>OZ034809.1:4928063-10247298 GCA_964028335.1 Altica lythri
TAACTATAATTGTGATTAAAAACAAAATTGTTACAAAAACTAAATTTATCTATTTGGATAAAATCCAAATTTTTTTGTATAATTTAAAATTTATAGCACTTATATGATTAATATATTGTATACATGAAAAATATCTGCAATAAAATGATTTTAGTACGTGTTTAATCATGTTTTATTAAATCCTTTTAAATAAATAAAATATCTACAGTGACAGTTTATTTTTTTTAATATGTTATTCCATAACTTTGTAACCTCTTTTTTCTTATAAAGGTGTTAAAGGCTCGATTATAGAGGTTAACAAATGCGAACGGCACTCAGGGGGTAGGAGGAGAGCGAGCGTGGATTCGATCGAGCTAGATGAATACTTTTGAAAAGGTAAAAAGAAAGATATTTATTAGAAAAATAAAAGTTAAACAAAGTTAAAGGGGACGAAAGAGAAATAATGAAAGAAATGATGAAAAAGGGAAAATGGGCGCCACTTATGTTTTTTATCCTAAGGATGGAAAAATATAAGAAACCCAGATAATAAAAAAATATACAAGTTGGTTAAAATAATCTATCAGTTATTCCAGTTAAACTGAAAATTAGACACTTCTATTGGTAAAGCTAGAAAGATATAGTTATACTTACTTTTTACTTTACTTATCCAAATGGCTGCAGATCTATTAGTAAGATAAAGATATTTCCCATAAATCAAAATTTATTACTCAGTTACGTCTCGTTCTTTTCATTGTTACAATTGATCAGATTAACATACACCAGGTAGGAAAGAAAACAGATGGTTAAACAATAATCAATATTTATTACGCAAGGTGGTAATAACTGGGATGTACAAGAAATAGAATAATAAAAATTTAAAATATCAACATCATAAATATGATATTACATTATTAAACACATTTGTGTCTAATCAAAAGAAATAACTATTACTACACATCAAATAACAGCTAAGTAACATTGTTTTTGTTATTTTTGTGTACTCTGATAAGCAAAAAGTGGCAAAAAAAATTAAAGTTTGATGAAACGTTATATTAAAAAATAATAATTCACCTTTAGCTTAGGTTTTTAACTCGAGTTAAAAAAGAGAGTACCATATAATTGTTTAAGTTTAGTAATTATACATTTGAGAGGTATAGAGAGAAACAACAATTTACCAATAAAATTCGTTTACAAAAAAAACTAAGTTACACTCTGTACGCCACAATCGCTGTTGATTTTATAGAGTGATACGTAGGTATTACTACTACTATCGAACGTAACTATTAAAAACTTTACACTTAGTTTCACAGATACCGGTGTTTTTATAAACTGAGTTAATCTCGGTAGTTTACAATCACTAAATACATTAACTCTTCATACGTGGATATTTATTATATAGATGACAATTAAATCCAAAATCCAATGAAATAAACGGTACTCTATTTTTTCTTGTAGTAAAGAAATAGTAATTATGCAATAAAAAGACTTACAAAATGGCTCCTAGGTAGTATGATTAGGTTCTATCCTAATTTCAGAAATACGGCAAAATTCAGCTACTTACAAGCCTCAAACATCGGTAATTATGGGTAACTTTCACCAAAACTATTAACAATCACTACAAACTGACTTTAATTCCACTAGGAACCTTAATTACCTTTTAATTTTTAAGCGTCTAAAGATAAAAAAAAACGCTAAAATTGGAATTAACTTTTTACAGAGAAGTTATCGTTTTCATGCCTGCACCCTAACTGAACTAAATCACCGTTAAAAAAAGACGTTTATAGCGTCTCAGCATCGGATGATAATGAACACGAAATCTCATTGGTCAGTTATGAAGTCAGATATATCGCGTGGTAACAACCGTTAGAAATTTTAGTTCTGCGATACTCCATGCCATAAATTAAGAGTACAGGGTGGTAATAAGTAGAAGAATGATTAAAAAAGAAATTTTATTATTTGGGTTTTTTAAGAATGCTACAACTTTTATAAGTTTTTTTGATTTATACCTAATATAGTGATTTTTCATTTCTAAAATAACCAAAATTGAAAGCTTATAGCCCGGTCAAATCAGCTTTAAAAATAGAAGTAAGGTTATATTAATTCTCACAAAGCTGGAAAGAATGGAACACTACTACCAAGAATTTGTCAAAAAATTTATTCAAGTTCAAATTTTTCAGCTTTTTTAACATAAAAATAGGTGGGACAAAAATTATTTTCATTATGTAATTATCTATGAAAAACGTTTTGACACTTTTTTTAAACGAGATAAGAGACAACTATGCTTCCAAACAAGTAAAACAAAAATGATATTTTGTATATTATATACTTATTTCTGTGTATGTATCTGTACGTTTGCTTTATCTACATATAAAGAACCTTTCTAGCTTTTAAATCAGTCACTGTACCCAATCTAGTGTTCCTGAAAAATTGTATATCATTTCCCATGCGATATTCATTTTTTGTATTACATCTACTCTCATATTTCATAAAACATTCAGCCGGAACTTGAAACGAGAATGTAAAAAGAAGTGGTGCAATATGTGAAAATCAGGAAAAACACGAATATCACACATATTTCAAAGCCTCTCTACGGAATAAACGCGATGATAGATATAATATACATCTTGGTACTTTTATACCAATAACTATAAAGTTTATTTTAGTTTTTATTGAATAAAAAGGTTTAATGACAATTTTTGTATTCTAAATCATTGTAATGTTAAATCACTTTACAAAATAGAATTTAATGTTCGAAAGGTCGAAGTTCAAATTTTAATTAGCACTCCAAGAGATTGAAGAGAAAGTGCGTCGAGTACAAAATTCATAAATTAAACGCTAACTCAGTATGCGGTTGGATTATTATTAATAAAATACTTTCAGAAAAGCAGAAAATATATATCAATCTTCTTCTTTTTCAAGTGCCGTATCAGGAGGTTCTTCAGCCAAGGACATTGTCTTCCTCTGCGACTCTCTATTTTTTGGGAGCTCTTATCTCTGGTGCTAAGATATGTGTCATAGATATGCAATCTTTCTCATCTTAATTGCTGTTAGCAACTCCCTGTCTTTTCCCATTATTTGGAGAACTCTTTTATTCGAGATGTGATCTACCCAGAATATCCTGAGCTTACGTCAAAATTTCAAAGGCCTCAAGGCCTCTACTCCATACAACAAAACTGGATACACATAGCAGTTGAAGAATCTTAAGTCTTATTGCTATTCTGAAGCTACGATCTCTTAGCAAGTTCCTCTTTTTAAGGAAAGTTGTTCTTACCCTCTCCATTCTTGTTCTTATTTTTTGATCTGGGTCTAAATTTTCCATTATCCAACATCCCAAGTATTTCAACCTTTAAATAGATATGTGTTCACGGAGTCATCTGCCTATACAATACTTTCTATTTTCCAAAAAATCTGTTTGCTTTTTATTTTTAATTTTTTTAAATTTTTTCATTGTTAGTCTAATCGACAAGTTGAAAATGGTACAAGATAGAGATACTACTCTTAAAATTATGTACGATAGCTCATTGGATCCGGAATGACGTCTAGAAAAATGTGCCAAAAGCGTGTATTAGCACATAAAAAATTGCAAAAGTTATAAACAATTAAAGCTGAAAAAAAAATGGCATTTCGTTTTTTTGCCAATATTTAATAAAATATTAATATTTAAGAAATTTCAAATAAAGATTCTAAAAGAGGAGCAAATTTCCAATAAAAAACTCCAAACTCCTGGATCTCTATCTCCATTATTTATAATTTTAATTTAACGCTGAAAATAGGTCTGCGCGCGACATTTTTAGGTTGCGCGCGTGTAGGTCAAAAGCGAGTACGGCACATTAATTAATTTATTTAAGGTATTGAATATTATTTTTTAAATTTGAAAAAATTATGGTGTGTTCTGAACACTATAAATAATTTATTCCCGTTGGAAATTTTACTTAAAGTTAATTTTTCAACAAGTTAAACAATTGTTAACTAACAAAATTTTCTTGAACTTTTGTCTTAATTGTAAATAAAAAAAAATATTTAAATAATAGCCGTAAAAATTTTTCGCTTCGTAGAGCCATTCTTATATACATATTTTACAAGATCACGCCATAAAAATTAAAAAAATATTCATATTTTGTTTATAATAATTTTTGTAGTTAAACAACATTGCTTGGATTTTTCAGTTTTTGGTTAATTGCAAAAATTATTATAAACAAAGTATGAATATTTTTTCAATTTTTATGGCGTGATCTTTTAAAGTATGTATATAAGAATGGCTCTACGAAGCGAAAAATTTTTATGGCAATTATTTAAACATTTTTTTTTTATTTACAATTAAGACAAAAGTTCAAGAAAATTTTGTTAGTTAACAATTGTTTAACTTGTTGAAAAATTAACTTTAAGTAAAATTTCCAACGGGAATAAATTATTTATAGTGTTCAGAACAAACCATAATTTTTTCAAATTTAAAAAATAATATTCAATAACTTAAATAAATTAATTAATGTGCCGTACTCGCTTTTGACCTACAGGCGCGCAACCTAAAAATGTCGCGCGCAGACCTATTTTCAGCGTTAAATTAAAATTATAAATAATGGAGATATAGTTCCAGGAGTTTGGAGTTTTTTATTGAAAATTTCCTCCTCTTTTAGAATCTTTTTTTGAAATTTCTTAAATATTAATATTTTATTAAATATTGGCAAAAACGAAATGCCATTTTTTTTCAGCTTTAATTGTTTATAACTTTTGCAATTTTTTATGTGCTAATACACGCTTTTGGCACATTTTTCTAGACGTCATTCCGGATCCAATGAGCTATCGCACATAATTTTAAGAGTAGTATCTCTATTTTGTACCATTTTCAACTTGTCGACTAGACTATGTCATTGATCCTTGATAAGTATGCAAAATTTCAACTAAAACGGTCATCGGGAAGTGGGTCAATTTTAACTTGCAAGATTCCACCTTCACATACATACAAATCAAGTTAATTAAAAACTTGTAAATATATTCTTATTTAACTAACCATTGCATAAATATTTTAATCAACAAAGTTACCAATAATCAAGAACACCCTCATCAAAGCAATAAGTAACTTGATTAATATTTTCCTTGTCCCGTCAGCGAGTTTGGATACTAAAAAAATAGTATATAACTCCGAACAGTCTATCATCAATATTTTCCAAAGAACCAACCATTGATTAAGTCTCATAGAAACTCGAATAAAACAGGAGAATAAAAAAAATAAAACGAACAATGTCAGTCAGGCAGGAGCCTTTACAGCAGCCAAGTCAACTACCGGATCTCATTTAAAAATGCAAAAAGAGCGTTATGAGAGGAAACGGAGGGTTAAAGCTCGTTTTAATAATAATAATGCAGTGTAACTTTGTCAAAATCAAAGCAGACAGCACTTCCTTTCACATCTCAATTTCGAATTCCAATATTGGATGACGACAATCACAGAAACATCAAGAGAGATTTTTCCACTCAGTAGCGCACAAATGTTAAAAAAATACATCTTGTTCATTTATAAGTAAAAGTTCAAAGGTGAGCATCAGTTACGTACTATATTGTTCGTAAGGTATAAGTATTTTCGGTAATTTATTTACAGTTCAGTTCATAATTAACCAAACTTGGCGTACTCTAAATGTTAAAATCACCAATTTTTAAATGATTTTTATTTGGTTATTCAACCAGGATCTACACTCACTTCTTCTACCCAGTATCTTTCCTTATATAATTATCTGCAGCAACACATATGTCTCTCCTCTCATAATATGGCCCAGGTACTGCAATTTCCTTATCAAAACCTCCTTCTTCTTTTCCATTCTTTTCAACATTTCGTTGTTCGTAACCCTATCCATCAAGTTTATTCTCAAGATTCTCCTGTAGGTCCACTTTTCAACTGTTTCTATACAATTGCTGATGTTCTTTTTTAGCGTCCATGCCTCCCTTCCCTATATTCGTTCTTTGAGTTGTAGGCTCAGGTCATTGCTGCGAAGCACCCTTCTCATATTATTATATGTTGCTCGGGCTTTCCCTATTCTTGATTTGATTTCTTGCATATATTCGTTGTCTTCAGTTATGACTGTTGCTAAGTATGTATATGTGTCCACCTTTTGGATAGGTTTGTTCCTAATTCATAACTTCCTTTGTTGTTGTGACTTTGCAATGGTCATGAATTTCGTCTTTTGAATATTAAAGGTTAGTCCGTTTTCTTCGCTTCGACCTACAATCTTACCCATCAGAACCTGCAATTCCTTAATCGATTCTGCGATTATCAACGTATCATCTGCATACCTTAATGAGAAACCAGAAAAGATGGAAAGAAGTAAGTCAGCTAGGACCCTGCCAGAGTTGTAAGTGATACCAGAAGAAGAAAAAGCTATCAAAAGATTATCAGATGGACAAAACGTATAGACCGATGATCTAAAGCGCAAAAGAGAGATAGTTGAAAGTATCAGTGGACGCATATGGGTTGTTGATGATGATAGCGCTTAAACATTATATCCTGGAGCGCCGGAATAACACCAGGTCATGAAAGCTTTTACTGGTGTATAGTGTCACCGTTGACTTTAATTCCAATTGATGTTTCTTTTAGCGCTTCCTAAACTATCTCTTGTGAATATAGATTAAAGAGCAAGGAAGAGAGTATGCACCCATGTCTCACCCCTCGTTGTATCTCTATTTCATCTGAAAGTTATTTTTTATGGGGATTAAGGTAACTTTACTCATATTTTCTGGTCTAGTTTGACCGAGCTATTTTTTAAATAAGATTTTTATTGCATATTAGTACAATATATCTACAATTGAAAGATTTTAAATGTAGAAAGAATCCAATTAGTTCTTTTAATCCGTCTATTAAAACAAAATATTGGTTTTTCATTTCATATACGGTAAATTTTGCAATTATTGACGTTGAACCATTCAACTACACGATAATTAAGTTAATGTATGTTGATACCAATCCATTAAAAATATGACATGTTCCAAAATTGAATGTACCTACTAAGTTACAGCAATGAAAACCAGATTGCATTAAAAACTGTTTCGAAGGATAAAACGCTGATGAAACCCAATTTGGCTAATTACTGTAAAACACTTGCATGATATATTAAAGAGGATCCCGTTGCGGTATTTTTCAGAATAAATATTAGGATTTTCGGGTAAATATGAGAGTAGATTCTAATTACAAACACGAGGGTTTGCATTGCAAAAAATTCTGTAAACACAGGTTTCTATTAGAATTAATGACAATTTATCAATACAAAAACACTGCAATTTTTGAATTATTCATAATCTGTTGAAACAGTTTGTTTATTTAGTTAGGAAATTTGGTTGTAATTGAATCGCTGGTGTGTAAATGTGAAAAATATTACCTGATGTGAAATACGAAGATTACTTCGTAAAATTAATAATTGAATACATACGAGGGCTGTCGCAAAGTTAACAGGACTTTTAACAAATATCTAATACCTACTAGTTGCGTCATATGTTATTGGAAGTTCGATTAGTACATCTGTCATTGATGTTCTGTTAAAATTTTCGGTTTTAGTAAATATCTGCCAAGGATTATTTTAATAATTGCCAATTTTGAAGATTTGGTAATTTCTCTCGAAGGGTTAATCCAGATTTGTCGAGAAGGTTAAAAGTTCACCGGTTTCACAGTTGATCGTATCTAAAGTTCACCTTTATGACAGGAAAACCAAAGTTCAAAGGTTTATCTTTATAAAATTGGTTTAATTGTTCCAATATCCAATAATCAGATTAGACTACCTCTGGTTATTGGCCACTCCGACGTCCTTTCTGCTTCGAAGGTTACGAGTGTTTTTACCTTCCGAACAGCAACGCTGTTATAGGAAGGTATTGTGATCGCGAAAAATTTCGATCTCGGGTTTTTAGCGGAAATACGCGTTTTAGGGTTCCCTGAGCCTAAAAAACCCAAAAATAAAAAATGTCTGTCTGTCTGTCTGTCTGTGTGTCTGTCTGTGTGTCTGTGAACACATTTGCGGCTAAACGGCTAATCGGATCGGAATGAAACTATAAAACCTTACTTATAATCACCATCGGAGGAATCTGATAGAATTTGAGTAAAATCGGCCGACCGGAAGTGGACGTTTACTCTTATCAAAAAATGGAATTTTTTGAAAATATTGGGTTTTTATATAGTTATTGGCAAAATATTTATACTTTGTGGAAAGAACATGTAATTTCCGACATTTTTGAAAGAATACATTTTTTTGATATTTTCATTAGCTTTCGAGATATTGACACTTTTATCAAAAACTGGAAATATGTGAAATAAAAATTGTGGATTCGCTTTTTTTAAACAAAAATTGGTAGTTATTATATTTTCAACATCTGACAGCTGTCAAATTATGTTTTGGCGTATTTCAACATTTAATTTTCTATATTTTGACATCTGACAGCTGTCAAATTATGTTTTTTGAGAGTATCAACTTTTGACTAGTGTCAAATTATTTTTTTTTATATTTTTGACATCTGACTACTAACTAATTAGTTTTTTCGATATTTTTGACATCTCCATACTATGGCCACTCCAATTCTACCACCCACTACTTGTTAATATCAGTCAGATTAGCTCCTTCTATATTTTGACATCTGACAGCTGTCAAATTATGTTTTTTGAGAGTATCAACTTTTGACTAGTGTCAAATTATTTTTTATATTTTTGACATCTGACTACTAACTAATTAGTTTTTTCGATATTTTTTTCCGAACAGCAACGCTGTTATAGGAAGGTATTGTGATCGCGAAAAATTTCGATCTCGGGTTTTTAGCGGAAATACGCGTTTTAGGGTTCCCTGAGCCTAAAAAACCCAAAAATAAAAAATGTCTGTGTGTCTGTGAACACATTTGCGGCTAAACAGCTAATCGGATCGGAATGAAACTATAAAACCTTACTTATAATCACCATCGGAGGAATCTAATAGAATTTGAGTAAAATCGGCCGACCGGAAGTGGACGTTTACTCTTATCAAAAAATGGAATTTTTTGAAAATATTGGGTTTTTATATCGTTATTGGCAAAATATTTATACTTTGTGGAAAGAACATGTAATTTCAGTCATTTTTGAAAGAATACATTTTTTTGATATTTTCATTAGTTTTCGAGATATTGACACTTTTATCAAAAACTACCACTACTTGTTAGTGTTCGGAAGGTCGTGTGGTGCCCACACCAGATTTTTTATTTTGAGAACTAACTATAATTCGTGCTATTTTATTGGTTTTACCTCAACTTCAAATAGTGAAAACAAATAAATTAAATCTTAATTAAAGCTCCTTGTCTGTTTGTCGTTCCATCTGTCTGTAAACACATCTTCTCTGTTACTACCAGGGCTAAAGACGCAAATAAGATGTCAAATTAAAGCTTTTTGTCTGTCTGTCCGTCCTTATGTCTGTAAACACATTTCCTCCGTTATTATCAGAGCTACATACACAAAGAAGCTGTCAAATTAAAGCTCTTTGTCTGTCTGTCCGTCTGTATGTCTGTAACACATCTCCTTCTTTATTAACAGGGTTGGAGACGCAAATAAGATGTCAAATTAAAGTTATTTGTCTGTTTGTCGGTCCATCTATCTGTAAACACATCTTCTCCGTTACTACCAGTGCTAGAGACGCAAATAAGATGTCAAATTAAAGCTTTTTGTGTGTCTGTCTGTAAAAACATCTTTTCCGTTATTGCCAGGTCTATAGACACAAGGGAGCTGTCAAATTAGAGCTTAATACAAATCTTCCGTTATTTACAGGGTTGGAGACACAAATAAGATGTTAAATTAAAGCTCCTTGTCTGTCTGTCTGTCCATCGGTGTGTAAACACTTCTACTTCGTTATTATCATGGCTAGAGACACAAAAGAGCTGTCATATTAAAGCTTTTAATCTGTCTGTCCGTCCGTCTGTCTAAATACAAAGCTCCTCCGTTATTACCAGGGTAGAGACACAAAGGAGATGCCAAACTTAAGCTGTTTGTCTAAAGACGTCATTGAAGGTAAGATATTTTCTTATGATTTTTGGTTATATTTAGACCATGTAGCAAAAAGTAGTAGAAACTATGCTCTTTAATCAAGAATTTACCCCATACTATCTTGCTGAAATGACAAGTTATTACGGAGGACTATTATCGTCTGCATCATATAATCCTTTCTAATTGTATTTATATTCAAACAACAAATGATTTAGTTTGATTAATTATGTACAATTTTCTCATCATTGAATATTAAGCTGTAAATCTATTCGACTACATATACGTTCAGGTATAGCAATATTATCAACAATACTGTCACAATATTTGTTTTGCGTAATTGACCCAAGCCCGAGATGAAATCGATTTATTAAATTATACTCTATGATTAATTGAAACTGAACGTCAATTAAATACCTATGAATCTATACACCCTACAAATTCTGTAAACAAAGAATACAAAATTTCCTTATTTAGATAAGAAAGTACAATGATAAAAGAAGAAATAACAGTTTTTACTATTTTGTAGATTTTAAGAAGCTTATCCATTTATTTTGTAAATTAATGTTTGTCTTTAATGCTGAATTTAACTAACGATAGTAGCTTTTCTAAAAATGGAAACCGATAACAATACTATAAGAGCTTTATTTACTTCATTATGGGTTTGCTCTTAATTTCGTAAAGAAACAAACCAATGCGATTCCCTTTGACTGCGCCAATTTAGTCGTGAATACCGCAAAGCACTCAATTTCGTTCCAAATGCACCTACTCGATCTTCTGAGACATGGATTACATTCGTACAGAAGACAAAAGATATTATTTCTCAGCAACATATTCTTGCTCTGTTTTCTAAGGGCGGTTCGCCCCGTCGGCGTCTCGACTTGAATAATGAAGCTAGCACGAGAAGGGTGCGTAAAGCCGTTAAAGCACCTACAAATGTGTATTTTAATAAGTCTGTCGCTACATAATTTTAGAAGGGTGCTATGAGTTAGATTAAGTGTCAAACTCATTAGTTGAGATTTCGCCGTTCAGCTAACTGTGAAAATAAGCATATAATGTTATATTGAAACGATTTTGTTTACTGCAGAGGCGTCGTGTGAATTTTTTAACAATACACTACCTTTTATAAGTTTTGAATACTGAATTCATTCATCAACAAATTCGTTACTAACAAGTGAAATTTCTCAAGCTAAAATTGATTCTACATATCTTAAATCCAATAACTACAAAAGTATATCAGTAAGAATGACTTAGTTTAAGAGATGTAGTTCAAAAATTTGCCGTAAGCGGGTTTGCAGTAAAATTATCGACGTTTTCTAGTCGTAATTAGTAAGTAAGTTAATTTTAATAATGTTTTATTTCGATAACTTAATTTATGGTAAGTTAATGATAAATTTACTCTCAATAAAGTGGAAAATTCTGATTTGGCTGGAAAGTGATTGTAAATTCAATAAGGGATTTATTTGAAGAGGTCCACCCGAGTTACTCTATAACTGTATTGGATAAGTTCCAGTCATTTGAGAAGGAAAAGGAGTTTGTACTTTAGCGCCCTTAATTACCTGTTTGGAGAGACTGGTAGTACTCTTAAAAGGTAAGCTACGACGAAGTGAGCTAGCCTCAGAGTAATAAATTTATTACTCTGAGGAGCTAGCTTTTTAAATAACACTCTTTAGGACGTTTTAACGTTACAAAATAAAACTCCTTTCAACATGTTTTTTTTTAAATGGAAGCCACCTGACTTACAGTTACCAGTCATACTTCAGCCTAATTAGGCCTTTTGTACTTCTTCCATTTGTTCATGTTACCCACTCCAGGATATTTGTACCCCCTACTTACTAGTTTGTAAAGGTCTAAATGATAAGTGTCGTTTGTTTGTAGAGGTACTGTAAAGGCTCCAAAAATTTCAATGTCTTCGGCAATCTAGTGTCTGGCATTGGTACAGTACGTGTTGAACTGTTCCAGGTTGCCTGCCACATAATCTATCCTATGGTTTGCCAATGACCTCTGACAGATGGATAGCCTGTAAGGAATCCTATAATGCCTCATATCTGATTCCCACTGGTGTTGTGCAGTGTTTTACTTGTTCTGCTTAATACACATTCCATCCTGTGCTTGGCGAAAGATGTGTTCCCAGTGTTGGTCGTATTGTCTACGGATCAAGGCTTTCTTTCAGTTCCGGACGTGCCTTTTATTGGTACAGTATATGTTTAACTGTTCCAGGTTTCCTGTCGTATAATCTGCAGGTTGGGTCTCTTGGGTATGTGTGCAAATGGCCTCTGATAAGTGCATAGCCTGTAAGGAATCCTACAATGCCTTGTAGCTCATTCCTACTGGTTTTATGCTACTGTTTAATACACATTCTACTTAACGCTTGGCCAAAGATGTGTTCCAGGTGTTGGTTGTGCAGTATACGGATCCAGGATTTCATTTAGATACGTTTTGGTACCTCTAGAGCTGGCTCTGGACCGGAGAATATTGTGATGGTTTCTTTTTTTGCAAATTTATCAGCTTGTTTATTGCCTGGTATTCCTCTATGTCGTGTCATCCAAACTAGTTTGATAATGTTATGTTCCGCCAGGATATTGAGTTCTACTCGGTGCTCGGAGACCATTTTGGAGGTTCTTAAATCCCAAATAGCCATCTGACCGCTTAGATTTGTAAGCTCTTGAATTAGTTTCTCTTGCGCATTGCAAATTGTTTATAGTTCTGCTTAAAATACGAGATATACGTTCATAGATATGTTGCTCTATAGTTCTTCGACACCAAATAAAAAAAATAAAAATAAAACGTGTTTTTTATGTTTATCAGTGCTTCTTTGGTTTAACAATTAATCTTTAATAAAATTAAGATAAACATAAAATAAAGTTGGTAGACTACCAATACCCAGTTAATGCAGTTTTATGTTATAATTTACAAAACAAATAAAATTATTTATTCGTTGACACAGTAGCACGCCTATGTTGAATAGGGAAATCCTGCAGGAAATAGGTGGTTTAATTTAAACCCTATCGGAGAAAGAGCAAGAGAGATAGAGCTGAAGAGTGTAAGCAAACACAAATGTAGTTCATTTCGAACGGAGCAAACAAAATTATTCTGAAAGTTTTCTCGAAAAGCAATTTTCATGTAACTTTGCCGCGCTAACAAATAAAATAATAAAGTCTGGGAAAGCCGAGACCACTATCTCTTACATTCACAGTTCATCAGAATCTTTTCAGGAAGTCGGTTGATCACCGCATTCATTGCAATGATTGTGGATTCCAGGAGTTGAGAAGAAGCGACCGACTGATGACTGATGAAGTATCCTTCGGGATATCGCAAAAACTCAATTAAGTCTCGCAGGGAATCGATAGAGATATTCGTTTCGAGTTGTGGTTTACTTGGATTTTTGTTGGCTGGGCCAAATCTTGTTATCCTTTGGATAAAAAGACTTAGATCAGCACAATTAATGAACTCAACAGAAACGAAAGTTCACAACATGTTGATATCCTCATAAGTATTTTCAATTACAATAATATACAGAGTGATTCTATACTTAGCTCACATAATTTAAATATTTATCTTAAGTATATTACTACAATACAAGGAGCTGACTATGGACTCTTGGACGGTTCCACTACTCTGTCTGGAAGAACCCGTTCAGCATCTTCTCTTCGCGCCGTCTTCCTTAAGCAGTACACCGTGGCATCAACAGTGTCGATTCTATGCTGGTTCTTTTAGCTTTCCTTCCTTTAAACCAAAGATAGGACGATAACAGTTAATAAACTCACCAACTTACCTTGTTTGCTCACTGGATAACAACAAGGTTCCTATGGTTATCATCAACTGATCGATAAGATTTCAATTTTGTTCTTTTCTGGCAGTCATTTGGTGGATCATGGCTCTACGGTTCCCAATTGAGTTCCCTCCTGGGTAATCATTACGTTGATTGGGCATACAGGCAGACATTAGAACTGTTTTTTTCGTTATTTGTGGGTTTGAGTATAGATGGACTGGGATCTGGGCTGCTGCCGTACAGATGACCTATAATAAATGATTCAGTTCGTGGTGGGAGTTCGATGGAGGCAGTTTTGGTTTTGTATTGTCAAGTTGATGTACCAGAATAAAGTGTGCAGTGCTAGTAAAGTTCTGTTATTTCCTTAAGTAAATAATTAAAACCTACCCTAAGTTTACAGTATTAATGCCTAAGGGTCTCAAGGTAAGTTACGAAGGTGTACCCAAAAAAACGGTAATCGCGCTGTGGTGGGGAGCTGGAGATGGGGAAACCATTGTTCAATCGTCCGTACATCAGTCACGCAACTTAAGTCATTATGAGCAACTGTGTCGTTGTGAGTCGATCGGTTCGTCCATGAGAATTGTTTCATTAAGACAACTTTTTCCATTTGGGCGAAAAACAAGATGGCTGTTTCTTAAGAGCAACGTGCTGCTGTAAAATTTAGTTTCCTTCTTGAGAAATCCACCGTGGAGACTATTGTAATGCTCAAGACTGGTTCTGGGGAAGCTGCTGTAAGTAAAACCCAATTTTACGAATGGTTTACTCGTTTTAAAAATGGAGAATTGTCAATTGAAGACCAAAACCGTTCAGGATGGTCATCGACATTAAAAACGTCAACAAAATCAATGTCCTCGTCCGTAAACACAGTCACAGAACCATTTATCAACTTTGAGGAATGTCTGGAGTGTCATGGAGTTCAATTCAGAAGGTTTTTTTTTGTAGATTTGCAAATAAAAAGGATTGCAGCCAAATTCATCCCTCGCCATCTCACAGACGAGCAAAAGGAGCGTCGACTGCATGCATGCTTAGAGTTAAAAAATTAGCTTGAGGAGGACCCAGATTTTTTTCCAAGGTAATTACTGGTGATGAATCATGGTGCTATGGATACGATTCTAAAACACCAGCAATAAAGACAGTAAAAGACAGCTGACTCTCCTCATCCCAGAAAAGCTCTCGAAATAAAATTAAAAATTAGGACAATGCTCATTTGGTTTTTTTGATTGCAGAGGTTTTGTACATTAGAAGTTTGTTCCACCAGGTCAAACTGTCAACCAGAAGTTCTATCTAGAGGTTTTAAAGAGATTGAGGGAGAGTATGTGGAAGAAAAGATAAGATCTTTGGCGCACAGACGGATGGTTTTTATCACGACAACTCACCGACTCATTGATCAACTTTGTCAGATGTCTGTAGTGTCATGGAGTTCAATTTAGAGGGTTTTATCTGAAGATTTGCCTGTGAAAATTGTTGTAGCCAAATTCGTCCCTCGCCATATCACAGACGAGTAAAACAGTTTTTTATATTAAATTTCATCAAAAGAGTACTAAATTTACCAAAACTTACCAGAATGTAAGAAAAGTGCCTAATTTCTATTTTTTTTTTTTTTTTGTACACCCTATATACCACACATACCACTGGCTACTAATAGATCGGTCGGTTTGTGAAAAGTGATTGATGAAGAAGGGATAATGATATATTGAAAAATATCGTTGATTGAGTAAGGGTGATTGTGCGTGAAGAAACATTATATTGCACTTTTCTCCTTCAGAAGGATTTCGATGAAATATATTCGGTAATGGCTTTCACATTGGAGAATTTTTCTTTTGTGGTAATGGTCAGAAAAAGAATTTGGGTATAGCGTTATTTTTCTTCTGGCTGTATAACATTAATTTTTATTTTTGTTTTCGGTTTAAAATCTAATTATACGTTATCTATCGATTTATTAATGTGTTCAGTTTATAGCGTCTAGGGCTCGAATAAAGCTTAACAAAAAATTCTCCTAGAAGCTTTTATCTCTAACTCTGAAAGCACTATTGTCCTTAATGTTTTCGTCTGACCCAAATGATTTCAATTTCGCCTCAGGTTTAAAAAAAGTAAAATCAATTGTGTGACAAAAAGCTCAATTTATCTCACTTCACAAACCTTAGGGCAGCGAACTTTACTTGGTAAAAAAATTAGACGAAAATATGTTGTAAGGCGATAATATCGTTTTCGTTACGTGTAATTTATTTCCTTGAACTTAACAAGGATTGGGATGCTTTTGACAAGTAGATAAGAAAAAAAAACAGACGAAGAAATTGTTCACTAATGGACCAAAACGATAAATGTAGGTCATCCTATTATGAGATAAAAAAAAAATAATATGTATGTAAGAGTAGCCGAGGCAATAAGGCACTGAACTTCAGAAATGTAAACAGCAAGACTTTGTGACCTTATGCGATTATGTAATATTGGAAAACTGTATTTGTGCATAGAAAAAATTCATTTTTAAAAGTGTATCTCAAACAGAGCTCGGTATTTAAGAGTTCAATTTTGTTAATCAGGGGTTTGTGACCAGGATGCCTTCTATTTAGATCACTTCCTGGAGTTTTCGGTAACATTGTTATAAAATTAGTCAAAAATTAATATTCAGTTATTTTTGGGCACGTAGAAAACGAATATGACCATTGGAATTCCTTCAAAGGTCATATTCGGAGTACGATTTTACAGAAAACTCCAGGAGAAGCCGAAAGCAGTAGGTCTCCTGAACACCAGTTACTCCAGAGATCACTCTAAGGACATGGGAACTCTAAAGGCAACCGCATTGCAAACAATTTAGCAAGGAGGGCTGCGGGCTACAAATATGTTAGCCCTCGCCCATCTACCAAGCTAACATTGTCCGCAGTCGTGGACCTTATCAAACAGCACTCTCACCAAAAAATTAATACAGTGCTGGGAAGAAACTACGAACTGTAGACTGGCCAGAGAGTTATTACCTCATCCTGGCGAGGAAACAGCAAGAAAATTTAAGGCATTGACCAGACAAAATCTCCGAACAGCTGTGGATATCTTGACAGGTCACTGCCAATTGCGACAACATCTCTTTAGGATGAAATTAACAGAATCGCCCCTATGCAGAGGCTGCGAACAAGAAGAGGAAACAGTAGAACACTGCTTTTTCTGAAATCAGAAGATCCGTGTTGGGCGAGTATTGGCTTACACCAGCCGATGTGAGGGAGATCCCCCTCGGGAGCCTCATCACCTATTTTAAATCACTAGGCCTGGTGACAGCCTGAGGTGAGGATATCCCTACAATACGGGATACAATGCACAATGGGTCATATGTGGCCTCAGTTCTGGCTAAGCACTAGCTCGCCCCTCCCCAAATTTCCAGATCCAGATCCAGAGAGATCACTTTTAATGTCAATTCCTTTTCAGCGGCTCCAAAAATCTCATCATAACAAAATTAAACTCATTTTTGTCAATAAATAACAAGTTCTGTTTGAAATGTACTTTAAAAATGAGTTTTTTGTATGCACAAATGCAGTTTTCCAATATTATATGATCGCATAGGATCGCAAAGTTTCCTGACGATCTCACAAATCGGATGCAAAAAAATCATTAAAATCCGTCTTGGCCTTTTTAGTGCTTTATTGCCTCGAGTAAAGTTAAAATTTTATCAAAACTTTTTTAATTAAATAACATGATTTAATTTTCTTGACAAAGTATCAAAGAGCTTAATTTAAACCTTCATAAAAAATTAATAACCTGATTTGTTTTAATTAACAACATAAGGCTAATATCAACACTGTTTAAAAGGGAACATCTCGGTCTTGGATTGCATTATCCGAGCACATTGTGAAAATCGCTAACAACCCAGACAATATTTGTCCTAGTTGATCAACAGAAGGAAATTTAAGTGGATCTCACGGAGCAGAAGGGCCTGAAATAGTCGTCAAGGCACGTTTCTCTTCCAATTCCCTTTAATGGTAGGGATGTCTCTCTGACTCGTTCTTTCTTTCTTTAGTTGGCAGCTTATTGTCTGAATTCGTGACTTCTTGTTTTCAACTTCAAATTTACGATGTTTTATCTTAATTGTTTAATCTGAGCGGATATTTTAGCTGTAGCTATAGAGCGTTGTAGAACGGAGTCGACTTGAATCGTAAACACGCTGCCTCTAGACCCTCAGTGAAGTGACAATGCGAAGAATTTCCACTTTTTAAATCGAATGTTACTTTAAAGCGGCGTTTTTTTTAAAAGCGGACGAGCTCGGAATAGCAAACTGTTAGTTTTTCTAGCTGTATTAGCTTTGTACACAGATTTAAAAATTTACAACCAACTAAAGTTATTTGCAAACTATGAATCAACTGAGATCTTTTGTGGATTCTACAAATTAAAACTGGTTTTATAAAGAATAATTTATTAAAACTTTTAATAATGTTTTTAAAAGTTTAAATGGGGATTATAAAACACATTTAGAAAATACAAAACGCAACTTTGTACCTTTTTTACTTGTTGAGTTATGAATAACTAGACCTACATACATTTGCCCGCAAAAATACAAACATCTATACAAATGTTTAATGTTTTTCATTCACAATCGTTTAAAAATAGACGCTTTTCCACTCTACAAGCAGTTGGAAACTAGACAATTGTTAAACCACGGTGAAAAGTGGTCACTTTCCACCCGTTACCCTTGGTTACGCGCCTCTATAGATAGAGATCATTAAAATTGGCAAATATGACAAACGTTTTATACCGGCATCGGTATATAGGCAACCAGTATAACGACAAAAACCAAAACGAAACTTTAGTAGAATAACATTTCTGTAAAAACATATGTAGGTACTAGAAAAAGCTTGGTAAGAAAGATTGAATTAAATCTATATTAAGTAAAACCAACTTCCCGCACCCGAAGAAAGAATAAAGTAAACTTTAGGGATCAGGCTCTAGCCGAACACACATCGGAAAGAAAGGACAAAAAATAACCTCAAATATAAACAATAGATGTTCCCAACCAGGCCCGGATTTGGGGGAGGGCAGGCGGGGCTATTGCCCCAGGGCCTTCACAAGAGAGGGGCCACCACAATTTGAATTATCAATTCCAATGTGTCATAGAAATTCCAAAAACGTGTATTCTCAATCGAGAGGAAGTAGATTTTTTTGGTTTCAAAAATGACATTGGTCTTAGGCCTGACATTATAACAGAAAGAATGGTCAATTATTGGAAGAAAAAAGGTTCTACAATACTGCAAAATTGTGATGAAATCTATCTGCAAAATTCAGTTCTCCAAGATCCGCCTCGAGATAATACAAACTTTGTTCGGAAATGTTCAAAGAGTATATTTACCCGTCGCAATCAAAATCAAGAGACTGTAAATCGATTCTGGCTGTTTTTTCCAACTACGAGGAAAATTTATTGCTATGCATGTAAATTAATGTCTACCCAAATAATAAAGCTCAGTGGATAAGGCTTCAGTGACTGGAAGCATGCATCTGAACGCCTACGCGAGCATGAGATTTCGAAGACTCATTTTGAGTCAGTAATGAGTTTAGTGCAACGAGTAGAAGTTACAGGACGTATTGATCAAGAGCTAGCAATACAAGGTGCAAAACAAATTGAGTATTGGCGAAAAATTCTTAGAATTGTCGTCAGTACGATTAAATTTATTGCTGAACGTGGATTAGCCTTCCGAGGAGACGATGAACTTACAATAGTCTTTCGATCTATTGAAGGATCGATGATACCAAAGTACCAAAGGAACGATTTCTTGCTTTCTTACCAAATTGCGGTCATGCTGGTAAAGCAATAGAAAAAGCTTTACTACAATTTTTGGATGACCATCAAATTAATATAAGTACTTAATTGCAGCGGTCAATCGTACGACAATGCTGCAAATATGAGTGGCAAATACAGAGGGATGCAAGCTCTTATTTTACAGAAAAATTATTTATCAGCATTTGTACCATGCTGTGATTGCTGTGGTCACTCACTCAATTTAGTTGGAAAGGCAGCTGCTAACTCTTGTACATTAGCAGTGCAATTCTTTGATTTCATTCAGAATTTATATACGTTTTTTAATAAATTCTTAGTTTAAATAATTTATTTGTTGCGAATAAATTTTTAAAAGACTTTTTTTAAAAAAAAATCCGGCCCTGTTCCCAACTATGTTTTGTAACGATTACAGATTCCAATATATTAAAAACGAGTTGGTTTGTAGAATAAACGATTGTGTAGCCATTATACATTGTTAATAATTCCAGTGGAATTTATTATTAAGAGAAACGTAACAATAACAACAGATAGAAAAATAGGTAGGTACCAAGTAGGTAAATTGAAAACATCTCCAGCATTATTTACCAATAAAGTAGCTGCTGTTCGACGAAAACAATAAACAGTATATGTTTCTATCTTGTCTAATTGTAAATAAGAAGCATTTTTTTTGGGAAATTCAGTCACAGAATTGTGTCCTAATGTGGCTGCTTTCTTAATTTTCCATATCTGACTTGCAGAAAAAATTTATCTCCTTCTGTATTTTTTCTGTAATTATTTGTATTCAATACTTGTTATTAATGACAAAAGCTCTCGAGTGATGCGTTTTTGTGTCAGAAATAACAATGACAAACTTTGTAGCTCCATATGATTTTTCAGATTTAACAAAAAAGAGGTTAAAAGTATATTTAAAAAAAAAACTCGTTTAAAACAGAGGTCTGAAAAGAAAGAGTATGAACACGATGGTGAAGGAAAACGGTCGGAACAAAGTCAGCGCGCTCTAATAAACTGAAATTGGAATTTCAAATCGCAATTTTGATATATCTTGGTCAAATATTTACCAATTTTATTTTTTTTTTTTTTTGGGTAGCCTAAGAAAATATTAACATCTTTGAATTAGTTAAAAAAATCATATTTACAGAGGCATTTATAAGTAATTTCGTTTTAAATGAAAGCGAAAGAAGCGAGAAAAAGATTAAAAATAGAAATCGATTCAAAATTAACCAAAAAATGAAGATTACATTTAAATAATGATTTTAAACTTATTTTGTTATAACATCTTGTAAATTCGTTAAGGGATTGATTTTTGGAGCTTTTTCAATCTAGATAGAGTTAAATAACTCGGGTGGACCTCTTCGATAAAATTTGAATAGAACCAAATAATCAAAAATCAATCTCTTAACGAATTTACGACCAAATCAGATTTTTCCATTCGAAATAAATTAATCGTTACAGCACGTGTAAAAACTGGCCCTGACTATGATGATAATAAAAAAAAACTGATCTTTGGATACATTGAAACTAATTAATTTTGATTAGTATCAATAAAAGATCACCCTTTTTTATACACTCACAATAAATAAACTAATCAAAGGAAACATTATTAAAATCTACTTAGTGATAATTCAAAGACAATTAACACCAAGACCAGATTGTTTGACGTGTACCTACTTTTAAAGGGACAAGAATTACTAATCACAAGGGGAAAGAGTTGATAATTTTCCTGTTAAACCGCTTACGGCACATTTTTGAACTACAACTTTTATACTAAGTAATTGTCACTAATATAGGCACGGTAACAATAGTCTGGTAAAATGTTCATTTTCAGGCTCAAGAATCTAGAGTAAATTCCACATCCCACACCTTACTGCGTTTTTTATCCATCCGTAAAGTCACTTAGATTATCCACTACGTTGAGGTCTGCTGTCTTATCCGTTAATGGAACGAGTAGTAGGCAATTTTCCATCAGTTTATGCATCATCTCTCCAATAAATCACTACGCATCTCGTAGTTCAATTTGGTTTACCCAAATTGTAAAAATTAGTTTTACGTTTCAATGGTTACAAATTTCTGCAAAGAACGTTTGCACACATGACTAATTTTACCTCATGAATAAGATAACTATTATAATTTGAGATCAAGTATATGGAGAAATATTATAAATTTTGATTAATGAAATGCAATACTACCTGTGGTAGCTCGATTATATTGTATCGTGGCATAATTCAATGCATTGGGCTCTCAGTAAAAGATCGAAGACCGTCTACTCAGCATTCAAACACTGAATGGCGGCAATATGAAACCCAATGTATTGTGAATTTCGGTGCTTAGGGCTGTTCACCGAAGCGGCTTCAACAAAATGATCAATGCCCCATTTACATAAAAATGTAGACGGCGAAATGAATCGAACACGGCCAATAACAGTCACTGAGAAAAATCTTTATTACGTTGTGCGCTAAACCTCTTTTCTAGCTCGATGCTTGTAAATGCGTATTTGTGCTAGTATGAGACCCGATCCAGGGTTCAATTTATGCACATGGTTACTACTGATAGGATTCATGTGTAGACTTGTTACTTTAACGACGATTTACGTAGCTGCATATAGCTATTCTGTCAAGATTGAAACTAGTTTTATACGTTTTGTTCCGTTCGAGGTTGGGTACAATACTATTTCATTTATATTGAATTTTTACACTATTAAACGTCAATTTTATGGATCTACTTTTACGTTAATATTACTATTTAAACACTACATTTAATCCTGATTTTTACATTAACAACAGAACAACAAGATAGATTTGTAATCTAGAACTCTCATATCATAGTCTATGTTATGGGCTAGAAAAAAGTTACAAAAGCTCAAATTGACTCCAATTTTTTTACATAATGTTTTATAAATCTTAAAGTTAATTCATGACTTAATAAATCCAAGCTCTTGACCCTGCTTCACCTATAAAGGACGTCAAATGGCTCATTTTAACCGCCCCACATCCACATTTTCAGCAACAAATTAATTAAGCTTGAAAAAGTTGGTATTAAAGACTAAATACTATGTCTATGAGGATTTTTAGATCGCTGATTACGAATCCGAAGTAGTCAAATTATCTAAACATCAGAAAATTGTACTTTTGTATTTAAAAAGTCAACTAAAGGGTTTTTATAGTGGCTGTTTTAAAGTCGATGTCAGTTGACCGGAAAGCTCAACAGAATATTGGAAAATCGTGAAAATTCGAGGTATTTTTGTTTGATGGTGAGTTATTTGAGAGCTCACATTATAGAGCTTATACAAAAGCGAAATATGACCGAATTTTTTGTGCTTTCCCGATTTACTTACCTTACCAGTGAGCACCGATGTATCATTCTTTTAATCCATAAAAAAAAAATTGGGACAGTTTTCATCATCTTTGGTTAATTTTTCTCGGTAACTAACCTCAGATTTGTAATTAGCGATTAGGAACAACCCTAATGCTAATTTTTTCAGCCAGAATTACAAAGTTGTCAAAATTGGTAAAAGACGGTCGAGTTTTCAAGATTTTTCAGTTTTTCGGTCAATTAGAGCCAAAAAAATCCTTAGTTTCATTGTTTATCCAGAAGTAAAAAAAGGAAATTGTCCGTGTTTACGATTTTTTTTCAGTTAACTCCACTCGGATTCGTAATTCGCGACTAAAAAAACTTCTAGATGACAATGTTAGCAAAAATGTTAAAAAAACGGTTGAGTTTTCACGATTTACGGGTTTTCTATTGGTCAACTTACCTTGGATTTGTATCAGGACCAAACAAAACCCAGGGTGGCACTTTTGTAGCCATACGCACTGCAACGGGTAGCTCTTTTAGACACCAGACTCAGTAAAATTCGGTTTCGATTTAAATAAAGATTTATTTCTCTAATCTATACTAATATTATAAAGAGGAAAGGTTTGATTTTTTGTTTGTTTGTTTGTTTGTTTGAAATGAATAGGCTCCGAAACTACTGGACCGATTTCAAAAATTCT
This sequence comes from Altica lythri, assembly GCA_964028335.1. Taxonomy (NCBI): domain Eukaryota; kingdom Metazoa; phylum Arthropoda; class Insecta; order Coleoptera; family Chrysomelidae; genus Altica; species Altica lythri. The sequence continues at coordinate 4,951,523 of OZ034809.1, forward strand.
TTCACCGTTGGCAAGCTTCACTATTCCCGAGTGACATAGCCTATGTTCCATTTAAAAAACAAATAGGGAACCTTACTAAAATGCCATTAATGTAACCAAAAATGACCTTAAAATCCTTACATCGCGTGCGCTGAGAATACTATTGATTATAGAATAAAATAACGTACAACGATTTTGAAGAATATATAAATATCTACAAAAAATGCTGCGACAGCATATGTTTAACTATTATAGTTACGTCACAATAACTAATTTTTAATTTTTTAAAAGTTTTTATCTTGGTATTATTCCTTATCAAAATAACTTATTTCATAATCACGACAGATATCACAAATTTAGCATGTGCAATGGGACGAGGCTACTTATAAAGGAGTTAAAGGACAATTAAGTTGTAGCAACCAATATAACTGAACCACCAGCTGGTCAACTAGCTCACACACTGAGGATACCGATGATCCCAACTGATCTACCAAATCCATTTAAACCGCTTCAATTTCCTATCAAAACATCTTTCGCTTTTACTAATAATAAGTGTCAAGGTCAAACCTTCCAAATAGTAGGGATCGGTTTTCCTCATGGTCAACCGCCTAAGGCGGGTCGGAGCACCTGAAAATCAATTTATTTTGCTGCCAGAAAATAAAACAACATGTAATATTGTTTACAGGGAAGCGTTGACCCAATAAATTTAATGGCTTTTGTTATTTTTCTTTAATCCCCGTGCAAAGCCGGGGCGGGCTGCTAGTAAACTATATACAATAAAAATAAAAACAAAATGTTAATTCTACAAGAAAGGAATAGAACGGATCTGCGACCCCTTTGGACCTCGGATGGATCTCCCTGTAAATAAATAAATTTTCCAAGTTTAGCAGCCGCAAAGGAAGCATCACTTGAAAATGCCAGCTGAGATGTTGGCGAAACGTCGTGAAGACACAAACAACCAACGGATTGAAACCCGGAACACCACTACTGTTCATTCTACCATCCGTGAAACACTACATCATAACATATATATATATATATATATATATATATATATATATATATATATATATATATATTATAACATATATGAGTGTGTGTATGAATAATAATTTGTTTTGATTATATCAATTACTATGTTATAAAATATTCCTTACCATGAATTAATTTTGAATTTAAATATGAATATTGAATAGGTAAGAATTAACTTAATTTAATTATTTTCCAATATGATTATTTAAATATGCTACCGGCTATTCCCTTATATCAGGGTCAGAGTTCCAAATATTCAACAAAATTAGATTCAAAATCAGTTAATATAAAAAATTTTCAATAAAATGACTGTAAAACCACACTATCCTAGACCAATGATGTTTTCTAGGCATGAATTGTATATAAATTTCTAACCTTACTAATTCAAAATATGACACACTTCAAGAAACCGTTGTTAAACCCAAATATGTCTCAAATATATAAAATAAAATATTCTGATTTGAGTTAATAAACAATTCAAATTAAACTTATCAAAAAGTGAATAATAATAATTTAGTTAATTACATAAAACAGTGAAATAAAAATGTTCATCAAAATTACAAAAATCAAACACATAAAAACTCTTTATTGTAACGAGTGAAAAGTGGTTACCATTTGTACGAAGCTTCGCTCCTCTTCTGGAAAACCAGGATTCAGTTCTCAGGACAATCTACTTTCTTCCCCGGAACAGCAAAGATTTCAGGAAACTTTGTAGAGATCAAACAATAAATTCCCCTTCAAACCAAAAGATAAACTGCTACGACTTCCTCTGGTAAGTGTAATTATGACTTTCTTTCTTGTTAAATATTAGTTTAATCTTCATTAACTTAATTAAAATGCAGTTATACCATATACTGCTCAACCCCCAATTGAAATATCTATTTCTTCATAAAATAATATAAGTTTCTCTTACCAATTGCTTTCTCTGGTTACCTTGTGATAATATTAATACTTTAAACTGATTTAAAACTTTCTTTTATCAATATTTTCAAAAAAAACTCAAAATTTCTACGGAGCAATTTTTTAATACAACTTCCATATCAAGAACCAGAAAACAAGAGAGATTCTATCAAATCAACAAAAAAACAACTGACAAATTCAACAAACTTAAATCTATACATCCTTAACACCTAATCGCCTACTAATTCCTTATTTAAATAAAATTACTAACAAAATCTAATTCTTGATTCAATATTACAATTTAAAACAATGATTATTCTTTTTATTCTTATAAAATTTACTAGCACTACAAACTAATAATTTTCTCTTTTTCAGAATATTTCATTTGGCATTTGAACTATTAATAAATTAGAATATGGTTGATAAATTTGTATATTTTAAAAGTAAGTAGAAGTTTTAATATTTATTTTAACTATTTGTGATATTTTTATAATTTAATTTTCCTATTTAATTATACCCTTAATTCATTTAAAAATTAATGTTTAATTACTAATGTATTGGCAATTTTTATAAGCTTTTAATTATTTACTTTTCCCATTTATCAATTTCATAATTATTGAAACTTTATATAATGTAGATTAAACCATTTTGAATCTTTAAATAAAATCTTTGAAATGAATTTGTAATTTTTTCTTTCTTATTCTATTTTCTTTTTTCTTTTTTAGGAATTATGAAGAAGATGATGATAATTAATCCCACTGTTACTGCATTTGTGCTCTGACCCGAAATAAGAAAATTTTCCTTTCTCTATTTTCCATAAGATTTTCATTTTACATTCTTATTTAATATAGCATAGTAACTCATATCATCTCAAAATATATATATATATATATATATATATATATATATATATATATATATATATATAAGTATCGTTTTTAAGACTTTTTTTGTGATAAATACAGCTTAAATTAGCTAAAAGTGAGATACGGATTCTGGAAAAATATTTTTTTTAAACATTAAACAAGCAATCAAACACACCAGAGAAGTGGAAATTCTCGATATTCACAATGAGCCCAAAAACAAGACAAACGGAAAAGGCCTAACTCAGGATCGTTAGGCCAATTAAAAATACGAAATCAACCGTAAGTTATTTCGTTTTAGATGTTATGCATCATATATAAAATACTTCGTTATATCGGTACAAAGAGAAATATGGTAGGTAATACTACATGTTTTTATCAAACAATTGTCGACATTTACATATAATTTCTTTCAATATAAGAAATGCAAAACAAATATAAAACATACAAAAAAAGTTCTTTTTTAAACCGTATTTCACCCATAGAAAGCAATTTGTGTAGCATAGCTATATATCAGAATTTTAAATCCAAACTAATTTATTTGTCTAATTTACTAAAATATTAGACTTTATTCGACCAATGGTGGAATGAAACAACTGACATATAAAATCTTCGTAATCAAAACTGATTTTTTTTTATGGTCAAGCACAAGCACTGCAGGAAAAATCCTTTAAGGCGCTCTGGGAGCGGTGCGTGTGCGAAGAAAGCGATTCACGTTGGTCTTGAATCGTTGGAGGTTATATTCGGTGGGAAATACGGCCTCAGAAAGGCCGTTCCACAGATAGGATGTCCTCCAGAAGAAAGAGTTCTTAAACAATGATGATCGAGGAGTATTAAGTTGAACCACATAGGGATGGGCGGAAGTGGTTCGTCGTGTATTTCTGCTATGAATTGCTCTAGGTGGAATCAAGCGGGCAATGTCAGTAGAACACTTGCCATGGAAATATTTGTAAAAGACGGTTAAATCACCCTCCTGTCTTCGATGTTCTAAGCTGTCGAGGTTCTTGGTTAGCTCGTGGTCACCGATCAGACGAATGGCTCTCCTTTGGATGGAATCCAACAACCGAAGGGTATGCTTCGGTGCAGAACTCCAGACATGAGAGCAGTATTCCAGTGATGGTCGAATCTGGGCTTTGTAGAGTGTCAAAAGTTGTTGTGGTGTATACAGCTTTTTGGTACGGAAAAGTACACCGAGTTTCTGAGAAGCTGTCTTGGCGATTGTTACAACGTGATTATGCCAAGACATATTTCCTCCCAGATTGACACCCAGTAAGTTAATAGACGAAGCCAGTGGAATTGCATGTCCTGCCATAACTATATCTGGTTCTGCAATGTTAACCTTCTTAGAGAAAACTGCTGCCTGGGTTTTTTTAGCGTTAAATTCGACTTGGTTACTGTCACCCCAAGACAAAATTTCTTCCAGGTCTTTATTGAGTCGAGATACTTCATGCTGTCTGCGAAGATGTGCGTCAGCAGCCGATGTTCGAGAGTTCAAAGTAAACGATGAGATAAGTGTGCTGTCGTCAGCAAAGCTATAAATTGGATTTTCTGTCTTCGCTAGAAGGTCGTTAATGTATAGTAAGAAGAGGGTTGGGTATAATATGGACCCTTGAGGAACACCAGCATTGATGGTAAAGGTGTCCGAGAGAAACCCGTCAATCGCCACTTGCAGAGAACGGTCCTGAAGAAAGCTAGAAAGCCATGAACAGAATCGGCCGGGCATACCGTAAGATCGAAGTTTACTTAGGAGCCCCTCGTGCCAGACACGATCAAAGGCTTTAGAAATGTCTAGTGCAATGGCCCGGGACTCCCCATGATGTTCGACTGCGTTGCTCTAAAGATGGGTGACATATGCTAGGAGGTCTCCTGTTGATCTGGACTTACGAAAGCCGTACTGATGGTCGCTGATAATATTATGGCCCTCTAGGTATTTTAGAAGTTGTTGGTTAATAGCTTTCTCCATCACTTTTGATATAACTGAAAGCAATGCGACAGGTCGATAGTTGTTTGGCATGGTTTTCTTGCCTTTCTTTGGTATAGGCTGAACTCTTGCCTTCTTCCAGCAGGATGGAAATATTCCTTTTTTGTAGGATAGGTTAAAAAGTCTACAAAATATTGGTGTTAGCTCATCAGCGCATTCCTTGAGCACTATAATAGGAATTTCATCTGAACCAGAAGCCTTCCTGACATCGAGCCCTTTAAGAATTCGTTTGACAGGACGCTGAGGGAATACGGTATCAGTCATTTCCGATTGAACTGCGGGAATGTTCGGTGGTGTTTTTCCCTGAAAGTCTACGTTGGAATGAGAAGAAAATAGTTTTGCCAGTAAGTTCGCTTTATCTCCGGCTGTGGTTGCTATTGTGTCGTCAGAACGTGTTAGAGGTGGAATATTTGATTTGGTAAAATTTTGACTGACGGCATTAGCGACTAACCAAAAGGACCTAGATCCGTTAGGACTGGCAAGAAGTTTGTTTTTGATCCTCGTGTTATGCGTCTCTTTGCTTTGATATATCGTTTGCTTACACTGGTTTCGAGCGGTAACAAGGGTGGTGCGATTCTCAGCCGTTGAATTTTTACGCCACTGTCGGTAAGCTAGATTTTTAGATCTGACTGCGCGCTCGCAGTTTTTGCTAAACCAGGGCTTGCCGTTTGAAGGGCGCTTATTGGAATAAGGAATAAAGGCTTTCATGCCAGTTAGAATGACCTCGGAGACCTCTTCAAACCAATTAGCTGAGACCCCGGGAATGTAAAGAAAAGAAATCCATAGTGGAGCCTTAGGAACACTTGACTGTAAGTCTTCCCTATCACTCTTAAAAGATTGTAGAGCCAACATACATTTGTTTTTAGACTAATTAGGCAAAAAAATCGACTGGTGTAGCACTAGAGATCAATCAATAGAACAACTTCACCCTGGGCTGGGTATAGCAACTCTAAAGGTAACTATACTATGATAAATAGAGCTATAGATCACATTTTATCAATGGTAAGATGAAAAAACTGACGGTATTGATAGATAAAATCACTCTCAGAAGGTTGTTAGGATCAAATATGAATAAATGCTTATACACCACAGTTCATTCTTGACAGTGCTCCAGATCCAGATTTAAGCAGGAAAGTGCAAGCATATGGAACACCGTAAGTAACACGAACAGTTTTTGATGTGAAACATCTATAGCGGCACGTAAATCAGATTTCTGGCGTGGCGACGGTGACGTCATGACGTAAAAAACCTAACGCATCGATAATAATCGATAAGAGATGTACTGATATCTTATATGAAATTGGTGTCATGTTTTGAGCGACGCGACGGTGGCGCGCCAACAATAGGGGGAAGAAGCTCATCGATTCAAAAATTTGGCGGGACAGGGTATGAATTGTTTCATAAAAACCTAACTCGATTCCGCCTACTATCTATTCTATATATATAAAAATGATTGTTTGTATAGGCAACATAATATACCTACATATTTTGCTGACCTGTAAAATTGACAGCTAGTCAATCAAAATAGATTGTTGGTGAATAGTTGTCATATAGTTGTCCGCGTAAAATTTGTGTATTTAGTTTTAAATATGAATAAACAAAGTGTTAATAAAGAAAGTGATGAAAAAATATGAATAAAAATGAGTGAGTACCTACTTACTCTATATACATTGGGGTGTCCGTTATTTCCCAGATTTGGTTTTGTTCTCCAAACACCCATCAAATTTTTAGATTATGACCTAACAAAAATTATCAGACCTTAACCAGCCCTTAATATTCACATTAACCCGTGCCTAAATCATAATACATTTCCCATTTAAATACCGTTTAAAAGTTATTCAACGATAAAGTTGTATTCATAGTTAAATTCATCATTTTCCTATTGTTTATTTAGTATCGCTTTTTGTTTGTACTAAAATTATGAAGTAACTACAATTATATTAATATAGTAACGTACTTCTATATAAATTTGTGTTTTAATAATTTCCTTTTTTAAGATTATTGAATTTAAGGCAATTAAATAAAAAGCTAAACGAAATCACTTTTTAAATTTATTCAATAAATAGTCATCGTTATCTGGAAAAAATCGTAATATTTTATTTTATCATTATGACATATTTAGTTCCTATCACAATCTGTTTTTTTCTGCATATTACTTTTACACAATAATGTCGATGTTTCACATCTGCCAGGCGTCCCGTGACGGCTCACATTTTTTTTTTAACATTCCCACTGTGACTACGTCAACATCGCAAGTAACAAAGTCTGCAATAGTTATGTTTAATCCAGACTTGTGATTATTTCATTCTTCAGACATTTGATTGTCTTACCCTCCAATAATCTCTTAAGATTCTGAAGGAAAACCACAGGTTCTGAAGATTTTTTTACTGCAAAGGATGTTACATTTCGTCAAATTTTATCCACCAGAGTCTGTTAGTGTTGTTAATTGTCGTTTTGAACACAGGTTGAGTTACTTAAGTAACACAGCACAGTTTTCTGGACAGTGATCAACAAAAAAATGGTCCAAGTTAGCCGCAACTTGTTGCAGCTTGTAGGGATTTCAAAGAAGGAATAATCATCGTCTTTTTTTTAAATCTGGGACTATTAGCGCTATCTGTTGATGGGGTTTACAAATAACAACCTCTACTCACTTGGTCAATGACTAAAAAGAAGACAACAAAAGTAAAGTTTTAGAAATCAGAAACAAAAGAAACGGGCATCAAGAAGAGAAATATTCCAAGACTAATAAAGAAAATTTGAATCCAATAAACGCTGGGTGTAGTGTCCTCTTTGTAATCTTTGGGCTTATCGCAGCTGTGCGAGTGTCGATGATGACGCAGATGAGAAAATTTGTATGTGAGCAATGCTCTAAAGATTAGTTTCTATTATTTTCTCCATTCCATGGTGGCAAAATGGACCAAAGGAAGATTTTGGAAATCATCCAGTATCTTCTGAATTTGTGATTTGATCCAAAGTCTGAATAAGAAAAATTGTATACTGATAAGCAATTCTTTATAAAAAATATCTTTAATGAAGCTTTAATTCAGTATTTAAGACAGATTTGTTCCATTTTATCTGCATTTGCCATAAATCAATAAAAACAGGAACACTAAGTGGGCATCATTATCTAGACGCTATGCTTAGATCTACAAAACTTGTAACTAACATACTTATTTAAACTAAGTACTTTATAGTTTTAATCTGCGGTTTAAGTAAACTAGAAATTCTCCAAAGGTGTTCTAGTTATAACGGGCATCGGATGCCACACTGTCAGCAAAGAACAATATTAGTTTGAATTTAGGAGACACAATTAAAGGAGCAGTCTAATTGGAATTCCAGCGGTGAATTTTATTACAATTAGACTTGCTTCTGGAACATTTATTTATATTTAAATACAATACTAGTACATGGAAACCGCAGATACAGCAGTGTTTAATTTTGTGCAACAGGAATAATAATTGTATAATTATAAACCTTCATTAAGGAATATTTAGTTTAAACCTCTTTGTGTATGTGATCGAATTTGTAAACAATAAAATATAAAACGAAGTTATACTTCTTTTGCAAAACAAGATTTGTCAATAAACTTCTAATTCTACAAACGTACTCAAAGTAAAATTACTTTTATTACTTATAATAACCAAACTGCAGACACTGTGTTTGGCTCTATTAGAGCTCATCAGTACAGTACATGTTATGTCTCTTCAGTCACTAATGTTAAACAAAATCGCAACTAGCGCCATCTCCACTCCGCGCCTTAGAATTCCTAACCCTTTATCATTTTTTATTACTTTATATAGTGTTTCTCAGGTTCGAAATTGCTATTAAACATTTATAAATGCCAATAAAGAACAACAAATTTTCAGGCAGTCTATCGTGAGGGATCGAAATTAAAGGAACCGGCAATTTCTTGCTTGTATAAAGGCAAGTAATAATTAGATCGGTGGGGAATTTCGAAATTAAAGAGAAGCTCTTGCTGTTTCAACGAAAATGCTGTTAAGTAAAGGTAGAAGATTAGACTCATTATAACGAATTATTTTGTTATACTGATTGGTGGGATTAAATTTTGGAATTGGAGAATTTCGTGAGAAGTATCACTTTATTCAAGGCGAAACGATCGAGTTTTAATCAAATTGATAAATAAACGTTACAATACTTGTGAATTTGTATTGTTAAAGGTTTCATTTTTTGATTTCCTTTATAATAATAAATTTAAATTAAAACCTAAGTATATATACAGTTAGAAGAATTAATATGTAAATGTTTTCTATACAGGATTATAGTAGAAAATTTCGATTAATAACGTTTGCCAAACCTTAGTGAAACCTAGACAAACGGAATAGCAGAGAAAACATTTTCTGAAACAAATACGACACATAAAAAAAGGATTTTAATAAAAATTGGCGCAGTCAGTGTAGGATTCGTACCAGTTGTGTTTAAAAAGTAATGACAGTGCACTGCCAGTGCCCTCTATCTAATAATAGCGACAAAATCCAAGAAATGATGACAGGTGACAGCTTGTGAAATCGAAGAGCATTTTGGTTATATTTTGGTACTGATCACCTTATATCTTATATCCAAACTCGTTTAGCTGTTTACGTAATCTGATTTAGGTTTTTGTTGACATTTCTTAACATTCTACAGCTACTCCTCTTGATTCTCTCAGTTTAAGGAGAGAGGAGTTATATGAAGAAAAAAGCTCTGCAACAATAACTATAAATTTTTAATACATTCGATTGTTGCAGTTTTCGAAAATAAATAAACAATGTTTTATACAAAATTGGTTTCAATAAAAGAAAATATAATTGGCGCTGTCGTTATAGGATTCTAAATCTATATAATTTTTTTCATAAGAAATCGATTACTATACGTTTTAGACTGTGAAAATATTTCTGTGTTCTTCTTCTGACAAAAATCAACTAAGTTTTGCAATGAAGCATTGAAAACTGAAAATTACACCCAAATTATGTTCTCCGTGTATAGGAAAAAAAGTTTTACAATAAAATTGTTCCCAGTCAACAAGAGGAAGTTTGTTAAACTTAAGAATTCATCACAGCAACAGAAAATATTTAGAGCAGAAAATAATGTTTGAGGTAGTTTTCCGTTTTCGTACATATGATTAACTCTTTAGAGCCAAATACGAGGGTTGTCTTTTAAGTTTTGCATATAGCCGTTTAGAAAGTGCCACCAATAGATCCTTCAGATCAAAATCTAACCTCAATTTTTTGTTGACATAAATCAAGAGTTTCATTGCGATACAAGTAGTGTAGGTACAGTGAATTTTTGAAATTAGCAAGTTGGTCGAAAAATGGATTTTAACCGAGAACATTTTGCGAGCAATAATTTTTTAACAGGATTATCCCAACAGCAACGTTCGCTGAAATGATTTCTGTGTTTGGAAATCAAGCAACACACCAGTCAACTATTTCGCGCTGGTCGCTCCAGACTCAGTATCGAATTCAGGCTGGGTCCACCTCCACCCAAAAAAGCAATCACAGAGTAAAACATTGATGCGGTTCGTCAGCTAATTAAGGATGACCACGGTGTAACATACCAGGAGATAGAGGCATCTTTAGGCATTTCAAATACCTCGATCCAAAAGATCCTACATGAAGACCTGGGTGTTACGAAGCTGGTTTCCAGTTGGATCCTTCATTTGCTCACCGAAGAGCAAAAGGCGGTTTGCGTCAATTGGTGTCGAAATACATTGGAAAAGTTCAACAAAGAAAGCTCAAAAACGTTTGGTGTTTCATGCTAAAGTAAAACCAACAAAAATAAATCGAAAGTGTGTCAAAAAAAATGGTTGCAACTTTTGTGTCAAAATCTGGTGATGTGGCGATTTAGAAAATTGAAGAACGGTTACTTCCAATTGGTATATAAACGTTTGTTTATCAAAAGTTATCACCAAACAATCCAAGTGTTCATTCTGTCCAAAAGACAATAAAGTTTTTGGAGCTTCAAAACATCGAATGGTTAGACCATCCTCCGCTTAGTCCCGACCCAAGTCCCAAGTACTTCTTTGCGTTCCCAAAGATCAAGAATTCAATACTTGGGCAGCGATTTTAGTTCACCGAAGAAACCATTGATGTCTTTAAAACAGCGATTTTGCAGGTGTCAACTGAAGAGTGGAATAACTGTTTTACCAATTCGTTTGAATGTATGGAAAAGTGTATCGATCTTGGTGGGACATATTTTGAAAAGCAATCTACTATAAGTGCATATATTTTTATCGCTATATGCAAAACTAAAAGGGCAGCCCTCGCATTGGACTTGATAACTAGAACAACTTCAGTAAGAAGTAATGCTGATTTTGGTTTGGGAGTGCTTATGAAATGATGATGCAGGATTTTCACTTGGCACAAGTTATGTTTTAAAAAATCTCAGATTTCAATAGTTAAATGTAGATACTACAGTTCGGTATACTAATAAAAGAACGTAATTGAAATCTGTATTCAACATAAAAAAATATATAACTTTGGGTGCAATTCCAAGCAAACAGAAATAAACGAAATATCCTTAACTCCCTGGCTTTTGACTCATTATTTTAGCTTATACTGGCTGAAATGTGCGGGTAAATGAACTAAACCCTTGCAGCAAAAGAGCGAAAATATATTGACGTGAAATAACATCTTTTGTTTTCTGAACTTCACACCGCCTCTCAAGAGATTGAGCAGTTGCATTTTAAAATAAAAAGCGAGGTTTATATTTTCAGTTATACTGATATTCTTTCCAGAAATTTCAAATAAAACAGAAGAAGTTTCTTATTTTTAAAAACCACTACACAATTTTCGTATAAGTTTTCCCTGGTGCGGGACCGGTCGTAATTGTTTTTCGTGAAAATCTGATCGAAAATTTAGGCAACAAATGAAACTGGCGAGAAAATATGTAGGGAGCGGTCTTTGATAATTTAACACTCAGCTCCGCCAGACAATGAGGTCGAAATTGAATTTCTTTTTTGTTTGCGTTTAAATCTAATTTACTGGGTACCAATTAGATGCATTTAAATTTGATTCGGAAAAGGGAAAATGTTCATTTGAGAGTGACAATTTTTATAAAAGGAATATTAATTTTAGATCAAATATTTTTTTTAATTACACAATATTTTTTTAATTGCGAATTTCAAAAAGTAACCACGAAAGTTTCAAATGAACAAACTTGGTTGAAAGTATATTGAAGGAAGTGTCTTAATCTCATCAAAAATTGCCTATAAAAATATGTTAAAAAGTGTATAAAAAGCTGGTTGACTGAGTTTATGCGCGTATTTCTCGATTTATCGTTATCATTTCTGACAGGACTCACAATGATCCTTTGAAGGGATGACAAGATCCCGTTTTGCCAACTTTTCTAATGGTATCACAATTTAGTAGGGCAGCCATGGTTGTAGTTGTCACTCGTTGGAAAGAAAGAGAAGATCACGGTACCCACTCTCTACTTAAACATTATCGTGCTATTTATTTCATAAAATCTCTTTTAGAAAATTATAATTTTGTACTATATTTTGTTGTCTTTTATTATTCGAAAAACAAGCTCTCACTTACTACATATGCGTTGGTGGAGAGAGACAGATGAGGTACTGCTATCTTTTCTCTCTCTTTCTCGCTTTATAGCAAAGCTATAAAATAAACTATTTTGGGGTTATACAAAACTAGCCTAGAAGGAAGACAAAGTATAGTATAAAATTAAAATCTTTTGGGTCATTTACAGATCATAATTTTTTTTCTTTTTTCAAAGTTAATTGTAAGTAAGTCTTGTGAAAAAGCACCATTTATTAAAGCTAAGTCGTAATTAGTCGGTGGAAGAAGTCCTTCTGAAGAATTGGATCCCTTCAAGAAAGCCCATAATTCACCTTTAGACGCATAAGTCCAGAAACTCCTTCTGCGGTAAAGAAAATTTGTGGATATCAATTCCTTATTCAGGTTCTTACAACTTTTGCAGGTCTTCTATAGTGGTCTCTACCAAAAGGAAGACTTTGGACCACCCAGGATCAGATGAAATTGCAATAAGAGTTTGTTGTAAAAACATTCACAACAATATTTATTCATTTTATGAACAAGACGTGTCTATGACAATGCCTCACAATTTTCTCTTCAATAGATTTACTAGTTTTGGAAATCCCAGTCCCTTGCAATTAGGCACGTACTGGTGTTTGAAATATACCCGAAAACCCGACTGGTACTTTCTCCATCATAAAAGATCACATCAAAATAAACGACTGGTACTTTCCACATCATAAAAGATAACAGTAAAATTCTTGTTACACTTCCATTCTGAAAGTAATCCGGCCCCCTTTTATGATTTTATTATCCCCGATATCCAAAGAACAGTACTCTCACAGCTCTCTCGCTAAGTATAATTCACATAGCTCTCTCGCTGAGTAGAATTTACACAGCTCTCTCACTGAGTAGTATTCTCACAGCTCTCTCGCTAAGTAGTATTCACATAGCTCTCTTGCTGAGTAGTATTTACACAGCTCTTTCAGTGAGTAGTATTCTCACAGCTCTCTCGCTGCAGAGTATTTACTCAGCTCTCTCGTTGCTCAGTATTCATACAGCTCTCACGCTGCTCAGTACTCACACAGCTGTCTCGCTGCTCAGTATTGATACAGCTCTCTTGCTACTCAGTACTTTCTCAGCTCTCTCGCACGCAGGTGGTTTCTTTGCCTGAGCCCTTTCTGCGATCAGTACGATCATTCTCGTAGTTTTTCGCACCGCTTAGTCGTAGTTTTTCTTTACCATATTAGTCTTTTCTCGTTTGGGTGATTTTATCAATTGATTTCTCTCCTCTTGCTTCCTCTCTCCGCTCTCTACGAAAGATGAAATTCCGAAAAACAGATACATATAAACTGTCATAGTCGTAAAATTTAAAGTGTAGATTTCTCAGTCACGATGTCGCAGTAGTCCAGTCGGTGTTTAAGGACTCCCGAGAACATTAAAATGGTTGAAAACAGCTTACGTGAAAATCCACAATTTTCAATTCGGAAAGGAACGGCCTCACTGGGACTTTCTAGAGCGATTATTTATGAAATTTTAAAAAGGGATCTAAAGTTCCATCCGTTTAAAATTCAAATCATTCAAGAACTGAAAGAAAGTGACTTTTTTTACACAAAAAAATTTGAATAACGAGCGTTTTCGCACGGTAAATCTGATATTTTGGAGTGACGAGCCTTATTTTCACTTAAACGGCCACGTCAATAAGCAAAATTGCCGTTACTGGGCTCCAAGATCCAGAAACGTTCGATTGAAACATCAAACACGATTACATTGCCCCAGAGTGCCTGTTTGGTGTGCCTTATCCACACATAGGATAATTGGACCATATTTTTTAAAATTTCTCGAGACGAGGCAACGAATGTCAACAATGAGAATTATCAACGCATAATTACGGATTTCTTTTTGTCGAATCTTCGGGCTCATCTATCGAACTCATCACACACATGGTTCCAGCAGTATGGTGCGACTGCACACACAGCAAGGGCTTCGATGACGCTTTGGGGACATCTCGTGGCTTGACCTGTTCCCAATGGTTTTTTTCTTTGGAGATACCTCAACAAGAGGTTTTATAACAACAACCATCGACCTATTGTTAATTTAAAAGAAAATATTTGCAGAAAAGTCAGCTCAATCAAACCAGATTTAAAGCGGCTCCGCTTTGAACAGTGTTTGCAACTGACAGAAGAGATTTTTCTTTTACTGTTTAATGTTTTTATCTGAAAATCGTATTTTAGTTTTTGGAGCATGCAGGACTTTTTACGAAAAATAAATTTTTGGTCGTAAAATTAATATTAAAAATTTTCCCATTTATAGAGAACTTAAGCGGGTTCACTGTATAATAGAAATCATTTTCTTCCTACGACTTTATATAACAAGCTCTATTCAATATACTGAAGTTATCCGTATATAATTTCCTTACAGGTTTAACTTGTAAATATGAGAAATAACCCTTAGATACGGGTTAGATATAATTTGTATACGAATAATAATTCATAATTATCGTTCCATAAACTCATGCTGTGATTTAGATTTGAATTCTAACATTTCAATTTCCCAACTTGACTTACAACCTAGAATTGGCTTTAATTTGTTTATGTTAGTTTAGTTCTCATCGTATTTCGTTCTCTTTGTGCTCTAGTAATTATTAAAGGTAAAGTTTAAATATTGCTACGGTCTTATTTGATTCTATTGTGGGATTTATATTTACATATTATATAGGTAGATATTCTTGGAATGTTACTAAGTTTACAAGATATAATAACTTTCTAAACTTTTAGAGTTTGAGTTCGCGTCGGAAGTTACTTTAAGTTATGTAGATATCTTTTCTATTTTTGAACACATTCAAAGACAATTAGATTGAAGAAATAAAGAGGAAAAAGGCGGCAGGACCAGAAAGCTACTAAACTGATTAAATCAGAATAAAAAAAACAATTTTAAATGCTACATAGAATCTTTGAGCAGGCGATAAACGTCGAAGACATACCAGATAAATAGAAGCAACCATATTTGATCTCTATCTTCAAGAAGGACAAAAAGAGCCATTGCGAAAATAATAGAAGTGTCAGTATAATCTCTGTGATAGGGAGTTCTTAGAAACAAGATAGAACAGAAGTAGAAGAAGAAGAACAGAACAGGATAACAGAAGAGTGATGTTGGTAGATTTAGGGTGTTCAGGTGAAGGACCCTGTTGTCCTTAAGAAATTGGTGTCCTTTTCAGGGTTGGAAGGAGGAGTTTGGTTCTTGCTTCCTGGTTTTTCTGCTATTTCGGTGTTTACTGATTTCTGGTTTCTGGAAAGTGCCTTAACCGTAACTACACTTGGGTTTGGAAGATTGACGCTGTAGCAGGACTCTTTTGGCTTGAGGGCTCCCATATGGCAAGGACGAAGGAAACCACAGAAACCTTCACAAAGGCACCAAACATTTCTATTCTCCAACTCTCCATCTTGCAAACCTCTTCTCCATAACGATGTTAACTTCGTCCTTTCATGATTTTCTGGGCCTACCTCTTCTTCTTCTACCCATCGGACTCTAATCTGTTACTCTTTATATCCAGCGATCATTTCCAGCACGTCTTACCATAACAGTCTCTTCTCTTCGATATATGTTAGGGCATCTTTTTCATTCTTCATCCATCTCCGAATTTCCACATTGGATATTCTATCTGGTTAATATGCAGCAGCGCCTCCAACAGTCCATTTCCACTGCAGTTATTTTACTTTATATTTTCTTATTCATCACAAAACATTCAGCCCCGTACGTCATGATGGATCGTACAACTGTGCCATTTTTAGATTGGAGATGGCGCTACTTGCGAATGTATTTATCTTTATCAGTCGATCTATAAAGTACGTTTCACAATAATTCGTTGACTCGGTACCTTACCTTAGGGGATTAGTAATGAAAGGTTATAAATTTCTCACTGTACAGTAAACATTAACAGATCCGTAATCCGGTTTTCAAAATAGATTTAAATAAAACTCAGTAACATTTACTAAAACTTAAATTTATTTTGTAAAAAAAATTACGAAATTTTTTAAAAACAAATTTTAACTTTATTTATTAATTGCAATTAAACAAATGAACTAATTCTACATTATTTACAACTATTTAATCTAAATGTAGTTCAGTATCACTATCGTCTTTATTTAAATTAATAACTAAGGGTGCTACAGTTACATTAACATTTGGATATGTACCTTCAACCTTAATAACATGCTGAATCGAATTTTTCCAGCTATCAATGGGAATATTACTTGTCACATTTCTGATTAACTCTATAACACTTGAGTTTAATGTGGGTGAAACGTTTTCCGATCTAACTTTGGATTTTAGCTGATGCCACATGTGTTCTATAGGATTGAACATGCAATAATATGGGGGAAGCCGTAACACTGTGTGGCCCATATTTTTAGCAATAGTATCACAAACGTATTCTTTTTCAATACCGAACGCTGCTACAACTTGTAAGAGATCACGTTTTGTGTACGATTCTTCAAAATAAAGGTCATTTTTTAACAAATACTCTTGAATTTCCCATTTATTGTTGTTGCTATTTGGTACTTTATTTAATTGACGGCTATGATAAGTTGCATTGTCCATTACAATTATACTTTTTTCCGGTATATTCGGCAATAAATAATTCTCAAACCAATCTTCAAAAAGGTCTGCTGTCGTATCTTCGTGATAATCTAAACTTGAATCTTTAATATTCTTTGCTGATAACAATAAAGCGTTTGGAACCCAACCTGTTTCTGATCCGGCATGTATTATTGTAATTCTTTGTCCTCTATTTGATGGAGCCTTTGTTTTGCAATTTCCCGATGAATCAACAAAACCCTTCGTTGGAGTATCATGGGTGTCATACCATGTCTCGTCGAGGTAGATAATTGAAAGGTTTTCACTTCTATATTTTTGAATAGCTTGTAAGTAATGACAACGCCACATTCGTAAACGATATGACTCCATTATCACTTGTCTTTTATTAATGGTACAATATTTAAATCCCATTTGAGAAATAATTCTCCACAAACTTGTACGGCTACAAATAATTCCCGTGTCGTCTTTAAGTAACCGTTTTTTTATACAATCTAGGGTTGGTATCATTTGTTCTTGGTATAGGACATATATCGTTCGTCGGATTATATCTTTTTGTATTTCATCAACACATTTGGTATTATTAACGTCACTTCGTTTTTTTCGTTTACTTATTGGCTTATTGATAATATCTTTTACTGTGGATATTGGGGTTTTGGTTAACTTACATGTTTCTTCTGCTGCATCGGTTACACTATAACCTCGATTATTCAATGTTTCAAACACATTTTTCACAATTTGTTTCGCATCCGGCGATAAATGCACTTGTTTTGCCCAAGGACGCCACATACTTAGTTATAAACACAAGATTACTTTCAGAGTATAATGTTTAGTACAAACTAAAATTCTAGGAGAGAATTTTAAAAACAAATTACCCCGAAACTCCCACTTTCTCTTCCAAGATAATTAAGAAAATCAAAAATCATTTACTAATGATTTACTATTGATGGTCAGTAATAATAATTTAAAATTTTACCTGAAAAATAAATATATCTTCCTGGACAAAAATAAATAATACCTTTCTGTAAATAGTTCACCGGTTTACGGCCAAAGTTCGAAGAAATATTAACCACCTTTTATTAGTAATCCCTTAAGAGCAGTTAAGAGCAGGTACCAAGTCAACGAAATATTGTGAAATGAACTTTACCTGGGATGTCACTTCATTAGGGACTGGACAGACATAAACCTGTAGTGTACTGATGAGCTCTAATAGAGCGAAATACAGTATCTGCAGTTTGATTTTGCCCTTGTATGGGCTGATTGATACTAATATCTATGTCGCAGCATTCTATGCTTAGGTTTAGGAATTCTAACCTTTGCACAAATTCAGGTTTTATAACTGGATCACATTGAAATAGTGACACACATTTTATATATATTAAAGAAAATACAAATTGCCTTTTGATTTTATTAATACCTACGTAATGGAAGACCGTGAAATTGTTAAAAAAACAAAATTTATTTCAATGATAACTTAAACCGGTTTCGTTGGGATTTATTTATCCAGGAAACGTAATAAAACATTTATAGTTTAATTATAATAATTATAATTTGTTTTTAATATTTCAATAACCTCATAATTGCATTTCTATCACAATTTGTTGTGGAGTAAGATGTATTGAGGAAAATCCAACACTTTTAAAATAGTTAATTCTCACTTCGAATTTCGTACTTTGTTTAAAAGAAGCTCAAGTACAGAGATGGATTTTATTACACTCGATTGTAGGCAAAATCAGAAATATTTTATTAAACTCTTGAAATATGTTTTATTTGGGTCTCATAAGTACCTAGCTCATTTATAGACCGCCCGCTGTTCCCAGGTAAGGGTTGACTTCAAAGACTCTTTAACCGTTTTTTTTTTTAAATAGTAAGTCTTTGTTTCATTAAGAATATTGTGTTAAAAGCTTAATCTAAATTTTGGAATCCAAACCTGTGCATGGGAATTTCCTTTTTCATGCAATCGTATTTCATCAAGTAGAACGCACACAGCGTTAACACTAAAAAAATCGTTTAAATCCATTTTGAATTATACTACACAGATATACCAAGAAAACGAAATGTAGACATAACGATTTGTGTAAAGATGAAATATTAACGCAGAATAATATTATAATAATCATCGATGACCAGTTTTAAAAACAACCGAAGCGTCTAAACAAGTTTCGGGTCATCACTTATCAAGTTTTATGTTGTATTTGGTGAAGAAGGCAGTGTAAATACGAGAAACTTTTGAAAATTTAACATGTTTTTGGTATTTTTTATTTTAGGTAAGTACAAAAATCAACTTTAATCTAAAATAAAGTATCAAATTAAGTATAATTTTAGCTAATTTCTTTCGTAAAACAGCAACAGTTGCTTTGTTTGTTATTAAAAATTCTATAGCCTTATCAAGGTTAAAACTCGAATTTGTTATTTACATATTCGGTTTAAAACCAATAACATTTAGTAAATTACATACAGAAATATTGGAATTTCCTGTACATCTAAATACATCGCACAATTAGTATTTAATTAAGCAATTTCTATCTCTACGTTTGTTGATTATTTAAATTTTTATCTAACTGATTCTCTTGAAATTTTTAATATGCGAATATTCAGAAAAGTATTTTTTCTAAGACCATATTGAAAAGTAACACTTACCACACTCTCTACCCCCATGAAAAGTGCTACCTTTCCGCACATGTACTTAGGGATGAAACACGGATCTGAGAATTTGTAATAATAGGTTTCCAACATTAAAAATATTCAGTTTTTTTAATCAGAGTAGTTTTTCTATAACGTCTGATGTGCCACTGAAAAAAATTATAACTTTTGTCATTGAAAAAAAATAACTTTCGCCTGGAATCGAACCAAGGTTTACTTTTAGTGTTCTAACGTAAAACACTTGCTTAAACGACTGAGCTAACACGGCACATTTGCTTACTTCCATATTTAAAACTGAAAATGAAAGTATCTTATGCTCTTTTAAGTAATTTTGCTCTAAAAACTAATTAATTATTAAAAAATAACATTTTTTGACCCCTAACTTATTGCACCTACTTTCCTTTCACTTATCCTCTATTTCGACTTTCTATTTAACCCAAATCTACTTGAAAATTTAAATATTTTTTAGGAATATGTTTGACACAATTAGCTCAATCAGAACCTGCACCACAACCTTTTATAGAAGATTCAGATGTATATTATCCCAATATAAACTGGTCCCATACGTTTGACTGGAAATTATTAAAGGTATATTACTTTATACTGCTCTAATTCTTGAAAATCTAATAAAAAAAATCTTTTGACAATCAAAACAAAAATGTATCTAATACAAACTTCAAACTAGCAACCGATTTCCTTAAGGGAGACTCCACTCCGGGAAAACTATCGAAAGAATGAAACACCGAGGAAAAAGAGCACTAGAGGCCCATGGCTTGAAAAGTTATCCTTTTTTTGGTAGCTTCGCATTTCTATATCTACATTCCTATCGCCCTCAAATCCTTTTCAACGTTCTGTCTTCATCTGCTGTTTGGTCTTTCTCGTCTTTTCTTTATGTCTATTGAATGCCTCAAAATCTGCTTTGGTATTCGTGTATTTGATATTCTTTCTGTTTAACCTAACCATTTTAGTCTCTTTTCTTTTATAACTCTTTCAGTTCGCTATTTGTTTTCCTCACCCATACATTGTACACCATCTTGCCACCAAAAATCTTTCTTAACAGTTTCCTTTTCCTCTCGAGCACATTTTGTTTATTTTTGGTCAGTGTCCACGCCTAATAAGGTGAAGTTGCTATTTGTTGTATGATTGTTCTATACACCCAAATTTTTGCATACCTGGAGGTCTGCTTACTTTTGAAGACTTGATTTAGTAACCTAACCATCTTAGTCTCTCTAGATACTTTTATAACTCCAGTTAGGCTGGGATATTGATATATCTCTTTCAGTTCGCTATTTGTTTTCCTCATCCATACATTGTTCACCATTTTGCCACCAAAAATCTTTCTTAACATTTTGTTCATTTTTGGTCAATGTCCACACCTAATAAGGATAAGTTGTATGATTGTTTTATAAACCTGAATTTTTGCATACCTGAATATCTGCTTACTTTTTAACACTTGATTTAGTAACCTAACCATATTAGTGTCTTTAGTTTTATAACTTCTGTTGTGCTGGGATGTTGATATATCTCTTTTAGTTCACTATTTGTATTCCACACCCATACATTGTCCACCATTTTGCCACCAAACAGTTTCCTTTTCCTCTCAAGCACATTTTGTTTATTTTTGGTCAATGTCCACACTCAATCATGGTAAGTTGCTACTGGTTGTATGTTTTATACATCCGAATTTTTGCATTTCTGAAGATCTGCTTACTTTTTAAGACTTGGTTTAGTGCATACACACATCGGTTCCCTACCATTATTCTTGATTGAATTTCTTTTTTTAGGAATATTCGCCTCTACACAGTAATCTGATTATTTCACCAATAAGTCTAAAAATAATTTTATCACTTTTATATCAAGGATCAGCTGGAGTTACTCAAAGGGAATTGGAGAATGTATTAGAATTTAAAGATAAAGAATCTGCTAAGGAAGAATTTCGAACAGTATTGAGTTTATTGCAGGTAAAAATTCATTTTTATGTCGATTTAAACGAATCAAATATTTTTTTATGTTTAGGTATCAGAGTCTGCAGAGTATCTTCTAAATTTAGGAACTAGAGTATTTTTAGATTATCACCAACAACCTCAACAAAAATTTGCTAGTATTGCAAGAGATTATTATAAAACTGAGATTGCTTTAACGAATTTTAATAATACAATAGAAGCAGGTAAAACTATTAATTCTTGGGCAGAGAAATTAACGAATGGCAGGATTCCTA
Source organism: Altica lythri (assembly GCA_964028335.1). Lineage (NCBI taxonomy): Eukaryota > Metazoa > Arthropoda > Insecta > Coleoptera > Chrysomelidae > Altica > Altica lythri. The sequence goes on from OZ034809.1 coordinate 4,973,222, forward strand.
CACTTATAAATCCTGGTAAGTTATTACAAAGAGCTCAACAGGCCATTAAGGCCCATGGCTTGGAATTTCTCAACTACTGTCCTTCATTTTCTTTTGTCCATAGCCACAGTTCTCCAATTTGCTATCCCGATTGTTTCTAGGTCTTCCTTACACGCTTCTAGCCACTTTTTTCGCGGTCGTCTTCTTTCCTTCCCCTCTCAGCAGCAAGTCCTTTGCCCACCTTCCGTCAGCCATTCTCGCAACATAGCCAAGTCTCTGTGTTTTGACGATCTGGCTAATTTCTAGTTTCCGGTACAGCTCTCTTATATCTGCATTTGTTCGTCTCCTACAAACGTTTTCATCGTCTTTTACTCCCCCGAATGTCTCCCTTAAGACAATCCGCTCCCAGATTTTCAGCATATTTTCATGATTTTTGTTGATATTCCATGTTTCGCTTCCATAAAGGATGGCTGTATCACTCTTCGGTATAGTCTCAATTCTGTCTCTCTAGAGATGTTTTTTGCTCTTAATAGTTTTTGTAGTGCTCCGACAGTCTTCGAAATTCGCTTCTTAATTTCTACCTATAAATATTAAGATTTAATTTCTAGGTGATCTTGAAGATGCTATTATGGTAATAGCTAACGCAATTTACTTCAAAGGAAGCTGGTTGTATCCTTTTAGTAATAAAACCGAGGACGAGAAATTTTATGTTCCAAATGGAGAGAATTTCTTCGCTATTAACACTCAATTTATGTCTTTAGAAGATAAATTTTATTATCATGAATCTATTAAGTTGGATGCCAAAATATTGCGACTTCCTTATAGAGTAAGTCGCATGAATTCATTTCACCATCATCTTAAACAAAAAGTGGTTTCAATGTGATAATAATCATTTTCAGGGTGGACGATACTCCATGTTCATAATTTTACCTAATTCAAGAGCTGGTTTAACATCTTTAGTACGACAAATAAATTATAATACCATAAAACACATGTTGTACTTGATGGAAAAGAGACCAGTGACAGTAAAACTACCAAAATTCAAGTTCGATTTCCAAGCAAGATTTAGTAAAACGTTACAAGAAGTAAGTAAAATAATAGTAAATTATTCAACGAGCGCGTGGTAAACCATTTGTTTCATTTAAAAACAAATCGTTTACAGAAAACCACTTCTTTGCCTGAACCATGACATCTGAATATATTTGTTCGTGAATGGTTCCTCTTTTAATATTAATACTGTAGAAAGTACTTGTGAAAAGGTTTTCAACATGAATGTTGCCAGGAAGATCATTAATGTATATCAAAAAGAGTAATGGCCCTAAAATTGATCCCTGAGGAACACCTCTTTTGAGACGCATTAATAAACTTTTGCAACTGTCGATTACTATTGTTTGATATCTATTAGTCAAGTAAGATTCAAAGAGTTTCAAGCAAATATAACAATTATAATAAATGTGATAATATTCCAATTTAAAAATGATAAATTTTGTGGTTTTTGCGTCGTTATACGAAACTAAAGTAATTACAACTTTTATTTAACTTCAGTAAAACAATATTGAAGCAAACTTCTATCCTTTGTTCAAATATAGGAGAAAGTTTTATTAAATAAACGGAATATATTTATACAAAAGTTAATAAAACAGAATAAACATATCATCAAGGGCATTGGCGAGTTCTCAAGTGAATTTTGTAAAAAAAAATATATATTACACATCACATACTTAGTTTGTACGATAATTGCGTGTATGTAGAATAGAGTTAATTTAAACAGTAAATACACATCCTTTGAAACCAACTATTTTGTCATTTCTGAAAGCAACAGAACCGAGAAACAGTTACTCTATCAAGACTCCAAAATAGACTATTTTTATTGTACTTAGTATTCAATTCCATTTCAATTTAATTTGCATTGAACAAACACTAGACCCAAGTGAAACGTAAAGCAGGAAGGATATTACGTGTCTGACAATCCTACCTGTTCTCTAAATTAAAGACATTGAGAGACTTAAAAAAGAAAAAAAAATATTGAAACGCTTGAAAGCTCATGGAAATTTAACAAAAACCCAAACGCCGGCTTAATGAATATTCATAGAAACTAATTTTCAGTTTGGTTTACTTCAAATGTTTCAAAACACGGCCAGTTTCCCAGGAATAGCAAGAGGAAACAGCACCATTTTAAGGAAATTAGTTGTGTCCGACATTGTACAGAAAGCTGGTATTGAAGTTAATCAATTTGGAAGTATTGTTTATGCTGCATCAGGTAATGTATAATCAAATTTCTTCATAAAATATGTCAAACAAGAAAGGATGTCTCTTCAAATTATCTGATACAAAACTTTGTACATGTTAAGCAGTCTTCATTGACTTCTAATCATAATTTATACTTTTATCAACATTTGCACTTTTATATATATATATATATATATATATATATATATATATATATATATATATATATATATATATACTCGATCCTTTAGCATATCTTTTTAAAAGAACATATATCCATCTAGTTCTTGCATAAAATCTATACTGCAGCACCTTCTATAGGTCCTAGATCCACTTTCACTCTTGTAGGTTGCCAGGACATAGAGGAATACAAGACAACGAGAAAGTCGATAAACTTGCTAAAAAAGGATTATGCCTTATATTCTACGGCCCAGAGCGAGCTCTTGGTGTACGGTCCATGGCCAGATGAAAGCCTGGATCCGTAGACAACTTAACCAACACAAGGAGCACATATTCGGTTAACTACACAGCAGGATGTATATTGAGCCAGCTCTACAGGTACCAAAAAGTACGCTCCGGAGCCGGATCTGTAGGCTGGAGATATATCTTTGGCCAAGCGCAGAGCAGAATATGTATTGAAGAGACGTGTACTCGAATAGCTGAAAACTGCACAAAACTAGCTGTAATCAGCTACGAGTCTTTACAGGATTTCTTACAGGCCATACATTGATGAAGGGACCTCTGACAACCGTATATTAAAGACCCATACTGAAGATTATGCTGCAGGAAACCTGAAATAGTTTCGATCTCAATGTCTCTAATCATTTACTTTACTTGTACACATTGAGCGCCAGCAATCCTGAGGGAAACTTCGGAAGAAACCAGCTACAAGATAGTTTCATTAGTCTTTCGCCCCTATACCCAGTTCCGACGATCGATTTGCACGTCAGAATCGATACAAATCTTCATCGAGGTTTCCCTTGACTTCGTCCTGACCAAGTAAAGTTCACCATCTTTCTGGTCCACCCTGTACGCTTATAGTGCGCCTCTTCTCGCAATAAGAATGAGACGCCCTGGGAGTACGGAGTAGCAACTTTAAGGGCAAACCACCCAGTTTCCCTCGGTCTACGAAAGGTTAACCTTAACTTTCATTACGCCTTTAGGTTTAGTCATGTGCCAACGACTCACGCACAGGCTAGACTCCTTGGTCCGTGTTTGAATACTGGTCTTGGGAGCTACCAAAACTATGGCGTTGGTGATTGGCATTTCAACGACGTCCGTTCGAGAACACCGCAATCAACAGTTGTTATGGGATAGAATCGGCACCAGGTCCGATCACCGTCAAATAAACAGAACGTGCTTGGTACAGGCCGAACGCTAACTGAGTAGTGGCCCCACGCTCGAGCAAGTCTGTCGGAACATGTGAGCTCCACCGAAAGCCATGTGAGCTCCACTCCAAGTCTTAGACAGACACCCAACGGATCGCGACATCCTACTAGAGGAAAAGTGCACTCGTTCCTCATCGGTTCAAAGAACGAGAGGCGCAGATGGCGTAAACTTTCAACTCCGACAGTAGAGACACTAATGAATTCCTTGAATGGTTTCTCGTACTCTTGAACTCTCTCTTCAAAGTGCTTTTCAACTTTCCCTCACAGTACTTGTTCGCTATCGGTCTCGTGGACATATTTAGCCTTAGTTTAACACCCACTTAAAGCTGAACTCTCACTCAACCCAACTCTAAGGAGAATTTCTCCCGCAAATGGCAATAATCACTACAGGCCTGGCACCCTCTGTACCACTGTGGGGCTCTGGATCACAGGAGAAAGTTAATTTTTGGAGACTTAACAAACTAGTCATCCTGAAGTGGATGACGTAAACTAACTAGAGTGTAGTACAACCGATGACTCTTTCTCAGACGACTTCCATCTTAAAAAAAAAACACTCTTGTAACTCTCCTAGAACCACCTAAAGCTCCTTCGGTAGTTTAGCATCGTAAACACCGATCTTAAGACAAAATATTAACATTTTAACATTAATTTTAGTGGTTAAAGTCAGAAACTTTAACATCTTCGGTATCTTTTTTAACGTTTTATTTATAAAAATTTAGCCCTCTACTCCAAGTAATCACTTCTTCGTAGTGTATTAAGGAAGTTGCTCTTGTTTTAGAACTGACAATAGGAAATAAATTTGGTGAACAAATGGCAACCTTTGAAGCTACTCATCCATTTTTATTTTATATTGAAGAAGAAGTTAATGGAATTGTATTATTTGTCGGTCAAGTGGAAAATCCTTTAGGAGGAGAAATTTTACCTCTAGAAGCAAAACCAGAAGCATAATTGTAAAATAAATATTAATTGTAGGCAATAAAAAAGAAAGTTTATATGTTTTTTTAATCTATGATAAACTGTCTCCAATTCTTTGCTAAAAAAACTAATATGAATACAGAGTCTTATAAAAATATTTATTATCATTCCGATCGTATCAATTTGTGTCCTTACAAATTGGCCGCCGCTAGAAAATTATCTCTTTAAAAACTCCACTCGCGTTTTTTTTTTCAAAAAATAATAGGGTGTGCCACGCAAGCTATACCGGATCCTTTATACCATTCGAAACCTATTTACATAATAATAAAAAGCAGGCACACGGGGTTTAATATTTCTTAACACCAGAGAGCGAAATAAGCTCGTAAAAATGAACAAGATAAGGAACGAACTTATTTCCACTTTGGTTCTTATGTAACTTTTCCATGACATTTATTCTGCGTTATGAGACACTAAATTGTTAAGTTATAGGTAAGTGTGATTTTTATTAGATTAAAGGGATTTGAATATCGATGAGCAAAATTTAAATGTGTATAATAATTGCCTTACATCAGTATGTTAATTTATCATCGGTAAGTTTGGTTATCTCCCGCTATGCATAAATAATAAAATTCTATTATTATGAATAATTTCACAAGATTATTGTTACCGTACTTATATCAGTGAGAATTACTTAGTTTAAAAGTTGTAGTTCAAAAATTTGCCGTGAGCGGTGTTGCAGTAAATTTATCATCACTATAGAACAGAACGGAGTAGGATAACAGAATTGTGATGTTGGTGGATTTAGGGTGTTTGGTTTAAGTAACCTGTTGTAGACCTTGGTATCCTTTTCAGGGATGAATGAAGGAGGTTGGGATGGAGTTAGATGTTCGGTGTAAGCCTCCTGGTTTTTCTGACTGTGACGGTGTGTCCTGGTTCCTGGAACGTGCCTAAATTGTCAAAAAAAAACCTTTTGGTGAGAGTGTGAGTGTGTGTAGGCATGTATACCACTTGGTACAATGTGGATTTGGGTGATTGACGCTGTGGCGTGTCTCCTTTGGCGTGAGGCTTCCCATTTGACAAGGACGAAGTGAACTACAGAAAAGTTCATGAAGGGCCCAATTTTTTTTGTGTCCTGTCGTCGACTTTTATCTACCTGTAGGAGAGGGGGCTTCACCAAGAAGGTCGTCATGTTATGCAGGAAGGCACCTGTCTACAATTTGGAGAAGACTTAAGTATGGAAATGGGATCTGGATCTTTGGCATTCTTGAGGTTCCTTCATTCCAGTGGGTATGGAGAGTCTTCTGGGTGTTGATGTAGGTTCCCTGTAGAGTCCGAGTGACGTATCGTTGTTGTAGCGTCTGAAATCGAGAAGGAAGAGGAAGTATTTTTGTATTTTGGTAGACAAGGCGGCTTGGGTAAAGGTTTTTAGCTTTGCGGATAATGGCTCTCTGTGGCAAGGAGTCTAACTAAGGAAGAGTAAAGTATAGCACGGCCTTATAGTCGACAAGAGTTCAAATAAAAGTTTTTTAGGTAGGGTTTTGGAGAGGCATCTTCCGAGCATCTTGAAGAGGCGCTCGTGTTCTCATTTTATTGATTATAAGGTCGACATCGGTATCCCACTTGAGTGGGAATTGTTGTTTAGATAATTAAATTTAGTTCTACCTTGGTACCCTTTTACAAGGGAGACTGGTAATAGGTATTCTTAAAAGGTAACCCACTACTTAGATGAGCTGGCTACGGAAATAACATCTTTTAGGACGTTTTAACGCCACAAGGTGTAGTCAAAATTCAATTCTCTATTTTTGGTTTAAATAAACATATTTTAAGATTTCCAAAAGATTAAAAAAACGAAAAAAAACTGAATAAAACTTTTTTTTTTTTTCATTAAAACATTACTTGCAAATACTATCTATATTCATTCATACACCTTTTGGGTTACAATATGAGAGTACGACAACGTATATACATATATGCATACATACATTTCTAAGTGACGACATTCTTATACGAGTCAATTCGTTGGGAATTTTAGCTTGTATGAATTTCCATGAAATTCTGCTTCGTAATGGAAGGAAGATATTCGGAATCTGAGTGTGTTTGCGAATTGCCACAGAGTGCATCTCCTCTCAACCGCACGATTATCTACCTAACTAGGTTAGGCAATTTTCTGTCAAATATGCCAAGAATCATAATATAGTGTTGAAAGTGGATTTTACATGTTCTTTTATGGTAATGCATCTAACAGTGAGAGTTAAATTAACTCCCGTTTTAAGAGTAGGTACGAAACAGTATAAACACATTTTCGATCAATTTAATTTAAAAAAAGTTATAAAGCGACAAGCCAAAGTTTATTTGAGTCATTTTTTTTCGCTTAAATCCCGTTTGAACTTGATTAGTCTAAAAACGAACGTATGTAGGCTCTAACGGGGATAGGGTTAAGGCGGATCAAATAATGAGTATAGGATAGGATAGTCCCCAGGTATAACTTTGCGAGAAACTTTGGAGTAGAATTACTGGAAAGGGATTTATGGAACAAGCCCCCCCCCAATTCAATCTAATATACCAGACAGGGGAGCACCTGAAAAAGGTAACCTCCAAAGCCTACGAATGAACAAAGGCCCCAGGGGGCATCATGCCGAGGATTGGCGGGCCCAAGCCCAAAAGGAGGAATGTTCTCCACTACTAAATACAGTCCAAAATTTTGTATGTAGCAGTGGAGCACGATACAGCCGGGGTTCCCTTTTACAGGCAGCTCCTAACCAGGGTCAAATGATTGAAAACGAGAATGTTTGGAAGGGTATGTAAGGAGAGCGATAAGGACAAAGGACGTGGAGGAGAGAGGGTAGCCTGAAAAAATACAAAAATAAAGGAAAAACGGGCTAACGTGAGTAAGGGTGTACGAGGCAGGGTGAGCGAGCAGATGTTTATGCCTACACCAAGGGCGGTTTCTTACTCGCTTCTCGTAGTTCCGGGATTCCCAGTCTTGAGAAGATTTCCAACCCTCATAAAACTAAAAGTACTTCTTTGACCCATTCTTAATATTGTTTTTTTTTTTAATTAACATGCATTTGTACTTTTATTAATTCATTATGTACCTCTATCACTTTGGTTGTAAAAAACATTTCTAGCTCTTTTCATCAATTCGCACTCTTTGTTTTTTTACGATTTTAAAAAATCTGATCCCCTAACTTCCTTATATAAAACCAAAACTTTTACTCAGATTCAATACTTTTCTAAATTTGAAATCTCGCTGATGTCAGGTGGCGTTGGCAGTGGCAAAGTTTCCCGATCCAGGATTGATTAATACCATCCCTTTGATTAAGCGCTTGACGCGTATCCAGACGTGGACTAATGTCTTTCCCTGCGGACGTATAGCGTGTTGGATGAAGAGCAGCGGCTGTTACGGTTCACCTCTGGAGGCCTGTGTCCCTCTTCGTCGATGTCGACGACAAAATAGAGCACCGAATTCGAAAGTTGTGTAAGATGTAATGGCGTGCGGTTGACCTTGCCTTGGGGGATACTCTACCAATTGGACTCGACGACAGTTTCACTATTTCGGTAGAAACTTTTGGGTCTTCACGAAAGTTTCATTTAACCACAGATTAAAATTTCTAATAGTCGACAACAATTCTCAATTCACATCAGGTAAAAGTTTTATTATTTCAATCTAACATGAATCTCTAATTGTATTTAAGACTGGAAAACTCTTTTAAAACTTTTTAACCATCACTCCAAAAGAAATTGTTTGTAGAATCCAAACTATAAAAATTCTTTTAAAAATCTAAGTTATCTAGAGTTCTATAATTAATTACCTTTTTATCAAAATTTTTGTATTATGCATAAGCCACTGTTAATTCTTCTTTGTAATTATATAAAGTTTCTATCTAATTACACATATATAGTTTACATATAGGTAATATCAACGAAAGATTCCCATGGGATTCCCAAGCAATTTCACAAATTACCGTTTCTGAACAGTCCTACACAAGAGTGGAGTTATTTTAGTAAATTTTAACAGACAGCACTCTGCTGAATATCCAGGGACATGATGACATAATATCATAATATGGAGCGTTAAGCGCCTAATTCGCTATTACAAAGTGTGAGCCATCAATAAACCACTATCAAATATCTGGTGGGATGTGTGAATGCCGGGGCAATTTGCCTGGTGTCAACGTTGTGTCTGTTTTAGCTCAGCCATAGAAGGAAATTTCAACAGGAGATGAGCAGATTTAATTGAGTAGATCTAATCAAATTTGTATAAATTGAAATTTACAGAGGGACATTTATTTAACCTTTGTTTTTAATTACATAAAACGAGTCTCAATTAACGATTAAACGAAAGCAATTATGGATTAAAACAAACAAAAATATTCTTTTTTTAATACGAGGGTTAAACAGTTATTTTAGTCTTTAGTTGACACGTCTAAAATCGATGTTTCAAAACCACCGTTGGCTTCTTCTGGCGACTGAAATCGCTGCCCACGCATTGAATTTTGGATCTTTGGAAACGTGAAAAAGTCGTTGGAACTTAGGTTGGGACAATACTGTGGATGGTCTAAGAATTCGATGTTTTGAAGCTCCAAAAACTCGATTCTGCTTTGGGCAATGTTTTAGGTGGACCTAGCCTGGATTCGTCGTTAATACTGAAGCGACCACCTAAAATTCGAAATACCAAATAGTTGACTGGTGTGGTTCTTCATTCCCAAACACAGAAACCATTGCTGTTGGGATAATCCTTTCCGAAAAGTATTAAAAATGTGAGAATTGTAGAGGACAGGGTTTAGTTCCATTGGTCGCTTGTATGGGATAATTCTCAGAAATCACCAGAAAGCCATTGAGGAGCAGAGCAGCTTTAGAGCTGTGGAAAATGTAAGGTTTGTTAAAACTTAGCAAGGTCCAACCAAACAGCTTAGAGTCTATTAAAGTTTGCATCAGTAATGTTGTTTGTCTCCCACACTTCGCAGTGGATGAGAAAATGTCGCCAAATGAGAGTTCACAAAGGGGACAGACTCATATACACACTTTTATTTACTGACGACCAGGTTGTACTAGCTGAAAACAATGATGATGTTAATTATATGATTATAAAACGCATTGAGGAGTATAGACTGGGGCCAAAGGTTAATAGAGAAGACACAATATATGACAATTATCAAGAACCAAGGTTAGAGTTTATGGATCTCAGAATTCACTAGGGAGAAATTAAGGAACAGAGCAACCTTAGAGTACGAAGATCCTATGTGGATAACTTCTTTTGTTTGAAGATCTACGCATCTACCAAATAATTTGGAGTGGACACAGTTTTGCTTCAGTGATATTGCTTATTCCCCACACACTAATGGATAAGAAAATGCCGCCAAAAAGGAGTTCAGATAGGGGACAGATTCATATACACACTTTTATTTGCTGACAACCAGGTTGTACTAGCTGAAAACAATGATGATGCTAATTATATGATTAGAAAACTCATTATGAAGACTAGGGTCTAGAGATTAATGTAGAGAAGACACAGTAGGAACCAAGAAAAGAATTTATGGACCAAAAAATTGATGATTTGATACACACCCCAATATAAATATCTAGCTATGCAATCACAAGAAGAAGGCAAGAAAAACGATGACATTATAAAGGAAATTAGAAAAGGGAAGGACATTACAAAAAAACTACATTTACTTGTGTGAGGAAAACAAATATCGAAAAAAATAGCATGTTTAAATCGCTTGTAGAAAGCTTTATTGCATATGGATCTGAAGTTTGGAGAGTGGATAACGGAAGACATTAAAAGGAGAATAAATTCAGTGGAAGTATTAATTGAAGAAGGTGCTGCAGTGTAGCGTTAATCGACTAGAATGGCATTAAAGAAGACATTGTATGAAAATATTGAATATTGAAGCCAATAAAGTTAGTATAGACATCTGAAGCTAATCGAAGAAAGTATATCAGTGGAACCGACCTTGAGGAAGAAATCAAGGAAGACCAAAGAAGAGATGAAAGGATAGAAAAGAATGCCATAAAATCGAGAAATCTAGAAGTTGAAGAATGGCGTAAAGGTTGCGATAAACAACCAAACTGGTTGTAAAAAAAGTCGCTATATAAATATTTTTTTATTAAAATATCAGTATACTTTATAATAATAAATCTCACTAAAAAAAAATAAATAAAACGGAAGGTTCTTTATATTATTCATGCTCAATTTAAAAGTGATAAAATTTCCAAGAGAATACCGCTTACTATGGCCTAAAATATTTATATATCTTTCTAACTTTAACAGTGCTTAAACTGAAACCTATTCTTTCCCCAAGTTCTTTTTAAAACCGCTTGATTATTCTTTACTGGTCGTGTTTCCGTAGTTTTCTTGTATTATTTGGAAATTTATATCAAGCGCGATAAAGTTTCCGATAAAACTAGGTATAACCGTACAATGCAACTGGGTTAATTTTTAACAAAAAGGCCAAACGTCGACCGAGTTGTTATAATTTCGAGTTGGAAAATTTAAATTTTCTTTCATAATAAAGAAGTATTCTTTAATTGCAACTTTTAATTTTCTTTATGTTAGTCTCTGAAAAATTTTTCTGTTTTTATAAATAAATTAAAATCGACTCCATTTTTCATACAGCAACTAGAAAGTTTTATAAAAAAAGGATAAACTCAAAAAAAAGTAAAACGAAAAACAAATAGTGAAATTCTGGAGCAAAACTAAATAATAAAAACATAAGAAAACAATTGAAAAAATGCTAAAAATTGGAAAAACAAGCACAAAAAGGAAAGAATAGGCTGAAAACAAATTGAATATACGGAGAAAATGGAAAAACCAAGAAAAAAAATGCAAAAATTGAAGGAAGAAAAAACGAAAAATGTGAAAAATTGAAGAAAAAAAATAAGAATCGACAAAACAAGAAAAATAAATGTTATAAATGTTAAAAAAAATGGTAACACACGGAAAACTAAAGTAAAATGGAATATAATCGGAAAAACAAAAAAAAATCTATAGAAATACGACAAAAAATAAAAATAAACACAACCTATGGAAAATAAAAAAATAAAAAATAAAAAGAGGACAAAACTAAAAAAATTATAAAATAAAATTGTAAACCTCTGAAAACAAATAAAAAAATGATAAAATCGACAAAAAACATAAAAAATAATTAAAACAAAAAGAAACAGAATATACGGTGAATATAGAAAAAAGAAAAATTAGAAGAAGACAAAAAACGAAAAATATGAAAAAGCAAGAATCCACAAAACAAGAAATATTAAAAAATAAATTTTATTAATGTTTTGAAAACTGGTAACAAACGAGAAACTAAAGTAAAAAAATACAAAACTGAACAAAATGGTAAAATACAACGAAAAACAAATCGTAAAAATTTGGAAACAAACGAAAAAACTGATAAAATCGACAAAAACAGCAAAAAAAATGAAGCACCACACTAGTCAACTATTTCCCGCTGGTATTGCGAATTTCAACGTGATCACTCCAGTCTCAGCCACGAATCCAGGCTATTTGCAAAAACTGTTTGAATGTATGCAAATGTGGGATCTCGTGGGAAATAAATTACTTTATGTCTATTTATTTTTTTGTGTTTATGATCATGTGCAAAACTAAAAAGGCAACCCTTAAATATAATATATTATTTAAATGAATAATACAAATTAAAAGAAAAAGTAAGACTCACTTAAAGACAAATGCGAAAGCATCATAAATATATTATAGAAACTAATTTTAAAGTCCTAAAGTAATTTTAAATGCTCACCTTCAGAATATAAATTCGAACACGAAGAAAACACGTAAGTTTTGGTAAGTTTATCCGGATGTTTGTAGAAAGTTTCCACGTTTTCTCAAATTACTCTTGGAATAAGTTAGATCTTAGTTTTAATTACGTGTTCCTTGTTACGTACGACTTTTGCTGAAAACGATTCTTTATAGTCATCAATTAGATGTTGAGGTGATAATTGCCACAGTTGAAGCGATTAAGCACTTTACAAAACTTTTCGGTCTTCCTTCTTTTCACTCCGTTTTCTTAGTACCGATTTATTAATTTTCTTTATTACTTTTCGGGATTCTATCAGATCGTAATTATCAATGCATTATCGAACAGGATCCTCGAATAGACCAGTGTTTGTACCCATCATGGGAGATTTATATTGTTACGAAACTATAACGAAATTATAACAATTGGTGTCAGAAGTGGGATAAGTGAAAGAATACGTCTATGGTAAACACAAGAACAACTAATTACGACGAGATGGAAATAATTGTTAAATTGTTTGCAGCTATGGAACTGCGTGTAGAACAGAGCAGAAAAGAAGAACGAGAAGAGAGAATAAAAGAACGTGAAGCGAAGGAAGGACGAAAAAGAAATGTTCATGAAGATATTTCTTGATCTGAAAGATAATAAAGTGAGTAAACAGGAATTCCAAGAACGAATCGAAGCAACAGAAGAAAAGTTAGAGGAAACCAAAAAGAGCTTCAAGAGCACGGTAAGGAAACCAAAGAAAAGCTTCAAGAGCACTTAAAGGAAACCAAGGAAGAGCTTCTACAGCTAATCCAAGAAACAAACAAGCTATATTCTTCGACTCTGGACGAGAAGGTCATCTAAAGCTTGACAGCTGGTCTCGATCATGATTGGAGGATAAGCGGAACTGGAGACACACTGCATCCGAACCTGAACAAATGAGTTCAGAAAAACTCTGCTCAGCCAATGTAATGGGCCGTCCAAGTAGATTCACTGCCGATACGGGAGCTACATGAACGATAATGAGCGCTAACGTTTCTGACCAGCGAAACAGCAAGATTACCTCACGTACTCACGTTCTGAAAACACCACTGGAGAAGAAGTGGGATAAGTGAAAGAAGACGTCGAAGTCTATGGTAAACACAACAACAACTAATTACGACGAGATGGAAGAAATTGTGAAATTGTTGGCAGCTATGAAACTGCGTCTAGAACAGAGCAGAAAAGAAGAACGAGCAGAGAGAATAAAAGAACGTGAAGCTGAGGAATAGCGTAGAAAGGAAAAACGTGAGACAGAAGAACAGCGAAGGAAGGACGAAAAAGAAATGTTCATGAAGATATTTCTTGATCTGAAAGATAATAAAGTGACTAAACAGGAATTCCAAGAACGATTCGAAGCATCAGAAAAATAGTTAGAGGAAACCAAGGAAAAGCTTCAAGAGCACTTAAAGGAAACCAAGGAAGAGCTTCTACAGCAAATCCAAGAAACTAAACAAGCTATTCTTCGACTCTAGGGACACATTCTTCATGAACTCCTTATTTTCTTTTCAGATTTCCTTCATTTCCTGGCATAGCATTTGCATTGCCTCCATCATTTTATCCAATTTATCGTCCATTTTCTTTTCTCCTTTAGTACCAGTAGTTATTTATTGAATATTTCTGAAGCCGGCTCTATTCTTGTTTATATGTTTATCAGTTTATCAACACCGCGATAAGGACGCCTGTCTGAATAGACTTCTCGGAGACGGCGCTCTTCTCAGTGTTAATGATATGTTTGGTGAAAAAGGGTGAAATTTTAAAAAAGAACAGAAACAAATATAAAATTTTATTACTTAATATAAATAATAACAATCAAATATAGGAATGTAAATATTATTGTTACACTTAATGACTTGTATCTAAATACATAATTTCTTTGGTACGAAAAATTCCTTTATACTCCTTATGTTTCTCTTGGATTTCTATATAATGCGTTAATAGTTGTTGAAAATTTACAGAACTAACCAGAGAAGTTTCCTTTTTAATAACAACATTATCATTTTCACTTAACTGAGGACTTGGGATACAACTAAGTCTAGTTCTGAGAGTCATAAAAGCATCAGTTTGTGGTAGCAACATTAATAAACCATACAGAGCTTTGATAAGATTTTTATTCGAAGGTACAGCCAATAATTCCAATCGCAAATAAGCAAAAATCGGAGATTCTATTAATTGTACTAACTTATCTATTTCAATCAGAAAATCAACAGTTACTTCTATCTGACCAAATAATTGTATTAAATCACAAACATGATTATAACTTTGTGTTAATAAACATAATGATACTGTAGCTACAGGATTGTGGCACCAAGTTTCATATAAACATATGAACAGTAATTTACTTTCTTCTGTACGTAATTCTTTTAAATTATTTCTCATATCATACAATTCCGATGATGTTAATAGGATTATATTCAAATGTTCCACCATAAGACTTATAAATATTAAATTCGATTCTGTTTTAAGTATTTTACTTAGCGTTGTATAAATATCTTCAGGTTTAAGTAACACACAAAGTTGTCTTATTATAAATGAACCTCTTTCGTTTAATAATCGATCATCTTCTCTAAAAGAATTTAATAAACTAACCATAAATTTGTGATAATAACTATCAGTTTTATTTATTTTACTGATCACCTCTGCGATTACAACAAGACATTGTTGCACCACTTGATCAGATTCATCAGCCAAAGTTTTTTGAAGTGCTGGAAATAATACATCAATATAATCTCCCATTTCATCAGGTAACTTTGTATATAAATCATAAATCCATTTAAGTACAGCTACTTTAGTTTGTATAGAATTATGCATTAAATACTTTTTTAACACTTCAAATACAGAATCTATATCTAATTTATTATTAATTTGGTCATCAGGAGTTAAAGATGGTCGTAGTTTGTGAAACTCAACATCGTCTTTAATAGCAACTAATTTCATTAAAGTAAAATTTACAGCTGTAGCAGTTTCTTTAATATTTCTCTGAGAGTCTGATTCATATGATAAACACGGTAACACTGCTGTAAAAATACCAGACATATAAGGTAACATAGCAGGGCCTGATAACTGTACAAACTCTTTTATCCAAGTTATAGCAGTAAACTGTACTAATTCATCTCCTTTTTCTTGAGCATGAACGATAAGAGTATTAATAGTAGCACCAAAATTAACTTTACTAGGATCTGCTTTAATTTTACGTAAAAACTCACCCAAAATAGTTTCACACATTTTTTTAACTTCGATATTAGGATCATCTAATATCTTAAACAATCCATCCAGTAATTCAGGTAAATATTTAAGCAAATCTAACTCTGGTTCAGAGTTTAATACTGATATCCATGATATTATAAATTGCCTCGAGAATGCATTCTTTGTATAAATTCGTTCTCTTAATAACGGTATAAAACCATCTAAATCAAAACCAGTATTCTCTAAAATAATCTCTTTTAACAACCTATCGAGAAGTTCAGAGGCATTTTTAACATTCTGATCTGGATCTGTAGCAATTTTACTTAACGAGTTAAAAATTGCTGAAAAATTGAATAACACAGCTGCTCTTGATACTTTAACTACATTATACAACGATTCACAAGCATAATAACGTACACGTAAATCCTGATCAGCCATACATCCCAAAATTGGTTTAATCAATTCATCAGCGTAAGTTTCAGTATCTTTACCCAAAGCTATAGCTATTGCTGCTAAACCTATTAATCCACCTTTTCTCGCATGAGCATTCTGTGATAATGCAAAATCTTGACCTAATACTTTCAATAATCTCTTTATTTGTCCAGTATTGTTCACTGCTGCGAATTCTTTTACCATCTTCTCGATTTCCAATGCAGCTGTTTTTCTTCTATCGTATAATTTATCGTGTAAAGCACGAACACATGCTGAACTAAGCGGTGCATAGTCTTTTTCAGACATTTAAACAAAAATAAATTAAAATTATTGAGATTAACTTAACCTACAACCACTTAGATAACAATGTTGACTCTTGATTTTTTGGGTATTAATTCTTCCGTTATCATGTCAGCTGCCTTATCTATAATATGTAGTTTCATTCATTTCTTGATTCATTTTCTTGATATAATCTGTGGTTGACTCACTATTTGACAACTCCACGAACTAGTATAAATACAGCCAAGAAGTAAATATTTAGAAAAACAGTTTGGATAAATATACAACAATATTTTATATACATATTCACATTCATTACAAATAAATATATTACATACTCAATTTCATTAAATGTATAATTATAAAATAATGTTTAAAAACTACAAAATTAGTAAGCGTATACCACACTATATAAAGGCCACAGTTTTTGACACTACATACTACATGACAGTAGGTTATATTATTTATATTTATGTGTAGTTCAATCTTATAAAACTATAATAATTGAATTTTCTTGATCATATAAAACTGACGATCAATTAAAACAGCAAAATGGGTGAAAGAAAAGGTGTAAATAAATATTATCCCCCTGATTATGATCCTCGAGCAGGGGGACTTAATAAATTTTTGGGAACTCATGCACTTCGAGAAAGAGCCAGGAAAATTGATAAAGGTATTATTATCATACGATTTGAAATGCCCTATAATATTTGGTGCGAGGGATGTAAAAATCATATAGGTATGGGTGTAAGATACAATGCAGAGAAGACTAAAGTAGGAATGTATTATACCACTCCAATATACGAGTTTAAAATGAAGTGCCATTTATGTGATAATCATTTTGTGATAAGGGCAGATCCAGCGGTAAGTTTGTTGAATAGTATATAATAAAAAATTATTTAAATCCTTACAATAATCCTTTCTTCATAGTTCTTTTCACAAGTTATTATGCGATTAGCTTTCTCTACGATTTCCTACCACTCTTTCTAAGTTTTGTGGCTTTAATATCTCTAACGACTTGGTCTTCTCTTCATTCTTTCGGTCTTTCTTTTTCTGGTTTCCATCTAATGACTTTTTTGATTAGTAGGTAGTTTTTTCTTTTGTCTATGTGTCCCCTCCATCTCAGTCTATATAAATCTGACAATGTCGGATTGTATTTCTAATTTCATGATTCATTCTACTTCTCATTTCCCCGTTTTCCAGTTCTATTGGGCCCACGATTCTCCTTATAATCTTTCTCTCAAATATTCTTAGCCTTTCTTCTCTTCGTCTTTACTGTTGTCTGCTGTTGTCTCTATAATTTGATTCAAAACTTTCTGTATGTTGTTAACAGAATCTGGACTATGTAATACAATCAGGAGCAAGGAGACAAGAAAATCGATGGGATCCAACTAAAAATGAACAAGTTGTGCCAGAAACGAAAGAAACTCAGAAACGATTATTTGATGATTCTATGTTTAAATTAGAACATGGTAGCCAAGATTTAAATACAGCAGAAAATGCTAAACCTGGTTTAGTAAAATTATATAATAGAAATGAAGATGTTTGGGCAGATTCTTATACAGCTAATCAAATGCTTCGCAATCAATTTAGAGTAAGTATAAACTTTTTGTCATTTTTGTTCTGTTTTTTTATTTATTTTTCAGAAAGCGAATTATGATTTAAAACAAAAACACTCAGCGGATCAAATTCTACTTAAAAAATCAAGTTTAGATATTCCATTATTAGAAGAAAGAGATGAGGATAAAAAAATGGCAAGTCTTTTAAGTATGAAATTAAAACCATCCAAAAGTATTACAGAAAATATGGAAACTATCAGACAAGAAATAATATCACAATCTTCATTACCAACAAGTAATTTTTCAACACAAAAAGAAATAAAAGCTATGAGAATTTTAAATCAAAGCAAAAAAGATTTAGGTATTATTAATAGACAGAAAAGAAGTATAAATGAAACAGAAAAAATTATTGAATCAAAAATAGCTAAAAGTGATGAATCTAATACAACAACAAATAAATCTTTAGTAGGAGATTATGAATCTACCAGCGAATCAGACTGAAATTTTTAATTGGTGAATTATTGAGTTTTAAGTTTTAAAAAACTGATATCCATTCCCTCTAAGTATATCACGAGTAGTTCTTGAGATTGCCAAAGTTTTAGAAGCATTATTTCTTTATAAAATTGATACTGATATATTTATATGTAAATAAACGCACAATTTATGTACCTGGTTACTTTTTTTATCCCTTTATTTCCTAACTAACCCATTAATCCCAACGAAATCTCAGTTACCAGAAATTTTATAGCTAGCCAAAATTAAAACAAATAAACGGTAATTTTTTGAGTTTATTGGATAACCTTATAGATAAACCATTGATTGAACTTTTTTATTGCAATCTTCTGCATGATCTAAAGACTTTTGCCACGGTTTAGGAAGTTTCCTTATCATTTGTCTCAGAAAGTTTGAGGGCGGATGTTAAGCCAATTGCTGTCCTTCCATCGTTTCTTTCATAGGCTCAAACAGAAATGGTCACAGAAGGTGGTCGAGGGTTTCCCCAGTCTATTTTGTCTAGGGTATCTTTTGTTCTAGTTCTAGTGTGAGACCTGGCGTTGTCATTGAGAAAAATAACATTTCTGATGATTTTTTTTTCAACGGTTAATCGGGGATCACCTTCGATAAGGTGTCTAATGTTACAGATCTTGGGCGTCGATTATGACTTTTGTTTTCAACTCCTTCTCGTCCACCATGATTCTGAGACAGTGCACTAAACCCAAACTGTGCCTTCAAACTGTTTATGGCCTTCATTGATGAAAACTTTAATGATAATTCGTCGCAAAACAGACTAAGGTACTTCTTGGTCTTTCATAGCTTTGATACGATAAACTACGAGTCATCAGCGCACCTAGCTGGTTTCATAAACCAAACATCTAATGCGCATAACATCATCTAGTTAAAAACTGTGTTCTAAGCAAGTTTACATTTTATTTACCTTCGTATTAATGATGCGAAAATTTGTCTGGATGGATTTATCGATGTATGTATGTTTGTTACTCTTCCAAGCAAAAACTACTGAATGGATTTGGATGAAACTTTACAGCATGTGTCAGGACTGTGCTGATCCGTTTCTGATGAAATTTTATGTGGGTGATCTTAAGCCTAGGAAAGGACCTAGGATACTTACTAAAACATTACATGAGCACTAGAAAGGAATTTGTTAATTCCACTCCCAGAACAGAAGAAGAAGTTCACAGGAATGTGGTGTTGATGGGAGTGTTGTAGGACTTAAGTCCTTTTCATGGAGTAGATGGGATGGTTTGGATGGTGTTAGTATCAGGCAGCGCCGGATCCAGGGGGGGCAGCGGGGGCATGTGCCCCGGGCGCCAAGTTATGGAGGGCGCCAAATTAAGGGTTGAGGTTGCCGACAAGTTCAGTTTTTTGTATGGGGTTCAAATTAAAACACTGAACGTTTCGACTTTGAAAAGTAAGGCTAAAGAATTGGCTAAAACCTATGCAAGTGATTTGAACGAAGAGAAACTTGTAAATGAAATAGAAGTTTCATGCCTAACTTTAGAAGATGAACTGAAAGACGCAAAAGCAGCATCTATGCTCAGAATATTGCATAAGAGCAAGTTGGAAGAGGGTTATCCTAACTTATGTGTTGCTCTAAAAATATTCGTAACGCTTCCAGTTTCTATTGCATCTGGAGAGAGAAGTTTCAGTAAGTTAAAACTTATAAAAACCTACTTAAGAAATGCTATGACACAGCAAAGACTAAAAAATTTAAGCATTATAAATATTGAACATGAACGGGCTTCTTTTGATAAAATAATCAACACTTTTTCAGCAAAGAAAGCCTAAAAAATAGGAATTATGTAATCCAGGGTTTTGTGGATCTAATCTTTGAGTTAAGGCTTTAAATTGTTCGCTTTGTTTCAATTATATATGTAAATTAAGTACAATGGCCCAACTTGTGTATCATTAAATATGCCTTATAATTCAACCTAAGTTTTATTTCAACGTCGTATACTACTCGTGTAGTAATAGGCCTTCGCTTTTTCGTAAATCGGTCGTGACAGTAGGCCAGGGGGGGCACCAAATGTAAACCTTGCCCCCCCTAGAAAAATTGATAGGTCCAGCTTTGGTATCAGGGGTCGACGCTGCTCCTACAAACTTCTTTACTTTATAGTAGATTGGTGTTGCTCCGGTGTTTTCTCGATCCAAAGACCCTTGAAAATGCCTAAACCGACAATTTTTTTTTTCTTTGGTGTAGGTGATGTGTGGAGCGTGTCCCACGTGGTGCAATGTGGGTTTGGGAGATTGACGCTGTGGTGTGTCTCCTCCGTCGTGAGGCCTCCCATTTGGAATGGTCGAAGAAAACCACAGAAACCTTCGCCAAGGGCTCATTTTGTTTGTTTGTATTCAGTGTGGTGGTCTTCATCAGTCTATCGTGTCCACATCTACAACCTATCGGTAGGAGAAAGGAGTCACATCTAGTAGGTGTGCAGAAAGGTCCCTTTCTACAGTTTGTAGGAGTCTTAGGGAGGGAAGAGGGATCTTGATTTTCGGAACTCTTGATCTTCTTTGGAGTCCTCTATTCCAGTGGGTGTGGGGGGTCATCTGGGCTGCGATGTTCGTTCCCTATAGAGTCCGATTGACGTAGCGTCTGAAATCGAGAAAGGAGAGGCAGTATATTTGTGTTGTGGTAGGCAAGGCGGCTTGGGTAAAGGTAGTGTAGGTTTTTGGATTTGCGTATGATTGCTCTCTCTGTGGCAAGAAGCGAATGAAGGAGTCTTTGAGGAAGGGCAGAGTATAGCTCGGTCTTATAATCGAGCAGAAGTCGAATAAGCATGGAGTAGGGTTTTGGTGTTGCATCTTACGAGTCTACCACCCAGGGCACCTAGGAGGGACGCTCGTCTTCTCATTGTGTTGATTGTTAGTTCGGCGTCCCACCTGAGCGTACAAATGAATCGCACGCCAAGTAGGTCACCTGATGTTGAGGAAGGAGCTGTTCCCCCCATAGTGACAGGTTGATTTTGTTGTCGACTGAGCTTTGATGTCTGAAGATGATGATTTGGGTTTTGTTGGGATTGAGGGTTGATCTGCTGCACCAGTTGGAGAACTGGTCCAGCAGTCTTTGAGTTTTTTGGTTCAGAGTTTCAGTCGACACTGCCCACTTCCAAGGGTTTCTTGCATAATATAATAGGGGTTCAAAGATTGTAAGGAATTAGTCAGTTTTGAAGTTAAACTTCTAAATTTTTAACTAATAAATAATAAATATTTAAAATGATCCGTTATGAAACTTTATGTGGCAGACCAAATTCCACGGCGTTAAAGTTGGTAATTAATAAATATATTTTCATGTTTATTAAGTTTTACACTTTTCTTATTTCTGATAATTAAATAAATTAAAACGCATTTTCTGTAATCATGAAAAAATATTATTTCATTTATAAAATATGTTAATTATCAGAAATAATTCACTTCTTTTAGATTATCAACACTCAACATTGCAATGTTTAAGTCACGGTTTTATGATTAGTAGGTATTGAAAAAAAAATAAAGCGATATAATAAGAAAAAAAAAGATAAGAATAGATTTATAGATTCTTTAGAGTAACGAACGAGTAATTCCCATGGAATGTAAAAAATTATAAGAAAAAAGACAATATTAACGATATATTTTTATTATCTAAAACGCTGATATTCCAGTGATAGCCCGTCCTAAAATTAAAGCATGAACATCATTGGTTCCTAAAAAAAAAAGATAAATAAAAGATATTAAAAATTTAATAAATCAAATACCTTCATAAGTATTAACAGCTTCCAAATTCATTACATGTCTAATAACGTGATATTCATCAGAAATTCCATTACCACCCAACATATCACGAGCAACTCTAGCAATTTCTAATGCTTTTGCAGCATTATTTCTTTTCAAAAGTGATATCATATCAGGATTATGTCTAAAAAATTAGAAACAAAAAATATACAAATCAAATTGTGTAAATCTACTTACAAATTTTGATCTTTCAATCGTCCAACCTGATAACAACCCATTAAACCTAAAGATATATCAGTTATCATATCTGCCATTTTTTTCTGTATTAACTGATTTGCTGCTAAAGGTTTTCCAAATTGTACTCGTTCTAAAGTATATTTTCTTACTATCTCCAAACAACTTTCAGCAGCTCCAAGTGCCCCCCAAGAAATACCATAACGGGCATTATTTAAACAACCAAATGGACCACTCATTCCTGTTACATTTGGAAGTAAATGGTCTTCGGGTACTTTTACATTATCCATTAGAACCATACCTAAGAATAAGAAAAAAAATTCTAATCTGGTCGAAAATTCAATTTTCCTCCCTTTATAGGAAAATCGGAAATATAGTAAATACCGAAATTAGCTTAGTTTACCACGAATTTTCGACCGGATAGGATAAAGAATAGTATACAATACTCTCGGTGGATGAATTGCCATCCGAGGCTCTTGTAATATAAAATATGATGTACTAGTTACCAGTGGTTGATGCTCGTAATGAAAATTTCCCTTGAATTTTAGGTGCTTCTAATCCTTTACCATGCTCTTTTTTATCAATTATAAAACCTCTTACTCTATTATCATCACATCTAGCCCATATTATATAAATATCTGCTATCGGCGAATTTGTTATCCTATCAAAAACTTAATTAGTTTTTTTAAATTTAATTTTATCATATAGTTATTTACCATGTTTTACTTCCATTTAAAGTGTACGTTTTTGAAGCTGCATCATATTTAGCACGAGTTTCCATTCCACCAATATCACTACCATGATTTGGTTCAGTTAAACCAAAACATCCTAAATACTCTCCTTTTGCTACATTATAGAAAATAAAAATTTACAGTAAACGTAATAAGAAGTAAGATAAATTTATCTAAGGGAAAAAAGTAGGTGAAACAGTAAGGATCATGAGAAAGGAAAATCAATGGTAACATCTTCGAGGACAGACTAACTAGTGGCAGTCTTCAATGCTCTGAACGCCAGTTGAATAAACACAGTAAACGTAATAAGAAGTAAGATAAATTTATCTTAGGGAAGAAAGTAGGAGAAACAGTAAGGATCCTGCGAAAGGAAAATCAATGGTAACATCTTCGAGGACCGACTAACTAGTGGCAGTCTTCAATGCTCTGAACGCCAGTTGAATAAACACAGTAAATGTAATAAGAAGTAAGATAAATTTATCTAAAGGAAGAAAGTAGGAGAAACAGTAAGGATCATGAAAAAGGAAAATCAATGGTAACATCTTCGAGGACACACTAACTAGAGGCAGCCTTCAATGCTCTGAACGCCATTTGAATAAACACAGTAAACGTAATAAGAAGTAAGATAAATTTATCTAAGGGAAGAAAGTAGGAGAAACAGTAAGGATCATAAGAAAGGAAAATCAATGGTAACACCTTCGAGTGCAGACTAACTAGTGGCAGCCTTCAATGCTCTGAACGCCAATTGAATAAAGAGAGAAAGATAAAATGAAACAATGTGGTATCTCACTCTTTGACTTTGCTCTGATTGGAGACTAGTTTTGTGCATGTGCATCACCTACTTCCTAAAATAAATGGTCGTGTAATTATGGCATTTACATATAAAAAGTGTACTACTAGCATTGCATTACTTCAGTGAGTGACAGGTATTTAAATGTATTATTTTCTTCTTAAGGCGCTCATACATATTGGCCAAGCGTAGGCGAGCTCGAGTATCGTAAATAGACTCAAGGCATGTTCTAAAGTGCAGACAAGTTTGTCTCACGAGAATCTAGACGAGTGTCTGTAGAGCTGCCCACACAATGGTTACTGCCTGTATTCATTGTGCATTGAAACACCATGGAAATCGACATAGATGTTAATGCAATTTCTGCTTTTTGATACGCATCTGACAGCGATGAATATGAACCGGTTAATCGCGCACAGACAAATGTGTGGACGCTATTGGCCGAGCACAGAGGAGCGCCTTTGATTTGTGCACAAAGTCGACACAGATCCGAAGAGTGGCAAGCGATCACTAACGAAAACATTGAAAACAAGTTGCACCAGATGAGCTCTACGCACGTTGGTGCTCGCCTTCACACGGGCGAGTGTCTGTAAAGCTGCCCACACCTTGGCCACTGTCTGTATTCATTGTACACTGAAACACTATGGACATCGACATTGATGTTGCTGCAACTTCGGCTATTTTATTTATAATGAGCGTGTATAACTAGTATAAACGACTTATAACATATGACAGCGATGAATATGAACCGTGTAATGGTGGACAGACAAATGTGTGGAAGCTATTGGCCGAGCTCAGACGACACCTATACGAAGTGTGTCAAGTGATCACAAACGAAAACAAGTTGCGCCAGATAAGCTCTATGCACGTTGCCGCTCGCCTTCACTCGGGCGAGCGACACCGAGCGATGGGAAGACAAGGAACTAACCTATCTACATGTTGGCGTTGGCCATCGCTTGGTCAATAAGTATAGGCTCCTTTAGGTGATATACTGTTGTATTGAAAGCGCTAACGCAGTTTTAACTCATAAACAACAGCCTACAGTAAAATTTTACGGTACGTTTACATGTTTGGCAAGTCTCGGCAAGCTTCTACAAACGCAAACGTGTAAAGCAGGTTTTTGGCTTGGCTTGGAGCGAATCCACATGTTAACAAAAAATTCTAAGCCATCGTTACCTGAGTGAAGTGCAAGAGAAAGAAAGATAGCATACAGTTTCATTTTATCTCTGTCGTTGACGTTAAGAGGATTAAAACCTACCTCTTGTTGGTATATGCACGAAGAGTGAAACAACAAAGTTATGTACCTAAAAGTGGAATATATTGCTGCTTTTGTTCCTCACTTCCATAGTAATAAATCGCTCCCATAACCAATGAGGACTGTACACTAATAGCAGATCTATAAGCGCTATCAACTCTTTCAACTTCTCGTGCTAATAAACCATAAGCAACATTAGAAACACCAGCACAACCATATCCTTTAAGTGTACAACCCAATACACCTAACTGGCCCATTTCGTTCATGATTTCTCTATGAAATACTATAAAAAGTTATGTAGTTAATAATTTTTTTTTGGTGAGATTGTGATATTAATTCATACTTTCATGTCTATTGGCTTCTATGACTCTAGGCATTAATTTTTCTTGAGCGTAGACTCGAAATTGGTCTCTAACTAATTTTTCTTCATCTGTTAAAAGTGACTCGAGATTTAATGGATCTTGCCAATTAAAACTTGCTAAAAATTACATATAAAACGCTTATATTTAAACCTAATTTTAATAAATTTATACTTACGAAAACTTGTAGATTTTTGTGATAAAAATCCTGTATATTTGTTAAGGAATTAATACGTATTATTTGTTATAAAAATTATATTTGTTTAATAAAAAAAGGATACTTATTGTACCATTTTTAAACACTCCATCCAATCCTCTTTTGCAAATTTTTGGTAAATTATTTAAAGACATTTTACTTAAAAAACTGCTAAATTGTTACTGCATAGTATTTTTAGAATATCACTGATTTCTTCACAGTAATGAAAAAGTTCAATATTACAAAATACAACAAATGATAAGATTGTTTAAATCTTTAAACAAATAAACAAGTTACGTTGTATGACAGAAATCAGCTGGTATCAGACGTAAAATTATCATAAATAATTCTATTTTTTATTTAACCAATAGACAGAATTTAATTTTAATTACTTTATTCATATTACTATTCAAAAGATTCGATGGCAGTATAAGTAAGTAGGCACATAACGCATGACCTAGTTAGGATATTGTCTATTTTTGGATCTGTCTATTCGGTGGAGTAGCGTACGTAAAACCTCGAATCGGAAAATTCTTAGCTTACTCGAACGTATCTCAAACGTACGAATATAATTGGAAAAAGCGAGGATGAAAAGTGTGGAAACCTTTCAATGATGCATTTAGGTATACCTAATCTCCCTTAATCTCTTTGGGCTGAATTGGTGTTAACAGCAACATATATATTCTTAATAGATCAGGATCATCAGGTATTGGCGATAGAACACCTGGTGAAATTAGGTTTTCTTCTAAACCCCAACAGTAAGTTGGTGGATTCTCAGCATGCTCTCCAATAGAAATAACTGTAGATGACTACATGATACGAGTCAAGGTTACCAGGGGCTGTCCAGAGAGAGGCATTTTTTCAACTCTACTGCGGAACAGCCTCAAACACCGCCTCAATGTGCATGACAAAATTTAGACTATGCAGAAGACATTGTAATTCTGCCAACAGGAAAGTTTGAAAGCACCCTATGCGACAGAATGCAAGTGGCTCTCAAAACTTTAGAGATATGTTGTAAAAACAATCGCTGTCTATTAACTTCAAACAGACAGAAATGGTTCTCTTCACGAAGAAAAAGAAACCCTAGGGGCTTAAAAGCACCTATTCTTTTTAATGTTAAATTAAGCTTCACTACAGAAGTTTAATTATATATATCTTATGAGCAATGCTGTCGAACCATAGGACGACAGACCTGGGGATTATCCCACCGGGTCACCATGTGGATCAATACGGTAATCATAAGACTAAGACCTATTTAAAAATCAGCAACAGGAGCTATGCGAACCACCAGGACAATGGAAGTAATACTTGAACTCACTCGCCTTCAAATATGTGGTAAAGAGGTAGCTTTGATAACCATGGTACGGTTTTGCACGAAATTTAGAAAATAGAAAGTGACTTCTTGCCCACGCTGGTTAAAAGTTGTCTACTTTCCAAATTTTCAACAGGCTGGACAATCGTATAAAATTATTAAATGATTATAAATAAAAGTAGACTACATACCAATGCGGAAAGTACGTTATTTTTCCCAAGAGAAAATATAGTTCACTGAGATACATGACCTAGAGGGTATTGCTTATTAATACAAGACAAATTGAAACAATAATAGATTACATACCAAAAGCGGAAAGTACTTCATTTTTTCTCGAGAGAAAAATGGTACTTTCGCAGAGGTATAATTTCCAGTCACTTTCGCACCGAGATGTATGACCTAATGGGGAAAGACGGGAAGTAATTTAGTTTTTTATTGAGAGAAAAATGTGTAATTTTCTCGTGGTATACATTTACAAATTAAAAAAAAAATGTATATATTTATGAAGTAATAGCTCACGAGAGTGCTGAAGTCAAAAATGAATTCACGAAGAGCAGAAGAGAGGTTGTACAAACCAGTTATCAGAGCAGTAAGTATTTATTGGTGTGAGACCTAGACGTTAAATAAAACAAAAGAACTGAAAATACAGATCTGGGAGAGGAAAATTCTACGGAGAATATATGTTGGGAAAAAATCTGACCAAATATGGACAAATAAGGAAATATTGGAACTATACGACAGCACCTCAAGGAATTAGATGTCTAGGTCATCTTGAAAGACTTAGAGAAACGAGAGTAACCAAGAAAATACTGAGAAGAACAGAAAATAAAAATCTGGGAGAGGACAATTCTGCAGAGAATATATGGAGGGAAAAAGGCTGACCAAAAATGGATAAGAAGGACAAATAAAGAAATAATGGAACTATACAACAGCCCCTCAATTAAAGATGTAAGATCTTACAGAGGAGCCTGCGCAGACTCAGACCACTTCATGGTAATGGCAAAAATTAAAATAAAAACCAGGAGACACAACCTCATGAACGAAAAAAAAAATGGGACATTGAAAAATTAAAGGATAATCAAGTAAAAAGGAAATACGTAGAACAACTTGAAAATTATTTAACAGAAGATGGGAGGCAAGAGCGTAATAAGACGAACGAAGAATGGTGCAATATAAAAAACGGAATACAAGTAGTAGCGGAAAAAGTGATAGGTAAAAAGAAGAAGGAGAACAAAAAAGAATGGTACAATACCGAATGCCAAAAAATAGTTGAAAGAAAAGCAGAAGCTAGGCTAAAATGGATAAGAACAAATAAACCAGAAGATAGAGAAAAATATCAAACACTAAGGAAAGATAGCAAGAAAATAATCAGGAAAACAAAAAGGCAATGGATGGACTTAAGGATACAGGAAATAGAGAACGAGAAAGGGAACAGAAATTCAAAAAAATTTTATAAAAAAATAAATGAAAATAATAGGACTCTTAAAAACAAATTAAAAGGAATAAAGAACAAACAAGGAAAAATTGTGGAAGAGGAAAAACAATACAAAGAAATATGGGTAACATACTTTAAGGAATTACTAAATGAACCAGTGATAGAAGATGAAATAGGAGAAGATGCAGAAGAAGACAATATTACACAAGAACCAACATTAGAGAAGTAACAGATATTATCAAGAGAGGAAGTAATGGAAAAGCACCTGGGAAAGATGGATTGAATTTAGAACTGATAAAGCACGGAGGAGACATGTTACACAAAAGAATACATAGATTGGTTAAGAAAATATGGGAAGAGGAAAAAATGCCGAACGAATGGGAAACTGGACAAATCATAACGATACACAAAAAAGGAGACCAGCAAGAATGTAAGAATTATAGAGGCATTACACTGTTAAACGTAGCCTATAAAATATTATCATCACTAATACAAAGACGCCTAATAACTGAAACTGAAAATATTATAGGACAATATCAATGTGGATTCATAAGAGGCAGATCAACAACAGATGCAATACACATTATTAAATAAATTATGGAAAAAGCGTACGAACATAAATATGAAATAGAAATGTTGTTTTTAGACTTTGAACAAGCCTTTGACTCTCTAAAGAGGTACGAAATTATAAAAGCATTAAAAGAACAAGGGGTAAGTAAAAAACTAAGAAACCTAATAGAGATGACAATGAGACATTCAAAGGTTAGTATCCTGACCCAAAAAGGAGAAACGGAAGAGTTTGAAATAAACAAAGGTGTAAGACAAGGAGACTCACTGTCAGCTACGTTGTTCAATCTGTCTCTAGAATTTGTTTTGAGAAAGTTACAAAAGGGAAATCTTAGAACAACAGGAAGTCAAATAATAGCCTATGCTGATGACATAGTACTAATTACAAAAAAAAGGAAAATCATGGAAAAAATGCTAAGGGAGATTGAGGAGGAAGGGACGAAGTTGGGATTGAAAATTAATGTGAAGAAAACGAAAATAATGAGATTTGGAAAAACAGGACAAAATGGGGAAATACGAATAGGAAATAAAAAATTCGAAGAAGTGCAAAAATTTAAATACCTTGGTGTAATGATAGACAATAAAGGGGAAAGAAGAACGGAGATCGAAGAAAAAATAATGGCAACAAATCGAGCGTACTAAGCGAACAAAAATTTGTTAAAAAGTAAAGTATTGACTAGGCAAACAAAGTTGAGAATATACAAAACAATAATAAGGCCCATAACAATGTACGCAGCAGAAACTATAACTATGACGAAAACAGAGGAAGATAAACTAAGGATAAATGAACGTAAGATATTAAGATCAATTCTGGGACCAGCGAAGATAGGAGAACAAGAATATAGAAGGAGAACGAACCAAGAAATATTAGAAGAACTGAACGGGGAAGACATAATAAAGAAAATTAAAGCTCAAAGAGTTAAATGGCTGGGACATGTATGGAGACAAGGGCAGGAAGCAGTAACAAAGGCTATGTTACAATGGCAGCCGGGAGGGAGGAGAAGGCGAGGAAGACCAAGATCGAAATGGTTGGCAGAGGTGGAAGACGACTTGAGCAGGGCAGGTGTGACAAGATGGAAGCAGGAAACAAGAGACCGGAAGAAATGGCGGCAAATAAGCGAGCGGATACAATAATACAACGAGGATGGGGACTGATCCACCCCGTTAAACGGATTTAGAAAGCGAAAGCGGCGCAACCTCACATGAGGTGTTAAGCCATATATATATATATATATATATATATACAACAGCCCCTTAAAGAATTAGATGACTAGGTCATGTTAAAAGATTTACAAAAACGAGAGTAATCAAGAAAATACTGAAAAGAACAGAAATTAAAATTCTGGGAGAGGAAAATTCTACGCAGAATATATAGAGGGAAAAAAGTGACCAAACATGGATAAAAAGGACAAATAAAGAAATAATGGAACTATACAGCAGCCCCTCAAAGAATTAGATGGCTAGGTCATGTTGAAAGACTTCCAGAAACGAGAGTAACCAAGAAAATACTGAGAAGAACAGAAAATAAAAATCTGGGAGAGGAAAATTCTACAGAGAATATATGCAAGGAAAAAAGCTGACCAAATATGGATAAGAAGGACAAATAAAGAAATAATGGAACTATACAACATTCCCTCAAAGAATTAGATGGCTAGGTCATGTTGAAAGACTTCCAGAAACGAGAGTAACCAAGAAAATACTGAAAAGAACAGAAAATAAAAATCTGGGAGAGGAAAATTCTACAGAGAGTATATGGAGGGAAAAAAGCTGACCAAATATGCATAAGAAGAACAAATAAAGAAATAATGGAACTATACAACAGCCCCTTAAAGAATTAGATAGCTAGGACAGGTTGAAAGACTTCCAGAAACGAGAGTAACCAAGAAAATACTAAGAAGAACAGAAAATAAAAATCTGGGAGAGGAAAATGCTACAGAGAATATATGAAGGGAAAAAAGCTGATCAAACATAGATAAGAAGGACAAATAAAGAAATAATGGAACTATACGACAGCACCTCAAAGAATTAGATGGCTAGGTCTTTTTGAAAGATTTACAGAAACGAGAGTAACCAAGAAAATACTGAGAAGAACAGAAAATAAAAATCTGGGAGAGGAAAATTCTACCGAGAATATATGCAGGGAAAAAAGCTGACCAAATATGGATAAGAAGGACAAATAAAGAAATAATGGAACTATACAACAGCCCCTTAAAGAATTAGATGACTAGGTCATGTTGAAAGATTTCCAAAAACGAGAGTAATCAAGAAAATACTGAAAAAAACGGAAAATAAAAATCTGGGAGAAGAAAATTATACGCAGATTATATAGAGGGAAAAAAGTGACCAAACATGGATAAGAAGGAAAAATAAAGAAATAATGGAACTATATACAGCAGCCTCTCAAAGAATTAGATGGCTAGGTCATGTTGAAAGACTTCCAGAAACGAGAGTAACCAAGAAAATACTGAGAAGAACAGAAAATAAAAATCTGGGAGAGGAAAATTCTACAGAGAATATATGCAAGGAAAAAAGCTGACCAAAGAAGGACAATACAGAAATAATGGAACTATACAACATTCCCTCAAAGAATTAGATGGCTAGGTCATGTTGAAAGACTTCCAGAAACGAGAGTAACCAAGAAAATACTGAAAAGAACAGAAAATAAAAATCTGGGAGAGAAAAATTCTACAGAGAGTATATGGAGGGAAAAAAGCTGACCAAATATGCATAAGAAGAACAAATAAAGAAATAATGGAACTATACAACAGCCCCTTAAAGAATTAGATAGCTAGGTCAGGTTGAAAGACTTCCAGAAACGAGAGTAACCAAGAAAATACTAAGAAGAACAGAAAATAAAAATCTGGGAGAGGAAAATGCTACAGAGTATATATGAAGGGAAAAAAGCTGATCAAACATAGATAAGAAGGACAAATAAAGAAATAATGGAACTATACGACAGCACCTCAAAGAATTAGATGGCTAGGTCTTCTTGAAAGATTTACAGAAACGAGAGTAACCAAGAAAATACTGAGAAGAACAGAAAATAAAAATCTGGGAGAGGAAAATTCTACCGAGAATATATGCAGGGAAAAAAGCTGACCAAATATGGATAAGAAGGACAAATAAAGAAATAATGGAACTATACAACAGCCCCTTAAAGAATTAGATGACTAGGTCATGTTGAAAGATTTCCAAAAACGAGAGTAATCAAGAAAATACTGAAAAAAACAAAAAATAAAAATCTGGGAGAGGAAAATTATACGCAGATTATATAGAGGGAAAAAAGTGACCAAACATGGATAAGAAGGACAAATAAAGAAATAATGGAACTATACAGCAGCCTCTCAAAGAATTAGATGGCTAGGTCATGTTGAAAGAATTCCAGAAACGAGAGTAACCAAGAA
The DNA here is from genome assembly GCA_964028335.1 of Altica lythri. Lineage (NCBI taxonomy): Eukaryota > Metazoa > Arthropoda > Insecta > Coleoptera > Chrysomelidae > Altica > Altica lythri. Next base: position 5,005,468 of record OZ034809.1, read on the forward strand.
AATACTGAAAAGAACAGAAAATAAAAATCTGGGAGAGGAAAATTCTACAGAGAGTATATGGAGGGGAAAAAAGCTGACCAAATATGCAGAAGAAGAACAAATAAAGAAATAATGGAACTATACAACAGCCCCTTAAAGAATTAGATAGCTAGGTCAGGTTGAAAGACTTCCAGAAACGAGAGTAACCAAGAAAATACTGAGAAGAACAGAAAATAAAAATCTGGGAGAGGAAAATTCTACAGAGAATATATAAAAGGAAAAAGCTGACCAAATAAGCATAAGAAGGACAAATAAAGAAATAATGGAACTATACAACAGCCCCTTAAAGAATTAGATAGCTAGGTCAGGTTGAAAGACTTCCAGAAACGAGAGTAACCAAGAAAATACTGAGAAGAATAGAAAATAAAAATCTGGGAGAGGAAAATTCTACAGAGAACATATGCAGGGAAAAAATCTGACCAAATATGGATAAGAAGGACAATAAAGAAATAATGGAACTATACAACATCCCCTCAAAGAATTAGGTGGCTAGGTCATGTTGAAAGACTTCCAGAAACGAGAGTAACCAAGAAAATACTGAGAAGAACAGAAAATAAAAATCTGAGAGAGGAAAATTCTACAGAGAATATATGGAGGAAAAAAAGCAGTACAAATATGGATAAGAACGACAAATAAAGAAAGACAGCCCATCAAAGAATTAGATTACTAGATCATGTTGAAAGAATTCCAGAAACGGGAGTAACCAAGAAAATACTGAGAAGAACAGAAAATAAAATCTGGGAGAGGAAAATTCTATAGAAAATATATGGAGGGAAAAAAGCTGACCAAATATGGACAAATAAAGTAATAATGGAACTATACGAAAGCCCTTCAGAGAATTAGATGGCTAGATCATGTTGAAAGACTTCCAGTAACGAGAGTAACCAAGAAAATACTCAGAAGCTCTATGATGGGAAAGAGACAGAGAGGAAGACACAGAAGGAAATGGTTGACGGCATTGGAGGAAGATTTAAAGCACTTTGGTGTCAAAAACTGGAAAGAGAAAGCCTTAGACAGGAAGGAATGGAGAAAAATCTCCAACCCAGTCCTAGGCTTGCAATCTATCGAACAAGCTACCTGTAATTTAGAAGGTAGAAAGTAACAACTTTCCTCCCTGTTAAAAATTTGAGTTAAATTAACTCACAAATTTTTTAATAATCTAGATTATCGTATATTTTTTAATGGTTAAGGATAAAAGTAGATTACTTACCAAGGCGGAAAGTACTTCATTAAATTTCGGTGTTAAACTAGTTTGAAATTTATGGCTGCTTATGGAATGACACACAAATAAATTAAATCTATTAAATCCACCCCAATTAAGAATTTGTTTTGTTTTAATGATTAAGAATAAAATCTATTGCGTTACATTACTCGAAAACAAAAATATGTTGTCACAATTTAACACATGTGAACTCATTAAAAATATTGATATAAAACTAATTTTCCACAAAAATAAATAATACGAAGAAATGAAACTGGACCTCGAGTTCTTTTATTTATTTTCTTATATAAAATCATAACAACAATTTCAGTGATAAGAAATTCCATTTTATAATACATTTCTTATAACAATGTTTGTTTACAAATATGTTTTGATATCTGCATAATTGGAATTTTAATAGTAGAAAATTAGGGTTATCTAATAAATGATTACACCAAATCCTAACTATAAAAGCGAATTTATTATTCGAAAGAAGTATAGTTCATCTCATCAACCAAAAGCTATTTGTTATTATCAAATATGTACACATTAACGGTGAGTTTGTTCTTAAATTATTATTATTATTAAATTTACTATTTTATTTTAATATTTTTTGCAGATTTTCTTAGCAGTATGCCTAGCTACTGGGTTAGCTGCTCCAACTTATGGAGGAAGCTCAAAATTTGGAAATAATTTAGAATCTCAGGGGTATGGAAACGGTGGCTACGGTAGTAACAGTGGTGGATATGGATCAGGTGGTTTAGGTGCACATGGAGGACAAGGAAGTTCTGGAGGACATGGATCAGGTGGTTTAGGTCCACATGGAGGACAAGGAAGTTCTGGAGGATATGGATCAGGTGGTTTAGGTCCACATGGAGGACAAGGAAATTCTGGATTTGGTAACAATGACGGATATGGTCAACATGGTGGACAAGGAAGTTCCGGATTTGGTAACCATGATGGTTATGGACAAGGAGGAGGGTATACACACGGAGGAGCTCAGGGAGGATCAGGTTTTCCATCTGGAGGTCACGGAGGGGTATCACATGGTGGTAGTTCTGGTTATCCCAGTGGTGGACACGGGGGTGTAGGAGGAGGATATGGACACGGTGGTTCTAATCATGAAGGAGGTTACAAGACGCATGGTTATTAATACGATTATAAATTTTTATTATAGTTGTATAAACCTATGTGATATAAGTAGGTAGTTTAAATAAATTTTTATTAAAAGAAAAACCTAGTTTTATTCATTGTTAGTTATAGCGGTTAGTAATAATTATGGTTTCCTAATATGGGTGTACTTACTTTTTTGGTCAACTGAGTGACAAAGAACACACAGTGTGGGTCTCCCAAAGTAGACAGAAATTACATGGTTGTTGGATTAGGTATTATACGAAAGAATTGTAATTAAAAAAAGCATTATTTGATACATAAAAACCATAAAATAAAAGATCAAACCTAAAACCAAATTTAACCAAAGGAAAAGAGAAGGAACGAGAGAAAGGTAAAGTGGTAGATTTTGAGGAAAGAGGGTTATGTGAATAAGTTTAAGGAAGGTGTGTTAAAAGAGATTTGTATAAAAGATGATGTGGAGTAATAGTGAACTAGCAATAGTAATGTTGTGAGGAAGATAGCAGAAGAAGTGTGTTGGGAAAATCATCAGGGAAAGGTGCACCAGAAAATAAATAGGCGTGGTGGTGAAATGAGAAAGTATAAAAAGTAGTAAAAGCGAAGAAGAAGTGGAAGTGATCAGGGAGTGCAAATGATAAGGAAAATGAAATTCCAAAGGAGAATGCAAAGAGAGCAGTGGCAAAAGCGAAATCATAAGTAATAAAAAAGGTTTTTGAGAGTAATAAAGAAGAAAAAGAATTATCATGGATAGCTAAAGAAAAAGAAGGAAGGTAGAGTTTTACAAACGTATGAGTGTATAAAAGGAAGATGGTAGGAATCTGCTAAACAAGGAAAATGGAATAGTTATATTTGAAGATAATATTACAAATTTTGGTGTGGTGAGAGAAGTATCTAGGGAGGAGGTGAAGAGTACATATTGAAGAAGATGAAGAATATAGAAAGACGGTGGGATCGAATGGGATACCAGCAGAAGTATGAATAAAAGTGCTTGGTGAGGATGTAGCGGACCTGATGAGAAAAGTGATGCGAATCAAGAAAAAATACCGGATGAGTGTGGAGGAAAAGCGTGCTTGTGACAATCTATAAAGGAAAGGGGGATGTGCAAGAATGTGGTTACTATATAGAGACAGTAAACTGATTTCGCAAACTTTAAAAATTTGGAAGAGAATAGTTGAGAAGTGAAGAGCAATTTGAATTTATTTATAGGATGATATGATTGTCGATTTTGTGAAAGAAAGACTGGAGGGAAAAATGGAGAAATGGAGAAAAGCTCTTGAAAGTAGAGGGTTGAGAGTGAGTAGGACGAAGACTGATAGTATACGATAACAGGCTTAAAATCCATCTGCAGGTCCAAGTGCTGAAGGTTTGTACAAAACATTACATATCAATGTTAGAAAAGAATGGAGGGTTATAGAGTGAGAATTAAGTGTGGATAGAAGAACTGGAGAAGAGTTTTGAGTGACAGAAATGTGAGTGCAAAAATTAAAGGTAGACTCTGTAAAAGAAAGTTGTAAAACCTGCTTTGATTCAGAAGTCTGGTCAATAACGAAAGAGCAAGAGAGAAAGTTAGAAGTGGCGGAGATGTTGCATGAGGATTAACAAGGATAGATAGAGTTAGAATTGAGAGAGGAAGAGGTAAAGTGAAAGTGAGACAACTGAGCAAGAAAATCCAGGAAAATAGGTTACCATAGGTCATGTAGAGAGGAGGGATAAGAATTATGTGAGTAGATAAATGTGAGAATGGGGATAAGAGAAAGAGAGAAAGACCGAAATTGAGGTGAACGAATAAAATAAATGAGGACCTAAGAGAGAAAAATGGAGAAGAGAGGATGCATTCAATTTGTATTTCTATTGTAAAAAATTACAATTAAACTACAACTTTCTGTCATGGATTGGTAGATCAATTATTGTATATTCAACACTAATTTTAATAAAAGTAAAAACACGTAATTTTTCTCAAATTAAAACTAACATTAAAGTACTATTTAATGAACCATGTGCTTGAAGTTACAATTCTCACAGAGGGTTATTGCACCAAAAAATATCTATTAATTCAATATTATTTTACAGATAATAAATTTCTTTAACCATAAAATCACTCATTCATAGAAAAACTTAAATTTAATTTTTAAATAAAATTTGAGCTGGCTGATAGATCTACTCGCTGAAGTCCTGAACAAATAGAGACCAAAATCAACGACTTATATATGTCATTATCAAAATGTCAAATGGGTGTTAAGCGGGATAGACGTTAGATATTATTGTATAAATGTTAGGGTTTATTTAAATAATAAACAATGTCAAAGGTATTTGTTATCTAAATTTGTTTACCTGATATACTAAATTAGTATTTTTTATAGGATATACGATCATTCTTCAATGTAGTGTCCAAAAAATCAGTTACTTCTAACAGTTCTAACGAACCACAAGTTAAAAAGAAAACGAAACGCTTGATTGATTCAGACGATGAGGATATAGTTGAAGCTACCCCAGAAAAACCAAAAACATCTAAATCTATAACCACAAAAAGAAAACAACCTGAATCTAAACCGCAACCATCAACAGCTAAACCCAATTTAAAACCTGTAAATATCGATGAAATCTTTACTAACATACCGGTTAAACAAGCCAAAGTTGAAAAGAAACATGTAGTTGAATACAAACCCATCGAAGAACCTAAAAAAGCCAGCAGTAAATCGAAATATAAAAAGAAAAAACATACCAAAGAAAGTAGTGTGCATGAGGATGTTGATTTTGAAAAAACCCTTATTGATTTAGATGATGATTTGTTTACTGATAATTTAGATGTATTAGATAAAACTATTGATGAAGCTTTAACTACGAATAAAACAGGTAGTGATGAACCTAAACAAGGTAGTTCTAAGGAAAATTCACCAAATAAACCTAAAGATAAAGAATTATCTGAAGAAAATAAAAATAAAAGGCATAGGGATTCTTTAAAAGGTAAGAAATGTTAATTAATATAAATTACTAGTTAAAATATATATTGTATGTAGGTGAAATAGAACATACTCCTAAAAAACCTAAACTAGAACATACTCCTAAAAAAACGAATACAGAAAAAACACCGAAAAAAACTAAATTAGAACACACTGATTCAGGTATTGATCCTGATCAGGAGAAATATGAGAAAAAAAGATATTCGGCAATGTTATACCAAAAATACCAACAAAGAGCAGGACCAAAACTACATGGACAAAAAGAATATCCAAAGGTAAAATTTATATTAATTCTAACAGTAGTTATTGATTAAAAATATTTTAGGGAAATCCAGATTGTTTGAAAAATTTAACATTTCTTAGAACAGGTGTATTAGATTCCCTTGAAGGGGATGAATTTACAAATTTAGTAGTCGAACATGGAGGAAGAGTTGTTAAAGCTGTTTCAAGTAAATTTATTTAAAAATATATATATACTTATATTTATTTTATAATTTTTAGAAAAAGTAGACTATATGGTAGTAGGTGAAGAACCAGGTCCAGCTAAATTAGAAAAATCACGAGGATTGAATATACCAGAAATAAACGAAGATGAATTTTTAGATCTTATTTTAATTAAATCAGGTAAAAAAGGGAGATATGTTATTAAATCACAGGATTCTGTTGAATCTGGTATGTTTGTTGATGATTCACCTAAAAAAGGTAAAACTAAAAAGGAAGAATCGGGTCATGCGTTAAAGGAAAAATTATCACATCCCAGTAAGAACGAAAAAGAAGTAACTGATAAAATTAATTTAAAAAAATTGGTACCTAAAGATGAGGATAGTATTGGAGGTAAAGAGTGTAAACAGAAACAAGATTCTCATGAAGATAAAAAAAGGAAGATTGAGAAGATTGAAAACAATACAAAGTCATTTGAAAATGACAAATCTAAGTCTACAAAATCTTCTGTAGACGATATTGATAATGCAATAAAAAAAGAAAAGGTTGAATCAAGAGATAAAGAATTTTCATCTACACCTTCTAAACTATCTCTGACTTGGACAGAAAAATACAAACCTCAAAATTTGAAGAGTATCATAGGACAACAAGGTGAATCCAGCAATGTTAATAAACTTAAAAACTGGTTAACGAATTGGTATAAAAATCAACAAATACCAAACAAAAAGAGACCAAATCCATGGGATAAAAACAACGATGGATCGTATTATAAAGCTGCTTTATTAAGTGGATCACCTGGAGTTGGTAAGTTTTTTATTCTATTTAAATATTGTAGTATTACTAATTTAATTTTAATTTTAGGAAAAACAACAACTGCTACTTTAGTATCAAAAGAATTAGGATTTGATATAGTGGAATTCAATGCGTCTGATACTAGAAGTAAAAAGTTATTAGAACAAGAAGTAGCACAATTATTGAATAATACCACAATTGCAGGATTTGCTGGAGGTATATTTTGTTTATCTGCATTTAATTGAAAACTGTGACTAATTACACATTTTATTATTTTAGGTCGTAAAATTCACAACGATAAAAAACGAGTATTACTAATGGATGAAGTTGATGGAATGGCGGGTAATGAAGATAGAGGAGGAATTAAAGAACTGATAATTTTAATACAAAACACAAATATACCTATTATATGCATGTGTAATGATAGAAACCATACGAAAATTAGATCTTTGGCTAACTATTGCTTTGATTTACGGTTTAGTAAACCTAATCTGAATCAAATTAAGGTAAAACTAAGACTTTCAAGTATACATACTTATATGTCACGTTAAAACTTGCGACGTCTTAAGATTCCTTATTGTTTATTTCCTTTTCGATACCTTTTCTGCCACTTTTCCGTCTTTACGTCAAAAACGACACGAAAACGATATCCTAAACGTTCTTAGAAAATAGGACTAGAAGAACCGCACATTCGTCATCAGGTATGGACCTGATGACTTGCAGTTCTTCTCCATGACTTTTTCCTTTTGGGTGACGTATCTCGAAGTCGTAGGTCTTGAAATTAAAAAACCATTGCAACGCTGAATGGTCGGTCCTGATCAAAAAGCTGCGGCTTCTTTCTAGTGACACAATAGTTTCTTTCTGTCTTGCTCAACGTCTTGCTGAAATATCCAATAAGAATTATATCAAGAAAGAAAACACAATAGAACTTATAGGTCGCAGGTGTATCTGTCACCCCTATTTTGCTCATACATGATGATGAAGATATTAGAGGTTCATCGATGCGATGTTGTCTGGCTTTGAACTGTTCCTCTGCAAGATGCTCCCCTTTGATGGCTTTTAAGTCCTGCCTTGGATTTAAACTGCCGGTTGCATGCAGGACAAGATAGATCATCAATCGCTGGTGTTGGTTGTGATGATGTTTGTTGCGTACTCTCGGGATGGGTTGTTGATCTTGATCCTCATGCTGCTCTTGTCTTTTCTGGACAGCTTGTTCTAGGTTTTCTTCATGTTTCTGCTGAATATTCTCGTGGATTTTCGAGAGGTTTCTGTCCATTGCTGTTGTTCTCCATTCCTTTCCATCGATTTTTAACAGCTTCAGATCATTTTTGACAAGGTCTGTCCAGCGCTTCTTGGGCATAGATTCTTGGGTTTTTGCTGCGTTCGGGTCCCTTCTCTAAGTTGAGAGAAGGCAATTTGATGGGGAATATCCGGAAACCGAGCGTCTGCGCCCAGCCTTATAGAAGGAAGAGGGTAGGTTCAAGGTCACAGCCTTGCTTGACCCCCGTTAAAGTGTGTCATTTTTGGTGATATTATTTCGTTTCTCATACTTTTTAGATCTTACAACTTTCTGTATTGTTACCTTCTAGATATGATTTTATTTTAAGATCATGTTCTTTTCAATTTATGTTTTTTTCTTACAAGACCTAATTACAAGCTGCCCAATTTCACTTTAGCTGTGATATGCGCAAATGAAGAAGAGAGAGCATCGCAACACAGCCAGAAGACATTATCTCGAGACCGACGAATCTGAACGTCTCCCCATCTTGGTTCATCATAAACCAGTGCGCATCTCAACATCAGAGCTAAAGTGAAATTGTGCAGATTGTACTTTGATTATTAAAAAAATACTTTTTTCAGGGTGCGATGATGTCGATTTGTTTCAAAGAAGGTTTAGAAATCTCTCCAGCTGTCCTCACAGAAATAATCGCTGGAACTGGTGGCGATATTCGACAAACTTTAAATAATTTAACAATGTATGCCGCTGTAAAAGATAATAATTCATTAGAAGAAACGCAGACTAAATCTAAAGAATCGAAGAAAGATACAGTATTGGGTCCATGGGAAGTTGTTAGAGCTGTATTTAGTGAATCAGAAAATAAAAATATGAGTTTCTACGATAAATCTAAATTGTTCTTCTATGATTATAGCTTGGGACCACTATTTATACAGGAGAATTATTTGAATGTTACTCCTAATTGTCCTCCGTAAGTATATTTTATGAAAAATTGTCTCATTTACAACATTTTTTAATAATTTTAAAGTATTTTGAAATAATTTAGGATTCAGAGATGGTCATGATGATATATATATATATATATATATATATATATCCCAGCACTGCAAGACTTAAAGGCTTATGGCTACCGTTTCTATTTTCTTAACTATCTCCTTCCACGTTTTCCTATCCTTTGTCTTGTTTTCCCAATTCTGAATTCCCACTCTTTTGAAATCTTCTACAACGGCGTTTAACCATTTTTTCTTTGGTCTTTCTCTCCTCTTCTTTCCTCTTTTTCCTCTGATCAGCAGCTTTTTCACATGTCGATATAGATGACCCAACCACCTTACCCTTTGAGCTTTAATAACCTGAGTAATGGAAGATTCGCCATATGCTGCATAACTACGTCATTTGTTCGGCGTCTTTACTGCCCGTTTAGATCTTTAATGCCACCAAAGATTTTTCTTAATATTTTCCTTTTCCAGACTTGTAGCTTAATTTTGTTTTTCTTAGTTAACACCCATGTTTCACTTCCATAAAGGACAAATGCTCGTACCACTGATCTATAGATTCTTACTTTTGTCTTTCTCGATAACATCTTAGAATTCATTATGGTTGATAGATTTCCCCCAAGCTCTACTTCCTTTACTAATTCTTTTATCAATCTCCGTCCCCTCATTATTGTTTGTTATGATTACTCCCAAATACTCCATCTGATCTACACTCTCGAAATTATAGTCTCTCCTTCCCGTTTGATTCTCTATTCTTATTTTGAGCACTTTATTTGACGTGTTTCCACTCTCATTTCTAAATACTTTGTCTTATTTTCATTTATTTTTAGTCCAAAGTCCATAGATGCCATTTCTAATTGCTTAAATGCATTCTTTAAGTCTGATTTAGATCGTGTTATTAACGCAATATCGTCAGCATACGCAATCACCTGAAGCCTATTATAATAAATGATGCCTTTTACTTATAGTCCGCTCTTCCTAATAATCGATTCCAAGAGTACAGTGGATAGAGGATCTCTCTGTCGTAACACTGCGTTGACTCTAAAAGGTTTTGATACTCTTCCCTCAATGGTAACCTTACTTTCCGTTGTCTCCAGCGTCATTTTTATGAAATTGACTACTTTGATTGGTATCCCCAGGTCATTTAGAGCGTTGAACATCTTCTTTCTGTCTATCGAATCATAAGCCTAAATAATAATATATGGAATCCTAGATTCTGCTCATAACTGTTGTTCTGCATTTGCTTTATTGTAAATATCTGATCGATAGTAGACCTTCCCTTCTTAAAATCTCCTTGATACTCTGCTATTATCTCATTGGCATATACATTCAACCTCTTTCTTATAATAATAATAATATCGTATCTAAATCTAATCCTTTCTATAGATCTTTATATTTGGTGTATATAAATCATGTAATGGGGATGATTTTTTTAGAAAACAGAGGCTAAAACGAGCAATGTTAGCAGCTGATGCAATAAGTATAGGAGATTTAATAGATACCAAAATTAGAACATCAAATAATTGGAGTCTATTAGAAAGTCAAGCTATATATTCATCAGTTTTACCAGGATATTATATGTCCGGTCAAATAACAAGTAGCATTAATTTCCCTGGTTGGTTAGGAAAGAATTCATCAGCATCTAAGAAAAAACGATTAGTAAATGAATTATATGCACATACTTGCACCAGGTAAATAATGTAATTTTAGAAAGAGAATATCATTCATATCTCGAATGTTGTCCAATGGTAATACCAAAGAAAAGACTCTAAGTCTCGTACCACAAAAATATTTTTGTGGTACGAGACTTAGAGTTTTTCTTTGGTATAATGTAATTTTATCTGTATTACATTTTAGTACATCTGGAAACGTATTGGCAATGAAACTCGATTATTTAGTTCCCCTTAGAGATGCCATAGTTAAACCATTGATTAAAGATGGTGTAGATGGTATACAAGAATCAATAAAAGTTATGCAATGTTATAATTTGCTACGTGAAGATTTAAATAGTTTGGTAGAATTGTGCCAATGGAAAGATAGTACAAATCTATTTAATAAAGTTGACACAAAAGTAAGTTCAACAATTTTTCTACTTTCATTTACTGTATTGGTTATTATTGCATCATCTCCCTCACACACACACACAATTAGACATCTGAATTTAATCTGACTCCATGCACCCTTATACTGTTCAATGCTGAACATCGAGAACTGATCGATTCGGGTTTCCAGATTGTGGAACTCCTTACCTTCCCACGTCTTCCCCACTCGTCCTAACTTGCAGGCCTTTAAATCCTTACATCACAAGAAAATAAAGAATCTAAAGGAAATAGCCCAAGATAAACAAAGCCATAAACTAGCAACTGCAACAGGAAAGAAGTTACGCTTCCTTTTTGGAAAGCTACTCTTTACAAAGCTCAGATAAAAAATAATCGATCGTTCGTTCCTTTATTCCCAGAGTCTCCAGATTGTGGAACTCCTTACCTTCCATCGTCTACCCCACTCGTCCTAACTTGCAGGCCTTTAAATCCCAAATTAATAAATTGTCTCTTCCGCCCCAATAGATGTTCTCGGTACATTTGTATTTAGGTCTATACCTACGACGACATCCTTAATAAAAAAAATATGATTGGATGAATAATACAGAATTCAGAAACTTAGTTAAAACTTTGGTTTCGGTGTGTTTGATAGTATGAAAAATGGAAATCAATTCAGATAGAGAACGTTTGAATATTTACAAGTTAAGAATTGTTGAAAGAGATGAAATTAATATAAAAGAAATTGTAATTGCTTTTATTTTTTAGGTGAAAACCGCATTTACAAGGGCTTATAATAAAGTAGCACCAAGATTACCATTTACTCCTGGAGTAGGTTTTTCTAAAAAGAAAGGAAGTGGTGTAGATGAAGATTTGGAAAATGACGAAGATATGGTTGAATCTGATGTTGAGGAAGATGATGTTACAACAGATTCTCTTATTAAAGTATAATTAATCTCTTTATGGTTATTATAATGAATTATTTAAATTATTTTTTGTTTTAGGTTAAAACTAAAACAAAGAATGAAGCTAGTACGAGTAAAGCTTCTAGTAGTAAAGGAAAGGGTAAAGAAACTAAAAAAAGTAGTAAAGGAAAAGCGAAAAAATCTTAATTACCGCTATTTATTTAAATTTAAGTAATATAATGTTTTATCTTTGTCTCTTTTTGTTTTTACAATTATTGTTCTATTAAAATATCCAATTTTATTTTTATATTCTTATCAAATAAAAGTTTAAAAATTTTTTAATACTTATTTTATTTTTATAGAATTTAGATATTCGTTAATAACCTGTAGTAATATTTGTTTTTTACCACATTCTCCTTTAACATCATCTTGACCAATTTGCCATATCATTATGCCTGCTACTGTTTGTGAAACGACGTATTTTATCTGAAATAAAAAAAAGTAATTTGTTTTAATTAATTAAATAAAAAATGTATGAACTCTGATAAAAGCTAAACTACATAAGATTGGTACTTTCCCCATCTTAAAAGATAATACTAAAATTCTCAGTAAACTTCCCTTCCGAAGGTAAGCGCCTCCTTTTATGATTACAAGTTATAATTTAACCATCTCCGATATCCAAAGGGTAGGTTTCTAACAGCTCTCTCTGATATTCTCTCAGAGAGTTACAAACACCGAGAGAGAGAGAGAGAGTTACAAACACTGAGAGGGAGAGTTACAAACACCCAGAGGGAGAGAGTTACAAACATCGAGAGAGAGTTACAAACATCGATAGAGAGAGAGTTACAAACACCGGAAGAGAAAGTTACAAACACCGCTCAGTATTTTTTAAGCTCTCTTGCGGCTCGGTAATATTAATACATATCTCTTGCTGGAGAGTACACACACAAATCTCTCGCTGCACAGTAGTCTCTAAGCTCTCTTACTGCTCGGTAGTCTCACAGCTCTCTCGCTACTGAGTAGTCTCTCAGCTCTCTCGCTGTTCGGTATTCCTTTAGCTCTATCGCTGCGTAGTATTCACACAGCTTTCTCAACGCTCAGTATTTTTTAAGCTCTCTTGCTGCTTGGTAATATTAATACAGATCTCTCGTTAAGACTACAGACACAGATCTATCGCTGCTTAGTAGTCTCTCAGCTCTCTCGCTACTCGGTTGTCTCTAAGCTCAGTAATCACACAGGTTTCTCAACGCTCAGTACACACACAAATCTCTCGCTGCTCAGCAATCTCTAAGCTCTCTTACTGCTCGGTAGTATTCTCACAGCTCTCTCGCTACTGAGTAGTCTCTCAGCTGTCTCGCTGTTCGGTATTCCTTTAGCACTCTCGCTGCGTGATATTCACACAGCTTTCTCAACGCTCAGTATCTTTTAAGCTGTCTTGCTGTTTAGTAGTCTCTCAGCTCTCTCGCTGCTCAGCATTCTCTAAGCTCTCTTACTGCTCGGTAGTATTCTCAAAGCTCTCTCGCTACTTAGTAGTCTCTCAGCTCTCTTGCTGCTCAGTAGTCTCTCAGCTCTCTCGCTACTCGGTAGTCTCTAAGCTCTCTCAACGCTCAGTAATCACACAGGTTTCTCAACGCTCAGTACACACACAAATCTCTCGCTGCTCAGCAATCTCTAAGCTCTCTTACTGCTCGGTAATATTCTCACAGCTCTCTCGCTACTGAGTAGTCTCTCAGCTGTCTCGCTGTTCGGTATTCCTTTAGCTCTCTCGCTGCGTGATATTCACACAGCTTTCTCAACGCTCAGTATCTTTTAAGCTGTCTTGCTGCTCGGTAATATTAATACAGATCTCTTGCTGGAGAGTACATACACATATCTCTCGATGTTTAGTAGTCTCTCAGCTCTCTCGCTGCTCAGCATTCTCTAAGCTCTCTTCTGCTCGGTAGTATTCTCAAAGCTCTCTCGCTACTTAGTAGTCTCTCAGCTCTCTCGCTGTTTGGTATTCTCTAAGCTCTCTCGCTACTCGGTAGTCTCTAAGCTCTCTTAACGCTCAGTAATCACACAGGTTTCTCAACGCTCAGTACACACATAGATCTCTCGCTGCTCAGCATTCTCTAAGCTCTCTTACTGCTCGGTAGTATTTTCACTACTCTCTCGCTACTAAGCAGTCTCTCAGCTCTCTCGCTGTTCGGTATTCTCTAAGCTCTCTCGCTACTCGGTAGTCTCTAAGCTCTCTCAACGCTCAGTACCCACACAGGTTTCTCAACGCTCAGTACACACACACAGATCTCTCGCTGCTCAGCATTCTCTAAGCTCTCTTACTGCTCGGTAGTATTCTCACAGCTGTCTCACTACTGTGTAGTCCATCAGCTCTCTCGCTGCTCGGTATTCTCTTAGCTCTCTCGTTGTTCATAACGTCTTCTCGCAGCTCTCTCGCCGCTCAGTTTAAATATAGTTTAAAGAGTATAATTTTATCAAAATTTAGATAATAAAAACAAACCTTTTCATGAATTGATTTTTCTTCTTCGTAAGTCAACCATTGATCATCTTTAAATTTATAATGAACTTTTTGCTCATCATCCCATATAGCTGTGTAATTTTCAAAAGAAGTACAAATCTATAAAAAAAATTAACCAATCAAAAAAAAGTTACAAAAAAAGATAACACGAGTATAAATAAATTTATTACTGTTCTATAGGAAGCAGTAGCTGGTTTTCCAGCACCAATAGTAGGTGCATGATATCCATTATCATCAGGATTCACCAAAGTAAAAGTACGTCCATAAAATGGTATTCCTATAACAATTTTATCTTTAGGTGCACCAGCTTCGATCCAGTTTGCTAACGATGAAGCTATATTAAGATTACGTTGTTCATAGATGGATTCTTTTTTAGATTTAAATAGTGGTGAGTTGTGTCCTGTATAAGGACTCCATGGACCGTAATAATTATAGCACATTAAAAGTAACATGTCAACATATCTGTAAACAAAATATCATCAGTTTATTTCTTCGAGTAGGTATATACTAACTAGAGACATCCTTTAATGCTCTGAGTGAGAGGTAAAAAACGACGCATATAAAATTTGAATGTTATTTCAATCCATTTTGTTGTAAAGTGTAAAGATGATATAACATAGTTTTATTTAGTTGTTACTCATCTCGTGCTCAGAGACTGCCTCCAGTTAGTATATTCTCTAAGGTTTACTATCTAAATAAATAATCATACTTTACTACTTCGGTAGTATTATAACCGGTGCTGGGATTTGGATAAACTGCGATGGTAAGTAATAATCCTTCATTTTCCAACGACTTTTTCATTTTCCTCAACAAATCTACAAAATTTTCCTGTAATTAACAGTTTTCTATTAAGATTTAAAATTTCATTTATTTGAATTAGTATTATATTAAAGAGTTGAAAGTTGATTACCGCACTCTGCGGAAGGATTGCACATCTCGGTTTTGTCTTGTGGTGAAATTTCGTAGCCAATAAGGTGGCATTTACTGTGTTTGGTTTCTATATGGATAATCAGGTAGTGATGGATGTAGGTATGTAAAGGAAAGTCGAATTTTCGACCAGGGTAGAAAGAAATAGAGGATTACATATCAGTGTAAAAAGTATTTCATTTTTTTTTTGAGAGAATGTATGTTTTTTAATGCATTCTTGAGTAAAAAAGTATTTGGCTAAAAGCTTCGCTTGGAAGATTGCAAGAGTGTTTCCCAGGGCTATTGAGATCCTAACGTTAGGATCTGTAACCCTATTCGTTCTGGTGTTTTAGACCCATCAGTATAATTAGTGAAAGCTCTTTTTGTAAGACAATCTCGTTTTGGAACCATAAGATCTTCAACGATTGGATTTCTCCGACGCTTATAACCCTTAAGATGTCCTGTAATATCGCCGAGTTTTGTAACTTAGTTCTTGTTAACCCATAGACATTTGCGAGAACAATCTTCTAGGTCTAGAATTACCTTCAAAGCCACACTAGAGCACAATTTTATTACGCCACTGAACCCTATACAAGCGATCCTTTGCAACTCTATTGTAGTAGTAGAAGAAAAAAAAATGGTTTAACTGCAAAGTATTACAATTTTTAAGACTTACTGTATCATTTGCTGCAGGTTTCTCCCAATCAATATCCAATCCATCAAAATGTTTTTCTTTTACAAAATTTACTGCATTTTTTACAAAATTGTGTGTTATGGTACTATTACTAGCTACATGAGAAAATGTAGATGCTACTGTGTTTCCAATACTGATTAATACTTTTAGGTTTGGATTTTTATTCTTGAGAGCTAGGACTCTTTTATACATTTCTGTAAACAGAAAGAAATTAAAGATGGATCTATGATTGTTTTTTTCTTTATGACTTACCTTTATCTATATCTACAGCTTTATTATCTATTATCATTTCTCCATTCAGACCAACCTGTACAAATGCATAAATTATGTGAGTACATAAATTCGGGTCAAGCATCTCAGGAGGTGATGCACTGATTCCATAAGTGTTTGCAAAATAGCATACAACTTTTGCTAAAAAATAAAATTGTTATTAAATAAGTAAACACAAAAAAATACATAAGACTAAATTATTTGAAGACGCTCCTGGGAAGTTATATCCAGAAGAGATCTTTCAGCTATCTAAACCTCAGTAAAAACAACCTCTGTATTAAGAGGACACATGAAGAAACTAGGATTTTTAGATGAAGTAAAGTGCAGATTCTGTGAGGAGGAAGATGAAACCTCAATACACGTACTCTCAGAATGCATTGCCTTACGTAATTCTGGGCCTAAGACTCGTCATCGTGAAAAGGGAAGCATTCGGGAAAGGTTTTTGGGACGATCAAGTATGACAACACCGATATGTTCAGTTAGAAGCGCAAAGAAACCACACAGTGACGGCACGACAGTTAATTAATCATCTCCGTGGAGCTCTTAATGTGACTCTTTCCAGAGATACGATCTACAGAAGGGTAGACTTTGGAGATTCCAATCTTTAATCAGAGGGAATCACGCCAGTCGACTACGTTGGGCATGTTATATGAGAGCAAAATCAATGGCAAAATGTACTTTTTACCGATGAATCTTGGTTTGGTTTGTATTCAGATTCCCGAAGGATACGAGTGTGGAGAGAACTTGGCGCAAAAAATCGAATGCAAAATACATAAGAGGTTCAGAGCTACAGAGGAAGCACAATTATGGTATGGGCAGAAGTTTCGCTTGACAGTAGAACTAAGCTTGTTTTGCTGGATCATTTTTTATCATCAGAGTGCTACGTTACAAATGTTCTAGATCCTGTAGTTGTTCCATTTCATCTTGATGCATGACAATAGAGCTAGAGTGACAAGAAAATTCTTGGTAGAGCAGAATATTCCAATTTTGCCCTGGCTAGCTGAATCGCCTGATTTCAATCCTGTTGAGTATTTTAAGACAAGAATCAATTTAAAAATCACAGTCAGCTGTTTCAAGCTCTTTAACAGTGGTGGATGGCGATTCCTCAAGAAGATCCGGATAACTTCATCCTCAGTATGGAAAGACGTTGTAGGGCCATCATAAATACACAGGAAGGCCGAATTTCTTATTAAAATATTTTTTTCTTAGTTCTTAGTTCCATTATCACTTTTTTTATAAAAGATTAAATTAATAAATTCATTACTTACTTTTTTCTCCATCTATATGTTGAACTATTGCAGCACTAAACAATAACTTAAATAACAGTAATAACAACATGATGAAGAATGTTATAAATTAATCAATTACTCTGTTATTATTAATTTTGCTGGGGAAATACCTCTTTTTTGTACTTTCATTTCATTACTCGTTCAAATTATATTCAAATAAAATGCGTAATACATATGGTTAGTTATCTGTCGGACCGCATAGCAAAAAAACCAAAAATTGACAATTCTGTTATTATCTATATACAAGCTCATTATTATTGTATGTTTATTAATATGTTTACATATATATTGTATATATAATCAACAATATCTGAAAAATATATTCGCAAATCGCTAATATTTCGTGAATAATGAACCGACTATCTGATAAGGTTAATTATATTATATTTTTAATTGATTGATTTGAATGGTATCTGATTATGTTGTTTAAATTTGCATTAACTATTTAATTTAAATTTATATTCGCTTATTTTAAACCGTAAACATAAAAATAGAGACATTGCTTTAGTTTGCGTCAAAAGTGGCTATCTAGTAAATTTCCAAATAAATATGAAGGAAAAGTAGAATCATCTGGAGTGTGTATAGTGTTAGAATTATATGAAAAGTTTCAAAACCGTATTAACTTCGACAATTTTAGATTCTTCATGTATGTCTGTCTGTCTGTCTGTTCGTCCGTGTGTTACAGTCATTTTTTTCCAAAACTTTAAAGACCTGTTGAAACTTGGTGAGTAGATGTATTCTGTGAACCGCTTTAAGATTTTACACAAAAATAGAAAAAAAACTGATACTCCAAAATTTGTTTTTCATCAATCCCATACGTGTGGGGCTCTATGGATAGGTCTTCAAAAATGATATTTAGATAGGTATCTTATATCATTTTTTTTTAAACTGAGAGATACTTCCAAAGTAGCAAAATGTGTGTCCTGCCTATAACTTCTGGAATAAGAGAATTATAAAACTAAAAAAGTATACATTTTCTTCGTCTATTAAAAAATGTAGAAGTCAATATTTCCAATTATTGTTTTTTGGTCCCTTTCTCTTTCCACCTCCCTTTACTTTGCCTTGGTAAGGAGAAGGTGCAATCTTTGTCTTATTGTTGTTCTCACTTGTTCTATTAATGTCATAATGTGGTTGTTTTTGTCTGCTTTTACTGGCAGCACATCGTAGCTAGTTGAAGGCCTGGGTTTAGTGGTGCAACTGAGTCTTTTGGAGAGGAAGGTTCTTCAACGCATCCTTCAGAAAGTTCAAACAAGTCTCGATCTTTGAATTTATGAGGATTAATAGTAAAAATACCTGATGTGGACGCAAAGCCATTGATGTCTTTTTCTACAGAAGCTACACTTATATAAGCCTTATTGAAAAGGCCAGCTACTTCATTAAGATTAATTGTGGGACTTTATGTATGAATCGCACTTTCTGTTATAAGCTTTTTCAGAGGTCCATAAATTACTAATTCTAGTGGCTGTAATCTGTAAAATAAATGAGAGGGAATGGAAGTTTTCTCGGCAAAAACTGTGATGATTGTTTATCTCGTAGCCGAGTCAACGAGTGGTTCACACGGTTCAAAGAGGGTCGTGAGTCGCTGGAAGGCGACGAACTTGTTGGACAGCTGTATATTGTGATTACGCCACAAATTGTCGAAAAAGTGAATCTGTTTATTAAAAATGAGTCAAAATCTTCATTATGATCTATGCAAATGGAATTAAATATCTCCAAGGATTAGATCTATCGGATTTTAACCAGGAATTAGGACATTAAAAAGGTGTGTTCACAGTTTGTACCGAACAAGCTCACGGATGACCACAAAATGCTTTGAATTGAACATTCAAGAGACACCATTAAAGAGGCCAAGAAAGATAAAAACTGTCTGTACACCATTGTGACTGGTTGTGTTTTCAATACGATCCCGAAACCAAGCGTCAAGGTTCCACATGGAAGCTCATCAGCGAGCCAAATCCGAAAAAAAAACGTGAAGACAATGTTCATTTGTTTCTACGATTCGAAGAGAATCATTCACAAAGAATTCGTTCTAGCAAACCAAACGGTTAATGATGTGTATTATCTTACATCGATCCTTACTCGTATCCGATTTTTTGGCAAAAAATGGCATTTTAACCATCAACCACTCCTCATATTCGCCAGATATGGCACCGTACAAATTTTTTCTGTTCGGTAGACTAAATTTGCTCATGAAGGGACAGTGATATGTCGACGTAGAGGCAATCCAAAAGGCGTTAACACAATAAAAGAATAAGTTAATTTTTTTCTTTATCCTGTTTACTTTGCCACAGCCGGAGTCCTACACTACCTGGATAGGGAAGAACCTCGTTCCTGGTGTACATAAACTATTTCCTCTCTAGTCACGTTCTGCATTTATGTTATGTCCAAAGACGGTCCCAGGCAGGAAGAATAAGAACGGCACATGAAAAAAAGGTCTTTTGGGTACACCCTACATCTATTTATGAGTCCGTAAGGTCTAGACTTTTAAGAAAGTGTATTTTCTGCTTAGAATGTACGTAAGCAACCTGTTCAGGCTCTAAGAATACCTGTCCCAGGCTCGTGTTTGGCCTGGAGTGTTTTTCCGGTAGGCTTCAGTTCCGTTTTCCAATTACAAACTTACGATCTATAATGCGGCACAGATGCCACAGAAAAGTCCAATAAAAGCAGTAGGGACTAGTTTTTCTTTTGGGACTACAATCTCGTTTTCTACAATCCTTTTATGCTCTGGTACCCATAGCAAAGTTACTTTGTTGTGTTTAGCCACTTGCTTAAGAGATTGTCTGCAGTTTCAGTCACAATATTCTACAGTCCAAAGCTAGATCTAGGGGTACCAAAAAGTACGGTCCGGAGTCCAATGAAAATCTGGATCCGTAGTCAACATAAACCAACACAGTAGAATGTGTATTCAACAGACGTGTGCCAGAAGAGCACATATAATTGGTAGTATAACCTGTATATAAAAGTTCTTGTAGATCTGTTAAAACAAACTTTAGGTAATAATGAGCTGTAAAGTATATAATCTTTATTTAACTATTGTAATATAATATGTACCATTTTTTTATGTTTAAATTTATTGATAAGCAATTTATTTAACAATTCCATAAAATATATTTAAAAATGTATATTTAATGCTACATCCTTAATTACAGCCAGTGACAAGTGAAGGATAGTTACAAGCAAGAGTTGCAGTATCAAAGTATAGTCCAGTAGCACAATAAAATAGGTTAGCAATATAATTTCCACTCGCATCCAAAGTACATGCATAGAATTTTGAACAATCCGTAGAATCTCTTACAAAACCAGTTGTAGTACAGATTACTGCTGTCGTATTAGAAGTACTAGAAGTTGTGGTGGTACTAGCAGCAGTCGATGTCTCAGTAGTAGTAGTAGTAGTAGTAGTAGTAGTAGTAGTAGTAGTAGTAGTATTGCTACTAGAAGTGTTAGATGAAGCAGCGGCCTAAAATTATAATCTAATTAAGAAAACCAGCTGGTGCTATATATATATAGAACGGGAGCCCGGTACGTTTTCGTTGGTATGGTAGGGTCATGGCATTCCCCAAATGTTTTTTCAGCTGCTGATTACGAATTTTGAGGGTAACCGATTGACAAATGGTCAGGAAATTTTTTATTAACAATTAATCTAGTTGCTTCTGTACAAACTTAAAACAGAACTAGTATCTCCGAAGAGGCTTCGATGTCGCATCCTTAAATCATACGATTCGAGGTTGATGCTGAGTGTTAAGTAACCCATTCCAGTCGTATACCAAAACAGACTTCATATCAAAACGAAAAGGAACTTAAAAAAGTTTCAAGTTTACAACAGTCAATTGCTACGAGGAAGCTTGTTCCCTCAAGAATAAGTCCATTAACAAAGATGTGCCATGGTGGAATAAGAAACTTAAAGTGCTAGCACAAAAAGACTTAAATAAAGCTTAACGCAACAGCAACACTGAAATTACTACAAAGAAGCTCTAATAAAATATAACTAAGAAAGTCTAAGAGAGCAATATGAAGGCAATTCTGTAAGGGAATTACTAAACTTGCACCAGAAGTACGCTTCCAAAAAATTTTCTTAAATAAAGATATTTAATTAATGAAAGAGCCAAATTGCGAATTCACTGAAACAAATAAGGAGAGTATGAAATGCTTGTTAGACACTCACTTTCCTGGAGCAATGACTATTTATGACAACGCATGACATATGATCATCCAAAAACCTAGTGGAAAAAATATTGATCGAAAACAAAATTATATGAGCTGTTAACAGCTTTAAGCCTAAAAATCTCCTGGAGAAGTTGTCCTTTAACAACAAGGCAATTAACAGCTTTAAGCCTACAAATCTTCTGAAGAAGTTGTTTTTTTACTACAGGGTATGGATGAGTTTGATTATGAGATATATTCCAAAAATAGCAAACGTTCTTCAGAAGAACCAAAAACTTATAGACCTATAAGCCTCACCACCGTTCTACTAAAAAGCATGGAAACAATACTTGACACACATATAAGAAGTGAATATCTATCAAAGATACAACTTAATGAGGAATAATTTGCCTATCAATCTGGAAAATGTACAATTTCTGGCATTATTTCGTAAGAAAACTTGAAGTTCTTACAAGCAGAGCTTTTAGGAATAGATTTATGTGCTCAAGAGTGCATTTAAAAACGCTTCCATATAGCCAGAAAATTTATTGCCTCTCATAGCTTAGCTGCTTTAAAGGCTCCACAACCTACCACCTTCATCTCCAAAATAGCCTGGAAGTGCAAACGATCTT
Organism: Altica lythri; assembly: GCA_964028335.1. Classification (NCBI taxonomy): domain Eukaryota; kingdom Metazoa; phylum Arthropoda; class Insecta; order Coleoptera; family Chrysomelidae; genus Altica; species Altica lythri. The sequence goes on from OZ034809.1 coordinate 5,027,648, forward strand.
TTGGGCGTAAAGTAACTTTGTTGTAGGTATCATGAATGTGTCATTTTGTTTAATTTTACATGAAAAATAAATCAAATCTTACCAAAGCAGTTGTGATTGAGGTTAACAGAGGGTTTGTAGTACCAGATAAACCATTGAAATCATCTTCTTCTATTGACCAAACCATCACACCACCAAGTCCTTTAGATAAAGCATATTGGACCTAACAAAATTTATATACACATATTTTTAATTAACTCTTTTAATTACAGATTACTCTTACTTTTATGGTTAAAGATGTAGGATCATCAAAGCCACACCATTGATTACCATTATACATATAAGGAACTTGTTGCTCTTCATTCCAAACGTAAGTCCACCCACCAGCATTTCTCTTTTCAACAATCTAAAAATTATCAAGTATATTTCAGCTTTTTGAATTTTTTTTTAGAAAGTATACGAACAAGAATATATTAAATGACATTAAGGAGAAATTGAAAAAATGTCGCATCCAGAAGGACTCGAACCCGCAACCTTTGCCTCTATGCGGCAACACTCTAACAACTAAGCTAGGATGTGGCATGAGTTGAATTTAACGAACAAAAATAGCTTGGTTGTTAGAGGCAAAGGTTGCGAGATCGAGTCCTGCTTGATCCGACATTTCTCCTTAATGTCTTTTAATATATTTTTGTTTAATACACTTCAGCTTGTCGTATTAAATATTTTAAAGATCTACTTCGTTGTATGCTAATATTCCAGCTTCGAGTGTGTACGGTCCAGCTTCTCCAGGACCACTAGCAGGAGCACCTAAACCAGTTGAATCATTAGACGTTAGTGTAAAAGTTCTGCCATAAAATGGTAATCCAAGAACCAATTTTTCTGCTGGAGCACCTTGAGCAATCCAATTGCTGATACAGGCATCCTACAAATTAGTTTTTTATGTAATTTTTTAAATCGTTAAATAAGAATTAGATAATAGAAAATTACTTACAACATTGAGTAGACGATCTGCTTCAGAAACTTCTGTAGATGATGCATATAAAGCAGCATGGTGTGCAGTTGTTGCATCCCATGAACCATGAAGATCATAAGTCATAACGTTGATAAAATCCAAGTATCTATTAAAATTAAACTTAAAATCATTTATTTATAAAAATCCTTCCACACTTACTCTGATATTCCGGGAACATCATAAGATAAAGCTACTGAAGATGTTGAAGCAGCTACAGCTGCAGTTACCAATAATCCTAGAGGCTCAAATACTGCTCTGAATTCTTTTAGTAATGTTACAAAGTTAGCCTAAAATGTTTATTTAAATATCAGTAAGGATAATTTTTCTTTAATACATAATTACTTTGTCTTCTGTTGCTCCTCCACTTTGAGCAGGATATTCCCAATCGAAATCAAATCCATCAAATCCATTAGTTTGAACAAAATCTAATGCTTGCTGAATAAATGAAGCTCTTAAAGTTGCCGATGCTGCTACAGTTGAAAAATTAACTGAGCCCTGATTCCATCCACCGATAGCAACCAAAGTTTTCAGATCAGTTCTTACAGATTTTAAGGCATTAAAGTTGGCTAGATTATCTAAAAAAATATCGAATTATTTGATGGTATTATAATAATAAAAGAATACGTACTTAAATCATAATCCAAATATGAATCTAGACTCACAATTGTACTGTTAACATCAGCTTGAACACCAATGAAAGTGTAAATTAAGTGAGTACAATGTGTAGTGTCAATTTTGGAAACTGGAAAATTTCCATTTCCTGTTCTATAATGCGCCCATGTACCATAATAACAGACAAATTCTACAACACATTAAATACATCAGCTTTATATGTTAGACAAATTTAATTCAGTTTTTAGATTCGTCTGTCTGTCCGTCCATATGTCACAGCCACTTTATTCCCAAACTGAAGAAAAAGTAGAATCATCTGGAGGGTGTAGTGTTAGAATTATCCGAAACGTTTCAAAATCGTATTAACTTCGACAATTCTAGATTCGTCATGTATGTCTGTCTGTCTGTCTGTCTGTCCGTCCGTATTTCACTGCCACTTTTTTTCCGAAACTTTAAGAACGATACGGGCTTCCTAATACATAAAACTGATACTCAAAATACGTGTAGGGTATCTATGGATAGGTTTATTGACATAATTTCTTCATTTGTTAAACGATTCAAATAAAAAACAAGATGTTAAGTGAACCCATCACAATATATTTCTAAAAACTACATCTTAATCGATTGATCCGTTTCTATGATTAGCGTTAACAAACATACTGACGAAATAAAAATAAAACATTGTTATGGGTTCTCTTACGTGTATAAAAGACTTTTTTTGCTGTTAATATTAACTTATTCGTATCTAATTACTTACTATTTGCAGCTGAAACACTTTCAGAAGCTAAAAGGGCGATTATCAAAATAGCAAATAATTTCTGTGACATTCTTCTGAACTATTTCTAAAATTATTAACACAGTTTATTAAGATTTATATTTTTGTAGGTATATATAATTTATCTCACCTGCTGCATTCTCGAGTACCTATGACTTTTCCCGAATGGTTTTTTCTCTTTATATGTATATTATCAGTGAATAACTCATAAAAGCATAAACTTTGTTTCTATATCTCATAAAACTAACTAATTGTCCGAAATAAAGATTAAAATATTTTTAGTTAATACTAATTAAATACAGAAAAATCAATTTTAGTTATAAATTAATAAAAAAACAACTTAATCGCCGGAAATTGAATTATATTTTTATGATAAAAAACTACGTTTTCTTGACGGTTCATTTATATGGGTTATAAAGTCATATATTTGATTAATTTGTTAGATAAAACTTTTCAAATATGTTACAAACACTATAACCAACAGCATATATCTAATATACGATTGTTTGATTACAAAATTCCTATTTCAACAAAACTTTTGTTCTTTATCGTTTTTTGTTTGTTTTGAGACCATCACATCTATATAAATATACAAAGTAACATCTTTAGTCTGTCTTTTTGTTTCGGCTACTTTCTTATTTTAGAATTCTTCCACCAATGACCTAATATCTCGAAGGCCCAAAACGCGCGAGCGGGCTATTGCTAACTTAACTAGATAAAATTTGTTAAAATTTTAACTGCAACTCCGTTGGTCTAATAGATTCTGATTTGTGATCCTTTAGAAATTAGTCACTTTTCCAAAAAGTTGAAATTTTAAGCTTTTGCCCACTTTTGTAAAGAATATCGCCCAAAGGAGACAGGTTTTTTGGTCTGGGGGTTAAAAAAATGGAGTCTCTGCATGCAGGGACATAAGTTTAGGTTAACTTTCCTAAAGAACACCGGCCGAACAAAACAGGTTAAAATTATAACACATATTTTTGCTTCGGGGGTTAAAAATAAAGGAAGCTTTGCATGGTGTGACTACTTTCTAACGTAAAAAACACTTAGTGACTGATTATTTATTATTCCTCAAACAGGCAAAGTTCAGACATTGCTTACAGCCTCATTGTCATAGCTTTACAAAACAGATGAGGGTGTTGACCTACTTTTGATACCTACTTCAACGTCATCCTTCAGAAAGTGGTAGAGGTGGAGCTGGAGGTGAAGAGTTAGTTCTACTCATCAAAGTCTTTTGGTAGAGAGAACTGGCCACCTCTGCCATTTTCTAAGAAGGTATAACAAAAAGGTTGGATTCTTTCAAGGAGAATCCCCACCTGATTAATATAGCAGCCACATTCCTCTGAAACAACGCCACTAAAGAAAAAAATTGTTTTGAGATAAAACTAGAGTAAGCTTAAAATCTTCAGATGATCGTGAAAGAGTATGGTGAAGATTTGCGCCTGGACTATCTAAGGCAGTATTAAATTTGATACCCGCTATCTAGACAACATTATTCAAAACCACGTTATGCCTTTTGCGCCCTTTATAGGAAACGATTTCATTTTCATGCAAGATAACGCTCGACAGCGTATCGCAAGGCCGGTTGAGGATTACTTAAATAAGGTAAATATTCAAGTGAAGCCCAGACTTGAATCCGATCGAGCATGTTTGGGATACTTTGAAAAAACAGTAAGGCGTCTTTTATCCACACCGAGGAATCTTTAAGAACTAAAAGTTCTTTTACAATGGTACAATATTGTAGTCATGTAATTGGACAGCCAATCAGCTCTAAATGCACATATAAGCTCACAGCTGCTGTGGGACTGTGTTAGAGCCCTGAAACATGCTAGTATGGGTACCAGGAGACTCATGGTTTCGGGGCAATAAGAATTGGCTCGGAAGCATTCGGTGAGGTTGCTGATACGTTCAGAAAGGTAGCCATTAAGAAATGAAGAAGGCCCAGTAGTGGTAGAAAAAATCACCGTGCAAGCGACAAGCCAAAGTGTTCCTAAAAGGACACTCGGCGAAATTTATGGCAGAGCTGACATCACAAAGGTGAAACTTATGTCAGAATTATTTTCAGTCTCTTGATAAGACATTGTCTCATCAAAAAACACTTGAGTCAGGTGAACTTGGCAGATGAAGACATCTGTTGATACTGCCAAGAGGCGGAGGAAACCGCATTTCATGTCCTATGCCAATGTAAAGGCCTTGCAAGGACTCGGTATGGGAGAGGATAAACCAGTTGCGCCAAGTTACGTAGAGAGGCCACTATCAAGGCTATTAAGTCTCATTAGGAGGGCAGAGCTATGTGCCCAGGAAGATGGTAACACGCCACGAGATAGAAAATAAGAGAGGGACCATACTGTGGAAGAATGGCAAGCCGAATGGAGGCAGCACTGCCAGGAGGGAAAGGTAGGTGGAGCAAACATCCGGACGGGAACCTTGGGGAATGGGTCGAATGTAAACACCGCACTGCGGATTACTACTTGACCCAGTTCCTGTCAGGTCACTGCTATTTTGGGAGCTACACCTACAGAATCGGCAAAAGCGAAGACATGGCGTGCAGAGCATGTGGTGAGGAGAGAGACACGCCGGAGCACACAGTCCTGGAATGTAGCTACTTCGATGAAGTAAGGCGAAGAACGGAGGGAACCCTCGAGGAAAGGCTCACGTAGGGCAACATTATAAGAATAATGACGAGAAATAAAGAAAAATGGAGTATAATACATGATATGATTAGGAAAATTATGGCAAGAAAAGAAGAAATAGAAAGACAACAGCAGACAGAAGAAAGAGGGCAGTGAAAGTGAAAACCTGTGGAGAACGGTACGCGAAAACATGCCGGTGAAGAAACTTCCGAAAGGAAAACTGACACGGCATGGGGGGTCGTAAAAAGGAAGGTTTTAGTTGGTAGGGGCCTAACAGCCGAGCCTAACACTACCCACAGAAGCACGAACCCCTGTGGGTGTGCCAAACAAGCATTTCCCCCTCTTAAATAAAAAAAAGGAGGATAGAGCTAGACAAGGTGCTCTAATCCTATGCAAGAAATGATGGGTGTTCACAATAGATCTGTAAATGTCGTGATACAGGTCAATAGCCAATCCCATGAACATCTATCTATGGTAAAATATTCCTTAAGTAATCATCAAAAAGTTTACTGCGACAAATCAGAGCTAAAGGCTATACCACACGTTATTAGGGTTTTCAAACTGTTATTAAGTTTTTATTGTGCGATAATTTTGAACAGCATATTCATGAATTGTAATCGTTACTGAAAACTATATACAATTTTCTCTTCTATAACTTAACTAGAAGTGCTTTTATAAATAGCCTTGAAAGATACTCCATCAAAACCCTTTAATGAAGGATAATATTGAGAAATTATAATTGGTACATGAAACTGATACTTTTCTTGATTGAGGTATTTTCTTGAGAAATTTAAATAGCTATATACCTATACTCCTTCAGTAATAGATTTTCTTTTCAAACAGATTTTTTTGAAATTGTATAACAAATTATGACGGAAATTGATTTCGAATATTTCGATAATGTTTTTGTTCATTTGTTAGCTGAATTAGGTCAAATTGTTCTATTCCAGACCTGTTTTAGTCATAGGGATGAGAAACGGATATGGTTTATAATCCGTTACAGAATTTCAATTGACCGATTTACTGGCATGATTCACTAGAATCGGACTTAACCGTAATTTGATTTACTAGATTAATTTCGGCATAATTTTGAATAATAGTTCCTAGATTGTGGTCTATACGTTTTACTCAACTAGAACTCAAATGAATCCAGTCTGAATTAATTGACGATTTGCGAGAATATTAACAAACATCTGTTGACCTTCAATTGGTAGCCATAAACATCCTAAATCCTGAATAATTTTCTATTCAAATGCGAAAACCATAATTTCTATATAGAAATCCAACATTTAAATCTGACAAACACGGATTTTAAACTTTCAACAGTCGAATAAAAAAATATTGTTTGGAAGCTCACATTCAAAAAGTGTAAAAGCAAACACAAGAAGCGAAAGGAAATGGAACTGTCACCTGATAACACGCTTCTAAATTTATCGCAAGAGTGATAGTAGACGTTTTTTGCCGTGTTGCAAAAAGGACCTAAAATGTATTTGCCAAACATTTTCAGCCGGACTTTGTAGCCTCCAAAAAAATTGGATTATCTTCTGACGGGGATGTATCGTGTCACGTTAAGGTGTTTAGAACTTTCGTAAATGAATTGGAGAGAACATGTTTCAAATCAAATTTGTGTTTTATGAATACGAATTTAACGAAAATCGACAGCTACATATTTATAAACCGAGATTTGATAATACGAGGTCTGTCGCAAACAGGACAAAGAAAAAAATTAACAATTTTTATTTCGGCAAATGAATTTGTGTTATTCAGAGTTAATACAGCGATTTGCATAATCCACAAGTTTTTCGAATGAGGATTTCAGCGCATTGACCGGGATGTTCTTCAAAGTGGTCGTTGATGCCTTTTGGATGGTCTCTACGTTGATATACCACTGTTCCGAACAGAAAAAAATCGCAGAGTGCCATATCCGGAGAATATGAGGAGTGGTAAATGGTTAGAATGCAATTTTTTTATTCAAAATTTGGACAAAGGGTCGATCGATGAGATGGTGCAGCCAGCTTCCTTCTTCGCGATATTCTGGAAGAAGATAATATACAACATTAATCGTTTGGCCTGCTGGAACCAATAATTCTTTGTGAATCATTCTGTTCTAATCTTAGAAACTAATTAAGTTTTAACTTCTCCAAATATTTTTTTATCGGCTTTGGTTCATTGGGGTGCTTCCATGCGGAACTTTCGGAATCGCATTAAAAACAAGACATTTCGTCACCAGTCACAATGTTGTACACAAGTTTTTATCTTTTTTGGCCTCTTTAATGGTGTCTCTTCTCGAATATTCAATTCGAAGTATTTTGTGGTCCTCCGTGAGCTTGTTTGGAACAAACTGTGAACACACCTAAATCCCGGTCAAAATACGATAGATCGACAGACCTATTACAATGTCTTCCTTTAGAAAGTGACAAAGGAGGAGCTGAAGGTGAACAGTTCCACTCATCAAAGTCTTTTGATAAAGAAAACAGGACATTTCTTCTAGGTTAGAACTGTACATCCATATCTTCACTGGCTGTGATACCACCTCTTTTCTGGTACGATATAGCAAGCATTCCTCTAAAAGTCTAAAACGACGTTTCTATAGAAAAAGTAGAGTTTGTTAGCAGATAATTTTCGTAAGGTTTGCTTCAAGTGCTACCATAAAAAACCTCAAAAAATCATTGACCCAGGTAAACCATCAACATCGACCACAAAACAAAGTATTCATCGCCAGAAGGTTATGCTCTGTGTTTGGCGGATCAGAAGAGTGTTGACTTTTGGTTTGCTTTAAAAGACGAGCAGTTCTATCAACGCGGAATTCACACTTTGCTAGAAAAGGAAGAAAAAGTCATAACTAATGAAGGAAAATTCTTGTTAATGAATATCACAACAGAAAATACCTTATATAATACGACCTAAATATTGAAAATTTATGCAAAGCACTCCCTCTATTTTATTAGCATTTATTAGCATGTAAATTTCAAAACAATATCTTAAACAACCTTTGTATATAATACTGGTGACCTCATTTATATGGTATGCAATTTAATTAAAAAATAATATTATAACACCACGCAACATAATATATACACCCTTATATTATTTTAACGAATTTCAAAAACACACCCCAATTAAGCAAAATGGTTTAGGGTTGCAATATTTTAAATATTCCGCAATGAAATGTAGTTCATTGGCGTCACATTTTTTTAATTTGAAATAAACCCTAGATCTCTATCTATAGCCGATAGCATCTTTAACCATTTGGTCACGGATGCCTAGCAATTGGTCGGTGTTTTTTATCACATTTTGCTTTATTCCATATTGTATAGGATACTTTATACGATGTACCCTTTTTTGTCCATTAACATCATTTACTTCTCACGTAAATTTGACAGGGAAACTCGAGTTTGAACATTTTTTTACGTAAAAGGCAATTTGTAAATTCTTTGACAAGAGACATGTGTTAAAACGTGCTAAAAGGCGATATTTCCCTATCTATAGATCAATAAGTTGTGGGTTACCTTTTAAGAGTATTACTAGTTTCTCCCAAACATGTAATTAAAGCAGCCAAAGTACAAAGTACAAAGTCCAACCCTTTCTTTTTTGATTTTTTTTTTGGAATTGTAAATCAGAAGTCCAACGCACCCTAGATAAAATGAGGAAACGAGATTCTCTCCTGAGTGCGTTATGTGGACGAATCGGAAGATGTCACCCAAATATCCTACTCTACACACACAAAATATACATCCGGCCTATAGTCGACTATAAGGCTAACTACCCAAGAGACCAGCCGTACAGCCGCGACTGAGCTAAAATTTCTACACCCATCCAACCTTACCTTCACACATAACAGTTATAGCAACTACAAAAACACTACACCTCTTCGGTTATTGGAACTCCAACAGAGGTATGCCGCCAGGACCTTGCAGGGCCCCAACACCCGAGCCCAGAGTACCCTTGGTACCCCTTGGAAGAGAGGTTGCAGAGTGATCTAAAGGAAATTTCAAAGGACCGCTTCCTTAGTTGAGGCTACTTCAAGCAGCATTACATCAACTTCCAGAGGAGCTCTAGAACCAACTTAAAGAGGCACCACTTAGGAATAAATTATGTAAAAAGTAAGCCGAGGTTTTCCCTCGACCCAAGTGCGACCTGTCTCAGTTTCAGGAAGAACTGGCCGAGGGATCTTTCTTAAAGAGGATAAAGTTGCCATAGACAACTTCTAAATGAAATAGTGAATCCTCTTGAACACATACACGAACAATTTTTATCAAAATCGGTCCAGTTGTTTAAGAGGAGTTCAGTGAGATACACACGCATAGAAGATTTTTATACATAAAGATTTATCATCACTCCCTATATTGTTGAATGGCGTTAAATAGGCGTAAGCAATCTGTATTAAATGAAATTATAAAATGCTTAAATATTAAATCTAATCTATAGTATAACAATAAACTTGTATGGTAAATCAATAAAATACAAATGATGAAATTAAAACGAAAATTATTATCCTATAAAAACGAATTTCAAGTTAGTTTCACGATGGATGAAAATTACCAATTTTCGTTAGCCTTTCAGCAATTTAGATGCCAAATAACGTCTCAGCGCACAAATAAAAAAGTATCAAATATCCCATTACCGCCTCAATATAGAATTCCCATAAACCAAATGCTGCCAGAAATCGCTTTTATGAATAGATATAAGTCACATGCCAGTAGATTTTTTTAATACAATTACAGTCTCAACAACGTCAATAATTTAGGTAACCAAGGCATATCTGAAGAAGGAACGTATAGAGTCTATAAATATTGAAGTTGAGTTTCTTCCAAAGGATGTAACTAATGGGCATCTGTATAGACAGTTTTCCCTTTGGATTCTTCTAGTCATTAACACTCTGATATTGAAGAAGTTGTTGGTGGAATAAAACCCCGAATTCAAAAGACTCCTATCATCTCTGATATTTCTTATCTGTGATGAGCCGACACAATCGAAATGCCAAAGGCATCCCATCAGACAAAGAGAAGTATTCCTTTATATAAAAAACGATCAACATTTCTGTCATTTGTTTTCACCAATTTTAAAGAGTTTTAACCATTCGGAGCACTGTGTTTCTGATAGAGCATGGTCTTTATAAACCTCCAGAAGAAGTTTCAGCTGCGTTTTTCTTTGCGCACAGCTTCGATTTGCCAGGCGTTTTTGGTTAAGTCATACTTATTAATTCTTGGCTTAACAGCTGCCTAATAGTAAACATAAAACGAATTCTAAGTTTAAAGTTTTTTAATATTGCTTCTTAGTATCTTTGTGAAAAAATCACTCAAAAAAGAAAAGAATGTATTAATCTATAAACAAATTGCAGATCCTTACTCTTTAAAATTTATCCATTACTTTTTTTAAGACTCCAATCTTCTAGATAGGATCTACCATTACTCAATTTTGAAGGTTTACCCTCAATAAGGGTTCCACTAAAGCTTATTGTTTGAGTCTTATTCTTGATTATTTATATCATAAATTTTAATCATTTTAACTGACATATAGTTTATAATAATATGTTCCCTAATCCCAGTAGATACATCTTTGTCGTTCAGCTTTCCCTTTATCTGTATCCATGCTTTCTCAATTTTTTGATAAAAATTTTTCATATTCATAAGCTTATTTACAATTTACATTATGTTATGTATGACATCTTCCTCTACGCGTATTCCACGTTATCTACATATTCACGTGCGGAAAATAAGAAGCGGAGTTAATTTATAAAAAATTATGTTTGCTTTTTATATTTAGTGTGTAATTTGAAAAATTATAAAAGTAATAAAGATAAATTTTAATTTCTACATGGAAACAAAAAACATATATCAACCAAGCACAGATAATCTCAGATTTGATCTTAATAAATATTGTTTAATTATTCGCAAACGTAATGAAAGTTAAGTAACTTTACTGTTGTTATCCCAAATAACTTTACACTACTATAAATTTTTAACCAGAAATAATAAAAAAAAAAAAATTGTCTCTAGCCCTGGATATAACACGTTTACCGACAGTCAGATAAAGTGCTTAAATGATTTAATTAGACATCTTATTTGTGTTTCCAGCCTTGTTAATAACGAATGAGATGTGTTTACAGACAGACAGACAAAGAGGTATAATTTGACATCATATTTGTGCCTCTAGCCCTGGTAATAACGGATGGATGGACAGACAGACAAAGAGCTTTAATTTGACATCCTATTTGTGTCTCTCGCCCTGGAAATAATGAAGGAAATGTGTTCACAGACAAACGGATAGACAGACAGACAAAGTACTTTAATTTGACATCTTATTTCTGTCTTTACCTTAGCCCTTAGGTAATAACAGAGGAGATGTGTTTACAGACAGACGGACAGACAGACAAATTGCTTTAATTTGACATTATATTTGTATCTCTAGCCCTAGTAATAACGGAGAAGACGTGTTTACAGGCAGACGGATGGACAGAAAGACAAAGTGCTTTAACTGGACATCTAATTTGTGTTTACAGCCTTGGTCATAACGTAGGAGATCTGTTTACAGACAGACAGTCAAAGAGCTTTTATTTGTCATCTCATTGAAGCCTCTAGCTCTGGTAATGACAGATGTGATGTGTTTACAGAGAGATGGATGGACAGATAGACAAAGTGCTATAATTGGACATCTTATTTGTATCTCTAACCTCAGTAATAAAGGAGGAGATGTGTTTACAGGCAGACAGATGGACAGACACACCAGAAATCACAAAAAAACAGTACATTAGCAGACACTTTCCACGAGGCGATCGATGGTACGTAACGGTACCACTTTCTGACAGCCGAACAAACTTTAGCGCGCAGAAGCCGTCATTTTGAAATGTGGTACCTACATATAGTTACCAGCCAACCTCCATAGAGATCATAGTTCGACCGCAATGACAAGTGGTACATATGTGTACCAAGGAAACTTAAAGGGTTAATTTGACATCTTATTTGTATCTCTAACCCTGGAAATAACGAAGGAGATGTGTTTACACACAGACGGATGGACAGATAGACAAAGTGCTTTAATTGAACATCTTATTTGTGTCTCTAGCCTTGGTAATAACGAATCAGATATGTTTACAGACAGACGGATGGACAGACAGACAAATAGCTTTAATTTGAGATCTTATTTATGTCTGTAGCCCTGGTAATAATGAAGGAGATGTGTTTACAAACAAACGGACGGACAGACAGGGAAAACCAATTCTATGTTTTCACTATTTGATGTTGGGGTCTAAGAAAAAACAAATAAAATCACGCAAATTAAAAAAGTTTAAAAAAATGAGTTGCAGCTCACTTTTCCTACCGTTTTTCTCCCTTAAAAAGTCTGCTCTGTTTTTAAGAAAATTGGATATGACGTTTAGTAAATTTTAATAAACCTAATTTCAATTTTGACTGCTAATTGATCACTTGATATATTAATATAATATTTAATTAAACACCAAAACATTAATACTATAGTAATACAAAATTTGAAGAGTTGTTTTATTATAAATGAACAAAAATCACACGTTTTACATACATTTTAGATAGATTGAATAATTAATTATTTACGAGTTTCGGTGCAACGGTTCCATTTAATTATTTACGCAAATTTTATATTGATATTCAGTAAAAAATATGTATCCATAACTGGAATATGATATTTTACAGAATTGATTAATGTATATAATTAGATTTAATTTTGATAGTTAATATTGATACATTAATGTTATGTAATCATATAAAAAAAAGTGATTTAATTTTATTATGGTCCCAATACACATAATGTATAATCTGTATCCAAAATTTTCATTTAAATAAACAGTAATATTATATGGTATGAAGTTGGTATATGTCAATGAAAATAGTTGGCAATACTTAGATTTTCTTACCAACTGTGTATTTCTATCGATGTACTCAAATCCCTTCTCACTTTCAAAAAGAAAACACTCGAGTTCCATCCCGCCTACCTAAATTAATCTCTAATCCTTCCCGCGGCAGGGTCGCGGTCAGGTAGGTAGTCAAGAGAGGAGAAGGAAAAGAACGTTTAAAAAAATAGTTTCCATTCTTTCCTTAACACTTTACGCAGGCTTAGAACTGGCAGAAAAGACATATTTCAGAGAGTTTTGGTGAGAGTGCTGTTGTTCTGACTAGCCTCAGTTTGAGTTTGATGAAATTCTAGTACTAAACTTCACCAAACTCTAAATTAGGCCAGCCACACTTTACCTTATACATCCCGTTTACTGTTTCAGAATCCACGACTCGCTCTTCTCAAAAAACCGCAAAACCTGAGTGTCCGTTCGCACCTTGTTTTCTAAATTCTTTTCGAGCCAATTAACATCAAGGAAATTTGATAACGTATGGCAAATTTGTATAAAATAATAAAAATTATAATTTTAATGCTCGAATTCTCAGCTTGTGATAAAAAATAGAATAAAAAAATTATTATTCTCTTTTTGTAGTGTTAATAAAAAATCTTGAACCTACAATGAATCGTACTAATTAGAACCGAAGAAATTCTCATCAAAGACAAGAATTAGCAGCCAACTCAATATTCATAATGTAACCTAAATTGAGTTTTGATCATGCCGCCAGAATAAATTAAGTTACTATAGAAATTCACGAAGGAAAGGAAAATATAAATAACGATAACCTGATTTGCAAAGTTTGGGACAACTTAATTCCATTCCTGTAATGTTGCTATACAAGTCGCCATCAGTCGAGCGCAAAAACAGTTGTTACTTATTTTAAATTTGATCAACCGAGTATAAAAGTAGCTACACTTTTCTTTTTATGTGGATTTGAACTTGCTTTTTCTTGATAAAGCTTTTTACTATAAAAAGAAACTACTTAGCTTCTGCCTTAATTCTATGGCGTTAATAATACGTTCCATCAATTTGATGTTGTTCTTCATTAGAAATATTACCAGTTCATCGGTTTTCTTGTTATTATAAATAGTAAATTTAGGATTTTTTTTATTTTAATAGAAGTGAAAATACATACTACACTTCAGATGGGATGTGGAATATACTCTAGATTCCTGAGCCTAACTCACAGGCATAACCATAGCTGCAAAAGAATAGGAACATCATAGGCAGAAATGTAAATATTTACACAGACTGCTGACAAGCTCTATTGACTTTGAATAGACCACTTATTACTTCAAGAATGTCACCAAAGTTTAACTGCGGCCAGCCAGAATAACGTGGCCACTCTGAGCTGGACCAAAGGACATGGGAACTCTAAAATCAACCGCAGGAGGACTGCGGGCTACAAATATGTTAGCACTCGCCCATCTACCAAGCTAACAATGTTCACTGTCTTGGACCTTATCAAACAGCACTCTCACCAAAACTTTATACAGTACTGGGATGAAACATCGGACTGTAGAGTGACCAGAGAGTTATTACCTGCTTCTGGAGAGGAAACAGCAAGAAAATTGAAGCCATTGACCAGACAAAATCTCCAAACAGCGGTAGGAATCTTAACAGATCACTACCAATTGCGACAACATCTCTTTGGGATGAAATTAGCAGAATCGCCCCTATGCAGAGTTTGCGAACAAGAAGAGGAAACAGTAGAGCATATACTGTATGACTGCTCTGCTTTTCCTGAAATCAGAAGATCTGTGTTGGGCGAGTACCTACTGGCTTACACCACACATGTAAGGGAAATCCCCCTCGGGAGTCTTATCACCCATTTTAAATTTGTGAATTTCCCTACACACGAGAGGATGCACAATGGACCATATGTGGCCTCAGTGCTGGCTGAGCACTTGTACGCTCCTCTCCAATTTTCCAGATCCAGATTCCAGATAGTACAACCTTTTTTTGGTATATGTAGGTACTTTCAAATAGTTCCGGTTAGATAATCTATTTTCTTTTTAACCTCTTTCACTTCAAGTGTTTGTGAATAACTCACTTTTCATTACTGGTAATGATTCACTTTAAAATTGTATCATTTTCGTGATGTCTGAGAAGTAAAGCGGTTTAAAGGTACTTTCGAATGTAACCTCGTATAATGTTAATATTGACATAGCCATAAAAAAACTGAATTTGCTGTATTAAAGTAAATATTTTTCAGAACTCAAAAACAAAATTTCAAAAACATTTGATTATTCAAATCCTTTTAATGGATCTTGAAAGATAAGGTAAGCTTTGTACCTACAGACCAAGTTACAGCTACTTATAAATAGAACCTCGTATAGTGTTTATAGCAATAAACAACTATATTTGTTGTACAAATTAGATATATTTTTCTATACCCAAACAAAATTTCATAACAATCTGATGATTATAAATGTTTATAATGAAACTTGAAAAATTAGTTCTATTTTTTAGGACACGATTTAAAGTTACTTTCGAATGTAACGCCGTATACTGTTTATGTTGACAAAACCATAAAAAAACTGAACTTTCCATATTAAAGTAAATCAACTTTCAAGCACTAAAACAAAATTTCAATAAAATTTGATCATTAAAAAATACTTTTAATGGATCTTGAAAGATAAGGTGTGCTTTGGATAGTCAAAGTTACGACTACTTTTGAATAGAACCTCGTATATATAACCATAAAAAAAATGAATGAGAGGTAATACTATAGTTTGTTCTTCAGCAGTAATGACCATCCATATCACATCCATTCATCCATATCATATCTATTTAACGACCTATCCATCCATTTATCCATACCATATCCATCCATCGATACATCCCTTCTTTAATCTATCTAGGCGATTTTTACTGTCTACATGTCCAAGAAAATGCATTTTAAAGATTTTTCGCTGCAGTTTTTTATTAGATTGCTCTAATCTACAATATTCTGAATTTTTAGCTAATATGTTTTGAGCGATGAATCTCTTCACTCCACATAAAGTTTTATT
This sequence comes from Altica lythri, assembly GCA_964028335.1. NCBI lineage: Eukaryota > Metazoa > Arthropoda > Insecta > Coleoptera > Chrysomelidae > Altica > Altica lythri. The sequence continues at coordinate 5,043,534 of OZ034809.1, forward strand.
TCTCCAGTGCACACAGTACAATATTTTTTCTCATCCTTATTTTGTTTTCAGTACAAGATACTTAGAAATAAACTTAAAAAAAAAGTTTATCTTCATATTGTAACTTTGAAAACATTATTTCCATAAAGTTGGATGGAATAAAAAAAACACAATACTTCTGAAATCCTTAAAGCTCGAAATCGTACAAAAGCGTCTGCTATAAGAGAAACTTTCTTATTGAAATGAGGTAAGTAAGATTATTGGATACTGAGTGAGTCTCTCTAAATTCTGAAATTCATTTGAAGGTGCTGACAGAAAATTAGTCGGCTGTTGAGGGGGTAACTGCCTCCTGAAGCGTGTACAACATATTTCAGTGGGACCGGAGCAGGCTCTAATTAGGCAAAGTGCTTTTCGTTGTGAAATAAATTGCTTCGAGTATATTTCTAATTTCCATCTAATAGTTATGTCGTCTGGAAATAGAAATTGCCTACAGGGGGTTATCTCAGATTTTTATCAACATAAGATTTATAGTGGTGTTTAATTTATTACCAAATGAATAACACACATTCTTTTAATCATTTAAATCAGTATATAAACTCAAATATTTAAATATGTTTAGTAATTTATTCATAACTTTGCAAACAATCCACTCATAAATTATAGCAATATAACTGTAGTTAGTAAAATAAATCATCTTGATTTAAAAATAGAAAGAAACGAGAGGGAAGCTTTACATTAAAAAAAATGTTTAAAATAAAGACTAATCGACCTTCCTGGCCTTCCTGAGAGAAATTCTGACAGAAAACGAAGAATCTTTACCAGAAACACCAAATATAATAACTAACGAGAAGACCGAAATCTACCAAAAAGATGTGAAACAAGTATAAGATAAATTAAAGAATAGAAAGTCACCAGGAGAAGATCAAATACCAAATAAACTCTTTAACTATGGTGTTGAACAACTGCAAATGCTTATTGAGAAAATAATTGGAGAACATCGATCATGCTGATGTTCTTCAAGAAATGAGATAAGAAAGACCCAAATAATTATCGAGCAATAAATCTTTTAAATACAACACTTAAATTGACAACAAAAATAATACCGACAAATATAAACGAACGAATATTTCTGTAAGAGGAACAGCAAGGATTTCGGACAGGAAGATCATGCACGGATGCAGATTTGGTAATAAGACAAATAAAAGAAAAGACACTGGTATACAACAAATCAGCATATATGCGCCTGATAGATTTGAAGAAATCGTTTGATAGAGTGAGAATTCGAGAACCATAGTTGAAGGAAGTAGAGCAGAAGTTTTTAGACCTAGAACCAAATACGCTGGCCTAGTTGTAGGTATATCTAAGCATTTTTTAAGTGGAAATCCGCGCTATTGAAAGATGTTTAAAATTTATTATTGGATGGGACTATCTAGACAAGAGATTGTACTTATGTCAGATAGCCAAGCAACCACTGAGCTTATTTACAATCTGGGAATGCATAGGCAAATTAAATGAATTAGGCCAAAAAAACACGGTTACCCTCAGAACACATAGGAATAGCAGAAAACGAAATAAGTGATAAGCTGGCAAAAAAGGAGCTGAAACCTTATATTTGGGACCAGAACAATCTTGTGGAAGCAGCAGTAGTACAGTCATAGAAAACCTAAGGAAAAAAGTGGATAGAAAAAGATCCAAGTACCTACTGGAACGATCTAGAAAGACGAAAACAAGAGAGGCCTAAGGATATCCCAAACTTTTTAAGAAAGATAGGACTGGAAAAGCTGCTATAAGAATTATAGCAAAAAAGAGGGACACAGTTGGTCGCATTTGTAACCCCAGATTGCGCACATACATGCCTTTGATACTCTTTTTTGGTAATTTCTGTTGTCTATCTTTTGGTCATTTTTGTCTGCCTTCAATTTTTTGTTTTAGACAAATATAACTTCTTCTTTTGGTTGCTATCTTCTAGTTTTTATGATTTGAAATACCTGGGGCATTCTTCTTTTAATAATCATCTTTACACTTTCATCATCTGCCTTCAGTTTGAGATACCTTTTTTTGTTAATTTCTTTTGTCTTTTGGTCTTCATGATTTGCTTTCAGTTTTTTGTTGATTATTATCTGAAAACCCTTTTCTAGCATTATCTCGGCTATGACTTTTTAACTTACACGAACTAAAAATCCATTTTTGTTTGTTAAAGCTTATCGAATCCTGGACATGATATGATCTTAAAAAATAAATCTTTAAATGTACAGATTTTATTGTAAAATGTATAGTTGGGTCAAAAATATAAGACATGGCGAAAAAGTGAGTTTGACTTAAATCAAGATGTTCAAAAAGGCAACTAATTACTAATGCATCTGTTGCTAAAGTGTTTAGAGGCTATAGGTACAGGTTTCAGGTTTAATTAAAAAAAAAAATAGAGAAGTTTTAAAGAAATATATTGTCTTAAACAACAACGATGAGAAAAGTTGATATCAGTATAAAATAAATTGTATAATTTATATTAAAATCACATCACTATGATAATTTTCATATCATAAATTCAGACAATAAATAAACTGATGCAATTTATTTTCAACTACTTTAATAAACATCTAAGACAAAGTAGCAGCATTTTCGTTGTTTCACAGGAAATGAAACAATATAAATTTTGATTAGAAAAATCAGAACAAAGAAGCGAATTACACTATGATTCTTCAGCAATATTTCTCACAATATTTCAAGTTGTACATTTTAATACCTGTATAAAGAGAAATACAGATAATAATGGAAACATTATTAATGCTCTTTAAGGAATTATTCTAGAGGTTAACAACTATAAGATAAATATGACCAATTAGAAATAGGTGTCAAGATTATGAATTACATTTGACAATATAAATGTCAGTTGTCAATGTAATCTAATCCAACTCAAACAAAAAAAAATGAGATGACTATATGAAGATGATGAAGTCTTTGACGACGAGGAGACAGTGACTAGCTTTTGTTTTGGTATTGAATATGACTAGAAATGTTAATGTCATTTTTGTTAGATAGACATTGTTAATTCCAATCCATTCATCCAACCACAACATATTTTGGCGCCCAACGTGGGGGAGAGAAAAGGAATTTATACGACGCAAAAAAAACAGAGACGAGAAAAAAAGAGTTATAAACCCCACAACTAAGGCAAGGAAATCTGACAGTTAGGACGAACATCGATTATCCGTCAGTTATTATATTGTTAGTATTTTTTATTCTAATTGTTATTGTTTTATTTACCGAAAGGATACGATTAATACGCAAACAAAATTGCTTTTTAGTATACAAACAAGCTTCTGGGAATAATTAAATTCATAGCAAAGCTGTGGAATGTCGTCCAATAATAGTTCTAATCAAGCAGCATCGACTTGAGTAGAGCTACTCAATAATCTAATTTGAGAGGATATAAAGGAAATTTACTAAACTGAGCTTCTATTTTGTTAGCAGATATCTTTGAAAACAACCTCAATAATTTATATCGAAGAGAATGATTTATCAACTCTATTACAGAAATTTGTACTATACAAAGTTATTGGAATTATTTTTAAAATGTAGCTATAAAGGGTGTTAAAAAATGAATTGGGGGGTGGTATGGACCAAAATATGCAGAAAAGTCTTAATAAACATGTCCGCAAATTAACGGTTTAGGAGATGTGTTTTGTATCATATTTGGAATATCACTTTTTTCTTTATCAAAAACTAGCTTTTCTTATCAAATTCGACCAATGTTTTATCTAGATATTATTAGTATTGAAAACTGCCAAAAGGGCATTAGGGTCGTATCTCGTAAATGGCCAAATGAGTTTTGACTTGTGACGTATCGTTATTAAGGGTATGGGGTGGGGTGTAGAGTGGTAAGCAGAGTCAAAAAGTTTGTTTGAGAACTGCCAAAAGGGCTTTAGAGTTGTATCTTCTAACAACCGAATGGTTTTTCGACGTGTGACGTATCGTTGTAACGGGGTTGCGCTATAGAGAAAAAATAGTGTTAAAAGTTCATATTGAGAACCGTAAAGGGTTGTATCTCGTAAACAGCTGGTAAAAAGTCACACAAAGACCTTACTTGCCAAAAGAGCATCATGGTTGTATATCGTAGATAGCCGAACGGATTTCGTCGCGTGACGTATCGTAGTAAAGGGGATTAGCGTAGGGTAAGATGAAAGGTCAAAAAGAACGTAATTGCCAAAAGGGCATTTGGGTTGTATCTCGTAAACTGTCAAACGAATTTCGTCGTGTGACGTATCGTTGTAAAGGAGATGAACATTAGGTAAGATAATGTGTCAAATAGACCATAAATTCCAAAAGGGCATTACGGTTGTATCTCGTAAACGGTCAATCGGATTTCGTCGTGTGATGTATCGTTGTAAAGGAGATGAACGTAAGGTAAGATGATGTGTCAAAAATACCATAACTTCCAAAAGGGCATTACGGTTGTATCTCGTAAACGGTCAATCGGATTTCGTCGCGTGACGTATCGTTGTAAAGGGAATGAGCGTAGAGTAAGATGAAAGGTCAAAAAGACCGTAATTGCCAAAAGGGAATTCGGGTTGTATCTCGTAAACGGTCAAACGGATTTCGTCGTGTGACATATCGTTGTAAAGGAGATGAACGTAAGGTAAGATGATGTGTCAAAAAGATCATAACTTCTAAAAGGGCATTACGTATGTATCTCGTAAACGGTCAATCGGATGTCGTCGTGTGACGTATCGTTGTAAAGGGAATGAGCGTAAGGTAAGATGAAGTGTCAAAAAGACCGTAATTGCTATAAGAGCATTAAGGTTATATCCTGTAAACGGTCGAACGTATTTTGTCGTATGACGTCTTGGTGTAACTGGGTTGCAAATTCGAGTGGTAAAAGAGAACTGCCAAAACGAATTAGGGTTGTATCTCGTGAACGCCTAAACGGATTGTGGGCGGTAGGGTATAATAAGGTGTATTGAAATCGCCAAAAAAGCCTTAGGGCTGTATCTTAAAAAGAACCCAACTGATTTCAGTGTGTGGCGTATCGATTTAAATGGAATAGGTGAAGAGTGAGATGTCAAAAAGACCGTAATGAGAACCGCCAAAAGAGCTATAAAGACCCAACTGATTTAAACATAAACTCACCTTTGCAAATGCTGAATCTCTGACGCTCTGACAGCTGTCAATTTAACGTTTGGCACAAGCAGTAAATTTTTCTTTTCATATATTTTAAAAATTTTCTTTTTTTGCTGTCACATTTCATAATTTTTAGTGCTGCTATCTTTACAGTGCTACCAACTTTCTCGTGTAACGTATTGTAGTAAAGGGGATGAGCGTAGGGTAAGATGAAGAGTCAAAAAGACCGTAATTGCCAAAAGGGCATTCGGGTTGTATCTCGTACTGTCAAACGGATTTCGTCGTGTGACATATCGTTGTAAACGAGATGAACGTAAGGTAAGATGATGTGTCAAAAAATCAAAACTTCCAAAAGGGCATTACGGTTGTATCTCGTAAACGGTCAATCGGATTTCGTCAAAAGGGCTATAAAGACCCAACTGATTTAAACATAAACTCACTTTTGCAAATGCTGAATCTCTGACGCTCTGACAGCTGTCAATTTAACGTTTGGCACAAGCAGTAAATTTTTCTTTTCGTATATTTTAAAAATTTTCTTTTTTTGCTGTCACATGTCATAATTTTTAGTGCTGCTATCTTTACAGTGCTACCAACTGTCTCGTGTAACGTATTGTAGTAAAGGGGATGAGCGTAGGGTAAGATGAAGAGTCAAAAAGACCGTAATTGCCGAAAGGGCATTCGGGTTGTATCTCGTACTGTCAAACGGATTTCGTCGTGTGACATATCGTTGTAAACGAGATGAACGTAAGGTAAGATGATGTGTCAAAAAATCAAAACTTCCAAAAGGGCATTACGGTTGTATCTCGTAAACGGTCAATCGGATTTCGTCAAAAGGGCTATAAAGACCCAACTGATTTAAACATAAACTCACTTTTGCAAATGCTGAATCTCTGACGCTCTGACAGCTGTCAATTTAACGTTTGGCACAAGCAGTAAATTTTTCTTTTCGTATATTTTAAAAATTTTCTTTTTTTGCTGTCACATGTCATAATTTTTAGTGCTGCTATCTTTACAGTGCTACCAACTGTCTCGTGTAACGTATTGTAGTAAAGGGGATGAGCGTAGGGTAAGATGAAGAGTCAAAAAGACCGTAATTGCCAAAAGGGCATTCGGGTTGTATCTCGTACTGTCAAACGGATTTCTTCGTGTGACATATCGTTGTAAACGAGATGAACGTAAGGTAAGATGATGTGTCAAAAAATCAAAACTTCCAAAAGGGCATTACGGTTGTATCTCGTAAACGGTCAATCGGATTTCGTCAAAAGGGCTATAAAGACCCAACTGATTTAAACATAAACTCACTTTTGCAAATGCTGAATCTCTGACGCTCTGACAGCTGTCAATTTAACGTTTGGCACAAGCAGTAAATTTTTCTTTTCGTATATTTTAAAAATTTTCTTTTTTTGCTGTCACATGTCATAATTTTTAGTGCTGCTATCTTTACAGTGCTACCAACTGTCTCGTGTAACGTATTGTAGTAAAGGGGATGAGCGTAGGGTAAGATGAAGAGTCAAAAAGACCGTAATTGCCAAAAGGGCATTCGGGTTGTATCTCGTACTGTCAAACGGATTTCGTCGTGTGACATATCGTTGTAAACGAGATGAACGTAAGGTAAGATGATGTGTCAAAAAATCAAAACTTCCAAAAGGGCATTACGGTTGTATCTCGTAAACGGTCAATCGGATTTCGTCAAAAGGGCTATAAAGACCCAACTGATTTAAACATAAACTCACTTTTGCAAATGCTGAATCTCTGACGCTCTGACAGCTGTCAATTTAACGTTTGGCACAAGCAGTCAATTTTTCTTTTCGTACATTTTAAAAATTTTCTTTTTTTGCTGTCACATGTAATAATTTTTAGTGCTGCTATCTTTACAGTGCTACCAACTTTTTGGCTAAGTATAATTTTATTAAAAAAAAAACAAATCCGTTAACCACTACACAATTTAATTAAATAAGGCAAACAACAGTAGAAAAAAAAACGTTATACTGTTAATCTGGTTAGTTTGCTTGGCAGCTCTAATTAGTTGTATTTTAATTGGCACAAATATTGAATAAAATATAAATTTTTGAAGTGTGTTTCGCAAACCGTACCTACAGTAAAGTAAAAAGCTGCACTTTAACGATATTATGAATAATGTTGAATCACGAACTAGGGAATATTTATTCACTAAGAATTAACGGAAATTCACGAGCGACTAGAATTTTTTTTATTATTTCTTCATTATTTTGAATTTCTTTACTCACTTAGACGTCAGGAGAAAAATTCTACCTAAGTACAGACCTAAAAGCTTCTTCAAAGGAAACGATTACTGGATTTAACCTCATTAAAGGAATATAAATAGCTTATTATTTTCCTTTTTGATTTTCAACGTTTTGGTAGCTTGCAATTACGCGAGCATAATCATGTTTGTTTTACATTTAAACCAATTATTTATATAAAAAAAAAGACATATATCAGTGCATGTAGATTTATTAAAATTGGTAGTTTATGGAACAAAGGATTTAAGACACAAAAAAAGCATTTATTTCACAGTAAAGATACAATAAAAAAGTAAAAATTAATTTATTGTTATTGACAAAAAACGCTTTGTTCAGATCCGAATATTTATAATTATTTTTAGAGCTTCTTCGGCATATTATTTTTTTTAATAAATAATAAATACTGTCAAATAGGCAAAAATTCTAATCTTTGCTATGTGTATTTATAGCCTTTTATTGTAGTTGTATTTTTTTCAGCGGTGAAACTGTCATTTAGAGCAGAATTGTCAAAAAAGACAATCTTATTTTTGTTGAAATAACGTTGTTTAAAAATAGAAAAAGAAGTAACTCTGATTCATATATATTGTTTAAATCAGAAAGAATAAGAATAAACCGCTCTTCTTATAATTGACGAGTAAATCGTAAAGATTATAGGGCCCAGTACTGACCCATGTGGAACCCCACGCTTCACTTCTTTTTTATAATTAGTTGCCTTAAATTTTTGTAAAAGTCATTTTGATTTATGTTAGCAATCTATATAAGTTCGTAGGTTCTTTTAAGGTAATTTTTTATTTAGAAGTTCTGGAAGGTTTTTCCGAGCTTTATAACTGCTGTATTTTAATTAAAGTTTTTAAAATCTTTAAAAAATGTATTAAACTATGTATAAATTTTTGAATTATACAAATATCTTTAATAGTTTTCCAGTAATGCATATTTTTCTACGTGCGCGTTCTGAAATTAACAAACTTTTATCTAGAAGTTCTAGAAGGTTTTCCAGATATTTCCAATTGCTTGATTTTATTAAAATTTTGTTACATTATTTAAAATAGCATTAACCATTCATAACATTTTAAATTTTACAAATATCGCGAATTTTTTTAAAGACATGAATATTTTTCAGCGTGCGCGTTCAGAAAGTAACAAACTTTTATCTAGAAGTTCTGGAAGGTTTTCCAGATATTTCCAATTGCTTGATTTTATTAAAATTTTGTTACATTATTTAAAATAGCATTTACCATTCATAACATTTAAAATTTTACAAATATCGCGAATTTTTTTAAAGACATGAATATTTTTCTGCGTGCGCGTTCAGAAAATGACAAACTTTTATCTAGAAGTACTGGAAAGTTTTCCAGATATTTCTAATTGCTTGATTTTATTAAAATTTTGTTACATTATTTAAAATAGCATTAACCATTCACAACATTTTAAATTTTACAAATATCGCGAATTTTTTTAAAGACATGAATATTTTTCTGCGTGCGCGTTCAGAAAATGACAAACTTTTATCTAGAAGTACTGGAAGGTTTTTCAGATATTTCTAATTGCTTGATTTTATTAAAATTTTGTTTCATTATTTAAAATAGCATTAACCATTCATAAAATTAAAAATTTTACAAATATCGCGATTTTTTTTAAAGACATGAATATTTTTCTGCGTGCGCGTTCAGAAAGTAACAAACTTTTATCTAGAAGTTCTGGAAGGTTCTCCAGATATTTCCAATTGTTTGATTTTATTAAAATTTTGTTACATTATTTCAACTAGCATTAACCATTCATAACATTTAAAATTTTACAAATATCGCGAATTTTTTTAAAGACATGAATATTTTTCTGCGTGCGCGTTCAGAAAATGACAAACTTTTATCTAGAAGTACTGGAAGATTTTCCAGATATTTCTAATTGCTTGATTTTATTAGAATTTTGTTACATTATTTAAAATAGCATTAACCATTCATAACATTTTAAATTTTACAAATATCGCGAATTTTTTTAAAGACATGAATATTTTTCTGCGTGCGCGTTCAGAAAGTGACAAACTTTTATCTAGAAGTTCTGGCAGGTTTTCCAGATATTTCCAATTGCTTGATTTTATTAGAATTTTGTTACATTATTTAAAATAGCATTAACCATTCATAACATTTTAAATTTTACAAGTATCGCGAATTTTTTTAAAGACATGAATATTTTTCTGCGTGCGCGTTCAGAAAATGACAAACTTTTATCTAGAAGTACTGGAAGGTTTTCCAGATATTTCTAATTGCTTGACTTTATTAAAATTTTGCTACATTATTAAAAATAGCAGTAACCATTCATAACATTTAAAATTTTACAAATATCGCGAATTTTTTTAAAGACATGAATATTTTTCTGCGTGCGCGTTCAGAAAATGACAAACTTTTATCTAGAAGTACTGGAAGGTTTTCCAGATATTTCTAATTGCTTGATTTTATTAGAATTTTGTTACATTATTTAAAATAGCATTAACCATTCATAACATTTTAAATTTTACAAATATCGCGAATTTTTTTAAAGACATGAATATTTTTCTGCGTGCGCGTTCAGAAAGTGACAAACTTTTATCTAGAAGTTCTGGCAGGTTTTCCAGATATTTCCAATTGCTTGATTTTATTAGAATTTTGTTACATTATTTAAAATAGCATTAACCATTCATAACATTTTAAATTTTACAAGTATCGCGAATTTTTTTAAAGACATGAATATTTTTCTGCGTGCGCGTTCAGAAAATAACAAACTTTTACTAGAAGTACTGGAAGGTTTTCCAGATATTTCTAATTGCTTGACTTTATTAAAATTTTGCTACATTATTAAAAATAGCAGTAACCATTCATAACATTTTAAATTTTACAAATGTCGCCAATTTTTTTAAAGACATGAATATTTTTCTGCGTGCGCGTTCAGAAAGTGGCAAACTTTTATCTAGAAGTTCTGGAAGGTTTTCCAGATATTTTCAATTGCTTAATTTTATTAAAATTTTGTAACATTATTAAAAAGACCATAAACCATTCATAACATTTTTAGTTTTACAAATATCGCGAATAGTTTTAAAGGCATGAACTTTTTTCTACGTGCGCGTTCTGAAAGTAACAAACTTTTTTCTGGAAGTTCTGGAAGGTTTTTCAAATATTTCCAAATGCTAGATTTTAATAAAATTTTGTAACATTATTAAAAAAACCATAAACCATTCATAACATTTAAAATTTTACAAATATTGCGCATAGTTTTAAAGACATGAATTTTTTTCTACGTGTGCGTTCTGAAAGTAACAAACTTTTTGCAGGAAGTTCTAGAAGGTTTTCTAGATATTTCTAATTGTTAGATTTTAATAAAATATTGCAACGATACTGAAAAAACTATTATCCATTTATAACTCTTTAAATTTTACAAATATTTCAATCAATTTTAAAGAAATTAATAATTTTCTAGATGTGCGTTTTAAAAGTAACAAACTTTGATCTGGATATTCTGGAAGGTTTTCCAGATATTTTCAATTGTCAGATTTTAATAAAATTTTGCAATGTTGCTAAGAAAACTATTATCTATTTATAACTTTTTAAATTTTACAAATATCTAAATTAATTTTAAAGAAATGAATAATTTTCTAGATGTGCGTTTTATAACAAGCTTTCACCTGGAAGTATTTTCTTCTAAACATATCGGTAGTATATTCGTTTTCTGATCACGAAAAGTTTGATGAAAACACAAAATTGCATTTGGAATAATAATCTTGAATAAATTCATGAACTTCTTACGATAAAATTGTAGGTGTATAACTCGTATAATACAAAGAAGAAGACCTTGAATAAATTTGTGAAATTTATTTAAGATAAAATTGTAAATGTAAATAGATATATCATCTAATAAATTTAAACTACTACTCCACTATTTTGCTTATAAAGCGTTTATCGTATTAACTTTATTGTTTAGGCACTTACTGAAAAGTCGTATAACACTGCTGAACATGCATGGTGATAAATTCCAAACGATTAATAATGCCAAAGAGTTGTATTTCATTTTGTGAATTAGATTGAAAAAGTTTCATAACGTTCGAATTCTCTATTATTGGTAATAGTAGTTGATACCAGTTGACAGCGTAAATACGAATCGTTAAAACTTCAAAGTTAACGCAATTTAACATAAAAATCGAGCCAATAACAAGTTCAAAAGTTTATTAGTTTCCGAGAGAATTTTGTGCAGGTTGATTAATTTTGTTCAATTTATTTTAGAAATATGTATATTTTATTTGTATTTATTAGACTAGGTCAGAAACACTGTATCACATTTGTATTAAATAGTCTAGTCAACAAGTTCAAAAACGTGTTAAATAGAAATAAAGCTCCTAAAAATATGTGCCATAGTTCATTCGATTCGGAATGACGTCTAGAAAAATGTTTTTTAAGGGTATATTAGCACATAAAAAATTGCTATTGTTATTAACAAAATAAGATTAAAAAAAGGTATTTAGGTTTTCGTTAATAACTTTTAAAATAATGATATTTAAGGAATTTTGAAAAAAGATCCTGCAAGAGGAGGAAATTTCCAATAAAAAAGTCCCAACTGCCGGAACTCTATCTCCATTATTTATAATTTTAATTTGACGTTGAAAAGAGTGCTCCGCTCGGCTTTTACAGCATTCGCGCGCTGCCGCTAAACGGGGTTTATCAGATAAAATATTTTTTATGACATAAAATGTGATTTTAAAAATTTGAAAAAATTCCAGTATTTTCCTAACACTTGAAAGAATCTAATTCAGTTGGAAAAATCATTTTGTCACTATTTTTCAATAAGTTATTCAATTGTTAACAAACAAATTTTTTCCTAATCTCTGTTGGCATAAACAATGGGATAAAAGTTATAAATAATTGGGCAAAAAATTTAAAACTTCGTAGAGCCCTTTTCATATGTATACTTTACAAGATCCTGCTATAAATTTTCATAAAAGTTTATTAATTTGTTAATTATGATTTTTCATAACTATTGCGAAGTGCAAGATATTTCATTCCTTATAGAGCTGCTAGTTTATCTCTAAAAAGTAATCAAATTTTAGACCAAGTTGAGCCAAGTCTAAGTTTTCTTACTGTTATATGACTGGCCGTTATTTATCGTTAATTGTTTTTTAATTGGTAGAGAGTTGTACGATGATAAACTGACAGCTAAAGATCTGCCTTTTAATAAATTAGTTGTAAAGTAGTTCTGTTTATACAAAAAATTAGTTTAGTATTGTTATAAAAGTGTTTTTTTTAACTTTAGAGTGTGTACACCTACCATTGAATCAACGTAAGTCAAATTTACCTTTATTGTATGAAATAATGTGGCGTCCTGAAGTCCAAAGGATAATAGGGCAATTTGACAATTTGATGAACCGAGCCCAAATCTACGAGGAGGTGATCTCAATCGAGTATTAGAATCTGAAGACCGCCAACGAAAACATTTATCTGCTAAGGCAAAATAAATTATTGCCAATGTTTTACAGACTCTTGTTGAAAGAATTTGACATCTTATTTGTGTCTCTAAACCTGATAATAACGGAGGATATGAGGTTATACACAGACGGACAGACATACAAACAGACAGAAAAAATAGCTTTAATTTGACATCTCATTTGTATCTCTATCTCTAGTAATAACAGAGGAGATTTGTTTACAGACAGACGGACAGACAAAGATCTTTAATTTGACATCTTATTTGTGTCTCAAGCCCTGGTTATTACGGAGGCGATGTGTTTACTGCCAGACAGGAAGACGGACAGACATACAAACAGTTTTAATTTGACATCTTATTTATGTCTCTAGCCCTTGTAATAAAGGAGATGTCTTTACAGACAGAAGCTCTAAGAGCATCTAGACTGGAGATATGTCTGAAATCACACAAATATATTATCTTTAGTAAAGAAAATGTTAAAAGTGCGATAATAGCGACATCTCCATAACTAATTGCAAACTGAGGTTTTTTGTCAAATAGAATTTCAGTTTACAATTAGTTATGGAGATGTCGCTATTATCGCACTTTTAACATTTTCTTTACTAAAGATAATGTATTTGTGTGATTTCAGACATATCTCCAGTCTAGATGCTCTTAGAGCTTCTGGACGGATATCTTCCTTGTACTGATGAGACGCAATACCGAAACCGGTCTACAAGTGATATCCTTTCGAATTGCAAACTAAAATGGTTAGTTCTATCTTGCAGATATACTAACCCCGTTTAACTTTAAACTGTAATTCAATGTCCGTCGTGGCATATAGCCAGGGAAGTAGTTGTTGGTTCTTAGTAAACGGTCTATATGTTCTTTGATTTTCAAAGACTCTGTAAAACGTCATAAAAGCATTATACTATTATTATCTTTGACATCTATTTGATAAACGTTTTACTGAAATGACAATTGATTAGCAGGAAACTGTAAATCAAGTAGTTAATCTTATGTGTGTCCCTAGCTCTGATAATAACGAAGAAGATGTGTTTACAGAGCAACAAAAAACTTTAATTTGACATCTTATTTGGGTATCTAGCTTTGGTAAAAACAGACAGACAGACAGACGAACAGACAGACAGACAAAACGGTTTCTACGCTAATAAACGGTATGTTAGTGAAGTTATCGTTTACTTTTATATTTGTTAATATGGTTTAGTGTGGATTTACAATCTCTCAGAAAACTTTCACAATTTTCACCCGGTATGTACCTACTTTCTTGAAAAATTTTAAGAACAGATGCTTTCAAAATATTCTAGATAATAAAAAATTAGTCTAAATTACATCGTATACAGCACACTATAATCATTAAGACTTTAACGATCACATTAAAAGATTTTACGACATACATCACATTATGAGAAAGGTAACTATGTTCTCAACACAAAGTTACAATAAATAATATATTTAGTATAGGGATAAGTAAAATATAAAAATTTTGAACCAAAGAAATACTACCAAGGATTAAATTTTAGCCTGCAATTTTTATAACTTTGCAGAGAAATAATTCTACTAGATTTATTTAACACTTTTTGGATACCTTACAGATGCTTTTTTGTCTTTCCTTGGTATTTTATGGAAAATAATAAAAAAAAGACGTTGAAATTTCTTCATAAAACATAAAGGTTTTTTATATTGACCTATATAATCTAAAATATAGGTATCTAGACATTTCATTGCCTTTTTTGCTAATTTCTCCGAAGTATTGCACCCTTCTTTTAACTCATTGTTTTTCCCACTACAGAAGTAAGAACACATGTCTTTAAACTAGTTGAATATTGTATTGCATCCATTTTTATTCCTATAGTATTTATCATCTCAGCATCTGCAGTTCTCTTTCTCTTTGTCTACAGTTTTACTTTAAAACGATGGGACTTTCTTCGCAACTGCTTTTAGACAACCTACGAACCTACGTGTTTTTTTTACTTATTTTTAAAGTGAAACTTTTATTAGATCGTTTTAAGTGCATGTCGCATGTCGGTCGAACGCCGAGTAGGTATAAAGTATAAAGTAGGCGGCGCTTATAGTTTAATACAAAAATGTACGGGAGTGAACACATCTGCTAATGAAAACAATCCTACTATTCGTATTAATAGAACTTCAACTGCGTAAGTATCTACGACATGTAACGTCGACGGTTATATTTTACCTATTCGTATTAATACGAACTTCAACTGCGTAAGTATCTACGACATGTAACGTTTTAAAAATATTACACTCGTAAATAATAATTTTTGAAACTAAAAATAAATTATGTAACATATATTAAATAAAATCTTTTAAAATTAATCAAAACACTTTCATTTTTAAACAAATAAACTTTGTACTTATCCTACCCTTGTTATACATATTCATTTCATTATTTTGTCGATTTACTGAAGTTTTCCCTTCTATCGTGTGTGAATCGCACACACACCTCTTGATTTTGATTTCGATTTTGATTTCGATTTCGATTTCGATTTCGATTTCGATTTCGATTTCGATTTCGATTTCGATTTCAATTTCGATTTCGATTTCGATTTTGATTTCGATTTCGATTTCGATTTCGATTTCGGTTTCGATTTCGATTTTGATTTTGATTTGATAAAGCGATTTTTATACCCTTAATGGAATATGATTCGAAAAATTTTTAGTTAAATGTCTATAGGGTAAAAAAAAGTTTCACTTTTACCGTGGTTTTATAACCACACAATTCTTTTTTCTTTCTTGTTTTTAATTTTCTATTTTTTTTCGTTTTTCACTCTGTTCTTTAGATGTCAAAAGATTGTTTACTTGATTAGCTTGTTTATGAACTTCATGTAGTTTTACAGGATGTAGAGATACTTTGTTTGGTACTCTTGTTTTTGTTGGTTGGTCCATACTTGATGGTTTAAAGATGTACTTGGGCCTGGATCTGATATTGGTTGGGTCTGTTTCCTTCAACAGGTTCCTCAATGACCTCAAAGGCATAGTCTGGAATGGTTCCTGGATTAAGAAAACTTCTGCTGCCCTAATTCATCTTATTGTATTTCTATTTGTTGCTGATTTTTTCTTAGGCTTGATTCAATAAGAAGCAAAATTGTTGTCTTGTTAGACCAGTACAAGATGATGTTTTATTCATAACCTGCAGGATTTCATAAAAGTAAGTTTTAAGAGACTTGAAGACAGCAATATCCAGTAGCTGAAGATAATTGGATGTCATTGACAGTAAGTTGATGTCATTTTCATTAGTAAACTCTAGCTTTTTAACTGAATTGTAGTTGTAGAATGTCCGTCCAGCAGAAGAAGCATTTTACCCTCTGGTTTTCGAGGCATCAAAAGCGTTTTTATCCTGGAGGCAATCCAATTTTAGGTGGAGGGGGAATGAGCATGCACTAATTAGAGCACGATGCAGAAAACATAGTATATATAGTCTCTATATAGGGGTTATAATAGAACGGGGTCAAAACGGTTGATGAACTGGTGTATGAACTGCTTTAAATAGGTCTATGTACTGGTTTTAATAGGTCTATGAACTGCTTTTAACAGCTTTCAGAGATGGATCACGTGGTCGACGGTCACAAGCGGGGCTAGAAGAGACAAAAATTAACCTAGAATAAACCTTAGATTTTCTTATGCAGATTTACATGTAAAAAAAGGCCAATTTTTTCTCCATTTTCTCATAGCCTGTTTACTTTGGATTTTACTTATTTTGCCTCAGAGAATCGAAGGTCGCTTATTAACGTTCTGCAGACAAATACTTAACTTAAAAAAATTAAATCAGAATCTTTGCAAGGAGAGGAAGATATGATCTTTGAATAATTAAAAAAATAAAACGTAAAAAGGCATATTTATACTATGAAAGCAATGGTGGTCATCAAAAATACGCTTAAGTATCAAGGACAACACGGAATTTGAAAAAATGCTTATGTTAGTAAGCACCATTAAATTTGTCAGTTTATCGATCTTGAAAACGAAGACAAATTAATATTTAAATCAATGAGAAAGTAATCTAAGATCAATTTCACGCGGCGATCATAATTTTTAGTTCATTTTATTATCCGATCGCTGGGTGATACCTCCTCTTTAATACATATCTGTGAGAAGGGCCACGTTAGAGTTTGATATTTTTTTGAGGCGACGCCAAATTTCCGCCCTTTTTGTGGAGAAAGCTGAACAGTTTGGCAACCCTTGTTTCGGCTAATATTGAAAATTGAGGAAAATTCTTCCCTGGAGAAACTATCCCGAAAACAACAGAGGCAGATCTCCTGAAGCAGATAAGAGATATATTAATTTAAAAAAACTTTTATTAACCAAATTAATATTCTGAGAAAACTCAAATTTTTATTTGTGGAGGACTGGTAAAACTGTTTAAAGAAGCCACGACCTAGTGAGCAAGCTAGGGGATTTAAGCCTTTTTTGTGAAGAAAACCGAACAGATTTGCAACCCTGGTTTCGACTACTATTGAAAATTGAGGAAATTTCTTCCCTGGAGAAACTATCCCGATAACAACAAAGGCAGGTGTCCTGAAGCAGTTAAGAGATAAAATAATTTAAAAAACTTTTATTAACCAAATTAATATTCTGAGAAAACTCAAATTTTTATTTGGGGAGGACTGGTAAAGCTCTTCAAAGAATCCACGACCTAGTGAGCTAGCTAGGGGACTTAGGCCCTTTTTGTGGAGAAAAGCGAACAGATTGGCAACCCTTGTTTCGACTACTATTGAAAATTGAGGAAATTTCTTTCCTGGAGAAACTATCCCGATAACAACAGAGGCAGATCTCCTGAAGCAGATAAGAAATATATTAATTTAAAAAAACTTTTATTAACCAAATTAATATTCTGAGAAAACTCAAATTTTTATTTGGGGAGGACTGGTAAAGCTCTTCAAAGAATCCACGACCTAGTGAGCAAGCTAGGGGATTTAAGCCTTTTTTGTGGAGAAAACCGAACAGATTGGCAATCCTGGTTTCGACTACTATTGAAAATTGAGGAAATTTCTTCCCTGGAGAAACTATCCCGATAACAACAAAGGCAGATGTCCTGAAGCAGTTAAGAGATAAAATAATTCAAAAAAAACTTTTATTAACCAAATTAATATTCTGAGAGAACTCAAATTTTTATTTGGGGAGGACTGGTAAAGCTCTTTAAAGAAGCCACGACCTAGTGAGCTAGCTAGGGGATTTAGGCCCTTTTTGTGGAGAAAACCGAACAGATTGGCAACCCTTGTTTCAACTACTATTGAAAATTGAGGAAAATTCTTTCCTGGAGAAATTATCCCGAAAACAACAGAGGCAGATCTCCTGAAGCAGATAAGAAATATATTAATTTAAAAAAACTTTTATTAACCAAATTAATATTCTGAGAAAACTCAAATTTTTATTTGGGGAGGACTGGTAAAGCTCTTCAAAGAAGCCACGACCTACTGAGCTAGCCAGGGGACTTAGGCCCCTTTTGTGGAGAAAACCGTAGGTACAAATTGGCAACCCTTGTTTCGACTACTATTGAAAATTAAGAAAAATTCTTCCCTGGAGAAACTATCCCGATAACAACAGAGGCAGATCTCCTGAAGCAGAGAAGAGATAAATTAATTAAAAAAAAACTTTTATTAACCAAATAAATATTCTGAGAAAACTCAAATTTTTATTTGAAGAGGACTGGTAAAGCTCTTCAAAGAAGCCACGACCTAGTGAGCAAGCTAGGGGATTTAAGCCTTTTTTGTGGAGAAAACCGAACAGATTGACAACCCAGGTTTCGACTACTATTGAAAATTGAGGAAATTTCTTCCCTGGAGAAACTATCCCGATAACAACAAAGGCAGGTGTCCTGAAGCAGTTAAGAGATAAAATAATTTAAAAAAACTTTTATTAACCAAATTAATATTCTGAGAAAACTCAAATTTTTATTTGGGGAGGACTGGTAAAGCTCTTCAAAGCAGCCACGACCTAGTGAGCAAGCTAGGGGATTTAAGCCTTTTTTGTGGAGAAAACCGAACAGATTGGCAATCCTGGTTTCGACTACTTACTATTGAAAATTGAGGAAATTTCTTCCCTGGAGAAACTATCCCGATAACAACAAAGGCAGATGTCCTGAAGCAATTAAGAGATAAAATAATTTAAAAAAAAACTTTTATTAACCAAATTAATATTCTGAGAAATCTCAAATTTTTATTTGGGGAGGACTGATAAAGCTCTTCAAAGAAGCCACGACCTAGAGTGAGCAAGCTAGGGAATTTAAGCCTTTTTTGTGGAGAAAACCGAACAGATTGGCAACCCTGGTTTCGACTACTATTGAAAATTGAGGAAATTTCTCCCCTGGAGAAACTATCCCGATAACAACAAAGGCGGATGTCCTGAAGCAGTTAAGAGATAAAATAATTTAAAAAAACTTTTGTTAACCAAATTAATATTCTGAGAAAACTCAAATTTTTATTTGGGGAGGACTGATAAAGCTCTTCAAAGAAGCCACGACCTAGTGAGCTAGCTAGGGGATTTAGGCCCTTTTTATGGAGAAAACCGAACAGATTGGCAACCCTGGTTTCGACTACCTACTATTGAAAATTGAAGAAAATTCTTCCCTGGAGAAACTATCCCGATAACAACAGAGGCAGATCAACTGAAGCAGATAAGAGATAAATTAATTTAAAAAACTTTTATTAACCAAATTAATATTCTGAGGAAACTCAAATTTTTATTTGTGGAGGACTGGTAAAACTCTTTAAAGAAGCCACGACCTACTGAGCTAGCTAGGGGACTTAGGCCCTTTTTGTGGAGAAAACGCAACAGATTGGCAACCCTTGTTTCGACTACTATTGAAAATTGAGGAAATTTCTTCCCTGGAGAAACTATCCCGATAACAACAAAGGCATGTGTCCTGAAGCAGTTAAAAGATAAAATAATTTAAAAAAACTTTTATTAACCAAATTAATATTCTGAGAAAACTCAAATTTTTATTTGGAGAGGACTGGTAAAGCTCTTCAAAGAAGCCACGACCTAGTGAGTAAGCTAGGAGATTTAAGCCTTTTTTGTGAAGAAAACCGAACAGATTGGCAACCCTGGTTTCGACTACTATTGAAAATTGAGGAAATTTCTTCCCTGGAGAAACTATCCGGATAACAACAAAGGCAGATGTCCTGAAGCAGATAAGAGATTATATTAATTTAAAAAAACTTTTATTAACCAAATTAATATTCTGAGAAAACTCAAATTTTTATTTGGGGAGGACTGGTAAAGCTCTTCAAAGAAGCCACGATCTAGTGAGCTAGCTAGGGGATTTAGGCCTTTTTTGTGGAGAAAAGCGAACAGATTGGCAACCCTTGTTTCGACTACTATTGAAAATTGAGGAAAATTCTTCCCTGGAGAAACTATCCCGATAACAACAAAGGCAGATGTCCTGAATCAGTTAAGAGATAACATAATTAAAAAAAAACTTTTATTAACCAAATTAATATTCTGAGAAAACACAAATTTTTATTTGGGGAGGACTGATAAAGCGCTTCAAAGAAGCCACGACCTAGTGAGCTAGCTAGGGGATTTAAGCCTTTTTTGTGGAGAAAACCGAACAGATTGGCAACCCTGGTTTCGACTACTATTGAAAATTGAAGAAAATTTTTCCCTGGAGAAACTATCTCGATAACAACAGAGGCAGATCAACTGAAGCAGATAAGAGATAAATTAATTTAAAAAACTTTTATTAACCAAATTAATATTCTGAGGAAACTCAAATTTTTATTTGTGGAGGACTGGTAAAACTCTTCAAAGAAGCCACGACCTACTGAGCTAGCTAGGGGACTTAGGACCTTTTTGTGGAGAAAACGCAACAGATTGGCAACCCTTGTTTCGGCTACTATTGAAAATTGAGGAAATTTCTTCCCTGGAGAAACTATCCGGATAACAACAAAGGCAGATGTCCTAAAGCAGATAAGAGATAAAATAATTTAAAAAAACTTTTATTAACCAAATTAATATTCTGAGAAAACTCAAATTTTTTTTTGGGGAGGACTGGTAAAGCTCTTCAAAGAAGCCACGACCTAGTGAGCAAGCTAGGGGATTTAAGCCTTTTTTGAGGAGAAAACCGAACAGATTGGCAACCCTGGTTTCGACTACTATTGAAAATTGAGGAAATTTCTTCCCTGGAGAAACTATCCCGAAAACAACAGAGGCAGATAAGAGATATATTAATTTAAAAAAACTTTTATTAACCAAATTAATATTCTGAGAAAACTCAAATTTTTATTTGTGGAGGACTGGTAATACTGTTTAAAGAAGCCACGACCTAGTGAGCTAGCTAGGGGATTTACACCCTTTTTGGATATTTTAATGCTACAAATTTTTGTGGAGTCTGCTTGTTTGTGGTAATCTTAAGAAATTTAGAGTAAGTTTGGAATCGAAACGAAACCATTTTTGTTGATTGTAATAGTGTGTGACTGTTTAGGTATTAATTCTGATATGTTGAAAAATTTCGATTGTAGTGTCTTAGTGTCAAACAGCTCATGTATCACTTGCGACTTGATGAAATGTCAACAACTATGTCCTCAAATATCTCTTCTCTCAGTGCTCCGGAGATATAATCTCCGCAGACACTTGTAAAGTTCAAGCTGTGACCCAGATGCCAGAGGCACCTGCCCCATGGAGAGGTGAAAATAAATTACCTGCCTGCTATTAAAACGATATTATTATCTACGGTCATATTTCATTGGATTTTTTCATTAAATAAAATCTGATTCGGCGTCTGCTGTCTCAGGTATTTCAATGATTATTTTTTTCACCTGTCAACATATCACAATTTTGTGATTTCGTCCAATGAAAACGCTTAATCTTCAATGTTTTATGCTAAATCTAGCCAATCATTCCGGTTTATATTGATAAAACCACTAGTGGTTTTACTACTATTGATAAAATTATAGAACTGTCAAAAATTCAATAACAATATTGAACAATCAATTTTCGTGTTTATAAGTACTTTACTATAAATCAACATTCATTTATATTATCTAAATATTCTGAAATATATTTTGTTATTATTATTATCACAATTCAATTCATCTAAACGATAATGAAAAATCAAATATGTAGGTACTTTAAAACTAACCTGCTTCCTGGTTCTGCATGCATTTAAAACTTTTATATGCCTACAGCCAAATGTGGTCTTGTAGGTAAACTTTAAATAGATATACCTAATAATTTTTATTTTGGTAATTTTCTCTTTAATAATATAATTGTATAAATATGTATAAAAATAAATATTTATTCAAATTATAACCCTGTTTTCTCTACGCTCACGAGAACTGACAACTGTCAATACTATCTATTTATAGTGTACAGGATAAGATAATAGGAAGGGTAATTTGTCAAATTTTTTATTAAAGTTATTGAAAGATCAGAAGATTATAAGTATTTTCTCTTAAAATAATAATATATTTATTAAATATTTTTCTGTGTAAACCCACTTCCTTTCTTTCTCTTTAGATCATAGGTAGACAACACAAAATACACGTATCCTAGTTTTTGTACAGAATGGTTCAAAAAATAATCTTCTCAAATACCACTCGTCCTGTAAAATTTTACTAGATAAATTTTTATTTTCCAGACTCAAACTTTTTTATTTTAGGCAAAACTACTCAAACAAACTGAATATGATAAAATCACTCGTCCTACGGACTCGTGATTTTATCACATTTCAGTTTGTTTTCGTATTTTTGCCAAATAAAAAAGTTTTCGTGGAAACTAAAAATTTATCGATAAAATTTTAAGGACTCGTGGTATTACCTTTGATAAATTTTCGTGTGCGGCTTTTAGATTTTACACAATCTAATATTGCCAACTGAATAATAATCAGAATTTTCCACCGACTTAATATTAACCTAAAATTTTTATTTTTTTACATACATATAAAGACTATCCTGTGTTAAAAACATTCCGACAAATCTGTATCAATAAAATAAAAGTATTTCACTGAAAATAAAACTCACAAAACGGAATTGAACCGTGAAAATTGCTGGATACGGGTAAAATTGTCAGGAATGTGGCATATGATACAATTTCGATTTTCAATTTTATCGTAGGTAAATATAATACTCTACACTCTATTTGCACTCAAAAACAAATACAGAACAATTAAACCTTTAATTGTTTTCAATATATCATTGCGTATATATACGAGTTTACTATGATGGTCTATGAGCAATGAAATGGATAAACATGACCCTAATAATAACTCACGTGAGCCATACCAGTTTGTTATAATGATTACTGGCACTGGAACTTTATGCCTGGCCGAATTGGCTTCAATTGACAATTCTTGGTGACATAAAATTATTAGTTTCCCTAATTGTACAGCTGTTAATTTGCCATTAAATTTTCAAACATCAATAGATTAAATAGCATTATTCGTTAAGTGGAAAAGCTCACACAATTTTACGTATACAAAACAAATTAAAAACGAGGCGAGATTCGGCAATATACTACTTCAAAAAAATATCTTACCATTGGTGTGCCACAAATTATTATTTATATTATATTTTTGAAGTGATAACTTCTAATGGGAGGGTAAACTGATTTGTAACGTAACGCGTTACAGTGCCATTATATCTAGTGAAAGCGTTATGCGTTTCGCGTTACGCGTTATGCGTTACGTTGAGAAAAGTGTTAAAAAAACGTTCTAATCTAATCGAAATAAACCTGGCATGGTCTCTCCTGTAGAGCCCCATGTTTGAGCACTGCTTCCTATGGGAATATTGTGACCAGGTTCGGCATCAACAGTCACATGCACCCGATGCGTGCAGGACTCTAGTGTGTTCAGCTAAAAATCAACATCACGCTGATCTTCAGTTAGGCTAGAATCCAGGTGTCCGAAATTCCTTGAGTTACTGTTGCCACAGGGCAGTTCCCTTTATAAGAGATTTGAGTCCTGTGACTAGCTCCTCAAGGTGGTGATAGGATTCAGGATTCATGTCACCGAAGATGAGGAGTCCAAGGCCTCGCACTCGAATAGAATGTGAGTTGCCGTCTCATCGTCCATGGCGCACAGTCCGCACGAGGTGGGTTCCTGTGTCAGAATCCCCATCCTCCGAAGGTGTAGTCTGAAGGGTCCATGCCCAGTGAGCAGGCTCACTAGTACTCTTATCTGGCTCCTGCCAAGATTCAGTATGTCAGACGTCAGTTTTTTAGAGTAGCCTTTGAGCATCAGCTTCGAGTGCCTCAGCCCTACAGTATTACTCCAGTGTTTGGTCGACTCTTCCCAGGCCCAGTTTCTGACTTTGGTCCTTACCCAGGCTCTAGGCAGTCCCAATACAGGTTCTGGACCAGTGAATCGTGTATCCGCTCCCTTCTTGGCCAGAAGGTCCGCAATTTGATTACCTTCAAAACCTTTATGTCCTGGAAAAAAAAACGTTAAAACAGGTTAAAATATGTTTTAAAACTTGCTACAAACGGTTAAGAGTTAGTAAAAATTGTTTAAAAATTGAAAAAAGTTGTTAAAAAATTGGGAAAATGGAAAAACTGGTCATTTTGTTTTATAAAGCAAGTAAAAATCATTAAAAAAATTTAAAACAAACCGTTAAACACTGTTAAATCTACATGAAAAAGAAAACCTGTTAAAGTTACCGATTCCGTTTGATGTTGCACGAACAAAGCTCGGTTATCCAGGTACTTTAATTAATTTTAGGTACATCTTGTAGCAGAAATTCGCAGAATCTAATAACTTTAGCATAATAAGGTAAATTCCAACGCCAAATTAGAATAGTTTCCCTACCATATGAAATTATTCTCAACATCGGATTGTCTTAGAAGTAGGGAAGTATGTCACAAGACGAAACTCCTCGTTTCTAAATAGTGAAAATTTATATTTAACATTTATATTTGAAAGATGGAATTATAAACTTTATATAAAGTTACAAACTTTAAATATATTATTAGTGGAAAAAGTTATATTTCTGGAAAAACTCACAAATGAAAACTTTCATGTCTCTTCTGTCACCATCTAGCGGTAGGTTTTTGTTATCGTACATCTTTTTATATAAAACGTAGTTTTGTAAGTGTATTTATCTTCTATAATTATATACAGTAAAAAGCTTTTTACACAACATAATTGATTAAAGATTAAATTAATTCACTTAATCTCTCTCGTTGCTTGCGAATTTGCAATGCATAAATTTAGTTCTGTGTTTAAGTAGAGGGTGAGAAGCACCTTTCGAAATGCATATGAGACCAGAAACACAAGCTAGCAATATTCCCAATTAATTCCAGAGACCAGCATCGGATGGTTTTCCTGTTGTTTGCGACCCCATTATTCGGATAACTGTGGCCCATTTAGCGACTTAATACACAGTTGACACCCTTTCTAGTGTTGCCACTATCTCGTGCATAGGAATAGATCTCTAAGTTTAGTTGATATAAATTTCTACAATGTAAATTTGTTGTATGTTTTTGAGAAACCAGATAAATTAGCATTCGATCTTCCTCGTATATGCTTGCAATATTATATTTAGGAGCACTTGTATCATTTTTAAAGCCATAAAGAAGGCGAATTGTGATAGTGAGTTTCATTTTATCCTTCAACTACTCTAGCACAAAGCGAAGAGGCATTAATACTTCGGTTTCAGTTTGAGCTATAAAGCAGTTTCTATAGACCGAGAGGTTTCTAACGCTAGGATTTCTTCTTTGAAGTGTTTTATGAAGGATTTTAGATATATACGAACAGAAAGTGATCAATACTCTATTCAATAAAAAAATCTTTTCAAATGTGAACTTAATCGAAATGCCATCAAGCAAATTGTTACGTTATAAAATCGGTGAGTAAAGTTCATTTCACTATATTATAAGTCTCTCTTAAAATATAATAATAAAATGAGTTTATCTTATTTCACTTACGACGACACATCGCATTTTTCTTAATACGAGCTTGATAAAAAATAACCCTATGCAGAAAAAAGGTCTTTTCGGAAATCGTCTTGTTAGATGACATCATTTGGCTCAACCGTGGCGCCATCAATGAAAAAAATACAAATGTCTCTGTATCCAAATTGTCAACATCCAAAGGTTCCGCTAATATATGTATAACATAGTCTACTTTAACAGAAGACACTGTTAATTAGATCTGTAAATTTGGGAATGGGCTCTACCGGCACTTGGGCCACATCAGGCCTAGAGATTTAAAATAGATGATGAGGCTCCTGAGGGAGATCTCCATGACATCAGCTGGTGTCAGCCAGTACTCGCCCAACACAGATTTTTTGATTTCAGAAAAAGCAGAGCAATCATATTATATGGCTCTACTGTTTCCTCTTCTTGTTCACAACCTCTGCATAGGGGCGATTCTGTTAACCTCATTATAAAGAGCTTTAATTTAACATATCATTTGTATCTCGGAGAAGATGAGTTTACAGACAGAAAAAACGGACGGACTAATAGATAGACAGACTGACAGAAGGACACAAGGAAAGAAGGACAGAAAAACAGAAAAACAGAAAAACAGAAGAACAGATGAACAGATGATTAGAAGAACAGAAGAACAGAAGAACAGAAGAACAAAAAGACAGAAAGACAGAAAGACAGAAGGACAGAAGAGCAAAAGGACAGAAAGACAGTATGACGGACGTACAGATACAGACGGATAGACAAAACGATTTGTACGTTAATACTATTGGAAGTTGGTATGAAAACAAAAACTATAAGATTTCTATCTGTCTAAATAGACTTTGTAAAACCATTTTTTTTTGTACTCTAAAACTACATAATCTGTGCTAATAACGAATAAATTTATTTATGCGCAACATTCGAACAAATAAAGAAAACCTCTCGCTTAAGAGACTTCATAAAAGGGTCCGCTCGTCGCCACTTTAGTCATTTTGTATTCACAGTTCGTGCTGAAGTCATCGAAATGCCCTACTCCCAAACTAATCCTACATAAATAAATTGTATTTTCAATGGAATGTTGAATAATGAAAAGGAAAAGTGTATCCCTGCCGCTCTCAGCTGGTTGGACTCGTAGAATTGAGTGATAAAGACCACTTCAAAGTGTAGGCAGAACTCAATTCTATAGATTTCTTTTAAGGACTTCAAAGATGTTTTCTTTTTGTTTTTAACCTTTCAACAACTTCTAAAAACTAATTGAAAATATGTATTCCATGCCTATTACAAGATTTATATCGATAAGTATATAATATTATCTGAGTGAAGTTTGCAGTAAATGTTTTTTCTATTCTGCAAAAACGAGAATTTTTAAATCTTTATTTATTTATCAATATCTAGTCCACTTTAAAGTATTTCCCCTCCGATATAACACACATCCAATCTTCGAAGCATTTATGGAACACGATATTGGATATGGCATCAGCTCTTTCTTGGACGTGGCCTTTATCTTCTGAATTGTGAAAAAACGTCGTCCTTTCATCGGTATCTTTAGTTTTGGGAATAGGAATAGGAACTTAATGTGCTTTTTTCAGTATTGGCTCCTCTGGCTGTGTCCATTGGTATGATTGGGCTTTGGTTTCGATAACAATGTTTCGTTACCAGTTATGATCCCTTTGAGGTAATCTGGATCACAAACTAACAATGCAAAATGTCAAATACATTAGGGACATGTGCACTAGCATAAGGCTCATTGTACTTCTTCAATTGGTTCATGTCATCTCCTCTACTACTTTGTACAGGTCTAATGGATAGGTGCCATTTTTTGTGGAGGTAATCTAATGTCTTCAAAAATTGTCTCCTGTGATCCAGTTGTAGGTTTCCTGAGGCACAATCTGTAGCTAAAAATCTCCATTATAAGTGTCCCTTACTATTTGGTACATCTGTGTACCGTAGAATGGTAGTAGTATAACAAGCGAGCTCCCAGGACTGATGGTAAGCACTCACCTTCACTCACCAGTCCTACAAGAACTCACCTCCACTCACCTCACCTCACCTCACCTCACCTATTAACCCTTTTTTTTGCAAATTTATCAGATTGTTAGTTGTCATGTATTCCTCCATGTTTTGGCATCTAAACTAGTTTGGTACTTTTATGTTTCGGCATTCGTGTATTCGTAACATGCGCGTAAATAAAACCGATACGATGAACGACTCTAACGAGAAATCACTGATCACAATGCCAATGTGCTCGAATAAACATTACAACTTGTTCACTGTCACGGGACGCTCGAGGAATGCCTACACTTTATTTATAGCCCGGAGGAAGTAGCTTCTTTCGTTTGAGGATTCATGTGCTCTTATGAACCCACCGTTACTGCTATTTATAAATTTAGTTCTAAAGAAGTATTACGTTTATCAAGAAATTTCTGATAAACAGTAATTTTAATGTGATGAACTTAACTTGATTAAACTTATTTTACTGGATAAGTGTTAAAGCAGTTTCAATAATGGATACTTCGTGTATATGTATATCCATCCCACTACAATTTCACTCAACATACATACATGAAGTATATTCGGTGTAGCTTGGAGTAAAGCAAACAAAAGCGACAACACATCGAATGCGGCATCAAGTGAATCTCATTTGTTTGTACAACTTATCCTTTGTCAAACGTGATTAATGTTTTTTTTGTGTCCGAATTGGTAGCATCAGCCCGTGATATAATGTTATTGATTGCGATCGGATGCAGTGTGAAAATTAAAATGTTTCTCTCTGTAGCTGTCAACGTAACTGATACACAGCTTTTGATTTAAAAAACTTGTAAGTACAGTGCTCTCCATAATATGTAAAAAAATCGATAGTGAAACAAAATCGAAGCATTAATGAAACTTAAACAGTGTATAGAATGCGAGTTCTTGTCTCAATATTTAACGATTTATAAAATTTCCAAAAATAATCACGAAGGTTGCGTTGATGCTGTTGGCGAACAGAGAAACGTAGTGGATTTTCAAGGTGTGGTCCATTCGGGTCCACGTCTTTGTACAAATCACTGACTGTTACTGGTATGAGCTTCCAGGGCTCTGGTGATGGTATGAGGGCCGTCAACAGATTGGTCAGTATCTTCCGAGGGTAAGAAGACTTCTAGTTTTAACTGCTGTAGGGAATCCAAATAACCTTTCTAACTGTATAATCTAGGTATTAAACGATGATACAACTCCTTCTGCTGGTCAGTATTGATGATGTCAGAAATCTTCATAGGAGGTCTGGTGTTAGTGTAATAGACAATATATACTTAGCAGGTTTTCTGGATGTCCATGGAAATAGTGTCACGGGACTCGGTGGAGAGGTTTTTCTGAAGAATTGGCTAAGGATTGAGCTTTTGATTCGAGACTGTCTTGTGGTACTTAGGCGTATGAGGGCACGTAGACGAATCGGAGGATAAGAAGACTACTAGTTTCAACTGCTGTTGACGTATCAGTGAGAACGTTCATGCTTGGTGTGTGTTAATTACTATACTTGATCTCGTATGACACGTGATTGATCAAGACGCATAACCGATGTCCTCGAGTGCGTTAATTTGAAACCGTGTTGCTACAAAAGTTTTTAAAATCCTAGATATCTTTAGGAAGAATAGTGTATCAAGCTATATAAGTAAAATTTACCGAAAAATTGTATTTATAACTGTTTCTGTTCCTATTCTAAAAGACTTAACTAATGAGGAACATAAATAGGATTAATTGAAAGTTGACGAGATGCCATAGATTCATTAGCTTTCAATTTTTTATTGTTAGAAAATTCCCTTTCTGCAGCATTTTGAATGCGGTGATCAGCTAACTTTCTGAAAAGGCACTGATGAACCGTGAATAACACAGATGGTGGTCTCGATTTCAGACTTTTACAAGCATTCTTTTATTGAATTTTCTCGTAGAGAAACTGATACGTGGATAGTATTTTATATATGTTGGCATGTGTTAAATAAATTTGTATTTCCAGTTTTCATTCGTGAGTTTTTCATGAAATATAACTTTTTCCAGTATAAGTTTGTAACTTAAAATAAAATTTTAATTATGTATATGGAAATTTATAATTTTTCAGTATTTAGAAATGGAGTTTACAAGTTTATTCGGCTTGTGAGAAACTCCTCTACTTCTAACAAAATCCAATGTTAAGAATAATTTCATATGGTAGGAAAAGTATTCTAATTTGGTGATGAAATTTTTAGGTTTTTATTAATCTTTTAACGACTAACTCCATTCTTCGAAGCACTTCTGGAACTCGATATTGGATATGGCCATCAATTCTTCGACACGGCCTTTATCTCCTCAATTGTGCTTTTTTCGGTCTTGGGTCCTCTAGCTGCTTCCATTGGGATGATTGGGCTTTGGTTTCGATGTCATAGCTTTATACCCATGTTGCGTTACCAGTTGTGATCCTTTTGACGAAATCTGGATTGCCGTTGGTGGTATTAAACAGCTCCTGGCCGATATTCATGCGACGTTATTTTTGGTCAAAATTGAGCAATTTTGGAACAATCTTCGCTGCCACACGTTTCATGCCTAAAAGATCCGATACATGACATAATCCAGGTGATATGCTAACATTCGCAGCAACTTCTCTAAAAGTAATTCGACGATTTGTCACAACCATTTGCTTCACTGATTCGATGTTTTCATCAGTTTTTGACGTGCTTGGGCATCCAGAGCGGTCATCATCATCAATGTCTTCTGGGCCTTCATTGAAGCGTTTATATCGTTTTTACACTCTTGGTTTACTCATAGTAGATTCACCAAATGCCACATAAGGAAAAACACTTTTTTTCGAGAATCGACTGTACGTAGGTAGCCCGTGAAATTCCAAATTCTCGTTTCTTTCTGAACAAACATCGTATGACAGATAATCGATCCTTGTAAGCAAATGTACAAATCTGGAAAGTATTGCCCAATAAAAACAATATCTATACTCCTTTTAAACGTTAAAATAAACTTTCTGAAAGAAGAGTACAACTGATTAAACCCAAAGAAAAAATGAGTTGTAATGGTTAACGAAGGATTCAGGATTCTATGATTCCATTGGCAAAATTTCAGGAAAGGATTAGTTAGCGAGCAATTTCGTATAAGGGATTAAAAGGTACGTTAGGAAAAACCCGATCTATTACATTGTATACAAAAGTTTGTTTCGGAAACGGCAAACAAACTTTCTTTCGTTAAATCCGAAATTAATTGGATAACTTTACCTTGGTAGTTACGTGGATGCTAAATCAGTAAAATGTTAAGGTTAGCAAATGTTTATTCAAATGTATTGTTTTATTAGATATAAATTTTAATTTCAGGTAAGATATGAGTACGAAGGTGCCTAAAAAGTTTCTATGTAACTTTATTTAATTAATTAATACATATACAGAAATGTTTGTTTTTAATTTCTGCAAGTATACTTATATAAATAATAGGAAAGTTTAATGTATATCTAGATAAGTAATTTTAAATTAGAAACAACTTTATATTTTCCTTAACGGTAGGTAAACATATCATTATTTATTAATGTAGGAATAAGTAAAACTTTTTATTTACTTACTAAATTGATTGATAAGTATTCCAATACATCAATGTAAAGTTATATAATTATAAATATATTAAAAAATTCTAGATGTGGAATCAATCAAATTACTGATTTAAAAGTGCTATGACCAACGAGAAGATGTCTTTGTTTGCTTCATAATTTCTAAGAAAGCTTTTGATAATGTGAAACACGATATTCTACCAAATAGACTATTCTAAATAGAAATAGACAGCAAAGATATCAGAATTATACAGAAATTATATTGGAATCAGACAGCGGAGATCAGAATCAACAGAGACAGATACTTTCAACGTATTTAAGGGAGTCCATCAAGGTTGCATATTTTCACCAGTGCTTTTTAATATATACATGGAAAAGATCTGTCAAATGGTTTTGGAAGGAATTAAGGTCAACGGAATTCCAATAGTCAATATACGATATGCAGACGATACGGTAATTCTAGCATCAACTTTGGAGGATCTTCAACACATGGTGGACAGGATTGATGCGATAGGTAAACAATTTGGACTCACGATTAACGTCCCCAAGACCAAACTCATGGTAATAGATCGCTAGCCTACAATCCACACCGTATTGACGATTGATGAAAATATCATAGAGCGTGTATTACGTTTCAAATATCTGGGTGCCACGATAAACGACAGATGGGATTGTGATGAAGAAGTTAAACTTAGAGTCAATTACGCCCAAACAACATTTTTCACACTTAAAAATTTCTTACTGGGTCGCAGCCTCCCAATTACACTTAGATTGCGCGTTACTGCATGAAGACATGGTCTCTCAAGGTTAGAATCCTGAAAAGACTGGTGTAACATCAGAGACGTAACGACCATATTTCGAAGAGCTGAAAATCGCACTCTGCACATGATCTGAAGAGTATAGACAAACGCCAATGTGCGGCTAAGCGCAAGGCTCAAGAAGAAGAAGATGTGGAAAATATATATCAAAGAGTGGTGGTTGGTTCATAAAAGCATATGAGCACGTGAACCGACAATGTACGCATTAAAAAAACAAAAAAACAAAAACATGTTCTATTTCTATTCTCTAGCTACTTCCTCGGGGCTTTAAATAAAGTGTAGGCATTCCGCGTGCAGTGCTCAATAGGATACGATATCTGATTCGTTCTTCAAACGCTACGACACTCTTCCCGCGACAGTGATCAAGTTGTAAAGTTTATTGGAGTACAGTGGAATTGTAATCTCAGTGATTTCTCGTCAGAGTAGAAGCACAGTTCATCGTTTCGGTTTTATTTACGAGTACTTTACCCGATAATTGTGAGATTGATGAAAGTTGGGGCGATCTCAGAAAATTTATTTTGGTAGATCGTGTGTGGATTTGTTTCAGTCCATGTTGGTAATTGTAAAAGTTGAGAACATCATCTCGTGTGAAACAACATTCACCAGTACGTTAAAAAAAACCAATCGTTAAACCGCTGCCTTAACGATTAGTCATCTACAATAACTTCCTGCACTCTCTGAAAATGGTAAAGGTATAAACCATTAATATGCAATCTATTCTGAACCTTGTTGAGCAATTTGTCGTGTACTTCTAGTTGGATCAATGTCTACCATTTTCAAAATTGCTTCTTCTACATTTGGCCACCTCCAGCATTACTCCTCTTTCGTTTTGACGTTTCTAATTCAACAGTTTGATGTTTTTAAATTTAGTAGCAATGAAATGAAGAAAACTAACTTTAAAACTTCGTTTTTCCATAAAAATCGTTTGTTTTGTCCTATCCAATGTTTAAAAGATTGAAACGACCAAAAATGTCAAAATCTGTCGGTTTAAGGTTTCTTTCTTGAAAGTTTACATCTATCTATGGTGTGAATTTCGGCTTGAAAGGTAGAAGTGTATTTTCCCAGAACCTCCGAGAGTTTAGTGTTGGAACCAAAAATTCACTCTCCAGTTCAGTAATGAGTTTTGTACATGTCCATGTACCAATTTATAATTTACTGTTCCAGTTGATAAAGCGTGGATTCATTGCTTCAGACTTTCTTATTAGATAACTTTTATCTTGAACTTATATTTCTTCGGTATACAATCGTTAAGAAGAGTGAGGTTTTTTACAGAATCTAAAAAGAGTTCGCCTTGTGGCACTCCTTCCCACTATAGCACCAGTGCTCCATGATGGATCTCACCATAATCGTGCAAATCCAAGTATTCTTGGGTTACAGTTCCAGGATTTTCCTGATCGTCTTTTACACACATCAAACTGTTAAATTAGAAACGTCTACGAAAAAAAATAAATAAAGGAAGTGGTAAGAGGAAGCCAAATCGTCCCGATACCTACTTACTGCACCAGTTTAAAAAAATTAAAATGTCATCATAACACACACGTTTTACAACACTAAAATAACGTGTCGATTGTTCACACGTGTTAAAAATGTGTTCTTGGCTAACAATCTGTTTAAAATTTTGGTAGCCTTTCATGTTTATAATGGCTTGTTTAACAAATTAATAAATTTTTAATATTGCACCTGTTTGTATGATTGGAAACTGTACAATATTCTATTACAAAGGAAATCAAATACTATTGAAATGGTATTATGATTAATCAGGTAAAGTAGACCTGTTACAATAATCCTTACGAGTTTTAAGCAGGGCTTTCATCTACGGTATATATTAGCTCTAGTGGATGGTCAGAAATGATTATATTGTCATTAAACTGTGGAAACGGACAGCTGCTAATACACAGAAGCTCTTTGATGTATGTTTCTAATGTAGATGGAGATCCCTATATACATATATAACTCCTAAATTGTTTGATGTTACGCAAAGAAACCAACTCTTTGTTCAAATCTATCTAGTATATATTCAAATTATTAGTTAGTTGTGAAATATAAACCTTTATTACCTATACACATTTCTATTGTACATTTTTACAGAATTATACAAGTACTAATATACTAAAAAAAATTAATAGCCAACAAAAGTTATAATGTAAACAACTGACTAAATATGAAACGAAGATTCTGATTAAATTAGTTATTATTAATATAAGGATGGATTCAGAACAACCTCTTTTTCGATATTTTTGACGCCGATGGACATAAAGAAAAAGCATATCATTTTCAGAACTTAACATCTTTCGCAATACCTGCATGTGCTGTTTTCCTCATATTCGTTTTTTGTCAAATGACTTCTAAGTTTGCATTACCCTGTCACGAATCCTATCAGTATTCTCAATTTATTTTTTATAGATTATTACAGGTTTTGCTTGTGGTCTCGTTGGAGACTGGATACGTTTGAGTCTGGTGGCAGATAAAACCAAAGCGGTGGTGATGAAGGGACCAAAAAAGAAGGAATGAGTGGTTTTTGAGGTGGATGGACTGCAGATTACGCCTAAACGATAGGTCGAGTAGGTATCTAGGGATGACTCTGAACGAGAATGGTAGATCGAGAGAGCACCTCAGAAGTCTGACCACCATACCAGCCAGACGTAGTGGAGAGCTCGGTGGCATAATGACAAGGATGGCCTACTACACAGTATCCACCATGGGCTTTGGCTAGTTGAGGGCTGTTTGCCAACAGAATAAGAATGTATCGTCGCTGTGACTAAGGAATGAGGAGAGGAGCGCTGTCAATAAAATTACTACTGTGATTTGGCCACGCTGTACTATCTGCACCAAAGACACGAACTGAATACCTTGATAAACTTTTAGAAAGTAAGCTTCATAAAATTTTGCGTATCTTCAATTCACGGTTTAATTTAGCTTTAGAGATACCAGATAACATCCAAAATAGAGCGATTCTGATCGGAACTCTCATTTTATTATTCTACCATTGCGTTGAAAGACATTTTTTTTAATAATCACTAAGTTTGTTAAATGAAATGTCACTGTTTGTTGATAAAGTTTTAGTAACTAAGCAGATGTGAATCCCAGTGGGAACAGCATTAGTCTACGTCCAAGTTCATGTCACGTACTTAATCAAACTGCTTCTATTAATCAATGGGACCGAAATGTGACCCTTGACATAATATTACATTATAAGTTAATAATAAGTCACAACCGGAATACGGAATCCCAGGATGCCATTTATTTGGGAAATGAAAGAAGTTTCGCGGTGGACTGAACATTTCTTTCGGGGTTTTCTGCTGGGAATAACTTCTGTTTTCTAGTCATTTACGGTAATTAATTTTCTTTTCGGTGTTGTATAATACAAAGAAAAATAATGACTTTTTCACATTAGTTTGGACAAAAATATATTCGTCTAGAAGAGAGGAACTAGAAATTGTGTTTTAATATTTATCCCAACATATTTGATACGTACCGCGTAACGAGTAATGATTTTACACACTTTTTAACCATTTTCAAGAATATTTTAAGACTGTCAAAAAATTTCTTACACTTTTTTACATTTATCAAGATTTCTTTTTTGTTTTTTGACAATTTTTTTAAGATACTCAACAAATTTTTACGACTGTAAAATGAGCTTAGGGTACCTTCCTCATTCCCAACAAGGGTCGAACTTACCTATGATGACTATCTCATCTGCTGAGTATTGGCCATAAAGGTCAGAGACGTGGAAGGATCCGATGCTTTTGGCATGGCTCGGTGTCTTTCTAGGTAAGCCGCATCCACTTTCCTCAGTGGTGGTTTTCACCCTGGTCGCTAGTTTTGCTTCCCCTTCTCTTATTTTTCTTTTCTTCTTGGACCATCAAAGAAGATTTTCCCGAACCGGTAGAAAAAGGTGAAATTGATAGATTGGCAGGATAGCTTGTCTATCACTATCTTTAAAAGTTGTTCTTTCAGGCTGAGAAGTTTCCATTACTCCTTCCTCAAACCTTCATTGTAGTCTTTATTTAGCTGTAGTATTTTTTTAGCTGATGGCACTTCTTTGAAGGAAGGTCGGGATAACATGTGATTTGGGGATGTCGTCCCCCCCACATGTTGTTAACTCCCCTATTTCGCATTCCTTTAACTAATGCACTTTTAACCGGACCCATTCCGGCGAACATTTCTTCTACTATCGCCTCCTCTCCAAAAGTTTGCTCATCCGCACTAAGTGTATTCTCAGGGAACCATTTGGGGAAAATGGTATTTTTTTCTGTCTTAAGAGCACTAGCATAGCTTCGTATTTCTGAGGTGGCCTCTTTTTCCACTTCCGCCTTCTTTTTCTTAAGAACATAAGCAGAATTTATAGTGGTCTTAGCCCGCTTGCGTTTTTGCTGGAGCTCAGGCTTTTTGGATTCGTGTTCCATAGCCTTTCTCCTAGATGTTTTAGGTGCCTTTCATGGTTTTAGGTACCTAAGGTACCATTTACCGCCAGCCCCGCTGAGCAGAGAGTCATCTTTCCCTCCTGATTCTCCCAAGCTGGGAAGCAGAAGTTTCTGTTTAATTGCCTTCTTTTTCCATATTATTTGGCTTGCGGTGTTTTCTTTTTTCCATGGTTGTTCACACGAGTAGCTAGGTATTGTCAGTCCACTCCGGCAGAGCCATGCAAGCTGGATTAAGGCTAATTACAAGGAAGTTTCACCTGGTGATGTTTTCTTTATAACTTTTAACGTTATTTCAGAATTTTCAACAATTTTTCAGAGATTGTCAACGATTCTTCACGTTTGTCAGTAATTTTTTATGATTTTATAAAAAGCTTACATACACACATGCTCGTGCGAGCACACAAAACTAAATGCGAGCTCACACACACACACACACACACACACACACACACACACACACACACACACACACACACACACACACACACACACACACACACACACACACACACACACACACACACACGTGCGAGTGCTCACGCACACATACATACAAACAGACATACGGACATCAAAGTCAGGACGGCTTCCTAGGATTTCAAAACATGAAGATCTGGTGAAAACTCGGTTTTCGAAAATCGTGGTAAAACCAATAACTTTCCAATTTGTATATAAACAATAACCGAACTAAAATATTAAATATTTAGTGATTGCTAAAATGTTTTTCCTATTTTTTCAGCATTTTTTTATGATTTTCGCCGTTTTTAACCATTTTAACATTGACTTTACTATTATTTACATTAAAGAAATTATTTTTCTAATTTTATATTCTATCAGATTAGATTTTATTTTGGTTGTTTTTACATAAACTCCACTACATTGTAACAATCCTTTACTGTGGGAAATTTGTCGTCGATGTAAAACGAATTCAAAAGTTGTGTCCAACATTATTGTATAGTTGTCCTCGCTTCAGGGGATCAAGGATCGTGTACCGGCATATGCGACTGTGGAACTTCTGCGGGATTTTCCTTTGTTGAACAAACTTTCTGTATTCGTTCAGGAAGTACACTTGTGTCGATGAATGAAATCGGATGTTACAGTTGGAAGCCTTCCAAAAGTTCCTTATTTCAAAGAATAAAATCTTTTTCACGGGATACATCATTACATACATGTGTTGGGAATATAACGATGACTTGTTTGTGACAAACTTTAGGTAGGTATATGCACACGAACACCTTGTTATAAAAGAAAAATATATAGTATTGAAAATAATCCAATCGATAAAGGAATTTATAAGATCATTTTAAATTTATTTGCTCTTCAATGTTTATTTGAATTATTTTTTTTGGAACCAAGCAACTCGAGTTTTTCAATGCTTTTAGAGCGCATGTATCGGTGAGAATTACTTAGTTTAAAAGTTGTAGTTCAAAAATTTGCCGTGATAGGTGTTTCATTAAAATTATTGACATTTTTCTAGTCGTCCTTTTGTTCTTTTGTGTTCAATCTCTTCCAAATACAAGTAAGTCGATTTTAATAATGTTTGAGGCGTAGGGCCTTCCATTTAGCAAGGATGAAGGGAAGCACAGAAATCTTCGTAAATAAAAAACGGACTTTTGCAAATGAGTCAAAAAAGATATGAAGAGAGCAGTAAATGCCGCTCTTACTTAAAGGATGGGGCTTCTTAGAGCCTTAATTTCATGTGAAATTTTTTGTGTGTGTATGTAGGTACTCATGATGTCCAATATATCTACCTATAGAAGGGGACGGTTTCGTCGAGGAGGTCTTTAAGTTCTACAGGAAGGTCCCTGTCTATAGTTTGGTAAAGTCTTAGGGAGGGAGAAGGATCTTGATTTTCGAAACTCTTGATCTTCTTGGGAGTCCTCCATTCCAGTGGGTATGGAAGTTCCTATATGGGCTGTGATGTTCGTTCCCTGTAGCGTCCGAGTGACGTATCGTTGTTGTAGCGTCTAAAATCGAAAGGAAAGAGTATATTTGTGGTTTGGTAGACAAGGCGGAGTTGGGTAAAGGTGGTGTAGGTTTTTGGCTTTGTGTATGATTGATCTCTCTGTTATAAGAAGAGAATGTAGGAGTCTCTGAGGGGAAGCAGAGTATGGCACGGCCTTTTAATCGACCAGAGAAAAAAAAGTATGAAGTAGGGTTTTGGTGTGACATCTTCCCAGTCTACCACCCAAGCACCTAGGAAAGACGCTCGTAGGCCATCTAATCTTGAGGAACGAGCTGTTTCCCCCATAGTGAGAGGTTCATATGGTGGAAAGTGAGATTATCTCGTCTGCTGAGGCTTGGATATCTGAAGATGTGTGTACAAAGCTCCAATTTCTCTCATTATTACAACATACCAACATTTGAGCTGTTTATTTAATTTCTTCTTTCTCTCCGGATCTGCCTTATATATATACTAGAGAATCAATTGTCGTACAAAAGTTATCGCGACCGGCCCCCAGATTGTCTAATTATATCAAGAGAAGTACACACATTAGGCTATAAAGTACTTCAATATTTAAATGGGAAAAGAAGTAAATGGAAATTTACTGATAAGTAGATATTAAAAATAGGTTTACAAAAACCAAAAGCGTTTTAATCATTTAAACCAGCAACCTTATCGTTTAGTTTAGAGCGCTTGTTTTCCAAATTTGTGATACACATGTAAAATTGTGCAAAAAATATGCATGGAAATTTATAGTCTCCGAGGCGCCTGCATATTTATGTTCTCATATGTAGTATATCTAAAAAGTTCGGTCCTCTAAACCAATCAGCTATTCACTGTTGCTGCTATATTTATGATGCTATGGTCCTTTAATATTTTATATTGATTCAACAATTTTGTTTTTCAGTTCATTTCTCTCGAAAAAACTAAATTAAAGCAATCTATTACCTTTAACTTTACCCTTTTAATAGCGGAGCTATAAAATTACCCGAACACAATAATAAAAACAATCTATAAACTTTCTATTAAAACTCGGTGACATATTGATAGACCCTTTCGAAACATTTGTGCTTCGGAATTTCTGTTACGTAATTATGTTGACACGAGAAATTACAGGGGATTACCAGGTATATACACATCATGGCAGCTATTTGAGCACAGCTTATTGATAACGAAACCATTCCAGAGATACCTAATGCCTACTTACACCGGAAACTTTGAATGTTGATAGAATTTTAGTCGACAGTTATAACCGAACGAGAACCTATATATTGATTATATTAAAAATATCTCATTTTCATTTCAAATTGGTGTAACTTAGGTACAGTATAGTTCTCAACAAAAAAGTAATATCTTAGAACGGTTATTGTTTACTACACAAATCGTTTTTTAACTTGCCGCTTAAAAATTGATTTTTTTATTGGAGGTCCTAGGAAGACCTCGCAATAATGTCCGTATTTCTATATGTATGTACGAGGTCTGGCTATTAAATAACGAGACTTACGCCTAGATGGCGCCTTAAAGGGGTGAGGAAAAACGAGTGCTCGAACACGCGCCGTACTCGCCAGATTTGGCGCCGTGCGACTTTTATTGTTTCAGAAGATAGAATCTGCTTTGAAAGGGATCCGATTTGAGTCAATGGAAGCAGTAAAACAAAAAACGGCCAAGATTCTAAAGGCCCTCACCAAAGAAGACTTCAAGCACTGCTTTGATCAATGGAAAAATCGTATGGAAATGTGTGTGGCGAGGGGATGAGGAGTATTTTAAAATGGAGCATTTGAATGTAGAATAATTTTAATAATAAAACCCTTTTTCGTAACCAGTCTCGTTATTTGATAGCCAGACCTCTTATGTAATAATGTGTGTACTATCTCACTGCACTGAAGACACGAGCATATACTTTGTTAATCCCTTCAAAAATAAGCATTCTGAATTTCTGTTTAATTTGGTAAAAAGCTTTGTTAAGCGCTTTAACGGATTTCGAACCACTTTTTACTTTTTAAAAACCAAAACTAGAAAACTTTAGCAAAACTAGCAAAGGAGAGGGATCGATGTTGCAAGTGTCCGAAAGTGCAAAAGAAAAACTTGGTTTATCCAAAAGAGTTTCACACATGTCTGTATATCGGGAAAATAAGAGAAGTTGAATATCATTTTGGAAAAGAAGAAATGCCCAAAATACACTGTTGCACAATTCCAAGGTATTCCTCGAAATTGACGGGCTCTAAGGGTACCACATTTTTAAATTAAACCCAGGAGTAACTTTTAACTTTATCAGTAGATATTACGGCGATATGGAGACCCTCCCACCGCTACCACCTTCGCTAGTCGGTTTTTCCACACACGCCATGAAGACCCTCCACAACTACCACCTTCGCTACTCGGTTTTTCCACACACGCCATGAAAACCCTCCACCTCTACTACCTTCCTTAGTTTTGCTGAGGTAGTGTCGTTTTTGATCTTAAAGCTCAATTAAAGTGGTTGAAGCGGTTTAAAAATCGATTAAAAGCGATTTCTAAAGCAGTTCCGCTTGAACCACCGCTTTTTAAAACGCTTTTAACTGTTTTTTAAACCACTATAATTGTTTTTTAACCACTTCAACCACTTTTGAACTGCTTTGTTAAGGCCATTAACGGTTTTCAAACCGCTTTAACTGCTAAACTATTGGACTTACTTTACAGCCTAATGTATTTATTCCTTTTGATATAATTAGAGTGGAATCGGAGATCTGGGAACCGACCGCGATAAGTTTTGTACGACAATCGATTCCCTAGTCTACATATTTCGCAGATCCGGTGAGTAAATTTCTAACAAATTAAATGAACAACACAAATGTTTGTATGTTGTGATAATGACAGCAAGTTTAGGTATAAAAACGTTCTGAAATCTGTTTAAATCGGCGGAAAAGCTCTGCATAATTGTGCACGTAAACGGTACACAGGGTCGGATCAGAACTTTATACCAAATTTTTAAGCGACAGAAATATCGTTTTGGATGACGAAACATCAGTATCAGTAGATATTGTGGTGATATGGAGACCCTCCCAACACTACCACTTGTGCTAATCGGTTTTTACATACACGGCATCCACTTTTACTACCTTCGCTAGTCAGTTTTTCCTTACAAGACCTGGAGACCCTTTACCACAACGACTATCGCTAGTTTTGACAAAGAAGTGTTGTTTTTTCTCTTAAAAGCGGCTCATAGATCAGTTCCGCTTTAACCACTTTTACCGCTTTTAAAAACGCTTTTAACCGCTTTAGCCACCTACGATCCAGTTCAACTGCTTTTTAAAAGCCAAAACGACACTTCTTCCAGCATAACTAGTGAAGATGGTAGTTGGTCTTCATGCCGTGTATGGAAGAACCGACTA
This sequence comes from Altica lythri, assembly GCA_964028335.1. NCBI lineage: Eukaryota > Metazoa > Arthropoda > Insecta > Coleoptera > Chrysomelidae > Altica > Altica lythri. The sequence continues at coordinate 5,085,307 of OZ034809.1, forward strand.
ACGAAGGTGGGTTTCCATACTGCTACAATACCTACTTTTATTTTACTCTATGAAGGGTAATTAGAAGAAGAATGAAGATCACTGATGCAAAGTATGGTAGTATTTTAATTTTTGTCTCATAACTTTTGTAACATACTTTTAGTCAAATGTTTCACAAAAGAAAAGTTATCAAAAATTCACATCAAATACTTGTGTGAACCGTAAAATCTAAATAATATTTTAAAACTTTGCCAATTATGTCTTTAATTATATTTCTACTCTATTTCGTTCCCCATTAAAATATCTGACAAGAAATCGTTTCGACTGTGTCCTTTCATTCGATTCCAATAAGTAAAGCTCACTTCTAAATTACTATTTTTTTTTATCAAAGGACGTCTATCTGTTGAAATGGCCTAACATCAACCTTTTTAACTTTAATTTTCCAACCATTATCACAATTCAATGAATACGGATCTTCCTGTTCACTAGGTCGAGAAAAAACTTTTCAGGGGCTTTGCATTTGGAAATGAACTCTCATTATTGCTGCACATTAACGTTTTATTTGAAAAAAAATGCTATCGTTGAAATTTACTTTTCCTTTAAACATTATATAAATATTTGAATTATTTGTAGAATTACGTAAAAAACTATATTTTTTGTCACACAATAAATTGATAAAGATTATTTTACGAAATAACTTTTGGAAAGATTTTCCTCAATACTTTCTGATATTAAAAAATTGAGGAAGCATAGACTGAGATACCTCGCACAATGGAACCTCTCCACATAGACCTTACCACCTGGTGAAGACCTGGCAAGTATGTTATAAAAGCTTGAATAGAGTCGAAAGGGAAGTGGGCAACACTAAAGATTAACCAGCTAAATAAAAGTTTCTCGAAGACCTGTTTATCCTATGCGAATGTGGAGAACAAGAGATCATCCAACACTTATACAACTACCCACACTGCCCAACGGTTCTATTTAACCTTCAACCAATGGCAGCAAGGACCAATATGTGAAAGTATTGGCAGGCACACCTCCACAATGAAATCTCGCTAGAGAGGCCCTACCACCTGGTGAAAACCTGATAAGAAGGTATTAAAAAGCTTGAATAGACTCGGAAGCGGAGTGGACAACACTAAAGATAACCTAGCTAAATGGAAGTACCCTATATGAATGCACACCCTATATGAATGCGGAGAACTAGAGATCATCCAACATTTGTACAACTACTCGCACTGCCTAAGGGTCCTTTGACCTTGCTGCGCTAAGGGCCAATATGTGGACACCTCCGGCAATGACACGACTCCACAATGGCCTTACTACCTGGCGGAGACTAAGATTGAAAAGTATGAAAAAGCTTGAATCGACTCGGAAGAGGATTGAAAAACACGAAAGATAACCTAGCTAAATGAAAGTACCCCGAAAACCTGCACATCCTATGTAAATGCGGAGAAAAACGTCATTAAGGTTACCCAATTTTGGTCCGATAAAGTTTAACATTTCCTAATGTGATTGTTAAAGCCTTCTATGTCTTTTGGTTTGTTATATGCATGCCAAGTGATTTTTATTACTATTGGATCCAGTGTTTACTAAAGATTAATATTTGTCCATTTTTTTGAACAAGTAAATTTTTTACGAATGAATGACCAGATTATAAAAGCAGAAAAAACCTGTAGATGCAAGAATTGTTATATGTAGCTATTTAAGCAATATAGATAATTATCGATTGGTATTATATATTTATACATAAAATAAAGCGATTTTGCCTTGGATCGTGTTATACATGAGTTGCGTCGCATTTCCAGGTTTATGGAAGTTTCAATCGCTCACGACGAGCCATGCGATTTATTACATTTTGGTATATTCATATAACGCAAGCCGCAATTGCTGAATTTGCCATTAGAACTACTGGCACTGCAACTGTATACGAAGCATACAGTGAACTGACGGAACTGTGTTATGGATTAGCTCTTAGTTAAGTGGTTTCAGGTGATTATCAAGAGGTATCGTGTGTGAAATGTCAATTCGAATTTGAGTACGTTAAATTCGATACGCTTAACTAGTTATTGTTATACCACATAACTTCCAAGCCAAAAGATTATTTTCGGAATATATTGTAACTAATAGCTAATTCAGTAGTTTTAAGATAATCTATACATAAAGTGTGACTTATCGCCCGGTTTTAACGCAAAAACTACTTCGAGTCCTGCGTCAAGCAACTTTTTTTTGGTCGATATGAATAATGGCAATAGGTAGACGTTCCTACACAACAAACATAACATTTTTAACGTTTTTATAGATAATGGTACAGAGAAGAGAAAACTAAGAAAATTATTACTAAATTTAGTACTATGACGCCATCGTAAGGTGGCGCAGTAAGGATGTAAGGAATAAATGGTTTACAGGAGTTAGATGGATGAAGGGTTTTGAGTGTTGGGGTTAAGAAACCTGCTATAGGTTTAAGTGTCCTTTTAATGAAGTGGTAGATGGAGTTAGTAACAGTCGTCGGCGCCATTCGGAGTTTGCTTCCTAGTTTCTCTGCTGTTTTGATGTTTCCTGGTTCCTGGTTACAGAAATGTGCCTAAATCGTCACAAATACATATACAATTTTTTTGGTGTGAGGCCGCCCATTTGGCAAGGACAAAGAGAACCACAGAAACTTTCGTCAAGGACTCATTTTTTTTGTATTTTTGTAGACAAAGCAGCTTGGGTAAAGGTGGTGCAGGTTTTTAGTTTTATAGATAATGGCTCTCTCTGTGGCAAGAAGCCGATGAAGAAGTCTCTGAGAAAGGGCAGAGTATGGCAAGGAATAACCGACAAGAGGTGAATAACAGTTTTATATGTATAAAGAAGAGTTTTGGAGTGGTATCTTCCGAGTCTAATACCCAGAGCAACTAGAAGTGACGCTCGTCTTTTCATTTTATTGATGATAAGATCGACACCGGTGTCGACCTGGTCTTGAGAAACGAGCTGTAGTAAAAGGCTGATATGGTCCAAAGTGAGATTTTCTCGTCGACTAAGGTTTGGATGTTTGGGTTGTGGTGGGGTTTAGGGCTACTCTCCATCTACTGCACCAGTTTTACGGTTAAGAATTTCAGTCGACGTTGCGGAGGTGTATAGGGCCGTGTCATCAACGAATAGTTGGATACTATTAAGATAAAGTATATCGCTAAAGTAGATAGTGTATTAGTATTGTAGAGACAATTTTTTTTTTGATTTAGGGTAGAGGCTGTAGAAGTTGAAGTCCTAAAATCGGGTTTTGAATCCAGTGGTTTGGTTGGAATCCATGTTGGAAAGAGGGAATTATAAAGTTAGTATGTTCCTGATTCTGTCTAGAAGCAAAAGTTCAAAAAGTTTGCCAATGACGTTAAGCAGAGAGATCGGTCTGTAGTTTTGTGTATTTGTGGGATTTTTTCTAGGTTTGGGGATTAGGAGGATGTTTAAGGTGTTTCTGTGCTTCTCTTCGTCTTTGCCAAATGGGAGGCTGCACGCTAGGGGAGACATGCCCCAGCATCAATCTCCGAAACACACATTGTCCATTTCAATTTTACCATCCACTCCCTGAAAAGGACACTAAGTCCTACAGCAGGGTCCTTAAACCCAACAACCAAAATCACAATTATTCCTGGTATACTTGTATTAATCAGGAAGATATTGCCACTTATGTAATACGATTTGTTTTAAACTAAAAGGAATATCGAAGTAAAATTTCTCCTAAATATGTAATAGCTATTTCTATGTTCAATAAAATCCAATTAAAATTTTTTAAAAAGCTTTTTTAATCTGGGAAATATAGCGTTTTGTAACACCTTTTTGTTAAAATAAAAGGAATATCATGACGAAGAGCTAATCGCCGAACCTTAAGCCTATTTTACAATTTTAAATTCTATATATAAATACCGTTAAAAAGGTAAAAAAGTGCTTATATATTAATTATGCAGATTAGAAATAATAAACTTTTCGTGTACCACGATTCGGCATAAAGAAAATCTCTCTTCGCTTTCTAGAGGAAACTTTATCTTGACATTATAATTTTGTTAAGCTAGCGGATTTATGGTTGATTGGAGTATTAGGCATACACCTTCGTAGTATAATTACTTTGGGACCATTTGTGCGAAATAATCTCAGGGAAATGCCAACTTTCCTTTTAAGGGTTTAATGTTCAGAGGGTTTGTTTTAGTAATAGACTTATTGACGATTATTGAGGTTGAGTGTGTTTAGTTTTAAACTCTGAATTAGGTCACATTTACATCTTGATTGAATCGTTGTAATGTGAGTATTTAATGAAAAAGGTCCTGTATGTAATAAATCTAAATAAACATGGAACTTCATCAGCTGTTGATTAGAATTTTAAATAACTTTGGTAATTTTTGTAAAAGTTAGTTTTTCTGTCGGTATATAACCTTCCCTAACATTAGGTGACATTCGAAATCTGGAAAACTTTTATTGTTATTTTTATCTCTCCATATCTTTATAAAACTTGTTCCTGCACCTCTTTTTAACCAAAATTTCTGCTTGAGATTACTCATTCTTTTTATAAAGAAGTTTTCATTCCATCTTCTTGTTCTTCTTTATGTGTCGTTTCCATTGAGGAGGTTGGCAACAATTTCGGATGACCTTCAGCCACGAACATTGTCTTCGGCCAGGTACTCTGCGATTCTTTATTTTTCCTTCCATGATGAGTTTTGGGAGCTCGTATTTCTGGTGCCGAGATATGTGTCCTTGATAAGCAGCCTTTCTTATCTTAATTGCTGTTAGCACCTCTCTGTCTTTTCAGTAGAGTTGTTACCAAAAGCAAGAGACAAATCAGCAAGTGGTAGGAGAAGTATAGGCCGACCGCCCAAAAGATGGAGTGACGACCTTCTATAGAGCCATCTGTCTGCCAATGAACAAGCAGAATTGCTTGTATAAAGAAAGATGAAGAAGAAGATCTTGGTCAATGTGCTGAAATCCTCATTCGAAAAACTTGTGGACCGTGCAAATGGCAGTATCAACTCTGAAGAAGACTATTTTGAATAAAATAGATTCCATTTCTCAAAAAACAAATTTGTTCACTTTTTTTCCTTGTCCTGTTTACTTTATGACAGACTTCGTATAAGTATTATTAGTGATATTAAACCTGTAAATGTGCCGTAAACGGAAAAAAATGGGAACCCCCGAATTAAATGATGTTATTTGTAATTTATATTGCAAACAAAAGTGTTTAAACATTAAGAAGAAGATAAAAAGGTAATATTTAAAGAGATCCCAATATAAAACATTGTATATAAGTTCTGTAACGATAAAACTTAAGTAGATAAGTACACGTTAATACTGCTGCCAACAATTTATGAAGCATTTAATGCTTCTGCCATTTATCACGATTATTGTTGTTGTGTAAAGGCGCTAACTTTCCTAATTTGGGAACTTTGTTAATTTATTGTATTTCCGGTGAACTTGCCGTTAAATCGATTAAAGCTTCTGCTTCAATTATTGTATCAAGATATCATCGGCGGTAATACGTGAGAACTTTAAATCCTCTAGGGATTTAGTTCAGTTTTTTACTTACTTTTCTATCCAAGTGGATCTGGATAACGATAAATTTATATCAATATATTGTATTTGGTAGAAGTTGATCAGAAAATTGTATGTTTATAAAATTCTGATGTATATATGTAGAAAGGCTAAGAAAAATGGTGTATCTGGGGACAGTTTAATACAAAAAGGTCGACTTTTTACGACAAAAACTACGGTTGGGATCTGGAGTGCAATTTGGTGTTTACCTCTTCACGCACAAACTCCCTCATTCGCTGAAAAACTTATTAAAAATTTCCATACGAATGTTTCATCGATCATTTAGTTCACAATCTGAAAGAAAACTTTTTAAAAAGTTTTTGTTAAAACACACAATATTAATTTAAACTTTTATACAGTTACATTAAATTGTGTTTGTAGAAGAGGACAGAATTATTTCATATAAATATTTGTCGATTTTGTTAATTTTTTTTGTCTATTTTCAGGTTTTTTTTTGTTACATTTTGTAATTTTTACGGTTTTGTCGTTTTTTATTTTATTTTATACATTTCAATTAAGAATTGCTTGTTTAAAAATGAGAGATATTAACTGCGCCACCTTACAGTGGCGTCTCAGTGCTTGATTAAGTATAAAGTTTGTTCAAATATATGAAATATCGACTGCGCCACCTTAGAGTGGCATCATGGTAATTAAATTACTTAGTATTTTCCCATTTTTTATAACATTTTATAATTTTTTTTTGTTTTTTGTTATTTTTTTAATTTTGCTAGTTTTATATCTTTTTCTGGTTTTTCCAGTTATTTTTTCGATTTTTTCCAATTTTTTTTTAGTTTTACATTTTTTCATTTATTTTTTTCTCTTTTCGACAATTTTTTACGATTTTCAGTAATTTTTTAACCATTTTCGAGAATTTTTCAAGGCATATAACTGAAGATTTTTCTGTAAATTTGCAAATTTTCATAAAGATTAAATAAATGGAAATATCGAAAATTTACGGGAGAGACTGACTGTGTTTTTTTTTGTTGATTTTCGATTTTCTTCAACTTTCTAGTTTAACCCTGTATAACTTAAAAGTCGAAAAAGATATTAAAAAAGTGAGAAGATTTATGGAAAAACTGAAGATTTTTCTCTAAATTTGCAAATTTTCATAAAAATTAAATAAATGGAAATATCGAAAATTTACGGGAGAGACTGACTACATTTTTTTTTGTTAATATTCGATTTTTTTCAACTTTCTAGTTTAACCCTGTATAACTTAAGAACCGCGAAAGATATTAAAAAAGCGAGACGATTTATGGAAAAACTAAAGATTTTTCTCTAAGCTTGCAAATTTTCATAAAGATTAAATAAATGAAAATATCGAAAATTTACGGGAGAGACTGACTATGTTTTTTTTTGTTGATTTCGATTTCCTTAAACTTTCTAGTTTAACCCTGTATAACTTAAGAACCGCAAAAGATATTAAAAAAGTGAGAAAATTTATGGAAAAACTGAAGATTTTTCTCTAAATTTGCAAATTTTTATAAAGATTAAATAAATAAAAATATCGAAAATTTACGGGAGAGACTGACTATGTTTTTTTTTTTTGTTGATTTTCGATTTTCTTTAAGTTTCTAGTTTAACCCTGTATAACTTTAGAACCGCAAAAGATATTAAAAAAGTGAGAGGTTTTATGAAAAAACTGAAGATTTTTCTCTAAATTTGCAAATTTTTATAAAGATTTAATAAATAGAAATATCGAAAATTTACGGAAGAGACTGACTATGTTTTTTTTTGTTAATATTCGATTTTTTTCAACTTTCTCGTTTAACCCTGTATAACTCAACAACCGCAAAAGATATTAAAAAAGTGAGAAGATTTATGGAAAAACTAAAGATTTTTCTGTAAATTTGCAAATTTTCATAAAGATTAAATAAATGGAAATATCGAAAATTTACGGGAGAGACTGAGTAAGTTTTTTTGTTGATTTTCGATTTTCTTTAACTTTCTAGTTTTACCTTGTATAACTCAAGAACCGCAAAAGATATTAAAAAAGTGAGAAAATCTATGGAAAAACTAAAGATTTTTCTGTAAATTTGCAAATTTTCATAAAGATTAAATAAATGGAAATATCGAAAATTTACGGGAGAGACTGAGTAAGTTTTTTTGTTGATTTTCGATTTTCTTTAACTTTCTAGTTTAACCTTGTATAACTCAAGAACCGCAAAAGATATTAAAAAAGTGAGAAAATCTATGGAAAAACTAAAGATTTTTCTAAAAATTTGCAAATTTTCATAAAGATTAAATAAATGAAAATATCGAAAATTTACGGGAGAGACTGACTACATTTTTTTTTTGTTAATATTCGATTTTTTTCAACTTTCTAGTTTAACCCTGTATAACCTAAGAACCGCGAAAGATATTAAAAAAGCGAGAAGATTTATGGAAAAACTGAAGATTTTTCTCTAAATTTGCAAATTTTCATAAAGATTAAATAAATAAAAATATCGAAAATTCACGGAAGAGACTGACTATGTTTTTTTTTTGTTGATTTTCGATTTTCTTTAACTTTCTAGTTTAACCCTGTATAACTTAAGAACCACAAAAGATAAGAATTAATACAGTAAACTGTAATATTGTCGTGTTTAGTAAAGCGACTTACTCATAGGTTACTAAGAATATATAATAAATATAATTCTATCGCTTTACAAGTTTTGAAAAACAATTTTTCAAAGAAAATGACCGTTCAACTAAGAAGAAACAACTACTTCCCGGGTTATATACCCCGACGGATATTGGATTACACTTCAAAGTCGAACGGGGTTGGTATATCTACAAGATATATAACCAACCTTTCTGGTTTGCAGTTAGAAGGGACAACATAACTTGCAGACCGGTTTCGACCTTTTTGGGTCTCGTCAGTACAAGGTATATGTTATCCGTTATTAAAAAAGTGAGAAGATTTATGGAAAAACTGAAGATTTTTCTCTAAATTTGCAAATTTTCATAAAGATTAAATAAATAAAAATATCGAAAATTTACGGGAGAGACTGACTATGTTTTTTTTTGTTGATTTTCGATTTTCTTTAACTTTCTAGTTTAACCCTGTATAACTTCAGAACCGCAAAAGATATTAAAAAAGTGAAAAGTTTATGAAAAAACTGAAGATTTTTCTCTAAATTTACAAATTTTCATAAAGATTAAATAAATAGAAATATCGAAAATTTACGGGAGAGACTGACTATGTTTTTTTGTTGATTTTCGATTTTCTTAAACTTTCTAGTTTAATCCTGTATAATTTAAGAACCGTAAGAGATATTAAAAAAGTAAGAAACTGAAGATTTTTCTGTAAATTATATTTTTCAAAATTTCTTTATAATTTTGTTAAATTGTTAACAACTTTCTCCAACTTTACACGATTTTCAACGTTTTCACTTGATCAGAATTTTTAAAAAATGATCCTCATTTTTAACAATTTTTTAAGGTTACTAACATTGTTCACGATTTTAACATTTTTTTTTTTACTATTATTTACGTTTTTTTTCATTTCAAAGATTTTGAACAATCTTTCTGGATTTTCAAATTTTTTTTTTAGTATTTTCGTTAATTTTTTACAATTTTAACAATTTTTCAAGTGTGTTTAGTTGTTCTTTTTTTATTTTCTGCATTTTAAGTAAGATATTAACTGCGCCACCTTACGGTGGCGCCTTAGTACTTGATTAAGTCAAATTTTACGTTTAAATGTATGGAAAATCAACTGCGCCACCTTACGGTGGTATATACAATTATTCAGATTGTTTTTTTGAGCTTTTTACTTATTATAAATGCGTCTGTCAGTATTTGAGGAACAATAAAAGTATCCATTATATTCGTTCCATTCAGTAATCCTTCAGCATGATAAATCATTTTCTCTGACATTTATGAAGATGTGCCTTTACTCTGAAACAGAGATGGGAATCAAATTCTGTAATTAAAAATAAAAAGAAGTTGGAATATTAAATTTGTTTCCGGATAAGTTTAGTAAAACGAAAAATTTACTTCTGAATTCTTACAGTAAAAACAGAGCATAAAATAGAACCTTACAAGCTTTCTATTTAATATTTATTTTTCTAAGATTATTTTTTATAACAAAAACTAGCTGAGTTCGTTATGGAATCATTACAATTTATAGCATATGAAACAAATAAAATTTCCAATATTTCACCAAATTATATTCAAGCATTCCAAGCATGCACTTTCTATTCAAAGTGGAAATTTGCCAAACAAGTGGAAGTAATTTCTTTTATGAGTCAATCCATAGGATTTTCCTAGCAGAATGACATACCTAATATCATAGTTGATTGTAACGTGTCCGGGCTCTTGATATTACTTTTATCCAGAGAATCCAGAGATCGGAAAATTCTGCACACGTAGCATATATCCCGTCCAATTTTATCTGAAAAGGCGCATATGATGTCGACCTGTTTTGTTTCGAATATTTTCCGGTTCCTGAAAATGCTTAAAGCAATTGCTGGATATCAGTTGTCAATTAGGTCTTATTGCCTTCATATTGACGATAAAATTTACTGAAATTCAATCAATAATTATTATTCTATTCATACACAGACTATATTTCTATGGATTTTAAAGTGCGAAATCGTGTCATATTTTCATAATAAAGATTCTTTTGTCACCACACTATGCTTCGATACATAAAATATGACATCAAACAAAAATAATAATCAAATCAATCAATTTTAAATACTAGTTCTAAGTTGGTTACTCCTTTTCTTGTATTGTTCTTATTTGCTCTGAACGGTTCTAGAATGGTTCTTTGTTCTGTTGGAACAACCCTATCGTCACCAACTTGTTTAAAATTATATAGTTATGCTTTATATAAATAACTTATTTAATTTGTGTACGAAGAAAATTTTTATATAGGCCTACGAAAAATTGAACCGTTATGTAGTGGCTCATCAGTATCTGAAAATTTATTTGACGTTTTTGTATCGGGAGTTTCTCTTTACTTTTATTTTCCCTTTGGGAGTAATTTTCGGCCATCAAACCTACGAGAAATCATTATGTTAGCTTCGTGAAATTTTCTGTTATTTTTATGAGTCTCGAAAAACGATTTATGGATATATTTTCCGAATCCCCAGATGGATAACGCTTATGCCCCAGTAGACTAAGGCAACAACGATGATAAATATGCGAAAATATTTAATAAACCTTAGGGTTGGTATATAGGTACGCCTTTTTTATATTAGTTTCTTTTATCAGCATAAAATCACAGAAAATCCTGAGGGTAGTATTGGATGTTTATTAAAATTTTGCGGAGACACCTGGTAGATGGCATTATATTTCGATTTCTAAATAATACAGTTATACCTCGAGGTCCAATTGTCTGTCAGTGACGTCATTGTGACGTAATTGCAATTAGATACTTTGTTATAAAAACACCTTTGAGTAAATTGAAATACCTATAATGTAAATTTCCTTAGTTAGAAACATTCCAATCTGAGAAATGTAGTTGAAACAGCAAATTTAATCTCCTTCACCCTTCGACCACACGAAAAACTCAAGTGGAACTTGAAACTATTCCTCAGCAAGTGCCAGGCACGTTTTTGGCAGTCGCAAGGACCCGCTCGTGGATATTGGAAAAGTTCCGAAACGGAAAACTTATGGAACAATCTATAACTCGCTTAAGCGCGATTTCATTGATACACTGATAAAAATTTTCAACTCCAGAAAACTAGTTAAGAGTGCCATTAGGATTCACAGAAATTAGCTTAAAGGTAATCGTCATTTTTTCATTTTTATATTTTTATCGTCATTCGTTTTAAGACTAATTAAGATTATAAGTCTTTCGACAGTGTTTTCTATGTATTACAAACTTTCCCTATAGTTATCACAGTCCCTTCAACTGGCCTTTTACTTTTATCAACTTTCGTTTAAACATTATAAGTCTTTCAACAAACTTTTACTACAGTAATCATAGTCCTTTTAAATGGCTTTTTACTTTAATTAACTTTCGTTTTAAGACTAATTAAGACTAGAAGTCTTTCGACAGTGCTTTCTATGTATTACAAATTTTCGCCTAAAGTTATCACAGTCCCTTCAAGTGGCCTTTCACTTTTATCAACTTTCGTTTTAAGATTAGAAGTCTTTCAACAGTGTTTACTATGTATTACACACTTTTACTACAGTTATGACAGTCCCTTCAAGTGCCCTTTTACTTTCATTAACTTTCATTTTAAGACTAATTAAAATTATAAGTCTTTCGACAGTGTTTTCTTTGTATTACAAACTTTTAATACAGTTATCACAGTTCCTTCAAGTGGTCTTTTACTCTTATCGACTTTCGTTTTAAGATTGGAAGTCTTTCAACAGTGTTTTCTATGTATACAAACTTTAACTACAGTTATCATAGTCCCTTCAAATTCTCTGTTACTTTCATCAACTTTCGTTAAAAGACTAATTAAGATTATAAGTTTTTCGACAGTGTTTTCTATTAACTACAAACTTTCACTGCAGTTATCACAGTCTTTTCTATGTATTACAACCTTCCACTACAGTAATCATAGTCCTTTCAAGTAGCCTTTTACTTTCACCGACTTTCGTTTTAAGACTAGTTAAGATTATAAGTCTTTCAACAGTGTTTTCTATGTGTTACAAACCTTCATTACAGTTATCACAGTCCCTTCAAGTGGTCTTTTACTTTTATCGATTTTCGTTTTAGGACTAATTAAGATAATAAGTCGTTAGAAAGTGTTTTTCATGTATTACAAACTTTTACTACAGTTACACAGTCCCTTCAAGTGACCTTTTACGTTTATCGTCTTTCGTTAAAAGACTAGAAGTCTTTCAACATAGTTTTCTATGTATTACAAACTTTCACTACAGTTAACACAATCCCTTCAAGTGGCATTTTACTTTTATCGACTTTCGTTTTAGGATTAGAAGTCTTTCAACAGTTTTTTCTATCATAGTTCTTTCAAGTGGCCTTTTACTTTCACCGACTTTCGTTTTAAGACTAGTTAAGATTATAAGTCTTTAAACAGTGTTTTCTATGTATTACAAACTGTCACTATAGTTATATTATAGTCCCTTTAAGAGGCCTTTTATTTTCATCGACTTTCGTTTTAAGACTAATTAAGTTTTCGACAGTGCTTTTTTTGATTTTCATATCCATAATATGGAGATATACATTGGGAAATGACGTATTTGCTCTCGAACAGACCCAGCCACGTTTCTCCCTACTTTTTTATTTTTTGGCTCTTTAATCATCATTTCTTTGAAAAATATTGTAATTTTTATGAGTGTATAAATCCATTTCGCTGTAAAAATAATTCTTCATTGATACAATGGATACGGATAGTGGCCGCTCGAAAACTGATTGTCTGCAACAAATTGACTCAAATTCGTGGTGAATTGATCAATAGAATCGTTGGGAATTAATTTATGGAGTCTGCTTTCTGCTAGCAGCACCGTTAGGATCACTTTGTCATCGGCTTCGTTGCTTGCTTGCCTTTTTCCACCCTCTCTGGATCCACTATTTATACTTCAAAAGAAATAAATTTATTTTTATAATATTGAATTATATTATACTTGGTTTCTACAGTGATAAAATAAGTGTAGCTACTTTTTGGATAGAAAATCTAATAGGAAATTTCTTATTAGATGTTGAATTGATTTAGCCAATACTTGGTGCAGATCCATAATATATAATATTAATAAAAATGAAACTACCACTTAAAACTTTTTTTTAAATTATTTTGGAGTTCAAAACATTCATTTTTATATATTCCCCAAACTTTTGTGAAAATTCTTATATATAAAAAAATATGCATTATTGGGTTACAAAGAAACCTTTTACTCAGATTTACAGAGTAAGTATTATATTGGGAAACCTATTAAAATCGGTGGTATAATTAATAGGTCACATTATTTAAAGGGCATTACTAAAAATATATATTATATATGGGGTGATCCTTAATGCTAATATTTTAGGATATGATTATTCACGTGAGTACCTACTGAATGTCTTAAGTGATTTTTGACAGGACATGAAACCGTTTTTATGACTATTGAGACTGTCTTAAACAGTTGGGACTGTTTTTGTAATGGTTGAAAGTGTTTTGTGAATACTGAATGCCTTTTGGTGACTGTTGTGACCTATAGTAGGATATGCAACTGTTTTCATGACTACTGAGGCTGTCTTAAACAGTTGAGACTGTTTTTGTAATTGGTGAAAGTGTTTTATGGTTACTAAATGTCTTTTGGTGACTGTTGTGGCTTTTAACAGGATATGAAACTGTTTTTATGACCTCAAAAAATGATTCTTTCACCACTCGTAAAACAATATATTATTAATCTAGTAGCACTTTAAACTGGACTAAATCGATATACAATTTTAGATAAGCGTTTTGTTTGCATTGAATTCATTTCCTTAGTAATATGATGTTTTTTCAGGACGTGAAAAATAAATATAAGTTATCGATTTTTCAATTTTATATTAATCTACTACTTTTGTTTGTTTTCATTATTTTATATCCAATTGCTAATAAAAGAATAATATTCCGTAGATAAGGAAAGATGAGTTTTATATACCCTACTTTAGATATTAATGTATACAGGATGTTTCTTAAAACTAGGATGATATCGTTATTTTTTAGATCATAACTGGTCAAGTTTTTATAACAAGACAAGTTAAATTTTTTTTGTAAAATTTGGCCAAATTGGTCTTCTATGTTCAGCAGATAAATATACTTTGCAACAAACACACACACACACAAGCGCGCGCGCACTCACACACACAGAGGGAGTGAGAGAGAGAGGGGGGAGAGAGAGAGAAACACACACACACACAGAGTGAGTGAGAGAGGGGTGGTGGAGAGAGAAGCACACACACACACACACACACACACACACACACACACACACACACACACACACACACAGAGTGAGTGAGAGAGGGGGGGTGGAGAGAGAAGCACACATACAAACACATGTGCACACGCACGCACACACACAAACAAACGCGCATGCACAAACACATCTCTACTTTTTCTGTGGGTAAATCGGAAAAAAACAGAAAATCTAAAAAACTGTATAACAAAATGAAAATTTGGTAAAACGAATTTTTAGTACCAATTATCAAAACTTGTCTAATAAACCAACTCTAATAGAAATTAAGCTTTTCAATCATAAACATTCACGTTGTCGCTAAATTTGATCAATTTCCTACAAGATTATACTACTTTGAAATTATAAAATTAACAATTAAGAGGCGCTAGTTAGGCTGTCAACTTCACACCCTCACCAAAGTTCTAAGCGGGAAATTATTGTGTTGCGAATAATGAATTGAAAATCATAGATGTTTCATTCGAGCCCCGCAATTTCAATGTAGCACTTGCTCTGAGCACAAAACATCACTTTGATTTAGATTTAATTAATGGAACAGACAAATATAATTAGGAAAGCAGAGATGTTACGATAAATATACAAAAAATTATTATTTTTCTACAATCACTTAGTAAAGTAGGCTTATTTGCTTACAATTGACAACAAAAAGTGGATATTTAACGAGGAGTGGCACTTTAATGCTACAGAGCACAAATTAAAAGTAAACAGATACAAAACAAGCGATTTGAGATCCTTGACAGTGAACGTAGCGATGGTCTAATTGGTCAAGATTCAAATGCAAAAAGATAGATTTTACTACAGGTGTCAAAAAGCTTCAGTGTGAAACGTGGAGTAAGACGGGAGACGAAATTTAATCGTCAGTTACAAAATCTTGTGTTTGTTGATGACATTGACATCGTAGCAAGGTCGCTTAGAGCTCTTGAGGAAATTTAAGTGGCCTTGAAAGGTGCAACACAGGATCTGTAACTTGAGATCAGTCAGAGTACAGGTTGATTTCTAGAAGGGAACTAAGAGAACCACTGGAGGAGGTTCAGATAGGTGATGTTAAATTTAAGATAACCAACAAATTTAAATATTTTGGGGCTAACATGAATAATAAGAACGATACAGCTAAAGAAGTAAGGAGCGGAATACCAGCAGATTTCTCAGATTAGTGAATAGGGACCAAGATACAGATCTATCTCACAGTAATACGTTCAGTGATTTTATATGAAGCTGAGATATGGATTCTCACAGCCCGAGAAATTGAGATCCTCACAAGTTGGGAAAGGAAGATCCTTTGACGAATCTATAAACTAGTGAGTGAGAAGGGGAGGTTGAGAATAAGAAAAAATGACGAGCTGGCGGAGCTCTATGGCGGGCCAGACGTGGTGGCCGAGATCTGGCCGGTAAGATTGAGATGGCTTGGTCATGTTGAAAGGATGCCGGAAGAGAGAGCAGTTAAAATGGTCCATAGAGGAAACCCATATGGCAGACAGCTAAAGGGGCTGAAGTGAATAGATGGTGTAAAACAGGACCTCAGAAGAATTGGAGTGAGGAGATGGAGGAACTTGGCTCAGGACTGTCAACTATGGAGCCAATTGGTTGTACATGCAGAAGCTCTAAGCCAATGATGATGACATAATTTTTGATCACAATGATATCTTATCTTCACTCTTTCCCCTTTTTCTTTCTTTGCCTACCATACACCTTTTGGCCGTTCTTTTTACATCGATGTAATGAAGTGTCTTGTGACTTGCTGATGAGATCAATGTATTACTGTACAAAAAATTTTGTTGTACCAAAGTGTAGAAAGTATTAACTTAAAATAACAAAATTAGAATGTTATAAACCAAAGAAAATCGTTCACAATAACAATATTTGTAAGGTATATATAATTTTTATGATGATATGAAACTTATGACTAGAATACATAACATACACAAATTTTGTTTATCCAGATAAGTGCCATAACTTTATGTGGAAAACAGTAATAAACCAAACCTTAAACTAAAGTGATTTGAAGTTGGTAGCAAGTGTCGCTATTCTCTAGGACACTAACTACAAAATAACATTTATAATTCAGTCATTACGGTATGCCATACGAAATAAACACACTTTGTTCAGAAGACGGTTTTGTTAAGTAAATTAGGAAAGTACGGCAGCGTAACGGTTGTTTCATTAATTAAACTTGCTTTGAATTATGTCTTTGCATTTAGGCCCAAAGAACTAACTTATTCGCGTATCTATATTGCGAATTCATCCACGCGAAATTAATTTTTTTCTAGGTGTTATAGAAAGGAAGTTTTCCAATTAAGAAAATAACCCATAAGCACCGTTAATGACAAAATCTCAACTGTTTTACAATTATCGTTTACATTTACACTTTAATTTTCCAGCGCTGGAGTTTAATTTGTGGAGCGTCTTGTGTTGACATATCTTAATTTAACAGTCTTAAGTATTTGCTAAAAACATTTCTTAATCGATTATGGTAATACAGACAGTGAGAAATATATAAATCTTAATATAAGTCTCTTAAAGAAATTTCCTTTTTTAAGTTTTTATCCTCTAGTTTTACTTAGTTAAGCGCTTTAAGAAGTTGTTTATGTGTTGTTGGACGATTTCTCCGCGCTCTGACTCTACGCCCAAGACATGCTCAATGGGTTTACTTTACATTCTTCTTGTATGTATGAGCAAATTAGGTGTAACCGATATACCTGCGATCTATAAGATCTATTCTTTCCCCCTTTTCTTGCTATACTTTTGATGATTTCCTGAGACTTACAGCAGCTCTTTTAGTCCTATCTTTCATAGAAAGTTTAGGATATCGTTGGGTTTTAAGTTAAATAGATCTTCCTCTTCTATTTCTTATGACCGTGGGTATTTGTCCCTAGAATTACGTAATACCATGCATTCTAGGAGTATGTGTATTGAGGTTTTATCCTCTACTTCGCAGAATCTGCACTTTGCTTCATCTACCAATACTAGTTTCTTTATATGTCCTATTAATCGGCGGTGCCCAGTTAATATTCCTCATATAAAACGAAGTTTCTTTTTACTAAGGATTAGACAGCTGAAAGATCTCTTCTGGTTATACTTTCCCGGGAGCGTCTTCGATTATCGATTGTCTTAGTCCTTCTGGATCGTTCCAGTTCTTGAATTTTTCGCTATCCATTTTTTTTCTTTAGTCTTTCTAAGATTGTACTACTGCTGATTCCACAAGTTGGTTCTGGTCCCAGATATGGGGTGTCAGCTTCTTCTTCTGCTAGCTTATCTGCTGTTTCGATTTCTTCTATTCCTTTGTACCCTGAAACCCATAGGAGATTAACAGTACCTATATCTCCTAGAAATAATATGGTTCCAATATTTCAGTTATGTACCAATGAGAATTTAGAATTCCATAATCTACAGGAACGAGATCTGTTTCGGCTTGTATATAAATTCCATCCCAGACCGTAATGGATCCTCCACCAAAACTTTTCCCACCGACAATCGGCCAATTTTCTTTTTTTTTGTATAATCTATTTTTTTTTGGTGTTTTCTTTCGTATTTCGTCCATTTTTTACCATTTTTAACAGTATTTCTAAAAATCAATACTCATTATGCTGTCCGGACCAGGACAAATCCAAATAATCTTTCTAACAGTATTATTTAAAAATCTAAATATACCTCCATCTACCGAATTTCTTCGTAACTAAATAATAAATACACACTTTGTTAATTTGCCTATATGTTTTTAAGGACTAAAAGGTATATGAAAAATTTCATTAAAATCTATACTGTTATTTCCCTTTGGCATATATTTTTTTTTTTTTTTTGAAATAAAACATTGAGAATGATTTCATACAGTGAGTACTTTTAATTTTCTCGTTTGTAAAAATCGTAATCTCAGTCATGCTAGCTATAAATTACTTCATTCAATCGAAAATTACTGTAAAAATAAACATTCACGAGTCGTAAAAACGACAACTGCTACTCAGGAGAGAGTTGGAAGTTGGAACCGTATCTATCGACTAGCGAGTAATGAAATTGCAAATCAACGCGCACCATCTGTTCTAAAACGTTATTTTCCGAAATGTGATTTCTACCGTCCAAAACAGCCCTTGTCAACACAAAATTTCAATCATGGCGATTCCGTTACAAAGTGAAAATGCATTTAACTGTGTCAACAAATGATCACTCTATCTCGTTTTCCGTGTTGAACGATCGATGTACAAGTATTTCGCTTAAATAGATCACAAAAGTAAATAGATAAGATTATAGATAATATCGGGGGATTAAATCATTATACCACATACTTATTTCTTAATACCTATCTGTAATGTTGATTTTTTTAAAAAATATTTATTTATCACACCTCGTATATCTTTTGTACAATAAGAGACGTCTATAATTTGATTCCATTAATGAAGAAAGGAAACACTTTTAAAGTCAGAAACAAATAGATTGTAAAATTAATTAAATAGAAGTACAGGATAATTAAAGAGAGTCTGGGGATTTACATAACTTGTTATAGCTATGGAACTAGGGAAAATATTAAAAAATATTTACATCATTAGCTGATTTGTTGAATGGTTTTATTAAAAAAGTGTTTTTTATCCTTTTTATAGTGATTAAAACTAAATTCATTTATAAATAATTCAAAAAAGTTAGAGACACATATGGGTTCTTCGAGCCGGATAAACAATTGATTTAAATAAGTGGGTATACACGAACTGCGAACCATGGTCAGGTAATTAAATGGTACCACCAACTGAGCGAACGTCCTTGTACCCTTTGCGTTAATCCCTTGCACGAACTGCGAACTCTCAATTTAAGTGTCGAAATTTAAGTCATAAAGTGGAAAACGAAAATAAAAAAATAAAGAAATATTTAAATTTGAAATATTTAATAAAATATTTAATTTAAAAAAATACAAAAATATGTACTTGTCATAAACTCTGTATTGTATAACAATTATATTGGCTGTATTACATTGACAAAAAATTTTTATAAACTCAAAATTCAAATTAAAAACTATAAAATTTAAAATAAAGAAAAATTAAAATAAAAACTGTAAAAAACATTTATATTAAAAAATACAAAAATATGTATTTGTCACAAACTATATACAGGTAAGTTTCTATTTAACGAACGAATATAATATATAAAAAACTATTTCACATTATTAAATATTAAAATTTAAAATAAAAACTTTTAAAAATTATTAAATTTGTATGAAACACATTTTATGTAATGGTACCTAGTAATTGTTTTAGAAATGTATAACGCTATTTTCGAATCTAAATATTGTTTTTTTAGCATTCTCACTTTTGGAACAGTTTTTCTTTGGCGTTGAACATAATTATTTATAGATATTTGAACATCTATTTGTATTTTTTTTAAACATTCTAAGAAAATGGCAATGTTGGGGTGAGGAGAACAGCAGTAAGAATTGAATTTAGCGTGAAATGACTCGCAAGAGTTAGTTGTTCTTCTTGGACAACTTGTTAATGCAGCCCAAATCTTTGGGGGAAATGTTGATTCTTCACTAATATAGTTGTTAACAATGTAATCAGAGAATGCTTCTAACCGGTCATCTTCAGGCTTGTCTTCATAAAGATCAAAAACATATGCATCGCCAACACATTCTGGTTCCAAATACATCAACCCGAAACAATGATGAAGCCATTTTCCAATGGGTGATTCCTGATTTCGGTAGTCTTGAACTAAACCAAGAGATTGGATCTTACGCCACCTATATAAAAAATTCAATAATTATTACGTGTTACATATTATTATTTTTTCTTAATATACCAAGATTGCGCAAGATGAAACCGACAACCAATTATATTAGCTGTAGGAAATACTGCTTTTGCAGCTTTATGAGCCGAAATCTCAAAGTCAACAACAACATTTGACGGAGAAAAATCAAATCTTGCCTCTGAACATTTGTTTTTTAAAATGTTTAACATATGTTCATACGTGCTTTTCAATTTGTTCTTTAGGAGACAAAATACAACTGGTATGTAATTTCCTTCAAGATACGTGTGAATGGTATATAACTGCAAGAAGTATTTCGGGCAGTAGTCAAAAGTGCCATCAATAAAAATTGTTTCTCCTGCACAAAGCGTTCGCAGATTATTATTTGTAGCAAAAATTATAATTTCTTCGTCGATTCCATTATAAAGAAGAAATGATTCGTTGGAGTGTGTATTTATTTCAATTGAATTTAAATATTCTTGTACTTCTATTGAGTTCTTCGGTAATTTAGGTAGAATTTTTAATTTTGTATAATTGACGTTATTTCGTACGTAGGTCATGTCTCGGTCGTTAAAGGTTTTTAAAATTTCTCTATTTGATGCCAATTCTCTATGAATAATTTTTGTTGGCCGTTCGCTTAAATCGTTTTCAGCTTTTCTCTTGACGGAATTGCTGATTTTCTGTCTATTTAATACTTTTTCACTTATTTGTGTATGATTATGTTCTTTTGATTTTTTTGAGAACAAAAAATCAGCACCAATTGTATGTAAACTTGCTTTGCAGTTTTTGTTTGTGCAGTGCCACAGAATTTCTCCAGTTGACATCAATTCTTTTACTTTTCTAAACTTAAATCCTTCGTAAACTACCAAAATAGTACCTCTTTGGCTGAACATTGTCTGCAGAGTCTCAGCCATGATGCTAAAATTTAGATAAAAATAATATATGTATAATATGTTTTAGATATGTATGAAATTTTTCATTTTTAGAAATGTATGAAAATGTATGAAAAAAATCACTTAAAAATGAATATACTTACTTTAAGGAAAGTTGATTTTTTTTAAATGACAAGAACTAACATAAATCTAAATCTGACAACTTCAACTGATAGACTAGACTAAACTGATAAACTAAACTTGAAAATAAAAACAATATCATATTTGCATCCCCATTCCCCTACCCTTATTTCCAAGACGTAATTGAAGGAAATTCCTAATTTGATTGTTGACGAGTTTCGATGACCGGCCCGCCCTGGCCACCGGTAGCGGCAGGTAAAAAATCTTGAGTTCGCAGTTCGTGTGTGGGATTATCGGGTTATCAGTTAATCCATATTTTTGGGAACCCAAGTTCGCAGTTCGTGTATCCCGAAATAAGTACCGCTAGATAAAAAAAACTTTCTGAATGGATTCGAGGGATCGACTGGTTATGACAAAGATTTAAATTTTTGATAAAAAATTTACATCACCTCGTATATATTTTGACCTAGAAGATACATAAAAAGTTATTTGATTAATTAAAAGATTAAATATATTTCAAGGTAAAAAAAATAAATAAAGGAAAGCACAGAAAAATCGAGGGAGAGAACGGATACATAATTTATCTTTATAGTTCACAATATCTCGTGCAGCTTGTGGATGGGAAAATAAACTAAAAATAGTGATAAAAAGGTATGTTATATCAAAAATTTTGATTTATTATTAAAGTTTTTACATCATTTCGTATATTTTTATATAGAATATATATTAAAAAAAAACAATTCGATTAATTCAAAGAACGAATAGTTATCTACTTAGAAAATAAAACATTTCTAAAATTAATTAAAAGAAAGTATAGAAAAATCGATGAAGAGACCGGATATTTTAGGCATATATAAATGATGACTTTTAATCCTGAACATATCAAGGATAAATTTAATCTATATATCATAATTTACTTAGTTTGTTACCATTATAATATCATCCACTTTTTTTATACGTTTTATTTTAAATAAATGTCTTAATAGTTTAAAAAAGTTACAGACCCAAGTGGGTCCTTCGTGCCGGATAAATGATTCATTTAAAAATCAACAAGTAAATTAAACTACCCATAGATAAAAGAAACTTTCTGAATAAATTCGAGGGATCGAATGGCTATGACAACGATTTAGATTTTCGATAAAAAAATTTATATAAAAGAAAATAGAAAATAAAGAATTGATAAAGTTTAAAAAACGACAGTATAGAAAAATCGAGGGAGAGACCGGATATTTTATTAATCATTGTAGTTTACAAATTCTCGTGCATCCTATATATCGAAAAATATATTAAAATTTGTGATACAATGATAAAATATATGCCTTTCTACCAATAACTCCAAAATTTTGATAAATAAAAAAAATCAACATAAAAAAATTGTAAATCTATAAACAAATCTAAACTTTATGGATGCATTCTATGTATTTGTGTCATCTGATTAAGAGCAATGTTTAGTTCCGTCTAAGTTTTCGAAATACATTTAGAAAAATAATGATCGCGAAAGTAAATAAAAGAGAAAATAAAGAGGTGAATCCAGAAATGCTATGCGGTAAATAAAGTTTCTAGTCATGGCGTCTCCACAAAATCCGGAAGTCGTCTATTCAGATGTATACGCCGGGACAGAAAACGAGCTTCATCCCCTTGCTAGCAAGAAATGATAGGTATCTATATATTTCTCAAATAGTGTTTTTCGATTCCGTGTACTCTTCCAAATGGCTAAAACACTCTATTCCTTGCCAACTAGATATTTCAGGCATATATAAATGTCCGAAATTTATTCCTAAACATTTCAAGGATATGTTTAATCTATATAACTTAGTTTTTTACCATAATATTGTCATCAATTTTAACTTTTTATCCGTTTTATAACAATAGAAACTAAATGAATGTCAAAAAAGTAACAAGGTTCTTCGAGCCGGATAAACGATTCATTTAAATCAATATCAAGTAATTTAAACTATCAGTAGATAAAAACAACTTTCTACAAGGTTATAAAGTTGCGTACACGTACCTAATATACATAGATAAATTTTCCAACTTTATCTTTTAGATTAATAATTTTTAACTTCTATTTAATATTAAATACAATGAAAATTTTACTTTGTGTATGAACACTATTTTCGTTTCAAAGGTTTAACTATCAATTCACCTTTTCGTGAATTCTAGGTGGTTTTGATGAAACATCAAGTAAAATTTTCCGGGAGTTGCACCTGCGGCGTCTGATACACTTTCCGAATTGGAACATTCGCCTGAAAGAAAATCCTTCCAACTATTCTCTAAATTGATTGTGTACGTCTGAAAAAAAAGGTGCATTATTCGATGAACAGGAAGCTTTTCGGGAAATGAAGGTCGGGAAAAAACCGATTGATTTTTCCTTTTACCGAATCAAAAAGACGAAAGCAGTTTGAATAATATACTAGTAGTACCTATATATTTTAGGTTATTAAATATGCATCAAGTATCGATGAGATTTAAATTATGTTAAAATAAAATTCGAGAAATAAAAATTAATGGGTGTTATAGAAGCTTTTTTCTAACGTATGCCCTAAAAGTTTTGGTACAAAACATTTATTAGATTTTTTTAAACACTTATGTGGAGTGACCCATGCTGCTCAACCAGACGCAATTATCTTCGAATATCTTTCATAAGCTCAACTTGGGCTTCTCAGACCTCCATAATGAAGTTAGTCAAAGTAAAGTACTTTTCGTCACCTAAAATAAGTGCTTTCCAAAGGTAAATTCTCTCCTGATTGGCAGCCACATTCTTTTAAAGTCTCTGCTAGCATCAAATATCTCTTGACTCTATATGAGGGCGAAGAAGAGGACCATCTACTGTCAGTGCCAAGAAACACCTGGTTTCCTTACCTCAACCAAAGGAGCGTCTGCTTAACACTCCTATCACACCCATTGCGAGGTGCAGTAGTAGTTAGTTTGGATACAGATCCCACCAAAAGAGAAAAAAGGAGCCAGCAAAGGGCTGTTACCAATCTTAACCACGCAAGAACAAGCACTGTCGATCTTGCTGAAACAATTTTCCATCGTTGTAAGAAAGGTTGTAGTAATGGGAGGTGTACTTGGCAAAGAATAGAGGTAAAATAATCTGCTCTCTGTAAGTATGTCCAATCAAAACTTCCTTTGGCCCTCTTCACCTTCAACTTACAGACTTTCCCCGAACCAGTGAAGCCTTAGCACTCTGAGACGTTTTGCTAAGGCTCGCTTTGATGTGATTATGGTAAGAAATTATTACAACTTCATTTCCTAGGACTTTCATTGTAGAATCACTACTTCGGCCGGTGTTCCTCCCGAAAGACAATCAAAATTTGGATTTTTTGGACAGTAACTCACAATCTATTGGATCTACAGAGCTGCAATTGGGCTCGAATTGAAGAAAATTTAATATACGTTAAAAATGATCACAAGCGTTTTCCAAAACCGCACTTATAAGGAGATATAGGCCAAAAACTCAAATAACTTCGAGAATTTCGAGATTTGTCAGCCATCAGAGTTTTAAAAAAACTTGCTATAAAGTTGGATTATTATTTTTCTTCGATTAACCCTACGGTAAAAAAGTTACCAAGTTTCGTAAATATTAAATTATCCTTTTAAATCTCGTCACTTCTTAACATTACTGAGGTCAAACATCCTTATATCAATGTTTATCATATAAGAGTTTTTTACATCATAACAAGCTTAAAGTATAGAAGAAAACAAGCGCTTACTAAAGGTTAACGACTATAAGGAAAGAGATAATATAACGAGCACAACCCTGAGAGCTTTTACGATTACTCATAAAAGGAAAGATGGACATAAAACAGCAAAATTATAACGCCAGCTTCCCAACCAGTTAAGTACACACAAAAAAGGACGATTTGCAGTTTTTAAAGTAAAACTATATTTGTATTTATAAAATTGAATTTATGGACAAAAGTAGAGGAATCAAAGTTTATACGCTATTTTATCTCCCATTTAAATACACAAAAAATTCTATTTTGATTTGTCAATTCTTTCTTGGTTTACAAGCCATTTGAAGTTGAACTGCCACTGTATGTTGTTGCAATGAAAAAACCGAAAATCGTACAGTGACAAAATTCTTTGTTTCGTAAGTTTTATTAACAACAGAAATTCATACAAAAATAGTAAAATTTTTAAAGGAATATGCTTCTTTATTTCCAACTGTGCATCGATTGGTTTTAAATTGTTGATGATGGCTAAATTAAACAAATTAAAGTACAAATTCCTTGAACACCCACCATATTCACCAGATTTGGCTCCATCCGACTGTAACCTCTTCAGGAACTTGA
Source organism: Altica lythri (assembly GCA_964028335.1). Taxonomy (NCBI): domain Eukaryota; kingdom Metazoa; phylum Arthropoda; class Insecta; order Coleoptera; family Chrysomelidae; genus Altica; species Altica lythri. The sequence continues at coordinate 5,110,718 of OZ034809.1, forward strand.
AACAATTCTTTCGTGGAAAGCGTTTTTCGTCGAATCAAAAAGCTGTTGCAGCCGTACCACAACATTTTGAAGAGCTTCTAAAAAATTACTACAGCTGAGGAAGATTTTCTTTTTGCTTTCAAAACTTTAAATTTTTATTTTAAAGTGTTGTTTAAGCGGCTTTAACTTCCATAGAAAGCATTTTTTTTAAGTTACAAAAAAATCACGTTAAATATTTGAGCTCACCCTTTACGGGAGGAGAGTACCCAATAGAGGTATAGAGCTACTATACATTATCCGTTTTTTTTATCAGAAACTTAACATAGCTAACTAAGAGAACACCCTATAGAGCTATAAAGGAACACCCTATAGAGCTATAGAGGAACACCCTATAGAGATACAGAGAAACACCCTATAAAGCTATAGAGGAACACCCTATAGAGCTATAGAGGAACACCCTACAGAGCCATAGAGGAACACCCTATAAAGCTATAGAGAAACACCGTATAGAAACTATAGAGGAACACTATATAGAGCCAAGAGGAACACCATATAGAGCCAAGAGGAACACCCTATAGAGCCATAGAGATATCATATGTCATCCGTTTTGTCAATAGAAAACGTAGGAAATTATCGTTACCAGTTTTAATTTTCGTTATTGGTTTTAAACTTTTTCAAATACGCTAAAGTAGGTACCTACTTGGTAAAATATTGCTGCAACAGTTATTTTGCAGTAAATAAAAGTAATGACTATATAGATTAAAACAGAAAGCATAATAAAAATGTTAAATCAATTTATAGTTCCGCCCTTGTTAGTAACACTAAAGAGAACACTCCTTAATCAGAGAAAGGCTAATAACGAGAATTATAACATTAAAAGGCAGTTTGAGGGTCAATGAGCAGTTTTACATGAGGGTGCGGTTGAATATGGCATGAAACACGACCCTAACCCATGTTTACACATGCAGTATTAACAAGGAGAGTTTCCCCTGTTAAGGGATTTTGGGGGTTTTTATCGGATATTATATTATTATGGTAGAAAAATTTGTACAAATAGGTGGAACTTGATTACAGTTAATACACCCTTAATAAGTAGGTAGTATTATTTTAATTAATAGTTAATAAATGAAATATGAGTCATGTCTAGGGTTAAAAATAAATAAAAAATACGCTTTTAAACCATATTTATTTTTCACCTTTTAGTTTATTGTTGTGTTTTAATAGTTATTTATGAAACAGTTCGTGAAGTATGCTTTTTGCGCACGCACGCGATGTTTAGAGCACGAGCGAAGCGAGTGCTATATATCGCGTAAGTGCGCAAAAAGCACTTCACGCACAGTTTCATACAATATTTTATCTATGATAAACAAATAAAAAATAATTACAAATTCAAATTTAAAAATTTAAACTACAAAACTGTCAGAATAACTTTTGTTGAAATTTAATGCTCTCATAGCAACACCATGACAACGCGAATGCTAAGGATATTTGATTATATGAAGGTGTGTCAAAAACAGTGCGAAAAAGTAAATCCCATTTAAAATACATTGTTACCTACTTCACGCACACTTTCAATCCTTCACGCACTGCTGTCTATAATGACAGTTTTCACGAACTAAAAATTGATACATAATATGAGGTAGAGTAGATAATAGTATATTATGTTACTAGGAGTAGAAGGCCAACATTATTGTTGAGCCCAGATTCTTGCACTGCCGAGGCGCTAGCCGAGGCTGTGCAAACTGGGCGAAACATATAATGGGCCTTCTGCTCCGAGTAACATATACTATTTTTTCTTCAAGCGTAATAATAATATGCATTTTATAAAAAATATAGAAGGCTTTGTTTATATCTCAACTATTTAATTAATACAAACGAAAAATTACATAAAGTGTTACCTATTTATTAACAGTAATATTAAATGTGCAGTTTTGTATACTGCAGTTGTTTAAATTTAAGCCACTGCCACCGCTTTCAGCTTCGACATTTACAATTTTGTCATTGGTATACATCATATTATTAGTAAGTTAATTGTCGATTATTATGTCAGCGATTCCAGAACTATTACTTGGTTGTTCTTGCCAATTAAGTATTTTTTGTGCAGTTTGTGTTTTACTGGAAATGGAATCCTCTAAGTACCCTTCAGCAACACTGGTGGATTTTCATCCACCATGCCGCTTTAAAGCGGTAATATCACCTCCGTTGTCAACTAAAATAGTTGCGGAAGTCCTCCGAAGGCAATGTCCTGTATATTCATGAGGATTTGTTAATTTCAAAAACGTAGCAACGTCTTTTGGTACGTTTGATATTTTGTGGATACCCATTACCACACGGTGACATTTACCATTCTGGTATTTAATAAAAAATCGCTGCAGGCCAATATCATCCGGACGAAGAGCCGTATACTGTCTTACCAAATTCAAATAAAAATCGCCAATTATAGTAAACGACCGTTGTTTTTTGTTTTTTGTGTTTATGATTTTAACCAAAATTAAATTTCCCAAATCTTGGATTTCGCTAGACTTTAAATTAACAAGTTCATCGCATCTAAGGGCTCCTGTGACTCCAAATATTAATATAACCTAAAACAAACGTTGAAATAAATAAAAAAAAAAGCTGGTAGCACCGGGATTAGAACCGCTGACCTTTGCGACCGAAGACAAAAGCTCTGCCACTGAGCTACCGTCATTAAATGTTATAAGTAGGAAATGAGGTAATATTTGCTGTCAAGTTAAATATTGATCTGCTAGTAGATATCACTGTCAACGGTTTAATAAACGTAATAATGATTAAAAAGAAATAAGAAAGTACCTACCTTTGTTGCTAAATAAACATTATTTGGTGCATCCTTGAGAAATTTATCAAATTGATCTTGTGTTAATACTTTTGATTTTTTCGGTGTATAATTTTCCCCTTGGCGCTTTATAAATGCAATTAATTTGCTATATTTTTCTATTTTAACATTATGTTTAATGTTTAATTGACTTTTAATCATTGAATACTGTGCCCATAGAGTAGAACTTTTAAACTTTCTGGACAAATTCGTGAAGTATGCAAGCATAACGTTTTCCGTGTATTGCTGTACATTATATTCATTGCACCATTTTAGAAATTTTTCGTATGCAAAATCATACAGTTTACGCGACTTCGTTGGAATTAGAGTTTCAATACTGGAATTAGCTATTTCAACTAATTCCGGAGGCGTACATTGCAATTCTTGAGACATTTTTCACAAAATTTTCAAAACAGACAAACGTCAAATTAAATAAGTTTAAAAATGACAGTTCCTACCTACTTGATTACAACGCCCCATTATTTTATTAGTACAATAATGAAAATTCATTTTTGTACTAGTAAAATAATGGGATATTTCTACGGTCTGTGTTGCAAAAAGTAATATAGTTATTATTATACGCTTGAAGAAAAATTATATTTATTTAAAACCTGTCGTCTATTTAGGTGGATTCTGTTTTTAGGACAAGTTGAGAGTGAGTAGGACAAAGATTAGAGACGAAACTAATAGACTTAAAATCAATCTGCAGAACCAAGTGGTAGAAAAGTATGGATAGTTAAAGAGTAAGATGATGTGGATAGATGAACTGGGGAAGAATAAGTGGAGTTTTATGTGAGCGCAAAATTAAAAGGTAGACTCTACAAGAAAGTTTTAAGACCAGCGTTGATATATAACTCAGAAACCTAACTCTCTGGGGTGAGAGACTCGTAGTAATGGACGAGATTGACTACTTGGGAGTGCGCTTTACGCGCACCCTCAACAGGGAATCCGAACTCAAACGCACCCTCGATAAAATGAGGAAACGAGCCTCTCTCCTTGGAGCGTTGTGTGGACGGATTGGAAGATGTCAACCAAAAACTCTACTCCACACCTACAGAACATATATTCGACCTATAGTCGATTATAAGGCTATACCATTTATTACCCTCACTCCCCATCAGACAAACCGCCTGGCCGCAACTGAGCGAAGAATTTTACGCAAATGCCAATACCTTCCCCATTAGAACCCCTCAAATCTCACCTACATTCACCACAATAGCAAGGATACTAAACCCTTACCTTTTCGGTTACAGGAACTCCAACAAAAGTATGCCACCAGGACCCTGCAGAGCCCCAACACCCGGGCCCAGGATACTCTTCTGACCCCTTGGAACAGAGGTCACAGAGTCATCCAGAGAAAACCTCGAAGAAAACTTCCACTTCCCCAGCTGAGGCTACTCCAAGCAGCAAGACAACAACTTCCAGAGAAGCTCCAAGACCACTTAGAAGAGGCCCCACTAGCCCTACGCTAATAATCATAAATATGTAATAAATAAAATATAAGCTAGGAACTTATTGTACAGAAAGTAGGCCGAGGTTTCCTGTGGTTTCCCTCGACCCAAGTTCGACCTGTCTCAGTCTGGAAACAGACTGTTTGAGGAAGAACTTGCTACATGGTCTCTCTTAAACAGGATAAAGTTGCCACAGACAACTCCTATAGTAAAAAGCAGGAAACATTATAATGTAGTACTACCCTGAAAAGGACACTAAGTCCTATAGCAGGGTATAGGGAAAAATTTAAATATTTCTATTTAATCTTAAGAAAACATGTAAACTTTATAAATAAACATTTTTAAATTTGAAAAATTTGAATGTGTGGATTAACGAGGAAGATAGAGTAAGCAAAAAAATCCAGAAAATAGTTTGAGATGGTTTGGTCATGCATAGAAGAGGGATGAGAATTATGTGAGTAAAAGAGTAAATGAATGTGAGATTGAGGGTAAGAGAAAGAGAGAAAAACCCCGGAAATGAGATGTATAGATAGAATAAATGAGGACCTGTACAAGAAAAAATGAAGAAGAGAGGAGGTACTAAATAGAGACAGAGTGGTATAAGGATGAGAGAAAGAAGAAAAAGAAGAAGGAAAGATCTTTCAACATCTTAAAGGTACTTTTAGCATTCAGCTAATACTTTTACAGAAAAAAAATTGTAAAAATTCGTATTCTAGTGTAAATTAGATTTGAATTTATATAATCAAGTCCCTTTGCTTTGATTTTCAAGACATGCCGCTGTTGTTAGGGGTGACTATGTAATTTAATTAAATAAAATGCTTTAAGCTGTTTCGTAAAAGATTATAATTATTTCATAACATGATATTATACCGCAATCTAGTAATCAGTAGTATACCTACGCTTTTCGTGTTAACAAAATTTTTTATGAAACGTGTAAATGTGAGTGAATTGCTAATATTCGTGATTAGTATTAGAGGTAGTTTAAATTATTTATAGAATAAATAAAAAATAGAGAACTTTGCAAACTTTTCTGGAGAAAATTCGATAATAACGTTCATGTTTGACGAAAAGTCAAAAGTTCATCTTTAACGAAAGTTCCAAGGATCACCTTTAATGAAAAGTTCAAAGTTAACCTTTAACGAAAAGTACAAAGTTCACAATTTCCAAAGTTCACCTTTACCGGAAAATCTAAAGTTCACATTGAACTAGAAATTCCAAAACTGGTAGAACTGGTATTCCAAAGTAAATTAAAATCCAAAATTAGTCTAAGAATCATATTTGACTATTTAAATATTTGACTATTTGACTAGAAAAACAAAGCACTTACCTTAATTTTCAGTCATATATCTTGCAAGACTTATTTAATTACTAGTTGTACTCGCAACGTCATTCGCGTGGCGTGTCATTGTTGTATAAAAATTTCTTACCCCACCCCATTTAAGGAATGGGAGAGAAATTTTTATACACCAGATGTTAAGTTGAAAGAAGACAAATACATCTGTGAAAACCGCATTCGAATCGGATCATTAGTTTTCATGTGACGCGCGCACAAACATACAGACAGACAGACAAAAAAATCTAACCACATTTTTGGGTTCTATTTCGATGTACCCGCGACGTCGTTTGCGTGGCGTGTTTATTTTTGTATAAAAATTTCTTTCCGCATCCCGTTAAATGGGTGGGGGGAGAAAGTTTTATACACCAGATGTTAAGTTAATAGAAGACAAATACGTCTTTGAAAACCGCATTCGAATAGGATCAGTAGTTTTCATGTTATGCGTGCACAAACATATACATTTCTACAGTTTTATTATATGTATAGATTATTGAGCAAACATATCTCTGTTAGTAAGAAGAATGCATGATTAAAAAACGAGCGTTAAGGAAAAAGGTAATTTAGAGGAAAAAATTAAGACAAAGACAAATAGATTTGTAAAAATTTATATTAGAAACAAATAAAATTTTATTTCTTGTAACAAATTTATATATATCTAATTAATTGAAGTATCCAATAAAAATCTGAACTAGATTTCTTTTAGTTTTATTCGAACAAGGAGTTTAATTTAAGTTTTAAACTTTTTCTAACACGTTCCTAATTAATGGAGTAATTTAAGGTCCTTTACAGGACTTTCTGTGAAGCGAGCAAAATTAAACTAAGTATAATAATATATTGGGAAATTCATGTAGCACTTAATTAAAAGATTTTATAAAGTTTATGAAAAAAGATCAGAAATTCATGACAGAAAACATACAGAAGATGAAATACAAAATGCTAAAATTCGAAAGAAGGATAATGAGAACAATATACTACGCCCCGACATAACAAGCAAAGGAGAAAAAAGACTTAAAAAAGAACTAAATGACCAGTTCACAGTTAGATATCCCAATCGATCCACCTAGAATGGATTGGTCATATACATAAAGAAATGCTTCGAAGAATAACAAACTGAACACCATTGTGGACCAGATACAGAAGAAGACCAAGAAAAATATGGCTAGATGATGTGAAAGAGGACGCAGAAGCCATGATCGTTACAGATTGGAAAGCTAAATGTAGGGACCGGGAAAAATGGAAGAAAATCACAACAGCTGAGAAAACACACTAGAAATTATGATAAATTATGACAAAGACACCTCAACTAAAAAGGCCAGACGTTAGCCATAGTTTTAGAGATTGTAAGGCTATGATGATGATGATGAGATAAAGTTACTAAAAAATACTTAATTTATAATTTTGTGATTTCATTGTGACTAATTTCGAAAACTTGTATAAAAATATAGTTCAGATTCCTTCTTAACTTAAAAGCATAAGACATTGATTTATTTTATTCTAACTTAGCATTAATATATTGACAAAAACAACTAGCTCAAGTATCACTTGCAGCTGAAATGACGAGCCATGATTGTATGCACTAACTGAAACAAAATTATCATTGTTTAAAAGAAACTATACTAAAAGTTAAAATTGGTCCGAGGTCTGACTATTAAATAACGAGACTATGCACGTACGAAACCACGTTTTCGTCACTATTACAGGATTTCTCGATAAATTAACAAAATTTCCCTCTGAGTGCTATAAATTGTTGCAAGAGGCATGTGAGGAAAATTATCTATCTGGTCTGTACGAAGTTGGTGCCTAAAAACCTGATTCCTGATGAAAAGATGACTGAATGGGTTCCAAAGGGTCAGACTGTCAACCAGACTTACTATTTGCCCAAGTTCTGGAAGAACAACGCTTGGATTTTGCACGAGGACAGCGCACCTGTCCATAAGGCGCTATCTGTGAAGCAGTATTTGGCCAATAAACGTACTCCAGTGCTCGAACACGTACTGTACTCACCAGATTTGGCACTGTGCGACTATTTTTGTTTTTGAAGATAAAATCTGCTTTGAAAGGGACCCGATTTGAGTCAATGGAAGTGGTAAAGCAGAAAATAGCAAAGCTCCCAAAGGCCCTCAAGAAAGAAGACTTCCAGCACTGCTTTGACCAATGGAAAAAACGTATGAAAACGTGTGTAGTGAGAAGAGGGAAGTATATTGAAGGGTAGCATTCGAATGTAGAATAATTTTTATAATCAAACCCTTTGTCGTAACCAATCGCGTTATTTAAAAGCCAGACCACGTGCATTGTCAGAATTAGCTATAAAAGGGCGTCGTTGGGGACGTACTTCAAGAGTTTAAAGTCTGAAGCTGTCCATAAGAGTCTCCCTTGGGTCTCGTTGTTGTGACTCTGACATATTTTTGTTCCTCTTGTTATTACTCGTTATTTGTTATATTTGTTGTTTGATCACTGTTATTTATCTCATCTTCCACTTAAGTTTCTACCTTCAGCAGGGTACCATCCAGGTGGTTGGATAACCACGACCTGGATGGGAAGAGTCTCTAGTAAAGCAACCTCTCATCTTAAAATACTTCTTCACATCTTCAATACCCCCAGGTGTGACAATATATGATATCTTCGTTATCAGCATTACCAATGAACCAAATAAGATTAATTAGTGTTAAAATTATGTCCTTACCTCTTTCTGGGACGGGATCACGAACACTGCCTAATTTAAGCACAGCCTCTTCGTGATAAACATCGTCAATATCTGCTACACATCGAAGAATTAATCTTCCTCCACTAAAATGTTCAGAATGTAATGTTATCTCCAGCGATAAGTCACTCCAAGCTGTTTCCACATATTGGTGTGGTTGTAACGGCTCACTTCTAGCAACCTAAGGATTTTACAATAAACAAAAATACATTTTTGAAAATCAAATAATCCTGTTAAAAATCGTAAAAAAAGGACGAAAATTATTGTTAGGCAGTACGAAGCTAGGCTTTCTTTCTCGTAGTATTTTATAGATAAGTACAAATAGATAAACACATTTTTATACTTTTGTATATATTTAAATTTAGATATACTTAATAAAAAATCCTTACCGTATAATTATTTAGAAAAAATGTGAGACTGGCTCTAGGCCTGGATGGTTGACTAGAACAGTTCGCTTTTAACACATCCCCATAATCCAAAGGTTCTCCGAAAACGCTGATGGTTGGTGGATACTCTGGAGTTTCTTAAACAAAAAATGCCTAATTTAGATACAAAAAAAACATCCTTCCCAAAATTAAATATGCTTGAAGTAACCGGAGGGAGTGATTTCTCTGAAAAGGGAAGTATACACAATATCTGATGAAATTAACAGTATTTGCATAACGTCTGATGGATTGCTGTGAGTTGAGATTAAACTAATTTTAAAAAAGGATATAAAAAAAATACGATTTAATTTCCGTTGTTTGAACATGCGGTAAATATATTTGCATAATATTAATTAATTCATTTTATAGTATTCGAATAACAAAATATTCAGGATATTCGTTTATTCGTCATTCTCGCAATATTTACTCTCATTGGCTTGTATTTTCAGTCGTTTACTGTCGTCTGTAAATAATAAAATTAAACAAATTAAATGTGTGTATAACTGAGTTCTAGTGATAAATTTTATCGGTAGCTGCGTAAAAGTAACAAAAAAGGACCAAATCCAGGACGAAAAACTTCAGACTCTTTAAAATATAAACTGGAAGAACGCTATTAGCACATCCATGCTCATTAAATAAAAAAAGACACTTATTTAATTAAGAAACAGTTACACAAAAGCAGTTTATCGAAAGAAAAGACCAAAGATGCCCGTCAAATATGAAAATCTTCTCCTTTACAACACTAGTCCTTACACTGTTGCTTTGACAAGAAATTCCTTAGAAAAGTAGCCTGGGAAAACCTTGAGTAACCTCTTTGTATCATCATGTGACTGTTTATTGTTTGCGCCCATAATAAAATTGCTTTGGAAGCATGGATGAAGTCGTGGAACTCATGCGCCATCAAACTTTTTAAGATCGGGGAATAAGGACACTTCCTTAAATCAAGTGAGTTCTAGTGATTAATTTCATAGATAGCGGAGTAGAAGTATTAAAAAGAAGAATCAAATCCAGACCAAAAAACCTCAGACTTTTTAAAATACAAGCTTGAAGTTAACTATTACCAAGAGGTCATTCATTACCAACGGTTTTTCAAACTTACACCCATGCTCATAGGATCAAAAAAGACAATTACAAAAATAGGAAACAGTTGCACAAAAGCCGTTTATTGAAAAAAATACCAAAGAGGCCCATGAGATATGCAATTCTTCTCCTTCACAACTTCAGGCCTCACTCTGCGGCTTTGACAAAAGGGATACCTTAGAAACATAGTCTGAAAATCCCTCAAATATCCGTCTGTGGCAATTTGTTGTTTGCGCCTATGAAAAAGTCGCTGAGAATGCAGCGATTTGGAAGCAAGGAAGAAGTTAAGGAACTCGTGTGCCATCAAACTTTCTATCAGGGAATAAGGAAACTTTCGAATCAGTTAAATCAACTGAGTTTTAGTGATCAATTTCACAGATAGCGGAGTAGAAGTAGCAAAAAGAAGGACCCAAAACCAGACCAAAAAAAACTCAGAATTCATAGATAGCTGCCTAGGAGTAGCAAAAAGAAGGAACAAATCCAGACTAAAAAAACCTAAGAATCTTTAAAATATAAAATTGAAGTTGCTGTTACCAAGAGCCTCAATAATGACCTCATTACCATCGGATTTTCAAACCTATACCCATGCTAAGAGAATCAAAAAAGGCATTTATAAAAATAGGAAAAGGGTTACAAAAAAGCCAATTATCGAAAGAAAAGACGAAAAATGCCATTAAGAAATGCACTACGACTTTAACAAGAGATACCTTAGGTAAATAGCCTGGGAGACCCTCAAATAATCTCTTTATAGTTTTGACTTATCGCCTTTGCATTATTTATTGTTTGCGCATAAGAAGAAATCGCTGACAAGACAGAGATTTGGACGCAAGAAAATAGTCAACGAGCTCGTGCATCATCAATCTTGCTATGATCAAGGAATAATAACTTCCTATTTACTTAAATTAAACAGAAAAAATTGCGGAGAAAAAAAAACTTAGAAAATACTAAATTAAATATTATGACTTCACCGTAAGGTGGCGCAATTAATATCTCATATATGTAAACGAGCAACTCTTACTTAATTAAGTACTATGAGGCCACCGTAAGGAGGCGCAGTTAATATCTCTTATATTTAAACAAGCAATTCTTACTGAACTTAGTACTATGATGCCACCGTAAGGTGGCATAGTTGATATCTCATATATTAAAACAAACGAATCTTACCAAATTAAGCACCATGACGCCACCGTTATTTGTAGTATAGAAATCCTTTTACTTTTTGAATGAATCTATATTTTATATATTCAAATAAACTCAAAATATGTGATCTACATCTGTATTAGATTGATACAAAAACTAAGCAAAAACGTGTATCGAATAAAAAATTTAAAAACCATATTGCGGTTCGGTGCCAAGATCGTTAAATTAGTCGAAAGAATATTGACTTTACCGAAATGGCATATACTTGAGTCTAGATTCGATACCTGGAAATCGAATTATTTTAGAGGAACTTGGGAAATCTTGAATTTTATACGTAACAGAATATTCGATAAAGAAGATGTATGTGTCCTGTGTTCTCTACGCTCGAAGTACATATTTGAATTGAATATGAAATGTGCTCCTGTCGAGGGAAAACCTTCAAAGTGATATAACTCCAAACACAATTTAAATTCAAAAAGATAGTGAGTTAACCTCGAGTGGGCAATATTATTAACAAAAATATATACAATACTTGAATACAAATAAATAAACAGAAACATAATTTACAGAAGTTACTGTAAGCAATTAGCACACCAATTCTTCGATTCCTTCTCGTTATTTTTTCAGCTTGGAATCCTATCAGCTAAACTAACATCCTGTGCAAACTTCTCGTGTAAATTTCTGGCAACATCTCGACAATATTAACTCCTTTGACAATGTCTATCGACTTAATCCAACGGAGATTGTCATGACCCTGGTTCTTCGGTGAAGGCCTTAAGGAGAGCCAGCCCTAGATATACTCTCGATAAAAGTTTCACCACCAGCTCTCATCAAATATTTGTACCTGGACGATATTATTTGGATTGGGAATGTTGATTTGATATAACAGAGACGGGTTTAATACAGTCTCTTGAGGAATTCTTTCATTTTAGAGCTATGTTTAGTTTTAGTATGTTGTAGAAATAAAATAGAATAATAACTGTTAGAAAAGTTAAAAAAACGAATTAGAAAAATAACAAAATCTGATAAGTATTTGTGATCTACAGGTGGCCACATTTCGAATATTGTGTTACTATAGTTATAAGCAAACTAAAACAGTGTTCTGTAGGTAGTACCAATTAGGTGATTGACTCAAGAATCTGTTACAACTTTGGTGAATAAATTGTGTTAAAGTCCCCATAAGTGTACAATTTGGTGTCAGGTGTAAGGTAAAGATACAAGAATGTCAGGAAAGAAGAAAAATGAGCTATTGGTGGCTGAGCTCAGAAGAGAGCTCGAAGTATTAGAGCTTGAAACTACTGGGTGCAAATCTGTATTGTTGAGTAGGCTTCGAGAATACTATCTTAGTAATAATTTGGACCCTGACACTGTGAAGTTCGAAGATCCGGTTATAAAGTAATTTCTGAATAATCGCAATAACTTTCCTAGCTATCACAACGAATGACGAGCCAGCAAGAGAAACAGATGCAACAGCTGTCCCAGTTGTCCAGTCATAAAATGAGCCAGCGCGAAGATTTGTTCCAGCTACCACAACGAATGTTTACCCTACCAGAAGAGTTATCCTTTTTCGAAAGCTGGAATGTTTGCCGCGTTTTCAAGAAACCAATCCAAGCGGTTTTTAATCATGGCTTCAAATATTTTGCCGATACAACTAGATAGCGCAATAGGGCGCCAACTAGAGATTAACTTGGGTCTTGGAATTTTTTTTTTTGATCGGACATATAAGGTGATCCGATGGAAACTCCAACTCTTGCTTGAGGATTGACGTATAAACTTTTAAAAACTTATGGTAGTAAATTTACCATGGAAGGCCATAGGACATATGCTTTGAAGACTAATATCTTTTTCTCAATCATTTCTGAGCACTCACGACTCCACCAAGGAAAAAAATGGTTTAGAGTGGTGGGATTGGTTTTTAAAGGGAATCACCGCTTTAGCTCATCTCTTCTACCAACGGTGGTTAAAGACCCTGTGTGAGAAAAAAGTGTTTTGCCGTGTTATCAACCGTAAGTGTTATCCATTGTCAGTACTTGTCAGAGATTGTCAATAATTCATCTTTTACCATTCCTGGTGGTATGAGCTGGGTCCAAGATCGTTCATATCAGACATAGTAAACAAAGCTATCTGTTTGCGTCAAAACAAGAGCTCATTACAAAGAAAAAGAGAAAGTTTTGCGATAAGACAGTACAGATGTATTATCATCCATCATGTTGTAACCACAGACATTTTCTGTCATTAATTGTCATTAGTTCATTCGTTTTTTTCTAGCTACTTATGCTAAATTTACCAAGGAAGGACATCGAATATTTCTTTTTCTAAATCATTTCTGAGCACTCACGACTCCACCAAGGACAAATGGTTTCGATGGGTGAATTGTTTCTTAAACGGAATCGTCGCGTTAGTTCAATTTTTCTACCAACGATGATTGGATCTCCTTTGTGAGGAAAAAAGCATTCTGGCGCATTTTGTTCATCTGCCTCTATCTAATAAACTTTATATTTTAAGTACTTTAAATATCGTATTTCTTAATTATGATATTAATATGCCAATAAAAGATCTTGAATCACCTTATTTAATTAATATGGAAATAAAATAATAAGCGCTATCTAGGTTTATGAAGTTGGTTCATTAGCATTCCAAATACACAAGATCATATTTCACAAGTTTCGGTAATTTATAACCATAATTAATTATTAAAACAGTATCTTATATATATTATAACGAGTATGCCTTTAAATTTGAAGTATTCGGATCGATTTCGGTGGTTAAATTAATTTATATACGACCTTTAGCTGTTTTAATTATAAATGTAAATGTGATATCTACACCTATATGATAAATTACCTATATCAAGTTGAAAGTTAATTGAGTTGAAAATTTATCTACACACACTCATCTGCAGGAAAAACAGGCAATTTTAACCAATTAAGTCGATCCAAATAAATTTGAAGCTAAATTATTCTCCTGTTTAACCTACTATTTAAGTAAAAAAGAAAAGCCTTCTCCTGGATTTGAAAATTTGGAGAGGGGCGAGCAAGTTCTCTGCCGGCACTGAGGCCACATATCGGCATCCTCCCGTGTGTAGAAAGTAGAAATATCCACACCTCAGGCAGTCATCAGGCCTAGTGATTTAAAATGAGGCTCCCGACATCGAAGGAGAAGCCATCAATGACTTTAAATCAGCGAATTTACAGGTGTCAACTGAAGACTGGAATAACTGTTTTATCAATTTGTTTGAACGTATGTAAAAGTATATCAATCTTGGTGGGACATAATTTGATAAGCAATAAAACAAAACTAAAAAGTTTAACCCTCGTATAACTTTACTTGGAATAAAGACTTCAAACTGATGTTCGGTTTTTAATTTGTGCATTTTTGTGCTTTTATTTTTTGCTTTTAATAATGTTAAAAACTTTTTATTTAATCTATTAAATTCCCGTGTCAGAGTGTTAGTCTCCAAACTCTTTTGAAACGCTCTATCGTGCAACGATTTATTGATCGTTTTGAGTTAAGAATTAATTTGTCAGAGAATAGTTTCAAATCTCATTAATATAATTATTTGTCTTAATTTTCCGTGGCTATGAACGTTTAAATTTACTATTTTTAGACATTTTATCCGCTTGGAGTGTTCTTCGAGCAGGCCACGTTCCTTTTCATTACTTGCTGCAAAGTAAACAAAATCGAAATTCTGCGAGTCTTGTAAAAATACATCCTCGATTACAAAGGGTTTATTTGTTTTCATGGACTTTTCTACCCAAAATTTTGCTCCAGGCAAAGGCTCTAGCGATAGGGAAAAAGCCACTTTTTACAAGTGATTGTTACTATTGCCAAACAAATGTCAACACTGTGGGCCGAATGTATAAGGACAAAATTTCTTATCCTTCTTGTCAAGTATGCAATAACCAGTCTCAAACTTTATTGAAGATACAGTCTGACTGGTGGATTAGACACAAAGGAAGTTTTACGTCGATGCTGAAAACGCATCCTTTATTGACAAAGAGTTTAAAACAGTTCTAGCGAATTTGAGCTAAAAGAGTTTGGAGCAATGAAGAATACAGACCTGTTGGTGAAGATCGGAAGCCGGAAAGATACCATCAAAAACATCTGAATGATCTATTTAGAGAGGCTAAACTTTTCAAACAAGTAGCTGAAATTTTGGATTCGAGTATGAAGACGAGGAATTTGTGTATTGCACTGATTTAAGCCTGAAGATTGGCAGTTATTCATTGATTGGTCTCAACACAGTCTTAAGGCAGCTCTTTTCCAAAACACCAACAAATTCGATCCTTTACCTTAAGCCCACTCCACTGTACTTAAATAAGATTATTTAAACCTCGAAGCATTTCTAAAGAAAATATAGTACGAAGAAATTAAGTAGCAAGTATGTGGTGATTACAAAAATTTGGTGTATGATCCTTGGACAGCAATCAGGATTAATAAAGTATCCATGTTATTTGTGTAGGTTTGATAGTAGGGATCTGAAAAATCCCTACGTAGAAATAAGGCCTTTCTTACCTTCATTTACAGTTGGATCACATAATATAAGAAAGAAACCGCTTGTTCATCCAGCCAAAATTCTCATTCGTCCTCTTCATATAAAACTTGGTTTAATCAAACAGTATGATGCGGAAAGTGGTTGGCTTCATCAGCGGCCACTGGGTATTCCGCGGACATCTTCATAAGATGGGAATTCAAGTTGAAAACCTCTTATGTAGAAAATGCGTTGAGGAGGAGGAGACAGCCTTCCACGTGATATTCATGTGCCCAGCCCTGCAAGGTCTGCGTGTGGGATCCCTTGGCCTACCGACCGGAGATCAAAGGGAAGAACGGGTAACCATAGTCAAAAGGATCTCATGGTTCATTAAGAACCTGGGATTTGACGGAGAATGAGGACCTGTGAATGAGGGTGCACAATAAGCTGTACTAGCTGCGATGCAATCCCATGGTATACACCTAAGCCTGGCCCTCTGTTAAAAAAAAGCTCTTGATAAAGATGGTGTTTGTTTTACGTACCTTGTGTTTAAACCATAATTTGAGGGAAGGCATCTTCGATGGACTGGAAATCCGAAAATTATACAAAGATGAAGTGTTTGTTGCAGTCATGGATGAAAAGGTATCGTGGGTAAGTTTCAAGGAAATGTGTTCCAATTTTTAGGTTATACCAAAGATGCTGATTACAAATACATTGTGGCAAATATGATAAAGAACGGAGACTTCAGTGAAGACTGAGGGGAAAGATTCTACCAAGATCTCAAAAAGTTTGGACGGCGATTTGAGGGATAGTGAGGAATTATTATGTTTGCAGATTAATACTGGATGCTACAGAAACTAACTCAAGAAAAAAGGAACAAAGGGCAGCAGAAATCCACTTCACAGGTCATTTGAGGAGAAAAGGGCCAGGGAAAGATTAGAATTATAAGAATGATATATGATATCGGTTTTTTGTTTTTTCTCAATTTTTTGCGGTTTGAACCACAATTTCAACTACAGATTCGTGTTCAGCGGGAAAAAATGCGCCAAACTATGTGGATCCGACACTTAGCAGACACAACTTTTTTTGTGAGCCTGTATAATAATATTCACGCATTGGTTATTTTAAAATACCTCCACTAAAAAATCCCTTGGTATATACCACAAATTTCAACTTTCAAAACTGTCTCTACAATTTGTCAAATTCCACGATTTCATTATTATAAATTCGAATTTTTATTCTATATTTAACTATTCTATTCATTGTTTATACTTACGAACAACAAGCATAGGCTTTGTGTCATATCCCGTTGATAAATGAGAAGCATCTGTGGTAACTTCGCATGTGAAATTTCCAGAAAGATTAAAATCAATATCCTGGAGTACCACCTGTGTCGAATTCGATGCAGTTTCCTGAAAAAGTAGAATATAAACTTTTCTCGAAAATAACTTCCTTAAAGCTTCAAAACAGTCTCGTGTTGACAACTTACAACATAAAATTAAATTACCAGATACATTAGCAGGTAGGTTCGTATCAGTTAAATTAAACTTTACTTTTTACGTTTAAACTTATTATATAATTATGTATTTAGGTTAGGTTTGATTGCTTAGAAGCTTTATAATAGACTGAAAACAACTTTAAAAGTTGGAAGTCTCTGTTGAAGTTAGATCGTTCATGTCTAGTTTATGTTAAACGATATCTGAACTTCCACAAGGATCAGTTCTCAGGCCTATGCTACTTAGAATCTTTAATACAAGCAAAAATTGGTTTACCAATTGTGGTTACCATATAAATGTAAAATATTTCATTGGGAAAAAATAGCAAGTAGTTGTTTATATTAAATACCGCAAGGAGTACATTAAGTGGGCCCTTGGCGAAGGTTTCTGTGGTTCCCTTCGTCCTTGCCAAATGGAAGGGCTCCACGACGGAGGAGACACGCCACAGCGTCAATCTCCCAACCCTACATTGCACCACGTGCACTCACACCAAAGAAGAAAGAATTTTTAGATACATTCTAGCACCATGGATGAAGAGAAGATCCAACCTGAACATGGGAAATGCAAATAGGGAAATTTGTGAGAGCGGGACCGACGACAGATACGAACACCGTCCAAACATTCCCATCCATTTTCTGAAAAGGACATAAGTCCTCTTACCTACCATAATCCTATAAATTACTCATTTTACCTACTAATCTCCATAATCTTGACTTGAACTTGAGAACTATAAGTAGGTCCGAACTAATCTGCGTTTTCCTCTCTGCTATCTTCACCGCTACCAGCTTTATGTGTGGTCTCACACTAAGTTCAGCCACACATAACGCGGATAGCGGACTGAAGAGAAGATCGGAGAAGACAACAGAAGTTTCAAGAAAATTAAATTGTTGCCACACACACGGTGGAGCAGAGAGCGGAAATGCGTTTTGTGACTAGATGGATTTTGTCGCGTATTGTCTTATTTTCTAATGAGTTTTGACCATAAAACTGCAAAGTTTTGAAGACAAACCGTGTCAGAACTACTATCCGTTTTCCTTTCATCTATCTTCAACGCCACCAGCTTTATATGTGGCCTTATACCTTTACCTACTCCTATTTTATCTAGAAAATTCCATACAAACGAAGGATTGATAGTTCAGTTCACATATAGATCAAATTCACTTAGAAATTCCACAAGGTGCAATTCGTCTATAGAATCTACGATAAAGGATATCGACAAAGAACAGTTTAAAAGTCAATACTCGTTATAAACCATAATATAAGTAAAAAACCACAACCGTATGGTATCAGATAACATTAGAAGACCTTCTTCTTTATCAAGATACTTTTGACGGTGTTCACTTCCTCGACCGAATAAACGTTCTAGAATCAATTGAAAATATCAATCCATATTTACATACTTTCTCTACGCTTTTAATGAAGGACACAGAAAATTATATCCAATTAAAAAGTTTCAACTTTCCCTTCATCTAAAATCTTAAATCAGTGCACCGTTAAACCCGTTTTTTATTATTTAGGCACAACAATCACGTAAACCCTCTAATTTTCATTATTTGTTCGAATCACGTTCCATTTTTGTTTGATCACAAATCCCGTTTTTTTTTTAATTAAGCCGTTTATGCTAGCTAACGTAGAATTTAATTAAACGTATCTGAGAAATTTCAAACGAAGAATATAAGTGAAGGTGTGCGAGTAGAAGAGAGCATTTGAATCGAAACTAAACTGAAAATTTGCTCTCCCCGTATCACAGTTGAGAAACACAAACAAGAGTGAACTCATGAAGAAAGTTACGTTTGCGTTGATTCCTTTGAAACGAAAAACTTTCGTTTTGGCTGTTCATTCCAGCGTGCAAGGGTTGCCTTATAAAAGGTTTTTGTAGTTATAACAAACAGACATGAGGTTTGCGAATTATATTAAATGCATTCGAAATTGAACAAAGATTACTTTCATCAAGAAATGTTTAACCGTCAAGAAGCTAATAACAATATTAACTTCTAAAAATAAGAAAAAACTGAATTATTGTATACCATTAAAAGCCAACGAACTCTACAAAGACTGATTTGACTACACCCTCGATCCTCGAAGTTTCACCTTTCGCCGACAGCATCGCCTTCATCGCGAATCCACGCAACCTTCGTAATTATTTTTGGACTATTTATTAGTTTTTTAATAAAACTATTCAACAAATCAGCTAAAAAACTATAAATCCATATAAAATAGAATCCAATACTTACATTTACACTTAATCCTTTGATGGTAAATATTTTTTTACTCTTCGGATGTTCACTAGGTGTATACCTATAAAATTCGTATGCCCCTCGATACCATTTAACTGTATATAATTTATCATCTTGAAGATCATATGAGCACTTCAATGTTGAACTTGTAGTTCTTTGCACAACCTTTGGTTCGATTGTCAGAAGAACATTCTTCAGAGAAAACACTGGAAAAAGTAAAAATGGGTATATCATATCTCTCACTCTGGTTATCAAAGTAATTTTAGTATACCTTTAACAAGGGAAATTTGTATATGGCCTCTAAATAATATGAAATTAATTGAGATAGCCACCCTATATATATTTTTTTGATCGATACCAATCGCCAATTATTTTCCAAAACTTTATTTTATGTATCCCTACACCACTGGATATTATTGATATAAATTATACACAACATTTTGTCAACATTCCAAGTTGTCTGAAAAAATAAAGAGCACACTCATTTAACTGCAACATTCTTTCGATGTAAATGTTTCTTTCTTTTTTTTTTTAATGTAAATGGAATCGTGTAAGTACGCCAATGTAAATAACTTTAGCAGCTACACCGTGTTTTCTAATAATTAATTTTCTATTTTGGAAATCGTGATTGCCCGACTGAATGCATACTGCACAGGTGCGAATACAAAGTAATTTATACCCTTTATTTAAATTTATTTTGTTCCAGATGTTCGCAAGAGACACTAAAACATTGAAGGAGACAAATAGAAGAATTAAAACATGAGCGTACATTGAATTTTATGTTTGGGGATATTTATGAAGGAAAACAGTTCTCTAGTAATAGAATCAATTTGATTTTCTTCAAAAGATAATGATTTGCTTTAATGCCTCTAAAAATTTTACAATTTTATGAACAGGCCTGAACGCCCCAAGGCTTTATGTCATTCTTTCCATTTCTTCTTATTTTGGCACATGCGTTTTCAGTTTTGTACACCTAATATTCTCAAATCCGCTTCTACCTTTGTGCTCTAGTATATCCTTACAAAAATGAAAAAAAAAATAAAGTACAGAATTACACATAAAAAATTCAAATTACAGAAAATTTACTGGCAGAAGGGTAGTCTATGGGTTCCACTATAAGTTATATGGTTAAACGCTTCACCCAGACAGGATCTTACAATCGCAGACCTGGACAAAGGCGCAAAAGGTCTACAGTTGCAAGACACAGGACAATCACTGGTACAATGTTACGAAATGAGTTGGCTATTGCTCGTAATGTACTAATATCGTCTCGAACTGTGAGAAGAATAAACCTGGATTGAATAGCAGAAGACCAGTAAAACAAACCTTTGTTAAACAGCACAAAGTTGCAAGACTTGTTTTGCTTGTAACCATCAAAATTAGACGGTTGATGATTGGAAGAGAGTCTGGTCTCAGATGAGACTAGAGTCAACTTAAAATCTTTGGGTCGCCGTGAGTATGTTTGGTGAAGACGTGGAGAGTGATTTTCGAGTTACAACATTGTTACCAAAATTCCATTTTGTGGAGATACTTTGATGTTTTGGGGAGGAACTGCTAAATGGGCGCACAGAAAATATCGTTCTTGAACATGTTATGCCGTTTCTTCCTTCGTGGGGTCAAATTGTGTATTCTTTCAAGATAATGCTTCGTCCCCACGTAGCTAGGCAATTGTTTAACTACCTAAATGCAATTGATCTTTAGTTAATGGAATGACCAGCCAACAATCCAAACTTAAATCCCCTAGAGGTGGGACGTTCTTAAAAAAAAGTTCGCAGTCATGGGCCCTCACCTCTTAACTATAATCAACTGTTAGATGTAGTAATAGCAGCGTGAGAGGCCATTCATGGTACTAGGCTTAGTTGAAACTCTTTAATTCAATTGTATATAATTTCTACATTTAAAAAATGCAAATTCTAGTGCAAATCTATAATTCTGGTCCCCTAACGGCTACTAGTATCGGATATTTCCAAAAAGTCCTTTGCGACTTACCTCGTGCATTCATAGTCTTCAAGAGTAGAACTGAACTTTTTATTGTTTTCCCAAATTCCTATACGGTTTCAGTAATCATCAGAAACAATGAAGGACAGTATAAAATAAACTAAATATCTTTATATACAATGAGATCACTGATTACATTAGATTCTATCAAATGATTGAATAATAAACCAAATAGGATGAAAGACAGTATCCAGATTCGTTTAATGAATAGTTTCGATATGTCATTGAACCATAAAATTTGCATTTCAAGAAAATCCAAGTGGTTTCAGCTAATTTAAATTGCAAACTTCCCGAAATGTGTATCTTACCGTGTAAGAAACAAAGAGAATAAATTTCCTCCGGAAACATCATGTAACAGATATATTTACATTAGATGATGAAATATACGTATATATCACCAAAGGATTATTATATAATTATATAACGAAATAGAGATAATGGAAAAGACGAGGAGTTATTTATTTCAAGATTGAATACGTTCTGTTTTAAAGGTATTTGAAGGTCGACAAAAATTCGAGTTTTACGATGTGCCCCAAGTCGAATTTTTTTTCTTCAACCTTGTTTTCACGTGATTAGTCTAAGAAGAACCAGAAGAATAGACAACGTGTGTCGAATCTGCGACAAAAAATTCCCAGTCTTTTCTTGAATCTGAGAGAGGATGCTCGATGTTTCGAGCATGAATAAAGCTGAATGTGCCTCAGATAAGACAGACTTTACCAAGTTGGTTGCAAGTCCGATCTTATGTATATAAATATAATAATATGGATTTTTCTTAGGGGCGTACTCTGTCGCTGACTCTTCGGAGGAAATCGGAAAAACCTACAAAAGTGAAGTGTTCTCGAAGTGTGTCAAGGAAAATGGTCGCACATTTTGTGTCCAAATCTGTTCTTGTGGCAACAATTTCTTTAGAAGTTCGAAGAACGGTTACTTCCGATTGGTTTACCAGAAGTTATCGCGCAACTCCGACAAAAAAACACTCAAAAAATCACCCTACATCAGGACAACGCAAGGGCTTACACAGCCCAAAAGACACAGTTTTTGGTGCTTCAAATCATCAACTTGTTTGACTATCCACCATATAGTCCCAAAGACTTCTTCACGTTATTAAACATCAAGAATTGAATGTGTGGGCATCGATTCCAGTCGCCAGAAGAAGCCTTTATATATAATTGTTTTACCAATTGGTTTCAACACATACAAAAGAGTATCGATCTTGGTGGGACATATTTTGAAAAGCAATAAAGTCTATAATTTTTTTGTCTTTATAGATAGCCACATGCAAAACTAAAAAGACAACCCTCGTAATATTATTTTAATGGAGCAAAATTGAAAATAGAACGAGTAGAGATAACATATACCAAATTGTGTTTCCATTCATCAATTTCAATGAAAACAATTTGCTTATATAACCATAATAATTTAATTAAAATTAAAATCCGTCATCTAACAACACTAAAATAGCTGAAAAGGTCGAATCTCAATGAACTTAGGGCCAATTATAATAAAATCATCTTGATGATGAAATAACGTGCGGAAGGACTTCAGAATTGTCCCTTGAATTCACCCTTGAGCCCTTACGAGCGTCCTGTTCAAAAACAAACATCCGATGCTAGGTTCTGATGGTTTTAAACAGGGTTGGCTTTAAATAAAATAATAATAAACTATTAATCCATTTTAAGATGGTTTTGTTAATATTTTACAACAATTTATGATTTTTAACAATGTACTCAGTCTCTCTCTTAAATTGTTCATAGTATCCCTTAAGGGATTTTACTCATTTTTGTTACAAATTTATAAGAGAATATAGAAATCTTAATACAGATTCTATTTAAACAAAATATTTGATATTTTAATAATATGATTCAAAATTTAACATTCGAAAAACTTTTCAGAATTTAATAACATACTCAGTCTCTCCCTTAAATTTTCAATATTAATATAAAAGAGATTTTATTTATATTTGGTATAAATTTACTATAAAGTATATTGATTTGTTCTTAATAATAATATACGATTTTATCAATATACAAAAACAACATTTGGTACATGATCTTTTTGAATCGATAAAGTTTTTCTTTGTGTGATTTTAATAGCATTTGTTACGTAAAATTTTTAGATGATCAATAATAAATTATCTGCAGGAAATAAGTTTAGATCCTTTGTTTAATAATTTTGATCCGGTCCTGTATAGGCAGCTACTTATCTTGTCTTTCCGACCTCGCTTTTGTTCTCACTGTTATTGTTTATGTAATAAACGGATATAAAACTACAATATCGTGGAAAAATATTTTCATAGGATAAGATTATTTTTATAACGAATTAATCACTTACATCTGCTTCAGTTCAGATTTGTAAATGTGTAAAAGAATACATACATGATAGAAATTTCGCAAATTTTAATACAGGCACTCTAAACACTGCACCTAGAAATATTAACTGAAATGAAACGAATTTTATTTCGTGTTACTTTAAGTACTTTGTAAAACAAACAGATTTGGTGACCATCTTTAGTATTCATAAACTTACAACAATGAAAAACACAATCGCTAGCTCTAAAAACTAAAATTTTTGCTTGATAAGACGTATTTCCACCCCTGCTACGAATGACAGTTTGGCATCGACGATTCATATTCTAAATAAACAGTCTTAAAGTATTCTAATCCAGTTCGTTCTAAATGTGTACCAGACGTTGTTCCAGTTCCTGTAGAGTGTTTGGTTAATTAGGAGCATTCTGCAAAAGTCTACCAAGCAAGTCCCAAGCATTCTCTATAGGATTAAGATCTGCACTATTCGCTGGTCTTCCCATAACTACGATTCCAACTTTTTCTAAAAACTACCTAGTCTGTAAGACCCGTTAAAGGAATGCTACCACAGACCATAACTGACCCTTCACCGAATAACGTCGTTTCTAGCATGTTACAATGTGCAAAATGGAAAGGCAGCGCCATCTACCAGGTATCTATGCAACGTATATGTCAAACAATGATGTTAGAGCGTTGTATTGATCAATTAGCTTACATTGTCTTTTAGGTGGAGTTGCTGAGACCTACAGAAAGGCAGCCATTGAGAAATGAAGGCCAGAGAAGGCCCACACGAGTGGTGAGAAAAATCACCGGGCAAGCGACAATCCAAAGCCTTCATAAATGATCACTTGGGAGAAATTTACTGCAGAGCTGCTATCACCAAGGCGAAACGACGCCAGAATGATTGTCAATCACTTGACAGGACATTGTTGGATTAGAAACCTTAGCAGATGAAGACATCTGTCGATTCTGCCAAGAGGAGAAGGAAACCCCATTTCATGTCCTATGCCAATGTGAGGGCTGCTCCAAGTTATCTGGAGAGGCCACTGACAGGCTACTAAGTCATGGTATAACGGGTGAAACCGTAGTCATATACTCGGACAGCCAAGCAGCTCTAAAGGCGATAGTCTCGGCACAAATAAGCTCACAGCTGGTGTGGGACTGCGTTGGGGCCCTGACACATGCCGCAAGTGAAAATTCTCTGACACTGGCATGGATACCAGGAGACTCAGGGTTTCGAGGCAATGAGAAGGCTAAAGAATTGGGCCGTGCGGGAGCTAATACCCCAATGATTGGTCCGGAATCATTCGGCGGAGTTGCTGACAAAGTCAGAAAGGCAGCCATTGAGAAATGGAGGCTAGATAAGGCCCACACGAGTGCTGAGAAGAATCACCGTGCAAACGACAAGCCAAAGCCTTCATAAAAGGACACTTGGGTGAAATTGACTGCAGAGCTGCTATCACAAAGGCGAAACGATGCCAGAATGATAGTCAGTCTCTTGACAGGACATTATCGGCTTAGAAAACTAAGCAGATGAAGACATCTGTCGATACTGCCAAGAGGAGGAGGAAACCCCATTTCATGTCCTATTCCAATGTGAGGGCTGCTCCAAGTTATGTGGAGAGACCACTGCAAGGCTATTAAGTCTCATTAAGAGGGCAGGGCTGGACAAGGTTCTCTAATCCTATTCTAGAGATGAAGGGTGTTCACAATAGATCTGCAAAGATAGCAGTGATTCAGGCTTAATTCCTTCCCAATGAATATCTATCTATCTTCTAGGTGGAATTCATAAAACTTAACAATATATGTTTTTTTAAAAAATTGAAATTCTCGAATCGACTTTAACACAGAAAATTTTTATGTATAAAGATTACCACCCCTGCTTAATACAACTGCAGGTATAAAAAAACAGTGCCTGGATATTTATGTAAATTTATATATAAAGTGTAATCCGAAGGGTATTAACTTTTTTTATAAGGATTTAAGAGTAAAATAAAAATTTTAATGAATGAAAGCAGAGAAATCTTGGTCAAAATTTGCAAACCATTGTGTTTTTATTCAAATTGGCCGCCTATGTTTAGAAGCTGGGAAAGCACAACAGCATTTCTAAAATTACACCAACAAATGATTAATCTTAAGCTTCTCCGGTTATAAATAAACGATGGGGATGGTTTTAGTACGGATATGATGAACTAGAGAAAACAAACATTTTAGACAACAACAAGAATACGTACGATTTGTTGTTTCTACAACAAATATTAGTCGGTATTTGAAAGACGTTTATTGTTACAATCTTTTATAAAACATTTGTTTCCCCAATTGTTATTCGGGAAGATTTGTTTGTTTTTTTAGTTAAGAATCTGTTGAAAGAATGATGAATGAGAAATTGGTTTATGATTCTAAATAGTGATATTTTAGTACACGATTATTTGACATATTCTTCATGGGATTATAAAGGGTTAACGGTTAACTAAATAAGAAAAGGATCTTTAGGTAAAAGACTGTTTTAGGTTGTGTTTTAGTGACTATATTTCAGAATATTCTAGGTTCTTCTAGTATGTAGCAATTATGTTAGATCATGTTGCTCGAAAATACTAGAATCGTCGTGTTTAGGGTGTGTATTTGCAGTTTTTGAATAGTTTTACGTTTTACAGCAGATTTGTTGATCGATCCAAAAGATTCTACATAAAGAACTGGGTGTTACGAAGTTGGTTTCCCGTTGGATTCTTCATTTGCTCACAGAAGAGCAAAGTACGATTAGCGCCAATTAGTGCCGAAAAACGTTAAAACGGTTCAACAAAGGAAGCTCAAAAAACGTTTATAGTATAGTATTGTTAGTGGCGATGAATCTTGGATTTACTCCTTCTTCTTCTTAAGATGCCTAATTCAATTAGTGGATGTTGGCGACAATTCTGTCAAACTCCTCTCGATCTTGTGTGGCTCTAAAGAGTGCATGGGTATCGAGGTTTGTCCAATCCCTTTTGTTTTTAAGCCATGAGTGTTTTTTTCTTCCGATGCCCCGTTTTTTCTTTCATTATAAGCTTTAAGAACTGGTACTTGGAATTTCCAAATATATGCCCCAGATAAGCAGTTTTTCTTCTTTTTATTATTGGCAATAACTCTCTTTCTCTGCCCATTCGATTTAACACTTCAACATTTGTTGTGGGATTTACTCCTACGAACCAGAAAATAAAAGCTAATCCGCTGTGTTGGTGTTTCACGATGAGGAAAACCAAAAAAAAAAAAAAATGATCCGGCCTCGAATGTGTCGAAGATCTGCTTTAGAAGATGGAAGAATTATCTTACTCCAGGACAATGCCACTACCAAAAAGAGAATCGAGTTTTTGGAGCTTCAAAACATCGAATTCTTAGACCGTCCACCGTATAGTCCCGACCTAAATCCCAACGACTTCTTAAGATTCCAGTCGCCAGAAGAAGCCATCGAAGCCTTTAAAACAGCGATTTTGCAGAGTGTCAACTGAAGACTGGAATAACTGTTTTACCAATTGGTTTGAGCGTATGTAAAAGTGTATCGATCTTGGTGGGACATATGTTACGATTTTATTAGAAAATTATAAAAAAATAATTGCAGTTCATTTTATTGATGAGGCACGTTTTTTACATCGTGACCTACTTATTAAATGGATAATTAAAAAACATACTGATAAATGCCTATTAACTCATACTATGATATCTAAACTAGGTATTTGTCATACAAGTCGTTATATTAGCAACAAAATTCCTTACTTAAGATATACATGCAATTAAATTCAGCAAATTTCATTCCGGAAATAATAAGTTTGTTTTAAGTAATAGAAACAGATTTAAAGACTTGATTGAGTTGGGAAAATAGAGTTATTTTTCTATGGTTTTCTTTAATTTATTTTGTTTCTACTTTGATATTCCGGAATAGTTGAATTAACTTTAATAATAAGACAATTTGGAACTTTAATTAATTTTTTTAGCGCATTTAATTTTTAGCGTCTGGGTACACATCCAGTCTCTCCCTTAAATTTTCAATACTTAGTTCAAGAAAGTTTTAAAAAAATTTATACTGTTTTAAAGTAGAAAATATACCGATTCCAAAGCACTTTTCGCTTTTTAAATATATCTATTGGTTTAAAAGTTATATAGAGTTTTATCCGACAAATAATCGGGTGTTATCATTTTTTAATCATCTGAGTACACATCCAGTCTCTCCCTTAAATTTTCAATACTTAGTTCGAGAAAGATTTAAAAAAAAATATACTCATTTAAAGTAGAAAATATACTGATTCCAAACCACTTTTCGCTTTGTAAATATATCTATTGGTTTAAAAGTTATATAGAGTTTTATCCGACAAATAATTGGGCTGTTATCATTTTTTAATCATCTGAGTACACATCCAGTCTCTCCCTTAAATTTTCAATACTTAGTTCGAGAAAAATTAAAAAAAAAATATACTCTTTTAAAGTAGAAAATATACCGATTCCAAACCACTTTTCGCTTTGTAAATATATCTATTGGTTTAAAAGTTATATAGAGTTTTATCCGAGAAATAATCGGGTGTTATCATTTTTTAATCATCTGAGTACATATCCAGTCTCTCCAGTACCTTTTTTTAGACACGATAAACTTTTTTTATGCCATATAATAGTAGAAAATATACAAATTTCAAAGCAGTTTGTGCTTTTTAAATATATCTATTACTTTAAAAGTTATATAGAGTTTTTTTGTGTGGGTAAGTTCCACTATTTCTCACTTAATTTCTCCCTAAGGTATAATACTAATTATTATCATCATTCTCTACCTAAATGTGAAACTGAGGCCAAGTTTTTGGTATATATAGTTTTGTTCAAAGTTAATTCTTGCTTTGCATTCATACTTCATGCTGACAAAAAATCCCGACAAAAGATTACCTTCGGTGGCATTTTTTGTCGGCATGAAGTGTGAATGCAAAAAAAGCAAAAATTAACTTTGAACCAAACTATACTTGGACGCAGGATTAACCTGTAAACAACACATAATCCACTTATCAAAACAATTCTCCCAACAACTCTTTATATTTAAGAATCTTGTTCAAGTAACCTCCAGTGAGACACTTCTAACAGCATATGACAGTAACTTTATTCCCATATGCTGTTTTCTCCTGGGATCGCTCTTGTCATATTGATAAAGTATAAGAACTACAAAGAAAATGTGTCCACTTGATTATAGAGAGGACTGTAGAGAATCCTTTAAAGCCTTAAAAATTCAGTGTGTCCCAAAAAGTTTTATACAAATGGAGGAAAGTCTTATCTTGCATGTCACAAAAAAAATTGCTTCATAAAATGCTCTGCATGACCTGGACATTCATAATCAAGTATAAAAATTTCAAGGCATTTGCAGGAATACAGGGAAAATAAAAAAAAATTATTTCTGTTGAAGAATGAATGTTCAAATTCAAATGGAGAGAAAGTTTGGTGTAATACCTTAAATTCTCCCGAATGTAAAGGTTTTGTTTACCGTTTTCTTTAATTACAATGGCGGAGTGTATCTTAAGTTCTTGCCGCAAGGTCGTACGGTCCACAAGGAATATTACATGGAAGTTATGAGACGTTTGCGCGAAGCAATACGACTTAAACGCAACGATTTGTTGGAAAACCAATCAAGGTTTTTGTACCATGATAATGCACCAGCATCTTCGTGAGTTTTTGGCCAAAAACAGTACCGATATTATGCCTCAACCACCGTATTCTCCAGACTTGGCAGGCTGCGACTTTTTCCTATTCCCAAAACTAAAGAGACCGTTAAAAGTTTTGCCACAATTGAGAAGATAAAAGCCGCGTCGAAGAAAGAGCTGATGATCATATCCAAAATCGAGTTCCAGAAGTGCTTTGAAGATTGGAAGAACCGCTGGAACCATTGTATTATATCTGAGGGAGATGAATTTGAAGGTGACCAAATAGATATTGATGAATATCAATACAATAATTCTTGTTTTTTTCTGCACATACCCCGTATAAAATAAAATTTTTAATACTCTTAAGATTAGTTAAGAAACTTTCTAAATGGTTAAAATGATTATATTACATCAAAAAGTGCAATAAAGTTTCTGTAAAAGCTCTAAAATGTATTTGCATTTATTCGTTTTTGAAATACGAAAACTTTGAAACATTTGAAGTGAACAATGAGATGCAGTAAGAAACGCTAAAGTTTGAATTTAAAATAGTCTTTTAACTATTTAACTCGCAAAGATACCTGCTCTTTCCTTCATTATAGAAACATGAAAAAAAATACAAACCTCCTAATAAAACACTAAGTAAACAATAAACTTCAAAAATCCAAACAACTGTCATGTTTTTTATAAAATAAACTTCAAACAGAAAATCACATCACTAAACTTAAAAAAGTTTATCGAAACGAAAAAAACGAACTTTGGGAAAAAGCACGTTATTAAGTTGCCATAACAATGTGTGAGCGTCGCGACGTAATATTCATGTACGAATTGAACTGTCTAGCGTCTGTCTGCGTCGGGACGATAACGAGATAGAAATGAAGACAATCCCGAAAATTCAGTTGAGTTGGGAAAATAAAACGGGCGCATGCGAGCTGATTTCGAGAAAAATTATTGTTTATAGTTTTGTTTATTGAGATTATTTGCGATTATATTAATTGCATGTAAACATGATAATTTAATTATTTATAATATTTGCATCATATAAATAAACTCATGAACAAAATTGAAGCACCACCTCTTTTTTGCTTTAAATTTCAAAATACGAGGTCTGGAAATTAAATAATGAGACTGGGTACGAAAAAGGGTTTTATTATAAAAATTATTCTACATTCGAATGCTCCCCTTTCCTCCCCAAGCCTCACACTTTTTCCATTGATCACAGAAGAGCTGGAATCTTCTTTGGTGAGGGCTTTTAGGAGCTCTGCCGTGTGTTACTTTACCGCTTCCATCGACTCAAATCGAGTTCCTTTCAAAGCAGATTTTATCTTCGGAAACAAAAGAAGTCGCATGGTGTCAAATCTGATGAGAACGGCGCGTGTTCGAGCACTGGAGAAGGACTTTGTTTCGCTCTAGTTAGAGCTCATCAGTACAGTACAGTTTGGCTTTGCCCTTGTATAGACTGATCAATATTTATATCTACGTCGCAGCATCTTGTGTCCTAGTGTTAGGAATTCTAACCAGGCACAAATCCAGGTAATTTATCTGGAATATAGTCATCAAAAATGATACAAACGTATCTCGTGTCATGCTGTCAACTTGATTCAGATATAAATGCTGGATTTGTGCAAGGGTTAGAATTCCTAACCCTAAGCTGCGATATAGATATAACTCAGCTCATCAGTACAGTATAGGTTATGTCTATTTATATCTACGTCGCAGCATTCTGTGCTTAGGGTTAGGAATTCCAATCCTCGCAAAAATACAGGTTTTTTTATGAGGATTACATTGCACGAATTGTTGATTTTACAATTTTCTGATAAATTGTAATCGATTTTTGCTATTTATCAGAAACCTAACATTAATCCATCTTGATTTTATTTTCTTGGTGACAGAATTTTATTTTAAAGTTTATAATAAATTCATCATCAGTTAAAAAATGTATTTACGTTTTATATCGTAAACAGTACCAACTGACACAAATACGTTCGCATTTATGAGCATACGGCCTTTTACTATATATCACAGAAAACATTTAATTAATAATTAATTTCTGTTACGCCAGCATAAAGAATTGTAATAGAAATGAAAACTATTTAAAAAATTCATATTTCCTCATTTAAAACTCTCACACTCAGATGATTAAAAATAAAATTCGAAAAGAGGTTGACCTTAAAGGCCATCGTTGCAACTTCCCGCTAGTTTTAACCGCAAAGCTATAGTAACGTGACGTATTTTGACGTTTTTGACTTTTTTTGAAATGTTTAAAAAGCCATAACTTTTTAACGCCTTATTCGATTTTGATGTTCAAGATGGCACTCGACGCAGTTTTTTGAGACCTGAAAACGTTACCGGGACTGCAAAATCGGTTGGTCAAAAAAATCTTTAAGTTATTGAAAAAAAACACTTTTTTTGAAATTTTTCGACAACGATATCTCATGAACGAATCAACCGATTTTAATTTGCAAAACGGCATTCGACGTGGCTTTTTAAGCCTGAGAGCTGATTAGGTTATGAAATTGATCGATGCAATAGCCAAAAAGATATGCCCAAAAAACATCATTTTTACCAATTGTTTTTTTCGGTTATTTTAAAATTTCTCGAAATCTACCGGCTCGAATCGGTTCAAACTTACAGGGAATCTAAGTTAGATGGAACTCTTTGGAATGCTTTTTATTTCATTCCGATCGGTCAAGCCGTTCAAAAGTTATAAGAGGTTTACATACATCCACACACACACACATCCACACGTACATACAGACATACAGACACCCTCGTAAAAATAGTCAGGGGAGGTTCCTAAGACCTCAAAACGTTGAGATTCGATGAAAACTCGATTTTCGAAAAACGGGGTGAAACCAGTAACTTCCCGATTTTAAAAAAAAATTTAATTTTTTTTAGCGGGAAGTTAAAAATGCTGATACACGTAAGCGCTCGACCAACAGGCCTTTTGATTAACAGCGAACAAATACTTTTACCAATTAATGTTTTTAAATAAATACTTTTACCTTTATTTTATCCTCTTTTGATCCTTTGCATATGAATTATGCATGACACGTGATCTAAGAGTGAGTTTTATATTAACGTTTTATATATTTCATTTCAAAAACGTCCCATGAGTACAATTTAAAATTGTAATTAGAGACTTTTTATGTTAAAAATTTGTGGTTGTTTTATAAAACGAACGAAGCTTAAAAATTTTAATAACATCAACATTACAGTATTTTAAACTGGTAGAAGAACGGCTTTTTACCCTCAAATAACGATATATTATAGCGTATCTAAATATATAATATGCAGTATGCGTCCAACTGTCAGGAATAAAACAAGATAATATTTTAAGATCGACTAACAAGGTTTAATGGTAAAATAAATATTTAGAGAAGTGCAAATTAAACTGCTTAAATTAAAAAAAGGGAGGAATTTATGGTGTGTAACACAATGTCAGACATTTTATTTGTAAAAATAACATTAAATTTGTTACAGGGGTAGTTAGAAATATTATCGAGATTTACCTACCTTGTTTTAGATATTAAACAATTTTATTTTTTTGCCGCGATATCGTAGTTGGTAGATGGAACTTTCCATCGCCCGAGGAGGTAGCACCCTGCAACTCGTTAAGATGGGGTGAAATGTTCTAAACATGTTTCCCCATTTGAGTTGTAAGTCAGTTTTTCCCCTTCCCTTCTCACCTTTCCGTTTCCCCTCAATCCCCCCCTTTCTGTTAAACCCTTTTCTTTTCTAGAAAATACCATGATGGGTTCTCCAGAGGTTAAATGTTCCGGAAGTAAAATAGTTCCCCATTCGGATTTCCGGGGGGGACAATCTCGGGAAAGTCATGATGGAAATAACATAGCCATCGATCAGTCTACTAGTAGACCAACCTCTAGTTCAGCCAATTTTACCAAGAAGCCAAAACGCAAAACAGACTGCATATTAACTTTCACTAACATCTGCGGGTTAAATGCCAACATTAACGCAACCCATCACTATTTACAGTCTATAAAACCTCACGTTCTTGTTCTTACCGAAACACAGGTTTCTGGGAAAAATACCCTGAAGCATCTTACGAACTTTACCACAACCTCAAACGGCACCATGGAGTATGTGTTTACGTAAGAAGCATACTTTCTTGCTCTAGATTACCTGCACTAGAAAACAATAGAGACAACATCGTTTGGCTAAAATTAATACTAAAAACCTCTAGCAAATTTATATGTTGTATTTATCGGCCATCAGACTGTAATTGCGACGAACTACTACACTATTTATCACAAAAGATCGACTACCTTAATAGTAAGTACCCTTCTGCTGAAATAATTGTGCTTGGGGACTTTAATGTTCACCACGAAAAGTGGCTTAAGTCCAACAAAACGGACACAGAAGGCAGGGTAATTGAAGAGTTTGCAATCAGTCATAGACTGTCCCCACTAATCGACAAGCCCACTTTCTTTCCCAGAGCTGCCAACCACAGTTCTAATACTCTGGATCTTTTTCTGACCACTCATCCTGAGCAATATCATGTAAATGTTCTATCTCATCTAGGTAATTCTGATCATGCTGTAGTAGAAGTCAAATGTTCAATGGAACCTCACCCATTCGAGGCACCACCCAAGAGAACTTTTTGGTACTTTAAAAAAGCAGATTGGGAAGGCCTTCGAAACTACTTTGAAACTTTTCCCTGGAACCCAGTCTGCTTTATCAACAAAGATCTATCGGCAGTTTGCAACAGTATAACTGAAATCATTCAGTGTGCCATGGAAGCTTACATTCCTCACTTTACCAAAAGCTTGAAAGCCAAGCAAAAGCCATGGTTTAGGTAATAAAGATTGCGATGTAGCTCGGAAAGCTAAGATCAAGTCCCACAAATTATTTCTTCAAAATCCATCAGAAGACACAAAACAAAATTATATAAACGCTAGAAACAGATACAACACCACTATTTCCAATTGCAAAAGTCTCTTTGACGCTCGAATGAGAGAGAAAGTAATGTTAAACCCTAGTCCTTTTGGACTCTCGCCAAACATATCAATAACAATTTTACAAATAGTTCGTTCCCTCCACTCACAGCAGATGATGGCGCAATAGTTACGTCATCCACAGAAAAGGCAAAACTCTTTGCCAAAATTTTTCTTCGAACTCGACACTTTACCCACCGGACAACATGGAACTACCTTCTATTCCACGGGCTCCCCACACAATGAAAAATATAATATTTAGGGTTAAAGCGTGTGCAGAGAGTCCTTGCTAGTCTAAATACCAACAAAGCAAGCGGCCTTGATGAAATACCTGCTTTACTCTTAAAAGCTTGTGCTTCAGAACTAGCGCCAGTTTTCACTAAGCTATTTCAACTATCATATGATACTGGTATTTTTCCAGAATGCTGGAAAACTGTTCGAGTACAACCAGTCCCCAAGAAAGGCTGTAAAACCCAGCCTTCTAACTACAGACCCATAGCTCTTCTATCTGTTGTTAGCAAAACTATGGAGAAATATTTTAAAATTTTGATTTTTAAACGCTATGGTTTAAATTTAAATATATGACAAAACAATTGCGCCACCTTACGGTGGCGTCATAGTACTTACTTTAGTTAGAATTGCTCGTTTAAACATATGAGGCATTAACACAATGTCAGACCTTTTATTTGTCCGAAGACTCCGAATAA
Organism: Altica lythri; assembly: GCA_964028335.1. NCBI lineage: Eukaryota > Metazoa > Arthropoda > Insecta > Coleoptera > Chrysomelidae > Altica > Altica lythri. The sequence continues at coordinate 5,145,469 of OZ034809.1, forward strand.
AATTAAACTTGTTACAGGGGTAGTTCTAAATTTTATCCAAATTCATCTTTTTATAAGATATTACATAATTTCATTAAACATTTGATTTTTTAAACGCGACATCTCCCTTATGTTCTCCAAACAAAATTAAATTTGTTACAGGGGTAGAAATAAATATCCAAATTCATCTTTTTCTTATATATTACATAATTTTATTAAAAAATTTGATTTCTTAAACGCAATATCTCCCTTATGGTTTAAATTTAAATATATGACATATCAATTGCGCCACCTTACGGTGGCGTCATAGTACTTACCTTAGTTAGAATTGCTCGTTTAAACATATGAGGCATTAGGGGCCGTTCATAAAATACGTCACGCTAAAATCAGCTTTTTTTGACCCCCTCCCCTCTATTGTCACGTTGTGTCACACTTCCTGTAATCCCCCTAGAAATATTCCGTCACAAAAATCAAGACCGCCCCCCCTGAATTTGACAAATTTTAATTAATAGTACACAAATTTTGAGAATTAAACATATTTATTTAGTTTTTATAATAAAATTTAAATAAATAAATAAATATCTACAGTTGAGTCCGTAGTTCTTTACCCGTGCGTCATCATTTAAGGCATACGAAGTAAGTCGGAAATTGCAACTTAATTACATGCGGTAGCTGTATGTGTTTTATCTCGCCAGGTATTAGTGACGCACGGGTAAAGATCCACGGACTCAACTGTATCAATAACGAACAAATAAATAATATTCTTATTAATCAGAAGTCCAAGGATTTTGTAAATGTGCCGAAATATCTATAATTGGTATTGCAGCATCTGCATCTTCAAAACTACCGTCCACTTCATCGTCATCTATCCATTCTGCATCTTCCGTACCAGCGCTTTCATCTCCTAATATGCATAACAGTTCTCGAGCTCGCCGAGCTGCGATGCGAGTTGGTTGTATGCGCCGAACGACTTCATCTTTCTTTTTCTGCTTTGGGTGTAAATTTTTTAAATGCTGCAGTAAAGTTTTATTAGACGTGTGATATAAGCCACATTCTTTGCATGTTCTGCTTGCCAATTTATCGTGGACTGACGGACAAAACCAATCGTAAGGAATTTGTTGAAAATCTGCAGCTTCAGGTTGAAGTTTCACTGCAAGACGAGCACATAGGTTAAGATATGTTCCATTATCAGAATTCACTTGCGATACCATTAATCCATTTTGAGTTGTTTCTAATTTAATTGGTGGAGGCAAAAATCCGTTGGGAAGTAAACTTCTCAAACTACTTCTCAGTTGGCCACAGCAGTCTTTGTTTGAGCATTTCATAATCTGTAAAACGTATTGCGATTCACGAACATGTTTACAGTACCAATCATCGATTAGGATTTGTACATTTTCACTATCCTCTTCTGTTGGTGCAATATACTCGGCATCTACATCATAACCATCGACTTTCAAGGACTTCCAAACACTAGCCAAAGTTGTCCCTGCATATTCAAAGTTTTTTTTTCTAAATCTTTATCTACAGTTTTACCGTAAGAGTCTAAATGCGATCCATAATGTTCATGGGGCAAAATCAAGCCAGCAAGCTCATGACTTAGTGAAGCCATTCTTCTTTCCACACGATTATAAGCACTTCTACCCGGTGCGTTTGTAACGACAAATAAAGCATCTAAATTATAGTCCCGAAAATGCTGGATAGCATAAAATATTACTTTTCCATAGCGAGGATTCTCATCAGGACCCCCATCAGCAGATATGATTACTACAGGTTTTGTAGATCCAGTATTAGTGTAGGCCAAACTTTTAAATGATTCCATTTCTAAATTTTTTTTTAAATCATCGGCATGTGTCTTGGCAGTCGAACTAGAATGCTTGCCACTTCGAATAGCTACAAATGTCGGTCCTGAATAAATATTATAAGGAACGGCGAACGTCACGTTGCCGTAGACCCCTCCTCCCCCCCTTGTCACATCTAATCACACTTAGCAAGACCCCTCCTCCCCCCTTGTATGCGAACGTATTTTATGAACGGCCCCTTAACACAATGTCAGATCTTTTATTCGCCCAAATAAAATTAAACTTGTTACAGGGGTAGTTAAATAATTAAATACACATTTTTTAAAAATGTAATTTATTTCTCTTTCATAATAATAATAATAATATTAATAATTACAACAAATAACTTAATATACACTTTATTAAAAAAAAAATAATTAACCAACTGTGCCAACAGTGCTTTTATTATGTATATATATAAATAAATAAATAAATAAATAAATAAATAAATAAATAAATAAATAAATAAATAAATAAATAAATAAATAAATAAATAAATAAAAGAAAATTATCCAATAGATTAGACTATATATAATGGCAGTGTGTATCACTTACTCAATTCTTGCATTTTTTGCTTCATGTATAAATCTAATTGTGAGTAATCCAATAATGTATTTTGAACAAAATTGTGTAAAATACTTGGCCATTGTTCATCCAATAATAATAATTTATTTACCGAGTTTACTGTATCATCTAAAAGATGAGAAATGTGTTGTTTTGCTTTTTGTCGCATCAAATTTTCTTCCTAAAAATTTAAATGATTTTATTGACAACCGAACTATCTTGTTCGCTACGAAAGAAGTTCGATTTCATTTTCCTATATGATTTCTACGTGGTACCTCCTCTGCAATACAAGATCAATCCATATCTGTGAGGAGAGTCACGTTTGAATTCAATATTTTTTTGAGTTTTTTAAAATTTTGAAAATTTGAAAATTCTAAAAATTTTGAAAATTTTGAAATTTTTTAGAATTTTCAAATTTTCAAAAGCTAAATTCTGATTAGAAACCCGGATTTCGACTACTAGAGAAAACTGAGGAAAATTCGTTTCTGGAGAATCTATCCCGAAAGTCATGAAATTCAATACAAACCTGAGATAACGATGATTTTTTCCATTGCAAAGCTTCTTTACTAATAACATTTCGTAATTCGGGATCTGCTGTTCGTAACCATTTTTTAACATCTTGTTCATTCGAATTATTTGTTATATCAATTCTCATACGAGCTAATAATGGTTGTAGAAGAACATCAGGTAAAGTCCATAATACCAAATCACTTAATCCTTGATATTCTTCGTTGGCAAATTTAATATCTTCATCAGTAATCTGTTTTTAATATATCATTGAATATGTGAAAATTTAACAATATTGCTTACAAATAACAGAAGTAAAAAAAGTGCGACAGAGATAAACGTTATGACCGAATCCCAAAATAAAAGAAAAACGAATGGAATTCACTCGAAAGCTCAGGTGGACACCAACGTCGAATCAATAAAATGAGAAGACGAGCGTCCCTCCTGGGTGCTCTGGGTGGTAAACTCAGAAGATGCCACTCCAAAACAATACTTCATACTTACAAACATTTTTTTCGGCCTCTTGTCGATTATCAGGCCATTTTCTTCTTGCCACACAGAGAGCTATTATCCGCAAATCAAAACACCTACACCACCTTTACCCAAACCGCCTTATCCACCAAAATGCAAAAATACTTCCTCTTCTTTTTCGATTTCAGACCTTACAACAACGATACGTCACCGCCCAGTGGACCCTCCGTACCCATTGAATGGAGGACTCTAGAGAACCACAAGAATTCCGAAGATACAGACCTCCCTTCCCTCCTTAAGACTCCTCCGAACCGTAGACAGGGACCCTCCAACAATACTCAACGACCTTCTTGACAAATCCCCTCTCTCCTATTGTCCTAAAGGTAGATACAGGACGACGATAGGATAACACAAAAAAACTGACCCCTTGACAAAGGTTTCTGTGGTTCCCTTCGCCCCTACCAAATGGGAGGCCTCACGCTGGAGGAGAAACGCCACAACGTCAATCTTACACACACTCATACAACACCAAAAAAGTATTTTGTGTCAGTTTAGGCACGTTCCAGGAACCAGGAAACAAGGAAACACCAGAAAAACCAGGAAACAGTCACTGACTCCATTCCTGAAAAGGATACCCAAAACCCTAACCACCTTTTCTACCAAAATACAAAAATACTTCATCTTTCTTCTCGATTTCGGACCTTACAACACCGATACGTCGCTAGGACTCTACGAGGAACCAACATCACCTCCCAGTGGACCCTTTGTACCCACTGGACTGTAGGACTCCAGAGAACCACAAGAATTCCGAAGATACAGATCCCCCTTCCCTCCTTAAGACTCCTCCGAACCATAGACAGGGACCTTCCTACAATGCTCGATGACGTTCTTGACGAAACCCCCCCTCTCCTATAGTCCAACAGGTAGAAAAGAAAAAAACTGACTCCTTGACGAAGGTTTCTGTTTCCTACACCCTTGCTAAATAGGAGGCCTCACGCTGGAGGACACACACTCAAACAACACCAAAAAAGTATTTTGTGGCATGTTATGCACGTTTTAAGAACCAGGAAACAGCCACTGACTCCTGAAAAGGATACCAACTCCTATAACAAACCAAAACACCCAAAACCGTAACCGCCTTTTCTACCAAAATACAACAATATTTTATCTTTTTTCTCGATTTCGGACCTTACAACACCGATACGTCGCTAGGACTCTACAAGGAACCAACATCACCTCCCAGTGGACCCTTCGTACCCACTGGACTGGAGGACTCCAGAGAACCACAAGAATTTCGAAGATCAAGATCGCCCTTCCCTCCTTACATTACTTGACGACCTTTTTGACGAAAGCCTCTTCTCCTATGGTCCTACAGATAGTTCCAGGACGACGATAGGATTACAAAAAAAAACTGACCCCTTAATGAAGGTTTCTGTGATTCTCTTCGCCCTTACCAAATGAGAGGCCTCATGCTGAAGGAGACACGCCACAACGTCAATCTGCCAAACTTACATTGCACAATGTGGGATTACACTCTTACACACACTCATACTCCTGAAAAGGATACCCAAAACCCTAACCACCCTTTCTACCAAAATACAAAAATACTTCATCTTTCTTCTCGATTTCAGACCTTACAACACCGATACGTCGCTAGGACTCTACGAGGAACCAACATCACCTCCCAGTGGACCCTTTGTACCCACTGGACTGTAGGACTCCAGAGAACCACAAGAATTCCGAAGATACAGATCCCCCTTCCCTCCTTAAGACTCCTCCGAACCATAGAAAGGGGCCTTCCTACAATGCTCGATGACGTTCTTGACGAAACCACCCCTCTCCTATAGTCCAACAGGTAGAAAAGAAAAAAACTGACTCCTTGACGAAGGTTTCTGTTTCCTACACCCTTGCCAAATAGGAGGCCTCACGCTGGAGGACACACATTCACACAACATCAAAAAAGTATTTTGTGGCAGTTTATGCACGTTCCAGGAACCAGGAAACAGGGAAACAACACCAGGAAAACCAGGAAACAGCCACTGATTCCATTCCTGAAAAGAATAAGAAGTCCTATAACAAACCAAACACCCAAAACCCACTGTAAACAGACTACTCCTTGTATTCTTGTATAGTGTAATGAAAAACTGAAAAAAATTTAAAAAAATCGATATTTCTAATAATTACCTCTTTATCATTAACAATCTTTAATCCCCAATGTGCTAATCGATAAATAGCATAACTTTCCCATTTCTGTTCACAAATGGGATTCCCCTCAGAATCGATATACAATGAAACCAATCCCTGAGTTTCAGCAAGTGCATTAATTTGTCCTAAACAACAAATATTAGTTTCTTTAAAAACAAAATTTCCAACATTACTAAATCGATGTTTAATTTTATTTAAAACACTCGTAATGCTATTGAAATTTACGTAATTGAATTTAATTGTTGTAACATCATGCGCTTTAGTAACATTCCATAGTTTATCGATAAATCTTAATGCACCTTGTCCGTAGACGTTCAAATGTCTACCACAGATTTCTATCAAATAATCACCACCTAAAATTACAGTATTTAAGCTGAAAATTAAATTCTATTTTCGACATACGAGGACTGTCGCAAAGTAAACAGGATTTTTAAGAATTATCCGATACTAGTGGCACCATCTTCTATTTTTTTGAAGAACATCCAGATCAATGAGCTGAACTCCATTTGAGAAATTTGTGGACCATGCAAAGGGGACTATTTTCAATATTTGCAGAAATAAAAAATTGTTAATTTTTACTTTGCGACAGATCTCGTATGTTGAATTTACCTTGTTCTCTATCTTTGGGAACAGCTGGTGAAGCTTGTTTTTTAACTTTAGCTGTAACAGCTCGTGTATTACATTTTGAAGTCATTTGTCTACCATGTACTGCACTTCTTATATTTCTTGAAAATATTCTTGTTACATTTTCACCACTAGAATTACTAGGATTTGATAGATTTGATGAAGATGGTATTGATAGAATACTCGAAGTATCAGTGGAACAACAATTTTTATTTAAATTTTCATCTATTTCTATTGCAGGTTTGAAAGTTTCTCTGTGCAATAAAATTGAAAATTATAGTAAAATAAAGGAAAATGTATAAATCGAAGTAGTTTTAATGAACTAAACTTTTGATTTATTTTAGTTTTGCTATGGCGTCATTTAGTGACAAAACACCAAAATTGTAAGGTTCGATATATAGTCGGAATTCTCTGAAACTGGCATGGGTATCAGGACACTCAGGGTTTCTGGGCAATGAAAAGGCCAAAGAAAATTCCCGAACGAGAGCTAATATCCCAATGATTGGCCCAGAACCATTCGAAGTGTTACTGGCACGTTCAGAAAGACAGCCATTGAGAAATGGAGGCTAGAGAAGGCCTAGGTGCGGTGATAAAAATCACTGAGCAAGTGACACAGCAAAGTGTTCATAAAGGGACACTCTTGACAGGACATTGTCGGCTCAAAAAATACCTGAGCCAGCTGAACTTGGAATATGAAGACATCTGCGATACTGCTAACAGGAGGAGGAAATCCTATTTCAAGTTCTATGCCAATGTGAAACCTTTGCAAAAGACGCGGTATCTAGTATTGGGAGAAGAGAAATCAGCTGTTCCAAGTTAGCTAGAGTGGTCACTGTCAAGGCTATTAACTCTCATTAGGAAGGCAGCTGATTATTGTTTACAATAGATCTGGAAAGGTCGCAGTGATACAGGCCAACAACCAACCCAATGAATATCTATCTATGGTTCGATATTCAACCATAAGTTGAAGTACTTGTTGCTAGCGAGCTGCTTTGCTTTCTTTTGATTGTGAAGATTCTATTTTCACTTGTTACAAGCGAACTGTTCTGTTTTCTTCTGATTGTATGGCTTGACATCCAGCCATATGTTGATGCACTTATTGCAAGCAAACTACTCTGCTTTCTTCTAGTTGTGAAACTGGATATTCAAACATTTGCTGACACATTTGTTGTAAGCGAGCTGCTTTGCTTTCTTCTGATTGTTAAGATTCCATTTTCGCTTGTTACAAGCGATCTGCTGTTTTCTTCTGATTGTAAGGCTTAACTTCCAGCCATATTTTGATGCACTTATTGCAAGCGAGCCACTCTGCTTTCTTCTGGTTGTGAAACTCGATATTCAACCAATTGTTGACGCACTTGTTGCAAGCGAGCCGCTTTGCTTTCTTCTGATTGTGAAGATTTCATTTTAATTTGTTACAAACGACCTGCTCTGTTTTCTTCTGATTATAAGACTTGACATCTAGCCATATATTGATGCACTTATTGCAAGCGAGCCACTCTGGTTTCTTCTGGTTCTGAAACTCGATATTCAACCATTTGTTGACGCACTTGTTGCAAGCGAGCCACTCTGCTTTCTTCTGGGTCTGTGAAACTCGATTTTCAACACTTGTTGCAAGCGAGCTGCTTTGCTTTCTTCTGATTATGAAGCTTCCATTTTTACTTGTTACAAGTGAGCTGCTCTGTTTTCTTCTGATTATAAGACTTGACATCTAGCCATATATTGATGCACTTATTGCAAGCGAGCCACTCTGGTTTCTTCTGGTTCTGAAACTCGATATTCAACCATTTGTTGACGCACTTGTTGCAAGCGAGCCACTCTGCTTTCTTCTGGGTCTGTGAAACTCGATTTTCAACACTTGTTGCAAGCGAGCTGCTTTGCTTTCTTCTGATTATGAAGCTTCCATTTTTACTTGTTACAAGTGAGCTGCTCTGTTTTCTTCTGATTATAAGACTTGACATCTAGCCATATATTGATGCACTTATTGCAAGCGAGCCACTCTGGTTTCTTCTGGTTCTGAAACTCGATATTCAACCATTTGTTGACGCACTTGTTGCAAGCGAGCCACTCTGCTTTCTTCTGGGTCTGTGAAACTCGATTTTCAACACTTGTTGCAAGCGAGCTACTTTGCTTTCTTCTGATTGTAAAGATTCCATTTTCACTTGTTACAAGCGGGCTGCTATGTTTTCTTTCTGATTGTAAAGCTTGACATCCAGCCATATGTTGATGCACTTATTGCAAGTGAGCCACTCTGTTTTCTTCTGGTTTTGAAACTCGATATTCAACCATTTGCTGATGCACTTGTTGCAAGCGAACTGCTTTGCTTTCTTCTGATTGTGAAGATTCCATTTTCACTTGTTACAAGTGAGCTGTTTCACTTGTTACAAGTGAGCTGTTCTGTTTGCTTCTGATTGTAAGGCTTGATATCCAGCCATATGTTGATGGACTTATTGAAAGCGAGCCACTCTGCTTTTTTTTGATTGTGAAACTCGATATTCAACCATTTGCTGACACACTTGTAGCAAGCGAGCTGCTCTGCTTTCTTCTGATTGTGAGACTCGATATTGTTGCAAGTGAGCTCTGTTTCGAGTAGCTTTGTAAGGCTATATAATTTTTGCATTTAACCTCGCTGTTTGTTTATATCCTTTCCTAATTCTTCGCTTAAGAGTTTGGTTGTTTTCTGTCTAACTTCTGTTTTCTGTTCTTTGTGTTGTAATTTTCTTTTCTTATTTTTTATTTGCTAATAATATTAGAGAATGTACTAAGTTTGGAATTGTTTATTTAATGGGGATTTTTACCACACCAATGTTTAATTTAATATTAATAAAAATCGAAATACAATAAGAATGAATTCAACTTACTCAAAAGGAATCTTCTTAATTAATTCTTCAGCAGCAAATTCAGCTTCACATTCCGAATCAGTATTACTATCTGATTCTTTCGATATACATGAGCAAGTAGTTTCAGCTGCATCAACTTCACTACTACTTATCGAACTATCAATATTCGGTCCAATACTCAACACACTTTTATTTCCATCACATTTATCTTTATCTTCCATTTTCGTTATTATTGGTACAAGAATTGGTGGTAATTTAAAATATTCGTTAACAGAATTGGAATTGTTAGATGATGATGTTTCTGTGTCTTGTGATGAGGTGCGTAGTAGATTTAATTTTTTATCTGGTAATACTGGAACTTTAGTTGATTTAGATTTATTTTGTTGTCTAATTGGAGTTTGTGTTGTTGATTTACGTAATGGTGTCATAATAAAATCTAAATCTGGTTTAAGATTTTTTAAAGTCTTCTCGACAACATTTCCGTTGTTAGCTAAACATTTAGTTTGTGATCGTAAAAATTCCCAATTAGTTCTTGCATTTGATATTACTTCTTCTCTTCGACATGTTAATGATACATCATTTGTAAGATCCATAAAAGTTGTGTTTGATATTTCTTTATTTCTTCTCCAAGCCATTGCGGCTTTACGTACTTGTTCTGTAATCTGCATGGAATTGAGTTTATTTAATAGAGGTAAATAAGACACTAGGAAGGATATACAATCTCCTCCTAATAATACTGGATTATTGTCTATTGTTATTTCTTTGATATTTGAAGATTTGGCCAAGCTACTGATATCTTCTATACTGAAATTAATTAATTACCATAAAACCTTAATATTTATATTCCTAATTGGAAGCAAAGGGACTATACATATAGGTACCTAAATTTAAAAAATTTTAATGACTAAATACTCACAATTGCAAATCATTATTACTAAGAAACAATTTAACCAAATTTGGAACTTCAGCAAACCCAAGTAATTTTTTTAATCGATTTCGGCGTAAATTCAGTTCTTGTAAAGATTGTAAACCCTGTATATCTTTGACACCAATAACACGTAGTTGATTTCCAGCCAAATTTAATACTTTTAGACCTATTAGGCTTGATAATCCACCAACTTGAGTTATTTGATTACCATGTAAATCGAGAACTTCGATATTTGTAAGGCTATCTAATCCTTCTATTTTCTTTATTCTACAAATTTTAGAATTCTTAGTTGGATTAGGAGTTTTTTAAAAAACAATGTGTGAAAACAGCCCGCAGTGTATCAAAAATAATAAGCGTTTTATCGGGAGTTCCTCAAGGGTCGCATTTAGGCCCACTCCTCTTTAACTTTTTTATGAATGACTTGTTCGACTACTTCATTTAACATTTGCTGAAGATTTATAAATATGTCCGTTTATTCCTTAAAAGATCCTACACTCCTCCAAAACAATTTATATACAATTGGTAGGTATTGTGTTAATAAAATGAAATTTAACATAGATAAATGTTTTATATTAAAAATTTTTAGAATTCACACACCTATTTGCTAAGATTAAAAATTTAATTAGAAAAGTTGACAACATTAGGGACTTGGGAATTCAAGTAGACTGCAAACTCAGTTTTTCACTCCAATAAACTCGATTACAAATAAGGCGTATAAAACAATGGGAATTATATTAAGACATTTTAGTGTTTTAATTGATGTATAGTGGGTCTTCCCATAAAATTTTTAAATAAATAAATAAATAAATAAATTGCTTACCTGTTTTTACCCATTAATAACACTCTTAAATTCATCAATTTATCTAAATACTGTATTTGTTCCAACTGGTTATCATAAATATCTAAAAAAACTAACGTTGGAAATGACTGTTTTCCAATCATTTCTAAACTAGAAACCAAATTATGTTGCATGGATAACAATCTAAGTTTAGGTTCTCCATCAATAAAAGGAATTGAGGTCAGTCCACGTCTATCTAAACTAATTCTATCCGGATGCGTTTCTTTTTCTTCTTGTACTCGTGATACGTGTAATAATCCATCAGAGTGTGTACGTAATGTAACTGTCTCGGAAAAGACTGGAGTGTCATGGTTTTTTGATAAAACTGATGCATTTAAAGTACTGTGTGATCTAACATAAAAACTACGTTTATCTCGTCCTGGTAATGCTGGACCTATTTTTAAGAGGTTCTTTTCAGTTTGTTTGTCATTTTGATCAATACTTTTTACTAAATTCTGTAATTTAAACGTCTTTTTCTTGTCCTAGAAAATAACATTTATACTTACTTGTAATTTATGTCATTAAATCACTTACAACTGTAGCCGCGCTACTGCTAATGGGCATTTATATTCCATATGGAAATTATTATAAAATCAATTTATCGTACATTATTTTAGTTGCTAAGTTTGTATCTAAAGTTTGTTTATTGTGGTTATGTAATTTTAAACTATCTGACTGTCACTGTCAAATCGTGTTATGCAACCAACAATACTTTATTTCAGAGTGACATCTAGTGGCAGACAAACAAAACTTTTTAAAATGTAAACAAAAATAGTAATTTATTTCTATGTTTTCAACAGAGATAATAGAAGTTTTCAATTAATAATAGTTATTTATGAAACAGTTCGTGAAGTATGCTTTTTGCGCACGCACGCGATGTTTAGAGCACGAGCGAAGCGAGTGCTATATATCGCGTAAGTGCGCAAAAAGCACTTCACGCACAGTTTCATACAATATTTTATCTACGATAAACAAATAAAAAATAATTACAAATTCAAATTTAAACTACAAAACTGTCAGAATAACTTTTGTTGAAATTTAAGGCTCTCATAGCAACACCATGACAACGCGAATGCTAAGGATATTTGATTATATGAAGGTGTGTCAAAAACAGTGCGAAAAAGTTAATCCCATTTAAAATACATTGTTACTTCACGCACACTTTCAATCCTTGACGCACTGCTGTCTATAATGACAGTTTTCACGAACTAAAAATTGATACATAATATGAGGTAGAGTAGATAATAGTTATTTATGTATCAAGGGCGTAAAACAGGCGTTTATGGACCGCAACGTGTAAATAAGAGCCCGAGCCGCAGGCGAGGGCTATTAACACGTCAGGTCCATAAACGCTGTTTACGCCCGAAATACATACAAACTTTTATGCACGACCGATGTAATAATCTTTTATAAAAAAAATTGCACTGTCAATTGAAAAAAGTCAACTGTCAAATGGCAACTGTCAATTGACAAAAGTCTATTGTCAAATATCAACTGTCAAATGTCAACTGTCAAATGGCAACTATCAAATGTCAACTGTCAAATATCAAACGTCAACTGTCACGTTCCAACTGTCAAATGCCAAATTTGAAATGTCAAATCTCTACTGTCACATGTAAAATATTCTGTTAGCTGTCAAATGTCAACTGTCAATGTCAACGATTGTTTTAATAATAACTTATAAAGGATATTTTTTATTTTTATTTTTTGTGAACAATTTAATATAAATGCCATTTTAACTTGCATGAATTTTATACCTCGAACCTCGATATTATTAACAACTTACCCTGTATAACCATTCACCTACTAATTTGTATTCATTCGTTATTCAAAATAGGTGGTGGCCATTTTTATTTAGACTCATTGTCAGTTTAGATGATTGCAAGTATTTCAATATTTAAGACAAAAAAATTACTTTACCGCCCGCCATTTACACTTTATCGCCCGGCGGGCGGTAAAGTAGTCCACGGGCGCTAAAGTGGCACTTTACGCCCGCTAAATGTATGTAATAATCTGTACTTTACCGCCCGGTCGTGCATAAAATATATTATAAATACATATTGTCAGCTTAAAATGTTTTAGTAATAACATTAAATATACCTTTTATTTACTAAGTTTTAATGAATACTCAATATGTTTTAATGATTTCATTACTATTTTAATGATTTCATGTAACAATTTCAGCGTGCTGTAGCCATATATGAAATTAGTACAAAAAAGTGTAATTAATACTGAGATATTTTTGGACAATTTCATTAATATTTATAAATAGCAATGTTAAGTTGGATAGTTGACTGATTTATTGACGTAATTTAAAGTCTTAATGCCAATAAATAAACGAGTTATGAGTTTTTAAAGTCGAAAAAAGCTAACTTGGCGGAAAATGGTGCTAAGACAACTTTTTTTAAAATACGTGGAAAATTACCAGAAATGTGAATATCACAATGGCCTTACAAAATATTCATTCCTCACAAAGATACAAAAAAGCACGTTTTTTAAATGCCATTTTGGGGGGTAGTATGATTGAAAATTCGATTTCCCAATGCATTTGTTGAAAATATAACTAACGATGATTCAATAGAGCCGTTATAAAGTCCTACAAAGGTAATCCAGAGACCAAGTTCTCTAAGGTTAAAATTGGACACTATTGGATTCTTGGGTGCAGCACTCGACTTATTAGTAGAAAAAGGAACTATGAACTGGATTACAAAGGCTGCTACAGTGGCTTACTGATTGGTCTTAGACTCTAGTAACCCTTAGAGAAGTATTTTTTTAACTGAAGAGAGATTTATTCTTCAGTCATAGAAGTGGTAGATCTTCTTAAAGCAATATGACCACCAGATCTTTAAGAAAACACCAGAATACTTGAGGCTACCAGCTACCACTGTGGTTTACTAAGCTGATAAACTTGCAAGAAAATGATCAGCTATAATATAATCTATAGACCAGACTCAATTGTAAAAATTCATTTGGGTACGTGTTGTTTAAATATTTACAAAACAGTAATTTGAAAAAAATATACAAATTTATTTGAATACAAATTATTCGTAAATATCTTAAATTTAAATGCTTAGCATTAATAATAAGTAACATTTAAGAATTCTTTGCTGGAATAGCTTGAATAATCGATTTAACTTCAGAATACTGTTGTAATCCATATTCACTTAATTCTCTTCCAAATCCAGAATCTTTGTAACCACCAAATGGAACTTGAGCACCAAAAACATTGTAACAATTCACCCAAACAGTTCCAGCTCTTAAACCTTAAAAGAAAATTAATGGAAACTAAAATTACACACGATGAAACTACGAAAATATTACCTTGGGTAAGATAATTAACTTTATCAATGTCTTTGGAAAAAACTGCAGCTGCAAGACCATAATTTGTATTGTTACCTCTTTCAATTATTTCATCTAGATCTTTAAATCTGAAAATTTGTTGAACAGGTCCAAATATCTAAAAATACGTTATATTATTATCCTTATTTTTAATAAAATTTTGTCTATAACACCTCTTCTTTAGCTATAATATTACTGTCATCTACATTAGAAAATACAGTTGGTTGTACAAAATATCCTTGATCACCATGTCTTCCACCACCAACAGCAAGTGTTGCTCCTTGTTTAGCACCCTCTTTAATCAACCCAAGAATTTTATTAAATTGAGCTTCATCTACTTGAGGTCCTTGTTCAGTATTGGCATCAAATGGATCTCCTACAAATCAGTATTTAGTAACACAAATACATCTTTGAAGAAGAAATGTTGGAAGTAGACACAAAGACTTACCAACAATACGTTTCTTTGCACGTTCAACAGATCTTTCAACAAATTCATCATAAATTTTATCCTCGACAAATGTCCTAGAACCAGCACAACATACTTGACCTGCATTAAAGAATACTGCTTGGTGTGAGCTTTCAACAGCAACATTTAAATCTACATCAGCTAAAATAATATTGGGACTTTTTCCACCTAATTCGAGGGTAGTTCTTTTTAAATTATGTTTTCCTGATGTAGCTTGAATTAACTTTCCAACTTCAGTTGAACCAGTAAATGCTATTTTGTCTACCTAAAGAAGATTCGTTTTTAGTTAAAATGAAATTTCTAGTTTAAGGTTTAAGGATCTGTGATGTCTTTAAATCATTACAGTACCTAATATTTTACAAATAAATCTTTTACTGATCCATGTTAAAGCCACCTTAATTCTTGAGTATCTCCAATTAAAAAAAAATGTTAAATTTTACTTCTTAAAATATCTTAGACCCAAAAAGTAAAGCAATTCTGTTCTTTAGCTACATCTTTTTGGGCGAAAGGACTTTAAAGTAGTATCAATAGTAGATTTAAGTATTTTGATATCTGGAATTTAAGTCTAAAGAATGGCTGATCATCTTGAAGCAATATAACCATTGAGGAAATAAAAGATCACTAAAAGAATCTCCCATAGCAGCTTACTTATCTAAGACAGTGGTAATTCAGAGAGCAAATGAACACCATTGGTTTCTTGGGTACAGCACCCGAATTATTAGTAGAAGAAGCAACTAAGAACTGGATTACAAAGGCTGTCACTGAGGCTTACTGACCTGTCGTAGACTCTAGTAACCCTTAGAGAAGATTGAGGCTACCATAGTGGTTTACTAAACTGCCAAAGACAGTGGTAACCCAGAGAAAAGGTTTTCTAAGATTAAAAATCAACACTACTGCTTTTGAACAGTACCACTTTTTAGAGAATACCTCTCTACTTCACAAGGACTATATATCAATACAAGAAAGAAACGTGAACAGGCTTCCAAATTATTATTTTTTTTTGAATAAATTCCTCAGGAGAATTTCTTGGGTACAGCACTCGACTTATTAGTAGAAGAAGGAACTAAGAACTCGATTACAAAGGCTGTCACAGTGGCTTACTGACCTGTCTTATACTCTAGTAACCCTTAGAGAAGATTGAGGCTACCATAGTGGTTTACTAAACTGCCAAAGGCAGTGGTAACCCAGAGAAAAGGTTTTCTAAGATTAAAAATCAACACTACTGCTTTTGGACAGTACAACTTTTTAGAGAAGACCTCTCTACTTCACAAGAGCTATATATCAATACAAGAAGAAACCATGAACTGACTTCCAATTTATTTTTTTGGCTAAATTCCTAAGGAGAGTTTTCTTCTTTAGCCAAAAAAGTGGTAAATCTTAATAAATAAACATCTTAAGAAACAAAGCTGCCACTGTGGCTTACTGACCAATCTAAGACAATAGTAACCCTTAGAGAAGATTGAGGCTACCACAGTGGTTTACTAAACTTTATAAAAATCAACACTACTACTTTTGAACAGTACCAATTTTTAGAGAATACCTCTCTACATCACAAGGACAATATATCAATACAAGAAGGAACCATGAACTGGCTTCCAAATTATTTTTTTGGCTAAATTCCACAGGAAAGTTTCCTTCTATAGCCAAATAAGTGGTAAATCTTAATAAATAAATAAACAGCTTAAGAAATAAAGCTGCCACTGTGCTTTACTGACCAGTCTAAGACAATAGTAACCGTTAGAGAAGATTGAGGAAATTTAATTTTAGATATACGAGGTAAGGTATGAGATTTTATTATGTATAAATTTTTCTTATGACATTCTGATAAGATGTGTTAAATACGTTTTGTTTATAGACAAAAATGTGTACTGTTTAATTATTAAATATTTGAATAGCTCTTATATTTAGTCGGCGTTTTTAATCATTAACTATATTTTTAATAACTCTTACATTTAGTCGGCGTTTTTGATCATATCTTGAATCAGCTCATATCGTCTAAGACACTTATTGAGTTTATCCTTAAGTACGTTAAGTACTTAAGGAGGAATTTAACAAATCGAGAATTGAAAGATCACACTCTAAATTACTTTTTTTACACTGTCATGATTTTATTCGATTAGAGGACCTTAGATTTTAGTTGAGGAAATAAAGTACTAAAATCGGCCAATCGGTTTGGCGCGTTGGAATTGTGAGACAGACAAACAGACAATAGACTAAAAATTCAGAATTCGTTAATTATTTGAGGAAATAAAATAAATTTTCTTACTCAGGAGGTTTTTGAGGTCGCTGGAAACGAATATGGCATCCACAGTGATCTTCGGAGTACCTGGTACCCAGGATAGCTACTGTTTTCCTCACATCCTGGAGTTTTTGGTAAACTCAATACTCAGAGGTTTTTGTGGGCACTGAAAACGAATATGACATAGAAAATAAATCATTTTCAGAGTACCTGGTGATTAGCATGTCTACTGTTTCCCTCGTCTTCTGGAGTTTTCGGTAGGCCCAAAACCCTGAGTACCTATTGAGTTTTGGATAATTTTGTAATGGATTTATCGAAAACTCCA
This sequence comes from Altica lythri, assembly GCA_964028335.1. Classification (NCBI taxonomy): domain Eukaryota; kingdom Metazoa; phylum Arthropoda; class Insecta; order Coleoptera; family Chrysomelidae; genus Altica; species Altica lythri. The sequence continues at coordinate 5,162,629 of OZ034809.1, forward strand.
GAAAACAGAAGGGATCCTAATCACTAGGTACTCTGGATTTGACTTTTGATGTCATATTCGTTTTCAGCGACCACAGAAACCACTGAGTATTGAGCGAAAACTCCAGAAGATAAAGTAAACAGTAGGTATCCTGGGCACCACGTATACTCCGGAGATCACTGTCGATATCATATTCGTTTCCAGAGCCCTCAAAAACCTCCTTGATAACAAAATTAAACTCATTTTGACGAATAATTAACGAGTTCTAAATTTTTTGTCTATTGTGTCTTTCAGATGCACTATACGAATGAAATTTTTGTATGCGCAAATGCAGTTGCCCAAAATTACATGATTACAAAATTTCTTGACTTTCTCACGAATCCAGCGCACCAAACCGCATTAAAATCCGATTTGCCGAACCAATTTCGGAGGTTGCTTTATTGCCTAGTCTATTTTTTTAGTAATTTATTAATTTGAGTGAAAAAGTTAATTAGATTACTAAAAATCTATGGTTCCGGTATTAAAGATTTTTTCGATAATTATATAATGTAATAAACAGATATTCTAATTGAAAGATTCATAAGTAAACCCTTTGATAACATCAATTGTATAAACACTGATTATTCTATTACTATATACTACATTAATATTTAGGTGATAACCTCTTTTCTTTAATTTAAATAAAACTAAGTACAGTGTTAAACATCGCAAAAAGTATTTTAAAACATTAAAAACCAAATTATTTGATTTCGTTATTTAATAACAAATATTCCATCCCGAGTTCAAAAATTTCTTGACTGACTGTATTAAAAGACGAATTAAACAAACAAATGAAATCAACAAGGTCAAACTTTTATCAAAGATAACTTATTTATTTATATATCCAATTATACTTTTCCTATTCAAATCGAGATATTAAAATTCTTCTTTATCCTCTGGGAATTATTAGATTGAGGATTATAAGCAGGGTCGATTGTCTCAAGAGACCTTTGATAATTATAAATCAAACTTACCTTTGGATTTTCAACCAACGCAGCACCAGCATCTCCAAATCCAGGTACAACATTAAGAACTCCAGCAGGTAATCCAGCTTCTTTGGCAAGTTCACACACATAAAGTGCTGTTAGAGGTGTTTGTTCAGCTGGTTTCAAAACAACAGTATTACCACAAGCTAAAGCAGGGGCAATTTTCCAAGAAAACATCAACAAAGGGAAATTCCATGGAATAATTTGACCACAGACTCCTACAGGTTCAAGACGAGTGTAAGCAAAGTATTTTCCATCGATTGGAATAACTTTTCCGTGTAATTTATCGGCGTAGCCGGCATAGTAACGAATTGCCTTTATACTTAAAGATAAGTCACCGTGGGCGTGGATGTAGGGTTTTCCGTTGTCGAGTGTTTCCAAACTCTGTAAAATAAGCGAATTCATAATTAGTTTCATGCCTACTTTAACAATTTCGTGTGGAGTGTAGATTTCCCTAGAAATATGGGAAAGATAGGTATTAAGAAAAATTTTTGGAGAAAAAAAGAACAATGGGTATGGAAAAGGAGAACAAACCAAGAGCTTGCGGATATGTACAAAGAATCAAGTATCACAGGATATGCTAGAGCACAAAGGTTGAAGTGGATTCCAAAAATGATCACTAACAAAAGCATAGGAGGAAAAAAGAGAACAGGGAGACCAAAGGAAAGATGGAAGAGCCAAGTAGAAACGGATTTGAGAACCTTAGGTGTACAAAACTGGAAAAACATGTGCTAAACTAAGAAGAAATGGAAAGAAATGAAAATAATGCCTTGGGCCTTTCAGGCCCATAGAGCTATGTATATATATAGAGTCTAGATTATTAGCTGAGTCTATTATCCTCTTAGAAAGTACGTTTGTAACCTAAGAAGACCTATCCCAGGTATTTTTGTCGTTGACGAACAATAACTCTTTAGTTACAGGTAATAGTTTCAGCCGTTTCATCTGCTATATTCACAGAATCTACAAATTCCAGTGTCCACATTGAGCACTTTACAGAAACAATACCTTAATGGACAAATTGCTGTGAGAATTCCTCTGAATACCCTGACTTCAGGTTTCTGAAGCTCTAAAAGTAAGTTAGAGTAGCGCAGTTAAGGCCATATTAACCTTATTGCTTGTCTTTGGTCTGGATTGTTTTTTCAGTAGGCTACACTGAGTTCCGTTTCCAAATTACGAAGCTTATTTTTTATAATACAACATTTTGAGATACCACAGAAAGGCTCAGGTCTAATAAAAGGAGTAATACTTTCCACTTTGCGCATTTTACAGAGACACTACCTCAGTGGACAGTGTGCTGTGAGAAATCTTGAGAAATCAAAAAGCTATAAAGAGCATTATGACAATCGTAAGCTTATTAAGAGACCAAGTGAGAAATGAGGATTTAAGAAGAAAAACCAAAGTAGCCGCTGTTGCTAAAAGCATAGCAAAATCCAAGTGGAGATGGGCCGAATACTTGGCACGAGAGAACGAAGAAAAGTAGACAAACCAAATAATACAATGGAGGCCAAGAGAACATAAACGAGGTGCAGGAAGACCATAAAAAAGATGAGCCAATGACATCAAGGAAAACGCAGGGAGTAACTGGCACCAGTTAGCTCAAGACAAACGAAGTCTATGTCCAGGAGTGGACTAGAAGGGGCTGCTAAAGAAGAAGAAAGACCATGACTTCAGATTTCTGAAACTACAAAAATAACTTAGAATAACGAATGTGAAGTCCGTATTAACTTTGTTTCTTGTCTTTGGTCTAGATCTAGATTGTTTTTTTCAGAGTTCCTTTTCTAAATTACAAACTTTATTCATAATGTGGCATTTTGAGATGCCACAGATAGGTTTAGGTTCAATAAAAGGAGTAATACTGACCACTTTGCGCATTTTACAGAGACAGTACCTCAGTGGACAGTGTGCTGTAATAATTCCTGCGATTACTCTGAATTTAGGTTTCTAAAAGTAATTAAGAGTGGAGCAGTAAAGACACAGAAGCCTTTTTGCTTGTCTTTGGCCTGTTATTTCCATATTCACCGTTAAGACATAAAAAAAGCTCTTGCAATTAAGCGCTTGTCCAACAGGCCTTTGATCAACTCCGGTAAAATATTCAATATGTCGCAGAGTAGGTACGTTCTGCATTAAATAGAAGGCCCCATATATTTTTTATTAGTCAAAACATCAATAAAATTTATTATTGGCAGATATATCATATAATAAAAATTAAATAGTAGCAGTTGTTCTCAGATAAAATTATATCAAATCATTTCTATTACTGTTTGGTAAAATTTAATTCTATAAGCGCTGATTACTGCTATTTATAATTCAAGTATTTAATTATTATCAATAAAATATTTAGTAACATCAATTAAATTCCAATTACATCGTCAAAACGAACCTATGATTAATTTTCCGGTATATAAGTACATAATTATATTTAAGCACCAACAATGAGTTAATTAACACATAAGAGTAAAAGCAGGATACGTTAAAAATACAATATTGTTCAACAATGAGATTGCAAAAAATATGATCTTAACCTTGGAAGCTTTGTTAGTTTACATTAAGATTACAGTGCCGAAATTATTTACTTCTAAGCTAAACATGAAGACAAACACAAAGATAAAATTAACAAGGCAAAATATGATAAAGATTAATTGAAAACTTACCGCAATATAAGCAGCATCTCTTTCTAATAAATCAGCAAGTTTAAACAAAATCCTTCCTCTTTCCGATGCATCCATTGTTCTCCATTTTGAACCCCATCTAAATGCTTCATTGGCCGCTTCGACTGCCAGATCTATATCGGCTTTTGATCCTTGTTGGACTTCCGTAATAACTTTACCTGTTGAAGGGTTGATGGTTTCGAAAGTTTTACCAGATTTTGATTTGTGCCATTCATTGTTAATGAAAATCTGGAAGGGAAAAACAATTCAGTACACGCACACTCGCAAACAAAAAGAATAATCTGGGACCCAGGTAAGGGGTGGTAGGGTTGAGGATCTCCTGTAGCTTAGAGCTTTTTAATGTTTTTTGGTGGGTAGAATCGATAATTTGTTATTAACAATTTAAATGTTTAAAATGATTATATTTCTTTTAAAAAATGAACAAAACGGCATTTGGTAAAGTGTGATCCTTAAATATTATGTTAGGTTTACACGTTTGGCAAGTCTCCGCAAGCATCCACAAGCTACAAGACTTCACAAACGCTTGAAGGCCATTTACACGCTTGCGAGTGCTCTAGTGTATTACGTACTTATGAGCGGCACTAAATATGCGCCAACGTGTAAATACGCCGAAAGCTTCCTTTGACACTGGTCTGAATCGGCAACAAGTTCTTCTCATCTCTCGCAAACCAAGCCAACACCCTTTTTACACGCTTGTGTTTGTGGAAGCTTGCCGAGACTTGTCAAGCATGTAAATCTACCATTACAAATTTACTTAAAACCATTTGCAAAATAGGCTTTCGACGGAGCTTTTATGGTCAAGAAATGGAACTTTTAATAACGCGCACTGAGGCACACGATCAGTTCTCAGCGAATGTGGACGCGCAGAAACCATAAATATAGAACTTTTAGTAACGCGCTCTGAGGCTTTTGGTCAGTTCGCAGCGAATTCGGATGCGCAGAATGCACAAACATTGACAATCTGGCTAGTGGAAGTTATAGAATAATTCAAAATGGACTTTTTAAGCTATGGTAAATGTGTTTAAGCAATTTTTAAACAAGATAAAGAACTGTTAATAATGTGCTCTAAGGCTCACGATCAGTTCGCAGCGAATGAGGGCGCGCACCAACTACAAATATTGACAATCTGGCTAATGGAAGGTACAGTATAATTCCAAATGAACATTTTCAGCGTTGGTAAATGAATTTAAGTATTTTTTTTAACAAGATATAGAACTTTTATAAAAACGCGCTTTCAGGAGTTCGCAGCATGCGGGTGAACACAAATCATAAATATTAACAATCTGGCTAATGGAAGTTTTAGAATAAAGTTCGCTGCGAATGCAAGCGCGCAGAAACCATAATTACAGTTGAGTCCGTGGTTCTTTACCCGTGCGTCACTAATACCTGGCGAGATAAAACACATACTTTTAATCTAGCGTCATTGTCTTCCACGCATGAAACTAAAGACAAAACAGCTACCGCATGTTATTAAGTTGCAATTTCCGACTTACTTCGTATGCTTTAAATGATGACGCACGGGTAAAGAACCATACGGACTCAACTGTATTGACAATTTGGATAACTGAAGTTTTATAATACTTAATTCAAAATGAACATTTTAAGCTTAAGTTAATGCGTGAAGGTTATTTTTTGACCAAAATATAGAACCTTAAAATAACGTGTTTTGAGAAACACGGTTCGTTCGCAGCGAATGGGGACGCGCAGAAACCAGAAATATTGACAACCTGTCTAATGAAATGACTGAAATTAGTAGAATAATTCAAAATGATCATTTTAAGCTTTGTGTTTAAGTTATTTTTTAGACAAAACGTGGAACTATTTTAAAACGCACTCTGAGGCACACGGTCAGTTCGCAGCGAATGCGAGCGCGCAAAAAACGCGCGTGTAAATGAATGTTCGTATCTCGACAAAAAATTAACATAGAAACATTTAGTAAAGCATAAAATGTTCGTTTACATACAAAAAAATAAATAAATAATAATTGTTTAACGCACTTACATTACAAACATCGTCTATTGCCACAAAAAATGTTCAAAAACATAATATCCTTAACAAAAACTTAAAACAGTTGGTCTAAATAATCTAAAAAAATTAAAATAAATAAGGTCTACTGCCAAAAAACAAAATTTTTGCTCAAAACGCAAAAAACATCTAAAGATAATAAAAACTAATGATTAAAGAGTCTTTGAAGTCACCCCTTACTTGGGCTCAGCGGGCGGTCCCTAAATGAGATTCTTTTTTCGACCCTCAGATCATGTGCTATGCAGTCACGATTTTACAATCTATTGTTTAAATTTGAAAAATATATGTGATTGATTTTTCATAAATAAAAATAAATACTCTTTAACCAAACTTATTTTACGTTCCTTATAAAAAATGTTATATTTCCAACAGCTGTTAATTCCGCAAACATCAATAATTATACCTAAATAATAAATTCGACCTTGCGAGTTGTAAAAGGGAATGCAAACAATAAACTACAATCTACCGGTTCTATAAGGTATAGGTTATCAATGAAAATATATACTTACTCCAGAATAAAGTACATTTGGTGGCGTATGAGGTTTTGGAAGCGCTTGTGCACTAAAATTACATTTTTGAATTTGATTAACAGCGTTTCTCACTACTCGCAACATTTTTTTTTTAATAAATCGAGCCCTTAAAACATGTGCAACTTTATTCGCGATTGGACATCAAGGAATTGAAATCAACAATAAAATGATCGCAATACGTTTTAATATAAACGCATGTGTAGAAAATCAAGTTCAGTGCGTCGCTCCTTATCTTTCAGATATGATAAAGGAAGGATAGAATGTGAAGCAATGGTAGGCTGTATATACAATGAGATATTTTATATTTATAGAATAATTTTTTGTTCCTTTTGTGTACATACCTACCTACGTTAAAAAAAATGTTTTATATATTTTTTATTGGTTTGAAATGGATCGAGACATCTATGTGTTAAAAGCTAAAACTTTTTAATTAATAATGCAGTAAACGTCTTTAATATATGGTTTAGTTTGGATATTCACATATAGGTGGCGTATTATAAAATTATAACGGTTTTATGCAGTTTCTGTGACAAGGTAGTCGGGTATGTTTTTGATGGTTTATCATATTTATATGCCTTTATTAGTTTTATTTAAGGATGTCCTTGTAGGTATAGACCTAAATGCAATCTACCGAGAACATCTATTGGGACAGAAGAGGCACTTTATTAATTTGAGATTTAAAGGACTACAAGTTAGGACGAGTGGGGAAGACGTGGGAAGGTAAGGAGTTCCACAATCTGGAGATCCTGGGGATGAAGGAACGATCGAATCGATCCGTTCTCAATGTCTGGCACTGAACAGTATAAGGGTGCATAGAGTTAGCACGTCGAGTTGCTCTGGCTGGTCTGGCAAGTGACACTATAAATTTTTTCTGAGTAAAATCCGTTTAAGTACGGGTAAAAGAGCAAAAGATCATCAGACACTGTTTTTCGGTGGGACAATGATTTTTGTATTGCATCAAAACTCTGATCCTTGAAGAAGTCGCTGATTCCCATACAAGCGAGCGTTGAAATTAACAAGATTCTTTCTTCCCCACTCGTCTCTACAACTCTTAAATCTTAATTGAGAGAAACCAGTCGTGGATCTTCTGTCCTCTTCCGGAGTATCTAGGGAGCCTTGAAAGAGCCACCGATCCCCATAAATGCGAGCAGTATTCAAGATTACGTCTTATTTGGGCTTTGTAAAGAGTTGCTAAGTTGGATGAAGAGAAATATTTCCGTGCTGTAAAAAGAAAGCCTAACTTCTTTCCTGCTGCAGTTAGTATGGATGCAATATGCTCGTTCCTGATAAGTCCTAGGAGATCGTTATTCCACCAGAGTAATGGAGTTACTTGTTACTAGTGTCTGATCGTTCACTAATATACTAAGGAAACTTAGGTTGAAAAGGAAATCTTCTTCTGTTTTCTGGTTATCTTACTCCGTGAGTTTGTAGAGTCCTCTGGACAAAGATGTTAGGTCCCTCTACTGTACGCGTAGAGGATATTTCTTGTAGGATCAAAATAGAATAGTAAAGGGTAGTAACTTTGTGTTTACGGATATAACGACGATGTCACTTGGCGGATTATAATCTTCTTTGTGGCTAATATTAAGTGGAGAAATCTCTATGGAAGAACAGAGTATTGGACGGCTGTATAGTGGATTAGAGGTTAAGTAAACGTTTTATAGGTGTGGTCTACCGTCTAATAATTAGGGCTTTCTTGAATGTGTTTTTTAATTTCATTTTTAGGAACAAGAAACAAGACACAAAGAAGAAGTTGGAAATTAATAATGATAGTTTTAGATTTAAGGATCCGTTTCTAAAACGTAACCTTCTCTTCAGGGATGGATTTATTATATATGTTGTGAATTAGTATAAGTGTTGATTCGATTTGCGATTTTTTAGTTATCGTTCGGAAAATCTAAAATATTTTCTGTATTGTGTATGTGTGACCCTTAGTGTAGTTACACTTTGTGCAATATAGAGTTAGAAGACCGATGCTATAGCGTCTCTTCTTCGACATTCGATTTAGCAAAGTTGAAGAACAAAAAAACAATTATTGTTGATCGTAGGATGTTGTTGACAGGTCAGAGGAGTGTTGTCCAATAGATCATTGAAGTAAGATAGGTTGAAGAGAAGATCTTTTTCGGTTTTCTGCTGAACCTCTGAAGACCTTTGGAGTGTTCTCTGGACTGAGATGTTGTAGTATGCGCCATTCTATCTTTCTTATAGGAGTCAAAGGTTTAAGAGCAAGAATTTACAGCAGTAATAAGAATGTGTCAATTTCTATCCCATAAAGAACACACATCTCTGGTGTGTGTAATCTTGGAATGTGTGAGAGAGAATGATTTGAGAGCTTATAAATTTAAGCGTATCAATATACTAACAGATCATCAGGCGGCTAGCAATTGGGTAGTTAAAGAATCCTAATATGGGCTGCTGACTAGTATTGCGGAGAACTCGATATCCTGGTGGAACTAATAGTATCAAAGTAAATTGGGAGCTAGAAGGACATCGAATAAACACGAATAAGCTAATAAAGGATATTCCTAGGTCAAGAACCAGTTCTAAGATGATGTTTCTTAGGTATGTACAAAAACAATAATTTAAAAAAATATACATATTTATTATATAAAAATTATTCAGAAATATATTAAACCTAAATGCTTAGTATTAATAATAAGTACCGTTTAAGAATTCTTTGCTGGAATAGCTTGAATAATCGATTTAACTTCAGAATACTGTTGTAATCCATATTCACTAAATTCTCTACCAAATCCAGAATCTTTGTAACCACCAAATGGAACTTGAGCACCAAAAACATTGTAGCAATTCACCCAAACAGTTCCAGCTCTTAAACCTTAACAAAAAATTTATAGAAACCAAAATTACACACAATGAAATTACAAAAAATATACCTTGAGTAAGATAATTAACTTTATCAATGTCTTTGGAAAAAACTGCAGCTGCAAGGCCATAGTTTGTATTGTTAGCTCTCTCAATTATTTCATCTAAATCTTTAAATCTAAAAATTTGTTGAACAGGTCCAAATATCTAAAAATCCATTATATAAGGTTCGTTTCTTTTAATAAAATTCTGTCTATATAAGGTAGGTACGTACCTCTTCTTTAGCTATAACATTATTGTCATCTACGTTAGCAAATACAGTTGGTTGTACAAAATATCCTTGATCACCATATCTATCACCACCAACAGCAAGTGTTGCTCCTTGTTTAGCACCTTCTTTAATCAATCCAAGAACTTTATTAAATTGAGCTTCATCTATTTGAGGTCCTTGTTCAGTATTGGGATCAAATGGATCTCCTACAAATCACTATTTAGTTACACAAATACATCTTTTTACATCCGAAAAGAAACAATGGAAGTAGATACAGAGACTTACCTACAATACGTTTCTTCGCACGTTCAACAGATCTTTCAACAAATTCATCATAAATTTTATCCTCGACAAATGTCCTGGAACCAGCACAACATACTTGACCTGCATTAAAGAATACTGCTTGGTGTGAGCTTTCAACAGCAACATTTAAATCTACATCAGCTAAAATAATATTGGGACTTTTTCCACCTAATTCGAGAGTGGTTCTTTTTAAATTATTTTTTCCTGATGCAACTTGAATAAGCTTTCCAACTTCAGTTGAACCAGTAAATGCTATTTTGTCTACCTAAAGATAAGATTTATTTCTATAAAAAAATATGAACTTATCCATGGTGAAGTTTATGTGTTCATGTATAAAACTTACCTTTGGATTTTCAACCAACGCAGCACCAGCATCTCCAAATCCAGGTACAACATTCAGAACTCCAGCAGGTAATCCAGCTTCTTTAACAAGTTCACACATATAAAGTGCTGTTAGAGGTGTCTGTTCAGCTGGTTTTACAACAACAGTATTACCGCAAGTAAAAGCTGGTGCAATTTTTAAAGCAAACATCAACAAAGGGAAATTCCATGGGATAATTTGACCACAGACTCCTACAGGTTCAAGGCGAGTGTAAGCAAAGTATTTTCCATCGATTGGAATAACTTTTCCGTGTAGTTTATCGGCGTAGCCGGCGAAGTAACGGATTAAATTTATACTTAGAGATACGTCGATGTGGGAATGGATGTAGGGTTTGCCGTTGTCGAGGGTTTCCAAACTCTGTATGTGGAAATTTAAATTTAGTTTCATATCTGGTATGATACGTTCTAAGTTATTTTATTGACTCAATATATTCATAAACCAATATTATCACTGATAAACCATTCACTTTACTTTACACAATGAGAATGAAGAAAACCGCTCTTCACTTTGGATCCTTCAATCGTTTAGATGAAGATTACAATACTGAAATAAACTAAATTACCAACAGCATAGAGCAATGTATTTCCTGTTAGACCTTTCTCTCTTAGGCTACAAGAAAATCTCAGCAACATTTTTGTTAGATCAGGGCACAACAGGAAATTGAAGAAGACATTTTGGAGATGAAATCAGATAGTAATTGTTTCATGTCTAAGAAAACTTTCCAAGTAGAGATCAACTTTTGACTTTTCACAATGAAAATGAAGAAAAACCGCTCTTCACTTTGGACCCTTCAATCGATTAGATTTAGATTACCAGGCTGTAATAATCTAGATTACCAACAGTATAGAGCAATGGGTGTCCTGTTAGACCTTTCTCCTAATCACATAATCTTCTAGAGGGAGACAAGGATTCTACAGGCTACAAGAAAATCTCAGCAACATTTTTGCTAGATCAGGATACAACAGGAAGACATTTTGGAGATGAAATCAGACCGCAATTGTTCTCTACTGAAGCTATCCTACCCCAGGCTGCATATAAAATTATTTAAAATTTTATAATTAATATCAGTATAATATTATAACACAAACAAGTGCAGAAACTTTTAAATATTACAATAAGGATGACGCACATGTGCCGCTACCTGCTGAGCCAAAATTTTATACAATGGTACGAGCGTTTACAAATACAATACGCCCGGAAACTACGTTTTAAAAGTGTCAACCATAATGGATTTTAAGTTAATAAATGGCAATTTGAAATTCAAGAAACAAAGCGATACAAATACCAGATGTCATAAAATAATGTCTTTTACACAAATCACTGACAACCAGACGTTATGGGAACAAAATTTTAGAAGAAATTAAGACAATTTCAAGGGGGAGAACACGCCACTTGAAGCAATATAAATAACCGAGCTTCTAACACAGAAAGGCATTAAGATTTTGGTTTTTACAAAGTTGACTTCGTAGAGCCAAGATTATTAAGAAATTAATTTCGTTAGAGTTGATTACGTAGTACCACCGATTATAACGAAATTGGTTTCGTCTACATCCACTGCATAATACTGCGAGATAGCGAATTTATCACGCAATAATCCGCCGTAGCAAGAACAGCGACACGACGACCCCGTTGACCAGGTGATTCAACCCTTGCCTGCTATACTGAGGACCGAGCCGCTGCCAACTACAGATACGACCCACTACACCTGACGAGGACCATGGACCCCAGAACACGACCCCCGACGAGGAGCTCCACCGACCACGACGGCCGACACGAGACGAGGACCCCCGCCAACCACGATGCCCTGCACCTGACGAGGACCCCTTCTAACCACGACGCCCTACACCTGACGCGGAACCAGGACCACGGCCTACGACCCCTGACGAGGACCCCCACGGACCACGGCCTGCGACCCCTGACGAGGACCCCCACGGACCACGACTTGCGACCCCTGACGAGGACCCCCACGGACCACGACGCCCCACACCTGACGCGGACCAAGGACCATGGACGACACCTGCTGAGAGCCACGACGATCCACACCTGCCACGTACCACGGACGACAACCCCGACGAGACCCCCCACAGACCACGACGCTCAATACCTGTTGGACTACGGACCATCCCAGACGAGAGTAGACGCCGCCGACGCCGACCACCCGATGACCCGGAACCTCTTCCTTGGACGCCCGGAAGGTGACCATCCCCCGAGACGCCGCCGGACCCCTGACTAGTACCACCGGTGGTAAGGTTAACCAACCCGCCGCACAGGTGACTATGGACCTCGACACGCTTGGTAAAATATCGTTCCAAAAGCCAGGGATGAAATGAATATCAATAACATTCATTTTTGGAACGAAGTTCCCTTTCGCGCGTTACGAACAGTTACGACTGACGCTAGGAGCTAGCCCAAAAAAATTCATACCAAAAGTTGTCACGACACTATGCACCGACACAATGCACCGACAGACGCATGTTTCTCTCTCTCACAAACCAAAAAATAAATAACTCTCTCTCCTTCTCTCTCATAGATAGATATATTACAATTAAAAAGACACTATTTTAAATTAAAAGAAAATGTACATTAAAAAGAAAATACTGTAGAAAAAAACATAATTACCTATAATAGTATTATATTTTATTTCATCCTGTTTTTATAAATTAATAAATTCATAAACATTTTAAAAATAGTTCGTAACTTGACTACGTCAAATTACCTTAACTGTCAGTCACTGTCAAATATTTTAATTTTAAATTTTTTGTATTGAATTGTTAATTCCTGTTTTAAATTATAAAAAGTAATTTTAAAAAGATGTGTTATTTAAAGCTCTGGTATTGTATAAATGGACACTTTTGTTAAAAGAAACGAACTGTTAGGTAAGTAGAGATTTTATACAGACAATAATAAATGCTTATGTATGTATAAACACTCTGTTATGTTTACAAATTACTAATTCCTTCACTAATTAATCGAAAGGAACTTCGTTCCATCCGGGTGTCCCTTGACACCTCACACTTTTTTTTTTTTTATTTTAGTAATTTTGCTTTCAAATTCATCTATTTTAAATTTTATATCTTTATTATTCACTTTGGTATTGTAAACAGGGTGCTTTACAAAGAAACCACTTGCTTCCTTTAAATTATTGTGATAATGACCGTTTCTATTCACTTCTATTCACTTCTATTTGCTACACTGTCCGAAGGTTCAACAGATGTTTAAGTGGAAGGACGCTTTCATTTGTTAGAGTTGACCGACAGTCATAAATGAAATACAATAATACTTTTTAGAAAGCGAGTATGAGGTACACACACTTTACCTAAGCAGCAATTAAAAACAAAAGTTATATTATTTAAATTGGTACTTTGCATGCAATCCCACTCTCAGAATACACACATACACACTACCGTGATAATGGTGTTGTGGGAGAATTTTGTGGCATGTGTTCGACAGAGTTTTACACCTATACTCCCGTTAACCCAACGAGGTAACGATATGGAGCACCTTGAAAGTGCATGTAAGAGTCCGCTAAAGGACCCCATGCATTCTCGCGTCCTCTGACCGGAATAGGCCACTTGATTTAGCCCATTTTCGCTATTATAAAGGTATTAAGTTGAATAATATAACAAAAATATTCAGGTATCTACTTAACTATATAAATAAAAAAGGTTATGAGAAAATACATAAGTCATTTAATAAAAAGGTAAAACGAAGTGTATCTAAAGATATTCCCGACAAAAAGTAATCAAAGATAAATTAGGTATAACTCAAAATGAGTTTAGTCAGAAACGATTTTTATTGTATGGTTTTGAGGAAGGAAGTGATATCAAAATAAGCTACTCCTGTATAGGTTCAAATTTCATAATAAAAATATATAAAGGTAGAATTATAAATATAGGTAATAAATAAATAATTGGTTGAATTTAACTCTTTTATTTCACAATTTCTATACCAAACTCTAAATAAGAATGTGGGACCACAACAATACAACTTGGATTACTAGACGAATCACGAGGCCATAAATTAAGGGTAACAAGTAATTTAACAACAGCTTTTTATGTAAGAATAATAGGGGTGGGGTAGCTGAGTCACACTACCTAAGAACATTTTTCAGGTAGCGATACATCAACGTCAGGAATGGCAAAATGGAAACATTCAACTCAAACTTTAGGGATATACCCGGTAAACAGACGGTTCTTAAAGGGTCCAGGAGCAGGAACTTACAGCTATGATGGAAACGAAAACATTTCCTTTCCTCAAGGAACATTAACGTATGTAATTTAAGCAGAAGAATAAGCAGGAGAACATAATTTGAAGCCTTACAAATCTAAGCAGATACTCAGGCAGCTATTGAGGTTTTAAAAATCCAGACTAGTATACGAATCCCAAGCAGAACTTGATATCTGTCAACACATACCAGGGTCAAACTAGTTTGGGTGTCAGGACATAAACGAATACGAAAAATAGAGCCACGAACAAGCTGATAAAAACAAGGAAGAATAGGATTAGCCACAATTTTCTACGGTCCAGAGCCAGCTCTAGGGGTAATCAAAAGTATTGTCTGGAGCCGAATGAAATCCTGGATCCATAGACTATACAATCATTACAGAATTCCTTAGAAGCCATGCACCTGTCAAGAGACACCTGCAAACCATGGGACTGTTTAATGAAGACCTAACCTATAGATTATGTGGCAAGGAACCTGAAACAGTATAAAGAATCGACCAAGATTTACATTGGTAAGAATTATTATCTGGTAAGCTAACTATGGACACCAACAAAGAAAGTATAGTACAAAAAAACTTACTGCAATATAAGCAGCATCCCTTTCTAACAAATCAGCAAGTTTAAACAAAATCCTTCCTCTTTCCGATGCATCCATAGTTCTCCATTTTGAGCCCCATCTAAAAGCTTCATTGGCCGCTTCGACTGCCAGATCTATATCAGCTTTTGAGCCGTGTTGGACTTCCGTAATAACTTTACCTGTTGAAGGGTTGATGGTTTCGAACGTTTTACCAGATTTTGATTTGTGCCATTCATTGTTAATGAAAATCTGAAAACAAAAAAAAAAACAATTCACTACCTACACACTAAAGATACTAAAGTTTTAAAAAAAGTTAGTTCTATAGTAGATTCAAAATGCAATTTGTAACACCAAACTATGGAGGGTAGAGGTAAGGAGAACGATCTTAAATGGGAAATGATTAAAAATGTGTCCACTTTTTAGAGGAACATAACACTTCTCAAACTTGCCACTACAATGGCGCTAAAGTAGATGTAGGGTACAGAATGAATGTAGCAGTTTTTGACAAATTGATTGAAATGTCGTATGATTTCGTAATATAAGTCACAAATTATATAAGTGCTATAAAAAAACGTGGTCAGCGAATTCAGTTTAGTGTATTTTAAATTCGTTTTATACTTTATGATTATCTTATGATTATTTTAAAAATGGTGTCATAATAAAGCGGAAATGTGTCTTTCCTTGTTTATTTATCTATCCTACTCTAAGAAATTATGGCGCTTTTTTTAAAATTTACCCTACTACGAACGTAGCGCCACCCTTATTTACCACATTTTGACGGACACATTCAATACACGGAGACAGTTCTCCTTACCTCTACCCTCCATACACCAAACGGGGCGCCCCGAGTCTGACAGACTATGTCAAATAACGTCACAATGATAGCTTTTGACATGACACAACTCTGGTTGTGTTTGATTTGGACGGCGTTGTAATTACTTCGTTTATAAGTCAACATTTTAGTTTTTTAGGTAGTTTTATTGGTCGGTTGCTTATTCAACGTCGTTACAATGAAAAATTTTGATTTTGCAAATAAACACAAAATTATCAAGTATAATAAATTTGACATTGCCAGTTAAAAGAGAATTGAAAACCTAATACTACCGGTTCTGGATATAGGTTATGAATTAAAATATATACTTACCCCAGAATAAAGTACATTTGGTGGTGTATGAGGCTTTGGAAGCGCTTGTGCACTAAAATTACATTTTTGAATTTGATTAACAGCTTTTTTTACTATACGCAACATTTTTTTTTATTATCGAGCCCTTAAAACAACTTTATTCCCGATTAAACACGAAGGAATTGAAATCGAAATTAAAATAATCGCTACGTTATAAACGCATGTGTAGAAAATCAAGTTCAGTGCGCCTCTCCTTATCTTTCAAATTCAAATATGATAGATAATTGAAAGATAGAATGTCATGCTTTGTTAGTTTTGTACGACAAGTTATTTATAGAGTAATTATTAGTTTTTTTTATACACTAACACAACTGTACTGAATTTTTTTAAAATTATTTTTTAAACCAGTCCTGACATCTGTTTGTAAAAAGCAGAAAATTTGCAATATATATTGCAGAGAACATCTATAATATTTGGTTTAATTGGGATATTCATATAGAGGTGGCTAAATATTATTAACATTTTAAATTTATCCCGCGCTATTTTGAAATTCTAACGGTTATTTTAACGGTTCTTCACATATCTACTCATTAAATGAATGCTGGTTTCTGTTATAAAGTGCTCTGATCTAGCAGAGTATATGATTCCTTATTTTCTTCCTCTTAAAGTAGTGTAGCCCCAGGTATTGCAATGCAAGATACTGTAAAGAATATATGGGCCGATAAAAGACGAAAGAACTGGTCAATATCACATTACAACAAATGAAGAGTTAAAGAGCTTGTATAAGCAGCCAAGCATAAGCAACGAAATAAAATCCCAAAGACTTAAATGGGCAGGACACGTTCAGAGAACCCAAGATGGACGGCTTATTAAACGAATATGGGAAGAGAACTCGACCGGCAAAGGACCCTTAGGCAGACCCAGGCTAAGATAGAGAGAAAACATCGCAATGGATTTGGAGATATTGGGAGTAAAGGATTGGAAAAAGGGTATGAGGAACCGAAACAGATGAAGGTAGGTCGTGAATGCAGCGAGAACCCACGAATGGTTGTGAAGCTATAGAGAGAGAGGTATTGCAATGTGGAATTCAATTATTAACGCTGTGGTATAGCGAAAACCCTGTCAAAAATTTGAGTTGAGTACTCAGTTGTTGTTTTGGGTATGATATTATCGATAGGGTAAGTGGAGTGTTGTCCAGAAGATTGTTAAAGTCTGCAGGAAGTCCTCGGATAAAACTTAGGGGCAAGAAGATCTTCTCCGCTTTCTGTTAATCCTCTGGAAACCTGGATTCGATAGATTTGGAAAGTCTTCTGGAATTAGATGTTTTCGTCTCTGTAGTGCGCGCTTGAAATATCTTTCGAGTAGGATCTTGAAGGTGGCACTTTTTTATTTTTGTATACTGGGTGTAAACGGTTCAAATATATCTTATTGCGAATTATGGTTTTCTTTGTAGTTGATGGTGAAGCGAGGAATTTTTGTGGAAGAGAAGAGGATAGGACTGGGCTATACCTAGTGGACTTGAGTAAATGTTTTATAAGTCTGGATTGGGATTTTGGTCTACCATCCAATTTATCGAGGAGAAACGCTCATTTCCTTAATTGTCAAGTGTTTTTTTTCACTTCAGCTTCCCATCTAAGTATGTGAGTAAATCGCAGAAAAAGTTCATATTCTCAAAGGAAAGATTTTCTAGTTGACTGTTCGATAGAATTCATCGTATTAGTAAATTTAACTATTTTTCCCAATTTTGCTTTTTAGATGAATCTTCTTCTCAAGCTACAATAGCTCTTGGTAGAAGTAGATAAATGAGTGATTGTACACACAGGCCATTAGGCCAATGTTAAACAATCTAACAAATTTCTTTATTAAATTTTTTGTTTTAAATTCTAACACTAGCCTATAAATAATAATAGTAAGTAAATAATAATAAGTAATATTGTTTTACAATGGTCAAAGTTGATGTTACTTTCCTAAACTCAAAATGTGAAAGGGCACATTTAATGAAAAGGAACCCCCGTAAAGTAACATGGACTGTCTTATACAGACGTAAACATAAGAAGGGACAAGAAGAAGAAGCTACCAAAAAGAGAAATAGAAGGACACAAAAATTCCAAAGAGCTATTGTTGGTGCTTCACTAAATGACATTATGGCCAAGAGAAATCAAAGGCCAGAAGTTAGGAAAGCTCAAAGAGAACAGGCTATTCGTGCTGCTAAGGAGCAGAAGAAGAGCACTAAAACTGCTGCTAAAAAGACCAAAGCACCTGCTAAAGCGAAACCAGCACCTAAACAGAAAATTAGCAAGACCGTTCCCAAAGCTGCACCTAGAGTAGGAGGAAAACGTTAATTTTTTTGTAAACGTTAATAAATAAATAAATAAGAATGCTTTATTGTCAGAAATTTTACAATTTGTCGACAAAGCTAAAAAACATACAAAAAAGTACAAAAACCTTAAAATCTAACATATCACATAAACAAAATACAAAAAAAATATTTATACAATTAAAGAAATTGAAAGTCATTAAAAAAAGAGAAAGAAGAAGAAAAGGAAAAAAGAAAAAGTTCCTTGAAGTCGTAAATTAGTGTGTATTTAGAAGTATAAAATCATAATATGAAAAATTCATTTACTGTGTAGAAAGATCTCTCCAATAAGTGTGCCTTCAAAGCTCTACGGAATGCGGGAAAGAGTGTAATAGATTTGATATTGAAAGGCAGACGATTGTGCATCTTTTTTGCATTATACAATATAGAGTTTTTGATTAACTCTGATCGTGGGATTGGTAAACAAAGATCAAGCTCCCTGTTTCTAAGTGGATAGTTGTGGGAAGGCGTTTCAGGATTCGCTGACGAGTGCTTGCGGACTAAGCAAACGGATTCAAAAATGAATAAAGAAGGAAGAGTTAAAATTTGATATTTTTTAAAGTATTCCCCACAATGAGTTCTATTGTTTAATCTTAACATGTAACGGATAGCTCTCTTTTGAAGTTTGAAATTACGGTCAAATTGAGTCACACAACACGTACCCCAGAATGGAATGGTAACGGAGATGCGACTCAAAAAGGGCGTAATAGACTGTTCGAGCTGTTGACAAGTTTAATTCCTTGGAAACTGATCTCAGCGCAAAACACGCAGAACTTAATTTTTTTGACAATGCATTGATGTGCAAATCCCATTTTAATGAGTTGTCAACAATGAGACCCAGGAACTTTACAGAATCAACGATTTCCACACTATTGTTATTAAGTTCAAAAGTTTGCAATATATGATAAGATTTTAGTTTTAGAGAGATTGAGGCACAGAAAGTTAGAATCGCACCACGATTTAATAGTGACTAAGTCACGAGAAACGGTACTATAAAGGGATGTACTATCCGGGTTGCTCCAGGTAAAACTAGTATCATCAGCAAAGAGGCAGAGTTTACCACTAATATTTAGGTAGGCAATATCATTAATAAAGAGCAAAAATAAGATAGGACCTAGAACTGAACCTTGAGGCACCCCACAGTCAATTGGCTTACAGGAGGATGTTCTCACATAAACCCTTACCAGCTGACTTCTGTACGTAAGATAAGATTTAAACCACTCGAGTGGTATTCCTCTAATCCCATAGTGTTGTAATTTGTTAATTAAGATGTTGTGGGTTACACAATCAAAGGCCTTAGAGAAGTCGCAGAAGATTGTTGCTGTAGAGTCCTGATTGTTAAGACTGGAGTAAACATTGTCAAGAGCGAGAACATAGCATCATTGGTAGATTTATTGCTCAAGAAACCAAACTGTTGGGGCGTTAGTATTTTATATTTGCAAAGAAAAGATAGCAATCTTTTTTAAACCAATCTTTCAATAATCTTCGACAACGTGGGGAGAAGTGCTATTGGGCGATAGTTCGAAGCTTGATCTTTATCACCTCCTTTGTGCAAGGGAATAATTATCGCAGTCTTAAGGCAGCTTGGAAAGACTCCAAGTTGAAGTGACTTGTTAATCAAGTTAGTCAGATGGCTTAGGGTGTTTACCGGTAGATTTGAAAACATTTTCAGAGTAAGCCCATCCGTTCCAGCAGATGATTTGTTTTTAAACTCATTAATTGTGTTACGAAGCTCGGCCAATGATAGAGGTGAAATGAAGAAACTGTGTAAATTTTCGTTTCTGAGATAAGAAAGAGGATCGTGAGAAGGAGTTATGGAGCTCACTATGTTTTTTGCTACATTAACAAAGAAGTTGTTTAAGTTCTCTGGAGAAGTAGGAATTTTGTTAGATGAAGAGGTCCTGTCCCTTAATTCATTTACAATAGACCAAGTTTCTTTAGCAATGTTACCCGCATTTCCCAATCTTCTATTGTAATACATATCCTTGGCAGCTTTGATAGTTTTAATATAAGTTTTCCTGTACAGTTTTTCATAATTTTGGAAGGAGACTCTATCTGAGAATTTTTTTAAATATGATAAACAGCGCATGTTCTTAGAAGATAATCGTAAACAATAAGTAATACTGTTTAATATATAACGAACTTTAGGAAGCAAGGGTAACAATAAATATGGTATATATAAATACATTTATTTTTAAAGAATATTATATAATTACAAAAACTCAACTTTTTGATTTAATGGACAAATATGTGTAGGTTGTAAATTGGTAACATCCATAAAACTACATTTTCTTTCAAGTTCAAAATATTCGATCCTCTTAGATTCGACAATTTTATGATCAATTTGTTCTTCAACACTCTGGTTTAAACAATTTTTATAAAATGGATCATCCTGTAATGTTTCTATTGAAGTAGGAAAATTAGATCGATACAAAGTTTGTCTTGAGGTATGAATTTCACATTTAAAATTTGAAATTGGATTTTTCTTTTTACGAAAAGACACTATTATAGGTCGTCTTTTATCTAAATCATCACTTAAATACTTTAGAGTACTGGTAGCTTGAGGATAGGACTCAGTACTGTGACTGTTTATTTGCGAAGATTTTGCTGAAAGAGATGAATAGCATTTTTCGTGAGGTAAATGTCGATGTTTTTTACAACATTGCTTATAAGTGGCCTAAAATATAAAACATTTTTTATCAAACAACTTTTTATATTAAAACGTTATGGAGAAATGAATTTTTTAAATCAATAAGCTCAGATTGGATATAAAGAGGACTACGTTTTGAATTTCTGCCTCAATTATTTGAATTAATGAAAACTGCCAAAAACATTCATTAAATTTTAGAAAAAAATAAGTCCTGTTTGTTACTTTTTACTGTATTTTGTGGGTTTATTCATTTTACGATTAAAACATCAACTGTTAACAAAATACCTTTTTTTGAGCTTAGAATTGTTGTATATACTAAGTTTAACATATTCACCTATAACGCATGAAAAACCTATGTATCTACAATTTTTTTATTCAATATACGAGGTCTCTCCCAAAAGTATCCTGTCCCTATTTTTCGGCGCTTGTCTTATTCTTCGTCATCTGGTTGGTGGGATCCTTCAAAGTAGTCCCCATTTGATTGAACAATACACTCATAACGATGCTTCTAAGTCCCAATGCAGTCTTGAAAGTCAGTTATCTGAATTGCCTTTAGTGCATTTGTGGCATTGGTTTCAACAGTCTTCTTGTCGAATCTGTGCCCTTTAAGCGGCATTTTTAATCGAGGAAACAGCCAAAAGTCGCAAGAAGATATGTCTGGCCTGTATGGATTCGACCGAAGCTGTACAAAACTGTGTTTTAATAAATGCACTGGAGCATTATCGTGGTGAAGAAGCCAGTCAAGATTTGCCTAAACTGTGGTCGTGTTCTTCTAATTGCATCTCGCAACTTTCCGAATAGATTTTTCATATGTAATTCTTCGAGTAAAATACGGTACTCGTTCATCTAAGATGACTATGATATTAGCAATATTACGCTTAGTGAAACTTGGATCTTTACGAACAATATTATAGACTTGCTTAATGATTTCTGGTGTTATTGCACTTTTTGACGTCCACTACTTGGTACATCTTAGATGCTTGTAGGACCACGTTTAAACTCTAGAACCCATCGATCCACAGTTGAAAATGAAGGAACAGATTCCTTTAACACTTTTAAACAAAGAATGAATAAACAAATAAAAATTTAATTTTTTTGTGGATTCCAATGGAAGATGAAATATTAAGAAAGCTTATAAATAATAGGTGTCGCTTTCAAAACTTTTCAACCAATCCTTATATAAACTGCTTAAGTTTTTGAAGATCTAAAAATATCTTACCTTAAATGCTCCTCTGTATTTGTGTGACATAATGTGATAAAGTAATGGGTTAACGGTGGTAGATAAATAGTAAAGAACTCCACTAATATACGTTAAACTTTGAAATGCTTTTATCATTGGTCGCGAAGTTGGAGCACCATAAATTGCAAAAAGTCTTTGAGCATGAAATGGAGCCCAGCAGATAAAAAATGCTATCACAACTGCCACTGAAAAAAAAATGAAACTGTTCACCGTATATAGACAAGAATGGTATTATGAATAACTTTGCGCGCTGCCTCTGAAGTTCTTTGTACTACATTTTACTCCGTTATAATTTTCTTTCATTATTACAACTTTCTTTTTTTAATTAAATAAACACTTGCCGCCATTTTTTTGTATCAATATACTGATTTCAGAGATTTTAGATTGGCAACGCTGCTGATGAGAGACAACGATGCGGACCGAAATACGGATCGAGAGCTTCGGCAGCATGAGGTGAACTGCCGAATGTGTGCTCGCGATTGTTATATATAACGCATTTTTCTGTTGTTTTTTCAACGTTTACTCAGTCCTCCGAAACGTACCATAAGAAGCATATATATCCTCAAAAATATGAGTTTTAGTATATTTTTACTTGTCATTTACTAAATGCATCAGATATAGATCTTGTTTTCGAATACATTGAAATATAACTTCTTATTTGTTTTGCGAAGTTTTATTTAGTTAGGTGTAATACTTAAAGTTTGTAGAAAAGTGTAAAACTTTTATGTTCATGTGTAGGTTTATGAATATATGAATACAAAACAAAGTTAAAGTAATAGAATCTTCTTGTTAAAAGTCCTATTAAAAAGTTTTATAACGTTATAGATACTTTTATATTTTATTACAGTGCAATACCTATCCGAATAAGTTTTTAATAAATTGTTTTCGAAGTTTGAATTTACCGTTTCACTAAAAATCTATTACTAAATTTACGTATTTAATAATGCCTTACAGTTTTTAACTCCCAACCCCCGACGCAAACAGAGGAGTTTTATAATTTTGACCTGTCTGTCTGTCTGTTTGTCTGCTTGTCTTTTGTGTCTGTCTGTTCGTTTATCTGTCGTCTGCCGACCTATCTGTTTGTGTGTTTGTTTGTTTGTCCCTTTGTTTGTCTGTCGTCTGCCTGCCTGTCGGTTTGTATGTTTATTTGTCTGTCTGTCTGTCTGTCTGTCTGTCTGTTTTTCGGCCTCTCGGTGTGTCTGTCTGTGGCACCTTACCTCTTGTATGAATAAACCAATTTGGGGAACTTTATAAGTGGTCTGTCTGTCGTGTGTCCGTTTGTCTGTCTGTCGTCGTCTATCTGTCTGTCTGTCTGTTTTGGTCTGTCAAATCCTGTCCTTATGACTGTCTTATCGACTTAATAGCTCAAATTATACACTTACCTAACATTTTTACTACATGTTTTACAGCATAAGCATTTTTATTATAAATTCTCCTTCCTTCATCTTCTGGTTTAACATTCTGATGGTGATATGCGTTTATATCAAACTTATTATCTGGTCTATATATGCGTTTTTTTCTTTCTCGAGGTCTTCGTAGGGATTTTTTTAATTGTATACCAATAAGAACATATAAAATTGTAATTAATGACATCGGAACGATGAAAAATACCACAGTAGAAATTTCAAAAGCGTACGGAATAATATACCTTTTCGGTGCGCAAATACAATGCTCTTCTACTAAATTTCCATTCAAAATTTCACAAACTACACCAAAAGTTATCGCTTGAGGAATTGCTAAAATTATCGCAAACAACCAGATGTAGATTATATATTTCACTGCTCTTCGTAATTTTGATAAAGTTTGTGATAAGAAAGGATAACAAATTGCTACGTAACGTTCTATTGTAAATGCTGCTATCGTTAAAACTGTTGCATTTGCCGATGCTTCTGCAGCAAATCCCTGAAATAGAAATATAAATATGTATCTCATTAAAAAGTCGATATAGATTTTATAGCAGAATAAGCTAAAAGACGCTAAGAAATTGATGGAAAAATGGAGATTCTGTACCAGTTCATCGACTTGATGTCTACATGTCCTACAAAAACTGAAAGGCAAAGTATCATCTTCATTTTGAAATTTAATGGTGACTTTGACTTCATCCACTTTTCTCCGTAAATTTTTGATTATAAGAAGGAAACTTTCCCGCTTCGTTTACCTAGGAATCTGTTTTATAAGGGCTTCATAGGCAAGAAAAGCATCGTATTTCTTGACTAGTTTGTTAAACGACTTTTTACTCTACTCTAACATTATGCCACTTTTTTTTAACAAAGACAATAATAAATTAATGGTCATTCTGTGTCACCTCAGCCAAGGTACTTCCTTTATTTTGGAATTTAATGATTGCTTTGACTTCATCAACTTTGCACCATAGATTCTTAATAAGAAAGATGACCAGAAAACTTTCAGACTTAGGAAGTCTAGGACTTTGTTTTATAAGGGCTTCAGAGGCAAGAGAAGCATCGTATTTCTTGACTAGTTTGTTAACCAACTTCTTATTCTACTCTAACACTTAGAAATTGATGGGAAAATGGTCATTCTGTACCACCTCATAGACATCCATGTCTATATACATGTCCTACGGAAAGTAAAAAGTAAAGTATTTTCTTGGAATTTAATGGTGCCTTTGACTTCATCGACTTTTCACCTTAGATTTTTGATTATAAAGAGGACCAGAAAACTGTCCTTCTTAGAAATCCTAGGAATCTGTTTTACAGGGGTCGGCACTCGAAGTGTTACTAAATAAAAATGCTGTAATTTTGTCAATTGTGATTTTATTCGTTTAAAAACTTCAGTATTTATTAAAAATATTACACATTAAAAAAAACAACGTTATTGTTCGATATAGCCACCTTTAGCGCGTATGACAGCATCGAGTCTGTCCGGGAAGGCTTCACAGGCTGCACGAATGTGATCTGATGGTATTTTACTCCATTCTCGGCGAAGAGCAATCTTCAACGCGTCGACTGTCTCATATTTTTTTGTTGACACTTTGGCCTCCAGAATGGACCATATAGAAAAATCCATTGGATTTAAATCCGGGGAATATGGTGGCCAATGTTGTGAAGAAATGAAGCTAGGAACTTTCTCTTGTAGCAAACGTTGCGTTTCACGCGCTTTATGGGATGGTGCCGAGTCTTGTTGAAAAGTCCATTGGTTCCCACCGAACTGTTCACGTGCCCAAGGCAACAGAGCATCGTTTAAAATGTTTTCACGATAGATTTTTTGATTTACCTTTACGCCCTGCTCAATGAAAACGAGTGGTGAACGTCCTGTGGCAGTTACAGCGGCCCAAACCATCACTGATGCAGGTGCTTGCTTTCGCAGAGCAATCCGCTGATCTAAATTATCCATTGACTTACTTTCTAACCACACACGATCGTTTTGTTTGTTTACATACTGCTGAACCGTAAAAATTTTTTCATCAGAAAAGACCAAATTTTCAAGTTCGCCACCAATGTGCAAGCGTTTTAACACTTTGGCTCTTGCTAAACGAACTGCCTTCTGTGCAGGTGTTAAATCTTGTACTTTTTGTATTTTATAGGGCTTTAATCGTAGTTCATTTTTTAATATGCGTCCTATGCTACGAGCAGATACATTAAGTTTTTTTGCTAATTGAACTGCACTTTGTCGCGGATTTCGTTGAATTCGGGCCTTCACCTTTCGAACCACTTCTGAAGATGTTGCTGTTTTCTTATGTCCACCTCCATGACGTATTTTGATGCTACCAGTATCATTGTAACGCTTAATGGTCCGATACACAAACATTTTGTTCACCCGTAAATGTTGCAGCTCCTTAACAATGGCTGGTTGTAATTTACCAGCCAAATACAAAGCAATAACACTGTTGCGTTTAACTTCCATGTTAATAACTTTTCATAACTCGAGAATAAATTGATATGCTTTCGTAAGCTTGTAAAAAAGATATTTGAATGTCAATTTTAAAAAGATGAGCACGCTGTCATCAACACTTTGGTTGCTATAGCAACGAGAAGTTGGTAACACTTCGAGTGCCGACCCCTGTATAAGGGCTTCAGAGGCAAGAAAAGTATGGTATTTCTTGGCTAGTTTCTTAATCAACTTTTTATTTTTATTGTTTTTTCAACAAAGACACTAAGAAATTAATGAAAAAGCGGATATTCTGTACCAGCTCATCGACATTTATGTCTACATGTCTTACGGAAACTGTAAGGCAAAGTATCTTCTTTATTTTGAAATTTATTGGTGGCTTTGACTTTATCCATAGATTCTTGATGACAAAGAAGGCCAGAAAACTTTCAGACTTAGGAAATCTAGGAATTTGTTTTATAAGGGCTTCAGAAGCAAGGAAAGCATCATATATAATTAAGTATAGTGACGCTACCGCAAGGTGGCGCAGTTAATATCTCATATATTTACTTAATTGAATACTATGACGACACCGTAAGGTGCAGTTTGGTATCTCATAAATCTAAACGAGCATTTTTTAGTTACTATGACGCCACGATAAGGTGGCGCAGTAAATATAAATGAGCGTATTTTATATTTTATATTTTCTTGGTTGCAAGTTTAAAAAGGCAAATATTTTGTATATAACTAAAGCAAATTTACATAAAGAATCTTACCTGTAAAATACAAAACTCCTCTCCGAAAATATATGGAAACTTATACCAAATCGAATAAATTTCTGGTGGTAATCCGGATATCAATAGCAAGAGATCGCTGATAGCCAAACTGAATAGATAATAGTTAGTCGCAGTATGCATATATTTATTTCTTGCTATAACTATACACGTGCTGATGTTTCCCAAGATTCCAGTTATGAAAATCGAAACGTAGATTATACTAATCGGAATTACGATGTAAAGTGGGTCTCGTTGAGGGCCCCAATCACTTTTTATACGATTAGGATGAGTATTATTTATAGCCAGATTTTCTGGAGAGAAATTATAGCTATTATTCATGTTAGGATGAAGTTGGTAGTTGGTTAGTTGAGATTTTGTATCATTGTGAATCTAAAAAAATTAATGTTAATAAGTATTAATGCTACATAGCTTGAATAAGTAAATAAAACTGCTCATTTTTAACATCTTGTTTCAAATTTATTTTTTGGGAAATAATATTAAAGGCGTAAAGAGGTGTTGGATGATTATGTAGAAGATGTTGACAATGTTAAGG
Organism: Altica lythri; assembly: GCA_964028335.1. NCBI lineage: Eukaryota > Metazoa > Arthropoda > Insecta > Coleoptera > Chrysomelidae > Altica > Altica lythri. The sequence goes on from OZ034809.1 coordinate 5,189,963, forward strand.
TCAACTTAATTGGTTGTAAGAATCTTCTAAAGGTATAGAAAAATTCAGGAATTACTTGAGAATGTAGCGATAAATGGTATTAAAGTAATGAGTTTTGGAAGACTGCAAAAGCTGCAAAAGAATATGCATTCAAAATAAAAGATAGAATTATCGCCACTAGGAGAGCTTGGTGATATATCCTAAAGGGGATAGAGTAAGTACAAGAAGTTCAAAAAGAAGTGGACAGGAAATGAGACAAAAATGGCAACAACAACTGTTTTTTCTAACTTGAACATTTACAGGAAAGTGTGCAGATTGAAAGAAAACCAACGGCAATGGAAAAGATCTGAATAAATTACCAAAGTCTTAAAACGTGAGACATTAAAGAAAGATTCTTGTGATCTTAAAATGTTCAAAAACATCGAAGTCATTTTGTAGGAAATCACCATCAGTTATTTTATGCCACTTACTTTTCGACATGGAACTTTTGTTATTTGCTATAACAAATAATATTATTAAAGCAAAATCTGCAGCTCAAAGAATTCTATTAAAACGAAGCTTTTAATTTTAGGTTAGGAATAGGTATTGCGACAGAAAAATGGTCACACAACTAAGCAACAGAACTTCGGTGTGCCTTCCAATCTCTCGTTGCTCTCACTTTCAAAACGGCCAATGTCTCCTGCCTCTTCTTACATCTCTAATTCCCTCCTTTCACTTTCGACTACACCAGATATAGTTAAAAGCTTCGTTTTTATCGACATTCACCGAATTCCACACGATTTTTTTATTAAATCGAAGCTTAATATAACGTTCAGAAGAGATGTTGCGACAGAAAAATCGTTACACAATATGGTAACGGAACTTTCTCATGACTGTTTTTCCAATATGCCTACGCCTTCTGCCTTTATCTCATTCACTGTTTCCACTATCTATTACATAAGATATCCTTAAAAGCCTCGCTTTCATCGGAGTTCTACACTTGCGTTTTTATTAAAACGAAGCTTTTAATATAAAGTTCGGAAGAGATGCTGCGACAGAAAAATCGTTACACAATATGGTAACATAACTTTCTCAGGATGTTGTTCAATTATGCCTACGCCTTTTGCCATTATCTTATTCACTGCTTCTCTTTCTATTATATAATATATCCCTAAAAGCCTCGCTGTCATCGATTTCTACATTCATGGTTTTATTGAAACAAAGCTTTTAATATAACGTTTGGAAGAGGTGTTGCGACAGAAAAATCGTTACACAATGTGGTAACGGAACTTCATCTGGACTTTTTGTGGAGAACAGCCAATAGATAGACCATACCTAATATGTGTGATAAGATTTTGGAAAAACCTATTTTTTACCACTCTGTAAGACCTGTACACTTTTGGACCACTATATATTAAATTTCAAATCTTTATAAATTAAATTTAAATTTAATATCATTTTCAATATTAAGATATTTTGTCTTCTCGAGAATAATAACATCTCATTTGCCTTTTATGATGAGCTATTTAATATCTAAATAAAAGTAATTCTAAAAGGAATTGAGTAGGTTCGTGGAAAATTTGAAACCTGTAAACAGTTGAAAACTTGTTGCCATAAAAACAGGGATTTTATATTATATTATATTATATTGAAGCCCTTCCTACAAGAACACGTGTATTTATTACCACTTCTTGGTAGTTCATATATCTCCTTTCATAAAAAATTAAGAGCCTTTTGAAATATGTAAAAAAAGAAAGTTTTAAGTGTCTCCTTTACAAAATTGTAAGTAGGAAGATATCGATTTTGCAATTAGCGATAATAGAATTTAAGAAAAATACTTTTAAAATAACTAGTCGAGGAAATAAAGCCCTCATATATGCCTTACCGTCGTTTTTATGGGCAGTAATTTAAATTAAGATGCAATTTTTTGCTTTCGACTCGTGGGAGTCTCAGGAAACTTTCTGCATACAAAACAGACATTGTTAAAGTGCATTTATTACAATTAATAAATTAAACATCTACAACTCGATAATTATTAAGTTCAATTTTGTTACTCGGGTTATTTTTGGGTGTTTGAGAATGAGAACTAATATGATATCGACAGCGATCTCCAGGGTACGTACCTGGTGTCCAGGAAACCTACTTTTTATGTCGCTTTTCTTTAAAATAGTCATTAATTTAGCTAAAACTCGATACTCGGAGGGTTTTTGGTATTGCTTAGAACGAATATGACATTGACAGCGATCTTTGGTGCCCAGGAAACCTACCTTTTATGTCGGCTCCTGACGTTTTCCTATGAAATTAGCTAAAACTCGATACTCAGGGATTTTTGGGTTCGCTGGCAACATTAACAGCTATCTCCGGAGTGCCTGGTACCCAGGAAACAATTTTTACACCGTAACCAGAAGTTTTCTGTAAAATCATCATTGCATTACCTAAAACTCGATACTCGAGGAGTTTTTGGGTCGTTAAGAATGAATACAACATCGATAGCTATCTCTAGGTTTTCCGGTATCCAGGAAACCTAGTTTTTAAAACGTCTACTGGAGTTTTCTTTTCTAAAATTCGATACTGAGGAGTTCTTGGGATTGCTTGGCACGAATATGACATTGACAGCGATCTTTGGAGTATCTGATGGACATAAAACCTACTTTTCAGGTCGTCTACTGGGGATTTATGTTCGTTAACTTTGATTGAATTTATACATACCTGTTAGGGAAAGATCAAAAGGCGGGAGATCATATTAAGTACGATGTTTAAAATTTAATGCATGGTACCAATCTCAATTGGAAGCAAAAAAATTTAAATTATGGATGTTAATTACTATAGGTATAGGTGACTTTAAAAACATCAGGAGTTTCGACTCACTGTATAAGAAATTAAAAAAAAATCCCAGTAGACGACGAAAAAAGTAGTTTTTCTGAGCACCAGGTACTTCGGAGATCGCTGGTAAAGGTAGGTTTCCTGGCCAAAAAATACTCAAAAAAAGATCGCTGTCAATGTCAAAGTTGTTCCAAAAACCCCCGAGTATCAAATTTTAGCTAATTTGACTATATTAGAGAAAACTTCGGGAAGTGACGTAAAAAGTAGGTACCACAGAGATGGCTGTCGATGTGCTAATCGTTCTCAGTAAACCAAAAAGCTAAGTTTTAGCTAATTTTATAACGATTTATCTAAAAATTTCATATGCCGACTAAAAAGTGGGTTATCTAGTGGGTCCGCCTAGTATAGAGTTTTATCTAATTTCATGATGATTTTACAGAAATCTCCATAAGACGATGTAAAAATAGGTTTCCTGGACACCAGGTACCCCGGAGATAGCTGTCGATGTGCTATTCGTTCTCAGCGATCACAAAACCCTTCGAGTATCGTTAATGTACTGACGATTTTACAAAAAATCTTAAGAAAGCGGCTTTAAAATTAAGTTTTCTATAGATCGTTTTGATGAATATATTGGTTTCCAGCGATTCAAAAATCCCTCCAGTATCGAGTTTTAGCTAATTAAATAAAGATTTTAAAGAAAACTCCAGTAGACGACTTAAAAAGTAGGTTTCTTGGGCACAGGGCACCCCGGAGATAGCTGTCGATCTTGTATTCATTCTTAACGACCCAAAAACACCTCGAGTATTGAGTTTTAGGTAATGTAATGATGATTTTACAGAAAACTTTTGAAAACAATGTAAAAATTGTTTCCTGGGTACCAGGTACTCCGGAGATAGCTGTTAATGTTGCCAGAGATCCCAAAAATCCCTTAGTATCAAGATTTAGCTAATTTTATTAGAACACTTCAGGAGCCGACGTAAAAGGTACTCAAAAGATCGCTGTCAATGACATATTCGTTCTAAGCAATCACAAAACCCCACAAGTTTGGGATAATTTTATGACTATTTTAAAGAAAACTCCAGGAAGCAACGTAAAACGTAGGTTTCCCGGGCACCAGTTACCCTGGAGATGGCAATTAACATGCTATTCGTTCTCAGCGGCTAAAATAACCGTCCGAGAATCAAGTTTTAGGTAGTGTGATTACAATTTTACAGAAAACCAAAAGAAACGACGTAAACACGAGAAAATCAGGAGAAATCTGTTGATGTTATATTGGTTTCCAGCCTAATATCAAGTTTTAACTAGTTTCTTAACAAATTATCAGAAAACTATATGAACCGAATACAAATACGTTTTCTGAGCACCAAATACTCCAAAGATCGCTGTCAATGTCATATTCGTTCTTAGTACCCCAAAAACCCTCTTTGTATGAAGTTTTATGGAATTTCATGGCAATTTTACAAAAATCTTTAGGAGACGACCTAAAAAGTAGGTTTCCTGTGCACCAGGTTCCCCGGAGATATCTGTCGATATGCTATTCGTTCTCAGCAACCCAAAAACCATCTGAGTATCGAATTTTGGATACTGTAGTAACGATTTTACAGAAAACTTCAGGAAACGACTTAAACACCAGGGAGAAATCTGTTGATGTTATATTGGTTTACAGCGATCCCAAAAATCGCCTAGTATCAAGTTTTAACTAAACTTCAGGAAACGACAAAAAATTTAAGATTCCTGGAGATCGCTGTTGTTGTTATATTGGTTTCCAGCGATACCTAGTATTGAGTTTAAGTTAATTTTATAACGAATTATCGGAGATCTTCAGGAGCCGACTTAAAAAGTGGGCATTCTGGGCACCAGATACTCCAAAGATCGCTGTCAATTCATTCTAAACTACCCCAAAGTTGAGTATTGAGTTTTATCTAATTTATTGACTATTTTAGAGAAAATCTAAGAAGCGACGTAAAAAGTAGGTTTCCTGAGTAACAGGTACCCCCCACGGAAGGGTCCAAGACAGATAAAGGAACAGGAGCAGGGGTGTTTGGACCTAGAACCAAATACTCAGAAAGCTTGGGTACTTACCCAAGCATCTTTCAAGCGGAAATTCGTGCCAACGAAAGATGCATAGAATTTAACATTGAAAGGAACTATCGTAGACAGAAGATTGTAATCATGTCAGTAAGTCAAGCAGCCATCAAAGCTCTGAACTTAGATACAATCAGTTCGAAGATGGTCTGGGAATGCCTAGGCAAATTAAATGAACTAGGACAGAATAACACTGTTACCCTCCTATGGGTTCCAGGACACGTAAGAATAGAAGGAAATGAAACAGCAGACAAGCTGGCAAAAAAAGGAGCTGAAACCCCATACCTGGGACCAGAACCATCCTTTGGAATCAGCAGTAGTACAATCTTAGAAAAACTAAGGAAAAAAATGGATAGCGAAAAATCCAAGTACTGGAATGATCTAGAAGGACTAAGACAATCGAAGACGCTCCTGGGAAACTATAACCAGAAGAGATCTCACAGCTGTCTTAACCTGAGTAAGAAAAACCTCCGAATTATAACAGGAATACTAACCGGTTACTGTCGATTAAGAGGACACATGAAGAAACTAGGATTAGTAGATGAAGCAAACTGCAGATTCTGTGAGGTAGAGGATAAATACCTAGGGTCATACGAAATGGAAAGGGAAGAACTACCTAATTTAAAACCCAATGATATCCTAAACTTTCTAAGGAAGATAGGACTAGAAGAGCTGCTATAAGTCTGAGGATTCATCAGAATTATAGCAAGAAAAGGGGGACACAATAGATCTTATAGGTCGCAGGTGTATTTGTTACCCCTAACACCACATACATACATATAACAGTTACCCCGGAGATATCTGTCAATGTGCTGTTCGTTCTAAGCAACCCCAAAAAGTATCTAATTTTATGACGATTTTACAGAATTCTCAAGGAGACGATGTACCAGGAGATTTTTCTTCATGTAAATGATATTTCGCACGAAAATTTATAAGATGAATCATAATATTTTCGTCCAATTAAATCCACACCAACCAAGCAAATCTTATTCGGGTTGGGGTTAAATTTTAATTTTTATTAAAAAATAAAATTGGCTTAATTACGGAGCTTTCAGGATTGGTGGCTCCTCGGCTACTAATCGTAAAATTAATTCGAAAGCTTAATAACAAAGTCAGAGTTTTTCTTAAACGTAGAATAATTTGTCTGCCACCCCACAATTTATCTTTGATTATTACATCAACAGTCAAAGTACCACAACTTTATATATGCATGTATTTATTTTAAAAAGTTTAAAATAAAAATAGTTGTAGATGCTATACCAACAAAATTATCAATTTTTGAAGTAAAACTTCTTTAGTCGCGACTAGGGGTAACTCAGTAATTCTAACGGACGTGACGTCATTCTAATGTACCGCGTACCGGTACCGGAAACAAAACCTGATACAAAATACCTAACACGATTCCGCCTACTATATTAAATAAAATTTAAATCTGTAATTGTATGAATTGACAGCTTGTCAACCAAAATACATTGGTGGTGAATAGTTTAAATTTGTGTATAAACTGTTTGTTTTAAATATGAATAAACAAAGTGGATTTATTAATGAAGAAAGTGATGAAAAAATATTGAATGAAAATGAGTGAGTAGGTACTCTATATGCATACATTTTATTTATACCTAATTATTTATACCTAGCTATTTTCGTTTTATAGACTTAAAGAGCTAAAAAGAAAAAGAAATTGTGAACGTCAAAGGGCATATTATCAGCGCCAGAAAGATTTGAAGAAAAATGAAAATGAAAAAAAGACGAGACAGCGACATTCATTATGATTTGATTAAGTAAGTTTATATAACATACATACATATTATGATAGTAAATAATTGTTTATAGGGAAGCTTTACGTTAAGTAAAGAAGCATGTTGCACGTTTTTGTTCATAAAATAATAATATTCGAAATGTTTTAACACTTGCTTATACTTATTTTAGGTTTTGGTTAGGTAGCCATAAAGGCCATAAAACCACTAGTCAGGATGGCTGATCTTTTACCAGCAATAACAGATCCTTCGTAGAACTGAAGAAAACAAACTCAACTCAGGATTTTAAATTTTATGGAATATGCTATAAAATGCTACAAAATGAAATGGTTATCTAACTATCGAAGGCTCTTGTGTTGTGTTCTATTACAATAAGGTAGATACAGCTACAAAATCACACATTCTAAACGTAATCTATATATATAAAAGAAAGTCGTGTTAGTTACTCCACTTATAACTCAAGAACGGCAGAACAGATTTGGCTGAAAATTGGTAGGGAGGTAGCTTAGAGCCAGGAGATGGACATAGGATAATGCTCATTGTTGCCACTCGCCACCAGGTGGCGCTGCAAAGTAGCAACTTCTGTCCTGTTCAACCGATTGTCATGAAAATTGGTATGTTTATGTATTTTTTCACGGAGAAAACGAATATGCTATGCTCATTGATGCCACTCGCCACCAGGTGGCGCTGCAGAGTAGCAACTTCTGTCCTGTTCAACCGATTGTCATGAAAATCAGTAGGATACTGTATTTTTAATGGTTAATCTGAATGTGATATTCGTATTAATGGAAGTTACCACCAGATGGCGCTTCCATTAAACGAGCAACCACTACTCATTTGATTACTTTATATCACGCCACCGTTAATATCACATATATTTAAACGAGCAATCCTTATCTACCTATATATATAAAAAAGGATGTTTGTATGTATGAAATCGATAGACTCAGAAACTATTTGACCGATCAATATTAAAATTGGTATGTACATATATTTTTCCACGAAGAAACTTTATATGTTATGGCGATTGATGTAACTTGCTACCAGGCGGCGCTGTAAAGTATCGACTTCCGCCCCGTTCAACCGATTGTCATGAAAATTAGTATGATGATGTATTTTTAATGGGAAAGATGAATATGATATTCGTATTAATGGAAGTTACTAACAGATGGCGCTTCCATTAAACGAGCAACCACTACTTATTTGATTACCTTATACCACGCCACCGTAAGGTGGCGCGGTTAATATCACATACATTTAAACGAGCAATCCTTACTTAAGTATTGTGACGCCACCGGAAGGTGGCGCAGTTAATATCACTTATATTTAAACGAGAAATTCTCACTAAATTACCTAAGTATTGTTATGCATCTTATATATTTTACCGATAAACTACAAAATAAAACGAAAAAAAAAATGGTATAAACCTGATAACTAACGAAAAAATATGATGAAAACGATAAAATCAAAATAAATTAAAAAAAACGAAAAATTGAAGAATGACATAAATGATTTACGGTACGAAGTCCGCCGGGTCAGCTAGTGTATGTATATTTTTAATATTGTTTACCTATTATTGAAGCGAAACTTCTTTAGGCGCGACTAGGGGTAACTCTAACGTTAGATTCTAACGGAAGATTCTGATGAAATTAACGGTGTGATTTCAGTTATGAGAGGAGCTTAAATTTTCAAAATTTATTTATGAAATTTTCAAACGGTTTCAAATACATTAATGGTATTTAGAGAGTAAAATCTATGTTTCACATTTTAGTTATCATAAACCTAATATTTCATATATAAAAAATAATGATAACTTTCAAATTCCTATTTCTAATAAATAATATAAATATAACATGTCATTTTTTGTAAAGTATATAGACAATAAATATAATTGAATTGTAATTAAATATTTATTTTCCGATACGTACGTCAAAAAGTTTTACTTCAATCGCGCGTAAAGGTTACACGCACACTCTTTTTTTGGATAGTTCAGCTGGTTATACTCCTCTTAAACTTAAACCTGCTTCCCTGAATTATTTTTTTTTTATTATAAAATATAGAAAAAGCTAAATTTGCATAATAAAAAATTATTTAAATAAATAAATAAATAAATAAATAAATAAATAAATAAATAAATAAATAAATAAATAAATAAATAAATAAATAAATAAATAAATAAATAAATAAATAAATAAATAAATAAATAAATAAATAAATAAATAAATAAATAAATAAATAAATAAATAAATAAATAAATAAATAAATAAATAAATAAATAAATAAATAAATAAATAAATAAATAAATAAATAAATAAATAAATAAATAAATAAATAAATAAATAAATAAATAAATAAATAAATAAATAAATAAATAAATAAATAAATAAATAAATAAATAAATAAATAAATAAACTTATATACTATTTAAACTATTACAAAATATTACTTAAATGTTTACTTACTTTTTAAATTATTTGAAACATGTTAAATCGGCACGTTTGAACTAATAAAGCAACTATGTCAAAAAGACGATAGCATTGCACTGGCGAGTTCATTGAGGGTAAAGGGCGCATACTCTCCGTTTATTCTTTGTAAGAATTTTCTGAAAAGTGCGTGTTTAATATAGATATGAATTTTATATTTTAAGTAAAATAATCTATCAAAAATTCATTAAGCAGAATTGGAAGAGAAAAATTTGTAAAAATATAAATCAAGATTAATTTTTCCTTAAATTTTTCTTCAATTATTGTTCAATACTTGGTTTGGAAAATAACGAATATAAAATTTATATTATACATTTTTTGTCTCATTTCAAGAAAGTTTTTTTCGTAAAAACGTGGGTATTTATCTACAAAAGATTTAGTTTTGCATATAGCCGCTTAGAGGGTGCTACCAATAGAACCTTCACACATAAATCTTTCCTCAATTGATTATAAAGTGTGTTATTAATGTTATTATTGATAATATGGATAAGAATTTAAGTTTTAAGTGTGTATTAAATAGCAATCATGCCGTTCCACGTAAAGGGTTGTTGTATTGCGAATTACTACGTGACTGATTAGAAATTTTGAACTGTCATAATAAAAAATTTTTGTATCGTAATTAGTGAAAATTATAGTGATAAAAATTTTTTCAGAATTTTCAAAATTTTCAAAATATTTAAATTTTTAAATTTATACACATTATCATATTAATGTACATAAAATTTAAGTAATAGTTTTTCTCAAGTTAAAAAATTTCAATATTAAATAATTCAACTTGGATTAGTTGAAGTTATCACTTCTGCCGCGCGTCCTGAGACGCACACGTTTTTTTTTATTTTTTCCCTTGATTTTTATGTTTTTTCTGTTTTTGACAATTTTTCCCAGTTTTTCTTTCGTTGTTTTTGAGAATTTTCCTGGTTTGTGATTTTTTTAGTGGTTTTTGTTTTATTATCTAAATTTTAAGTAAGAATTGTTTGTTGAAATATTTGAGATATCAACTGCGCCACCTTACGGTAGCATCATAGTACTTAATCAATTAAAATTGTTCGTTTAAATATACGAAATATCAACTGCGCCACCTTATGGTGGCATCATAATACCTAATTTAGTAACGTCGGCTAATTTTTAATGCATTTGTGGTTAAGAGGCGCTACCAGCTATAGGTAAAGATCGCAGATTCGAGTTTTGCCGGATATAACGAGTTCTTTATATAATTTCTTGTTTGTTTAATTTCTAAATTTTACAATCCATTTAGAAATATCTGCAAAAAAATTAAATCGTTCAATAAAAATTGAGTACAGTTTAATAAAAACCCATTTGGTGCAATTGATACATTCCTAAATGATTTTTTTCTCATTTCCCTAACGCGCCAAAAGAAGTCTAACTTGAAAAACCGAACACTTTGTTTTTTCCAATACTAATAATTCCAGAAATTTCATTTAATCCCTTAAACGCTGCCTCAAGATTTAGTCCTTTACCCGTGGGATATTTGGGCCAAGATAGAAATTTTGAAAGGATCAAAAAGGTATCAAGATTTATACAGGATTAGTTGGGAATCTTCCGATTTAATATATTTTTAAATTTTATCCATCAGACGCACAAATTGGATCAATATTTTTTTGTTAAAAAAAAAACTTTAGTAATTGATCAATTACCTTCGCGGTAATTTACTTTGAAAATTGTTAGTTGAGGTGTTCTAAAAGATTTTTTTTAGGAATTAATATATACTTAATGGTAAGTAATATAAAGAGCTATTATTGTAATTATTTGGTCCATATATAAAAGGTAGAAAATCACACTTATTTACTTCTTAAAATACTTTCAGTGTACAAAGTCAGTACACGAATTTTATTTACATATCGTATTGTTATATTAATTTATTTTTAGTATGACTTCCGTTATGCGGGTATGTATAATTAGTTAACAAATTTCAATTTAAAATAGATTTATTACAACTTTATTGGAACTATGTTCCTTACGGCAGGCTTGGATAAGATAGGGATTTTGCTGCGTGACCGGACTGAAAAAAATGTAATAGTAAAAAACCGTAACAATAAAACCGTAACGCTTGTAATAGTGCCACTATATCTAGTAGGCAGGTTACCGCTAGCCTCCACACAACGCTAGCCTCTACTCAGTGTTCAGTATACGATAGACATAATGTTGACAGTTATGATATAATTTTTAACTGTCACCGAAACTTTCTTGAAAGTGTTTACAAAAAATATAATAGTTATAATGAATCAAGCAAAAGATAATCTTCTCATTACAGAATCTCTTAACGAAAGGTAAGTTTAATAATATAGATAATATAAACATTGTAAACCATATAGAAATATCCAACGATGTCAACTTTTGTGATGTCCTATGAATTAATGAAAATCATTGGTTTTTAAATGTAAAATGTGTAAATTATGTTCTGATATTTTATTTAATTGGATTATCTACACCTGTTACTAATGTTAATCTTAAAATTTATAATAAATTATTATTATTAATATGATCAAAATTTATGCAGTTAATACATAAAAATAATTTGACTAACATATGATAACTCTTCACGATTGGTTATCGTTGGAGGATCGAATACGCGGGATGGTATTTTGAAATAAAACTTCTTTAGCGACACTAGGAGTAAAAAAGTTATTCTAACGGACGTGACGTCATTCTAATAACAGAAACCGGAAACAAAACCTAATACTGACACGATTTTGCATGGGCGCCGGCAGCAGGGTGCAAGAGGGTGCGCTTGCACCCCCCTGCTATGAAAGAAAATACCTGAATTTACCAGAAAATTATATATTTTTTTAATTTTTTTATTAAATTATTGTTTGAATAAAAACTAAAGGCGTCGCGGTTGCTGTCCAAATCATTCTACATTCTATATATATATATATATATATATATATTAGATCATAATAGTGTGTAGATGCAGATGCACCCCCTGAAAATAATCCTGGCGGCGCTCATGCGATTTTGCCTCCTATATTAAATAAAATTAAATCTGTAATTGTATGAATTGACAGCTGATCATCTTGTCAATCGAAATACATTGCTTTATATAAATAGTTTTTTGTGTATAAAGTGTTTGTATTAAATATGAATAAACAATGTGGATTTATTAATGAAGAAAGTGATGAAAAAATATTGATTGAAAATGAGTGAATAGGTAGGTACTCTATATGCATAAATTTTATTTTTGGTGTGTAATTACACTATTTATACCTAATTATTTATACCTAGCTATTTTCGTTTTATAGACTTAGAGCTAAAAAGAAAAAGAAATTGTGAACGTCAAAGGGGATATTATAAGCGCCAGAAAGATTTGAAGAAAAATGACAAAAATGAAAAAATGACGAGACAGCCACATTCATTATGATTTGATTAAGTAAGTTTATATACATACATACATATTATGATAGTAAATAATTGTTTATACGGAATCTTTACGTTGAGTAAAGAAGCATGTTGCACGTTTTTGTTCATAAAATAATAATATTCAAAATATTTTAACACTTTCTTATACTTATTTTAGGTTTGGTTAGGTAGCCATAAAGGCCATAAAACCACTAGTCAAGATGGCTAATCTTTTACCACCAATAACAGATCCTTCGTAGACGTGAAGGAAACAAACTTAACTCAGGATTTTAAATTTTATGGAATATGCTATAAAATGCTACAAAATGAAATGGTTATCTAACTATCGAAGGCTCTTGTGTTGTGATGTATTACAATAAGGTAGATACAGCTACAAAATCACACATTCTAAACGTAATGTGTGTATATTTTTAATATTGTTTACCTATTATTGAAGCAAAACTTCTTTAGGCACGACTAGGGGTAGATTCTAACGGAAGATTCTGATGGAAGTAACTGTATAATTTCAGCTATGGGAGGAGTTTAAATTTCCGAAATTTATTTATGAAATTTTCAAACGGTTTCAAATACATTAATGGTATTTATAGACTAAAATCTATGTTTCACATTTTAGTTATCATAAACCTATTATTTCATATATAAAAAAAATAATGATAACTTTCAAATTCCTATTTCTAATGAATAATATAAATATAACATCTCATTTTTTTTGTAAAGTATATAGGCAATAAATATGATTGAATTGTAATTAAATATTTATTTTCCGATACGTACGTCAACAAGTTTTACTTCAATCGCGCGTAAAGGTTACACGCACACTCTTTTTTTTTTAGTTTTTTTCCAGTGTTAAACAAAAAACTATAAATATTATTTTAACTTTAAATAAAATTAATTCAATTATCTTATTCCGATTATTATCATTATAAAAATTATATCTTTCGAGAATTTATTGATATATAAGCTGACCAGACGAAAAGTACAAATTATGAAAATATGTACAACCAAAAGAAATGTAATTATTAATCTATAACGTATTATAATCCAAGGCTTGGAGGAGATAGGGATTTTGCTGCGCGACCGAACTGAAAAAAATGTAATAGTAAAACCGTAACAAAAAGTCTATGGAATAAAACCGGTAAATGAGACGTGCGCAGGCGCTACAGTCGTATACACAAGCGAGTAGTGTCGATTCTACATTAGCCGAAGGAACTTAGTTCCTTCCTGGTGTCCCACGACACCATTATAACTTGTTCTTAAGCCTATACAGAAATGCTATTCTAATAGTTTTTGATATCGTTTGGTTTCTCTGCCAGAAATCAGACTAATCTTGTAGCATTTTAAAAAAATAAATAATTAAAATTCTTTTCTATACATAATAATAGAGCCCTGTTTCTTGATATTTTTTATAACTTCTTAAAACAACACAGTACCTAGAATATCTACGTGCGAAAAGACTCATCTTACTTATAACGGGTTCAACTCTATGATTGACCAATCAGAGTCATTTCTTGTGGCTGTCTGGCCAGCTGCTTAAGAGACTGTTTGCAATTCCAAGATATTTTGGGTTTGAACGTGGAGGTTTGCTTTGGAGATAGTAAAAGTGTTTCCCAGGACTATTGAGAGCCTATTATTAGGATCTGCAATCTCCTTCTGGTGTAGGCAGCTTCTCCGCCCATTAGAATCCACAGATGTCCTGTAAGATCGCTTGTTTTAGAGACTTAGTCCTTGTTAATTGATTACTTTTAGCTTGTGTTTAGTTTTATAACAATAAAGCTTTTAACTTTTAGCTTGTGTTTAGTTTTATAACAATAAAGCTTTTAACAAAAAAGTTTTACCTATTATGAAAAAAAAAACTTTTTTCATGACCTTAAAATGAGGTGCATCTTGTATTATCTTTTTTAGACTTTCCAACAATAAATTCTTGATTTAGTGATGATTTTATTACCTTTTTTATTTCCTGATATATAAATTTAAGAAATTTGTTTAGAAAAAAGATTTTGCTTACACATATTTTTCATTCTAGTTTGTGGATCTGAAATCAGCCTTTGATATAGAAAAACGCCACCTGGCTTACGGTTGTTTTTACCCAACTAACAATCAAAATTGGGTGTATAAAATAACATCCATATTGGTTTTATCTATAGCAATAATACAATTGATATTAATGATAATATATCTTATAGTCAGATTTGATAGTTTTATAAAAATAACAGAACTTTTACTATACTGTGTAACACAGATAGCTTTTATAGCTAAATTACTGAATTTTATTATAAATAAAAATAAAATATTGAGCTTAGAAGAACAATTAAGCAAACCAATTTTATGTAACTTAAACGAAGTTGAAATAGAAAAACTAGAAACCTATGTAAATAATGTTAAATTCTTAGCTAAAATTTACAGAATTCTGTGTTTTGCTACAATAGCTTTCTATGGAATATATGCAATAATAAATACAAAATTATTAGGGAAATTAATCTTGCAATTACCACTTTGGATTCCTTTTGATATTGAGAGAATTTATTATGTTGTCTGGTTTATGACATCGATATGTATGGGATCCGGAGCATGGGCAAATTCGAGCATTGATTTACTAAATATAATGTTAATTACACTAGCAACCGCTCAATTTAGTATACTGAAAGGAAGATTAGAAAGGATTGTTCCTAAAACGGATAAGGATATTGATGAACGTTTAATTAATTTGAAATTGAAGCATACTATCATACATTTCAATCAAATTTTCAGGTAAGTATTAAAGCTATTTAAGCCAGAGGTGTTGATATTTCTTGTACGAGGGTTGTAATTTTAGTTTTGCATATAGCTGATTAGAAAACGCCACCAATAGAACCTTCAGGCACACATCTAACAAGTCGTGAAGGGACAGTAAATTTTTGAAATTAGCAGGTCAGTCGAAAAATGGATTTTAGCCGAGAACATTTTCAAAAGATCTTACATGAAGAACTCGGTGTTACGAAGTTCGTTTCCCTTTGGATCACTCACTTTCTCACAGAAGAGTAAAAGCGGTTCGCGCCAATTCATGTCGAAAAATATTGAATGAAACGCTTCAACAAAGGAAACTAAAAGAGCCTTGCACTACCTCACTCACGTTAGCCTTTTTGTCAGGCTACCCATTCTCCTTCTCCTCCTCCTTAGTTTTGATAACACGCCTTACATACCCATACATACCTACTTCCACACATTATCGTTCTCGATCATACGGTTAACCAAGTCCTGCATTGAGTTGCCTTCCCATACGCACTTACTCAACCTCTGTACCAGTGGTGATTTCTGCTGTTATTTTTTGGTAGACTTGGGGTGACTGGTGATTTGGTGCAAATTTTGAACTCCTCTTCATCACTCTCCAACTTTTTAAGGTCTACCTTAAAAGTTTTTGTAGGCGTCCTTCTTACCACCACCCTTGTGCTGCCCTACTGTCTCTCAACCTGCGCCTCTGTGTCAGCGATAAATCTTGGATTTACTCCTACGAAACGGAAAATAAACGCCAATACGCTGTGTGGGTTTTTGCACCATGAGGAAAAACCAACAAAAGTGATGCGTTCCTAAAGTCTGTCAAAAAAAATGGTCGCAACTTTTGTGTCAAAATTTGGTCATGTGGCAACAGTTGCTTTCGAAGAACGATTCCTTCGGATTGGTACATAAACGAACCAGAAGTTATAGTGAAACTCAGACAATACAACACGCAAGGACGAATCATTCTAGAACAGGACAACAGGATAATGTAAGTGGTCATATTTCCCAAAAGAAAATCGAGTTTTTGGAGCTTCAAAACATCGAATTCTTATACCATACACCGTATAGTCCCGACCTAAGTCTCTAAGACTTCTTTACGTTTCCAAAGATCAAGAATTCGGTGCAAGGGCAGCCATTCCATTCGCCAGAAGTGATTTTGCAGGTGTCAACTGAAGACTGGAATAACTGTTTTACCAATTGGTTTGAATCTATGCAAAAGTGTATCGATCTTGTTGGGGCATATTTTGAAAAGCAATAAAGTACTTTAAGTCTATATATTTTTGGCTTTTCGGCTGTATGCAAAACTAAAAACACAAGCCTCATATTCAGATTTTTATACAGTTTTATATATTACTTTTCCATTTAGAAGTAACTCTATACCTTGTTTAAATCAAAAATAAGTGCACTTGAAATGCAAACATAGACGCATTAATACTTTAATTAATATTAAATTGTTATTGATTAACAATAAACGGATCAAATAACAATAAAACCACATGTAAGTATTATTTTTTCAAAGAAAATTGAAATGCCAATCACTTTACAAGAACGTCCTTATATTAAGGTCAACAAAGAAAGGGTTTGAAATTAACCATTAGTAGAGGCGATACTCCGCATATTAGAGTATTCAGAAATAGAGAGAACATTGAACAAATCACTCAATTTAAATACTTGGGTTGCATAGTCAACCGAAAATGGTAACCAGATCAGGAAATAAAATGCAGAATTGAACAAGCTCGATCAACGAGAATTTTTAATACATAAACTTCAGCCTTACATATTGTTACGTTCAAGGGGTTCAAATAAAATCACTGCTGAACGAAAATGTCTAATTTATTTACACACACTACAAACTAAACGAATTATAACTAAATAACTAAACTAACTATAACACACTACACACTAATTTATGTACAACAATTAACTCCGATTTATAATATTTATATTCACTTATTTATTTATTTGCACTTCGCAGCTCGTAGATCGCTCAAATATTTAGACTGTCACTGTAAACTTTTAAACTTCCCCGAGGTTCGCGGCTCTCAGCTTATATACCTGTTCTCCGCTTCCATAACATCCTTCGGTAACACTTTCTAGAAAGTCTTGTCGGCGCGCGTATGATCGAAGGAAGTCTCTCGATTATTCCGTTTCGAGAATTAGTTGTTTACCTGGAGTGCTGTCAGGGCGACAGGAGCGTACTTAGGGAGTCTCGCTCGTTACAGTATAGAATGGTAAAATGCTACTTCTGGTGCGTTCTTTTGTACGGAGTCGAGGCATAGACGTTGAAAACAAAAATTATTAACAAGCTTGATGCCTTTGAAATGTGGATTCCACAGCGATTCTGAGAGTATCGTGGGTTGATCATGTGACAAATAAAGATATTCTGCGGAAAGTTCGCTTAGTATACCGGGAGATTCTTGTGATTAAAATGAGAAAAATTGGTGACCTTAAACATATACTACGCGAAGAACATTATCATTTCCAACGCCTAATTCTCCAGGGTAACCTAGAGCGAGGAAAAAGAGGAGTAGGTAGAAGAAATCTATTCTGACTACGAGATATACGACAATGGAGAAGAATTCTGAACTTCCAGACGCTAAAGAAGTGAGAAGACATCTACTTATTTTTTACGTTGTACTTTTTTTCTAGAGTATCACCTGATACTATTTCAAAGAATGTCTCGCTTTATTTATATAAGTTAAAAAGATAAAAGGCCCAAAGATAGATCTTTGAGATACTCCACAACTTATTTAATTTTACTAGACCATTTACTATCTATATAAAGCATTAAACTATTGTGGGTATTAAAATTATAATATTTAAAAGGTTCCTTACCTACACCTACACTAGGTTTATTTATACAAATTGGAAAGAGAACAGGCCTCAAGACAGAACCTTGGGATACGCCACAACTAATTTTACCAAACTCGTCGCACTAAAAAGAAAATTTATTATTTTCCAGTTCTTTTGATATTTCTTTGTTTGCCACGTGTAGAAGATTTTATATTATTTTCTAAGGTATTCTAATTATAATTATAACTTATTTGCAGTTTTGTCATGGTTGTGGAAAGAACTTTTTCTATAGGAATATTTATACAATTTTTTTGTAGCGTTCTTGTCATTTGCCTCACAGGATTTCAAATGCTGGTTGTAAGTAAAATTTATTAAATTTGTATTAATTAAAAATTTTTACAGTTGGATTGATCTGTTTAGGTACCTTTTAAAAGTTTGCAGTTTATGGTTTTAACTTTTTATTTAAATTGTATGATGTGTCAGATTGTTATGTACTGTTGGTACGGACATTTATTGATGGAAAAAGTAAGTATTTAACCTTATATAAGTAGTATATTTTTATACATCAAGAAATGAAGGAAATTGAAATAGGGACAAAAAACAAAATTACAAGATATTAATCTTTTTTGTGCTCTTAGATAGAAACAATCAAAATGTGTTAAAAAAACTGTTACAATACTTCCTTGGGACTTTAGAACAAAACTGGAAAAACTTAAATTTGCAATCGACGTTAAAAAGTATACTTTATAGTATTTGGAGGGTAGTAGAAGAAAAAGAAAAGAAAAAGAAAATGACGAAGAAGAAGAAGAAGATTTTAATGGCCATTGGGTAGTCTGCTAAACTATATTTTAACAGTATAATTACATAGAACAGAAAGTAAAATCTAAAGACGTTATAAATGGGTCAAACTGCTCATTAAAGGAATCCTGAGATTTAGGCAAATTTATCATGAGATGGAAAAGAGCAGACATTATCATGAGAATGAAACCAGGAAAGGATCCAACTCGTCCCCAATTACCCTTTAACTAGCAGTCAGCAATGTTTTAAAAAAGGTGATACTTTGGTAAGACTTTGGAAACAAGTTAAACAACTAAATATTTAGCTACAAGAACAACTTAAATTTAGAATAAAGCCATCCACAAAACTGAAAGATCTTAGACTAGTGGCCTACAGCAGTGAATAATTCAATACAAATCAATTCACTGAGGCAGCTCTTCTAGATGTCAGCAAAGCATTTGGCAAAACTACTATACAAAATAACAGATATGCAGATCTAAAGAGCAATAATAAAACTGGTTGGGTCATTTTTGGAAAACCGAAAAATTAGGAACAAATTTGACCCAGTATCATTAAAATCTGAAAGACAAGAAGCTGTGCTATCCCCACCAAAAAACACAATTTAAGGCACCAGAACAGAAGATGTCAGGACAAGAGAAGAGTGTGTGAGTTTTAGATTTTAGAGCACTGGATGACACTCTGATAGTTATAGGAAGTTAGAAGAAGCACTGGAAAAATGGTGCATGCAATGGAAGATCGCAACCAGTTAGGAAAATTTATGGAGCAAAAGACGTCTCTAGCCAAATTAATATATAAAGATGGAAGAAGAAAACATTGACTAAACTAAATAAATAAAAAACCTAGAAATGAACAAGGATCAAATATTATGCTTCATAAGGCATTTGTATAGCGTCAATTTCACATAAAGATGATACCTAAACACCTTGTGGTACAGGTGAGGAACACTAGAAGCATAGAGTATACAATGAAAGATTGCAATATAACAAGAAAACCCGAAAGCATTTATATAGAGGAAAAGACTCCATCCACCTCTCGTATCAGGATGTAATGATAAATGAAGAAAACATTGCATAAACTAGATCAGTAAAATCTTAGAAGTGAATATGGATTAAGGATTATTCGTTTAAGAATTAGTGGACATCGTCAAGCAACTTCTTATGTAGATGACTAGATGTCTACATAGAAAGTTTACTAGAAGAACTGTATATGCGATGGAAGATCGCAATCAACCAGGAAAAGGATGTTTAACTTGATAACTTGCCTCCAGAGTCTTCTACTAAACATCTTTTCTGCAATCTTGCTAAGTGCTCGTAGAAAAGTGAATGGTCTATAAGTAGTTATTGGCAAATTATCTGTTTAGTTTTGCATATAGTCATATTTTCTGGTTCGTAGGATTAAATCCAAGATTCATCGCCACTATAAACGTTTTTTGAACTTCGTTTGTTGATCCGTTCCAATGTTTTTCGACACCAATGGACACCAACCTCTGTTTGGCTTTCTATGAGCAAATGAGGGATCAAACCAGAAACCTACTTCGTAACACCTAGTTCTTCATGTAGGATCTTGTGGATCGAGGTCTTTGAAATGCCTAAAGATACCTCTATCATCAGGTATGTTACACGTCGGTCATCCTCAATTAGCTGACGAATCACATCAATGTTTTGCTGTGTGACTCCTGTTTTGGGTGGACCTAGCCAGGATGGATTCGTCGCTGAGACTAGAGCAACCACGTTAAAATTCGCAATACCAGCAGGACTGGTGTGGTGCTTCATTCCCAAACAAAGAAATCATTTCAGCAAGACATTGCTGTTGGGATAATTCTAAAATTATTGCTCCATTTTTCAACTGCCTTGCTAATGTCACTGTACGTACACGACTTGGTGTATCGCAATGAAACTCTGAAAAGATTGAGGATCTATTGGTGGTGCCTTCTAAGCGGCTGTTTGCAAAACTAAAAAGACATCCCTCGTACGAGTTTCTATGTGTATGTCGAATTCCTAGGTGAACTCCCCCTAATGACTGGACTAATAATACTTCTAACGTTATTTCGGAAACCCCTTATAGGTTTCTTTTATCTTATTATTCAATGTTAATAATTACCATTTTATTTTGATAATTTTATTAATAAAAGAATAAAAGACAATTAGAAACATTAGGATACAGTATACAGTCACAATATGTTTGTTTGTTCAGTTTCAAGGTCGATATATTTAGTTTTAAAAACAAAGGTCGAATTACACTAAAATACAGTTTATTAATTTCGTCACAATCTTAAAAAAGAAAAAAAATTGAATATTTCAAATAGCCTATGATTAAACAACCATTAAAAATGTTACAAAATGTATATTTTATTGTAAACGTACATTTTTAATATTCACATAAAAAATTTATTAGATAAACCTAATCTAGTAACCGCAGCCGCCAAATAATAAAATTAAATTGTTAATAATAATTAGATAGATAGCTAATTATAGTTTGTATCAATATCTTGGTATTCGCTTGATTCTGGTTTAAAAAAAACTGGAAAAAAATAAAAATAAATCAACTTCGATAAAAAAGGTGTGACAGTCAGTGGGACTGGTGGCAGAAGTTATACTTCTATGCACGCGCCCAGATTCATAAATTTTTATGCGAATGATTTAGCAAAATCATTATATGATATTCGTGTTCAGCGACCTCAAAAACCTCTTAGTACCGAGTACACACTGATTTTGTATCAAATTTGCATAACATTTCCTGGAGACGAGGTCCGTCTTAAGTACCAGGTGTTTCGTCCTTCAACCGATAAGTTTTCGATCATTTTTAAAGGATTTACCTCCATACCATGTTTTGCCAAAATCATAGCTCCACCACGTTTATTCTGTACACGACAAAAATAAGAGCTCGGGTCATAACCAAAGACACTTAGATGCTAAACCTCTTCTGTTAAAAGAAAGTGCTCCCAAGAAACAAATAGCACTGTATTTTATATTATGACGCATGGTCGCCATCATATTCAGTTTCAGCACATGATGGACAGATGATTAAATTTTGACCAACCAATTTTGCGCCTCTTAGACGAACTAGACAAGCAGGATGATACTGTTTTTCGCATTTGGTACATTTTAATTCGCCTTTTAGAGATCGTTTATAACTCGCGCATGTAATTTTCACATTTATATCATCATCACTCGGCGCCACCAAATATATATCAATGGCATCACTGTTAACTAATAAAACTTAATAACTACAAACACATGCAAGTAGAAATAATTTTTTTTTTTTAATTAACTGTATTCAATTAAATAAATACAATAAGACCAGTTGATGTGTGTCCTTACTTCAAACACGAAAACTAAACAGTAAAACGATCAATGTACAAAAATAGTATATTAAGTAACAAGAGTGGTAAGTAGGATATTACGTACGAGTGGAAAAGTTACGTAATACCTCTTACTACTCGAGTTACGTACTATGCTTTATCTACGACTCAATATTTTAATTTTAATCCAAATATTTGACATCTCTAAAAAATATATGACGTACGTACTGTACTGATATCTACTCCTTTGACAGTAAATGACATTTATACTCATTGTCACCATGCAGGGTAAGTAAGCTATAACGCACAGTTGTGCGTAATGAAACGTCATATCAACATGACGTTTCATTACGCGTTATAGCTTACTTAGCCTGCATGGTGACAATGAGTATAAATGACATTTACTGTCAAAGGAGCAGATAAAAGTGTTTACAAAACCCCATAGTGAAAAATATAATGCACCCATGTGACGGTAGTATGGACTACAATACAATACTCATTACTGAATATTATTATTAATATTATTAATATAAAATACTAAACTTTATATGTTTACTTACGTGACGGAATTATAAAGTAATCTGTCAAACACAATGTAATACGTCACTATGATATTCCAAAACATTAGCTCAGATTGTTTTTTGTATATCTTTTTGTTTTCAATGTACTGATACCTTATATGTGTTTCTGTCTCTCTCTTACTCACACCATTACATATGTAATGATTTTTGCCATTTAGCCCCACACAAATGCAGTGCATAAATAGAAGTATAACTTCAAAAAGAACTAAAATGAGTTCAGAAAAAATCGAAAAAAAATGAAAAAAATAATAGAAAAAAAAAGTAAGTACAAATACAAAAAAAAAAGAATAAGAAAGAAACAAGACTGAAAACAAAGCAGAAAATCTAAAAAAGAAAAAAAAACTAAGTTTGACCTTTCTTTAAAAATACACAAAATTAGTGCAATTGATCCACATCCGAATTAGTTCGGAGGCCAAAGATTAAATTTCCAAAAAAAAAATATTGAAGTTATTCAGATTCAAATTTTATGTATATTTCTATAATTTTTCGACACTTTTAGAGTAATGAAATTACTTCAGCTTGTTATTCAAATAACTGGTTCACTTGTTCTGTAAAAACGCAAAAAATGTTTATAACAATAATGGAACGTGCAAAAGTACTTGTTACAATAAAAGCTGCAAATTTTTTTGTTTTAAACTTAAGTACACTGATGTCAGTAAGTAATGTTAATTTTTTACTTAAAAAAAATGAGTAAAAACTGCTTTTTTTAGATTCTTCGATCATCTTATTCGTTTTTTTCAGTGTTGCTACATCTTTACTCAGTTTATAAAACCAAAAATAATGAATAATGTTAATTGAAATATTTATGTAAGTTGTAAAGAAATAATAAAGTGTACTAGCAAGATATCTCTCATTGGATTTTTGAAATTCAAAAATTATTTAACAGGTTATGGGCCAAGGAAATTTCACAAAACTTTTCACGTGGACCAAGACGTTTTGTTTTAGATTCTTCGATCATCTTATTCGTTTTTTTCAGTGTTGCTAAATCTTTATTCAGTTTATAAAACCAAAAATAATGAATAATGTTAATTGAAATATTTATGTAAGTTGTAAAGAAATAATAAAGTGTACTAGCAAGATATCTCTCATTGGATTTTTGAAATTCAAAAATTATTTAACAGGTTATGGGCCAAGGAAATTTCACAAAACTTTTCACGTGGACCAAGACGTTTTGTTTTTGATTCTTCGATCATCTTATTCGTTTTTTTCAGTGTTGCTAAATCTTTATTCAGTTTATAAAACCAAAAATAATGAATAATGTTGATTGAAATATTTATGTAAGTTGTAAAGAAATAATAAAGTGTACTAGCAAGATATCTCTCATTGGATTTTTGAAATTCAGAAATTATTTAACAGGTTATGGGCCAAGGAAATTTCACAAAACTTTTCACCTGGGCTAAGACTTTTTTTCGTTAGATTGTAATATTTTTATGTTTGTTGAGCATATTTTGTACCGTATTGGTGGAGTTAGTTCCTAGCAAGATAAAGAAAAAAATACGGAGGACACTTGTGTCCTCCATGGCCCTGCTAAAGACATTTCACGAGATCGAGGTCTCCGCTGTTATAAGTAAGAATCGATGTTAGGTTGCAGTAGTTGTTCGTTCTTAATCCTTTTATATCCTGATTGTATAATCATAATCCAATGAACAAGTCCATAAAAGAGAAGAAAAGGGTGTGTATGTTTTTTGGCGCGTATAAGAGGTCATTCTGTTTCTATATTACACTGCAACAAGTTAACAATGAACCCAGTCTCACCATATTGTTTTTTTGTTGTCCTCCAAGACACCGTTGAAGGGTTTTCCATGTGGTTTGCTGCATTTTCATCGTCTTTTACACCAAATAGAAGAATGATGGAAGCAAATATGACTTAACTTTTATTTGTAACTCGAAAGGCAACTTATTTCAGTACCTTTACCTCATTCTTGCCGATCCGCTGGTCCTTCACCACAAAATGGTTATTCCACGCCATTTGTGATAGATATTTGTTGTAGAAGAATAATGGAAGCGAATGTAAGAGACTTTAGTTTTATTTGTAACTCGTAAGGCAACTAATTGATTTACCTTTACCTTACTCTTGCCGCTCCGCTGGTCCTTCACCACAAAATGGTTATTCCACGCCAGTAGTGATAGATATTTGTTTGATAATTTGTAATGTTTGTAATTACAGATGATAACAATTCACCACATTATGACTAGGATATCTATCCAAGTTTCCTACCTTCAGGTAGTAGCGATAGTCTAACATCCGATGAAGACGATACAAATAACGACAGCGATAAGTATAATAATCCATTTTTTGGTAAACAGAACCATATTTCTACCACAGAGGAAAATATTCCTGGACCTTTTTGTGCTTCCCAAAGTAAGCTTTATAGACAAATGGGTGGTTGTGATGAAATTTTGATTAATACAGATCTTTAGGCTACTAAAAGCAATGAAATGATTAACCCTGAAGACATAGAAAGTAACACTGAAAATAACAATCAGCAAATTGAAGAGCCATGAGTAGCTGATAACGACGATGATGTTAGTTATAATGTGTTACCAAATTAATCTTTATCAGTATGGGATCGTCCAAAGGGACAAAATTTGCAATTTGAAGAAAATTTTGAGTTGAGAATTGTATCAAGTCTGAATGAATGCTTGAATTAGAAAGATGTGAACCACTTGACTACTATCTTGCATATGTAGATTTTGATATCATAGACAGAATAATTGATCAAACTAACTCAATTTGTGATGAATAAAAACGACATTTCAAATAAAGCCCGTGTACAAGCATGGGAGCCACCAAAACGAACAGAAATTGTGCATTTACTGGGTCTTTTGGGATACATGGCGATTGTGGATATGAATTACATTCGAGACTGTTGGTCCACCAAATGAATTCTAAAAACTGCTCACAACAGATTTGAACTTCTAAAGATGGTTCACTATTCACATAATGAACAGTGCTCTAAAGAAAACTGTTCATATAAGATACAACCTCAGTTAGATATGCTTATTAAAAAATTTGAAGATATTTACATTCCCAGGCAAGACTTTTTGTATAGATGAGACTATAGTGCTGTTCCAAAGCAGATTGTTATTTACACAGTACAATCCTCAAAAAACTCATAAGAATGGTATCAAACTATTTAAATTATGTTGCGATAACGGATATCTAACAGTTTCTGCAAGGATCGTTCTTAATTTGGCAAAAGAATTTTTAGAAAATGGATGAGTTTGAATAACTGATAACTGGTTCAAAAATCTTCAATTGGCTCATATGTTATTAGACAATCAAAACCACTGCCTGGGAACTTTGTGAAAAAATCAAAAAGTTGACCCAAAATAAGTGACAATAAAAAAGTTGAAAAGGGGGCGAGATTGTTGCCCAAGAAAATGAAAGAGGAATTTGCGTCCTCTAATGGCGCAACAAACGAGATTTACTTGTATTATCCATTTGTCATACTGAGCAGACACCGATGGGAGGTAATTACAGACTATAATGTTGGTAAAGCGTTGCTCTGGCTAGTCTGGCAAGTGGAGGCACAATAGGGCAGAGTTCTTCTGAGCAAAATCCGTTAAAGTATCGGTAAAACAAGAAAAGGTCAGACACTGCTCTTCAGTGGGAAACTGGGGCTAGGTTTTTGGTGATACTGGTGTCATTTATTAGTCGAACTGCTCTCCTCTGTATTGCATCGAGAACTCTGAGCCTTGACGGAGCCACCAATCTCCATACATGCGAACAGTATTCAAGATTGGGTCTTATTTGGGCTTTGAAAAGAGTAGCTAAGTTGGATAGAGAGAACTATTTCCGTGCTCTAAAAAGAAAGCCTTCTTTCCAGCTGCAGTTGCTATGGATGCAATATATTCATTCCAGAGTAAGTCCTGGAAGATCGTTATACCAACCAGCGTAATGGAGTCACTTGCTACTAGTGTCTGATCGTTCATTGTGATGGATAAGAGGTATGTTTGCCTCTTGTTAGATAGGCAACATGTCTTTGTCTTGGAAGCGTTAAAATGAACAAGATCCTTTCTTCCCCACTCTTCTACAATTCTCAAATCTTGATTGAGAGAAGTCATTGTGGATCTTGTCTTCTTCCAGAATATCTAAAGATATGGGACGGTTGTGAGCTTTTGGTCTTGTCTTATATTTTTATTCGTTTAGAAGTTCGGATCCATAAATTTTCGAGACATCTCTCATGGGATTTTTAAAATTTATATATTTTTTTAACTAATCCATTTGTGGCTGAAATATTTAGAGGCGTTACCGGCTTTAGGTAAAGTTCGAGTTCTGCTGATGTAATATAATCTCGATTTCTCCTTAATTTCACTTTCTTCGTACAATTTCTGATTTTCAAAGATGTTAACCTTGTTAATTAAATTTTGTTACAGATCTTAAGAGAGTTTATACGAAACATTGAAACAAACACTTAAATGTTTTGGAAATTTTATGAAAACCAAGAATATCTTTATAGACCTATTTTAGGATAATAGTAAGGAGTTAATTCACAAAATCTACTTTTAAGTGCACCCTTCTGGAAATTTTAATAACGCAAAACGAAGGCACAGTTACGTTTATTTTCGTCTTGATTGCATTTTCTGTAGTCTATTTAGATAAATATGAAAATCTGCCAATTTTAGAAGCCATCTGTTTTTATACTTTTTAATTATAAAAACCTATCAATTATTGAGATAAAAGTAAAAAGTTTAATAAACACGACTGCATCATGTTTTTACCAGGTATTAATTAGAAGATCTGGTATGCATCTAGTTTTATATAGATTTTTTTACTGTACACATCACTAATCAAACTAATTTATACTTTCAAATAAACGCAAAGTGTAAAAGGAGAATTTTAGTAAAAAGCATCAAATATAATTCATATTTTATTTATTTACATGACATTGGAAACCCAGCTATTGGCTAATGTTGTAATAGTCGAGTTTTGTGCTAAACGTATATCAAAATATAAACATAAAACTCGATGAATTCCGATTGAAGCAAAGCTTTTAATGGCATCTTTGCGAACTAAAGTAAATTTTAATACTCTTAAAATAATGTTATTAGACGAGATATTACAAATTGTGAGAGTGGAAACATCGAATGAAAGAGACAAGTAAAGGCAGAAAAACTGATGGCTCACTCGAAAGAAGAGAGGAACTCATTTTTGTAACGATTTTTCTATCGCAAACTAATTTTAAAAGCTTTACTTTAAAAATTTTCTATTATAAAAGATTTTAATCAATTCTACTGGTACAATGTGTAATTTCTGTACTAGAATCACTAACTTTTCTATTTTGATTATTTGATGATGTTTGATCATTTTTGTTGGTATCTAAAAGATGTATATTTCCATGTTCGATCAAAGTTTCACTTTGAATAGCTTCATATTGTTTTGTACAACTACATTTAAAGGTTTCCTAAAAGAATAGAATATGAAGCAAAGGGTTGTTTTTGTGAAAACATGAAATTTTGTGAGCTTTGCTTATAGGTGAGGAAATAAAGTAGTAACATATGCCTTACTGTCGATTTTTTTGTGTAGGAAGATGGATTAAGATGCAGTTTTTTGCATTTTTGTCAAAGCTTCAGCAAATTTTATGATCACATGTGGTTGTGGTTACAAAAAATGCATATATAGCAATTAATAAATAAAAAATGTAACTTGGTAATGAGTTTAATTTTGTAACCAATAAAACATCAACAGTGGTATTCTTGGTACCTACCTGGTTCCCAGAAAACCGACCTGGACTTTTCCTTCATGAGTTTAGCTAAAACTCGGGAGTTTTTGGATCGCTGAGATCAAATATGATATCAACAACGATTTCCGGGACCTGATACACAGTCTCCTGAAGTTTTCTGTAAATTCGGCATGGATTTAGCTAAAACTCAATACTTGGCTGTTTCAGGGTCGCTAAGATACCGAAAGCGACGTCTGTGGTACCTGGTACACCGAAAACCTACTTTTTACTTTGTCTTCTGAATTTTTCTGTTAATTCATCACGAAATTAGCTAAAAATTGAAAGTCGAGGATTTTGGTGTCACTAAGAACGAATATGATATACCTAGACTGCGAGATCCGGGGTACCTGATGCACTGGAAACTATCTTTTTACGTCGTCTCCTTGAGGTTTTTGTAAATTCGTCATTTAGCTAAAACTCGATACTCGGAAGTTTTTGGGGTCGGTGAGAACAATTAAGCTACCGACAGTGATATTCAGGGTACCTGGTACACAATGTACCTAATTTTTACCTTGCCTTCAGAAGTTTTCTGTAAATTCTTCATAAATTTACCAAAAATTGATATTTTGGAATCGCTGACAACAAATATGACATTGACAGGAATCTTCGGGGTTCATGATACCTAGGAAACATACTTTTTACATCGTCTTCTGAAGTTTTTTGTAAATTCGTTATAAAATTACCTAGAACTCGATACTCGAAGGTTTTTGGGTTCCAGAGAACAATTAAGATACAGTGATATTCGGGTGCACAGAAAATCAATTTTTTTATGTTAGCTTTTGTTTTTTTTTAAATTCGTCATAAAAATAGATAAAATTTGATAGTGGGGGTTTTTGGGGTAAATGAGAACAATAATGACGTCGACAGTGATCTATGGGGTACATGGTATCCAGATTGGAATTTTCTGTAAATTTTTTATAAAATTATGTAAAACTCAATATTCTGGTGTTTTTGGAGTACCTAAGAACACTTAAGATATAGAGACCGATCTCTGAAGTATATGGTGCACAGGAACCCACTTTTTACGTAGTCTTCTCGAGTTTATCTAAATATGAATTTAGATAAAAGTCCATGTTCTGAGGATTATGATTTCGACAGAGATCTCAGGATTACGTGGTGCACAGAGAACATCTTTTCTATTGTCTTCTTAAATTTTGTGAAAAACCTTAAAATTTACAGAAAACTTCAGCAGACTTAGGAAAAATTTCATGTACGCCAGTTAGTCCCAAAAACGCAGCCAATATCATTTTTGTTCTCAGTGACCCTGAGTGTTAAATTTTAGCTATTTTTATAACCAATTTACAGAAAATTCTAGAAGATGAGGTAAAAAGTAGGTTTCCTGGACTCCAGTTATATTCGTTTTCTTTGATCCAATAAACCTCCAAGTAACAAAATTTACAGATAACTCCAACAGACTTTGAAAAAAGGAGGTTTCCTGTGCGCCATTTACTCCGGAGAACTCAGTAAATATCATTTTTGTTCTCAGTGATACCAAAAAACTCTGAGTATCGAGTTTTAACTAATTTAATGACCAGTTTAAAGAAAACTATAGAAGATGAGGTAAGTGTGTTTCCTGTGCACCAGGTACTCCGGAGAACGTGGCCAATTTCATTTTTGTTCTCAATGACTCCAAAAAACCTTGATTTTAGGTAATTTCATAACGAGATTTGGAAAAAAGTAGGTTTAAGTGCACCAGGTACTCCGGAGAACGCAGTCAATATCATTTTTGTCCTCAGTAACTCCCAAAAACTCTGAGTATCGAATTTTAGCTAATTTCATTACCACTCTAGAAATCAAGGTAGAAAGTAGGAATATCAGTTATCCCGAGATCGCTGTCGATGTTATATTCGTTTTCTGTGATCCAAACAACTTCCAAGAAACAAAATTTACAAAAAATTCAAACAACCTTAGAAAGAAAGTAGGTTTCCTGAGCGCCAGTTTTTCAGAGAACGCAGTCAATATCATTTTTGTTTTCAGTGATCCCAAAAAACCCTGATTGTCGAATTTTAGCTAATTTTATAACCAATTTACAGAAAACTCTAGAAGACGAGGTAAAACCAGTTACCCTGAGATCACCATCGATGTTATATTCGTTTTTTGCGATCCAAAAAACCTCCAAGTAATAAAATTTACAGAAAACTCCAAAGACTTGGAAAAAAAGTAGCACCAGTTACTCTGCAGTTAATATCATTTTTGTTCTCAGTGACCTCAAAAAACCCTGAGTGTCGAATTTTGGCTAATGTCTTGACCAGTTCAAAGAAATCTCTAGAAGACGAGGATCCAAAAAACCTCCAAGTACCAAAATTGACCTCTTTCCGTCGATACTTACGACCAGAAGATGAGGTGGAAAGTACGTTTTCTGAGCACCAGGTACCCCTGAGATCAATTTGTAGTCAATTTGTATTCATTCTCTGCGATCCAAACAACCTCCAAGTAACAAAATTGACCACATTTCCGTCGATAATTACCGAGTTGTAAATTTTTTATTTATTATTTGATTTAAATGCACTTCAACCATGCATTTTTTCTACGCACAAATGCATCTTAATCCATCTTGGTGCAGAAATATCGGTGGTCTTCCTTTACCATTAGAGTAATGAAAATTATGAATACACAAATTGTGGTTACAAAAAAATCAACGATGGATAGATGAGTTGAAATTAAGTTTTAATTCATCAAGATTTAGATGAAGAAGAAAACTAAGGTTACGTCTTTGCTGTTATAAAAATTAATACTCATATAATACCAACCTTAAATGCTTTTCTAAACTTCTTGGACATAATTTGATACAAAACTGGATTAACAACAGTAGATAAGTAGTATAATACACCAGAAATATACCAAAGATATCGATAAAACTCAGTATATTTAATTTGAATTTCTTTAGAAGCATGTTGAAAGTACACAGCTAGCAATCTTTGTACATGAAAAGGAGCCCAACATATAAAAAATGCAGCAACAACAGCAACTACAAGATAGTCATAATTTTATGCTTTACTTAAAATTAAACATATAAAAACTTACCAACCAAAGTAACAACACTTTTTTGGGCAGCAACATTTTTTCTATTCCCCTCTTGATTATCAATTCTACCACTAAGATTAAACCTCCTTAACTTTAATGCAATTAGTATATACATAACTGTAATTAGACTCATTGGTAGAAAAAACATAATACAAGCTGAAAATGTAAAAGCATACTCGAAAAAATTATTATTAAAAATGCATTCATCTACCGAAAATCCAATCTGTAAAACTTGTGGTATTCCTAAAGCTATAGCTATTATCCAGATTGCTATAATATAATAGTAACATCTGGTAGATTTAGACCAAATATAAGCTTTATTTGGATGACAGATAACTACGTATCTTTCAATAGTAACAGCCATTATTGTAAGAATCGTAGCATTTGCTGATGTTTCTGCAGCTAATCCTTGACTGATACAAAACTCTTTTCCAAGTCCGAAGATGTTGTTATTTTTTGACCACATTTTATACACTTCTATTGGTAGTCCACGGACCAATAATAAATCAGAACAAGCAAGACTAAATAAGTAGTAATTGGTAGCAGTTTGCATGTGACTATTTTTTATTATAACCAAACATGTAGCGATATTTCCAATGATGGCAATGATAAAAATTAAGCTATAAATTACAGTAAATGGTATTACAAGATTGATGGGGTACAAACTTGGTTCCTCCTCTTGAATATCTAAATCTAAAGGTATATCAGATATGTTAAACGAATATTCTTCCATCATTAAATCACTATACACTCACTTAAAACATCTAAATGTATATAATTATAAAATATATACGCATTTGTTTAAAGTTAAAATGTATCTAATTAAACAGAATTAATTGCTTGTTTTTTTTTCAAGTTAAAAAAATAGGAACAATGTTGTCAAGGTTTCTATATAAGTAGTTTAGATTTTAATGTTAAATAAAGAAAAAAAATGCCACCCACACAACTTTGCCCAACATTATAAACGCGAGGAACCTCTAAACAAGATAAACTGAATCTCCTAGAAGATGAGTCCATTAAAGATCTATATCAAAGAATGTTAGACCAGAAACTACAGGAACTTCAATTTAAGAGTATAAAAAAGACCTATCTACATATAAAAACAGCATAAAAGAGGCAGCTCTTGGTGAAGAAGAGGAAAAAGCACAATGAACAAATACAGCCTTAGTAAGAACACTCTTGCTAAAACTGGTTCCATTGCACCAAAACTCTCGGTCTGCATTTCGGTCTGTATCTTTTTTGCTCACCAACAGCCAGCGTTGCCAACCTAAAACAACAAGGCGGCAGGACCAGAAGCGGTACCTAAACTGATTTAATATGGATCAGAAAAACTGTTTCGAATGCTACACAGAATCTTTGAGCTGGCGATGAACGGCGAGGACCAGCAGAAGAATAGAAACAACCATACCTGATCTCTCTCGTCAAAAAGGGCAACAGAAGGCAGTGTGAAAATTACAGAGGCCTCAGTATAATCTCTATAGTAGGGAGAATCTACGGTAAAGTACTTTAAAACAAGATAAAGGAAGATATCAAGAATAAGATATCCAAAGATCAGGCCAGGTTCACAGCAGGGAGATCATATATTGACCAAAATCAAGAAGTTGATCAAAAAGAAAAAGGATAAGAAGAGAGACCTGTATTTAGCTTTTATAGACCTTAAAAAGCGTATGACTCCCTTTCGGAAGAAGAATTGTGGAAATCGATAAAGCAAATGGAAATACCTCTTTTGCTAATTCATTTAACAAAAGAATTATACAGAAAGTATAATTCATTCTATAAAAGGGCTTTTCCAAGTGTTTCTGAAATACACTATGAAACAATGGAGAAGAAAATGCGAAGGAATGGGAGTACCCGTCAGAAATCAACATATATGCGGGTGATCAGGTGGTCATTGCACAAGACTCTGAAGATCTTAGTTATAAGGTACGAAAATTAAAAGAAGAGTATGATAAAGCGGGGCTTTAAATAAACTTCAGCAAAACAGAGTATCTGAACAAGTCGAAAGAAGCTATATGGAAAACTTGAAAATAGAAGAGAAGAAAATCAACGTAAATTTATCAGACAAGAACTGTGATGAAACTCCTAAATTATGGAGCAGAAGGATAACTAGGAACAGCAAAACAAAAATATACGACACAGTTTATGACGTACGGGGTAGAATTTTGAGTGATAAACAAAGAAATACAAAGTGAAATAACTGCAGTAGAAATGGACTATTAGAGGTGCTGCTGCAGATTAACTGGACTAGAGAGAATACCCAATGTGGAAATTCGAAGAAGGATGATGAATCAAAACGATGCCCTAACATATATCGAAGAGAAGAGACTGTTATAGTATGGCGATGTCAGGCGTGCTGGCAATGAGTAACAGACTGGAGTCCAATGGGTAGAAGAAGAAGGAGGTGGGCCTATAACATCATGAGGAGACGAAGTCGGCTTCACCATGGAGAAGAGAAGAAGAGAGGTTTGCTAGATGGAGAATGGGAGAATAGAGATGTGTGGCGCCTTGGTTCGACGAGAGGAACCCAAAAATAAAAAATTTAAGAAATTACGTACCTGTCAAAGCTTCTTATCTGATTTCTTTTTCTTTAATATCTGTTAAAAAAGATTATTGGTAGTAAAATAAAATCCAAGTTTAGCTAATATTATCATTTATTTTAATCATATTTTTAACAAGATCAGATTGCGTAAACTCTGTCACCTCTGTATCTTTAAGACTAGAATTACTTATTGTACTATTATTATAGTGATCAGACCCTTTCCTCTCTAAAATTTTACTGAAATTTAATGGTAACACAAAGTATTTTTTCTGTTTCTGTCTTGCTTCCTGTTCGCAGGCTATCGATTTGTTTCTGTCGTACAACGAAGTAGTTCGACTTGCATTTGATGTAAAACTACTACGATTACTATCAGTATATTTAGAATTCCATCGTGGATTTTTATGTTTATTTGTATTCACGTTTTGGGTTACTCCATCGGAGACTGATCTGATTATCTCACGATTACTTGGTGGTACTCTTCGTATGGCTGCGTAGTGGCCTCTGGTTTTTTCTTTACATCCGCACATCTCCGAAAAAGTATCCTGAAATAAAAATGGATTTGTATCCGATAATCTTACTCTAAATTGCTAAAGGGCATAAAAAATACAAAAGTGTCCCACTTGAGTGTTCGAGTGAATCGCACGCCCAAAGAGGTCACCAAGTCTTTAGGAACGAGCTGTTCCCACCATAGTGAGAGGCTGATATGGTCAAAAGTGAGATTTTTCTGTCGGTTTGGATGTCTGAAGATGGTTTTAGAGGAGTAGAGGGCTATTCTCCATCTGATGCACCAAGTGGAAAACTGATTCAGCAGTATTTTGAAGATAAGGAATATCGCTAGCGTAGATAGTGTAAAGAATAGGGCCTAAGATTGACCATTGTGTAACTCTTGGATATCATTTAACTTTCTGATAAGGGCAGCGTGTCAAACCTTGTCGAAAGCCTTTTAAACAACCATTAGTATGGCAGAGACAACTTTTCTCTGATTTAGGGCTATATAGCTCTAGACGAGTTTCGATAAACCATAAAAATTTTACCATTAAAGGTATTCGATCTGGACTAAAATCAATAGGGATCTTCTTCATGACATGTGGATTCTACACACCAAATTTCATGACTCTGTGATCTTTCGTTCAAGAGTTATAGCGCACAAACAAAGACTGAGAAAGGCACAAGGTCAGGTATATACAGTAGAGGACACAGGATAAAAATCCAACTAAGTCT
The DNA here is from genome assembly GCA_964028335.1 of Altica lythri. Taxonomy (NCBI): domain Eukaryota; kingdom Metazoa; phylum Arthropoda; class Insecta; order Coleoptera; family Chrysomelidae; genus Altica; species Altica lythri. The sequence goes on from OZ034809.1 coordinate 5,225,184, forward strand.
AGGTGCGTATGCCACAGTGTTTCAGGCTGAAATAACGGCCATACAACACTGTGCAACGGAGATCGTAAGTCAGGGTATAACGGGTAAAACCGTAGTCATATACTCGGACAGCCAAGCAGCTCTAAAGGCGATAGTCTCAGCACAAATAAGCTCACAGCTGGTGTGGGACTGCGTTGGGGCCCTGACACATGCCGCTAGTCAAAATTCTCTGACACTGGCATGGATACCAGGACACTCAGGGTTTCGGGGCAATGAGAAGGCTGATGAATTGGCCCGTGCGTGAGCTAACACTCCAATGATTGGCCCGGAACCATTCGGCGGAGTTGCTAATACATTCAGAAAGACAGCCATTGAGAAATGGAGGCTAGAAAAGGCCCAGGAGTGGTGGGAAACATCACCGGGCAAGCGACAAGCCAAACTCTTCATAAAGGGATATTCGGCGAAGTTTACTGCAGAGCTGCTATCACAAAGGCGAAATGATGTCAGAATTATTGTCAGTCTCTTGACAGGACATTGTAGGCTCAGAAAACACATGAGTCAGCTAAACTTAGCAGATGAAGACATTTGTCGATACTGCCAAGAGGAAGAGGAAACTGCATTTCATGTCCTATGCCAATCTGAAGCTCTTGCAAGGACGCGGTATCTATTACTGGGAGAGGAGAAACCGACTGCTCCAAGTTATGCGGAGTGGCCACTGTCAAGGCTATTAAGTCTCATTAAGAGGGCAGAGCTGGACAAGGTGCTCTAATCCTATTCCACAGATAATGGGTGTTCACAATAGATCTGCAAAGGTCGCAGTATAGGCTAACAGCCAACCCAAAAATATCTATCTATCTATAGCGCACAAAAACTAAGAGGTACATGAAAATGTAATTTGTAATATAAAAAGATATATCAAGATTGTCAACTTCTAGAGACTGTTTGATAAATTAACTAACTAATTTAAATTAATTTATTGAAATATCTGCATAATTTTATAATAATTTATCAAAATTTCTTTCTTTAACACTTCGGCTGTCTTGTCCTAAATATTAACGTGCCAATAGAAACATAATGTGGGGTTATATAAATTTGCATATAGATTTGTGTGACCTGAATAACTAAATTTCACATCTCTTAATCAGATTTTATTTAATAATAAAGTATCTTTTTAGGTGTTGATTACGTTACGGTAGATTTCAGTTAGTAAAATAATTAAACAATTAAATGTAAACAAATATGTTATTATTGTAAAATTTAAACTTTTATTCCTCAGATATAAAAGATATAGTTGGAATTGCCCACAAATTGGTAATTCTGGAATGTTACTTATTTTTTTATGTCGTTAAAATTTTATTATTATGAAAACAAACATTTTTAGTTTAATCTAAATTTCCTTCCATCTTCTTTAATATAAAAAATAGGTATCAATTTTCTCGGTAAATGGTGAAAACCATGTTTTATTCAATCAATACCAACAGTAAAAACATAACAAAAAGTTTATTACTAAATTAAACCCGCTGATTACGGAAACGACAATGAAAATCCCAGATTAGCTCCAATTTTTGAGTTATGGGGGATATAGCGTATCAGTTAATAATAGAAAGCGATTCTAGTCATTTTCCACAACTCTACAGAGATATTTATCGATCCAGATTATTGGAGTAACCAGAATTCAACACCACAACATAAAATCCATGTACAACGCGGTTTTTATTAATCTAACAATAGTAGAGTGCGCGACTCATAGATGTCGCCACTTAAATGCGTTACCATAAATTAAAACTAACCTAGTTAGTAGGAAAAGAGAAGCAGGTCTAAAGTAACAAAAGCAGCGCAGCTGAAAACAATTTAATTACGTCGTTAAAAGCTACAGTAACTAGTGCACTTGTTATACAGTACGAACCGATTAAGGCATAGTTTTACCCCACGATTCTTGTTATGTATATCGCTTTGTAATTTCCTCCGACGAGCAACGACACCTAAAAAGATCTCACCACTGTCATCGCCTCTAAGGAAGTCATCAATTCCACAAAGAGTAATGAGTAGAGAAAAAGAGCTCAGATGAAAACGATCTGATTGCGGCATTAGAAGCAGGCAATCGGAGCTCAGCTGAATACGATCCAATTACATCATAAGAATCTACAGTACCAGTTGCACGAGTCATACAGTATGAACCTATTACGACACAGCTTAACTGCTACACAAATGCCACGCTCCACGCTTCTTATTAAGTAACTTCTTCTGAGGATCAACGACATCTAACGTGATATCACGACTACCATCGACTTTTCAGAACTTATCCATTCCAGAAAGACCATCAAGGTGTTAAGTTACCATTTCAGTAACCGCCCACCTACGCGCACCAACAGCAGATCATTACAACACGATCACTCCACCAACTTCCCACATGGTTAATTGGACATTGAAATTAATGAAAACAACAATACAATACCACGACCTAAAACACGCAATGTTACCATAGCAGTTTATATGAGAGAGAGGTATCTATGATAATAGGAAGAAACTGTTATGCATACTAAACTATAACAAGTTTAAATGGCAAAGTTTTGGTGATTGAAAAGTCACTGCCATACAGACAGAAGGATATTGGCCTATGCGTCAATCACTTACACCTGAAACACATTATTCTAGATGAGATAATTGACAAATCAAACAAAATTGTATTCCTTGGACTTCGATAAGAACTGGAGTAGAATCATTGATCTTGTACACAAAATTTTTACATCTGAGTGAAGTCAAAACAAAAGAGGTGTTTGTGTTGGTCCAAACTGTTTAAGGATGAACATTTTAACAACATTCTAGAAGGTAATGAGATTCTTCTGTTCAAGTATCCAAAAACTTCCTTGAGAGTTAGCATGGGATTCTTTTGTTCAAGTTTCCAAAAACTTCCTTGGTAATAATAAAGCAGAAAACTATAAGGATTTTGTGGATAATCTTCTGCAGTACTACGATAGACTGAGTTGTAACATGTCTTTAAAAATACACTTCTTGTACCAACTCACACTTGAACGAATATGGCCAATGCCTACACCAAGAAATTTCGGATTTGGAAAGAAGATACCAAGTAAACTGGATATTAGAGGATTACTGCTAGACAGTCCTCATAGGGCAGGAAAAGGCAAGTTAAGCGATTGCGCAATCAATGTCTTCTCACCAATGGAAAACTTAGTCATATTTTTGTAGTACGCGCTAAGATAGAGTCCTCGAAAGTAAGAAAGTGTCCAAGTTAATCAATGTCTGTCTTGGATTAGTTTGAAACTGCCATGTCTTAAGTTGGCTTAACTTATATTCTATTTATCACGAGTACCTATAGTTAGATATATATCTAATATCTAGTTAATAGCGTTATTCAGAACAGCTGCTGACGAATTAATTTTAAAAAACTAAAAAACACGAGCTGTACTTGCATTTTTTTGACATTTCCGTGTTCAGCATTCTTGATGTACTATTTATAGTATTTATCACGAGTACCTAGTAAAATATAAACTAATTAATAACTTTATTCAGAATAATTGCTGACCAATCAACATTTATATATTTATAAAATTGATGCAAAATGAAAACGGTGACAACATGTCGAAATTTTAAATTTAAGAAGTGATTTACATTGCCACGGGATATTTTTATTGAATGTGGAATTGTTTGAAGATGAGACAATCAAATTAAATAGTATAAATTTAACGAAAAAAGCGCCGAATTTAATTATAATTTGAACATATTATTTATTTTTTTTAATCTCAGACATCATTAACGTTCCTATATTATAATGTTATAGAGTAACTATTTTTGTTTTTAATTATACAGATATTATGACTCATTTATTTATAAAAATATGAATATGCAAACCTTAAATTTCTTGATAATTAGCAAAAGAAAAATAACAAAGGTTCAACTTTATATCAATGATATCACGATAGAAAGAGTGATGAGCCTTTATAGACACTATCCTGCAAGGAAAGATATTTGGAAGTAGAGATACAGGATCAAGTAGCCTGTCTTGGCTAAAGAACTTTAGAATCTGGTTTAATAAAACATCTCTGCAACTCTCCAAAGCTTCTGAAGACAAGCTTAAGATTGCAATGAAAATCGCGAACATCCATCATAACTTGGAGAGGTTCTTAAAAGAATAAATAAGAACCAAGAGGTACTGAGCACCTAGTCCGAAAACTAGAATACTCTGTGTATACGATGCTAAATGATTCCAGATTTGCCCTTCTACAAACTATCCAGCAAGGAAAGAGAACACTTACTCGCCCCTCATCAATTTTACAGATCCATAGAGCCATAACCTCTCTCTTCCTATAAAAGTAAAAATGATGCGATGTTAAGTTTTCTCTGTCCTGGTGTTTGGCTCAGAATCATGGACTTTGAAAAACGATATGTGTAGGATATTAGAAGCATTTGAAAATTAGCTGTATCGGAAAATACTGAAGATATTATGGACTGATAGAGTAACAAATGTGGAGGTTCTCAAAAGAATGAAGAAGAACCAAGAGGCACTGAGCAAAATTAAAGCTGAAAACTACAATACACACATTATGCGAAATGAATACAGATATTCTCTTCTACAAACCATCCTGCAAGAAAAGAGAGAGGTCCAAGAGGAAGAAGAACTTCCTGGCTGAAGAACTTCAGAATCGCCAACATTCGTCACGGAGAGACACATCAAGAGGAAGAAATCTTTTCTGAACTTCTTTGACATAATCTGGTGTAAACATGGATTTACTGTCCTTAATATAAAATTCAGTAAACCAGAATGTCTAAATTTGAAATTTAAGAACTAATTTGCATCGCCACGGGTTAAAGATGAGACAATCTAACGAAAAATTATAAATTTAATATGATAGCACCGATGTTAATTAAAATTTGTACATATTATTTTATTTTTAAATTCTCAGACATCATTAACCTTGCTATATTATAATCTTAAATAGTAACTATTTTTATTTTTAGTTATGCAAATATTATGTATAAAAATATGAATATACTAACCTTAAATGATTTTCTGAACTTCTTTGACATAATGTGGTATAAACAAGGATTTACTGACGTTGATATAAAATATAGTAAACCAGAAATATACATCAAATACAAATAGAAATCACTAAACATAGCTTGTATATATAGTGAAGCATGCGACAGATATACTGCAAGAAGTCTTTGAGCATGGAATGGTGCCCAGCAGATGAAGAAAGCTGCTACCACTGCAACTGTAACAAAAAAATTAACATTTATGTAGATATACATACAAAATATACTTTATATCCTAAAGCTAAGACAACGATGAGTTTTTTACACGCTGTAATGAAATCTGAACAATACTTTTATAAGATAAGGACACAAGAAAATAAAACTTACAAAAGTGGCTCTCACTTATGGGTCTAAAACAGGTGACTTAGCGAGGTACTGAATGGCAAAATTTTTGAAAAGTGACACCATAAGCATATGGCACCAATTTTTTAGACCTCTACTTTCTAATACAGGGTACTAAGATGTTGTAATGAGTGACATAAAGTAATGGTAGTTATTTCAAACGGCTTTCCAAACTAAAAAATCCTAAAGTCGACTCTACACTTTTGGCGAATCTATATGAGACGCTTTGACCACAATAAAGAGTGTAAAGTCGATTATGTACTTTATACTAAAATAGAAACTAGAAAGGCAACAAACGACCAAAAACGATGACCAAAAGAAAATGACTAAAAGAAATGTAATACGATCTTTTAAAACCTCCTATGTGTACCAGATTACATAGAAATAGAAGGGGACGAAACCGCAGATAATTTGTCAAAAAAGGAGCTGAAACCCTATATTTGGGACCGAAACCATCTTGTGAAATCAGTAGCAGTACAGGAAGCCAACGAACGACCAAGAAGAAAATGACTAAAAGACTTGTAAGACGATCTTTAGAACCCTCCTATTTGTTCTAGACTACATAGGAATAGAAGGGAACGAAACAGCAGATAATTTGGCAAAAAAGGAGCTAAAACCCTATATTTGGGACCAGAACCATCTTGTGGAATCAGCAGTAGTACAGTCTACAGAATAACTTAAGAAAGAAGTAGATAGAGAAAAAGCCAAGTACTGGAACCCTTTAGAAGGACTACGACCAGCAAAGATACTCCTGGAAAACTATAACCAGAAGATATGTTTTAGCTGTTTTCGTGAATTTTTACCCCTAAAATTGATTAGTCGCTTTAAGGACATCCGTGGCCACTGAAGTCACCCGACCTATCTCCAATAAAGATAAAAAAGATAAAAGATAAAAATAGTGGATTACAGTAGTCATATGAAAAAATATACTGACCTTTGTCTATAAATTACATTAAGAAAATTTAAATATTGGAAATTTGATAAACGTTTACTCACTTTTGACGTAGCCAACATGCGATTACACCTGTTTAACATTTTCTTTAATAGTTTCAACATTATGCATTAAGTGATATCTGTCACAAATATTAAATTTAGAAAAGTAAAAATATCACCAGATAGATATCAATAAAATTTAATTATAAAAAAATTGAGTTAAAAATGAGTATCTGTTAATTTTAAGTGAGATTTAAGTAAAGTTATTCATAAGTTTCATACTTTTTTAAGGAAGTCAACAATGAAATTAATTTTGGTCAAGTACTTACATAAAAGGCAGTACCGACTTCCATTCACAGATTTAATTTCTATTTAATTAACATATAGCTCATTAAATAATAATTGTGTTGTTTGAATCACTAATAAGACTTTTCTACGCATTAATCTTAATAAAAATGTCGCTACTGTTTTTTAAACAGCTTGAAACAGCTTTTAAACAGCTTAAACAGATTTTTAACAGCTTTAAATAGTGTTTAAACAGGTTTAAACAGCATTTAAAAACAAAGTTCGACCTGTTGTAAAAACTAGTTCGATTACGTGACGTTAACAATGTTTTTAAAGCTGTTTAAAATCTGTGTAAGCTATTTAAAAGTTATTTAAAGCTGTTAAAAAGCGATTTAAACAACAGTTCAACCTGTTGCCAAAACCAGTAGGATTACGTGAGGCTAACTGTTTTTATTTAAACTGTTGAATCTGTTTAAAGCTGTTTAAAAAGACGTGAGGCTAACTGTTTTTAAAAGCTGTTTAAAAGCTGTGTAAGATTCTTAAAATTTGTTTACAGCTATTTAAAAACGGTTTAAAAGCTGTTTACAGCTGTTTAAAAGCGGTTTAAAAGCTGTTTAAAGCTGTTCAAAGCTGTTTAAAAGCGGTTTAAAAGTTATTTAAAGCTGTTAAAAAGCGGTTTAAACAACAGTTCAACCTGTTGCCAAAACCAGTTGGACTATGTGAGGCTAACTGTTTTTATTTAAACTGTTGAAAGCTGTTTAAAGCTGTTTAAAAAGACGTAAGGCTAACTGTTTTTAAAAGCTGCTTAAAAGCTGTGTAGGCTTCTTAAAATTTGTTTACAGCTATTTAAAAACGGTTTAAAAGCTGTTTACAGCTGTTTAAAAGCGGTTTAAAAGCTGTTTAAAGCTGTTTAAAAGCTGTGTAAGCTGTTTAAAAGTTATTTAAAGCTGTTAAAAAGCGATTTAAACAACAGTTCAACCTGTTGCCAAAACCAGTTGGATTACGTGAGGCTAACTGTTTTTATTTAATTTGTTGAAATCTGTTTAAAGCTGTTTAAAAAGACGTGAGGCTAACTGTTTTTAAAAGCTGTTTAAAAGTTGTGTAAGCTTCTTAAAATTTGTTTACAGCTATTTAAAAAAGGTTTAAAAGCTAAAAAATAGTCCAACCTGTCGTCAAAACCAATTTGGCTATATGTTTTTAGATAAAGCTGTTTAAGCTCTTTAAAAGCTATTTAAAGCTGTTTAAAAAATAGTTCAACTTGTTGTTAAAACCAGTTGGATTACGTGAGGCTAACTCTTTTTAAAAGCTGTTTGTTTAAAAAACATTTTTGTTGTCAGTACAAGTTAGATTACGTTAGAGACTAAAGAGATAAAAAACGAAAATTAAAACAGGAATTAATCGAAAAAACAAAACGAAATAAAACTGAAAAACCAAGAAAATACCGAAATGAAAAAATATAAAATATCGGGAAAATAAACATTGATTGTTATGCGGTACGAATTTTACCGGGTCGTTAGTTTATTTTATCGACTTTATAACTTTAACTGTAAATTATTATTTTACATTTTAACATTATTGTTTCTGTGTCATTGATCTCGAAAATAAAAAAAAATGTATATATTTTTATTATCCCTGTCAGTAAATAAAAGTCAATTATCATTAATACATAATTTTATTTACTTCAAACATACCAAACTAGGATGACACAGTAAAAATTTATGTTTTTATTATGGCACGACCTTTGAATAAATTTCAACTATATATCGATACAAAACTTGCTTTGTACAATAATTTAAGAAAAATAAATTAAAATTTGAATAAACGGTTTATGAAGCAACAGGTGTACAGCTTGTCTAGTTTGTATAACCTTTATAATAGTAATGATTAATTTTTATTTTATTCCAATCAAGCAAAACAGTTATAAATTTGTAAGGCTGGTCATACACGTAGCGGTATATCGCAGCTATTTGTCTCTTCGAGCGACATCGTGAAGTTTACCGTAGCGTGTGTGCCAGCTCTTTGTCGTCTGATGTACCTAAGCGACCAAAAAATCGCTAGCAATGTGCCAGTAGTAAGAGAGCTAGAGCCGAAATTCACCATCATCCATAATATACTGTCACTAATTTATTTTGCATTACACAAATTATATCCGAAATTATCGATAGAAGAGGTCAGGTATATAGATGTAATCTACACTGACTTTTCCAAGGCATTTGACAAAGTTAATTATTTCTTATTGTTGTCAAAGCAAACTTCGGGTTCGATCTGTCACTTATTTCCACTCTGAGATCTTATCTGTCCGGCAGAGTGCAATTCTTTCCGTAAATGGGTTATTCGTCTCCAACATTTTCTCAAACTTCTGGTGTCCCGCAAGGGTCTGTCTTGGGACCTTTACTTTTTGTGCTCTTTATCAACGATTTAGTTCTGCGATGTAACGCTTTGATGCAGCGCTACGTGTATGACATACCTTATACTAATAAACTACTTGCTGCCTACATACATTCCCGACAAAAAAAATGAACCATTTTTTAACAGACATTAAAAAATAGTTGATAATTTATGATCTTGATAAACCATAAAAAATAACAATAATTTCCTTACTTGTTGATTAAAAAATAGTAGCGGCTCACTTCTATTCTCTTTTTATCGTTAATTGACAGTGATAAGCGGTGTAGTTAAATAATTAGTTAGAATTTTCCGCAATGCGTTTTTTAATTCTATAAATATAGACAATACAATTTTTTATATCATGTTCAATTACATTGCAATGGTAATAAAACGAATTTTACGTAAATACTTTTTTGTATTGTTCTTAATGTAAATCCACTGATTGTATGATGTATATTTGTTTACTAAGTAATCTATTTTTATTTAAAAAGTATGAGACAATAAAAAGAAAATATATAAAAGGAACATAATAAAATATAATTTTGCGTTAAAAAGAATATAATTAAAATCATTTTTAGATAAACAAGGGACGCGTGTAAACAAAAGAGTTGAAAGGATTATGAAAAAAGCGCACAAAAGATAACAAAGGTAATCAGAAACCTTTCCAACAAACTTTAACTAAATAAAAGTTCAATAAAACTCAAATCAAAGACACAGTACCCAAAAAACTGGAGAAACGACTAGTAAAGAATGGAAAGCAACAGACAGGATGGAATAAACAGAACACGACATGTCAATGAAAAGGAGATGCAGGAAAAGCGGATCAGATCGGAAGCCAAGCAATATGAGTAAACAGAAAAACAAAAAATATAAGGAACTGAAGATTTGTACATGAAACACCGGAACATTGGTTCCATGTAAAATGATGAAAATAGGGGAAGACCTAAAGAAAAACAAAATTGGGATAGCAGCAATAGAGACAATTCGTTGGGAGGGAGAAGGACAGATTGACAAACAAGAATTTACACTATTATAATCCATCGCAAAGAATCAGAGACAAAAAGAGGTGAGATTTATGCTATTAGGAAATATAAGAAATAAAGTAACAAGCTTCAAACCAATTAATGAAAGATGCACCTACAGAAAAAAGTAAGCCGGAGGAGAAAGATATGTTCTACGATCGGGTGGAGGAGGAGATAGATATAATATCTTATGAAGATGTAGTAATTGTACGAGGGAAGAAATAGGTAAAGAAGATAAAGACGAAACGAGTGGAATAAAAAAACAACGAGCGAAAAATGGTAGTAGAAGACAAGGAATATCAGCAAATATGGATAAATCACTATTGGCGTATTGGACCAAAGATGCATAAATGGAATTAGATAAAGAGTTGGTAGAGGAAGAAGCAGCAGACCAAGGACACATAGATCTATCAATTGAACCAACAAAAGAGGAACTGGATGAAATCATCCAGAAAAGTAAAAATGGAAAAGCTCCTGGTAAGGATCAATTTATATGGAATACATAAAATATGGTGGTAATGAACTCAGAGAGAAAATACTATTGAGAAATATATAGAAGAAAGAGAAGATTCCAGTAAAATGGGAATCAGGACAAATAGTAACAGTAACATTACCTACTTAATAGAACATATAAGGTACTAACATATATATAATTTGGACCACCCTGTATATAAACGATTTATTATTAATTGACAAACAATAAAAACAACACATTTCAATAAAACTATAATCAATTTCAACAAAACAATTAATAAATTGTAATCTAACCTTGTTTTTTTCTTATATAATCTGTTCATTAAACTAATACACACAAAAATATAATTAGTAACTGCTACTGCCGTTTATTAAAGTGCATTCCCTAGTAAAACTATTAACCAAATTAGGTTTAATAAAAGAGTGCGAAGTTTAGAACCAAAACAGTAAACAACTTGTGAAGGTTTTGGCTATTAAAGATATTGTAACATATCCAAGCTTATTTTCAGAACTAATTAACTATAAAAACAAAACAAAAATTGTAGTGTTTTTCAATAAATTACTATGAATTATTGGCGATAAAGCTTTTAATAACAGGATCCCCTAGTTCCTTCTTGTCGTTATTTCGTTTTTATCGGCGTATTTATCGGCAATAAATATAGTCACACATTTTTGTGGAGGGATAACACCAGTGGCCCACTTCTTAGTCAGTCCACAATCTTTCTTTTTGTTGAAAAGCTTTTAATGGCAGGATTCCCTAGTTCCTTCTTATAGTTACTACGTATTTTTTAACTGCTTCCTTGACATCTGCGATAGACTGGTGTCTGATCTTTTTTACGTTATCATATCACGTATTTTAGAAGTAAAACTTCTTTAGCCGCGACTAGAAGTAACTCAGTAATTCTAACGGACGTGACGTCATTCTAATGTACCGCGTACCGGAAACAAAACCTGATACAAAATACCTAACACGATTCCGCCTACTATATTAAATAAAATTAAATCTGTATTTGTATGAATTGACAGCTTGACAACCAAAATACATTGGTGTTAAATAGTTTAAATTTGTGTATAAAGTGTTTGTTTTAAATATAAATAAACAAAGTGGATTTATTAAAGAAGAAAGTGATGAAAAAATATTGAATGAAAATGAGTGAGTACTCTATATGCATACATTTTATTTTTGGTGTGTAATTACCCTATTTATACCTAATTATTTATACCTATAATTTATACCTAGCTATTTTCGTTTTATAGACTTAAAGAGCTAAAAAGAAAAAGAAATTGTGAACGTCAAAGGGCATATTATAAGCGCCAGAAAGATTTGAAGACAAATGACAAAAATGAAAAATTCATTATGATTTGATTAGGTAAGTTTATATACATACATACATATTATGATAGTAAATAATTGTTTATAGGGAAGCTTTACGTTAAGTAAAGAAGCATGTTGCACGTTTTTGTTTATAAAATAATAATATTCGAAATGTTTTAACACTTGCTTATACTTATTTTAGGTTTGGTTAGGTAGCCATACAGGCCATAAAACCACTAGTCAGGATGGCTGATCTTTTACCAGCAATAACAGATCCTTCGTAGAACTAAAGAAATCAAACTCAACTCAGGATTTTAAATTTTATGGAATATGCTATAAAATGCTACAAAATGAAATGGTTATATAACTATAGAAGGCTCTTGTGTTGTGTTGTATTACAATAAGGTAGATACAGCTACAAAATCACACATTCTAAACGTAATGTGTGTATATTTTTAATATTGTTTACTTACTATTGAAGCAAAACTTCTTTAGGCGCGACTAGGGGTAACTCTAACGTTAGATTCTAACGGAAGATTCTGATGGAAGTAACGGTGTGATTTCAGCTATGGGAGGAGCTTAAATTTTCAAAAATTATTTTTAGGAATTTTCAAAATTTTCAAACGGTTTCAAATACATTAATGGTATTTAGAGAGTAAAATCTATGTTTCACATTTTAGTTAGCATAAACCTATTATTTCATATATAAAAAATAATGATAACTTTCAAATTCCTATTTCTAATGAATAATATAAATATAACATCTCATTTTTTGTAAAGTATATAGACAATAAATATAATTGAATTGTAATTAAATATTTATTTTCCGATACGTACGTCAACAAGTTTTACTTCAATCGCGAGTATAGGTTACACGCACACTCTTTTTTTCCATCAGCCTCTTTTATAGCTAGTTTGATAGCAGCTCAATTTCCTCTAGATCTCTACTAAAATTATCTAGAGGCAGTTTTACCACTGATGAATATAGTTACACATTATTTGGAGGATAACACCAGTGGCTCACTTTATAGTCAGTTCAGAATCTGTCCTTTTGTTAGTTAGCTTTTAATGGCTGGATTTCCTAGTTCTGTTTTGTCGTTATACTACGTATTTTTGTACTGTTTTCTTGGCATCTGCAATAGAATGGTAGTTGATCTTTTTGCGTCATCATATCACCCACCGTCATAGCTAATTTCCTCTAGTTGTCTAGTGGAATTACCTATAGAGGCAGTTTTACAACTGAAGAATTTTTTGGAGGATAACACCAACTCAATTTCCTCTAGTTCTCTTGTAGGATTCTAGAGGTAGTTTTAAGTGTTTGATATTCGCATTAAAGTATGTAAATTCTTATCAACTACCAACGATTAGTATAGTCACACATTTTATTGAAGGATAATATCAGTGGTCCATTTTATGGTCAGTTCACAATCTGTTATTTTTTTGGCAAGCTTTTACTACGTAATTTTTTACTGTTTCGATGACATTTGCAATACATTGGCGGCTGATCTTTATACGTTATCATATGATGTATTTTTTTGACTAGCCTCCTATATAGCTAGTTTAAAAACAGCTCGACATAGTTCCCAAATACCTGCCTAAGAAAATTTTCCGATGGAAATACGTTAACGTGAAAAATGGCAAAATGTGAGTGCTCAACCCAAGCTTCAGAATTCACCTGGTCTAATACTGAAGGGCGTTGAGGAGCCCGAGTTCACAGTAGTAACAAAAACGTAAAAAAAATCTTTCCTTCTTGGAACATTTACATTTGAATTTCAAACATAACAATGTCAAACTAGTTTAGTGCCATCAGAATATGAAGGAGTCTAGAACTAACTCCGGGGGTACCAAAAAGTTGGGTCTGGAGCCGAATAAAGCATGGATCCAGATACAAAACAACCAACACTAGGATCACTGCTCTGATCAGGCACACGGGCAAAATGTTTGTTGAGCCAGAAGTGCAGAAACATTACACAAAACCATCAGTAATCAGCTACGAGTCATTGCAGGTTTCCTTACGAGTCATAAATGAGTTAAAGGATACCTGCAAACCATGGGAAATATTTAATGAAGACCCAAGCTATAGATTATGCGGCAGGGAACTTAAAACAGTTAAACACAGATTGTAGCATTGCCAGGTATTAGATTGCTGTAGGTAGTCAATTTTTGAAGACTTCAGACGGTATCCACAGGCATCCAAACTAATAAATGGTACCAAGATCCTGGAGTGGGTGACATGAACCAATGGAAGGAGTAAAATACTCCTAGCTAGACTCTATTACGACTGGTGACTGGTATTAGATTACAGTAGGCAGTCAATTTTTGAAGACTTCAGACGGCCTCCACAGGCATCCATCTTTATACCTATAGTGGAGGGTACCAAGATCCTGGAGTGGGTGACAAATACGCCTAGCTAGGCTCTAGTACTACAGGTGACTTGCACCTTAAAAAACATATTTTGTTTGTCATATTAAACCAAATGTGAGGGTCTTTTGGATCCACTAAATAGATATTTCACCTTGTTTTAATATCGACATAATTTGTAGAAATTGGTACTTGTTTCATTTTATATACATACACAAACATAGATATAAATGATGTTTTTTATTTTACTAAGAAAATGTAAATTGAAACAAATAATAGTAGTTACATTTTTTATTATTATCGTTAAAAAATGTGATTTTATAGTTTTATGTAGTACCTTCCATGTAAAAGTTTTACCATGATAATTAAATTTTGATCGACAATTCTTAGTACCACTATTAACTTGTATGTTGAAATTGATTGTAAGTATTAATTAAAGTAAATTACATGTTTTCGAAAAACTATAGAAATTAATTATAACATGTATGGCCAAACTGACCCTAACACATGTAAATGTCAGTATATATATATTTGTATAGTGTTTCCAATCTTGGTTGGCATTAATGGGGTATCGTGCGGCTAAAATTCTTAAAGAGAAAAGTTCCATCGGCGTACCACATTTTAATTACTTTGTTTTTATTTTATAGTATATGATAATTTATTTAATTTTAACTGTTTTACTCATCTTGTATTAGTTTATTAAAAAAAAATGAGTGTGGCAGTCAGTGGGACTGCCGGCAGAAGTTATACTTCTATGCACACGCCCGGATTCATAAATTTGTATGCGAATAATTTAGCAAAATCATTATATGTTATTCGTGGTTAGCGACCTCAAAAACCTCCACAAAAACCGAGTGCACACTCTTTTTGTATCTAATTTGCATAATATTCCTGGAGACGATGTCCATTTCAAGCACCAGGTGTTTCGAAGACCATCGTCATTATTATAATCGTATTTAGCGACTCAAAAAACCACCGAGTACCAGGTGTGCACTGATTTCGTACAGAATTTACATTAAACCCTAGGAGAAGAGGTAAATACCCTAGGCACCAAGTGCCGCGGAGACTTTGGGAATCATGATATTCGTGTACAGCGACCCCAAAAACCCCGAGTTTATAAATTGAACCCATTTTCAGCAATACTTACCGAATTGTAAGATTTCTCTCTATTGTCTGTTCGGAATGCACTTTTCGAATGCAGAAATGCAATTTTCCATTTTTACATTATAAAATATAACGACAAATCTCCTGATACTTTAACGAATCCAATGCAAAAAAAACGCATTCCGATCCATCTTACGTTACAAAATTCAGAGGTTTTAGTTTATTTCCTCGACTATTCGTAAAAACTATGTTTATGTAGCCAACAACCTTAAAAGCATAGTGCAGGATATAATGCAACCATGTGATGGTACTTTGGACTACAATACAATACTCATTACTACATATTATTATTAATATAAAATGCTAAACTTTACTTCACTTACGTGACAGAATTATAAAATAATCTGTCAAATAATCATGTGGTCCGTCACTATGATATTCATACATTAGTTCAGACTGTTTTTTGTATATCTATCCCTTTTCAATGTACTAATTGTTGAAACGGTATTCAAGGGACTTATAGTTATGACTAATAACATGTGATAAATATTTCATCTTTGTTTTTACCGACCAATATACCTTATAAGTGTATCTGTCTCTCTCTTACTCACACCATTACATATGTAATGATTTTTCCCATTTAACTCTACACAATCTTTTTCTACAGAGTGTACGAATAGAAGTATTGTTTTTATTTAACCGAAACTTTTCTGGAGACTTTTACAAATTTAAAAAGTATACAAAAAAGAATATATGAAATGACATTAAGAAGAAATTGAAAATACGTCGCATCCAGCAAAGTTCGAACCCGCAACCTTTGCCTCTACGCGGCTACACTATAACAACTAAGCTATGAATGCTTAGTAATTATTACGCTTTTTCGTCATTACATTTAACATACGTACTCACTTTCTTCTTAAGCACAAATCGACAATTGAAACATCAGTCCCTTTTTTATGTATCCTGAATATTTTAATTCGATTAGGAGACCGGAACCATGGATTTTTAGTAAAAGATTATTTGAAATATATCTCATGGGATTTTTGGATTGTTGTTGATAAAATTGAGGTATAAAACAATGACAGATGTCAGTTCCTAGTGATTTCAAATGATAATCAATTTAAATATGTCAAAAAGTATAAATAAAACAATGACACCATGTCAAAAATGACATATATGACATTTATGACTGTATCGATGCGGACATGCGACAGCATCGCTACAAAAAGTCGCCGTGGGCGAGGGCCCTAACACCCGAGATACAAATTAAAAATTAACATTTCCATCGATTCACATTTTCTTTAACAACTGTATAACTTTAAGATAAAGTATATTACATATATATTGTTATGTCTGAACTAGTTGCTCTTTGTGTAGTATGCAAATATGATTAAGACTAGCTAGATAAAAAAATGACGGTATGAATCTATGGAACTCTTATCAAGTGATTAATATAAAATAATTGAAAAAAAAGGGGTATAAAAAGAGGATACCTGGGAGACGTTTGTTGATTATTGATTTTTGTTCAGTCATGAAAATTTTTTTTGAGATTGGTTGTCAAAATATTGAAACGATATAATTGAATAAAATATTATTAGATGAACATTTGTATATTGAAGAATCACAAATAGAGAGTATGGAAATTGGAGATTGAAAAACCATAGATTTATACTGAAATTTGGTTATCAAGAAGAAAATTAATTTTAAGATAAGTATTTCTTTTATAATAGTGGTATCAGCTGGTATTATTGTTTATAATTGAAATAATTATTAAAGGGTTTGTTTTTGGAAAAAAAGGGCAAAATTATAATAAATTAAGATTGATTGTACTTCATTGATTGAACGTTTTTTTTTTGTTTTGTTGTTGTATTGTACTATTGTATTAAATGTTATATAAAATGTTGTATAAAATAGAAAATAAATTTTTAGTAAATGCTAATCTATGAACCCTTCCTGACGAGTCCACCAATATATAGATTGTTATAGCATATCATAACAATATGTAATTTTTTTTGGGGGCGGTTATAGAATAACAAATGTCGTGCCAATTAAGATTGGAAATACTTTACGTATGCTTACTTTTGTTTATGCAAAAAAATGCAGTAAATTGATATTGGGCGAATCATTATTTTCAGCTTTATTCCCATCAGTCCTATAATAAGTACATCTAAATTAGCGATTATAACCTTGAAAATAATAACTTTTTTTAGTTTTATTTAAACTGGAATACTCACTTGTAATAAATGTCTATGTTTGACATTGAAGTCTGAAATTTTACTATATATACTTAAGTATATATATGTCGAAAGATATTTTTTGTCGATCTAGTTTTCGTTAATTAGATGGTTTCTAAAGTTGTAAAACTATTATTATTAATATCAATATACTTCCGGGTTCATTTGCCGCAGATTAAATTTGTAAAGTTGGCAACAAAGTAAATTATAAATAAAAAGTGATAAAATATTGATAGCGCCGATGTTTTGATAATAATTATTGAAAAATAGAAATACAAAGTTGTATAAATACATTAAATAATAAAAAACTTTACTTTCTAATTGCAGAAATTTTTAAAACACACCGGAGAATCCACAATGGGCATCTCTTGCGAGAAATACACTTCCCCGATTCTGTTGCCACAGGTGAGGCAAAGTGGAACGAGGAACATCACATACCCTCGACAGAGGACTGGCACATTGCCAGAGTCATTGTTACCGAGGACAAAGTTAAGTGGGCAATATCTAGCTTCTCCCCCCCATCGGGAATGGACGGAGTTTATCCAGTCCTGCTGCAGTGGGGTCTGGAGGAGCTCCTTCCTCACCTAGTGCAAATATTCAGAGCTTCCCTAGCTCTGAATTATATACCGAAGATGTGGAGAGAAGTAAAGGTTGTCTTCATACCAAAACCTATTAGCCTTACGTCATTCTTATTAAAAACGCTAGAGAGGCTAAATGAAAGGTACATAAGGGATACAGTGATTAACACCAACCCACTGCATCCCAATCAACATGCATACACAACAGGGAAATCTACCGATACGGCCCTACATCATGTGGTTGGTCTGATCGAGCGATCATTGGACAAGAAAGAGTCCACCCTGGGCGTATTCATAGATATCGAGGGAGCTTTCGACAAAACCACGTTCCCTAAAATAATGCACTCGCTTACTGATCGAAATGTAAATACAACAGTAAGCGGATGGATTCTTAGCATGCTCTCCATGCGTACAATAGAAATAACTGTAAATGATGTCAAGATACGAGGCAAGGTTACGAGGGGCTGTCCACAGGGAGGGGTTTTATCACCTCTACTGTGGAACATTGTTCTAGACGCCTGAATGAACATGACAGAATCTATACAGTAGCCTACGCAGACGACATTGTTATTCTGCCAACAGGAAAGTTTGAAAGCACCCTTTGCGACAGAATGCAAGTGGCTTTCAGAACTTAAGAGACATGGTGTAAAGAGCAATCGCTGTCTATTAACCCCAAAAAGACAGAAAACGAAGAAAACGAAACCTAGGGGCTTAAACGCACCCAGTCTTTTCAACGTTAAATTAAGCTTTGCTACAGAAGTGAAATACTTAGGTGTTATCCTTGACAACAAGCTGACGTGGAACTCACACATAGAAAGCAGAGTTAAAAAAGCATTTATATCTTATGAGCAATGCCGCCGAACCATAGGACAGACCTGGGGATTATCCCCCAAGGTCACCATGTGGATCTACACGGCAATAATAAGACCTATGCTAACATATGGTGCTGTCGTGTGGTGGCCTAAAGTAAATCAAACGACAGCTATCAAAAAACTAAACCAAATCCAAAGATCAGCATGCCTTCTCGTAACAGGAGCCATGCGAAGCACACCGACCAGCGCAATGGAAGTCATACTCGGTCTCACCCCCCTTGACATATTTGTTAATGAGGTCACATTGATGACCATGGTACGCTTTCGCACGGTTTGTATCGAACCCACTGTAGGGACTGGCACCCATAGGGATAGTAGTGAACGCTCTGAGCGTATATACGGATGGATCAAAAACAAAGCAAGGTGTGGGATGTGGAATTTACTCTAGATCCTTAAGCCTAAAAATAAAATGGGCTATGGATGGCTTGTCAAGTGTGGTTCAGTCAGAACTCACAGGCATAACCATAACTGCAAAAGAATTAATCAATAGGAACATCACAGGCAGGAATATAAATATATACACAGACTGCCGACAAGCACTACTGACCTTGAATAGACCACGTTTCACCTCAAGTTTAGTACTAGAATGTCACCAATCTCTAACTGAGGCCAGCCAGAATAACGTGGTCACTCTCAGCTGGATCAAAGGACATGGGAACTCTAAAGGCAACCACATTGCGAACAATTTAGCAAGGAGGGCTGCGGGCTATAAATATGTTAGCCCTCGCCCATCTACCAAGCTAACATTGTCCGCAGTCGTGGACCTTGTCAAACAGCACTCTCACCAAAAATTTATACAGTGCTGGGATGAAACTACGAACTGTAGACTGGCCAGAGAGTTATTACCTCATACTGGCGAGGAAACAGCAAAAAAATTTAAGGCATTGACCAGACAAAATCTCCGAACAGCTGTGGGAATCTTGACAGGTCACTGCCAATTGCGACAACATCTCTTTAGGATGAAATTAACAGAATCGCCGCTATGCAGAGGCTGCGAACAAGAAGAGGAAACAGTAGAACACATTATGTATGACTGCTCTGCTTTTTCTGAAATCAGAAGATCCGTGTTGGGCGAGTATTGGCTTACACCAGCCGATGTCAGGGAGATCCCCCTCGGGAGCCTCATCACCTATTTTAAATCACTAGGCCTGGTGACAGCCTGAGGTGAGGATATCCCTACAAAACGGGAGGATGCACAATGGGTCATATGTGGCCTCAGTGCTGGCTAAGCACTAGCTCGCCCCTCCCCAAATTTCCAGATCCAGATCCAGATCCACAATGGGCTCTATGTCGCCTCATTGTCGGCAGAGCATTTGCTCACCCCTCTCCAATTTTCCAGATCCAGATAGTAGGAGATCGAGTCGTGGATTCAAATACAACTATATTATTGTGGAGTTTACTTAAGAGAGAAAATATGGTAATATAGACAGGAAACAAACAAAAACATATGGAAAGATGTTTATGTAAAGCCCTATTTTATTTCTATAAGAATAAGGAAAAACTAATATTTAGGAAATAGTTTTTAATTACAGTTTTTTTCACTTACGAAAGCCACTTTTGACAAGCTTAGTCACCTAAAATATCCCAAATATTTTAACAAATTCTAATACAATCAATTGCTTTACCTACAAATAACCAAAATTTGTTGATCTACCGCAACACCTTTAACTTTACGAAAAACAAAAAAAAAAAGGAAAAAATACACAAATAAATTAAAAAAACATAACACATTCAAGGTTTTATACCTCATCATGTATGTAAATAACTTTACTAATTATGTTTTTTGTTTTTATTTGGAACTACTTAACAATCTTGCTATGAAGAATTTTTTATACCATTGTGATGATTTATTATAAAATATCACTTAATTCTGCATTTAATCCTGCATATTTTCTAAAAATAATAATCTTACGATTTAATTGTACTGTTTTCAATAACAATATATTAAAAAAAATTCCGTCCATCTCTAAAGACTCATGACTTGATTACTTTCCTCACAAGTGGAGTTAATAAATCATATATGTAATACTCCTATATTGCTAGTAAGAGAGAGAGCCCGGTGCGAAACATTACAGTGCCGACAATGTATTTGCCTCTCTCTCGTGAACGACATGTACGGCGTTAAGCGCCTGTGCGGCCTCACATATGCTTTTCCCCGTGTAGCTTGTTGTCAAACACGACTTGTAAATATGTATAAATAAAAATACGCGTTTCACTTTGATACAATTTTTCGTGAGTGTTGCAAAATGGTGAAATAAATTATTATTATGCTTATTTCATTTTTAATAATCTGGAAAAATTCAATTCTGCGGACAACAAGCGAGGACAAATTGCTTATCAATATTCAATTCATATACTTTATACTTAAATTTTCCGAAAATATACCACTTTTAATTGTCATGGAAACAAATTATTTGTCATGAATGTAATTACTCAAGCAACATTACTTTTCACACTCTTAAAAATGGAACTTAAGAAAAAGAGATATTGGCAATGTATTTAAATAAATTTAAATGTAAGGGCGTTCCTTCCAGCATCGAGCATGCGCAGAGCCGCTTTAGTGTCGATTTTCTATCTTTCTTTTATGCGGAGCGTTCCCTACTACAGGTCAGATAGGATGCTAGCAATACAGGAGTATTACATATATGTAATAAATATTACGACGTTAGAGATGGGAATTGTTTATCAGCAAGTAACTTGTTCCAAAAATAATTAATTTTCTATCAAATACATATTTTTAATTATTTTATGGTTAGATATTTCGCTAATTATTAGATTTTCAAGGTTTATCTAAGTGTTTTTATGTGTCTGAGAGATAGCTAGAGGAAATGCATTTAAATTGTATACACTTTGCCAAAATGTTTAAGTAATTATGTTTGGTTTATTTTTAAGTAAATGTATCGCTTTTTGAACATTAAATTAGATTCTAAATTTAGTTGATAAATATCCAGACATATAGAATTAATTTAATATGCAATGTATGTGTAATATATAAATATTCAACAGAATACATCATTTATGTATATACTCTGACTAAATTAGACATTCGAAGGTACAGAAATTCCGATCAAGCTAAAAATTGGTCAAAACATAATTAAAAATAACATTTCAAAACTACCAATCGTTCCTATGGTTGGAAAAAAGTACTCGAAGTTAAAGTTAAAAAAATGGGTTCTTCGCGATTTTCATAAAATTACCTCAGACAAAAAGTGTAGATCATAATATGATCTATAGAGAGAGGTAATATTCGTTTCTTAAGAGTCACCATTCTGAGATATAAGGATTCAAAAAGTTAAAATCGTCATATTTTGCATACTTTTTCACGCCATCTCTGGGTTAATTTTCGTAGCGCATTTTTTTAACGTAGATTTCAAAGTGTGCCTTTAGGATAGAAATGGTAAAAGCGATGGAAATTTAAAAAAAAAAAACTAGTGTGGCAGTCAGTGGGACTGCCGGCAGAAGTTATACTTCTATATGCTATTCGTGGTAAGCGACTCCAAAAACCTCCTAGTACCGTGTGTACACTCTTTTTGTATCGAATTTGCATAAAATTCCTGGAGACGAGGTCCGTCTTAAGCACCAGGTGTTTCGAACACCATCGCTATTAATATAATCGTATTTAGTGACTCAAAAAAAACCACCGAGTACCAAGTGTGTACTGATTTCGTACAGAATTTACATAAAACCAACCCCAGGAGAAGAGGTAAATACCCCAGACATCAAGCGCCGCGGAGACTTTTGGAATCGTGATATTAGTGTTCAGCGACTCCAAAAACCCCGAATACCTATATAAATTGAACCCATTTTCAGCAATACCTACCGAGTTGTAAGTTTTCTCTCTATTGTCTGAATGTACTTTTCGAATGCATAAATGTAATTTCCATTTTTACATTATAAAATATAGCGACAAATTTCCTGATACTTTAACGAAACCAATGCAAAAAAAACGCATTCCGATCTATCTTACGTTACAAAATTCGGAGGTTTTGGTGCTTTATTTCCTCCACTATTGGTAAAACTCTGTTTATGTATCCAACAACCTTAAAAGCATGGAGCAAAATATACTGCAACCATGTGACGGTATTTTAGACTACAATACAATACTCATTACTGAATATTATTATTAATATAAAATGCTTATATCTATACTTACGTAACAGAATTATAAAATAATCTGTCAAATAATCTGTGGTCCGTCAATATGATATTCATACATTAGTTCAGACTGTTTTTTGTATATCTATCCCTTTTCAATGTACTGAATGTTTACACGGTTTTCAAAGGACTTATAGTTATGACTAATAACATGTGGTATATATTTTATCTTTGTTTTTACCGACCAATATACCTTATAAGTGTTTCTGTCTCCCTCTTACTCACACCATTACATATGTAATGATTTTTCCCATTTAACTCTACACAATCTTTTTCTACAGGGTGTACGAATAGAAGTATAACTTCAAAAAAAATGAAGAAAATTATTCGCCTGTTGTTTGTTATCTTCTTCTCCTTCGTTTTCTTCTTGATCTTCTTCGTCTTCTTCCGGTTTGCCTTCTTTTTGATCTTCTTCTCCAACTGGTAGGCAACATCTTCTTCCGCATAGTGATGGTTGTTCGGACGATAGTTTTCGTAGCTCCTTTATATAATTCTTCCTGTTGTTTTTTATCTTCTTCTTCGTTTTCTTCTTTGATCTTCTTCGCCTCATTCCTGTTCGTCTTCTTTTTGATCTTCTTCTCCAACTGGTAGGTAACATCTTCTTCCGCATAGTGATGGTTGGTCGGACGATAATTTTCATAGCATTAGTATCTAACAGCATGCTAAAGTTCTTTTCATCAATGAGGCCATCTACATATAAGCTGCCCACCTGGTGTCGCAAAGTTGTCAATTTATTAATGTGAGGGGCCTCGGGATTGTTTGGGGTCGACGCCGCCCTCCAGGAGTCGACCCTTTGGAGGACTTTAATATTAGATTTTTATTTTTGGAGGCAATTATTTCTAATATTGCCTAGTTCTCCGTAGTTCCAGCATCTCACAGAGCGTCTTCATTTTGTGGATAACTTTATTAACCTCTTCACTACCACCTCTACTTCGCTGACGTCGTAGTTAGCGGTGACTTAGTCGAGCAACTCCACGTGAGGCCTCCGTCGCCACATCCAACTCCAGGACAATGGTTAAAGCGTCCATAAGAGACCTCAGCCGCGCCAACCGTACAGATCGTTGCAACTCGGCGTTTCGAAGAACATCGGTAAAGGTTTGGACCACCAGCCACTCCAAGAAATCTTCCGCTCCATTTGGATACCCAAAATAGTAGCCTTCTTACCACTTCTGTCTCTAATTCCTGGATAGTTTCTTCATTTCTCTGCTTTCGGCTCTTTAACTGCATTCGGTATACCAGTTGTAGATAAATTTGGCTATAACGCATCTCCAGACAATTCACCAATAGCTCAAAATTGCCAGGCTCATCCGGACTCAATGAATGCAGGACGTCTAAAGCCTCACCTCGTAGAGTTATGGTTAGGAACAATGCCTTCTTCTTGGGGCTTCTCCTCATCGAAGGTTGGGGGTTTAATCGTCGTTCGTACCACGCAACATGGACTTCAAGTTGTATTCAAAGAGCGTAGAAAAACTCTTGAAGGCTTCAGTAGAAGTAAAAAGTAAAGACTTCTCACATATTCTCAAATTGTAAAAAAATCGCAGGAAAATCATGCTTGAATCGCAAAGTGTTTTGTACAACTAATTTTGAGTCCTGAAATTATCCTAGCATATAAATTTTACTTCCTACTTCGCCTTCGTCTCTAGCTTAATTTTAGTTACATTTACTATGAATTTTACATAGTTGTATTCTATATAAAATATAATAGTTATAAACTAAATTTAAAGTTTAAATAACTGGCATATGCAGTTATTAATGAATTTACCACGCCAATTAATTTATTACCATCATGTTTACAAGTATTAAACGTAAAATTAATTTAAGTTTGTAATTGATTTAGTTAAAATATTGATATAAAATAAACTACCCGTAAAAATAGGGGATAATTTAAAGTTTATATTCCAATTAATTACCAATAAACGATTTATGTAAATTTGAGTTCAATACAAAACTTCAGCGAAAGGGTTATTAAATTGGAAAACTTTTTTACAATATAATTAAAATCGTTTTTGGATATAATGGTTATAATGGTTTATGAATTTTTAACAAATAATATTAAGTTGTATCTTAAAAAAACAGTCATTTTTTTGATACTTAACGTTGTAGACACATAAATTAATTCATAATTGTCTTGTTAAAAACTTAATGAGTCGCTACTTTTAATTGTCATATTATCATTTATATTAAAGTGCTACACTTTTCTTGAATGCAAATTAGCATATTTACCTACATAAAAGAAACATAAAAATTTTTATTGTATATAAAAATGCACAAAAATATTTATTTTTGGGTCCAGGTTTTAATCAGTTAACGTAACACGAGCAAAATACTCCAGTCAAATTGGACCAAACAATAAATTCCTCTGATGAGTAAAATTGTCCAAAAAAATAATTAAAAATCGTTCCCGTAGTCGATGTCAAAGGTGAAAGAAATGGATTTTTTCTTACTAAAACAGAAATTGTTTTCATAAAATTCCCACAGATAAAAGCTGTGGGTCATACAATTTTATCTATAAAAAAGTATCAATACTTTTTAACTTCCCGCTAAAAAAATTAATTTTTTTTTTAAATCGGGAAGTTATTGGTTTTTCGAAAATCGAGTTTTCATCGGATATCAACGTTTTGAGGTCTTTGGAACCTCCCGTGACTATTTTTACGAGGGTGTCTGTATGTCTGTATGTATGTGTGGATGTGTGTGTGTGTGGATGTATGTAAACCTCTTATAACTTTTCAACGGCTTAACCGATCGGAATGAACTAAAAAGCGTTCCAAAGAGTTCCATCTAACTCCCTGTAAGTTTGAACCGATTCGGACCAGTAGATTTCGAGAAATTTTGAAAAAATCGAAAATTTTTTTTTGTAAAAATGATATTTTTTGGACATATCTTTTTGGCTATTACATCGATCAATTTTATAACCTAATCAGCTTTTAAGCTTAAAAAAACACGTCGAATGCCGTTTTGCAAATTAAAATCGGTTGATTCGTTCATGAGATATCGTTGTCGAAAAATTTCAAAAAATTGTTTATTTTTTATTTTTTGACCAATCGATTGTGCACTTCGAATAACATTTTTAGGTCTCAAAAAACGCATCAGATGCCATCTTAAACATCAAAATTCCAAAAAAAGCTCAAAAATGTCAAAATACGCCATGTTACTATAGTTTTGCGGTTAAAAGTAGCGGGGAGTTGCAAGGTTGGCCTTTAAGGTCAAACTCTTTTCGATTTTTTTTCCTAGAAGCCATCGTTTCTTAGATATAACGATTCTGAAAACCAGGAAAAGCTTATCTATTTTTGCAAAATATCAAAGATGTCTACATTGTGCAGGAGAGGTAAATTAACGGCCTTTAAATTGTTTGTAAAACAAAGATTTAGTTCAATGTCATCATCATCATCATCACCACCATCATCATCTTTGCGTCCATTGCTAAACATAGACCTCTTCTAAACTTTTCCAATTATGTCTGTCCTGAGCAGCGAGGATCCAGTTTGTTAAAATTCTTTTTATGTCGTCTGTCCAGCGATTAGGGTGTCGCCATCTGTTCAATTTATCGTTTCTGGGTCTCCACTTGATAAGTTTCTTATTCTGATTTGCTCACTGGGGACCAGATTACATAGAATTTTGAAGTTCATAAAGCATATCTTTGGCTTCTCCTAAATGGTCTGATATTAAGACAGTATCATCTGCAAAGCGAAGATGATTAAGGTTTTCTCCAAGCAAGGTTCACACTGACTTCACAGAAGGATTTTTAAACACTTCTAATACAACTTAAAGTACAAAGAAGCTTCCTACTAAAATAATATTTTTTAGAAGACCATATCTTTCTGTATTTTGCATTTGTACCAAAGTACTCAGTAGTTTTTTGCACTTGTATCAAAGGCCACAGAAGTTTTTCCATACTTTTTAAATAAATGCTCCTCATTCCCTAAGAGGTGATTCCTATCCATTTATTTGCTTAATGGACCAAGCAAGTCTTATAATTTATAATGTTTGAATTTTTGCTTTTCTCTACAGTGTTCCTTAATTGTTCTTGTCACTTTAGATCTCTCTGTAGCTCCTCTATATCGTCTACATTTTTTGCTGTAGGTGTGTATATCAGCCTTTATCTCATTCTAAGTCACTAAGTATCGGTCGTGTCAAATATATAGATTTACTTTTTCAATGTGCTGTAAGGCTACTTTAGGCTTTAAGCTAGTATATCCTTATAATATGACTTTTGAAGCAATACCTCTTATAGTAGGTTTTCGCAAACAGAATGAACGTAGAGAGATCGATAGAGCAAAAAGTTACATGAGGTATACCCCACTCCCAACGCAAGAGAAAAACGCGTAGTGTAAGAGCTAGAGCCGAAATTTCGCCATCGATAATATGGATGAAGATTTTCCCAGTCGAAGGTGTTGATACGATAATTCAAAATCCCGAAGGGCGGACACCTGAGTAGATACAAAGAAGGTAGCGAAAAAAGGTATCTGGTATTGGGAGATTTAAGAAAGATTGTCAGTCTCTTGACAGGACATTGTCAGCTCAGAAAACACATGATTTAGCTGAACTTTGCAAAAGAAGGAATGCCAATGTAAACGCAAGGACGCGTTATCTCGTATTGAGAGATGAGATACCAGCTGCTCCAAGTGTCGTGTAGAGGCCACTGCCAAGGCTAGTAAGCCTCTTTAAGAGGGTATATGGTTAGACAAGGTGGTCTTATCCTATTCTAGAGATGATGCGTTTTCACAATAGATTTGTAATGGTCGCAGTAATACATGCTAACAGCCAACCGAATGAATATCTTTCTAAGGGTAAAGAGGGCCAAAATTTGGGAAAAAATCGTCATCGACCCTTAAGAATCCTAAACCCAAAATGGCAAACAGCTAGGTGAGTTAAATTAAGACGATCAAAAAGCCGAGTAAGTTCTAATGCATCTGTGGCTGAAGTGGTTAGAACCATTATCAGCTATAGGTAAAGGTTTCAGGTTCCAGTTCTTCTTGAGGGAAATTGAATAAATCTCAAACTTGTACGCATATAAAATAATATCTCTTATGAATATTTATAGTTTTGTATACAACACTACTGCGAAAAAATATATGTTTCATAAAAATATTCAGAAAACGTATTTGTTTAGTAGCAAATAATATTCAAATGTCTATATAAATCAGTCACCTTATTTAACCTCTATAATCATATTTCAACCAGCAATTTAATTAAAAACCTTGCGGAATTATAAATCTAAGGAATATTACCGACACAATCGGTTACAAAGTTTTCGGAAAGTTCGGATTTTTATGACGGTTCTAAAATACGCTTTCAGTGCTACATTTTTAATTTGCAGGAAATTTCTGCGGGTGTAAACATCAGACTAAGAAAACAAATTGATGAATTAACGGAAATAAAACTTTATTACAACCCGGTTTGATTGACCAAAACACAAACGGAATAATTTATCATAATTTACCAATTACTCTGTAAGCGGGTACTACGACCTCATGAATAAATGACTCTTTCAACAGATCATCAGCAGGTACCTATAGAGAATATAATAATCTTATTTTGATTATAATAATTAGAACCCACATATACTTAAAATGGGTAAATGTGGATGTAAGTAACCTGATACAATAGATGTCCTCGTATAAATTTACTATAAAAAAGTTGATAGGTCAAGTTGTATCTCAAGGTTTCGAAAAGGGACAGACTATCGGGTAATTTATTCATTAGAAGTGTCTAATTTTCTTTATTAAGTACTCCAAGAAAAATAATTCAATATAAGTCATAGAATACTTAATAAGAAAAAAATTAGAAGTACGGCCTAAGAACAAAAGCTGTGCATTAAAAAAGTGTTCCCTGCTTATTTTCCCCGCTTTTTTGGCTATCTCGGCCGAATTCTACAAAAATTCCATTTTTCGAGTTCCGTAGTCAAATGGCAAAAAAACGGAACCCTTATAGATTCACCCTGTCTGTCTGTGTGTCTGTCTGTCTGTCTGTGCGTCCGTATGACACAGCCACTTTTTTTTCGAAACTTTAAGAACTATACTGTTGAAACTTGGTAAGTAGGTAAAAATATTCTGTAAGCCGCCACAAGATTTTACACAAAAATAGAAAAAAAAATTTCGCATTCCTTTGTTGGCGTGATTCACGTTAGGAGGTGGTATGGCAGTTTCGAGAGCAATAAAATATGCCACCTTTCGAACCTAGTAGCCTCTATGACTATGAAAGCTTGGCTGTCAAGCTAGCATAACTTATTTTTTTCGAAAACGATTTTTTCGTAGATCATCAGCAATTAAATTTCTTGGATACTAATCGATTTCTCAGTTTTTGATTCGTAATAAAATATACCAACTTTATGTACCATTTGAGAGCAATAAATTAGCAATATTTTTTTGCAGATCGTCAGCAATAAAATAGCAATTATAAGATTTCGTTGTTTTAATTACCTACTAATCAATTTTTCCGTTTTTCATATTCTTTTGGAGGTGGGATTCACGTTAGGGTAGTTTCTCGAGCAATAAATAAGCAATAAAATATGCCAATTTATAGTCCCTTTGACTATGCCGACCAAGTAGAATAATTTTTTTTTCGACAAAAGTTGTAGCAATAAAATAGCAATTAAATTTGGTTTGCTTGTTGGTTTTTGCATACTCTGGGGGGAAAGGAGATCAGGGTTGTCGATTAACCATTCGAGAGTAATATATTAGCAATAAAATATGCCATGTTTACTAACTTCGTGGTCCTTTTGATTACTAAGATACAGTTCAATAAAATATGCTACCTTTATAAAAATTGTAGTCCCTATGGCTGTGTTCGCTTGACTTTCAAGCTAGCATATATTAGCAATAAAATATGCCATCTTTACTAACTTCGTAGTCCTTTTGATTACTGAGATACAGCTCAATAAAATATGCTACCTTTACAAAAATCGTAGTCCCTATGGCTGTGTTCGTTTGACTTTCAAGCTAGCATAACCATGGTTTTTCAAAGGGTTTAAGCAATATTTTTTTGCAGATCGTCAACAATTAAATCTGATTTGCTTGTTCAACTAATCAATTTTTCCGTCTTTTGCATTCTTTGGGGGTGGAATTCACGTTAGGGTAGTTTCGCGAGCAATAAATAAGCAATAAAATATGCCTTATAGTCTCTTTGACTATGCTGACAAAGTAGAATAACTTTTTTTCTCGAAAAAAGTTGTAGCAATTCTTTTTTTCATTGTCAGCAATAAAATAGCAATTAAATTTGGTTTGCTTGTTGTTTTTTGCATACTCTGGGAGGAAGGAGATTCGCGTTAGGGGATGTTAGAGTAGTTTTATGAGTTGTCGATTAACCATTCAAGAGCAAGATTAGAGCATGTTTTTTTGTACATTGTCAGCAATAAAACAGCAATTAAATCTGGTTAACTTGTTTGATTACTAATCGATTTCATCGTTTTTACATTCTATACCATTCGAAAGCAATAAATTAACAATAAGATATGCCACATTTACGAACCTTGTAGTCTTTTTAGGTGCCGAGATACATTGTTTAAATGTTTATCGGAAAAAATTAGAGCAACAATTTTATTTTTGAGCAATAAATTAGCAATAAAATATGGTTGTGAATGCAATTGAGTCCTATAAAATGGATATGGTAGCTTTTTTTTCATTTTAGTTAAAATGCCCTTTACTGATTGGGTAATTTACTTATTTGTTGTATTTCTATATAAATATTAATAATTATTGTTATTATTCTAATTTGATAATGGATGAAGATTGATAATAATACAAAAGAACATACTTATCAATTTTATGTTGCATTATAATTATTATTGTTCTCATTAAAGATCAATGAGAGCATAGAATGTTAATTTTTAAAAATTGAATTGTTATAAACAGTTCCTTCATCTTTTCACATTTTATTAAATAATGACTTTTATTCTCCTTGAAAATTAATGCATGCAATTTTTTTATAATCAAAAAAATTGCATAAATATTATTTTAAACAAAATGTAAATATATACGAAGTTATATTTTATTAGTATTTCTATAAATATAAGGTGCTGATTTGAGAGACACATAAAAAAGTTTCGCAACTACATTAGAATTTTAAGTATCTTGTTATGTAGAGAATATTGAAAAATAGGTATATAGGGTAGTTCGTTAAGGCTGGCTAGCGGCCATATCTCAGAAACTACTGTAAAGTATATTCACAGATTTAGTGTCCCATTGTAAAAGTCATTTTGATAACACCTGGTGGCCTAAAGTGGAACAAACGACAGCTATCAAAAAATTAAATCAAATCCAAAGATCAGCATGCCTTCTCGTAACAAAAGCCATGCTAAACAGCAATGGACTCACCCCCTTGATATATTTGTTAAGGAGGTAGCATTGATGACCATGGTACGCTTTCGCAGGGTTGGTATCGAACCCACTTTAGCAACCGGCACCCATAGGGATGATCTGTGGAGGGAATCGCTAAAGGTGATACCACTCTCACAGGCAGACATGGATGCCGTCATATTAAGACTGCAAAAGAATTAATCGATGGGGACATCACAGGCAGGAATGGACTACCGACAAGCACTACTGACTCTGAATAGACCATGTATCACTTCAAGTTTAGTACTAGAATGTCACCCAACTCTAACTGAAGCCAGCCAGAATAAGGTGGTCTTTCTAAACTGGATCAAAGGACATGGAAACCGCATTGCGAGCAATTTAGCAAAGAGGATTGCAGGCTTCAAATATGTTAGTTCTCGCCCATCTGCCAAGCTAACAATATCCGCTATAGTGGACCTTATCAAACAGCACTATCACCAAAACTTTATACAGTGCTGGGATAAAACAATGAACTGCAGAGTGGCCAGAGAGTTATTACTTCATCCTGGCGAGGAAATTTAAGGCACTGACCTGACAAAGGTTACTGCCAATTGCGACATCTCCCAAGGATGAAATTAGCAGAATCGCCCCTTTGCAGATGTTGCGTACAAGAAATGGAAACAGTGAAACAGTAGAACATCTAATATATGACTGCTCTGCTTTTTCTGAAATGAGAAGATCCGTGTTGGGCGAGTACTGGCTTACACCAGTCAATGTCAGGGAGATCCTCCTCATCACCTATTTTAAATCTCTAGGTCTGATGACAGCCTGAGGTGTGGATATCCATACACACGGAAGGATGCACTGGCTCGACCCTCCCCAAAATTTCCAGATCCATAAGGATAACGCTTTCAATAGCTTCCTCTGCTCTTATTAACGACGGTGCACTAATGAGCCTTAAATCAAATTGATGCAGAATTCTCTCAGCTTTCTAACACTGTTATCAAAATTATATCTTAACTTGGAAATTTTCGGAGAAATTGAACATTTTAATATTCTTTTTTCAACTTTCTATGTCTAGTAGTTTGTGAGATATGACTGCTGGCCAGCCTTAATGAAAAACCCTGTATATTTAATAAAAATTTAGTCACGAAATCATTTTTTTAATAACTAGTTACATACTAAAAATTAATATGCATTTTCAATAAGGACTAGATAAAAAGTTGTAAATTTATTTAAATCAGTTAAATGATAACCGGTATACTTTGTTCATATCCTAGGCCTAAAGTTAAGACAGAAGGCCATTCTGAATGTATATTCATTATGATATTAAATGTAAGTTTATAACTGATTAAAAGATATTTTAAGAAATGTTTTACTTGTCGCAAAAATGTTAATTAAGGTTTTTTTTTCAATTAAAAAAATTTGAAAAAAAGTAGGTAAATAACCTGTTTATCCAGTTCTTTAAACTGTTGAAAAAAGTCTTCAAGAAACAAGTTTCTAAACATTCAAATTCAAATTAATATAAAACGAGGTAAGTACACGATTTTAAAAGGAGGGTTTTTATAATGGAAGATTTACTATTTGGTCCCATATAAAATGTTCTTTTTTTAATTATTTATTAACTTATAATAATGCGTATTTATTATTTAGTTCTATATATTTCTAATAGAACGCAGTGTAAGTTAATTCATTGATACAACTCTCTATCATTGTATGACATTTAAGTTGCGTAGACACTTGGTAGATGACAAGAAAAGAATATTAAATCGAAAAAAAAAATAAAAAACAGAAAAATAAAATACTAGAAACAAAAGAGAAAATAAGATACAATCGAAAAAGAAATAAAAATTGCTAAAGAATTAAAAAAAAGTTTAAAAAATATCAAAAACAAATCAAAAATGGGTAAGAAATTGGAAAGAAATGTGGAAAATAGCATTAAATCGAAAAAAAAAACAAGAATGGAAAAAACTGAATAAAATTGAAAAATTAAGCAAAACAATGTAAAAAATTCAAAAACTATGAAACAAACAGGGAAAACCCGAAAACATCTTTTAATTTATTTTAAAAACTAGCAGCCATCCCCGGCTTCGCACGGAGATTAAAGAAAAATAACAAAAGCCATTAAATTTATTAGGTCAACGCTTCCCTGTAAACAATATTACATGTTGTTTTATTTTCTAGCAGCAAAATAAATTGATTTTCAGGTGCTCCGACCCGCCTTAGGCGGTTGGCCATGAGGAAAACATATGCTGTCGCGGCATTTTTTGTAGATATTTATATATTCTTCAAAATCGTAGTACATTTTTTTTAGTCCATAATCAATAGTATTCTCAGCGCACGCGATGTAAGGATTTTAAGGTCATTTTTGGTTACATTAATGGCATTTTAGTAAGGATCCCTATTTTTTTTTAATGAAACTTAGCCTATGTCACTCGGGAATAGTGTAGCTTGCCAACGGTGAAAGAATTTTTGAACTCGGTCCAGTAGTTTCGGAGCCTATTCATATCAAACAAACAAACAAAAAATCAAACCTTTCCTCTTTATAATATTAGTATAGATATCTGAAAAATCTATAAAAAAAAATAATGCAAAAAAATGCGATTAAAAGAAACTGTTTTGGATATGAAAAAAATCACGAAAAAATAGAAGTACCTAATGATCAAAAAACAGAAAAAATGGAAAAAGTGTAAATTCCGTGAGAAACCGTAAAATAATCCTAAAAAATTGTAAAAAATAAGAAAAATTATGAAGAAAATTATAAAAAATATCTGCAAAATCTATAAAAATAGAAAAATTAAAAATTCCGTGAAAAACCGTAAAAAATATAAAATATTGGCAACAAAACCATGAGAGCGTAAAAAAATATGGAAAATCCTGAAAAATTGTAAAAAATTAATAAATTGAAAAAATATTCGTGATAAATCGTAAAAATATTTTAAAAAAATAAATATATAGGAAAAATCATACGGGGTGATAAAAAAATTTAAATTAAACAAAACTATAAAATCTTGAAAAAATGTGTAAAAAAATGAAAGATTGTCAAAAATATTTCAAAAAAATGCGATTAAAAGAAACTGTTTTGGATATGAAAAAAATCACGAGAAAATAGAAGTAATTATCAAAAAACAAGAAAAATGGAAAAAGTGGAAATTCCGTGAGAAATTGTAAAATAATCCTAAAAAATTGTAAAAAATAAGAAAAATTATGAAAAAAATTATAAAAAATATCTGCAAAATCTATAAAAATAGAAAAAGTGAAAATTTCGTGAAAAACCGTAAAAAATATAAAATATTGGCAACAAAACCATGAAAGCGTAAAAAAATATGGAAAAGTCCTGAAAAATGTTAAAAAAATAATAAATCGAAAAAATATTCGTGATAAATCGTAAAAATATTTAAAAAAAATAAATATAAAGGAAAAATCATACGGGGTGATAAAAAAATGTAAAAAAAATTAAATTAAACAAAACTATAAAATCTTGAAAAAATGTATAAAACAATAAAAAAATCAATAAAGGATGAAAGATTGTCAAAAATAGTTCAAAAAAATGCGATTAAAAGAAACTGTTTTGGATATGAAAAATATCACGAGAAAATAAAAGTAATGATCAAAAAACAAGAAAAATGGAAAAAGTGGAAATTCCGTGGAAACCGTAAAATAATCCTAAAAAATTGTAAAAAATAAGAAAAATTATGAAGAAAATTATAAAAAATATTTGCAAAATCTATAAAAATAGAAAAATTAAAAATTCCGTGAAAAACCGTAAAAAAATAAAATATTGGCAACAAAACCATGAGAGCGTAAAAAAATATGGAAAATCCTGAAAAATTGTAAAAAATTAATAAAATGAAAAAATATTCGTGATAAATCATAAAAATATTTTAAAAAAATAAATATATAGGAAAAATCATACGGGGTGATAAAAAAATGTAAAAAAATTTAAATTAAACAAAACTATAAAATCTTGAAAAAATGTATAAAACAATAAAAAAATTAAAGATTGTCAAAAATATTTCAAAAAAATGAGATTAAAAGAAACTGTTTTGGATATGAAAAATATCACGAGAAAATAAAAGTAATGATCAAAAAACAAGAAAAATGGAAAAAGTGGAAATTCCGTGCGAAATCATAAAATAATCCTAAAAAATTGGAAAAAATAAGAAAAATTATGAAAAAAATTATAAAAAATATCTGCAAAATCTATAAAAATAGAAAAATTGAAAATTCCGTGAAAAACCGTAAAAACATATAAAATATTGGCAACAAAACCATGAAAGCGTAAAAAAAATATGGAAAATCCTGAAAAATTGTAAAAAATCAATAAATTGAAAAAATATTCGTGATAAATCGTAAAAATATTTTAAAAAAATAAATATATAGGAAAAATCATACGGGGTGATAAAAAAATGTAAAAAAATGAAAATTAAAAAAATATATACATAAAATCTGGAAAAAATGTATAAAACGATAAAAAAATGAATAAAAGCATGAAAGATTGTCACAAATTAATAATAAATAAAGAAAAAGGTAAAATATTG
The DNA here is from genome assembly GCA_964028335.1 of Altica lythri. NCBI lineage: Eukaryota > Metazoa > Arthropoda > Insecta > Coleoptera > Chrysomelidae > Altica > Altica lythri. The sequence continues at coordinate 5,261,095 of OZ034809.1, forward strand.
TAAAAAACTTACCAAGCATTTTAACAACCCTTTTTTGTGCTGTTGTACTCTTATCACTCTTTCTCCCAAATTCTTCTATTTGTCCATTTCCTCCTTTCGATCTTGAACCACCAATACTCTTTGATTTTCTTAACTGCATTCCAATTAGAATATACAGTATGGTAATAAGTGTCATTGGTACAAAAAAAATAATAAACGTTGATATTTCAAACGCGTGTTCAAAGAAATTATTTTTAACAGTACAATGACTAATTTCTTCGCCTTTGATCCATTCATTAACCACACCAAATTGTATAGCTTGAGGTGTAGCTAGACCTAAAGCTACAACCCATATAGCTATAATAAAACGTACAGCTCTGCTAGGTTTAGACCAAGCATGAGCTTTAAAAGGATGACATATAGCTAAATATCTCTCCACAGTAAAAGCTGATATAGTTAGAACTGTAGCGTTTGCTGAAGTTTCTGCTGCTAATCCTTGGATTATACAAAAAACTTGACCAAAAATGTACTTATTTGGTGACCATATCCTGTACATTTCTGGTGGTAATCCAGAAATAAGTAAAAGTAAATCAGAACAAGCAAGACTGAATAAATAATAGTTAGTAGCAGTTTGCATTGATTTATTTTTAGCTATAACTATACAAGTACTAATATTACCCACCAACCCTAACACAAACACTATACTGTAAATAACTGTGAACGATAAAACAATTTCGTAAGGGTATAAATTGATATCTTCAATTTCATCGTTACCGGTGTTATTAAAGAGCACAGTGTAGTTCTCTAAAGTTAAATTAGTTAATTGGAAATCACCAGTATCTGATATCAAAATCATTTTAATCATTTTTACATCAGATATCATCACTTAAAAATTTTCATCAACTTCATCTTGCACTTGAACTTAATATAAAGTTTAAGTTCACGTCCCACTCTTAACACATGTAAAAGTTGTTTATAAACGGTAAGTGAAGGTAAATGAGGCAAACACGCGCTATGATAAACCGACGACGGTGAAGTTAAAAATGGTTTAAGTATACATAACTGGCTTTGATATTGAAGTTAAGCGCCTATCAAAGCCGCTATGTTGTCAATGTTTGTGGTTTGGTTGGGGATTTGTTTATTTTATTTCCTAATGTTATTGTTTTACCGGAAATACACGGTGCTATAAATACATTCGACCACTGTTACACCTATGATGCTTTCGAAACGAAAATAACTTCCTCTTCTTCTTATTTTTTTTTTTAATTCATTTCAAACGTTGCGCTGTAGCATTTCCTGTGATCTGGACTACCAGCTGTCCCTCCAATTCTCTCCAGCGGTCATTTCCTTGCTGGTCTTCTAACTTACGCTATTTTCCATAACCTGTTTTTATCCATTCTTCTTATGTGGTTGTGCCACTGCCTTCTTCTTTGTCTTCCCCATCTTACTCCGCATTGCTCTTTTACTCCTGTGTTCCTGACTCGATCTCGTCTTGTTTTCCCTACTATTGTCCTTAGTATGTTAATTTCATCAAATTTCAACATACTTTTGGTCTTCGCGAGCTTCTATTCCGTATATGTCATGATTGGCCTCACACATGTCTTGTAGACTTTGATTTTGCTATCCATACGTATATACTTATTTATCCATACGGTCTCTCTTAGAATGCCTGCTACCGCTGCTGATTTATTAATCCTTTGTTGGGTCATGATTGTTAGACAGCTATATCCCGAAGTATGTAAATTGTGATACTTGCTCTATTATTTTATCTTCGACAGCAGGTTTGCACCTGATAGGGTCTTTGCTGATCGTCATACATTTTATTTTTTCGACCGAGATTGGCATATTAAATAACTAAATTCTAGAAAGGAAAATAAAGAACTGGATGAGAATTATGAGGGGCAAGTGGAAATGATAGAGGAAGTTAACGACCCGGTGGAAATAATGGAGATTCTAACCGTGGAAGAAACAAGAGAAATCATATATAGTATGAAAAACAATAAAAGTGTAGGTAGCAACAGTATTCCTGTAAAATTAATTCAGTATGGGGGAGAGGCACTTTTAGCCTGCTGACGAAAGTATGAAAAGAGGCAAAAGTATGTTCCATTCATAAGAAGGAAGATAAAGCAGTATCCGAAAATTACAGAGGTATTACTCTTTTAGATGTGACATATAAGGTATCCGCCAGACTCATAAGAAGCAGATTGGAAAGGCTATTAAATGAGCAGGTTGGTGAATACCAGGAAGGATTCAAAAAGGACAGATCCACCATTGATCAAATATTCATGTTGAAAATGATTCAGAGCAATACTTAGGAGCAACAGTAAAGCTAAACCTCCTCTTTATAGATTTCAAACAAGCTTACGATTCTGTGATAAGAAGACGTGTATACCATGCCCCAAAAGTATTTGGAATTCCGGAAAAGATGATCAGACTAGTTAAAATGACCTTAATGGGGACTAACAATAGAGTAAGGATAGAAGGAAGCTAAAAGGAGATTAAAGCAGGGAAATGACTTGTCCACAGTACTCTTTAATTTCTTGTTGGAGGCAATAATGAGAGAGAGTGGAATACAAACGAAAGGTATGATTTATGACAACAGAAGCCAGATCCTGGCTTTTGCGGACGATGTGGTGTTAATGGCAAGAACTGAAAGAGAACTACTGAGGATTTTCAAACTGGTTGAAGCGAAGACCAAATAGTATAGATTGATAATTAATAAGGAAAAAAACGAAGTATATGGAAATGGGACAGACAAATGAAGACAGTCATCTGAAGATTAGATAGATATTTTTTGGGTTGGCTGTTAGCCTATATCACTGCGACCTTTGCACATCTATTGTGAACACCCATTATCTGTGGAATAGGATTAGAGCACCTTGTCCAGCTCTGCCCTCTTAATGAGACTTAATAGCCTTGACAGTGGCCACAACTGAAGATTACTACAAACAACGAGAGTAAAAAGTATTGCTTCAAAAAAGTGTCGGAGTTTGAGTAACCCTAACAAGTAAAGGGGAAGAAAACCAAGAAATTGAGAAGCGAATTTCGAGAGAAAGGAAGAATGTCGGAGCACTACACAAACTATTAAGAGCAAAGAACATCTCTAGAGAGGCAAAATTGAGACTTTACCGAACAGTGATACAGCCCACGGTCCTTTATGGAAGCGAAACATGGAATATGAACAAAAAACATGAAAATATGCTGAACATCTGGGAGCGGAGTGTCTTAAGGAAGATATTCGGAGGAGTAAAGGACGAGCAAAACGTTTGGAGGAGACGAAGAAATACAGAGAGCTGTACCGGAAACCAAAAATTAGCCGGATCATCAGAAAAACGCGACTTGGATGGTTATGCCATCTTGCGAAAATGGCTGACGGAAGATGGGCAAAGGACTCGCTGCTGAGAGGGGAAGGAAAGAAGAAAAGAGGACGACCACGAAAAAAGTGGCTAGAAGTGTGTAAGGAAAACCTAAAAACAATTGGGATAACAAATTGGAGAACTGTGGCCATAGACCAAAGAAAGTGGAGGAAAACAGTTGAGAAATGTATGGGTATAATAATAAACGGATCTAGCAATAAACTATCGTATGTGTGAGCGTTTTTTCTTATCCTTTGTAAAGTGTAGTTTTTTTGTCGTTCTCTCTACTTTTACCCCGGCTTCAATAAAGAACATAGCTTAAATGTCTCACCATAAGAATATTCTATTCAGGCACTAAAACAGCCTTCGAGCATAATAAAAAATTAAATTAAAATGATTGATAAATTATAAACAGAATAAATAGCAATTGACCCAATTTAAACACATAAATGGTGATAACCAATAATGGACAAAAATTTTAGGCAATAGCGAAAAAAACAAACTTCTTTTATTATAGAGTAAGGACCATATGAAGAGATGTAAACTTTATCAATCTATTCAAAATTTCTATTTCTCGTTAAACTGAAATGCGGACAATCAAAATTTTAATTAAAATACCCTTATATCCCTATCACATAAAATCGAATGCCGATATTTTTGAGTGGTAGGAAAATTTTCGCAGGAAATTCATGCTCGAGTCGAGTAGAAATTTTCTAGCAGAACTCGACAAATAAGAAGTCTTTGTAAAATCGATCAACCCGTTTCATTCAATTAGTTTCTGAAAAAGGTCAATCAGTGATTAATTTCACGATTTCTGATATACGTATTAACGGTCACGAATTGTTTAATTTTTTAAATTCATTTTACAACATGCTCAAAATTTAGAGATATTTAAAAACTTTATTTATATAATGGTTCAAATGTATGTCATGGAATAAATTGTGTGGGAAGAGGTAAATGAACGAAGATATCAAAATAACAATTTAGAATGTTTGGAAAGAACGAAAATTTATTAATCTAATTTTTAATGAAAAAATTGACAATGGAACAAAGATTTTAATAAGGAATATGGCGTCCTCGTGCTGTGTCTTTCCATACTGAGGATCAAGTTATCCAGATCTTCTTTAGCACTATTGAAGAGGTTGAAACAGCTGATTGCGATTTTGAAATTGATGATTCTGGTCTTAAAAAACTCTTCGCTGAAGCCTATCCCATGCATGCTTAATAGGATTGGATCGGGCGATTAAGTTGGCCACAGCAAAACTGGATTATTCTTCTCTTCCAAGAAATTTCTTACCACTCTCGCTGTATGTCGAGTAGCATTGTCAAGCATCAAGAGAAAATCAGGATGAATGTTTTGCGCGTATTGAACAACTTCAGGTTCTAGAACATTTGTAACATAGCGCTCTGATGATAAAAAACGATCCAGCAGAACGAGCTCATTTCTACTGCCAAGCGAAATTGTGTCAGGTTCTCTCCATACGCGTACCCTCCAAGATTAGATTAGATGTTTATTGGGTTGGCTGTTAGCCTGTATCACTGCGACCTTTGCAGATCTATTGTGACCACCCATTATCTCAAGAATAGGATTAGAGAACCTTGTCCAACCCTGCCCTCTTAATGAGACTTAATAGCCTTGACAGTGGCCACTCCGCATAACTTGGAGCAGCCGGTTTCTCCTCTCCCAGTACTAGATACCGCGTCCTTGCAGATTGGCATAGGACATGAAATGCGGTCTCCTCCTCCTCTTGGCAGTATCGACAGATGTCTTCATCTGCTAAGTTCAACTGACTCATGTGTTTCTTGAGCCTACAATGTCCTGTCAAGAGACTGACAATCATTCTGACATCGTTTCGCCTTTGTGATAGCAGCTCTGCAGTAAACTTCGCCGAGTGTCCCTTTATGAAGACTTTGGCTTGTCGCTTGCCCGGTAATTTTTCCCACCACTCCTGGGCCTTCTCTAGCCTCCATTTCTCAATGGCTGCCTTTCTGATTGTGTCAGCAACTCCGCCGAATGGTTCCGGGCCAATCAAGAATCTGGATACAAACCAAACCGAGATTCATCGGTAAAAAGAACATTTTGCCATTAATTTTGCATTGGTCCTTGGCGAAGGTTTCTGTGATTCCTTTCGTCCTTGCCAAATGGAAGGGTTCCACGATGGAGAAGACACGCCACAGCGTTAATCTCCCAACCCCACATTGCACCACGTGGGTAACAATACCACACAACACGTACACTCACACCAAAGAAGGAAGACTGTTTAGGTACGTTCAAGCACCATGGATGAAGAAAAGAACCAACCTGCACATGGGAAAATTTGTGAGAGCGGGGCCGATGACAGATACTAAGACCATCTAAACACTTCCATCCATTCCCTAAAAAGGACATAAGTCCTACAGCAGGGTCCTCTTACCTACCATAATCCTATAAATTACTTCTTTTACCTACCAATCTCCATAATCTTGAATTGAATTGATTTTCCTCCCATATAACATGTTCTTGTGCCCAACGTAGTCGACTAGCGCGATTTCCTCGATTTAAAAGTTGGCATCTCCAAGGTATTCGGCTAACTGAATTACCTTCTCTCAACCTTCTGTAGATGGTATGTCTAGAAATAGTCACACTATGAGCTGCAAGGAGATGATTAATTAACTGATGTGCCGTCACTGTACGATTTCTTCGCATCATTGATCGTTCCATATGGCTTTCCCGTTTCACGATAGCCAGTCCAGACACGTGAGATAACGTTCGGAGTGTTTTCTATAGCGTTTTCACATCAATTTTGCTCATTCCTGCCTCAATCATCCCCACAGCCCTTAACATTTCGTTTTCGGCTAAATGACGTCGAGGCATCTTAAAAGAAATTTTCAAAACACCTTTGCAAGAAAACTATTGATAAACAACTAATGAAATCTCGACTAAAATTGTAAATTATTAAAATTTCTTATCATAAATTTTTTTATTTTGTAGGTATCTCTTTGAGCTTGTGTGTACATTTTAGAACCACTATTAGTAAAGATTTTTTCTCCATATAAATCTCCACTTTATGAGACATTTATTGACAAATTAAAATCATTAAAATAATTATGCAGTTATTGTAAACACAAATAATTAGGATACATGATGAACAACTTTATTTTGTTTTTCTGATAAATTTACAAGTACCTACATAGTTTTTATGTATTGCATATTTTCAGCAATTTGTAGTATTTAAAACTATCATCGATTAGTTTCCTTGACTTTTCGGCTCCCTTGAATTTTTTTTATCCAGTGTTTTAATGTTTTTCTATACACAATTAAACGCATTACAGGTTCTGCTCAACTTACCACCATTGCATATCTACATACAGGGTGAGGCTATGGCAACTGCTCACAGTTTAATACCATAAGCTTATTAAGGGGAAAAGAGCAAGCAGAGCTATATGATAGGGTTAAAGAGGTTCAAATGATGAGTATACTTCAGGATAGAATAGTCCTCAGGTATAACTTTGCTATAAACTTTCGAGTAGAATTACAGGAAAGGGATCCATGGAACAATGGCTCCCCATTCAAGGGGAGTCAATCTGGCATCTAATCTAAATAACCTGGCATGGTCTCTCCTGTGGAGCTCCATGTTTTAAGCACTGCTTCCTATGGGAATATTGTGACCAGGTTCGGCACCAAGAGTCCTTGCATGCAGCCGATGCGTGCAGGACTCTAGTTTGTTCATCTGAAACTCATCACCAGGTACGCATAAATCCAGGTGTCCCAAGTTATTTGGATGACTATCCTTGAGTTACTGTTACCACAGGGCAGTTCCCTTTATAAGAGATCTGAGTCCTGTGTGACTAGCTCCTCAAGGTGGTGATAGGATTCAGGATTCGTGCCACCGAAGATAAGGAACCGTTTATGGTCCAAGGCCTCACACTCGAATAGAATGTGAGTTGCCGTCTCATCTTCCATGGCGCACACTCAGCACGAGGTGGGTTCCTGTGTCAGAATCCCCATCCTTCGAAGGTGTAGTCTGAATGGTCCATGCCCAGTAAGCAGGCCCACCAGTACTCTTATCTGACTCCTGCCAAAATTCAGTATGTCAGACGTCAGTTTTTGGAGTAGCCTTTGAGTGTCAGCTTCGAATGCCTCAGCCCTACAGTATAACTCCAGTGTTTGGTCGACTCTTCCCAGACCCAGTTCCTGACTTTGGTCCTTACCCAGACTCTGGACCAGTGAATCGTGTAACCGCTCCCTTCGTGGCGAGAAGGTCCGCGATTTCATTGCCCTCAAAACCCTTATGCCCTGGTACCCACTCCAAAAAGACCTTGTTGTGTCTAGCCAGGTCATTGAGGTTTTATATGCACTCCCAGATCAGCTTGGAACTAACCCGGAATTGTTTTAAGGCCAGCAGTGCAGCCTGGCTGTCTGAGAAGAAAGATATTCTCTCCCCTCTCCAGCCACGGCTTCGGGCGTGGTCGGCAGCCTTTAGTAAGGCGTATACCTCAGCCTGGTACACGGATGACTCCGTTCCTAAGCTGAAGTGCCGCCTAAGGTTTCGTGGACCACAGACATCTGCACCGGTTCCTTCTGAAATGCGAGATCCGTCAGTAAAGTACTTGATCCCTGCATCGTCGAAAATTCTGGCATACCGAGGGCTCAAAGACTGAAAAAGGCACAGGGCGGGGTATATATAGTAGAAGACACAGAATACAAGTCCAAATAAGCCTAGGTGCGTATGCTACAGTGTTTCAGGCTAAAGTAATGGCAATACAACACTCTGCAACAAAAACATGGTGCTCTAATCCTATTCTATAGATGCTGGGTGTTCACAATGGATCTGTAAACGTCGCAGTGATACAGGCTAACAGCCAACCCAATGAATATCTATCTATCTATCTACACAACTAAATTTTCGTTATCTATCATTCTGTCAATAACATATAAGTTCACATCTATGGACGTACGGCCTTTTACTATATAACACTTTGTTCATATTTATTTTTCCCGTAAAAAATCTATGCCTGTTTGTCAATATTGAAGCTGTATCAGACGCGCGAAAATAGTTTTAACTTCAAAAATCTTCATTATTTTTTATTTTTACTCGTATAAATTTGAATAGATTTTACTGTAAGAGAAACGTTGGCAACATTCAAACAGGTTCAAACAATTTTGCAGATTCCAAAAAGTATAAACTTTTTTAGTTATCGAAAACTTAAAACTCGTTTGTGGGTTTCAAATCTTTCAAAGAACGAATTAATATTCTAATATTTTAATTAATAAACGTTCTATAAAGATAAAGTTAAAAAAAAAATTATAAATGAGATGAGGTTAAAATTAGTAATGTAAATTAAGAAGAAAAAAATTCTAAAATAATTATCTATAATCTGCAATAAATCAATTAACTAAATTTTTATATCTTTATGGGAAACTTAAAGTAATAGAAAATCATACATTTTATAAATTTTTAACACCAGAAGAAAGAGTATTAATTAACGGATTCACTGTAAAAATAGCGGTAAATCCCACAGCCAATTTTTGGAAATAAACAGGTAATTTTATCGAATTTATTTGTAATAATATAAAATCAGTACAAAACAATATTTACATTTAAAGATGCCTATTAATTTTATGCATTAATTGAAGTAAACAAATTAAATCTATAAAAATTATAAATAGTTATTTATTAAAAACTGCAGGAAGGCACACATTTTTGGTTTAACAAATATTTGGACAAGATGAATGCGATTTTTTTATCGCCACTTCAAGTTCACCTAAAAATAAAATTTTATTCTATTTTATAAAAACTAACAATAAATAGTTCATCATTTATTTTTAAAATACACAAAAATGTTTCGGAGTATTTTTAATACGTAAAATGTAAAATCCAATGTTATTTAGTGAGAATTTTTCGATCACGAATTGGTTTTTAATAAGTTTTAAGGATATATTCATATTCAACAGTTTGTTTTTACCATTTTTAAGTTTTTACCAAATATTAACGGGTTTTATCAGTTTCAAATGATTTTTACGAGGTTTTTAACCATACCTTCTATTTTCTTTTATAACTCTTTATGATTTTACTAATTTTTGACAATGTTTAATTTTCTTTCAAAATGTTTACCAACTTTCAATAAGTTTTATGATTTTTTAAGGATTTTTACCAAATTTTTAATAAACAGTGAAAACAAAAATACAACATTGTTCTGCTTTTTTCCTTTGGAAACTCTTTGTGAATAAAACATAAAGAACACGAGAGATTTGTGATACAATATCTTAAATAATCTTCAGATCGATTACTTATTAAAAATTCCTTTTCTATTAACATTACGATAGTGATCAGAAAATAAAAAATAAATACATACGTTCCTTATTATTCTTAAACTCATAATAAGCAAAATTATTTTTCCATTCATCAGATCCATCACAACAATCACAAATACCATCGTTTACCATTGATGAATGTATACGAGTTGGATTTTTATTTCTTGTACTACAATAGAAAATTCCGTTGCTACAAGCATTAGTACCAGGTTCATCAGAACCGTCTAAACAATCACAGTAATCATCGTTAACTTTATTAAAATCTATTTGTTCTAAACTATGAATACAAACAAACTTATCATGATCATCTGGTTTGTAGAAGCGTTTTTGTTCCTTGAGAGTTCCTCGTATTAATAAATCGTTTTCAAATTTTACATCTTGAACTTCAAATGCAATTTGTTTAAACATTAAAATTTGGTATAAAAGAAATATACCTGAAACTACTAACAATGGTAGAACGAAAAATGAAATTTTGCGTCTACTAAATGATAAGTACCGTTTATAAATCATGGTCAATAGTAAACACAACACCTAAAAATGAAATAAGAACGAATAGATTTCGTGTAAGTTTTACTTATTTAAACTATAAATACCTGTAATTAACATTTCTTGTTTCTTAATTTGTTGTTATTGATAATTAACCTAATAATCTTCCATTTAAAAGTGACATGTAAATATTTAATTTAAATCTGACATTTCGATTGTTGCCTTTAACATCTGTAGATGCACTGCCAGTAGGTTTTAAGCTGTGGTTTTTAAAAAGCTAGATAGTTTAACTAGTACAGAACATAACGTAATTCATATTTTTGTTTTCTTAATTTGTTATGATTGATTAATAATCTTCCATGTAAAAGTGACATAATCTAAATATTTAGTTTAAATCTGACATTTCGATTGTTGTCTTTAACATCTCTGAACGACCGCCAGTAGGTTATACGCTGTTGTTTTGAGACAGGTATAGGTAGTTCAAAAATACCAGAACATAACCTTAATTTAAAACTTAAGATTGATTCTATTACTGTTATAATAGTTGCAGTATAAAACTATTATCAGTAGTTTTTTAAAAATGTCCTTTCAAAAGTTTTCTAAATGGCTTTTGTCAGACGCTGGTAGAAAGTTTGCATATTTAACTACAGGCACTATATCTACAGGTGCAATTCTTTACCATTATTTACCAAATACTGTATTTATAGATGAATACCGCAAAATAATACAGTTATATAAGTAAGTAATTGTAAATTCTTTTTTATTACTGATGTAAAAACACTTAATTACTTTTTCAGAAATGGTTTTTCAGTTCCAGTATCTGACGAACTAAATAATCGCTTTAATAAAGTTTTAGACTTATTAAATGTATGTATTATTAGAAATTAATATACTTTTATTAATATTTAATGTTTTTTTAGATTAAAAATGATGATAAACATTTATATAAACCTTTTCATACATATGGATTTGATATGAAAAGTGCTGGAACTTCATACAGCAGATTTGGGGTTATAATTGGTTTACCTGCGAATTTTACGTATACTAAAGCAAGTACAATTGATACATCAAAAATACTAGTAAGTATAAAATATGTATTAAATATTTTAGAGATTTTAAATTCATTTCTTTGTGGAGGCACTATACTAATGACATTTATGTGTTTTTTGGTTTAACTCTATGTTATATATTTCATATAACATGTCTAATTTTGTAAGTCTATTCAAGATGGTCATTAAAAACTTTAACTGATTCTTATCTTTTTTTATGTGTATATTAAATTTACTGTTAAATTTCAGCTTGGTGATGAACCAATTGCTTGGGGAACAGAACCAGCTCAGAATCTATTAGAGTCCTTAGTCGTACCAGAAAATGCTCAAATGTATGCAATGGCAAGAGAAATAAAATATAGACAATCACCTAAACCATTCTTAGATATGTTATTAGATATTAGTTTTATTGTTACGACCTACTCAATGAGTAAAAATATAAATGAAAAATTTAATCTGTACATAAAACCACAACGTACAAGAATATTTTTATACACCTTAGTTGCTTTATTTACTTACGGTGTTTATGCAACGATTACGGATGTGTCCGAAGTGCTATACGAGGAACAAATCGATAAAGAATTGAGGGAAACAAATAAAATATTTATTGAAGGTGGTAGAGAATATTATACGAAAGTTTTAGAAAGAAATAAAGCACTTAGATCTTTATTGGGTAAGGATGGAGAGAAACGTTATAGTGTACTTGGTAATGAAAATTATTTTTTGAGAACACGACATCTTCCACTTGTACAAAGAAAATCGTATTTTGAGGACAAGGTATCAGAGGAACAACTTTCATAAAATGTATTAAATGTTTGTAATATAGTTTGTTTAAATTATTTTTATTTTTTAATTAATAATAAAACCAAATTGGAATATTTTTAAAATTACTTTTATAAATTAATTTTTTTATTTATTTAATAACTAGTTAAAAAAACTTGGAAGTCATGGGACACACTGACAAAAGTTATTTTTCAACTATGTTCACTTCCATGTATTTTCATTTCATCGTTTTCTACAAGTTACTACTTACATAATATATATTTCTAACGTAATTTCATTTTTCTAGCAGATTGTATATTAATTTCTCGTACAGAGATGAAAAGTTTTTGTTTCATAAGACAATTTTTCTTGAAACAAGACATTCTTTCTTTCTTTTGATACAAATCGTCTGAAATATAGTCACAGGTCGTACTGCAGTCTAGTTAGGCTTATTGTACTTCTTCCATTGTATCATGTCATGTCACCCCTTGGTGGTGCCTTCCACTGGTTCTACTGCCTCCTGCGATCCAGTGCCTCACACTGGTACAATATGCAGTAATCTGCAGGTTGGGTCTCCATTAAATTCCATGGATCATAAGGAATTTTGTAAAAACCGTACGGTACCTCTAGAGCTGGTTCTGGATAGTATAGAATGTTATTTTTAATCCTTTTCTTGCAAGTTTATCAGCATATTCGTTGCCTTGTATTTCTCTATGTCCTGACATCCAAACTAGTTTGACACTGTTATTTTCCGCCAGAATATTGAGCTCTAGTCGCCTAGTCTTAGAACCGTCTCTGTACCAGGTATATCCAAGAGGCTTCTATTGAATGCTTGCATTTTGCCATTGTATTTCTATTTGTCAATGGTAATGGAATGTTTTCCTAGACAGGTATTTGGGAACCGTGCGGTCTGATTTCACCTCCATGATGTCTTCTTGAATTAACTGCTTTATTTTGTTGTCGCTGATCTAACGAAAATGTGACTTAGGTTTTCTTGGATCCTGTAGAACAGCATTCCTCTTTAAGATTATGTACCCATCATTCTTTATTAAAACTTTCTACTCCTTGAGTATTCACGGCGAGCAATCTGCTAATTTGAGTTAAGACATGGCGGTACAACATTTATTACATTAGAGCCACAACATTACTGGGCTTGGTAAACCTTGCTAATCACAATGTCGACGTCTATTGATCTCTAACACGTCTGTGTCAAAATCAAACACTTTAGATGGAGTTATACAGAATTTCTATGTTCAGATATGCTCTAAGCTTCAGGCAATGCAATTTGCTTTTGGTCTATTGTCTATTCTATTATTCTGTCACATACCTATGCAAGTTCTTGAAGTCGAAAATTCATGAATGACCTGTTCTTAAAGGATTTTCTTTTATGTGTAGTAGATTTAACTCTTACCAAAGTCTACCCTTATATTTATTGTAAATTCAAGAAATTTCTTTAAGGGTTGTCATTGTAATTGATATATTAGACAGCCTGCTGAGGGATTTTCGTAGAAAACACTTGACTATAGCAGGATAGCACGTGTGTCCGTTGCATGTGTTTGCTTTGTATCTTTGTTTCAAAAGATTTATGTGTTTTGTGAAAGGCCAAGATTAGGTTTAGTTTTTGTATACTTTCTAATTTTTAAGATCATTCCTTTAATATACTTCGACCGAGCCAGTTGTGGCCGTATAATTATTTTTAACTCTTTGTAATATATTATATATATATGAGACAGATTGTAACCAAGTTGGAGTTTGTTTATTTCAAATAATTATAAAGGTCCTTCGAAGCAAGTGTAGAATTCCCCTACAATATTCATATCCCAAATACCTCTCATACTCGCTGTCTACGCATGGAGGTACCCTGAGAACAGCTACAAAAATATTCAACATTTAAATGACCTCTAAACCAGCCATCAAAGCTCGAAACTCACACACAATCAGTTCAAAGATGGTCTGGAAATGCCTAGGCAAACTAAATGAACTACCCTCTTATGGGTTCCAGAACACATACGACTAGAAGGAAACGAAACAGCAGCTAAGCTGGCAAAAAAGGAGCTGAAACCCCATACTTGGGACTAGAACCATCTTGTGTAATCAGCAGTAGTACAGTCTTACAAAAACTTAGGAAAGAAGTGGGTAAAGAAAAATCGAAGTAGGTACTGGAAAGATCTAGATGAACCTCGATACACATACTCTCAGAATGCATTGCATTATGTAATTGTAGGGTCAGATACGACCTAGGGTCATACGAAATAGAAGAGAAAGGCCTATCTAACTTGAAGCCCAACGATATCCTAGACACCTAGACTTTCTAAGTTAGACAGAATTCGAAGAGTTGCTATAAGTTTGAGGAAACATCAGAATTATAGCAAGAAAAGAGGGACAGAATAGATCTTTATAGCTCGCAGGTGTATCTGTTACCCCTTATTTTGCTCATACATATAATATTATACATACGTATCAATTCTCTTATATAGTCTTCATATGTTTTTTCGTAATTTCCAATTTTTCACATTTTTCGCTGGAAAACTTACAATTTAAGCTACGGTTTACCAAAAAAAAACAAAATAATGTCGTAAGAAAAACTAATTTTGTAAAAAAAAGCTTTCCTTATTTGGTGTATATTCTAAAGCAATAAAAGAAAAGTTCATGGCTCTTTTAAGAACAGCGCACGGCCATAAAAAATATTGATTCGTGACAAAAGCTTGTTTTAAAAAACAATCAAATACCGATTTCCAATCCAATAAACTAGATATTAAAAAGTTTGAAAATATGAACCAAAAGAAAATTTCTTTTACATTTACTTTATACCTTTTACCTTCTTTGACTGTACTACAGGTATATCGTGAGTGGATTACAGGTATATTATGACTGTACTACAGAAAATAGGACAAAGTAGACGCACTCGCACAACAACTAGTTTATTCATTCCACTCCAATCAACTCGCGCTTGTTTGGGCCGCGACTCCAGAAGCAAGGGCGAGTTGTCAGAATCAGTAAATCATCAAAACCGTTATTTAATTTTCAACTCAGCAGTCGGTATTTCGCATCGCTCGGTGAAGTAACATTCACCTCGAAAATGGCGACGTTTCGATATACGCACGCCGTGGTAAGTCGATTACCGACGTCAATGCGCAATCGAGGAGAGATTGACTTAGAAGAAGCGAAAAAACAACATGAAAATTATGTTAGATTATTACGGGAAATCGGATTAGATGTTATTGAATTGCCTCCGGATGAATCTATGCCCGAGTGTGTTTTTGTCGAAGATACAGCAATCGTTTGCAATGGGACCGCTTTGATAGCTCGACCAGGTGCGGCTCATCGGGCTCGAGAAGTATGTTCTGTTAATTTCGTTCATTTAATTTCATCAACTGGAATTGGGTTGGGTCAGATATCAATTTAGTATTTCTATAGGTATTCATGCGTAATAGTAATTAGTTTAAAGTTTATTATACAATAGGTTTATAAAGAACAGCTGCAAACTCATGATTTAATTCTCCTGTTTTGTAAAAAAAGCAAATAATTAGATTTTTAAATAATTAATAGATAAAATAATAGCATCCATGTTATTTTAATGTGAATCCCCTAAAATTTTGCGGGAAACTGAATATATGTCATTTTAGGGTTAAAATTAATCTACGATCGATCTTTTCAAGGCAAGAATTGTTATTTGTTTAAAAAACATATCAAAAATTATTAATCTTTAAATAATCATCCCATAATTAATCTGTATGAAAAATTATTTGGAGGGAAATCATCTTTTTGTTCATTTGTTTCATTTTTTTATCGTTAGTAATGATTCTTTTTTTTATCTTATTTTTACTTTCTTTTCTGTCCTTTGTTAATTTCGTTCATTTAATTTTGTTACATTTCATCAACTGGAATTGGGTCAAATATCAATTAGTATTTGTATAGGTATTCATGCGTAGTAATAATTAGTTTAAAGTTTATTATACAATAGGTTTATAACGAACAGCTGGAAACTCATGATTTAATTTTCCTCTTTTGTGAAAAAGCAAAGCTATTTAATGATACAAATAATTAGATTTATAAATAATTAATAGATAAAATAATAGCATCCATGTTAATTTAATGTGAATCCCCTAAAATTTTGCGGGAAACTGAATATTATATCATTTTAGGGTTAAAATTAATCTAAGATCGATTTTTTCAACGAAAGAATTGTTATTTGTTTAAAAAACGTTATACCTAAATTATTAATCTTTAAATAATCATTCCATAATTAATCTACATGAAAAATAAAACCGAATTTTTAGGGAGGGAAATCTTCTTTTTCTTCATTTGTTTCATTTTTTTGTCGTTAGTAATGATTCTTTTTTTATCTTATTTTTACTTTCTTTTCTGACCACTTCTTTCGATTGTTTTACACCACTTTGTTACCTAATTGTAATTGCTTTTTCAAATATAAAGAAAACTATTATTCCAATCGTAATGTTAATAGATAAGGAAAGAGGAAACTGGATAAACCAAAAAAGCAGGAATGGGTATCTTAAGAAACTAATAATCTTCTATTTTAGGTGGAAACAATTCGTGTGGTATTAAAAAAAGAATTAGACCTTCCAATAATAGAAATGTCCGATGCGAAAGCGAGACTGGAAGGTGGAGATGTATTATTTACAGGTAATTGTTTTGATATATTTTTATGGTAGTTTTGCAGTAAAGCGGCCCGAGCTTAGGTTTGTTCCAAGTCAATAGTTGAATTGTTCTAGAACTGTTCGCGCATGTTTATTATTAAAAAATTATCCGCATTTTTAATAATGAATATGCGCGAACCGTTCTAGAACGATTCAATTTGTGAATTGGAACAAACTTCTTGAAATCAATGTCGTTGGGAGTTAAAAGTTCATTAGGCAGTACAATATACAAGTGTGTCCGATCTCTAATTTTGACAAAAAAAAATGCAGACAAAAACTGTCTTAACTATTGGCACTGGCACCACCAAAACTGAAAATCAACATCATCATCATCATCATCATCAAGGCGTCTCATTCCCCAGTGGAATGTTATGCGACTTGGGTTTCTCAACGAGTTTCTTACACTCTTTTCTATTTGTGCATATTCCCGCTCACTTTCATGGCTTTAATCTCTCTATCGAAATGGTCCTCCCATCTTTCTTTCGGTCTTCCTCTTGTTCTTTCTTTCTCTGGTTTCCATCTAATGACTTTTTTTATCAGTAGGTCGTTTTTTCTTCTCGTCTCTCTATGTGTCCTCTCCATCTCAGTCTTTGGGCTTTAATAAATCTGATAATATCTCTCCTATTATTGTATCTCTAATTTCATGTTTCATTCTACTTCTCATTTCCTGGTTTCCAATTTTATTGGACCAGAGGTTCTCCTTATGATCTTCCCCTCAACTATTCTTAGTCTTTCTTCGTCTTGATGATTTTCTCAACACTTCTGCAGTCTTCCTGACAACATTACTATTGGTAGTCCACCATTCCTCCCATCATCTTTCATAAACACTCTTTGCTTAAACTTACTCTCATATTCCACTTTATCTTCCTCTCGTTCCTTTTACGATTTTCTTCCACTCTTTTCTATTTGTGCATATTTCCCTCCAGTTTCTCAGTTTTATGGCTTTAATATCTGTATCGACCTGGTCCTACCATCTTTCTTTCGATCTTCCGCTCGGTCTTTCTTTCTTACTCTGGTTTCCATCTCTTGACTTTTTTGATCAGGAGGTCGTTTTTTCTTCTCTCTCTGTGTCCTCTCCATCTCAGTCTTTCCGCTTTAATAAATTTGACAATATCGTCTTCTCCTATTATTATATCTCAAATTTCATGATTCGTTATACTTCTCATTTCCTGGTTTCCAATTTTATTGGGCCAGAGGTTCTCCTTATGATCATACCCTCAACTATTTTTAGTCTTTCTTCGTGTTGATGATTTTCCCAACATTTCATCTGCAGTCTTCCTAACATTACTATTGGACCAATAGTAGCCCACCATTCCTCCCATGATCTTTTATCCCCCTTTCTTTTAACACTCTTTTCTTAAACTTACTCTCATATTCCTTTTTTCTCATCATCCACCACTTTATCTTCCTCTCGTTTCTTCTACGATTTTCTCCCACTCTTTTCTATTTGTGAATATTTCCCTCCAGTTTCTCAGGCTTTAATATTTTTATCGACCTGGTCGTCCCATCTTTCTTTCGGTGTTCCGCTCGGTCTAACAACATTACTATTGGTAGTCCACCATTCCTCCCGTCATCTTTTATACTCATTTCTCTCAACACTATTTGCTTGAACTTACTATCATATTCATTTTTTCTCAACATCCACCACTTTACCTTCCTCTCGTTCCTTCTACGATTTTTTTCCACTCTTTTCTATTTGTTCATATTTCCCTTCAGTTACTCACTTCTATGGCTTTAATATCTTTATCGACCTGGTCCTCCCATCTTTCTTTCGATTTTCCGCTCGGTCTTTCTTTCTCTGGTTTTCATCTATTGACTTTTTTATCAAGAAGGCGTTTTTTCTGCTCTCTATGTGTCTTCTCCATCTCAGTCTTTGTGTTTTAATAAATCTGACAATATTTTTTCCTATTGTATGTCTAATTTCATGATTCATTTTAATATATACTTCTCATTTCCGGGTTTCCAATTTTATTGGGCCAGGAGGTTCTCCTTATGATCTTCCTCTCAACTATTCTTAGTCTTGATGATTTTCCCAACACTTCTTCTGCAGTCTTCCTAACAACATTACTATTGGTAGTCCACCATTCCTCCCTTCATCTTTCATACTCATTTCCCTTAACACTCTTTGCTTGAACTTACTCTTATATTCCTTTTTTCTCAACATCCACCACTTTATCTTCCTCTCGTTCCTTATACGATTTTCTTCCACTCTTTACTATTTGTTCATATAGAACTGCCTCAAACCAACATTTAAAACGCAGAAATTTACACCATTCCTTATTACCGTCAAGTTTGGGCTGCTAAATTGCAAAATTACCAATTTTATTTTTTAAAATTGTATTTAATTATCAATTTTTTTTTAGGACGAGAATTTTTTGTTGGAATTTCTCAATGGACAAACGAAGCTGGAGCTCGAGCAGTTGCTGCTGCATTTCCTGAATATCCTTGTACGCCTATTAAGGTACTTTTTATTAAGAAATTATTTCGTGTGAATGCTCTGCAAATTCTCGTCTATTCATAGTTAAGTGAAAAGGTTAAGCTAAAAATAATCATTTGATGACTAAACCAGTTTATAGGTTTATTATGTATTAAAAGACACGTTATTATATCACAACAGAGAAATTTATGGTAATTTAATCACAAAAGATTTATGTCATCAATTATTTTTAATATTAAAGTTTTCTGTCTATTAAAAATTCATAAAACTAAATAATAAAGACACATTTTTATAAGTAAATAATTACTTAAAAAACAATTTATAATGGGCCAAATAGTGAATCAATACCATTCTCGAATACACTTGAACACACACACAAAATTTCATCAAAATCGGTCCAGCGGTTTAGGAAGAGATCACTCACATAATCATCCATAGAAAATTGTTATATATAAAGATGTAACTCATCAACCATGCTAAAGATATCTACCATTTCAGAGTCCATAAAAGACAAATGAACAAACATTCGTTTTTTATATATACATAGATAAACTGGACCCTTTTGTTTTTTAAAAAAATTACTCTACCTTACAGGTTCCTGATTCAAAACATTTAAAATCATTTATAACAATTGGTGGACCAGATTTATTATGTGTTGGAGCGAGTAAAGATGCCCAAGAAGTATTGAAAAGAATGGAAAGAGAAGCAACTTTTAGTTATAGTGTTATAACATTACCAGAAGACGAAGCAGCTAATGTTTTATATTTAAATGGTACGCTTGTTCATCGTAGTATTGAAGAAATTCCACGATCCTCTAAGGTAAGAATATTAATTATCAGTAACAGTTACTTTTTAAAAAATCAATTCCCAACTCTATTAATCAACGCTATATTGATACATGTAAATTAATGTATAATAGAGATGTGAATCAATTTGATAAAATAACAGTTCCACTTTTTTTAGGTATTTAGTGAGAAAATAGATTATCCTAGACGATCTATAAATTTCTCTCAGCTAGGATCAAAATCTTGTGGTTTAACATCCAGCTGTATACTTGTACGACGGACCAGACATTTAAGAAATCTTTAAATTTAAAATATAAAGATAAACGTAACCTTTCCAATGTTTTATGTGTTCAGAAACGTTGCTGTGAAAAATTTCAGCCAATACTTATATAACTGTAAAACAGATATTTTTATTTTTAACTGGCTGTATTTAGCTACCAAAGTCGTACAAATTTTATTAAACCGAAGCTTTTAATGGTAGGCGTTGCGACAGAAAAATCGTCACAAAAATGAGTAACGGAACTTCAATTGTTTCCATTCTATATCATTAAAAGCTTCCACAAATTTATTGAGTATTATATGAAATTATGATCATTCCACATAGAATTGTAGTTGTTGCTGGCAGTTTATTATTTTTAAGTTCTAATCCAGTAAATTAAAAAAAAAGTATTATTGTTATTAAATTAATCTAAGGCTGCCAGAAGTTGTGGTTAATCAGAGTTGGATTTGGAGGTCTGGAGGTCCCGGTGCTATTAAGAAGCCGAGGCTCTTAATTATTTTTCTAATAAAAGGAACGTGAAATCACAGTTTTTTTTTGAAGCAAAGTTTTCCTAAGGTGGGAAAGGTGGCAGGCATTTTTGTTGAAATAATACTTAAGAGCGTGATTATAACTCATCATAATTGATTCCAACTGATTAAAAGTTATTTAAAGTCATCTTAAGCAATAAATATCGTAGAATGCAGAATATTAATTATTCTATATCGCTTTACAAAACATTTTCAAGAAAAAACAATTACTTCCCGGGCTATGGGCCCCGACGGGTATTGAATTACACTTCATAGTCGAACGGAGTTGGTATATCTATAAGATATTTAAACCAACCATTCTTGTTTGTAGTTAGAAGGGACAACATAACTTGTAGACCGGTTTCGGCGTATTTGCGCCTCATCAGTACAAGGTATATGCTACCTGTCAGCGAGTTTAAAGCATAATCGCTGACTAAAGACTACACTAAAATCACAATCAATATATGTCTTTCAGTAACGGAGATGTGATAGTAGCGACATCTTCACCTCTAACGGAAAACTAAAATTCGATTTGACAACAAGACTATTAAAGTATTATTACAAAAAAATTGTAAAATTGTCATATTTAATTAAGCAGTTTCAATCGATTACAACTGATTGTAAGTGATTTCTAATAACCTCAAGTGATTGCAAATGGCTACAAATGATCACAAGTAATTGCAAACGATTTAAAGTGAATACAAGTGATTGCCAATGATCAGAACTTATTGCAAACCATTTGAGACCACTCATCTTATCTAAAAGATGTGTCACTATATCTTCCTGCTCCTTATTAGAAGATATGTATGTTAGAGCAGAATTCAATTGCTGATACACATCCATTTTTTCTACAAAATAAAGGGTTACGCACCTCGATCAAATCAAAAATTGTTACTCGTCGAAATTTGGATTTTTTTTTGGAAGCATAGCTTTCTTATGTTGGGATACGATAGAAAACGATTTAAAGTGAAGACAAGTGATTGAAAATGATCAAAAGTGATTGCAAACGATTTAAAGTGAACACAAGTGATTGCACATGGTCAGAAGTGACTGCAAACAATTGAAAGTCAACACAAGTAATTGCAAATGGTCAGAAGTGATTGCAAACGATTTAAAGTGAAGACAAGTGATTGTAAATGATCAAAAGAGATTGCAAACGATTTAAAGTGAACACAAGTAATTGCACATGGTCAGAAGTGACTGCAAACGATTGAAAGTCAACACAAGTGATTGCAAACGATTTAAAGTGAAGACAGGTGATTGCAAATGATCAAAAGAGATTGCAAACGATTTAAAGTGAACACAAGTGATTGCACATGGTCAGAAGTGACTGCAAACAATTAAAAGTCAACACAAGTAATTGAAAATGGTCAGAAGTGATTGCAAACGATTTAAAGTGAAGACAAGTGATTGCAAATGATCAAAAGAGATTGCAAACAATTTCCAGTAATTGAAAATGACCACAGCTAATTTTAAATAATACTTTAGAGCATTAACAAAGCTATACTTTCCCCTTATCTATCATTTCTGGAGTACCACATCTTATTTACTTTATTTCTATTATGGGGGCTCCATTCTTGACCAAGTTTTGGGGCAATAGCTTCTCTTACCTTCCTCCAAATCCCACTCTGTGGTTAATATAAAAAGAGATTATTTTAAGTGAGTGTAGCTCTCTAAATTTATATAGCAATGATTTTTGTGTAACAATATCCACCCTATTTGTATGACAATATTTTTTATAATAATTATTTACTTTATTATATAACAAAATTTGATTTGGGTATTCAATAATATGTAAAACTTGGTATATTGCTTACCAGATTGATTCAAATATTAAAAAATCTTATTATCAACTTTCTTTTATGAACTTTGAACTAAATATTATAAATATTATTTAATACCCAAATTTAATTCTATACTCTTTTAGTATTTTGAGGCTGAAATATGCAATTTAGTAGATTAAATAAGATAAATTTTACTGTTAAATATCTCTGTGGTAAATAATTATAGATATCTGTTATATTTGATGTTTAGATATTTATCTCGAGAAATGTGTCAGAATGAAATTTATATTTCTATATATTTATAGTTCAAAAATCAGCGCAATTACATTTTTTCGTAGATAATAAAATTATCTGTTGCTGATATTGGTGTTGCAATTATTTTTAGATATTTTTTACATTATTACCATTTCTTTATAGTCTAAGAACCAGAGCTGAAAATTTAACATCAGCGGGATGAGGATCAATTTTACTCGTTGAGGCGTAGGTGCTCCCGAGGATTGTTGCGGAGTATGAAAATTTTACTTAACGACTTAGCCACGAAGACAAACTTCCGATTTGGGACCAAGGTTACTTGCGAGGGAGTAAAAGTGTTAAATTTTATATGTCAACCAAATGGCTCAACCCTAAGAGCTAGAGAGGACATTACTTACCCTTAGATTTACAAACGAGGAGAGTTGCGAGGGAGTAAAAGTGTTAAAATTTTTGCCTCGGTCAAATGACTCAACTCTGAGAGAGGAGATCACGTAGGCGCCCTTAGATTTTGGACCAAGGATAATTGCGAGGGAATAAAAGTGTTAAATTTTTTGAATCGACAAATTGACTCAACTCTGAGAGAGGACATCACTTAGCCACGAAGATGCTCTTCAGATTTGGGACCGACGGGAGTTACAATGAAGTAAAAGTGTTAAATTTTTTAAGTCGGCTAAACGACTCAACTCCAAGAGAGGGATTCAGTTAGCCACGAAGACGCTCTTTAGATTTGGGACCGAGGATTGTTGAGAGGGAGGAAAAGTGTTGAAATTTTTCTGCAAATTAAACGACTCAATTCTAAGAGAGAACATCACTTAGCTACGAAGGCTCTCTTCAGATTTGGGACTGAGGATAGTTGAAGTGTTCAATTTTTTGTGTCAACTAAACGACTAAACCCTGAGAGAGGACATCATTTAACCAGGAAGACGCTCTTCAGATTTGGAACCGAGGATAGTTGCGAGGGAATAAAAGTGTTAAATTTTTTGTCTCGGACAAACCACTTAACTCTGAGAAAGAACATCATTCAGCCACGAAGTTGGTCTTCAGATTTGGGACTGAGGATAGTTGCGAGGGAATAAAAGTGTTAAATTTGTTGTGTCAACTAACCGACTCAACCCTGAGAGAGGACATCATTTAGCCAGAAAGATGCTCTTCAGAATTGGGACCGAGGATAGTTGCGAAGGAATAAAAGTGGTAAATTTCTTGTGTCGACTAAACGACTCAACTTTGAAAAAGGACATCACTTTACCTCGAAGATGCTCTTCAGATTTGGAACCGAGGATAGTTGCGAGGTAATAAAAGTGTTAAATTTTTTGTGTCAACTAAACGACCCAACTCTGAGAGAGGAGGTCATTTAGCCACGAAGACGCTCTTCAGATTTGGGACCGAGGATAGTTGGTAGAGAATAAAAGTGTTAAATTTTTTGTGTCGACTAAAAGACTCATCTTTAAGAACAGACATCATTCAGCCACGAAGATGCTCTTTAGATTTGGGACCAAGGATAGTTGCGAGGGAATAAAAGTGTTAAATTTTTTATGTCAACTAAACGATTCAATCCTAGAGAGCACATCATGTAGCCTCGAAGAGGCTCTTCAGATTTGGGACTAAGGATAGTTGCGAGGGAGTAAAAGTGTTATATTTTTTGTCCCGACCAAACGAAACAACTCAGAGGACATCACATTGCCTCTGTCACGTAGACGACCCTCAAAGTTGGCACCTCCTGGCACTTCTCTCTTGTCACAACTTCGAGGAGGGAGGAGTGCTTGAGTGGCAATGCGATGTCCTCAAGTATAAGATCATAAGACACTATATTTTGTCTACGTTAAATTTTCAGTCCTGGCTCTCTGTCTATTAAAATCACTTTATTTAATTGAATGTTTTCGAATTACACTGATATTATTTCGATTATTGTAAAAGGTGTTTTCTTTTCTATATGCATATGTTTTCTTAAAAAACTAATATTTGAATGGGTGCTAAATTTCTAGTAAAGAAAAACCTTGCATATTTAATAATTCTTGATATAAAACTTTACCAATTTGACTGATGAATTGTACCTGGTTGAATTATTTTCTCAAAACTAGGTGCAGCAATCATTATACCAAAAATTAAATACAAGACATTATTTTTAAACACAAAATAATGTCTTTTATAAATAAATTTATATGTGCTAATAGAATCTCAAACCAATAATAGTTGTCAATGTTTAGCTATCTCAACAAATCAAAATTCTGTATCTTAATCAATGGTTAATTATAATTTTATAAAACAAAATGTTGTTTATAATTTTCAAAAATATCACCAAACAAAATTACTCAATCATTATGGACTAGGCAAGGAAGGCCTGTACAAAATTTGAAAGATGCGACCTAATTGCAAAAGTGTTGGTTTTTCGGTTTTGTAACAACAAAAGAAAAAACTTCGCTCCAATTTTTTTCCTTTTTTATCAAGTAGGTAGTAAGTAGATGCTTGTGGTGATTTATTTTCTGTGAGGCTGCCATAAGTAGGCATCATTATGATAAAGGTACAAATATAGGCAATTGGGAGGCATTGTTTTATGGGCCCTTGGTGAAGGTTTCTGTGGTTCCCTTCGTCCTTGCCCAATGGAAGGGCTCCACGACGGAGGATACACGCCACAGCATCAATCTCCCAAACCAACATTGCACACTACCACACAACACCTACACTCACACCAAAGAAAGAAGACTGTTTAGGTATGTTAAAGCGCCATGGATGGAAGAAGAGCAATCCAACCTGCTGCAAATGGGAAAATTTGTGAGAGCGGGACCGACGACAGATACTAACACCATCCAAACACTCCTATCCACTCCCTGAAAAGGACATAAGTCCTACAGCAGGGTCTTCTTACCTACCATACTCCTATAAATTACTCCTTTTACCTACCAATCTCCATATTCTTCAGCCTTCTTCAGCCATTGTTAAAGTCAACACCATTCCGCCTTTTTGAGAATAAAAACAAAAACTTCTTGTACGCCATGAGAGACAGCAAAGAGACTGCCAAGTATCAATTTGTACCATTTGTTTACTTAGGAAGGACAAATGTCCGTTCTGTGTGAATTGGGCCTTAGAGGAGATACATTTATAAATAAATAATTTTAAAAAATATTAGTAAATCAAAATTTAATAAGAAGTGAAAGGTTTAACACCGTAGGTTTCATAAATAGAATTCCAGAATCGGTACATATCTTCCTTGGGATTCTTTCTGACTTCCAACCAGGATCCAATAGCTAAATATTGAAAATCATCAGGTTTTACTGTAGGCCAAGTAATATTTTGTAAAAGATCAGTAGGTTCAGGAGTAGGATTTCTAAAAATGAAACAGTTTATATAAATAAACAAGAAATGGCATTGATTATGGAATCAGACAGGAATTGATCTATATCTTAACGCGACAGCGCTTTAACAACGTTAGGCTACGGCCACACAGGCGGGATTTCACGCAGCATTATTTCCCGTTATTATAAGCTACACCAGCAGTTTTTGAAGCGCATAAAAACCAGTTCATCCCTTGTCACACACATTGGTTTTTAGTTCTTCGCGTGTGGAAAAGTTACAGAAATGAACGAAATTTTACTTAATAAATATGCAGTTAATGCAATTTGTGTCATTGTTATCGTCTTCGCCTAAAAAATGTTGGATTCATCCAGTAATGACTGATCGATTATTATCAAAGTGAAAACACCTACGTTTTCAACACATATTTAAACCCATAGAAGTTTTTTGAATACTACAGAATGTATATTCTTTCCTTTGAACTGCTTTTATGATAAATTATGGGTGATAAATATATCCAAAGAAAATATAGCAATGATGAATTACCAGTTTGGAAACCCAAGACAAAGTAAAAAGAAGCTTGAAAGTGAAACCAGAGATCGGGAGACCGTCATCTACATTTTGGGCGAGAATTTTCGTATTTTGCCAGTCCAACTGGTAACAATGTGGACTATTTTTTTGGGGTGTTTTCACGCTGAAACGCAGCGTGAAATCACGCTCGTGTGTCCGTAGCCTAAAGACTGAGATTATAGATTCTATTCCTGTCGGAAATATCTTTAAATCCCTAGAAATTACTTACAAATATTTAGCAAAGTTGGTAAACATTGTTATAAATTTCTTTTGGACAAGTTGATCTATTTCTGGATAATGAGTGAGATCTGTTGTATTTAAGCCAAAATAATTACGTCTTAATATAAAACTTATTTCTTCACCGTGTCGACAATCCTCAGAAAATCCATATCCTAAATGCATAATAAGATTTTTAAATGGTATACCTTTTTATCGAGGAATTAAAGTACCAAAAAAGGTCTTACTATTCCAGTTTTAATGCAGTTTGGTGCCTTGGATTCGTTGGAATAATTGGTTTCCAGGAGTGTGATTTTGGAGGGGTTGGAGTGTTGAATTAAAGGACCCATCCTGTAGGACTTTTCAGGGAGTGGATGGTGGAGTTTGAATGGAGTCGTCGGCGCCACTCGGTGTTGGCTTCCTGGTTTTTCTGCTGTTTTGGTGATTCCTAGCCCATGAAACGTGCCTAAACCATCAAAAAAATATTTTTTTTGGTGTTAGTGAGTGTAGCCACACGTGGTGCAATGTTGGATAACCAGTTTAGGTCAAAAAATTTTTGGTAACACTCCAGAGGAAGACGTTGATAGCACCATTTCCAGACCCCAGGTGCTGCATTGTCCTTGCCATTATCCTATTCTTGTTTATCAACCTTAAAATCTCTAAGTAACGGGTTTTTGTCAACTTTTTGGGCACCAGGAAGTGCTATTGTTATGTTCGTATTCAACAACCTCAAACACCCCTCCAAGTAACGAGTTTGGGGTCAAATATTAAACAATTTTTCCAAATACTCCAGAGAAAAGCGTTAATAGCACCATTTTCGAGCACCAGGTACTGCTTAGACTATTGCCTTCTGGAGGAAGACGTTGATGGCACCAGGTAAAGCGCAAACCCTTGCTATTGGCATATTTGTTGTTCAGCAACCTCAGACACCCCTAGATCCAATGTCTAATAAATTTTCCTAATAAACAAGAGGAAGACTTCTGGACATCGTAGGTCCTTGTTGGTCTCATATTCGTGTTTGGAAACCTTGAGATTGCGTCATTATCAGATTAGTTCACAAAGTTTTTAAAGTTTCTCAAGAATCCAAAACACCAAAGCACATAAATCTGACAAAAATCTATAGTTCACTGCTTTATTTCCTAGACTATTTCCTTACCTGGTGTATAAGTAAATCCTCCTAAAGGTCCATGATATTTGAACTCATAAAAATATACATCATTCCAACGTGATTGTAATTCTGCGGCTTTAATAATCGATCGTGCAAAACTTTGATCACTAAAATACTTTTTTGAAACAAATCAAAAAAATGAAATTGTGTTAAAATAATTATCTTACTTTAATTAATCCACGTTCATTTGCGGGAAAATCTAAATAAGGAGAATAATAATCTTTTATTAGTAGAGAAGCTTTCGAAATACTGCTAGCATTAGCATTTAAATCCCTAGGTACTAATATTGATAGATCATTTTGGATTTCGATTGAGGTATTTGGGAATGTCACATCTGATACATAAAATAATGATTCTTCAGAATTCACTCCCATTATTAATTTAACATCATTGATTTCACCAGTTTCTAGTAATTCAAACATACGTTTGGTTAAAAAGGCACCTTCATGTTCCACTTCTATAACAGGAGCGAAGAAAAATCCGTTTTGGATTTGGTTATCTGATGGTTTTTCCTAAAAAAATGGTACAGGATCTAAGCAAATTGAATGAACTAGGACAAAATAACACTGATATCTTCCTATGAGTTCCAGGAACCAAAGGAATAGAAGGAAACGAAACAGAAGATAAGCTGGCAAAAAAAGGAGCAGAACCATCTTGTGGAATCAGCAGTGGTACAATCTTAGAAAAACTAAGGAAAGAAGTTGATAGAAAAAAATCTAAGTACTGGAACGATGTAGAAAGACTAAGACAACCGGTGGGAAACTATAACCAGAGATCTTTCAGCGGTCTAAACTTTAGTTTTATAATGGAAATATTAACCGGGCACTGCTGATTAAGAGGACGCATAGAGAAACTAGTATTGGTAGATGAAGAAAAGTGCAGATTTTGTGAGGTAGAGGATGAAACCTCATACACATACTCTCAGAATGCATTGTGTTACGTAATTCTAAGATCAGATACCGAGGGTCATATCTAACTTGAAACCCAACGATATCCTAAACTTTCTAAGAAAGATAGTACACGAAGAGCTGCTATAAGGCTGAGGAAACATCAGACATAACCGAGAGAATGTAGTGGCAATGGACAGGACACGTGGCCAGGATGGATAACAATCGATGGTCATCTAGAGTATTGAGATAGAGGCCCTGGGAAAACAAAAGAAAGCTGGGTAGGCCAATGCAGAGATGAGCCGAAGACATCAAAACCACAGCAAAAAGAAACTGGACGCAAAAAGCAGAAGATAGAGATATCTGTAAAAATCTTGAAGAAGCCGATCTCCAGCAGTGGAATATCTACGGTTTATAAAGAAGAAGAAGATATCGAATGCACCTATATACTCTATATCTTGGTTATTAAACCAAAAAATATATTTAAATGAATTTACCATCTTATGAATAGTATGTGCAGCTCTATCTATATCATGTGCTGGAAGACTTTTTAAATACTCGTAAATTTCTGTTGAAGATGCATTTTTGGTAGCAAAATCTGGGTTCAATATAGTTGCAAGTAAATAAGAAATTTCTGTTTGGTTTCTTTGATAAGCCCATGGACTTAATGCACTTCCACTCTCACATATTGCTGCTCTAAATAAACCTAAAGAAAGAGTAATTATCTATTAATATAATGAGTAGAAATCATCAGATATAAATTACCTTTAGATTGTGGACTTAGTACGTGGTAATGAACAGATGCAGATCCAGCACTTTGACCAAATACAGTTATTTTATTAGGATCACCACCAAAGTATTGAATGTATTGGTTCACAAATTTAATGGCTAATAATTGATCTTTCAATCCTGCATTACCGGGTATAACAGTATCGCCAGTTGAGAAAAATCCTTAAAAAAAAGTTCCAACTATCTAGTACTAAATCGTAGATAAATTTCTTACCAAAAGGACCAACTCTGTAATTGAAAGTTACATACACAACATCATAGTTCATTAAATGATCAGGTCCACTATTAACATCTACGGAGGAACCTTCAATAAAACCACCACCATAGATGTAGATCATCACTGGTAAACTAGCGTTTAGCTGAGGATTCTAGAAGTAAAGTTTAATAAAAGACTGAAAAATAACTAATTCTGAAGATGGCTTTCTATAACCTACCAAATATTAAATTGAACTAACTTCAAATTAAATACCTTTGGAGAGAAGATATTAATGAATAAACAATCTTCATCACCATCAATATTATCTGCAGTCATCTGTAAACAGTAACTTTTCTCTTCAGTTGCATCTACTACACCACTCCATGGTTCTTTTGCTTTGGCGGCCTACATACATTAATATTAGAATCTAATTTAACTTATTTTTTAAAATTAATTTTACCTGAAATCTGTATTCATTTATTGGAGGCTCAGCGAAAGGTACACCTTGGAATGAGTACAAAGTAACTCCGGTTATGGTGGTTCTTGTCTTACCTCGAACTGTACCCAGTGGAAAATCCAATAAAAAGTCATCTCCACTCTTTAACAAATTAGTTATTATCAGAATAGATATATAAAAAGCAGAGGTTGGAAGGTAGTGAGCTTGTTTTTTTTAAAGCGAAGCTGTTAATGAAGATGCTACGATAAAGAAATCGTCACAAAAATGAATAATGTAACTTCTTATGGGTCGTTTCACATTCAAATAAGGCAGAGGTTAGAAGGTAGCCAGCTTTTTTAAAGCAAAGCTGTTAATGATAGGTTCGGAAGAGATGCTACGATGAAGAAATCGTCACAAACATAAATAACGTAACTTCTAATAACCTGTTCCAGATTTGAGTAAGGCAACGCTCCATAGCTCTTCGCTTCTTCCACTTTTGAGTGCTTACACCAAGTATGCACCAACTTTATTTTGGTGTACCAAAGATATTATTATAAGCTTCGCTTCCCTCGAGTTCTTCAGGTTTTTTAGTAGCAAATTAGATAAAGTATTTTAAATAATTTAGCGCTAGTGTCTCGCTATTTTTTTTAGAGCTATATTATGCTACCTCCACACTCTTAGCAAGTGTCTGCGAGACCAAACGAGAACCAGAGTGTGGTGTGTGCGTCGTCTTGGTATTCCTCGTGTTGTCTCTGCATGTCTTCACTTTTGTTGATTATTCCAGCGCGAGTCAAATAAAGCAAGAGTTGGGAAGCGTTGATCTCGTTGAAATTTAAAATATATTATGCTACCTTTATACTCTTGGCGAGTTTCTGCGAGACCAAGCAGCAATTCACGTTTTCTTTCTATCCTCCCCAGAATTTCCTCGTTGGTTTTCCGCTGTATGCTAAACAATGGAGAATTTTTGAGCTTTACATCCTCTTTCTGCCCAATCAAAGATACGCTGTTTTCCTGCGTTTTATTGTGAGCAGCAATTCACGATCTCTTCCTATCCTCCTCACAATTTCCTCGTTGGTTTTCCGCTGTATACTCAACAATGGAGAATTTTTGAGCTTTACGTCATCTTTCTGCTCAATCCCAGATACGCTATTGTCCTGGGTTTTATCGTGAACAGCAATTTACGTTCTCTTCCTATCCTCCTCAGAATTTCTTCGTTGGTTTTCCGCTGTATGCTCAACAATGGAGATTTTTGAGCTTTACATCCTCTTTTTGCCCAATCAAAGATACGCTGTTTTCCTGCGTTTTATCGTAAGCAGCAATTCACGTTTTCTTTCTATCCTCCCCACAATTTCCTCGTTGGTTTTCCGCTGTATACTCAACAATGGAGAGTTTTTGAGCTTTACGTCCTCTTTCTGCTCAATCCCAGATAAACTATTGTCCTGGGTTTTATCGTGAACAGCAATTTACGTTCTCTTTTTCCTATCCTCCTCAGAATTTCTTCGTTGGTTTTCCGCTGTATGCTCAAAAATGGAGAATTTTTGAGCTTTACATCCTCTTTCTACCCAATCCCAGATACGCTGTTTTCCTGCGTTTTATCGTGAGCAGCAATTTACGTTCTCTTCCTATCCTCCTCAGAATTTCCTCGTTGGTTTTTCGCTGTATGCTCAACAATGGAGAATTTTTGAGCTTTTCATCCACTTTCTTCCCAATCCCAGATATGCGTTTTTCCTGCGTTATATCGTGAGCAGCAATTCACGTTCTCTTCCTATCCTCCTCAGAATTGCCAGGTTGGTTTTCCGCTGTATGCTCAACAATGGAAAATTTTTGAGCTTTACATCCTCTTTCTGCCCAATCCCAGATACGCTGTTTTCCTGCGTTTTATCGTTAGCAGCAATTCACTTTCTCTTCCTATCCTCCTCAGAATTTCTTCGTTGGTTTTCCGCTGTATGCTCAAAAATGGAGAATTTTTGAGCTTTACATCCTCTTTCTACCCAATCCCAGATACGCTGTTTTCCTGCGTTTTATCGTGAGCAGCAATTTACGTTCTCTTCCTATCCTCCTCAGAATTTCCTCGTTGGTTTTTCGCTGTATGCTCAACAATGGAGAATTTTTAAGCTTTACATCCACTTTCTGCCCAATCCCAGATATGCGTTTTTCCTGCGTTTTATCGTGAGCAGCAATTCACGTTCTCTTCCTATCCTCCTCAGAATTGCCAGGTTGGTTTTCCGCTGTATGCTCAACAATGGAAAATTTTTGAGCTTTACATCCTCTTTCTGCCCAATCCCAGATATGCGTTTTTCCTGCGTTTTATTGTGAGCAGCAATTCACATTCTCTTTCTATCCTCCTCAGAATTTCCTCGTTGGTTTTCCGCTGTATGCTCAACAATGGATTATTTTTGAGCTTTACTGTCTATAGAAAGATTTATCATAGAGGTTGTGAAGCCCAAGGTGAAGAAGAACACTTAAGACGGCGGATTTACGAAAAACTAAGAGAAATTGATCTGAGTTCTGTCCAGGATTTTATGGGACATATACAAAGAAATTTAAATCTGGCAGGACAGAAAAGACCACGCAACATAATTCGATGGAATAATTTAGTTAGGTATTTAATTGTAATTTATGTTTAAAAATGTTAATGGAACGCTTACGAAGTTACATGAAGATTGTAGGTAAAGCAATTGCTGAGAAGACATAAATAAAAGTTCAACTAAGATTATTTGGTAGGTACTTACCACAAACGAGCAGATAAGAAAAAATGTAAATATAATTTGACCGACCAGTAGCATTGCAACAGTTTAATTAAAACTAATATCTACATAAATTTATATTCGATTTTATACCAAAAATATCTAACACTCAAAGATACAAGATAAAATTGTATTAAAAGTGTGCGAGAAGATAATTTGATTAATTTTTATCGATAAGTTTATTTAAATAATAGATAATCTCTACTTCAATGTTAAAGAAAATCATTTTTTATATATCGAAAATAAAAATTTAATCTCCATATAAATTCATGACAAGGATAGATCGACGACGACATAATTTTGGAATGCTGGTACCTTGCTCCAATAGTCAAATATGAATTTGTATCGTGTATTTTTTAAAATCTAACCTTGTCTTTCTGATTTATATCCCAGTCTGCATCAATAATATTAATATCAAGTCACGAATTTAGGAATAATTTTTTTACTACACGCAAAGAGAAGCATCTAGAGTTTAGAAAGTTTTAGATATGTCTGTAGAACTTGAATCTTTTGAAAGTAGGTAATTTAAAACTTTTACAATAAATTACGTTTTGATTTTTAATTTGTTAACAGATTTTGAATATATTATAAAAAGTAAAAAGGAAGACCGAATATGTTTTGGATCTGGTGTAAAAAGGCATACAAGTCCAATTGGAAAAAGACTTTCTTCTGCACAAAGGATGCAAGTACGAGAATTATTTCCAAATACTAGTCCTGGTTGTTATTATACAGAAAACATTACTTCTGCGCTTTATCCTGAATTAAATAAGGTACCTATCTTTTAAAAAAAACATAATTTTGTATAGTTTAGAAATAAAAAAAATTATAAAACCATATTAAGAATGTTGTAGAGAGATTGTGCTGCATTTTTCACATATCTTAATTTCTAT
This sequence comes from Altica lythri, assembly GCA_964028335.1. Lineage (NCBI taxonomy): Eukaryota > Metazoa > Arthropoda > Insecta > Coleoptera > Chrysomelidae > Altica > Altica lythri. The sequence goes on from OZ034809.1 coordinate 5,294,911, forward strand.
ACACAATTTTAGTAAGTCGAGCTAAAAAAGGTCCAAAGACCTTAACTGGAGCTCTGAAAGCCACTTTAACACCAGCAATGAGAGTTTTGTTACACCATCCTTCTATTTCCATAAGGAGGAGGCAAGGGTAGGCTTTTACAGGCTGCAAGAAGACCTGAGCAACATTTTTGGTACATCGGGACACAACAAAATAACGCTAGAAATTGGAGAAGACATCTGAGAGATGAAATCAGACTACATGGTTACCAAACACCTAGAAAATAGTCCAGGTAGAAATACATCAATGTAAAGAATGGCAAAATGTAAGCACAAAACCCAAGATTTAGGATTATCTGGTACACAGACAAATCTCAGACTGAAGAGGGTTTAGGAGCAGAAATTTCCAGTAGTGATGAAAACGTAATAAATTCTGTCCCTCAAGGAACATATACATCTGTATTTTAAGCGGAAGTATATGCAATCTGTAATGCGCAAGAGAAAATAATTTACAGATATAAGCGCACCAGCCTCTTGGAACACTGAGAGGAACATTGCAGTAGAGCTTGTTAGATCTGGTAGCCTGGAAAAACTCCGGGATATATATGTGTGGACAAATGCCTAGTGTACAGCAGCAACAAAGTCGTTTCAATGCGAGTGGCGAACCCGACGAACAGCCGAATCACTCTCAAGAATAGGCAGACCATTGGAGTGTGTGGATGAGCCTGTGGGTAAGGTGACAAGGATTGAAGAGCAGGTTCAGGACAGTGGCATTCACCAAGTTTCCGAAGAGCTCGTGGCCACTTTTGAGAAATCGTGGGAAAATCTCTCGGAAGAAGAGAGAAGGAAGGCCAAAGACTTCATCAAAAAGGAAGGCAGTCTATTTGCAAAAGAGAAAATCTCGTTCAACACCGGATCAACACTGGTAATGCTGCCCCCATTTGACAAGCACCAAACACCTTTTGCTAAGCAAGAAGAAGCCACGTCGATCACGAAGGACATATTGCAGGAGGGAATAATCGAGAAATCCAATAGTCCCTGGTCATCTCCGGTGTTACAGATACTTAGGCGGATATTGGGGCTTTAAAGACCCTTACAGTGGTTTCCAGACTAATACACGAATGCTAAATATAACTCGATATCCTGGCGGTACATAACAGTGCCAAACTAGATTGGATGCCAGGAGATAGAGGAATACAAGATAACGAACAACCTGATAAACTTGCAAGAAAAGGATCAGCTACAATATTCTACGGTCCAGAGCCAGCTCTAGGGGTATCAAAAAGTACGGTCCGGAGCCGAATGAAAGTCTAGATTCGTAAGCAAAACAACCAAACTAGGCCAAGCACACAGCAGAATCTGTATTGAACAGATGTGCTCCAGAAGAGTTGAAACACCAGGAGAAACCAGCAGGAATCAGCTACGAGTCATTCGAGAATTTCTATCATTAGACGTCTGGAAACCATTGGATTGTTTAATGGATATTATGCAGCAGAAAACCTGAAACGTGTTACCATTGCAAAGCAACGGATCGGAAGAGACAGTCAGCTTTTGGAGACTTTAAAGTGCCTTCACAAACATTTAGCACCTATACCTTAGACCTATACAAGCTTGTAGAGAGTACCAAGATCCTGCAGGCTGATGCAGTTCGACCGGTGACTGCTTCTATAACGCTTTTTCCTGTCGTGCATTCTGCGTTCTCTCCATTCGTCAGAATGACCAATAATAAACATAGCATCAAAAAATCCACAACACATTTTAAAAACATTGTTGACTTCTGTTTTTTCAGATTAGATCCAAATTAGGAACATTTCCTCTTTGCAACAAAGCACCACGTTTTCGAGACTGGTCAAGTTATGAAATTCCTGGACCAGGAAGATACACTATTTGCAAGTTTTTATCAAAATTTAAACAAAACGTAAAGCCTTTCGAATCTGGGGCTAAAATTATACAGAAAAAACTGGCTTGTGTTCCAGGGTAGGTTTTATTAAATCGATAGTTATTCTACTATTTTATTATATATACTTACAGACCAGGAACGTATAATAATAGTAAAAAAATAATATGCAAAAGAACAAATTTCTTGGACAATTTTGGTGTTCCTAAACCTGTAAATGCTGTTGAGATAATTTGTGTTAATAAGGCTAAAGATGCATGTCAAAAATGCGATGTAGTTTGTGAAGGTGATTATTGGCAAAAAGAGTATACTACCTTTTTATGTCAATCTTGTATGGACGAAGAATTAGATCTACATGAAATCTATGATAATAAAACTTTAAATGAATTTAAGGTAAGATATTTATTTATTAATCGAAGTGGGAATTATAATGGTTTTTTTTATAGAAAATTAGAAACTGTTCCTTTATGCACGATCATCAAAATACCAAAGCTGCTATTCAGATTATACCAACAAAAAAAGTTAGAAAGAAAGTGCAACTTGAGAATTATTTAACACTCTATATGTAGGTATATGAACAAATTTGATTAAAATGAACCAGGAGTATAAATTGAACATTTTATCCATCACCAAATCACAGGCAGGAATGTAAATATTTACACGAACTGAATAGACCACGTATTACTTCAAGTTTAGTACTAGAATGTCACCAAACTCTAACTGATGCCAGCCAGAATAACGTGGCCACTCTGAGCTGGATCAAAGACATGCGGACAATTTAGCAAGGAGGGCTGCGGGCTAAAAACATGTTACCCCTCGCCCATCAACCAAGCTAACAATGTCCGCTGTCGTAGACCTTATCAAACAGCACTCTCCTCAAAATTGTATACAGTGCTGGGATAAAACAACGAACTGTAGACTGGTCAGAGACTTAGTACCTCATCCTGGCGAGGAAACAGCAAGAAAATTTAAGGCATTGACCAGACAAAACCTCCGAATAGCTGTAAGAATTTTAACAGGTCACTGCCAATTGCGATGACAACATCTCTTTAGGATGAAATTAGCAGAATCGCTCCTATGCAGAGGTTGCGAACAAGAAGAGGAAACAGTAAAGCATAGTAATATAATGTATGACTGCTCTGTTTTTTCTGAAATTAGAAGATCCGTGTTGGGCGAGTACTGGCTTACACCAGCCGATGTCAGGGAGATCCCCCTAGGGAGCCTCATCACCTACCTGTATTTTACATCTCTAGGACAGATGACAGCCTGAGGTGTGGATATCCCTACACACGGGAGGATACACAATGGGTCATATGTGACCTTAGTGCTGGTGGAGCACTTGTTCACCTTTCCCCAAATTTCCAGTTCCAGATCTAGATTCATCATCAGTTCAATTAACTTTTGAAAATTCATTTAGAAACGATTCTATATAATCAAAATAATACTGAAGCTGTAATTCAGATGATACCAATAAAAAAAGTTAGAAAGAAAGTGCAACTTGAGAATTATTTAACACTCTATATGTAGATATATGAATAAATTTGATTAAAATGAACCAAGAGTATAAATGGAACATTTTATCCTTCACCTATCCATCCGGTTCAATTAACTTTTGAAAATCTATTTAGGAACGAGATTTGATTGCTTAATTCAACCTTCATTTTCACTTCACTAGCTACGTTTCATCATGTGTTAATAATTCATCAAAAGACTGTTCAATATATTTTATTTTCTGAAATATCTGCGCAGGTATTAAAAATTATAATTTGCAATATATTTATATAACGATGATTTATTAAAAAGTTAGTAAAGGTTTAAGTATCTAAGTGTGATCAAGATATGAAAAAAATTATATTATTATTATTTGTATCATTTTTGATAACCACTTCGGTAAGTATTTTGCGTCAGATAATATCTTATAACAAACGTAAGTGTTCTGTTTATTCTAGACTTCAGATTTGTCTATTACAATACACGATGGACAAATTAGAGGACGTCAAGAATACTCCTTAAGAAATATTTCTTTCTATGCCTTTCAGCAAATTCCATATGGTAAACCACCAATTGGATTACTAAGATTTAAAGTATGATAAATGTTTTTTTAAGCGAAGCGTTTATTGCTGTTCCGACAGAAAAATCGTCACAAAAATGAGTAACGCAGCTTCCCTCTTCCTGCCTATGTATTGTTGCTCTCACTTTTCAGTAATCCAACGCTTTCTAATTCACTGCTTTAGTACCTTATGGTAAATCACCAATCTGATCTCTAAGATTTAAAGTGTGATTAATGTTTTTTTTGAAGCGAAGCTTTTATTGTTATTTCGACAGAAAAATCGTCACAAAAATAAGTAACGCAACTTCCCCTATCCTGCCTATGTATTGTTACTCCCACTTTCCAGTAATCCAACGCTTTTTGACTTTCTAATTCACTGCTTGAGTACCTTATGATAAACTACCAATCGGATCTCTAAGATTTAAAGTATGATTAATGTTTTTTGAAGCGAAGCTTTTATTGCTATTCCGACAGAAAAATCGTCACAAAAATGAGTAACGCAACTTCCCCCATCCTGCCTGTGTATTTTTGCTCTCACCCTCGAGTAATCCAACGCTTTCTGACTTTCTAATTCACTGCTCAAATACCTTATAGTAAACCACCAATCGGATCTCTAAGATTTAAAGTATGATTAATGTTTTTTTTTTTTGAATCGCAGCATTTATTGTTCTTCCGACAGAAAAATCGTCACAAATTTCCCCTATCCTGCTTACTTTCGAGTAACTCAATACTTTCTAATTCACTGCTCGAGTACCTTATGGTAAACCACCAATCGTATGTCTAAGATTTAAAGTATGATTAATGTTTTTTTTTGAAGCGAAGCTTTAATCGTTGTTCCGACAGAAAAATCGTCACAAAAATGAGTAACGCCATTTCCCATATCCTGCCTATATATTGTTGCTCACACTTTCGCTTTTTGACTTTCTAATTCACTGCTCGAGTTCCAATCGGCTCTTTAAGATTTAAAGCATGATTAATGTTTTTTCTTAAGCGAAGCTTTTATCGTTGTTCCGACAGAAAAATCGTTACAAAAATGAGTAACGCAACTTCCCCCATGCTGCCTATGTATTGTTGCTCTCGCTTTTGAGTAATCCAACGCTTTCTGACTTTCTAATTCATTGTAAACCAGATATCAATAAAAGCTTCGCTTCCGTTGGAATTCACTGAGTAGAACACGTTTTTTTATATTTCATATACATCGTTTTGTTTTCTATAATTAGGCTCCAGAACCTGTTGATAAATGGGAGGGAATTTTAGATACACAAGAAAATAGCAAATTTTGTTATCAACAAACTAATTTGTATAATGTTAAAAACTTAACGTTATATGAAAATGAAGACTGTTTGTATTTAAATGTTTATACTCCTATAGTAAGTATGCAGAAACTCTTTATTTTAAATTCTCCTAAATCTATTAAAAACAACAAAAAAAGGGAGAAAGAGTTTTCTTTTAAAGAGGTTAATAAAATAATTACATTTAAGCATCTTTCTTTAAATGTCAGTCTCCCTGTAATGTTTTTTATCTACGGAGGAGGCTTTATAAGTGGTGCTGCAAATTTTGATTTTTTTGGACCCCATTATTTCATGGAAAACGACGTTATTATTGTTACAATCAATTATAGAGTTGGACCATTTGGTAAGCAAGTAACAACTGTTAAATTAACAAAAAAATAATAGATAAAATATTTTAGGTTTTATATCAACGGGTGATTCAGTAATATCTGGAAACTTTGGTTTAAAAGATCAACTCTTAGGTTTGCAGTGGGTACAAAAAAATATCGCTTATTTCGGAGGAGATCCAAATAAAGTTACCATTTTTGGTCAAAGTGCTGGGGGAGCATCAGTTGGCTTTCACTTGATGAGTAAAAAGTCTGAAGATAATTTACACAACAGGCTATATCTATATATATAAAAGAAAGTCGTCTGAGTTACACTATTTATAACTCTATAACGACAGAACCGATTTGGCTGAAAATCGGTGGAGAGCTAGCAGAGAACCAGGAGACAGGCATATGATACTTTTTATCTCGTTGGACCGCGTTCCTGTGAAGTAATTATAAAAGGTGGTATTACAAAAACGCAGTTAACATATAATAACAGAACGCAAATGACCACTAAGAAAATACTTACTAAATTAAGTACTATCACCGTACAACGAACAATTCTTACTTAACTAAGTACTATGATACCACCGTAAGGTGGCACAGTTGATACCAGATATATTTAAATGAGTAATTCTTATAATATAGTCAATTAAGTGCTAAGACGCAACCGTACGGTGGCGCAGTTTAAAAAGAAAAAACTTTGAAAACAAAAAAGAGACAAAATAGTAACAATTTGAAAAACACATCCATGTTAGGCGATACGAAGTTCGCTGGGTCAGCTAGTATACAATATATGCCATATTTTTTTAGGTTTATTCAGAGCCGCTATTTCTCAAAGTGCTTCTGTATTATCCCCATGGGCTTATCAAAGAAATTATAAAGACATAGCGTATTCATTAGCAATACAGATTGATGAAAAATTCAATCAAAGTGCAACTTCAGAAGAACTATTAGCTTTTTTGCAACATATACCAGCAGAAGTAATAAACACAGCAGCACAAAATTTTCCAGTAAGTATTTTTTTAATAGTAGACGATAATAAAATTTAAGAAACAATATTTAAAGTTAGATTTTCTGGATAATCAAATAACAGATGGATTTCTATTCAAACCAGTTATTGAACATGAAAGTGAATCCGCATTTATTACCGAAAATATGTATAATGCTATTGAACGTGGAAATATGAATACAGTTCCTGTTATTATTGGAATCTGTTCCGAGGAATCAATTACTACAGCGTCCAGTAGGTAATTTTTTAAAAATTATTTTTTGATGTATAAAAATCTGTCTCGATACAGATCTCGATGATTTCATAAACCGAATAAAAGAGTTTGATCGCAATACTAGCAAACTTGTAAATCCTAATATGCATATAACAAATAATGAAGATAAATTAAAGGCAGGGAATGCTATCAGAGATATTTATACAGATGGTGGATTATTTGAGAACAATTTCGGAAAAGCTGTTAGGGTAAGATTATTATTATTAAAATTAAAATCAATTTTACCTAATTACTTTTTTAAAGTATTATAGTGACACATCTTTTAATAGAGGAATTATTCAACATGCAAGACTCCAATCAAGATTTAGTGATATTTATTTTTATCAGTTTTCGTATTTTGGAGAAATAATTGGCGACCGACCAAATATAGAAGGTATTCTCTTCTGGACTGTCTTTAAAGTCTTTATTAACAAATTTATGGTTTTCAGAGGCAGGACGAACTGGTCATTCTGATGACAATTATTTTTTATGGTCGTATTCAAACGAATCTAATCTGAATAACTATCCTGAATCAGATATATTAACTAGTGAGAGATATAGAGCGTTATTTACAAATTTTGCTAAATTTCTGTAAGTATGAATTTATAATAAGTATATACGTTTATAATTATTTTATTTTAGGAATCCAACTCCATCCAAAACAGATCTATTGGATTTAATATGGCCCAAAGTTTAACTTGATAACTTTCAATATTTGGATATTAATGAAACATTATAGTCCACCGCGCATAACACTTTTTTCGAAATGATTAATACATTCTTGAAATTTTGTGAAGGTTGAAATTATCTAAATTTAAAACTGCTGCTTTTTCGAGCTAGAAATAAACGAAATTTTTAAGCTGTCGGACAGCAAAAACGCAGCAATAAATTTGTCGGACAATGTGAGCATTTGATGTAATACTTAATTATAAAAAAATTGTATGAAAATGAATTATATATACATATTATATATATTAAAAAACGTAACCGTAAATTTCGCATTTTCGAGGTTACGTTTTTTAATATATATAATTCATTTTTACACAATTTGTTTATAATTAAGTATTAAATCAAATGCTCACATTGTCCGACAAATTTATTGCTGCGTTTTTGCTGTCCGACAGCTTAAAAATTTCGTTTATTTCTAGCTCGAAAAAGCAGCAGTTTTAAATTTAGATAATTTCAACCTTTGTTGGACTCGTCAATAGGAAGCTATACACAAAATTTCAAGAATGTATTAATCATTTCGAAAAAAGTGTTGTGCGCGGTGGACTATTAACAATAAAGAATAATCCTAAAGGAGATATATTTCCAGGATGGTTAAATATTTATGAAAAATATGCAGTTAAACCGTATGATACGTTTTAGATAAATATTAAATAAAACATAGTTATTGTAAACAACGTTTATTTGTAATAAAGTACCTAGAACTTAAAATTAAGGATATATTTATTCCGTTTTCTTCGTTTTGGGTTTTTTCAGTTTCTTCAAACCATCTAAGTTTCCTTTTAATAAATTACTATACGCTACTTGGAATTTATTAACATCTCGTTGATGAATTACGGTTGAGATCTTCTTTGATTTTAACTTTGCTCTTACTAAACACATATGTTCTTGAGGTTCTGGTAATGGTGGTTTACCAGCTCTTGGAATTGGTTTTGTTCTACCATTATCTTAAATTACGTCCATAAAATACAAATACATAAAAATAATTTGGTACTTACATCTTTTAAATGTCATGGTAACTGATCCATCTAACCGTGCTTTTTGAAATAACTTTGTAAGCTCTAATAGAAACTGAAAATGTATAATTTTATCAATAATATAATAACAGTAGTGTTATTTACAAGACTTACTGAATCATTTTCTAATACAACCATGTTTTTTATATAAAAATATTGTAAATTAACAACACAATTATTATTTTAAACGTCAGAGTGACGATGACGTTGACTGTCAAAATTTTGGTCTTAAACTATTCGGTATTTACGACAAAATTTATTTTCAAAAAAGTAAGTAAGTATAGCTATAAACGAAATATATTACATTATCAAACAGTTTTTAGTATTTTATAAGATTATTATGACTTGATATTTCTATAAATAAAATAAATACTACATCCCAAATAAAGTAAAAGAAGAGGAATTGGTTTTGACGTTTCTTCTTTTTTTTCTATAATCAATCAGTTGATTGTCACATGACTATCTTTACGTAAAATTTTGCTGGTGATCAAATTTTTATAAGTTTTTCAAACAAAATGCCTTTTTGTGGCCCTAAATGCTCCCTATGTGGTGTTATACTTAGTACATGGGGTGTCATTCAATTGGTAAGATTTTTTCCTTAACATTAATCCATGTAAAATCATATTTTATTGTTATAGGCGTTAATGGGAGTTTTCTATTACATTGGGGCAGTGGCATTAGCTGAAGATATTCCTGAAGTAGAATATACTGGAGATTTGAAAAAGTTTTATAATGATGTTGATAAAGGATTTCAACAGGTAAGATTTTGTAGTTTTTTTAATGTAAACTTGTGACATACAAGGGTGAGGTAACATAAGTTTTTTTAGCTGTAAAATATTAAATATTTTACTAAATATTTGTTTTTGGGTATTCAAACCTGTATTATTACAACAAGTAAAAAAAAATTGCGTCTTTTAAGATAATTTGGTTCAAGGGTAGCAACTGTTGAAGTTGATATTAATTTTAGGACTGTCTATTTGGCTGATATATCTTAAGCGAATTTTGCGATTAATTGGAAGAAGGCGAGGGCGAAAAGTGTGGATAGTTTAAACGTAGTTTTCTGCTAACTTAACATGCGATTAATTAAGTTTGTGTATTTTTTACTTAATGAGATTATAGCTGAAGAGCTGCCACCAATTAGTGTCACGTAACTTTTTAACTTTCCTCAACTACCTTGAGCTATATCGTCGTCACGTGAAACATAAACAAACTTAATTAAGCACGTGTGTTGTTTTCAGCAGAGACCTGTGTTTATTTTAAACATGATATGAGGATCATTTCCAATTTCCACTTATTCGTGTACCCTTAGGATACGTTCAAATTGGCTAATAATTTTCCGAAATTCGCGTACCCTTCGAGGTTTCGCGTACGATTTATCCGCCGAATAGACAGTCCTACTAACTTTAATGATCTTTTTTTTTTTCAGAATGCTTATAATTGTTGGATTGCCGCATTATTATACTTGATTACACTGGCAATTTCTGCTCACCAATTTTGGGCCAACAACAGATCGTCTCTAAATGTATAAATAATATATTAAATTTATTTCTTATCGTAAATGTGTACATATATTTTCATTTATATTATACATTCCCTGTTTCAGTTGTGTTATTGTTAAATATCAGGCAACAATTGTATATTTTCTCTGATAGAAGTGCCCAAAAAAATGTTAAATTCTATGTCGAATGTTGTTTAATTTTGTTTGTATTTTAACAGGCAACTGTTATTGATAATTATTATAAAGATTAATTGGATGTACAATAGAGTCAGTAAAGATTAGTATTATTACTAGGTACCAGCTTTAATAAAATACTTTCGGTTTGGAATGTCTGGTTTTATTTGTTTCCATTATCCTGGGATTAGTAATTAATGAAAGCAAAACCAAATATATGAAAGTGAACGAAGATGCTGGAAGGGGACTAATAATAACGGGAAAATATAAATTTGAAGAAATTATCAAGTTCAACTATCTAGGAGTAACAATAGGAAAAAGCAGCAAAGAGAGAATAGAAGGGTACACAAGCTTTTGGAAGAAATAAACAACTACTCAGATCCAAAAACCTCAGCAGAAAAACAAAAATCAAAATGTACAAGACATTGATTAGACCAGTTATCACCTATGCAATGGAAACCACGACGCTAACAAAAAAAGATGAAAAAGATCTAAGAGTACTGGAAAGAAAAATAATGAGATCAATGTTAGGACCAAAAATAACAAGGGATGGGGAAATAAGAATGAAGACTAACAAAGAAGAAATGGAAGGAGAGAACATAGCAAGATACATAAAAGCAAGGCGACTAGAATGGGCAGGCCACATAATAAGAAGAACACCTACAGAAACGATAAAAAGAATCACGAATCACCACTAGGACCAAGAAGAAGAGGAAGACCCAGGTTAAGATGACTGAAACAGATAGAGGAAGACGTAAAAGTAATGCAAATAAAAGACTGGAAGATGAAATGCACAAACAGAAAAGATTGGAAAAAGATAATCAACGCCGCAAAAACACATGCAGACCTATAAAGAAATAGATTAAACAGGAAAAATCCACCTGGAAAATCGGATTACGATATGCCTCGGCATTGCCATAATCCACTAGGATTGAACGGCAGTGGTGATGATGATGTTCCTGTCATGCTATCAACCCCTCAATTGTATTCTACAGTGATATCTGGATAATGTTTAAATAAAACTATAAATGTAATTATTGTCTTTAATTAGAAGATTGTTTTGGCTTCCTACATAAAAAATTGATACATACAAACAATAAAATCATGACTTACGGTCCTAAATCGTTGACAATTCTACATAACTGTACAATTAAATAAAATATAAATATAATAGGTAGTATACAATTTTTACTTAGCTATTTCCTTCATACGATTCAACGCACTTCCAGCATTAAACCAACTAATTTGCAATTCATTCATAGAGTGATTCAATTTGATTTTATCCACCGAACCATCGGCATGTTTAATTTCACAATCTACTTGTTTTCCAGGTGTTAGATTTTTCAAATTTTTCAAACTGATTTTATCGGTTGGTTGTATTTTATCATAATCACTGGGATTAGCGAAAGTTAATGGTAACAATCCTTGTTTTTTAAGATTTGTTTCGTGGATACGAGCAAATGATTTTACAATAATTGCTCGACCACCAAGATGACGTGGTTCAAGAGCTGCATGTTCGCGGGAACTACCTTCTCCGTAGTTTTCATCACCAATTGCTACCCATTTGATTCCTTTGGCTTTATAATCGCGTGCTACATCGGGTACAGCACCCCATTGGCCTGTAACTTGGTTTTTGATTTTGTTTAATTCACCATTTTCAGCATTGGTTGCGCTAAAATAAATATAGTTTTAATATATTAACATTTTTATAAAAATGTGTGGAAAATCGATGGAAGTAAAGTTTTTAATTACATATGTAATCAAAAGAGGGGAATAAGATATTTGCCCACGATCCTGATAGATCACTATTTTTGTAGGTTAACAAATAAAAAAGTTATCGAACTTTGAAATTTTTTAGTTTTAAAAGATTCTTCATTTTTCACTTTTTGAAAAATTGTCGTTACGGCCTTAACAACTACTGTCAATACAAAAGAAAATTCCTTACGTGATAAACATATTATTAGAAATATTATCTAAATGTCCACGATATTTTAACCAAGGTCCAGCTGCAGATATATGATCGGTGGTACATTTTCCTTTAACTTTAATCAATATTGTCATATCCTCCAAATCCTTTCCATTCCATTTATCAAAAGGTTCCAATAATTGTAGTCTTTGTGATTTTGGATCAACATCAACTCTTACTGAAGAACCATCAGCAACTGGATGAACGTAAGTATCCTGACCAGGATCGAAACCTTTACTAGGAAGTTCATCACCGAAAGGTGGTGTTAGTTTGAATTTTTTACCATCAGAACCTATAGGATATAAACAGTATAGATATTAAGATTTTTGGAAAAAAACAAGCGTAATATATACCTGTAAGTTCATCTGTTAAAGGATTGAAATCGAGTCTTGCTGCAATACTTAGAGCTGTTACCATTTCTGGTGAAGTAACGAAACAATGAGTAGCTGGATTTGCATCGTTACGTCCGGTAAAGTTACGATTGTATGAAGTGACAATGGTGTTCTTTTCGCCTTTTTTTACATCTTTACGATCCCATTGACCAATGCATGGTCCACAAGCATTAGCCAATACCTAAAAATTAAAACGTTAATATACTGAATAATCAATTTAAAGACTTACGTTAAAGAAACGAAAGGAAAACACGTATTTTTATTTCGTTTCTTTGACTTTAGTAAGTGTGTACAAAGTCAAATAGTCTATTTCATTATTCATTTAAAGACTTACAGTTCCTCCAAATTCTTCTAAACTTTTCGAAATTCCATCTCGTTCAATAGTAGCACGAATTTGTTCAGATCCAGGTGTAACATTAAATGGAATCTTCGATTTAATTCCGTGTTTCATAGCTTCTTTCGCAATATTAGCACACCTTCCCATATCTTCGTATGAACTGTTAGTACAAGAACCAATCAAACCAACTTTAATATCCATTGGCCAACCATTTTTAGCAGCATTTTCACCTAGTTTACTAATAGGACTTGCTAAATCTGGAGTAAAAGGCCCATTTACATGTGGTTCGAGAGTGTCGAGATTGATTTCGATGAGTTGGTCGTATTGTGCACCTAAAAAACATAACGTTAATCCAAGAAATAGAAGACTAAATTGAAATATTTACCAGAATCTGGTGAAAGTAAAACCTCTTTATATTTATCACTTTCCTTAGCAATTTCTCCACGTTTTGTAGCAACCAAATAATCAGACATACGTTTATTATAAGGGAAAATTGATGTGGTAGCACCAATTTCAGCACCCATATTACAAATAGTTGCCATACCAGTACAAGATACTGATTCGCAACCAGGTCCGTGGTATTCTATGATTGCTCCAGTACCTCCTTTTACTGTTAGAATATCTGCTACTTTAAGGATAATATCTTTTGGTGATGTCCAACCAGAAAGTTTACCAGTGAGTTTAACACCAATAACTTTAGGGCATTTAAGTTCCCATGGAATACTAGCCATAACATCTACAGCATCAGCACCTCCTACACCAATACAAAGTCCTCCTAATCCACCCCCATTTGGTGTATGAGAATCAGTACCGATCATAAGTAAACCAGGGAAAGCATAATTTTCCAAAATAATTTGATGAATGATACCTAAAGTAAAAAATCATTTTCTTTTTTTAGAAAATAATCTAAAATCCATTACTTTATTACAAACTAAGCATTATTTATCTTTGAATTTAGAAATATCTACTCAAAAATAAACAAACGCAATTATTTAAAAAAAAATTATCTACTGAATAAATATTAATATCATACAATTATTATCTTCATATGTAAATACTTTATATGTACATATTTAATATTACCTGAACCTGGTTTCCAAAATCCAACTCCATATTTGTTACCAGCAGATGCTAAAAAGCTATAAACTTCTTTGTTAAGATCTTTAGCTCTAGCAAGATCTTGAGAACCACCAACTTGTGCCTCAATAAGATGGTCACAATGAATAGTACTTGGTACTGCTACCTTTTTAAGACCACTAGAAATAAATTGCAACATTGCCATTTGTGCAGTGGCATCTTGCATAGCCACACGATCTGGTCTTAGTCTTAAATAAGATGTTCCACGTTCAATTTCCTTCAAAATATCAATAAAATGAGTTCTAGGGAAGGTACGAAAGAAATTTATTCACCCATTTTTATAACGGACAGATATACAAAGTCTCAAACAAATTATTGATAAAATGGCAACTACAGGGAGAAGCCTTCACTTATCATCAACAACAGGCCAGTTAAGGCCATCAAGGAACTTTATAAGAACAACGTAAGAAAGAGGACAAGTAACGAAAGGATTTATACCAAATAAAGGATGCTGCTTCTTTAAGATTTTTGTCGAGTATGCAGTAAAAAAATGGGAATCCCACTGAACGAGAAGTATCAATTTCACGAGCTACGTATATTCTATTCTCGAAATATAACTAAAACCAAAATATATGTGCATCAGATAACAAGCGGAAAATCTGGATCTTGGAAACTGATCTCAAACGAAAGAATCAAGGGATTCATCGGCATAGAACACACAATAATAGAAGAAGTAGAAAACCATAAACTTATCTGGTACAGCCAAGTTTTAAGGATAAAGGAAGATAGACTTCTAAATGCAACTTTTACGTGGAACCCCATGTAAAAAAACAAAAAGAAGAAGACCAAGAACAACATGGGAAAGCAACATAAGAAAAGTAATGAACGCACGCAAACTACAGGACGAATAGAGCCAGGAAAGAATAAGATGGAAAAGAGGCCTAGAAACGGACAACGTCGACAGACGTTTTAAAAATCTTTTAAATACATTTATAATATATTGTGAAATATATAATTTTGAACTATTTAAGAACACACCTTTATCTATTTATTTAAAGAAACTTATCTCAGGTATATCTAATAGTTCACGTAAAAAATATCAATAAATCCTTTAATATCACTTATTTAAGATATTTAAACTTTATTTATAAACGTTTTGCAAAATAAAACAACAATTATGTAACAAATCAAACTGCAAGTTTCTAAATATAATTCTTATCAATTATTATTGTTAGTATTAGTAATTAATTCTAATAATTGTTTATGTAAATATATATACAAAAACAAACACATTTTTAATAGACTTTAAACCAAAAGGGCAAATTTTAGTGCAAATTTATAAATATACACAAAAAAAAACTTACTTGTGTTTCTGGTTGATCAATGTGGGAGTACAATACTTTTTCTGAAAGCGTTAAGGGTCTTCCTAATCTTTTTTGTACGGTTTTAAGGGTTTTTGTTAGTTTTTCGTAGGGTAGAGGATCTGAATCGAATTTGCTCATAGCAACTTTGGAAGCTGCTGCTGTTAATGGTGATACGTGGAAACATCTTGATTGTATTTCACTAAATAAGAGGTTTCTCGGTTTTCCTCCCTTAAATTATCAAAAAAAGTTACTTATTACCTAACATAACCTTAATCATTACATAACCACAATTTTCAAAACTAACACGCAAAAATCAATTAATAATAGTAATAGCAAATACTAATTGTAATAAAATATCGTATGACAATCCTAATAGGCATTATTAATGTTATGATTAATTGAACTAATTAATAGTAAAGTTAATATGTGTGAAAAACTTACCTTGCTAAAAATTCGCATACACGACGCCATTTTATACAATTATATCAAATTAATCTTAATATCTTTAAATAAACTTATAAGGAATTTTAAAATCCCTACTGCTCGGACCTCTCTAGCCGCGATCAGCTGGAAATTTAAAATTTTCTGCTTTACGTTCACTAACGTCTCGAGGAAGATAAGTGATGTCACTTGACATAAATAAGTACATGTAGCGCCACCAAACAGATAACTGGAGAACAAAAATCGGATTTTTAAAATTCAAATTTATTTTTAAAATCATTCACTAAATAATAATAATAATAATTAATATTCTTGTTTTTTAATGCATAATATTTTTGATTTTTATTAATTTTTTGTTAATTAATGAAATACAAAATTAAATAAACCCCAAAAGTATTATTTATTTTATTTATTCTGAATTTAGTTTACAAAGCGCTCTTTAACAAATATCATACAAACTTATTTATAAACAAAGTGGTGATTTGTATTTATATAAATAACAAATTCTTCATTAAAATATAAATAAATTTCTACTTTTTGCTGTCGTTAAATATTATAATTACAAAAACCTTGATTTTTATGTTGATGGAGTATTTTTAAAATCGCTTCTCTTTGGAAAAATAAATTCGTAAGATGGTTCACCGTTTTCCACAACCCATATCGTTCCATTTTTAGCATTTTGTATTATTTTAATCATTTCATTAGCCACGTGTTCAGGTCTAAAATAAATTCATTTAAATTAATCTGTCAGGTATGCAACACATTATACACTGAATTTTTTAAATTAAATTCATAGAGATATTACAAATAAAGTAGACGTCTTAGGGTAGGTTTACATGCTTGGCGAGTAAGGACAAGTTTCTAAAAGCACAACCATGTAAAGGGGAGAGTTGGGAAGAGCTTGTTGCCGATCCAGTGTCGGTTTTTGAACACAGATTAAAGGATTAACTTTGTCGCATGTTTAGTACTTTACCTGTTACATTTTTAACATCCACCATCTTCTCTGCCGAACTTGTCGCTTCCTTTTGCTTTTGTTTATATTTAAAATAAAAATATGGAAAGCAAGTGCTGAAACAACTTCGACGTGTTTGCCTGTCCGTAACACGCACTCGCAAGCGTGTAAATGGTCTTCATCTTCAAGTGTTTCTGAAGGATTGCAGCTTGTGGATGCTTGCGGAGACTTGCCAAGCATGTAAACCTACAATTAGGTTTCCAGCTATTCTCTCTTTACTTGCGCATGTTAAATTTATTATTCTAAAAACAAGAAGTCCCTTGCTGCACATGCGTCGATAAAGAGAGAGACTGATAGGGTGCTGCGATCTTCTTTCTCTTTCTACCTCTATGGTTAAATACGCAAGTCGGTAGGTTCAAACCTTTGTGAAAAGTAAAATATTTTTTTTACGAAAATTAATTTATAACGTTACTTGGTAGGAAATTAGATATCATCTACGAGCGCAGGTCCTGGAGCTTGTGCATGCTTGCGTAGACTTGCCAAGCGTGTAAATCTACCATAAGACTTGGAGCTATTCCTCCATTGGCAAGAGAGAGAAGATCTCTCTTTACTTGCGCATGTTAAGTATAATTTATTATTCAAAAAACAAGAAGTCCCTTGCTGCACATGCGTCGATAAAGAGAGAGACTGATAAGGTGCTGCGATCTTCTTTCTCTTTCTACCTCTATGGTTAAATACGCAAGTCGGTAGGGTCAAACCATGGTGAAAAGTAAAATAATATTTTTTACGAAAATTAATTCATAACGTTACCTACTTGGTAGGAAATTAGATATCATCTACGAGCGCAGTTCTTGGAGCTTGTGGATGCTTGCGTAGACTTGCCAAGCGTGTAAATCTACCATAAGGCTTGGAGCTATTCCTTGATTGGTAAGAGAGAGAAGATTGCGGTACCCACTATATCTCCCTTTAGTTGCGCATCTTAAGTATGATTTATTATTCGAAAAACAAGAAGTTCCTTACTGCACATGCTTTAATAGAGAGAGAGAGACACTGATAGGGTGCTGAGATCTTCTTTCTCTTTCTACATCTATGGTTAAATACGCAAGTCGGTTGGGTCAAACCATGGTGAAAAGTAAAATAATATTTTTTTACGAAAATTAATTCATAACGTTACTTGGTAGGAAATTGGATATTATCTACTGAACAGGTCTTTATATTACATAAAAATAGTATATTATGTTACTAGGAGTAGAAGGCCAACATTATTGTTGAGCCCAGATTCTTGCACTGCCGAGGCGCTAGCCGAGGCTGTGCAAACTGGGCGAAACATATAATGGGCCTTCTGCTCCGAGTAACATATACTATTTTTTCTTCAAGCGTAATAATAATATGCATTTTATAAAAAATATAGAAGGCTTTGTTTATATCTCAACTATTTAATTAATACAAACGAAAAATTACATAAAGTGTTACCTATTTAATAACAGTAATATTAAATGTGCAGTTTTGTATACTGCAGTTGTTTAAATTTAAGCCACTGCCACCGCTTTCAGCTTCGACATTTACAATTTTGTCATTGGTATACATCATATTATTAGTAAGTTGATTGTCGATTATTATGTCAGCGATTCCAGAACTATTACTTGGTTGTTCTTGCCAATTAAGTATTTTTTGTGCAGTTTGTGTTTTACTGGAAATGGAATCCTCTAAGTACCCTTCAGCAACACTGGTGGATTTCCATCCACCATGCCGCTTTAAAGCGGTAATATCACCTCCGTTGTCAACTAAAATAGTTGCGGAAGTCCTCCGAAGGCAATGTCCTGTATATTCATGAGGATTTGTTAATTTCAAAAACGTAGCAACGTCTTTTGGTACGTTTGATATTTTGTGGATACCCATTACCACACGGTGAAATTTACCATTCTGGTATTTAATAAAAAATCGCTGCAGGCCAATATCATCCGGACGAAGAGCCGTATACTGTCTTACCAAATTCAAATAAAAATCGCCAATTATAGTAAACGACCGTTGTTTTTTGTGTTTATGATTTTAACCAAAATTAAATTTCCCAAATCTTGGATTTCGCTAGACTTTAAATTAACAAGTTCATCGCATCTAAGGGCTCCTGTGACTCCAAATATTAATATAACCTAAAACAAACGTTGAAATAAATAAAAAAAAAGCTGGTAGCACCGGGATTAGAACCGCTGACCTTTGCGACCGAAGACAAAAGCTCTGCCACTGAGCTACCGTCATTAAATGTTATAAGTAGGAAATGAGGTAATATTTGCTGTCAAGTTAAATATTGATCTGCTAGTAGATATCACTGTCAACGGTTTAATAAACGTAATAATGATTAAAAAGAAATAAGAAAGTACCTACCTTTGTTGCTAAATAAACATTATTTGGTGCATCCTTGAGAAATTTATCAAATTGATCTTGTGTTAATACTTTTGATTTTTTCGGTGTATAATTTTCCCCTTGGCGCTTTATAAATGCAATTAATTTGCTATATTTTTCTATTTTAACATTATGTTTAATGTTTAATTGACTTTTAATCATTGAATACTGTGCCCATAGAGTAGAACTTTTAAACTTTCTGGACAAATTCGTGAAGTATGCAAGCATAACGTTTTCCGTGTATTGCTGTACATTATATTCATTGCACCATTTTAGAAATTTTTCGTATGCAAAATCATACAGTTTACGCGACTTCGTTGGAATTAGAGTTTCAATACTGGAATTAGCTATTTCAACTAATTCCGGATGCGTACATTGCAATTCTTGAGACATTTTTCACAAAATTTTCAAAACAGACAAACGTCAAATTAAATAAGTTTAAAAATGACAGTTCCTACCTACTTGATTACAACGCCCCATTATTTTATTAGTACAATAATGAAAATTCATTTTTGTACTAGTAAAATAATGGGATATTTCTACGGTCTGTGTTGCAAAAAGTAATATAGTTATTATTATACGCTTGAAGAAAAATGAATTTATTACTTACTTTTGTAAATTTCCTAATTCATGTTGAATATATTTCATAGTTTTTTCATAGTCAGGACTTAAAAATTTTTGTCCAACTTTTAAAATTTCAGTATCTGTTGCACCTGGACATATTGCCAAAACTCTTATATTGGTGCGTTCATAATGAGCTGAAGAACCCCAAGATTGTACCATTCCTTTAAATAAAAAATTTTTAAACACTTTAATGTAATAACTGGCATAACTGGACCTCTAAAAACATTCCAACAGCAGCAATAAAAGTCCTGTTAAAACTAATTTTAAAGAGGGAGGCAAGGATGAGCTTCTACAGAACACAAGAAAACGTTTTTGTTAGATTAGGACACAACAAAATAAAGCAGGAAATTGGAAAAGATATCTGGAAGACGAGATCAGATCACATGGTTCTCAAATACCCAGCTGCCTAAGAAAACATTTCATTCTCAATGTAAGTACTTGAAAAATGCAAGCAATCAACACAAGCTTCAGAGTTACAACTGGTACAAAAACGGATCTAAGACTAAAGAGGTTTCAGGACCAGGAATTTACACCAGTGATAACGGCTGATATATAAACTTGCAAGAAAAAAAATATGGTTACAATATTCTGCTGTCTAGAGCCATCCCTAGGGGTACAGTCTGGAACCGAACGAAAGCTTGGATCCGTAGACAATACAACCAGTATTTCTGGTCAACCACACAGCAGAATCTATTCAACAGACGTGTGCCAGAAGAGCTGAATCCCTCTGAAAAACCAGCAATAATCCGCCAAGAGTCATTACAAGATTCCTTACTGGCCATGTATCGGTCAAAGAACATCTTCAAACTACAGAGACACACGTTGCGGTCAAGGAACACTTGCAAACTATAGAGACCCAAGCTGCATATTATCCTCCAGGGAACCTAAGACAGTGAAACATATACTGTACTATTGCGAGACATTGGTTGGTAGGACACAGTCAATTTTTGGACTTTTTAGTCAAACTTGGATCTTTACAAATAGATGCAGATCTATTGTGACCACTTCTTTACAAATAATATCATAGACTTGTTTCTGGTGTCGTTACACATTTTGGACATCTACTACGAGGTTCATCTTTGACGCTTGTACGACCACATTTAAACTCTAACACCCATCGATTCTAATAAACCATCCAAAAAAAAGAATATTATCACTCCACGATATTCGGTTTTTTCAATTGTAACAAAATTCACTGACAACATCAAATGGCTTGTAAACAAAGAATTAATTGACAAATTAAAATAGCTTTTTTTGTGTATTCAAATGGAAGATGGACTATTGAAAAAGCGTATAAATTTTGATTCCTCTACTGGTTAATAGATGTCGCTTTCAACACTTTTTAACCAACCACTATATTAAATGTGTATTTTTACCGTTTATTGCAAATTTTGTAGCACTATAAACAGGCCATTGTGCATATCCTTCGAGACCACATGTAGATGATGTATTCACGATTACAGCCTCTTTTCCAGATTTGTATTTGTTCAAATAATAATCCATACCCAGTATCATACCATTTATTGTTCCGATCTGAAATTTAATGGTTCTATATTTTCAAAATTACATAAAAATAATATCACTTACAATGTTAACTTCCACTTCTTTACGCCATATTCCATCTGCTCCAATACCAGCGTTATTAATAAGGATGTCAATTTGGTTAAATTTTTTATATGTTGCTTCAAACACAGCTAAAAGGAAAGATGGATGATATCAAACTGTGTGATGATTTAAATTTTTGGAGCAAAATTAAAAAAAAAAACTGTTTTTATGACAAATTTCGCCATCTAGGAATAATCTAAGTTAAAATAACTACTTTTCTCTATCAAACAAGTTTTAGTTCTCAAAAACGGATAAGTCGTTTAGTGGTTCTTCTTCTTCTTTATATACCGTGTTCGGTCCTCCGAACGTTGGCGATTACAGTGGAGATGGCTTCTCGATCCTCAGCCATTCTAAAAAGTTCTCCAGCTTCACGGATTCCAGTGCATTCCCTGATGTTCCTAAGCGAAGATATTTGCTTGCGACCAATTCCACGCCTTCCTGTTATCTTACCCTTCATTATGAGTTGCAACAGACGATATTTTTCTCCTCGTAGGACATGACCCAGATATGGGATTTTTCGACAGTTGATATTTGTTAGCAATTGTCTTTCGCTATTTGCCCTTCGCAGAACTTCTTGATTGGTAACAAAGTCAATCCATGGGATCCGCAGCATTCGTCGGTGTAGCCACATTTTAAAGGCCTTCAATCTATTCAATGTGCCGACTTTGAGGGTCCAGCTTTCCACTCCGTCAAGCAGAACCGACCAGATATAACATCTGACCATGCGTTGTCTTTAATTTCAGGTTGAAAGAAATTTGGCGGGCCCAAGATTTTTGACGCTGTGTGTCTATATCTCGTAGTTTCTGAGATATAGCCGCTAGCCAGCCTGAATAAAATACCCTGTATATAAACATATTACAAATTTAATTCAGATCGAAATATTACCTTTAAATTCATCGTACTTTGTAATATCTGTTTTAATAAATAAAGCTTTATCATTCCCAAATTTTTCATTAAGCTCTTCTATCGCTTTATTCCCAGCAATTTTATTAATATCGGCAATTGTAACTGCCTAAAATTGATTATTATTTATATTCTAGTTAATTAATAATAATTTATATACCTACCTTTAAATGATGAGATAGTAAAACTTTAGCAAAATGTAATCCTATTCCACTAGCACCACCGGTAATGATAGCAACTTTATTTTTAACTTCAAAAACCATTTTTAAATGCAATTAAAGTAAAGGTAATGTTATAAAACGAAAGTCTTTTATCAATTTGAGTAAATATTAAATATATTTTAAGGTTAAAATTAGAATGTGTGCTGCGCATTCGTTTCATTGAGAACCACTTTACCAGTTTGCTATCGACGATTAATTTGTTATTAATTTATAATTTTTTTGTGGTTTATTGCGTTAGTTTAGGTAAAATTGAGTCTCATATACCTACACGCACAGATTTTTATATGAGTTTATAAAGATTCACTTTTATATTATTTCATATGGATTTTTTCGGTATAAAGGCTATTTTTGCATCTTTCAAATTAATGCATGGATATTAAAAAAGCAATATTATTAAAAATTAGCAAACTAAGAGAAAAACTTTTAGTTTTTCTATAATGCTTTGCACTTTTTAAATATCATTTCTGGTTGTTGAGATACAGGGTTAAACTAGAGTGTTGGAGAAAATCGTAAATCAATAAAAAGAAAACATAGTCAGTCTCTCCCTTAAATTTTCGATATTTTCAATTAATCAAAATTATTAAAAATAAGTAAAGTTAGAGAAAAACTTTTAGTTTTTCGATAATGCTTTGCACTTTTTAAATATCATTTATGGTTGTTGAGATATACAGGGTTAAACTAGAATGTTGAAAAAATCATTAAAATCATTAAAAAGAAAACATAGTCAGTCTCTCCCTTAAATTTTCGATATTTTTAATTAATCAATTTTAATAAAAATAAGCAAACTTAGAGAAAAACTTTTAGTTTTTCCATAATGCTTTGCACTTTTTAAATATTATTTATGGTTGCTGAGATATACAGGGTTAAACTAGAGTGTTGGAGAAAATCGTAAATCATTAAAAAGAAAACATAGTCAGTCTCTCCCTTAAATTTTCGATATTTTCAATTAATCAATATTATTAAAAACTAGCAAATTTAGAGAAAAACTTTTAGTTTTTCGATACTGCTTTGCACTTTTTAAATATCATTTATGGTTGTTGAGATACAGGGTTAAACTAGAATGTTGAAGAAATCATTAAAATCATTAAAAAGAAAACATAGTCAGTCTCTCCCTTAAATTTTCGATATTTTTAATTTATCAATATTATTAAAAACTAGCAAATTTAGAGAAAAACTTTTAGTCTTTCCATAATGCTTTGCACTTTTTAAATATCATTTATGGTTGTTGAGATATACAGGGTTAAACTATAATGTTGAAGAAATCATTAAAATCATTAAAAAGAAAACATAGTCAGTCTCTCCCTTAAATTTTCGATATTTTTAATTAATCAATATTAATAAAAATAAGCAAACTTAGAGAAAAACTTTTAGTTTTTCCATAATGCTTTGCACTTTTTAAATATCATTTATGGTTTTTGAGATATACAGGGTTAAACTAGAATGTTGAAGAAAATCGTATATTATCATTAAAAATGAAAACATAGTCAGTCTTCTCCCTTAAATTTTCGATATTTTTAATTAATCAATATTATTAAAAATAAGCAAAGTTAGAGAAAAACCCTTAGTTTTTCCATAATGGTTTGCACTTTTTAAATATCATTCATGGTTTTTAAGATATACAGAGTTAAATTATAAGGTCGAAGAAAATTGTAAATCATTAAAAAACAAAACATAGTCAGTCTCTCCCTTAAATTTTCAATATTTTTAATTAATCAATATTATTAAAAATAGGTTAATTTAGAGAAAAACCTTTAGTTTTTCCATAATGCTTTGCAGTTTTTAAATACCATTTATGGTTTTTAAGATATACAGGGTTAAACTATAATGTTGAAGAATATTGTAAATCATTAAAAAAGAAAACATAGTCAGTCTCTCCCTTAAATTTTCGATATTATAAATTAGTCAATATTATTAAAAATTAGCGAATTTAGAAAAAAAAATTTAATTTTTTCAAAATACTTTGCTTTTTTTAAATATCATTTATAGTTTTTGAGATATACAGGATTGAACTAGAATGTTGAAAAAATTGTAAATCATTAAAAAAAAACATAGTCAGTCTCTCCCTTAATTTTTAGATATTATTAATTAGTAAATATTATTAAAAATTAACAATTTTAGAGCAAAACTTTTATTTTTTTCATAATGCTCTGCACTTTTTAGTCAAAAACTTGATTTATTTGGTTGAAAAAAAAAATATAAATAAATCTTCAAAAAGTGGCAACTTTAATTTTAATTTGTCTTTGTTGTAACACACTGTATATTTTTTTTATAAATAATACATATTCTGTAAGAGTTTACATTCTATAGAAATCAATGTACGTATTTAACTGTTTTAAAAATTGTATTAAAAATGTGTTCAATTGTCCACAATAGCACGTGTTCTGTATAAAGTTATTCAGTAAGAAGTGATAACATGAAAACGTGTTTTTTATCCAAATAAATCAATATGCATTCATGAATCGCTTCATGAAGTTTAATTAAAAAAAAATAAAAATAAAAATAGGAAACGAACGTGTTTAATAAAAAATAAAAGAAGAACTAAAATCAGTTTTGAGATGATTGACATTCTCTACAAACAACAGAACGGTCGTTTGTTACAGGTTGATGGTGCTCCACAGGACTGGATTCAAAAAAAAATGGTCCATTGGCGAAGGTTTCTGTGGTTCCCTTCGTCCTTGCCAAATGGAAGGACTCCACGACGGAGGAGACACGCCACAGCGTCTATACCCCAACCCCACATTGCACCACGTGGGTTACACCTCCACACAACACTCACACACACACACACCAAAAGGAAAAGACTGTTTAGGTACGTTCAAGCTACATGGATGGCAAGAAGATGCATAACAACAGATTAAGCTATCCAACCTGCTGCAAATGGAGAAGTTTGTGAGAGCGGGGCCGACGACCGATACTAACACCATCTAAACAATTCTATCCACTTCCTATCCTATAAAGAACTGGGTGTTACGAATTTCGTTTCCCGTTGGATCACTCACTTCATGCGTGCCAAATGGAAGGGCTCCACGCCACAGTGTCAATCTCCCTACCCAACATTGAACCATCAGGGTTACACCTCCATATACACTCACACTCACACCAAAAAGAAAAGGCTCTTTAGGTACGTTCAAGCTCCATGGATGGCAAGAAGATAAAAGAGCGACAGTTAAAGCAATCCAACCTGCTGCAAATGGGGAAGTTTGTGAGAGCGGGGCCGACGATCGATACTAACACCATCCAAACCTTCCCATCCACTCCCTGAAAAGGACATACGTCCTACAACGGGGTCTTCAAATCCAACACTCCTATAAACTTTCTTTCATCTACCCATCAACCTCTTGTCTTGTTTCTCTGACGAAGGAACGACAAGAGTTTCCTCGACCAACAGAACGGATACCCACCAGCTAAACGGTCACCAACTTATTATTTTTTTTTTTAATAACAAAAAATAGTTTCAAATAGGTCAGTATTCTCTCATGATATAGTAATAAAATTTAGTCGAATTAATTTCTAATTAATATATTATATCAAAAAGGTTATGGCATGTGATTTCTATCATCATATTTGAATGATTTATGATCCATACCTACATCATTTACAAATTAACCAACCCATTTCGACTAATTATCGACTTTAATATAGTATAAATAACAATAATAGTCGTCTGCGAGTAAAAATATTTTATAAATGAAGAACTTGTGCCCACCAACGCAAAATATTAATAATATATTACCATCATGACTTATTAAAATTACAGTAATCACGCTTGGCTAATATTTGCAGTGTAATATTAAATATTGTGTACAGATTATCGTGTGGGTAATAATAAGGTTTGAGACCATTAAATTTCATAAGCAAAACTGAGATCTTGATGCACGACGTACCTACTAAATGAAGGTAATCTGAAATAAGGTATCCTTGTGAAGGTATTCGAATCTTCATTGCCTACATTAAACTTTTGATGTTCAAAGAGGTGGAGTCGAACTGGAGATTAGTGGTATAAAAATTTTAATAATTTATTAGTGGATCAAGACGTTTGCCATTTGCTTTTATTGTACATCACAATTTTCTATATCGATATTATATTAGCATTTATATAGGTACTCGCTTGTAAAACTTTTTTTTAGTTCATGATTAAAATATCTTCATCAAACTTTTTAGTTTTGCATTTAGCTACAAAGTCCTAAAATACATAGACTTAAAGTACTTTATTGCTTTTCAAAATATTTACCACCAAAATACACTTTTGCATACGTTCAAACCAATTGGTAAAACAGTTATTCCAGTCTTTAGTTGACACCTACAAAATCGCTGTTTTAAAGACATCGATGGCTTCTTCTAGCGGCTGGAATCGCTGCCCACGCATTGAATTCTTGATCTATGGGGACGTGAAAAAGGCGTTGGGACTTAGGTCGGGACTATACGGTGGATCATCTAAAAATTCGATGTTTTAAAGCTCCAAAAACTCGATTGTCTTTTGGGCAATGTGAGCACTTGCATTGTTGTCTTTGAGTGATCTATATATGGTTCTTTTAGCTGTTTTACAATTTTCTTTCTAGTTTTCCGTCTCAGTATCTTCTATTTTGGAGACATCATTATAAGTAATGGATTTTTCGTTCTTCCAAAGGGATGTTTCTAACCTAAAGATCAAAAGTATTTAGATACATAACTGTCTTCTGAAATATATTCCATACATGTTCAATAAGTTTAGGTCTGGAGATTGTCGTGGCCAAGAAAGAGCATCAACATTCTCTACAAAATAAAACACTTTTTGAGTTACCTGAGAATAAATGTTATCATCCAATAGAAGACATCCTTCACCAACAGCTGCTCCATATGGAACCACAATAGACTAAAGTTAATCCACATCAGTTCTTCCTCTAACAGTTCAACTATCATATTACATGATTTCATAAGCTCTCACCAACCTCTATGTGCCCATCAAGCATGTAGACGTCATCATCATCATCATCATCATCATCATCATCGTCATCATCATCATCATCATCATCATCATTGGCACTACCGACCATAGTTGACGGTCCTGTGTCAAATTCCTCCATTTTTTTACTCTAATTCTCCTAAGGTCCTATTTTACACCATCTATCCACCTCAGTCTGAGCCGCCCCTTTAGCCGTTTGCCACCTCTGGACCTTTTTGGCTGATCTCTCTTCCGGCATCTTTTCCACATGATCAGGCAATCTCAATTTTGCCACCACGTCTGGCCTACTATGGAGCACCGACAGTTCATCATTTTTTCTTATTCTTCACCTTCCCTCCTCACTTCCTTTCCCAAAGTCTCGGAATCTTAATATCTCGGGCTGTTAGAATCCATATCTCAGTTCCATACAAAACCACTGGACGTATTACTGTGAGATAGATCTGTATCTTGGTCTCTCTGCTAACTGTTCTGCTTTTCACAACATGGATAAGAAGCGATTACCTTCTGATATTCACATCCTTTAGTTTAGCCATATCATTCTTACTATTGATGTGAGTCCAAACATAATTAAATTTCTTGGTAATCTAGAATTTATCCTCACTTAAGTGTACCTTCTCTTCACCTAGTTCCCTCTGTTTTACTTTGGCTGATCTCAAGTCCCGGATCCTATGTTGCACCTTTGAAGGCCACGTAACTTTCCTAATTTGAATACTAAGAGTTATATTATGCACCAAATCAGTAACTCACTAGTTAGCAGTAAGATGGAATGCTAAATGGCCAACGAGCATGAAGATTAGCTTGAAGAACTCTTCTGATAGTTTGAACACTTGCAGTTATAATATTACTCAACTGCCAAACTACGTGAAGTTACTAAGGAATTGCTTTTTGGCTATATCATCGTCTACAAGCAGTTTTTAACATTTCTTGTTTGTTAATGTTTGCTAATGACAGATAAATACTAGTTGGTAATTCCCCCTTAACGTAATCCTCATTATTTGATACTTTTGTAGAGTTAATGAGCCAATTTTTTTAACGTACCTATACCATATTTAGTATGGTGATATCATCCTGTATGTTAAGAAAAACTCACGTGTCAAGAATTAAATGTAGGTAAGTTAGCAATAGTCGAGTTCAATACTTTGCGAAAGATTTAGCATTCCGTGGACGGTTTAGCTAAAAAGAGTCCGAACCGCCGTGACATGGAGATGCAGTTAGTTAGCAACTATTGCCCGCCAGATGTCACAACGGTAGCGGGTGACAGTCACGGCTAATATATGTTCCAGATAATCGAGAAACAACAAACATGGGTTGTACTCAGCCCAAAAATTAATAATATATACTTAGTTTATTAGTTTGAAAATGTAAGTAAACATATAGAACACAGTTACTATTTGGAACGCACTACTGTCATTAAACGTCAACTGTCATTAGATAATTCATGTAAAGTACAGGTTGCAAATATCGCGGTACGTGTTTCTATTACGCAAATCTGTCGAGATTTCGAGTTGTGAATACTTCAGTTACTTTTTTCGATACTTACATACCTACATACTAAATCTTAGATCCAATTTTTATATAAATTAAACCATATTCTAGAATATCCAAATTGAAGCAATTGAACTATTAATTTATGATAATTTGGTCTTCAATATAAAGCTAAATAGTTGGATTACGAAATAATATTATTTTCTCGGAAGGTTTGTGGTGCATTTAAAGAGTCTGATAGGCAAATTAACATACCTATCACCGTTTCAAGATCTAATTAATTAGCTAATCGATTGTGTTAGTCAAATTTGTCTCAATTATCTATTCTCAGAGTAAATTAGTGTATTTAGTATTCTTGTATATCGATATGTGAATTGAATGATTTTTTTTTCTTTGACGGAGTATTTAGAAGGACAAAAAAGAAGACTAAAAGATTTGTGGTTGGCAAAGAGAGGCAGCCTGTATGTGTATGTAGATAGTGGATGGTCCGATGGCATTTCGAAGTTATGGTCGCGAGCGACCGCATACCGCTTTGGAGTCGAAACTGCCGACAAATAACAGGACTGGATTTAAAATAAATATCATATAGGGATAATTTGATAAAAAAATTAGATAATGATTTACCTTTAAACTATTCTAAATACAAAAATGATATAAAGTCCCCAAAACAAGATCCAGATATTGAAAGAAAAATTTTGTGTATGAACAACAAAAAGAAGTGTTTAGTATCATCAGTAGAAGATACTTCAACCAAGAGGAAATGTTAAGGATGCTTCAAGAGAGTGCTACCCAATAAGCAGTTACTTTTGGCTTAGACAATACTTCATAGCAGATCTGCAATTTAGTTACAGGAATATTAACTACACCAATCCAAGACAGTCTTAATACTATTCAAGTCAGAAGAACCAGGAGGATTTCCTCTAACCAATTAGCTACTGACTTGTAATTAAAACGGTAAATATTCAAACTATCAGAAGATGTCTACATCTTCATGTTCGATGGTCATTATCAAACGAAAACCAAGCTACTAGAATTGACTGTAGTCAGGATAGTATGTTTTCTGTTTACATAGTTCCCAATTAGTCTTCCACAGACTCAATAAA
Source organism: Altica lythri (assembly GCA_964028335.1). Lineage (NCBI taxonomy): Eukaryota > Metazoa > Arthropoda > Insecta > Coleoptera > Chrysomelidae > Altica > Altica lythri. Next base: position 5,324,925 of record OZ034809.1, read on the forward strand.
AAGAGTTTGGTAAGAATTTAGATTAACAGCACGCCTAGAAGCAGTCCATAAAATCTATTAATCCGGAAGAGGTGTTCAGACATCTTTACCACTCACCGCACTGTTAGATTTATGGACCAACTATTACTCAATAGCCAACTCGTTAGCAAAACCAGATCCAGATAATGATAGAAAATTTTTGTCTAAGAGAAAAGCTGTATGGACAACAAAAGGAAGTATTTAGGATGAAATAGATATCATGACTAGAAGATACGTTATTCAAGAAAAAATGTTAAGAATGCTTTAAGAGGGAGCTATCCAAGCAGTTGGCTTAGACTCTAAACATATTTTTACCCACGACTCATAAGAGGAGTTGTGTTATAGTTTCATTTACTAAACTAGTGGTGTAAGTAAATAGAAACCTGTATTATTATGTTGGTTACCTACAGTTTTCATTAAATTAAACTAACATTTGACATTTCTCAGACAGAACTGTCTGCGAAATCGGATATTTTTGACAACTTATGCCAAAATTTAAATTTTATATTTGTTATTTTTAGTTTCATACAAAACCATTTGGTAAGTCGTGGGTAAAGCATCGTACTTCACTCGAGGAACAAATTGCATATTTAGCTCGTTTCTTTAGCCCCTTCGCTCGCAAGCTCGCTCATGGGCCAAACATACACTCGCTGTAATATACAATTTACTCCACTCGTAAAATAATATACTATTACAACAGTTTCGTAAAACGAACGGTATGCGAGAAATACATTTAGGTAGAGAAATATTTACTACACCATTCCAAGACAGCTTAGAAAAACGAATTGTATTTCTTCTAACGAGTTAGTTACTGACTTGTAATTGACCCATATTGTAACAGTAAGTGGTAAAAGTGCAGTTTATAGTGAATCCGCGTATTACTAAAATTTTTAGTTTGTATGGAAGTATATGTCTCAGGAAGTTTAAAAATAAAAAAAAAACTTGGCGGTCACTTATTTTAATGAAATTAATCACTTTTAAAATTTTCATTTGTATGATATACATAACAATGATTTTTAATTAGTGGTTTTGGCACAACTATAGACGGTGGCCCATGTAGATATCAAGTTGAGACATACCTCGTTTGAAAGCTTATGATGAGTGCTTTTCAACATACCACACATTCTAATCCTCAGATATTGATGAAATTTTGTAGAGTAATTTCGTGAAATTACAATGTTAAAGTAAGGTACATTGACATAACCTATCAAAAACCCAACCTAATCTAACCTAGGTTAAATTACCTAACCTAGGTTAGATTAGGTTAGGTTAGGTTAACCTGAGTGGAGGGTTTTTGAGGTTTTTTTTTTAAATTTCATGAGACCGCCGGGATTTTTTTTCATTTTTGTGTTTGGAAAGCTTGTTTACTTAAGAAAAAATAGTAGGGGAGGCCGGGATGCTAAATTTGCAGTTACTCGAGCGTCGTAGAGACCTATGGGATTCGATAGTTTAGGTCTCAAAATGAAAAAAAAGTCTATTACAAGTTTTATATTTTAGCGATGGGGAGAGTGTGTAAAAATTTTTAAATATGTAAAAAAAAAGAGTTGTATAGAAATACTCGAGCGCGTCAGTCATTAGTAGTATAAACGCGCTTTATATTCCTGATAACCATTATATATTAATCTGACAATTAATGTGAGGGGGTTCCTATAACAAGGGGTTGAAAAACGAAAAAAAAAAAGTTACTCGAGCGTGTCAGAAATTCAAAGTGTAGGCATATTAAACCCTCAAAAGTGTCGTATTAAAATGTCTGACGTTTTGGGTGTGACATATAAAAATTATTGATTTTTGAATGTGTAAAAAAAATTGTGACCTTGAAATACTCCGGCGCGTTAGATTTTGATGCAGGGGGTTCATATTGATACAATAGTACCTCTGTAGAATATTCTGACAATTATATTAAGGGATATCGTTATTCTGACCATTTTTAACGAAATTGAACAACAACAACATATTCGCATTTACATATAAAATAGTTATAATTTATTCATATATAAAATTAAAAATAAGTCATTACAAATAAAAACCCGTATGTATAATTGACGTGTGAAATATAAATGTTAATCTTCATCTTCGCTGGATGATTCATCTTCGTACTTTGTTTCTGCTTCTCCAACTTCCTGGACGTCCTCGTCATCTCGTGGTTCTGTAACGCGGAGTGGGGAAGATACAGCTCTCAACCGCTGTACGCTTCACCTTTCCACCACGATTTTACCGACATCGCCCCATGGAAACCGTCAGATTAGTAGTTTCTCATGCTTCTGACAATATTTCCCATAGTTAAAAAAAAAACAGAAGCGCGCTCGAGTATTTCAAGATTACGTTTTTTTTTTCAACTTTAGAGCTCGCTAATTTCTCAACGCCACGCTGAAATCGTCAGATTATTTAGATATACACTTTTCTACATGTAATTAACTTACCTTTACTTAATCTGACGCGCTCGAGTTTTTCAGAGGATCGATTTTTTTTTACTAATCTGACGGGTTCCCCTCAGCATACCCCGCCATATGAAGGGTTCATATTCGGTAGAGGTACATTAAAGGGTACAAGGATTCTCCCTATATAATAATTTGACACGCTCGAGTCACTTCAAAAATCCCCGCTTCGCCTCCCCTACTAAAAATAATTTTTGTTTTTTATGACAATTCACTATAAACTGCATTTTTTCCCAGTAAGTATTCAAACTATCAGAAGATGTCTACACATAGCTAATCTTCATGTTCGATGGTCATTATCAAACGAAAATCAAGCCATTAGAGTTGTCTGCAGTCAGGATAGTGTCTTCTGTTTACATACTTCCCATTTAGTGTTCACTCAGACTCAAGAAAAAGAGTTTGGTGAGAATTTAAATCAACAACACGCCCAGAAGTAGCTCATGAAATCTATTAAACCAGAAGAGGATAGTAGGTGTTCTATTAACAAAGTTTCCATTTAGTCTTCACTCAGACTCAAAAAAGAGTTTGGTAAGAATTTAGATTAACAGTACGCTCAATAGCAACTCATGAAATCTATCAGCCCAAAAGAGGTGTTCTGATAGCTTTACCACTCAACGCACAGTTAGATTATGAACCAACTACAACTCAATAACCAACTTATTAGCAAAAAGAAGTGTGATAACTGATAACACTGATTCTACAGGTCTATTGCAGTTCAGTCCCCTTTTAGACCAAAAAATCTGCTCTTCACGGTTATTAAAAATCTCATTCAGACATATAACATGCTTCTGAAACATATGCAATAGGTTCAAGTCTGTATTGTCTGAATTGTACTGGTCATCAATATTTTCTTCAAATAGGAAACTTAACACTACGTGAGTTACATAAGAATAAACGTTGTTATCATGGAATAGAACAAGCACGAGAAGTTGAACTAGATTAGTTTTTCCTTTAACACTTATCATTTCACTACCACTATACCCTTACTTTTAAGTGCCAAGGAAGAACATCAACATTTACTTCAAATAGAAAACTTAAACTGAGTGAGTTAAATGAGTTAAATGAGAATCAATGTTGTTATCATACGAGATAAGACATTTGTTGTCAACAACGCAAGCACAACAGGCTAAAGAATATAAGCGCAATAAGTTGATCCAGATCAGGTCTTTCTCTAACAATAAGTTTACCCCTAACGTGGTGTGGAGCTGCTTGTATGCGCGTAGTTTATCTAGATTTTCATCAAACTCCCATTCTTCTTGTGTTTGGATAAAGACCAAGTAGGGAATCAACAGTAAACAGAACAAAGACTAATATCTATTAGTTTAACTTAGATGGTCCTCCACAAAATTCTAGGGACTCTTTTTTAATTTGATAAAGATGGAATGCTAAGTAGCTATCAAACATAAAAATTAACTTGATCAGTTATACTAAGGGCAAACTGCAACTCAGTAACTCACTAGTTATCACTTAGATGAATTGTTAAGTGACTATCGAGCATAAAGATTAACTTGATATATAAGACTTTAATAGTTTCGATGGCCTCTTAGAGTTCTTTCATTATGAAATGCTAATGAAGATGCTAGAATTGTGGATTTTGGTTTACACTAGAGTTCTTGTTTTGTCTTCACTCGCATTCAAGAGAAAGAATTTGCTGAGAGTTTCTACCAACAGTACGTCTTTCAGTATGGTAGTTGTGATCTTAAGGATCAACTTCTCGTACCGGTATTCTTTCCGTATGCAAGGATGTAGGACTAATCGGTTTACAGGAGTGTAATGTTGGTGAGTTTTGGATGTTAGGTTTAAGGACACTGTTCTAGAACTTAGTGTCCTTTCAGGGATGGATGGTGGAGTTTCTGATGGAGTCAGTATCAGTCGCTCCGTGCCTTCCTTGTTTTCCTGGGGTTGTTTCCTTATTTCCTGGATCCTGGAACGTGCTTAAACTGTCATAAAATACTTTTGTGTTGTATTAGTGTGTGTAGGTGTGTAATCCCACGTTGTGCAATGTGGGATTGGGAGCTTGACGATGTGGCGTGTCTCCTCCGGTGTGAAGGCTCCCATTTGGCAAGGAAGAAGGAAATCACAGAAACCTTCGTCAAGACCCCAGTTTTTTTGTATAATCCTGTAGGAGAGAGGGGTCTTGTGAAGAAGGTTGCCTAAGGAGTCTTAAGGAGGAAAGGAGGATCTTCTTCTTCGGGACTCTTGAGGTAACCATACTTTTTCCTGAACAGGCACAAACATTAAAAGTTTCAGTTCTATCGGCACTACCCAAGTGCCACTACCTTTTCTTAATCCTAATGCGCTTTTCAGGATTTTTTAGGCAGAACTTCTTCTATTTGTTATTTGTTTATATACGATGTCTTATTTTCTAAGTAGTTTTATTTTGAATAGCTCATCGACCAACATGTTAAATAACATAGTTAAAGTTTATCTGATATTTAAATAGATCTACTAAAAAAAAATTAATTTGATAAGATATAAAAAAAAATGTTGAAATAGAAATTTCGTAAGTTAAATATTGAATAAAAAGTTTTTATTACACAATTAGTGTAACGATTTTAACTTTGTATAGTTGTTGTAATCTAGATCGACATTATTTGTTTGCACGTGTGGATTTTTGCCCTTTCTCGCGATAGCAATTGTGGCGTTTTCTAGTAGAACAGAGTTAATGATTGTTAAAGATTATCTCTCATGGAGGTCCGGGTTAGCTACCGTTTCCTTGTAAAGAGTTCGATATCATCCAAAGGCAACGGCAGCGGACTCTATACTCTCTCGTACGTTATCATCTGTACCGGGGATCGCATATTTTTCGTCGGCACAGCGTTCAGAGGAACGAGGCCATATATTGAGCTTGGTGCTTTTAATAAACAAACTGTCTTGGCAGCTTTCTGCCAATATGGCTTTTCCACATAGTCGGTGTTGTTTAGTGCTTTATTTCACGTTGCATTGAATTAAGGTATAACGTTTATTTAAGATCTAAACATTTCAATGATAATGACTTATAAATAATGTCCACTAACAATTTTTAACTAGAAATTTGTATAAAAGTTATTTTTTTTAGTTGACTGGTTATGCACATTACACTTTACATTTATCTTTATGAATAAAACTATGGAAAATGAAAATTTCGTGGCGAGAAAATTTAATTTCACCACAAATAACTTAAATTAGTACAGCAGAGTTAGGACGATACTCACCATATCACATGCATTAAAACAGCTTGTTTTGATCCCTGTTTTGCCAGTCGAAACAAGACAAACCAATGCAGCCTTCAGTCAGAAATTGACAGTTGTTTCTCCCCTAGTGCAGAAACAAATGTCAATATTTCAAGTCTGTCAGAATGTCCTGAAATAGTCTTACTTCGACTGGCTACAGAGATCAAAACTCGCTGTTTCAATGCATGTGATATGAAAAATATAGTGTGTGGCACGGGATGAAACAAAGACGATTTCTGACCGGGCGATGACAGCCCTCGCTTCGCTCGTGCAGTTAACTCTCGCCCTAGTCAGAAATCGTCTTGTTTCACCCCTTGCCACACAATACACTATTTCATATCACATGCATTAAAACAGCTTTGATCCCTGTTTTGCCAGTCGAAACAAGACAAACCAATGCAACTGTCAGTCAGAAATTGACAGTTGTTTCTCCCCTAGTGCAGAAACAAATGTCATTATTTCAAGTTTGTCAGAATGTCCTGAAATAGTCTTACTTCGACTGGCTACAGAGATCAAAATTCGCTGTTTCAATGCATGTGATATGAAAAATATAGTGTGTGACACGGGATGAAACAAAGACGATTTCTGACCGGGCGATGACAGCCCTCGCTTCGCTCGTGGAGTTACCTCTCGCCCTAGTCAGAAATCGTCTTGATTCACCCCTTGCCACACAATACACTATTTCATATCACATGCATTAAAACAGCTTTGATCCCTGTTTTGCCAGTCGAAACAAGATAAACCAATGCAACTGTCAGTCAGAAATTGACAGTTGTTTCTCCCCTAGTGCAGAAACAAATGTCATTATTTCAAGTCTGTCAGAATGATCTGAAATAGTCTTACTTCGACTGGATACAGAGATCAAAACTCGCTGTTTCAATGCATGTGATATGAAAAATATAGTGTGTGACACGGGATGAAACAAAGACGATGCGATGACAGCCCTCGCTTCGCTCGTTCTGTTTCACCTCTTGCCACACAATATACTATATTTAAAACTTCATAAGCACCGATTTAACTATAATTTGCCGGGAATTTTTGTAGATCAAAATTGCACAGCGGCCATTGCCAATCTTCTCATGTAAGCGAGAGTACCGTAGTTCAAAACGGTAAGAACGTAAGTGGTACAATTCCTTACTTCGAGCATCTTGCCCAAAGAGATCGGACATCTTCGAGTCGTTTGAAATCGACTAGCTAATCAGAAACCATAATTTTAAATTTTAGAATATTCGAATACCATTTTTGCCAACTTTAAATCAAAATATACTAACGGTTTACTGAAAATGTAATTCTGATTGTATATGGTCAGAGGTCATACAAAAATAAATTTCTAAATTAACTTGGAATTTGAAGATTCTAGAATATAAAGGATAAGAAAGTGTGATAAGTTTGTTTCAATTCTTTGAAGCTAGATGGCACTAATGAATTATATTGTTTATACGGACATCTCTTGATTTTAAACTAATCTGATAAGAGATAATTTTTCCACTTTACAAAACCAAATTGAACCGGCTATATTCAGTACTCTTCGTTATCATTTTGATAGAAGTTTATTTATGGTAGAAAGGTTAATTAGCTTTTTGGAGATTAATTAGTGTAGTCAATTTAAATTTTCATTATATCTGTGAAAATTATTGTCACAGTGATTTTATAAAAAATTTGTTTTTGGGGTTCCGTAGCGAAATGGCCAAAAACGGAACCCTTATAGATTCCTCAGTCTATCTGTCTGTCTGTACGTCTATATCTTGTGCCATTCTGTCATTTATCTGGAATATACTGACAGCATGGCACGAGATACGTTTGTATCATTTGTAACCCTTAAATTACCCTAGGCTAGCTCCTGAGGGTCGTGGCTTCCTGCTGAGTTTTATTTAATTCACTCCAAACATTAATTAAAGGGCGCCAAGTACAGACACACAAATAAAATTCGAAAAATCAGTTTTAAGTTGACAATCCCCTCTCGTATCGGTGCGATTACAATAGATAATATAAAAATATATATTCCGGATGGTATGCTCGAAAACGAACGTTACACATTCTTTTCATCATTCTATGTAGAAGACTGTCAAAAAAACGCTCCGATTCGTTTATTTATTTACCTTGTCTAAGGATCTATTTAATATGCAAAGCGACGACAGGAGAGCTATTTTTGGAGTAGAGATGGCGCTACTTCTGACTGTGTTACACTTTCGCAAACTTTTACATCAAATATTGATCGGGGATGTCTCTTCATTAGTGACTGAAGAGACAAACCTGTACTGTACTGATGAGCTCTAACTACACCGAAACATAGTTACTACAGTTTGGTTTTGCCCGTATCTAAACTGATGAATATTTATATCTACATCGCAGCATACTGTGTTCTAGAGTTAGGAACTACGTTTGTATCATTTTTTTCTTTGACATATTTGACATATTGCAATATATCATATTTAAAGGCCATCTTAGACTTAGATTTAAGTTGATAAATTCATTATAGGTATGTATGTATATGAATAGCTATAATGATTTGTTTAAATAGTTATAAAAAAATGTTGTTAATTGTAGATACTTATATAAAAATCGTGACCACTAAATCTCATCGATCGGTCTGTACATCCCAAACTCATTAAATAATCTTAGAAAAAAAACTGACAAGAGTCAAGTTGGCCATTCTAAATCACTTCCTCGGACTTGGCGAACTTCAGACGTCCATAACTCAGTCCAACAAGCAAAAATCTCGGGGACAAAAACGCATCGGAAACAAAAAAGCACAGGCAGCTCGATACAAACGAGGGATATAAACAATTCTTAGAGTTACCATGGTAACGCGCGGACACCGGCGTCTTTGATTGTGAATTTGCATAGCCTGCTCGGATATGGAAATACTGCAAACGTTCTTGAAGTGACTGTACGAGTGGACAGTCGGAGGCGAGCGGTAGCCGTTTCGAGTCAACCAGCCTGCTTTTCGGCATACTCTAACTTATGTCAACCGATTTTTGTAATTCTTTTATTCGAGATCTCTCTGCATTACTGATGAAGCGGAATAGATAACGCTCCAATAGGAATATACACCTGACTTTCTGTATTTCTATATAACTTCCATTTCCTTGTCATTATATTTACTTCTTGAATACACACAAATTTTACCATAAACATTAAAGAAAGAAAGTTACCTATACCTACACTAAATATTACTTTTTATTACGTCTCACTATTAAAAAGACAGATTCGTGATTTGTATTTGTATTACATCTTCATTCGAAGCAATTCAAGATCTGTATCAAGTATTAGATCATCAAAGATAAATCAGGATTTAATTTGGAACACGAAACAATTAATACGGAACTAGACGTAGATGACCAAATTTGTTTTGAGATAAATCACGATTTAATCTTAATACGCATCATTATTAATTACAAAATAGCATCAAGATGGACAGTGCTAAGATATGAAACCAAAAAAGTTAAAACCAGCTTAAATTTTATATGAACGACGAACTTTTTACGATTTTCTCTCGTTTTTACTATTTTTAGGTGGTGTCACTGTACTTATAAGTCAGAATTGTCTGATTAAATATATGTGATACCAACTGCGCCATCTTACGGTGGCGTCATAGTACTTAATTAAGTAAGAAATGTCCTTAAATATATGAGATATCAACTGCACCACCTTTGCTGGTGTTACTGTACTTATATAAGTAAAAATGACCGTTTAAATAGATGATAACTGAACTGCGCCATCTTACGGTGGCATCATAATACTTTATTAAGTAAGAAATGTCCTTTTTTTCTGTTAAATATATGAGATATCAATTGCGCGCCCCCTTCGGTTGCGTCACAGTACTTAATTAAGTAAGATTTGCTCCTTTAAATATATGAGACATCAATTGCGACACCTTTCGGTGGCGTTATAGTACTTAATATAAGTATTCTCTTAGTTTTTTTTATCGCAATTTATTTTTCGACTGGTTTTTAATTTACTTTGGCGTCTCGTCTTTATATTTATTTAGACATTAAAATATGACGCCATCTATCGGTTTTACCCGGAAATAATGTGAAATGATGGTATTCTTTTTTGTTTTGACAAATTAATTTACACCTCTATCTATTAGGAATTTATAAAAATATATAATAAATACACATATTATAACCTAGAAATCCAAACACAACCTAGATGTCAAACATTGATAGATTGATAGAGAGTTATACCAATTAACTCACACCGCAGTCTATTAGGAATTTGTTCATCTAGATTTGGCGAGAAGGTCGATAGAAAATTGTTATCCTAAGAAAATTGTCGATAGAAGATTCTCATCCTAAAAAAATTTGGATTCAGTTTGGAACTTAAAAATAAGTTAATAAGAAAACTGCCAACATAGTTTGGCCGTACAGGAAGTAGCAAGTGAAAAAATTGAAGCGATCATACTAAAGGCTTTCCGGAAGAGAGACGATATAAAGTTCCAAGTGGGAAACAGGAAGTGCAGCACACAAAAGAGATAAGATTACATACTGCACCAAAAAAGCGGAGAAGAGGATAGCAAAATTAAAATATAAAAGGACGAAGGTACGAAAAAAGGCTCATCCTTTATGATGTCGTGGAGTCTGTGTAATATTTTATGGTGCGCCAATTCGGAAGGAAGCGTTGAGTATGAAAGAGTATGAAAATATGTCCAGAAAACAACGAAAGACACTACTGAGGGCCATAACAAAGAAAGCAGTACGGCGTTTATTGGCGTGCCTCCGGTGGATCTTCTCATCTATCAGAGAGCAGGTATACTCGTGAGGGACGATGGTATTATGGTAAGATCAAAGAATGAGGAGAGAGAGATCAGTACCTATAGGTAACTGGTCAGAGAGATAGAATAAGAGAGGATATGGAGATTTAGCAGTACTGAATTGCTAGACAAAAGAAGATGTAGCCTTCATCCCTCTAGATCTAGTAAAAACCATACTATAGCGGCCTCTTTTGGTTGTTTTTGATTTGTTTGTTTTTGGAGGACCACATGCATTATGGCCATTCTTATGCCCGATTTCCTCAAATAGCAGAAATTTAACAGACAAGCTTCCTACTATCCAAAACACGCATACGAATGACCTGGGCAGCACCAGGTAAAGCAGAACAACTCAATGAGATATAGAGAGAATTATGACAAATGTAAGCTTAAGAGACCATGTGAGAAATGAGGATTTCAGAAGAAAAACCAAAGTAGCCGATGTTGTTGAAAGCATGGCAAAATTCAAGTGGAGATGGGCCGGAATCATGGCACGAGAGAACGAAGAAAAGTGGACAAAGCGAATAATACAATGGAGGCCAAGAGAACATAAATGAGGTGCAGGAAGACCACAAAAAATTGGCCAATGACATCATGGAAAATTCAGGGAGAAATTGGCATCAGTTAGCTCAAGACAAACGAAGTTGGAAAAGACAAGGGGAGGCCTTCTAATCCAGGAGTGGACAAGAAGGAGCTGCTAAAGAAGAAGAAGAAGATACAATAAATGCTATTTTTTAAATATTTTCGAGGACCAATTATCTGTACATGCTCTAGCAGTATTAGTAAAGCATTCAAAGAAGTGGACTGTAATTATTGATGAAAGAACGTAAATTTGTGGCATATACCAGAAGAAAAACACTTCGAGTTCTTATATTCATTGGATTTAAGTTAATTCTTCAGAAAGAAAATCGTTAACTTGTCAACAATTTTTTTATTTATTTTTAAATCTTTTTTTTTCAGTGTAGATAGTAGAATAAATAATCGTGCAAGTTAAGATATAAAAGTAAAGTTTTTATTTATGCAATAGGCATATCTTTCTTCAAAGAAAAATCGTCAATAATTGAATGGATATTGGAGAGCGGTTCTACAAACATGTGTGGGCGTTTAGCTAGCCTTAGGAAGAAACTGATTATATATTTACTTACATGATTATAGTTATTAGGGAAAACATTATCTGAAGAGAGGAGTGGTCTAACATCGTATGTTTTAGTGCAGAACACTTTTAAATACCAGATAATTATTTACTTTTCGATCAGATAAATTGTAACATGAAGATATAAAGAATATTGGGTCGTGGTAATATCCATAAATGGATATTGAGCGACCTGACATTAAATCCACTATAAGGCATTTTAGAATATTAATGTTGTGTGGTCGATTAATAAATTTATTACTTTCATACTAATAATTATTAAAGATTTCAACTAGCTAGATAATTTTATTCCAAATATAATAAATTGAAACACTGCTAGAAGAAATATTTAACAAAAACATGTTAGAATAAAAGAAAATTTAACCAAGTTCTTCAGTTTGAGCTCATGACCTCGGAGTCTTACATCAGCGTTAAGTTGAAAAATGTTACTTAAGTCCAGAGAGAATTGATTATTTAAAACTCTGTAACATTGTATTAGGTCACCTCTGTTCCTTCTGTCGATAAGTGTTGGGAGCCTTAAAATAGATAACCTCTCAGGATATTCCAAATGGTAAAGGGCAGGACTCCATTTAGTGAACCTCCTCTGAACTTTTTCTAGTAAATTTTGGTCTCTATAACTAGGTGAGGACTGTGAGGAGACCAACAAGAAACGTTGTACTCCAAAAGGGGTCGTACTAGGGCTTTATAAAGTTTATTTACAAGTACGGGATCGGCAGATTGAAAGGACTTACGTAGCAAGTAACATTTTTGGTTAGCCTTGTTAACAAAGTTAGCAATATGTTCTGACCATTCCAAGCTCTGATTAATGGTGATACCTAAGTCGTTTTGGCTAAGAACCGACTTCAGCTCTGTGTTGTTGATGTGGTATCTTAAGCCTGGATTATTTTTGCCAAGATGTAGAACTGTGCATTTAGCAGGACTCAAAGGTATCAGCCATTCAGAACTCCAATTTTTAACTTTTGCAAGGTCGCTTAAAAGATTATTGTGTACAAGAGGATTGCCAAACAGTTTGCTATCATCGGCGTAATCGGCGTGACAAGAATCCAATAAGAAACCGATATCAGCTGTATACAATAGAAATAAAAAAAAATGTGAGCCGTCACGGGACGCCTGGCAGATGTGAAACATCGACATTAACCCGTGCCTAAATCATAAGACATTTCCAATTTAAATAACATGGCATTTTTGCACTTTTTGTCGTTAATTTTTTTTACTGAAACAAATGTAGCTAAAAATAATTAAATATCTATTTCTTGTAGGAAATTTGCAATAAATTTGTCATCAGAGTTAAATTCACGATTTTTTTTGTAATTTTCACCATAATTTTTATTTATACCAAACTAAATACATATATATAGGTAATAAAATTAACAAATACAAAATTTGGATACAAAATAAAGTATATTATCGCTTATAAATAATAGTATCACAATGGTATCACAATATTTATTGTACGTTTTCTCAGATTGCTCACAGATGTCGTTAGATTACAGAACGAAAATAAATTTAAAACGTGATTTCGTTTAGCTTTTTATTTAATTGCCTTAAATTCAATAATCTTAGAAAAGGAAATTATTAAAACACAAATTTATAATGAAGTACGTTACTATATTAATATAATTGTAGTTACTTCATAATTTTAGTACAAACAAAAAGCGATAGTAAATAAAAAATAGGAAAATGATGAATTTAACTATGAATACAACTTTATCGTTGAATAACTTTTAAACGGTATTTAAATGGGAAATGTATTATGATTTAGGCACGGGTTAATGTGAATATTAAGGGCTGGTTTGGGTCTGATAATTTTTGTTAGGTTATAATCTAAAAATTTGATGGGTGTTTGGAGAACAAAACCAAATTTGGGAAATAACGGACACCCTAATGTATATAGAGTAGGTAGGTACTCACTCATTTTTATTCAATATTTTTTCATCACTTTCTTTATTAACACTTTGTTTATTCATATTTAAAACAAACACTTTATACACAAATTTTACAGGGACTATTCACCAACAATCTATTTTGATTAACAAGCTGTCAATTTTACAGGTCAGCAAAATATGTAGGTACCTATATTATGTTGCCTATACAAACAAACATTTTTATATATATAGAATAGATAGTAGGCGGAATCGAGTTAGGTTTTTATAAAACAATTCATACCCTGTCCCGCCAAATTTTTGAATCAATGAGCTTCTTCCCCCTATTGTTGGCGCGCCACCGTCGGCGTCGCTCAAAACATGAGACCAATTTCATATAAGGTATCAGTACATCTCTTTATTATATATTATCGATGCGTTAGGTTTTTTACGTCATACGAATCATACGTCACCGTCGCCACGCGAGAAATCTGATTCACGTGCGGCTATAGATGTTTCACATCAAAATGGGACCCAAAACGGATCCCTGGGGAACTCCGGAAGTTACAGGATAACCATCAGATTGAGAATCTCCAACCCTTACATAAAACTGTCTGTTAGAAAGGAACTGATCCAGTGAAACCAGAGTCCTCTAATACCATAGTGGTTAAGTTTTAATTATTGGAGGATCATTGAAATAAGTGTTTTCTGCTGAGGGAGATTGGAAAAAACATTGAAAATCGTGAAAAGTTGATGAAAAACGTAAAAAATTGTAGAAAGTTGTCAGAAATTCTTGACAATCTTGAAAAAAAGATGAAAATTTTTATGCAACAGACAAAAATCATTAAGAGATAGTATAAAATTATTGGAGAACCATTGGAATAAGTGTTTTTCTGCTGAGGTAGATTAGAAAAAACATTGAAAATCGTTAAAAATTGATGAAAAACGTAAAAAATTGTAGAAAGTTGTCAGAAATTCTTGACAATATTGAAAAAAAGATGAAAATTGTTAAACAACAGACAAAAATCATTAAGAGATAGTATAAAAATATTGGAAAATCATTGGAATAAGTGTTTTTCTGCTGTGGGAGATTAGAAAAAAACATTGAAAATCGTGAAAAATTGATGAAAAACGTAAAAAATTGTAGAAAGTTGTCAGAAATTCTTGACAATCTTGAAAGAAAAATGAAAATTGACAACAGACAAAAATCATTAAGAGATATTACTTATAAAATTATTGGAGGACCATTGGAATAAGTGTTTTTCTGCTGAGGGAGATTAGAAAAACCATTGAAAATCGTGAAAAGTTGATGAAAAACGTAAAAAATTGTAGAAAGTTGTCAGAAATTCTTGACAATATTGAAAAAAAGATGAAAATTGTTAAACAACAGACAAAAATCATTAAGAGATAGTATAAAATTTTTGGAGGATCATTGGAATAAGTGTTTCTCTACTGAGGAAGATTAGAAAAAAACATTGAAAATCGTGAAAAGTTGATGAAAAACGTAAAAAATTGTAGAAAGTTGTCACAAATTCTTGACAATCTTGAAAAAAAGATGAAAATTGTTCAACAATAGACATCATTAAGAGATGGTATAAAATTATTGGAGGACCATTGGAATAAGTGTTTTTCTGCTGAGGTAGATTAGAAAAAACATTGAAAATCGTTAAAAATTGATGAAAAACGTAAAAAATTGTAGAAAGTTGTCAGAAATTCTTGACAATATTGAAAAAAAGATGAAAATTGTTAAACAACAGACAAAAATCATTAAGAGATAGTATAAAAATATTGGAAAATCATTGGAATAAGTGTTTTTCTGCTGAGGGAGATTAGAAAAAAACATTGAAAATCGTGAAAAATTGATGAAAAACGTAAAAAATTGTAGAAAGTTGTCAGAAATTCTTGACAATCTTGAAAGAAAAATGAAAATTGACAACAGACAAAAATCATTAAGAGATATTACTTATAAAATTATTGGAGGACCATTGGAATAAGTGTTTTTCTGCTGAGGGAGATTAGAAAAACCATTGAAAATCGTGAAAAGTTGATGAAAAACGTAAAAAATTGTAGAAAGTTGTCAGAAATTCTTGACAATATTGAAAAAAAGATGAAAATTGTTAAACAACAGACAAAAATCATTAAGAGATAGTATAAAATTTTTGGAGGATCATTGGAATAAGTGTTTTTCTACTGAGGAAGATTAGAAAAAAACATTGAAAATCGTGAAAAGTTGATGAAAAACGTAAAAAATTGTAGAAAGTTGTCAGAAATTCTTGACAATCTTGAAAAAAAGATGAAAATTGTTCAACAATAGACATCATTAAGAGATGGTATAAAATTATTGGAGGACCATTGGAATAAGTGTTTTTCTGCTGAGGGAGATTAGAAAAGCCATTGAAAATCGTGAAAATTTTATGAAAAACGTAAAAAATTGTAGAAAGTTGTCAGAAATTCCCCACAACCTTAAAAAAAAGATGAAAATTGTGATACAACAGACAAAAATCATTAAGAGATAGTATAAAATTATTGGAGGATCATTGGAATAAGTGTTTTTCTGCTGAGGTAGATTAGAAAAAAACATTGAAAATCGTGAAAAGTTAATGAAAAACGTAAAAAATTGTAGAAACGTGTCAGAAATTCTTGACAATCTTAAAAAAAGATGAAAATTGTTATACAACAGACAAAAATCATTAAGAGATAGTATAAAATTATTGGAGGATCATTGGAATAAGTGTTTTTCTACTGAGGAAGATTAGAAAAAAACATTGAAAATCGTAAAAAGTTGAAGAAAAACGTAAAAAATTGTAGAAAGTTGTCAGAAATTCTTGACAATCTTGAAAAAAAGATGAAAATTGTTCAACAATAGACATCATTAAGAGATGGTATAAAATTATTGGAGGACCATTGGAATAAGTGTTTTTCTGCTGAGGGAGATTAGAAAAGCCATTGAAAATCGTGAAAATTTTATGAAAAACGTAAAAAATTGTAGAAAGTTGTCAGAAATTCCCCACAACCTTAAAAAAAAGATGAAAATTGTGATACAACAGACAAAAATCATTAAGAGATAGTATAAAATTATTGGAGGATCATTGGAATAAGTGTTTTTCTGCTGAGGTAGATTAGAAAAAAACATTGAAAATCGTGAAAAGTTAATGAAAAACGTAAAAAATTGTAGAAACGTGTCAGAAATTCTTGACAATCTTAAAAAAAGATGAAAATTGTTATACAACAGACAAAAATCATTAAGAGATAGTATAAAATTATTGGAGGATCATTGGAATAAGTGTTTTTCTGCTGGGGTAGATTAGAAAAAAACATTGAAAATCGTGAAAAGTTAATGAAAAACGTAAAAAATTGTAGAAACGTGTCAGAAATTCTTGACAATCTTAAAAAAAGATGAAAATTGTTATACAACAGACAAAAATCATTAAGAGATAGTATAAAATTATTGGAGGATCATTGGAATAAGTGTTTTTCTACTGAGGAAGATTAGAAAAAAACATTGAAAATCGTAAAAAGTTGAAGAAAAACGTAAAAAATTGTAGAAAGTTGACAGAAATTCTTGACAATCTTGAAAAAAAGATGAAAATTGTTCAACAATAGACATCATTAAGAGATGGTATAAAATTATTGGAGGACCATTGGAATAAGTGTTTTTCTGCTGAGGGAGATTAGAAAAGCCATTGAAAATCGTGAAAATTTTCTGAAAAACGTAAAAAATTGTAGAAAGTTGTCAGAAATTCCTCACAACCTTAAAAAAAAAGAGTGTGCGTGTAACCTTTACGCGCGATTGAAGTAAAACTTGTTGACGTACGTATCGGAAAATAAATATTTAATTACAATTCAATCATATTTATTGCCTATATACTTTACAAAAAAAATGAGATGTTATATTTATATTATTCATTAGAAATAGGAATTTGAAAGTTATCATTATTTTTTTTATAAATGAAATAATAGGTTTATGATAACTAAAATGTGAAACATAGATTTTAGTCTATAAATACCATTAATGTATTTGAAACCGTTTGAAAATTTCATAAATAAATTTCGGAAATTTAAACTCCTCCCATAGCTGAAATTATACAGTTACTTCCATCAGAATCTTCCGTTAGAATCTACCCCTAGTCGTGCCTAAAGAAGTTTTGCTTCAATAATAGGTAAACAATATTAAAAATATACACACATTACGTTTAGAATGTGTGATTTTGTAGCTGTATCTACCTTATTGTAATACATCACAACACAAGAGCCTTCGATAGTTAGATAACCATTTCATTTTGTAGCATTTTATAGCATATTCCATAAAATTTAAAATCCTGAGTTAAGTTTGTTTCCTTCACGTCTACGAAGGATCTGTTATTGGTGGTAAAAGATCAGCCATCTTGACTAGTGGTTTTATGGCCTTTATGGCTACCTAACCAAACCTAAAATAAGTATAAGAAAGTGTTAAAATATTTTGAATATTATTATTTTATGAACAAAAACGTGCAACATGCTTCTTTACTCAACGTAAAGATTCCGTATAAACAATTATTTACTATCATAATATGTATGTATGTATATAAACTTAATCAAATCATATTGAATGTGGCTGTCTCGTCATTTTTTCATTTTTGTCATTTTTCTTCAAATCTTTCTGGCGCTTATAATATCCCCTTTGACGTTCACAATTTATTTTTCTTTTTAGCTCTTTAAGTCTATAAAACGAAAATAGCTAGGTATAAATAATAGGTATAAATAATTAGGTATAAATAGTGTAATTACACACCAAAAATAAAATTTATGCATATAGAGTACCTACCTATTCACTCATTTTCAATCAATATTTTTTCATCACTTTCTTCATTAATAAATCCACATTGTTTATTCATATTTAATACAAACACTTTATACACAAAAAACTATTTATATAAAGCAATGTATTTCGATTGACAAGATGATCAGCTGTCAATTCATACAATTACAGATTTAATTTTATTTAATATAGGAAGCAAAATCGCATGAGCGCCGCCAGGATTATTTTCAGGGGGTGCATCTGCATCTACACACTATTATGATCTAATATATATATATAGAATGTAGAATGATTTGGACAGCAACCGCGACGCCTTTAGTTTTTATTCAAACAATAATTTAATAAAAAAATTAAAAAAATATATAATTTTCTGGTAAATTCAGGTATTTTCTTTCATAGCAGGGGGCGCAAGCGCACCCTCTTGCACCCTGCTGCCGGCGCCCATGCAAAATCGTGTCAGTATTAGGTTTTGTTTCCGGTTTCTGTTATTAGAATGACGTCACGTCCGTTAGAATAACTTTTTTACTCCTAGTCTCGCTAAAGAAGTTTTACTTCAAAAAGATGAAAATTGTGATACAACAGACAAAAATCATTAAGAGATAGTATAAAATTATTGGAGGATCATTGGAATAAGTGTTTTTCTGCTGAGGGAGATTATATTAAATAAAAAAAAATTATTAAAAAATACATATTCTTTCCTTTCCAATATTGATATAGAAGAAACCCGTTAAAACATGTCTTTTCCTACGTAATAAATCAATTTCAAATATATACAATCAAAATTTAAAGATATGATTACCTATACATCATTATACTTATATTTTTTTAATCGTCAGTATTAATTGAAGCACCAACTATTTATTATGAAAATAGTCCCGTTATTCATTTATTATGTGTGAACCCCAGTTAATTGTAAATTAAATTGTGGAGTTCCTTCCTTGTCTCTCAAACAGTTAAGTTAGCATAGTCGCATTTTAACCTTGCGTTTGCCATAGAACAAAAGATCCCACAATATGAAATTTTCCCATAGCAAGTGCGGAAATTTTATAACAAATTATTATGCTCAAGGAGATTTTGAACCCTGATCTGTGTTATAATTAACATAAATATAAAGTAGCTATCAACTTTAATATATAGATGCAAGTTTCTTCACTCATTAGGATTTTTATATCTATATTGTTGCAATTAGTTTTTAAATATAGCTGTAGATTGGATTTTTTAAATATGTAGGTATCAAAATATAATAGTTTGTAAGATTAGAGTCTGATTCTTTATTACAGTAATTGCAGGGATTTGTTTTATATTATTAACTAGTTTTACCCTCGGCGTCTTTCGTGTGGCCTGTTGATTGTTGTATAAAAATTTCTACCCACCCCCGTTAAAGGGGGATGAAATTTTAAGTTAAAAAAAGACAAATACATCTGTGAAAACCGCATTCAAATCGGATTAGTAGTTTTCATGTGATGCGCGCACAAAGATACATACATACAGACAGACAGACAGACAGACAGACAAAAAATCTTACCACACTTTTTGGGTTCCTTATAATAGTTTGTAAGATGAGAGTCTGATTCTTTATTACAGTAACTGCAGGGATTTGCTTTATATTATTAACTAGTTTTACCATCGACGTCTTTCGTGTGGCGTGTTGATTGTTGTATAAAAATTTCTTCCCCCCCCCTTAAAGGGGGATGAACTTTTAAGTTAAAAAAAGACAAGTACATCTGTGAAAACCGCATTCAAATCGGATTAGTAGTTTTCATGTGATGCGCGCACAAACATACATACATACAGTCAGACAGACAGACAAAAAATCTTACCACATTTTTGGGCTCTATATAATAGTTTGTAAGATTAGAGTCTGATTCTTTATTACAGTAATTGCAGGGATTTGTTTTATATTATTAACTAGTTTTACCCTCGATTTCTTTCGTGTGGCGTGTTGATTGTTGTATAAAAATTTCTCCCCACCTCCGTGAAAGGGGGATGAACATTTAAGTTACAAAAAGACAAATACATCTGTGAAAACCGCATTCAAATCGGATTAGTAGTTTTCATGTGATGCGCGCACAAACATAGGTACATACAGACAGACAGACAGGCAGACAAAAAATCTTACCACATTTTTGGGTTCTACATCGATGTAGTAACACCCCCCGCTAATTATAATTTAAATATCTTTAATGTACAGAATTTTCATTTCTACAGTTTTATTATATGTATAAATAATACATTGGATACAATATATAACTCTTATTATAGTCTCTTAAACACCTTTAGTATTTAAATACTTTTTTTAATTCCGTTTATAATGATAAAATTTGTTGCCATCATCAACTAACAGAAGTGTAATTAAGTATAGGATGAAGTAAGATGAGTTGGAGGTTTTCAAGTTGAAAATTACATGGGCGATTTTCTAGTTTAAACACCGGTAAACTTTCACATGGATGTTGATTAGAAGAAGCACAATTTTAAGTTACTGGGGCGAAAGAAGTGTCTCGAAAAGAGACACTCTTCTCGTCTCAGCAAATTTAACTTTCATGGATTGTCATGCTTCGTTAAAAAGTCGCAAAAGTGAAAACGAATGTGTACTTTGTCACTTTTTAATAAAATAATTGTGTTTTTTATAATATATTGATCACTAGTTTACGGTTTCACTTTTAGTTTGAAATTAATTAGATTCTTACATAAGTTTTTGCAAATATAATACTTACCTATACTGTGGACTTTCATTTTGCTTTTTTTTTTAACAGATCATTCATACAAAGTTTGCATTGGTGATGTCTTCTCTCAAGAAATGCTAGTTAAAAGTGGAGTTCCACAAGGCTCAGTTCTGGGCCCCCTACTATTTACTATATGCACTAGCGATCTACAGTTCCACATATCCAGTAAAATATGCAGATGACTCCAAATTATATGAAGATCAAGTTGCTTATTATCAACTGGTAACTTCTATTACACACTGCAAAATGTGAAGTGCTTCATGTCAGGAAAAATAACCCTCAATGGACTTCAGTTCTGGGCCCCCTACTATTTAGTGTATGCACTAGCGATCTACAGTTCCACATATTCAGTAAAATATCACAATATGCAGATGACTCCAAATTATATGAAGATCCAGAATAATTTGTTGTCGGTATATCAGTGGTCCACAGTGTGGTTACTTCCATTAAACACCGCAAAATGTGTAGTACTTCATGTCGAGAAAAATAACCCTCAATGGACTTCAAAAGAAGAGGATGAGAATGAAGGAAATTCATTAGATTTTGAATCAGTTGAAGGCCATTCCACCAGCATGTTATTAATTCATTAAAAATATTGTTTTTGCAAATATAATAGTTATCCTGTGGACTTTCATTTTGCTTTTTTTGTAACGTTCAAGTTTTTCCACTGTCTTAAATCTATGGATCAAAAGTTTTTTAACAAATCGTTCATACAAAGTTCGCATTGGTGATGTCTTCTTTCAAGAAACGCCAGTTAAAAGTGGAGTTCCACACGGCTCAGTTCTGGGCCTCCTACTATTTACTATATGCACTAGCGATCTACAGTTCAACATATCCAATAAAATATGCAGATGACTCCAAATTATATGAAGATTAAGTAACTAAGCATTAACTGGTTACTTCCTTTAAACACTTCAAAATGTGAAGTGCTTCATGTCGGGAAAAATAACCCTCAATGGACTTCAAAAGAAGAGGAATAAAATGAAGGAAATTCATTAGATTTTGAATCAGTTGAAAGCCCTTCCAACAGCACATTATTAATTCATTAAAAATATTGTTTTAATAAGTTTAATTTATGGCAATTTATTTCCTTTTTGGAAGTTTTCAAAACATTGAAATTACCTCTATCAGGTTTATCTGTTTTGGAAGAAATAACCCAGCTTGAGATAGTTTTATATAGCTTCTATATGTAATATAGAAGAGGACCAAATTTTTGCACTTAGAGAGATCCAGGCTGAGAGTTACCCACATCAAAAAGAGACATATTATGTATTATTTATAGATTTTAAAACTGCATATGATACAATCAGAAAATCGGCAGTATACCAAGCACCAGGAGAATTAGGAGTGGGCAGGAGTGAATAACATAAGAGTAAAAATGGATAGAGGTAAAATATATAATTTTGAAGAGGTAGATCAATTTGTCTATTTGGGAGCAACATTCACAAGAAAACCGGATACAAAGGAAGAAATCAAAGCAAGACTGGGAAAGGGAAATAGATGAAAATATGGGGAATGGGAAAGAAGAACAAACCAAGAGATTGCGGATATGTACAAAGAACCAAGTATCACAGAATATGCTAGAGCACAAAGGTTAAAGTGGTTAGGAGAGATCAAAAGGATGGCAGAAAGTAGGATTCCAAAAATGATCATTTGCAAAAGCATAGGAGGAAAAAAGAGAAGAAGGGAAACCAAAGGAAAGATGGAAGAGTGAAGTGGAGGCGGATTTGAGAACCTTAGGTGTACAAAACTGGAAACGCATGTGCCAAAATAAGAAGAAATGGAGAGAAATGAAAAATAAAGCCCTGGGCCTTTTAGGCCTATAGAGCTATATTTGTATATGGAAAAAAAATTTAAAATTAAACATTTTGCAAATCTGCTTGTCGGTTTATGTTTATTTTTATATGTACTTTATTTGCCATCCACCGCTATGGGGAGACTCAAATAGTATCACTAGACATCTCAAAAGCATTTGATCAAGTGCGGCATGCAGCTCTTTTGAACAAACTGCCTTCATACGGACTCTCGCAAAATCTTTGCAGATGGATATCCAACTTTCTCTCCAACAGGCACATCCAAGTTGCTGTAGGTGGACATTCTTCCAACCTCTACAAGATCAACGCTGGAGTTCCCCAAGGATCGGCTCTAGTACCTACTCTATTCCTTTTACACATTAATGATCTACTAGAAGCCACTAATAACCCGAAACATGGTTTTGCAGATGATAAAAACCTACACTGTAGCAAAGCGCACAACCGTCTCATACTTCTAGATATTCTGGAAGAGGACAGAAGATCCACAACGGCTTCTCTCAATCAAGATTTGAGAATTGTAGACGAGTGGGGAAATAAGAATCTTGTTAATTTCAACGCTTCCAAGACAAAGACATGTTGCCTATCCAACAAGAGGCAAACATGCGACTCATTCATTACAATCAACGATCACTGGTAGCGGGCGACTCCTTTACGCTAGTTGGTATAACGATCTCCCAGGACTTACTCTGGAACGAACATATTGCATCCATAGCAACTGCAGCAGGAAAGAAATTAGGCTTTCTATTTAGAGCACGGAAATATTTTTCTCCATCGAACTTGGCTACTTTTTACAAAGCCAAAATACGACCTAATCTTGAATACTGCTCGCATGTATGGGGTTCGGCTGCTCCGTCAGAGCTCGGAGTTCTTGATGCAATACAGAGAAGGGCAGTTCGACTCATAAACGACACCAGTATCACCAAAAACCTAGCTTCATTATCCCACCGAGCAGTGGCTGATCTTTCCTTGTTTTACCGATACATAAACGGATTTTGCTCAGAAGAACTCCGCTCTATAATGCCTCCACTTGCCAGACCAACCAGAGTAACGCGACGTGCCAACTCCATGCACCCTTATACTGTTCAGTGCCCGACATCGAGAACGGATCGATTCGATCGTTCCTTCATCCCCAGGGTCTCCAGATTGTGGAACTCCTTACCTCCGCACGTCTTCCCCACTCGTCCTAACTTGCAGGCCTTTAAATCCCAAATTAATATATTACCTCTTCTACCCCAATAGATGTTCTCGGTACATTTGTATTTAGGTCTATACCTACGTGGACATCCTTAATAAAAAAAATTCTAGATATTATTTTTAATACCTCTTCATATTTTATGTCAATAAATGGATATAATCTTTTATAATATCAAAAGGAAGAGACATGTAGATTGTTGAATATATAATTAAAAGTTAAAATATATGATGGCAGTCATCCACAATGATGACTTCAGTATATAATTGACTCCTGACCTGACTTCCTTAACCTTTATCGTCATATCCGGTCAAATAGTCTCATTACTTACAACTTCTTCTACAGGTTTCTCATGTATATTCAATAGTATTTTTACCCATAAAATTAACATGATAAAATATTGTCTAGATAACATTAATATAGCTGTCAAGAAAAAACGAATATTCTTACCATAATAAACAATTTATTTAAAAAAAAGGGTCTATCTATAATTTATAATAAACTAAGGGACAAAAAAATATCGAATGGTTTGAATTCATCATCATTTCCAGTAGCAGTTCGGCTAATCTGATATGCAGATATGAAACCCATCCTTGATCGTATGCAAATTAATTCTCGGTACAATTCTGTGTGTGTGTGTGTTTTTTTGCCAAAGATACGTATTTTTCGATCGGATCGTTAAGCACAAATTGCTTTTTTCATTTGATTGCAACAAGTAACCGTTCGTTCGGGAGGATTCATGATGTGGATAAGTTGGCCACCGATCTAGGATGGGTCGGAAGCGTAAAAGAAAATTAACGCTTGTGTTGCTATAGCCTGTTTCCGGTTCCGGTAGACAGACAACTTCGAGTAGATGGCCCGATAGGGACCCTGTTTTGTTTTGAGAGACAAACTGGTCAACCAAAAATAAAATAAGAAAACATTTGTAATTTCTGATAGAATATTTCATTATTTAATTTAAAAATTAGGTGAAGGTACCAAATTTTAATCTTCTTCAAAAATCTACCATCCTTTAAACACAGTTATTCTCGCACAATTTTAAAAAGTAACTGAAGAGCAAGATTTACTCAACAAGACAAAATCAGAATAGTTTTAAATGGTGTAGGTATACGAAATTTCAAACTTAATAGCCCTTCTATACCTCGTGATGGCGTTAAAAAACTTGTCTTATAAGTACCTCAATAACCAACCTACACTAAAAAGAAAATCATATAAGCATGACTTAAGTGTATCTGAGCGTTACAATGGATGGCGACTAATTTTATTACTAAAGCATATTTTGAACTAAACTTTGACCCTCTCACATAACATGTTAGAAAAAGAAAAGGATGGGACGATGTCCGCTCGGATGTAATTATTTCGGCACGATGAAATCTCGTGAGAACAGGAAATACTTGACGTCACGGAACAGGTGTAAGGGTTTTAACCCGTACATCTTATCTACCTTCAATATTTGAAATTGTGATTTAATTCAACACAAGTTACTTTCTCTTTATTGCATACAAAACAATATCACTAACATTTTTTCAGAAGAAAATGTTTTTATGAGTATTAGGTATCATTTTTCTTATCTTCGTTTTATGGAAGTCTTCGGAATCCTCGGGATTGCTCAAATCGTTCGAAAAATTTACTGATAACAGTAACAAACATAGGATATACAATGCAATTTTTACGAGTATAATCACTTAGAGCAGTGAAGTATGGCAAATAAAAGAAAGAAACAAGAGGAAACTTGAAGCAACAGAGATGGAGTTCTGGATGCGCTCAGCAGGAAAATCAAGATTAGAGACGGTAACCAACAACAAGGTGAAACACACATTGAATGGTATTGACATGTTCAAAGAATGACAGAAGAACGACTCCCGAAACAAATCCTAACTTGAACCCCTCATGGTAGAAGCGAAAGAGGAGGACCCAGACTTAGTTGAAGAAAAGGCATAAGTTGAGAAATGAGAGAAAGAGAATTAGATGAAAACCGTAGGAAGGACCAAAATGAATGGCAGATAGGTATTGGAAGACGTATTATCACTTACAGCAGTGAAGTATGACATAAATATAAGAAAAATACAAGAGGAAACTTGAAGCAACAGAGATGGATTTCTGGATGCGCTCAGCAGGAAAATCAAGATTAGAGAGGGTAACCAACAACAGAATAAGAAAAATAATGAAGTTGAAACACACAATGATGATATTAGTACCAAACAACTTAGATGGTATGGAGATGTTCAAAGAATGTCAGAAGAAGGACTCCCGAAACAAATCTTAACTTGACCCCTCATGGTAGAAGAAAAAGAGGAAGACCCAGACTTAGTTGAAGAGAAGGCATAAATAGAGAAAATGAGAGAAAGAGAATTAGATGAAAACCTTTGGATGGACCGAAATGAATGGCGGCTAGGTATTGGAAGACGTATAATCACGTACAGCAGTGAAGTATGGCAAATAAAAGAAAGATACAAGAGGTAACTTGAAGCAACAGAGATGGATTTCAGGATGCACTCAGCAGGAAAATAAAGATTAGAGAGGGTAACCAACAACACAATAAAGAAAATAATGAAGGTGAAGCACACAATAGTAGATGATATTAGTACCAAACAACTTAGATGGTATGGACATGTTCAAAGAATGTCAGAAGAACGACTCCCGAAACAAATCCTAACTTGGATGGTAGAAGAAAAAGAGGAAGTCCCAGAATTAGTTGAAGAGAAGGCATAAATCAAGAAATGAGAGAAAGAGAATTAGATGAAAACCTTTGGATGGACCTGAATAAATGGTGGCTAGGTATCGGAAGACGTATAATCACTTACAGCAGTGAAGTATACTAAATAACCGAAAGATTCCAGAGGAAACTTGAAGCAACAGAGATGGATTTCAGGATGCGCTCAGCAGGAAAATCTAGATTAGAGAGGGTAACCAACAACACAATACGAGAAATAATGAAGTTGAAACACACCATAATGATATTAGTACCAAACAACTTAGATGGTATGGACATGTTCAAAGAATGTCAGAAGAACGATTCCCGAAACAAATTTTAACTTGGACCCCTCATGGTAGAAGAAAAATAGGAAAACCCAGACTTATTTGTAGAGAAGGCATAAATCGAGAAATGAGAGTAAGAGAATTAGATGGTATGGTCATGTTTAAAGAATGTCAGAAGAACGACTCCCAAAGCAAATCCTAACTTGGTCCCCTCATCGTGGAAGAAAAAGAGGAAGACCCATACTTGGTTGAAGACAAGGCATAAATCGAGAAATGGGAGAAACAGGATTAAATGAAAACCTTTGGATGGATCGAAATGAATGGTGGCTGGTATCGGAAGACGAAGGAGATATAAAAATTAAAATCCAATAAATTTGTGATACAAAATCTGCAGAAGGGGGCATACCTAACTATCATAGAATTCTAGGATCTATCGAGAATATTCACTATATTTGGAGAGATTATTTTTTGTGAAGAATTCTGTGGTCAACCTGCCTTTTTATTGTATGATTATGGAAAGAATTTTGGAAGAATCAACAGTAAGTTTACCGAATCCTTAGGCTTCCTAAGACTTCTCTCTTTTCTTCTTCTTAAATTATTTTCTATTATAGCTTCTGTTTCTATATTTTGTCTGCATTTTCTGTTCCATATCCACTATTCTCTTCTATTTGTATATCTTCATTAATTTTGTCTTCTTTATCTCTATGATTTATAATTTCTTGTATTTCATCTTGTTCCTTTTCTATTTCATTAATTTTTTGTTTGCTCCTTCTTCTTTCCCTATTTATTTTAATTTTAAATAATTTTAATTTTAACTTCCAAGCCTGCTGTCAGTCCTTGTTCGTCAAATTTGAATTTTCTTGGTTGGTCTTGTAAGGTCCCCACGTTGGGCGCCAAATATTTGTAATGGTTCTTATATCTCTCCGGATTCTACGGTTTGTGTTCATTTACAGTCTAGGTGATATTTTATTTTTATTCTTAGTGGTTTGGTTGCTCAGGCTTCTTGAGTTTCGTATTGGAAGATCTTCTATTTACATATTAGATGCAGTTCAGACAAAACGTAGGTATGTATTACTGTTTCTGTACGTTTTGATGATTTTGATGTTGTATAACATTTAATTTAATACAAAAAAAGAGAAAATGTTTGTGATTTTTTCCTTTTACGCATAAATCTAGATGATAAATGATTAGATTTAATAAAGACAATAAAGAAAAAATATCTATCTAATAAATTATTCTTATTTTTTTTTCAACATAATGTGTTAATAATTATAAACCGCTAGAATTTTATATATCTAATTATGTACCCATTTCCGTTGTGTTAGTTCCCAGGATAGAAATTTTGCATTTGAAAAACAATGAGAGATGAAAACGATAGGTCTTAAGAAATTACTAACAAGTAGCAAAAAAATAGAACGACCTCTTCAAGAGTTTCTAAATATAACTGTTGATGAAGCAACTAATTAACATCAAGATTAATGAGAATAATAATTTTAAAATTACAACCCAACTATTTTTGATAAATACAGGATTAGACAATTGTACTGTTACCAACCTCACTTCGGTATATCTGACAAACTGATAACGTCAAACTTGTTTTGATGATAGGTCGTTATATTCATGGTTATATTGTTTATAACTCACCAGAAGCATTTACGTCTAAGATCTATAGAACTAAAGTAATAATGCTACTGGTAGCATTGCCACAAGCTATGATGCTGGATGAAAAAAAGAGGCAACGTCACCTAAATTAGTTTCGAAAGAGAAGAAGCAACTAAATCATGGATTTAGAGCTGAAAATATCGCAGCGATGTATTTGACAAATAGTGTAAAATGAGTTAAATGTGTCGATTGGCATGGGTGACCTTACTATGCTGTGACCCAAAAGATCTTTTGTGTACACTCTAGATACTAGATACCAAAATCTAATTGTACGTCCATAAGGTCTAGACTTTTAAAAAAGTCCATTTTCCGCTGTGGAAGTACGTATGTACAGGCTCTAAAAAGGTCTGTGTCACATATTTATGTCATTGTCGAACCATTATTCTGCAGTTAAAGATAATATATTTAACCATTTTATCTTCATACTCACAGAATCTGCATGTTCCACTGTCCAGTTAGCTCATTTTCCAAAGATGGATAGAGTCCTGTGAAAATTTCTGCGATTATTTTGAGTTCATGTTTCCGAAGATCTAAGAGTAATTTAGAGTAGCACAGTGAAGGCCGTATTCACCTTTTGGCTTGTTTTTCGCCTGAAGAGTTTTTTCGTAGGCTGCACTATTCCTTTACCCAATTAGCTCCGATAAAAGTAATACTAGCTCCTCTTTTTGTGATAATCCCAGCAATCTCAATTCAAACAATCTCCTTATTCTCTCGTACTCGTTGAAAGTTTATTGCTTAAGAGGCTGTTTGCAGTCCCAGGTTGTTTTCGACTAAAACATGGTAGATTTTAGAGCCTTTAAAGCAGCTCGGCTATCATAGGCACAAGTCTTGAAGAGAGAAATCTATTGCTGAATGCTGATAATTGGCTTGGAAGATTGTAAGAGTGTTTCTCAGGTCTATTAAGAGCCTAACATTAGGACATAAAATTCCTATACCTACTTCTTCTGGTGTTCTAGACCAATCAGTATAAAAGATGAGGGCTCCTTTTGTAGTTAGAGCGATTTCGTTCTGTGTTAACTTACACTCATTAATATTAACATTTAGTGTAAGATCGAAATTTTGTTTTGAAGACATAATGTCTGTAGATCTTCATGGATTGGGTTGCTTTGCTCCTACCTTTAGAATCCTAAGATCACCGGGTTCTTAGACAGTTAGTCCTTATTTAAATGCAAGGAAGGAAGGTTTAAAATTACTTCCAAGGACGTACTAGGACCAGATTTTATTGCGCCAGTGATCTTTATACAAGCGAGTCTTTGCATACACTTTATATGCATCAAATATTAGTTTAATTATTACGTTATGTGCTATATAGTAAAAGGCCGTTCGCTCATAGAGGTGAGTAGTTGACAGTTCGATTTAAATGAAACTTTAAGTTATGTTTATTAAAATTTTGAAGTGATGGAATGTGAAAGAATATTCCAAATAGTTTGTATTTATTATAAAGTGTAAAATCACTTGCGTTAAATAGACAAGAAGAAAGTAATTATTAAGATTAATAGTAAATAACAATTTAAAAAATAAACTCAAGGTTTAACTTCTGTCGGCACTCCCGAGTGCTATTTTTTTATTTATTTTTAATATAAACTCATTGCTAATATTTAATGTATTTTTACAGTAACTTCGTGAAGGGAGTGACTTCAAGCATAAAACATAATTGTCTTGAACACGTTAAGTGTGACATATAGAGCATACGACATATTATAGAAATTTTACTTTGTACATACATACTTTCTCTGATTATAGTAAAATTTTTACTAATATTAACTATTATAAACACATCAGTTAACTTTACAAGACATTTCACCATGATT
This sequence comes from Altica lythri, assembly GCA_964028335.1. NCBI lineage: Eukaryota > Metazoa > Arthropoda > Insecta > Coleoptera > Chrysomelidae > Altica > Altica lythri. The sequence continues at coordinate 5,355,337 of OZ034809.1, forward strand.
ACTTACGTTATCTAACGATTTTGTAAATCTGTCTTCATACAACAAAAGAAACCAAATAGGCATATCAACTTTACTCCTTAAAACCTTATTGCAAATTGCTTCAAATAAAACCAATACGAATCCAAACATGAGTAATTTGTAATTTAATCTTAGATTTAATTTTTCTTTGGACAGCAATTTGTACCTCACACAATCAGTTCAAAGATAGTCTGGGAATGCTTAGGCAAACTAAATGAACTAGGACAAAATAACACTGTTACCTTCTTATGGGTTCCAGGACACAATAGAAGAAACGAAACAGCAGATAAACTAGCAAAAAAGGATCTCAAACCCCATACGTGCGACCAGAACCATCTTGTGGAATCAGCAGTAGTATAGTATTAGAAAAACTAAGGACAATTGCTAATACTGATGGAAGGATCTAGAAGGACTCAGACAACCGAAGACGCTTCTGAGAAAATAAATAATAAAATAAATATTTTAGATCCAAAAACATACATGAATATGACCGAAGAGATTGGAAAAAAATAATAAGAATATCCTTAAAGGATAATGCAGAAATTTAACAGTTTTTGAGTTATCGGAGGTAAAATAAGGATATAAGCGTTATGGCATGCTGCAATGCAGAAGCTGGTTTTACACCCCCTTACTGCATTTTCAAGGGTAAAAATAAAAAAGATAAATGTCAAGTACCTCTGGTATACCAAACCAAAAATCCACTCCTAACAAATCGGAAGCTTATGAAGATATTACTCCTGGAAAAGCTCTGGATGAAGTTACTCCTGTATCCGTCGTATCTATAGCTATAAAAAGAGTTAGTAAGAAACTATCAGGTATGTTAATTTATCGAAATTTATCAAACAAAAAAGGCACAATCCAAGAGAAAAGCTGGCCCCAACTTGGCAGTGAAAGTGGTAAGTAGAAAGAGAATTTAATCTTCATCTGCTGAAAAGAAAGCTGGCGATTTAGCAATAGATGACCATTCCAGCGATTTGGAAAACGCGTGTGTTGGCTGTAGTAAAGATTATCGTTTAACAAAAAAGAAAGATGAATGGTTACAATACCTTTTGTGCAAGCGTCGGTTGCACGAGAGTTGTATTAATTTGTGTCCTGAACTGGATCTGGATCTGGAAATTTGGGGAGGAGCAAGTAAGTGCTCTGCCAGCACTAAGGTCACATATGGCCCATTGTGCATCCACCTGTGTGTAGGGATATCCACACATTAGGCCTAGAAAATCTTGGTGAGCAGGCAAAGATTGGTACTATTCTTTTATGTCCAGACATCCTTCTATCAGCTTAAGACCTCCCAAAGCTACTTCTCAGCTGTTAATGACATTGAATTCAAATTGTTTTTAAACCAATTGGAATCCCTTCAAACACACCATAATTTTCTACCTCGTCGTATATTCAACAGTTAAAAGAACTTCCTATTTTCTTCATAGACTGCTCTCAGAGGTTCGGGTAATTGGAAACGACAATTTTTTTTATATTCCTTAAAATGTTGGTTTTAAAAGGGATTTATGAAAATTTTGTTACCATTTTTGTTCTGCTTTATTAACAAAGTTATTGTTTCAATAGAAATTGGTTGCATTTTCGACCTTTTATGTATGATGTTTAAGGATTTTAAGTTAGGTGTTATCAAATAACGCAATTTCCTCTACTACTGCTGACTCCACAATTATCTGAAGGTAGAAGAAATAATTGATTTAATAAATATAAAAATTTATAATTATATCCACTCAGCATTAGACTTTTGTATATTTTGTTAATTAATATAAACTTAAGATGAAAGCTGATGGACCTAATAGAAATAAATTTAAATAAGAATTCCATTGACCATATATCGATTCTAAGCGCTGATGAAACTAAACAGAACATATTTTAAAGATGTTATTAAAGGCAGGCACACAAATAAGATCTGTTTCTGCCAAAGAAACGAAAAGAACCCATCTACCACCTACTCAATCATATTAATAACAGGTTACCTTTCCCACAAGTCACTCAAATTCATAGACCGAACTCTTGACAATTTTCCATTAGTCAACCAGCAGGTGATCAATGACAGTTCTTTATCTGTCTCGTCGTAGACTATACTTGATTTGTCAAATTTTGAATGTGTCACTAGCATAATTGCGGTAATTTATTTATACTTCAATTATCAATCAACATTTGGAATCTTTTTTTTAGACCATACCTATATAGTGATTGATTTTTTAAGTAGGTAAAAACATTCGGTGATACTGTGTTGATTGTAAATTGAAGGTGATTGGAATTAATTTTTTTTTACATGAATCCACAATTAGACAAAAAGTTATTGACCCCCACGAAATATACATAAAAGTACAGTACCGCACCAGGATTTGAGCCACCTGCATTGTAGGAACTGTTGTTCCTTACAAGTATAAAGCTTGTTTATTATTTTATTAATTTGTATTCAGTATAATGCTTTTTGTTGCATATTCAGTGTATATGTAGAATGTCTGGCACGTGCTCGACTAAAATTCTCAGTGACGTATCAATAAACACATATACTATTATTTCTTAAAATTAACATTCTTTTGATGTGGCGCTCAACACTACATTCATAAAATTGAAAGTTATTTACCAGGGCATAAAGGGCTTGTCGGAAAGAAGATTGCTATTAGTCTTACAGAAAAAGTAGCTGGCTTTCCTTTGGTCTGGTGGACAAAGATACAAAAAAACATCATCAAGCTAGGGAACACTTGGCATAACTGGATCCTTGAGAGGCATTCTAATAGCAGCAATGGAAGTCCTGTTTAACCTTCCTCCTATTTACCCAATTTTAAAGGGGGAGGTAAATATAAGTTTCTACAGGCTGTAAAAAAACCTGAGAAGCAGGAAATTGGAGAGGACATCACTCTGCAAGGTTCACAAAGATCTGCATAAAGAAACATTCCAGGTAAAAATACATCAACATTAGGAATGGCAAAATGCTATTGCTCAACCCAAGCTTCAGGATTCTATTTGGTACACAGACAAGTATAAGACTAAAAGTGGTTTAGGAGCTCAGGAGCAGGAAGATACTACTGTTAAAAATTAGAGTTTTACAAAAAAGCAAACACGTGACAAAAGAAGAACCTAATTCAGTACAGTTGGAAGCAGGAAATTGGAGAAGACATCACTGCGCAAGGTTCCCAAATATCTGCATAAGGAAACATTCCACGTACAAATACATCAACGTTGGGAATGGCAAAATGCTAGTACCTACTCAAGCCAAGCTTCAGGATTATATTTGGTACACAGACAAGTATAAGACTAAAAGCGGTTTAGGAGCTCAGGAGCAGGAAGATACTACTGTTAAAAATAAGAGTTCTACAAAAAAGCAAACACGTGACAAAAGAAGAACCTAATTTAGTACAGATGAAAGCAGGAAATTGGAGAAGACATCACTGCGCAAGGTTCCCAAATATCTGCATAAGGAAACATTCCAGGTACAAATACATCAACGTTGGGAATGGCAAAATGCTAGTTCCTACTCAACCCAAGCTTCAGGATTATATTTGGTACACAGACAAGTATAAGACTAAAAGCGGATTAGGAGCTCAGGAGCAGGAAGACACTACTGTTAAAAATTAGAGTTCTACAAAAAAGCAAACACGTGACAAAAGAAGAACCTAATTCAGTACAGATGGAAGCAGGAAATTGAAGACTACATCACTGCGCAAGGTTCCCAAATATCTGCATAAGGAAACATTCCAGGTAAAAATACATCAACGTTGGGAATGGCAAAATGCTAGTGCCTACTCAACCCAAGCTTCAGGATTATATTTGGTACACAGACAAGTATAAGACTAAAAGCGGTTTAAAAGCTCAGGAGCAGGAAGACACTACTGTTAAAAATTAGAGTTCTACAAAAAAGCAAACACGTGACAAAAGAAGAACCTAATTTAGTACAGATGGAAGCAGGAAATTGGAGAAGACATCATTGCGCAAGGTTCCCAAATATCTGCATAAGGAAACATTCCAGGTAAAAATACATCAACGTTGGGAATGGCAAAATGCTAGTACCTACTCAACCCAAGCTTCAGGATTATATTTGGTACACAGACAAGTATAAGACTAAAAGCGGATTAGGAGCTCAGGAGCAGAAAGACACTACTGTTAAAACTTAGAGTTCTACAAAAAAGCAAACACGTGACAAAAGAAGAACCTAATTCAGTACAGATGGAAGCAAGAAATTGGAGAAGACATCACTGCGCAAGGTTCCCAAATATCTGCATAAGGAAACATTCCAGGTAAAAATACATCAACGTTGGGAATGGCAAAATGCTAGTACCAACTCAACCCAAGCTTCAGGATTATATTTGGTATACAGACAAGTATAAGACTAAAAGCGGTTTAGGAGCTCAGGAGCAGGAAGATACTACTGTTAAAAATAAGAGTTCTACAAAAAAGCAAACACGTGACAAAAGAAGAACCTAATTTAGTACAGATGGAAGCAGGAAATTGGAGAAGACATCACTGCGCAAGGTTCCCAAATATCTGCATAAGGAAACATTCCAGGTACAAATACATCAACGTTGGGAATGGCAAAATGCTAGTACCTACTCAACCCAAGCTTCAGGATTATATTTGGTACACAGACAAGTATAAGACTAAAAGCGGTTTAAAAGCTCAGGAGCAGGAAGACACTACTGTTAAAAATAAGAGTTCTACAAAAAAAGCAAACACGTGACAAAAGAAGAACCTAATTCAGTACAGATGGAAGCAAGAAATTGGAGAAGACATCACTGCGCAAGTTTCCCAAATATCTGCATAAGGAAACATTCCAGGTAAAAATACATCAACGTTGGGAATGGCAAAATGCTAGTACCAACTCAACCCAAGCTTCAGGATTATATTTGGTATACAGACAAGTAGAAGACTAAAAGCGGTTTAGGAGCTCAGGAGCAGGAAGACACTACTGTTAAAAATTAGAGTTCTACAAAAGAGCACACACGTGAAAAAAGAAGAACCTAATTCAGTACAGATGGAAGAAAGGAAAATTCTCTTTGTCGAGACTCGTTTCGCACTGAATGTTGCCTCTAGCTTACTATATGCTGGAATGATTGGACTATAGAATAAAGGAGTCATAAAATGGCAGATAAAATAGTGTCTTAAGAAGAAGATGAAGTGATGGTAAGAGAGATCAATGTTTAGAGTATTGCTAGAAAATGTTATGGAAAAAAGTTACGCCAATGGATCGGTATACTATAAGAAAAATATGTTAGCGCAAGCCGAACCCTCAATTTTAAATACGTCGAAGTGTTCATCGTGAATGATAAAGAAGAATTAACAGTCAGGTAGGTCCAATGACTCAAGGATTTTGTGAATATCCGTCTACTATAAACACATATATGATTTTTTTTTCAGAGAAACCCTTTTCATTTTTAATGACCTACAACCAAATATGTTTTTGCATATATTTTAGGTTAACAATTGTTGTGGTAAAAGTGAAATTAAGATTTTCTTCATGTGGTGACAGATTATATATTTTTTTAAATTTGTATTAATCATGAAGCTAATCATTTCGTCACACCAAGTTGATATAAAATTAATTAAATTTTACATATCATTTAAAATAAAGTATGATTATTTCATTAAATTTTATACTAAAAATAAATTATTTTAACGATAAGTTATTTTCTGTCTATAAACATAAAAATTTTATTGACATCTTTTATAGTTATTTTAACTTTATATTGAAATTCATCCACTGTTTATCTAATATACATTTTCATACAAAAGACATGTTTCTAATTAATAAATTTCAGTTTTACTTATTGGTCACAAACTGATAAAGTCTAAAAAAATCAAAATCAAAGATGTAGGTATTCAAAAATCTATCTCCACAGACCAAATTCAAAATTCTCTAAAGAAGATGAGTAATAGTAAAGCTCCTGGAGATGATGGAGTACCAAGCTAACATTGTCCGCAGTCGTGGACCTTATCAAACAGCACTCTCACCAAAACTTTATACAGTGCTGGGATGAAACTACGAACTATAGACTGGCCAGAGAGTTATTACCTCATCCTGGCGAAAAAACAGCAAAAAAATTTAAGGCACTGACCAGACAAAATCTCCGAACAGCTGTGGGAATCTTGACAGGTCACTGCCAATTGCGACAACATCTCTTTTGGATAAAATTAACAGAATCGCCGCTATGCAGAGGCTGTGAACAAGAAGAGGAAACAGTAAAACACATAATGTATGACTGATGCTCTGCTTTTTCTGAAATCAGAAGATCCGTGTCGGGCGAGTACTGGCTTACACCAGTCGATGTCAGGGAGATCCCTCTCGGGAGCCTCATCACCTATTGTAAATCACTAGGCCTGGTGACAGCCTGAGGTGAGGATATCCCTACACACGGGAGGATGCACAATGGGTCATATGTGGCCTCAGTGCTGGCTGAGCACTAGCTCGCCCCTCCCCAAATTTCCAGATCCAGATCCAGATGATGGAGTAGTTACAGAAGTCATAAAAATAGAGGACATCTTTTATAGTTATTTTAACTTTATATTGATCCACTTTTTATCTAATATACATTTTTATACAAAAGACATATTTCTAACTAATAAATATCAGTTTTTCTCATTGGTCACAAACTGATGAAGTCGAAAAAAAAAATGAAAATCAAAGATGAAGGTTTTCAAAGATCTTTATCTACAGACGAAATTCAAAATGCTCTAAAGAAGACGAGTAACAATAAAGCTCCTGGAGATGATGACATAGTTACCTACACACTGAACTTCTATAAATCTCGGGAAGAAGCTGGGTTTCGCTCAGGATTCGGTACCAACATTCATTGTCTAAAAAACTCGTAGAAAAAAGTATTGAATATAATCGACTTCTGATACAGGTGTTCGTTGACTTCCAAAAGGCTTTCAATACCCTGCAGCTACAGGAATCTTAAAGGCACTACAAGGATGTAGAATTGACCACCGACACTGTGAAATTGTTAGGGGAAAAACTAGAAAAATAGAAATTAAAAGGGTAATTGGAATTAGACAATGCGATACTATGTCACCCAAACTGTTCACCCAGAAGAATAACTTAAGGATGGGCGGTTTACGGAAAAATGAAAGATGTGGCCCAGATACATTAACCCACACCAAAACATAAGCAGAAAAACTGAGAGTGACACAGCGACGAATGGATTAACACTAAAAGATAAAGTAAGAAACGAAGAGATAGGCAGAAGAACTAAAGTGGACAATATTATAGAAAGCATATCAAAACACAAATCGAAATAGGTAGGACATCTTAATCCAAGACTTAGAGATTGGAGATGGACAAAGAAACTTATTGAATGGAGACTCAGAAACGATAAACGGAGCAAAAAATAACCACCTACTCGCTGGACAGACGACGTAAAAAGAATTTCACCAAACTGGATCCTGGATATTCAGGACAGAGATTATTGGAAAAGGAGGCCTATGATTAGTAATGGACGCAAAAAGAGATGCTGTATGATGATAATGATTATGATCTCTAGGATGTTTTATAGAAAAGAGAAGCGCGGATTGTCGTCAAGCGACCCTTAGTTCTCCTAATGACATGTTTTGTGTATAAATCTTAGTTATTATAATTATTATACTGTACGTATTTCTGAAGGGTTAAGTCTGGTGATGGGTGTAAGTCCGTTTAAGCGACATGCTATCTCTAACTCACAGGAAAAACTACTACTTTGTCCAAATCGACAATTAGAGGGTCAAGATAAACATGACGCGCAACCGAAAAATGTGGCGCGTAACAGTAAAATGTGACGCGTAACAGAAAAATGTGACAGCATTACAACACCGTATGCATATCACATACATGTGCGAACGGTTCAAGAATATTTCTGTGCTTAAAAAGCATTTGCTCGAAATTTTAACATCGAAATTTAAGGATATTTTCACTTTTAATAGTTCAGATTTAGAATTTAATGAGTCCTAAATTGTAAATCTAAGTCAAATATGTAGATTTTCAAAGATCCGCTATCTCTAGGTTCATTTATAGAACAGGGAAGCGCGAATCTAAGGTTAAGTTATTTTTTTTAATTAATAAAAAAAATACACGACAACACCGTATGCAAATCACGGACGTGCGCGACCGGTTCAAGGATATTTTGGCGGTTAAAAAGCATTTGCTCCAAATTTTAACATTGAAATTAAAATTTTCACTTTTAATAGTTTGGACTTAGAATTTAATAAGACCTAAGTTCTACAACTAAGTTAATAATACATTTTACGAAATTGGATTTTAAATAGTTTCTGTGTTAAATGTGAAAATGTGTGTTTCAAAAGTTTGAATTTGATTCAATTCTTTAACTGAAGTCAGAACTTTTAAATTTATTGTTTGAAGTTGGAATTTGGTTAAATTACTGGTTTAAAGTTAGGATTTGGTTAAATTTTAAGTTTGAAATGGAAATTTGGTTTAACTCTGTGTTTAAAGTCGAAATTACAAGAAATTTTAAAGTTAAAGTTGAAATTTTGTTAAACTGTTGCTTTAAAGCTTTAAATTTAAGTCTAAATTTAGTTAAAATTTGTGTTAAAACTTAAGTTAAAACTTGAAATTTAATTAAATTCCATGTCTGAAGTCATACTTTACGTTAGTCTCTGTTAAAAGTTAAAATTTATTTGAATTTCGTGTTTGAAATCGGAATTTACTTTAATTCTGTGTTTAAAGCTTTAAATTTAAGTCTAAATTTTTGTTAAAACTTAAAATTTAATTAAATTCCTTGTCTGAAGTCGGACTTTACGTTAGTCTCTGTTAACAGTTGAAATTTAATTGAATTTCGTGTTTGAAATCGGAATTTACTTTAATTCTGTGTTTAAAGCTTTAAATTTAAGTCTAAATTTTTGTTAAAATTTAAAATTTAATTAAATTCCATGTCTGAAGTCGGACGTTACGTTAGTCTCTGTTAAAAGTTGAAATTTAATTGAATTTCGTGTTTGAAATCGGAATTTACTTTAATTCTGTGTTTAAAGCTTTAAATTAAAGTCTAAATTTTTGTTAAATTTAATTAAATTCCTTGTCTGAAGTTGGACTTTAAGTTAGTCCCTGTTAAAGGTTGAAATTTAATTGAATTTCGTGTTTGAAATGGGAATTTACTTTAATTTTGTGTTTAAAGCTTTAAATTTAAGTCTAAATTTTTGTTAAAACTTAAAATTTAATTAAATTCCTTGTCTGAAGTCGGACTTTAAGTTAGTCCCTGTTAAAGGTTGAAATTTAATTAAATTCCTTGTCTAAAGTTGCACTTTAAGTTAGTCCTTGTTAAAGGTTGAAATTTAATTGAATTTCGTGTTTGAAATCGGAATTTACTTTAATTTTGTGTTTAAAGCTTTAAATTTAAGTCTAAATTTTTGTTAAAACTTAAAATTTAATTAAATTCCATGTCTGAAGTCGGACTTTACGTTAGTCTCTGTTAACAGTTGAAATTTAATTGAATTTCGTGTTTGAAATCGGAATTTACTTTAATTCTGTGTTTAAAGCTTTAAATTTAAGTCCAAATTTTTGTTAAACTTAAAATTTAATTAAATTCCTTGTCTGAAGTCGGACTTTACGTTAGTCTCTGTTAACAGTTGAAATTTAATTGAATTTCGTGTTTGAAATCGGAATTTACTTTAATTCTGTGTTTAAAGCTTTAAATTTAAGTCTAAATTTTTGTTAAAACTTAAAATTTAATCAAATTCCATGTCTGAAGTCGGACTTTACGTTAGTCTCTGTTAACAGTTGAAATTTAATTGAATTTCGTGTTTGAAATCGGAATTTACTTTAATTCTGTGTTTAAAGCTTTAAATTTAAGTCCAAATTTTTGTTAAACTTAAAATTTAATTAAATTCCTTGTCTGAAGTCGGACTTTACGTTAGTCTCTGTTAACAGTTGAAATTTAATTGAATTTCGTGTTTGAAATCGGAATTTACTTTAATTCTGTGTTTAAAGCTTTAAATTTAAGTCCAAATTTTTGTTAAACTTAAAATTTAATTAAATTCCTTGTCTGAAGTCGGACTTTAAGTTAGTCCCTGTTAAAGGTTGAAATTTAATAGAATTTCGTGTTTGAAATCGGAATTTACTTTAATTCTGTGTTTAAAGCTTTAAATTTAAGTCTAAATTTTTGTTAAAACTTAAAATTTAATCAAATTCCATGTCTGAAGTCGGACTTTACGTTAGTCTCTGTTAACAGTTGAAATTTATATGAATTTCGTGTTTGAAATCGGAATTTAGTTTAATTCTGTGTTTAAAGTCGAAATTACAAGAAATTTTAAAGTTAAAGTTGAAATTTTGTTGCTTTAAAGCTTTAAATTTAATTTTAAATTTAGTTAAAATTTGTGTTAATACTTGAAATTTAATTAAATTCCATGTCTGAATTCTGTATTTGAAATCGGAATTTTGTTTAATTCTGTGTTTAAAGTCGAAAATTTTAAATTTAAAACCGAAATTTTGTTAAATTGTTGCTTTAAAGTTTTCACTTTACGGCTGAAGGAGTTCAAAACTGGGAATTTAATTCAATTATGTGTTGAACTTTAGTGAACTTTATGTTTAAATTCGAAATTTTGTTAAATTGAAGCAAGAACTTCATTAAATTATGTATTTAAACTCGGAATTTTGTTTGTAAAACTGTCGGTTAAAAGTTAGAGCTTTGTTTAATTCTGTGATCGAAGTTAGAATTTAGTTAAACTTTCTGTTTGAAGTTGGAATTTAGTTTAATTCGGTTTTTAAAGTCGAAACTTTAACTTTAAGTCTGAATTAAGTTGAATTTGGTTTTCAAAACTTAAAATTTAATTGATGCTTTAAAGCAAGAACTTCATTAAATTATGTATTTAAACTCGGAATATTGTTTGTAAAACTGTCGGTTAAAAGTTAGAGCTTTGTTTAATTCTGCAATCGAAGTTGGAATTTAGTTAAACTCTCTGTTTAAGTTGGAATTTACATTTAAATTATGCGTTTAATGTAGTAATTTGACTAAATTCTGTATTTAAAATTGAAATTTAGCTAAACTTTAGTCTTTATTTAGACAAATTTTGTGTTTAAAGTCGGAATTTAGTTAAAATAGGTATGTGTTTAGAGTGAGTATTGGATTAATTTTGAAAATTAAATATTTTTTTACAAAAGTAAGTTAAACATACGTCGAGAACTTAAAAATTATGTTTAATTATATGTAGAATAAACTGTGAAAGACTTTCGCGGCCATTGTCTAATGTATCAATGGTTTTTGGGCTGTTAGGCCGGCGTCGATTGTCATGCTGACTTGACGTTTCGCCAACACGAGCGGTTGGCATCTTCAGAAGTTGCTTCCTGGTTGATAGTCTGCGAACTACTGAGCTCTGCGTGGACGGAGCCCGTATTTATACGTCGGGAAGGAAGTGGGCGGGGCCTCAGTTGCTTTCGATTCCAATCGGTTCTGGTCGGTGTTGTTCGTTAAGGGTAGAGTTTTCGCACCCTTAATTATGGGGACCCATGTTTTGTTAATCTTGACTGCTTCCTCTTTTTTATTAAAGTTGTTTGGGTGCTTCTCTATCTCTATGGCTTCTCTATAGAGTCTGGAATGGTATGCTGATGTAGTATCGAGGACTAACGCCGGCCTAACAGCCCAAAAACCATTGATATTTGTAGAATATTATACAGGGTAATTCAAGTTGCTTTTTGATATAAATATTAAAAAATATATAAAGATTTTTTTATTTCTGAAATACAGGATGTTATATTTAAATTAGGAAATCAAATGTTGAGCTTTGCTGCATTTTTTTCCTATATTTTTAAACGAATAATATAAATCCTGTTGGAAGTTGATATTGGAGAAAAAATTAGCACAAACGATTTAAAAAAGGGTCAAAAATCTATGTTTTTTTAAGGGATTTTTAGGGATTTAAAAGCCACGTGCCACGTAGGACCTACAAAATTTACTCAGAAAATCTTCTTGACTCGTATGCTTAAAATTATTACTGCCAAGCTCAGCAAAATTACAAAACTTTTAATTTATTTCGAAGAAAATAACATTAAGACTAGTTCCATTAATTTAAACTTCTATAATATAATTTTAAATAAACTTGATTTGTTTCCTGACACAATTTGTAATATAATAATAGGTAGTACTACCAAATTTTCTACGATGACTAATTAATTATAGCTGCCTGTTGACGGACGTGAAAAAGTAAAAAAATCCCAACTCCTTGATTTGATATGATTACGTATGATAGACTGATAGTACCTTACAGGTACGTTAAGTTAGAGTCCCTTGGTAGCGAATCATGACGGGCAAAGTTAGAGCCAAGCATAAGGTAGTACCCGAACCGAACATCAGTATCTCCGTTTAGTCGATAGCGGACACACGTGATCGTTACCTGCCTCACCTTAGTAGGTACGACAGCGACGGTAATGCAACAAGTCAGTGTTGCGTACTTTTTTTTGCGCCTGGTCTCCGAGAGTCTTAACCTAAGTACCCTCTTCACGAAATCGAACCAAAGACGCTGATTTTCGATTTTCATCGCGAACTCGGATTTATGAGTGACTATATGGTTTAAATTAATTTAATTGTGTTATAACTAAAATTTAATATAAAATATATTTACTATTTTTTTTTGTGTGGAAACTAAACTGATATGGGAAGAAAATAGTGATAAACATCAAGATAAGTGGTGTGAAAAGGATTATTTTTAAAATGGCTTCTGATGAAGATTGTAACAACACTTTTTCATATCCGTAAGTACATATTTACTGTTTATTTTAAAGTTTTGATCTACAAGCATTGCTTCAAAAAAATTTTACTTTTATAAAAGCAAAGTTTCATCTTTTGTCAAATTTTATTTTCCTATTCTTCTTGTGGAATGTGATCTATCAGCAATTCTTCAAGTAAAGGAAAGCACATTATCATTGATGTTTTCATAAAAAAATTGCTTGAATGGAGAAATGGAACACACTGCATTTAGATTAAAGCAGAAAAAAGTGTAGAGGATATTTGAATCGAGTTTTACCTTTAGAAAGAACTAGGTTCTAACAGCTTCCAGTGAGTCTAATTATGTTTGTCTTTAAGTAAATTTCAACTGTAAATAACATAATGGGTGGTTGACAAGAAGGTTTAAAAATGTTGTTTTCTGTTGTTATCACATTCTATTTCTCTATTTTTAGTGTCAACTTACTGTTAAGTAGTCTTAAACTTTTTGGAAAGTAATGATTGTTTTGTCGGTTTTCTACTTCCCTGCTACTTTTGATTGAAGCATTGCTTCAAAAAAAAAGACCAGTAAATGGTACTTTTATAAAAGCAATGTTTCATCTTTTGTCCAATTTGATTTTCCTATTTGTCTTGCGGAATGTGATCGATCAGCAATGCTTCAAGTAAAAGTAAGCACATTGATAATGGAGCTTTTCATAAAAGAATGGCTTGAATTGCATTAGAAGACAGGATTAAAGCAGAAAAAAGTATAGAGGATATCTTAATCGACTTTTAACTTTAGAAGGTACCAATGTAATACCTACTATCTGCCAGTATCAAGAACTACTGTTCTAACAGCTTCCAGCAAGTCTACCTATACTTGTCTTTAAGTAAATAACGAAATAGGAGGTTTAAAAGGAGGTTTAAAAATGTTGTTTTCTGCTGTTATCGAATTCTATTTCTCTATTTTTCCGGCTAGTTCTAAACTGTTAGCACTGCTTCAAAAAGAAAGCACAGTGATCGTTGATATTTTCATCAAAGAGGAAAAAGGAATACTCTGTATTAGAAGAATTAAAGCAGAAAAAGTATAGGGAATAATCAAATAGATTGTTAACTGTAAAAGGAACCAAAATATTGCAATCTGCAAATGTCAAGATCCACTGATCAATCTTAGGTAATTCAAAAAATGCTTTCTGTGCTTATCAGATTCAATTTCTCCATTTTTCTGGGTAGTTCTAAACTCTTAGCACTGCTTCAAGGAGAGGAAAGCACAGTGATCGTTAATATTTTCATAAGAGAATGAATTGAAGAAAAAAAATTAACACTTTGCTTTAAAAGAAAGGATTAAAGCAGAAGAACGTGTAGAGGATGGTTTAATCGAGTATTAACTCTAGAAGGAACCATTCTGCAAGCATCAAGGACTACTGTTCTACATTAATTTAAAAACAGCCTCTAGTAAGTCTACCTATACTTGCTTTTCTGTTTCTCTATTTTTCTGACTAGTTCTAAACTGTTTTAAGGAGAGGAAAACACAGTAATCGTTGATATTTTCATGAACTAATGGATTAAAGAGATAAAAAAAACAGTCTGCGTTAAAAAAATAATTAAAGCAAGAGAAAAGTATAGAAAATATTTTAATAGATTGTTAACTGTAAAAGGAACCAATCTAATACAATCTGCAAATGTCAAGAACCACTGTTCTACCTTAATTAAAAAACGGGTTCAAATTAGTCCTCTTCTTCTTATGGTGCCTTATCCTTAAGGACGTTGGCTATTAAATTTGCCCATTTGATCTTATTTGTAGCTGTCCTGAACAGTTCTATGGAGGTCATATTTGTCCATTGTCGTAGGTTTTTTAGCCATGAGTTGCGTCTTCTTCCTGGTCCCCTTTTGCTATTGATTTTGCCTTCGATTATAAGTTGGAGCAGTTCGTATTTTTGATTTCTCATGATGTGGCCAAAGTATTAAGTTTTTCGTTCCTTTATGAGGAGTATGAGCTCTCTTTCCTTGTTCATTCTCTGCAAGACTTCCGCGTTTGTCGTATGACTCATGTAGGATATTCTCAGCATTTTTCGGCAACACTTAATTGTATTAAACCTTAAGTAACATTATACCTTTACAAAAAGGTTGAGGTAAGTTTTGTTTTTGGTTGTCGGATTTAATTCTCCTGTTTTTCTTACTATTTTTTATCAATAAATGGGAGTAAAGCAGAAGAATTGATAGTATTTTTATAAAAGAACGAATTAAAGAGAAAAGAAGTACAGAGTACACTATGCATTAGAAGAAAGGATAAAAACAAGAAACTAATATAAAGGTAATTTTAAAATATAACTAACTTTAAAAGAAACCAATATAACACAATCTACAAGTGTTAAAAATGACTCTTTACCTTAATTGAACAACAGGCACCGGTGTGTCTTCTTAAAATTGTATTTTAGCAGATTTAAAATGTATATAGGTAAAGTAATGTAATATTTAGAGTTAAGCTTAGGAGGTTTCTTCGACTTTTTTTAGATTTATTAGTAAAACGAAACTTCGAGTCATCTTTGGGCATTTCAAAGACCTTGATCCAAAAGATCCTACATAAAGAACTGGGTGTTACGAAGTTGGTCTTCCGTTGGATTCCTTATTTGCTCCCAGAAAAGCAAAAAGCACTTCGCGTTAATTGGTTTCAAAAAACATTTGAACGGTTTAATAAAGGAATTGATAGTAGCGATTAATCTTGGATTTACTCCTACGAACCGGAAAGAAAACACCATTCAGCTGTGTGGGTGTTTCACGATGAGGAAAAACCAACAAAAGTGATGCGAAGTGTGTCAAAGAAAATCGAGTTTTTGGACTTTCAAACATTGAATTGTTAGACCATCCCGACCTAAGTTCCAACGACTTCTTCACATCCCCAAAGATCAAGAATTCAATGCCTGGGCAATAATTCCAGTTGCCAGAAGATGCCATCGATGTCTTTAAAACAACAATTTTGCAGGTGTTAAGTGAAGGTTGGAATAACTGTTTTACCAATTGGTTTGAACGTATGCAAAAGTGTATCGATATTTCTGGGACATATTTTGAAAAGGAATAAAGTACTTTAAGTCTTTAAAAATAACCTTCGTAAAAACTTAACTGTTTGAGTAATATTTCTATCTTTTATAACAAAATGAACTAACCTTGTGCACGTTGACCAAATTTGTTATATTTCAAATATTGCAAATATTTTTTTGTTTTATTTTTAATATTAACAATTCTATCAACTAGTCTTAGAGTTAAATTATACTCTCTTTCATTAACCTCTCTTAGGTAACTTTATTTATTTATTAATCTCAATAATCAGATTAATAAAATCAACTATACAGTTTACATTTGCACATCAAGTGGTTTATTTACTATCTAATCAGATATTACCTTTACTGATACTACCGATATTGTGTCATGATTGACGCCTAGACAATGATGAAACAAGTGGTTTACTTTTTAATTCGTCACTTAATAAAAAAAATAACAATTAAAAAATCATTTATACACCATAAAAAAACAAAAAGTATCCAAGAACCAAACGTTATTTTGCTTTATTAAGACTAACAAAAAATGAAGGAAAAAGGTTGCTCCTCCAGAGCTTGTCTATGGTTATAAAGTAGACATAGACATTGTTTTTCTAAACTAATGACTTTTAAGTAGTATTTTGTGGACGAAAAGTCATCAAGAACGTTTTTTTTCTACAGAGTTTCAAAAGCAATAGGTAGGATTGTGGGTTCGATTGTCCTAGGTGACCTAAAAGATCTAGTTACGAGTCAATGAGGTCTAGACTTTAAAGGGCATACTTTTGTGTCCTTATCAAGCTCTAAGAAGACTTGCCCTAGATATTTATGTCCTTACTCTGGAGTTACAGATATGTTCAGTCCTTTATCTGCACATTCACAGAATCTGCAAGCTTTGCTATCAACTTTGCCCATTTTACAAAGATGGTACCACAGCGGATAGTATCATGTAAGAATTTTTGCGATTATTCTGAGTTTAGGTCTCTAAGAGTAATTTAAAGTACCGCAAATTTTTGCTTGTCTTTGGACTTAAGTGTTTTTCTTTGGACTAAAGTGTTTAGGTCCGATTAAAAGAGTACTAGCTTCTTCTTTTGCAAGACTATCAGAAATTTCTTATTAACAATCTCTTTTTGTCTTAGTACCCAGAGCAAAGTTACTTTAAGAGACAGTTTGCAGTTCTATGCTGTCTTGGAACCGAAATTGGTAGGTTGTAGAGCTTTAAAGCAGCTTAGCTTTCGAAAGCCTATTTAGAGCTTAATGTTAGCACTTTTAACCCCTATACCTACTTTTTCTGATGGATTAGAGTCATCAGTATAATAAGAGTAAGCTTAGCGATTTCGTTTTGTGTCTTCATGGATTGCTCCGACCCTTAGAATCCAAGGATGTCTTGTAAGATTCTTGGATTTTAGATACTTAGTTCGTGTTATCCTATAAGTACTTTTTCCAACTATAAACTTTATCTATAATGCAGCATTTTGAGATGCCACAGAAAAAGTCCGATAACAGAAGTACTAGCTCCTTCTTTTGGGAGACTATCAGCCATCTGGTTAACAGCAATCCCTTTATATCCTGATACCCAAAGCAAAGTGACTTTGTGGTCTTTAACCAGTTTCTCAAGAGACTTCTTGCAATTCCAGATTGTTTTGGACACTAAAATGGTAGATTATTAAGCCTTTAAGGTAGCTTGACTAACAAAGGCAATAAATTCTATCTAAATTGAGGTATTTTTTTATTGGACTTTTGAGCACAGGTATTAGCTCCGCTTGTAGATCGTAAAAGTGTTTCCCAAGGCTCTTTAAAGCTTAGTGTTCGACCCTTAGAATCCTAAGATGTCCTGTAGGATCATGGGTTTTAGAGACTTAATCCTTGTTAACCGACTAGGTACCTTTTTCTACTATAAACTTTATGTATAATGTGGCATTTTAAGATGCAACAGAAAGGTTTAGGTCCGATAAAAGAAGTTCTTTCTTTTGGGAAACTATCAGTAATCTGGTTTTCAACAGTACTTTTATGTCCTGGTACCCACAGCAACGTAACTTTGTTGTGCTTAACCAGTTAGTTAAGAGACTGTTTGCAATTACAAGACTGGAAACTGATACCCATAGCAAAGTTATTTGCTTGTGTCTAACCAGTTTCTTAAGAGATTGCTTGCAGTTTAGGCTTTTTTGGACTGGAAAGTGATAGAGTCTTTAAAACAGCTTCGTTTTCAGAGGCAATACATTCTGTCTAAATTGAGGCATTTTTAATGCACTTTTAAGCTCTGTAAGAGTTCAAAATCTCGTTTTAGAGACATCATGTCTGTAGTCATCATTATGGATTGGGTTGCTTCAACCCTTAGAATCTCAAGATAACCTGTAAAATCGCCCGGTTTAAGAGACTTAGTCCTTGTTAACCTTTGGCCCTTTCCATTGCAATTCTCTTTATACGTAAATGTAAAAGGGGAAGGTCTAAAATTACTTTCAAGGGCACACAGCAATAGTGGAGTATTTTAAGGTGGTTTGTATAAATTTTTGATCAGTGCCATCCATCCTTTAAAAAATATTTTTTGTTTAAATACAGTATTCGGATGACATTGTTTTGAATCTGACAGATTTTGTTTTTTATATTTATACTCAAACATTTTATTAAATAATAAATAAAATATATAAAAAGGTCGGTAAACTTGATGATTTTATTTACAATAATCATTATTATATTTAGCTAGAATCCATGCTCACTTATATTAAACATTTCAATATGGTCATAATTTCTTATTGTTATATTCAGAAGATTGTTTCTATTGTTCATGAGGCAGTGAATGAAATTTATTACAATATACACCTTGACCTAGCGTTGTATTTACTCAAACTTTTCATCTTAATAGTACAATTCATTAAATCTATCACAAATATTTATCAACTATACAAGGAGAATTTTTCTAATCTAAACTCTATACATACAAAAAATTTATATTTTATTTGGTTTTCTTTTAAAAATATGATGCTCTTTTTATCTTTTTATATCCTTCGCTTGTTTACTCTTTGTCTGTCCGGATGGAATTTTGTAATCGATTTTAAACTTACTTCCAGACTAAAAACAGATCTGAAACTTTTAGGGTCGCTCAGAGCTCTTTTTAGTTCCAGGTTTATTAGGTTTAATCTGATCTAATCTAAGTAAACCTGGCATGGTCTCTCCTGTGGAGCTCCATGTTTTAAGCACTGTGACAGGTTCAGCACCAAGAGTCCTTACATACAATCCAGGTGTCCCAAGTTCTTAATTGGATGACAAACTCTAGTTTGTTCAGCTGAAGATCATCACCACCGCTGATATTCAGGTAGGCGTTAATCCAGGTGTCCCAATTTCTTGAGGGTTTGGATGACTATCCTTGAGTTACTGTTGCCACAGGGCAGTTCCCTTTATAAGAGATCTGAGTCCTGTGACTAGCTCCTCAAGGTGTTGATAAGATTCATGGTTCGTGTCACCGAAGATGAGGAACCGTTTATGGTTCAAGGCCTCACACTCGAATAGAATGTGAGTTGCCATCTCATCTTCCATGGCGCACAATCGGCACGAGGTGGGTTCCTGTGTCAGAATCCCCATCCTTCGAAGGTGTAGTCTGAATGGTCCATGCCCAGTGAGCAGGCCCACCAGTACTCTTATCTGGCTCCTGCCAAGATTTAGTGTGTCAGACTTCAGTTTTTTGGAATAGCCTTTGAGCGTCAGCTTCGAATGCCTGAGCCCTACAGGATTACTCCAGTGTTTGGTCGACTCTTCCCAGGTCTAAGTTTGTTGCTCTATCTGATAAGAGTTTTGGTATTCCTACCTTTTGTACTCTCAAGTATTATCTAGGAGTAGTTATCTCCCATTTCAAGTTTCAAAGAAACTTTTTTTTAATCATTTCATGAATTTTTTAAATGGAATAATTTTTCATGCTCATGTTTTGGTTCGTTTTTCGTATTCTTTAACCAATTTCTTTATAATTTTTTAACTAAATTGTTATGTTTTTAATTTTAATTATGCCTAAATCACTTTTTTAATTAATTGGTTATACTGAGTTACAGAATTTAAGAATCTTTTTGTGATTTGGTTAATATTTAATATGAATATATTAAAAAGTTAAAAGGTATTTGTTACCTGTTTGGTTTTTGGTAGATGTTGTGTTAGCAATTCGGATTGAAAAGAATCCACAATCTGCGCGACACATTACCAAACTGGCGAATCGAAAAACAACCAAAAGTGAAATAACCTCCGAAAATTCCTCAACACTAAAATCCTTCTTATAAAAACTGGTAGCTGATAGAGAGGTAGTTTTTCATGGGAAATAATTCACATATGAAATGAATTCTCTGCAGTCCCATCACGTTCAAGACTCGTTGCGTTTTTGCCTGAAAGTTGGTTAACTGAGCTCTCCTGAAAAGGATTTAGCAGCCCGTTTAAATTCGCACCGCCTCACCATTCAATAATTAAGACATTTGCTGCACGGCATCACGTTTAAATCAAGCAACAACTATGTTGATAGCCAGTACTTAAGGGAGATACTTTTTCACAATTATTTACTGTATTTTATAAATGTTATTTTCGATTCTGCTCTCATACCAGTGGCGGTTTGTTCAACCAGGTATCATCGTAAATTAACAATAAAAAAAATCATTTTCTAAACCAAAATTGACAGAAAGCTTGTATACTAATGATTATAAAGTTCCCAAATCTAATTTGTAATTAGAACTGTTAATGTAGATGTCAAATCTGACATACTACGAATACAGAAAAAACTTCATATGTCAATAATTTGATATTTTAATGACATTTGACACCTAAAATACATTGTAAACCAAAATTGAGAGAAAGCTTATATGCTTGTGCCTAAAAAGGTTCCTAATTGAGTATCACCTAATTTGTAATTAGGTATACCTAGTTGTTAATCTGGATGTGAAATTGGACATACTACGATACAGAAAAAACTTCAAATGTCAATAATTTGATGTTTTAATGACATTTGACACTTAAAATACATTATAAAACAAAATTGACAGAAAGCTTATATTCTTATGCCTATAAAGCCCCCAATTCAGTATTACCTAATTTGTAATTAGAGCTATTAGATATTGTAGATGTCAAATCTGATATGCTACAAATACAGATAAAACCTCAAATGTCAATAATTTGATATTTGAATGACATTTTTTACTTAAAATACATTGAAAACCAACATTTAAAGGAAGTTTATATGCTTATGCCTATAAAGTTCCTAATTGAGTATCATGTAATTTGTAATTATAGCTAGATGTGAAATCTGACAAAATACGAATACAGATAAAACCTCAAATGTCAATATTTTGATAGTCTAATGGCACTTAAACCAAAATTGACAGAAAGCTTATATTCTTATGCCTACAAAGTTACCAATTCAGTATTATCTAATTTTTAATTAGAGCTATTATTGTAGATGTCAGATCTGACATACCACGAATACAGAAAAAACTTCATATGTCAATAATTTGATGTTTTAATGACATTTGACACTTAAAATACATCATAAAACAAAATTGGCAGAAAGCTTATATTCTTATGCCTATAAAGCTCCCAATTCAGTATTACCTAATTTGTAATTAGAGCTATTATTGTAGATGTCAAATCTGACATACTACGAAAACAAATAAAACCTCAAATGTCAATAATTTGATATTTGAATGGCATTTTTCACTTAAAATATATTGTAAATCAAAATTTAAAGGAAGTTTATATGCTTATGCCTATAAAGTTCCTAATTGAGTATCATCTAATTTGTAATTATAGCTAGATGTGAAATCTGACATAATACGAATACAGATAAAACCTCAAATGTCAATATTTTGATAGTTTAATGATACTTAAACCAAAATTGACAGAAAGCTTATATTCTTATGCCGACAAAGTTACCAATTCAGTATTATCTAATTTTTAATTAGAGCTATTATTGTAGATGTCAGATCTGACATACTACGAATACAGAAAAAACTTCATATGTCAATAATTTGATGTTTTAATGACATTTGACACTTAAAATACATCATAAAACAAAATTGACAGAAAGCTTATATTCTTATGCCTATAAAGCTCCCAATTCAGTATTACCTAATTTGTAATTAGAGCTATTATTGTAGATGTCAAATCTGACATGCTACGAATACAGATAAAACCTCAAATGTCAATAATTTGATATTTGAATGGCATTTTTCACTTAAAATAAATTGTAAACCAGAATTTAAAGGAAGTTTATATGCTTATGCCTATAAAGTTCCTAATTGAGTATTATCTAATTTGTAATTATAGCTAGATGTGAAATCTGACATAATACGAATACAGATAAAACCTTAAATGTCAATATTTTGATAGTTTAATGACAGTAATGACACTTAAACCAAAATTAACAGAAAGCTTATATTCTTATGCCTATAAAGCTCCCAATTCAGTATTACCTAATTTATAATTAAAGCTATTATTGTAGATGTCAAATCTGACATGCTACTAATACAGATAAAATCTCAAATGTCAATAATTTGATATTTGAATGGCATTTTTCACTTAAAATATATTGTAAATCAAAATTTAAAGGAAGTTTATATGCTTATGCCTATAAAGTTCCTAATTGAGTATCATCTAATTTGTAATTATAGCTAGATGTGAAATCTGACATAATACGAATACAGATAAAACCTTAAATGTCAATATTTTGATAGTTTAATGACACTTAAACCAAAATTAACAGAAAGCTTATATTCTTATGCCTATAAAGCTCCCAATTCAGTATTACCTAATTTATAATTAAAGCTATTATTGTAGATGTCAAATCTGACATGCTACTAATACAGATAAAACCTCAAATGTCAATAATTTGATATTTGAATGGCATTTTTCACTTAAAATATATTGTAAATCAAAATTTAAAGGAAGTTTATATGCTTATGCCTATAAAGTTCCTAATTGAGTATCATCTAATTTGTAATTATAGCTAGATGTGAAATCTGACATAATACGAATACAGATAAAACCTCACATGTCAATATTTTGATAGTCTAATGGCACTTAAACCAAAATTGTCAGAAAGCTTATATTCTTATGCCTACAAAGTTACCAATTTGGTATTATCTAATTTTTAATTAGAGCTATTATTGTAGATGTCAGATCTGACATACTACGAATACAGAAAAAACTTCATATGTCAATAATTTGATGTTTTAATGACATTTGACACTTAAAATACATCATAAAACAAAATTGACAGAAAGCTTATATTCTTATGCCTATAAAGCTCCCAATTCAGTATTACCTAATTTGTAATTAGAGCTATTATTGTAGATGTCAAATCTGACATGCTACGAATACAGATAAAACCTCAAATGTCAATAATTTGATATTTGAATGGCATTTTTCACTTAAAATACATTGTAAATCAAAATTTAAAGGAAGTTTATATGCTTATGCCTATAAAGTTCCTAATTGAGTATCATCTAATTTGTAATTATAGCTAGATGTGAAATCTGACATAATACGAATACAGATAAAACCTCAAATGTCAATATTTTGATAGTTTAATGACACTTAAACCAAAATTGACAGAAAGCTTATATTCTTATGCCTATAAAGTTCCCAATTCAGTATTACCTAATTTGTAATTAAAGCTATTATTGTAGATGTCAAATCTGACATACTACGAATACAGAAAAAACTTCATATGTCAATAATTTGATATTTAAATAACATTTGACACTTAAAATATATTATAAACCACAATTGAGAGAAAGCTTATATGCTTATGTCTATAAAATTCCTAATTGAGTATAACCTAATTGGTAATTATAGCTCTTAATGTAGATGTTAAATCTGACATACTACAAATACGGATAGAGTTCAAATGTCAATAATTTGATATTTTAATGACATTTGACCGTTAAATTACGTTCTAAATAAAAAATGAGAGAAAGCTTATATTCTTATGCATATAAAGTTCCTAATTGAGTACCACCCAATTTGTAATTATACCTGTTAATGTAAATGTGAAATCTGACATGCTACAAATACAGATAAAAGTTCAAATCTGAATAATTTGATACTTTAATGACATTTGACACTTAAAATACATTGTAAATCAAAATTGAGAGAAAGCTTATATGCTTATGTCTATAAAAATCCTAATTGAGTATAACCTAATTTGTAATTATAGCTCTTAATGTAGATGTGAAATCTGACATACTACAAATACAGATAGAGTTTAAATGTCAATAATTTAATATTTTAATGCCATTTGACCGTTAAATTACGTTCTAAATCAAAAATGAGAGAAAGCTTATATTCTTATGCATATAAAGTTCCTAATTGAGTACCAACTAATTTGTAATTATAGCTGTTAATGTAGATGTGAGATCTGACATACTACGAAAACAGATAAAAGTTTAAATACCAACAATTTGACACTTAAAATACATTGTAAACCTAATTGAGAAAAAGCTTATAAGCTTATCCCTATAAAGTTCCTAATTGAGTATTACCTAATTTGTATTTATAGCTGTTAATTGAGATGTAAAATCTGACATGCTACGAATAAAAGTTCAAATATCAGTAATATGATCTTTAGTGACATTTGACACTTAAAATACATTGTAAACCAAAATTGAGAGAAAGCTTATATTTTTATGCCTATAAAGTTCCTAATTGAGTATCACCTAATTTGTAATTCGAGCTATTAATGTAGATGTTAAATCTGACATGTTACAATGACAGATAAAACTTCAAATGTCAATAATTTGATATTTTCATGACATTTCAGATTTTTAAATTGTCAAATCTCAAAAATGTCATATTTTAGGGCAGTTGGTATTGAACATGATATTGCATTTTTTATCGCAAACAAATTATTTGCTTTTTTTAATTATTTTATAACTTAGATTATGTAAAAATTTAAAGATTATTATCTAATTGATAAAATAAATAATTTAATTTAAATAAAATGTCGTTTAGGAGGCTTAACATAGTTCTATTTTGAAGTGGCAACAGTTGGTTTTGATAAAGCTCCCACATTTTTATTGCAAGTCTTTTAATTATAGCCCTGTCAAATAGCGATGATAGATAATATGTCAAATGTCAAAAATGTCATATTTTATTGCCTACCTATCGTGTAATTAGAATAATCTGTCAATGTAAATGTCAACTCTCATAAAACTTTTGACAGATCGCTTAATAAACATCGTCACAGTTTGACAGATTCAAAATTCAAATTCTGTTTGTGTTCTAAATGGACGGCGTTGTAATTATAGATAAATGGTGAGTGAAAAAACGTTTTTAAATGATTTTCTACATAATTTTATTTTGTAATGTCAACAGTTGCGTAAACTTTCTGTTTTAGTGCTACCTACCCTGTAATTAGAACGATCTGTCAATGTAAATGTCAACTCTCATAAAAATTTTGACAGATCGTTTAATAAACATTGTCACAGTTTGACAGATTCAGACTTCAAATTCTGTTTGTTTTCTATATGGACGGCGTCGTAATTATAGATACATGCCTTATTACGTTATTTCTTAAATATGCACTCGATTTTAAACTATACAAGGTGTTGTGAAAAACGTTTATGTAAACCATAGTCTATTTCTGATTAAAAAATATACAATCTGAAATTACTTTTTTATTATACGGGGTACGGTTCAAAATTATATTTGATAACATATTTCCAATAAATACAAACTATGAATTTTCTTAAAGATAAACTTCATTGTGAAGAAGAATTCTTTCCGGATACATCTATACATTTATACGCGGTGTATTTAATATTTTATCTTGCAAACTCATCTTGCGGAACTGTCTAGATAGAATCCCTTTCGGCAATAAATATCTCTATTACAATTAAAAAACGTGTATTGGAATTTTTAATTAATTTATCTTGGAAATACCGTCTTGATTTAATACTTTGACTAAAACTAACTTCAACTATTTCCTATATGAATATGCAACGAGTATTTAACTGAACTAAATTTAACGATTAACAAGTTAAAAATGAATCTTAGATCAGAAAAATGTGGTTTAGGTATCTGAAATCACCAGTAACCATCATTTTTAAAAAGTGACTAACTGTATTTGGCAGATTTCCATTGCGGTACTCATTGGAATGTGTTCATATCATGTTTTCTCAGACTTATAGCAGCTCTTATAGTCCTTAGTCCTTCTAGATCGTTAGAATATTTGGATTTTTCTCTATCTACTTCTTTCCTTAGTTTTTCTAAGACTGTACTGCTGCTAATTCCACAAGATGCTTCTGGTCCCAAACATGAGGTTTCAACTCCTTTTTTGCGAGCTTATCTGCTGTTTCGTTTCCTTCTATTCCTATATGTCCTGGAACTCATAAGAGGATAACAGTGTTATTTTGTTCCTAGTTCATTTTGTTAGCCTATGCATTCCCAGAAAAAGGCTAAGAACAGCGTCTTAAGAAAAGAATTGTAGAGATCGATGAGGCAAATTGAAATACCTATTTCGCTAATTCATGCAACCAAAAAATTATACAGAAAAAGTATCACAACCATAAAAGTGTGGAATTGGCTAACTTCAACAATATATTCTACAAAAGAGCTTCTCCAAGGATGCCCCACGTCCTCATTTTTACTAAAAGTATTTCTGGAATACACTGGAGAAGAAAATGAGAAGGAATGGGAGTAACAGTCAGAAATTGACTGAGATCTGAGAACCACTTAGTGGATCATTAGGTTGTTAATTGAAGATATTTTTTTATGGTGGAAGCCTATACTTAGTACTTCTTTTATTGATTCATGCCATCTAGTGCATAATCTTGGTACCATATACCAGTTTTTACAGCTCTTAAAGAGGAGGACTTCTTCCATTGATTCATACCAACCATTGTGTAATCTTGGTACCATATACTAGTTTGTACAGGTCTTAAGGATGATTGCGTAGACTTCTTTTATTCATTCATACCATCCAGTGCACAAATCTTGATAATCTTGGTACCATAAACTGGTTTTAACATGTGTTAATGATGATTGTAGACTTCTTTTATTCATTCATACCATCCAGTGCACAAATCTTGATAATCTTGGTACCATAAACTGGTTTTAGCATGTGTTGATGATGTTTGTGTACTTCTTCCATTAATAAATATCAACCAGTGCACAATCTTGGTAATCTTGGTACCATAAACTGGTTTTAATATGTCTTAAAGATGTCATAAGTTTCTACTGGCCTTAAGGATATTTGTGTACTTCTTCCATTGATTCATACTATCCAGTGTACAATCTTGGTACCATAAACTAGTTTGTATAGGTCTTAAGGATGTTTGTGGACTTCTTCCATTGATTCATACCATCCAGTGTGTAATCTTGGTACCATATACTAGTTTGTACAGTTCGTAAGGATGATTTTAGACTTCTTTCATTCATTCATACCATCCAGTGCACAAATCTTGATAATCTTGGTATAGTATAACTAGACCCACTTGGATAGGAATTATTTTTACGATTTTACCAGGGGAAACTCATATGAACGTCATTATATGAACGAACCTAGTAAAATATCTATTTAATGTTGCTTTTAACTTCCCGACTCACACCTGTACGCCCATGAAGAGAATTCTTGAAAATTCGAAAAGAGCGTTGACCACGCCTATTTAAGTGGTTTTGGATAAACTATACCATAAACTGGTTTTAACATGTGTTAATGATGTTTGTAGACTTCTTTCATTGATTAATATCAGCCAGTGCACAATCTTGGTAATCTTGGTACCATAAACTGGTTTTAATATGTCTTAAAGATGTCTTAAGTTTGTACTGGCTTTAAGGATATTTGTGTACTTCTTCCATTGATTCATACTATCCAGTGTACAATCTTGGTACCATAAACTAGTTTGTATAGGTCTTAAGGATGTTTGTGCACTTCTTCCATTGATTCATACCATCCAGTGTGTAATCTTGGTACCATATACTAGTTTGTACAGGTCTTAAGGATGGTTGTAGACTTCTTTCATTCATTGATACCATCCATTGCACAAATCTTGATAATCTTGGTACCATAAACTGGTTTTAACATGTGTTAATGATGTTTGTAGACTTCTTTCATTCATTCATACCATCCAGTGCACAAATCTTGGTAATCTTGGTACCATAAACTGGTTTTAATATGTGTTAATGATGTTTGTGTACTTTTTCCATTGATTAATATCAACTAGTACACAATCTTGGTAATCTTGGTACCATAAACTGGTTTTAATATGTCTTAAAGATGCCTTAAGTTTGTACTGGCCTTAAGGATATTTGTGTACTTCTTCCATTGATTCATACTATCCAGTGTACAATCTTGGTACCATAAACTAGCTTGTATAGGTCTTAAGGATGTTTGTGCACTTCTTCCATTGATTCATACCATCCAGTGGGTAATCTTGGTACCATATACTAGTTTGTACAGGTCTTAAGGATGGTTGTAGACTTCTTTCATTCATTGATACCATCCAGTGCACAAATCTTGATAATCTTGGTACCATAAACTGGTTTTAACATGTGTTAATGATGTTTGTAGACTTCTTTCATTCATTCATACCATCCAGTGGACAAATCTTGGTAATCTTGGTACCATAAACTGGTTTTAATATGTGTTAATGATGTTTGTGTACTTCTTCCATTGATTAATATCAACTAGTACACAATCTTGGTAATCTTGGTACCATAAACTGGTTTTAATATGTCTTAAAGATGTCTTAAGTTTGTACTGGCCTTAAGGATATTTGTGTACTTCTTCCATTGATTCATACTATCCAGTGTACAATCTTGGTACCATAAACTAGTTTGTATAGGTCTTAAGGATGTTTGTGTACTTCTTCCATTGATTCATACCATCCAGTGTGTAATCTTGGTACTATATACTAGTTTGTTGTAGAGGTCTTAAGGATGTTTGTTGACTTCTTTCATTTATTCATACCATCCAGTGCACTAATCTTGGTACAATAAACTGGTTTTAACATGTCTTAAGAATGCTTGGGGACTTCTTCCATTGAATAATACACGTTTTGCGGATGATCAAGTGATCATAACACAAGACACTAAAGATCTTAGTTACATGGTACGAAAATTGAAAGAAGAGTCTTATAAAGCGGGGCTTGTAAGAAAGTTTAGCAAAACAGAGTATCTGAACACGTCGGAAGAAGCAATAGAAAACTGGAAAATAGATCAGAACCTTGTCGTAAAAGGTAGCGGACATTTGAAACATCTAAAACTGGAAGAAAAGAGTATGAAATAGCCAACAGATTTGGTCGACACATCATGACGTACAGGGCAGAATGTTGGTTGATAAACAAGAAAATACAAAGTAAAATAACTGCATTGGAAATAAATTATTGAAGGCGCTGCTGCAGGTTAAGTAGACTAGACAGAATACCCAATGTGGAAATTAGGAAAAGGATGAAAAAGGGGCTCTAATATATATTAAAAAGAAGAGATGGTTATAGTATGGCCACGTAAGGCATGCTGGAAATGATCTCTGGATAAAAAGAGTTACAGACTGGAGTCCAGTAGGTAGAAAAAGAACAGATAGGTCCAGAAAATCATGGAGAGACGAAGTTGGCAACACCATAAAAGAGAGGATTGCAAGATGGAAAGTGGGAGAATAGGGTTGTTTGTTGTATACTGTATTTTTGGTACTACTAGAGCTGTCTCTAGGTCATAGAATATTGAGGATAATCCTTTTCTTCCTTACTGGTTGCCTTGTATTTCTCTATATCTGTTAGATAGTTTGGTACTAAAATGAAGTTAAAGAATGCTTTCTGTCAGATTTTAATTGCTACCAACTGCTCTTAAGATGTTGTTTTGTTTATTACTTCATTAACTCAGTTTTAGAATGTGAAATTTTTTATGAATGCAGTTTTATGGAAAGCCCTTGAAACTTAAATATGAATCTTTTGTGCATGATTTAATATTAACAAGAACTATTATTTTCTATTTCTGACCTAAATACATTTCATTCTTGTGCGTGAGATGTGGGGGAGTCAGCCTTTTCGTTTTATTTGCCTACGTTTTTTTTAATATCCTATTGTTTCATTATTTTATTGAATGATTACTGCTGATTTTATACTTACAGAAGAAAATTGATTTTAATAAACCTTCGTATTGTAATTTTTTTTTCTTTAATAAATCTGTATGATTCTTGTAGGTAATTTTACTTTTATATTCTACGAATGCCACAAACAGATGTCAGTAAATATTCAATCTTTCTCCTACTTGAAGTACATTATAAATTGTAAAATCTTTATGGTTCTTTATACGGGATAGAACAATAAGTCACCAGAAAACAGACTTTTTCATTTAGAATTTTCCGGATACTGCAAAATATTGTTATGGTCTGAACTAGTTGGTTTTTATGTAGTGTGCAAATATGATTAAGACTAGCTAGATAAAAAAAAATGACGGTATGAATCTATGGAACTTTTATCAAGGGATGGATAAAAAATAATTGAAAAAAGGGTATAAAAGAGGATACCTGGGAGACCTTTGTTGATTATTGATTTTTGTTCAGCCATTAAATTTTTTTTTTGAGATTGGTTGTCAAAATATTGAAACGATAGAATTGAATATTGAATATTAAAATAAACTATATCAGATGAATATTTGTATATTGAAGAATCCCAGATAAAGAGTAGGTATGGAAATTGGGGCTTGAAAAACCATAGATTGATATTGAAATTTGGTTGTCACGAAGAAAATTAATTAATTAATTAAGATGCTAATCTATGAACCCACCCTGAAGAGTCCACCAATATATAGATTGTTATAGCATATAATAACAATATATATCCATTTCTTATTAAATGTGTAGCTTTTTCCTATAAGCTAATTTTCCAAGCTTTAAAAACGTAATAAAGTAGATGAGGACACAATTGTACCAATTTTGCTATGACGATTGCGGATTGCATTGTTGTGGTGGAGAAGAAGGTTTTCCTTGCCAAATGAGGACATTTTTCCTTTCTAGGATAATTCTTTCTAAATCTTCACAATAGTATGTGTTGATATTGTTTTTCTCTTTAATGATAGTTTTTTTCGAGTCACTTCTAAAAAAACAGTAACCAATAGGCACTTTTCTAACCAATGGAAAGATCTTATTCTTCTTCATAGCCTTTTTATTGGTTTTAATTGATTTTCTGTTTTTTAAATGTAGTAATCAATCTAAATTTTATCAACGAGGTGCAAAAATTTGGTTTTAATTTATGTACAGGCGATTAGAAAGAGAAGCAAACACTGCTTTGATTTTTTTCCTCTCTTGCACTCCTACAGGCAGACATGGATGCCGTCGCACCAAGATTTTTCTTTGACAAACCCTACAAAATATTAACAAACAAGACAGCAGACCCCAACGTAGTGAACACTCTGAGCGTATACACGGATGGATCAAAAACAAAGCAAGGTGTGGGATGTGGAATTTACTCTAGATCCTTAAACATAAAAATAAAATGGGCTATGGATGGCTTGTCAAGTGTGGTTCAGTCAGAACTCACAGGCGTAACCATAGCTGCAAAAGAATTAATTAATAGGAACATCACAGGCAGGAATATTGATATATACACAACAAGCACTACTGACCTTGAATAGACCACGTTTCACTTCAAGTTTAGTACTAGAATGTCACCAATCTCTAACTGGGGCCAGCGAGAATAACGTGGTCACTCTCAGCTGGATCAAAGGACATGGGAACTCTAAAGGTAACCCCATTGCGAACAATCCTGCGGGCTACAAATATGTTAGCAATCGCCCATCTACCAAGCTAACATTGTCCGCAGTCGTGGACCTTATCAAACAGCACTCTCACCAAAAATTTGTACAGTGCTAGGATGAAACTACGAACTGTAGACTGGCCAGAGAGTTATTACCTCATCCTGGCGAGGAAACAGCAAAAAAATTTAAGGCATTGACCAGACAAAATCTCCGAATAGCTGTGGGAATCTTGACAGGTCACTGCCAATTGCGACAACATCTCTTTAGGATAAAATTAACAGAATTGCCGCTATGCAGATGCTGCGAACAAGAAGAGGAAACAGTAGAACACATTATTTATGACTGCTCTGCCTTTTCTGAAATCAGAAGATCCGTGTTGGGCGAGTATTGGCTTACACCAGCCGATGTCAGGGAGATCCCCCTTCGGGAGCCTCATCACCTATTTTAAATCACTAGCCCTGGTGACAGCCTGAGGTGAGGATATCCCTACAATACGGGAGGATGCACAATGGGTCATATGTGGCCTCAGTGCTGGCTAAGCACTAGCTCGCCCCTCCTCAAATTTACAGATTCAGACTGCTTTGATTTTTTTCCTCTCTTGCACTGGTGGAATGGGTCCATTAGGACCCTCAGTTTAGGTTTTATATGTTTTGGTAATTTCTAAAAATAATTTAAATAATGTAATCATTGCCTTATACAAGTAATACAAAATCATACATATGTAATTTTCTTCAACAAAAAAATCGATTATTTTCATAATTATATGTATATACCTGTAGTATCTATAATAGAATCTTGCTTTCGGCTTATCCATTTACAAGAAAACTTGATTGGGATAAAAAACCTTTTAAAGATTGCAATATTATAGAAATAAATAACATTTTTTTGAATTTATAATTTATAGGTATTTTAATAATATATATTTACCTAGTACAGTACTGAATGTAAAAGAGTTCAAAGGTTAGATCATCACATTTTCAGCCTTTTACGAGGCAGTGATATTGAATATTTATAAAGATACCGTTATTGGCAGAGAACCCACCTCTGCTGTAATGGTTAAAATAATTGTTTGATCGTAAAATATTGCTGAACGGAAAATAATTTTATGGTAATTTCTACTAAATTGTCATCATCATCATCAATACTCTTTTAATAAGAATGAAAGTATTTAGTTATTTATTGTACAATACAGGAATTTCTTCTTTTTCTACCTTTTCAATAATCTTCCCCTTCAGTTTCCAGAGCTATTCGGCTAATTCAGGAATTTGAACTAATTAACAATGTAAATAAAGACACAGCATCAAATATAAAGTATTCATACTTCCAGATTTTTCGCTAGGCTTATAAAAACAGAAACAGAAGTTAGTCGAGTATGAAGATTTCTAGAGATAAACTCGTATTATAGTTTCCAATCTAATATAATCTAAATAAACCTGGCATGATCTCTTCTGTGGAGTTTCATGTCTTCAGCACTGCTTCCTATGGGAATATTGTGACAAAGTTCGAACCAAGAGTCCTTGCATGCACCCGATACGTGTAGGACTCTAATTTGTTCAGCTGAAGATCATCACCACCGCTGATCTTCAGGTAGGCATAAATCCTTGAGGATTTGGATGAATATCCTTGAGTTACTGTTGCCACAGGGCAGTTTCCTTTATAAGAGATCTGAGTCCTGTGACTAGCTCCTTAAGGTGGTGATAGGATTCAGGGTTCGTGTCACCGAAGATGAGGAACCGTTTATGGTCCAAGGCCTCACACTCAAATAGAATGTGAGTTACCGTCTCATCTTCCATGGCGCACAGTCGGCACCAGGTGGGTTTCTGTGTAGTCTGAATGGTCCATGCCCAGTGAGCAGGCCCACCAGTACTCTTATCTGACTCCTGCCAAGATTCAGTTTGTCAGACGTCAGTTTTTTGGAGTAGCCTTTGAGCGTCAGCTTCGAATGCCTCAGCCCTACAGTATTACTCCAGTGTTTGGTCGACTATTCCCAGAACCAGTTCCTGACTTTGGTCCTTACCCAGGCTCTAGGCAGTCCCAGTACAGGTTCTGGACCAATGAATCAGCTTCCTTCTTGGCCAGAAGGTCCGCGATTTTATTGCCCTCAAAACCCTTATGCCCTGGCACCCACTCCAAGAAAACCTTTTTGTGTCTAGCCAGTTCATTGAGGTTTTGTATGCACTCCCAGATCAGCTTGGAACTAACCCGGAATTGTCTAGAAGTTAGTGGAGTATGAAGATTTCTACAGATAAACTAGTATTATAGTTCAGTTTACTAACTATCACAATTGTTTCGTAAAATGTCAAAATTTGAACGTCAAATATCAAAGATTGTCAAAATTGTTCTCTCAAGTAGCAAAACTGAAACGTCACATTTGAAAAATTGTCAAACTTGTCAACATTATATGTTAAAGAATTTCAAACTTTATAAAACAATATTATAACAACGAAGTATAGATACCAGGAGTCTAAACGTAATGTTGAACGAATGGTCTCAATTTAGGGGACAGAACTATTGCCGGTAGAGTGCGCTATTGTTCAAGAAGTACTCATTTAAATCCTTACGTGGGAAGCTATTGACAGCTCTGGAAAGTATCTTTTATTACAACTAATTTTAAATGAATAAATGAATATTATATATTTAATTTAATTTAACATGCCATTGAAGTTCCACAAAGCGCAGGATCTTACCGATGCACAAAAAAAGTTAGGTTCGAAAGAACTCAAGAGTTGCTTCGCTTGCACGAAAGTGGCCAGTTGCCAAATTTGGTTTTCTCTGATGAGAAACTATTTGTTGTCCAGCAAGTTGTAAACAAACAAAATGATCGAGTTTACTTGCCAGCTAGGTCAGCTGAAAATTTGGACCTTCGGTTGGCCACCAGAACTCAAAAGCCGGCCATGGTGATGGTGTGGGCCGCCATCACGCTCGTTTTCATCGACCATGGGGTCGAAATAAATGCCAAATATTATCGGGAAAAGATTCGGGTCGGAGCACTGAAGCCTTGGGAACGTAAAAATTTCGGCCGCAGATCATGGACATTCCAACAGAACTCAGCACCATCGCACTCAGCACGCTTCAACCAAGAATGGATGAAAAATGAGGTGCCTCGCTTCATTTCCACCGCTCAATGGCCGCTAAAATCACCGGATGCTAATCCGCTAGACTACTGCGCCTGGGGCATTTTGGAAAGTAAGGTTGGCACTAAAAAATACCAAAGTTTGGAACATCTCAAGAAAGCGCTTCGCCGGGAATGGGCCAAAATATCACATAGCCACTTTCGTGCTGCGTGCGATGTCTTCGGTTGCCGTCTGAATGCCATAGTTCGCGCCAAAGGTGGCATTTTTCTTTCTAAGCCAAGTATAAAGGCGCCACCGTCAGGTGGCGCATCTACTATCTTATATGTTTTTTCCAGCAATTCTTTGGTAATTAAGTACTCTAAAGTCAACATAAGGTGGCGCAGTTGATATTTCATATACTTAATGTTTAAAAATAATATAATTAAGTACTTTGATGCCACCGTAAGGTGGCGCAGTTAATATCTAATATATTTAGTAGGAAATATAACGAAAATATGGAAGAAACCTGAAAACTAACGAGAAAATATGATAAAAATAACAAAGCTGAAACAACCAATGAAAGAAATAAAAAAAAAACAAGATAAAATCTACTCGGCTAATTAAGGAAATTGAACTAATTAACAATTTAAATAAGACCTAAACTTAAAGCTTCCTATACATCAAAATTTTTTTCTCAAATCAAATTTTTCTAATAACTGACACGAATTTCAATTTTGATGGTAATATCTTCTAAATTGTCATCGTCATAACCATCATCATCAATACTCTTAAAAAAAAGAAAAATATTTATTTATTTAATGCAGAAGTAAACTTCATCTTCCTATACTTACATCAAATTTTTTTTTCAATCATTATTAATAACTTAATATAAGTATCTTATTAATTAATAAAATTTAATTACACAATCAACACACCCAAAGCAAACGATGCTCTCTTACAGAATTTTTTTTTTCAATCAAATTTATCTAGTAATCCACACCTCCATCGAATAAATCACGAATTTCAATATTGAAAACTTATTAATTTCATTACCTTGAAGTAAATGATCTAATCAGAATGATTAACTCGTGAACGTCCAATTCAAAATATATGGTGTTGGATAGAAGATATTTAACAGTAATTAAAATAAAAACGTGCATCAAAAAGTTCTAATGAAGAGAAATATATTCATGTATAAATTTATATTAAAACTGAAGGTTAAATTAATTCTGGAGTACCGGGAAAATGCATCTGTGGAAAATATTGCAACGAAAATTCTAGAGTTGTGTAGAAAGTACTCTAAATAAATTTACATACGATATTTGTCTCTTATACTATAAAATATGAGTGTCAAGTATTTGGTGTTTAAAAGCATACAGTATTTTATCAAATTTTACTGCCTTATTGAGTTCTTCAGATTTATCTCCATCATCATCATCATCAGCCCCTTTTAAGTCCATTGCAGGAAATACGAACTTGGATAAAATTTTTTGCCATCTTTTGACCAATTTTTTTATCTTTCCATCAAATTTTTTTGCCATCTTTCTCATATTTAAGTTCCATTTATTCTTCAACATTGCCACGTGGTCGTTATTTGGTGTTTATAATGTATAGAGAGGTATTTTTTGGAATTTAAGGCTGCATTCATCCTTTAACCTTGCCACGTTGCTAGTATTTGGTATTTATAAAGTATATAGGGGTATTTTTTGGAATTTAGAAATGGTTGGGATTATTCCTTAATAAGGCTTTCGGCTAATAATTCTTTTGGTCTTCGGTACACTTTTCTTCTTAAGTTTCTACTATAGAAGCATTAAACACTCCATTCTTTAATGCAGCATTCTACAAATCGCTCTCTTCGTCTTCGGTACTCTTTCCTTCTTTAGCTTCTTCTATAAAGGCACTATTTTGCAATTCACTCTCTTTGTCCTCCTTTAGTTTCCACCATAGAGACATCATAAACACTCCATTCTTTAATGCAACATTCTACAAATGGCTCTCTTAGTCTTCGGTACTCTTTCCTTCTTCAGTATCTTGTATAAAGGCATCATAAACACTTTATTCTTTAATACACTATTTTGTAAATTGCTCTCTTTGTCCTTAATACACTTTCCTCCTTCTTTTTCCACCATAGAGACATCATAAACACTCCATTCTTTAATGCAGCATTCTACAAATGGCTCTCTTAGTCTTCGGTACTCTTTCCTTCTTCAGTCTCTTCTATAAAGCCATCATAAACACTTTATTCTTTAATACACTATTTTGCAAATCGCACTCTTTGTCCTTAGTCCACTTTTCTCCTTCAGTTTCCACCATAGAGACATCATAAACACTCCATTCTTTAATGCAGCATTCTACAAATGGCTCTCTTCGTCTTCGGTACTCTTCCCTTTTTCAGTATCTTCTATAAAGGCATCGTAAACACTTTATTCTTTAATACACTATTTTGCAAATCGCTCTCTTTGTCCTTAGAACACTTCCCTTCTTCAGTTTCCACCATTATAAACACTCCATTCTTTAATACAGCATTCTACAAATGGCTCTTTCGTCTTCGATACTCTTTCCTTCTTCAATATCTTCTATAAAAGCATCATAAACACTTTATTCTTTAATACACTATTTTTCAAATCGCTCTCTTTATCCTTAGTACACTTTCCTCCTTCAGTTTCCACCATAGAGACATCATAAACACTCCATTCTTTAATGCAGCATTCTACAAATGGCTCTCTTAGTCTTCGGTACTCTTTCCTTCTTCAGTATCTTGTATAAAGGCATCATAAACACTTTATTCTTTAATACACTATTTTGCAAATCGCACTCTTTGTCCTTAGTACACTTTTCTCCTTCAGTTTCCACCATAGAGACATCATAAATACTCCATTCTTTAATGCAGCATTCTACAAATGGCTCTCTTCGTCTTCGATACTCTTTTCTTCTTCAGTATCTTCTATAAAGGCATTATAAACACTTTATTCTTTAATACACTATTTTGCAAATCGCACTCTTTGTCCTTAGTACACTTTTCTCCTTCAGTTTCCACCATAGAGACATCATAAATACTCCATTCTTTAATGCAGCATTCTACAAATGGCTCTCTTCGTCTTTTCTTCTTCAGTATCTTCTATAAAGGCATCATAAACACTTTATTCTTTAATACACTATTTTGCAAATCGCTCTCTTTGTCCTTAGTACACTTTCTTCCTTTAGTTTCCACCATAGAGACATCATAAACACTTTATTCTTTAATACACTATTTTGCAAATCGCTCTCTTTGTTCTTAGTATACTTTCCTATTTCAGTTTCCACCATAGATACATCATAAACACTCCATTCTTTAATGCAGCATTCTACAAATGGCTCTCTTCGTCTTCGGTACTCTTTCCTGCTTCAGTATCTTCTATAAAGGCATCATAAACACTTTATTCTTTAATACACTATTTTGCAAATCGCTCTCTTTGTCCTTAGTACACTTTCCTCCTTCAGTTTCCACCATAGAGATATCATAAACACTCCATTCTTTAATGCAGCATTCTACAAATGGCTCTCTTCTTCTTCGGTACTCTTTCCTTTTTCAGTATCTTCTGTAAAGGCATCATAATCACTTTATTCTTTAATACACTATTTTGCAAATCGCTCTCTTTGTCCTTAGTACACTTTCCTCCTTCAGTTTCCACCATAGAGATATCATAAACACTCCATTCTTTCATGCAGCATTCTACAAATGGCTCTCTTCTTCTTCGGTACTCTTTCCTTTTTCAGTATCTTCTGTAAAGGCATCATAATCACTTTATTCTTTAATACACTATTTTGCAAATCGCTCTCTTTGTCCTTAGTACACTTTTCTCCTTCAGTTTCCACCATAGAGACATCATAAACACTTTATTCTTTAATACACTATGTTGCAAATCGCTCTCTTTGTCCTTAGTACACTTTCCTCCTTCAGTTTCCACCATAGAGACATCATAAACACTCCATTCTTTAATGCAGCATTCTACAAATGGCTCTCTTCGACTTCGGTACTCTTTCCTGTTTCAGTATCTTCTATAAAGGCATTATAAACACTTTATTCTTTAATACACTATTTTGCAAATCGCTCTCTTTGTCCTTAGTACACTTTCCTCCTTCAGTTTCCACCATAGAGACATCATAAACACTTCATTCTTTAATGCAGCATTCTACAAATGGCTCTCTTCGTCTTCGGTACTCTTTCCTGCTTCAGTATCTTCTATAAAGGCATTATAAACACTTTATTCTTTAATACACTATTTTGCAAATCGCTCTCTTTGTCCTTAGTACACTTTCCTCCTTCAGTTTCCACCATAGAGACATCATAAACACTCCATTCTTTATTGCAGCATTCTACAAATCGCTCTCTACACTTTACTTCTTCAGTCTCTACCATAGAGGCATATTCTGACTTATCCGATAACAAAATAGATTCCTAGTGTTCCAAAGTCCATATTAAATGAACGTAAAGAAGTCGCTGGAAGTAACCATTCTTCGATCTTCTAAAACAATTCTTGCTACATGACCAGATTTTGACACTAAAGTTGCGACCATTTTCTTTGACACACTTTGTTGGTTCTTCCTCATCGTCAACAATCACACACTGGATTGGCGTTTGTTTTTCGGTTTATAGAAGTAAATCCAAGATTCTTCGCCACTAACAATATTATAAAGGCGTTTTTGAGCTTCCTTTGTTGTTTTTCGACATAAATTGACCGCTTTTTGCTCTTATTATATCTAATTAACTATCAAATCACCCAAAACCATCAAAATTATGTCCTTCTATGACTTATTTATGCTCATCTTTATTATTAGAAAGCTTCTAATTTACTGATTTGTATGTAATTTTGTACTAAATATTCGTTTTTGATATAATATAAAATAATTGGAATTCATTAAATAAAATTCTGTTAAAAATTTTATTCATTTAGTAAAAAGTTTTAATGTAAAAAAGTGAATTAAAAATTGATGTACGTCAATGATAAATAATATTATGTCAAAAGTTCGATTCCAGTTTTAAAAAAGCATTGAGAGCCGAAGAACCATTAAATGGTGCTTTTATGTCTTTGCTTGTTACGCTAAAAACGCTGATATATGACAAACGGGTTTATATTTACAAGGATTTGTTGGATATCAGTTTGCTCTTATGTGTATAATTATGTGATTGACAGTAGCATTCATCATTTGCAGAAGATCATATAAGGAATGTACCAGATACGACCTGATTCTCAATAAAATTTTACTCGCAACATCTACTCAATTTGCTCGAGTTATTTGTAATAATGACAACTACTAATAAACAAATTATCATTTTTCGCACTTATTTTTATACAACTTTTTGTTCAATTCCTATTTAATCATATCCACATATGAGTAATGGCATAATCATGTTTAGAAATTAATAAATTTTAACTTATCATCAGTTAGAAGAAGTCCAAATAAGTTAATTAATTGATTAAGATTTATAGAAGAAGCACCATTAACACTTGATTCTTCAATGCAGCATTCGTTAATTGGTCTTCGGTAGACTTTCCTTGTTCAGTATCTTCTATAAAGGCATCATTAACACCCTAGTCTAATATGCAGTATTCTGCAAATTGCTCATTTTGTCCTTAGTACTTTTTCTTTCTTCAGTCTTTACCATAGAAGTTATCATTAACACTTCATTTTTCAATGCAGCATTCTACAAATCACTCTCTTCGTCTTCGGTATACTTTAATTCTTCAGTATCTATCACAGAAGCAACATAAACACTTTATTCCTCAATAAAGCTTTCGGAAAATTATTCTTTTGGTATTCGGTACACTTTTCTTCTTAAGTCTCTACTATAGAAGCATCATAAACACTCCATTCTTTAATGCAACATTCTACAAATTGCTCACTTTATCTTCAGTACTCTTTTCTTTTTCAGTATTTACCATAGAGGTTATCATTAACAGTTTATTCTTCAATACAGCATTCTACAAATCATTCTCTTCGTCTTCGGTGCACTTTAGTTTTTCAGTCTCTATCACAGAAGAATCATAAATACTCTATTCCTTAATAAAGCTTTCGGAAAATTATTCTTTTGGTCTTTGGTACACTTTTCTTCTTAAGTTTCTACTATTTTCTACTATAGAAGTATCATAAACACTTCATTCTTTAATGCAGCATTCTACAAATCGCTCTCTTCGTCTTTGATACTCTTTCCTTCTTCAGTATCTTTTATAAAGGCATCATAAACACCTTATTCTTTAATACAGGAGTCTGCAAATTGCTCTCTTTGTCCTTAGTCCACTTTCCGTCTTCAGTTTCTACTATAGAAGCATCAAAAACAGTCCATTCTTTAATGCAG
Organism: Altica lythri; assembly: GCA_964028335.1. Classification (NCBI taxonomy): domain Eukaryota; kingdom Metazoa; phylum Arthropoda; class Insecta; order Coleoptera; family Chrysomelidae; genus Altica; species Altica lythri. The sequence continues at coordinate 5,396,111 of OZ034809.1, forward strand.
CATTCTACAAATTGCTCTTTTCGTCTTCCGTACTGTTTCCTTCTTCAGTATCTTTTATAAAGGCATCATAAATATTTCATTCTTTAATACAGTATTCTGCAAGTGGCTGTCTTTGTCCTTAGTACACTTTCCTCCTTCAGTTTCGACCATGGAGACATCATAAACACTCCATTCTTTAATGCAGTTTTCTACAAATCGCTCTTTTCGTCTTCGGTACTCTTTACTTCTTCAGTCTCTACCATAGAGGCATATTCTGGTCTTATCCGAGAACAGAATAGATCCCCAGTGTTCCAACGTCCATATTAAATGATCCCGTGGAAATCGCATGAGCTAAAGTGAGTTTTTGACAAACCGCAGGTGTTTTAGGGATCACTTTAGCTCCTACCTTCTTCGTTTTACTGTCTACTGACGAATAGCCATTCTTCGTATTTCTTGGAGGTGTTTTGCACTTGAACGTTGATGATTTCTTAATATTGTTGACATAATAAACCAGTCATCACCAGTCGCCTATTATAGAACCCAGTATCCTAGTAACGTTGTGGTAGGTTTACATACTTGGCAAGTCTCAGCATGCTTCCAAAAATACAAGCGTGTAAAGGGGGTGTTTGGCATGGCTTGTGTGAGATAGAAAGAGCTTGTTGCTGATCCAGTACAGGGTTGGTTTTCAAACAGAGATCAAAAAAAGTTTGCAGCAAGCCCTTGCGACGTATTTACTCGTTGGAGCATGTTTAGTGCCGCTCACGAGTATGCCAAGCCAAACGCAAATGTTGAAACATCTTCGACGTTTATGCCTACATGTTTGCCCATAACACACTAGCGCACTCACAGGCGTGTAAATGGCATTCAAGCGTTTGTAAAGGCTTGGAGCTTGTGGATGCTTGCGGAGACTTGCCAAGCGTGTAAAACTACCATTAGAATACTCTTCGAACCGCTGCGGGTGTTATATCCAGTTGTCTAGTAATAACTCGCTGATCATTTTAGTAGCTTTTTCAGTGTATTATGCATTAAACTAAACCATATGAACACGCTTAGATGATAGATAAACATAATATTGCAAAAGCAATAATGTCAATGTTTTAAAAATTTATTATTTTCGTTCTAACCACTATATTTGTATACCGGATACCACGTATATAAACGATAAGTATTTTAGATAAATTTATCTCATATTAAAGCATATTAAATTTGTTTTTTGATTTGTTGCATAATTTTTTTAATATATTTAAATTTCAAAGTTTAGAGTGGTCCGATATCTATGTACACACAAGTATGTTTATTTTCTTATCAACCTAAATTCATTAGACGAAAGAAAACATATAGAATAAATATCGTCATTTTCTGAGAATATAATTTAGATTAATGCGCACAATTTGAACAAAACAAATAAAATTTTAGATAAAGTTGATTTCAAATAATTTGGACAATGCAAAAGCCAAAAACGATCTTAACTTTTACACCCTGTAGGGCGTCTACTAGGTGCACAATCTCGTTATTTAATAGCCAGACCTCGTAGAATAACGTTATAAATTTTATCTTTCACCACAATTTTGTCATCGACTGCATTTATAAAAAATAGTTTTAACGTTGAATTTCTCCTGCTACCCTCGTAATTACATCACCACGAAAGCCGGATGTAGCACAAATACTATACGAGGGTACATTAAACAAATTTTTATAAAATGTAAAATAATAAACAAAGTTACCTTTAAGCCTATTTAAAATTATGAATTAAAATAAGTCCTTCAAATAATTTATCAAATATTATAAGATTATAAACAAATTCAAAATTATATTTTTTGAATTTGTTCCTGGAAATTTTAAGAAAAATAATGATAAGATAAGATCTACATATCATATTTTTGTTATATTTATATAATTTTGCAATAAATTGGAATTTGTTTGTTATTATTTTTAGAAACTATTTACATACATGATATTCTCACAAATATTTTTTTTTACCCCATCACGTTTGACTACCAAAGAAATTTATTTTGTCTATTACAACAATTGTTAAAAAGTCATATAATCCGTATAAATTAATTAAATATAGGTTATATTTTTATATCAAAACAGATTAGATTAGATAAATGTGTTAATAAAACCCCCTCACACACGAGAACTAATAATTTGCATTTTAAATTATATGTTTATTTGTATACTTACATAAAATTGTAGATAACAGATAATTAACAATTAATTAAAATAAAAATCTTTACACAACACAGGTTTTCTACAGAAAATCTTTTCTTATAACTGCGTTATACAAGACAAAAAATATATACCTAGATTTAAGTCAAGGTGCAAATAACTTTTAACGTGTAATTAACGGAGGGTTGCGAATACTCTACATGTAAATATCACCTCATTTGGTTATGAGTTTAGTAAATTTTATCATCGTGCATTATAAGATCGATAATTTAATTTAAAATTCTTTTGTGTTCTAGTTTTAGTTAAACTAATTACAGATGGGGATGATATAAAATCTTTTCAAACTTTCGAGATATTAAAGATTTTAAGATTTTAAGAAAGTCCCATAGGTGCTCTATGAGATTTAAGTTCGCGGACTGTTGGTTGGCCATTCCATTAACTTAAGATCAATTGCGTTTAGGTAGTTAACCATTGCCTCCAGAATTAGAAGAAAAGTGTCGGAACTCAGACAAAGAATACGGATTCAGGGAGGGAAGAAGCACGATTATTGCAGTTCAGAAAGTCTGCTTATCTACCAGTGGGAGAACACAATGAAGAGAGGTCTTTTTTATTGACGTAAAAAATGCTTTTAACACGGCAAAATGGAGTGGCATTATTAGAAAGGTCCTGGACGATGGTAACATACATATGCAACCTCATAGACTATTACCTAACGGATAGAAGAAAGGAGAGAAAATAACCACGAGCCAGGGGCTTCCCCAGGCCCCAGGGGTCAGTCCTCGGTCCGTTGCGAAATCTATTGTATGACAGGATGCTAGGGCTGGATCTACCGCATGGGTGCGAGACGATTGTATACGAGGACGATCTGGCCCTAATTTTCCGTGCACGGAATGTTGAAGTAATGAATCGTGAAACAGAGATAGCCCTTAAACTGATTGGCTTCATCAGACGGGCCTAGAGCTAGCATCCCAAAAAACCGAGTGCCTGATTCTAAAGGGCCCAAGGCAGAGAGAAGAAATCTCCTTCAAGTGGGCGGACACTGAAATACACCCGCAAAGCACGTTAAATACCTGGCTGGTTCACAAGCTAGCATTCACTGAGCATGTGAGGCAGATGGTCGCCAAAGACAGTAGGCAAACGGCAGCCCTTATGAAAATACTACCAAATATAGGGGGGTCTGGTCTCCTCAAAAGGAGACTGCTCTCAAGCGTCGTAGAATCAACCATACTCTACGCAGGCCCGGTCTGGTACGAGGTTACCAGTAACCAAAAGTATAAAGACATCGTGCTAAGTACTTAGAGGAAATGCTGCTAAGGGTCACATAAGTCTACAAGACGGGGTCCGCAGAGGGAGCCTATATGATCAGCCGGGTGACCCCTATTGATCTATTAATAGAAGAAAGAGTCATACCCAACAAAATAAGCAGAAGGCTGACAAAAAAGAGAAGATTGAGATGACGGGATGGACAAGAATGTCATTTTTGACGCAAGAAAGTAGTTGGTCTGCGGGCGCCAGGTGATAGAATGTTATATCACCGAATGGCTTACCGAGCACGGTTGCTTTGGTTCATACCTACGCATTGGTAAAAGGCACTAAGCTCAATGCAGAGACTGTGACGACCAGACTGATGATCCAGAGCACACCGTGCTCAAATGCAGCAAGTGGGATGGGAAAAGGAGAGGGGGTAATACCGGATGTCCAGTCCTCATCATGACTGCTGGATTGGATGCTGGATCGCCGAAAAAATGGAGGGTAGGGCATAACATGATCAAAAATATTATCAAGGAAAAGAAGGAGGGAACAGGATCCTAAACAATTAAAAAGAAGCAAATGTCGAACACAGTTATTGCGGAGAAGTTTGCCTGGCAACGTGGGGACGAGTATTATATTGCATGAATATACAATTCGGCCCCACAGAGGAATAAGATGTCCAAGAACAATATTTTCGAGATAATAATTCGCATTTATAGATCTCATGCGGATAGGAACCAACTCTGTGCGGCCATTAAAACATATTCCTCCCCAAAACATCACAGTGCCTTCAGAAAATGGAATTTTGGGAACTATATTGAAGCTGGCAAATCTCTTTATACGTTTACGTCCATCCAATAATTTTAAGCTAGTCTCATCTAAGAACTAAACTCTCTTCCAATCGTCAAACATCCAGTTAGCAACTATGTGTTCCCTGGTTAACAAAGGTCTACAGCTTTATTTAAAGGTTTTCTCACAGTTTGAGACGAAATCAGTACATTTCGAGCAATGGCTAACTCATTTCGTAACATTGTACCATTGACTGTCCTGTTTCGAAGAACAGATATATACACGCAAAAAGCGCTCATATTTTGCATCTGTAGACCTTTAGCGCCCTTCTCCAGGTCTGTGGTTCTAAGATTCTGTCTGGTTGAAGCGTTTAACTATACGATTTATAATGGAATGATTTCTTCCTAACAAATTAGAATAGAGTATCCACCAGCCAGTAAAGTTGATGTCTTTACAGCGTCCTCTAGTGATAAATCATTTTGTAAGACTAAAACTATACCTTCTAGCAAATGAAATCTTTTGGTAATCAACAATTTTTGTTTCGACAATATGCTCAACTTTCAACACAAGTTAAAATTATGACATTTATAATGTTAAGTTTTGAATGAAAATGGAATTCTTTACCGTTAAATATTTGACTGTTAATATAATAGCAACAGCTCGTTATCTTTAGTACCCGATTTAATATTCCTGTTTGTAATTGAATGCAGCAGAAAATAAAAGTAGTTGAAGTCTATACCTTACACAACATCCATAATAAATTTCTGAAAACAATTCGTTTATCAGTGAATTTTCTCATAAATTTCAATATCTACAATAACATCAAAACGAAATGCACGTGTTTATCTGTATTAGTTTTCATTTTAAAAACTGATAACGAAATTAATATTTTCTAGGTTTCGTTATTGCATTTAAGAAAACGCTTTTGATTTTATGTTTATAAATGTTTAATTTTGCGCAACTAACGATAACGATTCAGATAAATTAACAAATGTTGTGTATTCAATTAATTTGATTGACGTTAACATCTTTTATGGGGAAAATTTTATAGAGTTAATGTACCGCTTTACGGGCATTAAATATTTCCGAATTCTAGTATAGTTTTTGATATAATTCTTATCAATAAAATATTTTTTCAGGATAATGGAAGACACTTCATCCCCAGTGCCAAACAACCACTACACAACATGCATTTCACCCTCCAACACTCCTTCTCCACTACTCCAATCCCATTACAGGTACGATTATCAAGATGAGATGATTCCAGCCTCCCAAGTTCTTCCACAAGTCATCCCGAAATCTCAGGAATCGTGGCCCGGTATGTCAGAAGCAGTGTATGACTATAGACAATATGATAATAGTAGATTCAGTGCGAACGAATATATAAGACCGAGTTATACGGACGCAATGTCAGTGTATTCACAAAGGACTAGTTTTGGACCAAAAATCGGTGGACAGGGACAAAAAGTGACGAAAGAAGCGAGAATTAGAAGACCGATGAATGCGTTTATGGTGTGGGCGAAGGTGGAGAGGAAGAAGTTAGCTGATGAGAATCCTGATCTACATAATGCTGATTTAAGCAAAATGCTCGGTAAGTTTTAACACAAATTATATTTTTTGATAAGTTTTCTAACAAATGCTGAGGATCCTTATTTTAGTTGGAAGATTTGTAATTTATATAAAGGTTTGATTTGATATGGACAGTACCTAATATAAGCTGCTCAACGATATGAGCTCTTCTGACCCGGTTTTCAAGGGAGATCGGTCATTTTTTCTTGTCCTTCTGTGATCTTACTTGGTTTAATATTGAATTTCATTCTCTTCTTTTTCCTACCTTGGTCCTCCATCTTGCTTATATCTTCTCTTACTTGGTCTTCCCATCTACACTTTGATCTTCCCCTTGATTTTGTATTTACTGGTTTTCACTTTTTTATTTTCTTTATTAACTCATCTTTCTCCTATCTTTGTACATGCCTTTGAGCATTTATGATCTTCTCTCTTCATTTGCACTGTTATTTCATATTTGAAAAGTCTTTTAAACTCTCCTTTTTGGATCTTCTTTCTATTAAAAATTTTTCTTTGTAGGATTTTCAATCTCACCTCGTCTCTGTCGCATATGTTATTACGGGTATGATTATTGCCTTATGAAAAGGTTGTGCAGTTGTATATACTTTAATTACCCCTCTGAGTTCACTAAAAAATCAAGAATACCTACAGTTGGTGGTATTTGGAAATATGTAAAAAACTAACAACAATCAGACTAGTAATGACATATGCAGCAGACACAAGAATAGATTGGAAAGGAAAATTCTTAGAAGAATCCTCTCACCAAAAAAGATCCAAGATGGAGGGTTTAAAATGGGTTTCTACTATGAAATATCAGCACAAATGAAGGGAAAAAGATATTGTCCGACACACAAAGGGTCAAAGGTTGATTTGGTTTGGGCATGTTACCAGTGCACGCAATAAGATCTGTATTTGGTCCCTATTTATTTGCACGGATGTTTTGTCCTAAGGATAAGTTTGAGCGGGGTGAGAACTAGTTATATAGCAATCGTTTAATGCCCGTCTTTAATGCTCGTAAAGAGGCACATCATATAACTGTTGTGATTAAAATGTGGGGTACCTATATAGAAAATATTCAAGATGTGCCACCCTCAGCTTTCGCCTTTTGTCGTACCTCTCTTCACCAAAGAACTTTTGGTGTGAGTTCTCGAATTGTAGCATTAACACTTTTCAGTGTATATTTTCGAATGAATCGTTAGAAACTCTACTCTCTCTATTTGGTTCATACACTATTTTCATCAAAAAAGGAAAATCCAGTTACATAAAAATCCTAAGAAACTCATTTGTAAGACACGAATCGTGTAAGGTTGGTGCGTTTGTTGTAAGGGGGATAGGGATCTCTTAGGTAAGAGGAGAGTATAAATTTCTGGTAGGTACCACCGCAGAATTATCAGATCCACGTCGGCAACGTCGCGGATCATCAGATGCCTACAAAGTACCAAAGATTTGTGCATCTCATTAGGCAGGGATTAATCGACTTGGGAGACTGCGTATCGGCCGGCCCTCCCAGCTCATTGGTTTGACTAGCCTACGTTCGACCAATCAGGTCCGGTCTCCAATTATGCTTGTTTATGTCGTTTTGAGGTCATCTGATGGAGAAAATGGCAGTGCTATAGTCTATAGTTTGTTGTACGCTGTCGTATTTTAAGTTGTGTAGTTTGGGAAGTTGCGTTTTACATTTTTTTCTATTTCGCTTTAATGGCAGTTTATGTAATCATGTGGCTATTACTATTAAACTGTTTAACATTGATTGAATGTTCTATGGAGTGCCAGTTTTTTTATGCTTCATAATTAACTATGTTCGGCGTAGTATATAAATAATTTTTAATACACATCAAAGTATTTACACTGAGAAATATAAAATAGCAATATTTTAAGATTTAACAAAAAAATATATTTAATACACTACCCTGCGAAATTTTTATTTTTCAATTAAGTCATGGTGCAAATAACTTTTAACGTGTAATTAACCGAGGGTTGCGTATACTCTCTATGCAAATATAGACGCGCAGTTACCCCATTTGGTTATGAGTTTAGAAAATTTTATACTCGTGCGTTATAAGATCGGTATTTTCATTTTAAAATCCTTTTTTACTTTAGTTTTAGTTTAAATTATGGTATGTTACAGATCGGAATGATATGAAATCTTATCGAAATTACGAGATATTGAAATTGCAACAATTAGTGTTGTAGTTTTAAGATTTTTACAATTTTAAATCTTTTTAAAATATATAAAAAATATTTTTATTTGTTTTAACGGTTTTAAAAATCGAGTTGTTTTTAGATAACATTTTTATCTTAAACAAACTTGTTTGTGAATATACAGGGTGTCCAATTAAGTCGCTATAATATGGGAACTTTTTATTTTTATTAAGAAAAAAAGTTATTTTTTATGAAAAGTTCTAACACGACCATCAGATATCAGTGTTTTTGAGTCGTGTACGAGATTTGATAATAGGGACAATTTTTTTTTGAGAAAAGTTTATCATACCAGGGTTGTCTTTTAGTTTTTCATAAAGACAACAAATACTTGCTTTTCAAGATGAATACAATTTTGCATATATCCAAACCAATTGGTAAAACAGTTATTTCAGTTCTCAGTTGATACATACAAAATCGCTTTTTAAAGGCATCGATGGCTTCTTCTGGCGACTGGAATCGCTGCACGCGCATTGAATTTTGGTTCTTTGGGAACGTGAAGAAGTTGTTGGTATTTAACTCAGGACTATACGGTAGATGGTTTAACAATTCGATCTTTTGATGCTCCAAAAACTCGATTGTCTTTTGGGCAGTGTGAGCACTTGTATTGTCCTGAGGTTGGATGGATTGCCATTTTCTTTGACACTCTTCGGAAACGGATCACTTTTGTTGGTTTTTATCCTCATCGTAAAACATCCATTTAGCGGATTGGCGTTTATTTTCTATTTCGTAGCAGTAAATCCAAAATTCAACGCCTTTAACAATACTATAAACTTGTTTTGAGCTTTGTTTCTTAAACTGTTCCAATGTTCTTCGACACCAACTGGCGCGAACCGCTTCTTGCTCTTCTGTGAGCAAATGTGGAATCCAACGGGAAACCAACTTCGTAACATCCAGTTCTTCATCAGGTACGATCTTTTGGATCGAGTTCTTTGAAATGCCTCTATATTAATGTTTTGCTGTGCGACTACTGTTTTTTGTGTACCTAGCCTTGATTCGTCGGTAAGACTGGAGCGACTACGTAGTAATTCGCAATATCAGGGGGAAATTTTAACTTATTTATTTGTAAATTCTTCGATATTTGGTAAAAAAATATGTTAGAAACTGTTGGAATGCTCTAAAATTTGGCTCGTCAAATTGATGGTGCAAATATCGCAGACCGTCTGTGAGTGTGGTAGTTCTTCTAACAGACATCAGGTCCTTCAGGCATTACTAGCCTAGCACAAGACCGTTTCATTGTTTAAATGTCTTGCCGCAATCCTCAAATAACAGCTTTTGGGTTAATGAGTCGCTTCCAAGATGCTCATAATATTCAAATTTTGGAAAGTGTCATTAGAAAGAGATTGCACGAGAGTGGTTTATGAATTAAACGTAAATTTGACAGATGAATATCGATTCGGTTTGTATCCAGATTCATGTATAGATTTACGATAAGAGTGTAAAGAGAAACTGCAGAGTGGCGTTTCTTCAAAATCTTCAGGAAGAGCACAGTTATTGAGATGTTACTGTAATGGTGTGGGCTGGCATAAGACTGAAAGGAAAAACAAATCTTGTTTTGTTGGAGATTTTTTTATTCGCTAAACATATTCTATATTCTTTTGTTTTGCCACAAAGCAGAATTGTTCAAGTCTGATTAGCAAGTAACTTTTTTGTAACTATTTTAAATGAAATTAGAGATGGTACCATCTCTAATTTTATTTAATAAAGATATCCATAGACCATTCTGGATCTGGATCTGGAAATTTGGGGAAGGGGGCGAGCTAGTGCTCAGCCAGCAATGAGGCCACATATGACCAATTGTGCATCATCCCGTGTGTAGGGATATCCTTACCTCAGGCTGTCACCAGGCCTAGTGATTTAAAATAGGTGATGAGGCTCCCGAGGGGGATCTCCCTAACATCGGCTGGTGTAAGCCAATACTCGCCCAACACGGATCTTCTGATTTCAGAAAAAGCAGAGCAGTCATACATAATGTGTTCAACTGTTTCCTCTTCTTGTTCGCAGCCTCTGCATAGCGGCGATTCTGTTAATTTCATCCTAAAGAGATGTTGTCGCAATTGGCAGTGACCTGTCAAGATTCCCACAGCTGTTCGGAGATTTTGTCTGGTCAATGCCTTAAATTTTCTTGCTGTTTCCTCGCCAGGATGAGGTAATAAGTCTCTGGCCAGTCTACAGTTCGTTGTTTTATCCCAGCACTGTATAAAATCCATAGACCATTATGACGTTTGTATTTTGGGTGCTGTGTATGAGAATCTTACACTAAGGTGTAGCTTCAGGTTGGGAAATTGATTCTGTGGTGTCTCTTCCTGCTGAAGCCTCCTATTTAGTAAGGACAAAGAAACATTTGTTGTTGATGTAGAATGTCATCGATGGAATAGTAAATTATTAAGTTCTTTAAAAAGTCCCGGATCTACTGTACCTACGGATCTTTTTCTTCAGTTTTCTGCTGATCCTATGGAGACCTCCATTCCAGTCAAAAGGGTTATTTCTGCTGTGATATTGGGTTTCTGTAGTATAGGATAGCCTATATAGAACAAAATTTATAAATGTATTGATATGGAATTCCTTTCCAAGGACTCCTTCCAATCAAGAAAATCTCCAGATGCGTGGATTCTTCACTAAGAAAAATGATTGTTATAACAATTCAAAAAATTTCAATATCCCAAACAAACAAAATATCTCAGACATCTCTACAAAATCTTTTATGACCATCTCTCTGGATCTGGAATTTTGGGGAGGGGCGAGCTAGTGTGCATCCTCCCGTATTGTAGGGATATCCTCACCTCAGGCTGTCACCAGGCCTAGTGATTTAAAATAGGTGATGAGGCTCCCGAGGGGGATCTCCCTAACATCGGCTGGTGTAAGTAAGCCAATACTCGCCCAACACGGATCTTCTGATTTCAGAAAAAGCAGAGCAGTCATACATAATGTGTTCTACTGTTTCCTCTTCTTGTTCGCAGCCTCTGCATAGCGTCGATTCTGTTAATTTCATCCTAAAGAGATGTTGTCGCAATTGGCAGTAACCTGTCAAGATTGACCATCTCAAAATCAATAGTAAGAACTAAATCTAGCAACCGATTTCCTTAAGGGAGAATCACCTGTTCAGAAGAAAAATCCATATTTATTTATACGATCTCGGAAAATAGGCATTTTTTTAAATTTAATTTAATTATTATATATCTAAGAAATCTGCATAGATCTTATTATCTTACTTAAAATGTGATAAATATTTACATGACAACTGTTGCTATTTTATAGGTAAATATTGACCTTCGCACATAGCATTTCTTGCTGTCATTTGACCTTAATTCATAGCATTAAAGTTCCATTTTTATATTTACTTGTTATAATTAGAGGTTAGTTAATTATAAGATATTAATATCAGTTCGTTTATAAGTCAATCATTAACTAATTAGCATAGCTATTATTTAATATTTATCTAATTAATGATACGGATGCAAAAAACCATCGTGAAACATATTATCAAGAAACCACACAGTTTTCAATATTGATATTTTACGTGTAGGTACCAATCCAATTTTTATTTTTGTAGCATTTGGCATTATAGATCGTTTAAAAGTGCTTAGTATGGTAAGAAAAAACAAAATTTATTCAAAAGTTAGCTTTCCTAGCTTCGTAGAGTCGGAAAAACCTCGGAAAATACGTCTTTTCTATTTTTTCTTATCTAAGAGAGAAAAGTATTGATCCGATCACAGTAATTTTAATGAGACAGTTGACATTTGACAATTGACGCTTGACAGTTAGCATTTGACAGTTGACTTTTGGCATTTGATATTCGACAATGTCCTTTAACAGTTATGTACAGACTGCTACAAGGCCAGGCCCCCATTACCTTATTAAAAGGCAAAAAGCAAGCAGAGTTATACAATAGGGTTAAGGCAGATCAAATAATGAGTATGCCTCAGGACAGGATAGTCCCCACATATAACTTTGTGAGAAACTTTCGAGTAGAAATACTGGAAAGGGACTCATGGAACAATAGGCCCCCAATCCAAGGGGAGTCAATTTGGTATACCGATGGCTCAAAGACTGAGAAAGGCACAGGGTCAGGTTTATACAGTAGAGGACACAGGATAAAAATCCAACTAAGTCTAGGTGCGTATGCCACAGTGTTTCAGGCTGAAGTAACGGCCATACAACACTGTGCAACGGAGATCGTAAGTCAGGGTATAACCGGTAAAACCGTAGTCATATACTCGGACAGCCAAGCAGCTCTAAAGGCGATAGTCTCAGCACAAATAAGCTCACAACTGGTGTGGGACTGCGTTGGGGCCCTGACACATGCCGCTAGTCAAAATTCTCTGACACTGGCATGGATACCAGGACACTCAGGGTTTCGGGGCAATGAGAAGGCTGATGAATTGACCCGTGCGGGAGCTAACACTCCAATGATTGGCCCGGAACCATTCGGCGGAGTTGCTAATACATTCAGAAAGGCAGCCATTGAGAAATGGAGGCTAGAAAAGGCCCAGGAGTGGTGGGAAACATCACCGGGCAAGCGACAAGCCAAACTCTTCATAAAGGGATACTCGGCGAAGTTTACTGCAGAGCTGCTATCACAAAGGCGAAATGATGTCAGAATGATTGTCAGTCTCTTGACAGGACATTGTAGGCTCAGAAAACACATGAGTCAGCTAAACTTGGCAGATGAAGACATTTGTCGATACTGCCAAGAGGAAGAGGAAACTGCATTTCATGTCCTATGCCAATGTGAAGGCCTTGCAAGGACGCGGTATCTAGTACTGGGAGAGGAGAAACCGGCTGCTCCAAGTTATGCGGAGTGGCCACTGTCAAGGCTATTAAGTCTCATTAAGAGGGCAGAGCTGGACAAGGTGCTCTAATCCTATTCTTGAGATAATGGGTGTTCACAATAGATCTGCAAAGGTCGCAGTGATATAGGCTAACAGCCAACCCCAAATATATCTATCTAACAGTTATGTATATTTTTTACGGTGGACAATTGACAATTAACAGTTGGCATTTGGTGGATGACATTACATGTTTAAAAGTTGACAATTAACATTACTCGTCTAAAAAATGACAATTAACATAAGACATTTGACAGAGGTTATTTGACAGTTAACATTTAAATAAGACATTTGACAGCTGACATTTGATGATTGTGAATATTTGTTAAAACCTATAAAATGACGTTGTGTAAAACTCTATCTTAGAAGAAGAGGTGTGGTGGACTCGGAGATCATCTCCTTTATTAAATTCGTCTTCAGCGAACCTAGACACCCCCGATTAATGATTATTAACTGATTTTGAATGAATGTACCATAAAACTATGGGCGACGAGGTCCAACCTGAGCACCAGGTAGCTAGGAGACCATGGTCGTCATGAAATTCGTGTTCAGCAACCCCAAAAACTGCCTAGTAATGATTATCGATTGATTTTGAATGCATATAACTTAAAACTTATGGCGATGAGGTCCATCTTAGGTACCAAATACCTCGGAGACTATCGCTATCATGAAATAGGTGTTTAGTGACCTCAAAAAGCTTCAAGTAGAAAAATTAAACTCATTTCCGTCGAAATTTCCCAATTTCAAAAATTTTCAGCCTTTAGATCCACAAAATTGTTCAAAAATCAATTTAGTGGAAACAGTTTCCCGACGCTTTCCCAAATCGAATGCAAAAAATTGACAAGTTGGTAAGTTTAGAGCTTTTTAGTGCTTTTATGCCTCGCCTTTTCAGAAATCCTTGTAATTTGTGTTAACGCACCTCTCATTTCTTTATCGACCATTACTTCCCAACTGATTATCCTGTGCTTTTTACATTTCACTTCTTTGTGTACCACTTTTTGCGTCAATTTCAAAGCTTTTATCTTAATTTCGTCAAATTGGTAGGTTTAGAGCTTTTTAGTGCTTTATTTCCTCGCCTATTCAGGAATTCATGTAATTTGTGTTAACGCAGCTTTCATGTCTGTTTACTTTCCTTTGTAGATCACTTCCTGTGTCACTTCCAAAGCTTTTATCTTAAATATTATTTATCATTTACTATGGAAAATTTGAAAGAAACTGATATATTGTTATAAGTATATAAAAGTTTCCTAAAGAAGACTATAGTTTATTGTTATTGCGATAGGTTATGTTTTAAAAAAATCTGTACGTATATCTACATTTTTGTCGGTATAATCATCAAGAAGAGGTGTGGTGGGCAGGTTTAATATTCTTTTTCCGTTACTGAAAGTCAGTGTGTCGCTTCGTCCGGATGTTGGCACACGTGACTAGCAAGGGTTCGTGTTTTGATTAAAGATTATATATCATCCAAAACCTTGTCTTATCGGCGGATATGAGTATATTTATACGAAAGATTCATCTATATTTTTGTATGGTACTTATAACAGTTTCTTTTGTCAAAGGAACTGCAAATTTAAAATTTGGTCCAAAGTATGTCAATTTTAACTGGACTCATATAGATCTTGTCCGAGAAAAACATACCTATCTTTTCAGTATAAAAATTTTGGAATTGAAAGATGTACCTACACTTCGTGATATTGATGTAGTATAGGTTGTTGTTTCTTTTTCATTTTAGGTCAGTAGTGGTGGTTCATATTATGGCATCGGACATAAATCTGCATTATTAACATGAAATTGTCACCAACAACTCCCACTTATGAAACTAAATATTCCTCCAGAGATCTCTAATGTAGAGATCTGTTTTTAAAGCTTTTCCACGTCTTCCACCAGTCACGAAAACCAACTTCGTTTTTCCGGTTGTAAAAATGTCACTCTAGCATATACAAGATCGCGTTCATGTGGGAAAGTGTGGCATTGGACATTATCCTTCATTAACATAAAATCGTCACCAATGAATTCCACATAATGAACTACAAATTCTTCCAGAAGATATCTAATGTAACCATCCATTGTTAAAATTCCTCTATGTTCTTTACCAGGCACGAAAATCTATTCAGTTTTTCCATTAATAGAAATACCAGCCGAGAACAAACTAGAAGGCCTTTATATGCGACAGTTTCTTGAGTACAGATTGTTAGATTGGCCTTCTATAGACCCTACGTCTCCTATTGTTACCATGTAGACATATTTTACTCTCGTCTGAGTACAATATCTGACTCCATTGATCTTCATTCAAATCTAGATGTTCCCAACAAATTGTAATCGTATCTCCTTACAGGCTACATTAGCTTAGGACGTGTGATGCCCTTTTGGCATCAGGTAAGCTGTCTTTAAGTTCTTTTAACGTCCAAACACAGGGGACCTCACCTCAGACTTCTCTAAGCTATTCCTTGAGGTCAGCGCCAGTTAAATGTCGATTTCTAAGAGATCCATTTGCTTAACTTCCTCCTCATTCCTAACTGATAAAGATGCAAAACGAATATTTTCAGGACTTAACTGCAAGTTCTTGTCACGTTGTCCCGGAATTTGCGTCCACATCCTGGTCTCCCTGATCACGGTTTATCGGTCTAAGTCTAACCAAAGAATTTTTTTTAAGCTGATCACTAACAGGATCATCTCCGAGTGGGATACAGTTTTTGTCCCAAGTTTGTACTTATACAGTACACATCTTTGAATTACTTTTTATGAGTTTGACAAAAGAAGGGTTTATACTAAGATGAAAGCAGGTAAGAAAGGATCGATATCGATCAACAACATAAACAATATCAATGGTAATGTGCGATATACAGAAACCGCAAGAAGTTAATGGGTGACCTGATATATCTCAAAGAAAGAAACATTATCCTCAGTCACATTCTTGGGAGCTATGAAGATATAGTTGAAACCCAGAACACCTTACTTTATAAATCTACTTTTATTATATATATGACAGGTTAATTGTCTAATTTGAGACATATTTATTGGTTGTGAATGGTTAAATATGTATCAAGTTTAAAATGCAATCCATTGCGTCGTTTAAAGTGTTACCATACAACTTTCATTCATTTGTTCGTCATTCATTTGTTCTATATATATAACGGTTATACCAGATGCAACTGAACACAAAGTGATAGACGACTGACATGTTTATTAACTTCATTGTGTATAACCCGGCATTGTCTCTTGCGTCTACTCAACTGCCACCTAATTGTAATCTCTGGAGAGTTTTTTCTTATTCATTGCATCAGGTTGGTGTATATAGGAATGCTATGAATGGTTATGTTTAGTGTCTGATGATTTTTTTGACTGTAGTTTCTAGGAGGTCGATAAATTTGCATTTTTTGAAGTTTAATTTTGTCATGAAGTTTGTACTGGATTTGACTATTTCGGTTCTTTAATATAGATCTAAAAAAAATAGATTTATTATACAGACTAGCTTTTACCTGCGACTTTCTTTCGCATCAAAATTAAGATGAGAATATTGTCTAATTTTACGGCTATTTTAATCAATGACTCGAATATCAAAATTATATTTCTGTGCTAAACAGAGAAATATTTAAAAGATATAACATCGACGCCCATCGGTTTATCCGAGCGCCTCCTGCAGACCATAAACTTGCACCAAATGTTAAGTAAAGCTCATCACAATATATTCCGGAAAACTGCATCCAATCATACAGACATGCAAATATACAGACTTACAAACAGACAAACAGGCAAACAGAAGAAACGAAGAACGTGATTTTTAAGAACTTTACAAAGACGTTTGGTTTGGTATCATATAATTTAACACACGTTAAAGCGCAATTTTTAATGTAAATAACATTAAAGCTGATATTAATCTCATTTCTGTGTCACTTTGACATTGATAAAGTCTAATCTAAAGAGTCTGATGATAAAAAAACACTTGTAAACATCTTGAATAACTACTAGAACATCGGTTATGTTCTAAAAAGATATAGGCCAAGGTTTACTGTGATTTCCCTCGACTCAGGTTTGACTTGTCTGAACCTGTAAACTGCTAGTTTCAGGAAAAATAACTTATATACAAAGCAGGAATTGTAAGGTTAAAATGTCTGTCCAAAAAATATTTTACTCACGCTGGCTTCAGGTGGTGGTTTAATACGAGTTTTAGCACTCCAGGTTCCCTGGATAAGGAATTGGTAGGTATCTTATTTTTTTCAGTATGGACCAATGCGTCCCAAAGTAAACTAGGGGTTACCTTGGACAGATCTGAACTTTCCTTTGTATCAAGAAGGCTTTTTCATAAGGCTCACTTACGTTTAACTCTGACAAAAGACAAAATTATAATAGCAAAGCACCACAACGAAAGACTAGCTCTAGTTACTGAATATACAATATTAAAAGGCACTTGGACAAGGAAAAGGTATCCAATTTTCTTTGGTGTGGACCATTGTGCCCAAAGATGAACTAGAAAGCCATCTTAAACAGATCTGGATTTTCCTTTGTATTAGAAATGCTTTTTTATAAGGCTTACTTACGTTTAACTCTGGTAAAAGAATAGTTTATCAGCCTATTGGTAAGCACCACTACGAAATACTAGCTCCGGTTACTGAATATCCTAAATTAAAAGGCACATTGACAAGGAAATGGTATCCAATTTTCTTTGGTATGGACTATTGTGTCCAAAAATGAACTAGAAGCCTTCTTGAACAGATCTGGACTTTCCTTTGTATTAGAAATGCTTTTTATAAAGCTAACTTACGTCTAACTCTGATAAAAGACAAAATTCTAAGAGCCAAGCCTATTGGTAAGCACCACAACGAAAAACTAGCTCTAGTTACTGAATATTCAATATTAAAAGGCACTTGGACAAGGAAATGGTATCCAATTTTCTTTGGTGTGGACCATTTTGCCCAAAGTTGAACTAGAAGCCTTCTTGAACAGATCTGGACTTTCCTTTGTATTAGAAATGCTTTTTATAAAGCTAACTTACGTCTAACTCTGATCAAAGACAAAATTCTAAGAGCCAAGCTTATTGGTAAGCACCACAACGAAAGACTAGCTCTAGTTACTGAATATACAATATTGGACTTGGACAAGGAAATGGTATCCAATTTTCTTTGGTTTGGACAATTGTGCCCAAAGATGAACTAGAAGCCTTCTTGAACAGATCTTGATTTTTCTTTGTTTTAGAAATACTTTTTTATAAGGCTTACTTACGTCTAACTCTAATAAAAGACAAGATTATAAGAGCCAAGCCTATTGGTAAGCAGCACTACTAAAGACTAGCTCTGGTTACTGAATATACATATATTAAAAGGCATTTGGACAAGGAAATGGTATCCAATTTTCTTTGGTTTGGACCATTGTGCCCAAAGATGAACTAGATTCCTTCTTGAACAGATATGGATTTTTCTTTGTATTAGAAATGCTTTTTTGTAAGGCGTACGTACGTCTAACTCTGATAAAAGACAAGATTATAAGAACCCAGCCAATTTGATGCTAAAAGATTGAAAATTAGGGATTGCAACCAACTTTTTTTCCGCTGGTTTCTGTTGTTCCACTCAAAAGTGACAACATGGAGTCTAAAGTCTTTTTTTGATGCTAGACTTAACTTTTTTTAAGAGATCTCCAATTGGGACTGATATTTTTTCAAGTTATTAATAAATTTCTCTTCTCTTCTTAAACATTTTCTATAATGAACCCAATAAGTGTCATTCATCAGTTTTTTTGATAAAACAAAATTGGTCGGTTCTTTTGTGTTACACGAGGGAAACCCGCTAGCTTATGAGGGCGGAAGTGACATATAAAGTTGAAGTGTTTTAAATCCGATGTTGATTCAGTAAGCAAAAATCGAAAATCTTAAGTAAATAACTAAACAAATAAGATAAGAACTGCTTAAAACGTAGGAAATGATAAGTAAAATAAAGATTTAATAAATTTGATTCGATAAAAAAATTGTATTGGTTATATGATAGCATTTATGACTCAGGTATTGTGTTTTAAATTATCAATCAAAAGCAGTTTTTTCTAGGAAAGTAAACTTACTAACAATTTCATCGTGTTATCTGATATGTTGCTTTATATACATTGAGCAGCTGATAGAGAAACTGAAAAACGATATATTACTAGGAAAATTTGTATATTGGAAAATAATTAGTTATAATTAATTCGTTATCTTATTCGTATTATAAAACATCCATCTATATTGGTTGTTAAGATAATATTAATATTGATATTTATCAATTTTATTACTTTGGGTATTCTTAACAATGTAAACTATTAATATTTATTATATTTGTAACTGTATCCAATTAATAACCAGGTCAAATTAGACTAGAAAATCAATCAACAGGAAAATCCACCGATATGACCCTAATGCATGTGGTTGGTCAGATCGAGCGGTCATTGTACAGGAAAGAGTCGTATTTATAGATATCGAGAAAGCTTTCGACAAAATCAAGTTCCCTAAAATAATGCACTCGCTTACTTCCCGAAATGTACCTTCAACAGTAAGCGGGTGGATTCTTAGCATGCTCTTCATGTCTGCAATTGAAATACCTTGAAATGATGTCAAGATACGAGTTAAGGTTCTAAATAGCCTCATACACCACCTCATTAAACATGACAAAATCTATACAGTAGCCTACGTAGATGACGTCATTCTGCCAATAGGAAAGTTTGAAAGCATACTCTATGCAACCAAACAAAATTGCTGTCAAAACTTTAGAGTCTTGATATAAAGAGCAATCGCTGTATATTAACCTCAAAAAGACAGAAATGGTTCTCTTCACGAAGAAAAAGAAACCCAGAGGCTTAAAAGCATCTAGTCTCCTCAATGTTAAATTAAGCTTTGCTACAAAAGTGGAATACTTAGGTGTTATCCTTGACAGCAAGCTGTCGTTAAACTTACACAGAAAAAAACATATATATCTTATGAAAAATGCCATCGAACCATAGAACAGACCTAGGGATTATCCCCCAAGGCCACCTGTGGATCTACACGGCAATCATAGGACCTATGCTAATATATGATGCTGTCGTGTAGTGGTTAAAAGTAGAACAAATGATAGCTACTACCAAATCCAAAGATCAGCAAGTCTTCTCGTAACAGGAATCACACCCACCAAGACAAGAAAAGAATACTTAGACTAAACCCATGTGTGTTAAAGAGGTGTGCCTATACGTACCTATTACTTCAAATTTAGTACCTACTAGAATGTCACCAAACTCTAACTGAGGCCATCCAGAATAACGTGGTCACTCTGAGCTGGATCAAGAACACGGGAACTCTAAAGGCAACCGCATTGCAGACAGTTTTGCAAGAAGGACTGCTCGCTACAAATATGTTAGCCATCATCCAACTACCAAGCTAACAATGTCCGCTGTCGTGGAACTTAACAAACAGCACTCTCACCAAAGCTTTATATAGTGCTGAGATGAAACAACGAACTGTAGATTAGCCAGAGAGTTATTACCTCATCCTGGCGAGGTAACAGCAAAAAAAATTAAGAAATTGAACAGACAAAAGCTACGAATCTTAACAGGGCACTACCAATTGCGCCAAAATCTCTATAGGATGAAATTAGCAGAATCGCCCCTGCACAGGTTGCGAACAAGAAGAGGAAGCAATAGAGCATATATTGTATGTCTTCTCTGCTTTTTTTGAAATCAGAAGATCTTTATTAGGTCATGCAATTTATCCTCAGGATTCTCATCACATATTTTAAATCTTTGAACCTTATTACAAATTTCAGCTCGATTGGAATTAATTTAACCTCTCTCTTATTTTCTTATCATTGCGCATCCGAAGCATAGGACATTTTAAAATGTTGTTCTTAATAATATTTTCTACAATTTTACAAATTTTTAACTTGATACGAATTAATGTAAATTAGAATGTCTAGATTGACCAGACTATAAATACTTTTTCTTCTTCTTTGAATATACCTTCTAACCATTTTAATATGATTAGGTTAACAGGTAGGTATTTGTATATATGACAGCATTTCTACAAGAAATGCACACGTTATAATTATTATATCACATATTCCTCTTAGAGGCATGTGTAAACGGTATATTATATGAACTAGTTTATTTTACTAGAACATAAAAGAAAAAATGTAATAAAAAATTAAAAATATAAAACAACTATTACTATATCATCCACCATTTTGATTCCGTTGTCACTAATTATTGTTAGTTGTCATTTCTGTTAGATAGATAATTATTGGATTATTGGATAGAGCCACCTTGTCTAACACTGCTCTTCTTATAAGACTTAATAGCGTCTCCATGTAACTTGGAGCAGACGGTTTCTCCTCTCCCATTACTTGATACCTCGTCCTTGCAAGATCTTCAGATTCGCATAGGACATGAAATGCGGTTTCCTTCTCCTCTTGGCAGTATCGACAGATGTCTTCATCTGCCAAGTTCAGCTGACCCAGGTGGTTTCTGAACCGACAACGTCCTGTCAAGAGACTAACAATCATTCTCAAATCGTTTCGCCTTTGTGATAACACCTGGTCCTTCTCTAGCCTCCGTTTCTCATTGGTTGCCTTTCTAAACGTGTCAGAAGGTCCACCAAATGATTTGGTGTCAATCATTGGAATGTTAGCCCCCGCTCGGGCCAATTCATCAGCCTTCCTATTGTCCCGAACCCATGAGTGTCCTGGTCCTGGTACCCTTGTCTGTGACCGAGAATTCCGACTTTAGGCATGTGTTAGGGCCCTAACGCAATCCCACACTAACTAGGAGCTTATTTGTGCCGAGACTATCGCCTTTAGAGCTGCTAGGCTATCTGGGACACCATAGTCACTTCTGATTGCGCATATACATACATGAAAGCTTTTTGCTTGTCTTTAACCTGGAGTGTTTTTCTAGATTATAAACTTTATGCCTACTGCAGCATTTCGAGATGCCACTGCTATAGGTTCAAGTCTGTTCTTTTGCGAGACTATCAGAAATCTTGTTATAGACAATCCCTTGCTACCCACAGCAAAGTTATTTTGTTGTGTTAAGCCTATTGCTTGTGAGATGTTTGCAGTTTAAAGCTGTTTTAGACTCGAACCTGGTAGATTGCCGACTTTGGCTATCGGGGACAATAAAAATCTTGGCTGAACTAAGGAGTCTATTGCTAATACCTTCGCTAGGAAGATCGTAGGATTTGTTTCTAGGGCTACTAAGAGCTTTTTGTCTTTTAGACCCATCAGTATAATACCTAAGTTAGAGCTCCCTTTGCACTTTACCAAAACTGTAAGCCCCACACCTACTGCTTTTGGTGTTTTAGACCCATCAGTATAATAAATTAGTGCTCCTTTTGCACCTTACCAAAACTCTTATATTCTTTAACAAAATTCAACGTGCTGCATATCACCGTATTCGTTGTGTAAATTTTAGGGTTAAAAGTTAGTCCGTAATAGTTAATTAACATCCTTACATATAATGAGGTAATAATTTCTTTCTGTTAGTGTAGATATATATTGTATATTCTTGTGTATTAAATTCTGATTGATTATGTTTGTATTTCTGTCGCGTATTTACAAGAAAAATAAGCGACATAAATAAGCTAGTCAACGAGACATGGCAGGCAACCGTTTATAATTCCTTAACGAAGCTTAGTCTACTTTTAAGCGTATAATATCACACACAGGACATAAAACTCTTCCATATTTGAACGGCCTACGTCAGTTTTGACCAACACCGATTATTGACTGTAGCGCGACTTCGACTTCACGGCTGAGAAAACAGCTGTTCTTTTATTTTAACAAAGAATGATCTTTATAAATAACTCCTCTTTTAGAAATTGACAACTTGAGATTCATTATCGGAAATGTATGAAAGAACACATGTATGCGGAGTGCGACTTTTAGCTTAACTAGAAGAAAGTCGACTGAAATATCAACTTTATTTCTGAAAGAAAGTGTGAATAACATAAACATTAACTAGATTGCTTTTACAGTTATATTTTACAGAAGCATAAGAATTTATAAACAAAATAACAGAAATATGCTTCTAAATCCACTATAAAAAGAAAAACTGGAATAGATTCTAAAATTCCTCAACAGGCATTTGTAAAATAAGTAGGTATGATATATTCATGCGTGCTCGCTTCATATTTTCTTGGGTGTTTAAGCGAATTAAAAGATTTCCTTCACGCACGCATATCTGCTCATGTCACTTCAAATTCACATTTACTGATGAGTTTCTTATCTTGAAAATGTCGGAAGAAATGTTAATAGTTTCCGTTGCTGCTTTTCTTTAGTAATTAACCCAACATGTTCATTTTGGTCTTAGACTCATCAAAATTACAAAAAAAGTGTGGAACTCGTTGAATTGTGATAAAAGCAAAGACAAGACAAGACAAGAGGTTGATGGGTAGATAAAAGAAAGCTTATAGGAGTGTCGATTTGAGGACCCTGTTGTAGGACTTATGTCCTTTTCAGGGAGTGGATGGAAAGGTTTGGATGGTTTTACTATCGCTCTTCGGTTCCGCTCTCACAAACTTCTCCACTTGCAGCAGATTGGATTGCTTCAACTGCAGCTCTTGTATCTTCTTGCCATCCATGGCGCATGAACGTACCTAAAGAGTCTTTTCTTTTTGGTGTGAGTGTGAATATATGTGGAGGTGTAACCCACGTGGTGCAATGTGGGGTTGGGAGATTGACGCTGTGGCGTGTCTCCTCTGTCGTGGAGCACTTCCATTTGGCAAGGACGAAGGGAACCACAGAAGCCTTCGCCAAGGGCACAGAAAAAGCAAAGCTTTTATTAATATCTGGTGTATTTAAAAAGTCACTGGAAATTCTGTTACTCATATTTGTGACAATGTTTCTGACGCTACATATCTGCCGAACCGAACATTAAAAGCCTTAATATTTGTTGGATATAATTAACTCTGTAAACAATTATTTGAATATTCTTATATGCCAGAAGAATTCCTCTACTTCTATGTATGACAATTTTTCTGTCGCAACATCTCTTTCCAACCTAACATTAACATTCTCTCGCTATCAGAAATGGACAGACCTGGAGAAGTTTCGTTACTTATTTTTGTGACACTTTTTTCGTCGCAGCATGTCGTTCCAAACTTCGCTTTAATATTTGTTGGATTTAATTAATTCTGAAAACTCTCTCGCTATAGGACAGGCCAGGAGATGTTACGTTTCTTATTTTTGTGACATATTTTCTTACCCTTGACGTTAAAACTTTGTTGGATATAATTTATTCTAAAAAGGAATATTAAAACACTCTCTCGCCATCGGAGATAGATTGAAAAAGTACTGTTACTCATTTTTGTAACGATTTTTCTGTCCAAACGTTTGAACACTCTCTCGCTACAAGAGATGAGAGGTCAGGAGAAGTTTCGTTACTCCTATTTGTGACAATTTGTCTGTTGCCACATATCTTCCCAAACTAGCATTCAAAGCTTTCCCATAATATTTATTGGATATAATAGGAGTCTAAAGAAACAGCCTGGCAGCGATCTAAAAATGACTAAATACGAAAAATAATTAGTGGAAATCATAACCTGCGGTATAGTAAACTTACAGGAAAAGTACAAGATCTGGCTATTAAATGAGGAGACTGCGCGCCTAGAAGACGCCCTAGAGGGGTTGGGAAAAAAAACGAGTAGTGCTTTGGGCATCTAGAAGTCTTCTCTATGCACGTACCAAACCACGTTTTCGTTACCATTATAGTACTAGTGCAGTAACAGTTTGAAACGAACGTGTTTTTTATCGTTCCGGAAACCATCTGTGAGGAACGTTTCAATCTTAAATTTCTTGTTAAATTGGAAATACTCCGACTGAGTGCAATAAATTTATGCAAGAGACCTATGGAGACAATCCTCTATCTTGTGCGAGTGTTTTTTAGTGGTACAAGCACTTCAGTGAGAATCGAGAGAGCACTAAAGATGACCAGCGCTCAGATCGCCCTGTCACTGTTTCAACTCCAGAAACAGTGACCAAATTTAACCAAATTGTGGGTGCAGATCATCGAATGAGCATCCAGATGATAGTCAAAGTTGTAAACGCCGATAAAGAAACGGCTAGAAAAAATTTACATAAGGACTTATAGGTACATGAGAAAAGTCTGTACAAAGTTGGTATTAAAAAACCTTACCTCCTGACCAAAAGCTCGTGCGTCAAGAGGTCTGCTCAGATTTTCTTGAATGGTTAAAAAAGAAGATCCTGGACTGATGAAAAACATTATTATTTGCGACAAAACGTGGATTTTTCAATACGATGTTGAAACAAAGCGTCAATTGTTGCAGTGGAAGACGCCTGAATCGCTCAGAATCAATAAAACAAGGATGTCCAAATCAAATTTCAAGGCAACGGTGTCGTGTTGACTGAATGGGTTCTAGAGGGTCAGACTGTCAACCAGATTTATTATTTGTCAGTTTTGGTTTTGTGGAAGAACAACTCGTGATTTTGAACCAGGACAAGGCACCTGTCCACAACGAGCAATAAACGCACTCCAATGCTCGAACAATCACCGTACTCGCCAGGTTTGGCACCGTGCAACTTTTTTGTTTTTGAAGATAAAATCTGCTTTAAAAGGGACCCGATTTAAGTCGATGGAAGCAGTAAAGCAAAAAACGGCAGAGCTCCTAAAGACCCTCGCCATAGAAGACTTCCAGTAATGCTTCGATCAATTAAAAAAAGGATGGAAAGGTGTGTGTCGAGTCGAGAGGAAGGAAGTATATAGAATGGAAGCATTAGAATGTAGATTAATTTTTATAATAAAACCTTTTTTTGGAACCAGTTTCGTTATTTAATAGCCAGACCTCGTATGGGCCGAAGGAAATTTCGTAGTAACTCCATATAGGAAGCTTTCAGCTGAAGAATTTAGTGAAGAGTACGTAGACTTATCAATTCTGACAGATTTTCTTGAATAGCGTATTTAAAATTGCTTGAATTGGTTTACCTGGTATATATATGGTAAATATTATTAATGGTATTTAAATAAAGAATAGAGAGAAGATCGAGGCCGTACCTGCAGTTTTCGTTGACCCCATAAATTAAACCGTTAGGCCGATTTTTTAGCACAATCTTCTTAACGTATTGCGTAGCTCGACAACACATAGTGTTTGAATATTATTACTCCACATAATAATTTAATATAGAGTGTGGGAGTATTCTTATGGGAATATGACCTGTCGACCTCTCACCAGGGCGTTCCCACCATTGTGCTACCGGCGAAGCCGCGGGGCAGGGAAGCTGCTACTAATTACCCCGTAATTGAAACAGGAAGTTGTGAAATCAGTGTTCGTTTTTCGACCTGCCATGCCATTCCAATGACGGTTCTTCTATTGCTGTATTTATGTTTTATGTTCTTAAATATAGGGCAACTCGGAACCACTTTACCAAGACGTTATTCGCTTATTGTTCTCTTATTGTCTTGCGAAAATGTAATACTTGTCAAACTTTCATTCACATTGCACACACATTTTACAAATGTTTTATAAACGATTCTATGATGGTGTATGCTTTTACTAATTTTGGGTCATGGTTCATATTAACTGTAATGCAATATATAAGTGATTTAAATTTCATTACAATTACACTTTTAATAAGTAGCTACAATGGATCTACCTATAGGTAGATATAAATTTATTTTCCTACTTTGAAATTCAAACCGCTTTACTAATGAATATTAATAAATTATTATTATCTAAACTGATTACTTATACCTTTTTGACATATTAAAAAAGTTTCTATTTCGTCAAGCTGGTTTTATATCTTTAATAGCTATTTGTGTATTATGAGCAGAAAGTGCTATTTTGCTGCTTGAGATAAAAAGTTGTGCGTGATCCATTTTAAAAGCAGCAAAAAGCTTTCTGTTCATATCAAGGTTGAAACAGACTACTAACACCTCACGTGAGCTCACATGCCGTCACATTATCATGTTTTTATGGTAATATCACGCTTAGAAACACATTCTTATCACGTCTAACAGAATTTTGGTGAGTATTGCATTGGTTTCCAATGCATTGTTTGTTTTTGGATGGCGAATGAATTTAAAAGCTCAATTAGTTCTTCTAGAAAGTGCATAGTTTTGGATAAATATGGTGGAAACGCAAACAAAGTATGAGTAAATATGTCGCCAATTTGTAACCCTTAAATTACCCTAGGCTAGCTCCTGAGGGTCGTGGCTTCCTTCTGAGTTTTATTTAATTCCCTCCAAACATTAATTAAAGGGCGCCAAGTACAGACACACAAATAAAATTCGAAAAATCAGTTTTAAGTTGATTTATTACTTTAATTATAATTTAGTAAAAATTAATTAAATAAATTAGTTATTTCTCTTATCTTTGTGTTTTCGAAGACTTCTGACGGAGTTTCGATTAGTTGTGGAACGGAACTACAAAAGTGGATAGAATTTCCTTTCAATGAACTTCCTGTCGGATTTTCGTTAGATGTGGAACGGAACTGCAATTGGTGTCGGCTTCAAAATGGTTGTCGGCAGACAGCGTAATTTCCTGTATGAATTAACAGGTCCTTAATAGGGCCCTTCTTATAGATGGCAATAACCCAGAATGAAGGGCGAAGATATTAAGCAATAAATCTGAATTTAATAAGATTTGCA
Source organism: Altica lythri (assembly GCA_964028335.1). Taxonomy (NCBI): domain Eukaryota; kingdom Metazoa; phylum Arthropoda; class Insecta; order Coleoptera; family Chrysomelidae; genus Altica; species Altica lythri. Next base: position 5,423,482 of record OZ034809.1, read on the forward strand.
GATAAAATGAACGAATTTAAATCATAATCTATCGAAGAAACATATTTTCCCCTACCAAACTGGATATCCCCTCTCGTATCAGCGCGATAACAATAGATAATATAAAAATATATAGTCCGGATGGTATGCTCGAAAAAAAAACGTTACAAGTTCTCTTAAAATCTCCTCCGAAACTTTTTGGAGAACATGTTGATCGCAAGCGCAGAAAACAACAACGTGAAATCACACGTGAGAGCTGTGACGTGATGTGATATATATGAGGTGACTTTAGTGTGGTTCTCGTTCATAACGAACCATCATGCAACATGATTTTAAGTCATTTTTTTGCGCCCTGTCTCTCTTATTAACGTCATGCTATATGTGCTTAGGAAGAAAGTGAGTAAGTGTCACATGTGGCAGGAGTAGAATTTAACGACCGATAAGCGATTTAATGGATAGGCATTCATAGCTTAGTTGTTAGACCGTCAACGCGTAGAGCTGAAGGTTGCGAGTTCGAGTCTTGCTGGATGCGACCTTATTTCAATTTCTCCTTAATGTATATATTTTATTCTTTCAAAAATTTTAAACATTTTCAAAAATCTGTAGGTTCCTGGTGTTGGGAAATTTATTTATAAACAAATTTTTAAGTTTTTCTATATATACATATACTTGCTTATATTTTTTAACACCATAGAATTGCAATATAAATGTATGAAACCTTGAAGGTAATTTTTACAACAATTTTCATATGCACGTTTATCTACTTTCAGAAAAATACCGCACGCCTGCATCGAAGGTAATTTTAAAAACATTCACACCGTCAAAAATCATGTTGTCGATATATCTATAAATACGTACATCATTCTATAAAATTATCATTTTTAAATCTATACTTCAAATGGGAAATGAACCTAAAAAGAGGGACAGATAAATGCGTTACATAGGATATACTCCATTCTCGCGGTAAAAGAATAGCGCACACAAACGACAGTTCATAATCAAATGTCAAATTATCAAAAATGACAAATGTCAAAAATGTTAACTGTCAACATCAACTGTAACTGCCAAATGTCAACTGTCATTCGCCTTACTTCAAATGTCTTTTGTTAGGAACGTCATCTGTCTAATGTAAAAATTCCAAAAATGTTTACTCTAAAAAATGTCACTGTAACTGCCAAATGTCAACTTTTCAATGTTAACTGTAACAGGCAACTATCATAAGTTATCTGTAATATGTCATTTGTCAAACGTAAATCTGTCAAATGTCAACTGTCACCAAAAATCGTTATACAAACATGAGATAGAAGTTTTTTACTAAAAAATTTAATTATGTTATTAACTATTTTTCCTCTTATCTAGACTATATAGAATCGGAAATTTGGGGTACCGAACGGCTAGCGGTTCCCCAGATATCCGATTTGACCCTACTAAAAAAATACTTGTGGAAATATACTTTTATGGTGTTTTATGATACTGATGAACTTGAAGTCAGTTTAGAGAGATATGTTTTACAGTGTAGGTATGAGAGTTAGGGGATTATAATAATATTATAATAGCTGGTTCGTCGGCGTATATTATTGAGCTGTGAAGATGAATCCAGGACCGTCGGAAGGGGGGTCCGGGCGGAGGCCGTGGTAGACGGTTTCGATGAGCGTGCCGCACCCCAGACAGGATGGGAGTTCCTCGTGACCCCCCGTGACCCCCGGCCCGAGCCAGCGAGTTCAAAAAGAACAAGAGGGTGTGGCGATTTAAACCATTTCGTAATTCATGATTACACACACAAAACGAAGAGCATGGGCTTTTTTATTATTTAGAATGAATTAAAAATAGGCGGGCCTGATGAATACACTTATGGAAGGACACCTTCTCAAACTTACGTTTAGCATTTTGAATTGAAAATTATCATGATGAATGGTTTCACTTCCAAATTTTTTTGATAGTCATGAACTAAAAAAAATACTTATTAAGTTTTGGTCTTGTAACCAATGAACTTATATAGGGTTATCTATTTGAAAAACATCCAAAATATATCCTCAGGAATATAACAACAAAAAAGCTTACAAAACAGAAATTCGTAAAAAGGTTATATAAGAGATAGTAAATAAAGCTTATGTATCGGAAATGACATAAAGAATAAGAAACATCTACTAAACTTTTGCAAAGTATCTTTATCTCTCTCAGTTAAATTTCTAAATTCGTAGGTGTTATCCTCTACGCTATTCATTGTAATAGTGATTCTATACTTTTTGCATAGGTTTCTGTTCCTATGCGTTTTTTTATTCGTACACAATCCACTAACTTGACTGCTAACGTTTGCTAAGTGAAGATTTGAATAGTCAGACCTTCCTGCAAAACTTGACCTCTTTGGGCCAAAACCCATTCTTCCACAGGTAGACACAGGACGACAACAGAATACCAACAAATCTGAGGCCTTAGCGAAGGTTTCTGTGGTTCCCTTCGAGGAGACACGCCACAGCGTCAATCTCCGACCACACAGTGCACCACATCAGACCTTCCTGCAAAACTCAACCTCTTTGGGTCAAAATCTATTCTACCACATTTAGACACAGGACGACAACAGGATACCAACAAATCTGAGCCCTTAGCGAAGGTTTCTGTGGTTCCCTTCGTGCTTGTGAGGCCTCACGTAGGAGGAGACACGCCACAGCGTCAATCTCCCACCACAAAGTGCACCACATGGGACCTTCCTGCAAAACTTGACCTTTTTGGGCCAAAACCAATTCTCTCACAGGTAGACACAGGACGACAACAGGATACCACAAAATCTGAGCCCTTAGCAAAGGTTTCTGTGGTTCCCTTTGTGCTTGTGAGGCCTCGAGTAAGAGGAGACATGCCACAGCGTCAATCTACCACCACACACTGATAACTGCTTTTCCTAATTGCTTCAGTTTGTCCACAAACATCATGCTAATCGAGATCATGTTTTGGCCAGACCTAGAAACATGCCTTTACTCAAGAGATATCAAAAACTGGCTTCGACAACACCACATACCTTTATAACTTTTGTTCCCAAAGATAATGATCCTGCAACTTGCCAAGGGCTTCCCAGAGGATTTTTGTCATTCTGTAAACTAGGCTGTATAGGAAGAAAACTGGGGAAGCTCAAGATGAAGAACAATTTGGACATCGAATTTACAAAAAACTAAAAGAAATAGCTCAAAATTCTGATAGGACCTCATGAGAAACCAGTCTTGGAATGGTGATTGTGAGGATCCTTTTTCTTAAATATGTATTACTTTTGCTTTTCAAATCTTGAGCTTTCGTGTATTTTAATGTATGCCTTCAATTTAACTTATATTCGGTTAAATGTTTATTCGAGTTATTGAAAGAGATCAAGATTTTTTTTACATGACTCCTATAATGGTCAAAGTTAAATAACAAACTTATTATACCATGATTTTTTCATCGCAATATTTAGTAATTTTTGTAATTATAACCAAATTTTTGTACAATTATATGCCTTTGTTATATTAAAATTTTTAAAAGATACAATTTAGTGTACCCTTCCAAGAAATGAGTCTAAATAATATAAGAAGTTTAATATGGGTAAGGTTATTCGCTTATAGGTAATGACCCGTTGCAGGAAAGAGAAATCGAATGACAACATTTTTGTTCCATGTGATTCAGAGAGATGAGCATACATATATATGTGAGTGTGCGGTGATGTATGGGCACTGGGCGAAATGGGCGTTTGGCGGGCCGCCCTAATAACAGAGCGGCTTAATAACACGTCTCGCGTCCAGTGTTAGCTTTACGCGCGGCACAGAACAGAACATAGTGGGCAATCACGGAGTAGTCCAACACTTATAGTGCTTAGTGCCACACTAATATATGTGTCAATTGACCGAACCCACTACGGTCACTAGATATAGGCATAATCGTGTTCGACGTGATTCGTTTTTCGTCTTTTTTGATCACTTAATAACCATTTTAGATGTCCGTTAGGCAGTTTTAGCTTTGGCGGGGCAAGCGATGTACGTGGTCATTAGAAAAATATGTTTATTATCTCTCTGAACCTGAACTCTTACCGTTGAGGGCAATCGAGGTGACAATATATTATAAAATTCCTCCAGCTAGACATCTATGATTATATCTTAAAGTATAGTAGATTTTTACTGATACCCACAACAATATAATATCTGAAAAAAATTTCGTTTTCTTGATAAGGATTTTTACTTGAGGAGAGATAGTTAAATCAATAAACTTATTTTCTTTATCTTTCTCGCTACCTAGTGATACCGGTTTCGTACAAAAAGACGTAGACTGAAGAAAAACGGTTCCTTTACTTTGTCTGATGAAACACTTGTTCTATCTGAGATATACGAGGTCTGCCGCAAAATAGCGTCATCTGTTATTGGGGATAGCGTTTGATAGGTACATATTTCATTAATGTTCTGTCAAAAATCGAACCACTTCACGCAGAGTTATCGCGCTCAAATTGACAGTACCTACCTTTTTTAACATCGGTGGAAAAATAAACATCGAAATATTAAGTTCTGTTTTATACTTGATAAAACAAGTTTATGGTGATGATTGTTTATATCGTAGCCGAATCCACGATTGGTTTACACGGTTTAACGAGGGTCCTGAGTCGCTGGAAGACGACGACCATGTTGGCCTGCCGAAATTTCTTAGTATGCCAGAAACTGTCAAAAAAGTGCGTCGGTTTATTAAAAATGAGCCAAAATGGAATTAAATATCCCCAAAGATTTCATCTATTGCATTTTGACCGGGACTTTGAGCATGAAAAAATTGTGTTCACGGTTTGTTCCGCACAAGCTCCCAGATGACCAAAAAATGCTTCGAATTCAACATTCGAGAGACATCAATTAAAGAGGACAAAAACTTTCTGTATAATATTGTGGCTGGTGACGAAACGTAGTGTTTTCAATACGATCCCAAAACCACGCATCAAAGTTCTGCATAGAAGCACCCAAGTGAGCCAAATCCGAAAAAAGCCGTTTGGAAAAGTCAAAAGTGAAGACAATGTTGATTTATTTCTACGATTTGAAGGGAATTATTCACAAAGAATTCGTTCCAGCGGGCCAAACGTTTATAGTGTGTTATTATCTTGGTGTGAGGCATTTGCTGATTGCTCTCACATATTCCTCGTGTTCGGTCAGAATATCGCGAAGAAGGAAGCACGAAAAAACAGCATCACATCGATCGACACTTGTGTTTGATTTTTTGATAAAAAATGGCATTCTAACCATCAACCACTCCCCATTTTATCCGTCCAAATTTTTCCTTAAAATGCCAAAATTTGAACGTCAAATGGCAACGGTATAGATCAAAGATTATCAATCTTTGGACAACAAAATTATCAAAAATTTGAACGTCAAATGTCATACTTGTTCCATGAAATGTCTAAATTGTCATATTTGTAGTGTTAAATGTCAATATTATCAAAATGTATTGGTATCGAAAGAAAAGTACTCGATACCAAATGTGTCGATACTTTTTCCGTTTCCCTACACACACGTGTCTTCTTCCCCTTCTTATTGTAGGGAGATTTTGAGCAATCGATCTGGAGCGCTCATACGCCCAATGTATTACAAAGCTCCTTACGTCAAAGAGCACAATCCTCAGCCAATTCTTCAGAAGGAATCTCCCATGGAACCACTTCCTTGGACACCCGAAAAGGCTAGTAAGTGTATAGTATTACACTAATACGAGACCTCTTACGAAGACTTCTGACATTACCAATCCTGATCATCACCAGAGCTACGCAATACCAGTAATAGTCGGCGAACTCTATAAAGATGTGGATCCGATTGGACCACTTCTTACAGTTCGCCGCGAATCGAAGCAACTTTCTTGTTTTTCTTTGTACATTTTATAATTAGTAAACAATTATTTAAGCATGCAACAAATAAGCGAAATTACAATAAAAATATGCTAATTCCACCGCAGAAAAGTGGTGATTTTAAATTTGCGTACCTATAGCAAATATATAGGTACCTACCTACCACATTCTACATTCGTTGTAAAGCTAAAAGAAGTGCGAAATAGAGTTAGTGTTCGAAGGCACAACATATATATATTTCCCTTCAATAACACTTCTTGTTTGCAATCAGGCGAAGCAAATCAAAATAATTTATTACAACGATTTACGATTGGTGACGTCACTTTATGTTTTCAAGTCCGTGCTTATCGTATAAACAGTACTGTGTTCCGTAGACGCCAATAAAACATTTTTAGGCATAAACTCGCAAGTGGTTGGCTATAAACGTACAGTAGAAAATTTTCAATGTATACTTATTACTTGTTTCTCAAGCTTTACTGTCAATTAATTAGAATCGAAGCATCTTGTGAATCTAACAATTAATAGATCGATGAATCGATGCAATATTTTTTAATGTTCATCAAAAAATGATTGCTTATCGTTAACAAAGGAACAATAAAAGATAATTTCCAGTAGCTGGAATTTTAATTAAATGATACTAAAGACAAAGAATAAAGTTTCAAAGTTTGGCACCAAAAATAAACAGGGCAAATTTCAATTAAAAAGTAGCAAATAATGACGACCTTAAATAGTTTTTGCTAAACAAAGATTTATTAAATATTTCATAAATGGATACACAAATAGATGCTAAGAAGGTTTTTTAATTCAGTTTAAATATAGCGCTGGGGAAAGTCAAGTTATTACCCCAGACTACTTCTTCTGGTTATAATTACCAGAAGTAATAAAAAATTTTTACCTTTAATGACATCTTCAAACAAAGAGCTTTAATTCGACATCTCATTTGTATCTCTTAGGCCGATCGCATACTTACAAGACATGTGTTTGCAACATGTCTGCGACATGTCGCTTCAACACAGTTGAGCACCAATGTAGGAAACAAAACTCCGTAGTTCGCACATCAGGCTACATTATGTCGTCTGATGATGGTGTGGCAATATTATCGGTTCTAATATTGCGAAAGCGAAAGAAGAAAAATATTTGAAAATATTGGGTTCATCCATATAGTAAAGCTAATCTTCATCACAGTATATTTATTTTCAACGATTTGCACAAATTTTACATTAAATGTTGGATTATCTTCCATTATTGAACCATATACGTGCATTCGGAAGCAGCTGTCGGACACAAATGACGCTTGAAATTGGAGCAAGCAGTGTCGTATAAAAGTTGTTTTCGACAAGTCTTATCCTGTCCACGGCGTTTCTGTTTGGTTTACTACCCGCCATAAGAACCGCTGTGTTGGCAATGAAACGACATGTCTGCGACATGTCGCAGACATGTTGCGAACACATGTCTTGTAAGTATGCGATCGGCCTTACCCTTGTAATAAAGGAGGACATGTGTTTACAGACAGACAGACAAAGCGATTTCTAAGTTTTCACTATTTGAGGCCTATCTCTAGCAGTGGAGAAACTACGGTTTGTAAAGAAGAAGAAGAGCAAGTATACAGTGAAACATTTTCCGTCATCAGTGGTGACCAACGAAAATCAATATCCTGTTCCAACTATAGCTGCATGATAAAAATTCTCCAAAGCAGTCTTCAGCAGGCTCAAGAACCAGCAGTTCTCATTTCGACGAAGACTAACAGAAGAAGATTTGACATCAGATTGCAGTACAAATTCATAGATCGATGAATCGATGCAATATTTTTTAATGTTCATCAAAAAATGATTGCTTATCGTTAACAAAGGAACAATAAAAGATAATTTCCAGTAGCTGGAATTTTAATTAAATGATACTAAAGACAAAGAATAAAGTTTCAAAGTTTGGCACCAAAAATAAACAGGTCAAATTTCAATTAAAAAGTAGCAAATAGATCTTAATAACGACCTTAAATAGTTTCTGCTAAACAAAGATTTATTTAATAGTTCATAAATAAATAGAAAAATAGATGCTAAGAAGGTTTTTTAATCCAGTTTAAATATAGCGCTGGGAAAACTTAAGTTATCACCTTAAACTACCTCTTCTGGTTATAATTACCAGAAGTAATAAAAAATCTTACCTTCAATGACGTCTTCAAACATAGAGCTTTAATTCGACATCTCATTTGTGTCTCTAACCCTTGTAATAAAGAAGGAGATGTGTTTTTAGAGACCGACGGACGGATGGATAGACAGACAAAGCGATTTCTATGTTTTCACTATTTGAGGCCTATCTCCAGCAGTGGAGAAACTACGGTTTGTAAAATAGAAGAAGAAGAAGAAGTATACATTGAAACATTTTCCGTCACCACCGGTAACCACATGCAGGTAACTAAAAAGAAACAACATCCCGTTCTAACTATTGCAGCGTGAGAAAAGGAGTTTTCAGCAGGCTCAAGGACCAGCAGTTCGTCTATCAGATGAACCATGATGGCAGGACCATTTTTTGCAACTTACCCTGGCTTTGCCACTGCTGAAACCACAAATGTCTGTCTTACTCTAAGTACAGTATGCGTTAATGCAGGTGGAAACTGAGAAGGGGTTGTCAGTTGCGATTAAGTGGATGCTGTATCGCTGGAAGGGAGAAGCAAAGAAATATTTTGGTCTTACAAACCCTGATGGCTCTTAGTATACCACCAGTTATATCAACGGCGGCGGGATCCGATCAGCGCACCTTATCTCAGTACAGTACACCAAAGAGTGTTCAGGGTGCTGGGGATGGCCGCTGCAGGAACTACAAAGGTTACTGCAGTTCACAAAGGACCAAAAATATAAATGTAGATTTACAATTTATGAAGATTTTAGCTCATTTTAAATAAACAGACGCACGTTTTCGACAATTTTGTGGCGTAATTACAAATTTCGGTTGACCAACATGTTCGTCGTCTTCCAGCCACTCACGATCCTCCTTGAACCATATAAACCACTCGCGGACTCGGCTAACAATCATCACCGTAGGTGTTTAAGCAATTCTTACTTTAATTCGTTCAGTTTTACCATCGTCAACAAACTTATCTAAACACGTGCATTGTCTTGATAAAAAATGATTATTTTCTTCTTTCACGAATTTTTTTATGCCAACATCTTCGCCAAATTGTATGATGTTGAAGTCAACATCATCCCGCATTTTTAAAGATAAACAAGGAAACATGTTTTAACATCGATGCGTTTCGGTAAATGTTTTACAAGTTTAAATCTTAATATTGGCTCTTTGTTCGATGCTCATTTTTCGACCGATGTGAAAAAGGGACTGTCACTTTAAGCGCGATTACTCGGTATGAAGTGGTGCGATTGTCATGAAATTTTGATAGAACATTAATGAAAGATGTAGGTACCTACCGAACACTAGCCCCAATAAGAGATGGCGCTACTACTATCGGATATTTCTTATTATTTTGCGACGGTCCTCGTATGCTAATCTGTATTAAAACACGTTATCGAGGTAATACGTATTAATAAAAATTGATCTTGCATCATTTGAATTTCGTTATGTTACTCGTAAGTGATTAAATCTTAGGCATCCTCTGCTAATTTTTGGTAAAAATGTAGATAAAAGTAAATATAATCAAAAATTAATTAGGGTTGTCTCATTGATTGTATATTTTTATGTTCTCCGCATATGGTAATGATGCGTGTCTATGTAGGAAAGAAAAAGAAGGATGCATTAGCCTCATGTCATAGTCGTCTCAAATCCATCTTAATAAATTTTGATTTACATGTTATGTTATGGCTCTGTATGATGAATGAAACATAAGTGACTGCTATAAATCAATATAAATAATTCATTTAATTATATTCGACATGAATCACGTTTTACGCTAGTTTATTTCATGTACCTGTGAATTTTGATAAATAACGACGATTTCGAGAAAATAGTTAAAGCATTTGTTTAAGCTTTTGTAATAATTAGATAATTTTTAGATAAATAAATTACATGTTATGTTTGTTTCGGTATATAACTCGTGTTGTGTACACTTAATGATAATAAAGTACAAGTAGAAAAATAAATATTAGGTAGGGATTTAAATAGTAATAAATAATTCTTTTATATTTCAACAAAGGAATACATATTATAAAAATAATTTAATTAAGTATGACTTTAAGAAAAAAGGAAAATAAAAAAGAAACATGACATAAATCGTGAAAAAAGAGAACAGTAAAAAGAATAATAAAAAAATAGTAAAAAATCGTAGGTATTGTCAAAACTAAAAAAACATGTAAAATCGGAAAACTGGAACTTTAAAATTTGAAAATATTGAAAACTAGCAGCCCGCCACGGCTTTGCACAAGGATTAAAGAAAAATAACAAAAGCCATTAAATTTATTGGGTCAACGCTTCCCTGTAAACAATATTACATGTTGTTTTATTTTCTGGCAGCAAAATAAATTGATTTTTAGGTGCTCCGACCCGCCTTAGGCGGTTGGCCATGAGGAAAACCGATCCCTACTATTTGGAAGGTTTCACCTTGAGACTTATTATTAGTAAAAGCGAAAGATGTTTTGATAGGAAATTGAAGCGGTTTAAATGGATTTGGTAGATCAGTTTGGATCATCGGTATCCTCAGTGTATGAGCTAGTTGACCAGCTGGTGGTTCAGTTATATTGGTTGCTACAACTTAATTGTCCTTTAATTCCTTTATAAGTAGCCTCGTCCCATTACACATGCTAAATTTGTAATATCTGTCGTGATTATGAAATAAGTTATTTTGATAAGGATTAATACCAAGATAAAAACTTTTAAAAAATTAAAAATTAGTTATTGTGACGTAACTATAACAGTTAGACATATGCTGTTACGGCATTTTTTGTAGATATTTATATATTCTTCAAAATCGTAGTACATTATTTTATTCTATAATCAATAGTATTCTCAGCGCACGCGATGTAAGGATTTTAAGGTCATTTTTGGTTACATTAATGGCATTTTAGTAAGGATCCCTATTTTTTTTTTAAATGAAACATATCCTCTGTCACTCGGGAATGGTGTAGCTTGCCAAAGGTAAAAGAATTTTTGAAATCGGTTCAGTAGTTTCGGAGCCTATTCATTTCAAACAAACAAAAAATCAAACCTTTCCTCTTTATAATATTAGTATAGATAACATTAAAAAATTAAAAAGAAAGATGTAAAATAGCGAATAATGAAAAAATAAGAAGAAAACTGGAACAATCTTAGAAAGTTGGAAAAAATCGGGGATGGATAATTAAAAAAATAATAAAAAATGGTAATTATCGTGAAAAATTGGAAAAATTGTTGAAAATTGGGAAAAATCATTAAAGAAGATTAGAAAAAGGAAAATATTGTAAAATATTTTAAAAAAATTGTAGTAAAATGGAAAAAATTGGACAAAAGAGAAAGGTTGAATAAATAATCAAAAAATAGTAAAAAATAGTAGGTATTGTCAAAATTAAAAAGAATGTTATAAAAATATGTAAAAGCCGAAATGAAAAAAATAAAAATTGAAAAAAAGCATTGTGTGGTATTATGAAACCACTGTAAAAGTGAAACTTTTTTTCACACTATAGACATTTAACCAAAAATTTTTCGAATAATATTCCATTAAGAGTATAAAAATCGCTTTATCAAATCAAAATTAAAATCAAAATCGAAATCGAAATCGAAATCGAAATCGAAATCGAAATCGAAATCGAAATCGAAATCGAAATCGAAATCGAAATCGAAATCGAAATCGAAATCGAAATCGAAATCGAAATCGAAATCGAAATCGAAATCGAAATCGAAATCGAAATCGAAATCGAAATCGAAATCGAAATCGAAATCGAAATCGAAATCAAAATCGAAATCGAAATCAAAATCGAAATCGAAATTGAAATTGAAATCGAAATCGAAATCAAAATCAAAAATAAACAACAACATGCACCAGCAAAAAGTAATACTATACACTACACCAAGGCTGGCCAATAAATTTTCAAAGTGATCAAAATTTCTTAGACTATGGCGGCACCGGGCCACAAATTTTAAAGGCAAAACTACTACCATATTCTTAGGGTAATCTATACACAAAATATGCTTTAATTTACTTTATTTGTGAACAAAATGAAATAAAATGTTGTTTAGATTTAATGTGATCGGTGAAGAGGTTTTTCTGATAGAATTAGATATTTGGTTTTAAATCTGATGTTGATAGTACAATCAAATCAGAAATGTGTTTTGCAGTGAGAGATGTTCGATATTTATCTGTTAGTTCGAGCTGAATGTTTGCTGGATACCCAAGCAGGTCAGTAGAACTGATCGCAAAAGGATTAATAAACAGCTGAATATTTTTCTTGTCAAATTCAAAATTCTGGAACCTGTTTTCAAAAGACTCTTTTAAACATTTTATTTTTGATTTGTACTTTGGGATATCAAGAGCAGTGATCTTTAATTTTTCTTTTACACTTGCGAGTGTTGAAAAACGGTCAATATTATTTCCCTCTAAGTTTGCTGCAAACAAGTTCAATTTCCCTTTGAAACCATTGATTAGGTTCAGCATTGTCGGAAGAGAACAATCTTTTCCTTGCAATTTAAGGTTCAGGACATTAAGGTACTTCATTATGTCTACTAAAAATGCAAGATCGCACAACCATAATGAATTTTTAAGCAGAGCTCTCTTTGATGGCAATGCTTGCTTTTCTTCCAGAAAATCCAGAACCTATTCCTTCAAATCATAAAAATGTTTCAACTTTTTACCTTTGGATAACCAGCAGACAGCGCAATAGGGATGTAATTCGCCGTACTCTTTTATTTCATCTTCAAACAACACTCCGAATTGTCTGCGGTTCAGTGCTCTGGCACGTATGAAATTAATGCATCGTACCACGAGGTCAATCACATCCTCGAACGTCATATCTTTAGCGCACAAAGCTTCCAGGTGTATAATGCAATGATAAGAAAACAATTGTCGACCATCATTGTAGGTGCTCCATCAGTACAAACTGAATTGCATTTATCCCAGTTTAGGCTCTTACCCTCAATGCAATCTTTGAGTTTCATGAATATATCCTTTCCTGTGGTAGTAGTTTCAAGTTGACAGAGGTCCAGTAAATCTGACTGGTGGCGGGCAAATTCAAATGCCTTGGCGGGCCACTTCGTGGCCCGCGTGCCTGGATTTGGCCAGCCTTGCACTACACGGTCAGCTGCTGCAAACTATAGGCGCCGCCTACTTTATACTTTATACCTACTCGGCGGTCGACCGACATGCATGTCGACCGACATGCGACATACACTAACACAGAACAAAAAACGATGTAATAAAAGTTTCACTTTAAAATATTGAAAACAATAATAAAAAAAACTAGTGTGGCAGTCAGTGGGACTGCCGGCAGAAGCCAAGTGTGCACTGATTTCGTACAGAATTTACATAAAACCCCAGGAAAAGAGGTAAATACCCTAGACAATAAGTGCCGCGGAGACTTTTGGAATCGTGATATTAGTGTTCAGCGACTCCAAAAACCCCGAGTATATAAATTGAATCCATTTTCTCTCTATTGTCTGTTTGGAATGCACTTTTCGAATGCAGAAATGCAATTTCCCATTTTTACATTATAAAATATAGCGACAAATTTCCTGATACTTTAACGAATCCAATGCAAAAAAACGCATTCCGATCCATCTTACGATACAAATTTCGGAGGTTTTGGTGCTTTATTTCCTCCACTATTGGTAAAAACTCTGTTTATGTACCCAACAACCTTAAAAGCATGGAGCAAAATATACTGCAACCATGTGACGGTATTTTAGACTACAATACAATACTCATTACTGAATATTATTATTAATATAAAATGCTAATTTTTATATGTATACTTACGTGACAGAATTATAAAATAATCTGTCAAATAATCATGTGATCCGTCACTATGATATTCATACATTGGTTCAGACTGTTTTTTGTATATCTATCCCTTTTCAATGTACTGAATGTTTAAACGGTATTCAATAACATGTGGTATATATTTTATCTTTGTTTTTACCGACCAATATACCTTATAAGTGGTTCTGTCTCTCTCTTACTCTGTAACGTACAACATACCAATTTGTAACCCAAGCGGCCAAAACAATCCCCTTGAGAAAAAGATAAAGATAAAGGTAAAGATAAATCTCAAGGAAACTGTTCAACCACGTTGGGCGCCAATTTGTAACGTACAAAGCCAATTTATAACGTTAAATTACCCTTGCTAGCTCCAGGGATCGTGGCTTCTTTCTGGTTTTTTCTTTAATTCCCCCCAAACAAATATATAAGGGCGCCAAAATACAGACAAGCAAATAAAAGAAGTTAAATCAGTTAAAATCGTTTATTCAGATTAAATGAATTTTGAATATTATCAAGAAGTTAATTATTTTAAGTGATTAAATAGTTTTCTTATCTTTTTTGGATTCTTCTTCGATACTGGTTGTGGACTGCGGAGATTTGGTAAGGCACCGAAGTCGATGGCAAGATGGTTTCAAAAGGTACACTTCAGGATTTGGTACAGGACCTGAAGTCGAAGGCAAGATGGTTTCAAAAGGTACACTTCAGGTTTTGGTACAGGACCTGAAGTCGAAGGCAAGATGTTTTCTTTTGTAACACCGGTAGAAGACAGCAAAAAAAAAATAGTTGTCGGAATGACCAAAGCTTCTTTGGTAAAAAATTGCTTCCTGGCTATTAAATCCTATCGTAGGACCCTTCAATATTTGGCAATCGGCCACGAAGGGAGAAGGTATTAGATAGGTTTGCAGACTTTGAAGCACAAATTGTAAAGAAATTAAAATAGCGACACTATTTCCGAGTGAACAAAAGTTCTCCTCTTATACTGAAATCAAGTCTGCGACGACTCTATAGACGCGGAATGGTAAAAATCAAACCGTCGTAGGCCAGGCCAAAAATAACGTAGCAAAATAGACGAGATATTAAAGAAATTAAATATTATTAGGCCAGGCCAAACAAATAACGATGTAATCGTTACAACTCACACCATTACATATGTAATGATTTTTTCCATTTAACTCTACACAAATTTTTTCCGCCGAGTGCACGAATAGAAGTATAACTTCAAAAATCGGTTAATGCAACTGCCATATTGGATTTGCCATATTCAATTTTAGCAATATTCCCCACCAAGTTTTTTAGTAAGTTTCTAACCTGTAATCTAAGCCAAAATCTGAGCTATTTAGTACCAATCTTTTTTTACTGGAAATTCGATTTTTCTCCAGCTTTCTCCACATATAACTCTTGAATGGTAGGTCACAGGGTCATGAAATTTGGTATATACAATCTTTATGTTATAAGAAAAAACCCTATTGATTTTAATCTAGATCAGATAACCCTAACGGTAAAATTTTAACGGTTTTCCGAAACTCCTCATATTTTCATAGTTTATGTTATAACTCTAGAACCAAAGATCACAGGGTCATGAAATTCGACATATAGAATCCTTATGGCATAAAGAAGAACCATATTAATTTTGGTACAGATGTGGTAACTTTAACGTTTAAATTTTTCCGAAAATACATATGCATAAATTCGATGGTACTTTCTTACTTCCTACATTGAATTTGTTCTAATTTTGAGGGCGCCAATAATTAAATTTTGATCTCAACTTGCAACAATTTTATTTAAGAACATTTACATATTTTTTTATAATATTATTAATTACAGAAAATAATTTCCAAGTTTACCGCAAGCCATCAGTAAAAGTACACACAACATTAAAAAATAAATAATAAAATAAGTTGCTTACTAGAAGTTCAACATAAAATTATCATAAAATATTGGCTGCGCAACAATAAAGACTAAACCTTTATGGTTTCTGTTTTTCAATTCTTGGCCTAGTAATAATAATTTCAGCAATAAATGCTTCGACATGATCTTTGTAACAGGAGTTGTTCTGCGAACTCTAATAAAATGTTATTACTTCTGCCAACAATAAATGTATTAGATAATTGGTTAGGTTTTGAATATACCACTAACAATAATGTCAAGTTACATTGTTGGATTTCAACAAATTCGTTCGTATGCAAGGACTTTGCTTTCCAAGAAAATCAATTAATTTCATATAGAATTCTTATCCCGACGACAACTGAACTCGTATTAATGATATATACCCATTTTTTTTTCGTTAAAACCCTCATTCATTTTTACTGACAAGCTAATAAAGAAAAAGGAAGAAAAATGTCATAGAATAAATATACTTAAGAGTCGTCTGATGGACAGTTATTAATAATGATATCGATGCTTGAACGGACAGACACAAAACATAACTATTTTAGGAGACTGATAAATGCAGTGTCAAACTCTGATGGCAGGTATACATGATTTTATGCAGTATAAGAACCCTTCGAATCATTCACTTTGCTCTGGTTGACGGGTACAACTTCTTACGACAAATTATATACCGGCAAACCCATATACACCATTTCAAAAATGATTATCTATCGAACGAATCTGAAAAAAAATCGACTGTTTTGTAACAGTTTCACCAACTTAGACCTTAATAAGAAAGTGAGACCTATAGGGTTTTTTAGTAGCTCATTACGAATCTGAGGTCAGTTGACCAAAAAGCTCAACAAAAATCAAAAATTATGATAACTTTATCGTTTTCTTACAACTTTGCCAACTTTTACGTTTAACTAACAAACTGACAACCAGAAATTTTTTTGGTCACTGATTACGAATCCGTTGAAAGTTGACCAAAAAATTTAAAACAAAACCGGAAAACACTGAAATTTTGGCCATTCTCTCGGTTTTGTTTAATCTCTAGTACCTGGTTGAAGGTTAAAGAATGAGTATTTTGGGAGATAAATATGAAAATTTTTAGGAATTTGGTATGTAAGAGGACCCTGCTGTAGGCTTACGTCCTTTTCAGGGAATGGATGGAAATGTTTGAAAGGAGTTGGTATCCAGTATCTGTCATCGGCCCCGCTCTCACAAACTTTCCATTTTGTATTTCCCAGTGCAGATCTTCTCTTCCTCCAACCATGGTGCTTGAACGTGCCTAAAAAGTCATTTTTCTTTGGTGTATGTGTAGGTGTAGTGTAGAAGTGTGACCCACGTGCTTTAATGTGGGGTACCTGGGTGATCGAGCTTTAATTGTAAATTACCTTAATCATAGGACGTTTCCACGCGGAAAGGGCGGAATTATCGTAACCTAAGAGCCATCTTATGTGAGAAAATGATTTTTGGTGAAAAAATGAAAATAAAACGAATTTTCCCAGACATGGTACCCAGCTAGATCGATTTTTTGCTTCAGTGTGCACCTGTATTCCAAATTTCAACAAAATCGTTGGAATCATTTTCGAGAACCTTTGGCAATACTTGCAGACAGTTGCTCGCTTATTATTATAAGATGATGTGTAAGGATGTTTTTGCTGTAATCTTTGTATATATGATGATAATATTCAAATATTCCTACAAATTTAGTCTAAGCTTAACCAGTTTTAAATATATTTAAAATACAAGGACTATTGGCTGACATGGGCTTGCTTTGTGGCACACAATCTCTGTAAGTCGTGGTTCACATTGAAAATAACGACACTCAGTTCTTTTTCTTCTTTTTCTTAAGGTGCCTAATCCAATTAGTGGATGTTGGCGACAATTCTGGCAAACTCCTCTCGATCTTGTGTTGCTATAAAGAGTGCATGGGTATCCAGGTTTGTCCAATCCCTTATGTTTTTAAGCCATGAGTGTTTTTTTCTTCCGATGCCCCATTTTCCTTCTATCTTCCCTTCCATTATAAGCTTTAAGAACTGGTACTTGGAATTTCAAAATATATGCCCAGATAAGCAGTTTTTCTTCTTTTTATAATTGGCAAAAACGTTCTTTTTCTAGTTGAAGCTTATTAAGATATTTAGATTATAACGAAGAAACAGCAGAAAACCCTGTTTTACAAAGATACCACGTGGGGAAAAGTAGCAAAATCGCTTTGGTTTTTTACTGAGAAGTCATTTGAAAGTTCGATCCAGAAATCTGTTAAAGATTTGGTACTAAAATCTATTTTCAGTGGAATGCTGGACGAAACCTCTATTAGTTGTTCTTCTTCTTCCAGTGATAGGCCATTAGGTTCCTAAAGTGAAACAAACGACAGCTATCAAAAAATTAAACCAAATTCAAAGATCTTCTCGTAACAGGAGCCATGCGAAGCACACCGACCAGCGCAATGGAAGTCATACTCGGTCTCACCCCCCTTGGTATTTTTGTTAAGCAGGTCGCATTGATGACCATGGTACGCTTTCGCACGGTTGGTATCGTACCCACTGTAGGGACTGGCACCTATAGGGATAGTCCGTGGAGGGAATCGATAAAATTACTCTTACAGGCAGACACGAATGCCGTCGCACCAAGATTTGTCTTTGACAAACCCTACAAAATATTAACAAACAGAACAGCAGACCCCAAGGTAGTGAACGCTCTGAGCGTATATACGGATGGATCAAAAACAAAGCAAGGTGTGGGATGTGGAATTTACTCTAGATCCTTAAGCCTAAAAATAAAATGGGCTATGGATGGCTTGTCAAGTGTGGTTCAGTCAAAACTCACAGGCATAACCATAGCTGCAAAAGAATTAATCAATAGAAACATCACAGGCAGGAATATAAATATATACACAGACTGCCGACAAGCACTACTGACCTTGAATAGACCACGTTTCACTTCAAGTTTAGTACTAGAATGTCACCAATCTCTAACTGAGGCCAGCCAGAATAACGTGGTCACTCTCAGCTGGATCAAAGGACATGGGAACTCTAAAGGCAACCGCATTGCGAACAATTTAGCAAGGAGGGCTGCGGGCTACAAATATGTTAGCCCTCGCCCATCTACCAAGCTAAAATTGTCCGCAGTCGTGGATCTTATCAAACAGCACTCTCACCAAAAATTTATACAGTGCTGGGATAAAACTACGAACTGTAGACTGGCCAGAGAGTTATTACCTCATCCTGGCGAGGAAACAGCAAAAAAATTTAAGGCATTGACCAGACAAAATCTCCGAACAGCTGTGGGAATCCTGACAGGTCACTGCCAATTGCGACAACATCTATTTAGGTTAAAATTAACAGAATCGCCGCTATGCAGAGGCTGCGAACAAGAAGAGGAAACAGTAGAACACATTATGTATGACTGCTCTGCTTTTTCTGAAATCAGAAGATCCGTGTTGGGCGAGTATTGGCTTACACCAGCCGATGTCAGGGAGAGGGCCTCATCACCTATTTTAAATCAATAGGCCTGGTGACAGCCTGAGGTGAGGATATCCCAACATACGGGAGGATGCACAATGGGTCATATGTGGCCTCAGTGCTGGCTGAGCACTAGCTCGCCCCTCCCAAATTTCCAGATCCAGATAGGCCATTAGGTTTACTGTCAAATGGATTACCAACCCAATTCCAATTGGACAAGTCTTCTTCTGCATAAAGTATCTTCGGAAATATGTACCTACTCAGGTTTTTTAAATGGCGTTTCATCGTTTTTAACATTACCGTTTTATGATTCTCTTCTAGTAGAAAATCGTGGATACTTCTACACAATGTGGGAAACATATCAAAGCAGTTATCTTTTTACTTGTTTTTTCATAATAGTATATTGTGTGGCAAGGGGTGAAACAAGACGATTTCTGACTAAGGTTAGAGTTGAATGCATTGAAACAGCGAGTTTTGATCTCTGTAGCCAGTCGAAGTAAGACTATTTTAGACCAATGCAACTGTCAGTCAGAAACATTCTAAAAGACTTAAAATAATAACATTTTTTCTGCCCTAGGGAAGAATCAACGTTGTTTCTCCCCTAGGGCAGAAACAACTGCGAGTTTCTGACTGACAGTTGCATTAGTCTGAAATTGTCTTGTTTCGACTGGCAAAACAGGGATCAAAACTAGCTGTTTCAATGCAAGTGATATGAAAAAGCATTTTTCTACACGTTAAAACACGATTATAAATTTTTAACAAATATTATAGTTAAAAATATACCTGCAGTTATACGCCTATAGAAGCCGATAATATTTTAGAAAAATCTTTAAAAAATTCTATAGGACTACCATATTTTTTCTTAATAGAATAAAGTATACCTACAGCAACATTTAGTAAATTATAGCTTTGATTTCAATCTCCATAAAATCCCCCGCCTTTTGAATGAAATGTTTTTTGGTGTGAGATCCTGCAGTCTTGCTACCAAACTACGAAGACGTCATGTAGAGTTAAAAAGTATTAAAAGCTTACCTCCCATTGATTTTCAGCATTAGTCATTGAAATTATTTGAAACTAAAAATAATCCAATTATTGGCGGATCAAATATTCAATTAAGAAGACTTTTTAAACATTTTTTAACCTGATTAACGATTTAAATATAAATACCAACCGGTTCGAAAGGTACAATAAAAATTAAGATATTATCTAATTTTTCATACCTCTTAGGTACACGTTCATACAATTTTGGCGACACATTGATAAACGATACGATCATAAAAAAATCTTTTAAAGCCTACAAGTTATAATGAGAAGTTATGACATATGATACAAAACACCCCTATAAAAATAAATTTACGATATTTCGATGTCACAGTATATTCACATTAACCGGTCCGGTCCATGGTAATCATCACTTTAAGAAGAAAACATAACAAAAAGTGACAAAAACTAATAAATAACCGATGAATCTGGTTAATGAGAAAATATTACTGGATATTCGGTGCGGCTGACGAATGGGATTTTAAGTATGTTTTGTTGTATGGGTCCGAAAATTTGAATCAGAGCTTTCGGGCATAATATTTATACGGCACTTTAATAAAATACACACGCTGAGGTGCTCTTTTGAGTTCAACAGGTGTTTCGAATATTTACTTCGTGTTTAACACAGGTAAATAATACCAGTAGAAATGTACGAAGATATTCACGTTAGAATATGTTTAATGATAACTTGTCTAGAATATGTAAGCAATTAGACAGCCAATAAAAAAATCCTAAGTTTGCAATAAAAGTAATAATCTAGCTTGTGAGTTGGGAGAATAGTAAACAAGTTAGAGGAGCTTGAATTGTCCCCATTTTTTTGTATGATAGCACATCTTAAAAAATATATATGTCCCACCAAGATCGATATAGTTTTGCATACGTTCAAACCAATTGACAAAAGAGTTACTCCAGTCTTCAGTTGACACCTGCAAAATCGCTGTTTTAAAGGCAACGATGGCTTCTTCTGGAGACTAAAATAGTTGTCTAGGCATTGAATTCCTGGTCTCTGGGACGTAAAGGAGTGGTTGGGATTTAGATCTAAAAAGCTCCAAAAACTATATTGTCTTTTGGGCAGTACATTGTCCTGATTTAGGATAATTGGCGGTAGTGTGTTGCTTTGTCGGAAATTCGCGATAACTTCTGATAAACAAACGTTTACATACCAATCGGAAGAAACAGTTCTTCGATCTTCTAAAGCAATTTTGGCACATGACCAGTTTTGATCATTTTCTTTAACACACATCGAGAACGGGTCACTTTTGTTGGTTTTTGATCATTGTGAAACACCCACACAGCAGATTGAAGTTTATTTTATGGTTCGAAGGAGTAAATTCAAGATTCATTTTTTAACCAGACACCCTCTAGATAGGAATTAGTAAGTTGTCGGAAAAAAGGGTCCTTGTATGGTGCACAATTTTTAATAGAGATGTATTCTGACCTTTTGTGTTGGAGAGTGAGAAGTAAAATTTTGAAAAGTCAGATTTATATTGATAACTACAGAAACATCATGCTTTTATCATGCATATTATGTTTTGGCGATTGCTACTATGATACTATTACTGAAAAGATATCCATAACTGTCTTTACAACACCACACCTTTATAGGTACCTTTTGTGCCCAAAAACTCATTCACAGGTCCTCATTCTCCGTCAAATCCCAGGTTCTTAATGAACCAAGATATCTTTTGACTATGGTTGCCTATTCTTCCCTTTGATCTCCAGTCGGTAGGCCAAGGGATCTCACACGCAGACCTTACAGTGCTGGGCACATGAATATCACGTGAAAGGCTGTTTCCTCCTCCTCACCGCATTTTCTACATAGGAGGTTTTCAACTTGAATTCCCATCTTATATAGATCTCCGCGCAATACCCAGTGGCCGCTGATGAAGCCAACCACTTTCCGCAGGGTCTTCCTCCTCAGCCCAAGGGCATCTATAGCCTATAGCACCAGTAGGTGTCTGCAGCAATCTCTTTGACTGTATTTTACCTTCTGTTCTTTCCCAGCTCTTTCGATGTTCTATGCCCATCCACTGGCGAACAGCTCTTCGTGCTGTGTTGTAAGCAATACCACACGTCGGCTCTGGGCCAATGAGCGGGCTTTCAGCTCCTTTGTTTGCCCACTTGTCTGCTCCCTCATTGCCAGCGATACCTTTGTGCCCCGGAACCCAACTAAGGATAACCTTGTTATACTCTCCCAGGGTTTTTATAGCCTGATGACAGTCCCATACTGCTTTAGAGGTAAAGTCAAAACTGTCAAGTGCCATTAGCGCTGCTCTACTATTCGAGTTTATGTATATGGTGTGGCCTGTCATACCACGTTTCAAACACACTCTTGCACACTCTGATAGGGCACCAACTTCAGCCTGGAAAACAGTAGCCAGTTTACCCAGGCTTACGCCTTGGGTCTGACTCCATATATTACCGCCCCAGTGCCTGTTGGCTTTTTCGAGCCGTCTGTATACCAAGTGATCCCCCTTTTCATATGTTTGGGCTTTACGGTCTAGGAAGGTTTCTCATGGAAGCTGGAAAGACCTAGGTGAAGAAAAATTACGACGAAAAACTAAGAGAAATTGATTAAAATTCTGTCCAGGACCTAATGAAAGAAATTGAATGAAATTTGATTCTTGTAGTGCAGAATCGACCACTCCACATAAATAATCTGTACCAAGACGTACGTTATGGAACTCAGGAAGACATTAACAAAGTAAAGTAAATGTCAACTGTCAACAATCCATAAATGGGTCTTAGGCGTGGTGTTAGATGGTCTTAGATAGATTTTACACTTTTTATTTTTAAAATTTGCACTAACAAGCAGTTCAGTTTACACTTTTTGGTAGTTTCAAGGTCACAAATTAGAAGTTAGAGACACTTATTGTAACAGCAAAAAGACTGTCAGCTGTTAAAGTTCAATTTATTCGATAAATATTGAAACACGTATGGGGGCTTTTTACACAATTTATTTACAAAATTGTTAAGATACACTGAACTCTGCTGGATAACGTCTAACTACTTGACAATACAATGAACTCTTGTGAACACTTGACTCGAACTGACGTTAACTGTCCGTGCATCCCCTTATATACAACATTATTTAATCTAGTTAGTGTGTTTAGAAGTTTCTAGAATTTTCTAGAAACATTATTTAAAATGGTCAGTTGATTTTTTTACAAACTTCTAAAAATCAACTGTCAACAACAATCTTTCAAATTAAGGTCCCTTCCGTTACGGTTATCCCGTTACACTGCCCCCTCCTTAGATTCATTCCTCCTGGAATGTTATTTCCTACATCGGAATCCCGCACATTCCCTGAGCCAGCCAAACCATCTTCTTGGAGTTGCTGCGCATCTCCACTGTGGTTTCCCTGGTAAGGCGCCAAACGATCGTGATGGACCACGACGGGTTTCCCTCTGGGAATTTTCACGATCCGATAAATGACATCGTTAATCTTCTTCTTGATGGTGTAAGGACCTTCCCAGTTCTTTTGTAATTTGGGACAAATACCTCGACGCCGTCGGGGGTTATAGAGCCAGACTAAATCTACAGCTTGGTAACTCTTTTCCATTGTCCGTGTGTCATAGTACCTCTTCATCCGATCACTAGATAATTGTAGTTTTCCACGCACCAGGTTGTGTATATTTTCCATTCGATTCTGAAGGTCGGCGACATATTGTTCACGTGCCATTTCTTCACCAGGTTTACAACCAAACACCAAGTCACATGGTAGCCTCATTTCTCTACCGAACAGGACCTTCGCAGGCGTTTGGCCAGTTGATTCGTTGATGGCCGATCGAATTGCCATTAGAAATAGTGGAATATGTCGATCCCAATCCCTCTGACAATCTGACACCACTTTTGACAGATAGTTGGTTATAGTCCGGTTCATTCGTTCCACCATTCCATCAGATGCATCGCTGTGGTTCTCGTTTTGCGGATGCCTAATCTTTGGCAAACTTCTTGAAACAGCTTGCTCTCAAAATTTCTCCCTTGGTCTGAGTGTAATTCTAGTGGTACCCCAAATCGGCTTACGAATTCTTCAACCAATATATCTGCTAAAGTGGTGGCTTCCTGATTGGGAACTGCATAGGCTTCAACCCATTTAGTGAAGTAGTCCATTACAACAAAGATGTATTTGTTTCCTTCATTGGTCTGTGGAAGTGGCCCCAATACATCTACCGCGATTCTTTCAAAAGGACTTCCAACCAGGTATTGCTGCATTTCCGCCTTCGGTTTTCGGTGCGGACCGTTACTGGCAGCACAGGTAGTGCATTTACGACACCAATCTTTAACATCATTAGTGCAATTTACCCAGTAAAATCTATCTCGGATCTTTTGCAGCGTTTTCGTGATACCCAGATGTCCTCCAGAACTATCATTATGCATCTGCTTTAAAATTTCTGGTACAGCATTTCTTGGGACCACTATTTGTTTCCTTGTTTCTGTTCCCTCGGAGTTTTCTACCAGTCTTTTAACGAGCCCACCGTCCAAAATTAAAGAGTTCCATTGGGACCAGTATGCTTTTAAAGCAGGAGAGGATGAGGATATCTCTCTCCACAACGGACGACGGTCCATTCTCTTCCACTCCCGAATCTTTCTCAGAACGGGATCGTTTTCTTGTTGCTCCTCCAGCATAGAGCTCTCGTCTTCTGGCACAACCTTAACTAAGGCAAGTTTTTCCTCGTTCTGCTCCATACGGGTACAATGGGGGCAATCAGGTCGACATGGTCTTCTGGAAAGTGCATCAGCATTACGATGTCTGGTTCCAGGTCTGTGCTCGATTTCAACATCATATTCCTGCAGTTTTTCGAGCCATCTTGCTATCTGTCCTTCTGGGTTCCTAAAGCTAAGTAGCCACTTTAAACTAGCATGGTCTGTTCTGATCAGGAATTTTCTGCCATACAGATATTTATAAAAATGTTCGACGGATTTTACAACTGCTAACAGTTCCCTCCGAGTTACACAGTAGTTCTTTTCAGCTTTCGATAAAGTTTTGCTGAAGTAACCAACCACTCTTTCCTTACCGTCTTGTAGCTGTGACAAGACGGCTCCAATTCCCACATTGCTGGCGTCGGTGTCCAGAATAATCTTACCATCAGGAAGTGGATAAGCAAGAACAGGTGCTGACGTAAGCTGTTTCTTCAATATTTCAAACGCCTTTTGACATTCCTGATCCCAACAGAAGGACTTATCTTGTTCTGTCAAACGTGTCAAGGGTTTGGCGATGTCTCCAAAATTCTTGACATATCGTCGGTAATAGGAACAAAGACCCAAGAAACTCTGGAGCTGATGTTTGTCGATAGGGATTGGCCATTCCTGAACGGCTTGTATCTTAGCGGGGTCAACAGCAACGCCATCCTTGCTTACGTTATGTCCTAAATAGTTGACCTGTCTCTGGAACAAGTGGCATTTCTTAACATTCAATGTTAGATTAGCGTTCTGTAATCTTTTAAAAACTTCTTCCAGGTTAGATAAATGTTCCTTAAAGGTCTTACCCATTATGATGATGTCGTCTAGATAAACTAGACAAGTTTCCCATGACAAACCCCGCAGGATGTTCTCCATTAGTCGTTCAAACGTCGCAGGAGCATTACAGAGGCCAAATGGAAGGACCGTGAATTGCCATAACCCTGATCCACTGGTAAAGGCAGTCTTTTCTTTGTCTGCAGGATTCATTTTAACTTGCCAGTATCCGCTTTTAAGGTCCAAGGTAGAAAACAGAGTAGAACCCGCCAAAGCGTCGAGGGCATCATCAATCCTTGGCAGAGGATAACTGTCCTTCTTAGTGACATCATTTAGCTTTCGATAGTCGACACAAAACCGCATTGATCCGTCTTTCTTTCTCACTAATACCACAGGAGAAGCCCACGGACTACTGGATGGTTCGACTATGCCATTTTGAATCATTTCTTTAAGGGCTCTGTCTGCTTCTTCCTTTTTAACTTGAGGCATCCTTCGGGGTACCTGTCGAATCGGACGTGCATCACCAGTGTCAATTCTATGTTGTACAACATCAGTTCTTCCCAGTTTACTTTTAGAACCAAATACAGGTTTATAACGGTAAAGTAGATCTCTTACCTGTTTCTTTTCTAATTTTGACAAAGAGGGGTCTAATTTTGTCATTAATTGTTCAATTTCGTTGGTCTCATCTGTTTCCGTAACATTTATCTTGTGAATTATGGCCATTACCGGTTCTAAACTTCCCATTTCCGTGTCCTTTCGGAGAAGAACTGGATGATCGTTCAAGTTGATAACTCGGATGGGTACCTCTTTGACGGATCTAACAAGAGTCTTACCCACAAGGAGTCCTTTTCCCAATTCATGGTCATGGTTCTTCGGCTCTATCATGGCTGGGGCACCATCTGGCTCCAGTCCATCCAACCGCGCTGTGACGACACATTCGCAGCTTGCCGGAAGTTCGATATCATCGATTAGCTTAATCGAGGCATTGTCAACTTGTTTTCGGTGCAGGAATATTTCTTCATTACCAGTGCGAAGGATACGTTGGCGAAGATCCAAATGAAAACCACAGTGGAGCATAACATCCATGCCCAGAAAAACATCTTCATCAACGTCAGCCACCAGCACTGAGTGAACAAGAGAGGTTGAACCAAACTGTAGCGTTACCTGTATCTCACCGTAGACTCTAGCAGAATCTCCGGTAGCGGTACGCAGTCTCCAACTGGTAGGCCACATCTTCTTTCGCATAATGATGGATGGTCGAACGATAGTTTTTGTAGCTCCAGTGTCTACCAGCATGCTAAAGTTCTTCCCATCAATGAGGCCATCCACATATAAGCTGTCCACGTGATGTCGCAGAGTTGCCAATTTAATGGTGTGAGGGGCTTCGGGAATGTTTGGGGTCGATTTCGCCCTCCAGGAGTCGACCCGTTCTAGTTTTCCTGCTGCTGGGGTACTTCAGCAGAAGATTTTTCTTTTTGGGGGCAAGTATTTCTTATATGGCCTAGTTCTCCGCAGTTCCAGCATCTCACTTGGCGCCTTCTTTTTGGAGATAACTTCATTAATCTCTCTACTACCGCTTCAACGTCGCTAACGAAATGAACGGCATGGTCGTAGTTACCGGTGATTTCCCTTAGTCGAGCAACTCCACGTGAGGCCTCCGTCGCCGCCTCAAACTCCAGGGCAATGGTCAAGGCGTCCACAAGAGTCTTCGGCCGCGCCAACCGTACAGCGCGCTGCAACTCGACGTCTCGAAGACCATCGGTGAAGGTTTGGACTGCTAGGCACTCCAGGAAATCCTCCGCTGCATTTGAATACGCAAGTCGTACCATTCTTGCTACATCCGCTTCAAATTCCTGGATAGTTTCTCCATTTTTCTGTTTTCGGCTTTTTAACTGCATTCGGTACACCGGTTGTAGATGAGTTTGACCATAACGCATCTCTAGACGATTCACCAATAACTCGAAGTTGTCAGCTTCATCCGGCGTCAATGATTGCAAGACGTCTAAAGCTTCGCCTCGCAGAGCTACGGTTAGGGACAATGCTTTCTCCTGGGATGACCATCCATTAGCTCTGGCCGCTGCGTCGAATTGTTTCAGGTAATTTGGCCAGGAAGTCTTCCCGTCGAAGGTCGGGGGTTTCATCGTCGTTCGTACATGGGTCGTCTCCTCGCTTCTTTGTCGTTCGACGTCTGCGTGGCAGGTTTCCATCCTTCTTGCATCTCCGTCGCCGTGGTGGATGGTTTGGTTTCGGCGGCTAGCTTCCTGTTCTTGTTGAAGCTTCCTTATCTCGGACTGCATTTGCTGGTTGATCTGGTTTTGCTCGTCTTGCATGTTGGTCACTTGCTGATTCAAGTTGGCCACTTGCTGGTTTTGCTCTTCTCGCAAGTCGGCGACTTGCTGATTTTGCTCGTCCCGAAGATGTGATATTTGCTGTGAGAACGAACTGGATAACTCATCTGATAGGGTAGACATCCGTTGTGATAGCTCCTCTTGTTGGTTCTTCATCTGACTGGATAGCACCTCTTGTTGGTTCGTCATTCGTTGC
Organism: Altica lythri; assembly: GCA_964028335.1. NCBI lineage: Eukaryota > Metazoa > Arthropoda > Insecta > Coleoptera > Chrysomelidae > Altica > Altica lythri. Next base: position 5,451,557 of record OZ034809.1, read on the forward strand.
GACAGCTGGGACATATCTTCGCGCTGGCTGCTTATCTGACTGGACAACTGGGAAAGTTGTTGAGATTGTTCTTCTTGTTGGCTCGTCATTCGTCCTGATAGCTCCTCTTTCAGCTGGGACATATCTTCGCGCTGGCTCTTCATCTGACTGGATAGCTCCTCATGTTGGCTCGTCATTCGTCCTGATAGCTCCTCTTTCAGCTGGGACATATCTTCGCGCTGGCTCTTCATCTGACTGGATAGCTCCTCATGTTGGTTCGTCATTCGTCCTGATAGCTCCTCTTGCAGCCGGGAAAGTTGTTGAGCTTGTTCTTCTTGCAGCCGGGAAAGTTGTTGAGTTAGTTCAGAATTTGCTTTTTGAACTGGGTCTTCGAACTCCACAGCATCAGGGTCCAAATTATTATTTACGTAGTACTCACGGAGCCGTCTCAACAATACGGATTTGCTTCCAGTAGTTTCCAACTCTAATTCTTCAAGCTCTCTTCTAAGCTCAGCCACCAATAGTTCATTTATCTTTTTTCCAGGCATTCTTGTATCTTCACCCCACACCTGACACCAATTTGAAACACGTATGGGGGCTTTTTACACAATTTATTTACAAAATTGTTAAGATACACTGAACTCTGCTGGATAACGTCTAACTACTTGACAATACAATGAACTCTTGTGAACACTTGACTCGAACTGACGTTAACTGTCCGTGCATCCCCTTATATACAACATTATTTAATCTAGTTAGTGTGTTTAGAAGTTTCTAGAATTTTCTAGAAACATTATTTAAAATGGTCAGTTGATTTTTTTACAAACTTCTAAAAATCAACTGTCAACAACAATCTTTCAAATTAAGGTCCCTTCCGTTACGGTTATCCCGTTACAATATATTGTAAGAGACTATAAAAAGATGGGAATACAAACAAGAAACACAAAACAACAAATTATTCCAATGATAAATAGAAAAAAAAGGATTGAGTGAAGAAGATAAATACATTTCAGTAAATTTCAAATTAAGCAATCTTTGTGCTATTGTTTTCTCTTACTTTCAATATCTTGTAACTTAATTTGCTTTAAATTACCATTTTATATGTAGACATTACGAATAAAGAGATTTGTTTTTCCACCGGAAACATAGTCATCGGGAGGGAACTTTTTATTACCAAAAGATACACCTTTCTGAAGTAAAGATAATTTACAGCAACTGAAGCAATAAAATTTCGATATTGTCGTAATGTGAATCCATTAAAAATTAGCATTTTACATGTTTATCCAATTTGAAACACGAGCGTCTAAAAATTTACTTAAAAGTGAAATGTGCAAATTAAACTTTTACATGTTTTACATAGTCTAGGCAATAAAGCACTAAATTTTGCCTTACCTCCAAAATTTAAATTTCAGAGCTTCAGTGCTTAATTACCTCGACTAATAAGGTGAATTTATTAAATTTTGTAAAGCTCGGAACAAAGATTTACCGATTTCATTTCAGATTTACTCTTTCTAATCAGTATATCTTAATTAATCTATTATAACGTTATTGATTGTTTAAACCGTTAAGAATACAAATACAATTGAAATACTGACCCACAAAGACAGTGTAAATAAATAAACCACTTCAAGATTCAACATATTTTCTAGAAGTATTTGTTTTATTAGAATTATACAGGGTGTTAAGTTTGCATGGGACAAAAATTCAAGGGTCGATTCCTTGGATTATTCTAAGAATATTTGGTCCTTTAATGATATTTGATAGGACACTTTGATTCAAAGATACGGGACGAAAAAATAATTTCAGTAATAACAATTTATTACCGCTCGGATGCAAGAATCCAATCGTCTCTTCATTAAGTTCCGAACTCTATCAAAAACACCAGGATTGTTTCTGACACCCATCAATTATCCGATTCCTCAAATCTTTCACATCTTTCACTGAAGTCGTATAAACTAATGACCTTAGGTGGCCCCATAGAAAATAATCCAGGGGGTTTAAGTCAGAGGATCGAGCAGGCTATAAGTGTGGTCACCTCGACTCATTCCTGCGATATCCGTATGTTACTATAAAAAACTCTCTAGCCAATATTATAAAATATACTGGTGCACTATCATGTATAAACCAAATTGCAGTTCTTGTTACCAATGGGACATCCTCTAGAAACTGAGGCAGCGTTTGTTCCAAAAAGGTATACCTCGCCGATAAGTCTTCCTGGCAGAAGTACCGATCCAATTAGGAAGTCACCAGAATTCCCTCCTAAACGTTTAACGAGAACTGGTGTTCAAAGCGTTCTTCAAGCACCTGATGTGGATTTTCTTCAGCTCAAACATGGTTATTGTGGAAATCATTTATTGCATTTCTTGAGAAACTGGTTTCATCGGTAAATAGAATAAGCGTCAGTAATTGAGGAACTTGAACCAATCTGTGCAAAAGCCATTGACAGAAATCAATACGTAGACGAAAATCTGCAAGAAGAAGTGCCTGAACGCGTTATATGTGGTATGAGTACAACAAATAGTCTCTAAAGAATTTTCCAAATCGTCTAGTTACTTACATTTAAGAGTATTTGCAGTTTTTATAGTAGGCTACTCAGATCTTCTTCTATTAGGGTCAACACATGCTCTTCTACTTCTTCCATTCTTACTGTCATTGGCCTTCCTCATCCTCCACTTTGCTTGAATTTTTCTGTTTCACGAAGTCGTTAATGTATACTTTGAAAGGTTTTCCTGTTAGGTTTTAATGAATTGCCATTCGCAAGTCCATGTCAGCTATCTCAGTGTTTGTATATGGATTCATGATAGAGAACTTCACTAACAAGACAACGTCAATCACTTTTAACTTTAACCAATTCGACACATACAAACGTTAATAATTTTAAAATTACCAAAGTTGGATGATTCAATTTTTTTTGCCTCGTATCTTCGAAACCAATCGCCCCATCAAAAATCATCAAAGAACAAATAATCCTTCGAATAGTCCAAGAAGTTTTTGCCGCATGTTTACTAAACACCCTGTGTAGTATGCATACACCTTATGCATATTAATATTACTATTTGTCGTGTAATATATGAAATTGATTTATATGTTATGTCATTTGTATTAGAATTATAACAATTTGACATGAACCTTCGTAATAAATAAATGAAAACGGTTACTTTCACTATAAACAAATCATATTTGCAACATTGTAAGCGTCAGTATCAATTAAGGCAAAATGCAAATCAAAAATAGGCAAATATTCGTCTCTGCAAAAGAATTTGTAAGAAAAAAAATGTTACAAATGCTCAATGTTACAAACCAAATGCAACTTTTTAGTTACGTTATACAGTCTATATATGTATGTATAACCTCGAATTTTGAAGTATTTCAAAAGCATTTGGACATGTTACGTTATACTGGAGATACTTCTGTCGGCAATGTCGGCATTACAGAAGTGCCACACTCCTTTTTTTCTAAGCTGTACTGTTTCGTTCACTTTACAATTCTCCAGCAGGTTAAGAGGTACTTTGAACTTCTTAAAGGATATAAAGGAAGAATACAAGGCAGCAAAATTGCGAAAAAAGGTTCAGCCAGCTTTAGGGCTATTAAAGATTACTGTCCAGAGCCGACTGAAAGCCTGAATCCGCACTGGGAACACATTTCTAGCCAACCTCAGAGCAGAATTTGTCTTGAACAAACATGGCCAGAAGAGCTCAAAACCTGTAGGAATCACCTACGGGTAATTACAGGATTCTTTCCGTGTCATGCACTGATTAAAGGAGTCAAAAGAGCTGAAACACTGCTCAAAACCAGCAGAAATCATTACAGGGTTCCTGGTGGACCATGTACAGCTCGAAGTACACCTGCAAACTATTGGGCTATTTAATGAAGATCCAAGCCGCACATTATACAGCTACTCTACGATTATAAGTCACTGGATCGAAGTAGACAGACATTTGTTTTAGACTTCAGATGACCTCCACCCACTTTTCTTTAGACCTGTTCAAACTAGTAGAGAGCATCAAGATCCTAGAATGGGTGTCATTATTTAAGGGAAGAAGTGTAATAAGTCTTACTGCAGATTATACAGCTACTGTTGCATTGCGAAGAACTGGATGGCAGTAGACAAGCAATTATTGTAGATTTCAGATGGCTTCCTTAAAGACGTCCTTAAGAACAGTACAAATTAGTAGAGAGAACCAAGATCCTGAAATGGGTGACCTTATTCATTGGTAGAAGTACAATAAGCGTAGCTAGGCTGTAGTACGACTAGTCACTGTATATCAGACGGCTTCTATCTTAAAATAATTCAAGAATTTGATTTGTATGTTTGGTGAGTTAACTTCATTTGCTTCTTCACCAAGAGCAAAAAGAATCGTTCCAACGCAGCGTCAACTAACAGTGGTTAATGAATAGCAATATGCAAACAATACACGTCTTCACACGAGTTTGTTGACGATGGTAAATTGAACAATTTGAACACCCACTGTATTCACCAGATTTGGCTCCCTCCGACTATTATGTCTTTAAAAACTTGAAGCAGTCCTTCGGGGAAAGCGTTTTTCGTGGAATAAAAAACCTTTTGCAGCCCTGGAAAAAAATTTAGCAGAGCTTTCAGATAATCATTTTAAAGATGGTATAAAATTACTGAAGATTAATTGAAATAAGTGTGTTCAAGCTACGGGAGATTATAGATGTTTAAAACGTTACAAAATACATAAAATTAAATCCCTATAAACTAATTTACGGTTTTTTTTGTCTACACTTAACTTACAAATTATTCTTTGTTTTGAAAAGTGATTTTATATCCGATGGCCACCATAACCGTATAATAAAATAGTGTGAAGTGCCAAAGTGTACAAGCTGTGAAGTGGAACAAATACAGGATGTCTAAAAGTTAAGGAAATGCTTTTTAGCACGGTTAAACTTTTCCTGTTTAAAAATTAAGAAATCAGCCATGAATATCAGTCATGTAGAATTGATTTGTAGATGTAAAAAATATATTGGTAGTATCACTTTCTGATTATTAATGACATTTTGTGACCTCTGTTCAAATTTAAAAAGCGTATCAACTTTTTGGTATGAAAGTAAAACGTTTTTTCAAATTAGACTGATTGAATAATTTATGTTAATATATTTAAAAATGATTTCATAAAATTGACATAAGTCGCTTTGCTATTTAAACTATACCGTATTTTATTGCATACATAAATAATAATCCTATCTATATACATATATATTGTATCCAGTTCATTAATTTACGTCCATCAAAACTGTTATATAAAAAACGAATTTTTAATTTGAGTGACGATGATGTTTTTAGTTGTACATCACTTTTAGTTGGAACTAAAAAATTATGTTCCACCAACATGAATTTTGAAGGCATAAACCCATGAATTATTAATGCATTGCCAGTATTTCTGTCTCTATCTTTGTCCGACCGATTCAGTTTTGTTCAGGGTGCGGCAACACTTGTTATGTTATAATCAAAGAGAATTCAGAGAATTATTTTTTTTAAATTCGATCAAATCCTATCAGAAATATAATATCTAGTTAGTCAGCATTTATGGTTAAAAGCTAGTAGTGGTATCTCATTTTTTCGTTTTTCAATTTTTTTTTTTGGTTTTGTCGTTTTTATCATATTTTCTCCCTAGTTTCCAGTACTTAATTAAGGGAAAATTGACAGTTTAAATATATGAGATAAAAACTGCGCCACCTTTCGGTGGCGTCATAGTAAGTACTTTATCCATTGACATACACACGTACAAACAAATATATAACCTCGGGTCTTCGGGACACATTTCTTTCGTAAGTTTTCCGGGTGTGTGATTCGCCTTTAAGGAAATCGGTTGCTAGCTTTAGTTTTGAGTTTTGTAAAAGATATGTTTTTGTTAATGTTTGTTGGTGTTATCAGAAAGAGATTTTATTGATTGGATAGCTTCTCATTAATTGAGTTAATAAGAAAAAGGTCTCAAGTGAAGTCGGTACGAAGAGAGAAGGAGAAAGTAGAGTAGCAGAAAAAAAGAGCTGGAAAACAGGGGAGTGGAAAGAACACCTCCCACAGAATAAACGTTCTTCACTTTCGTATATTCTTTTCGTTTCTCTTCTGCTGTTTTTGTCCCATAGAATTGGGTTGGGGAATCTAGTGATGAATCTACTTTCAGTTATTCTTTGTTGTGTCGTCGTTCTAATTTCATATTCTATTTTATTTCTTAGTATCCTGGAGCGTAATCTTTCAATGGTGCTAATGACTACAATTCTTCTGTAGTTTTGGAGTTATTTGTTGGACCTTTCTTAAATGAAAAGATTATGTAAGACATTCATCTGTCCCTTTTTCTTCATTCATACGTCTTTTAAATTTTTTACGCAGCATTCCTCATAATGTCTTCTTCTTGATGTGATCTTTTCTGCAGACGCTCTAAAAAGTTGCATGGACGTTTTGTTAAACCAGGTTCTCCTTCGCCCTGGACCTCGTCTTCCAAATATCTTTTTTTGCGGTACAGTTTGGATGGTCAAAACTTTATTGAATCCAGATAGATTCCTCCGACTCCAGGTGCTTGTCATGTTTTGGTAGTTTTAATAGTCTCTTTAACATTGTTTTTATCCAGCTTTATTTCGTTTTCTTCATTCACATATTCATCCACCTCTTGTAATTCTGTTATGACTTTTGTCCGTTTTTCTACTACTTATTGTTTTCATTGGTTAACGGATATAAGTGGCAATCTTGACCTTCTCTGCAGTAGGTCTGAAGAGTTGCAGAGATATTTTTCTAAACCAGGTTCTGAGGTTCTTCAACCAAGACGTTCTTCTTCTTCCTGGACGTCGTCTCCTTGCAGGATAGTTTAGATAGTCAAAGTTTTATAAATTCTGGATGCATTCTTCCGACTCCAGGTGCTTTTCATGTTTCCATAATTTTAACTTCAACTTTGTTTTTATCCAGCTTTATTTTGTTTCTCATTCATCCTCCTCTTGTAATGTTGATCTGTATTGTGGTCGTTTTTCTACTAGTAATGCCTTGTTAATATTGGTTATCGGATATGCTTGGGGATTGTTTTGCCATCCCTCTCTGATATTCTAACATTTTTAACGATTTTCAACGCTGCTGTCCTTCTGGTCCCTTCTATTTCTTGGGCTATGTATTCCCATTTCTTTATATAGCTAAAGTTTATTCTTTTCATTACTTCTGTGTTTAATTCTCTGTATTGTTGTTCAATTTTTATATTATTCTCATTTTATAAATGTTTCAGATGAACTTCTTCTATTTCTTCTCTATTGATCCCCGATTAAACCCTCTGAAAGCTCTACCATCCTAATTGCTAAATTTGAATTTTTGTTTGGAGAGTATGTAATTGACTTCAATTGACTGTTTATATTGGTAAATTTATGTGGTCAAAGTATGTCTTTAAGTTCGTACTCTTCCATAGTCTTGTTCCATTTTCATTTATTTTCTCCTCTCCATGTTTTCCCAAAACGTTAATCTGTTCTTGTTCCTACCCACTAAAATCACTTTGGAACTTGTTGTATTTGTTCTTTCAGTATCTCTTTAAAACTGTCTTATACTCATTGGGAGCATCCACTCCAGAATTGTAATTCCTCTTCTTCTATTTGAGATACTTATTTTTATTACTCTTTCATCTAGAGCTTCCCATGTTTTTATTTGATTCTTGTAACGTTTTTTAATCAGCACCAATCTCTTGCTTTCGCTTTTTCTCTTTTTGGTACTCTTGTGTAACAATTAAACATTTCGCGGTCGTCTCCCTTTTATGTAAATATCAAAGGTATTTATTAAGATGTAAATTAACAAATTTTATTTTGGAAAGTCTGAGAGGTTTTTATTTAGAAAATTTTTACACTGAAAGTTGTATATTCATACTAAAAATAAGTAGGATTATGGTAACCTATTTCATCACTATACAGGCAATATATCATACTTTGAAGTATTTAATTAATTTATCATTATTTACTCCGCTTGCTGTTGAGATTTAACTTAATGCTATTGTCATCAAACAAGCAAAATTTGTAAAATTATCTTAGATGAAGGTTTTATTTAATTGAAGGTTCCATAAATATTGCTTGTTATTCTTAAATCATCACTTTTTTTAGCAAATTTTACAAAATATTGCAGGTTTGAGTAAAACTGAGATAGATTCTTAAAACATCGGTTTATTTTTGTAAAATATGATTTAAAAGTGCTTTTGTGACTCTGATAGTGTCCAAGTTCAAGTTTGACCGCCCGCATTTCTTCATTGTGATTCAGAGTGTGACTCGGCGCGTGTCGGCCCGCCTGAGTTCTTCTGGGAGTGCCCTTAAGTACTGCTAATGCTCTTTTACCAGTGACGTACTTAAATCCAATTACAAATAAAGACATCCTTCATTATTTATTAATCTCATTCATGATCTTTTCCTCTAGAAATAATATATTTCCTCTATTCTTCATTCATCAGTCACATCACAGATATGAGCTTTTCCTCTAGAAATGATACTTTTCCTCTATCCTTTTTTACACACTACTCTAAAACCTCAACAAATTTAAATCACAGACATGAGCTTTTTTCTCTATGCTTTATTACTTATCAGTCTAAAAGCTCAACAAATGTAAATCACAGATATGAGCTTTTCCTCTAGAAATGATACTTTTCCGCTATCCTTCATTACACATCAGTCTAAAACATCACAGACATGAGCTTTTTCCTCTCAAAATGATTTTCATTCTCTTTCATTACTCCTGAGTGTAAACCTCACCAAATTTTAATCACAGCTGTTTCCTCTATGCTTTATTACTCATCAGTCTAAAACTCCAACAAATGTAAATCACAGGCATGAGCTTTTTCGTTCAGAAATGATATTTTTCTTCTATTCTTTATTACATATAGGTATATGTCTAAAACATCAACAAATTTAAATCACAGACTTGAGCTTTTTCCTCTAGAATTGATAGTTTTTCTCTATTCCTCATTACACATCACTCTAAAACCTCAACAAATTCAAATCACAGACAAAAAGCGTTTTCCTCTAGAAATGGTAACTTTTACTTTATCCTTCATTACACATCATTCTAAAACCTCAACAAATTTAACATCACAGATATGAGCTTTTTCTCTAGAAATGATATTTATCCTCTATCCTTTTATGTATCCCCATTGTAAACCTCACAAATTTAAATCACAGACATGAGCTTTTTCCTTTATGCTTTATTACTCATCAGTCTAAAACCTCAACAAATTCAAATCACAGATATGAACTTTTTTCTTCAGAAATTATATTTTTCCTTCATCCTTAATTACACATCAGTCTAAAACATCAACATATTGAAATTATGAGCTTTTTCTTCTAGAAATTCTACTTTTTCTCTGTCCTTCATTACACATCAGTCTAAAACCTCAACAAATTTACATCAGAGACATGAGCTTTTTCCTCTAAAAATGATATTCATTCTCTATCTTTCATTACTCCTCAGTGTAAACCTCACCAAATTTTAATCACAGACCTTGAGCTTTTTCCTCTAAGCTTTATTACTCATCAGTCTAAAACCCTAACAAATGTAAATCACAGGCATGAGCTTTTTCCTTCAGAAATGATATTTTTTCTTTATTCTTCATATCATATATGTCTAAAACATCAACAAATTTAAATCACAGACTTAAGCTTTTTCCACTACAATTGATACTTTTTCTCTATCCTTTATTACACATCACTCTAAAACCTCAACAAATTCAAATCACAGACAAAAGCGTTTTCCTCTAGGAATGGTAACTTTTACTCTATCCTTCGTTACACATCATTCTAAAACCTCAACAAATTTAACATCACAGACATGAGCTTTTCCTCTAGAAATGATATTTATCCTCTATCCTTTTATGTATCTCCATTGTAAACCTCAACAAATTTAAATCACAGACATGAGCTTTTTCCTCTATGCTTTATTACTCATCAGTCTAAAACCTCAACAAATTCATATCACAGATATGAGCATTTTTCTTCAGAAATGATATTTTTCCTTTATAATTAATTACAAATCAGTCTAAAACATTAACATATTGAAATTATGAGCTTTTTCTTCTAGAAATTCTACTGTTTCTCTGTCCTTCATTACACATCAGTCTAAAACTTCAACAAATTTACATCAGAGACATGAGCTTTTACCTCTAGAAATGATATTTATCCTCTATCCTTTTACTCCTCAGTGTAAACCTCAACAAATTTATATCACAGACATGAGCTTTTTCCTCTATGCTTCATTAGTCATCAGTCTAAGACCTCAACAAATTTAAATCACAGGCATGAGCTTTTTCTTCCGAAAATGATATTTTTCCTCTATTCTTCATAACACATCTGTCTAAAACATCAACAAATTTAAATCACAGACTTGAGCTTTTTGTTCTAGAAATGATACTTTTTCTCTATCCTTCATTATACATCAGTCTAAAACCTCAACAAATTCAAACCACAGACATAACCTTTTTCGTCAAGAAATGATATTTTTTCTCTATCCTTCATTACACATCAGTCTAAAACCTCAACAACCTCTACCCTTCATTACATCTGCCGAAAACCGCAATAAATCACAGACATGAGCTTTTTCCTTTAGAAATGATATTTTTCCTCTATCCTTCATTACTTATGAGTCTAAATCCTCAACAAGTTCAAATTATTGACATGAGCTTTTTGCTCTAGACGGATTTTAATAACTGTGTGACCTTATGCGATCATGTAATATTGAAAAAACTTCATTTGTGCACAAAAAAATGCATCCCAAACAGAACTCGTTATTTATCGGTGGAAATGAGTTTAATTTTGTTACTCAAAGGTTTTTGGGGTCGCCTAAAAACGAATATGAGATTGAAAAGCGACCTTCTTAGTACTTAGTACTTTTTCTTTAGCTTTTCTTACTCATTTATTCTATGATCTATATCTCTTTTATTTATTAGGAAGTCATTTAAAACCTCAACAAATTTAAATCAAAGAAATTGGCTATTTTATCTTATGCAATTTAATTTTGGTGTTTCTAGTAGGGCTTAATCAGAATTAACCATATAATTTTTAATAGTGGGAACTAATTATTTACAACAGATATAAAATTAAGTTTTACTATCCTTTATAGTATACGACTTTTTAGTCTATCATAGTAATTATCTACCTAATTAATTGTTACATTTTAACAAATCTAATTTTGTTTCAGGTAAAAAGTGGCGGTCTTTAACACCACAAGACCGGAGGCCGTTTGTGGAAGAAGCTGAACGTCTACGGGTGATCCACATGACTGAGCACCCCAACTACAAATATCGTCCTCGTCGAAGGAAACATAACAAACAACGTGCTACAACAGGCCCAGGGCCCCGTGTAGGAACGTCTTTACCTAGCCCGAATCTACCTAATATGTCTCCTAGATACTCTCAGTATATTCCTAATGCTAGTCTTTCGCCGAATCTACAGCAACAAGCTGGGTTTAGTTCTATGAACTTTCCAAGTCCGGGTGGTAGTGTTGATTATACCAATGATAAGAGATATAGTCCTGATAGTTATAAGTTTAATAATCATTATGGATATTTATCATATAATTTCGCGCAACAGAAGAGTCCGTATTCTAATCAGTCACCTGAAAATTCACCAGCACAAAGTCCAGATACTAAACCTGATAGCCCTTTAGAAGGTAAAGAAAGTAATGATAAGAATACTGGTTTGCCTACACCTGATCTCTCACCAATGGAACAAGATAAAGAACAATACTCGCAGTATAAAGAAGAAACTAGAATAACAAACACTCAAACTTCCGTACAGTCAAATGAACAATCATACAACACTAGAGTTCATAATTTTAGACAAACTAATACACAATTTACATCACAACCAATCACATCAGTTCCAATGGCAAATGGTTTGTATATAATGTGTACCAATAAGAGTAGTGTTGAACAAGGACAAGTAGTAACAGGTACTTTCTATCCACCAGTAGCTACTTCACAAGATCAACAATTATTAGGTAGTAGCTCTCACACCTCTGGTATTAATACCTCCAGTAGCTTAAGTTACGGTTATGGTACAAGTGTTCAACCATATTACAGCAAAGAGTATACATATGAGCATCATGACCAAAGTCTTGGATATCCACCAATGAAACTAATGGAAAAACCTGATTACCTCCAAGTATACAAACCAATAGAGGAACACTACGATTACGGTCAAGAATCTAACTTAGTGCAATCGTATATTCCAAATCCAAGTGGAGAGAATCGTAGCGATGTCGATGGAGACGATGTCGATACTAGGGAATTCGATAAGTATCTTAAATTTAACAACTCCGAAACTCACGTTATAGATTCTAATCATAACTATCGTAATGAAGGACTGAGTTCTAACGTTGCGTACAATTTCCAAGCTCAACCAACTTCTGTGATTTTGCCGAATGCGAATGTTAAACCTGAACCATATATCACACACTGCCCGGATATCTTTGAAATAGCACCAAATGGTGTTCCTAAAAACGAGGATGATTTTAGTGAAATTTTAGCTGGAGTGCGAAAGACATGTTTTAGTACATGATAATAACTGTGTTTTTTTTGTTAATGAAATTATGTGCAATCTTTTGGTCATTCTATACTTTCGCATTTGCTTTTCTTATATTTTAATTAGTGCCTCTTCTTTTAACTTATGTTGTTCTCTTAAAAATTTTAAGCAAGAACCAACATTGGTCTACAGAATTAAGAAAACCTTGAGTACCATATATTTAAAATCTGGTTTTATTTTTACACCAACTCCAAATTTACTTAGCTTGTTATGGTTTTGGAGAAAATTGCTCTAAAATAGTTGCTAGGAATTAATCGCTCAAGTAGTTTTTTCACAAGATCAATTTAAAGGACCTCGCACAAAATGAATGGAAATTGGGACCCACTCGATTTGTGATCTGTTATAGTTCTCGAAAATGATGCTATGAATAGTTTCGGAGATGTAAAGGGTAAAAATGTGGCATTTGTTGCAGGCCTAATAACCTTGCTGGTTACAGCCTAGTCTGACTCTAAGGATCACTCATCCATACAAGGTATCTAAAGGAAAGGCTTGTGATGCCTCAAAACTCGTGGATTTATAGGCCTTCAAGGTTGCTGACTCCTACAAAGACACCTTAGGGCTATTTCGTGTCAATAGAAAATGATCAAAATCAAAAAATCGAAATGCCTAGGGTCTGGAATGTGTTGTGATCCAGTTGTTTAAGCCAATTTCTCTGGAAGCTCAAATCAAGGTCCAGTCAAGTCAGTTAATCACTAAAAATGGTTAGGATGAAATAATAGGATGCATGGGTGAATCAAGGCAATTTCACGATCTGAACTAATGTAAAACCTAACTAACCGTTCAAGCCCTTACTTGATCTAATCCTCGGAATCAGACTTGGCATATCGAAGAACACATTTAAGCACTTACTTAACTCTTCACCATTTGACACTGACTTAGAAATAGTTGTTTAGGCCCTTATGGCACATTTTCCTCTCTATATCTCTAAACCAGAGGATGGATGGGATTTTCAAATCACCGATCATGCAACTTTTATCAAAATAAGATCACCTAACGAGTAAATAAAGACCATTTAATGATCAAACTAATGTCTTCAAATCAACAGTTCAACTCACACCAGAAAAAAATGTGGATTTTCCGGTAGTGCAGTATCCTTAACAGTCTCAATCGATTTTGTTGAAGGATAACTAACTTTTAAGGCCCTTACATGATCACTAGATACCCTTTAGGGATAAGTAATCCTCAGAATCAGACTTGTCGTATCCAAAAACACATTTACTTACTTAACTCTTCACCTTGTGTTTATCTTCAACAGAGACTTAAAAACAGTTTTTTGGGCCCATAACCATTATGACACATTTTCCCTATATCTTTAAATCTATTCCTAGGATCACTGTGGGCTCAAAACATCTTTTTATCAGAATATGGAGATCTATCACGTATTACAATACAATTCTAGAAAAATCGAGTGGGAACCAATTTCCATTCATTTTGTGCAGGGTTCATCCTATGTTTTGTAGATCCAAAATGAAGATTTTTATATATTCAAAAATAACGATCTAGACCATCTTGATATATACTGATAACCTTATTGAATTACCTTATTCTGCTTAGATTTTTTGAAGCAATTTTACAAAAAGCAACTATTTCGTGAGCAACTGAGTTTTGAGCAACTGTTTTGGAGCAATTTTATTTTTTTATTCACTTAACAAAATTCTAAGGGAAGTTAAATATGATAATATTTTCATTTTTTTTTAAATATGAATGTTGAAAATACACTTCTGGTGTAATGAAAAATTGGTAGTAAATGCAATTAATAGAAAAGTTTGTAATCGTAATTGTCTATTGTGTTTCCTTTTTATTGGAGTCAATTTAAATAACTATGAAATATAGGATTTTTAAAAAAATTATACAGCTTGTTGTATACATTTATCGATAAGTACAAAAAGGATAAATAGCTATTTTTAAATTGTTTTAAAAATAGTACTGAAGATGGCACTAAATTTGAATTATTTATTTCGAAATTTTATTATGTAATAAAAATTTATTAATATAAGTGATTCAATGCGGAAGATTATTTATAATATTTTTTTTTAACTTGATGAAACTATTTAATACTGTGATATTTTTCCTTAAATAAGTACCTATCTAAATAGACGTCATTTTTTTTGGGAACACTAATATTTCTAGTTATTAAATTTTTCAGTTATTATTATTTATTTATTACTTAAGAATTATTTGATTGTGACGTCTTAATATTACCTTGAGTAGAAAAAACTTCACTTGTCTAATTCTAATTTACACAATGTGAAATATCTTATCTTTGAATCTTCATGGTAACGTGAACAAATAGCATCTAAATAAAACATATTTTTAAATAATAAATTAGTATAAAACATAGATTTATTTAAATGCAAAAAATTAATTTTCATTTCTACTATTATTAATTTTTTTCAAGTATTTTACAACTCTCATTTATTTATTTTCCAGAATTATAACATTGTTTTTCATAAATCAGTTACTCCTACTGTTACTTTCACATAAAATAGGTATCGTACTGTTATCGCCCATCTCTAACGTACCCTAATGAATATGTTCTTGTTATGGGTAGAGTTAAAGAGCACTAAAAATGTAGAGGTGGAGGATAATATTTATTTATATTAAAATTATAAAGTAAATATATTTAGATATGAAAATTAATTAATCATATTGATTTTTATTCTTTAATTCTTAAATTTTGTTGTTATTTACTTGCCCATTTCATAAATTCTAATTTTGAATTTAAACAGTTATTTTATATTTAGTTAACATAGATAGGTACTTATTGTTTATCTCTTGTATGTATATATAATTATATCTATTTCTATAAAAATCATTGCAGTTTTATACAATTTTTCATTGTTCTTTTTTATTTGCGGAATTTTAATTGTTATATATAAAGTACTGTTATATTGTTTTTAGTAAATTTTTTAAACGGAAGTGGCATTTTAGGTGTAATAATTATTAATTATTGATTAAGGAATGTTTGCAAGAAAAATTTTATACCTAGAAATGTCTTTTCTTATTAGAATTTTCGATGGATACAAAAAAAATATTAATAATAAATACCTAGTAATAAATTCCTGACATTAATACATTGTTAATTATTATTTATATTTAATGTAAAAACCAAAGTCTGTACATTATGTAAAATATGTTTTAGCTAAAAAAATTGTATTATATATTTGTATATCATTAAAGAAGGGAAAATATATTAATTCTAAATATTTATTATTCGACTTATCATTTATCCACCTTTTTTCATTACATAAAAAATACAAAGTTTTTTGACAAAATTTTTAAAACTTCAAGCAACTTACTTTAGCAGCACGTGTGGGAGGAGCGGAAACCTGATTTTCTTAAAATGATTACTGGCTGCGCAAACTCTGAGAAACTTGACCTGTTTGTATTTGGTAACGATTTTTTTAAAGATTTTTTGAGACGTTCGTGAAAATAGATTGTTTATAAATCTTTTTAGATACCATTTTTGTGAACTCTTGTTAAAAAAGACACATATTTTTTTAGTTTATTGTTAAAAATTTTCATTGCCTGAAAACACATATAAAACGATGTTTTCTGAGACTGATTTATAGATCCCGAAACCACAGGAATACTAAATTTCTTGAAAATCTTATATACCTACATATGTAGGTATATAAGAATGGTTAATGTTGAAAAACTGTAAAGAAGTTCTTTCGGTGCCGGTAGCATTAAAGGGAGGGTTTTATTTGCTAACAATATTCTCAAATTTCACAATGTCAAAGACTTTAACAAGAAAAAAATGAAATTTTAGCCCCATCTTTATAAAAACTGCACTTTTTACATAAATCTATTTTTTTATTATATTTCCCCACAGTCTTCTATGTGCAAAACATTACCATGGTATAATCATTTACTAAGTGTCTAATAGATTGTCACGGGTTAAATTTTCGCAAGTGATAAATATTTAATGTATAAACATAAGCGTCTTCCTACCTTGAAATTTCCCATTAATAAAGATTTATTTGGGTCGGGAACCGCTTGATCTGGTTCGGCAAAGATAATCGCCAGCTATTATTTATTATTCTAGCCATAAATTATACCTGATATCGCTGGAATTATTTTTAGAAGTATATTTATTAAAATTCCGTTTATGAATCCTGGGGGTTATGTTATTATTTTCACCCGGCCGAGGTACTATTTCTCTTCTTTTGTCGATAACTCGAAGTAAAGTGTTCTACAGTCAGTGTTCTGTTATATTTCTATCTTGCTTAATAAAATTGAAAATGAATGAGGAATTAGGTAATGTTGAGATTTTTATCGATATCTTGATAAATAATAAGATTAGTCGTATCTAACGACTACTGTTTGTTCGTAAATTGGTAGCTGAAGATCCTACGGTTATTGTCCCTATAGTAGTAGAGGCCACCTCTTATTTCGACGTGTGTCAAAATTTCGTGTATGTGATATGAAAGAATCGGTCCTTTGTTTTACCAGCCTTTGTCGTGAGAACGTGGCAGTGAGAAGATTTTCGGGGTTTAAGTTGTAATCTCTATTCATCGGAGACAATTCATTTTGGATTTACGAAATTAAACCTCAGTTTTCCTAACGAACAGTATTGGAGTGAGATTTTCACTAGTTTTGTTGGATTCGTAAGGAAATCGCTTTGGCGGATTTTAGGAAATCTTCTGTGGTGAGTAACACGTTATTTATTCATGTGGTTGTTCGATTCTTATGGTTCTTTCGTTCCCTATGAGTGTAGGTAGCCCATAGAGCAGACAGTAGGTAGATTTGGTGTTTTAAAACCGTTCAGACGGTAGACTGTGGTAGAATTCCCGATTGGTGCAATTAGCAACGAGAATATTGTTCCACCCGTTTACCAGCCAGGGGTGTCACGAGTTTTAAGAAATAAAACAACCCTATCTTAATAGGTGAGTTACTATATTATATTTTTTTCTTTATATATATAAGATTAATAACGCCATATAGACGCAATTTTAGTTTTAATATTTTGATTTTACATGTGTATTTCTTTGTGTATTGTATGTAGGTTTATTTATGTGAAACTAGACTCCTTTTGCTTATTCTTTTACTATTATAAATTAATTTTATGTTAAACTTTGATTTAATTTATTGTTATAATTTTGTCGTGACTAGCAAGTCAAATTTAAGTTTGTTGAGTACATTTAAATCATTAGTTTTGATCATTAATTGTAAATTCAGAGAAGTCAGCTTCTAAATGTTGTATTATTCATTTAAATTCATTTTTATTCTTTCATTGTAGTACAAATTTAAGTTAATGTGTTCAAATTGTATTAAAGTCAGTAAGTCAATTAATTGAGGAGTCATTAAAATTTGTTTGAGCTATTATTAATTCCAAATTACGATTTTAGGGTTCTAGTTACGGGCTTAAGTCCTAGTTATAGGCTGAAATCCTAGATACAGGTATAAATCCTAGTTAAGGGTTTAAGTCCTAGTTTTTGATTGAGTTTTGATTGCTGACCTGATACTTAGTCGAGCTTAAGTTAGTGTGGTTGGTGCAAGCCTATTGGTTTTGGAACAGGTTTGGTTTTTGGAACCGACCTAAGTATTAGAGACGCCGAGGATTAACAGATAAGCCTAATTAGATTTAAGTCGCAACTATAGTAGTTAAGAAAAAAAATCTATTTTTCTTGTCTTTTTTTTATTGTATTGAGTGTGATCACACATATTGGTAAATTTATCTTTTAATATTATTCATATATTCTTTTTTTTTAGTATATAAATATCAATAGCGTTGTCAAGCACGAGGCTTGACAGTTTTGTAATTCTTAATATTTCTATTAAAGAAGGGCCTAGTTGATATTTTGTTTTATTTAGCTCACTTTATCGTTATTTTTTTTTTATTGTGCAATTCAATTATAGTCTGGCCGTCGAAAAGATGGAATGATCACGAGACAAATGTACTCCTTATTTCAGCCCACAGTTTATATCATCTTTGGTATGAGTACAGTCTAAACTGTCCTTCGTTTACTGCAGTTTAGAAGGCGTTACATCGTAAGATTAAGCCGTTCAGATGCCCGTATTCACTGATCAAGAATCCTTGAATTCCATCTTTTCAGCGGCCGGGGTATAGTACTGTTTAATATTTTGAATTTATTTAATTATCTCCAGTGGGTGAAGTAGTGCCTGGAACATCAGGGGTTTCCGATTTTAACCGTACAAATCGGTGGCGCACTCACTTTATTTTGGTACCTACCCTCTACGGCTGAGCTGGGCACAATTTGCCAGTAGAGAAACCACTACCGATCTCAGCTGGAGTTGGATTTAAATTGGAATAAATTGATTAACCTTTTTACTAATTTTTCAAAATTTGATTTTGTTATATTTTCATTAAAAAAATACGTGGCAAGATCCGATAGTGATTTACAAGATAAATGCTCGTTAGTTGTAGAATGCTTAGCAGACTGGAGCTACGCACACTCTTTACTGTTGAATGCAACGAAAACCAATGTAGTTAGATTCCACAATTACCAAAAGCAATGCACTCCTCCAAGTCCTCGCTTTGGTAATACCGTATATAAAGTCAGTTAAGTCCGTTAAATTCCTGGGACTGTTAATTGATGAATGCTTAAATTGGAAAGAGCACTGTTACTCCCTGATATCCAAACTAAATTCTATTTGCTTTTTATTCAGAAATCTTAAAAACATTCTGTCAGTTGAACAGTTATTGGTTCTTTACCATGCTTAAGTCGCATCAAGGCTAAGATATGGAGTCTGTCTGTGGGGTATTTCAACTCAAGCACCTGATGTATTTATTGTACAAAAACGTATTTTACGAGTAATCATGGGTATTCCAGGACAAGTTTCTTGTAGACTATATTTTAAGGAAGCAAAAATTTTAACACTTGCCAGTATTTTTATTTTTGAAATGTGTATATATTTGTTTTTAAATAGAAGTAAATTTAGATTAAATAGTGATATACATCACTTTAATACAAGACAAGCCAGGGATATTCACGTACCTCAATGCCGTTATGCTGTTTCATACAGATCACCGCACTATTTAGGCTTAAAAATTTTTAATAAAATTCCTAGCTCAATATCATATACATATTAATAATTTGTATAGTTTTAAGGCTAGTTTAAAGACATTTTTGTATGACAACAATGTATACACTTTAGAGGAATTCTTTGCTCTATAGAGCACACTGTCCTGACGAATCCTATATGTATCTGTACATCTCTGGAAAATAAATGTATTTATTTATTTATTTATTTATTTATTTATTTATTTATTTATTTATTTATTTATTTATTTATTTATTTATTTATTTATTTATTTATTTATTTATTTATTTATTTATTTATTTATTTATTTATTTATTTATTTATTTATTTATTTATTTATTTATTTATTTATTTATTTATTTATTTATTTATTTATTTATTTATTTATTTATTTATTTATTCATTTATTTATTTATTTATTTATTTATTTATTTATTTATTTATTTAATAAATTCTTACATTCAATTTTATCAATATCAGTCTTCCTCTGACCATTCCTTATGTGCTAGGCAACAATTTGTATGTTTCTGTATTTATTCAGGTTAAGATATGGCTTTTCTTTCGGTTCTTGTTGGTAAGTCAACTTCAGCTTCACGGTTCTGTCCGATATTTCCATTCCAGACTTAGTTAATATCTCTTGTAGACCAAAACCGGTCTTGCAAAGACAGACAACAAATACTATGCACATCCTACTACGTTCCATTAGATTTTCTTCCAGTTCTTTTGGATGTTTGTGTCGACCTAGTGTCTTCAAAGCGTTTAGAGAGTTTCCTTACACCTGATTTCGGTGCCTCACCATCCAATCTGTTTGCTATTTGTTAATGTGTACAACCTTCTTCACGAAGAATAATTGTTTGTCTCTTTTCCTCAGTGTCTAACTCTTCTTCTGTTAAATTGTGGATGAAGAATGTTTCACTTTCAGTTGTATAGCCTTTCTTAATGATATTTATTTCTTATCATAGCTCTTTGCAGTTGATTTTCAGTAATTTTTTACTTTGGTCGCTTTCTCACCATCCCGGGGACCCTATATTAAATAAGTATTTCTTTCTGTTTGAACATACTGGTGCGACCATATTCTTTGACACACTTCGAGAATGGGTCACTTTTGTTGGTTTTTCCACATCGTGAAACACCCACACAGCGACTTGGAGTTTATTTTCCGGTTCGTAGTAGTAAATCCCAGATCCATAGCAACTTTTTTGGTTTACTTGTTGAACCGGTTCAATGTTTTTTGGACACCAATTGAAGCGAACTGCTTTTTACTCTTCTGTGAGCAAATGAGTGAGGGAAACCAACTTTGTAACACCTAGATCTTCATGTAGGGTCTTTGAAATACCCAAAGATGCCTCTATCCCTCGGTATGTTACACGGAGGTCATTCTAAATTAGATGACGAACCGCATCAATGTTTTGCTGTGTGACTGTGACTTTGCCTGGATTCGTTGCTGAGACTGGAGCGACCATCTTGAAATTAGCAACACCAGCGGAAATTATTTGACTGGTGTGGTGCTCCATTCCCAAACACAGAAAGGATTTCAGCGAGATATTGCTGTTGGGATAATCTCGGCTAAGATCCATTCTTCTACCGATTTGCTAAGTTTAAAAATTCGCTGTACGTACACGACTTTTGGTATCGCAATGAAACTCTGGATATATGTCAATAAGAGATTGAGGTTAGATTTGTGTCTGAAGGTTCTGTTGGTGGAGCCTTCTAAACAAAACTAAAAAGACAACCCTCGTAGATATACATTTCTTGGTTTCTTTGTTCTTATTATAACATTCCTAACTGAAAATCAATTAAATTTCTTAAAACAGTAAAGTTTTTAAATCTTTAACATAATAATATATCGCATCAGACACGTGTTGGATGGTGCATATTTCCTGTTCATGTTTTATTAGTTGTATAATCAATAAATATGTCAATAGTAACTTATATAGTGTACAATATGATGTCTGACAAATAAAAGGAAATATTTAAATGCAATTTGCAATTACAAGACCATTATTAAACAAACACAAAAGAACTGATGGCTCGTGGTAGAGAAATGAAAAATTATATTAATTGATTTTAATACGATTCTGAACATATAAAATTAATATAAATACAGGATGATCTTTAAGGATAAATAGAGGGACGTGCATCAACTCATCTTCGAGATTAATTAATCGGTAGAAATTAAGGAAAGGATTATCTTCCAGTACCTGCTTATGGTCGAATTAGAGTTTAGGGAAATTTTCATGTAGGAGTATATCAATCACAACTGAGATGGTTTGCTTAACTAAATCCAATTATTGATGTCAAGAGTTAGATTTATCCATTCTAAATTAGATGATGTATATAAAAAGAGAATTTGCGTAAGAAGTATAGGGTCTTTATTTACGTGGGTTTAACGTATAAACAGCTATAAAGCAAGTTCTGAATGTCCTTATATCAGCCAAGCTCACGATGATTGTGTAAAAAAGAAAAGTGACGTGTAGCTCAGAATAATAAATTACGGTCAGTTAGCCGCCGGTTAACGTAGAATATCTCAAAGCCTGATCGCCGACTTTGTAATTTACGAATATTCGACTCTGGAGATAATTTTATTATAAATTAAATTAAATCGTTTGCCAATGAACAATCAAGCGTTCAGCTATGAGTCTACGAGTTCCTAGTTGAAATTCCTTTTTTACCATTATCTACACTCAATTCCACACATTTACCTACTTATTTATTATAGTTTTATTTGCTCTTATATATGATTATTAATTTCCCTTTTTTTGTATTTTTATTGCGACCTCTTCAACATTTATCGCCGCTAATTTACATAAAAGCATAATTATATATCTAGACCTTCCTCAAGAATCTATTGTTGAGAACCGTATAAGAAAATAGGAGAAATGAGAAAAAGAGGTCAGGTGTCCACCGGATCAGCTAGTTTATAATTTTAAATAATTTAAATCGCAACAAAATACATCGATTACATTATTAAATTAATTATATGAGTTATTTATAACCTGTATTTGCAAACAACACAACAAACACTAGAATCACATTCCTGCAGAATGTGTAATAAATAAAAGTTTGCCAAAAGAGCTGAAACTCTGCGCAAAACCATCAGCTACGAATTATTACAATGTTTCTTATACGCTCAAGATAAACCTGCAAACTATGGGACTGTTAAATGAAGATCCAAGCAAAAAAACTGCATCAGCTACGAGTCATTGCAGGATTCCTTACAGGCTATATTTTGGTTAAGAGACACCTGCAAACCATGGGACTTTTTAATGGAAACCCAATCTGCAGTTTATGCGGCAGAGAACCTGAAGCAGTTAAACACAAACTGCACCATTGCGAGGCATTGGATCACTGTCACTTTTTAGAGCCTTTGAAGTGCCTCTATAAACATATAGAAACCATCCTTAAAACCGGTAGGAACTAGTAGTGGGTACCAAGATCCAGAATTGGCTGACATGAAACAATGGAAGAACTAAATAAGCTTAACCTTGATCCAAAAGATCCTACATGAAGAACTGGGTGTTTCACAGTTAGTTTCCTGTTGGATTCCTCATTTGCTCACCTTAGAGCAAAAAGCGGTTCGCATCAATTGGTGTTAAAAAATATTGGAACGGTTCAACAAAGGAAGCTTAAAAAACGTTTAAGCTACTTTCAGTCTATATATTTTTTGTCTTTGTGGCTGTATGCAAAACTAAACATAGACTAAGTATTTTAAAAGCGCTAAACGTTCATTTTCTTTAAAAAAATAAATGGTTGTATAACGAGCACATCTATTAATCTCTTTATATTATTCGATGCGGAAAAAAACGATAGACAACCTTTTACTACCTACAAACAAAGAGAATGAATATAATTATGAATTGTGAAATCACTATCCATGAAATATTAACAAATAGTTTAATTTTAAAGCAATCAACGCCGTTTCTTAACTTTCAAACCAACAGAGAATCTGTAAATTTTAAATTTGCATAACCTCCTAAAAGAATCCAACCGTAAACCTGATGGTACTACTACTATTTCCATCTTAACTTGAACGGAAGTGCTGATATCATCAACAGTGAACATTTTCAAGGAACCTAAATAACTGTACATGGAAAAAGGTAATAACTCTTATTTGTTTCGGTACCTAAATCGACCACAAAGTTTTTTTTTTTTTTAACTAAAACACGTGTGTTGATGAGTACCAATAAAATAACCACTAAATTTACCATACAAGGTGTGTCATTAATCAAAACAACATTAAAATGTACGCCTAAAAATTAAATTTGATTAAGAAATTAAAAGAATTTTTTATTAATATATTTAAACGAGGGATTCTTGTATAGGCTTCAATTCCTTTATGATTTCTTTTATTTGTGTTTATTTAAACGGGTGAGTTTATAGCAGTTTAATGGATTATCAATAAAACTGGAGGTTTGTCCAATGTGAAGGAAGTTTGTTTGCAAAAGTTTTATGGAAGATGTTTTTTTTAACAGAGGGCCAGGCTTAGGTGTCGACCATGGGTTTGCATCGCATCTAGTACAGCTTATTGTGCACCCTCATTCACAGGTCCTCATTCTCCGTCAAATCCCAGGTTCTTAATGAACCATGAGATTCTTTTGACTATGGTTACCCGTTCTTCCCTTTGATCTCCGTTCGGTAGGCCAAGGGATCTCACACGCAGACCTTGCAGGGCTGGGCACATGAATATCACGTGGAAGGCTGTCTCCTCCTCCTCACCGCATTTTCTACATAAGAGGTTTTCAACATGAATTCCCATCTTATGAAGATGTCCGCGGAATACCCAGTGGCCGCTGATGAAGACAACCACTTTCCGCAGGGTCTTTCTCCTCAGCCCAAGGGCATCTGCCGCTATAGCCCCAGTAGGTGTCTGCAGCATTCTCTTTGACTGTATTTTGCCTTCTGTTCTTTCCCAGCTCTTTCGATGTTCTATGCCCATCCACTGGCGAACAGCTCTTCGTGCTGTGTTTTAAGTAATACCACACGTCGGCTCTGGACCAATGAGCGGGCTTTCAGCTCCTTTGTTTGCCCACTTGTCAGCTCCCTCATTGCCAGCAATACCTTTGTACCCCGGAACCCAACTAAGGATAACCTTGTTGTTCTCTCCCAAGGTTTTCATGGCCTGATGACAGTCCCATACTGCCTTAGAGGTAAAGTCAAAACTGTCAAGTGCCATTAGCGCTGCTCTACTGTCCGAGTTTATGTATATGGTGTGGCCTGTCAGACCACGCACCAAACACAATCTTGTACACTCGGATAGGGCAACAACTTTAGCCTGGAAAATAGTAGCCAGTTTACCCAGGCTTACGCAAAACTGCGCCTTGGGTCTGACTCCATATATTCCCGCCCCAGTGCCTATTGGCTTTTTCGAGCCATCCGTATACCAAGTGATCCCCCTTTTCATGGAAGACGTTTGATAGATTATCAATGAGAGTGCTTCGTCCAACAACAAAGTTATTTGTTTGCAAAAGTTCTTTGGCTTTTTGCTTCTTTAGGCTGTTAAAGTGCTTCCTTTAGGTTGGAAATTCTCACCAATAAGAAGACAAATTGTTTGCAAAAGTTCTTTGATCTCTTCTCGTTTTAGCGTGTTTAAGTGTTCTTTTAGGTTGGGAATTCTTACCTATTAGATAGTAAACTGTTTGCAAAAGTTCTTTGATCTTTTCCTCTTCTAGCGAGTAAGCATGCTCTTTCTGGACTTGGAAATTCTTACCAATAAAAGGGAGAGCAAATTATCAATGAGAAAGGAAGCATTGTCCAACAAGAAAGTTACTTGTTTGCAAAAGTTCTTTGGTCTTTTCCTTTTTTTGCTAGTCAAAGTGCTCGCTATAGGTTGAAGGAAGCTCTCACCTACAAGAAGGAAATTTGTTTGGAAAAGTTCCCTGATTGAATCACCGTGTATGTATCTTTTTTTGTCGCTTTCTTATACCTGCAGGTTCTTTACGTGTAGATGAAATTTTAAATCTGAAAATTCTCGTAAATGTTTTTGTTGTTGTAAGGTAAAGCTGCTAATTAACAATATTTATTTTATCTAGATAACAGAATTATTGCATTTTTATTTTACTTTTATTTGCACTGTAATTTCTCTTCTGCTTATGTTTGCTGATCATAAAGCAAATTATTTAAATCTTAATTGAATAGCTTACGTTTTTGTGTATTTGTTTATACCTGTATATTTTAAATATAACTGTTTTAAACAGTAATAAGTCTCTACTAATAGCCATATTTATATATTTTGAAAAAAGCACTTTGGCTCGTTACCTTTTTTATCTGGAATGAATCATTAAAGTGCATAAATTAAACAAAGTTAAGTTGTTAGCTTTTTTAACACTTAAAAGCACCTATAGTAAGTAACAACCTAAAGAAATCCTTGGTTTCTAATTAATATAAATTATCTATTAAGAAGAGATAAATCGATAAACGACTTTACTTTAATAAAATAAAAAAATCTTCAAGGTGTTCTTGAGATGAGTCGTCGTAAGCGTTCTTGTTTTAAAGATGCTTTAC
Organism: Altica lythri; assembly: GCA_964028335.1. Taxonomy (NCBI): domain Eukaryota; kingdom Metazoa; phylum Arthropoda; class Insecta; order Coleoptera; family Chrysomelidae; genus Altica; species Altica lythri. Next base: position 5,477,591 of record OZ034809.1, read on the forward strand.
TCATTTTTAATATTCACTTGGTTAAAAAAGACAGATATTTTGTAGAGACAACCGCACTACGACGCCACCGTAAGGTGGCGCAGGTGATATATTTTACATTTAAACAAGAAATTCCTACTTAATTAAGTACCATGAAGCCACTGTGAGGTGGCGCAGTGAATATTTCGTATAGTCAAACGAGCAGTTCTTAGTTAGTTAAGTACTAAATAAAAAATCTGACAAAATAGTCAAATTTAAAAAAACAACGAAAAATGAGAAAACGACATCGGTACAAAGGTGATATATAAGGAATAAAAGTGGATTCCTACTCGGAATCATAGAGGAACTGACGGAGTTTAGAGTTACGTTTGCCTGTTGCTTCAAAAGCATCCAGACCCCTAGAGCATTCATAAGCACCCTGGTCTTTTCTCAGCTTTTCTTAAGTATTAATCTAGGAAGAGAACTCTTGCTTCCTGGCAGAAAAAGTGGGAAAATAAGACCAAAGGTGCTTGGACGAGAAGACTGATTAAAGATATCACTACCTGGAGCAAATGTCAACACAGGGGGGTACACTACTTTCTTAGCCAACTTCTAGTTGACATGGTATAGGAAAAGCTATAAAGAAACTGTGCATGCATTGCGGACAGCTAGACACCTTCTTCGGTTATAGAAAAAATGATTAACAGCAAAAAAAACAACATGGAAAGCAGTTACGACCTTTGCGACAAAAAACATGACTGCTAAAGAAACGGAAGAAAGAAGAAATCAGCAGTCGAGTGAACTCTAGGATACACAAATTAACGAATCAACTGACTCAGAAACCCTGAAATATCCTTCTTCTGAAGAAAACACTCAAAGATTCTATAGTACCAAGGGGATAAAAAAGCATAAACTCACCCCTTTATTGATGAGAATTTTCAAGTACAAAGCGAGCAAGTTTACTCGCTAAAAGTGGAAAAGACCAAAGAAATATTTGAAAATTGATTATAATTTGATTAAGAGAAATACAAAAATAAATTACATTTCTTAAGTTAACATCACCCAGTGTATGTTTTGGTTCGGTACATCTAAAAGAGTACAGTTAATCTATCTTTATTTTGTCAATTAACACTTTTGTTGTAAAATAGGAGCACCTTAATTTTTGTTGTGCTACAAATATCATCAGAGTTAGACCTACTTTTGTGCATCACTATGAGATTTTTTACAATTATATTATCATTGGTAAGATACATTTTTAATTTATTTATCCTTAATTAATCTATAAATTTTCAGTATTTGATGATAATATCGACACATGCATTTTACAAATCAAATAAAAAATGTTCTGGTAAAAGGATACATTGTTTAGATGACTTGTCTTATAGATTCTGTTTTAATACAACAATTTCTAATTTTGTTTATGGTAACATTAAATATTGTCCGAAATCTACTCGATGTTCTGAAGATGAAGGAACAAAAATTTGTATAATTGAAAAAATCCAAAAAGTCACCAACGTATCAGGTAATTATTTTTTATTCATATTTTCTATTCTTAAGCAGTAGTAGTAGAAAAAGTATTGTCTTATAACTCGTATGAAAAACATATTCTATACGTAAATCAGTTTGGCCCCATTCAAACAGAAGTTAAAAAACGGTTTATAGGAGTCTTAAGAACGGAAGGGGGATCTTATTCTTCAGAATTCTTAAGGTTCTCTGGAGTCCTCCATTCCAGTGGCTGTGTAATCCCACTTTGTGTAATATAAATTTAAGAGATTGATGCCATGGCGAGTCTCTTCCGGCATGAAGCTTCCCATTTGGCGAGGACGTAGGGAACCACAGAATCCTTCATCAAGGGCTGATTTTTTTAAACCGGTCGTTCTGTTTCTACCTGTGGGAGAGGAGGGTGTCTTCAAGAAGGTCGTCGAGTTCTTCAGGTTTAAAGGAGTCGTAGGGAGGAAAGTGGTATCTCCACCATTCCAGTGGCTGTGTAATCCTACGTTGTGCAATTTGGGTTTAAGAGATTAGCGTTGTGGCCTCTCATTTAGCAAGGACGAAGAGTAGAAAAGAAACGTTTTTTTAATCCTGTCGTCCTGTTTCTACCCGTAGGAGAGAGAGGTGTCGGCAAGAAGGTCGTCGAGTTCTGTAGAAAGGTCCCTATCTGCGGTTCGAAAGAGTCTTAAGGAGGAAACGGGAATCTTATGCTTCGGAATTCTTGAAATTTTCTGGAGTCCTCGATTTTATTGGGTATGGAGGGTTCTCTTGGCTTTGATGTTGGTTCCCTGTAAAGTTCGAGTAACGTATCGGTGTTGTAGTTTCTAAAATCGAGAAGGAACTCTCTAAAGAAGGGCAGAGTATGGCACAGCCTTATAGTCAACAAGAAATCGGTCGAAGCAGCGCGCGTCGGATTTATTTCAACGCTTTTTTAACGGACTCTAAAAAAATCTTCTGTGTAGATGTGGCCTAATATTCTTCTATTATCACCTCTTTTTTAGCTACAACTCCAACGCAATTATTTAAACAAAAATCCACAGCAATACCTAAAACTACTCTACCTTACGATATCAAAGGATCAGTTAAGAAATCCAGTACAAAAAATAATATGTTAAAAGAAACAAAAAGAGTTATACCAACAAAAAAACCTACAACAAAGAAATCAAAAACTAATCGAAAAAGAAAACCAATTTTATCCATTTTAAAACAATACCTAACAAACTATAAAAGAAAATCAGCTGGTAAAAACAAGCTTAAATCAAAAACTAAAGAGAAAAGTAAAGTACCAACACTTAAACAGAAAGTGTCTTTATATAAAAAACCAACTGTTTCAACACGAAATAAGTTAACTACAAAGAAAGTGGTGAAAAAAGAAACACCTGTTAAAATAAAGCAAACACCTTCTTATGAAAAAGAAGTATTAAAAACCAATCCAATTTCCAGTACTACACAAACTATACTTACTATTCCATTTACTACTAAAGCAGCTACACCAAGTACCAACTTATTTAAATCTTCTCCGGATGGTGTATCAAGTACCACTTTACCATCTGGGTATACTAAAGAATCTATATTAAATACTCAACTTATCTCTAACCAATTAAGTACCAGAGATATTTTGATTAGCACCACAGAATCTTATGTAAAGAATGCTGTAGTAAGTACTGTACAACCTGGAACTACTATATTTATGACTAGCAAATCAGGTAACAAGGATTCTAAATCTACTCCTAGTAAATTTAACTCTGTAAACAGTCAGACATTGTCAAAATCTTCAACCAAAATTTTTGCGATTCCTACAAATAAGCCATTATCAACAAGGAAAATTGAAACTAGATCAAGTATATTAAGTATTTTACCCTGGAGAACTACTACACAGACTCCATGTAAAATTTTGGAAAAATTGATACATGATTCAGTATTGGCTGTGTCTATTTCCACACCAAGTTCCACTACAATTACAACAGGTAAATGGTAGATTTTTTCTTGTTACAGCTGTGACAATTTCAAATGAACACACAAAAAGGTATCACTCGAGCTTTCAAATTTCACTAGATCAAGTAACCGTTATTAACACACACCAAACATGAACTAGTAGTCTGTTTATCCTCAGGAGATATTGAGCAATTTGTCTACGGTGCTCATACGCCCAGGGCATTACAAGAGAGTCTAGAAACATATGCTCCCATCACACCAACGTCAAAGAGCTGAATCCTCAGCCAATTCTTCTACGATGACTGACATTATCAATCCTGACCATCTCCAGAGCAATGCCCTGGAAGCTCATACCAGTGACAGCACTGACAGCCAGCGATATCTATAACAACGTGAACCCGATTTGACCACATCCCGAAAAACCAGTCTTTCTGATGAATTGACTGAGTTTGAAATGATGATGTCAGAAGTCTTTGTTGGTGGTGTAACAGATACTGCACACTTAGCATGCTCTTGGGTGTCCATGGAAGTAATTTCACGAATCTTAGTGGAAGAGTCCTTCTAAGGAATTGGCTGAAATTGAAATAATGATGTCAGAAGTCTTTGTAAAAGATCTTTTGTTATTGTAACAGAGACTATACACTTAGCTTTCTCCCTGGGTGTCCGTGGAAGTAATGTTTTTATGAGCTTGTGATTCAACACTGTTTTATAATACCCTAGGAGTATGAGGGCCAAAGACAGATCGCTTAATATCTCCTGATGATAAGACGCCTACTAGTTTCAACTGCTGGAGCGGAGCTGTTAGATTGTTCGTGCCTGGTATGTGATCTGATGATGGTACGCAGTCGATTAAAGCACGTAAATGATGCTTTCTAGTGTGTTGATTTGAAACGGTATTGCCACAAAGCATTTTCCTTTTTTAAGAATAAATATTGAATGGTTTTATTACTTTCAGAACGTCCTGCTGTATGTAAGGTAGAAGCGAAATATCCTTCGTTAAAATGTAATGAATACCAAGAATGTAGAAAGGTAATGTGGTGGTTTAGGTGGATACTTAGAAAGTGTGACAAAGGTTATGCTTTTAATCCGAGTACATCTTCATGTATACTCGATCCTGAGTGTATATAATTATTAATTAGTTATTAAGATTTCTAATAAATATATGTTTTTAATTATGGTTTTTATTTTTAAATGAATATAAAATTTATAAAACATATTAACTTAAAAAAATATAAATAGATATCCAATAAATAGTACTCTCTTCAGCATATTATAACACAAATAAAACTAACAATAAAATATCACAAATAGTAACAAAAAAACAACAATTAACACAAATCGATAGGAGGTCGATTTAAAACTGCAGCATTAATCGATTCCATTGCAGCATCATCATCTCGATTAATCGGGTTTGAGTATTCATGTTGTCCTGGTTGTAAAATCGGCTTCTGGTCATCAACTGGTTTTCCATAAACTGGATTATAGAATTTTATACTAAAAAACACAATAATTATTAATACTCAGTATAAAAAACACATTACTTGGTTACCTTAAATTTAAATCTCCATCTGCTCTTTTCTTCAGAATATAAACAAACATTCCAAAAATTCCTATTAACAACAGAGGAATAACAATAGCTGATGCTATAGCGGCAGAATTTTTCTTCGACAAGCTGTTGTTATTCAGCACTACAGATTTCACTTTAAACTTATTCAGATCTTCGGGATTCTACAACAATAATTTTTACATGAATACAAATTAAAAAGGGTAGAGGGGTTATCAGCTATAGGTAAAGATTGCAGGTTTGAGGTTCAAAAAGTCAAAGTTCTGCCAGACTGACTAATAAGTCAAGATATTGGAAATACAGACACAACAAATGAACTAAAACAATAAATGTATACTTACTTCTGGTACACCACAAGCCCCAGACTCCAACGAAAGACTACCATTATGACATAAACATTTATAACTCTTCTCTCCAGATATACACAAGTATGCACACGTATGTCCCTTACAAACATTATCAACATTTGGTTGAAGAGATTGTTGGTTGATTACAAAGAGATTACTACCCAAGTTGTGCAATTTAAATCGAATTTTACAAGTTGCTGATCCATATAAATCACATTTTACTACATGACCATCTTCGCGAAGATAATAAAGACTATCTTCATAAAAGTTCATTCCTTCAATCATCGAAACGTTGTAGAATAGCGGTCTCACTGGTCCCCCATTATAACTAACCACGCTGATGGTTTTACTCTGTTCATCTTGGAAGTATAACAACTTTTTGTTCAAATTGATAGTGATATCTTCTACGTTTCCTATAAATCAAAGCATATAACCTTCGATAACTATTTGAGAATAACAAGATTCTTACCAATAGTAGTTTTAACTAACTCAGTCTTGTTGCTACCATCTAAGAATGTTTTGTAAATAACATAACTAGGAGAATCCAACACCCACCAACTTCTAACCACGTAGAATAATACTTTATTTACAGCATCAACAGCTAGAGCAGAGACTTGTTTGTGATGATCAATATCAATTAATTTGGCACATTTTTCTTCAAAACTACACACACTGATTGATTTCATCATAGGTTCAGCGTTATAATAATAAATATTCTGTGTTGACCAATCTATAGCAATTTTTTGAGGAAGACCAACATTCCTAATGTAATGCATGGTATCTGTAGAAGGATCCACTTTATATATAGCTTCATTATCCTCAACACTAAAGAAAATTAATTGAGGATCTCGAAGTGAAGCTAAACCAGTAATTTTTAACATAGGAGCTGCAAAAACTACACCAATAGAATTGTTTTTTGCTGATAGTTCCAAGATTAGACTGTTATGGACTACGAAATGTATTATAACGCTTGATCCTTCTGCTTTGCATGATTTCTTATCAGTTCTGTAAAGAAGAGATTAAAAATAATTATTATGGTTGCCTTTTTAGTTTTGCAAATAGAAGGCGCCACCAACAGAACCTTCAGACATAAAGACAATGAAAGTGCTAACACTGCCTAAAAGAGTTTTTGGAGTTTCAAAACATCGAATTTCTATACCATCGATCGTATAGTCCAAATGACTTCTTCACCTTCCTAAAGATCAAGAATTTAATGCGCGTGAGCAGCGATTTCAGTCGCCAGAAGAGCCCTCGATGCCTTTAATAAAGAAATTTTGCAGGTGTCAACTGAAGACTGGAATAACTGTTTTACCAATTGCTTTGAACGTATGCAAAAGTGTATTAATCTTCGTGGGACATATTTTAAAAAGCAATAACTTTATGTCTATATATTTTTTGTCTTTATGTCTATATGCAAAACGAAGAAGACAACCTTCGTATATGGTTATGTTATAAGATCTGGAACGATATGATTAAATTTACAGTTAGAGTTATAAAAAAGAGAAGCAAATAAATAAAACAACAAACCTTAACATAAAACCATTGTAGCAATCACAGTTATATCCTCCTTCATAATTATGACAAAGTTGGCTGCAAATAGGAGGATCAGCTTCACATTCATTGTCATCAACGCAAGTAAAACCATTACTAAGTAGTTTGTATCCAGATTTACAAGTACAGGTTGGACCTTTTGGTGTTTTTTGACAGATGTGATTACAAGGATTTCGTACTCCTTCGCAGGCTCCTGTACATTGTCCATTTTCATCTGATCCATCGTAGCAATCGTGCACTCCATTGCAGACTGAAGTCATGTTGATGCAAGTACCAGTAGTACACCTGTAACAATATATTACTAGTTATAATGGAAAAAATTTAAAGGTTAGGTAATTGCAAACCTAAATCCATTTTTACAGGGTGTTGCTACTTCTGTTTGAAACAAAACTGCATTCTTGTGCGAACACATCTCAGCATCTTCATCGCTGTTATCACCACAGTCATTATAGCCATCACACAACCATTGCCTCATTATACAATCATTAAACTTTGAGCTTTTGCATTTAAACTCATTAGGTAGACATTTGGAACAATCTGCTTCATCTTCATGTTTAGGACAATCGGATACACCATTACATTGTGCAGAAAGAGGTATACAAATTGAAGTATTTGAAGCACATGCTATTTCATCCATTAGACAACTATGATGATGTTTATAATGACATTGTTCAAATTTCTCATCAGAATTATCACCGCAATTATCTGTACCATCACAGTAGAGTTTGTTATCGATACATCTACCATTGTTGCATTTGAAGAAGTTATCAGGACAAATATCCATTACTGAAAATTTTAAACATTTTTATAAACTATATTAATTAAAAAACAGAATAACATCACTTACTGCAATGTTCATCAGAGTAATCTGTACAGTCGTATTCACGATCACATTCCCATGATTTTGGTATACAAGCTCCTGAATCACACCTACAACAGATATAAACTGTGATATGAATAAAATCTATAAGTATCTATAAAATTTAAATTACCTAAATTGTAATTCAGAACAGACATTATTCATACAATTAAACTCATCAGATCCATCATCACAATCACTGATTCCATCACAAACAAATCTTTGCATAACACAATCGTTGCTTCTGCAGGTAAAATGATCCGGTGGACATCCTAGTTTCCTTTTAAGATCTTTACATTCTTGTTCATCTGATTTATCCTTACAATCATAACGATGATTACAAACCAATTCAATATCGATACATTCTCCATCTTTGCATTGGTATTTATCTCTTGGACATGCTGGTTTGGTCTGGTTGCAATCTTTTTCATCTTCTCCAAAGTGGCAGTCTATATTACCATTACATCTGTAAAGAAAATTTAATTAAAAAAAACACAGTAAACTTATTATTGTATCAAACGATATTGATAAGGAGGTAGCAAAAGAAGAATGCAAAGAAAGAATTGGCAAAAGCGAAATAAAAGGCAATGGAAATAGGAAATGAAAGACGATAAAGGAATATAATTTGATAAACAAGGATTGGTGATGAAAGTTTTTATTACCTTTGACTTTTCAGGATGCAAATATTTGAATGAGGACACAAGAACTCTTTATTATAATCGCATCCAATATTTCTAGCACAGGTATGATTATCCTTAGTAAGTTCCCAACCAACAGGACATTCACATATCAAAGATTTATGTGACATAAGACAAATATGACTGCAACCATTGTTATTTAATCGGCATGCATTTGGTTGAGGCTTTCTTCTGGTTACTGAGAGTAAGTGGATGTGTTCAGGTTCTTCTTTTATATCTAAAAGTAATAATTTTTATAAACTACTGCAACTTTAATAAAAAATAATTATACCTAAAGTTATAGTATTATCGTAAGTTGAACTAGATTTTTTATCAGCCCAAACTAAGTTATTGGAATGTGCATTTGTCCAGAATAAATCATCTTTTAAAGGAGCTATACTGATCGGATGATCTTTAATCGTACGGAAATGATGTCTATCATCACCTGAAATAGTGATAAATTGTAATTCTGATAATGCTAAAGAGAATTTTGATTACCATCTACACTTGTTGATTCAATAATACCAGTGCTCGTTTCTACAAAGAAAATTCGATGAAGATCAGGATCGTAAGTCAAGAAAACAGGTCCGATCAAATCTGAATCTACAGCATGAGTTCTGCCTGTTCCATCCATTAAGAAACGATCTATATGACTTGGTCCATTGAATTCTCTTCCAAAACTTACAAACATTACTCTGCAAAATACATTTTATAAAATGTTGCTTTAAAAGTGTTAATGGTATCTTACCCTTCATCTGGTACAAGTGCTATACTATGAGGAATTTCTCCACTAGTATCATGAATCAGAATTTTTCTAGCATTGGTGTTAAGGTTGATTACTTCTACAACTGCTCGAAATTTATCACATATGTATAGGTTATTACTTTGTGCATCTGTAATTAAAAATATACTTAAAGAAAAAATAGGAGCGTAAGGAAAAAAATAAGTTTTGAAATTGGACGCGATTACTTTCTATTGAAGGCTACGATAAAAGATTAGAAATTATCCACCACTGGATACACAAAAAATATTACCCTTGGTGAAGGTTTCTGTGGTTCCATTCGTCCATGCCACAATCAGAAACAAGGCGAGCAAAGAGAAGAATGATTGCGTTAAACTAAAGGAAGAAAGTACAAAAAAGGATTTCAGGAGGGGATAGAATTGAAAATACAAAGCCTGAGAGTATATTTGGAAACAGATGACACTGAAAAACTATGGAAGATGTTTAAAAACATATATTAAGACACGACGACAGAAAAGTCATGCAGCACTGTCACGCTATACAAAAATAACTAAGTGGTCAGAAAACAAAGATTGGAGTACAGAAAAAGGAAAAAATGTGGAAAAATACTTAAACAACACTGGCGCTTGAACCTTTACACAATACAAGGAGCAGAAAAACAGAGTAAACTCATAGTAAAAGAGGCAAAAGCAGAAAACTGGAAACAGTTTGGAATAAAATGGAAAAAGACGCTAAGGGAGATCAAAAGCTCTTCTACACAGGCTGAAAAGTTTACGAACAGACAACCAACTGGATAAACACAAACAAAGATGATATTATGGACAAAAATTAAAAAACTGGGTACAATTTAATAATAATTTGTTTTACCGTAATCCATGGAGCTGATCCTTCCTATTCCACTTAGTTCAATGGTTGTGGTACTACCAGTATCCAGTGATACACTAATAATTTTTTTCGTTGTAAGATCACTAATAAGTATAGAATTATTATAACTATCATAGGCTATTGCTCCAACATCTCGAACTTGACTTGGTAAAACTGTAGCATCGTGTTTACCTAGGAATTGGTGATGAATATGGATTACGAATTCACCATAAGCAGCTATTAACATCTGTGGCGGTTCAATTTCTGAATAAATTAAAATAACAATTATAAAATATAATGACTATAAAGTAATATTTTTACCTCTGCAAAGATGTCCTCCTTTGTCAAGGATTTTATTATGTGGACAAGCACAACTATAACTCTGTCCTCTAAGTAAGCATAAATCACTACATAAAGCTGCATCACAAGGATTTACATTTCGTTTATGCATGGCATAATGAAATATATGAATTCCATATATCTTCTCCTTAGTTGCATCTTGTAGTGTATGATGATCTTTTCCATCAAACTTATCACACGTTTGTATAGTATGAGTAGCCCAATCGGACCAATATAACTTGTTTTCAAACACTGCTATTGCATATGGGTGTCTTACAATTCCTTCCAAAACAACCTGTAAAAATAAAATTACCAATAAGTAAAAAAACCTAAATGAAATTGTACGAGGATTCTCTTTTTAGTTTTGCATATAGCCCCAAGAAGGTGCCACCAATAGACACAAATATGACTTCAATCTTTTGTTGACATAAATTTAGAGTTCCATTGACAATGCAAATGCTCAATCGGGTTTTTGGAGCTTCAAAACATCGAATTGTTAGACCATCCTCCGTATAGTCCCGACCTAAGTCCCAACGACTTCTTTACGTTCCCAAAGATCAAGAAATCAACACCTGTACCTCGATTAGAGTGGCTAGAAAAAGCCATCGATGCCCTAAAAACAGCGATTTTGCAGATGTCAACTGAAAGTAGAATAACTGATTTACCAATTTAACCGAATGTATGCAAAAAATCAATCGATCTTGGTGGGAAATATTTTGAAAAGCAATCTTTATGGCTATATGCAAAACTTAAAAGACACCTCTCGTAAATGGAAAATCAAAATTAAGATACCTTTCGATTAGTGCCATCCAAACTGATACTTTCCAATGACATCCTCTTAGCATCTGTCCAATATAATCTTCTATTGGGATAATCTAGTGCTAAACCGTTTGGCCAGTGAATGTTAGTGGTTACAAATGGTTTATCATGTGTTCCATCCATTAAAGCGTATCCTATCTGAGCTGGTTCTCCCCAATCGGACCAATACATATCACTGTAAAATTAATAGATGTTAAAATACTTTTGCAACATTAAAGATATATGAGAAAAAAATATACTAACCCGCCATCTACATTTAGTGCGATTCCTCTTGGTTTGCGAATATCCTTATTTATTAAAACAGTGCAAACAGTACCAGTGTAAGTACACACTCCTATATGTTGTTTATCTGCATCTGTAAAGTAGATCTTCTTGGTCAACCAATCAATTGCTAAGTCTTCAGGTAAACCCAAACCAGATGTTACCACAGCCTAAAAATATAAAAAGGCGAATTGTCAAAGATGTAGAAGTAAGAAATCCTGGTCAAAGAAAATGGAAACTTAACTATAGCATAATACTAATAAATAGTGGAAATAAAACCACCTACCTCCTTTTCGGAACCATCCTCGATGGATCTTACAATACTCTCACGCCCAGCAGCAATTTCAGTCCAGTAAATATGTTGGCCATCAAAAGCAACACCGACAACTTGTTTCAGATTTTTGGCAATAGTAAAATACTCTGTGCTATCCAAAGTAAAACCTCTAATTTGATCTTTTGAACTAAATACTAACAGTCCATTACCTCCATGAGCTTTACAGGTCTTTTTATCATTGAGTAGGTAATATTTATCTTCGCAGTAACATTCGTACGAACTGTTGGTGTTGAAGCACTTTTGATCACATATTCCTATAGAATTAAATCGTATGATTAGAGAGAGGTAGTCAATAAAGTAAAAATAAGTAAGTAAAATGCTAAGGATGGTATTCTTACCATATATTTCACACTCATTAATGTCTTCGCAATTTTTTCCATCTTTGAGATATTGCCCAGTTGGACATAAACAAGAAGGTCCTGAAGGTAATGGAAAGCAATCATGTGAACATTTGTGGCTCCGACAGGTAATTTTTGAAGAGTTGCATTCTTTGCCCTCATCTGAAGAATCTGGACAATCAAACACCCCATCGCAAACTAGATGTAAATCGATGCATGTTTTGTTGTTACTGCATAAAAATTTTCTTTTATCTAAGGTGCATTGGTCTATTGGAACGTGGTTTTCTGAAAATGGTTTATATAATTGTATGCAATATACGAAGAAAATATATATTACCACAGTCTTCTTCATCACTGTTGTCATGACAATCATCATTTCCATCACATAACCATTCATTAGGTATACAATGCTTGTTTTTACATTTAAACGAATCACATTCTATATCTTTACTGCATCCTATGGTTTCATCGGATAAATCTAAACAATCTGGTGTTCCATTACAAACCCAATCGTTGGGAATACATAATTTATCAGTACATCTCCAATGACCTTCTTGGCAAGTTGAATTTATGGTAAACTAAAATACATATTATAAAAAAATAAAGTAAAAAATTTTTTTAGACATTACCTTATAGTTGCTACAATCAGATTCATCTGAAAAATCATGACAATCGTTTTCACCATCACATACAAACGAATAACTAACACATCGATCGTTTCGACATCTGAAGAATTGCGGTTTTTCACAGCGGTATAATTCTAAAAATTTTAAATTTTTAGTCTAAGTTAAACAATTACTATTTTCCTACACTTTTTAAGATAGTCAGTGGTCAGATTGTAGCCTAGTTATGCTTTTTGTACTTCTTCTATAAGTCCATTTCACCACTGCAGGTCTTGGCAGCCTATACTAGTTTGTACAATTCTAAAGATAGGTGTCTAAAATTCAGTACCTCACAAAGGAAGAGTATGCGTTTGACAGTTTCAGGATCCCTACTTGATAATCTACGGGTTAGGTCTGCAGTAAACAGTCTCATGGTTTTGCAGGTGTTCCTTGACAGGTGCATGGCCTGTAAGGGATCCTGATTCTGCACAGTGTTTCAGCTTTTCTGGCTCATGTCTGTTTAATACATATTTTGATGTGTGCATGGGCAGAAAGGATCCGGACCATACTTTTTAGTATACCTAGAGCTATCTCTGGAGCGAAGAATATTGTGGGTGTTTTTTAAGCTTGTTCGTTGCCTTGTATTCGTCTATGTTCTGGCATCAAAATTAGTTTCACACTGTTATGGCCCGCCAGAATATAGAGTTCTAATGGCATTCGTAAACTAGTATTAAGACATTAAGAAACATTTAGGGATCTTTAAAACCCGATGAGCCATCTGAATATGTGAGTATAGATTTGCAAACCCTTAAAGCACATCTTTACCTCTGCCTTTAAGATTATTTTAAGTGGGAAGAAAGTTAAGAATTTAAATCTGTTTGAAAAGTACAAAATATCTGGTAAAGAGTGCAAAAATCAGTTAACCGAGAAAACCTAGAGACTTTTCTAAGCAAGTTGTTGATACTTAGTGATATATACTTATTATTGATTTATTAAGAAATAACATAAGTAAACTTACCGCAATCCATTTCATCTGAACTATCTCCACAATCGTTGTCCTCATTGCATCTTAGTTTCAAATCAATACATTTGGAATTTTTGCAAGGAAACTGGTTACTAGAGCATTTAATGCCTGAGGAGAACAACGTTTCAAAAAATGCTGAAGAGGGTGCTATTGCTCCTAAGAGCAAAATTAGTAACATTCTGTAATTAAAAAAATATAAAAAGTTGGATTTGCTTACAAAATATTGTAGGAAACATGGAATGGAAGAGGATTATTTTGACTTTTCTGGAGATTTTTTGATGGTATTAAAGAAAGGGACCAAATTGTAATAACAAATAATAATAATATTTTATATAAAATCACTAGATGGCCAGGCGAACTTCGCACTGCCTTACAATCTATGATTTTTTCAAATTTTATCTTGATTTTAATGTTTTTGTCAATTTTGTCATATTTTTTTGCCTCTTTGCTGGGTTTTACTTTTTTTTTTCGTTGTATTTTATGATTTTTCCGGTTTTGTCATTTTTTAGGTGTTTTTTTTATTTCCTACACTTTAAGTTACGATATATGAGATAATAACTGCGCCACCTTACGGTAGCGTCGTTGTACTTAATTTAATTAGTTTTCGTATAAGTAGGGTGTGATACCCATCGAGTATTGGTATTATTTAATATTCAAATGTGTCTTTTTAATGAGGTGAAAATTAAAAGCTAATAAGAATAATAAATGGAAAACCAAATAAAGACATTTACAGTTTCCTGCTAATCAATTGTCATTTCAGTAAAACGTTTATCACATAGATGTCAAAGATAATAACAGTTTAATACTATTATGACGTTTTACAGAGTCTTTGAGAACCAAAGAACATATATAGACCGTTTACTAAGAACCTACAACTACTTCCCTGGCTATTTGCCTCGACGGACATTGAATTACAGTTCAAAGTTAAACGGGGTTAGTATATCTGCAAGATAGAACTAACCATTTTAGTTTGTAATTCGAAAGGATATCACTTGTAGACCGGTTTCGGCGTATTGCGCCTCATCAGTACAAGGTTTTTTGTCAAATAGAATTTCAGTTTGTTATTAGTTATGGAGATGTCGCTATTATCGCACTTTTAACATTTTCTTTACAAAAGATAATGTATTTGTGTGATTTCAGACATATCTCCAGTCTAGATGCTCTTAGAGCTTCTGGACGGATATCTTCATTGTACTGATGAGGCGCAATACGCCGAAACCGGTATACAAGTGATATCCTTTCGAATTGCAAACTAAAATGGTTAGTTCTATCTTGCAGATATACTAAACTAACCCCGTTTAACTTTGAACTGTAATTCAATGTCCGTCGAGGCAAATAGCCAGGGAAGTAGTTGTTGGTTCTTAGTAAACGGTCTATATGTTCTTTGATTCTCAAAGACTCTGTAAAACGTCATAATAGTATTAAACTGTTATTATCTTTGACATCTACCAAATAAAGAGAACTAAATTTTTAAATAACTTACTTTTTCCAATTTTTGCACTACAACGTGAGGTAAACTTTGTGATATAATGAGATACTATAAATACAATAAATTTTTCCAAATGACATAGATTGAACGTGCATTTTATAATTTATATATAATAAGATAATTTATTGATAAATAGATGACTAATATTTACTTTGAACAAATAAAGCGTACCACTGCCTTCATTGTTCCTTAATGAACACATACATACAGTATATTTTGAAAAGTTGTAATTTTTTGTACAAAAATTTTAAAAGAAATATATTAAATATGTATTACAAAATACACAAAGAAATGGAAGAAATCCAAATCAGACAACCTTCTTATATTCTGTGTAAAAAAAATTAAAACCGCCACGTGGGTAACTAATTGGTTACATTTAAATTGGAATTTATTAATAATAATTTATATATTACCAAATAATGTATTAAAAAATATATATTTTTATTAAACTTACCTAATTTACACACACAAATTCTATTCAAATAAAATGTATCAATTTTAAACAGCTTGATGAAGACGACTGTAAAGGTGTAAGACCAGTTCAAAAAGGAATTTTTATCAGTTGAACTTTTTTTATTCAATACCAAAAAAGTAACAACAAATAAGACATATACAAGTTTAAAATATAAATGAAACTTCAAATCAAGTTTATGCCAGTTTCACATTAAGCACTCTTGAGCGTTTTTCATTATTAAGAAAATAAAAACAAATTTTGTTTTGTCAAGATTTTCTTTCGAGAAGTAAGACTAGATTTTTTTGGGTATCCAGATTACCTATTATATATTTTGGTCGATTATTAAAAAAGATACAGTGTGTCCAAATTTTTTAGTAGGTCGAGGTTTTCTATGGTTTTTCTTGACTAACCTTCGTAAAAACTGGGCACACACCAATTGTGTAAATGGAAAATCTGAAAACACATTGTAGTATTTATATTGAACCATTAAAGCTCTTTATAGTTGTTAATTAAAACTTTATAAACGTCTTGTGATTCTGAAAATGGTTCTTCTTTCTTTCCAAAGGAATTGAAGGATTTTCTTGATTCTCTAAGAGTAGTCTCTAGTAAATCAACTTTTTACAATCCTCGTGAAAATGGACAAGTAGAAAGATATAATGAAATTATCAGGAAAACCATTAATCTTACACTTCTGATTGAGTCACAAACTCCTGGTAATATAGAAATTGAAAATTCTCCGGATCCATCCTCAAGCATATCAGCTAGGTTAAAGAAACTCTCTAGTTATTTAGAAAATTATGTTCAAAAATAAAGGTGGGAACAAAGACTTCTAGAAAACACCACTCTTTATCTTTAGGAAGTATTCTTAAGGCAAAATCTTTGGAATTAGCTCACACATGTTCATTTGCAGTCACCCATGATCTTTTAATCTTTGGAATTCCAAAAGAAATCCAGTTCTCATCGTCAGTCACAATGCGATGGAGACATGTTTGTCTTTAACATCTGGTGAGCAGAATTTCGCTCTTTTTTATGTGGAATCTATTTCCTTCCTTATAAATCTTTTCCATTGCCTTTTAACGTATAGCAATGGCTTTTTGTGTAACATTTAATTGTTCTGCTTATAGCATATCATACAACAAATGTTGAAGTAATAAATCGAATGGGCAGAGAAAGAGAGTTGTTGCCAATAATAAAAAGAAGGAAAACTGCTTATCTGGGGCATATATTTCGAAATTCCAAGTACCAGTTCTTAAAGCTTATAATGGAAGGAAAGATAGAAGGAAAACGGGGCATCGGAAGAAAAAAACACTCATGGCTTAAAAACATCAGGGATTGGACAAACCTCGATGCCCATGTACTCTTTAGAGCCACACAAGATCGAGAGGAGTTTGCCAGAATTGTCGCCAACATCCACTAATTGGATTAGGCACCTTAAGAAGAAGATAGCTGCTGTAATCGCAATCCTCAACAAGCTTGTAACTCGCTGTTTTCAAAATTTGCTGTGGTCTTTGCTTTGTGTTAAATGTCATAATTTCCAAGCTTTTAAACTACTCGAAGCGATATGCAAAGATTATTTTCAAAGTAAGCTTCAACAAGAATTCGATGTGATTCTGCAGCAGTTTTCTTTAATAGATAACAAAAAATTGATGCTGTCCGCAAATAGCTAAATTGTTGGCACTGTTTAACACTATAATAAAGTAGTTTTATGAAATTTGTATTGTGACGAGTTGGAAATCTTTGTAAGATATCACCAAGATAATGGTACCAATAGGAAAACAATAAAATTTTAGGACTACCTTCAAAAGGGATTAAGCGGTATACAGTTTCACAAAGACATGCTTAATATCCCCCGTATCATCATATAGGTCTATCAGCTTATTACCAACAATCTCAAAGTTGCTTGAAACAGAATAAATGCTGAAATAAATCCACAAAATTGGATCCCAGATCACCAGTTCGGATTTCGACAAAACCATTCAACAATGCCATCGCATAGTAAACGTCATCAACCAGTCACTAGAAAACCAACAGTACCTACTGTACAGCAGCCTTTATAGACATCAGTCAGGCTTTTGATAAAGTCTGGCATCACGACTTGTTAAGCAAAATAAAAAGAATTCTCCCTTTAAGATATTATAACCTACTGAAAGCCTACCTACACGAACGAAAAGTGAAAGAAGAAGTATCGGAATGCAGGAGAGCATACTAGGACCATTATTGTACATACTCAATACATATGGCTTACCTACAAATGATAAAACAACCATTGGGACATTTGCAGACGACACTGCCATTTTTGCCAAGCATGACGATCCTATTGCAGCAACCCAAAATCTCCAAGAGCATCTGAACGCGCTTCAAATATGGCTAAAGAAATGGAAATTTAAGGTAAACGAAACAAAATCTTCCCACATAACATTCACTCTCCGGACAGGAACCTGCCCACCAGTAATTATCAATCAAATAAGAATACCACAAAGTAATCAAGTCAAATATCTAGGGCTTCATTTTGACAGTAAACACAACTGGATACACCATATAACAAAGAAAAGAACACAACTTGACCTAAAATCCAAAGAACTCTACTGGCTCATTGGAAGAAAATCCCACCTTTCAATAGAAAACAAATTGCTAATATATAAAACAGTGATAAAGCCCATCTGGACTTACGGCATTGAACTGTGGGGCTGTGCTAGTAAATCCAATACCGTGATTATCCAGAGATCACAATCCAAGATACTTAGATCAATAGTTAATGCACCATAGTACGTATCAAACTAAACTATACATACTGACCTAAAAATTCCATATGTAAACGAAGTCATTCGAGAAAACAACAGTAAACACCACAACAAACTACTAGACCACCCCAATCCATTACTGCATCCACTACTGCAAACTTTCCACAATAGAAGACTCAGAAGAAGCTGGCCATCTGACCTAAGAGGAAACTGAGGAAACATCGCTGGATGTTTACCTATCCACGCCACCACACGTACAATTATTAATCTTATATAACTGTGCAACCAACAAATTAACTTATAGATGTATTACATCTGATTGTTAATAAAGGAGATAAAAAAAATATATCCCCCGAGCATATACTAACTAGAGGGAACCTTCAATGCTTTAAAAGCGAGCCGATTAAACACATAAAGATAAAATAAAGTATGTGCTCTCTCTCTTACACCTTGTTTTGATAACGGTAACCACACAACCATTGGGTCTAGGAAGTGGGGTATGCACATACTCAAAACTAACCCTTAATTAGGGCAAAATGTAAAGAGATTGATAGCACATTTCTTTGTCATCACTTGGCTCGCGTTCAGAGCTGTGAAGACTGCCTTTAGTTAGTATATGCTAACAGTTAAAACCCTATATTTATTTTTTGTTCTATGGCAAATAGTATCTCTCTTATTAACACCATGCTTACATGTGCTTAAGAAGGAAATGGGTATCTAAGTACCACATGTGTCTGAAGTGGTTAGAGGCGTTATCAGCTCTAGATAAAACTTGTAGGTTCAAGTCCTGACAGATCCAGCATTTTTTCAATTTCTTCTTAATGTCATTTTCTAAACAAAAAAAACTATATTTGGTAAAGAGTAATACCAACCCTAAAGAAAAATCTACAACCGGTCGATTTATGCTAGTGTCACACTATTCGGTTTGATAGTATATGTGTTTATTAAGGTCATATTACACTAGGAACAAAAAATACCAGAAAACTATTTCTATTTTTTTAATTAATATATTTAAAGTTTTTCCAAAAATGATAATCAAGAATATTGTATACAATTTCAATAATAATAAAAATGAGTATTTTCAGTAAGTCTTTAAAACAGACCTAAAATGTTTTTAGAAAAAGAAAATAATAAATAATAAGTAGTAAATTTTCGATACAACAAAAATAAATATTATAAAATCAAATAATCAAAATTAAGTAAAAAAAATCACACACTCATCCACGCCATCTATATAATAAATAAATATCAATTCATATCAGTTTCACAAAAACTTCGATCATAAAGCAACGTTCAAATATTGAGCATTAATATCAGAAAATTATTTTTTTCATTAACTGGCTTCATAATAAGCAGTTTCAGATCTTAATAGTATATCTGGAAGTACTCTTTGAACATGTGCTATCCTTCTTCTGAGTACTAACACTAAGGACGCTAATGTAATAATTGATGTTAGAAGTGATCCATATTTTAAACCTAGTTTGATAGATGGTACTGTAAAGGTTACCAAGTTTATATTATCCACTAATTGTTGGGATAGATCTTTATCTTCAAATACCTATAACCAAAAGAGATCTTGTTTAGTTATTAGAACTATTATTAAATATTAGAACAAAAAAGAAGAGGAGAAAGACTATAACGAAGCTAAATATTATGTTCCAAAACCAATATGAAGAAAAAATGAAACAAATAAAGTCAGAAGATTCAAAGGGAAAGCAGGATAAAGTTAAACAGTAAGAATTTAAAGGGAAACGAAGAGAGACTTTTAAAATCAGCAGAAAATTGGAGCTGGAGAATTCTGGATCCTAAAACGAAACAATTTAGTTGAAAGTTTAACATCAAGAACTGTATTTGGACAAAATTAAAAACGAAAAAAATGCTTCTTTCAAAAAATCGGTGTTCTAAAAACAAATGATCCAAAATAAACCAAAAAAATGGATAGGTGATTGTACGAGGGTTGTCTTTTTAATTTTGTATATGACTGCGCCATCAATAGAATAGAACTTTTGAGACAGATATCTAACCTTAATCTGTTGTTGACATAAATCAAGTGTTTCATTACGATACAACAAGTCGTGTTAGTACCTACAGTGAATTTTTAAAATTAGCTAGTCGGTCGAAAAATGGATCTTAGCCGAGAACATTTTCGATAGTTTCACACAAAAACGGCAGCCAGACAGCAAAACATTGATGCAGTTCGTTAGCTAATTAAGCATGAACATACTGGGAGGTAGAGGCATCTTTGGGCATTTCAAAGACCTCGATCCAAAAGACCCTACATGAAGAACTGGGTGTTATGAACTTGGTTTTCCGTTGGATACCTCATTTGCTCAGAGAAGAGAATAAAGTGGCGATGAATCTTGTATTTACTCCTAAGAACCGAAAAATAAACGCTAATCCGCTGTATGGGTGTTTCACGTTGAGAAAAAGACAACAAAAGTGATCCGTTCTCGAAGTGTGTCAAAATCTGTTCACACTGCCCAAAAGATAATCTGAGCTTCAAAACATCACATTTTTATATACTCCACCGTATAGTCCCGACCTAAGTCTCAACGACGTCTTCACTTTCCCAAAGATCAAGACTTCAATGTGTGAGCAGCGATTCCAATCACCAAAAAAGGCCATCGATGCCATGAAAACAGAGATGTCGCAGGTGTTAACTGAAGCCTGGAGTGACTATTTTACCAATTGGTTTGAACTTACGCAAAAGTGTATCGATCTTGGTGGGACATATTTCGAAAAGTCTATATATTTTTTGTCTTTACGGCTATATGCAAAACTAAATAGACAACATTGTAGCAGACAGTATACTCATAAAAAAATACTTACCCCTTCCATCCAAGCAATGGGTAAAATCATACCATCTTCAAACATATCAACTGCAGACACACTTTCAGCCTTTTTCACCTGTATATTAATTTGCATTGCAAATCTAAGTGTTATACTAAATCCCATGGTTGGATGGATATTAAAATAGGTTTTGTAATCACCATTAGGTTTAAGACCCCTAAAATGTTTCAATAGTTGAGGATCGGCTCTGTGGAAGTGAGGATGAGAGAGAAATATTGGAGTACCTAAAAAAATATATGATCAGTTTTTATTCTTTATAAAATTTAGACAAATACTTACCGAAACTGCACTTTGTGATATTAAAGACACCCTTTGGTGAACACTCTTCACCATCTTCTCCACAGAAACAGGCATTTTCTGGGTTTTCTTCGACAGAGTCAAATATATTTTCAGGATGTACATACTGGTAGGCAGGAACTTTACCATTAAGCACAGTTACCTCTTTATCAAACACTAAAGGCATTCTTCTGCACATTGTTGGAATATTATAATGGAGACGTTTCTTTTTTTGTACAAGTGTTGGTGGATAGAAAACTCCTTCTGTTCCTGAAATGCTAAAAAAAATTC
The DNA here is from genome assembly GCA_964028335.1 of Altica lythri. Taxonomy (NCBI): domain Eukaryota; kingdom Metazoa; phylum Arthropoda; class Insecta; order Coleoptera; family Chrysomelidae; genus Altica; species Altica lythri. The sequence goes on from OZ034809.1 coordinate 5,499,397, forward strand.
TCTTAATTTTATAAAGAAGCACAAGGGCTATTTGTCTAAAAGGCATTGACGAAACAAGCTGCAGGTGGATAAATTGCATGTTAAAGAGTCGTGTAACACATTCAAAATTGTAACGGGACACATTGTCAGCATGGGTAACCAGAAACCAGAGGATGCTCTCAGGGGGAACTTTTATCACCCTTCCTTTGGGATCTAGTAAAGGACGAGGTAATAGTAAGACTTAACAATGAAAGATACCATATGTCGGGTTATGCGGATGACCTGGTTATCCTAGTTCACTGAAAATTTAATACTACATTAAAATTAGAGTGCAACCTTGACAGCAGGGATTAACGTAAACCACCTATAGTCTACGTTTGTGACATTTACCAGGGAACGGAATTTAGAAGCTGCAGGTCCTTATTGGTCCAAATATATGTGTTGGAAGAGGTTAAATACCTTAGAGTGATATTAGACTGTAAAATTACCTAGAACCATCTTGAATACATAACAAAGACAGCGATAACTACTTTAATGGCCACTTAACGTTTTGGTATGGTGACCAAAGATATAACAAAAAAATGCTATTATCACGCTAGGGAAGGTCCAAACTTGCTTGTCTTGGCATAACAGAAGCTCGAAAACGCACTCCAATGACAGAAATGGAAGTCCTGTTAGACCTTCCTCCTATTCACATAATCTTGAAGAGGGAGGCCACGATGGCGTTCTACAGGCTGCAAGAACCCCTGTGCAACATTTTTGTTATATCAGGACAACAAAAAAAGCAGGAAATTGGAAAAGACATCTAGAAGAGGAAATCAGACCGCATGGTTCCCAACTACCTGCCTAGAAATACATCTAGTGTGGAGTGGCAAATAGCGAGCACTCAACCCAAACTTCAAGGATATACCTGAAATACAGACGGGTCTATTAGTAAAAAGGGTGCAGGATCAGGCACAGTGGTGACGAAACAATGCGCAAGAAAATTTATTTTGAGGGTTTTCTAATCTAAAGGGATCAATAAATGCACGAAGGCCGAATAGAACTCAATATCATGGCGGAACAGAACAGTGTCGAAGTAGTTTTGGTGCCAGGACTAAGAGGAATACAAGCTACTAACAATCTGATAAACTTGCAAGGAAAGAATCATATACAACATTCTACAGTCCAGAGCCAGCTCTAGGGGTACCAAAATGTACTGTCCGGAGCCAAGCCCACAGAAGACTTTAATGTGCCTCTACAAAACCATCTCTTAGACCTGTACAAACTAGTAGAGAGTACCAAGATTCTCAAGTAGGTGACATGATCCAATAGAAGAAGTACAATAAGCCAATCTAGAAAAGTAAAGAAAAAAAAAACAATGAACTAGTTGAAAATAGTTACCTGTTGCAAGAATCTCCTGAATAGAAATCATACTCAGTTCGATCATCAATTTTTTGTATTAAACCATATTTGTTTAGATCTCTTTTACCATTGTTTATTGTAAATTTCATAGGATTTTCACCCATAATCTTAAAATTAACAAAATTTTATGTATCCACATTAAAAACTTTCAATTGGTAGTCACTATTTTTCACTTATAAAAGATGAGATACTTACAGGTACTAGAATCCCCAGTTTTTCAGGTGTATCACCAGGCAAAAAATTTTTAGCAAAATCATAAAGTTGATCTCTATATCCAGTTAAAAGTGGTCCTGCTTCTATTGTTGTAAATGCTTTTTTTCCTAAACTTGATAAAACTGCTGATAATGCTATTCTGGAGAAATAGTTTGTATCTTTGGTGAAAGCTGATGCTGACTAAAATAATAAGATAAGTACCTATTATAAGTATAACAAAAGATATTCCTGAAAATCATTGCAAAAAAAAAATATTTACTTACAATTACTGATAAATTTGGCACAACAACTTTGTCATTTGGAGACCCTCTAGATAAATCTTGACGAAATTTTAAGGTATAATTATCTCTAAATGAAATTGTTTCATCAGTTAGGAAAGAAATGTCAACTTTTTCCAAACCAGCTCTAGAAATGTACAAAATATACCATTCTTACTTATTTTTAAATAATTTAGATAAACTTACTCAAAAGAATAAGGTCCTAATTCTTCTAGGTTCAATTTATCATCAAAACCTTGTTCATATTCTTCAACATTGGTATAGTTAAAGATATGCATTTTAACTGTTCCAGTTACAGGAGGATTTTTCCATACTTTAAAGGCATCACTATCGTTTTTAATAACCATTTGCTATTAAACAATATTATTATAAACATTTTTTGTTTAATCTTTTATTATTCGTTACTTACCGATAACACAAAGTTATCAAAAGCATTAGTAAACCATATTAAAATTCCTCCAAAAAAACTAACAGAGAACAGCAGACATAAACCAATAATTACTGAAAATAAATTTAAAAACTGCATTATTATAGCATATTATCCTTCGTTGTTTTAATTTATACTACGTTATGCATCTATAAGAATATATAGCGACCCATAGATCTCTAGGAATCTATAAAGAACCACAGATGGTTCAATGTCGAGAATACTACAGCAAGCCACAAATTTAGAATTTCTTGTAGCAAGTCACAGATCGTTAGTTTTCTATCATTTAAGAAAACACAGATTGTTAAACGTCTATTAATATGTTACAAGTCACAGATCGTTAACTCTTTAAAAATTAACAGCGTGCCATAGAGTGTTAAATATATAGATTTCTATAGAGGGCCACAAATCGCCATATCTCTAGAATTCTATAGTCACCAGTCGTGTAATTTTAAGACGATCTGCATCGTTAGAACTCTCTGAGAAGACACAGATCGGCAAATTTCTAAAACACAATAGAAAGGTAAAAATTCTATAGCGAGCCACAAATCTACAATTCTATAGAATTTCATAGCCACCTAATAGTCAAATCTATACAATCTTGTAGCAAGTCACAGATCGTAAGTTCTCTAGAATTTACAAAAACACACAGATCGTTAAACGTCCATTAATATATAGTTAGTCATCGTTAACTCTTCAAAAATTAACAGCAAGCCAAAGAGTGTTAAATATATAGATTTCTATAGAGGGCCACAAATCGCCATATCTCTAGAATTCTATAGAGAGTCACCAGTCGTGAAATTTAAGACAATTTGCATCGTTAGAACTCAATAGAATGGTCTGTAGCCAGCCACAAATCTACAATTCTCTTAAAGTTCACAGCGAGTCAGTAGTTAAGTCTATACAATCTCGTAGCGAGTCATAGACCGTAAACTCTTTAAAAATCTATAGCAAGCTACAGATTGTTACATATATATAGTTTTCCACAGAGAGCAACAAATCGACAGATCTATAGAAGTCCATACAGCAAGCCACAAATCTACAATTCTCTAGAATTTCATAACGAGCTAATAGTCAAATCTATACAATCTTGTAGCAAGTCACAGATCGTTAGTTCTCTATAATTTACAAAAACACACAGATTGCTAAACGTCTATTAATATGTAGCGAGTCACAGATCGTTAACTCTTTAGAAATTAACAGCGAGCCAAAGAGTGTTAAATATATAGATTTCTATAGAGGGCCACAAATCACCATATCTCTAGAATTCTATAGAAAGTCACCAGTCGTGTAATTTTAAGACGATCTGTATCGTTAGAACTCACAGATCGGTAATTTTCTAAAACTCAATAGAAAGGTAGAATTCTATAGCGAGCCACAAATCTACAATTCTCTAAAAGTTCACAGCGAGCCATTAGTAAAAAATCTATACAATCTTGCAGCGAGCCACAGACCGTTAACTCTTTAAAAATCTATAGCAAGCCACAGATTGCTAAATCTATAGTTTTCCATAGAGGGCCACAAATCGAGAGATCTCTAGAAATCCATAGAGAGTCACGGATCGTGCAATCTCAAAACAAATGCTACGTTAGAACTCGCTTGCAAGATCTGTATGGATCCACATACCATTTAATGTCTAGAATTCTTTAGCGAGCCACAAATCTATAATTTTCTAAAATTTCAATAGTTAACTCTATACAATCGTGGATCGACTACAGATCGTTAGATCTCTAGAATTTACATAGACTCACAGATCGTTGAATATCTAAAAGAGCCACAAAGCGACAACTTTATAAATTCCATAGCGAGCCATTAATATTCAAATCACATATCTAGAATTTTAAAAAGTTTTTGGGGCGGAAAAAACCAATCTTATGAGTTATCAAAAATTTTTGTACTATGTTTTATCTAATGTAACCAGATCGTAAAATTTACTAATTTTCATAGTTTTTAGTATATAGAGTAAACAGTTTTTATAGCCTAAACATTGATATGTATTTCTCCTATATTTATTAGAATAGTCTGTTTGAGATAAACTATAAATATCAATAATTCTGATAACCTCTTCGTCTAGACAGCCATATGGTGTTAAAAACACTATTGAGGTAAATTATATACAACACATACGAACAAACAAAAGGTACATAAAGTAATCCAGATTTCCAGAGGCAGTATGAATGATTAAAGTATAGTTTTTTTAAGATAATTAGTATCAAAAAAGGGCTTTGGGACGTAAAAAATTTAAAAGAGCTGCATTTTTGGTCTGTCTGAGTAGGCTAAATCTAACTTTGCAACCGAAAAATCAGATGGGAAAGCTCCTCCTTTTAAAATTGGTCATTTTTATTTTCAAAAAGTCCAAATTTTAAGATTTGGCCGACTTTCAACGATTCTCACGTTTTTTTATGCTTTTCAATAACATTTTCGGACTTTCACGATTTCCAACGTTTTCCCAAGGTTTTTAACAAAATTTTCGGATTTTCACGATTTTTAACTCTTTTTCAAGGTTCTTACCGATGGAAGCGGTACCTAAAGCAAAAAACGGCAGAGCAGCTAAAGACCAAAGAACACTTCCAGCACTGCTTTGATCAATGAAAAAACGTATGAACGTATGGAAATGTCTCTGGCCAGGTGTAGAGGATTATATTGAAGGAGAGGATTCGAATGTAGAATATTTGTTATGATAAAACTCTTTTTCGTAACCAGTCTCGTTACTTAATAGCCAGACCTCGTGTTGCAACTAAAATAATTTCAAAATAGTGATCTTTATTATCAAAAAAATTAAAATTTTTGATTAAATTATATGCAAGATATAATTTATTTTTGATACTATTTTAATCCAGAGGTAAGTAACCCAAACAGATAAGTACTATTACTTAATGTAAATAAAATTTTAAGAAAACTTTCCGACTTTATCTAAAGGTTAATAAAAATATTACTATTAAATAATTAATAGAAATAATGGTCATTCTAAAGAAAAAAAATGCAATATAAATTTAATTTGCAAATTAAAAATATTTAGTGGCGCCGTTTACTATCACAATTTAGGGTCAAATCTATGCAGATATATAATTTTTATGTATAAAATTTTGACCTATTTATGAACTAAAACAAATATTCATTCAAACACTTGTCTAGTAAGTCAACGAAAGAGTAAATATAGAAATATAAAAGTTTATATCAGATAACGAATAAAATCTTCGGTTTATTTCAAAATAGATAGTGAAGAACGTGGCGTGACTTTTTCGAAATGTCAAGAGTTTATCAAAACAGTTACAGACAGGAATATATTAATAACTTTTGCTTAAAAAAATTACCAGAAATTATATTTTTAAGAAACGCTTGTTTACTCTATTACAATTATCAATTTTATCGTTAATTTCAAGGGAAAACCTGACAAAATTTGTTTGAATATTTAACCCCACTGTCTCTCCCTTAAATTTTCGATATTTATCGACACATGATTTCCAAATTATTTTTATCACAATTAGTTAAAATTATAACTATCCCAAAGCACTTTCTAAATTTTTAAAATCTTTATTAGTTTTAAAGTTATACAGGGTAATATCTGAAAGTTATCAAAATTATCCCTTATATAAGGTCTCTCCCTTAAATATTTGGTATTTGTCAATATGGGATTTACAAAATATTTTTGGCATAATTAGTACAAAATATAGCAGTTCCAAAGCAATATCTAAATTTTTAAAATCTTACTCAGTTTTAAAGTTGTACAGGGTTATACCAGACAGTTATAAAATGTTTTCGATATATAAGGTCTCTCCCTTAAATTTTCGATATTTTTCAATAGAGGATTTTTAAAATCCTTCTATCACAAATAGTAGAAAATATAGTTATTTCAAAGCAATTTCTAAATTTTTAAAATCTTTATTAGTTTTAAAGTTATACAGGGTAATATCTGAAAGTTATCAAAATTATCCCTTATATAAGGTCTCTCCCTCAAATATTTGGTATTTGTCAATAAGAGATTTACAAAATATTTTTGGTATAATTAGAACAAAATATAGCAGTTCCAAAGCGGTTTTTAACATTTTAAAATCCTACTCAGTTTTAAAGTTCTACAGGGTAATACTGGATAGTGTTATAAAATGTTTTCGATATATATGTGGTCTCTCCCTTAAATTTTCGATATTTGTCAATAGGGGATTTTTAAAATCTTTTTATCACAAATAGTAGAAAATGTAGTTATTCCAAAGCAATTTCTAAATTTTTTAAATCTTTAATAATTTCAAAGTTATACAGGGCAATACTTGAAAGATATCAAAATTATCCCTTATGTAAGGTCTCTCCCTTAAATATTGGGTATTTGTCAATATGGGATTTCCAAAATATTTTTGGCACAATTAGTACAAAATATAGCAGTTCTAAAGCGGTTTCTAAATTTTTAAAATCTTACTCAGTTTTAAAGTTCTACAGGGTAATACCGGATGGTGTTATAAAATGTTTTCGATATATATGGTCTCTCCCTTAAATTTTCGATATTTTTCAATAAAGGATTTTCAAAATCTTTTTATCACAAATATTAAAAAATGTAGTTATTCCAAACCAATTTTAAAATTTTTAAAATCTTTATTAATTTTAAAGTTATACAGAGTAATACCAGAAAGTTATCAAATTTATCCCTTATATAAGGTCTCTCCCTTAAATATTTGGTATTTGTCAATATGGGATTTCCAAAATATTTTTGGCACAATTAGTACAAAATATAGCAGTTCCAAAGCGGTTTCTAAAATTTTAAAATCTTACTCAGTTTTAAAGTTCTTCAGGGTAATACCGGATGGTGTTATAAAATGTTTTCGATATATATGGTCTCTCCCTTAAATTTTCGATATTTGTCAATTGAGGATTTTCAAAATCTTTCTATCACAAATAGAAGAAAATATAGTTATTCCAAAGCAATTTCTAAATTTTAAAAAATTTTATTAGTTTTAAAGTTATACAGGGTAATACCTGAAAGTTATCAAAATTATCCCTTATATAAGGTCTCTCCCTTAAATATTTGGTATTTGTCAATTTGAAATATCCAAAATATTTTTGGCACAATTAGTACAAAACATAGCAGTTCCAAAGCGGTTTCTAAATTTTTAAAATCTTACTCAGTTTTAAAGTTCTACAGGGTAATACCGGATGGGGTTATAAAATGTTTTCGATATATATGGTCTCTCCCTTAAATTTTCGATATTTGTCAATAGGGGATTTTCAAAATCTTTTTATCACAAATAGTAAAAAATATAGTTATTCCAAACCAATTTTAAAATTTTTAAAATCTTTATTAATTTTAAAGTTATACAGAGTAATACCAGAATATTATCAAAATTATCCCTTATATAAGGTCTCTCCCTTAAATATTTGGTATTTGTCAATATGGGATTTCCAAAATATTTTTGGCACAATTAGTACAAAATATAGCAGTTCCAAAGCGGTTTCTAAAATTTTAAAATCTTACTCAGTTTTAAAGTTCTTCAGGGTAATACCGGATGGTGTTATAAAATGTTTTCGATATATATGGTCTCTCCCTTAAATTTTCGATATTTGTCAATTGAGGATTTTCAAAATCTTTCTATCACAAATAGAAGAAAATATAGTTATTCCAAAGCAATTTCTAAATTTTTAAAATCTTTATTAGTTTTAAAGTTATACAGGGTAATACCTAAAAGTTATCAAAATTATCCCTTATATAAGGTCTCTCCCTTAAATATTTGGTATTTGTCAATATGGGATTTCCAAAACATTTTTGGCACAATTAGTACAAAATATAGCAGTTCCAAAGCGGTTTCTAAAATTTTAAAATCTTACTCAGTTTTAAAGTTCTTCAGGGTAATACCGGATGGTGCTATAAAATGTTTTCGATATATATGGTCTCTCCCTTAAATTTTCGATATTTGTCAATAGAGGATTTTCAAAATCTTTCTATCACAAATAGTAAAATATATAGTTATTCCAAAGCAATTTCAAAATTTTTAAAATCTTTATTAGTTTTAAAGTTATACAGGGTAAAACCTCAAAGTTATCAAAATTATCCCTTATCTAAGGTCTCTCCCTTAAATATTTGGTATTTGTCAATATGGGATTTCCAAAATATTTTTGGCAGAATTAGTACAAAATATAGCAGTTCCAAAGCAATTTCTAAATTTTTAAAATCTTACACAGTTTCAAAGTTGTACACCATCCGGTATTACGGATGGTGTTATAAAATGTTTTCGATATATATGGTCTCTCCCTTAAATTTTCGATATTAGTCAATAAAGCATTTTCAAAACCTTTCTATCACAAATAGTAGAAAATACAGCAATTTCAAAGCAATTTCAAAATTTTTAAAATCTTACTCAGTTTTAAAGTTATACAGGGTAATAACGGACAGTAATAAATTTTTTTCGATATATATGGTCTCTTCCTTAAATTTTCGATATTGGTCAACGTGAGATTTCCAAAATATAACTATCACAATTAGTAGAAAACATAGTTTCACCAAAACGGTTTCTAAATTTTTGAAATCTAAACCCGCTTTAAAGTTATACAGGGTAATTCCGAGCGGCTATAAAATTTATACGTTATATTTGGTCTCTCCCTTAAATTTTCGATATTTATCATTAGATAAGATAATTTTTTTAAAATAAAATTCTTATATAAACTTACGTAGAATTCTATGGGTTTTAAATTCATATCCAAACAAATAAGTTTTCTTTGGTACAATTTCAGCATTAACTTTTCCTAATATTTCTTTGGTTAAAGCCGGTCCCTTCATAAAAATGTGATTGCAATTTGCCTCGAAGTTTGAATTCCCTCTACGGTCACTTTCGTACATGAATTTCGCATCAAGATTTGGATACATCATCAGGTTTTTACCCTCACTTTTTATTTAAATTTCTAACCTCACTATCTCACTTTCGTCACTTTTGTAGCAGTTGGTTTAAACTGATAATGTTGAAAGAGAGCAAAGATTTTATAAGCGTTGGGTCTTTATCTCTTAAAGAAATATTAAATGTTATCGGATGTTTCTTTATATTGATATATATATATATTGGAAGATCGGACCACTTTATCGTCATATGTACGTAATTTGCAACACTGATGTCAATGTTTTTTTTTTTAATTATTGGCAAATTTGATGTTAATCACAATATTTTTGATTTATTATACAAATAAAATTTTGCAATTTTCGGAAATTCGTTTTAATTTTTTGATAAGAAGTCTTTGATCTAGACGCTTCACAAAGCAAAAGCGAATAAAACGAAAGAATGCTCTAAAACAAACGGTAAACAAACTGGAGCCATTGGCCTTCCAATCATGCTGCAAGAAAAATTTAACAAAGAGTAAATGAAAGAGAAGAATGAAAAAGCAAATTAAACTGAAGTCAGAAAATACATACCTAAATAGAAGTAACAAAAAAATGCGAGTATATCGGATGACACTGCCTTTAAAAGGGAAAGTAGAATGAAATGAGTCAAAGTAGAAAAAGGTAGAGAAAAACAATTTAGTATTGTTTTTGAAAGAGGCTAACAAACTAAGGAATTGTTCATTAAGGTACTCTAACAAAAAAAAAAAGAGAAAAAAAAACAATAGAAGTAGAAAAAAGGATTCAAAATGATGCTACCACAAGGAAGAACAAGCAACATTAAGAACTGGATAAAAAGGACAAGAGCCCTGCATAAACTAAATGGAAAAAATGAAGATACGAGTGTATCGGATGCTACTGCCTTCAAAAAGACGTAGAAAAGACAAACAGTTAAGTATTGTTTTGGAAAGAGGCTAATAAAGTGGAGAATTATTCATTTAACAAAAAAAAAGGAAAAGAACTAGAGAAAAGGATTCAAACTAATGCTCCGTGAAGGAAGTACAAGCACCAATAAATCATGTATAGAATGGACATGGAAAATGTCATTCCAAGACAACTGGAAGAACAAGCAACATTAAAAACTGGATAAAAAGGACAAGAGCCCTGCATAAACTAAATGGAAAAACTGAAAAAGCGAGTGTATCGAATGCTACTGCCTTCAAAAAGAAGTAGAAAAGACAAACAGTTAAGTATTGTTTTGAAAAGAGGCTAATAAAGTGGAGAATTATTTATTTAAAAAAAAAAAGAAAAAGAACTAGAGAAAAGAATTCAAACTGATGCTCCCTGAAGGAAAAACAAGCACCAATAAATCATGTATAGAATGGACATAGAAAAATGTCATTCCAAGACAACTGCATCAAGAGAAAGCGGACCTGATCTAGAGGCGGTTAGAACTAGAGAAGTATGAAGATCCTGGTGAAAGTTAAAATCTACTGTAATTCCAAAATTCATCATTTAACACAGGGACCATCTGGGTAAATGTGCAATTAAACAAAAATTTATCTAGGACCCCGGGAGTGTAATGGAGTAGCTTTGGAAATTGGCAGGTTTAATGGAAGTTAGAACCTAAAATATAACGAATTGCCTTATTGTTCTTAGGTATTTTCTCAAGTTAATAAAAGAAAAAGAATTCAGGAACCATACAAGGAACCAAAACTCTTGTCTTTGGTCGAAAACAGTATTCTAAAAACCTGGAAAAGGCCCGGAATACTCTAGCCTCATAATAGATAGAGGACGCCTCCTCCGAGGACCATTTCAAGGCATATTATAGATTTGGAATGGAAACTTTCAGGGTTATAAGAGCCCTTGGTGATACAGATTAATCTCCAGCATGGTAAAACAGCTTTGGCAGAAGTTATTGTTAGTATGAGAGGTTTTATGTAAAGTTTATTTAAGAGTCCTGTTTAAACTAAAAAAACAAAATAAAAATGCGAGTGATTTGACTGAAACTGTCCTCAAAGGAAAAGGAAAATCAAATAAATGAAAGTAAAGTTATTTCCAATACTTTAACAAAAAAAAAGGAGGAAATGAGCAATGGAACCAAAGAAAAGAACCTAAAATGATGATGCTTAAAGGAAAAATAAACAACATTAAAAACTGGATTTAATATATGCTAGAAAAGAAAAGAGAAATGTACAGCACAAAATGTGCACCAAATGAAACAGACAAAGAGATAGATAAATATTTTGAGCCAAGATTTTAATTGACAACATCCTGTTTATGTTATTAATGATCTGTCAGATATTTAATTCATTTTCGGCACAAATTAATTAAATTTCATAATACATAATCGGTAAGTTTTTTCCATTATTTATACTTAAAGTTATCTTATAAACACAATTTGCGACAATCGTATTAAAAGTTGTTATTGTTTACCAAGATGCATTAATATAATTAACTAGCTATCTGGACCCTATTCAAAATATCCTTTATCAATATAGTAGAAACTTACATACATATTACGTTAGTATAATTTTTCAAATCAGTCGCATGATTTTATTTATAATAAATATAATTAATAATCATTTTTCAAATTATAATTTGTAGATTAAAAGTTAGTAAATAATTAGTATCTGTATCTAAAATTTATCAACACTGGAAGTCTGACATACTTATTTGTTAAAAAAATTAACAATCTTTAGTTCTAGTGAATAAAAAATCATTATGTATGTATGTATGTATGGTGTGAGGGGTGACAGATACACCTGCGACCTATAAGATCTATTGTGTCCCCCTTTTCTTGCTATATTTCTGATGATTCCTCAGACTTATAGCAGCTCTTCTAGTCCTATCTTCCTTAGAAAGTTTAGGATATCATTGGGTTTTAAATTAGGTAGTTCTTCCCTTTCTATTTCGTATGACCCTAAGTATTTGACCCTAGAATTACTTAATGCCATGCATTCTAAAAGTATATGTATTGAGGTTTCATCCTCTACTTCACAGAATCTGCAGTTTACTTCATCTACTAATCCTAATTTCTTCATATGTCCTCTTAATCGACAGTGACCGGTTAGTATTCCTGTTATAATTCGGAGGTTTTTCTTACTCAGGTTAAGACAGCTGTGAGATCTCTTCTGGTTATAGTTTCCCAGGAGCGTCTTCGATTGTCTTAGTCCTTCTAGATCATTCCAGTACTTGGATTTTTCGCTATCCATTTTTTTCTTTAGTTTTTCTAAGATTGTACTACTGCTGATCCCACAGGATGGTTCTGGTCCCAGGTATGGGGTTTCAGCTCCTTTTTTTGCCAGCTTGTCTGCTGTTTCATTTCCTTCTATTCCTACGTGTCCTGAAACCCATAGGAGGGTAACAGTGTTATTCTGTCCTAGTTCATTTAATTTGCCTAGGCATTCCCAGACCATCTTTGAATTGATTGTATCTGAGTTCAGAGCTTTGATGGCTGCTTGACTATCTGACATGATTACAATCTTCTGTCTACGATAGTTCCTTTCAATGTTAAATTCTATACATCTTTCGATGGCACGAATTTCCGCTTGAAAGATGCTTGGGTACGTACCCAAGCTTTCTGAGTATTTGGTTCTAGGTCTAAACACCCTTAAAAAAAAATCATTAGAAATCGTCCTAGAGAAACTATCAGCATCATAACTAGGATTCATAAATTAAACCAGAAAAGCCTCTACTAGTTTGTACAAGTCTAGAGAATAGGTGCTTTATATTTGTGGAGTTACTTGCCTAATTGGATTTCCAAGTGTCTCTTCAACGGTGAATTGCCCGTAAGGAATCCTGTGATGACTTGTAGCTCTTCTGGAATACGTCTCTCCAATACAAATTTTGCTGTATGGTTGTGTTATCTACGGATCCAGACTCTTTAATTCGGTTCCGGACCGTGTTTTTCTAGATATGGTTCTGGACCATATGATATTGTGGTGGATTCCTTTCTTGCCTTGTCTGCCTCTATGTTGTGGCACCAAAATAGTTTGACACTGTTATGTTCCACCAGGATATCAAGTTGTACTTAGCATTTGTGCACTAGTCTGTAGATGACTGTAAGGCTCCAACAGCCTTTTGACAATCTGTGCTTAGATTTATATCTTCTTAAATTGTTTTCTCTTTCGCGTTGCAAGATTGTATATTCTTCTGGTTGAGACATAGATGTATATGTTCTCAGATGGATAGAAATTTTTACGTTTCCTTTCACTGCAGTAAATTTCTTCTCCTAAAACTCCATCAGTCGTGGACCCGTTTGTGCACCAGGTGTAACCCCGAAGCTTGAGTTGAGTTACTCCTCACGTTAAAGAATTTCTACTGAGATTTTTTTCTAAGGTATGTATTTGGGAACCATGTGTTCTGATTTTATTTCCCTTACCTCTCCAATTTCCTGCTTTACTTTATTGTATTTATTTTTGAATTAATTATCGCACTTTAACAAGGTATTGTAAGAAGTTTACTGCCGAAGAGAAATAACCTGACTACATGAAAACCTCTACAAAAGTCTTGGGAATTGAACCAGATTGCTGTAGCTGATTAGTTTACGTCATTTTTAAAGCAACACCCTGCTTTGTCTATAAGAACACCTGAAGCCACCACTTTGCTGTCTCTATAATTTTAAGGTTCCAAAGTCTTAGACATTTAACCAGCTAGATGGAGCAAATTAGTTCACGTCATTTTGAAAGCAACACCTTTTCTTGTCTATAAGAACACCTGAAGCCACCAGTTTACTGTGTCTAATAATTTGAAGAGGCCTAAGTTTTGGGAAATGATCCAGCTGGTTGGATCTGATGAGTCTACGTCATTTTTCAAGCAACACCCTTTTTTGTCTATTAGAACGCCTAAAGCCACCAGTTTGTTGTGTCTAATAATTTGTTGGTGCTAAAGTCTTGAGAATTGAACCAGCTAGCTGGAGCCAAGCGTCGAAAAATGGGGGCAGATCGGATACTTTTAAAAAATTATTGTTTTGGAAAGGAGCTAATAAGAATTGTCCATTACTCTAACAAAAAGAAAGGAAAAAAAAAGGAAGGAAAAAGCAATAGAACTAGAGAAAAGGATTCAAAATGCTGCTCCCTAAAGAAGCAACATTAAAACTTGATAGAATAGATGCAGCACAAGGTTTTTTCCTCTAACAACTGCATCAGGGGCGCAAGCGGACATGATCAGAAGCAGTTAGAAGTAGCGATGGATGAGGCTTCTTGCTTCTGCAATTCCACAACACATCATTTAACATAGGAACCCTATGGTTACAGGCAAAAATAACACGCACACAGCGTTAGAGTGATGGATTAGCTAAAAAAATTGGCAGATCTAATGGTAGTTGGAACTTAAAATATACCTATTTGCTTTATTACTCTTGTGCATTATCGCAATAAATAAAGGATAACCGATTCAGGATACGTCTAAGGAACTAAAATTCTGGTCTTAGATTGAAAAACAGTATTCCAGAAAGCTGGAAAACCGAGAAGGCCCGGAAAACCCTATCCAAAGTAATAAGTAGACGAGGCCTCCTTCGAAGCTCATTTCAAGGCATATTATAGATTTGGGTTATATGAGCCCTCGAAGCCAATATGGGTGTTACAGATGTTACAGCATTATAAGACAGCGAATGTATTGAATGGCACTGGTCAATGAAGAAGCAGGATGAAACGAATCAAAGTAAAGAAAGGTAACAGTTAAATATTGTTTTAAAAGGAGGGAAACAAAATGAAGAATTGTTTATTATTTACTACATGATAAATTTTTGTAGTACAATGAAATTAAAAAAAAAAAAATACTTATAACCCTGGTTTCACTTCAAAGATATTTTTTATCAAGTCTTAGAAGGACATTTTTATTAGAAATTATAAATAGAATATGTTGTTACATTAAAATAAGTTAAGAAATGGGAGTGATTGCTTTATCTCAATTTTTATTGGTTAGTAGAGTGGCGTCTTAATTAAAATATTATGACCTGATATTTTAACACTTTTACAGTTAAGGAGTGTAAAAATATAATATTACTAATAATAGAGTGTTACAAAATCTTTGGTGGTTTCTTTTAATTACTTGTTTTTATACGATTAATTCTCTTAGGTCAAGTTTTTTAATCATAATTGGTTTAAAAGTTTGCTAATATATTTTTGATAATTTTAAGAATACAGTTAACATTGATATAACCACATACAGAATTGCTGATTTTGATAAATTTCTTTAATTATAGCTAAGCACAAACAAATAATGTCTATTTCTAATTGTTATTTACTAAAATGTATACATGACCTAAGTATTTTTCTTAGTAGATAATTTGAATAAATTATATAATTTAATGATAAACAAAACCATGTTAAAATAAAATTTTCCAAGCTACTATCTTAAACTTTACTGCGGTCATATGTTTGACAGTTGAAATTGGACAGTTGACAATTGATATTTGATAGGTAAGAAAAGTAGAGAAACCTTCAATAGGTACTTCTTCTTCTCCTTGATCTTCTACTTCTTCGTCTTCTTCTTTTGGCTCTAGTTGATAACCAAGCTACACTTGAACTTCGAAAATATATGTTGATGGGCAACAACTGATGTTGTTGTGTGAGGAAAAATATCAGGTTTTAAATGTCAACTGTCAAATGTCAACTATTAACTATCAAATGGCAACTGTCAGACGTCAGATGTCAACAGTAATGATCAAACTATTAAGTTTCAAAATCGGCAGAAATATAAAGTAGAAACTGTCAAATGGAGTATTATTAGTAATTTTTTGTAGTTATCAACATTTCCATAACATGAAACAATAAAATGAAAATAATATGGGCTCTAATAATTGTTCAATTGCTGAATATTACAAAATCAAATACACCATCTTCTTGTCAAAAAGCCTCAATTTCCAGTACTATTGGATCAAAATTAGTAGCAGTTATTGTTGTAGGTATATTTGTATCTACTCAGCACAAGTTCAGAAGAGTTTTAAACTTTGTTTTAATATCATTTTTAGTTGTTTAGACATGGTGATAGAGCTCCTTTAAACTCATTTCCAAATGATCCTTATTTTGATGAAAAGTACTGGCCAATGGGATTTGGACAACTAACACGGGTAACATTTTCTATCTTATACTACTAGCACCAATTATCGATAAAAATTGTCATCTGATTTGTCAGAATTGGTGAAATTATGGGTCATCGGTTGCTCTGATCACTTAGCCACGTGTAAAATACGTGTCAGAAACCAAATACAAAAATGTAGGATGTGTATAGAATCATAAGTCTTCTAAACCATCTTCTTCACCTTCGTATAAATCATCCATAAGAGATTATATAAAAAACACCCACACAATTTAGATTTTGTGATACTTTTGGTACACGGGCAGCACTTTTTGCTGTCCAAGTAATATTTCAAAGAAGCAAATGTATTATGGACTTTATAAAGGCATTTGATAGAGTTAAACAAGGCGAGTTTTTATCAATATTAATTAGAAGAGAAAGGAATGACGTACAAATCATAATCATAATACTAGACCTTAAGGTATATTAGGTCATACAAATAGGACTCCAAGAGGAACCCTCCAAAGGAGGTGAGGGTCTCAGAAGTTAGGGCTAACTCTCCAGCAAAGAGCTTCAATGAAATCAAGGATGTACACTGTAGCCAATGCATATCTTCAAACAAAACTTGTAAGAATATGACAAAGACATACTAATTAACGGTCACCATCTTAACAACAGATATTCGGACAAAGCAGTGGTCTTGGCAGACAGTCTGCATAACGAAATCAGCAAGTAGGTATTACCAATTGAATCTAAAGATGAAAAAGACCAAAGGTATAGTTATCTGCAAACTCACAAAAACAGCAAACGATCAATCCTAAACATTAAACTGACAATCAAAAAAGTTGAAAGCTATATGTACATATCTTGGCAATAAAACAACTTATAGCTCTTTGGAGGCTCCCTAAGAGTCCATGAAAAAACTTGAAGCCTTCAAGATGTGATGCTAGACGCAGCATAAGAATCTCCTTGTTTGACCGAGTCATACGTTGTGAAGTAGGTACTACTCAGAATGGGAAGAGAAAACATAAAGTGGAATACTTTGGCCATATTATAAGATTTATAAGATATGAATACCGATATAGATTCCAATTAATTCTGCAAGAAAAAACAGAAGACTAGCACGAAGACAGCTTCAAAACCTAAAAAAATTCACAATTGAACTCTTTCGCATACCCACCCATTAAATTAAAATAAGCCATCTTACACCCCAAAATTCGGCGAGGTTGAGCACCACAAGAAGAAGAAGGAGAAGAAAAATCGTCAGTTCTTAATAATACTCTACATAGTTAACTAGTAAAGTAAATAATATGACTTGTTAGCTAAAGTAAAATGAGACCAGATCCAAATGAACCTGACTATAAGAAATATCTTTCAGGCACTAAATAAAAATAATAACTTTTTATTTCTAGTATATTTTACAATACATAGACTCATTTTTGTTTTTAGAGTGGAATTCAACGAGCTTACAAGCTTGGACAATGGTTTCGGAACCGTTATGGAAACTTCCTAAGCAGCATTTATTCACCAAATGATATCTATGCTTGGTCTACAGATACAGATCGAACTTTATGTTCTGCTCTAGCAGTTTTAGCAGGTTTATATCCACCTATTGGTCATCAAGTATTTAATGAGGAAATTAATTGGCAACCAATTCCTGTACATACTGTATATCGGTGTAAAGATGATAGAATTACTGAAAGAAGGTATTTATCATCTATTGCTTCCAGTTTTAGCTTTATTGCTTTGTAATTTATCGACTTTTAGAACATGTTTGAAATTTGAAAGACTGTTTAATAGAGCTCTTAGATCAACTCAGAATATGTATGAAAAAGAGCATCAGGAACTATTTAATTACATAGCAGAAAAAGCTGGATATTCTACAGTAACGCTCAATGACATTATGAGAATAAAAAATCAATTTCATGTTTTTGAATTTTATAATTGTAGCTTTTTACCTGACTGGGCTGAAGAGATATCAAATAAGACTGAATTTCATGAATTAGCAAGTGTGATGATAACATTTTAATAGTTTAATAATATACCAAGTAAATTTATTTCTAGATGTATTATTTACAATACCAACATCTACACCTACTTTGACTAGGCTCCGAATTGGTCCATTTTTTTATAAATTTTTCGAACATCTGGATTCTTTTATTGAAGCACGAAGTAGGAACAGTGAAACACAAAAATTTTTGATACTATCCTGTCATGATACTTGTCTGATATCCGCTTTGGCAGGAATGGGTGCTTATGATATGAGGTTTATAGGATTCACAGGTTTGTTTTTTCAACATTTCTTGTATTTGCTTTTTCCTCAGCTGTCTTTAACTCCTAAACTCTTCTTGACTGTCTCTACTTTTCTTTTCTTGTAGATTGCAGATTGAATAAAGTTTGGTTGATTGTTCCAGGCGATCTTATTATATATACTGCGACCTAAAAAATCTTTTATTTATACCCTACATCTATTTATGAGTTCATAAGATCTCTTATTTAAAAAAAGGTCTATTTTCCGCTTAGGACGTTCGTTTGTAAAATTCTAGGCTCTAAGGATACAAGAAATAATTGGATAACATGAGTGTAAAGTGGGAGGGTTAGGTTTAAGGACCCTGCTAAAGGATGGAGTTGGAATTGGCATTAGTTTCAGATTTCTGGTTGTTCCGGTGTTTCCTGGTTCTTGGTGTTTCTGGAACGTGTCTAAACCATCAAAAAAGAATATTTTTTGGTGTGAGTGTGTGTAGGAGTGTAGCCCACGTGGTGCAATGTGGGTTTGGGAGATTGACGCTTTGGCGTATCCGATCCGGCATGAGGCCTCCCATTTGGCGAGGACGAAGGGAACCACAGGAACCTTTGCCAAGGACTCAGTTTTTTTTCTGTATTCTGTTGTCGTCCAGTGTCTACCCTTATGAGAAGGGCGTTTCGGGAGTTCGTCAAGTTCTGCAGGAAGGTTTGGAGAAGCCTTAGGCAGGGAAGGGGATCTTCATTTTCGATACTCTTGAGATTTTTTGGATTCCTCCATTCCAGTGGGTATGGAAGATCCTCAAGATTTAATTGTGGCGTTTCCTAATGCCATTTTAGGCACATTGCTCCTCTTGGAAAACTGTAGGTGTGTTTCCTAGGGACCTACAGAGCCTAAAATTAGGATCTGTCACCAACATACCTACTCCTTCTGTTGTTTTGGACCCATAAGTATAATAATTAAAGGCTCCTTTTGGCATCTTCATGGATTGGGTTGTTTCGATCCCAAGATCTAAGATCACCGGGTTTTAAAAACTCCTGGTTAAGCTCTAGACTCTTTTCAGAGCAATCCTCCGTAGGGAAGGTCCAGAATTACCGCACCAAGACACGATCTTATGGCGGTTGTGATTCCTACACAAGCGAGTCTTTGTACATTTTGCAACACTATGTTTTTCTCTAAAGTCTACTCTCATATAAGTTTAATTGTAGATCCAATTATTATTTAAAAAAGCATCCAGTTCATCTCACATTTCTTGTGTTTTACTTAGCTTTCCTTAACTTCTGAACTAAAGCTCTTCTTATTTCTCTCCACTTTTCTTTTCTCTTAAGTATACTCCCACAAATTCACAATAGAGTTTAATTGTAGATACAGTTATATGGGAATTAAAGCAATCATCTAATGGTAAATATTTTGTGAACTTGTTGTACAAACACAACGATCCCAATGAAGAAAAAGTAGAAGAATTGACTATACATGATTGTGAATTTAATTGTGACTATACAGAATTTAAAGATAAAATGCGAGAGGTTACTTTGGATATTGATTCATGGGAAGCTGAATGTGACGAAGAATGAAGATATTATACAGTTTTTGGTTATGTTTAATGTAATTATTGTAACATATATGTTTATACAGTTTATTAAAAGTGACAGATTTGTGACCAATAAAAGTAGAAAAGTTATTAATGGTTAGTTATTTTTAATCAAGTAAGTTATCGTTTTGTGATGGTCTCTGCAACTAATGGTTTAGCAGAACGCAATATCCAGACACTAAAAAGTAGACTCAGAGTCATGTCCCAAGATCACAGTCCCACAAACGATAAAATAGGAAAAACTCTTTTTAAATATAGAACTAGTCCTCTTACGTGTGAAATCTGACCAGAAGAGATGTATTTGAGACCAGAAAAAGTCAAACTGGAGGCCTTACGTCTGACTCTATATATGAAATCGTCTGATAAGTCATCTGGAGTGCGTAGTTTGAATGTGGGAGAAAGGGTTCAAGCCAGATTTTATTGGGGAACCAGTAAGAGTCAAACTGGAGGCCTTATGTCTGACTCTATATATGAAATCGTCTGATAAGTCATCTGGAGTGCGTAGTTTGAATGTGAGAGAAAGGGTTCAAGCCAGATATTATTGTGGAACCAGTAAGAGTCAAACTGGAGGCCTTTTATGTCTGACTCTATATATGAAATCGTCTGATAAGTCATCTGGAGTGCGTAGTTTGAATGTGCGAGAAAGAGTTCAAGGCAGATATTATTGTGGAACCAGTAGTCTATGGAAATTTAGGACTACAGTAAAAAAGTTTGGAATACTACCCTACCAAGTTAACTACATGATGGATACTCAATAAAAAGACCAACGAAGGTTTCCAAGGAAATCGTTAACTTGAAAAAAGAGACATGTGCTGAAGATGACCCTTCCCCATCTTCCTCAATTAATGGTCAAAATATTCAGCTGTACCTGAAGGCTCAGATTTATGAACCACTTAACAACGATAATAACTACAATGAGGATTTCACAACAATCATATGTCCTGACAACGTTGTAGAATCACCAATTATCTTTGTTTTTTAATTTATCAATAATTTGCATATTTCTTCGTACATGATCTTCCAATTAATTCACTTATCCTTTTATCAATTTTTTTACTTCTATGACTTCTATGAGATCTTCTTTGTACCATCCAAAATAAGTAATCTTTAAACAATTTTTTTTGTTAACAATTACATGCACAATTAAAATATATCACAACAGAATAGATATGAATAAATTATTGTAAACCTCATCAAGGCCAGTCAGTCACCAACCATTTTAAATATTTTAGAATAATTTAATATGCAAAATATGTTTATTTAGTGTTTCCGAAATAAAAGAAACTGATGTTAGTTTTGTGTTTTTATTATGTGCAATCACAAATGTTCTCGACTTTTTAGAAGCATGACAAGAACTAGTGTTGTGGTTGTAATTTTTTTAGGACTAATAGTCTTTGTTTCATCTTCTTTTAATGGTAATTATATATTTATAAAGTTACTGTAATTTTATTAAATTAGCATATTTTTAGATAAAGACAATCTTGTGGCAGTTGCTGTGGTATGTAATGAATAACATTTTCATTTCTAACATAAACATAATTAACAAATAAGATGACCTCCAATTACAAAGTAATTAGTTTTTCAGACATGGCGATAGATCACCAATATTTTCCTTTCCTACAGACAAATATGGCAATATTTCTTATTGGCCAATGGGATTTGCACAGTTAACAAAGGTAAAAGATAAAACATTGAAACGTATTTATATACAAACAGAATTCCTTTTTAGAATGGTATAAGACGTCAATATGAATTAGGTCAATGGTTCCGGAAACGTTACTCTAAATTTTTAAGCGATTATTATACCCCCAATGAAATTTATGTTTATTCAACAGATACAGATCGTACTTTAATGTCAGCTTACGCTAGTTTAGCAGGACTTTATCCTCCTAAAGGAGAACAAAAATGGAGTAATGAAATTCTTTGGCAACCTATTCCTGTGCATACTTCTTCCAGGTACTGTGATGATATTATAGTGGAAAAGATGAAATGTAAGAAGTTTGAAAAGCTTTATGAAGAAGTGGAATCACTAAAAGAAAAGGTTAGTTAATATTTCTTTTAGATATGGTAGGGCACTAAAAATTGTAGATTGTGGGGTCCATTGGCCCAGGTGATCTTACCACACTGCTACCTGAAAGATATTATGTGTATACTCCATATCTTTTTAGGACTCCATCATGTCCAAACTTTTAAGAAAGTACTCTAATATCCACTTAGGATATAGGTTTGTAACTTCATCAGGATCAAAAAGACCTGCCCCCAATTATTCTGTATGTTGATCTTTCCTCTACATACCAACAAAAAGCATAGTTCATTGTGCACTTTGCCCATTTTACAGTGTCCTGTAAGAATTCCTGCGATTACACCGAGTTAAGTTTCTTGAAGCTATAAGAACAATTTAGAGTAGTGCAGTGAAGGCTGTATCAATCTTTATAATTGGCTTTGGCGTGAAGTGTTTTTCCAGTAGGCTGCACTAAGTTTATTTTCACAATTAAGAACTTCATCCATATGAGATGCCACAGAAAGGTCCGATAAAAGGAGTACCAGATACTTATTTTGCAAGACTATTAGTAATCTCTTTTCCGACAATTGCTTTTTGCCTTGTTACTCACAGAAAAGTTATTTTGTTATGTTTAGCAGGTTGCTTCATGGACTGTTTACAGTGGATTTGAAGGTGGTAGATTGTAGAGCCTTCAAAACAGCTTGGCGACAAATATTCTGTCGAATTGGGGCGATTTTCGCATAAACGATTGTCTATAGGTTTTCCAGGACTTTTCCTAACTTTAGGAACTGCAGTCCCTTAACCTAAATACTTTTTTTGGTGTCTTAGGCTCATCAGTATAAGTGAAGGTTTCTGTTGTGAGCGATTTCGTTTTCTGAGTATGTTAGTACGAAACATATGATTTAAAAATATATTGCCTGTAGCCATCTTCAAAGATTGGGTTGCTTCGTCCCTTAGAATCCCAAGATGTCCTATAAAATCGTCCCTGTTAACCTATAAGCACTTTCCAGAGCAATTCTTTTTACATGTAAATGCATTACCTCCAAGGCCGCACTAGGATCTTCTTGTGCCAGTAATCCATATACAATAATCTTTGCATACAGGAATTATGTTAGGATTTGTCCTTTCTTCGAACACCAAGGAGTGTTGAAGTTTAAGGCAACTTTGATGCGGTCAGCAATAACCCTTCTCTTTTAAGCTTTGCTAATGCTCTTAACCCTCCTTCACCCCGGCAACGCCAAATTGCCCCATTTTAACCTCCCCAAATTAACATTTATAGAAAATAATAATAATAATTGAACTCACAAAGGTTACTTTCAGTGCCCTGGTTGGTGTGGTTCTAATAATGGCTCGCCTGTTACAGGATCTGATCTTTGAATTTGGTTTAATTTGGTTTAATGTTTTTACGACCAAAAACCTCCTATTAAGTGACATTTTTTTGCCAGAAGCAAAATTGGCAAGGTGTCACTCCGCTATTCAATTACTTTTTTCTTAACATCCTAGGCACTATTTTTGGTCCTTAGTATCAACTTTTTTTAAGTTCTTTTGGTGTTAATTTGGAGCGATTTTGATAGGGGCAACTTATAGGAGTGAAGGAGGGTCAAGAGCATGAATTTATCCAGTTAACGAGAGACGGATATATTTTTTTATTTATAGGAATTTAGGGAGAAACATCTACAACTTTATGAATATATAAGTGACAAAACTGGTTGGCCAAATCTAACCCTAAATCAAATAAAGTCTCTTAGAAGTATTATTTATACATATCAAAATTATAATGCCTCTTTTATACCAGATTGGGCAGAGAACTTGGATCAACATTTAATGGATTATTTAGCAGGTAATTATTAATTGGTTGCGCTTCCTTCTATTTAGTATCTCGAATGTAACATTTTTAGCTGTGGTCTATCAACTTCCAACATTAACTAATGATCTAAAGAGGTTAAGAAGTGGACCATTTCTGTCCTACCTCATCAATTATTTTGATGGTTTTGTATTACCTTCTTCAAATACATCCAATCCAAAATTTCTTATGCTATCTGGTCATGATACATCTGGATCTTCAATTTTAGACGCAATGGGTGCGTTTAAGATGCGACCAATAAATTTTTCAGGTATATTATTTAATATTGATCCTCTTTTTGTGTCTAAAAAATATTGTTTTTTATTCTAGATACCATAATATGGGAGTTAAGAAAGAGCGAAGATGGGCAAGATTTTTTTATTAATCTTTTATATAAAAGAGGTGATGAATTGGAAAAATTAAGTGTGTATAACTGTGATTTTAATTGTAAATACGATATGTTTAAGAAACTTTTGCAACCGGTAACTATTAATATAGAAAATTGGAAGAAAGAGTGTGAAAATTAATAAAAAAAAATTAAATTTCCAATCGCTATATACAACATATATAATATTTGAATATAAATAATGTTGCCTAAGATCTAGGGCTTGATAGCGATAAACTTGGATACAAAACAGGTTGAAATTCCTATACAAGAAGCTGCTTTGTTGTCAGATGAATTTTTTTACAGTAATATTAGGATAATTCTAAATTATTAACGAAATATAATTTTGTCTACTGTCCTTAGTCTTACGATAACTAGCATACTTTATAAAATATACGAGAATCGTCTTTTTACTCTTTTCAAAAACATGTAAAAAGCGTTTTTTCCTAATACAAATAAAAATATTTTTAATAATAATAAACGTTTATAAAAATTATGGGATTTAAAGCAGTATACCAACCAATTTTTGTTGCCCTTAGTTTTACGATAACTCATATACATTATAAAATATATGAGGAGCGTCTTTTTGTTCTATTCAAAAATATGTAAAAAAACTTTTTTTTTTCAAAAAATAAATAAAAATATTTTTAATGATAATAAACTTGTATAAAAATTGTGGTGTATAAACCAGTTTATCTATTTTTTTCTACTGCCCTTAGTTTTACGATAACTTGAATATTTTATAAAATATACAAGAAGCGTCTCTTTGCTCTCTTTAAAAATATGTAAAAAACGTTTTTGTTTTCAAAATACAAATAAAAATATTTTTAATAATAATAAATTTTTATAAAAATTATGGTATATAAAACAGTTCATTTAGTTTTTTTTGCTACCCTTAGTTTTACGATAACTCATACATTTTATAAAATATACGAGGAGCGTATTTCTGATCTCTTACAAAATATGTAAAAAAGTTTTTTTTTCAAAAAATAAATAAAAATATTTTTAATATTAATAAACTTATATAAAAATTATGGTATAGAAAACAGTTTATCTAGTTTCTTCTGCTGCCCTTAGTTTGACGATAACTGAGATATTTTTGAAAATATACGAGGAGCGACTATTTGTTCTCTTGTTTCTTGTGTTTTTTAAAAGTTGTTTAAAAGTTGAACCCATTGCTGTCAGATCAATTTTGTAACTGTAATATTTAAATAATTATAATTTCCACAGAAAATTAAGGTGAATTTCTTAATCGTAACGATCACATCAACACCTAAAAATTACATTTTAATTTCACTGCAAGAACTGACAACGTATGACTGTACAACACGCCTTTTCCTCAAGGTTATCTCAATTATGTCTGGATCTTGCAACTACAAAATTATTAATTATTTCTACAATTAAATAATAAAGAAATAATAAACAAAATAGTTATAATAAATAAATTAATAATTATATGTCTAAATACCTATATGTATCAAGGCCACTAAAATAGTTAGGTTAACACTAAGAACTGTCATTGTCATTATATGACGCTGTGTTTCTTTCAGAGACAATATAATATCTCTCTGGTTTCTTTACATTTTTGTACAATAAGTGCCATTTTATATTAAAATTTTCTAGTCAACTAAAAATGAGTGATTATAGTAGTGATGAGAATGATTCAGAATACGTTCTATATAAAAACAGACCGGAATGGAGAGATGTAACTCCAATTAAACAAGATGATACAGATGAACCGGTTGTTGCGATTGATTACACCGAACCCTGTAAGTTAACCTCTAAATATATAAGTTCTAATGTTTTAATAAGTAATTTTTTAGTTCAGGATTGTTTCGATTATTTCCGTGCAGTTGTACAAAAAAAGGAGATATCCGAAAGAGCACTAGAGCTCACCCAAACTGCTGCACAACTGAATCCTGCTAACTATACAGTTTGGCAATACAGGTATGTATTTATACTCCTAAAAAATTCGTTTATACAAGATTTATATTATTTTAGACGTGATATACTTAAAGGATTGCATAAAGATCTACATGAAGAGTTAGATTTTATTGAAAAAGTTATTATGAAACAGTCCAAAAATTACCAAGTGTGGCATCATAGAAAAGTACTTGTGGAGTTATTAAATGATGCTACTAAAGAAAAGAGTTTAACTGAAGCTGTTCTTGCTAAGGATGCTAAGAATTATCATGCTTGGCAACATAGGCAGTGGGTCATCAAAACTTTCAAGTATGTATCAACTTTTGATAAACTAAATTTAATGATTAATATTAATAGAAATGTAGAGTGTCAGAAATGTATTCCTATTTAGTTAGTAGTTGTGTGAAAGTGTAATTTTTGAGTAGAAATGTAAGTTTGGTTAAAGAATACAGTTTGTGTAGAAATGTTGGTATTAGCAATGAAAATTTGTGTAGTATCAGTTTTGCATGTGGAATCTTTTAATTTATTTTAATAAATACAATATTTTATCGCCATTATTTTTAGTTTATATGACGAAGAGTTGGAATATGTTGATGCTCTCCTAAAAGATGATGTAAGAAATAATTCTGCTTGGAATCAGCGGTATTTTATTATTAACAATACAACTGGATTTACTGAAGAAGTTTTAGATAGAGAAATTCTTTATACTTTACACAACATCAAAATTGTGACAGAAAATGAAAGTGCTTGGAATTATTTAAGAGGGTAAGATTGATTTTTTTATGAATACCTCAAAAGCTGCAAAATGAAGTTACTTATATTTATTTTATTTAATTAAGCTCGGCATGTGTATATGATTGTTCTGGGTAGATCAATTTCTAACACTTTTGTCTTCAAGTATTCCCACAAAAAGAAGACGCAGGCAGTAAAGTCCGATATCTCTGTTTCGTAAAACGATACGTCTTGGTAACGAGGCATTTAGAGCATTTATTGAAATTCTTGCAGGCAACCTCACAGAGGGACCCTCGAGGTGCACCGAGGAATTCCATTGCTAGAATCTAGAACCGAAAATCCCCGAGTAACGAGTTTGAAACGATTTTCATGCACGCTGCCCTGAAAACCCCCGAGTAACAATTTCCAAGCGATTTTTCAGTGTTTCCAGTCGTTCCTATAATAGTGCAAGTTATGATGCAATTGGAAAATGCATTTTCCGTCCCAAAAGGCATTTTTCAAAAATGGCTAAATCAGATTATGTAGACTTTTTTCTGGGACTTTTTTAAACACAATGCACAAAACCGCTGTACCCCAAATTTCCACTATTAGGGCAAGTTTTAAATGCCCTGGATTAACAGCAAATCTTCTCGTTTGACTGCCGTACCCTGTATTTCTCAAACCTAATATGGGTTTTTATTGAAATCTTACAATTTCATAAAATTATAAATCTAGTTTAGTTTCCTATTTATTTTTTAGATTACTACTTCACGACAAAGGTGGTTTAAGCAGAAACAAAAAAGTCGAAGAATACGTTGAATCTTTATACGAAGCTGGTAATAGATCACCATTTCTATTAGCAATTATCGTAGATATGTGTTCTGAACAAATCAGTGAAGGAGCAGGAGATTCAAAATACAATCTACAACGAGCCAAAGAATTATGTAATGAACTTATTAATAAATATGATACAATCAGAGCTAATTATTGGCAACATATGATTGATACTCTACAAAGTACTGCTAAAGAAGTAGATGAAGAAGAAGCTGCTGGTGGTAGCAGTAATTGAAAAATTTGTTATAATTTATCGATATTTGAACTTTACTTTGCTGAATGGATGTTTGTTGGCTTAGTATTGATAAGAGTACACAGATTTGTCATAATTACCATTACGAATGTGTATTTATTTTTATTAGAAAGATATATATTTATAAACCAAGATCAAAAGTATATTAAATGAATTCATAGGCAAAATATGTAATGCAGTAGGTTTTTTTTTATTTTATTGTATATTTATGACAATTCTGATTGTACATCTATAATTTGTTGTTTATGTGTACACGATGTTGTAGAAACGTACTATTTAATGTCTCTGTATTCATTTTATATATTCCTTATATTTTTTTTATTATATAGATTTGGGTTATTGTGTAGACCAAGTATTATTGATATAAATTCAGACTTTGCGCATTTACAATATGTTAAATACTAGATGGAAAAATTTAATTGCATAAGTTGTTGTCCTGCTTATGGACCTCGTTTTAGTGTCTACCTCCAAAAGGATTACCACGGTTTGTGTTGTATAAATCTATCCACCAGGTTTAAGATTAGTTTGAGTTCCGAATGAATACAGCTTCTTTGCATTACCAGAGTTACTTAACCTCGGAAGCCTTACTATGCTCTCATTACACTTTGATGGACAATGGACCTGGTTTAATGCTTGTGGTCCATTAAACGACTACAGGGGGATTTGAGTCTCATCTTATGAGTGAATTAAAGTACCTGGTACAGCCCAGACACGAAATAAAACCTGTCCGTCAAGCGATTAACACAAAAACCCTACCCAAGTTGAGTACTAACGCTCTAGTGGCAGCAGGGGTGGTTCTAGTCTCCCCGTAGTACCGTTATTAGGAAAAACATCACGAGAGCTAACATAAATGTCCGCAATACTTAAATACGCTCGGTTAGATGCAACCGAATGTAATTTTCTAATTCTCTGTCTGTACAGTTACCCAATCTTGTAAATGTGTAGCACAAAATGTTGATTTTACTTCTGTTTTAGTATACATTCCGAGCATTTTTTAAAATATGATTTCTAACAATATTCTAAATACATGTTTATATTAGGTGGTCTGATAAGTAACATCATTTGAAATTAAAACATGTTTTTCCAGAATAAGCTTTGATTTTATTCAATATAGTCAATACTCAACACAACGATTCCAGCGATTTTCCAACTTTTATGTAATACGATTTAGGAAGCTTTTTAAAATAGATGTTTGTTTCGAAAATTATTTAGTTGAATTTTTTATTTGGATACACGTAATAATCGAAGAGGACCAAATGAGGAAAATAAGCTAGATGAGAGATTTTAAGATCAACTCATGAATTTTTGTCATTGTCATAACGCTCTTGTCAGTCAGTGAAGAAACAACACTTTTTCTGTCGCTTATGAGACCGTTTCTCACTATCTATTGAGGCCCCTTTTGGCCGCTTCGGAATATTTTACCTTTTCGTTTCTCTTTTTAAAAATTTTAGCCACGCGATGCTAGTACGGAACTCTGTATGTCTAAATTTTCTGAAGAATAACGTGTACGATTTGGCACGTTTTTGTTCCGGCACTGTTAACCATTTCAATACAAATTCCTCTACAAGATAGGTATTTGTTTCAACAATTATCCCTCGTTCGAGTTGAATGTATTTACAGGTTATTGTTAAATGCTTTTGTGAGCTGATGGAGAAACAATCTTTTCAGATGCATATCTGAGTTCTTGTGTTAATTTATCCAATAATACACAATTTGGCCATTGATGATTTTACATTTTTAAAAATAATTAAAATTGTACTTTTGTAAACACAAAATGTGTCCTTTTTATAATTTTAATCGGTTAAGGGATCGGAATCATAGTGTTATTTATGGGATTTTTAAAATCTAATTCCAGCATATACTACTAGAAGCAGCCTTTCGTGCTGACGAGAAGATAGACTGGTGTGTGGGAGAAATACAAGGATATTAGGACATGCCATCCCTCTCACCGTTACCTTAACTAATATTTTCTTAAGGTGAAACGGCGCGAGAGGTATCTTCTTCTTCGAGTGCAGCTCCTTTCAATGGAGGTTAGCGATAACTATGTCGTATGAGTTTCTGTCTTCAGCTGTTCGTATAAGTCCATATCCAACATCCCAGGTATTTAAATTTGTCGACTTGCTGAATCTGTTCTCCATAGATCTTAAGGTCGGTCTGCATTTGTCTGTGTTCCTTTGTTATCGCCATTATTTTAGTTTTTTTGACGTTTACTCTTAAGCCGTATTCATCGCCTTTAGAACTTATCTTGTTTAGGAGGTTCTGTAAGTCACTTTCATTATCAGCTATTATTATTATCGTCTGCGTAACGAATATTGTTTAATAGCTCTAAATTAATCTTTATGCCCTGTTCTACATATTGAAGTGCTTGAGAGAATACTTCTTCCGAGTATAAGTTAAACAATAGCGGCAAAAAATACAGCCTTGTCTTACTCTTCTCTCCACTCTCATCTCCTTAGTAGTGCCATGTTCAGTTCTGACCAGTGCAGTTTGATCCCAATATCCCAATAAAGATTTCTGATTATCCAAGTAGGTAAAAAAACAGTTTGTATTCCTTGTGCAAAAATTTTTTTATTCAAAACAAGCAGAGCACTTTCGACATAATGTCATCATCAGTGCTTCACTGAAAAGTATGGTTGAATGATAACGAATAAAGAAAATTAAGAAAAATTACATACTTGTCGGTTAACAACGGCAATCCATGTATAAAAACTTTGGTTAAGTTCACAAAATTTAAAATCCATAAGATTAAGATAAATTTACACGTTCCACATTAAACAATAATGTCACAAACATATAAAATTATTGATTAAATCATATAAAATCAACGATGTACAAAGATATAAATTAAAAAATTAAAGTCACATTTTTAAAAGTATTCAATTAAATGAAGTGACCTTCTTAACATAGAGATATAAGATATCTTATATCTCTATGCTTCTAAAGTGAGAAATGACATTACTGAAAAGTGACATGAACAAACATTGACAGAGCTGCGTTCCGCTATTTAAAATTAAATAATTTATTAAGAAATAAAGTTTAAGAAATTTTGAAAATTTGAAATCACTCAATTAGGATAACGGATGTGAAATTCAAGCACAAGTAGGTCAAAAGGAGGGACACCCCACGGAAGGTGCAGTATAGCCCACTTACCAGTACTTTAAAAGTAACTGATAGTCCCGAAGGTGAGCTCCTACTACACCCCCCCTGAGAGATCCCACCCTCATGGAAAGAAATAAACAAAGACAATACATAAAAATTAGGTTCGAAACCTAGACTAAGAGGTCAATGTTCACACACCAAGCATCTAATGGTTGCCCATCGTCCCTAAGGATACTCTGGTGTATAAACCTCAACGCCCTTAAGACAAGAGAGGTGAGTTGGAAAACCCCCCCGGCCAGATCCTCAGACTGGTCAAACCCCGTGTATCATCATTGAAGGCTCCATAAGAAGTCTGTGAAGGGGCGTGTAAGCCCTACCTAAATCTGTTTGAATGTTAAGACAGTTAGAGACACAGACTTCTTATGGAGCCTTCAATGATGATACACGGGGTTTGACCAGTCTGAGGATCTGGCCGGGGGGTTTTCCAACTCACCTCTCTTGTCTTAAGGGCGTTGAGGTTTATACACCAGAGTATCCTTAGGGACGATGGGCAACCATTAGATGCTTGGTGTGTGAACATTGACCTCTTAGTCTAGGTTTCGAACCTAATTTTTATGTATTGTCTTTGTTTATTTCTTTCCATGAGGGTGGGATCTCTCAGGGGGGGTGTAGTAGGAGCTCACCTTCGGGACTATCAGTTACTTTTAAAGTACTGGTAAGTGGGCTATACTGCACCTTCCGTGGGGTGTCCCTCCTTTTGACCTACTTGTGCTTGAATTTCACATCCGTTATCCTAATTGAGTGATTTCAAATTTTCAAAATTTCTTAAACTTTATTTCTTAATAAATTATTTAATTTTAAATAGCGGAACGCAGCTCTGTCAATGTTTGTTCATGTCACTTTTCAGTAATGTCATTTCTCACTTTAGAAGCATAGAGATATAAGATATCTTATATCTCTATGTTAAGAAGGTCACTTCATTTAATTGAATACTTTTAAAAATGTGACTTTAATTTTTTAATTTATATCTTTGTACATCGTTGATTTTATATGATTTAATCAATAATTTTATATGTTTGTGACATTATTGTTTAATGTGGAACGTGTAAATTTATCTTAATCTTATGGATTTTAAATTTTGTGAACTTAACCAAAGTTTTTATACATGGATTGCCGTTGTTAACCGACAAGTATGTAATTTTTCTTAATTTTCTTTATTCGTTATCATTCAACCATACTTTTCAGTGAAGCACTGATGATGACATTATGTCGAAAGTGCTCTGCTTGTTTTGAATAAAAAAATTTTTGCACAAGGAATACAAACTGTTTTTTTACCTACTTGGACTATAAACTGTGCACACAGCCTTCCAAATTTTAATTTATTTCTGATTATGTTGATGTCATTCTTATCTAAGCCTTTTCTTGACAAACATTCTATAAGAGTCTGCGAGAGGTATACCTATCCTAAAATGCTACATTCTACTTACTTTCTCACAAACACAAATGCTGTCTTTAATAGTATAGCCTCGAAAGAAAGGACGTGGCTACAACTTTTAATTTATTGAGTCACTCTTGGGAGTACTTTTACTGGATTTAGACCACTTGCGTCCGTTGATTCTGATCTCTGGTGTTTAATGTATCCAGGTTACCAATCCATGCTAAAAGTCTGACGGATTACGTTTCGTAAGGTACAAACACTGCTGAAAATTAGTCACACAATCATGTTTTTGGTCAATGGTCAGAAAACGCGGCACTCATGGGAAGGATAATTTAATGACTACTTCACTTTACCATCAGCTTTATATGGAGTTTCTGTACATTTTCGGGTGTAACTACATCAGAGGGTAATCCACTACGTGGTTCATCCATTGTAGATATAGGGCTACTGCAAAAATTTGATTGTCTAATCTTAACGAGCATTAGGCCATTTTATTTCTCAAATAAGAATGTTTAATGATAGATCAAAAATCGTTTTTTTTCATATGTCTTTTTTCGAAATACGTCAATTTTATGCATCTCTCATAAATAATCGAGTATGTATAATAGTTATTTACGTAACGAGTTATGAAAAGTCCAATTTTGTTTAACGAGTGTGATGTTGCAGCAAGAGCGTAGCGAGTGCTGCAAATGAACACGAGTTAAACAAAATGGCGTTTTATAACGAGTTCCGTACAAGATTTTTTATAATTTTGACGAAATTCCATAATTAAAAAAAATCATAATTATCTAATAATAATTAAAAACAATACATCTAGTTCTCGTGTTTATTTTGCATTGACACCTTTCTAATGACAATTCTATTTAATACAGATATAATTAAAAGGTAAGTTTCTGAGTTAAATATTAAGTATACTTATTTAATTTTTTGTTTAAAAATGTCTGCTTTTAAAAATTTCTTAATAAAGTTAGTATAAAATAGTAGTTGTTTATATTTGCTTTATATTTTTCGTAACTTGTTTTGAAATGAAGTTTTCAAAACTAGTTACGTAAAGTTTTACTTTTCAAAACTAGTTATGAAAAGTAATGACTTTCAAAACTGACAGCAGTTTTGAAAAATGTCACTTTACTTGTCAAAATTATAAAAAAAAAGTTACGCTTTTTATACCTATTTTTATTGGTATGACGACCTATATTCCACTTTTTTGGATCAAAAAGCGCTCTATAGATCGTTATTAACCGCCTGACATTTAACTTGCATGCTGTAATAAATCAGGTTGGGTTATTACAGCAACTATTTACCCACATTTTGTTTATTAATTTTCTGGTTTTATTGGTATTTATCCGGTTGCTGTTTATGTATAGTGAATGATATGGCTCTATTGCCGTTCACGTGTATTTTTTTTTAAAATCACAGCGCCCTCATAGGTGAGAAAGTTACTTATCAGACCACTTAATAGAAAATCATATCAGTGTTGTGTATTAAGAAAAAACATTTCATATTTATATTTGTTGTTTGTAACTCGCTTTAGTTGGATTTTATTAATGAATAAATTTTGTTTATTTATTCTGTTTTTTTTTTGATGATTTATCTATTTTGCCAAAGTGGTTTGAAAAGAAGCGCAACTGACAAGAAAGTTTGAGTGATGAAGACGATGAAAATGAGTAGAAACGGTGATAACGAAGTCTCTAACTTTAAATGAGAACCATGGAAAACGATGAGTCGGTTTTTCGAGAACCAAGCTACCTCTCCCCATAAGTTCAAGATTATGGAGATAGGTAGATAAAAGGAGTAATTTATAGGATTATGGTATGTAATAGGACCCTGCTGTAGGACTTATGTCCTTTTCAGAGAATGGATGGCAGTATTTGGATGGTGTTAGTATCTGCCGTCGGCCCCGCTCTCACAAAATTTCCCATTTGCATTTCCTATGTGAAAGTTGAAACTTCTCTAAATCCATGGTGCTTGAACGTACCTAAACAGTCTTCCTTCTTAGGTGTGAGTGTAACTGTTGTTTGGTAGTGTGACCCACGTTTTGTATCCGGTTGTGGAGTGGTGGGCACCATCTAGCGGTAGGAAAGGGGGTTTTATCAAGTAGGGTTTCCAGGTCTTCAGGAAGGTCCATGTCTACGGATTGGAGGAGCCGTAGCAGGTTGGGAACGGGATCTTCTTTTTCGGGACTCTGTATCTTCTTTGGAGTTCTCCATTCCAGTGTGTATGGAGGGTCCTCTGGGCTACGGTGTTAGTCCTCTGCAGAGTCCTGACGACACATCGGTGTTGGAGCGTCTGAAAACGAGAGGCAGTATATTTGTGTTGTTGTAGACAAGGTGGCTTGGGTAGAGGTAGTGAAGTTTTATCACTTTCCGTAAGATCGCTCTCTCTTTGGCATGGATGGAATGTAGAAGTCTCTGAGGAATGGCAGAGTATGGCACGCCCAGAGGTTTTATATGTGTGAAGGAAGGTTTTGGTGTCGCTTCTTTCGATTCTACCACCCAGAGCACCTAGGAGGGACGCACGTCTTCTCATTTTGTTGAGTGTAAGTTCAACATCGGCATCCCACTTGAGTATTCGAGTAAATCGAACACCCAGGTAGATCACCTGATCCTGAAGAACGAGTTGTTCCCGAGTGACAGGTTGATATAGTCGTAAGAGAGCTTTTCTCGTCGACTGCGGTTAGGATGTCTAAAGATGATGGTTTGTATTCCCACTACTCGTATCTTGCTACTGCGTACCTATTACAAAATTCGCAGACCTTTCTGGACCACTCTGTATATAAGAGTATATACACGTACACTTTTTCTCTTATCGATGGAGTGGAGTACCTATATTCCATGTTAACGATTTTTACTGTGGCCATTTCTTCGTTCAGCCCTTTCACCAAAATGTCTCATAAGAACAATATCTTAATTTTTTTTATATAAAACGTCTGGCAACGTTGTTTGAAAAGAGGCGCCAACTGACAAGAAAGTGTGGGTGATGAAGACGATGAAAACGCTGACGGTGACGTTTAAAATGAGTAGAAACGGTGACAACGAAGTCTCTGACTTTGAGTGAGAACTAAGGAAGGATGAGTCGTTTTTTCGAGAAGAAGCGCCCACGATTATAGGCGCCTATCGGCGCCCGTCTCTTGCAAATCGTAGACTGTAATAAACTTATTATTATTTTTCGTTGTTTATTGTTTGTTTCATTGATTTTTTCTTTTTTTAGTTGAGTGGGTGTGGAGTTAATTTTATCGTTTTAGGGTTTGTAATTTCTCCGTGATTGTTTCAAGTAAACACAGAGATTAATTTATACATTATTTTTGTCTCAAAAACTAGATTTAATAATCTTTTTAAATTTTGCGAATATCCTAATTTACAACGAAGATACAGCGATTTTTCTCAAAAAACAAAACACTATCAACTTTTTTTAAAATGGAGATAGTGAGATGCGGTTTGTTTTATGTGATAGATATTTGTATCCACATTACATATCTTTTTGAATTTTGCAAATATTTTACTAAATACCTACCAAAGATACAGCGATTTTTCAAAAAACAAAACACTATATACTGTATCTATATAAGCGCATCTATATGTATAGTTATATAGAATCATGGTTGCTGAAGCTATTCTTCTTATACGACGTTCTGACGATCCTGATGGAAAACAAGAAAATAATAATGAAAAATTAGAAAATCGTCAAAACTAGAAAAGATCGTGAAGAATTGAAAAAGTATGTAAAAACTGAAAGAACCGCGAAAAATTGTTATGATAAAACGAAGAGAAGCATAGCTACCAATTATGTTTTTTACTTAATGACTGGCACCATATTATAGCCACTCTCACAAAAACTCGGTACGTTGCCGCTCACCAGTAGCGTTACCAACCTAAAATTTCTGAAAACTGTAGATTGATACAAAAAAAATCGGTACAGTTGAGTCCGTGGTTCTTTACCCGTGCGTCATCATTTAAAACATACGAAGTAAGTCGGAAATTGCAACTTAATAACATGCGGTAGCTGTTTTGTCTGTAATTTCATGCGTGGAAGACAATGACGCTAGATTAAAAGTATGTGTTTTATCTCGCCAGGTATTCAGTGACGCACGGGTAAAGAACCACGGACTCAACTGTATATATGTATATAATAACAAAAATTAAATTACTATAACCTAATGAAAAAGTTAATAAGAAACCAAAAATCGGTAGATGGGGTATCAAACTGTATATTGGTAGATTACTTCCTAAATCGGTATATCTACCAAAAAATCGGTAGGGTTGGCATCACTCCTGGCCAGTTTTCACAAAACTGCACAAAAAACGGAGCGAAATCTGGTATAAAGAACTTCAAAGGCGGCGCGCAAAGTGATCCTAGTAAATATACAAAGAATAGTGTATTAAAAGAGCTTCTTTTACTTGTAGAAAATAAGGATAAAATTGGATAAAATTGATAAAAAGGCAACATTGAAATGACGCACATTAATCAAAAACCAAGTTCAAAGATTTAAAATTTGTTTATAGTTGCAGGATGACGGATATACTTATCGCTTCGTTTGTTCCGGGGTATTTGGTCATCCGAGATTAACCTCTTTTTAAATTCAGGTCAATGATTTTGTTACATATCCTTTAAAAAAACTTAAAAGACAACAACACACCTACTCAGAATGTAACCATTAAGAAATTAACGATTGATTAGACATCGTTTTTTCGAGAAACCGGGGAAGTTTCAAGTTTGTTTTAAAAATAATGTTATCAAGTTTTTAGGAATTTATAACATTTCGTTTCATGTGAATCACAAAATAGCACATAAAGTAAAAGTTGAGCAATTAATTGCTACAATTTAAGTTTAAAGTCTTGAACATAAATGTTACAAAATAACAATCTGTAAGTGAAAAAAAAATAGTAAATTTATGTATTCTTTTAAAAACTTCTTAGTATATAATTATAGAGCAGCACCATCTATATTCTTGTAAGTTAAATTTCAAAAGCGGTAATAAGAAACATTATTTAAAATACTTTGCTAATGAACACATTACCTGCATATTTTTAATTTAGGAACCCAGGTACAAATTAAAATGGACAATTATTTTATGTTTATGCGGCATGAAACACTTCAGAAGGGTTTATATATCGAGAAAAATTATTTATTCAAGTTTAAAATTACATTTTGGTTAAAAAAAGTGGTATTTTAGTAAAAAAAGTTTTCAAAAAAGAGCAAAAGTAGATTTCATTAAATTGAAAATATTACTGTAGGTATTCACAATAATAGTAACTGACTTATGCAGAATTTAAGAGTATGCTCTGATAAAGTCGAAGCGATCAAGGGCTAGTATTTTATTGGTTCATGTCACCCAATCCAGGATCTTGGTACCCTCTACAAGTTTGTACAGGTCTAAAAGATTGGTGCCATATGTGCGTGGAGGCACTCTGAAGTCTCCATCTCCAAAAGTTGAGTAAGGAGTTCATCTTGGCATTCATAGATTTGTATAAAACACCTGAAGGTTATTTAAGGTCCCATCAGTTGTAATCTTTACTAGTTTGTACAGGTCTAAAGGATGGGTGCCATATGTGCGTGGAGGCACTCTAAAGTCTCCAAAAGTTGGATAAGGAGTTCATCTTGGCATTCATATACTTGTATAAAACACCTGAAGGTTTTTTAAGGTCCCATCAGTTGTAATCTTAACTAGTTTGTACAGGTCTAAAGGATGGGTGCCATATGTGCTTGGAGACACTCTGAAGTCTCCAAAAGTTGAATAAGGAGTTTATCTTGGTTTTCATATACTTGTATAAAACACCTAAAGGTTCTTTAAGGTCCCATCAGTTGTAATCTTTACCAGTTTGTACAGTTCTAAAGGATGGGTGCCATATGTGCGTGGAGGCACTCTGAAGTTTCCAAAAGTTGAATAAGGAGTTCATCTTGGCATTCATATACTTGTATAAAACACCTGAAGGTTCTTTAAGGTTCCATCAATTGTAATCTTTACTAGTTTGTACAAGTCTAACGGTTAGGTGCCATATGTGTGTGGAGGCACTCTGAAGCCTCCGAAAGTTGAATAAGGAGTTCATCTTGACATTCATATACTTGTATAAAACACCTGAAGGTTCTTTAAGTTTCCATAAATTGTAATCTTTACTAGTTTGTACAGGTCTAACAGATAGGTGCCATATATGTGTGGAGGCACTCTGAAGCCTCCGAAAGTTGAATATGGAGTTCATCTTGGCATTCCTATACTTGTCTAAAAACACCTGAACGTTTTTTGAGGTTCTAATAGTTGTAAACTTTAGTAGTTTATACAGCTCTAAAGGATATGTGCCATATAGGTGTGTGGAGGCACTCTGATGCCTCCAAAAGTTGAATATGAAGTTCATATTGGTTCTCGTATACTTGTCTGAAAACACCTTAAGGATCTTTAAGGTCCCAATAGTCGTACAGTCTACTAGTTAGTACAGGTAAAAGAATGGGTGCCATCTGAAGTCTTCAAAAATTGCAATGCTACAATGTTTGTTTAACTCTTTCAAATTCCTTGCGCAATAATCTGTAGCTTGAGTCTCCATTAAACAGCCCGCAATGGATTACAGGTGTCCTTTGATTGGTTTATTACTCTGTGCTAAACCCATTTTTTTGTACAAACTGAACACTCAAACGACTTTACAACTCATTCAATTGAAAGCAGAGCTTTAACTGTTTGTTTATCATCGTACAGCTCTCTAGAGTTGACTCGCCCATAAGCCGGTGCTGCAGCTTGTGTTTAAAAGGGATTATTAGTTATCAAAATGACTTTTACAATAAGACACTATATTTGTGAACATACTTTACCTATTGAAGCAAATAAATATGTTTATAATCGATTTTATGTAAATTCCATAAAACTATTTCTATAAAAATTTGCTTATTAGTAAAAAACCGTAAATTAAATTAATTTTCTTTGTAAAATAATGATTAGATATCAAATTTACTTTTCTGTGTGTATAGAAGTAAATAACGATTCCCTTGTTTTTACGACGTGGACGTAAAACAATTTTTTTTTATTTCAAAATTAACACCAACACCAAAGAAGAGTAGATGAATGTATACACATACACTTCTTCAGAAGCGCAGGTCATGGCAGAAAACAATTACGGCCCCACAGATTCCAACAGATATTATGACCCCAGGTAGGTACAACTTCGTTCCCTAATTTATTGTTTTTCATTTAATTCAAGGTCTCCTCATTTATTTAACAAATAAGAAGGTCATAAATTTCACAAAAATAAATGCTCTACAGTCCTGCACAAAAGCCGCTGTAAAACTTTACACATATAATACAAGGGGTATCAAAAAGTATCGTATAAAAAAAAATTCTACGATCTTTAGCAGAACCCTTCTTCCAGTCTTAGTTTCTTTAATTGTGACCAACATAATAATCAAAAAGTTTTCAGAAAGTTTTAAACTGTTTTAATCAATTTAAGACTGTTCTAGGATGTTTAAGATGATTTTAAGTAATTTTTTTTAAGAAATTTAGAAGTTTGATATCGGTTTAACATTGTTTAAGACTGTTTTAAGATGTTTGTGAAAGTTTCAAGAAGTGTTTAAAGATACTTAAGACGGTTTTAAGTGTTTTTTTTAAGTTTAAAATATTTAAGGTGTTTTTAGGTTGTTTTAAAACGTTTAAGACTATTAAGAAACGTTTAAATCTAATGTAAGAAAAATAAGACTATGTTTGGAACTATTTTAAAGGATTTACGGCTGTTTTAAAAAGATTGACACTGTTTTAAGATGTTTAAGACTGTTTGAGGATGTTTAAATAACTTTTTAAAACTTTGAAAGTATTATAAAAAAAATGAAAGTGTTATATGATGTTGAAGGCTGTCTTAAGCATTTTAAAACTAATTTTAAGTAGTTTTAGAGTGTTTAAGACGATTTAGAGTGTTTTACGATTGTTTTAAGATGTTTAACACTGGTTTAAGTTTGTTTAAGGACGTTTGAGACTATTAAAAAAAGTTCAAAACTAATATAAGGAATGTAAGACAGTTTGAACCAGTTTGAGACTGTCTAAAAAGGTTTTCGTCTATTTGAAAAAGTATTAGGAAGTTTATGCTTACTTCAAAAGTGTGCTTTACAAAGTTTTATAAAGTTTAGGTTTGTTTAAGACGTTTAAAAATGTATTAAAAAGTTTGGAAGTGTTTTAAGCAATTCGAGATAGTTTTTATAAGTTTAATATGGGTTAAACATTTTTTAAGATGTAAGTGAGAGTTTTAAGAAGTTTGTCAGTCTTTTAAGATATTTAAGACGGTTTTAAGCGGTTTAAGACTATTTTCTAAGATCGCTTAAGACATTTGAAGGTGTTTTAAGGTTGTTTTAAAACGTTTAAGACTGTGACGAAAAGATTAAATCTAAGGTAAGAAAATTAAGACTGGGTTAAGTAGTTTGAAACTATTTTAGAAAGATTGATACTGTTTTAAGAAGTTAAAGATTGTTTTAGGATGTTTAAAACTATATTTAAATTTTTAAACTTTTTTTAGATGTTTAACGAAGTTTGAGGATGTTTTAGGATATTTATGACTGCCTTAAGCAGTTTATACTGATTTTAATAAGTTTAACAGTGCTTAAGACTTTTTAGAGTGTTTCACAATTGTTTTAAGATGTTTGACACTGATTTAAGTTTATCTTAGGACGTTTAAGACTGTTAAACAAGCTTAAGACTGTCTAAAAGGTTTTGGTCTATTTGAGAATGTTTAAAACCATTTTATAAGATTATAGATCGTTTTAGAAAGTTTATGATTACTTCAAAAAAGTAGTTTTACAAAGTTTTATAAAGTTTAGGTTTGTTTAAGACGTTTAAAAAGGTTATCTTAAGATGTTTAAGACTGGTTTAGGTTTGTTTTAAGATGTTTGATGCGGTTTTTAAAAGTTTAAACGTTGATAAATCCATTTTTAAATTGGTAAACAGAAGGGTTGACTCAAATTAATGTAATGCGACTCCGGCTCTGTCCTTGTTGGCAATATGGGCGAGTCCGCCTCTGTACGCCGTAAGCATCATCAGAGAAACAGGCAACGCGTCGAATGGCTGAGAATGTTCCCGATTGTACGAGAACCGGGACTAGAAAGATCTCTACGCGAGTAATCGAGCAATTACTCGAAGCATCGATGCGCATATAAATAGACTATTATTTTGAAATATAGTTCAGTTTAGTTTTTGAGTTGAGTCTAAGTAAATAAGTATTTATATAAATCAGTATTCAGTGTTCATATAAATTAGTATATTGTAAATAAATTGTGTTATAACATAAATTAAGTGTATTAGTTGTATAAATAAATTAAATAATAAACATTGAAAATAAATAAACGTTACATTAATATATCTAAAGTTACCTAGAAAAGATCGTGAACTATAAACCTTCATCTTTACAGTATTTCCAATCTTAATTGGCATGTCAATCAGTATTCTGTAACTGCCCTAAAAACAATTGTTTACATATATGTGTAAATTTTATTATTATGTATATATAAAGTTAATTATTTATTATATTCAAGAAAAATTTGTTCATGGCGCCAAAAGAATCATAATATCCGATTGTAGTATCAGTTCTTCCTTGCGGTACTCCCTGTTTATTACATCGAGGGGACTATTAAGAAATTTACTGTGCAATTTATGAAATTTTTTTTTCGATCGCACATGCGGTACTTTGCATATCTGTCACTGGGATTTTTTCCGAGAGGTAATAAATATAATTTAATGTTGTTGCAATAGGAGAGCCCTGGCGCTGAGCGGGTACACCGTATTTGGGAAGACTGGTCTGAAGATGAGCACATGTTGTATCGTATCGACATCCCACGCTAATTAGACCAAGGGCTGGATAATAAATTAGTTGATTATTAATGTAAAAATCATATAATTATTCTTAAATCTTATAGAACAATGATCTTCCTGTATTAAGGTTGCTATAGTAATATCATTCGCCATTTTAATTCCACTGTCACTAATTGTCCATTAACTGTATCTCAGCTAATCAAGATTCTATACGAGCAGTATTATGTATAAATTTACTAATATTGGTGTCGGTTTTTTCATAAAAATCTATACTAATGGAACTGGACCAAACAGTTTTTAAAATTTTAGAAATTATACAAACAAGAATAAATTTAATGACATTAACGAGAAATTGTCGTATCAAGCAGGACTCGAACCTGCAACCTTTATCTCTACACGGTAACGCTCTAACCACAAAGCTTTTTGGTCATTAAATTCAATTCATGTGTCACGATCTTAATAACTTGGATTGTTACCATGGAAAGAAAGATTTGTATGTCCCAGAAATAAAGTAGAAACCTATGCAAGAAATAATTGATTTACAGGAATGTAATGTTGGTGGGTTTTGGATGTTAGGTTTCAGAACCCTAATATGGGACTTGGTGTCTTTTTCAAGGATGGATGGTGGAATTTGGGATGGATTCAGGAGCAGTAACGCGGTGCCTTTTCTGATTTTGTTTTTCTGTTTCCCCAGACTGAATCAAAATCAAAATTTTTGTGTTGTGTAAGTGTATGTGGCTGTGTAATTCCACGTTGTGCAATGTGGGTTTGAGAGATTGACGCTGTGGCGTGTCTTCTCCAGTATGAAGTTTCCCATTTGGCAAAGACGAAGGGAATTAGAATAAATAACTTCGTCAAGGGCTCAGAGGGGGTCTCTCGTCAAGAAGGTTGTCGAGTTCTCTAGGAAGGTTGATGTCTACAGTTCGAAGGAGTCTTAAGAAGGGAAGGGGGATCTTATTCTTCGGTATTCTTAAGTTTCTCTGGAGTCCATAGAACGTCCTCCAAAGGTTTTTGTTTTCAAAGGACAACGCTTCTACAGAAAAAGAGAATGGTGTCCTGAAAACAATTGGTGATTTAATGTTCCAAGTAATCGAACACTTCACTTATTTACCAGACCTGGCTCTTTCTGTCTATCATGTCTTTCCTTCTGTTAACACTAATGAGATTTTTTCTACATTTTATAGAAAAAACTAGTGAACCATTTCGTGATTCTCAGAAATTAATTTGAAAGTTACTAAAGTTAGCTCCTCACCTAATTTATAAATTC
The DNA here is from genome assembly GCA_964028335.1 of Altica lythri. Classification (NCBI taxonomy): domain Eukaryota; kingdom Metazoa; phylum Arthropoda; class Insecta; order Coleoptera; family Chrysomelidae; genus Altica; species Altica lythri. The sequence goes on from OZ034809.1 coordinate 5,542,868, forward strand.
CCCCCAAAACAAAAAAAGTCCGCTAATGTGCAGTATTTATTCGAAAGAGGAACGTTAAATGAAGAATTTTTTGTAATTAATCAGGTCTAATTATATAGTTTGCAAATCATCTTCGATGTAATAATGGATGTAGTTTTACAATAGATGTCAGTTTTGGTTTAAGTTTAAATAGATTTCGCGTTAGAGTCAATCTGGTCATGTGGCAACAATTGCTATAGAAGATTAAAGAATGGTTACTTCCGATTAGTATATAAACGGTTTTTTACCAGAATTATCGCAAAACTCTGACAAAGCAACACACAATGGCGGATCATTCCATATGAGGACAAAGCAAGTACTCACACTGCCCAAAAGACAATCGAGTTTTTGGAGTTTCAAAGAAATGAATTGTTAAACCATCCACCGTATAATCCTGACCTAAGACCCAACGACTTCTTCACCTTCCCAAAGGTCAAGAATCCAATGCATAGTCAGCAATTCCAGTCGCCAGAAGATGCTATCGATGCCTTTAAAACAGCGATTTTGCAGGTGTCAACTGAAGACTGGTATAACTTTTTTTGAACAATAGATAAAAATTTATGTATAAAAAATAGCGATCAAATTTGTTTTCTTCCGTACTGTATCAACATTTAAGATTTTGGATTGTACTACTTTTCTGTACTAAAAAAACCTGATCCATACATATGCATGAAATGTTATTATAAAATCTAAAGTAGAAAACAATCTGAAATATTCACTTACTTTAACATCCGCAATATATTACACTCTATTTTCTTGACATTTATTATCGTTAAACAATATTCCCCGAAGAAAAATTGCACAAGCTAATACTTCGAAAGACGTCATTATTTTCATTTTCAATACAAAAATACTAATTGTTTAACCATTTCTATATACACAGAGCACTATTTAAGAAATTGAAATAGCTAATTGCGATTTTGAAACTGATTTTGGTCTTGAAAAACTCGCTTTGCTGAAGCATATTACACGCATGGCCATGGCAAAACTGAAATATTCTCCTCTTTCACTTTGGCTGGCTTCCTTCCCAGTGTCTTTAGAAGATTTCCAACCCTCAATAAACACTAAAAAATGTCTCTCTATATGCTTATCCTTCAAGGATGTGGATACAAACTAGAAAACTGGAAGATTCTGCTCTTCCACTATGACTGGCTTCCTTCCTTGTGTCTTTAGAAGATTTCCAACCCTCAATAAACACTAAAAAATGTTTCTCTATACATTTATCCTTCAAGAATCTGGATACCAACTAGAAAACTGGAAGATTCTGCTCTTCCACTCTGACTGGCTTCCTTTCCTGTGTGTTTAGAAGATTTCCAACCCTCAATAAACGCTAAAAAATGTTTCTCTGTACGTGTATCCTTCGGAAATCTGGATACAAACTAGAAAACTGGAATATTCTGCTCTTCCACTATGGCTGGCTTCCTTCCTTGTGTATTTAAAAGATTTCCAACCCTCAATAAACACTAAAAAATGTTTCTCTATACGCGTATCCTTGAGAATCTGGATACAAATTAGAAAACTAAATGATTTTGCTCTTCCACTCTGACTGGCTTCCTTCCCTGTGTCTTAAGAAGATTTCAAACCCTTAATACACACTAAAAAATATTTTTTCCATACGCGTATCCTTCGAGAATCTGGATACAAACTAGAAAACTGGAAGATTCTGCTCTTCCACACTGACTGGCTTCCTTCCCTGTGTCTTTAGAAGATTTCCAACCCTTAATAAACACTAAAAAATGTTTCTCTATACGCGTATCCTTCGAGAATCTGGATACAAACTAGAAAACTGGAAGATTCTGTTTTTCCACTCTGGCTGGCTTCCTTCCTTGTATCTTTAGAAGATTTCCAACTACCAATATAAAAAATATTTCTCTGTACTCGTATTATTCGAGAATCTGAATACAAACTAGAATACTGGAAGATTCTGCTCCTTTACTCCGACTGGCTTCCTTTCCTGTGTCTTTAGAAGATTTCCAACCCTCAGTAAACACCAAAAAAAGTTTCTCTATACGCGTATCCTTCGAGAATCTAGATACAAATTAGAAACCTGGATGATTCTGCTCTTCCACTCTGATTGGCTTCCTTCCCTGTGTCTTTAGAAGATTTCAAACCCTTAACATACTAAAAAATGTTTTTTCATACGCGTATCCTTCGAGAATCTGGATACAAACTAGAAAACTGGAAGATTCTGCTCTTCCACACTGACTGGCTTTCTTTCCTGTGTCTTTAGAAGATTTCCAACCCTTAATAAACACTAAAAAATGTTTCTCTATACGCGAATCCGTCGAGAATCTGGATACAAATTACAAAAACTGGATGATTCTGCTCTTCCACTCTGACTGGCTTCCTTTCCTTTGTGTTTAAATGATTTCCAACCCTCCATAAACACTAAAAAATGTTTCTCTATACGCGTATCCTTCGAGAATCTGGATACAAATTAGAAAACTGGATGATTCTGCTCTTCCACTCTGATTGGCTTCCTTCCCTGTGTCTTTAGAAGATTTCAAACCCTTAATACACACTAAAAAATGTTTTTTTCATACGCGTATCCTTCGAGAATCTGGATACAAACTAGAAAACTGGAAGATTCTGCTCTTCCACACTGACTGGCTTCCTTCCCTGTGTCTTTAGAAGATTTCCAACCCTTAATAAACACTAAAAAAATTTTCTCTATAAGCATATTTTACGAGAATCTGGATACAAACTAGAAAACTGGAAGATTCTGCTCTTGCACTCTGGCTCCACTCTGGCTGGCTTCCTTCCTTGTGTCTTTAGAAGATTTCCAACTACCAATAAACCCTAAAAAATGTTTCTCTATACGTGTATCCTTCGAGAATCTGGATACAAATTAGAAAATTGGAAGATTTTGCTCTTCCACTTTGGCTGGCTTCCTTCCCTGTGTCTTTAGAAGATTTCCAATCATCAATAAATACTAAAAAATGTTTCTCTATGCGTGTATCCTTCGAGAATCTGGATACAAACTAGAAAACAGGAAGATTCTGCTCTTTTACTCTGACTGGCTTCTTTCCTTGTGTCTTTAGAAGATTTTCAACTCTCAATAAATACTAAAAAATGTTTCTCTATACTCGTACCCTTCCAGAATCTGGATACAAACTGGAAAACTGGAATGTTTTGCTCTTCCACTCTGGCTGGCTTCTTTTCCAACCCTGAATAAATACTAAAAAATGTTTCTCTATACCCGTATCCTTCGAGAATCTGGATACAAATTAGAAAACTGGAAAATTCTGCTCTTTCACCGTAGCTGGCTTCCTTTCCTGTGTCTTTAAAAGATTTCCAACCCTCAATAAACACTAAAAAATGTTTCTCTATACGTTTATCCTTTGAGAATTTGGATACAAATTAAAAAACATGAAGATTCTGGTCTTCCACTCTGGCTGACTTCCTTTCCTATGTCTTTAGAAGATTTCGCAGTTCTAACTGAACCTATCTGTCCATATGAGGTGTTCTCATTCTTGATTGTCCAGAGACGTTCTGAGTGGTTTCTATAGCGTTTTCCACATAAACTTCGCGCATTCCTGCTTCAATCTTCCCTACATCCCTCAACATTTCGTTTTCGACCAAAAGACGTCGAGGCATGTTAAAACAAATTTTGAAAATACCTTTACAAGGAAACATTTACTAAACGACTAATGAAATCTTGACTAAAATTTGAAATTATCAAAAATTATCCCAGATTTTGATCATGTCTTTATATTTATAAAATAACCTGTGTCCTATTTATGCAGTCAGTACACTGAACTTATATAAGTGTATTTGTAAATATTAAAAAAAAAGATGTTTTACTAAATAAATAGTACACCGTGTACTTCTGTAAACATATACACACAAATATCATTGAAAATTTTCTAAGGTTTATCTATCTAGATAGGGAAATTGGTGTAGATAATATTTACATAATACTGAAAAAAATCTTGTCTGTGGTTTATATTTTATCACCTGCTTTGGTTAAATCCTTTTATAGAGTCTATTTATTAATTTTTCTATTATAAATCCTTTTGTAGAATCACCTACAAAGAGTCAGTTAATAGTTGCTGAATGAGGATAATTTGGTATATTTTCGATAAAATTACAAATCAATATTTCTATATTAAATATTATATCAAACAAAAGAAAGTTTAAGGTTGGTATCCATAAAAAGTTGCTCTAGAAAGTTTGTAATATAATGCTCTTCTATGAAAACTTCAATATATTATGCACTCTGCGATTTGGGGCATAAATGTTTGACGTAATCCTAGGGCATAATTTGCGTCAAAAATTCGCCTCGAGTTCGCACATGAAACTCTGGATTTATGTGAACAAAAAATTGAGGGTAGGTTCTATAAGCATTCTAAGGGGCTAAGCAAAACTGAAAAGACAACCCTCATATTTGCCCCAAAACTAAAAGCAAATTTGAGGAAAAGTCAACCCTCGTATTTGCCCTAAAACTAAAGGCAAATTTGAGGCAAAGTCAACCCTCGTATTTGCCCTAAAACTAAAGGCAAAGTTGAGGCAAAGACAACTCTTGTATTTGCCCCAAAACTAAATGCAAATTTGAGGCAAAGACAACCCTCGTATTTGCCCCAAAACTAAAGGCAAATTTGAGGCTTAAACGAACATCTTTAAATATATTTTAAACTTTAATTATTAACCTGATTTTGTGATACTCATAATGTAGATATCTTTCTAAGTGGTATTTCTATTTGCATAAGTTACACCGTTTTTATTGAAAGAAACAGGATCTATATTAACGTTTGACAAACTTATTACTTGATGATATCAATTGACTCTCATTTCATTTCTAAATGGTTTCATTTGCAAAATCGATCCGTTACAGTGTCACCGATATCACGTAATTTATCTATTTTCTATTTGTAAACCTCCGGGAAATTATGAGCCAGAGCTGCGGACTTGGAGACATTGAATTAAAATTCTTAGGAGCTCATACTTGTGTATGATTATTTATGATTACGTCAGACTGTTTTGAAATATTGAATTTGATCTTATCTTTTAATCGTGTGCTTCGGCCGAAGAAGAAGCAGAAGAAACCTTGGTATCCATCGGTGAAAATATATAAAATTCATCTACAGTGTGATTTCTTTTTTTATAAAAATTAAATGAGTTTAAATTTAGAGTCTGTATAGTGAGAAATTAACCTAGTGATAATAAATTTAAATAATCACTAAACTGACTTTCGTTTTCGTTTAATAACGTGGGTGTATCTTATTCGGTTACTGAAACTGGAATAATCTGTAATTTGCGAGGAATTTCCTGAAGCCCACCTAGAGGCTTGCTTGCATTTTATATCTCGTATCGTCGACTTCGGGTCTTCAAGATCAGAACTGCCATTTTATAGTAATTTAATAACTTGTTGCTTGATTAAAAGCTATTACGCGATATCAGTATGTAAAGCTTTAAGTAAATACCAATTAATTTATGGCCATTTAAGATTGTTTCTTGCGAATTAATCATCTGGCATTTTTTCTTGACAGTCGTTAGAGCTACGAACTTCGGTTAAGATTTTAATTCATTTGCTAAACAATAAAACTGTATGTTAGAACAAGTAAAGCTATTCAAAAGTCATAATAATTAGGAAACAGAAAACTCGGTTTTAAAACATATTGAACTAAAAAGTCTACGCCGAAAAAAAAAGCTTTTAGGCTTGGTCAGGATTAGAACTCTCGACCGGTGAATCTGGCGGTCAGCGTTAGCGGAGACCTGCGTGAATGCGGGTGGGAGAGCAACTCTAGGCAAGAGTTGGTTTCCCTTATGATTGAAAACTAGAATGTTTGGAAGGATGTTGTTCATGGGTATGTAAGGAGAGTGATAGGACGAAGGAGGAGGCGGAGAAGAGATGGTAGTTTGACAAAAAACAGCTTTTAAGACTGGTGAGCACCTCTCACCATCCCTAAAGGATGTACTCACCACAGATGGCATATCCTAATAGTCTTCTTTTTCTCTCTTATACACCTGTCTAAGGTTTTCTTTTTCCAGTTTTCCTTCACTGCCGTCAACCATTTCCCTTTGTCTCTTTCCCATCATAGAGCTTCTATGTATTTTCTTGGTAACTTTCGTTTCTGGTAGTCTTTCAAGATGGCCTAGCCATCTAATTCTTTGAACCTTTACTTGTGATGCTATTGAGGGGCTGTCGTATAGCTCCGTTATTTCTTTATTTTTTCTTCTTATCCATATTTAATCAGCTTTTTCCCTCCATAGAATTTTCTAGTTTCTGTTCTTCTGTTTTAAGTAAGGTCAATGTCTCACACCCATAAAGAGTTACTGGCCTGATAACTGGTCTGTACAACCTCTCTTTGGGTCTTCCAGAATCCAGTTCTTTGTTCAATGCTCATTTTTCGACCAATATTAAAAAGGTACTGTCGCTTCGAGCACGAGAATTTGGCGTGTAGTAGTTGGATTGTCATGAAATTTTGACAGAACATCAATGAAAGATGTACCTATCAAATACTAGCCCCAATAACAGATGACGTTACTAGCATCAGATATTTCAGATATTTAAAAGTTATCTTTACTTTACGATAGACCTTGTATATATAATTTTAAAGTTTGTTAAAGAACAATTAATGTTAACGTTTGAAGATTAATGAGAAAAATATCGGCAGAGTTGGATACAACATCCTACAAGAGTATAAACGAAACGATCTAAATCCTGCGAACCGATCTAAATCCTGAAAGTCCTGATAGAAAGGATTTGATTTTACTCATTTCTTTGTTTGTTGGTTTTTCTTTATATAATATGTATCCAGTGTATATTATTCTGTCCATACAATTTTTAATACTTCCAAACATAAGTAGTGGCTCTCTAATAAAATAGCAAATATTGAAGTAAATAGTTGACGGAAAATTCTAATATTTTATATAAGTATTTTCAAAAGTGTAGACTTCAAAAACCTTTTGAAGAAACATCAAAAAGTGGTTAATAAATCGCGGTAGTGGAAAGTGAAATAGTTTGTAATCATATTGTGAGAATACCTTATCTCCATTAAAACCAGTTCCTATCATTAACAAAAACTGTTGGTAAAGTAGTCCATACACTTAAATTAAAATATGAGCACTGGTGAAATTACAAATAAACAATTGTTTGACGAGATTACAAAATGCTCTTCTGAATTAAAATCAATAATTGATGCAGTGGAAGCGAGATTGAGTTACAAAATACAACTATTAACACATAAGTTGAACACCGTAGATGAGGAAAATGAACAATTGAAAAATAAACTTGAACAGCTAGAAAGGGAAACAAGGCGAAACGGCATAATATTGTTTGGGCTTGAAAGAGAAACCAACCCACTTAATATACCTAATATTATTTCAACCTTCAATAATTTACTAGGTTTATCATTAAATGAAACCGACTTTAACAATATTTATGCTTTGGGTAGAAATAAAAATAGTCCCATTAAATTTGAATTTGTATCACATCTAACGAAGCAAAAGATCTATAAGAATATAAAAAATTTAAAGGGAACTAGCATTTCCATCGCTCAAGATCAAACCCAAAAACAGCGGGAAGAAACCAAAATCCTACGACACCATTTAAATTTAGCCAAACAAAATAATGAGAAAAATTGCTACATTAAAAACGGAAAGCTTTTCGTAAATGGCTGTGTTTATTCCCCTTCACAACTTCAAACAAATGAGGATAATGGCATAGAAGAACGCACTACAAAAAGTGACCCTGCGACTCCAATTACAATGCGACCAGAAAATAATAATATCAGAGAAGAAGAAATCAAAAACCAGATATCAACAAAAAATACCTTGCTTCAAAACAAAGAAATCATAGAAAATAAAGGACTAAACACTCAAAAACCTCCATCTTCTAAGGTGTCCAAGCTGGAAACTATTCTTACTCCGAAAGGAAAAACAAGGTCAAAGGAATCATCAAAAGAAAACAACAAGGAATCCAAAGATCTGCCTGGAAACGCTTATAGAACCAGAAACAACTCCTCAGGATCAAAAAAGTAAAAAACTTCTTGTGCTTGTCTCAAAATTTTAATAACATTCGATTAGTTGCTTAGTACATTCGCATAAATGGACCAATATATTCGTGACATTAATAATGAACCCTATAATACTATTGAATGTTTTGATCTAAATGAATTAAATAAATATTTTAAAAATAATAATAAAAACTTCAATATAATACACCAAAACATATGCAGTCTTAATGCACACCTTGATGAATTTAAAATATTTTTAGATCAAACAAAATGTAACTTTGATTGTATAATATTGACGGAAACCTTTCAAATCGATGATATTGGTCTCTTTAATATTGATGGATACAAGACATTCTATAGTAATAGCCGGTTAAACAAAAATGATGGTGTGGTTGTATATATTAAAATCGATTTAAATACTAATTGCTCAATCATTAATATTGGTGATTCTAAAGCTCTTAATCTCAAAATTTACTTAAGCAAAAATAAATACATTTTAATAACATCTATTTATCGATCTCCATCAAGTAGTTCTTCTGATTTTATAATAAATTTAAATAATTACTTGAAAGAAATTAATTACACTGATATTGAATTTCACATTTTAGCTGGAGACATAAATATAAATATTAAACAAGAAACCGATACTACTACAAATTATTTAAATGTTTTGTATGAATACAACCTACAATCTATGATAAATAAATACACACGAGTACAAAAAAATTCTCGGAGTTGTATAGATCATATATTCTTTAGAGCACACACACAGACCTCTATAAATGAAGCTATCGCTGCAGTTTACGATAATAATATTACGGACCATCGAGCTACTCTAGTAAGTTTCCAAATAAAAGATATTACTAAAAACCCCACAATTGGCAAGTACAAAACATTCATAAACTATAATCAAATAAAAATTAATTTAGAGAGTTATGATTGGGAATACTACTACAATCTCACTGATGTAAACAAGAAAACTCAAGAATTACTAAACATTTTAAAGAAATTTATCAGTAAAAATACAAAGACTGTAAAACTTAGTAAAGATAAAATAAAACGTAAAAAATGGATTACTGCAGGTCTAGTAGAAGCAATAAATAAGAAAAATAAGCTTTATAAAGAATGGCAAAGTAATTCAAATGACGAGACAAAAAAACAAACATATATTAATTACCGTAACCATGTAAACAATCTCATTAGACTTACAAAACGAAAATATTATCAAACTGAAATAGAAAAAAATGGAAATAATACAAAAAATATGTGGAATATAGTAAACTCCAAAAATAAAACAGAACATAATATAAAGGAAATAATTTCTGAATCAGGAAAAAAGCTCTTGACTAAGAAAGAAATTGCGGAAGAATTCAACAATTACTTCACTAAGGTAGGACAAAATCTAGCAAATAATATACCACAATTAAATACTCCTCCACCAAAACGTAATAAAAATCTACATACTCTTTATTGGACGCCTGTGACTGAGTTAGAAATCAAAGAATTAATAAAATCATTAAAGATAAACAAAGCTCCTGGTTTTGACAACTTAAAAGCTGAGATTTTCAAAACTTGAAAATCAGTTATGTAAACCACTTGCTAATCTTATAAACTTAATCTTTACATCCGGGACGTGTCCTTTCCAGTTTAAGACAGCAGTAATTACGCCAATTTTTAAGAAAGACCAGAGAGAATTTGTCTGCAATTATAGACCGATATCATTAATATCAACTATGTCAAAATTAATGGAAAAAGCAGTAAAAAAAAGACTAGCTAACTTTATAAAGAAACATAGCTTAATTTCAGAACAACAATTCGGTTTTCAGGAAGGGCTCTCTACTGATGACGCCCTTCAGTGCTTAGTGTCGTCAATATATAATTCCGTTGATCAAAATGAACCAGTGGCAGTAGCATTTCTTGATTTGGCAAAGGCTTTCGATACTGTTAGTCATTCTCAACTGCTAGACGTCTTGGATGATGCAGGTATTCGAGGGTTACCTAAAAAATTTTTCGAAAGCTACTTGTCAAATCGAAAACAAGTGGTAAAAATAGATGAGGAATTAAGCACTGAAAACCTCGTATTATTTGGAGTACCGCAAGGAACCGTTTTGGGACCCATCTTATTTAATTTATATATCAACGATATATTTTCTTACAAAAGTACTGGTAAAATAATTGGTTTTGCAGACGACATGGCAGTAATATATAGATCTGATAAATGGGAACATTTAAAACATAAAATTGAGAATGACTTAGCAAGAATATTTGAACACCTCAGACATAAAAAGTTAACAATAAACAATAATAAAACATATATTGTCCCATTTACCAGTTACAAAAATTATTTACCTGTTTATAAGAAAATAAGTGTTAACAACGACGAGATAGCTCTCATAAATGAAATAAAATATCTTGGATTAAAACTGGACTCCCATTTGAAATGGACCTCACATTTATCTGACATTGCTAAACTTCTAAGATTTCTTTTATATAAATTTAAACAACTTAGAAAAATATTGGACTTACCACACCTAACAACAGTATATTACGCTCTAGTGGAAACTCGCTTAAGATACGGCATTGTAAACTGGGGAGGAACCATGCCTTCTCATTTGGAAGAGGTAGAAATACTACAGAAAAAAATACTAAAAATTATTTATAATAAAAACATACAATTTAGCACAGAGCTTCTATTCAAGGAATCCAACGTAATGAGCTTAAAACAATTATATACTTTTAGTTTGATAACTTATCTATACAAGAACCGTTCTAACTTATCAACACTTCACCACAACTATGAAACAAGAAATAAAGCTAAAGAGTATACACAAACAAATACAGCAAAAAAAACCATAGGAACTAGGTATTTTCATTTTATAGCTCCCCGATTATTCAACTTTCTCCCTGAAATGTATAAAATTTATATAAAAAAATTAAACTCCAAAGTATTCCTAAAATCTGCCTTTAAAAAATATATAAAATCATTAAGCACCGATGAAATTGAAAAAATTATATACACTCTGTAACTTACAAAGTTACACTTAGATACATTTACAATAACCTCTACTTTCATTTGTTTTGTTTAATATGTACTAATATTATTATTGAGATCATTTTTGTACTTTAAGTTATTTATCAGTGTATCCCATGTTCAACCTTAAAGGTCTTAATGGGCCGCACTGATAACATACACTCACACACTTCACTCGTCTCTTTTGGCATTATTTAGGTATATATGCATACTGTTAATAGTGAACATATTGTATCTATATAAAATCCACTTTGTACCTTATAACCCAATAAAGACTTATTATTATAATGATGCTTTATACCCTCCAATACTACCCAAAAAATCAGTTTAAGAATAATAAAACTTGTTGACATGTTTCAACTTAACGCTGCATTATTTATCGCCTGATAAAAGTTGAAGAGTGGTACGCTGGAAGGTAGGCCAAGACCACACTTCTTGACATGTTTGACGACTGCCATCCATCAAAAGTTGTCCATCAACTTTAACAGCGTTGCCAGTAGTTAATTGGATAAAAACAATAAAAACAATAATGTATTTTGGTTCAAAATATGTATAAATAGAAATCATAATTTGATTATGTAAACAACATCGATTGCCTCGAAAAGCAACACCGATTATTAGATACGTAGCGCTGTTGGAGCGTTTTAAGGATAAAATAAAAAAAAAGAATCCAAATTTAAAAAGAAAAAAGTACTTTTTACCAAAACAAATGCCCTATGTCACAAAACAACGGAAACTATAGCTAAATTGCATGAGTTGCTTTCACATCCAACGGATTCTCCAGATCTGACCCCCAGAGACTTTTCTGTTCTCAGACAATGCTTGCTGAAAAAATATGTTTTATTATGTATCTAATCTTTACGTTAAAAATGCAGTTATTTAATGTTAACCTCGTATATTGTTTTTATGATATATAGAAGACTAATTTTTTTTAATATATGATAAGTATCAAATTTATAATATCTAATATTTAATTATATTCGGATTTAATCCGTTTTTCGAGTGGCTGGCAACAAAGAATGAAAAAATCAATTAAGAAACAATAAAATCTAATCCCCGAGAAATATTTGATATCATTATTGTCCATAAATAAGGATAAAATGATGAAAATATAAATATGTCGACAGGCACTCATAATTAATAACGTCTAAAATACATATTGTGATAAATGTAGACAAAAGCTATAATGGTTTCTGGAGGCTTGAATATTAATGTATTTTCATAAGTGTTGTTCATTATTACAAAGGCGCCGCTATGCCAAAAATCACCGGTAAATAATAAAATCCATAAGGCATTCCGAGCGAGTCGTATGGGGTACCAGGTGATTTACATTTTCGGCACCGCAGGATGTCTTCAAAATGCAACCTTGCGAGCCTCTAGTCACTTATTTGTTTTTTTTCTACTTCGACCACGGTCTTGACCATTGGCAGATGGGTAGATTGAAATAGTACACTCATTTCTACAAATTGTAAAAAAAATTACCTTTAGAAGTGTATTCTCTATCACACCATAAAGTATTAAAAATCAAGAAGGATTTGCATTTTATAAAGTATATCAATAAAGCTTTTTCTAACTTCCTGCGATAAACAAAATATTTTAAAAATCGGAAAGTTTCACGATTTTTAAAAATCAAATTTTTACGTTTTGAGGTTCTCGGTGTTCGACAGTTAAGAATAACTTCACTTTTTTAACAGGTATCCGGCTCGAAGAACCAAATGTTCAGAACGTGTATTTTTTATACAATTTACGAAAAAATTGATCTGAAATCAGTCCAGGATCTTATTAAACTAATTCGAAGACATAAATGTCTTTATGAAAAACAAAATCCAATAAATACCATTGAAATATCCCTATTTTTTAAAAATTTAACATCAACAAATCTGCATTTCCAAAATCCTCTTTTGATAAATTTTATTGTTTATATTTTACTATTTTTAAATAATAGACATGTATGTGCTGATGTTTCTTTATTTTTACAACTGAAATGATCAGTTCCAAACGGATGCTCAAGAAAGTTAGTTAAAGTAGAGGTCATCTAAAAGAATGAAGATAGTAAATATTAAAAGACAAAGAATCAATTTAAAATTTTTTATGACGTGATTGTATCCAAACACGGTAGATACCAAAAACATTTTTAATTTATAACGATCTTTTATTAACACAAACAGTTACAGCTTTTTTTATTACATAAAAGATTTATATTTTTTATAACTAGTACGGTATTTTATAGTCGTCTAATTAATCTTTTGACAACTATATAATATATTAATATATCTCTTCTAGAATAGACTGTATTATAATTTTGTGATTTGAAACTTAAAAAAAATAGTTTAATAGCCATTCATTTCCGCTATAATTTACTATGTAGGAAGCATAGTACGTATATCGCCATAATTCTTGGAGCTCCCTCGTAAATTTTAAAACGAAATATTTATCTTAGATAGTTTTTTTGTACATTTAATCTTAATTTATTTCATTATTGATACGCATCTAAAAAAGTTTACAAAAACAATTTAGATACCAGTGTTTTAAAAGTGGTTCACCATCTGCTTGTGTGTTACTTTGTCCCCCTGTCAGTGTGCGCTATAACTATTGAACGGATGGTCATAGGGTCATGAAATTTGTTATTTAGAATCCTCATGTCCTGGGAAAGAATCCTGTGTATTTTGGTACAAATCGGATTATCCTGACGGTAAAATTTTAACCTTTCTCTCAAACTCGTGCTAATTTGGTTAATACGACCTTAGGATTACGTAACTTTGTACTTATCCTTTTGGTGTGAGTATGTGTATTGTGGGTTTGAAAGATTGACGTTGTGGCGTATCTCCTTCGGCGTGTGGCCTATCATTTGGCAAGAACGAAGGAAACCACAGAAACATTCGTCAAGGTCAAGGATTTTCGTCAAAAAGCCGTTCTGCAAAAATTTTGAGAAGGATCTTAATCTTCAGAATTCTTGAGGTCCTTTGAAGTCCTCCATACCCACATTACCCACTGGACGGTAATGTTGATTTGTAGAGTCCGAGCGACGTAATGTTGTTGTAGCATCTGAAATCGAGAAGGAAGGGAACTATTTTTGTATTTTGGTAGACAAGACGGTTTGGGTAAAAATGGTGTAGGTTTTTTTGCGGAGTATGGCTCTCTCTGTGGCAAGAAGCGAATGGAGGAGTCGGTAAGAAAGAGCACGTTCTTATAATCGACAAGAGGTCGAATAAAAGCTTTGCAAGTATGAAGTAGGGTTTTGGAGTGGCATCTTCCGAGTCTACCACTCAGAGCATCTAGGAGGTACATTCTTCATCTCCTTTTTTTATGGTAAGTTCAACATTGGTGTCCCACCTGAGTATTTAAGTGACTCGCACACTTAAGAAGGTCACCTGGTCTTAAGAAACGAGCTGTTCACCCATAGTGAGAGGCTGATATGGTGGAAAGTGAGATTTTCTCGTCGATGATGTTTTGGGTTTTAGTGAAATTGCGTTTTCTACTTTAATATGGATTATTCTGTTGGAGAGGCAAAAGTATATTCAATTTATGGCCAGAATGGGTAATTGACAAAGGGATACCTCTACTGTCCTTATTGTTTCCAAATCCTTAACATCTTACTATAGAACAGCCTGGAAACCCACATAATGATGCATTTTTGATTCCGCTCCAAAGAAGTTTTCTACTAGATTTGAAATTCTTTTTCTCATTTTATTATGCACTAATTATCGTTTTTTTCCTTCTTAATCAGTTAAAATTTTATTTCGCCAATTTGCACTAGATGGGTAGATCCATAACCAAATTGAATTAGAGGTATCTGCATTGGACACCGGATTTTTTAATTGTCCAAAATGTTATGATACACCAAATATAAGAAATTAAATATTATCCTATTTAATCTTATTAGTTATATATAATTAAACACATGTTGAAACTATTTAACTACAAAAATGTCTAAAATGGCCTATGAGTAGATATTCCAAGAAAAAAAATTATCATTTCAATTATTTTTTACGAGGTTCTACAAGCATTGGAAGGCGCCATGACTTGACACTGGTTTGTTGTTAAAATCACTGTTTCACACCTTATCTTCCTTCACCATCAGTGCCGATAAATCGTTGGTGCGTTTTTCAAAGAAGAATTTTATTTTATGTTTTCTATCCGAATCTTTTAAGGATACTTAATGACTTCTGTTACAGAAGCTCAAAGCCCGAAAACTAACTTAAGAAGATTAATTTTATACTGAGTTGTAGATATGATTGTAATCAAATACTAAATTAGTAGGAAAGTAACTTTTATTATTGTTTTATTAATTAATTATAATAAAAAAAAAGATATTCAACTTTAGGAATAATATCAAAATGACTTAATCTAAATTTTGTAAAAACTATCGCAAGGAAAAACAAAACGGTTTTAAAAGTTTGGAATGGTTTCATTTATTAAAAACTTATTAAAATCTGTGGGAAAAACAAAACGATCTAAAATGCTTTAACCGAGGCAATAAAAAAGCACTCTTACATCCTTTTTGCATTCGATTCGTGAAAGCGTCAGATAACTTTGCGATCTTAACGGTCATGTAATATTGGAAAACTGCATGGAAAACGCCGAAGAAGACATGCCACAGGCTAGAGCGTCAATCTCCCACCACACACTGCACCAGAGGACACTCCAAACTCACTGAAATGGTGGCATTTAGATGATTAGAAGAAACTCTTTACCTCCCAAACCTAAAAATTCTTCGTATAGTAGATTGAGAATTCGCTTTTGAGCTCAACACTCCCTTTTCCTAGCAAAAACTAAGTGCTTGATGAAGATTTCTCTAGTTTTGTTCATCCTCACCAAACAGGAGACCTCACGCTGGAGGAAAGACACCACAGCGTCAATTTCTTATACTACAGTGCACAACCTGCCTCGTGAGTATGAGTATGTTCTTCCGAACAAGAACAACAAGAATACCAGACAGTGACTGATACTAGCTCTCATTATATCCAACTAGTTATTCAAGTTTGACAATTCATCTGAGAATTCGTTAAAATCTTATAGGTCTGCTAAATTTTTTGTTAACAATTCCTCACGCTAAAGGAGCCACGCCACAGGCCACAGCGTCAATCTCTCACAACGTGTTTGAGCTCGTTCTTCATAACTCTCATCAAATCTAGAACTTGCTATTGACCAAAAGATATGGTCCGTAGCGAATGAAAGTTTGGAGCCTACAGGGCAAAGAGCATGCTAATAAACTTGCAAAAGAAGTGTTGGTAACAATATTCTACGGTCTTGAGCTAGCTCTAGGGGTACAAAAAGTACCATCTGGAGTCGAATCTGTAGAGAATACAACTATCTCTGATGAAGCGCATGAAGCGCACAGCAGAATGTATATTCAACGGACGTGTGCTTAAAAAGTTAAAACACTGCGCAAAACAAGCAAAATACAGTTACGAGTCTTTACAGGATTCATCCAATCGGTAAAGGGTCACTTGCAAACCAATGGAGACTCTAGCTGCAGAAAATGTGACAGGGAACCTAAAACATTCTATACCATTACAAGATACAGAATCGCAAGAAACAGTCATTTTTTAGAAAGAGTCTATAAACATATGGCACCTATGGCATCTCATCACATTCGTCACCAATGCAGCTACATATTACCATCTTTAGTTTTTTTATTGGTAAATTATTTCTGGTTATCTATTTTAAACCAAATTCACTTCTTTTGGTAATTACATTTTTCCTGTCGACAATCTTGTAATTTTGTTATCTACCTGGATGTCTTCTAAAGTATAACAAATAATTAAAAATTTACAAAATTATATTATTGTTTATATACACTTCTTTAGTTCTCCTGGTAGAATTTCTGAAGGCGCCGGAACAAAGTAGAAAGTTAAGTGGCTATTAATTATATTTAAAAGCCACCCTTCTCGTCCGAGAAGAAGCCAAATTATGCGGCGACACTACACAAAGGTAGATTTTGCTAGCTTGTTAACTAAATTGCTTTACTTTATTTTCGAGCTAGGTCTTGATGTTCCCACTGATAACATAAATTAATAGGAAGGACGGTATTTTAATGTCACAGGACAGTAGCGGAGATAAGCAAGGAATTGGTACGACTGAAATGGATCTCTTCATCGGTATAATTATTATACCGGTAGATACAGAAAAAAAGGTGAACAGTACTTTTATACGTTTTTAGATGCTCTGAATTCGAATCTGGAGTCCGTTTTGCTCCATCAGGCTTGAGTATAACTTTAGGGTTTACGAAGATTCCTGCAGCTTATGTTTATGGGATAGTCGAGATAAAAAACAGCAATATGGCCATCTAGAACAAATGTCTTCCTGTTTCGGTCGTGGTCGAAGGTCCAAAAAGGGATCTGTCATTCGCGATTGCGTTCAGTAAATGATGGTAGTCCTAGATGTTAGAAGGTATAAATGGCAGTAGTTCCAAATCGAGTACTGATTTAATGTCAATATTGAACGCAAGATCTACCAAATGCATTGAAAGACAGTATAACTAAGATTCAATGAAATGGAATGGTATTGGTTGAAGTTCAAATTTTGAGTCTTATACTTTTTTCGTGGACCGGAGTTATCTAGCACAGACGAGTTATGATTTGATTATGCAATAACTATACATTCCCATCGCTTTTTCTTTGATTCAATTTTTGTGTGATTACCCGAAATTTTTGTGGTACTATATTTATTTACGGTTAGCTTTGATATATTTCTCCTTTCATCACTTTTACTGTTATATTTTTTAGATATCTCTGTCAAAATTTCAAATTTATTAGAACAACCATTACTCAACGATATTTTCTGATCGAAGCCCTACCTTTGACTTTCTAAGAAAGCTGTTTTAAACAATATTTAAAAGTCCGAAGTCGACTTATGAATAGTTAAAAATTTTAAATAATATATGACTAATATATGAATTAACATAATTTACCATAACACAAATTTTTATAGTTGTAGGGGGTGCAGCTACTCAAAAAGGGTGGTAACTGTATATGACAGTAGGGGGCAATGCTTGTAATTCCATCACTTGTAACGCCTCGGCGTTTTTCTACCTGATTCAGTGTTAATGTGATAACATCGGATGAAATATTTTTTAATATTAAAGAGGTCGGTAATATTTAAAACAGTTGGAATTGTTTTTTTGCAATACAACTTTTTTTTTATTTTTGATAAATTTAAATAAAAACTGTTTTATGGACCATTAAGGCATATGCGATTTACTTTTATTGCTGATACACTAGAATTCTCCATTCTCACTTCTGACTTTCAATACTGCAGCATATTTTTCTTGGTGGTACTTTTTCTTTTGTTTCTTGAGCATCTCTCCAAAAGGTATCCTAGTTATGCACTCATCAGAGGCTTCAATTTTCTTAACTATTTCTTTTCATGCTTTTCTATAACTTGTTTCCATCTCACAATTCTGGATGCCTAACTATTTCCTTCCATGCTTTTCTATACCTTGTCTCCATCTTCTAATTCTGGATGCCTAGCTATTTACTTTCATGGTTTTCTAACCCTGTTTCCAGCTCCCAATTCTGGATGCCTAATTATTTACTTCCATGTTTTTGTATACTTTGTTGCCATTTCCAATTTTTTGGATGCCAAACTTCCTAACATCTTCGACAACGGCGCTTAACCATTTCTTCTTTGGTCGTACTCTCATTTTCTTTCTTCGTTCTCCTTCAAGAAGCACTTGTTTGGTGTGTCTACCATCTGTCATTGTATAAACATGACCCAACTGCTTACTTTTTTAGCTTTTCTAATGTGAGTGATACAAAGTTAGCAATACATTTCCATGACTTCCTTGTTTGTTCTCCGTCCCCAGTGTTCGTTTTCTTCCTTAATACCACCAAAAAATTTTCATAGTATCTTTCTCTCCAAGATTTTCTATTTGATTCCATTTTTCTTAGTTAAAACCCACGTTTAACTTTCATATAAGACCGATGGTCGAACTGCTGTTCTATAAACTTTAGGTTTGTTCCAACAGACCACAGAACCATTTTAGAACCGTCCAGGAACTCCGCAGTGGATGAAATCTTAATGCCTTTGATGTACTGAGTTGTTTCGTAATGGTTTTAGAACGGTTTTTTGGTTTGGTGGAACAGAACTATTGTCTCCCTAGATATGATCTTCTAGACTTTTACAGGTTCTGCTTTCCTTACATTGTTATTTGTCATAATCCTTGATTCTATTTTCGTTTTTGTTTCTACTATAAAAAGTAATTAACATTTTTAATAAATCTTTTTCTATATATAAGTTTTCTTAACATTAATCTCATGATAACTTTTAACATAATCATTCTTGATTGGTATAATTTGTATACAAATAATTACATTCACATATTAAGTAGGTAAATCGTACTTGTTTTAAGTTAAAAAAGTTGTTTTTATTAAGTGATATTTCTAAAAAACATTTTTTTTTTAATTATCTGTGTAGCCCCTCGAAAGCCGATCATTGGCCTTTGGTAATCTATACGGCAGGTTCTTCAATAGCCGTATATCGAAATATTCAATAGCTTAAGAATGCATTAAGTACATTAATACAACGTTGCCATAGTTTTGTAAACAAAAATAAAATAAGAGTACAACATTAAACATAGCGTTTACACATACATAAAATTATGGAAAAAATGATACAAACGTATCTCGTGCGCCATGCTGTCAATGTATTCCAGATATATAACCTGGATTTGAGTATGGTTAGAATTCCTAACTCCAAGCACAGAATGCTGCGACTTAGATATTAGTCCATAGAAGGGCAAAACCAAACTGTAGACACTGTGTTTCGCTCTGTTAGAGCTCATCAGTACAGTATAGGTTTGTCTCTTCAGTCACTGAATCTGAAATTAACAAGTCGGTCGAAAAATGGATCTCAGCCAAGAACATTTTCGAACACAAATTGTTCACAATTTTCGGAGAGGATTTTCCCAACAATAATGTCTCGCTCAAATGGATTTTGAGTTTGGGAAAGAAGTACCTTACCAGTCAACTATTTCCCGCTGGTATTGCGATTTTCACTCCAATCTTAGCGACGAATTCAGGCTAGGTTCACGCATTGATACGGTTTATCAGCTAATTGAGAATAACCCATAGAGGCATCTTTGGGTATTTTAAAGACCACCACCCAAAAGATGAAGAACTGGGCGTTACGAAGTTGGTTTTTCCTTGGATCCCTTATTTGCTCACAAAAGAGCAAAAGCAGTTCGCATAAATTGGGCTCAAAAAACATTGAAACGGTTCAACAAAGGAAGCTCATAAAACGTTTATAGTATTGTTAGTGGCGATGAATTTTGGATTTACCTCGACGAACCGGAAAGTTAACGCTAAATCGCTGTGTGGGTGTTTCGCGATTAGGAGAAACCAACAAAAGTGATCCATTTTCGAAGTACCTATGTCAAAAAAAAGGACTTTTATATCAAAATCTGCTTTATAGAAGATCGAAGAACGGTTACTTCCTATTGATTTATAAACGTTTGTTTACCGGAAGTTATAGCGAAATTTCGAATCATCCTACATCAGGACAATGCAAGTTTTCCCATTGGCCAAAAGACAATCGAGGTTTTGGAGCTTCAAAAAATCGAATTATTAGACTGTCTCGACCTAAGTCCCAACAATTTCTTCACGTTTTCAAAGACCAAGAATTCAATGCATGGGCAGCGATTCCAGTGTCCAGAAGAAGCCATGGATGCTTTTGAAACAGCGATTTTGCAGGTGTTAACTAAAGACAGGAATAACTGTTTTAGCAATTGGTTTGAACGTAAACAAAAATGTATCGACCTTGCAATAAAGTAAGTCTTTTTGTCTTTATGGCTGTATGCAAAACGAAACAGATAACTCTTGTATCTAACTGTTACTTTAACGTTCTCTGATAGATTAGATATGGTGTGTGTTTTAATCTCAAATGTTATATTTGATAATACTTAAACAGCTTGTATAGTTTGGCAACATTGAATGTATGTTCCGAACTCTGAGAAACATTAAACTTGATAGGGCTTTCAGATAATTAAAGAGTAGACAGATAAGTAAGTGTTTAGTCCTAGTCCGCCTACGTGAAAATTCTTCATACACCGAATCTTCGACTGAAGAAATGCAGTTAATATTCAAGAAATTTCGTTCTAGACAGTTACTACCAATCAATAATATTTTTTCGATACTACCTACTTGACATTACAGAACAGTTCCTAGATAGATATAGATTTTTGATATGTATTTTATTTATGCTTAAGCAATATAATAAGCTAAGATTTCTATGAAAATTAGCTCAAAAATAGTCAATTTTTCAATCTCAAGTTTCAATTATAGATATAACAAATCTCACTTATAACTGTTTATTGGCATAACGATCATTTAATAAAAAAAACATGTTTTTCTTCAAGGTGGTCCTAATTTTGGTTTGCCATTGCAAGAAAATCCTATAGCGGCGAGAATAACGCAACTTATAAAAAATTACTCGAAGTAGTCATTTCCCTATTACGGATACTCTGATGTATGGATGATTTGACCGGATTTGATCTGAATTGACAGATGAATTTATAACACAACATGATGCTTTCAGTGGCGTTACTAAATAGTAAGGTAATGTTTTTAGTTCTGTATATTTTTTTTATCAAAGACTGAAGAGTCTCAACATTTTACGTTTAATATAATCTATATTAGAAGTAAAAAGATCGGTTATTGGTGGAACCAGAAGGTCATGGAAAGTGGTAAATTCCTTAAGAAAGAACAGGTACGAAAATATAAATATTCCTTTTCAAGTGGAATCAGTGGAAGGTGTACTACGAAGATCTATTACAGAAACCGTAAAATACAACTCTCCAGGGGATGAAAGTCAAATATACTTAGGTATCATTAAAAGAAGTAGGTAAAACATGCTATAAGGACTAACAAAAACAAAGGGCGGTTGAAGAAGGATTGGCACCTAAACTGATTAAATATGGATCAGAAAAACTGCTTCGAATGCTACATTGAATCTTTAAGCAGGCGATAAACGGCAAAGATCTACCAGAAGAATGGTAACAATCATACTGGATCTCACTCAAGAAGGGCGACAGGAGGCAGTGCGAAAGTTGCAGGGGTCTTAGTATAATCTCTATAGTAGAGAGAATCTACGGTAAACAAGATAAAAGAAAATATAAAGAACAAGATCAGGCAGGGTTCACGTCGGGGAGATCATGTTTTAACCATATTTACACAATCAGGATGATCAAAAAGAAAAAGGCTAAGAACAGAGACCTGTATTTCGCTTTTATAGTCCTAAAAAAGCTAATGACAATGACAGACCGTCTATAACATCTTCAATTTGCAAAGAATTAGTTAGTTTGGGCAAGTTCAATGGCTCTTAGAGCAACAAAAAATATACTGAGCAGAAGGCCAACAGGAAAAAAAGAGGAAGAACCATAAAGAAATGGTTTAAGACCGTACAAGGAGACTTAAAAAACCTAAATGTGAGAGAATGGAAAACCAAAGCTCTGAACAGGAAGATATGGAGAAAAATTGCCAACCAAGCCTTAGTTCCGTTAGTGGTATTAGTTCCTTTTAGTCTGCTCTACAGTATCTTTTTCTTTGCTTAGACTTCTCTCTACTTAACCATTTCTCATCTCTCTGAACTATTTCTTTCTTTCAAGACTCGTTTCTCTAGATGTTTCTCACTAGAGTGTTGGATGACAACAAATTGGTAACTGGACTGCAGTTATCTGCACATACAACGACTTCCAGAGCAAAAAAAATATACTGAAAAGAAGGCCAGCATGCAGGAAAAGATAGTTTAAGGCTTTAGGAGGAGATCTACAAAACCTCGAAATGACAAAATGAAAAACCGAAGCTCTGAACAGGAAGAGATGTAGAAAAACTATCAACCAAGCCTTAGTTCTTTGAGGCATTCTTGGTAGTTCATTTTAGTCTGCTTTACAATATTTTTTCTTTGCCGATACTTCTTTCTATGTAACCACAGAATTTCTCTAATGGTTTCTGACCTCTCTGTAATATCTTCATTTCGAGCCCTCTTTTTCTAAAACATTTTTTCTAAAGTGATGGAATTCAACTAATTAGAAGCTGGATTGCAATTACCAGCATTTTCTTTAAAAGTAAAAGTGTAACAACACACATAGTTGAATATTTTGGTTTAAAAGGATTTATTTAACTTTATCTTATTAGAAGTAGCAGTATTGAAATGTGGGTGGTAAACAATTATTGTTAACACGCTACAGCGTTGAAAATCAATTGATTCTTTGATATTCAGTTTTGATTGTTGATATGACGACGGGGTTCCAAGTTTACTTGTCACTAACCGACACATTTATAACCGCTTAACCAGCGGTTTACCGTTATATAACTAGTTACACAGTATGAGAATCGATCGGTTTCTGTAATTGATCCCAAACTACGGTCACAAACGAAATAAAATTCCAGATTGGTACTTAAGTTTTATACAAGATGGTCATTTTAATTATCAAACTATCATAAACCCATAAAAAGAGTTATAGATTCGTGTTGATATCTTTTGTTTAAGAATTCTTAACACACAAACTAATTTATGTTACTCATAAAGAAATTTATACAAAGTAAGTTATGGCTGTGAAAAGTTGCGAAATGTACGGGGGTTCTCTTTTTAGTTTTGCATATAGCCATAAAGACAAAAAAAGACTTCAAAAATATGTATAATTCCTTATATAGAAACAACCTCAAAGATAGGCAACATGTTTAAAAGTGGATTAGTGTGAAGTATAGTGAAGTGAAATGGAGTAGAATGAAGTAAAGTGAAGTGAAGTAAAGTAGAGTAGCGTTGAGTAGAGTAAAGTGGAATGGAGTAGAGTAGAGAAGAGTAGAATACAGTAGAGTGGAGAGGAGTGAAGTAAAGTAAAGTAGAGTGTTGTGTAGTATAAATAAGTAGAGTGAAGTGTAATGTTGTAGAGTGAGTGAAGTAAAGTAGTATGAAGTATGGAGGAGTAGAGTGAAGTAAATTATAGTATAGTGAAGTAGAGTGGAGTAGACAGGAGTGGGGTCGAGTGTAAAGAAGCGCAGTAAAATGGCGTGGAGTAGAATGAACTAAAATAAAGTAAACTGGTGTGTAATGGAATACAGAGGATCAAAGGAACTGTCTCCCTTTTTGTTTGTCGCATACTGATAACGTCAGAAAGAAGGGAATATTTCTCTGGAAAACAAAAATTCAGAAAATTAAGAAAAGAGGAAGATCGAAGAAGCCAATATTATAAGTATTAACAAAGACAACCCTCGTACTGAATAGTTAGGGTTGATGATAATAAATTGTTCTTAGTTTGTAAATTAATAATTATTGTTTTGTTCCGTTAAATGCGGCACTGTTGAGGAATCTTTTAATTTTATTAGGCTCTCGTTTCGATCCATATAAATGTTAATATTTATGCTCAGGTATTTAAAAACTCGAGCTTCCCGTAGAGATATTGTGTCATAAATAAAAACGAATTGCAAAATCATTATACAACCAGTGGTTTCTTATTTTCGGTCTCGTGTTCTCACGCGTTTTACCACTGTCTGCACGTTTGTCTTATCATAATTTTTATTATACTTATTTTTTTTCTATATAGATCTTTATTATTGAAATTAATGATTACGACCTTAAATATGAACATTAATGCCAGATTAAATTAATAATAAAAACTATATCATTTCTAATAGTAAGCCTCGAGCATTTTTGATCAATTCGAATCGTTAAATCAACAGAAATTACTTGATTTAACATTAATTTAATTTAAATCACCATAAAAGCTTAATGTTAAACTAATTATCTTAACATATGCCTTTAGTGATAACACACAGTTAGAATGCTGGGTTGGTAAAAATTGCTCTTATCTTTCCTTCAACCAACCCTGATTTCGTAATTTAATTACTGCGTAATGTAACATGGAACAATAGGCTGAGTTTCATATTAAGATTATTTTAACAGAAATTACATTAATTTAGATAATGTATAGGAGGAATATTGTCGGAAATACAGGTCATACAGGTTGGTTGAAAAGTTTTGTAATGATTTTCCGGAAGCTTTGCAAAATATTGTTCCACGGCTGTAATAGCTTTTTCGACGAAAACGGCTTTCAACGAAGGAATTATTTCAAGTTTCTGTAGAGGTAATCGTCGGAGGGAGCCATATCTGGTGAATACGGTGGGTTGTAGGGATTGCAATCCCACGGTATGATCAATCCCGCGAGATTGATTAACCAAACGCAGATCACGCGGAATCCCTCGTATATAACTGACACATTTCCTTCAGTTTGCACTATAGTATCTTTTTTTTTGCTTATACTTCTCTCTACTTAACCATTGAGTCTCTCTTGGGATTTCTCTTCTTCTAGACGTTTCTTGCAGGAGTGATGGAAGACAACGAATAATTGGTAACTGGATTTACCTGAAAAGAAATAAAAAAGTATTTTGTTACACAAAAATAATTAACATCTCCAATATGCAAACAAAAGAATTAGTTGGTTACGGCATGTTAAACGACTTCCAGAGCAAAAAAATATACTCAAGAGAAGGCCAACAGTAAAAGAAAAGTAGGAAGACCTAGAAGAAAATGGTTGTAGGAGGAAATCTACAAAACCTTAATGTGAGAAATTGAAAAATCAATGTTTTGAACAGAAAGAGATGTAGAAAAATTACCAACCAAGCCTTAGTTCTTTGAGGCATTCCAACTAGTTCATTTTAGTCTGCTCTACAGTATTTTTCTTTGCCTAGACTTCTCTCTACTTAACCATTGAGTTTGTCTTAGGATTTCTTACCCCCCTGTACTATATTTTCATTTTTAGTCCTCTTTAATTCTAGACCTTTCTTGCTTGAGTGATGGAAAACAATTACCTGGAAGGGATCATTTAGGTTACTAATTAGGTTGCTAAATTCAAGCTTAAATATTAAAACTGTATTGTATAAACGATATAAACTTTCTTGTTAATTAAATTGAATATAGATGTAGTAGCATTTCTACTAAGATTTCTCATATGGTGTCTAATTGCCATAAAAACTATAGTTCGCGGTTATTTTGTAGTAGTCAAGTAAAATTAATTATCTTTATAAATAACTAATCAAACATAATTTATAACCATTTAACTGTTAATACATGCCCAATCAAACTAGCCTTAGATCTTATCTCTCTTCGCAGATATCTTTATCTTTACTAATATCTTCAGTAATATCTTATTCATCAATGACAGATATTACGATGCATATAAAACGGAGACTATTTAACAGCTTGTTAGTTATTACAATGTATTTTAAAGGGTTATTGATGAAAAATAAAAGTATCTATTTTTTTGTTGTCGATAATTACAAAAATACAAATTTTAAAATATATTAATAGATTCATTATCTCATCACTCTATAGGTACAATATTTAAAAATGCTCTATTTCTCTATGTGATCGGTGATAAAGAAAATAGCTAGATTGATTTATCTAATGATAAATACAAAGAACCAGAAACGGGTAGCCAGAAGGTCACCATATGCGGACGGCACTCAGAGGGTAGGTAAAGTCTTCTTTGGTGAGGACCTTTAGGTGTAGTCTGCTTTGGTGAGGACCTTTTGGTGAATTCTTCTTTGGTAAGGACCTTTAGGTGAAGTCTTCTTTGGTGAGAATCTTTAGCCGTTTTTTGCTTCAACGCTTCCATCGAATCAAAGCAGATTTTATCTTCAGAAACAAGAATGTCGCACGGTGCCAAATCTAGCGAGTACAGCGCTGTTCATCTATCTTGGAGCAGTCCGTGTACTATTTTATGGCATTTTGATTTAGACCCAATGTAATGTCCCATTCAGATATACTACCTAGTTTAAGGATAAATTTGCTCACAAAGTTAAATTTCTTTGGCATGTTATCTTGTTTCCGTATTATTGAAAAGGCTCCGTGAATACTACCCAAATAATAATCTGGACCCTGACGCTGTGAAGTTCGAAGACCCAATTCAAAAAGCAAATTCTGAACTAGCGCAACAACCTTTCCGGCTGCAAGAGGAGCTATCGCAACGAATCACGAGCCAACAAGAAGAGCTTTTGCAACGAATCACGAGCCAACAAGAGAAGCTTTCACGAGCCAACAAGAAGAACAGACGCAATAATTTTCCCAGTTATCCAGTCAGATAAAGAGTCACCGCGAAGATATGTCCCGAATAACGAGCCAACAAGAAGAACAGACGCAACAACTGTCCCAGCTATCACAACGGTTGTCTACCCTACCAGAAGAGTTATCCAGTTACTTCTCCCAGCAAATATCGCATCTGCGCTCCGAAATGTGCACTCTTTGGTACGAGCAAAATCAACAAGTGGCCAATTTGAATCAGCAAGTGGACAACTTGAATCAGCAAGTTGCCAATATACGAGAAGAGCAAAATCAGCAAGTTGCCAACTTGCGATACGAAATCAACTAACAAATGCAGTCCGAAATAAGGAAGCTTCAACGACAACAGGAAACTTGTCGCCGGAACCAAACCAGTCTTTCAAGTAAAGGTCCTTTCCTTATTCGGTTATCCCGTTGCAATACTTATGTGAAAATGCCTTAAATCACAAAAATGAACAGATGACAGTGGTAGATAATAATGGTTAAGAATACTTATATCTTTAGTAGGTACTCTAGTCGTAGTTGTTTTTATTTTTAAATAACAAAATCTAGTATAAAAACCATAAAATATAAAGGTTTATTTATACTAGTCTAAAGTTAAAAATATCATCAAACAGTATATTAATTTAAAATTGACGGATCAACATTAGGAATTTCTTTTCTCATCCGCTTTGAGACTGAGCCATCGATAAATCACGCAACAATCATTTAATGTTATGGAAATCTCTTAATTGTTATCGAAGAAAATACACCGTGAACGATGCTTTAAAAGGAAGCGCTATGTAATCCGTTTTTATCACGTACATTTGTCAAATTTTTTCATCAGAAGCCGACCAACTTAATATCAAAATGTCTTTTATAAATAAAGCTTTTATTGATTTCATTAAAAATTTTATAAGTAGTTATGATACCCTCTAATAATTTAATGTGTTTATAAACAATATTAGTTTAGGGCAAAGTTGCAACAACTGTGTATGATAATTTGTAAACACTTTCAATATTTCTTGTATTTGAGATACAAAATTAAAAAAGAAATTAAAAGATATATCTTCAGTAGGTACGTACATAATTTATGTTCGAATACAAAAGAAATGTACTTCTAAAAGGTGTGAAAGAGGTGGGATTATCAAGTACACTTCAGTCGCGCCCTATAAGCACTTATAAGGTAACGATCCAGACTTTCTGATCCTTCGAGGCAAACTTTAATTTCGGTATAAGGACACACAATACCTATTGTTAGATATCAGATGATAATCTTCATATATTAATAATGGGTCTTCATTACCGCTTTTGTTTTTTAAAATAAAATTCTTTTAAATTATTTTAACTAATTTACGTACCCATCAAACTTACACAGTCTGTATTTTAATGTTTTTTAAATTGAATGTGAATAAAACTTCAAAAGTAGTAAATGAATGAAGAAGCAAAAGAGTAGATCCATATTATCCAAATCTTTTTTATTTTCAGATGCAATTCTTTTTTATTCAATAATCGTTGTTTTACTCTGATACCTCATCCCCTATTTGTCACCTGTCAACTATTTCAATTTGAGATTTTACGTGGTAGATAGAAGAATAGATATATTCATTGGGTTGGCTGTTGGCCTTTATTACTGCGACTTTTATAGATCTGTTGTCAAAATTAGAGAACGCTATGGGTTACTTTAGCTGATTCTGCAAGGAAAAGTCATAAGGAAGAGACGTCCAAGTGGTAGAAAGATCTAACGAATTCCTACAAGCGATCCTGCAAGGAAAAGTCATAAGGAAGAGACGTCCAAGTGGTAGAAAGATCTCACGGATTCCTACAAGCGATCCTGCAAGAAAAAGTCATGTCCAGGTTGTAGACCGATCTCATGAGTTCCTAGAACTGATCCTGCAAAAGAAATTCATGGTGAAGAGATTACCAGGTCGTAGCTAGATCTCATGGGTTCCTACAACTAATCCTGCAGGGAAAAATCACGGGGAAGAGATTTCTAGGTGGTCGATAAATCTCATGCGTACCTACAACTGATTCTGCAAGGGAAAGTCATAGGGAAGAGACGTTCAGGTAGTAGAAAGATCTCACGGTTTTCTACAAGCGATCCTGCAAGAAAAAGTCATCAGAAAGAGATGTCCAGGTTGTAGACCGATCTCATGAGTTCCTACAACTGATCCTGCAAGAGAAATTCATGGGAAAGGACGTCCAGGGCGTAGACGGATCTCATACAACTGATACTGCAAGGGAAAGTCATGGGGAAGAGATGTCTAGGTCGTAGACAAATCTCATGAGTACCTACAACTGATTCTGCAAGGGAAAGTCATGGGGAAGCGATGTCCAGATCGTAGAGAGATCTCATGGGTTTCTACAACTGATCCTGCAAGAAAAGTCATGGGAAAGACGAGGGTTTCCTTCAACTGATCTATCTCATGGGTTTCTATACCTGATCCTGCAAGGAAAAGTCATGGGGAAGAGACGTCCAGGTCGTAAACAGATCTCATGGCTAATAAAAATTACGTTGTCTGTTATCTGTTTTTAAATCTATTCTATTCTTAATAGTTGGTAACTGTATTTTTTTTAATAAAAATTATTTTTTGTATAGCTATATTTAATTTCCAATAGAAAAGGTATATGATCAAGTATCATATGTTGGTTACATTTGTCTTTGTCTGTAGTTGTGTCGGAACATAATTGACTATGAGTAATGCTCAAATCTCACCTCGAGTTTAAATTATCTTTATCAGATTTTTCAATAACACACTCTTCTTCATTAATTCCAGATTTATCTGATGGTTTACAGAAGGTCTTGCGTGCAAATTTTAATAAACCAGATGATAATTATGTCTGATGTTTGTAATGGTTAAATAAGTCAAAGTAAATAAATGTCAAGGTGTCGATTTTTAACTCTGTTTAAAGTTTCATATTTATCAATTTTGTGTTTAAAAACTGACCTATCTTAACTTGAACTTGGTTATATAATAACAGCATGTATTCGTAATTCTTAGTTGAATGCTGAAGATGTGTAAAATAAAACGCTAATTACTCAGTCAATTTTCCAACAAAGTAAGTTGCCGTTTCAAAGAAAGTTAACACCGTAACTTATGGAACGACACGTACAACGACGTCGACCAAGAATAACGTTAAATTAAAAAGCCATTTCGCATTGTTAGGTCTACAATTGATTTTATGTATCAACGCGCAAAAATGCAAAATGCATTTTAAAGCTAAGTTGAATTCCATCGTAGAAACCTTCATTTTATTGACTTCATCAAATTTCCTGGGAGCTAAAATGCTTTAGAAAAATTTCTCGGTATTATTACTTGTGGGTGGCTATTATAAATATGTACTTTAATACTTTATAAACCTATCAACAGTGTTTAACTACTTACATACAGTTTAAAAATCGGCAACAAAGATTTCGCGTATCAAATTTTTTAGTCAGCTAGATTCCTTTACCAGTTTTTTTCTCTATTGCTCCTCTACTCAATGTTGTTTTTTTAAGTCTCAAAAACAAGACTATTGTTGTATTAGAGTCTCTTCTACTAGAGATTGGTAGCAGAGGTTTCGCATATAAAATTTTCTGGTCAATTAGATTCCTTTACCAGTTTGTTTCTCTATTGCTCCTCTACTCAATGTTGTTTTTTTAAGTCTCAAAAACAAGACTATTGTTGTATTAGAGTCTCTTCTACTAGAGATTGGTAGCAAAGGTTTCGCGTATCAAATTTTCTAGTCAATTAGATTTCTTTAACAGTTTTTTTCTCTATTGCTCATCTACTCAATGTTGTTTCTTGTATGTCTCAAAAACAAGACTATCGTTGTATTAGAGTCTCTTCTACTAGAGATTGGTAGCAAAGGTTTCTCGTATCAAATTTTTTAGTCAATTAGATTCCTTTACCAGTTTGTTTCTCTACTGCTCCTCTACTCAATGTTGTTTTTTTAAGTCTTAAAAATAAGACTATCGTTGTATTAGAGTCTCTTCTACTAGAGATTGGTAGCAAAGGTTTCACGTATCAAATTTTCTAGTCAATTAGATTTCTTTACCAGTTTTTTCTCTATTGCTCCTCTACTCAATGTTGTTTCTTTTAAGTCTCAAAAACAAGACTATCATTCTATAAGAGTCTCTTCTAGTAGAGATTGGTAGCAAAGGTTTCGCATATCAAATTTTCTAGTCAATTAGATTCCTTTACCAGTTTTTTCTCTATTGCTCCTCTACTGAATGTTGTTTCTTTTAAGTCTCAAAACCAAGACTATCGTTGTATTAGAGTCTCTTCTACTAGAGATGGGTAGCAAAGGTTTCGCGTATCAAATTTTCTTTCAATTAGATTCTTTTACCAATCTTTTTCTCTATTGCTCCTCTACTCAATGTTGTTTCTTTTAAGTCTTAAAAACAAGACTATCGTTGTATTAGATTCTTTTCTACTAGAGATTGGTAGCAAAGGTTTCTCGTATCAAATTTTCTAGTCAATTAGATTCCTTTACCAGTTTTTTTCTCTATTGCTCCTCTACTCAATGTTGTTTCTTTTAAGTCTCAAAACTAAGACTATCGTTGTATTAGAGTCTCTTCTACTAGAGATTGGTAGCAAAGGTTTCGCGTATCAAATTTTCTAGTCAATTAGATTTCTTTACCAGTTTTTTCTCTATTGCTCCTCTACTCAATGTTGTTTCTTTTAAGTCTCAAAAACAAGACTATCATTCTATAAGAGTCTCTTCTAGTAGAGATTGGTAGCAAAGGTTTTGCGTATCAAATTTTCTAGTCAATTAGATTCCTTTACCAGTTTTTTCTCTATTGCTCCTCTACTGAATGTTGTTTCTTTTAAGTCTCAAAACCAAGACTATCGTTGTATTAGAGTCTTTTCTACTAGAGATGGGTAGCAAAGGTTTCGCGTATCTAATTTTCTTTCAATTAGATTCTTTTACCAATCTTTTTCTCTATTGCTCCTCTACTCAATGTTGTTTTTTTTAAGTCTCAAAAACAAGACTATCGTTGTATTAGAGTCCCTTCTACTAGAGATTGGTAGCAAAAGTTTCTCGTATCAAATTTTCTAGTCAATTTAATTCCTTTACCAGTTTTTTGTCTGTTGCTTCTCTACTTAATGTTGTTTCTTTTAAGTCTCAAAAACAAGACTATCTTTGTATTAGAGTCTCTTCTACAAGAGATTGGTAGCAAAGGTTTCGCGTATCAAATTTTTTAGTCAATCAGGTTCCTTTACCAGTTTTTTCTCTATTGCTTCAATGTTGTTTCTTTTAAGTCCCAAAACCAAGACTATCGTTGTATTAGAGTCTCTTTTAGTAGAGATTGGTAGCAAAGGTTTCGCGTATCAAATTTTCTAGTCAATTAGATTTCTTTAACAGTTTTTTTCTCTATTGCTCCTCTACTCAATGTTGTTTCTTGTGTGTCTCAAAAACAAGACTATCATTCTATAAGAGTCTCTTCTAGTAGAGATTGGTAGCAAAGGTTTCTCGTATCAAATTTTTTAGTCAATTAGATTTCTTTAACAGTTTTTTTCTCTATTGTTCATCTACTCAATGTTGTTTCTTGTATGTCTCAAAAACAAGACTATCGTTGTCTTAGAGTCTTTTCTACTAAAGATTGGTAGCAAAGGTTTCTCGTATCAAATTTCTTAGTCAATTAGATTCCTTTACCAGTTTGTTTCTCTATTGCTCCTCTACTCAATGTTGTTTTTTTTTAAGTGTCAAAGACAAGACTATCGTTGTATTAGAGTCTCTTCTACTAGAGATTGGTAGCAAAGGTTTCGCGTATC
The DNA here is from genome assembly GCA_964028335.1 of Altica lythri. Lineage (NCBI taxonomy): Eukaryota > Metazoa > Arthropoda > Insecta > Coleoptera > Chrysomelidae > Altica > Altica lythri. Next base: position 5,575,669 of record OZ034809.1, read on the forward strand.
AAATTTTTTAGTCAATTAGATTTCTTTAACAGTTTTTTTCTCTATTGCTCCTCTACTCAATGTTGTTTCTTGTATGTCTCAAAAACAAGACTATCGTTGTATTAGAGTCTCTTCTACAAGAGATTGGTAGCAAGGGTTTCGCGTATCAAATTTTTTAGTCAATCAGATTCCTTTACCAGTTTTTTCTCTATTGCTTCAATGTTGTTTCTTTTAAGTCTCAAAACCAAGACTATCGTTGTATTAGAGTCACTTCTAGTAGAGATTGGTAGCAAAGGTTGCTATTCATTTTGCGACAGACCTCGTATACTATTTTCTTGGAGTATGAGTATAATATATATCATTTCACACTAATCTTGTGAAGTTACAAGGTACAAAACAGTCTTGAAATTGGTGGTAAACAATGATTTACAAATCGAGTCATTTGCATGTAATTATATATTTTTTCGTGGATAACAGCTCGTTGAGTGCTGTTAAGTAAAATATGTCGTGTAGAATGATAATGATACTTTAATAAATCTTAGCAAAATGCTGAAACATTTAATTTGTGAACGTCGTGTATGCAAATTTAAAGACGTTTAGCGTATCAGATGAAGCTTTTAAAGAAATTTTATTTATGTTCTTTTGCGAAATTGTAAATAAACGAATATAGGAAGACCTAGTTATCTTCTTTTGCTAAACGTATGAACATAGGAAGACCTAATTGTTAGTATTTTGTTAGATAATAGATATTTAAACAATAATTAAACTACTTATTAACAATTTCTTGACACATTCACACTTTCTCTTTTAATATCTATGCAATTATTGTAGTAGAAATATTACTCTCTCTACTGTAAATATCATGTGTATTTTATGTTTCCTATAATGGATAAGTTAGTGTACTCAAGTGGTAATATCAATTTTCAGTACATCACTTTCATTCTGAATTTGTAAATGAAAACTAACATATCCAAATAAACAAATAACATTTCAGTGTCTTTAAACTTACACACATGCTCAAAATCTAGGAATATTTATAAAATGGTTCAAAAGGATTTTGATGGAATAACTTGTGTAGGCCTGAAAGGTAAAAGAACGAAGATATCAAAATATAAAAAAATTGACAAAGGAAAAAATAATAAGGAATGTGGTGTCCTCGTGCATTTATGATAGCTCTCCAAAGTCTTTTTATACTGAAGATCAACTTATCCAGATCTTCTTAAGGAATCGCCAGAGCTTGGAACAGTTGATTGCGATTTTGAAATTGATTCTGGCCTTGAAAAACTCTTTGCTAAAGCATATTCAATGGATGCTTAATAGGATTGACATCGGGCGATTGAGCTGGCCAGAGCAAAACTGGAATTTTTTGCCCTGGTCAATCTGGCTGTATGTGTAGTAGCATTTTCATTCATCAAGATAAAGTCAGGACCAATGTTTTCCGCGTATGGAACAACTACAGGTTCAAGAACATTTGTAACATAGCGCTCTGATGATAAAATTGGATCCAGCAGAAGGAGCTCAGTTCTACTGGTAAGCAAAATTCCTGCCTATACTATGATTGTGCCACCTCTGTAGCTGCGAACTTCTTGTGTGTGTTGCATTCGATTTCCTGCGCCAGGTTCTTCTCCATCCTTCGAGAATCTGGATACAAATCAAACGAGATTTATTAGTAAAAAGAATATTTTGCCATTGATTTTCTTCCTTATGACAAGTTCTTGTGCCCAACGTAGTCGACTGGTGCAATTCCCTCGATTTAAAGGTTGGCATATCCAAGGTCTTCGGCTAACTAAATTACCTTCTCTCAACCTTCTGTAGATTGTATGTGTGGAAAGAGTCACATTATGAGCTCCACGGAGATGATTAATTAACTGCCGTGCCGTCACTGTGCGATTGCTCCGTGCTACTATCTGAACCTTATCAAAATAATTTTTATCATAATTTTTTTTATTTTTTGAAAAAATATTTTCATATGAATATTCTTTGCGGATCATACACTGACACATATTGCTGTATAAAAATAAAAAAACAAAATTTCAGTGTCTTTAAAACTTATCTCTATCAAATTGATATATTGCCGTCATCAGATCCGATCGGGTTTGTCTCCAGCAAATCGTCAACCCGTCTGTAAAAATTTGCTTACAACAAATATAAATAAAATACAACTTTTTAATCAGATGCATTTATCTGTTATGCTTACTCTTGTACGTCAATATTGTCTCTACATACTTGTTCTCACACCAATTAAATTCCGAGGATATTTAAATTGCCGACATCAGGTTCGTAACTTTGAAATATTTTAACAGGATTAAGAACAATTTTTGTTATACTTTAATTGATTTGTTGAATAGGTTTATTTATAATTCGTTCCAAGTTCGTGCGGAGGAGAAGAAGTAATTGATACAGTGCTTGACGAACCAGGTACTTGTACCAGAAGAATTGCAACCCGTCTGCGAATTTCTCAAAACTTTGTTTGGAGAACTTTAAACAGAGAAAGGTATCATTATCAGCGGGTCCATCATTTACAACCAGGAGATGAAAAACAAAGATTAGCTTTTTGCGATGGCTACTCGAATAGCACGGACAAGATCCTAATTTTATTCGTTCCATTTTGTGGACTGATGAAGCTACCTTCACCAGAGTCGGTATCAATAACTAATAGCTACGTACTACTTGTATTTGTTGGATTATCACTTCCACGAGTTATTAGCAGATGTCCCACTTGCATTGCGCAACGTGATGTGGTATCAACACGATGATGCATTCTGGAAAGGCTGTTGTAGAATGGTTAGATAACCATTTTAATGGAAGGTGGATAGGTAGGTGCGGTCCAGTTCAGTGACCTGCTAGGTCGCCAGATCTAAATCCATTGGATGTTTACTTCTGGGGCCACGTAAAACAACTGGTTTATGCAGAGGAAATTCACACTGAAGGGCAATTACGAGACAGAATCATGAATTGTACACTTCAGATTAAAAATGAGCAAGATTTTGATGCACTTTATAGTATACTTTAGAAATATATTTTTCAAAAGTTTGACCCTCTATATCTCCAAATTAAAGGCCGATTGGGAAAAAAGTTATTTTGCATTTTTTGCTTAAAATCCAATCTAGAAAACGGATTTACATTTTTCGCCTTCTGGTATAAATCACCCTTTAAAGAACTATAATGTCATATATACTTTTTTATTTCTCCTTAATAACTTGAAATAATAAAGATTAGATACATAAACATCCCCTTTAGAGCAACCTATGTGTACTAAAATATTTCCCAGTAAACCTTTCAACAAATAACCTTTCAGAAAGAAGATCGGATTTGAGTTGAAGTCCCCGTGGTTTCGTTCATTTCTGTTCTGTGTTCTGTTGTTGATTAGATATGGTAATGCGGTTGTCCAAAGCGGATGATAACCCGACAAGCCGCATACATTGCTGCCGATGCCGCTTTCAGACGAAACAAACCGCGATTAAACACTCTGTAATTTATACGCGTATATGACAGACTGCACCGATACCGAACGAACGGACTGAAAAGTCCTTTTGTTTTGTTCTCATTTCAAAGCCCAACTTCCAATCGATTTTGCATTTACAGGCAAAAGAAATTAAATGAGATTTAAACCAGGTTAGACCACCAATGGTTGAGTAAGTGTTATAAATTTTGTTTTAGCGGTTCTGTTTATTATATTTAACTCTATGTAAAAGATAATTATGGATATTAGTAAAGGTTTTATTGGAAAAGGGAAATGACATATCCTAAATGCATAAAGATATTAAATCTATAGTCTATACTAATATTATTAAACGTGAGTCCATTTATTGAGGAGGGCTATAAGTTGTGTAAACATCACAAGTAGAAGCGAAGCACCAAAGAAAAATGTTGCAAAAACGGGAAAAAATATTTCTTTTGAGATCTTTCCTTGCGTGCGCTTCCTAAACAGCGGAATTTACGCAAAAGTCATGTATAATGAAATTGTTAAAAGATCTAAAAAGAGTATGAATAAAATTGACAACATGTATAAAAAAAACGAGAAAAATCAAAATAACTGGTTAGGATAAATTTAAAAAAAAATCCGTTAATGTCTGGTCCTTTCCGGGTTTGAATATAAAAATTGTGTTTGCAGTCTTCCAGGGTCTAGAAAAATATGAAGTTAGAAGACATGCGTTTAGGAGATCACGGATGATAGGGGCTATGGTATCTAGTTGTTCGAAGGTTCTGGGGCAGAGTTTTTGCCTTGAAGACATCCGTACTGAATGTCTTCGACTGAAAAAGGAGCCAGAAGTGGCTTATTGTGTTCAGACGTATTGGGATTGTCCAAGAATGCACTTGTTATTCTAAAGATTGGGTCGAAAGGTGTAACGTTATAAACGTTATTTATGAGCCTTATGCTCAGACTATTGTTTTTTAATTTATTTTTGTTGTTTTCGCCCAGACTATGAAATCATTTTAATTTGTCTGCTAGTCTGCGCGGCCGCATCGTATTCGATTTGGTAGGAGAAAATATTTAAAATTGACACTAATCGTTTATGCTTCCTTTTGTGTGCTGAAATTTATCTATACAGTACCTTACAATTGTGATATTAAATTCTCGTGGACCCTTATATAGCGGCTGATAGCCGGATCTGAAAAGGGTCCTTCCATAGGGATCAACATAGCCGTTTAAAACCCATTTTTTTGAACAAGTCTGGTTTCCCGCTAACATTGGGAAATCCACCACGTGGTAGAATCTTCGACCACCAACTCCGCTAGAGATATCGAGCTTGCATAGATCATTTTCCGCCAGCTTTACCAACCGGAAGAACAAAGATAAGAGATTAAATTATTACGTATTTTGTTTTTAAAAAATTTATCAAATTTTGTAACGTGAAACGCCAATTGGTGGCGTAATTAACCCGTAGCTAGCTCCAGGGTTCGTGGCTTCCTTCTGGCTTTTCATTTAACTTCCCCAAACAAATAAAAAGGGCGCCAAAATACAGACAAACAAATAAAAAGCACAAATCAGTTTTAGGTATTTATTCAAAAGAATGAAGTTAAATTTGATAAATTTTTTAAAAACAAAATACGTAATAATTTAATCTGTTATCTTTGTTCTTCCGGTTGGTAAAGCTGGCGGAAAATAATCTATGCAAGCTCGATATCTCTAGCGGAGTTGGTGGTCGAAGATTCTACCACGTGGTGGATTTCCCAATGTTAGCGGGAAACCAGACTTCTTCAAAAAAAAATGGGTTTTGAACGGCTATGTTGATCCCTATGGAAGGACCCTTTTCAGATCCGGCTATCAGCCGCTATATAAGGGTCCACGAGAATTTAATATCACAATTGTAAGGTACTGTATAGATAAATTTCAGCACACAAAAGGAAGCATAAACGATCAGTGTCAATTTTAAATATTTTCTCCTACCAAATCGAATACGATGCGGCCGCGCAGACTAGCAGACAAATTAAAATGATTTCATAGTCTGGGCGAAAACAACAAAAATAAATTAAAAAACAATAGTCTGAGCATAAGGCTCATAAATAACGTTTATAACGTTACAAAGGCTCTAAATATACCTTCTGGAGATGGGTACTGAAAGCTTTCGCTTTCTCGTCGATGGAGTCAGGTATTTGATCATGTATCCTCTTCCACGTGTTTGAGTTTTTTCGATGATGTTGGATCATCTTTGTAATCATGTTTGTTTCCAAAGATTTTCTTTGTAAGCCTTTAACGTAAGCCTCACCTGAGCGTTGAGACGTAGATATTTTAAGGACCTGTGAGTGGGCAGATGAGTGGAAGTTTCTAAATTACGTCCAATCTGCTTTTTGAAAGTTTTAAAAGATATGAATGGAGGTCATTGGGGGGGGGGTGTTATAATTAAGAAGATATTGAGGAACTGATGGTCCGAAGTAATGCTGGTAACAATAAAGCAGCGATTTCCAACCCATCGTTTGCACGTATTTGTGCACATAATGTGGTCTGATATCGAAGATCCTTGGTATCCAGAGAAGGTTAAGTTTGTGTTGGTGACTCTAAAGAATGAAAAATCTATAAGCAAATTTAAGAAGATGCTGCCGTTGTGATTGATTCTTTAATCACCAAATTGGGTGTGTCTGGAATGGGGCAGTAATGAAATATAGTTAAAAAGGGGTCAGGATAGGGTCTCTTATAAAAGGAGTGGTTGTGTTATTGTTAAAATAATATTCACAGCGATTGCTTCGAGGTCTGAAAGATAGAGTGGGTGTAAGGCTCAAAAGAGAGGCCTCTTTTGATTAACTTGTGGTGGATTTGGGGATTAAATAGGTATGGTAACCTGAAAATTTGGGGTGTTTTTTGCTACAATGTCTGTCAAAGACACTATGAGGAGGGATTTTTCTAGTAGGAGAATGACCCTGGACAAGCCTGCGCAATTTACTGTGGCGATTAGTGTTTTTATTGCTGAGAAAATGAGAAGGAAGACTGGCTCCCACTTCCTATTAGTGGGCTTTCACACCAAAGTAGCATGCGACGTGCTGCTTGGAAGCAGTATCAAATTTAAGGACCTGTTTTATATTCGAGTTGCACGTCGCATGTTGCCACGTCGCATTTTTGCGACGCCACTTCGGTGTGATATCACCCATATATTTATATAGGCTTTAAAATAAGTAGCATGCTTTCTGCTTTCAGGCAGCACGTCGCGCGTCGCATGCTACTTTGGTGTGAAAGCCCACTTAGAGTAAGGTTGTGGCCAAAGAGCCAAAGTTAGAGCCTGTAGCGATAGATTCTCTTTCAAGGTTTCGCAAGGGTCACTGGGGCAACCTCCTCAGGTGTGTCTTTTTGGACAATTTAGAGCGAAGGTTGGGTATGGAAAAAAAATTAAACCAAATAATCATAGAAAACAAAAAAAATTCTAAGAAAAAGTTGCTTTGATCAGAAGAATGAAGGAAAAAGTTATAAACCGAGAAAATAGGTAGGTATACGGATTAAATAAAAAAAAGTTTAATCAAATAAAAATTCGTTACAGGAACATAATTTATCTTCATTACAGATTGCATTTGATTGGAATTTTAAATTAGTCACTTGCGGTTTTGTAAATAATATTGGATACTATCAAGAATTCCACATAACTTAAAGGATTTAATTCTATTTTAATGATTTTATGATTTTATCAAACATCCAATCGGATTAGTTTAAAAAATTACGTTGTTTTTTTATAAAAATTTTCAAGAATTCAACTGGTCAATAACATTTTTATATATAGTTTTTCCAATCTTAGTTGGGATTAAGACAGTACCGTGCGGTAGAGATTTACAAAGAAAAAGTTCCATAGGCGTACCACATTTTAATTCCGAAAATCAAAGACTCCTCCAAACTGTAGAGAGGGACCTTCCCGTAGAACTAGAAGACCTTCTAGATGAAATCCCTCTCTCTTATAGATAGATGGTAGATGTTGGACATGATGGACTATCATGGACGAACATAAAAAAACGACAAATTTTACATATAAAACCTGATCTCGAAATTGACGTATAAAATATAGACAGATGTCAAATCCTATCAATTTTATGTCACAATTGACGTATAAACCTATGACAGATGTCAAATTGAGATAAAATTGCCCAGCAACAGAATTTCCAAGTATAAATTGTATGTCGAATAAAACCATTTGATGCTCTCTAGAATGCCAATTAATATTGGAAATACTGTACTTAAAGTGTTAAATTTCATGCCATTGTTTTAAAATGATTCATATTTTTTATAATTACATTTCTAACATAATCCCAACTATACAATAATGAATTAATATGTTGCTTTTGATATTATTCCAACAAGAAAATTGAATTGTAATCATTCCAATTACAATTACTTGCCAAAATAGCCGTATTAAACTAAGAACAACATTACTTGACTTGAAATAAACTTCCCAGTAAAAACGAATTACTACTTAAACCAAAAAAGAATAACTGCTGGCAGTGGAAACAGACCTCTAAGTAGAAAAACGTTACAGTCATTTGAAATAAAAGTTATTGCCAAAAAATGGGACCACTGTTAACAGAACGTATGCCAGAAGAGTTATAAGAAAAGGGAGATTTTTGTGTTTTACGAGGGTTGTCAAAACAACCACTTTGCCTTCTTGTAAAGATCTTATATACTTATTTCCAAATGCTTTGCTTTTCACTTTTTACAGACAGTTTTTTAATTATTTCTGCAAATCTTCTCCAAAGCTTTATCACCATTTTTCAGATTTAGTAAAGTATCACATGGTCTTATGAATACCTCCAAATGCTCTTCGTTTTCTGTTCACTACCAGTTTTTTAACCATCTCCAAAGCTTTACTCCATTTATTGCTTCTAGTAAACTATCTAATATTTTTATGGACGCCTTTAAGTGTTTTTTGTTCTACTGTTTACCCTCAATCCTTTAATTACGTCTTATCACCCTTCTTCATAGCCTTATTAACATTTCCCCTTTTTTTAGAGCCTCTTATTTTCTTTAATACGCTTACAAATACTATTTTCACCCCTGCTTACTACCATTTAGTAGGTATTCCGACACTTTGGCCAGACAGCTAGCGTCTCACGTAATCCAACTGGTTTTGAAAATAGGTTAAACTGTATTTTAAACAGCTTTAAAAAGCTTTTAAAAAGATTAGACAGCTTTTAAACTGCTTAAGGCAGCTTTAAAACAGCTTCAAACAGTTCAACCAGTTGGCTTACGTGAGGCAAACTGTTTTAAAAAGCTTTTTAAAGAGGTTTTAATGCTGTTTAAACTATTTAAAAGCTTTTTAAAGCTCTTTAAAGCTGTTAAAACAGCTTCAGTGCTATTTTTTACTCTTTTTTTGGGAACGTCTCCAAATCCCCTTTATTTTTCTTTTGTTTGATTACTTCTTGCAAACCTCTCCAGATGCTCATCGACCTTTTGTATTTATTGGAGAGTATGCATTCTTGAATAAGAGCGAAGTTTTTAAATTACAACTAGCTGACCCGGCGAACTTCGTACCGCCTACTAATGTTTTTTTACCATTTTTCCAAATTTTTACGCTTTTGTAAATAATCGATTAGATATGTCATATATTAACTGCGCCACCTTATGTTGGCGTCATAGTACTTAATTACGCAAGAATTGCTAATGTAAATTTATACTATTTCAACTGCGCCACCTTACGGTGGCGTCTTAGTAAGGATCACTCTTTTAAATACATGAAATAGCTGTACCCGGCGCGCGTTGCTACGCCAACAACTAAAATAAATTTAAGAAAAATAAAAGATGAAGAGATAGAGAAGGAAAGAAAGTTTATAGTTTTGTTTCACTTATCGCACCAAAAATATATTTTTCTACAAGCATGCGTAAAACAACACTTTCCCGCACGCATTTTAATTCAGAAAATATCTCTTTCCCGCACGGAGTGCGGGAAATACTTTTTTTATAATTTTGACAAGTAAAGTGACATTTTTCAAAACTCCTGTCAGTTTTGAAAGTCATTACTTTTCATAACTAGTTTTGAAAAGTAAAACTTTACGTAACTAGTTTTGAAAACTTCATTTCAAAACAAGTTACGAAAAATATAAAGCAAATATAAACAACTAAGAACTATTTTATACTATACTATTTATACTAACTTTATTAAAGAAATATTTAAAAGCAGACATTTTTCAACAAAAAATTAAATAAGTATACTTAATATTTAAATCAGAAACTTACCTTTTAATTATAACTGTATTAAATAGAATTGTCATTAGAAAGGTGTCAATGCAAAATAAACACGAGAACTAGATGTATTGTTTTTAATTATTATTAGATAATTATGATTTTTTTTAATTATGTAATTTCGTCAAAATTATAAAAAATCTTGTACGGAACTCGTTATAAAACGCCATTTTGTTTAACTCGTGTTCATTTGCAGCACTCGCTACGCTCTTGCTGCAACATCACACTCGTTAAACAAAATTGGACTTTTCATAACTCGTTACGTAAATAACTATTCCCGCACGGCGTGCGGGAAAGAATTTTTCCCGCACGCATTTTTTTTTTTATTAATTAGAGATGTTTTCCGATAACCTTTTTGACAAATTATTGTATTATTATCTTTATCTTGTTGGACTACATACAAATAGTAAAAAAAATTAAGATTATTTTACATGAAAATAGGGACTTTTAAAATGTTTGTTTTTAAAATTTTTTAAAAAAATCATAATTTATTAAATCACCCCTGTAAACCTTACTCAAAGCAACAACAAACTCACCTGTTTAAGTAGGGTTGCTATAGCTACAGTCGTGTATTTATTGACACTATGAAAGATTTAATTGTCACAATCGCATCTTTTCAAGTACCTATCTAAATAATTTTCGAGGTGATTTTGCTTGTAGAAAAAATATTGATCCTAACTCTTGTGGAAATTAACTTTCCCGCACTTAACTGCTTGCCCGAACTCCGCTTCGCGTCGTTCGGGCATCGGCAGTTCGCGTGCGGGAAAGTATAACTTTCCGCACTTGTTAGGATAATAACTATTTTCGAACTTATATTTATATGAAATCGTATAGATATCTATTAATCAATATTGAATTTGATACATGGAAGCTTTATTTAATTAAGTAACTACGTTTCCGAACAAACGATGCTCTTTCAATTACATAGTCTATGGCTGTGAATGACATTGACGCGCGTTTTTTAAAATATGCAAAATTAAATGTCTATTTTTCAATATTTCTGAGAGATTTTCTTAATATTTTCTTCCGTAAGAACCTTCTCCCAATAATAACAAATACAACACAAAAAGAATTACAAAAATCGGTCCAGCCATTCACGCGTGATGCCATGACCAAGGAAAACGGGTTTCATTTTTATATATATAGATAGAATACAATTTTACTTATTATTATTCCAATCTGTGTGCTAAATACAAAAAAGGCATTTATAAAATATTAATATTTGTGTTGATATTATCAGATCTGTGTAAATTAAAATTTGGAGTTTACCTGAAACTACTGGCATACTATTTTCTATCTAGGTTATAATGTGAATGAAGTTATCGAATAATACGTACGTAGGTGTTATTCAACCCTGTTATTTTGTACCCAGGTTATAAACTGCTCAGTCTAGTAAACTTTTTATCTCTGTATACCGACGAACAATACATATATTTCGTTTCAGATAGAGTTAGGAAGTTTTGAACTATAAATGGGGATAACTAATGTCTCAGTAAAGTTTGGAAATATAGTTTTCGAGAGGTTTTAATATACAGGGTATTATATCCATTGAAAATCTGTAGACTGACCGATTGAAGCTATGCTTAAAAAGTTTTGATTTTTGAGTTTTTTTATGGAAAATCGTTAACAATGACAAAAATGGATTTTCCATCGGGTACACATTTCTTTCAGAAGTTTTTGGCAGTGTGAGTCGCATTTAAGGAATAGGTATAAAGCAGAGATAACAGCTATGAAGCAGTAGAAAGATGGTCCAAACAGGCATAGAAGAGCAGAAAGAAAACCAGCGACAAGAAGAAAAGATTTAGATCTTTTTATTTTTTATTTTTGGAATCACAATCAATTTTGTGTGATGGTGCGTTGTTATTAAGCAAAATCGCGTTGTGTTTCTCACGCAAACTATCATTCAAACTAATCATTTATTAAAGGTAATGCATATTACTAACAGGTTTAGTAGCTCATAATAAATTATATTCTTTGATCCCACCATTTAATCGGTTTTTTTTTTCGTCCATAGTTATTTGGCCTTGCACTAGATGTCGATGGTTCATCTTTCACGCATTGAATTCTCAAAATAAATCCACTTCTCATCGTTAGTCACGACATTTTATACCTGAAGAGCAACATTTCCCAAATGGTTTTAAGGTTTTCCTTTTGTCTTTCATTGAGTTCATAACGAATCGATCCATTAGGAATCCGCCCATCCATCTATCTTGTAAAGCTTTTCTTTGACCTTCAAATGTACAGCAACAGATTTTCATTGTTGTGTGAGTTGTTGTTGAATCAGAACATCATCATCAACAATGCTCGCAACTCAATTTCAGCAAATAGTTTTTCGGTTCACTTGCTGTCTTTCATTCATCCATGAGGAATTTATCCATCCATCCATCCATCCATCCATCCATCTTGTGAAGCTTTTTTACGGCCTTTAAACGTAAAGCAACAGATTTTCGTTGTTGTGCGAGTTGTTGTTGAATTAGAACATCATCATCAACACTGCTTGCAATTCAATGTTTGCAAATAGTTTTTCGGTTTTCCTTCTGTCTTTCATCCATCCATGAAGAATCCATCCATCTTGTGAAGCTTTTTCTATGGTCGCTAGTAAACGTATAGCAACAGATTTTTGTTGTTGTGGAGTCTCAACATCATCATTAACAATGCTGGCAACTCACTGTTGTAGAGTCTTATTTTGTAGTTTCTCAAGTTCTTCGTTTTTGATGTCAAAAGTTTTTAAGCCACTCGAAGTATTACGATTTGTTTTCTTATCAACACGCATATGACGAGTAGCTATTCGCAAATAGTTTTCCGGTTTTCCTGTTGTCTTTCATCCATCCATGAGGAATTTATCCATCCATCCATCCATCTTGTGAAGCTTTTCTACGGCCTTTAAACATAAAGCAACAGATTTTTGTTGATGTGCGAGTTGTTGTTGAATCAGAACATCATCATCAACAATGCTCGCAACTCAATGTTTGCAAATAGTTTTTCGGTTTTACTTCTGTCTTTTATCCATCCATGAAGAATCCATACATCTGGTGAAGCTTTTCTATGGCCGCCTTCAAACGTATAGCAACAGATTTTTGTTGTTATGGACTCTTAACATCATCATTAACAATGCTGGAAACTCACTGTTGTAGAGTTTTATCCTGTAGTCTCTCAAGTTCTTCGTGTTTGATGTCAACAGTTTTTAAACTACTCGAAGTATTACGATTTGTATTCATATCGACACGCATATGACGAGAAGCTATTGGCAAATAGTTTTCCGGTTTTCCTGTTGTCTTTCATCCATCCATGAGGAATTTATCCATCCATCTTGTAAATCTTTTTTACGGCTTTTAAACGTAAAGCAACAGATTTTCATTATTGTGCGAGTTGTTGTTGAATCAGAACATCATCATCAACAATGCTCGCAACCCAATGTTTGCAAATAGTTTTTCGGTTCACTTGCTGTCTTTCATCCATCCATGAAGAGTCCATCCATTTTGTGAAGCTTTCTATGGCCGCCTTCAAACGTATAGAAACACATTTTTGTTGTTGTGGAGTCTCAACATCATCATTAACAATGCTGGCAACTCGCTGTTGTAGAGTTTTATTCTGTAGTCTCTCAAGTTCTTCGTTTTTGATGTCAAAAGTTTTTAAACCACTCGAAGTATTACGATTTGTATTCTCATCGACACGCATATGACGAGCAGCTATTCGCAAATAGTTTTCCGGTTTTTCTGTTGTCTTTCATCCATCCATGAGAAATTTATCCATAAATTAATTCATCTTTTCTACGGCCTTTAAAAGTAAAGCAACAGATTGTCGTTGTTGTGCGAGTTGTTGTTGAATCAGAAGATCATCATCAACAATGCTCGCAACTCAATGTTTGCAAATAGTTTTTCGGGTTTTCCTGCTGGTTTTCCATGAGGAATTCCTGAACTTTACTTGATTTAAAAAAAAGCGCACTGAAAATCATCACCTTATTTTGAATTTGTACGCTGTTGAACTGTCATAAAATCTGGAAATAGTGATTATACCTGCTTGTGTTTGAAACTTCTTATTTTTTAATTTTCTGGTTGTATTGTTATTTGACTTTGTCGCTATTTATGAATATTAGTTAAAGTCATTTTCGGTGATATATATGACAGTTTATATTTATTTATATAAAAGCAAAGTTGCATGGTATTGTGTAATAAGAGGACTCTGTATGTACGGTTATGAGAAGTGGAAAGAAACCAGAGAAGAAGTCACCGCGACGCCGACGTCAACATCGACGTCGTAGTTGTAACGGGTCAGTCAGTGTGCCGACGAGTATCGACCACCTCGTTACTTTTTCCGGTCGAAAATTTTTCGACCACGCGACTCTGACCAAATGAGGCCTCCATAGACACATGAACCAAAATACAAGGTATTTTATTTTCATATAAAATAATCATTATAAAATTTAGTTAGATACTACATTTAAAAAATAAGTTACGTTTGTATGTAAATGTAAAGATATTGATTAAGTATTTTTTATAATAATTAGGTAAGTGCCACTAAAAAATTTAAATTTAAATTAATAGCTTGAGTAATATTTTTTTTTAATTAAATTGTTGGTATGACACAAATTGGTTCTTATATCCAAATTTAACCCTTTCCTTTTATTATACCTATAATTTTAATTAGTCCATATTTGTCTCTGGTTCTGTAACGGAATCGCGTTTAAATAACATCAACCAATTTTTCTACATCGTATCTTTTTGATTTTAATTTGCATTCAGACGATGCAAATTATGTTAAATGTCTAAATAAAGCCGGTTGGGGCGCCAGTAACACTTGCTACCTACCTCCGAGTATATTTGATACAATTTATTATCATAATCTTATACCAAAAAAGACCGTGTTAAAAATGAAACGTGACAACAGTCAGTTAAATACAAGGTGAACTGAATACCTGACCTACACAGGAATTTAGGTAGTGTACCGGGATTTTTTTTTAGATTTTATCGTAAGTAAGTAAATGTCAGATACTTTTTTATGTTTCTGTACAAAAATGTCAGGTTCTTAATGCAAATTTCTATCAAGCATGATACATGTTTTATTGGTCGAGTTATGTTAAACTTTATAATAATGACATTTGAAGGGTAACCTAAGTAATTAAACAGCCTCCGCAGTAAACTGTAATCAATCTTCAGTAATTAGACTTATTAAAAAGTAGTTGAACTAAGATAAATCGGAGACCGACAGCGTTGTGGCCAACCAAAGAAAATCTCAGTTTGAGATGACTCTGCTTTAAGAAGAACAAGTCTGACAGACAGAAGCCTTTTAATCCACCCAATCTGAAGCTACAGGTGTAAGCGTGAGCACTTCTTTTATGAGAAAAAGACTGCTTAGAAAAGAAAGGACTTTGAAAAGGGCCTAGGAACATCAAATCTAGACAACAGAGCAGCGGCAGAGTATGCTATTTAGTGACGAATCTACTTTCAATATTAATAATCATGTTAAAAATGTCCACGTCAGAAGATTTACTGGTGAAGGATTTTCTCCAAAATGTGTTCTTCTAACAATTAAACATCCGACCACTGTTATGATATTATGGGGTTGAAGATTTTGCTCAAGGAGTTGATCTCCTCCACGTTGTCTCTAGAATGATAAATTCCACCAAATACGTTAACTTACTGCAGGATAACCAAAGAAATCCTCAGTTTGAGGTGACACTGATTTAAGAAGAACTAGTCTTGCAGACAAAAGCCTTTAACCCAATCACCCAAACTGTGGTCTGAAGCTACAGGTGTAAGCATGTGCACTTCCTCAATTAGAAAAAGACTGCTTAGGAAAGCAAGGGCCCAGGAACATCGAATCTAGACAGCAAAGCAGTGACATAGTGTGCTATTTGGTGAGGAATCTACTTTCAATAATAATAATCATGCTAAAAATGTCCACATCAGAAGATTTACTGGTGAAGAATTTTCTCCAAAATGTGTTCTTCTAACAATTAAACATCTGACCTCCGTTATGGTATGGGGTTGAATATTTGCTCAAGGATTTGGTCTTCTACACGTTGACTCTTGAATGATGAATGCCACCAAATACTTAAACTTACTGCAGCATTTATGCTGCATAGTGGAAAAGAAATGTTTGGTAAAGAAAAATTTAAGTTTCAAGATGATAATGCTCCTTGCCATAGAGCAAAGTTGGTTAAAGAATGGATGGAGAGGAATGAAATTAATAGGATGGACTGGCCAGCGCAATCCCCAGAGCTTAATCCTTTCGAGAATTTATGGCAAAGGATATCAAACATTATTTCCAAAAGAAAACTCAAAAATGTAACCAAATTATTCGAATCTCTAATCCACGATTGGCATCACTGTAATTCGATGTAAACGATTGTAATAATGACATTTGACAGGTCGTATAACTAATTTCTAAACAAAATTTTGAAATTATAAAAGAACTATTCATTGGTCAACAGGATATTTAATACGCGTTCTGATTGGTTGAATGACGTTAAACTTTTAAATCTATATTGCAAATTCCTATTGGGAAACATAATAGTCTTCCTTATTGGTGAAGTCGTTTTAAACTTTGTAAGAATGACATTTGATAGTTGTTATAGGTAATTAAATGTGAGTTTTCCCATTAGAGACAAAGCTGGGCAATTAAAAAGCTCTCTAAAGCTGTTTCTAGAGCTGTTTAAAGGTAGTAAAGTTGTGTAAAGCTGTTAATAGCCTGTCTAAAGCTGTTTAAAAGCTGTCAAAACTTTTTTAAAGCTATCTAAGTCGGTTAAAAAGCTGTCTAAAGTTGTTTTTAGAGCTGTTTAAAGCTTTTAAACAGCTTTAGACAAGTCTATAAATAGCTTTAAACATTTTTAGACAGCTTTAAACAGCTGCAAAAACATTTTTAGACACCCTTTAAATATCTTTAAAAAGCTCTAAAACAGCTTTGGACAGCTTTTAAACAGCTTTAGACAGGTCCATAAACAGCTAATGATATTTGAAAGGTCGAAACTTTAATCTTTAATTGAGATCTTAAAATTAGTTTCTATAAATTTATTACTGTTTATCTAGATATATTTCTACGTATTTGAGAAGACCATTTTTATCTAAAAAACTATTTGAAATCCAATATATCACGTTAAAATCTCAAATTTTCATCAGGAAATTGTTCTCTTCATTTTCATCAGGAAATTGTTGAGTTTCAAATGTGTTTTCATCGACATTTCGGTGTTAGTATCTTACAAATTAAAATTGTAAAAACCAAATAATACAGATAAACCACACGTCAAAAGAAATAGAGACTAAGTACCACCACCAACATTGGAATGGAATGTAAATTACAAAGTACTCGAGTCAAGGCGTAAGTACCGGCGCATTCCCACCATACGACATAATACCAGCAACCGCCCAGCAAAGCAATCGACCAGCAATTAATTGAAACGTATTGCCTCCGACACAATACAAATGCAGATTGATAGATCTGCTTACTCGTTCTGCGATCTGCTACTGCCTACCTACACTAGATAACAACGTTGAATACACTCACAAACATTCTTTATTATATCTAAAATAGTCTTTATGATGAGAAATTAGACAAACGAGTAGATTTTTGACGATATAGGTCACAAAATCAAAGATATACGAGGTCTGTCGCAAACTAAATAGGACAAAGAAAAAAATAAACATTTTTTTTCCGGCAAATGGAGTCAACAGGTTTTTCGAATATGGATTTCAGTTCATTGACCGAGATGTTCTTCAAAATGGTAGTTGACGCCTTTTGGTTACCTTCTGCGTCGGAATACCGCTGTCCCTTCATGGGCAAATGGAGTCTACCGAACAGAAAAAAGTCGCACGGTGCCATTTCCGGAGACTATGGTGATTGGTAGATGGTTAAAATGCAATTTTTTGTTAAAAATCGGACACAAGTGTCGATCGACGTGTTGGTGCATTATCGTGCAAGAAGCGCCAGCTTCCTTCTTCACGAGATTCTGGCCGAACACGAAGAATACGCGAGAGCAATCAAATTTTGGAACCAATTCTTTGTGAATAATTCCCTTCAAATCGTAAAAACAAATCAACATTGTCTTTATCTGTGACTTTTTTCAAACGTTTTTTTTTTGCTCACTTGGGTGCTTTCATGCTGGACTTTGACGCTTGATGTATTGTTGAAATATTCTGATAATTTTCAGTCAATGACATTTATAGTTGATTTGTCAAAGTATTGGCCTCGCTCTTGATTACGCAATAGTTACACTCACTTCTCTTAAGCATTCCTCCGGAGTACTCTCTGTTGAATATCGATTACGGTCATCTACGTTAAAGGGTGTAAATCGGTCGAAATAAATTATGATTATATGATTCTTTAGACTATGGACTACAAAGTAAGGACCCTCCCAATTCTTTTACAAGTTCGGTCATAGACGCTGTTTTTTTTTTTTTTTATTAATAAGGATGTCCTCGTAGGTATAGACCTAAATACAAATGTACCGAAAACATCTATTGGGGCAGAAGAGGTAATTTATTAATTTGGGATTTAAAGGCCTGCAAGTTAGACCGAGTGGGGAAGACGTGGGGAGGTAAGGAGTTCCACAATCTGGAGACCCTGGGGATGAAGGAACGATCGAATCGATCCGTTCTCGATGTCGGGCATTGAACAGTATAAGGGTGCATGGAGTTGGCACGTCGCGTTGCTCTGGCTGGTCTGGCAAGTGGAGGCATTATAGAGCGGAGTTCTTCTGAGCAAAATCCGTTTATGTATCGGTAAAACAAGGAAAGATCAGCCACTGCTCTTCGGTGGGATAATGGGGCTAGGTTTTTGGTGATACTGGTGTCGTTTATTAGTCGAACTGCCCTTCTTTGCATGGCATCCAGAACTCCGAGCCTTGACGGAGCCGCCGAACCCCATACATGCGAGCAGTATTCAAGATTAGGCCGTATTTGGGCTTTGTAAAGAGTAGCCAAGTTGGATGGAGAAAAATATTTCCGTGCTCTAAACAGAAAGCCTAATTTCTTTCCTGCTGCAGTTGCTATGGATGCAATATGCTCGTTCCAGAGTAAGTCCTGGGAGATCGTTATACCAACCAGCGTAATGGAGTCGCCTGCTACTAGTGTCTGATCGTTGATTGTAATGGATGAGTCGCATGTTTGCCTCTTGTTGGATAGGCAACATGTCTTTGTCTTGGAAGCGTTGAAATTAACAAGGTTCTTTCTTCCCCACTCGTCTACAATTCTCAAATCTTGATTGATAGAAGCCGTTGTGGATCTTCTGTCCTCTTCCAGAATATCTAGAGGTATGGGACGGTTGTGCGCTTTGCTACAGTGTAGGTTGCTGTCATCTGCAAAACCATGTATCGGGTTATTAGTGGCTTCTAGTAGATCATTAATATGTAATAAGAATAGAGTAGGAGCTAGAGCCGATCCTTGGGGAACTCCAGCGTTGATCTTGTAGAGGTTGGAAGAATGTCCATCTACAGCAACTTGGATGTGCCTGTTGGAGAGAAAGTTGGATATCCATCTGAAAAGGTTTTGCGAGAGTCCGTATGAAGGCAGTTTGTTCAAAAGAGCTGCATGCCACACTTGATCAAATGCTTTTGAGATGTCCAGTGATACTATTTGAGTCTCTCCATAGCGGTGGATGGCATCACTCCAGACATGAGTTACATATGCTAGTAGATCGGCTGTTAACCTTTGTTGGCGGAAACCATATTGCCTATCACTTAAAAGGTTGTTTGTCTCAAGGTAGCTCAGGATCTCGTGATTGACGTATTTCTCCATAGTTTTGCTAATAACAGATAGGAGAGCTATGGGTCTGTAATTAGAAGGCTGGGTTTTAGAGCCTTTCTTGGGGACTGGTTGTACTCGAGCAGTTTTCCAGGATTCTGGAAAAATACCAGTATCATATGATAGTTGAAATAGCTTAGTGAAAACTGGCGCTAGTTCGGGAGCACAACATTTTAAGAGTAAAGCAGGTATTTCATCGAGGCCGCTTGCTTTGTTGGTATTTAGAGTAGCAAGGACTCTCTGCACCCGCTTAACCCTAAATATGATATTTTTCATTGTGTGGGGAGCCCGTGGAATAGAAGGTAGCTCTATGTTGTCCGGTGGGTTAAGTGTCGAGTTCGAAGAGAATATTTTGGCAAAGAGTTCTGCCTTTGCTGTGGAGGACGTAACTATTGAGCCGTCATCTGATGTGAGTGGAGGGAACGAACTAGTTGTGAAATTGTTGTTGATATGTTTGGCGAGAGTCCAAAAGGACCGGCTTCCATTAGGGTTTGACATTACTTTCTCTCTCATTCGGGCGTCAAAGAGACTTTTGGAATTGGAAATAGTGGTGTTGTATTTGTTTCTAGCGTTTATATCATCCTGTTTTGTTTCATCTGATGGATTTTGTATAAATAATTTGTGGGACTTGATCTTAGCTTTCCGAGCTACATCGCAATCTTTATTAAACCATGGCTTCTGTTTGGCTTTTAAGCGTTTGGTAAATTGAGGAATGTAAGCTTCCATTGCACACTGAATAATTTCAGTTATACTGTTGCAAACTGCCGATGGATCTTTGTTAATAAAGCAGACTGGATTCCAGGGAAAAGTTGCAAAGTAGTCTCGAAGGCCTTCCCAATCTGCTTTTTTTAAGTTCCAAAAAGTTCTCTTGGGTGGTGCCTCGAATGGGTGAGGTTCTATTGGACATTTGACTTCTACTACAGCATGATCAGAGTTACCTAGGGGAGACAGAACATTTACATTATATTGATCAGGGTGAGTAGTCAGAAAAAGATCCAGAGTATTAGAACTGTGATTGGCAGCTCTGGGAAAGTAAGTGGGCTTGTAAAGTAAGTGGGCTTGTCGATTAGTTGGGACAGCCCATGGCTAATTGCAAACTCTTCAGTTAGCCTGCCTACTGTGTCCGTTTTGTTGGACTTAAGCCACTTTTCGTGGTGAACATTAAAGTCCCCAAGCACAATTATCTCTGAAGAAGGGTACTCACTATTAAGGTAGTCGATCTTTTGTGATAGATAGTCTAGTAGTTTGTCGCATTTATTATCTGATGGCCGATAAATACAACATATAAATTTGCTAGAGGCTTTTAGTGTTAATTTTAGCCAGACAATGTTGTCTCTGTTGTTTTCTAGGACAGGTAGTCTAGAGCAGGAAAGTATGCTTCTTACGTAAACACATACACCATGGTGCCGTTTAAAGTTGTGGTAAAGTTCGTAACCTGGAAATTTAAGATGATTCAGGTTATTTTTCCCAAAAAACCTGTGTTTCGGTAAGAACCAGAACATAAGGTTTAACAGACTGTAAATAGTGATGGGTTGCGTTAATGTTGGCATTTAACCCGCAGATGTTCGTGAATGTTAACATGCAGTCTGTTTTGTGTTTTGGCTTCTGGGCAAATTTAGCCGAACTAGTGGTTGGTCTACTAGTAGACTGATCGATGGCTATGTTATTTCCATCATGACTTCCCCGAGATTGTCCCCCCCGGAAATCCGAATGGGGAACTATTTTACTTCCGGAACATTTAACCTCTGGAGAACTCATCATGGTATTTTTAAGGGTTGTACAAACAGATGAGATCACCCACTCTGTAGCAAGTTCCTTTTGCTCGGATGTCGAAGTACTACATTTGATCACTTGCTAACTGTGGATTATAACGAAACACCTTATGAACGTGCTGCATTTTCTTCTGTAGATTAGATACATGTCTTCACTTAAACATATCTTCACCAGTCTCATCTCTTTACCGCACAGGTTATATGAAGTTTGTCTTGTAGCTTCATGAACAGCTGGTTAGTAAGCTATTATACTTAATGGAATGTTCATCCCAGTCTCGTTAATATTCAAAGCTAAACTTTGATTGATAGTTGAACAATGTTCGAATCATTCTTTGGATGAAGTAGAGTATTACTTTTCTTACAAACTTTTTAAAACAACTTGCTCCTAAGTTTTCTTCCTTGGTTTGAATGTACTTATTTCAAGGGGCACACTACATCGATTTATAAACTGGTTTATCAAGATGTTGGTTTATCAAGATGATGGTTTTTTGATTAGAAACCTTATCAGCTTGTACTCATTTAGGAAAGTAAATCATTACGATGAATATATATTTATTTCCATCGTCGGTTTTCGCTAATGGTTGCAAAATATCAAAAGCAATTCTTTTAAAAAGACCTCCTAGCAGATATAGTGGTATGGCAGCTCAGCATACCTTTTGTAATGTCTTTTTCACACCAAGGTGCCCTCCAGACGTTCTCTGGTGGTACACAGGTTTTTAAAATCATCTGTTGTTTTCTGGATTTGCTTCCATCAGCATTTTTAACAATCCTCTTTACTAAACCATCTTGGATTATCAAGTTCCAAAACGACGAAATATCTGGAGAATGTGGACGACGATTCTTCAACTCCCACTCTCAGTTTTGTTTTCGATTTGTAGTCCATTCGTGATCCAGGAGTTTAATAGGACACAAAGTAGCGTCTTTCTGTTCCAAGCAACCATCGTGGTAGGAATTGGTCTGCCAATGATATGTTGAGCACCATTCTTCGGGTTGCACAGGCACTCCTTACGTTATCAAGTTCACCACATCTACAACATCTTAGAGGATGCTTCTTTTTGGTAACCATAGTCTTCAGTAGATTAACCAATTCCTGTAGACTTTTCTGATTTGATACGTCTTATTATCCTCTGTTTAACTGCCGTCCAAGGCAAGCATCTTAATTTACCCTCCTTACATCCAAAATAAAGTAAATAAAAATGTTTTTTCAGTGTATTTCAGTATCAACTATAAGTGTTGAACGTGACAAAGTAAAATATAAGCAGTTTTGTTTCTAGTGTAAATTTATATGAAGTGGTTTGTTTTGTAACATGCGAATAAAGATACTTTAAAGCAATATTCATTGTATGACAAGCCAAATTTCTTTGTATTATAATACAAAACCTGGTTTTATAAAATTCTTGTCTACCACGTCGGAATATACTTGCTTTTCTTCATTTATTTACTTAGGGTTAAAAATGAAATGAAGTATGTCGGCCAAACTCACTAAAGGAACTTTATGAGACCGATAAAAGTTTTGACATAGGCGTGTACTAAAAAAGAAACTGTTTTTTTTATATAAAAATTAACTACTATGAACTCACCGTTAGATGGCGCTGTTAATGTCGCACTTATTATCTTATATATTTAAACAAGCAATTCATACTTAAAGTGTAGAAAATAAAAAAATAACAACTGAAGAATGACAAAACTGGAAAAATTGAAATATGTCATCATATGATACTGGTATTTTTCCAGAATCCTGGAAAACTGCTCGAGTACAACCAGTCCCCAAGAAAGGCTGTAAAACCCAGCCTTCTAACTACAGACCTATAGCTCTTCTATCTGTTATTAGCAAAACTATGGAGAAATACGTCAATCAAGAGATCCTGAGCTACCTTGAGTGACACAACCTTTTAAGTGACAGGCAATATGGTTTTCGCCAACAAAGGTCAACAGCCGATCTACTAGCATATGTAACTCATGTCTGGAGTGATGCCATCCACCGCTATGGGGAGACTCAAATAGTATCACTAGACATCTCAAAAGCATTTGATCAAGTGTGGCATGCGGCTCTTTTAAACAAACTGCCTTCATACGGACTCTCGCAAAACCTTTGCAGATGGATATCCAACTTTCTCTCCAACAGGGACATCCAAGTTGCTGTAGATGAACATTTTTCCAACCTCTACAAGATCAACGCTGGAGTTCCCCAAGGATCGGCTCTAGCGCCTACTCTATTCTTATTACATATTAATGATCTACTAGAAGCCACTAATAACCCGATACATGGTTTTGCAGATGATAGCAACCTACACTGTAGCAAAGCGCACAACCGTCCCATACCTCTAGCTAGATATTCTGGAAGAGGACAGAAGATCCACAACGGCTTCTCTCAATCAAGATTTGAGAATTGTAGACATGTGGGGAAGAAAGAATCTTGTTAATTTCAACGCTTCCAAGACAAAGACATGTTGCCTGTCCGACAAGAGGCAAACATGCGACTCATCCATTACAATCAAGGATCAGACACTGGTAGCGGGCGACTCCATTACGCTGGTTGGTATAACGATCTCCCAGGACTTACTATGGAACGAACATATTGCATCCATAGCAACTGCAGCGGGAAAGAAATTAGGCTTTGTGTTTAGAGCACGGAAATATTTTTCTCCATCCAACTTAGCCACTCTTTACAAAGCCAAAATATGGCCTAATCTTGAATATTGCTCGCATGTATGGGGTCCGGCGGCTCCGTCAAGGCTCGGAGTTCTTGATGCAATACAGAGAAGAGCAGTTCGACTAATAAACGACACCAGTATCACCAAAGTATCACCAAAAACCTAGCCCCATTATCCCACCGAAGAGCAGTGGCTGATCTTTCCTTGTTTTACCGATACATAAACGGATTTTGCTCAGAAGAACTCCGCTCTATAATGCCTTCACGTGCCAGACCAGCCAGAGCAACGCCACGTGCCAACTCCATGCACCCTTATACTGTTCAATGCCCGACATCTAGAACGGATCGATTCGATCGTTCCTTCATCCCTAGGGTCTCCAGATTGTGGAACTCCTTACCTTCCCCCGTCTTCCCCACTCGTCCTAACTTGCAGGCCTTTAAATCCCAAATTAATAAATTGTCTCTTCTGCCCCAATAGATATTCTCGGTACATTTGTATTTAGGTCTATACCTACGAGGACATCCTTAATAATAAAAAAATGTAACAAAAAAACGTGAAAACATGTAAAGAAACAAAAAAATATTACAAAAACATGAAAATAATTGGAAAAACCGGAAAAATTGGAAAATGAGAAGATATTTATATTATGAAATAAAAAATTGTTGTACGTCACTGTTTTCCAAGCGCCTTTTGACACCCTTACCATCACGATTTGTTTCCACATGATAAATGGTATTTTCTCACAATAATCTTTCACTCACATTTCATCTGTTCTTTTCAAAACGCATCGGTAATTAAATTCTGCCACTCATTTCAAAATTTTTAATTTGTTCTTCGGTTTTGTGTTAAAAGAGTCAAGAGGAAAATTAGACTACAGGTCGGCAAATTGTTTTTTCTCTTCTCATACCGACATGTTAAACTAGATGCTGAGATTTTATTTTTAAAGTGTAAATTTGATTAAACAATTGCTTCGAGGGACAACAAAATGTTCAATTTAGATTTTAATCCGATATTAATAAAATGCATCGCTTTTATAAACTTTTAGATAAGCAAATTTATAAAGGTGTTTAGATAGATATCTACACGTAGGTTTTTTATCTGTTGAAAATCACTTGAAGATGAGATTTTATGCAACCAGTTCTTTACTTGAGTCCTTCTTTTGCATCTTTTTTACCTTTTTTGCCTTAAAACAATTCCGGGTTAGTTCCAAGCTGATCTGGGAGTGCATACAAAACCTCAATGAACTGGCTAGACAAAACAGTGTCTTCTTGGAATGGATACCAGGGTATAAAGGTTTTGAAGGTAATGAAACCGCAGACCTTCTGACCAAGAAGGAAGCGGATACACGATTTACTGGTCCAGAACCTGTATTGGGACTACCTAGAGCCTGGGTAAGAACCAAAGTCAGGAACTGGGTTTGGGAAGAGTCGACTAAACACTGGAGAACACTGTAGGGCTGAGGCACTCGATGCTGATGCTCAAAGGCTACTCCAAAAAACTCACGTCTGACATACTGAATCTTGGCAGGAGTCAGATTAGAGTACTAGTGGGCCTGCTCACTTGGCATGGACCATTCAGACTACACCTTCGGAGGATGAGGATTCTGACACAGGAACCCACCTTGTGCCGACTGTGCGACATGGACGATGAGACGGCAACTCACATTCTATTCGAGTGTGAGGCCTTGGACTATAAACGGTTCCTCATCCTCGGTGACACGAATCCTAAATCCTATCACCACCTTGAGGAGCTCGTCACAGGACTCAAATCTCTTATAAAGGGAACTGCCTTGTGGCAACAGTGACTCAAGGAATTTAGGACACCTGGATTCTAGCCTACCTGAAGATAAGCGGAATGTTGATTTTCAGCTAAACAAACTAGAGTCCTATATGCATCGGGTACATATAAGGACTCTTGGTGCCGAACCTGGTCACAATATTCCCACAGGAAGCAGTGCTCAAACATGGGGCTCCACAGGAGAGACCATGCCAGGTTATTTAGATTAGATTAGATTAGATTGGAAGCCTAATTAGGCTTATTATACTTCTTTCATTGATTTATCACCTTGTATTATTATTTTTTCTATTATTTTCATAATTGTCTTCATCAGACGGCCAGTCAACATCTTCAGTATCAGACCCTTTTAATTCATCGATTTCTTCATCTGAGGAGGATTTTGAGCTTTCTTCTAATATATTTCTAGTTACATTCTGACCTCTTTCCCTTTACCTAGTAAGTATCCTCTCATGTCCTTTTCTTTTTTCTTCTTTTCCTGGTGCTTCAATTAATACGTCTACCTCTACCAGATATAATCCTTGGACCAGCTTTAGGAAATGGACTTTTGAAAAGCGTTTTTGCAAGCTCTTTTTACATAGCAGGACTTTCTCTTGGAAGACCGTTTCTTAAATCGTAAAACGAATGTTTAAAATTTTCCAAAAAACCGTATTTTGGTACTTTTTCTTATTTTTTTTGGAAAGTTATTAAACATTTTAAAAGTAATAAAATTCTCTACGTTTTTTCTTTTTGGACCAATACCTTAACTATCTTGGTTTGAATACCCCTGCTTCCTAAAGTAAACCAAAATCACCTAGAACTTCCTACAAACCAGCTCTACAAGGTGGTATCCATCATTTACTGTACAGAATTTTTGCCCAACCTATTTGCACTGGATTATCTACCCTGTATAGTTTTTTGTGGTCTATTATTTTTGTGTTAAGTATATCTTCAACACAATTTCCTTTCGTTTTGAATCAATCAAAAAAAAAAACTGACACCAATGCATTCCAACCTAATTAATCAATGGTCGTTGATGATCACGTAGTGAATGTTATAATATACACTTATAATTTCCCTATAATCATTCACCTTGCTCTTTTAACAAACCTGATTTATTCGTCCTTAGAATTAAAAATTAATAATTCAATTTCTCAATCTGATCTATCTCGTAGTGGGACACATGAGAAATTATTTAAAGCTACCAACCAACAATTCCTACCCTGATTGACAGAAATCTGCCCATATTTCAGCCGACCTTTTTGATTATGCCCGGTAAATTACGCCTATACCATTTAGCTTGATTGATATTGTATTAATACTTGATATAATTTTCATACGAACTCATAAACTCGTGATTATACGACGTATTAAATACTTTAATTATACCTTGGTGCGATGGGTTGGTCATGAAAGAAATTATTTTCTGAAACATAAAGAGGGAAATGCCGACATGATGCATAGCTTCGATTTCTGCTTTATTTCATGACCGTTTATTTTACACTACATACTTAATCATACTTATTTTATATATCTAAGTAAAAATCGGTTTGTAATTATCTAAATCAACACTTTTTTGACCAGTATTATTTGGTTCCAAATACGTACTTGAAAATCATCATTGAGTAATCTCTAGAAAGGTCCATTTATTCATCAATATCTATTTCGTTTTCGCCATCAGATATAACACACTTGTGCCAGCGCTTCTTGCAATCTTTTCCAAGCTATGTTTCTTGTTAAAAGTTTTGGTGCTAAAAATAAAGGTGAAAAGAGTGACAGAAAAAAGCGTTACATGGAAAATACTCCACTTTCACACGCACTCAGTTTAATGCATAGATAGATTGTTATTTTATACATGCACAGGTATACGTATAATTATACACATTTAAAAATATAGTCTGATTATCGTTTTGGAAGCCAAGCTTTTTATGAGGTCTTTTGCGATTATACTGAATATTAAAAAGCGACACCACAAAGCGTTACATTGGTATACTCAACTGTGTTAAAAATATTAAAGATAAAGATTTAATGTTGATAAATTAAAAGTTGTTTTATAATCCATTTTTCTATTTAAATATTGTTAAAAACTCGATTACTAACCCATTAAGCTCTTCGACTTCCGTCGGTTAGCAGTTCAAGCCTTGAAGAAGTGTCTTTAAGTGTAAAATGAGCTTTTTTTCTTTGGTCGTTCTATAGTGTCGACTCGTATCACATGCACCTATCTTATGTAAATATTTAATTAACTGTTCATCCTTCTTTTATTGTTTAAATTGGTAACGAGTTGTTGAAAGTTAAACATGTTTCATAACCACTAAAATATCTTGTGGGATGACTTTCAGTCTCCGGAATAAATATGGCCGCCATAGTGGGTGCTTGAAAAGATTCATTGAAGACTTCTATATGTATTGAATGATAGTAGCGTACAGTTGTGAATGTAAATAGTTTTTCAATAACACATATTTGGGTCAAAATATGAAATAGAATATAACAGTCAACTTTCACGTAAATTTTAATTGAAAAAAATTTAATTTAATATTTTAAAATTTCGAGAATTTGCAAACCTACAAAAAAATCAACAAAAATAAATGCAGTTAACTTTAATCCATAATTTAGTGTGTTACTCAACTTTTTCAAATAAACATGAAACCAACCAAATCACAGCAGATGACGGCTCAATAGTTACGTCCTTCACAGGAACTCTTTGCCAAAATGTTCTCTTCAAACTCGACACTAAACCCACCGGACAACATGGAGCTACCTTCTATTCCACAAGCTCCCAACGCAATGAAAAATATCTCATTTAGGCTTAAACGTGTGCAGAAAGTTCTTACTAAGTACTCTAAATACCAACAAAGCAAGCGCCTTGATGAAATATCTGCTTTACTCTTAAAGGCGTGTGCTCCTGAACTAGCGCCAGTTTTCACTAAGCTATTTCAACTATCATATGATACTGGTATTTTTCCAGAATCCTGGAAAGCTGCTCAATTACAACCAGTCCCCAAGAAAGGCTTCAATATCTTTCCTTCTAACTACAGTCCCATAGTTCTTCTATCTGTTATTAGCAAAACTATGGAGGAATACGTTAATTACGAGATCCTGAGCTACCTTAAAACACACAATCTTAAGTGACAGGCAATATGGTTATCGCAAACAAAGGTCAACTACTTGCAAACTAAAAAGGATAATAAAAAGTAACCAATATTAAAGTAAACTCTTGAAAGTTTTACAGCACTATTAAATCATCGTATGTTTATACCAATCATAATATCCATACGTTGAGTTATTCTTCAGACAGATTTTACTACTACTAAAGAAATAAGTTTAATTGAAAATTATAGAGTTATAACTCTTTTTTGATTTATGTTACGGCGTTTTTGTGCTTAATTATATTTAAGTTTAATGGTTTTTCGCACTATTATCTTTTATTTATACAAAGTGAAAGTTTTTTTTAGGTAGCTTTAACCTAACTTTGACAGAGTTTCTAATAGGTGCATTATCATGATCGTGTTTCACTACTACCAATAAAAAATTTATCGTTGAAAAGTACTAAATCTTTTCAATCACGATTTTAGTATTACAATTATTAGAGAACAATGCCTGTAATTACCCATCAAACTAAATTTACACGAAGTATTAAGGAGATTATAGTGGTAAAATGGTAACTACCACATTTTATAGCCTTTTTGACCCTTTATTGTTACATACAAACACACAGAATCTTTATAAATTTTTATTTACAAAATGATGAGAAAAATGTTCAGTTTTTTAAACAATTTTATTGATTTCTTTATAGTTACCTACTAAGAATTTTCAGTATCAAAATTTACATGATGCGTTATTTATCACATATCTTCTTTGGCTTTCCTGTTTAACCCATTACATTTACGCTTTTTCAAAGATCTTCGTATGACTCTCTCTATCTATAGTATCTTCCGATCTTTCTATCTTCCCATCTTCCTATCTTCCTATCTTCCGATCTTCCGATCTTTCGATCTTCCTATCTTCCGATCTTTCTATCTTCCTATCTTCATATCTTCCCATCTTCCTATCTTCTGATCTTCCTATGACTTTCAATCTAATACCATCTCTTAGGTAGTCAGTTTACGCATGTTTTTTTATTGCAATTGGTCCATTTTACCCTTCTTTCTTCTGGTATTCTTTTTACGTAGACTCCCCAATATCGCTGTTGTATTGTAAACAATCTCATTATATCCTGTGTTCCTAGTTGCTCGCTGCTATTCTGGATTCTTATTCTATTCCTGAGGGTAACACCCTTAATTGTTTTTAATATTTACAGTTTTACCTTTCCCATTATTATTTTTGTGTTATCCTTATTTTGCTCTTGAGATCTATCATTTAATATCACTATTCATATCTCTATCAGGTATCCAGAGCTCTTCCTTTGACTCTTGCTCCATTTACCACACCATTTCTTGGCTACTCTGTCTAACAGTCTACGCGTGTTGAGTTTTTGCAACTTGACCCACTTTGCCATCTATCTTTTTTCTGGCATTCTTTCCGCGTGGCCTCTGTAACACCGCTGATAAGTTCTAAGAAATCTCATATACTGTATTCCTAGTTCCTCTCTGATATCCACGCTTCTTATTCTTTCCATGCATGTTACACCGTCGATGGTTCTTAATATTTCAATTTCTGCCTTTCCCAGTATTCTTTTTGTTTTACATGCTTCCTAAATCCTTATTTTGCTCTTTGTACTAATCATTTAATATCACCGTTCATATCTCTATCAGTTACTAGCTTTCTCTTGTTGCTTTTACAGATTGGGTCGGTGTGTCTTTGATTCCTCTAGTAGTAAGTTGTTAGATTTTAATAAAATTTTACTTTCAAATTTAAAATTATTATTGTTTCTTCTATTCTTCTTCTTCTACTTCTTTTCTTTTTCTCCTTCTGTGCAGTTGAAACCATCACCTTTACCTTCCGTTAGAGCTCTTCCTTTGACTCTTACTCTATTTATCATACCATCTGTTGTCGAGTCTACCTACCAGTCTACGCGTGTTTGACCCATCTTTCTTCTTGTTTTCTTTTTATGTAGCCTTACCATTAACATTAAAACATCAACACTGTGAAACAAAATAATTTTACGTCCTGTTTTAGACTAAAGTGACCAGTGATCATCTGCATGTCAAATAGTTCCCTTAATAGTCTCGGCTGATTCTTCAACGAGAAATGCACCTCGAACCAGTTTTTTGGTTTAATGATCACAATACTGATGTCCTTTGGTCTTCAGTACTTCTATGTCGATGTAATTGTCAAGCACCTCTTTCACAGTGACCGTGTTACCATTTGGTGTACTGTATTCGCATATGGCATCATATTGGGCCCGTATTTCGTTGAAGCAAACGATGGAACGCCGTTAACTGTTGATCAAAAGAACAGAGAACAGATTATTACACCATTTTTACATGATCTTTAGCGATTTTGTCGTAACAGGAACCTACCACTTAATCAACAATGGTATCAGCAGAACGGTGCAACCTTCCACAGGGCCAGGGAGTCTCTTCTGCGCAATCATTTTGTGATCACATGGCACCAATTTCTCATACTTATCACACTCACCAGACCTAACGCAACCTGATGCGTACGTATAGGGAATGCTAAAGGAGGCTGTTTTTCGTACCGATTCCCCGTCTGGTATTTTCTACCTTTTTCTTCTGCTTCTATTGTCCTGAACGTCATAGACATTGGCTATTAATAGGAAGATTCTAATTATATTAGTTGCATGTCTACAACAATTGTATAGATAACAGACCTAACAATTTCCACAGATTTTACAGTCTTCTACCTGGATCCTTCTACCATCCAACACACCTTGAAGAATAAGTTTCTGCAGGTAATACTTGTTGGGTCGCATCAGATGGGCAAAGTATAACAGTTGTGTTTCCTTTATTATAAATGTTATTTTTTGTTGTTTGCCGATTCTTCTAAGTACTGCTTTATTTGTAACGGGGTTCTTGCAGGATATTCGGGAAACGCATTTTTGATGTTATTTATCAGTTGTTCAGTTGGTTCATGTCCACACTCTTTATCGGGAACGTCGCCGCGGATGATGTTTGCAAAGCTATATCATGTGTACTAAATACATAAATAATAATAAACATTTTAATATTCATTTCAGTTCAGTTTATTTTGCCGCATACTGTATAATCCCACCATTGGTATTGATTTCCGTTTGCTGTATGTATCAAAACAGACAAAAAGTTTCATCAAAGTTATGCAATAGAAAATCCAGCAGTCGATTCCTCCGATATTTACAAATTTCCAGAGGTGACTAACCGGACCAGCAACTGCCGGTAATAACAGGAATCGATTTCAGGAGGTCTGTGTTGACGTTTTGAAACACGTTTCAGTCATTTCAGTCATTTCCATAAGTGGCAGCCACTTGTTTATTCGAAGCGACTGTAATTAGGAACAGCTGTCAATAACTCTTCGATCCGGCTATCAATTCACATCATATCAAATCGGATGGATCAGATCTTTGGGTTTTTATATACAACGAGACTATGATTTACATATGTGTGTGTTTGGTGATTTATTTATATTTGTTTTGATGAGAACAATAAAGGTTGAAACATAATAGCTAAAGTGGGTTGGATTTTAAGAATATATTAATCACTGTATTGTTTATCATTTATATTTAAGTAGGTATTAACCATGGCTTTATACTTTCATATTAACAAAAACATGTTTTTTTGGTTTAATCGGCGTAAACAAGTAATGACAACTGACGTAAAAAACTGATGACAGTTGACAGAAATAACATAAAAAACATTGAAAATTGTCTTAGATACGTTTTTATTGGACAGTAAGACAAACGACGTAAGTAACAGACGAAGAAATGAAAATTTCATAAATAAGACAACTGACTTTAAAAAATGATGACAACTGACGTAAACAACTAATGACAATTAACAGAAATGACATGAAAAGCAATAAACGTTTTTAAATGACAATAAGACCACCGTCGTACACAACTCATGATAAAGGACTTAAAAAACTGATGACAGTTGACAGAAACGACATAAATATCAATGAAAACGTCATAAATACGTTTTTATACCACAATAGGACAGCTGACGTAAAAAAAAAGGTGATGCCAACTGACAGAAATGACATAAAAAGCAATGATAATTGTCTTAGACACGTTTTTATATGACAGTAAGGCTACTGACGTAAATAAATGATGACAACTGGCGTAAAAAAATGATGACAACTGACAATGACAATAAAAAAGCAATGATAGATACGTTTTTATATGACAGTGAGACAAACGACTTAAAAGACACTTGACAGGAGTGACAGTGACAGAAAATTTTAAAATATGAAAATTTCATTAAATCGTTTTTGTAGAAGAATAAGACAACTTACGTACAAAAATGATGACAACTGACGTAAAAAACTAATGACAATTAACAAAAATGACATAAAAAGTAAATACAAGTGTCTTAGATGCGTTTTAATATGACACTAAGACAAACAACATAAAAAAATAATGACAGTTGACAGTAGTGACAAAAAAACAACCGACGTAAATAACTGATGAGAGCCGACGTAAGGAACGAATAACAATTGACGAAAATGACATAAAAAGCAATGTCAATTGTCTTAGATTCATTTTTATGTGACAATAAGAATATAGACAGTTGACAGGAGTGAGAAACAAAGCAATAAAAATTTCAGAAATACTTTTTTGTATTATAGTAAGACAACTCAAGTGAACAACTGATGACAACGGACGTAAAAAACTAATGACAATTGACAAGAATGACATAATAGGAATGGGAATTGTTAAAAATACGTTTATTTAACTATATTATGCATTATAATAAGACTACGTCAAGGAAGTATAACTTCTTACATACATAAGTACACACTTACACGTTTTCTTATATTTTAATCAACGTTTTTCTGTTTATACACAACTCGAAATGTATTATTACATCTTAATTTTTTGTGAATGAATGAATGAAAGAATCCGTTTTAATTCAAACAGGAAAAAAGTCCCCTCTTAAGGCAAATAATATTTTTTATCGTCCAATAAGTGCGTGTATAAATAAATTTGTCTTTTCAAACAAACGTTGGTTTTTTCCGAGAATAGCCTGTAGCAGTAAGCTTCTAATATGAAAGCGTAGACAAACACTTTTAGCGGTTTAGAAGTCAAGTCTAGTGGTCAACCGGTGTTGTGTACTCAACCACCATTAGTGTTTGTCTTCGGCATTCCTCAATCTCTGGCACCACTAAACATACAGGGCGATTCTAGCAAAAATATGTTATTGAATTGCTTCTGAAATTATGTCATAAAAAAAATGAACTTTAAAACTGTTTATTCAGGAAAAAATGGCATTTTTGGTTTCTTTCCCATTTTTTCTGTTTTGATTTTTCCTTATTTTTATCTATTTTGGTTGTTCCTTTGATCGTATTATCTTTCTTATTGATTTTATATTAATTTGCTTATATTTTGCTTCAGTACAAGTTGTTCCTCTTTGCACCTGCAATTCCCCCATTTGTTTTGTCCCAAGTCTTCTAAGGTCTTCCTCTCTTTGCCTTCTTATATTTTTTGGCTTCCCAAACTCTCTTAATCTGTCTTTGGTCTTCCATTCGTTGGAGATGTCTCCACCAACTTGCGTTTAACTCTTCCCGTATTACCTCATTTCTGATCTTCTTGTGGAGGATTTTTATCTATTTTAGTTGTTTCCTTTGATCGTATTATCTTTCTTATTGATTTTATATTAATTTGCTTATATTTTGCTTCAGTACAAGTTGTTCCTCTTTGTACCAGCACTTCCCCTACTTGTTTTGTCCCAAATCTTCTAAGGTCTTCCTCTCTTTGCCTTCTTCCCTTTTTTGGCTTCCCAAACTCTCTTGACCTGTCTTTGGTCTTCCATTCGTTGGAGATTTCTCCACCAACTTGCGTTTAGCTCTTCCCGTATTACCTCATTTCTGATCTTCTTGTGGAGGATTTTCATCTATTTTGGTTGTTTCCTTTGATCGAATCATCTTTCTTATTGATTTTATATTAATTTGCCCATGTTTTGCTTCAGTACAAGTTGTTCCTCTTTGTACCAGCAATTCCCCTACTTGTTTTGTCCAAAGTCTTCTAAGGTCTTCCTCTCTTTGCCTTCTTCCCTTTATTGGCTTCCCAAACTCTCTTGATCTGTCTTTGGTGTTCCATTTGTTGGAAATGTCTCCACCAACTTGCGTTTAGCTCTTCCCGTATTACTTCATTTCTGATCTTCTTGTGGAGGGTTTTCATCTATTTTGGTTGTTTCCTTTGATCGTATCATCTTTCTTATTGATTTTATATTAATTTGCTCATGTTTTGCTTAAGTACAAGTTGTTCCTCTTTGTACTAGCAACTCCCCTACTTGTTTTGTCCCAAGTCTTCTAAGGTCTTCCTCTCTTTGCCTTCTTCCCTTTATTGGCTTCCCAAACTCTCTTGATCTGTCTTTGGTGTTCCATTTGTTGGAAATGTCTCCACCAACTTGCGTTTAGCTCTTCCCGTATTACCTCATTTCTGATCTTCTTGTGGAGGATTTTTATCTATTTTGGTTGTTTCCTTTGATCGTATTATCTTTCTTATTGATTTTATATTAATTTGCTTATATTTAGCTTCAGTACAAGTTGTTCCTCTTTGCACCAGCAATTCCCCCACTTGTTTTGTCCCAAGTCTTCTAAGGTCTTCCTCTCTTTGCCTTCTTATATTTTTTGGCTTCCCAAACTCTCTTAATCTGTCTTTGGTCTTCCATTCGTTGGAGATGTCTCCACCAACTTGCGTTTAACTCTTCCCGTATTACCTCATTTCTGATCTTCTTGTGGAGGATTTTTATCTATTTTAGTTGTTTCCTTTGATCGTATTATCTTTCTTATTGATTTTATATTAATTTGCTTATATTTTGCTTCAGTACAAGTTGTTCCTCTTTGCACCAGCAATTCCCCTACTTGTTTTGTCTCAAGTCTTCTAAGGTCTTCCTCTCTTTGCCTTCTTATATTTTTTGGCTTCCCAAACTCTCTTAATCTGTCTTTGGTCTTCCATTCGTTGGAGATGTCTCCACCAACTTGCGTTTAACTCTTCCCGTATTACCTCATTTATGATCTTCTTGTGGAGGATTTTTATCTATTTTAGTTGTTTCCTTTGATCGTATTATCTTTCTTATTGATTTTATATTAATTTGCTTATATTTTGCTTCAGTACAAGTTGTTCCTCTTTGTACCAGCACTTCCCCTACTTGTTTTGTCCCAAATCTTCTAAGGTCTTCCTCTCTTTGCCTTCTTCCCTTTTTTGGCTTCCCAAACTCTCTTGACCTGTCTTTGTCTTCCATTCGTTGGAGATGTCTCCACCAACTTGCGTTTAGCTCTTCCCGTATTACCTCATTTCTGAATTTCTTGTGGAGGACTTTTCTTTTTACCTTAGATGTAGGTTATAGTCTTTAAAGCTTCAAAACAGTTGTGTGTATATAGCTTGTAAATAAGTTGTCTTTTAAATAGTTTTTTATAAGGTTATTAAAAAAATAACAGGTCAATGAGTAAACCACTTCACTTCAAGGTGTATTTATTGTTTAATTTATGGTTTATTAGTAAACAAATATACACCTACATATTATTAAAAGAAAACTATATAATTGAAAATATTTTGCATACAAAATGTTCTTGGAAACTTAAATCCAGTTTTTTACTGACAAAAAGTAAAAACAAAAATATCTTCTATAAGTATATAATTCCTATCTTACCATCAACAATAATAATAATTGTTTACAATCCATATAAGTCTTTAATAATTATAATTACATAGATATAACCGAGTGGTGAGTATTTACGATAATTTTGACACGAAAAATATTAATATCGTCATTAAATGCATTCAAGAAAAGGCTACTATCAAATAATTAGGTATATTACTCATAATTTTATGGGCAATATTCAATTCGTGCAAGAGAGTCATTTAAACCGCCTACATAATAGACTAGTAGCTTTTTTCGATTTATAAAATGGATTCTAAAAGTTTTATTGATAATTTTAAAAGGCCAATATCTGTGTTTTATTACACGAAAAGCTTTAATCAATACACTTTTGAATAAGTAACAAGTTTAGTGATTGTGTGAGTGGAAAAACGTTAGGGAAATTAACTGTTAGCACCACCTAAAATCTGTACAATCTAGATACTGTTTTTATACTTTTTATACTACTTCAAGATTGGTTCGATAACTCCTTCAACTTTTACAAACTTTCTGGACACGTTTCTAAGATATTAAGATATATTTCTCAATGTTTACAATGCTTGAGTATAAGTTTTCCTTTTTTTGATATCAAAATCAGCCGAAAAACATTTTAGTCGAAGTGAACTAAAGTAAGTTCTCCACGCATATTTTCATCAACACGTGTGTCTCATCTGAACACAAGAGCATTTTTGCCTATTTGTCATGACACTCTGTTTCAATTGAAGTCTCAAAACTTTTCTTCCTTCTACCAAAAGGCATCTGCAAATTGTAGAGTCGGATATTTTTTCTTCAGTATTTGGTAAGTTTTGCTAAAAATGACACCTTGTCTTTCTGGGGTTCAGCTTGATATTTCTTAAAGAAACAAGTGATATTGTCAATTTGCCTTGGTTTTTCTACAAAAAAAGTCAGATAGTAGTCTCATTTCTCTACGGAACAGAACTTCGCAGGCTCTTTAGACCTATTAATTCGTTAATGGTTGATCGAATTGCCATTAGGAATAGTGGAATATGTCGATCCCAATCCCCTTGACACCACTTTTGACAGATAGTTGGTTACAGTCCGATTCATTCGTTCCACCATTCCATCAGACTGTGGTTCTAGTTTTGTGGATCTCTACGAAACAGAACTTCGCAGGCTCTTTAGACCTCTTGATTCGTTAATGGTTGATCGAATTGCCATTAGGAATAGTGGAATATGTCGATCCCAATCCCCTTGACACCACTTTTGACAGATAGTTGGTTACAGTCCGATTCATTCGTTCCACCATTCCATCAGACTGTGGTTCTAGTTTTGTGAATCTCTACGAAACAGAACTTCGCAGGCTCTTTAGACCTCTTGATTCGTTAATGGTTGATCGAATTGCCATTAGGAATAGTGGAATATGTCGATCCCAATCCCTTTGACACCACTTTTGACAGATAGTTGGTTACAGTCCGGTTTATTCGTTCCACCATTCCATCAGACTGTGGTTCTAGTTTTGTGGATGCCCAATTTTCGGAAACTTCTTGAAATAACCTAATCTCCCTTGGTCTGAATGTAATTCTAGTGGTACCCCAAAAAGAAGAATGAAAAATCATCAAAAAACGCTTAAAGGATTTGAAAAAAGTGTGGAATTCGGATTCGACGCTGTCTTGTGGTGAGTTTCTAAAAAGTTGTTCGGACCTGTTCTATCCTTGATCTAATTTCCATTCTGGGATCAAAATCGTCAGATATGCAACATTCTAGGTATTTAAATTTGTCGATTAGCTGAATCTGCTCTCCGTAGATCTTGAGGTCGGTCTGCATTTGTCTGTGCCCCTTTGTTATCACCATTATTTAAGTTCTTTTGTTGATGTTGACTCTCAAGCCGTATTCATCGCCTTGTTTAGGAGGTTCTGTAAGTCACTTTCATTATTAGCTATTATGACTGCATTGTCTGCGTAACGAATATTGTTTAATAGCTCTCCATTAATCTTTATGCCTGTTCTAAATTTTAAAGTGCTTGAGAAAATACTTCTTCCGAGTATATGTTAAACAATAGCGGCGACAAAATACAGCCTTGTCTTACTCCTCTCTTCACTTTCATCTTCCTAGTTGTGCCATATTCAG
Organism: Altica lythri; assembly: GCA_964028335.1. NCBI lineage: Eukaryota > Metazoa > Arthropoda > Insecta > Coleoptera > Chrysomelidae > Altica > Altica lythri. The sequence continues at coordinate 5,614,060 of OZ034809.1, forward strand.
TTCTGAACAGTACAGTTTGATCCCAATAAAGATTTCTGATTATGTTGATGTCATTCTTATATGAGCCTTTTCTTGACAAACATTCTATAAGACTCTGATGTTTGACTCTATCGAAAGCTTTGTCATAGTCAATGAAATAAATGAACACGTTTTTTGCTGGTCTCTAGATTTCTATAACAACACTATGATCTTCTTTATTTTCCGTTGGATGTTCCGCTCATCATGTCTCTCCTGTAACTCCTTCTTCTTCATCTTTTAGAAGGCGTACCGCCTGTTTAGTTCCGATTTCTTTGCGCTACCAGTTCTTGCGAAGTCGACTGCCAGCTGTCCCTCCATCGCTTAGGTGGTCTTCCTGTAGGTCTCCTGCCATAAGGTGCGTTGTTTCTTACTATTATAGCCATTCTGTCGGGACTCATTCTGTTAACATGCTGGTTCCATTCTCTCCTTCTTTTTGTTATCCATCTGACTATGTCGTCTGTTTGACACTCTTATGTTTGTGTTTCTTTGTCTGTCATTTAATCTGTTTCCTGTTATCATTCTTAGGGTCTTCATCTCCGTTGTTCTTAGGATCCTCTTTGTTATTGATGTTTCAGCTCTTACTTCCGCACCATATGTCATTACTGGACGTACGCATGTTTTGTAAATTCTTGATTTACATTTTTTGCATTATAAAAAAACTAGCTTTTGCCCGCGACTTCGTCTGCGTGTAATTCGAATAAAAGCAAGGTCTTTATGTATCAATAACTGGTGCCCGCGACTTCGTGTGCGCAGTATTAGTATTTCGAGTAGCTTATATTAGCGTGAAAAGAACTAACATTATGACATTAAAATTATAACATACATAATTTTTGGGTCGTATTTGAAAAATATAACAGTCTGACAATATTGAGATGTTACATTCGCACTGTAATAACGTAACAATATTGTCAACATAAGAAATACAGTAATTTTTTCAGACTTAAATGACATTTATCGTTATATTTTGGACAATTCACACAATATCTTTATAAATTATAGCCTATATGTTATTCTGATCTATAAGCTACATTACTGTAAAGTTTCATTAAAATCCGTTTAGTAGTTTTTGCGTGAAAGAGGAACAAACATCCATCCATACATCCATACATCCATCCAAACAAACTTTCGCCTATATAATATTAGTAGGATTCAATTATAGACAAATCTTAATTTTATTAGCACCTATTAATAAATGAAAGATTTAATTTTGCTGAGTAGTTAAATCAATTAATAATGGAAAAATACTAATATTAAATAATTCTACAAGGATATATGTCTAATAGAGTCTAATAGAGTCATAAATTTAAAATTGATTAATATAATTAGATAAATTGTTGATATTAACAAATGAAGTTGTAAAAAATTATGGACATTTACCTAACACCATTCAAATTTGGCAAATTTTTGCTAATGGTACTAACAATTAAGTATACACGGATTAGACCATTGCTTTTTTAAGACTCGTCTCTTAAGACTAATTAACTTTTTTTAAATAAAAATTTTTGATTTTATTAGTTAATTTTTAAGTTATTTATTGATTATACCGGTTAACATATTTGTAAATTTAGCTTTATTTTCACCTATTAATAAATATTTGTATTCGTCTTGGCGCCTTATATCCTTGAATATTAATTTTCTTTGTAAACAGAGTTACCGCGTGGAATGTTAGTATATTGGATATTTACCAGAAAAATCCTTAAGTGTTGATATTTAAAATTGACAATGGTTTTTTTAGTAAAATGTGTTCTAAAAATGAAAATAGTATAAAAAAATATACAAAAATGATAGATATAGAATCATAGCTTATAGAAAAAGTAGACAATAGAGATATTCTGGATTAATTAAGAAGAGAAAAACAAATCTAGAACAAGATATACAATGGTCAACAATAAAATACTAAAAAAGAAACATCAGCAAAGATATGTTCAAGATATTTTTCTTCTTCTTCCCTTCTTCTTACTTACTCTTGGGATCCCATGTTTAACTTTCGTATACCAACGTTTTGTCGGCCTTCCTGGGAAGTCTCGGAGTGTTGAGTTTATTCTTCTTTGCTATTTTAAAATGACAGTCTTGGATTCTATCCACATAATGTCTACTAGGCCTTCTGTTTTTACTAAGTCTTGTAGCCCGCATATTACTCTGTGTTTCTTCCTCTTCTTCTTACTTTAGGAATGGCTATTTGTTCAATAAAAAGTTACTTATGCTTGGGATTATTCTTCTTTGTTATTTTGAAATGACAGTCATCGGATTGTATCCAGATAATCTCTTCAAGGTCTTCTGTTTCTTCTGGCTCATTTGATCATTTAATTATGTTTTGTATCCTATCCCTCTGTGTTTCTTCTTTTTCTTCTTACTTTAGGAATGATCATATGTGTAATAAAAAGTTACTTATTCTTGGGATGCCGATGTCCAACTTTAGTACCAGCATTTTGGCTGTCTTCCTGGGAAGCCTCGAAGTGTTAGGTTTATTCTTCTTTGTTATTTTGAAATGCTGGTAGTCGGATTGTATCCAAATTATCCCTTCAGGGTATTCTGCATCTTCTGGCTCATTTGACTATATTTTGTAGCCCGCATATCTCTCTGTGTTTCATAATTTCTCCTTTTTTTGGACTATGTTTTGTAGCATGAATATCCTTCTGTGTTTCTTCTTACTTTAGGAATGGTCATCTGTGTAATAAAAAGTCACTTATGCTTGGGATACCGATGTCCAACTTTCGTACCAGAATTTTGGCGGCTTTCCTGGGAGTCTCGGAGTGTTGGGTTTATTATTCTGTTCTATTTTGGAATGACAGTTGTTGGATTCTATCCACTTGATCTCTCCAGCGTCTTCTGCTTGTTCTGGCTCATTTTACTAATTCTTTTAACCCGCATATCTCTCTGTGTTTCTTCCCCTTCTTTTTTCTTTATAAATGATCATTTTTGTGATAAAAAGTTTTTTATTCTTGGGATACCAATGTCCAACATTCGTACCAGCGTTTTGGCGGTCTTCCTGGGAAGCTTCGAAGTGTTAAGTTTATTCTTCTTTGCTATTTTGACACCACAGTCATCGGATTGTATCCAAATAATCTCTACAGGGTCTTCTGCTTATTTTAGCTCATTTAACTATGTTTTGTAGCCTGAATATCCTTCTGTGTTTCTTCTGTTTCTTCTTACTTTAGAAATGGTCATCTGTCATCTGTGTAGTAAAAAGTCACTTATGCTTGGGTTGCCTATGTCCAACTTTTGTAACAGCGTTTTGGCTGCCTTCCTGGGAAGCCTCGAAGTGTTGGGTTATTCTATTTTGTTATTTTGAAATGCTAGTAGCCGGATTGTATCCAAATAATCTCTTCAGGGTCTTCTGCTTCTACTGGCTCATTTGACTATGTTTTGTAGCCCACATATCTCTCTGTGTTTCTTTGATTTCTCCTTTTTTGGAATGTTTATCTGTGTAATAAAAAGGATACCGATGTCCAACTTTCGTACCAGCGTTTTGGCGGACTTCTTGGGAAGTCTCGGAGTGTTGGGTTTATACTACTTTGTTATTTTAAAATGACAGTCGTCGAATTGTATCCACATAATCTCTTCAGGGTCTTCTGATTCTTTTAGCTCATTTGATTATGTTTTGTAGCCCGCATATCCTTCTATATTTCTTCTTTTTCGTCTTACTTTAGGAATGGTCATCTGTGTAATAAAAAGTTACCAATTCTTGGGATGCCAATGTACAACTTTCGTACCAGCGTTTAGGTGGCTTTCCTGGGAGTCTCGGAGGTGTTGGATTTATTATTCTATTCTATTTTGGAATGACAGTTGTTGGATTCTATCCACATAATCTCTCCAGCGTCTTCTGCTTCTTCTGACTCACTTAACTAGTTCTTTCAACTCGCATATCTCTCTGTGTTTCTTCGTCTTCTTTTTCCTTAAGGAATGATCATTTTTGTGATAAAAATTTACCTATTCTTGGGATGCCATTATACAACTTTCGTACCAGCGTTTTGGCGGCCTTTTTGGGAGTCTCGGAGTGTTGAATTTATTCTTCTGTTCTATTTTGAAATGACAGTTGTCGGATTCTATCCACATAATCTCTCCAGCGTCTTCTGCTTCGTCTGGTTCTTTTAACTAATTCTTTGAACCCGCATATCTCTCTGTATTTCTTAGTCTTCTTTTTCCTTTAGAAATGATCATTTTTATGATAAAAAGTTAGGTACTTATTCTTGGGATGCAAATGTCTAACTTTCGTACCAGCGTTTAGGTGGCCTTCCTGTGAGGTATTGGGTTTATTCTTCTTAGCTTATTTAGAATGACAGTCATTGGATTCTATACACATCTCCTCTCCACGGTCTATTGCTTCTTTTGGCTTATTTTACTAGGTCTTGTAGCCCGCTTATCAAAATAGAATTTTCTGGGTATTCAAATGATAGATGAAATATTAAAAAAAATGTACAAATTTTGATTCCTCTACTGTTTAACAGATGGTGCTTTTAAAACTTTTCAACCAACCCTTAACGTAAAAAAAAATTGAGTGATGATGGATTTGCCGTTAGAAACTGTACAGGTTTTAAAGAGTTTGATGGGATCCCATTTTTTTAAGTGCAAAAAATTGATATCCTGTAAGTTCATAGTATGTAAATTTAAATAGTTCTAATAGGTGCTTGTACGTAAATGAAATGTTTTGTAAGTTATCAACGTAGATACGTATTTATTTAACTGTTTAAATCTTTCTACTGTTAATTTTAATCAATTTATTCTTTTGATTAAGTGTTTAACGCAGTTCCAAGACTGAATGAAAACCCATCTTGTGACGGTCATTCATAATGTTGTTTAGTTTTTAAACAACAAAGAAGATGTTTACAAATATTCGTAACTATACGGATGTCGCCTTTTAAAAAATATTTCAAAGGACAGCAAGATGTTTTCTTAATTTATTAACAAAGTGGTGATGTTTTGTAAAAATGTTCACAATTGCTTGAGAATTAATCAATAGTTCTGGGAATAACAATATATAAATATTTAGTAACATTTTTGAAAAGTTTTTTTTGATAATTTTAAAAGTACTCACTTTTTTCTACTATCGGGTCTTTGCTTGCTTATTTTTTTGATTAAGACAGACAGATGGATTTTGAACTCTTTTAAACCAAAATAATGAGTAGATACCGCTTTAAATAATAGTCTAACGGCAAACAATAACATAATTTATGCAAGAAAATAGGTTTATAAGTAGGAGTATAACTACTTAACATTTACGTCACATAAATATTTTTTATCTAATAACAAGATTTTCTTATCTTACTATAAACCTCAATTATTTATTTTATAGCTTTTTCACAATAAAAATATGTTAATATTATATTAATATAAGGATGTTTACTTTCTTTTGTAAGAATGGATACCAATAATTGATCTTCTTTTACGAGGGTTGCCTTTTTAGTTTTGCATATAGCCGCTCAGAAGGCGCCACCAATAGAACCTTCACACACAAATCTAACCTTAATCTTTGGTTGACATAAATCCAGAGTTTGATTGCGATACAACTGGTCGTGTAGATACAGTGAATTTTTGAGAGTAGCGAAAAGTCGAAAAATGGATCTTAGATTTTCGAGCAAAAATTTTTTACAATTTTCGAAGAGGATTGTGTCTCCCTGAAATGGTTTTTGTGTTTGGGAATAATGCACCACACCAGTCAACTATTTCCCGCTGGTATTGCGAATTTCAACGTGGTCGCTCCAGTCTCAACGACCAATCCAGGCTAGGTCACAAAACAAGTCTACATATTTTTGTTTTAGTGACTACATACAAAACTAAAGGGACAACACTCGTATGATTAAAATATAGTCGAATATTTATGTAAAAATATATATTTTAATATTTTTAGATCTTATATAGATGGTCTGGGCCTCAGATTATGCAAACTTCAATTCAGAAGGTATGTATTAAAATATTTTTTTACGAAAGAATCCATTTGACATATAGTCACCGGTCGTAGTGTGTACTTATTCCTTAGGTTCCAGTCTCCTTCTCCAAGATCTTGGTACCTTCTACTAGTTTGTATAAGTGTTATATATTTGTGGAGACACTTTGAAGCCTCTACGATTTAGTGCCTCGCAATGGTACATTATGTGCTTAAGGTTTCCATGTTGCATAATCATCAGCTTGAGTCTCTTTTACATAGTCCCTGGTTCACAGGTGTTCCATGGCCCGTAAGGAATCCTGTAATGACTCGTAGCTGATTCCAGCTGGTTTTGAGCTCTTCTGGCACACGTCTGTTTAATTCTGCAGTGTGCACAGTACTTTTTAATACCCTTGGAGCTGGTAGAATATTGTGAACGATAAAATATTGTAGCTGATCCTTTTCTTTAACAGCATCCTCTTTGCCTTGTAATTCTTTATACTCTGGCACTCAAGTTTGAGAGTATTGTGTTCCGCCAGATATCGAGTTCTACTCTGCATTCATATACTAGTCTACAGACCACTTAAGGTGTCTTTTTAACCCCATTCTCCTTCTGACTATGTCTACATGTGTTGATTTGCTGATTTATATAAACCCGTGAATTATTTTCTATTGGGCATCGCAAAATTGTATATACTTCTGGTTGAAACACAGATATAGATGTTTTTAGAGGGACAAAAACCTCTTCAGTCTAAGAACCCTTTGTGTACCGGGTATAACCTGAAGCTTGGGTTGAGTTCTCGCATTCTTTACGCTAATGTATTTCTTCCTGGACTGTATCCTTAGACAGGTATTTGAAAACCATTTTTTGAAGAGATACTAAAAGAACGAACCAGAAGCTACGGTAATCATCGCCATCATAATATTTGAGTTTAGCCACTCGAAAACCCCTCGAGTAACAAGTTTGGACTGAATTGTCTTGAATTTTTATAAAACTCAGGTTTATCCTGGGGACCTGGTGCTGTAGTGGCCATCGCCGATATGATATCCGTGTTCAGTGACCACGAAAACCACCCGAGTAACGAGTTTGGACTAAATTATATCGAATTTTCTAAAAAATACAGTAGGCGAGGTTCATCCTGGCCACCAGGTGCTCTGGAGAGCGTCATCGTTGTGGTATTTGTATTCAGCGTCCCCGAAAACTCCCAAATAACGAGTTTGGATAGATTTTATATCGCATTTCTATAAAACGATGTTAACCCTGGTCAACAGATGCCATGGTGAGCATCGCCATTATGACATTCCTGTTCAGGAACTCCAGAGTAAAGAGTTTGTACTGAATTGTATCGAATTTTCATCAATCTCCAGAAGCTTGGGTTAAGTTCACGCATTCTTTACGCTAATGTATTTCTTCCTGGACTGTATTCTTAGACAGATATTTGGCAATCATGTGGTCTGATTTTTTGAAGAGATACTAAAAGAACGAACCAGGAGCTACAGTGATCATCGCCGTCATAATAATTGAGTTTAGCCACCAAAAAACTCCTCGAGTAAGGAGTTTGGACTGAATTGTCTCGAATTTTTATAAAACTCCAGGAGACAAGGTTCATCCTGAGGACCTGGTGCTTTAGTAGGCATAGCCAATATGATATCCGTGTTCAGTTACCGCGAAATCCCCTGGGTAACGAGTTTGGACTAAATTATATCGAATTTTTTAAAAATTACAGTATGCTAGGTTCATCCTGGCCACCAGGTGCTTTGGAGAGCGTCATCGTTGTGGTATTTGTATTCAGCGTCCCCGAAAACTCCCAAATAACGAGTTTGGATAGATTTTATATCGCATTTCTATAAAACGATGTTAACCCTGGTCAACAGATGCCATGGTGACCATCGCCATAATAACATTCCTGTTTAGGAACTCCAGAGTAAACAGTTTGTACTGAATTGTATCGAATTTTTATCAATCTCCAGAAGCTTGGGTTAAGTTCACGCATTCTTTACGCTAATGTATTTCTTCCTGGACTGTATTCTTAGACAGATATTTGGCAATCATGTGGTCTGATTTTTTGAAGAGACACTAAAAGAACGAACCAGGAGCTACGGTGATCATCGCCGTCATAATAATTGAGTTTAGCCACCAAAAAACTCCTCGAGTAAGGAGTTTGGACTGAATTGTCTCGAATTTTTATAAAACTCCAGGAGACAAGGTTCATCCTGAGGACCTGGTGCTTTATTAGGCATAGCCAATATGATATCCGTGTTCAGTTACCGCGAAATCCCCTGGGTAACGAGTTTGGACTAAATTATATCGAATTTTTTAAAAATTACAGTATGCTAGGTTCATCCTGGCCACCAGGTGCTTTGGAGAGCGTCATCGTTGTGGTATTTGTATTCAGCGTCCCCGAAAACTCCCAAATAACGAGTTTGGATAGATTTTATATCGCATTTCTATAAAACGATGTTAACCCTGGTCAACAGATGCCATGGTGACCATCGCCATAATAACATTCCTGTTTAGGAACTCCAGAGTAAACAGTTTGTACTGAATTGTATCGAATTTTTATCAATCTCCAGAAGCTTGGGATAAGCTCACGCATTCTTTACGCTAATGCATTTCTTCCTGGACTGTATTCTTAGACAGGTATTTGGAAACCATGTAGTCTGATTTTTTGAAGAGATACTAAAAGAACGAACCAGGAGCTACGGTGATCATCGCCTTCATAATAATTGAGTTTAGCCACCAGAAAACACCTCGAAGAAGGAGTTTGGACTGAATTGTCTCGAATTTTTATAAAACTCCAGGAGACAAGGTCTATCCTGAGGACCTGGTGCTTTAGTAAGCATCGCCAATATGATATCCGTGTTCAGTGACCGCCAAACCCCCTGTGTAACGAGTTTGGACTAAATTATATCGAATTTTCTAAAAAATACAGTAGGCGAGGTTCATCTTGGCCACCAGGTGATTTGGAGAGCGTCATCGTTGTGGTGTTCCTATTAAGCGTCCCCGAAAACTCCCAAATAACGAGTTTGGATAGATTTTAAATAGCATTTCTATAAAACGATGTCAACCCTGGTCAACAGATGCCTTGGTGACCATCGCCATAATGACATTCGTATTCAGGAACTCCAGGAGTAAGGAGTTTGGACTGAATTGTATCGAATTATCATAAATCTCCAGTCAACGAGGTTTATTCTGATCACCAGGTACTTCAATGACCGTTTTCTGTTTGGTGCCTTCACCTAATAGAAATATATAATGACAGAAAATCTTTAAGAACATAAGGAATTCTATTTCTACATGAAAACCTCTAAGGTGAAAAAAATATTGAAAACAAAATGAAGTAAATTAAAATTTTCTATGGTTCCCGGTACTTACAAAGTACCATAAAGATATTTGTTTATATGTTACAATGTTTATGTTCATTAAACAAATATTATTTACTTGAAGAGGTGCTTTAAAATTACCTTCTTAACCTTGTAGATTATATTTAACCATGAATTGAAGCATATTATTTAACAGATTCTTTTTCACTGGAATCATTATTTACATATAATATAAGAAAAAGATTGTTGAATGCGGGGGTTGATAGGTACTTTCTCGTATAGCATACAACAATACTCAAAAGTTAAAAGTTGTAAAACAGGAGTGGCGCTCAGACAAATGTAAAGTGATTCTTCATCAAGGTAAAGAAGTCTGGGAGACTCTGAAAACGTACTTAATAGTAGTAATAATGTCAAGCTGGAATTATTAACACGTTATCAAGTCCACCATGCGAAATGTAATGGTTGCCGTTGGCAAAACACTCCTTAATTAATGCAATTCAATTTCTACAGGGACGGAATATAAACAATAACTATCCTATCTTCTTCCTACTTGTATTAAACCGTGAAGTATTTCAACACTTCATATTTTATTCTTTACGATCTTTTATCACATAAGCACCAACAGGTATACCTATAGAAATGAAGAGAAGAATACTTAGGGATCTTAACAAGAGGTGGCGTTTAGAAAAAAAATTGATTAAAGAATTTTAATGGTGATGAAAGCCACTTAAACCTTCTTCTTAGGATACACTTTGTGATGTCTTTTACGTTCTCTCGTCTTCGATTTTGCCGAGTGATATCCATCATTGAACATTCTATGCTAAGTTGTGCCATTTGCAGCTTTTGGATGGCTTTAGCAGCTTTTAGAACCCATGTTTTACATTGTAACATGAGAATAATAAAATAAATCTCACCAAAAAGGGTCCTGGAAACCATAGTCTGGTGAATTCATTAACTAAAACGATCAGATAGATCGTTACAGCATGCGTATGTCAATACAGAGGAAATACATGTTGGACATCACGTGACGTGATGTCCAAGGTAAACAACTTCTATTGAAGATTGTCCGATATTTACAAAAGATCTTTTTCTTGTCAATATTTACCAATATCCTGGCTTTTTAGCATTAAATCCTGCAATAAATTTTCCAGCTTTTCTTTGGATTGGGCGAGAAGAACTTGATCGTTCACAAATCGCAAATTACTCAGGCGTTGTCCATTGATGTTAATTCCCTTAGTCTCCCAATTAAGTTTAGAAAAGTAAACGAAACATTATATAAAAGAAAACTATTTGAAATTGAACGAATTGAACCCAGAGCAGAGCAGAAGAAAATGCAAGTAACAGAAAGAAGGAACCAACAGGTACAGAATAGCAGAGAGGCCACAGTTGGAAAGTTTAAGAGTGCAGGAAGAAAGACATAAGCAGTTCTAGTAGCAAGAAGAAGGATCTGGAATAACCCATAGTAGTTACAAAAACTTGTTGCAGCCTAGCTTCATAAATTGATACTGCAAATAAAAAAGTTGTTCCTAGACAAATTTGTATATGAATTAATTAACTTTAAACATTGCAAGTCGGTTTTTAAGTTCGGTTCTGTTCTTGTGTGATATCCTTCATTGGTTTGTTGTAAAACAAGAAAAGAGGAGGAGTTATTAATTCATTGGTTTCACGTGATAGGAATTAATGTGCATTCTAATTAATCTGAACAGAAATAGATGAAAATTTATAGTTGAAAAGCAAATTTTGCTCCTTTATGATTCAGAAGCAAATAATAGAGTATATTTTAAACGAATTTAGCGTAAATCCTCTATATATAACCCCCACAATAATAATAATAACGCAAAACTTTCTATACTCTCATCAATTACATCCCTTGTCAACCAAAAATAATGCATTGATACCAAATTTCGGATATAGAATGTGAGAACACAATTGGTAAAAGGTAATTTAGGCTTTATATATATATCGCATTTCTATAAAAGTCACTCACTCTCGTGCCTCGCCTTTTGTAATGTTAATATCGAAACCTCGACCCGTTTAGGGCACCTTTTCTGGGCCCTAGCCAATTATAGATTTGCCATGCTTTTGATTCACTTTCTACCGAACATTTGCACCTTTAAACTTTTATTTTCTATTTTAGAAAATAGGACGTAAACTGCATGTATTCCGGTTATCAATAATAAAATTACCTCAAAGGTAAAGTTGTAATCTCCGCCTTTGTTTTTTTTTGTCTTTAAGACCTTGACGCAATTCTATGGCTTACTGATTCTTTTGTCTATGATTCCTAATAGACACTTTACCTTTTTTTTATGAAACAAATAACATAAAATTAACATCCCTTCTTCGAAAACGTTAAAATCTCTTTTCAACGTCCATAAATCTCGTGGTTACCTTAGCGATAGATGTCAAGTGGCCTAGCAGACCACCTTGAAGAAGATGTTGCCAGTCAGACAAACGGCAACCCACCGAGTGACAGCTGTCGATCCCCCTTTTTCTCTTTCTTTCTTCTATTCTTTTCAGCCTTTTATAACGGTGTTGCTGGACCACGAGGAAGTGTCAAAAATCACCAAACTATGATAAGGGATATCACCTCTAACTTAACACTCTGCACAAATACTTTTTTAAATACTAAGATATCAATACTAAATGACACAGATACGGAAGGTGTTTGTCTAGGATCTGTAAATAAAAAAAGTATAATTAATACAAATCTATCCAATCAAAACAAGTGTATCTACATTCACAAACAAGAAATTTAATGATTTACGCAATTTATAGTCCATTACGTTTTAATTTTAGTTTATAAATTGTTTTTTTGTCATTTAAATGGATTAAATAAGATCGTGCTGTCAAAATGATCAATTACAAAACACTTAACTTTACTTTCGTATATAATTTACGTTATCAATAAAATATTTTTTAAAAAGGAATCTGATCTACTTTAAAAATTTGTTTATGAATCGAATCTTACGTAAAAAACAGATAAATTTATTCATTAGGGAAATATGTTTTTAGATCTAGTAAAATCCTTTAAATTTATGATTTAAACTATTTAAAATTTTATATAACAATAATTAAAATCAAAAACAAAACAAGAAAACTAAATATGTTAGATTATAAATCAATATGTGGATGGATAAAACAAAGTCAATGTAAGAAAGTAGGTACCATCGAATTGACACGAGGATTCTATATACCAAATTTCATGACACTCTAATCTTCCGTTCAAGAGTTTCAGTGCACAAAAATGGAGGATTCTATATACAAAATTTCATGACCCGGTGAACTTCCATTTAAGAGTTATAGCGGACAGAAATAGAGAGACATAGGAATAGATGGACAGAGGTATGGAAGGACACACAAGCCGATCTTATAAAGTAGCTGGATGGTTACTTAATAAAAGTCTAGAAGATATTTATGGCATTTTTAAATAAGAAAGACAGCTTATCTGCTCTTTCGTTTCCTTCTATTTCTATGTGTCCAGAAACCCAATGTTATTTTGTCCTAGTCTATTTAGTTTGCCTAGGCATTCCCAGACCATCATTAAACTGATTGTATGTGAGTTCAATGCTTTGATGGCTGCTTGACTATCTGACATGATTACAGACTATTGCCTACGACAGTTTCTTTATATATTAAATTATATACATCTTTCAATGGCACGGCTTTTCGCTTGAAAGATACTTGAGTATGCACCCAGGCTTTCTGAGTATTTGGTTTTAGGTCCAAAAACCCCTGCTTCTGTTCCTTTATCTGACTTGGAGCCATCCGTATAACATTATATGGCATTTTGGCTTAGCTCCAAAATGTGTCCCATTCAGATTTACTACCCAGTTTTGTGGTAAATTTTCTTATAAAGTTAATTTCTTTGGCATGTCGTCTTGGGGCATTTTCCAGGTTTGATCAAATTGAAGTGATCGAGGTCTTTCCTTGATTGTTGCTTCTTTGACCTTCTTTGTTTTCGTTCTTACACTTTCTACTTTAATCTGTAATGGCGAGAGATTTAGAATTACTTCCATTTCAGCATTAGGGCATGTTACCATTGCTCCAGTGATGCATGCACAGGCTAGTCTCTAAATCTTTGAGAGGTTTGTCCTCATAGTAGACAGATTAGCTCTCGTGCCCCAAGCTACTGCCCCATAAGTGATGATTACATATGTTTTGTTATTTTAAAAACAAGCTCCCTCTTTCTGGTCATACGTTGGTAAAGAAAGTAGGGTACTGCAATCTTCTCTTTCCTTCTAACAGTTGAACATTTCCGCTGTTTTAAAGGCATGGAAAGCTTCTTCTGGCGACTGAAATTGCTGCCCACGCATTGAATTCTTGCTCTTTGCAAATATAAAGAACTCGTTGGGACTTAGGTCGGAACTATACGAAGAATAGTCTAACAATTCGATGTTTTGAAGGTCTTAAAAACTCGATTGTCTTTTAAGCATTGTGAGTACTTGCATAATTGATTCGTAAAAACTTCTAGTAAACAAACGTTAATATAACAATCGAAAGTAACCTTTTTTTGATCTTCGAAAGCAATTTTTGCCACATGAACAGATTTTGACACAAAATTTGTGAGCATTTTCTTTGAGACACTTGGAAAAGGGATCATGTAGGATCAAGGGCTTGGAAATGCCCAAAAATGACTTTATCTCCCGGTATGTTACATGGAGGTCATTTTTAATTGGCTAACTAAAGCTTTGTGTGCACGTCAGTTCCACAAAGATTTCGCCAAGCAAAAAAAAAGACTGAGCTGTATCTGGATAACGAAATCGAAAATAAATAGATTTTTTAAGTCTTCCTGTATACGATATTTAGATGATTTAAAAAGTATTTTGTTGTATGTCAAAATATTTTCATAGTACTGTAAATCTGTCTAGTACTTCTAATGGTGCTTCTCAACACCTGTTATTTAAAACCAACATTAACAATACATCATTACGTCAATCTTTTACTGAAGTAATAAATAACAGGACACTCTAATAATTTAACAATGTGAAATAATACAAACCACAAATTTTATATGTTAATAAATCGAAATAATGAACCAAAGATCAACTATTTGATATTTATATGATTAATGTTAGTATGTATATATATCTTGTCTCATATATAAATTTTTTAGTTTAGTTTTTATAGAATATATCATCCTCAAGGACTCTATAACATAAAAAACCTAATTTATCATTTTTTAAATTTAATCACATTAGAGAGTATTTTCAAATAGTAATTTATTACGAGTTGATTCGCGATAAAAGGTACTTTCGTATGTAACTTGAGACTGTTCTTACATTACATTTGGTGATAGTAATACTTGGTACTAAATATACATAATATGTATACACAGAGATATTATCGAAGCGGTATTACTTTCATTTTTTATCATTTACACAAATTTATTACGATTTACTTTTCAACTAATACTATAAAGTCAACCTAACTACAAGTTGTAAAGGTATGCTTCTTATAAGAGAAATACGCATGACTGGTTTATTATTATGTATGTATTTTTTTGTCATTAGTCTTCATTTTATTTTTATTTTTTCGTCTACATTTTATCTAACATTTGTGGCTGTAGCTCTGCTAAAAGAGCCAACAGAAGAAAAAAAACGAAAGACAAAAATTCGAAATGAGGTTGACCCTGCATCCCCTAACATCCTGCTATTTTCAGACACTAAAAATGTATTTTTTCGGCTGTTTTAAGTTCTTTGAGCTCAAGAAGGTATTATTTAGAAGGACTCTAAGAGCTAACAGACATAAAATAACGAAAGACAAAAATTCGAAAAGAGGTTAACCCTGGAAGCAATCCCCGCAACTTCCTGCTATTTTCAGGCACTAAAAATGTATTTTTTGGGCTGTTTTGAGCTCTTTAAGCTCAAGAAGGTATTATTACGAAGGACTCTAAGAGCAAACAGAGATAAAAAGACGAAAGACAAAAATTCGAAAAGAGGTTGATCCTGCAGGCCAAGAGCTCAAGAAGGTATTATTTAAAAGGACTTTAAGAGCCAACAGACAAAAAAAACGAAAGACAAAAAATCAAAAAGAGGTTGACCCTGCAGGCCATCCTAGCAACTTCCTGCTATTTTCAGACACTAAAAATGTATTTTTTCGGGTGTTTTGAGCTCTTTGAGTTTAAGAAGGTATTATTTAGAAGGACTCTAAGAGCAAACAGACATAAAAAAACGAAATACAAAAATTCGAAAAGAGGTTGGCCCTGCAGGCCATCCTCGCAACATACTGCTATTTTCAGACACTAAAAATGTATTTTTTCGGCTGTTTTGAGCTCTTTGAGCGCAAGAAGGTATTATTTGGAAGGACTCTAAGACCCAACAGACATAAAAAAACGAAAGACAAAAATTCAAAAAGAGGTTGACCCTGCAGGCCCTCCTCGCAATATCCTGCTATTTTCAGACACTAAAAATGTATTTTCTCGTTTTTTTTTGAGCTCTTTGAGCTCAATAAGGTAGTATGTAGAAGGTCTCTGAGAGCCAACAGACATAAAAAAACGAAAGACAAAAATTCGAAAAGAAGTTGACCCTGCAGGCCATCCTTACAACATCCTGCTATTTTTAGACACTAAAAATGTATTTTTTCGGTTGTTTTGAGCCCCTTGAGCTCAAGAAGGTTCTATTTAGAAGGACTCTAAGAGCCAACAGACACAAAAATACGAAAGACAAAAATTCAAAAAGAGGTTGACTCTGCAGGCCATTCACGCAACTTCCTGCTATTTTCAGACACCAAAAATGTTTTTTTTTGGCTGTTTTGAGCTCTTTGAACTCAAGAAGTGATTATTTATAAGGACTCTAAGAGCCAACAGACATAAAAAAACGAAAGACAAAAATTCGAAAAGAGGTTGATCCTGCAGGCCATCCTTACAACATTCTGCTATTTTTAGACACTAAAAATGTATTCTTTCGGTTGTTTTGAGCCACTTGAGCTCAAAAAGGTTCGATTTAGAAGGACTCTAAGAGCCAACAGACATAAAAATACGAAAGACAAAAATTCGAAAAGAGGTTGACTATGCAGGCCATCCACGCAACTTCCTGCTATTTTCAGACACCAAAAATGTATTTTTTGGCTGTTTTGAGCTCTTTGAACTCAAGAAGGTATTATTTATAAGGACTCTAAGAGCCAACAGACATAACAAAATGGAAGACACTAAAAATGTATTTTTTTGGCTGTATTGAGCTCTTTGAGCTCAAGAAGGTATTATTTAGAAGGATTTTTAAAGCCAACAGACATAAAAAATCGAAAGACAAAAATTTGAAAAGAGCTTGACCCTGCAAACTGTCCTCGCAACATCCTGCTATGTTCAGACACTAAAAATGTATTTTGTCGGCAGTTTTGAGCTCTTTGAGCTCAAGAAGGTATTATTTAGAAGGACTCTAAGAGCCAACAGACATAAAAAAGCGACAGACCAAAATTCGAAAAGAGGTTGACCCTGTAGGCCATCCTCGCAACTTCCTGCTATTTTCAGACACAAAAAATGTATTTTTCCGGCTGTTTTGAGCTCTTTGAGCTCAAAAAGGTATTATTTAGAAGGACTCTCAGAGCCAACAGATATAAAAAACCCAAGGCAAAAATTCGAAAAAGGTTGACCCTGGAGGCCATCCTTGCAACTTTCTGCTATTTTCAGACAATAAAAATATATTTTGTCAGCTGTTTGGAGCTCTTTGAGCTCAAGAAGGTATTATTTAGAAGGACTGTAAGAGCCAACAGACATAAAAAAACGAAAGACAAAAAATCGAAAAGAGGTTAACAACCCTGGAGGCCATCCTCGCAACTTGGTGCTATTTTCAGTCACTAAAAATGTATTTTTTTGGCTGTTTTGAGCTCTTTGATGTATATAACGGAATTTAAAAATCTGTATTCTTCTTTTATACACTTTTTTCTTACTCTAATTTTATTTGTATACGTTTTCCTATTTGCTACTTGTTTAGATAAATATAATCAGAGCAATGTCTTGCGGTACAAAACAAAGAACTTTGATTTATTTCATACAAGTTTACATTCATTTCAATTAACATTTCTCTTATCTAGAAAAGGATTTATTTATTTATTATAAAGGTCAGTTAGAATAATATTAATTGAATACAAACTGTCCAGCTGGTGGATAATACGTCACAAAAACTGATAACGAGTAATTTAATATACTTACTTCATTTTCAAACAAAGTAGCGAAATATTAAACGTAATAACAATTTTAAATGAGGGCAATATTATAGAGTTTATAAAGGAAATTTCTCTCTAAATTTGGGGTATTTAACTTAATTCGATAAAAGCTAATTGGGGCAGGTTAAAAATTAATTAAGGTAATTATAGACCTATAAATTTTGTAAATTATTCTTTGCATAACTAAAAAGTACATTGTAAAAAACAACGCATATCTTTATATATAAAAATCTTCCAGGGTTGTGTATTTTGTGAAAAAAATATATAAAAAATGGACAAATACAGAAAAAATAGGATAAAATCAAACTGAAGAGAAACAAGAAAATAACATAAAATCGAAAAAAAAAAGATTAAAAGTGAGTACAGATTAAAAAAACAGTTTTTAAAGAAAAGAAAAGAAAAGAAAAGAAAAGAAAAGAAAAGAAAAGAAAAGAAAAGAAAAGAAAAGAAAAGAAAAGAAAAGAAAAGAAAAGAAAAGAAAAGAAAAGAAAAGAAAAGAAAAGAAAAGAAAAGAAAATAAAAGAAAAGAAAATTTAAAAATGTTTATTTTTATGCATTACCTATACAAAGTTCGCGGGGTCGCTAGTATTTTTATATATTTTTTTAAATATGAGAATTATTTATAAAGCCAACTTAATTTTCTTAATAATTTCAATCATAAAGCATGAGAATTCAATTCTCACAATAAATTTTGCAATTTTTTTTTCTAAAAAATATGATAATAATAAACTCAACATTTTTATGTCAGCGCCAGGCGCCAATAAAACTCATTTGATTACCAATAAAAAGATATCAAACTAAGGTGTCGCATTCTACGAATAAAAAAATTAATTATAATGATCTTATAGTGTCGGAATTTGATGTAAATTTTTATTGTATTATAACAAAATTGGAAAAATTAAATTAAATTTTCCCTGAATTATACTATAAATAGTTCACTTTAAGCTATGGAATTTCCAATATTGTATTATCTGTTTTTGGATCTGAATTGGATTTCTAAATTTAGCGGGATTTACGCGGATTACATTATTATAACGAAATTGAGAACGAGGACACTTAGAAATTATCGAAAGTTCACGTTTGTATAATCAAAATTATGATATCGATACATAATATAATCAAATAGGTAGAAAAATTGAATTAACTATTATAAAAATAATTTTATTTATCATATATACGAGGGTAGTATAAAAAAGTTTTCATCTACAGTCTAGTTTTATGTATAAAAGAGTAATAATGTAATAAACAATTCATGATTACTCAATTATAAATATCGAAGATACCGAACAGAAAAAAGTCGCATGGTGTCATATCCGGAGAATATGGAGACTGGTATCGGATATTTCTTAAAAGATCTGTTCTGTTTACTTTGTTACAGACCTCGTATGCCTATATAGGACATGTTGAAAACTACCAAAAACGAGAATAGGTAGTCAAGAAAATACTGAGAAGCTCTATGATGGGAAAGACACAGGAAGGCCCAGAAGGAAGTGGTTGACAGCAGTGGAAGAATTACATGGCTAGGACATGTTGAAAACTACCAAAAACAAGAGTAATCAAGAAAATACTGAGGGCTCTATGATGGGAAAGAGGCAGAGGAAGACCCAGAAGAAAGTGGTTGACAGCAGTGAAAGAATTAGATGGCTAGGACATGTTGAAAATTACCAAAAACGAGAGTAATAAAAAAATACTGAGAAGCTCTATGATGGGAAAGACACAGAGGAAGACCCAGAAAGAAGTGGTTGACAGTAGTGGAAAAATTACATGGCTAGGACATGTTGGAAACTATACCAAAAACGAGAGTAATCAAGAAAATACTGAGGGATCTGTGACGGGATAGAGACAGAGGAAGACCCAGAAGGAAGTGGTTGACAGCAGTGTAAGAATTACATGGCTAGGACATGTCGAAAACTACCAAAAACGAGAGTAGGTAATCAAGAAAATACTGAGGGCTCTATGATGGGAAAGTGACAGAGGAAGACCCAGAAGGAAGTGGTTGACAGCAGTGGAAGAATCACATGGCTAGGACATGTTGGAAACTACCAAAAACGAGAGTAATCAAGAAAATACTGAGGGATCTATGATGGGAAAGAGACAGAGGTAGACCCAGTAGGAAGTGGTTGACAGCAGTGAAAGAATTAGATAGCTAGGACATATTGAAAACTACCAAAAACGAGAGTAATTATGGAAATACTGAGGGCTCTATGATGGGAAAGATACAGAGGAAGACCCAGAAGGAAGTGGTTGACAGCAATGGAAGAATTACATGGCTAGGACATGTTGAAAACTACCAAAAACGAGAGTTATTAAGAAAATACTGAGCACTCTATGATGAGAAAGGGACAGAGGAAGACCCAGAAGAAAGTGGTTGACAGCAGTGAAAGAATTAGATGGCTAGGACATGTTAAAAATTACCAGAAACGAGAGTAGTCAAAAAAATACTGAGAAGCTCTATGAAGGGAAAGACACAGAGGAAGACCCAGAAGGAAGTGGTTGACAGTAGTGGAAGAATCACATGGCTAGGACATGTTGAAAACTACCAAAAACAAGAGTAATCAAGAAAATACTAAGAAACTCTATGATGGGAAAGACACAGAAGGAAGTGGTTGACAATAGTGGAAGAATCGCATGGCTGGGACATGTTGTAAACTACCAAAAACGAGAGTAATCAAGAAAATACTGAGGGATCTATGATGGGAAACAGACAGAGGTAGACCCAGTAGGACGTGGTTGACAGCAGTAAAAGAATTAGATGGCTAGGACATGTTGAAAACTACCAAAAACGAGAGTAATCAAGTAAATACTGAGGCCTCTATAATGGGAAAGAGACAAAGAAAGACCCAGATGGAAGTGGTTGACATTAGGGAGATATTGAAAAAAGGTTAAATCCGCAGGACTTGAACCTGCAACCTCTAGCTAACGCCGATAACGCCTCTAACCCCTCCAGGAAACTACACAACTCCTCTATCAAGAAAAAAAGTTCACTCAAATCCCAACATTAGTGAAAAATTTACATTAAAAAAATACGTGTCGAACTTATCACTTTAATTTTTTGAAGTTGATTAAAAACATACAATTTTTTTAATTAAAATTAATGTTAACTCAACATTTATAAATTTATATGATATAAATAAACCTTACTTAGTGTTTCACATTAATTAATAATATATAATCTTAAACGTTTAGTTTATTACAATTAAAAACCAAATATAAACATAGTTATTTCTACAGCAGTGTTAATAGCGATATAAATTGAGTAATTGTAAATTTTAGTCATCATTTTCTGCAATACTTTTAATACGAGTTTTAATAAAACATAAGTAAATATTTAATATAAACGAATTGGTACGTTATATAGAAATAATATAATCTTAAACCCACTTATTAAGAGTACATTATTCCTTAAAGCACTAGCAAAAACCGACCCTGACTTTGATGAATAATAAAAAAAAAACTGATGTTTGGTTAAATTGAAACTACTTGATTTTGGTTAGTAACATCCTTTCTTAGACACTCACAGTAAATAAAATAATCAAAAGAAACATTATGAAAATGGACTTACTTGTATTTCGCAGAGGTTAAACACAAAAGCATCAGATTTTTTGACGTATCAACTCGTAAAAGAATAAGAATTACTAATCACGATTAGAAAATGTCAATAATTTTAATATCACACCGCTCACGGCAAATTTTTGAACTACAACTCTTAAACTAAGTAATCCTCACCGATATATGCACGATAACAATAATCTGGTGAAATTATTTATAATACAAAACGATCAGATAGGTCGTTACATAGTTTAATGTTTTAATAGGGTACCGGACAGTAATCGAAAAAAAATCTTAGATGTGTTTTAAAATAAAGTTTGTTATACAACAATATCACTCAATAAAGATTTTTAAGAAATAACAATGATTCATATTTTTAAATCAATAAATAAAGTTGCGTAAATTATCTGTGACGTGTAAGAACCCAAACGCCAATCACAGTGCGTAACGTCATATGGAGGTAGTCGTAAGTAAACAACACTGCTTTGTATGTTATTTCGCGTTTTTCTACGATTTATTTGCATTTTTCTAAAAATATTTAATTGTAATTAGTTACGAATTGAAGGACTATAGTCATAACAGAACTTTAGTTATACATTATATCTCTAGTATAAGTGAATTTTGGAAAAAAAATATATTCCCTATTTTATATGAAAGCACTAAATAAAATATGTAATTATAAGTACACATTTGTCAATAGTTTTATTTATTAAACATTCTCAATATAAAGTAAAATAAAATGTATATAAAAGATATAATTAAGTGTTTAAATATTCTCTATATCTTCTTTGGCAGCTAAAACACAAATACAAGATTGTTTATGCACACGTAAAATATTCTAAGTAAGACATAACCTATAACACCTACATTACATACACACTACATATGAATATTTGTATTATGGGCTGTGTAATAACACTCTAGGTACAGTACTTACATCAAAAGTGATCTTCACAAAAGTAAACTGCTGAAGTAACAGACATTCCAACGCACTTTCGTCTTGCTATGTCTAACCATTTCTTTCGTATGTCTGGTTTTCGAGGTACATCAATAAAAAATTTATTTGGAGTAGTTACTCATGTATTTCCACATCGAGGTACAACACACCAACGATATTTTTTTCGGTCCATGATGATTAAGAAACACAAAATACTTAATTTATCCAAGCACTGATCACTTGTAATATGGCTCGTAGTTCGTTTACCTCCATATGACGTCACGCGATCTGAATTGACATGAAGTGCTGTTTTCGCGGCAATTTGAAATAAATGATGTTTTTGACGTTTTCAAGTACTCCAGAGGATTTATTTAATTAAAATATTATTTTTTATGGCTATATATATGAATAAAGATTATTTTTAAACACTATTTGAAAAGTTGTCCGGTTCCCTATTGTCGCTTATGACATGTTCTTTTTTTTCCCGTAAATCCTTTTTTTCTTATGCGAGCAGCATTTTTATTAAACCTGTCCATTTGGTGTAGATATATAGGAGAAATTAAAACAATGAAAAAAAATGAATTGGCTTAAAAAAGGAACAGAACTTAATATCTAAGGGATCACTGGCTCAATAAGACCATCGTGCGATCTTGGAGGTAATTATAGACCTTTCTTACTTGATTTTATATTCAAAGAGTATTGCTTATAGGTTAAAAATTAGCATCTAAAACGCAGCTATCTTAGAGGACATCTTGGAGTTCTAAGGGCCGGAGTAACCTAATTCATGAAGATGCTTACCGACGTTATGTCTTCAAAACGAGATTTCAAACTCACACTAAATATTAGTGTGAATCACAAAACGAAATTGCCAAATTTGAAAAATGTGGCTTCAGTTATAATACCGATGGGTCTAAAACGGTTTTGAGATTACAGGTCCCAATGTTGGGAGACCTTGGAAACACTTCTACACTCTTCCAAGAGGAGAGTTCTCTGCCAAAGAGTGCTTTAAAAACTCCTGTATTGAGACAAAATATCTATTGCCTCTGAAAGTTTAGCTGCCTTAAAGACTTAATCTATCACTTTGGAGTCCAAAAACAGCCTTAGAATTGCAAACAGTCTCTAAGCAACTAGCTAAACACAACAAAGTCACTTTGCTGTAGTTATTAATGACTTAAAGGATTGTCGAAAACGAGATTTGCTAATAGTCTAGCAAAATAAAGAGGAAACTCCTTTTATTGGACTTGAACTTTTCTGTGACATTTCAAAATGCTGCATTATGGATAAAGTTCGTAATTGGAAAAAAAGAACTTAGTGAAGCCTAATGAGAAAACGCTTCAGACCAAATACAACCAATAAAATTAATACTGCCTTCATTGCGCTACTCTAAATGGCTCTTAAAGCTTCAGGAACTTGAACTTTAAAAGTTCTTGGGAAAGAATACCAAACAAAATTTCCATAAGTTTAAAAAATATATACAAAAAACAAAATAAAGAAATGGAATAGTCAGAATATTTAAAATATACCAAAATCTAAAAGTGAAAAAATTAACTCAAATTCAAATTCAAATATATATTTCAAATATTTCAACTAAATAATTACCTTTAATATTTCTACCAAATAACATTAATTTCACCTTCAATTATATTTTTTTTAGTAGGTATACTTCTACACTTTTGTAGCATATGTAAATCTATTTCGTATCGTGATTTTATAAACTTTTGTAGGTTTTCAATATTGGATTTGATTTTATTTTATTCACGTAATTAATCCTTTGTATTCTAAAGTGTCCTACTTCTTCAAATACAGATAACAGGATTAAAAACGTAAATGTGTTTTATATATAAAATATATATACACTGATATGGATTATCCTCAGGCTTGGGTGCATATTCTTTTGGTGACTTTCGGTGGTGTGAATCGTCCTTGAGGAAATCGGTTGCTAAGAATAAATTTTTCGAATTTTTTTTAGAGAGTTGTTTTGTGTTGATAAGATAGTCATTCAATAATTTAAAAAAATCTGATTAATGAAAATGGTATTGTAAATAAATAAATTAAATTAAAATGAGAAAATAGAAGAAAAAAACAGAGTTAGAAAGTAGAGGATCAGAAAGAAAAAGCTAGTATGAAGAGCAGTACAAAGAAGAGCAGCAACAGGAAAAAAAGGGTTTTTGTTTGTATATTTTTTTTGTAATAGCAACAGATTTCCTTGAGTGCAGAATCCACAACCTGGAGTATTTTATTGATTGGAAGGAGTCCAAAGGAGGAGTTTCCATATGAATATCTTCGGGACAGCAGAATTCTGGAAATGTGATCCTGCAATTAGATACTGGTTGCTTAGATTAAGTTATTTTTTTATCTAGATATGTTTTTATGAAGTTTTTGTTTTCTTGTTATGAGAATTGTAACAAAAACAGTCTTCAGAGGTAGCTCTTAGTTTCCTTTTGCTTCCAGTCCTAAAATTATAACATTTTTGGAGAAATATAAATTGTTATTTTCATACTAAAATTGATTTTTTTTATTGAAAATTTTTGTTAGAATTGGTTCCGTAAAGAATTATCTCAAAAGATTTTTTTAAGAGTTTTAAGTGGTGGGTCAAATTAATAATAATAAAAAAGCATTTAAATGAGATATTAAAAGTGTTTCAACCCCCGCAGTAGCATTCCTAATTATCACGTTTCTCGATAAATCGATCAGTTCCAGTTAATCAGCGAGTAACTTAAGTTAGATTATCTGATAAAATTTTAATTTAGAATCTTTGAGGAAGATTCCGAAAGTTAATTTTTTGTATATTGTGCATGCGCATTTGTAATCTCAGGTAAGGGTAGGTGTGTGTGAGTGTGAGTATGAGTATAGAGTGGGGCAACGATTCGTGTTTTCGTTCCGTAGTCGCCTAGCATTATGTTATCACCGTTGAAACGTGTGCGATCGTTCGTAAGCCTCTGTTATAAATTATACTCTCGAGCTTTTCCGAGTGTCCAAAGTGAACGCTTTTAGATGTTGAAGTTGCGTCTTTTGGTGAGTTTTCGACTTGTAGAGCGCGCTGCTCGCTCCTCGAAGGGACCACGAGTGGTTTGAAAGTGCCCCTAGTTACCGGACGTGATTTTTCTGTGTTTTATTGCCTGAATTTTCTTTAGCTTGGCGATTTTTTAGGATGTTTTTGGGTGATGCTGCTTCTGGCACCACTCGCCCTTGATCTACTGGATGCAACCTTATGTGTAAGTGAGTAATTTTCATTTTATAAGCACCCAATAAATCAACTAAAAAAGTTATTTAATTTTAAAGCATAAATTCCTAATTATTTTTAAAATGTAAATATAATAAATTAATAATTATTATTAAATGAGTTGCGCAACTGATATGATTATTTTTTCTCTTATTATTCTTTTTGGCATTAAAAAATATAAAACCAAATTTTTACTTTACTATTCTTAACTTATACATCTTTAGCCTGTTTTTATATATTTTCGTTTTTAGATAAATTTTTACGGTTTCTTACTTCTTCATTTTAGTTAATTTTACTATCCTCCCTGTTCTTGATCTCTCTATCTTTAGACTTGTTTTTGATTGGAATTTATTAAGCTTAAAATTTATTATAGAGCTTTTCTGATCTTATTTTTATTAATCTTTGTGCTATTATCTGAAAAAAAGGGAAAACAAAAATCTTTACTACTCGACTTCTTTTTCGAGTTTGGTTAAAGTTTTAGGTGTTCTACTTAGTTCTGTTTCTTTATCGCATTTTTTTTCTGAAGATCTTTAACAAAGCTTTTCTGCTCAGTTCCTTTCTTGTATAACATTTTTTCTATTATTATTTTTGTTGTTAAAAAAAATAGGAAAACAAATTTTTACTTTACTATGCTTGACTTATACATCTTCATTCTGTATTTTTTCGAGTTTGGTTAAATGTTTAGGCGTTCTACTTTGGTTCTTCTTCTTTATCGCATTTCTACCATTTTTAGTTCATTTGACTACCTTTTTAAGTAAATCCTTCTTCCTGTTCTTGATTTATCTTTCCTTAGACTTGTTTTTTATTGCGATATTTTAAGCTTTTTTTGAAGAGCTTTAACACAGCTTTTCTGATCTTTTATCCATTTTCAGCCTGTTTTTTGAACTTGCTTAAATTTTAAGGCGTTCTTCGAATTTCTTCTTTTTATTGCGTTTTTGCGTTCTTCGAATTTCTTCTTTTTATTGCGTTTTTACCATTTTTAGTTCATTTGAATACTTTTTTAAATTAATCCTTTTTCCTGTTCTTGATTTATCTTTCCTTAAACTTGTTTTTCATAGCGATATTTTAAGCTTTTTTTGAAGAGCTTTAACACAGCTTTTCTGAACTTTTATTTCCATCTTTAATCCATTTTCAGCCTGTTTTTTCAACTTGCATAAATTTTAAGGCGTTCTTCTAATTTCTTCTTTTTATTGCGTTTTTACCATTTTTAGTTCATTTGAATACTTTTTTAAATAAATCCTCTTTCCTGTTCTTGATTTATCTTTCCTTAGACTTGTTTTTCATGGCGATATCTTAAGCTTTTTTTGAAGAGCTTTAATACAGCTTTTCTGATCTTTAATTTCCATCTTTTATCCATTATCAGCCTGTTTTTTGAACTTGCCTAAATTTTAAGGCGTTCTTCTAATTTCTTCTTTTTATTACGTTTTTATCATTTTTAGTTCATTTGAATACTAAATAAATCCTTTTTCCTGTTCGTGATTTATCTTTCCTTAGACTTGTTTTTGATAGCGATATTTTAAGCTTTTTTTGAAGAGCTTTAACACAGCTTTTCTGATCTTTTATCCATTTTTTGAACTTGCTTAAATTTTAAGGCGTAAAAATATGAAATGTTTTCTTCATCGATCTATTCATCTTTAATTTCTTCCCTTTTTCAATTATAAAGACTACTTTCAACATGTTTTGTTTGATTTCTCTGATTAATTTCCTTATTTCTTGCTGAATTTTCGCACATGAATGAATGAATACCACACATACTTTCCAGTATGTGTGGTATTCATTTTTTTTATATATTTTTTTACGTTTTTAAATCTTTTAGAGTACTACTTAGTTTCGTTGACAAGATAAGAATTTTAATCTTGGTATTCCCTTTTAAAGTAAATAATTATTAGGATTAATATAACGAGGAAAGTTTATATTTATCTTTATAACAACACGAGCTAGGCTGTTTACTAAAAAATTTTATTGTATTAGAAATAATTTTATACTTATTTTATATTTACTAATAACGTAATAAAAAAAGATAAGTTATATATAATTTTTTTAATTTTTTAATGATATCTGTATGTTGAATTAATTAAAATTAATAAATCTTAGTACAAATTATGTAATATAATACTAATTAAATAAAAATTTGATTAATTAAATAAAAATTTGGTTAATTAAACAAAAATTGACTAACTTTGGTTAATTTTTTGTATTAATTATTAACTTGGTCTAAAAAATTTTCTCCTCTTTAAGAAAATTTTAGAAAATTTGTAATTTAATACAAGTTAATAAAGTTTTAAGTTTTTAGTGTAAATTAATCAACAAAATAAAAATAATTTCAAATAAACATTATATTACTTTCTTATCTCTTCTCCTTGAAATAATTTTTATTAGTTTTGCACAAGTGTTGTATTTCTTATAAAATCTCTTAGTTTTATCATAAAAATAATGATAAAACTGTTATTTTATTAGAAACTGTGCAAAATTTATTTTATTTAATAATAAATACGCTATAGTAAAAGGCCTTACGCTAATAGATGTGAACTTGTATGTATCGGTGCGATATAAATCGAATATAAAAATATCATTAAAATAGCAAGATAGTTATTTTTATAAATGGTAAAGATGGATGAAAAATTTAAAAAGAAACCCCATTTTTATCGTCACTCCGCGAGTGCTTTTTCCAGAAAATTTTCCTGCTCTTCTTTGAAAGGTTTTTTGTATTTTTTAAATTCTTCCTTAAAGCCACTATACACGAACAACTATGAAATATATAAATAAAAAATGTCAAATTGTGAATTTTTCTTGTCTTTTAGCAACAAAATAGCAAGAAAATTTTCTCTATCTTTCTTAGATTTAGCAATAAAATGGCAATAAATTTAAACCCATAGCAATATAAGTAAAAATGTCGAATTTTATTATTTTCCTTTAGCTAATATTGATCGTCCTGGTTAGAATCGGTTTATTCGCAACACCGTCTTTTAGCAAGAAAATAGCAAGAAAATTTGACACCACATAGATATGTCTATCTTTCTGAAATTTCTTTAATTTAAGCTGTAGTTTTTTGAATTCTTTGGGCGCAATAGAATAATTATTGCGAATACGAATCAGCAAAAAAATAGCAATAAACTCTAAGTCTATAGCAATACAAATAACCACCTTCAAATATAAAATCTTAAAATTTGTTATTTTTCCCTTATCATGTGTTGATCTCTCTAATTGGAGATGATTTATTTCAATAAGCTAGCAAGACTGTACATTAGCAATAAAATAGCAAGTAAATTAGGCATTAATAGCGCTATCTTTCTTCTTATTTGAGATATAGCCCGCGATATTGCAGCTTAAGTTTCTCGAAAGACTGTGCAAGAAAATAGCAATAAACTGTAAGCCTATACCAATACAAGTAACCACGTTCAAATATAAAATGTTGAAATTTTATATTTTTCCTTTGTGATGTGTTGATCTCTCTAATTGGAGATGATTTATTTTAATAAGCTAGCAAGACTGTACATTAGCAATAAAATAGCAAGTAAATTAGGCATTAATAGCGCTATCTTTCTTCGTATTTGAGATGTAGACCGCGATATTGCAGCTTAAGTTTCCCGAAACACTGTGCAAGAAAATAGCAATAAACTGTAAGCCTATACCAATACAAGTAACCACATTTAAATATAAAATGTTGAAATTTGAGATTTTTTCTTTATCATGTATTAATTTCCCTAGTTGGAGATGATTTATTTTAATTATCTTGCATGACTGTACATTAGCAATAAAATACCAAGTAAATTAGGCATCAATAGTGCTATCTTTCTTCGTATTTGAGATATAGAGCGCGATATTGCAGATTAAATTTAGGCTGCACCAGCTTTAGTTTCTCGAAAGACTTAGTAGCAACAAACCCGATGGACAAAGTGGCAATAAAATAGCAAGAAAATTATTCATTAATGTCGTTATCTGACTTTGTATTAGAGGTATTGACCGCAACGTTGCAGCTTAAATTTAGACTGCGACAGCTTTAGCTTTTTAAAACACATGTCCGCAATAAAACCGATAGACAATGTTGCAACAAAATAGCAAAAAATTATTCGGGCTTTTAGCGATATGTGCGTTGTTAATTTACTGTTATGCTTTAATAGAAATAGATGAATAAGAAATACATACGGCACTTGAATGCAGCAAAACAGGTGGACAAAGTATCGAAACACTAGGCAGCAATAAAACCGATGAGAAAGTAGCAACAAAATAGCAATAAATTATGTGCTTTTAGTCATATATGCGTTGGGAGTGTGGTGTTATAGATTAAAAGAGACAAATAAATTGAGAATACATAAAGCTCTTCGAACTCACAAAACAAGCAATAAAATAGCAACAAAGCTTTTAGTGATATTTGCGTTGTAAAAGTGATCTCATAGCTTAATAGAAATATAAATTTACCTATATTTTATCATTTTTGTGATATTTTGAGAAAAGAATGAAATAACAATATGTGATTGAAATTAAACATACTGAATTTAAATGCGAAAGAAATTCAATTATTCAAAAGTTATTTATTAATAAAAATGTTAATATTTCGACATAATATTAACATAGGAATTAATTTTTTTACATAATATAACATCAATATATGTAAATCAGACTCAAAATTTGGAACTTATCACACTTCGAATGATTTATATTGAATTCTCCATTTAATGATTTGTTGATATATTTTTATATATACCGTAATGTGCAATCTTTATTAGAAAACAAAATTTTTTAAAAAAATATTCTCCATACAGGCGCCAGAATATGGTAATACAGACGTCTGTGAACAAAAATTAAAATTTATTACACTTGAATAAATAATTAGCAATATTTGTGTAGGTGTAAATATTTTAAATGTGCCTTAAAATTAAACAATTTTTATAATTTGTCACTTTTCTAACTTTGATAAATTACATATATAAATCTTTATGATCAAATTATTTATCATTTAAAAATTTTAATACGGCAAATTGATCTTTTGCATTATTTATTTATTTATTTATTAATATACATAGAGTAAAAAAAACAACTGAATTTTTCTTGATTTCTTATCGTTTTCTTTTCATAATTTGCTTTCTTCTTGCAAAAACATATCATTTAAAAGCTGTTTTGGTATTAACCGACTAAAAGGCTCTAGTCAGATCAATAAATAGGCCAAAATAAACGTTATATAACTACTTGTATTGAAACATATTTCTGTCACTTTATTATTATAATCAACTGAACCGTTTTTTAATATAAAATGTAATTTAATATATCGTAAACATTCAGAAATAGGTTTTGTAGGGAAAAACCCGTTAGTTGAAAGAAGAAGTAAAATATAATTTTTAGACAGTTTAAAGCTGCGTTCATTTTATTTATTTTTTTATACACTGAATGGATATATGTTTATTTAAGGTACTTTGTAACACCGATAATAAATACTTACTTGTGAGCTTAATAGTAGAAGGCCGTAAGCTCGTAGATGTGAACTGTTCGTAAAAGCATTAGGAAACCTTGTGACCTTATGTAATATTGGAAAACTGTATTTGTGTATACAAAAAATGCATTTTTTAGGTGCATCTTAAACAGAACTCGTTATTTATTGGCTTAAATGAGTTCAATTTTGTTACTTAGGGGTTTCTAGGGCCGCTATGGGGTCTGGATCTGGATCTGGAAATTTGGGGAGGGGCGAGCTAGTGCTCAGTCAGCACTGTTGCCACATATGACCCATTGTGCATCCTCCCATGTGTAGGGATATCCTCACCTCAGGCTGTCACCAGGCCTAGTGATTTAAAATAGGTGATGAGGCTCCCGAGGGGGATCTCCCTGACATCGGCTGGTGTAAGCCAGTACTCGCCCAACACGGATCTTCTGATTTCAGAAAAACCAGAGCAGTCATACATAATGTGTTCTACTGTTTCCTCTTCTTATTCGCAGCCTCTGCATAGCGGCGATTCTGTTAATTTCATCCTAAAGAGATGTTGTCGCAATTGGCAGTGACCTGTCAAGATTCCCATAGCTGTTCGGAGATTTTGTCTGATCAATGCCTTAAATTTTTTTGATGTTTCCTTGCCAGGATGAGGTAATAACTCTCTGGCCAGTCTACAGTTCGTAGTTTCATCCCAGCACTGTATAAAGTTTTGGTGAGAGTGCTGTTTGATAAGGTCCACGACTAAGGACAATGTTAGCTTGGTAGATGGGCGAAGGCTTACATATTTGTAGCCCGCAGCCCTCCTTGCTAAATTGTTCGCAATGCGGTTGCCTTTGGAGTTCCCATGTCCTTTGATCAAGCTGAAAGTGACCACGTTATTCTGGCTGGCCTCAGTTAGAGATTGGTGACATTCTAGTACTAAACTTGAAGCGAAACGTGGTCTATTCAAGGTCAGTAGTGCTTGTCGGCAGTCTGTGTATATATTTATATTCCTGTTCGTGATGTTCCCGCTAGGGGGTACCTGGTGCCCTTCTGTTTACATCGCCTCCTAGAATTTTCGATAATATCGTCATAAAATTAGTTAAAACTCAATACTGGGTTATTTTAGGCTCGCCGAAAACGATTATCACATTGGAAGTAATCTCAGTAGTACCTGGTGCCCAGGATACTTACTGTTTCCCTCGTCTCCTGGAGTTTTCGGTTTGGACAAAACTCAATACTCGGGGGTTGTGGGCTCGCCAAAATTAAATATATCTCCAGGAGATGACGTAAACAATAGGTATCCTACACACCAGGTACTCTGGAGATCACTTTTAATGTCAAGACTCCGAAAATCTCCGAATAACAAAATTGAAATCATTGATCGCATACGGTCACAAAGTTTTCTGACACTCTCATTAATCGAATACAAAAAGAATCTTAAATCCGTCTTGCTGTTTAAATTTCGGAGTTAAGGTAAATTTTAGTGCTTAATTGCCTCTACGATCAGTGAGGGATATGTTACGTAAAATATATTTTTATTTATATGCAACAGATAGCACTTCTTTTTCTGATTTGACTCATTTTGTACCATTACTGATTTTTTTCCAAAGATTTAATTAAGTAGAAAAAAATTCAATTCTATCATGTCTTAATGCTCCTATTTAGTTGATAATCTGTAGCTTTCATTATATGTCAATTACCTTTAAATAATTACCGTGTTCTTTAACTTCAGTAATGTATATAATGATCATATCACTTTAAATTGAGATTGTTTTTTCTTCAACGTCTAATCTTACTTCTAAATTACACCTGAGCGGTGTATAAAGACACAAAATTTCATTTGATCTTATCAAAAAGATACGGGAGTATTCTTACTATTATTTTTATCTTAATTAATAGTGAAAATATCCTTATATAGCCGTTTATCAAATACCATGATAAAAGATACATCTACCATTGGAATTGACCAATAGATTAGAAGAAAATTTGATGACAAGCTTAGTGAATTAATCTGTGATTATTGTTCGGTTTGAGATATGGTCGATATATGAAGTGTGGATATTGATAAAAGAAATAGAAAGCTTAAGTCTATTGATTTAATATTATAACTTAGAAATTGTTGGTATTAATCATTCTAACAGTTAAAATTAGAATAAAATAGTTTGTTTCCTTAAGTAAAAGTAACATACAAGGTGTGTTCAGAATGTTCTTCATCAATATCTATTTTGTCCCCTTCAAAAGTAATCCTCCTTAGATATAACACACTTGTGTCAGCACTTCTTCCAATCTTCGAAGCACTTCCAGAACTGGATTTTGGATATGACCATCAGCTCTTTATCTTTATCGGTCAAAATTGAGCAATTTTGGAAGAACCTTCGCTGACACACGTTTCATGCACAAAATAATCGGTAAAATGGCATGACATGATCCAGTTGATATGCCAACGTCCTCAGCAACTTTCCTAATAATAATTTGAAGATTGTCCAAAACTAGTTGCTTCACGTTTTCATCAGTTGTTGACGTGCTCGGGAGGCCAGAGCTGTCATCATCATCAATGTCTTCTCGGTCTTCTTTGAAGTGTTTATACCATTTATACACTCTTGGTTTAGTCATAGTAGATTCACAGCTACAGAAGAGGCACAGTTATGGTATGGGTAGTAGGCAGGAATTTCGTTTGGCAGTAGAACTGAGCTCGTTCTGCTGGATCATTTTTTATCAACAGAAAACATTGGTCTTGATTTTATCTTGATGCATGACTTTACAAAGAGCCAGAGTGCCAAGACATGTCTGGGAAGAGCAGAATACTCCAGTTTTGCACTGTTTAGCTCAATGATCTGATCTCTAGCCCTTTAATAGTGCTGGATAGCAATTTCCCAAGAAGATCTGGATAATTTAATCCTCAGTATACAAAAACGCTGTAGAGCCATCATAGATGCACGAGAAGGACGCATTCCTCATTAAAATATCTTTTTCTTTGTTCCATTGTCAATGAAAATATGTCATTTTTATATCTTTGTTTACTTACCTTTTCCCACAAGTTATTCCATGATATACCTTGAACCATTTGATAAATAAAGTTGTTAATTATCCCAAGATTTTGAAAAAGTTGTGTATATCTGTTTATAAAATCAAAATATTTACATACAAAAAATTTTTACATACATATCTAAAATAGTAAATTAACAGGCAAAATACTGGTTAGTCGAGTGCTGAAGCGGCTTTATTTACTATTATTAAAAAATAAATGAATACTTTAAAAGCACATAAGACTTTTAATGAAGGCATTAACTGTAACTATTTTTCTTTAAATGCATAAATATCTTTGTTAAGCTCAAATCCAAAACAGGTTGACTAGTCGAAACTAATGGAATCTCAAAGCTCTTTAAGAAATAATTGCAAATGTCTTTTTTAACCAGCAACTGATACTTATCGTGTATCGAAAAGTATAATAGAATTAGTAGGTACGGGTAATAAGGCCTAGTTAAGAAAGAATTTATATAAAACGAGCTAATTTGAATTTTGTAATTGATCGATTAAATATTCTATCAACTGCGCCCCCTTTCGGTGGCGTTATAGTACTTAATCTATTAAAAATTTCTCGTTTAAAGATATGAGATATTAACTGCGCCACCTTCCGGAGGCGTCCAAATGCTTAACTTAAAATTTCCTTCCACGTTTTTTTCATGTTCAGGACGAAGACAAATCAAAATAATCTTTCTAACTGTATTATTTAGAAATCGAAATACAACGACATCTACCAAGTGTCTCCGCAACTTTCATGTCGAATGATTTATATCGATAAATTAACTTACACTTCCATCTATTAAATTTTTTGTTAATTATAATTTGGTGTAGCAATTCTCGAGTTTTAATGAGTCTAACGAACATCAATTCATTTTTCTTTATATAGATTACATTTAAAATAGTTGATTTTTTTCTGTGTGGATTAGAGATTAAGAATAAATCCCATCCTGAAGTTAAATAAACATCAGGTATGTGAGAAAGTAAGCAGAACTATTTAAAAGAATTTGTTTGACATGAAGCACTTTTAAGTAAATAACTATCAGAGTGGCAAATAAATATAACATATCTTCCAGAAGCATTTTTTCTATTTGAACGAGTCAACGTACTCTATTGGAATTTAAATTACCTACATAAGGTATGTTTTTCCTAAAAATATAAACTGTATCGTGATTAAACAATTATATATCAGTACCTATTATTAGAAATATTATGTCGCAAGTAGTGCTTACACTTTGATCTTGTATCTTTTATTGTCGATTCATGTCTTCAAAATGAGGAATCTAAGTGGATTTTTCTTGATAATAATAATAATACAATTTACTTTTTTTAACCTATAATTAGTTATATCGAAGTTTTATCAGAATTATTAATAAAAACGATAAAGTGGATGGCGCCTGTGAATTTAATCGATATTTGTTTTATTTATTAGGGCATTTTTATATGATGATACCAAATTTAAATTTTCATAATTTGTGCAAAATCATTTCTGTATTGTGCAATCTTTTTTCTATTTAATATCTACGAGAGTTGTCTTTCGTTTTGCATAAAACCATAAATACACTTCAAGTTCCATTTACTTTTGCATACGTTCAAACCAATTGGTAAAACAGTTATTCCAGTCTTCAGTTAACACTTACAAAATCGCTGTTTTAAAAGCATCGGTGGCTCCTTCTGGCGGCTGGAATCGCTGCCAACACATTGAATTTTTGTTACTTGGGAAAGTGAAGAAGTGGTTGGGTCTTAGGTCGGGCCTATAGGGTCAAAAACTCGATTGCTTTTTGAGCAATTTGAGTATTGTCCTGAGGTATCACTTTTGTTGGTTTTTCCTCATCGTGAAACATTGACACAGCGGATTGGCGTATATTTTCCGATTCGTAGGAGTAAATCCAAGATTCATCGCCAGTAATAATCCTATAAAGGTTCGTTTGTTGAACCGTTTCAATGTTTTTCGACACGAATTTTGACGAGAACCGCCTTTTTACTCTTCTGTGAGCAAATAAAGGATCCAACAGTAAACCATCTTCCTTACACCCAGTTCTTCATATAGGATAAAGCCTGTGCCTCAAATAAAAATTAAGATATCGAATTAAAACAAAAACCAATCTATTGAGAAAAGAGGATTCTTGATGATTCCATACTTTTTAAAGATCGTACACTCTATAAAGTGTTTCAAACTGAAGCCAAAAAACAGCATTTTGTTTTTCCTCATAAATAATGGCATTAGAAGACTTTCCTTTTACCCTTCAAGTAGGTCATAAACTTTAATAATCTAGCTACAAATTTTTGAAGGAATCATTAAATTTGGTCAAAATTCCAAACTGCCCGTTTTGCATGCCAGTAAATATAGTTTCTATTGTCTTAATATCTTCCCAGTAATATATATTCCTCGTAATCATAAACCTACATATTATAAATTTTATTACTTAATTTACGTATCATTGTTTGTTTACAATAAATAAACTAAGTATACATTTTAATAAAACGTTACAGAATTATCGTTCATGTATATTAGAATTAATTTCAACCCTTACAAAGAGGGGTGATAGGATATTTCTAGACCTTCCCGTACCGGGTGTTATATTTTATACTCTATTAAAACCTATGTATTAGGATGTACCAGTATGCAAATGAAATTCGTGAAAGAAACTTTCAACCCTTACCCTTGATTTATATGACTGACACATAGGCGTAGATATTAAACTATTTGTTTATTCTGAATTTTGTTTATTAAAATCTAATTTATATACCTTAAATCAACCATAATCCTATATATCTTAGAACGCCGGAAAATGTAGGTACTTAATTATATTTATCATTGACATTAACACATTTATCTATAATCAAACAATGAAGATTGAATCAAATTTAAAATTACTGGCTCTTGGTTTTATATTTCCCTATCAGTTTAATCCAAGAAAATGTGGGTTTAAAATAGCGGATCTTTTACTCCTGATGTTTTCATTCATTGACTGTCTTTGTTGGGCCCTTGGCGAAGGTTTCTGTGGCTCCCTTCGTCTTTGCAAATGGAAGGGCTCCACGACGGAGGAGACACGTCACAGCGATAATCTCCCAACCCCACATTGCATCACGTGGGTCACATTTCCACACTACACCTACACTCTCACCAAAGAAAATGGACTTTTTAGGCACGTTCAAGCACCATGGTTGGAGGAATAAAAGATCTGCACTGGAAAATACAAATTGGAAAATTTGTGAGAGCGGGGCCGACGACAGATACTGGATACTAACTCCTTTCAAACATTTCCATCCATTTCCTGAAAAGGACGTAAGTCCTACAGCAGGGTCCTCTTACATACCAAATTCCTAAAAATTTTCATATTTATCTTCCAAACTATTCATTCTTCAACCTTTAACCTTCTGTCTTTGGTATAAGACACTTTAATCTTGAAGCCTCAAAGGTAAATGAGTTAAAAATTGCGTATCCTTGGTTTAAGATCACTTGACTTTGCTGCACCTTAGTATAGATGTTTTTAAAATACCTGTAAAAAGGGCTTTAAACCAAAGAAAAGCAATTTTAAACCCACTTAGCAATTCATCATCATTAAGACGTCTTATTCCCTAGTGGGATGTGTACTCCTCTTTTGCATAAAGCTATTTCATTCATTTAATGTGATTGATGAGTCCCCATTCTTCATGGTTCTGTTCACAAGTTACAATTTTCTTTCACTCTTTTCTATTTGTGCATATTTTCCTCCAGTTTTTCACTTTCATGGCTTTTCATGTGATCCTTATATCTATCTTTCGGTCTTCCTCTCGGTCTTTCATTTTCTGATAAGTCAGTTTATACACGTCCAGAAATGCAGTTATTAAGAAATAGAAGCTAAAAAAGGGCTAGGAGTGAAGGCAAAAATCACTAGACAAGGGACAAGCCAAAGTTTTCATAAAAGGACACTTTGCCAAATTTACTGCAGAGCTGTTATCACAATAAAAAAGCGAAACAATGCCAGAATGATTGTTAGTCTCTTGACAGTACATTGTCGGCTCAGAGATCACCTTAGTCAGCTGAAATTGGCTAATGAAGACATCTGTCGATACTGTCAAGAGAAAGAGAGGACCTTATTTCATGTCCTATGGCAATCTGAAGCCCTTGCAAGGATGCGGTATCTTGTATTAGGAGAGAAGAAACTGGCTGCTCCAAGTTACGTGAAGAGGGCACTCTCAAGGATTTTAAGTCTCATTAAGACGGCAGAGCTAGACAAGGTGCTCTAATAGCCAACAAAATGAAAGATAGCAAAGATATTTATATGATAGGCAAACTGAGCAATGGATTCGGATTTTAGGTATTAAAAATAACTTCTGGCTGCCCAACAACAAAACCTTGCAAATCTGAGTAACGTGCAATCTGATTATTATTAAAATTATTGGTTTAAATTTAGAATTAGATTCTTTCTTAAAATTTTTCTAAACTCGAGCAACAACCTGTCAAAATTAATTTATATATTCCCTATTCTTAACATCCGCTATACTAACAAAAAGTATATAAAGAAACAACCAGGTAGGTACTAAAATAAGGTATAAACTTTTTGTTAGACCAATAATTGTCAAGTAACCAGGTAAACTCAGGTAACCGGATGCAGTGTTAAAGTTGGATGACTTTATTATTATCTTCTTTTCGGCAAATAATCTAACTAACACCTTAAATGGTCCCTTTTTCGTAAAAATCACACCAATAAATTGTTTTTCGGAGACAGTTCACTTAACTTAACACCTAAAATGGTCAATGTTAAAAAAATTTCTGTCCATGGTAAAAGCTATGAGAAATAAATAGTATACATTCCTATCCTATCTGTAATATTTATCATTAAAATATAAACAAATTAATCACACTATTATTATTATTTATATTAAAAAAGTTATTCGTAAATTAAAATTATGATTATCGTTATAAGACAATATAAATCTTTCTAAACTGATTTCTCTAGTGAAGGTCTTGTAATTTATAGCTGAAGTATTTCTTTTTTAAATATTTCTAATTCTGGTATAATAAAATCATATAAAAAATTATTTTATGTGGGTTTAAATAGCATGTTTGTGTTATCTTTACACTCGCTTTTAGAATTTTTTATAGGTATGCATCTTTGGTAATTCTCAAATATTTCTCTTGACCTTTATGTTTCGTAATAAATATATAATACATCATTCCAAGTTTAAAATTATTAAAGTATGCCTTGTAAGGGTGATGAATAAAATGACAATAAATAAAGTAACAATTCATTACAGCTTTCTGGATGGTTGCGAGGGTTGCTACTTCTATTTTGAACCTTGGCAACACTAAAAAAGTCAGACGCCCTCTAACGTTGCCGTTCGAAAGTTTGACATTTTAAAACATTACCTTCATTAAAAAACATTTTATAATTTGAACACGATTTATTTTGTTTACTGTGGCTTAAAAATATTCTTCCAAGACAAAAGTAAATGATTATAGAAAGAAGAGGCAACGAAATATCATTCTTCATCATGAGAGTGTAAGTTCTTACACATCGGCTGCAACATTCACCTATTTGACCGACCAAAACGTCAAATTGTGCTTTGAAAATTAGTTTGAGTGCATGAAAAATGTATTGAATATCATAAAGAACTTTTCCTGATCCTCCCCAGGTGGTGCGGCGTTATGATATATGAATTTGTTTTAGCTATTTTAATAAGTAAAAAAAAGACAAAAATTCTCACTAAATGTTATGCTTTTTTGTACATCATTGCTTTCAAATTATGGAGCTTTTCCATTTTTTGCTTTATCGCTTCCATTGACTCAAATCGGATCTCTTTCAAAGCAAATTTTATTATGTTGAATTGATTTAGCCGATACTTGGTTTGGTACGTGCATTGAGAAGACTTCTACATACCCAACTATCTACCCACCCCTCTAGAGCGTCTAATCACAGAAATCTGATCACTTTATTGCGCTTTTTTACTTCCATAAAATTCCGAAGGAAAGCGATTTTGCTAATTTTGACTTGTCTTTATTCACTTAAAATTTCTCACCCGTTCACATTTTAAATTTATATCTCATTTATTTTAAGCCTGTATAAAGTAGTACGTTCACCCTTAAAATCCCAGTTTTGTTTCGCATCAGTTCAAAGTTTGTCTAAAGTTAAATATTCTTACGTCTAAATCTGATGCTGGAAGTTTTTGTTAAATGTATATGCTATATCTTTCTTTCTTTTATTCTTTACCATTAACTAAATCTGCTTTTCGCGGCCATACACTATGAGTATGTCTTTGCATATTTTTTTCATTATATATTTACGATATTTGTTGTAGGTTTGTGACTTGCAGTAACTTTCAAATACCAACATTACAAAAATCAATTCCAACGTGAATAAACAAAAAAACAGCCTACGAAATATTTTTATAGGTACATTACCTACATATATACATAAATGAAATATTTCTATTTGTTTATTTTTTCATGTTGCAAATTGAATTACACCGAATGAAAGATAAGCAGGTTGTTTCATTTTACGATTATAAATCGCGAACGAATATTGTGTGATTGCTTTCCATTGTTTGTTATTTCATTTAATTAAAATTGTTTATTTTTTAAAAAATATTTAACCGTTGTAAAATATTTCTTTTACAACTCTATTGTTAATTTATATTGTGCGTAAACGGGCATTTGCAGTTAAAATTTAGCTTTTTGTTGATAAACGTTTTAAATTTTAATCAAAATATGTATATAAATTTTATTTGATTAAAAATATCTATTCACAAAAACATATCAGACTTAATTTATTGAATTTATCATTATGTTATCATTAGTTAGTAATGTTTATAAACAAAATTTTCGTAATGACACTCCTACACCAGAGGATTATAATGCGATGTGTATATATAAATTACTACTTTTTATTTAATGCATTTTATTTATCATCTAATTTAAAGCAAAGCAAATAAGATTTCAGAAACTTTAATATTATTTTAAGCAGTGCAATAATTTAATGTAACAGACATTTATTGTACCTTTTTAAAATTCATTTTGTTATAATTAAAAAAAAATGGATAGAATCGAATATTTTTATTAAAATTATTGATTTTTATACAGAAAAATATTCTATATTTTTAGTTATATTAATAATCCTTGTTGCCATGTCTATTTTCAATTCGTGTTGGCTTCCTTTTTAACCCTATCTCTCTTAGAACGCCAAAAAAATGTTCTTACTTTAGTTTATTCTTGGCTTAAGCCAATTTATCTATAAAAAGTTTAGTTTTATAACAGTTACTACTTTAAAGTTACTGCCCACCTCTAGCATATCGCCAGTATTCCACCCTGCGTATGAGTAGAGTTGGCGAATTTAGATGCGTTAGAGATGGACGGAAATAATTAGGTAAAAAATGTTACGTTAACAAAATAGTACGCTATAG
This sequence comes from Altica lythri, assembly GCA_964028335.1. NCBI lineage: Eukaryota > Metazoa > Arthropoda > Insecta > Coleoptera > Chrysomelidae > Altica > Altica lythri. Next base: position 5,654,945 of record OZ034809.1, read on the forward strand.
TTTCATAAATTATCTAAATTTTAATTTCTATACAGAAATTGTTGATAATTATACCATATTTTCTCATTCTACTACTGCTTACATAGATAAGCTGTGCTACATTTCCTATAATGTTTTAAGGAGCTCTAACCCTTCTTCTGAGCTGGTCCCATAAATATTCGATAGGATATAAGTCTTGTTAACTTGCAGACCAGTTTAAAACTGAAACATTTTTCGGTTGAAAACATTATCTAGCTGCAATCTCTACTTTTTATGCAAACTTCTATTATTCGTTGCCATGCTTTTTATTAAGTTGTCAACATTGTTTTCTTATTCTATTAAAGCTGCATCAATTAGCTTTGCCATGTTTCCTGTAATTTATGAAGAGCTCCAACACTCCTTTTGAGCTGGTCTCACAAGTGTTCGGTAGGATTTAGGTCTAGTCAATCTAAAACTGTAATATTTTGAGTTTAAAATCATTCTTTAGCTGTTTGGTTCCTATAGGAATACTATCCCTAGTTGCAGCTCTGTGAAATCCAACGATTAGTTAGAGCACTAAATCAACAAACACCTAAATAATCCGTTTTGCCATTTAAGTCTCCTAAGCAAATTTCTAATCGCGTTGACATTCTTTTTATTAAATTTTCGACATTATCTTGATATATGTTTCCCATTATACTGTTTCGACGAGCTTTATCCCTTTTTCTAAGGTGTTCCCATAAGTGTTCGATAGTATTTAGATCTGTTGAATATGCAGGCCAGTTTAAAACTATGTAACAGCTTTCATTCAAGGACATTCTTTACCTGTTATTTTTTTATGGAAGGTGATCCCAATTGCAGCTCTTTGCAGCCTAACGATTGATTATAGCACTGGATCAACATATTTCCGAACTGTTAAAGTTTGTTGCACTACTAGCAATTTAAATTCTCAAATTTTTACAGTTCCTCCTTGATATCTTGAGACAGATCTGAAAGCCTGGAATCTTGCTCTAAGATCCAGAATTCGATGGTCATCTTTTCTTATACCAATTCTCATCTGTAAAAAAAATATTTTGCAAAATCTTACGTGGCCAGTTTTGGAGTTGAATGCTCCAAGTTCAAAGATATTTTAAGATCTTGTAAATTTTTTGATTCCACTTTCTTTGGTGTTAAAGTTGTAAACAGCATGAACATAAAAGTCTAATTATTGGTATATGAGAAAGTTAGATGGACCTCTAGAGGCTTAATTAGAAATCTAATAAGAAAATATTCAGATAAACGTGAGGAAATATCTAGAAGGTTTTAAATGGCAAATACGCACAAGAGAGACATCATTTTCCCAAGAAAATCTGAGAATTGGGTGATTAAAAATATATTATCATAACGTTCCTTTATTGAAATTGAAATTTAATTAATGTGGTTTCTATATATTTTTTATTTCATCAATTTTTACGCACAAAAAGGCATTCTTCCATTTTGACATATTAACATAATTCCCTGTATAGACATATTTATTTATTTATTTGTGTAATTCCAAACAACTTAACATATATAAAAATAACTTGTTGTAAAATCAATTAACTATGCTGTTAAACAATTAGTTGATTGTTATTTTTATTTCTACGATGATGAGGAATTAGTTTTTTAAAATTGAACTCACTGTAAATTAATTTGTTGTGTTAGCATTCTTTCTGAGATGTAGAAAATAAAAATTAATTGCATTAACAAAAAAAAAGGTAAATATGTATAAATATATTCATAAGTAAAAATAATGAATATACTGTAGAAAAAAATTCATTTACACGTAACTGTAAGCTTAATAGATTTTTCTGATTTTTAGTTAAATATTTAAAAAGATATACAAAAATATTTTTGTAATAATTTTTTGAAAGATGGAAAAATTAAAAATTGTAATAAATTCTACAAAAAATTTAAAAATTAAATTCAGTAAAATTATTAAAAAACTAAAATATATATTGTTAAAAACGTCAAACTAACAAAATTCGTAAAGAAAAATAAAAATAAAATATAAAAAAAAATTGGAATGCAAATTTAAAATTATAAAAAATAGTAAAAATTGGAGCAAAACCTAAAAAAATAAAATCGATAAAAAAATATTGGAAAAATCAAAAAAAAATTGTTAAAAATGCTAAACGTTAAGCTAACAATAAAAAACAAAAAAAAATAAAAAATTGGAATGAAAAAAAAATTAAAATTAATAAAAAAGAAAAAACATAAAAATCTTAAGAAGAAGGAAAAAATTTTAAAAAAATTAATAAATCACAAATAAATAGAAAAAGTCGTTAAAAATTGATAAAATTCTTTTAAAAATCCTAAATAATTGTTTAATAATGAGAAAACCCCGACAAACTTAAGAAAATTACAAAGATTTAAAAAAAAAATATTAAAACAAAAAAAGTTAAGAAAAAGTATAAAACACACAAAACAGAGCAGAGCGAATTGTAAAAAAGCTTAAAAAGTGCAAGAAAATAAAAAAATAGTTAAGAAAATCGTAAAAAAATTCGAAAAAAATCATTGAAAATTATGTCTTCCATTCTCATCTTTGTCGTCTATATTAAAGGAAAATTTTATTTTAAAATGCAATTTGAAAATAATAAAAAATAATAAAAAAGAAAAAACAAAAATCGCAAAGAAGGACAAATCATTGGAAATTGATAAAAAAATAGTTTAAATATCTTTAATAAATAAAAAAATAGTACAGAAAATATATAAAAATGGGCTTGAGTTAAAAAAAAAATACTTACGTGACAGAATTATAAAATAATCTGTCAAACGCAATGTGATACGTCACTACATACTTAAACATTAGCTCAGACTATTTTTTTGTATATCTAACTCTTTTCAATGTACTGAATGTGTAAATGGTATCCAAAGGACTGTTTTCTGTCTCTTTCTTACTCACGCCATTACATATATACCTAATGATTTTCCCGATTTAATCCCATACAAATTTCCCCAACGCCGGGTGTACAAATAGAAGTATAACTTCAAAAATCAATGAAAATTATTTCTAGTATCTTTAAAAATGCCTTTTTTTCCCGTATATATTCTATATTTGGAAGTAATTTTAACTTTAAAAATTCTAAAAAATCTGTGAGTGCGCTACTGTATATGCATGCGAACAAAGCTTGGTAAACGCGTGCTGGAACTAAATTTAAATAATAAAAGGGTTGCCGTTGGATATCAATTTGTCTGCTCTTATAACGTTTATAGCATTATCATTAAGTATATAGTTGTTGGATATCGAAATTCTAACGCTTACCATAGAATTTCGTAAAATGAAAGGGTTGTTAAAATTTTTATTTATGAATATTTTGCTACAAAAGTTAAAGTGGGTACATCTCCTTTCTAATTCGCCGCAATGTAAATATATCCCCATAAATGTTACAAAAAATAGTAATAAACCATTAAATATTCATAAGAATTTTTATATACTTGCATATTTGTATACCTATATATAGGTACATACATACAGTTTTTCCCCGCCTTAATGTCTGTACTTGCAACATAATACTACGTATTACTTTTTTAACAAATAGGAGCACAATTAAGTAATAATGGTATTAATTGTTTGGTTTAGAATTAGTTAAGTCAATGTTTATTACTTAAGTTTAGTAATTATTAATCATATCTTTAGCTTTGTTTTCTTAGGTATCAGGAAAATTACTTTTGTCCTCGTTTTTTGGCAGGTTTATCTTAAATATACATAGAGTAAGGTATCTTTGTCTAATGCAGTAATATAATAGATTATTCATTACGTTTAGCTATATAAAACCACACCTTGTAATTTACAATATAGAACAATGAAAGTAAAAAAAATTAACCACACACATTTTCTAGAATCTAGATATTTGGGATTAAGATGTTTGTATTGGATTTGAAAAAAAAGGCACAAATGAGGACACTGCAAAGTATAGGTTGGTTAAAAAGTTGTTTTTGTATTCAATATGCCTTTCACACTTATTCCAAGATTTATCACGCCCTGAAGTTATTATTCATCATTCTACGGTGCGAAGATGATTTTTGGAACGTGGAAGAAAAACAGACCTTTGAATAAACACCTATTGACTGGTAGAATGATGAAAAAACTGTATGATTGGGCAAAAAAATATATGAGCTGAACTGCTGAAGATTGTAGAAAAGTTTTGCTTTCAGATGGTAAAAGGGCAACGGCAATAAAAAACTTAATCCGGCTCAGATTTATCAAAAAGTTAAACATCCTTTGAAGAAGATGTTTCGGGGCTGCTTTTCTTATAAAAGTTTTGGATCCCTCGTGCCAATCGAAGGCATGATGAATACTCAAAAACACACTTGTTGAAAAGGATATTAGAAGGCGAGCTGAGAAAAGTAGATCAAACAATTTTTCAAAAAGATTCGACTTTTTGTCACGTTTCCAAGATAATGACGAAATATTTCAAGGACAAGAATATACCATGCCTTGAATGGCCATGAAACTCCCCAGATCTCAATCCAATTGAAAATATGTAGGCGATTTTGGAAGCTAGACTGTGCAAAATGGATTGCACAACAAGAGAAAAATTGGTTAAAGAGTCTTTAACGTCACCCTTTACCTGGGCCCAGTTGAAGGCCAATAAAAGAGACTGTAATCCAGATATGGTTTAAGGATCTGCCAATCACAGAAAACTGTAAAAAACTTGTTTACTCGATGCCAAAACTACTTACTAGATCTCTTTCAAACCAATTTCCGTTGTTTTCCAGAAGTTACACATTTTACCACTTTGGAAGTGACTCTCGCGCAAATTATTCTGTTTTTTCTATTTTTGTGTAAAATCTTAAGGCGGTTCACAGAATACTATCAAGTTTCAACTGTATAGTTCTTAAAATTTCGAAAAAAAAGCGGCTGTGACATACGGACGGACAGACAGACAGGCAGATAGACAAACATGACGGGATTTGAGTTCATTATAACGTTTCGCTTCCTAACCACTTGATCATCCAATAGCTTAAGTGGTTAAAGCATGCCTGCGTATAGGGCAGTGATGGTGGGTTCGAGTCCCACTGGATGTGACATTTTTTCAATTTCTCCTTAATGTCATTTTAATAATTTCTTGTTTGTATAATCTATACATTTCAAAAATTTAAAAAACGTGACGAATCTATAAGGATTTCGTTTTTTGCCCTTTGGCTACAGAAACATGAAAAGGCACTAATCTCAGACCACTTTAACATGAAATATCTTAATCGTTATAAATAGTTTAATAATGGATTAAATTATGGACTTTATTATTAGATTCATTGAATATCTATAGAAATTATAGATATAGATTAAATATTATCACTAATACTAATCTCTTAGTTATTTAATGATATTTTTATTCTAAAAAAATAGTTCTTATTTAACATCGCTAGAAATAGCATGAGCAATTACATTTTTTTTCATGTGACCAATAAATTTATAAATTCCCCATACAAAAGACTAACTAACAAGTTTTAAAAGTGTTAATTATTACTTAATAAAATTTTAATAACTCCCCTCCGGTTTATTATTTATTATTATTGTATATTTATTTATTTTATAGACTTTTAACTAACTGCTAATGTTTTGGTTTTCAATAAGTTATCCGCTTTTTGCAACGTTTTTCTTTATCCACTGTGTTTTATTTATCGTTTAATATTTAATGTTAAAAAAAACTTAAACACGTACACAGACCTCAGTAAAAAATAATTATTTTATTATTATATAAGTAGTAATTGCTTAAATATATACCTATAATAGTATTTACTTGATATTCTTAATCTTTGATAAAAGAATTGAAAAAAAAAATATATCAGCCTTTTTAGGTTTGTTATAAGTAAAATAGTTAACAGATGTTACAATATTACTTGACAGATGTCAGAATATAAGTTAAAGATGCACGCGGACACTTTTTCTCGTATCACTGCTCAAAGCTCTCATGGACAGCTTCGCTTTAATAGCTTCAGATATCAGAATATTAGTAAGAACATCTTTGATAAATGTCAAAATCTAAGTTGACAAATGACAGATGTACGCGGACACTCTTTCTTGAATCACTGTTCTAGCCAAAGCTATCACAATCAGCTTCGCTCTAATAGTTTAAGATATTAAAACATCAGTTGACAGATGTTGCAGTATTAGTTGACAGATGTCAGAATATACTTTGATGGATGTTAGAATGTAAGTTGACAGATGTCAGAATATAAGTTGAAGATGTACGCCGACACTTTTTCTCGAATCACTGCTCAAAGCTACCATAAACAGCTTTGCTTTAATAGTTTCAGATATCAGAGTATTGGTTGACAGATGTCAGAATGTATTTTGATAATGTCATAATGTAAGTTGACAGATTTACTTGAGCACTTTTTCTCGAATCACTGCTCAAAGCTATCATAGACAGCTTCGCTTTAATAGCTTCAGATATCAGAATATTAGTCAGAACATCTTTGATAAATGTAAAAATCTAAGTTGACAAATGTCAATATAATTTGACAGATGTACGCGGACATTTTTTCTTGAATCACTATTCTAGCCAAAGCTATCACAGTCAGCTTCGCTCTAATAGTTTTTGATATTAAAACATTAGTTGACAGATGTTGCAGTATTAGTTGACAGATGTCAGAATATATTTTGAAAGATGTGAGAATGTAAGTTGACAGATGTTATAATATAAGTTAAAGATTCACGCGGACACTTTTTCTCGTATCACTGCTCAAAGCTCTCATGGACAGCTTCGCTTTAATAGCTTTAGATATCAGAATATTAGTAAGAACATCTTTGATAAATGTCAAAATCTAAGTTGACAAATGTCAATATAAAATGAAAGATGTACGCGGACACTTTTTCTTGAATCACTGTTCTAGCCAAAGCTATCACAGTCAGCTTCGATCTAATAGTTTAAGATATTAAAACATCAGTTGACAGATGTTGCAGTATTAGTTGACAGATGTCAGAATATACTTTGATGGATGTTAGAATGTAAGTTGACAGATGTCAGAATATAAGTTGAAGATGTACGCCGACACTTTTTCTCGAATCACTGCTCAAAGCTACCATAAACAGCTTTGCTTTAATAGTTTCAGATATCAGAGTATTGGTTGACAGATGTCAGAATGTATTTTGATAATGTCATAATGTAAGTTGACAGATTTACTTGAGCACTTTTTCTCGAATCACTGCTCAAAGCTATCATAGACAGCTTCGCTTTAATAGCTTCAGATATCAGAATATTAGTCAGAACATCTTTGATAAATGTAAAAATCTAAGTTGACAAATGTCAATATAATTTGACAGATGTACGCGGACATTTTTTCTTGAATCACTATTCTAGCCAAAGCTATCACAGTCAGCTTCGCTCTAATAGTTTTTGATATTAAAACATTAGTTGACAGATGTTGCAGTATTAGTTGACAGATGTCAGAATATATTTTGAAAGATGTGAGAATGTAAGTTGACAGATGTTATAATATAAGTTAAAGATGCACGCGGACATTTTTTCTCGTATCACTGCTCAAAACACTCATGGACAGCTTTGCTTTAAAGCTTCAGATATCAGAATATTAGTCAGAACATCTTTGACAAATGTCAAAATCTAAGTTGACAAATGTAAATATAAGTTGACAGATGTACGCGGACACTTTTTCTTGAATCACTGTTCTAGCCAAAGCTATCACAGTCAGCTTTGCTCTAATAGTTTAAGATATTAAAACATCAGTTGACAGATGTTGCAGTATTAGTTGACAGATGTCAGAATATATTTTGATGGATGTCAGAATGTAAGTTGACAGATGTCAGAATATAAGTTGAAGATGTACGAGGACAGTTTTTCTCAAATCACTGCTCAAAGCTCTCATGAACAGCTTCGCTTTAATAGCTTCAGATATCAGAATATTAGTCAGAAACTCTTTGACAAATGTCAAAATCTAAGTTGACAAATGTAAATATAAGTTGACAGATGTACGCGGACACTTTTTCTTGAATCACTGTTCTAGCCAAAGCTATCACAGTCAGCTTCGCTCTAATAGTTTAAGATATTAAAATATCAGTTGACAGATGTTGCAGTATTAGTTGACAGATGTCAGAATATATTTTGATAGATGTGAGAATGTAAGTTGACAGATGTCATAATATAAGTTGAAGATGTACGAGGATAGTTTTTCTCAAATCACTGCTCAAAGCTACTATAAACAGCTTTGTTTTAATAGTTTCAGATATCAGAATATATTGGTTGACAGATGTCAAAATGTATTTTGATAGATGTCATAATGTAAGTTGACAGATTTACGTGGGCACTTTTTCTCGAATCACTGCTCTAAGCTATCATAGACAGCTTCGCTTTAATAGCTTCAGATATCAGAATATTAGTAAGAAAATCTTTGATATATGTCAAAATCTAAGTTGACAAATGTCAATATAAAATGGCAGATGTACGCGGACACTTTTTCTTGAATCACTGTTCTAGCCAAAGCTAACACAGTCAGCTTCGCTCTAATAGTTTTATATATTAAAAATTCAGTTGACAGATGTTGCAGTATTAGTTGACAGATGTCAGAATATATTTTGAGAGATGGCAGAATGTAAGTTGACAGATATCAGAATATAAGTACGAGGACAGTTTTTCTTAAATCACTGCTCAAAGCTACCATAAACAGCTTTGCTTTAATAGTTCCAAATATCAGTATATTGGTTGACAGATGTCAGAATGTATTTTGATAAATGTCATAATAAGTTGACAGATTTACGTGGGCACTTTTTCTCGAATCACTACTTAAAGCTATCTTAGACCGCGTCGCTTTAATAGTGACAGATGTCAAACTTGGTATTTACATAACTGTGTAGTTAATTTTATAGATTCGTAACTAACCGGGAATGTTTTGATTTTCAATAAGTTATTCGCTATTGCAAGGTTTTTCTGAATCCACTGTGTTTTATTTATTGTTTGATAATTATTATTAAACAAAAAACTTAACAACATAGACCTCAGTAAAAGTTCATTATTTTATTGTCATATAAGTAATACCTGTAATAATGGATGCTTAAATATATATAGACATTAAATACTGATTACTTGAAATTATTTATCTTTGATATAGTATTTAACGATATAAAAATTAAAATATAAAATCAAATAGTTTGAGGTGGTGCCGTATATACTTAAACAAGGATTTCTTACTAAACTGAGTACCATGACGCCACCGTAAGGTGGCGTAATTAATATCTAATATAATTATCAATAAATTACAAAATACATCGAAAAAATCATTGTGGTGTGTGGGACACCAGGTAGGAACGAAGTATTCGCCACGTGCTTGTCCATGAATTCATGAGTATATACTATGCATTAGCGGGGTGGAGTGGTAGTAGAGAGAGAAGGGATGCGAGAACGAAAAGAAAGAGGGAGAAAGAGAAAGGTATTATACACTACTCGCTTGTGTATACGAGTGTAGCGCCTGCGCACGTCTCATTTAACGGTTTTATTCCACGGACTTTTTCTAAAGGTTTTACTATTACATTTTTTTCAGTTCGGTCGCGCAGCAAAATCCCTATCTCCTCCAAGCCTGCCGTAAGGAACTTCGTTCCAATAATAGTAAGAACTTGATAGTTAGTTGTCTCTTGGCAATTCTAAGTATATAATCTTCGTCTTTTATTAGTCTTGTTTACTTTTTACTGTATTCCTGTTGTTTATCTAAGAAATTTAGTTTGTTCAATAGATACAACCGTAACTAAATCTTCTTAGTTTTTTTCTAACGACCTGTTTTTGTTTTTTTTACATGTAATGGTTATCGATTAACCCATATATAATTCGAAAGCAATCTAAACTATTTTTGTTCGTGATCTGATGATGGCAATTTGACTGGATGAACGTCAGAGCTGCAATAGTAATTTCCGAATAAATCACCTGTTAAAGTTGAAAAAAATTTGAATAATTTACAATTCTAATTGGGTGAATGATAATTTTGAAATTAGTTCAGTAGTATCACATCAATAACAATTCGGAATCGCGTAAAACATTAATTTTATGGTGTTTTTTATGAATGTAAATTTCAATTTTTATATTTAAATCAATACTTTTTTAAACAAGGTGGATTTTTTAACGAGTTATTTAAATAAGGAAGTAAAAATACTTTAAAGTGTTTAAAGAATAATAAAGGTCAGTGTAACAGTACAGCTATAAAATTAGAATATTAATAGACTTCTTTACACGAGAAACTAATCTGAAAAATCTATATTATCAAACATATTGTCAAAGTATCTCGTAAATAGTAAAAATAAACAACTATAAATACCAAATAAGGCGACATACAATGTATTTTTTTTTAATATTTCATTCGAAAAAAAAAAAAAATACCAACAGATAAGTATGAACACAAATCTTTCATACTGTTGTACAATATCGATAATATTGAATAATTTAAGATTGTGGGCAAGTATGGAATGACAATTTTAAAGATTACATTCTTACGTTTCAATGTTTTGTATATTACCGTTATACTATACACTTTTATCTATCTAAAAAATTTTTAAAATCTTATTTTTAAATATAAAAAAAACTGTTAGAGTGTCTAGTATTCTTTGTTTATATTTAAACTGATAAAGCTCTTTAGTAAACGAAAATTTCGTTATAAAGCTGCGTCCACACCGAGTCGACACTGTCGATCGACTTTGTCTATTAACATTGTCGATCAACAAGCGACAAAATCTGCATCTGTCCACACCAGATTCGACACAAAAGTTTGTCGATCAGTGGAAATCAACATGTCAACGAAGATGACGTTATAGTTGCTTGTTCCCATTCCATTTCTCCAACGAAAACACACGGCTACGATGTCAACAAGGCAATGGGTCATTGAGTACTACTACTACTTTAACACTTTGTCGAATGTCGAACGTCGAAAACACGTCCACACACAAAAATCGATCGACTGCTCTTTGGTGTTTACCGACAAGCGATGGAAAACAAATCGACATGTCGATCGATTAATTTTGTCGAATGACACCGTCGATTGCAACGTACACACCAAGTCGATAACGTCGATAGACAAAGTCGATCGACAGTGTCGTCTCGGTGTGGACGCAGCTTTATATGTCAATACGACAGTTTATGAATAAATATAGTCATTACTGTTTATATCTTTCATAATATACTAACTAGAAGTAACCTTCGATGCTCTGAAGCAACAAGGATCGACTAACAAACGTTCTCTGGCTCAGCAGGATTTGGAAAATTGGATAAGTGCTTCTGCCGGCACTCAGGCCACATATAGCCCATTGTGCATCCTCCCGTGTATAGGGATATCCATACCTCAGGCTGTCATCAGGCTTTTTTTTTATTTAAATTGCTCAACAGACCTTGTAGGCCTAGGGCATTTGTACATAATCAGGCCTAGAGATTTAAAATAGGTGATGAGACTCCCGAGAAGGATCTCCCTGACATCGGCATACATTATATGCTCTACTGCTACCTCTACTTGTTAGCAACCTCTGCAAAGGGGATATTCTGCTAATTTTATACTAAAGAGATGTTGTCTTAATTGGCAGTGACCTTTTAAGATTCCTACAGGTGTTCGGAGATTTTGTCTGGTCATTGCCGTAAATTTTCTTGCTGTTTCCTCACCAGGATGAGGTAATAACTCTCTGGCCAGTCTACAGTTAGTTGTTTCATACCAGCACTGTATAAAGTTTGGGTGAGAGACTTGTTTGATAAGGTCCACGAAAAAGGACATTGTTAGCTTGGTAGATGGGCGAGGGCAGCCCTCCTTTCTCAATTGGCCTTAATGTGGTTGCCTTTAGAGTTCCCATGCTCTTTGATCCAACTCGTAAGTGGCAAATGCGCCGCAAGAGCTTGCCGCAAGCTTCCTTTGCTTTGTGTTCGAAAACCTGTACTCTCCTAGATCGGCAAAAACCTCTTTCCATCTCACGCAAGCCAAGCCAAACACCGCTTTGTGGAAGCTTGCCGAAAGTTGCCAAGTATGTAAACGTACCATAAAAGCTCAAAGCTATTGATGTAAAAAATGTAACCAATCCTACTTGCATAGATTATATGTGTTTAAAACATTAAAGAAACTACTAGATTAAGTTCGTAAAACGGAAATTTTACTAGACAAACTTTGCTCTTTTATTCTTTGCTTACTTAATTTCTGTCTTATATTATAAAAATAAATAAAATTAGGTTTAATTGACACCTGATTTGCGACGATTTAATTTTTTTTTTGTAATAACAATTAACATGTGCTCGATAATATTTTTTTTATTTATAGGTCACAATTATTAGTTGGTTTAATATAGAGTATTTATACGATTGATATCTGATAAATTTTCTTCTGTATATAGTAGACACGTTCCACTTTTTTTATTGCTCAATATATTTATTTTGACAGGTTATTAAATGTATGTATTTGTATAAGAATGATATTATTTTTTAATTGAGGTTGTCTATTGGAATAATTGATACATAAACAACAAATATTTGTAACGATACCCAATTTTCAGTTTCAAAAGACACGTGGAACACTAATTAATGTACTTCAGGAGTTACTAAATATCTGCTAAAGTGTGCAAAACTGTATTATTATTATTATTATTATTAAACATAAGTAAGGGCAGAGGCAAAGCCTATTATGCCCAGGTAGTACAAAAATTCAAAATGGAAAACAATAAATGAAAATAAAAAAATAAAAAATTTACAATAGGTGTTGAAACTTAAAAGTAAAAACAAACTAAAACAATATACATAACAAAAAAGTTAGTGTCTTATAGAATTTAGGTATGCGTCTAGCCTATTTTTAAAAATGTTAATAGATGTAGCAGACACAACATCAGCAGGGAGCGAATTCCACTGGTCGAATATTCTGTTCGTAAAGAAAAATTGTCTCATGGTTGTGGAAAATCGTTCCCTGGATAGCTTCAAGCCATGACCTCTTAACCTTGGGTCACTATTGAGCTGAAACATGTTCCTCATGTCGATGGAAAACTTGTTGTTCAAAATTCTGTAGCACTGTATAAGGTCCCCTCTTTTTCTTCTGTCCTCTAGTGATGGAAGTGCGAGAACAGACAATCTTTCTTCATAAGGGAGGTTGGACAGCTGTGGACACCATTTTGTAAAGCGTCTTTGTACATTCTCGAGTGTCTTGATATCTCTGATATAGTGTGGAGACCAGCATATTGTGTTGTACTCTAGTAGCGGCCTAACAAATGTTTTATATATCTGACCAAGAAGTGTAGGATTGGGTGATTGAAAAGATCTTCGAAAGAGATATGATACAGATTTGGCTTTTTTAGAAATGTTGGATATATGTTCTGACCAGTCCAATCTGTTGTTGATAGTTATTCCCAAATCAATCTGACTGTTAACAGATTTTAAAACTATGCCATTTAAACTATACTGATAGTAGGGATTTGATTTGCCAATATGTAAGACTGTGCATTTTTCAGGGTTTAAAGGAATTAACCATTGAGAGCACCACTCGCTGATTTTAAGTAAGTCAGAACATAATATATTGTATTGCGTAAGTGGGTTTCCAAAAAATTTAGAGTCATCGGAATAAATAGCGTGCTGAGATAATAAGGTAGAGGGAAAATCAGAAGTATAAATCAGGTACAGGATTGGTCCAAGGACAGAACCTTGCGGGACACCGGACAAAACTGCAAAGTTTTCAGAAGTTGATTTGCCCACACGTACAGAGAAATGTCTATTGGTAAGAAAAGCTTCGATCCATGATAACAACTGTCCTCTAATTCCGAGATTATCTAGTTTCAGAAGAAGCCTGTTTTTTGGAACTCGGTCAAATGCCTTGGAAAAATCAAGGTAAATGACATCGACTGGTTGATTGTCGTCTAAAGAATTGGTCCAAGAGTTTAAACAGGTTATTAAATTGGTTTGAGCAGACCTTCCAGGCAGAAAACCATGCTGTGTTGACGGTACTATGTTATTATGTAAGATAAAAATCTATAAGGTCATTAGATATGATACGCTCCATTACTTTGGCGCAAATTGAGACAAGGCTAATTGGCCGGTAATTGTTGGGATTCAACTTGTCACCATTTTTAAAAATTGGGGTAACCAATGCTGAAAGCCAATTATCAGGGAGTTTACCTGAACAACAACAATGCATGATGACAGATAAGGGTTCAGCAAGATAAGAAGCACAATTTTTCAATAATTTTGAGGTTATGGAGTCAGCCCCTGGAGACTTGTTGTTGGGGAGGCTTTGTAGCACATCTAAAATTTTTGAAGGAGAAAATTCTCGAGGGTTTATGGATATATTTAATCTCGAAGTAGTGAGGGTTGGTAGTATACCAGGTGGTTCGTTAACGAAGGATGTCTGAAACGTTTGGCCCAATATGTTTGCTGTCTCCTTTTCACTTGAACTTAGTAGTCTGTCTTGTCGCCTAAGTATCGGTGTTGTTACTTTCATTGACATCTGGGATCTTGTATATTTATAAACGGATTTATTTCCCTTGAACAGCAAAGAGTTTTCGTAGTTGGTTCTTTTGTTCCTTATTTCCATAGAGAGACGATTAGAAAAATCTCTGTGTCGCTGGAAGTCATCGGGGTTACCAGTTAGTGTAAATTTACGCCACAGATTGCGTTTTACTTTGGCCTTTTGTATGATGTCACCATCTATATATGGTTTGCATCTATTTGAACGTAGAAGGCGAGTAGAAGTGCATATCTCTGTAAGTTCATTGATTGTAGTCTGAAAGTTGTGCCACATGTCGTTAACATCTCCGCTATTAAGATGATTTTCCCAAGATAGATTGGCTAAGAGTTTATTAAGCTTATTATAGTCCATAGTTCTTTAAATAACCAGATCATTCTTACACGGTTTTTCAGAGAAAAATTGAACGTTGAACTGCCAATGGGTGATGTGTCAAGATCTGATATAAGATTACTTTCGTTAGTTAAAACCAGGTCGAGTAAACTAGGCAGCTGATTGGTTCTAAATCTGGTAGGTTTCGTAACTAGTTGTTGTAAATTGGATTCGATAATCATATTTCCAGAAAGAGATGCGGAATTTTGAAGATTGGAGTAAGTGAGAGAATTCCAGTTAATAGTTGGAAAGTTAAAGTCACCTGTGATGATCAAGATTTCAGATTTGACACTTTTTTCAGAGAGAAAATTTGCAAGGAGTTGATTTTATTATGTTTTAAACTAGATAAAATTTACTACAATTTGACAAAACGATAAGTACTGAAAATGATGATTTTCCAAGATATGTCTCATTAAATAGTAATAAAAAAAGTGTGCGTGTAACCTTTACGCGCGATTGAAGTAAAACTTGTTGACGTACGTATCGGAAAATAAATATTTAATTACAATTCAATCATATTTATTGCCTATATACTTTACAAAAAAATGAAATGTTATATTTATATTATTCATTAGAAATAGGAATTTGAAAGTTATCATTATTTTTTTTATATATGAAATAATAGGTTTATGATAACTAAAATGTGAAACATAGATTTTAGTCTATAAATACCATTAATGTATTTGAAACCGTTTGCAAATTTCATAAATAAATTTCGGAAATTTAAACTCCTCCCATAGCTGAAATTATACAGTTACTTCCATCAGAATCTTCCGTTAGAATCTACCCCTAGTCGTGCCTAAAGAAGTTTTGCTTCAATAATAGGTAAACAATATTAAAAATATACACACCTTACGTTTAGAATGTGTGATTTTGTAGCTGTATCTACCTTATTGTAATACATCACAACACAAGAGCCTTCGATAGTTAGATAACCATTTCATTTTGTATCATTTTATAGCATATTCCATAAAATTTAAAATCCTTAGTTAAGTTTGTTTCCTTCACGTCTACGAAGGATCCTGACTAGTGGTTTTATGGCCTTTATGGCTACCTAACCAAACCTAAAATAAGTATAAGAAAGTGTTAAAATATTTTGAATATTATTATTTTATGAACAAAAACGTGCAACATGCTTCTTTACTCAACGTAAAGATTCCGCATAAACAATTATTTACTATCATAATATGTATGTATGTATATAAACTTACTTAATCAAATCATAATGAATGTGGCTGTCTCGTCATTTTTTCATTTTTGTCATTTTTCTTCAAATCTTTCTGGCGCTTATAATATCCCCTTTGACGTTCACAATTTATTTTTCCTTTTAGCTCTTTAAGTCTATAAAACGAAAATAGCTAGGTATAAATAATAGGTATAAATAATTAGGTATAAATAGTGTAATTACACACCAAAAATAAAATTTATGCATATAGAGTACCTACCTATTCACTCATTTTCAATCAATATTTTTTCATCACTTTCTTCATTAATAAATCCACATTGTTTATTCATATTTAATACAAACACTTTATACACAAAAAACTATTTTTGTACAACTGTCATTAAAAGTGACACTTTTAATGATAGCAATCAATGTTAAAAACGATTGTTTACATAGCAGCGTGTTAAAAATACTTTTAACACGTTGCCATGTAAACAAGTTTACTTTTAACACGGTTTAGTTTACTTTTAACACGGTTTGGTTCATTGTCATTGAAAACTCGCTCGTTTCATTATCAAAATAGGGAAGTTGTACAAAAAACATTGTATGGTATTTGTGTTAAAAGTGATTTTATTTTGTTCGTGAAATTGTTCAATTCGCTCCGCTCATTTCACAAACGTTTTCACTCACAAAATAAAACCTCACTTTTAACACTCATATCATAAATAACTATTATATAAAGCAAAGTATTTCGATTGACAAGATGATCAGCTGTCAATTCATACAATTACAGATTTAATTTTATTTAATATAGGAGGCAAAATCGCATGAGCGCCGCAAGGATTATTTTCAGGGGGTGCATCTGCATCTACACACTATTATGATCTAATATATATATAGAATGTAGTATGATTTGGACAGCAACCGCGACGCCTTTAGTTTTTATTCAAACAATAATTTAATAAAAAAATATATAATTTTCTGGTAAATTCAGGTATTTTCTTTCATAGCAGGGGGTGCAAGCGCACCCTCTTGCACCCTGCTGCCGGCGCCCATGCAAAATCGTGTCAGTATTAGGTTTTGTTTCCGGTTTCTGTTATTAGAATGACGTCACGTCCGTTAGAATAAGTTTTGTACTCCTAGTCTCGCTAAAGAAGTTTTACTTCAAAAATTAATAGCAATCGGGGAGAAGTTAAAACTGCCGCAAATCGAAACCCAATTTAACTGGTCGAACATGATAGCACTGCAGAAGACATCTGGGTTAAACTTAGTCGAGTTAGTTAAGTGTGAAGCCGGTGAAGAAGATAGGATTGCTATTCATCACATTAACATGTCGACTGAACAGCTACAAAAATGACTGAGACCATTTTCCAAAGCTCCATGATGAAGCCAGCATAAATCAGCTGAAACTCATTAAAGTTTTCCTTACGGGCCATGCACTTGCCAAGGAACACCTCCAGACCATGGCACTGTTTAATGAAGAGCCAACATGCAGATGATGCAGCAGGGAAACTTTCAAGAAAACGATTAGCCACAATATTCTACGGTCCAGAGTTGAACAGACTTGTGCACGAAGAGTTTAAACACGGCACAAACCTAGCAGGAATCAGCTACGACACATTACTGATCATGTACCTGTCAAGGAACACCCATAATACTGTTTATTTGGGACTTAACCTACAGATTATCCGACAGGGAACCTAAAACTGTTACCATTACGAGGCACCTCCTTAAAGATAAGATATCCAATTCTTAGACCTGTGGACCTGTGAAAACTAGTAGAAGGTACCAAAATCCTTAAGTGGGTGATCTGAATCAATAAAAGATGTTCAAAAATTCTAACTAGACTGCAGTACGACCGATTACTGTATGTCAAACGGCTTTTTTTTGTCATTTTTGAGGTCAATTGTGTAATTTACTTATTAAACGATTGGCTAGGTACTTTAAGTTCGTAACACCAACGTTATTGGTGTTTTTTAAAAAAATTAATATTCTAAAATTTGGTCATTACTTTTTAAATCTATATTTAAAAAATGGTGTTAGTGATGTAAATGTAGAAAAAAAATTAATCTTTGATATGTCGTAATGGTATTTAAGCACCTGTTCAACAAACGAAGTAAACGTGCTTTGGATTTAAAGGCTGCAGTCGCGTTCGAAGCCATAAAAGATAATTTATAGATTTTCTGATAGCATTAATAGTACCGATACTAGAAGAGGTTTTGTTTCAAATATTGTCGGTACTTCAAGTATTCATAATTCAATATTAAGCGTGTCCAAACTTGCATTATACACCGACCGAAAGCAATTCCTTTTCAAACCTGAACAATATAAATACAATAAGAATTCTCATATTTTATTTTATATTATGTTTGTATTTCTACATTACACATATTTGAATGCAAAGTGTGACAAGGAATTTAACAGATGTAGCGTGTATGTGTATATGTGTGGTTTAGCTACAAACAATTTTATAATCAAATTCTTTAAAATATAAATGTCTATGTTTTATAAAATAAACATCCGGAAATAAAAATTGCTTATCAGGTTCTTCTATACCTACCAATATTATGTAATTATATATTCAAATTACATAATATGATTTTATTCATATTTCTTATTTACATTTTTTTATTTTTATAAATGCTAAAAGTTTTTAAAAATATGTAAATTAATACTATCCAAATTTAGATAGACAGATCAAAATCATATACAAGTTTTAAATATAAATATACATTTAAGAAATATAGATATTATTTTTTTGTAAAAAAAATTAGTGCAATTAATCCAACATTCTAATTAAGTGCAATTGATCCACACCGAAAATAGTCCGGACGCCTCAGATTAAATTAAATCAAAAAATATTTAGGGGCAAAAAAACGTTTGATTTTTCAGGGAAATTTCTATTTTTGAAGTTCTATTCTTCTATTTATGCACTGGATTTGTGTGGGGTTAAATGGCAAAAATCATTACATATGTAATGGTGTGAGTAAGAGAGAGACAGAAACACATATAAGGTATCAGTACATTGAAAAGAGATAGGTATACAAAAAAACAATCTGAGCTAATGTTTTGGAATATCATAGTGACGTATTACATTGTGTTTGACAGATTACTTTATAATTCTGTCACGTAAGTAAACATATAAAGTTTAGTATTTTAGATTAATAATATTAATAATAATATTCAGTAATGAGTATTGTATTGTAGTCCATACTACCGTCACATGGTTGCATTATATTTTGTACTATGGGGTTTTGTAAACACTTTTCTTGTACATTGATCGTTTTACTGTTTAGTTTTCGTGTTTGAAGTAAGGACACACATCAACTGGTCTTATTTTTCTAAGTATTTATTTAATTGAATACAGTTAATTAAAAAAAAAAATTATTTCTACTTGCCTGTGTTTGTAGTTATTAAGTTTTATTAGTTAACAGTGATGCCATTGATATATATTTGATGGCGCCGAGTAATGTTGATATAAATGTGAAAATTACATGCGCGAGTTGTAAACGATCTCTAAAAGGCGAATTAAAATGTACCAAATGTAAAAAAAAGTATCATCCTGCTTGCCTAGTTCGTCTAAGAGGAGCCAAAGTGGTTGGTCAAAATTTAATCATCATGTGTTGAAACTGAAAATGATGGCGACCTTGCGTCATAATATAAAATACAGTGCTATTTGTTTGGTCGAGCACTTTCTTTTAACAGAAGAGGTTGAGCATCAGCATTTAAGTGTCTTTGGTTATGAACCGAGCTCTTATTTTTGTCGTGTACAGAATAAACGTGGTGGAGCTATCCTTTTGGCAAAACATGGTATGGAGGTAAATCCTTTAAAAATCCTTTATCAGTTGAAGGACGAAACACCTGGTGCTTAAGACGGACCTCGTCTCCAGGAAATGTTATGCAAATTTGATACAAAATCAATGTGTACTCGGTACTAGGAGGTTTTTGAGGTCGCTGAACACGAATATCATATAATGATTTTGCTAAATCATTCGCATAAAAATTTATGAATCCAGGCGCGTGCATAGAAGTATAACTTCTGTCGGCAGTCCCACTGACTGCCACACCCTTTTTTATTGGCATGCTAGACGATTTTTCGCAGGGGAACTTTTATGGATAACATGAAAAGTTTTAAAATCCAGGAAAAACTGGAAAAATATAAAAAAAAAATGGAAAATAAAATCTAATTTTTTTAGGTGTGTTAGATAATTTTTAGTTGGGTAATATTTTGGGGGGTAAAGGTGGTAAAATATCGGAAAAATCTTGAAAAAATTGTCATTTTTCTCGATAAAGTAAAATACTTTTAAAAATAGCAACAAAACCATGAAAAATTGGTAAAAAATTCGAAAATTCATAAATAATTTGAAAACTCACGAAAGTAATAAAAATAGTAAAAAAATTGGAAATATCGTGAAAATTGTAAGAAACTTATGAAAACCTAAAAAAAAAAAAAAATTAGAAAAAATGTGAAAAATCGGGAAAAGTGAAAAATAGTAAAAAAGTAGAAAATAGCAAAAAATTAAGAAAATTGGAAATTTAACTAAATAAGTGCGTTTAATGATTTTTGATTAGTGAAAATCTTATGGGATTGCGTCAGCAACATGCTAATTACGGTATAATTATAAGTATAGTTATAGAAATACTTTAAACACGTGTGTAAAAAATAGTAAAAAAAAATGAAAATTAAAAAAAAAATTGAAAAAATCGTAAAAAATTAGAAAAAATCAAGAAAATTATAACAATTCCCAGAAAGTGAAAACACTTTTGAAAATAGCGGAAAAATCTTGAAAAATGCAAAAACTCACGAAACTGTAACAGACAATACTTAATAAAATCATAAAAAATAGAAAAATACATGAACAACTTTTAAATTCCCGAAAAATATTGAAAATTTTTTTAAAAAATTAGCTTTGATAGTCGTGTTAGATTATTATTTTCTTAGAGATTCTAATTAAGTGCAATTGATCCACACCGAAAATAGTCCGGACTCCTCAGATTAAATTATATGAAAAATTATTTAGAGCAAAAGAGTCTGAACGTCTCATCATTTTGATTACTATATACTTTTTCAAGTTAAGGATTAACTTGACAATAAGAGTAAAACACTTGATTTTTCATGGAAATTTCTATTTTTTTAGGCACGTTACACGATTTTTCGTAGGGGAAAATTTTATGGATAACATGAAAAGTTTTAAAATTCACGAAAAAAAATCTAAATTTTTATACGCGTATTCGATAATTTTTAGTAGGGTAATATTTTGGGGGATTAAGATCGTGAAAAATCGGAAAAATCATGAAAAAATTGACATTTTTCTCGATAAAGTGATTTAAAATAGGTGATGAGGCTCCCGAGGGGGATCTCCCTGACATCGGCTCGTGTAAGCCAATACTCGCCCAACACGGATTTTCTGATTTCAGAAAAAGCAGACCAGTCATACATAATGTGTTCTACTGTTTCCTCTTCTTGTTCTCAGCCTCTGCATAGCGGCGATTCTGTTAGTTTCATCCTAAAGAGATGTTGTCGCAATTGGCAGTGACCTGTCAGGATTCCCACAGCTGTTCGGAGATTTTGTCTGGTCAATGCCTTAAATTTTTTTGCTGTTTCCTCGCCAGGATGAGGTAATAACTCTCTTGCCAGTCTACAGTTCGTAGTTTCATCCCAGCACTGTATAAATTTTTGGTGAGAGTGCTGTTTAATAAGGTCCACGACTGCGGACAATGTTATCTTGGTAGATGAGCGAGGGCTAACATATTTGTAGGCCGCAGCCCTCTTTGCTAAATTGTTCGCAATGCGGTTGCCTTTAGAGTTCCCATGTCCTTTGATCCAGCTGAGAGTGACCACGTTATTCTGGCTGGTCTCAGTTAGAGATTGGTGACATTCTAGTACTAAACTTGAAGTGAAACGTGGTCTGTTCAAGGTCAGTAGTGCTTGTCGGCAGTCTGTGTATATATTTATATTCCTGCCTGTGATGTTCCTATTGATTAATTCTTTTGCAGCTATGGTTATGCCTGTGAATTCTGACTGAACCACACTTGACAAGCCATCCATAGCCCATTTTATTTTTAGGCTGAAAATAGCGGAAAAATCTTGATAACTTGTTAAAAATGTGAAAAGTTCGAAAATCTTCGAAATATCAAAAAAATCGTGAAAAATTGATAAAGTCACACTAATAAATAATAAGAAATAGTTAATAAAATTACTGAAAAACTCTAAAAATATTGATAAATTTTAAAAAAATTTAGTTTCCACTTTAATAGGCGTGTTAGATTATTATTTTCTTTAAGATTGCAAACATTTTAAGATTATAGAAAAAATATTTAATGTTTATAAAATTGGTTGTCATTATCTATTTTATTAATTTTTTTAAACCCACATATACGTACTATTATCCACAGTCACGTTTAAATCAAATGAAAGTCTAAGTTTTAACTGAATAATTTTTTTATGTGCTATAAATATATCTTTAAGTACCCAATTGACATTTGAATTATGCACTTATTTCAATGTTTTATTATCATTTTTGTGCTCGATATGTTTTCAGATCTAACTGTATTTCATATTCTATTAACGACTTTATAAATCTATTAAAGAGACATAAAATTTCATTACCTAATAGGTGTATAGATTAAACTAATCCACAAATATTTTGTACATACCAGAAAAAAAAACAAAATTTTAATTATAGAAAAAATCGTTTCAGAACTTAGCGAAGGTCTATCACGATCTACCACGAGCAAAACTAAGACTTCCTTATTCAAATCTAAAATTTTTATTTGTCTCAAATTTATTCTATACACCGGCAACAATGATTTCTTTATACTGATGGGCGTTTAACATGTTGCATTAATTTACCTAAAATTATAGGTTAACATACAATTACCATACATAGGCGTCAATATGTAGGGCTAAAACCCAATTTTCCAAACACAGAACCAATTATCACGTTTTCTTTAGTGATATCATTTCTTTGAACAATTTTCCTACCAAAAATCAAACACGTAATCCAACTGGTTTTGAAAACAGGTTAAATAGTTTTTTAAATAGTTTTAACAGCTTCTTAACATCTTTAAAAAGCTTTAAATCGCTTAAACGGCTTTTAAAGAGCTTTATACAGCTTTAAAAAAAAAGAGTTCGCTTAGTTTTAAAAACAGGTTTAAATAATTTTAAAAAGCTGTGTAAAGCTAATTAAAAGTTCTTTAAAGCTATTTGAAAGCTCTTTCAAGTTCTTAAAAGCTGTTTAAAGCTCTTAAAAGCTGTTTAAAAGCTGTTGAAAACTTTTAAAAGTTGTTTAAAAGCTGTTTAAAGTTGTTTAGGGTATTGTTTATGACATAATATAACGTTCATATATGTTTATTTATATTTTTTTGGTTGCTATGTTCGATAGTTGTTTTTAGTGTGTTTTAATTAGTTCCTAATTTTTTTTTCTATTTTTTATTGTTGTTGGTAATTGTTATCGTGTTTAAACTGTGTAAATAGTACGCCACTGATAATTTGTGACGTGGATAGCTAAAAACGAGCAATTAATCACTCATAAATTATATTTGAAAGTCTAATTAAGGACTAACCATTTTATGCAAATCGGTAAAGTTGGCGATGACATGTGTCACATGTATGAAAAACCTACTTCATCAAAATTGCAACACCTTAGATGTCTTAGTTACTTCTGTATCCTTGGTTACGATCTTAAATAGTGGTAGTCTTTTTAATATTTAAAAAAATGTAGCATCAAGATCAGCTTACAGAAATGAATTGCAATAAATCATTTTTCAACGCTACCTCCAGTTGTAATTTGAGAGTTAAAGCTCAAAACAGCAGAAAAAACACATTTTGGTGCCTGAAATTTTTATTTTAAGTTTCAAGTTTTAAAAGATTGAAACAGCACCAGAAAAAATACTTTCTTAAGCTCAAAACAGCAGTAGAAATACATTTTTTGTGCCTGAAATTTCCACTTTTGTTTTTTGAAGCTCAAAGCTCAAGATTATTGAAACAGCATAAGAAAATACCTTCTTGTGCTCAAAGAGCTTAAAACAGCAGAAAAATTACATTATTGGTGCCTGGAATTTTTACTTTACTTTTGTTTTAAGCTCAAAGCTCATGAAAAAATACCTCCTTGAGCTTAAAAAGCTCAAAACATGCAGTAATTTTTGGTGTCTGAAATTTTCACTGTTGTTTTTTTAAGCTGTAAGCTCAAGAATATTGAAACAGCACAACAAAAAATACCTTCTTGAGCTCCAAGAGCTCAAAACAGCTGAAAAAATATATTTTTGGTGTCTGAAATTTCCACTTTTGTTTTTTTAAGCTCAAAGTTTAAAAAGATCGAAACAGCACAACAAAATTTCTTTCTTGAGCTCGAGTAGCTCAAAACAGCTGAGAAAAATACATTTTTGGTGCCTGAAATCTCTAGTTTTTTTTAGGCTCAAAGCTCAAGATGACTGAAACAGCATAAAAAAATACCTTCTTAAGCTCAAAACAACAGAAAAATTACATTATTGGTGCCTTAAATTTCCACTTTACTTTTCTTTTAAGCTCAAAGCTCAAGAATAAGATTAAAACAGCACAACAAAAAATATCTTCTTGAGCTCAAAAAGCTTAAAACATGTAGAAAAAAATTTTGTTTCTGAAATTTTCTCTGTTGTTTTTTAAGCTGTAAACTCAAGAATATTGAAACAGCACAACACAAAATACCTTCTTGAGCTCGAAGAGCTCAAAACAGCTGAAAAAATACATTTTTGGTGCCTGAAATCTCCACTTTTGTTTTATTTTAAGCTCAAAGCTTAAGAAGATTAAAACAGCATAACAAAAAATACCTCCTTGTGCTCTAGGAGCTTAAAACAGAAGGAAAATACATTTCTGTTAACTGAAATTAGTGGAAAGCAAGGATGGATGGATGCAGTTTTAAGTTTTAACAATTAATAAAAAAAATTGTTGGATAACAGTTTCAAGAAGGAATTTTTTTTACGGAATATATAACAGTTATTCCAAGATTATAACACTACTTTGTTTACATTTTTGTTACTGATAGTCTAATCTAACATTACTAATTTAAGAGCATAAGTATTATTTTCTTTTACCTGATTCATACCGTTATGAAACTGCATATTTTTGAACATAGGTATACGATATTATGACTCAAAAGTGCGATAAAAAAATTCTTTGGATATGTAATATTAACCATGCACCTCAATTTAACCTTCGTTTACGAAATATGATATATGAAAAAAGATACGGAACTCCACCTACGATATTTATATATTTATAAAAAAATATATATATTAATAAAGAATTCTTTGTCTCAGATTACCAAGGTTTAAACTATTGAGAGGATTTAATTAATGAGTAAAATAATTCGAAATTATGTTATATTATATAATAATATTTAAATTTGTTTATCTGAAACCGATGATCTCTGTCAGCAACTTTAATTTATCTACTTATCAACAAGAAATTCACTTTATCAGTTTTATTTATTAAGGAAAATAATATTTGAAGTAGGTATTAAATTTATACGGAAAATATATTGTTTGTTCAAAGTCTAGGAAAAATTTTATATTATCTTGTTCATATGCATTTAACTGATAAAATTACTAATCAATATATACAAAAATCAGTTGTTCATGTAGTTATAAATAGCTTGCAGCTTTTCAAAAAAATAAAAAATAAGGTAAATCCAGAAAAGTAAACAATGGCGCAGTCAGTAGGAAATTCACTATTTACAAATTGCTCTTTTTAATTAGCAATAACCAGGAACGTATGCAAAACTGTATCGATCTTGGTGGGACATATTTTGAAAAGCAATAACATACTTTAAGTCTATATATTTTTGTTTTTGTGGATGTATGCAAAACTAAAATGACAACTCTCTTAATATTGAGTTTCCTCTGGAAGTCCTTCCCATCGATAAAAATCTCCGGGTGACTGGATTTTGCACTTAAAAAAATTCTTCTTCTTATTATTATTATTCTTTTATTAGATCTGTTGATCTGTTAATTTCAAACGTTGCGCTGTAGCATTTCCTGTGATGTAGACTACCAGCTGTCCTTCCATCTCTTTGGGAGTCTCCCTTTTCTTGCTGGTCTTCCAACTAACGCTATTTTCGGTAACCTGTTTTCATCCATTTTTCTTACGGGTTTGTGCCACTGCCTCGTCTTTGTCTTCCCCATCTTACTACATCTTGTATCCCACATTACATTACATCTGTGTTCCTGACTCGATCTCGTCTTGTTTTCCTTACTATTAGTTCTTAATATGTTCGTTTCAGCAAATCTCAACATACTTTTGGTCTTATTCGTGGCTCCGCGAGCTTCTATTCCGTATTTCGTGATTGGCCTCACACATGTCTTTTAGATTTTGATTTTGCTATCCACCCACATATACTTTTCCAGTCCCCTACTTTCCAGCTCATTCTTGCTGCTGTTCTACTTTCTCTCTGTTCTTCTACTTTCCAGCTCTACCCACTTCTTCTATTAGCTCCTGATCTATGTTTTTTTAATTTTTTCTTCTGATTAATTCTTTTTTAATAAAAAATTAACAAAGCCCTTCTAAAACAAAAATCAAAGCTTAGACTAGTAACTGATGTCCTTACGGGCGACTCACACTCCCGAAATCTATCGAAAGAGGAAAAATTCATATCATTTACATATGTGTGTGTATATGAAACTTATATATTGTGAGGTTAAGTAAATTTGATTACTATTGTTTATCCCAAAATTTAGTACTTAAAATTCAAATAGAATTCAAAAGTATATAAAGTAATTTACCTAACGGCTTTAAGATGGATGTTACATGATGAAGAGGCTGTGCGTGTTAAAATGATGATAATCAGCGCCGCTGCATGTTTGTGCAACTTCATTAATTGTCATTTATTTCGTGCTGGTGTTAAATGAAAAACGGCACTTTGGCAGGTGAACACGCACGTTTACTTATATAGAATGCTCCACCGACAATACTATATTTTGGTTTTATTAGCGCCATGCATACCATTTGCATATTATCAAGCTAGGTGATGAGTAAAGCACGCTACCAAAATATGTTTAAGGTTAGTTGTAAATTTAACTTTTTTTTATATGCCATCTCTGTATTTTAAAAATCGGACAGGAGGAAATATTGAAAATTTAAAGGAGAGGCAAGATTTGTACTTAAAAAAATGGGATTTAGTAGATTTGGTTAAAATTATGCATATTTTAAAATCTAGTGGAATTTATTAATAAAAGATTATTGCTATATAATTTGTTAAGTATTTAGTAAGTTTCTATTAATTATTTTTAATATCAAGCAATTGGAAATGTTGAAAATTTAAGGGAGAGACCATACCTGTACCGTACCTACTCCCCAGAAAAATGAGTTATTTTTGTACATTTCGTTGAATTATATATATTTTAAAATCTTCTAATAATTATTATTAGAAAATTAGTACTATGAAATCTTTTTAACATCTAGTAAGTTTTTACAAAGTATTTTTTATATCAGGCAATTGGAAATATTAAAAATTTAAGGAAGAGAACAGGTCTGTACTCCTCAAAAAAAAGAGGATTTTTTGGTACACTTCGTTAAAATTATATGTATCTTAAAACCTTCTAGGAATTATTATTGAAAAATTATTGCTATGTAATCTGTTTGATATCTAGTAAGTTTATACCAAATAGTTTACATATCAGCCAATTAGAAATATTGAAAATTTAAGGGAGAGACCAGGTCTGTATACGAAGAAATGAGATGCTTTTGTACAATTTGTTAAAATTTTAAATATTTTAAAATTTAGGAAAAATTATTATAAGAGAATTAGATCTAAATAATATTTTGGGTATCTTATAAGTTCATACAAAGTATTATAAAAATTAGGCCATTGAAAATTTTGAAAATTTAAGGGAGAGAACAGAGATGTACTCAAAAACTTTAGATTTTTCGTACATTCTGTGAAATCCTCAATATTTTAAAATCTATAAGAAATTATGTAAAAAAAATTATTTGTATGTTGTTTGTTTGGTTTATAATTAGTTTATATAAAATATTTTATGTATCAGGCAATGAGACATATTGAAAATTCAAGGGAGAGACCAGAGATGTACTCAAAAAGTTTACGTTTGTGGAACATTCTTTAAAATCGTGGACATTTTAAAACAAAATTATTTATATGTTGTCTGTTGGGTGTCTAGTTAGTTTATACAAAATATTTTACATACCAGGCGATTAAAAATATTGAAAATTTAAGGGAGAGACTAGAGCTGCACTCAAAAAATTAGGTTTTAGAAACATTCTGTTAAATCTTAAATATTTTAAAATATATAAAAAATTATTAAATAAAATTATTCATATG
Organism: Altica lythri; assembly: GCA_964028335.1. NCBI lineage: Eukaryota > Metazoa > Arthropoda > Insecta > Coleoptera > Chrysomelidae > Altica > Altica lythri. The sequence goes on from OZ034809.1 coordinate 5,683,190, forward strand.
TTTTCTCTTGGGTTTCTAGTTAGTTAATACAAAACATTTTATATATTAGGCAATTAGAAATATTGAAAATTTAAGGGAGAGACTAGAGCTGTACTAAAAAATTTAGTTTTTATAACATTCTGTTAAATCTAGAATATTTTAAAATAAATAAAAAATTATTTAAAGAAAATTATTCATATGTTCTCTCTTGGGTGTTTAGTTAGTTTATACAAAACATTTTATATATCAGGCAATTAGAAATATTGAAAATTTAAGGGAGATACCAGAGCTGTTCTCCAAAAGTTTAGGTTTATGGAACATTCTGTAAAATCTAAAATATTTTAAAAACTAAAAAAAATTATTAGAAGAACATTATTCATATGTTTCCTCTTGGGTGTCTAGTTAGTTCATACAAAACATTTTAGATATCAGGCAATGAGAAATATTGAAAATTTAGGGGAGAGACCAGAGCTGTACTCAAAAATTTCAGACTTTTTGAACAATCTGTTAGATCTTGAATATTTTAAAATCTATAAAAATTTAGTAAAAGAAAATTATTTATATGTTGTTTGCTAGGTATATAGTTAGTTTATACAAAATATTTTATATATCAGGCAATTAAAAATATTGCAAATTTAAGGGAGAGACCAGATATGTAGTCGAAAAAAGTTTTTTTTTGTTATACCTACAGCTTGATGAAACCTTAAATATTTACATATTTAATTTAAACTATTATAAGAGAACTATTCCTATATATCATTCGTTGTATCTTGAGCAGCTCTATACAAGGTGATTTAAATTAGAAGATTTTGAGTGTATTAAAAATTTAAGGAAGTGACCTAATCTGTACCAGAAAAGAGCTTTTTTTGTATATTTCGATATAATATTGAATACCATTGATTAACTTTAAGTAGTAAATAATTGTATAAAAACTAATTTTTTTAAGCTTTAATTTGGGTGTTACACCACTGTTTAGGTTAGACATACCGTTCTAATAGTACCCGCATTTATAAACAGAAGAAAAAACTGTAAAATAAATTTCCAGGTAAGAAAATCTCCTACTGAGGTGACAGGTAACCATTAATATTTTATTATCTATTTGATTTTTGGCTGTTACCCCCAAAGCTATAAAAATAAAAATAAAAGTTATGACTAGCGACAAAGCTACTCTCTAATTGGCATAGGGAAAGTGTGAACAAAATATAGAAATATGTTTTTTTTTTAAAGATATATCTAAGTAATAACAATTTATTATTATTGTTTTTATCTTAATTTTATTTATTGCTAAATTATAATTGGTTAGTTAAATATTTGAATTGTTATTTTGATGAAGACATCAGAACGATTAGATAAAATCAGAGTTATTTTTAACAAATCGAGATGATATATTACAAAATACAAACACGAAAAAACAATTAATTTTATAGCAATTTACATATTTTCAATATTACTTTATATATTTTTTTCATCGAGCAGATCGTACGAGGTTTATTCAGAAAGAAATGAAAATTTTGATACGATTCTTATTTTTTTTCTTATATTGGTTCACACGTGATTTAATGAGTTATTCACAATTTTTTTTTTTTGGAACTAAGTTCCTTACGGCAGGCTTGGATGAGATAGGGATTTTGCTGCGTGACTGAACTGAAAAAAATGTAATAGTAAAACCGTAACGAAAAACCGTTAAATGAGACGTGCATCAAACGCATTCTGGAAGTTATTATACGTAGCATTGGTGGTTCATTGGTAGAAAGCTCGCCTACAACGCGGGCGGCCCGGGTTCGATTCCCGGCCGATGCAATTTTTTTTTTGTATATATCTCTTAACTTTAACCTTTTTTTGTTAAAGTAATATGAGATATAATTTTTAAAAATCTTGATAGTTGAAAGTAGTTAGGAAAGGTGAGAAAAAATAAATGTATACATTACTCTTTAAAGCTCACCTTGAATTTTAAAGAAGCTTCTGATTTCACTGATTTTGATATTGACCGTTAAATGAGACGTGCGCAGGCGCTACAGTCGTATACACAAGCGAGCAGTGTTATGTGTCGATTCTACATTAGCCGAAGGAACTTCGTTCCTACCTGGTGTCCCACGACACCATTTTAACTTGTTTTCTGAACATACCTCGTATTTAAATATAAATGGTTTTTACAACAATACACTATACATTATTATTTTTTAGATAACTGACCTCATCTTTATTATTGTTAATTTTGCAAATTTCTACTATGCATTTATAATTTTTTTTAACTCTTAGCCAAGAGTTACTCTGTTAACTGTCGTTCACCTTTCTTATCACTTTGATATAATTCTCTAAAAAGTAGAACGCATAGTTTCACATAATATATTCTCTTATATTTATCAGACGATAAAAATATAATCCAAGTGTTTATCTGAAGAGAAGAAAGATTTTATGATGGAATGTTGATAACACTGCGCTTATCCTTCTAGTACAAAAAATTATAATAATAAAAGAGTTGGAAAGTAATATGATAACAATTTGTTTGATGTATATGAAAATGCTTACACAATTTAATTCCATACAAAAAATTGTGTTATCATTAGAAAAATACTTTTAGAGGAAAGTTAGCGGTTTCTAAACCATGTTTGTGACTAAACACCTTCTAAACGACTGCGCCGATTTTGATAATATTTTTTATATGCGTTCAAGTGGATTCGAGAATGGTTTAGATTCTTCATCATCTTCGTCACTGCTTGAAAAAGCATGTTGTAGTCCATAAAAGTTACTGAAGTCCTTTTTTGCCATTGCCCCGCACCACTCGTCTCTGCCAGACGTCCGTACTGTGTAAATTGGGTCTTATAAAACTTGAAATCGAAACCTAAAGTCCGAAAAAAAGTATATTCCGTACATATAGATACTGATTAACATATTTCCTGATCTTATTTTAAAACTATGCATAATTATGTTTGGATTTTAAACTTATCTAAGTTTTTCGACTAATTACTTCATTTTACAAGACTTGAAACCGAAAGCTAAAGACTGACAAAAAAGTAAATTCCGTACATATTTCTCTTTCTGCATACAAACCGTCAGTTTTTAAATTAATTATTTCAATCGTGGAAACTGTTGAAAAAGTTATTTGTTTCGTTACAAAATGGTTTGCTCGTAAAGAACAAGAAAATATCGTTGGTATAATTAGCGGGAGGCACCAGAATCATCCATTAGCTTCAATACAACTTACTGGGAAAAACGTTAATGTCTTCATTTCATGTGCGGTTCGTCGAGAACAAGACAGGCAGTTAAATAAATGAAAGTAAAACGATAAACTTATACGGGTGCATATTGGTTAATAGCAAAAACATTAGTATGCGTTTTGTAAAAAAAAATTAAATACATATCCATTCCAGTTCTTAATAAAATTTTAATAAATACAGGTTTGTCTATACTTCTCAGTAATTACTAAGATTAATAAGGTCATTATCACAAAAATTTATAAACTATAAAAAGGTGTTTTTAATTATCAATTTTAGAATTGATTTCTCAAGTGTTTTTTCCCAATAAATTTTTTGACTAATCAATTTTGCACTAAGAATAACATTTTTAGCACTCAAAAACTTCTTCGTTGGCTGCTTCGCGATAATAAATTATAGCATTTCAAAAATTTCCATTCTTTTAAGATCGAAAAGATTAAAACAGTTTATTCTTAAGCTCAAGGAGCTTTTTATCGGCACATTTTTTTGAAGCTTTTTCTTATCGATTCTTCAACTTCTGAAAAAATATTTCTATCCTCATCATCCACAAGTCAGACCCAAGGCGCAGTTTTGCGTAAGCCTGGGTAAACTGGCTACTGTTTTCCAGGCTGAAGTGGTTGCCCTATCCGAGTGTGCAAGAGTGTGTTTGGAGCGTGGTCTGACAGGCCAAACCATATACATAAACTCGGACAGTAGAGCAGCGCTAATGGCACTTGACAGTTTTGACTTTACCTCTAAGGCAGGATGGAACTGTCATCAGGCCATGAAAACCCTGGTAGAGAACAACAAGGTTATCCTTAGTTGGGTTCCGGGGCACAAAGGTATTGCTGGAAATGAGGGAGCTGACAAGTGGGCAAACAAAGGAGCTGAAAGCCCGCTGATTGGTCCAGAGCCGACGTGTGGTATTGCTTACAACACAGCACGAAGAGCTGTTCGCCAGTGGATGGGCATAGAACATCGAAAGAGCTGGGAAAGAACAGAAGGCAACATACAGTCAAAGAGAATGCTGCAGACACTCTCTGGTGCTATAGCGGCAGATGCGCTTGGGCTGGGGAGGAAGACCCTGCGGAAAGTGGTTGGCTTCATCAGCGGCCACTGAGTATTCCGCGGACATCTTCATATGATGGGAATTCAAGTTGAAAACCTCTTATGTAGAAAATGCGGTGAAGAGGAGGATACAGCTTTCCACGTAATATTCGTGTGCCCAGCCCTGCAAGGTCTGCGTGTGAGATCCCTTGGCCTACCGACCGGAGATCAAAGGGAAGAACGGGTAACCATAGCCAAAAGGATCTCATGGTTGATTAAGAACCTAGGATTTGACGGAGAATGAGGACCTGTGAATGAGGTACAATAAGCTGTACTAGCTGCGATGCAATCCCATGGTCTACCCCTAACCCTGGCCATCTGTTAAAAAAATCCACAATTCTTAATTAAAATCTGTAGTATCTATAATCCAATAGATATAAAATGTTACTCAAACTTTGACCTGCAGAGTTTTTGAGGCTTTTTCTTTTTAGTCGTATTACTCTTTATGTCTGATGACAAATCGTCATCATCAACAAATCTCTTGTTTTTTAAATCGCTGTGGAGTATTCCTGTATTACGTTTAGCTTCCTTTTTAAATTTCTTCATGTATTCAATATTATACATATAAATTTTATTCACCAGGAATCTTAATGTAAAGCATTTGAAATTCTCTATCCTAACATTACCATACATTGAGTTCTGAATATTGAAATGTTTCTCATTAAAATTTATTCTCGCTTACTATCAACAGTATTACAGTTTTAATTTTGAACAAATTAGAATTAAAATTGAAACTCTCGGATAATCTTGAATGCTTTTAGGAATAAAGTGCTAATAAACATCCTTAAGCTCAAAATTTACTGCTACTATTTAATTTCTACGCCAATGAGTGTAAAACTGCATTAAAAACTAGTTAACGCCAAAGAAGAGACAACGTGTGTGGTGTTGAAGACGATATTGTAATTTTCGGAATGAAATTTTTGAGCCAAACGTGTTGCAATTTACTTTTGTAATCGCTTTTAAATTGCCACCCTATCCGAAAAGCTTAATATAATTGATAGGTTATTATTAATATTTATAGGAACAGAAATTGATGGATTGTCTGATGAATACATAATCTACAAACAACAAGAACAACTTATATAACAAATATTACATATGTGATAATAAAATTTATAATGCGAATGATAAATACGTCAAAATTAACTTTTAAATCCAAAGCTCCGCTTGTAGTAACAAGTTACTAAAAGGAGTTCTGATTTTTCAGAGATTTTTAATTCCAAATAAACAAATCTACATAAATTGGTTTCCTCTTGAAGCCGTGCAAATCTAAGCCCTTATAACTACATTTTCCATCAATTTTTTTAGGTTTCCAGAGGAATGCTTTCAATTGCTTCCGTAATATTGTTCTTTAGCGTATCTACAATATTTGATTTTGGCATAAACCATATCTTTTAAAAATCTCCATAAAAAAGTCAGGAGCCGTTAAATCCGGTCACCTTGGTGGCCAAATCGAGAAATTAAACGTCCCAGAAAGGTTCATTGTTTCCCTAGCTTTGTGACAGTAAGATAATTACCTGTAGCGTCTTTCAAGAGGTCTAATGAGATCTCCATACCAAACACGGCACCAAATTGTGACTCGAAGAGGATGGAATGGTCGTTCATTGATGACACGAAGCTCTGGAATGCCCACATAAGGCAATTCTGCTTTCAAATTGGTCAGTTATATATTACCAACCTTGTATTGAGGTTTATTCCAGGATACCAAAAAGGATCGATTTCTGCTCTTAGCAATATAATTTATAGAAATTCTTATAGATTGTTATTGTCGGTTATTCTAATATCTGACATACAAGTAGATTGTCAATACTGTCAATTAATGTGTGAATTAGTTTGTTTAACTATACTGTACTTTAATAAAAATCCTTGTACTTATTCATGGTTCTTTAAATATTTAGGCTAATTCAAATATTTGCTTAAAATAAACAAGACAGACATTGATATTTCTACAAGCCGATGTAGGTTTTAAGTATGTATAATATTAAATCTAATCAATAATACTCAATAACTTATGTAACAAATGTAAATATTTAATCGGTGATTGTTGCAAATTTTTTTTCCGTCTGGTATAAAGGTTACAGTTCATTGATGGCCTTAAAGTAAATAGTTTGGATTCGGAGACATACTACTACAATGCAAATTTCACCTTGGTCTGAATTCAGGATAAATAAATAATTTGTAAACAAAATATTTAAAGATTATATATGTTGTATGAGTCACTGTAGATACCTATATTGCCAATGTGTGATTTGAAGCTGCTCTTTTTTAACTCAGATAAGAAGGTATGAGGAGCGTCTGAATTTATTTAAAATAGCTCTTGATAATCATCTGTTGCTTGTCATAAGTCATTGTTTGTCATTCTAATATATAAAAAACGTCAAGAGTAACAACGGCCCAGACCCAAGGGTCTGTTTTATGGATACCCCAAAGGTTGACCCTTAAAAACAACCTCCGAACTCCTCGAGTGTGACCTCAACGACGCTCTTTTATAGCCAATTCATACGCTACGTGAGAATAAGAATGAAACTATATAAGTCGCCTTGAAATCTATGTCACTTGTCATAGATTATTGTTAACATTTGTAATATTCACTTTAATTGAAGTTTTCCATTGAGTTAAAGATCTTTCGTGTTTTGTTGATATTTGCTCAATATAAGTCTCTATAGACATTTCTCGATTGTCATAGATTGTCCACAGTGTCAACTGTCTAAGTTTGTCAAAATATTTGTATTATAAATGCTGTAAGACTCAATGTGTTTCCTTATATTGCCATTAAGTGAATTAAAGCTGCTTTTTTAAACTAAGATATATATGCTGCCAAAGTAGATCGCTATTCTACCATTTTGTAGCATTTAAAAAACATACCTTTCCCTACACTTTTTTAGTTGTTAAAAAATTATATATGTACTACAATATGTTCTCCGATGCGATGGATTAATTGGAGTGTGCTAAATCCAGGCATGGATGTGAGTCATTAGACCATAACCGTGAAGAGGCTGATGTTGCACCGTTAAACTGTTAAATCTGGTGAAACTTTCAGTATTTTGACACACCATACTCACACACTTATATTATGTTTAGATTGGCGCCAGACGGTATTCTGTTTTCAAATCAAAGCAATTAATGCTTTCAGCGGTATTTTATTAGTTTATAATTTTCTATGCGGATAAATTTTGGAAGTGGAATCCAGCACGCGTTTAAATAGTAAGGAAGAAACAAACATTTTTTTAATAACATCAACATGACTGCGCTTAAAATAACTTGATTTTGAGTTTTTTTAAATTAGTAAAATACTAAAAATATGAGCATTATCATCCATTGAATCCACTGTCACTAATAATAACTTGTCAGTCTTATCATTCCTGTCAATATATTAGAAATGAATTTATAGTCTAATCTGTGAGAGCTTTACAATATGTAGCAAAATCTGTAGCTCAATTGCAAATCTTTAATAAAATGGAATATTAAAAATTTTGACAAACTTCACTCGATTACGCTTTGTGACAGTTGACAATTGACTCGTAGGTAAGTACATCATTTATTTAAATGACAAAAACAACAATCTATGTGACAGCCAAGAACGTATTTAAGAAGGATGCTCCACTTGCTTGGTAGGGGTATGCGTGCCTGATGGAAGCAATGTGGGCAAGGCGAGAGACTAGACTGGAGCAAACGGCTACTGCGCATCTAGCGCCGTCTCTTTCTTTCTCATTACTTATTCAAACACCAGCACGCTACTGACTTTCTCACTCTTGAACGAGCAGTGAGAAGAACAGAGACAGCGCTAATGCGCAGTAGCTCTTTGCGCCAGTCCAGTCTCTCGCCTTGCTCACATTGCTTCCGTTTTCATTGCACACGGCAGCTCATAGTTCAACATAGGTTGTTTCTTAAATACGTTCTTGGTGACAGCCCTATGTGACATTTGACAATTGACTTGTACAGCATAGATGAAAACGACAGACAACAGACAGACAACCTATGACAAGCGACAGATGACTGTAGAGAGTTATATTAAACAAATAAGAACATTTGGAATCAACTGTCACTATCCATCGTGTCATACCTCTCAATAGATTAAAAGTAAATTAGTTGTTTGTTTCTTTGGCAGCCCTACAAAGTCCACTCCAGGACATAGGCCTTCCCATGACGTTTCCATACTTTTCGTTCCTGTCTGCTCTTTCCATAATGTCATCTATCCAAAGTCTTTGCGGTCTCCAGAGAGTAACCTGCTTGGTCCATCTCTCAGGATCCTTTGTCTTGTGATATGTCCTGCCTATATCCACTTTGCAGTTATGGCAGTAGTAATCACATCTTCCACCATTGTTTTTCTTCGAGTTTCTTCGTTATTTTATGTAGTCTCTGAAACTAATTCCCAGCATTTTCCTTGTTTTGGTTGTTAGGGATATTGTTTCCATACCATACGTTATCACAGGTATGATACAAGTATAAAATGCTTTTCTTTTAAGATTGATCGGCGTTTCCTTGTTCCTTAATATCGCACCTAATTTTCCTGCGGCTGCCTAAATCATACGAATTTTCCTATCTATTTCTACCGTTTGATTCTCTTTGCCTAGTTTAATGATGTGTTCAAATATACATTTTCTGTCACATTTTTGATTTTATTTTCATCTACCATAATGTTAGTTTGTTCTGTAGATAGAACTTTAGTTTTCCCTAAGTTCATGTGAAGACCAATTTCCTTTGAGACCTGATGTAGTTTGATTTGAGTATGTTGTAGTACGTTTATGTTTGTACTGATAAGTATATCATCCTCCCACTTCGGTTTTTCTCCTACTTTGGTTTTTTGAACACATCTTCCAGCACAAGGGCGAATAGCAATGGTGAGATGGTGTTACCTTGTCTTACTCCTTTCTTGATATGTATTTTTTTTGTTGTTTTATCTTTTGTAATGGTAATCTAAAGCGTCGGGTTATCATAGATATATTTCAACAAGGTCCGTAACGGGCATCAATTCTTGCGTTGTTAATTGCTTCAAAGGTTGTTTGAACCAAATGCTTTTTTGTAGTCGACAAAGGTAAGATTTTTCATGGGTCATGGAAGGTTGTATTCTATATTTGTTCGTACAGTTTGTATGTGTGCGAAAGCCTACCTAGTGATTGGTAATCGTCTAGTTTTTTGGTTAGTCTGTTGGTAATAATTAACGAATTAACTGCTACGAAAATCCCAAATACATATAAAAATAAAAATAATGTTGGCTCCAGACTGTAATTGTTTAAAATTCTCGAATATAATTAAAATTTTTTAAAGTAACATGATAATGGAAAGTTATTTAATAATTCTCCTTTTTTGGAAATACTTTTGTAAAACTCGTTGAATTTATGTAGTAGGTGACGATTAAGATTTTACATCTTTCGACACAAACTTAATGTTTTTTAAGAAGAAAAACAAGACTTTATATCACCATAAAAAACTTAGATCCGTGAGAAGTATTAAATTAATATGGAAAACTTCGAATTTAAATTGAATATCATTAACCTTTCTTTACACTATCGATAGATTCTTATTATGTCCTGATTTAGTTACATAGTAAAGTTGAATTATAATCTTGATGAATTAATTTGATAAACCTGTATATCCGGTGATTAAAAGACCTACCACAATTTCTTTTTATAAAAAAATTGATAAATTTAACATTAAACATTCTTTTAGTTCTTATTAAACTGTTACTAACCCTTCATCTGACAGTTCTATAGCCATTAAATAAACAAAGTGAGTATAATCCTTTCAACGGTGAAATGAATGACATACGAAAAGGTTCACATAATGATGATTTACTTGATCCTTTTATACAGCCAGGACACAAAGCTTAAAGCTGACAATAATAAGATTAGTACCGAAAAATACTCCATAGTTCAGAAGTAAATAGGATTTAAGATATCTGACAACTGATGCTTTAAAGAAGAAAACCAAAGGGTTGAGAGAAATTTTCAGAAAAATGGAGTAAACATGAGTCACTGTAATGTGAGACTCATAACAGTAACCAGTTGGTCCAATCCCAAAAATGTATATAATTGTTACATTTTCTTTATGTCCTTTATATCCTTAGCTAAAGTGGAGAATTTCAATAAAATGAAATATGATAAATTTTGACATACGTCACTTGATTAACCTATGTGACAGTTGACAATCTCTACGATTGACTGGTACACCAGGAATTCAAATGAAAGACAACAAGTGACAAGTGACAGTTAAGTATTGAAGGTTATTTAATATAAATTATGTAAATATGAAGAGACCACGAAACTTATGCATTGTATAGAGAGCAAAATCTTAAACTCGATTGGAGTACTTCAGTAAAATCGAATATAACAAATTTTTACACTCGATTACTATGAATGACATTTGACACTGATGACTAGTATGTCAGATAATGACATATGACATATGACACTTATGACAACTTACGAAACTTTAGATTGCGAACAACATGTATCAGATTGTAACTTCTGTTAAAACTTTGTTCATCGATCTCTTAATATCAACACAGTTTTCTATACTTAAAATGTGTCTTCTATAATGCTGATATAGATAAATAAATAAAAAATTAAGCTTTTTCTATATAAGAAAAAAATATGTAGCGTAACATTGACTTGTCAATTGGTAGCCCATTAACATGACCCATCATCAAAAGGTAGATGACGGCAAGTCCTGCGGCGCGGCGGTTTGAAATACATCAGGCTTCTTTCAATCTTGATTATTATACGGGTTTAACAGCATTTAGACCTGTCAGACACTCATTAGTCAAATTTACGAGGTTAATCAAATACCTAGTTTAATGCAACGAAATTTTTGTAAATAAATATAATCATGGCTTAATCAAAATTTTCTCTTATTTAATGAACGCTGGATTATTTTAGTCTTAATGGATTTTAATTTGTTGGATATATAATTAATGGGTGTTATTTAATCGAAATGTTTAAGAATTTATTATATTAAAAATATTTTGCATATGTCAAACTTTTTTTACATAATTTTTTGGCTTTAATATTAATAAAAGCAGAATTATATTAAATTGTTAAAAAAAATTTGTTTACTGTTGATTGAGATTTACCTATTCTGAAGTTTTTGCTTAAAGATGTCTTATAAAGCAACGAAAGTTGGTTGGGAGGTACCCAAAGCTCAAATTTGTTAAATATTTTATAATGAAAACAGAGGCTTTGGAAAAAAGATACGGCACTGCACCTGCAAGCACACTGGTAAAAACACTGTAGTTCTTTGTATGAAATAATATTAAACTGTAAACCAAAAGTTATTTTACTTTGTTTACTGTTAGTTAAGATTTATTTATTTTGAAATTTTTGCTTAAAGATGTCTTATAAACCAACAAAAGTTCGTTGGAGGATACCCAAAGCTAAAAGCTTTCACATATTCCAGAATGAAACCATTTCACACAGAACCATTTACAGATCAATAGCTGAGTTCAAGCAATCAATAACATGTCTGCATTTTCCAAAAGGTGGAAGATCACGTATATTTACTACACAAATATTGCTGAAAAGAACAAAATACCCTCAAGCGTAACTTTTTCTTATACCAAAATAATGTCGTCAACTAAGGCGGGGCAGTTTGCCGATGAAAAATCCTAGACGACGAAAAGTATTTCGGTCTAAGTAATTGTGAAATAAAGGATTAATTGCAAACAATGTTGAGGAATCTGACGATGTTAGATACAAACATAAATCCAAATTTGCAGATTAACTTTAAGTTTGGTGCGCAATTTCTAATAAGGAAGAATCCCTACCATTTGTGGTAGAAGTGAAGGATAAAACTTTCCAAATTACATTAGTTTGTCCACGATATACCATTTTACATGCAATCAAGATGTATTCGAAACTACACTACATACCTACCTTTTATCACCAAAAACGATTATCCTCTAAACTTGCCACAAGCTCGCCCAATAGAGGATGCCTAGAAAGGTTAAGCATGATGGTTGGGAAGCCTAAGATGAACAATTAGGACAGCGAATTTACAAAAACTAAGGGATATTGATCAAAATTCTGTCCTGAGTGTAATTTGTAGAAATTTGCGTTTGATAGAGCAAAATGAGACTCTACGAGAAGGTATTGCTTATTCGTCTTGGTCAACCACGTATCGTACGAGATTAAGTAACCATGGTTTACACACAAATTTGCAGATAAACTTTTAGTTTGGTGCGCAATTTCTAACAAGGAAGAATCTTTTTTGGTAGAAGTGAGAGATGAAACTTGAAACTGCCTATCCAAATTGCATTAGTTTGTCCATGACATCATATTTTACTCAAGAGATATTCAAAACTACACTAAATACCAGCTACCTTTTATCCCCAAAAACCATTATCCTCTAAACTTGCCGCAAGCTCGACCAATAGAAGATTTTTAGGCTTTACTGCCTATGAAGGTTTACCATGGTGGTTGGGAAGTTCAAGACGGCGAATTTACAAAAACTAAGGAATATTGATCAAAATTCTGCCCTGAGCGTAATTTAAAGAAAGCGTTTGATAAAGCAGAATGAGACTCTACGAGAAGGTATTGCTTACTCGTCTTGGTCGACCACGTATCGTACGAGATTAAGTAGCCATGGTTATCACACAGGAGGCATGAACGTTCTCACTGATCCGTCTACGTCAGTTGAAACTAGTAGTCTTCTTAACCCATGAGATATTGAGCGATCCGCATACGGCGCTCACAATACACCAAGGGTATTAGAAGACACTCTCGAATCGTAAGCTCCCAAGACACGAACGTCAAAGACGACAATCTTCAACCAATTCTTTAGAAGAACTCCTCCACCGATACCACTTTCACAGATATCTAGAGCACCTGCTAACCAGACCTCCTACCCAGATTTCTGACATCATCAATCCTAACCATTGTAACGTTAAAACGTCCTAAAGGGCGTTATTCCCGTGCTAGCTTACTAAATGGCGGGTTACTTTTTAAGAGTATTATCAGTCTCTTCCAAACAATTGAATATTCTGTCAAGGCTAATTAATGAATTAATTAATCTCTTATCTCATTAATCTTCGGAAACCCGTGTTTTGACTCATGTGTATCGGTGTCGATTGTACAGGGATGATTTTCCTTCCAATTTCCAAAAGTCGGTTAAAATTCGGTATTAAAATTATTTTCCTTTTTCTTCACAAAATGGCTGGAACTTTTCCAATGTTGTTATAGCTTAATAAATTTGGATAAACCTTGTATTTCGTAGAGGTATAATAAAAAATTAAACCAAATTGTTTGACCTACTAAATCGAAATGAAGAATTACTAACGACGACCAGAAAACGTGGAAAATTTTACTGTAAAACCGCTCACGGCATATTTTTGAACTACAACTGTTAAACTAATTCATTTACACCGATGTATGGTATGTACGGTAACAATAGCCTTTTGGGACATACGTTATAATGTTTTTTGATACTTGAATCTTCTATTAGAAATCTAATAAAGATAAATTGTACGTAGGTATCTATATATTTTTCAATTATTAATTATTTTCTTAAAAATAAATAAATTACTATTTATTTCAATTTTCTCTGCTAATAAAGTGCGTTGTTAGAAATTGTTGTATTACAGTACCTTGAACTCAATTACAGAAATTCAATCTAATAAAAAGACACGTTTTCTAATCTTCTGAAACGAAGACTGTTATCATAAAATAATTTTTTATTTTTCTATACACTCGACGGCTACATTCAAGATTATTAATGTCACGAACGACAAATTATTACATTTTTTCCTTGTACAACAGTCAAATAAAGTACCTATGAGAATCGAAAACTTGTATAGGTAACCGATTTGACGCCTAATTTTTCCTTAATGACACTCTTAATTAATTACAAACACACCCATTGTAGCTATACCGCTTCTTCTAAGATTATTCATGAATATATACCCAACTTTCCTCTTGTTGCTTACCACTAATAAGTGTTCCTACTGACTTTTATTTCAAATCGGTAAGTTATAAGCCAATCAAAATTGTTTGATATGCATCGTAATGACTTTTCTCAGTTTCTAATAGATGGGGAATTCAGGAAATTTAAATATTTTTTAACACTTAACAAAATTGATTAAAGATATGTTTTATCGTAATTATAAATGAGCAAACACAGAATCATTTAGCATACCTTTCATTCATGTCTGTTATTAAATCACGATATTTTTTATGGAAAAATTCTAGTTTTGTATACTTTTTTATGGATATTAATGAGATTAATTGCTCGATAAAGATTCATTTATGCGAACGGCACTCAGTTCTTTGGTGGAGAGCGAGGCGTGGGTTCATTCGAGCTAAATATATTTTTTTTTTAAATGAAAATGGGCGGCACTAATTTTTTTAATCCTATAGATGGGAAAGATGGGAAACCCATAAAAAAAAAATATATAAATTGGTTAAAGTAAACCTGTTTTCCAATTTGTTATCGTTTTTTTTTTATTTTTTAACATTTTCTTAGCTTTTTGTGATTTTTCATATTTTTCAGTTTTCTTTTTTATTTTTTTTTATAATTTTCTGATTTTTGTGTCGAGTAACAATTTTTTTCTATTTTTTAACGTTTTCTCCAATTTTTTTGTGGGATTTTAATTTTTTTGCGATTTTTTAATATTTTTATATTTTTCTGATTTTTTTGGGGTTACGCTTTTTGGTTTCATTTCTATGCTGCATGTATCCTATTTCAATTAATTTTTCAAAATCACAAGATTTTTATTCATTTTTTTATTTTTTTTTTGTAATATTTTTAATTGTTTACGATTTTTAAATTTTTTATAATTTTCTGATTTTCCAAGATTTTTTACACAATTAAATTTTACATAAAATAATTTTTTTCAGTTTTTGTGAATTTTTAAATTTGTTCCCCCTTTTTATCATTTTTTTTTATTTTCTGATTTTTTTAAGCTGTTTTTCTAATTTTTTACCTAAATAAACCGTTTTTTATTCAGTTCTTTGGTGGAGAGTGAGGCGTGATTTTGTGATTTTTCATCTTTTTTAGTTTTCTTTTTTATTTTTTTTTATAATTTTCTGATTTTTGTATCGAGTAACAATTTTTTTCTATTTTTTAACGTTTTCTACAAATTTTTTTGTGAGATTTCAAATTTTTTGCGATTTTTTAATATTTTTTATTTTTCTGATTTTTTTGGGGTTACGCTTTTTGGTGTCGTTTCTATACTGCATGTATCCTATTTTAATTAATTTTTCAAAATCACAAGATTTTTATTCATTTTTTAATTTTTTTTTGTAATATTTTTAATTTTTCACGATTTTTAAATTTTTTATAATTTTCTGATTTTCCAAGATTTTTTACACAATTAAGTTTTACATAAAATAATTTTTTTCAGTTTTTGTGAATTTTTAAATTTGTTCCCCCTTTTTATCATTTTTTTTATTTTCTGTTTTTCTAATTTTTTACCTAATTAAACCGTTTTTTATTCAGTTCTTTGGTAGAGCGAGGCGTGATTTTGTGATTTTTCATATTTTTTAGTTTTCTTTTTTATTTTTTTTTATAATTTTCTGATTTTTGTGTCGAGTAACAATTTTTTTCTATTTTTTAACGTTTTCTACATTTTTTTTGTGAGATTTCAAATTTTATGCGATTTTTTAATATGTTTATATTTTTCTAATTTTTTTGGGGTTACGCTTTTTGGTGTCGTTTCTATACTGCATGTATCCTATTTTAATTAATTTTTCAAAATCACAAGATTTTTATTCATTTTTTTATTTTTTTTTGTAATATTTTTAATTTTTCACGATTTTTAAATTTTTTATAATTTTCTGATTTTTCAAGATTTTTTACACAATTAAGTTTTATATAAAATAATTTTTTTCAGTTTTTGTGAATTTTTAAATTTGTTCCCCCTTTTTATCATTTTTTTTATTTTCTGATTTTTTTAAGCTGTTTTTCTAATTTTTTACCTAATTAAACCGTTTTTTATTCAGTTCTTTGGTGGAGAGCGAGGCATGATTTTGTGATTTTTCAGTTTTCTTTTTTATTTTTTTTTATAATTTTCTGATTTTTGTGTCGAGTAACAATTTTTTTTTATTTTTTAACGTTTTCTACAATTTTTTTGTGAGATTTCAAATTTTTTGCGATTTTTTAATATTTTTTTATTTTTCTGATTTTTTGGGGGTTACGCTTTTTGGTGTCGTTTCTATACTGCATGTATCCTATTTTAATTAATTTTTCAAAATCACAAGATTTTTATTCATTTTTTTATTTTTTTTTTGTAATATTCTTAATTTTTCAAGAGTTTTAAATTTTTTATAATTTTCTGATTTTCCAAGATTTTTTACACAATTAAGTTTTACATAAAATAATTTTTTTCAGTTTTTGTGAATTTTTAAATTTGTTCCACCTTTTTATCATTTTTTGTATTTTCTGATTTTTTAAGCTGTTTTTCTAATTTTTTACCTAATTAAACCGTTTTTTATTCAGTTCTTTGGTGGAGAGCGAGGCATGATTTTGTGATTTTTCAGTTTTCTTTTTTATTTTTTTTTATAATTTTCTGATTTTTGTGTCGAGTAACAATTTTTTTCTATTTTTTAACGTTTTCTACAATTTTTTTGTGAGATTTCAAATTTTTTGCGATTTTTTATTTTTTTTTTATTTTTCTGATTTTTTTGAGGTTACGCTTTTTGGTGTCGTTTCTATACTGCATGTATCCTATTTTAATTAATTTTTTAAAATCACAAGATTTTTATTCATTTTTTTATTTTTTATTTTTGTAATATTCTTAATTTTTCACAATTTTTAAATTTTTTATAATTTTCAGATTTTCCAAGATTTTTCACACAATTAAGTTTTACATAAAATAATTTTTTTCAGTTTTTGTAAATTTTTAAATTTGGTACCCCTTTTTTATTATTTTTTTTATTTTGTGATTTTTCAGTTTTCTTTTTTATTTTTTTTTATAATTTTCTGATTTTTGTGTCGTGTAACAATTTTTTTCTATTTTTTAACGTTTTCTACAATTTTTTTATTATTGAATATCAATTTTTCACCATTTTTACAATATTTCAAGATTTTTTACGATTTTATAAACTTTTACCTTTCATCACAAAATTGTGGTAACATTTTTAATAATATAAATAAGACATTTATATCTATAACAGTTATTAGTAAAACTCATCTATCTCTATTAAACTATTTAAAAAAATTGGTGCCCATTAATTAATGTTTTTTTTAGAGTTTAAATTGAGCCATAGTGAAAAACAGTCCGACCCCACATTATGTGCTAAAATCTGATATTTAATTGCATTGGCCCAGATTATAGTTATTAAATGTTGGGAAATAAATGGTGCTCATAATTGTAGGGCAGAAAATTGGGCCTTTTTTATTATCTGCATGGGTGGTTTGTAGATCCACAAAATTGAATTGCATTTTTATGTTTGTCAGAATAAGCAAATAGTTTGCGTGATATATCATCTTCTGGCATACTTATTAATTAATTATTTATTCAATGTCTATCATAAATTTTAATAAAATATTATCGTACATTTCAATTTTCATATTTAAGTAGATATTTACATAAATTTATAAATTTGATAAATTTTAAAAATCTATTTTAATAATTTAATTTTATAATAAAATAAATAAATAATAATTATTAAAACATAATAATTTAATCAAAGAATTAAAAGCCGTAAAAAGTAGTAATTAGATTTCTAAAAACGAGCCTGCTAACTCTACCTATAGCCGGTAGCGCTAATAACCATTGGGCAACGGATGCCTAAGCGGTTAGTCGACCAATTTTTGATCATATCTAGATTTATGTCGTTTAGGATTCTTACCGGCTATAGGTTAATGTTATTTCTAGTTTGTCTAATTTCTAAATATCATAAAACCAGTCTAAAAAACTGAATGAATTTACTATCTATCTAAAACTGTTAAGTAAAGAAACCACTTATGTTTACACTGTTTAACTGAAGATGAACTTTTAGCAAACAATTCTTGAAGATTGTTTACACGTGTAAAGTCAACAATTATCATGACAAAAATTCAGTCAGATTTTAAAAATAGAATGTAATTAAACATTTATAATTGTAAAATTTTTGTCATCATCTCGACGAAATTTAACTAATTTATATTATAAATCATGCAATATACACTTCAGTTGAGATTTTTTATTGTATTCGGAATTACGATGTTAAAAATTTATAGTTTAGTTATTAAATATAGAAGAGTTAAAAAGTAGATTCAACAAGTCTGGAAAAGCATACGAATAAATTTTAAGAAGTTTACTGTTGTACTATAGAAAAACATTTTAAATCTCTAACGTAAAATATGTCATCTGTCGGATGTCAACATTGTCAACTATCAAATGTCAACTATCAAATGTAAACTATCAAATGTCAACTATCAATTGTCAATTATCAAATGTCAACTATCAAATATTAAGAAATAAATGTCAACTGTCAAATGTTAAATGTCAGAAGTAGTAAATATTTGGTCAAATGTCAGAAATGTCAGAAATGTGAAAATAGATACGAAGAAGAAGAGAAAGTTGCATACAAATCATCGTCTACTTCTAATGCCATATAAGTTTTTTTACATTAAAAATTTGATAATTTAAATGAATCACATTTTATAATATCCTTCAGGAACACTATATATTCCAGGCAGATGTAATGCTAGGCGACGCCTGAACAGTAATATGGGCGGCTTAAGGTCTATACAAGTTTTTTTTGAATTCATATTCTTATATAGTTATCACTGGCGTCGATACATACTTAGAATTTGAATTTGGAGTATTTATTTCTTCCAAAATGAGTTTAATCATTCATAGTTTCGCGAGATTTCCAAAGGAAATATGCAGTTTTAAAATTTTCTGTGGTGAGAGTTTTATTTGTATGAAATATTGGAATGCTTAGTGATTGGTAAGTTATCATTTTCTACAAAATCAAGTTTAGTGTGGAAAACTCTAGTAAACCTAATGTATTTAAAAATTTCTTTGTATTTGAACCATTTTTATATAAAAATAGCTCTGTAGGGCATAATAATCAATGATTTCTTTAATTTTTTTTGATTTTTGAAGTGATAACTTCTTATGGGAGAGTAAACTGCTATGTAACGTAACGCGTTACAAAATTTTAAAAAATTAAAAAAAATTGAAAATGTTGAAAATTTCAACTTTTTTGTTTAACCCTGTATATCTCAAGAACCATAAAAGGTATTGAAAAAGTAAAAAGTTTTATGGAAAATACAAAGATTTTCCTATAAATATGCAAATGTTCACTAAAATTGATTAAATAGAAATATTTAAAATTTAAGGGAGAGACTGACTATGTTCTTTTTTTTTTTGTTGATTTACGATTTTCTTCAAACTTTTTAGTTTAACCATATATATCTCAAGAATCATAAAAGGTATTAAAAAAAGGAAAAGTGTTATGGAAAATATAAAGAATTTTCTATAAATCAGCAAATTTTTAATTAATATTAATTAAAGAGAAATATTGAAAATTTAAGGGAGAGACTGACTATGTTTTTTTTTGTTGATTTACGATTTTCTTCAAACTTTTTAGTTTAACCCCATATATCTCAAGAACCATAAAAGTTATTAAAAAAAGGAAAAGTGTTATGGAAAATATAAAGATTTTTCCATAAATTTGCAAATTTTTATTAAAATTAATCAAAAAAAAATATTGAAAATTTAAGGGAGAGACTGACTATGTTTTTTTTTTGTTGATTTACGATTTTCTTCAAAGTTTTTAGTTTAACCCCATATATCTCAAGAACCATAAAAGTTATTAAAAAAAGGAAAAGTGTTATAAAAAATATAAAGATTTTTCTATAAATTCGCAAATTTTTATTAAAATTAATCAAAGAGAAATATTGAAAATTTAAGGGAGAGACTGACTATATTCTTTTTTTGTTGTTGATTTTTTATTTAAATTTTTAGGTTAATCCTATATATCTCGAGAACCATAAAAGGTATTAAAAAAGTGAAAAGTGTTATGGAAAATATAAAGATTTTTCTATAAATTTGCTCATTTTAAATAAAAATAAAAAAATGAAATTTTTTTTTGTTGTTGATTTTTGATTTTTTTTAAACTTTTTAGTTTAACCGTGTATATGTCAAGAACCATAAAAGGTATTAAAAAAGTGAAAAGTGTTATGGTAAACTTAAAGGTTTTTCTATAAATTTGCAAATTTATATAAAAATTGATCAATGAGAAATATTAAAAAATTAAGGGAGAGACTGACTATGTTCTTTTTTTTTTGATTTACGATTTTCTTCAAACTTTTTAGTTTAACCCTTTATATCTCAAGAACCATAAAAGGTATTAAAACACTGAAAAGTGTTATGAAAAAACAACATTTTCTATGGAAAAACTGTCTATTTTGAGAAAAAACAACATTTCGTAAAAAACAAAATTTTCATATTAAGATTCATATTAAAATATAGAAAAATGATACAATACGAAACATACCTTTGTTGCACTAAAACTGAAAATTATAAATTTATTGGATTTATATAGATACACCAATAAAACAAAAAATTAATTATTTAAGGTATGCAAATAAATACAAAATAAAATACATTGGAATTCAATTAATTTCTTACTTATTTCAAAATTTTGATCTTAAAATTCAAACCGTAAAACAAAAAGAATGCCACTTAAAAAAAATACATCATAATAAACTCAATCAGCATGTCGAAACATTTTATTTTATAAATAAAATTATACTTTTCATATTTTCGTTATGGTATGTAAATCAAAAATTTAAAGTGATGAAATCGACATTCTTTCGTAATTTTACTAAAGAATTTTAAATATGAAAATAAATTTCTTATCACAATTTCCACCTACATCAGTAATAACGTTAAAAAACATAGATTATCACGGCATGTTTTGTTTTAGTAAATTATTGGTTATTTGCATAAAAGTACCATTAGAAGTATATATTTTTCTCTACTTAAAAGTTATTATAATAACTATTTTTTTAGACATAATTCTTAACTATTTACGCCCACCTCTATACTTTCCCTATTTGTTAACTTTACACATATACTGGGTCCATTATTTAAGTAAATTAGAGATGGTCAGTAATATAATTGTTAATAAAATAACTAAAGTATATTCACAAATATAGTGTCTCAAGTGTCTCATTAGAAAAGTCATTTTGATAACACTTGTAAAACTAAATTTAGGCTAGTAAAAAATAAAATATAAAATTCCTTAAACTGGCCCTTTCCAACCTGAAATTGGAAGATTCCTTTATGGCTTTTTGACATTTTTGGATGTTAAAGTTTAAAATGCAAAAACACTACAAAACTAGCTCTTTTCTGTCGATTTCACGCATTTTGGGTCGATTTTTCGCTTTTTTTGTCATTTTTGCATTTTAAATTTTCATTTTTAGTTATTTTGAGTTAAAAATGAAACAACACCATAAAATCAGCACTTTCTGTCGATTTAACGCATTTTGAGTCGATTTTTAGTATTTTTGGTCATTTTTTTTTATCAGCGAATACTCTTAAAGTCAGTTACTATAATTGTGAATGTACTATACACTGTGTCGTTTTCATTTTTGCATTTTAAGGTAAAAATGTTCATTTATGATAAAAATATTAATTTTTAGTCATTTTGGATTTAAAATGCAACACCACCATAAAATCAGCACTTTTCTGTCGATTTAACGCATTTTGAGTCGATTTTTAGCATTTTTGGTCATTTTTTTTACCAGCGGATACCCTTAAGGCCAGTTACTATAATTGTGAATGTACTATACACTGTGTCGTTGCCATTTTTAAATTTTAAGGTAAAAATGTTCATTTAAGATCAAAATTTTTATTCTTAGTGATTTTGGGTTCAAAATGAAAAACACAACAAAACTAGCCTTTTTTTGTCGATTTAAAGCATTTTGAGTCGTTTCTTAGCATTTGTGGTAATATTTTTTATCAGCGGATACTCTTAAAGTCAGTTACTAGGAAGTCCGGGCAAAGCGGATACGTTAACGTTTGGCGGCCTGTCATAACATACCCGAAACACACAGAAATAAAATAATTACTGATTCATAATCAACATTTATTAACTTTTTAACATAATTAACAAAAATTGCGAACTTACTTTACTTTACTTAAAATTATTAAGCAGATCAAAAGTGGCACTCTGATCCACTTTGCCCAACTCACCGGGTAAAGTGGATATGATTGTAGGGCAAAGTGAACACAGTGTTTATAAAGGAACAATTACCAACGGACATTCCTTAAAACACAAAAAGAAAAAAAAATATTAAGAAAAACAATAACTAATTAAAAATCTGTGCAGTTGTCAAAAAGAAATATACCGTTTCCTTCATAAGCCGTGCATTTCTCGTGACTCCAATGCTTGCATGTATTGCACTGGATCCAATCATCAACTGGCTGCTTATTAATTTCAATGTAATCTTCTCCACAAAAATAACAGGTATATTTTTCATCATTTTCCCGATCGTTAGAATTCTTTGTTCTTATATTTTTTGTCTTTTTGATATTTTCGGTCATCTTAGTATTTCTAGTCGTTTTAGTATTTTTGATCATGTTTGTAGTTTTCTTTTTCGTTTTTGGTTTATCATCTAAGTCTTTGTTGATGTTTTTCAATACCTTGGTATTTTTCTTAGTCAATTTAATTTTTTGTTCCTCTTTAGTAAGCACCTCAGACTTTTGCAACTTTCTTTTCCGCGTCCCTGCAGTGACATGAGGATTTGGAAATGGTCGTATTTCTCTTGGACTCAAATAAGATACAGGCGCAGTAGTAAAAGACTTTGTAGCGATTCTGTTGTCGTTATAACCGAGTGGATTTTCTAGATTTGATTTCGTTACAAGCAAGACATTATTAGGTTCAGTCTTTGCATCTAGAAGTTCAGTAGAAATATTTTTGCTTTGTTCAGATATTCCTGAGATATCACAAATATCTCCAGTGGCGTTGTTTATTATAGTATCCTTCTCCCTAAGGTCTCTAATGGCTGCAAATGGTGTCATATGATTTTTTTCGGGCAAAGGCGATGGACACCTCTGATCAATCGTTTTAGTAGAAGATGCCAATTTTGCGGGAAGATGTCCCTTTTCTCGGATTGCCATGTGAACTTGAGCTGTTACAACTATGGGTTCAGTAGGTTCAATATCATCACTATTCGAAGAATCAGCTCGAATATTTTCTAAAGATACTGGAGAAGATCTCTGGAGCGCTGATGTAGAAGGTCTGACATCATCATTGGTTCTTGTGGTCTTAGGACAATCAGTCTCCTGATTGACTGTCTCTTGAAGAATCGCTTCTTGGTTTGCGTTGGTATGATCAGTCAAAGTAGTTAAGGCTGGAAAAAAGTCTTTTTCTTCCCATACATCCATATTGGTTGGCCAAAGTCCAGGAGACTGAAAACCTTTGATGGCGTTGCTGGGAGTGGCGCATTTCAAATAAGCTGGAGCTGGACCAATACCCAATAAGCGTTATATAATAGTTTTTTGAAAATATTTTATTAAAAAACGAATTCTACTTTTGATTTTACCTAACGGGCAAATCGGATACTCTGTCCACTTGGCCCGTATTCACTTTGCCCAACTGGTACTTGCTGAACATAACCTAAATTGGAACCAAATCTTAGATCACCAACTCAATAAAACTCTCAGTATTTCAACAAGAAAACATGCACTTTTAAAACAAAATCAAGCCAGTACAATAGCACTACATGTACATGAGTAATTACGGTAGTACGTACCTTGAAATATCGTAACAAATGCTACTTTTTTATTATTTTAAATTTTTTGAACAAACCAAGCGTGACTTTTCGCTAGCTCTGTTTGCTTACGACTGAGGGGTGGGTGGGCGACCTCATACTACATGACAGGTGCGCTTGGGCTCGCCGTTTTGAAATTAAAAAGGTTATTCGCTTTGCCTGCTCTATTCTCTTTGCCCGGACTTCCCCGAATTGTGAATGTACTATACACTGTGTCATTGTCATTTTTGCATTTTAAAGTAAAAATGATCATTTATAATCAAAATATTAATTTTTAGTCATTTTGGGTTCTAAATGCAAAAACACAACAAAACTAGCCTTTTTCTGTCGATTTAACGCATTTTGAGTCGATTTTTAGCATTTTTGGTCATTATTGTATCATCGCATACTCTTAGCGTATATACGGACGGATCAAAAACAAAGCAAGGTGTAGGATGTGAAATTTACTCTAGATCCTTAAACCTAAAAATAAAATGGGCTATGGATGGCTTGTCAAGTGTGGTTCAGTCAGAACTCACAGGCATAACCATAGCTGCAAAAGAATTAATCAATAGAAACATCACAGGCAGGAATATAAATATATACACAGACTGCCGACAAGCACTACTGACCTTGAATAGACCACGTTTCACTTCAAGTTTAGTACTAGAATGTCACCAATCTTTAACTGAGGCCAGCCAGAATAACGTGGTCACTCTCAGCTGGATCAAAGGACATGGGAACTCTAAAGGCAACCGCATTGCGAACAATTTAGCAAGGAGGGCTGCGGGCTACAAATATGTTAGCCCTCGGCCATCTACCAAGCTAACATTGTCCGCAGTCGTGGACCTTATCAAACAGCACTCTCGCCAAAAATTTATACAGTGCTGGGATGAAACTACGAACTGTAGACTGGCCAGAGAGTTATTATCTCATCCTGGCGAGGAAACAGCAAAAAAATTTAAGGCATTGACCAGACAAAATCTCCGAACAGCTGTGGGAATCTTGACAGGTCACTGCCAATTGCGACAACATCTGTTTAGGATGAAATTAACAGAATCGCCGCTATGCAGAGGCTGCGAACAAGAAGAGGAAACAGTAGAACACATTATGTATGACTGCTCTGCTTTTTCTGAAATCAGAAGATCCGTGTTGGGCGAGTATTGGCTTACACCAGCCGATGTCAGGGAGATCCCCTCGGGAGCCTCATCACCTATTTTAAATCACTAGGCCTGGTGACAGCCTGAGGTGAGGATATCCCTACAATACGGGAGGATGCACAATGGGTCATATGTGGCCTCAGTGCAGGCTAAGCACTAGCTCGCCCCTCCCCAAATTTCCAGATCCAGACTCTTAAAGTCAGTTACTATAATTGTAAACGTACTATACACTGTGAGATGGTCAGTAATATAATTGTTAATAAAATAACTACAAACGATTTGGTTATTAATTTTTTTTGAAATAATCTCATAAAGAATCACGGTTACAAAATAGTAACATAAAACAATTATTATATCCCAATTTGATAACTGTTTTATTTAAAAAATCAACCTTTTATTACACTCATAAAACCCTTCCACATTTTTTTAGTAATATTTATTTACTACAACACACTAAAACATTCTAGTCTCTATTCATAAATAGTTTTGTGATTATAATTTTTTAATCGTAAATAAAGATGCATATAGGTTATGTAGAGCCCTATACATTCAAGATATTAATATTAATAATGTTTGTAATTTTTATTTTTACTAATTTCTTATAAATCAAAAACATTCTAGTATATCTGTAAACCGAGACGATTAGTTTTGATATTTGATCGTTAAGTAAATTGAAACCTTAACTATGATTTCTATCTTAAGTAGATATACTTAACACCAATGGTCTATTTAATAATTAAATGATTCATTTACACACATATGTTTTTAAGATTTATACATTATATTACAAAATGAATTAACATGTGTTTTTCTTTGTTGCAGGATATTAAAAAAACCAGGAAAGGCAGTTTTCTATTTGTTTACTATCATGGTAAGTTCATTTATTGTTTAGCTTCCCATTAAACTTCTTAACCATATACGTAAAAAGTGTAAATTTCTCGGTGGAAAGCGTGTTCATATCCTTATTCAACTTTTTATCCATATGTAAAGAAAGTATAATTATTCCGGTGGAAAGCGTAACTGGTTAAAAGCGTGATCATCATCTTATTCATCTGATTGACTTTTAGGTGAATAGGGTGGACATCTCTGTGAAAAACGTGGACAGCTTTTCTTTCATCCGCATAATAAAAGTGGAAATTTAAGCATTTAGTGCTTTTCTAACCTAATTTAATCTAAATAAACCTGGCATGGTCTCTTCTGTAGAGCTCCATGTTTTAAACACTGCTTCCTATGGGAATATTGTGACCAGGTCCGGCACCAAGAGTCCTTGCATGCAGGACTCTAGTTTGATCAGCTAAAGATCAGCACCACCGCTGATCCTCAGGTAGGCATAAATCCAGGTGTCTCAAATTCTTGAGGATTTGGATGACTATTCTTGAGTTACTGTTGCCACAGGGCAGTTCCCTTTATAAGAGATCTGAGTCCTGTAACTAATTCCTCAAGGTGGTGATAGGTTGGTTTCAGGGTTCGTGTCACCGATGAGGAACCGTTTATGGTCCAAGGCCTCACACTCAAATAGATTGTGAGTTGCTGTCTCATCTTCCATGGCGCACAGTCAGCACGAGGTGGGTTCCTGTATCAGAATCCCCATCCTTCGAAGATGTAGTCTGAATAGTTCATGCCCAATTATCAGGCGCGCCAGTACTTTTATCTGAATCCTGCCAAGATTCAACATGTCAGAAGTCAGTTTTTTGGAGCAGCCTTTGAGCGTCAGCTTCGAATGCCTCAGCCCTACAGTATTACTCCAGTGTTTGGTCGACTTGACTCTTCCCAGACCCAGTTCCTGACTTTGGTCCTTACCCAGGCTCTAGGCAGTCCCGGTACAGGTTTTGGACCAATGAATTGTGTATCCGCTTTCTTCTTGGCCAGAAGGTCCACGATCCATATGCGTAAAAAGTGTAAATTTCCTGATGGAAAGCGTGTTCATATCCTTATTCAACTTCTTATCCATATGTAAAGAATTCACACTTTCCGGTGGAAAGCGTAACTTCCTAGCCATAGATGTAGACAGTGAAAATATCTCGGTTAAAAGCGTGATCCTCTGATTGACTTTTTGGTGAATAGGGTGGACATCTCCATGGAAAGCATGGACATCTTTTCTTTCATCCGGATAATGAAAGTGGAATTTTAAGCATTTACTGCTTTTACTTTGATACAAATATTTAGTGTTTGCGTATTTGTCTTACTAATACTGCTTTCGTCCCAGTTGTATCTAAATTTATCTAACTCTCTTCTAAGTTCTGTTATCGGCGATCGTCCGCTGGTTATACACTGAGAATTTCTAGAACTCCATGGAATATTGCAGATAATTTTTGATCATTCGATGATAGATATAAGTGAGTTGAGTTGATAGATTGATGGCCTCGATCTTTATTAAATATTATCTAATACAAATTTAAGAAATAGGTGTCCCATGTCTTCAGCTCGTTGAATCTACGTTTTAAATTTAAATTTTCTTAAAGATCTAATATCCGTATTAATTAAACACCTTAAACTAAACGTACATAATAGAATTCTGACCCTCCTTAAACAGAACTTTACATGAATACAAATCATATGTTCAATTAAAATCCTCGTCGATTTAGTTACGTGATTGGTCATGCATGCATCCCACCCATTGCACAGTTTAGTTCAACTCGGTTTCTCTCACATAACAATAATTATAATTTTCCCCAATTAGTTGTATACGTTTTCACCTCAGATCTTTTACCATTCGCCTCAAACCGAATGGTAATTATAATTGTTTTACTTATATGGCTATTCAGCGAAAACATGGCGCCCAATATATAAAAGATATAATCACCGATCTCGTTACAACGGACTGCTCTAACTGATTTGTAAGTTTTGTACCACTTTTTAATTGACGTTGCACTTTGAATTCACAGCCGAATGATTATTATGTCTGTTGTAAAAATACTGATAAGTAGACTGGTTCGTAAAGTAGGTGGAAAAATAAAATATCTTAATAGGTACCTACATATATAAACTTTAAAAAGTTCTTCACACAATGTATTACCAACACATACATTCCTTTTTTAACTTTGTGTTGCTGATTATTGACCCATTAAAATTATAACTAGCTGCGATTTTTAAGGAGCTTTTATAGGAGCACTTATATTTAGTCTTCAAATTTAGGATGTACTAGATCTTATTTGATTTAACTAAGAAAATAACTATGCTTATCATCGAGATGTCCATCCTGACCACCAAGAAATAAAATTTAATGAATGAGAAGGTAAACTTTCCAGGCATATGGATGAGAAGTTCCAACGTAATGTTTATGCTATCTAAGTTTATGGATGAGAAGATGACTACGCTTTCCATCGAGTTGTCCATCCTGGCTACCAAAAAGTATAATTAGATGAAGGAGAAGATGATCTCACTGAGATATTCACACTTTTAAGCCTCTACCATAGCAACATAATCGTGTTTAGTAACTTTGTGTTAAATGTTAAATTACCAAAACTGTCTCTAAAAACGGAAAAATACATAAATACGATCACATCCTTAAGACAAGTCCAAAAGTGGAGACCAAGAGAAAAAGTCTCAGAATAAAAACAATCTGAAGATCTAAGAAACGAAATACCCCATAAAATAAATATTTCAGCTCTGTGCAGTAAAGAGTAAATCAAATATTTTTTGCAATTTCTGTTTGGTCTTATTCTATAAAAGTCAAAAGATATTTTATTACAATTTCTTTCTCTCTTGTTTCAGTTTTTGATCGTGCGAGACTCCCATGAGCTCGGTCCTTGTTTTCAGAACTGCTTCGGGCCAGTTACGAAAATTAGAGTTTATAATGAGCTATCACATGGGTATCTTCACGTCAATGGCACCAACGTAGTGGCAACTCCAGATGGGGATGGTAAGTTAAACAAAATATCTGCTCTTTATAATATTAGTCTTGTTTTTTTAAAATTGTATTTCGAAACCAAAATATTTTTAGTGACTCTATAGTTTCGTTAGAATTTGAATTGTCTAATATATTCTCAGCATTACGATTTCTCTTTTTTATTTTCAGGTTTCATATATAAAATTTCGGCCGGACAAAATTTAAATTTCTACCTGTACGACATGAAAGCGGAGAAATTTATTTGCTGGAGAAGGCCCCGAGTAAAAGGACAACATCCGAAAAAACACATTAAATCTCCATATTTTGTAGCAAGGGTAAGTTTTAGTAATTAACTAATTTAATTTAATTCCATTTTATTATCTACACACAGGGTGGTATTTAAAATTTATGGGATAAAGTTTAGAATTAATTACTCCTACTAGATTTTGTTAGTTGAGAAAACTTCGTTATTATTTTTGTTAAATTTTGAAAAATGTTCTTGTATTTACTGTAGGAGCAAAAAATTATATCCTGCAGGTTAAAAAATGTAAACAATTCTATTAAAAATATTAGAAAATTTTTAACACTGACAGTTTTCGATAGAATCTAAAAGAATATCGATATTGTCTTTTCTTATGCATCTTAGCGAAATTGCTAATGTTAAGTTTATAATTTAACAAATACCAAAGAGTTGTGGAAATCTATACAGTAACTTTTATACGTAACTTTTACATTTTGGACCTCAATAGCTCTTGGAAACACTTCTACAATCTTGCAACCGCAGCTATTAGCAATGGATCTTTGTGCTCAAGATTGCATTAAAAAATGTCACAATTTAACCCAAATATTAATTGCTTTCATTAGCCAAGCTGCTTTGAAGGCTCTACAATCTACCACGTTTAAGTTAAAAACAGCCTGGACTCCAAACAGTCTCTTCAGCAACTGGCCAAACACAACAAAGTAAGTTTGTTGTGGGTTCCCGAGCATAAAGCTATTGTCTGAAAAGAAATTGCTGATTGTCTCGTAAAAGATGGAGTTTTATCGGAATTGAATCTACTGTGGCTTCTCAAAAGGAAAAGGAACTCAGTCCAGCCTACTGGAAAAACAGTCCAGGCCAAAGACAAGCAAAAAGGTTAATACGACCTTCACTGTGCTACTTTAAAATACTCTTAGAGCTTACTTTCTCAATCAAAACATAACAAATAACATTTTCTCGCGTAGAAGACGTTGCACAACGGTAAAAAATCTTTAGGCATTTAAAAGACCACGATCCAAAAGATCCTTCATAACAAACTAGGAAGTTGGTTTTCCGTTGAATGCCTTATTTGAACACAGAAGAGCAAAAAGTCGTTCGCGTCAATTGGTGTCAAAAAACATCGGAAAGGTTCAAAAAAGGAAGCACGAAAACGTTTATTGGCGATGAATCTTCGATTTTCACCTACAAACTGGAGAAAATAAACGCAAATTTGTGTTTCACGATGAGGAAAAACCAACAAAAGTGATCCGTTCTTGAAGAATCTATGTCAAAGAAAATAGTCGCAATTTTGTGTCAAAATCTGGTCATTCAAAACATTGAATTGTTAGACCTTCCACCATATGGACCCAAAGACTTCTTTACATTTCCAAAGGTCAAGATTTTGTTGCGTTGGGTAGCGATTCCACCAATCGATGCCTTTAAAACAACGATTTTGCAGGTGTCGATCTTGGTGGGAAATAAAGTAGGTACTTTAAGTCTATATATTTTTTGTCTTTATGGCTTTATGCAAAACTTACAAGGCAATCCTCGTATTGAGCGATTCCAACTCCCATTATATGAAAGGCAAAGAGCACAATCCTCAGCCAATCTTTCATAAAGACTCCTTCATGGAGACCCATAACACTAAAAAGACAACCCTCGTTTAAACACATTTATACGCATAATTTGTCATTTTTATCATTGTGCCACACCTTTGCGTGAAAGTTTTATTTGTTATGTTTTGATTGAGCAAGTAGTTGATTGTCAAGCCGCTATAAAGCGCCACTCACTAAAAAGGGCGAATACCGTTTTGTTATTAATATTTTTATAATTGATATTTGGTTAAAATCACAAGAAAAACGATATGAAAGGAGAGAAAAGTTTTCTTGAGTGACAAAAGCGATACAAGACGAAAGTAAGGTTCTCTAGAGTAAGAAAAGCGATGCGAGACGAGAGCAAGGTTCTCTCGACTGACATAAACGTCGTCTCGTCGGCACGAGAAACACATTTTATCTGGTCTGACGATAAGCTGTCTCTCGTATCGTCTCGGGATCGATCGAGACGAGAGCAAGGTACTCTCGAGCATCTTCTCGTTGGGACGAGACTTTTGATGATACGAGACAAGAAAACACTGACTTTCGTTTCATCTTGCGGCAACACAATTTTTAAGTAGTTGATGCAGACAAAAATAGTAATAGTAAATTGAGTGGTACTTGAGATGTAACAGTAGAGGGCGTTGATTTGTGCTTTAAAACAAATTGATGTCATTTTTGTTTAAAAAGCATATCCTTATTTGTTTTTTTTCTTGTTTCAGAGGATGATAAGCAGTAACTGTAAATTCATCGACAAAGTAGTAGGTTCTGGTGGTTATGTGAATCTAGAAACAGCTTCTGAAGTTAATATAAAATTGAAGTTTAACGTACATGGTAAAATTGTTTCAAAGGAATGTTTATCACCAGTAAACTATTTGAATCAATCCACGCTTAGGCATAAACACAGGTGCAACGATAAACAAGCAAATTTTTTAATTGATACAGGGACTTGCGAATGTCCTGAAGCCCGTTATCATTTCTGCAAGCCGAGATTTTCGAAAATGAAAGTATTTAAAACTATTTGCAGCCTTTCTAATGAAACGTATAATTCTTAGAGAAAATAGTATTGTTTTTATTTTTTTTTATTTGCATATAGTCTGTCAAAGTGGAATCTATAACTACAGTTTAGTAGGAAAAATATGCAGCATAATTTAAATGATCAAATTTTTGATTTAGTATGCTAGTAACAAATTTCTAGTTATTATATTTTTATATCATCGTTTATCAAATAATATAAATTTTTTTAACAATTATTTCTTAGACCACCTGCAACTTCGATCAAATTGAAATAAACCACTTTCTAATGTTTAATTCATGAACTAGATCTAATTATAAATTCCAGAAAAAAATTAATAATAATTTTAAAATGAAGACATATGTGTCTATTAAAATATTTTTTAAAACTAGATTGTAACATCTTCATATTTCAACTCCTCTTGCTCATCAATAATTGATGGGCATTCGAGGGATTCTTCTTCGGAATGTAATTTTATGGTAAGTCAATTTTGTTTGTTTATATGATCGTTAAATATTTAAGTAAATTGTTAATTACAATTTATTTATGGATATAAAGTTTCTTCTGCGTTTTTAGGTATTTGATCCTGTAATAATTAGAGCAGTAAAAGGTCTTGTTTGTGTTCATTTTTTGTTGGTTTGTGGAATTTTCTTGGTAATTGTCCTTTTGGTGTTTGGTCTCTTATTTGATCTTTGTTTTGTTAATCTTTATTTTAACAGGATTTGATTGCTTTCTCTTTCTGATGATCACAATCTTAGCTTCTATCATCTCTTATTGGATCTTTGTTTTGTTTATCTTTATATAAACAGGATTTAATGTCTTTCTCTTTGTGATAAACATCATCTTAGCTTATCGACTTTTTTTGTTGTTTTTTTGTCTTTGGTATTTTCTTATAAGGATAATTTTTAAATTCCTCCAGTTATTATCTTTGCCTTTTTGACACTCTTTTCTTGTTTCGAGTTGTTTCCATCCAGAATCGTTTTAACGAAGATAAATGTCCAAATTTGTTAAAAGAGGCACAATAAAGATATAAGAATTGTCATCATAAAGATACAGTAAGGAAGCCAGGATTCCACCAGTTCTTCGGTTAGAAAAAGAGATAGAAACAGATAGGAGTACTGCGATCTTCTCTCACTTTCTAACGGTGGGACATGTACCCTTTCAGGCAACAGTATGTCTCACCTACGCTATCTATTATTACCATTCACAGTAAGTTTGTTAATTTCTTGCCATTCTTCTCATTTCTGACATAATTTTTAAGAATTTAGAATCCACTGCCCTGATTATATCAATCGTAAGTATCTTTTCAGTCTTCTCTTTTCAATAGATTGAGACAATTTGAAATATTACCAAGATCTTTCAACTAATTACCTTTAGCTCTATTCAGATCTTTGAGCACATGCTAACTAGAGGCAACTCTTGTTGTTCATAGCGCGGAACGAGTAAGAGTAGAGAGAAAATAAAGCTAAGTGGTATCTCTTTTGTGACTAGCTCCAGTTTATCAAAAGGTAGTGTTTTTTAAGCCCGAGACGAGTAAAGTCAAAGAGAAGCTGAAACTTCGTTCTGTCTTTCTCGTATCCAGTTCTATTTGGTCAAACGATAGCGCTGGTTTGTGCGCGAGACGAGTAACAATAGACAGGACGTAGAGTTATTTTAAGCTCAAGACAAGTAACGACAGTGGGGGAAAATTAAACTAAATGTTGTTTCTTTTGCACCTAGTTCTAATTGATTGAAGCTAGCGCTGTTCTCAACAGAAATAAGAGAACAAATGAAACTATATGCTGCCCCTTTCGCACCTAGTTCTATTTGGTTAAAAAATAGCGCTGTTTTGAGCTCTAAACGAGTTACGACAAAGAGAAAAAATGAAACTACATATTGTGTCCTTTGCAACTGGTTCTAGTTGGTCTGTAGCAAATAGATCATAAAACAGTAGCAAAAAACAGAAAAAACGTAAGACTTTCTCGAACCTAGTTCTATTTGATTAAAAGGCAGCGCAGTTTTGAGCGCAAAACGAGTAACAACAGAGCGAAAACTGCATATTGCCACTTCTGCAACTAGTTCTAGTTGGTCGAAAGTAGCGCTGTTCTCAGCGCGAGAAAAGTAACAACAAGGAAAGAAAATTAAACTAGGTACATGTAATCTTCCTCGCACCTAATTGTAGTTGGTCTGCAACTAGTTCTATTTGGCCAAAATTACCGCTGTTTTGAGCGCGAGAAGAGTAACAACATGACGAAAAATGAAACTACATTCTGTCTTTCTCGCACCTAATTCTAGTTAATCTACAGGTAATGCTGTTCTGAATGGGAGACGAGTAACAAAAAAAGAGAAAACAAAACTACAAACTGTCTCTCTTGCCCCTAGTTCTATTTTGTCAAAAGGTAGTGCAGGTTTGTGCTCGAAACGAATAATGACAGAAAGGGAAAATAAAACTACATGTTTTCCTCTCTCTTTTGCACCTAATTATAGTTGGTCAGAAAGTACGCTAAACGAGGAATAGAGAGAATATAAAAGTATATGCCGTTTCTCTCAAAACTGGTTCTAGTTGGTCAAAATAATATCCTATAGCAATTAAAAGAGAGATGCGATGAGGATAGTATGTAGTTTCATTTTTTCTATCTCTATTAATAGTCTCGCGTCAAGTTTTCTCTAGTTTGTTTATGTTCACAGCTCTAGCTCCATATCGCACCTTCGTACAAAAAGACAGAGACGAAGAAAAATACTTCAGAAAGATCATCTCTTTAGTTTGTCTAAAGGAACGCTAAGTTTATTGTATATATGTCTATTGTTTTTTACTGTTTTGGACATAAAAGTATAGAAGTAAGATAGAAAGCAACCCTCTAATACAAAACGGTATTCGTTTTGTTTCCCTCTAGCATACTGAATTTAAAATATGCGTTTTAGATCTCTCTTCCTCGCTATTCACTCCACTTGAAAGATGCTGCTGTATACTTACTAGTTGTAAGAGAGAGATGTAAGGAACTCAACTAGAACCATAATCTATACTTCGAGCAGCCTTCTGTGTTGCCGATGGAGTGTGAGAGAAAAAGAATAATATTAGGTTATGCTATCTCTCTCGTGTCGTTGGCTTAATTGGTCAGAAAGAAGTACTTATAGCATATCCTTATATTCTTTTTTCACTCTCACATATTAGTCTTGTATTGGCACCACAAAAGACTGTCTCTCGAAGGTTCTCTTTGGGGAGCTTCTTTGGTAAAAGGGAACCTGCATGAGTTGCAGTTGTAGTTCTGTAGTTAATATTGGTAACGTAGATATCGTTGTGCATCAGTTTATGACAGCTTTATAATTTTTTGTTCTGTAAAGTGAATTGTTTGATCTCTGTCAAAATATACAGTAAGATTTGCTTTAATATGTATTTTCAAGCATAACATAATGAAAAAAGATGTAATCATTGGTTGTTTAGTTAGAGTGTAATGGAAACTTTATATTTTTAATTGAAAACAGGCTTTTCAAAGTAGTAAATTGATACTTATAACGGCCTTGATCATTTTTGATATTGATTATAATTAGAATTAAAAAAAGATGAGTGTCTAAATGAAGTCAACATCATTAGCGAAGTGCTGCTGCTGATTTTGTATAATTACAATTTATTAAAATTCTTCACATGTTTATAAGGAATTTGCGTGTTTTTCAAGATAGTAAATAGTGCAGTAAATTTATGGCATTCTAGTCAATCTCAAATTAAAATTTTACAATTGTGTTCGACTTTGACATGACTATATAAAACTATATATATTATACTGTATATGTATTTGTACAAATGTTGAAAATCTTTTATATATTAATTTATTTTTCTATAATTTAATTTTTGTATTATTTTGTGAATTATCATCATTTAGGTTATTGAATGTAAACTGTACAGTATTTTTATTTTGACCCCTATGGGGTTTTCTTAACACAATCTAACTTTTGTATATTATTATTTATTTTTATGAATAATTTTGCACTTTAAATTGTCTAAATCCATGTTTTAATGGTATCTAACAAAGAAACAATTATTGAGAAAAAGAATACCAAATAATGACTGAGGCCCTCAAAAAAATTTTGATAAATTAATATAAAATATTGTCTATCTTTGTTGTTATATATTAGCCTCATTATTGTTATATAAGATCTGTAGGCATTGTCTTTAATTTATACAAAACATTCCATCTCGTATGCATTTACAATAAAATTATAAGAAAAATTTAGTGTTTTAATTATGCATTTTTTACCCAATTATTTAGATTAATAGCTGTAGTTCAAAAATGTGCCGTGCGCGGTCAATTGATCTTATCTGGGTGTAATCCTGTTCGAAATACAGGTAAGTCGATTTTAATTATGTTTCCTTTGATTATTTTATTTAGTGTGAGTGTCTAAAAACCATTATCAAGTATGAATAGATGAAGCTTGGATAGAGGTAGTGTAGGTTTTTCTCTGTGGCATGGATGGAATGTAGAAGACTCTGAGGAGTAGCAGAGTATGGCACGGCCTTGTAATCGAGGTCTGATAAAGGTTTTATAAGTGTGTAAGAGGGTTTTGGTGTCTCTTCTTCCGATTCTACCGCCCAGAGCACCCAGGAGGTCTTCTCATTTTGTTGAGTGTAAGCTCTACATCGGTACCCCACCTGAGTGTTCGAGTAAATCGAACACCCAGGTAGGTCACCTGATCCTGAGGGACGAGCTGTCCTCCCCATAGTGACAGGTTGATGCAGTCGAAAGATGGATTTTCTCGTCGACTGAGGTTCAGATGTCCAAAGATAATGGTTTGGGTTTTGTTTGGATTTAGAGCTACTCTTCATCTGCTGCAGCAGTTGGAGAACTAGTCCAGCAGTCTTTGAGTTTTTCGATTAAGGGATTCAGTCAACGATGCGGAGGTGTTTAAGGCCGTGTCGTCGGCGTAGAGCTGGATATTTTCCAAAGGAGGAATATCACTGGCGTAGATGGTAGATAGGGCTGGGGCTAGGATTGATCATTGTGGAACTCCTGAGAGGGGGGTGAATGGATTGGATATTGCATTTCCAACCTTGACTTGGATAATTCTGTTGGAAAGATATGAGTGAATAAATTTTATGGCTGGGATAGAGAATTGGAAGTCAATTAGCTTTCTAATAAGGCCAGCGTACCAAACCTTGTCAAAGGCCTTTTGGAGATCCATAAATATGGCAGAGACGACTTTTCTCTGATTTAGAGCTGAGGAGGAGAAAGATTGTAGTTCTAGAATCGGATTTTGGGTAGAGTGGTTTGGTCTGAATCCATGTTGAAAAGGGGCAATTATGGAATTATTTTCTAGAAAGTCTCGGATTCTATATAGGAGTAGAAGTTCAAAGAATTTGCCTATGACATTAAGTAGAGAGATTGGTCTGTAGTTGTGAGGGTTAGTGTGGTTTTTACCAGGTTTGGGAATCAAGATGGTGTTTGAGGTCTTCATTATGGTGAGGAAATAGAATTTTCCGAGACAAGAGTTGAAAAGAAGAGTAAGAGAAGGCATAATTGAAGGAGGGGGTTGTTTTAAGGTTTGTCTAGAAATGGAATCTGGACCAGGTGCTGAATTTTTGCCTTTTTGGGAAGCAGTGAGGATGTCTTAGTAAATGGGGTTTGAAATGGGATGTTCTTAGTCTTTATTTTCATCGAAGTCAGGGCTGGAAAATGGAAAAATCCGATTTGGCTAGAAACTGATTCTACTTGATTTTAAATTCATTCAGAGATCATTATCTGATTATTTATTTTATATTTAGGGGTTGATCCAAATTTATTTAAAAAGGTCCACCTTAGATATAATATATATTATAAATAGGAAGGCTTATATTTACAAAATAAATAATTTATTGACTAAAAAGCTGATGGCCATATGGCCATATCCAAAATCGAGTTCCAGAAGTCCTACGAAGATTGGAAGAACCTCTGGCACAAGTGTTATATTTGAGGAGGATTACTTTGAAGGGGACAAAATAGATATTCATATATAAATAAAGATTTTATTAGTTATTCAAAAATTCTCGTTTTTTTTTCTGAATATACCTCCTATACTCCACATCACTATTTTTATACAAAAATTTAAACAAGCAGTACCTAACAGAAATTGTACGGTACATTTAGGACATTATAATAAAATATCTTTATATAAAGTTTTTTTTATGGATCTACAAAAAAGGGTACTTTAACCAATAAAATAGTTAAATTTTATAGCGTATTCAATTTCTTACCATTACGTATATAAAAAATAACTAAAAATGGGAATAAGGAGCAGCCACCCACTTGTTTAAATACTTTCAATGAATCTTGATTAATTTTTTTATATAGTAATATATGACCTTTAGTAGCCTTTGGTATATACAATTTTTTTAGGTCAATGCTTATGTGTTTATTATATAAAAATTTATCCTCTTGCACTTGAGATATATGAGCCCTTGAATGTTTTCAAAATAAATCAAAACACATACAGGAAATGAGTCGTTGATTATTTTTTACTAGGAAGTAATACGCAGTTTTGGCAAATTTGAAATACTTTTAAGATAATTTTTTATATATGAAATCAATCAGGATATTTCCTAATTAAAAATATCACGTATTTAAAAATACATACCTTTCTGAATATCATATCTAATCAGTGTTTACTGAATATAATCTGATTTAAATTCATTATGAATGAGGCTACTAAAATACATTGATTTGTGGTTTTAGATTAAATCTTTTTTAAATATAATTCGTTATCTCAACATTCCAAACTATCCAAAAACTAAAATTCGAAAACAACGCCGAATTGTTAATAGTTTGAATAATTAATTAATTAATTAGGTAAATAATTAAACATAAATGGGCAAATTCCAATATTGCTCTGTCAGGTAATTTGTTGAAAACGTTGCATTCTCACTGGAAACACAAACGAGAATTAATTATTTTTAGATTGTGCAAATGTTTTTTATTTTTGTTATTTTTATGTAGTTTTATTTCGATTGTCTATTCGTATGAGAATATCCTGTCAAAATTTGAATCCAGAACTAACAGAGATATGGGGTAACGATTATTTGAGATATCTCTCATGAGATTTTTAAAAGTTTTGAAATTTATTAGAAAGGATACGAACAAGAATATATTAAATGGCATTAAGGAGAAATTGAAAAAATGTTTAATCCACCAGTACTCAAACCTGCAACCTTCAGCTCTACGCGCTGACGCTCTAATAACTAAGCTATGAATGCCTAAATTTATCTCACGTCACTTACTCACTTTCTATCTAAGAACATATAGCATGACGTTAATGATAGAGAGATTTTGTCAAATCGACAATTTAATCATCAAACTCTAAGTCACTTTTTTTGTACCCTATCTTATATTTTTTATAAGGAATCGACTAAAAGTTCTAAGTTCAACGGAGAGTTACAATGGATACTTTGAAAACTTGATTTCTGTAATGTACGCTTTGCAAAACTGGCTTTTCAACTCATGAATTGCGAATTTTTGGTTGACATGTATTGACAAATATTGCTGCATTTTTGCACATATCGTAATTAAAGTTTGGTATAAATATCATACCGCGTTACAGCTAAGAATTAAAAGGAAGAGCAGTGGGAAAGTTAGAGATTGGGTGGAGTATACGAAGAGTGGCAGGCGAGTTGGAACTTGGAAAATCAGCGATACACAAAATTTACTTAAAATTGACATATATGGGTTCGGTTGCAAACCAACATGTTGATGGACGCTAGTCCAGGTTGAGGCATTAGTGACATCCATTCGCAACAATCCATTTTTGCTAGCAAGACAAGCTGTCCGAGACACCGATTTTCCAGGATCCGAATGGACGGCGTGCCACAGAATCAAAGAATCAGGCCTTATAACCAACACAAAGAAGCAAGGCTTAAATTTGCTCGCGAATATGTCGGAATGGGTGAAGAATTTTGGAATAACGTCATCTTTTGTAATGAAAAAGTTTTCCAATCCTGTATTAGTGGTAATGTTCGAGTCTATCGTCTGAGGAACACAAGATATGAAGAGCTATATGTGAATTCGTTAGCCAACAGCGGTGGATTTCCGTAAACATTGGGAACTGTATTGGAGCACAAGGAGTCGGCGTTTGTTAGAGGATAGATTGTCGTCAGAATGCAGAATACTACAGAGTCATCCTGATTGATGTGATGCTGCCGTCAGTGGCGTCTGTGTATCCAACAAATTTTATATTTCAACAGAAAAATCATCCAATCCATACTGCGCACATAATTTCTTACTGGTTTGAAGAAAGTAATGTGCAAAAACTTCCTTGTCCTCCACTTAGCCCCGATTTAAATCCCATAAAAAATCTGTGGGGCTGCAAAAGAATTAATCAATAGGAACATCACAGGCAGGAATATAATGCATTATATACAGACTAACGACAAGCACAACTGACCTTGAATAGACCACGTTTCACTTCAAGTTTAGTACTAGAATGTCACCAATCTCTAACTGAGGCCAGCCAGAATAAAATGGTCACTCTCAGCTTGATCAAAGGACATGGGAACTCTAAAGGCAACCGCATTGCGAACAATTTAGCAAGGAACGCTGCGAGCTACAAATATGTTAGCCCTCGCCCATCTACCAAGCTAACATTGTCCGCAGTCGTGGACCTTATTAAACAGCACTCTCATCAAAAATTTATACAGTGCTGGGATGAAACTACGAACTGTAGACTGGCCAGAGAGTTATTACCTCACCCTGGAGAGGAAACAGCAAAAAAATTTAAGGCATTGACCAGACAAAATCTCTGAACAGCTGTGGGAACCTTGACACGTCACTGCCAATTACGACAACATCTCTTTAGGATGAAATTAACAGAATCGCCGCTATGCAGAGGCTGCGAACAAGAAGAGGAAACAGTAGAACACATTATGTATGACTGCTCTGCTTTTTCTGAAATCAGAAGATCCGTGTTGGACGAGTATTGGCTTACACCAGCCGATGTCAGAGAGATTCCCCTCGGGAGCCTCATCACCTATTTTAAATCACAAGGCCTGGTGACAGCCTGAGATATCCCTACAATACGGGAGGGTGCACAATGGGTCATATGTGGCCTCAGTGCTGGCTAA
Source organism: Altica lythri (assembly GCA_964028335.1). NCBI lineage: Eukaryota > Metazoa > Arthropoda > Insecta > Coleoptera > Chrysomelidae > Altica > Altica lythri. The sequence goes on from OZ034809.1 coordinate 5,724,045, forward strand.
ACACTAGCTCGCCCCTCCCCAAATTTCCAGATCCAGATCCAGATCTGTGGGGATTGATGTCAATGAAGTGGACCAGGCCAAGTTTTCGTCACACAAACAGCGATGACTTGTGGACGGATATTCAAGATTTGTAGAAAAAATTTTTAAGCTATCTTTGTTTTTACCTTATAAGTCTGACTGCACTAAATCATTTCTGGGTTGATTTATATGTTAATATCGCCTGTAATTCTGCCAGTAAAACAAATAGAATTGCTGTTATTTTTTGGCTACTGGATAATAAATTAAACGACTAATAAAAATATAAAACTAACTTAACTAGATGTAAATGTATTTGAATTGTAATTTATAAATCCTTACCTTATAAAAGTTGTTTTTTTTAATTCATATATTAAATTAACTTTTCTAATAAGTACCGATATAATATCTCAATTTGATCCTTAAATTTTATACACTACATATTAACCTCAATTTGAAAGTCGTAAATTACTTGATGTTACCCTTATTAACTTGACAGTTATGATATATATTATTAAGGATAAATGCTTCTAGAGAGGCATTATTTTAAAAACTACCCTAATATAAAACTCATAAATACGTCAAAACGAGCAATTTGGGGTGGACCTAATTGGACCACCATTCGAATCAAACTCGCCGACTAATTTGTGGAAGTTGGTGGAATATTTTTAGAAAAACAAACTATGTTAATTAAAATTGCTTCTAAGAATAAAAATAATCGGAGAGCTGTTTTATGAAGAGGGTTATTTTATGGATTTAATTAAACAAGTGTCAAAGTTTAAATGATTTTTTCATTTATATTCTTATTTTGTTGAAATTTTACATAGTTTAATGTAATGTTTTTAAAATATGAATAAGAAACAGAATTTTTCATTAAAAATGGAACACAAAGCAGTATCAGAGGATATTTGTTATAGTCTAAATGTTTGTTAGCGATATATAGTAAACAATAAACAATATAGACGATCATAAGTAGAAAAGTACACTACCACAGCTTCTCAGGAACTGAATTTTAAAAAAGTAGCACGTAGCTTAAGGAATCGCCTAGAAAGTACATAATATGTACTTTCTAGGCGATTCCTGCTTTTTAGAAATACTTTTTCCTGCTTTTGAAAATGATCTTTCAGAAGGAACTGCTGCGGCAACTAAAGCAACAAATTCAGCCATAATTTTCGTCATGTTCAGATAAGTAGCTTTATGTCCTTCCAGAATGAGATAGGATCCTGCTGGGGCAGACAAAAACAGGGACAGTTCAGGATCTAAATTTGTATCAAGCTTTGTTTTTTTTTATTTATCCAGTCTTTCTGAATGTCACTGAATTAGATTTTCCACCACTTTCCAATAGTAAATACAATATACAATATCGACAGTCCACCATCGATGCTTTTTTATCAATCAAAACGTTTTATAATAAAAATCACTTTAAATCACAGTAACTGTAATTGTAAATATGTATCGAATGAATAATAGGTGGGGCTTGCGATGAACTGCCATATATTTGCAAGTTTTTCTCTTGAAACGTTTTTTCTTGCAACGGTCTATCTGATCGTTTTGTATTAAGAATAATGTCACCAGACTATTCTACCGAGCCTATATTGAAAGTATTTAATATCGTTGAGAATTAGTTAGTTTGATAGTTGTGGTTCAAAAATCGACCGTCAGCGGACTCTTTCTCGTTCTGAATAGTAATTCTCGTCCCATTACGAATTCGTACCCAAACAAGCTGTTCTTTTGTGTTAAATTTCTTCGAAATTCCAATTCATTCAAAGAGATCCACTCATGTGATTAAATTATAAGTAGATTGAATAAGTTTCAGCCATTTTGTGGTGGAACAGGAAAAGAAATTGAATCCAGAATTCCTTCCCCAATCTTGGAACATTTTACGTCCACTTCGTCTATCAAATCCTCCCATAAGAAGCATAACTTTAAAAATTTGAAAGTATTTAATATCGTTGAGAATTAGTTAGTTTGATAGTTGTGGTTCAAAAATCCACCGTGAGCGGACTCTTTCTCGTTCTGAATAGTAATTCTCGTCCCATTTCGAATTCGTACTCAAACAAGCTGTTCTTTTGTGTTAAATTTCTTCAAAATTCCAATTCATTCAAAGAGATCCACTCGAGTTTCTAAATTATAAGTAGATTGGATAAGTTTCAGCCATTTTGTGGTGGAACAGGAAAAGAAATTGAATCCTGAATTCTTTCCACAATCTTGGAACATTTTACGTCCACTTCGTCTATCAAATCCTCCCATAAGAAGCATAACTTTAAAAATTTGAAAGTATTTAATATCGTTGAGAATTAGTTAGTTTGATAGTTGTGGTTCAAAAATCTACCGTGAGCGGAATCTGTATCGTTCTGAATAGAAATTCTCGTTCCATTACGAATTCGTACTCAAACAAGCTATTCTTTTGTGTTAAATTTTTTCGAAATTCCAATTCGTTCAAAGAGATCCACTCGAGTTACTAAATTATAAGTAGATTGGATAAGTTTTAGCCATTTTGTAGTGGAACAGGAAAAGAAATTGAATCCTGAATTCCTTTCACAATTTTGGAACATTCTACGTCCATTTCGTCTATCAAATCCTCCCATAAGAAGCATGACTTTAAAAATTTGAAAGTATTTAATATCGTTGAGAATTAGTTAGTTTGATAGTTATGGTTCAAAAATCGACCGTCAGCGGACTCTTTCTCGTTCTGAATAGTAATTCTCGTCCCATTACGAATTCGTACCCAAACAAGCTGTTCTTTTGTGTTAAATTTCTTCGAAATTCCAATTCATTTAAAGAGATCCACTCGAGTTACTAAATTATAAGTACTTAGATTGGATAAGTTTCAGTCATTTTGTGGTGGAACAGGAAAAGAAATTGAATCCTGAATTCCTTTCCCAATCTTGGAACATTCTACGTCCACTTCGTCTATCAAATCCTCCCATAAGAAACACAGCTTTAAAAATTTGAAAGAATTAAATATGTATTGTAGAAATTTGATATTACTATTTCATTTGTACTACATATACAGTACGTAAAATTTTTAATTAACATAAGTGTTGGATTTTCTATAGATAATATCTCGTACGTGAACGAAATATTGAATGAAATATTAAATTTAATTACACACTGCCTTTAGCTAAAGCACGATTTGGTGGAAATCTATATCCAAATTACCATTGTACCAAAAATATATTAAATCTTAAACAGGGTGTATCAACAAAGTAACTTAGCTTTAACCTAAGCTTAGCTTTAACTAAAGTAGCATATCTTAAAAAAAGCACAAAACAGCAAAGAAGACACGGTATGATAATGAGCAGACAAAAAGAATTAAAAGGAGAATGGGTCAACATTTCATCTGAAAACAAACACACGACTGAAATAAGGGTTGGTTAAAAAGTTTTGAAAGCGACACCTATTAATGAGTAGAGGAACCAAAATTTATACGCTATGTTAATATTTCATCTTCCTTTTTAATGCACAAAAAATTCTATTCTGATTTGTCAATTCTTTCATTAATTACAAATTATTTAAGTTGAGGTGTCAGTTTATTTTGTTACAATGAAATAAACCAACTGAATCTCGTGCAGTGATAAAATTCTTTAAATTGAAAGGTTTATTAGCAATAGAATTCCATAAAAAAATGATGAAAATGTTAAATGAATCTACTCCCTCATTTCCAACTGTGCATTGATGAGTTTTAGAGTTTAAACGTGGTGATGAAACACGTAATGAACGTACAGAAACTTCAATAATACCAGAAATCATTGAGCAATATTGGTTGTAAAGATCCAAGTTTGACTAAACGTGAAATTGCTGATACCACAGGCATCTCAGATAAACGAATACTCCATATTTTACACGTTTTGTCGTTTTATAACTATGGATGAGACTTTGATCTACCATCATGATCCTAAAGTGAAACAAGAACGTTTACAGTGGACTAAAGCTGGTTCTTCAGCTCCAGAACAGGTTAATTTAGAACGATCCAGAAAAAGGTTATGGCATCAGTTTTTGGGATGTAAAAGGAGTTTTATTGATTGATTATCTTACCACAGGTAAACCTTTTGGACCAGTTGGATAAAAAAATCGTGAAAAAAGACCCGGTCTACAGAAAAAAAAAAATTAATCAATACAATGCACGTGTTGATATAAGTTTGTTGACGATGGCTAAATTGAACGAATTAAAGAAGGAATTGCTTAAACACCCATCGTATCCACCAGATTTGGCTCCCTCTGATTATTAACTCTTCAGAAACTTGAAATATTTCTTTCGTGGAAAGCATTTTTTGTCGAATGAAAAAGCTATTGCAGCTGTGTAACAATATTTTGAAGAGTTTCCGGAAAATCATTAAAAATTGACCGTAAGGTATCTGTTTAAGTTGGAGAAAAGATCAACTTTATTTTATCCATTCCTTATTGGTTATCATTTAATTTCATCCTAAATAGTTCAAATTTGATTTTGTTCTTCTGTTCTAAGATTTTAACGTGTGGAAAAGATTTTCCTTGGATGTTATTGATTTTTTCCCTTCTTCTAAATAATAGTAGGAGTACAAACTCACCCTGTATACAATTTATTTAACCTCCACAGTCTTATAATTACTGAAAGAAATCGGTAACGTAAAGATAAATATCTCGATATCAGTCATACAGCAGGCGGGCTTCTATGGTACTCCTATGGTACTATCAAATTGATCACCACAGTAAGATAACCTGCTAACGGTGGTACCTTTAACTTGATTAATAAATAATACCTTTATATGTGGCCTATACGGGTACTGTGCTGGGTTACATCCAAATATTTATTACGGGATTTAATTGAATGGATGAATTTTGATACCCTATTTGTTAAACGGTACTGTTAGTTTTTGTTTGGTAAAGGTGGTAAGATTCTAATAAATTATCGGCTTGGATTAACTTGTCATGGATGGTTTATATAATTTTTGAGATAGTTTTGGTAAAGAGGATAATTTTTTTTTGTTTATTTATTTATCTTTACATTATTTAAAATCTTAGAGTTCTAGTGTTTGCTAGTATTAATACGAGGTCTGTCGCAAAGTAAATAGGGTAGAAAAAAAAACATTTTTCATATCACATGCATAGAAACAGCTAGTTTTGATCTCTGTTTTGGCAGTCGAAACAAGACAATTTCAGACCAATGCAACTGTCAGTCAGAAACTGAAAGTTGTTTCTCCCCTAGGGCAGAAACAAATGTCATTATTTCAAGGCTGTCAGAATGTTTCTGACTGACAGTTGCATTGGTCTGAAATTGTCTTACTTCGACAGGCTACAGAGATCAAAACTCGCTGTTTCAATGCATGTGATATGAAAAATATAGTGTGTGACACGAGATGAAACCAAGACGATTTCTGACTCTCGCCCTAGTCAGAAATCGTCTTGTTTCACCCCTTGCCACACAATATTCTATTTTTTTGGCAAAGAGAGTTTATTTTATTTTAAATTCCCCTTTAGAGTTAATTGAGCCTTTTGCACGGTCAACAAGTTTTCGAATGAGGATTTCAGCTCAGTGACCGGGATGTTCTTCAAAATGGTCGACGCTTTTTGGAAGGCTTCTACGTCGGCATACCGCTGTCCCTTCAATGGCAAATGTAGTCTACCGAACAGAAAAAGTCGCACGGTGCCATATCTGGAGAATATGAGGAGTGGTTGATAATTAAAATGCCATTTTGTGTCCAAAAATCGGACCCAAGTGTCGTTCGATGTGATAGTGCATTATCGTGCAACTAGGTTTCTACTTCTCGATATTTTTGCCGAACACGACGAATACTCGAGAGCAAACGCTTCATAACACCAAGATAATACACAGTATTAACCGTTTGCCCCACTGGACTGAATTCTTTCTGAATAATTCCTGTTGAATCATAGAAACAAATCAACATTGTCTTCACCTTTGATTTGGACATCCTTGCTTTTTTTATTCTGAGCAATTCAGGCGTCTGTCAATGCATCCGGGATCTTCTTTTAACCTGTTAAGCAAATATGAGCAGACCTGTTGCTCAAGCTTTTGGTCAAAAGTCAGGTTTTTTGTTACCAACTTTGGACAGACTTTTGTCATGTGTAATACTTCGTATAAAATTTTACTAACTGTTTCTTTATCGGCGTTTAAACCCTTTGCAATCAGCCGAATGCTTATTCGACAATCTACACGCACAATTTGGTTGATTTTGGTCGCTGTTTCCGGAGTTGAAATAGTGACAGGACAACCTGGGCGCTGGTCATCTTTAGTGCTCTTTTGGCCCTCAATTTAAGATTGTCTTTTGTGATACATGGTTTTCGGCACGAGCAAAAAACACGTTCGTTACAAACTGCTACTACACAAATACTATAATAGTGACGAAAACTTGGTTTGGTACGTTTATAGAGAAGACTTTAAGATACCCAACGCACTACTCGTTTTTATCCCTACCTCTCTAGGGCGCGCTCATTTAATAACCAGACCTCGTAATGTATCACTTTTCGCTCTTAATACATAGGCAAATGTAGTCTACCGAACAGAAAAATTCACACGGTCTAAACCAGGAGAATATGGGGAGTGGTTGATGGTTAAAATGCTAGTTTTTGTAAAAAAATCGGACTCAAGTGTCGATCGATGTGGATTATCGTGCAACAAGTGCAAGCTTTCGTCTTTGCGATATTCTTGCCGAACAAGACGAATACTCGAGAGCAAACGCATCATAACACCAAGATAACACAAAGCAATAACCGTTTGCCCCACTGGACGGAATTCTTTGGGTATAATTTCCTTCCAATCATAGAAACAAATAAACATTGTCTTTACTTTTGATTTGGACATTCTTGCTTCTTTGATTCTGGGCAAGACACCCTTTGAAATCATCCATTTGCTTATTCGACGATTTGCAAGCACAATTTAATTGATTTTGGTCTCTGTTTCCGGCAATTGATACGTTGCCCCTGTTTTTCGTCATACATGGTTTTGGCACGAGCAATAAAAACACGTTCGTTACAAATCACTATTGCACAAATACTATAATAGTCACCAGAACGTGGTTTGGTACGTTTATAGAGAAGACTTCTAGATACCCAACGCACTATTTATTTTTAACCTCACCCCTATGGGGCGCCCTTATTTAATAACCAGACCTCGTAATGTACCAATAACTATTGTCTATACTATTGGTTATCCTTGACAATTGTTAGCATCTTTCTCTTTCATCTCATCTATCTATTATTAAGTCTTTACAATATACTTTTTTATGTTCTAGATTAGTTCATTATCCTCTAGACTGAATTATTTTTAAAACTGACCATTCCTTACATTTGGTATAGATTTTAATAGATAACTTAATTTTAACTACAATCTGGGCCTATGTTAAATTTTATAGCCAGTTAATTCGACAATTATAAAGGTTTATTTAACTATTAACTGATGATCTATCTTATTGTTTATCTTAAAGCTACTTCAGAGTTTATATGTCTACTATAAAGCTGTTAGAAAATTTTATTACGATCCCAGTTTCGTTAAAAATACCCCATATATCATGGTACGAGCGTGGAAAGAAGAAGTTGGACTGTTTTTATAAATAGGTTTGTCACTAATTATAAAATTCCCGATTAATTTTATAGAAATTAACCAGTTCTTTCAAACGGTAAACTTTACATTTAAAATTTTTTTTTCGTACTTGTTACAATTTCAAAAAAATGGTTAAAACACTGGTAATAAGAAATAGAAAAATAAATAAAACAATAAATGCAGCAAATAATGGTTGAAAGAAACTGTTAAAATCGTAAAAACTGTGGGTAAAGGACAGTGTAAAATCGTTAAAATGTGGTAAAAACCGTTAAAAACTGGTAAAAATTCATGAAAAAATTGCAAACAAAACCTGTTTAACTTACCGATTTCGTTTAATGTTTTACGAGCGAAACTTATTTCTATAACTTGATATATAGCGAATTATCAAAATTTAAATTGGTAATTAAACTGATATCAGATGTTTCCGATCCGTACCTGTGGTAATATATGAAAAAAGTGTACGAAATAAATTGCTAAGAATTAAAAATCGGGATTCAGCGGCAAAGAAAAGAAATAAACCGTTTCAAAGCGTCCGAAATGTTAGCCAGAAAATTGCATTTTAAAATTGTATACACCCAGTGCAATCTACTCACTCTATAATATAAATGCTATTGAATTTTTGAATACTACAGGGATTCAGCAATAATTTTCTATATAAAACCACGTCTACAAACATCTTTCTATACGCCACTGGTACACGTAATTTATTTTGTAAATTTTTTCTTCGGTAGTAAAGTCCGTTTTCGATAATGTTCGACAAATGAATATTTTAAATTTTTACGATCAGTGAAAATTATTTGTAAAAAAGATGCGAAGACGGCACCTTTTTTTCTGAGAAGGTCCCGTAAAAACAGAACGATATTTTTTGGGCGTAACATTTTTTTTAAATTTATTGGTATTTAACACGCCTCAAAGGAATGCTAATTATTACTATTTTTATGTATCAAAATCTATAAATAAAATAACTTGAGTTAACTGGTAAAAAAAAGTTAAGAACAGTAAAAATTGGTATACATCGTCGATAGTAAAAAATTGTTTAAATTAAAAAAAAATTTGTTAAAATCGTAAAAAGAAATAGCAGAAACACGTTAACTTTTGTTAAAATATAAATAGTAAATAAGCGTGTACATAGGAACTACCAAACGCTCGATCAACACCAGGATTAAAGAGCACAAGGCCAACTGTCATCTGGGGCAGACGAACAAATCCGCCGTAGCGGAACATACCCTCACTATAGACCATCGGATTAAGTTTGAGGAGACCCAAGTCCTCGCTACGACATCAGCATACCATTCCAGACTCTATAAAGAAGCCATAGAGATAAAAAAGCACCCGAACAACTTTAATAAAAAAGAGGAAGCAGTCAAGATTAACAAAACATGGGTCCCCATAATTAAGGGTGCGAAAACTCTACCCTTAACGAACAGAACCGATTGGAATTGAAAGCAACTGAGGCCCCGCTCACTTCCTTCCCGACGTATAAATACGGGCTCCGTCCACGCAGAGCTCAGTAGTTCGCAGACTGTCAACCAGGAAGCAACTTCTGAAGATGCCAACCGGTCGTGTCAAGTCAGCAAGACAATCAACGCCGGCCTAACAGCCCAAAAACCATTGATACAATAGTAAATATTCTTAAAAAGTTTTTCTTCTATAGTTATTTTATACTGTGCTAAGTTATAATTGCATTTTATTGCAATTTGATTAATTTTTTATTACTGCGCAAACTTAGATCTGTTCAATTTTTTGCTATGCTGTGTCGATAAAGCAATTAGTTGCTTCCAATTAAAAAAAAAAGCTTGTCATTACTTTCATGGTTTTATGGCAATGAAAAAGTGATACAATAAACTTTTGTCCCACACATATTTTGCATTGATTTGGTAGAACAAAACAACCCAAATAAGAGTTGCAAAAGATACAAAAACTCCTTTGTAAAGGGATCAATGGCATAATGAGATCGTGTCCTAGTGCGGCCTTGGAGGTTATTCTAGATAGGATTGCTCTAGCAAGTAACTACAGCTCAACAAAAAAGTCTCTAAAAAGCGGCGATCTTGGAATTTTTATTGACCCAATACATGAAGATCTCCAAAACAAGATTTATAACTCACAGTAACTAAATCATCAGCAGAAGTGGGTATAAGGGTTACAGTTTCTAATGTTAGAGTGTCAATAGCACTGGGAAACACTTCTACCTTCCAAGCAAAGCTAATTAGAAATCTTAGGTCGCAGTTTATTAAGGTCACTTTAACCAATAGACTCCACTTGTAGCATTGAGTTTAATTATGAACAGATTAATTTAAATATACCTTGTTTTTGTACGAATAATTCTCTGATTCGGTCAAAACAAGTAACCTCCCATGGCGACATTACAATTAAGGAAGGACAGTTTCATTCATCTAATCTTGACCCCGTTAGATTCGGACGTGTTTTTTTTTACATGCTGGAAAATGTATTTCGCAAATTAATTTTTTTTACTTAGAATATTACCTGTATTCCGTTTCGGTGAATCGTCTTATTTCATAACTGGTGCCAGTAAAACAGTCTGGGATTAGGCAATTTTTGGACGGTTCTATTAATGAAAAGTATGATAGCGTAGCTTTTCAATTTGTAAAGCAAATCCTAATACGATTGGAAAACTAACCAAGGTTTTAATGGGAAATCTGTGGATCTTTAACTAATCTTTCCTTTATCAAGGTTTTTTAACTTTCTCCTTCATCAGACATAAATTAAGTGGCGCACCCATAATTGATTAAAAATCCCTCTTTCATTTTTCTATTTTAACCAATTAGCTCAAGAGACTCAAGCTTTAACAAAAGACTGCGTTTGCCAAAAAGGCTAGCGACTACTTCGATATCGCCGGATGTGTTAATAAGCAGAATTGCCATAACTGGGCATTACAGAACTCATGTATCATCCATGAACGACCACTAAATCCTCGTCGAGTCACAGTTTGGTGCGTTGTTTGGTATAAAGGTGCCATTGGACGTTACTTCTTTGAAGACGCTGTAGTTAACTCTCTTTCTGTTACTGGCGAACGCTACCGTCATATGGTGCAAAATTTTCTAGTTCCTCAAATCCAAGAATTTAACCTGCAAAATTTGTGGTTTTAGCAGGACTAAGCAACTTGTCACAAAGCTACGGAAAGAATAAATCTGCAAACAATCTTTTCTCGATTTGGTAATCTGGTCACCAAGGTCAACGGATTTTACAGCTCCTGACTTCTTTTTATGGGGATTTTTTAAAGATAGGGTTTATTCCAACAAACCATCCACTGTAGATCAGCTGAAGCGATTGTAAGTGTTCCTCTGAAAACCTAGCACCAAAAAGTAATGGAAAATGTATGCTTAATAAACATTATAAAACAAGTTGCTTATAATCCGGTCTCTTCTTATAATAGACAAAATTTAAAAATAATTCAAGTTTCCCAATACTTTCTTACCAAATTATAAAAACTTTTAATAAAAAAAAACATTTACAATGTATTAAAAGCTTACTATTTCCTTACCATCAAATATTTTTGATATCTAACAAATGTTTATACATTTCGTAATATTTAATAGTTCTTACTACATTAAACCTCAATGATTTTCATTTTGTTATTTTAATATAAAACATGTTGAAACATTTGCTGTCTGTTTTGACAAGTCGTTCGTATGAGCTTTGTTAGTTTCTATTATATTATTGAACGTAAAAATTTATGGCATTTTGTAAAATAAAATAAATGTCGTTCACGATTAACTATCGAAAATTTATATCTCACACTACTGTGATGGCCAGTCGCCAAAACCAATTATATATCATCGTATATCAAGTTACCTTCCTATATTATTCCTACCTACTGCATTTAAAAAATTTAACTGTTGACTGCAATTATATCATATCTTTTTTAATATTTTTACTATAGTATAAAGTTGCTGAAGAGATTTATTTAAGTGCGTTCGTCATTCTTTAACCAGAACATAAATTAACCCTTGTCAACCATGCGCTTTTGAAACGTATTTTTTTTATCAATAAAGCTTTAGAAGCTTAATAAGTTTATTTAGCTTCTGCTTAAAGAATATCGACGAAAAGATTTATGAGTAGGTATATTAACTATCTTGAGTCATAATGTATGTGCAATTTATCTTACTTTTAAAATCTAACACAGAGTCATATATTAAGAATGTCGAAATCAAAGAAATTCGATTCATATCGAATAAAATATTAGTTTGTGTAAGTTTGCAAATGTAATTTATTCTAGAACCATTATTTTTGGAGTTTTCAAGTTTTCCTTAAATTGAAGTTAACTTGAAGCACAAACTGAGTCATGTATTTGTTTACAAGATTCGATTCAGAAAAACGGAATAGAGAATTGTATAATTTTATTACAAGAAATACTTAATTACTTTCTGATGATAAAACAAATAAATAAGAATCTCTGGATCTCGATCTGGATATTTGAGGAGGGGCGAGCTAGTGCTCAGCCAGTACTGAGGCCACATATGACCCATTGTGCATCCTCCCGTGTGTAGGGAAATCCTCACCTCAGGCTGTCACCAGGCTTAGTAATTTAAAATAGGTGATGAGGCTCCCGAGGTGGATCTCCCTTACATCGGCTGGTGTAAGCAGCCAGTACTCGCCCAACACGGATCTTCTGATTTCAGAAAAAGCAGAGCAGTCATACATTATGTGTTCTACTGTTTCCTCTTCTTGTTCGCAGCCTCTGCATAGCGGCGATTCTGTTATTTTCATCCTAAAGAGATGTTGTCGCAATTGGCAGTGACCTGTCAAGATTCCCACAGCTGTTTGGAGATTTTGTCTGGTCAATGCCTTAAATTTTTTTACTGCTTCCTCGCCAGGATTAGGTAATAACTCTCTGGCCAGTCTACAGTTCGTAGTTTCATCCCAGCACTGTTTTGGTGAGAGTGCTGTTTGATAAGGTTCACGACTGCTGACAATGTTAGCTTGATAAAAGGGCGAGGGCTTACATATTTGTAGCCCGCAGCCCTCCTTGCTAAATTGTTCGCAATGCGGTTGCCTCTAGAATTCCCATGTCCTTTGATCCAGCTGAGAGTGACCACCTTATTCTGGCTGGCCTCAGTTAGAGATTGGTGACATTCTAGTACTAAACTTGAAGTGAAACGTGGTCTATTCAAGGTCAGTAGTGCTTGTCGGCAGTCCGTGTATATATTTATATTCCTGCCTGTGATGTTCCTATTGATTAATTCTTTTGCAGCTGTGGTTATGCCTGTGAGTTCTGACTGAACCACACTTGACAAGCCATCCATAGCCCATTTTATTTTTAGGTTTAAGGATCTAGAGTAAATTTCACATCCCACACCTTGCTTTGTTTTTGATCCATCCGTATATACGCTCAGAGCGTTCACTACGTTGGGGTCTGCTGTCTTGTTTGTTAATATTTTGTAGGATTTGTCAAAGACAAATCTTGGTGCGACGGCATCCGTGTCTGCCTGTAAGAGTGGTATCACCTTTATCGATTCCGTCCACAGACTATCCCTATGGGTGCCAGTCCCTACAGTGGATTTGATACCAACCGTGCGAAAGCGTACCATGGTCATCAACGCAACCTCCTTAACAAATATGTCAAGGGATAAATAAGAATCTTTTGAAACGAATTTTTGATTTGATAGGCGTTGCGACTGAAAAAACGTTACAAAAATAAGTAACGGAACTTCTCCCACTATATTTATCGATAAACCCTTATGATACGGCTATGTTTAAAAATAATTACGCATCTCTATTAAAAGATACAAATTTGAAAAAAAATCTGTAGCTTAATACATTATTGTGACTTGAAAAAAAACCTCTTATACTCTATTAAATATTAATAAACTTCTAATGGATCCTAATTTTTGAAGTCATTAAATCACCTTCGAAATTTAAATTATCACTCAGTATATAGAATAAATCAACCGATCTAATTATAACCGTATTTTATTAGGCAATGCTATTATATATAAGGACAAAATATTTTACTGAGTGTTGTCAAAACAAATTAAGATGTGTTAAAATAACACTTAATTCCTTTGACGAAAGTTTATATCCGATTCAAATCTGAACGGTAATTAAAATAGTTAATTCTGCATATTAACGTTTTAAGAATTGAACGCTTAACATATATTAAATGGTATTAAGTGTGAATAGATCTCGTTTTAGATAAAATTTTAATATGAATATTGATGCTCTACATCTGATTACAAATTTTCTAGAAAGTTTCTATTATTTCATATGTTTAAATATTTAGGGGGATTCGGGGGCGATAAATCGATCTATTTTATTATAATATCACTTTTCCTGATAACTAACTTACCTATATTATTGATAAAATGTGTTCCTTCTTAAATTAAGACATTAAGGCACACATTTTAACAATTATATAGGTAAATAATTAATTTTCTTGGTCTAACCCCAAACGCCATCTACTGAAGTATAACTATTACTACTCACCAATAGATATCAGGAAGAGTCATTTTTTATAGTTTATTGTAGCACTTTTTCATTGCCATAAAACCACGAAAGTAATGACAAATTATTTTTTTTTAATTGGAAGCAACTAATTGCTTTATCGCATAGCGAAAAATTGAACAGATTTAATTTTTCAATAGAGTTTGCGCAGTAATAAAAAATTTACCAAATTGCAATAAATAATAGCGTTGTTTTTAAAATATTTTTACTTGCAACTATGGTGCCACCTTGTATGTATGTATGTAGTTAGGGGTAACAGATACACCTGCGATCTATAAGATCTATTGTGTCTCCCTTTTCTTGCTATATTTCTGATGATTTCTCAGACTTATAGCAGCTCCTCTAGCCCTATCTTCCTTAGAAAGTTTAGGATATCATTGAGTTTTAAGTTAGATAGTTCTTCCTTTTCTATTTCGTATGACCCTAGGTATTTGACCCTAGAAGTACTTAATGCGATGCATTTTAAGAGTATGTGTATTGAGGTTCCATCCTCTTCCTCACAGAATCTGGAATTTGCTTCATCTATTAATCCTAGTTTCTTCATGTGTCCTCTTAATCGACAGTGTCCATAGTATTCCTGCTATAATTCGGAGGTTTTTCTAACTCAGGTTAAGACAGCTGTGGGATCTCTTCTGGTTATAGTTTCCCAGGAGCGTCTTCGATTGTCTTAGTCCTTCTAGATCATTCCAGTACTTTGATTTTTCGCTATCCATTTTTTTCCTCAGTTTTTCTAAGATTGTACTACTGCTGATTCCACAGGATGCTTCTGGTTCCAGGTATGGGGTTTCAGCTCCTTTTTTTACCAGCTTGTCTGTTGTTTCATTTCCTTCTATTCCTACGTGTCCTGGAACCTATAGGAGGCTAACAGTGTTATTCTGTCCTAGTTCACTTAATTTACCTAGGCATTTCCAGACCATCTTTGAACTGATTGTATCTGAGTTCAGAGCTTTGATGGCTGCTTGACTATCTGACATGCCACCTTTCTTTGTCCCCTTAATACGATGGACACTTTTTATTACATTCAGATGGTTCTCCTTTCTTATACCCTCCATATATTTTGCATTCGATTAACACTTTTTTTTTGTTTTGAAATCTGCTCTGTACGTTTCTTAATCATTTACCAATTTTTATTATATGTATTACGAGCGAAAACTCTAACTAATGAAAACTGCTAGTAAGATAAATCAGTCATAAAAAGAAGCTTGGGAATGTATATAAAAATTAATTTTTATTAAGCAGTTTTTAAGTACACAAATTACCTCCTTATTCAATTGTTGTATTATGTAATTTTTATATTTTTACTGCAGTCAATAATTTAAGATAGTCACAAAAAAAAGTTGGAAGAAACCTGCAAGGAAAACAACTGACTACCAATAAATTTCTGTTGTTAACACTGAATAAATTTGACTGTCGATGACCCATACAACGGTTAATAAATTAATGATGTCTTAGTACTATAACTATTCGTTTTATGATCAACAATTTATGATAAATTTTTGAGCTACCGTACAGCAACTCTTATCACAAAATTTTTGACCAATACAACTTGGAATATTTCGAAAACTGTTCTAGATATTTGAATGATTTTTGTAATTCTTCAAACTATGTAGCACATTCTAAATTGTAACAATATATTATAGAAATTTATATATTACAACATTTTTCAATCTTAATGACATTATAAAAAGATCATTTTCCAATATTACTTAAAACCGTTTATGGCGGTAAGGACATTTACCTAATTCCTCTTTAAGCACATATTTTTCGTTAACATGAGTTGAATTAAGAATCAACCATTTAGGGTTCCGTTTTTAAAAGGACGCAAATTTTTGTTCTCATAGATCTAAGGGGATGCCTAGGGTAAACCTAAATCCAAGTTAAAGGCATCACCACTCTAATACCACGACCGTCATGTTGGAAAAAGGAGTACAAAGGTTTTTTTGTGGTTCATATGCCAAACTATTCATTCTAAAGAAAATTTTAAAGCACATGCAAGGAAAACTATTCAGCAATGTTTGCTACCGAATAGCAGGACTCATATTTAATAGAACAAAATGATTTTGAAAATTACTTGCCAACCATGGTGCCAATTTTCACTCCCGTTACTCCCCAAAAAGTTAGTGTCGACACATACTTAGTTTCTAAACCGCAAACTAGACGTTAAGGTAAGTTTAAATCCTAGTTTGTGGTGTCACTACACTTGTTGCGCGATCGCTATGTTGTAAAAAGGGATGCAAACAATTCATCCCAGGGCAGTGCTCAAAAATATATTTAATTTAGCATCTCTTCCTCTAACGCAAAATACAGATAGTTCTACAGTTTTAGCGTTAATGATCAAGTTCAGTGGTGGTAGGTCGGTAAACGCAGGGACCCTAAAGATTGGGTTTGGAAAAAAATGGTAAAATTTTGATGTTAGTCCAAACTTCAAGATACAGATCGCTTGCACAGTCTATAAACATCCCAAAGCTTTCTAATGCAGAAGAAACTCTGGAGGGATGTGTGTTTGCTGAAAATCAGGTCTTAAATGTAGCGTGCCTCAATTGTTCTGGTGAAACCTGCAGTAGCGTTATAGAAATATCCAAATGAAGTAAGGATGATTTTGAAAATGAATTGGCTACAATGGTGCTACTTCTTACTCTTTAAATACATTTAATTTATTATCTCTTCCTCTAACGTCTTTGGAACGATTGGTGGTAGCTGAAAAGCAGGCCTTAAATGCTCTACTGCGTGCTTCAATTGTTATACTGAAACCTGCTGCTGGGAAAAATGATTTTGAAAATATATTTCGCCACTTCCCTCTCTTACGGTATTTTCCAAACATTCACTTTCGATGCAGAATTAGTTTCTGAACCGGAACCTGGATGGTTAGAATAAGCTTAAATCCAAGTTTGTGGGGTTGCCACTCTTTTCGGCAACCGCTATCTTGGAAAAGTCTTTGCAAATGGTATCGCGTTTTATCTGCCAAAGTATATATTCCACAGAACATTTTAAAAAACATTTTTTTTGCGAAATAAATTCTCTACAAGGGAGTGTCCAAAAATACATTAATTACATTCCTCTAACGCAAGATACAGCTCGTATTCAGTGGTGACCAAATTTATGATAATAATGATTTTTTATTGTTAGATATTAATTGTGACCTATTCTGTTTTATGAAAAATTACAAGTTACTTAATAATTTTTCTAAATAAAAATTTATTATTAAGTATTACATACTCTTCCTACGTAAACAATATAAAATCGTGGTCTGCATATGATTAAATTCTTATGGGTGGCCCCTAGACTATTATCCCTAACGATTTAAAAGTACCTACATGTAAAATACACATTTATGATACGTTTTATTTCTTGTAATTGGTACTTTAAAAGTGTAAAGATACTTGAAATATTTGTTTAAAATATCGATTAACATTGTAGAGGTTTTATATCTCTCTAGAAGTTTGTAAGGACAATTAATTAATGCGAAAGTCCACCTACATTCTGTTTTGTACAAAACCAAGTATCTTCATTATCCACTACAAAATCTGATAAACAGAAAAGATATGGTTTAAATAATTGCTACAATATAAAAACAAATAATTCAAGGTACTACCTGGTAGGTACTTCAATATTTGTTTACGTTAACAAATTGCTTATTTCATTGTCAAATGTTACCAGAATTTACGCACAAGGAAATGTAAAAGGCTGTTTTTAACTACTTAATCAATTGTTACCCAAATCAAGCGTTATAGATCATATAAGATAAGAAGTGATGAAAATCTAAAATGTATTCGAATAAATTTATTGGTAACCCGCATTATGCAAATCGTAAGTTTTTCGATGCACATCAACCGAAGTTAATGTCACAAATTGGCCGATTAAGAAGCAACACATCTGAGTCTATTTAGAAAGTTGATTGATAGTGGTTTCGTGTACAAATCGATTGATCGGCGTTATATTCGTGTAATTTAACACTTCCTACGGCAAATCTGGCTTTAACCACGTCGGGTAATTGCCCGTAACGGAGGCTGAAGCCGGCCCACAATACTGCATTTGGCATATTGGATTACCATAAAAATATGCTTATATTTTCACTATAAATCTTGCTAAGAAGTTATTATCGCTTCATGTTTTTCTGTAATTTTCTTTATTAATGTCGTTAATCTACTTTTAGTATCGTAAAATCTTAAGAGACAATCAAAACATTTACCGATATATTCTCACCTACATATATTGTAAAACTAAACAAGAAGAAATCGAAAAAATGGCACATCCAACAGGAATCAAACCTATAATCTCTATTTATTCGATTTAAGCACAGGAACCGTAGATTATTTGAAATCTCTTAAAATCTATGTTTTCGCTATATGTTCTCGTTTGGACTCAATAAGAGGTTCCTTAAGAATTCCGAGACGCACTTGCAAGCCATATCAAAGACAAAATTCTCCCTCAGACACAAAGTAGCTTCAGGCCAAATAGATCTACATCTGATAAGATTTTTATCCTTCGACAACTGCAAGAGAAAACACTAGAGCATGAGGACAATATGAACATTGTCTTCATTGATATTAAGAAGGCATTCGATTCTGTAAACAGAGAGTCTCTTTGAAGAATTATGGCAGAGTTTGGCATTCTCTCAAAATTTATAGCCCTGTGTAACAGCCTTTGCACAACCAACTATGCCAGTGTTCTCCATAACGGAAAAATTACCAACCCCTTCCATACACACACACTGGCATTCGACAGGGTTGTTTCATGACCATTCTTCTTTTTAATATATACATGGCTGCTCTTTCCATGATTGTCGATATAAGGTTGGAAGAGAGAGGACTAGGTATCAGCTAAAGGCATGATAGTGGTGTGTTCAATTTGGCAAGCTTAAAGGCAAAAACTAAAACTAGAAACTGCTACATACCAGAGCTTATGTATGCAGACGACTGTCCGTTCTCAAAACCAACTTCAGAAAATAACTGACGTCTACTCCGAAGCTTATCAAGCTCTTGGTCTTGAATTGAATTAATCTCAAGATTCACTAAGATTCTGTCAGTGACTCAGGTCATCAGCGATGAGCAAATTTTTTTGCAAATACCGGTTATTGAAAGCTTTATTATCATCGGAATTAACCAAGTTCCATATTTTTTTTTATTTAACATTCCATTAGCATTTCTTTCTCTTTATACTCATTTTATACACTTTCGGGCACCATTAATTCCACCATTCTTATTATACGAGTTTTATTAAAGAGTCCTTCTTAATCATGCTGATCGGAAATAATTTCATTATACATTTGTAATCAGTTATTTCGTTTTCTCTAACGTTTCTACCATCTACATGCTGAGTGAAGTACATGACTTCACATACGAGAATACATATTTAGTTACAGCTATTGATAGTTATTTAAAAAAAAATCTTATTCAGAAATATTTAAGGTAGGGACTAACCCTCTTTTAATTACCAACAAACCCCTAAAAGTAATTTAACTCTCTTATGATCTTGAGACATACTCGGTTCGAATCAAAAGTAATCTTAAAGATATGAAAGAAGTGCAAAATCGATATGCATCGTATGCTTAAAGCCATTGGCGTTACCATAAAAATATGTGAATTTAATATCTTTGCATTATGGATAAGGTATATTGTTTGTTTTTACATTTTAAGGTGTCATCAGCGCTTCATGCGGCGAATTGTGTGAATACTGTAACAAGTCTGAGAGGTGTTGTCCAATCCAGTCCACGTCTTTGATTCGCTGACTGGTATGAGCTTGTAGAACTTTGCTCTCTTGATTGTTAGGGTTAATGATGTCAAAAGTCTTAGTGAAGATCTATTGTTGGTGTAACATACACTATACACTTAGCAGGCTTTCTTGGTGTCACGGGTCTCGGTGGAGGAGTACTTCTGAAAAACTGGTTGATGAATGTGCTCTTTGATATTCGTGTCATGGGAGTTTGAATTCAAAACTGTCCACATCTTCAAAAACGTGTTACTGGTATGCGCTTTCAGGGCGTAGCTCTGGTGATGTTTAGAATAATGATGTCAGAAGTCTTCGTAGAAGATCTGGTGTTAGAATAACAGACACTATACATTAAGCAGGCTTTCTGGGTGTACCTTGAAGTAGTGTTACTGGTCTCTGTGAAGAAGTAATTCTGAAGAATTGGCTGCGGAGTGTGCTCTTTAATGTTCGTTACTTAAGAGCTTGTAATTCAAAACTGTCCACATCTTTAAACAGGTCGCTAGGTGTTACTGGTATTAGCTTCTAGGACGTAGCTCTGATGATGTTTAGTATGATTATGACAGAATCTTCGTAGGAGGTCAGGTGTTAGTGTAACAGACACAATACAGTTACCAGTCTTCCTAGGTGTCCGTGGAAGTGTTGTTATGGGTCTCGGTGAAGGAGTACTTCTAGAGAATTGGTTGAGGATTATACTCTTTGATAGTTTGTTATTCGAAACTCTTCACATCTTTGTTACAAGTATGAGCTTCCAGGATGATGATGTCAGAAGTCTTCGTAGGAGGTCCAGACAAAAGAAGGAGAAGTCGTTCTGAGGAATTGGCTGAGGATTGTGCTCTTTGACGTTCGTGTCGTGGGCACTTGCAAGTTGAGATTGTCTTGTAATATCCTGCGCGTATGAGTACAGGAGACGGATCGCTTTAAGTGTTTCATACTTTAATTTTAATGTTATAAGAATCAAACTACTATTAAAATTTGAACAAACTTATTATTTTTTAAATCATCAAATAAATACATCATATAGAGTTACGGCTATGTGTCAATATTCATCTTCTGGTAAAACCGCTACGAACGGATTCGGAAAGTCTATTATTTCTCTCCTTCAAATCCCCAGTGCTCATTATTTTATTTATTGGAGCGTTACACTCTTTGTACTTTTTAAAAAATAAAAATTGGAAACCCCATTTAGCTATATACTCAACTACGACGAAAAACTTTTGGTATTGTCTTCACAAACAATTCTTTGATTCAATATATTTTTTATATGTACCGTTGTTATTACATTTTACATTGCAACATAGCTCGTAGAAAAATTATACTGCGCAAAAAGTAGTATACCTAAAACAATTTCGTTAACAAAAATAATGAAATGAGCGAAAGATGCAGATAAGAAAGTACCTGCCAGCACGTGTCATGTGGGTGCACTCGTTCGTGGGAACCAAGAGCTCGGGAACCTCACCAATTAGGAACCTGACTACTTTTTTATTCGGACCCCTTTGATATAATGAAGCGGACTATAATATTCGGTATTCAGAGCAGATGAGATTATATTACATTTTTCTATTAAATGGATGAACTGTTTGTGTATCAACGAATTTAACTGTTCTTGAATAGAACATGCATGTTTACTCATTTTATTTAATAAAATATTTTAAGAATAAATTATTGTTTATTATAACCAACAACATCGAAATCATTTCGAAATCTTAAGTAGTCAATAAAATACACAATGTTATACAAAGAGACATAAAAATTTATATGGAGGAGCGAAATGTTAACACATCAAAAATGATTTATACTTCTTTTTATCAGAATACATTACAATGGAATTAATAGATCCACAAGTAGTAAATATAAGTGTAAATAAGACAGCATATTTTAAACTGCATTCATAAACAGGATTGGACTTTTTAATATAATCGAGTCATTAACGTACATACTAATTTTTGACCATTTCAAAGTCCCTGGATACTAGACAGCCTACGATTAAAGTTCCGAGACTTCGAGACTTTTAAGAATAAAATCAGATTGTTTAGTCCACAATCTGGGATACAGTTTCGTTGTTTTGTCCCTGTTTAATTTGATTTACAAACGAGTTTTCAGACTCGTTTTGTACTTGCATTTTGAGCTCTATATGTCATTCTTCTTCGAAAGCGAAGATGGTGAAAAGTGCCTGTTAGAGTATTATGGTAGACACTCTTTTGCGTCAAGGAGTCAAGAATAATGGCCTGAAAGACCACTGGTTCCAACAGAATGCTGCTACGGCTCATACTGCTCGCCAATCCATCGATTTGTTGAAGAAAATGTTGTCAGACTTTTTTCTATAAAGATTTTTGAAGGGGAAGGTATGTGCAGGCCAGCCGAAGACTTTTAGTGACTTGAAACGCAAGAAATTGCAGTAATACTCACTGAAGCATTGAAAAAAATTATGAAAAATGCCAAAAACAAGCTCAACTTTGTATATCAAGGAAAAAGGCAAACATTTGCTCGATAACATTTTTTACAATTTCATAGTATTATCTTCCTTAATCTTTTCTATATACTGTTTTTCATCATTATTCAAGTTTTTTTTTGTTAATATATTTCTTTCTTCTCATAATTTCTTCCTGCCTTAGCAGGATGGTTATTTTTTTATGAATTATTAAAATTTACTTATCTCATCTCTTTATCATTGTATTTGTATGCCTGTAAAACTTTTCTTTAGAGCCAATCCTGTGATTTTAACAATCTTAAAGATGATTTCCTTCTAAGGAATTACAATCGATCTTTCGTAACACGAAAGTTAAAAAATTGAGAAAGTTTAAAGGAATGCTTTAGTCAGTTAAAATTTATGTTATTCTGGAACAACCTACACCAAGACCTTGTAAATGAAATATGTCACTGATGACCAAAATGGTATCACTATTTACGATACTATCATTATTTCTGTAAAATACACGTTTCCTAATTCAGTTGATTCCACCTCTGTGAGGACATAGAATACAATCTCAGAATGTGTGGATTCAGCACAAAATTTATTGCTATAACATAAAATCTTCTATTCTAGTTTTATTCTGCTTCTCTATTTGCTGTAGGTATCCTTCTCTCTATTCCTCTATTTGTTAACTATGGCTTATTACTTTTTTTAAAAATTCATATTCCTGTCACATATATATTTACTTGAGTGCATAATTCACAACCTGGAGATTTTATTGATTGGAAGGTATCCCGTTTTGTGTGAGGATTTTCCGGTTGTCACATCTTGCTGTTTGCTTAGTCATGACTATGTGGACTGCGGGAACCAGGTGACACACAGGTTTTAATAGCATTCTTTCGGTATGCGAGGCTTTACTAGAAGCGACTGCTTTTATCCAGTTTCTGATCAGTCCTGCAGAACAAGAAACTAAGACAACATCCTGAGAGTATAGAATTGGGGATGAGGAAAAGCTCCTCAATGCCACGAAGGAAGAGCGAATCAAAACTCTGTAAGGATCAAAAACTGTCCAGCAAGTTAATCTAAGCGACTCACAAAGGAAAAGACTTAAATACATGTTAAAGTAAGTTGTGAAACCAGAGGAGGCACGTCAACAGGCAAAAAAAGATTGTCTCAAGGGCAGAAGGGAAAAAATTCATTAACAAAGGATCAAAAAGAGTCCGTTCTGAGCTGTTATAAAACGTTGTCTTAAGACTGAAAGTCTTAAAGAATCTCTCATGAATCAGGATCGTTATTCGCCTCCTTCCTTGTCTCGGTCTGCGAGCATGACTTTAAATCTTTCTGTATCTTTCTATTACCCGTGAAATGGTTATAATACTCCCGATCTCCACATTTTGTGAAAAAATCCTGTTATAAGAGACCACTTGTAATTATCAAAAAATCTTCCAAATCGGATAGTTTTTGCTTTAATTTATTGGAGAAGTGTATAAGGAAGAGTTTTTTCATGGTTTCATGCATAGATTAATGTGCAACAAGTTAAAAAATAATAAATATTCCTTTGTTTTTAATTGGGGTGTGTACATGTCAATTCTAAACACATTAATCTACTAGATTTTTTTCTTAACAAACTACAGTATTAAATGTTCTTATATATAAAAATTAGGTAGGTAGTTACTTCTTGACCTTGATAAAATTAACTTTAGTTAAATTTATCATTAGGAAGTCGATTTAATAAGGATATAAATCTCTCTGTTTGACATGAAACCGTCATATGAAATATTATATTCTTACACAACTCACTTCAACAACACGTTCTTAATCAGGGCTATAAACAAAACTAATGCTCTTTTACCAAATTTCGTGGTTGTAAATCAGCTGGATTCACGTGATATTAGATATGGAATAAATCATATTTTCTTAAGCGCAGCTTTCGATTTAGAAAGCAAAAAGTCAGGTACTATACGAGTCCGTTACTCTTTCAAACTTTTATCGACAGTTATATTTTAATAATTATCAAATAGGAACGGGTTCAAGTTTCGGCAAGTTCAATCAAAGAAAAAATGTCTCGTATAATGACGTTCTTAATTACTAATGGGAAAATTTATCACCTTTCAATTACTAAACTATTTTAAATGATCGTGTGCATTCCATTGTCCTTTTATGGAAATTTGTCACACAGAATATTTGTACTTATATATCTACGAGTTGGTCTTGATAGTTATTGTGACTTATACATGGTGGGCCACCTACCTATGGGTATGAGAAATTTTAATCCTCGAATGATTCCCATACAAGAAACAGCTGGAGTAATTTAATATAATAAGGAAGAAAAATCTGCAGGATATATATCATGTTAAAAGTAAACGAAGATAACAAGATGAAAAATAAATTAAGAGTTAGAGAAAAAAATATATTTCCAGTAAATGACGTAGGAAAAAGGATGTAAAATAAAAGAAGATCCTACACGTTTTTCTTACACTTCTTCGAATGTCTCTCATGAGGTCCTGGACTGAATTTAGATCAATTTATCTTAATTTTTTTTATTATAAATTCACCGTCGTAATTATCCTTCAGCTTGGACTGTTAAGCCTCCAGACAGTTCTTGTTTAGGCGCGCCGGCGCAAATTTGGAGGATTATCGTTTTTGGAACAAAATTTATGTTTTGGATATCTTGTGAATAATGGAATGATGCTATGTCTGAAGCAATTTGGAGATACAGTTATCAATATTAGTCTGACTATTCCAACCTTCACTCTTATCCTTCAGTTTTTTGTAAAGTCACCGTCGTAATTCCTTTTTATCCAGGACTTCCAAGCATCCATACAGTAAAGCTCAACAATTCTCTATTAGGCGAGCAAGCGCAAATATAGAGAATTATCGTTATTGCTAATAAAAATTAAGGGATGTTCTAGAAGACAGTTTTGGATATCTCGTAAATAATGGAAGATGCTAGGTCAGAAGCAATTTTGAAAGGCAGTTATCAATATCAGGCTGACTCTTCCCAGCTTCATTCTTATTCTTTAAACAAAGCGTATTCTTTTACATTGTACGTATAAAATTTATGGTTTGCCTTCATTTCATGTTTAAAATTGTCGTTCTGGATCCAACTCCCTCTTTCCTAAGTGTTAGCTTCAGAGGTGTTTCCCTCAGGAGACTCTTTGTCCATGGATTTTTTCCTTTCAGCGACTGAGATGAGCTTTTTTGTCTGTAGACGTGCTACAGCAGAATTTAAAGCTTTACCTTGGTGCGCCGCTTAGATTTACTCGCTGGTCTGTTTTTGATCCTTGTGCAGTTTTAATTCGCTCTCCATCGCTGCTGATCTTCAACCCCAGATGGATCAGTATCCAGTTCTATACTTTTAGGATAGTTTTTGTTGTTTTCTTGATAAGTAAGAAAAGTAGTCGTTTTCTGAAGAGGAACACATACCGGAAGAAGGCTAGTAAA
The DNA here is from genome assembly GCA_964028335.1 of Altica lythri. NCBI lineage: Eukaryota > Metazoa > Arthropoda > Insecta > Coleoptera > Chrysomelidae > Altica > Altica lythri. The sequence goes on from OZ034809.1 coordinate 5,749,622, forward strand.
ACCTGCGGTCACGTGGTTCGCGATGTCCGCACCCTTAACCGAACAGAGTACCATCTACTTTGCAACAAGCACTCGGTCAACGCTGTTCCATCACTGGCTTAAGGAGGGGTATTTTCATGTGTTTCCATTTACTTGGCCACAACTCTCTTATCTGTAGGCACTACTTCTACAACCACTGACTTACCAACACGGTATATACTGGTCAGGATTCCACCAGATTGCATTGCTCACCAATATCTGCAGACACTTTGGATTTGGTCCAGTTACCACTGCATTTATAAACTTAACCTAAATTTTTGCAGAAGCTTTGTTTAGAGAACACCCTGTATGTGACTATACAACCAACCCATCGCTATATAAAATTTACAATTTGTGGGAAGTTTTATTGGAACATACAACAAGCTAATCGGTCAAATATACGAACAGTATTTAAAGTTTGGTTCGGAAAAAAGGTGGCGTCAGAAAAATCGTCACAAAAATGAGTAACGTAAGTTCTCCTCATCTGTTCCTACATAAAAAATCGCAAGTTTTTAAGATTTGTGGTAGTTATGTTATTGCTAAAAGTATAGACAGCTTAAAAAAGTTTTTCATTTTTCACTCAAAATGTGTCCAGAACACCTTGTATTGAACGTACAAGAGTCTAATCGTTCAAATATAACAGTCAAATATACGAGCAAAGTATTTAAAGTTTAGTTCGAAAATAAGGTGCTGACAGAAAAATCGTCACAAAAATGAGTAACGTAAGTTCCTCTATCCTCTTGCTACATAAAAAAACGCTATTATCGTGACTGTTGTGTTTTTGAGATATCTCAGAAACTGTACATTGTATGTGCATTTAAGAGGTTTAAATTGAAAATTTTCGATAAAATACTTGGTTTTTAAGATAGGTATGTGGATTCTGACGTGGTTTTGTTTAAAATTTAGTATTTTATTGCTAAAAATGCAGCCAGCTTAAGAAAATTTCTGATTTTTCACACAAGATTTGTTCAGAACACCTTGTATGTGAACATACAACCAGCCCATCGATCATTGCTTGAATCCCTAAGCATGGTTTGCTTCACGTCGATCCATCAATACAGGAACATTAGCCTACACCGAGGCCAATTAGTTTTGACCATCGACAGCGACAACTCGTTGAATCAAATTCATCATTAACGACCCGTATAATGTTTTCTCTTTTGCGCTTCTTCTGTTCTTCTATTGTTAATTGTTGTCATCATTGGTACGTGCCAAACAACTATACTCGTTTCTTTACTTACATATATACACATTCTTCATTTAGTAGGAATAATCGAATAAGATAAAAATTTAAAAGTATTCCGAGAGAATTTACTCGTTTTAGATAAGAGCCAGCGTCAATTTGTAGAGCCACAAAAAAAGTACACCCTGATAATAACCCGAAATCATTCTTATCTGTTTAAGAAAATTCCTGAAAAGATTTAAGTTATTTACAGTGTACCCGCTGCTAAACTCTTTCAAAACAACATAAATAATGAATTTCTTGTAATGCCTTTATTTTACCAACGTAATCTTATCCGTGACAAACAGAAACATATAACAATGAAATTAAATCAGATCTCCAACTTACAGCAAAGCGTAGGAATTCTTACAAACGAGCTAACATGTATACAGTGAACATAAAAGAAAGGATACTTAATTTTATGTATAGTAGATTAAGCATTATGGTCTTTTGCTATTCACTTTGTTGTTTACTTGTATACACCGTAATAGAAAATATGAAAATTTCTCATTGGCTTTACTAATTTTATTATAAAAGAGAAATTAATTTTATTTAACTCTTTCAAACGAGGTTTTAAATTAAATATCAACAATTCTATCTATCTTTATATATTTTGTAAAAAAAATGAGTAGCAGGTTTGATAATATCCTGATGGGTAACAACAAATTGGTACTCTTAAGCATAATGAAATTAAAGTAGTTCTTGATCAAAATGTTTGTTGTGAGGTTTAGTAATAATAACAAAAATTTGAAATTGTTAAAAAGTAACTTTTGGAACTCCTTGTATACAGTTTTAACGTAATCAAATAGTGGATCAAGTTACCTGAATTGGATTTTAATATATAAGCAGGTGCAAAAATTTGAAAAGCAGCAGTGTTTAATTAGTTGTCAAAAGAAGCACGTCTCTCTGTTCCTCAAATCTCCATAGCAACGGGAAAAAAATGACAACGATCGAGCAATTTTTCTGTTTGACAGTTCCCGAAAGTACGGATAAAGAAAATTCAGTGAATGAAAAATTAGAGTGTAGCAATTTTGAATGGGTATTACAGAGCCTCGAAGAAAAAGGGTCACAATTAACATCTTGTCTCATCTCCAGGCTGGATAAGCAGTGATTCTACAGTTTTGTTGGTAGATACTTGAAAAATGTAGCCAGGGACACTATTAAGATCTTTAACTACTTCTTTGGAGCCTCCAAAGATATCTTAAGAAACAGAACTTAAAGAAAGGTAACCATATAACACAAGAACTTGGTAGTAGCTCGAACTTGGAAAACATGTGTAGGGGCACTATTAAAATCTTAAACTACTTCTTCAGATCGTATACGTTAGTATAGCTTAGATTAAAAGAAGAAATGTCGAATTATTGTGTTTCGCAAATAATTTTCTTTTTTTTTCTTTTGGAGAAAGCATGCAAAATTTGAGACCCGCCTTTGTTCTTAGTTCCATATTTTTTTTGTGTAGGCTGAAGGCTAAAGGCTAAAGAATATTTGAAAGATAATTATGATAATTTTTAGGAATTTGGTATGTAAGGGGACCCTGTTGTAGGACTTACGTCCTTTTTAGGGAAAGGATGGAAAGGTTTGAAAGGAGTTAGTATGTCTCTCACAAATTTTCCAATCTGCATTTCCCAGAGCACTTGGATCTTCTCTTCATCCATCCATGGTGCTTGAACATGCTTAAAAACTCTTTTTTCTTTGGTGTGAGTGTAAGTGTAGTGTGAAAGTGTGACCCACGTGGTGCAACGTGGGGTTGGGAGATTGACGCTGTGGCGCGTCTCCTCCGTCGTAGAGCCCTTCCATTTGGCAAGTACGAAGAAAACCATAGAAACCTTCGCCAAGAGCCCATTTTTTGTTTAACAAAAAAGTAACATATATACCAGTGTCTTTTGTCTCCAAGGTGACCTTTCATTTCCATGTAGATACTTGAAAAAAGTGTCCATGAACACTATTAACCTCTTTAACTACGTCTTTGGAGCCTCCAAAGATATCTTAAGAAACAGAACTTGGTGAAAGTTAACCATATAACACAAGAACTTAATTAGTAGCTAGTGTAGGGGCACTATTACAATCTTAAACTACTTCTTCAGAACGTTTACGTTAGTGTAGCTTAGATTAGAAGAAGTGTCTAAGGGAAAAGACCATTTTCTAAGAAATGTCGAATTATTTTGTTTCGCAAATAATTTTCTTTTCTTTTCTTTTGGGGGAAGTATGCAGAATTTGATACCCGCCTCTGTTCTTAGTTCCATAACTTTAATCTTTTTTTGTTTAACAAAGAGGTAACATATATACCAGTCTTTTGTTTCCAAGGTGCTTTTTCATTTTCTTGTAGATATTTGAAAAAAGTGTTCAGGGGCACTATTAAGATCTTAAACTACTTCTTTGAAGCCTTCAAAGATATCTTAAGACACAGCACTTGGTGGAAGTTAACCATGTAACAAAATAACTTAATTAGTAGCTGGTGTAGGGGCACTATTACAATTTTAAACTACTTCTTCACAACGTTTCGTTAGTGTAGCTTAGATTAGAAGAAGTGTCTAAGGGAAAAGACCATTTTCTAAGAAATGTCGAATTATTTTGTTTCGCAAATAATTTTCTTTTCTTTCCTTTTTTTTGAGAAAGTATGCAAAATGTGAGAGCCGCCTCAGTTCTTAGTTCCATAACTTTTTTTTTTGTTGTCTAGGCTGAAGGCTAAACGCTAAAGAATATATAGTTTGAAAGATAAGTATGATAATTTTTAGGAATTTGGTTTGTAAGGGGACCCTGTTGTAGGACTTACGTCCTTTTTAGGGAAAGGATGGAAAGGTTTGAAAGGAGTTAGTATCTCTCTCACAAATTTTCCAATTTGCATTTCCCAGAGCAGTTGGATCTTCTCTTCATCCATCCATGGTGCTTGAACATGCTTAAAAACTCCTTTTTCTTTGGTGTGAGTGTAAGTGTAGTGTGGAAGTGTGACCCACGTGGTGCAATGTGGGGTTGGGAGATTGACGCTGTGGCGCGTCTCCTTCGTCGTAGAGCCCTTCCATTTGGCAAGGACGAAGGAAACCATAGAAACCTTCACCAAGAGCCCATTTTTTGTGTAACAAAAAGGTAACATATATACCAGTGTCTTTTGTCTCCAAGGTAACCATTCATTTCCTTGTAGATACTTAAAAAATGTGTCCAGGGAAATTATTAAGAACTTTAACTACTTCTTTGGAGCCCCCAAAGATATCTTAAGAAACAGAACATGGAGGAAGTTAACCATATAACACAAGAACTAAATTAGTAGCTAGTGTAGGAGCACTATTACAATCATAACAGAACGTATACATTAGTATAGCTTAGATTAGAAGAAGTATCTTTTTTTAAGGACGTCCTCGTAGGTATAGACCTAAATACAAACGTACCGAGAACATTTATTGGGGCAGAAGAGCTAATTTATTGATTTGGGATTTAAAGGACTGCAAGTAAGTTAGGACGAGTAGGGAAGACGTGGAAAGGTAGGGAGTTCCACAATCTGGAGACCCTAGGGATGAAGGAACGATCGAATCGATCCGTTCTCGATGTCCAGCATTGAACAGTATAAGGGTGCATGGAGTTGGCACGTCGCGTTGCACTGGCTTGTCTGGCAAGTGGAGGCATTATAGAGCGAAGTTCTTCTGTACAAAATCCATTTATCTATCGGTAAAACAAGGAAAGATCAGCCACTGCTCTTCGGTGCGATAATGGGGGTAGGTTTTTGGTGATACTGGTGTCGTTTATTAGTCGAACTGCTCTTCTCTGTATTGCATCAAGAACTCTGAGCCTTGACGGAGCTGCCGAACTTCATACATGCGAGCATTATTCAAGATTAGGTCGTATTTGGGTTTTGCAAAGAGTAGTTAAGTTGGATGAAAAAAAATATTACCGTGCTCTAAACAGAAATCCTAATTTCTTTCCTGCTGCAGTTGCTATGGATGCAATATGTTCGTTCCAGTGTGAATCCTGGGAGATCGTTGTACCAACTAACGTAATTGAGTCGCTTGCTACTAGTGTCTGATCGTTCATTGTGATGGATGATGCCTCATGTTGGATAGGCAACATGTCTTTGTCTTGGAAGCGTTGAAATTAACAAGATTCTTTCTTCTCCACTCTTCTACAATTCTCAAATCTTGATTGAGAGAAGTCGTTGTGGATTTTCTGTCCTCTTCCTTCGTCTAAGGGAAAAGACCACTTTCTAATAAATGTTGAATTATTTTGTAATTTTCTTTTCTTTTCGGGAAAGTATGCAGAATTTGATACCCGCCTCTGTTCTTAGTTCCATAACTTTAATCTTTTTTTGTTTAACAAAAAGGTAACATATATACCAGTGTCTTTTGTCTCCAAGGTGCTCTTTCATTTCTTGTTTATGGTGGTCGTGTAGAGAAACAGGCGCCGCTTATTCCGATTTGATTTAACAACGACTTTTGGCAAAATACTAGTATCTTGTAGGTATACTGAAAGATCGTTACATTGATCATGTCAAAAAGACAGTACAATTTTTAATAATACACGGTCTTATCCATCTTAAAGTACCTTATTTACAGTTTGTTTAAGAGTATTTTATACTTTTTGCATAAATTTTCGGTAAAACACACAGAGATACAACAAAATTGGTTTTTATGTGCATATCAGGTAATCAGAATTCATAGATTCTTCATAAAATTATAGTTCGGATTTGAATCCTCTAGAAAACTAACTGTTTATGAATCATAAAATAAAACAGCATCATTAGTAACAACAAGATACGGACGTAGGTAATTTAAATAAGCATATTTACAGAGTGTCAAAATAAATTTTGTTAGAAAAAATTTCTTTCAAACTCAATCACTTTTTGACAAAGCACTGTTTATATTTCTACTTACTACTTATGGTGATAAAATAATAACACAGTTAAACTCTGGAAAATCCCGCATTCATAGCTTAGTTGCTAGAGCGTTCCCTCATAGAGGCAACGATTGCGAGTTCAAGTCCTGCTGGATACAAAATTTTAATTTCTCCTTAATGACATTTAATATATTTTTTCTCCTACCACTTTGTAAAATAGCGTTTTACATGATACTTTTGAGGAGTGTAACTGATCATAAACATTCATCGGGATTGTAAAATACAATTCTGTCCAATCAGAAACATGTAAAACAAACTCCCATGGGACTTTTACTTTACACGATTTTGATTGGTTACAACTCGCTTGCAAAGAATAAGTTATGTTCGTAGGGTAAACTACGAATTGTCTCAAAATTAAATGTCAAATACAAATTATAAATTTATAATTGTATTACTATTTTTTAATTATTTATTAATATGTATAACAGCAATGATTTTTCAGTAAATTATACCTATACAAATTTATATTTTTTAGATTTAGAATCATTACTACTAACAAAGCTATTCTGTTTGACAGCTGTCAAATTTAAATTAACTATTAAATTCGTTGTTATTTTTATAGTACGTATATTTTTAAATGGTTGTTTTAAAATTATTGATTTCGAGAGCAGTAGACAGCAAATGAAACTAAAAGAAACTTCTTCCCAATAATCTGAGTTTCGTTGTAAGAAAGAATATTCAAGTTTTATGGAATGGCTGAACATACTTCTTCACAGAGAAAGCAAAAACCTTAAAAACGTCGTTCATATGGTCTATAGGTACACAGCATGATAAAAGCTACGATAGAAGTTAATCATAATATTATAAGTACATTTGCAAAACTAATAATGTTTCTAAAAACACAAAATGTTGAATACGTTCCAAAGTAATCAAAAGTATTAGATAAGAATATTAGATAAGGTATTTTTTTAAAAGATATTTTTAGGTGGCTCTAATAATGGGAATATCTGGAGCATGTTGGCAAAGTGAGCTTACACAGATGACGGTAGATCACATTGACAAAGACAGTATTTTAATTGTAAAGGTGCCTGCCACCAAAACAAATGTTTCTCGAACATGACTTATGCGCGTGGTAGTAGAAAAAATATTGTACGCAACACGGGAAGTAAGTAATTTGCAGTCTCGAAGTGTTACCGCTCTCGGCTAACGCCTCGAGCGTTAATATCCCTTCTCGACTGCAAACGTCTACTTACTTCCCTTGGTACGTAAATAACTATTTCTTCGTTACATGATTTGACTGTAAAATCTGACTCAATTCGTGAAAATTGGTTTGTGAAAATATAGAGTCAACAATATAACTTATCTTTTTTGTGGGTGAATGTGACTAATTTCCTAAACGGATTTTGATAAAAAATTTGTGTGTGTTTTAATTGAATTCGAGAAACCATCGATACAACTCTCTAACATCATTTGACATCTAGGTTACGTAGGCAACAGGTATATGACGCTTTTTTCGATTTCTAGATTATACAATTACAAACGATATACTGAGAAAAAAAAGGGTGTGGCAGTCAGTGGGACTGCCGGCAGAAGTTATACTTCTATGCACTGTTAACTAATAAAACTTAATTACTACAAACACAGGCAAGTAGACATATATTTTTTTTTTAAATTAACTGTATTCAATTAAATAAATACTTAGAAAAATAAGACCAGTTGATGTGTGTCCTTACTTCAAACACGAAAACCAAACAGTAAAACGATCAATGTACAAAAAAAGTGTTTTCTTCATACCTCGGTCGAAAGTACGTTCTTTCGTTCCTAATTGCAGGGAAGAAAGTTTAACATTTACTCCCTGTTTACGGCGGGACGAAAGTTGAATTTTCGGCCCTGCGCGTCATGATGTTTTGTCGTCTTTAACATTTACTTCCTGTTTACGGCTAGAGGAAAAATTTCTCATGCGTAGTTACACTTGTAACTAGGGACGGTTTATTCTCGTGTCATTTCTATTTCTATCTATAACCTTAAAAATAATCATCAATGTTGTTTATTTATCATCTGTTAATTGAATATTAAAGTATGCCTGTCCCACGACCAGCTGCACTCGCTTCGCTCGTTCCGCAAGTACTTTCGACCGAGGTATGAAGAAAAATAGTATACACTACACGGGCCAAAAGTTGAAATCTCGGTCCTGCGCGTCATGATGCCCTCGGCTGCTTCGCCTCGGGCATCATGACTTGCAGGGCCGAAAATTCAACTTTCGTCCCTTGTAGCTTAATATACTATTACAAAACCCGATTTGCTTACAGTAGGCTATTACAGATTTTAAAACACTAGAAAACAATGCAAACATTTTCTAACAACATATAGGTACACACTTTTACAAAATTTTAACGCACTTTGAACTGCACTTTTCAGTAACTTTGCAGGAACAGGTTTTAACTCACACGCATGTCTTCGACTCAAAAGCATAGTGAAGGACATAATGCAACCATGTGACGGTATTTTAGACTACAATACAATACTCATTACTGAATATTATTATTAATATAAAATACTAAACTTAATATGTATACTTACTGGACAGAATTATAAAATAATATGTCAAACATAATGCAATACGTCAATGTAATACAATAACAATAGCTCAGACTGTTTGTTGTATATCTATCTCTTTTCAATGCAATGAATGTTTAAACGGTATTCAAAGGACTTATAGTGATGACTAATAACATGTAGTAAATATTTCATCTTTGTTTTTACGAACAATATACCTTATATGTGATTCTGTCTCTCTCTTACTCACACCATTACATATGTAATGATTTTTCCCATTTAGCTACACACTAATTCATTCCACAGAGTGTCCGAATAGAAGTATAACTTTAAAAAACGAAAAAAAACTGAAAAATAATAAAAAACGTAAAAATAAAAAATAACTCATATTCATGATGCTTTAAGGGCCAATGGTTATTTAGAACAGGAAATCAAAAGATCGATTGGACCAACAAATCGTAGACCCAAAGAAAATGAGCAAATCCAACCAGTGGCAAAAGCATTTCTGTCTTTTATTCCGGGAGTGACAGACAGAATTGGTCGATTGCTAAGAAAGAAAAATGTCAAAACTATTTTTAAACCAACGAGAAAAATCAAAGAATGTCTTCGATCGGCAAAAGACAGAAGAGATCCACTGTCGGCTTCGGAAATTTACCGCATTCCGTGCACATGTGGAAGCGTCTACATAGGAACTACCAAACGCTCGATCAACACCAGGATTTAAGAGCACAAGGCCAACTGTCGTCTGGGGCAGACTGACAAATCCGCCGTAGCGGAACATACCCTCACTATGGACCATCGGATTAAGTTTAAGGAGACCCGAATCCTCGCTACTACATCAGCATACCATTCCAGACTCTATAGAGAAGCCATAGAGATAGAGAAGCACCCGAACAACTTTAATAAAAAAAAGGAAGCAGTCAAGATCAACAAAACATGGGTCCCCATAATTAAGGGTGCGAAAACTCTACCCTTAACGAACAACACCGACCAGAACTGATTGGAATCGAAAGCAACTGAGGCCCCGCCCACTTCCTTCCCGACGTATAAATACGGGCTCCGTCCACGCAGAGCTCAGTAGTTCGCAGACTGTCAACCAGTAAGCAACTTCTGAAGATGCCAACCGCTCGTGTTGGCGAAACGTCAAGTCAGCAAGACAATCGACGCCGGCCTAACAGCTCAAAAACCATTGATACATTAAAAAATATCAATTTTTTTATGTGTTGTTGTAATTTTGTAAATTTATTTATTTTTTTGTTGTGACATCGTGTATATTAACAAACATTTTTCAATAATAATAGGTTATTTGCATATATTAAATACGCAGTAAATACTAAAAAAACATTAAGATAATTTTTCAGGTAAAATGAAATTTGATATTGAAATTTTATGTTGCACTTTATCTCAAAGCTGTAGTTCGGCTGCCAAAGAAAAATAAATATTTAAATTTTAGGTAATGAAAATTTTTAAAAACCATTCGTTGAATTCTGTTTTGTGACGGTCTTTTTAAATGTAAAATTAAATTTTACTTAGAATCGATTTGTATGTGTGATTTTTATGACAGAATAATATGAGTTAAAATACTATTTCTTTGAGTTATTAGAGATGGTAAAAAGTTCTTTTTACTGCTTTGGCACACATTTTAATATCACTTTATGTAATGTTTATGTAATAATTATGTTTTATTCATGAAATATGAATATAGTTAGGTACTCAATCTTATTTAACATCAATTTAATTTATAATGTAGCTGTTTCTTTTACGATTTTCTTCACGATTTTCATTAGATATTTTACAATAATTTAATGTTAAATGTAAGCACACAGCGAAGGTTATATGTGAGAAACGAACTCCGAAAAAGTGCTTCACTTTTTGCAAACAGTAGGGAAACAGGTAAATAAATACGAAAAAATGTCAATAACAAATGATTTTATAATTGTTATGATATCTCAGCTCGATTTAACTGTTCCATATATGAGGTCTGGATACGAAAAAGGGTTTTATTCTAAAAATTATTCTACAATCGAATGCTCTTCTTCTATATACTTCCCTTCCCTTGCCACACACCTTCCCATACGTTTTTATATTCATTGATCAAAGCAGTGCTGGAAATCTTCTTTGGCGAGGACCTTAAGGAGCTCTGCGTTTTTTGCTTTACCTCTTCTGTCCCTTTCAAAGCAGATTTTTTCTATGGAAACAAAAAAAATGTCACGAAGTGCCAAATAAGGCGAGTACTGGAAATCTTCTTTGGTGAGGACCTTAAGGAGCTCTGCGTTTTTTGCTTTACCTCTTCTGTCCCTTTCAAAGCAGATTTTTTCTATGGAAACAAAAAAAAATGTCACGAAGTGCCAAATCTGGCGAGTACGGCTCGTGTTCGAGCACTGAAGTGCGTTTATTGGCCAAATACTGCTTCACACATAGCGCATTATTGGCAAGTGCGTTGTTTTGGTGCAAAATCCACGAGCTGTTCTTCCACTCCGGATCTGGATCTGGAAATTTGGAGAGGGGCGAGCTAGTAATCAGCCAGCACTGAGGCCACATATGACCCATTGTGCATTCTCCCGTGTGTAGGGATATCCTCACCTCAGGCTGTCACCAGGCCTAGTAATTTAAAATAGGTGATGAGGCTCCCGAAAGGGATCTCCCTGACATCAGCTGGTGTAAGCCAGTACTCACCCAACACGGATCTTCTGATTTCAGAAAAAGCAGTGCAGTCATACATTATGTGTTCTACTGTTTCCTCTTCTTCTTCGCAGCCTCTGCATAGCGGCGATTTTGTTAATTTCATCCTAAAGAGATGTTGTTGCAATTGGCAGTGACCTGTCAAGATTCCCACAACTGTTCGCAGATTTTATTTGGTCAATGCCTTAAATTTTTTTGCTGTTTCCTCGCCAGGATGAGGTAATAACTCTCTGGCCAGTCTACAGTTCGTAGTTTCATCCCAGCACTGTATAAAGTTTTGGTGAGAGTGCTGTTTGATAAGGTCCACGACTGCAGACAATGTTAGTTTGGTAGACGGGCGAGGGCTTACATATTTGTACCCCGCATCCCTCCTTGCAAAATTGTTCGCAATGCGGTTGCCTTTAGAGCTCCCATGTCCTTTGATCCAGCTAAGAGTGGCCACGTTATTCTGGCTGGCCTCAGTTAGAGATTGGTGACATTCTAGTACTAAACTTGAAGTGAAACGTGGTCTATTCAAGGTCACTAGTGCTTGTCGGCAGTCTGTGTATATATTTATATTCCTGCCTGTGATGTTCCTATTGATTAATTCTTTTCACAGCTATGGTTATCCCTGTGAGTTCTGACTGAACCACACTTAACAAGCCATCCATAGCCCATTTTATTTTTAGGCTTAAGGATCTAGAGTACATTCCACATCCCACACCTTGCTTTGTTTTTGATCCATCCGTATATACGCTCAGAGCGTTCACTACGTTGGGGTCTTCTGTCTTGCATGTTAACATTTTGTAGGGTTTGTCAAAGACAAATCTTGGTGCGACGGCATCCGTGTCTGCCTGTAAGAGTGGTATCACCTTTACCGATTCCCTCCACAGACTGTCTTTATGGATGCCAGTCCCTACAGTGGGTTTGATACCAACATTACCAACCGTGCGAAAGCGTACCATGGTCATCAATCAATCTCCTTAACAAATATGTCAAGGGGGGTGAGACCAAGTATGACTTCCATTGCTCTGGTCGGTGTTGTTCGCATGACTCCTGTTACGAGTAGGCATGCTGAGCTTTGGATTTGGCTGTTCTTCCACAATTCGTGCCGTTTCTTACAAACTTGTTTTCGCAGTTTTGCCGAAATAGATATAGAGTAGGTCTGGTTGACATGACCCTCTGGACCTGGAGCAGATTTGTTGGCAAAATGTTGGATTTCCATTTTTACTTACTTCTACATTAAAATTTAACATCAAAAGAAGCTTTTTGGAAAGTTTGAGATTTCCAAGTTAAGTAATCAAAAAGTTGTAGCACACGCGCAAAATCGGTTCTTTTACCACTCAACCTGCAAGCTCCAAAAAGTGCTTTAGTTTTTGAAATTCTTTGCCAACTGGCGAAATTTGGTACCAAAATGTTAAACTGCACAACTTTTCTTTATAACCTTCTTTGATCGGAAAGAGAAACATGTAAATAAACACTAAAAACAAAACAATAAAAACTGAAATGAAATTTTATGTATAAGTTGCGACATCTCAGCTTGCTTTAAATATTTCGATTTCTACCTTTGACTATATACTATCGACATTTTGGCAAAAAAAAAGAGTTCTGTTCAAATTTTAACCAAAATGACGATTTTTTTCAGTTTCATAACTGCTTATCTTCCAAATTTGGTACTCACTCAACCAATCTGATTGTAATTGAGTTCATGTGTACTAAAAATAATTAAACAATAGCTTAACGGTACTATAAATCAGACAAATCATAAACTTTAATCAAAAATAGCTTGATTCTCAGAACAAAATCTTATCAAAAATATAGTTAAGAGTTTCCAAAATAACCTTAATTCCTCTTGAAACTAATCCTAATGTAAATCACTAATACATAACAATTAACTGAAAATAAACATAGTAAATTCCGACATAATTATCCACACCATTTGTTGACAATGATAGAATATGTTAGTCAGTATGTGAAACAATCGAGAGGCAATGATATTCTATTTTAGTGTCTCATAATTCTTTTTCAGTACCTTAAATGTCGACGAGTATAATGACCGTTAAAGATATCTTACGGGTCTAAGGTTTTTTATTAGTTGAAGAAATTTTTTATTTTAAATTTGTTTCACACTTTTGAAATTTAGAAATTATACGAAGAAAAAAGGACGTTAAGGAAAAATGTCACATCTGACAGGACTCGAACAGCAACCTTTAGGCCTCTAAACACTTTGTCCACAGATGCATAAGTAGTTAGTTGGCTTTTTGATCGTATTAATTGTCACATTTGACACTTACCCACTTCCTTCTTAATCAAAGTCATTTTTGTCCCCATATAAATAATTATTATGAGTTATCTATCATGGGATGTTTGAAATTACACAAAAATAATAATATTATGAAGAAATTGTCAGTGATTTTTCCACCCTCTTTATTTGGAAACATTTCAAACTGCATTTTTAAGATTGATACTAGATATACTACAATGGTTGTCTTGTTAGTTTGGCATATAGTCGCTTAGAAGGCGCCACTAATAGAACCTTTAGACACAAATGTAAGTTCAATTTTTTGTTGACATAAATCCAGAGTTTCATTGCCATACAACTAGTCGTGTAGGTCTGAGCCACGAATCCAGTCTAGGTCTACCCAAAACAGCAGTCAGACTGCAAAAGATGCATCTTTAGGCATTTCAAAGACCTCGATCCAGAAGATCCTACAAGAAGAACTGGTGTTACGAAGGTGGTTTCCCGGTGGATCCCTAATTTTCTAACAGAATAGCAAAAAGCGGTTCACGTCAATTAGTGTCGAAAAATATTGGAATGGTTCAATAAGGGAAGCTCAAAAAACGTTTATAGTATTGTTAGTTGGGGTGAATCTTGGATTCATTCCTACGAACCTGAAAATATACGCCAATCCAATGTGTGGGGGTTTCATGATGAGAAAAACCAACAAAAGTGATCCGTTCTGGAAGTGTGTAAAGGAAAATGTTCGCAACTTTTAAATCAAAATCTAGCGATCTGCAACAATTATTATAGAAGATTGAAGAATGGTTACTTAAGATTGGTATATAAACATTTGTTTACTAGAAGTTATCGCGAAACTCCTAGAAAGCAACACATAATCATCCTAAATCAGAACTATGCAAGTGTTCACACTGCCCAAAGGATAATCGAGTTCTTGGAGCTTCAAAACATCGAATTGTTAGACCATCTACCTCCTAGTCCCTACCTAAGGATAATCGAGTTCTTGGAGCTTCAAAACATCGAATTGTTAGACCATCTACCTTCTCGTCCCGACCTAAGAATAATCGAGTTCTTGGAGCTTTAAAACATCGAATTGTTAGACCATCTACCTTCTAGTCCCGACCTTAGGATAATCGAATTCTTGGAGCTTCAAAACATCAAATTGTTAGACCATCTACCTTCTAGTCCCGACTTAAGAATAATCGAGTTCTTGGAGCTTCAAAACATCGAATTGTAAGACCATCTACCTTCTCGTCCCGACCTAAGGATAATCGAGTTCTTGGAGCTTCAAAACATCGAATTGTTAGACCATCTACCTTCTCGTTCCGACCTAAGGATAATCGAGTTCTTGGAGCTTCAAAACATCGAATTGTTAGACCATCTACCTTCTAGTCCCGACCAAAGGATAATCGAGTACCCGGAGCGTCAAAACATCGACTTGTTAGACCATCCACGGTCTAGTTTCGACCTAAGTCCCAACGACTTCTTCACGTTCCCAAAGATCAAGAATTCAATGCGTGGGCAGCGATCACAGTGGCCAGAAGAAGCCATCGATGGCTTTAAAATCAAAGATTTTGCAGGTGGTAACTGAAGACTGGAATAACTGTTTTACCAATTGATTTGAACGTATGCAAAAGCGTTTCGATCTTGGTGGGACATATTTTGAAAAGCAAAAAGCAAAACTAAGAAGACAAACCTCGTATTTGTTATCTTTCCGAATGTTTTGACGGTGACTTCAACCCTCAATTCAAATAAAAATCGATTCTTTTCTAAAATTTTGATACCTGAGGCTATTTATATTTCCTAATAAATAAAAAAATATCGCATCCGGCAAGACCTGATTCTGCGCAACTTTGACGTTTACTCTGTAACACTCTAACCACTAACCCAAAGATGCCTTAGTAATTATTCAGCTTTTTAGTCGTCTTGATTCAACTCATGTTTACTAAATACATATACTAAAGTAATTATTGTTTTTAACATTTTTTAAAAATAAAATTTTATAAAATTGTATTGCTTTATAATCTTATAAGCGACTTTAAATAGGATAGTAAAATTGATTTCCTTTTTTTAACTATTTTCTATGTTTGAAATGTGTGAAATAAAAAAGAAAGTACACATAAACAAAACCCACTGTATAAACTTATCAAAGCTTCTGTATAAATAATCAGTACCTATTGCTAATCATTCATTTAGTCAATTTCCTTTCCAGTCTAGTTTATTACTCGCTATAGGATTGAAGTATTTAGATAGCAATATACAGACTAAATAGAACATTTATTCAAATTACCGGAACCCAATCAGACCGTATATAGTAAAATACTAATTTCCGATCCCCTGATGGTGCATTAGCCTTCGATTTGCGGCTACTGCGGAATGCGGAAACGGAATCAAACGTTTTCCGATTTCCAGAGGCAACCACGCCAATTCGACACTCAACATCAGCAAATTTTGCTCTCAAAGGACCTTACGTTAGAGTTGAATACATTTGGTGAATATAGATATATTCATAAATAATCTACTTCTTGTGAGATAACTTTTAACGATTTATTCATTTCGAATGTCGATACAACCCAACTATGTATTCTCGGTGGTCGAAAAAAAGTAACTGGATGACCGGTCAAATAATATCCACTGTCTCTTAACCCTATAAAAGCATTAGTTCCCATGATCAAGATAAATCTAAAACGATCAATAGTTAACACTTTATAACTACCCTTTGATTTCAACTCTTGTTTTCTGTTTCACAACATGTATCGAATAAAAGAATGTTGTATCATTTAGTTTATCGCTGATGAAATAATGGATCTCACACAGTGAGGGCCAGTTTTAAAAGATTTTAAACATAAAATTGGGTTTACGAGTTTTTAATCCTTCGTTTTTATACCACAGATAATAATGATAGTTTGAAAATATATGTATCATTTTGATACACAAGACAGTTTACAATTTTCCTAACTTGTTCCAAAACATAGTCATTTCAAAATCGCAGGGTAACATAGCAAAACACATTTTGTTAATAGACTAAAAAAATCAATTAACTTCATTCTAATGATACCCTATAATAAAGCATGTTAATAAAAAAGATATAATACCTTTCCCCTCTCGAGTTAACATGCCAGTTAACTATAATTTACACGAAAACAAATCTAAATCATAGATACATCGGTACTTGAGAGTGTTATTTTACTATTAAGTGGTCTGTAACCCTTTACTTTGAAACCATTTTCAATGGTGTGATCGTAAATAAATTTTAATGTCTAAGCTGAAATATCGATTTGTACCTGGGATCATCCAAATGTTATTCTTTTTATTTCAAACGAAAGACACTTTCTCCATGAGCCTGCGACAAATTCTTCTTCTTATTCTTTTATTTTATTCATTGTTACAAATAGGGATCAAATATAGGTCTCATTAAGTAATATTAACTAGCTGATCAACTAGTACATGCAATGATTGGTGTACAGAAACTGGCAAATGCTTAGGGGAATGTGCTAATGTTAGCAAGGAAAAGTAAATAGGAATTTTACTAGATTCGCATAGCCGTAACCGACTTATTTTAACATACTTCAGGTACCCAAAGACATCAGAGAGTCCCAAAGTAATGGAAAGAGGCGAGAGTCATGGTGCAGCCGATAGGAAAAACAAGGCAAGGTTAGGAGCCAAAGAGACATAGGCCCATTGGTCTGCTCAGCACAATGGCTAAGGCATTCTAAGGGTTAGTGAAGATCAGACTGGAAGAGGAAGTAGATAACGCAATGGATTGATGGTCACAAAATAGAAATAGCAGCGGAAAAGACAGAGGCGATCATCCTAAAAAGGCCAAGAAATAGAAGGAACATACAGTTCAGGGTGAGTACATAAACTATCAGAGATCGATAAAGTACTTGGGAGTAGTAATTCACGACAAACTAAGGTTTGGGAGACACTTCGAGTACCGTGCAAAGAAGGCGGAGGAAAGGAAATCTTTCCTGGAGAGACTAAAGCCAAACGTTAAGAGGCCTAAATACAAGAAGAGGATGCTGCTGTACGGAGTAGTTCAATCTATTCTACTCTACGAAGCTCCGATATGGCATACAGACACCTCGGTAGCCAAATATAAGAAAAGGCTGAACAGGGCACAAAGGAAAACATTACTAAGGGTAATAAGCAGATGTAGAGCTCTTAGTAGTGAAGTAGTGCAAGCGATAGCAGGGATTCCACCAGAAGACGCGCTACCCAGAGAAAGAGTGAGACTGTTTGCCCGGGAAGATGGCAACACGAGACGAGCAAAGAAGAGAAGAGAGGGATCGAACTGTGGAAGAATGGAAAGCCGAGTGGAGGCAACCCCTGGCAGGAGAAAAAAGTAGGTGGAGTAAAAATTTGATCGGGGAACTTGTGAATAAGTCAAGTGTAAGCAGCGTACTGTGGACTACTACTTGACCTAGTTCCTATCAGGTCACGGTTCATTTGGGAGCTACACCTACAGGATCAACACGGCGTGCAGAGCATGTGGAGAGAAGAGAGACACGCCGGAGCACACAGTTTTGGAAAGCCAATACTTTGATGAAGTAAAAAGTAAGGACAATGGTAAGGAACAAAGAGAAGTCGAAAGTAGTGCACGATATGATTAGGAAAATTATGGTCAGGCCAAAGGAAATCGAGAGGGAACAACGAACCAGAGAAAGAAGAGAGTGAAGAACGAGTGGAAAATGGTACGTGACAAACATGCCGGCGAAGAAACTTCCGAAGGAAAAGCTGCCACGGCATAAGGGGTCGAAAGGAGGTAGGGTTGAGTTGGTAGGTTTCATTGTTTATTGCTTTACCTACTTAATATATAAAAAAACTTGGAAAAATGAAAATGCCGATAGGAAATAGATTAACTTATTTCATGAGTTGGTTACCAAGAGAATGAAAAAAGTATCTGTAATAAGATTAAAACTTTGGTTTACAAGAAATGTTCAAATTTGTTAATTACACTCTGGAATGTAAAGATAAGTTATTATAGTAGTTCGATTAGGAAATTTTGATCGTTCACTCGTAAGACAAATTTCTTTAGCTAAAATCAGACCACCCATTCCATTTAACAAGCAGTCATATGACTAATAGCATAAAATGACTGTAATAAGCATGTCATTATGAGAATCAAAAGTCTGCGTTGCGGTGGTAACCCTTAATCAAAATTATTTTATCGGACACCTTAGGTGCCCTAATAATAGGCTAATATCATCGTCTTGTTAGTGTTCAGTGGCGTTCAAAATTTAACACTTAACAAAAAATTTCTAACTGTTACTTTTTATGTGTTTATTTATGTACAACAAATTATGTAAATAATATTTAAAAAATGGCGTCAGGTTTAACCTGTATACTACATGAATTTGTTTAAACATTAATTTTCATGTAATTAGTGTAAGACATGCACTAAAGCATTTACAACACGATGGAATGTTAAGATAATCTTAGATTATTTACATTTTTTTATTTGTACTTTTAATTCTTTATACTATTTATGAAATGATTACAAACATAAAGATGTGAATACCCGTCTACGTCTTAGATTAAAAAACAAAATTAGTAGGTTATAACGGATAATAAGATTTAGATTTAACGTTCAATAAATTGAAAACAATCGAAGATATAAAAAAGAATTTACTCATTATGGGAATTTTTGAAATTTAAGAATTACAGTAACAAGTAAATGGGTGTTTCTCTTTCTCTGTAACTGGGCAACTTGGTCTAAGAAAACTTTCGTCGATGATTCTTAGATTCTCTTTAATTCTCAATCAACAATGAATAACTAGAACTGTTCACCTTCATCTGCACTTCTGAGACTTTTCTGAAAAGAAACATTGGAGACTGTCGACCCCAATTCATTGAGGAGGACCAGCAGCTAAACATCCTCACTTGAAATGGACTGTTTTCAAAGCTGCAGTCACTCTCATATGCTGCCAAAAGACATTTGCGGCCAGGCAGAGGCGCTTCTTTTTTTCTGGTGTCGCTTCGGAGGAATATAGCAGCTACAATTATAATATTGAAAAAGTACAAAATTTGTGCTTTACCTTGCCAGAAAAGGGAACTTAAAAAAAATTTGATGAGTAGAACTCTTCACTTCTAGCTCCACCTTTGCCCTATTTCTGGAGGAAAACATTGTAGAAGGTTGAACTCAATCCATTGAGGAAGATCAGCAGGTCAACATCCTCACTTGCTACGAAGATGCTTTCAAAAGTGTGGATGTTTTCAAGAGAAAATCTGACAAGGAGGCTGTCAGCATCGTGGATTTACCTTAAGAGAGTTCGTTTTTATTTATTTCAAATTATAGTTTGTCTGAAAAATTATTTCATTCCGATTTTTGAAGATGTATATCTCTTCAAAAATATGTACTAAAATTGTTACTTTGAGTGAAGATCCACCTATGACTCAAAGAGATATTGCAAAGGAATGTAATGTGAGCTTGGCAGCTGTTAACAAGATTTTAAAGCTAAAAAGAAAAACTAGGACGATTGTGTTAAACAAAAAATTGAAATGTGGAAGGAAGGGGAAGACTACTGCAAGAGATCAAGCACTTTTGGTGAGGAAGAGTAAATTAAACCGTATAAAAACAAGTCAAGATCTTTAAAATGATTTAACACGGGCTGGAGTTATTATTCATCACGATGTGAAGACGACTTTTGAAAGGTGGAAGAAAAGCAATAATACTCCAGAAGAAACAGCTATTGACTGCTAGAATGGTGAAAAAAACGGTTTGATTGGGCGAAAAACTATAAGAGCTGGACTGCTGAAGATTGGAGAAAGTGTTGTTCTCAAATGAGAGCAACTTTTTGATACAAGAACAACGGTCATATCGATCCAAACATCTTAAGAAGATGTTTTTGGGCGCCTTTTTTTATAAAGGCATCGGATACCTCGTACCAGCCGAAGGCATGATGAATTCTCAAAAATGCTAAGATTTGTTGGAAAGGAGATTAGAAGGAAAAAAGAGAAAAGTGGATACCAATGATCAACCAATGCCAACAAGATTCAGCTCATAGATAAAATATTTTAAGGACAAGAATATGACATAAAACATGATAATGTTTCCATCTTTAAGCTCTTTAAGCTCATGTATTTTTTGCCCCTTCTTCTTCTTTTTCTCTCTATGAATCTTATACTAAGCCTAGTTGAGGTCGAAGTTAGCCTTCGGTATTTACACCTGTTTTTTTTAATGCATCTTTTCTTCTTCATTCTTTTAGTTCCTCATCTACCTTAACTCCTTAAGCAGTGATTGTTTGTCAAATAGGCAATTGAAACTTCAACTTCTTAAGCTACTTTTTTGGTGCCCTCTTATGAGACTGGAACTATGGATTTTTACTCATTACTTTGAGATATATCTCATGAGATTTTTGTAGAAATTACACAAACAAGTAAACAGTATTAAGGAGGCAAAATCTGGCAAGGTTCTTTACTTGTTTGTGGAAATTTTAAAGCTTAAAAATTTGGATGTCCTTTAAAAAGATCGAAAAATGAAAATAAGTTTATAAAGGTTACTGGTTTTATATTATATTAGAATAAGAGGAATATTTCTGTATACTTAAAAAAATCATTACATTATTTAATGACTTATGAAAATATTTTTTCTGTCAGAAGTGATGTGTTAATTATGGTATAGCATTTTAAAATAAAGTCCAAAGTCATCTATTATAATTATTTAGTTAAATATTTGTTTTACTAATAACTGAACTGCGTTCACCTATACAGTATAGTTCATTTATTTAGTTAGAAGCACTTCCAATTTATTGACTTCAATATATGGGAGGTAAAAACATTTTTATACAATCAGATTTTCATTTTATGATTCTGTTTCTATATTTTTTTGATCTTTACACAATTGGGTAGTGAAAAAATTAAATTCTATATATAGATTATTTATGTAATACTTGATTTTTCAAATTTATTGATAATAGCTAAAATTTTTATTATAATATAGATTAAAATTGCAATAGTTTACAACACTTAGAGATAACTGATTGATACTGATTATTATTAATAATGTCTAGCGATTTTTAAACTTTGAACTTTTATTTTAATACCATGTAGTTAAGAAATTTAGAAATTACATAATAAGGAAAATGATTTTAAGGCGAAATTGCAAAAAATGTCGCATCCGGCAGGAGCCTGCATCCTTTATCTATAGCTGGTGACGCCTCTATAAGCACTTGGTAAAAAAAAACACGAAACTAAGATAATATTAACGACCCCATTGAGAAATGGGGCTAGAGAAGGTCCAGGAGTGGTGGGAAAAATCGCCGGGAAAGCGACAAGCCAAAGTCTTCATAAAAGGACACTAGTATTAACGTTTTTGGTTGTCTTTGACCTGGAGTGTTTTTCCAGTACGTTGCACTGAGTTTCTTTTTCGAATTACGCACTCATCCATGATGTGTCATTTCGAGATGCCACAGAAAAGTTTAAATCCGATAAAAGGAGTACTGGCTCCTTCTTTAGCGTAACTATCAGCAATCTCGTTTCCGACAATCTCTTTATCTCACAGCAAAGTTACTTTGTCGTGTTTAAGAGTTGAGAAATGGGGCTAGAGAAGGCCCAGGAGTGGTGGGAAAAATCACCGGGCAAACGACAAGCCAAAGTCTTCATAAAAAGACACTCGTATTAACGTTTTTGCTTGTCTTTGAGCTGCAGTGTTTTTCCAGTGGGTGGCACTGAGTTTCTTTTCCAAATTACGCACTTTAATTAGGATGTGGCATTTCAAGATGCCACAGAAAAGTTTAAAACCAATAAAAGGAGTAATAGCTCCTTCTTTAGCGATACTATCAGCAATCTCCTTTCTGACAATCTCTTTATCTCACAGAAAAGTTACATTGTTGTGTTTAAGAGTTGCTTAAGAGACTCTTTGCAGTTCCAGGCTATTTTGGACTCGAACGGGTAGATCGTAGATCGTAATGCATTCTTGAGCAAAGAAGACAATTGCTAATAGCTCAACTTGAAAGATCGTAAGTAGTGTTTCTCAGGTTTATTAAGAGCCTTACATTAGAACTTAACCCCTATAATAATAATAATAATAATAATAATCTTTATTGATCCATTCAGACATTACAAGAATGTATTGGACAAGTCAGTATTACAAAGAAATACAAAGGAGAAAAAGTTTCTTTTAAATTTTTTAAAATAAGTACCTACTGATTACCACAATGGTATTAAAAAAAAAACAATTAAAAAATAGTCACAATTAAATAAAAGTCACAATTAAATATTTTTAAATACAGACCATAACAAAAACAGTTAAAACAGTTAAAAGTTGTCAAAAGTAGTTAAAAACAGTTGTTATTGTGATAACAAATTATTGTCCTGGAAATACTCATCAACACTGTAGTAGCCTTTATTTGTCAACACATGCTTAATGGCCTTTTTGAATCTTATTATGTCCAAGGATTTAAGACAATCAGGAAGACGGTTAAAAAGTTTAATGCTTTGATAGGTGGGGGATAATTCATATTTAGATGTTTTATGAATGGGAATTGTAAGAGTGTTCGTTTGCCTTGTATTATATTTATGATAGTGTGATAACTTACTCAAATGGTGTTCTTTATCTTTTAGATGTAAAAGAGAGTTATAAATATAAATGCAAGGAACCGTCATTATTTTATTATCCAGAAAAACAGGTTTGCATGAGTCATGTGGTTTTAAATTGTAAATCAGACGAATAATTCTTTTTTGAGAGATGAAAACTCTTTTCCAGTTAGAAGCGTTACCCCATAGAACAATGTTATAATTAAGATGACTGTACACTAGGCTGTAGTATACAGTCATCACAGCATACAAAGGCATAATATTTTTTATTTTGCTAATGGCAAAATATGATTTACTCAGTTTTTTGCAAACAGCTTCAATGTGGTAGTTCCATTTTAAATTATTATCTAAGTTAACTCCTAGAAATTTTATAGAGTTCTTTGATTTCAATTGTTTGCCTTGATAATCCAAAGTTAAATCGCGATTTTGTGTGGTACTGAAATATATACATTCTGTTTTATCCAAGTTAACCATTAATCCATTAGCATTACACCAATTGGTGAATGCTTCAATTAAACTGAGACAGGTATGATTTAATTCCTCCAGGGTATGTGCTGAGATAGCTAAGGAACTGTCATCAGCAAACAATATTAGCATGCTAGCATCAATATAATCTGGAAGGTCGTTAATAAATAACAAAAATAGGAGAGGTCCCAGCACAGAACCCTGGGGAACACCTAAATCCACCGGATAGACTCTAGAATTACTTTCTTTTATACTGACAAACATTGACCTTTCATTTAAAAAACTAAAAAGCCAGTCAAGAAAGATGCCCCTGAAACCAAGATTATATAACTTTTTTTCAATGAATTCAAACTTTAGAGAGTCAAAGGCTCTCGAAAGGTCAAAAAACAAACCAGCAACATGGAGACCATCATCAAGACTTTCTTCTTCTTCTTCTAGTGTTTTAGACACATCAGTTTTCTGTTAACTTACACTCAGTAATACTAATATCAGGAGTAAGAAGGAGTAAAAAGAAAAATAAGGTAGTTTTTAATACTATTTTTTTGCCTTTAACCTCTCTGCACCTCTCTTCACCTAGACGAAAACAATGAAAAAGAGCTGTTTAAACAATCCCAATTACCGAAGAGGTGTAGCTTAAAAAAATAAGCAACGTTTAATTGGGTTTGCAGATCTATTAGCTTTGCAGCAAATTTTTTATGGTTGTTTATCTAAAAAATTAAAAGGAGTTCAAAAAATTCCAGATAAAGGTGAAGGACGAAATTTTGGTATCAATGAATGTACAAACTAAAAAATATTACGTTTGTATCCATATTGATATAGTTTTTTCCTCTGGAACACATTTCTTTCAGTAGATTTTTTGGAGTGTGAATAGCCCTTAAGAAAATCGGTTGCCAGTTTTAGTTTTGTAAAAGATATTTTTTTGTTTGAAATTTTCATAAAAAGCAAAATAACTAATAAAAAAAAATGTGAGCCGTCACGGGACGCCTGGCAGATGTGAAACATCGACATTAACCCGTGCCTAAATCATAAGACATTTCCAATTTAAATAACATGGCATTTTTGCACTTTTTGTCGTTAATTTTTTTTACTGAAACAAATGTAGCTAAAAATAATTAAATATCTATTTCATGTAGGAAATTTGCAATAAATTTGTCATCAGAGTTAAATTCACGATTTTTTTTTTTTGTAATTTTCACCATAATTTTTATTTATATCAAACTAAATACATATATATACGTAATAAAATTAACAAATACAAAATTTGGATACAAAATAAAATATATTATCGCTTATAAATAATGGTATCACAATATTTATTGTACGTTTTCTCAGATTGCTCACAGATGTCGTTAGATTACAGAACGAAAATAAATTTAAAACGTGATTTCGTTTAGCTTTTTATTTAATTGCCTTAAATTCAATAATCTTAAAAAAGGAAATTATTAAAACACAAATTTATATAGAAGTACGTTACTATATTAATATAATTGTAGTTACTTCATAATTTTAGTACAAACAATAAGCGATAGTAAATAAAAAATAGGCAAATGATGAATTTAACTATGAATACAACTTTATCGTTGAATAACTTTTAAACGGTATTTAAATGGGAAATGTATTATGATTTAGGCACGGGTTAATGTGAATATTAAGGGATGGTTTGGGTCTGATAATTTTTGTTAGGTCATAATCTAAAAACTTGATGGGTGTTTGGAGAACAACACCAAATTTGGGAAATAACGGACACCCTAATGTATATAGAGTAGGTAGGTACTCACTCATTTTTATTCAATATTTTTTCATCACTTTCTTTATTAACACTTTGTTTATTCATATTTAAAACAAACACTTTATACACAAATTTTACAGGGACTATTCACCAACAATCTATTTTGATTAACAAGCTGTCAATTTTACAGGTCAGCAAAATATGTAGGTATATTATGTTGCCTATACAAACAAACATTTTTACATATATAGAATAGATAGTAGGCGGAATCGAGTTAGGTTTTTATGAAACAATTCATACCCTGTCCCGCCAAATTTTTGAATCGATGAGCTTCTTCCCCCTATTGTTGGCGCGCCACCGTCGGCGTCGCTCAAAACATGAGACCAATTTCATATAAGGTATCAGTACATCTCTTTATTATATATTATCGATGCGTTAGGTTTTTTACGTCATACGAATCATACGTCACCGTCGCCACGCGAGAAATCTGATTCACGTACGGCTATAGATGTTTCACATCAACAATCAATCCAGCAAAATAAAGAAAACACAAAAAGCAGGAGCAAATAAAAGAAGAGGTCTGAGCTGGAAAGTGAAAGAGCAGAGAGAAGCAGATACATTTATATTGTTTGGAAAGAGTTCCAGAAGAGGCGCAAAAAGATGTAAAATAGTGGTTTGTTAAATTTTTAAAATGACAAATCGACTCCACCAAACTTCAGTATTCTTTTTCCATCATCAGAGTATTTTTTTTCATATTTTCTGGACGATTTAATAAAAAAACTTTGGTCTTTAAACAACTCTGTTAAATGGGATGATTTTGGGATGCTAATTATTGTTGTTTAAAGATGTTCAAATTGTTTTCGGAAAATCGTGTTGAAATATTATATTATGATGATTAATCATAACAATTTTAATTCAATTTTAAACAAACAACAACATTTACTTTTTATATATTTGAGCCGCTATATTTTCGTATAAGTATATAAAATTGACTATAAAATGTTTTCTAATGGTTATAAACAACTAATACGTAATTGTTGCAATGAAAATAACATAAAGTTAATATTTAATTACTTCATAGTTTTTGTGATATTTCATCTTTAATCAAAGGTTAATTCTTATAAATATATTTGTTTCACTCAAGTGCCACACATTAATACTTTGAACACGATCAATCAATGTAAATAACGTAATATCAATAAGTAATATCAAGACCTTGAAATTTTGACAAAATAATAAAAATACTAACATATATTCCAACGTCAATCGAAAATCAATATTTTTTATGTTTGTAAGAGACTAACGAAAAATATGATTTATTATCTATGAAAATTATATCAAATATTTCTTCAAAAACTTGGAAGTTGTGGAACTATTGGACAGAATTACAATTTTTACAGTTTTTTAGTAGTGTAAACCTTTTTGGTATAATTTTTTAACGATCACTAGGGCATTTATACATAATATTAAATTAATAATAAATACATATACAATATAACATCTACAATATCAATTAACTACAGACCTATAGCTCTTCTATCTGTTATTAGCAAAACTATGGAGAAATACGTCAATCACGAGATCCTGAGCTACCTTGAGACACACAACCTTTTAAGTGACAGACAATATGGTTTTCGCCAACAAAGGTCAACAGCCGATCTACTAGCATATGTCTGGAGTGATGCCATCCACCTCAAATTAATATCACTAGACATCTCAAAAGCATTTGATCAAGTGTGGCATGTGGCATGCGGTTCTTTTGAACAAACTGCCTTCATACAGACTCTCGCACAACCTTTGCAGATGGATATCCAACTTTCTCTCCAACAGACACATCCAAGTTGCTGTAGATGGACATTCTTCCAACCTCAAGATCAACGCTGGAGTTCCCCAAGGATCGGCTCTAGCTCCTACTCTATTCTTATTACACATTAATAATCTACTAGAAGCTACTAATAACCCGATACATGGTTTTGCAGATGATAGCAACCTACACTGTAGCAAAGCGCACAGCCGTCCCATACCTTTAGATATTCTGGAAGAGGATAGAAAATCCACAACAGCTTCTCTCAATCAAGATTTGAGAATTGTAGAAGAAAGAATCTTTTTAATTTCAACGCTTCCAAGACAAAGACATGTTGCCTGTCCAACAAGAGGCAAACATGCGACTTATCCATTACAATCAACGATCAGACACTGGTAGCGGGCGGCTTCATTACGCTGGTTGGTATAACGATCTCCCAGGACTTGGACTATGAAACGAACATATTGCATCCATAGCAACTGCAGCAGAAAAGAAATTAGGCTTTCTGTTTAGAGCACGGAAATATTTTTCTCCATCCAACTTAGCTACTCTTTACAATGCCCAAATACGGCCTAATTTTGAATACTGCTCGCATGTATGAGGTTCGGCGGCTCCGTTAAGGCTCGGAGTTCTTGATGCAATACAGAGACGAGCAGTTCGACAAAAAAACGACACTAGTATCACCAAAAACCTAGTCCCATTATCCCACCGAAGAGCAGTGGCTGATCTTTCCTTGTTTTACCGATACACAATCGGATTTTGCTCAGAAGAACTCCGCTCTATAATGCCTCCACTTGCCAGAGCAACACGACGTGCCAACTCCATACACCCTTATACTGTTCAATGCCCGACATCAAGAACGGATCGATTCGATCGTTCCTTCATCCCCAGGGTCTCCAGATTGTGAAACTCCTTACCTTCCCACGTCTTCCCCACTCTAACTTGCAGGCCTTTAATTCCCAAATTAATAAATTGTCTCTTCTGCCCCAATAGATGTTCTCGGTACATTTGTATTTAGGTCTATACGTACGAGGACATCCTTAATAAAAAAAAAACATATTACAGTTTAGTTGTTTCTTGCTGCTTATGTGTATTGCTTCACTATTCCTCTCCATTTTATTCTATTTTTGTGTTTTTGCCTTTCAATCCCTTATATTTAATATCTTTATGTCTTCTTGTACTGAGTTACTTCATCTTTTCCTCGGTTTTCCCAATAGGACTTCTGTATATAGAACCATTTTTGGTAGCCTGGTTGAACTTAATCTTTCCAAATGACCAAGCCATCTTATTCGCTGTGATCTTATAAAGGTGCTTATGTTTGGTTCATCGTACAGCATTTTAATTTTATTATTTGTTCGTCTCCTGCATCCATCCTCAGTGTTTATCCCCCCCATATATGGCTCTAAACATTTTTCTTTCCTATCTTTCTAGCAATTCTGCATCCGTTTTTCTTAAAACCCAGGTTTCACAGGAATATGTTACTGTGGGTGGTACGATGGTCCTTGTTTTTGTATTTCTGGACACATATTTTGACGTCATAAGTGTCCTAAGGCTTCCGTATTTTTTATTCTAGCCTTTAACTCTAGGTTTTCTTGTCCTTTATCTTTTATTAACACTCCGAAATACGTGAACAGTTGTAATCCTTCGAAGTTGTATTCTTTCCCCTTATATATGATGTTATCTTTACGTGATCTGTTTCTTGTTGTGTACTTCCCATCACCATATATTTTGTCTTCTTTTCGTTTATTACAATCCCAAATTGCTGTACTTCATTCTCGATTCTTATTATGATTTTCTGTAGTTCTTTTTTTTCTTTTGTCAGTATTGTCAATTGCCATACATTGATCCCAAAAAATACATAACTTTTATATAATTAAGACATAACGTAACTGTAATTGGCGACTATCTGAGAGCCTTATTTAAGGCCTAGTACGAATTTGAAAATTTGAGATTTTTTCCAGTATGCTGGATTGCAAAATTCTTATCCAAAAACTATCGCACCGATCTTAACGAAATTTAGCAAATGTTTTAAACATATTAAAAAAAGTTTTTCTAGGCGGAATATGGAGGTTGTAAATCAAGTTTAGAGGGTCTGGATCTGGATCTGGAAATTTGGGGAGGGGCGAGTAGCTTAGCCAGCACTGAGGCCACATATGACCCATTGTGCATCCTCCCGTATTGTAGGGATATCCTCACCTCAGGCTGTCACCAGGCCTAGTGATTTAAAATAGGTGATGAGGCTCCCGAGAGGGATCTCCCTGATATCGGCTGGTGTAAGCCAATACTCGCCCAACACGGATCTTCTGATTTCAGAAAAAGCAGAGCAGTCATACATAATGTGTTCTACTGTTTCCTCTTCTTGTTCGCAGCCTCTGCATAGCGGTGATTCTGTTAAGTTTAGAGGGTCAAAAACAACCAAAGAATAAACATTTTTTTGTTCCTTTTTTTTCCAATTATTGCTATTTTTCCAACAATAAATATTAAATTTTTAATTTCTAACTAACGAAATATTGTGTAAAATTAAATAACGAAACTTTTAACTTGTTATAATTTTTTATCTAGAAGTATAATTTTTCGAATTATACACGAAAATAGGAGTAAAAAATTTTTTAATTTTTTTAGGATTTTGTACAGAGTTTGCATATCGTGATTATTGATATTGGGCACATCCTGAAGGGATTCTAGCAAAAAAATAGTTTCCTATGGAAAATGTCCATTATGGTTAGCATTTCTACAGATATTGACTGGTCTATAAATAATATATTGATATGCAATAATAGATACTATCAAACTTGTTAAATATTTAAAAACTTAATTTAGAACATTTCGTTATTATTTTTTCTTATATACAACTTTTTTTGTTATTTATTTTTTTTTTTTTTTCGATCTATTTCATAAAGATAAAATGACCGGTATCATATATAATCTATATTTCCCTCCAATTTTTAAATTAACGATTATTATAAACACAGTGTGTCCCTCTATCAATGGCGTTCCATAACTAAACTGATCACAATACGTAGAAATTTTAAATTCGTCGCTCCCTACTAGTAGTCCTACGTTTATCAAAATCGTTACGGTATATTTAGATGAGAACCTTGACTAACAGATGGCGGTAGGTACGGAGTTTCAAATATCTACCACGTGTAGTATTGGATGATTGGTGAGTGTAATGAAACAAATGAGGGGTTTAATTTTGTGTGTGTGTGTGATTTTTTTAAACAATTATTATTGGTTTCATAAAATATGATTATTATTATTATTTTTAAATTTTTATTCGTAGTTTGAAATTTAAACAATTTAATTTTATTTATTTTAAGATTATCTTTTTTTTTCAATAAGTTATTATTTTTTCAAATAATTACTGTTTAGTTTCCTTTAAAGGTGTTGCTAAGTGTGATCAATATTTTAAATTCCTAATTAATATTTATTTATTTTAAGATGTTTTTTACTAGAAAATTGTTGTTGTTAATAATGTTTAGTTTTTCTTAGATTTTTGTAAATAATCTAGATTAAAGAAATCCACAAATTTAAATAAAGAAGTTGGTTAAAGAGTCTTTGAAATCACCCCTTACCTGGGAGCAGCGGGGGTCTATAAATGAGACCCTTTTCTCGATCCGATACACTCATAATTTTACAAACTTTTGTTTAAATTTAAAAAATATATGTGATATATTTTTTTTTAATTAAAATAAATACATACCAGAAACATAAAGAATTTTTTTTCTGATTTCAACGCAAAATTTTTAAATTTACAGGCGCTAGAAGTATTTGACGTTATATTTAGTGTTGTTTTCTTGTCAATGTAATGTAGAATATGTTGGTTTCTAGATCGAGGATCGAGGGTCGAGAAAAGGGTCTCATTTATGACCACCCGCTGTTCCCAGGTAAGAGATGACTTCAAAGACTCTTTAACCGAGAAGTTTATTTAATATACTAAAATCTATAAAATTTTAATACATACCTTAAAAATATTTTATATTATTTAATAATTCTTCAAGTAATCCTTTAAAGCCACTTTTTTCACTAAACTAAACTTTTTTAAACTATCCTAAACCTATTTATACACAAATCACTATCTATTCACCATTTTTTTTATAAATTTATAATATAAACTAAACTACGTTTTTTAAATGCATTAATTAAAAACCCCTTATAGAAAGTAATTAGCGGTATTGAAAAAAAGTGAAAATATATTACAATCTGATAGATATTGAAAATAAATATTAGATCATTTCTAAATTTGTTATCACGTCGCACTCTCGCACAGTATTATGTATTTTACCAAAAGTATCTTGATTTGAGTTTTAAATATAGTTATCCTGAACCAAATATTAAAGTAAAAAAATATATCTTTTAAAATAAATCAATCTATTATTTTTTCACAAAATATAAGTATAATAAAAAATTTTTTATAAAATTTTAAAAAATTGTTATTTTTTTTAAATATTACTGCAGGTTACTCTCGGTAATTGGTATCCTTAAGGGACCAAAGTTTTGTACGAATTATGGAGCCATACGAATTGTGTATAGAAGTCTGTTATCTTTTCTTGGATTAAACTTTCTCTTGTTCTGTAGACAAGTTCTTCTCTATCACCATCTTCTGCCAGAATTACTTCTTCTGAAAACGCGTTCACAACTGCAACATCTTCATCCCCTCTTTTTTTTAATAAATCTATCCTTCCTGACTGCTACGTCGAGGGTGTGTAACGCCTAAATTACGTCACCACCTCCTAGATTAGATTAGATGTTTATTGGGTTCTATTGTGACCACCCATTATCTCAAGAATAGGATTAGAGAACCTTGTCCAGCCCTGCCCTCTTAATGAGACTTAATAGCCTTGACAGAGGCCACCCCGCATAACTTGGAGCAGCCGGTTTCTCCTCTCCCAGTACTAGATACCACGTCCTTGTAAGGCCTTCGCATTGGCATAAGACATGAAATGCGGTTTCCTCCTCCTCTTGGCAGTATCTGCTAAGTTCAACTGACTCATGTGTTTCTTGAGCCTACAATGTCCTGTCAAGAGACTGACAATCATTCTGACATCGTTTCGCCTTTGTGATAGCAGCTCTGCAGTAAACTTCGCCGAGTGTCTCTTTATGAAGACTTTGGCTTGTTGCTTGCCTGGTGATTTTTCCCACCACTCCTGGGCCTTCTCTAGCCTCCATTTCTCAATGGCTTCCTTTCTAAATATGTGTCAGCAACTCCGCCGAATGGTTCCGGGCCAATCATTGGGGTATTAGCTCCCGCACGGACCAATTCATCAGCCTTCTCATTGCTCGAAACCCTGAGTGTCCTGGTATCTATGCCAGTGTCAGAAAATTTTGACTTGCGGCATGTGTCAGGGCCCCAACGCAGTCCCAGCTCCTAAGAAATTTCGTTCTTTAACCCATCTTTTGTTTATTCAAAAGAGTGGAGAAGCTCTCCTTTATTTTCCTGGATATCAACATCTTGATCTTCAACTTCGTCCCTCAGAATTGCTTTATCTGAAAACGTCTTCACAACTGCAACATCTACACCCACCGTTCTGGTTATCACCGTCTGGTTTCTCAACATCCTCAGCCGTAATTACTTGTTATGAAAACGTCTTCACAACTGCAACATCTTCACCCACCGTTCTGGGCATCACCTTTTTGTTATTTAATATCTTTAGCCAGAATTACTTTTTATGAAATCGCATTCACAACTGCAACATCTTCATGCTCTCTAGTTTTTTTTAGATAAATCTATTCTTCTCTGCTACGTCGAGGGTGTGTAAGGCCTGGAATACGTCACCAGCTTCTAAAAAATTATGTCCTTTAACCCGGCTTTCGCTTATTTAAAAGAGTGGAGAGGCTCTTCGTTATTGTCCTGAACATCAACATCTTGATCTTCTTCAACTAGAATTGCTTCTTCTGAAAACGTCTCTACAACTGCAACATCTTCACCAACCGTTCTGGGCATCACCTTCTTGTTCCTCAACATCCTCAGCCATAATTACTTCTTCTGAAAACGTTTTTACAACTGCACCATCTTCACCCACCGTCCTAAGCATCACCTTCTTGTTCCTTAATATATTTAGCCAGAATTACTTCTTATGAAAATGCCTCCATAACTGCAACATCATCATCCCATCTTTTTTTAGATAAATCTATCCTTCTCAATTGCTACGTCGAGGGTGTGTAACACCTGAAATACGTCACCAGCTTCTAAGGAATCACGTACTTTAACCCGTCTTTCGCTTATTTAAATGAGTGGAGAGGCTATTCTTTATTGTCCATGACATCAACATCTTGATGTTCCTCAACCAGAATTGCTTCTTCTGAAAACGTCTCCACAATTTCAACATCTTCACCCACCGTTTTGGTTATCACCATCTGGTTCCTCAATATCTTCAGCCATAATTACTTCTTCTGACAACGTCTTCACGACTGGAACATCTTCACCTACCGTCCTGGGCATCACCTTCTTGTTCCTAAATATCTTTAGCCAGAATTACTTCTTATGAAAACGCCTCCACAATTGCAACATCTTCATCCCCCCCTTTTTTTAAATAAATCTATCCTTGCCGACTGCTACGTCCAGGGTGTGTAACGCCTGAAATACGTCACCAGCTTCTAAGAAACTACGTCCTGTAACCCGGGTTTCGCTTATTTAAAAGAGTGGAGAAGCTGTCCTTTATTGTCCTGAACATCAACATCTTGATCGTCTTCAAACAGAATTGCTTCTTCTGAAAACGTCTCTACAACTGCAACATCTTCACCCACCGTGCTGGGCATCACCTTCTTGTTCCTAAATATCTTTAGCCAGAATTACTATTTATGAAAACGCCTCCACAACTGCAACATCTTCATCCCCTCTTTTTTTTAAATAAATCTATCCTTCCCGACTGCTACGTCCAGGGTGTGTAACCCCTGCAATACGTCACCAGCTTCTAAAAAATTACGTCCTTTAACCCAGTTTTTGCTTATTTAAAAGAATGGGGAGGCTCTCCTTTATTGTCCTAAACATCAACATCTTGATCGTCTTCAAACAGAATTCCTTCTTCTGAAAACGGCTCCACAACAGCAACATCTTTACCCACCGTTCTGGGCATCACTTTCTTGTTCTTCAACATCCCCAGCCATAATTACTTCCTAAATGAAATAGGACAGAATAACACTGTTACCCTCCTATGGGTTCCAGGACACGTAGGAATTTAAGGAAATGAAACAGCAGACAAGCTGGCAAAAAAAGGAGCTGAAATCCCATACATGGGACCAGAACCATCCTGTGGAATCAGCAGTAGTACAATCTTAGAAAAACTAAGGAAAAAAATGATAGCGAAAAATCCAAGTACTGGAATGATCTAGAAGGACTAAGACAATTGAAGACGCTCCTGGGAAACTATAACCAGAAAAGATCTCACAGCTGTCTTAACCTGAGTAAGAAAAACCTCCGAATTATAACAGGAATACTAACCGGTCACTGTCGATTAAGAGGACACATGAAGAAACTAGGATTAGTAGATGAAGCAAACTGCAGATTCTGTGAGGTAGAGGATGAAACCTTAATAGACATACTTTCAGAATGCATAGCATTAAGTACTTCTAGGGTCAAATACCTAGGGTCATACGAAATAGAAAGGGAAGAATTACCTAATTTAAAAACCAATGATATCCTAAACTTTCTAAGGAAGATAGGACTAGAAGAGCTGCTATAAATCTGAGAAATCATCAGAAATCTAGCAAGAAAAGGGGGACACAATAGATCTTGTAGGTCGCAGGTGTATCTGTTACCCCTAACCACATACATACATACATACATACATACATACATACCTACATAATTACTTCTTCTGAAAACGTCTTCACAACTGCAACATCTTCAACCATCGTCCTGGGCGTCTTCGGTTGTCTTAATCCTTCTAGATCGTTCCAGTAATTGGATTTTTTTATCCACTTCCTTTCTTAGTTTATCAAAGACTGTACCACTGCTTTATTTAGTATTGCTATATTAAAATGTACTGATCAACTAGTGCCCTACTGGGTAAAAGCGATGTCGCGTAAAGACAGATATCACAGGTTCCATGTATCTTTTTCATTATATTGCTTGTGTCAATTTTAGGTGAGTTTCAATAAGACTAAATTTCGGATTAATACTAATAAAATATGATTTTTTTAAATAGTTTAGTCTTCTATATCTTTTTGTTAAACTAAATTTTCTGTAAATATTGGTTCATAATAATTATACTAATTATATTAGGAATTATAAACTGAATCATCAACTACTTAAATGCTATCTTACCTAGATGATTTTGTATATTATTTGTCATTGTTAGCTTTGTTATTAACAATTCATTTTATACTAGTTCATACCTAAAATCGTTTGTATTGATTTTTTACACGAATTACTTGATCTTTATTGATTATTGGTACCGGAATACTCAAAATTGGTTAGTTTATTATCACTTTCAACCAAATTAATTAAAAAGAGAGGTTATTATATATTTTCCAACTTAAAAATTTCAAATTTGTATACAGGAATGATGCATTAAGACTTCAGAATTTGGTTTTACATTTCACAACCTCCATGATAAACTATCCTGGACAGTTAAGTCCAAAAATCCTCTATTATGCGAGCCTGGAAGATTATCTCTTTTTGTGGTGTGGTAGGGTGTTGTCGAAGTCAGTTTTGGATATCTGTTGACTAAGGGCATGATGCTAGGTGTGGCCAAAACATGATATCGTCATTAGCATGATTTTCGTGAACAAACTGAAGCAATTTGGAGAGTCAGTTATCAATATAAGTTTGACTGTTCAAAGCTTCACCCATCACTCTTGCCACAAGAAGTCGGGATACTTCCGGTTTAGAAATTACGCACTAGACAGAGATACGTAACATTGTCAGATCTCTACATTGTCCGTAGTAGGTAAATCCACTGTTTTCGTTCATCACAGAATTACTCCGAGCAAAATACTTTTTCTTATCTAAAATAACGATTTTTTTCATTGCAAAATGTACTCAGTTGGCGACATCACCTTCGTATACGAAGAAGTTGCGCTTGGGAGTATTTGGGACAATTACGTCTCTTTTGATTTCATCTCAACTCCAATGATATCCTAATCTAAGAAAATCTGTATTGAGGGGCCAGTCTCTTAGTTAACATTCCAACCTGGATTTTTGTTCTTCTGACCAAACTTAACTTTAACTTTCCATCTATATCTTCAAATCTGATGTTATTCAAAGGACCTAAGAAACCTCCGTTAATTTTTTGTGGTAAATTTCTTCCTGGAGATACTCTGTATGTATATTCTTTTTTTTTTTAATTCTAATCATCTCCCTTTTTTTGAATTACCTCTATCTACATAACACTTTATTAGTCTTTAGAGGGGACTCAGATGGTCTAAAAGTGTCGTCTGTGCGATAGAGTGCGTTGATAACAAGCTGCTAATCCGATTCGAATGTATATAAATGAAAAAGTTGGTAAAGGAAATCTGATATTCTTATCAGTGATGTACATTTGTTCATTTATGTCATAAACTTCATGTCAAACCACCCCTTTATTATGTCAATTTACTCTAGGGTCCTCCTCCTCCAAGAGTGTTATATTCACAAATAAATATTTTTTGATAGAATTATCTGTAATTACAATATAATATCTGGTCATCATTATTTACTTAACTTGTTGGTTTCTCATGAATATCTGTTTTGTCACGAGGTGGCGCACTGTTTGGGAAATTCTGCTGCTACTTGATAAATTCTTTTTCTGTAAATCTTCATGCCTCTGATGATCCTCTTACATTACTTTGCAACAACATTAATCTACAATTTTTGCATCTACTTATCCAGAATAGTATTTTCTTCAATCCCACGATTCAGTAAACGGTATTCTCTATATTAGTTTTGATCATTACACTTCAATGATGATCACATCTACTATTAATTAATCCTAACTCACCCTTTACCTAAAAAACTTTCCTCAATTAAAATTTATACTATAAATCCACCATCCACTTGAAATCTAACACTAGAAGTTCAATTAAGCTCTTTCCCACGCGTTGCAGGGACAGTTAAACTAAAAAACCGCCACTTGCGATGGTTTGTTTGAAAAGAGGATGTTCCCGGATTAAATCGGTTCACTGATTTACAGCACGTGTTCAATTGACAATGACACGAGTATACAAGAGTATGTATTGTCATTCCATGTCACTCTAATATTGCTATTAAATTTTAAGTCGGGATTATCACGAGTGGACAAAGCTACGTTAAATTATACTTTTATTTGTTTTTATTGTGTAATCAGATATGTTTACTTAGAGGGAATTTTCACACGAAAGACAATTTTAGTTATGTATCGTTTTTTAGGTTCTTCTTTCTTCTGTTTGGTGTTATTTCGTATTTCTTTTGCGTATTCATTTTTTAACAGTCAAACTATTTCTTTTGCTTACTCGGATTGTTTTATACTGCTTATAACTGCTTTATTTGCTCTTTTTAGTAGCTTCAACCGCTTGTTAAACTCATCGAACTCCTATTTCAACATCTTGAGCTGCAGTTTAAGTATTTTAAGCATCTTTCACTACGTTTAAACCAACAGAAGAATCTATAACAACTGCAGCTTTTTAAACTGCTTTAAACCTGTCAAACTTCTTTTTTAACATCTTAAACTGCATCTTGAACATCTTTAACCGCATTTGAAACCTCTAGAAACGTCTTTAACGGCTTTTTTAACCGGTTACGCAGCTTTGTTAACCGGTTACATAGCTTTTAACCGATTGCATCTGGAACTGCGGTTTAAGCATCTTTAACCAGATGTGAATACGGTAGAGATCTCTTTAATGGTTTTTCTCCTGCGTTTTAAACAGGTTGAACGTCTTTCTAAACAGCTTTAGCCACTTTATTTTCGGATCAAACTCTTTTTTAACATCTTGAACTGCCGCTTTAGCATCTTTAATGGATTTTTTATCCAATTCACCTACTTTTTAAATAGCTTTACCCGTTTTTTAAATCGGCCAAACTACTTTTTAAACATCTTAAACTGCTGCGTAAGCATCTTTATTCTCATTTTAAACCTGTAGAAACATCTTTAACGGCTATTTTAACAGGTTAACGTGCGTTTCAAGCAGGTTAAATTTCTTTATAAACATCTTTAAACACTTTTTAACCAGGTTACACAACTGTTTCAACACCTGGAACTGCAGTTTAAAGATCTTTAACTAGATGTGAATACGGTAGAACATCTTTAACGGTTTTTTACCGAATCACCTGCGTTTTAAACAGGTTGAACGTCTTTATCAACAGTTTTAACCACTTTATTTTATCCATCGAACTTCTTTTTTAACAGCTTAAACTGCGGCTTAACCATCTTTTACCACATTTGAAACCGGTATAAACATCTTTAACGGCTTTATTAACTGATTTTAAACTTTTAAAAATGGGTCGAACTTCTTTTTCAACATCGTAAACTGCAGCTTAAGCAGCTGTAAAAGCTTTCAAAACAAGTAGAAACATCTGTAACATATTTTTTAACCGTTTCACCTGCATCTAAACAGCTTCAACCGTTTTTTAAACCAGTCGAACTCTTTTCAACATCTTGAACTAAACGGTTCATCATCTGTGTTTTGAACAACTTCTTTCTATGGAGCTTTAAACGCCATTTAAACTGATCGATCTGCTATTTAAACACTTTTAACTGTTAGTTAAAACGATCGAAAAGCTGTGAATGCTTCAGTGTAAACTGCTGTTGGTTAAACCGATCGAAAAGCTGTGACTGCTTAAGTGTAAGCTAATGTTGGTTAAAGCGATCGAAAAGCTGTAACTGATTAAGTTTAAGCTGTTTATAAATCAATTCGACCAGTCTACAAAGTGGCTAAAGCTGTTTAAAAGCTGTTAGAGCTCTTTGTTTAACAGGGCTGTGTTACTGTGTTACTACTGTATAAATATAAATTATTTGTTTAAGCTTCAGATCTTGTTTCTAATTTATTTTTAATTACACTTTTTCTTATTGACAGTTGTAGATGAGACTTATAAAATGGAGCTATATTAATTTATCCCTCTATAATCTTTGCATATAGAAAATACAAAAATGATCTCTGATGAAAACAAAATTACTTTTCACAACGTAATTGGTTCGGTGGTAATTGGATCCTGCGACTAAGGGGAACTGTCGATGTTAATACCATTGGAATTGTAAATCACATTGTCATTTCATTTCATTGGCAGCTTTAGCGTAGCAGGAACGTACTTCGCTCTGTGTCGTCATTGTTACGTGATATCGTTTGGCATTCAACGATTTTATTCAATCTGTTTATTCATTTCTCCATAATTCATTTATAGGGTGGAATATGTATGGTGATTTGTCTTTTTTAGGCATGTATCTATTTTAAAATGTCAAAAAGTTTATTGCCTCTATTCATTCAGATATCAGACATTAATTTTATTATCAGAGTTTTATGATAGACTAAGGTTAACCGTAGTTTTTGTCTATCTTCTTTCTCAACA
Source organism: Altica lythri (assembly GCA_964028335.1). Taxonomy (NCBI): domain Eukaryota; kingdom Metazoa; phylum Arthropoda; class Insecta; order Coleoptera; family Chrysomelidae; genus Altica; species Altica lythri. The sequence continues at coordinate 5,789,134 of OZ034809.1, forward strand.
TTTTTTATTCTATTCTTCAAGAATATATGCAGAACTAAAAAGGCAGCACTCTTATACCTTATCCAAGATTTATTTAAGGTTTTTAGTCATGATAAACTACGTTTGACTATAGTTTGTGTCCATCTATTTCAACAATTTTTTATCCCTTTTATTTATTCATATATCGCGATTTAATTTTTTTATGAGAGACAAGGTTTAACCGTAGTTTTTGTTTATCTTCTTAAATTTTTCACTTTTTTTATATATTTTTTTTAACCGGACAGAAATTAGTACTTTCCGGTTTATTTTTAGGTCAGAAAATCTCATTTTGTCGGACCGAGCCAGAAAATAAAAATGAGTCCGGTAAAAGCTTTTACCCGACTATCACAATAATTTTCCGGCCCGAACCGACAAAATGAGATTTTCTGACCCAAAAATAAACTGAAAATTACTAAATTCTGGCCGGTTTAACAAAATATTGTACGTAATACGTCCCAAAAGTGCTTTTACTGAACTCGCAGGCTTGCAGGACTCGCCTGCGGCTCTCCCTGCAATTGCCCACTCGTCCAGTAAAAGACCACTTTCGGGACTTGTTACGTAAACTAATATTACCAAATTTTTTTGTCCATTTTTTATTTTATTCATTATTTTACTTTTTTGTAATGCAACCTTAAAACAGAATTTAAATTTCTTTTGGTCCTGTTTCCCTTGTTTAATCACTCACGCTTTATAGGTTTTATCTACTCTTTAATTGACAAACTACCGGTTCTTCATTTAATGACCACCCTTCGATTGTATTTTGTTTATCTATCACGATCACAAGTGGTTCAAGCATGGGGGTTAAATTTTTTGAAGTGTTACTTGAAAGACAAGGGTGTACGATTTGTTGTTTATCATACATCCATATGGTGAAAAAGAAGACTATGTTGACACCATCATATAGAGTATTTATGATGCCCCGCAGAGTAAGATCTAGTGATAATATTATTCTATTATTACATATTAAACAACTGTTCTATCTTTTTTTTTTTCGGTCGGCAGAGGTTCCATTTCTATATTTTCTACTTTCTATTTCTACCCTTTTCTCATCGTCTCTCATACATTCTTCGAACTAACTTTTTTTTTACACTTATAATTAATACTATCTTAGTCAGTTACTGCCTCGTTTCTTTGTATTTGTCTTCACACTATCCTGCATTTTCTAATTTTTAAAATCTTGTTATACAAATACAATTTTCTAGTACAAAGGATCTCCTAATACGAGAAAAATTGAAATTGACACCCAGAGTCCTTAACAAGCGGGTGAAATAGAAAGATAGACCATTAGGCCCCAACTAATAGGGGGTGTATTTTAAGGGTGTCGAGCTATGCCTTGACAGATGGTATAAAAGGTCATCTAGATGACGTCATATCATATATTTCTACACTTAATTTTGCATCAGACCACATTGATTTTTATGACTAACTATTATTTTCGCTTCATAATTGCCAGTGTGACATACGAGAATATTATTGAGTTAGGCAGGTTATTAGCGAGCTAAAATTATATTTCGAGGGGATATAGAGGAATATTTTATAGTAAAATAAATGATTTTATTAAATTTATATTTTATTTTTTAAATAAATAAAATTTACCACAAGAAATACACAGGATTTACACGATTTACTATATAGTGGTACCTACTAAGATTTAAGTTAATTTGATATGATTATTCCTCATCTTTAAGTCATTGTACTGGTTATTAAAAAATATGAATTGAAAAGGTAGATAAAATCCTTTGGATACAGTTTTGTCTGCATCAGAGGACTCACAGATAAGTGATGGTCTCAGCCGGTACTAAGTTAGGAAGCCCCCTACCAGTGTCCTCCTTCCTAAAGGTTCAAGCGCTTTAGTTCGCAATATCCTTGTCGCTAGGTTTACTATTTATAGATCCACTTCTTTGCTTTACCAGAGTTGCTGATATTCTTGCTTTCTCAAGCCTTATTCCGGAGATGCCATGGTCCAGATGACTGACCTGAATTCTTAGTCTCGACTATCGTATGATGGAATTAAACACAATGATACTAGCAAAGTACATGTTAATGGATCTGCACTTACAGAGACCCTAACGATATCTTCACCAGATCTACCATTGTGCACATAGGTCTCCATACTAGTACACGAATGCCGAGTAGAACTTGATATCCTGGCGAAACTAGTTTGGGTTCCAGGACATGAAGGAATACAAGGCAAGACGAACAAGCTAGTCAAACTTGCCAAAAAAGAATCTGCTTTGAGTACGGTCCGGTGAAAATACTAGAAATAAAGCAAGAAATTGGAGAAATGGGATAAGACCGCATGGTTCCCAAATAGCTGCATAAGAAAACATTCCAGTTAAAAATACTAGCACTCAACTAGGGCTTCACACGAGAGCGAGATTTTTTTCGTCTCGTCTCGTTCTCGTCTCGCTTTTCCGAAACGAGACGTTTTGGAAAATACTATGGGCGATACCGAGACCACATACAGGGCAACAGAGTCTCGTTTTTAGTATCGTTAATTTTTTTTATGATGTTTTTATTCGAAAAATGAGAAATGGCCTGTATAGAAAACAATATATTTTAGAAAAAATAAAATCTGGTGACCATCTTTGATATATTTTATTGTAAACTTAAACAGAAATCACTAACCGAATATGATTTTTGTAAAATATTAAATTTATGTCTGTGTAAAAATATGTTTGTATAATAGCGTAATAAATATAGCATTAAAAAACTATTTATTATTTCAGTTTATATAATATTTATAATTATTATTTACAATTAAGCGAGACGAGACGAGACAACTAGTAACGAGACGAGACCGAGACTTGAACGAGACTCAATTTTTTGGGAATTCACGAGACCGAGACGAGATTTTTGTTACTCTCGCCTACTCTCGTCTCGTGTGAAGCCCAACACTCAACTCAACTTTCAGTGTTACACTGAATAGGGTTAAGGAGCAGGAATTTAGAGCAGTGATGAAAACTGCGTTTCAAAAGAGAAAAAAAAAATTGAGAGCCTACAAAACTTAAGCGGATCAACATTTTCACGGATATTCAGGTAAATATTGGGGCTTTAAGGACCCCTAAAGTGGTTTCCAGACTAGCATACCGTGTAAAACCGGATATCCTAGTGGAACAAAACATTGTCTAATTAGTTTGTGTAACAGGACATACATGATTACAAGGCAGTGAGAAGGCTGTTAAACTAGCAAGAAAGGATTAGCTAGAGGTACCAAAAGGTACGGTCCGGAACCGTATGAAAGTCTGGATTCGTAGAAAACACAGCCAATACTAGAAACACATCTCTAGCCAAGCACACAGCATTTAAAAATGAAAAAGCAGTTTCCTATTTATGTTAAAAATGTTTATTCTTAATAGTTAGTTATGAATTAGTCTGAAAATGCGTTTCTTTTTTAACACCACTGCAATGTAGATGGAATCGATAAAGGTGATACCACTCTTACAGGCAGACACGGATGCCGTTGCACCAAGATTTTTCTTTGACAAACCCTACACAATATTGACCAAAAAGACAGCAGACCTCAACGTAGTGAACGCTCTGAGCGTATATACGGATGGATCAAAAACAAAGCAAGGTGTGGGATGTGGAATTTACTCTAGATCCTTAAACCTAAAAATAAAATGGGCTATGGATGGCTTGTCAAGTGTGGTTAAGTCAGAACTCACAAGGCATAACCATGTCTGCAAAAGAATTAATCAATAGGAACATCACAGGCAGGAACACAGACTGCCGACAAGCACTACTGACCTTGAATAGACCACGTTCACTTCAAGTTTAGTACTAGAATGTCACCAATCTCTAATTGAGGCCAGCCAGAATAACGTTGTCACTCTCAGCTGGATCAAAGGAGATGGAAACTCTAAAGGCAACCGCAAAGCGAACAATTTAGCAAGGAGGGCTGAGGGCTACAAATATGTTAGCCCTCGCCCATCTACCAAACTAACATTGTCCGCAGTCGTGGACCTTATCAAACAGCACTCTCACCAAAACTTTATACAGTGCTGGGATGAAACTACGAACTGTAGACTGGCCAGAGTATTACATCATCCTGACGGGGAAACAGCAAACAAATTTAAGGCATTGACCAGACAAAATCTCCAAACAGCTGTGGGAATCTTGACAGGTCACTGCCAATTACGAAGACATCTCTTTAGGATGAAATTAACAGAATCGCCGCTATGCAGAGGCTGCGAACAAGAAGAGGAAACAGTAGAACACATAATGTATGACTGCTCTGCTTTTTCTGAAATCAGAAGATCCGTGTTGGGCGATTACTGGCTTACACTATCCAATGTCAGGGAGATCTCCTCGGGAGCCTCATCACCTATTTCAAATCACTAGGCCTGGTGACAGCCTGAGGTGAGGATATCCCTAAAAACGGGAGGATGCACAATGGGTCATATGTGGCCTCTGTGCTGGCTGAGCACTAGCTCGCCCCTCTACAAATTTCCAGATCCAGATCCAGATACCACTGCAAATACTATCGACTTAAACGTAGAATACATTTTAGGTGAGTGTCGCACGCTTGACTACGGTTAACCGTACTTTTTATTTTTTTAGTTTTAGTGCAGATTTTTTATATAAAATTGATATTAACGTAAATGAAATAGATTTTAGTTCGTTTTTTAATTCTGTTTTAATTCAAATTTGCCATTAATAAGAATAAACTGCATTTGGAAAAGGAATTAAAACATTTGTTTTTTGTATAAATTTTATTATACATCAATAGATATAGAAAAGAAAAAAAATTGCACAATATAACGAAATAAATATACGGGCAAAAAATAAAAATCTGTGTCATAAAAAACAACAATAAATTCACTATATACAAATTATACACAATTCAACTGAGTATTATGTATATTTAGAAATATTTCTTCTCATTTGGTATTTATTAAAAAACGTGATTGAATTTTTTTTATAGAAAGTGACATTCGTATACTTTTTGAAATTTTAGAAGACCACCCGGTATAATTGTTACTAAATTGCTTTGTTTTTCCTCTAAATGTATATATACAACTCTACAAAAATTTAAAGTATCTACGATATGATATTTTACAAAATATATTGATAGTCGTTGTGTAACCTTTATGTTACTTTACAATTTTTTTGTACAATTTGTTTCATATTTACATTCTTATTTAATGAAAAATTGTTTGTTATATTCCCAGCTCTAAAGCGATATGTATTTTCCATTTTTTATTATAGATATGAGTACAGATCTGAGATAAGAATTACATACAAGGGTATATTAATATATTATACATGATATGCATCGGTTTATTTAAACTCTGATGTACCCCGTAAATAATTTAAATATAAATGTAAACTTTTCATAAGTATTTTAGTGATCACAGTTCAATAAGTGTTTTTTAGTAATTAGAGCAACATAATCTATTTTTTTTTTCGTTATAGGAATGATTTAGTAGAATGTATAAATTATTATTAATATTATTTATTAATTTAATCGTATTATATATACAAAATGATGTAGAAAGTGGAAGGTTAAAGTTTGATTGCATTTGTAAATAGTCTAAAGTGTAACTGAATTCCAGTAAACTTTTAATATCAAATATCAAAAAAGTTCAATCCAAATAGATCAACCAAACCATCGCGAACTCCCAATTTCCACCTCGTATCTATATCTAAAGTCTTTGGTACGCGTTATGCAGAGTACATTGCACTGGCGACGTCCTGAGGTGACGAAACGTTACTTAGTGGAGTGCTAGGACTAAGAGAACGACAGTCCTCGGGCTACTTACTGCCCACTAGGGCAGCTGATGAGCCGTAACCCTGTGAATTGCACGTTGGTAGGGCGAATGGATTCATTGATGCAAAGGGAGAGGAGACTAGACTCATTCCTGAAACAAAATTATTTAAATAAAGTATAAAATAAATTTATGTATCATTCATTCAAATTTACATTGCTGTATTTAATTTAATTATCATCCTCACTATTAAATGTTTCAAATTTTGCTTCTTATGGGCCATTTTGATAGACGTAATCGCGTTCTGACGATTATGTAATCTAAATCTTTTATACGTGCGCGTTTTTTTCTAACCTAGATTTTCCTACCTTAACACACAAAAGGGATATAGCTACCTATCTTGAAGATCAATCAATTACCATAAAAGCAGTCCTCAAGGAAGAATTTTTATTGCCCCTACTGTGGTCAATGGTAGTTGACGATCTCATAGCAAAGCTTATTCTAGGCTATGCTGATAATTGAGTTCTTGTGCTAAGAGGTAAACCAGTTGACCGTATTTAAATTATCTTAAACGTCGGAACTACTTAGAAAAAAGGACTTTCGACGTCGTAACTACTTAGAAAGAAGGACTTTCAGCCAATTCGAATAAAACGACTCTCATATTATTAACCCACAAAAGAAAAATCAATGTTTCAGCTTCCTGTTATCTATAACTGGAATGACACTTTTATTTTTAAAAGAAGTAAAGTACCTCCAGAGTTATCCTCGATATAAACTTACGTGGAAAGCTTACCTTGCAAATATAACCTCTAACACTACAAGGGCTATCAGGACTTGTAGGCTTTTTGAGAAAACATGGAGTGTTAAACTAAAATGATGTATTGATCATATATGGCAATAAAAATAAAATACCTAAAGATATGTCTCTCAAAGGGGATTTCAAACCTAGTAAATGTTAGTATTAACGAGTCTTGGTTGACACAAAAAACATTTGCTCAACTTACAAAAGCAGTCCTCAATTATTAAACAACAGAAGAAAAAGGTATCGGGATTATAGGTTCTACTGTTAAGCTCTCAATACCACTAGGAAACACTCTTCTATCTTACAAGCGAAGCTATTAGCAGTAGACTTCTGTACTCAAGAGTGCAAGAAAAAACGCCCCAATTCAACAAGATAGCTGCTTTTGGGCTCAACACTCAACCATTTTCAAGTCCAAAACAGTCTCCTAAGCAACTGGCAAACACAACAAAGTTACTTTTCTGTATGTACCAGAGCATGCAAATATTGTCGGAAAAGAGAATGCTAATAGTCCTGCAAATGACTGAATAAAGTCCGAAAGTGGAAAAAAGAACTCAGTGCATCCTACTGGAAAAGACTTCAGGACTCCAAACCTTCACCACACCACTTCAAATTACTCTTAGAGCTTTAGGAACATAAGCTCAAAGTAATCGCAGGAATTCTCACAGGACACTGTCCACTGAAGCAACATCTCTGTAAACTAGACAAAATGCACAGTGGAACATGCAGATTCTGTGAGTATGTACATAAAACCTGGTCAGGTTACAAACCTACCTCCTAAGAGTATCATATAGACTTTCTTAAAAATTTAGAATTTTATTATACATATGATCTTTTAGGACGCAGTTTAGTAAGGTCACTTGAGTCAATCAACACCATTCACAATCTAGATTCACTCGATCCATCATAATTGTCTATAAGAAGCATACCTTCAAAAATGTAAAAAAAATGTTTTTTTGTCCATGAAGAAGGTAAATATCACTTAAAAAAATAAAAATTAAACTAGTTTCGTTCTGGAGTCATTAGGTACCCATTTTTCACACCAATAAAAATCACTTTAAAACGTGAAGATCTACAAATCTCAACATCCAGATTCTTCTTTTTTTTGTATACAAATAATTTATTTGAAAACTTAGTTCTACCACAGTATATTCCTTTACAGAACTAATCTTTTTGAAATTTTATAAGCATACTTTCTGTTACTGGAACCGAATACCAAACGTATTGGTTACTAAAGATGAATCAAATTTACATATCTATTAATAAAAATGGTGCAATTGATTCTAGTTATCAGAAACACTCGTTCTATGAAGTACTATACTGTGGTTCTATTAAAGTAAAAAGCTAAACTACATAAAAAGCAACAAAAAGTAAAAATCACAACACAGCAAAATATACTAACATTGTGCAGCTATAAATGGTGCCAACCCGAAATGGGTTGTTGTTGAAAAATTGCTGGCGCAGGGGATGTTTGATCCCCTCTAACTACAGGAGCGAAAGCACTTTTGTCTTTATCTGTAGATTCGTGTTTGGTGTAGTATGGGGGAAAATTATAATGATTTGTGTCCGAAACTAAAAAGTAAAATAATAAATAGAATAATAAGAATGTGGAATTGATGATTTTTCTCTATCTACTTGCTCAAAATCTTTTACGATCAAATGTAATGACTATCTTAAAAAAATATTATTAATTATGTTTACAAAAAATTATATCGTTACTGTTTTTAAAATAGTGCATTTGATTGTACTTCTTATCTATTTAATTTTATATATAAATATATTGGCGATGCGAATCAGTATTTGGTATAAACTATGTAATTTATGAAAACTTACTTGGTGTACTATTGAAAATCCCTGCTGAAGGTGATGCTGGTAACATATTTGACAGTTGTGGTGTAGTACTTGTAGGAGTAGCGCCACCATAACCACCGTTAATGTTTCCTGTACTGCCTCCAGCATAAGAACCGCCACCGTTTGATGAATGAGGTGTCGATGCATTGGAACAGTAACCACCACCACGTGGTGACACGCTGCTACTTTGCGTCCTCCCCCCGTAGTCTTCTAAAAGAAAAACCCTAGGGTAAGAAATTTACTGTCAGTAATAAACAAACACACCCAATGAAATAAAATCTACTTTATTATTACTAAGTGTAAAAATTAGGGTTAAAAAGTGGTGTGAGTTGTGGTATTTTTGATTTTGACATCTTTTTAGATATCTTCCTATTTTATGAAACTGTAATTTCTAATTTTTTAAAACTTTAAGAGTTACAAATTGAATTTAATTAAAACCGAGATCATTCTAACACAAATACCTTACCAAATATTAAAAATACTCATCAAAACAAGATGTCTTACTCTAGCATCTACTAAGCAAAAATCTGAAGCAAGGAAGGACAAGCACCTTCTGTCCACTGACCGTTTCCGTTGTCCTGAACGCTGACTGCCAGTTGACCCGTATAAGCATTGAATGTCGATGTCATCCCATTATTTCCCATAGTTGGTGATCTTGGTGCTGAAAGGGACAGTTGATTATTCCTGGGCATCGAGTATAAGGCCTCTGCCAAGTCTGCTGCTCTCTTCAATATTATCTCCTAAAAATAAATCATCTGTTTAGAAAAATACTCCCATTGAGTTTATTCTTTAAATTCGGGTAAAATTATAAGTACCCATTAGAAATTCAATTTGGTGAAAATTGGAATATTAAAGTGGAGACCAGAAATAGTTGTCAAATATATGTAAGAAATTAATTGTACTAGAAGTAGACCGATTTTTTATGTGGTTTCGTTTGACTTAGAATGACACACCCCTGGTTCCCTGGTGCATGAGTAATGGGTCTCAGTCGCTACTAACTAAAGACCTTCCTCCAGTGTCTAACTAACTAAAACGTACAGACACTAGTTTAAGATCCGAATGGATACAGCTTTCCTGCCTTACCAGATTTGTAAGCCTCTGTCTTCTCCAGAATCACTATGGCCTCATTTCACCTTGATGTTCCGAAGATGGCACGGCCAGGACAACTGACCTGGTTTATTACCTGTGGGCAACTATCCGTTTACAGACACATCATCCACCGAAGTGGTAGAAGTTAGGTCAAATCCTTACCCCTTAAGGAAATTGCACACACAACGAATGAATCGAGATCTCCCTATCTCCCATAAGGAATTGGAAACCTTCATCAGACGTACCAATGTGCGCATGGGTGAATTAAAGTCCCTGGTACAACTGGCATAGCCTGAACCCGGAGTAAAACCCAGTACTCTTGTTGGGAAGGTCCCCCAGTTTTAACGCTTGTTGCCTTGGGATCTTTCGAACCAGTACCACACATCTAGACGAAATAGGAATGGCCATTACTCTGATACTAGAAATAAATCAAAGAACCTAAATAGTTATAAGGGATATAGCATGTGATCTGCATAGATCGCTAATAGGCAGATATTTTAACCAAAGTTGGTCATTCTTTGGACTCCTCAAGCGTCTCCTTTCTTAAGGAAGTCTAGTCTCAGATTCTAGAAAGAGTTTGTCAATCAGGTCTAAACATCTTAAAGGTTTGCAACCACTGTTGCAAATTTAAGATACAAATCTACTTTCTGGAATACTAGAAAAAAATATATTACCTTAGGTAGTTTTTCAGGATCACCTGGATGCCTGGGAATTAACTTTTGTAGTCTTTGGAATCCATAATCTATTGTTGGTTCATTTAATGCTAAAATAAATAATTTTACATAAAGTAACTATGTTATTAAAAGAAGAGTATTTTTTTACTTACATACGTATACAAATCTCCCTGGTGCTCCTTTACAAAATTGTTTGGACTTATACGATAACGTAACTTCCACTACACCCGGTATATGCCTAGGAGGCGTTTGGACTCGTATTGCATGAGGTGTTATCAACTATGGAACAAAAACAAATTAGATTAAATCTAACAGAAAACACATATGATATTTACGTAGATATTAGTCGTAAACAAATCGGTATCTTTAGGTACTATAAATACGACCCTTTGTAGATTTAGAAAGCAAAATTAAAGATTTTTATGAATTTTTTTTGGCTGTCGTAAAGTAGAAAGTCCCATTACCACAGCATCATAAAATATTCGAAACGTTCTTTCCCTGAAACTCCATATATATACGCGACCCTTTCCGTTAAAAACAACCCTTATTTCCACTGGATGACTTTTTTTCTATCGAAAACTCATAAAATCTTACCTCGCTCCAAACAAGCATAGTGCCAAAAACGACTTGTAGTCCATCAAAGAAGTTATCTCCTACTATAATAACTGTCGATCCTCCGGCCGTCCATCCTTCGCTAGGGCTGATGGCTTTTATACAGGGGGTGGCTACTGGTAAGGGCGGGTAGAGTCCTGGAAATTGGCCTGTGCACATCATATTGATGTAACCTTATTATTCGAGAAAAATTATATTGCTTTATGTAATGAAATTAGCCAAGCTTCACCTCGTGAAGCCTAGCTAACTTAGAAAAATAAATTTCTACTTAAGGTATTTCCTTGATCTCACTGAATTTACTTATAGACTAAATAGACTATTTTTTTAAAATGAACCTTGTTAATTTCTTATAATCACTTGATATATATTTAGTGGTAGATCAGATTTTAGTGTAGGTTTTTCTGCAAATTTTATTTCAATATAATGATTTTAAAATTCGTTTAAAAAATAGCTTCGATATATTTGAATCCGAAAGTGTCTACCTTTCCTTTTCCACTTCTACTATCCTTGACATTTTCACTTCTTCCTCCACTGAACTGAATCGCGATCCAATTTTACAAAGTTTTGGGATCACGACTAAGGGCCTGCATACAAACGACAAGCTTTCTACCACTGTTGTCAAACTTAGAAACAAATAGGGTTTTCGAAGGGTTCTAATGCTCCACAATAAATCTTTTTAATACCTTATTTTAACTGATTATTATCACGATAAAAAAGCGAATATGAAAGAAAAACTATTTGGTCTCTTTTTATAGAAGTCCACCCTTTTTATTATCTTTTGGTTTTTGTAACTAGTAGGTATTTCGAACCACAACTAGATATTTTTTCAGGTAAATGTTTTCTGTTAACTTAAAGGTAACCAATTTACAAGGAAAAGTAATTCTAAAATTATCACCCCACTTGTAACAAATTTATATATTTTTTTAATTGTGAGTTACTTTTTTGTGTAGGTATACCTATATGATTTGTTCATTAAATGAATAAGGCCCTTTGGCAACACCGTTTACTTGAGGAAGAGAATAAGTGGCGTTCCGTTCCAGAACACTGGCGTACCGTGAGCAGCAGGAATCGCGAAAACTAAAAGGAAAAGCGTAATAGGAGTTAGAGTTCTCTTTCTACTCTCTACTTCGACGATCACGATGATTTGTAGGTAATATCTCACCTGGGCGAACAAGCGCGTCTTTCGTCGGTGGATTTGGATCGCGGGAGAGAGCCATCGGGAACAATTAATTCTCTAAGGGAATACGGGGATGAGAAAACAAGGAGTATAGTTGTGAATGAAATTCTTTTGTTCTTACGATCTTTGTTCTTATGATAAAAACCGAGGAAGTACGAGAGGGGGTGGATTAATTGGAAGATAAAAAATTAACTGACGAATAACTAATTTTCTAAATTACTACGAATATAATTGAAAGTTTTTCCTATCAAACTTCTCATATGAGACCTTAAAAAGACTATTGACTCAAAGAAAGTGGCTTTTGATATAGAGGGAGCATTCGAAAACACCTCATATGATTCTATTGGCGCTACTGCTACAAAATGGGTATGGAACCTACCATTATCAAATGGATAAAGTCTATGTTAAACACAAGGAATTTAGTTACCTACCTTGGAAATCAATCAACTACCATAAAAGCAGTAAAAATCTGTCCTCAAGGAGTAAATGGAATTTGACGATCTCATAGCAAGGTTTAAAAGAGAAGGGTTTCTCAGTCTGGGCTATGCTGATGATGAGTTGTAATAAGTGGCTGACCGTATACAAACCTCAAAACAACAAGTAAGGACTTTTAGCAAAACGACACGCATTTCATTCATCAACAGAAGAAAATCAATGATTCAACCACCTGTTATAAATAAAGTGGCACTTGCATTCTTAAAAGAGGTAAAATTCCTTGAATTGATAGAATGGAATAGCTTCAGTTCCAAAAGCAACCAGGTCTTAATAGCGTTTGGAAAGACTCCTACAATTTTCCAAATGAAGCTTCTAGCAACAGACTTCTGTCCTCAAGAGAACATTAAAAAGACATCTATTTATTGGCTCCGATAGCGAATCTTCATTCAAGGCTCTAAAATCTACTACGTTTGAGTCCAAAATATCCTGGAACTACAAACACTCTGTTAAACAACTGGCTAAAACAACAAAGTAACTTTGCTGTTGGTAACAGGGCATACAGGATTGTCGGAAACGAGATTGCTGATACTCTCGCAAAAGAAGGATTTAACACTTCCTTTAAGTTTTTTTGCACCTTAAAATGCCACATTATGGGTGAAGTTCGTTATTTGGGAACAGAACTTGGTGCACCCTGTTGGAAAAACATTCCAGGTCAAAGACAAGCAAAAAGTTCTTTACTGCGTTACTCTGAATTACTCTTAGAGCTTCAGAAACCTGAACTTAGGGTAATCGCAGGAATACTTACGAAGACTATTCACTAAGATACCATCTCTGTAAATTGGACATAGTGGACATAGAGTCTGATCAGTTTACAAACGTACATTCTAAGCAAATAATTGATTTTCTTAAACGTCTAGACCTTATGAATCCATAATTATATGTAGGTCATCCACAAAAGATATTTTAGGTCGCATTCTAGTAAGGTCACTTTAACCAATTGACCCCATTTACAATCTACAAGTAGGTACATTCTGTAAATTCTATCTGATTTAAATATATTTGTAGCATACACTGGTTAAAACATTTCTACTTTTGGTTTTGTTTTTCTAATATTGTTATCGTATGATAAAATTTGTATTCCGTTTTGAGCAAAATTCGTAACAGTATTATTTTTCATTCAAGAGAGAGAGAAAGAGAAGGGTGTTGCATTATCCGCTTGTCTCAGAAAACAAGTGGAACACGTCGTGCTTTTCCTGCTTTACTGTGTTAATATTCTTCGTTGTTTCAGCCTTAGATTCAAAGTTGGAAATTTGTACAATCGAATTTGTCGTGAATTAGACTCTCGTGTTCTCAGTTTATACACAGCGACGAGTTAATGAAATTTACTTGAGAATGAGATGGTTGATTTATTGAATGATATGATAACTTTATGTTAACTTTAGAATATATACGGGGCTTTTTAAATACAACGATATATTTTATTAGTAAGGATTTAATTCTTACCTTCTGTAGGGTCAAGCCTCTTTGCTCTCCTTCCATGTTTTGAGTTATTATGTACAAACATATTATCAGAAATTGCTAAGAGTGGTCCATCCACAGCAACTTGGGTACTTATTACTACCTGAAATTAAATTTATTTAATTTATTTCCAAAAAAAATATGTTCAGTGTTTCACGATAGACTATATTTAACCGTACTTTTTGTACCACCATACCAATTTAAATCATAATCTGTAATATTTCTAATCAAATAATGAGCATGCCTCAGGACAGGATAGTCCCCAGGTATAACTTTGCGAGAAACTTTCGAGTAGAAATACTGGAAAGGGACTCATGGATGAATGGCCCCCAAATCCAAGGGGAGTCAATCTGGTATATCAATGGCTTAAAGACTCAGAAAGGCACAGGGTCAGGTATATATAGTAGAGGACACAGGACAAAAGTCCAACTAAGTCTAGGTGCGTATGCCACAGTGTTACAGGCTGAAGACGCTGAAGTAATGGCCATACAACACTGTGCAACGGAGATCGTAAGTCAGGGTATAACGGGTAAAACCGTAGTTATATACTCGGACAGCCAAGCAGCTCTAAAGGCAATAGTCTCAGCACAAATAAGCTCACAGCTGGTGTGGGACTGCGTTGGGGCCCTGACAAATGCCGCAAGTCAAAATTCTTTGACACTGGTATGGATACCAAGACACTCAAGGTTTCGGGGCAATGAGAAGGCTGATGAACTGGCCCGTGCGGGAGCTAATACTCCAATGATTGGCCCGGAACCATTCGGCGGAGTTGCTAATACATTCAGAAAGGCAGCCATTGAGAAATAGAGGCTAGAGAAGGCCCAGGAGTGGCGGGAAAAATCACCGGGCAAGCGACAAGCCAAAGTCTTCATAAAGGGACACTCGGCAAAGTTAACTGCAGAGCTGCTATCACAAAGGCGAAATGATGTCAGAATGATTGTCAGTCTCTTGACAGGACATTGTAGGCTCAGAAAACACATGAGTCAGCTGAACTTAGCAGATGAAGACATTTGTCGACACTGCCAAGAGAAAGATGAAACCGCATTTCATGTCCTATGCCAATGTGAAGGCCTTGCAAGGACGCGGTATCTAGTACTGGGAGAGGAGAAACCGGCTGCTCCAAGTTATGCAGAGTGGCCACTGTCAAGGCTATTAAGTCTTATTAAGAGGGCAGAGCTGGACAAGGTGCTCTAATCCTATTCCACAGATAATGGGTGTTCACAATAGATCTGCAAAGATCGCAGTGATATAGGCTAACAGCCAACCCAAAAAAATATCTATCTATCTATCTATCTAATATTTCTAATATTTCTAACACTCTTGGTTACAGATTTGGTTTAAGATCATATTTATTAAGTTTCATATAGAAAAAAAAACTAAAATAAACCTAACTTGAATCGAGTCACATTCTGTATTTCTTGTTGACTTTTTGTTCTTATTTCGTAGCTTTGTAAACATCATTGTGTACTTTGAAATCTTGGAAAACCGACACTCTACGTACATGCAAAACTTTGTTATAATGTTCAGAGTTTCGAACATCTGCAAATTATTCTAAATTGTCTACAGATTTGGATGAATAAAATTTACAGAGTTGAACTTCAACACAAAAAATCTGGCTAAATAATTTAATTATATTTATATATAATAGAATTTAATATTTGTATGTAATGGTATTAAAAAGTCTTTAAATCTTCTTATATAATAATATTATCTAGATAGAAACAATTCGTATTTCCTTATTATATTAAATCTTCTTTAATATAGCCATGTAAGTCCGGTTCTTACATTGTTCCATTGTAGATATTTATTTCAATTTCCATACACCTTTGGATTTAGCAGTGAAATGGAGAAACAGAAGATTTTTATTTCTCCCTGCATCATACGAGAAACAAGATAAAGGACGCATATATGAACTAAAAAGGAATAACAGTGGAGAATAGGGTCACATCTATTTTCGTTGATCTCGTTCGGGGTACCGGAAATGTAAGCAATTTCACAAACGTGAATTATTTAAATTGTACAGTAGAAGACTCTGTGTATAAAGAATAGGAAACATTTTAAATAAGTTTCTTGGAGAGAAATTGATGATTTTTTTAAGTTTATTTCTAGGTTTAAAGGAATTTAGAACTCTCGTTATGGAGTATGCATTTTCAAGTAACAGGAGGAACATTTCTAGGCGCTATAATTACCTATATAATCTTCCAAGTATAATACATTCCTAGTTATCTCTTTGACAGATTAACACCGATAAAATCTGTCAGGTCACAAAATCCCTCTATGTAGAAAGTAACAGAGCGATATAATAACAAGCGGGCTAATCTTAAACCAAAATATTGTTTTTCCTGCAATAATTCCTACCTCATAGAAATGAAATACACAACCCTGTCAGGTTACATTCAATGTATAATTTGGTTTAACTATCTAAAGTGTAAAATCTGTATCAATGATAATGAGTTGGGTTTTCAACATCTGAGTTGTAAAGTAGATGGTTAGACATACTAAAAGATTGGATCTATTGAAAGAAAGATAAAGTGTTACAAGAGCTTCTGAACATCTTCAGAATTGGACACTTGACAGGAAATTGGTGATTTCATACCAAGTGTAAAAGATTTTTTTACAGGAGTTTCTTAAAATCAAAAACTAAAGCAAAAAATATCTTCAGAGCTAACAATTATGTCCTGCAGCACTTCCTGCAAGCGCGAGAAAGAGAAGTGGTGTTTTATGTTCTTACAGAAGTTTCAGAACATCTTCCAAACTTCCAAACTAAAGAGGCTCAAACTAAGATTCAGTATAAAAGTACAAGAAAGAAAGTTTGTATGTTTAATTCTACAAGAGTTTCTTAACTTCAAATAAAGAAGAATATAAGATATATTAACACAAGAAAAACGAAGATAAACTAAGCCTAACAGAAAACTTTTCTTTATGAGATACATGTTCAAAAACTGTTTCGTTCCTAGAAATTTAAGGGTAGGTATTATATATATTAACCTTTGCTAAGAAAAAGATTTGACATTGAAATAAATCTTTCTTTTTGAGTTGTCCTGGTACAGAGAGTTGCAGTCAGAGAAGCAAAGGCAAGACAAGCAGCCATTTTGCGGCCAAGGTAAACTGCGGAAGTGCATCGCAAGACAGACTCCTCCCTAGGGACGTACGCGCTCCCAAGGGAGTCTTCTCCCCTAGCGGCGGCCGAACACACGCGTTCCCATGGGGACGGCTACGCAACAGGGACGTAGCGGCGACGGGGGCGGCTTTTGTAGGCGGCATTCCTGCTACTACTTCTGATACTACACCGACGGCCATCGACTATTTTATAGTCATGAAAGATATGGATTCATATACGAGGGGTATACTAAAAAACCTCATTTTCGACTAACTTTAGATGTATCTTAAAATGTAGTTGAGTACAGAAGACATCGAATTGAAAATTGTATAAAAGACTCTTCATACTTCTAAAATGTATAAAAGTAGCAAAACTTACTGGTAATTAAACCAAAATATTTTTCTCGATCTATTTACTTTCCACCTCATTCGCACGAAATTCACGTAGTCAGCGGCGCGGTTGTAAAATAATGAAAGGAAAATATAAAAAAGTATACCTATTACCAATAAGTCATAAGCTTTTCGTTTTGAAATATAGACGGAAAACTCTCCGGTAGAACGTAGAACGTGCGTCCGGACACACAATTTTCATAGCGATTAACTGAAGCGCGACTGAAAACTCAAAATTGATTGCCAATAGCGATAACTGCATATCGAGTTTTGGGCCTATTTGTTTGCGTTTTATGAGTTGTTGATGTCAAAAAGGTCGTTTGTTTGAAATGAGGTTGATGTTTGGATATGATATTAATCTGTTTTTTCACGGATATTCATTCACGATTTTATTGCGGTCTTTGAATAAATGTTTGTTTAATCTTTTTTTTTCTGATCAGTTTTAGTGTATTTGACTTCATTATTATGTTGTTTTGTATATATTTGTAATTATCTTTTACAATTTTTCTATATAAAAATTATATCTGTAGCTCAGCGGTCAAGGCGCTGCCGCGTAATGACAGATGACAGGTTTGATTCCTGTCTTATAATGCTAGGTATATCCACAGCTCAGCAGTCAAGACGCTGCAGCTTAAAGACATAGATGACAGGTTTGATTCCTGTTTTATAATGCTAGGTATGTCCATAGCTCAGGGGTGAAAGCGCCGCCGCATAAAGACTTAATGGATAGGTTGGATTCCTGTATTATAATGCTAGATATATCCATAGCTCAGCGGTCAAGGTACTGCCGAGTAAAGACATAGATGACAGGATTGATTCATGTCTTATAATGCTAGGTATATCCATAGCTCAGGGGTTAAGGTACTGCCGCGTGAAGACATAGATGACAGATTTGATTCCTTTCTTATAGAGCTGGGTATATCCATAGTTCAGCGGTGAAGGTACTCCCACGTAAAGACAAAGATGACAGATTTGGTCTCTGTCTTATAATGCTAGGTATCTCAGAGGTTATGTCAAGAAAAGATACATAGGTTTGATTCTTCTTGCGTAAGGATAAAGATCCTGTAGGATATAGCAATTTTTTTAGTGTAATTTTTTTACGTATAGTCCAGAGAAGTTAGGAAAAATAGCGGAAATTTGGACATTCAGGAAGGTCCCAGGAAAAAAGTGTCTACAACGCCTGGTTTGGTAATTCCAATGCCAGAATTAAATTCTTCATCACCGAAAACCCCCGAGTGTCGAGTTTGGTGCGTTTTTCATGGACTATGCAATTTCTTCCCCAGAAGGTCCCCCCGGATGCCCCCGCAGAGCCGCCACCAAGAGCTTTCGGATGATTACAATGCCAGAATTAAATTCGTCATCCCCAAAAATCCCCGAGTAACGAGTTTTTATGCACCCTGCCATTTCTCCACTAATTCAACGCCAGAATCAAGTTTGGCAGCCCCTAAAACCCCCAGGTAACGATTTCCGAGCGATTTTTTCGAGTTTCCAGTCGTTCCTATAAAGGTGGCAGGAATGATGCAGTTGGAAAATGCATTTTCCGGCCCAGAAGGCATTTTTCAAAAATGCGCCAAACCAGACGTTGTAGACTTTTTTCCTGAGATCTTCCTGAACACAATGTAGAAAACCGCATCTCGATATCTGCTGGATGTCTAAATTTCCGCTATTCCGGCGATTTTGATCTAAATGCCCTGGACTAGTAGAAGTTTTCAATCAACTCTTCCAATCAGTTATCTCCGTCATTGTACTGTTCTTTGTTTTTGATTGCCTATATTTTTTTCCTGACAATTTATAGATCAATAATTTTATTACCATTAGTCTTCTTCTAGTAGTATATTTTGGTCAAATTTTATGTGTTGTTAAATTTTGAACTACATTCATTCTACTTATATACTAAAAATCTTTACTTATTGTTTTTTTATCTGAATTTTGTGTTCTTATACTGTAAGAAAATGATGTAAACAAGAAGAAAACCGCACTGGTAGTGTCTCGCAGGGGTTGTTTCAAGTTAAGTTAGTTACGCAAGAACGTTTTCCTTCTACTTACTCCTCTTGCTTCTTGAGAAACATAATTTATAAGCGATTCATAATATGAGAGTGTCGAGAAGAAATTGAGTGAAAGTTTCGAGACAACGTAACACCAAGAAAATACGAGCGAAATTAAATTTTGCTCTGTGTAAAGTTTATATTAGCCTCGAGTTAACGGAGCTGTTAGAAATATTAGAATTATGTATTTATACATTTAATTCTATATAATTTAATCAGTTTATTATAATACAGTGGGTTATTTTATTAATATTTATACTTACTTGAAACCTTCTCATATCTCGAGGATTGCCAGCATTTTTCAGACAGTTTTGGTTACATTTGAGAAAAAACTTAAGGAAAAATCTGAAACAAAAATAAAATAATTAAAAACTAGAAGTCACTATTTTTTTATTATTAAAAATCATTATACGCACAAGCAGTAATGTACACTATTTCTCATCCTATCCGATCGAAAATTAGTAGCTAATCAACGGCAACCTGAGCTTATCGCGTGAGTTTTGTCTGCGTCCACATAAAGTCCTGCAATCTTTTTTACAACTGCAATCGATTGATTTTAATTGAGTCTTTTTAATATTTTTAATGGGTAATTATTATTGGTGTTTGGATAAGAATAGACGAAAGACTAAGAATTTACATGTTACTAGAAAAAATAATAAAAAAAAACTGAAAAGTCGTCTAAAATGTCGCTGCTCACAAGTCGCATACCTCTATGCCAACAATTCTTGATATATGGTTCAAAATACTGAAACATTCGATTTTTTCTTTAATTAAAAGCTTTTCAATCTATTCTTCTATATAAAACTATTTTAAAACGAACAGAGCGTTTTGTGACAGTCTAATATAACAAAACGCTCTGTTCGTTTTATCATTTTACCTTGCCTAAGGTTATATACAAGATGCAAATCGACCACTGAAGTACCATTTTTGGAGTGAAGATGGAGCCACTTGCGACTGTTTATCAGTTTCGCAATTTGAAATCTATAGATATCGTTCAATTTATAGCAGGGATGTCTCTTGATTAGTGACTTGAGAGACATAGCCTATACTACACTGGTGAGCTCAAAATGAGAGCGAAACACGTGTCTGTAGTTTGGTTTTGCCCTGATATAGGTTGAATGATATTTATATCTATTTATATCGCAGCATCCAGGTGTCTTTTAAAGTGTTAGAAATTCTAACCGACACCATTTCAGTTCAAAACTGAAATTATTACTTTTGACAGTATGGCACTAGATACGTTATGTATCATCTTTGACATTTTAAAACTATTTTATATATACATATTCTATTTGGTAACCTAAATATTATACAACGTATTTTATTTGAAAACTGTGTGCTCGCATTGCAATGAAATAATTCTAAAATTACAAAGGGCTGTAAACGTTGTGAAATAAGTGAGAGTAAAGCGGTTAAACAGGAGAGAAAAGTATCCCAGGAGGTTACGATCATATTCATGTCCTGCCATAATGTTATTACGGCCGACGTAAATAACTTCAGCTTGTGCGGTAATAAGAGTAAATCCACCGAAGTGATTTAAGCTAGTTTTAGTAACTACATGAACACAAATATAAAATAAGAATATTTAAAAACAGTTTGTTATAATTTTAACAAAATTATTTAGAAAGTTTTAGTTTGTATAGTAAAGATCAACTATCCAATAAAATTCTTATATAAAATTGTTGTTCATTCTAAATATTTAAACAAGAGAAAAGAGTTCGAACCTGCTGGCCATCCTTGCAATGCTAATTTCAGACACCAAAAATATATTTTTTTACTCTTTTGAGCTCATTGAGCTCAAAAAGGCATTTTTTGTGCTGTTTAAATCTTTCATAGCTTAAAAAAATGAAAATGTTTGGAAAGCTATAAATTTTATTAACGCATTCAGCGATTTGATGTCTGAGGCAGCGATTTGATGTCTGAGGCACCAATTTTTGAGTGGCACTCTTTCGAACGCCACAAGTCTCGTTTCGATCAGTGAAGCCGTTTAAAATTAGCTTGCAGTTAACATTTCTCAAATGACTTTGAGTCCAGACTTGTTTTTAAGAATGCGTCCACAAGCTGGACATTCCAGATAAGAAGTTCTGCTATTGGACTGACTGAGTTGGTCTGGTTGATCAGCTGTGTTGTTGGCAGATTGACTGTTTTGTATGCGGTGGTCTGACTAAGAGGGCTGCAGTGGTATTGGTCAGGTAGGTTTTGATTGAAAGGTACCTTATGTTTATGTGCAAGATGTGAGAGGACATACTGTCTTCCGTGGATTCCTTGAAGCTTGAATTCACATAGAGGGCACTTTCACTCCATTTGGTCTTCTATCTCATGTCTTTCTTGCCTCTTTTCTTTGGTTGTTTCTATCACTTTTTCTTTATGTTCAGCGACTTTCCTTTCTATGCTGTATCTCTACTCATTTCTAGTCTCCAGTTTTCAATACTATTATTGGCCGTTTTCAAATATTTTTTAAGAATATCACAACATCTTTGTACCGGTTGGTTTGCGCTCCTTTTTCTTCTTTTAACTCAGCAAAAGCAAATATGTGCGAAATTCCATCCTACTAATTTGTCCTAACCATTTTAATCTTCTCATGCGTAGGATTTCTTTGATGGCAAGACCTTTCATAGTCTCCTTAGGTAGCGCGTATGGAAGGAGCTTAGCTTTTTTTGTATGCTTTTCCAAACCGGTACAACACTCGGAAGAATAGACCAGAGTGATTAACACATTAGTTTTGTAAACCAGGAGTTGCCAATGCGAAGGCCTTGCAAGGACGCGGTATCTAGTACTGGGAGAGGAGAAACCAGCTGCTCCAAGTTATGCGGAGTGGCCACTGTCAAGGCTATTAAGTCTCATTAAGAGGGCAGGGCTGGACAAGGTTCTCTAATCCTATTCTTGAGATAATGGGTGGTCACAATAGATCTGCAAAGGTCACAGTGATACAGCCTAACAGCCAACCCAATAAACATCTAATCTAATCTAATCTAAACCAGGAGTTTGGTATTTAGTTTTAGTTAATGCGGCTTCCAATCTCTTTTGGCACTTTGTTTGCAGTTTGAAGTATGTTTTCTATCTCTGGGATAATGTCACCGGTGTCGTATAGAATGTGGCCAGCATACGTACATATACACATACAGATATACAGACATCATCGCGGGAATGGTCAGGCTTGCTTCCTAGGACCTTAAAACGTGGAGATCTGGTGAAAACAAATTCGGAAACAATGGCGTTATGCTATTGATTAAAAAATTATTTGATAAATGACGCTCTTAAAATAAACACAATGGTTCTTTTTAAACGTATGTTCTAATAATATAAATTTTTTAAATGCCCTGTATTAGCCTATGTGAAAATTCAACTTTGTCCTTTTATATTACCCAGTCTTACTTTTTTTGTACCAAACTATAACATGTTCTAAAATCAGACATATTCTACGTTTTTAGTGTGGTTTACAAACATTTTTTAGATGTTCTTAGTTAAAATTTTATTACATCTCAAAGTAAATATAGAAATTCGAACTAGAGTTTGTTAATATCCTACAGTAACAAAGTTCCGAACAACTCACAATCCTCGAGTCCAAGTTTTCGCGGATGAATATCACAGAGCATAATCTAGTTAGAAGTCCACCCGTGAGGGGTCCTTTATATATCGTGTTAGTCCTCTTTTCCTAGGGCTATTGCCTCTCTATTTATCTTGGACCGGCAGACCTGCTCTCTCGCCGCTTATTTGGCATACATTAGTTAGAGTCGGTAACATAAGGCACTCGGAGAATCGCCTCAGGTATAATAATGAGCCACTGCTAGAACATGCCAACCTATTTCAACGGTCAGTTGTAGAAAACTTTTCACCACGAGTTCATTGGTCACGATTTTCCCAAGTGATAAATTACCTAACTCGATCGGATTTGCTCCATAACTTTGTTAAAAGTTTAAAACTGCATATTGGAGATTTGTGAACATATAATTTGTCGTTTTATTCTGCTTCTCTTCATCTAATTTGTCTAAATTATTTACGTGCAAATGTCCCGATATATAATTGTCAGCTAATCCTTGTCCTTAGATCAGACCTAATGCTGATTCAGACTATTTTCTCTCAAAGAAACGCCTTCTCTAATTTTCCAACTTGAGACAAATTACACCTCTCCGGATGTGATAATGATCTTTGGTCACGGGAAGAAGTCGAAAACATCTCTTACCATACGAATTGTCTAATTTAAGACATTCGTTTGGTCAACAGGAACGTATTTAGGTGAAATAATCTCTTGGGAATTAAAATTTAATTCATATAGAAAATAAACTTTTAATAGTTAAAAATAACAAAAGTTATATTCAATAGAAATTCAACCTGTAATCTCTGTCTTCACAAAATTTTGAAGAATAACTGAAGCTTTGAACGGACAACAGCATCGAAAGGGATATTAAGTTGAGTAAGATTAAAAGTTTCTGCGTTGAATAACAATTTAATGTTGACTTAAAAAATATTCTGATTTCATAAAAAATATAAATCTTATTCTTAAAAGCAGTGCTTTCTTATGGTAGGGTAGCTGGATCGCTAAGAAGTATACACTCCCAGAAAATGCAAGATAGGTCACGTCATACGTATGTCTGGTCAAATAAGAGATTTTAAGTGATTTTAAGTTTTCACAACGGATTTTTAGACCAAATGTGATTACAAGTGATCGCAACGGATTTCTGGTGACCACAAGTGATTACAAGTGGTCACAAGAGATTGCTATGCTTCCCTTCCTTAAATTTATAAATCCGAACTCTTAAAGGCAAAGCATGAAGAACAATTTAGCAAGGAGTGCTACCGGTTACAAATATGTTAGCACTCGCCCATCTACCAAGCTAACAGTGTCCGCTATCGTGGACCTTATCAAACAGCACTCTCACCAAAACTTTATACAGTGCTGGGATGAAACTATAAACTGTAGACTGGCCAGAGAGTTATTACCTCATCCTGGCGAGGAAAGAGCATAAATTTAAGGCAGTGACCAAACAAAATCTCCGAACAGCTGTGGGAATCTTAACAGGTCACTGCCAATTGCAACATCTCTTTAGGAGGAAATGAGCAGAATCGCCGCTATGGAGAGGCTGCGAACAAGAAGAGGAAACAGTAGAACACAGTATGTATGACTGCTCTGCCTTTTCTGAAATCAGAAGATCCGTGTTGGGCGAGTATTGGCTTACACCAGCCGATGTCAGGGAGATCCCCCTCGGGAGCCTCATCACCTATTTTAAGTCAATAGGCCTGGTGACAGCCTGAGGTGGTGATATCCCTACACATAGGAGGATGCACAATGGGCCTCCAAATGTCCAGATACAGATCCAAGGTGCGTTTATTCGATCCAGTTTCGTTTTATAATAAAATTAAATTAATCTTTCTGCTAAAAACAGACAAAACGAATCAATAGCAAACATGACTGTTTAAAGAAGTTTTGTTTGGTAAGGCTGTAACGATTGTATCGTTAATTTTCGAACAGTTCTCCTGGACTATAAATATTTTTAAATTATCTATTGTTTTGGCGTTGAAACGAGTGGGAGACTGCAAAGTGGTAGGAGAATTGTTGGCTTCGTAGTTGAATTTTGATTTATTTAGTGCATTATAACGTTGAATTTTATTCAATTTAGAGTTTTCCGACCATCTTTGCCCTTCTGTCTCTGGTAAGTTACTTATTACCTTGGTTTTAAATTTAATAGTTTAATAATCCAAAATGCGGTGAATATAATATTTTATTTATTTTACTAATATTTTAAATATTCGAATACAATGGCTGAATTCAATACTAGGTCAGTTTTTGTAGTATTTTTTTATTTATACGTAAAAGATAATTAATTTTTTCTCGAAATTTGGAGAGACTTATAGCTATTGTGTTCGAATAATAGTATTTGAAATTCGGAGTTTTGATTCCAACTTTATTGACAGGGTTATTGCCAACTAGAAGAAGGGCCCTATTATTTGGTTTACCAAAAACTACAATTATTTTTTCGTCAAGAGGTATCATCGGAGAAAGTCCGCTTCAGTTCTGATTTCCCGGTCAGAAAATTCCGAAGGGAAATTCCTTCCTGTCGCTGTTGTCTGAGAAGTCCTTCAGTAGAAATCATCCAATTTCAACACGAGCTTAAGAAACTCCGTTTATCAAGCCATCGAAAAACCACAGATAAGAGATTAAATTAATTAATATTAACTGTCAGAATTTTATTGAAATAAACCATTTTAAAATTGATCTACATATTTTATTTGTATATCTGTACTGGCGCCCTATTAAAAACTTGATTGGGGAAAAACTAGGCAAAAATTCAGCAGGAAAGTCACGACCCTCTGGAGCTAGCAAAGGGTATTTTTAACGCTACAAGGCACTGGAGTATATACTTCATTAATAATTATTGTATTTCATTATTTTACTGGCTATGTATATTTGTGTTTACTTTTATCGGAATAGCCTGCAGCTATTTAGATAAAATAAATATCCTTTGCTTTAGGGGTCAGATCAGGGTTAGTCTCTAAACCAATAAGTGTCTTGTAAATGTATGAAGAAATTCGTAACAGATGTTGGCCTGGGGACATTTCGTTTAAATAGGGTTCGCTACCCTGCAAAATCAGCAGATTCAGTCTGACAAAAGGTCTTAAACGCACTAGAACACCCGGAACATATGCATATAAATGTACAACATTTTCTGTTATCGAAAGAAATTTAAAATACAGCAAAAAAATAACAAAATTTAACAAAAATACAGTTGCGTACATTTTATGTAAAAACTGTTTAACTAATCGGTATCACTTTCCGATAATTCTTATCGACAGTAGAGACGAATTTACAGCTTATAAAGCAATGATAGTTCTATTAAAAAACGCATTGCTATTAATCTGAACAGCAGGTATCAATCAAAAGTTTCGAAAGGCCCATTTAACCAGCAACATAAAGAGTCCTAATTAAGTGTCGGGGTAGTAAATATGTAGGCAGACCGAATAACAGGCGAAGTTTTGCGGGTAGATAAACGTTCTGCAGATCGGACGGTCTCGGAGGCCTTCGGCTTAGCTCCCTGCGGTATTGACGACCAGCTCAGGGGAGGGAAGAGTCAATACCTATCCCTGGGGAACCGGCTCGATCTCCCCGCGGGAAAGCTCGACACTTATAAGGAGCAAAATTTATATTTCACTTCAATACTTGTTAAACGTTCAAAGGTAATAAGCGAAATATTGAACAATTATAAAGACTAATAAATAGATAGAAAAGAAAGAGTTTAAGTAAGTGGACTAACAGCTTATTTTATATTTCTTTAAAAAATTTAAAATAGAGGGAATAAAACAATAGTTATTTGTATCAAATTAGGATCTCATTATTGGAAGTGTTGATTTCCGACAATATAGAAACGAAGCACTTGGTCGAAACTGTCAAATAAGTTTAAAAAGTCTTAGCTTAGGCACATAATTTAGACAAAAAAGTAAAAAGTAAAGTAAATCCATAGCAAGAACAGGAGAATAAAAAAGTTGCTGTAGGACCCACTTTCCTTTTTAGAGTAGTGCAAATTTATCGGCCTTAAAATTTTACCGTTAAAGTTATCTGATCTGGACCAAAATCAATAACGTTCTTATCCATGACATGAGGATTCTATATAACAAATTTATAAGCTTATGATCTTCCGTTCAAGAGTTATAGCGCATAAAACAGAGGGAAGTATGCATTATATACGAGTTTCGGAAAACCGTTAAAATTTTACCGTTAAAGTTATACGATTTACACCAAAATCAATAAGGATCTTACTCATGACATGGGGATTCTATATAACAAATTTTATAACCATATGACCTTTAGTTCAAGAGTTATCGCGCATAAAACAGAGGGAAGTATGCATTATACACACGAGTTTCGGAAAACCGTGAAATATTTTACTGTTAGGGTTATCCGGTCTAATTCAAAATCAATAGAGTTCTTTCCCACGACATAAGGATTCTGTATACCAAATTTTATGACCTTTTGACTTTCCGTTTAAAAGTTATAGCGCACATTGATAGATGGAAATACGCATTATGTACAGGTGTTTGGAAAATCGCTAAAAAGTTTTCGCTAGGGTCATCCAAAGATTCCTTATACTATATTTCACGAGTCTGTGACTTTTCTTTCAAGAGTTATAACGCAATCGTACGGAAGGACTCACAAGCCACCAATAACCCGATACATGGTTTTGCAGATGATAGCAACCTACACTGTAGCAAAGCGCACAACCGTCCCATACGTCTAGATATTCTGGAAGAGGACAGAACATCCACAAAAGCTTCTCTCAATCAAGATTTGAGAATTGTAGACGAGTCGGGAAGAAAGAATCTTGTTAATTTCAACGCTTCCAAGACAAAGACATGTTGCCTATCCAACAAGAGGCAAACATGCGACTCATCCATTACAATCAACGATCAGACAATGGTAGCGGTTGACTCTATTACGCTAGTTGGTATAACGATCTCCCAGGACTTACTCTGGAACGAACATATTGCATCCATAGCAACTGCAGCAGAAAAGAAATTAGGCTTTCTGTTTAGAGCACGGAAATATTTTTCTCCATCCAACTTGGCTACTCTTTACAAAGCCGAAATACGGCCTAATCTTGAATACTGCTCGCATGTATGGGGTTCGGCAGCTCCGTCAAGGCTCAGGGTTCTTGATGCAATACATAGAAGGGCAGTTCGACTAATGAACGACACCAGTATCACCAAAAACCACGCCCCATTATCCCATCGGAGAGCAGTAGCTGATCTTTCGTTGTTTTACCGATACATAAACGGATTTTGCTCAGAAGAACCCCGCTCTATAATGCCTTCATTTGCCAGACCAGCCAGAGCAACGCGACGTGCAACTCCATGCACCCTTATACTGTTCAGTGCCCGACATCGAGAACGGATCGATTCGATCGTTCCTTCATCTCCAGGGTCTCTAGATTGTGGAACTCCTTACCTCACCACGTCTTCCCCACTCGTCCTAACTTGCAGGCCTTTAAATCCCAAATTAATAAATTATCTCTTCTGTCCCAATAGATGTTCTCGGTACATTTGTATTAGGTCTATACCTACGAGGACATCCTTAATAAAAAAAGCCGATATTGATGGTCCTTAATAAATAGCAGAAGATAAGGAAAAAAAAGAAAACCAACTTGGAGGACTAAGCAAGAATCTATTTAAAAGAAAATAGTAGTCTGAAGAAGAAAAAATCGTCTACCATACACTAAGACAGAAAATAGATGAAGACAATACAACTTAATGTACAAAACTCAAAACTCCCTTTTTTCGACTCCACTTATTATTTAGAGATATATAAATTGATCCTGGTAGATGGCAAACAAGAATGCAAGCGGCATGGCATGAGAAAGCGAAAAGTATAAGCCGAGTGTAGGTGTATATATCAATACGCTATTTTCTTTCTTTTTCAATCGAAAGTGAAATACTTCTATACGACAGTTCAAACAAAGCTTTTCTTGAACTTCAAACATTAAGAAACCGAAAAAATATGAAAAAAATCTATACAAAAACCTTGATACAAGGGTTGTCTTCCTTGTTATACATATAGCCATAATCCAGGTTATATATCTGGAATACAATGACAACATGGCACTAGATACGTTTATATCATTTTTTTTATCATATAGCCATAAAGACAAAAGATATATGGACTTAAAGTACTTCATTGCTTTTCAAAATATGTTCCACCAAAAACAATACACTTTGGCATACAGTAAAACAGTTATTCCAGTCTTCAGTTGACCCCTTCCAAAACGCTGTTTAAAGGAATCGATGGCTTCTTCTGGCGACTGGAATCGCAGCCCACGCATTGCATTCTTGATCTTTGGGAAAGTGAAGACGTCGTTGGGATTTAGGTCGGGACTAAACTGTGGATGATCTAACAATTCGATATTTTAAAGCTCCAAAAACTTGATTGTCTTTTGGGCAATGTGAGCACTTTTTTTGCTCTTCTATGAGCAAATGAGGATACGAACAGGAAACCAACTTCGTAACACCCAGTTCTTCATGTAGGATCTTTTGGATCGAGAACTTTGAAATGCCCAAAGATGCCTCTATCTCGTCAGATTTGTGTCTGAACGATCTATTGGTGGCTCCTTGTAAAAATTCTATAACCTTATCAAGCGCTCTGTTTTTGGAATATATAAAGTTTTGTTGACTTCTTTTATTTAAAAATTTAATGATCAACTTCTTCAAATTTTTTTTTTAATATAAAAGTTATTAATACCCATATTTGTCTACAATGTGTAACATCTTTACCATTCATTTTCTAGATCATATCTATATCATGTAGGTAGATATAACTTTCTCGTACAAAGCACTAAGCTCCCAGTAACATTACTCAATGCCACTAGATTGATATAAGACGGAAAATCGAGAGAAAATCGAAGGTACGTACAAGGAAACTTGGTGGATAAGTTTCCCGTGCAAGTTCGATAAAATAAAAGAATATCACGGTGTAGTCTCTGAATAAAGAAGTTACGAGATGTTTGAAATGCATCATCTTACTTTTAAAATTCAATTCAGTCTTCAGGGTTTCAGTGGCAACATTAAATCATTAGGAATATTAATAAAAAATATAATCTAATATCTTGATGATCAAATTTATACTACTTATCTTGATAAACACTCAAAATATCAATCAGATTAGTATTAAACATTTTTTTAACTTCATTTTTCTGTTACTTATAAGGATTTTCTCGATTTCTTTTTTATACCTAATAAATAAACCATTCAGCTTTTATCTTATAACTGAGAGCTTTTTGTTAAATCGGTGAATTTAGGTTTCTTTGAGTCGACATAAAAAATGCGCATTGATTTGATTAAATTTCATTAACAGGATACTTCGAAAATGGTCATGACAAGGTCGGTCATCGCTTAGACGAGAATAAGAATTCATTGTCAATGCTGGATACGTACAACTTGAACAAATACAGGGCGTTTCCTAGAAATAATTGAGTAAAAAGTTAATTGAATTTAAAAAATGAAGAGATTAAGTAAGCGAAACGAATACTAAGCTATTTGCGTACCTACTAAAGAATTTCAACTACCAACGTCAACTTCTGAGAGAATTTGGGAGTAGATAAAGAAAAAGTAAATCAAAACAGAGAAGGTACGATGTTATGAGATCATCATCTGATGCTACATAAAAGCGAAATTAGAAGTAGAAAGATTAATAGAAACCATGGAAAAAGAGAAGCTATGATGTTATGAGTTATAATCTGATGGTGCGGATAAGAGCGGAATTAAGAGTAGAACGATTAATAGAAACCATCGAAAGGGAAAAGCTACGATGTTATAAGCACATAATTTGAAGGTGCGGATAAGAGCGGAACTGGAAGTAAAAAGAGTAAAAGAGACAATCGAAAGAGAGAAGCTACGATGTTATGGACACATGATCTGATGTAGCAGATAAGAGCGGAATTGGGAGTAGAAAGAGCACAAGATACCATCGAAAGAAAGAAGATGCGATGTTATTCGCACATGATCTGATGTTATATAAAAGGGGAATTATAAGTGGAAATAATTATAAAGATCATCGAAAGAGAGAAGCTACGATGTTATTTACACATAATCTGATGTAGCGGATTAAAAAGGGCCCAATTGGAAGAAGAAATAGTAATTTAGATCATCGAAAGACAGATTCTATGATCTTATAGGTACATGATCTTATGTTGGGAGAAGAAACAGCAATAGATACCATCGGAAACGAGAAGCTGCAATGCTATGTGGACTTGAACCGCTGTAGCAGATAAGAGCGGAATTGAGAGAAGAAAGAGCCCTAAATAACATCGAAAGAAAGAAGCTGCGATGTTATGAGCAGGTGATCTGATGTTATATAGGAGAAGAATTATGAGTGCAAAGAATAATAGAGACCATCGAAAGAGAGAAGCTACGATCATATGGACACATGATCTGATGTTATATAAGAGCATTAATAGTAATCAATACCATAGAAAGCAAGAAGCTATGTTGTTATTGGCACGTGATCTGGATTGGAGGGTGAAAAGAGGAATAGAGACCAACAAAAGGAACAAGCTATGACACACGACCTGCAAAACAAGTTTAAAGAGCCAAAATACAAATGTTCAAGACAGTTAGACATATCCAAAAGTCAGTCATTTTCTGTATAAGTTATAAACGCCCTTAAGTCTATCTGGAACAATTTCGTCGTTAAAAATCTGACTGGTCTATATTATATTCAGCGTCATGAATTGTAAATAAAGCTTACATCATCTGTTCTAAAAAAACATACCATTTGCAGAACAGTGTCATATTTCAAGTTATATCTTATTCATTATGCCATTCCCGACGGTCTAGTTGGCCTCTCGACACAACTTAGGTACAGATCCTTGCGGTACACATGTATTATGTAAATCTGCTTTTCCTTGGCTGTCATCAATTAATAAACCCCATATCAAGACGGTTCCATAATTAATGGAGATTCCATTACGTCATAGGGATGAAGCGGAAGTCTTATACCTTTCCGTCTTACGATTACGGTTTACTGTTGTGAAAATTTGTTTGCAGGGATAATAACATAGTTAATGAGAAAATGAATATTTCCAAACAGTTCCTGTAGAATCAAATTTATTTAAATATTTTTATTACCCTATGCTATCTAAGCCCTTAATTAGACCCACAAAATAGAGCTCAATAGATTTTCCACGCTCAATAAACTCAAATAATCCGTAGCGGAATCCCTTCAACACTAAGTAATTGAGCAATGACATATTAACTGAATCCGGAATAACCCTCGATACGTATCTGTAGTAATACAACAAAAACAGATGGAGGTGGTTGAATTACCACCCTTGGCCCATTGAAATCCTTAAATCTGTCGTCCATTTGATAGCACACCAAGAAAATCGGAATGAAATGAGACGTAATACATCCCCCTGTCTAAGGGGGAACTTGGAAGCAATTTGTAAAAGAGTCATTTGCAAATTGACTCGATTGATTTTCTAAGTAATGTTGAGAGAAAAAAAATAGATTGCTCAGTGTACGTGACTGGAATAAGTGTTTTATGCTATTATTTTGATTATTTTTACACCAGAAGAATGGGTGGGTTGTTGAACAGCATATGTTTTTAGATTTAGTAGAACTACTTCATTTTAAAAATCAATCTTTTATACCAAGCAACTCTTAAACTTAATC
This sequence comes from Altica lythri, assembly GCA_964028335.1. Lineage (NCBI taxonomy): Eukaryota > Metazoa > Arthropoda > Insecta > Coleoptera > Chrysomelidae > Altica > Altica lythri. Next base: position 5,821,707 of record OZ034809.1, read on the forward strand.
ATTGTAATAATCAGAATGTAATTTCATCCTACGTTAAGTGTGTACTTCTTATATTTCTCACATATGTACCATCATAAAGGCAATTACATTACTTAGATAGATATCTTTGAAAACTACATAAAACGAGTAATAATAATTAAATCAGATTTGTGATGACAGACACTTGTTATCGGTTTAAATTATCTAATTATACATAAGTAACTAGTGACATTTATTGTTAAAGGAAACAGATCTAACATTATTTTCATTTAAACATTTGAGTATACAAAGTAGATTTTTAAAATTTAAAAATTATACAAACAAGAAAAGGAGAAATTGAAAATCTTTCGCATCCAGCAGGACTCGAATCTACAACTTTTACCTATGGCCAATAATGCCTCTAACCACTTAGCAACAGTTGCATTAGTAGTTAGTCGATTTGATCGTTTTGATACAACTCATGTCATATATTACACTTACTTAATTCCTCCTTAAGCACATGTAGGCATGAAGAGGTTATTTGTCAAATCGACAATTGAAATATTAAACTCTAAGTCACTTTTTTGTGTCCTGTTTTATCTTTTTATCAACTAGAAGACCAGGACAAAACATTTTTAGTAAAGTAATTATTGTTTTCACACCAACATCAAACAGTGTCTGTCGTTTTATCTGTCTGTCTTTCCGTGTGTCTTTCTATCTGTCCGTGTGTCTATCAATCTGTCCGACTGTCTGTCTATGTGTCCGTCTGTCTGTCTATCTGTCTGTCTGTCTGCCTGTCTATCTGTTCGTCCCATTGTCTATCTGTAGTCTACTGAACAAAAAAAAGTCGCACGGTGTCATATCCGGAGAATATGGGGAGTGGTTGATGGTGAAAATGCCATTTTTTGTTAAAAAATCGGACAGTGTCAAGCGATGTGATGGTATATTATCGTGCAATAACCGCTAGCTTCCTTCTTCTCGATATTCTGGCCATCTCTTCACTTTTAACTTTTTCAAACTGTTTTTTTTTTGGATCTGGCTTGATTGGGTGCTTCCATTCAGAAATTTGACGCTTGGTTTCGGGATCGTATTGAAGACACCACGTTTCGTCATCAGTCACAATGTTATCTTTCTTGACCTCTTTAAGGATGTCTCTCGAATGTTGAATTCGAAGCATTTTTTGGTCATCAGTAAGCTTGTGCGGAACACACACTTCTCATGCTTAATTTCCCGATCACAATTCGATAGTTCGAATCTTTGGAGATATTTACTTCCATTTGCATGTATCTCAATAACGAGTATGGCTCATTTTTAATAAACAGACGCATTTTTGTCAGTTTCTGGCGTAATCACAATTCGTCGTCTTCCAGCGACTTGCGACCCACTTTGAACCGTGTAAACCACTCCTAGATACGGCTAAGAGATAAATAATCATCACCATAAATTTGTTGCAACAATGGATGCGTTTCGGTAAATGTTTTACAAGTTTAAACAGATCTTAATATTGGCTCTTTGTTCGATGCTCATTTTTCGACCGATGTTAAAAACGTACTGTCACTTTAAGCGTGATAGCTCGGCGTAAAGTGGTTCGATTGTCATGAAAATTTGACAGAACATTAATAAAAGATGTACCTATCGAACGCTAGCTTTATTTATATCGAATATTTTTTAAAAGTCCTGTTTACTTTGCGACAAACCTCGTATCTTACTTAAAATAATTAGTTTACTAAAGTAAAGTAGAAATCAATTTTTATAAAACAAATTCAATTCTCTTAAACACATCCCATTAAATTATACAGTTACATAATCTAGAGCTAGATATCAGTTTCAACTTTCTTAACATTTTTTTCTCTTCGCACAGACTGCAAGCGACCACTTCATAAATCTGTCAGTTTAACACGACGAAGAAGGGGCCGCCACTTCTTCAAAATTAGTTAAAGCTATTAAGACTTAAACGGCTACAAGCTTTTTGTTCTTGTTTTTTTTATTGAGAAATGTTAAAAAAACTGGAATACACAAATCAAATCCATAAATCCAACATGCTTTTGATTCGAGACGACGACAATTGATATAGAGGTGTTGTTGGTTTCTTCACTGGTGGTTTTATGTGTATCATTTAACTGTCATATAAACTTGAATGAATCGTTTATATACGACCAATAAATTATTGGAATTCTTTATTACAAAAAATAGATAAATAAGAACTATTAGCCAGTTGATTATTATTTCTCTTTAAACTGATCTAAATACATAAACAACCTGTTAATATAAAACATCAATTTTTTTTTGACGACAATATTCGAGTTGACGTGTGAAGAGGATTATCTCACACCAGCACACCACAATTAGCAGAGAATTTATGGACATTTATCGGTTGATTTCGATGCTTAACGTTAATTAGGCACATGCAGTAATCAACATACGGTCTTCACAAATCACTGGTAATTTGATAAAACACTCTAACGTTATCAGCTATTCACATTTTATTTATTGTTATGGAATAGAAACAGATTCTATTCTGGATATGATTTAGTGGATAACAGACTTTTAGTGTTACGTATTAGTAGTTCTTGGATTTAATGGATTGATGGGAAATTATTACTGAAGTTAAACAGATTACGTCAAGCTTTTTTATGTCTACAAATTATTTTCGAATAACTTTTAGTGATTCGTGATTTTCCATGCAATTAGACAAAATTTTGATATTATGGAATGTGCTCCATCTAGAATCACTTATCTGTCAATGGCGTTCAATAGATATAATTCTAATAGTATGAAGTCTGCTGTAGGAATTTGAATCTAAAGAATTGGATTCGTATTCCAACTGAGTAATGTACTAAGGGTGCTTTATTCAAATATAAAAATTCTCCATTCTTCGCTCTCTGTTACACACTTTCTTTCTCATTCTCTCGTGATCTTATCATGATTGTATATAAAGGTATCCCTACTCTGTTTCGTTCTTTCTCTTTCTCTACCTCTTTCTCACTTTCTCACGTATGATTTTTAAAAAACAGAAGTGTGGCACAAAATATGTATTGGATTTGTATTCAACTAGTTATCATATCTGACAACTCAATACTTAAGTAAACTATGCTATCGAATTATGTGGAGTGGTTTATTCTGCTCTACCAGACGTAAATTTTCTTCGAATGTCTGTCATGAGGACCTCCACAGATTTTTAATCTCTTTCTTTTGGATTTTCGGAAATTCGCCATCCTAATTGTCGATTGAATACCTAAGGTAGTTCCTCCGCGACAGTCCAGTCAAAAAGTTTCGGAATCGCACTATCGTTAAGCACGTTTGTTTGTACTATGACTGTACGTTAAATTTGTTAACGTGAGTGTACTTCTATCCCTTAAACGTATACACATATACTGTGAAATATAATTGTTTGGAAATGTGGCAACGTCGCGTCATTTTTATTCTTATTTCTCCTAACCACTGAAACTTACTTTTAGTTTAGACGCAAAGTAAACTTGCTCTTTTTATTGCAATATATAAATAAATAGTTATGGGTGACCGTATTCGTCATAAAGTATTGAATTGAAAATTTACTTTCGTGGAAGTTTCGTTTTTGAATGTTTATTAATATAATATTGTTGAATATATTTTGTATTTATTGTTATAATTAATAACAAATCACAAGATTGTTCTATAAGATTTATTCTCTCATTTTAAAAATTATCAATATTTGTTATGATTTATTAAAAAAAAGTTGAGAAGTGGTATCCTTAAAAATATTAAATTCGTTTAAATTTCGCGCTATTTCTTTCTGCTCTAACTGCTAACTTTAGTAAGACAAATAGATTTTTACTAAATATAGACATAAAAATAAACTTTATTAAAATGTGTTTTATTAATAAAATATAATGACAAATAATACAAATTATTTAATTCATGTAAAAGCTCTACACACCTTTGATTTTACATTTAAATTATTTATTTTACTCATCTTTTGCTTATAACATCAGAATTTTCTAATGACAACTTCTAAAAATATTCACTAATGTTTATTTCTTTAGAACTTAAAGTCACTCAAACACTATTATAACTACACAATCGGCAACAAAAAGTTAGGAAAAGACAATTTAAACACGAAGTAACATGGATTTAAATACAAAACCAAAGTAAACACAACCTTTATTTGCCTCTCAGCGGCCATATTGGTAATCTAATAAAAACGTCAAAGTCTTGTCTTGAAATGCCCTATTTGTGACAACGTTGCCACATCGTTTTCATGTCATTAGTCTTTATATCATTCCTAAGAAAATTATTGCTGAAACGAGTTGTTTATTTTAATTTTTTATCGAAACTACGAGGTAAATAATTTTTAATTTTTCTTTTATATCATCTAAATATAGTATTTTACCAAATATCAGTTTTTCATCGAGATGGTGAAAGTCATTCATTCATAAATTAAAATAAATTGATGTTTCCCACGCTTCTCCCATGCTACATGTACAATTAATGTCATTTTTAATTGCAAATATCTCATATCTGATGAGGTAAATCGTCTTCAAATTTTAACAGTATGTGTATTATACATTTACGAGCTTATATTCTGAGTTTTGCGAAATTCTTGAAACATTGCTTTCATAAACGTACTACATGCAAATTTCCTGCGAATGTCTCTCATGAGGTCCTGCAGAAAAGTTAGATCTATTCCTCTCAGTTTTTCGTAATTTCGCTGTTCTAATTGTTCTTCATCTTGGATATACCAACATCCATGATAAACCTTCCTACTTAGTAAAGCCCAAAAATCTTCTTTTGGGTAAGCCTGTTTTTGGAAACAAGTGGTATAAAGATGTTTGATATTGTCGAAGCTAGATTTGAATATCTCTGCCATAATGCTAGCTATGTCCAAACATAATACCGTCATTAGCGTATTGTTTGGGAACAAACTGAGCAATTTGGAAAAGCAGCCATCAATATGAGTCTGACAATCCAAAGTTTTTCTTCTCCTTTTCCGGGATACATCCTAGCTAGTAATTGCGCACTAGATAAGGATTTTATTTACAAATTTCCTATTATTTGTGTACTTAATGTCAGAGCATTCCTCTACGTTGTCAGTATTAAACTGATCGTTTTTCTCTGTTTTAGAATTGCTTACAGTTAACTAAAATAATGATTTCTTTATTGGTAAAGTGTACTTGCCTTAGTTGGCATGTTTGTATATGAAAAAATTGTGTTTTAGAGTATTTGGGACACTTGGGTCTCAATTGATATTTAGACCACTTCACCTAGTTCACCTACACTTATTATTATAAAATCTGTATTGATGGACCAGTCTCCTCAATAACATTCCAACCTAGGTCTGTGTTCTTACCAATCTTTATAGCCTTTGTGCAGTAAATTTGAGTGTTCTTCCACTGCAGACATGGTATGGGATGCTCGCGCAACAGTTATGTTGTCATAAGCCCTAAAGAAAAGACATTGTAGAGTCCCTGTAAGAAAGTTTTCCTGACAATAGTCAACCTTATACTTTACGACGTAAAGCACTCAAATTTGAAATCTAGAAAAAAACTTGTAGATAAACAGGTAGAGACAGAGGAGGTACATAATTGGAAGACAATCTATTAGATAAAGTTGTACCTACCAACATAGAATAGTAAAAAACAGAATGGTAAACCTCAGAAGGAAAATAAGTGAACACTTTATATAATAGATTACAAAAAATTCTTCATGACTTTGAATAATGATAAAAGCTGACTCATATCGAATTATTAGTGCCTCTGATCCCCTTCTATAGCAAAGTGTGTCCCAGGTGGCCATCAAGCCTTACTTTCCCTTCATCGAAAAACACTTCAATTCGAAACATCTATTCCTCGAAATCTTAATTTCGATAATGTATTTTCGGGTAGATATAAAAATTAAATTAAAATTCAATTGAAGCAATCTAGCGGATTGCCGGAATTGTATACGTCGTCGTGTGCCCGTAACCAAAAAGGCAATTTGCTCAAAAACGAATAAGTGGGTCCATGCTATACAGTACGAGTGGCACGTGGCTTGATAATTCGGTCGCGTGCACGAGTTTTGTTACTCGTTTGGGATGATCTATCTTTATCCAACTGTTTTCTTCCTTTCTTTATGAAAAATTTTATTTTACTTTATAAATTCCATTCAAAGATTTAATGTTAAAAAATAAATTCAAAATTTCATTACATAAAACCAAATGGTGTGTGCCTGTTCAAAAACTGAATTTTTGATATATAAAATTGTCGGTCGCAATGCGAAATGGCCAACTTGGAATGACCCATGGAAACTGGTCCGTGGAACGGTAGATTTACGTTCTTGAGAATCGTCTCCATGACAACCGAATAGGGGTTTACAAAGCGCTCTTGATTCCAGTTCGGGATGATATGAATAGCTTTGAAATTCCGTAATGTGAGATAGAAATACATTCTAGTAGAAAAAAAAAAGATGAAGTTCACTTGTTTAATCGATGTTACTTATTAAACAAAAGAATATTTACCCTAACTATATATCAAACACCAAACCTCAATTAATCACAAGACTTAAATAGTTTTTAACATCCATTTCTTCTTCTTTAGGTGCTCCACTAAGGAGGTTGGTGATAACTTCCGCAAATTCTTCTCTATTTTGAGCTTTTCTAATCAAACTTTGGAGATATAGACCTCTCCATTGCTTGGTGTTACGCAACTACGTCACCTGACGTCTTCGAGGACCGCGTCTGCCTTCTATTTTTCCTTCCATTATTTAGTTGTAGGAAGAAGTATCTCTCGTGTCCAAGGAAGATATTTTGCGTTTTTTAACAATTTCTATAAGTTCACGATCCATACGCCTTTAAACCTCTTCATTTCTAACATATATAGTCGGTCCAGATATAGGTAATTTAAAATGCTGATTAACTGCTAGGACCTTAGCGGTTTAAGGAGCTATCAGCTATAGATAGAGATTGTAGTTTCGATTTCTGCCGCATGTACCATCTTTTCAATTGCTCCTTAAGGCCATTTCTTGTTCTTCTAAATTTAAAAAATCCCATAAGAAATGTTTTTTATGTCTTTATTATAGTTCGATTCTTTCACTTTCTCGTATTTAATATTTGCTTTATAAGTAACTTTTGTGACTTTGCTTCTTATAAAAATTATCGATTCACATTAATTACACGTTTACAACTTTAAAACAAAAAATAAACTCATAACTCATTAAAGAACCCTATTCGACTTCTAATATATCATCACCCAGTGAGAATTTATGGTGAGAATCTTCGAAAAATTAAAGTGGCAACTAATGTATTTCTCGCCTGTTGAAACGTGTGCAACCGGAAGAAACCACACGAAACCCGAAACAGATTTGTACCCGCATAATCGAATAATTATGTCACGGTAAAGTGCTGACATATATTTCAAAGCCAGAGGTTGTATTTTAACCATGTCAACACTCTTGAATAAGGATATCACACACTCCGGATGTCCAGCATGTGTGTTTCGCACCAAAGCGACATAGTATCAAAACAATTTTTTATTCTGTTGAGAATATTTGAAAATATCGATGCTGATGGATTAAGTTACGTATGCAGTTTCGAATTCAGTTAATACAAAAAACTAATATTGACTATGTGTATAGTAAATTTAATTGAATCATATATACATATACCGATGAGAATCAGCAATGTTTTTCATTTCCAATTCGAGCGAGCTTTAGAACAAAATTACTATTCCTGGTAGTCGCAAAACGCGTATACAGATTTCCAAATTGAATTTCAAATTTCTTTTTCACAGCACGTGCCTCGTATTTCTATTGTTTTTTGATTCAATTTTGGCGTGCGTATATAACACAAAGAATAAGGCTAATTTTTCTCCTCTCCTCTCTCGTGCGGCGTGACAAAAGCCCTGAACAAGTATACCGGTGTGTAAACTTAATCCCTTTTAGTCCTTTTTTGTTTTGTTGTTTTTTAATCATATCTCTACAGGATGGAACTTTTAAACTATTTTTATTACTGACCAACTCAATTTATTGGACAAAGTAGCAATTTGGTTATTAACTTTCGTTACTCATCACTCATTGGACAAATTTAAAATTCGTCACGGAATAAGGCAGTTATCTATGGAAGGTTAAGGTAGAAGATGTGAACAAGCTTCGGGAAAAAATACAAAAACTTCGTGGTTTACAAAGAATTCAACCTTACAACTGCGATGAAACTGACTTAGATCAGATGGTACTTTCTCAAATGACTTGCTCATCTACTGAGGTGTCAGCAGCTGGACAATACCAGTGAGAATATGATTTTGCTTAGCCATTGTAAAAGCAAAAAACTTCTTGCTTTAAAAACATGGATTTAGTATTGCTTGTGAAACATAATACCCAAAAAGCGCATAGATGAGTTAAGAACTATTTATTGATTGAAAAAGCTTTGCTTTTAATGGAGACTGTGTATTGAAGAGTTAAAGTCCGAAGATGGTAAAATAACTTGTAACTTTTTGCCTCCAAAGACATTTTTGATTCAGCCTAAGACCAAGAGATTATTGAAGAGAAGATATCGAAAGGCTTTTATTCGAGGACTTATTTATAAAACAAATTCCATAAAGGGTGCCATATATATTGCCGCTGAAGGTCGGAATAGTATAACTGCCGAAAATACAGCTGAGGATTAGGGCCAAAATCCAACAACTGATAGTTTATCCCTAAATTATCCCTAACCTAACCTAACCTAACCTAACCTAACCTAACATCTCGTAAAATGACATATATATTTTACCAGCCAACCAAATAAATTAACCACGTTTTAAAGTTTGCTATTAGTAGCCAATGTTGATGAAGATTGTGAAGATGACTTAGTTCCTGATAATCTGAAAAACAGCATTAGTGATGGGGAGCTGAGTATATGTTAACAAATATTAGAGAGTGGTATAAAATCAATGTTGATGAAGATTGTGAAGATGACTTAGTACCTGATAATCTGAAAAACAGCATAGAGCTGAGGCTACGGCAGCAAAAATTATAGAGTGCTATAAAATCGATGTTGATGAAGATTGTGAAGACGACTTAGATCCTGATAATCTGTAAAATAACATTAGCATGAGGAGCTGAGTATATGGTAACTTAAGTTATATAAAAACAATGTTGATGAAGATTGTGAAGATGACTTAGTTCCTGATAATCGGAAAAACAGCATTAACCATGGGAAACTGGGCATATGGTAACAAAAATTACAGAGTGGTATAAAATCAATGTTGATGAAGATGGTGAAGATGACTTAGTTCCTTATAATCTAGAAAACAGCATTAGCGATGGGGTAAGAATATGGTAACAAAAATTATAGAATGGTATGAAAATCAAGAAGAAGCAGAACTCGTTCAACTCGTTGTATTGAGGAAGTTCGTTAATTCGCAAGAAAGAAACGCTGTAAGATTTTAAGATAAATAGATAAGCAAAAATTTTTCTATGTAATATGGAAAAGACTAACGTGAAAGTTTTCAGTGAAATATGACGAAAGTTACCTTGTAAGATACAGAAACCAAAGAATAAAAAACTATAAATGGAATGTAGATCATATCTTGAACAAAAAACATCTATCCATGTAGGTACAACTTGAATATTGAATTATTACAAAATTTCGATTAAAAAAAATGAAACGCATAAAATTTAAGGAACAACCTTGTATACCACCAGCAGCTTTCCTTTGTTTTTCTGGACCCAGTGGGTGTTTTTTTTTTGTGGCTAATCTGTGGCTGATGACAATAAAGCATACATCGTGGATTCTACAATTCGGCTTATTACGATTAGCCATTCTGCTGGCCCTCTGTTGGTTGACGTGACTGACATAATCCTCAAAAGGGATTGACAGAAGTCACTGGGCTGGAAAGTGTTTTTTCAACAACCCTAAATAGCGGCGCTACTAGAGAGGCGCCCTTACGCGTGCATATGGAATTTATTCGGTAGAGTAATTAGTATTTTTGTGGGGATCTAGCTAATTATATTATTGAAGATTTGAAAGGTTTTAACGGATAATATACAATTTTAGTAGAAAAATTAAATTTTAATAATCTATAAAACAATCTCACAAATATGCACTCTTTGTATCTAGTTGTTTGTCTGTATGTTTGTATGTACTCAATGAACTCAAAAACTACTGGACCGATTATTATGAAAATTCCTATGTATATGTATTTTTCCACGGAGAAGGTTTGTATGATATGCTCATTGATGCCACATGCCACTAGGTGGCGCTGCAGACTAGCAACTTCTGTCCCGTTCAACCGATTGTCATGAAAATTGGTATGTATATGTATTTTTCCACGGAAAAGGTTTATATGATATGCTCATTGATGCCACTCGCCACCAGGTAGCGCTGCAGAGTAGCAACTTCTGTCCCGTTCAACCGATTGTCATGAAAATTGGTATGTATATTTATTTTTCCACGGAGAAGGTTTGTATGATATGCTCTTTGATGCCACCCGCCACCAGGTGGCGCTGCAGACTAGCAACTTCTGTCCCGTTCAACCTATTGTCAGGAAAATCAGTATGATGATGTATTTTTAACGGGTAAGATGAATATGATATTCGTATTAATGGAATTTACCACCAGATGGCGCTTCCATGTATCAAATTCAATACTGATTAATAGATATCTACACGAATTCGTATAAATATAAGTTCGAAACATATATTTTTGGTGCGATTATTAAAACAAAACTATAAACTTTCTTCTTCTCTTCTATTTTTCTTAAATTTATTTTAGTTGCTGGCGTAGCAACGTGCGCCGTGTACAGCTAGTATATTATAAATATAACTATTTAAATAAAATATTAATTTTAATGACATAATATAGGATATTTGATACGAATCTAGCTATATATGACAAAATAAACCTTGTTAAATATAAATGTTAGCTATAAAATTTAAAATCATGTCAAATGAAATGGTGCTTAATATTCTGGCAAATCCAAAGAATGTGGATAACAAATGGGAATCAGTTTTGGATGAGAGCTCGTTGATGTGTTTGAGTTATTTAGCTGATGATTGTGTCCACCGAAATATGTTACATACGGAATGCCGGATCGGTATGAATTATGATCTCGGATCATCACTGTCAAAACAGAAACGGACTTTAACAAAAACTGAATAAAATACATCTTTAAATATTCTCTATATGTTCTTTGTGGCATCAATTCTATGTTTTCTTCTCTTATTTGGGGTTCTTTTTGTTTTATTAATCTCGATGGATATGACAAATTTTTAAACTTTGATTTACTTTTTTGGGTCAGAATAAACCAGCTATGCTTAGAACTGTCTTTACCAACGTTTTCTGTTGCTCTTTCTACGCTCAATTTGTCCACTAAAACTTCCCGTACAAAGCATAACTTTATAAAGTGCAGTTATATCGTAAAAACAATACTTTTTAAATTACATCAAAAGGTGAAACAATATTTACCACACTAACTGATCCGGTTCTGAACTCAGATACAATCAGTTCGAAGATGGTCTGGGAATGCCTAGGCAAATTAAATAAACTAGGACAGAATAACACTGTTACCCTCCTATGGGTTCCAGGACACGTAGGAATAGAAGGAAATGAAACAGCAGACAAGCTGGCAAAAAAAGGAGCTGAAACCCCATACCTGGGACCAGAATCAGCAGTAGTACAATCTTAGAAAAACTAAGGAAAAAAATGGATAGCGAAAAATCCAAGTACTGGAATGATCTAGAAGGACTAAGACAATCGAAGACGCTCCTGGGAAACTATAACCAGAAGAGATCTCACAGCTGTCTTAACCTGAGTAAGAAAAACCTCCGAATTATAACAGGAATACTAACCGGTCACTGTCGATTAAGAGGACATATGAAAAAACTAGGTTTAGTAGATGAAGCAAACTGCAGATTCTGTGAGGTAGAGGATGAAACCTCAATACACATACTTTCAAAATGCATGGCATTAAGTACTTCTAGGGTCAAATACCTAGGGTCATACGAAATAGAAAGGGAAGAACTACCTAATTTAAAACCCAATGATATCCTAAACTTTCTAAGGAAGATAGGACTAGGAGAGCTGCTATAAGTCTGAGGAATCATCAGAATTATAGCAAGAAAAGGGGGACACAATAGATCTTAAAGGTCGCAGGTGTATCTGTTACCCCAACACCACATACATACATACATACAACTGATCCGGTGAACTTCTTACTACTTAACAATGATTACTACTTTTTTCTCGCTTTTCCAAATATTTTCATGTTTTTCTTTTCTATTTTTTAATATATTATTATATTTTCTGGTTTTTTCCAGGTTTCTACTATTTTTTTTTCGTTTTCTGTTCGTTTTCCAACTTTTTTTTAGATTTTCCACATTTTTCGTGTATTTCCAATTTGTGTTACAGTTTCTTGGTTTTTCTTTTGTTTTTTTTTTTGTAGTTTATTTAAGTTTTTCGGTTCTCCCCAGTTTTTTATTCATTTATAATCATTTTTAATTTTTATTTATTTTTTTTGAAGTAAAACTTCTTTAGCGATACTAGGAGTAAAAAATTTATTCTAACGGACGTGACGTCACTCTAATAACAGAAACCGGAAACAAAACCTAATACTGACACGATTTTGCATGGGCGCCGGCAGCAGGGTGCAAGAGGGTGCGCTTGCACCCCCCTGCTATGAAAGAAAATACCTGAATTTACCAGAAAATTATATATTTTTTTAATTTTTTTATTAAATTATTGTTTGAATAAAAACTAAAGGCGTCGCGGTTGCTGTCCAAATCATTCTACATTCTATATATATATATATATATATATATATATTAGATCATAATAGTGTGTAGATGCAGATGCACCCCCTGAAAATAATCCTGGCGACGCTCATGCGATTTTGCCTCCTATATTAAATAAAATTAAATCTGTAATTGTATGAATTGACAGCTGATCATCTTGTCAATCGAAATAAATTGCTTTATATAAATAGTTTTTTGTGTATAAAGTGTTTGTATTAAATATGAATAAACAATGTGGATTTATTAATGAAGAAAGTGATGAAAAAATATTGATTGAAAATGAGTGAATAGGTAGGTACTCTATATGCATAAATTTTATTTTTGGTGTGTAATTACACCATTTATACCTAATTATTTATACCTATTATTTATACCTAGTTATTTTCGTTTTATAGACTTAGAGCTAAAAAGAAAAAGAAATTGTGAACGTCAAAGGGGATATTATAAGCGCCAGAAAGATTTGAAGAAAAATGACAAAAATGAAAAAATGACGAGACAGCCACAATCATTATGATTTGATTAAGTAAGTTTATATACATACATACATATTATGATAGTAAATAATAATTGTTTATACGGAATCTTTACGTTGAGTAAAGAAGCATGTTGCACGTTTTTGTTCATAAAATAATAATATTCAAAATATTTTAACACTTTCTTATACTTATTTTAGGTTTGGTTAGGTAGCCATAAAGGCCATAAAACCACTAGTCAAGATGGCTAATCTTTTACCACCAATAACAGATCCTTCGTAGACGTGAAGGAAACAAACTTAACTCAGGATTTTAAATTTTATGGAATATGCTATAAAATCCTACAAAATGAAATGGTTATCTAACTATCGAAGGCTCTTGTGTTGTGATGTATTACAATAAGGTAGATACAGCTACAAAATCACACATTCTAAACGTAATGTGTGTATATTTTTAATATTGTTTACCTATTATTGAAGCAAAACTTCTTTAGGCACGACTAGGGGTAGATTCTAACGGAAGATTCTGATGGAAGTAACTGTATAATTTCAGCTATGGGAGGAGTTTAAATTTCCGAAATTTATTTATGAAATTTTCAAACGGTTTCAAATACATTAATGGTATTTATAGACTAAAATCTATGTTTCACATTCTAGTTATCATAAACCTATTATTTCATATATAAAAAAAATAATGATAACTTTCCAATTCCTATTTCTAATGAATAATATAAATATAACATCTCATTTTTTTTGTAAAGTATATAGGCAATAAATATGATTGAATTGTAATTAAATATTTATTTTCCGATACGTACGTCAACAAGTGTTACTTCAATCGCGCGTAAAGGTTACACGCACACTCTTTTTTTTGTTTTTTTTTATTCCTTAGCTTTTTTTCTTCTTCTTGTTCTTGTTTTTTCCTATTTTCTGAATATTTTTTTCCTGTTTCTTTTTTTTTGTTTTTTTTTTAATTCATTTGTTGTTTGTTGTCCAATTTCCATTATTTAATATTATTTCATGTTACTTTACTTTTTTTCCATTTTTGATGCTTTCACTTTTTTTCGACTTACTCTTTTTTATTTTTCGATTTATTTAAATAGCTTCTTTCAGTTTTACCATTTTTATCATTTTTTGTTCTTCTCCATTTTTATTTTATTTTTATTTTTTTTTATTGACAACTTTTTTTATCCTATTTTAATACTTATAATTCTATTTCGTACAGAGACAAATCCAAATATTCTATCTAGCTTTAGAAACCGAAATACAACGCCATCTACCACGTGGTTTAGCAACCTAGAAGTCAAACGATGTTATAGATTTGAATCGATATATTCTTGAACTCACACTCTAATAGATACTCTTAGATTGTTAAAAAAACTCAATTTTAAGTTTATTTTGGACCTTTCCAACACATCTATTGTAAGATATATTGATATTTATTGGTGCTTTATATATTGTTTAAAAATAGGTATATTACAACATTTTGAATTATTTATTTTTGATTGAGTTCGGTCCTGTTTTGTGTTGTGATGAAGCAATGCTTGTTCATAGCGAGTACTTGTTATGATGGGTTTATATGCAGATACAAGTCAAATGAAATTCGCGAATTATCACAAAAATACATTGCATTTGTACATATACGTTCATTAATATGGTAACTGACAGTGAATTGCACACCGTTCCGAATGACTGTATTCAATAAATTATACGGTTGGACAGATTATGGATTATAGGGTATATATGGTGCTTGTATGGGGTTGTATATGCATTTTGTTTTTCCTAAAAACAATCAGGATATGATTTTGGACAACATCAAAGGTATAAAAAGGTTATTTTTGAAGTGGAGTACACGAATGAGTTGATAAGACGTGTTAACTCCAAAAAGTTTTAATAATAGTTCAGAGCGTCAACACAAGCAATTTCAAGTTACCATAAACGATTTGAAGTAATTGTAAGTGATAACAAGTGATGAACAGGTATATTCGGTCAAATAATACTTAAGAGCGTTAAGAAATTTAGCGTCTCCCCACACGGATCGACGCTCGTTTTGGTCGACTCGATTCCAGTTGAGTACATCTCTCTCTTCTACTCAGATTCCTTCGTTCCTTAGACTTGCGGTCACGTAGAATCGCAAGAACCCTCGTTTTGTGCGATACAGGGATTTTTCATTTAATACCTCCCAATTACCATTACCTTCAAACACCTGAAGAATATTTTTCCATGAAAAGTTTGATTTTTTCACAGATATACCAGGTTATGTCGCGAGATGCGATCAAACTTAATCGATCAATGTGCGAAAAAGCAAACCCTCGAGTTTCAAGTATCGTACATGACGTGCGAGCTTCTAGACGCGATTTGAATCGACCCGTGTGTGGAGGCCTTTATGCTTGTCCCCATCTGTCATTCGCGGAATGCTACATGTAGTTTTTTAAATTTAATTTATATTCTCTTTTTATAATGCAGAATAATAAATGTCGAATATCACGATAAAATTTATAATTATAAATTTACCCCAGATATACCAACTGGACACACAAATACGTCAGTAGTCATCTGTTTTGTTTTAGTGGTGACATAATGACGTAAATACACAATTTATCAGTTTACTCATACTGGGTATATACTTTTTTCAATGAGTAATATGATCATTTCCAATTTCCAAATATGTTTTAAAAATTTTATATATTTTAATTTTTCACGACCATTTTTACCTTTTCGCAATTTTTCCCGTGTTTCATAATTTTTATAATCTTAATCTAATACATTTAAATGAGCAATTCTTGTATATATATATATTTGGAATCTCGGAATCGGCTCCAACGATTTTCATGAAATTTACTATTTCGGGGGCGATAGATCGATCTAGCTAGGAATCATTTTTAGAAAATGTCATTTTATTCGTGTTTTATTGATAATCAAGTTAAACTGAAAAATATGACTTTTCCTGACATCTATTGGCGAATAATAATACTATTTTTTTAAATTGTGAGCAACTAATTGCTTTAACGACACAACAACAGCTAAAGCTATTCCTGCAGATGGCGTTGGTAAGTAACACGAAGTCAATGAGTGTTTGCTTTGAGGTTAGACTAAAAAAATCAATTGTTTATTTATATTATTTGTGTCTTCTTAATGCACGTGTTCACTTAAAAATGCCTAAACGATCTTGAAAAAGCGCTTATAAACAATCTAACTTCACGAAGCCGCAACTCGTCTAGCCCGTAACTGCTACCCACAGATTTAAGTTACGCAAGTAGTACAACTGGGTCCTATATAGAGACCCATTAAAAAAAGGGGTGAAAAAAAATGAAAATGAACAAAATGTGTATTGAAATGGTAAATAACATATTCCCATGAACATTATAAAGTATAAAATAAATGAAATTGACCTTACAAACAATTGACACATACTTTTTTCGCACATTGCAAACATATGGGATTTTTACACATCTCGCAATTGATGTTTGTTTTTCTGTCTTGTTTAGGAGGACATAATGAGCATCGCTTGCGTTTGGACTTCGAAACAACTTCTAAGGGTTCAATAGGACGTTCTATGTCAATTTTGAAAATATTTGAAGCCACATCACGTAATTTGCGGCTTACTTTTGGATTGGATATTCTAAGTCGGATAAGTGGTTGACATAATGCAATCCCAAGTTCTTTTATATATTCCGATCTCTTAATTTCTTTTCCATGTGGAGAAAATTGATATAGAACTCTACCATTGACGGCTGAAACATTAAGAATCATAGAAAATATTGCCATAGGCCATCTACGGGTGCGCCTGGATGTCGAGTAATTCGCACATTTTTGATCGAGCGCATCGACACCTGCCTTTGTGCTATTATAAAAAAGAATTACATCAGGTTTCTTAGTCTCCTCATCAACTACTTTATCATTGTGCATACTAGAAAGCAATACTACAGATTTATTTCGCTTTGGTACATAAGACACTAACGTCAACTCTGACTGAAAACCAAAAACGGATTCCTGCTCTTCCCTTTTCTTTTGAGGTAAAAATTCAGGTGGAATAAATGTTTTTCTTTTATTCACAGTTCCAACAAGAGTTAACTTTTGCTTCAATAGTTCATTTGCAAGCTCAACAGATGTATACCAATTGTCTGTTGTAACATTTCTACCAGAATTAATTATTGGTTGTACTAATCTAAGTACAACTTTGGTTGCATCGCCTAATTCATTTTTGTTTTTTTTATTTCTAACACCAGCTGCACCTGTATATGGTTCTGCATTTACCATATAATGTGTCTTTGAGTCTCCCATAATTTGTATTTTTAACCCGTATTTAGCAGGTTTATTAGGTATATACATCCTAAAACCGCATCGTCCTCTAAAAGGTACTAACATTTCATCTATAGCAACATTTACCCCAGGATTATAATTATTCTTGCAGTTTTCCACAAATTTGTTAAAGTGCTCAGAAATTGGTGCAAATTTGTTAATCATTCTTCTCTCCGCTCTTGTTTGTTCATCATCAAAACGTAAACAGCTCAATAAAAATAGGAATCTTGCTAGTGACATCGTGTAGCGAAAAATTTCTCGTCCTGTACCATCCGTTGCCCACATTTCTTTGAGGTCTTCGTGGCCTGATTTGAATAATCCTGACAAGTACATAAGACCAACAAAAGCCTTCATTTCAATTTTTGTTGTTTTTGATATAAATGATGGCTTGAACTGCTGCCGAGAATTTCTACGTTTTTTAAATGTACTGTAACGAGCTTGCACACTTTCTATTCTACTGTTTGTGTGTAGCACAATCATGTCGAACATATCTTCAGTAAATAATGTACTCCATGATTGTGTTACAGATGAAGGAGGATTTTGCTTTGCTATTCCTTTTAAACCAGGTAGGTAATGTAATAACTTAGCTGTAGTTTTACCTCTTGTTTTTGTAATTTTGGACCATTTTGTGCGATCTTTTCCATAAAATGATTGATGGTCACGCTTTTGTAATCCCTGTCGTCCTTGAGTGTTGATTTGAACTTCCTGTGATTCCTGAACTTCAATTTGAGCCTCTTCTGGTTCTTCAGCTTCAGTTTTTATCTCGTCATAAACCTCAGAAGAATCAGATTCATCATGTGAAGGTTGCCACTCTATTTCACTCTCGGTATCATGACAACTTATTTCCTCACAATCTGATTCTGAAATATCACTGCCCCCTCCATAGTCCAAAATTTGTTCAGCAGCATGCAATCGTTCCTCATGATTGGTTGAATGCCCTTCAGCAGCATGAAACACCTCTTCGTTATTAGAATAACTAGAAGAACACCCTTCTTTATTTTCTAAGTCTTCCCAAAATTCATCATTTTGCACAATTTCTAATAGTTCCGCCTCTTTTAATGGTCTATACGCCATTCTAAAAAATATAAATTTAATTGCATAGTGATCTACATTACACGAAATCCTGGGGTCCTGGGGACCCAAAAACGATCACAAACGGTATAAATGCGAACGATATTGCTTGTGCACTCTTCTACAGCTCAAACGCAACTAAATTAAAGAATACCTAGCGGCATGACCGCGGGCGATGGCGCGATGGTCATATTCTATATAAATTTACCAACTGATGGGTCCCGAGGACCCGTGGATAGCAGTTATGGGCTAAAAGAGCATCGTCATCAAACTGATCAGGATTCTCAAACTTCTCACAGTGAAGACTCATTTTAAGGATACCGTCATGAAAATAATCAGGTTTCTGCTCGTCCCACACGTGCTGCTAAAGTAAGATACTTGCAAAATTTGACTGACATTACACGAGCAAATCTCGGTCATCCAGGTACTAAATAAAAATGTATAAGGCAATTTAAACGCAAAAAATTGTGTTTGAAATGTCATAAAAAATGTTTAAAACGCATTTTTAACGGATGCGTTTAAAAAATCGCTTTCAAACCGCATTGGCAAATTATTAATAAAACATGTCAAAAAACTATCTAAAATAACTGAAATAACAAATTTTAATGGTTTTATTACAAATGCGGTTTTAACTATAATAACGAATATGATAAAATTTTATATATAATAAATTAGTATTCCAGATTAACTTGTTTTATTACAACTATAATAGATAATATCAGGTTTCATTGATGGTTATTTTTTAAATGTATGTTTAATACGTCCATAGTTCTGCGACAAAATTTATAGCCACTTTTCTGGCTAGGTTATTACATCGGTATTTTTCCGCAACGTTATCATTATATTATCACGCCACCTATATTTATTCTAGAAGCGGTAAAATACGTATCAAAATTATTATTTGACATCAAAACATATCTTTGTTTATTCGACCAAAAATTCAACTTCTGTCGTGTCCTGTTCGACCTCTTGCCCCCGCTTTAATATTGTTTAATTTGGTGTTAATGTATGCATCTGTCGCACGAATCCACTAAAGTAAATAATAAATTGCCTTTGCTCGCGTGCTCTCCATCTAAAAACTACAGATGGTGTATGTTTGCATGAGACAGGGCGTTCTACGAATGTAAAGTGATACTAATTATGTATGAAATTTATTAGAAAACATACCGATGACCGATGTTGATACCGCTTGTTATTGATCTACTTCAAAACATTAATTTTAGACATTATTCAACATGTCACCACAATACGTATCCTCATCAACTATTTTCTTTTATAAAATTAGATATCTCTATCTTATTATCTTTCTTTACTTCATTGTTGACCATTTTAATGACACCTAGTAACAATTTGATATCTTATAATGTTAGTCAAATTGTGCAAGCATCTTATCTTAGCAGCAAGTGCGAGAAGAAGCGGAAATCTGATTCTTTTCATGAAGGTTTTTTTTTTAAACGATTCTTGAGTACCCGAGGTTTGAGGGACTGTGTTTGATGGCGATTTCCTTCAAGGTGTTCTTAAGAAGAAAAGTTAGATTGTAATCTCTGTGCAAATATAAGCTCACAGTTGCTCTAGGAATGTGTTCTCTGACACTGCCATGGGTACCAGGACACTTAGGGTTTCGAGGCAATGAGGAGGCTGATGAATTATCTCGAACGGTAGCTAGTTTCTCATAGATTGGCCCGGAACTGACATTTTCAGGAAGGTAGCCATTGAGAAATGGAGGCTAAAGAAGACCCAGGAGTGATGGGAACGATTACCAGGCAAGTGACAAGCTAAAGTGTTTATAAAAGGACACTCGCGAAGTGAGTTAATATCACATAGGCGAAACGATATGTCGGGGTGATTGTCATACTCTTGACAGGACATTATCGGCTCAGGAAACACCTGAACCTGCTGAACTTGCTAAATGAAGACATCTGTCGATACTGCCAAGAAGAGGAGGAAACCGCATTTCATATCCTATGCCAAGGTGGGAGCTTTGTGAAAGAGGAGAAACCGGCTTCTCCAAGTTACGTGTAGAGACCACTGTCAAGGCTATAAATTCTTAATTAGGGCTAGACAAGGTGCTCTAATCCCCTCCCAGAGATGATGAGTTTTCACAATAAATCAGCAAAGGTCGCAGTAACAACCAAATCAATAGATATCTATCAATTAAAAAAATAGTGTTGCTATCGCCAATAGATGTCAGGAATAGTAAAAATTTTGAGGTTATTGTCGCAGTTTTGCATTGCCCAAAAATCCAGTTAAAACGACAATGTCTAAAAATGAAACCTAACTAGATCGATTTATACTCCCCCGATTTTATATGTTATAGTTCGAATATTGTTCGTTAACGATTTATTTATGAACAGTTTTAAGAAATAACTTGAAAAGCAATAAAGCAATAAAATATTGTAAAGGTCCTAGAAACAGTCTTTCATGTAAAGGTCCTTTCCGTATTCGGATATCCCGTTACAATATTATATTATAATATTTTTAGGTGGTGCCACTGACGTCTTTGTCGATGAGCAAGAAAAGTAATCAAAAATAAAGAAAATTCTAAATAAGTATACGTTAAAGTTAATATAGTAGTTGTAGTATCCGATTACGATTTTATAATGATAATACAGTTCGAGGGTGTTGATGTAATGAATGTAGAAAACGCGTTAATTTTCATCGCGTCTATCAAAGCCGAATAATAGTTGAAATTTCATTGCTATAACAAAAAGCCAGCCGTTGGTGTTATTCATTAAAAACAGACCAATTCTCCCGTCCGGAATTACAAATCTTAACAGGGCATAATCTCTTAAAAAGGTTAGTAAAAGCAGGAGAAACGTGAAGCCAGTAAATAACCAGCCCTTGTTTTACAAACAAAAGACACTCATTCTTCGACCTTATCGCCCTTTTCTCTATTACGCACAAGACCAAGACCACCGCGCCGCCTTTCTATCTTCCAACCATTTTTCTCTCTTAGTTGCCGTAGTTTACATTTTCCTTTCTTAAGGGTCTCCCGTTTAGATAAAGACGGAATGAATGGACGCGAAAAACTGAACGACTTACGCTTGTGCGTGCCGAGTTGGGTCAAAATGCTTCTTCGCTTGGTTAAATTCAGCTTGTTGAGTTTTCATGTAAAATTAAACGAAACACGCTTCCTCTCTTGCGTTCCCCATTCTTCGATGAATTAATCTTTTCCCTTACACACAGTCAACGCAAAAACAAGCTTACTGTTTTACCAATAAATATTCCTTAGCAAAATTTTTGTATCTTTAAATATAATTTATAAATCTATATTTATATTGATATATAAAAGGTGTTCATATTCAACAGATAATGTTCTGTTATAGAGAGTTATTATTTATTAATTTCATGATCAACTGAAAATTTTAATAAAAAAAGAAAAATGTTCTTTAACAAAATCCGCAAAATAGCTAAGAAAACATGTAAAGTGGGTAAGTCTGATTGTAAAATTGCAAACTTTAATAAGTTAAGGATGTATGCAGAATGTTCTTGAAGACAGTATTTAGAATGTTCATTTTAAAACTACCTAATAGCAAAGTGCAGTAAACCACCGGTACAGATAAGGTTCATTTTATAGCTAAAAGAAGTATTGTTAAAGTTTCTAATATAAACTAATAAATAATGTAGAATGTTCACTAAGATAGTATGTTGAATGTTCATACAGACTGTTTAAATGCTTGCATCTTATCAAAGTGTTTTATACCTGCAAACACTATTGTAAATTCTTGTATTTTAAGCTAAAAAAAAATGTTCTCAAAGAAAGTATTTAGATTGTTTTCAAAAAAAGTAGTTAGAATGTTCTCAAAGAAAGTATTTTGAATGTTTTTAAACAAAGTATTTTCAAATGTTTTCAAAGAAAGTATTTAGAATGTTCTTAAAGATAGTATTTAGAATGTTATCAAATAAAGTATTTAGAATGTTCTGAAAGAAAGTATTTAGAACGTTTTCAAAGCTAATATTTAGAATACGATAAAAACGTACATTTTTAGAAAGTACTTTAAGCTGAACAGAATGTAGAATGTTCTCAAAGAAAGTATTTTAAATGTTCTCTAAGAAAGTATTTTAAAAGTTCTCAAAGAGAGTATTTTAAATGTTCTTAAAGAAAGTAATTAGAATATGTCAAAGAAAGTATTTAGGCTGTTCTTAAAGAAAGTATTTAAAATGTTCTCAAAGAAAGTATTTTGAATGTTCTGAAACAAAGTGTTTTGAAATGTTTTCAAAAAAAGTATTTAGAATGTTCTCAAAGATAGTATTTAGAATGTTCCCAAAGAAAGTATTTAGAATGTTTTCAAATAAAGTATTTAGAATGTTCTGAAAGAAAGTATTTAGAATGTTTTCAAAGATATTATTTAGAATACGATAAAAACGCACATTTTAGGAAAGTACTTTAAGCTAAAAAAGAAAGTAGAATGTTCTCATAGAAAGGATTTAGAATGGTCTCAAAGAAAGTATTGAGAATGTTCTCATAAAAGTATTTAGAATGTTCTTAAAGAAAGTATTTAGAATGTTTTCAAAGATAGCATTTAGAATATGATAAACACCTACATCTTAGGAAAGTACTTTCAGCTAAAAAAGAATGTAGAATGTTCTCAAAGAAAGGATTTAGAATGTTCTCAAAGAAAGTATTGAGAATGTTCTCAAAAAAGTATTTAGAATGTTCTTAAAAAAAGTATTTAGAATGTTTTCAAAGATAGCATTTAGAATATGATAAAAACCTACATCTTAGGAAAGTACTTTAAGCTAAAAAAGAATGTAGAATGTTCTCAAAGAAAGGATTTAGAATGTTCTCAAAAAAAGTATTTAGAATGTTCTTAAAGAAAGTATTTAGAATGTTTTCAAATAAAGTATTTAGAATGTTCTTAAAGAAAGTATTTAGATTGTTCTTAAAGAAAGTAGTTAGAATGTTCTCAAAGAAAGGATTTAGAATGTTCTCAAAAAAAGTATTTAGAATGTTCTTAAAGAAAGTATTTAGAATGTTTTCAAAGATATCATTTAGAATATGATAAAAACCTACATCTTAGGAAAGTAATTTAAGCTAAAAAAGAATGCAGAATGTTCTCAAAGAAAGTATTTAGATTGATCTTAAAGAAAGTAGTTAGAATGTTCTCAAAGAAAGGATTTAGAATGTTCTCAAAAAAAGTATTTAGAATGTTCTTAAAGAAAGTATTTAGAATGTTTTCAAAGATAGCATTTATAATATGATAAAAACCTACATCTATCTTAGGAAAGTACTTTAAGCTAAAAAAGAATGTAGAATGTTCTCAAAGAAAGTATTTAGATTGTTCTTAAAGAAAGTAGTTAGAATGTTCTCAAAAAAAGTATTTAGAATGTTCCCAAAGAAAGTATTTAGAATGTTCTTAAAGAAAGTATTTAGAATGTTCTCATATAAAGTATTTAAAATATGATAAACACCCGTACTTTAAGCTACTAGCTTGTTTTACGATAAAACATTCAACTAATTTTACTCTAAAGGAACTCAAGAAGAGGTTTTTAGACGAAATTATATTACCAAGCTTATTCCAAGCAATAAATTAAAAATTTCAACAGACAAGCGCGCTTAATTATTAACTTACAAGCTAAATAGAATACAACTTTAACTAAAAAGAAAGAAAAGTAACTATAATAGTGAATTGTAACAAATGGCATTGCATGTTTGCATGCCAAAGTTCCATCCAGTATCTAAGAAACGAATTGCTAGGGCTATACATGATCAGCAGGAATTTCTATTACTATTTGTGATAGAGATATCCGATATATATATACCACCACAGGAATGGTGTTTTCTCTCCCTTTCCGTCTGCGCCGGTTCCCTTGGGACGCCATTTTCTTGCGATTCCCCCGCTATCAGCGATACAAGGTCCGGGATATGGAAGATTGCCACGGACCTTCGATGAAAGTCGATCTTTTTTTTTCTGCATACGGGGTGTGAAAAGTCCTATACTAACATTATTGCTTACGGTTGTATTGCTTTTTTATGGCTTTGGTAGTAATAAACTTTCAGCACATAATTATTATTTATTGAGTAAAGGAAAAAGTTAAACTTACCGATCTATTATCACAGGATCTGAAGGTGTTTCATTACGGTTACCACAACTTTTCTTATCACAACACCGACTGTAACAAAATAAACAAACTTTTATTATAAAAGGTAAAAGTAAGACTTTTAAAACGACGAATAGTGGCTAAAAAAATCCCATTCTCTATGAAAGATCTTGACGTGGTCGATTCGTTGATGTAGTCACGAAATTCCCTAAATATCTCCCCTCAGATGGATGGTCTGTTGTTCAACGTTAAGAGAGATGCGGGGGCGGTGCATTATCCCTAGGGAGTCTGTCTTTCCCCTATTCCCTTGTCTTGCCATAACAAACATCGTTCTCATTCGACGATCTCGCCTTTTGCACATACACCATTTCTTTCAAGCACACTTCATCTTTATAATACAAGGTCAAAGAAAAAATTTAAATTTTCTTAGTGCAAAAACATAACTTTTTATCGATATCTTTATAGAAAGTTTGTGATAACCCTGTATAACTTAATTTTTAATATAAAAAATAAACTAACCTGCACATAATCTCGTGTGTGAGTAGCACCCTGCACATTTCAGGATTTTTGTCCTGTCCTTCATAAATTATGGCCTGAAAAAAAAAATAAAAAAAATAAGTATAATTTATACACTTTGCAAATTTTAATCAAATTCATCAATTCATTCGTTGCGCTCAATAAACCGATCTACATATATTGCTGTTGATTCGTTTGAAAAATAAATTATTTGCTTTTTGGTTATGGCGACAAAATTCAAATCACTTAATTAAATAATTCCAATTAATTTCAAAACTAATCTACTGTGATGGCTCATTTTCTGAATAAAATTTTATATTGGTTTGTACACACATACATATATGTATGTGGTGAAAATGTTGTGGCTCATAAAAAAATTATATTATTATTTGTTTAGGAATTTAATTAATTTTATATATTTTTAATTTAAATAAATTAGTTATAATGAATTTTTGGAAATATTTAAAAATAAAAAAACAACCGGAGGCAGTTATAAGGATAGTCAACGAAAGTAAAAATTGTGTTTTTGCCATAAATTTACCATAATCATTAGTCTGTTTTTGACGCGAAACCATAAAGTCTTAAACCTACGAAAAATCGTCTAATTTACTTAATTTTTTCACTACTTTTTTACCCCAACATCCAATACTTAAAAATTGTTTTGTTTGTCTGTCCTTCCGTCTGTCCGCCTTTCTGCTGTCTGTCGATTCGTCTGTCTCTCCATTCGTCTATTTGTCGAACCTTCTCTCTTTCACAAATGAGATGTCAAATTAAAATTCTTTATCTGAAGACGTCATTAACGGTGAGTTTAAAAGTTATAACCAGATGAAGTAATGTAAAGTCGTTTGGGTTAAAAAGAGTAAAGTCCCTTGACTTTTCCCGGAGTGATATTTTTTTTATTTATACGATTTTTCTATTTTTTGTTAATTTTTAAATTTTTCCTGTATTTTTACAATTTTTGAAGACCTTTACAAGTTTTTCATAATTTTCACCATTTTCCCAGTTTTTCGTTATTTTTAAAAGTTACTTTTTCATATTTTTTTCACTATTTTTAACATTTTTCCAGTTTTCCGTAAATTTTCAATATTTTGCGATTTTTTCAATTTTTAAAAGACCTTTTTAAATTTTTTATAACATTTTTCACTATTTTCAAGATTTATCCAGTTTTTCGTAGATTTTCAATATTTTTACGATCATTAGAATTTTTCAAGGTCTTTTCAAATTTTTCCTGTTTTTTTACAATTTTTCAAGACCTTTACAAGTTTTTCATAATTTTCACCATTTTCCCAGTTTTTCGTTACTTATCAAAGTTACTTTTTCATATTTTTTTTACTATTTTCAACATTTTTCCAGTTTTTCGTAAATTTTCAATTTTTCGCGATTTTTTCAATTTTTCAAAGACCTTTTTAAATTTTTCTATTTTTTGTGAATTTTTAAATTTTTCCTGTTTTTTACAATTTTTCAAGACCTTTACAAGTTTTTCATGATTTTCACCATTTTCCCAGTTTTTCGTTACTTATCAAAGTTACTTTTTCATATATTTTTTACTATTTTCAACATTTTTCCAGTTTTTCGTAAATTTTCAATTTTTCGCGATTTTTTCAATTTTTCAAAGACCTTTTGAAATTTTTCTATTTTTTGTGAATTTTTAAATTTTTCCTGTTTTTTACAATTTTTTAAGACCTTTACAAGTTTTTCATGATTTTCACCATTTTCCCAGTTTTTCGTTACTTATCAAAGTTACTTTTTTATATTTTTTTTACTATTTTCAACATTTTTCCAGTTTTTCGTAAATTTTCAATTTTTCGCGATTTTTTCAATTTTTCAAACACCTTTTTAAATTTTTCTATTTTTTGTGACTTTTTAAATTTTTCCTGTTTTTTACAATTTTTCAAGACCTTTACAAGTTTTTCATAATTTTCACCATTTTCTCAGTTTTTCGTTACTTATCAAAGTTACTTTTTCATATATTTTTTACTATTTTCAACATTTTTCCAGTTTTTCGTAAACTTTCAATTTTTCACGATTTTTTCAATTTTTCAAAGACCTTTTTAAATTTTTCTATTTTTTGTGACTTTTTAAATTTTTCCTGTTTTTTACAATTTTTCAAGACCTTTACAAGTTTTTCATGATTTTCACCATTTTCTCAGTTTTTCGTTACTTATCAAAGTTACTTTTTCATATTTTTTTTACTATTTTCAACGTTTTTCCAGTTTTTCGTAAATTTTCAATTTTTCGCGATTTTTTCAATTTTTCAAAGACCTTTTTAAATTTTTCTATTTTTTATGAATTTTTAAATTTTTCCTGTTTTTTACAATTTTTCAAGACCTTTACAAGTTTTTCATAATTTTCACCATTTTCCCAGTTTTTCGTTACTTATCAAAGTTACTTTTTCGTATATTTTTGACTATTTTCAACATTTTCCAGTTTTTCGTAAATTTTTAATTTTTCGCGATTTTTTCAATTTTTCAAAGACCTTTTTAAATTTTTCTATTTATTGTGAATTTTTAAATTTTTCCTGTTTTTTACAATTTTTCAAGACCTTTACAAGTTTTTCATAATTTTCACCATTTTCCCAGTTTTTCGTTACTTATCAAAGTTACTTTTTCATATTTTTTTTACTATTTTCAACATTTTTCCAGTTTTTCGTAAATTTTCAATTTTTCGCGATTTTTTCAATTTTTCAAAGACCTTTTTAAATTTTTCTATTTTTTGTGAATTTTTAAATTTTACATGTTTTTTACAATTTTTCAAGACCTTTACAAGTTTTTCAAGACCTTTACAAGTTTTTCATAATTTTCACCATTTTCCCAGTTTTTCGTTACTTATTAAAGTTACTTTTTCATATTTTTTTTTACTATTTTCAACGTTTTTCCAGTTTTTCGTAAATTTTCAATTTTTCCCGATTTTTTCAATTTTTCAAAGACCTTTTTAAATTTTTCTATTTTTTGTGAATTTTTAAATTTTACCTGTTTTTTACAATTTTTCAAGACCTTTACAAGTTTTTCATGATTTTCACCATTTTCCCAGTTTTTCGTTACTTATCAAAGTTACTTTTTCATATATTTTTTACTATTTTCAACATTTTTCCAGTTTTTCGTAAATTTTCAATTTTTCGTGATTTTTTCAATTTTTCAAAGACCTTTTTAAATTTTTCTATTTTTTGTGACTTTTTAAATTTTTCCTGTTTTTTACAATTTTTCAAGACCTTTACAAGTTTTTCATGATTTTCACCATTTTCTCAGTTTTTCGTTACTTATCAAAGTTACTTTTTCATATTTTTTTTACTATTTTCAACGTTTTTCCAGTTTTTCGTAAATTTTCAATTTTTCGCGATTTTTTCAATTTTTCAAAGACCTTTTTAAATTTTTCTATTTTTTATGACTTTTTAAACTTTCCTGTTTTTTACAATTTTTCAAGACCTTTACAAGTTTTTCATAATTTTCAACATTTTCTCAGTTTTTCGTTACTTATCAAAGTTACTTTTTCATATTTTTTTTACTATTTTCAACGTTTTTCCAGTTTTTCGTAAATTTTCAATTTTTCGCGATTTTTTCAATTTTTCAAAGACCTTTTTAAATTTTTCTATTTTTTATGAATTTTTAAATTTTTCCTGTTTTTTACAATTTTTCAAGACCTTTACAAGTTTTTCATAATTTTCACCATTTTCCCAGTTTTTCGTTACTTATCAAAGTTACTTTTTCGTATATTTTTGACTATTTTCAACATTTTCCAGTTTTTCGTAAATTTTCAATTTTTCGCGATTTTTTCAATTTTTTAAAGACCTTTTTAAATTTTTCTATTTTTTGTGAATTTTTAAATTTTTCTATTTTTTTGTGAATTTTTAAATTTTTCCTGTTTTTTACAATTTTTCAAGACCTTTACAAGTTTTTCATGATTTTCACCATTTTCCCAGTTTTTCGTTACTTATCAAAGTTACTTTTTCATATATTTTTTACTATTTTTAACATTTTTCCAGTTTTTCGTAAATTTTCAATTTTTCGCGATTTTTTCAATTTTTCAAAGACCTTTTTAAATTTTTCTATTTTTTGTGAATTTTTAAATTTTTCTATTTTTTGTGAATTTTTAAATTTTTCCTGTTTTTTACAATTTTTCAAGACCTTTACAAGTTTTTCATGATTTTCACCATTTTCTCAGTTTTTCGTTACTTATCATAATAATAATAATAATAATAATAATAATAATAATAATAATTTATTTTATCCATAAGACAATACAATTGTATGGGAATCGTCAAAATTGTACATTTAAGTACATTTACATTTACAATCACATATTAAAAAAACAAATTTTAAAAGTTTAAAAATTCTGACATATTATAAAAACACCTATCTAAAAGAAACTCTTTTAATTTTCTTCTAAATAATTTTATGCTATTAATAGTTTTTATATCAGAAGGTAGTTTATTAAAAAGTTTAGGTCCCATGTAGTTAGGAGCCTTGTATCCAAGAACCAATCTTGCGAAAGGTACGTGAAGCTCACCAGCCTGTCGTGTATTGTGTTCATGAATATCATTATTGCGGTCAAATACACACCGATGTTGAAATACATATGCACACAGTTCAAAAATATGTAAACAAGGGAGAGGAAGGATACCAAATTGTTTGAAAAGGGGTTTACACGATTGTCTTTCTGAAATTTTCGCCATACAGCGCAGTACTCTCTTTTGTGCAATAAAAACATTTGCTGCATCAACTGAATTACCCCATAAACACACTCCATATCTGAGCCGAGAATCAATTTGTGCAAAGTAGAGACCGACAAGCTGACTCACCTCCAGCACCTCTCGCAAATTAATGAAAAGGTATCTCAGCGAATTGATTTTCTGACCAAGCGCCTTACAGTGGCTTTTTCAGTTAAGAGACTCATCAATATGAATGCCAAGGAAGCGCACACTTTCGTGCGTACTTTTAAGAAAAGTTTGATCAATAGCAACCCTTAACTGATTTACCTCTTTCTGCCAATTATGAAATCCCACTAATTGTGTTTTATCCACATTAAAAAACAAATCCAAAGTTACTTTTTCATATATTTTTTACTATTTTCAACATTTTTCCAGTTTTTCGTAAATTTTCAATTTTTCGCGATTTTTTCAATTTTTCAAAGACCTTTTTAAATTTTTCTATTTTTTGTGAATTTTTAAATTTTTCCTGTTTTTTACAATTTTTCAAGACCTTTACAAGTTTTTCATGATTTTCACCATTTTCCCAGTTTTTCGTTACTTATCAAAGTTACTTTTTCATATTTTTTTTTACTATTTTCAACGTTTTTCCAGTTTTTCGTAAATTTTCAATTTTTCACGATTTTTTCAATTTTTCAAAGACCTTTTTAAATTTTTCTATTTTTTATGACTTTTTAAATTTTTCCTGTTTTTTACAATTTTTCAAGACCTTTACAAGTTTTTCATAATTTTCAACATTTTCTCAGTTTTTCG
Source organism: Altica lythri (assembly GCA_964028335.1). Classification (NCBI taxonomy): domain Eukaryota; kingdom Metazoa; phylum Arthropoda; class Insecta; order Coleoptera; family Chrysomelidae; genus Altica; species Altica lythri. Next base: position 5,852,243 of record OZ034809.1, read on the forward strand.
TTACTTATCAAAGTTACTTTTTCATATTTTTTTTACTATTTTCAACGTTTTTCCAGTTTTTCGTAAATTTTCAATTTTTCGCGATTTTTTCAATTTTTCAAAGACCTTTTTAAATTTTTCTATTTTTTATGAATTTTAAAATTTTTCCTGTTTTTTACAATTTTTCAAGACCTTTACAAGTTTTTCATAATTTTCACCATTTTCCCAGTTTTTCGTTACTTATCAAAGTTACTTTTTCGTATATTTTTGACTATTTTCAACATTTTCCAGTTTTTCGTAAATTTTCAATTTTTCGCGATTTTTTTAATTTTTCAAAGACCTTTTTAAATTTTTCTATTTTTTGTGAATTTTTAAATTTTTCTATTTTTTTGTGAATTTTTAAATTTTTCCTGTTTTTTACAATTTTTCAAGACCTTTACAAGTTTTTCATGATTTTCACCATTTTCCCAGTTTTTCGTTACTTATCAAAGTTACTTTTTCATATATTTTTTACTATTTTCAACATTTTTCCAGTTTTTCGTAAATTTTCAATTTTTCGCGATTTTTTCAATTTTTCAAAGACCTTTTTAAATTTTTCTATTTTTTGTGAATTTTTAAATTTTTCCTGTTTTTTACAATTTTTCAAGACCTTTACAAGTTTTTCATGATTTTCACCATTTTCCCAGTTTTTCGTTACTTATCAAAGTTACTTTTTCATATATTTTTTACTATTTTCAACGTTTTTCCAGTTTTTCGTAAATTTTCAATTTTTCGCGATTTTTTCAATTTTTCAAAGACCTTTTTAAATTTTTCTATTTTTTATGAATTTTAAAATTTTTCCTGTTTTTTACAATTTTTCAAGACCTTTACAAGTTTTTCATAATTTTCACCATTTTCCCAGTTTTTCGTTACTTATCAAAGTTACTTTTTCGTATATTTTTGACTATTTTCAACATTTTCCAGTTTTTCGTAAATTTTCAATTTTTCGCGATTTTTTTAATTTTTCAAAGACCTTTTTAAATTTTTCTATTTTTTGTGAATTTTTAAATTTTTCTATTTTTTTGTGAATTTTTAAATTTTTCCTGTTTTTTACAATTTTTCAAGACCTTTACAAGTTTTTCATGATTTTCACCATTTTCCCAGTTTTTCGTTACTTATCAAAGTTACTTTTTCATATTTTTTTTTACTATTTTCAACGTTTTTCCAGTTTTTCGTAAATTTTCAATTTTTCACGATTTTTTCAATTTTTCAAAGACCTTTTTAAATTTTTCTATTTTTTGTGAATTTTTAAATTTTACCTGTTTTTTACAATTTTTCAAGACCTTTACAAGTTTTTCATGATTTTCACCATTTTCCCAGTTTTTCGTTACTTATCAAAGTTACTTTTTCATATATTTTTTACTATTTTCAACGTTTTTCCAGTTTTTCGTAAATTTTCAATTTTTCGCGATTTTTTCAATTTTTCAAAGACCTTTTTAAATTTTTTCTATTTTTTATGAATTTTTAAATTTTTCCTGTTTTTTACAATTTTTCAAGACCTTTACAAGTTTTTCATAATTTTCACCATTTTCCCAGTTTTTCGTTACTTATCAAAGTTACTTTTTCGTATATTTTTGACTATTTTCAACATTTTCCAGTTTTTCGTAAATTTTCAATTTTTCGCGATTTTTTCAATTTTTCAAAGACCTTTTTAAATTTTTCTATTTTTTGTGAATTTTTAAATTTTTCCTGTTTTTTACAATTTTTCAAGACCTTTACAAGTTTTTCATGATTTTCACCATTTTCCCAGTTTTTCGTTACTTATCAAAGTTACTTTTTCATATATTTTTTACTATTTTCAACATTTTTCCAGTTTTTCGTAAATTTTCAATTTTTCGCGATTTTTTCAATTTTTCAAAGACCTTTTTAAATTTTTCTATTTTTTGTGAATTTTTAAATTTTTCTATTTTTTGTGAATTTTTAAATTTTTCCTGTTTTTTACAATTTTTCAAGACCTTTACAAGTTTTTCATGATTTTCACCATTTTCCCAGTTTTTCGTTACTTATCAAAGTTACTTTTTCATATATTTTTTACTATTTTCAACATTTTTCCAGTTTTTCGTAAATTTTCAATTTTTCGCGATTTTTTCAATTTTTCAAAGACCTTTTTAAATTTTTCTATTTTTTGTGAATTTTTAAATTTTTCCTGTTTTTTACAATTTTTCAAGACCTTTACAAGTTTTTCATGATTTTCACCATTTTCCCAGTTTTTCGTTACTTATCAAAGTTACTTTTTTATATTTTTTTTACTATTTTCAACATTTTTCCAGTTTTTCGTAAATTTTCAATTTTTCGCGATTTTTTCAATTTTTCAAACACCTTTTTAAATTTTTCTATTTTTTGTGACTTTTTAAATTTTTCCTGTTTTTTACAATTTTTCAAGACCTTTACAAGTTTTTCATAATTTTCACCATTTTCTCAGTTTTTCGTTACTTATCAAAGTTACTTTTTCATATATTTTTTACTATTTTCAACATTTTTCCAGTTTTTCGTAAATTTTCAATTTTTCGCGATTTTTTCAATTTTTCAAAGACCTTTTTAAATTTTTCTATTTTTTGTGAATTTTTAAATTTTTCCTGTTTTTTACAATTTTTCAAGACCTTTACAAGTTTTTCATGATTTTCACCATTTTCCCAGTTTTTCGTTACTTATCAAAGTTACTTTTTCATATTTTTTTTACTATTTTCAACATTTTTCCAGTTTTTCGTAAATTTTCAATTTTTCGCGATTTTTTCAATTTTTCAAACACCTTTTTAAATTTTTCTATTTTTTGTGACTTTTTAAATTTTTCCTGTTTTTTACAATTTTTCAAGACCTTTACAAGTTTTTCATAATTTTCACCATTTTCTCAGTTTTTCGTTACTTTTTCATATATTTTTTACTATTTTCAACATTTTTCCAGTTTTTCGTAAACTTTCAATTTTTTGCGATTTTTTCAATTTTTCAAAGACCTTTTTAAATTTTTCTATTTTTGGTGAATTTTTAAATTTTTCCTGTTTTTTACAATTTTTCAAGACCTTTACAAGTTTTTCATGATTTTCACCATTTTCTCAGTTTTTCGTTACTTATCAAAGTTACTTTTTCATATTTTTTTTACTATTTTCAACATTTTTCCAGTTTTTCGTAAATTTTCAATTTTTTGCGATTTTTTCAATTTTTCAAAGAACTTTTTAAATTTTTTATAATATTTTTCACTATTTTCAAGATTTATCCAGTTTTTTGTAGATTTTCAATATTTTTACGATCATTAGAATTTTTCAAGGTCTTTTCAAATTTTTCCTGTTTTTTACAATTTTTCAAGACCTTTACAAGTTTTTCATGATTTTCACCATTTTCTCAGTTTTTCGTTACTTATCAAAGTTACTTTTTCATATTTTTTTTACTATTTTCAACATTTTTCAAGTTTTTCGTAAATTTTCAATTTTTTGCGATTTTTTCAATTTTTCAAAGAACTTTTTAAATTTTTTATAATATTTTTCACTATTTTCAAGATTTATCCAGTTTTTTGTAGATTTTCAATATTTTTACGATCATTAGAATTTTTCAAGGTCTTTTCAAATTTTTCCTGTTTTTTACAATTTTTTAAGACCTTTACAAGTTTTTCATGATTTTCACCATTTTCTCAGTTTTTCGTTACTTATCAAAGTTACTTTTTCATATTTTTTTTACTATTTTCAACATTTTTCCAGTTTTTCGTAAATTTTCAATTTTTCGCGATTTTTTCAATTTTTCAAAGACCTTTTTAAATTTTTCTATTTTTGGTGAATTTTTAAATTTTTCCTGTTTTTTACAATTTTTCAAGACCTTTACAAGTTTTTCATGATTTTCACCATTTTCTCAGTTTTTCGTTACTTATCAAAGTTACTTTTTCATATTTTTTTTACTATTTTCAACATTTTTCCAGTTTTTCGTAAATTTTCAATTTTTTGCGATTTTTTCAATTTTTCAAAGAACTTTTTAAATTTTTTATAATATTTTTCACTATTTTCAAGATTTATCCAGTTTTTTGTAGATTTTCAATATTTTTACGATCATTAGAATTTTTCAAGGTCTTTTCAAATTTTTCCTGTTTTTTACAATTTTTTAAGACCTTTACAAGTTTTTCATGATTTTCACCATTTTCCCAGTTTTTCGTTACTTATCAAAGTTACTTTTTCATATTTTTTTTACTATTTTCAACATTTTTCCAGTTTTTCGTAAATTTTCAATTTTTTGCGATTTTTTCAATTTTTCAAAGAACTTTTTAAATTTTTTATAATATTTTTCACTATTTTCAAGATTTATCCAGTTTTGGTAGATTTTCAATATTTTTACGATCATTAGAATTTTTCAAGGTCTTTTTAAATTTTTCAGTATTTTGTAGATTTTCAAATTTTTTAATTTTCACAACTTTTTTTTAGTATTTTTAACCTTTTTCCAGTTTATCATAAATTTTATATTTTTTCACAGTTTTTTATGCGTTTTTCAATATTTCATACTTTTCTCGCTATTATCAAGACTTTTAGTCTTCAGAGTTTTTGATTTTATTATTTTAACAATTTTACGATATTTTAAATTTCTAAACTTTTTCGTGTATTTTTACGTTATTTAAGCTTTTACTTTGTTTAAGTTTTCTTGTTTATTCGAAATTTTAAAACTTTTCACGATTTTTACAATTTTTTACTATTTTTCTAGTTTTTTATGACTTTTTTCAAAATTTTCATAACTTTTTCAGTATTTTGAACATTGTTTCATTTTTTCAAGTTTTCACGATTTTTCTGATATTTTACCCCATATTATTTTTCATTTTTTGAATTTTCGTGAGTAGAAAAATTGTTAAGAAAAAAATAGTTTCTAAAAAATTGTAGAATAAGTGATACTGTGGTATTTCTTTTTTTACATTTAATTCTTTACTAAGATATGATATAAAAAATTCCTCTTAAAATGTAACTCCCCAATAAATAAAAATTTAAATGGATAATGTTCCATCTTAAACGAAGAGACCTGATTTTGGGGGCACCACTGTTTGGGTGATGCTAATAGATTCAGGAAACAGTGGCAGAGGGTATAAATATCTATCTCCAGCAGGATTTCGGGTCCCTAACATAAGGATTAAGGTGCTTATGTTTAGAGCAGTTGATAGATTTTTGTTTAATTGAATATGTAACGCGAAAGGACCCTCGCCAAGGCTTGTGTAGATGGATCAAACAAGATTAGTGGATATTGAGCAACATGTGTTGGGATAAAGAAATTTTAGTTAGCCACATGAGACCCCCTTAGATATAACTTTTTTATTTACTTAGTTATGGGATTCCTCCATTCTATGAATTATTATTTATTTAAAGAAATATATTAAAAACCAAATTTTAAGTTAAAATACCCCTCTCAGTAATTTCTCCTAATTTTCTTAAAAAAAATCACAACTTTGTGAAAAATGTATCTGATTACAAAAGAATTTAAACGTTGGCAATATCTCTTCGATTTTTAGAGTGACAAAAAAAGGTTAAAATATATAAAAAATGAGTTTAAATTGAGGTATCGTTTCAATTACTTCCTATTAACGAATTTTTATAAAAAATTGTAGGTTTGTAAAAGAATATGTCAATTTTTTTAAAGAACAAGACAGTTTTGCTAAAATAGCAGCTTTGAGTCAACTTGGGAGTCACCGGTAAAGCTCCGAGTCACTGGTACAGTTCTGAGTTACCGATATAGATTCAAGTTACAAGTACAGAGTTACCGATAGAGCTTTGAGTAACCAGTAGAGCTCTGAGTCATTGATGTAGCATCAAGTTACCAATACACTTTTGATTCATCGGTACTGTTCCAAATTACCGATATAGCTTCCTCACTCCAACCTGGAGCCACCCATACGGCTCTGATTCACCGGTACATCTCCGAGTCACTGATACAGCTCTGAGTTACCGATACAGCTGCAAGTTACGGGTACAGTCCAGAGTTACCGATACAGCTCTGAGTTACCGATATAGCTTCAAGTTACGGGTACAGTCCAGAGTTTCCGGTAGAACATTGAGTAATCAGTAGAATTCCGAGTCATTGATATAGCATCAAGTTACCAGTACAGTATTAAATCATCGGTACAGTTCCGGATTATCCATACAGCTTCGAGTCAATGGTACGACCCATGAGTAACCCGTACGTCTTCGAGTTACCAGTACAGCTGTGAGTTACCGATATAGCTTCAAGTTACAGGAACAGCTCAGAGTTACCGGTAGAAATTTTAATAAACAGTGACATTCCGAGTCATTGATATAGCATCAAGTTACCGCTACAGTTTCGAATTATCACTACAGTTTCAGGTTACAGTTGTGAGTTACCGATACTTCTCTAAGTTACTGGTACAGTTTCGAGTACTCCTTGAGTATTTGATGATGTTTTATCTATACATAGCTTGAAAAAATTGTACCTACAGTATCGTGCAAAAGCTGTAATTATACCTAACGATAATAAGTAGTCACTTGTTTGTAATACTAACTCCACCTTTAAGAAAATAATATAAGCGAAATAATGAATAAAATAATCTGTTCTCTTTTCTATACATGAATACATATCTAAGTAAAATCGTATGAAGTTTTTTTATGTTTTATGTGCGCCTCTGTTGTTGGTGTTTTGTAGAGCCCGAAATAGCCGGATTACCGCAAGAGCTGGGACGAAAAGTCCTGGTAATTACAGGGACTTGAGGGTTATTCGATGTTCATTGATGACTAGTAGTAAGTCAGTAGTAGAAGGGGATCTCCCGCAGTTGGTTTTAAGCCGATCTTATCTCATATTTCCATTAAAAACCTAATCATCTCTCTTGAATAATGCATCTTGTTACATTAAATAACGTAAGTCTTATGTAAAAAGAAAACCACGTCTAACGGATTATAATAAATTTCGTCTTTTCATTGAAATATAACTCACATACGAGTCGTAACTTTCTAAGTTCCAACACTACATGAATAAATTTCAGCGCCAAAGTTTGAAAATATTATTTTAATTCCTTGGATGATACGTTCGGAACCCAGGAGACCCACCTAGGAGAAGTCACCCATCTCCGGAGAGTTTCCTCCAAAAACCTCTGTAGACTTGTTAAAGTAATCCCGTGGGAATTGCTTTTCTTACTGCATACACTGGACCATCAAAACTTTCAATACTATACGACCACTTATAAAAATATCTAAAACATCAATTTGCATAAATATTTCTACCCTTTTCTTTCTCTATTTCGCGCTACAGATCCCGAGGGATCATTGATAAATTTTACGAATAAATTAAAAGTCATAAAACGCAAAACAATTCATTAGAATTTTGAGATAACAGTAGATGTATTTATTAAGATAAGAAAATACTACCCTCTCGCTATGAGATAATCAATTTCTGGCTCTAATTGGGTTTATGCATTTTTTATTTGCCTAATATTAAATGTATTCTTTTTTCTGCAATTAGTTAAGTTTTTTTAATTTTTTTCCGGACTTTTCCAATATTCCAATATTTTGTCAGCAAAAACATTTAACCAAATCAAAATCTCAGCCTTCTCGTAACAGGAGCCATAGGAAACACATCAACCAGGGCAATGGAAGTAATACTTGGACTCACCCCCCTTGACGTATTTGTTAAGGAGGTAGCATTAATGACCATGGTACGCTTTCACATGGTTGGTACCGAACCCACTGTAGGGACCCGCAACCATAGGGTCAGTCTGTAGAGTGAATTGCTAAAGGTGAATCAACTCTTACAAGCGGGCACGGATACCATCGTACAAAGATTTGTCTTTGACAAACCCTACAAAGTATTAACAAATAAGACAGCAGACCACAACGCAACGTGGTGAATGCTCTGAGTGCCTATACGGATGGATCAAAAACCCAACAGGGTGTGTGATGTGGAATATACTTCAGATCCCTGAGCCTGAAAATCAAATGCGCTATGGATGGTTTGTAAGTATAGTTCATTTAGAACTTACAGGCATAACCATAGCTGCAAAAGAATAAATCAATAGGAATATCAGAGACAGGAACGTAAATATTTACACGGACATTCGATAAGCACTACTCATCTTGAATAGACCACGTATTACTTCAAGTTTAGTACTAGAATGTCACTAAACTTTAGCTGAGGGCAGCCAGAATGCCGTGGTTACTCTGGAGACACCCCACATTGCACCACGTGGGTTACACTATAATACAACACCTACACACACCAAAGAAAGAAGACTGTTTGATACGTTCAAGCGCCATGGATGGAGAGAAGACATAAGAGCTACAGTTAAAGTAATCCAACCTGCTGCAAATGGGAAATTTGTAAGAGCGGGGCCGACGACAGATACTAACACCATCCAAACACTCCCATCCATTCCCTGAAAAGGACATAAGTCCTACAGCAGGGTCCTTTTACCTACCATACTCCTATAAATTTATCCCCTTTTATCTCTATATTCTTCAGCCTTCAGTGGTCACTTTGAGCTGAATCAAAGGACATGGAAACTTTTAAAGGCAACCGCATGACGGACAATTTAGCAAGGAAGGCTACGGGTTACAAATATGTTAGCCCTAGCCCATCTACCAAGCTAACAATGTCCGCTGTGATGGACCTTATCAAATAACACTCTCACCATAACTTTATACAGTGCTGTAATGGAACAACCAACTGTAGACTAGCCAGAGTTATTATCTTACCCTGGCGAGAAAACAGAAAAACAATTTAAGGCATTGACCATACAAAATCTTCGAACAGCTGTGGGAATCTTAACAGGTCACCTCCAATTGTAGAGCATAGTGTCTGACTCTCTGCTTTTTATGAAATCAGAAAATCAAATCCGTGTTGGGAGAGTACTGGCTCACACCAGCCGATGTCAGGGGAAACCCTCTCGGAAGTCTTATTCCCTATTTTAAATCTGATGACAGCCTGAGGTGCACAATATGTTATAGACGTATCAGAAGGAGCATAGCTTCTTACGAAACTAACGAGAGCTATTCTGGTAGTTTATTAGAGAGTAAATACAAAAGAAAAACGAATTTATATCTGATTTTACAAAAAAATATCCTTTTAAAATTTTCCGGTTGAATAAATTGATTTAAAAATATGATTTAGTAGAAGAGTTTTAAATAAATAAATCTATCACTGTATCATCTCGCGGTCGAGTCCGAGAGGAAGTTTTCAGAAAAAAAACTGCACTTTCATTCTCGATAAAATTACATTAAAATGCCAGTTTTCATATCACAGATAAACTGTATAAACCGCTTTAACGTGACTAATGCATCCCTTGGGTAAGCGCCTTTTTCCGATTGACGTTACCGTTCCATTAACGTAATTTTTAACATGCTTTATCAATTTCTACATTTTCATTTTCCACCGGAAAGTGGTCCTGCGAAATATATAATAAAAAAAACAAGTTAGTGACTTCCTATCAAATAACTTTTGTTTTAAATTGACTAGGGAGTGTAAATTTTTCAATGATTCCTGAAAAAGGGGTTCAATATAGCAGGTTTGCTGTTTTTTACGTAAAGATATCTTTATTTAACATCTACATATTGTGGTCTGAAAAACTAGTGAAGATAAAAATATCAGAATTTCGAAAAATTTATATATTTTGAAATTCAATGAAGATACAGCAACAAAAAAATGCTTTTTATAGGACAAAATACGGTGTTGTTTTAAGAAGATTTTTATTATGAAAAGTACCTATAAATAATAAAAAATCGCTGATTCTGATAATCATTCTAACAATGAGCTAACGATATGTAATCGAACTGATGATCGTCTTCCAATCTGAACAATACAAACATGAAACATTGTTCCTCTTAGCATCATTATTCATAAAAATCCTGGAGATAAACAACACATTAGAGAACGTGCGGCCAAGAGGGCGTTTTATAACAATATCCAATGCCCCCTGTCGGCGATTTTATCAACGCAAACACGTGGCTAACACGTGACATGCAGGAACACAACCGACCGAGAAAGGAAATCGACGTTTTCCTATATTCAGTCTCATTAGTTTCTTATCAAGACTTGTTAAGCCCATCTATAAACAGTGCTAGGGATTGCTATTTAGAAAGGACCCTAAGTAGAAATAAAGGAAGCGAATTGTAATTCTGATAAAAAAATTATCTTATGTAAACAGATTGTGATAAAGTTTTTCTACTACTACAACATGATATAGACATTTTTGACTGATGTTTATATCGGATTAGGTGATTTTAAGAAAACTGCATATTAATTTAATAACAAAATTGAAAAAGTTAAAAATATTTTAAAGTAAAGTCTCGTTAGAAGTTTTTATTGGACTACTTTTCGGGCGTTAATCAAAGGCCTGTTGCGCGAGGGCTTTTTTTACAGAGGGCCAGGCTTAGGGGTAGACCATGGGATTGCATCGCAGCTAGTACAGCTTATTGTGCACCCTCATTCACAGGTCCTCATTCTCCGTCAAATCCCTGGTTCTTAATGAACCATGAGATCCTTTTGACTATGGTTACCCGTTCTTCCCTTTGATCTCCGGTCGGTAGGCCAAGGGATCTCACACGCAGATCTTGCAAGGCTGGGCACATGAATATCACGTGGAAGGCTGTCTCGTCCTCCTCACCGCATTTTCTACATAGGAGGTTTTCAACTTGAATCCCATCTTATGAAGATGTCCGCGGAATACCCAGTGGCCGCTGATGAAGCCAACCACTTTCCGCAGGGTCTTCCTCCTCAGCACAAGGGCATCTGCCGCTATAGCACCAGTAGGTGTCTGCATCATTCTCTTTGACTGTATGTTGCCTTCTGTTCTTTCCCAGCTCTTTCGATGATCTATGCCCATCCACTGGCGAACAGCTCTTCGTGCTGTGTTGTCAGCAATACCACATGTCGGCTCTGGACCAATGAGCGGGCTTTCAGCTCCTTTGTTTGCCCACTTGTCAGCTCCCTCATTGCCAGCAATACCTTTGTGTCCTGGAACCCACTAAGGATAACCTTGTTGTACTCTCCCAGGGTTTTCATGGCCTGATGACAGTTCCATACTGCTTTATAGGTAAAGTCAAAACTGTCAAGTGTCATTAGCGCTGCTCTACTGTCCGAGTTTATGTATATGGTGTGGCCTGTCAGACCACGCTCCAAACACACTCTTGCACACTCTGATAGGGAAACAACTTTAGCCTGGAAAACAGTAGCCAGTTTACCCAGGCTTACGCAAAACTGCACCTTGGGTCTGCGCGAAGGCTTAAGTCTGAGAGTTTTTTTTGTCATTTGATGGTGAAAGTTTCGAATATGGAGAAATATTTTTTTATATACATAATTGAATTACTGGTTATTTTTAGGTTTAAAAACCTCTAAATTTAAATTTTAATAGCCCATTTCTTGTTGTATGATTGAAAGGAGAAATATGAGTAGGGATACGTTAGAAGTAGATAATGTTTCAAGGGTAAAGTGTAAATTTTCCAATGTTGCAGTTAAGGTAAATCTGTGGTTATATGTTATATGTGAAATTGAAGGAAGGGAACCGCATAAATAATAATAATATCCTAAAATAGAGGAAAATTACCTCCCTAAACTCCAGATTAATCGAGACACCTGCCGCTAACGTTGTCCCAAATTAGTCTTGTCATAATAAATTCACGATAATTGGCTTCATTCCACTACGTAAATCACAAGTTTCAAATTTCTACATTGTGTAAGTATATTATTATTTAATACATATCTGCAGATACGAGGGTTGTCTTTTTAGTTTTGCATATAGCCGCTAAGAAGGCGCCAACAATAGAACCATTAGTCACATATCTAACCTCGATCTTTTATTATCATAAATCCAGAGTTTTATTACCATACAAAATAAGTAAGTTTATGAAATTAACAAGTCGTTCGAAAAATAAATCTTAGCTCTTCAAACAATATTTTTTTACAAATTTCGGACAGCAATGACTCTTTTAAATGGTTTCTGTGTTTGTAAATGAAGCTCCATACTAGTCAACTGTTTCCCTCTGGTATTGCCAATTACAAGGATGACTACCATGTAACATATTGGCAGAAAAAGTCATCTTTGGTCATTTTAAAAACCTACATGAAGAAACGGGTGTTGCGAAGTTGGTTTCCCGTTGGATCCCTCATCTGCTCACAGAAGAGCAAAAAGCGGTTGGTATCAATTGGTGTCGAAAAACATTGGAACGGTTCAAAGGAAGCTCAAGAAACGTTTATTGTATTGTTAGTGGTGTTAGTGGCAAATTTTGTGTCCAAACCTGGTCCTGTGGCTTTAGTTGCGATTGGTATATGAAAGTTTCTTTACCAGAAGTCATCACGAAACTCGGCGAATCATCCTTTTTCACGTTCCCAAGGTTCAAGAATAGTGGGCAGCGATTCCAGTCGCCAGAAGAAACCATCAATGCCTTTAAATCAGCGATTTTGCAGGTGTCAACTGAAGACTGGAATTACTGTTTAACCAATTGGTTTGAATGCAGGGTCGGACCTACGAATTTTTCTAGGGGGCAAGCTTTACATTTGGCGCCCCCCTGGCTTACTGTCCCGAACGATTTACGAAAAAGCGAAGGCTTATTACTACACGAGTTGTATACGAGGTTGAATTATATAAGGCATGTTTAATGATACACAAGTTGTGCCATTGTACTTTACATACATAATTGAAAACAATGCGAACAATTTAAAGCCCTAACTCAAAGATTAGATCCACAATTTTCTGGATTACATAATTCTTATTTTTCGGGCAATCTTTGCTGAAAAAGTGTTGATTATTTCATCAAAAGAAAGCAAAGAAGCCTTACATGTTCAATATTTATAATGCTTAAATTTGTTAGTCTTTGCTGTACATAGCATTTCCAAAGTAAGTTCTTATAAGTTTTAATTTACTGAAACTTCTCTCTCCAGATGCAACAGAAACTGGAAGCGTTACAAATATTTTTAAAGCAACACATAATTTAGGATAACACTCTTCCAACTTGCTCTTATACAATATTCTGAGCATAGATGCTGCTGTTGCGTTTTCCAGTCCATATTCTAAAGTCAAGGCATGAAACTTAAAACTTTCTATTTCAGTTACAAGTTCTTCTTCGTTCATATCACTTGCATAGGTTTTAGCCAATTCTTATCTTTACTTTTCAAAGTCGTAACGTTCAGTGTTTTAATTTGAGCCCCACACAAAAAACTGAACTTGTGGGCAACCATTTTTAAGGCATCATAACTGTTCCTCAACTCAGTGATAATACTATTACCTACAAATTTGAAAAAGTGATCTTTTAAAAAGAACTACTCCTGTGCAATTTGGACCATCATTTTCATGTATTTCTACTGCCATTTTCTTTTTTTTTCCTTTTTCTTGTTTCCTTGTACTCTGCGGTTATTCTCATGTTACAAGATAAAAATTTTGCCTCATCAATTGCCTCTAAAACAGTCAGCTCTCTAGTTGAAGATAATGCCGTTAGAAGACCTTGTATGTTTCTTGTAGCATTGTCTACTGTTGTGTCTTCTCTCTGCAAAAGCTTATTCACTCAACCCTTAATTTGGCGCCCTCCCTAACTTGGCGCCCGGGGCACATGCCCCCGCTGCCCCCCCTCTGGATTTGGCCCTGTTTGAATGTATGAAAAAGTGTATTCTGGTGAGACATATTTTAAAAAGCAATAAAGTACTTTAAGTCTATATATTTTTTATCTTTATGGCTATATACCAAACTAAAATGAAAACCCTCATATTTGCTTTTATTTTAATAAATTTCAATTATTTTTAATGTTTTTCTAGATTTAGCTTTGATCGTATACCATTCATATCCATTAAAAATTAAATTATTGCTTGTTAAAAATTCATCATATATTTCTCAATATTATCAATAAATATTTAATTATTTTGCAGATTCCATCAATGAATAAATATGTAGGTATATATAACAGGTTTCACCATATCAAACGTGAAATATATTTTATCTCATAAAACAAAATCATTGTATTTATTATAGTTTTGAAATTGACTAACGAAGTTGTAATAAAATTTCATAAAAAATTCAGTAAAATTTTATGTACTTATATAAAGAATTCATAAATGCGTTTTTATTAAATATTGAATATTCACTATATCGATAACTTTTTATGAAACATTTGAAAATATTAGCTAATATTAAGGAATAATCTGATATTTATTTGTTATTAATAATATATTTAGTTGCTTCAAAAAGGAAGAGAAAGAGAAAAATAGAAACAGACAAAAACATGAATCGAGGATGAGAGAAAAGAAAAAGGAGAGGAGGCAGATAAAAAAAAAAGATAGGAAAAAAAGGTCCGAGTGTGGAAAGGGAGAAGATAACAAAGAAATAGGTAGAAACTTCAAAATAATGTTCAATCAGTTTCGTATCTAGAATGTAGTCCTTAATCGAAACAAGCAAGTATTGAATAGGGAAAAAACGAATCACGTATCACTTCAAGTTTAAGTCTTAGAATGTCACCAATCTCTAACTGAGGCCAGCCAGAATAACGTGGTCACTCTCAGCTGGATCAAAGGACATGGGAACACTAAAGTCAACCGCATTGCAAACAATTTAGCAAAGACTGCTGCGAGCTACAAATATGTTAGCCCTCACCCATCTACCAAGCTAACATTGTCCGCTGTCGAGGACCTTATTAAACAGCACTTTCACCAAAACTTTATACAGTGCTGGGATGAAACTATACGAACTGTAAACCAGAGTTATTACATCATCCTGGCGAGGAAACAGCAAAAAAATTTAAGGCATTGATCAGACAAAATCTCCGAACAGCTGTGGGAATCTTAACAGGTCACTGCCAATTCCGACAACATGTCTTTAGGATAAAAATTAACAGAATCGCCGCTATGCAGAGGCTGCGAACAGTAAGAGGAAACAGTAGGACATATAATGTATAATGTATGACTGCTCTGCTTTTTCTGAAATCAGAAGATCCGTGTTGGGCGAGTACTGGCTTATATCAGCCGATGTCAGGGAGATCCCCCTCGGGAGCCTCATCACCTATTTTAAATCACTAAGCCTGATGACAGCCTAAGGTGAGGATATCCCTACACACGGAAGGATGCACAATGGATCATATGTGGCCTCAGTGTTGGCTGAGCACTAGCTCGCCCATCCCGAAATTTCCAGATCCAGATCCAGGGAAAAAACGAAGTTAAATGATTTTAGAGGCCGTTTTTTTTACTTTTAAAGAATATTGATCTTTTCTTTTCTGACAACTTTTGGGAAAGACAAAACGGTTTTCATGATTCCTGATAATGCTTGGTGTCACGAAATGACTCTAACTTGGCAAAAATTGCTTAAATGTGAACTTAATGCCCTGCTATGGCCACCCTTTGGACCGATAAAAGAATTTTTTGGTGTCGAATGTTTGGACTTCAATACCTTAGTATCAAATTTCGTACGCACTTGATATATAAAGAAATCTTTTTGATTCCTTATCCAAATGTTAAAAAATATTTGCAAGCTTTGCTCAGACACTGGTATCTTGTAAAAATCAATGTGGAAAAGGGGATCCAATTGTAAGAAAAATAAATCATGTTAGAAATTGTTTAATATTTAAGGTTTTTTTTTATGTTGGGTTCCATTTTGGTATAAACTGGCCATCACTATATACTACTACACGAAACAGTTAAAATTTTATCACACATAACTCGATTACCGTGAATTGAACTGGCAGGCCTGACTAATCCTGTTTAATATAAATGCAGTACAATGTAAATTTTATCGTCTGTCCATTTTACCGTATTATTCTCGACAAATATTTTTATGTTCCAAATCACTCTAAATATTCTAGTTCAATTAAGTCAGTTTTGTTTCGATGGTAATACAATTATTATTTTTTATACCCTTTATTATATCAATTCAATTTTTTAATTCATGTCAAATAATATCCAATATATAAACAGTCAAAAATTCACTTTTATAGAATTGTTTTCGAGCATGCAATAATCTTTAAGTCAAACAAAAAAAGTTTCGAGTTGAAGGGGTGTTTGTCCAGGTAATCAACTAATGAGACTCTTTCTATCTCTCCTCAACGACAACGAAATAAGACGCAGGATAGCATCATTTACCTAAGTGGTTTACTTACAGACATGCAATCCACATTTTCCCTCACGCTTTCACGTGAATAATAACGACGTCTACTTAAATGAATTAAAAATTCTTTAATCTAAGATAAAAAAAAATGTATAAACTTTTCATCAAATTTATACAATCACAACCCAAATGACTCAACCAAAAGTTAAACAAAAACTGTTTACAAAAAATAAAAACTTGGACTGATTGGCAGCAGATATGTCTACTTGGGATGTAATCAATGTATACAAGGATTACAAGGGTTGTCTTTTTAGTTTTGCATATAGACATAAAGACAAAAAGACTTTTCAAAATATGTCCCACCAAGATCGATACACTTTTGCATACGTTCAAACCAATTGGTAAAACAGTTATTCCAGTCTTTAGTTGACACCTGCAAAATCGCTGTTTTAAAGGCATCTGGCGACTGTAATCGCTGTCCACGATTCTTGATCCTTTGGAACGTGAAAAAGTCGTTGAAGCTCCAAAAACTCGATTTTCTTTAGAGCAGTGTGAGCACTAGCTGATGTAGGATGATTCGCCGAGTTTTGTGAAGAATTCTTGTAAAGAAACTTTCATATACCAATCGGAACTAACCGTTGTTCGATCTTATAAAGCAATTGTTGCCACAGGACCAGGTCTTGACACCAAAGTTGCCACCAACGCAACTAACAATACTATAAACGTTTCTTCAGCTTCCTTTGTTGAACCGTTCCAATGTTTTTCGGCACCAATTGACGCGAACCTCTTTTTGCTCTTCTGTGTGCAGATGAAGGATCCAACGGGAAACCAACTTTGCAACACCGCAGATTTTCTGTTTTAAATTCATCGATGGCTTCTTGATCTTTGGGAACGTGAAGAAGTAGTTGGGACTATACGATGGAGGGTCTAACAAATCGATGTTTTAAAGCTCCAAAAGCTCGATTGTCTTTTGGGCAGTGTTACCACTTGCATTGTCCTGATGTAGGATGATTCGCCGTTTACATACCAATCAAAATTAACTGTTCTTCGATCTTTTAAAGCAATTGTTGCCATATGACCAGATTTTGATACAAAAGTTGTGACTTTGACATACTTAGAGAACTTTTTTTGGTTTTTCCTTATCGTGAAACACCCACTCAGTGGATTTTCCGGTTCGTAGGAGTAAATTCAAGATTCATCGCCACTAACAACACTATAAACGTTGTTTAAGCTTCCTTTGTTTAACTATTCGAATTTTTTTCGCCACCAAGCGCTTTTTGCTCTTCTGTGAGCAAATGAGGGCTCCGATGGGAAACCAAACTTTGTTACACCTAGTTCTTCATGTAGAATCTTTTAGATCGAGATCTTTGAAATGCTCAAAGATGCTTCTACCTCTTCTTTTGCTGTGTGACTAACGTTTTGGGTGAATCTAGCCTGGAGGTTACATTTGTGTCTGCCGATTCTATTGATGGCGTCTTCTAAGCGACTATATGCAAAGCTAAAAAGACAACCCTCGTATAAAAGCAAAAGCTCACTGACTCACAAATTCACTCACCACTAAATCTCAGTAACTACAAGTGCTAGAAATTTCAAATTTTGCATGCTCGTTCTTTTTAGGACGCAGGTGCTCACTAAGACGGGATTTGACAAAATTCAACCCCTAAGGTATTGTTTTTGGGGTTGATATTAAAATTTGCTTGTTGTCACCATTTTTTAGAAATAATCAAATATTAAAAATCATCTTCATAACCACGCGGATGTAGTCGAGGACCACAGCTAGTTAGTTATCAGAGCTGTATTAGATCATTTAAATTTTTTTTTATTTTTCAAAATTGTAAGTACAAACTGTAAATTTGCTTCAATTTTATTTAACGATACAAAATAATCGGTATCAATAAACTTTTTTTTATAAATAGAGTTTTCGTTGACATCGTCTTTCCGTGATGAAAATTTATTAACGAATATTAAATAAATTGTCGGCAATTTATTCGAAGGTTGTTAAAAATTGCCCGCTAACAAAATCGGGTTGTAGAATTTATACAAGAGTCAAGTTGATGGAGTGAAAAGGGGAAAGTTTAATGCATTTAAGTTCTTAAATTTAATTTTAGTCAATCATCTAACTTCCAAGATGGTTTGAGGTGGAATTTAATTTCGCGCTCGTCGAATCTTGAATCTTTCGTCGACGAGAAAGATAGACACATATTTTACACTGTGACGACGACAAAGATTCTGTTATCAAGAGCTATAAAAAGTTAACTTTTACAACTACTATACTTTTTGACCTTTGTTAAGTTTATTTTGAATTTATCATAGTCGGTTTTAATGACAATTTCATTCATTTCGCTTGTTAATTTAAAGTTTCTCTATAACTTTATAAAAGTGAAAAAGTAAGTATAATAAAAGAAAACTGTTTAAACACACTTTTACATTCCCAATAGAAGCATAGGTTATGGTGGTAAGTACTTAAGCACCAATTTTTGGACGTTTTAGTGGATAGAGTAAACGTAGAAAAAATGCCAGAAACAGAGTTACATAGGATATTCCCAACTTCTGCAGACAGTTCTTTGGATGCCAGTATCTGTCTAAGATAATTAAACGATCCAATGATTTTCTTGAAATTTAGTATCCATTGAGTCAACAAATTAATCTAGTTAGGTTTCATTGTTAGAAAACGTCATTTTATCCAAATTTTTCGGCAATGAAAAATTGTTTCAATAAACTAAAAAAATATGACCCTTCCTTGTATCTATTGGTGAATACTAATACAACTATTGTTTTAATTGGCACAGCAACACTAAAGCTACTTCAGTAGATGGCGCTTGACCAAGAGAACAGTTTTCTTAAACTCCGCGCGGTCAAAAATCTTCATAAAACGAACCACGTTTCCGCTCGCCCACCAGTTGCTGCTAAAGAACATGCTTAAAAAACTTGACTAACATGTAACGAGAAGATAGTTCTTATGATTTAGATGTTTAACAAGTAAAGATCGGTCATCCAGAACATTATATAAAAATTGTTTGGGTCCATACTTCTTCATAGTACGTTTTGAAGACTGGTATGAACGACAGAAAAAAAAAGCGTTACATATATCCCACTCTCACAGTAAGAGCATAGTGAACAGTTTTGTCTTTCCAAAGCCGGGAATTCATTTAAGCACGAGGCAAGCCGAGGCTGCCTCGTCTTGGCGCTTGCTTAACTCGTCTTGTCCTGCCTCGCCTTCGCGCACGCTTGGCTTGCCTCGTCCTGCCTTGCAAAATCCGTGGCTTAAGACTTCCATAGCTTTATACAACCAATTAATAATTGAGTTCAAAAAAAGAAGATTGTCTTTATTTCAAATATTTAACTGATCTGATCTACCAGTGGTGGAATTATACTTTTCTCGACTTTCATTAGTAAACTAGGACCTTCCCTAACACAATTCGTCCCTGAAGCCAATCCCTAGTTACATAAAACGATAAGATACTAAAAAAATGAATACTAATTATTATTGAAATAATTTTAAACAAAAACTAAATCTGTATATGTTTGTTTAGTTATTCTGCTTTATTCGAATTGGATAGAAATTCTGGAAAGTGGTAACACAACACATTGAGTGTTAATTTCATTTGCTCTCGTTTGTCTAGACCTTCTGGTAACCTTAATTCTATTAGTTTCGACTCGACGCTTAATGTATTATGTTATTTAACACTAATTTAGATATATATTTAAGTATTTATTTTCTGTAAAACAACAAACGATAGAAAATGATAAAAGCAAATTAGAAAGATAAATTTATATAACACTTGACTTACCTGTTTTGTAACGGAGTCTATTAATCTAACGTATATATCTTGTTCTTGTCGAACACCTGTAAATATAAAATTTATTAAGTATATGTTGATAAACTGCACAATTTATAGCAAATAGTTCAAAATGTATTTATCTTTATGTGGTACAATAAACTATAAAGTATGAGTCTGAAAAAAAATTAAATTGATTGCTAAAGCAAACCCTCAAAATTACCGTTTAGGTGTTTAGGTTTAATGCAAGTATGGACAACCTTTGACACACTTTAGTTCAGTTAGTTGCTCACACATGGTTTAAGGTATTTTTTCCTTTTGCTTTCTTTATTTTGTCCTAATTTTTGGCATTACGAATGAAGCTTTGCTGTTGTCCAACTCATTCCTTTTTATTTCTTCCTTCCATGGTTTCCAAGGTCTTTCTCTTCTTTTAACTTTTTGGGTTTTGGTCATGTGCAACCGTTTTGTTTCTATGCCGTAATGTTACAACTGCTGTCTTTGATTGGTCTGTATTACTCTTTCTACTCCCACTTATCGTCTTACAAAATCATTTTTGATGTTACCTTCCCTGTTTAATTCTCTTACTTTTCGCCAATATGTTATTTCTTCAGCCTGTATTTTATTTTTACTTTCTATTGCAATCCAACTTTCACTTCCATATCTTAGCATTGATCTTTCACGACATGTGGGGGAGACGACATCCCCAAATCATATGTCATTACTGCCTTTCTCCCCAAGAGCAAAGGGCTATCAGATGAGAAGCTACTTCAGCTGATTAAAGCCCAAAATGGGGGTCTGTGGCCGGACCAATGGAAAGTCCTCAGGCTAAAAGAGGAGGCAGCAGGGCATCTCTTGAGGGCAGCAATAGACGAACTATCCTGCCAATCCCTCAAGGACAAGAGCTTCACCTTGTTCTACCGGTTCGGGAAAATCCCCGTTCACGGTCTAAGAAGGAAAGAAAAAAAGATGGAGAAGCAAACCAAGAGGGGAAAACTGCCACAGAAGAAGGTGGTGGTGGTTTACCCAGAGAGACACCTAGCGATGCGTAAAGCATCGGGTTCTACCGCGTCGCCGACCTTTATGACAAACACTCAGAAAATGAGGCAGCTATATAGGTCGGAGAAGTGCAGGACGAGGATGTCACCCTCGCGGGAGAAACTTTGCTTTCTGTTTTATGGCTGATTTTTTCTTGCTCTGTTTTGAACCACCTCTAGATATTAAAGGCGTCTAGGTACTTTTAATATTGCTTCTTGGTTTATTGGTATATTTATATTTGTGGCTCCGCTCAAGAAACTCTTCATTAAAAACTACAAAGATATTAATGGTATACATTTTAATTTAACTAAACGCTGGAGAGATTATTGAAAAAAGAATGATATGCCTGTCAACCAGAAAATGACATGTATTGTGAGCAGACAAGAGGACTTCGACCAACCAAGACAAATCTGGGCCATCTTTAACAGAATAAGAACAACGCATGATAGGTGCACCAACTCACTCTTCAATTGGAGTAAATTCTCTCTCCTTGCTTTGACTGTGGAGTTAAGTCGCAAAGTGTAAGACATCCGGTAAAGGAGTGCCCGATTAGGTAATATGGTGGCGACCCATGCGACTTCCTGTAACTCTAGTTCGGTTTTAGTGCGTACCATTAGATCATATGCGACTTCAGGTTTTCTTGTATTTGTGGTTTTAAATTGCGCTTTCCAACGTGTGCTATCTGCTAGATTTTATCGTGCTGTTATAAAAAAAGGTCTTTGTTATTAAATCCAATTTTGTTAAGTAACTTTTCTGGACATTGGTGCTATTACGTTTATAAAGACTTCTGATCATTTTGGGATGCAGTGATCTTCCAAACTGATTTTTATGATATAAGATCTAATGCTTTTTTAGGTATAACAGGGTCATATATAGTGGCAGATCTTTTCTCAGAGCTATTAAAATTAGATAACTGTTCCCCATAAGAAAATCCAAAAATATTACACTCGTTAGTTTAAGTAGGTATCAGAAAATAATGGAGTTGATTAACATTTTCAAAGAAGAAATAAATATTTCATCGGTTTGTAACAATTTCCTTTCATAAGAAAATAAGTAACCTCTTGGTTATGGAAACCGTCACATATTCCGTTTTCTTCTGGCATCCTCTTGTCGTTTCTGCCTCGTAAAACATTAAAATGATAATAGCAAAGTTTACGGGCCCGTCAAACTATCTCGATACTAAGATGCCGACCTGGTCCCCTTCCTGTGTTCGCACAAAACACATTCGATAAGAAAGTTACATTGACGTACCCTAGGGTATCTCTACTAAAGCAAATCTTGTTTTTTTTGGCGTTCAATAAAAATTTGTCAAGCCTAGAAGAGGCTTCTTTCGTCCGAAGGTATTTTATAATGTTATATGTTAAATGTTAAGCAATTAATGGAATTCTTCTATGTATAAATGAATTTTTGTTGGGAACAGATTCACACAGCTTAACTTTTCTCCACTTACTCTCAATAAAGCTGGATCATGTTTAAATGCATCATTTACAAGTTGCATATCTTTGTTTTCTTTTACTGGGTAGTTTACTCCAACAAAATCTTCTCTCGATTTATCAGAGTTTGGGGTCATTTTCAGTATTCTTGAGTTTTAAAATTATTATTATTTACTTTGACTATTATTCTTCCTATTATTGTTTTTCCAAGAACAAAATTGTAGACTGATGTTTTTTTAAAAATGTTTGATTGACGGTTTGTTCCGCCGCTGATACAGCGGGATAGCGTTGAAACAAAGACAAGAAGACGTCCATGCCTGGAGGGTCCGCCATCTTTTAACTCCTCGGAGAGCATTTGCGGAGTTATTTTATTACAAATAAGGACGGGGTGAGTGCTCCACGGGGATGATGTCGAGTGAGGTGTGTGTGCCACTAAATGAGATATAAGCTCGTTTACTACATGTTACTTGTATTTTCTTATATAGGCGAATCTCTCTTAAGCAGTTTTCGCATAAACGATAGGCTTTGTAGCGAGTGGAGAGATATGGTTTATGTGAAAATCAATATAAAATAGATTAGTTTTATAACTAAAAATATACACAATGTAAAATCGTAATTGCTTAAAGGAAAACTACTTGAAGAATAATTTTATTCTTGTCCATTATATAGGGAGAAGGGTCAAAACTCTCGAAGAAACCACAACAATGGGTCTTCAAAGAGATAAGGAGGTGGTGGAAACTTGAAGAATTTGCGGTTTTCCAAGTTTCCCTATGCCGGTCTTTGCGGCTTTTCCTTGTTCGGACTTGAGGGAGTCAAGATGGTGTCTAGAGGTCGAACTGGGAGGTATATCATGTTGCCAACTTAACATAAGTTTCTTAATTACAAAAAGTTAATAGAATAATTAATTAACCTTAATATTGGATATTGTTTATATTGGTATGTAGAATAAACTGTGACCAACGAATACCAATGTTAAAAATATACGAGACTCTCTGTTCGATGCTCATTTTTCTACCGATGTTAAAAAGGTACTGTCACTTTAAGTGCGATAGCTCGGCGTGAAGTAGTTCAATTGTCATAAAAGTTTGACAGAGAAACAATGAAAAATGAACCTATCGAACGCTAGCCCCCAATAAAAGATTGTGCTACTGGTATCGGATATTTCTTAAAAGTCCTGTTTACTTTGCGACTGACCTCGTATATACCTTAAAAAGAAAATTCTAGAAAAAATTTTAAAATGTTCCTTTACCGTAAGTATTATTGTCTATAGATTTTATATTATATCTAATTTACATGGTATAGAAAAGAAATGAATATTAATTCTTAAAAAAGAGTTACTTTCATTCAACTCTTAAATAAAGCTTCAATTCTCAAGGGACTCTTTGTTGATGTAGGATATATTTAAAGAAAATCCTTAGGAAATATCGTATAAAAGAATGTCTTTTGCGGTGCAATAAAATTTGTGTCTTACGCATAAAAATCACATCTAAATCTCCGTATCCGTTTCCAAATTCAGACTTCAAAGACTCAAATATTTTCAATTGGAAAAAAAGATTCGGAATGTTCATTCGCCGACTAAAAGCCCTTGTTGTTCCACTTGATCTGATTGACTGATCGGATTAATTATCTATCTAATTAAAAACAACGTCTAGTACATCGATTTGTAATTCTTTGAGCGTTCTTCCAAGCCAACCAGTTCCATATAAGCTTAACTCCTTACTGTGCTAAAGTGTAAATAAAGTTTTTCTTTTGATTGTAAAAGGTAATCTTGAGGCTTCGCAAACCGGCAATAGATGTAATTGACAATTGACTTTACTAATTAATTAATTGCATGTACAAGCGCTCTTGATGCTATGTGAGCAGTTTCTCATTATTGCGTAAACGGTATGGTAACGTAAAAGGTATAATATGGGCTGAGTTGTTTGATTTATACTTGCGATAAATATTTCAGCAGCACGCGCAACTTTTGTGGAATTGATCGACCACCACTGCCTCTCATACATTCCAGCCTATTATTATGTATCTAACGTATGTAAGATATTTCTTTTGCTCTGACTTTTTCTGAGCGGTTCAAAGGATTCATGCCCATAAAACTTTAGATCGATACCGATAAAAGAAAGTTACTTAAACTAATAAAAAATTAAACTAGTTTTTATAACCAAATACGTATATCAATATAACATTGCTTAATTGCTTACTTACATTTCATCAATTACTAACTATATTTACTAAATACATATTGCAAGTATTACTTACCATTGGCGAAAAGTAACTGTAATCGATACTGAATTCCATTATTCGTTTTTTGACCATCAGCTTCCTGTAATTAAAATTTATAATTATAATCTATTTTATTTCCGCGCAATGGGGATATATCTTTGCTTTCGTGTCACGCATACTTCACATGCAAAAGAAAGTAAGCGAGATTGAAAAAAATGAAGACAAGAAAAGACAAGAGTATTCGATAAATTCATCCTCGCATCATCATCATCATCATTGCGTCCATTGCTGAACATAGGCCTCCTCTAAGATTTTCAAATTTTCTTTGTCCTCTTCTTTTTAAGTCGTCTGTCAAGTGGGTAAGGGGTCGTCCTCTGTTCTGTTTATCGGTTCTGGGTCTCCATGCTTTGTCCATCTCCCGTCTCTAAGTCTTGCAAGATGTCCAGCCCATTTCCATTTTTGTTTTAATATGGGTTCATAATATCTTCCACCTTAGTTCTTCTGCGTATCTCTTCGTTTTTTACTTTATCTTTTAGTGTCAGTCCAAGACAGATAAAGGAACAGGAGCAGGGGTGTTTGGACCTAGAACCAAATACTCAGAAAGCTTGGGTACGTACCCAAGCATCTTTCGAGCGGAAATTCGTGCCATCGAAAGATGCATAGAATTTAACATTGAATGGAACTATTGTAGACAGAAGATTGTAATCATGTCAGATAGTCAAGCAGCCATCAAAGCTCTGAACTCAGATACAATCAGTTCGAAGATGGTCTGGGAATGCCTAGGCAAATTAAATGAACTAGGACAGAATAACACTGTTACCCTCCTATGGGTTCCAGGGCACGTAGGAATAGAAGGAAATGAAACAGCAGACAAGCTGGCAAATAAAGGAGCTGAAACTTCATACCTGGGACCAGAACCATCCTGTGGAATCAGCAGTAGTACAATCTTAGAGAAACTAAGGAAAAACATGGACAGCGAAAAATCCAAGTACTGGAATGATCTAGAAGGACTAAGACAATCGAAGACGCTCCTGGGAAACTATAACCAGAAGAGATCTCACAGCTGTCTTAACCTGAGTAAGAAAAACCTCCGAATTATAACAGGAATACTAACCGGTCACTGTCGATTAAGAGGACACATGAAGAAACTAGGATTAGTAGATGAAGCAAACTGTAGATTTTGTGAGGTAGAGGATGAAACCTCAATACACATACTTTCAGAATGCATGGCATTAAGTACTTCTAGGGTCAAATACCTAGGGTCATACGAAATAGAAAGGGAAGAACTACCTAATTTAAAACCCAATGATATCCTAAACTTTCTAAGGAAGATAGGACTAGAAGAGCTCTATAAGTTTGAGGAATCACCAGAATTATAGCAAGAAAAGGGGGACACAATAGATCTTATAGGTCGCAGGTGTATCTCTTACCCCTAACACCACATACATACATACAATCATAGATGTCTACATTCGTCATTATGTCAGTCTCAGTTTTTCTGCCGATGTTTTGGTGAGGGTCAATGTTTCTGCGCCATACGTAAGGACTGCTAGAACACTCTGATTAAACGCTTTTCTTTTAAGAGATTATGGAAAATCAGCTTGAAACACATCTTTCATTTTTCCGTAAGCTGCCCATCTTAAAGTTATTAATCTGGTCAATTCAAAGGTTTGATTATCTCTGTGAATTTTTATCTCATGACCCAGGTATACGTACTTGATATTTCTATGCTATTATTTTCTATTCTGATTAGCTCAGTGGGGATCAGATTAGTCATCATTTTGGTTTTGGAAAACTTTATTGTGAACCCCTTTCTGTTGCATGGAAAATTGAAGTTCATAAATCATATCTTTAATAATCAGAAACACCTGCAACTCTCACGTTAATTACTGAAATTATTTGCAAACTCTGCAAATACACCAATACAGATTACAGACATTTAACAAACATATTTTAATACCAAACATTTCTACGCTGTACTTTACAACTCCTTCGTTATAAATCACAGTTCTTTAAAGTTATTAAAAAATAAAATTTAAATTTATTAATAGTTACAAACAAAATACATAAATACCAAGCCACCTATTTTCTGTATCTACTTCACCATCCGTAAACATTTTAAAATATACGCATACAACTTCAAAGAATGTTTCAACTTCAAAGTTGCGCGAGAGCATTAGAAGTTATAGTAGAGAATATAATTTCCATGAAAAGATACAACTTTAAAATGGACCCAAGCGGCAAGCGGCAGCGTTTAAGTTTGCTGTGCGTTGCTATGGCAGCATCGGCGTCGTGGCGGCGTTTAGTAAAGTGCACAATGGAGAGAAAGTGAGATGAATAAATACAGCGTGTTTCCACTCGCTGGCAAGTTGTAGACATGAAACCAAACATGGACGTTACACCTTATTTTACTTATTGTATAACTAAGATAAAGTAACTTAAAGAATATAATATTACCTACTTACAGAAGTTAAAGAGTGGTTGATTGGTTGCTGTTTTATTTTTCTCACATTTCTGTAGAGATGAAAGCTTTGTTCTTATAAGAATCTTATTTCTCGTTTAATTGGTATTTTTGTATTTTAAAGGAAAAATGTGAACTTACACATATGTTCTTGTAGAATGTGTAGGAAAAATAACAGTTTGGATTTTGCTAAATGTTATATATTATGACAAGTGCTGAAGTGGCAGTTTCGACAAGAGTGTTGTAGATTATAGATTATAAGTGGGGTCCACAGACCAACGTATTAAAAACTTTACCAAAGATTGGGCATCCACAAAACTATAGATGCACCCCCATTCTGATGAAATGATGAAAAGTGGTGTCAGAGGGATTGGGATCCAAATATTCTACTATTCCTAATGACAATTCGGTCGGGCACTAACGAATCAACAGGCCACACGCCTGCGAAGGTTCTGTTCAGTAGAGAAATGAGACTACCCTATGATTTGGTGTTTGGTTGTGTAAACCTGGTGAAGAAGTGGCCTGTGATGAATATGTCGCCGATTTTCACAATCGAATGGAGAATATCCACAAAGTGGTGCGTGGGAAACTTCAATTATCTAGTGAACGAATGAAGAGGTACTATGACACGCGTCAATGGGAAAGAGTTACCAGGTTGGAGATTTAGTTTGGCTCTACAACCCCCAACGACATCGAGGCATTTGTCCCAAATTGCAGGAACATTGGGAAGGTACATACACCATAAAAAAAAAGATTAACGATGTCATTTATCGGATTGTGAAAATTCCCAGAGGGAAATCCGACGTAGTCTATCGGTTGGCGCCTTACCAAGCAAACCACAGTGTGGATATGCAGCAGCTCCAAGAAGATGGTTTAACTGGCTCAAGGTGTGTGCGGGATCCTGATATAAAAAATAACATTCCCGGAGGAATGATTCTAAGGAGGGGGCAGCGTAAAGGGATAACCGAATAAGGAAAGGACCTTCACTTAGTTGGTTATCCCGTTACAATATGTTCAGCCATTTTATCTCCAACTGACAATATCTACATGTTCCACTGCCCATTTTGCTCATTTAACAAAAATGGTGCTTCAGTGGAGACTGTCCTGTCAGAATTCCTGCGATTACTCTAAGTTTATGTTTCTGAAGCTCTAAGAGTAATTTAGAGTAGCGCAGTAAAGGCGATATTAACTTTTTTGGTTTTGTTTGTCCTAGAACGTTTTTACACTGTGCTTCATTGAGTCTTTTTTTATGCCGCGTCCGCACGTTTGGCACTTGCCGCAAACTCCAAACATCTACAAACGTTTGGTTTGATTTAGGGAATCAAACATCGCCATCATCCACACGCTTGCGAGTGAGTTAGTGTGTTCTGAAGAGGCAAGCATAACGGACGTGATGGATATTGACATTGAGGTTATATCAGCCATAACATTTGGCTTAAGTTATTTTTATTATAAAAAAAAAAGAAAATAAACGAAAGAAAACAAAGAAGATGGTGAATATTAAAAATTCTGAAGACATAAAATAGAGGTCGGATTTGGAGAAAAAAATTTGAAAAATTTTTTACGGAATTCTGCAAAACTTTTTACGTTTTCTTCTTTAATCTACTCATATCAATATATAAAAAATTATTTTACATATGAATTTCGTTCGTTCGACTTTTTTCAAGTGTTTTTTTTTGACTTTAACAATCTACAACTTTTTCAAAAATCGAGTTGACATTTTAAAATTTTAGGATGTTATTAAGTAACTATCTGTTAATTAATATGACCAATTATATGTCATAAGGATTTTTTTATGAGAGAAAAAATAGACCGATGTCATATGTGAGCCAAAAATATGTAGTTTCAACTTTCAAGTTCTGTAACTTTTTAGAAAATTGGATTGTACATATAAAATTTTAGTATGTCATTCTTTTACTATCTGTTAATATGTATGTAAAATTTAAGAAAAATATTTTTACATACAGATTTTTGGTGATAGATAATATGAGTCGATGTCAGATTCCATGAATACAAACGTGTGGACGCGTCGCAAGCGCTGGCGCTGGCTCAAACTCCCTTTGATTTGTGACAAAAAACCGACACTCATCGGATCGACTACAAGCGCTTGCAAGTCAATACAAACCAAGGCAAACACTCTATCCACACGTTTGAGTTTGCTACGGCTTGTTGAGGTTTGGCAAGCGTGCGGACGCGGCATTACAATTACGCTCTTAGATGAATTAAAACAACTGCAATTATAAATTTTTTTGAGTTTAAATCGTTTGTACGTTTAGTTTCTTAATCGAAAGTAAAATGTTTTCGAATCTGTTTAAATTGGCAGATTAGATGGCACGTTTTTGTGGAAGCGCGAAAAATGTGCATACGGTTTAAATCAAATGGGTATACATTCTTTCTTAAGTAAGCAGGTCATATACTTAACTATATCGCTTACTAGTTTTTCTATTCTCTGAGTTGCATCGAGAAATGTGATATCCTTTTTTCTATACCGATTTTAATGATTGTAAAATATTAATCTTATAAGTTGTTAAAATGATTTTAAAGGAACGTCACTGTTCAAAGAGAATACATCTACATAAAGGTCCGTACAAGAGGGGAATAATCGTGTTGGTGCTTGCGTTGCAGAAGATTAGGGTGCTTTTCGGGCATCACATTTATCATGTAACCTGAAACCAGAGTTGAGCTTCGCTGGTCACAACAAAAGCCATTATCAGGTGTTGCCTACAACTCCCTTTTTCTCCAGTCCAATTGCCTCGTTCGATGGTTAACTTTGTTTCTTTAAGCAAATTTAATTTTAAATTGCTTTTATTCTCTATGCTAATGGTCAGCCGGGAAATCATTTTTTTATTTATATAATTCTTATATTAACTCTATCTATACACAATATTATAATAGATATACTTATATGTAAGTAAACGAATATGGTTTATGATAAAACTATGGTAGAAGGATCAATACAGTTAGATTTTTTAGTTGGTATACATCAGAGTCTTTTTTTACCTGGCGTATAGAATGTAAGAGGTCATACATAATGGAATAAAAATAGATACGAACCTGGTCCTTTTCGATGAACCCGATGAAAGCCGTTCGCTCGATTTCCACTGGCTGACCGGCTCGGTCGTACAAGGCGATGACAAAGTGGAAGAAATTCGATTTTCTAAGATTGCTGGGCGGTTGTTTCTCAAAATGGGCTCGTCCGACTTGAGATCTGAAAGAAATAACAAATAGCTAATAAAAGCTCTTTAACATAATCATGAATACTACATCTTAAATCTGCAGAAATCGAAAATACTTATAAATTATTAATGTTTTTGTAAACCATTAGATCTATCTTTACGTAGAAACTACCCATTCCAGAATATAAATTTTTTGGTCATTTATCGGAACCAGTCAATTGTGCGTGGTGTGTTAAACGTGAATGAACTAAACGACCAATCGAGGGTGATTTCAGGGTGATTATATTGAAATACTGTCGACTGGCAACATAAAATCATTCTTGATTTATAATAAAAATACCTACTCCCCAAATCAGACAAAACGACCAATTTATTTCATGGGGTTGATGAAGTCATTGTTAGCTTTTATATTGATAGCTCTCGTTTGTTGCTGTTAATATTTTTAAATCATTGTATTGGAAAATATTTGTTTAGAATGTGAAAATCATACTGGCGGTCATTTACATATCATGTTTTTACGACCCTTTGAATTTCTCAGTGGGCTACTATTCAATTATTTGAGTAGACTAAGGAAATGTGGATAAATAAGTTACGAAAAGAAAAGGGACAAAACATAACTTAAAGAAAAGACAAGTGACACGAGGTAGCTGATGCAAAAAAGTGACACGAAGTAGCTAATACAAAAAAGTGACAAAAGACAAGTGACAATAGATAATTAGGTAATATATTAGTTACTGTTATTCATATGCCTTAAATTTTAACACATAAATGATGGATGATTAAAAATCTTTTAGAATTGTTTTTCGTTGTAAAGTTGATAATACTTCTAGAAGGAGTTAATTTATAAGGGACCGCTTTGGACGAAGAATAATAATTGTGAAATAAGTGCGAATTGTTGTATGAGATATTTAAAGACGTTATCCAGTAGTTGTGACTTAATTAATTCTCAATCATCTTTCTATTGTCATTCTTGTTAGCAAATTTACGGCAGTGAACACATGAGTTATCATTAATTATTAGAAATTTACTTAATTCTTCATTTCTTGTCAGTCACTGTGGTGTTAGTTGTTATTTCTAGTAAACTTTTTGTTAACACTGTATTATTTTTGACTTGTAAGTGTTTTTCTTTAGTGTTGGGGTTCTAAGAGGGTAGGGTTTGTAATTCGTTGATCCATAAACATCTCGACGGTGTTCTAAAATGTATTGAATATGGGGATGCATTTCCATTTTGTTTGAAAATAGGGTGGTGAATATAGAGCCTCGCATCGTGTGTGTATATATACACACGAGATAGAGCCATAGAAGCAACTCAGGTACGGAGGCAATATCGAGGTATATATTATCGATGAGCCAATACGTGACATAGTATCGGGGACCTGCTAACAAAACTCACAACTGCCTGCTAGTCTATATATACCTACATATATATACGCGCCGATATCTGGTGCTCGAAGCATTTACCCAAATATTCGACAAAATAGATTAACATTTTATCGCCGTAGTGATCAATTACTGCGGAAATTATTGAGAGCAATTTAACGAGAAACGATGCTGCGGGTTTCTTTTTTTGTCGTTTATATGCTTTTATTTTTTATTTTTGATGTTGCAATGGTTTCCATTATAAAACGATTTATTCAACTACACTATTTTCAGATATCTATATCCAATACAGAAATAAAATTTGTTTCGAATGATGTATAGTACAAAATTTTTATTTTAAGTATGAATCGATCTCTTTAAATATCTTTTTGTGCTTTTGGACATTTTGGCAGACGGAGTAAACGTAGAAAGAGTAACAGAAAAAGCGTTACACAATAAGAAACATCGTACACATACGACAGTTCGTCGCATACCTAGTACATAAAGATGACTATGTAATTTAAAATCATTTCTGAAGCTATAGGTACATTTCAGATTGTAGAGTGTAAGTAAAGTCTATAGGCCAAGGTCTATCTAAAAATCTTTTGTGTATACCCTACATCTAATTATGATTCCATAAGTTCTAGACTTTTAAGAAAGTCTATTATCCGCTTAGGACGTACGTTTTTAACCTGATCCGGCTCTAAGAACTCTTGTCCTAGATATTTATGTCGTTGGTGTACAATTACTCTGAAGTGACAAATATTATGTTCTGTCGTTTTATCTGCATACTTACAGTATCTGCATGTCTCTCTGTCCACTTTGCCCATTTTACAGAGAAGGTACCTTAGTGGACAGTGTTCTGTGGGAATTACTGCTTTTACTCTTGAGTTTTGGTTTCTAAGGTTCTAAGATTAATTTTAAGTGGCATTTTTCTTGTCTTTGGCGTGGAGTGATTTTCGAGTAGGTCAGCTCTTTAGTAAGTTGAGTTATTTCTTTTTGTGTTAATTCACTTTCATTAATACTAACATTTAAAGCTATAGGTACCTACTCCTTATGAAATGTTTTAAGCGATATTGCTTAACGTTAAAAGACAGTAAAAAGCGTTATATTACATATTTGTTGTCATTGTGTGTGACAAATATTGGAAAATTAAAAAAAAAACAACTTGAAATATGAAAAAATTTATATATAATTAAAAAAATTGTGAAAAATTTGAAAATTCAAGGAAAAGTGGAAAGATTATAAATTTAGTTTTTTAATCATCAAGCTTTAAGAAAAAGTTATGTATTTTTATTATTTTGCTAAGGTTTTAAACTTATTAGTTTCCAGAAATTAACAAATATATATATATATATATTAATGCTTTATTTAGTCAAAAACAACTAATACATGGTCAAAAAATATACACATATATATAAATAAGTTATTAAGCTAACTGTAATCAAATAAAATACAATAAAATACAATGAGACAACACAAAGAATAATTAATGATAATAAATACTTGACCTAAATTACCTACTTACATCTAACAAATATTGTTTGAGCTTACGCTTGAATACATTAATTGAATCTAATTTCTTTAGATCGTCTGGCAAGTCATTAAATTGCTGTAAGCCTTTAAAAAAGATTGAATTTTGAGCACCGCTGGTGTTGACGGTCCTAATATAAAAATCATTTCTAAGTCTTGTATTATGGGTGTGAACATGATGGTTGTAAGTAATTTTATGTTGGAGATAGTCAGGCGCGTAACCTATTTTTATTTTAAATATAAAAATTAATGTTTGGTAAAGGAACATATCTTTAATTGAGAGCCAGTTTAAGGCTGTCCGCATTTCTACAGTAGGGGTCAATCTAGGACATGATAATATTATTCGCATAGCTCTATTCTGCAACTTTTGGAATCGATATATTTCATTCTGATTTAAGAGATATAATACTGTTGAGCAGTAAGCGAAGTGAGGCAGTATTAGAGAATTAAATAAAACCAGCCTCGACCACTTAGATAAATGCTGCGAACATCTGAAAAGATAATTTATTTTAAATGAAATTGTGTTTATTAAGTGGTTTGCATGCTGTTTAAATTTAAGTTGTCGATCTATAATGACACCAAGATATTTGAATTCATTCACCATATCAATTTCAGTAGGCCCAATCATTATTTTATGATCTTGTTCGACAAAGAGTTTATGTTGCTGCTCATTACCAATTATGATGAATTTAGTTTTTTTACAATTAATATTTAATAAATTAGCACAGCACCATCTATAAACAATTTCTAAGCACTTATTAATCATTGTAACACTATCTATTATATTTAAAGAAGAATAGTATATGAAGGCATCATCTGCAAATAAGTGAAATAAACATTTAGTCTGAATGTCTGTGATGTCATTGATATAAATCAAAAAAAGCAAGGGACCTAGGACACTTCCTTGTGGTACACCTCGCTTTATTTCTAACTCATCCGATACAAAGTTTTTAATTTTGACTTTTTGTCTTCTATTTGTTAAATAGTTTGACATCCATTCCAATACTGTACCCTTAAACCCTGCTCTTTCTAACTTCTTTAAGAGTCTATTCCTATCGACCGTTTCAAACGCCCTTTGGAGGTCCAGAAAAACACCGACAGTAACATATTTTTTGTTAAGATTTCCTTTCAAATCATCTAGCACACATTGTAACGCAGTTTCACATGAGTGCTTACTGCGAAAACCCGATTGAACTTTAGTTAAAAATTTGTTTCTTTCTATAAAATCAACAATTTGTTCATAGACTACTTTCTCTAAAATTTTTTCAAAGCAGCTAAGCATATTTATTGGCCTCAAATCAGAAGCTTTATTAGATTTTGCAACTTTAGGAACTGGTACTATGGTGGAGACCTTGAAATCATCTGGAACTTTACCAGATTCTAAAGAAGTATTGATAATATTTATCAAGGGTTTAGCAATATTGTCATAGGTATTTTTTATAAATATGCTTTTGGTATGCGTGTAATTTTTTTTTCAGCGCGAAAATGCCTACATGCCTGGCTGTAAAAATACCTGAAATACCTACTCAGTTTTTTGCTCCGCTTTCCCCTAATATTTTATTTAAATTTATTATTTTATACACATAAACATAGTTTGCTGTGTATTTAGATTGACTTATTGCGCTGTCATTCCTGAGTTCGCGTAGTCTTACTTTTTCGGGAAAATTTTTGTGAAAATACTTTAGATTACCGTAAAAATTTTAGTGCTGATCCATTAATAGTGTCCCTAGATCTGATTTTTTGAAAAACTTCAATTAGGTAAGCATTTTTTATCAAATTATGTTTCCATATAAGATAGGCTGATTGTGTCATATTCGTAGGTATACATGTTTTTGGCAACCATCACTTTGATTCACTTTAATATTAATAAAAAGTGTTATTTATTAACAAATACGCATTTCAGTGCTTTAAAATGGATCTGTAAATTTATTGCTGACATATTTTTGTAGTTTAAGATCAACTACGTTTTAAATTCGTATCCGGGCAAAGAACCCTATTGTCGGTTTAGGTAATTAAATTAATGATCTGTCAGATTCGATTCGCGTAAGTTTATTTTTTTACAAAGTTTTTCGAAAATACTTCAGATATCATTAGAAATTATAGTGGTGATCCATAAATAGGGTTTCTAGATCTGTTTTTACAAAAAACTTTATTTGGGTAAGCGTTTTTCATCAAAATATGTTTCTATATAGAATAAGCTGATTATGCCGCATTCGTATACATTTTTATGACAAGCTTCACTTTAATTTACTTTAATATTAATAAAAAGTGATATTTATAAAAACGTACGCATTTTATTGCTTTAACATTTATTTATAAAATTGTTTACTGATATGTTTTTTTATTTGAGATATACTGTGTTTTCAATTTGAATCTGGGCAAAGATTCTAAGTGAATGGTTACATTGGATGCGAATACGTGCGATTTTTTAGTCGTGCGATGTCGGACGTAAAAACAAACTAACTAATTTAAAGGTGTGCGGTTACAATAGTTGCGATGTAGTCGAATGTTTTCGTACGATGTCGGACGACTAAGTGAGAAGAACAAACATGTTTGTTTTTTCCGGCGATATCGTACGAGACTTTCTGTTATAAACGATATAGAAAGCTAGCACCTGATTTCAAACATTAGGATGAATACTTTTCCGAAAATTAGAATATGATTCGAGTTGTTGGTGGATCATATTAAGTATATAATTAAATGTTGAAGGCAACATTCTAAAGTACTCATAAAACTTTTGTGGCTGCTTACTTAGCTCATTGAAGAGGGTTACGTACTCCCTTTTCTGGTCTCTCCTTAAGTATATACCATTAACCAAATATTTTCTTTTTTTATTTAATACCATAAATTTCAAACAACTATTTTTAAGGAAATGTAAATCCTCTTCGTCATCCATTTTAAACTAAAACTGTAAATGCAACGAATCGCAAACAATGTTAACCACACAATCGTACGACAAATGGTCTTACGGCATCGCACGATTAAAAAATCATACGTATCCGCATCCAATGTAACCATCATTCACTAATTGTCAGTTTCGATTCGCGTAAGTATTCGTTTTTTGTAATATTTATCGAAAATACTTCGGATATTGTTACAAATTTTTGGTTTTGATATATTTATAGTGTTTTTAAATCTATTTTTTCTTTAATTGTATTAGTATTCTTTATCAAATTATGCTCCAAGTCAGGACATGCTTCATATTATATTTGTATTACTTAGTTTTTTACATAGTTGTCAGTTAATTGCCCTAACATGTTGCGATTACTCAAACATTATTAAAAAAAATAATATTCATAAGGTGGAGTGGGGTAAGTCCTTCCCATTTTCGTTTAATTCGACTTTGCCATTTATTTTTTCGATTAACACTTTAAATATTTAATATTACGTTGGCATTATTAAAAAGTACAACTAACACTCTATGGTTTGCACTATCAGAAACACAAATTACTATCAAAAGTTATAACTTTTATAAAAAATCAACAAAATGTAGTAGCTACTCCGGACTTGCCCCATGTACGGGGCAAGTCCGTAACCAGCTGTTTAAAACTTATTGAAATCTATATTTATATGTTATGAGGCAGAATTGGAATATTTTGTTTTCCATTTATAAAATGTTTTTACCAAATTAAAATCGGTTGTTTATTTTCAAAGTTATGGATTTTTACAAAAAAGACTGCTTGGGTAGGTAAGTTGAAAACTAAAGAAAATAGGCCTTCGGTTGGTTTTTTTGACATAATTTCGAACCATTTTAGATCTAGAAAGTTATAAATATATAATTTGGCAAAGAAACCAGAAAAAGCAACTTGAGATGTCTGCATAAGGTAAATAACTGCGGCCTCACCCCGTCAGATACTCCGAACTTACCCCTTGCACTAACATTTAAGGGGCAAAACCGGAGTAGTGATTTTCTTAAAACATTTCAAACAATTTAAAGATTTTTTTTATTTAACGTAAATTGTAAGACATTTTCTTAATACTTACCAAAAATAATTGCTCTTGACACAAAATTTGTTGCAATATCACGGTATTTCCTTCGCCAACTCTAACTTCCAGGTGTAGTGCAACATGTATGAAAACTTACAGATGTCATAAAAACTCTCAACTTACTTATTAATTAGCGACATCTATTTCTATGACTGCGCAACAATTAAATGCAAGTTTGTAATTCGTAGGATGTATAATCTAGTGCATATTAGAATAGATTTAATGCGTTTACGATCTTGCCCCGTTTACGATCTTACCCTCACTCCACCTTATAAAAGTAAGTATTTTTCACTCTTTTTTTGATTTTCCTTGATTTTTACTAGTTTTTTTTAAATCCTAACTGTCTTTTGTCAATTTGCATATATATATATAGTATAGTACAGTACTGCAGGCCTTTGAGGCCCATGACTTTTTTTTTTCTTTATCGTTCTTCAACTGCCTTAACAATTTCTCTCCACAGGTTGCGATTCTGTACTTTTGCACCCCAATTTGGTTCTACCTCTCTGATATCTTCCAACACCGCGTCCAACCATTTTTTCTTTGGTCTCCCTCTTTTTCTTTTACCTCCTTACCCTTCTTTAATGACCTTTTTTGCATATCTATCTTCTGGCATCCTCCTAGTATGCCCGAACCATCTCACCCTTTGAGCTTTTATGAAGCTTGTTACTGATGGGTATTTATAAAGATCTTTCAATTCTTGGTTAGTTCTTCTTTTCCAGAGTCCTTCATCTGTTTTTATTCCCCCCAGAATTTTCCTTAGTACCTTCCTTTCCCATATATCCAGTTTTGTTTCTTCCGCTTTTGTTAAAACCCATGTTTCGCTTCCGTATGTCACTGTTGGTCGTATTATTGTTCGATAAATTTTAATTTTGGCTTCTCTAGATAACTCCTTTGATCTTATTAACTTATTTAAAGATCCCACAGCTTTACTTCCTTTCACTAGTCTTTTATTTATTTCTTTCCATTCTTCGTTTTTATTTATCAGCGTTGCACCCAAGTATTCGAATTCACAGACTTTTTCAATTTTATATTTTCTGTCCTCCCCCGCTTTAATCTCTATATATTATTTTCTACCGTCCACATTCTGATGGTTTAGGATCATATATTTTGATTTCTTCTGATTTATACTAAGTCCGTAATTTTTTGCAACCTCTTCCAACTTACAGAACGCTCTTTCCAGTTCCTTCCTTGTTCTGCTTAGCAAAGCTAAATCATCTGCATATGCAATTATCTGTTGCTTGTGGTGATAAATAAGCCCTGTTGTTTGTATGTTGCTATCTCGTACAATTTTTTCCAACACTAGATTGAAAACCGTTGTCGATATTGGATCTCCTTGCTTTAATCCTTTTTGGACTCTAAATTTGTCTGATACAGTAGTTCGCTAATTTTCCAAATTTTTCTTGATTTTTACTGGGTTTTAAGAACCCTTACAGTTTTTTGCGAATTTTTAATTTACAGGATTTCAATTCTTTTTCTTCTAATTCTTTAAAATTCATGAAAATGTTTTAAATTTGCCCTTTTTAGATTTTTTAAAACATTTTTAAGCCCACTTAAATTGGTTTATTTTTTACGAATTTAATATTTCTCCGCAGCATTTTTACGTTTTCAAATATTTTTCCAATTTTGCCAGTTTTTGTTTTTTTAACAGCTTTTCGTATTTTTGTTTTAATTTTTCATGAAATTTCGTTTCCAATTTTTATAGATTTTCGTTAGTTCTTCGATATTTTTCATTTTTGTTGGTAAATTTATCATTTCTGGAATTTCAAACCTTTTGTTAGAATTTTTAAATTTTTTGTGAATTTTCCTACAAAATACAATTTCTTTTATGACCACACTTTTATTTTGATCAATTATACTAATTTCGTAATAACATTAATCTATCTAATCAATACCAATAACTTAGTTACCTATACTTCAAAAAGATGCAAAAATTAGATAATACTGTCAACTTTTTAATTCCATTAATTAATTTGCTTATCGCATCAACAATATTAGAGTATATACAAATTAATATTAAGTTATTTTTAACAAGAAAAACATGAAATAGCCATTACGAAATTAACTAACACTCCTTGAAATAATAAAAATTGTACCTATGTCGTTCTAATACTCAGGAAATTGCATGTACCTAAACTTATCTTTTCATGAAATCGGGCGATTATCGAATGTGAAAAGTGTTACAAGTGGTCCCTTAATGAAAAGGACAAATTATTGTCGTGTTTGGACATTAGGTATATAAATATTTCGATTTTTCTGCTATATAAACATTATATTTCTACATAGATCCTTAAAAATTGTATATTAAAATATAACTAAAATAAGAAAAAAAATACTCATACCCATTTTGATCTGATACAGTCCCTTGCATCCAAGATCTGGCAGTGGTTAAGGGTTCTTCTTTAAGGCTAGGTCCACGTGGTTGATGATGATGATGAAGACCGGTAGCATCTTGATGATGATGCAAACCGAACATCAGTCCAGGACCGGCAACTCTAGATGTACCCGTTCCTGAAAAAAATATATATTTACAGGATACAATTTTACTTAAATTCTTAATTATTTTCAAACGTGGATTTTCTTAATTTAACTTTATTTTCTATTTATTTTTGACGTTATAGGTACTTCTATTCATGCACTCGGTTGAAAAGATTTGTGTACAGTTAAATGGGAAAAATCATTACATATATAATGGTCTGAGTAAGAGAGAGACAGACACACTTATAAGTTATATTGGTCGGTAAAAACAAAGATGAAATATTTATCACATGTTATTAGTCATAACTATAAGTCCTTTAAATACCGTTTCAACATTCAGTACATTGAAAAGGGATAGAGGATAGATATACAAAAAACAGTCTGAACTAATGTATGAATATCCTAGTGACGGACCACATGATTATTTGACAGATTATTTTATAATTCTGTCACGTAAGTTAACATACTAAGTTTAGTATTTTATATTAATAATAATATTCAGTAATGAGTAATGTATTGTAGTCTAAAATACCGTTAGATGGTTGCAGTATATCCTGCACTATGCTTTTTAGGTTGTTGGCTACATAAACAGAGTTTTTACAAATAGTCGAGGAAATAAAGCACCAAGACCTCCGAATTTTGTAACGTAAGATGGATCGGAATGCGTTTTTTACATTGGATTCATTAAAGTATCAGGAAATTTGTCGCTATATTTTATAATGTAAAAATTGAAATTGAATTTCTGCATTCGAAAAGTAAGTATTGCTGGGTTCAATTTGTATACTCGGGGTTTTTGGAGTCGCTGAACACGAATATCACGATTCCGAAAGTCTCCCTTGCACTTGGTGTCTAGGGTATTTACCTCTTCTCCTGGGTTTTATGTAAATTTTGTACGAAATTAGTGCACTTGGTGCCCTCGGTGGTTTCTTTAGTCGCTTAATACGATTATAATAATGACGATGGTGTTCGAAACAACTAGTGCTTAAGAAGGACCTCGTCTCCAGGAATTTTATGCAAATTCGATACAAAAAGAGTGTGCACATGGTACTGGGAGGTTTTCGGGGTCGCTTACCACGAATATCATATAATTAGTTTGCCAAATCATTCGCATACAAATTTATGAATCCATGCGCTTGCATAGAAGTATAACTTCTGCCGGCAGTCCCACTGACTGCCACACTAGTCTTTTTGGAACGAAGTTCCCTTTCGCGCGTTACGAACAGTTACGACTGACGCTAGGAGCTAGCAAAAAAAAATTCATAGCAAAAGTTGTCACGACACTATGACACGACACACGCATGTTTCTCTCTCTCACAGACCAAAAAATAAATAACTCTCTCTCCCCCTCTCTGTTTTTATAAATTAATAAATTCATAAACATTTTAAAAATAGTTCGTAACTTGACTATTTAGGTACCTACGTCAAATTACCTTAACTGTCAGTTACTGTCAAATATTTTAATTTTAAAATTTTGTATTGAATTGTTCATTCCTGTTTTAAATTATAAAAAGTAATTCTAAAAAGATGTGTTATCTAAAGCTCTGGTATTGTATAAATGGACACTTTTGTTAAAAGAAACGAACTGTTAGGTAAGTAGAGATTTTATACAGACAATAATAAATGCTTATGTACGTATAAACACTCTGTTGTGTTTACAAATTACTAATTCCTTCACTAATTAATCGAAAGGAACTTCGTTCCATCCGGGTGTCCCTTGACACCTCACACTTTTTTTATTTTTTCTTAAATTTGAACTAAAGATATATTGTCAAAAAATAAATAGAAAATTTTTATAGTACAAGAAAAATAATGATTTAAAGAAAGAATGTGATCATTTTTTAGTTAACTATTTACTTTGGGTGCATTTCTTATGGCATTTTTAAAAATTAGAATCTAAACAAGCAAAAATTGACATTAAGAAAAATTTAAAAAAATGTTGCATCCGATAGGACTCGAACCTGTGATCTCTATCTATATAGCGATAACACCTTTAACCAATTAGGATATTTGATACATATTTTATCGAATTTTTGAAATTTAGAAATAAGACAGCCAAGAATTCATATTAACGGGACATAAAAAATGAGATCTCGATCTATAGCCGTTAGCGTCTTAGACCTATAGTTTACGGATGATCTTAGCGTCTATTCGGCGATTTTAATAATATTTTAATTGAACTAAAGTTGTCTATAACATCTATTCAATTCCTGTTTAAGCCCATATATGACGTTAATAAGACAGACAAATCCACAATTGAAAGATCAAACCATAATAAAGTTACATTTTTTTAAATTTCCATTAGTATCAATTAAAAAAATCCTATAATGGATATCTCAAATAAATTATATTGCTTTGCTTTGGAAACATTAAAATTTTTAGATTTTTTTTACAAACTTGATGTTCTGCTTATAGTTTCTAAGAGTTTATTAAAAAATTTAAAAATTTAACATTTTTAAGTATTCACATAGTAAATCTTTTTAAATATATGAAAATATCGGTTTTTACAATTTAATACAAAACCATCATTTCAAAAACCTAATTATAAGCAAATTTTTTTAAATTTAAAAAATCTTTTTAGACTTACGATTGGACAAATTTTATATACCTACTCTAGTCAACAACTTCAAAAAGGTGAAAAACTAAAATAAAGGTACTAAAAATATGAGCGATAGCTCATTGGATTCGGAATCACCTCTAGAAAAATGGTTTTAAAGGAAAAGTGTGCAGACAAAAAAATGCAATTGTTATTAACAAAATAAGATGAAAAAAAACATATTTATGTTTTTGTTAATAACTTGAAAAATATTAATATTTAAGCAATTTTGAAAAAAGCTCGTTAAAAAGGAGGAAATTTCCGAAAAAAAAGTTCTTCCTCCCGGAACTCTATCTCCCTTATTTATAATTTTAATTTGACGTTGAAAATAGGGTTCCGCGCGGCCTTTACGGCATGCACGCACCACCGCTAAACGGGGTTTATCAGATAAAATATTTTTTTTATGACATAAAATGTTATTTTAAAAATTTAAAAAATTTCCAGTATTTTCCTAACACTTAAAGGACTTTAGATCAGTTGGAAAAAATATTTTATCACTGTTTTTCAAAAAGTTATTCTATTGCTAACTAACAATTTTTTTTCTAATCTTTGTTGACATAAATAATGGGATAAAAGGTATAAATAATTGGCCTAAAAATTTGAAACTTCGTGGAGCCCTTTTCATATGTATACTTTACAAGATCCTGTGATAAATGTTCATTAAAGATTATTAATTTGTTAAAAATGTTTTTTAATATCATACGTCACGTTAACTGTAGCGCCTACTTAACTTGTGAATTTAAAAATGATATATCTTTTAAACTATTGGAGATATGTTAAAGGACATTCAGTACTCTAGTCAACATCTTTAAAAACGTGAAAAATTAAAATAAAGGTCCTAAAAATATGAGCGATAGCTCATTGGATTCGGAATCACCTCTAGAAAAATGTTTTTTAAG
The DNA here is from genome assembly GCA_964028335.1 of Altica lythri. Taxonomy (NCBI): domain Eukaryota; kingdom Metazoa; phylum Arthropoda; class Insecta; order Coleoptera; family Chrysomelidae; genus Altica; species Altica lythri. The sequence continues at coordinate 5,895,187 of OZ034809.1, forward strand.
GAAAAGTGTGCAGGCAAAAAATTGCAATTGTTATTAACAAAATAAGATGAAAAAAAAACAGATGTTTATGTTTTTGTTAATAACTCGAAAAATATTAATATTTAAGCAATTTTGAAAAAAGCTCGTTAAAGAGGAGGAAATTTCCGAAAAAAAAGTCCGTCCTCCCGGAACTCTATCTCCATTATTTATAACTTTAATTTGACGTTAAAAATGGGGTTTGAGCGGCTTTTACGGCATACGCGAGCTACCGCTAAACGGTGTTTATCAGATAAAATATTTTTTTTATGACATAAAATGTTATTTTAAAAATTTGAAAAAATTCCAGTATTTTCCTAACACTTAAAAGAATCTCAATCAGTTGGAAAAAACATTTTATCACTGTTTTTTAAAAAGTTATTCAATTGTTAACTAACAAATTTTTTCCTAATCTCTGTTGACATAAACATTGGGATAAAAGGTATAAATAATTGGCCTAAAAATTTGAAACTTCGTGGAGCCCTTTTCATGTGTATACTTTACAAGATCCTGCGATAAATCTTTGTAAAAATTTACTAATTTGTTAATAATACTTTCTAATATCATACGTCACGTTAACTGTAGCGCCAAATAACTTGCCAATTAAAAAAATTATATATCTTTTAAACTATTGGAGGTATGATAAAGGATATTCATTTATTTGGAAAAATTCTATATTTTTCTTTACTTTTTCGCAATATTTTGCAATAGTTATGAAAAATCATAATTAACAAATTAATAAACTTTTATAAACATTTATCACAGAATCTTGTAAAGTATACATATGAAAAGGGCTCCACAAAGTTTCAAATTTTTAGGCCAATTATGTATACCTTTTATCCTATTGTTTATGTCAACAGATATTAGGAAAAAATTTGTTAATTAACAATTGAATAACTTTTTAAAAAACAGTGATAAAATGTTTTTTCCAACTGATTTAGATTCTTTTAAGTGTTAGGAAGATACTGGAATTTTTTCAAATTTTTAAAATAACATTTTATGTCATAAAAAAAATATTTTATTTAATAAACCACGTTTAGCGGTGCCGCGGGCATACCGTAAAAGCCGCGCGAAGCACTATTTTCAACGTAAAATTAAAATTATAAATAGTGGAGATAGAGTTCCGGGAGGACGGACTTTTTTTTCGGAAATTTCTTCCTCTTTAACGAGCTATTTTCAAAATTGCCTATATATTAATATTTTTCCAGTTATTAACAAAAACATAAATATATATTTTTTTTCATCTTATTTTGTTAATAACAATTGCAATTTTTTGCCTGCACACTTTTCCTTCAAAAAAATTTTTCTAGAGGTGATTCCGAATCCAATGAGCTATCGCTCGTATTTTTAGGACGTTTATTTTAATTTTTCACGTATTTGAAGATGTTGACTAGAGTAATAGGGGGGTAAATTCATTTAAAAATTACTTTTTTTAATTTAATTTTTTATCCTAATGCTTTATTTTTAGTTTACTAAAAAACAGTGTTTTTCTTTTAAAATAAGGAATTTGCAGAAGATAATAGTAAATTTTTAATATTTACAATAAAATTATGTTAATAGGTATATTAACAAATATTAAATTTTTTATTATTATTTTATAAACTTTTGTACAATTTAAAGATTTTATAAAAAGATATAAAATTTAAAATATCAAAACGGGTTTTAAATCTTAAATAGAAATTATAAATAGTTTTAATACAGAACATTGGAAATCGATAGGTGGGTTTCTGTTCTTACTGCCTATTGGCTTCTCTCCATATAAATACATGTTAAATTATGAGCAATAGCTGAAATATGAATATATGAATGAATATATGAATATATGAATGGTTGTATTTAATAATTATTTAAAATTATTTTTTTCTCTTTTATACATTTAAAAATAATAATGAACATTAATATTGATTAATTAAATAATAAAATCTTAATAGTAGATATGTAATTGAACCATTTTTTATATATAAATTAAATAAATTTTTAAATGGCATCCTAAATCATTACCCAAATTTAAATTTTTTACGTTAAATATATTTTTGATAATTTTTTTAATTATAAAAAAATTCTTAATCCAAATAACATTAATATTATTATTATTATTATCAACAAAAATTTTTCGTTTTCAGTTTATTTACCTATTAACAAGATATTTCTTTATCATTTTCATTAGTTTTGTTTTAATAATTTTATTACCAACACAAAATTATTAAAAAAGTGTGGCATATTAGTTAATATATTTTTAAAGTAAATCTGATTAATTAATTTACAAAAATATATATATTTAATATAAATAAAATAATAATAAATTAAACAAGGGGACTAATGATATAATACATGATTTACTGATTAAAAAAAAAATAGTTTAACTGGGTATGGTAAATTAAAATTATTTAGAAGTACCTGGGTAGAGTTTCCGACCCCACGCGGCTGCCACAGGGTCCAGTTCGTGAGCCGTGAGGGAAAGCGCGGGCCAAGGAGACGCCGTTGGATAACCGCGCTCCACGGGATGTCCCTCGTCCGACCTCGTCTTGATAGTTTTTCAAGACGTTCAATGAAGTCCTGCCTTAACGGCCACAAAATCACATTCAAGTATTTAAACCAACAAAAAACAACAGTTTCACCCGCACACTCTTAACAACGCTTGTTTTGATCTCGCGAGAGTTCCTGCACCGAGTAAGGTCAAATCGCGACTGGGACTCGGTATTGATAAGCACTGAGAATACTTCTCTAGAGCTCCCTCCCAGGGGTCAAGCCACGCCTCACGGGATTATCACTGAGTTGCGATAAGGGTAGTGGGCGTGCTCTAGGAGTCGACCCCAGGAGAACAAGCCAATCGCTTGGGAGAATACGAGCGTCCTGCAACCAATCGAGTAACGGAGGTACACCCAGGGGCTATAGCTGGGATGGAGTTTCTAGTAGTGGTCTCTACTGGGAGATCGCAGAAGTGTGTACTTTAAACGAAGTGCAGCTTTCCGTCGAACGGTAGCAGGTTAGTCGCAGGATAATTTCTAAGCCGCTACACGCGATTCCTGCTACCACAGTACACGTTATTCTATTCAACGAGGTGGTTGTATCACAATTTTCGTTTAATTCTTTTCGCAAAACAGCAAAAATATTTTTAAAAACTACGTGAATTTGATATAGCAGGAATTCTTTCATTGCTAAAAATAAAATTTATTTAGGTACTTCTTAATCAACTTACAAATAAATTAATAAAAAAATCTTAAATGCCTACCTCTTTAAAATAAATATGTTTATTGGAAGCGATTTGAGACAATGTGTTAATAATATAATTTTTGAGAGTTTCTTCTGTATTAATCGCACGTAATCAATTTTTTTTTAGAATTTTTTCCTTATGTTCTTTTAGCTGTAACTCTTCTCTTACACCTGAATTGTTTTTGCTCCTAATAATTTAATTTTTGGTTCAAGTTCTATAAATGTATTTTTTTTTCATTTACCATTTGTTTTAAAGGTCTTTCGCTGAAAGAAAAATAACTTTTCAGTATGTTAACCCTACCAGCTAAATCTGATTATTTTAATTTTAGTGCAAAATTTTCAAAGTTAAATTATTCCGTAAAGTTGTAATTACTAAATTCGGTGTAACGAAGTGGTTGCCGCCTTGGCTAAAAGTATTAGGCCTTGTCCTACAAAGCTACACTAAAAAACATACTTTATCTCAAACAATAAACTTTCTGCTAACTTTTTTCGTTAGGCATTATTGTTTTCGGTAACTTCTCTTAGAGTTTCTTTATAAAATAATACAAATCTCCCCTTAAAGAAAGTAAAATAGTGTATTTTTGAACACTTTAATTAATTTTTTTATTATAGACAAAATTTCCTCATATTTAAAGAAAATTCTTGTCTTATCTAAATTGTGTACTACCTTATCTCACTAGATATTTTTTTACAAATACTGCTTTTCTTAGGAATATATTATAAATTGATGCTTTTTCTTGGTGTATCTAAAGGAGAGGAAAGGAATTAAAGATGCGTTAAGTCCAATTTTCTTCATTAGACCCAATCTGCATTCACCCTCCGCGATGCTCGGCTGCTCTTTTACATCCGACAACTAGCATTTTTATGAGCCTTATAAATTTGTTTAATTGCTCTTCCATGTAAAACAACCCCGAAGAAAATGTAACTTTGTTATTAGATTGATGACTATGTTCTAGTTAAATAAGTTCTTAAATGTTTTCTAATTTATTTCTTTGAAATTTTTGATGTAGTCAATTTTTTTACAAAGACCAAAAGCTAATTCGCGATATCAAAATTACAAAAAATTAAGGTTTATCCATTTAGATTTTCTGATACTCTAATCTAAATTTTTCAATTAGTAGCTTGAATGACTTAAGGTTTATTACCTTACTTTAAGTTCTCAAACGAGGTATCAGTCGCATGTCATGTATAATAATACCTGACCACAAATCTATTCAAATAATTAACGTTACAGGGAAACTTACAAGAAGTTGTAAATCCATTATTAATTCTATGAATGTCAGAAATGTATATCCCCAGGAGGTGATTGTTTGGATTTGACTTTGAGTCCCTTGACCATAAACCCTTCTGGTTACTGATAATAATATGATTATACAGTGGCATGTTTCATCTTTCTGATGTACTAAGAAGTAGGTACTTAACTTTTTTATTTAACAGTTGTGAGACAGTAACTTTATTGGTGTCGTTTTTTTTACGTTCAATACGAACCCCAGAACGTATCATAAAAATGATTCCCAAAATTATTGTTACTATACATATGTATGGACTATCTGAATTCCTAAATTTTCGAATGTTCAAATGCCCGTATGTTCGAAAGTCTAAATGCACGTCTATCTGAAAATCCAAATATCTGAACGTCCGAATTTCCGAATGACTAAAAGTCCAAATGTACAAATATCTGAATGCTCAAGTGTTCAAAAGTCTTAGTGTCTGAATAAACAAAATATGACATGTAACACGTGTCATGCGACATGTGACGCGTGACATATCTGATATTTGACGTGTGAGATGCGAGAAGTGATATGAGAGTAAATGTCCGAAATGTCCTAAAGTTTAAATTTCCGACAGTCTGATTGCCCGAATGGTTAAATGCCTTAATTTTTGAATGCCTTAATCACTGAATGTGTGAATGTCCGAATGTCTAAATGTCCGAAAGTTTAAAGTCTGAATTTCTAAATGTGTGAATGTCTAAATATGTAAATGTCAGAATGTATGAATGTATGAATGTATGATTTGAATGTATGAATGTATGAATGTATGAATGTATGAATGTATGAATGTATGAATGTATGAATGTATGAATGTATGAATGTATGAATGTATGAATGTATGAATGTATTGTCACGCCTGGGGGGATTGGAGATATGTGCCTTAGTGTTTTGTAATGAGGGGTAGCATACTGAAGGCACTTCCCACCCAGGTCGTGGTTATCTACCCCCTGGTTAGGTATCCTGCTGAAGGCAGAAAACTAACCAAGGGGAAGATGAGATAAACAACAGGAAACAAACAACAAATATATTAACAAAGAAACAATAACAATGAATAATTAAATATAACTAACGAATAACAAAATACAAATCTTAACTAATCTTACCAAATAAACTACATGGTGGCATGTCACACTTAGGTACTCACGAAAATATGTCAGGAGTCACAACGGCCCAGACCCAAGGGTCTGTTTTAGGGACACCCCAGAGGGTGACCCTTACAGACAACCTTAGACTCCGAACTCCACGTGTCCGACCTCAACAACTTGCTTTTATAGCCAATTCATATTCTACGTGAGAATAAAAATTAAACTATTTAAACACGTGTCGAGATCTAACGCAATGACTTTGACCTGGTAAAATGTAATACAAAACAATATAGTAAAATATAAACTAATAAATTAATATGTGGGGCAAACTGCCCTCTCATCGTATGTGACAGTATGAATGTATGACTGTATGAATGTATAACTGTATAAATGTATGAATGTATGAATGTATGAATGTATGAATGTATGAATGTATGAATGTATGAATGTATGAATGTATGAATGTATGACTGTATGAATGTATGAATGTATGAATGTATGAATGTATGAATGTATGAATGTATGAATGTATGAATGTATGAATGTATGAATGTATGAATGTATGAATGTCTGAATGTCTGAATGTCTGAATTTCTTAATGTCTGAATTTCTTAATGTCTGAATGTCTTAATGTTGCAAGATCCAAATGTCTAAGCCCAAATGTCCGAATATCCAAAAGTCCGAATGTATGTATGTCCGTATCCATTTTTGTCCCTTTTCTACGTTTACTCCATTCGTCAGAACATCTTATAAGAATTTAAAAATTACACAAACAACTTTATAAGTAGGTATATATTTTTTTATTGCTTTATTCTAAAGTTTATTCTGTCTTCCAAAACGACATATAAAAAGCTTTGATTGGAATCTATATAGGTACCTACTTTAAAAGGAATAAATGTGTTTAGATATATAAAAATTGTTGACCGGAAGAGATGCCCGTTTAATTTTTTCTTAAATCTGAATAACGTAGCAAACAAATATTTGCTAAATTATCCGCACCTAATTCTAAAATCCCTAAGGTTTCTTTTATTTAACAAGATTACAAGAGATCGTTAATCATCTCATTATCCCTGGAATCCCTTGTCAAAAATTAACCGTCAGTCAATTATCAAGAAGTCAGCATTCAACAAAAAGGATAATAATACATTTAGGGCCTTAGGTTGTAAAAACGTCAGGTATACTATTGAGTTAATCGGGTAACAACTGAACTCAAAAATGTATAAAATATGCATGAAACCGAATTTTCCCTGTAAAAGGCGGAGGCAGAGTTATAAATCAATTTTTCAATATTCTCGTGCTAACATCGTGTGAAAATTTGTGTCTGATATAGATACAAATTTTCAACGAATTGGAAGTGATAAAAAAACAAATAGATACCTTTACCAACATGAACTTTTACTTTAATTATTCACTCCTATCATATGTAATTAAAAGAAGATATAGGATAAGACATGTTCATTTGCAAAATCAAATTAACTACCTACTCCCTCTATCCGAATGAGTTATTGAATATTTTAGTATTTCGGACCTCATATCATGTCAGTTAGGAAACCGGAGTAACTTACTGCTGTGTTATAGTTGACATCCTAAATCTAATTATTGCAATGTGTTTGATACATATCCAAGATGTTTCAACTATAGCACAGAGGTGTCTATTATAACCATCTATTCATCAAATGAAATTATAAATTTGTTATAAACCAATAATATCAAGAATTTACGAATTACAACTATATAAGCAGATAACGAATTAGGAATAGGTACTAGCTATCATAGTTTTCAATAGATGGACTTTACTTTAAATAGTGTAACTTTAAAACGTCCTAAAGGGCTTTATTTCACTAGCTAGCTCAATTGAGTCGTGGGTTATCTTTTGAGAGTATTACCATCAGCCGATAACAAATTAAGAATACCTGCCATAGTTTCCAATAGGATCTGGACTTTACTTTAAATAGTGTAACTTTAAAACGTCCTAAAGGGCTTTATTTCACTAGCTAGCTCAACTAAGTCGTGGGTTACCTTTTAAGAATATTACCATTAGCAGATAACAAATTAAGAATACCTACCATACTTTCCAGTAGGATCTGGACTTTACTTTAAGTAGTGTAACTTTAAAACGTCCTAAAGGGCTTTATTTCTCTAGCTAGATCAACTAAGTCGTGGGTTACCTTTTAAGAGTATTACCATAAGCAGATAACAAATGAAGAATACCTACCATAGTTTCCAATAGGATCTGGATTTTACTTTAAATAGTGTAACTTTAAAACGTCCTTAAGGGCTTGATTTCAGTAGCTAGCTCAACTAAGTCGTGGGCTACCTTTTTAAGAGTATTACCATAAGCAGATAACAAATTAAGAATACCTACCATAGTTTCCAATAAAGCAGTATGGGACTGTCATCAGGCCATGAAAACCCTGGGAGAGTACAACAAGGTTATCCTTAGTTGGGTTCCGGGGCACAAAGGTATCGCTGGCAATGAGGGAGCAGACAAGTGGGCAAACAAAGGAGCTGAAAGCCCGCTCATTGGCCCAGAGCCGACGTGTGGTATTGCTTACAACACAGCACGAAGAGCTGTTCGCCAGTGGATGGGCATAGAACATCGAAAGAGCTGGGAAAGAACAGAAGGTAAAATACAGTCAAAGAGAATGCTGCAGACACCTACTGGTGCTATAGCGGCAGATGCCCTTGGGCTGAGGATGAAGACCCTGCGGAAAGTGGTTGGCTTCATCAGCGACCACTGGGTATTTCGCGGACACCTACATAAGATGGGAATTCAAGTTGAAAACCTCCTATGTAGAAAATGCGGTGAGGAGGAGGAAACAGCCTTCCACGTGATATTCATGTGCCCAGCCCTGCAAGGTCTGCGTGTGAGATCCCTTGGCCTACCGACTGGAGATCAAAGGGAAGAACGGGAAACCATAGTCAAAAGAATCTCTTGGTTCATTAAGAACCTGGGATTTGACGAAGAATGAGGACCTGTGAATGAGGGTGCACAATAAGCTGTACTAGCTGCGATGCTATCCCATGGACTACCTCTAAGCCTGGCCCTCTTTTAAAAAAAAAAAAAATAGTTTCCAATAGGATCTGGACTTTACTTTAAATACTGTAACTTTAAAACGTCCTAAAGAGCTTTATTTCCCTAACTAGCTCAACTAAGTCGTGGGTTACCTTTTTAAGAGTATTACCATAAGCAGATAACAAACTAAGAATACCTTACCATAGTTTCCAATAGGATCTGGACTTTACTTTAAATAGTGTAACTTTAAAACGTCCTAAAGGGCTTTATTTCAGTAGCTAGCTCAACTAAGTCGTGGGTTACCTTTTAAGAATATTACCATTAGCAGATAACAAATTAAGCATACCTACCATAGTTTCCACTAGGATCTGGACTTTACTTTAAATAGTGTAACTTAAAAACTTCCTAAAAGGCTTTATTTCCCTAGCTAGCTCAACTAAGTCGTGGGTTACCATTTAAGAGTATTACCATAAGCAGATAACAAATTAAGAATACCTACCATAGTATCCAAGAGGATCTGGACTTTACTTTAAATAGTGTAACTTTAAATCGTCCTAAAGGGCTTTATTTCCCTAGCTGGCTCAACTAAGTCACGAGTTATCCTTTAAGAGTATTACCATAAGCAGATAACAAATTAAGAATACCGACCATAGTTTCCAATAGGATCTGGACTTTACTTTAAATAGTGTAACTTTAAAACGTCCTCAAGAGCTATATTTCCCTAGCTAGCTCAACTAAGTCGTGGGTTACCTTTTAAGAGTATCACTAAAAGCAGATAACAAATTAAGAATACCTGCTATAGTTTCCAATAGGATCTGGACTTTACTTTAAATAGTGTAACTTTAAAACGTCCTAAAAGGCTTTATTTCCCTAGCTAGCTCAACTAAGTCGTGGGTTACCATTTAAGAGTATTACCATAAGCAGATAACAAATTAAGAATACCTACCATAGTTTCCAAGAGGATCTGGACTTTACTTTAAATAGTGTAACTTTAAAACGTCCTATAGAGCTTTATTTCCTTAGCTACCTCAACTAACTCGTGGGTTACCTTTTAAGAATATTACCATTAGCAGATAACAAATTAAGAATACCTACCATAGTTTCCACTAGGATCTAGACTTTACTTTAAATAGTGTAACTTTAAAACGTCCTAAAGAGCTATATTTTCCTAACTAGCTCAACTAAGTCGTGGGTTACGTTTTTAAGAGTATTACCATAAGCAGATAACAAATTAAGAATACCTACCATAGTTTCCAATAAAATCTAGACTTTACTTTAAATACTGTAATTTTAAAACGTCCTAAAGAGCTTTATTTCCCTAGCTAGCTCAACTAAGTCGTGGGTTACCTTTTTAAGAGTATTACCATTAGCAGATAACAAATTAAGAATACCTACCATAGTTTCCAATAAAATCTAAACTTTACTTTAAATACTGTAACTTTAAAATGTCCTAAATAGCTTTATTTCCCTAACTAGCTCAACTAAGTCGTAGGTTACCTTTTTAAGAGTATTACTATAAGCAGATAACAAATTAAGAATACCTACCATAGTTTCCAATAGGATCTGGACTTTACTTTAAATACTGTAACTTTAAAACGTCCTAAAGAGCTTTATTTCCCTAGCTAGCTCAACTAAGTCGTGGGTTACCTTTTTAAGAGTATTACCATAAGCAGATAACAAATTAAGAATACCTACCATAGTTTCCAATAGGATCTGGACTTTACTTTAAATAGCGTCATTTTAAAACGTCCTAAAGGGCTTTATTTCAGTAGCTAGCTCAACTAAGTCACGAGATATCTTTTAAGAGTATTACCATAAGCAGATAACAAATTAAGAATACCTACCATAGTTTCCAATAGGATCTGGACTTTACTTTAAATACTGTAACTTTAAAACGTCCTAAAGAGCTTTATTTCCCTAGCTAGCTTAACTAAGTCGTGGGTTACCTTTTAAGAGTAGATATTACCATAAGCAGATAACAAATGTGTTTGTTAATTATATACGTCTATCATTTTGGTCCATTTTAAGCCTTTTTTCAACTACTAGTTTCAAAAGAAAGGGAGAGAAATGTTAGGTTCCTTTTTCATGTTTTTTATGTGAGATTCAGTTACTCTGTCTTTGTACTAACTTTGCTTGCTTTGGACCATTTGTGGTAGTGTTCTTAACATAGTTTTCCAACTGTCAGTTTTAAAAGAAATGGGTACAGATGTATTGGTTCTTTTTCCTAAGTGTTTTCTTTATATAAAATTCAGTTTCTGCTTCTTTGTACTAATGCTGTTAATCTTTGTACAATAAATGTATCATTTTGGACCATTTCTAGTATTTTTCCAACTATTAGTTTCAAGAGAAATAGAGAGCAATGTCCTGTTTCTTTCCCATGTTTTTCTTTGTATGAGATTTAGTTTCTCCTTATTTCTACTAATGTTGCTTGTCTTTGGGAAGTTAGTCTATCATTTTGGTCTATTAGTGGTAGTTTTCCATTTATTTTGGACTATTTTTGATAGTTTTCCATCTCTTAGTTTCCTACGTGCTTTTTTAGTTACACCTTCTTTGTACTGACGTTGCTTGTATTTGGGAAGTAAGTCTATCGTTTTGGGCCTTTAATGGTAGTTTGCGAATCATTTTGGACCATTTTTACTATTTTTGCAACTATTAGTTTCTTTCCTATATTTTTCTTTATATGTACAGTTGTTTTGAACCGATGTTGCTCATCTTTTTGAAATAAGTCTATCCATTTCGGACCATTTTTCATATTTCTTCAACTATCAGTATCAAAAGAAAGGGATGTCCTGTTTCTATATAATATTTACAACTTTCTGGTGCAGTCACTGAAAGGATATAAAATTTTCTATCATAAAAAACTTCCCTCTTGCATAAATCAAGCTGTGTGGTATAGTAATATTTGGCCAACTGTTCATTTCATCGTCGATGGTATCTGGTCCATTGTCTGACCCTCATTACACTCGAATTAAATGAAAGTTGTTGTGTTTTTGATAACGTCTAACAAAAGATTCCTCTTACTAGATATAATGCATTACTTACTTACCTGTCAAATTATCCCCACATCAATCTTATATGAGGGTGATGCCTATTAATTCCAAAACCATCGGTCACCCAAAACTTTACTAGTTTACATTGTTTTGATAGAAATAATTAGATATCCCTAAAGCAACTTTTATAGAAAAGTTTTCGTGTTTCAATATATCGTTAAAAATCTTTATGATAGTATGATCCATTTTTAATACACAAACAGAAGATTATATAGGTATAAAACAAACTATAGAAGAGAAGACAAACCCCATCTAATAGGGTCGTTTCGTCTCCCATATAGCCAGCAGCAAACATAATATAACAATTTGTCGAAGCAGAAAGCAGAACACACGTGATAGACTCACGAGTTAAATATAAGATTGTACACTTATAAAAATACTTTCTTAAGAAACTGTTGCATTTTGTATCAATTGAATAACTATTTTGATTTTATAATACATTTAAGGATTTTTTCTTATTCGCAATACCATAAAAACGCGCACGCATATGAAAGTTTATCGCATGGCTGGCATATTATTGGATACATACAATTATAAAATTACAGATATTTTTTAGTATTTTATTATCTGCTTCTTATGAAACGTTCTGGCGATTCAATGTTTGGTCTGTTATGGGCAAAAAAGTGTTGTCCAAGGTCTTCGTTTCGACTTCGGCAACTAAATCCTTTGCAATTAGGAGGTTTCTCTTCAAGCAATTGATATCCTCTAATTATTTTTGTCGTTGTTGGACTTTAGGACCAATACGTCCTAAGTTGAACAAGAGCCTTCCTGATCAGATCTGGATTTTCCCTTCGTAAAATCATAAACATATAAGAAACACAGTAGTGAAATAAGAAAGCTTTTTCGCAAGACTCCCTTACGTCTAACTCTAACTAAAGACAGAATTATAATAAGTAGGTTACCTACTATACTCGATCCGTTCAAAAGATGGAATTCAAGGACGCGTGATCAGTGATCATCGTAATCGTACGATGCCACGCCTTCTAAACTGAAATAACGAAGCACAGTTTACACTGTACTCATACCAGAGATAATATAAACTGTAGGCATCGAGGGTGGGTACTTTTTTGTTGAGTGGTGTAAATCGGACTTGTGACGTTTGTTGAGGAGAATAATATTTAAAGACTGCGTGCCGTTCACGTGATCATTCCATCTTTTGAATGGCTCGACATAGTTCTAAACAGAGATATGCACTATACGAAAAAATAACCCCCGGTCAAGTTTAAAACAGTTGACAGAATTCAGTATCAAATTTATTAAAGAAAAAATGTATTTATTAACAGAAAGGGCTTACTAAATCTAAAAGCTAATGAAATTTGAAATATATAAGGAATTTTAAAAGTCTTCTTTTGTCTATTTTAACCTTAGAGAATACCGATGTTCAATTTTTTTTTCTTTTTGACTACTCTACTTAAAGTTAGTTAAAGAATATTATTTAAGTAAGTTCTTTCAGTGTATAGAGGTTTCGTCAGTTCAAATAAGAGTCGTAGTAGGACTTTTAGGGTCGGCAATATCCTTCCGCAGGAGGTAATTTGTTTTCATTGGAGTCGGTAGCGTATAGCGCAATCAGGCTCGCCGACATCATCTGGTGGCCGTCGTGGGAATTACAGATAGTGGTAAATGGTTATTGCGATCGCTAAGACCGCGACTCATATATGTATTGACTTTTGGTATAATGCGCCTTTGGTCGGTATATTGGCAGTTTCGACGGTAATGGGCCTATACACGTATCCGATCGGCGCTACCATATATGACATACTTTGGAATGTCGAAGGTTTACAGAGTGATCAGAGAATTTGTACCAACAAATACATTTTAGAGGGTTATAAAAAATAAGTTCAGTTTAATCTTTAATTGTGGGATAATTAAAGATATAGGGGTGGTGTTAAGTTTCTTAACTTTATATCAAATTGTGATCCACAAAAATTGGTGAAGCTTTTCTTTAGTCACAGAGTTATACAATCATTTTGCAGGAAGTTGTGTTTTTTAAGGAAAAATATCCAAAAAACAGTTGCTAACTCTAATAACCAAAGGCAATAACACTCACTTGATAGTGTCAGAGCCACAGGGTTAATTCTTTCTTGAGTTCGCTAGGATTTGACATCTGTCATTGTTTTATAAATCATTTTTACATAATAGTACTAGGATTTGATATCTGTCTTTGTTTTATGTGTCAATTTGGGAAACAATCCCTAAATTCCGGGAGACCAAGGTCAGTGTCCACTCCTGACACAGAAGGAGCAATTTTGGAATGAGTAGAGGATAATCCAGAAACTAGTTTGCCGAAAATATCAGCGGAGGTAGGAGTTAGGGCTTTACCCGTACCATGTCCAACGAGTCCATATGCTCTGAACCACTTGATCATCATGCATGATTGAAGTTTTGCCGCTGGTTTCAACGAAATGAGGCTGTGAACCCCAATTTTATTGCAGACATTATTTTTACTGATGCAGCAGGGTTAACACGAAATGGAGTTTTTAATTTCCATAATTCGCATATGTGGGCCGACGAAAATCCCCATAGTATTTTGAAATCCAGGAATCTAAAACGTTTTTTGTTGAATATTAGTATATGTATAGGTATTTTGGGCGATCGGGTACTACCTAACCCATGCAGAACACATTGGGTGATCTTTTACACGATATTTTTTTAATACAAAGAAATCGAATGTGGTTTCAGCACGATTTTTTAATTGCAGTAAGAGAGCTTTTGGACGGATCTTTTGGCGACAAATGGAGAGGAAGGGGCGGACCTATCCATGGCTTGCAAGATTGCCTGATTTAAACCCCTTTGAATTTTTTCTTTGGAGACACTTAACAAATTTCGTACACGCCACTCCTGTGAATAACCTCGAAGAGATGAAACACAGAGTAGTCACGGGATGTCATCGAATCCTAGCCAATGAATGTATTTTAGAAAGAGTTTGACAGTCCCTACGGTGGAGATGTCGTAGCTGCATTGAAATAGAGTGAGAGCACTCTATTTGTTCCATGTTTCTGTTGTTTGTTAATAAATAAGTATCATAAACTATACGCACTATGTAAGAACTTCACAGATATAGCAGGAGATATATAGCAAATTAGGTTACTCCTTCTATAATCATTTTAAAAACATTAAACTGACCTGCATATATTGACCATTTTTTTCTTTATTTCATTTATTTTCAGCTTAGTTATAGGTACCCGTAAATATTCATAGGAGTTCTGACTAGAAATCTGATCTAAAGGCTTATAAGTTTAGGTTTTCTAAATTTAGAGTAATTATAAGTAAATCGTCCTGTATATGTCTGAAACTTTGGATTATTTTGAAGCTAGTATCAGCGCTGCCTTATACGTGACATCAAGGAATGTCATAAAAACACCAGAGTGAACAAACTAGCTTAGTCCAGTGAATACTAAAATTTTTAAAGGACTGAATGATTCGCAGCTTTGATTATGGCGAATTCCATCGGTTTCACGTTTGACTTTACCAACCGAAACTGATTAATTTATGCGAAATAGGTTGATGAGGATTGGATACGAAATGATTCATTAACGTTACTTGTATAAAACAAGAGATTTTTAGTATAAATAAGTAATTAACAGATACTTTGATTGATATTAGATAAAGTTTTGATACCAATAACAATTATATCAAAAAAATATTATAATAGCAATTAACATTTGAGTGGCACAATAATAGTAAATAATTATCGGTTTGTGCGTGTATGGTGGCGGTCGGCAGCATCCCAAAGGGCAAATTACGCCGCAGTGTCGGCGTCGGGACGCACGTCGAACTTGACGTACAATCGCCCATTTCCAATGTTATTTATTGGTATTCATATATGAGAAAATAAATTATGTTACACACAGGTCGCGTTTACTATAACTTTAATCGACAATTGCAGTACTGTTCATATATTTTCTCCCCTATTTTCACTAGATATATAGACCATTAATCAAGATAGGTAATACCTTTAGTTCCCTATCATAAAAATTATACTTCTTGGGTACAAAAGTAAGAAGAATTTCACTCCTAGTGCAAGAAGTCATACAATAAAGGATATCGTTCCAATTTTAACTAAAAAAATTATTTTCTTCATACCTCGGTCGAAAGTACGTTCTTTGGTCCCTAATTGCAGGGAAGAAAGTTTAACATTTACTCCCTGTTTAAGGCGGGACGAAAGTTGAATTTTCGGCCCTGCGCGTCATCATGTTTTGTCGTCTTTAACATTTACTCCCTGTTTCTCATGCGTAGTTACACTTGTAACTAGGGACTGTTTATTCTCGTGTCATTTCTATTTCAATCTATAACCTTAAAAATAATCATCAATGTTGTTTATTTGTCATCTGTTAATTGAATAGTAAAGTATGCCTGTCCCACGACCAGCTGCACTCGCTTCGCTCGTTCCGCAAGTACTTTCGACCGAGGTATGAAGAAAAATAGTATACACTACACGGGCCAAAAGTTGAAATCTCGGTCCTGCGCGTCATGATGCCCTCGGCTGCTTCGCCTCGGGCATCATGACGTGCAGGGCCAAAAATTCAACTTTCGTCCCTTGTAGCGTAATATACTATTAAATTTAGCTTATGCCCCATGTGACACTTACTAATGTTTTATGATCACTTCATTTGCCAAAACGTCTCATAAGAAATATATTTTGAACTATCTCATACCGTTATTTCTGTTTCTTACTGAGACTCTTAAAAATTCGATGACTTTCAGCCTTCTAAGGTGTTTCTTTATTTATTTATTATTCTGTTGAATAAAAATCTTGTATTCAAGCTAAATTGACGGTATGGCATGGTTTGGGGGGGTAATAGAAAGGCAATCGGACACTCGTAACCGCTGGCGGGCTGACAATTGCCCTCCTGGGGGTACCGTAGAGAATCGCCATTCCTCCACAACTCGTTCTTTCTTCTTTCATTTGCTCTCGCTACTAATACTATTGCGTTTATTACCCAGGAAATAATTCGAAATTTTATCATTACACTCAGAAGATAAATGATACTTGTTTACTAAAAAAAAATACATTCTTAAGGATTTTCTTTCTTTATTTAGAGGTTTAAATATATTTTTAAGGACTGAGATAGGTAGTTCTTAACAATTTTTGGGAAAAACAAAACTTAAACGAAATTAATACTGAAATGGTAGTTATGTTTTTAAATTCTCAAGGTATGACTTAATCAGTGTGTCACGGGGTAAAATCCGTTCTAAGTATAATTGTGTTAGAAGTAATATAATTGATTTCTTACCTTATAAAGTTCACCTTAACTATGGGTTAAACAGAGTCATTTAATGTTAAGAACAAATTGAATCTCGGTTGTCTGTAGGTAAACACCTTCTATTTATTATATTATGGCCACAATCGTTGCTAATACTACCTTGAATATTCTAGTATTTATTATATTTAGATCACAAATTATTGGCTTTATTTATTTTGAATCAATGTCTCTGTCAATCGTAAACAGGTGATTGTCATTTCTTCTTCTGTTCGTATAACTCGTCATATTGTTGTCTATAGTCAGGTGTTTCGTTAATGTCATCTAACATATTAAGCTTGGATACAAACGAGAAATTGAGTACCTATTGAGAATTTTGGTGTTACTATGATAAGTAATAAGATTTGTTGTTATTCAACGATTACCGTTGTCGTTTGTAAATTGTTGGCTGACAATTCTTCTGTTATTGGCCTTACAGTAGTAGAGGCCATCTTCGAGTGTGTCATATTTCGTCGAAAGGAAACGAATTTTCTTTCTTTTTGCTATCTGATTTGGACCGAGAAGGTTGTTTGAGAGCAAGTCAGAAGTTTTAATCACGGACCATCCGTAACAATTAATTTTGGATTTTTGAAACTAAACCATTTTGTCCATTTGAATCGTTGTTGGAATTAGTTTCTATTGTTATTTTTGGATTCATTGGACAAACCGCGAGTCGGATTTTTATGAAATCTTCTCTGGTAAGAACACGGTATAGACAGCGAGTTGTTTGGTTAATTCAATACCATTCAGGCCAGCAAATTGCAGTTTAAATCATCTATCTGTACAGTTAGCAGCGTTCACGCCTTCGTACATTCATATCAGTGAGAGTAGCACGACTCTAGAGAAAATTAAACCCTATTACAATAGGGTTCTTGGTACGGGCTTATTTGTTTGGAGTAAGCCTAATTTGTTTTGGGAGCAGGCTTAATTTTGGTGCAGTCCTAATTCTTGGTTCGGGCCTAAATTTTGGTACAGGCTCAGTTAATTGGAGCCAAGGACTGGAAGAAATTGATAACTGGATTACCAGATAAGATATAAGCCATTGTAACTTAGATTAAGTCGTAACTTTAATTTTAATTTTAAGTCTTGCATGTGATCACACTTTTCAGATAATTTTTATATATTTTTTTTTACTCTATACTTTCACGTTAATATCATTGTAAGGCGCTAGGGTTGACAGTAGTGTAAACTCTATACTTTTTTTATTAAAGGAGGGTCTAGTTTGATATTCTCCTTTTATTTAGCTCACTTTATCGTTCTTATTGTACAATTCAATTAATCTTGATTAATATTCTTAATTTATTTAATTATCTCCAGTGAGAAAGGTCAGTGCCTGGAACAACAGGGGTTTCCGATTTTAACCGTTCAAAATCGGTGGTGCAACTCACTATTATTTGTTTACTTACCCTCCACGGCTGAGCTGGGCACTAATTTGCCAGTAGAGTAACCACTTACCGATCTCAACTGGAGTTGAACTTCTATTTGAAGTAATCGATAATTTTTCTAAATTTTTTTTTTATTACACTAAAAGTACGTGGCAAGTGTAACAAAAAAATGAATTTTCCAAAAGCCTTTACTTCTTTGAGCGACCATAACTAACAAAGATATAGTTTTGTGTACTCAAAATTAGGGTTATTTTATTAGGAACCTAGCAGTGTTACCTACTTTTTTATTTGATTCTCAAGATATGATTCAATATGGGTTAAAAAACTAAATCTGAAATCCTCCACTTCTTCAAGAGACCATAACTTTTTAAATACCAACCGAAAATAAATGCTCGATGTACTCAAAAGAAGGGTTAGTTTAGCAGGAACCTAAGTAATACAGTTTTAAACTATCTTTTCTGGTTCTAAAAATATGATTCAATAAGTGTTCAAAAATTGGATTTCTAAAAATCCTCCACTTTTTCAAGAGACCATAACTTTTTTAAGACCTCTGGAAAATATATGTTGCATGTACTCAAAAGAAAGGTAATTTTATCGGTAACCTAATAGTGCTATTAGTTTTTAACTGCTTTTTTAATTTTTCTGATATGATTCAATAAGTGTCAACAAACTGAATCTCTCAGAATCCTCCACTTCTTCAAGAGACCATAACTTTCTTAAGACCGTTCGTTCGAAAATATATGTTGTATGTATTCAAAAGAAAGGTAATTATATCGGTAACCTAATAGTGCTATTAGTTTTTAACAACCTTTTTGATTTTCATGATATGATTCACTAAGTGTCAAAAAACTGAATCTCACAGAATCCTCCACTTCTTCAAGAGACCATAACTTTTTTAAGACCTCTGGAAAATATATGTTGCATGTACTCAAAAGAAAGGTAATTTTATCGGTAACCTAATAGTGCTATTAGTTTTTAACTGCTTTTTTGATTTTTATGATATGATTCAATAAGTGTCAAGAAACTGAATCTCTCAGAATTCTCCACTTCTTCAAAAGACCATAACTTTCTTAAGACCGTTCGTTCGAAAATATATGTTGTATGTATTCAAAAGAAAGGTAATTATATCGGTAATCTAATAGTGCTATTAGTTTTTAACTTCCTTTTTGATTTTCATGATATGATTCAATAAATGTCAAAAAACTAAATCTCTTAGAATCCTCCAGTTCTTCAAGAGACCATAACTTCCTTAACGCCTCTCAAAAATATATGTTGTATGTACTTAAGAGAAGGGTAATTTTATCGGTAACCTAATAGTGGTATTAGTTTTTAACTACCTTTTGATTTTCATGACATGATTCAATAAGTGTCAAAACACTGAATCTCTTAGATTCCTCCACTTCTCCAAGAATTCATAACTTGCTTAAGACCGTTCGAAAATATATGTTGTATGTACTCAAAAGAAAGGTAATTTTATCAGTAACCTGATAGTGCAATTAGTTTTGTAACTACCTTTTTGATTTTCATGCTATGATTCAATAAGTGCCAAGAAACTGAATCTCTCAGAATCCTCCACTTCTTCAAGAGACCATAAGTTTCTTAAGACCGTTCGTTCGAAAATATATGTTGTATGTATTCAAAAAAAAGGTAATTATATCGGTAACCTAATAGTTCTATTAGTTTTTAACTACCTTTTTGATTTTCATGATATGATTCAATAAATGTCAAAAAACTAAATCTCTTAGAATCATCCACTTCTTCAAGAGACCATAACTTCCTTAACGGCTCTCGAAAATATATGTTGTATGTACTCAAGAGAAGGGTAATTTTATCGGTAACCTAATAGTGGTATTAGTTTTAAACTACCTTTTTGATTTTTCATAATATGATTCAATAAGTGTCAAAAAACTGAATCTCTTAAATCTTGAATCTTTTAAAATCCTCCACTTTTTCAAGAGAATTACTTATTCAAGACCTACAGGAAATATATGTTGTATATACTCAAATTTAAGGTAATTTGATTAGGAATCTACCAATGGTATTTGTTTTTTAGTATCTTCTTTGGTTTTTATAAAATGTATCAATACCTAAGTATCACAAGAATGATTTTTCAAAAATCCTTTAGGTAGCTTTAGTTATATAATATTAATCCGGCCATGCATTTGACCCCTCTTACCTAGGGAATCTTTGTCTTTTTCTACGTTCACTTTCTCTATCAAAACCTTCCATAAAATTATAGTTTCAAAAAATATAATTAAACACCATTTTACTCGATGTAAAATTCTGATGGATGCAAAATATTGAATATTTTATTTTCTAAAATTGAATAGCATTCAATCGTCGTCGGCAATATGTCCCAACAACAATCAACACTAACGATCGTTTTACACTTTTTAATGAACAAT
This sequence comes from Altica lythri, assembly GCA_964028335.1. NCBI lineage: Eukaryota > Metazoa > Arthropoda > Insecta > Coleoptera > Chrysomelidae > Altica > Altica lythri. Next base: position 5,915,867 of record OZ034809.1, read on the forward strand.
CAGATTACGACACGCTGTGGCAAAACGGCATTGTCGACATGTCGTTAGCTCTTATTGCTATAGGATATGAGCTAAATGAAGGCCATTTTCTCCCTTTAATTATATCGTTTTGGAATGCGCCATGCAAAAACCGACAACGGCGGTGATCACAATGATGACAATACAATCTTAAAGCGACTTTATCATATTGGGTGAGGCGTAAGCGCAAAAAATGCATTCAATGGCACACTTTGTCGCCAGAGGATTCATTCTACCAAAGGTGGCACTCTAAATTATTTTTATAAATTACAATTATTTTAATAACAGTAAACACGTTAAATAAAATTTCATACAAAATCTTTTTAGATCTTTATAGATAGCTACGTCATTTTTTAGTACCTATATAAAGAGTTTCTTGTATTTCTTCATAAAAATTTTATATTATCTTCAACTGTCTTAGTTAGGAGCAGACATTGGACATAAAGAGTATAAAAAAATAAAATAGAACAGTTGAATTTGCATAGAGAAAAAGATTCGAATGAATGGTGCGTTTAAATAATCTCTACAACTTTTGTTCCATTTATATTCATTTTCATCACTCCGTGTGGAAAGCACTGCTTTCGACAATGCAGGACCGTGCGAAAAGCAATGCTTTCTTCAACGTTACGAAATATAAAACTTTTCATTACTCCGTGCGAAAAGCACTGCTTTCGACCATACAGGACCGTGCGGAAAGCCATAAATAACCGAAACAAAGTTGATAAGTGATTCCCAATTAAAAATAAATGAGATAGAAAGTGAATTAAGAGAAATTGAGGATGAATTTTCCAATAGTTTTGCATCTGATAACGCGGTAGTAAATTCACCACGATATAATCAAAATTTTTGTTTTAATGGGGGGATCCGTCTCCCCCCAACCCTCCTTCAGCGCCTTTGCGGTGCAGGCGGATCAGACCTAATACTACTTTTATTATCTTTTTTGCTTTTATTTTAGACAAATTTAAGAGTTTTCCTCATGGAGTGATGAAAAATAGAATACGCAACTCAGGCGGTGCGCAGGTAATCACATCACTCGTACTTTTTATCGCGCTCGCCTTCGGTTCGCGCTACAAACGCACTCGTGATGGGATCACCTGATTTCCGCACTCGTTAAGTAATGAACTATTTCTTGAAGACTAATTACAAAAGTCTTTACAAAAATTTAAAATATATTTAAACGTACACTCAGTTCAGAATCTAACAGTCTCTAAAATATGTTGAATATATCCAAAAGTTACATTTATTGGATTAACCTGTTGATATGATCAATAATTATAATAAGGAATTGAAATAAAATTGTACGCCTCTGAAAAATGACTTCCAACCACTTTAGGTGTTATTTTTATAAGGTGAAAATATTCTTTTGTTAAATATCTTAAAAGTTGCCGCAATTTGTCCATGCATGTCGATATCACTTCATTAAGAGAATGAACCATATATGTTTATGTTATATTATACAGATGTTCTTTTAACTAGATCAGTATATGGCAAAAACTTTCAAGCAAAAAATTTTTTGTAAATTATTTTTTTTATAGTATATAAATTAAAGTTGGTACTGTTTTCTATTGCAACAGTAGATTTTTTAGGAATCTTAAGAAATTGATGTTTTTCAATAACAGACCTGCAGCTTACTTTATTTAAATGGAGTAATTAATAGTAATTTAATTATTGGAGACATCTCTTAATGGAGTTTTCAAATTTTGAAACTGGACAAACAAGAAAGTGCCCTATACCCCTATATGATATGAAGCAATACAAATAAGAGCAGTTCGACTAATAAACGACAACAGTATCACCAAAAACCTAGAACCATTGTCCCACCGAAGAGCAGTGTCTGATCTTTCCTTGTTTTACCGATACATAAACGGATTTTGCTCAAAAGAACTTCGCTCTATAATGCCTCCACTTGTCAGATCAGCCAGAGCAACGCGAGGTGCCAACTCCAAACACCCTTATACTGTTCAATGCTGGACATCGAGAACAGATCGATTCGATCGTTCCTTCATCCCGAGGGTCTTCAGATTGTGAAACTTCTTACCTTCTCACGTCTTCCCCACTCGTCCTAACTTGCAGGCCTTTAAATCCCAAATTAATAAATTGTCTCTTCTGTCCCAATAGATGTTCTCAGTACATTTGTATTTAGGTCTATGCCTACGAGGACATCCTTAATATAAAAAAAAAAATCAATATATGATCAAAAACGCTGTCTAATCGCTAGGATCATTCGTGGCTAAACGGTTCAAGCGCTATCGCCTTAAGGTAGAGATAGCAGGTTCGAGTCCTATCGAATGTGGCATTTGCAATGAGATCGTGTCTTAGTGCGACCTTAAAGGTAATTCTCGATCTTCCTACTTTGCATTAACACATAAAGAGGATTGCTCTGGAAAGAACACAGTTTCTAAAATCTGGAGATCTTACAGGACATCTTGTGATTTAAATGGTCAGCCCAACCTAGTTCTTAAAGACATGATGTCTCCAAAACAAGAGTTCGAACTCACACTAAATTGGTATTAATGAGTGAAGTTAACACAAAGCATAATCGCACAACTTACAGATGAAGCCCTAACAGCAGAAGGAGTAGGTGTAGGAGTTACAGGTCTTAATGACTCAATAGCCCTGGGAAACACTCCTACAATCTTCCCAGTTGAAATTTTAGCAAAAGTGCGTTAAAAAGCCTTTATAAACTCGTTCTTAGTCATAAAAAATGTTTGTTTCAATTTTTTAAGCATATTTCGAGTTTATAAATGCGTGTATGTATTTTCTTATTTTCATACTGTGCTAGAAAAAAATAATGTTCATATGGTAACAACATCGAACAAATCAATTATTTCATTTAGTTGAGCGTAAACTAGGAATGAGATCACACCCCTACGCATAAAGAATTGTTCTCGATTACATTATTTTACAAATTTGGAAATTATGCTGGAAAAACTGGGGGCCTTGACGTATGAAATAGAAACTTTGTATTGCAGGAGAATATATACAGAAGGAGAAGAACAAAAAGAGAACAAACTGCCTGTTCCTCTCATTGTGCAGTTATTGCCACATTGTAGGTACATATCCCTGACAGATGTGCTACTGAATAATTGATACACTTGAAGTGCAGACTGATTTATCCGACCCCACACAAGCAGGCCTAAACGAATTACCCTTTATATGAACATACGGCGATATTGGATTATTTCACCATAAAAATATTTACAATGCGTAACCAAATTTTACATCAATACATCTTAATACAAAAAAAATATAAATCATTGATAAATTAAAGGCTAGACTTTTTATTAAACTTTTCTAAACAAAGTTTGATCGTATTCCCTGACCACCAGAATCGCGATAACCTATCAATAATTTTTCCATCTTTCATCGAACGCATCTCGTTCGGTCCAAGATGAACGAGATTGGTGATTGTAGAGCCAATAAGACCGTGGCCCAGGTGGAGGCGGTAAGACCTTGACGGCGGCGACGGCGTGAGTCCCAGGACGCTCGTCCCACGGCCACGTGCTCATTACAATCGAGAAATTTTCGACTTTTCTCCTACGGGCTATTGTAATGGACATGATAATGTCCTCAGTTACGTGAATACGACCAATGATTATTTTCAATGGATTTGAGGATAACTAAGAACCAAAAAATAACATATTCACCAGCTATTTTTTTATCTATAACTACTTAAATAAACAATTAACTACACTATTATAGAATCTACCTATTTGGGAACTGCAGAAGACTATAATCCATTGATTCCCAAAAGGAAATCACCATAGGGTGGTTCCAGCACCTTTCTGGTAGCACGAATAAAATTAACTCGTATTCAATCAGATCTGGACCAGGATCTCTTTTATTGATTGAATAAGAACTTTTTCTGTGGCAAAACAACTATTTTATTTAACTTCTTTGGAAATACAAGGCAAAATATGAAAATTTCAATTTGACAATGTTTTCTTTTCTGACATTCTAAGATACTCTACTGACATTCCTTCCATGGCTTCTTGCAAGTGAATCTACTTTAACAATAATATTATCCGGCTCGAAGCACCATATTTGGGAACTGCAGAAGACTATAATCCATTGATTCCCAAAAGGAAATCACCATAGGGTGGTTCCAGCACCTTTCTGGTAGCACGAATGAAATTATCTCGGATTCAATCAGATCTGGATCTGGATCTCCCATATTACTTAAATAACAACCTTTTCTTTAGTAAAACAACTAAATAAAAATTTTATTTCTTTGGAAATACAAGGCAAAATATGAAAATTCTAAATTTGACAATGTTTTCTTTTTTTGACATTATAAAATGATCTACTAACATTCCTATCATGGCTTCTTGCAAGTGAATCTACTTAAACATTAATATTACTAGTATCCGGCTCGAAGAACCATATTTGGGAATTGCAGAAGACTATAATCCATTGATTCCCAAAAGGAAATCACCATAGGGTGGTTCCAGCACCTTTCTGGTAGCACGAATGAAATTATCTCGGATTCAATCAGATCTGGACTAGGACCTTCTTTATTAATTGAATAAAAACCATTTCTGTGGTAAAACAACTATTTTATTTAATTTCTTTGGAAATACAAGGCAAAATATGAAAATTCTATATTTGACAATGTTTTCCTTTTCTGACGTTCTAACATACTCTACTGACATTCCTTTCATGGCTTTTGGCAAATAAATCTACTTAAACATTAATATCACTAATATCCGGCTCGAAGGACCATATTTGGGAACCACAGATTCACTGATTCCCAAAAGGAAATCACCATAGGGTGGTTGCAGCACCTTTCTCGTAGTACGAATAAAATTATCTCGGATTCAATGAGATCTGGGCCAGGATCTCTTGTATTACTTGTACCTTTTCTTTAGTAAAACAACTATTTTATTTAATTTCTTTTGAAATACAAGGCAATATATGAAAGTTCTAAATTTGACAATGTTTTCTTTTTCTGACATTCTAAGATGCTCTACTGACATTCCTTCCATGGCTTTTTGCAAGTGAATCTACTTAAACATTAATATCACCAATATCCGGCCCGAAGGACCACATTTGAGAACCGCTGAAGAGTAAAAATCCATTGATTTCCAAAAGGAACTTACAATAGGGTGGTTCCAGCACCTTTCTGGTAGCACGAATGAAATTATCTCGGATTCAATGAGATCTGGACCAGGATCTCTTGTATTACTTGTACCTTTTCTTTGGTAAAACAACTATTTTATTTAATTTCTTTTGAAATACAAGGCAATATATGAAAGTTCTAAATTTGACAATGTTTTCTTTTTCTGACATTCTAAGATGCTCTACTGACATTCCTTCCATGGCTTTTTGCAAGTGAATCTACTTAAACATTAATATCACCAATATCCGGCTCGAAGGACCATATTTGGGAACCGCAGAGGAGAAAAATCCATTGATTCCCAAAAGGAACTTACAATAGGGTGGTTCCAGCACCTTTCTGGTAGCACGAATGAAATTATCTCGGATTCAATCAGATCTGGACCAGGATCTCTTTTATTAATTGAATAATACCTTTTCTTTTGTAAAACGACTATTTTAATTAATTTCTTTGGAAATACAAGGCAAAATATGAAAATTCTTATATTTGACAATGTTTTCTTTTTCTGGCATTCTAACATACTCTACTGACATTCCTTCCATGGCTTCTGGCAAGTGAATCTACTTAAACATTTATATTACTAATATCCGGCTCAAAGGACACATATTTGGGACCTGCAGGAGACTATAATCCATTGATTCCCAAAAGGAAATCACCATGGGGTGGTTCCACCACCTTTCTGGTAGCACGAATGAAATGATCTCGGATTCAATTAGATCTGGACCAGGATCTCTTGTATTACTTGAATAACAACCTTTTCTTTAGTAAAACAACTATTTTATTAAATTTCTTTGGAAATACAAGGCAAAATATGAAAATTCTAAATTTGACAATGTTTTCTTTTTCTGACATTCAATAAATTATTTAAATTCCGCCTTTATATATATTGCTATGTATCGTCAAGCAATAAGGGTTTAAGAATATGAGTTTAGTTTTTAAATTAGTATAATATGACCCTTTTTTACCTGTATAAAAATTCCATTCGTCTAAACTAAATGATAAACGGCTAAAAGAAGCGTAAATACCATTACTGAATGCGCGAAATGAAACAAACCCCTTAATCCCCATTCCATCAGCATATCTCATAATTTGCTTACGAAAAATAACGCCCTTATAAATATTAAACTAATCAAGTGACCTAACACCTCTCCAAAAACCCTTATACGTTCTTTCAGGGGTCATTTCCTACGCATTTATACGAATATTCGTCCATGTATGGTTAACGCATTTCTCCCCAGGTTATCTAAATATTCATGGATATAGGATGGTTATGGTTATTATGATTTTTGACAAAATTACGCCACAGTAAATTAAAAATGTATAAAATACATTAGTGTTGCATGGGATGAGGATTTCACACGTGCTTTCGTATCACGTTCGGATAAGGAAGGTTAGAACTAAGGAATATAGTATAAAAGGATTTTCCTCTATTCTCTCTATACCTTTCCCATTTTTGATCTTTTCGTGGTTAATTCTACTCTTTCTTTAACCAATAGTTAAATTAAGCTCTATTTTAAATAAATTTATTAATTACTTTTTTAATAGTTTTCAAAATGCTATACTATAGGTATATCAAAACAGTAATTTTTTTTGTAGATACAAGAATGTTAAAAAAATTCATTTTTCTATTTTCGACATATTTTCTACTTTCTACTTTCTTTAAATTATTTAAAATTGAATAAAAGATAAATTTTAATAACTACACGCCTATTCAAAATAGAATCCTTTTATCCCAAGCTTCTTGTTTTAACCGCAAGTATAGAACAGGTCGCCGGTAATGGGACCATTAAAAGCTTGGCCAACAACTCTGATATGATTACATATGGTGAAATGCAAAGCTTATTCGGGCTTTTATACGAGTCTCACGCGAGCGACTAAGGTTAGGACCCGTCGCAAAAGGTCACCAGGTGACGATTTGTCACATCTCCGGGGCGGCAAACAAGATTCAGCCATTTCGCGGACATTTGTATAAGGATTTTGCCTTATTATGCTGTTTTCATTGATAATTATTATGGTAATATCTTACATTCAAAAGGATGGAAACATATACACCCTCTGTCTCTAATTACAGTGTTATAATTGTATTTTATGATAGTTAAGATTTTTTTCTGGAGATAAAAATTACAATTGTTATTAACAAAATAAGATGAAAAAACAAATGATATTTCGTTTTTTGTTCGTAACTCGAAAAATATTAACATTTAAAAATTTTTGAAAAAAGCTCGTTAAAGAGGAGGAAATTTCCAATAAAAAAGTCCAAAGTGCCGGAACTCTATCTCCGTTATTTATAATTTTAATTTAACGCTGAAAATAGGTCTGCGCGCGACATTTTTAGGTTGCGCGCGTGTAGGTCAAAAGCGAGTACGGCACATTAATTAGTTTATTTAAGGTATTGAATATTATTTTTTAAATTTGAAAAAATTATGGTGTGTTCTGAACACTATAAATAATTTATTCCCGTTGGAAATTTTACTTAAAGTTAATTTTTCAACAAGTTAAACAATTGTTAACTAACAAAATTTTCTTGAACTCTTGTCTTAATTGTAAATAAAAAAAAAATGTTTAAATAATTGCCGTAAAAATTTTTCGCTTCGTAGAGCCATTCTTATATACATACTTTACAAGATCACGCCATAAAAATGAAAAAAATATTTATACTTTGTTTATAATAATTTTTGTAGTTAAACAACATTACTTGGATTTTTCAGTTTTTGGTTAATTGCAAAAATTATTATAAACAAAGTATGAATATTTTTTTAATTTTTATGGCGTGATCTTGTAAAGTATGTATATAAGAATGGCTCTACGAAGCGAAAAATTTTTACGGCAATTATTTAAACATTGTTTTTCATTTACAATTAAGACGAAAGTTCAAGAAAATTTTGTTAGTTAACAATTGTTTAACTTGTTGAAAAATTAACTTTAAGTAAAATTTCCAACGGGAATAAATTATTTATAGTGTTCAGAACACACCATAATTTTTTCAAATTTAAAAAATAATATTCAATACCTTAAATAAATTAATTAATGTGCCGTACTCGCTTTTGACCTACACGCGCGCAACCTAAAAATGTCGCGCGCAGACCTATTTTCAGCGTTAAATTAAAATTATAAATAACGGAGATAGAGTTCCGGCACTTTGGACTTTTTTATTGGAAATTTCCTCCTCTTTAACGAGCTTTTTTCAAAATTTTTTAAATGTTAATATTTTTCGAGTTACGAACAAAAAACGAAATATCATTTGTTTTTTCATCTTATTTTGTTAATAACAATTGTAATTTTTATCTCCAGAAAAAAATCGAAAAATGGTCTTTCTCTAAATGCCATTCTGGATCGTTTGAGCTATCACCCATATTTTTAGGAGGCTGGTAATTATTTTTCGCAGGATATCAACTTCTCGACTAGACTATATCTGAAATGACATTAAGAGGAACAACCCGCAACATATGGCTCTACGCACCACTGCTCTAAAAATTAATCTTTGAATGCTTAGTCATCCATTGGCATTTTGGTCGTTAAATTCAACTCATTCACATGTGACACTTACTCACTTTCTCTCTAAGCACATATATAGACGTTAATGAGACATCAAACTCTAAGTCTCTTTTTTGTGCCTTGTCTTGTTGTATACTTTTTGAAGAATTTTATAATTTACGAAAATCCCATATCTCAAATAATCGTTTACTAAAGAATTCATTACAGTGTTCCAATTCTTCAACTTCTTCTCTTTTTCTTCTTCTTCTTCTTCAGATTCTTCTTTTTTTTATCTTCTTCTCTTCTTCTTTTCTTTGGTTGTCTTTTTTCAACCGGAAGCTTCAACCAAACTTTATTTCTAATCAGTGCTTTCCCTTTTAATGTATTTGTCATCAACGTCACTTGTCGTGGATGTCATATATGTCACTTGTCAGCAATGGTAACCATAATTATACAGATCTTATATCAAAAAGTTTATAAAATTATAACGCAAAGAGACACAAAATATTTTTAAACCATCAATCAAAAACTCTCTCCCTTTATTCATCTCAGGCACAGATTGATTTATTTCGGCAGATACTTTTCCATGAAAGTATGGAAATGAATCATAATTATCGAGATTTCGTCGAGAGCTGCGATCTGTTTATCGCACAAAGAGAAAGATGGCACTTCGGAGAGGCCCTAACGACCGATTCATCTGAATGCGGATTATTTATTCCTTTCGCTGCATTATCTCTAATCATTTTCAGTGATAAGGTTTTATCTAGAGTGGATATAAACATTATTTCTTATTTTCAAACAGGGATACTTTAAATTTGATATGATGGTTTGATGATTTTATCTTTGACGCAAAATATAGGGAAATGGATATGGATGTTGAGAGTCTTTTAATATAAATGTAAATAATTGGTATAATAAACAATAGCTAGGCACACACAAAAAGGATTTTTAAACAATTTGGTCTGTGACAGCAAAGACGCTTGGTTTATATGTACGTTAGTGGCCGAAGCCTGAAAAATTCGTGACATATCGGATCCGCTGGTAGTACGCCGGTAGTTCCGTCATGCCACAGATCTTCCGTTTATAAATATCTGCCAGTTAGTGTGCGACCACGTGCTTCAGTGCGATTGCCAATTGTTTATTTCTTTTATTTAGTTCTAAGATGGAGTGGACAAAAGAAATCATAACAGAAGCTATTGAAATGTACCGAGTGAGACCGTGTTTGTGGAAAGTAGATAGTTTTTAAAGTCATGATGTTCGTGTTGCCGAAGTTCCTGTACTAATGCCATATGACCATATTTAGGTCTTTCTTTAATCCATTCTTTCACCCATTTACTTCTACGTCATGTTCTTTTCCTTCTTTCTATTTGTAACACACACAAAGCCATAAGGGCCACTTTTCTTTTTTTTACGTTCAGGCATATTCGTAGGTACACATACAAGACTCTCAGGATTTTAAACTGGTATAAAATACCTGTCACGCCGTCCAATCCCCTCAAATTGTTACAGATTTAACCCTTAACTAAGGGATCTGTTCTTTCAAATATCAAATCCGTAGATATAATAAAGGGTGAAATATGTAAGTTAATGGAGACTAAAAGATTCGTCTCGCAGCAGTCCAGATATGCGGGACAGATATGACATATCTGGACGGCAGGATGGATCTTTCAAAAATCCCTTTCGTGTGTGCCTAGCTAATGTCTATTCCAACCTCATCCAGTAAGACGTTAAGAATTCTTAAATTTTCTTTCAAGACATTTTTTGTCTTAGTGCTGCTTACTTTGACCACAAATTTATCCCTTCTTCTAGCTAACTTTTGTTTTCTGTAAATCTTCTATGTTATTTATGAGATACTTATAACATCATTGTCTGTTTGTGTACATTTGTAGTTAACCAAATGTTAAACAGTTGTTATAGGAAGTAACTGAACCGCATAAACTCTTTGATACACAACATAAACTTCACATTCTGTTGAAGAATAACTTGAAAGGGTGTTAATACCACAATCCATTGTAAACTGTACAAAAGAATAATGATCCATATCTATTTACTATTACCAGTGGCGTTGAATTAGGGTTAATGTAAATAATTTTAGACTTAACATTAACCATCTTTTAAAACGTATTTTTCACTATAAATATGTGTTAATGGATTAGATATTTTTTATAAGAATTTAACAAAGAAAAAAAGTGGTTTAAAGAGTGTATTTTTGTTTATTTATCTTTAGGTACTTCACTGTTTATTGAAGTAGTAAAGTAAAGGGGGTGAATGTCAACCAGGCGTGACGAGGATGCCAGATGCACACCTTACAGCGTGATCAGCATCCACATAACCATTACAATTAATTACTATATTTTTGACTCCTAGCACTGTGATTTATGACACCCTAACCCTTTTCATGGTGATGCACTGTCCCTAAAATAAGATTAAAGGATAATAAATGGAAGAAATCCATATAGTTGTACTAGTTGTTTGATTTTAAGGATTATTGCGTTTTTGATTTCTTCTCCGACTGTTAGCAGCAGTCTTTCCATTATCCATTTCCATAAGCTTTCTTTGTTTTTAAGATGTACATTTATTGCCATTCCTCAGTAAACACAAAATAGCAAATGTTGAGTTTTGAACCCTAATTTTCATCCCTTTAAGAGAAGACTATTAAAATACTCTTCCTCTGAAGTGTAAGATGAGCCAATTTTTAACAAATAACATTTTAAGCTTCTTGTGGTTGTTAACATCTTTCACTAGTGTTAATACTGTTAACCCAGACGTAGAAACGTTAATTTATATTATCTCTTTTCTGCTTTTTAATCTGTGATTCTACTCTTAACTGGTATCGAGCTGGACGGAGTAAACGTAGAAAAACGAGAGAATAAAGCGTTACATTTGCACTCCCGCAGTAAGAGAAAAACGCGCACTCATACGACAGTTGATTGCGTGGCTTGTGACCTAAAAGGTTTTTGACTAATTATAAACTCATATATTTATTATAGACATATAGGGTTTCAAATGTGGTTATTTTCCTTAAAACCGACTCTGCTCCATCTCTTTCATACAAAGTATTAACCCCAAAACAAACGGTTAGGTCAGAAATTTGCAAAATTCCATTTTAGATAGCATCTACGTCCTAAAAAGAATCCCTATGCAATATTTGAATCTCTTAGCACTTGCAGTTACCAAGTTTTATACAAATTATTAACCCTAAAAACAAATCCTCAAATTTCAAATTTCGTCTTAGATAGCACTTACGCCCTAAATGCAAAATTTGTAAAAAGGGTGGTTTCGGCATTTACAAATAATATGTTTAGCCTTTTCATCCACATACTCACAGAATCTACAGATTCGACTTTCCACTTTGTCTGTTTGACAGAGATAGTACCTCAATGGACAGAGTCCTATGAGAATTCCTGAGAGTATTTTGAGTTCAGCTTTCTAAAGCTGTAAGGGTAATTTAAAGTAGCAAACTGAAGGCTGTATTAAACTTTTTTGCTTGTCTTTCGCCTGAAGTGTTTTCCACTATTTTTTCCCAATTACGAACTTCATCCATAATGCGGCTTTTTGAGATGCCGATAAAAAGAGTATTAGCTCGCTCCTTCTTTTGCGAGACTCATTTCTGACAAAAAAATGTAAATGATTACAAAATAACCGTTTTTTATTTAAATCTAATTCCATACTGTATTTAAAAGAACCCATACCTACTATTATTTTAAAAACATTAGTTAACAACCCTCGTATTCTAGTAAAACATAACTAATCCTGTACATCGGGTAAAAGAATTAATCTTGCACCACGTATACCTTACATGTGCGTGAGTCAACCATCAGGCTTCGGGAGTGAGGAGCCCCAGGTCCTCTGGGAACTGCGATGCGGATGATGGAAGCCTCCCAGTCAATCTGGCTAACTCGTATTTTCAATCTGCGACGATGAAAATGCACTGGAAACCCCTCATTGTTCTTTATACTCTTTTGCCTTTATTTCTGCCCGTGACAATGAGAACTGCGGAACGCTATCGTTTCTGTAATCTAGCTGAGAGGTGTTTTTATAGAATTCTTATTTAAAATCTTAAAAATAAATATTTCTTCCAAGGTAAATATAAATTTTATATAGGTTGTCTCGAATCCATTACCTAGTGTAATTTCTTGTTGGAGAAGGTGTCGAATAAACGCAAACATCAAATTTACATATAAGTTGAAAACATTATGTATTCATTGTGTCTATTCCAGAGCTTACCTCACCTTCACCCAAATTTATTCACTCGTTCTTTCTTGTGAAAACGCAGTCTGTATATAGAGCCACTAAGATTTTCATGTTATTAGATTTTATCAGTTTCTTCTGCTTTTAAAACAAAACTTTATATATCTTTTACTTAAATATTTCAGTTATAAGTTTATAACAATGCTATATAAAGTGTTCAAAAAATCTTGTGTCAAAATACAACAAAAAAATGTCAATATCAATGTTCAAAAACTTGATTGTCTTGGCATAACTAAAGCTCTAAGAGGTACCTACTCCTTAAAGGAGTAATAAAAGTACTGTTATACCCTTCTCCTCTTCACATAATCTTAAAGGATGGATTTCTACAGGCTACAAGAAAATCTAATCAACATTTTATTAGATTAGGTCTCAACAAAATAAAGCTGGAAATTGAACAAGACATCTAGGAGATCAAACCACATGATTTCCTAATAACTGCGGTTAGAAATACGTCAACTTTATGGTTACACCTGGTACACAAACGGGTCTAATACGAAGAGTCTTTAGGAGCAGAAATTTACAAAAGTGACGATAACGTAAAAAATTCTCTCGCTCTGGAAACTGAATTTCAAGCAGAAGTTTATACAATCCCCCAACGCGAAAATAATTTAAAGGCTTATAAATCTAAGCAGATCAGCATATGCACGCAGCTAGTTATGCGACTTTAACGACCCCTAAAGTGGTCTCTAGAATAGTACATGAATGCCAAGTAAAACATCCTGGCGGAACACAAAAGTGTCAAACTAGTTTAGGTGCCAGGACATATAGGAATACAGTGACCCGAGCAGGCAGATAAACTTGCAAGAAAAGGATCAGTCACAATATTCTACGGTCTAGATCCAGCGCTAGGGGTACCAAAAGGTAAGGTCCGGAGCCGAATAAACGCATGAATCCGTAGACATTACAAAAACACTGAAAACTCATCTCTGGCCAAGTACAGAGCAGAGTGTGTATGGAACATACGTGTGCCAGAGAAGCTGAAACTCTCCCAAAAACCACCGGAAATCAGTCATTGCAGGATTCCTTAATGGAGGCTCAAGCTACAGATTATAAGACAGGGAGCCTGAATTAAACACATACTGTACCATTGGAAGGCACTGCTTGGCAGAAATTAGTCAATTTTTGGAAACTTTAGAGTGTCTCCATAAACATATCACTTTTATCCATTAGACCTCTACAAACTAGTAGACCGTACCAAAATCCTGGAATGGCTGACATGAACCAATGGAAGAAGGCTAACAAGCCTAACTATGTTGCACTACGACCGGTGACTATATGTCAGACGGCTTCCATCTTAGAATATTTGTAGTGACAATAACATTTGATTTACATATTATATAAAATTTTAATTTTATAGATAGTGACCGTTTTGAGTTATAGATCTCATCTACCTTAAAAAAACAATTTTGAACTAAGTAGTGTGCAGCTTCTGGATACTTTCTAATTCGTTAATTGAGTCAAATTTATTCCAAACAATGATAAATATTGTTAGTTATACGGAACTTCTCGTTGCATGTTGTGAGAAATTGGGGTTAGTCAATTTTAGAACAATATTTTCGTCGACTAAGGTAACAGCTAGCAAGCATAATCAGTTGGCCGAGTGGAGGATCCTGTTGAGCTTTTCTCAAATCCCCAGTCTACTTGCCCAATCCATCACTATATTCTGCTAGCGTTCAGTTTATTTTAGCATAACGCTCGATTTCGATTTACTTCCCTGCTCTTTATTTATAGAAGTTACTACGTAATATATTCACTATTTTCTAGAGTGGTTTGAAAAAAATCACATGTATTTAAACATTGAAAAGTGCCGGGCAGTTACCTTTACAAGAAAAATAAAGTATATTGTAGATGATTACTATATCAACGATGCAAAGTTAAAAGTAGAAACCGAAATCAAGGACTTAGGTGTAATTTTCCATTCAAGCATGAGGTTTAATAGCCATTTTCTGTATATTACTAATAAAGCATATAAAGCTCTTGGTTTTGTTATTAGAAATAGTAAACAATTTAACATTGCAACTGTGGTGAAACTTTATAATGTTTTCGTGAGACCACACTTGGAATATGCATCCATAGTATGGCTACCTACTGCAGCAGTAAATATCAATCTTATTGAAAAGGTGCAAAAAAGATTTTTAAGATACATCTTTGTCAGGCAGAACAATGCATATCCCTTTATGATTTCATATAAGTCTATGCTGGATAGTAATAACTTTATAGCACTTCAGGACAGAAGAAACAATCAAGCACTCATGTTTGTTTTATATGTCATTAATAACATTAAGTATAAAAATTGTGGTTTCATCAACTTTATAAACTTTAAAGTTCCCAAAATTTGTTTAAGAATACTTAACGTGGAACCCTTCCATATTAGTTCAATTAATATATCACCTATGGCCAATGCACTTAGGATTTGCAATGAATTTTCCAAGTCACATCAGTTTGACATTTTTAACCTTACAACAGTTGGGGATGTTAGACGTATGATGACAAAGTAGGTACAAAATGTTTTGATTGTGATTGTTTTTGTGATTACTTGTTTTTTTTTTTTTTTTTTTTTTTGTATAATTTTATTATAAATATGTTGTTTTTGATCTTAAGTCATATTTTTATTATTAATGTTGAACTTTGTTTATTTTACTCTTCTTATTGTTAGATGATTTTATTAACTTAGCCTTTGCAAGTAATTACCTCTCAAGGTGTTTGTAAAGTGTACCAATAAATAAATAAATAAATAAATAAATAAATAAATTTATAAAACGTTCTGATGAAAGGAACTATTAGGACCCGCTGCTTCCATGCTCACCGCATAAAATGACCATTCATTTCTGTTTTTACACCCTTGCAGATTGTAGAATTGTACTACTATTAAATTTCCATGGTCGTTACGACCTGCACCACCCATCCCTACAAACAGTTGCCGATTGTTAACAGAGTTGGTTTCTGTTGAAATTTATACAGTGGACTTAAATGGCATTTATCAGCAAGATTCATGGGTCTAACGGACTAACGAATTATGCATTTAAAAATGAGTTTAAGAGCTCTCTCTTTGATCATTATCATTTTTCGGTTTTTAATAATATGATTAACTAATAATCTTTTACGATTTTTTGAAATATTTTGGTATTCTGATTTTACATGTGAACTTTTATGTGTAGACACCATATATAGGCAAGAATAGTAGGATCACTTTGGCTATAACTGTTTCCATGGCGCCGAAGCTCTGGGTCTGCATTTTGGTCTGTATCTTTGTCGCTCAGCAGCAGCGTTGCCAACCTAAAATTTCTGAAAAAAAAGTATATTACCAAAAAATCGGTGGAGTTAGAATCGCTGCTCGCCAGTTCTCACCAAGTTCCACAAAAAAACGTCGGCAAACCAAAGCAAAATATGGATCAAAGAACAAAACCGAAACGCAAAGTGTTCCTGATATTCTTGTCTATATACGGTGGTATAGATACTTGTATGTTCGTAAGTTCGTATAATAATTCGGTCATGCGATGCGTTTTCACTTATCGCGGGTGTGTGTAGGTACTATTTTTTCTGTTACTCTTTCTACATTCTCTCAAATTTCCAATAGAATCAATAAGCTATATGAAAAGTTGGTGAGATTAAGGTTGCATGAAGAACGCTTCCTATTAGAAAATTAACAGACTAGGTCTGTTAACCAATAACAACATTGGAATAGAATAGAGCAAAAATTTTTCTTTACTGTATTCTTAATTTTAGCAATTTTATTTCAGGAAATTTTTGAATAATAATAATAATAATAATAATTTATTTTATCCATAAGACAATACAATTGTATGGGAATCGTCAAAATTGTACATTTAAGTACATTTACATTTACAATCACATATTAAAAAACAAATTTTAAAAGTTTAAAAATTCTGACATATTATAAAAACACCTATCTAAAAGAAACTCTTTTAATTTTTTTCTAAACAGTTTTATATTATTAATAGTTTTTATATCAGAAGGTAGTTTATTAAAAAGTTTAGGTCCCATGTAGTTAGGAGCCTTGTATCCAAGAACCAATCTTGCGAAAGGTACGTGAAGCTCACCAGCCTGTAGTGTATTGTGTTCATGAATATCATTATTGCGGTCAAATACACACCGATGTTGAAATACATATGCACACAGTTCAAAAATATGTAAACAAGGGAGAGGAAGGATACCAAATTGTTTGAAAAGAGGTTTACACGATTGTCTTTCTGAAATTTTCGCCATACAGCGCAGTACTCTCTTTTGTGCAATAAAAACATTTGCTGCATCAACTGAATTACCCCATAAACACACTCCATATCTGAGCCGAGAATCAATTTGTGCAAAGTAGAGACCGACAAGCTGACTCACCTCCAGCACCTCTCGCAAATTAATGAAAAGGTATCTCAGCGAATTGATTTTCTGACCAAGCGCCTTACAGTGGCTTTTCCAGTTAAGAGACTCATCAATATGAATGCCAAGGAAGCGCACACTTTCGTGCGTACTTTTAAGAAAAGTTTGATCAATAGCAACCCTTAACTGATTTACCTCTTTCTGCCAATTATGAAATCTCACTAATTGTGTTTTATCCACATTAAAAAACAAATCCAAACTATTAAAGTAACTGTTAATTCCTTGAAGGACACTCGAAGTTTTTTCTTTTATTAATTCATCATTGTTTGCTGAAACAAGTATGGAAAAATCATCTGCATAAGCTACATAGTTGTTTCTACCAATTACTGTGTCTGCCCCATTAACATAAAGAATAAATAGTATGGGTCCCAAGACAGACCCCTGTGGCACACCCATGCTTTGGTTTAACAGACAAGATTCATATGTTTGCAATGTTTTCTTGTTCTCAAAATTGATTGTAACATATTGATTTCGATTTTTGAGGAACGTTGAGACCCATTCCAAAGCAACTCCTCTTATACCGTACGTCTCAAGAACAGTCAGCAAAGATTCATGGTTGACACAATCAAATGCCCTGCTTAGATCGCATAGAATCGCAACAGGACAATCGCCAGCCTCAAGGTAATCGATTATTTGATTATAAAATGAAAGCATAGCTGTTGCAGTAGATTTTTCCATACTAAAACCGTGCTGCTTTTCTGTAATGATTTTATGTTTATCACAGAACAGTAAAAGACGATCCAAGAAAGCGTATTCAAAAACTTTCGAGAGACTACAAGGAATGGTCACAGGTCTATAGTTTTCCACCAACATTGGATCTTTTTTTTTAAACAGCGGCAAAACTTTCCCAGTCAATAATTGAGGGGGAAAAATGCCTTTTTCAAATGACATATTTACAAGGTATGTTAGTGGAACTATAATATCCTCTAAACATTTTTTTAAAACAAAGTTAGGTATTTCATCTGCACCAGATGACTTTTTATTTTTAAGTTTCCTATTTAATAAGTTTAATAGCTCAGCTTCAGTAAAAGGTGCCAAAAATATCGAATTCGTCATTGATACCTGATTGTTATTAATTTTATTACCTAATCTATCTATTTTGTTAACCAATTCGATTGGTGCCTTAATAAAAAATTCATTAAAATAATTAGCTATCTCAAAGGGCTCTTTCAAAATGTCTTCACCCTTCTTAATAGTAATATTTTTAGTAATCTTGGTTTTGTTGGTTAATTCTGATACTACTTTCCATGAAGCTTTAGCAACATTGTCCGAATTGATAATACAATTTTGGTAGTATTGCTTCTTTTTAAAATTTAAAAGATTTGAATGTGTAATCTTAGCTTCCTTATAGAAGACTTTAAAATTTGGATTTGTTCTTTGTAACGCAAATAGATCCTTTAACTTTGCACTTGATACACGCACATCATTATCTACCCACTTTTTTTTATTTTTAACATAAAATCTCCGTTTGGGAAAGCATGCATTAAAATAATATAATAGTTCGTTATAAAATATACTAAAAACTTCATTAAAATTACTATTATTATATATGCGTGACCAGTTTCCATAAGCAAGTGAAGATTTAAAAGAAGTTATGTTTTCTTCGCTGAAACACCTTTTTTCACATATTTCTTGCAAACTGCTACCGTACCCCATTAAACCTAATTCTAAAAATACAGAACGGTGATCAGAAATCTCGTTGTCAAGAACACAGCACGTATAATCGTTCCCAGTCGAACTTAAAAATATTTGATCTATTGTGGTACAGGTGTTAATGGTAACACGAGTAGGCCATTTTACAATATGTATAAGATTATAACTTGACAAAAGAGTGCACAATTCTTCAAAATGACAATTTGTATTCCTATCAAAATTGAAATCACCAGTCAGAATGAAACCAGTCCTGTTTTCCGAACTGCGAATAGATAGAATGGGGCAATAATGAGGGTGCATTCAATGCACTTGCCTCCGGACCTATTCAGAATTCAGCATGTTTAACGCTCGTTATTTCTACTGACCTCTGACTTACATCTACATAATGATTCAAATACAATAAAGTAAGTTTTTACATTTTATTGGTTTACATCTACTGTTTGAACGAAAATTTTATGTTTATATAAATTTGCGTTTCGCTGATTTGTTGAATGGTTTTAGTATTATTTTTTTATCAGTTAAAATTAAATAAATATTAAAAAATTAAAAATGTACAAAAATAATTACGATGGTTGCGTCGATACGCAATGAAGGCGTAAAACATCGTGGTTCTTCGTGGTGTGGTCCAATCGGATGACGTCTTTGTAGAGGTCGCTGTCTTTACATGAGCTTAGGTAACTATGGTGATGGTCAGGATTGGTGCTGGTATCAGAAGTCTTCGTAGAAGGTTTGTTGTTAGTGTAAGAGACACTATACACTTAGCAAGCTTCCTGGGTGTCCGTGAAATTGTGATCACTGGTTTTGGTAGAGGAATTCCTCTGCAGAGTTGGCTGAGGATTGTGCTCTTTGATGTTCTTGTCATGGGAGTTTGTGATTCAAGACTCTTTTGTAATAACCTGGGCGTATGAGTTTCGCAGACAGATCGCTCAATATCTCCTGAGAATTAGATGACTACTAGTTTTAACTGCCGTAGACAGACCAATGAGAACATTCATCCTTGGTATGTGTTAACGACGGTAAAACGTCGCGGTTCTTCGTGGTGTGATCCAATCAGGGACACGTCTTTCTAGAGGTCGTTGTCTCTTACATAAGCTTCCAGGACATAACTCTGGTGATGGTCAGGAATGATGGTATAAGAACTCTTCGTAAAAAATTTGGTATAAGTAACAAACAACAGACACTATACACTTAGCAAGCTTCCTGAGTGTCCGCAAAAGTGTGATCATTGGTTTTGGTAGAGAAGTCCTTCTGCAGAGTTGGCTGAGAATTGTGCTCTTTGATGTTCTTGTCATGGGAGTTTGTGATTCAAGACTCTTTTGTAATAGCCTGGGCGTATGAGTGCAGTAGACAAATTGCTCAATATCTCCTAAGAATTAGAGAACATTTAGGCTTGGTATATGTTAACCACGGTAAAAAGTCGTGGTTTTTCGTGGTGTGGTCCAATCAGGTGCACGTCTTTGTAGAGGTCGCTGTCTCTTACATGAGCTTCCAGGGTGTCACTCTGGTGATGGTATCAGAAGTCTTCGTAGAAGGTTTGGTGTTAGTGTAACATCCTTATCCTTAGGAAGCTTCCTGGGTG
This sequence comes from Altica lythri, assembly GCA_964028335.1. Taxonomy (NCBI): domain Eukaryota; kingdom Metazoa; phylum Arthropoda; class Insecta; order Coleoptera; family Chrysomelidae; genus Altica; species Altica lythri. The sequence goes on from OZ034809.1 coordinate 5,936,353, forward strand.
TCCAAGAAAGTGTGATCACTGGTTTTGGTAGAGGAGTCCTTCTGCTAAGTTGGCTGAGTATTGTGCTCTTTGATGTTCTTGTCATAGAAGTTTGTATTTTAAGATTGGCTTGTAATAGCTTGGACATATGAGTGTCGTAGGCATCTGTCTACGGCAGTTAAAAGTAGTAGTCTTCTAATTCTCAGGAGATATTTAGCGATACGTAGGTATACAAGAATTAGAAGACTGCTACTTTTAACTGCCGTAGACAGATGCCTTATCGTGTTGCCAGATATTTCGATGATGAATATAGTCATTTTTACATGTTTAGAAGATTTAAAACGCTGTTAAGAACCATAATTAAAAATCCAATATTTCTCTACCATTTGTTTGTAGATAGATTTATTAATATAATAAATAAAGTATAAGCATTCCCTCACATCACACATTTTTGTTACAAACTTCTATTGCCGTGGGATTTACACGCAAAACCACTCAAATCAACATTATTATTGACGATTGCATTGAATATTTCTGTTATTGTGAAAACTTCATTAGATCTAATCGGGTACAAGCCAAGCGACTAATGTAATTAAATTATTTAAGTTAGTCCATTAGTTCATTTCTATATATTATTTAAAGGACATTTAAATGTTTGTCTTTTACAGACTCTAGTCTCTTGTTTTAGAAAGGATTATAAATTATAAAACAAATAATATTGTTCGTTTCCAATTGAAAATATTTAATTATTTAATGTTACTGAAATAGCAAAATGGAAATTTTGAAACAAAATTACAAATGTTGTTGAGGTAAAAAAATTAAAAGAAATTTTTTACAATAAAGAAAACACTCGTCGAACATTACAACCAAAACTTATGTCGCAAAATCGCATCCCTAATCCTAAAAGCAACCTGTCACTTTTGTAGTCCATCGTCCACAGTGCACTGTGTGCACCACGAAACAAATTTATCAGATCCACCCTCTGACAGTCCGAAGTGTTCGCTTAAGGGGTGTTCTACCCTGTCGCTTTCTTGTTTGGCATACTCTTTTTATCCATCCATTATCATTCTAATTATTTACATAGAGTACGGGGTGGCATGGTATATCGAATAACCAAACTAACTAAGTGGCGAGCCCTCTATACATCTTTGTGTTTAATACAAACCAGAGACGTACAGACAGGAAAAAAAGAGGTCATTGAAATTTTATATAATCTTTAGTAAAATCTTATAGGATTTTTGAAATTTAGAAATTAAACAAACCGGATATGATATTAATGAGAAATCCAAATATCCAAATATCCAAATATCCGACAGGACTCGAACCTGCGATCTCTATTAGCTATAGATAGAAGTCGCAGGTTCGAGTCCTGCTGGATGTAACATTGTTTCGATTTCTACTTAACGTCATTTTTTTGTTTCTCCAATTTTAAAATTTCAAAAATCGTATGTACCTGTACCTACCCTTTTTAAGAAGTGACGGTAATGGTAAGTGACAGCAATGACAATGACAGTAATGACAAGTAACAGCAATGACAAGTGACAGCAATGAAAAGTGAATTGAGTAACCAAAAAAATTAACACTTCACTTTACATAAGCCTTTAAAAGATTTTTTTAAATCAAGTGACAGTAGTAAAAAGTGACAATACTAACATATGACATATAGCACAAGCTGATTTTGGTAAAGTAAAGATTTTTTCCTTAAGTATCTCATTCTGTTGTTGTAGGTACTACGTTTAGAAACTCTCTAATTATCAATTAATTTACATTTTAAGAATCTAAAGGAGAGTGAAAACTAGCAGTAGGTACTCATAAATGACATCACTGCAAACTGATAAGTGACAGTACCCTTAACTGATAAGTGACATTACTGACAACTGACAAGTGACATTGCTTAGACCTGACAAGTGACATTGCTTAGAACTGACAAATGGTATTATTGAAAAGAGCCAATACTGACAATTTAATCCTAAAAAATGTTGACGTACGCTTATGGTAATTTCTGCGCTTGTATGCTTCTTCGTAATGATGCTGGATGGGTCCTGATTAGGGCATTGTCTGATAAATTATTGGCCCATCATATTTTCCTCTTGAAAAACCTGTCGCAGATGTTTTGAAAAAGGGGCTCGATTGGTAAAAATGTGGCCAGATTGTTAAAGTATCAATGACTGAATGCCAGTAGGACCGTATGGTTGAATTATAACAAGAGGATCACAGTTGGTTTTTTACTTTTTTATGAAGTGTTATCAGCAGGGGATGAAAGAATTGTTAAATGTTTGTTGATTTTATTAAAATTTTAAAATTAATATTTACTTCAATTAGCTCTAATATGTTCTCGACCGCTATATCGTATTACACGATCTACTCGACAAACAGCAAGCTGAACACAAAATTAAATTATGACATCAAACAAAATTTAATCTTTGAGCAAAAACCGACGAAAAAGCCACATAATTAAACGTCGACATAATGAAATTAGTCGCGAATGCCGAGAGTTTACCGACCATTGCCATTGTTTACCCAGTCACACCCGTCAGTCAACAATGACTCGTTTTGCAAAAAGAGTAACATGATGCGATTCTTACTTTTCTTTTAACTGACAGATAAATTATCGACTTATTTTATAGGTTTAACTCGAAGAATAATCGTTTTTTTTTCTTTAAAGCAAAGGCGGATTAAGACCTATTAATATTAGCATATTACTAAGCATAAACAACGAGCGCATCAAATAACAATGAAACCAGAAAGTTGGCAACCAAAGGGTAGATATTTACCTGCTGTATGCAAATACATGCATCTGTAATCATCCCATCCAAATTTTATGAGAGTTTAACCAATTATATCGTGCAAGTTACCTCTGGATGTCAAAACAAGGTAGAATTCCATCATTGTAAGCGCAAAACGGTTTCTGAAGCTCAAAAATGGCGTGAAGAAAGCCTTAATTGAACGCCAAAGCTAGGATTTTACCTTCTGAGGTCTATACCAGAGTTTGGGTTCCAGGATGTCTTGTGTCTCAAACTTCTGGGACTTTTTGTAAATTTAGTTGTCTCAGGTCCCGAGACTCGAGACGAGATACGAGTGACAAGGTAGAATGACATCATTTTAAGAGCAGAACGGTTTCTGAAGCTCAAAAATTGCTTGAAGAAAGCCTTAATTAGACGCCAAAGCTAGGATTTTACCTTCTGAGGTCTATACCAGAGTTTGGGTTCCAGGATGTCTCGTTTCTCAAACTTCCGGGACTTTTTGTAAATTTAGTTGTCTCAGGTCCCGAGACTCGAGACGAGATACAAGTGACAAGGTAGAATTACATCATTTTATGAGCAGAACGGCTTCTGAAACTCAAAAATTGCTTGAAGAAAGCCTTAATTGGACGCCAAAGCTAGGATTTTACATTCTGAGGTCTATACCAGAGTTTGGGTTCCAGGATGTCTCGGGTCTCAAACTTCCGGGACTTTTTATAAATTTAGTTGTCTCAGGTCCCGAGACTCGAGACACGAGTGACAAGGTAGAATGACATCATTTTAAGAGCAAAACCGTTTCTGAAGCTTAAAAATTCCATGAAGAAAGCCTTAATTGGACGCCGAAGCTAGGATTTTACCTTCTTAGCTCGATACCAGAGTTTGGGTTCCAGGATGTCTCGTGTCTCAAACTTCCGGGACTTTTTGTAAATTTAGTTGTCTCAGGTCCCGAGACTCGAGACGAGATACAAGTGACAAGGTAGAATTACATCATTTTATGAGCAGAACGGCTTCTGAAACTCAAAAATTGCTTGAAGAAAGCCTTAATTGGACGCCAAAGCTAGGATTTTACATTCTGAGGTCTATACCAGAGTTTGGGTTCCAGGATGTCTCGGGTCTCAAACTTCCGGGACTTTTTATAAATTTAGTTGTCTCAGGTCCCGAGACTCGAGACACGAGTGACAAGGTAGAATGACATCATTTTAAGAGCAAAACCGTTTCTGAAGCTTAAAAATTACATGAAGAAAGCCTTGATTGGACGCCGAAGCTAGGATTTTACCTTCTTAGCTCGATACCAGAGTTTGGGTTCCAGGATGTCTCGTGTCTCAAACTTCCGGGACTTTTTGTAAATTTAGTTGTCTCAGGTCCCGAGACTCGAGACGAGATACGAGTGACAAGGTAGAATGACATCATTTTAAGAGCAGAACGGTTTCTGAAGCTAAAAAATTGCATGAAGAAAGCCTTAATTAATTAGACGCCAAAGCTAGGATTTTACCTTCTGAGGTCTATACCAGAGTTTGGGTTCCAGGATGTCTCGAGTTTTAAATTTCCGAGACTTTTTGTAAATTTAGTTGTCTCAGGTCCCGAGACTCGAGACGAGATACGAGTGACAAGGTAGAATGACATCATTTTAAGAGCACAACGGTTTCTGAAGCTCAAAAAATGCATGAAGAAAGCCTTAATTGGGCGCCGAAGGTAGGATTTTACCTTGTTAGAGTTTAGGTTCCGGGATGTCCCGTGTCTCAAACTTCCGGTATTTTTGTAAATTTAGTTGTCTCACTCGAGACGAGATACGAGTGACAAGGTAAAATACATCATTTTAAGAGCACAACGGTTTCTGAAGCTCAAAAATTGCATGAAGAAAGCCTTAATTGGACGCCGAAGCTAATAGGATTTTACCTTCTGAGGTCTATACCAGAGTTTGGGTTCCAGAATGTCTCGTGTTTCAACCTCCCAGGATTTTTTGTAACTTTAGTTGTCTAAGGTCCCGAGACTCGAGACGAGATATAAAAGACAAGGTAGAATGATATCATTGTAAGAGCAGAACGGTTTCTGAAGCTCAAAAATTGCATAAAGGAAGTCGTAATTGGACGCCGAAGGTGGGATTTTACCTTCTTAAAGTTTGGGTTTCGGGATGTCTCGTATCTTAAACTTACGGGACTTTTTGTAAATTTAGTTGTCTCAGGTCCCGAGATCCGAGACGAGATACGAGTGACAAGGTAGAATGACATCATTTTAAGAGCACAACGGTTTCTGAAACTCAAAAATTGCATGAAGAAAGCCTTAATTGGACGCCGAAGCTAGGATTTTACCTTCTGAGGTCTATACCAGAGTTTGGGTTCCAGAATGTCTCGTGTCTCAAACTCACAGGATTTTTTGTAAATTTAGTTGTCTCAGGTCCCGAGACTCGTGACGAGATACGAAAGACAAGGTAGAATGATATCATTGTAAGAGCAGAACGGTTTCTGAAGCTCAAAAATTGCATGAAGAAAGCCTTAATTGGACGCTGAAGCTAGGAATTTACCTTCTGAGGTCTATACCAGAGTTTGGGTTCCAGAATGTCTCGTGTTTCAACCTCCCAGGATTTTTTGTAAATTTAGTTGTCTAAGGTCCCGAGACTCGCGACGAGATATGAAAGACAAGGTAGAATGATATCATTGTAAGAGCAGAACGGTTTCTGAAGCTCAAAAATTGCATGAAGAAAGCCGTAATTGGACGCCGAAGGTGGGATTTTACCTTCTTAAAGTTTGGGTTCCGGGATGTCTCGTATCTTAAACTTACGGGACTTTTTGTAAATTTAGTTGTCTCAGGTCCCGAGATCCGAGACGAGATACAAGTGACAAGGTAGAATGACATCATTTTAAGAGCACAACGGTTTCTGAAACTCAAAAATTGCATGAAGAAAGCCTTAATTGGACGCCGAAGGTAGGATTTTACCTTGTTAGAGTTTAGGTTCCGGGATGTCCCGTGTCTCAAACTTCCGGGATTTTTGTAAATTTAGTTGTCTCATGTCTCGAAACTCGAGACGAGATACGAGTGACAAGGTAAAATACATCATTTTAAAAACACAACGGTTTCTGAAGCTCAAAAATTGCATGAAGAAAGCCTTAATTGGACGCCGAAGCTAATAGGATTTTACCTTCTGAGGTCTATACCAGAGTTTGGGTTCCAGAATGTCTCGTGTTTCAACCTCCCAGGATTTTTTGTAACTTTAGTTGTCTAAGGTCCCGAGACTCGAGACGAGATATAAAAGACAAGGTAGAATGATATCATTGTAAGAGCAGAACGGTTTCTGAAGCTCAAAAATTGTATAAAGGAAGTCGTAATTGGACGCCGAAGGTGGGATTTTACCTTCTTAAAGTTTGGGTTTCGGGATGTCTCGTATCTTAAACTTACGGGACTTTTTGTAAATTTAGTTGTCTCAGGTCCCGAGATCCGAGACGAGATACGAGTGACAAGGTAGAATGACATCATTTTAAGAGCACAACGGTTTCTGAAACTCAAAAATTGCATGAAGAAAGCCTTAATTGGACGCCGAAGCTAGGATTTTACCTTCTGAGGTCTATACCAGAGTTTGGGTTCCAGAATGTCTCGTGTCTCAAACTCACAGGATTTTTTGTAAATTTAGTGTTCTCAGGTCCCGAGACTCGTGACGAGATACGAAAGACAAGGTAGAATGATATCATTGTAAGAGCAGAACGGTTTCTGAAGCTCAAAAATTGCATGAAGGAAGCCGTAATTGGACGCCGAAGGTGGGATTTTACCTTCTTAAAGTTTGGGTTCCGGGATGTCTCGTATCTTAAACTTACGGGACTTTTTGTAAATTTAGTTGTCTCAGGTCCCGAGATCCGAGACGAGATACGAGTGACAAGGTAGAATGACATCATTTTAAGAGCACAACGGTTTCTGAAACTCAAAAATTGCATGAAGAAAGCCTTAATTGGACGCCGAAGGTAGGATTTTACCTTGTTAGAGTTTAGGTTCCGGGATGTCCCGTGTCTCAAACTTCCGGGATTTTTGTAAATTTAGTTGTCTCATGTCTCGAGACTCGAGACGAGATACGAGTGACAAGGTAAAATACATCATTTTAAAAACACAACGGTTTCTGAAGCTCAAAAATTGCATGAAGAAAGCCTTAATTGGACGCCGAAGCTAATAGGATTTTACCTTCTGAGGTCTATACCAGAGTTTGGGTTCCAGAATGTCTCGTGTTTCAACCTCTCAGGATTTTTTGTAACTTTAGTTGTCTAAGGTCCCGAGACTCGAGACGAGATATAAAAGACAAGGTAGAATGATATCATTGTAAGAGCAGAACGGTTTCTGAAGCTCAAAAATTGCATAAAGGAAGTCGTAATTGGACGCCGAAGGTGGGATTTTACCTTCTTAAAGTTTGGGTTTCGGGATGTCTCGTATCTTAAACTTACGGGACTTTTTGTAAATTTAGTTGTCTCAGGTCCCGAGATCCGAGACGAGATACGAGTGACAAGGTAGAATGACATCATTTTAAGAGCACAACGGTTTCTGAAACTCAAAAATTGCATGAAGAAAGCCTTAATTGGACGCCGAAGCTAGGATTTTACCTTCTGAGGTCTATACCAGAGTTTGGGTTCCAGAATGTCTCGTGTCTCAAACTCACAGGATTTTTTGTAAATTTAGTTGTCTCAGGTCCCGAGACTCGTGACGAGATACGAAAGACAAGGTAGAATGATATCATTGTAAGAGCAGAACGGTTTCTGAAGCTCAAAAATTGCATGAAGGAAGCCGTAATTGGACGCCGAAGGTGGGATTTTACCTTCTTAAAGTTTGGGTTCCGGGATGTCTCGTATCTTAAACTTACGGGACTTTTTGTAAATTTAGTTGTCTCAGGTCCCGAGATCCGAGACGAGATACGAGTGACAAGGTAGAATGACATCATTTTAAGAGCACAACGGTTTCTGAAACTCAAAAATTGCATGAAGAAAGCCTTAATTGGACGCCGAAGCTAGGATTTTACCTTCTGAGGTCTATACCAGAGTTTGGGTTCCAGAATGACTCGTGTCTCAAACTCCCAGGATTTTTTGTAAATTTAGTTGTCTCAGGTCCCGAGACTCGTGACGAGATACGAAAGACAAGGTAGAATGATATCATTGTAAGAGCAGAACGGTTTCTGAAGCTCAAAAATGGTGTGAAGAAAACGTTGATTGGACTCTGCCTTTTTTCAAAAAGTGTTAAAGTTATCTAAATCTATGACACAGTGAAGATATGTCAAATAAATTTGGCTATACTATATCTTAGATAGATTAAGGAGAGTTACGTAAATCATGATAAATAATTTCGATGAAAATATCAATTTTCTGATTTCTGAATTTCATATAGAAAAAAATTCTTGAGATCGAACCATGAAGTATAAGTTAAATGATGTTGGAGTAACAGAACGATATCGGTGGAAGATATGACCGCAACCGTGCTGTAATTTGTGTCTTTCTTTCGCTTTCATCCGCAGCAGGAATTATAGCGCTTGTCACGGCTGTTCATTTGTAGATGGAGTTTTTATCCCCATGAGAAAATCCCCAATCACGAGCCGAGAAAATTGCTTATCTCTCTGTAACCAGCACCAAGGAACGGACGATACAGATATCAGATGTGATGCATACACTTCAAATTTAAAAACTTATATGTTAATGTATTACATAAAAGAATTCATAAGTTTTTTCTTTGGAAAGTTTATGTTGTTGTCAACATCGGAAAAGTAATCTTAGATAAGTTGATCAATTTTCGTAAAATATGATTTTTAATACTTGCAATCAAGAAAAATTCCTATTAAAAGTCGGTTACTAAGATAATTCCCTTAAATCCCAAAGAGTCACAGAGAATCTGTAACACTTTTGAAGATTCTTTCTTGGATCTTGCTCTTGGAATATTTTTAAGAATCGCACTTTAGGTTGTAATGCTGTTAAATACTCTTTAGATAATTTACACCTTTGAACTTGTACTATTTTATTATGAGAACCATACATTCTTGGAACATATTTATTTTTATTTATTTTTAAATACAAACAAGATACAGGTTTATTAAATCATAAAATTTATTACATTCGCATTAACAAATAAGTGTTTCCTTATAAAAACCGATTGATTGATAACGGATGTGAGTAATACATTAGTAAATAATTAATCTGAATAAAATTTATATAGGTTCATTTGTAATATAAGATCGGATCAATTCCCAAAACGAAAAAGCTTCTAACCAAGCTACCATCAAGCTTTTGTAAATCCAAACTAACCCGATGGCAAGTGCTCGAGCAGGCCACAAAGCAGCAGTCCATCACGCAGAAAGAACTGCCTTTGGGACCGCGATACATACGGTCTTTACTACGCTCTTATGCTTTCCCTTTTTAGAAAGTCTCTTTCTTGTTTTACGCTTCACTTTTACAGCTTCTAACTTATGGCCCTATGGTCTCTTCACGAACTGACACCCTTCAGAGGATTGCGTGTTACGGTTTCTGGATTTATTGTTACGGAATCTTTCTGATGTAATCGGGAGATGGATAATTTATTGGATTGTTAATTTAGAATAATTAGAATAGTTCCAAAGTAAGCATTTTGTCATGTTATTTATAAGGATTCTTTTTTTAGTTTCAGATATGAGCTTTATTTTTTACTCGTAACTTTTTTTCGCATAAATTTACTTTCTATCTTCGATTAAAACATTTTTTTTTAATCAAGGACATTTCTGCATTAAGCAGAGGAAAATTCATTGTCCGAGCGCTTCCCGCACGCCATACCCTCGCGCTTCCCACTCGTCGGGTTCAACTAACGAGCTTCCAGCCTAAGCTGAACTGTATTTTTTGGGTCACTGTTTTATTATATCCATAGATGTGCTAATGTAAATGTTCTGTCTCCCCTAGGTAACTCTGATCATGCTGTAGTAGAAGTCAAATGTCCAATAGAACCTGACCCATTCGAGGCACCACCCACGAGAACTTTTTGGAACTTAAAAAAAGCAGATTGGGAAGGCCTTCGAGACTACTTTGCAATTTTTCCCTGGAATCCAGTCTGCTTTATTAACAAAGATCCATCAGCTGTTTGCAACAGTATAACTGAAATCATTCAGTGTGCCATGGAAGCTTACATTCCTCACTTTACCAAACGCTTAAAAGCCAAACAGAAGCGATGGTTTAATAAAGATTGCGAGAGTCCTTGCTACTCTAAATACCAACAAAGCAAGCGGCATTGATGAAATACCTGCTTTACTCTTAAAATGTTGTGCCCCTGAACTAGCGCCAGTTTTCACTAAGCTATTTCAACTATCATATGATACTGGTATTTTTCCAGAATCCTGGAAAACTGCTCGAGTACAACCAGTCCCCAAGAAAGGCTCTAAAACCCAGCCTTCTAACTACAGACCCATAGCTCTTCTATCTGTTATTAGCAAAACTATGGAGAAATACGTCAATCACGAGATCCTGAGCTACCTTGAGACACACAACCTTTTAAGTGACAGGCAATATGGTTTTCGCCAACAAAGGTCAACAGCCGATCTGCTAGCATATGTAACTCATGTCTGGAGTGATGCCATCCACCGCTATGGGGAGACTCAAATAGTATCACTAGATATCTCAAAAGCATTTGATCAAGTGTGGCATGCAGCTCTTTTGAACAAACTGCCTTCATATAGACTCTCGCAAAACCTTTGCAGATGGATATCCAATTTTCTCTCCAACAGGCACATCCAAGTTGCTGTAGATGGACATTCTTCCAACCTCTACAAGATCAACGCTGGAGTTCCCCAAGGATCGGCTCTAGCTCCTACTCTATTCTTACTACACATTAATGATCTACTAGAAGCCACTAATAAAATAACCCAATACATGGTTTTGCAGATGATAGCAACCTACACTGTAGCAAAGCGCACAACCGTCCTATACCTCTAGATATTCTGGCAGAGGACAGAAGATCCACAACGGCTTCTCTCAATCAAGATTTGAGAATTGTAGACGAGTGGGAAAAAGAGAATCTTGTTAATTTCAACGCTTCCAAGACAAAGACATGTTGCCTATCCAACAAGAGGCAAACATGCGACTCATCCATTACAATCAACGATCAGACACTGGTAGCGAGCGACTCCATTACGCTGGTTGGTATCACGATCTCCCAAGACTTACTCTGGAACGAACATATTGCATCCATAGCAACTGCAGCAGGAAAGAAATTAGGCTTTCTGTTTATAGCACGGAAATATTTTTCTCCATCCAACTTAGCTACTCTTTACAAAGCCCAAATACGGCCTAATCTTGAATACTGCTCGCATGTATGGGGATCGGCGGCTCCGTCAAGGCTAGGAGTTCTTGATGCAATACAGAGAAGGGCAGTTCGACTAATAAACGACACCAGTATCACCAAAAACCTAGCCCCATTATCCCACCGAAGAGCAGTGGCTGATCTTTCCTTGTTTTACCGATACATAAACGGATTTTGCTCAGAAGAACTCCGCTCTATAATGCCTCCACTTGCCAGACCAGCCAGAGCAACGCGACATGCCAACTCCATGCACCCTTATACTGTTCAGTGCCCGACATCGAGAACGGATCGATTCGATCGTTCCTTCATCCCAGGGTCTCCAGATTGTGGAACTCCTTACCTCCCCACGTCTTCCCCACTCGTCCTAACTTGCAGGCCTTTAAATCCCAAATTAATAAATTACCTCTTCGGCCCCAATAGATGTTCTCGGTACATTTGTATTTAGGTCTATACCTACGAGGACATCCTAAATATAAAAAAAAACAAGATAATCGTCAGAAATTGTTTATCATCAGAAGAGCTTCGTAGCCTCTTTTTCCTTGTATTTACTGTGTCCACTTCTTTACACAGGTTTTTTTATCGACTTTGTATGTTGATCTAGTAGCAAAGGAAGCAAGGCAGAGGGGGTTAGCAATCAATCTAGGTAAAACAATACCAAAATAGAAAATTGTACTTTTGAAAGGTTCAACAATTTAAATACTTAGGAGTAATTGTGAATGAAAAAAATGAGAGAAATGACGAAATAACGGAACGAATAAAGGAGATATTATAACCTAATAAAGTACAAGCACTTATCTAAAAATAGAAAGCTGAAAGTATACAAAGGTGCATTTGTACCTCGTAACTACATACGCAGCTGAGACAATGTCCCTCACAAGTAAAGACGAAGAAAGACTAAGAATATTTGAGAGAAAGATCATATCGTAAGTCCAATAAACATGGAAAACGAGGAAATGAGATGTGGAATGAAACATGAAATTAGAGATACAATAATAGGAGAAGATATTGTCAGATTCATTAAAGTACAAAAACTGAGATGAAGAGACTGAGATGGAGAGACTGAGATGAAGAGACTGAGATGAAGAGACACATAGAGAGAAGAAAACCGACTTCCTGATCAAAAAAGTCATTAGACTGAAACCACAGAAAGAAAAATTAAAGGACGACCGAAAGAAAGATGGAAGGGCCAGGTCGATAGAGTTATTAAAGCCATGAAGGTAAGAAAAAGAAGGGAAATATACACAAATAGAAAAGAATGGAAGAAAATCGTAGAAAAATCCAAGTCGCATAATAATAAAAAGAACCATGAAGAATGCGGCAAACATCCCACTAGGAAATGAGATGCTTGATGATGATGTTGATCTAACTTTTTGAGTTTTTCAAGTCATTATCCTTTTGCATTTATTTGTGTTTAACCTTCTGAACTTCTTTTATTAAATTTTTGTACTTTTGGTTATTCTTTGTTTCGTCTAGAGGAGTCTTTCGACGTCTTATTTGCCTTTTAAATTCTAAACTTCTATTCTTACTTTTGGTAGTTCTCTACCTCTCCAAAAAGTCCTTTTCAACGTTTTGTAATGAAAATTCGATTGGATGTACCGTAAATAACCATAAGAACAGCACACTTATCTCATCGTTTACTTTAAATTCTCGAACATCGGCTGCTGACGCACATCTTCGCAGACAGCATGAAGTATCACGACTCAATAAAGACCTGGAAGAAATTTTGTCTTGGGGTGACAGTAACCAAGTCGAATTTAACGCTAAAAAAACCCAGGCAGCAGTTTTCTCTAAGAAGGTTAACATTGCAGAACCAGATATAGTCATGGCAGGACACGCAATTCCACTGGCTTCGTCTATTAACTTACTGGGTGTCAATCTGGGAGGAGATATGTCTTGGCATAATCACGTGGTAACAATCGCCAGGACAGCTTCTCAGAAACTCGGTGTACTTTTCCGTACCAAAAAGCTGTATACACCACAACAACTTTTGACACTCTACAAAGCCCAGATTCGACCATCACTGGAATACTGCTCTCATGTCTGGAGTTCTGCACCGAAGCATACCCTTCGGTTGTTGGATTCCATCCAAAGGAGAGCCATTCGCCTGATCGGCGACCACGAACTAACCAAGAACCTCGACAGCTTAGAACATCGAAGACAGGTTGGTGATTTGACCCTCTTTTACAAATATTTCCATGGCAAGTGTTCTACTGACATTGCCCGCTTGATTCCACCTAGAGCAATTCATAGCAGAAATACACGACAAACCACTTCCGCCCATCCCTATGTGGTTCAACTTAATACTCCTCGAACATCATTGTTTAAGAACTCTTTCTTCTGGAGGACATCTTTTTGTGGAACGGCCTTTCTGAGGCCGTATTTCCCACCGAATATAACCTTTAACGATTCAAGAACAACGTGAATCGCTTTCTTCGCACACGCTCCGCTCTCAGAGCGCCTTAAAGGATTTTTCCTGCAGTGCTTGTGCTTGACAATAAAAAAAAAAAAGATGGTCTGAAAAATATACTTCTTTTTTCGACTCATTTCCCTTTGAAATTCTAAACTTATATTCTTACATCCTTTTTCTTTTGGTTGTTGTTCTACAGGCGCTGTTTCGACGTCTTCGGTTTCTTGAATAGTAAATACCGAATATAAGAACTCGATGGTTTAAAAAATAATACTTCTTCTTTGGTTATAATTTGTATATGCTGTAATAAATGTAGTTATTTAATTCTATTGCATATATTCAAAACAGCAAAAATTCTTTCTTTTACAAACTGTCACTGTTTGACTTTTTTTCCACACAATATGCATGAAAATTTATGAATCCCAAGTGTTACTTAGAAGCAAGCCTTCATTTTTCATAATTGATATGAGGTGTGGACATCTCTTGGGTCCCAATTTATCAGGTCAAAATAATTAAAAATAAATTATGAACAGAAATATTCCTGAGTCTCAGTAGGATATATATATGTATACAGCAGGACTAACAGGAGAGGTGTGTCCGGCGCAGAACCGCCCTGAGCGCGTCTAAATTGTGACACTCCCCTTCTTAATATAAACTTGATAACAAAATCAACAGACCTCAGAAAGATGAGGGATTTTTGTCGAGGTTGATGCACTGAAATTTGCTTTTAATTCCATTTTTGTTACGATTGATGCTTGAATGTCTAAGCATATTTCTGTATTAATTTTTTAAATCCTGCAACGTTTGCATATAAAGCCTTATAGTTTCCTTAAGATATTTAAGTATTATTTAAGATATAACATATGTTAAGCTTTTAGTTATCGTTATTGTCTCTAGAGGCTTTCTTTCAAGATTACTGTTCCTCTTTATATACTTCTTCTATTGTAGGTAGGTACTTATATGCCTGGTGTTATGGTATCACCGTCTCTTATAAACGATTCTTTGAGATAACTCTTATGGGATTCTTGAAATTTTAGAAAGTATAAAAACAAGAATATATTAAATGAAAATTTGAAAAAAAAAATTGCATCCAGTCGTACTCGAACCCACAAACTTTCCCCCTACTCGGTGACGCTCTGAAAACTAAGCTATGAGTGCTTAATAATTATTTCACGTTTTGGTGATTAAAGTAAACTCATGTCACATGTGACACTTACTTATTTTCTCCTTAAGCACATAGGTATAGTATGACGTTAATGAGAGAGAGATTTTGTCAAATCTTCAAATGAAACATCAAACTCTAAAGTCACTTTTTTGTGCCCTGTCTTATATTTTTATTCGGGTTGGAAACCAGAACCATGGATTTTTAGTACCTAAATATAAGACGTAGTTTGATGTTCCAATTGTAGATTGCCGAGAACATGTATTGAGGCAGAAAAGGCAATTTATTAATTTGGGATTTAAAGGACTCCAAGTTAGGACGAGTGGGGAAGAGGTCAGAAGGTAAGGAGTTCCACAATCTGGAGACCCTGTGGAAGAAGTAACGAGCGAATGAATCCATTTTCGATATCTGGCATTGTAGTTGGCACGTCGCGTTACTATGGCTGGTCTGGCAAGTGGAGGCACTATAGAGCAGAGTTCTTCTGAGCAAATCCGTTTAAGTATCGGTAAAACAAGGAAAGATCAGACACTGCACTTCGGTAGGACAAGGAGGCTAGGTTTTTGGTGATACTGTTGTTGTTGATTAGTCGAACTGCTCTTCTCTGTATTGCATCAAGGACTCTGACCCTTGATAAAGCTGCCGATCCCTATACATGTGAGCAGTATTCAAGATAAGGTCTTATTTGTGTTTTGTAAAGAGTAGCTAAATTGGATGGAGAGAAATATTTACGTGTTCTAAAAAGATGGATGATGGATGAGTCGTATGTTTGTCCCTTGTTGGATAGGCTACATTTTTTTGTCTTGGAAGCGTTGAAATCAACAAGATTCTTTCTTCCTCATTCTTCCACAATTCTTAGATCTTGATTGAGAGAAGCCGTTGTGGATCTTCTATCGTCTTCCAGAATATCTAGGGATATGGGAGGGTTGTGCACTTTGCTACAGTGTAGGTTGCTATCATCTACAAAACCGTGTATCGGGTTATTAGTGGCTTCCAGTAGTTCAATAATGTGTAAAAGACATAGAGTAGAAGCTAGAGCCGATACTTGGGGAACTTAAGGAGAAAGTAAGTAAGTGTCACATGTGACATGAGAGTAGAGCATAGTAAAGCATTCCATTAGATAGATATTTTTTGGGTTCGCTGTTAGCCTATATCACTGCGACCTTTGCAGATCTATTGTGAACACCCATTTTCTGTGGAATAAGATTAGAGCACCTTGTTCAGCTCTGCCCTCTTAATGAGACTTAATAGCCTTGACAGTGGCCACTCCGCATAACTTGAAGCAGCCGGTTTCTCCTCTCCCAGTACTAGATACTGCGTCCTTGCAAGGCCTTCACATTGGCATATGACATGAAATGCGGTCAGAGACTGACAATCATTCTGACATCATTTCACCTTTGTGATAGCAGCTCTGCAGTAAACTTCGCCGAGTGTCCCTTTATGAAGACTTTGGCTTGTCGCTTGCCCGGTGATTTTTCCCACCACTCCTGGGCCTTCTCTAGCCTCCATTTCTCAATGGCTGCCAAGCATTTCATTTATAACACTAGATTTATTTCTATATCATTTCAGTTTTATATGGCATCAACAAAAATTTGTTACAATCATTCAATCCATGGAGGTTGGCACATAAGAGCACATGAAGACGTGAACCCACAACGTAAAAAATTACGCATTTATTCTATTATTCTATTTACGTATTAATATTTATTCAAAGTCGAATTTTCTAGTACACAATGCGATACGATATCTGATTCGTTCAAACTCTCCGTCACCTCTCCTCGTGCATCCCACGACAGTGCACAAGTTGTAAAGTTTATTGGAGCACAGTCGCATTGTGATCTCGTCAGAGCAAAAGTTTAATCGTTCATCATTTCGATTTTATTTACGCGTACGTTTCAATAATGCGATAATGATGGGATCGGATAATGATGGGAGTTGCGGCGAGTTCGGAAAATTTTTGCGACGACGGACTGTTCAATATTTAAAGACAATTAATTCACTAACAATACAACAGAAAATTAAAATAAAAAGTGTGGGTAGTCGAAAACCGGGTTTGAAAATTATGAAAATAAGTAAAGGAAAAAATTAGGATTATAAACGATTTTTTAAAATAGAAACTTATGAAAAAACTGACTGGTTATCTAGTTGTAACATTACCAATGGTCTTTATTGCTTTCGTATCTACTATTTAGCGATGAAGCCTCAGGATGGACAAAACGGGCGTCACTGACTTATCCGAAAAAAAATAATAACTCCTCAATAAGCTTTTTTACGCCATTTAATAACACCAAAAAACCTCGTATTGTGTTTTACCTATAGGTTGACCCTATTTATTTGCCTTTTTAACTTCCCGCTAAAAAAAATTAAATTTTTTTTTAAAATCGGGAAGTTATTGGTTTCACCCCGTTTTTCGAAAATCGAGTTTTCATCGGATCTCAACGTTTTGAGGTCTTAGGAACCTCCCCTGACTATTTTTACGAGGGTGTCTGTATGTCTGTATGTACGTGTGGATGTATGTGTGTGTGTGGATGTATGTAAACCTCTTATAACTTTTGAACGTCTTGACCTATCGGAATGAAATAAAAAGCATTCCAAAGAGTTCCATCTAACTTAGATTCCCTGTAAGTTTGAACCGATTCAAGCTGGTAGATTTCGAGAAATTTTAAAATAACCGACAAAACAATTGGTAAAAATGATGTTTTTTGGGCATATCTTTTTGGCTATTGCATTGATCAATTTCATAACCTAATCAGCTCTCAAGCTTAAAAAGCCACGTCGAATGCCGTTTTGCAAATTAAAATCGGTTAATTCGTTCGTGAGATATCGTTGTCGAAACATTTCAAAAAAAGTGTTTTTTTTTAATAACTTAGAGATTTTTTGACTAACCGATTTTGCACTTTCGGTAACGTTTTTAGGTCTCAAAAAACTGCGTCGAATGCCATTTTGAACATCAAAATCAAATAAAGCGTTAAAAAGTTATGGCTTTTTAAACATTTCAAAAAAAGTCAAAAAAGTCAAAATACGTCACGTTACTATAGCTTTGCGGTTAAAACTAGCGGGAAGTTGCAAGGATGGCCTTTAAGGTCAACCTCTTTTCGAATTTTTTTAATTGGACACCCCCAAGACATGCCACTGCATTCAATGAACAATTTGTTTCGTTCTTTTTCTGATATGTCATATTATTGCTATTTATCTATTTTTAATCTTTTTTTAAGTCTTGATTTAATTATAATCTATCGTAAAGCTCATTGTTAAAGTCAAGGTCAAACGTAGGTACTCGAAGCAATTATACCTGAAATATGTACACTTAAAAAAATTTACGTGATTTTTATGTATATATAGGAACTTTTCGAACATATTTCGGATAATCCATACTATCCCAGCTTTTTATATCCCTTCAGAAAATATAAAAGAATATACCCCTAAATATCCTACTGGTTACCATATCTCGTATAAACAGGACCATTTTATTTACGAGCAGCATGTTTTCATTTTCTTGTATAATGTTTTATTATGTCGTAGTCTCACCCCTTGTAAGTATTTCTTTTTGAAATTCACCTTCTGTGTCTTTCAGACAGGGTTGTATTGTTTCTGTAGTTCCAATCAATTTTTCCATTGGGCAATAAATTTGATTTTTTTTTAAATAATTGGTATAGTTGACAATTGTAACCATAAAAGTACCCTAGGCTAGCTCCTGAGGGTCGTGGCTTTCCTTCTGTGTTTTTGCCTAATTCCCCCCCAAACAAGTTTTAAAGGGCGCCAAGTACAGACACACAAATAAAATTCTATAGATCAGTTTAAAATGGTTTATTACTTTAAAATTGGTTAGAAATGAAATAAAAATTAGGAAAATTAATTTATTCTCTTAACTTGGTTTGGATCTGCGGCGGAGTTTGATCCTGAAGAGCGTGCTTTAAGAAGGGTGGGTTCCTTTCGAGGGACTTCTTGACTGAATCTGCCACGCTTCTACGCAGTGGACTCGGAACAGCAACGGAAATGGAATTCCCCTGTAGAGATTTCTTTTCGGCTTTTCTAACAACGAAGTGGGAAGTGGGATCGGAACTGCAACGGAATGGAATATCCCAGTAGGAACCTCTTGTCGAAATCTTCTAACAAGTGGGATCGGAACCGCAACGGAATGGAATATCCCAGTAGGAACCTCTTGTCGAAATCTTCTAACAAGTGGGATCGGAGCCGTAACCAAATGGAATATCCCAGTAGGAACCTCTTGTCGAAATCTTCTATCGAAGTGGGATCGGAACTGCAACGGAATGGAATATCCCTGAAGGAACCTCTTGCCGAAATCTTTTAACGAAGAGGAAAGGTACAGCAAAATGGCGTCGGCCTCACCGGAAGATGTCGAAACGTGTAGTTTTTATATAGCAATTTGTAGTCCTTAATAGGGCCCTTCTTCTAGTTGGCAATAACCCTATCAATAAAATTGGAATCAAAACTCCGAATTTTCAAATACTATTTTTCGAACACAATCTCTATAAGTCTCTCCAAATTTCGAGAAAAAATTAATTACCTTTCAGGTATAAATAATAAAATACCACAAAAACTGACCTTGAATTGTATTCGAAAATTTAAAATGTTAGTAAAATAGATAAAATATTATATTCACCGCATTTTGGATTAATTTAACTATTAAACTTAAAACCAAGGCAAAATGGAACTCACCAGAAACAGAAGGGCAAAGATAGTCAGAAACTCTGAATTACTTAAAATTCAACGATAAAATGGACGAAATAAAATCAAAAACTCACTACGAAACCAATTCTCTCCTTCCAACTAGCAGTCCCCACTCGTATCAACGCGGTAACAATAGATAATTTAAAAATATTTATAGTCCGGGAGGATTGTTCGAAAACTAACGATACAATCGTTACACAATTCGTTTAATTGTTTTTTCTTATTACGATTTTTTTTTCACTGCTTTACATCACAGTTTTCTTTAATCATATAAGATTTCCGATATTTTCTATTGCTACTTATGTAAACTTTTTGAATAATTGAATAGTTTGTAAAAATTTAAAGCTTGTATTACTATCATTTTTATTGATTTATTTTTAAAGTATATTCTACAATAAAATTTGTTTTAAAAATAAAAAAATCCGTCTCTGTTAATCTTAGAATAGCCCGTTTTACCTACTGCAATGTATTTCACACTCGAGCTCCGGTAATTTTGAAGGCAGTAAAGCAATAATAAAATAAGGTTTTTGATTTGGCGTGATTAAAAAAAAACGCGAGGGTGGTTGCATAGAAATAATTATTTATTTTGGTATTCCTCAGGGAGCACATTGTATCTGGACCCTTCATTTTAACTATTTTTTTTTATATACAATTTAATTAATTTCTGTTAAAAAAATTAATAAAAATACATTTTATACATATATTGTTGTTTATTGATGGAGCAGGAGAACCTTTCTCTGTTGTTGAAGGTGTTGTTAAGGGTGTTGTTAAATTTGATGTTGTTGTATTGAACGGTGAATATGTCGTATCTGTTGAATTTGGTAATGTAGGATAATACGGTTTTGTTGAATTTGCTGTTGTTGTGTTAAACGGTAAATATGTCGTATCTGTTAAACTTGGTGATGTAGGATAATACGGTGTTGTTGAATCTGCTGAAGTTGTGTTGAACGGTGAATATGTCGATGATGTTGGAATATAAGTCGGTGTTGTTAAATTTGCTGTTGTTGTATTGAACGGTGCATATGTGGGTGTTGTTGAATATGGTAAAGGAGTTGATGTAATATTAGTTGGTGTTGTTAAATTTGCTGTTTTTGTATTAAACGGTGCATATGTGGGTGTTGTTGAATATGGTAAGGGTGTTGATGTAATATTAGTTGGTGTTGTTAAATTTGCTGTTGTTGTGTTGAACGGTGCATATGTGGGTGTTGTTGAATATGGTAAGAGTGTTGATGTAATATTAGTTGGTGTTGTTAAATTTGCTGTTGTTGTATTAAACGGTGCATATGTGGGTGTTGTTGAATATGGTAAGGGTGTTGATGTAATATTAGTTGGTGTTGTTAAATTTGCTGTTGTTGTATTGAACGGTGCATATGTGGGTGTTGTTGAATATGGTAAAGGAGTTGATGTAATATTAGTTGGTGTTGTTAAATTTGCTGTTGTTGTATTAAACGGTCCATATGTGGGTGTTGTTGAATATGGTAAGGGTGTTGATGTAATATTAGTTGGTGTTGTTAAATTTGCTGTTGTTGTATTGAACGGTGCATATGTGGGTGTTGTTGAATATGGTAAAGGAGTTGATGTAATATTAGTTGGTGTTGTTAAATTTGCTGTTGTTGTATTGAACGGTGCATATGTGGGTGTTGTTGAATATGGTAAAGGAGTTGATGTAATATTAGTTGGTGTTGTTAAATTTGCTGTTGTTGTATTAAACGGTCCATATGTGGGTGTTGTTGAATCTGGTAAAGGTGTTGATGGAATATTAGTTGGTGTTGTTAAATTTGCTGTTGTTGTATTGAACGGTGCATATGTGGGTGTTGTTGAATATGGTAAAGGAGTTGATGTAATATTAGTTGGTGTTGTTAAATTTGCTGTTGTTGTATTAAACGGTCCATATGTGGGTGTTGTTGAATATGGTAAGGGTGTTGATGTAATATTAGTTGGTGTTGTTAAATTTGCTGTTGTTGTATTGAACGGTGCATATGTGGGTGTTGTTGAATATGGTAAAGGAGTTGATGTAATATTAGTTGGTGTTGTTAAATTTGCTGTTGTTGTATTGAACGGTGCATATGTGGGTGTTGTTGAATATGGTAAAGGAGTTGATGTAATATTAGTTGGTGTTGTTAAATTTGCTGTTGTTGTATTAAACGGTGCATATGTGGGTGTTGTTGAATATGGTAAGGGTGTTGATGTAATATTGGTTGGTGTTGTTAAATTTGCTGTTGTTGTATTAAACGGTGCATATGTGGCTGTTGTTGAATATGGTAAGGGTGTTGATGTAATATTAGTTGGTGTTGTTAAATTTGCTGTTGTTGTATTGAACGGTGCATATGTGGGTGTTGTTGAATATGGTAAAGGTGTTGATGTAATATTAGTTGGTGTTGTTAAATTTGCTGTTGTTGTATTGAACGGTGCATATGTGGGTGTTGTTGAATATGGTAAAGGAGTTGATGTAATATTAGTTGGTGTTGTTAAATTTGCTGTTGTTGTATTAAACGGTGCATATGTGGGTGTTGTTGAATATGGTAAGGGTGTTGATGTAATATTAGTTGGTGTTGTTAAATTTGCTGTTGTTGTATTGAACGGTGCATATGTGGGTGTTGTTGAATATGGTAAAGGAGTTGATGTAATATTAGTTGGTGTTGTTAAATTTGCTGTTGTTGTATTAAACGGTCCATATGTGGGTGTTGTTGAATATGGTAAAGGTGTTGATGTAATATTAGTTGGTGTTGTTAAATTTGCTGTTGTTGTATTGAACGGTGCATATGTGGGTGTTGTTGAATATGGTAAAGGAGTTGATGTAATATTAGTTGGTGTTGTTAAATTTGCTGTTGTTGTATTAAACGGTCCATATGTGGGTGTTGTTGAATATGGTAAGGGTGTTGATGTAACATTAGTTGGTGTTGTTAAATTTGCTGTTGTTGTACTAACCGGTCCATATGTGGGTGTTGTTGAATATGGTAAGGGTGTTGATGTAGCATTAGTTGGTGTTGTTGCATTTGCTATTGTTGTGTTTACTGGGGCATATGTCGAGGCTGTAATAAAATATTAAAATTAAACAAATAAGGTATCCTTTGGGCTAACCAAATTAATACTTATATTCTATACGTATATAAATGAGTAATAAGAGCACTCAGTCATTTCTATTTTTGATTTTTGTATACGTTTTCCAGTTTTTGACAATTTTTTAAATTATCCCCAATTTTTTTTAGCATTTCAATGTTTTCATTTTAAGAATATTCAAATTTTTAACAATATTTTAAACGTTTTATCAGTTTTTCCAATATCTTTCGCACAATTTAGTATTAGAATAAATAAGTGTAGATACTTATTACTTCTTTACGATAGCAAGATTTTCTAAAGAGCCTGCTTTTCAAATCATTTAAACACAATATCTGTAATTCTATATAACTATACGTATGTACGAGTATATGTGTGCATATGTAGGTAGGTATGTTTTTTTTTACTGATGGAGTAAGTATATTCCATTTAACGCTTATTTCAGTTGCTCTTTCTATGTTTACTCCTTCCGCCAAAACGGAACATAAAAGGCATAGCTATCAAATAACGCTCTGTTAAAAGTCCTCAAACTATCTTCAGAAACTTAAAATTTAAAAAGCTACTTGGTTAAAACTTTAAGATTACCAAGTATTAAAAAATTAAGAGGAATTAGAATACCAATAAACTACTACTTCTACTTTTTATATTCGTTAAAATTTTAATTCAATTAAAATTATACTTACTATGAGTGTACATCCATTTATTTATATTGACATCTTCAGCTTTAACACCTCCAAAAATTAGGAACACAAACAGATACTTGTACATGTTTTATATTTTTTCTATTCTCTTAGAGCTAGTAATTGACTACTTTTTTTCTATATTTATACCATACGAATTTATTGCTTATTTTGATATAAGGATTATGTTAAATTAATTCAATAAGCGAAAGATAACATTTCTGAATTATAGCTATAGTGTGGAAGAAAACGACTAAATCGAAACTCAAGTTTCGATAAAATTATTAATGTAATTTTTTTTTATTAATGATGTCCTCGTAGGTATAGACCCAAACACAAATGTACCAAAAACATCTATTGGGGCAGAAGAGACAATTTATTAATTTGGGATTTTAAGGCTTGCATGTTAGGCCGAGTGGGGAAGACGTAGGAAGGTAAGGAGTTCCACCATCTGGAAACCCTGGGGATGAAGGAACGATCGAATCGATCCGTTCTCGATGTCGGGCATTTGACAGTATAAGGGTGCATGGAGTTGGCACGTAGCGTTGCTCTGGCTGGTCTGACAAGTGGAGGCATTATAGAGCGGAGTTCTTCTGAACAAAATCCGTTTATGTATCGGTAAAACAAGGAAAGATCAACCATTGCTCTTCGGTGGGATAATGGGGCTAGGTTTTTGGTGATATTGGTGTCGTTTACTAGTCGAACCGCTCTTCTCTGTATTGCATCAAGAACTCTGAGCCTTGACGGAGCCGCTGAACCTCATACATGCGAGCAGTATTCAAGATTAGGTAGTATTTGGGCTTTGTAAAGAGTAGCTAAGTTGGATGGAGAAAAATATTTCCGTGCTCTAAACAAAAAGCCTAATTTCTTTCCTGTTGCAGTTACTATGGATGTAATATGTTCGTTTAATAGTAAGTCCTGGGAGATCGTTATACCAACCAGCGTAATGGAGTCGCCCGCTACCAGTGTCTGATCGTTGATTGTAATGGATGAGTCGCATGTTTGCCTCTTGTTGGATAGGCAATATGTCTTTGTCTTGGAAGCGTTGAAATTCCCCACTCGTCTACAATTCTCAAATCTTGATTAAGAGAAGCCGTTGTGGATCTTCTGTCCTCTTCCAGAATATCTAGAGGTATGAGACGGTTGTGCGCTTTGCTACAGTGTAGGTTGCTATCATCTGCAAAACCATGTGGGTTATTAGTGGCTTCCAGCAGATCATTAATATGTAATAAGAATAGTGTAGGAGCTAGAGCCGATCTTTGGGGAACTCCAGCGTTGATCTTGTAGAGGTTGGAAGAATGTCCATCTACAGCAACTTGGATGTGCCTGTTGGAGAGAAAGTTGGATATCCATCTGCAAAGTTTTTGCGAGAGTCCGTATGAAGGCAGTTTGTTCAAAAGAGCTGCATGCCACACTTGATCAAATGCTTTTGAGATGTCTAGTGATACTATTTGGGTCTCCCAATAGCGGTGGATGGCATCACTCCAGACATGAGTTACATATGCTAGTAGATCGGCTGTTGACCATTGTTAGTGAAAACCTTATTGCCTGTCAGCCTGTCACTTAAAAGGTTGTTTGTCTCAAGGTAGCTCAGGATCTCGTGATTGACGTATTTCTCCATAGTTTTGCTAATAACAGATAGAAGAGCTATGGGTCTGTAGTTAGAAGGCTGGGTTTTACAGCCTTTCTTGGGAACTGGTTGTACTCGAGCAGTTTTCCATGCAGGATTCTGGAAAAATACCAGTATCATATGATAGTTGAAATAGCCTAGTGAAAACTGGCACTAGTTCTGGAGCACAACATTTTAAGAGTAAAGCAGGTATTTCATCAAGGCCGCTTGCTTTGTTGGTATTTAGAGTAGCAAGGACTCTCTGCACACGCTTAACCCTAAATACGATATTTTTCATTGTGTGGGGAGCCCGTGGAATAAAAGGTAGCTCCATGTAGTCCGGTGGGTTAAGTGTCGAGTTTGAGGAGAATATTTTGTCAAAGAGTTCTGCCTTTTCTGTGGAGGACGTAACTATTTAGCCGTCATCTGATGTAAGTGGAGGGAAAGAACTATTTGTAAAATTGTTGTTGATATGTTTGACGAGAGTCCAAAAGGACCGGCTTCCATTAGGGTTTGACATTACTTTCTCTCTCATTCGAGCGTGGTGTTGTATCTGTGTCTAGTGTTTATATCATCCTGTTTTGTTTGTTTTGATGGATTTTGTATAAATAATTGGTGGGACTTGATCTTAGCTTTCCGAGCTACATCGCAATCTTTATTAAACCATGGCTTCTGTTTGGCTTTTAAGCGTTTGGTAAAGTGAGGAATGTAAGCTTCCATGCACACTGATTGGTTTCAGTTATACTGTTACAAACTGCTAATTGATCTTTGTTAATAGGTAAATACTAAACTTTCCAAACAAATAAAGTCAAACTATGAAGAGATAAATTTGTATTTTCCTAAAAATATTTACTTTTACTGGTTTATATTATTACTCAGTTTTTACTTACCCCCTATCTTTTATTTACTACTAGATGACCTGACGAACTTTGTAGCGCCTAAAAATCATTTTACATTTTTCTTGTTTTCCGTTTTTTCTTTGTTTTCTCATTCTTCTGATTGATTTCTATGTTTTCTGTTTTTGTCAAATTTGTTTAATTGTTTTTTCTTCAATTTTCTACAATTTACATTTTTTCTTTTTTTTTTTCGTTTTTTCCATTATCTTTCATTTTACTTTGATTTTTCGTTTTAACAATTTTTTTTTATTTTTTCTGGTTTTATTTTAATTTATTTATTTTTTCATTTTCTACATTTTTCTTTTTTTTTAATTTTTTTTATTTTTTCTTATTTATATTCCCTAAAGATCTGATAACTTATTTTTTTCTCAAAATAATACAATCCGTCTCTGGTAATCTTAGGATAGCATATTTTAACTTCTCCATGTATTTAACACTTGGACTCCGGTAATTTTAAAGGTAGTAAAGCAATAATAAAATAGGATTTTATATTTGGCATGATTAAAAAAAACGCGAGGGTGGTTGCAAAGAAATAATTCTTTATTTGGTAATCCTCTGGGAGCACATTGTTTATGAACCCCTTATTTTAACTACATATATTTTTTAATGACAGTTACATAGGGTTTTAAAATTTTTCAAATTGGTTATAGTGGATATAGAATTTAATTATTTTCTGAAAAAATTGATAAACACACATTTTAAACATATGTTATTGATTTCTGGTCGAGCAGGGGGTGTTGAGGTTGTTGGAGTTGGTGTTGTTGAGGATGTTGTTGGTGTTGTTGAGGTTGTTGTTGGTGTTGTTGAGGTTGTTGTATATGGTGATGTTTTGGTTGTTGTATATCGTGTTGTTGAGGTTGTTGGATATCGTGTTGTAGAGGTTGTTGTATATGGTGCTGTTGAGGTTGTTGAATATCGTGCTGTTGAGGTTGTTGGATATCGTGTTGTTGATGTTGGAGATCCTGTCAGTGGTTCAGGAATTATTGCAAATTGAGGGTCTGGAACTGCAAATTATTATTATTAAATGTTAAAATAGAGTATTGTTAGTTTTAATATTAGTATTTTCATTAATGTATTAGCAATTTACATAATGACAGAAAACTTGGTACTAACCAACAAAACGTTCTACTTTGTATGTAAATGAGTTATGAGCTGATAATTGCATTCGAGTCCTGTCGAATGGACATATTTTCAATATCTCCTGCTATAGAAGTCTTGAAAGCATATGGAGACTTTTGGAATCTAGTTAGCTACTTTATGTTTGGACAAAATTTTAAAAAGATGATCCAAAATGCTATTAAACAAGTGTAAAATTGTTGAAAAATTAAGATAGTTAAGGCGGAAACATACTATCAAAACGTGACACGACGCCACGCATGTTAGTCCATATATTTATGTTGCGGCGTGTGGTCACATAGCGTGTTGTCTATGTGCTTCTAACTGTATTAAATATATGGAATTGAGAGGTACTAACATGCGTCGGGTGGCGTGGCGTCGTGTCACGTTTTGATAGTATGTGTCCGCCTTTATACAGTTTTTAGTAAACTAATTATCTCAGAGACATCTCTCATGGGATTGTTAAACTTTGGATATTTAACAAACTATAAAATGACATTAAGGAGAAGTTAAAAAAATTACGACTATTTACTAATGCATTTATGGTTCAAATTGTTAGAGGCGTTACCCGCTATACGTGATAATTTCAGCTTCGAGTGCTGCCAAATGCGACATATTCTCAATTTCTTCTGCAATAAAACTCTTGAAAGCATTTGGAAACTATGAAAATCTAGTTAGCTACTTTATGATTGGTCAAACTTTTAAAGAAGAAGTTAAAAAAATTACGATTAATTACTAATGCATCTATGCCTGAAATTGTTAGAGGCGTTACCAGCTATACGTGAAAATTGCAGCTTCAAGCCCTGTCGAATGCAACATTTTTTCAATTTCTCCTGCTATAAAAGTCTTGAAAGCATTTGGAGACATTTGGAATCTAGTTAGGTACATTATGATTGGACAAAATTTTAAAAAGATGATCAATATGTTATTAAACAAGTGTAAAACTGTTAACAAATTAAGATAGTTAAATACTAAAATAATAATTTTAGAGACATCTCTCGTAGAAATGTTGAAATTTAGATATTTAACAAACTAGAAAATGACATTAAGGAGAAAAATTGGCGACTAACTACTAATGCATCTATGGCTGAAATTGTTAGAGGCGTTACCTGCGATAGGTAAAGATTGCAGCTTCGAGTCCTACCGAATGCAACATTTTTTCAATTTCTCCTTCATTGTTTGTTTAATTTCTAAATTTAAAAAATTGTTAAATAGTAAACAAACCGTATACAATGGATTAAACTACCTATAAAGTATTACTTTTTGAATTTTATATTTAAAATTTTAAATCAAATTAAATTAAAACTTACAAACTTCGTTGTCAGCCATACCATCTCTGTCAGCATGCATAAAAGTAAAATATTCAGCTTTACCT
The DNA here is from genome assembly GCA_964028335.1 of Altica lythri. Classification (NCBI taxonomy): domain Eukaryota; kingdom Metazoa; phylum Arthropoda; class Insecta; order Coleoptera; family Chrysomelidae; genus Altica; species Altica lythri. The sequence goes on from OZ034809.1 coordinate 5,964,341, forward strand.
AAACCCAAAATTAATAACACAAACAGGCACTTATACATGTTGTATGGTCTTTATAATCTGTTACAGAAAGTTGAAAAATGACTAATTATTGTATATTTATACCAAACAAATTTGTTGATAAGTTATATCAGCCAGCACTGTTTAGTTAACTGAACCAACAAAGATAACATTCGAATGATACTGTGTAAGACATCAAGACTAAAATTTCGATAAATTAATATAAAAATATTTTCATCTAAATATTAAACTTACCATACCTACAAATAACTTCAAAGTACGTGTAAGGAAAGGAGAGACAAATTCAAACTAAATATTCCCAAATACGAAACACCAGGGACAGCAAATAAAATCACGCATTTCGGACGTTTGTTGAAAATTCCCAAAGCAACCAATTTCAGTGTTGAGTTCAAACAAACTTGAAATAAGTCATGCAAAATGATACACATAATATTTCTGTATGTATTCCATCTATTTACAGTATTTTCTATTCTTTTTTGTTTGTTAAGAATATACAGAAACTCAGAAAAACATTTGATTAGTTTTAATTTTTATCTCCAGTTTTGCTATTTCCTGCTTAATCTAACGTCTGTAAAGCTAGACTGCTGGCGTCGTTATATTAACAGTAGTTGATTTGAAAAAAAAAAAAATTAAATATTTTTCAAAAATCTTTTGCTGTACTGGCAGCACTTATTGAGCACTAAATGGTGACGTCTTTTAATTCTATTAGTTTCCGTTTTAGAGTCTTCTTCTAGCTCTCAAGAATGCTGTCGTCGTTATATTAGCAGTAGTTGATTTAAAAAAAAATATTTTTCAAAAATATTTTGCTGTACTGGCAGCACTAATTGAGCACTAAATAGTGACGTCTTTTAATTCCATTAGTTTTCGTTTTAGAGTCTTCTTCTAGCTCTCAAGAATGCTGTCGTCGTTATATTAGCAGTAGTTGATTTAAAAAAAAATATTTTTCAAAAATATTTTGCTGTACTGGCAGCACTAATTGAGCACTAAATAGTAACGTCTTTTAATTCCATTAGTTTTCGTTTTAGCGCGGTCACGAATGGTACACTGCTAGCTTAATGAAAAGTTAGCAGTGTTCTCATTTTTAGTCCCCCTATCACACCACCAAATATCTGTTATCAGCACTAAATTAGCACTAAATGAGCACTTAATTTTGAAATATAATACGAGTGATTCTGCTGACTTGACCTTTCTAGCTTTACAGACGTCTTAATCTACAAATTATTTCTTTTATTGTTCGTTTTAATTTATGATATATTCACTGCGCCATCTTGCGATCGCGTCATAGTACTTAGTTGAATAAGTATTTTCTATGTCAATCCTGGTTCTAAACTACCTCCCAAGCATTTTTCAGCAAAATCGGTCCAGCCTTCTATTATAAATAACACGACTTTGTTATGTATGTGTGAATGAATGGTTTCTTTATTTATATTTATCGATTTCCCTATATAGATTCTTCAGTCTCTGATGTTTACCTACGTGATGGTGATAGAGTCCCAAAGGAATCAAACTTTTGACTTAACAGGCATTGCCGACCGCGTAAATTCAATCGTCAATAATTTTTCAAAAAACTTTTGTAGTAGAAAAAGTTTTTATATTTCTCAAAACATTTGTCATTTCTATTTTGACCGTCATCTCTTGGGATGCATCAATCATGTTTAAAAAAAGGGTATTTTTGGAGAAATGAATTGTAGATAATCTGAAAATATTATTGATTATTTATATTACAAATAGGAATTTAGAAATAAAAATATTACTATTTGTTACATTCTTTTAAATTTGAGTACTTTCACCTCGAATTTAAAATTTTAGTTTTTTACTTCTGTAATTAATTGTTATAGTACATACCATCTTACTTTCGACGAGCATAAACCTGATCATTTGCATTAATGGTTTCTTGAAATGATTCTTGATACGCGAAGTTTGATAAACCTAACCTGTTTGTATTTGTATGATGAGGATGGGCCCTTGGATTAGTCCAATACTTTGCTGAATGTGCTACCTGAGCAGTTATGCATTATTTCACAGGTTATCTTACCCTAACAATCATCCCTGTTTTCCAATTACAGCATTATAGAGCATTGTGTGGCATAATGCTCAAGTTGATTGTTCCAACTACAGCAGCGCTTCGCACAATCGAGCAATTTAAAAAGTACTGCTTTCGTCTGATGTGCGCAAGGGATACCAACTTAGTAGCAGAAAATATAAGAAATGTTTGATATTTAAGTTGGCGTTAATAAAAATTTAATTTACAATCACCTATTGTTAGTAATATTCTTTATTATTGAACTGATCTATTAAAGTTTCTACGTATAATCTGTTGAAAAAATAAAAAAGTGAATTGAAACTGTGTTACAAAAATAAATATAAGTAAGGATGAAGGTACGAACATGACAAATTTATTTTTCGCTATTTTATATACTAAGTGAAAATAAATTTTTATTGTATATCATTTTGTTTATTAAGATTGCTAAGTTTATTAATGTTTTTGTCTCACAACACTGATGAACCTTGCGCACTCTGTCGGTGCACTTGAAAACCAATTCGCGTTCCAATTAAGCGTTAGCACATTTCGGCATTGTGCGTCACTGAGTCGCATTATGCTCTGTAATTGGAAAACAGGGATAGTTATGTGAAAAATGGAAAAAATCAATTTTCCTAGAGTCGGTACCTGCTAGATAGTTTTTTTTTCCTCCGTGTGCACCTATATTTCAAATTACAACGAAATCGTTAGATCCGCTTTGGAGAACCTATGGCAATACATGCAGACAGTTGCTCACTTAATATTGATTATCGATCAAACACGAATAAAATGACATTTTCTAAAAATGGTTCCTAGCTAGATCGATTTATCGCCCCCGAAACCCCCTTATATACTAAATTTCATGAAAATTGTTGGAGCCGATTCCGAGATTCCAATTATATATTTATATATATATACAAGAATTGCTCGTTTAAATATATTAGATAGATATATTACAGTTAGCAGATTTCAAATTCTATAATATCTCTATTATTTCCTTAACATTTTGTCTCATTCAAAATATATTTGAGCTTGTTAAGTGCCGCCTCAAATATATCTTTCCTAACTTTAAATAAAACACAAATTAAACTTTTAAAATAAAACTCCCAAAGTCCCAAAGTCGGAAGTTCTATCCGGAATTGTTCTCTATGTCAAAAAGTTCAACAGAATATATGATTAACATTACAATTACAAAAGTCAGATGTAAAGTATACGGAAGGTTGACTAACTAACTACTCTGAAAAGAATGACATTTAAATTTTTAATAGCTCTTTGTTGAACCGCGTCTGGATCTCTTGAGATCGACAGAAACGGATATGCATTAAGAATTTTTAAATTACGTTTAGTTGAATATACTTTTAGTTGATTATATACAATATAAACAGATGGTTTTCACGGAATTTTCCATTTTTTTTTTGGAGAATTAAATATGTATTGCAATGTCTTCTTCTTCGAGTGCAGCTCCTTTGATTGGATGTTAGCGTTAACTTTATCGTATGAGTTTCTGTCTTCAGCGGTCCATACCAGTCCATTCCCGTATATTCCTCATTTATGTCTTCAGCCTGGTCCATGCTTTTCCTCAACTTTGCCTTAAATCAGGAGCTGGGGCAGTCTATATTGAGAATTCCTTAGTGTATGTCCCAGATAAGCTGCTTTGCATATAAGCAGTTCACGGTCTTTATTCATCCGGTTCAAAACGTGCTCATTGGTAGTTCGGGATGTTTAAAGATTCCGAGCATTCGCCGGAAAATCCACATTTCAAATGCCTCCAGTCGTCTTAAGGATGTTACTTTAAGTGTCCATGCCTCCAACTCATATAACAAAACAGAATGTATGTAACACATAACCATCCGGTATCGTATATAAAGATTGGGGCTCAAATTGCTCACTTTTCAGAAACTCAGGTCTCTACCTGAGTTTCTGAAAAGTGGATCGGGCCTGTTATATTCTTGATCTAATCTCCATTTCGGGGTCAAGATCGTCAATAATCCAAAATTTGTCGACTTGCTGAATCTGCTTTCCGTAGATCTTGAGGTCGGTCTGCATTTGTCTATGTCCCTGTGTTATCACCATTATTTCAGTTTTTTTTTTATGTTGACTTTTAAGTCCTATTCATCTTGTTTCTGTAAGTCACTTTCATCACGACTGTATCGTCTGTGTAACCAATATTGGTTCTCCATTAATCTCTATGTCCTGTTCAACATCTTGAAGTGCTTGAGAGAATACTTCTTCCAAGTATAAGTTGCATGTATGTATGTATGTATGTAGTTAGGGGTAACAGATACACCTGCGACCTATAAGATCTATTGTGTCCCCCTTTTCTTGCTATATTTCTGATGATTCCTCAGACTTATAGCAGCTCTTCTAGTCCTATCTTCCTTAGAAAGTTTAGGATATCATTGGGTTTTAAATTAGGTAGTTCTTCCCTTTCTATTTCGTATGACCCTAGGTATTTGACCCTAGAATTACTTAATGCCATGCATTCTGAAAGTATGTGTATTGAGGTTTCATCCTCTACCTCACAGAATCTGCAGTTTGCTTCATCTACTAATCCTAGTTTCTTCATATGTCCTCTTAATCGACAGTGACCGGTTAGTATTCCTGTTATAATTCGGAGGTTTTTGTTACTCAGGTAAAGACAGCTGTGAGATCTCTTCTGGTTATAGTTTCCCAGGAGCGTCTTCGATTGTCTTAGTCCTACTAGATCATCCCAGTACTTGGATTTTTCGCTATCCATTTTTTTTTTTAGTTTTTCTAAGATTGTACTACTGTTGATCCCACAGGATGGTTGGTCCCAGGTATGGGGTTTCAGCTCCTTTTTTTGCCAGCTTGTATGCTGTTTCATTTCCTTCTATTCCTACGTGCCCTGGAACCCATAGGAGGGTAACAATATTATTCTGTCCTAGTTCATTTAAGTTAAAGAATAGCGGCGACAAAATACAGCCTTTTCTTACTCCTCTCTCCACTCTCATCTCTCTAGTTGTGCCATGTAAAACTTTTAAATATCATGTTTTAAATATGCAACTATAAAAAAATCTAAGCCAACACGCCAGAATTATAAACGAAGTATGGGAAGAAAGAGATTACTTGGAAGGCCAAAATTAAAATGACAGGATAACAATAAAAATGATCTCTATAACCTAGACGTCGATCTTACTACATGGAAGACAACAGCAGAGAATCGCACTAAATGGAGGAAAGTGGTGCAGGCAGCAAAAACCCACCCCAGGTTGTAATGCTACCGATGATGATGATGATGATGATGACCTATAAAATAATCCTAAATGTATACAGCTCGATCATGCGATGATCTGTCTTAATCTGGTGTAGGTACCTTATGCAACGCTTTTTTCTGTTACTCATTGTGCCTATAAGTCTCATAAGAAGCATAGATCTGGATTTTAGCAAAGATAAATATACAATCTTATATTTTTTAAGACCATATCTATAATTTGTAAATATGTAAATGTCAATAAATAATATCCTGTACTTTAAAACAAAAAAATAAACTTGTCAATGATAAATTCAACCAGAGTTCAACAGTACATCGAAGAAAAGTGTTCCGGAAGTGCTAGTGCGTGCCAAGTGGGATAATTTCACCCCGGGGTGAAATCAGCTAAAACACGGCGTACATCTTGATAGCCAAATCGTTATTTTACTTCTGTCGAAATGTTCAATTTCGGCACTTCTGTTCCTAACACGATTTTGATTCACTTGAAAATCAACGAGTGTCTATGGAATTTCAAATAGAAGGATTAAATAATAAAAAAGAAAATCTCAAACTCGTACAAGTAGTTAGTTAAAGATAAAAATATAGTTTTAATATATGTATTTCGTCATTTTACGTATGATAGGATTAAAGATTATACCTAAAATGTATAGAGATAGTGGCGACATCCGATTTTGTAGAATTGCGGCAACGAACACAAACTCAAAGTCAATGCAAAGTATGTAAGTTGCGGAAAATTCCGCTAGAGAGCGTAGTATTTCAATCTATTTTTAAATAAATAGAAAACCCACCGATAACATGCTTTAAGTTAAATGCCATAACCTAAGGCAACGTGGCGTAAGGTCTGTCAAACTCATAGTGTATGCTGTCCCTTGGTCGAAAAGAGAAAAAAGATCGCGGTACCCATTCTATCTCTCACTACTTGCGCATGCGCAGTTAGCTTGAAAAAGATTGTAGAAGAACATTCCGGTCGTTTGTTGTCATTTATTTTCTACATAAAGACAGATAGGGTGCTGCGATCTTCTCTTTCTTTCTAACTGTTAAACGTTTTTGCTTACATCCAGCCATGTGTTTTACCCATTCTATCTGTCTTATAAAGGTTTGTTCCAACAGACCAAAGAACCATTCTAGAACCCTCCGTGAACTGCGCAGCAGGCGAAATCTCGATGCCTTTGATGTACTAAGTTGAATGTAACGGTTCTAGAACGGTTTTTTAGTCTGTTGGAACAGACTTATAGAGTTGACATGCAGCACATTGACTTACGTTAGAAAATTTAACATGTTGAATACGTTACTAGTTCCACTATTGACCACGTTGCGTTAAAAACCTACTCTTTGTCCTTCAATTTGCAAAAATATATTTAATTGTTTCCTTTGTTGATATAACAATTTGGTGTTAATGATCATGACCCTTACTCAAAGTTAGTATCGTTATCTTTGCTTGAATTACCGCATCCGGACGTCAGGATAATCGTATTATCCCATAAACATCCTAGTGTAACAATTGAATAACAAAATGCGCATCTAGCTTGTGGGAATTGGCAAATCGATGTGAACTAATTGCTCAGATTGTATTCGAGGTGCATCAGAAGCGGTTTGAGATTTGCAGTCGGGAGCATTCATGATTAGTGCGACGTTGTCAGTCATCTCCCAGGTGATGTGGCGTCACCGCGGAAGCGACCGTGTCAACCTAAATTGCATAATTAGATTGCTTCTGTCTAACGGAATGTACTCATGATAGATATCATTAGAACAATTAACAGGGGATCCCCATGGATTTATACAGGAACTTTCGTGAAGCGGTTTGGTTTGCTCTAAGGGAAATCTTTTAATTTGCAAATGTTGGATTTATACCAACGTTAACATATAGACTCTCTGGTAGAAAACCAACAGGGCACCTAAAGTTATATAATTATAACTATATTAATAACAAGAATTAATAGAAAATTTAAACATTAAAAACCATCACAGCAAAAATAGCAACGTATTAAAAAATCCCAATTAGTAGATATTTGGTTTTCTATCTTTTCAATGTAAAGATACATAAAAATAAAAAAAGTATATCTTAGATATAAACTCTGTCCCAAATCAGGAATTCTGTTGCTGGAAAACTGTGTAAAAAAGAAGCTTTCAACTCACAATATCCTTTACCGTTGTGATATCGATACAAAAGAAAGCTCTTTCGAAAAAGCTTCCGACAACGACGATCTGGAGGTGTTGTAAACAAAGTTATTCCCGTTATTCAAGCCGAGAGGATGTTGCATACTCTAGGGACCCGCTGACAGCAGCCGTGGAGGCAAGTGAAGTGAAAGGGGGAACTGGAAGTCAGGACAGCTATAGCTAGAATGCTCTCGATGCTAATGCCCGTGTCGTTCATTCTGTCATTCACCGTTTGGTTCAAAACTTTATATGAGAATATTTAATTTAGTGTTTTCATCAATACAAAAGCTGTGATCGCAAATTCAATATAACTGATGTGACACAGTTGAAGAATTAACATATTTTTTGTTGTTTTTAAAATTATAAGATTAAGAACCGGTAGGTATTTATTTAATAAGTACTTTGGTCGCCCAGCAGTTGAAACGTTGGTTCAAAAAGTAGAAGATCCTGGTGTACATGGTACAATTTTAAATTTTTCCTTTTTATTATTAAAAAACAAAAGATGATATTTTTTTTAATGTTAACACAAACCTAGAGGATGACGATCGATTGCTTTTTGTACCTCCATTGTGTAAACATTTAAAAACTTAATAATTTATCATTTTCTCCTCGTATTTTTTCCACAATAACTTTTTCCAATCAATCTATTAAAACCCAGTCCCACGCACATCGAGAAAAAGAATAAATATCCACAATGCGAAGTGGTCAAAACTCGTAATCCCTAGCTAGCCCCGGCTTTCCCAAAGGAAATGGAGAAATTCGTTACTTTTCTTCCAGAAGTCGCCCGGTAATATTTTCCATAAATCATCGGAACTGGACCTGACCTGTCGGAGAATGTTAGAAAAGTTGTAGGGTTTAACAGTTTTTCCACTTTTTTTCCTCTCCGAGCCAACATGCGAACGCGCGAAATGAATTATTATTAGTTTGTTTGCTTGTTCGGAAATTTTTCCTTGCCATATCTTTCACATACAAATTGATAAATAATTGATTCTCTTGAGGTTATGTATTAGTTATATACCAACATAGAATTTTTTTATACGCATTAATGTATAATAAGGAGATATAAAGAAATTTAGTGTTAAGAAGATAGCATTCATGAATACTTAAAGCAAAAAGTAGGACTTAAATAAATTGAGAGACGATCAGAGCTTAGAATGAACGAATAGAAACACAAAAGACAGAATAAATTGCAAAGCTGCATGCAACGGTAAAAACGTGTTGTAATACTGACGTGTTGTATAATATGCATAAGATATAAGGATGTAACTGATGTAAGGATATAGGGATATAAGGATATAAGGATATAAGGATGTAACTGATGTAAGGATATAGGGATATAAGGATATAAGGATATAAGGATATAAGGATATAAGGATATAAGGATATAAGGATATAAGGATATAAGGATATAAGGATATAAGGATATAAGGATATAAGGATATAAGGATATAAGGATATAAGGATATAAGGATATAAGGATATAAGGATATAAGGATATGAGGATATAAGGATATAAGGATATAAGAGTATAAGGATATAAGGATATAAGGATTTTTTGCTGTCAGCAATTTCTGCGATATTGTTAGTCTACTAAATTCAATTCTGACTGACTGTTACCCTTCAGTTTCTGTTGTTTAATCATAAAGTATATCAAAAAGGAACATTTTTTGTCTGTAGAGTAACTTCTTTGGTCAATCCCACGAAATCTCTATTTTTAACATTTTTAACAAGAGCTAGTGAAAGATTTCATATAATTCCTATTCAGAGACAAAATTTACACAATATAACAGATAAAATCTCTTCTATAACAACATTCCTCTCTTGAGACGTAATTTTAAACATTATAAAGTGTAAGTCATATTAATTTTCATTTTCGTAAAAGTTTTTGACACTTTACGAGACGAAATCTTGTACGATAATTTAGAGGAAGAATTCGCTAATGAAGACGTACTGATGTTGAAAATGTAGTAACGCGTTATTTCGAATGTTTCATCAGTTTGTTAAAGACAAAGTTTTAATGCGTTGCGTTAAAATATAATTTATATAAATGAGTTTTAGTAAGTGCGGAATTTGTATGTAAAATTCAGAATCTACAAATAATAAGAGTAATTTGTGTTGTTTCGTGGAAGCTCTGGGAGTGGCCGTAGGTACTTGTATTCTGTATGTTCGGTATTTCATAAATTTATGATAAATAACAATTTGTTGTTATTTTTCAACTTTTTTAAGAGTTTTTCCAATTTTTCAGCATTATTCATTGCATACTGTCTTCTCCACTTTTTCTCTTTCATTTGTTGCATCCATTTTCGGTCTTCCTCTCTTCCTTTTAGCCCCAATCCCACATTCATCTACTCTTTTACTCATATAATTCTCATCCCTCCTGTCAACATGTCCAAATCATCTCAACCTCAGCTGTCCCACTTTTACTCTCTCATTTATTATTCTATCTGTTCCCGTTAATCCAGAAATCCAACGCAACATCTTCATCTCCTCCGCTTCTTACTTTTTCTCTTGCTCTTTTGTTATTGCCCAGGTTTCTGAGTTATACATCAACATTGATCTTACAACTCCCTTGCATTTTGCACTCACATTCGTGTCACACAATACTACATTAATTTTTCTCCAGTTTATTCATCCACCCTTACTTCTATGATTCATCTCACCTATTAACCTTCCATTTTTGAAATTTTGGACAGCTGGCACATCTTGGTCCTGCAAATTGATTTTAAGTTCTCTCAAGTTTTCCTTCCAGTCTCTCTTTCACTAAATCTACTATTACAATATCATCCTCATACATCATATCCTATAGGGCTTCTTCTTTGATACTGAGAATTTTTTGGTTTCTCTCTGTTATAGCCTTGGAGACGTACCATGGTGTCGCTATTATTTTTAGTGCCTTATTCTGAAAACGATTTCCAGATTGCTGTTGCTGGTATAGCCCCATAATGGTATGCCATAGGCTCGTATGAGTTTTTACCACTAAAGATTAGTTTAGATCATTGTAATTATTTCTTTATTATTGTTATTGTTGGTTTTTGATTTTTCTGTTACTATATTTGATGTTCGTTTCCAATTGTTTTTGTCATCCTCCACGTGATGACGTCCTGGACGCTAGGACACACCTTATTCCCCCCTTATTATAAATCACTAATAAGGATCATTAAAAATTGATAAAAAAACCATTCAAAGGCAAGGTTTCCTGGGTACTTATATCCATTTAGGAAAGAAAATATAATTGATATTAAAAATGTATAGAGTTGAAATTTGTGGGCTGAGAGTAATGTCAGGAAACCAACATGCAGCATCCCCTTGATAAAAGAATGTGGCTAATATTATCATTAATAAAAAACCAGAATAAAAGAACTGTCATTCTTATGTATATCCCTACTTAAAAAATATATGAGCAATTTGAGATAGAAAATTGAAAAAAGTGTATAAATACCTTCAAATTTAAACATATACACATTCCATAGGTAAGAATAATACATCGAAAATGTTAGAAAAAGAACAAATAATAGCATACTAAAGGATGTAATATTGAATTTTATAGCATTGAAGCGAAACTGGCAAGAGTAAATTGCTGAATTCTTAACACTAGTAACTGGTGTCGACCGGCATATCCCTAGGGAATCACACTCCAACTGTTTCGATATTGTACGAGTTAGAGGGATGATTCTTCTAAGAATTACATCAAAACTTTTGATAGGATTGGACAAAATTTAATTAAACAAATAATTAGGAACATAAAACTTTATTTATTACCTATTTTCGAATAATTTATTTGATAAGCTCTAACGATATTCCATTATTACCTTAAAACCTTAAATAATTAAATGAATTTTCTTTTTATTGATCTTGATTATGTTCTCGATTAGTTCTTGGTTAAAAGAAAATGTACGACATTTTTTTTTCTACTGAGCAAACGAAACGGATTCAGATCTGATTCATAAAGTGGGCTTCAAGTAATTCGGAGACCCTAAATCACGAATTATTTAAAATTACTTTGGAAAACGTTCCATATTTTTACTCATGTTTTCTCAACTGCAACAAGCAGGCACAGCTATACAACAATAATAAAAACGGTATAAAGAAAAGAATAAAAAAACAAATAAAAGGAAGAGTACGAGAAGTGGACAATGAGAAAGACTAAAAAGATCCAGTATAAGAGGCCGAGCACATTTCTGTAGATATCTTATATTTTGGACCCTAGGAGGCCCTTCTAGACGCCCCTGGGAAGGTCGAAAAGGCGACCTGACCGAAGAAATGGATGGAGGGGACTTCAAAACCCCCGAGTGGAACATTTGGCCGGGTTGGGAGGGCAGTCTCATCATGTATATACCATCTTGAAAACCCCCCAACTTGGGTCGAATTTTGGGGGGGAGGGGGGCAGAGCGGCATCCAGATTTTATACAACTTTGAATCTGAGGTATTAATGAACAGTTTAAAAAAAAATCAGCTCGATCGGACCTTTCCGACCAAAGTTGGAAGTGAAAACCTACTTTGACGCGACTATAAATTATATAATCTGGTTTGATTGTTACAGGATTCTACAAACAGCTTCCAGAACCGCTTTCTAGTGAACATTTGGTAAGTAATTTCATACAACAGCATACAAATTTTTAATAGTATAGTTTATTACTATTACTGTTACATAAGAAACCATGCAGGAAAATATAAATCCTTTAAATACAATGTTACCAATATTCTAATTATTTTCTAATCTTCTTTGTCTTTCTGTCGCCTTAAAACCCAGGGTGGGTCTCTTAGCTGACTTCACGAATTTCCTCCATCTATTCCGATGCCTTCTAAATTCATCCGCAAGATCTTTTCCTATACAAATTTAATAATTATCTTTTTGTCTCCTAACATGGCTGGCCTACTGAAGTCTTTCTAATTTTGTTATTTGTACTGTAGTGGTTGATTGTGTAATTCTTGTAACTTCGCATGGGTCAAAAGCAACAAATTGATAATTATCATTGGTTTTCCTGCTACCCATGAGGTAGAACGCGCAACCGGTTAAAAATCCCCATCTTCCACACAACACGTACACTCACACCAAAGAAGAAAGACTGTTTAGGTACGTTCAAGCACCATGGATGAAGAGAAGATCCAACCTGCACATGGGAAATACAAATGGGAAAATATGTGAGAGCGGGGCCGACGACAGATACTTACACCATCCAAACACTCCCATATTCCCTGAAAAGGTCATAAGTCCTACAGCAGGGTCCTCTTACACACGATAATCCTATGAATTACTCCTTTTACCTACCAATTTCCATAATCTTAAACCTTGAACCTTGAACCCATAAAATAATCTCAATTAAACCCTTGAGTTTTAAAGAGTTTTACTTATAAAACAAAAATAACAGCTGGTAAGACAACTTTAGACCAACTAAAACAATCTCGATACAAATTCAATTTTTCCAAACATAACAGCAAATCTATCAAATATTATCATAACTTTGAGTTAGTTATTATATTTTTGTACTCTTGTACACTTTATACTCAAATTGGATTTTAGTTTGCCATACACAAAATATGAAATTTTCAAGTGATGGTCGAAAAGTCAAGCTCTAACTTTTCAAATAACACACTATGCAGGTTTCGGCCAGAACACATTGACATGTAAATTCTTTGGCCTGCATAAACAGAATTTCAAGCTTGTCACTACTGGTTTCCTTGGGGGCATCAACAAATTGATTCTGCGACCTCAAAGGGTCTTCTCTGTTTGTGTATTCCTTAAAATATGGTGACGAATTCGCTCTTTTGCCTTAGGCCACCAAAATTTAGTTATAGCTAAAGTATATACAGAGAAAAATTTATGTCGCTACTGTAATTTTTAGAGTTTTGGTGAAAATTTAAAATATTGCAAATCAATGGTAGAATTGAGCTCAATTTCTTATATATTTTATTGCAATAACTAAGTTACGAAACAAACTCTAACTTGATTTAAAAATAATACAATTTTTCCTGAAAATGTTCAAATTTGCCAAGATTTTTTTGCACAGAGATGTATTCTAATAGATACTGTAACGCTTTTCTATGTCTTTTTTCCAACGTGTGGCAGAATGTCTTGTAAGAGTCATACGGTTAAAGATACGAGGGTTGTCTTTTTTTTACATATAGCCATAAAGATAAAGACTTAAAGTACTTTATTGCATTTTAATATACCTATATACAACCAAGATCGATACACTTTTTTATACGTTTAAACCAATTGGTAAAACAGTCTTCAGTTGAGACTTGCAAAATCACTGTTTTAAAGGCATCGATTGCTTCTTCTGACGACTGAAATCGCTGCCCACGCTTTGATTTTTGGTAACGTAAAAAAGTCATTGGGACTTAGTTCGGGACTATACAGTGGATGGTCTAACAATTCGATGTTTTGAAGCTCCAAAAACTCGATTGTATTTTCTTGTTTGGATTCTTTTCTTCTCTGGTTTCTTTCAGCCTCACGTTGGGCGCCAATTATAATGGACAGATGTAATAAAATGAAATTTTCTATAATAATGCATATCTTGAATATTGCAAGTTCACTACATCCACAAAATTATTCCATAAGAAGCGCATCTTCAAACAGTGATTTCAAAAAATACCATATTAGATATATATCTTATTTTTTTATGACGCCCTGTATTAAGTGTTCTAATGTATTACCACTGGTAATTTACCAGCATACTCAAATTCTTAATTCTCAAATCGGTTGTTGGAATTAGTGAAGCGTATCAAAATGAAGTGATCTTTGACAAATAATTACTTGAGTCAGAAAGAGAATTATTATTGAACAAGTGTTTGTTTAGGTTTATTTGCACAACAATGGAAAGATTAAAATGAAACGAAGCAGAAAACATAAATAAACACTGGGCAAACATCGTTTCGGGCGGGAACAATGCGATTACTGGACCAAAGAATTAGAAGCGAGTACGTTGATTGCTCTGCACCCCTTTTTTCTCCCTTTTTTTTTCTCCTTCTTTCGATATCGAGAAATGGCCGATTTGTTGACCTACGATTAATTTTTCTTTTTCTTAAAATATACACTTTATCTCAAAAACGTTTCGTGTTATCTGGGTCATTAACTGTATTAGTTGTATAATATTAAGATCCTAAGAAAAAATGATTTCCTAAAGTGTCTGCCTAGAAAGCAGAAAGTTCCGTTATACAGTCTATATAATAATATGTATATTGTTACCTTTCTTTATGGATGTTATTGACGTTAATTGCTAGATAAAGGTTCACATATGCGAACGACACTTAGTTGTTTGGTGGACATTGAGTCGTGGGTTCGTTCGAGTTAAACAATTTTGTTTTTCCGAAGTGCTTTTTAGATAATTTGAGAATAACGTATCGTAAATCACTTTTAAATAAAAGGTAGAGATAAATAGGTATTTTAGCTAATCACTAGTCACATTTTTTTTTATTAAGGATGTCCCAGTATTTATAGACCTAAATACAAATATACCGAGAACATCCATTGGGGCATAAGAGATAATTTATAAATTTGGGATTTCAAGGCCTGCAAGTTAGGACGAGTGAGGAAGACGTGGAAAGGTAAGGAGTTCCACAATCTGGAGACCCAGGGGATGAAGGAATAAACATTTAAAGGAGGTAATATTAATAACCATATCAGGAACATTTCCACAACCCTTCAATGTATATCTGGGAGCACAAACTATCAAGTAAGACCAAATGGAAAGTAAAACAAAAATCAGTGGATGGGGTATTTAGGAGGAAAATTATCACGTACTTTACAGGGGTAACCACTCCACGAAAAATTTATGGGAGGTTAATTGGATTAATACCAAAGCTGGAGATAGTCGGATCACATAAGAGTAATGAGGATAAACAGTTGTACCCAAAGTAACAGGCCCATGCATCAGAAGTTTCACTTCTGCCGCTAATACCCGACTGTCACTACTTGTAATCCTTTATCCAGAAGATTTTCTGGACGTAGACGATTATAAATAAAATATCTACTAATAAAAATAACTGACAAACCCTTTTTATGATCGTTTTCTGAGAGAAATTTTATAGCTTGTAAATCAACTTGAAATCGTCATCATAAAGACGCAATAACAGTGTTAGAACTCATATTTTAAACGACATGTTCATCAACTAATTGAACGTCATAAAACAAAATAGCGTGCCGATGTTAAAATAATCAACACTTATACGACGAAGTGTAGGAAAGATCGTAAATCTTGGTAGTAATATATAGTGAATGTGTTACTCCTTTTCTATTTGTTAAAATTTGAATACCTCTGTGAGAGAATAATTGAAACCAATGTCGTATGTGACTCATAAAAATGCTCGGTAAAGTTGTAAAATTCTTTCATACATTCAATATAACATCTAGCGAAAAACAATCAAACGTAGAAGTTTTTCGAAAGTTCTCCCTCTTTTGCTATAACTATACTTTAAAAGACAACCCCCAAGAGTTCTGGCAAGCCGGTGGAACTTCTAAATATTTCATGTGTGCCGACTAGCGTAAGGTAATTTTTTGAGTATTTTCACCGACAGTCGTCTCAAACAGTGTTTATAGTCAGTAGCCAGCAATATCAATAACATCCAAAATAAATGCTTTCTCTATTTGATTTGGTCGTTTTTATTACGGTTCGGCCGACCTAGCTCGCTGCCAAATTGATAAAATCACATAAAAAATTTACTAAGCCTGTGGTTAATATCGTTTCTGTTTCAACAAAAATTCCTATACTTGCGGTTTATTCATTGAAAGTGTTTATGACAGGTTTTACTATCAGATTTTCAAATTAAATTAAGCATTACATTATTTAAAATATACATAAAACTATTTGAAACTACTATATATTAGCTTTTTATCATCAAAAACAAAAGGCATAATAAAGACTACCAAAAGGAAAATATTAGGAATTATCAAGAGTGTAATCCTGAGGGTGATTTTCAGCTGAACAAACTAGAGTCCTGCACCCATCGGGTGCATGCAAGGACTCTTGGTGCCGAACCTGGTCACAATATCCCCATAGGAAGCAGTGCTAAAACATGGAGCTCCACAGGAGAGACTATGCCAGGTTTACTTAGATTAGATTAGATTAGAATCCTGAGGGTTCAAATAAGGAGCCAGGACATCAAGGAAGAACTAGGAATACAGGATGTGGTATGGGGGGTTAGAACACGCAAGCGGTGTTGGTGAGACCATGTAGAAAGGATGCCAGAAGATAGATGGGCATAGTGGATTAGCAGCATACTTATATAAAAATGTGTGGAAGAAAGAACAACTACCAGAGATATGGAACACAGTCAACCTTGGAGATTATAATAAAAGGAATGATAGATCACTTTAAATATCGCCACTGAGCACAAACAAACTAAGGTGAAGCTAGTAATAACTATGTAGAAGTTTGTAAGTCTTGATCAGATCCCCACAGAGTCTCTTTTTTTTAGAGTTAGAGACGTTCTTTAGAATGCAGATTACGAATTGCTGGAGAAAGTCTGGAGATTCGTCTTTGAACTCGCTCAAGAGCAAAATAAGGGTTCCAAATTGGTGCAGCATGTTCCAAGATGGAAAGGCTGTTTTGTAAATAGTAGCTAACAATTGTGGAGACAGATTTTTGAATGATTATTTAACCAGTTAACCTTCTTGACGATTGAGGAGCCCAAATTGAAATTACAACCACAAGATCTTTCTGTTAGGAAGAATTGGCAATATTAACACCATTCATGTAGAAGCTTATACTATTGTGTCATAAATGGGGTTCTAGAACCAAAGTAGGACACCATTTTTTAATCAAATCATTTAAGATCTTTATAATGTAATACTTGATTAGAGAAGAACTTGGTGTCATCTGTAAATAGTGAAACCGTGGACACAAACACTGACAGAATATTGCTGATATGGAAGTCCAAGAGCAGAGGACCGATAACAGAACCCTGCGGTTCACCACGGGTTACCAGTAATTCATTCGATAATTAATCTTCAATTCTAACTTGATACAATCTCTCAGATAAAATCCAGGACACCAATTGATCTCTCACACCAAAATGCTCCAATTTATAAAGAAGACGTTCGTGTAGGACTTTATCAAAAGCTTTTTTAAAATCAAGGTCAATTATGTCAACAGGATTTCCCTTATATATTTCTATATATTTTCTGTCGATCACTCCCATAATGCCAAGTTTTGTATCTGTTTTCTTTTCAAATTTCTAAATCATCGAAATCCTCGATTCTTATAGCTTCCTCTAGTTACCTTACACTTTAAAAATCATCTAGTAATCTAGGAATTCCAATTCTATTTGTTTCCAAATCGCCACTAGTAAGAACAGATAATTTTAAAATTAAAATCAACAATTCATAATTAGTTAAGAAATTTCCATAATTAATGAGTAATCGATAAAGATAAACGAGTTGTGTATTTAAGTTGGATGGTGAACGAAACGAAGGATAATATTCTCAACGGGGCCATCTTAAGAAGAGTCTCGAAGGTGGAGATCATCCTTGAAGGGTGCAGACGCTCATTAGGCGCCGCGACGGATATCCAATTTCAATTAAAGTGTGATCGAGAACTACGGAGTCCCGTTACCAGTTTTCGAATCTTATCATTCAATATGATTGATGATACACGTTACTCAGTTTACTCGGTTTTACATATGTTTTATGAGAACCCATATATCGTTAAAATTTATACATTTTACTACAGTATTTTTTTAAGCAAATAATAATAAAATTTTCCTGGAACTAATTACTTTTTTAACAAAAAGAACTATTTGAATAGTCCATAAAAAGAACGTTAATTTCAATTTTTATTGCTCACGATAAACGATCATAACGGGTGACACTACTAGAAAACTAACTTAACATAATGAAAATATGCATCAATGCGATCATTCTAAATTCGTTTTTAATTACGCGTTAATAATGCGTGCCAATGTGGACTGATTATAATCATACAAACACCGCCACGTGGCCAGACATGGAGAATTTTTTTCCCTTAACGTTTAGTATATCTTTCAGCATGTTTTATTTTTACGTACCTGGAAAATAAAATAATTTCATTAATACCTACCTTTTAAATCTTCTGTTAAAAACAGTAAGAGGTGATCAAATCCATGTCGTACTAACTAAAAATTTGATCTAAATAGTTTTAACTTCCCAAATAAAGAATTAAAAATTTTTGAATAATTGGGTTTATAGGTTTCAACCCAGTTTTTAAAAATCGAGTTTTTAACAGATCTCCACGTTTTGAGGTTCTAAGAAGCCATCCTTACCATTCCCGCGCTGATGACCGACATGACCGTATGTTTGTATGTAAGTATGTATGTTTGTTAATTACCCGTCCACACCAATCACAATCAACGACAGAACTCTCAAAGAAGCTGATACTTTCAAATATCTAGGAAGCCAGATTACCAAAAATGGAGATATAACCTGCGAAATTAATGACGGTGTAAGCGCTGCAAACCAAGCCTTTGCTAGATTGTACCATTGAGTGTGGAAACCTCACAATCTAAACATCCAAACCAAAGTCCAGATCTACAGCACTACATATACTCATCTGAATGCTGGACTGTGAAAGCAAAACACATACAGGTATTGAACTCTTTCCATATGCGATGCCTTAGAACTATAGCAACAGTAAGCTGGAGAGACATGGTTCCAAATGAGGAGATTCTAAAACAAATATGATGAAAATGGAAGAAATAATTCGAATTCGACGCCTACGATGGGCACGCCACCTCAGCCGAATGAACACTGACTGTATTCCCCACCAAATTGCCTTCTCTCAACTTAGAGAAGGGACACGAGCGCAGCAAAAACCGAAGAAGCGCTGTACAGACCGTGTCAAAAATGATCTGAAGCTGTTGAAAATAGATGAAAGAGAATGGAGAACAACAGCATCGGACAGAAACCTCTGGTGTTCGAAAATCCACAAGAATATTCAGCAGAAACATGAAGAAAACCTAGAAGAAGCTGTCCGGAAAAGACAAGAGCAGAATGAGGATCAAGATCAGTGGGACTGGAAATGTTCACTTTGTGATTTTAAAAGAATAGGTAGCAGAGGCCGCCAATATGTAAATTCACACATTTCACAAACTCACAATGATAGAATTCCCATAACACAAAACAATAATGCTCTGATTTGTGAATTTTGTGGCCACATATCAAAATCCAAAGCTGGGGTTACCCTGAAACTAAACCAAACCCAGTAAAACCAATCAAGCTATCCCGAGGCGACAATACAACAACCCATCCCGCGAGTAGGTACGCAACAAACATCATCACAACCAACACCAGCGATTGATGATCTATCCTGTCCTGCATGCAACCGGCAGTTTAATTCCAAGGCAGGACTCAAAAGCCATCAAAGGGGAGCATCTTGCAGAGGAACAGTTCAAGCCAGACAACATCGCATCGATAAACATCTAATATAATGTATGTATATAACCCTTTTATAACTTTTGAACGATTAAACCGACACTTGTAGCGTTCTAAAGAGTCCCGTTCAACTTAGACCTCCTCATAAAACAAACATTTTTGGCACTCAAAATACTGCTTTGAACATCAAAATCGCTCAACAAAAAGTTATAACTTTTAAAAAATTTAATTTTTTTACGCTCAAGAAGACTAAAACAGCACAAGGAGCACAAGCAGCTCAAAACAGAAGAAATAAATACATTTTTGGTCTCTGAACTTAGTGGAAAGTTGCAAGGATGACCTGCAGGGTCAACTCGATTTTTTTTATTGGCGTGACCAGATATGCCAGTCAGTACATAAAAAAAGTATTTTGCGACAAAAATTTTAACACCAGGTCTCTAGTGCCAGCTTTTAAAAGGAAAACCAAACTTTATCCAAAATTAAGTTTTCTGGCTTCGTAGAGTCGAAAATACAACTTTTTAATTTATGTTTATATTTTAAAAAGAAAACTATTTTCCATTCGCGAAAATGTCGATGGGACTTTTGCCAAAATAAAACCAAATGATGTATTGTAAAACTCTTCAGCTTGATTTTTCCTTGAGAAAATTAGGAAAAACCACTTAAATTTTACGTGGTAGATAGAAAGAGATAGCACATAGTTTAATTTTAGCTGTCTGTTGTTAAGTGCTTTCAAACCATTGAAGACTTTCTCCAGTAAATATGTACACAAAAGTTTTTAAAAGCTTTTTTTGATTATTAAAATAACTGCCTCTAGTATGTAAATAGAAGACCAGATGATCCCCTGTTACAACTTTGAGAGTCGATACCAAATCTGGCTGAGAGACAGAGCCGAGTGGACTGGGGACGGCTCTCAAAGAATTTTCGAAGATGCAGGGATCAAGTACTTTACTGACGGATATCGCACTTTAGAAGGAACCGGTGCAGGGGTCTGTGGTCCACGCAACCTTAGGCAGCACTTCGGCTTGGGAACGGAGTCAACCGTGTAACAAGCCGAGGTATACACCTTACTAAAGGCTGCCGACCACGCCTGAGGCCGTGGCTGGAGAGGGGAGAGGATAACTTTCTTCTCAGACAGCCAGGCTGCACTGCTGGCCTTAAAACAATTCCGGGTTAGTTCCAAGCTGATCTGGAAGTGCATACAAAACCTCAATGAACTGGCTAGACAAAACAGTGTTTTCTTGGAGTGGATACCAGGGCATAAAGGTTTTGAAGGTAATGAAACCGCGGACCTTCTGGCCAATAAGGGAGCAGATACACGATTCACTGGTCCAGAACCGGTATTGGGACCTAGAGCCTGGGTAAGGACCAAAGTCAGGAACTGGGCCTGGGAAGAGTCAACCAAGCACTGGAGTAACACTGCAGGGCTGAGGCACTCGAAGCTGATGCTCAAAGGCTACTCCAAAAACTGACGTCTGACATACTGAATCTTGGTAGGAGTCAGATAAGATTACTAGTGGGCCTGCTCACTGGGCATAGACCATTCAGACTACACCTTCGGAGGATGGGGATTCTGACACAGGAACCCACCTCGTGCCGACTGTGCGCCATGGACGATGAGACGGCAACTCACATTCTATTCGAGTGTGAGGCCTTGGACTATAAACGGTTCCTCATCTTCGGTGACACAAATCCTGAATCCTATCACCACCTTGAGGAGCTAGTCACAGGACTCAAGTCTCTTATCAAGGGAACTGCTCTGTGGCAACAGTAACTCAAGGAATTTCGGACACCTGGATTCTAGCCTACCTGAAGATCAGCGTGACGTTGATTCTCAGTTGAACAAACTAGAGTCCTGCACGCATCGGGTGCATGTAAGGACTCTTGGTGCTGAACCTGGTCACAATATTCCCATAGGAAGCAGTGCTCTAACATGGGGCTCCACAGGAGAGACCATGCCAGGTTGTTTAGATTAGATTAGATTGGATTAGATTAGATTAGATTAGATTAGATTAGATATAAATAGAAAATCTTACTAAAAAGAAAAAATAAGAGACGACTATGACGACTGTGACAAGACTAAGAGACAGTTACAAACTTTGTTTTTATTTATTATAAAAGACGAAGGTTAATGTCATTTTTATAATTGATAGAATTGTTTAAAATAAAAATAAATGAAGAAGCGAGTAAAAGAACCATCACCAAGATGATGCCAAAGCAGTAAATAAAAATTTCAATTCCATAAAACCATTAAAAATTATAATTAAACAAGTTGATTACAATTTAATTTTGGTGTGTATGGACACTTTTAAGTCGCACCCTTTCCCTATATTGTGAAAAACCTCTGATAGTGGTTGCGAACTAATTAAAAAAGGTGTTTGTTGATGAAGAGGTGTGCCTGATTTTTATTTTTTGTTGATATTCATTTCTACTATATAAATATATAATTTAATCAATTTATTTGTACGTAAATCTAAAAATATCGCACCCACAAGGCAACGGAAGAAAAAAACCGAATAAAATCCATTAAAATTGATGTTAAAATAAACATCTTGGTAGGAAAAATACGGTCACGGCTCCTATTGTATCGTAATGTTACATTAACAGAACAAGAATGGAACTGGGTCTGTAAACATTGCTGGGGAGGCATCCCCGAAAAGAATCATGGCGCCCAGGAGAGGTTCACCTGGAGCATCTCATTCCCACTTCCATATCTCTGGAGATAGAAACGTGCCGGGAGAGAGATGTATGGCTCCTTTTTAACATCGGTTTAGGTGCAAAAAGAGCATTAGTTTTCTTAAAATTAGGGATAAATACACCTCTTCTTTTTTAATAATTAAATCAATTTTCTGTTTGGAAATTGTACTACTAAAAAATTGTTACTAACACTTTTATAGATGAAACATTGACCCTTATTTTGTAAAATATGTCAATCATCATTTTACACACGCCCTGCCCAGTACCTGTCTTAATTACTATTATATATGAAGCTCGAATGTTACACCCTTTTGATAGGTGATAAGATCCCTACTCGTGTTCTAATAATATCATACATCAGGGACGTCCTTTGGGGTTCGAATTCTTCTATGAAACTCACTTTATTTGCTACCATAAAGAGATCACAAATTAATGTCCTAAAAGTAATTTATTGGATTTTTTTAATAAAGGAATTACAATTCAATACTTAAATAAACTAAACTACCAAATTATGTGGAGTGGCCTATTCTGCTCTACCAGACGCAAAGTTGTATAAAGTAACACAGAAATTGTGAAGAAACAGCAAATATTCGAGAAATACGGTGCTGTAAATATAATCGACTTTTCCTTGCCATTTTTAGGGTTCCGTAGTAAATGGCAAAAAACGGAACCCTTATAGGTTCATCTGTCTGTCTGTTTGTCCGTCTTTATATCACAGACACTTTTTTTTTAAACTTTAGGAACAATACTGTTGAAACTTGTGTCACAGGCTAATTTCTCGTTAACGTTGAGATATCTTATTTTGTAAACAAAATTGTGTTCTTACCTTATAATTCGTCATTATTGTAGGGTCTAATCGAGTCAGGAACCGGTTGATTTAAGTTCGATTATAGTTAATCGCCAACTATTGTTTATTATTCTGGCCATAAATTATTCCTAATGTTGCTAATATTGTTTTGAAAGTAAATTTATTTAATTCAGATTATGAATTCTTGTAGTTGTTTATTTTTTGAAATTACTGTCATTTTTGCTTTCATCTGACTGAAGTACTATCTCTTTCTTTTTGTCGATAACTCGTAGTATTGTGTTCCACAGCCAGCTGTTTCGTGGTATTGTTATTTGCATAATAAGATTGAAAATGAATGAGGAATTAAGTAATGTTGTAATTTTCGTTGTCATCTTGATAAGTAATCAGATTAGTTGTATCAAACGACCAATGTTTGTTCGTAAATTGGTAGCTGAAGATCCTACGGTTATTGTCCCTATAGTAGTAGAGGCCACCTTTTATTTTGAAGTGTGTCAAATTTCGTGAACGGAGAGATGTGGAAATTCCTTCTTTCGATTATCAGCTTCTGACTTGAAAACGTGGTAGTAAGAAGATTTTTTTGGGTTAAGTTTGTAATCTCTGTGCATCGGAGTCAATTAATTTTGGATTTACGAAACTAAACCTTAGTTTTTCCTATCGAATATTGTTGGAGTGAGATTTCCTGCTATTTTGGTAGATTCGTTGGAAAATCGCTTAGGCGGATTTTAGAAAATCTTCAGTGGTAGCCCACAGAGCAGACAGTGGAAAAAAATTGGTGATTCAAAACCGTTTAGACAGCAAATCGTGATCAGAATTCCCCATTATTGCAGTTAGCAACGAGGATATTGTTTTACCCGTTTACCAGCTAGGGTGTCACGAGTTTAATGAAAGAAACCCTATCTTAAAAGGGTCCTAGTGATAGGCTGAAATCCTAGATACAGCGCTAGATACAGGCCTTAATTTTGGGTGCAGACCTGATACTTAGTACGAGCTTAAGTTTTTGTGTTTGGTGCAAGCCTATTGGTTTTGGAACAGGCTTGATTTTTGGTACCGGCCTAAGTATTGGAGAAGCCAAGGATTCGAATTTAGTTAACAGATAAGCCAAACTAGATTTAAGTCGC
This sequence comes from Altica lythri, assembly GCA_964028335.1. NCBI lineage: Eukaryota > Metazoa > Arthropoda > Insecta > Coleoptera > Chrysomelidae > Altica > Altica lythri. The sequence continues at coordinate 5,988,734 of OZ034809.1, forward strand.
GACTATAGTTTTAGTTAAAATTAATTTTTCTTGTTTTTTTTTTGTATTGCGTGTGATCACACATTCTAGATAATATTCCTTTTAATATTACTCATTTATTTCCTTTTGTTCTATATCGATAGTATTGTTAAGAGTAAAGTTTAACATTGGTGTAATTTCTTTACATTTAATTAAAGAAGGGTCTAGTTGAGATTTTGTTTTATTTAGCTCACTTTATTGTTATTTTTTTTTATTGTGCAGTTTAATTAGTACTGTTTATTATTCAAAATTTGTTTAATTATCTCCAGTGGGTGAGGTAGTGCCTGGAACAACAGGGGTTTCCGATTTTGACCGTCTAAATCGGTGGCGCGACTCACTTTATTTTGTTACATACCCTCTACGGCTGAGCTGGGCACAAATTTGCCAGTAGAGAAACCACTACCGATCTCAGCTGGAGTTGAACTACAATCGGAAGAAGTTGATTAACCTTTTGATTAATTTATCGAAATTTGATTTTATTTTATTTTTATTTACATTAAAAATACGTGGCACTTGGTAAGTAGATGTATTTTGTGAACCACCTGAAGATTTTACACAAAAATAGAAAAAAAAAATCCTTTGGGGTTTCCCCATACTTAAAACTGATACTCAAATTTTTGTTTATTAACCCCTACGTGTTGGGTATCTATGGATAGAAATGATATTTAGGTTTCTAATGTCATTTTTTAAACTGATTAGTTTGCACGAAACATACTTCCAAATGGGTAAAACTGTGTGTCCCCCTTCATGGGCGAGTCCTTTTTTAAATTGATTCTCTTAAAACAACGAAAGACAAAAAACTTAGATTGCAAAAATGTAATTGGACGTTATTATACTAAAAACTAATTCTATAAATAATCCAATTGGATAAAAATACAACAATCATCTCTATATTGTAAGAAATTTGAAAATGATACATGTATCGATATTTCAACACCGAAATAGAGTTGAAAAAGCTTATTACCAATTAGAAAAGTATGAGAGAATCTGATAGCCGATGTTGGCGAGCTTCTGCAATCCGAACTCAATTTGATTTCCAGACTCTTAATTCCCTCGAGATTGTAATCTCCGACGTAGTGAGGTCGACCTGGAAGTGGCCAGGATATGATCCGGCTATGAGTTAGATCCTACGGTCGCAAAACTCAATATTCAGCCAGATGGAAACCTTATTAAAACTACCACTCAGTTGGAACAACCAAATAATCTGAATGTCGTGTGTCTGTGACTACATGTAGATGTATTTGCAATTAAGTTTTATCAATGTTTAGATTACAGATAACAGTTCTAATCACCAATGTTACGAAAATCTAATTGTTTGGAATATTTTTAAAGTTATACTTCTTTTGGCTCGTTAATGAAAAAGGTTAAATTTAAATTTTTAGGATGCGCACACACACCATCAAGGAAAAGTGACACTGAAAAATTAGTTAGTCAGTATTTTGCGTTTGTAATGCTGAAATTTCCAATTGGATTTTCTCTTGTTTATTAATCTTGTTTTTTACTATTTATAACACGAAGTATTTCTAATAACATTTTAATGGGACACTTTTACTCTAAATGACATTTTCGCCGGTGAATACATGGAACAACAGCAAGAGGCCATAAATGTCTATAGTAAAGAATTGAGGTAATAAAAATCGGTTTTGTTTTAATAGTCGAGAAAACTACTCATACCCCTTTTTTTAAAGTTAGATTTGTCCTTCATGCGATGGTGTCAAAAACTTTCCAGAAGCTTTCCTAAATCGCACGCCTCAAGTTTCATTACTATTCATCTTACTTTAACAAAAACGGTTGGTTTATGCCATTTTAGTGCTTATTTCCTCGCCAATAAAGTGTGTATAAAATGTTTTTAATGTACCTAATCTGATCAGAAATTCAAAAATAGATATTAGGAGGTACAATTTGTTTTGTTACTTTCCGTGATTACAAGTAAAATGAAATAGAACAAAACCAAAGAGTATACACTGGGATTGGTAATGCCGATAAGAAATTCAAGGCTTGTTGCGATCAGGGCCGATTCCCTTGTGGTTATACAGCTCGTACCTTCTCCGAATACAGAAGTGACATTTTGACCATACACTGACATTTGTTATAAATGTTTTCACTTCAAGTGACATCTTTTATTCTCAGACCGGCTCATTGCCCGCTCAAAAATGACAAATGATCTTTCGTCGGGGTGGGTTATTGTTGAAATTCTTTTTCTTGATTAAAAGTTTACCACAACGTTAAATATTGTATTAGATTATTTATTAATAGTTACAAGACAGAATAGGTAAGGCATGGGTGGGTAAATAATTTTTACATTTTTTTAAAGTTTTTACAATTGTCTTTAGTTTTATAACAGTTTGTGTCTTATTTTTTAACATTTTTGACAGTTTTTAACAAATTTTTAAAAAGTATGAATTCTGTGAAGATTTCGATAACAGCAATAACAGGTAGCAAATATGACAGATAAGAACGATGGCATATGACAACAATGACAGATTATAGTAGTGAAAGATGACAGCAATGACAGATGAAAGCAGTGAGAAATGACAGCAATGACAGGCGACAGTAATGGCAGATAATAGCATTTACAGTCAACATTAATGACTGATGAGAGATAACATATATCAACTACAACAGCAATGCCATAGAATACCAATTATAGATGACAGAAGATATATGACAGATAACAATATTGACAGACATAAATGACATTTGACAGCAATGGCAGATGACAATAAAATCAGACGGTAACGTCACCTCGTAAATTATCATTATGCAGGCGTCACCTAATAGTAGTTTCTGAAACCAAGGTTCCTGTTTCCTTTGATCGTCAAGACGTTCCATTAGAAGCATACCTTCAAAAATGGTTAAAAAAAATAACTGTTATTCTACATAAGTATTCTATGTTTACTCGATTAGCCAAAATTTCCCATAAGAAGTATAGCTTCAAAAAGCAAACTTACATAATTCAGTAAAATTATCTATTGTCCTATAGAGACTAGTTGAAGATCATACTATTAGACCATAAATTTAAAATCTCCTCATATACTTCTCACCTCATATTTAATTAAGTGTCATAATTAACAAGAACGATCAAAATCTTCGCTAAAGCACACATTCCTGGCTACACAAATTAAGCCGAGAGAACCATGCATGGTTAGACATGTAAAACGAGTTAATATTTCATAACTAAATTACGTCATCCAAACTCGACAACGGCAATAATTCCCTGCTTACCTGACATTGTTCTAAGATGTCGCATAATTGCTTAACAAAGCTGTTTCTAGAGTGTTGGCACCTCTGCCATTCTGCATATTAATCAGCTTATTAAATTCGGTATAATCTTATGTTGCGTTCAAGACGACTTGTTTGTTAATATTATATATCAAGTTAGATTTAAATTTAATGTCAACTTTCTTTTCACTTTGTAATAGTTTGTGTTGTGTTATATCGCTAATCAAATTTATATTAAAGAATATTGAAAAGATCATGAAAACTTGTTCTCCTACCTACTCTCGGTCAATCCTACGACTGCCAAGTCTTCTATTTCCTCCCATTCGAACGCTTGGTTTTAGAAACGTCAACAGATATTAATAAAAAAGAGGAAGCAGTCAAGATTAACAAAACATGGGTCCCGATAATAAAGGGTGCGAAAACTCTACCCTTAACGAACAACACCGACCAGAACCGATTGGAATCGAAAGCAACTGAGGCCCCGCCCACTTCCTTCCCGACGTATAAATACGGGCTCCGATCACGCAGAGCTTATTAGTTCGCAGACTGTCAACCAGGAAGCAACTTCTGATGATGCCAACCGCTCGTGTTGGCGAAACGTCAAGTCAGCAAGACAATCGACGCCGGCCTAATAGCCCAAAAACCATTGATACAACAGATATTAATTGTTTATAATGGTACGAGTGTAGGTATACTAACTAGAGGCAGCCGTAAATGTTCCTCACACCATTCTTTAGGTGATCAAGAAGAGGCTTTCGTATGCGCTAGCGTCCGACCAATTTTATTACAAAAGAGCAAGAGAGATAGCTTGTAGTTTTGGTTGTTTTCTCTACCTACTCAAAGCATTATAGGTTGACTCTAAATTGAAAGTGTGTAAAAAATCTTGAACGTTGGATATCTAAAAAATCATAACAAATTTGAAAAAGTGGAAATAATCAAAGATACCTTTTAACTCATTTTTACATACAGAGCAGAAGAATAGCTTATGTCCGTCAGTTCTTTGATTGCGAAGTTTTTTTATTATTATTATTTAAAAAGAAAAGTGTAAAGGGATAAAAATATTAATCTGGTTCATCAAGGCCTTAACACGTGGCAATACGGATCCTTGTCAGTAAGTAGAAGGGCTGAAAAGAGGGCCTGAATCATTGGATGAAGTTAGTTCCCTATGGAGCCGTTACCGTCCCGACCCCGTCTCTTTCACACTCAACTTAAATTGGATACTGGTCACTTTCTATAATTCAGCTTCTATATCTCATAATTTCACATCCGAATAGGGCTGTTGCCAATTTCCATAACGTATTTTTCAATATTTAATTTCCCTATATACATTTACTTGAAAATGATTCGAAATGTAGTAGCTACCTATAAGAATTTCTTTTGACAACACGAAGGTTCACCTGTCAGCCAGTGTGTGATATATGATAAAAATAAGGAATAACGTCGTTGAGAGCGGGGCAGATCCCGTGGGATCGGGGGGGCAGGTTAACTGGATACATGATTAATGATTGTTGTATTACAAATTCTCATCATTTATGCATGTACGGGTAGCGAATCGAATCAATTCGGTCGATTGAAATCTGGTTATGCGAAATGAACGAGACAACTCTCCATTTACCGACCGTGTCGTGTCAAAACGAAATACACCATCGATATTATACGTACATATGTTTCATGAAATATAGAATTTATGGAATTGTGTTAAAAGATCTTTGCATATAAAAAAGTGAACCACTTTTCTCATGTAATTATCGTCCACCTCGTTGTTTCTGGAAAGACTGATGAGTTTTGTGGCAAGTTGAGTATTTTGTCGACAGGCCTTCCGGGGGAATCATCTCTTATACTCTATGAATAATTAGTTCGCTTGTTTAAATCGGGCAAGTCTCCTTTAGGAATGAATATTTACTGACTTCCGCAGTGCATTCGATTGTGTAGAGCTTGATACTTTGTTTTCAAAATCGATTTAGATTAGTTAAATTTTTTATTGAAGATTGAATAACACTTTCGACCTAGAGGTAGCACTCAAAGCTCCAACCACAATACGGACCAGACAAAGAAAAAACAAATAAATCTACATGCTATCTCTTTTGCACATCTATTTCCTTGACCAACTAAATAATCACAATGTATAAAAAGAACTTTTTATAGACTACCTTTTTACTTTTGCATAGTTTATAGGAGCGCCATCTAAAGTTGGAACTACAAGAACGTTTATATTGTTACTTGGTGCTAAGGAACCCTTCATGGGCGAATCCCACTCGCACTTTTTCTACGTTTCTCCTACTGCAAAATCGCCCCATAAAAAATATTGCTTTAAAAACCTTTTATACGTATACTTCAATAATATAATTTCCTCGTATATGACTTAATAAAAGGATTTCATTCATTTTGTTGGCTTGTATCTTAAAATCTTGTTCTAAATAAAGCTTAATTATAAGCATATATAATTGACATTACCTACTTTACCCTAAAACCGATTTTACCCCTCACTTTCACGTATATAACGTCTCCTGTTCGTTAAGTTAATTTTAATTTTAATCGCATTGTATTTTATGCTAAGCAACTAATTATACCACAACACGCGAGAGAATTCGACGTCCCCAGATCGCTTAAAACGTTGAATAGTGTTTTAATTTGAAATTTTAAGTACGTCTCAGTAGAGCTTCTGAAAGCTTGTTCTTGGTTTATTCAAATTAGTTATATAACGTGGTTACATACTAAAGAATTTCTAGAGTTTAGTAAATTTATCTACGTTGCTTTTCTTGAAGTTTCCGTTTATCTGGTTCAGAGATAATTTTTTTTTATACAAACTTAAACATTCCATATACATTCTCACTCTCTACTTCCGTTGTTTTTACAGGAACACTCAAGTAGACATGATAATATCCTCCTTATTGCCATTGACACAACTTTCACAAGTCACGTCCCGACGTCAACGTCGGCGTCGGCCAGTGAGTGACATAGAATTTGAAATGTTTCATATTTCTCGGCTTGCTGAGGATTGCTTGTGTGTCGAGAATGTATAATTGGTCTTTGAAATTGTAAAATAAATGCGATTCTGGAATATAAGGTTCAGTGAAGGACATATTTTCTTTCCCAAAGATAAGGAGTCTGTTATCAACACCAAAATCAAGAGTTTTTTGATTTCTCATCCAAATCGATGTTTATTTACACAGAATATAAATGATTTGGAAAACGCTTGATAGATGAGTATCGCCCACTCAATTATATGAAAATCGATCAACTGCTTCATTACAAATTTGATTTAACGTAGATGATGTAGAAAATGTAATTATACTGACTTAATTTCACAGAGGGGAACACAGCTAAATCAAATCATTACCCTATTTGAATTCGTACTCAATTTTTCGCTATACGAGTATATATTCCTGCAGATTTATAGAAACAAAATTTCATTTAGAGCATCTATAGAAACAGCACATGATACAATTGGCAATTGGGTATCGTTACAATGGGATTATCGTTGCTATTAATTGCTCGAGTGATAGGTGGCACCATTGAGGCTAACCATAAACTACGTTTTGACCCCCTTAACGAGCAGTGTATAATTCCGGTCATCATAAAAATGTCCGAAATATTACTACTGATTCATTACCATGGACTAGTGTGGCAGTTATATGTGTGTTTCCAGGGTTTTGTTTATAGGGTTAACTTCCACTTGGGTTGGGGTAGTACAATTCAATTTTTATTTCATATAGATACTATTTTTTACTTTAAAACTTAATAATAAGTAAAGTAATAAGAAATAAAAATATGAAATATTGAAATAGGGAATAAAAAATTTATATTAAAAATTTGGTTCTCGTTGGACTGATGGACATAAGCTTTTCTTGTAAACTATTTTCTTAATATTATTATAAAATAATTATTTTTCAATGTTGAAGATTTTTAACAATTTTTCCTGCAAGGGGTTCTGTGTAGAATCTATCAGTTAGCATCAGGGCGATGGGACCAAGTTAGTCACTGCTGGAATCACAAAGGTCTGTCTTAGTCTAAGTATATTAGGCGTTTAAGCAAGTAAAACTGAGAGTGGTTTGACCCAGTCCTATAAGTGGATGTTCTAGTACTGGTAGGGTAAAGCAAAGGAATATTTTGGTCCTTCGAGGGCCCTTGCTGTTCCACCAGTTGGCCCAACCAGCGCAACTTATCTCGGTAGCCGAGAGACAGGAATTCTGGGGAATGGCCGCTGCGGGAACCACAAAGGTTGCGAGGTGGCGATCTAAACTGGAAGGATGGAGGCTTGCCTCTTAACACTGAGAGCTAGCTGCATAGTTAAACAGTGGTTGCAATCGTTTGAGAAGTCGGGTTGTGGGAGTTGCGCGCTCCAAAATATGGAGACCAGGTTGACAAACTCTCTCTAGTATCCGAATCTAAACTCCCTTGGGGAGCTGTCGGAAGAGTAAAAAATTTCTTAGAAATATCTACCTAGTACTCGAAATAAGCGACCTGTTCAGATCACACGCTGTGTTCCATTGAAACTATTTATGTTTTTTGACTTATCTATGTACCTATTTAGTTCGACGGCTAGGGCACTAGTTTCATCTTAAGAATTAGTAGCGATATTTGGTTTAATCACGAGATGGACAGGTTTTACTCGGGATCCAGGTTCAGCAGGACTTTAATTCACCCATACGCACGTTGGTATGTCTAGTAAAGGGCACCAATTTCTTATGGAGATGGGATCTCGATTCAGTCGTTGTGTGTTCAGGTCCTTTAGCGGGTAAGGACTTGGTCAGACTTCTAGCCCTTCGGTGGTTGATGCTGTCGGGTGCAAATTTTTCTGAATGACTGCAGCGCTCTGGTAGAAGACAGGCAATAAACCAGGTTGTTTGTATGAGCTGTGATACCTTCGGTAATGAGAGCATAGTAAGGCTTTTTATATAAATGGTCTTATGCGTGCTCGGGTATATATCGCAGTTACATTTTCTGTCGTTTTTTTTTACGTTTACTTAGCGCGCTTAGAAGCAGTTTAAACACCATAACGAAACAGAAAATAACCTATGCAAACTTAGCACTCCATCCATGGAATTTTGGGTCGAAAATGACCTTAATCGATAGGTCCCCGTTAGGTCCTTCAAGGTCCCACAATTTTTTCGTTAGGTCCCCTTTAGTTTTTTCATAAATATTTTTTTAAATTTTGGCTAAAAAAAACTACACTTTAGTACCCCATCCAATGCAAAATTGACAAATTTAATCAAAATTGTATTCTTTATCGTTAGGTCCGTATTGGTCCATTATTTTAATTGATCAATAATTTATTTTATTTGTTTTATTCTTAATTATAAAATAAATAAAACCTGCGCATGTGCACTTCAGACACAAACAGCGTGAAATTTAAATTGGTATCGTTTCATGTACCCTGTATTTGTGCATATACTTTTTTATATTCTTGTTATCGTATCATATATAGAAAAAACTCATGCCGATGATTGTACAAGGATGTGAGTCAGTCTTCGCTCGATACAAGAATAAATCATTTGTTTCGGGAATTGTAACACAAACAGTCAATTTTGTTTTAGAAGTGATATTTTATTTTTAAATAAAGTATGATAATAACATTTAGTTTATAGTTTTTGTACAAAATTTTATCTTTGTAAGTATCGTTTATTTTAGTTAGAACGATTTGATTGTGACTGCTCTAGATTTTATATTTGAAATACAAATTTTTTATTTGTACATAATTGTAAACATTCACTAACAATTTAGTATGTGTTATAGGTGTTAAGTTATTTTTATTTTATTTTTTTAAATAAAAAAATAAAGATTTGGTTTTAGAATACAATAAAATTAATATTAAACATTTTTAATTACAGATCCTTCCTAAAAGCTGGAACATCTTTTCCGAGACAACTTCCTTCGCTGTTGCCCAGGGGCGAGAAAGGTCTACCCGTATTTTAACGTAAAAAACGCTCCTAATATTACCAACAAATGCGCTGTTCAATTGAGCATTAAATATAGAAGAATAATAAACTAGAAGAAAAAGAGCGCGCAAACATAAAACAGAAGATTAGGGATTTCATTATCTAATGTATACCGTGTTATTTCATACAATAAATGAAATAAAACAAGGCAAACAAAACCAAAGGGCGGAAATTACAAATTAAAAAAAAAACAAAGTGGCACGAGATAACGAAGAATAGTGGACAAAGCGAATAATACAATGGAGGTCAAGACAACATAGATGAGGTGCAGGAAGACCACAAAAAGATGGGCCGATGACATCAAGGAACATGTAGGAAAAAACTAGCACTAGTTAGCTCAAGACTAACGAAGTTTGAAAAGACAAGGGGAGGCCTATGTCCAGGAGTGGCCTAGAAGGGACTGCTTAAGAAGAAGACAAAGAAGAAGAATCTATACTGTATTCAATGGTATTGGTTGCATTCTAATTCGAAAAATCCTATTAAAAACTGACCATTTCTCCGCCCTCATGCGTTTCTTCTAACACAGCGCGCAGTCACCAGAAAAGAAGTAGAAAACTCAGCATTTCTCGTTAATCATTATCATCTGATTTCGTTATATAGTTTAACCCTATCTGGTTTACTCAAATTTTGTAATTTTTTCATTATTTTCCACCTTAGCTTCCTCTAAATATAGTGTGCCATATTCTATCTTTCCCACGAAAATGCAGGTGTTTTATACTTCAGGTGTCGGTTAGCAGGAGCCTAACTCAGCGAGTATTCATCAAAAAGAAGTAGAAAACGTTTCTCGTTATTTATCTTCTTCTGATTTCATTATAAAGTGTATCCTTATCTGGTTTATTGGATTTTTGCAATTTTTTCATCATTCTCCCCTCCAGCTCTCTTTAAATGTAGTGTGCCATATTCTATCTTTTCCACGAAAATGCAAGTGTTTGATACTTCAGGTGTCCGTGAGACGGAGCCTAACACAGCGCGCAGTCACCAAAAAGAAGTAGAAAACCCAGCGTTTCTCGTTTTTCATCTTCTTCTGATTTCATTATAAAGTTTATCCTTATCTGGTTTATTCGAATTTTGTCATTTTTTCATTATTCTCCACCTTAGCTTCCTTTAAATGTAGTGTGCCATATTCTATCTTTCCCACGAAAATGCAAGTGTTTGATACTTCAGGTGTCCGTGAGACGGAGCCTAACACAGCGCGCAGTCACCAAAAAGAAGTAGAAAACCCAGCGTTTCTCGTTATTCATCTTCTTCCGATTTCATTATAAATTTTATCCTTATCTGGTTTAGTCGAATTTTGTCATTTTTTCATCATACTCCCCCTCAGCTCCCATTAAATGTAGTGTGCCATATTCTATCTTTCCCACGAAAATGCAGGTGTTTGATACTTCAGGTGTCCGTGAGACGGAGCCTAACACAGCGCGCAGTCACCAAAAAGAAGTAGAAAACCCAGCGTTTCTCGTTATTCATCTTCTTCTGATTTCATTATAAAGTTTATCCTTATCTGGTTTATTCGAATTTTGTCATTTTTTCATTATTCTCCACCTTAGCTTCCTTTAAATGTAGTGTGCCATATTCTATCTTTCCCACGAAAATGCAAGTGTTTGATACTTCAGGTGTCCGTGAGACGGAGCCTAACACAGCGCGCTGTCACCAAAAAGAAGTAGAAAACCCAGCGTTTCTCGTTATTCATCTTCTTCCGATTTCATTATAAACTTTATCCTTATCTGGTTTATTCGAATTTTGTCATTTTTTCATCATACTCTCCCTCAGCTCCCATTAAATGTAGTGTGCCATATTCTATCTTTCCCACGAAAATGCAGGTGTTTGATACTTCAGGTGTCCATGAGACGGAGCCTAACACAGCGCGCAGTCACCAAAAAGAAGTAGAAAACCCAGCGTTTCTCGTTATTCATCTTCTTCTGATTTCATTATAAAGTTTATCCTTATCTGGTTTATTCGAATTTTGTCATTTTTTCATTATTCTCCACCTTAGCTTCCTTTAAATGTATTGTGTCATATTCTATCTTTCCCACGAAAATGCAAGTGTTTGATACTTCAGGTGTCCGTGAGACGGAGCCTAACACAGCGCGCAGTCACCAAAAAGAAGTAGAAAACCCAGCGTTTCTCGTTATTCATCTTCTTCCGATTTCATTATAAAGTTTATCCTTATCTGGTTTATTCGAATTTTGTCATTTTTTCATCATACTCCCCCTCAGCTCCCATTAAATGTAGTGTGCCATATTCTATCTTTCCCACGAAAATGCAGGTGTTTGATACTTCAGGTGTCCGTGAGACGGAGCCTAACACAGCGCGCAGTCACCAAAAAGAAGTAGAAAACCCAGCGTTTCTCGTTATTCATCTTCTTCTGATTTCATTATAAAGTTTATCCTTATCTGGTTTATTCGAATTTTGTCATTTTTTCATCAAACTCCCCCTCAGCTCCCATTAAATGTAGTGTGCCATATTCTATCTTTCCCACGAAAATGCAGGTGTTTGATACTTCAGGTGTCCGTGAGACGGAGCCTAACACAGCGCGCAGTCACCAAAAAGAAGTAGAAAACCCAGCGTTTCTCGTTATTCATCTTCTTCTGATTTCATTATAAAGTTTATCCTTATCTGGTTTATTCGAATTTTGTCATTTTTTCATTATTCTCCACCTTAGCTTCCTTTAAATGTATTGTGTCATATTCTATCTTTCCCACGAAAATGCAAGTGTTTGATACTTCAGGTGTCCGTGAGACGGAGCCTAACACAGCGCGCAGTCACCAAAAAGAAGTAGAAAACCCAGCGTTTCTCGTTATTCATCTTCTTCTGATTTCATTATAAAGTTTATCCTTATCTGGTTTATTCGAATTTTGTCATTTTTTCATTATTCTCCACCTTAGCTTCCTTTAAATGTAGTGTGCCATATTCTATCTTTCCCACAAAAATGCAAGTGTTTGATACTTCAGGTGTCCGTGAGACGGAGCCTAACACAGCGCGCAGTCACCAAAAAGAAGTAGAAAACCCAGCGTTTCTCGTTATTCATCTTCTTCCGATTTCATTATAAACTTTATCCTTATCTGGTTTATTCGAATTTTGTCATTTTTTCATCATACTCCCCCTCAGCTCCCATTAAATGTAGTGTGCCATATTCTATCTTTCCCACGAAAATGCAGGTGTTTGATACTTCAGGTGTCCGTGAGACGGAGCCTAACACAGCGCGCAGTCACCAAAAAGAAGTAGAAAACCCAGCGTTTCTCGTTATTCATCTTCTTCTGATTTCATTATAAAGTTTATCCTTATCTGGTTTATTCGAATTTTGTCATTTTTTCATTATTCTCCACCTTAGCTTCCTTTAAATGTAGTGTGCCATATTCTATCTTTCCCACGAAAATGCAAGTGTTTGATACTTCAGGTGTCCGTGAGACGGAGCCTAACACAGCGCGCTGTCACCAAAAAGAAGTAGAAAACCCAGCGTTTCTCGTTATTCATCTTCTTCCGATTTCATTATAAACTTTATCCTTATCTGGTTTATTCGAATTTTGTCATTTTTTCATCATACTCCCCCTCAGCTCCCATTAAATGTAGTGTGCCATATTCTATCTTTCCCACGAAAATGCAGGTGTTTGATACTTCAGGTGTCCGGGAGACGGAGCCTAACACAGCGCGCAGTCACCAAAAAGAAGTAGAAAACCCAGCGTTTCTCGTTATTCATCTTCTTCTGATTTCATTATAAAGTTTATCCTTATCTGGTTTATTCGAATTTTGTCATTTTTTCATTATTCTCCACCTTAGCTTCCTTTAAATGTAGTGTGCCATATTCTATCTTTTCCATGAAAATGCAGGTGTTTGATACTTCAGGTGTCCGTTAGACGGAGCCTAACACAGCGTGCATTCATCAAAAAGAAGTAGAAAACGTTTCTCGTTATTTATCTTCTTCTGATTTCATTATAAAGTGTATCCCTTTGAATATAAAACATCAGGAAGGAGGGATCTGCGTATTTTCAATACTAAAAAGTGCGACGGAAACGGCCATGCTGGACAGCCACTTTATGACTCATTTATTATTTACTTTTGGTTGTGTTTAATAATGGTCGTTTCTTTTTTGTGTCTATTAAATAGTCTATTTGTCGTGTGTTTTTAGTTTTATTTCTTTTGTGTATTTTAGTTACTGTTAAAATTACCTATTTATATTAATATTTTTGACAATTGTGTTATAATTTTAAGTTAATACAAAAACGTATTTCACAGCATGCAAAATCATGATAAAAATGGTTTAGACAACTAACTATCCATCCAATTAATAAATTATGTTTGTGATTGTTTTTTTAAATATAAGGATAAATTATATTTGTAAAAACTATATAAAAGATGAAAGCGTAAGAAGTATGTATACGAAACTAATTTTGTTTAAGGGCCAATAAATTTATATGTTTGTTACAGTTTTTTTATTGAAGTAAAACTTCTTTAGCGACACTAGGAGTAAAAAATTTATTCTAACGGACGTGACGTCATTCTAATAACAGAAACCGGAAACAAAACCTAATACTGACACGATTTTGCATGGGCGCCGGCAGCAAGGTGCAAGAGGGTGCGCTTGCACCCCCCTGCTATGAAAGAAATTACCTGAATTTACCAGAAAATTATATATTTTTTTAATTTTTTTATTAAATTATTGTTTGAATAAAAACTAAAGGCGTCGCGGTTGCTGTCCAAATCATTCTACATTCTATATATATATATTAGATCATAATAGTGTGTAGATGCAGATGCACCCCCTGAAAATAATTCTGGCGGCGCTCATGCGATTTTGCCTCCTATATTAAATAAAATTAAATCTGTAATTGTATGAATTGACAGCTGATCATCTTGTCAATCGAAATACATTTCTTAGTTTTTTGTGTATAAAGTGTTTGTATTAAATATGAATAAACAATGTGGATTTATTAATGAAGAAAGTGATGAAAAAATATTGATTGAAAATGAGTGAATAGGTAGGTACTCTATATGCATAAATTTTATTTTTGGTGTGTAATTACACTATTTATACCTAATTATTTATACCTATTATTTATACCTAGCTATTTTCGTTTTATAGACTTAAAGAGCTAAAAAGAAATTGTGAATGTCAAAGGGGATATTATAAGCGCCAGAAAGATTTGAAGAAAAATGACAAAAATGAAAAAATGACGAGACAGCCACATTCATTATGATTTGATTAAGTAAGTTTATATACATACATACATATTATGATAGTAAATAATTGTTTATACGGAATCTTTACGTTGAGTAAAGAAGCATGTTGCACGTTTTTGTTCATAATATAATAATATTCAAAATATTTTAACACTTTCTTATACTTATTTTAGGTTTGGTTAGGTAGCCATAAAGGCCATAAAACCACTAGTCAAGATGGCTGATCTTTTACCACCAATAACAGATCCTTCGTAGACGTGAAGGAAACAAACTTAACTCAGGATTTTAAATTTTATGGAATATGCTATAAAATGCTACAAAATGAAATGGTTATCTAACTATCGAAGGCTCTTGTGTTGTGATGTATTACAATAAGGTAGATACAGCTACAAAATCACACATTCTAAACGTAATGTGTGTATATTTTTAATATTGTTTACCTATTATTGAAGCAAAACTTCTTTAGGCACGACTAGGGGTAGATTCTAACGGAAGATTCTGATGGAAGTAACTGTATAATTTCAGCTATGGGAGGAGTTTAAATTTCCGAAATTTATTTATGAAATTTTCAAACGGTTTCAAATACATTAATGGTATTTATAGACTAAAATCTATGTTTCACATTTTAGTTATCATAAACCTATTATTTCATATATAAAAAAAACAATGATAACTTTCAAATTCCTATTTCTAATGAATAATATAAATATAACATCTCATTTTTTTTGTAAAGTATATAGGCAATAAATATGATTGAATTGTAATTAAATATTTATTTTCCGATACGTACGTCAACAAGTTTTACTTCAATCGCGCGTAAAGGTTACACGCACACTCTTTTTTTTTTCTGCTATTTAAGTTTATTTAGGTAACTATAGTTTCAAATTATTAATCGAATAAAATTTTATTAGTGTTAAAACAATACCAATTAATAAATCTGGTGCTTTTTTTATATTTAAAAGGTATAAAATGTAAGTAAAAACTAGTTTTTATAACTATTTTAAAATATTTTACTATTATTTAAATATATTTTACAATGATTATTATAAATTTAACCGAACAACTTCAAAGACTGAGGCCAATTTATTTGAAAGATTTGTAACCAATCAAAAAATTTCTATTTCTAGCTGTCAATAGTGTCAATTTGTTGAATTTTGTATTTTGTAAAATAAATTATTTATCAATTAAAATAATGGACCAATACGGACCTAACGCTAAAAAATACAATTTTGATTAAATTTGTCAATTTTGTAGTTTTTTTTTGGCCAAAATTTAAAAAAATATTTATGAAAAAACTAAAGGGGACCTAACGAAAAAATTGTGGGACCTTGAAGGACCTAACGGGGACCTATCGATTAAGGTCATTTTCGACCCAAAATTCCATGGATGGGGTGCTAAGTTTGCATAGGTCAGAAAATACAAGTAATAAAATGGGAATCTCTCACTTATTACTGTCCCTAAAGAATAACTCAAACGAAACACATCAACTTTAATTTTAGTTACTTTTAATTTTATCACATTTTGTGATATATTACCAATTAGCAATTTGTTCAAGATGTTGCCATATATTGGTTTAACACATCCATTGCTAAAATGAAAACCAAATCTTCTTCGGAAATTGCACATGAGTGACTCGTATGGACTTTTAATAAATAAATCGTTATAAATTAATTAAAATCAACATAAAACCGAATAACTTTCGAACAAAGTAATTTCCATTCGCTGCGATGACTTTTTATAAAACAGCAAAATATTCTACAATGAAATTAGGTTAGATATTCGAAGCGTCAAAGAATTTGATTTATGCTACCTCAAGAGACCATCCATAACGAAAACGTTGGATACCTTTCAATATGTACGAAAAACTCTGCGAATAACCCTTCAAAATTAATTTAAATTTATACTTAATGAAGCCATACGTTTGAGTTAGATAAATAAATTGTAGACTCGATACATTTACAGGGATATTCTCAAATATTATACAAATTAAAAGACATTAGATTTTTAAAGAAGTAAGAAGTACACATAGCATCGTGTATGGATAAGAATAGTAGGATCAATCTGCCCGCTGCCTTTGATATTCTTTGTACTACGTTTCGCTCAGGTTTTTTGTAGTTTTGTGACAACCGATGAGCAGCGATTCCAACTCGATATATCGTTATAATTTACTTTTATATTTTTTTCAAATTTGCCTCCATTTATTTAAATCTATTGATTTCTAACTTATTTGTATCATTCTACCGATTTCAGAAATTTTAGATGCAGACCGAAATGCGGACTGAGAGCTTTGGTGGCATGGGACAAGTTTTTGCGTCAGTGATCTTACTATTCTTTAAGTCAGACACATCAGACGATTCTACTTAACACCTTCAACTACTAAGGACCATAGTAAAACGTTAATTTCCTATCGCAAATTTCTTCACCATATGAAATCAGATATTTGGTGGCAAAGGGATCACCCTGTGATTCATATCGAGTTTATACGGAGTCATAGCCGTCTTCCCGTCGAGGGATGGCGTTAATTATGAGAAACAAGTCCAGTTCTGATGGAAATCCCAGTGCGGACAACAGAGGCGCGAATTGTTAACCATATCTCTTCGGGAACAGAAAGCGGGATAGCGGGGAATGCAATGTTTTCCAACTCATCTTCGTTCTCATTCTCTTGGTCCTGCTGTTGTGCATTTTCCATCTCTGACATGATGAATGTATCAACGCTAAAGATAGTTATAAATATTAATTTCTTGCTTGGTAATGTGTCCATTATTTAAGATTTATAATAAAATTTGCTATATAAAGAAAAAATACGTTTTTATATCGTATTATCTAGTTTATAACTAGACAATATTTTATACGATATTGGGTTATAAATATAAAAGTGCATTAAAAAAATTAATCTTGTGTTGATTAAGATTCGCCCATTTGACCTGAACGTAAGCGGGCCAGTTTACCTAAGAAAGTAACAATAAACCGACCATAAAACTCAATTATTTAGAAAGTAGTCTGAGGGTAAAAAAGCGTAGATTTAGCCGTAACATAGTTATGATACATTTTACGTTTTAATTCCGCGCGCTTCGCCGATGTAAGAAGCCATGAAAATTAAATGATACGACTTCCCCAAGGAGGTAATTCTAAACACTTCTGTTGTCATAAAAGATGCGAAAAAGAACCATTCTGTGTCTTTGAAAAAGAGGTGACAAGGGACGCTGTTTTCAGACTTGAATAAAATAATATTTCTATGAGAGCTGAGACGAGAGGTGGTTATGATACCGACGGGAATAGAACACATCCGAGAGGGACACACAAATAATAAATATTATAATACAAATGGAGGGCAGGACTGTGCCAGTAACTGCGCTACATTGCAACACATTGTCAGACAAGGAGTCCTGATGACAGTTTTGCTTCTTGGAAAAAGTTTTATCGCTGTACGGGGGCCCTGCAGCATCAACATAATGGCCACATTTAGAGCAATATTCACGGACACAGATAAGGCACTAGATTGCTCCCAACTTCATTTTCATTAGGATACTTCCGTACTCATCAACATTATATAATATTCCTGCAAATATATAGTCATTATGTTAGGAAGCTTCCATATTAAAATTAGAAAATATGTATTATACATTTTATAAATTTCATACACTTACAGTGGGTGGCCAAATTATTAGGGACAGTAGAAAGATTTCTCTATTTTGTAGGTTAACTAAATTTTTTTTAGTAAATAGTTGGCTTTAAGGCTTGCAGTTTTTATTTATACATATATGTATGTAAGAGAGTGTGTTATTAAGGTCAAAAACACAAAAAGTCTGCTTCATGATGCCATTCTCAATCAATTAGCACTTCGTGGTGATTACTTCTTTGGCGATCACCCGTTTGGTTAACTCCCACATGCTCTCTATGGCGTTCATGTCAGCTGAGTTTCCCGGCCAGGGCAGAACTGCAATATTTACTTTCGTGATAAATGCAGTAACACTCCTAGGTTTATGGCACTCGTGCATAAAAATGTAATTTTCCTCACCAGGGAACCATTCTTTGAGCTGGTGCAGTAGCCGAGTTTCAAGTACTCTTATACTGGCACTGTCTCATTGTCCCTTCCACGATATATAAGCGTCCCGTACCCTAACCGAGATTAAAGACCACAATATGACACTAACCGGATGTTTAACCCTTTCCATAATGCAATCTGCAAGAACTGCTCCCCTGTCGTCGGACGAACGCACTTTTGTCCACCAAAAACCGGAATGCTGATTCTTCGGAGAAGCATAC
Organism: Altica lythri; assembly: GCA_964028335.1. Classification (NCBI taxonomy): domain Eukaryota; kingdom Metazoa; phylum Arthropoda; class Insecta; order Coleoptera; family Chrysomelidae; genus Altica; species Altica lythri. Next base: position 6,007,354 of record OZ034809.1, read on the forward strand.
CTGTAAAAATGATAATATTCGCTATTCACGAACTCTACTATTTTACTTATTCGACTTCAGTCTTCAACAATTATACCAAGGTGTTGTTAGGCTCATTGGAGTCTCTTACACTTCATGACTTCGGTGAGCCGTAGTGTTTTCATAGGAAGATTCTCTTCGGCCAATCGCTGTGGGACTGTTCTCTTCGAAACATTTATTCCTTCATTATTGATCATCGTAGTCAGATGTGCCACACTCTTTTTACGATTTTTAAGACAAATATCCCTGATTTTACGATCAGTACGAAGAGTTGTTATCCTTTTCCTGCCACATTTTCCAACACGCTTCAGTTCCAATGCCTGGTTTTAATCCATTTTTATTTTTATTCTATTAATTACTTTTTTTGAAACACCTGCAGTAGTTGCTATATCTCCCTGGCTCCCATTAATCGTGTTATTAAATTTAGCAAAAATGACTAAATAACTAATATTACTCACCTTTTAAATATCTATATCAAACACGGAAACCTAGAAAAAACAGTTTTACACTACTTTTAAAAGTTTCCTTTCTTATTTTTGTTGGTTGTAGTTGAGTTCATCTTGAGAACTTAACATTATCGTTAAGAAGTTTCTTTTTTACCTTTTAAAAGCTGGTATACTTTCATTAACTATAACTAAACATCTAAATCAATTCGTATAAGAACGTTTACGTTTCCTCGTTCAATTACTTTGTTATATAAATAAAAAATTAAACAAGCATCTTATCTTGCTTTATGATTTTAAACCGACCCTACCTTTACAACACCCCGCTTGTATAAACGAGTGGTTAAATGAAAAAAACCCACCCGGCACTTGATTTAATAAAGCCATCAAGCCCATAGACAATTCCAATTTGACTGTCTATAGAGCATCCCATGGGATGGAAAGTTAAAAAGTTTACTTTTACCCGGCATCTAATAAGTCCAAATTAAGTTTCACTAAAATGGCACCGCACAGAAAAAAACGTGGAACAATTCTTGCTTCGAGGTGTCAGTGTTGACTTTGGAAGTTGAACAATAAGACTATAGCGATGATGTCCTTGCGGGCCTCAATTACAAAATTCGACGGTGGAAATATTACATTCATTATTCATATTTTCATTTGCAAGTAAAAATGTCGACGTATCTGAAGCAGGATGATGTGAATTTCTAAGTAGATAAGTTTTTTTTTGTTATTTGTACACCCCTCTATTTAAAAAACTTCGTTATATTTTGGATATATAAATATATATTACTAATTCAAATTGCTTCCTCCTGTAATTTAACTGTCTTCTAGATTTAAATCAGCTTCTCTGCCATGTTAATCATGAACTAGTAGATTATGAATTACTAATGAACATTAATGGCCAAAGTAACTGACAGAGACTGTATCAAATTCATTAAATTGACCTTCTGATAACAAAGTTTGGAGCTTGAAGGGTCCTTAATTAAATATCTTTGAATTCTAACCAAACTACTTAAAGGGCAGGATGGTCAGCGTGGTTTAAGGGTAAATAATTAATAATAAATGAATAGGGTCTACCAAAGATTATAGTCTTCCTAAAGGTAAATTTTAAGATATAGGAACGCGATATTTTACTGAATACGGGATTCGTTATGGCTCACTTAGCACTGAGCATACATGTAAAAACGAGTTATGTTATAAGTGCTCCCTTTTCCAGTTTTTTATCAATTTTTTACAAATTTTTAAATTTTTTTTATTAAATTTCCTATTAATACAAAGTTTTACCAATTTTCTAAGATTTTTCAAATAAAAATTATGTATCCAATAAAAAGCAAATCTTCAATTCAATAACTGCCATTCTATATAACTATACGTTTATGTGCGCATATATAGGTACCTGTATACCGCATTTTTCTCTTACTGCGGGGTATATTTCATGTAACGCTTTTTTCTGTCGCTCTTTTTTCATCCACCAAAACGTCCCATAGGAAGCTGGATCAAAGGACATGGGAACTCTAAAGGCAACCGCATTGCGAACAATTTAGCAAGGAGGGCTGCGGGCTACAAATTTGTTAGCCCCCGCCCATCTACCAAGCTAACATTGTCCGCAGTCGTGGACCTTATCAAACAGCACTCTCACAAAAAATTCATACAGTGCTGGGATGAAACTACGAACTGTAGACTGGCCAGAGAGTTATTACTTCATCCTGGCGAGGAAACAGCAACAAAATTTAAGGCATTGATCAGACAAAATCTCCGAACAGCTGTGGGAATCTTGACAGGTCACTGCCAGTTGCGACAACATCTCTTTAGGATAAAATTAACAGAATCGCCGCTATGCAGAGGCTGCGAACAAGAAGAGGAAATAGTAGAACACATTATGTATGACTGCTCTGCTTTTTCTGAAATCAGAAGATCCGTGTTGGGCGAGTATTGGCTTTCACCAGCCGATGTCAGGAAGATCCCCCTCGGGAGCATCATCACCTATCTTAAATCACTAGGCCTGGTGACAGCCTGAGGTGAGGATATCCCTACAATACGGGAGGATGCACAATGGGTCATATGTGGCCTCAGTGCTGGCTAAGCACTAGCTCGCCCCTCCCCAAATTTCCAGATCTAGATCCAGATCCCATAGGAAGCATAGCTTCAAAATTGTCTTTTTTAATTAGTGATCTTTATTTAAGCATTCCAATAGGATTAGCTTCCTAATAAATATAAACCACAATGAATTTTGAAAATGCTACATAGCCCCTAAATTACATAAACTATACACGTTTCATTTAATACATGAAAGTCATCAATTTTAGAACATCCGATTGTAACCATTATGTAAAAATAATTGAAAACGTAATCTAAGCTTAATCTGGGTTTGAATTATAAAGCTGTCATGGGGTAACTAGATCGACAGGTCCTCGAGCACTATTCGAGACATATGGTGTTGCAACATATATTAGCGAGTTGCAAACGCTCCCTTATAATTCTAAGGGGTGAGGTGCACATGAAAAATTTACGACAAGGGTTCAATGTTTATTCCGCCCCGTCGATATGGGTTATAAGTATGTTTTAAAGCTATTTTATCCACTCACACTTGTTATTTTAAATTAGATTTATTATAGCAATTATCAAAAATCAAACATCTAGGAATAGTTTCATTACCACTTGGTTCACAAAAGTATATCTATAGCTCCTAAGCAAGAAATAAGAAGCGAATTCACATCTTTGTTGTTAACTTAGTTAAATATAAACTTTTTGTTATTTAGCATAATAAAAGTCGGAAAAAGAAATTTAATGTTTGCCTCATTAAATAAACCTTCCAAACATGAAGTATACAGTCCGAAAGTGATGGTCTCAATTTAAGGGACAGATTTTTTGCCGGTAGACTGCGCCAGTTTTCAAGAAGTACTCGTTCAAATCCTTATATAGGTACAAACACAAACTTTTAATAGATATTATTTTGAGATTACTCACTTTTGGTGCTTTGAATAAAAACACTTTTCCTACATTCTCACTTACCTTTTGGTCACTAAGACAAACATGGAAAAGCCTATACCGTTCAGACTCCTGGTATCTATACTTCGTGCTTCCAAATATGAAAATAAAAGTTTAGTAACATAAGAATTTTATAACATTTTTACAGATATCTGTCCAAAGTTTTTAGTAAAAATGGCATATTCAGTATAAATAACATTGAATTTAACATAAAATCATATATTCTCTCCTCTTTTCCACCCTTGACTAATTTTATCTCCAGAGTTGCAGAATAATATGCAAACACTAATAAATATACATATAAATTAGAACGAGCACAACAGGCGTGTGTCTCTATATGAATGTTAAAATAAGTTTGGAAATTGTCAACGACGCAAGTTTTGTCTCGAGGGGCCGTCCAGGGGGCCCGACTAATTTCGCTGCACCAGGCAATCAGGACCCTGAAGAGACTTAATTCATTACCATAGCAGTAAAAAATAATTTGACTACGACGATGAGGGAGAATATGCAACGAGTCCGGTTTTAAATTTTTTATTAAATTCGAAAGAAAGATGTTACTTTTTGTGATGAAAAGTTTTAGAGTTATAAAAGTGTTAACCAGTTCAAAAAATATTAAAAAGTAATCTTTTACAAAGATATTTTAATACCAACGTTGTAGCATGTCCAAAAAACACTACGAAAATTTTTATTTTTTTTATATATTCCCTTACTTAAGCCAACCCTGATCATATTATCTTCTAGAAAATTCTCGCCGTTAATAGTTTAACCGTCAAAACTATCAATTTTTCGAGGCCGACCAATCAAATTGGTGGACTAAGATCATGTGGCGCAGGAGGGGTAGTTTCGAAGCGACGCGGTCGAATTTTAAGCGCGAGATGAAAATCAGTCTAGCTTGGGTATTAGTGCTGAGAAGTCGATTCCGTATAACCCCTAGATTCAAATACCGGTAAATTTCATTTAAATTTGCAAATAATTATTTGCGATTTAGTGTTTCTAAGTAAAGTAAAGTCAGTGAGAAAGTGTAGATCCTCTCTGATGGTAAAGCTGTCTGGTAGTAGCGAAGAAGCACCAGTTTTTTATGGTAGCGTATGAATTGGGTGTGGCCCCATTACGTTCTCTTATCTAGGAGACAAACTGTAAGTCTTTTAATGTAATTATTATCTCTTAACTACCAAAAATTTGGGATACCATTTTTGTTTCTTTGGCACAAAAACTTAATTGTGACTCACCGGAATAATCTCTGAGTGTGAGTAATTAACGTAAGAAGTGCGCATAGAATCCACAGTGAAACCGGTTTTTTATCAAAAACCCAATACCTTATCTACAGATTTCTCCAGTGTGCAAATTTCTCAATAGTTCGTCGCATACATGTTTTAGTTAACAGTGAAAGCGTTACGCAGGGTCTGACTAAATATTTTTGTAACACCTTTATGATAAATTTTTTTTGTGTCTTGATTTTTATCTTAATTTTAATGTTTTAATACTAACTTATTATATGGTACCCCCAATTTTTTACTCGAGTAAAATATCTTTTAAGCTAAAAGTGATTTACAATTTTTTTATTAAATTTTGACACTTTTCATTTTCTTTTTTCATATCACATTCTGCTTAAATGGGTACACAGAAATAACAATATAAAAATACTTAGCTGTTATTGAATGTGTAATATTGTTTCTATATGTGATTAAACACTAATGTGTTTTACAGTGTTTTACCTTATTTAATTGTTGATATTTTATATGTCTATTTGTTTCGTTCATCTGTTTGACTGATTATTACACACAGTAATAAATATTGTTTATTGTTTATTTATATGTTTTATTTTCTGACCTGGTGTAAGTTATTCTGATCTAATCTCATTAACAACAAGAATAAGACGTATTTCACTCATAAATTTTAGCTTTTGACTTGATCAAAATATATGGAACCATTGTGATAAGTAAGAACAAAAAGTAAGTATAACTTTCTCTTTCTAGCTTTGCTAATAAAAGTGTGTAATTTAAATTTTTAACCAGAACATCTGCCGGGTTACCTAATTTTACTTTATCTTATCTCATATCTCTTATATCTTTATTATTTTATCTCTATCTACAACATCTGATAAATCATTCTATCCTACATCTATATTAAATATTTTTTCCATCTGGGTTTCTTATATTTCCCCCATCCTTATGATAAAAAAATAAGTGGCGCCCATTTACCTTTCCCTTTTCCATCATTTCTCTCATTTTCTTTTTGGTCCCTTTTAAATTCTTTTATCTTTTATTTTTTATAGTAAATATATCCCCTTATATCTTTTCAATACAATATCATCTAGCTCGTTCGAATCCACGCTCGCTCTCCTCCTACCCCCTGAGTGCCGTTCGCATTGGTTAGCCTCTATAAACGAGCATTTAACACCTTCCGAGAAAAAAGAGGTTACACATATTTTTGGCGCCCAACGTGTAGGGCCTGATATTACACAAAATTTTGACGCCCACAACGTGGATCCCGATAATAAAATCCCTATTTTTCCGACCATAAAATTACACACTTTTAATTTCGACAATTTCCGTTACTTTTTCTTATCACAATGGCCAATTTTGAAGTAAATTTCTTAACTGCGGTTGAAATTATTTAAGTACCTAAGATCAGAAGAACAGCCACCACCAGGAAAATAGAGGATAAAAGAAAGTCCTCAAAAGAATGTTAGCTAAAGAAACAAATGGTACAGTAACATCAGTAAATATTTTTTTCGTCTATCTTTTTCGTATCGTTAACAAACATAAATTAAAAGACTGGCTTTAACTTGGAACTAACTATGTCGGCACATCTTTTCTTTCGACCATTTTCTTCTTCATTCCTTTATCGATGGTTTCGTAATTTTTTCTAGAAGGAGAAATTTTTGTTTTTTCTACTCTATATCGTATTTTACCTAAAGGAAAAATAATTTTTATTTTTCTATATTTTTTTATTTAATCTAAGGGAAATTTTTTTATTTTTCTACTCCATATCGTATTTTACCTAAAGGAAAATAATTTTTATTTTTCTATATTTTTTTCTCGTATTTTATCTGAAGGAAAATTTTCTTAATTTTCCACTCTCTATCGTATTTTTTCTACAGGAAAATAATATCCATTTTTCTACTTTTCTTATATTTTATCTAGAGGAAAATATTCTTCATTTTCCTATTCTCTACCGTATTTTATCTAAAGGAAAAAATTCTTCATTTTCCTATTCTCTAACGTATTTTATCTAAATGAAAATAATTTTTTTATTTTTTTCTACTTTCTACCGTATCTTATCTAAAGAAAAATATTTCTTATTTTTCTACTTTCTACCGTAGCTTATCTAAAGGGAAATATTTTTCATTTCTCTAATTTTTTTCTGCATCCTATATTAGGGGAAATAACGTTTCGTTAAAATTTTGTTTACCGTTTACCATCTATCTCTATCCTTCTACTTAACCAATGTTTCTCTGTACGGTTATAAAAGTGGAGTCCGCATGACAAATATCTCTGTATTGTCCCAGCGTGGAAGATTTGTTTTTTACTTGAACTGTCGTACCGTTGTATTATTTTTTCTATAAGAGAATATACAAATCACTTACCTATCGTTTATCGTACCGAGGATTCACATTAAGGATTCCAGACAGCGTTTCCTTTTTGCTTCCTGGGTTTTATACGTAACAACAGCATGACCGCCATTGTTATCGTATATCTACCGCTCAAGTGAATCATCACTTGATATAAGTGAAAACATATTTCTCTTAACTATCGTTTACCTACCGCTCAAGTGAATCATCACTTGATATAAGTGAAAACATATTTCACTTAATTATCGTTTATCTACCGTTCAAGTGTACTAACACTTGAAATTATCTTACCGTAAGTGAAAAGATATTTCACTTAAATATCGTTTACCAGCTCAATTGTATTAACACCTGAAATTATCGTTTTGTAAGTGAGAACACACTTCGCTTAACTACCGTACCGTTCAGTAAAAACTATCACTGCTGTTTATATGTCTCGTTATCTCCCCTAGTTTCTTCATTAAGCTTAAAATTGACACTCCAAAGCCTTTTGTCTCTGATTCCGATGATTCTTCTGAAGATGAACTCTCCGAATAGGAACGAATGTTTCTTTGTTTTCTTAGAAGTATCCGTATAAGCTTTTCTTTTTATCTCCCCTGTTTTACTACCTTTTCTCTTTTTAACATCTCACCCTGACTCAACTGTAAATATGTTTCGTTATCTCCTCCCCGTTTGGGAGGCGGGAATATAAAGAATACCCCCAAAGTGTTAAACTGCTTGTCGTAAGAGGCGACTAAATGGAACCCCTTTCCCTTTTCTTGTTCGTTCAAACTCCATACTTCTCGTTAATCTCCTCCCCGTTTAGGAGGCGGGATTAAATAGAATACCCCCCAAAGCGATAAACTGCTTGTCGTAAGAGGCGACTAAGTGCAACCTTTTCCCTTTTCTCTTTTGTTCAATCTCCTTATGTCTTGTTAACTTCCTTAGCGATATGTTTCTCTATGTCCAACTTTTATTTTTCGTTTAAGTGTATCCAGACTTATAACTATCGCTTATCTATCGTTTAAGTATATTACCACTTGAACTTTTCATCTCGAAAGGGAAAATACTTTTCTCTTACCTACCGTTTACCTACCTAATAAGTACCTTAATACTTATCTCTATCGTCTCGAAAGTAGAATTTACTTTCCTTCATTTACCGTCCATTTACCTAATAAGTGTAATAACACTTGTTTTTATCGTACCGAAGGAGAAAATACGTTTCTCATAACTACCGTTTACCTACCTTATGAGTGTTTTAACACTTGTATCTTTTTTCTTGAAGGACAAAATAGTTTTTTCCTTTATCTACCGCTTACCTACCGTATAAGTGCGTCCGCACTTGTGAATTAATTATCGTATCGTTCAGTAATATCTATTACTGTTTTATGTTTAGAAAACATTTTTCTATTACCTTATCTCTCGTTCATCATCCATAAACTACTTGTCATCTTCGATACGGATATAAGACGATTATCGTACCTTAGTGGAAGACACATAAAAATTTTTTTTTGAAAAATTTTTTTGAAATTTTTTTTGAATTTTTTTAAAAATTATTTTTCGTTCTTTCATACAATTTTATACCTTTACGTATCGTTGGTTTAAAGAATTTTGATCCGTAACATGACTACTATTGGAATCACTTTACTTTTTTGACTAACAAAACTCAATCTTAACTACTTCTTCTGGAATTTTATTTTGACCTTGCAATTCGTCACGAGAGATAAGCCTAGGAAAGCCGTAGGGAATTCTTTCCGGTAGTGGGTCTGTTGAGATTGTAAGGAAGACAGATAAAATTTCTTTCTCCTCTCTTTCTTTTCCTCTATTACTTACTCTATTTTTTTTTTTCCTAGCTAGGATTGAAGACTGTTAGGATAATTTGGTTTTAAGATTTGTTAGATTCCTGTTAATGTCTTAGTGTGATCTACTACCTTAAGATTTTTTTATTTTATGTTCTCAATGAGAACTATATTTTTAGTAATTACTGTTTTCTTCTCTTCCTTACTGTATATTCGTTGATATCTTTAACGTCAACCAAGCAGGACAGAACTTTTCCAAACATCTTTTCAGATGTTAACGTATCACGTACTTACCTTGACTGTTGGATCTAATGGAGCCGGTAGGCTTATTAGATTCCTAATTATAACTATCGTCCGTGTTTCTTTCTTCCTTTTCAAAATTATTATCAACAGTTTGGTTTAAATTCAGCTTTTTTCTTTATAGGAGTTCCTAAAAAGGGATATACGCGTTGTGCCTCCTATGGGAAATTTTACTTATGGGAACATAGCATTCTTTACCTTCTTCCTTGTGTGTGTGAATGTAGCGTGTGTCCTGACATCTTATGTCAAGGGCAATATAAATACCTTTTTGTCGATTTGCATTTAAGATACCACTTAGTGCTGCCCGTCTAGGCCGAGCTGTACACTTTTTTGTTTCCGTGCAGAAACTTCGGAGTAGACCTGTTCCCGATCACTTTGTGATCTTCCGGTTGGCCGGTACCGTTTATAAAAATCTGGTCACTTAGTATCAAAGATCTACGGATCTGATACATTTTACCTACCTTGTGGTTCTTCAAACTCTCGTGTAGTTTCACTTGTATATAAATGCACTAAAGAATAGTGTGAATATTATATCACATTCAATAACTGACACTAATACCCCAATTCTACCTAAATAGTTGTCGTTCTCATTATGATCGCTTTTCTACACCTTGATGTTCACTACCTTTATCAGCTTCAGTTTTTTAGACACACTACTGTTGTTCCAACCATAGCTTATCTTTCTTTAAAAACTGTTTTCTACCCAGTTTTTTCTCTTCGGGAGGGGCTGTGTAGCATGTCCAAAAAACACTACGAAAATTTTTATTTTTTTTATATATTCCCTTACTTAAGCCAACCCTGATCATATTATCTTCTAGAAAATTCTCGCCGTTAATAGTTTAACCGTCAAAACTATCAATTTTTCGAGGCCGACCAATCCAATTGGTGGACTAAGATCATGTGGCGCAGGAGGGGTAGTTTCGAAGCGACGCGGTCGAATTTTAAGCGCGAGATGAAAATCAGTCTAGCTTGGGTATTAGTGCTGAGAAGTCGATTCCGTATAACCCCTAGATTCAAATACCGGTAAATTTCATTTAAATTTGCAAATAATTATTTGCGATTTAGTGTTTCTAAGTAAAGTAAAGTCAGTGAGAAAGTGTAGATCCTCTCTGATGGTAAAGCTGTCTGGTAGTAGCGAAGAAGCACCAGTTTTTTATGGTAGCGTATGAATTGGGTGTGGCCCCATTACGTTCTCTTATCTAGGAGACAAACTGTAAGTCTTTTAATGTAATTATTATCTCTTAACTACCAAAAATTTGGGATACCATTTTTGTTTCTTTGGCACAAAAACTTAATTGTGACTCACCGGAATAATCTCTGAGTGTGAGTAATTAACGTAAGAAGTGCGCATAGAATCCACAGTGAAACCGGTTTTTTATCAAAAACCCAATACCTTATCTACAGATTTCTCCAGTGTGCAAATTTCTCAATAGTTCGTCGCATACATGTTTTAGTTAACAGTGAAAGCGTTACGCAGGGTCTGACTAAATATTTTTGTAACACCTTTATGATAAATTTTTTTTGTGTCTTGATTTTTATCTTAATTTTAATGTTTTAATACTAACTTATTATATGGTACCCCCAATTTTTTACTCGAGTAAAATATCTTTTAAGCTAAAAGTGATTTACAATTTTTTTATTAAATTTTGACACTTTTCATTTTCTTTTTTCATATCACATTCTGCTTAAATGGGTACACAGAAATAACAATATAAAAATACTTAGCTGTTATTGAATGTGTAATATTGTTTCTATATGTGATTAAACACTAATGTGTTTTACAGTGTTTTACCTTATTTAATTGTTGATATTTTATATGTCTATTTGTTTCGTTCATCTGTTTGACTGATTATTACACACAGTAATAAATATTGTTTATTGTTTATTTATATGTTTTATTTTCTGACCTGGTGTAAGTTATTCTGATCTAATCTCATTAACAACAAGAATAAGACGTATTTCACTCATAAATTTTAGCTTTTGACTTGATCAAAATATATGGAACCATTGTGATAAGTAAGAACAAAAAGTAAGTATAACTTTCTCTTTCTAGCTTTGCTAATAAAAGTGTGTAATTTAAATTTTTAACCAGAACATCTGCCGGGTTACCTAATTTTACTTTATCTTATCTCATATCTCTTATATCTTTATTATTTTATCTCTATCTACAACATCTGATAAATCATTCTATCCTACATCTATATTAAATATTTTTTCCATCTGGGTTTCTTATATTTCCCCCATCCTTATGATAAAAAAATAAGTGGCGCCCATTTACCTTTCCCTTTTCCATCATTTCTCTCATTTTCTTTTTGGTCCCTTTTAAATTCTTTTATCTTTTATTTTTTATAGTAAATATATCCCCTTATATCTTTTCAATACAATATCATCTAGCTCGTTCGAATCCACGCTCGCTCTCCTCCTACCCCCTGAGTGCCGTTCGCATTGGTTAGCCTCTATAAACGAGCATTTAACACCTTCCGAGAAAAAAGAGGTTACAACGTATGAGACACAAGTCTATATAACAAAATTTTACTTAAATATATAAGTAGCGAATTATACATATTTTGTTACTACTAAAACGAATTTAAAAAAGCAGTAGTAGACCATGGTCTTCAATAGCACACCATTTGGGTAAGCCTTGTCTTAGGTCTGTTCCAACAGACCAACAAACCGTTCTAGAACCGTTACGAAACAACTCAGTACATAAAAGTATCGACATTTCGTCAACTGCGCAGTTCTCGGACGGATCTGGAATGGTTCTTTGGTCTGTTGGAAAAAACCTCTTGGTAATGACCTTCGATTGGCCGAGCTTGTGGTAGATTTGCGGGTTATCTTTTTTCGATATGTAATTAATGTTATTCTGTTCCAACCATTCTAGATTTGGCCTGGCATAATGGCATAAAGAGAGGTCAGGCCAAAATATTATATTGTCGGTTTGATGATAGTATTAAGAAAAGTAAGCAATTTTGGTAAGCAGTTTTTGAGCTCGGTGATCACAGCTTCTTCTCTAACTCGACCAACATATGGTACTGAAATGTCAGCTTTACAAATCGCACACCAGACTAATACTTTATCAGAAAATTTCGCCTTTGCTTTAATCTTCTTCTTTAGGTGCCGTATTCTTAGTGGAGGTTGGCGATGACTTCTGCAAATTCTTCTCTATATTGAGCTTTTCTAATTAAACTTTGGAGATCTAGATCTGTCCATTGCTTGATGTTACGCAACCACGTCATCTGACGTCTTCCAGGACCGAGTCTGCCTTCTATTTTTCCTTCCATTATTAGTTGCTTTAATCATCATATGCTTACAATCTCTAAGATTATGGCTAACTCCTCGGCGTTTAACAATCCTATTTTTTTAGAGATGGATTATTCCTCTGTCTTCGTTTTAATTTGTCATAATTTGTTTTTGCTGCTGTTGTGATTTTTTTCCATTGTTTCCTGTTCCTGCATTGAGCTTTCCAATCTGTTCATGGCTTTTGCGTCCTCTTCCACATCGTCTAACCATCTTTTTCTTGGTCTTCCTGTACATCTGGGCCATAACGGTTTCCAGTTCGTTATTCTTTGTGTGGCCTACTTCCTTTTTTCCAAAATGCACGTTATTTCTGGACCAAATCCGGTTTTGTACGAGACATTAAAACAGCGACAAAGCTTCAGACTAGAGATTTCAATTCTGTCTTGCGCACATTCTACCAGTCTATTAACCCAGTTTTGTGACAAAAACTAAAATCGTGACAACAGAAATTGTACAGCTGCAATTGTATTGTATCTGTTTATTTTTAAATTAGCACCCGTGCTATAAGGAAGGTAAGTAAAAGAGATTGGGTAGCCGTTGGCGACGATTCATCGAGGAAATCATATTGAACACGTGATCGAACAAATCTATCCTCTCAATTGGATATTTATTTGCTCAATATTGAAGAAAATGGTTCGTACAATTTCAACAACACAAAAAATTCTACAGAGGTCATTCAAATAATAGGACACAGATTTCAAAGTGTTAAAGACACTTCCCATCTTTATTTTTCTATTTTTAACGAAAATATATAAAAATTAATTTTTGAAAACATGAAAATTATAAATCCGTTAAAAGCAAAAAAAGCGATTTGACCTAAATCCTGAGTAAAATTTCGAGAACAATGATGAATATGAAATGCAAACAAGCGTTCCGGAGTATATAAAACTGATTTGAATATCTTTGTTAAACACGGAGGGCTGCTTCACTCGATTTAGTTTTCCGCGAGGAAAGCCATAAAGCTATAAAATGCGATTTATAAGTTTATTGCAGGCTGTCTCTCATTTGAGAGACTACAAAATGTAAGAGAGAGAGACACTAACACCACCTTCTTTTGCTCGTAAAATTTGTGTGTTGTGTGTGCACGTCGACTGTATTATGTAATAATTTTTATTGTACTCATTTTTCTTCCTGGAACACTTTACTTTGATATTCATGAGTTTGTTTCGCTCAATCGAATCTAATATTTAATCAAAACAACTTCCCTTTTTTAACTTTCAGAAATTTCTCTTTATATCTGGTTACCACATTATTTAAAATATATTTTAATGATTTATATACTTATATTCATTTTTATTCACATTTTATATATGCAAATCATTAAAAACACCATTTTAGATTGTAGATTATAAGTGGGGTCGATGGGCACTACACTGCGACCTAGAAGATCTTTTGTGCATACCCTACATCTAATTATCAGTCCATAAGATCTAGACTTTTAAGAAAGTTCATTATCCGCTTGGGATGTACGTTTGTAACTTGACCAGGGTCTAGAAAGACCTATCCTAGACATTTATGTCGTTGGCGAACAATTTTTTTGCAGTTCAGAACATGTTCAGCCGTTTTATTTCCAAACTCACAGAATTCGTATGTTCTACTGTCCACTCTGCCCATTTTACATAGATGGTACCTAAGTGGATATTGTCCTGTTAGAATTCCTGTGATTATCCTGTGTTAAGTTTTTTGAGTAATTTAGAGTACATAATTTAGCTTCCATTGACCACTGTAAAGGTGATAAACCTCCTCCTTGAGGAAAGCGTTTTACTGCTTTTATGTTAGTTGATTGATCTCCAGTGGGTTACTGTATTCCTAGTATTTAGCATGGGTTGCATTCATTTGAACTATAATTTAGCAAAATATTTTAATTTTGTCTCTGTTATAGATTTTTTATCTGGTATTATAGCTTAATTCTTGATTTATAGATAGAAAATCATAGACACATAAAACTGGAAATAAAAGTTTCAACGCTTAAGACTTTTAAGTCTTAAAAAATAAATAACCACTAAGAATAGCATTTTCACAACATCTGATTTCAAAATCGCATTAAAAAAATTTAATTCTTCCATCCGCCACTGGCCGAGATAAAGCGAGGGATGTAGAAGTCCGAAAGGGGTCCGCAATGGAATGGGGGGATGAGTGGGACGGCTCTGTGTCCCATGGGTCTCGACCCAGCAAAAATCATCTCCGATGCGATTCCCTTACAAAAATCATTTCGTTCGCTGGAGCGAGATGTAGAAGGGACATTATATTGGTCAAATAAGGAGGAAACAAGTGTGGGTTTTATCTGTGTATGTATAAAATGATTGTGCTTTGAACGTGAATCTTTATTTAAATAAGTTTTTTTAAAGATCGATTGTTATAGTTTTAACAAAATCTAGAATTTAGTTACAAATCTTCAATATATGTATGTTAGATAAGAATAACTGTTCAAACAAAATATCAAATAAAAACAACCTGTAGAAACTGTCTAAAATACAATTAAATCCTCATCATCTAAATTTTTTTTATCAAATACTTACACATCATAAATCAAAAGATTAAGTCTATCTCTCTTCCAATGTTCCATTAAATTTCTAACCCGTGGAAAATGCGAAAATCTGGACCGGGTCCGATGTAAGCCTGGCTGTCATCGTCGAAAGATCCACACCATATCCGGGTGTACTTTTTTCATTCCCTTTAACCCCCTTTCCTTCGCCGACTTCGGCGAAAAGTGATCTAGTGCACTCTGGCTCTCATAACTTCATCCGACCCGATCATGGCCCACTTGGGACTCTATGACAAATGTATCCTTCCGCCAACTTCAAATTAGTTCCGTAGTCCGTGCGTACGGAGTGACATCTGGATAGCACAGGTAGAAAGATTAAAATTCTTTGCAGGAAGATTGTTCAAATGTGTAAGTATAGAAAACTTGTACTCAAAATTTTCTAAACTTTGAGTAAATGTATTTAAATATTGTGATTTTTGTAATTGTTTCGTTTTTTTTTTATTTTTGAAGTGATAACTTCTTATGGGAGGATAAACTGCTTTGTAACGTAACGCGTTACGGTGCCACTATGTCTAGTAGACAGGCTACTCCTCTCTCACTTTAACCCACAGCACTAGGCGTTTTTCGAACAGACGTTTCCCCCTCTCTTTGAATTTTTCAAAATTTTCCAAATTTACAGGGGTTGGTTCCGACAAAACACTTTTTAATTTTGCTAATTGATTTTTGATTTTATTTAAACTTTTTAGTTTAACTCTGTATATCTCGAGAAACATAAAAGGTATTAAAAAAGTGAAAAGTGTTGTGGAAAACATAAAGATTTTTCTATAAATTTGCAAATTTTTGTTAAAATTGATTAAAGGGAAATATTGAAAATTTAAGGGAGAGACTGACTATGTTTTTTTTTGTTGTTGATTTTTTATTTTCTTTAAACTTTTTAGTTTAACTCTTTATATATCGAGAACCAAAAAGGTATTAAAAAAGTGAAAATTGTTGTGGAAAATATAAAGATTTTTCTATGAATTTGCATTTTTTTATTAAAATTGATTAAAGGGAAATATTGAAAATTTAAGGGAGAGACTGACTATGTTCTTTTTTTTGTTGTTGATTTTTGATTTTCTTTAAACTTTTTAGTTTAATCCTGTATATTTCAAGAAACATAAAAGGTATTAAAAAAGTGAAAAGTGTTTTAGAAAACATAGAGATTTTTCTATAAATTAACAAATTTTTATTAAAATTGATTAAAGGGAAATATTGAAAATTTAAGGGAGAGACTGACTATGTTCTTTTTTTGTTGTTGATTTTTGATTTTCTTTAAACTTTTTAGTCTAACCCTGTATATTTCGAGTTTTAAAAAAGTGAAAAGTGTTATGGAAAATATAAAGATTTTTCTATAAATTTGCAAATTTTTATTAAAACTGATCAAAGGGACATATTGAAAATTTAAGGGAGAGACTGACTACGTTCTTTTTTTTTGTTGTTGATTTTTGATTTTCTTTAAACTTTTTAGTTTAACCCTGTATATTTCAAGAAACATAAAAGGTATTAAAAAAGTGAAAAGGGTTATGGAAAACATAGAAATTTTTCTCTAAATTAACAAATTTTTATTAAAATTGATTAAAGGGAAATATTGAAAATTTAAGGGAGAGACTGACTATGTTCTTTTTTTTGTTGTTGATTTTTTATTTTCGTTAAACTTTTTAGTTTAACCCTGTATATTTTAAGAAACATAAAAGGTACTAAAAAAGTGAAAAGGGTTATGGAAAACATAGACAGTTTTCTCTAAATTAACAAATTTTTTTTAAAATTGATCAAAGGGAAATATTGAAAATTTAAGGGAGAGACTGACTATGTTCTTTTTTTTGTTGTTGATTTTTGATTTTCTTTAAACTTTTTAGTTTAACCCTGTATATTTCAAGAAACATAAAAGGTATTAAAAAAGTGAAAAGTGTTTTGGAAAACAAAGAGATTTTTCTATAAATTAACAAATTTTTATTAAAATTGATTAAAGGGAAATATTGAAAATTTAAGGGAGAGACTGACTATGTTCTTTTTTTTGTTGTTGATTTTTGATTTTCTTTAAACTTTTTAGTCTAACCCTGTATATTTCGAGTTTTAAAAAAGTGAAAAGTGTTATGGAAAATATAAAGATTTTTCTATAAATTTGCAAATTTTTATTAAAATTGATCAAAGGGACATATTGAAAATTTAAGGGAGAGACTGACTACGTTCTTTTTTTTTGTTGTTGATTTTTGATTTTCTTTAAACTTTTTAGTTTAACCCTGTATATTTCAAGAAACATAAAAGGTATTAAAAAAGTGAAAAGGGTTATGGAAAACATAGAAATTTTTCTATAAATTAACAAATTTTTATTAAAATTGATTAAAGGGAAATATTGAAAATTTAAGGGAGAGACTGACTATGTTCTTTTTTTTGTTGTTGATTTTTGATTTTCTTTAAACTTTTTAGTTTAATCCTGTATATTTCAAGAAACATAAAAGGTATTAAAAAAGTGAAAAGTGTTACATAGAGATTTTTCTATAAATTAACAAATTTTTATTAAAATTGATTAAAGGGAAATATTGAAAATTTAAGGGAGAGACTGACTATGTTCTTTTTTTTGTTGTTGATTTTTGATTTTCTTTAAACTTTTTAGTTTAACCTTGTATATTTCGAGTATTAAAAAAGTGAACAGTGTTATGGAAAATATAAAGATTTTTCTATAAATTTGCAAATTTTTATTAAAATTGATCAAAGGGACATATTGAAAATTTAAGGGAGAGACTGACTACGTTCTTTTTTTTTTTGTTGTTGATTTTTGATTTTCTTTAAACTTTTTAGTTTAACCCTGTATATTTCAAGAAACATAAAAGGTATTAAAAAAGTGAAAAAGGTTATGGAAATCATAGAAATTTTTCTATAAATTAACAAATTTTTATTAAAATTGATTAAAGGGAAATATTGAAAATTTAAGGGAGAGACTGACTATGTTCTTTTTTTTGTTGTTGATTTTTGATTTTCTTTAAACTTTTTAATTTAACCCTGTATATTTCAAGAAACATAAAAGGTATTAAAAAAGTGAAAAGGGTTATGGAAAACATAGAAATTTTTCTATAAATTAAAAAATTTTTATTAAAATTGATTAAAGGGAAATATTGAAAATTTAAGGGAGAGACTGACTATGTTCTTTTTTTTGTTGTTGATTTTTGATTTTCTTTAAACTTTTTAGTCTAACCCTGTATATTTCGAGTTTTAAAAAAGTGAAAAGTGTTATGGAAAATATAAAGATTTTTCTATAAATTTGCAAATTTTTATTAAAATTGATCAAAGGGACATATTGAAAATTTAAGGGAGAGACTGACTACGTTCTTTTTTTTTTGTTGTTGATTTTTGATTTTCTTTAAACTTTTTAGTTTAACCCTGTATATTTCAAGAAACATAAAAGGTATTAAAAAAGTGAAAAGGGTTATGGAAAACATAGAAATTTTTCTATAAATTAACAAATTTTTATTAAAATTGATTAAAGGGAAATATTGAAAATTTAAGGGAGAGACTGACTATGTTCTTTTTTTTGTTGTTGATTTTTGATTTTCTTTAAACTTTTTAGTTTAACCCTGTATATTTCGAGTTTTAAAAAAGTGAAAGGTGTTATGGAAAATATAAAGATTTTTCTATAAATTTGCAAATTTTTATTAAAATTGATCAAAGGGACATATTGAAAATTTAAGGGAGAGACTGACTACGTTCTTTTTTTTTGTTGTTGATTTTTGATTTTCTTTAAACTTTTTAGTTTAACCCTGTATATTTCAAGAAACATAAAAGGTATAAAAAAAGTGAAAAGGGTTATGGAAAACATAGAAATTTTTCTCTAAATTAACAAATTTTTATTAAAATTGTGTAAAGGGAAATATTGAAAATTTAAGGGAGAGACTGACTATGTTCTTTTTTTTGTTGTTGATTTTTTATTTTCTTTAAACTTTTTAGTTTAACCCTGTATATTTCAAGAAACATAAAAGGTATTAAAAAAGTGAAAAGGGATATGGAAAACATAGACATTTTTCTCTAAATTAACAATTTTTTTTTTAAATTGATCAAAGGGAAATATTGAAAATTTAAGGGACTATGTTCTTTTTTTTTGTTGTTGATTTTTTATTTTCTTTAAACTTTATAGTTTAACCCTGTATATTTCAAGAAACATAAGAGGTATTAAAAAAGTGAAAAGGGTTATGAAAAACATAGAGATTTTTCTCTAAATTAACAAATTTTTATTAAAATTGATTAAAGGGAAATATTGAAAATTTAAGGGACTATGTTCTTTTTTTTTATGTTGATTTTTTATTTTCTTTAAACTTTTTAGTTTAACTCTGTATATTTCGAGAACCATAAAAGGTATTAAAAAAGTGAAATGTGTTATGGAAAATATAAAGATTTTTCTATAAATTTGCAAATTTTTATTAAAATTGATTAGAGGGAAATATTGAAAATTTAAGGGAGAGACTGACTATGTTCTTTTTTTTGTTGTTGATTTTTGATTTTCTTTAAACTTTTTAGTTTAACCCTGTATATTTCCAGAAACATAAAAGGTATTAAAAAAGTGAAAAGTGTTTTGGAAAACATAGAGATTTTTCTATAAATTATCAAATTTTTATTAAAATTGATCAAAGGGAAATATTGAAAATTTAAGGGAGAGACTGACTATGTTCTTTTTTTTATGTTGATTTTTGATTTTCTTTAAACTTTTTAGTTTAATCCTGTATATTTCGAGAACCATAAAAGGGATTAAAAAAGTGAAAAATGTTATGGAAAATATAAAGATTTTTGTATAAATTTGCAAATTTTTATTAAAATTGATCAAAGGGAAATATTGAAAATTTAAGGGAGAGACTGACTATGTTCTTTTTTTTGTTGTTGATTTTTGATTTTCTTTAAACTTCTTAGCTTAACCTTGTATATTTCGAAAACCATAAAAGGTATTAAAAAAGTGAAAAGTGTTATGGAAAATATAAAGATTTTTCTATAAATTTGCAAATTTTGGATTAGTTGAAGTTATCACTTCTGTCGTGAGACGCACACGTTTTTTTTTTTGTTTAATAACTTTGTATCCAATTTTTTTAAAGACTTTTCCAACTGTTTTAAGAATTTTTAACGATATTTTTAAAATTGTATCAAATGAGTTCAATTTTATTACTCGGAGATTTTTGGACTCAATGAAAACGAATATGACATCAAAAATAATCGTTGGAGTACCTGGTGCCCAGGATACCTAGTGTTTACATTATCTTCTGGGGTTTTCTGTAAATTTTAAGACGGATTTACATGTGGATGTGCGAAACATAGACTTAAACTGCTTCGTTGCATAAAAAAATTGTGCAGGCATGAATTGTACAAATACAGACAGCAATATTAGTTCTCTGGAAAACGCAGATGAAGAGGATGAAACAGAAAATGATTAAATTAAATAATATGATTACTAATCTTCTGCTTAATGTATGAAAAAAAAATCTAAAAAAAATCGCATTAAAACCAGCTACTCTACGTTGCCATCAAGAAATTTGCTTTATCCTTATATATTTTAGATTTAGAGCAAAATTGAATTGCCCTCCCTTTTAAGTAAGAAAAAAATCATGTATATAACGATTTTATTAATAAGTTAAATCAGATTTCATTTCATTTTTAATAATCTGGACAAAATTTGTTTAAATAATTCAATATGAACTATTTTTTTTATTCTCTACTTAGCAATATGCCATTAAACTCAATATTAGGAATAGTAGTAACAATTTGTCTTAATTCATTTACATCACAACAATAAATATATCCTTTAGCAACATCAGTAAAACTTTTCGATCCCCATCCATATTGATTACATATGTCAGTACATAAAAGATCATCTTCAGTAATCTCTTCTACAAAAGGATTGTTTAAACTAACAAAAACTATTCCTGCACCTGCTTTAGGATTGTATACAATTTTCCATATGAATTTTGGTACTGGTAATTTTCTTCTGTTTACAAGATACACTGGTACTAAATTTCCACTACTATCTGGTAGTTCTAGGACATCATGAGTTCCTGTTATAATCGTAAAATCAGTCTGATAGTCATCAGCAGCGCGTCTCACTGCAGTTTCAACTCGCACCCAATTACCACCGTTTATACTTTGCCTAAAAAATAAATTTTGCATTATCAAAAAGATATTAACAATAGGAAACCATTAGTGGTCTTAATTTACTGATAACATATTAAATACGGATATCCTTATATATAAATTTAGTTAATAAAACACTTACCATTGAGGACAAGTATTGATATAAAAGTAACTAGTAAGTTGTGAGCTTGCAAACAGGAAATCAGCATCTGGTGACAAATGTCCACGTGCTAAATATGATTTTGCGTTTACATAATATTCAGCTTGTCTAGAACTTCCTAATAAACTACTTAAAGTTGATTTTTGATATGCACGTTTGTATGCAACATTAGCAGATACGTCTTTGGGTAAACCTTCTGTACCAAATGAAGGACGTTCTTTAAACTTTGAAGTAACTAAAAAAAAATTGCAATTTTGCTTTTTATTTTTGACTATATCCAGAAATACAAAAATACAGAAAGTTAATAAGGGCTAGTGCACAACACAACAAACGAATATAAAGATCTACAGAACGGCAATTAGGCCAGTACTTACCTATGAGACGTGGACTTCAACCAAACAAAATGAAAATCGATTAAGGTTATATAACCGAATAAAAGTCTTTCACAATGAATATATATAGTCCAGTGAGATAAGGAATTAACAGAAATTTATAGAGCTCCAGATATTTTTCAGGAAATAAAAGCAATAAGAATGTGATGGACAGGAAATGTAAGAAGACAAGATGACCTAACAAGTTATTGTGGGAAGAAACACCAAGAGGTAGGAAACCTATATAAAGACCACGACTTAGATGGAAAGATAACATAAACAAAGATTATTTAAAAGCAACGGGGATAAAACATCCGCAAGATCTAATAAGAAGAAAACCAACAGGTAGAAGACCTATGGAAAGACCACAGCTATAGCAATGAAAAAGATACAAACACAAAATTAAAAATACACAAAACGACTATAAGACCAATGTATTATCTGCGGCAGAGACAACTACCATCACAACAAATAGGGAAGCAGAGTTAAAGATGTTTGATAGAAAAAGGATAAGAAAAATATTAGGACCAATAGAAGGAGATAGGACTTGGATGAACCATGAAATACAAGAATGGATAAAGACACGAATATAGTTAGGTATTGAAAGCACAGAGGATTAGATGGTATGGGCACATCATAAGAAAAAAAGAAAATTAGTATTGACGGAATCGACTTCACCACGGAACAGTACTAGAAGAAGAAGAAGAAGAAAGAAAAGATAGGTAGGTAGGTGAGATAGATTTATAGCAGGTTAGGTATGAGGACCTGGTTGTAAGATTTATGTCCTTTTTAGGGAGTTGGTGGGAATATTTGGATAGTGTTAGTATCGGTCGGTGGCCCCGTTCTCATAAACTTCTCCGTTGGATAGTTTCAACTTTTCTTCTTGTGTCGTCTTGCCATCCATGGCGCTTGAATGTACCTAAAGAGTCTTTTCTTTTTGGTGTGAGTGTAAATGTATATGTGAAGGTGTAACTCACATAGTGCAATGTGGAGTTGGGAAATTGACGCTGTGGCATGTCTTTTTCGTCGTGTTGACCTTTCATTTGGCAAGGACGAAGGGAACCACAGAAACCTTTGCCAAGGGCCCATAGCAGGACTAGAGGCTCATCAAAGAAGCAATCATAAGAATACCTTAGATAAATGAAACTAAAAAATATTGTAAAGAAAATTCAACATGGACGAATGTAAAAGAAAGAATAGATTGGGCTAATCCTCCCATAAAAGGAATTTTAAGTGAAGAAACAGCTATAGCTTCCTTGGGAGCGTAAAAGTTTGGTGATGATAACTTGGGGTTAAAACTACGTTTTGTTATATTTGGGATAGGTACTTAAAAATGTAATTGCGTTGTGTTAATGTGGATCAAAATTTACTTACATGAAACTTCCTTGCCATGTACTAAATGTTGTGTATAAAAAGTTTTTCCTTCATCATCATCATAACAAACTATAATCAATGTTTTAAAATATTTTGCTGTAACACGATAACCAATATTAATAATAACTCCATTTCCATCTCCACATCTTTCCCTAGTTCGTTGTACCATTCCTCTAATCGGTTTACTACATAAAATCTCATCAAAATAATAAGTTTGTCTATTAATTTTCATTGTATTTCCTTCTATACATTGGGCATATGTAAAATTTGAATGTGCTTAAAAAAAATCAAAAATAATTATAAACTTAATTAATAAATTACACTTAGCAATACTTACTTGGTACTAAGTAGTTTCTTTCTGGACATAAAAAAGTGATACCTTCACCATGTTTTAAATTAACTCTTCCTTTTTCTGGTACGATTAATGTATAAACTGAAGATTTATTATGTAGCATTACAGGAAAATACTTTTCATTAGTGTTCCCCAAAACATTAAAAGAACATCCTAAAATATTAGTAATTTTTAATTTTATTTTAACTGAATTGTGCAGTAGTTTTATTACACAATTAAAAAAATATATTTATAAATTATAAAATTTACAGAAATAATAACGAAGATTATGTCGATTCGCGATGATGGCGACACTCTCGGCGAACAGTAAAACGTCGTGGATCTTCAGGGTATGGTCAGTGGTCAGGATTGATGAGCTAGTGCTCAGCCAGCACTAAGGCCACATTGTGCATCCTCCAGTGTGTAGGGATATCCTCACTTCAGGCTGTCACCAGGCCTAAAGGTTTAAAATAGGTGATGAGGCTCCCGAGGGGATCTTCCTGACATCGGCTGGTGTAAGCCAGTACTCGCCCAACTCGGATCTTCTAATTTCAGAGTCTTCGTAGAAGATCTAGTGTTAGTATTAGCTGGTCTCCGGGGCATCCGTAAATGTGGTGTCACGAGTCTTGGTTGAGAAGTCTTTCTGAAGAATTGGCTGAGGATTGTGCTCTTTAACTTTCGTGACATGAGAGCTTGTGACTCCAGACTGTCTTGTAATATTGTCAAGCCTAGAGGGAATCGAAGAATGTGCCATAGTGTTACTGGATGAGAGGTAGCTTACTAAAGGCACTTCCCACCCAGGTCGTGGTTATCTACCCCCTGGTTAGGTATCCTGCTGAAGGCAGAAAACTAACCAAGGGGAAGATGAGATAAACAACAGGAAACAAACAACAAATATATTAACGATTAAATAAGCAATAACAATCAACAATAAACAATATGAATAAGGAATAACTAAATACAATAATCTAATCCGATCTTACCAAATAAACTACATGGTGGCATGTCACACTTACTCACGCAAATACGTCAACAACGGCCCAGACCCAAGGGTCTGTTTTAGGGACACCCCAAAGGGTGACTCTTACAGACAACCTCAGACTCCGAACTCCTCGAGTACGACCTCAACGACGCTCTTTTATAGCCAATTCTTACGCTACGTGAGAATAAGAATTAAACTATATAAGGTCGCCTTGAAATCTAACGTACTGACTTTGGCCTGGATAATTACAATTAAAAATAATACAATAAAATATCAAACAATTAAACTACCCTATTATCGTATGTGACAATATCCTACGGTTAGAAGGAACGCTCAATATTTCCCTTGGGTAAGAAGATCCCTAGACGGATAGTGAGAACGTTCATGTCTGATGTGTGTTAAGCTGGCTACTTCATATCGTACGGTAGGCGCTAGCGATGCATTCTCGTGTGTTTTCACAATGTCATAAAATTCATTATAAGGAAAATTAAAATTGTACCAAAATGTTCATTAAGGATTGTTATACGAGTACACAAATTTCTAAATCTTGAACCAAATATAATTATGTATACGCATTATTGGGAAAATTTCTTATCTGTTAATTAGTCATAATCGTAATAATTTGTTTACTTATAAAAATTATCATATGGTAAAAAAAACATTAATTGCTACTGATTTCAGAAATAAAAATATTATAAAAAGTCAATTTTAAATGCATTCAGATTAAATGTTTGTGTTATGTTAATTGATAATTGCAATCAATAGATTTTCCTAATCTTTCTGTAATTTTATCGACATTAGAACAAACATATTTTACACAATATCTAATATAGAAAAACATTTATTTTTTTTAAACCTGCCAGCAACAAACGAATCTTCCAATTTTTCTGATTAAAATAACAGCTTTCTAAAGAAATTATTTCAAAACATTCTAACCTTCTACACAATTTAGTCCATTTTTCTTGGTTCTGACTTTTGTTTTTGCTTATTTTTTGGGATATTTGTTAATAGTTTCGATAGTATCTTACTTTAAGTCCTTTTCGTTTTGCTCTTTTTCTCCTTTTCTAAATTTTGCTTCCTATAATTGCTTCAGAGATCCCTTTTGATCCAATTTTCTCTACCAATTCAATTGTTCGACATTCCAACAGTGGTGTTTTAAAGCACCTTCTGGACTTAGTCTCTTTTTTCTTATGGATTCTGTGTTTGCTTATGACGTAGTTTGCATTTTTCGTGTACAGATTTTTATTTGCTCGTATTAATTTTAGGTTAATAGACTTATTCTTGAGACTTTTATAAACCTTTTCTCTTAAGACTATTAAAAGATTTTTCAGTCTATGAAAGCACGACAAGTGTAGCTACTTTGTTAAGAGACATTCTCTAATATTTCTCTAATAGAAATACAAAAAATGTGATCTCGCATGTTCTGCTTTTTCAGAAAACACTTTGTGGTGCTATATTGAATCGTTTTTCTGTAATTGTTCTTAATTTCTTCTTGGAATCCTCTTTAAACTTGGTACAACAGAGTGTTCCTCTTGAAGTAAGGTTAATTCTTACGATTTCCTTTTTTAAATATAGGCAACAACACAGCTTTTAACCAATCTTTATTTGTTGTCCGCTCTACCTATCCCATCTTTAATAACAGTGTTGCTTCCTCTTCCATTTCTGGAGCTTTTCTGACTTTTAGTTACTTAATTGCTTTGCCTACTCTATTATTTTTATCTTCTTTATTTCTGTGCCTTTTTTCTGGTACCATTTGTTAATATTTGTCATTTTCCTTATCATCCGTACCATTTAGAAGTTCCTTATATATTCTTTTTATCTATTTATTCCTTTTGTTCTTTTGTTTTTCCCATTCTGCGTTTTATAGCAAAATTTTTGATTGAGTTTGCTATGTTTTTATGGTTTCTTCCCTAAAATCATCCTAACTCTTTTTTTTAACTTTGTATTACAAACTCTTTCGCACGCCTCCATTGCTTTTTCTGTACATTGTAGTTCAATATGTTTTTATTCTCTAGATAATTTCTCTACGTCCATTTCTTCAGCTTTTATTTGCTCTGACTACCAAGATGTTTTTTCTGATACTTTTTATTGTGCAAATACTTGTTTAATGATTGTTATCTTAAATATTTCTCAAAGCTCTTCTCAATTCCTTTCTTCTTTCTTACTTTTTGTCTATATTTCTCTTTTCCCTTCTTTTACTTCACCTACGTTTTATCTATTATTAAGTCTCCTTTTATTTTACCAACCAGTAAGTGATGCTATTTGCTAATTATCTTTGATTCTCTAGTGTCTATAATTTTCCTTCTATTTCCACTTTTTATGAGTCTATTGTCTATTATAGATTTCTTATTTTTGTTTGGCTCTTTTCGTGTAAATTTATGTATTGGAGCATTGAGTTTGTTATCATTATTACACAAAAATCTAGTGTGTCTGAATTGTTTTTCCTTGTCTTTTCTCAATATTTACCAAGTACGTTTCTTCCCCTTTTCCAATTCTTCTGTTAAAGTACTTTATTTGTGCCAGTTTTTTCTAGAATTTATGTATGTATGTTTCCTTTTTTAACCTCTTATTCCTACCACCCATAGTCGTCATTGATGACCTCTTAGTTATGTATAAACTTTATTAGTTTCTTATTAATTAAACATCCAATTCCTGCCAACAATCTTTCTTCTTTTGGTAGGTACTCATCGATTGACTTATATATGTTTATTTTCTACTGTAATGATTCTTTTTCCTTTTTTCTGTAACTCCTAGTTTATCTAACCTCAAGCATACACAGATAAATAATAACTGTTAAAAATACAATATATTAATTTTTTAAAATTAGCAAAAATACGAAACTCGAAGTAACAAAAAAATACTAAATAGAGATGTGTATAGTACAGCCATGCATATATACGTATTAAAAATCCAAAGAACTGTAAACTCCACAATATTTTCTATAAAAAATTACAATTATAATATACTTACCACTTCTTGACGCTCCATTAATAAATCCAAACCATAAAATTAACACAAAACCCACAAACTGACCGCTTCGTATCATGGTTATTGTTAGAATGAAGCTTAATGATAAAACTGGCACGTATAACTGTTTGGTGATTAACAGGTGATAATTAACTCATTTCCCATTTATCTCTAGAAAACAACAAAGAAAAAAACATATTTACCTAATTAAGATTACTATATAGGTAATTAATAAAGTAGGTTAAAGTTTAATTATATTTGTTGAATTTACATAAACAAATAAGAGAACATTAAGTGATGTCATTTACCTTATTTGCAAATATATCTAACAGAAAATACAATGAATGGTTTAGTGGATACTAACCTTAGGGTTTTATTATGATAGAAAAGCTATTAATAGGTGATTACTATCTAAGCACCAAGATAACGTCATTAAACCGACACGAAAACTAAATGTCTGAGATCAGCCCACAGTAAATGGTATTAAAGTTGCATTAAACATTATTGACTCTCATTATCTTATTATTGAAATGATCCGTTAATGGTATCATTAGGTTTTCTATTGTTTCGGACATTCTTCTTGGCAAATAAATGGTTGGTTTCATCATTAATCGAATTTACTTGAAAAAAATAACTGCCAATTTTTGCAGCAATAAGTTTAAAATGATATAAGTTTAAGATCTTGGATATTTGTCATTTGATTTTATTTTTCCCACAATTCTGAAATACTTCGACACATCAACTGTTGTGATTATAAATCTGGTATATAAACAATATTCAATATTGTGTGTGCTACTCTCAGCTTTTGTCTTTCGTTCTACCTCTATTCGAATTTTCCTTTAATTACAACTGTTGGTTCATTATTCGATGGTATCCATAGGTCACGGTATCAATTGTCATAAATCACAACCAATCAGGTGGTATTTTAATTTTTTTTTCAACACTAGGAAGTATTTTCTTTCATTTGTCATGAGCAAATTAGTGGTAACAGATACACCTGTGACCTATAAGATCCATTGTATCCGCCTTTTTTTGCTATACTTCTGATGTTTTCCAAAGACTTCTAGTCCTATCTTTCTTAGATAGTTTAGGATATTCTTGGGCTTCAAGTTTTTCTTCTATTTCGTATAACCCTTGGTATTTTACCCTAGAATTACGTCATCATCTACCTCACAGAATCTACTTTGCTTCATCAACCAATCCTAGTTTCTTTATGTATCCCCTTAATCGGCAGTGCCCTGATAATATTCCTGTTGTAATACTGTCACATACGATAATAGGGTAGTTTCATTGTTTTATATTTCATTGTATTATTTTTTATTGTAATCATCCAGGTCAAAGTCAGTACGTTAGATTTCAAGGCGACCTTATATAGTTTAATTCTTATTGTCACGTAGCGTATGAATTGGCTATAAAAGAGCGTCGTTGAGGTCGCACTCGAGGAGTTCGGAGTCTGAGGTTGTCTGTAAGGGTCACCCTTTGGGGTGTCCCTAAAACAGAGCCTTAAATCTGGGCCATTGTGACTCTTGACGTATTTTCGTGAGTCAGTGTGACATGCCACCATGTAGTTTATTTGGTAAGATTAGTTAAGATTTGTATTTAATTATTCGTTATTTATTGTTTGTTTCTTGTTAATATATTTGTTGTTTGTTTCCTGTTGTTTATCTCATCTTCCCCTTGGTTAGTTTTCTGCCTTCAGCAGGATACCTAACCAGGGGGTAGATAACCACGACCTTGGTGGGAAGTGCCTTCAGTAATCCCTCCAGACGTGACAATACAGTTATATAACATCAATTTTACTTCAATTACAGCTGTTAAATTGTTGATTTAGTAATCAGGGACATCAATAGATGACGGTGTCATTGGTTGGCTTAATTTTACTTTTAGTTTAGACACTAGGCAACATTTTCTGTCATTTGTTATTATTCTTGATTACTGTTACAGTTACCAAAAATAAACATATCAAAAATTTATACTCTACATTATATTAATTTCTATGTCATTTACATCTAAAAACATCAATAAACTTTAATAACAACTGTTAAAATGCTTTTTATAAATTAACTTTAAAATCCATCACATACTGATTTAAATTAATATTATAAAATCTATTAAGTAGGTATATATATTTATCCCACCAAAAACATTCTGTAAAACAATAGCCAAGTCTCGATAGAGCAGCTTGTTTATCTCTAAAAAGTAATGAAATCTCTAGTACTAATTGAGCTAAGTCTAAGGTTCCTTACTTGCTATGTTTTATCATTATATTTAATGTTATATGACTGGCCGTTGAAATTTTTTTAAACATTAGTGGGTACAAATTAAAGGCCAACCCTAGATAACAGGTAACTCTGAAACAAACACAAAAACGAAATAATACACAAAGCTACAAAAGGTCTACAGAAATATTGCTCTAAAGAATTGAAGTTGTAACCTAAAGACATAGTGAGACCAATCATCACTTCTGGGACAGTAGCTTGAGCTATTCTGACCACTACGAGGACAAACCTATCGATTTAAAACTAGCCTTTGCATGCATCACTGGAACAATGGAAACATGTCCCACTGTTGCAATGGAAGTAATCCTAAATCTCTCGCCACTAGAAAACAATGTATAGAATGGTCAAAGAAGGAATAATCAAGGAAAGACCTTGATGGCATCAATTTAATTAAACTTGGGAAATGCCCCAAGATGATATGCCAAAGAAATTTAACTTGGTGAGAAAATTCAGCATATAACTGATTAGTAAATCTTAATGGGACAAAGACACCATATTGGAGCTAAGTCAAAATGGTATACGGACGATTTCAAGTCAGATAAAGGAACAGGAGCAGGAGTTTTTGGACCTAGACTTTTAGACTTACTTTTTGAGGTAAACAAGCAGCTCTATTGAGACTATTTTTTTACAGAATGTTTTTGGAAGGATTTCACTTCTTTATGCTGACGTGGACTGACTGACTTACTAGACATTCTTGCTACTCACAGTTGCATTATTTATTGATCTAAATAAATATTTTTCATTGCAATTTGTCCAAAATTTTTAAGCAGAATATAAATAGTTTTCTTTTTACTAACGACAGTTGATTGATAGATACCGCCAATAGTTTGGCTGTACTCTTTCGGTTTCTCATCAGGATCACCTGGTACTTCAGTTTCGATAGTTTTTCCTTTATGTGTGCGTTAAACTCTACGACTGTACCAAATTTTAGCGCTCTAGGTCTATGGAAAGTACCAGTTTTATTTTGATAACTAGCAGCCCGCCCCGGCTTTGCACGGGGATTAAAGAAAAATAACAAAAGCCATTAAATTTATTAGGTCAACGCTTCCCTGTAAACAATATTACATGTTGTTTTATTTTCTGGCAGCAAAATAAATTGATTTTCAGGTGCTCCGACCCGCCTTAGGCGGTTGGCCATGAGGAAAACCGATCCCTACTATTTGGAAGGTTTGACCTTGAGACTTATTATTAGTAAAAGCGAAAGATGTTTTAATAGGAAATTGAAGCGGTTGAAATGGATTTGGTAGATCAGTTGGGATCATCGGTATCCTCAGTGTATGAGCTAGTTGACCAGCTGGTGGTTCAGTTATATTGGTTGCTACAACTTAATTGTCCTTTAATTCCTTTATAAGTAGCCTCGTCCCATTGCACATGCTAAATTTGTGATATCTTTCGTGATTATGAAATAAGTTATTTTGATAAGGAATAATACCAAGATAAAAACTTTTAAAAAAATAAAAATTAGTTATTGTGATGTAACTATAACAGTTAGACATATGCTGTGGCAGCATTTTTTGTAGATATTTATATATTCTTCAAAATCGTAGTACATTATTTTATTCTATAATCAATAGTATTTTTAGCGCACGCGATGTAAGGATTTTAAGGTCATTTTTGGTTACATTAATGGCATTTTAGTAAGGATCCCTATTTTTTTTTGAATGAAACATAGCCTATGTCACTCGGGAATAGTGTAGCTTGCCAACAGTGAAAGAATTTTTGAAATCGGTCCAGTAGTTTCGCAGCGTATTCATTTCAAATAAACAAACAAACAAACTAACAAACAAACTAAGAAACAAACAAAAAATCAAACCTTTCCTCTTTATAATATTAGTATAGAAGTATAGATTATGATTCAGTGAGTTAGTCAGTGTCAAAAATGCGAAACTTTGCATAAGTTTAACTTCGGAACTAAATGATCTACTGACTTAAAATTTTGGATTTCTAGTGTGTGATTATAGCTCGCTAGATGACGAGAATTTTAGCGTTTTAATCTTAGCCAGAGGTTCTCAAATAGGAACCGGAAAATGCGGTGAAATGGTTCCAGAAAAGGATGTTTCTTCGCGCTCGAATTGGCAGGAGCACAGTTATTTATATCACACTCTAATTTTAATCAACGAAATTATTTTCATTTTATTCACTTCCTTTTTGAATAACTGATTTTCATATATTTTTTTCTAATTTTCCATATTTTTATTGCCTTTTATTTACGTCACAACAGCTACAGGTAAAGACAGTTTTGAATAAATATGTGTACGTAAAATACTAAATATTTATAACACTTACAGAGACCTCTATGAAATATAATAAAAACTCTTACTGAAGTTACTGCGCAATCCTGCTGAATGTGTATTGCAGAATACGATTAAAATTCCTGCAAATTGTATACAGAACTCTACTATTTTCTGACCGTATTCTGTAAAGAGTTGAATATATATTGTATAGATCTATTATTATTATTATTATCAACAAATCTGAATATCAATATTTTCCTTTATTTTTGGTTTCTTTACTTTTAATGTTTTATAATTTATTATTATACTTTTTTATAATTATTATTATATAAATAAAAATACAAAATATTTTCTTTTTGGACAATTTATAATTATTTATTTTATTAACAAACAAATAATCTTTTTCAAACCAATACAAATTATTTAATACTTAATTACAATTCAGTCCTTACATAAAACCTAAAATAACAACAAACAAATACTGGAAGCAATTTTCAAATTTTTAAATGTTAATTTAATAAATTTTATTATAAAATCAAATAAGGTTGTTTTTCTATTTTACGAAACGAAATAATAACATTTGTATAGAGAAGATAAGAAATCTTTATTACTTAACTTCAATTTATCACTTAATCCGAAGATGGCTTTTAAATAGTTTATCGCAAGAAAGTAACACTTGAATAATCAATTTAAATCAACAATTTCGCCATGGTAATTATTGTTAATTTATTTACCTATTTTGCGAATACCTTAAATGTAACAGATTGTTTGTAATTTGTATGCAACGATGCAATTCTCTCTATGCGATCGAATATTTATATAAGTAAGTCATCTTGTGTGTGAGTTTTCTACGATTTTTATTACAATTTTTAAACAGTAGGTACCTACATAACAAATTTCAATGTTTTACTTACGCACTCTTAATTTGGACAAAATTACGCTAGTTTGTAATTTAAAACTAAGAACTCAATGTTCTTAATTCTCTCGATTTCAAATTTTTTTTTATAATTCACGTTCACAAAGTTTCTATTTCGACACTAAAAACAGTATCGAAATAGATTAATTGTAACACTGTTTTTGGTAACTTTTTGTTTTACACAATTGGTTGCACTGCACTGATTTTCAACGAAAGAGTTCAGGTAGTAAATCAAGAAGTATGTTGTTATTAACTACATTATCAGCGTTATTGCTAAATTCGGAATATTTTATACAAATTTGACAAACATTCTAATTTAAAATCATTAAAACTGACAAGTGTCAAAACTGTCAAGATTGCCAACATAAATAAATATTTCGAAAAACACTCATTTTATTTTTTTTATTCTTTTAAAAGTTCATTATAAAAAATAGTATGTAACACTCGAGTTACAATGACGGTTTGTAGTACTCGTTCTTTGCGAAACTCACCGCTTCGCGGTTCGTTTCACAAACTGAACTCGTACTACGAAACCTCTGTCATTGTAACACTTGTATTACAATATACTATAGTCACTTTAGTGTAACTTCAAACAGATAAAAACGTTACAAAAGTTGTTAAAATTAAATAATTTGTTGTAAATGGCTCCACTTTTAGTCTCTAATACAATTTTTTTAAATTGGATGAAAATTATGATTCGAGTAAAAAGATTAGGAAAAATGGACCACAAAGTCAATTTCTGTCGATCAGTTTGTGTTAAGCGATCTAAGTTTAAACTTATTATGGAAAAATGGAAATTTTTATCATTCTGGTGAATAGAATTTATTTTAAGAAAATTGTGAACCAGTCCAGTGATAAACAAGGCTCAAACGTTAATGAATTAGACTTGGAAATAGATCAAAAATGATTTGTAACAATCTGATGATGAAGATTAATTTTATAAATATAAATCACAACCAACACTAAGAACACATCTCTGGCCTCGTATACAGCAGAATATATATGGAACAAACGTGTGCCAGAAGAGCTGAAAGACTCTGCAAGACCAGAAGAGCTAAAAGACTCTTTAAGACCAGCAGAAATCAGCTACGAATCATAACAGGATTCTATACGGGCCATGCATGGGCCAAAGGACACCTGCAAATAATGGGACTGCCTAATGAAGACACAATCTACAGATAATAGGGTAGGGAACCTGAAACAGTCAAACACAAACTGTACCAGAAATCAGCTATGAGTCATAACGGGATTTCTTACGGGTCATGCACTAGTCAAAAGACACCTGCAAATAATGGGACTGTTTAGTAAAGACACAACCTCAGGGCCGGATTTGGAGGTCTAGAGGCCCTGGGGCAACGATGAAATGGAGTCCCCTATTTTTTCCGAATGAAAACAAAATTTTTTTTAACAAAAGTGTTTCAAAAATTAATTTGCAACAAATAAATTATTTAAACAAAGAATTTATTTAAAACTAAATTACCGCGTTAAGGAATGGAACTTTGCGAGATTTTTTTAACGAAAAGTCGTTAATGCTTTCGCTGAAATTTAGTTCCCGGAGTAAATCACTTTCAATACTATAAGTATGCTCAACTTCGATAACTGGTTTTGTCCCATCGTCGTTCGGAGCCTATTCTTTATAATTTTCATTTTTGAAAACGAGCGCTCTCCAGTACAATTTGAGACCATCAACACTAAATACATTCTTAGTGTAATTTCAATGTTCGGAGGTAGCCCTGAAATTTTGATTTTCCAGAATGCGTTAATAAAACAGCTCCTTAGATTTGCCTTTTTCATAGTCCTTTTTGTATAAGTCTATTAAAGATACAAATTGAACCAGCTCATTACCAAGGTTCTAAATCATCTTTGTAAATCTTTACCAGTTCCTCTGCAGCAGCATACAAATTTGCTGCGTTCATCTCCTCTATATGATTGAGAAATCCAAATCTCGAACGAACAGCTTCGTATGAATGCAATCTTTCACTGAGAGACACACAAAGTTGATCAATCACTGGGATAAAACCAGACACTTTAAATTTTTCTCTTGGTGACAGATTTACGTTTTGTGTTTTCATATAATCAAGTGGATTCAACTTAAGACTTTTGTTTCTGGTACGTGACTGAACGAATTCGATAGTACCTATTTGACATTTGTTTAGCTGCTTCTTCGTATTTATCAAAATCGTCTCTTTTGGATTCCACGAATGATCTCAATGGCTCCAATGCACGCATAGCTGATTCAAGAACCATTTTTGGGTCCTGCAAAATTTTGTTTGTTGCGTTGAATCGCTCCAAAATGTCATCCACTCATCTTATCTAAAAGATTTGCTGCTTAATTTCTCACGATATCTTTCAGCTCCTTATGAGAAGATATGCTGGTTAGAGTTTCTTCGATTTCAGAATATCCCATGACATTGGCATTTGTGGCTTCATCTCTACATGACCAGCGAGTATCACTAAGAGTTTTTAAAACATACGACTGTCCACATTTTTTCGCTAATTTTTCATACAGGATTCGGTATTGTTGTGTACCTACTTGCTGTAAAAAACGTATATAAGTTCTGAATGAAATCAAAGAATTGCACTGCTAATGTACAAGAGTTAGCAGCTGCCTTTCCAACTAAATTGAGTAAGTGACCACAGCATGGTACAAATGCTGATAAATGATTTTTCTGTAAAATAAGAGCTTGCATCCCTCTGTATTTGCCACTCATATTTGCAGCATTGTCGTACGATTGACCGCGGCAATTAAGTATATTAATTTGATGGTCATCCAAAAATTGTAGTAAAGCTTTTGCTATTGCTTCACCAGTATGACCGCAATTTGGTAAGAAAGCAAGAAATCGTTCCTTTGGTATCATCGATCCTTCAATATATCGAACGACTATTGTAAATTCATCGTCTCCTCGGAAGGCTAATTCACGTTTAGCAATAAATTTAATCGTACTGACGACAATTCTTAGAATTTTTCGCCAATACTCAATTTGTTTTGCCTCTTGTATTGCTAGCTCTTGATCAATACGTCCTGTAACTTCTACTCGTTGCACTAAACTCATTACTGACTTCAAATAAGTCTTCGAAATTTCATGCTCGCGTAGGCGTTCAGATGCATGCTTCCAGTCACTGAAGCCTTCTCCACTGAGCTTTGTTATTTGGGTAGACATTAATTTACATGCATAGCAATAAATTTTCCTCGTAGTTGGAGAAAAACAGCCAGAATCGATTTACAGTCTCTTGATTTTGATTGCGACGGGTAAATATACTCTTTGAACATTTCCGAACAAAGTTTGTATTATCTCGAGGCTGATCTTGGAGAACTGAATTTTGCAGATAGATTTCATCACAATTTTGCAGTATTGTAGAACCTTTTTTCTTCCAATAATTGACCATTCTTTCTGTTACAATGTCAGGCCAAAGACCAATGTCATTTTTGAAACCAAAATATCTACTTCCTATCGATTGAGAATACACGTTTTTGCAATTTCTATGACACATTGGAATTGATAATTCAAATTATGGTGTCCCCTCTCTTGTGGAGGCCCTGGGGCAGTAGCCCCGCCTGCCCTCCCCCAAATCCGGGCCGGCACAACCTAACAATATTGCAGTAGGGAACGTGGTACAGTCAAATACAAACTGTACTAGAAATCATCTACAAGTCATAACAGGATTCCTAACAGGGCATGCACTGGTCAAAGGACACCTGCAAATAATGGGACTATTTATTGAAGACACAATCTGTGGATAATGGTGTAGGGAACCCGAAACCGTCAAACACAACTTGTACCAGAAATCAGCTACGAGTCATAACAGGATTCCTTACGGGTCATGCAGTGGTCAGAGGAATGCAAATAATGGGACTGTTTAATGAAGATTTAAGCTCCAGATTATGAGGAAGAAAACCCGAAACAGTCAAACACAAACTGTACCAAAAATCAGCTACGACTCATAACAGGATTTCTTAAACATGGAACTTATTCTTTAGACCTGTACAAACTAGTACAGGGTACTAAGATCGTGAAGTGGGTGTTATTAACAATGAAAGAAATACAATTAGCCTAACTAGACTGCAGTACGACCGGTAATTATATGCGCATTAGCGACCAAAGACTGGTAACGGTTTGAAAAAAGTCATTGAACGATTTTCTGACTATTCGCACCTTGTTATTCATAACTTATAAAGACACAGTAATGGATACTGGACAAATATTAAAAATAACACACAGATGTAAGTAATATCGTAATCACGACAAGACTGATTGTGATTTTGTGTGTGAAAATATGCCATTGCCATTGCCTAAAACTACCGGAAAAGACCAATGAATTTGCAGCAGAAACTCAGGACTGATTAAAAAATGTCCGCGAACCATTTCTGACTATTCGGAATGTCTTTTTTATAATAAAATAGTAACACGATTATATGAAAATTACAGATTTATGTAATATAGATCCACAAGAAGAAAAATGGGAATAGCATTACTGAGATCAGTATTTCGGGTCCCAGATAACGATTCTAAAGTCTGTTGGTGCCCAGCAAGTCCGTTCTGTTGACCATGAATTCTAAAAGATGAGAAAAATTTACATTGAATAATTCACCTTGAGGTCTTTAGGTTATCTTAATATCAAAAATTTCCTAGATACTTTCGACTGATTCTTCAACAAGATGTCACGTTAGTCTTCAACGTAATCTTTTTTGTTTGATCAATCTGGATTCAAAACAGAGTATCGCCCTATTTAAGTTGTTCGTTTAAACTGAAACCAGACTGATTGGTGACCAACCGGCATCTACAAATAACAAAATATAATCAAAGAATCATGCGAGAGTATTTAGGAAACTAGATAAGTTCTAAACGACCTCCTTACGTTACTTTGGCCTAAAAGTCGAGGCATATTTGAACATAAACTGTTCTACTCTTTCAGAATCCGCTATCAAAATAAGTGTTTTTCACAATTTTTTGGGGTTTTGGTTTTTTTCTCTTATCCAAGGTGTTTGATCTTCATTTTAGCTTGAAATAGACGTACCGAAGACTAACCGATATTGGGGATCGTTAATAGCGACACAAAAAACATAAAAGTATACTAAGTTTAGTAAAGCTCCTTGCTTCTTTTATTCTGAGGCTCTATGAATCAATTTATATTAAAAAACATCCAGTTAACTCGAAACAAATGGAGAATGACAAACAAATCTGCAGTTTAACTTCAAATATAAAATTTTATTTTATTGGACAAATTGTACATACGCTAGAATGCTTTTGCAAGTTGGACGCAACAGTGATTTGTCACTGGCTTATCCGCGAACGTTTGAGTCAGAAATTTTTGTCACCGAGAACGATCATAAACGAGTGCGAATGCGAGGAACAATTTGTATTACCTATAAGACGTTAAAATGAAAATATTAAACGTTAAAAAAATGAAAACAGTTACACTATTTATTGCGTAAGAAATCTTGGATAATTGGAAATAAAATTTACAAACAAAAAGTAAAAAATAATGAAAATTATTATGAAAAACCGAAAAGTCTCTGAAAACCTTGTTGATGTATTCTATTTGTGCTAATTATTTCGTTCGTAATATTAAAAGTAACCCTATTTTTTGATCTCATCCTACCTCATCAACTTAAATTGCTATTTTTTTACTGATAACAGAGGTAGATCCGATATAACTCAAATAGCTACTACTACGGACATTATAATCACACACATTCTATGCTGAATTCGTTTCTGAAATATGTACAAAATCCTGCATAAAAAGCAGAATAAATTCGTTCCTACAATATAGGAATATCTTACTAACTATCAGCTAATAATGGTTCATCTAAATCTTTACTTTTGTTATTCTTTTTAAGATGTTTTTTCTCAGGTAAGAGTAACGCAAGTTTTCTTTTAGATTTGGATAATTTTTTTTCTGGTATAGTTTCTGTTGTTGTTGGTGTTTGTAGATCTAAAAGTGTTAAACTTTCTATAATATTCTTAGGTGCGTGTTTATCTTCTTCCATTTCTTTCGTCTGATTTTTATTAGCATATACCACAACGTACTGGGAATACTGTCTATCATTTTGCGTGTTAATATCAGCAAAATCTCGAAAATTGGCGAACTGTTCATGAGTGTACGGTTTAGGATTTGATGCGGAAAAATAGGCGGAAGGTCTTCCATGACCGTTGTGGAAAAATTCATAACCACCACCATAGTCTGCATTATCGTTGTCGTTGTAGAAGGTTCCTCCGGGTATTACTCCAAAATTACCAGAACCAAGTATACCTAGATTTTCTGTTTTTGGAGCTGGATTGATGTCTTTGTATCCACTGAATCTAAAATTAGAAAATATTATATTAAAATTCTGCTTCTAATGTTATTCTATTTAATAATGTTGCAGATTCGATGGTTTTATAAAAATGTAGAAGATCTTTAAAGTATTTAGCGTAAAAATGGATAGTATTCAAGAAAGGAGGAGAATATTTTTAGATAAGTGGTTAACAGAAGAATATTATTTGGGTACTCATTTAAATTAATGCTAAATAGATTAGATAAATAGATACTCCTTGGGTTGGCTGTTGGCCTGTATTACTGCGACCTTTAAATCCTCTCTTGAATAGGATTAGAGAACCTTGTCTGGGCCTGTCATCCTAAAGAGACTTAATAGCTTTGACAGTGGCCTCTCTATGTAACTTCTCCTAAACCCCACCGAATGGTTCCGAGCCAATCATTGGGAGATTAGCTCCCGATCAGGCCAATTTATCATTCTTCTCATTGCCCCAAAACCCTGAGTGTCCTGATCTGGTACCCATGCCATTGTCAGAAAAGTCATGTCTCAGGACTCTAACGTCTGTTGGGACAATCAGGCAGGCCTGTCTTTGAATGATTCCCAGTTGCCTGATCGACTCGGACTGTTGTATTCTACTCCACCACCCCACTGAACCATAGGTTTTATGACCTATGTGTACAACCAGAGGTTCATTTTGTGGTTCTACCAGTTCTTGCCACACATTTATTAACATCTACCAAGGACGATTATAGCTTTACGTATGATCTTTTAGAAATGCTGGTTCTATGATAGCCTTTGGTCAAAACCACAACCAGTTATTTCGCTCTAGTCATTTGTACTAGCTCAATAGATTACTTTGGCTTTAGAGTTTCTTAAGATATTTTAAAAATAATGGATTTAAAATATAACAGAAACATTTAAATTTTTTTATTGCAAATCACTTACCTTGCAGTTTGATCGAATCCATTAAAAAATGGCCTCTGACTATAAGCTGCTTCTTGCTGATTGTAATAATACGGTCTAGAATGTCCTAAAGGCTGCTGGAAATACGAAGGATAAAAAGAATTCTGACTTGATTGAGTTTGATCACTTCCATCTGAGAAACTCTCTCCAAAATTCGTTGCTTTTGTATTTTGATCCATATATGTTTCTAAAAAAAAAAATAACAATTAATATTCCATGTAAGGTTGAGATATAAAATCACACGCTTGCTCATTATTCGTGGTGCGAATTATTAATTGTTTTTTAAAAAATCAAAAATTATCGACAGGGATGAGTCCAATTTTACTACTAAGAGGGTTTTCAAAGAGATTTCTGAGCACGAATATCATGAGAGCTGTGGTCTTCGAGGTACTTAGTATCCAGGGTGGACTTTCTCTCGTGGGTTTTTATGTTAATTTCATTTAAAATCAGTCTCATTTCTAGGGTTTTTTAAAGTCGTTGAACATGAATTCCATGACGGCGATGGTTTCCAACCCACGTAAAATATTTTCTAAAGTAGTATAAGGTATTATAAGAACGCTGATCAACGAAATATTCGTATTCAGCAACGTCAAAACCCCTGACTAATTTGGAATAAAATTAACAGAAAACTCCAAAAGTTGACGAACATCCTAGGCACCAGGTAGCTCGTGGACCATCGCTGTTATGATGGTATTCGGCGACCTCGAAAACCTCTCAGTAATAAGTTAAAACTGATTTTGAATGAAATTAGTATAAAATACCAAGATATGAGTTCCACTCTGGGCATCAGGTAGCTCGGAGATCATCGCCAATATGATATTCGTGTTCAGTGAATCAAAAAACACCTCGTTCAAGTTCAAAATAGCCCGGAACTGTAAACCATCTCTTAAGCAACTGGCTAAACAGAACTACGAGATTGTCGAATCAGAAGTTTCTGATAGTCTCGCAAAGGCGGGATCTAGTATTCCTTTTATCAGACCTGAACCTTTCTGGATCTGGAAATTTGGGAGGGGCGAGCTAGTGCTCAGCCAGCACTGAGGCCACATATGACCCATTGTGCATCCTCCCGTATGTAGGGATATCCTCACCTCAGGATGTCACCAGGCCTATTGATTTAAAATAGGTGATGAGGCTCCCGAGGGGGATCTCCCTGACATCGGCTGGTGTAAGCCAATACTCGCCCAACACGGATCTTCTGATTTCAGAAAAAGCAGAGCAGTCATACATAATGTGTTTTACTGTTTCCTCTTCTTGTTCGCAGCCTCTGCATAGCGGCGATTCTGTAAGTTTCATCCTAAAGAGATGTTGTCGCAATTGGCAGTGACCTGTCAGGATTCCCACAGCTGTTCGGAGATTTTGTCTGGTCAATGCCTTAAATTTTTTTGCTGTTTCCTCGCCAGGTTGAGGTAATAACTCTCTGGCCAGTCTACAGTTCGTAGTTTCATCCCAGCACTGTATAAATTTTTGGTGAGAGTGCTGTTTGATAAGGTCCCCGACTGCGGACAATGTTAGCTTGGTAGATGGGCGAGGGCTAACATATCTGTAGCCCGCAGCCCTCTTTGCTAAATTGTTCGCAATGCGGTTGCCTTTAGAGTTCCCATGTCCTTTGATCCAGCTGAGAGTGACTACGTTATTCTGGCTGGCCTCAGTTAGAGATTGGTGACATTCTAGTACTAAACTTGAAGTGAAACGTGGTCTATTCAAGGTCAGTAGTTCTTGTCGGCAGTCTGTATATATATTTATATTCCTGCCTGTGATGTTCCTATTGATTAATTCTTTTGCAGCTATGGTTATGCCTGTGAGTTCTGACTGAACCACACTTGACAAGCCGAACCTGAACCTTTGTGGGCAACTCAAAATGCAGCATTGTGAAAAAGGAACTGAGTCCACCTATTGGAAAAATACTCTAGGCCAAAGATTAACAAAAAGGTTAATACAGCCTTCACTACGCTTCTCTAAATTACTCTTAGATTTTTAGAAACCTGAACTCAGAATAATCGCAGGAATTCTCACTGGACAGTGTCCACTTAGGTACCATATTTGTAAAATGGACAAAGTGGACTGTGGAACAAGAGATTCTTCCAGTATGCAGATGAAACGGCTTAACATATCTGTAAGGTCAGTGTAATCGTTTGTCAACGACATCATTATCTGGGTGAGGTGTTCTTAGAACCTGATCAGTTTCCGAACTTACATCCTAAGTGGATAATAGAGTTTCTTAAGAGCCTAGACCTTATGGTTTCATAATTAGATGTAAGGTATACACAAAAGATCTTTTAGGCCGCAGTATAGAAGGTCAGCTGAGCCAATCGACCCCACTTATAATCCACAATTTACCAGAACCTTCACAAACAGATCTGGAATTTTCATATATCGGGAAGGCGTTTCACAAAAATCACTTCTATCGAAAGAAAAAATTTAGAAAAAACTGTTTATTTCTTTAAAATACGATAATTGGAAACGAATTATAAAATATCAAATCAATAATTGCTAATAAATAAACCGATCGGAAAGGTATTGACCTGTAGATGGCCTTAGTGGTCATAGCTGAATATTTTTGTGGTACGTTATATTAGATTTTTTACTTAAATCAATAAACTTTCATAACTCAGAATTACAATGTCAAAATCTAATTAGCTATTCTGAACTTGTATCATATAATTACCGGTTTTACTTTTACTTTCTTTAATTGTAGACTAGTATCAATTCTTGTCAATGTTCCTATATATACGTTTTCCGGTTTCGATTTGATATTATGATTGTTATATTTACCGAGTTTAAAGTGTCGGAAATACAATTAGAACATCTAATAGAAGATTAAAAGGCGATTACGATTTGCACATTTCAACTAATTTCCTGTAAAAAAATGTGGTAATTTGTTAGTTATTCTAAACGATTTGTTTTCTTGAATTGATTACATAATTTCGCGACGATTTACTGCGTTGGATTTTCTAAATTTCTTCTCGTTTTGAAATAAATTCATTGCTTAATAAAGCTTCTGCAATATCGATATCGAACTAGTTAAATTATCCTGAAATATTGGTAATTAAATTAGAAATTAGATAAACAAGGAATACAATAAGAAACATTAAAAAATTGCCACCTTTATGTAATAGGAAATAAATTGTGATCTATCTCCTAAGGCGACAGCGCCTGAAGGCGCTGTCGCTTAAAGCCAGGTTCCAGTCCTATCGGTTATCTCTGTCCTTACGCAACAAACTTATAAAAATTTTTGAGAAATATTAACAATTTCTTCTGTTGTTTTATAAAAATTGCTTTTCATATTTTTGATTTTCTTTCTTTTCAACTTTTGGACAGTTTTTGAAGAGGTTGCAATATAAACATACAAGCGTAGTTCCTCCACAAAAGTAACCCTCCTCAGATATAACGCACTTGTGCCAGCGCTTCTTCCAATCTTCAAAGCACTTCTGGAACTCGATTTTCGATATGGCCATCAGCTCTTTCTTCGACGCGACCTTTAACTCCTCAATTGTGGCAAAACGTCGTCCTTTTATCGGTCTCTTTAGTTTTGGAAGGAAGAAATCGCAGCTGGCTAAATCCGGAGAATACGGTGGTTGATTATGATAACGATGTTGTTTTTGGACAAAAACTTAAGAACAAACAGTGATAAATGTGCCTGTGCGTGTGCATTATCCTAGACTGGTTTTCTCACAAATCCTTACGTTTAAGTCCTATTGCTTCGCACAAACGTCTCGTAACTTCCAAGTGAGCAAAACCTTCAAAGTTGACCTAACTTGACGTGTTTTTTTCGATCTTGGTTCCTCTGGCCGCTTCCATTGGGATGATTGGGCTTTGGTTTTGATGCCATAGTCATATCCCCATGTTTTGTTACCAGTTGTGATCCTTTTACCAGAGGTTTTACCAACTGCGAGTCATCCTACATCAGTAGAACGCAAGTGCTCACACTGCCAAAAAGACAATTGATATTTTGGAGCTTCAAAACATCGAGTTGTTAGACCATCTACCGTAAAGTTCCAACGACTTCTTCACGTTCCCAAAGATCAAGAATTCAATGCGTGGTCAGCGATTCCATTCATCAGAAGAAGCCATTGATAATTTTAAAACAGCAATTTTGCAGGTGTCTAGTGGAACTTGGCATAAATGTTTTACCAATTGGTTTGAACGTATGCAAAAGTGTATCGATCTTGGTCAGACAAATTTTGAAAAGCAATACAGTACTTTAAGTCTATATATTTTTTGTCTTTATGGCTAAATCCAGAACTAAAAAGACAATCCTCGTATTGTATAAGGCATTTAGTTTTCTACATATCTATATCTATATATATAAAAGCGAAAGTTCACTCATCACCGTATCTCAGAAACTATAAGACATACAAAGTTGAAATTTGGTAGGTAGGTTCCTTATAGGGTCTAGACGTCCACTAAAAAAGGATTTTACGAAACTTCACCCCAAAGGGGGTAAAACGGGGGTTGGAAGTTTGTATGAAAGTCCTCTGTTTTTAAAATAAGGGACTTGAAAATTAAAATGTTTTCTTTAGAGGTTGTGCAGGTGTACAAGTTTCATTCCAAATTAGTAATATTTAATCTTCGTTGATTAAAATTATGTTTATTTCAAAATTTTATGCCAATTAGGTGCTAGCTTAGATTTGTTTATTTTTCATTGATTATACTGACGTTTATATCAAAGTGTCATATCGATTACACTTAAAGAAGTTTGTATTTTTCGTTAAGTACCTAAAATTACGTTTGTTTGAAAAATGGATGGAGAAATTGTAACAGTCACAGTTGAAGGATTAGCAATCCGATGTAGAGTGAAAGAGATACCTGGCGATGGAGCGTGTTTATTTTCATCTTTGTCTTATTTGCTTTCTGGAAATATTTCAATGGCTGCTCAAGTTAGAGCTAATATAGTAAGCCACGTGTCCAACGATTGGCAAAGATTTAGGTGCTTTACTATCGACCGATCCGGGACCCCTTACGATACAAAACGCCTTTATGTAGCCAATATGGGTAGGTTGTATACTTATGGCACAACTTTCGAACTGAAAGCAGCTGGAGAAATATTTTCATTTGAATTCCAACTGTTTCAAGGTAGCAGACTTATTGCCAGATTTAGAGAGTCGATA
Source organism: Altica lythri (assembly GCA_964028335.1). Classification (NCBI taxonomy): domain Eukaryota; kingdom Metazoa; phylum Arthropoda; class Insecta; order Coleoptera; family Chrysomelidae; genus Altica; species Altica lythri. Next base: position 6,052,319 of record OZ034809.1, read on the forward strand.
CAAGGGATAAAAAGAATGCGTTTTAACGGACATTTTAACGAAGGACATTTTGACGTATTGATTCCTATTAATTATAAAAGCGAAAGGTCACTCATCACCATATCTCAGAAACTGTAATACAAACTTAAAATTTGGTAGGTAGGTTCCTTATAGGGTCTAGACGTCCGCTAAGAAAGGATTTTACGAAACCCTATCTCTAGGGGGTCAAACGGGAGTTGGAAATTTGTATGAAAGTCCTATTGAAATAAGGGACTGAATTAAAATGTGTGTTCTTTAGAGGTTGCGGAGGTGTACTTATATTGTATTTTTAGAAATCAACCCTCTTCATAAGGGTTGAACGGGGATCGGATACTTTTTATACAACAATCAACACGCCACGTGAACGACGTTTCGGGTACATCGATTTAGAACACAAAAATGTGCTTAGAATTTTTTTGTCAGTCTGTCTGGATGTTTGTGCGCGATCACATGAAAACAACTGATTTGATTAGAATCTGGTCTATAAAAATTTTGGAATGATTTTTGTATCGGGATTGTTGAAAGCATAAAGAGTAAAATAGGTTACTTTTTATACAACAATCAACACGCCAAGCGAACGACGTCGCAGGTACATCGATATAAAACTCAAAAATGTGATTTTTTTTTGTCTGTCTGTCTGTATGTTTGTGCGTGCATCACATTTTCAATTTGAATGCGTTTTTCACAGATGTATTTGTCTTCTTTCAACTGAACATCTTTCTTCCCCACCCCTTTAACCGGAAAATTGAGGGGGTCAGAATTTGTATGAAAGTATCTCATTAATACATTTAAAAATACCACTAAAATAATACAAAACATGCATACATACGTGTTATAATTTAGTTTTGATATTCGAAACTAGATGACGCAAGAGGTTATTAAAACGCGCTATTGTTGTTTTTTATCGCAAGTACATATACAAATGACAAACAAATTACTATACCTTACAGATAATTAGGTCCAATGTAGAACTATCACAGATCAATATTATAAGATAGTCATAATCGGTGTTGTATGATTTATTATTATCAAAATCTGTTCACTGGTTGCAGCGTGATTGACTGACACACATGATATTTTAAATAAAAAAATTAAAAGTGGTTAGGCTAGACTTACTTCACTAAGGATATACCTACAAAATGATTAAAATTCTTATATGTAAAATAGACAGTCATTAAATCATTTGTGAATGTCCCTATTCCACGCGAGCAAAGCCGCGGGTAAATGCTAGTATATATATATATAAAACTCAAAGGTGACTGACTGACTGACTGACATAGTGATCTATCAACGCAGAGCCCAAACCGCTGGACGAATAGGGCTGAAATTTGGCATGCAGGTAGATGTTATGACTTAGGCATCTGCTAAGAAAGGATTTTGATTAATTCCACCCCAAGGGTATAAAATAGGGGATGAAAGTTTATATGAAACTTTGTCAATTTTAAACCGTTCGGGCTGAAACTTTGCATGCATATAGTTACTATAACGTAGGCATCCCCTAAGAAAGGATTTTGATTAATTCCACCCCGAAGGGGATAAAGTAGGGGATGAAAGTTTGTATGAAACTTTGTCAATCTTAAACCGTTCGGGCTGAAACTTTGCATGCATATAGTTACTATGACGAAGGCATCCCCTAAGAAAGGATTTTGATTAATTCCACCCCTAAGGGGATAAAATAGGGGATGAAAGTTTTTATGAAACTTTGTCAAAGTACACGCGGATAAAGTGGCGGGCGGCCGCTAGTTTAGACATAAATACCTAATTTCTAAATAGAATTTTTTTATGACAGGCATATTTTATTGATTAAATAACCAAATTTCAGTAATTAGGTATCGATTTGACATATGTGTGTCGTAAATAAATCAAGTTTAAATTTATTACTTTTTAGATTTATAGGTAGGTATATTATTCATACTTTTAAACTCCTTTCAATGTAGATATTTGTTGTAGTTCATTTGGCATCAATTCTTTTACTAACAAAAACTATTACAAAAAAAAAAAATATTACCAACTATAGATAGTTAAAGAAAGAGAAATTAATTTGTTAAGCAAGAGTTGTCGAAGCAGAAGTAGCGCATAAAATATATAGTTTAGTTTCCACTGTAATTGCAATTAATTAGACACTTGTTTTGTTTGTAAAAAGAACGGAAAAATGATTAAGATCATTTTACTATATATGAATAATAATTACTTCAATTTCTAAATCAACACACTACTAATTAAATAATGGTTTATTTAAACATAAAAGCAAGGATTTTAAAACAAAACAACTAGGTTATATAAATTCTCGTTGTGCACAATTTGTCTTATTATTCGTGATATTTCTATTAAACGCAATATCTGAAATTTGTCAAAGAATTGAAAATTCAAGCAAGTAAGTTCAATTTAATAATTCGTAATCGACCACGAATAAATGGCGAGACACGATTTGTCAACAGAATGCGAAATGATAAAACACGATAAAGACTTTGCGGAAGAGATTTGAGAGTTTCACTCTTCAGGTAACAATATACTCGTGGTTTCTGACGAGATGAAATACTGTAATTTTGTATAGAAATTTCGACGTATTAGTATAGATACAATGAAGAAATTGAATACATAATCAATATTGCTTTTTTGGTAGAAAATGTTGAGAAATATGCGAAGAAATACTAAAAAATCAAAATTTCTTAAACCAGAATCGATTTTACATAACATTGGTGATGTAGAATTGTAAATCTAGAATGTTTTTACCTTACACTTCATTATTGTTAAGGAAAATGATTTTATTATCAGCCATATTTATTAAAGTATTTTACAACAGTTATTACTGCACTAGTGAGGAAAGTATTGTCTATAAAACATGTGTACGACAATTGTCAGTACTTATTACTACTTATCACATGAATAGGGATCACTGGCGCAATGAGATCGTGTCCTAGTGGTAATTCCACACTTGTATGAAAAAAAAATTACTCTGTAGAGTGCCTATAGATTAACAAGGACTAAGTCTCTAAATCCAGTCGATCTAATAGAACATCTTGGAATTCTAAGGGTCGAAGCAACCCAATCCATGAAGATGCCTACAGACAAAATAAGGTTTTGAACTCACACTGGATATTAGTATTAATGTTATGTATGAATTAATACAACGAAATCGCCCAACTTACAAAAAGAGTCCGTAGATTTTTGGCAAAACATGGAGTCTTAAACATAAAATGATTTAACGGTTGTCAGAGTCCTAATCATCGATGCTGTTCTGGTTAGGTGGAACAAAACAAAACAACAAAAGGTAATAATAGATTGCAAAAGTGCGATTTTGGAGGTCTTTCTCTCTTGCGTTCATATGTAGGAAAGATTTTTCTGGAAAGTGCCTATATAGCTTAACAACGACTAAGTCTCTGAAACTCGGCCATGTTAGATACCCAGAGTCGGAAAAATCAAATCTATGATGATGTTTACAGACATTATGTCTCCCAAACGGGATTTACAACTCACGCTTAACAATATTTGGATTGTGGTTTAACAGAAAACGAAATCGCTCAACTTACAAAAGGAGTCCCTGCTTATTATATTGATAGGTCGACGTTAAAGGCTAGGCTCTCGATAGCCATGAAAAACCCTCATACAATCTTCCAAGTGGAGCTTTGAAGAATAGACTTTTATGATCAAGAAAAATGACTCAAATCCACCAGAATATTTAATGCCTCCGATAGCCAAGCTGCTTTAAAGGTTCAACAATCTTCCATCTTTAATTTCAAAACAGCCTGGAACTGCAAACAATCTCTTAAGCAACTGGCTAAACACAAAAAAGTAAAATGCTGTGAGTACCACAGATAAAAAAGTTGTCGGAAACGAGATTGTTAAAGAAGAAGCTGTAGTATTCCTTTTGTCGCACCTGAAACTTTCTAGCGGAACTTTCAAGAATAGACTTTTGTGCTCAAGAAAACACAAATCAACTAGAATATTTATTGCCGTCGATAACCCAACTGCTCAACAATCTTCCCTGTTCAAGTCCAAAACAGACTGAAACTGCAAAAAATCTCCAAAAACTGGCTAAACACAAGAAAGTAAAACGTTGTGAGTACCAAGGATAAAAAAATTATCGGAAACGAGATTGCTAAAGAAGAAGCTGGAGAATTCCTTCTGTCGCACCTGAAACTTTCTATGACAACAAACATGCCGCATTACGGATATGAAGTTCGTAATTAGGGAAAGAAACTCACTGCAGCTTACTGGAAGAACACTCCAGGTGTTTAATACGGTCTACACTGCGCTACTCTAAATTTTTTTTAGAGCTTTAGAAACCTGAATTCAATGTAATCGCAGGTATTCTTACACGACACTGTCCACTTAGGTACTATCTGTAAAATAGGCAAAGTCAACAATGGAAGATGCAGAATCTGCAGATGAAACAGCTAAAAATATCATCCGTAACTGCAGAGTAATTATTCGCCAATGGCATAAATATATCGAACAGGTTTTCTTATAGTGTGATCAGATTTTAAATAAACCTCTTAAGCGGGTAATAGACTTTCTTAATCGCTATAACTCTTGAACGGAAGGAAATATGGTCTAGAAATTTTCTTGTCAAAAAGAAAAACGCTATTGATTTTGGTGCAGATCGGATAACCCTAACGGTAAAATTGTAACGGTTTTCCGCATAGACATGTTTTCCGAAACTAGTGTATATAACTCATGTTTTCCTCCGTTTGTGTACGCTATAACTCTTTAACGGAGGACTACAAACAGGTTAATAAAATTTGGTATATAGGACCTTCAAGTCGTGAAGAAGAACTCTTTTGATTTTGGTCCAGATAACCGTAACGGTTTTTCGAAATCTCTATATATATAAAACTCAAAGGTGACTGACTGACATAGTGATCTATCAGCGCACAGCCCAAACCGCTGGACCGATGGGGCTGAAATTTGGCATGCAGATAGATGTTATAACGTAGGCATCCGCTAAGAAAGGATTTTGATTAATTCCACCCCTAAGGGGATAAAATTGGCGATGAAAGTTTGTATAAAAGTTTGTTAATTTTAAACCGAGCGGGCTGAGATTTTGCATGCATATAGCTACTATGTCGTAGGCATCCCCTAAGAAAGGATTTTGATTAATTTTGCCCCTAAGGGGTTAAAATAGGGGATGGAAGTTTGTATAAAACTTTGTCAATTTTAAACCGATCGGGCTGAGATTTTGCGTGCATATAGCTTCTATAACGTATGCACTGCCTAAGAAAGGATTTTGATTAATTCCACCCCTAAGGGGATAAAATAGGCGATGAAAGTTTGTATAAAAGTTTGTCAATTTTTTTTTTTTTTTTTGTCAAGCACAAGCACTGCAGGAAAAATCCTTTAAGGCGCTCTGAGAGCGGTGCGTGTGCGAAGAAAGCGATTCACGTTGTTCTTGAATCGTTGAAGGTTATATTCGGTGGGAGATACGGCCTCAGAAAGGCCGTTCCACAAAGAGGATGTCCTCCAGAAGAAAGAGTTCTTAAACAATGATGTTCGAGGAGTATTAAGTTGAACCACATATGGATGGTCGGAAGTGGTTTGTCGTGTATTTCTGCTATGAATTGCTCTAGGTGGAATCAAGCGGGCAATGTCAGTAGAACACTTGCCATTGAGATATTTGTAAAAGAGTGTCAAATCACCAACCTGTCTTCGATGTTCTAAGCTGTCGAGGTTCTTGGTTAGCTCGTGGTCACCGATCAGGCGAATGGCTCTCCTTTGGATGGAATCCAACAACCGAAGGGTATGCTTCGGTGCAGAACTCCAGACATGAGAGCAGTATTCCAGTGATGGTCGAATCTGGGCTTTGTAGAGTGTCAAAAGTTTCTGAGAAGCTGTCCTGGCGATTGTTACCACGTGATTATGCCAAGACATATCTCCTCCCAGATTGACACCCAGTAAGTTAATAGACAAAGCCAGTGGAATTGCGTGTCCTGCTATGACTATATCTGGTTCTGCAATGTTAACCTTCTTAGAGAAAACTGCTGCCTGGGTTTTTTTAGCGTTAAATTCGACTTGGTTACTGTCACCCCAAGACAAAATTTCTTCCAGGTCTTTATTGAGTCGTGATACTTCATGCTGTCTGCGAAGATGTGCGTCAGCAGCCGATGTTCGAGAATTCAAAGTAAACGATGAGATAAGTGTGCTGTCGTCAGCAAAGCTATAAATTGGATTTTCTGTCTTCGCTAGAAGGTCGTTAATGTATAGTAAGAAGAGGGTTGGGGATAATATGGACCCTTGAGGAACACCAGCATTGATGGTAAAGGTGTCCGAGAGAAACCCGTCAATCGCCACTTGCAGAGAACGGGCTGAGATTTTGCATGCGTATAGTTACTATGACGTAGGCATCCCTTAAGAAAGGATTTTGATAAATTCCAACCCTAAGGGATAAAATAGGGGATGAAAGTTTGTATAAAACTGTGTGAATTTCAAACCGATCGAACTGAGATTTTGCATGCATATAGCATGCAAGTTTTTATAGTTTTAAAATAATAATAGTCTAATACCACTTGCGCTTTAATGTGCGGGGTGTGTGGAGCAGTGTGGCGGTAGAACGCTGCTGCTGGCTGACATGACACTGTCGATAGATGCGTAGAGTCTTGAAAATTCAAGAATATTTTTTTTTATTACGTAGCGGTGTACTAAAAAATGACTTTTTTAAATTTCACTCCTAAGGATTTAAAATAGGGCTTGAAAATTTGTATGAAATTCGGTGACAAAACACTAAAGTTTACGCGGATAAAGTCGCGGGCGGCCGCTAGTTTGTATATATAATGCAAATGGATAAATCCGATGGTACTTTCTGACTCCTCACACTTACTTCGTTCTAAAAGTATTTTAATAATTTAAAAATTAAATAGTTACGTTGTTTTCGTAACTATAATCAAGGAAGAGAAATGGTGTTGCATTCTAATTCATTCATATCCAATCAAATAAAATTTTATTTATTTCATTAATGTACATTCTTACTTTGAATAAATCTAATCTTATATAATATTAATAAAATCCCGCATAGTTTAAACAAAAAACCAAGCATGTGTATCTGAATGTTGGTCAGTGAGTAAAAATAGGTATAGTATAACTAGACTCACTTGGATAGGAATTATTTTTACGATTTTACCAGGGGAAACTTAAAAGAACGTCATTATATGAACGAACCTAGTAAAATTTCTATTTGATGTTGCTTTTAACTCACACCTGTATGAAGAGAGTTCTTGAAAATTCGAAAATAGCGTTGACCACGCCTATTCAAGTGGTTTTGGATAAACTATACTAATTTATAGTTTTTTATCAGTTGAATCAAAAAATAGTAGATTAAATGATACCTAAAACTTTTATAATTATTATATAATTGTTTTCATATATCACAACCTTTACAAATCCTAGGATAGATAGTACCGTACCAGAAGTATTTGCTTTTATATAACATTATATATATTTTAAAACACAGTATCAAAAAGATACATCTCTTAAATTTTATTTGAAAGTAACATCTTGATTTATTAAGATAATAAATCGTGAGTACAGTAGCACATACATAGTGTTATCTATTTAAAATTCTAAATTAAGTTCCGCGATGACAAGATACTTTCTCCTTGTTATGGTTTATTTCCAACTCGAAGCTAAATAAATATTTCTCGTTAGATAATCATTCTATTAAACAAAAAACAATAAACTATATTGCGAGTTCAAGGTTGAATATATCTCTCTATAAGAAAGGTGAAAGATGGATGATTGAGTGTTACATTTCTCATTTCTCTTTATAGTAACTAAATTTTTTGAATAATAAAAAGTAAAAAAAAAACAGTGAAACCAGTTATTAATATTTCTCAATTAGAAGTAACAGATGTATAATTAGGGTTTTGTAGCCACCTGAAAAAAAAACGGAACCCTTATACACTGAAGGACAAAAAAAGTGGCGCACTAAGTCGTACTAAGTCTTTTATGGGCATGTTGAGTAGAGCCTCCCTTACGTTTTTGGTCTTTAAATCATGTCTCTATCTTAGATGGTTCAAAAGATAGAGGCTTTCAAGCAAAGTTTTACTCCCCAACACAAAAATCCATTTTTTTTTTTGAATAGGAAAAAGTAGGCCGAGAAACGGCTTATTTGTGACTTTGTGTCATTTTGGCTAAACTTCTGACTGTCAGTAGTTTGTGTAGTAGTTTTTCGCAAAAATTTATAATGGTTCAACAAATTACACTCGAACAGGTTGCACGGATGATGGCTCTTGTAGAGGATGGTAAAAGTAAAATATATGCAGCACGATATGAACAGGATATGATTGGAGAGCAAAAGAGTTTCGGAGGTGGTTCCGTAATGGTCTGGGGAGGAATTTCAATGTAAGCCCGTACAGAACTTTGTGCGCTTCCAGGAAATGCTCTAACGGCCAATATGTACATAGAGAACATTTTAGAGCAGCACGTATTACCATTTGCACCATTCGTTGGAGATGCATTTTTATTAATGCACGACAATGCAAGGCCATACACTGCCCAATTTGTTCGTGAATATTTGAACCAAGTTGGTATAGCAACCACAGTATGGCCTCCCAAGTGCCCCGATATGAACCCTATAGAGCACTTGTGGGATAATTTAGGGCGTCGAATTAGGTCTCGTCAGATTGTTCCACAAAATCTTGTTGCTTTGGGTGATGCACTTGTTGAAGAGTGGAACAATATTCCTCAGGAAAGGATTGCAAACCTAATTCATAGCATGCCGAAAAGAATTGAGTCTTTAAAAAGAGCAAGAGAAGCCAATACCCGATATTAATTATTGTTATTAGTGTTGTTGTTCTGTAAACTTAATAAAATTCTTAATAAAAGCAAAACTTTGCTTGAAAGCCTCTATCTTTTGAACCATCTAAGATAGAGACATGATTTAAAGACCAAAAATGTAAAAGAGGCTCTACTTAACATGCCCATGAAAGACTAGAGTAACAGCAACGTCTACAGGGTGTTTCAATAATAGCGTAAAAAACGTGTACTTGTTATTTAAGCAATACTGGCTACAAACCCAAAATTATTAAAAACTCTTATAACCGCGTCGTGATACCAAAGAACCATTCTCTAAAATAAAAAAAGAATCATTGCAATCGGACCACCAACTCAAAAGTGTTAAAGGTTTATATTTTCTGAAAATTTTGGGTGCGCCACTTTTTTTGTCCTTCAGTGTAGATTCGTCATGTCTGTCTGCATGTCCGTCTCTGTCTGTCCGGTCTGTCTGACAGTCCGTATGTCACAGCCACATTTTTTCGAAATTTTAAGAACAACACTGTTGAAACTTGGTAAGTAGATGTATTCTGTGAACCGCATATTAAGATTTTACAGAAAAATAGAAAAAAAATGTTTTAGGGTTTCCCATACTTGGAACTGAAACTCATTTTTTTTATCAAATTATAAGTGTGGGGTATCTATGGATAGGTCTTCAAAATTATATTTAGATTTTTTATATCATTTTTTTTAACTGAATAGTTTGCGCGAGGGACATTTCCAAAGTGGTAAAATGTTTGTCCCCCTGTAACTTCAGAAATAAGAGGATTATAATACTAAAAAAAAAAAGATATACTTCCACCAAAAATTGGTTTGGACCAGATCTAGTAAGTTGTTTTTTTTTAATCGATCAAAGTTACAGAACCCTACAAGGGCAAATCCGATTCGCACTTGGCTGCTTATTTTATGTTATAACTGAGCAGGATGCGATTACTTGATCTTAGAAATTGGTAAGTGTAATTGAGAAATAGGTTTCAATTAGTGGTATTGTGTTGAACCACATTTTATTTGCAACCAGCTAATTCTATTACTCAATATTAATTAGATTTAAGTATGAGGAAATATCGGTTTGTAAATTTTGTCAAAATTTAGGAATAATTGTGTTATAAATTAAATTAAATTAGAATAGAATATGTCAAGGATTCCTTTATGTATCAATTTTTTATTACCTTGGATTTAAAAAAGAAATTGATTAGGTACCTCTGGTATGAAGATAAAAGTCTTGCAAAAAAAAACTCGAAGAACTAACAGTACTATTATTATTTTAAGTTCAATGTACTACCAATTTAAAATATATCAATATCGTAGATCAATTGAAAGTTTGCTTATTAGAATTTTAAATTTTAATTGCAATACAAACACTTCATATGCCAATTTTAACTATAAAGTAATGAGTTAACTGTCGTTGTTAATACATTTAAATTCACGTTAAAAAAACATTTAGAAAATTTACTTCCAATTGGATATAAATTATAAACAACATTGATAGATAGAATAATGTATTGTCTCATAAATCAGCATAGAAATAAAAGTTGTAGGTCATGTTCAAGTTCATTAAATTCAAGAATTAGATAGTTTTATTAAATAAAAAAGAAAATATATCGATTTGTCACGACCAATGCAATTATCTTTGTATTATTTATACCTGTAACTCACGAGGGATTGATTTTTTTGCTATACAACAAATTTCTGTGTCTAGAGAAACTAATATATTGGCATTGCACTGAAAATACGTATAGAAATTCATATAAATGTTATCAATTTTATTATAAAGTATACTTTTTAAGATTAACAGATTTATACCTCTTATAATGTAATCTTATATACCTGTTATCCTTTTTTTCTTGGGTAACTACAAAAATTGTTACTCTGAGATGAAAATTTACTTTTGGCCAGAATTCCTCACTTTTTCAATGATGTTTTCAAATATAATTTTGCTAAATTTAAATCGATTCAGCTTCTCTTGACTTAGCAGCCCATTGATTCAGCATCTTTCGCTTAAGCAGACCTTCAATTCAACTTTTTTAGATTTGGCAGCCCTTTGATTCAGCTTTTTTCCCTGTAGCTGCGTTTCGAATCAGCCTCTCGCTTTGCGGGCCTTTCTGATTTGATTCTCTCGCATTTGTAGCCTTGGAATCATCTTTTGTTACTCTATACAGGACTTCGATTCATATTCTCTCGCATTGGTAGCCTTTCGATTCAAATTCTCTTGCTTTAGCAGACTTTCAAACGAATATAGCTAACTTTAACAGCATTTGTTTTAGCAGCAACTGTTTCAGCATCTTTCGCTTTAGCAGACCTTCAATTCAACTTTTTTAGCTTTGGCAGCCTTTTGATTCAGCTTTTTTCTCTGTAGCAGCGTTTCGAATCAGCCTCTCGCTTTGGTGGCCTTTCTGATTTGATTTTTTTCGCATTTGTAGCCTTGGAATCAGCTTTTGTTATTCTATTCAGCACTTTGATTCAGATTATTTCGCATTGGTAGCCCTTCGATTCATATTCTCTCGCATTAGCAGCCTTTCGATTTAGATTCTCTTGCTTTAGCAGACTTTTAAACGAATATAACTAACTTTAACAGCCTTGGTTTTAGCAGCCATTGTTTCAGCATCTTTCGCTTTAGCAGACCTTCAATTCAACTTTTTTAGCTTTGGCAGCCCTTTGATTTAGCTTTTTTTTCTGTAGCAGCGTGTCGAATCAGCCTTTCGCTTTGGTGGCCTTTCCAATTTGTTTCTCTCGCATTTGTAGCCTTGGAATCAGCTTTTCCTACTCTATACAGCACTTTGATTCAGATTATCTCGCATCGGCAGCCCTTCGATTCATATTCTCTCGCATTAGCAGCCTTTCGATTTAGATTCTCTTGATTTTTAACAGTCTTTCAATTCAGTTTCTTGCGCTTTAGCAGACTTTCAAATTAATATAGCTAACTTTAGCAGCCTTTGTTTTAGTTTTTTTCACCTTAGCAGCTTTTCAATTCAACTTCATAATTTCAAAGGCTTTTCGATTTAGCTTCCCTTGTTTTAGCTGCTTTTCGAATCAGTTTTTCTCGCATAAGCATTAGATTTAGATTCCCTTGCTCTAACAAACTTTCAAGTCAGCTTCTCGCGTGTTTGAAGAGTTTCGGTTCAATTTCTATAGCTTTAGCAATCTTTGTTTTAGTTTCTTCCGCTTTAGCAGCTTTTCAATTTATCTTTTATCACCTTAGCAGCCTTTCGATTTAGCTTCTCTCGTTTTAGCTCCTCCTCACATTAGGTTTTCTCACATTATCTTTACATTAAGATTCTCTTGCTCTAACAACCTTTCAAGTCAGCTTTTCGCGCTTTAGAAGGTTTCGATTCAATTTCGATAGCTTTAGCAGTCTTTGCTTTAGTTTCTTCCGTCTTTAGCAGCTTTTCAATTTACTTTCTCTTACCTTAGCAGCCTTTCGATTCTCTCGCTTGAGCTCCTCTTCGAATCAAGTTTTCTCACATTAGCATTACATTAAGATTCTCTTGCTCTAACAACTTTTCAAGTCAGCTTTTAGCGCTTTAGAAGAGTTTCGATTTAATTTTGATAGCTTTAGCAGCCTTTATTTTAGTTTCTTGCTCTGCTTATTTTTGATTTACCTTCTCTCGCTTTAGCAGCCTTTCGATTTAGCTTCGCTCGTATTAGCAGCTCTTTGATTAAATTTTTCCCACATTAGCAGACCTTCGATTCAACTACTCAAGATTTAGTAGCCCATCGATTCAATTTCTCAAGATGTAGCAGCCTATCGGTTTAGCTTCTCTCGCATTAGAAACCCTTTGATTTATCTTATTTCGCTTTAGCAGACCTTCAATTTAACTTTATTCGCTTTAACATCCCTTTAATTTAGCTTTTTTGATTTCAACAGCCCAAAGATTCAGCCTCTTGAGTTGACAGCCCTTTCAGTGAGATTCTTTCGCATTTAAAGCCCTTTTATTCAGCTTGTTTTGCTTAAGCAAACTTTAGATTCATTTTCGTTTGCTTTAGCTTCTCTTGCTTTATTCAGATTCTTTTGCTCTAACAGCCTTTCAAGTCAGCTTCTTGCACGTAAGCAGATTTTCGATTTAATTTTGCTCCTTTTGGCAGCCTTTGTTTAAGCTTCTCGCGATTTAGCCGCCTTCCTATTAAGCTTCTCTTGCTTTATACTAAAATATATTGATTTCCAATACACTTTCTTAAAAAGAAAAATAATAAAAAATCTGCAATCATGCATGGTTGGACTTCTCTTCAATCTCTTTTTTGCATGGAATTAATAATGAATTAATAATTTGTTAAGAGCTGAAATCTGTTTATCTCATATACAATGAAATTAAACAGCATGTCGAGGTATGTCATACTTTCTCTCAAGATCATAACATATTCACAAGCCTAGTAAGTGTGTAGGTTCACAAAATATTTCGCATGTGTTCACTTATTGTATTCTAATAAAGCAATGTTGTTGCCACATTAAACAATTACAATTTTAGTTTATAAAACGTGCCAGTTTGTTAAATTCTTTTTTTTATAAAAGTTTGTTATAGATTTCTTAGAAATTTATTAAATTTTAACATAAACAAATTGCTATAAATTATTCAAAGAAATTTTTTCTATCACAGATGGTAATTTATTTAACAGTAATCCTTTTATGTTAAGTCTTACCGTAACCTCAGGAAGGTATATTAACAATGTATAATTTGATTTGATTTATCTGAGAAATCAATTTCAATTGTTGACCACTCAAATGCCGTTAGAGCAAAAAATTTTGTTTACCAAAAGCTCATTGTTTTATGAAAGGTAATATAATAATATTAATGTCTAAAATTTAAGATTTATTATTTATTTAGCGAGTTTATGTGTTTAAAAACTAGAACGTTAAGTGAAAGTTTTAGTTAAATTAAATCTTATTCATTTTCACGAAAATTTTGAAATTGACGATTATTTACATTTCGTTCCTTATTTGTAAATATTTTTGTACCGGTAAAACTGGGTAGTACTTTTGCTCGTGTAATGGATAGAACAATTTAGGGTGACAGACTACCACGTCACCCAGTGGCTTAGTGAACACGGGTGCTTCGGGGAATATCTTCACCGTATAGGCAAAAGGGAGGAAGCGGACCTCGATGGACCGGAACACACGGTGCTACACTGCGGTAAATGGAGCAAGGAAAGGCGTGGGCTGTGCCCTGGTATCCGGTCCTTTGCTGAGTTACTGGACTCGATGCTAGGCACACCCGAGAGCTGGAAAACCGGTGCCGCAATAATAAAAAAATTATCAAATCAAAAGAAGAAGCAGACAGAGCTGCTTATGGTTAAAATAGCCAGCTAAGAGGAGGGTTTTTTAGTGGGTACCTGGGGGATAGCTCCTCGGAAGCCCCACACTACCTGGCCTGATCAACCAAAGGCCAGGCGTACGTAAAGTATTTTTCCCCTCCAGCCTTCCCTGCCTGAAGAAGGTTGATCAGACGGTTCCAGGCAGGGACATACACATAATAAAGGCAAAAAAAAACAAAAGAACAATTTATTGACAGATTATTTTTGCCATTTTCGTCATCTTAGCCCTTCTTTTCTTAATTTTTAGTGATTTTAGTCCTTCGATATACCTGCTCACGCTCTAGTAGTTCTTTAATTTAAATTATCTCGCATTAGCATTTCTTCGATTCACTTTTTCGCGCTTTATCAGCCTTTCGATTTAGCTTCTATCGCTTTAGCAGCTCTTCGATTAAGTTTTTTTGTATTAGCTTTAACAGACATTCGATTTAATTTCGCTAGCTTTAGTAGCCTTTTAGTTTTTTGCGCTTTAGCAGCTTTTCGATTGATCTTCTCTAACTTTAGCAGCCTTTCGATTTAGTTTCTCTGACTTTAGCTACTCTTCTTAGTGTTTTCGCATTAGCATTAGATTTAGATTATCATGCTCTAACACTCTTTTAAATTAGATTCTCGCTCTTCACAAGGTTGTCTTGGTTTAGCAGCCTGTCGATTCAGCTTCTCTTTTGATTTAACAGCCTGCTGATTCAGCTTCTCTTGATTTATCAGCCCATTGATTTAGCTTCTAAAGATTTAGCAGCCCATCGATTTATCTTCTCAAGATTTAGCATCCTATCGATTCAGCTTCTCAAGATTTAACAGCTTATCCATTTTACTTCTTTCGCATTAGCAGTCCTTCGCTGCAGCTTCTTTCGCTTTAGCAGCACTTAGATTTAAATTTTTTGGCTTTAGCAGCGTCTAGATCGAGCTTCTTGTTTTGTTCATTTTTTTTTGAGATCCAGTTTATTTTTTGGTATTGTTAGTGTTTTTAGACCATTTTAACCCCGTTTGCTTATTTAGTCCTTTTTTGTATTTTTCTGCCTTCTACCAACAAGATTTTGACAAATGACCATCAGTGACAGTGGATTTTAAATGGAACTGATAAGAATGACAGCAGATCCACGACTGATAATCAATGGCAATGGATACAACACGGCGAATCATACTATTCATATCTTTATATAGTATACTTATTTTATTTGGGAAAAATATCCTAATTACTAAAAATATTTTTTTTAATCTTTTCATTTACTCTTATAAAGTATTAACCATGTCGTAAAAATGTATGTTAAAATATGACTCATTTTATCACCCTATAACTTTCTACAGAATTATTGACCAATTCTTCGACATCTATAATGCATGTATGTCCATCGCTTTTCCTCGCATATATTGTTAAGTACTTGACAGAAAAAATATTGCACACACACGCATCGTGTAGTAAATAAACTTAACTTATCTTAAATCAAGTTACGTAAAATACTTCTAGATTTTTTTAATAAAAATAATCCTTTAAAGGAAACCGTGTTAAATTATCATACAGATGCGACTTTCATCTCATCAAAAAAAATTAAAATTGGGTATTTTTTTATATAAATCATACGCTGAACGTTACGATTATTAAAAGTAATAGTTATTATATTTAACGTCATACCTTTTGCAATAAAAAATCTGTGTCTGAGGCATAGCCACAAAACTGTAAAAAATGTTTAGATATTAAACCAACAATTTCTTCGCTCTACTTGAAGCGTTACCACAAATTAGTTTGTTTTTTTATTAAATTGCGACAAAACGAATATTTGTTTACGACATAATATAACAATGGATAAATAAATTACCATATATGCGAGTTAAAATGGTAGAAAAAATGGGCTTGTCGTTTAATGAATTATTGTATTATTAGATTGATATTTCTAAATATATATCTTCATTTGCTTATCTTTACAATATCATCCACACAGCTATTGTGTTTTTTTTATAATTAGCACGAAACTTATAGGATTTTATACGATACGTGACTGAAATATTGACAAGAAGTGTCTTTTTACTGATAATTTATGTCCTAAAAGTTTTGGTACTTAATCCATAACCTCTGTTACCCATATTGGTGTCGAGGTGGTGGCTGTTTATGTTTTCTTCCGTCTGCAGGAAAAGCCTTTGCATCTCTCCATTTTAAATTTCTTTTGTTTAGCGCCTCCTCTACAGTATTGTTGCTTCTCTCTTTCCTGGCACACCCATTTCCCATACTTTTTGTGTCATATTATTTCATTTCTTATTTTATACCTTCTATTCGTCTAAGGACTAAGGACTAAGATTTCTACTTGTTTCATCGGCCCATTTCCTATGGTTATTCTCATAGGTTTGTACTCTTGGCTGCCACGAGTGCCTCAGTTTCTACTGTGATGATTGTGAGACCGTTTTCATCAAGTACGGACTTCCATTTATTTAAGATGCGTTGTAACTGAACTTTACTCCCAGCAAATAGCACAAGGTCATCAGCATACATCATTTCCCTAGATTCCACTATTTGCAGATGTCTTATTGCCACTCTGGCTCCACGAATGCTTCCTCCAACTTTTCTTGCCAATTCGTCCATTAATATTATAAATAGTAGTGGGCTCAAGGTGCTTCCTTGTCTTACTCCTTTGCTCGTTCGAAATTTCTTAAACTTTCGGTTATTTGTTTCTACATAGTTTGTGCAATGCATATATATTGCCTATACTTATATCGATTTAACTGTTTCTATCAGTTCCTGGGGCACTCCTCTCTCTTTCAGTACCTGCCTAGTTTTTTCTCTAGGTGCACAAACTAGTTACCATAAATTATAATTCAATACTTAAATAAACCATCAAATTAAGTGCAGTGGCCCATTCTGCTGTACCAGACGCAAATTTCTTCGAATGTCTCTCATGAGGTCTTTGGCAGAATGTAGATCAATTTCGCTCTTTACGTAGATTCGTTGTTTTAATTTTTCTTTATTGTGGGCTTTCCAGCCTCCAAGCAAAACTGTGTGGTTTTGTCGAAGCCACTTTTGGGTATCTCTTAAGTAATGGCATGATGCTACATGGCAACAGTAATTTGAAAAGGAATTTATCAATACAAGTGTGGCTATTTAAAGCTTCGCTAGTCACTTTTCTCACAAAAGGTCTGGATAAACTTCTGTTAAAATTTGAATAGATTAAGAAAAATTAAAACAACTTTTATAACTCATTTTAAAATGCAGAATAGAAATCTCTCGGTCAGCCCCACGACTTTTTTTACACTCTTAGGTGTAATAATCTAATTTAACCTTCCTTATTTCTTAAACCACCTAATAACTCAATTAACTTTAGCAAATCTTGATGAAATTTTGCATTAATTTAATTGTGGGCGGAATTCAACGTGACAGTTTACTTCTCTGTACCTTGAAAAAATTAATATAATATAACCAAGGGTATACTTAATCGGAATTTCACTATAGTATACAATAGATAATAAAATTATGCAAGGAAATAAATTTAGTTATGCAATCAATTATGTATAAAGAAAAGTTTTTACGATTCCTCCACAGTTTTTGATTTTCCAACGAATTTTTCAATATTTTTAATACAGTTAATTATGATCGCCAGAACTTCTCATAAAAAACATAGCTTAAAAAAAATACTAAACTGTGAGAGTAGGTATATCTTAAGTATATCTTTTTCCTATTGTTCTTTCTATGTTAACGAAAACGTTCCCTAAGAAGAAAACCAGTAGTTATTCCGACACTTTGGCCAGGCACACCCAGACTCACAGCTTTTAAACGGTTTTAAACAGTTTTAAAGAGCGTTTAGATAGCTTTTAAACACCTTTTTAACAGCTTTAAACAGCTTTAAACTTCTTTTAAAGAACAGTCCAAATAGTTGAACTCTCTTTTAAAAGTTGTTAAAAGCTGTTTAAAAGCTGTTTAAGTTTTTTAAAGCTGTGTAAAGCAGTATAAAAGCTGTTAAAAGCTTTTTGAAAGTTGTTTAAAAGCTGTTTAAAGCTACATAAAAGTTATTTAAAGCTGTTCAAATTTTTTTTAAAACCAGTTGGATTACGTGAGGCGTTAGCTGCCTGTGGGTGTCTTTTTTTTAACAGAGGGCTAGGCTTAGGGGTAGACCATGGGATTGCATCGCAGCTAGTACAGCTTATTGTGCACCCTGATTCACAGGTCCTCATTCTCCGTCAAATCCCAGGTTCTTAATGAACCATGAGATCCTTTTGAGTATGGTTACCCGTTCTTTCCTTTGATCTCCGGTCGGTAGGACAAGTGATCTCACACGCAGACCTTGCAGGGCTGGGCACATGAATATCACGTGGAAGGCTGTCTCCTCCTCCTCACCGCATTTTCTACATAAGAGATTTTCAACTTGAATTCTCATCTTATGAAGATGTCCGCGGAATACCCAGTGGCCGCTGATGAAACCAACCACTTTCCACAGGGTCTTCCTCCTCAGTCCAAGGGCATCTGCCGCTATAGCACCAGTAGGTGTCTGCAGCATTCTCTTTGACTGTATGTTTGTTTCTGTTCTTCCCAGCTCTTTCGATGTTCTATGCCCATCCACTGGCGAACAGCTCTTCGTGCTGTGTTGTAAGCAATACCACACGTCGGCTCTGGACCAATGAGCGGGCTTTCAGCTCCTTTGTTTGCCCACTTGTCAGCTCCCTCATCGCCAGCAATACCTTTGTGCCCCGGAACCCAACTAGGATAACCTTGTTGTTCTCTCCCAGGGTTTTCATGGCCTGATGACAGTCCCATACTGCCTTAGAGGTAAAGTCAAAACTGTTAAATGCCATTAGCGCTGCTCTACTGTCCGAGTTTATGTATGTGGTGTGGCCTGTCAGACCACGCTCCAAACACACTCTTGCACACTCGGATAGGGCAACAACTTCAGCCTGGAAAACAGTAGCCAGTTTACCCAGGCTTACGCAAAACTGCGCCTTGGGTCTGACTCCATATATTCCCGCCCCAGTGCCTGTTGGCTTTTTCGAGCCATCCGTATACCAAGTGGTTGAACTGTCTTTTAAAAGTTGTTAAAAGCTGTTTAATCTTTTTAAAGATGTTTAAAACGGTATAAAAGCTGTTAAAAGCTTTTTGAAAGTTGTTTAAAAGCTGTTTAAAGTTTCATATTTATTAAAGCTGTTTAAAAAACAGTTCAGTTTTTTTTAAACCAGTTGGATTACGTGAGGCGTTAGCTGTCTGGGGGTGTCTGGCCAAAGCTTCGGAATACCTACTCAAAGCTTTAAAAGTCATTATAATTAAGTTTGTTTCATATTTGCTTTAAATTTTTCTTTATTTTGCGGGTTTTTAATTATGAAAGAGAAATATTTTTGGATCGATGCATATTTAAACCTTCATTTTAAGATCAAGGAATTATAGAGTTCTTGTTTAACGCACTACTGATTTCTATTTTAAATATCTATAATTATTATTAAGAATAAAAAAGCACTTAGTATACTTTTTTTTTCAATTTAATTTAATAATATAATAACATCCTTTCTCCATATTATATACTCTAATATACTCAAATATTGTTTTAGACATCAGTTTTTCGCAATAATATGAAAGCGAATAATTAAAACAATAATTGGAAATGTATAAATGCTATAAAATAAAATAGTTTTATTTTCTATTATAGGAAGAATCGAAATAATCACTAAATTTTACGGTTTTGAATTGAACAACAGAAAATTTATTTCCTTTTAAATGTTTTTTACCAGATGTTACTTAAAGGACAAACTATTGTTATATGCACTTTCTTCGCGTTTTAAATTCATTGGATTGCTTTTTTGTATAAATAAACCACTCGCAAAAAAGCACACGTAATAACTCAAATCAATTTTGTAAATAAACAAAAAGGATTGTAAAATTGTTAAATTATGTTCCTGGTATCTGTTACTATGGAGCTTTTTTAAGAAGGAAGCCGTCTGACATCTAATCATTGGTAGTACTGCATCCTATTTAGCCAAATTGTACTTCTTCTATTGTTTCATGTCACTCAGTTCAGGATCTTGGTACTCTCTACTATTTTTACCGGTCCATAAGATTGGTGCCATATGTTTATGAAGATACTTTGTAGTCTCAAAAATTGACTGTCTCCTGCGAACCAGTGCTTCACAATTTTGTGTTTAACTGTTTCAGGATCTCTGCTGCTGCGTAATCTGCAGCTTGTGTCTCCATTAAACAGATCGATGGTTTGCAGATGTCCCTTGCGCAGTCTTCTGGATATATTTCTTTTTTATATTTTTGCACCATTCTTAGTTATTGATTGAAAAAATATGTAATTCGTCTTTTCACGATTTTATGACTCTTCTTCTACTAGAGGTTATACTAGCATATACCTAGATCTTTTAAATTTTAGAACTTTCTTCATTACCGAAACTGGAAATTTAACACTTTATCCTCCGAGAGCGAAGATCGATAGTACCTATACATTACTCAGGGAAGAAATCGATTATTTCTTCACCAAATTTCAAACCTAGATGCACTTCAATAGCCGGAAGGGATGATCTATATTCGTATCTACTATTAAATAATTCTATAAGAGAAATATTTTCAAAAATATAAAGAAAAAATGTACAACATAGTACTTTGTCTCTAATACAATGTCACCATTGATTTCTCCTATTGGCAATACATGTTCAAGAACGCAACAATTACATATTATTGTTTTAATGTAAAAATGATGTTTACCAAACCTTGCACTAACTTTTAACTCGTTACACATTCATTTGAAGAGGGTCAAGGAATTACATATTAACACTGAAAACAATGGTATAATCGTATGGTAGATTAGACCCGTAGATGGCACTTTACAAATTAGTTTTTTTCAAAAGAAAATGAATGTATAATTGACATTATTAAGTCAGTAAGAAACAATTTAATTTAAGGACGATTTGGAAAAAAAAACTCTACCACCTATAAAAATTGACTCACCATCATTTTGATTTTCCTGGGTGGGTGCGGATTGTCCAAAAGAAGCAAAAATAATTAATAAAGTTATAGGAAGTATCGTAACCGACATTATTTACGTTAACACTTTCTTATATCCCAAAACCGTATACGACACAGCCAACCCGTTCGTTCGCTTACAAGAACTTGCTGTTGACTGGCACAAAAGCAGACACTTTCTACAATATAACGATATATAGGTATACACTGAAATACTTTTGCATTTGCACGTTTTAATATCAGTGGTACTGACGCCTATTCTTAAAGGTTCAGTGAGCACCTGAGGCTGTGACGACCTTAGAACTCCCTAAAAGACATTTTAGATAAGACGCATAGAAAACTTTCAGCTCTAGTTGAACTAGATAAATGGGGAAAAATTACATGGGAACTGGTCTTTAAAAATGTAAAATGATCTTTTATAAGAATCTTAGAAAAATGTTATCAACAGTTTTAATATTTTTCTTTGATTTATCTACGATGAGCAAAAAAAGTAGCTAAGAAAGACGCAAATGGGTTTAGAAAGAGTTTAAATTAGGAAATTATTGGTTTATAGACATAATAACTTCAAAATCTTTTTAAGAGTTGGTCAGAATTGCAGCACTTAGCCTATGTATCTTACAAAATATATCTGAAAATAAAACACCAAGATCCTGGGGAAGAAGAATTTGGATCCTAATAGATGATTATTTCTTAGAGGCCACAATTTAAAAAAAATAGAATAGCTTTTGAAGTTTTGTTACGAAATTGACTTTAAGAGTTAAGAGATGTTATTGTTAGCCAATAATCTGCTAGAACAATGTTTTGTAAGAAAACCTCCATTGCAACACCAGCATTAAAATGCAAAATAGATCTTTATCAAAAGTTAATTCGAATGGAACGAAGCTAACTTCAAACAATACTGTTTTTAGATAAATTGCGTTTATGTCTCACTTGAAAGTTGATTGGTTATGGTTTAGTTGAGAATCTCTTAAGAAGCACGAGGAGTTCATCTTCCTGAAAGTAAACTGGTACATTCCAGAAGTGATCACTGTCATTTTTATGTCAAACAAAGTTTAATGTTACTTCTTTTCTAAGATTTTCATCTGGTAAACACCACAATATTGATATTATCATTATCACTGTTACTGTGACGATTTAACGGATAATAGTCCAAAGAATATGAAGCAGGAATTAAAGTAACAGATTAAAAAAGAAGAATTAACAAGACAACTAAAAAAAGAAGGTAAAAAGTTTGCTTTGGGATTACCAGAAGTTAAATACTATGGAACAGTGATGACCTCAAGTTAAGATGCGTTTTTTTTTCACTAGCTCCATTTGATGGTGGATTGGTTATGGTTTGAGTAGGAATTTCTTTAGAAGAACGCGAAGTTGATTCTGGAAATGATCTCTGTTATTTTCATGCAAGATAAGACTAGGCCCATATTTGGGTCAGTTTGGTTGAGAATCTCTTCAGAAGCACCCAGAGTTGATCTTCCTGAAAGTACACTGGTACCTTCCAGAACTGTCATTTTTATGTCAAACTGAGTTTAATGTTACTTCTTTTCTAAGATTTTTATCTGGGAAACTCACATATTGATATTATCATTATCACGGTTACTGTGAAGGTTCTGAAAGTACGATTTAACTGATAATAGTCCAAAGAATATTTTATATTGTGTTAAATTGGCCCCCATTTGGTATATTACAATAATAACAAAGACTTCAGATGAATCTGTACAGTATTGGATTACTCGTAAAAGACATATAACTTTAAGTCAATTTTTTATTAAGCAGGAATTAAAGTAACAGACTAATAAAGAAGAATTACCAAGAACACTAAAAAAAGAAGGTAAAAAGTTTGCTTTGGGATTACCAGAATTAAGATACTATGACCTTAAGTTAAGATAAGTTGCGTTTTTTTTTCACTAGCTCCATTTGATGGTGAATTGGTTATGGTTTTAGTAGGAATCTCTTTAGAAGAACGCGAAGTTGATTCTGGAAATAATCTCTGTCATTTTCATGCAAGATAAGACTAGGCCCATATTTGGGTCAGGAAGATTAGCCAGCATACAGTCCAGACATAAATCTCGTCGACTGTATAACCTAACATTTCAACAACCAAGTGTCTTGGTGACCATAGCAATAGTGATATTCTTGTCGGAAACCCACCGAGTAACGTATTTGGATTTCACTTCGAAGTTCCATAAAACTCCAGAAGACGAGGTCATCCTTGGGCACCAAGTGCCTGGGTGATAATCGCCGTCATGATATTCGTGTTGAGCTACCCTAAAAAGCACCCCAGTAGTAAAATTGAACTGATTGCAATAGATTTTTTCTGAATTACAAATATTTTTATTACTTCGAGATGCACTTTGTAAATTGCATTTTTCCTTAAGGAAAATGCATTTTCAAATTAGACATCACCTTTTTTGTTCCTGACTCCTTTACGAATCGAATGCAAAAGAATCATGTGAATCAATCCAATTGCAAAAAAAATGTAGATTTTGGCCTTTTTTAACTCTATTGCCACGACTAGATCTTCTGAGAAACAACGTAAAATGTGATTTTGTCAGTTCTACCAGTTTGTCTTTACATGATGGCCGGAAACAGGAATTCATTCACCTTTTATTTATTATAAAAGTCGCAATTCAAAAAGCTAAATATAACCGTCAACAAATTTATATACAAATATACCTGTATTAAGAATAACAATAATAACGTGGGCTTTTGATGAATCTAGACGATAGCATATCCGATTACTCGTAAAAGATTTTTTTATGAAGCAGTAACCTAAGTAACAAGATCGTCAGAATAAAAGAATTGACACGCCAGCTAAAAAAAGATAAAGCATTTGCTCCGGTATTCCAGGGTTATGGAGGGTAGAGCTAAGGAGCTCCTTCTATATATATCAAAAAGTGTGGGTCCAAACTCATCAAATTAAAACGGCGCTTCTGTAGCACGAGGGTAATTTTTAAATTATGGCGGGTAGAAGGAAAGAGAACCAACTGAAGTGTCCATCGAAAGGGAACAAATTAAGGTGGCTCCTCTGTAGTACGAGAGTTATTTTTAAATGTAGTGCAAAATATTAAAGAATAAGGAGAAGTGGATATATATACTATACAGAATGAAACACTTCTGCTTCAAAATTGCAGGATTTTTTAGGCTTCCTTTACGTTCTTCATACACTCTTTTGATATTAGCGCCATTTCGGTAGAATTTTAAACTCCAATTTTACTAGGGGACACTTTCTACTGAATCTTTATATGGGACGGTGTTCTTATCTCTATCCTCCATATCCAGGGGTTTGACATTTCTTTAGAAATGTGAATTAAAACACTTTATAAAGGATATAAGCCGTGCTATTCTGAAAATTCTAATCAAATCTAACTTGACATAAATTTATTAATTATATTTGAGAATCCCTGTTTTATATATCTGATTTCATGCACATTCTGAAAAACAATATAAGTTGTGGTTTTGTTGTCAGTTTTACCAGTTTGTCCTTACCTGGAGGACGAAAACAGGAATTCATTCACCTCTTTAATTCATTTTAAAAGTGGGAATTCAAAAAGTTAAATATACTCATCAATACCTGTATTAAAAATAAATATTAAAGGTGACTTTTAATGTATAGCAAGGTGAATTTACCAGAAATTTTTTAATTATTCTTTTACTAGTCTAATTACGTTTATATAAATATTATTAGAATAACAAATAAATATATAAAAAGTTCAAGGATTTTTGTTGTATTGTGTTTAAGTAAAAAAGCTTTTAAGAATTGTGTTTTGTATTAACAAATATTTATTTACTATAAGTAATTTACTTCTCATAAAAACATTTTTATTATATTCTTAATCATAAAACTAACAAAAAACAAAGAATATTCATTACTTTTGTGACATTTAAATGTCTTTTAGTAGGTATTAAATTAAATTGTGATTATTGCTTACATACGAAAAAAAAGACTTGTTTTACAACGTAACTAATTATTTTTTAAATTAATTTAAGATATTTTTTAGATTATTAATAATAATTTTACCGCTCACGGCAAATTTTTGAACTACAACTCTAAAAGTAATTCTCACCGATATAGGTAACAACAGTCTGGTGAAATTGCTCATACTACAATACAATCAGATAGATCGTTACAAAATGAATCATTTAATATATTTTTAATTTTTGCTACAAAGTTATTTATACTTACAACAAAAATCAAACAAAAAAAAGGGTGTGGCAGTCAGTGGGACTGCCGGCAGAAGTTATACTTCTATGCACGCGCCCGAATTCATAAATTTTTATGCGAATGATTTAGCAAAATCATTATATGATATTCGTGTTCAGCGACCTCAAAAACCACCTAGTACCGAGTATACACTGATTTTGTATCAAATTTGCATAACATTTCCTGGAGACGAGGTCCGTCTTAAGTACCCGTTGTTTCGTCCTTCAACTGATAAGTTTTCGATCATTTTTAAAGGATTTACCTCCATACCATGCTTTGCCAAAAACATCGCTCCACCACGTTTATTCTGTACACGACAAAAATAAGAGCTCGGGTCATAACCAAAGACACTTAGATGCTGAACCGCTTCTGTTAAAAGAAAGTGCTCGACCAAACACATAGCACTGTATTTTATATTATGAAGCATGGTCGCCATCATTTTCAGTTTCAGCACATGATGGACAGATGATTAAATTTTGACCAACCAATTTTGCGCCTCTGACGAACTAGGCAAGCAGGATGATACTGTTTTTCACATTTGGTACATTTTAATTCGCCTTTTAGAGATCGTTCACAACTCGCGCATGTAATTTTCACATTTATGTCATCATCACTCGGCGCCATCAAATATATATCAATGCCATCACTGTTAACTAATAAAACTTAATAACTACAAACACAGGCAAGTAGAAATAATTTTTTTTTAAATTAACTGTATTCAATTAAATAAATACTTAGAAAAATAAGACCAGTTGATGTGCGTCCTTACTTCAAACACGAAAACTAAACAGTAAAACGATCAATGTACAAAAAAAGTGTTTACAACCCCATAGTGCAAAATATAAAGCAACCATGTGACGGTAATATGGACTACAATACAATACTCATTACAGAATATTATGATTAATATTATTAATATAAAATACTAAACTTTATATGTTTACTTACGTGACAGAATTATAAAGTAATCTGTCAAACACAATGTAATACGTCACTATGATATTCCAAAACATTAGCTCAGATTTTTTTTGTGTATATCTATCTCTTTTCAATGTACTGATACTTTATATGTGTTTCTGTCTCTCTCTTACTCACACTATTACATATGTAATGATTTTTGCCATTTAACCCCACACAAATCCAGTGCATAAATAGAAGTATAGATAACTTCAAAAATGTGTTAGCGAAGACACGCATTACTGTTTAATAAATTCTGTTTACATAAGAAAATTCTATGCTGGTACTATTAAAGAAACAAATACGTTTTATTTCACAATGATATATTTATAAGGAAGTAATATAAAAATATGGATCCATAGGCACTTTTTTAATCAACAATAATTGTTAAATAGATACTTCAACAACTATAAATTATAAAATTATCGATTCTATATACAGTCAGACCCCCATTTCATACGGAACTTACTTCCTTACATAACTATCTATCGATCTTAAGAAACTGAAATTTAATTTTGCAAGATCGATTAATTAGTATTAATGTAAGAGAATTATTTAACACTGATAAAAATTGTTCGCACCAATAAGAAAATGTATGATTTTAAAGGGGATTGATAGAAAAACCTCAATCTTACATTTTTTCACTCTATATTTTTCTTTTTCTTGTCTGAAAGACACAACTTAGTCTCAAACGAAAGAACGGACATACAGACGAACGTACGGAGACACCGCCGAACAAACAGGCAAACGAACGAACGGGCGAACGGACATACCGACGAACGGGCAGACAAACAGACGAACGGACAGACAGGTGGACGAACGAACAGACAGGTGGACGAACGGACACACAGGTGGACGAACGGACAGATATGGGGACAAACGAAGAGATAAACTGACGAACGTACAGACAGACAAAATGATTACTACGTTTTTACTATTTGATGTTGGAAAGAAAACAATATAAACACTTCTATTAAAATCTGGTTTTATAATGTTCCTACGTCCTAAAAGTTTTGACATAAAATTCAATGGCTTATTTTAACAAACAAAAAAAAAATATCAAGTTGCCTTGGTTACCAAAAGTTTGTCTGCTGGCTCCCAAAAATTATTGTCAAAAAGAGGCCAAAAAGATTGGTGCGAAGATTAATAAAGCATGTTGGAATGTCAATGATCAATACAGAATACAGATCTTCTAATAGTACAATATCATTAGAATTGAAGAGGAATGGTGCTTAATATCAGTGCCCCAAATACTCATAACCTCAACTCCTTTGTATACCGAAATGCTGTCGTAAACTGAGGCAGGTCCACTTCAATAAGATGACAAGTATTTCACTTTGAGGAATTCTGAGATGAAGGTAAATGTAGGTGAAAGAACTGACAATGTAAGATATAAGAATAGAGCAAAATTTGCAGATGAAATCCTTGTCTGTTTTGCCCAATTTTTAACATCCAGACCTTTTGTGGGAAGAGTAATGGTTGAAGCTTTAAACAGTCAGACATATATTGAAAAGTTTTTTTCCACGACTGTGGGCATGATAAATATGTGTATGATAAATAGTGTTTAAATAAATTTCTTCATTAAAAAACAACAATAAATACCTGCCAAAACTTTATAGAAATAAGTCATTTTTAAGTAAAATGTTTATTTGTGTACATTTATATTTGACTTAACTTTTCTAATACATAATAAAAATATTTTCACGTCTAAAGAAGATACTCGAGAGAACATGTGGATGACTTTTCCGTACTTTACAAATAAGGATATTGTGATTGCAACAGAATGTTACAGATCATACAATCGTCTTTTCTAATAAATTGTCGTCGTCTTTTTTACTTCGTAATTCTAATAGTCGCTGAGAATTATAAATGAGTTAAATATATGTTAAAATCGTTGGAATGTTTTGTAATATATTTATATACATCAGATATCAAAACCGATTTATGTTTAAACATACAGGGTGATAAGATATGAACCAATTTTACGATAGCAATAAGTCATAAGTTATCAAATCCAAAAGGCGGAACACTTCAATAAACTGCTAAAGATTCGAAGGAATAGTATGACACAACTGAAAATAAAGAGGCTTATAATAGAAATGACGATGAAAGAGAGTCAACCGATGATGAAATATAATGGAAGAAATTAAAAGCTTGTTTTAAAACAATTGGAGCAGTTTTACAACAACGAATTAGCAGCATATATATAGAAATGTGTGGAAGAAAAAACAACTACCAGAGATATGGAACAAAGTCAATCTTGAAGAAAACATAAATTGAATTTTGCTACTAAAAGAGGAGTCAAGCAAGGATACCTCCTTCCTACCGTTTTATTTAACATCGTATTGGCATGGATATTACGAGAAACCCAGATTATAATAAAAGGAATGATAGATCACTTTAAATATCGCCACTGAGCACAAACTAAGGTGAAGCTAGAAATGACTATGTAGAAGTTTGTAAGTCTTGATCAGATCTCCACGGAGTCTCTTTTTTTTGGAGGCTACTAAATCCCAAGAGTTAGAGACGTTCTTCAGAGTGGAGATTACGAATTGCTGCAGAAAGTCTGGAAATTCGCTATTAAACTCGCTCAAGAGCAGAGTAAGGGTTCTAAATTGGTGCAGCATGTTTCAAGATGGAAAGGCTGTTTTGTAAATAGTAGCTAACAATTGTGGAGACAGATTTTTGAATGATTATCTAACCAGTTAACCTTCTTGACGATTAAGGAGCCCAAATTGAAATTACAACCACAAGATCTTTCTGTTGGGAAGAATTGACAATATTAACACCATTCATATAGAAGCTTATACTATTGTGTCCTAAATGGAGTTCTAGAAGCAAAGTAGGACACCATTTTTTAATCAAATCATTTAAGATCTTTATAATGTAATACTTGACTAGAGAAGAACTTGGTGTCATCTGTAAATAGTGAAACCGTGGACAAAAACACTGACAGAATATTGCTGATATCGAAGTCCAATAACAGAACCCTGCGGTACACCACGAGTTACTAGTAATTCATTTGATAATTAATCTTCAATTCTAACTTGATACACTCTCTCAGATAAAATCCAAGACACCAATTGATCTCTCACACCAAAATGCTCCAATTTATAAAGAAGACATTCGTGTAGGACTTTATCAAAAGCCTTTTTAAAATCAAAGTCAATTATGTCAACAGGATTTCCCTTATCTATATATCGGTACATTGTAGAAGGTTTGACACTGTGGACCGCCCATTAAAGAAACCGTGTTGCTGTGGACAAATAATGTAGTGTCTGAGGAAAAATTAGTAACCTCTTTATTATCATTTCTTACAAGCAGAGGACTGATAACAGAACCCTGCGGTACACCACGAGTTACCAGTAATTCATTCGATAATTAATTTCAATTCTATCTTGACATAGGTACTCTCTCAAATAAAATCAAGGACATCAATTGATCTCTCACACCAAAATGCTCCAATTTATAAAGAAGACGTTCATGCAGGACTTTATCAAAAGCCTTTTTAAAATCAAGATATCGGTACATTGTAGAAGGTTTGAGACTGTGGACCTTCCATGAAGGAAACCGTGTTACTGTGGACAAATAAGTAGCCTCTTTATTATCCTTTCTTACAATATTTACTATGTAGGTACCAGTTAATTGTCTTTTTATATACATTTGCTTCTATCTTACCGATACTTATATAACTCATTTATTATTCTTATCTATTGATGTCAAGTAAACAATTTTGTATACATCGGTTCTTTATGATAAAATAAACGACTCGCTGTCTTATATCTTCCGGTAAGTGAAAGTTGAACAAATTGACAGATTGGGTCAGAGGTTGTATTTGATATTACTGTGATTTATTCACTGAGGTAGTAAAACTACCAATAAATGCAAATATTTACATACAAATATTTTTTTTACGGAAAAAATTTGGTGGATTAAGGTTAATCCATTTGTATTGCTTTTCTAAATTGTTTATGTAATTTTTATTTTTTTAGGTTTTATTACGTTGTATAAATTTTAATTTTTGTAGATAATAGAAAATGAAAATCAGTATAAGAAAGTAAAGGAATTTCTACCGAATGAAATTTTATTCCATTACAAAGTTTTGTATTAAAAATTACAAAAAAAAAGGTGTGGCAGTCAGTGGGACTGCCGGCAGAAGTTATACTTCTATGCACGCGCCCGGATTCATAAATTTTTTTGCGAATGATTTAGCAAAATCATTATATGATATTCGTGTTCGGCGACCTCAAAAACCACCTAGTACCGAGTATACACTGATTTTGTATCAAATTTGCATAACATTTCCTGGAGACGAGGTCCGTCTTAAGTACCAGGTGTTTCGGACACCATCGCCATTATCATATTCGTATTCAGCGACCCAAAAAACAGCCGAGTTCCAAGTGTAATTTTGTACAGAATTTACATAAAACACCAGGAAAAGAGGTAAATACTCTAGGCACCAACTGCCGCGGAGACTTTCGACATCATGATATTTCGTGTTCAGCGACCCCAAAAACCCCGAGTACATAAATTGAACCCATTTGGAATACTTACCGAGTTGTAATTTTTCTATCTATTGTCTGGAGTCAAACGCACCCTCGATAAAATGAGGAAATGAGCCTCTCTCCTTGGAGCGTTGTGTGGACGGATTGGAAGATGTCAACCAAACACTCTACTCCACACCTACAGAACATATATTCGACCTATAGTCGATTATAAGGCTGTACCATTTATTACCCTTACTCCCCAACAAACAAACCGCCTGGCCGCAACTGAGCGAAGAATTTTACGCAAATGCCAATACCTCCCCCCTTGGTACCCCTCACATCTCACCTACATTCACCTCAATAGCAAGGATACTACATCCTTACCTTTTCGGTTACAGGAACTCCAACAGAGGTATGCCACCAGGACCCTGCAGGGCCCCAACACCCGGGCCCATGATACTCTTCTGACCCCTTAGAACAGAGGTCATAGAGTCATCCAGAGGAAACCTCGAAGAAAACTTCCACTTCCCCAGCTGAGGCGAAGCAGCAGGACAACAACTCTCAAAGGAGCTCCAAGACCACTTAGAAGAGGCCCCACTAGCCCTACGCTAATAATCATAAATATGTAATAAATAAAATATAAGCTAAGAACTTATTGTACAGAAAGTAGGCCGAGGTTTTCTGTGGTTTCCCTCGACCCAAGTTCGACCTGTCTCAGTCTGGAAACAAACTGTTTGAGGAAGAACTTGCTAAATGGTCTTTCTTAAACAGGATAAAGTTGCCACAGACAACTCCTATAGTAAAAAGCAGGAAACATTATAATGTAGCACTACCCTGAAAAGGACACTAAGTCCTATAGCAGGGTATAGGGAAAAATTTAGATATTTCAATTTAATCTTAAGAAAACATGTAAACTTTATAAATAAACATTTTTAAATTTGAATTTGAATTTTTTCGGAATGCACTTTTCGACTATTCTTAAAAACTCTGTTTATGTAGCCAACAACATCAAAAGCATAGTGCAGGATATAATGCAACCATGTGACGGTAGTATGGACTACAATACAATACTCATTACTGAATATTATTATTAATATAAAATACTAAACTTTATATGTTTACTTACGTGACAGAATTATAAAATAATCTGTCAAACACAATGTAATACGTCACTATGATATTCCAAAACATTAGCTTAGACTGTTTTTTGTATATCTATCTCTTTTCAAGGTACTGAATATTTAAACCGTATTTAAAGGACTTATAGTTATGACTACACATGTGGTAAATATTTCATCTTTGTTTTTACCGACCAATATATCTTATATCTGTTTCTGTCTCTCTCTTACTTACACCATTACATATGTAATGATTTTTCACATTTAACCCCACACAAATCTAGTGCATGAATAGAAGTATAACTTCAAAACAATGACAAAAAACAGTAAAAATCAGAAAACAAATGAGAAAATATGATAAAATCAACAAAAATAAAAAATCTACGACTAGGAAAAAAATTTAAACAATTGCAAATATGGAAAATGAGAAAAAAATATCAAAGATCGTAAGGCGATACGAGATTTAGCTAGTTTGTAATAAAAAAACTATTATTTTACACTAGCATATGATAATAATAAGTTAAGTTGAAAAATTAAAAATGGATTGGAAGAGGTTTTAAAACGCGCCACCTACCGATACCTATATAGGTCTGAGACTAATTAAGTGTCTCCATCTAACGACCATTTTCTATACTATAATCCACAGCAATCCGCCCGAGAAATTCATATCGCCAATGTAAAAACAAGTTAGAAGCACCGATAGGGAGCGCCAGTATCACCGCTATGTGTAGGTTTTTAAACGCGTACTAAAATCATGAACTAATATAGTATCCTTGATGCTTTATGAAAGAAACTATAATATAATGGGTAACTGATTGATAGATGGCGTAAAAAGTCATCAAAATTAATACAATTTTTGTTGATAAGAAGTAAAATATCTTTAAATGGTAAAAAATAAAATAATACTTAATTGTTTATAGAAACGCATTAGCAGACAATATTTGGATATTAAAATGAAAACAACACATTCGAATAAAAAAAGTTTCTAACAATTCGCACTAGACCATTCGTTGATTTCCGTTAAAAAATTTGCGGAAACTGATGTGTCTTCGCAACAATAAAAGATGGCACTACACAACAATACAGAATAAGGACCAAAGCGGAGTTCAAAGAATTATACAATCAACATATCGTACAGATAATAAAATCAAAAAAACTTCAATGATCATAGGTTTATTAAATTAGTATGGGAAGAGATCCCTGATGGAAAATGGTGGCTGGGATGACCAAGAATGCGTTAGATAAATTTCTATTTAACTGTTATTCTGTATCACTGCGACCTTTACAGATCTATTGTGAACAACCATCATTTCTTGGATAGGATTAGAGCACCCTTTCTAGCTCTTCCCTTGACAGTGGCCTCTCCACGCAACTTGGAGCAGCCGGTTTCTCCTCTACCAATACTAGATACCGCGTTCTTGCAAGTCCTTCACATTGTATAGGTCATGAAATGTAGTTTCCTCTTCCTCTTGGCAGTATTGACAGATGTCTTCATCTGCCAACACTCAGGTGTTTTCTGAGCCGACAATGTGCTGTCAAGAGGTAGACATCGTTTCACCTTTGTGATATCAGTTTTGTAATAAATTTCGCCCTTTTATCAACACTTTGGCTTGTCGGTAATTTTTCTCACTGCTCTGGGCCTTCTCAAGCCTCCATTTCTTAATGGCTGCCTTTCTGAACGTGTTAGCCGAATAGTTCCGGGACAATCATTGGGATATTAACTCTTGCTCTAACCAATTCAATAGCCTTTTTATTGCCCCGAAACCCAGAGTGCCCTGGTACTCATACCAGTGTCGGAGAATTTCAACTAGCGACATGTGACAGGGTCGCCTAACGCAGTACCACACCAGCTGTGAGCTTATTTGTGCAGAGACTATCGCCTTTAGAACTGCATGACTGTCCGATTTATGACTACGATTTTACACTTTATACTTACTTTATATTACTTCAGTCTGAATCACTGTAGCATACGCACCAAGGCTTAATTGGACTTGTATCCTGTGTCTTCTTCTATATACATATATCTGACCCTGAGCCTTTGTCAGTCTTTGAGCCATCGGTAGACCAGATTGACTCCCCTTGAATTGGGGGGTCATTGTTTCATTTATCCCTTTCCAGTAATTCTACTCAAAAGTTTCTCGCAAAGTTATACCTGGTGACTATCCTGTCCTGAGGCAAACTCATTATTTGATCCGCCTTAACCGTATCATATGGCTCTCTTTTCCCCTCAATAAGGTTATGGGAACTTCGCCTGACCTACGAATTTTAAATATCGATTGTGCGTATAAACTTTTGTTGGATTCGAATTGAAGTCAGATAACATGGAGAGATCCATCCCGGGTTGTCCCGCTACAAAGAGAGAAAGAGAGAGAGAGAGTGAGAGAGAAACTTTAAATAAACCCACGATGACCTCTAGTAGTAACTATACAAACTAACCTCAACCAACAGTATAGTTAACGATGAAATCAATACCAACAACACTGATCAGATTTAGTACATTTTACCATTATCGAACTGATGGTGCGCAATACTGTATTTTTGAATTATAAATATATATTTAAGATAAAAAGTTACTTATTTAGAAGTGGCACAATCATTTGACGAATTCACTACGTTGCATAATATTAATATTGCATCTTAAACAAAGTTAATAACCTTAAATATATAAATACATTTCATACTTGTTTTGTAATTTAAAACAAGAATCTGTTGACATCTGTATGTGGATGTTGCATTAGATTTATTAATGCTGATTCTAGATATTACATTTTTTAACATCACAGATCCATTTTGATATGTTTTTCTTTATATTATTTTAATAATATACAAAAATTAGACATTTTTGTAAATCCTTTTAGGAATTAAAACCACTCTATTGAGTAAAATCTAACAGAACAACAACTATTAGTATATGTCAAAGTCAGAACAGAAGGCGTTTTTGTCAACTGTACCTATACATTTCGACAATAAATAGTTAATTTCAATTGGTTGCTATAAAGCAATACAAAAATTTACAACATATCTAATTGTCTATAGATGACAGAAGCTCACTACGAAAAGAAAAGTGGTAATAAAGGAAGTTCGTTTTGTTTGTCTGTCCGTCCGCCTGTCTGTCTGTCCATCCGTCTGTCTGTCTGCCTTTCTGTTTGTAAACAAATCTCCTCAGTTATTGTAAGGGTTAGAAACACAAATGAGACGTAAAATTGAAGCCATGTGTGCTTCTCCAGAAATGTGATCCCAGTATTGCTTATCTAGGAATCCAGGCTTTCATTTGGCTCCAGACCATAGTTTTTGTCAAATGTTGTAGCTGATCCTTTCTTTCAGCTTGTTCGTTGCCTTGCATTCCGCTACGTCCTGTCACCCAAACTAGTTTGACACTATTATGTTTCACGTATTGCAAGATTGCGATACTTCTGCTTGAAACAAATGTTTCTGTTTCTAAATAGAGAGATTTTTTACATTTCCGTCACTGCCGTAAATTCCTGCTCCTGATTCCCCTTCAGTCTTATTGACCTCGCACACCGACGCAATACGATATTGTTATCGCCTTTCTAGAGCAACATATGTTGCTAGCAACACGACATGCCGGTTGAAAAGCAACTATATCGCCCATAATTTGCCAATATTTTGTTCATCAAGCAGTGTTAGATCCTTAAGGGTTTTAATTTTACACCCAACATGTTAGTTGATGACAATGGGAATTCGTCTTTAACAAAACAATAATATAATTTTTTTTATATTTTTTAGTTTTTTCAATAAAATACTTTTTTATGTATGTTTTATTTAATTTAATCGCATATCTGTAATTGGTGTCTTGTTTAGTAATATGACGTGTTATCAGCTGAATTAACGTTTTAAAAGTACTCGGACTCATTCGGTAACAGTTTTGAAACTGTGTGGGATGCGTCTTTATTCTGAAGCACATATACTGGCTCCATGTTTACTCAACGCTTCAAATGCTGGATGAATCCAATATCGTCTCCTTTTTCTTTTATTTCTCCTTAAAATTTGCCACAACATTATCACTTCGTCTTCATCAGACGACATTTTCAACAAGTGATTTTTATTGCTTTGGTATGCGAAGTACAACAAAATATGTTGCCTGTTGCTTATTGCATGTTGCTAGTTGCATATTGCTCCGGTGTGCGAGCTGCCTTAGACCCGTCTGTGTAACAGGTATTGCCATTCCTTACGTTGATTTATTTTTACCTGGAATGCTTTTTAGGCAGGTATTTGGAAACCTGTGGTCTGATTTCATTTCCCAGATGTCTCCAATTTCTTGCTTTATTTTCTTGTGCCCAGATCCAAGGAAAATTTCGCTTAGGTTTTCTTGCAGCCTGTAGATGTCCATCTGTGCCTCCCTCTTCAAGATTATGTGCATCCGAGGAAGGTCTAACAGGACTTCCATAGCTGTTGTTGGAGTGCCTCTTAGAGCTCCTGTTATGCCAAAGCAAACAAGTCTGAACCTCGATGAAGGCATTTTTTTGTATCTTTGGCCACCATACAAGAGAAGCATAGGTTTGTGACTGTTGGTTTGAAAGCCTCGACAGGAATAATTGGTTCGCAGGAGTGTGGAGTTTTCATGGGTTTTAAATGTTGGGTTTGAGGACTCCGCTATAGGACTTAGTGTCCTTTTCAGGGAGTGAATGGTGTCGTTTGGATGGAGTTAGCATCAGGCGTCAGCGCCGCTCCCACAAACTTCCTCCCACAACAATAATTTGGTGTTTGCTTCCTAGTTTCTGTTGTTCTGGTGTTTTCTTGATTCCTGAAGCTTCTGGAACGTGCCTAAAGTGCCAAAAAAATCTTTTTAAGTGTTGTGTTGCAGTGTATCCCATGCTGTGGCGTTTCTCTTCCGGCGTGAGGCCTCCAACTTGGCAAGGACGAAGGGATCCACCAAGGGCACATTTTTTTTGTATCCAGTGGTGTATCCATGATGTCTACCTATAGAAGAGATGAGCTTCGTCGAGAAGGTCTTCAAGTTCTACAGGAAGATCTGTCTACAGTTTGCTGAAGTCTTAGGGAGCAAAGGGGACCTTGATTTTCGGAACTGTTGATCTTCTTTGGAATACTCTATTCCAGTAGGTATAAAGAGTCCTCTGGGCTGTAATGGGCATGTAGTGTCCGAGCGACGTATCGTTGTTGTAGCGTCCGAAAACGAGAAAGAACAGGATGTATATTTGTGTTTTGGTAGACAAGGTGGCTTGGGTATAGATGGTGTAGGTTTTTGACCTAACGTATGATTACTCTCTCTGTGGCAAGAAGAGAATGAAGAAATTTTTGAGGAAAAGCAGAGTATGGCACGGTCTTCTCATTTTGTTGATGGTGAGTTTTACATCGGCGTACCACGGCTGAACCAGGAGGAGAATTGGTCCAGTATTCTTTGAGTTTTTTGGTTAAGAATTTCAGTCGGCGCTGTGGAGGTGTATAGGGCCGCGTCGTCGGCGTATAGTTGAATATTTTGAAGGTGGGGAATATCGCTAGCGTAGATAGTGTAAAAAATTGGAACTAAGATTGACCACATGTTATAAATCCAGTATCATATGTCTGGTTTTAAATCACACGTTTTGTTGTAAATGAGTTTGGTCACCTTTAAAGTGGTTATCTCTCTTAACTATCTTAAAAAGAGAGCATAGAATAGCAGAGCGGAACGTTTTGAGAGATAGTTATAAGGTATATACTTCGATCTTCTCTTTCTTTCTAACCGTCGGGGATTCCCTCTTACAGACTGACGTATGTCTTACTGATAATCTCTATGGATAATACTTACAATTAGCAACGGACAAATTTCTTCTTAAAACTTTAATCGTTATATATTTTATTAACTGACAGATAAATTTTTATACTTTTTATTTGTCGAGGTTAGTTTGATGCAAATCAAATGCATCGTAATATTTCTTAAAACCTATTACGAATCATTTTCTTACAAATTGTAACATTTGGATTTTCCATTATGTAAGAAAATAATATTATTTTTACATTGTGTCATGTTCCGTTATATTTATTTATTAACCTGTCGTATAATATTAATAAATTAATTAATTAATATTACTTTAATTAATTTAAATAAATAAATATACATGTCAATTCTGATGACATGGTATAGTATACCAAATCTATAACTATTTAGCATTTTTAGCAATTATATTTTTAATAACGTGTTTTATCATAACAATTAAACCATGATATTTATTTTACTAATGATCGCTTAAAGGTAGTGAAAAACTGAACCTATTACAAATCAAGTTCAAGGAGAAATAATGCGTTAATAATTTATTGATCGAAAAATCGATATTATTTGGAAAATAATACGGTGATTCCCACTAAGTGATAAAACAACTCGTGGATTAGTTATAGTCAATATAAGTGTTATGAAGTTAAATAAAATGTATTTATTTACTATTTTTTATCTTAAGAAGGGGCTTCCTGCTGTGAATTTTTTACCAATTTAAATGCATTTTATAACAGCTATAATTTTATCTATACATTCAAGTACCGATTTAATCTCAAAAAAAATATTTAGGACTCTTCAAAACCATGCAATATTTGTAGAATTATTAACTTATTTATCATTGCAGGATTTAACATTTACCTTGATAATTACACTCAAGAATCAAGGGCTCACTTCCTGCTGAATATCACATTTGTATATTTTTTTCCGTAATGATTGCAGGTTTGATTCATTTTGGATTAACATTATCAATTTATCTTTAACTATCGCTAAATATCAAGTTTTTCTTTAATAAGACCGGTTCACAAAACCAACTTTTTTATGTGTTTTTAATGCCCTGAATTCGAGTCCAAAGGCTTGACTTTTCAGTTAACTTTTTAGGCCAACAATCAGGGTTTACGAAGTATCCCTGCTTCTTATATATAAGGATAGTAGGGATAGAAAAAAGTATTATGTGAAAAAAATATCGCCAGCTAGAATAAATTTCGATCCAGATTCTAAAAAGGCCATTGATTGACTTTCCTATTATTTGCTTCCTCCTTTGCATATTAAGTTTGGTCTCACAAAGCAGTATGCCAAAACTATTAATAAAAATGGAACTAGTTTTCAGTATTAAGGAGAAAAGTTCACAGGAATAAGTTTGAGGACGAAAATTTTGTTAGCAAATCCACAAAGTGCTTACCGTTGTGGGTTCTGCCTTATATGGCTGAGCAAGTGAATGGAAAAATTCCGTTCAACTTTTTGAGAGTATAGAATTGGATACTGAGAAAAGCCACACATCTGGGAATGAGGAGCAGTTCCTCAACAGCAAAGAAGTGAAACTCCGTAAGTATTGTAACGGGATAACCGTAAAGGAAGGGACCTTAATTTGAAAGATTGTTATTGACAGTTGATTTTTAGAAGTTTCTAAAAATCAACTGACCATT
Source organism: Altica lythri (assembly GCA_964028335.1). Classification (NCBI taxonomy): domain Eukaryota; kingdom Metazoa; phylum Arthropoda; class Insecta; order Coleoptera; family Chrysomelidae; genus Altica; species Altica lythri. Next base: position 6,091,469 of record OZ034809.1, read on the forward strand.
TTAAATAATGTTTCTAGAAAATTCTAGAAAGATCCAAACACACTAACTAGATTAAATAAAGTTGTATATAAGGGGATGCATGGGCAGTTAATGTCAGTTCAAGTTCAAGTATTCACAAGAGTTCATTGTATTGTCAAGTTGTTAGACGTTATCCAGCAGAGTTCAGTGTATCTTAACAATTTTGTACATAAACTTGTGTAAAAAGCCCCCATAAGTGTTTCAAATTGGTGTCAGGTGTGGAGTGAAGATACAAGAATGCCTGGAAAAAAGATAAATGAACTATTGGTGGCTGAGCTCAGAAGAGAGCTCGAAGAATTAGAGTTCGAAACTACTGGGAGCAAATCCGTATTGTTGAGAAGGCTCCGTGAATACTACGTAAATAATAATTTGGACCCTGACGCTGTGGAGTTCGAAGACTAAGTTCAAAAAGCAAATTCTGAACTAACTCAACAACTATCCCGGCAACATGAGGAGCTATCCAGTCAGATGAAGAGCCAGCGCGAAGACATGTCCCAGCTCTCCCAACGAATGACGAGCCAACAAGAAGAACAGACGCAACAACTGTCTGAGCTATCACAACGAATGACGAACCAACAAGAGGAGCTATCCAGTCAGATGAAGAGCCAGCAAGAGGAGCTATCCAGTCAGATGAAGAGCCAGCGCGAAGATATGTCCCAGCTGTCACAACGGATGTCTACCCTACCAGAAGAGTTATCCAGTTCCTTCTCCCAGCAAATATCGCATTTGCGCTCCGAAATGCACACTCTTCGTGACGAACAAACTCAGCAAGTGTCCAGCTTGCGAGACGAACAAAATCAGCAAGTGTCCAGCTTGCGAGATGAACAAAATCAGCAAGTGTCCACCTTGCGAGACTAAAAAAATTAACAAGTCGCCAACTTGCGAGACGAGCAAAACCAGATCATCCAGCAAATGCAGTCCGAAATAAGAAAGCTTCAACGAGAACACGAAGCTTGTCGTCGAAACCAGCCCATCCACCACGGCGACGGAGATGCAGAAAGGACGGAAACCTGCCACGTAGACGTCGACCAACGAGGAAATGGGGAGACTACCGAGGTACGGTCGGTACGGACGACGATGAAGCCCCCGACGTTCGACGGGAAGACTTCCTGGCCAAATTACCTGAAACAATTCGACGCAGCGGCCAGAGCTAATGGATGGTCATCCCAGGAGAAGGCATTGTCCCTAACCGTAGCTCTACGAGGCGAAGCTTTAGACGTCTTGCAATCATTGACACCGGATGAAGCTGACAACTTCAAGTTATTGGTGAATCGTCTAGAGATGCGTTATGGTCAAACTCATCTACAACCGGTGTACCGAATGCAGTTAAAGAGCCGAAAACAGAAAAATGGAGAAACTATCCAGGAATGTAGGCGGATGTAGCAAGAATGGTACGACTTGCGTATTCAAATGCAGCGGAGGATTTCCTGGAGTGCCTAGCAGTCCAAACCTTCACCGATGGTCTTCGAGACGTCGAGTTGCAGCGCGCTGTACGGTTGGCGCGGCCGAAGACTCTTGTGGACGCCTTGACCATTGCCCTGGAGTTTGATGCGGCGACGGAGGCCTCACGTGGAGTTGCTCGACTAAGGGAAATCACTGGTAATTACGACCATGCCGTTCATTCCGTTAGCGACGTTGAAGCGGTAGTAGAGAGGTTTATGAAGTTATCTCCAAAAAGAAGGCGCCCAGTGAGATGCTGGAACTGCGGAGAACTAGGCCATATAAGAAATACTCGCCCCCATAAAGAAAAATCTCCTGCTGAAGTACCCCAGCAGCAGGAAAACTTTAAACGGGTCGACTCCTGGAGGGCGACTTCGACCCCAAACATTCCCGAAGCCCCTCACACCATTAAATTGGCAACTCTGCGACGTGGACAGCTTATATGTGGATGGCCTCATGGATGGGAAGAACTTTAGCATGCTGGTAGACACTGGAGCTACGAAAACTATCGTTCGACCATCCATCATTATGCGAAAGAAGATGTGGCCTACCAGTTGGAGACTGCGTACCGCTACCGGAGATTCTGCTAGAGTCTACGGTGAGATACAGGTGACGCTACAGTTTGGTTCAACCTCTCTTGTTCACTCAGTGCTGGTGGCTGACGTTGATGAAGATGTTGTTCTGGGCATAGATGTTATGCTCCACTGTGGTTTTCATTTGGATCTTCGCCAACGTATCCTTCGTACTGGTAATGAAGAAATATTCCTGCACCGAAAACAAGTTGACAAAATGCACACTCTTCGTGACGAACAAAATCAGCAAGTGTCCAGCTTGCGAGACGAACAAAATCAGCAAGTGTCCAGCTTGCGAGATGTACAAAATCAGCAAGTGTCCAGCTTGCGAGACTAAAAAAATCAACAAGTCGCCAACTTGCGAGACGAGCAAAACCAGATCATCCAGCAAATGCAGCCCGAAATAAGAAAGCTTCAACGAGAACACGAAGCTTGTCGTCGAAACCAGCCCATCCACCACGGCGACGGAGATGCAGAAAGGACGGAAACCTGCCACGTAGACGTCGACCGACGAGGAAATGGGGAGACTACCCAGGTACGAACGACGATGAAACCCCCGACGTTCGACGGGAAGACTTCCTGGCCAAATTACCTGAAACAATTCGACGCAGCGGCCAGAGCTAATGGATGGTCATCCCAGGAGAAGGAATTGTCCCTACCCGTAGCTCTACGAGGCGAAGCTTTAGACGTCTTGCAATCATTGACACCGGATGAAGCTGACAACTTCAAGTTATTGGTGAATCGTCTAGAGATGCGTTATGGTCAAACTCATCTACAACCGGTGTACCGAATGCAGTTAAAGAGCCGAAAACAGAAAAATGGAGAAACTATCCAGGAATGTAGGCGGATGTAGCAAGAATGGTACGACTTGCATATTCAAATGCAGCGGAGGATTTCCTGGAGTGCCTAGCAGTCCAAACCTTCACCGATGGTCTTCGAGACGTCGAGTTGCAGCGCGCTGTACGGTTGGCGCGGCCGAAGACTCTTGTGGACGCCTTGACCATTGCCCTGGAGTTTGATGCGACGACGGAGGCCTCACGTGGAGTTGCTCGACTAAGGGAAATCACCGGTAATTACGACCATGCCGTTCATTCCGTTAGCGACGTTGAAGCGGTAGTAGAGAGGCTTATGAAGTTATCTCCAAAAAGAAGGCGCCCAGTGAGATGCCGGAACTGCGGAGAACTAGGCCATATAAGAAATACTCGCCCCCATAAAGAAAAATCTCCTGCTGAAGTACCCCAGCAGCAGGAAAACTTTAAACGGGTCGACTCCTGGAGGGCGACTTCGACCCCAAACATTCCCGAAGCCCCTCACACCATTAAATTGGCAACTCTGCGACATCACGTGGACAGCTTATATGTGGATGGCCTCATTGATGGGAAGAACTTTAGCATGCTGGTAGACACTGGAGCTACGAAAACTATCGTTCGACCATCCATCATTATGCGAAAGAAGATGTGGCCTACCGGTTGGAGACTGCGTACCGCTACCGGAGATTCTGCTAGAGTCTACGGTGAGATACAGGTGACGCTACAGTTTGGTTCAACCTCTCTTGTTCACTCAGTGCTGGTGGCTGACGTTGATGAAGATGTTGTTCTGGGCATAGATGTTATGCTCCACTGTGGTTTTCATTTGGATCTTCGCCAACGTATCCTTCGTACTGGTAATGAAGAAATATTCCTGCACCGAAAACAAGTTGACAATGCCTCGATTAAGCTAATCGATGATATCGAACTTCCGGCAAGCTGCGAATGTGTCGTCACAGCGCGGTTGGATGGACTGGAGCCAGATGGTGCCCCAGCTATGATAGAGCCGAAGAACCATGACCATGAATAGGGAAAAGGACTCCTTGTGGGTAAGACTCTTGTTAGATCCGCCAAAGAGGTGCCCATCCGAGTTATTAACTTGAACGATCATCCAGTTCTTCTCCGAAAGGACATGGAAATGGGAAGTTTAGAACCAGTAACGGCCATAATTCACAAGGTAAACGCTACGGAAACAGTTGAGACCAACGAAATTGAACAATTAATGACAAAATTAGATCCCTCTTTGTCAAAATTAGAAAAGAAACAGGTAAGAGATCTACTTTACCGTTATAAACCTGTATTTGGTTCTAAAAGTAAACTAGGAAGAACTGATGTTGTACAACATAGAATTGACACTGGTGATGCACGTCCGATTCGACAGGTACCCCGAAGGATGCCTCAAGTTAAGAAGGAAGAAGCAGACAGAGCCCTTAAAGAAATGATTCAAAATGGCATAGTCAAACCATCCAGTAGTAGTAGATCCAGACAAAGGATCAAAAAAGGTCCGGTATAAGGAAACTAACCCTAAAAAAAAGAGATTTGGAACCATTGTGAAAACCGCAGGTGAAAACCAACTATCTGACAATAAGGGTAGGAATACTGCTCCAAAAATATCCAGAATCTTTTCTTTTAGTGAAACACTTAGCAGCTATAAAAGAGAAAATTTTGAACAAGATTATAGACCTGAATCCAAAGGCAAAAGCTAAGGCTCAATTCTGCTGTCTTGTGCAAACAAAGCCGCAGTTGCGTGGCTTAAAAGCATAATTCAGGAGCTGCACTATGAATAACTATTAAAAAAAAGCAGCTTTGGCAAAGTTTTAAATCTGTTTTAGTCAAAACGAAAAGTGGGGATTGCCAAAATTTAGTCAAGAGACTCTTGGTAAATTTTAAAAATGTTGGTTGCTTGATGAATCTTAATTGTATTTTCTACACTCTCCTATTGAGTATTTTCCTCAAAACCTTGGAGACTATAATAAAGAACAAGGAGAAAGATTTCATCAAGACGTTTTGATTAGCAAAGTTGCCAGGGTCCAGCGGGGACTGCTTTTATAGCTTCTAAATCAAGGAGCGATCAAATAATCAAAACTATCGCATTTCTGTCACTTTATACATAAACTGATCGCTTCTAAATCTAGGAACGTTGTTATTTTATCGTTCGCATTATCGCTTCTAATTCCAAAAAACGATAATTTTGACCATTTAATTGTTGAAATTGGAGGTAATAATGCAATGTATAAAATGATAACGAGTCTGAATTTATAGATTTTTAGATATCAGGAAAAAATTATCGCAATTTTATTTATATTTTCAAGTACCAATTTAATCTAAGTAAAAACATTTATGTCTGTATATAAACATGATTTATTCGTAGAAATATCAATTTCTTTACACTACAGATTCATATTTTAGGATTTGATATTTAACTTGATAATATAACACTCAATAATCAAAGGGTCCATTTCCTACTGAATATCATTTTTGTTTGATTTTTTCGTAATGGTTGCAGGTATGATTCATTTCGGATTAAACATTATCAATTTACGTTTCGTTTAACAATCGTGAAATAAAAAGTTTTTTTTAATAACACAGGCACACAAAAAAGTGAGTACTTCTAACTAGACCAACTTTTTTATATGCTTTTTGGTGCCCTGAATTCAAATCCGAAATCCATTTTTCTCTATTGGTGTTAAGTTTTGATTAAACTGCGAAAAATACTAAAATCGCAACTTTAAAGGTCGTAATACAAATCTAGTGTCTTTGTTGTTCATCAGAGATGAAAATTGTAAGTTATTAAAAAAAACTCTTGTATCTCACTCTTTTGTCTTTGATCGATCTGTGCAGTGGATTATTCTTTTATTTTCTAGTTTTATTTCTTTCTCTTTTTAACTTTTTGCAAAAATCCAACATCATATTAACATTCCACCTTCCGTGATACAGATCTTCCATGACATATAGGTCTTGATGAAATTTTTCATCTTGTTCTTCTCCAAGGATTACATGAGGATTCTATATACCAAATATCAATGACCCTGTGGCCTTCCGTTCAAAAATTACAGCGAACAAGGACGGAGCGACATCCAAGTCCATCATATAAAGTACCTAGATGGTACTTAATAAAAAAGTAATAAATACTAAAAGGTATCCCTGAGGGAAGTCTCCTGGATTCGTACTTTTTTAGGGGAAAGTAAAGGGTCAAAATTATCTGGAAATGCTCGAAGAATTACATGGGCAAATGGACAACGATCCAACACTCTCAAACATATGTCATTTCATGCATGATGGAGCTTCGAATGTGCGGGAAGAGCAAGAGTTGAGTGGCATGTGACCTGAAACCCTGCAATTTCTTCTTCTGAAGAATTCCCAAAGACCGCGTTTTTGCAAGAGAACCTTGCACCCTTCTCGACCTCCGAACTGCAGTTGAAGAAGAATTTGAAGATTTGACGTGCATCGCCGGACCATACTCTCCGTTGAGAATCGTTGTAGGATCATCAATTTGGACACTTACAGTAACCCTTTCTCGAATCCCTTTTGTAATCTCTTTGAATAAATTCATTTTGACGCTATATTTTTTTCTTAAAGCAAATTTGTTGCCTGACTTATGCCGACCTCTGAATAATAATTTTAAAAAAAATTGATGAATATATTTACAGTTTTGACAATTTAAGACATTCTAAAACTTTTTTTAATCTTTATTCATTTAGTTGATATATTACCTAACTGTATTTTCTATAAACAAAATAAATAAGTTCATCGTCCACTGAGACATTTCATTTTAATCAAAATAATTTTTTTGAGTGATTTCTTACGCAACAGTAACGAAATATTTCCATTGTTTATAAATACCTTTTGCCATATATTTATTAAGTTTTATGATTCATCTAATGGCTTTAAGAATTTTGGAAGTTATCAAAACAGGAACATTTTAAACCTTGCGCATATCTTAAACATTCGTATTTAATCCTTAACAAATATAACATAATTTATTAGAATAGAAAATTTTTTTAATAAAAAATGCCAAAAATTGCGAAAAAGCAAAATCAACACTTTTTTACGCAAATATCGACAAATACAAGTTTAAGTCTATTTCTTTTTTGGCTCAATGGCTATATGTAAAACTAAAAACACAACTCCCTTATTGGTTAATCTATACTAATATTATAAAGAGGAAAGGTTTGATTTTTTGTTTGTTTGTTTGAAATGAATAGGCTCCGAAACTACTGGACCGATTTCAAAAATTCTTTCACCGTTGGCAAGCTACACTATTCCCGAGTGACATAGGCTATGTTTCATTAAAAAAAAGGGATCCTTACTAAAATGCCATTAATGTAACCAAAAATGACCTTAAAATCCTTGCATCGCGTGCGCTGAGAATACTAGTGATTATAGAATAAAATAATGTACTACGATTTTGAAGAATATATAAATATCTACAAAAAATGCCGCGACAGCATATGTCTAACTGTTATAGTTACGTCACAATAACTATTTTTTAATTTTTTAAAAGTTTTTATCTTGGTATTAATCCTTATCAAAATAACTTATTTCATAATCACGACAGATATCACAAATTTAGCATGTGCAATGGGACGAGGCTACTTATAAAGGAATTAAAGGGCAATTAAGTTGTAGCAACCATTATAACGGAACCACCAGCTGGTCAACTAGCTCATACACTGAGGATACCGATGATCCCAATTGATTTACCAAATCCATTTAAACCGCTTCAATTTTCTATCAAAACATCTTTTGCTTTTACTAATAATACGTCTCAAGGTCAAACCTTCCAATTAGTAGGGATCGGTTTTCCTCATGGCCAACCGCCTAAGGCGGATCGGAGCACCTGAAAATCAATTTATTTTGCTGCCAGAAAATAAAACAACATGTAATATTGTTTATAGGGAATCGTTGACCCAATAAATTTAATGGCTTTCGTTATTTGTTTTTAATCCCCGTGCAAAGCCGGGACGGGCTGCTAGTTATTCATATGGCACTTAAAAGTCCAAAGTTTTTTAGATACCAATAACAATAAATATTGTGCAATGATCAATGTGCAATATCAAATAACAATGGATATTCTTGAATATTCTTTTTTAATATTATAGAAGGATCCAGAATTTTTTTGTTATCAAGATAGCTTGCTCTAAATTAACATGAGTAATACAATATTAATTTTATCACAGATATCACAATTAAACGATTATATTATTAAGTGAATCTTATCTATTTCATTAAAACCAGATTTTATCATTGCAATATAAAATTAATCGTATTTACTTCCGAAAAACAGGAATTGACTTGTAACAGATTCAGATAAATTTAAGTATTTTTCTATATAAAAAGTAATTAAAAATTAAAGTCAATAAGTTGTTACTTAATAATCATTAAGGGATTAGTAGTTTTCATGTGATGCGTGCACAAACATACAGACAGACAGACAAAAAAATCTAACCACGACGTCGTTCGCGTGGCGTGTTGTTTTTTGTATAAAAATTTCTTTCCTCACCCCGTTAAAACCATTCGGTGGAGTTGCTAATACATTCAGAAAGGCAGCCATTGAAAAATGGAGGCTAGAGAAGGCCCAGGAGTGGTGGGAAAAGATCACCGGGCAAGCGACAAGCCAAAGTCTTTATAAAGGAACACTCGGCGCAGTTTACTGCAGAGCTGCTATCACAAAGGCGAAACGATGTCAGAATGATTATCAGTCTCTTGACAGGACATTGTAGGCTCAGAAAACACATGAGTCACCTGAACTTAGCAGATGAAGACATTTGTCGATACTGCCAAGAGGAGGAGGAAACCGCATTTCATGTCCTACGCTAATGTGAAGGTCTTGCAAGGACGCGGTATCTAGTACTGGGAGAGGAGAAACCGGCTGCTCCAAGTTATGCGGAGTGGCCACTGTCGTGCTATTAAGTCTCATTAAGAGGGCAGAGCTGGACAAGGTTCTCTAATCCTATTCTTGAGATAATGGGTGGTCACAATAGATCTGAAAAGGTCGCAGTGATACAGGCTAACAGCCAACCCAATAAACATCTAATCTAATCTAATCACCCCGTTAAAGGGGTGGGGGGAGAAAGTTTTATACACCAGATATTAAGTTGAAAGAAGACAAAAACGTCTTTGAAAACCGCATTCGAATAGGATCAGTAGTTTTAATGTGATGCGCGCACAAACATATACACTTCTACAATTTTATTATATGTATACAGGGTGTCCCAGAATTAACTACGGAAACTTCGTATACGTATTCCTTAGATGACAAATAAGTAGGGTCTTTCCTATAAAAAAAAATTTTTTAGAGACTCCTGTCAGAGTTATAAGATAACCCTTTAAAGAGGGGCGGTAAAATGTGTGCTACTTGATCGCAGTACACGATACTCAATTGACATGGTCCTACTTTTTATTTTTTTACTCCAAACCGAAAGGATTTTGCAAAAAACGACAAGGAACAAAAAAGATTCTAAATAATCAAAACTTCCTAAAATAATTTTTTGTTATTGCAAATATTAATTGCTAAGAAAGTTACAAAAAAAATATTAAGAGGGGTTCCTTGATTTGCACCCTTAGAATGGGGTAGGGCAGGTGAAAAGTGGCAGGCGAAATGCGTCTTTATAAAAATGATGTTCACCCAAATTTTTAATTTTTATCTTGGACCAATCAGAAGATATTAATTTAAAACCGTATTTTACCACCCCTCTTTAAAGGGTTATAACTCTGATAGGAGTCTCTAAAAAAATTTTTTTTATAGGAAAGACCCTACTTATTTGTCATCAAGGAATACGTATACGAAGTTTCCGTAGTTAATTCTGGGACACCCTGTAGATATAGATAATTACACAATCATGATTTCGATTAAAAAATATATACTTATATAATTACATTCATTTTCAGTTATTATCAAAATTGTTTTTAACTGTGTTAGTTATTTTTTTCAAATTTAATGATTTCTTAAAATGTAAATTTTTATATTAAAAATTATACGGGCATCCAATTGTTAAAGCTATGATTTTTATAAAATAGAAGGAAATGAACTTAATTTAACACTTCGGGTGTTTTTGGGTTCGCTGAAGACAAATAATGAAATGAGACGGTGATGGTTCTCAAGGTGCCTCTGATGCCCAGAGTTGATCACGTCTTCTGGTGTTCTAATCTAATCTAATCCAAGTAAACCTGGCATGGTCCCTCCTGTGGAGCCCCATGTTTAAAACACTGCTTCCTATGGGAATATTGTGACCAGGTTCGGCACCAACAGTCCTTACATGCACCCGATGCGTGCAGGACTCTAGTTTGCTCAGCTGAAAATCAACACCACGCTGATCTTCAGGTAGGCTTGAATCCAGGTGTCCCAAGTTCCTTGATTTACTGTTGCCACAGGGCAGTTCCCTTTATAAGAGTTTTGAGTCCTGTGGCTAGCTCCTCAAGGTGGTGATAGGATTCAGGGTTCGTCTCACCGAAGATAAGAACCGTTTATGGTCCAAGGCCTCACACTCGAATAGAATGTGAGTTGCCGTCTCATCGTCCATGGCGCACAATCGGCACGAGATGGGTTCCTGTGTCAGAATCCCCATCCTTTGAAGGTGTAGTCTGAATGGTCCATGCCCAGTGAACAGGCCCACCAGTACTTTTATCTGACTCCTGCCAAAATTCAGTATGTCAGACGTCAGTTTTTTGTCTTCTGGAGTAATTTATACAAAATCATTTGAATCTCATTTTTGTCGTCACACAACAAGAGTGTCATGACGGCGATGATATCTGAGGCACCTAGTGCTCTCTGCTCTCACAGTTTTATGAAAATTTTATAAGATATCAATCGAATCTCGATATCAGGACGTTTTTGTGATTGCAGAACACGAATGTAAAGACGGTGATGGTTTTTAAGGTACCTGGACCTGGTGCACAGTGGGGAATTTGACTCTTAGAGCTTTATGGAAATTTGACACAAAATTAGTCGAAACTCGGTAATCGGAAGTTTTTGTAGTTCTAGGCTCCGAAAGTGATTGTTTTCGAGGTACTCTAAGACAAAATCGATGTTTCCAAGTTCTTATGGTCCCAGAACACGAATCTAATGATAGCGATAGTATTCGAGGTATTTGGTGCCTAAGAGGATCTCGACTTTTTGTATTTTTGGAAATTTGATACAAAATCAGTCGAAACTCGTTATTTGGATGTTTTTGGCTTGCAAAACACGAATAACATGACAGCGATGGTTACAGATGTACCCGGTGCTTAGGAAGGGTATTAGTCTTAGGAATTTATCGAAATTTGATTCAAAATCAATCAAAAGTCGGTGCTTGGAAGTTTTTTGGTCGCAAAACCTGAATATCATGACGGTGATGGTCCCAGAGTTACTTCGTGGCTAAGGAGGATCTCGACTGTCAGGGCTTTCTCAAAATTTCATACAAAATCAATCAAACCCCGATTTTTTGTGGTCACAGAACGTGAATGTCACGACTGCATATATTTTACACTGGATAGATAATGATCAACTTTTGTAGTGATACTTCTATTAATATAATCGGAGTTTTTGGTTAATTTCACTGTCTATTATAGTCCTGACCAACTTTTCGAGAATATTTAAAAAGCACTTGCGAGAGAATACGCGGACCTTCTTAGTAATTCCGTGTGGAATACAATCAGATATCTGAAGATTTTTTTATAGAAGATACACGCATATTTTTGACTAATTACTTCCTTTCTATAATCAACTCATCACGAAATTTGAAATGATATTGATAGATAATATACAGACTTTCGAAGTGATTCCTTGGACTGACTTTACTAAGTACTTTTTAAAGATATAATTTAATTTTTAAACAATTTTTTTATAAAGGAAACTCGCATACTTTTGGTTAATTCCCCACTGTCTGTACCCAACTTTACGAAAACTTTTAAAATGCACCAGGGATACAATTAAATCGTTAAATATTTTTTGTCTTACTCCACCACTGTCTATGCCCACCCCTTCGCGAAAATTTAAAATGCACTTGATAGATTATGCGTGGAATTTCGTGGTGATTCGTAAGAAAATGTATCACGTTTCCGATTTTTGCGACTAGACGATCAATTCGGAATAGGAGACGAATATCCTACTCTTAGTGACTCATTTAAAAGTCCCATTTTTTCGGTATAGGAGAAAATAATGTCTGGTTTATTAGTCGTCCCAAAATAAATGTTGAGAAATTTCTATCTACAGAACTTGGTTATACTTCAGAGATTTTTCAGTAAGATTTTTTAACAGGATTTTTGTGTAAATTTTTTCTGGTAAGAAGGCTGTATAATCCAAATATTTTTTTTATTTTCATTAGATTTTTGTTAATAAGGTTTTTTATAATACTTACGTTAGTTTCTAACGTTTATCTTTCTTAATTTTGATAAATAGAAGGATACAAGGAGTAATCGGTTTACAGGAGTGTAATGTTGGTGGGTTTTGGGTGTTGGGTTTAAGGACCTCGTTATAGGACTTAATGTCCTTTTCAGGAATGGATTATAGAGGTAGAATAATTCGTCGGCACTATTCAGTGTTCACTTTCTGGTTTTCTGACTGTTTCGGTGTTTTCTGGTTCCTGGAACGTGACTAAACTGTCAAAAAAATAAATTTTTGGTGTGACTGTGGGTGTGTGCAGGTGTGTAATCCCACGTGGTGCAATGAGGGTTTGGGAGATTGACGTTGTTGCGTGTCTCCTTGGGTGTGAGGCCTTTCATGTGACAAGGACGAAGGGAACCACAGAAACCTTCGTCAAGGGCTCAGTTTTTTTTGTATCCTGTTGTCTTCCTGTATCTACCTGTAGAAGAGAGGGGTTTCGTCAAGGAAGTCACCAGTTTCTGCTGGAAGATTTCTGTCTACGGCTTGGAAAAGTCTCAATGGGGTAAGGGGGATCCTAATCTATGGAATTTTTGAGGTTTTAAATCAAAAAAAAGAAAGAGAAAGTATTCTGTATTTTAGTAAACAAGGCGGCTTGGGTAAAGTTGGTGTAGGTTTTTAACTTTGCGGATGATGGCTCTCTCTGTGGTAAGAAGCCAATAGAGGAGTCTCTAAAAAAGAGCAGAGTATGGAGTGGCATCTTCCGAGTCTACCACCCAGAGCACCTAAGAAAGACGCTTATCTTTTCATTTTATTCATGGTAAGTTCAATATCGGTGTCCCACCGAAGTGTTTGAGTGAATCGCATGTTCAAGTAGGTTACCTGGAGCTTTCCTCTGATAGGGAATGCTGATATGGTCGAAAGTGAGATTTTCTCGTTGGCTGAGGGTTAGATGTCTGAAGATCATTATGAAAGCGACCATAAGAAAATCTTCGAATCATTTTTTTTAGTTCTGCAATTCACCACGAGAGGGCGCAATCGAAATTTATAATGAATTATATATTGACGTGAAAATTTTCGGAAAAATTGACTTTCGTGGTCGCTTGTATGATAATATACTTTTTCTGCATTTTATATGTCTAGTAGTTTCGAAATATGACCGCTAACCACCATAATGAAATACCCTGTATCGTTTTTTGAACCCTATATACAATAAATTGTACTAAACTTTGTAAAATACATCATTTTACATTATAATGATATATTATTACCAAACAGTTTATCGGTTATTATCATTTATTTTATAAGTGCATCATTCCGGATGTTGCTTATATAGTTTTCCAACAAAATAAACATTTACTAATCATTACAAGTATGAAATCATATTGATATTTAATTATTGTATCTGATTCGAATATTTATAAGTATACAAAAAATACCTGATTGACTGGTCTATTACTCTTACCAATAAATTTAAACCGCAATTCTAATAATGTGCATGTTTTATGTGCATGCAAATTTATTTAATTCTATTTCTATCACATACTTAGTCAATATTTTCTTTCTTGTAGGTGTTAACTGACAGGGTATTCCCCTAGTTTTAATTTTTGCGGAAGAGAAGTAGTAAGTATTATAACTTTTATTTTTAATTAAATATTGATTATTAATATTTGCATAATATTAATAATAGCTGTTTAATTTGTTATGTGATATATTTTATATGGAAAATATTACCAACAATACTAATTAGTTAATTAAAAACGTTTAAAAACAATTAACAAATAATACAAAATGAATTCAGTTTTAAAAAGAAAATTCCTTGGTCCTAAATATATATTTTTTTACGTTTTCACCCATTAAGTCTATTTCTAGTACCTACCGAGTCTTACCGCTTACGGCTTGAATAACTTTGAGCACTTTACGAGTAATGCTCCCACTCTTCGTTAAGAGCCTCAAAAAATTAGTAAAGTGTCAGAGGACACGCGCTCTCTGATCTCATTTGCGTAGGGCAGTCCAATTTTTGCATTTGGACTTTGTTAAAGTACATATTCAGCACTTTATCAATATGTGTAGAGGGTTGTTGTGTATAAAAAGAAAATTTTCTCTCATAAATACTTCCAATATTTGCAGTTATTCAGATGAGTATTTAAAGCCACATGAGCTACACTAGCGAGATCTGTCTTAATTTGTCCCCAGACCATTTCGGATTCTCTACTAAAGTAAACTTTCGTTACCGATTACAGTGCATTCTACACAACGCTCTTCAAGAGTCCTCCATACTCTAATGCAACCATAGCAAATCTGGATTCATCCGAACATCCGAATAGAAAACTCATTTTTCTTTCATCGGCGAACCAATGAATATGATTACGGATAAATTGTCACATCACTGTTTTGTGACGTGATAGCAATAAGGTTCTATATGTCAGACCTGTTGTTTTAGTTATCTTTAAATTGTTTTTCTTTCATTTCAACATTTCTGGCATAATAAAGCTCATTCTGAAGCTTTTATGCAGTGAAATTCTATTTCGCAATCATGTTAAACAAACAAATCGGTCATCAGCTTCATATGTGACGCTTCTGCAACCTTATCCTAAATTTTTGAATTTGGACTCTCTTAAAGTACCTATTTAAAACCTTAGCAATATGTGGACTAACGTTGTTCTGTGTAAAAAGTAAATTTGCTCTCACAAATGGTACTACATGCGCTTCCAGTATTTTAGTTATGTACCAATGAGCTTTTAAAGCCACATGAGTTAAAGAAGCGACATCTGTATTAGCTTCGAGATTTATTCCTTTCCATACCAATACAGATAGTCTTCTACAACTTTTCTTACCGATTATGGCCGATTACAGTACATTTATCACGACGCACTTCAGGCGTTCTCCACACTCTATTACGACCATCGGCTGAATTTACAGCAAATCTGGATTCATCCGAAAAGAGAACTCTTTTCATCTCACCGGAGATCCAATAAAGATAATTGCGGATAAATTGTAATATCGCTCTTTTGTGATGTAGTAGCAATAAGGACCTATTTATTGGTCTTCTGCTTGTTAAACTGTTTTCTTTTAGTCGTCTCCGATTTGTTTTTCCCTTACTTGAACATTTCTGGCATTATAAAGCTCTTTCAAGAGCTGTGTTGCATTAAAATTTCTATTTCGCAACGATGTTAAATGAAGTTTAACTTTCTTAAAGTACCTACCTATTCTGTGACACTATTTGGACGGGCGTTGTCTTTCATAAAAAGAAAGTTTTCTCTCACAAATGGAACTAAATGTTGTTCCAATATTTTATTTGGGCATTTAAGGCCACATGAACTACAGGAGCGACATCTGTCTTAGAGTTTCATTCCTCCCCAAAACATTACGAACCCTTTTGCAAAAAAGAAAGTTTTCTCTCACAAATGGTACTAAATGTTGTTCCAATATTTCATTTGGGCATTTAAGGCAACATGAGCTACAGCAGCAACATCTATCTAAGAGTTTTACTCTTCCCCAAACCATTACGGATCTTCTTACATAAAAAGAAAGTTTTCTCTCACAAATGGTACTACATGTCGTTCCAATATTTCATTTGGGCATTTCAGACCACATGAGATACAGGAGCGACATCTGTCTTAGAGCTTCATTCCTTCCCAGACCATTACGGATCCTCTACTAAAACTTTTCTTATCGATTATAGTGCATTTTACACAACGCTGTCCAGGCTTCCATCATGCTCTAATATGACCATCGGATGAATTTATAGCAAATCTGGATTCATCTGAAAAGAGAATTCTTTTCCTTTCCTTAAAATTATTACTTACTTCTTTTGTTGTTATAAACTTCTTTTGTTGATATAAAAACCTACGCGAATTTGCAGTTTAAATCAGCCGAAGTTTTAACTTCTAAAACAGACTTAATTTTCTCAAAATTTCAGTTTTATACGAGATATCACAGTCGTTTAAGATATATTCTTGTTCATTATTTTTGAGTGTTTTTAAATATTCTTGCATGCACGTTTCTATAAGAAATTGCGTTTAATTATAATGATTTTTTCTTTGGTTTTATATAATATCAACTATTGTCTGAATAATAACTGTTTAACTTACGAGCAAGCATTGTCAGTGTTATTTGAACTCTGTTTTAAAATTTACTATAAAAGTAAGAGTTTGATTCTTTATTGTAAAAAAATAACAGTACTAGTAAATGACGTTTAAATAACTGTGATATGACGAACTTTCGTTTTTTGACCTTTTCCTCTCTTTATATATACTTTAAGTTGGTAGTCTTGTTTACAACGCCCCTTTTAAACAATACATTGCTAAAAAAAAATAATAAAAATGCGTCTACTAAATATTGATTTCAATTAGAATATTTATTAAGGTTTCTTATTTTGGATACAAAACAATGAGATTGCAGAATCAAGCAGACAGGTATAAGATACAGTTCTTGACAATCAAAATGACTATTTGAAAATTAAATCTTATTTAAACCAAATGTTTTAAGCATTAAAAGCATTTAAAATTTATACAGTTTACAATAAAAATATAAATAGATTCTGTAGTAGTGAAAAAATTATTGTCTAAGACTAGTATGGTGAAATAGTTGTTTAATGTTCGTGTGAACGTAATACTCGCCTTCGACTCGTGTTATAAAAATTTTCACTCGTGCGGAATATATTGCAACCGTATAAAGACAAAAACATTGATGTGATTTTTCTTGATTTTATATTCTTTTCCTCTTCTGTTTTTTATCTTATTTTCTCGTTATTTTTTCTAATTTTTATTTTAGTTTTTCGTGTTTTAGGTTTTTCCTTTTTTTTTCATTTTGTTTTTCATAATTTGTAACTTTCGTTTTTGAGCATACCATCCGAACTATATATTTTTATATTATCTATTGTTATCGCGCCGATACAAGAGGGGATTGCCAGTTTGGTAGGGGAAAATATGTCTCTTCGATAGATTATGATTTAAATTCGTGCATTTTATATGTAAATCTTATTAAATTCAGATTTATTTCTTAATATCTTCACCCTTCATTCTGGGTGATTGCCATCTATAAGAAGGGCCCTATTAAGGACCAGTTAATTCATACAGGAAATTACGTTGTCTGCCGACAGCCATTTTGAAGCCGACACCAATTGCAGTTCCGTTCCACATCTAACGAAAATCCGACAGGAAGTCTCTTGAAAGGAATTCAATCCACCTTGCATTTCCGTTTCTCATCTAAACGAAAATCCGACAGGAAGTTCCTTAAAAGGAAATTCTATCCACATTTGTAGTACCGTTCCACAACTAATCGAGAGTCCGCCAGAAGTCTTCGAAAACCCAAAGATAAGAGAAATAATTAATTATTTAATTAATTTTTACTAAATAATAATTAAAGTAATAAATCTACTTAAAACTGATTTTTCAAATTTTATTTGTGTGTCTTTACTTGGCGCCCTTTACTTACTGTTTGGAGGGAATTAAATAAAACTCAGAAGGAAGCCACGACCCTCAGGAGCTAGCCTAGGGTAATTTAAGGGTTACAAATTGGCGCCCAACGCCAATGTAACTTTTAAAGGGTTAATTAAGCTACAAATTACAATTTTTTCTTGATTTTTTAAATTTTTTCGTTATTAGATTTTGTGTCGTTTTTTTTTCTATTTAAGATTATTTCTTAATATATTTTTCTTGTTTTTTGCTTTTTCTTTTGATTTTTTTGTGTTTCCATTTTCTTACCCTTTTTTACCAGTTTTTAATTTTTTTTTTAATTTGTTCATTTTGTGTTACGTTTGGTCCCATTTTTTCGCATTTTCAATTTTTTCTTGATTTTACTACTTTTTTTCGATGTTTCCTCAATTTTCCGATTTCTTTATTTTCCAGCTTTCTCATTTTGCAGTACTTTTTCAATTTGTGCGATTGTTATCAAGTTTTTTGATTCTATCCCGATTTTTCCAGTTTGTGGTTTCTTTTTTTTTATTTCGTCGGATTTTTTTGTTTGTTTCCTGTCTTTTATTTTTTAATTTTTCGTGTTTTACTTGCTTTTTGTATGTTTTTTAGTTTTATCCTGTTCTTTCGTTGTTTTTATTTCTGTTTGATATTTTTTTGTTTGCTCCTAGCTTTGTACCCATATTTTTTATTTTTTTATTATTTCTATTTTTCTTTTATTGTCATTTTTCATATTTATTATTTTTTGTTTAAAGTTTTTTTTGTTTGTTCCCATTTTTTCGTATTTTCTATTTTTTTTATTAAATGTTTTTTCTTTTTATCTTGCCCTTGAATTTTTGTATTTTTTTATTGTTCGCATTTTCGGTATTTTTTCAAAATTATGCGATTTTATTTTTTTATTTTTGATACTTTGTCGGTTTCTTCTATTTCTTTGTATTTTTTTATCGCTGGTTTTCAGATCTTTATCCATTTTTTGAATTTGTTTTTTTTTTTTTAATTTTTGTATTTTCTACGATTTTAATTTTTAGTTCTTTACCAATGTTTTTGTATTTGTTTTTATTTATTTATTTATTTATTTTTAATTTTTTTTATTTTTTTAAATTTTTTTTTACCCATTTTTACCATTTTTTTCTCAGTTATTTTTCAATTATTCCTATGTAGATGTTCAGTCACTATAAAAATATTTTAAACTATATTTTAAATAAAACAGAAGATCAATTTTAATTAAATATATTTACAGATTTATCACAAAATATAATTTTAAAAAAATTTTGAAATAAATAATTAATAAATTAAATATAACAATTATTTGTCTGTACAAAGGCACATTCAAAAAAATATTGCTTATGTCAAAGTTAGTTGCAAAAACATCACAATTTTTAAACCTAATAATGGAATGAAAATGATTTAATAAATACAATAAATAATTGAATGGCGGAATGATAACGCGAAAAATATAAAAAATATCTATCCGGTTCTAAAATACTGATTGTAGATAGTTTTTTTATTATATTCCTTATAAAAAAATGCATCACAATATTTGAGACTGAATTTTATCAAAATAAAAAAAAAATAAGTTAAAATATTCAATACGGTAAAAGTCAGTCTCTTTTTATTGGAAATATTTATAATACTTACAATTACTATATATCACAATGTATAATACAAAATCAGAGTATTGTCACTTAAAGAAAATACTCTTAAAAGGAACAAACAATTTGCAATTGATGACAAATTTAAACAATTCAAACTGTCAAACGTCAAATGTCAACAATTTTGTTAAACTTTCAAATATTAACTGTCAAATATCTACTGTCAATCAATTTGCAATCGATGACAAATTTAAACAAATTCAGATGTCAAACGTCAAGTGTCATCATTTTTTTAACCTTCAAATATTAACTGTCAGCTATTAACTGTCAAACAGTTTGAAATCGATGACAAATTCAAACAATTCAAGCTGTCTAACTTCAAGTGTCAACAGTTTTTTTTAACTTTCAAATATTAACTGTCAGTTATCAACTGTCAAACAGTTTAAAATCGATGACAAATTCAAACAATTCAAGCTGTTAAACGTCAATTTTTTAAACTTTTAAATATTAACTGTCAGCTATAAACTGTCAAACAGTTTGAAATCGATGACAAATTCAAACAATTCATGCTGTCTAACGTCAAGTGTCAACAGTTTTTTTTAACTTTTGAATATTAACTATCAGCTATAAACTGTCAAACAGTTTGAAATCGATGACAAATTCAAACAATTCAAGCTGTCACGTCAAGTGTAAACAGTTTTTTTATACTTTCTAATATTAACTGTCAGCTATCAACTGTCAAACAGTTTGAAATCGATGACAATTTTAAACAATTCAAGCTGTTAAACGTCAATTTTTTTAAACTTTGAAATATTAACTGTCAGCTATAAACTGTCAAACAGTTTGAAATCGATGACAAATTCAAACAATTCAAGCTGTCTAACTTCAAGTGTCAACAGTTTTTTTTATACTTTCTAATATTAACTGTCAGCTATCAACTGTCAAACAGTTTGAAATCGATGACAAATTCAAACAATTCAAGCTGTCTAACTTCAAGTGTCAACAGTTTTTTTTATACTTTCTAATATTAACTGTCAGCTATCAACTGTCAAACAGTTTGAAGTCGATGACAAATTCAAACAAATCAAGCTGTTAAACGTCAATTTTTTTAAACTTTCAAATATTAACTGTCAGCTATCAACTGTCAAACAGTTTGAAATCGATGACAAATTCAAACAATTCAAGCTGTCTAACGTCAAGTGTCAACAGTTTTTTTAAACTTTCAAATATTAACTGTCAGCTATCAACTGTCAAACAATTTGAAATCGATGATAAATTCAAACAATTCAAGCTGTCTAACGTCAAGTGTCAACAGTTTTTTTTAACTTTCAAATTTTAACTGTCAGCTATCAACTGTCAAACAGTTTGAAATCAATGACAAATTCAAACAATTCAAGCTGTCTAACGTCAAGTGTCAACAGTTTTTTTAAACTTTTAAATATTAACTGTTAGCTATCAATTGTCAAACAGTTTGAAATCGATGACAAATTCAAACAATTCAAGCTGTCTAACGTCAAGTGTCAACAGTTTTTTTTTAACTTTTAAATATTAACTGTCAGCTATCAAGTTTTCAAATTTAGCCATCAATGCAAATGTATAGTCACAATAAAATAAAATCATACGAAAAAAATTCACGAGTTATAAGCGTATATAAAACAGAACCTTAAATTATAATATAATAAATAATAATAAGTTAAAAGTTTAAATTTAATATCACAGTTATTGACGTTATTGTCACTAAAATTTTCTACATTGGTTTATTTATAGCTTTTGTCCTTTTAGAATTCCGGTGTTTCCTTGGCCACTTTTTATTTTTCTCACTAGTTTTTTTATTTTTAGCACTACTACTCTCTTTTCCTGATTTGTTTTTAAGATTTTTTTTTACAAACTTTCTACTAAGCTGCCTACCTTTTCGCATAAATGTTTTTAGTTTTTTGACAATATCCACATCGATAATCTGTGCTTCAGATAGACTCATTCTATCTGGCACACATTCTTCATTATTCATCCTCTTCTGGATCATCTTTATAGGAATATCTTTTCTATTTGGTAGTTTAAATCTTCGTTCTAGGTTCTCACTGAACTCACATAGAACGTTTCTCATGTTTACCGACATTTCATCATAGATATCTGATCTTAGTGTTACGTTGAATTTGGTATCTGTCTCTATTGGAACGTTTCTTAATTTGTGGATGAATTGGGAGAAGGCCACCAATGACTCGTAGAAAATATGATTCGCCTGCAACAAAAATAAAAAAAACGGTTAGACTTAATTTGGTTATAGTTCATTTATGAAGGGTTGAGGTATGGAGCACTATCTCATATGAGAATTCAGCAGAAACAATGTCCGCTAGCAAACAGCAGATTACAGTTCAAAATTTGACCGAAATGGCGCTAATATTAAATATGACGTGGATGAAGTTTAGATCTAGGCTTTCCAGGTTTATAAATTAAGAGTTTAGGTATATACGTTTATGGTTTAGAGGAATTAAGATTTAGGTTACTTGGTAAGGATGAGATTTTTTTATGTCTTTCGTGAGGACCGCAAGTTTCCTAAAAGTACCACATTCTTTCGTCCAGCCAGAGTCTCCACGGAGGACTCTATGTCGTCCTCCGTGGTTACTGCGTCGATACCGATCAGGAAAATTTTCCTTCTGACAAAGCTGCCCCTAGCTAAGGTGCTCGAGGCGTAGTCGCCCAAAGCAACTATCTTCCTTACCCTTTTGGTCATCTACCTGTCACCATCGAGTTCGAGAAGGGGTCTCCTTCTATCATCTCTCTTATACTCCTGACGCTTACATCCTTAGTGTCTTTCAAACTCACAGGCAGACCCTTTAACAGCTCGGCGTATGACTTTTCTTCTTTGCCCTTAATCAATACAGCACCCTTTCGCTTTTTAGGCTTTTTTGCAACCACGGATCACGCTTTTTTCCCAAAGACAAACATCTCGTTTACACCCGCGTGTACAGCTGCTAGCTTCAAGATCTGCCTGGAAGTCTCCAGCCCGAGTTTCCTGGTGCTGCAAGTCCCACGCTTTCCCTTTCAGTCTCCTTTACTCGCTTGCACTTGCACAAGGCTGTTAAGTCTTGCAAGTCCCGGAGCTCCTCATTTCCTTCACTTCTGTTTAAGGGTTTATCTTATGCACATATATCTCCCCTCTTTCCTCGAGTTTGGGTTTATTCGATTATGATTTAGAGGAATTAAGATTTAAGTTACTTGGTTAGGTTGAACCCTATTTATTTGGATTGGCCATAGTTGGGTTTGGTTTATATGTGGTTAGAGTTAAAGTTAGGCTTTTTATACGGTTATTGTTTAAAAGGATTTTGATTTAGGTTTCTTAGGTTGCAATTTGGTTAGTTTGAGATTTAGTTAGAATTTGGTCAACATTTCATTAATTGGTTAGATTAAAATTTGGTTTGGTTTGTAGGTTTTATGAATTTTTTTTTGGTAAAATGTAGGATTGGATAATACAAAATAATAAAAATAAACTTACCTTCTTTTTATTCGAAGCTTGTTTAATTAATCTTAGAGTAACATTGATTTTTGGACACCCACTTCTCATCTTACTTTGAGGCACCTGTAACCAAAAATAATTATTAGAATCACATTTAGTTTACCAAAATTCAACACACTTACATTTGGATATAATGTCTTTATTTTCTCAGCTATCGAATTTAATTTAATAAAAAATATTTGGAATTGAGTATCCACAGGACTTCTACCACTTCTTGCATGTCGTAGTTGTAACTGTTGCATTTGTGCTGTGCAAGGATGCTGCCACCAATCATCAGTTTTTGAAGATTCTAATGGAGCACCAACAGTTGTTGAAGAAAACAAAAGAAATGTTACACCCAACATGAATATATATCGATTATCTGCAAAAAAATAATTGAATAAGAAACTTTGTTAAACAATATTTATTTTGTTATAAAGCAACTGGATCAAAGAAAATTTAAATTCCAATAACATATAAAGTAACGTCAAAATTTTGTTCAATAACCTAGTAATATTATCGAGAAAACCGCTGTTTCCGATCTTCTAAGAAACCGATAAAAGTTGTGTCAATGGTACCAAAGCATTATTTACTTAATTGTCTTTGTTATTTTTTTTTTATTTAGTAAAAAATATGGTTTTATAAGTAATTTAATAAATCAAAATACAAATATATAAGATAAACAACACGTTTGTGCTACTTTTAATAGTAAAATAAATTAAGATAATTAAATTAATTAAAAATTAGAGTTTTTAGTAATAATTAAATGTAATTTGGATTAAGTATTTGTCATATATATTAATTATTCTTTCTATCAAAAATTCTGCAATTTTAAAATACTTTATTTATCTATTCTTTGCAATAAAAGAAAAATTCTTCAAAAATATCATCATTTATTAATAATAATAATATATTTTAAATTGTTTCGTATTCAAGGATAAAGGGGTAAAAATGTTGTTAAGGTGGGGAAAAAAAGTGAAACATTACTTTATAGTAATTTCGGTTTAACTTTCAACTAAAAGTTAACTTTGTGGCAATAAACTTTAATGTATTTTTATGAAAGGAAACTACCTGAATCTATTGAATAGGATAATAAATATTTTAGTAAAATATCGAAATTCGTTTGGGTGCAGATTTTGGAAACGACAAATAATACCAATACTAAGCATGTCGAATTTTTGACATGAATAGACAGAATTTTAATTTACTTAATAACCGTGAAAATAATTCTGAATCAATTAAATAAAAAAAAATATTTTTAATAAAAAAAATGATCTATTTTTGGAAATCCCAATTCAGTCTTCGATTTAAATTTTATTAATTAATGTTTTTGTTACATATTCCGTTTTTGGAACGAAGTTACCTTTCGGGCGTTACGACCAGTTACGACTGAGGCTAGCGGCTATCCGAAAAAAATTCAGACCAAAAGTTGTCACGACACGACACATGCATGTTTCTCTGTCTGTCTGTCTGTCTTTCTCTCACAGACCAAAAAATAAAAAACTCTCTCTTTCTCTCTCTCTCTCTCTCTCTCATAGATAGATATATTACAATAGAAAAGACACTATTTTAAATTAAAAGAAAATGTACATTAAGAAGAAAATACTGTAGAAAAAAAATAATTACCTATAATAGTATTATATTTTATTTTAGCCTGTTTTTATAAATTAATAAATTCATAAACATTTTAAAAATAGTTCGTAACTTGACTAGTTAGGTACGTCAAATTACCTTAACTGTCAGTTACTGTCAAATATTTTAATTTTAATATTTTGTATTAAGTTGTTAATTCCTGTTTTAAATTTAATTGAAATAGAAAGTAATTCTAGGTAGATGTATGTCATCTAAACCTTTGGTATCGTATAAATGGACACTTTTGTTAAAAGAAACGAACTGTTGAAAATATTCAGGTAATAATGGATTTACTATTTTCTATTTTGCTTTAAACAGTGTACTGTCACGACTTTGTTAAAGTTTATACAGGTTTTTTGTAAATAATAAATAATAAAATAATAGAAAATAATAACAATAATGTATCATGACACTCCTGAGAGTGTTTCTGTACAAGTTCTGGATATTGCTGATAGACTTAGGTAAGTAGACATTTTATACAGACATTATGCTTATGTAGGTATGTATAAACACTCTGTTGTGTTTACAAATTACAATTACAATTCCTTCACTAATTAATCGAAAGGAACTTTGTTCCATCCGGGTGTCCCTTGACACCTCTCACTTTTTTTCTAATTTTTACGACTTTTTCTAGTTTCTTCGTTTGCTTTTAATGATTTATTATTGTTTTTGTCGATTTTATCATATTTTTTGTATATTTATAGGTTTTTACTTTTTTTTGTTGTATATTGTAATTTTTACGCTTTTGACCCTTTTTAGTTGTTTTTTTTAAAATTCATCTCTTATTTATAATTTTTTATTCGTTTTTAAAATTTTTTTTTCAGTTTTTCGCCTTTTTTGATATCTACTCGTTTTTTCACATCTTCGATAATTTTTCACGATTTTTAATATTTTTTTAACATTTTTCAGGATATTCAAAAATATTTTACGGATTTAAATGTTTTTTTAGAATTTGCAACTATTATTCACAACTGCCAACAATTTTTTACGATTTTCACCAATTTTTGAAATTTTTTTAATTATTTTTACAAATTTTTTAAAGTTATTAAAAATGTCTTATTATATTTAACAATTTTTCACATTTTTTATCATTTCTGGAGATGCCAACATTTTTTTACGATGGGGAATTGGTTACATAAAAGATTTTAAAAAAATATTTTTTTTGAATAAATTTAAAATAATAAAGAAAATACGATTATGTAGAAACAGATTGTCACAGAAAGTTATTTCGCAAATAAATTGATAAAAATTTAAAAAAATATATTATTTTAACTTTATATACATTTTTTTTATATTATTTTCGTGTTTCTCAATGGGGAGTATATTTAAGTGCCCCCTTTAAAAAATATTTTTCTAAAACGTATGCTTCTTTTTTAAATTTAAAATATGAAACAAAAATTCTTTAATAAAGTAATAATTTCTATGTTTTATTTAATTTTATTAAATGAACATATTTAATTTGAAAAAATAAGTTTTAATTTTCAGAAATTTTTATATTTATGAATTTCAGTTAAATTGTTAATAAATTGCTCAAAACATAAAAAAAAAACAAAAATATGTGGATCAAAAAATAACTTAAAATAGATTATTTAAATAAATCAATTTTTCAATTAAGCCCCCCTCAATGTTAAAAATGCTTTTGTACTCAAAACTATTTTTTTATATTTCTCTATTTAAAAAAATGCAACTTTAAGTTAATATATAAATATTTTTTTTAATTATTAAGACTTTTTTCCAATAATAAAATTTCTTTAATTTTTTTACTAATATTGATTGATTGATTGATATTTTTAAATAAAGCGTACACTACCGTATATTATTAATAAAAAATATTTAAAAAATATAATACATATTAAATATTTTTTCATAATTTTATTAACGGTTCGAATCTTGAGAAAATTATAACAGAAAAAAATTGAGTTACAAAATAAAAATTCTTGAAAGTTCAATTCATCAAATACTGAATATTAAAATTAAAAAAAAAAATAAAGAAAACTTACAAAAAGAAAAACTACACAAAACAAAATTCATTTTCCACGCACGGCACTTTTTCACCATTTTCACGTAACATGGGGCTGCGTATCTTTCACTTAAGAACGCTAAATGTTATATTGGCAGAACTGGAGGTGTGTTGTTAACAACCGCTAAGCTAAGACTAAACTAAACCGCACTAGAGTGGACATCGTGTACTATCACAGGTCCAGCCTCCCATGATGAGGACCATCATCAAGTTGGCTGTGTTTAAACACTCCTGCTATTTATTTTTTTATTGTTTTTCAGTGGTGGCTACGATTAATTGTAACAATATAAGATACAGCAGGAGGGGAATGCCAGGTAAAGATCTCTAATCTATCTAGCAGTTGCTGAAATTTAATTTGTCAGCCTTGATTTAGACGCGATAATTAGGGGGGGTTAAAATGGTTTTAATCATGGTTTTACTTTATTTTTTATATCTTCTTCGTTATAAGAGCTTAAGATCAAATTTACGTTACTTCCAGGTCTGTCCAATTTTATTTTGTAAGATGTACTTCATGGTACCATATTAGGACCGATTTAAATTTGATTTTTTTTATGCCTTAGGGTACTTTGTTTATTGGTATATCAAATCTACTAAATCTGTTATCTAGTTATACCTCAGGGTTCCACAATGGGACTTCTTGTAGATTGTTTCTTATTGAATTTATTACAAAACTTTTGACGGGATGTAAAAACAACAGAAAAAAGGGTTTTCTGAAATTTCTATTTCTATTTTTAATCTATTACAGAGCTCTTACTTAAGAATTTAAAGTAATATCATATTTCAATATATTACTTTTCAATTGTACGCCAATTTTCAATTAGGTGTATTACAAGGTTCCATATTGGGGCCTCTACTTGTTGCCGTGGATATTAATTCATTAGATATAGTAATAAAATAATGTAATCGACTTATAGACCGATGGATATTAAAGATAGTTATGTTTTAGAAAATTTTAAAAATTCATACTTTTTCAGGATTTTTATATGAAATTTATATACGAGGTGAGTTAATAATTTCCTTCAGAAATGACACAATATTATTTAGGATGTTTTCGGATTTTAAATCTATACAAAATGAGCTCAATTTAAAGTTTTTTTATTACTATAAAACACAAGAGAATATTAAATTTTTAACAAAAACAGTTTCTAAACTAATTATTCTATCAAGAAATTTACACGAAGAAACGGTCTCAAGGCATTTTCTGATATTTCTATATCTATTTTAAATCTATTAAAGAGCTCTTACTTAATAATTTAAAGTAATATCATATTTCAATATATTACTTTTCAATTGTACGCAAATTTTCAATTAAGTATATTACAAGGTTCCATATTGGGGCCTCTACTTGTTGCCGTGTACATTAATTCATTAAATATAGTAATAAAATATAGTATTCGACTGATAGATCGATAGATATAAAAAATAGTTACGTTTTAAAAAATATTAAAAATTCATGTTTTTTATGAAATTTATATACGAGGTGAGCTAATAATTTTCTTCGGAAATTAACAAAAAATTAATGTGTTTGCTATCATTATCAGTCGTTTTTATTATACTGGATGAATAGTATATTTCTTAATAAAATACTTTCTGCTACCTAGAAAGTTTTTTTTTTAATCAGGACCGTAATAGTTAATTTATTGTAAATAATGAAGTAATGTTTAATAAGATTAAAAATAATTATATATGTTAATATTAATATATAAAATATTTTATTACCTTAATTAAATATACTATTGTCTTATTAGATTTTTTATGAGATTTCCTTTTTTGTTATATTTTATTACTTTATCTAATTTCAAAAGGAATTATCCATAACTAATAACAACATTATTTTTCTGATGATCTCTTTTTACAGCTAAGATCTTTTTAAGCTTAAGATTTTAAAACAAAGATTTTGTAATTTAGATAAAAACATTGATATATATTTTTTTACTGATTTATCACAGAAATTACTGTTGATTTTAGAATTGACTCTCCCATATTGAATTTTAATTTTGTATTTAATCTTTTATTGCCAAAAGCAAATAAAAATTTTAACCGTATACAATAGAAAATCTCTCTCATTCACTCTTTTACAAGTTTAAAGTTCGTTACATTTAATTATCGAATTTTGTGCATTTTTCATAATAAATATTTATTTAATTTTTCTTTGTCAATTTACGTTTACGTATCTTTTATCTAAAAAAGAAAAACAAACAATTTTAACATAAGGATTTAATTTGAACATTTTCCGTTTGCATTTGAAATAATGTCAACTGTCAAATTTCACATGAACCACATTTTTTTGTCAATTATGAGTCAATTATATTTTAACGTTAAATGTCAAAATTGGCATTCAGCTGATCATATTTGACAGGTAAATGACATTTGACAGGTAAATAACATATGCAAAAACTCAAAATAGTACATTACGTAATGAGTGCGGAAAGCAGGTCATCCCATCACGAGTGCGTTTGTCGCGTGAGCCGAAGGCGAACGCGATAAAAAGCACGAGTGATGGGATTACCTGCAAACCGCACTAGTTGCGTATTCTATTTTTCATCACTCTGTGAGGAAAGCTCTTGAATTTGTCTAAAATAAAAGGATAAAAATAATAATTGAGAATCAACAAAATCTTTATTTAGTAATGAAACGATTGATTGATCATGGTGCATGTACTACTGCGTTATCAAATGCAAAACTATTAGAAAATTCATCCTCAATTAATCCTGCATGGTCGAAAGCAGTGCTTTCCGCACGGAGTGATCAAAATTTTTATATTTCGTAACGTTGAAGGAAGCATTGCTTTCCGCACGGTCCTGCATGGTCGAAAGCAGTGCTTTCCGCACGGAGTGATGAAAATAGATATATACCATTAACAATTTGACAGATGATATCTTTACTTGTGCAATACGAAGGTCGCCATCTGGCTGCTAAATTATGAACTGGTAGAGTTGACTTACTTTTCATGTACACCCGGTATACTTGAATATAGATAAAAATCTCTCTTACTTTATGATAAATAGATTATTTATAATTATGAATGAAACATTAAAACTTGTTAAAAAAATAATGTATTTAACTTGGTTTAATTGAGTCATCACCTTTTTTTGTTTTCTGTAATGTTTATCGGGAAAACTGTAACTATAAAATTTTCCACATTATAAAATTATGTTCTAATAAATTAGACTTAATTAACTGAATGATATGAAAATATATAGAATAGCGATATATTATTTATTAAAGAATGTTTATTAAATTTAATTTATTCAACAAAAACTATTTAGTTTCTTCACTTTTATTTTTCAAATTAGATACAAATTTATGTGCAAATCTGATAATATTTAAAGTCAAAATTTAAACAATTAGATTAATTGTTAAAATGCATTTATTTTATAAATATTTGTAAAACAATATTACGATAACCGCCCGCTGTGAGGGTCGAGAAACGGTTCGGATTTATGTACTGCCCGCGGTTCCCAGGTAAAGGGTGACTACTATCATATCTACAGGGCAGAAATAAGTAAGAAAAAAAAGCATATTTACATTCGTTAAGTGTATTAAAATTAGTTCTTGTTTGAAATTATACGAGGTGCAGTCAATTATTAATAATTTCTAAATTATTCTAAAACTACGATTTTCAATAATTTTTTTTTAATTTTTAGTATTAATAATAGGAATTATTATTATGAATTTTTATTAATCTAATCTAATCTAAATAACCTGGCATGGTCTCTCCTGTGGAGTCCCATGTTTAAGCACTGCTTCCTGTGGGAATATTGTGACCAGGTTCAGCACCAAGAGTCCTTACATGCACCCAATGCTTGCAGGACTCTAGTTTGTTCAGCTGAAAATCAACATCACGCTGATCTTCAGGTAGGCTAGAATCCAGGTGTCCCAAATTAATTGAGTTACTGTTGCCACAGGGCAGTTCCCTTTATAAGAGATTTTAGTCCTGTGACCAGATCCTCAAGGTGGTGATAGGATTCAGGATTCGTGTCACCGTAGATGAGGAACCATTTATATTAACCAGATAAGTTATTTTAATATTTCCAATCGGCATCTGTCGAAAACTGACCATAATGGATATTTTCCATAGGAAGCTATATTTTCGCTGTAATCCCTTTAGGATTTGCCCAAAATCGATAATTAACTAAGTTACGAAATATTGTGTAAAATTAAATAACGAAACTTTTAACTTTGTATAATTTTTTTCAAATTTTGGTAAATAAAAAATTTAGCACAGGGTTTGCGAGTGGCACTTATCGTGATTATATTGGGCATATCCTTAAAGGATTCCAGCAAAAAAATAACTTTCTATGGAAAGTATCCAATCCAAAACAGATCTCGCCTAGACTATATTCCTAATGTTTTAAACTATGCAAAAAGTAAAATTATAAGCAATTTAAGTTATACGAGGTGTTGTAGTCCTATACGAGGTGCAGTCATAATTTAAATCAATATATTTATGACTCAAAAATCAGCTAGCTCAATGACGTTATGCAAAAAGGCAGACGCGAAACGAGCTATAGTTGATGATCTATTATAAAGATTTTTTGAGGAATTTAATTTAACAACGGTGGATATGCATATGATCTATTACTAGACTGTGGACTCTAGAAGGATAACAACCGGAAACATCAAAAGGATAATACCGTTACCAAATTCCAAATTCGAGAACCGAGAATGTAGACAAAAAAATAGATCAAATAGATCAATAGATCATTAAGGCACCTCGAGGTCTCTTCGCGCCTGCCGATCTTTGATATTGTTAATCTTAATAGGAAACTAGTTCATTTTTTAAAAAATTATAAATTTATCAGTATAATAACTTATTCTTTTTATTTAAATTTGTGACTAACTACTGAGATAAATTATTATCAAGAATTTAATATAAAAATCAGTTAAATGTATTAAAAATGTAAATATGATCCTAAATTATAAATTAATTGTAAAGTATTCTAAGAAATAAGATAAGTAAATATTGATTTTAAATGTATATTTGACATTGTTACCTTTAAGTACCAATAATCCGTTCGGTATATTGACACAACTTTCACTCAAAATACATAATAAAAAAAATGTATAAAATCAATTTTAGAAGCCTCCGCACACAAAACGTAAATGTAAATATTATAAAAGAAAATTCATTTCCCGCGCTAATTTGCCGGCACACTGGTTTGAACACGTTCACTTTATATGACTGATATTTTCAAATAATAAATCCGTTTGAGTTGAGAACGATGTCCCGCAAACACTTTTTGTTATTTACCTGTAGTAGACCTTAAGCAGACTGCCATTGATTATTTATTAATTTTAAATTTATTATTACACTCCTTTATATATGTTTTCACTTATCTTAAATATGAATCATCGAGTTGACTTCGTTGAATAATTGTTTGGAGCTGAATATCCTCCATGCCATGTGGGTCTAGCTTTATACTTCCCCACCACGTGATTATGGTCGCGAGCGCTTATTTCAGATTTTTGCGTATCAAAACACAGAATTACTAGGGTTGGATAATGACGATTTTGGTGATAGTAATTAAAAGGAGATGCAAAAATAGTGACGTAATCGCGAATTACATGTGTGAAACAGTACCGGACTAGCTAAGATATAATTCATATTAATAAAAATCTGCCTTAAATAAAAAAAAAACTTTTTAGAAGATATACTAACTTACCAAGTTCTTTTTTCCAATACAATCGTTACACAAATCCACTCTGAAAAGTAAATGTGTTCGCTCTATCATCGGAAAACCGAAAAAGTTTTGTTTTGTAGTGGCACTGATTTTTATATCAATAATTAAACCTTAATTCAGATAAAATCGATAAAATTGTAAACTTGAGTTTAAGATATATAGGATATAAATTCACATATTAAAATGAATTCTATTTCGAACGCAGTGGCGTCCCTAGTAAAATAGTTTTCCTACGACCAAATTGGAAAGTAACACTTTATCACACTCTCTACCCCCATGAAAAGTGTTACTAAGAGATAAATGCGCACGCATATATCAGATCATCGCATTGCCGAATTATTATTACATACATACAGGTGTCTATATAAGCGCAGATAATCGTACAGTTAACGATAACAAAAAGAGTTAGAAGTTCACAGGAATGTAATGTTGGTGGGAGTATTGGGTGTAAGGACCCTGTGGTAGGGTTTGTGTTCTTTTCAGAGAGTGGATGGGAAGGTTTGGATAGTGTTACCGTCAGTCGCCAGTGATGCTCCCACAAACTTCTTTGCCTTATAGCAGGTTGGTGTTGCTCCCTCTGTTGCTCCGTTTTTTTCTGGATCGAAAGTTCCTTGAACGTGCCTAAACCGTCATAATTCTTTTTTTTTGGTGTGACATGTGGAGTATGACCCACTTGGTGCAATGTGGGTTTGGGAGATTTACGCTGTGGCGTGTCTCCTCCGTTGTTGACAAGGACAAAGGGAACCACAGAAACCTTTGCCAAGGGCTCATTTTTTTTCCAGTATTCAGTGTGGTGTTCTCTATCAATCCACCATGTTCACATCTACGATCTATCTGTAGAAGAGAGAAGTTTCATTTATGAGTTCTTTTAGGTCTGCAAGAAGGTCGTTATCTACGGTGGAGTCTTAAGAAGGGAAGATGGGTCTTGATTTTTGGAACTCTTAATCTTCTTTGGAATCCTCCATTTATCCTAAATTCCTATTACTTAAATACGTTTTTGAATCAAATTTTGTTACCATATTATACGAGGTGTGGTTTAAAAATTCATTTGAACTTTTCTTATTAAACGTATACGTTCCCTGTGGGAAGAAAAATATATGTATTTCAGGCTAAAGTATATGCGTAAGAGAAAATAATTTGAAGGCTTACAACTTTAAGCAGAGCTTGGATTGAAGCTTTAAAGAACTCTAAATTGATCTTCAGACTAATACACCAACTCGATATCCTGGCGGAACATAATAGTGTCAAACTAGTTTCGATGCAGGTCATAGAGTAATACAAGACAAAGACCAAGCTGATAAACTTGTAAGACAACGGTCCAGTGCCAGCTCTAGGGGTAATAAAAAGTACGGTCTGGAGCCGAATGAGAGCCTTGATCCGGAGACAACAGAACAAATACTTTGACCAGAAACACAGCAGAGTGTGTATTAAAAAGACGTTTGCCAGGGAGCTGATAAGTACGCAAAACTAGCAGGAATCAGCTTTGAGTCATTACTGAACTTTATAAAGAGGCACCTGCAAACCATTGGATTGTTTAGGACTTTAAAGTGCCTCTAAAAATATATAGCACCCATCCCTTAGACCTGTAAAAACTAGTAGAGGGTACCAAAATCCTGGAGTGAGTGACATGAAACAATGGAAAATGTACAATAACTAGGCTGCAGTACGACCGGTGACTATATGTCAGACGGCTTTCAGCTTAAAAAAAGACAAATTCAATGTACGAAGTAAGAAAGTACCATCAAATTTATACATGTGCATTATATATACGAGTTTCGGAAAACCGTTCAAATTTTACCGTTAAGGTTATCTGATCCGGATCAAAATTAATAGAGTTTCTCTTTATGACATGAAGATTCTATACCAAATTTCAAGAGCCTGGGAACTTCCGTTCAAAGTTATAGCGCACACGAAAGAAGTGACAGTGGGACGGTGAGATGGCGAGACGGTGAGAAGGAGGGTTAGAGGGATGAAGAGAAGGAGGGATGGAAGGATGAAGGGATAAAGGGATGGAGGGATGGACGGGTGGTGGCAAGGAGGGATGGAGGGACGGAGGGATAGAGGGATGGAGGGATAGAGGGATGGAGGGTGATGGGACGGTGGGACGGAATGGCAGACATGCGGACGGACACCAAAGCTGATCTTCTAAAGTACATAATAAAAGATAGTTGGGTTAACTTTTTACTGGTATTTTCAAATCAGCAGGATTCATAACAAGTATAAACTTCTAATAAAACTATTTAAAATGTTAGGAATGCTTTTATTTAAAGAGGAAACATTACTTTCACTTGAAAATATTATACAATATAAACAAAATATTTATTTATATAAAAAAATCGCCTTTTAAATTTTATATCCGTTTTTTTTAATAGCTTTATTTTTTTTATTTTAGTTAATTACTTTTAAGTTCAATTACACATTTCATTATTACCGTATTACCTGAATTATGAATGGGATTTTGTATATAATTACCTTAGATTTTTATTTGTTTCGCTAAATTTAACACATTACGTCAAAATATAGATTACTACTGTTATTATAAACAATAACGCATTGCAACTATTTTTATTACTATTATTAATTATTCTATGTATGATTATAATTAAGATAATAAAAGGTTTACTTACCTATTCTATATTTATTTATGACTGATCCTGTATATTTATAATTGTTTAAAAATCTGATCTAATAATCTAATAATAGCCTAAATATGGTACTGACCTAATATATATTCAAAATCGTCATTAATTGTCAAAGAAAATATTGTATAAACAATATTAGTGATGTAATAATATATATAATCAGAAGACTTGCGTAAAATTCGGTTTCTAAAAAAATTGTATTTATTTTATAAAAGCTACACATATCCTAACAGGATGTTATGCTTTACATAATAATTAAAATAATATAATTATATTTCTCATTATAAGGTGTCTTACTGATAAGAATTGTTTATTTTAATTGTAAATTCTAATTATAATTAGCAATTACTTAATAATCATCACAAAGTATAATATTAGATTAGTAATAAATACCTTCTGTGTTTGCGGAAATTTCTAAGGATTTAGAAGAGGAAATTTATACTTACTTATTACTCTAGTCAACATCTTCAAAAACGTGAAAAATTAAAATAAAGGTCCTAAAAATATGAGCGATAGCTCATTGGATTCGGAATCACCTGTAGAAAAATGTTTTTTAAGGAAAAGTGTGCAGGCAAAAAATTGCAATTGTTATTAACAAAATAAGATGAAAAAAAAAACAGATGTTTATGTTTTTGTTAATAACTCGAAAAATATTAATATTTAAGCAATTTTGAAAAAAGCTCGTTAAAGAGGAGGAAATTTCCGAAAAAAAAGTCCGTTCTCCCGGAACTCTATCTCCATTATTTATAACTTTAATTTGACGTTGAAAATGGGGCTTTGAGTGGCTTTTACGGCATACGCGCGTTACCGCTAAACGGTGTTTATCAGATAAAATATTTTTTTATGACATAAAATGTTATTTTAAAAATTTGAAAAAATTCCAGTATTTTCCTAACACTTGAAAGAATCTAAATCAGTTGGAAAAAACAATTTATCACTGTTTTTCAAAAAGTTATTCAATTGTTAACTAACAAATTTTTTCCTAATATCTGTTGACATAAACAATGGGATAAAAGATTTAGATTCTTTCAAGTGTTAGAAAAATACTGCAATTTTTTCAAATTTTTAAAATAACATTTTATGTCATAAAAAAAATATTTTATCTGATAAACACCGTTTAGCGGTAGCGCGCGTATGCCGTAAAAGCCGCTCAAAGCCCCATTTTCAACGTCAAATTAAAGTTATAAATAATGGAGATAGAGTTCCGGGAGGACGGACTTTTTTTTCGGAAATTTCCTCCTCTTTAACGAGCTTTTTTCAAAATTGCTTAAATATTAATATTTTTCGAGTTATTAACAAAAACATAAACATCTGTTTTTTTTTCATCTTATTTTGTTAATAACAATTGCAATTTTTTGCCTGCAGACTTTTCCTTTAAAAACATTTTTCTACAGGTGATTCCGAATCCAATGAGCCATCGCTCATATTTTTAGGACCTTTATTTTAATTTTTCACGTTTTTGAAGATGTTGACTAGAGTATATTGTAGAGGACGATTTAATGATCAAACAAATTTAATATTAATAATACATTTAAGGCCTCATCAAACAGAAATTTTTGTAAAGATCGCGCGATGTCGAAAAATAAACTGTGATCTAGTCCGGATTCCTGTCTTTTTGCACGATACTCGTGAAGCTGAATACAAAGACAATGTAAAGAAGACTGAAGCTTGGAAAGAAGTGGACGAAGAACTAAATCAAAACCTTTCCGACACATTAGAAAATAAGTATAAAAGCGGTCTTCAAATGAAGAAAGCTCTACACATAGTCTGTGATATTCTTCTTGCGTCTCTTTTATTTCATGTATCCATTTCCTTTTCTTCCTTGATTATAGTGCAAAAAAAGTAGATTTCATCTTCATCAGAACTGCTTGACATAGTAAATCAGATGAGATCCCTATCAGACACAAGTTTTAAAATAATTGGATCACCAAGATCGTCCTGTGTTCTCTTTGCCGTCATTGGTAGCAGCGGGCAGTTGAGTGATTGGAAGGCCTTAAATGTCATCCACTTTATATTATATGGCATCAATCAGCTACTTGTAGGGTTAACTTAATTTTTACATCGTCCCCATAAAACAAGAATGGCATATCTAGAGTTTTTTTTTATTAAGGATGTCCTCGTAGGTAGGTATAGACCTAAATACAAATGTACCGAGAACATCTATTGGGGCAGAAGAGACAATTTATTAATTTGTGATTTAAAGGCCTGCAAGTCCAGCATTGAACAGTATAAGGGTGCATGGTGTTGGCACGTTGCGTTGCTCTGACTGGTCTGACAAGTGGAGGCATTATAGAGCGGAGTTCTTCTGAGTAAAATCCGTTTATGTATTGGTAAAACAAGGAAATATCAGACACTGCTCTTCGGTGGGACAATGGGGCTAGGTTTTTGGTGATACTGCTGTCGTTTATTGGTCGAACTGCTCTTCTCTGTATTGCATCAAGAACTCCGAGCCTTGACGGAGCCGTCAAACCCCATACATTGCGAGCAGTGTTTAGTATTAGGGCTTTGTAATGAGTAGCTACGTTGGAAGGAGAAAAATATTTTCGTTCTCTAAACAGAAAGCCTAATTTCTTTCCTACTGCGGTTGCTATATGGATGGAATATGTTCATTCCATAGTAAGTCCTGGGAGATCATTATACCAACCAGCGTAATGGAGTCGCCCGCTACCAGTGTCTGATCGTTGATTGTAATGGATGAGTCGCATGTTTGCCTCTTGTTGGATAGACAACATGTCTTTGTCTTGGAAGCGTTGAAATTAACAAGATTCTTTCTTCCCCACTCATCTACAGTTCTCAAAACTTGATTGAGAGAAGCCGTTGTGGATCTTCTGTCCTCATCCAGAATATCTAGAGATATGGGACGGTTGTGCGCTTTGCTACAGTGTAGGTTGCTATCATCTGCAAAACCATGTATTGGGTTATTAGTAGCTTCTAGTAGATCATCAATGTGTAATAGGAATAGAGTAGGAGCTAGAGCCGATCCTTGAGGAACTCCAGCATTGATCTTGTAGAGGTTGGAAGAATGTCCATCTACAGCAACTTGGATGTGCCTGTTTAAGAGAAAGCTGGATATCCATCTGCAAAGGTTTTGCGAGAGTCCGTATGAAGGCAATTTGTTCAAAAGAGCTGCATGCCACACAACAACAACAACAGGGCATTGATATTCCAATCCTTCAACTAAGAAGAATATTTCAGATGGGTTTCATCTTGGGATATGTTTCAAAATGATGAAGATAAGTTAAATTATGTTTTATTGGATGGCAAATGTCCTTTGGAGGAACCAAACTCATATTGATCACCTTTTTTCCACAAGAAATTATAGAAAAAATACTTGACTCACATAACAAAAGTGAATATCTATCAAATATACACTTCACAAAGAACAATTTGCCTATCAACCTGATAAATATACAATAGACACCTTGCATTATCTCGTTAATGATCTTGAAAAGGCTATTGACACACGCTTTGTACGTTTATAGATCTAGAGAAAGGAGTCGATAACTCCTCATATGATTCTATTAGCGCTGCTGTAACAAAAATTGGTATAGAACCTTCCATAATCAATGAGTCTTAACTCTACTCTTCTCGCGCTTTGATTATTAAACGCTGCCTCTAGTTAGTATATGGTTAAAGGTAACACCGTAAAACTCTGTTTAGAATGCCAATTCTCAATTATTATAAACAAGGCATCGTGAACTCTCTTATTGGTCGTTTGTTCATTAAACCTTTCGACAGATCCAGTTTCCGTATTATTAACAAATTCGTTGACATATTTTAATATAATAAAAATTTAATTAATAAATGTACAGACTAGGGAAAAATAAAACGTAACTATGTATCAACTAAGTGCTTCTGTAGTTTACTTGGTAGAACTTTTCCATAAAAATGAAAGGAAGCACCGGTCAGTGTACATTTTTTTAATTGCACCTAGATTTATTTTCTTATGCATTTAATAAAGGAAATGGTAATGAAATCTACGGATTTTCCTATGTACTTTCATCCATAACAGGGATTCCTAACGTTAACGCATCTCACTGAAAATAGATAAAAATCATTGAAATCCAATTATTTACTTATAAACAAACAGATATTACGCATATACCGGTAAACGGAATATTTTTAAATCTATGTGTAACTCATTGATGATTTTATTTATAGTAAACAATTATACAGCAAAATATGTTATAGTGGTTACATATTAAATAAACATTTTTATGTGAATTTCTATTTATTTATTTTATTTTTATTGAGAAATTGTTAGATCCTGGCACATTTATACCACTTTGTACTCTTAATTTTTGCCATATTTTTACGATTTTGTCTGCTTTTTTTATTGTTTTTATTGCTTTTTTGTGTTATGTCATTTTTATTATATCCTCGTTAGTTTCCGGGTTTTCACTATTTTTTTTTGTAATTTATCGATTTGATATTTTAGATATTAAATGCACCACCTTACGGTGGCGTTATAATAATTATTTAAATAAGTTTTGCAAGTTTAAATAATCCAGGAACAAAGCAGGAAGTTTTGTGAGAGCAGGGCCAATGACAGACAGATGCTAACTCCTTCCCAACATTCCATCCATCCCCTGAAAAGGACGCAAGTCCTACAACAGGGTCCTCATACGCACCAAACTCTCCATATCCATATTTTTCTCCCAAAGAACTCATTCTTGAACTTGAACTTGTTTAAATAAATGAGATACCAACAGCGCCACCTTTCGATGGCGTCATTGTATTTAAATAAGTACAGTTGGAATTGCTCGTTGATTTTCCATTCCAATTTAGTTTCTCGTTTTATATTTATTTAGAAATGTCATTACTACGCCATCTATTGGGTATCTGTAACCTAAATATCCAAACAAATTAACTTAGATCGTCAGCCAACATTTTCTAACAATAATTTTTTACAATCCCAACAGCAATAATTCGCTGAAATGGTTTCAGATACTCCAATTTAAATTATTTATAGATAATAAAAATCTTCTTTTTCTAAAAGAATCTGCTGCCAGATTGGATCGAGGGGAAACCCCAGAAAAACTTTTACCCAAAGAGTATAATTTTTTTATTTAAGTTATAATCTTTAACAGGATATAGAAATACAATGACATCAACATATACGAAAGCTTTGTAGCTTTAAACAATAAAAAAGTGTATAAAAAATACAAAAACCAAAAATTATACTTTAACAACCATTCAAGCGTTACTATGACATTTTATGAGGTTACCGACCATGTAAACATTACCATAAATGGTATATCTCTCAATCGATTTTATAAGATAATATTAACACTTATTAGTCACCTGAGAAATTAGAGTATGTTCAATTTTATGTCAAAAATATTGGCGCCAAACCAAACAGTTATATCTTAATTTTATCTTTTCAGGATACGTCACTTTATCAAATGTGATATCACTAGATAGGTTAGTATTCTATTATGTGAGTAATGTGTGTGTTTGTTGATACATTTATATGATAAATAAGACTTTGATCCTTATTTTCATCCGCAAATTTTATAGGAACTACCTCATATATAGTTTTCGGGGAAGATTTTGGTCGGTTAAAAAACGAATTCGTTGAGTAAACGTCTTTTTTAAAGTAAGATATGCTGACATAAAATAATAAGTCAATCAGAATCTGTCCAATAATGCTCTGCCAAAAAACTAAATGCTGTTAAGTGTGAGCCAATCACAATTCGTCCCAAAACGTTATGTCAGAACTGTCAAAGATGAACTTGATTAATCATTAAATTGTTAAACTTGTAATTTTTATCATTTTTAAATCCTTTTGATGTAGCAATTAACTGGTCACATCCTTGAATTATAATTTCTTTTGGAATATTGCGTTTCGCTTCAATTTTCTCTATACCTTGACTTCCTTTGATTAGTTTTTTATCCACTTTTTTATCCTTAATCTTATACCTTATACCAGCTCCAGTTAAAATCTTTGGCCCTAGTATTTATCTTATGATCTTGTCACGGGCTTCTCGTTAGCGATAGATATTTTAATTTGTAAACATAATTGTTTTCTTACCTTATAATTTTCCATTATTAAAGGTTTACTCGAGTCAGGAACCGGTTGATTTAGTTCGATTATAGATAATCGCCACTTATTGTTTATTATTCTGGCCATAATTGTTGCTAATATTGTTTTGAAAGTATATTTATTAAATTTAGATCATGAATTCTTGTGGTTATGTTATTTTTTTGAAATTTCTGTCACTTTCGTTTTCACCTGACCGAGGTTCTTTCTTTTGTCGAAAACTCGACGTATTGTGGTCTACAGCCAGTTGTTTCGTTATTTTGTCATCTAGCATATTAAGATTGAAAATGAACGAGAAATTAAGTAATGTTGAGATTTTTGTTGTTATCTTGACAAGTAATAAGATTAGTCGTATCAAACGACCACCGTTTGTTGGTAAACTGGTAGCTGTCGGCCTTCGGTTATTGTCCTTACAGTAGTAGAGGCCACCTTTTTATTTTGGAGAGTGTCAAATTTCATGAAAGGAAATACGTGGGAGTTCGCTTTTTCCACTATCAGCCTTTGACTTGAAAACGTTGTCGTTAGAAGATTTTTTGGTTTAAGTTTGTAATCTCGGTGCATCTGAGTCAATTAATTTTGGATTTTCGAAACTAAACCTCAGTTTTCCATATTGAATCGCGTGGAGTGTTCCTGTAGTTTTTTTGGGACGGATTCTTTGGAAAAATCGCTTAGGCGGATTTTAGTAAAATCTTCGTTGATAGCCCATAGAACAGACAGTGGAATATTTGGTAATTCAATACCGTTCAGGCAGCGAATTGTGGTAGAATTCCCGATTGGTGCAATTAGCAACGAGAATATTGTTTCACCCGTTTACCAGCCAGGGGTGTCACGATCTTGAAGAAATAAAATAACCCTATTTTAATAGGGTCCTAGTTATAGGCTGAAATCCTAGTTACGGGCTTAAGTCCTAGATACAGGCATAAGTCCTAGATACAGGCTGAATTTTGACTGCTGACCTGATACTTAGTACGAGCTTAAGTTATTTGTGATTGGTGCAAGCCTATTTGTTTCTGGGAACAGGCTTGATTTTGGTACCGGCCTAAGTATTGGAGAAGCCAAGGACTACAAGGAATCATATTTTGTTTAACAGATAAGCAATATTAGACTTAAGTCGTGACTATAGTTTTTAGTTAAAATTTATTTATTTTCCTCTTTGTATTGCGTGTGATCACACATATTAGTTAATTCTTTTTATATTACTCATTTATTTCTTATTTTTTTTTATATCGATAACGTTGTCAAGAGTAAGGTTTGACATTGGTGTAAATTCTTTACTTTTATTAAAGAAGGGTCTAGTTGATATTCTGTTTTATTTAGCTCACTTTATCATTTTTATAGTACAATTCAAGTAATACTGATTAAAGATTCTAAATTTATTTAATTACCTCCAGTGAGAAAGGTCAGTGCCTGGAACAACAGGGGTTTCCGATTTTAACCGTTCGAAATCGGTGGCGCGACTCACTATTATTTGTTTACTTACCTTCTACGGCTGAGCTGGGCACTAATTTGCCAGTAGGGAGAAACCACTTACCGATCTCAGCTGGAGTTGAATTTCAATTGGAAAAATTTGATTAACCTTTTGATTAGTTTTTTAAAATTTGATTTTATTTTATTTTCATTAAAAGTACGTGGCAATCTTCTATCCATTTTAGAAGTTTTTTTGTGGATCCGCTCTCATTCTTTTATGACGCACAAGTAATATGTTTGTATGTTCTCTTGTGTTTCGTTATTCATTATTTACCTTACATTTTCATTATTGTAAATCTTTGACCCTAGTATTTATATTATGATTTTCCTTCTATCTCACCTTCAGTTTTCCTTTATCTTTGCTCCCATTCCGTTATAATTTATAGGTACGTGATTTTTTCCTATATTCCCTTACATTTCATGATTTATCCTTTACCTTCTCCATTTAAATTTGGCAGCTATTCCAGTCGCTTTTAAAAGAGCGATTTTGCAGTTGTCAACTGAAGACTGGAATATTTTTTTTACCAATTGGTTTGACATATGCAAAAGTGTATCCAGTTTGGTGGGACATATTTTGAAAAGCAGTAAAGTACTTTAAGTCTATAATATTTTTGTTGGCTTTATCCAAAACTAAATAGACAACCCTCGTAAAAACCGTTTGTTTTTTTTAAATTCATTCATTTTTCTAGTACTTGTTTGGACTTATTTACTTTTAACTAAGAAATGTTTAGTATTTAAAACATTTTACTATTTCATTTATTAGTTAGGAATATTTTTATGAATGAAATGACGTGTTAAAGGAATATATCTCTCCATAAAATTTTAACAATTTTTGATAAGCACTTATCTACATATGTACAAATATCGTTTTGTAATAAATATATCAATATGGGGAATCACCTTTACCTTTACCTACAATATTTTCTATGGTGAACCTGTTTATTTATTGATACAAGTGTAAAATATTTCAGGCTACCGTATGAAAATTCATATTTTTATAGATATTGTTTCTATTTTAAAACTATTAGGTATTATGGAAGGTAAACACGTGTTGATAAAAGTAAAACATGAGTTTTATATGTACTTATATTTAAATCCTTTAATAAACTAAAAATTTTTAACAAATTATAAATAATCAACACAGAGATCGATTGGTGTTGATAGAATTTTTCTAATTCTCACTAAACTTCTTTGAAGACTCAGAAAATGTTGGAAGATCCAAAACTACCAAATTGAACACCAAAATTCTTCAACCAGTAAAGTTCTTATTTCTGAAAAAATTTCCAATTTCTTCATTTCAACAAACTTCATAAGGTCTTCTTTTTTCTATATCCTCCGTGTTACCTTTACTTGCAAAAGTTATTATTTGTGTAACGTTAAAAAGTTCTTCTTTTTATCAAAGGTGTAACAAAATACAAAATTCAAATTAAATCCTATCATGGAATATTTCTGATTAAAATATAACTTTCTGTAAAAAATCTCTGCATACTTTGCATAAATTGCAAATCGAATAGAAACTGTGCAGATGTAGAGTCGTCTTCTAAACACATTTTGTATTTATTTAGTTCAGTTTTTGTATGTGGTCTTGTTATTTCGTCAAAAGTACATACCAGAGATTTCATGTTACATAGGGTATCCGAGTATAAGTCAATTCTATTTGCGTAAGTAGTTTGATTTCGAAGTTTCTCAATTACATCGTAGATGAAGATTGATATCTTCACCAGCATGTTATAGAAGACTTTTACCTAAAACAGTAAAAAATAAATTTTAAATAGAAATTTGAGTAAATAACATTGTTATACGATATATAGCAGAACCATCTTATGAAATCAGCAGTAGGACATTCTTAAAAAACTAAGAGGATAGAGAATTCCAAGTACCAAAACGATGTAAAAGGACTAAGACGCTCCTGCGAAACTATAACCAGAAGAGATCTTTCAGTTGTCTAAACCTCAGTAAAAACAACCTTCGTATTATAACAGGAATATTAACCGGGCACTACCGATTATATAAGAAGACACATAAAGAAACTAGGATTGATAGATGAAGCAAAGTGCAGATTCTGTGATCAAGAGAACGAAACTTCAATTCACATACTGTCAGAATGCATTCCATTACATAATTCTAGGGTCAGATCATATGAAATAGTTTTGCATATAGCTGCTTAGAAGGCACCACCAATACAACCTTCAGACACAAATCCAACCTCAATCTTTTGGTGCATAAATTCGCTCTGTGGGTGTTTCACGATGAAGAAAACCTACAAAAGTGATCCGTTCTCAAAGACAAAGTGTGTCAAAGAAAACGGTTGCAACTTTTATGAAAAAATCTGGTCATGTGGCAATAATTGCTTTAGAAGATCGAGGAATGGTTACTTTCAATTGGTAATTAAACGTTTTTTTACCAGAAGTTATTGCGAAACTTCCACAAAGTAACACACAACGACAAATCATCCTATATCAGGACAATGCAAGTGCTCATACTGCCAAGAAGACAATTGTGTTTTTGGAGCTTTAAAACATCGAATTGTTAGACCATCCATTGACTCCATTGTATAGTCCTGACCTAAGTCTCTACGACTTCTTCACGTTTCCAAAAATCAAGAATTCAATGCGTGAGCAGCGATTCCAGTGGCTAGAAGAAGCCATCGATTCTTTTTAAACAGCTATTTTGCAGTTGTAAACTATAGACTGGAATATCAGTTTTACCAAATTTTGAAATTTTCGAATTTTTTTTAAAAAGTATACAAACAAGAATATATTAAATGACATTAATGAAAATTTGAAAAAATGTCGCAGCCAGCAGGTCTCGAACCCGCAACCTTTAGCTCTACTCGCTAACGCTC
Organism: Altica lythri; assembly: GCA_964028335.1. Classification (NCBI taxonomy): domain Eukaryota; kingdom Metazoa; phylum Arthropoda; class Insecta; order Coleoptera; family Chrysomelidae; genus Altica; species Altica lythri. The sequence continues at coordinate 6,136,441 of OZ034809.1, forward strand.
TAACAACTAAACTATGAATGCCTATCCATCAAATCGTTTTTCGGCCGTTAAATTCAACTCATGTCATATATGACACTTACTGACTTTTTCCCTAAGCACATATTATAGAAAAATAGATTTTGGTCAAATTGACAATTGCACCATCAAACTATAAGTCACTTTCTTTGTGCCCTGTCGATTATTTGAGAAATATTATTAAGACAGAAGTAAATTGATTAACTTAGTTCCACTTGTGATGATAAACCTCTCTTCTTTGCAACTGTAAAGCTCTGGTATAACGAGTTCCATCGTGGTCGCCATTCGCTAAACGATGAAAGTCGTGAAGGTCGCTCAAAATCAGTTGTTGTGCCATAAAACATTTTTTCTATGCAAAACCTACTAATGCAAGATCGTCATGTGAGATTTAAGCATTCTTGGACATTAGTAGGTATGACGAGCATCAAAACGATATTGTATAAGCATTTAGCTATGAAACAAATTTGTTCGCGTTGGATCACGCATAATTTGACAAAAGCTTGTGTCAATTGTTGCAAAGAAATGCTCAAGAAAAACAATCGCAGGACATCGAAAGCTGTATATAACATTTACCACTGGAGCAACGTAGAATGGTAAATTCCGAATGGTAAACAACCATTTTTTTGCCAGAAGTGCTTGGTAAAATACGAAAAAAGAAGCAGCAACGAAAGATCATCTTCATCATGACCATTGGCTGCAATAACCACCTATTTGACCGACCTAAATGTCAAATTGATGGGTCATCCACCATACAGCCCTAACTTGGCACCAAATGATTCTTTTTTATTCCCGCACATAAAGAATAAACTGCTTGGTCAACGCTTTTCGGCACCAGAAGAAGCCGTTGATGAATTTACAAAGCATAGTTTGGAGTTGAAAAAGTGCTTTGAAAATTGGTTTAAAAGCATGAAAAAATGTATTAATCAGCATGAGGAATACTTCGAAAAACAAAAAACCTGTTTTTGATAATAAATTACGGAGATTTCAATATTAGGAACAAAATATAAACAGCAACCCATGTATATTGTCTTAAAATTTAAATTTACTTACTTTTTGTTTGTTGTTAGTCTGATTATATAGCCTTGTAAGCAGTCTATTAATATTTGGACAAGTATTATCATATTCTGCCTAAAATATAAATTATGTAGGTACCATAGTAAATATATAAAAAAATATTAAAAAACTTACCTCCATCGAATAATTTCTAGCTTCGATAGTTTTCTTTATTCTCTTATTCAAAGTGCCTATAAAATGGTCCAACTGTATTACTCCATGTTGCATATTGCTTTGTCCACAAGCACAAGGAGTTGACTCTCCACAAGCACAAGGAGTTGACTCTCCACAAGGACGGTTTAACCATTTTTGGAATAGAATTCTGTCTTTAAAACAGTCTTCACATAATATTGCAGATATATAATAAAGCAGCACAATTATTATACCTGAAGTAACAACATGTATTAAATATAAATCGACACACGAACACTTGAATTTGTAGTTTTTAAGATGAAATTGATATCAGACTTATAAGTATCTCCACTGAAGTGCAAAAACCGATTGATTTAGAGTAATACAGTGAATTTTTTAAAACTTACCTTTAATAATCATTTTATGATCTTTCTGTGTCTGTATTGGTAAATGTACCTTGATATATGCGTTATCAAATTATAGAGCCTGTGTTGATTGGATCTAATTTATATACTAAATTCACGTGGTGTATCCCCACATTTTTGTATATTTTAAGTGTTTTGAATTTAATTATTGGTGGATTATTGTATGCAATAAAAAAATATTGTGATTTTGTGAAATCCATGTTCAAATATATTAGTTTAAGTAGATCACAAATAATCAACTAACAGACTAGGTTCTGCAACCGGTTACGTTAAACAATAAAATAAATTTCTTAATTTTTTTATGGATTTTTTGATTGTTTTTGATATAATCCGGAATTCATAAATTTACCAATATTAAGATAATTTTCACTCACATGAAATAAATGGATATAAAGATATAAAGAATTGTAATTTCTTATTCCTTAACTGTTGTGGTTTAGAAATAACAAATGTATGGTTAATTTAATACTATTTATGGTTATATCTTTAGTAACAAACTAAATATTTATTGCTAAACTTCCTTTATGAATCAGTTTATTATAATTTTTAATAAAGTAAAGGTAGACAGACACCTACGGTGTCAACCACATAGATACTAAGGTGTACACTGACCATAGACAATTTTTAATAAGAATAAGAATAAGTTATATACGATACGAACGTAAATAAATTTTATCAAAAATAGCAAAACTCGTGAATGAAAATTTAAAATTATCCACTATTACTATTAATCGGTTAATCCTAGGCTAATCCTAGATAACAGGTTACTTTGGAACAAAAACGAAAACAAAATAATACACAAAGCTATTAAGGGACCTTACTGTGTGGACAAAAAATTGAGGATGTAGCAATGGATATACACAGTAATAGTGAGACCAATCATCACTTGTGGGGCAATCGCTTGCGGCACAAGGGCCAATCTAATTACTACGAAGATAGACTTTTTGTAGTTTATTGGGGGTTTAAAATCTTCTAAAGACATCGAGAAGGAAGCCTTGAAGTGTCAGATTCCTAAAACCAACCCATCACTCCGATGAGTAAGCAGCAAACTGTCCTGGTATAGGCATGATCATCTGCTCACCCACCTGTCCTTTCACCTAGTTACTCGCAATTTCCTTTCACCCCCTTTTTCACACGCGCCACCGTACTCACTCTAGTTTGTGGGGTTGAAACTCACATTCATCTTCTTTTATTCTCCTCTTTTATACTTACCACCACACGAAAATACTCATGCATACACCCCCAGTTAACTTCATTCTTAATCATACATTCTAGCAACTCACGCATCGAGTTGCCGGCCTAAGCAATCTCACCCAACACTCTCCTTTCACCAGCTCACATTATATGTTGCACAGTGTCTAAAGTCCCACAGTATGGACACTCGGGTGTTGATACCCTTTTGAAACTGTGCAGATAAAAAGGGAAACAGCCGTGTCCGGTTAGGGCATAGTTCGTAGTACGGTAATTACACTCCAACCAGGTTCTTATGTCTGGAATGAGTGGCTTCGTATACTGAGCCTCATCCTGCGTTCTCTCCCACTCCGTTTGCCACATCTCAATAGATCCAATAAGTCTGAGGTCCTTTGTATCTTAGAAAAACTGCTAGGTAGGCTTGTTAGGAATGGTAAATTTGCTAAAAATCCAATTTATCTACACCAGTTTGCCTACAAAGCAAAAAAATCTACAAAAACAGCTCTACATCACCTTCTGGATCTGGAAATTTGATGAGGGGCGAGCAAGTGCTCTGCCGGCATTGAGGCCAGATATGGTCCATTGTGCATTCTTCTGTTTGTAGGCATATCCACACATCAGGCCTATAGATTTAAAATAGGTGATGAGGATCCCTGACATCGACTGGTGTGAGGCTAACAGATTTGTAGCCCGCTGCACTTCTTACTAAATTTTCTGCATTGCAGTTGCCTTTAGAGTTCCCATTTCCTTTGATTTAGCTCAGAGTGACCAGTGACCACGTTATTCTGGCTGGCCTCAGTGAGAGTTTGGTGACATTCTAGTGATAAACGTGGTCGTGGTCTCTTTAAGGTCAGTAGTGTTTGTCAGCAGTCCGTTTAAATATTTACATTGATTAATTCTTTGCAGCTATTGTTATGCCTGTGAGTTCTGACTAAACCACACTTGATAAGCCATCCATAGCCCATTTCATTTTTAGGCTCAAGGATCTAGAGTAAATTTCACATCACACATCTTGCTGCGTTTTGATCCATACGTTTAGGCGCTTAGAGCGTTCACTACGTTGGGTCTGCTGTCTTGTTTCTTAATATTTTGTAGGGTTTGTCAAAGACAAATCTTGGTAAGACGGGATCCGTGTCTGTCCCTCCACAGACTCTCCCTATGGGTACCGGTCGCTACAGTGTGTTCGATACCAACCTTGTTTGTACAAAGGATAGAGTATGTTCTGGAAAACAAAGAAATGATGTTGAGCGCCTGTTCAGACATAGACGGAGCTTTGGACAACACTTCTTTAAAATAATCAGAGGGGCTTTAATGGGACATTTTAAACAGGGTAAATTATATTTTTTATTAAACTTAATGGTAAGGTCTAGTTTTAACTAAACAATAGGAATCCAAATAATAGTTGAACAATATCAATAAAGCCATTTTGAAACCGCTATCAGTGACTGTTGTCTATTTTATAATTGTTTGTTAAATATATATCTAAAAAGATTTTATTTTAATTTTCTTTTTTTAAATATCCACATGTTATGTTATAACAGGCAAATAATTTATTCGAAAAACCTTAATTAGGTGATAATATTTGTAATTATTTAATGACAAAATACATATTTTTTCCGAGAATTTAGCAAAAAATTAAGATAATTATATCGCAATTTCTAATATCGAATTTCGAGGAATCCCACAAGCATTTGTGTGAAATTTACTCGGATAGAACAATAAATTTCAATCTTAATCTTATCTTGTTTGATATTTAACTTATGAATGAGTCAATATTTTATCTTATTTTATTTCAACAGGTTGTTATTTATGCATATTATAAAACTTGACAAATTGACTTAATTTTTTAAATTTCTATGTTAAGAGTATTTTATTTCAAGTAGATACTAAATACTCTTACAGAATTATCAATGAATTAAGAAAGAAAGTATGAGTGTTGCGGTCAATTTTACTTCCTATTTGACAATTATTCATCTCTTATTCATTTTTCTTTATAATAAATGGTTGTAGTGTGTGTGGGATATCTTGAAAGTAACATTTATCTCCATTAAATAGAAAATTATATACTGATAACATCATGGTTTTATTTCTTTCAATTGGAATCCCCTTTAATTAAATATATAATTAATAGTTTCTTTTTTTATTTTGATTCTTCTTAGAATTTGTAATTAGTATTAAATTTAACACCTTTAAAAACATTGTCACTCGTCCATCTTGTGTTTAGCTGTAAATTTTGGAGTATTTAAGAGTATAGGTATCATTTGAATAACACTACATGTTAATCGTTTCCAGAGTTTTAAATGATTCTTTAGATATTAGCATTATAATCCACCATTTTGTATCCAGTGTCATTTATGGTCACTTGTCATTCCTGCGATGATGAATACAGTCATCCTCCATGTTGCATCCAATGTCACTGATTATCATCTCTGAAAACATATGAGTATCATAATCTACCATTTTGTGTCCGCTATCATTGTTTGACACTCATCTATCTTGTTATTAGCACTAGATTGTCACTTGTCACTTTCTTGTCAAATGAATTTTGTAAAATAGCGATTGTCGACTACTCTTTTCACTGCTGGAAAAATTTTAAATGGTTCTTTTTGAAAATAAGTTTTACCATCTACTATATTGTATCCAGTGTCATTTATTGTCACTTGTCATTCCTAATGACTATTGTCATCCGTCATGTTACATCCACTGTAACTGATTATCACTTGTCAATTTTTTATTAGTCGAATTTTATAAATTGTCGTCCATTCTTTTCACTGCAGGAAAAATTTTAATAGTTATTTATGTATCAAGGGTATAAATAGATGTTTATGCCTTGAGGGCGACGTCTTACGAACCCGAGGGCCTCTGGCCCGAGGGTTTGTAAGTCGCCCGAGGGTATACACATCTGTTTATGCCATTGGTACATACAAACTTTTATGTCATACTAATTCGTTATTGCAATCCAATCTCAATACAAATCAGTATTTTAAAAATCCAGTTTGAATTAATAACATTGCCACTTTCTCATAGTAGGCAATATCGTTGCTAGGTGAATGTTGACAAACGTAAATGTCATAAAATCGCAATAATTGTTACATGTGTCAAAGTAAGAAGTCAAAATGGACGAAGATTTTGGAATTCCTGACGAAATTATTAAAAAAGCAAAGGAAGCAACTGAAAATCTGTTGCCACAAAAGTCTAAAGAAGTTTACGATATGGAATACCAAAAATTACTAAATTGGATGCAAGAAAACTACGTAAAAGATGTTAATGAAACTGTGTTGCTTGGATACTTCGGCGATCTCGCTAAAATATTTGCTCCGAGTTCTTTGTGGTCCAAATATTCCATGGTAAAGAAGACTTTAATAGTAAATAAAAATATTAACATTGCTAATTACTATAAGTTAATGGAATATTTAAAGCAAACTTCAAAAGGCTACAAAGCAAAGAAGTCTAAAGTTCTGTCTAGAGAAGATGTTTTAAAATTTATTTATAAGGCACCGAACGAGACGTTTTTAATGAAAAAAGTTGCATTAATATTTGGTGGATGTCGACGGCAAGAACTTGTGAACATGATAGTTACTAATGTAGAAGATAGAAAATCGGTTTTTGTGGTAAATGTACCAGAGTCAAAGACCAATAAAAAACGCATTTTTACCATTATAGATGAGAGTGAAATGAACAGTTTAAAGCTAATAAGAGATTATATGTCATTACGGCCACGTGGTTGCTCAGAAAAAAAGGCTTTTTCTGACCTATAGACAGGTACAACCTGTAGGAAAAAACACGTTTGGAAAAATCCAGTCCATTATAGCAAAATATCTGGGTTTAAGTGATCCTGAGAAATATACAGGTCATTGTATGCGTCGAAAGTCAGCAACTCTTCTTGCAGAGGCTGGAGCCAGTATGACCACGTTGAAGCGCCATGGTGGATGGAAGAGTACGTCGGTCGGTTGCTGAAGGATATTTAGAGGATAGTTTATCTTCAAAAAATGAAGTTTCAAGAATGCTGGCAGGTGTACCTTCCGGGTCTGGCGTTTCGGTACAGAAATTTGATACTCAAACAATGAAACATGAATCGTTTGCTGCAGGCAACTTAACTATCTCCGGATCTTTTCAGAACTGCCAATTTTATTTTAATTCGTCAAAATAATGTTCATCGAATATTTACATATATTACTATATTCCGTTTGTAATTATAAAAGGTTATTAAATAAGTTAAACAAAAAATTATTTCTTTTTATGAACGTGCGGGCCATAAAGTGAACTTTAGGCCCGCACGGGCATAAAGTACGACATTAGATAGTTGGTAACTAAGCAATAAAAACACAATAATGAACTAGTATGACATAAATGATTCTTTGAAAAGGAGTATCATAATCTGCCATGTTGTATCCAGTGTCATTTATTGTAACTTTGTTAAATAAGCGCTTGTCTACCTCTCTTATCACTGTTGGAAAAATTTTAACTGATTCTTTGGAAATGAGTATTACCATCTACCATATTGTATCCAATGTCATTTATTGTCACTTGTCATTCTTAATGAGTATTGTCATCCCTCATGTTACATCCACTGTAACTGATTATCACTTGTCAATCTTTTATTAGTCAAATTTTGTAAATTGTCGACCATTCTTTCCACTGCAGGAAAAATTTTAAATGATTTTTCGGAAAGAAGTATCATAATCTGCTATGTTGTATCCAGTGTCATTTATTGTCACTTGTCAATTATTGTAACTTTGTTAAATAAGCGCTTGTCTACCTCTCTTATCACTGTTGGAAAATTTTTAAATGATTCTTTGGAAATGAGTTTTATTATTTACCAGTGTCAATTATTATCGCTTGTCAATTTCTTGTTAGTCGAATTTTATTAAATTAGCGATTCTTGACCCCTCTTTTCGCAGCTTTAAAAATTTTAAATGATTCTTTGGTTGTGAGCATTATAAATTGCTATGTTGTATCCAGTGTCATTTATTGTCACTTGTCAATTATTGTAACTTTGATAAATAAGCGCTTGTCTATCTCTCTTATCACTGTTGGAAAAATTTTAAATGATTCTTTGAAAATGAGTATTATTATCTGCCAGTGTCAATTATTATCACTTGTTAATTTCTTGTCAGTCGAATTTTATTAAATTAGCGATTGTTGACCCCTCTTTTCACAGCTTTCAAAATTTTAAATGATTCTTTGGATATGAGCATTATAAATTGCCATGTTGTATCCAGTGTCATTTATTGTCACTTGTCAATTATTGTAACTTTGTTAAATAAGCGCTTGTCTACCTCTCTTATCACTGTTGGAAAAATTTTGAATGATTCTTTGAAAATGAGTATTATTATCTGCCAGTGTCAATTATTATCACTTGTCAATTTCTTGGTAGTCGAATTTTATTAAATTAGCGATCGTTGACTCTTCTTTTCACAGCTTTAAAAATTTTAAATGATTCTTTGGATATGAGCATTATAAATTGCCATGTTGTATCCAGTGTCATTTATTGGCACTTGTGGTTCCTAATGAATTGTCATCCGTCAAGTTGCATCCAGTGTAACTGTCAATTTCTTGTCAGTTGAATTTTGTAAAATAGCGATTGTTAACTACTATTTTCACTGCTGGAAAAATTCAAATGATTCTTTGGATATGAGTATTATAATCTGCCATGTTGTATCCAGTGTCATTTATTGTCACTTGTCATTTCTAATGAGTACTGTCATCCGTCATGTTACATCCTCTGTACCTGTTTGTTACTTGTCAATTTTTTGTAAGTCGAATTTTGTCAATTGTCGACGATTCTTTTCACTGCTGGAAATTTTTTAAATGGTTCTTTGGAAATGAGTATTACCATCTGCACTATTGTATCCAATGTCATTTATTGTCATTTGTCATTCCTAATGAGTATTGTCATCCCTCATGTTACATCCACTGTAACTGATTATCACTTGTCAATTTTTTATTGGTAAAATTTTGTAAATTGTCGACCATTCTTTCCACTGCAGGAAAAATTTTAAATGATTTTTCGGAAAGGAGTATCATAATCTGCTATGTTGTATCCGGTGTCATTTATTGTCACTTGTCAATTTTATTGTAACTTTGTTAAATAAGCGCTTGTCTGCCTCTCTTATCACTGTTGGAAAAATTTTAAATGATTCTTTGGAAATAAGTTTTTTTATCTACCAGTGTCAATTATTATCACTTGTCAATTTCTTGTCAGTCGAATTTTATTAAATTAGCGATTCTTGACCCCTCTTTTCGCAGCTTTAAAAATTTTAAATGATTCTTTGGTTATGAGCATTATAAATTGCTAGGTTGTATCCAGTGTCATTTATTGGCACTTGTGGTTCTAATGAATTGTCATCCGTCATTTGCATCCACTGTAAATGTCAATTTCTTCTCAGTTGAATTTTGTAAAATAGCGATTGTCGACCACTCTTTTCACTGCTGGAAAAATTTCAAATGATTTTTTGGATATGAGTATTATAATCTGCTATGTTGTATCCAGTGTCATTTATTGTCAGTTGTCATTCCTGATGAGTATTGTCATCTGTCATGTTGCATCTATGTCACTTGTCAATTTCTTGTAAGTCGAATTTTATAAAATAACATTGTCTACCTTTTTTTTATTTAGGATGTCTTCATACTAATACAAATGTACCGAGAACATCTTTTGGGGCAGAATTTATTAATTTGGGATTTAAAGGCCTGCAAGTTAGGACGAGTGGGGAAGACGTGGGAAGGTAAGGAGTTCCACAATCTGGAGACCCTGGGGATGAAGGAACGATCGAATCGATCTGTTCTCGATGTCGGGCATTGAACAGTATAAGGGTGCATGGAGTTGGCAAGTCGCGTTGCTCTGGCTGGTCTGGCAAGTGGAGGCATTATAGAGCGGAGTTCTTCTGAGCCACTGCTCTTCTGTGGGATAATGGGGCTAGGTTTTTATTGATACTGGTGTCGTTTATTAGTCGAACTGCTCTTCTCTGTATTGCATCAAGAACTCCGAGCCTTGACGGAGCCGCCGAACCCCATTCATGCGAGCAGTATTCAAGATTAGGCCGTATTTGGGCTTTGTAAAGAGTAGCTAAGTTGGATGGAGAAAAATATTCCCGTGCTCTAAACAGATAGCCTAATTTCTTTCCTGCTGCAGTTGCTATGGATGCAATATGCTCGTTCCATAGTAAGTCCTGGGAGATCGTTATACCAACCAGCGTAATGGAGTCGCCCGCTACCAGTGTCTAATCGTTGATTGTAATGGATGAGTCGCATGTTTGCCACTTGTTGGACAGGCAACATGTCTTTGTCTTGGAAGCGTTGAAATTAACAAGATTCTTTCTTCCCCACTTGTCTACAATGCTTAAATCTTGATTGAGAGAAGCCGTTGTGGATCTTCTGTCCTCTTCCAGAATATCTAGAGGTATGGGACGGTTGTTCTCTCTCTTTTCACTGCAGTAAAAATTAGTTTACTTTCCTTTTTTGGTTTTATTTTCGTATGTGATTTTTTTCATTCAATATTTCATAGATATTTTTGTTTATACTTAGGTATATTTGAATTGAATTTTTTATTTTGGAATAATGGGTTTGGTTATTATTTGTAGGTAACAAAATTTTACACAGCTAAAGGGAAGTACACTATTTTATCTATTTAGTTTATCATTTTATTGTTATCCACAGGGAATTACAATCTTGATAAAATCTTTTTTTATTATATCTAAAATTTACATTTTACGGTTTCTTATATAATTTAATTATTAAATCGTGACTTAAAAATTTTCCCTGTTTGTCTTTTAAAATGAAACGCGAGGTGTGGATTAGAAAAACCCCTAGGAATGAATTTCATTGAGAAGTGTAAAGGAATATTTTCTCATTTTTAATATAGTAATTATCCTATTGAATTTTAATGACTCATAAATGATTCTGATAACGCGTAGGTAAAGAATATAGTGTTTAATTGCAATTGCGTGATTCAGTTTCACATATTTCTAAGATTTGATGCCTAAGCTCAATGCAACCTTGACACCTTACAACAATTAGAAATAAATAAATAAATATATATACATATACAATACCAAGATATCTTTCTTTGGTTAAAGTTTGACAACACTTGTATACAATTTTTTTTTATTTAGTAAAAGCGTCATAAATTGGTGATTTGACAAAAACTGTTGATTCTTTTATATTCTATAATTTTCTAGTTTACGTCAATGGTTGGAAATTAACATCAACAAATATCCGAAATCCGGGATTGAAATGTTACGGTTGATAGTGTTTAGGATTACTTGCGTGTATCATTTATTGTCTGCATTATTATTTTTATACTAAAAGTAATTCCGGAACGGAAGTATATGTAAATATTTCAAAATAAACGGATTTTCCGAAAATACAGGTATCTAGTTTCAAGAAAAAGCAGTCAATTATCAATTAATTAAAAGCTTGTTCATTGTATCATTTTATATTATTAGGTCCCATAAATTCTAATATGAAAATATTTATATTTTTTTCTACTCTTCTTTAAACTTTAATTAAACAAAATGTTGAATAGATAACGAAAAAATGCGGTAACAAAACATGGCTCAAGTTAGTATGTTCAAATACATAAATTCGTCTTGGGAAACTTCTAATCCGATTTTCATAAACCGTCGCTAAGAACAACTACGATGAAAAAGAGGCTCTTAAATCGCTTCAGGGTCTACGGTGCTAAAGAAAATATATCTTTAATTTAAAAATACCAGAAGGGAAAAATGTTTACAAGTATTTATTAAATCGAATAGAAAGTAGGTACAACTATTTAACAAAAATGTTGAATATGTGCATAAAAAAGGCGCTAAAAACGCATGGCTCAAGATGGTATGGTCAACTACATACCAATGTATATTCTGGCTAAAGAATGTTAGAAATATATTTGCAGGATAAGCAAATTACCATATACTAGGTCTGTCCCAAAAGTATCCAACCTGTTCGTATTTTTCGTCATTTGGTTGGTCACGTCCTTCAAATTAGTCCCCATTTGATTAAACACCACGCTCATATCAATGCTTCCACTTCCCAAAGCAGTCTTGAAAGTCAGTTATCAAAATCGCATTTAGTGCATTTATCGCATTGGTTTCAACTTTCTTCTTGTCGTTAAGCGGCATTTTCAATCGTTGAAACAGCCAAAAGTCGCAAGGAGCTATGTCGGGACTGTATGGAGGATTCTCAAGCTGTACAGCACTGTATTAAATACAATTTTGATGCATGCGCTAGGGCATTATCGTGGAAGAGAAACCAGTCACCGATTTGCCAAAACTATGGTCGTTTTCATCTAATTGAATCTCGTATACTTTTTAAAATTTTAACGTAGTACTCTTTGTTAATCGTTTCACCTGCAGGAGCATATTCGTCATGCACGACGCCTTTATAATTAAAAAAAAAAACAATCAACATTGACTTGTTTTTGCTCCGACTTTGAGATGCTTTTTTTGGTCGGAGCGAAGAAGCATGCTTCTTCAGCGAAGACTGTTTTTGTTTTAGGATCACAAGTATAAACCCATGATTCATCACCAGTAATAACCTTTTTGTGCAAATTCTCATCGCTATTGATCATTTCTAGATTGTCCTGACTGATTTCTAATTGAAGACTTTCTACTGTTCTGAGAGCAGTTTTGGTATGAATTTAGCACACACACAAGTCGGTTAAAATTTGGTAAACTATTGTTTTTGGTATTGCAAGGCCATCTTTCAGTTCCCTAACAGTCAAACGACGATCTTGTTCAATTACCGCTCGCACACACTCAACATTACCTACCCGATGTTTTTCCCGTCGTAGGTCGACCAGAACGAGAATCACTGTTGAAGGTTGAATTTTGAAGAATGATTAATTTGGGAGATAAATAGGAAAATTTTTAAGGAGTTTGGTACGTAAGAGGACCCTGCTGTAGGACTTACGTCCTTTTCAGGGAATGGATGGACATGTTTGAAAGGAGTTAGTATCCAGTATCTGTCGTCGGCTTCGCTCCCACAAACTTTCCAATTTGTATTTCCCAATGCAGATCTTCTCTTCCTCCAACCATGGTGCTTGAACGTGCCTAAAAAGTCATTTTTCTTTGGTGTATGTGTAGGTATAGTGTGGAAGTGTGACCCACGTTGCGAGATTGACGCTGTGGCGTGTCTCCTCCGTTTGGAGCCCTTTCATTTGGCAAGAAAGCAGGGAACCACAGAAACCTTCGCCAAGGGCTCATAGAGAACCACTGTCAACAGAAGCCATTTTTAAACCGTTTAGACTACTCTTTTATTGGAGTTTTGCCCATCGTCTCCTGAGGCCTTTTGCAACATTTAAATAGTGCCTCTGCCTGTACAAGTTTAAAGCAAAACTTTTTGCAAATTCGTTGCTCTACTTTTTTAGTCATTTTTAGCTACTAAAAAATTCAACGAACACTTTGAAAACAAACACACGCTGCTCATGAACTATACGTCTGGCAGGTATTAGCAAGTCAACAATAAATTTATGAGGCTTTACTGTTGACGGTCCCGCCCGGTAGAGGTAGCTAGGACCACTTTGGCGCGAAGATATAAATGCAGCTCGGATACTTTTGGTACAGACCACGTATATACGATTTTTTAATTCGAATATTTAACTGTTTTCAGTGAAGAGTACCGAAAAAGCAAAATTATCTATTTTAACCACAAATTGTTTCGTTTAAATTATTTTAAAACTTTACTTTTCTAGTTCTTTATAATATACAAAGTATTTGTTTTAAACAAGTGTAATAAATCAGTTGAAGTCAAGATTTGACATTTGTTAAACATCCTGTAACAAAGTCTGTTGTGTTCCATTCAAAAATATGTGTATCACATTACGAAAACATTTCCCATAAAGGTGTTTTTAACCTGCTTTTCGCGCGACGTACCTTTTTAGAGGTCAACATTTATAATTTTTGGCCAGACTATGAATCAGACAGGTTAAAACATTCTTCTTTTGCCGGATAAATATCAAACAAGACAGTTTTTAAACATGAAATCGCCAAACTCTCAAACATATGACACCCTGCGGCGACTTCTGATCAACATCTGATTTAAGATGGTAATAAAATATTATTGTTATTATGATTTTATTAACACATAACATTCACTAACCCATTTTATACCTACCTTATTATTTATATACTCATATGGGAAAAATGTGACTAAAGGAAGTCTATATACTTTTATAACGTCATAATCATATTATATGAAGCCAAAATAAATCATTTTTATATAAAAAAAATTTAAATCTTTGTTTATCAGTATCAAATAAATGTTTATATTGAATTTCAGCGTCAGCATGTATACCATATGGAATCTTGTATATAGACTTGCGAGTTACGTACACACACTTTTATTATTGATAATTAGTCTGAAATATTGGTCTTTTTTTGCTATAAGAACGTCAAAGTCAAAGATCCTATTAATAGAATCCGGAATTGATATGACTGTGTTTATTTATTTACTTTTTTTTTGTTTAAATTACACTGACTGTTACGTACATTAATGTTATTATTGAAATTTTATTGCACTTATATCTTAAGCTTCTGCTATGCCATCTGTCTTCAAATAATATAATTAGTTTAGGTAAGGCGATATAGGCTGAAATTTATAGTCGAGCCTTGAGATGTTCCTTATGCGAGGCGTCCTCGACCATTCCTCCGTTTTTCGATTTTATAGTTCTTTTCTCGGGGAAGGATATCTTGAGGAAAGGTCCACAACTGACAACACTGTATTTTGTTTTGTTTGGCGTAATTTTGACAGAAAGGAAGGTTAAGGTTGAAAGTTTTGGTCGTGTTTTTGTTATTCTAAAGAATATATGAAAAAGAAAACAGATGTCCCCATACGAAGGAAGAAAAATACTTCCTCGTATCACAGGTGAATAAATCTATATCGATTTAGAAATTCCCTTTCCCTAAATCTCTCAAAGGGATTGTCCCAATCTCGCAAATATCTTTTTGGTAGTCATACAGGCATAAATACTTCTTCACCCGCAACGTCAACAAACTCCAAAAAGTCTTCTAAGGCTGGGCGCAAATGCTCGGTTTCCTAATTCGGTTTCCGGATCAGGAATTCAGATTCTGAAACCTTATGCCTTATTTACATACAAAATGTTCAACAGAGCGCACACGTCCTAACTTCTTCTTCTTCTTCATATCTAGCGCCAGTAAAAGTGCAATAGCAATCAATTCATCATCGTCGTCCATTTATGCTTTCACAGAAACGTCGCTATTCGAACTGACAGTATAAATTCCTAATACAAAAAAACGGATGTTTGCGCTAGGCACACGGAATTCCGAATCTGAACTCCTGATTCGGAAACCGATTCAGGAAACCGAGCGTCTGCGCCAAAGCCTTAATCGTCCATATTTTTGATATTTCCACAAAAAAAACTCAAAATAGCAAATTCTCAACACAAATACAAATAAACACGTTTTCTAACCTAAAAATCAAGAATTTATATGTCAAAAGTCATTTCAAGGCATCCTTATGATAGCTCGAGATCTACCGTGTCCTCTACTCGTCCTTAAAGATTCCTTTCGCGACTATAAAACAAAATTTTTCTCGAAGGAGTCCTCAAGGACTCCTCCGTTCTCAAGGCTTGACTATAAATTCCAGCCATAGATATGGGTATTATGATCCCACCATGTTGTATCCACTGTCAATTGTCTGCCTTATGTCATCGACACGAGCTCCATTTCGGTGAATTTTTGAATTATAATTTGCTGTTTATACAGATGGACACTTTTTGAAATTGTCCCCGATGCAAGACCCTTCTAACCTATCGAATTTTGTGGGGTTGGAAATTTTAATTTTTTTTCACCCTTTGCCTATCCAGTCGACCATGACTGGATATAGACCTCCCCTAATTGTTTTCATCTACTCCTCTCGTGTGCCGATCTTCTCCTCATCAATCCTGCATGTCTATTGAAGTTATCTCCCCATCTCATCTGGTGTCTTTCGTTTCCTCTTCTTCCATCATAGGGATGCCAACTTTGGATTGCCGTTTTCCATCTTTCATCTGTTCTTCTCTCGTTGTGACCAACCCAACTCCTTTTTAACTATATCAATTACTTTCCTTTGGTCCTTGATCCAAATGTTTTTTTTTTCGGTCATTTTAGGATATCCCCAACATCTGTCTCTCCATAGCTCTTCTAAGATTTTTTTAACTTATCTATAGTTTGTTTTGTGAAGGTCCAAGATTGAGAACCATACTGGCTAGTTCTAACCTAATCTCAATTTACTATACTGACCAATGATATTAGATACAACATTGCGGATTTACAATACCTATCGAAGCTCCCTTTACGAAGAAATATGATACTAAAAAAATGAAATATGGAGACCATGCATTATATAAAACGTCAAGTTTGATTGTTCGCTTAAAATCAATCAATCCTATTATTAAGACAAAAATAGAATGAGAAGATCTAAGAATTTAGTTTTAAATATAACAATCATAATAAGTACTTTCTGGATAACAATAATAATACTAGTATACAAAGATAGTAATATTAAGCTACTAAATAAACCTTTAACAGAAGTCCCACCTGAACAAACAACGCGAGTTAAAACTAGAACTGGTTTGGGAGAAATGGGAAAACCTTTAATACTCCCTGATATTTTACCACCAGAGATTGCAGAATTAGTTGCGGAAGGATGGAAAAAAAATGCATTTAACCAATATGTTAGTGATTCAATTAGTGTTTATAGAAGTTTACCGGATATTAAAGACCCATGGTGTAATACTAAAGGCTTATTTTTAAAACATCTTACTCCAACATCAGTAATCATTTGTTTCCATAATGAAGCTTGGTCTGTGTTGCTGCGAACTGTTCATTCAGTACTAGAAAGATCTCCTCAACATCTCATAGAAGAAGTTATATTAGTAGATGATTATTCGCATATGCCCCATACTAAAATACAATTAGAAGAATATTGGGCACATGAACCCAAAGTTAAGATTATTAGAGCTGCTCAAAGAGAAGGTTTAATTAGAGCTAGATTACTTGGTGCAAGTTCTGCTAAAGGGGATATATTAACATTTCTAGATTCTCATTGTGAATGTACTTCAGGATGGTTAGAACCACTTTTGGATAGAATAGAACGAAATCCAACTACAGTTGTTTGTCCAATGATTGATACTATTGATGATAACACTTTGGAATATCATTATATAAACGCATCTTCTATACATGTTGGTGGTTTTGATTGGAGTTTAGTGTTTGATTGGCATGTACTACCTGAAAGGGAAATATTTCGACGAAACCACCCTTCGGAACCAGTATTCTCTCCTACTATGGCTGGCGGACTATTTAGTATACACAGAAATTTCTTCACTTATTTAGGTACTTACGATGAAGGTTTTGATATCTGGGGTGGAGAAAATTTGGAACTTTCTTTTAAAACATGGATGTGTGGCGGTACTTTAGAAATTGTGCCATGTTCACATGTAGGTCATATATTTAGAAAACGTTCACCATATAAATGGAAAACTGGAATTGATGTGTTTAAAAGAAATTCAATACGACTTGCCGAGGTTTGGATGGATGAATACGCTCAATTCTACTATCATAGATTTGGAAATAAGTTAATTCCTTATGGGAATGTAACCAGTAGGAAAGAACTTAGACAAAAATTAAAATGTAAAAGTTTTAAATGGTATTTGAATAATGTATATCCAGAGTTGTTGATACCCATAGCAAGCGGTCAGATCAAAAATTTAGGATTTGGTGGTAAATTATGTTTAGATTCACCTGGTGGTAAAGAGAGTTATAATAAACCAGCTACTTTATATCCTTGCCATGGACAAGGAGGAAATCAATATTGGGTGTATACAAAAATAGGTGAAATACGTCGAGATTCAGCTTGTTTAGACTTTGCTGGATTTGATGTCACTTTATATCCTTGTCATAAAAATCAAGGGAATCAATATTGGATTTATAGTATAGAAGAAAAATTTATATACCGTACTGCTAATTTATGTTTAGGTTCTAATAAAGATGGATCTAAGTTAGAAGTGGGAAAATGTAATAGTAATAATATTCTTCAAAAATGGGTGTTAGAGAATTTTAATATATCTTTTGCATAAAATTTTAGTAAGATAATACTTATGTAATGATTTAAATAGAAATCTGTTTTAGTATTTGAATTTTTATTGAATTTAAATATCTGTTTTTTGAGTTTTTACCAATAATAGTACCAATAAGTGGGGTCGATTGTTGTCTAGACTAGGATCTTACAGATCTTTTATATATACATCTAATTATGAGTCCATAAGATCTAGATTTAAAAAATAAAGTCTGTTATTCGTTTAGGATCATATTTAGGGTTAAGCGGGTGCAGGGAGTCCTTGCTACTCTAAATACCAACAAAGCCAGCGGCATCGATGAAATACCTGCTTTACTCTTAAAATGCTGTGCTCCTGAACTAGCGCCAGTTTTCACTAAGCTATTTCAACTATCATATGATACTGGTATTTTTCCAGAATCCTGGAAAACTGTTCGAGTACAACCACTCCCTAAGAAAGGCGCTAAAACCCAGCCTTCTAACTACAGACCCATAGCCCTTCTATCTGTAATTAGCAAAACTATGGAGAAATACGTCAATCGCGAGATCCTGAGCTACCTTGAGACAAACAACCTTTTAAGTGACAGGCAATATGGTTGTCGCCAACAAAGGTCAACAGCCGATCTACTAGCATATGTAACTCATGTCTGGAGTGATGCCATTTACCGCTATGGGGAGACTCGAATAGTATCACTAGACATCTCAAAAGCATTTGATCAAGTGTGGCATACAGCTCTTTTGAACAAACTGTCTTCATACGGACTCTCGCAAAACCTTTGCAGATGGATATCCAACTTTCTCTCCAACAGGCACATCCAAGTTGCTGTAGATGGACATTCTTCCAACCTCTACAAGATTAACGTAGGAGTTCCCCAAGGATCAGCTCTAGCTCCTACCCTGTTCTTATTACATATTAATGATTTACTATACCGGAGGCGCTGAAAAGATGGAATTGAAGGACGCGTGATCAGTGACTGGACGACGTAATAGTACTATGCCACGCCTTCTAAACGGAAATAATGAAGAACGGTTTACACTGTACTCATACCAGAGATAATATAAACTGTAGACATCAAGGGTGGGTACTTTTTTGTTGAGTGGTGTAAATCGGACTTGTGACGTTGGTTGGGGAGAATAATATTCAAACAGTGCGTGCCGTTCACGTGATCATTCCATCTTTTCGGCGGCTAGGGTATAGAAGCCACTAATAATCCGATACATGGTTTTGCAGATGATAGCAATCTACACTGTAGCAAAGCGCACCACCGTCCCATATCCCTAGATATTCTGGAAGAGGACAGAAGATCCCCAACGGCTTCTCTCAATCAAGATTTGAGGATTGTATACGAGTGAGGAAGAAAGAATCTTGTTAATTTCAACGCTTCCAAGACAAAGACATGTTGCCTATCCAACAAGAGGCAAACATGCGACTCATCCATTACAATCAACGATCAGACACTGGTAGCGGGCGACTCCATTACGCTGGTTGGTATAACGATCTCCCAGGACTTACTCTGGAACGAACATATTGCATCCATAACAACTGCAGCAGAAAAGAAATTAGGCTTTCTGCTTAGAGCACGGAAATATTTTTCTCCATCCAACTTGGCTACTCTTTACAAAGCCCAAATACGGCCAAATCTTGAATACTGCTGGCATGTATGGGGTTCGGCGGATCCGTCAAGGCTTGGAGTTCTTGATGCAATACAGAGAAGGGCAGTTTGACTAATAAACGACACCAGTATCACCAAAAACCTAGCCCCATTATCCCACCGAAGAGCAGTGGCTGACTTTCCTTGTTTTACCGATACATAAACGGATTTTGTTTAGAAGAACTCCGCTCTTTAATGCCTTCACTTGCCAGACCAGCCAGAGCAACGTCTTCCCCACTCGTCCTAACTTGCAGGCCTTTAAATCCCAAATTAATAAATTACCTCTTCTGCCCCAATAGATGTTCTCGGTACATTTGTATTTAGGTCTATACCTACGAGGACATCTTAATAAAAAAAAGGATATGCATTTTTTACCTGATTAGGTTTTAAAAAGACCTTTCTATACCAAATTTTACCAAATTTGGTACAGATAAATATTTATCATTTAAGGGAGAGACTGATGACCATATTTTGGCAGGACCAACATTTTTAGAAATTTTCTCTAACGTCTCGTATATATTGTAAAATGATGTTATACAAAAAATGTTTTTTTTATTGGAAAATATATATTATTTTCTAGATTTTAGCCAAATTTTGATAAATTCTGAGCAGAAAAAATAATAAAAATTTAAGGGAGAGACTGCTAACTATATTTTTGGGAAAACAAATTTGTTAGAAATTGTCTCAAGCGCCTCGTATCTTTATTACAATGATAATATGAACAAAAAATTATTCTTTCATTAAAAAATGAATATTTTTAACAAATGGACCTGTGCCACAAAAAAAGTGGTCTATGCTGGGTGTGCGAAATAAGCTTTCCGACGTATTTTTTACCGCTGAACACGAATCTGGAGTCAAAATTGGGGGTCTAACTGCAAAAAACGGAGAAAAATAAAAAACCGATAAAATCTATTATCTAATAGTATTTTCCGTATGTTATGATCAAATTAAAGTTCCTGCTTTGTTTCTCTCTGTAGCATCCATCATTGATTCGCAAATATGTTTATTTGCCACTTATTGTGTCTTATTCAAGTCTTTTATCGAATTAATTTTGTCTTTGATACTATATAAAACGTCAGGACATTGAATCGGTTCATTTACCGGCAAAAACCTGCTACAACTGCCCTTTAACGGGATGTGTAGAATGATTCGCTATAGTCAACATTTCGTGGTATCGAAGCCAGCGAAGGCGCGCTGGTTTGCAGGGAAGCGCTAGAATATGAGAATGATGGACCGGAAATTCGGACGTTATTCAAAGATGAAACATTTGTTTCAGTAAAGGATGAACAAGAAAAGGCATCATGGCTAAGTTTCAAGGAAGTGTGTACCAAGTTTTTAGGTAACACCAAAGATGCTGATTACGAAAATATTGTGGCCAATATGATGGCAAACTTTCAGCGTTCAGGTTGCCTAATGAATTTGAAACTTCACTTTCTTGACTCGCATCTCAACCACTTTCCGGAGAACAACGGAGACTTTAGTGAAGAGCAAGGAGAGAGATTTCACCAAGATCTCAAAGAATTTGAACGGCGATTTCAGGGGCAGTGGGGAGTAAATATGTTTGCAGATTACTGCTGGATGCTACAAAGAGAAAATCAACAGAGAGGAAAAAAGCGTAGCAGAAAACCGTTGCACCGGTTATTTGAGGAGAAAAGGGCCAGGAAACGGACAGAAATTATGACATTTTAATTATCATGCAAAAATATGATTAGATGGAAGATTTTATCGGTTTTTTTGATTTTTCTCGGTTTTTTGCAGTTTGACCCCCAATTTTGACTTCAGATTCGTGTTCAGCGGTAAAAAATACGTTGGAAAGCATATATCACACACCCAGCACTGACCACCTTTTTATTGTGGACCTGTGATATGATTGTAATAAATAGTGAATATTGTCACTCTTTTGGAACCCTGCCTTATATTTTATTTGCTTAAGAGTATTTTTATTTATATTGTATGGCATTATTTTCGGTTAATTTTTTTTAATAAAAAAGACACGTCTATATACATAGACAAAAAAGATGATATATTACCAACAAAAAAATTTAACTGTATACATCCTACGTTATTTTATCGCTAGATAGTATACTTTAAACGTATAAGAGAAATTCACTTGTTCTATTGCTTATAGAACGGTTTTCTTTTTTGTGTATCAATTTTACTGTAGGAGGATCATCCATATATTTAGCGATATCCTAAATTAGACAGGTATCATTTGATTTGTAAAGAAGATAAAAAAATATAAGATCACCGATGCTAAGATGTTGAGAATTTTAAATGTTTGACCTTGATTTGATACAGTTAGAAGTCTAGTGTCCTTGTCAACCAAATTAAAAATTATCTCGTAAAATATTTATACGAGGATTGTCTTTTTAGTTTTGCATATAAAGACAAAAAATATATAGACTTAAATTACTTTATTGCTTAACACATTTGCGTACGTTCAAAGTTCAAACCAATTGGTGAAACAGTTATTCCAGTCTTCATTTAAAACCTGCAAAATTGCTGTAAGAAGCAGCCCCACGTTGGGCGCCAATTGATAAGGATTTTTCTGCGGGAACACCATTACATCAATAAAAGTACTAGTCGTGGATTCAACAATTTCTAAATTGATTCTCCTAACAAACAAAAAAAAAATTCTTTCAAACTCTTCCTTCCTGCTGCCTATCTTTCTATCTATTGCCTTTCTGCTCAACTCCTTTTTAGTTTTTCTATACGTGTGAGCTTCTTCTGTCTGCTGGAATCGCTGCCCACGCATTCAATTCTTGATCTTTGGGAACGTGAAAAAGCCGTTGGGACTTAGTTCGAAACTATACGGTTATATTTGTGGCTGAAGGTTCTTTTGGTGGCTCCTTCTGTGCGGCTATATGCAAAACTAAAAAGACAATAAAGTCATAAAAAATTGATAATAAATACATTTTAATTATCTCTAAGCAAAATTAGCAATATAAATATGCAAATAATTTTAAGAAAAAAAATGTCGGGAACCACAAGCCTGTCTACACGTTAACTCTTCCTTGAAAAACTACTGTTTTACCTATTAGATGCGTGACAGTTTCTGTCATCTAATTGCAGCAACGTTAATTTTCATATAGGTAACTCATTAGTGAGAAACTTATAAATACGATAATGATACTATTAAAATAATCCATGTCTCAATTATCTCGCCCTGGTGACAGTACGTTTGTGGCAATTACAGACACGCAAACCCATTTTCAATTTCATTTTATACTCTTTTTCGAATTTTTATTTTGCCGTCTTGATTATCGGTTAGTGCTCTACTAAAGGAACCGACCTGACGAAATATGTGAGTGAAATTTACTTCAATACAAGAAATTGTAATTGGATGTTTAATTTATATAAAAATACCAAAATATTTATCCTGCCATATGGTCATCATCAGTCTCTCCCTTAAATTTTCAATATTTTTTTTAAATCAAATTTGATAAAATTTGGTAGACTTGTAGAAAAAAGTATGCATTTTTAAATGTAATAATCATTTTTTGTAAATGTTATCATTTTAAAGTACATACGAGGCACTACAGACAATTTCTAAAAATGTTGTTTAGCAGTCTCAATAGTTTTCAATATTTTCCCAGCTCAGAATTTAATAAATTTTTGATAAAATGTAGAAAATAATATATATTTTTTAGTGAAAAAATTATTTTTTATATCAACATTATAAAAAATATAAGAGGCGTTAAAGAAAATTTCTAAAATGTTTATTACAATATAAGGTCATCAGTCTCTCCCTTAAATTTTCAATATATTTTTTTAATCAAATTTGATAAAATTTGGTGAACTTGTAGAAAAATGTATGCATTTTTGAATGCAATAATCATTTTTTGTAAATATTATCATTTTAATGTACATACGAGGCACTGTAGACAATTTCTAAAAATTTTGTTTTTCCATAATATGGTCAGCAGTCTCTTCCTTAAATTTTCAATATTTTCCCAGCTCAGAATTTAATGAAATTTTGATAAATTGTAGAAAATAATATATATATATATATATTTTTAGTGAGAGAATAATTTTTATATCAACATTGTAAAATATATACGAGGCGTTAAAGAAAATTTCTAAAATGTTTAGTACAATATAAGGTCTCTCCCTTAAATTTTCAATATATTTTTTTAATCAAATTTAATAAAACTTGGTAGACTTGTAGAAAAAAGTATGAATTTTTGAATGTAATAATCATTTTAGTAAATATTATCATTTATTTTAACGTACGTACGAGGCACTGCAGAGAATTTCTAAAAATGTTGTTTTTCCAAAAATATAGTCAGCAGTCTCCTCCTTAAATTTTCAATATTTTCCCAGCTCAGAATTTAATAAATTTTTGATAAAATGTAGGAAATAATATATATTTTCTAGTAAAAGGATGATTTTTTAGATCAACATTGTAAAAAATATACGAGGCGTTGAAGCAAATTTCTAAAATGTTGCTAAAATGTTGGTTATAAGGTCATCGAGACTCTCCCTTAAATTTTCAATAAATTTTCTTAATCAAATTTGATAAAATTTGGTAGACTTACAGAAAAATGTATGTATTTTTAAATGTAATAATCATTTTTTTTAAATATTATCATTTTAATGTACATACGAGGCACTGTATAGAATTTCTAAAAATGTTGTTTTTCCATAATATAGTCAGCGGCCTCTTCCTTAAATTTTCAATATTTTCCCAGCTCAGCATTTAATGAGATTTTGATAAAATGTAGAAAATAATATATATTTTTTAGTGAAAGAATGATTTTTTATATCAACATTATAAAAAATATACGAGACGTTAAAGAAAATTTCTAAAACGTTGGTTACAATATAAGGTCATCAGTCTCTCCCTTAAATTTTCAATATATTTTTTTAATCAAATTTAATAAAATTTGGTGTACTTGTAGAAAAATGTATACATGTTTAAATGTTATAATCGTTTTTTGTAAATATTATCATTTTAATGTACATACGAGGCACTGTAGACAATTTCTAAAAATGTTGTTTTTCCATTATATAGTCAGCAGTCTCTTCCTTAAATTTTCAATATTTTCCCAGCTCAGAATTTAATGAAATTTTGATAAAATGTAGAAAATAATATATATTCTTTCGCGAAGGAATGATTTTTTATATCAACATTGTAAAAAATATACGAGGCGTTAAAGAAAATTTCTAAAATGTGTATTAGAATATAAGGTCATCAGTCTCTCCCTTAAATTTTCAATATATTTTTTTAATTAAATTTAATAAAATTTGGTAGACTTGTAGAAAAATGTATGCATTTTTGAATGTTATAATTATTTTTTGTAAATATTATCATTTTAATGTACATACGAGGCACTGTATACAATTTCTAAAAATTTTGTTTTTCCATAATATGGTCAGCAGTCTCTTCCTTAAATTTTCAATATTTTCCCAGCTCAGAATTTAATGAAATTTTAATAAAATGTAGAAAATATTATACATTTTTTAGTGAAAGAATAATTTTTTATATCAACATTGTAAAAAATATAAGAGGCGTTAAAGAAAATTTCTAAAATGTGTATTACAATATAAGGTCAACAGTCTCTCCCTTAAATTTTCGATATATTTTTTTAGGCAAATTTGATAAAATTGGGTAGACTTGTAGAAAAAAGTATGAATTTTTGAATGTAATAATCATTTTTTGTAAATATTATCATTTTAATGTACATACGAGGCACTGCAGACAATTTCTAAATATGTTGTTTTTCCAAAAATATAGTCAGCAGTCTCTTCCTTAAATTTTCAATATTTTCTCAGCTCAGAATTTAATGAAATTTTAATAAAATGTAGAAGATAATATATATTTTTTAGGGAAAGAATGATTTTTTATATCAACATTGTAAAAAATATACGAGGCGTTAAAGAAAATTTCTAAAATGTTTATTACAATATAAGGTCATCAGTCTCTCCCTTAAATGTTCAATATATTTTTTTAGTTAAATTTGATAAAATTTGGTAGATTTGTAGAAAAAAGTATGCATTTTTGAATGTGATAATCATTTTTTGTAAATATTATCATTTTAATGTACATACGAGGCACTGTAGACAATTTCTAAAAATTTTGTTTTTCCATAATATAGTCGGCCGCCTCTTCCTTAAATTTTCAATATTTTCCCAGCTCGGAATTAAATGAAATTTTTATAAAATGTAAAAAATAATATATATTTTTTCGTGAAGGAATTATTTTTTATATCAACATTGTAAAAAATATACGAGGCGTTAAAGAAAATTTCTATTATAAGGTCATCAGTCTCTCCCTTAAATTTTTAATATATTTTTTAAATAAAATTTGATAAAATTTGGTAGACTTGTAGAAAAAGTATGCATATTTGAATGTAATAATCACTTTTTGTAAATATTATCATTTTTATGTACATACGAGGCACTGTAGAGAATTTCTAAAAATGTTGTTTTTTTATAAGAAAGAAAGCATATTTAATCATTTTTTTATAATTTTAATGAACGGTATAAGGACGGCCTACAGTAATTATCGTTCTTTTATATTCACATAGATTCCCAATGTAAATAAACAGTGTTAAGTAAATATAAACTGATAAGCACCTATAAATATTTCATTCTTGAAAATAAGGATGTAAATGTTAAGGTAATAGATAAAACAGTACAAATTAAGAACATATCGCATTCCAATTCTAATATAAGTAAACTAGGGTATCCGAGTCTATGATATGTCAGTGTGACATGTTTCTGTCATATGTCACTGTCATGTGTTTTTGTCATATGTCATTTAAAACAAAGAAGTAAAGCATAAAAAAATGTTGATAACTTACAGTCTTTGACATCAAAGAATAATGAAATTTTATACCCATTCCTATATTACCTAATAAATACCTTCAGTTTTGGAATTTCCTCAATTTTTTTTAACGGTAGCGAAAAGCGAAATGAATTCCCAAAAAGTAATTGTTTAATTTCCTTATAAGTTTCAATACAGTAGCTTATAATTTTATGTGTATTTTCAACTACACAGTCTTGCAGACATGATTTTAATTAGTTTTATTATGGTTGATTTATGAACCTAAGATTGCTCATAAAAAAGTTGATAAAAATTCGAGAGTCAACTAACTTATAAAAATTGAAGCTTCTTGATACAGGAAATGGATTTTTATTGTTCAACATATATGACGAAATTATTGCTAGTCTTCATGGGTGTTACAAAATAAATTTTCTTTGTTTAATTATTTATCGAAATACCAATAACTACGACGGTTGTCTGTTTAGTTTTGCATTTAGCCATAAAGACCAATATGTAAAACAGTTTTTCCAGTCTTTAGTTGAAACCTGCAAAATCGCTGTTTTGAAGGCATTGATGGCTTTTTCTGGCGACTGAAATCGTTGCCTACGCTTTTTATTCTTGATATTTGGGAACGTGAAGAAGTCGTTGAGACTTAGGTCGACTGTACGGTGGTCTAATAATTCGATGTTTTGAAGCTCCAAAAACGAGATTTTCCTGATCTAGGAGTTTCGCGAGAACTTCTGATAAACAAACTTTTATATACCAATCGGAAGTAACCGTTCTTGGATCTTCTAAAGTGACACGTTTCGATAATAGATCACTTCTGTTGGTTTTTCGTCTTCGTGAAAGCCCCAGACAGCGGATTGACGTTTATTATCCGGGTCGTAAACTCTGAAACTCTGGATTGATGTTAACAAAAGATTGAGGTTAGGTTTGTGTATGACAGTTCTAATGGTGGCACCTTCTAAGTGGCTATATGCAAAACTAAAAAGACAACCATCGTAATCTGGTGTTAGAACAATAGTTTAAACAGTCTCTTTGAGCGTAAGTAAAAGCTCTCATTTTTTATTCTTAAAGATATCTATTTTTATATCTTAGTACATTGCAGTTTTTATAATAAAGCTTTTAATTTAAGATTTGGAGAAAGTGTTGCGACAGAAAAATTGTCACACTTTCCCTTGTCGCTCTCACTTTTGATGTCATCAAAATTCATAAAGTTTAATGTTTTTTTTTTTATAGAAATAAATACAAGAAATAAACATGTTTGTTACGCCTATGTTGGCTGTGCACCGTAAATATTTTATAGCAGTTTTATGATTTGATGTAGATTTGTTGAATGGCTTTTTAATCATTCTATGTGGAGGGTATTCGATATACACACTTAAAATCTAATTATAATTTGATAGATATAAATAAGTTTAAAAATATTTATATTTTAGCATAATAAACAAAAATATTATGTATTATTTAAAAGAAGAATAAGTCGAAGAAATAAATTTATAGTTAACTATTCTACATCTTCTTTATCATTAAGGTTTGTTCTTCAGCTCATAACAACTTTATTCATTTTTTTAGATTCTTGATCCGTTGATCTGGTCTGTTATTTATGAGCCCCAACAACTAAATGTTCGGACAAACGAAAATTTGAGAAGAAGCTTAACAATGTATGTATATATGTGCAAATCAGGGATGACAGATATACCTATTGTGGCCCCCTTTTCTGGCTATAATTCTGATGTTTCCTCAGACTTATATCAGCTCTTTTACTTCTATCTTTCTCAGAAAGTTTCGGATAACGTTGGGCTTCAAGTTTGGTAGGTATTTCTCTTTTATTTCGTATGACCCTAGGTATCTGACCCCAGAATGCATTGCATTTGTAATGAGGTTTCATCCTCTACCTAATAGAATCTGCACTTTGCTTCATCTACTAATCCGAATTTTATCTTGTGGCCTCTTAATCGACAGTGTCCAGTTATTATTACCCGCAGGTTCTTCGTACTAAAGTTTAGACAGGTTGCAGGATGAGGTAATAACTCTTTAGCCAGTCTACAGCTCGTTCTTTCATCCCAGCACTGTATAAAGTTTTAGTGAGAATGCTGTTTAATAAGGTCCTCAACACAGTACATTGTTAGCTTGGTAACTGACCAAGGGCTAACATATTTGTAGCGCGTAGCCCCCCCCTTTTTAAATTGTACGCAATGAAGTTGCCCTTATAGTTCCAATGTCCTTTGATCCAGCTCAGAGTGACCACGTTATTCTGGCTGTTCTTAGTTGGAGTTTGGTGACATTTTAGTACTAAACTTGGAGTAAAACGTGGTCTATTTAAGCTCGTAGTGCTTGTTGGCAGTCCATGTAAATTGGTATCTAGTATAATGTTTACCTAGCAGATTCAATAAATGAACAAACTTTAACTATTTTTTTTTTATTTTTTCTGTTTTAATCCTTTAGAAAATTATTTAGTTAGCTGATTAATATTTCTGTGCTTAAAATATAAAATATATGACAAATCGTTAGTTGCGCTATCTACACTGCTACTATAAAATAACTTTCGCGTTCTATCGTTGTTAAATGTCATGAAAGTAAATCGATATTTATATAAGAACCTAGGTTAACATATATTTTGATACATAAGAAAACCCACTGACCCATAGGAAACAACAAATCTCGCGTCTAGACACTTTGACCTGAAGTGCTATAAAAGCTATTTTTAGTAAGCTTTGTCATGTAAGCACGGATTTTCAATGTGTGTAAAAGATCCGTAATAAATTTCATTTTCATGGACACATCTGAAACCAAACAAAAAAATCAATGCAACTCTTTCAAACAGACAAAATCATTCCAGACACAATATTTAGTTCAACATATCTGTTACAGAATATAGCAATATTTGCTCTTTTAAACCTAATTCTATTATCACTTTATTTTGTAATTTAACACTCTCTAATTAAAAACTTAAGGTGGCACACCTTTAAATTTATATTTATTTATGACAGGTAAAGGAATAAAAGTTATCGTAGATGAAAAGTAAGTGGGTCGTGTTTAAAATTGTAACGATTAGAAAAGTTTATTGAAATTTTAGTTCTTATATTAATTTAGTATTTATTTTTGAAGCTATGATTTTTATAATACGTTTTAGTGGACAGAATAAACGTAGAAACAGCGACAATAAATAGCGTTACATGAGATTTACCCCTACGCTAATAAAAAAAGCGCACAAAACAGATTATTATTGCATACATCTATCTAATATTAGTCCAAATTGTTCACTGCTGAGTCTTACCACTTTCCTCTCTTTTGTGTCCTTTTGTCCAGTAACCATCCTCACTTTTTTGGTTCCAAAAAAAATTTGATTTTAAGGACGACTAACATGTTAAAAAAAATTTCAACCTACAGGACAAGTCATCCTTTTTTATGACTTTTAATGCTCAAGGATTCATCGAATGTATTAAAATGGTTAAAAAATACTTAAAACTCCTGGTTTTAGACATAGAGTTGTTTAAGGATCAACAAGATCAAAAACAATTAAAACCTGAACAAAACGCAGGATTTTTGTTTTTAAATATCAAACAGGATTCAATCTTTAATAAATTAAACAACATTCTTAACGATTTTTATTGACCACAGGATCTATAACGTTATATCAATAAAAAAAGTATAATGGTGTCGTGAGACACCAGGTAGGAACTAAGTTCCTTCGGCTAATGTAGAATCGACACTACTCGCTTGTGTATACGACTGTAGCGCCTGCGCACGTCTCATTTAACGGTTTTATTCCACGGACTATTTCTTACGGTTTTACTATTACATTTTTTTCAGTTCGGTCCCGCAGCAAAATCCCTATCTCCCCCAAGCCTGCCGTAAGGAACTTCGTTTCAAAAAGTTATTCTACGTTAAAGGACGAAATGTCCTTACTAACGATTTTTTATTTTTAAGGATAAAGAAAATAGTATATTGTTTAACTCTAAAGAAACATCAAAACATTATAAACATTTCTACTTCACATGAAGTTTCTCTACAGAACTAATTATCCTTTTTTGCGATTTTTAAATCCAAGAAACAATTTCTAACAAATTAAGATGACTAAATGATAGTTAAACAGTATTTGTTGTAAAGTGTGGTTTTCAATTAATAACAACAAAGAATATGATTAAAGATAACCTTAAACTTGTGAATAAACGTAGAAAATTTTAATGAATCTTTGTTTAGATAATGTTACGTATTTCCTTTAAATTAAAGTTAAGTAACATTGTTTTTAAATTCTTTCCAAGCGTGATCAAATCAAATAAAAATGTGCCAAACATGAAAATATATACACGTGGGTGTATCACAGTTCTTAAATTACCACACTGTGTCTTCTGAAAATAAGAAAACAGGTGTTATTTTCTGTTTGACAAATATTATCCAAAGATATCAAGAAGAGAAAAGACTAATGACCATCCGGACAAGTAGAGAACCACAATACACAGTGCGTGAGTTTGTAATGTTAACCTACCATTAACTGCTTCATTAAGAAGTACTAATATGACATGATTGTCTCATTTCTTACATACATAATGGCTAATTACATGCCTCGAAAGATTGTATACGTTCACCTTCTCACGCAAAGTTGAGGTGAACTGGAAAACTTGTTCGAATTTGTGGTTTTCAGCAAATTAACATATTAAATCTTTTTTATATTATTAAATACTAGAGATATGAAATTGCGTAACACCTCCGGACATTCCATCAATGAGGTACTTTATAGGTAAATATCTTATTTAACAAATAATTTATTATTTCCTTAAGTCCTTTTGTTACAACTTTCATCTGGCTTATTTCTTTTTTCCTCTACATCTTTCTATTCATTGTATAATTTCTACTTATTACTCGATTATTGTACGAGCTTTATCTCATGTTAATCAATTATACATTAAATTTTGAATTGAGTTTTTGTTGTACATTACTAGATTTTCCTTTAAATTTATGAGAACTATAAATGCTGATTTCAGCTAACTTTTACAGTTTTACGAAATTACTTTGAGGAGCTATAGGCGATTTGTAAATGTTACCATCAGAGCCCTCTGCAGTCATCTCTGTAAGTTTTGGTGAGAACTCATTAGATCAATAATTCTACAGGGCCCAGCACTCGAAGTGTAACCAACTAAAAAGGTCATAAATTCAGTTTGGACAATTACTCTCATTTAATTAAAAGTACAAAATATATGAAAATAATACAAAATTCAGAATCGATTCAGTTTTGCTAAATATGACCACCTTTTGCCTTGACTATTCCCTTGAGATGGTCTAAAAACGACTTAAAAGCTGCCCGAATGTGACTTGCAGGTATTTTGGCCCACTCGCGGGCAATGGCTTTCTTCAGCGCCTCGAGACTGGTGTATCTTTTAAATCGGACCTTGCTCTCCAAAATGGCACAAAGGGAATAATCCATTTAATTTGCGTCTGGTGAATTCAAGAGCCATTGTGTGGACGTTATGAAGTTCGAAACGTTGTTTTTCAGCCATTCTTGATTTACTCGAGTTTTGCATGTAAGACGGTGCCGAGTCCTGTTGAAGCGTCCATGCTCTGCCACCAAAATGTTCGTCTGCCTACGGCTTCAAAGCAACCTCCAGAATACTTTCCCGATAATATTCTGCATTTACCTTGACGCCAGGCTCGGTGAAAACGATTGGAGAGCGCCCATCTGTGCTTACAGCGGCCCAAACCATTGTCTGTGGCGGGTGCTGCCTCCTGGTGGCCAATCGATGACTCAAATGCGTGTATGAACGATGGGTCAAGTAAACTCTATCGTTTTGAGGATTTACGAATTGCTCAATTGGAAAAATTTCTCGTCAGAAAACACAATGTTCGGAAATTAACCGCTTTCGGCCAAGCGAAGCAACTCCTTCGCTCTCTGCAGTATAACTTGTTGCCGCGCTCCGGTGTGAGATCATGCGCCTTTTGGATCTTGTACGGCTTGACCCGGAGATCAATTTTCAGTATGCTGCGGTCGGATATTTTCAGTTCTTTTGCCATTTTATTGGCACTTTGTCGGGGATTTCGTTCAAGTCACTTCTTGATTTTTTGAACCATCTCACGTGACGTTGCAGTCTTTTGATGTCCACCTCCATGACGTTTTACGATGCTGCCAGTATTATTGTAACGAGTTATGGTGCGATAAACGAAAACTTTATTCACTTCAAGGTGTTTGAGCTCACGAACAATCGCTGGTTGTGATTCTCCAGCTAAATATAAAGCAATTACACTAAGTACTACGTTTGAAATCCATCACTGATTTCTTTTTTCGCGTTCAGTTTTGGCAAAATGGTCTCGTGCACTTGTAAACAATACTCCGAACTGTCATTTAGCAACTTTGACGCTCAGCTGAGGCCCGTGCGTCAGCTGCGCGAGTGGTCTGAATTTGGTTACACTTCGAGTGCCGGACCCGGTACGTAAACTAAAGTTTCTATCTACGACCATTTTCTTTTACACACAAGAACAGATCACTTTTGTTGGTTTTTCCTAATCGTGAATCGGATTTGCGTTTATTTTTCAGTTCGTAGGAGTGGGTTTTTAAAAATAAAGTCGTGTATGTGTGGGCCAAAAACATTGCTGGGGAATTTAATGGAATGAAGGAAGTTTAATTTTTTTCTTTATATTTACTACAGGAAAGGAATATGTATTGAAGATCTTGGGTTTGGTCGCATTCGCATTTCTCATCCAATGCAATCTTACGGTAAGACTTAGTAAGGGCATGGTTAGATCTCATCCTTGAGATTAGCGTTATTTCTTTCCTATTCAGATTAGGAAAACCTCGGTACCATGCCTTCTAATGGGGCTTCTCTATGTATTACCCATAAGTGACACCTTTATATGTGGATAAAGTTTTGTATGACTTATCCAACTTCGTGGTCCGTAAAAGGGAAAACCATACGCAGAATCAGTCTACCTAGTTTTGCAATAGTTTCTGCTTTACATTTTCCTTTATGCCTTGATGTCCCGGAAACCAGCCCAGCCATATTTCCTTATTTTAAAGTTTAAGTTTGTAGTTTAGTTCCTTGAGTTTTAGAAAGATATCACTAGAAGAGGCGATCTTCTCCAGAGCACGTATGTGAGACCGTAAGAAAAAATACCAAATCCAACACTATGTTCGTCTTTGGAATCGTTGGAGTGTGTAATCATTGAACTTCTTCCAAAAGAATGTCACACTCTGGATTTGTGTCAACAAAAGATTGATGTTAGATTTGTGTCTATTGGTGGCTTCTTCTAAGAGTGTCTTTTAATTAATTAACTTATTGTCTACTTTTAATCTAAATTAACGTTTTTTTTATCTAACTGTTTTCGCACAAATAGGTACTAAACTTATTAGATAATTTGTCAACAAACGTAATTAATTTTAAAACAAGTGTTTTCAACGGTTATATTTGATAACAGTATTTAACTGAAAGCTATGATGCATCATATGAAAAGTATGCAAACAAATAACAAAAATTCGTTGTTAACTTCCACGAAATTTCTCCAAAATGTGTAATGATACTTAATGACTAATCAGCATCTATACTATTAAGGTTCCGGAAGAATACAAAAATAGAATTTTACGTTGTTTTACGTTGGCGTTAGAGTCAAACATGTGGGTTGTTAAAATTAATTTTTCTCAGTATGTTAATTGGTTGTAGTGAGTAATTGTTTTGAATCCGTAAAGATCGTTTTGTAGGTAAATTTGGTAATATTAAAATTTTTGATTTTTCTTATAAATATTAAACGAGTGTTTATTAGAATATTGAACTCGAATCAGGCTTATTGAGAACCTCATAAAAATTAATTATGTAAACTTTCTCAATCTAACAAACTACTTTTTATGAGTTTTAAAATGATTGGCATTTTTTTAAAGAAAACAAATCTGCTTTTTTAAATGTAAAAGTTTTCTAAAAGATTCTAAAGATTCTGGAGAATGTTATAAAAGGTATTAAAAATGTTATGGATAATATAAAAATTAAACTAAAAAAAAATTTTTGGTCGACGGTAAACAATTTTAAAGGAAATATAAGAAGGAGAACTTATTTTTCAAGTTTTTGGATAGATGAAAGATCAAGGGTAAAAAAATTGATCACTTAGGTCTCCCTACACATGTTTCGACTCAATTCTTCGATACAATACCGATTATAACACACCAGTATTCAGTTTAACTCGGATATATTAGATTATAAGGAAGATCAAATGGTCCTGCTGACCTTATTACACTGTAACTATAAGATTTTTGGTATACCTTACATATTATGAGTTCTTAACGCCTAGACTTTCAAGGAAGTCTGTTATCCGCTTAGGATAAACGTTTGGAACCTGATCAGAATCTAAGAAGACCTGTGTCAGGTATTTATGTCATTGGTGAACAATTTCTCTGCAGTTACAGATAAATTGTCCGTAGTTTCATCTTCATACTCAAAGATTCTTCATGTTCCACTCTCCACTTTGTCTATTTCACTGAGATGGTAGGTACCTCAATGGACAATGTCCTGTGAGAATTCCTGCTATTTACTCTACTCGAGTTCAGATTTCTGAATCTTTAAGAGTAATTTAGAGTCTTCGGTCTGGAGTATTTTTCGTTACCTTTCCTACACTGGGTTCCTTTCCCTAATTTCGAACTTTATTCACAATGCGACATTTCGAGATGCCACAGAAAAATTAAGGTTTGATAAAAGGATAGCTAGCTTCTTTTTGGCAACGCTATTAGCAATCTCGTTGCCAAAAATCCCTTGATGTCCTGGTTCCACAGGAAAGTTACTTTGTTGTGTTTAGCCAGTTATTTAAGAGACTGTTTGAAGTTCCAGAGGATGGTTTGGAGTCAAGCGTCTTCAAAGCAGCTTTGCTATCACAGCCAAATATTTTGACTAAATTGAGGCGGTTTTAATACACTCTTGAGTACAGAAGTCTATTGCTAAAAGCTCCGCTTGGAAGGCTGTAGGAGTATAGGAGGGCTATTCAGAGCCTAACGTTAGACCTTACAACTTTAGGAGTTTAAGACTCATCAGTATAATTAGTTACGGTTCCTTTTCTACTTTTAGCGATTAAGTTTTGTGCTTAATCACATTTTTGAGCACTAACATTTAGTGTGAATTCGAAATCTCGTTTTGGAAACATCATGTCTGTAGGCATCTTCGTGGATTACGTTGCTCCGATCCTTAGAATTATAAGATTTCCTGTAAGATCGCCGAGTTTTAGAAACTTAGACCTTGTGAACAAAAGAAAATTTCCAGAGCAATCCTCTTCACACGAAAATGCAAGAGAAAAGGTCTTAAATTACCTCCAAGGCTGCACCATGACAATATTGCGCCAGTGATCCGTGTCCCTACCAGCGAGTCTTTGCCCTTTTTACCTTTTAGTATATTGTTTTGTTCACCAGCAAACCAGTGTAGTACAGGTGATTTAGGGGTTAGATATGACCAATAAATCATTTTGGGTTTAAAGCCACATGTTTTCCCTAAAATCCTACGGCAGGTCCATACATAACTTTTAGCTTTAGAGGTTATATTTGCGAATTCTACAAAATTCGGATGAATAAGATGTATGCAACGGGAACTTCGAACAGTACTTCTAATTAGAGATTTAACCTATTTGCTGATAAATATAGGTAATGGTATTTTATAGAACAACAAATAAAGTGGAGAATTATAAAGGATCTTCGATAAACAAAGTTCTGTAGATGATTTATCACGGAAGCTTTTCCTTTTTGAATAGAACTTAGAAGTTAAAAAAAGATAAAATATTAGGATTAATTTTCATTTAAATTATTATTGTTGATTCATTGTTATAAAGAAAATTGTGACTTAAATTGATTCCAATTTGATCCAGATTTTAATGATTTCAGGTTTTCTCAAATTTCAGATGAATAATGACTCTGTAAAAAATTCTACAAATTTCTAGTATTTACTGCATTTTTCCGATAAGCTACGTCATTACCACGAAGATTTCATTTTTGTTCTGGTAATTTTTATTTGATATAAGAAAAACCAAATTTGTGGAATACACTTTCTAAAATGATGAGATGATATTGCAATAAATCATGATTTATTATTTATAACATTTTTATGGTCCTGCAAAACATATCATTATATAAACCACCAAGTCTGTTAGATCATCACAGGAGTGCACTTTATATTTACGTTCAAAATTTAATCACAATTTTTGTTGTCTGATTCTTAAAAACCTAATAAATCAACTTAACAATTTTGTTAATTACGATAACCCACCCTTTTACTTTATATGTTAAAAGCTCTTTTCAATCATAATTTTTTTTAAACCGGCCAGAAATTAGTACCTTCCGGTTAATTTTTAGGTCAGATAATCTCATTTTGTCGGACAAGGCCAGAAAATTAAAATGAGTCCGGTAAAAGCTTTTACCGGACTATCACTATAATTTTCTGGCCCGGTTCGACAAAATGAGATTTTCTGACCCAAAAATAAACTGGAAATTACTAAATTCTGGCCGGTTTAAAAAAAATATTGTACGTAATACGTCCCAAAAGTGCTTTTACTGGACTCGCAGGCTTACACGTCTCGCCTGCGGCTCGCTCTACAATTGCCCACTCGTCCAGTCAAAGACCACTTTCGGGACTTGTTACGTAAACTGTTATTACAGGGTGATTAAATGACAATTTTTGTCTATTTTTACATTTCTTCATATTTTTTACACGTTTTTTGATCTTCTTATAAATTTTCTGGTTTTCAATTTTCCGTCTAGTCCCAATTGCGTTCCGTTTCTTGGGCCTTGTCGAATTGCGTCCCAAATATTTTGCTTACCTGGCCACCGATAACGTCTAGTCCGAATTGCGTTCCATTTCTTAATTAGCCAAACCAATTGCGGTCAGAGGATAGCTTAATAAATATTAGGTAAGCAGGGAAATATAATAAACGTAATATCAACTTACAGTTTATTTTTATATTATATTAAAAATCACCGAATTTATAACTAACACATTTAACGAAATTGTATCTTGAAATTTCACCCCTATTATACTGGTTAATTTTCTGTTTGAGAAAAATATATTTGCTGAAGGTACATTTCTAGAAATATTTTGTTTAACAAAATTTATTTTTATATAGGAATCGGTTTGAATGCGCTTTAATGTTTCAACAAACAAAAAAACATTAGGATGTGGAGACAAACAATAATTTTTAAATTTTGAATGAAATCCCTCACAAGAATTAGTTGTTCTATATATAGATGCGCTATTCTTTGCCCAAATTTGTGGAGGAAATGTGGAGTCCTCTTCGATATACATTTCAACTAGATAGTTTGCAAATGCGTCAACTCGATGATCATCTGGTTTTTCAGGCATAAAATCTTCCACAAAACAATCTCCAACTTGGCTCGGAGGAAGATACATTAGGCCAAAAATATGCTTCAGCCATTTACCTATTTCTGAGTTCTCGTTCTTATACTCAGAACTCAACCCCACATTTTGTACTTTACGCCACCTGTAACAAGATTATAGAATAAATTCTTTATTTCAGAAAATACTTGCATTTAAGAAAAATAAGTTTGAAAGAGGTAAAATTTTATAAAAAAATACATCTTTAAAAAAATGAGAATATTTCGGGATATACGAATTCCTAACCGCGGGCATAAAATTTGGGGATTAGTAAGTAATTTTGGCCTGTAGTTTATGATTCTTGGGAATTTCCAATCCTTGTTTATAGAGGATTGTTTTTTGCAAGAAACATCTGTACTAAGATAGTTAATATATGACTAGTGTACATGCAATGTGTGCAATATCGAAAATATCGATATTTCCTGTATCGATACTTTTTAATACGATATATTTGCATATCGATATATTTCTTGATATTTCTTGATACAAATATCGATACTTTCTGATGTATCGAACATCGCTACTAAAAACGTTCACTTCAAGATTTTAACGTGCGATACTTTAACGACTCAAATATAATCATAAAAAAATAATGTAAAATTTTCCAAAACACATCTCATTTTTAAAATTTTGAGGACTATTTTAGATTTATTAAATTCAGAATTAAGTAATATTTGTTTGCATTTAGGAATTCAAACATAGAATTAACGGAGAGGGCCTGAGATCGGTAGCTTAGCTGGGGGTCGATCGCAATGATCTGACTACAGTTAGGAATTCGGTACTACCCGAATATTTAGGAGCCCATTTTTTGACAGAGGTTATGACGACATCTTTTTTTTTTCTGTCAAAAAATAAATTTTTTGAAGATATTTTACATACAATTCTTGTTTTAACTTATATCAAATGCTGTTTTTTTTTTTAAATTGGAAAAATAAATATTTGAAAAAAGAAATTACAGTGAAGTTTGAAATAAACATATTGAAATGTTTAGTTTTACAGCAAAAAATATGATGACGTTATAACTCAAGTTTTCTTAACAATCTACTATTTGCCAGCTACATTGCTATTATTACCTACTTACCAAGCTTGAGCAAGATGAAATCGACAACCAACAACATTTGCTTCCGGAAAAACTTCTCGCACGCTGGAGTGGATACCTAATTCGTAATCAATCACTATTTTCGTTGGATTTAAATTGAATCCCAAATCCTGACATTTTTTCTTTAATAATTCGAATAATGATTTGTAAGTGAATTTTTGCTTATTAGGGAGCAAACAAAATACAACCGGAACATAAGTGTCATTAATCAATGTATGTAATGTAAACATTTGAAAAAAAATTTTGTGCAATAATCGAATGTTCCATCCATAAATAAAGTGGAATTGTTACACATAAATGAAAGATTAGACAGACATGAAAAAACAACAATATTAAACTGTTCATCATTAATCAACAAAAACTGTTCATTTTTGATAGTAAATATTTTAATTTTTTTCAAAAACTCTTGAACTTCCTTGGCTGATTTTGGCAATTTTGGAACCGTTTTCAATCTCGTGCGATTAATGTTCTTTTTTATGTATTGGACATCTTTTGTTGACAGAGAGGTAAGTACTTCGCTTTGCTTTTCGATTTCCTTGTGTAACAATTTCGCAGGTCGTTCCGAAATATCTTCTGTTGCTTTTCTTTTAAGAGAATTGTTAACTTTCTGGCGAATTAATACTTCTTCAGCAAGCTCATGATTGTGTTCACCACTAACTTTTGAAAACACATTATTTAATGTATATAGTTTTGCTTTACACTTTTTATTTGTACAATACCACACCAGTTTCACCAAACTTTTTTAATTCACGAAACTTTCTAAATTTGAATTTTTGAAAAACTATAAGTGGTTTTCCCCGTTCACTTAATATCATTTCAAAATCCATTGCGCGGTGCGATTGTCTAAGTTCACTCTTTACTGTTTGGAAATAAACTGCAATTATAAAAATTCCACCCTCTCAAGTTAACCTCCACTTTCTCTTATTTTTACTAAGAAACTAATTAGGTAAAACCCTGTAAACCCAAGTAATACTGGGTAGGATTAAATTTTATTGTTAGAAACGGAACGCAATTGACCATGTAAAATATATTAGCGATATTACCTGAAAATCCCTCAAAATTTTGGACGCAATTCGGAGAGCGTAGCCGAGTTGGGCAGATCTACCTGAGTGACCCTTTAATGTGATGCTTAACTTTTTAATCCTATGACCGAGTTAGGCAAAAAGGTCGTGTTCCTTGCACAGCGGGACACACAACAATTTAATCTTACATAAATATGTTAATTTTTGTTGTGATATAGAAAAGTTTGATAAGAAACACAAAATACATGAAATACTTATTTTAATATCAATTAAAAATATTACAGAGTAAAATCACAGCTTAAATTATAAACTTAATTTGTAGAGTAGTATCTATACTAATTTAGTACGAAACTGATTTTACAAAAGTTAATCTAGTGATGTTATTTTGGGTTAATTCATTGATCTTGTTTTGTATGTAATTTTGTTTTTTTTTATGCTTGGTCTAATAATCTGGATATATTTATGGGAACTATTAATTTTTACGTAGACTTCACTTTGGTGGTTTAAAAGTATGTCAACAAATTGAAAAATATTGGGGTGATTGGAATAAAAGCTTCTGTTAAATCTCGAGTGAAATGACTCGCATGCATTGGTAGTTCGTGTGATAGAGGCACTAAATGAAGCCCAAATATGTGGTGGAAATAAAGAATCTTCTGTT
The DNA here is from genome assembly GCA_964028335.1 of Altica lythri. Lineage (NCBI taxonomy): Eukaryota > Metazoa > Arthropoda > Insecta > Coleoptera > Chrysomelidae > Altica > Altica lythri. The sequence goes on from OZ034809.1 coordinate 6,176,856, forward strand.
AGGTAATTATCTACTAAATAATCACAAAACTTTTCAAGTTTACTGTTATATGGTAAATCAGAAATCAAATCGAACGTGAAGCAAGAAGCAATCACCTACTTCATTTGCGTTTAAAAATTGGAGACCAAAAAAATGTTTTAACGCTTGTCCTACGTCCGTATTATTTTTATATTCATCATTTAACCCTAAAGATTGAATTTTTCTATACCATGCCTGTGATAAATGAAATCTACAACCTATTATTTTTGCATCGTCCCATATTTCTGTTGCGGCCTTATGAATACCTAATTCAAAGTCAATGACAATATTTTTTGGATGAAACTGTAAGTCATAATCATTGCACTTTTCAATCAATAGTTTAAATAAAGTTGAGTATATTTTTTGGTTTTTGCTAGGTAGTAAACAGAAAATTAATGGTATATAATGCCCCTGTTTAAAACCGTGAATGGTAAAAAACTGTGTAAAAAATTTAGTACAAAAATTGAAAGTACCGTCCATATAAATTGTATCTACAGAACATAAACAATGAAGATTCGTAAAACAAGCAAAAATAATAATGTTATGAGTTCTGTTATTTACCAATAAAAAGGGCTCGTCTTTGTTCGTCTTCGGTGCAAGATTTTCTAATAATGAGAAGACTTCGTGTTGGTTTTTAGGAAGTGTTGGGACTTGCTCTTTTCTACATGCGTACATGTTTTTCCTTACACGTGCTATGTCATGTGATGTAATGGCATCAAAAGATGCGCCACCGGCTCGCAGTTCTTGATGTATCAGTTTTAGCGGTTTTTCATACGGATTGCTTAAAGCCTTTCTTTTAGCACTGTTGTCATTATTTGCCTCTGGAGATGTTCTTCATATGGGTGATTATGATTTAGATTTGAATCCAAAATTACACTGAAGTCTCCGGCAGCTGTGTATAGTTTTGCAGGACATTTTAATTTTTTATTAACACATCTCCAATGTACAGTCGCGTCTTTTAGAGTATGTGCAATACAAAATTTAAATTGATTCACTACTAGCAATTCTTTACCCTTTTCACTAAAGATTTTAGTCACTTCCATACTGCACGAATAATATATAATATCTTACTGAAGATTCAAATATGTATTTTTCCTTTATACCTGCTTTCTAAACAAAGTAATTAAGGACTTAATCCCTTCATCGAGAGGTTTCTGCCTAACTCGGTTACAAGATTATAGAGCCCCCTGCCGCTTCTGCCCAATTCGGAAACTCCGAATTCGGATACCTCCCAATTTTCTTTTTAATTTTTTTAACTGTTTTAACAAAAAAAAAAAAATTAATAAACGGTGAAAATCAGAAAATTTGCCAAATTTTGTACAACATAATTAGCAATTTGGCACTTTATTAAAAGATTTATAAAAAAATGTAATAGTACATTACGTAACGAGTGCGGAAAGCAGGTGATCCCATCACGAGTGCGTTCGCCGAAGGCGAACGCGATAAAAAGCACGAGTGATGGGATACCTGCGCACCGCACGAGTTGCGTATTCTATTTTTCATCACTCCGTGAGGAAAGCTCTTAATTCGCTTTCTATCTCATTTATTTCTGATTGGGAAACACTTATCAACTCTGTTTCGGTCATTCATTGCTTTCCGCACGGTCCTACATGGTCGAAAGGAGTGCTTTCCTCACGGAGTGTTGAAAAAAATATTAAAATTCCCAATAACGTAATAATATTGATAAATTTTATAAAAACGACGAAAATTCTAAAAAAAGTAAGAAAACAGAAATTTTCTTTTTTCGTTTACAAAATAGGTATTAAAAATGATCTATTTATTGATACCTAGTCCTGCTCTGTATATGTTATCAGGAATCAGTACTTAATGTATGTACTTACTGTTTAGTTAATATGGTAATAATTAATTTAACATTGTTGGGTTACAAGTTCAATGTTAGAATTAAATGAACATCTGTTTTGGTGACCATTTAATTATATTGTATAAAGATTTGCAACAATGAATCAACTTTTTGTCATAACATTGTTGACAATAGAGAAATTTATTGAATAATTCTTTGTCTTAAATTTAACAATTCATGAGTTATAAAAACAAAACATAAAACTTGCAAGTTTTATATAATATAAAATAAGTACGTATGTCGTGAATTTTTTATTGTTGTTACTTTATAATAAATTACCTCGGGACACCTGTTTTCAGTTTTAGAACGAATGACCTAAGAACGACATTGTAAGCGAATATTTTCATTCATTATCTTTCACAGGTCAAAGTTTTTTACTGCACTATTTGTGCTTCTTATCCATCACATTTTTTTCATCTAATAATATAAAAACCCTAATTATTACATTATAATATTACGTGTATACAGGCGACTTCGCCATTTATTGCAATTTATTATATGTATTACAGAATCTTCGTTGTTTTATCATTGATTATCTTACAAATTGGAAATATAATTTATATTCTTCATTGATATTCCTTTCTTTTTTTACTATCTGTCACTTTTATGTAAATATGATAACTTACAGAGGTTCTAACTGATTTCAATTATTATTTCTCCTCTATACGAGGTTCATTTAAAAAGTTCCTTTTAAAATCAGAGCGCTGGTACTACTGTGGTACCTATATTGAGATTAAGCGCGGTCGTACACCAACGAAACATACATCAAACACGCAACATGCAACATGCTACATGAGGTAAATACCACGCATAGACTTGTGCCGCATTAAGACAATATAAACACACAGATATCGTTAAAATCATCGTACACCAATGCGGCTGATGCAAGTTTCTCGCAACAAAAACTGCATGCGGTTTACTGTGCATGTCTCGTCGCAGTATTTGTTGCGTGATTGAAGACGTTATATCGGTGATTTTTATTAAAAATAGATATATCGTTCAAAAAATGCCTGAAAATCCTGTTTTTAATATAAATTTTGTAAAAGCTACCTACATTTGGAAATGAAAATAAACCGGGAGAGCTAAATCTTGGATAAACGCCTCGGCCAACAATTTACATTGTCGTCCGGGAATGTATCGCTTTTTCTACTAGATACACAATATACTATTGTATACATTTTTCACGTATCGATCATCGTTAACGAGCTATCGATCAGAAAACCCACAAATTTGGGGAGAAAAAATTATTTTTCGCTATTTCCTTTTTTCTCCTGAAAGATATCGAAAAATGTCCTGCATAAAACTTGTAGAGCGTGTTCAGACCTATAAATTAGTTTTTTTATTGTCTATTTTCGACAAAAATTACGACCTCTAGCGCGGCGCAAAAATTGCAAAGCTATTACAACGTCCTCCTCGCTTGACGACATTTTAAATACTACAAAAATGTAGTTGTCTCACTTGTCTACGCGGTTAAGCAACATGGAGTATGTACCTCATGTCGCATGTTACATGTTGCGTGTTTGATGTTTCGTTGGTGTAGGACCGCGCTAAGTATACTTAGTAGCATCTCCTACGAGAACACACACCAAATTTTAGCCAGATCAGTCTATTCTATTGTGTTTGTGTTACTTTATGAAAGACAAAATGCCTCAGGACACTAAAGAAAAGTTTAATAAACATTAAAGGTAATTATATATCTTTTATAAGGGTTTAAAATTTTTCGGGGTGGTCATATTGGTACGAATGGCACTGAACGATCTGGAAGCCCTGTGAAGGTTACTACTTCAGAAATTATAAATAAAATCTATGATATAGTTATGGATGACGGAAGAGTGAAGATGCGTGAGATTTGTAGTATTATGGGCATCTTGAATGATTGGGTACAGAATATTTTGAATCAACATTTAAACATAAAAAAGCTATCCGCAAAAAGGGCGTTTTGATCGTTTACCCTTAACCAAAAACGAAATCGTGTGAATTGGTGCAAAGACGGTTTGCAACTATTGCACAAGAAATCGTCACTGTTAATAAAATATAGATAAACTACTACACTTCTGAGACCAAAGGAAAATTTAAACAATGGGTCACAAGGAAGAATTTGAGCCAAAAAGACAAAGACTGTTCTTTTTGCCTAAAAGATTTTTACGTTTGCCTTTTGAGATTCGCAAAAAAAGATCCTCATCAACTATGTGGAGAAGGGTAAAACTAATAGAGCTGCATATTATTTATCGTTATTGGACTATTTGAAAACCTATCTCCCATAATGGCCAACAAATTCATACCTAAACAGTTGTGCAAGCAAAATTAATGGAAATTGGGTTCGAACTCGTATCAAATATCCCTTATTCTTCAGACTTTTACTTGTTTATAAACCATTACTACACTCTGAGACCAAAAGACAATCTTAACAATGGGTTACCAAGAGAATTCAGCCGCATATTTTCATCGTGATTGGACCATCTGAAAACCCATTAACCAGCAAAAACATCCACGATTGGCCCACACAAAACTCTTTACCACCTAGGCCTCTAAAGTTGTGGTCACAAAATGTATAGAACTTGGGTGCCAACTCAAATAACTCCTATTCTATTGTCACGCCTGCGGGGTTTGAAGATATGTGCCTTAGTGTTTTGGGATGAGGGGTAGCTTACTAAAGGCACTTCCCACCCAGGTCGTGGTTATCTACCCCCTGGTTAGGTATCCTGCTGAAGGCAGAAAACTAACCAAGGGGAAGATGAGATAAACAACAGGAAACAAACAACAAATATATTAACAAAGAAACAAGCAATAACAATAAATAATTAAAATATGGATAATGACTAACTAAATACAATGATCTTAACTAATCTTACCAAATAACCTACATGGTGGCATGTCACACTTACTCACGAAAATAAGTCAAGAGTCACAACGGCCCAGACCCAAGGGTCTGTTTTAGGGACACCCCGAAGGGTGACACTTACAGACAACCTTAGACTCCGAACTCCTCGAGTACGACCTCAACGACGCTCTTTTATAGCCAATTCTTACGCTACGTGAGAATAAGAATTAAACTATATAAGGTCGCCTTGAAATCTAACGTACTGACTTTGGCCTGGATAATTACAATTAAAATATAATACAAAATATTACAATGAAATATAAAACAATTAAACTACCCTATTATCGTATGTGACACTATGGACTTGGCTTCGTCGGAATACTATTTGTATCCCAATCTGAAAAACAAGCTAGCAGGAAAATATCTTATTCAAACGAGGAAGTGATAACAGAAACGATGGAATGAACTACGTCTGTAAAGCTAGAAAGGTCAAGTCGGCAGAATCATTCGTTTTATATCTTAAAATTTAGTGCTCATATAGTGCTAATTTAGTGCTGATAACAGATATTTGGTGCTGTGAGAGGGGGACTAAAAATGAGAACACTGCTAACTTTTCATTAAACTAGCAGTGTACCATTCGTGACCGCGCTATGATACAGTTGGAGCGAGAGGCGACAGCACTATTTCAGCACTAAATAGTAACGTCTTTCAATTCCATTAGTTTCCGTTTTAAAGTCTCTAGCTCTTAAGGCTGCTAGCGTAGTTATACTAGCAGTAGTTGATTTGAAAAAAATAAAAAAAATTCTTTTTCAAAAATCTTTCGCTGTACTGACAGCACTAATTGAGCACTAAATGGTGACGTCTTTTAATTCCATTAGTTTCCGTTTTAGAGTATTCTCCTCGCTCTTGAGACTGCCGGAGTCGTTATACTAGCAGTAGTTGCTTTGAAAAAAAAACATTTTTTTCCAAAATCTTTTGTTGTACTGGCAGCACTAATTGAGCACTAAATGGTGACGTCTTCGCCTCTCGCTCCAACTGTATCATAGCGCGGTCATGAACTTTTCATTAGTCTAGTAGTGTTCTCAGTTTTAGTCTCCCTATTACAGCACCAAATATCTGTTATCAGCACTAAATTAGCACTAAATGAGCACTAAATTTTAAGATATAAAACGAGTGATTCTGCCGACTGGAACTTTCTAGCTTTACAGACGTGAATGAACTAACTAGAACAGCTTCAGGCGAAGATTTAACCGAAAAAATTAAGTACTTTTATTTTGCAGGACTTTTCAAACGACCCTCGTAGGCTTACTGATTAGTTCTAATTTTCTTATTCTTCTCGCTTTTCTTACTGTCAGTTATATTTATCTCATTGACTTTAAATGTATAAATATTTATTGCATAAGCTAATTTCTCTAGATATTATTAGTTAATCTAAATAGTTGCTGTGCGTAAGAAGTTTCAGAAGAGAGTTTTAACTGTGTTTCTTGTTATTGTAGATATCAATGATAAGTGTGATTTATCATAGCAAAGCACTATTGTATCATTAAGTTTCTATATTGTATACTTACATATTATTTTGAAAAATATAAGTTCCACGCAACTTTCATTTATCATTTATCATCATATATAAGTATATAACAATATCAAATTCTAAATGTATGTCTAAGTTGATTTCTCTCTTCTCTAAAGACAATCGACAGGTCGTTGTGGGCAGAAGTTGTCGTATGTTGTAATTAGAGTGGCGTAGCAAGAAGCACTTTAATCAAGAACTTATTTGATAAACTATTTACGTTACTAGTTCTTAACAGATTCGTGGATTAAATTTAATCGGGAGTTGGCTCTCCAATTTTTCCTGAAATCACCAAGTACAAACTCTACAAATAATGACCATCTTCTGCAGGAAGGAACTCCAACTGACGATTCCAAATCACACTAAACTAGGAAACGCTATAACCGCATATGGTGATCCTTAATACGAGTAACTTTCAAGTGATACGTGAACTTTTGATGCGGTGAACTACGAGATCCTTTATAGGGTGAGCTTTCGACCTTCTTGCACAACCTTTGAGACGTTTTGTCATCCTTGAGAAAATAAAGATCGCATCGTTAGAAGAGTTAAAGGCCATTTTTCAAAGAATGAATGTGAGAAGGAGGTAACTGTGATAAATCAAACCAGATTTTTTTATTAATTGTTGGATTTTCATCCCTGAGTTTTTCCTGTAGGTGTCGCCACTGTGTAATTACGCGACACACCAGAGGCAAAGCACCTGCACGAGCCGCCTGCTTGATCTCTCACATTGCGAGTGTAGGAAGACGCATAAATTAAAGTGTCTTGATTGTTCTGTTATACTATTTACAATATCAGAGCGTAGTACGACTTTGTAGTTGTATTGTGCCGTTATGAATCATATATAATTCAATTATGATAATTTTCTTTCATAAAAGTTGATCGACTTTGTACATATCGAGAAAACCACTTCTTTTCACTTAATAGATTTTTGGACAGTTCATTTATTCGTAGAAACCTTAGCGGAACAATATGGATCTGCAAACATCCTTGTAGATGGGTATCTTATTAACAGCTAGACATAAAACATTTTGTTAACACAAATTCTTTCGTGAATCAGAGAATGGTCATCTTAATTCAATTTTGCGGTTTTTGTGAGCTAAGATCCGTAAGGTATTACGTCCCTTATTTGGTAAAGATATTTTATTATTAAACATCTTATTAACAGTAGATTTGTAAAGAAGTAAAGAAATATTATTAAATATTAATAAATAACAAAAATGAAGATGAAATAATATATAAAAAAATAGATGAAGACATTGAAATAATCAGAAACTCACAAATATATTATGAAGTAGGTACTAAAAATTTTTGTTTGGTATTCCACATGACGAATTTGTGGTAAAAATTTTAAAAATCCCTAAAAAATGATGCTACATGCCTAAAGACTTTTTTTAAAATGTTGAATGTGGTAAAAACTCTAAAAATGTATAATTTTACAATATAAGACTGATGAGTTGTCTTTTTCGTTGAAAATCAAAAAATATTGTATTACAAATGGGTAATGAAACAATTTACAGTAATGATCAGTCATCTCGAATGGAAATGGGAATAAAGGTATACGCGGTGGGTCCATGGAATGAATGGTCCAAAAAGCGCCATACCTCTAACACCCACTCTCAATGAATAACAGACCCATGAATTGAGATGTCAGGAAATACTTTACACGAATTTAACAACAATAGAAACTAGTAAATATTTCACGTTGTGTGAGGAAGGTCCGAATAGGCTGATAGTTCAAAAAGACGCCACCGCTTCTGATCTGTTAACAATAGGAAAGACATTTATCGGACTGTGCCAAAGCTGTTTATAATTGTTATCGAACACCTTTTGCTGCATTTCACCCCTCTGTACACCCTTCCACACCTATGAACAACATTTTTAATCAGTGGTGGAGATTCAAACACCTTTTTACAAGTCTAGAACAGAAAAGTTTTAAATATGTTCAACAGCTTTTTAATTAGATCACACCATTTTTTCAACAAGAAGCACTTCTAATTGTAATAGGTTTGTTTATTTTTTATTCGTTTTTAAACCGGATAAACAACTTTTTAAACAGACCAAACTGCTTTTTAAACAGTTTTGAATATCACTTGTAGTTCGGTTTTGGCGTATTGCGCCTCATCAGTACAAGGAAGATATCCGTTCAGAAGCTCTAAAATGGTTAAATCTATCTTGCAGATATACCAACCCCGTTTAACTTTGAACTGTAATTCAATGTCCGTCGAGGCAAATAGCCAGGGAAGTAGTTGTTCGTTCTTAGTAAACGGTCTATATGTTCTCTGTAAAATGTCATAATAGTATTAAACTATTATTATCTTTGACATCTAGGTTAAATAACTTTTTAAATAGGCTGTAGCGCATTTTTAACACATCGAATCATATGATAAACTACTTTTCAAACTAAATTAGAGCACTTTTTCAATCAATTTGAACTACTTTTAAACAGGTAAGAGTGCTTTTTAATTATGTTTACCTGTTTTAAACAAGTCAAACCACTTTTTAATTTGGTTGGAATGCTGTGCGATTTAAATACGTTTAACTGGTTTTTATTCAGGTTGAAGCGCTTTTTAAACAGATTTTACTGCTTTTTTAACAGTTTTAACTGGTTTATAAACTGCTAAAATGCTTTTTAAACTTGTAAAAATCTCAAGACAGTTGTTAAATAGCTAGGTACAGTATTTGGACAAGCTTAACAGCATTTAATTTCTTTCTAAACTATTTAGATTAAAGCGCTTTTTTAATCTGGTCAACTGCTTTTTAAATAAGCTAGTCTTTAAAAAGCTACGTCCTAAATAGGTTGGAGCGCTTTTTACCAGAGCATTTTTTATGTTTACCTGTTTTAAACAAGTCAAACCACTTTTTAATTTGGTTGGAATGCTGTGCGATTTAAATACGTTTAACTGGTTTTTATTCAGGTTGAAGCGCTTTTTAAACAGATTTTACTGCTTTTTTAACAGTTTTAACTGGTTCATAAACTACTAAAATGCTTTTTAAACTTGTAAAAATCTCAAGACAGTTGTTAAATAGCTAGGTACAGTATTTGGACAAGTTTAACAGCATTTAATTTCTTTCTAAACTAGATTAAAGCGCTTTTTTAATCTAGTCAACGGCTTTTTAAATAAGTTAGTCTTTAAAAAGCTACTTCCTAAATAGGTTGGAGCGCTTTTTAACAGAGCACTTTTTATGTTTACCTGTTTTAAACAAGTCAAACCACTTTTTAATTTGGTTGGAATGCTGTGCGATTTAAATACGTTTAACTGGTTTTTATTCAGGTTGAAGCGCTTTTTAAACAGATTTTACTGCTTTTTTAACAGTTTTAACTGGTTTATAAACTGCTAAAATGCTTTTTAAACTTGTAAAAATCTCAAGACAGTTGTTAAATAGCTAGGTACAGTATTTGGACAAGCTTAACAGCATTTAATTTCTTTCTAAACTATTTAGATTAAAGCGCTTTTTTAATCTAGTCAACTGCTTTTTAAATAAGTTAGTCTTTAAAAAGCTACGTCCTAAATAGGTTGGAGCGCTTTTTAACAGAGCATTTTTTATGTTTACCTGTTTTAAACAAGTCAAACCACTTTTTAATTTGGTTGGAATGCTGTGCGATTTAAATACGTTTAACTGGTTTTTATTCAGGTTGAAGCGCTTTTTAAACAGATTTTACTGCTTTTTTAACAGTTTTAACTGGTTCATAAACTACTAAAATGCTTTTTAAACTTGTAAAAATCTCAAGACAGTTGTTAAATAGCTAGGTACAGTATTTGGACAAGTTTAACAGCATTTAATTTCTTTCTAAACTAGATTAAAGCGCTTTTTTAATCTAGTCAACGGCTTTTTAAATAAGTTAGTCTTTAAAAAGCTACTTCCTAAATAGGTTGGAGCGCTTTTTAACAGAGCATTTTTTATGTTTACCTGTTTTAAACAAGTCAAACCACTTTTTAATTTGGTTGGAATGCTGTGCGATTTAAATACGTTTAACTGGTTTTTATTCAGGTTGAAGCGCTTTTTAAACAGATTTTACTGCTTTTTTAACAGTTTTAACTGGTTCATAAACTACTAAAATGCTTTTTAAACTTGTAAAAATCTCAAGACAGTTGTTAAATAGCTAGGTACAGTATTTGGACAAGTTTAACAGCATTTAATTTCTTTCTAAACTAGATTAAAGCGCTTTTTTAATCTAGTCAACGGCTTTTTAAATAAGTTAGTCTTTAAAAAGCTACTTCCTAAATAGGTTGGAGCGCTTTTTAACAGAGCACTTTTTATGTTTACCTGTTTTAAACAAGTCAAACCACTTTTTAATTTGGTTGGAATGCTGTGCGATTTAAATACGTTTAACTGGTTTTTATTCAGGTTGAAGCGCTTTTTAAACAGATTTTACTGCTTTTTTAACAGTTTTAACTGGTTTATCAACTGCTAAAATGCTTTTTAAACTTGTAAAAATGTCAATACAGTTGTTAAATAGCTAGTTACAGTATTTGGACAAATTTAACAGCATTTAATTTCTTTCTAAACTAGATAAGAGCGCTTTTTTAATCTAGTCAACTGCTTTTTAAATAAGTTAGTCTTTAAAAAGCTACGTCCTTAATAGGTTGGAGCGCTTTTTAACAGAGCCCTTTTTGAATCAACTTGAACTACTTTTAAACAGGTAAGAGTGCTTTTTAATTATGTTTACCTGTTTTAAACAAGTCAAACCACTTTTTAATTTGGTTGGAATGGTGTGCGATTTAAATACGTTTAACTGGTTTTTATTCAGGTTGAAGCGCTTTTTAAACAGATTTTACTGCTTTTTTAACAGTTTTAACTGGTTTATAAACTGCTAAAATGCTTTTTAAACTTGTAAAAATGTCAATACAGTTGTTAAATAGCTAGTTACAGTATTTGGACAAATTTAACAGCATTTAATTTCTTTCTAAACTAGATTAGAGCGCTTTTTTATTCTAGTCAACTGCTTTTTAAATAAGTTAGTCTTTAAAAAGCTACGTCATAAATAGGTTGGAGCGCTTTTTAACAGAGCCCTTTTTGAATCAACTTGAACTACTTTTAAACAGGTAAGAGTGCTTTTTAATTATGTTTACCTGTTTTAAACAAGTCAAACCACTTTTTAATTTGGTTGGAATGCTGTGCGATTTAAATACGTTTAACTGGTTTTTATTCAGGTTGAAGCGCTTTTTAAACAGATTTTACTGCTTTTTTAACAGTTTTAACTGGTTTATAAACTGCTAAAATGCTTTTTAAACTTGTAAAATGTCAAAACAGTTGTTAAATAGCTAGGCACAGTATTTCGACAAGTTTAACGGCATTTAATTTCTTTCTAAACTAGATTAGAGCGCTTTTTTAATCTAATCAACTGCTTTTTAAATAAGTTAGTCTTTAAAAAGCTACGTCCTAAATAGGTTGGAGCGCTTTTTAACAGAGCACTTTTTCAATCAATTTGAACTACTTTTAAAGAGGTAAGAGTGCTTTAAATAACTTTTTAAATAGGCTGTAGCGCATTTTTAACTGATCGAACTATATGATAAACTGCTTTTTAAACTAAATTAAAGCACTTTTTCAATCAATTTGAACTACTTTTAAACAGGTAAAAGTGCTTTTTAATTATGTTTACCTGTTTTAAACAAGTCAAACCACTTTTTAATTTGGTTGGAATGCTGTGCGATTTAAATACGTTTAACTGGTTTTTATTCAGGTTGAAGCGCTTTTTAAACAGATTTTACAGCTTTTTTAGACAAATCTTAATGCTTTTTTAATTGACTTAACTGGTTTATAAACTGCTAAAATGCTTTTTAAACTTGTAAAAATGTCATGACAGTTATTAAATAGCTAGGTACAGTATTTGGACAAGTTCAACAGCATTTAATTTCTTTCTAAACTAGATTAGAGCGCTTTTTTAATCTAATCAACTGCTTTTTAAATAAGTTAGTCTTTAAAAAGCTACGTCCTAAATAGGTTGGAGCGCTTTTTAACAGAGCACTTTTTCAATCAATTTGAACTACTTTTAAAGAGGTAAGAGTGCTTTTTAATTATGTTAACCTGTTTTAAACAAGTCAAACCACTTTTTAATTTGGTTGGAATGCTGTGCGATTTAAATACGTTTAACTGGTTTTTATTCAGGTTGAAGCGCTTTTTAAACAGATTTTACTGCTTTTTTAACAGTTTTAACTGGTTTATAAACTGCTAAAATGCTTTGTAAACTTGTAAAAATGTCAAGACAGTTGTTAAATAGTTAAGTACAGTATTTGGACAAGTTTAACAACATTTAATTTCTTTCTAAACTAGATTAGAGCGCTTTTTTAATCTAGTCAACTGCTTTTTAAATAAGTTAGTCTTTAAAAAGCTACGTCCTAAATAGGTTGGAGCGCTTTTTAACACAGCACTTTTTCAATCAATTTGAACTACTTTTAAACAGGTAAGAGTGCTTTTTAATTATGTTTACCTGTTTTAAACAAGTCAAACCACTTTTTAATTCTGTGCGATTTAAATACGTTTAACTGGTTTTTATTCAGGTTGAAGCGCTTTTTAAACAGATTTTACTGCTTTTTTAGAAAAGTCCTAATGTTTTTTTAACAGTTTTAACTGGTTTATAAACTGCTAAAATGCTTTTTAAACTTGTAAAAATGTCAAAACAGTTCTTAAATAGCTAGGTACAGTATTTGGACAAGTTTAACAGCATTTAATTTCTTTCTAAACTAGATAAGAGCGCTTTTTTAATCTAGTCAACTGCTTTTTAAATAAGTTAGTCTTTAAAAAGCTACGTCCTAAATAGGTTGGAGCGCTTTTTATCACAGCACCTTTTCAATCAATTTGAACTACTTTTAAACAGGTAAGAGTGCTTTTTAATTATGTTTACCTGTTTTAAACAAGTTAAACCACTTTTTAACTTCCCGCTAAAAAAAATTAAAATTTTTTTTAAAATCGGGAAGTTATTGGTTTCACCCCGTTTTTCGAAAATCGAGTTTTCATCGGATCTCAACGTTTTGAGGTCTTAGGAACCTCCCCTGACTATTTTTACGAGGGTGTCTGTATGTCTGTATGTACGTGTGGATGTGTGTGTGTGTGTGTGGATGTATGTAAACCTCTTATAACTTTTGAACGGCTTGACCGATCGGAATGAAATAAAAAGCATTCCAAAGAGTTCCATCTAACTTAGATTCCCTGTAAGTATGAACCGATTCGAGCCTGTAGATTTCGAGAAATTTCAAAATAACCGAAAAAAACAATTGGTAAAAATGATGTTTTTTGGGCATATCTTTTTGGCTATTGCATCGATCAATTTCATAACCTAATCAGCTCTCAAGCTTAATAAGCCACGTCGAATGCCGGTTTGCAAATTAAAATCGGTTGATTCGTTCGTGAGATATCGTTGTCGAAAAATTTCAAAAAAAGTCTTTTTTTCAATAACTTAGAGATTTTTTGACTAACCGATTTTGCATTCCCGGTAACGTTTTTAGGTCTCAAAAAACTGCGTCGAATGCCATCTTGAACATCAAAATCGAATAAGGCGTTAAAAAGTTATGGCTTTTTAAACATTTCAAAAAAAGTCAAAAACGTCAAAATACGTCACGTTACTATAGCTTTGCGGTTAAAACTAGCGGGAAGTTGCAAGGATGGCCTTTAAGGTCAACCTCTTTTCGAATTTTTAATTCTGTGCGATTTAAATACGTTTAACTGGTTTTTATTCAGGTTGAAGCGCTTTTTAAACAGATTTTACTGCTTTTTTAGAAAAGTCCTAATATTTTTTTAACAGTTTTAACTGGTTTATAAACTGCTAAAATGCTTTTTAAACTTGTAAAAATGTCAAAACAGTTGTTAAATAGCTAGGTACAGTATTTGGACAAGTTTAACAGCATTTAATTTCTTTCTAAACTAGATAAGAGCGCTTTTTTAATCTAGTCAACTGCTTTTTAAATAAGTTAGTCTTTAAAAAGCTACGTCCTAAATAGGTTGGAGCGCTTTTTAACAGAGCACTTTTTCAATCAATTTGAACTACTTTTAAAGAGGTAAGAGTGCTTTTTAATTATGTTTACCTGTTTTATACAAGTCAAACCACTTTTTAATTTGGTTGGAATGCTGTGCGATTTAAATACGTTTAACTGGTTTTTGTTCAGGTTGAAGCGATTTTTAAACAGATTTTACTGCTTTTTTAGAAAAGTCCTAATGATTTTTTAACAGTTTTAACTGGTTTATAAACTGCTAAAATGCTTTTTAAACTTATAAAAATGCCAAGACAGTTATTAAATAGCTAGGTACAGTATTTGGACAAGTTTAACAGCATTTAATTTCTTTCTAAACTAGATTAGAGCGCTTTGTTAATCAAGTCAACTGCTTTTTAAATAAGTTAGTCTTTAAAAAGCTACGTTCTAAATAGGTTGGAGCTCTTTTTAACAGATCGAACGGATTTAACAGCCACGAGTGCTTTTTAAATACGTTACTTTTTAAAATGGATTGAAGAGCTTTCTAAACTAGATTAGAGCGCTTTTTGAATCTAGTCAACTGCTTTTTAAATAAGTTAGTCTTTAAAAAGCTACGTTCTAAATAGGTTGGAGCACTTTTTAACAGATCGAACGGATTTAACAGCCACGAGTGCTTTTTAAACACGTTACGTTTTAAAATGGATTGAAGAGCTTTTTCCAATTAGGTCGGGGTGCTTTAAAATAGGAGTATTTAAATCGCCAAACCGCTTTTAATCGGATTTAACATTTTTTAACACCTTTAAATTTTGTGTAGAGGGTTAATCCTTTTTTAATAAAAAACGCTTAAATAAATAATTCGATTTTAATGCTAATGAAACATTTTTGTTCCTATAGAAAAAATCTGTATGTAAGCTGCTGATAAGTACTTAGATGGTGATTTCTATTTTCTACTATTTGATATTTTAAAATTCTTCAATGTTAAGTGTTTCTATTCTCAGGGGGATACTCCGTTCCGGTAACCATTGTACTATTAAAAGCACCTTTTGTTAATATTTTCTTTTTTTTTCTGAATGTCAATGTTTTGAATGAAATTGAATTTGTTGAATACCGAACTTCCTATGTGAAAATTCATGCTTCTTTAACTAATACATAAGTGGTCGTTTTTATCCTAATAATTTAATTAAAATTATCTGAAATATTGTTCGTAGTTGTGCAATAATTTCACGCTACAGCTGCTTGTTGAAAATTATGTAATAGAACCCGGAGATTATTCAGTATCTCCGGTTCCAGTATCCTTTACTCATTATTGTAGTTTCTCTTTGGTAAAACCCATATTTTCGACACTTAGGTATGCAACTATGTACGTAGTCTCGTTTTTACTTTACGGAGCGCAAATTAATTTCAAAACAAATCACTAGGTCAATTTTTTAATTTGTTGTTTCCTATTTGACCCACAAACTTTCTTTTTTACTTAAAACAACTGAATAGTAACATTTATTAAAGATGTTATTATAAGGATTATTTTAGAGTATAACGACTCCTAAAATCCAGGTTTAACCTTGTTTGTCCTAGTGCAAACTTTCTCACCGTCCGTGTACCAATCAAAATCAATCCATCTTCGAAAAACCGACAAGTTACCTGGTCTCACCATAAGAGAACCACCCATGTCCGATCTTAACGCCGGACGCGTCAGCCCGCAGGACTTGAAAAAGGATACCACGTCATACCTATTCAATCCTGTCTGTCGGTGGTCCATCTACCACCTTCTTTGATGGTTTACCGGCGTTCTCCATGCTTAACTGCGTCTTTGACTCTTCACCTCGTTATCGGCTTGACCCCTACCGCCTACTTGATGGCTCAATTGCCTCGAGCCACTTCTTCTGCTAATAAGTGGCTGGTTAACCAGTAGGTATAAGGTGATACTCGAATAAATATTACTCTCACTTTTTAATATGAAATAATACACCTGAAAATGAACCTTTATTTATAAGCTCATTTTTTATTATTGGTCTATTCAAGTCAGTTTCAATTTAGTTTGCTTCATATAAACTATTTTTTTAACGGTATTTTGAATCATTAACATTTTCTTTAGTTTCATCTAATCAAGTTTTTTGGTGTTTGCTTTTGTATTGTTAACATTCATGTTAGTTATCTTTCTTTATATACATTCTTTATATTCTGTATGTTCTCTGACCTTTTTCGTGATTTATTTCTTCCATTATTAACATTCTCATGTTTTCCTTTAGTTTTGTCTAAATCTTGGTATCTGACTATATTCTTTATCAGTTTGGAGCTTTTTTTGTATTTATTCTTCGTCCTTTATATATCCTCCAATTCCTCTTAGAAATTGGGTAGTTTTTTTCTTCTGTTTCTATTAATTTATTTGCTGCTACTTTCTCTTCATTCGTCGTCATTACAGATTTTCAATTTTAAATTACTAGCTTGGCTTGGAGCAAATTTATTCTTCTCTTTGTTTTTCTTGTTCTACCTTCGAAGATTCAATATAACCACTGACTAAACCTCTCACTGAAAATTTCTAGTCTTTAATTCTTTTTTTTTTCTCAAAGTTCTTGATGGATTTTAGTATTTCTTTTTTCTGTTTTCCTGTTTTGTTTTTTCTACCTCTTGCATACATCACTTTGGCCAATTTCGTGATTTCTTTATTGCATCATTAACATTCTCATGTTTTCCTTTAATCATTTATCAACATTTTTTTGTTTTTGAACATACATGATCTTCGTCTTTCTTATATTCTCTATAGTCTGAAAAAACTGCCCTGAACGAAGGTTTTTGTGGTTCTATTCGTCCTTGCCAAATGGGAAGCCTCACGCCGAAGGAGACACGCCACAGACACAAGCATACTCGTACTAAAAAGATTTTTTTTTGATGGTTTAGGCACTTTCCAGGAAACATCCACTTCCTGAAAAGGACACTAGGTGATACAGCAGGGTCCATAAACCCAACACTTAAAATCCTCCTTAAAATACTCCTGTAAACCAATTAGTCCTTGCCTTACCTTACCAACGCGGTTGTTTCTTTCTTCTGTTTTCATTAATTACTTTGCGCCATTTTCTCTTCATTTGTCGTTATTACAGATTCCAAATTTTTAATTTCTAGCTTAGATCAAATTTAGTTGTTCTTGCTTTTGTATTTCTTCTTCGATTTTTTCAAAGTCTTTTGACCAATCCTCTATTTTTTTCTGCAGTTTTCCTAAATTTTATTACAGCAACTTATCCTTGTTCAATTAACTACATATCTCTTCTCTTTTATCTTTCTTATCTCTTTTACTATATTCTTCCTCTCCATTCTTCGTCATTGCATCTTTCAAGTCTTTAATTCTTTACTATTTTAAGTACTTGATTCTTTTCTTGTGTTCTTGCGTTCAGAACTTTATCCTTTTTTTGCTCTTGTGCTTTAATTAAATCTCTTTTATCAACAAAACTTTCTATTCAGTTTCTTTAACACCATACTCTACTCGATATTTGTAACCATAATGAAAAATCATTGTTTAACAGATATTTTCATTTTTGTACCACAAACTTATTTGTCTGTTATACAAAGTGTCCAAAATTTAATTTTCTAAATCTAATCAAAAGAATGACAAGTTTTTAGATGAAGGTATCAATCAATTACGAAAAGTCATCAGGAAAAAATTCCTTTCGGTCTGAAAAACATTTCGGTTAGAGAAATATTTGCTCATTGTGTTAATTTATATAAAAGCTGTGTTCCCGGCGTCATACTGTGTCCACTGACAATACCAATAAAGTGTGAAATATGGTCCTTTTGTGATGCGAGGTGTTGGATCAATGCAAAAGAACACCATCAAGGTCTTTTCGGCTTCTTGGGCGGTTTGTTGTTAGGTTGGTCACCGTTCGTAATGGTCTCAGAAGAAGTAAAGTATCTAGCACGGGAGATTTATACAAAAAAACCTGTCAAGACAAACCATTTTTAAATTTTACGTTTGTTAAAGTCAATGGGAAACGTTTATTCAATAATTATAGATCTACTAGACACTTATTCATCACTTTGAATGAAGGTTAAATCGCATATTATACTACAATACAAATTTATAAGATGTCTACAGTTTATTTATGCAATATTGAAGGAAGGCGTTCTTATTATAATCAAGAACATTGTATTTTATACGGTGTTTAACATCGGAAACAGTAGGTTGTAAAAAAATATTTATATCAACACATAGTTCATAAATATAAAAAAGAAGTGACATTTTATTATTTTATTAACAAAATTCTGTATTTTATTTAAATAATTTTATTTCATCTTACCGACCTAACTAAGCAACGAAAAGAAAAGATCGTCAAGTTCAAAGTGCATGAACATTCAAGACAAACACTGACAATTACCCACTGGCGGGCAAACGATTCGTTTCCGTCATTTTTTCAGTACTGCCAACCATTGATCCGTTCGTTTAAGACAGTTGATACGTGACCGCGAATGCAAACACTCAATAATAATAATAATAAATTGCCGAAGCATTTCATGCATGCATAAAAACGTTACAACTCTCTTAGTCACAGACGAACATGTATCATTGAAGTTATGTGCTTCGAACTTCTGAGGGAACGTAAGATGACATGGTATTCTGGGTCAAATGACGTCAGTTTGCAACAATATAGAGACAAATTTTAAATTTTACGAATAAAATGAACAAAATCTCCTTGCTTTATCGCTTTTTACTGTGTCGTCTGTTACTTGTTACTCACGTATCGTTAAAAGAAATTATTATCATCATCCTCACACTGATTGTCAATGTTTTGTCATTCTGATCATTCTCGACTTTACGAGGGCTGTTTTTTTAATTTTGAAGATGCCATATAGACAAAAAAATATAAAGACTTAAAGTAATTTATTGCTTTTCAAAAGATGCCCCACCAAGATCGATTCACTTTTGCATACGTTCAAACCAATTGGTAAAACAATTATCAGTTGACATCTGCAAAATCGCTGGCTTCTTCTGATGACTGGAATCGCTATCCACGCATTGAATTCTTAATCTTTGGGAACGTGAAGAAGTTCCTCAGACTTAGGTCGGGACTATACAGTTGATGGTCTAACAATTCGAAGTTTTGAAGCTTCAAAAACTCGATTTTCTTTTGGGCAGTGTCCTTTGACACACTTCGAGAACAAATCACTTTTCCTCATCGTAGGAACTCTTGGATCCAGGTCTTTGAAAGGCCCAAAGATACCTCTATCTTCCGGTATATTACACGTGGTCATCCTAAATTAGCTAACGAACCGCATTAAGGTTTTGCTGAGTGACTGTTGTTTTGGCTGGATAAGAGTTGACTGATGTGGTGCTAATTTCATGTATGAAATTCTGGATTTATATCAACAAAAGATTGATGTTAGATTTGAGTTTGAAGGTTGTATTGGTGGCGCCTTCGAAGCGGCTG
Source organism: Altica lythri (assembly GCA_964028335.1). Lineage (NCBI taxonomy): Eukaryota > Metazoa > Arthropoda > Insecta > Coleoptera > Chrysomelidae > Altica > Altica lythri. Next base: position 6,196,447 of record OZ034809.1, read on the forward strand.
CATGCAGAACTAAAAAACAAACCTCGTATATTCTTAGAGAAACTTTTTTCTGTGTTCGTACAAACTTGCAGCTACCGCGTTAAGTTAAGGTCATTTTGTGACAGAGAAAGTATCACCGCCCATGAGTCTTTTCGAGAGCTGTAAGTCAATTAATTCAAAATTACTCAAATAAAACTAACTTTATTTTATTTAAAATAAAATATTCACGGATACTTTAAGTGTAATTGCAAGAATGAAATAGAAATTTAAACAAGTCTTTACATGAATGTTTTGGATATTTAAGGATAAGATCATTATATCCGTTGGTAGTAAAAAGGTGCTAAACTACAATAGAATTACAAACACTTTCAGAAACGTCATAATTTTCCCAAAATACCCATATTTTTTCAAAGATAACATCTCTATTCACGATTGGCGACTGTTTCTATTCACCTTTTCGGCAAGTTGATATATCTATGTAAGGGTAGTTCTAAAACCGCCCTAAAAGCCATGGGTAACGCCTGTGTTCATTTCTAAAAATATTACATGCCATTTGTACATAAATCTACTTGTCACAAGTATGCCTAATCCTAGGTGAAAAGAAAGCACCTCCACTTAACAATAGACCAATATTATCTTTGAGTAAACATTTGCCGAATGCCGTAACACTGATTTGAAACGGTGATTTCCGTGATTTACCACTTATGCTGATTCACCTGGTATAACTAGCACAATGTTGCCAACAATATCACTTTTACTTATTTGTTTGCATAACTTAACATGAATCTAATAGAAATATAATGTCTTGAAAATTAAAATATTCGTTATTTTACGTCATTTAGACTGTTATATCATTAAAATGACACATTTTGACATCTTTAACTCAAGTTATTGTTTGATCATAAATAACCGAAGATTCACGATTTTCTGTTAGTTAGAATGCAACTGTCAAAAAAGCATCTCATGTTAACATTTCTTAACTCTAAAAATTTTTGTTTTATTGGGGAGAATCCGCCTCCCCCAACCCTCCTTCAGCGCCTTCGCGGATCAGACCTAATACTACTTTTATTATCTTCTTTCCTTTTATTTTAGAGCTTTCCTCGCGGAGTGATGAAAAATAGAATACGCAACTCGTGCGGTGCGCAGGTAATCCCATCACTCGTGCTTTTTAGCGCGTTCGCCTTCGGCTCACGCGACAAAGGCACTCGTGATGGGATCACCTGCTTTCCTCACTCGTTACGTAATGTAGGTACTATTTTCTACATCTTAAAAATTCGTATCAAATCTTATTGTCACTTTAAATAACCTTCTTTTACTCATATTTTTGAAGTATGCATAAGAAACAGTGATTGTTATATTATATACAGATACATTTCTGTAAAGAAAACTTGACAACAGTGTCTAATTTGTCCAACAGATAGGGTGGTATCGGTTGTCAGGCCTTAACCGTCAATGGGAGGTCCAGTGAGGCATGTTTTTAAACAATTGTGAAATGTGGACAGGATTTATGATACGTTAAAGGTAGAAACATTGGTGTGAAAAAAGATTATTTGATGCTTATCTGATATACTACTTGATAACTACGTTTTATTAAAAAAAGTTTCACGTTAAAATTTTTTGTATAAACTTTTGGAATCACCTCTGTAAACGACGTATGAGGATCGTGAGGCATTTCCGGAGTTAACATAAGTCTCACTTCAGCGGTGGCAGAGATCATGTTTAAGTGGGTCAAGTCATTGAATCCTATCTAAATTTAATAGCAACGAACTTCTTTGCCTTGATTTTGTTTTTGAGAAAAGGAAAAGGTTTCTATATGAGGCATTTCCGGTTAATGACCAGAAATATCATTTTATTACCTTGCAATCTTATTGTTTTCACAAGAATTAGGAACACCCAAAAAATTTAGAGAGTAACTCAATACGCAAACTTTGTTATTGAGATAAATAAATCTTATATATACAAAGAATGCAGCAGTAAAATTTTATTGTTACATTCTTGTCGAAAAAATAAAAATTCTTCTGTGGCTCAGTGGCTTAGGAAAATTTTGTATATAGGATATATTCATCTTAATTAAACCCTATTTCGTTAAAAATATGAGTAAATGGGCAGCTGTTGTAAATATTTCCATTTCCTATTTACACTAAATTATTACCTAGATAACGATGCGACTAAGCAAATTTACGCACGAAAGTTACGTCAATAACATATCAAAAAAACCCACTGGAATCGCTGCAAAGCGCAAGGTGTGTTCTATCAGGCGCGAAACTGTATCTACTAAGCATTATATATGGCTTGGAATTTCTCAACTGTTTTCTTCCATTTCCTTCTGTCCATGGCCGCAATTCTCCAAGTTGCTAGCCACTTTTTTCGTCTCTTCCCTTCTTTCCGTCCCCTCTCAGCAGCGAGTCCTTTGCACACTTTCCGTAAGTCATTCCCGCAAGATGGCCTAACCATCCAAGTCTGACGATCCGGCTAATTTCTGATTTCCGGTACAGCACACTGATCTCTGCATTTGTTCGTCTCCTCCAAACGTTTTCATTGTCTTTTACTCCCCCGAATATCTTCCTAAAGATAGACAGATGTTCAGCATATTTTTATGATTTTTGTTCATAATCCATGTTTCGCTTCCATAAAGGACCGTGGCCTGTATCACTGTTCGGTATAATCTCAATTTTGCCTCCCTAGAGATGTTCTTTGCTCTTAATAGTAGATGTAGTGCCCCGACAGTCTTCCTTTCTCTCGAAATTCGCTTTTCAATTTCTTGGTTTTCTTCCTCTTTACTTGTTGGGCTAAGATCCTCAAACTCCGAATCCTTTTTGAAAGCATGATACAAAGTGCAAAATAAGTAAAATCGACTGCAAATATCATTATTTATGTAGGAGAAGATTCTGTAAGAAAGTTAAAAAGTATATGTGACCCTTAAACTACGCCACTTGTATTGTTGTCTTGAGTGACCATATCACTCGTTACCATCGAAAGTGTTTGCAGAAGAATTTAAGATACGTGTTAATATTTCACTCAACAAGTAAAGTCGGCAAAATCCATGCACAAACGATTCTTTCTACATCCACAAATCAGAAACACAGACAACTTGCTACGACACTTGTGACAAGGTGTGAAAATAGGGCATATATCCTAAAAAAAAAATGTTGAAAGTTGGGTGTTATTTCCCCAAAAATCACTAAAGCTGCTGTGGTTTGAAATATTCTTTTTTGTTTTTATTTTATAAGCTTCTTTATTTCTCTTTCAGTTTCAACCTATAGATACAACTACCTCTTTTCCATTTATATTTTAATTATGTTTTAACAGATATAGTTATGTATTTAAACACATAAAAGATATTGATAAATTTTACACCCAAATCTACAATACACTTAAATTTCCTTTCTTTATAGGAACCAAAAATTTTATGAACAATCTCGAAGCAGTCGATTTTAATCGCTCAATCCAAAAAGTTGTAAATCATTCTCGAAACGTTCTTTAACGTGCTTAAACAGATATAAAAATGCCGACAAACTTTTGGTATTTTGCATCTAACAGGACCGAATTAAAAAAATTAACAATCCTGTTTCTAAGACAGACTTTGAAATATTGTATTTTAAGAGTTTTCCTTTGCTTTCTATCTTATTTTAACTTTTTTATCTTAAGTGATTGAGGTTTTTCTTTGTTTCTTTATTATCCTTCATTTTGATAGGTCCTGGTTCTAGTTTTTGGTTGATCTACCGTGTAAGTTCTTTTTTGTTTCTTTTACCATCATCCTATTTTTGTTTGACAGTAACTATTAATAATTTTTTATTGTGCTCTTTACGAATTATGTTAGTTAATTTATTTTCTTCATCGTCTTCTGCTTCGATACTTCTTTTGATTCCTTCTAAAGCCACTTTGTCACTTGCCATTAAATTTTTTCGCCATATTTTGCGTCGTTGCTTTTCTTTAATCGTGCTTTTTGTATTTTGTTTTGGTTAATTCTCTTCCATCTTTGTTTTTTGTTTTGGTAGGTACTCGTCTTAGTTTCTTTCAGAGCTACTTGCTATCCAGTTTTTTCTATCATGTTTTACAAGGGTTGTCTTTTTATTTTGCATATAGCAATAAAGACAAAAAATACATAATCAAAGTACACTTTTGTATAGGTACGTTCAAACCAATTGGTAAAACAGTTATCCCAGTCTTCAGTTGACCCTTCTAAAACTTATTTTTTGAAGGATTCGATGGCTTCTTCTGGCGACTGAAATCGCAATCTACGCATTGAATTCTTGATCTTTGGAAACGTGAATAAGTCGTTGGTACTTGGGTCAAGACTGCACGGAGGATGGTCTACAATTCAATTATCTTTTGGGCAGTGCGAGCACTTGCATTTTCGTAACTGTTCTTCGATCCTCTTAAGCATATTTTGGAGCTAACTTGTAACTTTCTATTTAGTTTATTCTATCATTTTATTTTTGTTCCATGTCTTTAGATTTAGATTTAGATGTCTATTGGGTTGGCTGTTAGCCTGTATCACTGCGACCTTTGCAGATCTATTGTGACCACCCATTTTCTCAAGAATAGGATTAGAGAACCTTGTCCAGCCCTGCCCTCTTGATGAGACTTAATAGCCTTGACAGTGGCCACTCCGCATAACTTGGAGCAGCCGGTTTTTCCTCTCCCAGTACTAAATACCGCGTCCTTGCAAGACCTTCACATTGGCATAGGACATGAAATGCGGTTTCCTCCTCCTCTTGGTAGTATCGACAGATGTCTTCATCTGCTAAGTTCAACTGACTCATGTGTTTCTTGAGCCTACAATGTCCTGTAAAGAGACTGACAATCATTCTGACATCGTTTCGCCTTTGTGATAGCAGCTCTGCAGTAAACTTCGCCGAGTGTCCCTTTATGAAGACTTTGGCTTGTCGCTTGCCCGGTGATTTTTCCCACCACTCCTGGGCCTTCTCTAGCCTCCATTTCTCAATGGCTGCCTTTCTGAATGTGTCAGCAACTCCGCACGGGCCAATTCATCAGCCTTTTCATTGTCTTTATGTCTTTACTTTGTGTTGGTGAGATTTTGTTCATTCTAGTTCTCCTTTTTTGTTCTTTCCTTAGTTCCTATTTAGTTTTCTCTACCATTCCATTGTTGTTAATATTTTACTTTTTAGTAGTGTTTTTGGTTAGCTTGTTGGGCTGATTTCTGCTCTGTGAAAGTTCAATCAGCCCCTCTAAATACCGATGATGGTAGGTGGCGAAATAACAGTAAATCATAATCGGTATCTTTTTTGTGCTAACCTATATTGACCAATATAAACGTCAATTATAATAACTCCTTCAAAAATCATAGCAGTTGATGTTTATTATTATTCCTAAGAATAAACCGAAGCTATAAAATTAAAAAATATATGAATACTAATAAAATCTTAACAATACGACCAGCTACTAAAAAAGCATTAAAAATATTGGTTAAGAGTCGGTGAATATTATAGTATAAATGAAGTCCTATTGGTTGTAATAAATTTGAAATTCCAGAGGACAGTTTAAGGTTCTCGTGTTTACCATATTTTGCTACTATGTTGCAAATATTTTTAGACTTCAGGTATAACTATTTATAAAGAACCGAGCACAGCAGGAATGCATTATTTCCAAATCATTAGATCGGTATTTCATGAATGACCATAGCGCCACTCCATAATGAAATGCAGACCCCTAAAATTGAATACGTGGGAATCGAATCAGTTCAATCTCAAACTCTCGCAACAGAGACTCATCACCAAAGGTCCTCTTCGACACCGACGCCCACCCCAAGCAAGTGATTAACCAACGCGTTACACGCTGCTGCCTTAACGAGTATCAAAACACCCAAAGACAACGGCCACCCACCTTACTACCGATTGATTTCTGTTTCTTTCTCTTTATACACATCGACTTTGTACTAATTAGGGTTGCTACAAACTGAACAACTTTTGTCGCAATTAGAGCTGTTTTTGACTTTTTTTAACGTCTATATTTAGAAGAGACTATTATATCTTGTATCTAGTAACGCAGTTTTAAAAATATAACAAATTAACAGATTGTTGTTGAAATAGTGGGAAAATGTTAGTTATGTGTTCAGATATAGAAGCGTCTAGTCTGTCCGTTTTTCATAAAATTATGATGAAATTACTATCTACTCACCGCTCTTTGTTGTCTTTTTTTTAACAATTAGTACGATCGCTAGAAGCTTCTACATATAGCATAACTTAAAAATGATTTATATATAACAACTGTAATTCTATATAACTATACGTATACGTGCGCATATTTATAAAATAATTAGTTATCCACGGCTATGCGAAGGATTTTTTTCTATCCTTTGTTTAACCATTCCAATCTTTTTAGAAACCAATTGACGCAAACTACTTTTTGCTGTTCTGTGGGCAAATGCAGGATCCAACGGGAAACCAACTTTGTAACACCCAGTTTTTTATCGAGGTTTTTAAAATGCCCAAAGATGCCTCTATCTCCCGATATGTTAAATGACGGTCCTCCTTTATTAGCTGACGAACTGCATCAATGTTTTGCTGTGTGGCTGCTGTTTTGGGTAAACCTAGCCTGGATTCGGCACTGAGACTGGAGCGACCACGTTGAAATACTTGTTGGAAATATTTGACTGGTGTGGTGCTTTATTCCTAAACACAGAAACCATTTCAGCGAAATATTGCTGTTTGGATAATCCTATTTGAAAATTATAAGATTCGATTTGTGTCTGGTTCTAAGCCGCTATATGCAAAGACCCTCTTGTTGCTTTTTTAACTTCCCGCTAAAAAAAAATTAAAAATTTTTTTAAAATCGGGAAGTTATTGGTTTCACCCCGTTTTTCGAAAATCGAGTTTTCATCGGATCTCAACGTTTTGAGGTCTTAGGAACCTCCCCTGACTATTTTTACGAGGGTGTCTGTATGTCTGTATGTACGTGTGGATGTGTGTGTGTGTGTGTGGATGTATGTAAACCTCTTATAACTTTTGAACGGCTTGACCGATCGGAATGAAATAAAAAGCATTCCAAAGAGTTCCATCTAACTTAGATTCCCTGTAAGTTTGAACCGATTCAACCCGGTAGATTACGAGAAATTTCAAAATAACCGAAAAAAACAATTGGTAAAAATGATGTTTTTTGGGCATATCTTTTTGGCTATTGCATCGATCAATTTTATAACCTAATCAGCTCTCAAGCTTAAAAAGCCACGTCGAATGCCGTTTTGCAAATTAAAATCGGTTGATTCGTTCGTGAGATATCGTTGTCGAAAAATTTCAAAAAAAGTGTTTTCTTTTTCAATATCTTAGAGATTTTTTGACTAACTGATTTTGCACTCTCGGTAAAGTTTTTAGGTCTCAAAAAACTGCGTCGAATGCCATCTTGAACATTAAAATCGAATAAGGCGTTAAAAAGTTATGGCCTTTTTAAACATTTCAAAAAAAGTCAAAAACGTCAAAATACGTCACGTTATTATAGCTTTGCGGTTAAAACTAGCGGGAAGTTGCAAGGATGGCCTTTAAGGTCAACCTCTTTTCGAATTTTTTTTAATTGAAAATGTAAGAAATTATATTATTTTTTGTGCTATTTTGTCGAATTTACCGATGCTGAAATCGTATCGAATAATATGTGTATAATCGTGACAAGAAACCGTGGTTTACAAACATTATATAGGTACCTACAATCGAATCGGTTTTGTTGAGTGGGAACATCATTTAGATTATTCGGGTCCTAAGTGCATAGCAATATCACTGGTTCTTTCTCGTTTTCTTTTTGTTATGTTGGCAATCTGTATAAATCTACAAAACGGCTTGTTTTGCTTTCTTTGCTTTTTAATTGTCTTTACTTGCACATCTTCTCCTTTTACCAGGTGGGAAAAACAAATAAGAATCAATGGGTTTAAGTTGGTTTTTATAGTACGAGTGCTTGGAACTTACAGGTAGTTTCAATTTTTTTTATAGACAATCTAAAATGGTATAAAATGCTACGAATGACTGAAAATAGATCAGTACGAATATGAAGAGACAAATCGCCAAATGGAAGAAGATCAATGGAACGACCGACGAATAGATGGTCAGATATCAATTAAGGCTAAAAACCGAAGTGAAACAGGCAGTAGGAAGAAAAAAGTAAATTCACTGATACCAAATAAACTTATCATATATAATTTTGTATACATATAGATATAAAGGGCAGATTTAAAAACAATTTAGTAACCATACAATTATTTTTGGTACTCGAAATTTAAACCAGACTCTGGTCTATTGTAAGTACCACGTTGCTTTCATTCTCTTTTGTCACCAGACTCGATTGGTTTCTGAGGATTTCTTTGAAATTTCGTGGAAATATTTTTGATATGATTTGGTTTGTGTAGGTTAAAGAACTAACGGTAATCATTTGCTACTTTGTTATTATGTGTTTCAGTAAGTATTTAAAAAAATAAATTATAGTAAAATGTTATATGATTTAAATCAACTGCGATGGTTGTCGAAGTTTTATTACAGTACCTACTAGAAGATATACGTACTATCATGTTGTTTTCAGTGCCAAATTTTGAATTATACAATTTTTAATTCATGGAATAAGTTTTGTTTTATTCTGCAACTCAAAACTTTTATATACTACCACCACACTCTCGGTGAGTGTTCGCGAGACCAAGCGAGGCCGAGAATGTTGTATGTACGTTTGCCTTGTCTCTGTTTTTCTCGCATCTCGATTATACGTTTTTTGGTGGAAGAAATTCTTATGAGCTGGCGTAAGCAACTTGCTAATGTTTATAAGATAGTCTCGCTAAAGAAGGAACTAGTACTGTCTATATCGGACCTGAACCTTTCTGTGGCATCTTAAAATGCCCAGTTACGGATGAAGTTCGTAATTGGGAAACGGATTTAGAGCAGCCTACTGGATAAACACTCAAGGTTAAAGACAAGCAAAAAGGTTCATACAACCTTCCTTGCGTTACTCATAGAGCTTTAGAAACCTAAGCTCAGAGTAATCGCAGGAATTTTTACAGGACACTGTCGACTGAAGTTCGTAACTGGGAAAAAGAACTCAGCAAATCCTACTGGAAAGACTAGCAAAATGCCTTTACTGCCTTCACTGCGTTACTCAAATTTACTTAAAAAGCTTTAGAAATCTAAATTCAGAGTAATCACAGCCCATTGCCACTGAGGTACCATCTCTGAAAAATGGGCAAAGTGGACAGTGAAACATGCAGATTCTCCAAGTATGCAGATAAAACCGCTGACTATATTATCTATAACTGTTAGTAATTGTTCACCAATGACATAAATATCTGGGACAGATCTTCTTAGAGCCTGATCAGGCTACAAATCTACATTCTAAAAGAATAATAGACTTTCTTAAAAGCCTAGACCTTATGGACTCACAATTTATAACTTCTATACTAAAAATCAAAACAATCCATTTCTTCAGTATTATATTTACACTTCCATGAGAAGAAACAACGGTATCTTCGATATAACTAGAGTATCAGGGACTTTTGCGGATCTCTAGATTTTGTGCCTTCTATCTCATAAAGGGGATAGTGTTCCAATCATTATAAATTGCGGCTGGGGTAGATAACTCGCTGAAAATATGGGAATTTATCATTCAATAGCTTTGGTTGCATTTTGCCATTGCGTGCAATCACATAGAGACATTAAACTCAGTGAACTAAGAGATAGTTAAAGAATCTTTTGATGGATATAGAAAATCGATTCTATTCCGGATATACCTTATACATTAAACATAGTAAATTCACGCGCAAACAACGGTATCTTCGATATATCTAGAGTATCAGGGACTTTTGCGGATCTCTAGATTTTGTACCTTCTATCCCATAAAGGGGATAGTGTTCCAACCATTATAAATTGCGTCTGGGGTAGATAACTCGCTGAAAATATGGGCATTTATCCTTCAGTAGCTTTGGTTACATTTTGCCATTGCGTGCAAACACATAGAGACATTAAACTCATTGAACTAAGAGATAGTTAAAGAATCTTTTGATGGATATAAAAAATAGAAATCAATCGATTTAAGACATTAATACCACTGGGGATTCTATTCCGGATTAAACACGCGCAAACACATATTGGTGGATATATGTGTAAGCGACTACATACAGTATATAAACTCATTTCCAATTAATTTAACCTCAGCTCGTTCAGTTTTACAAAAAAAAACTCTTTCTTTTGGTTTGTATAATTACCTGTAAAATTAATTATATTCTAGTGAAACTATTCGAGTTTTAGAAGAAATGAAGCGGAATTGACCGCGAGCCAGTGGACCACGGCTTGGCCGTGTGATGTCCGAATCCGATAAGAAAAATCTAAGGCGAGGAGTTCGAGACACCCGAGACAGAAAGGTAGTGAATCGCATACCTCCAGGAGTCCTTTTTCTCTTTGCTGTTGGCTCCCATACCGACAGGTAAAATTATCTTACGTTTTCTTTTTTATATATGTATATATAAAGTAGTATGTGATGTTAACAAGCAATAAAAAAAATTGGTCTCTTTTCGTTTGTGTGTATAATTTGCATTTTACAATTTTATCGAAACAGAGATCGATTTATTTCAACTTGTTGAAATTTATCAATGAATTACTAATACAGTATTAATTTTCTATGTTTATTTAGTTTATCTCGTTATATTCAGTTTTTTACCTAGAGAAAACCTGGCGCCATTGTTAGAATTCTCATCTTATCTTGGCGCCATTCATTCATAGGAGCAAAATTACACATCGCTTTATAACTATTACTCATCCATTGATTATATTGATTTGTTAAAATACTTTTACCATATAAGGTAGTTGCTAAAGTTTATGCACTCTTTTATCGAACCAGAATTAGTGATAATACCACAAAATGAACTTTTTACAAGCGACGTTTTGTCATAAGATTTTCATTTATCTTGGTTACAAATAGGTTCTTGAAGCATCTATTTTGGTTTAAAAAATAAAATTAAAATAAATTTTTTGGTGCAAAGGATTCCGACTTCGACTTTTGGTGATAAAGTACATACCATCTCGAACCACTGGGTTTCTGATTTCTTTTTAATCCTGCAAGCCAAAAAAAAATGCCAAGTTAACGTTTTCGGTTATGAACAGTTATTTTTCACTAATTTTTTCAAATTTTCTCGTTATTCTTCAGGTTTTTACTATTTTTTTCGTTGTATTTTGTAAGTTTCCATTAAATATATTACATATCAACTGCACCACCTTACGGTGGCGTCGTAGTACTTAATTAAGTAAATAAATTGATTGTTTAAATATATAAGATATCAACTGCGCTACCTTACGGTTACAGTACTTAATTAAGTAAGATTTACTTGTTTATATTTATTAGATATTAACTGCGCCACCTAACGGTGGCGTCACAGTACTTGATTAAGAGAAAATTGGTCGTTTTAAACAATAAGATATTAATCTTGAAATCCTTAAAGCGGAAATTCGTGGCATCGAAAGGGTTCCACGTCACATAGGAATGGAAGAAGACGAAACAGCAGACAAGCTGACAAAAAAAGGAGCAGAAACCCCAAACCTGGGACCAGAACCATTCTTTGGAATCAGCAGAAGTACAATCTTAGAAAAAATAAGGAAAAAAATGGATAGCGAAAAATCCAAGTACTGGAATGATCTAGAAGGACTAAGACAAGCGAAGACGCTCCTGGGAAACTATAACCAGAAGAGATCTCACAGCTGTCTTAACCTTAGTAAGAAGAACCTCTGAATTATAACAGGAATACTAACCGGACACTGCCGATTAAGAGGACAAATGAAGAGACTAGGATTAGTAGATGAAGCAAACTGCAGATTCTGTGAAGTAGAGGATGAAACCTCAGAGTGCATCGTATTAAGTAATTCTAGGGCCAAATACCTAGAGTCATACGAAATAGAAAAGGAAGAACTACCTAAATTGATATCCTAAACTTTCTAAGTCTGAGAAATCGTCAGAAATATAGCAAGAAAAGGGGGACACAATAGATCCTATAGGTCGCAGGTGTATCTTTTACCCCTAACTTGCTTATACATACATAATATCTGGCATTAATTAACAAATTTATAAAGTTGCTCTGACATTTTTCTTTATTTTCATGTAAATTTTAGTATAGCAACGTGTGTGCATGTGTGTGTGTTGCTGAAGGTCAATAATCTATTTAATATATTACATAGACTTAGTCATATATTAATTAATATGCAACACAGACTGTTTTTAATCTGTAAATATGTTTAAATTATTTCATTTGGTAGTAACTATATAAAAATTAACTTGTATGTTTTATGTAATCTTACGCTGGCATCATCACTTTATCTGAGAAGACGTTCGTGATATATTTAAAATGTTTGAATAATCGTTTTGCATTCAATAAACAATTAAATAAAAATTTATATAATTGGAAGTAAGGTATTATCTCTCTGAGAATGAGCGATGTCCATTAAAATGTCATAGTCATGGTCGACTTTATCTGCCGACTTGTGTTGATGCTGGCCAGACAATGTCAATGCCAACCAACTCTGTTCATTGACCAACATTTAGAAATTAAATGAAAAAACTATTATTACGTAATCTAAACTACATAAAAAAAAGTATTTTTAAATGTTTTTTACGGTATCCACCTTTTTATAACCCGCTAATAAATAGATGGCGCTACAGTAACTTAACAACTACACATTCTAACAGATCACTATGTATATTAGTATACGAACTCTAACAATATAGCAAAAAACACAAAAAGAGGAGATAGCATTAAAACACAAAAAGGGGAGAACAAAGAATTTAGCATTAATAAGGGGGTAAATAACTTGTGAAAAGATCCATGAAGAACCGCATTGAACGAATCAAATAGCTCTTTGTAGAAGAGCGACAAACATCCCTCTAGGAAATGAGAGGCCTTGATGATGATGTAAATTTTGGGGTATGCAGATGATTTTGTATGAAGAGAATGTTTTAAAGTTATCCACTTTATTAAAACTCGCTATTAAATGGCGCTACAGAGTCTTAATTACTACACAGTTTAACCTAATACCAAGCCTCCTTAAGCAGGAAAAAAGTTAGGTTTTGTGTTTGGAGCACGGAAATATTTCTTTCTATTCAACTTAGCTACTCTTTACAAAGTCCAAATAAGACCTAATCTTGAATACTACTCGCAAGTATGGAGATCGGCGGCTCCGTCAAAGCTCAGAGTTCTTGATGCAATACAAAGAAGAGCAGTTTGACTAATAAACGACACCAGTATCACCAAAAACCTAGCTCCATTGTCCCACCGAAGGGATCTTTCCCTGTTTTACCAATTCTTAAAAGGATTTAGGATTTAGCTCAAAAGAACTCTGCTCTATAGTGTCTCCACTTGCCAGACCAGCCAGAGCAACGCGACGTGCCAACTCTTTGCATCCTAATACTGTTCAGTGCCAGATATTCGATCGTTCCTTCATCCCCAGGGTCTCCAGATTGTGGAACTCCTTATCTTCCCACGTCTTTCCCACTCTTCCGAACTTGTAGTCCTTTAAATAAAAAATTTATAAATTGCCTCTTATGCCCTATTAGATTGTCTTGGTCTTGGTACATTTGTATTTAGGTCTATACCTACGAGGACATCCTAAAATAAAATAAATTAAGATTGTGTTATTTTCGTGTAAATATCTACAATAAATTAAATCTGTCAACACAGCACGTTAAATAATATTAAATATATTCACAACCTAAACACCGGTTTCTTATAAATCGTTCTGCTTTTCATGGAAACAATTTCATAAGTAGGTATATGCTTTCTGTTCTGACTAGTTGTAACTCCCACACCAACTTTTACTGTCATCGTCATTTGATTAACATTTTTTATGAGTAAATGTATTGGTATTAATCACAATGCTCTGGATTGGCCCACATTTGTTAAAGATAACGCAAGAAAATGCAATGTTATATCAAGTAGATTTAATACTCGGTAGTAAGTACATGTTGAGTATAATTGCAATTTAAGATTATATCACATCCAAAGCAGTTGCAGAAAAGGAAGTCTTAGGGTTAAGAAAGAAGAGAAATTTGAAGAGTTAGAAATGTAAAGATGGTTAAGATTATTTAAAAAGTTTAGAAGACTAAATTGTCCTAGGAAATAATAAGGGAAATTTAGTGGATTGAAGATCTAGAGAAGATAGATAGATAGATAGCCATTGAGGTGGCTGTTATTCTGTATTACTATGACCTTTCTTTACAGATTTATTGTGAACACCTATCATCTCTAGAATAGGATTAGAGCACCTTGTCTAGTCTTTTAATGGAATTTAATAGCCTTGACAGTGGCCTCTCCACCTAACTAAGTTATACCTGGGGACTATCCTGTCCTGAGACATACTCATTATTTTATCCATCTTGACCCTATCTGCTTGTTCTTTTTCCCTTAAAAAGGGAGCCTAGTCTTGTAGAAGCCTATGAGTAGTTGCCATGGCCTCTGTATATAGATAAGCAATAAGTTAAACAGAAAATGTAATGCGCCCCATCGGGTCGTTCCCCATGGCCCCTGTGATATTCAGGCCTGCCTTCTAATGCTTCCCAGTTTCCTGTTTGCCTTAGATTGTTGCCTTCTACTCCAGCACCCAACGGAACCATAGGTTAACATTGGCCTAATGACCTAGGTTTACAACCAGAGGCTCATTAAGGAGGTCTTACCACACAATTTTCTACACATAGCAAGGGCTATTTTAGCTTTGCGTATGATCTTTTGGATATGCTTCTCCCATGAGAGCCTCTGGACAAACCAAGTATTTGGCTTCTGTGGCCATTGGTACCAGCACGTTATCTAGATTTATCAGTTTTAAGCCTTACAACGCCCTTTTATTTCTGAATGGGACAACTGATGCTTTTTTTGGGTTGACTGTTAGTCCTTTATTCTTGCTCAGAAACCTTCCCGGAACGATTATGGCCAGATCATCTGCAAAACCCAATGAAACAAGAATTTCTATTTTGTCATTGTTTGTTCTTTTATAAACGAACGTTAAATCGAATAAAGAATTAATCTCAAAAATTGATAATAAAGATATCAACAAATCAAAACAATCTAAATAAACATGTCAATTTTAATTAAATAAGCAATTTGCTTAATTTTTAATTCGTTATATGGAAAGACAGTGTATGTAATTAGTTAAGTTCATGGTCAAAATTTTAAATTTAAAGGCACATACATCTCTTATTTAATTTCAGAACATTAACCTTCACGTGAATTTTTTAATTACATCACTTACTTTTGTAATCCTACAATTTCTAATAGAAACAATATTAAAACTTCACAGATGGTAATATTTTTTCCCTATTTTTATCGTCTACGAAACATTACAAAAACTCATACACACACAATTAATTTCAGTGCTATTAAGTGATTTGCACATTTTCTTTATTGACGGAAATCATGTTCGATAGATTTGTATTATTTTTAGAAATTATGCAAATATTGTATCATCAGTTCAATCCGTTAGTTCGTTATTATATTATACTCAATTTATTTAGTTACAACAAAATTTCTTTATGGGTCCTTGCACGTGATGTCTATGTTTATTTAAAATTTTTATTTGACCCAGTCAAAGAAAATAAACAAAAACAACACCAGACAAGTACTAATAGATTATCGACACAAAAGATGCTGAATAAAAGATTTAGCGCCGGACAGTGGTACCACATTTATTTTTATAACAAAAATTAACAGAAATTTTTATAAATATCCTTAAACATATCATCTAATCGGAATTTTTATATCTGAAATGAAAGTAAACCAAGAAAAAGTGTCCTCGTACGTAAGAGATCGCATTCTTTCTCTGGCTCTGTGGCTTTCTTGCTATTTGCTCTCTTGCTCTGTGGCTCTCTTGCTCTGTGGCTCTCTTGCACTGTGGCTCTCTTGCTCTTTTGCTCTCTTGCCCTCTTGCTCTCTTGCTCTCCTGCTCTCTTCCTTTCTTGATCTCTTGCTATCTTGCTCTCTTGCTCTACTTAAGTATAAGCGTACGTTTCTATTTTATCTCCACTGTTTTCTATAGACTTTTGGTTACATGTGAAATTTCCAAGTTTCACACGCTTTCTTTGTTTTTTTTTTTAAACTGAAGCTTTGGTATGTATAAACTGTACTGATTTAATTTTTTTTATTTAATTTGGATATTTGACGCTCAAATTATTGTGGGTACCGGTTACTGTACAAATTTACTGTTTTAATTCAATTGTATTTACTTCTTCTTGCTTGTATTTAAATTTATTAAAAATTTTCCGACTTTTCCAATTTTTCATAATTACAAGAAGATAATTTAAAATTGTTACATTTGGCAGTACTCGAAACTGTAATCATTATCTATAGGCGATAGTGCCTTAAACCATTCGGTCCCAGATGCCTAGCTCTTAGATGCCGGTTTTCGTGGATTTAAAATTGTCTATGGATTTTCCAATTTTTCAAGGTTTTTCCAATTTGTCAAGACTTTTCACACAATTAAATAGCGTAACACTTCTTGTTGTTGCTTTTTAGAAAGTTTTTTATATTTTCGCCGTGTTCTGTGTCTCTGTGTGATTCCGTGGAATTTGTAATCGAATTTAAACCTATTTCCCGACTACCTAGAGCTCTGAAATTTTCAGGATAGCTAAGAACTGGATGACAATGCATGTTTCAAGTGTGTTTAGGCATATACATAGATTTCGAAATTTATACCGAATTGATATTAAACATGATCTAAGTTGTGTATAGATAATATTATTTTGAAAGTTATTAAATAAATCGTTCGTAGCGTAGTTGGTTAGGCGGCGGATCAGTCCACTTGTGACAGTTCCTGTTATGTTATCATAATGGGATCGATTACGCGACAGAGAAGTTTTTTTCTTTTTTTTTTGTATTATTTTAACTGGTAATAAAATAAACTGTTTTAGAAAGTTTTTAGATACAACTACCCTTGATTTTGTTAACAAGGAAACAATCTTCTCTATGATCAATCACAGCGTTGTATGACTTAATATTTTTGCAAAATCAGGGATGCTGTGCATTGTTGAGATGACACAAAATATGACCTATAAATCAGTAAAAAACTTTCTATTATAAAAAGTTCTTTTTGTAAATTGTGCTTATTTAATGCTAAATTTCCCCTAAAACGATATAAAATCAAATAACTGGAATTTTATATAACTATACGTATACGTGTGTGTATATATTGTAACGAACGAGACTCCCTGAGTACGCCTCTGTCGCCCTGATAGCGCTAGGTAAACAACTGATTCCCGGAAGTCTAGTGATCGAGAATAATCCTTTTCTTTCCACGCGCATCGAGAAACTGTTTTCGAAAGATCTTCTGGAAGCGTTGGACAGGTATAAAAGCGGAGAGCCACGACCCGCGGGGAAGTTTAAAAGTTAACAACGATAGTCTAAATATTCGAGCGATCTACGAAGTGAAAATAAATAGTGAATATAAATCGAAGTTAATTGTTGTATATAAATTAGAGTGTTATAGTTAGTTTAGTTATTTCGTTATAATTCGTTTAGTTTGTAGTGTGTAAATAAATTTGACATTTTCGTTCAGCAGTGATTTTATTTTGAACCCCTAGAACGTAACAATTGGTGTCAGGTGTGGGGTAAATTAAACTGCTGTGTTAATTTAAATTGTGGACTTCATTAGTGAATATTTTGTATGCCAGTTACGAGATCACAGACGAAGAAAATGGAAGAAAATACTAGAAAGATAATGGATGAGAATACCCAGAAAATGGAGAATAAAATGGAAGAAAACACTAAGAAAATGGGAGATAAATTGACATTGATTGAAAATGAGTTAAAGAATAATTACTCCAAATTGGAAAATGAGATTGGAAGCGTAAAAGACGAAATTGGAAAATTTGAAGACAGGGTTGGAAACATTGAAGGCAGATTGGTTAATATGGAGGAAGAAATGCAAGTAAAATTGGAAGAACAGGTGAAAACCATGGAAGAGCGTTTGAGCAAGAACTTCAGCAAATATTGTTCTGTTAAGCTGGGAGAACGGGGTGAGCCAGGGCAAACAAAGATCAAACCTCCAACTTTTGATGGCAAAACACCCTGGAGCACATATCAGAAACAATTTGAAGCAGCAGCCAACGCCAACTGCTGGGACGATGAAGAGAAAGCAACTGCCTTAATCGTTGCGTTAAGAGAAGACGCACTGAATATCCTTTAGACCATTCCTGTAAGTCAACAAGGTGATTATAAGACTCTGACAAGTAGACTGCAAATGAGATATGGTGATGCACATCTCCAACAAGTGTATCACGCACAAATCAAGAGTCGCCATCAGAAGAGTGCAGAAACCTTGCAGGAATTCGAAGCAGACATAGCAAGGTTGGTAAGGCTGGCCTATCCTTCAGCACCGGACAGCTTCCTAGAACAACTTGCTGTCCAGATCTTCGTCGATGGGTTGAGAGACACGGAGACTCAGCAGACGTTGCGGTTGGCCCGACCCAAAACTCTAGATGACGCCCTGGCCCATGCCCTAGAATTTGAAGCTGCTAAACAAGCTTCTCACAGAGGACAGAGCAAAGTGAGACAGCTTGATGATTCGCCAGTCTGCGATGAGAGTATTGAAGAAGTAGTTCGCCGAGTTCTCCAGGAGAAACGTAATGGTCGACCAAGATGCTGGAACCGCGGCGAAAGAGGACACATTCAGCGTAACTGCAAGAAGCTGGTTAAATCACAACGTCAAGAACAGGAATATCATTTTTCTGTGGAACGCCGGGCTCGGAAGTCACATGGCAACGCTGATGCATTATCTAGGAGACCTTGTCCTTCGGACTGCAAACACTGCAGCAAAGCAGAAGAGAAGGAATTCTGTTTAAGAACAACCGTCGTGGATCTAGATTGGCTGCCAGAATCCCTGAAGCGAGACCAAGAAGGTGACACCGAACTAAAGATGTTGCTTGACTGGAAAGCAAACGGACAGAGACCAAGATGGGAAGAAGTGAGTCACCTGAGTCCTAGGGTCAAGTCCTACTGGGCGCAGTGGGACTCCATCATTTTAGAGGATGGATTGTTGAAGAGGTCCGTCGAGAATGACGAGGGTGCTGCAGCTAGGACTCAGCTGATAATTCCCCGGAGTCGGACGACAGAAGTATTAGAGAAACTTCATAATGGAACCTCCGGTGGACACTTCGGCATCAAGAAAACGTTGGAAAAGATCAGAGAACGTTTTTACTGGGTCAACTGCAAAGAAGACGTCAAGGACTGGTGCCGAAAATGTAGACTTTGTGCTTCAACGAATGGCCCAAGAGGAAAACGACGAGCGCCAATGAATCAGTATAACGTAGGCAGTCCTATGGAAAGAGTTGCTATAGACATCGCAGGCCCATTCCCAGAGACCGACGATGGGAACAAGTACATATTGGTGGCGTCGGATTACTTTACCAAATGGGTTGAAGCACATGCCATCCCAAACCAAGAGGCCTCGACAGTGGCAGACGTGCTGATAAAAGAGATGTTTAGTCGGTTTGGAGTGCCACTGGAGCTACATTCTGATCAGGGACGAAATTTCGAGTCTGGCCTATTCCAGAGCATTTGTGAAATACTCGGAGTCAAGAAGACCAGGACAACACCTCTTCACCCACAGTCAGATGGCCTAGTCGAAAGAATGAATAAAACCGTGGGAAAATATTTGGCTAAAGTGGTCTCTGACCATCAAAGAGACTGGGACCGGTACCTTCATCTGTTCACCATGGCCTACAGATCAGCCGTGCAAGAGTCTACTAGAGAGACACCAGCTTGTTCGGCCGGGAAATAAGATTACCCTGTGACCTAGAGTTTGGATGTAAGCCCGGAACAGAGATAGCTGGTGAGGACTACGTGAGCACATTGAGGGGCAGGCTACACTACATTCATGAGAAGGTCCGACAAAACATACAAATTGCTAGTGACCGAATGAAGACCCGCTATGACAGCAAAGCTACAGAAGGTGGTTTCAACGCTGGAGATTTGGTCTGGCTGTACAACCCCCAGAAGAAGAGAGGATTATCACCTAAGCTACAGAGGAATTGGGAGGGTCCATACAGAGTGGTAAAGAGGATCAATGATGTAGTGTACCGTATACAAAAACTACCAAGGGGCAAGAGGCGCGTGGTCCATGTAAATCGGTTGGCGAAATACGAGGCGGACTACGACGAACAAGACGAGACCCATCTGAGAAGGACGACCAGCCCAGAGCATGTTGAGATGAGTTTCGACCAGTTCATGGAGAACTATGGTGGAACTGGGAAGGCACGATTCGGAGTTACCACCGAGCAGCAGCAGGACCTCTTCTCTGTGCCTGGAGATTATTCCCTAGCCCATTGTGTCGCCGAAGATCTGCGTATGTCCAGGGGAATAGCATTAGTCTTCAGGAAGAAGTTTGGCCGTGTATCTGAGCTCTTCAGACAACAGCCCCATCCCGGAAAAATTCTAAGTCTCACTGCCGGTCATCGTCACCACTTCTACATGGTGACTAAGAGGTTTTCCGATCACAAGCCCAGCTATAGAAGTATGTGGAATACCCTGCTGAACCTAAGAGACGAACTCACCAGGTTGGGAGTGAAGAAGCTGGCTGTGCCTAAGTTGGGTTGTGGTCTAGACCAACTCAACTGGAGAGTCGTCCGGAACATGCTCGAGGTGCTTTTCCATAAGACAGGAATAGAGATACTCGTGTGCATTTTCAACCCGAGCGGAAACATAATGAAGGAGAAGACTGTGGATTGCTATTTCGAAAAGCAAGGGAGCTGCAGAAAGGGAGATGCCTGTAGGTTCAGACATACCAACCAAGGTGTTCGGGGACCGAACGTCTTAAGGAGGGGGCAGTGTAACGAGCGAGACTCCCTGAGTACGCCTCTGTCGCCCTGATAGCGCTAGGTAAACAACTGATTCCCGGAAGTCTAGTGATCGAGAATAATCCTTTTCTTTCCACGCGCGTCGAGAAACTGTTTTCGAAAGATCTTCTGGAAGCGTTGGACAGGTATATAAGCGGAGAGCCACGACCCGCGGGGAAGTTTAAAAGTTAACAACGATAGTCTAAATATTCGAGCGATCTACGAAGTGAAAATAAATAGTGAATATAAATCGAAGTTAATTGTTGTATATAAATTAGAGTGTTATAGTTAGTTTAGTTATTTCGTTATAATTCGTTTAGTTTGTAGTGTGTAAATAAATTTGACATTTTCGTTCAGCAGTGATTTTATTTTGAACCCCTAGAACGTAACAATATATAGCGGGAGTCAAGAGTGACAGCGCTTGATTATTAATTTTAGAAATGAAAAGTTAAAGCACGTTTTGAATGGTTAATTTTTTGATATTTTTCAGAAAAAATGATTTAAAAAAATGAACTTAAAGTACCACTGTATAATATAGAACCGGCCTGAAAAACAAAAAAGATAACAAGTTGCGGTAAGTCGTTAAGTCCGTTAACAAAGCATTGGAACATGTTAAATCTTTAAAATAAACAAAAGTTCGAAGGGCCGAAATTTAGTAGATATAAGAGATGAGATAGGCAAACAAGAGACTGGATGTCAATAGACTTGAATGGACTCTGTTTTCTTAGCTAATAATGAATGAGACTGCACAATGCCCATTATGGATAGTACACATATTTTTAGATGTTACTTTTTAAAATGACAACTATTTTAAAAACAGTCAGGATAAATAACAACAGATTATTATTTTAGTAAAATTCGATATAAAATAATATTCTTTTCTGCATTTTATTATCTTTCTTGGTAAAAATATCTTAAAGTATTGGTATTAGGCAACCCACAATGCTGTAGTTTTTCTTTCTCTCTCTATCTTATTGGGTTAATTTTCAAAAAGATCCCTATATTAGAGTTATTAAGTACCATCGAGGTACTTTATAACATCGGCTTGTGTGCCCTTCGTCCTCCGTCCGTTTGCGCTACAACTTTAAACACAGGGTCATAACATTTGTTATATAGAATCCTCAAGTCATCGGAAACAAACTTATTGAATTTGGTTCAGATCGGATAATTCTAACGGTAAAATTTTAACAGTTTTCCGAAGCTCGTGTAATACATATTTCCCTCTGATTGTCTGCGCTATAACTCGTGAACAGAAAAACACAGCATCATGAAATTTGTTATATATATATATATAATATTGGTACAAATTGGAAAATCTTAAGGATAAAATTTAAACGGTTTTCCGAAACTTGTTTATACAATACATATTTCCCTCTGTTTGTTTGCGCTATAACTTTTGAACGGAACAACAGCGGTATAGAATTTTGTACACACAATCACACAATCCTTTGAAGAATCGTATTAGTTTTGGTCCAGATCGGATAACCCTAACGGGAAAATTTCAGTGATTTTCCGAACCTCTTGTATATATGTAAGTCATATTTTCTTCCGTATATGTGCATTTTAACTCTTAAACAGACTATCAGGGGTCTACTTCCTTTATTACAAGGGAGAATTTTGGGGAGGTAGAAGCAGTAGGGGCACGTGGTGGGTGGGTTTTTTGGTTGAGAGGGATGACTAGGACTTGGGGGTCTCCCAGAACTGATCGTAGAATGGTCTGGATTTCCTCCGGGGTTTTTTGGGAGGAGGTTTTGATAAGGGCTGTACGGTTAAAGTTAACCTTACAGAGGAAGATGGTGTTGTGAAGGAGTTCGAAAGTGTTAAGGGTTTTATATAGGCTGACATGGGAGTTCTGGTGAGGGGGGGGGATGTTCCTGATGTTCAGTGTTTGATTTGAGTAGTTTTGGGGGGAATAGGAGCAGTAGAGGCAGGTTGGGGGGAGTTAGGTGAGAATTCAGGTGTTTGGGGGAAGGGGAGTTGGATGTGGAGGAGCAGGGGTGTTGGGGGTAGGGATGGAGGCAGAAGAGAAGGTAGGGGTGGTTGGTTGTGGTGGAGGAGTGAAGGGTTTGTTCTTGGAGGAGGTTTTTTTGGATGTGGTAGATCTTTTTGATATAGCTCCTATCACAGAGTCATGGAATTTAATGTATACAAATCTTTGTATCATAAAGAAGAACTCTACTAATTTTGGTTTAGGTGGTATAACCTTAACGGTAAAATTTTAACGGTTTTCCCAACCTCATGTATGTCATAATACATATTTCTCTCTGTTTGTGTGCACTAAAACTCTTGACGTAAAACATAACGTCATGAAATTTGGTATATAGAATTTTATTGATTTTGGTGCTGATCAGATAACCCTAACGTAAAAAATTTGAATGGTTTTCTGAAACTCGTGTATATAATTCATATTTTCTTCCGTTTATGTGCGCTATAACTCCTAAACAGAAGATCACAGAGTTATAAAATTTAGTTTAAAGAATCCTTATGTCATAAAAAGAAACCCTAGTAATTATTGGTTTAGATCGTATAACCCTACAATTTTCCGAAACTCGTGTTTGTGTAATGCATATTTTCCTAGCTTTTGTGTTCGCTATAACTCATGAAATTTGGTATATAGAATCCCCATGTCATGGGAACAAATTTCATTGTCAAGAGAAAGAATCCTATTGACTTTGGTCCAGATCGGATTACTCTAAATATAAAATTTTAATAAGTTTCCTTAACTCGCTTTGTGACCTCTCGAAGGCTTTTGATTGCGTTTCTTACGACATCTTAATAAAAAAACTTCAATATTATGGAGTACGAAGAATTTCCCTATATCTCTTCAAATCCTTTTTATCAGATAGAGAACAATATGTAAACTATAATAACTCTAATTCAGATTTTAAATTGATAAGGCATGGCGTTCCACAAGGATCTGTACTTTGACCACTTGAACTCCTCCGAAATGGCTTGACCGATTCTCATGAAATTTTGTGAGCATATTAAGTAGGTCTGAGAATCGGCCAACATCTATTTTTCATACCCCTAAGTAATAAGGGTTGTTCACCCTTAAATTTTTTTTTTTAATTTTTGGACGAAATTTTTTGTTTTTATTTTTTTATCATGTGGCATTGAAAAATACATAACCCTAAATTTTTACTTTTTTATCACCAACCCCTATTTTTTTATAGCCATTTTGGTAATTTAATCATTGTTCATCCCCGGTCTATAACTGATCAATCGGTTTACATAATATACTCATTGATGCCACTCACCACCGGGTGGCGCTACAGAGTAGCAACTTCTGCCCCGTTCAACCGATTGTCATAAAAATTGGTATTCATATGTATCTTTCCACGGAGAAAGTTTGAGGTGGCGCTGCAGAGTAACAACTTCTACCCTGTTCAACCGATTGTCGTGAAAATCAGTAGGATGTTGTATTTTTAATGGTTAATATGAATATGATATTCTTATTAATGGAAGTTATCACCAGATGGCGCTTCCATTAAACGAGCAACCACTACTTATTCGATTACTTTAATCACGCCACCGTACGGTGGCGAAGTTAATATCACATATATTTAAACGAGCAATCTTTACTTAAGTATTGTGACGCCACCGGAAGGTGGCGCAGTTAATATCCCTTATATTTAAACGAGAAATTCTTACTAAATTAAGTATTGTTAGACATCTAATATTTTTATCGATAAACTACAAAATATAACGATAAAATCCAAATAAATTGAAAAAACGAAAAATGGAAGAATGACATAAATGATTTGCGGTACGAAGTCCGCTGGGTCCACTAGTAATTTATATAAACGACCTACCAAATTTTATGAAACCGCATCGTACTACAATTTTTGCAGAGGATACATCTTTTATCTACTCAGATGAAAATGCTAGATACCTCCCAGGCAGAAAAGACAATCTCCGTTGAAAATCAGACACTGAATCATTTTTCTCCACTTATGTAAGCTATAACTCTTAAACGGAAATTCACAGGGTCATGAAATTTGGTATACATAATGCTCAAGTCATAAAGAAGAACTTTATTAATTTTGGTCCAGATCGGATTACTCTACATATAAAATTTTAATAGTTTTCCATAACTCATTTTTCTCCGCTTGTGTGCGCTATAACTCTTCAACGGAAGATCACAGGGTCATGAAATTTGGTACACCGAATCCCAATATCATAAACAAGAACCCTATTAATTTTGGTGCAGATTAAATTACTCTAAATATAAAATTTTAATATTTTTCGTAACTCGTGTATATAATTCATTTCTCTCAGCTTGGGTGCGCTACAACTCTTCAATGGAAGATCGCAGGGTCATGAAATTTGGTATACCGAATCCTCAAGTCATAAAGAAGAACCCTATTAATTTTGGTGCAGATCGTGTAACCCCAACGGTACAATATGGCACTTTAAACATTTTTTTATAATTAACTCTAAGTTATTTTATATATTATTTTTATATAGGCCAATAGGTTTAAAAATAATGAATAATTGTTCTTGAAACAAACTTTTTTGTTGGTAATATATTTTATACGTAAAATTCTCAATTTTTTATATTTATTTAAAGTTTTTTTAATACGGCTTAGGAAAGATATAAATAAAACAAAAATTTTAACAGAAATCCTTTTTTATATGTGAGTGCTATTTTATAATCGTATCACAGTAACAATTTCAACAAAAATTATAGCAATTTTTTAGGAATTTCAGTCAAAAAATGAAAAGATTCTTGTCAATGTATATATTATAAAAAAATTAAATATATGTACAACTTATTACTGTATTTAAATTAGAATAAATAAACTTAAAAATAAATTAAGACATTACAGCATAGTATAAATAAAAAATAAATAACATTTTTGTTTTAAGATATAATTATCTATTTTTCGAGCCCCATTTTGAAAACTAGAATTTCTTTACATAGCTGCATAATTATTCTTAAAAAGTCTAAAAAAATACAGCTGTGTCAACATGGCGAATATACAACACGTGATTTCTTTTACATTTATAGGAACAACAACTTTCGACATATACAAAAAAAAAAAATAACTTTTATAAAAATTTTGAATCCTTACAAAATTCAACAACAATCATTTTCCTATTAGATGGAAAACTCGTTTAATTAGTTCTAAAATTTCACAAGTCACAATTTCAACTTTTACTCTTAATATTTTGTGTATATTAAATTTTTTTGACGCAATATTTTGTTCGAATTTAATTTAATTTTAATACAATTATTTTAAATAATAAAAATTAATAATACGAACAAAATATTGCATCATTTAGTTAAGAAATTTTTACCACGAGTATTATTTAATTCCGATAAGATACTTATCGATGTTTCGACCATAAATATAAAAATTCTTAACACCAATTAAAAATGTAAATAGTAAAATTCGTTATACGAAGAAAAAATAAAATATGGAACATCCAGATCGAAATCTTGATTCTTATCGTAATCAAATATAACCCATTGGGTTAAGTATTTCTTTTTCTTGTAAAAACAATACTGCCAAATTTAATTTAGTTTAAACTACATTTTGTGCCTTCAATAAATGGCTGACGACAATTTCAGCATACTCCAAATTATTAATGTACTCTCGAAAAATAACCATCGCTCGTGCGGTTTTTTCAGTTTCATCACCGTCTCGATATTCTTGGCTCATTATATCTCGACTTACGTCTGGACGAAGACAAATATCCAATGTAGCCATAGTTTCTCGAAGCTGGCACAATAACCGCAAATTCTTCGTTTCCTGGGGCACGAAATTCAACTCGTAGTTACTACGATCTTCCACGATTTGCTCGAGACCCACTGCTACTTTTTGCAAGTTCTCGTAGATCTGGGGCAGAGCCTCTTCGACCTGGAAACAAAATAAATAGATAAATAAAAACTCAAATTTATAGAATAAGGATATTTGGTGTTAAATCGGAAAAAATTGTGCAAAAATGCAAATATTCAGTGACGGCGCTTGTGGTATGTCTTGCGGGTACAAAATTTAAAAAACGGAATCACAGATAAAACGCCGGGTGTAAAGATTTTTTGGGCGGCACCGCAACACAAGATTTTTTGGGCTTATTAAATGGCACTTGAGTAGGTACCAGTTTTTTCATAAAAGATTGTTTATAATCCCGATTTTTTCCTTTACTTATTTTCGTAATCTCAAAAAGTATGTTTTGATCTACCCACACTTTTTATTTTAATTTCTTGTTAGTGAATTAAATTTAATTGTCTAAATAAATAAGAAACGATGAACAACTGTACTTTTACTCTGACGAGAAATCACTGAGATCACAGTGCCATTGTGCTCCAATAAACTTTACTTGGTAAAGAATGCGACTTTGAATAAATGTTAGCTGTTAACCGTCACTGAATTATTATAATTGAATCTAAAACTTACCATTAAATTTTTAAGTAGCTCACTAGGAACAGGTTCATGTATTTCTTTTCCAATATCAGGCAGCCATTCATACTTTGACAAAGTATCATAGTTGTGGAATTCCTTCTGTAAACAAAAATAGAAAACATTATTAAAGTGTAACAAATCAAAAAATTGTTATCTTCTCTTAAATGATAGATAAATACAACTTCAAGAGGACCAAAAAACCAAATAAAGAACAATATAAACTAAATAAGTCTTCGACACCAAAAAGCATCTATCATTGAGATCAAAATGCTATGAAGAAGAAGCTATTTAGTGACTTAAAAGCCACTAAAAGTAAAGTGTTGTCAAAGCACAAGAACCTGAAAACAAATAACCAAGACAATAAATGAAGAATAAACTATTAACATAAGAAGAAATAAGAATAAATATTTGTGAGGACCTTAAAGTTACCAAAAAGCTTCAGGAGTACGAAATACTCTCTATTCCATGTGAGTTTGTTATACGAACCAAAAGCAAAAATTATTAACGGTAGAAACTGAAGAGGACAAAGGCATTATATTGGGGCTAAACCAAAATGGTATATGGATGGCTCCAAGACAGTTAAAGGAATAGGAGCGGAGGTTTTTGGTCCAAGAGCCAAATACCCAAAGATTTTGCAAGCGAAAATCCATTGAAAGATGGAGAAAATTTCATATGGAAGGGTACTATCACAGACAAAACATTGTAATTATATCAGATAGTAATGCAGTCATCAAAGCTCTGAACTCACACACAATCAGTTCAAAGATGACCTAGGAATGCCTAGGCAAACTGAAGTTACTAGGAAAAAATAACACTGTTACCCTCTTAAGGGTTCCAGGACACATGGGAATAGAAGGAAACGAAACAGCAGATAAGCTGGCAAAAAAAGGAACTGAATCCCCAGAAATATCTTGTGGAATCAGCAGTCTTGGAAAAACTATAGAAAGAAGTGAATAGAGAAAAATACAAGTACTGGAACGATCTAGAGTGACTAAGACAACCGAAGACCTCCTGAGTAATTAAATTTAGAAGAAACCTTAGTAAAAGGAACCTCAACTAGGACAAAGAACACAAAACAGCAGATAAGCTGGCAAAAAAGGAGCTGAAACTCCAGAACCATCTTGAGGAATTAGCAGTAGTACAGTCTTGGAAAAACTAAGGAAAGAATTAAATAAAGAAAAATACAAGTGCAGGAACGATCTAGCTAGAAGGACTAAGACAACCGAAGACGCTCCTGGGAAACTTAAACTAGAAGAAACCTTAGTAAAAAGAACCTCAACTAGGAAAATTAACACTGTTACCCTCTTATGGGTTCCAGTACACATAGAAATAGAAGGAAACGAAACAGCAGATAAGCTAGCAAAAAAAGGAGCTGAAACCCCAGAACCATCTTCTAGAATCAGCAGTAAGTAAAAAAACCACGGAAAGAAGAGAATAGAGAAAAATACACGTACTGGAACGATCTAGAAAGACTAAGACAACCAAAGACGCTCCAGGGAAACTAAAACTAGAAGAAACCTTAGTAAAAAGAACCTCAACTAAGAAAAATAACACTGTTACCGTCTTATGGGTTCCAGGACACATAGGAATAGAAGGAAACGAAACAGCAGATAAGCTGGCAAAAAAAGGAGCTGAAACCCCAGAACCATCTTCTGGAACCAGCAGTAGTACAGTCTTGGAAAAACTAACAAAAGAAGTGAATAGAGAAAAATACAAGTACTGGAACGATCTAGAAGGACTAAGACAACCGAAGACACTCCTGGGAAACTAAAACTAGAAGAAACCTTAGTAAAACAACCTCAACTAGAAAAAATAACACTGTTACCCTCTTATGGGTTCCAGGACACATAGAAATAGAAGGAAACGAAACAGCAGATAAACTGGCAAAACAGAGTTGAAACCCCAGAACCATGTCGTGGAATCAGCAGTACTACAGTCTAGGAAAAACTAGGGAAAGAAATGAATAGAGAAAAATACAAGTACTGGAACGAGTTAGAAGGACTAAGACAACCGAAGGACACATAAGAATAGAAGGAAACGAAACAGCAGATAAACTAGCAAAAAAGGAGCTGAAACCCCAACGGAATAGTAACTGGGTACTGCTGAAGTCCAACGATATCCTAAACTTTCTAGGAAAGATAGGACTAGAAGAGCTGCTATATGTCTAAGGAAACATCAGAATTACTATAGGTAGCAAGAAAAGGGGGACACAATAGATCTTATAAGTCGCAAGTGTATCTGTCACCCCTAATTTCGCTCATAGATACATTCCAGAAAATTAAATGTAATTATTTTTGAAACACTAAATTCTTCAAACTTACAAAACGGCTTTAAAGATTACATAAGTCAAAGTTATCATAAGAGATTCTTTTAAAACAAGAAAAATGTTACTGTTAAAAAGCAAAAATAGACACCCTTTCTGTAAACTGTACGCAACAAATTGATGATTCTTATTTTTTTTTTCCTTAAGAAGTGCAAATCTAAGAGATTTTTTAGTCGTCCTGTATTCCAGAAAATTAAATGTAATTATTCACAATAATTATTAAAAAATGTGTTAATATTGAAATTGGAGATAAGAATGTGGAATAAGATCGAGCATAAAATTTTATGTTGAGTCGACTTAGCTTTGCCTTGCTTAACCAGACGGTATGTCGCCACATTTATTATATTTATGATATTGTTTACACCGCGCTTAAAAAAACCGTTTTTTTAACAAATTTTTATAGAAAAATAATATTTCTATGGAAAAAAGATAATTATGTGAGAATATCCTCTATAAGTTCTCTAACCTTGCAAAAATGTGCTGTACATTCAAATTTTCTACACAAAACTAACTCTAGTGATCCCAAACAAAACAGGTGTTCAACAACATTTTCTCGAATACTGATACAATTGTTTTAAGATAAGAAATTTGATAAGAACATTCCGTTCTCAGACTAGGACGGGAAACATATTTTTCAATAGCATCAGCATCTGATGCTGCAAAAGACCGAATATAAACATTTTGTTTATTGTGCAAAAATAAGAGAGATATCGAAAGGTACTGATATTGAATGTAAATATGTAATCAAATATTGTTTATTATAGTGTAATATAAACAAAAAGAAATTTATTAATGTCAATAGAAATCTAGAAGTATATCTAGCTTTATAAATCTTTTTTTTTAAGTAAAAGAAAACACTTGCTAAGAAAGGAAGTTAAGAATGAGCCCAAAGAATTGCACTGACTTCCTTTTTCAATGAATCCATACAGTAACGGATTCTATAATTATTTTTTACAAACTAAAATAAAAGAGAAAACGCTTATTTTAAGTAAAAAATCGCAAAAAAACAAATTTTCAGCGAAGAATATATCAAAAATTGCAATAAACTTAATTTTTTAACCAAAAAGACAATTTCAGCAAAAAGCAGCAAAAAAATGAATTTGTAACTAAAAAACGCAAAATATCGCCTAAAAATGCGAAATATCGACTAAAAATGCGAAATATCGACTAAAAGTGGGAAATATCGACAGAAACCGCCAGTTTTGGAATGTTTTTTGCCTTTTGTACTAAAAATTACTAAAAATGGAACTATTGAATAAAAATGCTAAATATCGACTTAAAAATGCGAAGCGAAATATCGACTTAAAAATGCGAAATATCGACAGAAACCGGCTGTTTTCGCGGTGTTTTTTGCATTTTGAACTGAAATTACTAAAAATGGATTTATTGACTAAAAATGCGAAATATCGATTTAAAAACCGAAATATCGATAGAAACCGTCTGTTTTTGCGGCGTTTTTTGCATTTTGAATTGAAAATGACTATAAATGGAAATATCGACTAAAGATGCGAATATCGACTGAAAAATGCGAAACATTGACTAAAAATGCGGAACATCGACGAAAACCGGCTGTTTTTGAGGTGCTTTTGCATGCTGAACTAAAAATGACTAAAATTGCGAAATATCGCCTAAAAATGCGAAATATCGACAGAAAATGCGAAATATCGACTAAATGAGGATACAAAAAATGCGTGCAAATTTTAATACCGTTGATGTCGAGGAAAATTTAAAAAAAAATAACAGAATACAGCTCTCACAGATAAAAAAAGAGCTTTTAGAGCCTTTCAAAGTAAGAATTTAAACCAAACACCAAAATGAATGCTGACAGAAGACAACTATGAACTTTTCTTTAATATATACAAGATTGAAAAGAGGATACCAAAAATGCGTGCAAATTTTAATACCTTTGATTTCAAGTAAAATTTAGAAAAAAAAGCTCTTAAAGCTTTTTAAAATATAAATTTGAACTAAAAACCAAAATGCTGCTGACAGAAGACAAATATTGACAAAAAAGCAATCAGACAAGAAAAAACAGTTTTAAGAGCTTTCAAAAAGAATTTGAACTAAACACCAAAAAAGACTGCTGACAGAAGACAACTATTGACAAAAAAGCTTTAAGAGCTTTTAAACAGAATTTGAACTAAACACCAAAAAGACTGCTGACAGAAGACAAGTATTGACAAAAAAAGCACTCAGACAAAAAAAAGCATTAAGAGCTTTCAAACAGAATTTGAACTAAACACCAAAACGACTGCTGACAGAAGACAGTTATTGACAAAAAAAGCACTCAGACAAAAAAGCTTTAAGAGCTTTAAAACAGAATTTGAAGTAAACATCAAAAAGGCTGCTGACAGAAGACAACTATTGACAAAAAAAGCACTCAGACAAGAAAAAACAGTTTTAAGAGCTTTCAAACAGAATTTGAACTAAACACCAAAACGACTGCTGACAGAAGACAACAATTGACAAAAAAAAGCACTCAGACAAAAAAGCTTTAAAAGCTTTTAAACAGAATTTGAACTAAACACCAAAAAGGCTGCTGACAGAAGACAACTATTGACCAAAAAAGCACTCAGACAAGAAAAAACAACTATAAGAGCTTTTAAAAAGAATTTGAACTAAACACCAAAAAGGCTGCTGACAGAAGACAACTATTGACAAAAAAAAGCACTCAGACAAAAAAAGCTTTAAAAGCTTTTAAACAGAATTTGAACTAAACATCAAAAAGGCTGCTGACAGAAGACAAGTATTGACAAAAAAAGCACTCAGACAAAAAAGCTTTAAGAGCTTTTAATTAGAATTTGAACTAAACACCAAAAAGGCTGCAGACAGAAGACAACTATTGACAAAAAAAAGCACTCAGACAAAAAAAGCTTTAAAAGCTTTTAAACAGAATTTGAACTAAACATCAAAAAGGCTGCTGACAGAAGACAAGTATTGACAAAAAAAGCACTCAGAAAAAAAAGCTTTAAGAGCTTTTAATTAGAATTTGAACTAAACACCAAAAAGGCTGCAGACAGAAGACAACTATTGACAAAAAAAAGCACTCAGACAAAAAAGCTTTAAGAGCTTTTAAACAGAATTTGAACTAAACACCAAAAAGGCTGCTGACAGAAGACAAGTATTGACAAAAAAAGCACTCAGACAAGAAAAAACAGCTTTAAGAGCTTTTAAACAGAATTTGAACTAAACACCAAAAAGACTGCTGATAGAAGACAACTATTGACAAAAAAAGCACTCAGACAAAAAAGCTTTAAGAGCTTTTAAACAGAATTTGAACAAACACCAAAAAGGCTGCTGACAGAAGACAAGTATTGACAAAAAAAGCACTCAGACAAGAAAAAACAGCTTTAAGAGCTTTCAAACAGAATTTGAACTAAACACCAAAACGACTGCTGACAAAAGACAACTATTGACAAAAAAAAAGCACTCAGACAAAAAAGCTTTAAGAGCTTTCAAACAGAATTTGAACTAAACACCAAAAAGGCTGCTGACAGAAGACAAGTATTGACAAAAAAAAAGCATTTAGACAAAAAAAGCTTTAAGAGCTTTCAAACAGAATTTGAACTAAACACCAAAACGACTGCTGACAGAAGACAACTATTGACAAAATTTAAATAGTAAGATTTTATGTATAGTTGTAGATTTTTTGAGCGAGTCTGGTCCTGAAATGACAGCATTGGAACAATAGTTATTTTATTAATGGCAATAGAAAGACACATTTTACCGGATGTAAGGAAGACGTAAGTTATTTATATCCGATAGAAAGAGCACGACTGTCCGCTAAAAGTCAATCAAAGAATAGGATAAAAAATATGATAGTGTGTAATCAGACATCATACGTGCTGAATTACGTATTGGGAATATTAAATTGATAGATGTTAAGAACGTATAGTAATTTCTTATCTAAGAAAAATATTTTATTTAAGTAATTTATTGTTTACGTAATAAAAGAATAACTGTTTTAATTAATTTACAGCAATTTAAACATATATAAACACGAAGTGAAAGAAAATCAATTATAATAATTGATATTTGATTATCATAATTGCTGTGATTATAAAATTTTCTTATAATAGATTTTGATCAACAAGATTTGACTACATAAACAACAAAAAATGTTAGTTATAAATCAAGGTTGAGTACTTTTCTGTGAATTTCAAACTGGGTCAAGTTTTTTAAAACAAACAAGAACAACAAGTGTATCCAGAAATATATTTTTTCATTTACCCATGTAAATCGTATTGTCACATAAACATTAACAAACATAAATAAATAAATACATAAACAAAGCGAAAAGGGTGATGAACGCTAACCTTGAATAACTAGTCAATTAAAATCGAAATCAAATTTACAAATAAAAGGCAAACTAACAAAATATGAAAGAGAAAAAATGAAGACCAAAAGATGGGTCATTAAAAGCAAAACAAACCCTTAAACTCATAAGACCTCATAAGAAGAACAACACCATGAGAAACAATGGTGGTGCCCCATAGAACTGAATTTTCTACAAAGCATGAATATGTTTGCTTTCAAAGATACAAGAAGGAATCTTCAGCTACCTCAATAGAAGAAAACAACAATGATGAAGATAACGAATGGAAACAGGTGAAGATAGAACCAATTCAGAATTAATACTACCCATATCTACAACAGTTAGATGGACATTTCTGATGTCAATAAGAAGAAACCTTATGCCTCAGTAAAGGACTGGCAACAATCAAGAGTTTTTGATAGAACACAAGAACCAATATATCAACAACACCATGGGAAACAATGGTGATGCCTTATAGAACAGAACTTTCTACATAGCAGGAAAATTGTGGTTATCATATATACAAGAAGGTTTCTTAAGATTCCTTAGTTGAAGAAGGGCAACAGATTAAGAAACAATGATGAAGGTAAAGAAGATAGAAAACAAGAACCAATCCAGAATTAAAACTACCAACACCTACAAAAGGTAGATGGGCATCTGTAAAGTCAACATGAAGAAATCTCATGCCTCAGTAAAGGACCGAAAACAATGAAGACTTTTTGATAGAACACAAGAACCACTTCAGATCTTCAGAATGAAACCTATATCAACAGTTAGATGGGCATATGTGCTGTCAACAAGAAGAAACCTCAGGATACAGTACAGAGCCAAAAAACAAAGAAGATTGTCTCTTTTACAAATATAAAAAAATGGAATATACTGATACCTCAGTAGATGAGAAGTAACAGTTTGGAAAACGACGATAAAGAGCTTAAAATTTCAACACCTGAAAAAATTTGATTAATATCAAATATGTCAAATCAAGAACAAACCTCAGGTTCCTCATTAAAAGAACAACACCACAAAACAGAGCATAATCATTGTCACTACTATAGATACAAGAAGGAATCTTCAGATACCTCAGTAGAAGAAGAGCAACAGATTAAGAAAA
This sequence comes from Altica lythri, assembly GCA_964028335.1. NCBI lineage: Eukaryota > Metazoa > Arthropoda > Insecta > Coleoptera > Chrysomelidae > Altica > Altica lythri. The sequence goes on from OZ034809.1 coordinate 6,231,366, forward strand.
ATAAAGAATGAAAACTACAAACTCCTACATAAGTTAGATGGATGTCAACCTGAAGAAACCTCATGCAACAGTGAAGGACGGAAAAACAATGAAGATTGTCACTTTCAGAAGTATCAAAATAAGGACATATCCAGATTCCTCAATAAAAGAAGTGTAACAGACTGGAAATCAATCATGACGTGAAGATAGTCGATTCAAAGAACAGGATTTTTGTCAGTGCAAAACAAGCCAATTTAGAACTATTTACAGCTACAGATATCAAAACGAGAATAAGCTCTAATAATGTAGTAGAAGGAGAGCAACATCTGGTGCTTAATAAGTACTACTGGAAAAATATCAAAAGTCTAAGAAATACTTACAAAATTCTTGATGTAATCATTTGCACTGGTCTTAGCCAATTGTACGTGAGTCAAACATTCATTAAGAAGTTGATGGCGTCTACTTGCGTTCGTTTTCCGAACAAAATCTGTTGAGTCTGTATGGCAATTTGATAATTGATTTGAATTACATGGATTCACCCATTTTGGTTCCATTCTTAATGGCGCTGATAGTATCGTTGTTGGCAGGGTGGTTAAGGTGAGGTAGACTATAACTAAAAGGACGTTTTTAAGACCTGAAAAAACAAAAATAACAATTAGTATTAAATTCTATAAGAAATAATAATATTTAAACAGTATATACGTGAATATGTTGAATTGTGACCTTGAAGAAATTCATAAATTTATTCAGAAATAAATAGCACTATATAAAAAATTCATTATTAGAGTTAAGTCAGAAGTCTTGACAACCGTTCTAAAAAGGCTCTATTATTATCCGTCATTTTGGATCCAGTTGCGTAATAATTTAAAGATTGGACAAATATTGTTTTTAAACTAAAATCACAACTTATCATTGATAATCAATACATGACAATAAAGACAAAGCCACCTTGTCTACAATAACACAAAAATACTGCCTCTCCGTTCTCGTTTTCAGACGCTCCAACATCGCTACGTCGCCCGGACTCTGCAGAGTACTAACATCGTTGCGCAGAGGACCCTGCATACACACTGGAATGGAGGACTCCAAAGAAGATCCAGAGTTCCAAAAAAGAAGATCCCCTCCCTAACCTAAGACTCCTCCAATCCGCTGTAGACTTGGACCTTCCGGAAGATCTGGAAAACCTGCTGGATGAAATCCCCCTTTCCTACCGATAGATGGTGCCTCCAATCCATTGGACACGATAATAAAAAAAAATGGGCCCTTGGCGAAGGTTTCTGTGGTTACCTTCGTCCTTGCCAAATGGAAGGGCTCCAGGACGGAGGAGACACGCCACAGCGTCAATTTCCCAACCCACATTGCAACACGTGGGTTACACTTCCACTTCACCAAAAGAAAAGGACTTTTCAGGCATGTTCAAACACCATAGAAGGACGAAGCGGAAGTTAGAAGACCAACTCTCCAGGAATACAAATGGAAGATTTGTGAGAGCGAAGCCGACGACAGACAGATGCTAACTCCTTCCCAACATTCCATCCATCCCCTAAAAAGGACGTAAGTCCTACAACAGAACTTACGTCCTTTTCAGGGGATGGAACGTTCCAAACTCCTAAAAATTTCCATATTTATCTCCCAAACTACTTATTCTTATCTTATCTTATGATGACAAGAGAAGCCATTTTGGATCCAACTAAAATGCTAATCAGTAATGGTGAATTATAAATGACAAGAATGACAAGAGATAGATGATTGGACATAACATGGTGGATAATATGAATATCTTGAGTGTGTTAATTCTGACTATTATTTTTGATATAAGTGAAGTTATTGTTATGTTGTCTTTATATCTAAATAAAGAAATAACGGATATAAAAAAGTGATTAATGTATGTGTTTATAAGAAAAAAGAAAGCAGTCAGTACGTAAAGTATATAGAAGGAAAGAAAAGATTGTTTCAACGCAATGCAATACAAAATTGAGATTCATAGTTACACTCAGAGGTAATGACAGTTGGAATTCTTTGTAAATTGCTAATAATGGCGACTTGTCCTTAAATACATTCTTATACGTCTAAATATCGCAACAAAACAGTATATAAAGATCAGTTACGGTGGCCAGGTGTATTATATATATTGTTGGCTTTAACTGAAAGCAACTAGAATGAGCTATGACTTTAGATTTTTTATTTCTAAATGGCCGATAATTGCACTAATCAATGTATCATTCTAAACTATTTACTGCATTTTTGTAAAATTATAATTGTAAGAAAAACGTTTGATGCGGCAAAGAAACACAGGTGCACCAGTCGAGAATTTATGAAATAAAAATAATTTCAAAATGAGACTACCAACGCAGAAAACGTAATGTTAATTTAATTAAGGTTTTTCATCTAAACTTAACTAACTTACGGTTAAATGTTACCGGTTTTTTTCAACCAAGTCTACGATGGAATTTTTGTGTCGGATAACATTACTGTCTATAAAAATCTTTTTGCTATATATAATTTAACAGGAAACTGCTTTTTAATACAACTTTATAAATATATAAATTTCAACAGTTACTTGACTTCTTTTACTTAGAACTATATAACAGGAGAACAATTCTACATAAAAAAATCGGTTATAAAATAAAAATTGAGATAAATTAGACAATAAAAATTTCTCAACTTGACAAGTGACAAATGATTATGTTCGTTTATACCAACAGCACAAAAATAAAAACTAACTCAAGTGACAGCTGACAATATTTGAGATAAATTGACAAGCAGGATTTTATGAAAAATAATCTCAACTTGACAAGTATCTACCAACATAAAAAAAAACTATATTAAGTGACAGTTGACAGAATAGATCTTACTTTGCTTTCATAAATTCAGGGTTACTTAACTTCTTTTACTCAGAGGAATATACAGAAGAACAATTTTACAAAAAAATCTTCATTATGACTTGGCATAAACCTGGCAATACCAACAGAACAAAAATAAAAACGAACTCAACTGACAGCTGACAGAACAGAGCTTTGAACTTTAATTGCGAAAATTTAGAGCTACTTAATATCTTTTACTCAGAAGTACCGACATTACAGAAGAAAAATTATCGTAAAAAGGGGACAACAGACAACAGAAACTTCAATAAGAAATAAGCTCAGTTTGACAAGTGACTTTTTATTATGTTTGTACCAACAGCAAAAAAATAAAAACTGTCTTAAGTGAAAGCTGACAGAATGAAGCTCCGTACTTTTATGTTACAAACTGAGAGTAAATTTACTTCATCTACTTACAACTACTAACGATAAGGACAATTGTAACAAAATTAAACAATGAAAAAACTTGTTATTGACAAGTGACAGTTTTTCTTGATTTGCTGATGAAAAAAAAATCATTTTGACAAGCGAGTACTGGTACCAACAGCAAAAAATAAAAACTTAGTCAATTGACAGCTAACAGAACAAAGCTATGTACTTTTATGTTATAAATTTACTGGTGTGTCCGGATTGTGGCGATTGGTATCAAATGCTAAAGTCAAACAACCGTATTGCGGCCGTCTCAGATTTTTGCCCTCAATACCCCATGACCGGATTGCGGCGGGCGATAGATAGGCCAATAAAGATTAGGGTAATGACACCCTGTCGTAATGACCCTGGGAACGATTCTACTTCAGAAGACTCTGACAATTCTTGTTAGTCATTCTAACAAATTTCCTTTACAACTATCGTGATGTATTGTTATGTTATTGTATAATGTAATGATTATTCATATTTAGAATTTTTGTAAACTATGCGCCATTTAATGGATTTACCTTAACTTCTTTTTGTCTTTGAATGGTTCAGTAGTGTAGCTCTAAGCTAGACTGAGCCAGGCATTGACATAAATTTCAACAAACATTTGAAAATTGCCTTACAAATTTAAACTTAAGTAAATACGTCCTTAATGTAGGGGTTAATTGCCATTAATACGTTTACCTGATGGCTATAGCCGCAGTCCGGTTGTCGTTTTTTTTTTTTTTTTATGGTCAAGCACAAGCACTGCAGGAAAATTCCTTTAAGGCGCTCTGAGAGCGGTGCGTGTGCGAAGAAAGCGATTCACGTTGTTCTTGAATCGTTGAAGGTTATATTCGGTGGGAAATACGGCCTCAGAAAGGCCGTTCCACAAAGAGGATGTCCTCCAGAAGAAAGAGTTCTTAAACAATGATGTTCGAGGAGTATTAAGTTGAACCACATAGGGATGGGCGAAAGTGGTTTGTCGTGTATTTCTGCTATGAATTGCTCTAGGTGGAATCAATCGGGCAATGTCAGTAGAACACTTGCCATGGAAAGCTGTCGAGGTTCTTGGTTAGCTCGTGGTCACCGATCAGGCGAATGGCTCTCCTTTGGATGGAATCCAACAACCGAAGAGTATGCTTCGGTGCAGAACTCCAGACATGAGAGCAGTATCCAGTGATGGTCGAATCTGGGCTTTGTAGAGTGTCAAAAGTTGTTGTGGTGTATACAGCTTTTTGGTACGGAAAAGTACTCCGAGTTTCTGAGAAGCTGTCCTGGCGATTGTTACCACGTGATTATGCCAAGACATATCTCCTCCCAGATTGACACCCAGTAAGTTAATAGACGAAGCCAGTGGAATTGCGTGTCCTGCCATGACTATATCTGGTTCTGCAATGTTAACCTTCTTAGAGAAAACTGCTGCCTGGGTTTTTTTAGCGTTAAATTCGACTTGGTTACTGTCACCCCAAGACAAAATTTCTTCCAGGTCTTTATTGAGTCGTGATACTTCATGCTGTCTGCGAAGATGTGCGTCAGCAGCCGATGTTCGAGAATTCAAAGTAAACGATGAGATAAGTGTGCTGTCGTCAGCAAAGCTATAAATTGGATTTTCTGTCTTCGCTAGAAGGTCGTTAATGTATAGTAAGAAGAGGGTTGGGGATAATATGGACCCCTGAGGAACACCAGCATTGATGGTAAAGGTGTCCGAGAGAAACCCGTCAATCGCCACTTGCAGAGAACGGTCCTGAAGAAAGCTAGAAAGCCATGAACAGAATCGACCGGGCATACCGTAGGATCGCAGTTTACTTAGGAGCCCCTCGTGCCAGACACGATCAAATGCTTTAGAAATGTCCAGTGCAATAGTCCGGGACTCCCCATGATGTTCGACTGCGTTGCTCCAAAGATGGGTGACATATGCTAGGAGGTCTCCTGTTGATCTGGACTTACGAAAGCCGTACTGATGGTCGCTGATAATATTAAGGCCATCTAGGTACTTTAGAAGTTGTTGGTTAATAGCTTTCTCCATCACTTTTGATATAACTGAAAGCAATGCGACAGGTCGATAGTTGTTTGGCATGGTTTTCTTGCCTTTCTTTGGTATAGGCTGAACTCTTACCTTCTTCCAGCAAGATGGAAATATTCCTTTTTTGTAGGATAGGTTAAAAAGTCTACAAAATATTGGTGTTAGCTCATCAGCGCATTCGTTTCATTTCTACCTGTTTCTTGGGAGCTACGAGTGAAGACTTATCGCCGTAATCCGGCTCAGCCCAAATTTACAGTTTTTTGGCTTCTTGTCTTTAGAATTACATTCGAGGAAGACAATGCCACAAAGATAAACTTAAATTTAAGTAAAATTTGTAAAGTTTTAAAATTAATCTTGCAAAAGCTGAGACAAATTAGACATAATATATTTGACAAGTGACATCATTGTGTATTCTGGTACCAACAGCATAATAATAAATACTAACTCTTGTGAAAGCTGACAGAACAAATCTTTATTCTATATTTGGTTATTTCTGTTCAATCTTGCAAAAATTGAGGTAAAATTAGCGGCTGGGAAGTATTTGAAAGTTTGTTTGGTTTATAAATTGTGTTTTTGTATATAAAAAAAAATAAAATCTATAGACTTAATATTAGCATATTAAAGTCAAATAAATATGATTCAACTAATGGTACTTAGAGCAAAAAAATATGAATAAAAACTAACTCAAGTGTTATTTATAATCGACTTGATGTTCAAACTGTCGCTGACCCGATGACTTTGAAAATTTCTCACGGTCCTTCATGATATGTCCACAATCTTGTATATTTATATTTATATAGCTGGTGCCTTTTCTTTCTTTCTTTCTAGAATCTCCAAATAGCGTTGCCGACTTTAACATTACCACTGTCTTTTATGCATTTTACGAGTTGTCGTAAAATTAAACTTACTTTTTCCAGTTCAACTTTTAATAGTTCATTCTTTCATTTTGAATATGATTCAGTTTTTTAAACGACCATCAACAGTTAAAGCATGTTTCTTTACTTCCAAAATATTTGTTATTTAATCAAAATTGAATTTAAGTAAGTTCAAATTATCAAACTTGATCAATTTGAGGGGAATTATCTTGCTATCTGATAAAAAAATATCAGATTTTTATGGTATAACCCAAGACCATTATAGATACCATAATTTCTGACCATGCTATTAAATTTTATGATCTTATTGTCACTTCGTTACCGTTTCCTACCTGAACTTTTTAAAATTTATTTTCTTTGACTAAATGTTATGCTTTGTCAACTCCAGTTGGATAATCTATCGACCCCTGGTCTTAAAATTATGAGGCTATTGTCAATTAAATCCATATAGTTTGGCTTCAAAATAGCTGCTTTTAACAAAATATCATCTTTAACTAAATTTTATTAGGAAAAAAAGTGTGAGGTGTCAAGGGACACCCGGATGGAACGAAGTTCCTTTCGATTAATTAGTGAAGGAATTAGTAATTTGTAAACACAACAGAGTGTTTATACATACATAAGCATTTATTATTGTCTGTATAAAATCTCTACTTACCTAACAGTTCGTTTCTTTAAACAAAAGTGTCCATTTATACAATACCAGAGCTTTAGATAACACATCTTTTTAGAATTACTTTTTATAATTTAAAACAGGAATTAACAATTCAATACAAAATTTTAAAATTAAAATATTTGACAGTAACTGACAGTTAAGGTAATTTGACGTAGGTACCTAAATAGTCAAGTTACGAACTATTTTTAAAATGTTTATGAATTTATTAATTTATAAAAACAGGATGAAATAAAATGTAATACTATTATAGTTAATTATTATTTTTTCTACAGTATTTTCTTTTTAATGTACATTTTCTTTTAATTTAAAATAGTGTCTTTTTAATTGTAATATATCTATCTATGAGAGAGAGGTAGAGAGAGTTATTTATTTTTTTGTCTGTGAGAGAGAGAAACATGCGTGTGTCGTGTCATAGTGTCGTGACAACTTTTGGTATGAATTTTTTTTTGGCTAGCTCCTAGCGTCAGTCGTAACTGTTCGTAACGCGCGAAAGGGAACTTCGTTCCAAAAACATACGCAGGCTCTCCCTACGTTTTGGAAACTTTATGCTTTTCTGATCTTCACTTATTGTAGGTTTTTTATAGAAGACAATATACGGATTTGAAGGGTAGCAGAGACTTTTGAATGTCTTATTTGCAGTGGCTTCAAAATAGCTGAATTCAACCAAATATATGTTTTGACAAAATTTTGTTAGGAAAACATAAACAGGCTCACCCTACTTTTTCAATATTTTATGCTTTTCTGATTTTCACTAATTGTAGGTTATTTATAGAAGAAAATATACGGATTTGATTGGTAGCAGAGACTTCTGAATCACTTATCCACAGAGGCTTTAAAATTGCTAAAAGTGTATAAATTTAACAAAATATTTTCTTTTACAAAATTCTGTTACAAAAACATTCGCAGTCTCTCCCTACTTTTTGAAAACTTTAGGCTTTTCCGATTTTCACGAATTGTTGGTTATTTATAAAAGAGAATATACAGATACGATTGGTAATAGAGGCTTCTGAATTCGTTTTTCACAGAGACTTCAAATCAGCTAAAAGTGTATAAATTCAACAGAATATTTTCTCTAACAAACATAGGCAAGCTTCTCCCTACTTTTTAAAAACTTTATGCTTTTCCGATTTTCACAAATCGTAGGAAATTTGTAGAAGAAAGCATCTGGATTAGATTGGTAGGAGAGACTTCTGAATTCCGTATTCACAGATGCTTTAAAATTGCTAAGAGTGCATATAAATTAAACAGAATATAATCTTTGACAAAATTCTGTTATAAAACATACGGAGTACGGAGTCTCTCCCTACTTTTTGAAAACTTTAGGCTTTTCCGATTTTCACGAATTGTAGGTTATTTATAAAAGAGAATATACAGATTTGATTGGTAATAGAGGCTTCTGGATGCGATTTTTACAGAGACTTCAAATCAGCTAAAAGTGTATAAATTCAACAGAATATTTTCTCTGACAAACATAGACAGGCTCTCCCTACTTTTTAAAAACTTTATGCTTTTCTGATTTTCACAAATCGTAGGGAATTTAGAGAAGAAAGTATCTGTATTAGATTGGTAGGAGAGACTTCTGAATTCCATATTCACAGATGCTTTAAAATTGCTAAGAGTGCATATAAATTAAACAGAATATAATCTTTGACAAAATTCTGTTAAAAAACATACGGAGTCTCTCCCTACTTTTTGAAAACTTTTTGCTTTTACGATTTTCACGAATTGTAGGTTATTTATAGAAGAAAGTATACAGATTTGATTGGTGATATATGTTTGTGAATTCATTTTTCACAGAGACTACAAAATAGCTAAAAGTGTATAAATTCAACAGAATATTTTCTCTGACAAAAATTTGCTAGGAAAGCATAGGCAGGCTCTCCCTACTTTTTAAAAACTTTATGCTTTTCTGATTTTCACGAATAGTAGGTAATTTATAGAAGAAAGTATGTGGATTAGATTGGTGGCAGAGACTTCTGAATTCCTTATTCACAGATGCTTCAAAATAACTAAAACTATATAAACCCAACAGAATATTAACTTTAACAGGCAGGCTCTCCTTACTTTTTGTTAACTTTCCTGTATTCTGATTTTTAAGAATTGTAGGTTATTTATAGAAGAGTGTATCCGAATTTGATTGGTAACAGAGACTTCTAAATTTTTTATTAACAGAGGCTTCAAAATGGCTAAAAAGTGTATAAAATCAATTTTCATTGACGAAAATTTGTTAAGAAAACATAGATAGGCTCTCCCTACTTTTTAAAAACTTTATACTTTTCTAATTTTCACGAATTGTAGGTTATTTATAGAAAAAAGTATACGGATTCGATTGGCAACACAGAGTTCTAAATTCAGAGGCTTCAAAGTAGCTAAAAGTGTATAAAATCAACAGAATATTTTGTTTGGCAAAAATTTGTTAGGAAATCATAGGCAGGCTCTCCCTAGTTTTGGAGAACTTTATGCTTTGTTGATTTTCACGAATTGTAGGTTATTTATAGAAGAAAGTATAAGGAATTGATTGGTACCAGAAACTTCTGAATGACTTCTTCACAGAAGCTTCAAAATAGCTTAAAGTGTATAAATATTTTTTTTTGACAAAAATTTCTTAGAAAAACATCGGCAGGCTCTCCCTAATTTTTGAAAACTTTCCTGATATCTAATTTTCACGAATTGTAGCTTATTTATAGAAGAAGGTATACGGATTCGATTAGTAGCAGATACTTCTAAATTCCTAATTTATAGATGCTTCAAAATAGCTTATTTTATATTTTTTTTGACAAAATCTTGCGTGGAAAACATAGCAGGCTCTCCCTACTTTTTGAAAACTTTCTGCTGTTCCGATTTTCACGAATTTTAGGTTATTTATAGAAGAAAGTATACGAATTTGATTGGTATTAAATACTTCTGAAATCATTATTTAGAGAGGCTTCAAAATACTTAAAATGGTATAAATTGGACAGAATATTATTTACAGAAATTTTGTTAGGAAAATATAGGCTTTTTCTTCCTACTTTTAACAAATCTTATGCCTTTCCAATTTACATTAATTGTGAGTTATTTATAATAGAAAATTTTACAGATTTGATCAGTCAAAGAAGCTTCTAAATACATTTATTGGTAAAGGCTTCAAAATAGTCAAAGTATAAATTCAACACAAAATTTTGTTTGTAAAACATTGGCAGTCTCTCCCTACTTTTTAAAAACTTTATACTGTTTTAATTTTTACGAATTTAGGATTTTATATAGAAGAAAGTATATATCTCCAAAACCTTAAGAAGTATCAAAAAAGTAAAAAAATGCATGGAAAAAGAGAAGAATTTTCTATAAACTTATTTATTTTTATTAAAATAGGTCTAAGAGAAATATTGAAAATTTAAGGGAGAGACTGAGTATGTGACTATGTCATTTTTTGTTGATTTTCGATTTTCTTCAACTTTCTAATTTAACCCTGTATATCTCAAAAACCGTATCATATATCAAAAAATCAAGAAAATGCATGGAAAAAGTGAGGAATTTACTATAAACTTATTTATTTTTTTAAAAATAGGTCTAAGAGAAATATTGAAAATTTAAGGGAGAGACTGAGTTTGTAACTATGTCAATTTTTGTTGATTTTCGATTTTCTTCAACTTTCTAGTTTAACCCTGTATATCTCAAAAACCGTATCAGATATCAAAAAATCAAGAAAATGCATGGAAAAAGTAAGGAATTTTCTATAAACTTATTTATTTTTATAAAAATAGGTCTAAGAGAAATATGGAAAATTTAAGGGAGAGACTGAGTATGTGACTATGTCATTTTTTGTTGATTTTCGATTTTCTTCAACTTTCTAGTTTAACCCTGTATATCTCAAAAACCGTATCATATATCAAAAAATCAAGAAAATCCATGAAAAAAGTGAGGAATTTACTATAAACTTATTTATTTTTATAAAAATAGGTCAAAGAAAAATATTGAAAATTTAAGGGAGAGACTGAGTATGTGACTATGTCATTTTTTGTTGATTTTCGATTTTCTTCCACTTTCTAGTTTTACCCTGTATATCTCAAAAACCGTATCAGATATCAAAAAATCAAGAAAATGCATGGAAAAAGTGAGGAATTTTCTATAAACTTATTTATTTTTATAAAAATAGGTCTAAGAGAAATATTGAAAATTTAAGGGAGAGACTGAGTATGTGACTATGTCATTTTTTGTTGATTTTCGATTTTCTTCAACTTTCTAATTTAACCCTGTATATCTCAAAAACCGTATCATATATCAAAAAATCAAGAAAATGCATGGAAAAAGTGAGGAATTTACTATAAACTTATTTATTTTTTTAAAAATAGGTCTAAGAGAAATATTGAAAATTTAAGGGAGAGACTGAGTTTGTAACTATGTCAATTTTTGTTGATTTTCGATTTTCTTCAACTTTCTAGTTTAACCCTGTATATCTCAAAAACCGTATCAGATATCAAAAAATCAAGAAAATGCATGGAAAAAGTAAGGAATTTTCTATAAACCTATTTATTTTTATAAAAATAGGTCTAAGAGAAATATGGAAAATTTAAGGGAGAGACTGAGTATGTGACTATGTCATTTTTTGTTGATTTTCGATTTTCTTCAACTTTCTAGTTTAACCCTGTATATCTCAAAAACCGTATCATATATCAAAAAATCAAGAAAATGCATGAAAAAAGTGAGGAATTTACTATAAACTTATTTATTTTTATAAAAATAGGTCAAAGAAAAATATTGAAAATTTAAGGAAGAGACTGAGTATGTGACTGTCATTTTTTGTTGATTTTCGATTTTCTTCAACTTTCTAATTTAACCCTGTATATCTCAAAAACCGTATCATATATCAAAAAATCAAGAAAATGCATGGAAAAAGTGAGGAATTTACTATAAACTTATTTATTTTTTTAAAAATAGGTCTAAGAGAAATATTGAAAATTTAAGGGAGAGATTTGACTGTTTTTTTTTTGTTGATTTTCGATTTTCTTCAACTTTCTAGTTTAACCCTGTATATCTCAAAAACCGTATCAGATATCAAAAAATCAAGAAAATGCATGGAAAAAGTAAGGAATTTTCTATAAACCTATTTATTTTTATAAAAATAGGTCTAAGAGAAATATTGAAAATTTAAGGGAGAGACTGAGTATGTGACTATGTCATTTTTTGTTGATTTTCGATTTTCTTCAACTTTCTAGTTTAACCCTGTATATCTCAAAAACCGTATCAGATATCAAAAAATCAAGAAAATGCATGGAAAAAGTGAGGAATTTTCTATAAACTTCTTTATTTTTATAAAAATAGGTCAAAGAAAAATATTGAAAATTTAAGGGAGAGACTGAGTATGTGACTATGTCATTTTTTGTTGATTTTCGATTTTCTTCAACTTTCTAGTTTAACCCTGTATATCTCAAAAACCGTATCATATATCAAAAAATCAAGAAAATGCATGGAAAAAGTGAGGAATTTACTATAAACTTATTTATTTTTATTAAAATAGGTCAAAGAAAAATATTGAAAATTTAAGGGAGAGATTTGACTGTTTTTTTTTTGTTGATTTTCGATTTTCTTCAACTTTCTAGTTTAACCCTGTATATCTCAAAAACCGTATCAGATACCAAAAAATCAAGAAAATGCATGGAAAAAGTGAGGAATTTTCTATAAACTTATTTATTTTTATAAAAATAGGTCAAAGAAAAATATTGAAAATTTAAGGGAGAGACTGAGTATGTGACTGTCATTTTTTGTTGATTTTCGATTTTCTTCAACTTTCTAATTTAACCCTGTATATCTCAAAAACCGTATCATATATCAAAAAATCAAGAAAATGCATGGAAAAAGTGAGGAATTTACTATAAACTTATTTATTTTTTTAAAAATAGGTCTAAGAGAAATATTGAAAATTTAAGGGAGAGATTTGACTGTTTTTTTTTTGTTGATTTTCGATTTTCTTCAACTTTCTAGTTTAACCCTGTATATCTCAAAAACCGTATCAGATATCAAAAAATCAAGAAAATGCATGGAAAAAGTAAGGAATTTTCTATAAACCTATTTATTTTTATAAAAATAGGTCTAAGAGAAATATTGAAAATTTAAGGGAGAGACTGAGTATGTGACTATGTCATTTTTTGTTGATTTTCGATTTTCTTCAACTTTCTAGTTTAACCCTGTATATCTCAAAAACCGTATCAGATATCAAAAAATCAAGAAAATGCATGGAAAAAGTGAGGAATTTTCTATAAACTTCTTTATTTTTATAAAAATAGGTCAAAGAAAAATATTGAAAATTTAAGGGAGAGACTGAGTATGTGACTATGTCATTTTTTGTTGATTTTCGATTTTCTTCAACTTTCTAGTTTAACCCTGTATATCTCAAAAACCGTATCATATATCAAAAAATCAAGAAAATGCATGGAAAAAGTGAGGAATTTACTATAAACTTATTTATTTTTATTAAAATAGGTCAAAGAAAAATATTGAAAATTTAAGGGAGAGATTTGACTGTTTTTTTTTTGTTGATTTTCGATTTTCTTCAACTTTCTAGTTTAACCCTGTATATCTCAAAAACCGTATCAGATACCAAAAAATCAAGAAAATGCATGGAAAAAGTGAGGAATTTTCTATAAACTTATTTATTTTTATAAAAATAGGTCAAAGAAAAATATTGAAAATTTAAGGGAGAGACTGAGTATGTGACTATGTCATTTTTTGTTGATTTTCGATTTTCTTCCACTTTCTAGTTTTACCCTGTATATCTCAAAAACCGTATCAGATATCAAAAAATCAAGAAAATGCATGGAAAAAGTGAGGAATTTTCTATAAACTTATTTATTTTTATAAAAATAGGTCTAAGAGAAATATTGAAAATTTAAGGGAGAGACTGAGTATGTGACTATGTTATTTTTTGTTGATTTTCGATTTTCTTCAATTTTCTAGTTTAACCCTGTATATCTCAAAAACCGTATCATATATCAAAAAATCAAGAAAATGCATGGAAAAAGTGAGGAATTTACTATAAACTTATTTATTTTTATTAAAATAGGTCAAAGAAAAATATTGAAAATTTAAGGGAGAGATTTGACTGTTTTTTTTTTGTTGATTTTCGATTTTCTTCAACTTTCTAGTTTAACCCTGTATATCTCAAAAACCGTATCAGATACCAAAAAATCAAGAAAATGCATGGAAAAAGTGAGGAATTTTCTATAAACTTATTTATTTTTATAAAAATAGGTCAAAGAAAAATATTGAAAATTTAAGGGAGAGACTGAGTATGTGACTATGTCATTTTTTGTTGATTTTCGATTTTCTTCCACTTTCTAGTTTTACCCTGTATATCTCAAAAACCGTATCAGATATCAAAAAATCAAGAAAATGCATGGAAAAAGTGAGGAATTTTCTATAAACTTATTTATTTTTATAAAAATAGGTCTAAGAGAAATATTAAAAATTTAAGGGAGAGACTGAGTATGTGACTATGTCATTTTTTGTTGATTTTCGATTTTGTTCAACTTTCTAGTTTAACCCTGTACCTATATCTCAAAAACCGTATCAGATATCAAAAAATCAAGAAAATGCGTGGAAAAAGTGAGGAATTTGCTATAAACCTATTTATTTTTATAAAAATAGGTCAAAGAAAAATATTGAAAATTTAAGGGAGAGACTGAGTATGTGACTATGTCATTTTTTGTTGATTTTCGATTTTCTTCAACTTTCTAGTTTAACCCTTTATATCTCAAAAACCGTATCATATATCAAAAAATCAAGAAAATGCATGGAAAAAGTGAGGAATTTTCTATAAACTTATTTATTTTTATTAAAATAGGTCTAAGAGAAATATTGAAAATTTAAGGGAGAGACTGAGTATGTGACTATGTCATTTTTTGTTGATTTTCGATTTTCTTCAACTTTCTAGTTTAACCCTGTATATCTCAAAAACCGTATCAGATATCAAAAAATCAAGAAAATGCATGGAAAAAGTGAGAAATTTTCTATAAACTTATTTATTTTTATTAAAATAGGACTAAGAGAAATATTGAAAATTTAAGGGAGAGACTGAGTATGTGACTATGTCATTTTTTGTTGATTTTCGATTTTCTTCAACTTTCTAGTATATCTCAAAAACCGTATCAGATATCAAAAAATCAAGAAAATGCATGGAAAAAGTGAGGAATTTTCTATAAACTTATTTATTTTTATTAAAATAGGTCAAAGAAAAATATTGAAAATTTAAGGGAGAGATTTGACTGTTCTTTTTTTTTGTTGATTTTTGACTTTCTTCAACTTTCTAGTTTAACCCTGCATATCTTAAAAACCGTAACAGGTATCAAAAAAGTAAGAAAATGCATGAGAAAAGTAAAGAATTTTCTATAAACTTATTTATTTTTATTAAAATAGGTCAAAGAACAATATTGAAAATTTAAGGGAGAGACTGACTATGTTGTTTTGTTGATATTCGATTTTCTTTATAAGAAATAAAAAAGGGTGTGTCTGCGAATTCACGCACGTAAGAAGTTATACTTCTTTGAGCAAAAAAATAACAATCATAAAGTTTAATCTCAGATCTACCTATTAAAAGGCCGATTTTTAATTTCGTTAGTTTGACAAGTGACAGTTTAATAGAAGTAGCTTCTAAATATTTTATTCGCAGTAGCTTCAAAAGAGCTTAATATAGAGGCTTCAAAATAGTTTTATTTAGGAAAATTAGACAGTCTCTCCTTATTTCTGAAAGCTTTATACTTTTCAAATTTCTTTAACTTTTTATTATTTATAAAAGAAAATAAGCAGATTTGATTTGTAGGAGTGGCTTGTAAAAGTGTGAAAATTCAACACAAGAGTTTAGTTTTTTACTTTACTTTTGAAGAAAATATCGATAATCCGACGTGGCAGAGGTTCTTTCAATGGTGTAACCAAAAAGATATATTGTAACATTCTCTTAAAAAAACAGTCTATCAGCTTTTTAAAAATTTTCCGCTTTCCATATCAAGACAAACTTTTAAAAAAATGTTAATTTGTTATGATTACTTGATTCGATTATTTTTTTATAACCAATTAAATACGGAATATTCCTGCATGAATAATCATGACGAACTATTACCAAATAATTTAATCCAAAAAAAAATCTAATGTGGTCTAAGAAAAAAAGGAATAAGGAAAGTCCATGGAAAAGTTCATAACCACACAATAAAGTAAAAAAAAATAATTAAAAACTTAATAACCAACGAAACAAATCAATATACAAACACACACTTACCAAGACATAAATTATTTAACACGAAATTCCGTTGATTGAGTCATAGAATTTCCCGAGCGAGTTTCACAATAAAACTGACATTAACAATATCACCAATAGGTAAAATTAAAAGCGTGCTAGAATTCAATGAATCATTTCGCTCCAAAAAACCGCCCACGGCTAAACCAAACAACAGATGTCAGACTCTCCGAATTTGTTTAAAAACTTTTATAAAAGGAATCTCAAATACCGAGAATTGCCGGCTGTTTTCGATTAATTCCTGCAAAGCGGTATCGAGAAATTGTCAATTCCCCACCGTCTTATTGGCTACCTGTTGCTTATAGTCACGCCTCTTCTATATATATATGTATATACATTATTATCTTTATACACGTTTTATTTACTAGTTTTAATAGATATTACTAAATTTTATTGTTTATCTTAGGTAAATATCTATATTGATAAGAAAAATTTGTCTACTCATACTTATTACGTAAGTTTACAAGATATTTCATCAAGATCTTTAAGATTGTAAGTACTCTTTTAAATTACTTAAGAACTATTAAGATCCCTCTTTTAAGACTTTTCCATGAGAAAACAAAGAAGTAAAACGTGCTAAGGTTAAAGATTTTTTAAAAGCTTTTCCAGAGGACTTAAGAAGTGTTAAATAATAAAACTGAAGGTGCTAAATATCTTAACAGGATCAAGGACTAAATTTAAAATTACTAAAGAACTATTAAGATCCCTCTTTTAAAACTTTCCCTAAGAAACCAAAGAAGTGGGTGCTAAGGTCAAAGATTTTTTAAAAGCTTTCCCAGAGTACTTAAGGAGTGTTAAATGAAAAAACTGAAGGTGCTAAATATCTTAACAGGATCAAGGGCTAAATTTAAAACTTTTTTTTAAAGAACTATTAAGATCCCTCTTTTAAAACTTTTTTATAAGAAACCAATGAAGTAAAACTGTAAAACGTGCTAAGGTTAAAGATTTATTAAAAGGTTTTCCAGATGACTTAAGAAGTGTTAAATGGGAAAACTGAAGGTGCTTAATATCTTAACAGGATTAAGGACTAAATTTAAAACTTTTTTTAAAGAACTATTAAAATCCCTCTTTTAAAACTTTTTCATAAGAAACCAAAGAAGTACCTACAGATGTAAAACGTGCTAAGGTTAAAGATTTTTTAAAAGCTTTTCCAAAGGATTTAAGAAGTGTTAAATGAAAAAACTGAAGGTGCTAAATATCTTAACAGGATCAAGGACTAAATTTAAAACTTTTTAATAAAGTTAATAATAACAATGTAGAAAATTTTCGATTAATTACTTACGTTGGTATCTATGTGTTAAATATCCTTTTTTCCATATTAAGTACGAAATATGAGTCCTTCTGCTAATAATACGTTTAATAATACTGAAACTGGCAATCGAACTATTTTTATTACAATTATAAAAAGAACTAAGAGTACTATTTGGCACTTCTTTATCACTACATCTGTGTCGCGTTAAAGTTAGCTTAGCAGTCCTTTGGTCCCTATCTAGCATTCCTTCAGGATACATTTTTTTTTATTGATTGATTTATTTTTTAAAACACTCGCGTTTATTTATTTATTATTGTTATTTATTAAATAGACGGAGCTGTATTTATAATAATAACCGACACAACGTCTGTCAGACTTTAGACTGGACAATGTTAAGCGATACCTCTTACTATTTAAGAGGAGTGTCCAATAGGCGGGTTTTATCAATGAATATCCCCCTCTACCCGATTTATCTTCTTCTCAAAAATCTGTCTTTTTTGATTTGCGTGTAATACCATACCGGAGGGAACGGAACTGTATTCCGTAATAAAACATATGTTTTTTTTTAATGAAACACATTCTGGCGTGCTGATCTTTAAGAATCAGGGACGGTTTGGTATAGGTAAGTGATTCGTGCCAAATTTGTCTGATTGGATTTTCCGTTTGCAGTGTCTTAATGATAAAAAATATGTGAAAAATGGAGTTTTATATACAATTGTAAAAAAGTCCATGAAAATTTCAAAAATCAACAAAAAAATAATGGAATTTAATCAAAACTAATTTAGTGCAATTGATGCACATACAAAATAGTCCGGACGCAAAAAATTTAATTTATTAAAAAATAATCAAAATTTCATATAATATGAATAAAATAATGAAATTTTCACGAAAATCTCGTAAATTTCTAATATTACTTTTTGGCTTATTTTCATGATTTTTATTATAAATAAATATATTCTAAAAATTAAATTATATTTAATTTTTTAAAAGGTTTTATTTAAGTTTACTAAAAAAATTAAAAATTAACAAAAAAAAAAGGTGCAAGTATATCAAAATTCTAATTTAATATAATTAAAATAGTCCGGATGCCAAAAATTCAATTTATTAAAAAAATTATAAAATTTAAAATAATATAAATCAAATAAAAAAATTTAAGAAAGGTTTATTTTTTGTAATAACCCTTTTATCTTATGTCACGGGTTAAATTCTTGCAAGTGATAAATATTTAATTTGTAAACATAAGCGTCTTCCTACCTTGAAATTTCCCATTATTAAAGATTTACTTGGGTCGGGAACCGGTTGATCTGGTTCGGTATAGATAATCGCCAGCTATTATTTATTATTCTGGCCATAAATTATTCCTGATATCGCTGGAATTATTTTTAGAACTATATTTATTAAAATTCCGTTTAGGAATCCTTGGGGTTATGTTATTAATTTCACCCGGCCGAGGTACTATTTCTCTTCTTTTGTCGATAACTCGAAGTATAGTGTTCTACAGTCAGTGTTCTGTTATATTTCTATCTTGCTTAATAAATTTGAAAATGAACGAGGAATTAGGTAATGTTGAGATTTTTATTGATATCTTAATAAATAATAAGATTAGTCGTATCTAACTACCAATGTTTGTTCGTAAATCGGTAGCTGAAGATCCTACGGTTATTGTCCCTATAGTAGTAGAGGCCACCTCTTATTTCGACGTGTGTCAAATTTCGTGAAGGTGATATGTAAGAATCGGTTCTTTCTTTTACCAGCCTTTGTCTTGAAACGTGGCAGTGGGAAGATTTTCTGGGTTTAAGTTGTAATCTCTGTTCATCAGAGACAATTAATTTTGGATTTACGAAATTAAACCTCAGTTTTTCCTAACGAATGGTATTGGAGTGATATTTTCCGGTATTTTGGTGGATTCGTTGGAAAAATTCCTCGTGAAGGGATATTTAGGAAATCTTCTGTGGTGAGTAACACGTTATTTATTCATGTGGTTGTTCGATTCTTATGGTTCTTTCGTTCCCAATGAGTGTAGGTAGCCCATAGAGCAGACAGTAGGGAAATTTAAAACCGTTCAGACGGTAAATTGTGGTAGAATTCCGATTGGTGCAATTAGCAACAAGAATACTGTTCCACCCGTTTACCAGCCAGGGGTGTCACGAGTTTAAAGAAATAAAACAACCCTATCTTAATAGGTGAGTTACTATATTATATTTTTTTTATATAAGATTAATAACGCCAGATAGTCGCAATTTTAGTTTTAATATCTTGATTTTACATGTATATTTCTTTGTGTATTGTATGTAGGTTTATTTATGTGTAACTAGACTCCTTTTTGCTTATTCTTTTACTATTATAAATTAATTTTATGTTAAATTTTGATTTAATTTATTGTTATAATTTTGTCGTGACTAGCAAGTCAAATTTAAGTTTGTTGAGTACATTTAAATCATTAGTTTTGATCATTAATTGTAAATTCAGAGAAGTCAGCTTCTAAATGTGGTATTATTCATTTAAATTCATTTTTATTCTTTCATTGTAGTACAAATTTAAGTTAATGTGTTCAAATTGTATTAAAGTTATTAATTCAAGGAGTCATTAAAATCTGTTTAAGCTATTGTTAATACTGAATTACGATTTTAGGATCCTAGTTACGGGTTTAAGTCCTAGTTATAGGCTGAAATCCTAGATACAGCGCTAGATACAGGCTTTAATTTTGGGTGCAGACCTGATACTTAGTTCGAGCTTAAGTTATTGTGGTTGGTGCAAGCCTATTGGTTTTGGAACAGGCTTGGTTTTTGGAACCGACCTAAGTATTAGAGACGCCGAGGATTAACAGATAAGCCTAATTAGATTTAAGTCGCAACTATAGTAGTTAAGAAAAAAAAAATCTATTTTTCTTGTCTTTTTTTTTGTATTGAGTGTGATCAAACATATTGGTTAATTTTCCTTTTAATATTATTCATATATTCTTTTTTTTATATAAATATCGATAGCGTTGTCAAGCACGAGGCTTGACAGTTTTGTAATTCTTAATATTTCTATTAAAGAAGGATCTAGTTAAGATTTTGTTTTATTTAGCTCACTTTATCGTCGCTTTCTTTTATTGTGTAATTCAATTAGAGCTGTTGAATATTCAAAATTTATTTAATTATCTCCAGTGGGTGAAGTAGTGCCTGGAACATCAGGGGTTTCCGATTTTAACCGTACAAATCGGTGGCGCACTCACTTTATTTTGGTACTTACCCTCTACGGCTGAGCTGGGCACAATTTGCCAGTAGAGAAACCACTACCGATCTCAGCTGGAGTTGAATTTAAATTGGAATAAATTGATTAACCTTTTTATTAATTTTTCAAAATTTGATTTTGTTTTTAATTTCATTAAAATACGTGACACTTATTCCTAAATTTTAATATTAATTTTCCATAGATTTTCACGTATAAATAAATATACTCAAAAAGTTGCAATAAAAGAATGAGATTTTTAATAATTGTAAGTTAGGTTTGCTAAAAATTTAAAAATTAATAAAAAAATGCAATTAAACCAAAATTTTAAATTAGTGCATTAACTTTAACTTAGTGCAATTGATGCACTCTCGAAATAGTCCGGACGCAAAAACGTAAATTTATTAAAAAAATCTAAATAAAATAATAAAATTTTTCATAAAAACCATTTTTCTCTTTCGTAAAGTTTTAATATTTCTCAGGAGTATCTTTTTGCGATTTTAAGTAATGTAGATAAAAAGTTTCAATTTAGGTTTACTAATTATTTTAAAAATTTACAAAAAAAGTCTAATTAAATCAAAATTCTAACTTTATGCAACGATTTTAACTAAGTGCAATTGATGCAAACTAAAAATAATTCAGACGCAAAAAATTCAATTTATTAAAAAATAATTAAAATTCCAAATAATATAAATAAAATAATAAAATTTTCACAATTTTGAATATTACTTTTTGGCATATTTTTATGATTTTTATTTTAATATTACAATAAATTACGTTTTTAAAAAGTTTTATATAAAGTTTACTAAAAATTTAAAAATTAACAAAAAAAATGGCCCTTGGTAAGCCAGGCGCATCAGTAGATTTATATTAATTAAATATATTAAAAGTATACGTTTCAGAAAAAAATGTTTTAGATAAAAGTTGTAGGTCTCTTTATGATAAACAAAAAAGTTCCCTAACATTTTTTTGTACAGGGTGAAGTAAAAAATTACGAATTTTTTTCCATTTTGATTTGATGTCACGCCCAAACGGCCGTACCGATTTGGCCCATTAACGAACTCGACCGAGATTTTGGGATGATTGATTTTTGTACCAAATTTCATTTCGATCCGTTAAGAAATGCGACTGCTATCGTGTCCACAGATTTCGTTATATCGGAACTATACATATATATATATATATATATATATATATATATTATAACATATAACAGTGTATGAATAATAATTTCTTTTGGATTATATCAATTACTATGTTATAAAATATTCCTTACCATGAATTAATTTTGAATTTAAATATAAATATTGAATAGGTAAGAATTAACTTAATTTAATTATTTTCCAATATGATTATTTAAATATGCTACCCGGCTATTCCCTTATATCAGGGTCAGAGTTCCAAATATTCAACAAAATTAGATTCAAAATCAGTTAATATAAAAATTTCAATAAAATGACTGTAAAACCACACTATCCTAGACCAATGATGTTTTCTAGGCATGAATTGTATATAAATTTCTAACCTTACTAATTCAAAATGTGACAAACTTCAAGAAACCGTTGTTAAACCCAAATATGCATCAAATATATGAAATGAAATATTCTAATTTGTGTTAATAAACAATTCAAATTAAACTTATCAAATAGTGAATAATAATTTAGTTAAATACATAAAACAGTGAAATACCAATGTTCATCAAAGTTATACAAAAATCAAACACAGAAAACTCTTTATTGTACCAAGTGAAAAGTGTTACCATTTGTATGAAACTTCTCTCCTCTTCTGGAAAACCAGGATTCAGGACTCACTTCTCAGGACAATCTACTTTCTTCCCCGGAACAGCCAAGATTTCAGGACACTTTGTAGAGATCAAACAATAAATTCTTCTTCAACCAAAAGATAAACTGCTACTTCCTCCTCTGGTAAGTGTGATTATGACTTTCTTTCTTGTTAAATATTAGTTTATTTTTCATTAACTTAATTAAAATGCAGTCATACCATAGACTGCTCAACCCACAATTCAAGTATCTATTTCTTCATAAAATATTGCTTTCTCAGGTTCCCTTGTGATAATATTAACACTTTAAACTGATTTAAAACTTTCTTTTATCAATATTTTCAAAAAAAACTCAAAATTTCTACGGAGCAATTTTTTAATACAACGTACATATTAAGAATCCGAAAACAAGAAAGATTCTATCAAATCAACAAAAAAACAACTGAAAAATTCAACAAACCTAAATCTATACATCCTTACCACCTAATCGCCTACTAATTCCTTATTTAAATAAAATTACTAACAAAATCTAATTCTTGATTCATTATTACAATTTAAAACAATGATTATTCCTTTTTTATTTTTATACAATTTACTAGCACTATAAACTAATAATTTTCTCTTTTTCAGAATATTTCATTTGGCATTTGAACTATTAACAAATTATAATATGGTTGATAAATTTGTATATTTTAAAAGTAAGTAAAAGTTTTAATATTTATTTTAACTATTTGTGATATTTTTATAATTTAATTTTCTTATTTCATTATACCCTTAATTCATTTAAAAATTAATGTTTAATTACTAACGTATTGGCAATTTTATAAGCTTTTAATTATTTACTTTTCCCATTTATCAATTTCATAATTATTGAAACTTTATATAATGTAGATTAAACCATTTTGAATCTTTAAATAAAATCTTTGAAATGAATTTGTATTTTTTCCTTTTTTTGATTCTATTTTCTTTTTCCTTTTTTAGGAATTATGAAGAAGATGATGATAATTAATCCCACTGTTACTGCATTTGTGCTCTGACCCGAAATAAGAAAATTTTCCTTTCTCTATTTTCCATAAGATTTTCATTTTACATTCTTATTTAATATAGCATAGTAACTCATATCATCTCAATATATATATATATATATATATATATATATATATATATATATATATATATATATATATATAACTTGGTAAGTATTTAATATATAAGTATATATGCTATAATTCAAAATTTTTCCTTTTTAATTAAATTTAAAATTTTTATAAGATATTTTAATTAAGGTAAATGACTTTTATATATGATTCCAAATATATATTTTATATTGCCCGTACTACTCTTACCTTCAGAGCAGAGTTCAAAATTTAGAAAAATTAATTATTGGAATGTAACTCTTAATTTCATTATAAACAGAATTTTAATTTAATTTTAATACCTTATTTGGAACGCCAATGGTAAGAACAGATGCGTGGTCGCGTGGATTATCGATTTTTAACTGAACTTAACCTTAAAAATTTCTAAATCAATATTTTGTGACTGTGAATGTGCAAAGTAATTGTTTTAATCAAATTTTAAAGTGAAAATAAGAAATTCTAAATGTTCTTAAGTCTAGTGATATGCAAAAATATTTTTTTAAATGACAGTGAAAATGAATATAGTTTATACAACAAGAAATTAAACACACAATTATTTATTTTTATATGAAAATACCGTATAACTGCTGCTAATTCAATTCTCCAAGTCTTCTACCATATACAAACTGCTCAAACCATATAAATGAAAAATTTTCCTTAATTCTTGAGAAAAACTGCTATATTTAGAACTGGTAAGTATCTATTTCAATACTTCTCTTAACCTGATGATTTAATCTTCTTATCAATGATAAATATTCTTTCTAGTACAATATCTCTTCTCGTCGACTTTTTCAATCTATTAAAATAACTTTAAATAATCTTTCTTCTTACCAAACTCGTACAAACTCCTTCTATTCAACTTTAGTACCAATATTATATTATTCAAATCTCTTTTACCTTATTATTTTATCAAAAAACTAAATTTTAATACTGCATAACATTTATTACAACCATTCTCTTCAAAAGATCCAGGGAAATAGAAACAATCTCCAAAATCAACAAACTAACAAAAGCCTATCACTCACAATCTAAATCCTATATAAATTTTTCCAAAACAAACTTGACCCTATACAAATAAAACAAATCAGCCCTACTAGATTACTTATCTTAATTTCTTTAACAATTTATACCATCATACATACTAGATTTATAACATTATTTTGCAAATTTGTATTATTACCCTACATACTAGATTTCTAACAAAAATTATAAATTTTATTTTCTATTATGTTTTAATATAAATTTAATTTTTTTAGAATTTCTCAATTTCTTATTAATTTTAAAAATGACAAATATGAATATTATGAAAATAATAAATATGGAAATTATGGAAGTCAAAAATTTATACACAATCTATTAAAAGTAAGTATTCCATTATTTATTCGATTAATTAAATTATTTTAAACCAACGCATGTATTTTAATATTTAAGTTTTTATTCATCTTTCTTATTTTATTTTTCCTTTTTTCAGGAATGAAGAGAATAATTTTTAATATACTGAAAAATGAAACTAAATTATACAAATATCAAAGCTCTGAACTCTTTCCTGGGATCAAGAATATTCTTTTTAATCATTTTATATTTAAATTTACATATTATATATGTATATCATATTTCCCGAAGTCGTGTCCTGCGAACCAGCTGAATAGTAGATATAAATCTACTAGAAGGTGCAATTATGTCATAATTCTAACTTATTGCAATTGATTGAAGTTTTACGGAAAAGATTTTTTTCTCTTTCGTAAGTTTAGTAGATATATCTACTATTCAGCTGGTTCGCAGGTCACGACTTCGGGAAAATTTCACTACAGTTCTTCGTTTTGGGCCCCCCTGACCTCAAAAACACCTTCCGTTCAAAAGTGTATATATATATATATATATATATATATATATATATATGTATATATATATATATATATATATATGTATAGTTCCGATATAACGAAATCTGTGGACACGATAGCAGTCGCATTTCTTAACGGATCAAAATGAAATTTGGTACAAAAATCAATCGTCCAAAAATCTCGGTCAAGTTCGTTAATGGGCCAAATCGGTAAGGCCGTTTGGGCGTGACATTAAATCAAAATGGAAAAAAATTCGTAACTTTTTTACTTCACCCTGTACAAAAAAATGTTTCAGGACTTTTTTGTTTGTCTTAAAGAGACCTACAACTTTTATCTAAAACATTTTTTTCTAAAACGTATACTTTTAATATATTCAATTAATATAAATCTACTGATGCGCCTGGCTTACCACGGGCCATTTTTTTAATATCATCTATCGGAATTTTTCCAAATTTTTAGAAAAACCAAACTAGTAACCGTGAAAAATTCCAAAACTATGATTAAATTTGTAATAATTTTATTTTCTAGACAGTATACTAACATTTGCCCCAAAAATCAAGTCAACAAAAAATTACTACAATTAAAACCAAAAACTTAGTGCAATTGATACACATCCAAAATAGTCCGGGCGCTAAAGATTTAATTTATTAAAAATTACTTAAAATCCTAGTATTAAGTAACTAAATAAAATGGATTTAATTTAAAATTTAGTCCTTTTTAGGATATTTTTTATTATTTTAAAGTTCCTATTAACTAAAACCGGTCCTTATGATATATCAACATCTGTTTGCATTAATATCGAATTACATTGATGTCAATTACAATAATCATAACTACAAAATAGTAAATAGTTTTCACACATTACGTAGGTGCATAGTTTTTATTACAACATTATTGTATACAGGACTTTATAAAAAATCTAGATATTATGAATCTACGAAAAATATAACAAACAGGATGCTTTTAAGCACGTATGAAAAGTTCTGGAAAATACAATTTGGTAATATGAAATATGATCTTGTAAACAAATATGTAATTATTACGTAAATGCAACTATTCAGCTGTTATTAAAAAAAAAATTCTTCATCGTCGAGGAAATGAAGCACTAAACGCCAAGACGAATTTTTGCATTCAATTCGTAAGAGTGTCAGGAAATTTGGTAACTACTATAGTTGCGACTTAAATCTAATTAGGCTTATCTGTTAATCCTAATACTTAGATCGGTTCCAAAAACCAAGCCTGTTCCAAAACCAATAGGCTTGCACCAACCACAATAACTTAAGCTCGAACTAAGTATCAGGTCTGCACCCAAAATTAAAGCCTGTATCTAGCGCTGTATCTAGGATTTCAGCCTATAACTAGGACTTAAACCCGTAACTAGGATTTACACCTGTATCTAGGACCCTAAAATCGTAATTCGGTATTAACAATAGCTTAAACAGATTTTAATGACTCCTTGAATTAATTTGATTTAATAACTTTAATACAATTGAACACATTAACTTAAATTTGTACTACAATTAAAGAATAAAAATGAATTTAAATGAATAATACAACATTTAGGAGCTGACTTCTCTAAATTTACAATTAATGATCTCAAAACTAATGATTTAAATGTACTCAACAAACTTAAATTTGACTTGCTAGTCACAACAAAATTATAACAATAAATTAAATCAAAATTTAACATAAAATTAATTAATATTAGTAAAAGAATAAGCAAAAGGAGTCTAGTTTCACATAAATAAACCTACATACGATACACAAAGGAATACACATGTAAAATCAAGATATTAAAACTAAAATTGCGTCTATATGGCGTTATTAATCTTATATATAACAAAAAAAAATATAACACAGTAACTCACCTATTAAGATAGGGTTGTTTTATTTCTTAATACTCGTGACACCCCTGGCTGGTAAACGGGTGGAACAATATTCTCGTTGCTAATTGCACCAATCGTGAATTCTACCACAGTTCACCGTCTGAACGGTTTTAAATCACCAAATCTACCTACTGTCTGCTCTATGGGCTACCTACACTCATAGGAAACGGAAGAACCATAAGAATCGAACAACCACATGAATAAATAACGTGTACTCACCACAGAAGACTTCCTAAAATCCGCTAAAAAAAGCGATTTTCCTTACGAATCCAACAAAACTACTGAAAATCTTACTCCAATACTTGTTCGTTAGGAAAACTGAGGTTTAATTTCGTAAATCCAAAATGAATTGTCTCCGATGAATAGAGATTACAACTTAAACGCCGAAAATCTTCTCAATGCCACGTTCTTACGACAAAGGCTGGTAAACGAAAAACATGCACGTCGAAATAAGAGGTGGCCTCTACTACTATAGGGACAATAACCGTAGGATCTCCAGCTACCAATTTAGAACAAACAGTAGTCGTTAGATACGACTTATCTTATTATTTATCAAGATATCGATAAAAATCTCAACATTAACTAATCCCTCGTTCATTTTCGATTTTATTAAGCAAGATAGAAATATAACGGAACACTGACTGTAGAACCACAATATCACGAGTTATCGACAGAAAGAGAATTGTCAACCACTATATTTGAATTTGATAAATATACTTCAAGACAATATTAACAATAATTTATGGTAGAATATATTTATAAGTTGATGATTAACTATAACCGAACTAAAATCAACCTGAACAGGTCACAATTTAATCCTTAATAACGGAGAATTCATAAGGTAAGCAATTAGTTATAACTATTGTGAATTTAAACCCGTGACACAGTAGGTATCCTAAGCACCTGGTAGTCCGGGAATGACATACGAGGTCTAATTCGCTTTCAGCGAGCTCAAAACCGCCAAACATTAAGTTTTAAATAATTGTTTAATGAATTTATCAAAAACTCCAGAAGACGAAATAAACAATAGGTGTCCAAAGCACCAGGAACTCTAACGATAACATTCATGTCATATTTGTTTTCAGTGGGGCCTAAAAACACCCGAGTATTGATTTTTGACTAATTGTATGACGATATTATCGAAAACTCTAGAAAAGGATGAAAACAATAGGTATCTTGGTTACCAGGTACTCCGGAGTTGACATTAGGAATCTTAGTCGTTTTGAGCGAGCTCAAAAATCCCTGAGTGTTAAGTTTTGACTATATTATCGAATACTCAAGGAGATGACGTAACCAGTAGGTATCGTGGGCACCAGGTATTCCGGAGAAGTCTTATCCGTTTTCAGCGAGCCCACAAAATCCCTAGGTATCAAAATTAAACTCATTTCCGTCAATAAATAACGAATTATGTTTGAGATGCACTTAAAGAATGCATTTTTGGAAGCACAGATGCAGTTTTCCAATATTACATAATCGCATTTACTCACAAAGTTTCCTTACGCTCTCACGAATCAAATCCAAAAGGAAATATCAAAATCCGTCTCACGGTTTAAATTTCGGAGGTAAGATCAACTTTAGTACTTTATTGCCTAGACTATCACTAAACAACAACACATAACGTTAGTACTAAAAAATTATTTTAAAATTTACACTAAAAGAAGTATTTTTGGAAAATATGAACGCATGACCTACTTTATAATTAAATTCTTATCAAGGTATAGTATACCGTATAAATTTCACCATGAGATATGAATCAGAATTCAGCGTATTTTGAGAAGATTTTTTTTAACTGATATTTTGTCAATTCTCCGCGCTTAATCATATGAAATAGTTTTAACGGCGCCAGTTTAAATCCGCATTATTAAAGGTAAATATTTTTTGTATGAATAATCGTTTATTAACTACGAATTGAAATATAAAATAGGACTTTTATGACTAGCGAAATGAAACTTGTTCAATCCATTGTAATATTATTTTGATTTCGGAATTTTTGTACTAGATATAAATGCTTAAGGAGGAATTGAGTTGGTGTCATAGATGCCAAAACTTAAATTAGTCTATAATTAAAAATTTACCGCTAGAATCATCCGTGGCCAAACAGTTTAAGGTGCTATCAGCTATAGGTGTTCTGCCAGATGTCACATTTTTTTCAATTTCTCCTTAATATTATGTATAGGTATGTGATAATACGTTCACAAAGGCAGTCATTGAGAAATGGATGCTAGAGAGGGCCCAGGAGTGTAGGGAAAAATCATCGGGCAAGCGACAACTCAAATTGTTCATAAAAGGATACTTAGCGGAATTTACTGCAGAGTAAACTGTCAGTCTCTTGTCAGGACAGACAACTCTTGAACAAAAGGTAACAGTGACGCATTTTACTTCTTGAACAGAAGGTCACAGGGTCATAAAAGTTGGTATATAGAATCCTCATATTATGGGGAAAACCTTTGTTGATTTTGGTCCAAATACTATAATTCTAACGATAAAATTTTAACGGTATTCTGAAACTCGTGTATATAACACATATTTCCCTCCGATTGTGTGAGCTATAACTCCTAAACGGAAGAACACAGTTTCATGAAATTCGATATATAAGATCCTCAGGTAATTCGGAAAAACCCTAATGATTTTGGTCCATATCGAATTACCGTAACGGTAAAATTTTATCAGTTTTATAATACATTTTTCCTGTGCCTTAGTGAGCGCTATAACTCATGAAATTTGTTATATAGAATCCTCATTGTATGGAAAAAACTTTAAATTTAATTAGACTTATATTTAAACTAAATAAATTTTATAATTAATTAGATTACTAACAAAAATTTCCAGCGTATTTAATTTTGTCTAAGCTGGCACGTACCTAAAGAAAAATGACTTAATTGGAATAATCTTAAAATGCGTCAAATACACTAATTATTATTCTTAATAGTAGTTGTTTTACTGATAATTTGTTACCGAAGTGTTTATATACAAAATAACTATATTTTCTAAAACTGGTCTTGATTAAATAATCGTCTTTGGAACGTGCCACTACAAATGTTTTTGCAAATAATAAAAATTCCTTTAGCGGTTTCGAATTAATTTATTAAACTTTTATCTGCATTAAAAATGGAAAATATTTGTTTCGATAAATGACTAATGTTTTAAAAATGTAAACTAATAATTTAATAACAAATTTTTTCACTCATTCATACAGTTTATTGTTTACGGAAACGGTTATTTAAAAATTTGTAGAGGTAGGTTTACAAATTAGAAAATCCGAAACGAACTTGGCAAGAATTTATAACTTAATTATAATAAACGAACTTTTAGTGTTCGTAGATTAATATGTTTTTCCTAATACTCACTTCAATTCAGTGGTGTACTAATAATAAAATATTTTGGTGCAAATTGTCACGGGTCAAATTCGCTCTAGTATAACTAAATTGCTTACCTTATGAATTCTCCGTTATTAAGGATTAAATCGTGACAGGTTCAGGTTGATTTTAGTTCGGTTATAGTTAATCATCAACTTATAAATATATTCTGGCCACAAATTATTACTAATATTGTTTTGAAAGTCTATTTATTAAATTCAGAACAAATTGTGGGGTTAGGTGATTGATTTGAACTACTGTCATACGACGAGGCGAATTCTTCTTTTCTTTTTTTTCGTCGTAAAACTTAGAATGTTGTCGTCTGCAGTTCGTTATTTTAGCATCCGACATCTAAAGATTGTATACGAACGAGAAATTGAGTAATACTGGGATTTTTGGTGTTATCTTGTTAAGTAATAAGATCTGTTGTTATTAAACGATTACTGTTTGCTCGTAAGTTGGTAGCTGTTGATCCTACGTTTATTGTCCTTACAGTGGTAGAGGCCATTCTCGAGTCTGACAGATTTTATCGAAAGTAGTTGATTTCTCTGTCCTTTCTGTTATCTGCTTTTGATTAAGAAGGTTGTCGAATACAAGCCAGAAGATTTTTGGTTTAAGTTTTAAATCGCAGTGAATCCGTAACAATTAATTTTGGATTTTTGAAACTAAACCTTATTTTCCATTTTGAATCGCTGTGGAGTTTGTTCCTGTTGTTATTTTTGGACAGATTCTTTGGAAAAAAACTGCGTGGTCGGGATTTTTGTGAAATCTTCTGTGGTAAGTAAAACGCCTTTTATTCATGTGGTTTGTTCAATCCTTATGGTTTTCTCTTTTCTTGTTTTATTTCCGACGAAACGTAGATAGATCACGAAACAGACAGTAGGTAGATTTGGAGATTTAAAACCGTTCAGACGGTGAACTGTGGTAGAATTCCCGCAATTAGCAACTAGGAGATTGATTCACCCGTCTACCAGCTAGGGTGTCACTAGCTTAATGAAAGAAACCCTATCTTAATAGGTGAGTTACAATATTTTATTTTTTTAAGATTAATAACGCCATAATGTCGCAATTTTAGTTGTAATATCTTTATTTTGCATATGTATTTCTTTGTGTCTTGTGTGAAGGTTTATTTATGTGAAACTAGACTCCTTTTTGCTTATTCTTTTACTATTATTAATTAATTTTATGTTAAATTTTGATTTAATTTATTGTTATAATTTCGTTGTGCCTAGCAAGTCAAATTTAAGTTTGTTGAGTACATTTAAATCATTAGTTTTGATCATTAATTGTAAATTCAGAGAAGTCAGCTTCTAAATGTTGTATTATTCATTTAAATTCATTTTTATTCTTTCATTGTAGTACAAATTTAAGTTAATGTGTTCAAATTGTATTAAAGTTATTAAATCAAATTAATTCAAGGAGTCATTAAAATCTGTTTAAGCTAATGTTAATACTAAATTACGATTTTAGGGTCCTAGATACAGGCATAAATTCTAGTTACGGGCTCAAGTTGTAGTTAAGGGGTTAAGTCCTAGAGATTGGCAGAATTTTGATTGCTGACCTGATACTTAGTACGAGCTTAAGTTATTGTGATTGGTGCAAGCCTATTGGTTCTAGAACAGGCTTGATTTTTGGTACCGGCCTAAGTATTGGAGAAGCCAAGGACTGCGGAAACTTATTTAGATTAACAGATAAGCTATATTAGACTTAAGTCGTGACTTAAGTTTTTAGTTAAAAATCTATTTTTCTTGTTTTTGTATTGCGTGTGATCACACATTCTAGATAATATTCTTATTAATATTACTCACATATTTTTTTTTATAAATATCGATAGCGTTGTCAAGCACGAGGCTTGACAGTTGTGTAAATTCTTAATTTTTATTAAAGAAGGGTCTAGTTGATATTTTGTTTTATTTAGCTCACTTTATCATTTTTTTTTATTGTGCAATTCAAATAGTACTGTTTAATATTTTGAATTTATTTAATTATCTCCAGTGAGTGAAGTAGTGCCTGGAACATCAGGAGTTTCCGGTTTTAACCGTACAAATCGGTGGCGCACTCACTTTATTTTGGCACTTACCCTCTACGGCTGAGCTGGGCACAATTTGCCAGTAGAGATACCACTACCGAACTCAGCTGGAGTTAAATTTCAATTAATTAATTTATTTATTTTTCAAAATTTGATTTTGTTTTTAATTTCATTAAAATACGTGGCAAAATTGCAGTTTTATTTGTATATGCTTAAATGCAGTTATCAATAGAACGTCATTTGGATCATAAGTTTTAACGACATTAAATAATTTTTTAAAAGAATATAAATCGCTGCTTTATTTTTTCTTTGTAATTAAGTTTTTAATTATAATAGCAATAGAACGTCATTTGGATCATAATTTATTTTTTTAGTGAATATTAAATAGCTGCTTTATTTGTTGTGATTAAGTTTTTAGTTATATAATTATAAACTCTTGAACCTTAAGCTGTTGCATTATTTTCATTTCAAAACAGCTGGGTGAAGGTTATGGGTAAAAATAAATATGAAAATATTTTGTTATGAAACATTTTGGCACCTATACAAAATTTAGGAACTTTCACTAGAAATGTGTATCGGTAATATGTGCCAAGATTTTTTTAAAAATTTGTTTTACTTCCTCTAGGAACTGGTGTGTCATCGAATTTTTCTCTGATATAAACTATCCTTATCTTACATTTTACGTTTAATTTTTTTTAGTACGAGAATAGACTGATATGTATCTGGCCTTGGGAACTTGGTAAGCTTTTTTCAACTCTAACCGTTTTGTATTTAATATGAATCGTTTTCCTTCGAGGTGGTTTTGAAATGTGAATAAATTTAATTTTCCACAAACAAGGTTTCTTTGACAAATAAGGCCAAAGATCACACCTCTAGAATCCTTTCAATATCTTTTCAGTTGATGCCATAGTCTTAGTTTTGTTCGAAGGAATTTCACATTTCCCGATTTTTTTTTTCGATATACTCATTTTTGATTAACTTTTTTACGATTTTTATTGGATACTAGCTGTACCCGGTGCGCGTTGCTACGCCATCAACTAATAAAATAAATTTAAGAAAAATAAAAGAGAAGAAGAGATAGGGAAGGAAAGAAAATTTATAGTTTTGTTTTACTTATCGCACCAACAATATATTTTAAGAACTTTTATAGATATCTATTAAAATCAATATTGAACTTGATACATGGAAGCGCCATCTGTTGGTAACTTCCATTAATACGAATATCATATTCATCTCACTCATTAAAAATACATCATCATACTGATTTTCCTGACAATCGGTTGAACGGAGCAGAAGTTGCTACTCTGCAGCGCCACCTAGTGGCGAGTCGCATCAATGAGCATATCATACAAATCTTCTCCGTAGAAAAATACATATACATACCAATTTTCATGACAATCGGTTGAACGGGATTGAAGTTGCTACTCTGCAGCGCCACCTGGTGGTGAGTGGCATCAATAAGCATATCATACAAATCTTCTCCGTGGAAAATTAAATATGCGTACCAATTTTCATGACAATCGGTTGAACGGGACAGAAGTTCCTACCTTGCAGCGCCACCTGGTAGCGAGTGGCATCAATGAGCATATCGTACGAACCTTCTCCATGGAAAAATACATATACATACCAATTTTCATAATAATCCGTCCAGTAGTTTTTGAGTTCATTGAGTACATACAGACATACAGACAAACATTCATTTTTTTATATATATAGACTAGCTGACCCGGCGGACTTCGTACCGCAAATCATTTATGTCATTCTTCAATTTTTCGTTTTTTTAATTTATTTTGATTTTATCGTTTTCATCATATTTTCTCGTTAGTTATCAGGTTTATACCATTTTTTTTTTCGTTTTATTTTGTAGTTTATCGGTAAAATATATAAGATGCATAACAATACTTAGGCAATTTAGTAAGAATTTCTCGTTTAAATATAAGTGATATTAACTGCGCCACCTTCCGGTGGCGTCACAATACTTAAGTAAGGATTACTCGTTCAAATGTATGTGATATTAACTGCGCCACCTTACGGTGGCGTGATATAAAGTAATCAAATAAGTAGTGGTTGCTCGTTTAATGGAAGCGCTATCTGCTAGTAACTTCCATTAATACGAATATCATATTCATCTTACCCATTAAAAATACATCATTATACTGATTTTCATGACAATCGGTTAAACGGGGCGGAAGTCAATACTTTACAGCGCCGCCTAGTAGCAAGTTACATCAATGGGCATAGCATATAAAGTTTCTTCGTGGAAAAATACATGTACATACCAATTTTAATATTGATCGGTCAAATAGTTTCTGAGTCTATCGATTTCATACATACAAACATCCTTTTTTATATATATATGTAGATAAGGATTGCTCGTTTAAATATATGTGATATTAACTGCGCCACCTTACGGTGGCGTGATATAAAGTAATCAAATGAGTAGTGGTTGCTAGTTTAATGGAAGCGCCATCTGATGGTAACTTCCATTAATACGAATATCACATTCATATTAACCATTAAAAATACAACATCCTACTGATTTTCATGACAATCGGTTGAACAGGGCGGAAGTTATCACTCTGCAGCGCCACCTGATGGCGAGTTACATCAATGTGCATAGAATATTCGTTTTCTCCGTGAAAAAATACATATACATACCAATTTTTATGACAATCGGTTGAACGGGACAGAAGTTGCTACTCTGTAGCGCCACCTGGTGGCGAGTGGCATCAATGAGCATAGCATATTCGTTTTCTCCGTGAAAAAATACATATACATACCAATTTTCATGACAATCGGTTAAACGGGACAGAAGTTGCTACTTTGCAGCGCCACCTGGTGGCGAGTGGCATCAATGTGCATAGCATATTCGTTTTCTCCGTGAAAAAATACATATACATACCTACCAATTTTCATGACAATCGGTTGAACGGGACAGAAGTTGCTACTTTACAGCGCCACCTGGTGGCGAGTGGCATCAATGAGCATATCATATAAACCTTCTCCGTGGAAAAATACATATATATACCAATTTTCATAATAATCGGTCCAGTAGTTTTTGAGTCCATAAATTTCTTACATAAAAACAGATCCTCCTTTTATATATATATAGATTAGTTAAACACGGCTATGCGAATCATTTTTTTCTATCTTTTCGAAACCAATTGACGCAAACTACTTTTTGCTGTTCTGTAGGCAAATGAAGCATCCAACGGGAAACCAACTTTGTAACACCCAGTTTTTTATGTAAGATCTTTTGGATCCAGGTTTTTAAAATGCCCAAAGATGCCTCTATCTCTCGATATATTCATTTTTATATATATAGATTTGGCTCCGTTCCAACTCTTTAAACTCAATGTTTCCAGTTTTTATTGATGGTGTTTGTATGCCATATACACCATTCTTAGATTTACCAACGCTAAGAGATATTTTGTATACAAAAAAATTGTTTAAAGATTTAACAGTTGTCCTTGCACTTGTGTCCTCTTCCGATTGTTTGTTTACACAAAATAAGAAGTTATGTGTTTAAAACAAATATAACCTTTATTCTAATTATTAGATATATACTTCCTATTAGATTTGATAAAATTCTATTGTTTAAAAAATTGATATCATATCGACGAATTCGATTCTTTGGATTTTGCTGGTAAAAGTTAGTGATGAGCGAGACTGGTCTTGGTCTTGCGGTCTTGGTCTTGGTCTTGCAGAAAATGCAAGACCAAGACTAAGACCAAGACCAACTTCAGGCTGCAAGATCAAGACCAAGACCGAGCAGTGCAAGACTTATGCAAGACCAAGACTTAGCATTGCAAGACTTACGCAAGACCAAGGCCAAGTCTGCAAGAGTCTTGCGGTCTTGCGTTTTTAAATATATAAACCGAGAAATAAAGCAGCCACGGATTATTTTAAACTCCCTTTTTACTAAGCACAACTTATGCTAACGATCTAAAAACAAAATAAAACTGCCGCGGATATTTTTAACCCCAACTCACTTACTAACCACAACCTGTTTTAACGAAGTATTTTTTTGTTCATATATGTATATTTTAACCTAAGGAATCTGACCTCAAGTTTTTGTGCAATACTTATAAATCACTGTGTATATTATAAAGAACCTAGGATGACGCTTTATATTATCAGAATTTGTATCTTATTACAATATCTAAAAGGCATACCTATGGCCATAATAACATTAAAAAATCTTTTTCTTTCGTCCAATACTAATAAAATCATATCGCTCTATTTTAATTTAGAATTAATATGTATTTTAAAAGAGTTTATCTGCGACGATTTGGGCATTTTAAATTTCTAGAAACCGTTCAACGAAAGCGGCCGGCGGCCGGTTAGGCAAAAGGAATAATTTATATTATTGGTATTTTATCAGACTTTGCAAAGAGTAAACTGTAAAAGGCTTTCGCGGCCATTGTCTATTGTTCAATGGTTTTTGGGCTATTAGGCCGGCGTCGATTGGCTTGCTGACTTGAAGTTTCGCCAACACGAGAGGTTGGCATCTTCAGAAGTTGCTTCCTGGTTGACAGTCTGCGACTTACTAAGCTTTGCGTGATCGCAGCTCGTATTTATACGTCGGGAAGGAAGTGCGCGGGGCCACAGTTGCTTTCGATTCCAATCGGTTCTGGTCGGTGTTGTTCGTTAAGGGTAGAGTTTTCGCACTCTTTATTATCGGAACCCATGTTTTGTTAATCTTGACTGCTTCCTCTTTTTTATTAAAGTTGTTGGGGTGCTTCTCTATCTCTATGGCTTCTCTATAGAGTCTGGAATGGTATGCTGATGTAGTAGCGAGGACTTGGGTCTCCTCAAACTTAATCCGATGGTCCATAGTGACGGAATGTTCCACTACGGCGGATTTGTCTGTCTGCCCCAGACGACAATTGGCCTTGTGCTTTTTAATCCTGGTGTTGATCGAGCGTTTGGTAGTTCCTATGTACACGTTTCCACATGTGCACGGAATGCGGTAAATTCCCGAAGCCGACAGTGGATCTCTTCTGTCTTTTGCCGATCGAAGACATTCTTTGATTTTTCTCGTTGGTTTGAAAATAGTCTTCACATTTTTCTTTCTTAGCAATCGACCAATTCTGTCTGTCACTCCCGGAATAAAAGGCAGAAATGCTTTTGCCACTGGTTGTATTTGCTCATTTTCCTTGGGTCTACGATTTGTTGGTCCAATCAAAAGATTAATTTGTCCTTCATAGGAATAGGATCGGTGAATTACACAAAAAAAGGCAAAAACAATGAGTGACCTGGAATTGTCGTTGTGTGTTAGTGACACTTCAAGTGATTCAGAAAGTGATGAAGATGTTACACCGTCGACCTCTCAAAAAATAAAAAGATCCAAGAAAAAACAAAAATATCGGATACACGGGATACACAAATGTCAACGCCTACGCCGAATATGAAGAGCAAATTTAGTGAATTTTTTAATATTATTCCGAGTAATTATAAAGGAACTGCGCATGGGATTTGTACTTTCAAACTTGATTTATCGCTACAATTTAATATAAAAAAAAAATTATAATGAAAAATACTACCCCTTTCATTTAATCTTTCTTTACTTGTAATGATTTTAAAAACTATTTTTTCCTATTTTTTTTGTAAAGATGGACCCCAGTAAATCTTCAAAAAAAGTGCAAGACTTGCAAGAGTCTTGGTGCAAGACGAAGACCAAGACCAAGACTGGACCCTGCAATAACAAGACCAAGACCAAGACCGCTTATTTGACTGCAAGACCAAGACCAAGACCTTGTATGCAAGACCAAGACCAAGATCAAGACTAACCCGGTCTTGGTCTTGGTCTTGCATTTGCTCATCACTAGTAAAAGTTCACATTATTGCATGAAATCTCCGTTCAAAGTACAAAATCTCATTTTATATTAATTGACAACCTATCATTAGTTTT
Organism: Altica lythri; assembly: GCA_964028335.1. Lineage (NCBI taxonomy): Eukaryota > Metazoa > Arthropoda > Insecta > Coleoptera > Chrysomelidae > Altica > Altica lythri. Next base: position 6,269,848 of record OZ034809.1, read on the forward strand.
TTTTTAATAATACAAAGTCCAAAGTAACACTTTCATTTCATCACATAAAAGATTTCATAATAAATTTCATAACGCTACTGAATTTTATGGTTTAATTGAAATAAATTTGGTACAACTTTATATCCGTAAAGAAAGTTATTTATTAGTAAATATTCAACTACCTAATATTAAATAAGTCGTTTAAAAAAGAGATGCAACTTTGTACATCATCTTGGCTACCTACCTTGAAATGCGTTTTTGCATTTAAAATTTTATGATCGGAGCTAATTTATATTTTACTATTAAAAAGTGGTAAAACATTCATTAAACTTGTAAGAATTGTTTAGTTATAATTAAAACTCCATAATCAGAGTATGACAACATTTATTTGTAAGTAATGTTAGCTTTTTTATATCAGATTGTATATATGTGTACACCCATCAAACGTAGGTATCTGATTTTATGGGAAAATAAATAAAATTAATCAATTAAATTTTTATTACTAATTATATGTAGGTACATATATAAACTTAGTTAACATTGGAAAAGGAATATTAATAAAATTTTACAGACATCTGCTTTTAAATTATGTAAAAATTAATGCAAATCGAATGATTACAAGCTCGTAAAAAAATAATGAAGCGTGATAAACCTATAAAAGTACTTTAATAATTTAATCACAATTAAAATTGCGCTGCGATGCTCAAGCTTTCCATAGCAACGCACTAATCAAGATACATATAACAAAACTTTTAAAATGTCGCTAAAGTTAGTGATGGTCTATCTTTGCCAGCACAAAATAAAACAAACAGTGAAGAGACATCTATTATATATATGAAGTCAAAGTCAATCTATTGCTACAAAAAACTTAAGCTTTTTATAATAAAGCACAAAAGCTTTATTTGCTAAAGCTTCAATCAGTTGCTGAAAGATCTAGCTACAAAAAACTTAAGCTTTTTATGATAAAGCACAAAAGCTTTAGTCACTACAGCTTCAATCTTTTGCTGAAAGATCTAGCTACAAAAATCTTAAGCTTTTTATGATAAAGCACAAAAGCTTCAGTCACTAAAGCTTTTGTGCTTAAGCTTAAGTTTTTTGTAGCTAGATCTTTCAGCAACAGATTGACTTCACTCCACTAAAGTTTAGTGAGATGTGGCTTTGAAAAGACCTGCACTATTAAAGTTTGTTCATCTTTTTCTGAAAGATCGAGCTATGAAGCTCAAGTTTTTCTTTTAACAAAGCAGTCATCAAGTCATACCCAAATTTTTTGGGTGTTTAAGGTGAATAAAGTTGCTGTAGGTCTGTATTTGTAAGCACAAAAGTAAAAGAAAGAGTAAAGCTTTAGTAAAATATGCCCTTGAAGAGACATCTATAATATTGGTTCCCCCATGGATTAAAGTCTATCCATCTTTTGCTGAAAGGCTATTTACAAAACTTATGCTTCTCTTAACAGTCTTAACAAAGAAGTAGTAAAAGAGTGAAGGTTTAGTAAGATATGGCTTTGAAGAGACCCGAATTATATTGGTACTTAATTGATTAAAATCTTGTTATCTGTAGCTTGAAGATCAAGCTACAAAGCTTAAGATTCACAACAAAGCAGTAATCAAGACATAACCAAACTGTTTAAAGAGATAAGCTTTGTCAGATATGACCTTCAACTGACACTACAAAGATCAAGCTTTATAACAACAACAACCCACTGATCAAGACATCAAGATTTTTAGAGTTTAAAATGTCGCTGAAGTTAGTGTACCTATCTCTGTGTCTGTTAGTACCTACAACAGTAAAAGAAAAAGTGAAGCTTTAGTGAGATATGACCTTAAAAACACAACCAAGATATTGGTGCCAGATGGATTATAGTCTGTTTTTCTTTTGCTTTAAAATCTAGCTACAAAGCTCAAGGTTTCCATAACCTAGCAATGATAAAGACATAACCAAACTATTTAGAGGTATAAATGACGCTGAAGTTGGTGGAGTTCTATGTCTATCGCCTTAGGCGACAGAAAAAGATTTTTCTACTTTGTTAAAGAATCTAGTTACAAACTAGCAGTTGTTATCATTGGTATAAAAAATGTGAATTTGTAAATCAAAACAAAAATTGGTTCCCAAGATTAAATACTGGAATCTCTTTTTATTATAATTATTTCTTTTAATATTTATATAAAATTTATTACTAATAAACCAATTGAGTGGTTAAAATACCATATCGTCCGCATTCTCAGATAATACGAGCAATTATATCAAAATCTCATTTAAGTTATGATACGAATCTTTGGTATGGAATAAAAAGAACCTACCAAGTTGTAACTATTTATTAATAATTACAACTTAAAACTGCATATATTTTTACTATGTACTTAAAAGCGTGTTAATCCAAGAAAAAGTTTTATAACTAAGACCCAACTACCTACCTGCTAATTTCAACAAGTTTAAACTTGAATATTTTACTGGCAAATAAATATTAACATAATTAATATGTTGTTAAATGATTATAAAAACACTAAATATCTAATCAAATTTTTTTATGTTTTGTTTTTATAATTTATTGAAACTGAGCTTTATATTGTTTTTGTTAGTTATTAAACAATTATAAATAATTAGTATATAATTTCCTTTTCTTGAGGGTCTTTATTTTTTAACACTCTCAAGGTTACGTTTAATAGATGCCTACAAATATTTTTAAGTTATTTTTTGTAAAGTTTTTTTCTATACAATGGTATTAGATCTAAAGTTCCAAGTTTGCTTGCTTTTTTATTTACAAAATAGAATGCAATATATATTATATCAAAATATACAATCCGGACTAGTTAAAGTTAAAAAGGATGTACCACAGGGTTCTGTTCTGGGTCCCTTACTGTTTGGAGTATATATTAATGATTTACCCAATCATAAATTTTATATCTAGGTATCTATACTGTAATAATTTTTGATATATTGAATTCTCTGTAAATTGTATCTCTACAACTCAACTTCTTACTTATATAATATTCTATCTACTTTACGTCACAAGTAAAGAAAGTTGATTATTTTTCCTAGCTGTTGGAAAACTCCTAGAGGCGATGATGTTGCGAGTAAGTAATTTATACTATTTTTCTTTATGTCCTGTCAAAAATTCGTAGGCAATGTGTGGCGTAAATCCGAGGCAATGACTAGTTCAAAATTATCCTAGCATTATACATACCGGGTGAGGAAAAAGTATGGAAACCCCGTGGTAACTTAAAAACCTTGGGTCCCAAAATATAATATTTAAAGTTTTTTCCTGGCTATCAGATGATTAAGATGGATTTGTCCATGACCATGACCATCATAGTTAGGCGATGGTCAGGTCAATTTTTTTAAATGGAAACATGTAGTTTTGACAACGGGTATCGAAAAAGCGTAAAAACGTACGTCCAAATCTGCCCTTGGCCATTTTTAAAAATATTACTATGATGGTCATGGTCAAATTAAAAATTCCTAAAGTATCGCAATAACTCAAATTGTAATAGTCGCAGAGAAAAACTTCCAATACTTAAAGTTTATGGTTTTTCCTGGCTATCAGATGGTTAAGATGGATTTGACCATGGCCATCATGGTTAGGCGATGGTCAGGTCGGATTTTTTTAAATAGAAACATGTATTTTTGACAAGGGGAATCGAAAGAGCGTGAATTTTACGTCCAAATATTGCGTTGACAATTTTTAAACATTTTACCATGCTGGTCATGGTCAAGGTCAAACTAAAAATTTTTATACCATCGTAATAACTCGAATTGTATTAGCCGCAGAGAAAAACCTCCAAGACTTATAGTTTATGGTTTTCCCTGGCTATCAGATCGTTAAGATGGATTTAATCATGACCATCATGGTCAGGCGATGGTCAGGTAAGTTTTTTAAATAGAAACATGTATTTTTGACAAGGAGATTTGAAAGAGCGTGAAATTTTACGTCCAAATATAACCTTGACAATTTTTAAAAATTTTACCATGATGTCATGGTCAAGATCAAACTAAAAATTCTTAGACCATCGAAATAACCATCTAAACCATCTGATAGCCAGAGAAAGACCATAAACTTTAAATCTTGAAAGTTTTTCTTTGCGTATAATACAATTCGAGTTATTGCGATGGTCTAAGAATTTTTAGTTTCACCTTGACCATGACCATCATGCTAAAATTTTTAAAAATTGTCAAGATCACATTTAGACGTAAAATTTCACGCTGTTTCGATATCCGTTGTCAAAAATACATGTTTCCATTTGAAAAATTGAGCTGACCATCGCCTGACCATGATGGTCATGGTCATGGTCAAATCCATTTTAACCATCTGATAGCCAGGGAAAAACCATAAATTTTATATTTTGCAAGTTTTTTTCTGTGACCCATGGTTTTTGAGTTACCAAGGGGTTTCCATACTTTTTCCTCGCCCTTTATATTAAAACTGTAACTAATGGGGTGCCTTTACATAGGAAAGAGAATCCAAATCCAAAACAATGATTTTTTTATTTCATCTGTTTGTCTGTATTTTTGTGGGCAGCAATTCCAGTGGTCAGAAAAAACCATCCATTTTGCAAGTGTCAACTGAAGACTGGAAAAACTATTTTACCAATTGGTTTGAACGTATGCAAAAGTGTATCAATCTTGATGGGACATATTTTCAAAAGCAATAAAGTCCTTTAAGTACATATGTTTTTGTCCTGATGGCTTTATGCAAACCTAAAAAGACAACCCTCGTATATATTTCTTCGAATATTTCACCACTTTAGTGGGCACTTTATTTCAAATTACACCACTTACCCGGCGCCTATAAGTATCTAGAGCTTCCTGTACCATTAACAAAAAAAGTCCTTGTTATAACACCTGCTATTTTTCCCGAATTAACCACGCTTTCAGAAAAAAATCCAATTTGTGAATGAACCAAAAGGATCCCTTGTCAAATTTTTCAAACAACAACTCTATTTGTGTCACGGTAGTATTTTATGATTATTTATGGTGTGAATCACTTTTATGGTACTCAAAGTCATTTTGTCGCTATGGTGGGCTTTAGGTGACAAAGTCCGCACCTTTACAAATATATTATTATAGCTATTGCCAGGTTTTATGATAGACAGCAACTGTAATTTTTTAAAGACGTAATAGTAGGATTCAGTTATTCTTCCTTAACCAGTTTTTGATGCTATGAAAACATATATTTAGTTTCAGATTTTTTGTAGAATATAGTTTCCGCTTGGATTCATCATAAGAGCCCAAGTTTTCATTTAAAATCTGTAATTTTCTGTATAATAAAAGCTTTATCATCAACTAAGAAACCAATAGATAGAATAAATTCTTAAAGTGGTTAAACAAGCACTGTTGACATTTTGCTCTATCTTTTTTAGTGTGCATTTTCTTTTAATTTCCATCATTAAACCCAACATAGCACCAATTTTTCCATTTAGAAACTTGCTCAAGGTGTGAATATTTCTACATCAGGACAATGCAAATGTCCACAAAGCCCAAAAGACAATCAAGCTTTTGGAGCTTTAAATTATCCAACAACTTCTTCACATTTACAAAGTTCAAGAATTTAATGCGTCTCTGGATCTGGAAATTTGGGAGGGGCGAGCTAGTACTCAGCCTGCACTGAGGCCACATATGACCCATTGTGCATCCTCCCGTATGTAGGGATATCCTCACCTCAGGCTGTCACCAGGCCTATTGATTTAAAATAGGTGATGAGACTCCCGAGGGGGATCTCCCTGACATCGGCTGGTGTAAGCCAATACTCCCCCAACAAGGATCTTCTGATTTCAGAAAAAGCAGAGCAGTCATACATAATGTGTTCTACTGTTTCCACTTCTTGTTCGCAGCCTCTGCATAGCGGCGATTCTGTTAATTTCATCGTAAAGAGATGTTGTCGCAATTGGCAGTGACCTGTCAGGATTCCCACAGCTATTCGGAGATTTTGTCTAGTCAATGCCTTAAATTTTTTTTGCTGTTTCCTTGCCAGGATAAGGTAATAACTCTCTGGCCAGTCTACAGTTCGTAGTTTCATCCCAGCACTGTATAAATTTTTGGTGAGAGTGCTGTTTGATAAGGTCCACGACTGCGGACAATGTTAGCTTGGTAGATGGGCGAGGGCTAACATATTTGTAGCCCGCAGCCCTCCTTGCTAAATTGTTCGCAATGCGGTTGCCTTTAGAGTTCCCATGTCCTTTGATCCAGCTGAGAGTGACCACGTTATTCTGGCTGGCCTCAGTTAGAGATTGGTGACATTCTAGTACTAAACTTGAAGTGAAACGTGGTCTATTCAAGGTCAATAGTGCTTGTCGGCAGTCTGTGTATATATTTATATTCCTGTCTGTGATGTTCCTATTGATTAATTCTTTTGCAGCTATGGTTATGCCTGTGAGTTCTGACTGAACCACACTTGACAAGCCATCCATAGCCCATTTTATTTTTAGGCTTAAGGATCTAGAGTAAATTCCACATCCCACACCTGGCTTTGTTTTTGATCCATCCGTATATACGCTCAGAGCGTTCACTACGTTGGGGTCTGCTGTCGTGTTTGTTAATATTTTGTAGGGTTTGTCAAAGACAAATCTTGGTGCGATGGCATTCGTGTCTGCCTGTAAGAGTGGTATCACTTTTATCGATTCCCTCCACAGACTATCCCTATAGGTGCCAGTCCCTACAGTGGGTTCGATACCAACCGTGCGAAAGCGTACCATGGTCATCAATGCGACCTCTTTAACAAATATATCAAGGGGAGTGAGACCGAGTATGACTTGCGCTGGTCGGTGTGCTTCGCATGGCTCCTGTCACGAGAAGGCATGCTGATCTTTGAATTTGGTTTAATTTTTTGATAGCTGTCGTTTGTTTCACTTTAGGCCACCACACGACAGCACCATATGTTAGCATAGGTCTTATGATTGCCGTGTAGATCCACATGGTGACCTTGGGGGATAATCCCCAGCTCTTTCCTACGGTTCGGCGGCATTGCTCATAAGATATAAGAATTTAATGCGTAAACAGCGATTCCAGTCGCCAAAAGAAACCATCAATGTCTTTAAAACAGCGATTTTGTAGGTGTCAACTGAAGACTGGAATAACTGTTTTACCAATTGGTTTAAACATATGCAAAAGTATCAATCTTGGTGGGAGATATTTTGAAAGCAATAAAGTACTGTAAGTCTATATACTTTTTGTCTTTATAGTTATATGCAAAACTTAAAAACAACCCTCGTATAAATGGCGCTTATGATACTTATTAAAGAAACTTTGTCGGGTAAAGTAGTCCAATTTGTCCAATTTTTATATTTGATTATTTATTATCCCTTTCAAACTATTTCATATTCATATTGTAGTGTATGCGGCAAAGATAGAAAAGAAGAAAGTCATTTAAACTCGACCAGGTGTCTATATAGATAATTTCGTAGGTTTTATTTGATCTTGAACTAGTTTTAATTTTGTTGTGTTGGTAGAAGTGACTGACTCTTTCATTGCTATTGGAATTAAATTAGTAACTAAATGAGGCGGCTTTGCTACTGATGTGGTTATCACTTTCGGTTTCTTTTACTCATTAAAATCTATCAACGTTACCGAAAGTGAAAATAATCTATTAGTTAAATGTATTCTTTACAATAAAAATTTTGATATTCTATTTTTAATTCAAATCTACAGTGAAATATAGTACAACAGATAGTATGAACTCAGAAAATGTGATGTTACGACCGTCACGGTACATCACGTAAGTCAAATAAGTAATCACAAGTAATTTCAAGTAATCAAAAGTTACATATTTGATTTTAAGTAATCACAACTTACTGCAGAAGATTTTAAGTAGTTGCAAGTGATTGCAAGTGATTACAAGCGATTGCAAATGATTACAATCGACTAAAAATGATTGTACGTGATCACAAGTGTACATTCGGTAAAATAATACTTCAAAGCGTTAATAAAGCTATGTTTTCTGTCTTTAGTGATTATTTCTTAACATTTAACAAATAGAAAGATAAAAACCGGTCTACAGTGAGTAAATTGTTAATAAATTAAATTTTATCTATACCCTACCTCATGTTTATAATTAATTATAAACAATAATTACTCTAACTACTTATTTTCTCGTAAATCATAATTATTTTAAATGTACTTCACACGCTATAATAGTAAATTTTATTTTATACAGATTATCAAGATAATTAAAATAAATAATTGTTGAACTATTAAAGTCTTACTATTTTATATATTTAATGACTAACGTAAATTTGTTTATTAACAAATGTTATGTTAGTGTAAATAAATGTTACGTGAAATACATAAAACGCGGGCTCGCACATCGGAGCAATATGCAACTAGCAACTAGCAACAAGCAATAAGCAACAGGCAACATATTTTGTTGTACTTCACACACCAAAGCAATAAAAAATCACTTGTTTAAAATGTCGTCTGATGAAGACGAAGTGATAATGTTGTGGCACTTGTTAAGGAGAAAGAAAAGAGCAAGGAGGCGATATTGGATTCATCCAGCATTTGAAGCGTTGAGTAAACATGGAGCCAATATATGTGCTCAAGAATTAAAGAAGCATCCCACACAGTTAAACTGTTACCGAATGAGTCCGAGTACTTTTGAAACGTTAGTTCAGCTGATAGCACCTCATATTACTAAACAAGACACCAATTACAGATATGCGATCAGCCCACAGGAACAACTTTTAATCACATTAAGGTAAGATAAATTAAATAAAACATACCTAAAAAAATATTTTATTAAAAAAACTAAAAAATATAAAAAAATTATATTATTGTTCTGTTAAAGACGAATTCCTATTGTCATAAACTGACATGTTGGGTGAAAAATTAAAACCCTTAATTATCTAACACTGCTTAATAAACGAAATATTGCCAAATTATGGGCAATATAGTTGCTTTTCAACCGACACGTCGTGTCGCTAGCAATATATGTTGCTGTAGAAAGGCGATAGCGATATCGTATTGCGTCGGTGTGCGAGATCCATAAAAATGTAATGGAAAAACACATTGGCGATAATATTGCTTATTGCTAGTTGCTAGTTGCTTATTGCTTATTGCTTATTGCTTATTGCTTATTGCTCCGGTATGCGAGCCCGCTAAAGAAGTTAACTGATAAACCGATTTTAAACAGATTATTGTTTTTATTAGTTTTAAAATATTATTGTTATGATGTGTTAATTAATAATATTTTAAATAATTATTATTCATTATCTAATTGTATGTTAATGACACCTTTCTAAATATAAATTCAAATTATTTGCTATTGATTAAGCTGTTTCTTATGGGGTGTTTTGGCGGACGTAGTGAACATAAAAAGTCTGCCGTAGACATAGCTAAACTAGAATGGCAATCGGTTCCCCAGATTTCCGAGTCTAGTCTACGTGATAAGAAAAACCTGCGCATCATATACGTACATGTACCCGTATATGCGTACTGGTCATATGTTGAAAAATCAAAAGAAACGTAAAAAACTACAAAATATCGAGAAAACTTAGAAAAATGTTGAAAAAGTTGCAAAATTCGTAAAAAATTGTCTGTGCAGGAAGGGCTCTATCTTTCCAAAGAGAGGCTCCAAATACTAGAAACTAAATCTTACTAAGATTTTTTTGTCTTGCTTTAAGTTAAGATGTCGCTAAGAAGAGCATAAGGTCGTCTACCATTTCATTTTGGCCTATTTTGTTGCTGATTTTCTTCTCCTGCTTAAGACAATATATCATGCAGTCATCCTACACATCCAAGATAAGATCTATGGTGTTACCACTGTAATTCGCCTTCTTGCTCTAATTTTAGTCACCGTTGTTTTTCCATCTCATCTGGATCACTCCCTTGCTGTTCAGATAATAATTTTGTCCATAATCCTGTCCATTTTCTAAGGTTATCCATATCCACTTACTCCTGCGTATCTTATTTCTTTATGCAATAAGACATTTTATCATGCAGCCATCCTTCAGTCCCAACAGATTCCTTATTACTAGTAATTCAACTTTTAACTTAAATTTTCGCTTCCTTTTCTTATACCTCTCATCTAAGTCATTCCATTGCTCTATGTTCTGGAGATTAAATAGTAAGATGCTTTACTGTCCATTTTCTAAGGTTAGCCAGTTACTCCTCTTCTTGTGTAGCTTGTTGCTCCATACAACAAAAGGGGCAAATTAACGGGCATGTACGCAAAAAGGATCATAAGGCCACGAGTAGGAATGGTAACCGCAGACATGCATGTTTCTGGCTCGTTAGCCGTCATCAATGCGGCATAACCAAGTAAGGTATTGCACTTGGCTAGCAAAAGTGTTGGGTACTTGGGAGCAAAGGATGGTAGTGAAACATGTGTCAAAAAACACAAACATGTGTCAAAAAAACACAAACAACGAACGCTCACACAGGAGCCCTATCGCCATTTGTGCCTTCGTTGTTTGTGTTTTTTGACACATGTTTGTGTTTTTTGACACATATTTCCCTACCATCCTTTGCTCCCAAGTACCCAACACTTTTGCTAGCCAAGTGCAATACCTTACTTGGTTATGCCGCACTGATGACGGCTAACGAGCCAGAAACATGCATGTCTGCGGTTACCATTCCTACTCGTGGCCTTATGATCCTTTTTGCGTACATGCCCGTTAATTTGCCCCTTTTGTTTGTCATGGGTACGCATACTTGACACCCTTTTTTGCTCCATACAACCTTCACTTCCAACATAATATCCATTGTTTTATCACTAGTAATTCGCCATCCAACTCTAATTTCAGCCTCATTAGTGGATCCTTCTCATCTGGTTGAATCCATTTCTGTATGTTTTGGATAAAAGATAGTAAGTTTGTTTACTTCCTTTTTTTCTGCGGTTATATACAGTTACTCCTCTTCCTGTGTACCTTATTTTTCCATGCAATAAGACGTTTTATTATGCAGTTATCCTTCACCTCCAACATAATATCTTTCATGTTGCTACTGGTAATTCGTCTTTTAACACTACCTCAGCCTCCTTGGATCCCACTCAACTAGCTGTTGGTAATTTGTTTGTCCATTTTCTGAGGTTATTCAGTCACTCCTCTTTCTTCGTATCTTGTTTCTCCGTACACTTAGCCATTAAATCAGGCAGTCATCATTTAATTCCATTGTGTTATCACTGGAAATTCACCTCTACATCTCTAATTTTAGCATCATTTGCAGTAATATCTGGAGATAAGATCCTAAGTTTGTTTACTCGCTACTTTCTAAAGTTATCTAGTTACTCCTCTTCCTGTGTATTTTGTTTTTTGCAAAAAGACGTGTGATCCCGCACTTTAAACATAATATTCATTGTGGTATCATTATCAATTCTCCTTCTTACTGTAATTTCAGCCACATTTCTTGATTCCTCTTATCTGGCCACTCCATTGCTGTATGTTCTGTGGATCAGATAGTAAGTTTTGTTTTTTTTATGAGGTTATTCAGTTACTCCTCTTTTTTATGCGGTAAGACATTTGAGTATAAAGTCATCCTTCACTTTTAACAAAACACCTATCATGTTACCACCGGTAATTCGCCTTTCAACTCTAGCCTTAGGTTCCTTTGTAGACCCCTCTCACTGGGTAATTCCATTGCTGTATGTTCTGGGTATAAGATAGTAAATTTGTTCACTGGATATTTTCTGAGGTTATCTAGTTGCTTCTTTCTCCAAACAATGAGACATTTAATCATGCAGTCATCCTTTAGTTCCAACATAATCACCAGAAATTCTCCTGTCATCTTTAATTTCATCCTCCTTTGCTGTAATTTCTAAGAGACGATAGTAACTTTGTTTGTTGTCCATTTTCTGAGGTTATCCAGTTACTCCAATAAGACATTTTATCTTTTACTTCCAACATGATATTCTTCGTGTTATCACTAGCAATGTTACTTCATCTGGGTATCTGTTCATCTGTTATATGTGCTGGAGACCAGATAGTAAGTTTGCTTACCTACTATCGATTTTCTAAGGTTATCCACTTGCTCCTCTTTCTGCGTATCTTGTTTCTCCATGCAATAAGACACTAGTTATTCGCCTTGCAACTTTAATTTTGGCCACCTCAGTTAATCTCTCTCATTTGGGCCATTCTATTGATGTTCTAGAGATCAGATAGTTAGTTTGTTTATCTCTCCACTTTTTGAAGTTATCTCATTACTCTTCTTCCTGTGTATCATGTTTTTCCATGCAATTGCTGACTCTTACAAAATTTTTACCTTCTCCTCAACCTACGGTGCTTCTTTTGGAACGAATTGAAATCTCTTCTTTATCTGATTGGTACTTTTGCTATGAGTTACATCATTGGTGGTTCTGAGACCCTAACCTGATCTAACTTTACCAAACTGTAAATATAATACAGGAATATCTTCAAAATCTAAAGAATTGAATCAAATTCACATTGGAAACAGTGCAATCATGCTAAAAATAGCTAATGACCTCATTTAAAAGCATATAAGGCAATTTAATTTCACTTTTATTTTCAAATGGATAAACATTTTGATGTAAATTGCGCTTGTTTAACTAATTCTGTTTTCAAAAAACGTATATTCGGTTTATAACATTTTGTACAACTACATAAATAGATGTAAAATATAAACTGTAATATTGTAAATTGTTACAGAAAACTAATTAATGATTATGGGTTATAAATGTTTGTACTAAAAAGGTTATTGCGATAGGTATATGAAAAGGACTCACCATAAAAATATGTTTCCTTATAAATCATTGGGCATTTTGGAATCTTCGTGAACAGTTACCCATCACACATTACCGGTAACCGAAAACACTTAAATAAATACTTTCGTAGTATCATTGGGGCCAATACGGACAAAATAGATAAGATAACTATATAAAATGAAAATGTATAAAAAGTCACTACAATAATTTAAAAACCGTATATAAAACTGTCAAAATATCTGTATTGAAACATCAAAATACCCGGTGACAGTTTGAATTTGAAAGTTTCGTCGATCAGCTGTTTTCGTTTTGTCTCTATAAGCAGGTCGCGAATCAATGGAAACAAATTCAGGGAGCTTTATTATATCGGTTTAGATTTGGACTCGTCTACTTGTTTCCCAAAATCTTTAGAGTGGGTAAAGATGATTATTTTTTTTACCAAATCGATTACACGTCCAACACTTATCTTATTTACACACAAAGAAAATTTCTAAAGTATGATCGGTGAGATTCTTTTCGTGATGACAAATTATCAAACAAAGACTTATGATTAATCAATTGTTTTGCTCGTTGTACCAAATACACCGATATAAATAAAAAAAGGTTAGGATTCCAAGAAAATTTAAATTTTATATAATTTGGCAACTAAAATAGAATTTTCCAATAATTTCGTGTATTTACAATTTTTTGAACTAGATGTTTTAGTACAGGGAGTGAACGTAGAAAAGCGTTTTAAAGTCTCTCTCTAGCTCTTAAGGATGCTAACGTCGTTATAGGTACTAGCAGTAGATGATTTAAAAAAAAAATAAAAAAAAAATCTTTTTTAAAAATCTTTTGCTGTATTGACAGCACTAATTGAGCACTAAATGGTGACGTCTTTTAATTCCATTAGTTTCCGTTTTAGCGCGATCACGAATGGTACACTGCCAGCTTAATGAAAAGTTAGCAGTGTTCTCATTTTTAGTCCCCCTATCACAGCACCAAATATCTGTTATCAGCACTAAATTAGCACTAAATGAGCACTAAATTTTGAGATATAATACTAGTGATTCTGCCGACTTGACCTTTCTAGCTTTACAGACGTGAAAAGCGACAAAAATGCGTTATATGGACATGTGAGGGTTGTCTTTTTGGGCGCATTCGGATTCTGCCAGAAATGAAAATTTTTAAGCTTTAAGGGATTAGTGAAGAGTCTGAACTCTGCCAGGATCAATTAAGTTTACTCGTATTAAGTGATAATAGGGTAATATCAAGAAGGGAAAGAAGTTAATTGTTTCTTATTAAGCATCTTATCAAACAGTTCATTCTCTACCTTACTTAAGTTAAAATGGACAAAAATATGTCCTACCAAGATCGATAAAATTTTGTATACGTTTAAACTAACTGCTAAAATAGTTATTCCAGTCTTCAGTTGACACCTGCAAAATCGCTGTTTTAAAGGCATCCATGGCTTCTTCTGGTAACGCGATGGAATCGCTGCCCACTCATTGATTTCTTGATCTTAGAGAACGTGAAGAAGTCGTTGGGATCGGGAATATACGGTGGATGGTCGATGTTTTGAAGCTCCAAAAACTCGATTTTTTTTTTGACAGTGTGAGCACTTGCCTTGTCCTGATGAAGGATGACTCGCCGTTGTGTGTTACTTTATCGGAGTTTCACGATAACAAAAGTTTATATACCAATCTTCAATCTTCTAAAACAATTGTTGCCCCATGACCAGATTTTGACACATTGCGAACCTATTCTTTTACACACTTCGAGAACGGATCACTTTTGTTGGTTTTCCTCATCGTGAAACACCCACACTGGGAATTGGCGTTTGTTTCTTTGGTTCATACGAGTAAATCCAAGATTTATCACGACTAACAATACTAGGAACGTTTTTTGAGCTTTCTTTGTTGAACTTTTCCAATGTTTTTCGACACCAATTGACGCATACCCCTTTTTGCTCTTCTGTGAGCAAATAAAGGTCTTTATCTCAGAAACGACCTAATAAATTTAGACGTATAACTTATTGTTGGTAAGGGAACGATGAATTTCAATATATGACGTATAATTCAAATGAAGATAAGCTATAGAGTACCAAGAGGATCTTAGATCTCGCTAGCTGTCAACTGTCATCATTTTTATTTGTCGCGGCTAGATGATAATAGTTAGAAGGGAGCTAGCTGTCAATTGTCATATCATTAAATTTTTCGCCGCCAGTTGTTACGATTTTTAATTTTTCCCGGTTAGAACGATATGTCGCACACCGAAATCCGATTTGTAATTTTGGTGTTATCCGATTTACAGACTCTTTATTAATTACATTAATAAAATACAATATTAATACATAAAACGTTATATTTTATATGAGCTTCCAAACTCTGTTGAATCTACTTTCAATTTCATCCAAAAACCTTTTACTCTTCAAATATTCATTGCCAAGGTCGAATCTACGAGAGAGCAAATCGATTAAATTTTATTAAGGTCAGATTATAGTTTCGCGTACCGTTGACCTGACCTTAATTTACTTTATATCGATTGGATTTTCTCGAAAAACAATATCGAAACACTTGCCACCTAACCGGGAATTATGATTCCTGAAATTCCATTAGCTTTCTGTATCAATCACCATGCGAAAATGAAGTTTCGGTTTTTGTGGACAGATTCATTGGAAATTTTGGTTTCGAAGGTTTGTAGTTTGGGTAAAGAAAAATATCATTTTTAACACTTAATCACAGATCTATCATTTGTAGGGAGTCTTTTATAAGGGATAAAACAAAAATCTGTTTGATATTTTTTAAATTTTTAGAATGTATACAAACAATAATACATTAAATGACATTAAGGAGAGGTTGAAAAAATGTCGCATCCAGTAGGACTCGAACCCACAACCTTTGCCTCTACGCGGCAACGTTCTTAAAGCTAAGTTATGAATGCTTAGTAATTATTTCAGTTTTTGGTCATTAAATTCAACTCATGTCACATGCGACACTTACGCTCTTTCTTCTTAAGCACATAAAGCATGACTTAAATGAGAGAGAGAGAGAGATTTTTTCAAATCGACAATTGAAACTTTAAACTCTAAGTCACCTGTTTTGTGCCCTGTCTTATATTTTAATTCGGTTAGGAGACTGGAACCATGGATTTTTAGCAAACGAATATTTACGAATAACACCAAAAGTATGTTGAGAGTTGTTGAAATGTACATACTAAGAACAATTGTAGGAAAAACAAGACGAAATTGAGTCAAGAACACAGAAGTAAGAGAGCAATGCGGAATACAGGATGTAGTAAGATGGAGAAGACAAAGAAGAAGGCAATGACACAAGCACGTAAGAAGAATATATGAAAACAGGTTACCGAAAATAGCGTTAGTTGGAAGACCAGCAGGAAAACTACCGCTGGGGAGACCCCCAAGTGACAGCTGATAGTCCACAGCACAGGAAATGGTACAGCGCAAAGTTCGAAATTAACAAATGAACAGATCTAATAAGAGAATAAGAAGAAGAAGAAGAGTATTTAAGGTACCTCTCAAGGGCTTTTTGAATTTTTTAAAAAGTATACAAAAATGAATATATTAAATGACATTAAGGAAAAATTGAAAAAATATCGCATCCAGCAGGACTCCAATCTGCAATCTTTGCCTCTACGCGGCAACATCTAAGCTATGAATGCTTATTTCGCTTTTGGTCGTTAAATGTTATTTAAGACATAATTTAAAAGTTTTTGCACTTCTCGTTTTTGTTTATAAATAAATAATTTATACCGTAAATTAATGTTCTATTTACTGTTTATTTTTTTCAAATAATCGAGAAAAGATCTTATTTTAATTTTAAATTAATTTCCAGGAAGATTCAACATTGCGATCTTATAATCTAGTTTGTATAGTTTCGCTCGTATTATTTTTTTCTAGGTATTGATTACGTAAAGTAGGACAAAGTGAAGTGAACTTTTCAGGGGAGTAGGGTTAGGAAAAGTATTTTACTCATTTTTCTTAGAACTTTCAATAGGCTTGTGAGTTAAAACTAACAACTTTGATTTATCGAATTTATCTAATGGTTTATTGACACGCTCTATTAAACTATATTCAAAAACGGTAACGCAACAGTCATGAAGAGGAAATTAAACAAATTATTTAAAAAATTGAAAATTACAGATTTAATCAAAAATATATTTAGGAACTTAAAATGATATCAAAACAAGTTTGATGAAAACTTTTTTGTATAAATTTAACGAGTTCTACGCCTATGATATTGTGCAAATTGCATATTTATCACATACACGGATCAAAATGAAAATTTCAATAGGATGACGAACATTTACATATATTTTATAATTGACAAGATAGTTTTTCAGAAATCGGTATTGTTTTTCCCGATTTCCCGGTAAAGTACTATTTAAATAGTGTTTGTATATCACTAGATTTACTTCTTTAATATTCATATTTAATTAACAATATAATGTTATATTTATGCACAGTTAAGCAAAAATTTTCCATCCCTTCTATGATATTAAATTACATACATTTACACGTTGATAAAAGATCTAGAAGAGAACAATACAGAATACTAAGGAAATCAAGAAGCTAAAAAAAATATTGGTACATATGTCTTTACCCCAACTTGAATCATTTTTATTACTTTCAGAACTCGATGCCTAATTTGAAGTTATCCACTATTCATTACTAAATGTGGCTATAAAGTCCTATTCTTGATGATGGCCACAGTCCGGACACTGAAAATATCCAGGTGTGTAGTTAAATGCCCTACGAAGACGTTGAGAATGAAAGTTCAAAACCATTTGTCTCCAATTGCTTTATAACCTTTTTCCTCCATGTCTGCGGAGCCCCTCGCTTTGTTCTTGAAAAATTAATGAAAATTCGAAATCATTTTTCTCCAATTAGCTGCATGTCATTCCCAGTTGCCTACTAAGTCGCCTGTTTTTAGTGTTACGTGTAAAACGTCTTTATAACGTTTTTTCTGGTCTCCTTATCTAGGGATCCCCTCGCTTAGTTCTCCAAAAATTACACATTTGTCATCCAATCGATAGACATGACCTGCACAACGTAGGCGAGTATCTATACACAGACACTTAGCTCTTCTAAGAATCTCTTTCCCACGGAGTCTTCTTTATTGGAGGCTCATAATCTCAAGATTTGAAGATGTTCTTCATAGAAAGTTTGGAGATTGGCCTTTGAACTTGCTCAAGATTGAATGTCTTTTGTAGTAAGGTTCAAAATTGGTTCAGCATAGTCCAAGACTGGACGGATGTAAAGAGAAACTTAATAAACAGTATGGCGACTCTGGATGCTAGGCACACCCGAGAGCTGGAAAAAAGGTTCCGCAATAATAAAAAAAAATATCAAAACAAAAGAAGAAGCAGATAGAGCTGCTAACGGTTAGAATAGCTAGCCAACAGGAGGGTTTTTTTAATGGGTACCCTAGGAGCTCCCCAGAAGTCCTACACTACTTGGTCTGACCAACCAAAGGCCAGGCGAACGTAAAGTATTTTTTCCCCTCCAGCCTCCCCTGTCTGAAGAAAGTTGATAAGTCGGTTCCAGGCAGGGACACACACACATATATATAAAGGCGAACAAAAAAAAAACGTATGGTGACTCTGCTCCTTCGATTAGAACAGTTGATAAGTAGTTTCAATATTTTTATAATGGCACTGAACATTCTGGACGCCCTTTTGAGGTTACTCTTCCAGAAATCATTGATAAAATCCATAATATGGTGATGGATGACAAAAGAATGAAAGTACATGAGATTGCTAGTGATGTGGATATCTCGAACGAATAAGACATAATAATTTTAATTAACATTTGATTCATCACAAAGCTATCCACGTTCAACCAAAAACGAAATCAAATCGGGTGTTACAAAGACAGTTTGCAGCTGTTCCAGCGGAATCCGCAAGACTTTAAGGAATGTTTCGTAACTATTGACGAAATATGAATATATCACCACACTTCTGAGAACAAAGAACAATCTAAACAAACGTCACGATTGGCATATAAAAAAGTCCTTTTCCATCACGACAAGGCACCAGCTCACGCTTTAGCAATTATAGTCGCAAAATTTACCAAAGAACCACCTAATCAATGGGTTACCAAGACAAAAACCGGAAAGATTATGTCGATTATGTTGGGATTCGCAAGGAATAATCCTCATCGAGTATCTGAAAAGAGGTAAACCTATCACCAGGGCTGGACCTACCAATTTTTCTAGGGGGGGGGCAAGCTTTACATTTGGCGCCCCCCTGGCCTACTGTCCCGACCGATTTACAAAAAAGTGAAGGCTTATTACTACACGAGTCGTATACGAGGTTGAAATAAAACTTAGGTTGAATTATAAGGCATATTTAAACACGTTGTTCCATTGTACTTTACATACATAATTGAAAACAATGCGAACAATTTAAAGCCCTAACTCAAAGATTAGATCCACAAGACCCTGGATTTCATAATTCTTATTTTTCGGGCTTTCTTTGCTAAAAAAGTGTTGATTATTTCATCAAAAGAAAGCAAAGAAGCCCTTTCTTGTTCAATATTTATAATGCTTAAATTTGTTAGTCTTTGCTGTGTCATAGCATTTCTTAAGTAGGTTTTTATAAGTTTTAATTTACTGAAACTTCTCTCTCCAGATGCAACAGAAACTGGAAGCGTTAAAAATATTTTTAGAGCAACACATAAGTTAGGATAACCCTCTTCCAACTTGCTTTTATGCAATATTCTAAGCATAGATGCAGCTATTGCGTCTTCCAGTCCATCTTCTAGAGTTAAGGCATGAAATTTAAAACTTTCTATTTAATTTACAAGTTCTTCTTCGTTCAAATCACTTGCATAGGTTTTAGCAAATTCTTTAGCCTTCATTTTCAAAGTCGTAACGTTCAGTGTTTTAATTTGAGCCCCATACACAAAACTGCACTTTCGCTCAGATCTGGCAGAGCGTTAACTGAAACTGTCCCGCCACTCGCCAGTCGACGTTTGTTCGTTAGTGGACTATATCGCGCAATTGAAACTTCAAATTGACAATTACTTTACTCTTTAAGTAGTTTTTTTTTTAAATTAAAATAGCAACCTCAACCCTTAATTTGGCGCCCTCCCTAACTCCCGCTGCCCCCCTCTGGATCCGGCCCTGCCTATCACAGCATTGTTATTGGACCATTTAAAAATCGAGCTGCCACGATTGGCACAAAAAAAGTCCTTTTCATTACGACAACATACCAGCTTACGCTTCAACAACTGTAGTTGCAAAATTTACGGAAATAGTGTGCCAACTCGTATCAAATCACACTTATTCTCCAGACTTGTCTTCTTCGAACTATTATTTGAAGAAATGACGGCCGGAAAAAAATTCAAACGATGAGGTGATGGCAGAAACTAGGACAAATATTTTTATTCGGAAACATCAACAAACTAGAGCAGCACTATACGAAGTATATAAGTCTACAATGAGACTACGTTGAAAAATAAACCATCGACTTCTTAAACGACCCTTTTAAGTACCATAAACTGCTGGTGTATAGAATTTTTATCACTCCTATCAGATAATCCTGTAAATTACCTTGCTTCTTATCGATCGGATTAGTAAGTGCACATAATATTTTGTAAAACTTTTATTGGCATCCAATAATATTGGCTAACCGCCTTTTGATTTTTGGTTTTACTTTTATTACTTTGAGAATACCACTTTTAAATATTTTCGTTTGGTTTTGTGATAAATCAGCAAGGGGTCGATTTTATTTTATAGAAGTTAAGGATTAGTTTGGAATTTTGTTTACAGTGTCGTGCTTTGTGTTAAATTATAAATAGTTATTTACTTTATTTACAACAGAAAGGATCGGAAGTTATAATTCAATTTCAAAATTCTTTTGACATGGATCTATTTGTAATTGTGCTGTTCTAACGGTATCTGGTTGTACCGCACTTCTTTTATTATTTATTTGTTTAACTAGCTGACCCGGCAAACTTCGTAGCGCCTAAGAATGAATTTTTCCGTTTTTTCCAATTTTTACGATTTTTTCCATTAAGTTTTATGATTTTGTTACTGTTTTTGTCGATTTTATCATATTATTACGTTAGTAGGTATTAGAGATATCATTGAAACCTCGGTAAGGAAAAAGTGATAAACGGTATATACATCGAAAACATAATTAACAAATCTTAAAGGTAATATGTCGCATTATGACATTGGCAGAAATCCGACAAATCTTAAAACCAAATTATCCTAACAATCTTCAATCCTAACCAGAAAAAAAGTAGAGAAAGTAATAGAAAAAAAAGAAAGGAGGAAATTCAATCTATCTTCCTTGTAACCTCAACAGACCACTACCGGAAAGAATTCCCTACGGCATTCCTAGGCTTATCTGTCGTGACAAATTACAAGGTCAAAATAAAATTCCAGAAGGAGTAGTTAAGATTAAATTATGTTATTCAAATAAAAGCAAAGTATTCATGATACGGATCAAGGTTATTGACACTAATTAAGTCAACGATATGAAAGAGTATAAAATCGTATGAAAGAACGAAAAGATTTCTTTAATACATATTCTCAGCTAATGTACAGCTTTTTACCATTTTTTTGTTGTATTTTGTAACTTTTACGCTTTTGTCCCTTTTCTAAGTTCTAAGCCTCTGCATAGGGGCGATTCTGCATCGTAAGGAGACTTTCTCGCAATTGGCAGTTACCTATTAAGATTCCCACATTTGTTCGGAGATTTTGTCTGGTCAATTGTTAAAATTTCTTGCAGTTTCTTTGCCAGGATGAGGTAATAACTTTCTGGCTACTCTACAGTGCGTTGTTTTATCGCAGCACTGTAACAAGTTTTGATGCTGTTTAAGAAGGTCCACGACAGGAAGAGCAGAATATTCCATTTTTGCCCTGGTCAGCTCAATCGGCCAACCTCAATCCTATTATGTATGCGTGAGATATGCTTCAGCGAAGAGTTTTTTAATACCAGAAGCAATTTGAAAATCGCAATCAGTTGTTTCAAGCTCTCCAACAGTGCTGGATGGCGATTCTTCAAGAATCTCAGTATGGAAATACGCTGTAGAGTAAATGGAGGACACATTTCTTATTAAAATATTTTTTTCTTTGTTCCATTGTCAACTTTTTAAACATTTTATATAAAAAATTCATCCATCTGTGATTATATGCAGTTTATTTTCAAGGCCACATTGTTGTGTATAACTCCAGTTTTTATAAAAAAAAAAGCTATAAATATTTAACTTACCTTATAAGAAGAATATCAGCAAATGTGGTTACTGAAACAAAAATACTTATATAAGAAAAATTAAATTAATTAATTAAATTTTTGTGGTAAAAATAATTGCGGAAAAACCATACAAAACCATTGTTTTTTTCCCTCGTCAACATTTTAATTTTATCAAGATTTTGCAGATCATTGTATTATTGTTCACTGTGGGGAAATTTCACCGGTACTTTTTATTTTTTATATAAATAATTTGCGTCAATATCGATTTTTTTGAATGGATTTTTAAGTATCGGTAAATCCTCAATAGATACCTATACAGTATTTATATTACAAAATTATACCACTAATGAGGTACTATTTATAATATTGGATAATTATTGATAAATATTAGGTACTACAAACATGAGTAGAAATTTATGAATGGAGGTTATTAGGTTTTTGTAATAGTATTTTGATACAAAATTTATGTTTATAACTACACAAATGAGAACATACGAGGTATGTTCAGAAAAAAAAAACGAGAATTTTCATTTATCCATTAATTTTTTTTATCCCTTCAAAGTAATCACCCTTAGATATAACACACTTGTGCAAGCTCTTCTTTCAATCTTCAAAGCACTTCTGGAACTCGATTTTGGATATCGCCATGAGGTCTTTCTTGGACGCGGCCTTTATCTCCTTAATTGTGGCAAAAGGTCGTACTTTCATAGGTCTCTTTAGTTTTGGGAATATGAAAAAGTCGCAACTAGCCAAATCGGGTGAATACCGTGGTTGAGGCAAGATAACGGTTTTTTTGCCAAAAACTCACGAAGAAGAAGTGATGACTGGTTTTCCCACAAATCATTACATTCAAGTCTTATTGCTTCGCGCAAGCGTCTCATAACTTTTAGGTAATACTCCTTGTTGACCTTACGACCTTGTGACAAGAACTCGTGATGCACTACGCCATTGTAATCGAAGAAAACAGTGAGGAAAACCTTTAGATTCGACCAAACTTGACGTGTTTTTTCGGTCATGGCTTCTCTGGCAGTTTCTATTGGGATAATTGGCTTTGGTTTCAATGTTATAGCATGTTTCGTCATCAGTTATGATCCTTTTGGAGAACACTGGATCTTCGTTGACGGTATCAAATAGCTCCTGAGCGATATTCATGAGAGTTTTTGGTCAAAATTGAGCAATTTTGAAACAATCTTCGCTACCACACGTTTCATGCCCAAAACACGACACATTCGCATGAAATGATCCAGTTGATATGTAAATATCCTCAACAACTGCCCCCATAGTAATTCGACGAGTTTCCAAAACCATTTGCTTCACTGATTCGACGTTTTCACCAGTTGTTGACGTGCTCTGGCGTCCAGAGCTGTTTTTCTCATCAGTATATTCTCGGCCTTCTTTGAAGCATTTATATAATTTATACACTCTTGGTTTACTCACAGTAGATCCACCAAATGTTCCATTTTGTTCGATAGTAGAAAATCGAAGAGTATACCAAAACACGTCTAACCTTTCTGTCTGTCAAACACAAACTAACATTGCAAATTGGCTGATATTGTCATGTGTACCAACATAAGGAAAAAAAAATGAGAATCGAATGTACGTAGCCCATGAAATTCAAATTTTTTTTTCTTTCTAAACAATCCTCGTATTACTACTTGCATTTTGATTAAATTATCATGATATTCTGTAAAGACCACATTATTTTTTAATTTACTTTTTCAGGGTTCAATTTTTTTGCTACAAAATTTTTTGTTAAATCCTGCAAGATTGTTGGTGAGACTCAATCGTCAATTGGGCGGAAGAAGAACGTTAGTTAAGCACGTGTAGACACTCCGACACAGGAACAATAGACTTCAAATATTAATGAACTTCGTATAGTGTTGATTGAAAATATGTGTCTTCGCGGAAATTCATTCATTCTCTTAGATAATATCTCGGTTTTCGACATTGTGTATTCATATGGTAACTTGGTTTTTACACATGCACTTATACTAGGTAACTATTTAATAGAGGGGGTAATATGTTGAATTCTAAAGTTGCTCTATAAATAAAAACTTCTTGCAAAACTGATATCTATAAAAACAGTCAGTGGGATTATAACTGATGCTGTATAATAATACAAACAGGAGACGTACTACATAAATGTATTGCTCAATGCCATTTTACTGTGTGGTAGAAATGAAACATTATTTATTAAATAAACAGAATTGCTATCCTCGGTTCACACTGAAAAATTTGAAACTCGTATTTTAGAATATGTATATATCCGATTATTTTTTAAAATTTCCGTTTCTCTTGGTTTATCTGTTTGTTGTCGATAAGCCTGAGGAATGAAGTTTTCTTGTTTTGTATCTACAATAAATTGTATTTTTCCAGTCACATTACAGATAGTTTTCGTGCGTTGATGGTAAAAAGTTTGGTCAGCCATATCACAAGTACATATTCCTCTAGAAGCTGCACAAAATAAGAATTGGCGCTCAGTTACGATTTGATTTTGGTCGACTTCGACCGTTCGGCCCTTGAACGGGGTCGTACTAGCAAGATGGCTATGGGATTATGATCTGAAATAATCTCCACCTTCTCCAGCTGTTTTTGGTTTATTTGGTGCTAGACTAGGTTTAAATAAAGCACTTGTTTATTAATTTATAGATTTGAGTACAATCTACGTTTGTTTGTGGTGGACCACGAAATTTTTCGTCCTGTTAAGAAGCGACGCCATACTCCTACAGACAGACACGGATGCCGTCGCACCAAGATTTGTCTTTGACAAACCCTACAAAATATTAACAAACAAGACAGCAGACCCCAACGTAGTGAACGCTCTGAGCGTATATACGAATGGATCAAAAACAAAGCAAGGTGTGGGATGTGGAATTTACTCCAGATCCTTAAACCTAAAAATAAAATGGGCTATGGATGGCTTGTCAAGTGTGGTTCAGTCAGAACTCACAGGCATAACCATAGCTGCAAAAGAATTAATCAATAGGAACATCACAGGAAGGAATATAAATATAGACACAGACTGCCGACAAGCACTACTGATTTTGAATAGACCACGTTTCACTTCAAGTTTAGTACTAGAATGTCACCAATCTCTAACTGAGGCCAGCCAGAATAACGTGGTCACTCTCAGCTGGATCGAAGGACATGGGAACTCTAAAGGCAACCGCATTGCGAACAATTTAGCAAAGAGGGCTGCGGGCTACAAATATGTTAGCCCTCGCCCATCTACCAAGCTAACGTTGTCCGCAGTCATGTACCTTATCAAACAGCACTCTCACCAAAAATTTATACAGTACTGGGATGAAACTACGAACTGTAGACTGGCCAGAGAGTTATTACCTCATCCTGGCAAGGAAACAGCAAAAAAATTTAAGGCATTGACCAGACAAAATCTCCGAACAGCTGTGGGAATCTCGACAGGTCACTGCCAATTGCGACAACATCTCTTTAGGATGAAATTAACAGAATCGCCGCTATGCAGAGGCTGCGAACAAGAAGAGGAAACAGTAGAACACATTATGTATGACTGCTCTGCTTTTTCTGAAATTAGAAGATCCGTGTTGGGCGAGTATTGGCTTACACCAGCCGATGTCAGGGAGATCCCCCTCGGGAGCCTCATCACCTATTTTAAATCACTAGACCTGGTGACAGCCTGAGGTGAAGATACACCTACAATACGGGATGATGCACAATGGGTCATATGTGGCCTCAGTGCTGGCTAAGCACTAGCTCGTCCCTCCCCAAATTTCCAGATCCAGATCCAGAAGCGACGCCATTTTGGTAATTTTGGATTTTATATCTTTAAGAGGACAATGAAGATTAGTTTTGGTATGGAAACTTCTACAGCATTGTTCAAGAGGAATTCCTATGGTTTGGTGAAATATTTATATATGTTTCTGTGAAATCTTGTGGAATCAGCAGTAGTACCTACAATCTTTTAAAACAAGTTGATAGGGAAAAATCCAAGTACTAGAATGGTTCAGAAGGACTAAGACAACCTAAGACGCTCCTGGGAAACTATGACCAGAAGAGATCTTTCAGCTATCTAAACATCACTAAAAAACATCCGTATTATAACGGGAATATTAACCGGGCATGGCCGATTAAGAAGACACATGAAGAAACTAGGATTGGTAGATGAAGCAATGTGCAGATTTTGTGAAGAAGAGGACGAAACCTTAATACGCATATGCTCAGAATGTATTGCTAATTTTAGGATCATACGAAATAGAAGAGTAAGATCTACCTAACGATATCCTAATCTTTCTAAGAAAGATAGGACTAGAAGAGCTGAGGAAACATCAGAATTATAGCAAGAAAAAGGTGACACGCACATACATACAGTTTAATAATTCAGAAAAAGTGGTAATAAAATTTATGTTTGACGGAACTTACAATATTGGAAAATGTTGTAAATGACGAAGATAAAAAGCGATTTAAAAAAATTGTGACTCTGCCTAATTGGATACTAAAAAATTGTGTGTCGAATTTACATGATCCCTAATGTGGTCGTGTTGTGTAGGAGCGATAGCCGATAAAAAAGCACATTTACAAATGTAAGAACGACCGAAAAGTGGCACTCTTTGCGGCACGGCCGGCGTCCGATCACCCAATGTTAATGGCAATCAGTGGCGCTCAGGTATCCATTATCGTTTTTCCTATCTCTTTAGGAATGTTTGTATGTTGTGACATTATCATATTATTTTACATGGGCATCTTCCATTCAATCCGCCTAGCAACCAAAAGAACAACTCTCATTTCTTCTTATTCGTTCTATATCTTAATTTTGATTGACTATACAAATAAAAACTTGAAGAATCAGTTACTTATTTACATAAACTTTCCCTATTATATGCAGTTATCGTAATGTTTTGGTTTAAAAATGCAAAGTTCCCACCAAATCATAAACGATAAAAGAAACCACAAGAATTGCCTGTATACGTGAATAAAATCACAAAATACAGAAACTGCAATCTCATGTATGAAGAAATCAATTTTATATAGAAGACGGAAAAGAAAGTGTGACTCACTAAGAAGAAATTTATAGTCAGTGACGTAAGTGGTGTCCTAAATTCGACAGGTGTTTAAGATCCGATATAAGTATAGTTAGTTCTTTCAAGGTTATGCAATATTATGTCTACTTTAACAGAATTTGATTACAACATATTACGTTTGATCTTGAGAGGAATTTTTAAGGTCAATAAATTTTTAACACAGTTAATATAGAAACATAAATAACGCTTTTGGTTAAGTCAAATTCTCATAAATTGTTAAAAAATGTCACCAATTGGTATTCTTAGCTTTATTTACATTTTCATTGTCTAAATCAGCTTTTCTTTCGATCTTTCCAATCCCAACTTTTTATATCAGTCTTGCTTTGATTTGCTTCTTGGTCGTCTTCTTATAGGGAACCTAGAAGGCACATATCTTAAACTGTTATTCTTTTACATCCTTTTCAGGTATTTCTTTTGGTCCATACTCTACAAATGTTTTTTCTATCTTCTGATTTCATATGCTTCTTTGTAATTCAACAATGCTTATATAAGTATGGTTAGTTCTTTCAAGGTTATGTAGTGTTATATCTACTTTAACAGAATTTGGTTGCAACATATTACGTTTGATCTTGACAGGAGTTTTTGAGGTCAATCAATTTTTAACACAATTAATCTCGAATCATGAATAACGCTTCTGGTTAAGTTAAGTCAAAATGCCATAATTTGTTGTCAAAAAAATAGTGTCACCAATTGGTATCATTAGCTGTATTAACATTTCTGTTTCCATTGTTTTTTCTCAATCTGCTTTTCTTTCAATCTTTCCAGTCCTAACTTTTACAAGTCTTACTTTAATCTGCTTCTTATAGGTCTCTGTGTACCTAATCAAGCCAATCATTGCTTTTAATTCTTCGTAATTTGATCTAATCTCTTGACCACTTCTGGCAATTCTCTTGTTCTTATTGCCAAGAGAAGTACTTTGTCTGCAAAAGCAAGACTCTGATTTCAGCTTCTCGGATGACTATTCTCAATGTTGTTCCTTCTTACCCGAACCTATTATTTGTAACTGCAGAGTAATTTTTCACGAAAGAAATAAATATCTATTTTATTCCTCTTTTTTTTGTCATAAGCTGGTTCCAAATCGATAAATAGTACTAGTGTTTTCTATATTCGTAGGTTACTGCCAATGACTCTGTTAGTACTGTTTTTCGTTCTATTTACTTTTTCTGTATCAAAATCCAGTGTAAGTACCTATATATTTTTATAAAGAAGTTTTAACATTTTATCACGATTTAATGATACCTTATAAATTCAGTAAAAAAAATTCTAAACAATTTCCGCACTAAAAATGCTTCGTATGAGAATATGAGAAACAAAATTTTGGAATGTGAACATGTTAATAAGTTACTAGTCCCAAATTCTGTTGTTATCTGTCTTGATCTGTGTAAAGTTTATTTCCCAAGGATTTAACAAGTCTTGGCGGCGGGTCTTCTTCTGGTTCTCTGTCGGACCCGTTATTTATGAGGGTCACAACAGAATATAAGACTCTTCACTACATTTGCCGCAGTCTTTTCTTGCTATATTATAAAAATTTTAAAATAATACAAATAAAATATTATAATTTAAAATGAATCGCGTACAGGATCGTTTCAATAACATTTAAAAAAATAGGAAAAATAACTCATTCAGATAATAAAAATGGATATATTATCGGAATAGCTGAGTAATAGTAGTGGACCTTTAAAAAAACCGTTGTTTTGTACGAAATTTTGATACTAAATGTCCCATCGAATCAAAGGATGGTTCCATTTGTTGTTCCTCTAAAGTATGTTAGGCTGAACTCATTCAAATTTTTTAATTTACCTCCCAATTCAAATAATTCCTACTATCAGGAACAACTCCCTTTAATAAGCATGTACAGAAGAATTTGTTACTACCATGAAAAGTACAGTACGTTCTACAACAAAGTATAATGCAATAAAAATACTTAAAAGTACTTATAAACAAAAATTATAGCCGCAAAATCAACAAATAATACGATTTACCAGAAAGAGATCAATAGGCAATCAGGACAGAAACCCAGTATGGTTTTTAAAGCAATGATATTTGGGTATTATTTATTAAATATAAATTATTATTTAGGTAAATAAATACATATTAAATAAATAAATAAATAAATGAATAAATATATAAATAAAACACTTCCGGTGATAAGTATCAAATATATCGATTAAAATAGTCTCTAAAAAATTCTTCAGTGATTCATTCAGGTAGTCTGTTTGTTAACAACTTGTATTTTCCTATCACATCCCACCGATCTGAAGACAACAAGAATTTTGTCTGCATGGTAGAAATCTTCAAACATATGTAATCCGATTAGATTACTTATAGTGAGTGTGTGTGAAAAAACCGCCAAGACAGGTCCAGTCAAGTTGGCACGAATTCTCAAAAACGTATTCATCGTTCATTCATTTCCTTGTTGAAAAAGAAGGTTTTAGTTGCCGCCGGCGCTAAGATTCTTTGCCGTCTAGTTAGAAGAGAGAAGAGACTTCGTACTCATTGAGTAACTCGTTGGTATTCGGCAATTCTTAGAAAGTATCCGGTATTTTATTGTATTCTTTAACGGACGCACGGTGCAACTCCGTACCACAATATTTCGTTCATTCATGTTGATTAATCACCTAATTTTCTTAGAACATTTATACCGACAAATGCGATAGTAATTACAATGTACGAGATAGTAATCATCAATCGACAACCTATTGATTACTATTAATTACATCATTCAAAAGTTCGTATTCAATTTTAATTTAAATTTTCTCTTATCACTTTTGATACATTGTAATTGATGTAATGTGTTGGTATAAAATTAAAGATTTGTAAAAATGTATTTAATAGTTCAATTTCATCAGCTCCCATCATCAATCCAATAATACTGTAAAGGACCCTTACAATACTTTAATCTGCTTAAACAGCTTCAACCACTTTTTAAACAGTTTTAATCGCTTCTTAACAGCTTTAACAGCTTTTAAAAAAAGGTTAACTGAGTTTTAAAAAGCTCTTATCGCTATTGAAGCAGTGAGATATAAAAAGGAGTAAAAAGCGTTTCTCGCGGTGTAAAGATCAAAAATAACATTAGTGCTTCCACCACTAATCTAACAATCATTTCAAAACACAATTCTATCCTTAAAAAAGCGCTTTAACAACTGAAATAACTTTAAAGAAGCTTTTACTGCTTTTTAAAGAGTTTCCATTTATTTTTAAACAGGTTTAACTACTTTTAAACAGCTTCAATTGCTTCTTACACAGCTGTAAGAACAAATTTAACAGCTTTTTAATTAACGTTTATCGCTATTTAAACAGTGCGATACAAACAGGTGTAAAAAACCGTTACAGTTGTGTAAAGATTAACAGTAACAGTATTGCTTCCACCACTAATCCTAGAATACTTTCAAAACACAATTTAATCCTTACAAAAGCGCTTTAACAGCTTAAATCACTTTTAAAACAAAAAGCTTTTACTGCTCTTTAAATGGTTTTAGTACTATTTAAACAGCTTTAACTACTTTTCAAACACACTCAATCACTTCTTAAACAGCTTTAACACATTTAACAGCTTTTTAAGGAGCTTTTACCGCTATTTACAGTGAGATACAAAAATGTGGTTCTGTTGATCAAAATAACAGTAGTGCTTTCACCAATAATCCAACAATCCTCTCAAAATATAATTCAATCTTTAAAAAAGAGATTTAACAGCTTAAATCACTCTTTAATAAACAGATGTAACTACTTTTTTAACAGCTTTAAACGCTTCTTAAACAGCTTTTACCGCTTCTTAAATAGGTTAACCCCTTTTAAAACAGCTTCAATAAATTTTGATAACAGCTTTAACAAATTTTCAAACTTTAAAAAGCTTTTGCAGCTTTTTAATAAGTACTTTATAAACAGCAGTAAAACTATGTAAAAATCAATTAAAGCTTTTTGAGAAATACTTAGTAAAAGTTGTTTAAAGAGTGGTTACCACTGTTTAAAAAGTGGGTAAATCGTGTTTCTTTAAACCCTTTTAAAGGAGTCTTAACGTAATTACGTAAAAATTGAATTATTTCAAAAGGAACCTTGAGTAAAATTCTGATTAATACATAAGTACACAATTATCAAATGGTTATTTAATTATTCTCTTAACATACTATTGAGGAAACCACAAACTGGAAAGATCTGCACGGTGTATCCGTATTTGACATCATTTTGCGGTTTTACATTATTCACTCTTTGCCTATCATCCTCAAACATTCCGGCTATATGAAAACGGCATTTAAAATATTAATTAAAAAAATCTTGACACCTGTCTTTAATACAATTTTTATATCTTCTATTTAAGAAAAATGGTTCCTAGAAGATATTCCCCTGATAGTATTTCAACCTCCAACGAGTTTCTGAAGATTTACCAAACTTCCAATCTGAACCCTTTGAACCCTTCCTAGAAAATGACACAAGATACCGTCAAAAGAAATTTCCGACGAACCCCCTTGTTAAGTTAGTGTCTAGACTGGGTATGTCAAAAATTAGTATATTCCATTGACCTATAAAAAATTCCCAGCCAATATTCCTATTAAGAATAAATTGACACCTGTCTTTGATACAATTTTTATATCTTCTATTTACCAAAAATGGTTCCTAGAAGATACTCCCCTGATAGTATTTCAACCTCCAACAAATTTCTGAACATTCCCAAACTTCCAATCCAAACCCTTTGAACCCTTCCTAGAAAATGACACAAGATACCGTCAAAAGAAATTTCCGATGAACCCCCTTGTTAAGTTAGTGTCTAGACTGGGTATGTCAAAAATTAGTATATTCCATTGACCTATAAAAAATTCCCAGCCAATATTCCTATTAAGAATAAATTGAGAACAGATTAGATGTGACTAACTGATCACGAAATTAATAGAAATTCGCCACCAATGAGTAATGTTCTTGTAAATGGATAAGTCATCAAAGGGTACAAGCCGAAAATTTGGACAACACGAAAAACGTATCTTAAGATCAGTTTGTTGTAAATTTGTGGTCATGTCAATAATAAAATACACAAATAGTTTATTTTATGAGCCCAAATCTATAAATTCTAGATATTGCAGTGACGATAGTTTGATGAAATATTTTTACAAGAAAGTTTGTAATTATTGTAAATTTACTAAAATGTTTTGGGAATATTGGTTAATATAACCAAGTAGTAGAATTTTATGTATTAATGTTGTAATATACGAGGACTGTTTCAAAAGTTACTACACTTCAAGTTAGGGTAATTCGAGGGGTAATTCAAGGTACTTTGATCTTTTTTTTTTTTAATAAACGGTATCGTGATGACCGAATGGGTTCCAAAGGGTTAGACTGTCAATCAGACGTAATATTTTTCAGTTTCAGCAACTTCAATGCTCGAACACGTGCCATACTCGCCAGATTTGGCACCGCACGACTTTTTCCGAAGTTAAAATCCGTTTAGAAAGGGACACAATTTGAGTCGATAGAAGCGGTAAAGCCTCCAAAAGGCCCTCACCAAAGAAGACTTCCAGCATTACTTTGATCAATGGAAAAGTGTGTGGTAAGGGAAAGGAACCATATTGAATAAAGAATAATTTTTATAATATAACTCTTATTGTAACCAGTCTCATTATTAAATAGCCAGACATAGTTTTCTTGTTTATATACTTTCTAAAATTTCAGAAATCTCATAAGAGATATCTCAAAATAATCCTGTACCAAATTTCTTAATACACTATAAAACATTTCAAACTACCCTCGTAAGAATATATGTTTTTTTTATATAAATACAGCAATCGATGGTATGAAGGCGTAAAACATGCATTTCGCCCACTTTTCCATTTCCTGTTTCACTGTTACCATTCTAAATCTATATTTCAAACGTTATTCCAACTTTTAAGCAATATTCTATTAACTATTGTCATTTTCTTAATATTCAATTTACTGTGTTTGTTTTTTCTGGCAATGATTTGTTTTCAGTTACTTTTTTTTAAGTAAAGAAAATCTTATACAAATCTATCTCCCAATAATACTAATTGTTTTTAATATCCTGGGAAATACCTGTTAAACAAGGATAAGATTTAAGTAGATTTGGCAGGTGTATATCCGGATTTACTCATCAAATTACAAT
The DNA here is from genome assembly GCA_964028335.1 of Altica lythri. Lineage (NCBI taxonomy): Eukaryota > Metazoa > Arthropoda > Insecta > Coleoptera > Chrysomelidae > Altica > Altica lythri. The sequence continues at coordinate 6,302,837 of OZ034809.1, forward strand.
TGTGGGTTAACCCCAATTACCGACCTTTATAAAATGTGTCATAGATTCAACTATTATTTTACTATTTCACGGTTTGTTTAATTTGCGTTATTACTTTTATGTACAAACAAATTTTGACTAGTAAGTCATGAATGATTCATACAATTTAGTGAATGATTGTGCGTTTAAAGGCGGTAAACAAATTAGTTAAAATTATAACTACATTTATTTTTGGTATTAAGATTGCATACAGTACAGTAGTGAAAGTTAGTTTAATTTTTAAATTATCGCGTTTTTTTAATTATTAGTACGTTAAACATTGTTATAGGTTAGAATTCTATTTGTGTTTAAAATGGACAGCGATAAAAACAAACCTTGGACAAAATTCACTGGACACAAGCTAAGCTTCTGCTGTACATGTAAAAATAATTGTTCCAATTTTTACTAGATTTTCTGTTATATCACAATTTTCCTAATTTTTACTAGTTTCTCATCATTTTTTTTATTTTTTATTCGTCCTACAAGAAGAACAGCTTCTAGGTCAAGTAGACACTTGATAGATGGCGCTCCTAGGGTTTTAAAGTCGCTGATTTGACCTATATGACGTTGAGTTCAAGGTGATTAGTATGGATATTTTAACTTTCAGGTATGAAGGGACCCTCCATACTTTCAGGCAATCTATACTGATTTGATTTGTTCTCGAAAACATTGGATTTTACGATATTTTGAGAGATGACTTCAAAAATGGACATTTTAACTGAGTTTGAGACTTCTTTATGTCACAAATGCTAAAATCCATTGTATATTGATTGACAGTTAAAATGGCCATACTAATGACCTTGAACCTGACGTGATAATAATAAAAGTCAAGCTTGGACTCGACCAGGTATCAACATAACCACCCAGAGGACTCTCCATAATCACTGGAATGGAGGACTCCAAATAATCTCAAGAATTCCAAAAATCAAGATCCCTTTCCCCCCCTAAGATTTATCCAAACCCCAGACAGTTTCCAATACATGTTCCAATTTTTACTAGATTTTCTGTTATATCAAGATTTTCCTAATTTTTACTAGTTTCTCATCATTTTTTTTATTTTTTATTCGTCCTACAAGAAGAACAGCTTCTAGGTCAAGTAGTCACTTGATAGATGGCGCTCCTAGGATTTTGAAGTCGCTAATTTCAAATCTGTTGACCTATATGACGTTGAGTTCAAGGTGATTAGTATGGCTACTTTAACTTTCAGGTATGGAGGGACCCTCCATACTTTCAGGCAATCTTTACTGATTTGATTTGTTCTCAAAAACATTGGATTTCACGATATTTTGAGAGATGACTTCAAAAATAGACATTTTACCTGAGTTTGAGACTGCTTTATGTCACAAATGCTAAAATCCATTGTCTATATTGAGTGACAGTTAAAATGGCCATACTAATGACCTTGAACCTGACGTGATAATAATAAAAGTCAAGCTTGGACTCGACCAGGTATCAACATAACCACCCAGAGGAGTCTCCATAACCACTGGAATGGAGGACTCCAAAGAATCTCAAGAATTCCAAAAATCAAGATCCCTTCCCTTCCCTAAGATTTATCCAAACCCCTGACAAGGACTTTCCTGCAGAACTTAAAAACCTTGTAGGCGAAACCTTCCTCTTCTATTAGTAGACATAAGATAACAACAGGATACAAAAAAAACCTTAACGAAGTTTTCTGTGGTTCCCTTTGTCCTTTCCAAATGGGAAGCCTCACGCCGGAGGAGATAAGCCACAGCGTCACCACGTGGGCCACACTCCAACATACACTGACACTTACACCAAAAGATCTTGTTTTTGACGATTTTGTACCTTCCGGAGCCAGGAAATACCGAAAAAAACAGAAATCAGGAAGCGAACACCGTACATGGTTGGATAGTAAATCATTTAAATCCCGCCAAGACCACACTCCTGCGAACCAATCATTCCTTGTATCTTTGTAACCGATCCCGTATCGTATTCGAAATCACCGACCCTAAAAACCTCTATATCTCAAAAAGTTGTTCATTTTTGAGACTTTTGTTCTACTTACTTATAGAACTATCTATTCACAAAATTTCAGACAGGAAGTACTTTTCCTTTGATTTTCTGTGGGGTTCTTTTGAACCATAAAGGATCAGGATAAAAACCGAAAAAAACAACGAATTGAAAGAAAACAGAAATTGAGATAAATCCAATAATAAAACCGAAAAAAAGTTGGTTGACATACATCTGATACTGAATTTAGAAAACTATTCAATCATTTTTCTATAAACAGTTTTCTTTGCCAAAATAATATTTTCTATATGACAGGATCTCCGTTAGAATATTCATGATAAAAGAATGCAGTATCCGGTCCAAGATTCATCTGTTGGTCATTAACTTTCAATAACAAAATATTTACTGAAAATTTTTGGAAAATAAAATAATTTAATCACTTCGTGGAAACTATGTTCAGTTATAAATTTTTTTTTTGGCAATTTTAAACAAATAAATAATATCGCTTTTAATATAGAATTTTTTACTCATTAGCTAGTTGTTTATGTAATACAATAATGAAGTAATAAAAAATGGTTTGAAAAGAAAATAAAATTTTATTAAAACCGAGCATTGAAGAATGAGCAATCAATGTGGGTATCGTATTATAGTTTATGATTAATAGTAAAAAAATTTTTTTTTACAAACAATCAATAATTATTTTCTACAATTATTCAATATCGTGACTAAACACATCATTCATTTAAGTAATAAATAATTACATATAAGGTATTAATTGTTTAGAAAAAATGCACACCAAAAATATTTAACAACAAAAAAGTAATAATAAAGAGGATTGGCTACAAAAAAAAAAGAAAATAACATAAAATTAACGCTTATATTAAAGGGGATTCCCAATTGTATCGTATTTAGTAATAATATTATATAAGTGGGTACATCATAAATTTCCGTTGACGCCAATTCAATTCGATGAATTTACAATCTGATTCTCGGTGTACAATATGCAAGTTGGAATTAAGATGAAACATCTGTTTGATTTAATACTTTTACTATTAGTATAGTCCGGGAGCAACAGACACAATTTTTAGAGCACAAGGTTTGTTCAGAAAGGAACGAGAATTTTGAATTTCACGGGCTACATACATTCAATTATTGAATTTTTTTCCTTATGTTGGTACATATCAGCCATATTGAATTGTAGTTTGAGTTTGACAGAGAGACAGATACCTACATGACCGTTATCGCAATGTCACTCTGGATTTATGTCAACAGAAGATTGTGGTTAGATTTGTGTTTCAAAGTTTTACTGGTGGCGCCTTCTAAGCGGTTTTATGCAAAACTAAAAAGATAAACTTCGTAAATACTCTCTCCAAACTTCTTGTATGGCTTCTAGATCGAATCTGACGTTTTTATGTTTTGCTTAGTCACTTTTTTTTTTAGTTTTACTTATTGTTTCAAATATTTTTTTTATCTTTATAGATTGGAATCCACTGTGGCTGCGTGACAAAGGAGAGCGAGAGGAGCTCGGAAAATTTGATGGGCGTCGGTCTAATTATCGAATCTTTCTCAGCTTAATGGAAATATAAACTTTAATATTCAAGTCCATGACTAAAATCAATAGATTTCATCAAATTGGACAGGTAAGGTTATTATGATATAATATGCTATAGTCATAAGATCAGGTAATATTCTCATCTAAATTTTGACGCTTACGATATAACTTTAATTATAATGAAACAGTATATTTTGGTTCAAAGTTAATATTTGCTTTTCTTGCGTTCACACTTCAAGTTGACAAAAAATGCCGACAAAAGATTTCTTTTGGCGGCCTTTTTGTCGGCATTAATCCTTTGTCGGCATAAAGTGTAAATGCAAAAAAAGCAAAAATTAACTTTGAACGAAACTATAATTAAATTTTTCAATATTTTAGATTTTTAACATATTTTTTTTGATAGCGCAATCGTCCGGACTATAAAATATATAGATTCATTCATCAATTGATTAGACCTTGACCGCCGTTTCTCATCGTTCTCTCTCTCTATGCCAGAGTCATAGGCAATTTGTTGCGTGAATCGTGATTCATTGTGTACTAGGTCGCGTTGCAATATGATTGGAATGTTAACACATATTCAAATTGATAATAAAACTAATCTAACTTTTAAAATCGGTATGAATAATGAAGTTTTAAAAATGTCACATATATTATCAATAAAATATACAAGGAAAAAATCCAGGATTAAAGAGTCTTTGAAGTCACCCCTGGGAACAGCGGGCGGTTTATCAATCCGACCATATTTTAGACCCTCGAGCCTTAATCAAGCAGGTGGTTGTACACATTCATAATTGTTCCGATTTTTTCCTAAATATTTTATAACTAGCAATTACAACTTTTTAATAAAAATGTCAAGCAGATCCTTGTCTAAATTTAGACTAATAGTAATTGTTAGTTCATTGATTACTTTGCGGATAATCCGAGGTCAGCGACTTGTCTGCGTAAAATTAACTGATTATGTCCGGTTTTGTTTTGATAGACATAATTATACCTACAAAAACGATGTAAATTTATTTAATGAATATTAATATTGACTTTGAATTATATCACAAATGATTTATACACGTGTAAAAAAAGAAAAGAATAAGATTTTTTCAGAATTCTCATTTGTTTTCATATTAACAAAAAAAGATAAGAAAAATTGAACATCAAAAAAATTTTTTTTTAAAACCAAGGCCAGAAAATAAAAATGAGTCCGGTAAAAGCTTTTACCGGACTATCACAATAATTTTCTGGCCCAGTCCGACAAAATGAGATTTTTTCACCCAAAAATAAAACGGAAATTACTAAATTCTGGATGGAAAAAAAATATTATACGTAATACGTCCCAAAAGTGCTTTTTCTGGAATCGCAGGCTTGCAGGCCTCGCCTGCGGCTCGCCTTACAATTGTCCGCTCTTCCAGTAAAAGAACACTTTCGGGACTTGTAACGTAAACTACTATTTTTTAAAACCGGACAGAAATTAGTATTATCCGGTTTATTTTTAGGTCAGAAAATCTCATTTTGTCGGACAAGGCCAGAAAATAAAAATGAGTCCGGTAAAAGCTTTTACCGCACTATCACAATAATTTTCTGGCCCAGTCCGACAAAATGAGATTTTCTGATCCAAAAATAAACGGAAATTACTAAATTCTGGCCGGTTTAAAAAAAAATATAGTACGTAATACTAGGTCAGTAAAAATAGCATTTAACTTTGCACTAAATTTCCGATCCAAATTTCTTTTTTTATAAGGTTTCGAATAACTTACTGAGTATAAAATCACAAAATGCTGACAGATCCAGGTGACGCTAGAGGCGCCATCTTGAAAAAACGTTTTCGGCCGATATCTCGGAAACTATGCACTTTAGAGCTAAAGTTTTAAAGACCATTATTATAGAAAATAAAATTTTGCATCTTTTGTTTTAAGCAAACTTTTTTGTAAAACTTACTGTTTACGATTTATGGCCCATTTAATGAACCGATTTTTGGATCGCAGCCCATAACTCTTGAAAGATTAGATTAACCAATAAAATGCATCAATCCATTTTTAAAGATCCGTTTATTCTCTACAACTTTTGTTTTAAACTTTTTTTTCTAATGTTCATAGTTTTTGAGTCATAGGACGTTTTATGTTGGACTACCGAGCGAAAAGTCGAAAATTTCAAGATACGCATAGAATATAAAAGTACAAATTCAACAAATAAATTAAGAAAAATATCCCGATTGTTTATGTAGTTAACAAATAATAGTTCAATCCCTTACCTGCAATAGTAACAAACATTTTTTTATTTTACTTAATTATATTTCGCTGCCGCGTCACCCGCCGAGCGTCGACATTTCTCCATTAAACGTCCTATAACTCAAAAAGTATAGACATTAGAAAAAAAAGTTTAAAACAAAAGTTGTACAGAATAAACGGATCTTTAAAAATGAATTGATGCATTTTATTGATTAATCTAATATTTCAAGAGTTTTTGGCCGCGATCGAAAAACCGGTTCATTAAATGGGCCATAAATCGTAAACTGTAGGTTTTACAAAAAAGTTTACTCAAACAAAAGATGCAAAATTTTATTTTCTATAATAATGGTTTGGATGACTTTTGCTCTAAAGTGCTTAGTTTCCAAGATATCGGCCGAAAACGTTTTTTCAAGATAACGCCTCTAGCGTCACCTGGATCTGTCAGCATTTTGTGATTTTATGCTCAGTAAGTGATCCCAAATCTTATAAAAAAAAATTTGGATCGGAAATTTAGTGCAAAGTTGACCCGAAAAAACGGCTATTTTTACTGGCGTATACGTCCTAAAAGTGCTTTTAGTGGACTCGCAGGCTTGCAGGCCTCGCGTGCGGCTCGCCCTGCAATTGCCCGCTCTTCCAGTAAAACAACACTTTCGGGACTTGTTACGTAAACTACTATTTTTGAAATTCTCTACTTATAAAATGCTTAAATACTTAAAAGAAATTAGGTACTTTCCACAAATTTAAATTATTTATTGTTCTGCGTTTATTATTAATGTAATTTGTTTTGTCGATAATATGCTGAGACACGTTAATTTTAATAAAAAAGAATCTACAATTTGTAGCTTTATAATATTTAAGATTATAATGAAATTACATTTCCTCATTTACTCTCTCACGATTTTCTTTTTAATCAGAATTTGTTATTAACTAAAATAATTGTTTAAACATATTTAGTGATCATATTTCTTTTAAATATTTATATTATTGCATAAATCTGAATTCCTAACGTACGTGAGTTATTCTTAAAAGAAAACTGTTCCCATAGATTTCATTCATAACATAATATAAAAGTTTCTTAATCAGGTGTTGATTAAAATTTGCTTTACTAGATTAATATCTCGTATGTTAAATGAGGGCATTGTTAATGGTTAGAAGTATATTGCACCAAAGGAAAATTAAATTTATTATTATAACTGAGATGTGCGCTCTCACCATTGTGCTTCCTTTTTATTTTAAAGCTTAAAGCTCCCTAAAGCTCGTTTCCATTGTACTTCATAAAATGGATTCTAATAATTTTTTGATACACCGTAAATCTTATACTGCCCTTAAATACTTTCTGTTGTTAAGTTGCGTTCAAAATTATACTTTCTTAAAATGCATTCTTATCATTTTAAAGAAGCATTACAAGTATACGTCTCTAAAGCGCTTTTCCATATTTTCTTTAAATTGCGTTAAAAATTATTTTTCTCTACAATGATTGTTTCTTTGTTTAAACAATTGGTGCAAATGTTTCTTAACCAAATCTATACTGTTGGTGTTAAGATGCGTAGGTCTGGGGGGTTTTTGACCCAGCTTTGTTTTGAGAACCGACTTTCCAAGGTTATTTATTGCATTTATGCTTCCAGTCCTTTAGAAAATCATAAAATTTATATTAAATTCTTGATGCATTTCTCGTGTTAATGTTTCGTTTATTGCAGATGATGATAAAATTTTTACTCACTGTATATGTTGTTTGCTTAAGTTTATCTATAACAAACATAGAAATCCTTATTGAAATAAATGTGTAGTTGAGTTTGACGTAAATTGAGTAGGTATATAATTTACTATATTGGGTAATTTTGAATAATATACAAATAGGCGATTTAACTATCATCGATTCAAGCACCATAATTTCATAGTGTAAAAATATTACGCTACTTTCGGCCCATTTATTGATCTGACTAGGGCCTTTGAATCGGATTATACCAAAACAACCAAACCGATTTCGATGTACGAAGTATCGTTGCAAAGGAATTAAAACTGTAAAGAGCATTATTTCGCAAAATTAACATTTAAAAAAAAATTCCAGGGTAGCTTTCTTTCTATACCGAGTCAATGGATTTCTAAATTCTAAAAATTAAAAAGTTTAATCTTTGTCCAAAAATTCTTCTTTGTCCAAAAATTTGAATCCAATTTCCTACAATATAACCAATTTTATTATTGTTTTGTCTGTCTTTTTAGTATATTTTTATCGTAAGGATCAAATTTTCTTGAATACGATGAATTTCCAAAAATGATTTTCTTTACTTTTAAAATGTAAAATTTCAAATTCCATGATCTGATAGACAACTCATGTCGAATTTTTACTCAAGCTTTTTTGTTCTCTAGTTCCAAGCTGATCTGGGAGTGCATACAAAACCTCAATGAACTGGCTAGACAAAACAGTGTCTTCTTGGAGTGGATACCAGGGCATAAAGGTTTTGAAGGAAATGAAACCGCGGATCTTCTGGCCAAGAAGGGAGTGGATACAAGATTTACTGGTCCAGAACCTGTATTGGAACTGCATAGAGCCTGGGTAAGGACTAAAGTCAGGAACTGGGTCTGGGAAGAGTCGACCGAACACTAGAGTAACACTGTAGGGCTGAGGCACTAGAAGCTGATGCTCAAGGACTACTCCAAAAAACTCACGTATGACATACTGGATCTTGGCAGGAGTCAGATCAGAGTACTAGCGGGCCTGCTCACCGGGCATGGACCATTCAGAATACACCTTCGGAGGATGGGGATTCTGACACAGGAACTCACCTTGTGCCGACTGTGTGACATGGACGATGAGACGGCAACTCACATTTTATTCGAGTGTGAGGCCTTGGACTATAAACGGTTCCTCATCTTCGGTGACACGAATCCTGAATCCTATCACCACCTTGAGGAGCTGGTCACGGGACTCAAATCTCTTATAAAGGGAACTGCCCTGTGGCAACAGTAACTCAAGGATTAGATTCTTGTTCTCTATTAATTTTTTACATATTTGTAATAATTTTACTATTTTTACAAATTTTCTTGATTTCTTATCAATTTTACACATTTTTTGTTTAGGTTTTTCTAATTCTATCATTCTTTTAATTTTGCTAGTTTTTCCTGTTATTTTTATTCATTTTTTCGTTACTTTTGTCACCATTTTTTGGTTTTTCCTATATTCCGGACAGAGAAATACAGCAATCGAAATACAACGCCATCTAACAGATATTTTTCTTATTTTTTAGAAAGTTTTTTATTTTCGTCGTGTTTGTCTTTGTCTCTTTTTCATTCCGGATGGAATTTTGTAATCAAAATTTGATAAAAGTCTATCACGATATCACGATTTTGTTACATATTTTTTTAATAAGATAACAATTTGTATACAAAATAAAAACAATTTTTTACCATTGAATAATACTTCTTAGAAGAAATTTTTATCTAGTTGATATTTTCTAACATTTTTTAAATTCTACACTGAATGCAATTTTAATAAATTCACACGATAAGTTTAAACAACTACAATTCAAAGAAAAATCAGTTTGTTTATATTTTTCTTTAACACTTTTTTACATAAATATTAATTCCTTATATTCCCCAAATAATCTCTGTTATTCTGGGCAAAAATCATAAATCTTTTGTACAAAGTCCATAATCAATACATAGAATTCCTGTTTTTGATTTTCTGATATGTAAAGGCGCCTATAGACATGCAACAAAATTTTGTATCGTAACACCACCGCGTAACAAGTCTGAACCACATTGCGTAACAACATGGTAATATCGAGGCGTCTCATCTGTGGTCTCTATTTTAAAGTCATATCAGCGACAGGCACGTAAAGACATGCAACAAATTTTCGTATTGTAACACCACCGCGCAACAAGTCTGGACCATATTAAGTAACAGCGTAACATATTAAAATCGAGAAGTTTTATCGGTAGTCCGTATTCTACCGTCACCTCAGAGAAATGTTAAGGCGCGTAAAGACTTTGTATTGTAACACCGATGCGCAACAAGTCTGAACAACGTAGCGCAACAGTGTAACCACGTAACATGGTAACATCGAGGCGTCTCATCTGTTGACGGTATTTTGAAGACATATCAGCGAAATGTTAAGGCGCGTAAAGACATGCAACAAATCTTCGTATTGTAACACCACCGTGCAACAAGTCTGGACCACATTGGATAACAGCGTAACAACGTTATATATTAACATCGGTTGTCGGGATTTCCTCGTCACACCAATGTTAAGGCGCGTAAAAACATGCAACAAAAATTCGTATTGTAACATCGCCGCGCAACAAGTCTGCACAACATTAAAATAGTCTGAAATTGGTATTTTAGCACTAAAAAATCTAACGTTGCGCCAATTGTGTTGTATTTACGGTTTATTCTTATTACTTTAACAAAATAATTATAAGGATCTATGCACGTGTCATACTATTAATAATCTCTTATTCTAATCGCTTTCAACATATCTAAAAATACGATAGTGACAAAAATCTATCGTTAATTTGTATTGTTAATTTACCATATTGGTACTGTTTAAAATAAAAGGGACCCTACCAACTCAAGTGTAGCAAATGACTCAAGGAATTTCCATCAGACTTAAAATTATTGTTTAACACATGATGTCACTGCCTGCGTCACTTATTACACCAGAAGCACACTCTTGTTGTTATTTAATCAATTTTTTACATCAGTTCATTATTATACAGATAATTGGTTTTATAGAATGGAAATTTAAATTTAAATTTTATACATCAAATTATTCTTAAATATCGATTTGCTTGATAAAAAATTCGAAAAGAGGTTGACCTTAAAGGCCATCCTTGCAACTTCCCGCTAGTTTTAACCGCAAAGCTATAGTAACGTGACGTATTTTGACGTTTTTGACTTTTTTTGAAATGTTTAAAAAGCCATAACTTTTTAACGCCTTATTCGATTTTGATGTTCAAGATGGCATTCGACGCAGTTTTTTGAGACCTAAAAATGTTACTGGGAGTGCAAAATCGGTTAGTCAAAAAATCTCTAAGTTATTAAAAAAAAACACTTTTTTTGAAATTTTTCGACAACGATATCTCACGAATGAATCAACCGATTTTAATTTGCAAAACGGCATTCGACGTGGCTTTTTAAGCTTGAGAGCTGATTAGGTTATGAAATTGATCGATGCAATAGCCAAAAAGATATGCCCAAAAAACTTTATTTTTACCAATTGTTTTTTTCGGTTATTTTGAAATTTCTCGAAATCTACCGGCTCGAATCGGTTCAAACTTACAGTGAATCTAATAGCGTCTTCATTTCGTTACACTGGTGTACACTAGTGCAGTTAAAAAAAAGCGAAGAATGTTTTATTGGTACGGTGTAACAAGGTCCCGAAAAAGTGCAGAAAGCATGAATGTTTATTTGACCCAAGTTACACTAGTTTATGTCACACTTTCGGGGCGTGGCTACACCGACTTCAAGAGCCAGTGTACCAGTGCAATTGTAGATTTTAGGTTATGTTAATGTCATATTAAAGTGTTTTGTTTGTATTTATCGTGTGAGTGAATTTATAAAAAATTAATCAAAAGCAAAAACTATTGTTACTGGCGTCGGAATTTTTATCATCAGAAGATAGCAGTGATAGTGACGTAGAATATTTTAGTACACAAGTTTGTGTATAAAGAACAATGATTTCTGGGAAGTTGAAAGTGATAATTCGGAGGATACAGTTAATTGTAACATATTTCACAATCCCCTGAATCAAAAGGGAAATGAAAAAAGAGATCACATATGTCAGTTGCTACCTTACCAATAGTTGAATAATTTTGTCTTATTTTTTTATAAATAAATAATAAAATACTTTTTGTAAATCTGATTTTCTCTGCCTTCTCCCGAACTAGTCAACCTTTCCCTTGAGAAACCCTAATTGGTATTGTAATTTTTATTGCAAGAAACAGATGACGGACAATAGTAACTATAAATATATAAAAATAACTGCACAGACAATGCGGGGGTTGCTTTTACAATCCAACTTTCGAATTCCCACAGACGTAGTATGACTAATTCGGTAGAAGCAATTTGTTTACAGGGTGACATTTTTGTACACCACATACGCATGAAGGGTGTAAGTATTGAACATTCGCGATAGCGCAAAGAATTGAACTGGTGTAGAACAGAACTGTCCGCATCCAGTGTAACGACAGATTGAGTGCACACTGCTCCGGTGCTGGTGTAGCAGAGTGTACACTTTTATCGAATCGAATAGAAGACGCTATAAGTTAGATGGAACTCTTTGGAATGCTTTTTATTTTATTCCGATCGGTCAAGCTGTTTAAAAGTTATAAGAGGTTTACATACATCCACACACACATACACACGTACATACAGACATACAGACACCCTCGTAAAAATAGTCAGGGGAGGTTCCTAAGACCTCAAAACGTTGAGATCCGATAAAAACTCGATATTCGAAAAACAGGGAGAAACCAATAACATCCCGATTTTAAAAAAATATTTAATTTTTTTTAGCGGGAAGTTAAAAATCTATTTGGATTCTTTATCCTTGATAGAAATTTACCCAAAGGTACTGAAAGTAAAAAATGGACAGTTAAGATTGAAAATGAATCACCTCCTTCTTCTTCTTATGCAAAGTTGCTAAAAGTAGTAAATGGAAAGTTAAGTTGATCCGCCTTTTTCTTCTTTTACTTCTTCTTCTTCTTCTTTTCCTTCTTCCTGTAGCACTTCAGCTCAGGATGAATCTTGGCTATATGCACACCTTAGTTCCACCCCACACGGTCATCCATCATAGTTAGGTAACACCATTTGTTTAACAAAAAATCATTTTGAATGGTTCATCTCCGATAGAAATTTACCCAAAGTTGGTAAAAGTGTATAATTGTAAAAAATGGACAGTTAAATTTGAAGATGATCCAACTAAAAGACAACTAATCACTGTAACTTTCAAAGAAAATGTTAAGATGATCAAAGCTTTACACAACACTGAAAAAAACATACAACTCATGTTCTTCATCACTATCTTCTTCTGCTTCTTTTTGTTTTTCTTGTAGCAATACAACCCAAGATCGATCTTCGCTGACTGCACATCTTGCTTCCAGCCCACACGATTTTTCATATTATTTGGATCTTTAGGTAATCCCATTGTTCTTAGATTTTGTTTAAAGAAAATCATTTTGGACAGTTTATCCCCAAATTGACAAAAGTGTATATAGAATTTGGATTTGTATTATCAACAGTAAAAAATGGACAGTTAAGTTTAATGATAACTCATCTGAAAGATAACTAAAAACTCTAACTTTTGAAGAAAATGTTAAGAAGATCAAAGCTGTACACAACACTGAAGATGAGGTACAGCACATATTCTTGTTCTTTCTTTTTGTATCATTACAACCCCGGTAGAACTGCACACCTTTCTTCCATTTCACACAGACGTCCATGATAACTGCATACTTCAAATTAAATGAAAATTTTAAAATCAACAAATAAAAGTAGATAGTACACAACCAAAACAATAATAAAAAAATCCAAATGAAAATAAAAAAAGCTTCAATGTGTGCTTTCCAAAGAATTGACACATGGGAGGTGGCACGCAAAAAAAAACGAAAAATGAAACATAGAAGGAAGGATATATAAAAAAGATAAAACACTGCTTAATCAAAGATCAAAGAAAATTCACTTTATTTCATATACTTACTGAAATGGAAATGTTTATCCCACCAAAAACATTTTCATGTAAAATGTTGCCAAGACGAGCCCATATGACTCGCACTGTCAAAAAGTTATCAGATCTCATGTAGAGCCAAGCTTCTAACACTACACGCCCTAACTCTACAAGGCCTAACTTCACAAACTCTACACCTTAGTCAAAATATGTGGCTTGGCCATTTCGCTACATTCACATCGGCGTAAGGTGAAAAATCAATTCACTGTTCATTACTTTTGTGTTATACAATAGTTCTTGTAGTAACGAACGGCCAAGCCACATATTTTGACTAAGGTGTAGAGTTTGTGAAGTTAGGCCTTGTAGAGTTAGGGCGTGTAGTGTTAGAAGCTTGGCTCTACATGAGATCTGATAACTTTTTGACAGTGCGAGTCATATGGGCTCGTCTTGGCAACATTTTACATGAAAATGTTTTTGGTGGGATTTCATTTCTTTTTGTAAGTTGTTTGTAACAATTTTTTTTTTATTTATGTCTAAGACAATCGACGCGCTCGCTGTCAAGGACATTTTTTTTTTATTTTTAGCTACTGTGTGGACGTAAGAGGCAGGAGACGTTCGCACACTTATTTATATGATCTGATCTGAAGTATATGTCTCAATATATGTCGATTATTTTTTTTTTTTTTTAACAAGGAGTACCTATACATATATATATATATATTATATATATATATATATCTAGGGGCACCAAGTTTTAGATTAGATTATTAGATTAGACCTCTAGCGTCATCAAAATTTAATTTAAAATTACAGGTCTCATACAAACTCCCATTCCCTAGTTTAAGGGGTTGGGGGATGAAAGTTACAAGTTTTATAATTTTTTGTTGTTTGTGTGCTAATACTAGCTTACATACAAAATTTCAGCTTTCTAGGACATTAGGAAATACCTTAATAATTTTGATGATCATCAGTGAGTCAGTGACGAAATCAGCGTTTTTTAGATATAAATAAAATCTGAAGTATAAAAGCTAATGTAATTAAAACTTAATATGTTCAATAAGTCCGCTATTGACAATATATCCCGAAAATTTTGTTGATCTAGCATAATCCAAACCCAAGTTATGAGGGTTCAAAAAAACGACGAAGCGCTTCGAGAAAAGGTAGGTAGTGCCCGTGCGCTTCGCTTGGCTCGTCTTGGCGGGGGCACTACCGTGCCCCAAGATAAACATTCTACTAATATATTGTTAAAAGCGTTTTCCGGTATTTTGTACGATATACAAACCTCTATTCCTGCTGCCACCTAGTAAACGTCTATTAGAACTTTTAGCAGGATTTGTGTTTGTGAATATTTATCGATAAAATGTGGCAAACATCGACATTCCTTTATTTCGACTTCTGTTTTGTAGAGGACAGCACTTAACAAGCATTATACTACAATATTAAATCGTAAATAATTTTTAAAATAATATTTTATACCTCCAAGGTTAGCTTCTATTATTACAGTTATTATTTGAGACACACTTACATTATTATAAATTAATAAAAACACACACAGGTGTGAACGGAAAGTCGGTTAAATATTGTCAGAACAACTTTTTAGCTATTTATTAAATTTGAACAAATTAACGGTATAAGTATTAGTTTTTTGTGTTTTTTAGTTTTGTTTTTTAATTTTTACATTTTTTTCCCAAACTTTTGTCATTCTTTTCTTTTCAGTTTTAACTTTATCTTTTTCTTTGCAAGTTTCTAGTTTTTCACCTATTTTTAAACTTTTTTTTTTAATAATTTCTATTTTTTGGAATTTCCCGTTTTTTATTTGATTTTTTACATTTTTCGTCTTTTTCTACCTTAGTGATTCTGGTCTATTTTTCAGGTTTTTCAAGTTTTTTTAATTGGTCTCAGTAAAGGTGCTGCAAGAGAACGGGCACAAAACCGATCATTTTTACATGTAAATCTCCATAAGAAAATCTAAGGTCCATTCTGGTCATTTTTGGCTAATTTACCCCCCACCACTCCAATTATGTGACTGGTTTACATACTGCGCATGCGCGACTTACAATCTGAACCAAATTTCCACTAACACTTGTAGTGACGTCATCCGATGTTAAGTAAAAAAACACTCCGCTTGCTAAGATCGAACCTGGGCGGTCTGTCTGCATGATAAACAAGTACGTGAAGCACCATGAGAACGCAAAATAAACAAGCCTTATCGTGATTCAGCTAATCCAAGAAGGAACATTTGAGACGCTTTTTAACCGCTTTTGAACCGTTCTGAACCGCTTTTGAACCGCTTTTGAACCGCTTTGAACCGCTTTTGAACCGCTCTTAAACTGCATTGAACCGCTTTTGAACTGCTTTGAACCATTTTTTAACCGCTTTGAACCGCTAAACCAGTACAAAACCAGAACTTTGACTTAAAAGCGGTTCAAAGCGGTTAAATGCAGTTCAAGAGCGGTTCAAAAGCGGTTAAAAAAAGTCTCAAATGTTCCTTCTTGGACTAGCTGAATCACGATAAGGCTTGTTTATTTTGCGTTCTCATGGTGCTTAACGTACTTGTTTATCATGCAGACGGCCCAGGTTCGATCTTAGCAAGCGGAGTGTTTTTTACTTAACATCGGATGACGTCACTACAAGTGTTAGTGGAACTTTGGTTCAGATTGTAAGTCGCGCCTGCGCAGTATGTAAAAGAGTCACATGTTTGGAATGGTGGGGGGTAAATTATAGCCAAAAATGACCAGAATGGACCTTAGATTTTCTTATGGAGATTTACATGTAAAAATGATCGATTTTGTGCTCGTTCTCTTGCAGGACCTTTACTGGCCTTTCTTTCTATTCTTGTGTCAAACTGTATAATCTAGAAATCGAAACACAGCACCATCTTACGAGTGTCTACGCAACCTAGATGTCAAACGATGATAGGGAGTTGTATCGATGATTTAAATAACACCTTTTCGCCGCCTATTAGAAATTCCTGGAACTACTCACTATTATAAATAAATTATTAAAAAAAATCATTTATTAGTGAACCAAATTATAAATCTAAACTATTCTTAGATCCACCTTTAACACAAAAAAAAATCAACGAAATCAGTCCTTCCATTGAGGGGGAGTTCAGTCACATAACATACGCTCTGAAGATTTTTATTTACAATGAAGTAGTATATGACAATTATTTATTGGTAAAAATAGCTTTTAAAGTTATTTTTAAAAAGTATTTGTAACAGAAATACAGATCGGTATTTTATACAGATATATTTTTACGAGTATTTTTATTTCTTATATTGTTATTTTTATATCATTGTTATATGAATGAATGAGTTTCTTGAGAACAGAAATCATGTAATCAACGATAATTACAAAAATATCTAAACGGAAGCAATATAAAAATAAATCCTTAATCTTGTTACATGGATAGAAATACGCCTATCTATTGGACGCTAGCGTCGGCGTCGCGTCGGTTGACTTTTTTAACTGTAATAGAATCATTATAATTAAAAAACTTGGCAGTCGTGGGAATAACCGAGAAAAGTTAGAAAATAATATTTTTTCCGCGGCTCTTCCTACATTTACACTGTTCGCCCTAACGTCCTGTAATCCTTCTATAAAAAGAAATGCCGTACCTACAAACAGCATTCTGTTTTACCCATATAAGTTTAGAATTAAAACAAAAAGGAAGTATATAACTAAAACAGGAATTAATTAAAACAAAGAAACAAAACAAAAACGGAGCTAGCAAGTAGAAGAGCAGAAAAAAATAAGCGACAGGAAGAACAAAAGATGCATTTTATTTTGTATATTATTAATATAATAGCAGCTGGAGCAAATAGAAGAAGAAGCAAGAGGTACCAAGTAAAGCAGAAAAAATACGATAGCAAGTATAGAAGCAGAAAGTAGGAGATAGCAAGTAGATGAGCATAAAAAAGATCAGTGATAGGAAGAATATATTTTGTATATGTATATTTTTAAAATAGCACCTGGAGCAAATAGAAGAAGTAGCCAGAGCTAGCAAGTAGAAAAGCAAAAATAAGGAAAATGTTTTTTTGTATATATTTATAATGGAAGCTGAAACAAATAGAAGAAGAAACAAGAGCTAGCAAGTAGAGAAGCAGAAAAAAGAAGATAGCAAGTAGAGGAGAAGAAAGAAGAAACTAGCAAGTAAAGGAGAAGAAAGAAGGAGCTAGCAAGTAGAGAAAGAAGACCAGCAACAGAAAGAAAAAAATAAATTTTTGTTCGTATATTTTTATAATATCAGATTTAGCAAATAGAAGAAGAAGTCAGAGATAACCAAAAGAGAAGCAGAAAGAAGAATATAGCAAGTAGAGGAATAGAAAGAAGAACCTAGCAAGTAAAGAAGCTGAAAGAAGACCTGCGACAGGAAGAAAAAAATTGTTTGTATTTTTTTATAACAGCAGCTGGAGCAAATAGAAGAAGAAGCCAAAATTAGCAAGTAGAAAAGCAGAAAGAAGAAGCTAGCAAGTAGAGGATCAGAAAGAAAAAAATGTATTTTTGTTTGTATATTATTATAATAGCAGCTGGAGCAAATAGGAGAAGAAGGAGAAGAGCTAGCAAGTACAGCAGAGAAAAGGAGATAGCAAGTCTAGGAGCAGAAAGAAGGAGATAGCAAGTAGATGAGCAGAAAAAAAATCAGTGACAGGAAGAAAAAATGTATTTTTGTTTGTATATTTTTAAAATAGTAGCTGAAGCAAATAGAAGAAGTAGCCGGAGCTAGCAAGTAGAAAAGCAGAAATAAAAAAATGTTTTTTGTATATTTTTATATTGGAAGCTGGAACAAATAGAAGAAGAAACAAGAGCTAGCAAGTAGGGAAGCAGAAAAAAGAAGATAGCAAGTAGAGAAGCAGAAAGAAGACCAGCGACAGGAGGAAAAAATGTATTTTTGTTTGTATAGTTTTATAATAGCAGCTGGAGCCAACAGAAGAAGAAGCCAAAGATAGCCAAAAGAGAAGCAGAAAGAAGAAGATAGCAAGTAAAGGAATAGAAAGATGGACCTAGCAAGTAAAGAAGCTAAAAGACGACCTGCGACAGGAAGAAAAAGATTTGTTTGTATATTTTTATAATAGCAGCTGGAGCAAATAGAAGAAGAAGCCAGAGCTAGCAAGTAAAGCAGAAAAAAGAAGATAGCAACTATAGGAACAGAAAGTAAGAGATAGCAAGTAGATGAGCAGAAAACAAAACAGTGACTGGAAGAAAAAATGTATTTTTGTTTGTATATTTTCAAAATAGCAGCTGCCGCAAATAGAAGAAGTAGAAAAGCAGAAAGAAGAAAAATGTTTTTTTTGTATATTTTTATAATTGAAGCTGGAACAAATAGAAAAAGAAACAAGAGCTAGCAAGTAGAGAAGCAGAAAAAAGAAGATAGCAAGTAGAGGAGAAGAAAGAAGGAGCTAGCAAGTAGAGAAGCAGAAAGAAGACCAGCAACAGGAAAAAAAAATTTTTGTTCGTATATTTTTATAATATCAGCTTTAGCAAATAGAAGAAGAAGCCAGAGATAACCAAAAGAGAAGCAGAAAGAAGAATATAGCAAGTAGAGGAATAGAAAGAAGGACCTAGCAAGTAAAGAAGTTGAAAGAAGACCTGCGACAGGAAGAAAAAAGTTGTTTGTATTTTTTAATAACAGCAGCTAGAGCAAATAGAAGAAGAAGCCAAAATTAGCAAGTAGAAAAGCAGAAAGAAGGAGCTAGCAAGTAGAGGATAAGAAAGAAAAAAATGTATTTTTGTTTGTATATTATTATAATAGCAGCTGAAGTAAATAGAAGAAGAAGCCAGAGCTAGCAAGTAAAGCAGAAAAAGGAGATAGCAAGTATAGGAGCAGAAAGTAGGAGATAGCAAGTAGATGAGCAGAAAAAAGATCAGTGATAGGAAGAATATATTTTGTATATGTATATTTTTAAAATAGCACCTGGAGCAAAAGTAGCCAGAGCTAGCAAGTAGAAAAGCAAAAATTAGGAAAATGTTTTTTTGTATATATTTATAATGTAAGCTTGAACAAACAGAAGAAGAAACAAGAGCTAGCAAGTAGAGAAGCAGAAAAAAGAAGATAGCAAGTAGAGGAGAAGAAAGAAGAAACTAGCAAGTAAAGGAGAAGAAAGAAGGAGCTAGCAAGTAGAGAAGCAGAAAGAAGACCAGCAACAGGAAGAAAAAACTAAAATTTTTGTTCGTATATTTTTATAATATCAGCTTTAGCAAATAAAAGAAGAAGCCAGAGATAACCAAAAGAGAAGCAGAAAGAAGAATATAGCAAGTAGAAGAATAGAAAGAAGGACCTAGCAAGTAAAGAAGCAGAAAGAAGACCTGTGACAGGAAGAAAAAAAATTATTTGTATTTTTTTATAACAGCAGCTGGAGCAAATAGACGAAGAAGCCAAAATTAGCAAGTAGAAAAGCAGAAAGAAGGAGCTAGCAAGTAGAGGATCAGAAAGGAAAAAATGTATTTTTGTTTGTATATTATTATAATAGCAGCTGGAGCAAATAGAAGAAGAAGCCAGAGCTAGCAAGTAAAGCAGAAAAAAGAGATAGCTAGTATAGGAGCAGAAAGTAGGAGATAGCAAGTAGATAAGCAGGAAAAAGATCAGTGACAGGAAGAAAAAATGTATTTTTGTTTGTATATTTTTAAAATAGCAGCTGGAGTAAATAGAAGAAGTAGCCACACCTAGCAAGTAGAGGAGAAGAAAGAAGGAGTTAGCAAGTAGAGAAGCAGAAAGAAGACCAGCGACAGGAAGAAAAAAATGAATTTTTGTTTGTATATTTTTATAATATCAGCTTTAGCAAATAGAAGAAGAAGCCAGAGATAGCCAAAAGAAGAAGATAGCAAGTAGAGGAATAGAAAGATGGACCTAGCTAGTAGAGAAGCTGAAAGAAGACCTACGACAGGAAGAAAAAATGTTTGTTTGTATTTTTTTATAATAGCAGCTGGAACAAATAGAAGAAGAATCCAGAGCTAGCAAGTAAAGCAGAAAAAAGGATTAAGCAAGTATAGAAGCAGAAAATAGGAGATAGCAAGTAACTGAGCAGAAAAAAGATCTGTGACTGGAAGAAAAAATGTATTTTTGGTAGTGTATTTTTAAAATAGCAACTGGGGCAAATAGAAGAAGTAGCAAGAACTAGCAAGTAAAAAGCAAAAAGAAGAAAAAATGTTTTTTTTTTGTATATTTATATAATGGAAGCTGGAACTAATAAAAGAAGAAACAAGACCTAGCAAGTATATAGAGAAGTAGAACCAAAACTAGCAAGTAGAGGAGAAGAAATAATGAGCTAGCAAGAAGAGAAACAGAAAGAAGACCAGCGACAGAAAGAAAAAAAATTATTTTTGTTTGTATATTTTTATAATATTAGCTTTAGTAAATAGAAGAAAAAGACAGAGATAGTCTAAAGAGAAGCAGAAAGAAGAAGATAGCAAGTAGAGAAATAGAAAGAAGGACCTACCAATTAAAGAAGCTGAAAGAAGACCTGCGACAGGAAGAAAAAAAATTTGTTTGTATTTTTTTATAATAGCAGCCGGAGCAAACAGAAGAAGCCAAAATTAGCAAGTAGAAAAGCAGAAAGAAGGAGCTAGCAAGTAGAGGAGCAGAAAGAAACCAGCGACAGGATTTTACCACCCTGTACAAACTTACACGGATTATTCTTAAGTAAATCATTATGATTTGTACATTCTAAATGTACCCGTTGTTAATAAATCCATAAAGTTAAAGAAAACTACATCTAACTTTGGAAAAGTTTGTTACTAGACCTACTCTGTTAATTCACTTAGTTTCCTCGAGTTGGTATTTTCTTGTCTGAGATATTTTTAGACAAAACCTAATCTTGGATCGATAGAAAGCTTTCTGTTGTTCCACTTTTATTTACGGCACCAACACAACTTTAATAATATCCCAAAAATATACCACTTTACGTGTGGAATTTTTAAACATACTAATATATATTTTCTTTGTAAAGTTAAATAACCAATTTCGTGTGTTTGAATTGCGTTTTTAGAACATTTTAATAGATTATCGATTTGCTATTCCGACTCGTTGGCGACTTTTGAATGAATATTAAAGAAGCAATTTATGGTAAAAATAACACTTGTTATTTATTGAATAATATAAATTATTGGCTATATTATTATGATAAGAAAAGAAAAAATCACGATTTTTCCATTTTTTCACGAATTTTCATGATTTTTAAGGTTTCTGTTTATAACTTTTTTGCTCTTTTTTAATTTCCAAGATCCACAAAGTATTATAACGCTTTATCGTGTTGTTTTTAACGTTCAATTCAAATTTCGTTGTGGGCCTTTCATTCTGCTTTGGACCGTACTTTTAAGTACCACTAGAGCTGCTTTTGGACCGAATAATGTTATAGCTGAGCCTTTTCTTGTAAGTTTATTAGTCTGCTCGTTGTATTCCTTTATGTTCTGACACCAAAACTAGATTTACACTGTTAAATTCCACCAGTATATCGAGTCCCATTCGGCATTCGTGTACTAGTTTGCAGACTACTTTGAGGGCTTTTAAAGCTTCAATAGCCTGACTATCTGTGCATATGGTCTTCTGATCCATCTTCTTGTTCGCAACTTCTACATATGGGCGATTTTGTTAATTTCATCCTAAAGAGATGTTGTCGCAATTGAAAGTGACCTGTTAAGATTCCCACAGCTGTTCGGAGCTTTCGTTTGGTTAATGCCCTAAATTTTCGTGCTTTTTCCTTACCAAAATCAGGTAATAATTCTCTGGTCAGTCTACAGTTCGATGTTTCATCCCAGCACTGTATAAAGTTTTGGAGATAAGGTCCATGACAGCGGACATTGTTAGCTTGGTAGATGGGCTAGGGCTAAAATATTTGTAGCCCACAAACGTCCTTTCTAAATTGACCGCAATGCAGTTGTCTTTAGAGTTCTTATGCCCTTTGATCCAGCTCAGAGTGACCACGTTATGCTGACTGGCCTCAGTTAGTGGTAGGTAACATTCTTGTAGTAAACTTGAAGTGATCGTGGTCTATTTAAGGTCAGTAGTGCTTGTCGACTGTACGTTGTATGTATTTCTAGCTGGAATGTTTTCTTAGGCAAGTATTTGGGAAACACGTAGTCTGCTTTTATCTTACAAATGTTTTTTTCATTTTTTATTTTATTGTGTCCTTATCTAACAAAAAATTTGACCAGATTTTTTTATAGCCTGTAGAGTGCACCTTCAAAATTATAGGAGGAAAGTCTAAGAGTACTTACATTGCTGTTTTTAGAGTGCCTTTAAGAGATCCAGTTATGGCCATATACTCCATGTTGTCCCATAAGTCAGTTTGGTCATCATTAAAGTAGTATTACCGTTAAATCATTTTAAAAGCGTTCGAACATTATATCCTATTGGAGGTCCTCACCTTTTTACACACTTTAAAGACGAATAACATTAATATTTAAAATTAATTAACCAAATAATAAACGCAACTAATCTTTCGTTAATGGTCCGTTTATCAAAATTTTACAAAGTGTTAAATGTTATTTATTATCTAATAATTACCGAAATAAACAATTAAAATACGTTAACAAGTTGTCATTTAAACATTATAATAACTTATAACAATTAAATTATTTAATAAATTAGATTTGTACCTTTCCATTCTACAATTCTATATTTTACCATTAACAACGTGTTTATTTATTACTTTATTATGATTTATTTCTATTTATCAGTATAAATAAACACAACTTTTGCAAGTCAGATCATAAATTTTACAATACTAGGTATGATTTATGTTTAGTCAATAGATTATATTAAAATATTATCAAAGTTTATTACATTATTATGTGGATTCTATTTTTAAATAAATTCTATGCATCAATAAAATTTCCAACATATTTCTTATTGGGAGAAATTTTTATTAATATTAAAGTTAAAACTTTTTCCACACTACAATATGGGACATACATATCCACAATTTTAAATTCAAACCTTGTGTCTTGTGCGCTATGTAGTAAAAGACCGTACACTCATAAATATGAACTTGTACGTGTCAGCTAAAAAAATATATATCAAAAATTTAAATAAATCCAAAAAAATATACAAAAGTAGAAAAAATTGAAAAGTCACTTAAAAGCTTATGGAAAAATATGAAAAATCATTTCTGAAATGAAAAAAGAAAATAAAAAAAATCAAATTTACAAAATATTTATTCAATATAGTTCCTTGTACAGTATTAAAGCTATGTTCCTTATAGAACCTATTGGCAGACAAAATCAACGTAGAAAGAGTCACAGAAAAAAATAGAATTTTCAACGGTGATATGCACGATTTTCTTATTGGGGGAATTTTATAATTAAAGTTTAAACTTATTCTAGCGTGCCTGATCTAGATTATAATATGGACATACATTTACACAATATTAAATTCAAACCTTGTGTCTTGTGTGCTATGTAGTAAAAGACCATACGCTCATACATATGAACCTATATGTGTTAGTTTACAAAAATATATAGAAAAGTTTACTTCGTCCTCCAAAGTGCCCCATAATAACATAATAATTTTATATTTTCGTTAATATAAAGATGACTTTATCTTTAAATCACCTTTTAAAATATTTACTCATTATAGATAAGAGTAATAATTAAATATTTTATAAAATATAATTTTCTACTGTCTTTACTTCAATATATCCAAAGGAAGTAATTAAATTGTTTTGATTATTTAATTCGTTAATCTGTTTTTGATAAAACAAACAATTAATTTTGACACAACTTTTGTCTTACCGGTTTTTTAATATCTTACTCATTATTTATTTATAAAGCAGATATTAAATAGTCTGTTCTTTACTTACAGAGTGTCCTAAAAAACGTGCATTATTTTGAACTTTTGTACAAAAGATCTTCTATTTAATTATACGAGGGTTGTCTTTTTAGTTTTGCATGTAGCCGCTTAGAAGCCGCCACTAATAAAAACTTCAGACTCAAATCTAATTTTAAGTTTTTGTTGACATAAATCTACAGTTTCATTGCAACAGGAGTCGTGTAGGAGCCAAGAATGTTTAGTATTTTTTCTCGTTTACCATAGAAGTTTTTGGACATTTCAAATCATTCCTACGGATAGCCCATTTCAAAAACTTTGATCCAAAATATCCCACTTAACGAACTGGGTGTTACGAAGTTAGTTTCCCATTGAATTTATTCACAGAAGAGCAAAAAGTGGTTCGCGTCAATTGGTGTGGAAAAACATTGGAACGGTTCAACGGTGCATTATTTTGAACTTTTGTACAAAAGATCTTCTATTTAATTATACGAGGGTTGTCTTTTTAGTTTTGCATGTAGCCGCTTAGAAGCCGCCACTAATAAAAACTTCAGACTCAGATCTAATTTTAAGTTTTTGTTGACATAAATCTAGAGTTTCATTGCAACAGGAGTCGTGTAGGAGCCAAGAATGTTTAGTATTTTTTCTCGTTTACCATAGAAGTTTTTGGACATTTCAAATCATTCCTACGGATAGCCCATTTCAAAAACTTTGATCCAAAATATCCCACTTAACGAACTGGGTGTTACGAAGTTAGTTTCCCATTGAATTTATTCACAGAAGAGCAAAAAGTGGTTTGCGTCAATTGGTGTGGAAAAACATTGGAACGGTTCAACGGTGCATTATTTTGAACTTTTGTACAAAAGATCTTCTATTTAATTATACGAGGGTTGTCTTTTTAGTTTTGCATGTAGCCGCTTAGAAGGCGCCACTAATAAAACCTTCAGACTCAAATCTAATCTCAAGTTTTTGTTGACATAAATCTAGAGTTTCATTGCACCAGGAGTCGTGTAGGAGCCAAGAATGTTTAGTATTTTTTCTCGTTTACCATAGAAGTTTTTGGACATTTCAAATCATTCCTACGGATAGCCCATTTCAAAAAATTTGATCCAAAATATCCTACTTAACGAACTGGGTGTTACGAAGTTAGTTTCCCATTGAATTTATTCACAGAAGAGCAAAAAATGGTTCGCGTCAATTGGTGTGGAAAAACATTGGAACGGTTCAACGGTGCATTATTTTGAACTTTTGTACAAAAGATCTTCTATTTAATTATACGAGGGTTGTCTTTTTAGTTTTGCATGTAGCCGCTTAGAAGGCGCCACTAATAAAACCTTCAGACTCAAATCTAATCTCAAGTTTTTGTTGACATAAATCTAGAGTTTCATTGCACCAGGAGTCGTGTAGGAGCCAAGAATGTTTAGTATTTTTTCTCGTTTACCATAGAAGTTTTTGGACATTTCAAATCATTCCTACGGATAGCCCATTTCAAAAAATTTGATCCAAAATATCCTACTTAACGAACTGGGTGTTACGAAGTTAGTTTCCCATTGAATTTATTCACAGAAGAGCAAAAAATGGTTCGCGTCAATTGGTGTGGAAAAACATTGGAACGGTTCAACGGTGCATTATTTTGAACTTTTGTACAAAAGATCTTCTATTTAATTATACGAGGGTTGTCTTTTTAGTTTTGCATGTAGCCGCTTAGAAGGCGCCACTAATAAAACCTTCAGACTCAAATCTAATCTCAAGTTTTTGTTGACATAAATCTAGAGTTTCATTGCACCAGGAGTCGTGTAGGAGCCAAGAATGTTTAGTATTTTTTCTCGTTTACCATAGAAGTTTTTGGACATTTCAAATCATTCCTACGGATAGCCCATTTCAAAAACTTTGATCCAAAATATCCCACTTAACGAACTGGGTGTTACGAAGTTAGTTTCCCATTGAATTTATTCACAGAAGAGCAAAAAGTGGTTCGCGTCAATTGGTGTGGAAAAACATTGGAACGGTTCAACGGTGCATTATTTTGAACTTTTGTACAAAAGATCTTCTATTTAATTATACGAGGGTTGTCTTTTTAGTTTTGCATGTAGCCGCTTAGAAGGCGCCACTAATAAAACCTTCAGACTCAAATCTAATCTCAAGTTTTTGTTGACATAAATCTAGAGTTTCATTGCACCAGGAGTCGTGTAGGAGCCAAGAATGTTTAGTATTTTTTCTCGTTTACCATAGAAGTTTTTGGACATTTCAAATCATTCCTACGGATAGCCCATTTCAAAAAATTTGATCCAAAATATCCTACTTAACGAACTGGGTGTTACGAAGTTAGTTTCCCATTGAATTTATTCACAGAAGAGCAAAAAATGGTTCGCGTCAATTGGTGTGGAAAAACATTGGAACGGTTCAACGGTGCATTATTTTGAACTTTTGTACAAAAGATCTTCTATTTTATTATACGAGGGTTGTCTTTTTAGTTTTGCATGTAGCCGCTTAGAAGGCGCCACTAATAAAACCTTCAGACTCAAATCTAATCTCAAGTTTTTGTTGACATAAATCTAGAGTTTCATTGCAACAGGAGTCGTGTAGAAGCCAAGAATGTTTAGTATTTTTTCTCGTTTACCATAGAAGTTTCTGGACATTTCAAATCATTCCTACGGATAGCCCATTTCAAAAACTTTGATCCAAAATATCCCACTTAACGAACTGGGTGTTACGAAGTTAGTTTCCCATTGAATTTATTCACAGAAGAGCAAAAAGTGGTTCGCGTCAATTGGTGTGGAAAAACATTGGAACGGTTCAACAAAGGAAGCTCAAAAAACGTTTAGTGGCAATGAATTTTGGATTTACTCCTACGAACCGGAAAATAAATGCCAATTCGCTGTGTGCGTGTTTCACAATGAGGAAAAACCAACAAAAGTGATCCTTCCTCGAAGTGTGCCAAAGAAAAAGGTTACAATCTGGTCATGTGGCAACACATGCTTTAAAAGATCGAAGATCGGTTACTTCCGATTGGTTTGTTAACAAGAAGTTATGCGAAACTCCCACAAAGCAACACACAAATCATCCTACAATTGGAACAATGCAAATGCTCACATTGCTCAAAAGACGATCGAGTTTTTGGAGCTTCAAAATATCGAATTGTTAGACCGTATAATCCCGACCTTCTTCCCAACGGCTTCTTTACTTTCCCAAAGATTAAAAATTCAAAGCTTGAGCAGAGATTCCAGTGAACAGAAGAACCAATCAATTCCTGTAAAACAGCGATTTTGCAGGTGTCAACTGAAGACTGGATTGACTGGAATAAGTTTAACAATTGGTTGATCTTAATAAGACAAATTTTGAAAAGCAACAAAGCACTTTAAGCAAATCTAAACAGATAACCTTTGCAGTGTAATTTAATTCAAAATTAAGTGCCGCCAAATATTTTTGGATTATGTCCAAATTTTTATATACGTCATACTATACTTTATTCGATTAACCAGGAAACTAAACTATTGATTTCACTTTTTTGGTTATTTAAATTTTTTAAACACAATATTTGTAATAAAATTGCGGGTGGGACACGCCCATAAAGGGCAAGTAATAGTATAAAAATGAAAAAAATTAGAGTAGGTATGAGTTTTAAGTAAGGGGAACCACCAAAATTTTTTTTTCTATTTTTGTGCTAAATCTTAAGGCGGTTCACAGACTACATCTACTTACCAACAGTATCGTTCCTAAAATTTCGGAAAATTGTGGCTGTGGCATACGGACAGGCAGACAGACAGACAGACAGACAGACAGACATAAGGGTTCCGTTTTTTGCCATTTGGCTACGAAACCCTAAAGACTATTAATATTTTGACTTCGCTCTGTATAGATTTGAAATTGAGACAAATTGTGTAACTCTAGTGTTGACTTCAAGTTTAAATAATCGCCTAATAAATATTTAAATTTTTCCATAACTAATGTGATTTTAAGAGATATACTGAGAATTTTTTAAAAAGCGTATCCAGTATTTTTTAATTTAAATACTATCAAAATACCATCTATGGATGTAGTCAACATAACCGGTTAATTGAAATATTTATCATATAATGAACAAAGTTTAGTATCGCTTATAAGAAAAATAAATATTTTTTCAACAATTCTTCAACATTGTTTTTCATTGAAGCGAATTAGAAGCAAACTTGCTAATTTTTTCAATGTAAATGTAATTATTCTTACCGAAAACTGATGGAATTTAAATAATATCAACAACAACACTATCACAACTATTTTTATAATAATAAAATATATTTTGTCGCAAAATTGAATCCACTTAGAACACGCAAATCCCGTACCAAATTCACGTACACTAAATTAAGAAACTTGGTTTATTTAAAATAGATTTACAGTCTTTTCTCGTCTTAAATTATTTTATAAATAAACTTTTTATTTGAAATCAGCTGTTGCTACTTAAATGACGCACTCTCTTAAGTCAAGGGGCAACGTTCTCTATAGCGGAGGCGAAATTTCGGACTATTCCGTGGAATACTCAGAGAATTATGTAATTTTTGAGAAGCCGATAGTTAAGCGACGGCGTGTACGGAATGACCTTGTTTCACAGCCGTTTACATACACATATATATACACACATTTTCAGTTCATATTATTTTATTTTACTCGAGTGATCTCGTTGAAGGTTTTATTTGTTTATATCGTGTAGATGTAGGGATAAACGGAGCATCTTAAGTTGTTAAAGTTTGATCAAAACTTTCTGATTGCGGGATATTTACGCACAGAACGGCTCTATCGCGTATAAACCCGGAAAAACTGAAAGAACGAGCCAAATGATTCTCGTGTTATAGACCAGGACGGATCTGTAAAAAAACGACTAGATTGTTGAGAGGGAACCTGCTAATTTTTGTTGAAATTGGTTCAAAACAACTTATACAACAATAATTTAACTATCCTCCTTCTGGAAAAATTGCGCAACATATATAAATATTCAAAAATTAAAAAGAAAACAGTAAAAATCACTGTTTTTCTTTCTTCTAATCAGAAGACATAAACCAATTGGTGAACCGGTTAGAAATGTGAGTTCTAGAAGATCTTAAAACAAGAATGAAGCCACTCACCTTCGATGGCAAGACTTAAAGCAGTTTAGTGCAGAAGTTGGTACCGTACATCCAGAGATAAGTACAGTAAAGCATTCCGTGGAGAAGCCTAGGATGTATTACAATATTTTCTTACCGGGAAGTCCAAAGACCTAGACCACTTAGTGGTGTTTTTGTCTTTCTTCTACCGCTTCTGGTCTTTGCTTATAATCGTCCTTAATCATCACCAGAAGTTATAAATTAATGAATATAAAAATCTCATGCATTTCATTCTTTTAATCAACCTTCTGTTTAATCTTCATCATTTTTTTCTCTCGTATTTATAGGCTGTGTTAAGGGGGCTTCATTCTGGTTATAGTCTCACCATCTTCTGCAGATCTTCTCTCTTATTTTGGGTTTGCTGATTTTTGGTTTTAAACACTACTGATAATAACATACTTACGTTAACTGGTATATTTTAGAAATAATGTGATATATGTTAACAACCCTGTATATTGGTTTTTGTTTATTCTATTTTAAAATTTTCAGACACAAAAAGAAAACTGATTTAACCCAATCGTTTCATTCATAAAACGCCAAAAAAACAATAAACCAAAATCGGAGGCAGACCCGTTCGTCTCAAAACACCTAAATATTTTAGTACCGCCAGAGGGCAGTGTCGGCGGCGCCTCGATCTTAACATCGCGGGCGCGGGTGTTATGAATCACGATGGACCTGTCAACGAGAATACAGATCCCTATAATTTTACTTAACCGCTCGTACCAATATACACGAAAATATTTTATGTTACGGATCCTTCGGGTTCTTATTTGATGATGGCAAATAGTTAACTTTTATTGGCTCTAGGTGGTACGGTGAGAACCAGAATATATTATATCTACCTTATGGCGGTATGATTCAAATCAATAATGATATACAAAAATATAATCAATAAAGAACCAAGTTAATAAAAACTGCTATAAGTGATACAAGTAGCAAGACTTGCTTATGTTGGAGTAACAGAATATTAGATTGGAGTAGAAATAGAACCAAATATAGTTTTTATCTTATAAACGCATAAAGGTAAAGAGTAGCATCTGTGAAATGTAAAAAGTATGAATGAAAAGAAAGATACTAATTATGACTGAAAACAAGTTTAAAGGCCAAAATCCAGGTTAAATCACACAGCAAAACATTGATTGGGTTTGTCATCTGATCAAGGATGACTCCCGTGAAACATTCCAGAAGATAAGGGCATCTTTGGTCATTTCAAAGACCTCGATCCAAAAGATCGGGCATGAAGAAGTGGGTGTTACAAAGTTGGTTCCTTGTTGGATCCCTCATTTGCTTACAGATGAGCTAAAAGTGAGTTGCGTCAATTGGTGTCCAAAAACATTGGAACGGTTCAACAAAGGAAGCTCAATAAACCTTTATAGTATGTGTGGGTGTTTCATGATGAGGAAAAGCCAACAAAAGTGACCGTTCTCGAAGTATGTCAAAGCAAATGATCGCAACTCTTGTGTCAAAATCTGGTCATGTGGCAACAATTGCTTTAAAAAACCGAAGAACGGTTACTTCTGATTAGCATATACTGTTTACACTTCCCAAAAGACAATCGAGTTTTTGGAGCTTCAAAAGATCGAATTATTAGACCATTCACCGTATAGTCTCGACCTAAGTTCCAACAACGTTTCCAAAGATCAAGAACTGAATGCGTGGGTAGCGATTTTAGTCGCCAGGAAGCCATCGATGCCTTTAAAACAGCGATTTTGTTGGTGTCATCTGAAGACTGGAATAATTGTTTTACCAATTGGTTTGAACGTATGCAAAAGTGTATCGATTTTGGTAACATATATTTTAAAAAGCAATAAAGGACCTTAAGTCTGATTTTTTTTATCTTTATGACTATATGCATAACCTGGTATCTAGAAGGTCAAATTAAGGCGAAGAATTTGTTTTTTAAGGAATACAGTTGTATTTCGTGAGTGTTGTTAACACCTTCTGGTACCTCCAAATAAAATTTAAATCGATAAAAGTTCTAAACGTTGTATTCAATAACACAAATTGAATATTGAATAGAATAAAGAGATGTTAATTTGCATTCTCATTCTTAATATAATTCGATACTAACATGAACAAAATTTTCTAAGAAATCTGACTATACATATTAAAAATAACTACTTTACCATCATTGTATTCAAATATAATAACAGTAATACTATTATGTTAGATATAATTTAGTATAGGATTATCTATCTAAGATTCCTAAATAACTCTGTATAATTAATAGAAATCATTGGATGAAGAGTCCAGTTTCATTATTTACCTTAAAATAAAAGAAAAAACATTCGAAACAATTGAGCAATATCCTAAGAATTTGTGGTATGTCCTAGCCGGTCATTTCACCACACACGACGAATGAAGATCTCGAAGATCTGCACGTCTTCTTTTGACATACTTGGCCTCCATCATAGTCTTCTCTTACGATTTATGAATTGTTTGCTCCATGCTTTCCCATAACACATAATTTGGATTTTTTCTATATTGTTTTTATTGATAACTTTATGATAAAGTTTATTGAATTATTTTTTTTACGATAATTTCCTTTTATTATACTTATCGCATGATAATTTTAACGACTTAATTGGCTAAAATACAATGTTCAAAATGTCCTACTTTTTCTACATTTTTTTAATACTTTTTTCAGCTTTTTTTTTGTTTTTACGATTTTTATGCTTTGTTTTCCCCCGACTTTTCCCAATTTTCCCATTTTGACATTCCTTACGTTAATGTAATTCTACCGGGAAAGTTTCCTTTGGTAGGTATTTGGAAACAATTTGATCTGATTTTATCTTTCCAATTTCCTAACAAAAATGTTGCTCAGGTTTTTTTGCAGCCTGTAGAAGCCTATCCTTGTCTCCCTTTAAGATCATATGAATAGAAGAAAGGTGTAACAGGATTTCCATTTTAGCTGTTAAAGTGCCTGTCAGAGTTCCCCAGTTATGCCAAGACAAGCAAGTCTTTTAACCTTGCCTAGCTTGATGATGGCATTTTTTTGTTGTATCTTCGGCACCATTTAAGTGGTTATCACCCCTCTTGGTTTTGTATTTTAGATGGTCGTTTTAAATTTAATCACCTCAAGGAACGTAATCTATCCCACCACTTGTAATTTGTCCGATAAAGGCTTAGAAGACCCACATCTTCTATGTTCCTTCTCATGGTAAATGTTACAACCTTAGACTTTAAAGGGCTACAGTCAAGGTCCCTTCCTTTACTACATTCAGATTTTGGTTCATTCTTCTCTCTTTTTATTGAGATATTTGCAAATTTAGGAAGATTTGTGATCTGATTAAGATTATCTATTATCTATATTTCTTTGAAATATTGATTGGCAGTTAAAACAAATCCATCATTATCACAAGTATTTAAAAAAATATATTTTTTTCTTAAATTATCTCCCTGTAT
The DNA here is from genome assembly GCA_964028335.1 of Altica lythri. NCBI lineage: Eukaryota > Metazoa > Arthropoda > Insecta > Coleoptera > Chrysomelidae > Altica > Altica lythri. Next base: position 6,335,551 of record OZ034809.1, read on the forward strand.
ACAGTAATTGGATAATATATGATGATCTTGCATTAATCAATGCAATGGAAGCATAGACAAAATTCGGAGAAATTCCCTTTTGAAAACACAAATTAATAAACTTGATTGATACGGTTGAGTTATTGATATCAAAACGTTCTATTATGTTCTTAATTTAAAGGAATATAAATCGGTACTATAAGCAATTTTTATCATATTAAAGTATTTTATATCGGTTTATAAACTATTAATTAAAGTCTGTTGCCGATATCATATAAATTTAATATTATGTACTAAAAATGCCATATGGTTATTATTAATTTTTATACCTAAACGCCGACTTATAAATAGGTATTTCCTGTTGTTGGTTTTATATATTATTAAGAATAGACATTCGCTAAAACCTTTATTTATATAATTTTCGGAATTACCAGAGTTTTATAGGTATGTATGTGTGTAGGTATACGTAAAGATTTTGTCATAACAAAGTCGAAATAGTATATTGTAATACAAGTGTTACAATGACAGAGGTTTCGTAGTACGAGTTCAGTTTGTGAAACGAACCGCGAAGCGGTGAGTTTCGCAAAAAACGAGTACTACAAACCGTCATTGTAACTCGAGTGTTACATACTATTTTTTATAATGAACTTTTAAAAGTATAAAAAAAAGTAAAATGAGTGTTTTTCGAAATATTTATTTATGTTGGCAATCTTGACAGTTTTGACACTTGTCAGTTTTAATGATTTTAAATTAGAATGTTTGTCAAATTTGTATAAAATATTCCGAATTTAGCAATAACGCTGATAATGTAGTTAATAATTTACTACAACATACTTCTTGATTTACTACCTGAACTCTTTCGTTGAAAATCAGTGCAGTGCAACCAATTGTGTAAAACAAAAAGTTACCAAAAACAGTGTTACAATGAATCTATTTCGATACTGTTTTTAGTGTCGAAATAGAAACTTTGTGAACGTGAATTATAAAAAAACATATATTTATTCACATTTAAAATTTGTTACGAACAATAAACTTCACTCTACTTCAGCATGGTCTTGGATTAACTTCATCGAGGGTTCTCAGTTTTTCCCGAAATCAAGGGGTACAATCTCAACTGAAGTGGTGAATTTGCAAAGAAAATGCTGACTATCGATATGGTTAACCTTAGACCTTCTCACCAGATATCGATGCACCCTCTTCGAGTGGAACGCACCACCAAGTAAATCACCTGGTCTGGAGGAACGAGCTGTTTCCCCCATAGTGACAGGCTGATATGTCGAAAGAGACTGAGGTTTGGATGTCTGAAGATGATAGATTTTGATGGGGTTAAGGGCTACTCTCTATCTGCTGCACCAGTTGAAGAACTGGTGCAGCAGTCTTTGAGTTTAACGGCTAAGATTGATCCTTGAGGAAAGGGGGGTAAAGGATTCTGAAATTGTATTTCCAACTTTAATATGGATTATTCTGTTGGAGAGGTAGAAGTGTATTAATTTTATGGCTAGAGTGGGTAATTGGGTGTCATTCAACTTTATGATAGGGCCAGCGTGCCAAACCTTGTCGAAAGTCTTTTGAACATCTATTAGTATGGCAGACGACTTTTCTCTAATTTAGGGCATGGTTTGGTCTGAATCAATGATGGAAAAGGAGGATTATATAGTTGGTGTCCATAATTCTGTATGGGATTAGGAGTTTAAAATTTGCTAATGACGTTTAGCAGAGAGATCTGTCTGTATAGTTGGTGTCCATAATTCTGTATGGGATTAGGAGTTTAAAATTTGCTAATGACGTTTAGCAGAGAGATCTGTCTGTAGTTTTGTGTGTTTGTGGTATTTTTTCAGGTTGGGGATTAGAAAGGTGTTTGAGGTTTTCATGATAATGGGAAAGTATGCTTTACTGAGACAAGAGTTTGATTCCTTATGGTTTTTAACAATTTTTACGTTTTTTCTTCCATTTAGAATGTGTTTTACTATTTCATAATAACAAACTAAGGCTCTTTTGTGCTATATTGTAAAAGGCCATTCGATATAGATACTAACTTAATTCGGTTACCAATCTAATTAAAATGATTACCTTCTAAATTTTGCATAGTTTGATTTTATGCTCGAACGGTAATAACATTTTTAATGCTCAATTTATTTCATCTGCGCTTAACTAAAAGATTATTAATCAAAATTTAAATTTACTTGAAATATTTATGGATTCTTAATGGTATTATTGTGAGTGTTTATAAATTTTTTATGTACAAATTCTATCGCTGTTAATATCCAGTATGTCTGCTACTGAATCAACTGCTATTAACTCATTAAAGATATTTTTTTAGTTATTTTAAGACTTACTATCAGTATTTATGCACTTTCTTAATATAAATCCTGCTGAAAACTGTCGTCAGATGAAAGACAAGATAAAATAATAAATGATGTGGTTAGAGAGAAACTGGGAGCAGAATAACTGACACAATTAAAAAACAAAAAATCAGATGGTATGGACACAAATAGAATGGCAGATAAAAAAAAAAGTAAAACTAGGAAGGCATCAAAGGTACAACCAACAAAAGAAGAAGAAGGCCAAAGAAGACGTGGTGATAAAACCAGAAAAAATTTTCAGAAAAAAGAAGCAACATGGGCAACAGCAAGTTCAATGTAAAGAAACAAAAAAGAATGCGCAGAATTTGTACATAACATAAAGTAACCGTAAAGACACCTTACATCTAATGGTATAAAGGTTTTAATTATATATACATATTATTATTATTAATATTATTTTTATTATTATTAATCTAGTTATCATCTTTTACTTAAATTAATTGCCATATTAATAAATTTTTAAAATCATTAAACTCCTTCACTGCCTTTTTAATGGCATTAGTCTTGTTTCTACAATTAACACATATATAATTATGGGTTTAACATGTTGTAAACTAACTGAGAACTTGAGTTGGTTGAGACCGAAATACCCGCTGGGCAGAGACCAGACCCAATTTGATAGGTGTTTTTCATCGTACAAATAAGTTGGTAAATAGGCGGTTCCATAATAGGGGTCACTGCCAATTTGGAATTTGCCGGTTGCTATTCACTAAATGTTTGACTGATGAGTGTTTCTAAGAAATCTTTTTGGGTCTTAGAAAAATTGCTTTCATTCACGTGAAAGAGGTTAAATGATGTCTGATTAGGAAAGGCTAAAGAATTCAGTATTATTGAGTATCATTCGCCATGTTGACACTGATTGTCAATCTCTTGTTATTCTTGTCATTTAGAATCCACTATCACTAATTGTCAACTGTCATCTTTGGTAGTAAATCTAAAGTCAATTGTAGATTTTAATTTAAGGCTAAAATAAACTTAAAAATATGACTCTTCCTGACTATTGCCGCTATCAGCACTAGCAATACTAAAGCTACTTCAGTATTTATGATTAGACCAAAAAATTATGAGTTTAACACCATAGCATACACTTTTAATTGTGGGTGGTGACGTAGACGTAACAGAAAAACCAAAGGAGAAAAGATGAAACAAGTGAAAGGTAAAGTGATGGATGTTAAGAAAAGGGGAATATGAGCGTAAGTTTAAGAAAAGAGTGTTAAGAGAGATTAGTTTGAAAGATGATATGGAGGAATGGTGGGCTTGCAATCGGAATGTTGTTAGGAAGATAGCATAAGAAGTATTGGAAGATTTCATCAAAGAAATTGCACCAAAAATAAAGAGTCACGATGAAATAAGGACCAAGTGCGCCAGCTGTCCAAAATTTCAAATATTTAGGGTCGGTGCTAGAAAAGAATAAAGAGTTAAAGAGTGGATGAACTGAAGAATGAATTTTGTGTGACAGGAATGTGAATGCAAAAATTTAAGGTAAGGCTAGCGTTGATGTATAACTCAATAACGAAAGAGCAAGAAAGAAAGTTGGAAGTAGCGCAGGTGAAGATGTTGAGTTGGATGTGAAGATTAACGAGGAGAGATAGAGTAAGAAAGAAAAGAGTAAAAATACGGAGAAAATGGGTTGAGATGGTTTGTTCATGTAAAGAGGAGAGATGAGAATTATGTGAGTAAAAGAGTGGAAGAATGTGAGTTTGGGGGGTAAGAGGAATAGAGGAAGAACTAGGTTGAGGTGGATGGATAAAATGAAAGATAAATTAAGAAGAGAGGATGCATTAACTAGAGACAGGTGGAAACGAATGATACGGAAGGCTAACGACGACTCCAGCTAGGCTTGTGATAAGGTTAAGAGAAGGAAGAATAAGAAGAAGAAGTTAGACGAAGTGATTCAATTGAAAAAATATGTTTCTGTTAAATCAAGTGTTTATTAAATAAGATCTTTAAAAAGCATGCTTATAAAAAAAACTAGTTTAATGAAGGAAATCGTCATCAAGCACAAATAGAATAAGAACGCAAAAATTTAAAGAAAAATATATATTTTTTTAATTTTTCTAACGCTAAGAATTAAGAAAGAAAAATTACAAAATTTCATCAATTAATTCTTGTTTTTAATATTGTTCTCTTGCAACTAAAAATCTAATTAAATCCTAACGGTGCGCCCCTGTAAAAAGGAGAAAGAAGCAGAGCGGTAGTCGGCGAGAAGGGATCAAAGAACTAAAATTGAAGAACAACTAAAAGAGCTGGTCGACATTCCGGAATGGAGGACCACCGAGTAATAAGAGCCGGTAGGAAAAGACTTCGAACTCAAACTGTATGTGGACGTGATTATATGAAACAAATCGCTGACGCCAATACTAAAAAATTTTAAACATACAAATTTTAACCAGCAAAAAATTACCTCTTTTTAGGAATCCGCTAAGAGTTTTTCCGATTTTTACTTTCAAATTTGTCATTTGTTGAGTTTTAAAAGAAGAATTTTGACTAATAAACTGCTTTAAAATGAACCAATCCAATCGATATGACAACTTCATAGGTAATTTCTTTTTATCTAAATAATGTATTATTGTTAAAAAAGTTAAAGTGAACTTTGTTGACCTATTTATTTTTATTGCATGAAACAAACACACTAATAGCCACCGAAAAATCGTTAACAAGCTCTACTTAATATCCTTTTTGTCATGCAAACTACTTGTTCGATATATTTATAGTAAATAAAGTTGAAAAAATATATTGCTAGAATATAAAAATTAAAAAAAAGTGGATAAGTGTAGAAAAAGTAGAAAGATTGGAAGATATCGTATAAAAGTGAAAGAAATATCAAAAAAGCTCTCATAACATAAAGGCAAAACTTCTGTTGACTTTTTTATAACTAAATTTTTGTTAATCTGAAGAAACTGAGTAAACAGGACTTTCGTATGTTTTGCGAGAATAAAACCAAGACATTATTCGGACCCTAACCAGGAAAATCAACCGTTTAAAAGTGGTTTGCCAAGTTTAGACTAAGCGAAATCGGCACAGAGGACTCACTGGATACCACAAAGAAGTTGTTACCGATAAAGAGTCCACAAAAGAAGTTTGAATAACTGAAAAGTAAAAGCAAACGAGAGAGCTGAGGCTCTAAAGATACTTAAGGAACAAATTTGGGTATATATGCAAAAGCTCCATTCAATTCAAAGTGGGTGCCGTCCACCATCGAACAAAAATAGAAACGATTCTGAATAGTGGCTCCATCATTTTACACCAGTATCAAAACTATCAAAACACTAACTTGAACGCGACCTAATTTTACAGTGTTAGGTCGATTCATTTGACCACTTCTCGAATTCAGAATACTGGAAGACAAAGACGAATTTTTGATTCCCTCAGAATCATGGAGAAAACCGCATGTGAGCAAACTGTATGGGATTCTGAGCAATTTGCTTTATCCACCTGCGGTACTTTAGTTTTAAATGTGATATAATGTTTCGCAAAAAGTACTGTCATATGTGTAACTCAAACGCTCCTAACCTGGAGAACAGATGCTGTCGGAGTACCACCTCTAAAATGGAGATCGTTGTGTCCTGAAATCAAAATGCTAGGGTTGGTTCACCCCGAGGTATATAATTCTCTCTGTAAGTCCTATATCTAGGAGGTGGCCCCTATCCAACACCTAGAGAGGCGCGCAATGGGGAGCCAGCAACCCCTCACAAGTTATTAAGCATGTGTGGGGTTGCTGGATTTATTGCCAAACAAAACCAAAGTGGATTAAGTGCAGGATAGATTTCTCTACCGATTGGAATTTCATTAGTGCAGAGAAGCTTACCGTTCAGATGTAGGTGGAGGTTGTTTCGCCACTGCTTCAATATTAATCCAAGGAAAGAAACTAGAATTGGAAGTATTTTGTAAATCTGTAAGATTTCATTGAACATTGCTTTCTTGTAATCCACGATTAATATTATTATTAATATTAATATTATTATAATAATTATCATTTATCATTAGTATTATTATGTTTTTCAATTATGTTGATTAAATACTGTTAAAATTTGGGTTTAAACAGATTAAGACATCTTTAACATTTTGACTGATCTTTGTAGTAGAAATTCCTTCAATTTCTTTAAGTAAAAGCGCGTAGTATTTCTTCTCCAACACCAAAAATAACTTGGAGTTAGTCCAATACCACCTGCAGTAAATTTCAGTTTTTTGTTTAGTTATTCAAAGTGCGTGAACGTGCTAACCGCAAGCAAATGTTACGCTATTTCAGTTAAAAATCGTTATTATTGACTCGGATAATAATTTTTAATTAACAGACGTTGGTGAAAGTGATGCTGTGAAATTTATTGTGTTGTTAAGAAAATGAGTTGGAAAAAAAATTTGTTTGAGGTAATTTTTTTTCGTTTACTATACTCATTTCTATAGCAATTAAAGGATACACAAACTTATAATTTTTATACCAAAAAGTGGGATATATCCCTTATCTATATAAATAAAAATTTAATACTTTTATAATAAAATTTTAAAGATATACATCTACAAAGAGGTATTTAAAACTATTAACATAGCAAAACATTATGCTATAATTAAATTTTGAATATAAATAGAAGACATCCCTTTCCGATTCATCAATATTTTAGTATGTTAGAAGTTTGCATTTATTTATTTTTATAACCTAAAACTTGATGATGGTATATTTATAGAATCATATATAATACTTGAAAATAGAAAATAATTTAATTCAATTTCCTACTATCAGTTTTGTTTCAGTGATATTGCGGCAATAAATATATTAGCATTACAGATTTTCTGTTACTTCAAATTTTACTGAAAACGTAATATAGTTTTCACTGTGTACGTAAAATGGTAAAAGCTTTTTTATGTAACAGATAATTTTAATAATACCAGAAATCTTTTTCAACTTTGCGAATACCTCAATAAACAACCAAGATACAGCGATTTTTTTCAAGAAACAAAACACGTTTATCTTTTTTACAACCTTAGAAAGACATGTATCAATGGTTTTTGGGCTGTTAGGCCGGCGTCGATTGTCTTGCTGACTTGACGTTTCTACAACACGAGCGGTTGGCATCTTCAGAAGTTGCTTCCTGGTTGACAGTCTGCGAACTACTGAGCTCTGCGTGGACGGAGCCCGTATTTATACGTCGGGAAGGAAGTGGGCGGGGCCTCAGTTGCTTTCGATTGCAATCGGTTCTGGTCGGTGTTGTTCGTTAAGGGTAGAGTTTTCGCACCCTTAATTATGGGTACCCATGTTTTGTTAAACTAGACTGCTTCCTCTTTTTTATTAAAGTTGTTCGGGTGCTTCACTATCTCTATGGCTTCTCTATAGAGTCTGGAATGGTATGCTGATGTAGTAGCGAGGACTTGGTTCTCCTTAAACTTAATCCGATGCTCCATAGTGAGGGTATGTTCCGCTTCGGCGGATTTGCCCGTCTGCCCCAGAAGACAGTTGGCCTTTAATCCTGGTGTTGATCGAGCGTTTGGTAGTTCCTATGTACACGCTTCCGCATCTGCACGGAATGCGGTAAATCCCCTTTAGAAAGACATGTTTTTGTATAGAAAAATAACAAACGATCTGCTTGGTGTTTAGAAAACATAAAGATTGAAGTACAGAAAGAGACAAATTATGGAAAAATTGCTTGAAGAACAATGATGCTTTAACCCTCACACAATTCAATGAACAGAGATAATGATTCAGAGCATAAAAACTGTTCAAAATATTGATGATTCTTTGTACAGATTAAGTTCACCCACTCCAAAAACCATCGAGTAACAAATTTGAACTAACTTGTATCTAATTTTCATAAAACTTTAGTATAAGAGATTCATTTTGTGCACCAGGTGCTTCGCTGACCCTCACCGTCTTGATATTCGTCTTTAGCGACACCTAAAACTCGAGTGTGGACTGATTTTGTATCAAATTTCTATAAAACTTTAGAAAACCATGGTAATCCTGGTCACCAGGTGCCACGGCGACCATCTTCATAGTGATATTCGTATTCAGCGATACACAAAACTCCCGAGTAACGAGTTTGGACTTAATTGTATCTAATTTTCATAAAACTTTGGTAAAAGTGATTCATCCTGTGCACCAGGTGTTTCGGTGACCGTCACCGTCTTGATATTCCTGTTCATCGACAGCAAAAACTCGAGCTTGGACTGATTTTGTATCAAATTTCTATAAGACTTCAGAAAACCATGTCAATCCTGGTCACCAGGTGCCACGGCGACCAACGCCATAGTGATATTCGTATTCAGCGATACACAAAACTCCCGAGTAACGAGTTTGGACTTAATTGTATCTAATTTTCATAAAACTTTGGTAAAAGTGATTCATCCTGTGCACCAGGTGTTTCGGTGACCGTCACCGTCTTGATATTCCTGTTCATCGACAACAAAAACTCGAGCTTGGACTGATTTTGTATGAAATTTCTATAAGACTTTAGACAACCATGTCAATCCTGGTCACCAAGTGCCACGGCGACCAACGCCATAGTGATATTCGTATTCAGTGATACACAAAACTCCCGAGTAACGAGTTTGGACTAAATTGTATCTAATTTTCATAAAACTTTGGTAAAAGTGATTTATCCTGTGCACCAGGTGTTTCGGTGACCGTCACCGTCGTGATATTCCTGTTCACTGACAACAAAAACTCGAGCTTGGACTGATTTTATATCAAATTTCTATAAGACTTCAGAAAACCATGTCAATCCTGGACACCAGGTGCCACGGCGACCATCTCCATAGTGATATTCGTATTCAGCGATACACAAAACTCCCGAGTAACGAGTTTGGACTGAATTGTATCTAATTTTCATAAAAATTTAGTAGAAGAGATTCATCCTGTGCACCAGGTGCTTCGATGACTGTCACCTTCGTAATATTCGTGTTCAGGGATACCGAAAACCCTAGCTTGGACTGTTTTTTTACAGAGGGCCAGGCTTAGGGGTAGTCCATGGGATTGCATCGCAGCTAGTACAGCTTATTGTGCACCCTCATTCACAGGTCCTCATTCTCCGTCAAATCCCAGGTTCTTAATGAACCAAGAAATCCTTTTGACTATGGTTACCCGATCTTCCCTTTGATCTCCAGTCGGTAGGCCAAGGGATCTCACACGCAGACCTTGCAGGGCTGGGCACAGGAATATTACGTGGAAGGCTGTTTCCTCATCCGCGCCGCATTTTCTACATAGGAGGTTTTCAACTTGAATTCTAGCTTGGACTGATTTTGTATAAATTTTCTATAAAACTTTAGAAAATCATGTCAACCCTGGTCACCAGGTGCCACGGCGACCATCGCCTTAGTGATATTCGTATTCGTGGATATAAAAAACTCGAGTAACGAGTTTGTACTGAATTGTATCGAATTTTCATAAAACACTAGTAGACAAAGCTCATTTTGGGCACCAGGTGCTTCAGTGACCTTCGTCGTCGTAATGTTAGTGTTTAACGATCCCGAAAACCACGAAATAACAAGTTTGGTTTGATTTTGTATCGTATTTCTGTATATTTTTCTAGAAGATGATGTCAACATTGGTCACCAAGTAACTCAGTGACCATCGCTATAGTATTCTCGCATTCAGTGACAATGAAAACTTCTGAGTAACGAGTTAGGACTAAATTGTTTCTAATGGTTGTAAAACACCAGTGGAAAAAGTTCATCCTGGGCACCAGGTGCTTCAGTGACCGTTGTTGATTTTGGTGTTCAACGACCTCGAAAAACCCTCATATAACGAGTTTGGACTAAATTTGTATTGAATTACTATAAATCACCAGAAGACGATATCAACCCGGTGCCTCGGTGACCTTCGCCATAGTAAAATTGTGTTCAGCGACCCCGGAAACTCCCGAGTAACGAGTTTGGACTAAATTGTATCGAATTTTTCTAAAATTTCGTGGACGAGGTTCATCCTAAGCAGCAGCTGCTTCTGTGACCATCGCCATAGTGATATTCATGTTGAGCAACACCCAAAACTACCGAGAAACGATTTTGGACTAAATTGTGTCGAATATTTTTAAAAATTTAGTAGACGAAGTTCATCCAGGAAACCAGGTTTTTCTGTGTACACATCTAGTTATTCTGTATAATTGCAGTACCTAATGGTAGGTTTATATGCTTGGCAAGTCTCGGTAAGCTTCCAGAAACACTAGCGTGTAAAAGGTGTGTTTGGTTTGACTTGCGTCAAATGCGAAGACCTTGTTGCCGATGTTTGCAGAGATTTGTCAAGCGTGTAAACCTACCATAAGGTTTTTTTATATGAACTCAAAACCACGTAACTATAAGTTTAAATTGTTAATATTTAATGGAAAACTGTATTCTGCACTTTGTCAAATACGTAAAAACAATAAAAACGATAATGTAAAATTTAATAAATTAACAAAATATATCATGAAATGTCGCCTGTCTTTATTTCGATAATTTTATATCTATTACAATAACTCTTATATACACAAGTTTATGATAATATGTACGTTACTTTTTAAGCCATGGATAATGATAAATCTTATCAGAAACATTGTTTGACACATAATCAGCTATCGACTTAGCAATAGGATCATAAATGGCAAGTTTCCGTGCTGGATTTGGAGCTGTTGAAGCTCTCGAAACATAATCACCGTAAGCCATATTGGGTCTGTCTTTATTCGAATGATCTTCTTTTATGTTGGGTTCTTTTTTGTTGTCTTTGGGTAGTGATTTGGTTGGTGTCTTAGAAGCACTTCCTTTAACTATCACTCCTGCAGTTTTTAAAGATTTTTCTAAGATTTGTTGAAGAGGTGCTGCTAAGGAACGTCGACGTGAAACTTGTTCAGATTTTGTACGGATATCTGCGTTAATATCTTTTGTTATTGGTAGGATTTGTTTGCTTGGCTTTCTTCCAATGATTTTATCAAACTTTTGGTGTGGTGGTTTAATTTGTTTAATAAGTGGTGATGTAGTTCGTTCTTTTTCTTTATTTCGAGTTGACTCTTTGGATTTTGCTAAAGATATTGTAATTTTGTGAGATAGTTTCTCAATTGGTAGTAACTTTTGTTCCTTTTCTTTTTCGTTTGAATCAGGACCAGTTGGAGTACTAGGAATTGAATCTGTTAATTTTCCACCTGGTGATACTGGTACAGAAACTTGTTTATTTAAAGTGGCGGAATATACTTTTCTTCTTAAACTAGGTGACTTTATACATCTATAGTCAGCTTTTTCTTCAACAACTGGTTGAACGGTAATAGGACGTACTTTACCTTCACCACTACCTTGAATATTCTTTATTATAGATGTTTCTTGTACACTTACTGGTCTTTGTTTGGTAGGCGTTGGATATTTTTTTCTAATTCTTGAGGTATTCTTAGTGGGTTCATTTGTTGCCACCGCTGAATTGTGTCTTGAAACTTTACCTTCCGTCGACGATGATGGTACCCGTGGAGTGTAAAATTCTGTTGTTTTAGTCTGTGTCTGAGCTGATTGTGGCTTATAAAGCTTCTTCGAAAGAGTATTTTTAACTTGGTCTTTTTCTAAACTTTTGGTTAAATTTGCTAATTCAAATATTGTCAGCTGAGGCATTGTTTTAGAAGCTCCATCGCCTTGAATTTGACCAAGTTGAAATTTACGTTTCAATACATTATACACTCCACCAACTTTACCCAAAGGTTCCTGAAGAATAGCTGTGTTTATTTGCTTTGGATCCATTTGTAGAACTGCACTTATTTTGCCATATAATTTATTTCTTTCATACGAATCCAAGTTCTTAAGTGGATTTGTTCTTATCATTCTTTTACCTTTATCTGTAATCCAAGGATGTACCATGAGTTCTTTGATGGTAATTCGTTTACTGGAATCAGCGACTAATAAACGGCTCATTAAGCTTCTAAAATCTGGTGTAAATGGAGAAAGAGCTCGGCGATGAGCAGTACTTAAACCTTTGTTAATTTGAGCTACAAGTTGTTTTCTTCGCTCTTGCGATGGTAATTGTTGACAACGACTGGTGACAAAAGGTAATTGACCAAGTACCATTCCATAAAGGATGATTCCTAGACTCCAAAGGTCAACTTCAGCACCGTATTGTTTACCGGTCACAAAGAGTTCGGGGGCAGCATATTCGGGGGAACCACAATGTGTTTTAAGTGGTGATTCAGATGTCCAGATATTGCTAAGGCCAAAATCAACAATTTTTATTTGCGTTTGAACACTATTTAACATAACATTTTCCATTTTTAAATCACGATGGACAACACCTAAATTATGCATATGAGAAAGCGCAGATGCAAATTGTCTTGCATAAATTTTTGTTAACTTTTCATCTAATTTGCCATTTGATTGTTTTTTTACAAAAGCGCAGAGATCTCCACCATTGGCTAATTCAGTAACAAGATAATAAACGTTATCAGATCTCTGCATAGTTTGGAAAAGGGTTACAATACAAGGGTGATTCAGCTTCGCCATGATTTTAGCTTCTCGATACAGATTTTTAATGACATAGTCTTCTTTAATATGATTAACATCCATAATCTTGATTGCCACCCTGACATTGAGTATGGTATGAACGGCCTCTTCAACTCTGGCAAAGTTTCCTTTCCCTAAGGTGATACCGGTGAATAAGTAGTTTCCAATAGAGAAAACTTTTTTTCTGCGAACTTCTTGAGTCATAACTAATGTAGTATAATTCTATTGGGGATTTCACATTCACCAAGAAAAAAATCTAACAAAAATATTCATTTTACAGATAAAACACTTAAGGGAAGGAAATAATAAAATTCTACCCGCTTGTGCTTTTCAAAATTGACAAACTAATATTAAGACAGTACGACATAATAACCTAGAATTTTGGCAATTATTGACTCCTTGATTTTATAAAATAAATTTAACTAATCAAAATGACCCATTTTTGTAATTACCATGGTGTCTTCTATATAACTGAAAATTACTTAGCAAATGCTCTAGGACCTAGGAATATATATATTTTTCTTAAAACAAATGACCAAAACACAGATTACTTGTGTAGTTATAAAAAACAAGTTTAGCAAAGAAACATTTTTGTAGTTTGAGGAATAAAAGTATCAACAGAAAATATCTTTAGATTTTAGCTGTAGACTGAATAATCTCCAAATTATACGAAGAGCAGCAGATCTGGATCTCTGGATCTGGAAAATTACAATCTTACAGGGCAATTCTACAGGGCATCTTGAGATTCTAAGCGTCGAAGCAACCCAATCCATAAAGTTGCCTACAGACATTATGCCTTAAAAACGAACTCACACTAGTATTAGTGGATGTAAGTTAACACAAAAGGAAAACGCTTAAGGTAGAGAGGAGGCCTCAATTATTATACTGATGGATCTAAAAGATCAGAGGGAGTAAGTAATGTTAGGCTCTCAATAGCCCTAGGACACAAAGCTTTTTGTCTTGAACTGCAACCAGTCTCTTAAGCAACTGGCTTAACAAAGTTACTTTACTGTGGGTATTAAAAGAAATTGTCGGAAACGAGATTTCTAATAGTCTCGCAAAAGAGGAAATTGGTACTCCTTTTATTGGACCTAAACGTTTCTGTGGCATAATTGGGAAAAGGAACTCAGTGCAACCTACTGGAAAAAAATTCCATGCCAAAGACAAGCTAAAAGGTTAATCCTGCTTTTACTGCGATACTCTAAAGTACTCTTAGAGCTTCAGAAACACGAACTCCGAGTAATTGGAGGAACTCTCCACTGAGGTAGCATCTCTGTAAAAAGGCAAAGTGGGCAGTGGAATATAAAGATTTGGTGAGTATGCAGATGAAACGGCTGAATTTATTATTTGTAATTGTAACTGCAAAATAATTGTTTGCCAATGACACATATATCGGGGACATGACTTCTTAGAACCTGGTTAGTCTAGTAAGGTCACCTGTGCCAATCGACTCCACTTATAATTTACACCTACAATCTACATCAAGGTTCTGAAAAACCTTTAACGAAGGTTTCTAAAGTAAATTAGGCAAAAAAGAGCAGAAAGTGTGGCAATTTGTGGAAATTTTGAGACCAAATAATATAACAGGTCAGAAAAACATTTTATATCAGAAATTAAAAAAAGATATGGCTGTCATAGCAAAGGAAAATGTTTTGAGAGAGCTTTAAAGCCATCTGTTTAAAAACAAAAACTGGCTAAGTGCGAGATAGCGAGATAGACCCGCGGAAGAAAGGTTTCGTACCATCGTTAATATTTTCATTTTTTTATATAGTATTTGTTGTGGCAACGGAAATACATAATTTGTAAAAATTTAAACTTTCTAGCTATCAGGGTTTATGAGATACAGCCTGGTGACAGACAGACAGACAGACGGACAAACAGCGGAGGCTTAATAATAGCTATGGCACCCTAACCTGATCGAGCTAAAAAGATCAAAATACATTCAATAAAAACTGAACCTCAATCGTTTTTAAAATTATAATGAAATAAAGACCATAACGATATTATTGCTTCTACTTCAATAGCAAACAAAACAGTTTATTATAGGTCTCATGTAAAATCGAATTACTAAACTCATCGGTTTTTTTATAACACCAATAACTGTTGTTTAAATTTCAGTTTCTACTGAAATACGAACTTATAAAATACATTTTAATTATCCTCAATTCGAATAAAAATAAACACAGACATTTTATGGATCCATATCCGATCGACAGATGCTTTAATCTTTACAAAACTAAAACAAACCGATTGATCTTTGATTAGTTTTTATTATTTTTATAACTATATTTATTTGATCATCTAATTTTAGAAACAACTGTTTGTTACGCTACTGACTATTATTTTAAAAAATAATTTATAGTTCTAAAATTTCAACAGGTCATTTTCAAATAATCAGTTAGTAGTTAGTATATATTTGCAATAAAGTAGTAAATTTTAAACATTATACATATATTTTATTTTGTTTATAAAACATTTTTAAAAAATGGGGTCTAATGTAAATTCACAATAATTTATAGATACAGAGTGTCTTAGGGGAATTTAGGTTACAATTACAAACAATGCGATAACAAATACAAATTTATATTCGTTTCTAAATATTTGTTTTTTAATATTTAAATTTAACCCAAATAAAAACAGATTCATGTAAAAAGAACCAGAACAAAACATATAAAAGTACAATTTTTACAAACATATTCCTCTATAAGTGCCGTCCTCATCGTGGAGATTCTGCGCTGCCTTCAAGTCCTGTCCACTATATAACCACGAACACTGTGAGATATGTGTCCTAGATATACGGTCTTTTTCATTTTAATTGTTGTTAGCAACTCTCTGTCTTTTCCCATTCTTTGATGAACTTCTTCATTAGTGCCGTGATCTACCCACATACGTCGAAATATCCACATTTCAAAAGCCTCAAGACGATTCATTGTATTTACTTTCATTGTACTACTCCATACAACAAAACTGGATACACATAGCAGTTGACGGATCTGAGTCTTATTGCTACTTAGTGGCTAAGATCGCTTAGCAAGTTCCTCATCTTTTTCAGGGATGGATAGTGGAATTTTGGATGAAGTCAGTTTAGAATCAGTCGCTTTGTGCCATTCGCTGCTTGCTTTCTGGTTTTCCTGGTGTTGTTTACCTCTTTCCTGTTTCCTGTGTATTGGTGTGTAATCCCTCGTTGTACAGTGTGGGTTTGGAAGATTGATCCTGCGGCGTGTCTAATCCTGTCGTCGTCCTGTATCTACCTGTAAGAGAGGGGGGTTTCTTCAAGAAGGTCGTCCAGTTCTGTTGGAAGGTCTTGAGGTTCTTTTGGCTTCTTCATTTCAGTGGATATGGAGGGTCCTCTGGGCGGTGATGTTAATTCCCTGTAAAGTCAGAGCGACGTATCGTTGTTGTAGCGTCTGAAATCAAGAAGGTAGAGGAATTATTTTTGTATTTTCGTAGACAAGACTTAGGTATAGGTGGTGTAGGTGTTTTGCTTCGCGGATAATGGCTCTCTCTGTGGTAAGAAAGGAAGGAAGGAGTGAGTCTTTGAGAAAGAGTAGAGTATGGCACGGCCGGGCGGCCTTATAATCGACAAAAAGTCGAATAAAAGTTTTTTAAGTATGCAGTAGGGATTTGGAGTTTACCACTCAGAGCACCTAACCTCGCCTTCTCATTTTCTTGATGGTGAGTTCGACGTCGGTTTCCCATTATATTGTTCAAGTGAATCGCACGCTGAAAGAATGTCAATCAGCAAACATAAAAAAGGATAAAAACATAAACAGATACACACATACTCCCATAACAACATATAAACAAATTTATTATTATTTTTTTATTCCTAGGTATAGACCTAAATACAAATGTACCGAGAACATCTATTGGGGCAGAAGAGACAATTTATTAATTTGGGATTTAAAGGCCTGCAAGTTAGGACGAGTGGGGAAGACGTGGGAAGGTAAGGAGTTCCACAATCTGGAGACCCTGGGGATGAAGGAACAGTCGAATCGATCCGTTCTCAATGTACAGTATAAGGGTGCATGAAGTTGAACGTCGCGTTGCTCTGGCTGGTCTGGCAAGTAGAGGCATTATAGAGCGGAATTCTTCTGAGTAAAATCCGTTTATGTATCGGTAAAACAAGGAAAGATCAGCCACTGCTCTTCGGTGGGATAATGGGGATAGGTTTTTGGTGATACTGGTGTCGTTTATTAGTCGAACTGCTCTTCTCTGTATTGCATCAAGAACTCCGAGCCTTGACAGAGCAGCCGAACCCCATACATTCGAGCAGTATTCAAGATTAGGCCGTATTTGGGCTTTGTAAAGAGTAGCTAAGTTGGATGGAGAAAAATATTTCCGTGCTCTAAACAGAAAGCCTAATTTTTTTCCTGCTGCAGTTGATATGGATGCAATATGTTCGTTCCATAGTAAGTCCTGGGAGATCGTTAAACCAACCAGCGTAATGGAGTCGCCCGCTACCAGTGTCTGATCGTTGATTGTAATGGATGAGTCGCATGTTTGCCTCTTGTTGGACAGGCAACATGTCTTTGTCTTGGAAGCGTTGAAATTAACTAGATTCTTTCTTCCCCACTTGTCTACAATTCTCAAATCTTGATTGAGAGAAGCCGTTATGGATCTTCTGTCCTCTTCCAGAATATCTAGAGGTTTGGGACGGTTGTGCGCTTTGCTACAGTGTAGGTTGCTATCATCTGCAAAACCATGTATCGGGTTATTAGTGGCTAATTGATAGACAAAATACCAAGCAGAAGAATGAATAGACAAAAACAAACATATAGATAAAGACACAAAGAAAGTGATGATAAGTATAGATAAGCAAACAGGTAGACAAACTGACTGAAGCATGACCAGAAAAAAAAGTAGGATTTAAAACCAGACATGTTATAAAGAATGTAACGACTAAGAATATTCAGACATGTTATACTGGATTTATAACAAGGTGTTTAAACCAACAGTTAAATCAGCAGCAATGAAAGTTCTATTAAACCTTCCTCCTATTCACATAATTTGAAGAAATAGGCAAGGATGGGCTTCTTCAGACTGCAAGAAATTAAACAAACAGACATAATGCTAAGAGACAAACAGACCTAAGTTCAGACAAATAAACAGATGACAGATATGATGAACAGTATAACACACGAAAAGACAAACAGACCAAATAAATAAGTAAATTTCACTTTGGTTAATTTCAGATGGCTGAAAATCGGCATCATGACGAAGAAATAGAAATGGCAGAGTTAGATAAATCCACTGCTGATATATTGCAAAAGGATAACAAAACCATATCAACCGGATGTTTGAGATTTTTTCACAAAAGTAAGCTGCTTTAATCTATATCAATTTTTTTGTATCTTATGTACTCTTTTTTTAGCATGGGCGAAATTTACAGAAACCAAAGAATTACATCCTGATGATTTAAATAGTTTGGATTTGTATTATCTCAGTAAGTAAAATTGGATTTTCAATTCAAGTATTCTATACACGTGTTTCGTAATGATTTATACACATATTGAACCGTTAACTGCAGTATCGCCATCTTTTTAAGAGAATACATACTAAACGAAGTTCAAATAAGTGCGACTTCAATTTTTGTTCGTATAATACGAAGAGATTATGTAGAAAGGATATAGATGTCGCTTAATTTTATAATTTCGATCTCACTCATATTTTTACAATCTCGAATAAACGTTATTTTATGGTTTAAATCCTAAAAATTATTTATGTTTTTAAAAGTATTAAATCATATTTAATAATCAAGTTTTTATGTATATTTCGTTTAATTTTATTGGGATTTTAAATATTACTGTTTTAACACAATCTTTATAATACTTTCATTAGTAGTTTAGTGCACTTAGCTAAAAAAAGGCTATTTTGGGCAAAAATTCTGTACAGTAAAAGATGCATACCACTTTGTAGAGCAGTTTTGGACGAATGTGTGATTTTAGTTTTACTTTAGGATGCAGGAAAACAGTTTAGAAAAATCATGCGTTTTTTGGTTTTTCGAATCTATCTTGAAAACTAAGATAATTACAGTATTCGACCAATAGCAGAAAATGTAGAGAATTTTATGACGTTTAAAATGGTTCTTACTGCGACCCAATCGGATCATACCTTGTAACCTTAAAATTTCCCTAGGCTAGCTCCTAAAGATCGTGGCTTGGTTCTGAGATTTATTTAATTTACTCCAAAGATTAATTAAAGGGGGCCAAGTACAGACACACAAATAAAATTCGAAAAATCAGTTTTAAAATGGTTTATTATTTTAACTATGTTGAGTAAAATAAATTAATAAAATGAATTAATAAATTCTTTTATTTTTGGGGATTTTCGATGGCTTCAGTCGGAGATTCGATAACTTGTGGAACGGAATTGTAAGATGGATGGAGTTTCGTACGATGTGGAAAGGAACCGCAAACGGTTTGGAACACCCTTTAAAGGACTTCCTGTCGAATTTTAATGTCGATAATGGAAGAACGAAACTGTAAACGGTTTTTGAACCGGGACTTCCTGTCGGATTTTTCGTACGACCTAGAACGGAACTGCAATTGTAATGAATCTCCTTTCAAAGACTTATTGTCGAATTTTCATTAATGGAGGAACGGAACTGCAAAATGGCGTCGGCTTTAACTGATTGTCGACTGACTGCGTGATTTCTCATATGTTTATAGCTGGTCCTTAATAGGGCCCTTCTTATAGTTGGCAATAACCCTATTAATAAAATTGGAATCAAAACTCCGACTTTCAAATAATATTTATCGAACACAATCGCTATACGTCTCTCCAAATTTCGAGAAAAAATTAATTACCTTTCTTGTTTAAATATTATAATACCACAAAAACTGACCTTGAACAATAGCAATTGTATTCGAAAATTTAAATGTTAGTAAAATACATAAAATATTATATTCACCGCATTTTGGATTATATTTAACTAATAAAATTAAAACCAAGGCAAAATGGTACTCACCAGAACAGAAGGGCGAAGGTAGTCGGACATAACTCTGAATTTAATCAAATTCACCGACAAAATAAACGAATTTAAATCAAAAACTCTCGAAGAGACATATTCTCTCCTTCCCAACTAGCAATTCCCTCTCGTATCACCGTGATAACAATAGATAATATAAAAATATTTATAGTCTGGATGGTATGCTCGAAAACGAACGTTACAAACGTTACAACCTTTTCGAGAAAAATAAGAAAAAGTACCGAAAAACGTGATTCTTAGAAAAAACTTTAAAAATTTGTAACTCCCTTAGTTTAGCGATATAAGCAACGACCTTTCTGTAGAAAGTAGCTCTTATTATGTAGAATAAGCTAGCAAATATAAATTTACGTGGAAATTATAGTTTCCGAGATATTCAATTTCCAAATTTTTGAACGCAAAATTTTGCATATTGTTGTTTCGCTTCCCGTTTTTTTAAAAATTAACTTTTTGAACTTTTTTAAATGAATTTGAAAAGCTTAACGTCCGTACTTCAAAACTGTTGCGGGATCTGACCGCGCGATCGGTTCGCTTTCTGTTTGACAAGGCCTTTAAGCTCAGGGCCGTAAGAGGAACTTTATTATACCAGCAGGTACTGACTGTTTTTTTCAATTATTTTACTTAATAGTAAACCAAATAAAAGACTACTAACACTAAATAAAATAACAGTAACATACGAAGAAGAATAAATATATCAACACTAAATAATTTAAATTTTTCTAAAACTCCGGTCGACGACAATACTCGGAAAATCCAAGAAAGTGTGCAACCCAAGCCTATATAGATTAAAACCAGGTAATATAATACAATGGAAGCAATAACCAGCCGTCGTTAAACACTGATTAAAATAAGATAAAAGAGTCTGTACGAAAAGTATCTTCATATAAGCCTATATACGTATAGTTATATAGAATTATATTTGTTGTGTTTTAATTATTCATGAAGTTATACTTCTGGTGATCGTTCTAAACATAAAAAAGGACACTTAATGGTATAATTTTGTAAACACCGAAACATATAAATCATCAAAAAATCTCTTTCAACTCATTTTTACATGCAGATGAAAAATATAGCTTTTTTCAATTAATCTCACTACTTTGATTATAGCAACTTCAAAAAAAAAAAAACAAATAAGAAGTACATTAGGAACCAAATGATTTATTTGACATTCCAAAAAAAATCCTTTTATAAGAACTCAAACTCTGACACACACTCAAAATAAATTTCTATTGATATAACAACATCCTTCATATATAGAAATATAAATAATTCTATATCTGGAAAAGACAATACGAAAAACATATTTTATTAGGAAAAATCCACTTTTCATATTTCCATATATAGATTTTTCTTTGTTTTCGCGATTCTACTTGATTAGGGCATGATTGATCGTCAGAAAAGTGGGTGCGGATTGAAAATTAGTTAATTTGATTGATTATGAATACATTTCCATTAATATTACCAACAAATATAAATAAATCAGAAAGCTATCGAGTATAATATAATCTATATACGAGGAATGATATTTTCCATACAGAACTGATTTTTCAGCTACTTCTAGTTAACATAAACTTAATAAAATAATCCTCTTCAGATTTTATACACTTATGCCAGCGCTTTATCCATTAACGCTTATTCATAGGTGGTTTTCAATGTATTCAGCGATTAAGTTCTTGAATATGAGATTCTCAACCTCCTCCTGTAAAGTCTCGAGTCTTCTTTATGTTGTCTTGGTTAATATTCATGACTACATCCCACAGATATGTATGAAGTACATAAAACATATAAAGAGTCTAATTTTGATGTCAATTTTGAGGTCATAACTTTGAAACTAGAAAAAAATCATTCAGTTTATAATCTTATTTACAATCAGAAGAAAATCTTCATAATATGTCTAAGGAACTTTCTTCTTTTGATGGTGTACATCAATTGTTTAACTCCTTCTTCATTCTCTTCAGTACTGCCTTGTTGGTTATACTGGATATTGTTAAATTGTTCTCGATGTTCATTATGGTCACTTCAAAGATTTCTTCTGAGTAAAGGTAAAAAATAAAAGTGGTAATCCAATACAGCTCTTCCTAACTTCTCAAAGAATGTTTACTAAAGGATCATTCTTGACTAACGTGTTACTTTATTGCTTAAAACAAAAACCAATTGGTTAGGCCAAAAGTTAGTTTTTAAACTAATCTCTAAACAATGAGAAAAAATGTAAATCAGTTTATAACATCCCAGAATCCTGGAAAACTGCTCGAGTACAACCAGTCCCCAAGAAAGGCTGTAAAACCCAGCCTTCTAACTATAGACCTATAGTTCTTCTATCTGTTATTAGCAAAACTATGGAGAAATACGTAAATCAGGAGATCCTGAGCTACCTTGAGACACACAACCTTTTAAGTGACGGCAATATGGTTTTCGCCAACGAAGGTCAACAGCCGATCTACTAGCTTACTAGCATATGTAACTCATGTCTGGAGTGATGCCATTCACCGCTATGGGGAGACTCAAATAGTATCACTAGACATCTCAAAAGCATTTTATCAAGTGTGGCATGCGGCTCTTTTGAACAAACTGCATTCATACGGACTCTCGCAAAACCTTTGTAGATGGATATCCAACTTTCTTTCCAACAGGCACATCCAAGTTGCTGTAGATGGACATTCTTCTAACCTCTACAAGATCAACGCTGGAGTTCCCCAAGGATCGGCTCTAGCTCCTGCTCTATTCTTATTACACATTAATGATCTACTAGAAGCCACTAATAACCCGATACATGGTTTTGCAGATGATAGAAACCTACACTGTAGCAAAGCGCACAACCGTCCCATACCTCTAGATATTCTGGGAGAGGACAGAATATCCACAACGGCTTCTCTCAATCAAGATTTGAGAATTGTAGACAAGTGGGAAAGAAAGAATCTTGTTAATTTTAACGCTTCCAAGACAAAGACATGTTGCCTGTCCAACAAGAGGCAAACATGCGACTCATCCATTACAATCAACGATCAGACACTGGTAGCGGGCGACTCCATTACGCTGGTTGGTATAACGATGTCCCAGGACTTACTATGGAACGAACATACTGCATCCATAGCAACTGCAGCAGAAAAGAAATTAGGCTTTCTGTTTAGAGCACGGAAATATTTTTCTCCATCCAACTTAGCTACTCCTTACAAACCCAAATACGGCCTAATCTTGAATACTGCTCGCATGTATGGGGTTCGGCGGCTCCGTCAAGGCTCGGAGTTCTTGATGCAATACAGAGAAGAGCAGTTCGACTAATAAACGACACCAGTATCACCAAAAACCTATCCCCATTATCCCACCGAAGAGCAGTGGCTGATCTTTCCTTGTTTTACCGATACATAAACGGATTTTGCTCAGAAGAACTCCGCTCTATAATGCGTCCACTTGCTAGACCAGCCAGAGTAACGCGACGTGCCAGCACCCTTATACTGTTCAATGCCCGACATCGAGAACGGATCGATTTGATCGTTTCTTCATCCCCAGGGTCTCCAGATTGTGGAACTCCTTACCTTCCCACGTCTTCCCCACTCGTCCTAACTTGCAGGCCTTTAAATCCCAAATTAATAAAGTGTCTCTTCTGCCCCAATAGATGTTCTCGGTACTCTTCTAGGACATACCTACTTAATAAAAAAAAAAAAACATTCTTTAGTGAGAAGAAATTATACGTGTAAACAATTTAAAGACAGTGAAGCATAAGCTTAACTTTAATAGTAAGAAATTTACTTGTTCAGTGTAATTCTATAATATTAAACTCACATTCAAAGAAACTCATTTCAATCCATTTAATGACACTAAAATCTCGTCGTCTAAGCCTCAAGTGTCAACAGCTTTAGTTAGATAAAGTTCTGTGAATAATAATTCGGTTTCACATCAGCATTCTAAGCTTTATCTTATGTGGTGACTGACAAATGTTTTAAAGTCTTACGAATTGGTTAAAATTACTGAATCTAATTAAATACGTTCTTGAATTTCATGCAATTTTAAACTTTGCGCGGATTTAGCAAATTAGTACAACGGGAACTAACGACTTTTCAGAACTTTTTACTTATAGAGCCATTAAAGTTCAAACAAGTTTTGTTGTAAATGAAGTATACAATTTTTAAAGTCGGAACGTGTATTGTTTAGGGCAGAAATTTAAATGAGAAGCAAAATAAATTAAATATAGAAAAAATTATGGAGAGAAAGTTGGAGTAAAAAAATGATTACAATGAAATAAAAAGTGATTCCTGTAATTTATCTATCCATATACTGATGTTGTAACACACAACTCTATTGTTTCCTCCTTTTCTTGTTAGAATTTTGATGTTTCCTTATACTTATAGCAGCTCTTTTAGCCCTATATTTCTTAGAAAGTTTAGGATATTAACTGTGAAAGGCTTTCGCGGCCATTGTCTATTGTATCAATGGTTTTTGGGCTATTAGGCCGGCGTCGATTGTCTTGCTGACTTGACGTTTCGCCAACACGAGCGGTTGGCATCTTTAGAAGTTGCTTCCTGGTTGACAGTCTGCGAACTACTTAGGATATTGTTGGGCTTCAAGTTAGGTAGGTCTTTCTCTTCTATTTCATATGATCTTAAGTTTTTAAGTTAGGTTTCTTTCTTAAAAAAGTGGTCTTGGTGTGGTTGATATTAAGTCCCATCGAATCACAGATGATATTTTTATATTTCTCTCTTGTGAGGATAACCACGTTATGAGAATACCCTTGGCTAGGTATTCCTAGTTCAGTCACTTGCCAGAGTAAACTGTCCACGGTAAGACTCCACATCAGTGGGTTACTTCCCTCTGCGGGCAGCCTCTGGTCTTATTGATGGAGATAGTGTCTTGGTCTAACTTTATTTCTGCAATTCTTGTGGACAGCAATTGCGACAATCAGGTGAAAGTCATTTTATCGATTTCTCTCTCATTAATTGCTCCTTTGACAGCCTGATGTGTAGTATTGGCAAAGGCCCCTCTATGTCTAGAAAGGCACATACCATCGTTTCTTTTTTATTTAGAGTGTCTTGGCTTTCATCAGTCAATTGTATTAAGGTGGTCTTCGTAGATTTTCCAGCTTGATACGCATGTTGACGAGGGTGCAGTGGCACCTGTTCCAGGAATTCTGTTCTAATGTAATTGTTCTACAGATTTTTCCAACAAAAAACGTCTTAAAAACAAACGATGTAATGCTGATTGGTCTAAGGAATTTGGGGTATGCAGTGACCAGTTTCCCAGCCTTTGGGATGGTGGTGATTCTGAACCTCCTTCACTCTTCTGGTATGTATCCCAGTTCAAAACTGCTCCGACTGATTCAGATCAAGTGAGGAATAATTGCTTTCCGCCCTTGTTCTTCTAGGGTAGGAAATATTCCGTCAGTTTCAGGGTTTCAAAATGGCTCAAAGATTTTCATAGCCTATCTCATCCTTTCTTCATTACATATCTGTTTTGCCATTGCATTGTCTTTCCTGGTTGGTCTTTTAGTTTTATAACTCGTATTTCCTGGAGTGATTCTTTCTACAGGAAAGTGAGTTTTTAACAGGAACATGGCTCGCTCTTTTTTGTGAAGCGTCCATCTGACTTGCGCAGTGCCTTTACTGTTTCTACTCTTCCTTTCGCCAGGACTTTTACAGCAGAATGTGTAGAGTCTATTTCTTTGCAGAATTTCCCGAAGCTATTTCTCTTAGCTTTTCGCGTTGTGGGTGGTGTTTCGGATCGTAGATTTGAAAGATAACTGTTCGACCCGATTGCGTCGTTTAACTTTCTAGTCCTCTGAAAAGGACAACTCAATTCATAGGCACCTAGTATTTGCTCGTTTAAAACTATGAGATTATTCTCTTGAACTAGGTGGTTTTTGGCTTTCCCTGTGCTCGAAGGCCTGTTCAGGTTAGTGTTATAATTTTTCCAGTTGATTTTCGTGGGGTTTCTCTTGATTATAGGCTCAAGAGAATTGCACTTTAATCTGAAGATGATTAATCTGTAATCAGATAGCTACAATAAAAATAATAGATTATAATAGATAATAAGTGATAATGAAAAAAAATCTAAAACCATTCATATTAAACTAATTTATATATTTTACGAACTTTACATCAGATAACACACAATTATTACAAATTATTTCATTCTTTACAAACAAATCCAACTAAAATTTCATATCGAAAGAGTATCATCTAAAAGTTATAATTGCTTCTGGAATAAGTCCTTATCAATTCCAGACCTCCAGTTCTAAAGAACTTTTGTTTTATTTCAGTGTTCAGTTTCAGTATCTCTTTTCAAAGTTGCGTAACATTCATGCAACTGTAACGGTTTTTTACTACACTCAATTGGAGTTTAAGAGAATAGCGAAGAGAGTCAAAAGTTTGTTTTTTATTCCCTGACTTCGGATCTAACTTTAACCCTAAGGGTATTACAACTTCTTGGCCTGTATAAAATATTTTTGACTTTAAAGCTTGAACTGAATATTTTTTATTGAACTCAATTCACATTATATATTAGAACGTCATAAAATATGTCAAAAATGTACTGACGGTATATAAGTACAAACCAGAAAACTGTATTGTAAGGACAAAATATTTGAAGTTATGAAAATAAAATCGCCTGGATTGGTTTCTAGAAAAAGTTGGCAAAAATTCCGTCTTTCCAAAAGGGTTTTAGGAAGGGCCACAGTGTTATGGATAACTTGGTATTAGTCTATACTGAGGTAACAACAGTGTTAACAAAAGAACACAATCCCATTGCAGTCTTCCAAAATATCAAAGGAGCTTACGATAACATTTTAATTACATCCCTAATATCCTTGTCGTACAATTTATCATCCCCAAAGATGTATGTGACCTCATTAGCTCTCTGCTCACGGACAGAAGGATTTTCATAAAATCTCCTCATGATAATTCAATCCTAGATCCTGGCGTATCTGGTAGAGGAGTATCTCAAGGATTACTACTTAGTCCATTATTATTTAACCTCAAATGTAGTTTTCTTGAGGAATCTTTCCCCTTAAAAGTAGTGGATACATGGATCATTTTGCATTCATTTGCTGCTAGAAATCTACCGAAAGCTCTTTTGCCCTTCTAATTTAATCTAGTTTGACTAGAAATTCTGATTAAATAGGATTAAATCTTTTTCCGCACAAATGTGTGGTTTTATATTTCAAAAAAGGACATTTCCTAGTCCTTAGATCAAAATCAATGATTGGATGATATGAAGAGTGGAGGAAAGGATCACGTCTGTCTGTATCAAAAAGTGTTCATTCCAACTCATTACATCAAAAGGGCGCCACTGTAGCATGAGTGTAATAATATAAATAATAAATAATAATAATATAAATAATTAAATACCCAAAAATTGTTATTATAACTTTGCATGTAACTCGCATCATAAATCTATAATAATATTAATAGTTAATTTATTGATTCTTTCGATGTAGCTAGATTTGTGTGGTCGTATTAATATTTAGTCTTTAAAACAAATTTGACCATTCTTAATCGTCTATCTTCAAGAAAATGTTGATGTTTATTTTGTTATTAAATTTTCTTGCAACAAACGCTAAATTAAATCCTCTGAGTGATAAAAATAGTGTTAGAAAACAAAATTTAGTTTTATGTATAGTTGAAGGATTCCAAAATTGTGTGGTTCTTAGAGAATTCTCATCTATGACTTTAATTATAGATGAAGAGAGTGATTTTGAAGAATTTCCTTTTTATTATATAAAAAATTTGAATGTGAGTTATAATATATTAAAATTAAATCAAATACAACGCCTATCACCATATTATCAGAGTAAAAAGGTGTCGTACGTAATAAAATATACTTCGTTTAAAAAATTTGTTACAGATATTCATAAACTGGTACATATTATAAGTTGGAATTTAGAAACTAAATTTTTTGTAGTATCCTATAAAAACTTTAATAATACATTAGAAATAGTACGAAATATATGCGATAAATTATGGGAAAACGATATTTTGAATGCTATAGTAATAATACCTGATTCTACTGAAAATAATTTTAATATATACACTAAATATCCATTTTCTTCAGACTTAAACAATGTAGTTATGATTGATTCTTGTAAAAATGGTAAATATATAAATCCTGTTAAATTATTTGAAAATAAAATACCAAAAGCTTTTAAAAACTTTACAATTTCAGTAATTTTAAGTTATCAACCTCCTTATGTTATATCGGATACAAAAGGTATAGATATCTCTATACTGGAAGCTATAGGAAATATATTAAATATTACTATAAAATACTCAAAGGTAAAAATATCTGATGATGTAGATTTATACGAGAATGGATCTATGACTGGAGAATTTCTTGATTTACATAGAAAATCAGTAGATGCACTTCTTGGTGGTTATACTTTAAATATTGCTAGATTATTATATTTTCAACCTAGCTATCCTTTTTTAATAGACACTTTCGTATGGTGCGTTCCTCATGAGTTTGTTTATGCCAACGCTACATTTATGTCGAAATCTGTTCTAATTTTAACTTTATCTGTTTATATTCTACTAGTTATTCTTATTTGGTACGTAAATAACAAAGAGTTAAAGAAGAACCGAAGGTATCATAGTTTTATTGATATAATCCAACATAGCGTATCAATATTGTTAGGAGTGGCAGTTCCGAGATTACCAAAATCAGGAATGTTGAAATACCTTATATTATTGTTTATATTTTTTGCATTTTATTGGATAGCAATATATGGCAGTCACATGCAACAGTTATTCATAGGAGTAAACCCAAAAGAAAAGTACAATACTTTAAAAAAAGTTTACGACTATGATTTACAAACCTATTATTTAATAAACTCTTTTAAATTTATGGACATCTACGACGAGGTACCCCGAAGTCTGGTAAACAAGAAAAGAATATCATGCTCATCAGAATTTAAATGTATAAAATATGTTATAGATGGTAACGCTGCTTTTTTAGTTAAAAATAATATAAGGAAGTATTCATCCCAATTTTTGGCAAAACATGGAAAAAATGCATTTTGTTTCGATTTTGCTAGCGGCATTTTATTTACCATAATGATGAAAAAAGGTTGTGTGTTAACAGAATTAATAAATCAACTAATATTTGAAATGTGGTCCGGTGGATTTGTAATAAAATGGAGAAGAGATTTTATAACTGAATATAAACCAAACTATAATAATATTACAGTAAGCAATATAAGTTTTATAGATATTTACGTGCCATTAGTAATACTTTTCAGTGGTTGCATGTTATCTGTTTTTGTTTTCTTTTTAGAAAAATTGTATTTTTATAAAGCACATAAATAATAAAAATATTAACGTTTTTTATTAACTATTCTAAGTAAATATGAAAGACCGCTATTTAAATATTGATTTACATCGTGATTGCCTTAATAGGATTTTGAATGCTAACACTATCAATAATCTAAGCCTCATTTGGTGAATATTCCTTTGGTGATATTTTCTTTTTTTTTGTGGGTAGGCTTGGATATTTCCATTTTGTTGGATTTTTATTTGGTTAATTCACGTGAATGATTTGCTAAAAATTTCGATACGTGGATTCGTGGACTACCGAAATAGGATCACGAAAGAAACGATACAGGGTGTTGTGGGAATAAAACATCGTCGGATTGACTGCTTTAACCCCTAATTACATAAAGGGGTTCTTGGACCTGGCGAACATATTCTTGGTCCTGGCTAATCTTTTTTTTTTGGTCCTGGCTGAACATTTTTGGATCTGGCTAATCTTTTTGGGCCTGGCGAACATTCTTGGATCTGGCGAACATTTCCTCTGGCTTGGGTTATTATTTTGGAACAATAGCCTTTGGACTGGTTCATCATCCTTGATCCAGGTGTATTAATCTGGAACAACGCAACCTGACACCTTTACCCGAGCAGTGAGGCTATTACAGGAAGACTCTCATCAAAAGAGAAGCGTAGTTACAGATAAGCCTAATTGAATTATTTATTCCGACTCTTTTATATATATGTATATATAGACATTGTTTTTTTTTGCGGATGTAATACTTTGTAATTTTTTTTTCTAATCTTAGGTTCTAATTATTTTATGCGCTGGGTGATCACTCTTGCTTTGTGTGCCATTAGCTGTGTGGCATTATTTTTTTTTATATATTTACGTACCACTATATATATTGTTGGGTTTATTGTAATTTTTCTTATTATAGTGAATATACGAGATAGATCTATTTTGGTGTCTTACTCAGTCAATTACCCACTCACCTCACCTAATCAATTAATAATTTTGATTGAGATTCCTTCTTTATTTATTTATCTTCAGCGAGGTAGGTCAGTGCCTGGAACAACAGGGGTTTCCGATTTGTACCGTCTAAATCGGTGGCGCCACTCACTTTTTTTTGTACTTACCCTCTACGGCTGAGCTGGGCATAATTTGCCAGTAGAGAAGACCACTTACCGATCTCAGCTGGAGTTGGAAATTTCAATTTAAACAATTTGAATAATTTTTCAAATTTTTTTTTTTTTTATTAAAAGTACGTGGCAACTTTTTAAGAATCATATTCTTAGGTTTTTTAGGCCATGATATTATACTGTTTTCTTGTCCCATTCTACTATCAACTTTTCCTTAAAGAACGGGCTTTCTTCTCTTAATGGTGTTCATTACTTCTAAATCTTTTTCATTCTCTTCATCACTGCCTTATTGTTCACTTTGTTTATAAATGAGATTCTTAACATCCTACAATATCTATGGAGACCTACGTAGGCTTTTTGGAAAAACATGGGTCTTAAACCTTAAATAAAACAACAAAATCCAATAATAGCGATTACTGATACAATGAGTTTGTTTCCTAGGGCGGCCTTGGAGGTAATTCTAGACCTTTTTTCCTTATATTTACATATATAAAAGGATTGCCCAGGAAAGTAGCTATAGGTTAACAAGGACCAAGTCTCTGAAACCCGGTAACCCATCTTAAATATAACTAAAGAGATTATGTCTTCAAAACGTTATTTCTAACTCACATTAAATGTTAGTATTAATAAAACGAAATTGCTCAATTTACAAAAGGAGCCCCCACTTTTTATGCTGATTGCTCTAAAATTCTAGAAGCAATAGGTATAGGCGTTACAGGTCCAATGTAAGACTCTTAATAACCCTGGGAAATACAATGTTTCAAGCGGAGCTTTTAGCAATAAACTTCTGTGCTCAAGAATGCATTACAAAACGTTTCAATTCAGCCATAATATTTATTAGATCCGATAGCCAAGCCGCTTTGAAGGCTCTAAAGTCTACCACGTTCGAGCCCAAAACAGTCTGGAACTACAAACAGTTCCAAGGATTTCGCTAAGATCAATTTGAAATATAGATAACATTAATTAAACAACATGCGGCCCTGAATATGCTGCATCTAATGGTATATTTGAACATGCTGTTCAAACAGTCAAAGTCGTCCCAAAATTAATATCAATCAGATCTATTTTTGGCTTTTTTTTATTAAAGATTTCCTCGTAGGTATAGACCTAAATACAAATGTACCGAGAACATCTATTGGGGCAGAAGAGGTAATTTATTAATTTGGGATTTAAAGGCCTGCAATTTAGGACGAGTGGGGAAGACGTGGGGAGGTAAGGAGTTCCACAATCTGGAGACCCTGGGGATGAAGAAACGATCGAATCGATCCGTTCTCGATGTCGGGCACTGAACAGTATAAGGGTGCATGGAGTTGGCACGTCGCGTTGCTCTGGCTGATCTGGCAAGTGGAGGCATTATAGAGCGGAGTTCTTCTGAGCAAAATCCGTTTATGTATCGGTAAAACAAGGAAAGATCAGCCACTGCTCTTCGGTGGGATAATGGGGCTAGGTTTTTGGTGATACTGGTGTCGTTTATTAGTCGAACTGCCCTTCTCTGTATAGCATCAAGAATTTCGAGCGTAGCCAAGTTGGATGAAGAAAAATATTTCCGTGCTCTAAACAGAAAGCCTAATTTCTTTCCTGCTGCAGTTGCTATGGATACAATATGTTCGTTCCAGAGTAAGTCTTGGGAGATCGTTATACCAACCAGCGTAATGGAATCGCCTGCTGCCAGTGTCTGATCGTTGATTGTAATGGATGAGTCGCATGTTTGCCTCTTGTTGGATAGGCAACATGTCTTTGTCTTGGAAGCGTTGAAATTAACAAGATTCTTTCTTTCCCACTCGTCTACAATTCTCAAATCTTGATTGAGATAAGCCGTTGTGGATCTTCTGTCCTCTTCCAGAATATCTAGAGGTATGGGTGTATGGCTGTATTGACTTATACTATTACACCATTACAAGACTTATCAGCACCAAGTGAATAACAGTTTGGTCGCAATGTACCAAATATGAATGACTTAGACTCAAATATTGGACAAGAAAAGTAAAAAGTTTCCTAAAATAAAGCAAGCTAAGCAAAAAAAATATCATAAAAAGACTAAGACTCTTCAATTAATGAAAGAGTTATCATACAACAAGTAACACGGGAAAAATAGTTAAACTACAAGGATATAACGATTATTTAGAGAATGTAAATGACAAAATCTATAGAAGAAATAAAAAATTCTTAACACCATAGAAAGAAAAAAGAAAGATTCGATTCTTCACAAGAATCCACAGATGTAAGTAAACCTTTTGAAATTTTGAACTGTAATTTACTGTTTACTAGCGAATACTTTATCTGACAAACTCTTAAGGCAAAAACAGACTAATAGCACGTCACGTGAATTAAAGTGACCTCCTGCGAACTCACGTTTTGGCCAAAAAGTGAGCAATGTTGTTTTGCATGGTTCTTTATGAACCACAATAAAGTTACCTTAACACTACTTGTTGAGGAAGTTGTGATAAATGGTGTCAGATTTAAATATTTTATCTTCAAACTCCGGTTGTACTTCTAAACATCTCCGACGAGCAGCTTATATTCCAAACGCAATTACTTTCTTATTTTATTTATATCGTACCCATTTTCTACCACATTTATTCAAAACCATATTTTTTAGTTCTTCCCATTCCGAAGAACTAATTGAGCTATCAAATTCATTCACCACTGAAAAACAAACACTGCACTAACAACCAATGCAATACTTACCAAAATTTCGTTAGATGTGATAGCAGTGTGTTTCTAAGAAAAATATTACCATAAAAACATGATAATGTGACGGCGTATGAGCTCATGTGACGTGATAGTAGTCTGTTTCCACCTTTATACTCTACTTATAACCTAATTAAACTGTAGAGCCAATAAAAATTATGAAGAAATGAACTAGAAAATGATAAAGAATTTTAATTATACGTTAGATATCTACTTTTCCGTGTCACTGTCTATCTGTATTAAAAATCTTTGGATCTGATACACGTAAGATAAATAATAAATAAACCAATGAACAAAAATTGTTGGTGTAACTATGCATGTAACTTGCATAATAAATCTATAATAATAATAGATAATTTATTGATTCTTTTGGTGTAGATACATTTACTTGTTCGTTTTAATATTTAGTCTTTAAAACAAACCAATCTGATCATTTTTTGAACATTCAGCTTGATAAAAATGTTGATATTTATTCTGTTATTAAATTTTATTGCAATTAACGCTAAATTATATCCTCTGAGTGACAAAAACAGTGTTAGAAAACAAAATTTGGTTTTGTGCATAGTAGAAGGGTTCCAAAATATTGTGGTTCTTAGAGAATTCTCATCGATGACTTTAGTTGTAGATGACGAGAGAGAT
Source organism: Altica lythri (assembly GCA_964028335.1). Classification (NCBI taxonomy): domain Eukaryota; kingdom Metazoa; phylum Arthropoda; class Insecta; order Coleoptera; family Chrysomelidae; genus Altica; species Altica lythri. Next base: position 6,369,015 of record OZ034809.1, read on the forward strand.
TTTGAAGAATTTCCTTTTTTTTATATAAAAAATTTTAATGTGAGTTATAATATATTAAAATTAAATAAAATAGAACGCATATCACCGTATCATCAGAGTACAAAGATTTCGTATGTAATAAAATATACTTCGTTCCAAAAATTTGTTACAGATATTCATAAACTGGTACATATTATAATTTGGAATTTAGAAACTACATTTTTTGTAGTATCGTATAAAAACTTTAATAATACAATGGAAATAGTACGAAATATATGCGATAAATTATGGGAGAATGATATTTTGAATGCTATAGTAATAATACCTGATTCTACTGAAAATAATTTTAATATATACACTAAATATCCATTTTCTTCAAATGAAAACAATGTAGTTATGATTGATTCTTGTAAAAATGGTAAATATAAAAATCCTATTAAAATATTTGAAAACAAAATACCAAAACCTTTAAAAAACGTTACAATTTCAGTTATTTTAAGTTATGAACCACCTTATGTTATATCTGATACAAAAGGTATAGATATGTCTATATTAGAAGCTATAGGAAATATATTAAATATTACTATAAAATACTCAAAGGTTCGAATATCTGATGAAGTAGAATTATACGATAATGGATCTATGACTGGAGAATTTATTGATTTATATGAAAAATCAGTAGATGGAGTTATTGGTGGATATACTTTAACTTCGGCTAGATTGTTATATTTTCAACTTAGCTATCCTTTTTTAGTAGACACTTTGGTATGGTGCGTTCCTCATGAGTTTGTTTATGCCAACGCTACATTTATGTCGAAAACTGTTCTAATTTTAACTCTATCTGTTTATATTCTACTAGTTATTCTTATATGGTACGTAAATAAAAAAGAGTTAAAGAAAAACCGAACGTATCATAGTTTTATTGATATAATTGAAAATAGCGTATCAATATTTCTAGGAGTGGCAATTCCTAGATTACCAAAATCAGGAATATTAAAGTACATTATTTTATTGCTTATAATTTTTTCATTTTATTGGGTAGCAATATTTGGCAGTCACATGAAACAGTTATTCATAGGAGTAAACCCTAAAGAAAAGTACAATACTCTAAAAAAAGTATACGACTATGATTTAAAAACCTATTATGTAACGAACTCTTTCAAGTTTATGAACATCTACGACGAGGTACCCCGACGTCTTGTGAACAAAAAAAGAATATTATGCACATCAATTTTTAAATGTATGAAATTTGTTGAAGATGGTAAGGCTGCTTTTTTGGTTAAAAATAATGTAAGGAAATATTTATCTCAATTGTTGCCAAAACATGGAAAAAAGTCATTTTGTTTCGATTTTGCTAGCGGCATATTAGTTACTTTAATGATGAAAAAAGGTTTTGTGTTAACAGAATTAATAAATGAATTAATATTTAAAATGTGGTCTGGGGGATTTGTAATAAAATGGAAAAGGGATTTTATAACTGAATATAAAGCAGACTATATTGATATTGTAGTAAGCAGTATAAGTTTTACAGATATTTATATTCCATTAGTTATACTTTTCAGTGGTTGCATGTTATCTGTTTTTGTTTTCTGTTTAGAAAAATTGTATTTTTATAAAATGCACAAAAATAATAAAAATATTAAAGTTTATATATATTTTTTAATTTTACAGGTAAATATGAGGGACTGCTATTTAAATGTTGGTCTACTTCTTTAATTGCCTATTTGTCTCAAAGATTGACCATCATTTAGAAATTATACAAACAAGAAATTATTAAAATGACATTAAGGAGAAATTGAAAAAATGTCACATCCAGTGGGACTCGAAGCCACCATCACTGCCTTATACGCAGGCATGCTTTAACCACTTAAGCTATTGGATGCTCAAGTGGTTATGAAGCGAAACGTTATAATGAACTCAAATCCCGTCAGATATGACATTCACTCACTTCCTCCTTAAGCAGATGTTACATGACGTTAATGAGAGAGAAGATTTGTCAAATCGACAATTGAAACATCAAACTCTAAGTCACTTTATTTGTGCCCTATCTTATATTTTTATTCGGTTAGGAGACCGGAACCATTGATTTTAAGTAAACTATTATTTTTGAGATAACTCTCAATAGATTTTTGAAATTTAGAAATTATACAAACAAGAAATTATTAAAATGACATTTTTTCAATTTCTCCCTAATGTTATTTTAATAATTTCTTGTTTGTATAATATCTAAATTTCAAAAATCTGTTGAGAGTTATCTCAAAAATAATAGTTTACTAAAAATCAATGGTTCCGGTCTCCTAACCGAGTAAAAATATAAGACAGGGCACAAATTAAGTGACTTAGAGTTTGATGTTTCAATTGTCGATTTGACAAATCTTCTCTCTCATTAACGTCATGTAACATATGTTTAAGGAGGAAGTGAGTGAATGTCATATCTGACGGGATTTGAGTTCATTATAACGTTTCGCTTCCTAACCACTTGAGCATCCAATAGCTTAAGTGGTTAAAGCATGCCTGCGTATAAGGCAGTGATGGTGGGTTCGAGTCCCACTGGATGTGACATTTTTTCAATTTCTCCTTAATGTCATTTTAATAATTTCTTGTTTGTATAATTTCTAAATTTCAAAAATCTGTTGAGAGTTATCTCAAAAATACTAGTTTACTAAAAATTGACCATCATTCTTGACTTTGTATACGGCCGCATGAAATAATTTGGTAGTTGTTTTTAGGAACCATCTTCTTAGGTTTTTTAAGCTTCCTTCTTCCTGGTCCTCTTCTGCTATCAACTTTTCCTTGAAGAACCGATTTTAAATGGTCATAATTGCTTTTAGTCCTCATAATATCTCCGAATTAATAAAGCGTTCTTCTGTTAATCGTGATCTTTACTTCCAAATCCTTTTTCATTCTCTTCATCACTGCCTTGTTTTTTACTTTGCTGAAAAATAAGATTCTCAACATCCTACAAGTTCTATGTGGACTTGCAGTAGGCTTTTTGGAAAAATATCCAACGGTTGCCAGACCTTTAATCAGCTATGATGCGCTGGATTGGTGAAACAAAACAGCACAAAAAAGTAATAATAAAGTTACCAAAGGTACAAAATAACCACATTAGCCGATGTAGTAATCTTTAACCATTTGCAACTGCTTTTTAAACCGGTAAAATTGCTTAATAAGCAATTCGGTCGCTTTAAAAAGTAGGTACATAAATAAGTGTAAAGCGAATTAAAAAGCAGTTTAATGGTTTTAATAATTAAGTACAACAATTTTAAAATCACTTGGATAGGTTTAAAAAGCAATTGAAGCTTTATTAAAATAGGTTCAAATAAGCAATTCGATCGCTTTAAAAAGCACATAAAAATGTGTAACAAGAAGCTCAAGCTGTTTAAAAAGCAGTTTAAAGGATTTACTAATTGGATAAAGCTATTTTAAAAGCAATTAGATAGGTTTAAAAAGCAGTTAAAGCCTTTTAAAAACAGTTTAAAATTCAATTTCAGTCGTTTGTAAAAGCTGTTAAAATAGTGAGACAAAAATTAAGCTGTTCTAAATGCAGATTAATCTGTTATAAAAGCAGTTAGACCGTTTTAAAAAGCTTTTTTTAAAAGCAGTTTATAAATTGGTCAAAGCTTTTTAAGCACAGTTCAAAATGTTTAAAATTCAGTTTGACACGTTTACAAACATGTATTTAAGCTATTAAAAAATATTTTATTTTAATTTCAGTTTCTTTTGGTCTTTAAATATTTAATAGTTTTTAATTCCACTTTAAAATGGTAGTGACTAATAAAATGCACTATACATATACATCCACCTATAATTATTACTTACGTTTTCCTGCGAAGCTTTAAAAACTCTCAGCAGTAACTCGATTCTAATGACGCAATTTTATGTCTCTGCACTATGCTGAAATGAGGCACGTTCATTTTATATTAGTGCTATCTACTCTTTCCTGCTGCTACAGGAATGATTTACTCTTGTAAGGAATATATGCTTTATATAATACATAAATTTTTAATGCAGGAAATGAGATGATATTTGTACAAACTACGTCGTCTATTTTCAGTAAAAACTAAATCGTGTTGAAACAATATTGAGCTCATACAAAAAAAAGGTTTTTGCTCAAAGAGTTTTATATTCCTGTATTTCATTACCTCTGTAGTCTGTATTGCATATTGTGTCAATATTTGTGTTTATTCTTGAATCAATATTGGTTTTCTTTATATATCTTTAACATACTCGCCAGAACGTCCCATTCGTTAAACTACAATAAATTAATAAGAATATCAAGTACCTAAACAATCAGAATCTATATAGAAAAAAGGATGTTTGTATAATATGTATGAAATCAATACACTCAGAAACCATTTGACCGATCATTATGAAAATTGGTATGTATATGTATTTTTCCACGGAGAAGGTTCGAATGATATGCTCATTGATGCCACTTGCCACCAGGTGGCGGTGCAGAGTAGCAACTTCTGCCCTGTTCAACCAATTGTCATAAAAATTGGTATGTATATGTATTTTTTCACGGAGAAGGTTTGTATGATATGCTCATTGATGCCACTCGCCACCAGGTGGCGCTGCAAAGTAGCAACTACTGTCCCGTTTAACCGATTGTCATGAAAATTGGTATGTATATGTATTTTTCCACGAAGAAGGTTTGTATGATATGCTCATTGATGCCACTCGCCACTAGGTGGCGCTGCGGAGTAGCAACTTCTGTCCCGTTCAACCGATTGTCATGAAAATCAGTATGATGGTGTATTTTTAATGGGTAAGATGATATTCGTATTAATGGAAGTTACCACCAGATGGCACTTCCATGTATCAAATTCAATACTGATTAATAGATATCTATACGAATTCGTATAAATATAAGTTCAAAAAATATATTTTTGGTGCGATAAGTAAAACAAAACTATAAACTTTCTTTTCTTCTCTATCTCTTCTTCTGTTTTATTTTTCTTAAATTTATTGGAACGAAGTTCCCTTTCGCGCGTTACGAACAGTTACGCTGACGCTAGGAGCTAGCCTAAAAAAATTCATACCAAAATTTGTCACGACACTATGCACCGACACAATGCACCGACAAACGAATGTTTCTCTCTCTCACAGACCAAAAAATAAATAACGCTCCCTCTCTCTCATAGATAGATATAATACAATGCATAGAAAAGTGTGACGTCAGCTATGGGAGGAGCTTACAAATCTTTCTATTTCTAAACAAAACACAAAACTACAAACAAAACATATTTGTATTGAAAATGCCATAAAAGATTTTTCTATTACTTGTAGTGGTTTCTAATCAAAAATCTTAACGTTTTCCGGACACTTTTCATACGACCTATTGTATCCAATTTGTAATAGTGAATAAACATTGAAAGTTAGTGTAAGTGTTTAAATTTTATATGCATTTTAGTGGAATTGAGGTTATGTTTTGTTTCAAAGTTTATAAATTTTATTATGGTAATCTTGTAAATAATTATGTATTCTTTAACTATTAAATAGTATTCTGTTGCAGTAAAAATGGTGATGTGTTTCGTCCCCAATTGCAAACATTATAGCGAGCAGAAAAACTGCAATTTTTTTACTTTTTTTTTCTATTTTGCTTTGAACAGTGTAGTAGTGTCGCGACTTTGTTAATACAGGTTTTTTGTAGATAATAAATGTTAAAATAATAGAAAATAAAAACAATAATGTATCCTGACAATGTTTCTGCACAAGTTCCGGATATTGTTGATAGAGTTAGGTAAGTAGAGATTTTATACAGACGATAATAAATGCTTATGTATATACAAACTCTCTGTTGTGTTTAGAAATTACAATTCCTTCACTAATTAATCGAAAGGAACTTCGTTCCATCCGGGTGTCCTTTGACACCTCTCACTTTTTTTTTTTTTAGTTGTTGACGTAGCAACGCGCGCCGGGTACAGCTAGTAATCAAATAAAACAAAAAAGAGTACTTAAAGAAGTATCATGCAATGAAAATAAGTAGAATACACTAAATATTTGATTCGTTTTCTAAAAAAAATTCAAATTTTTCATTTATTTTACATCCGATGGGCATAAAATCTTCACTTCACTGACCAATATTCGCTTTGATGTAAATATAGCCTCCGAGTTTGCTAATTAAGTTAAAGCAAATTACTAGTTAGGAATATGCAACTACGAGTAGTTCTATACATAAACTTTCCTTTGTAACTAGTTTGATGATTTAATTTCATTGCAAGATTTAACACAATTATTATAATAAGATTATACTAGACTTTTACGGATAAGAAAAACTGTAATCTTTATTTTATTGTCTGGTACTTGTCGCTAGTCTTAGTACACAGCGTTTCAAATATCATATAAAGTCATTTATCAACGTTACAACGTTTTACTACGGTAAAAAGAGGCTGCAGAATATGAAATAAAGAATATTCTAAGTTACAAAAGTGTGTATGGTGGTGGAGCATATCAAACAGTAGCGTAGATAGAAGAATCTTTAAAATTTCTAATTCCAGGAGTTCAAAACTGTAATCAAGTTCCATGTTCAGATATTACGCAGAGCGACCTGTTAACAAAAAAGGGCTCTAGGTGGCAAAAATTGAAGAGAGCTGGAAGAACAGGAGTCTCTTGCAAAATTTCTGCTACCAGAGCCAAGGTCCAATTCAATCGTCTGGGATGGACCTACTTCTTTAGAGATGATGGTGAACAATTCTACTACTCAAACTCCTAAAAGAGGCGAATTGGAACTATTTCCTGAGCTAAAACTGGTCCTCCATGCCTTTACCATTTGTAACACTACCTCGGCCCTTTTCTGGTAGCTTAAAACTTTTTTAAGGTGAATTTTCACCTGGTTAATGTAGCAGCTACATTACTTCAAAGCGTCGCAGCTAAAAAAAAAGTAGCCTCTGCTAACAGCAAATGTCTAATAGCACTATATAGAGGTGGAGAAAGAGGACTCTCTAACCAAACCTTCGTTACATTATCTTCGTAAGGCTTGTAACCAGTGTCAAGGTACAATTGAATCATCTGCAACCTATCCAATAAGGTGCTCCACAAGACCATTATCAGAGCTACCACAAGGTTCAAAAGTCATTGGGGGTACACAGAGCTAATTAAAGCTGATTAAATTTACTACAACTTTCAATGACTTTCATCGCAGATCACTTCTTCGGCCGGTGTTCCTCACGAAAGTCATTTAAAAATTAAGATATGGACTATTTGGAACAGTTATCATAAACAAATTTAAGTAAAAATTATTTAAAAAACCATAAAAATGTCACGCCTCTGTAAAGCAGTAGGATTTTTATATGAGTGAAAAGATGTTATTTGGAGCAGAAGTTTTCGTCCTACTGAGCGGTTTTAAAGAAAAGAGCGTTGAAGTTTTTATATTTCCCTTTGCGTGAAAACATGGAAAAAGTTATTGTAAGAATCAAATAAAACAAGTTTTATTAAATTTCATGACATGTCGCAAGAATATTAATATAATTTAACATATGTACATATATAATCCAATATATATCTCGAATTTTTCACATTTATTTCCTACTTTCGACTCAAAGTTGGGATTATTGATTTCGTTTAAGCGAGAAAAAAATTTCATTAGAACTAAATTTGCCCTTCACTTAATTGCGTTTTATGTGTAAAAGCAATAATATGTTTTTTATTTTTCCGCTTCTAATGGTAAGGACTGCGGAACTTTGGCTGAATAACGATCTAATTCTCTATTTTGTTTTTTTGTGTAACTTTTGGAGTTCGTTAACTCTAATGTGTATTTATATTTTATTCGACGAAAGATCTCTTCTCAAAAAATAAAAAGACTTTAATTCTCCGTCTTCTCCGTGAAAAGAGGTCTAACGATTTTATTATAGATAATAACAAAATCATCCCAGAAAAAAGGACTGTTACGGAAAAGATAGTGCTCGTTTTTCCGCGTTTCAGTGACCTGGAGAAAATGTCTGTTCAAACTTTTGCACGACCCAATATCTTGATTTCACACAGTAAAGGATTTTTGTGACATTTATTAATACTTTAAAAAGTTTCATTTTGATTTTTACACAAATATTTTAATTAAAAACTATAGAAACTCGATATAAATGTAGGTCTCAAAAGTAGACGTCTAAATTTTAGCTGATATCTATACTAATATTATAAAGAGGAAAGGTTTGATTTTTTGTTTGTTTGAATTGAATAGGCTCCGAAACGACTGGACCGATTTTAAAAATTCTATCACCGTTGGCAAGCTACACTATTCCCGAGTGACATAGGATATGTTTCATTAAAAAAAAAAAAAATAGGGATCCTTACTAAAATGCCATTAATGTAACCAAAAATGACCTTAAAATCCTTACATCGCGTGCGCTGAGAATACTATTGATTATAGAATAAAATAATGTACTACGATTTTGAAGAATATATAAATATCTACAAAAAATGCCGCCACAGCATATGCAATAATATGCATAACTGTTATAGTTACGTCACAATATTTATTTTTTAATTTTTTAAAAGTTTTTATCTTGGTATTAATCCTTATCAAAATAACTTATTTCATAATCACGACAGATATCACAAATTTAGCATGTGCAATGGGACGAGGCTACTTATAAAGGAATTAAAGGATAATTTAGTTGTAGCAACCAATATAACTGAACCACCAGCTGGTCAACTAGCTCATACACTGAGGATACCGATGATCCCAACTGATCTACCAAATCCATTTAAACCGCTTCAATTTCATATCAAAACATCTTTCGCTTTTACTAATAATAAATCTCAAGGTCAAACCTTTCAAATAGTAGGGATCGGTTTTCCTCATGGCCAACCGCCTAAGGCGGGTCGGAGCACCTGAAAATCAATTTATTTTGCTGCCAGAAAATAAAACAACATGTAATATTGTTTACAGGGAAGCGTTGACCCAATAAATTTAATGGCTTTTGTTTTTTTTTTTTAATCCACGTGCAAAGCCGGGGTGGGCTGCTAGTATACTATATTATAAAGATTGCAGATTGCAGAATGTCTCCAATCTACGTTGGTTAAAAAGTTTTAAATGCAAAAATGAAAGATTGCCCATTTTTGGAACGAAGTTCCCTTTCGCGCGTTACGAACAGTTACGACTGACGCTAGGAGCTAGCCCAAAAAAATTTATACCAAAAGTTGTCACGACACTATGCACCGACACAATGCACCGACACACGCATGTTTCTCTCTCTCACAGACCAAAAAATAAATAACTCTCTCTCCCTCTCTCTCTCCCTCTCTCTCATAGATAGATATATTACAATTAAAAAGACACTATTTTAAATTAAAAGAAAATGTACATTAAAAAGAAAATAGTGTAGAAAAAACATAATTACCTATAATAGTATTATATGTTATTTCATCCTGTTTTTATAAATTAATAAATTCATAAACATTTTAAAAATAGTTCGTAACTTGACTACGTCAAATTACCTTAACTGTCAGTCACTGTCAAATATTTTAATTTTAAATTTTTTGTATTGAATTGTTAATTCCTGTTTTAAATTATAAAAAGTAATTTTAAAAAGATGTGTTATTTAAAGCTCTGGTATTGTATAAATGGACACTTTTGTAAAAGAAACGAACTGTTAGGTAAGTAGAGATTTTATACAGACAATAATAAATGCTTATGTATGTATAAACACTCTGTTATGTTTACAAATTAGTAATTCCTTCACTAATTAATCGAAAGGAACTTCGTTCCATCCGGGTGTCCCTTGACACCTCACACTTTTTTTTTTATTCCAAATAATCTTTCCAATCTTAAACACACTCATTTCAATGATGATCCTCCAGTAATTTTATACCATCTTTGTCATGATTTTCCGGAAATTCTGGAAAAAACCGTTATACTGCAACAATACCTTCTTCAGTCAATGAAAATTGCTTTTCACGAAGGGATTGTTTTAAGTTCTAAAGAGTTAATAGTCAGAGGGAATCAAATCGGGTGAATACGGTAGATTTTAAAGCAATTTGTACTTTAGTTCGTTCAATTTAGCCATCATGAACAAACTTATATGAACACTTGCATTGTCTTGATAAAAAATGTAGCCGTAACCTTATGGTAAGATAAAGGGAAATAAATCGAGATAGAAGACGAACAAGTGGCAGTTCAAAGAAATGAAATTGTGTTAGAATAATTTTTCTCCACGACCATTAATGAATGTAATAATTCCGACTTCATTTTTAATAATAGAAAGAAAGTGTTCATTCACACCCTTGAGATAGAATATTCATTCTGAAACACTTGCTTCTTATGTGTTTTGCATGTATTTCCATTCTATAACTAGTGACGGAATAACATTCTGTAATTGCTCAACAAAAAACATAGATTGCCCTGCGAATTTTAAAACTGTCACTTAGTTTGTCAGTGCGACGTTCTAATTGTTTTGCTACATATTTCAACTAGCTGACCCGGCGGACTTCGTACCGCAAATCATTTATGTCATTCTTCCATTTTTCGTTTTTTCAATTTATTTTGATTTTATCGTTTTCATCATATTTTCTCGTTAGTTATCAGGTTTATACTAATTTTGTTTCGTTATATTTTGTAGTTTATCGATAAAATATATTAGATGCATAACAATACTTAATTTAGTAAGAATTTCTCGTTTAAATATAAGTGATATTAACTGCGCCACCTTCCCAAAGGGTGACCCTTACAGACAACCTCAGACTACAAACTCCTGGTGTCTGACCTCAACAACCTGCTTTTAAAGCCAATTCAGATTCTACGTGAGAATAAAAATTAAACTATTTAAACACATGCCAAGATCTAACGTAATGACTTTGAACTGGTAAAATGTAATACATAACAATACAGTAAAATATAAAATAATAAATAAACATGTAGGGCAATACTACCCTATCACCAATGTGACATTACAAAGTAAATAACATGTAACACTTTAACTTATGAATGAGATAGGTAGGGCAGATAGTCTTAAATCTTTAACAATAATATTTATTATTTTAAATTATAATTACTTTTATTTTCAATTTAATTTAGCAGTAATCGGTACACAATATTTTTGGTTAACCTGTCTTTAGCTAACACAAACAGATTCGACTGTTTCCCTACACGTGAACATGGAACATATAGTTGCCCAGTTTATTAAACTGTATAGTTTCAAAGCACATACCACAACTTTTTATGTTAAAACTTCTCAATAATTAAAACTGAATTTAAGTGTCATCTCAACAATGCACAGCATCCTTCATATTGCAAAATATTAAGTCATACAACGCTGTGATTGATCATAGAGAGGATTTATTTCTTGTTAACAAAATCAAGGGTAGTTGTATCTAAAACTTTTCCAAAATAGTTTATTTTATCAACAGTTAAAACTTAAATAATAATTACTGTATTCACATGTAAAAACAAAAAAAAAAAACTTCCCTCTGGCGTAATCGATCCCATTACAATAACCTAACCGAAATGTCATAATCAGCCGCTGAACCAAATTAGCTACCAAGACTTTTCATGAAGACTTTCAAAATGATAATATCATATTTAATATAATAACAATTTAATAAACAAATAATTTGCAATAAAATAATATTGCGACTATAAATTAAAATGTAAGCTATCCTATTTTTCAAGTTGGATCAAACTGCACACGGTGTGCAAATTTGATTAAAATCGGTTTAGTAGTTTAGGAGTCCATTGCGGACAAACAACGTGACACGTAATTTATATATATTAAGATTAAATAAACAGAATTATTACATGGTCGTGGAGAAAATACAGTCTGTTACACGGTTAGAATAAAAATTCGATAACTCGTGGTTCCTCTCGCTTGTTACGCTCGCGTTCGGAATTCTCCACTCGTATCGAATTTTCATTCTAACCTTGTTACAGAATATACTATTCTTAAAGTAATTTGCATAACAGAATGAAATAAAGAAAATCAACAAAAAAGCATATAGAAAGAGAAAATCATCCATAATCTCAAATGTGGTCCAATGGTAATACAAAGGTATAAACTCAAAGTCTAGTACCATAAAAATATTTTAATTTAAGGGGGTACAAGTTTCGGGAATAAATATTCCCATCAACAAAGCCCTCAAAAGTAAACAAAACGAAGCAATAAAATTATGGAATTGAAGTCAACAATTCCCGTTTGCAATTAGAGGGACAACATAACTTGTAGACCGGTTTCGACCTATTGGGTCTCATCAGTACAAGGATATATGTTGTCGTCAGCGAGCTTACTCGGTACTAGACTTTGAGTTTATTCCTTTGTATAACCATTGGACCACATTTGAGATTATGGATGATTTTCTAAAAGATGCCAGTTCGGCGATCATCATCCTTCATTTTTGTTGAACACCTGTGTGTGAATTGTTTTCAGTCAAACGATTTCTGTTTTGCAGTTGGAGGTGGAAATGTCACTACTATCGCATCGTTTATGTTTCCATCACTCTGTGGATATACAGGGTGTCTCATTATATTCTGACTGTTTTTAAGAGCTTATATCTTCGAAACGGTTCTAGATAATAAGATGCGGTTTTCACAGTTAGGTTTAAAATTACCGTAAGTTTTGTTGTGACACATTTATATAAATGGCCCACTTCCGGTTTACCCGCTAGAAAAGTGGCGTATTTTCAGAAAACAGGAGATGTAATTTTTTAAATGGGAGACCCTGTATATTTGGCAATTTCCTAAAAGACGCATATTTTTACTTTATAACAATATTTTAAAGTTTAAAATCGGTGCACAGAAAGAGAAGTTAAAATTAAAAAATTACATCTACTGTATTCTGAAAATACGCCATTTTTCTATCAGGTAAACCGGAATTATGTCATTTTATATAAACGTGTCACAACAAAACTTAAGATAATTATAAACCTAACTGTGAAAACCGCATCTTATTATCTACAACAGTTTCGAAGATACAGGCTTTTACAAACAGTCAGAATATAATGAGACACCCTGTATATAGATCGTGATTTTAGTGCATTTTCAGTCAGCGAGTAAGCTCGCTGACGACAACATATATCCTTGTACCGATGAGACCCAATAGGTCAAAACCGGTCTACAAGTTGTCCCTCTAACTGCAAACGGGAATTGTTGACTTCAATTCCATAATTTTATTGCTTCGTTTTGTTTACTTTTGAGGACTTGTTGATGGGAATATTTATTCCCGAAACTTGTACCCCCTTAAATTAAAATATTTTTGTGGTACTAGACTTTGAGTTTATTCCTTTGTATTAAAAAAGCATATAACGAAACAAAAATCATTTTTTTTAATACTATACAATTATTTAGGTTATAGCTTAGTTTGATATAATTGTAAATTTATATATTCTTGTACTTAGTATAAATAACAAACACCATCTATTATGTAGATGATTCTAAAACAAATCCAATTGGAAGCTCAGCCATACTAAATCATTCAGAAACATCCGAAGGAGAAAACCAAAATGGTAATTGACCCATTCTCATTGAAATGTAAAATTTTGCAGAAATAGAGCGAAACCCTTAAAACAAACCAGTCGATTCCCGTTCTTTTGACGCTTGAGTGGACGTTTCGTTATGGGACTGACAGTTGCCGACCTGATTCAACTTTTCCCTTTTATATTTCCTTTCTCTTTGAATTTAGACCAGTCGAGGATAAAACAGGCACGAGTAAGGTTGTTAATCAATACAAATCTAATTTGAAATAATATATTACATTTGTTATTTTTAGATATATATATATATATATATATATATATATATATATATATATATATATATATATATATATGATACTTTTTAGCCGTGTTCTTTGTCTCTGTGTCATTCCGTGGAATTTTGTAATCGAATTTAAACCTATTTCTAGCTAAGAACTGGATGACAATGCATGTTTCAAGTGTGTTTAGGAATATACATAGATTTCGAAATTTATACTCAATTATTATTAAATTAAATATGTATACATATTATCATTTTGAAAGAGTTTATACAGTGAGGTCCAAAAGTGTAATGGGGGGTAATGTGATACCTCGTTTGAAAGAGTATTTAATTGCCTATTCAGCAATGTAAAAATTTTGAGATTTAATTTTTTTATTTTCAAGAAAATTCGATTTACAATTTTGGAATGTGTTACTTAAAATGTATTGAAACGTGTCGTATTGATATACCAAGCATGCCTACTAGATTATTTTATTATTAGGAAATTTAACTGTAACTACCTATTGCAGTATTAAATATTGAATTTTCTTGAAAACAAAAAAATTAAATCTAAAAATTTTTACATTGCTGGATAGGCAATTAAATGCTCTTTCAAACGAGGTGTCACATGACCCCCCCATGCCATTTAAAAAAATGGGGTGCTCTCATCCCTTGGGAAGGAGTTTAAAGTGGGGGGTGGTTTTTTAGCGTCATAAAGTGTCATTTTAAATTTAAAAATTGATGTGTTTCAGGATTTTTCTTTTACACGCTTATTAACGGAGAAAATAAATGTATCCGTTACTTTTGGACCTCACTGTATAAGCTTGCGGTGGCCTATTTGTATAAGCGGTTGAAGCGGTTAATTGTGACAATTCTGTTGGGTTATCGTAATAGGATCGATCTCGCGAGAGAGAAGTTTTTTTTCTTTTTTTTTTGTTCTTACATGTGAAAACAGTAATTATTATTTTAACTGATAATAAAATAAACTGTTTTAGAAAGTTTTTAGATACAACTACCCTTGATTTTGTTAACAAGGAAACAATCTTCTCTATGATCAATCACAGCGTTGTATGACTTAATATTTTTGCAATATCAGGGATGCTGTGCATTGTTGAGATGACACTTAAAATATGACCTATAAATCAGTACCTAAAAAACTTTCTATTATAAAAAGTTCTTTTTATAAATTGTGCTTATTATTGATACACTGTAACTAAAGACCTTCAAAAAATCTATTCCAACTTTTTAAATTGTGTAAATTGTGAATTCGCTATTTATAAAGTAGAAAGATTAATTTTAAATGCCTATGAAAATTTTTAATACACCATTACATAAATCTTTCATTATGTAAATCAACAAAAGTTTTCAACCAGCTCTCGAGTTTGGAATAAAAGATGAAAATCGACTGGTATAGAATGCGAAAGTTGAGTAGTATAGTTTAATCAACATCTGACTCTATTATTGGACACTGGTAATTTCCAATCTAACCAGATCCGTATTTTGAATATTTCTTTTAAAATTCTAAAAACAGAAAAAAATCATGTCACTTAGAAAGTATCGACAGAAGTAGAGTTTTCATCTTCAGTATTAATCCAAGAACTTTCACCAACTAATCTTCTTAGTGTTTAACATTGGTATTATGTGTTTTTTTCTTCATCTTTTAACATACCTACGTTTTTTCCCTATACCTTTAAGCCTCTATACAACAGGGGAGCCAAAAAAAGTTTTAAATTTAAAAACTTTTTGATTTATTTTTTTCACTCTGTATATTAAAATATGAAATCCATTCCTGTCGATGGTATAAAATTTGCATATTCAAATGATCCCATATAAAATTGGACGCTTCACTGATTTCCAGCTAATGCGAGTAAATTTAGATTTAAACCAATTTGGTAGCCACCGATCTAGGATTGTTGAGGACAAATAGGGAAAATCAGACTCAGTTTCAATATATATAACATACCTACAGCACCGAAATCAAATTATCTGAATAATAATTTCTGTCTGTAGGCGGATATTTCACATTCCAATTTCCTATTCTGACACTGACCGTAATATAAAAGGGTCAATAGTGAGGATATTTCAAAAAACAATGTCCCTAAAATACACGCATGAATAAATGGAACGAACGATTTGGTTTGGAGAGTAATTGCATATTCAGATCCTTGTTGATCAGATATTATACTGCAATAAAATGCAAATTATATGTCCAACAGACTTTATGATCAATTTTGAATGGAATAGCAAGTTTCTTTATCACTCACATATAAATCCCTCTTTGATAGTTTATAAATTTAATTCGATATCGATTTCGAGCAAACTCAATTTGGAAAGAGAAAATCATCAATTATCTCAAATGTGGTCCAATGGTAATACCAAAGAAAACTCAAAGTCTAGTACCACAAAAAATATTTAATCTAAGGGCTAAGTATCGGGAATAAATATTCCCATCAACAGATTCTCAAAAGTATGCACAAAAAAGGAAATAACATTCAAAAATGTGGAATTAAAGCCAACTACTCCCGTTTGCAGTTAGAGGAACAACATAACTTATAGACCGGTTTCGGCCTGTTGGGCCTCGTCAGTATAAGGTATATGTTGTCGTCAGCGAGCTTAAGGCATAATCACTGACTGAAAATGTACTCAAGTTCAAGTTCAAGTACATAAGTACATAGGGAGAAAAATATGGAGGTTTTTAGGAGTTTGGTGCATATGAGGACCCTGTTGTAGGACTTGCGTCCTTTTCAGGGGATGGATAGGAATGTTGGGAAGGAGTTAGCATCAGTCTGTCATCGGCACTGCTCTCACAACTCTTTTTCTTTGGTCCTGAAATGTGTCTTTCGTTTCCTTTCTTCCTTGTTGAATGAACGTGCCTAAAAGGAAATTTTCTTTTTGGTGTCAGTGTAGGTGTGTGTAGATGTGTAACCCACGTGGTGCAATGTGGGGTTGGGAGATTGACGCTGTGGCGTGTCTCCTTTGTCGTGGAGCCCTTCCATTTGGCAAGGACGAAGAGAACCACAGAAACCTTCGCCAAGGGCCCATTTCTTTTTTTTCCATTTTATTTTTTGTATTTTTTTTTTGTATTTTTGTGTTTTTTGTATTTTTTTTGTATTTTTTTCTATTTTTTCCAATAATCGTGTCCAAAGTGGGGTAGGAGGCACCATCTATCTGTAGGAAAGGGGGCTTTCATCCAGTAGATTTTGCAGGTCTTCAGGGAGGTCCATGTCTACAGCAGATTGGAGGAGTCTTAGATTGGGGAGGGGAATCTTCTTTTTTGGAACTCTGGATCTTCTTAGGAGTCGTCCATTCCAGTGTGTATGGAGGGTCCTCTGGGCAACGGTGTTGGTGCCCTGCAGAGTCCTGGCGACGTAGCGTTGTTGGAGCGTCTGAAAACGAGAAGGAAGAGGCAGTATATTTGTGTTGTTGTAGACAAGGCGGCTTGGATAGAGGTAGTGTAGGTTTTTCACTTTCCTTAGGATCGCTCTCTCTGTGGCATGGATGGAATGTATGAGTCTCTGGGGAATTGCAGAGTACGGTACGGCCTTGTAATCGACAAAAGGTCTGATAAAGATTTTGTAAGTGTGTAGAAGAGTTTTGGTATCAGTTTTCCGATTCTACCGCCCAGAGCACCTAGGAGGGAAGCACGTTTTCTCATTTTGTTGAGTGTAAGCTCAACATCGGTATCCCATCTAAGTGTTTGAGTGAATCGAACCATCAGATAGGTCACCTAATCCTGAGGAACGAGCTGTTTCCCCCATAGTGACAGGTTGATATAGTCGTAAGAGAGATTTTCTCGTCAACTGAGGTTAGGATGTCTAAAGATGATAGTTTGTGTTTTGTTTGGATTAAGAGCTACTCTTCATCTGCTGCACCAGTTGGAGAACTGATCCAGCAGTCTTTGAGTTTTTCGATTGAGGGCTTCAGTCGACGATGCGGAGGTGTACAAGGGCGTGTCATCGGCATAGAGCTGGATATTCTCCAGAGGAGGAATATCACTGGCATATATGGTGTATAGAGTTGGGGCTAGGATTGATCCTTGTGGAACTCCTGAAAGGGGGGAGAATGGCTCGGAGATTGCGTTTCCAACCTTGACATGAATAATTCTGTTGGAAAGATATGAGTGGATGAGTTTAATGGCCTGGATGGGGAATTGTATGTCAATTGACTTTCTAATAAGGCCAGCGTGCCAAACCTTGTCGAAGGCCTTTTGGACATCCATAAATATAGCAGAGACAACTTTTCTCTGATTTAGAGCTGAAGTGGAGAAAGATTGTAGTTCTAGAATCGGGTTTTGGGTAGAGTGGTTTGGTCTGAATCCATGTTGAAAAGGGGGGATAATAGAGTTGGTTTCTAGAAAGTCCCTGATTCTATTTAGGAGTAGAAGTTCAAAGAGTTTGCCTATGACGTTGAGCAGAGAGATTGGTCTATAGTTGTGAGGCTTTGTGTGATTTTTGCCAGGTTTAGGAATCAAGATGGTGTTTGAGGTCTTCATGATGGTGGGGAAGTAGGATTTGCCGAGACAAGAGTTGAAGAGAAGAGTAAGAGAAGGCATAATTGAAGGGGGGAGTTGTTTTAAGGTACGCCTAGAAATAGAGTCTGGACCAGGGGCAGAGTTTTTGCCTTGTTGGGAAGCAGAGAGAATGTCTTCCTCAGTAAATGGGGTAAGAAATGGAATATTATCAGGAGGGGGGGGTTTGTTGGTGAAGGAGGCGACGAGTGATGTGCTCCGTCTCTAGGAAGAATTGTTGATCGAAATTTGGATTTTGAGGGGGGGAGTAAACTTGCTGTGAATGTTTTTTGAAGATTGAGGCTTTTTCTTCAGGGGATTCGATAAATTGGCCGTTTACCTCAAGATGGGAGTGTGTTTTGTATGTTTGGCCAGTTAGAATTTTAAATTTCTTCCAGAATCTGGCTCCGTCTCGATAATCCAGCGTTGCTGTGACCTGTCTCCAAAGCGAGGCTTTGTGTGAGTTGATCGACAGCCTCACCCGAGCATTGAGACGGTTCCATTCGGTTTTGATGGCAGGATCGTGAGTTTGGTTGAAGCGTCTATATAGGAGTCTTTTTTGTCTAGGTAATCATAGACAAGATGTGTTGGGGAAGTCTGGAAGATTCGGAATTTTTTGTTGAAATGGGGATAGCAAGTTCAGAAGCAGTTTTAATTACGTTCTGAAGTTGGAGGGCGAGAATCGAAAATGTACTAAAATCACGCCGTATTTATAACCACGGAGTGGTTTAAATGTAAACGACGCGACAGTAGTGACATCTTCACCTCCAAGTGCAAAACAGAAATAAATTTGACTGAAATTAATTCACACATATTCGGTGTTCAAAAAAAAAAAAAAATTACAAAAATGACGGATTTTGGTCGCCGAACTGGCATTTCTTAGAAAGAGAAAATCATCCATTATCTCAAATGTGGTCCAATGGTAATACCAAAGAAAACTCAAAGTCTAGTACCACAAAAAATATTTAATTTTAATTTTAATATTTTTTGTGGTACTAGACTTTGAGTTTTCTTTGGTATTACAAACTCAATTTAATGGAAACTTAGAAGCGTGGTTAAAACAAATAATTTATACTTAAAATTTATTTTATTTTATAGAAATACAGAATTTCTACTAAAAATACAATATAACTACAACAAACACCAATAAAAAATAAATGAAAAGGAAAATTAAATTCTTTTAATGTTATATTTCTTGCTTTAATAACTTGATGTTTTTGAATATGTTTATCTATTGCATCATTTAGCCATTTTTTAATAAGCCCCACTGTCCAAAATCTACTAATATTTTTATTTACTATTCTTGTAAGAAAAAATCCTTTTTTAAATATTATAGAGAATGGTACACCACTTGCAAATTGAAAACAGGATACTTTGTTAGATTGATTTAACATATGTGATAAATATAAAGCAATACTTTCTTTTGTTAGAAAAGCTGAATTTTCCGTAGGTATGTTCTTCATACAACCTAAAGTATTTTCGCAAATTAATTTTTTTTTTATTATAATTTGCATAGGAACTTCATCATATATGCGCATAAATTTAAAAGAATTTACTAGAAAATATGTAGGGAGATTATTATCATAAATTTTTTTAAGTGTATCATATTTTTCTATAAGTTCTGGTCCCAATAATATTTTCTTTAGTTGGCTACTATATATGATGTTACAGTAAAAAGAAAAACATATATAAAGAATAAATATAAATCTAAGAAAATTAAATTTTGGTAATTTTTTAATAGAAACTCCTACACATATTGAAAAAATATCATAACTAATATTCGAAAAATGATTATAAAATCTATTAGAAGAATTATCTGCATACCAAATTAATACTACGACAAGAAGATATACAACTAATGTCAAAATCAATGTCGAATATGAAAATACAACTTTTCTTTTAAATACATGCTTATGTGGAACACACCAAACATAGTTATCCCTTAAAAAAGGATAACTAGGAGTAAAGTACAACATTCTAGGGTAACTTAATGTATATCCTCCTAATAGAGCATCAAATTTCTTTGCATGTAGTTCGATAAAATCCTTAGTCATTGTTCCATTTTCATATACTTCTCCACTAGTATTTTTTGATAATGTATACTTCACCTAGAATAATAGTATAATAAGCAAAGCAAATTTATAAAAGAACAAGTTAAAATGGTGTCTTGGGACACCAGGTAGGAACTAAGTTCCTTCGGCTAATGTAGAATCGACACATAACACTACTCGCTTGTGTATACAACTGTAAAGCCTGCGCACGTCTTATTTAACGGTCAATATATCAAAATCAGTGTAATCTTGGCGTTAAGAAAGAAGCTTCTTTAAAATTCAAGGTAAGAGTAATTTATTTTTTTCTCACCTTTCCTAACTACTTTCAACTATCAAGATTTTTAAAAATTATATCTCATATTAGGTACTTTAACAAAAAAAGGTAAAAGTTAAGAGATATATATACAAAAAAAAATTGCATCGGCCGCGTGGCAGGCGAGCATTCTACCAATGAACCACCGATGCTACGTATATTAACTTCCAAAATGCGTTTGATGCACATCTCATTTAACGGTTTTACTATAACATATTTTTCAGTTCAGTCACACAGCAAAATCCCTATCTCCTCCAAGCCTGCCGTAAGGAACTTAGTTCCAAAAAACTAAATAAACACTGTAAGTAACTAAACAATATTCTAGTATGAGTATTTACCTTAAGATTGAGTAACTGTGCTAAATTATCCATAACAGTTATATCTATACCATAAAAGGTTTTCTTATTATTACCTACTATTACATATGGTGGTTCATTTTTCAATAACACTGACACAGATATATTTTTTATGTTACTAATATTAAAAGGTTTACGAAATATTGGTGTACTGGATTCAATCCTACCATTTTTGCATTTATAGTATTGGTCAGAATTTATATTTTCGGAAGTGTATATATGAAGCATTAAACAATTTTTAAAAGAAGGTAGTAAAACAGTTACCTTATAAATATTTTCTTTCCAAAATTTTTTATAAATTAATTTTGCTATACGTCTAGGTTGAAGATACTTTACATTAGATGATATTAGAAATTTAGTGTTAACATTCCAGTTGATTTTTTTTATGTATTTAAAACTTTTTGTGAACGTATTTAAAGAAGTGATTGGTATAATATATAAACTATTTTCTGGAAAATTGATATATTTTGTATATTTGTTAATTTTAACAATATTATAGATAATATGTAGTTCTGTTAAAGATTGTACAAACCAGTCCTGTTCATGATCGTTCCCATCTTCTAAAATAACTATAACGGAATTTAATTCCTTGTATTCTATAAGCGTTGCCTTTGTACAATCAATTAGTGTATTATTATTTAATGTCACAGACCATATTTTTGCTTCAATATTAAAAAATAAAAGCAGTAAAATCACTACAGTTATCGACATTTCTTTTTACCTTTAACGTAATATAGTTAATAACGATAATAAAAGTTAAAATTTAGTTTGTACATGCAACAAATTACCCATAACCTGTTTTTGTTCACGTATTGTATAGTTATTTTATTTATTGATTATAATCTGTAATAATTATTTTTATATAGAGTATACCAAATTTAAGCCATAAATAATACTTTTTTTTTAACTTTTATGTAAAAATCAAACTGTAGTAATGCCTTTTTAACATGTAAATAGAGTAATTTATCAACATTAAAATCTAATTTATTGTAGCATTACAGGAAGTGAAATTAAACAACACTTCAAACAAATATGTAATTTAGAACAGTATTTTGTTCTAAATATTATAATAAGCAGATAAAATAGTCATTTTAAAATTTTAATTACTTTCTTTCTACAATTAGTTGGACGTTATTTAAAAAAATGGTGAATGCGATGTTTCTAGACGCGTTAATAATCGAGCGCATTCACCATTTTTTCAAATACGTTTAATAGGAAATGTAATTATATAATTGTTATACTTTTTGATAGCTAACTGGAACCTAAAATTAAGCCATGGCTTAATTTATATGAAGGTATAATTAAGCCATAATTAATATTTATTATTTTAAAAACTTCTATATACAAGTCAAACTGTAGTAATGTCTTTTCAACATGTAGGTAAATAGAGTAAATTTATAAAATCTAATTTATTCTAGCATTACAGGAAGTGATATTAAACAACAATTCACACAAACGTTTAATTTAAAACACTTATTTATTCTAAATATTATAATTAGCAGATAAAATAGTCATTTTAAAATTTGAATTACTTTTTTTCGAGAAATAGTTGGACGTTATTTAAAAAAATGGTGAATGCGCCGTTTCTAGACGCGTTAATAATCGAGCGCATTCACCATTTTTTCAAATACGTTTAATAGGAAATGTAATTATATAATTGTTATACGTTTTGATAGCTAACTGGAACCTGAAATTAAGCCATGGCTTAATTTATATGAAGGTATAATTAAGCCATAATTAATATTTATTATTTTAAAAACTTCTATATACAAGTCAAACTGTAGTAATGTCTTTTCAACATGTAGGTAAATAGAGTAAATTTATAAAATCTAATTTATTCTAGCATTACAGGAAGTGATATTAAACAACAATTCACACAAACGTGTAATTTAAAACACTTTTTTATTCTAAATATTATAATTAGCAGATAAAATAGTCATTTTAAAATTTTAATTACTTTTTTTCGAGAATTAGTTGGACGTTATTTAAAAAAATGCTGAATGCGCCGTTTCTGGACGCGTTTATAATCGAGTGCATTCACCATTTTTTAAAATACGTTTGATAGGAAATGTAAGTATATAATTGTTATACTTTTTGATAGCTAGCTGGAACCTGAAATTAAACCATGGCTTAATTTATATGAAGGTATAATTAAGCCATAATTAATATTTATTCTTTTAAAAACTTCTATATACAAGTCAAACTGTAGTAATGTCTTTTTAACATGTAGGTAAATAGAGTAAATTTATAAAATCTAATTTATTGTAGCATTACAGGAATTGATATTAAACAACAATTTAAACAAACGTGTAATTTAAAACACTATTTTATTCTAAATATTATAATTAGCAGATTGTTAAAATTTAGTGTCCTTATTTTATAAATTAGAATGATGATAGCGGATTGAGGACAGGCAAAGAAATTTTAAAGCTTTTATTAAATTGCCGACGTTTCGACATTTATTGTCGTCTTTTTCAAGGCTAAAATACATTTTATATAGATGCTATTATATAATAATAAAAACATGTTGAAATAAAAACATAATATCACACACACAAAAAAAAATAAAAATTAAATAAATTATATAATATATATATATATATATATATATATATATATATATATATATATATATATATATATATATATAAAAAAAAGGGGAAAATTATTGGGCATGTACGCAAAAAGGATCAATAAGGCCACGAGTAGGAATGGTAACCGCAGACATGCATGTTTCTGGCTCATTAGCCGTCATCAGTGCGGCATAACCAAGTAGGGTATTGCACTTGGCTAGCCAAGTGCAATACCCTACTTGGTTATGCCGCACTGATGACGGCTAATGAGCCAGAAACATGCATGTCTGCGGTTACCATTCCTACTCGTGGCCTTATTGATCCTTTTTGCGTACATGCCCAATAATTTTCCCCTTTTGTTTATATTAATACGCATTTTCTTGGCACTTTGTTTATTATATATATATATATATATATATATATATATATATATATATATATATATATATAATGTATTTTAGCCTTGAAAAAGACGACAATAAACGTCGAAACGTCGGCAATTTAATAAAAGCTTTGAATTTTCTTTGCCTGTCCTTAATCCGCTATCATCATTCTAATAATTAGCAGATAAAATAGTCATTTTTTTGTCATGTATTTTCTGTATTTTTGGGCAAAATAGGAGCCTTGCTCCTCTGCCCTTAACAATATGTAATAATAATAATAATAATAATAATAATAATAATAATAATTAGTTGGACATTATTTAAAAAAATGGTGAATGCACCGTTTCTAGACGCGTTCATAATTGAGCGCATTCACCATTTTTTAAAATACGTTTAATAGGAAATGTAAGTATATAATTGTTATACTTTTTGATAGCTAACTGGAACCTGAAATTAAATAATAATAATAATAATAAATCGTCTTTATTTTTTCTTTGGTACAAAGTAGGCGAAGTTTAGCTATTGCTACTCTTACACTTAACCTAAAATTGTACAATCATGGCTTAATTTATATGAAGGCATAATTAAGCCATAATTAATATTTATTATTTTAAAAACTTCTAAATAAAAGTCAAACTGTAGTAATGCCTTTTCAACATGTAGGTAAATAGAGTAATTTATCAACATTAAAATCTAATTTATTCTAGCATTACAGGAAGTGATATTAAACAAAACTTTAAACAAACGTGTAATTTAAAACAGTATTTTATTTTAAATATTCTAATTAGCATATAAAAAAGTCATTTTAAAATGTTAATTACTTTCTTTCGACAATTAGTTTAATAGGAAATGTAATTATATAATTGTTATTACTTTTTGATATCTAACTAGAACTTGAAATTATAGGTACCATGGCTTAATTTATATAAAGGTATAAAAAATAGAATGTGCCTTACGAAAAAAGACGAAGAGTGAGAGAAAAATTATGAGAATACCTAATACATGGCCCAGTAAAGACAGAAACAGGTGAATATAGAAAGCTGATGAACCATGAAATAAATATAAAACTCAAAGGTGACTGACTGACTGACTGATATAGTGATCTATCAACGCAGAGCCCAAACCGCTGGACGGATGGGAGTAAAATGTGGCATGCAGGTAGATGTTATAACGTAGGCATCCGCTAAGAAAGGATTTTGATTAATTCCACCCCAACGGGATAAAATAGGGGATAAAAGTTTGTATGATCTATCAACGCACAGCTCAAACCGCTGGACGGATGGGGCTAAAATTTGGCACGCAGGTAGACGTTATGACGTAGGCATCCGCTAAGAAAGAATTTTGATTAATTCCACCCCCAAGGGCATAAAATAGGGGATGAATGTTTGTATGAAACTTTGTCAATTTTAAACCGACAGGGCTGAGATTTTGCATGAATGTAGCTACTATGACGTAGGCATCCCTTAAGAAAGGATTTTGATAAATTCCACTCATAAGGAGATAAAATAGGGGATGAAAGTTGGTATGAAACTGTGTCAGTTTTAAACCGATCGGGCTGAGATTTTGCATGCATATAGCTACTATGACGTAGGCATCCCTTAGAAAAGAATTTTGATAATTTCCACCCCTAAGGGGATAAAAAAGAGAATGAAAGTTTGTATGAAACTTTGTCAATTTTAAACCGATCGGGCTGAGATTTTGCATGAATGTAGCTACTATGACGTAGGCATCCCTTAAGAAAGGATTTTGATAAATTCCACTCATAAGGAGATAAAATAGGGGATGAAAGTTGGTATGAAACTGTGTCAGTTTTAAACCGATCGGGCTGAGATTTTGCATGCATATAGCTACTATGACGTAGGCATCCCTTAGAAAAGAATTTTGATAATTTCCACCCCTAAGGGGATAAAAAAGAGAATGAAAGTTTGTATGAAACTTTGTCAATTTTAAACCGATCGGGCTGAGATTTTGCATGAATGTAGCTACTATGACGTAGGCATCCCTTAAAAAAGGATTTTGATAAATTCCACTCATAAGAAGATAAAATAGGGGATGAAAGTTGGTATGAAACTGTGTCAATTTCAAACCGATCGGGCTGAGATTTTGCATGCATATAGCATGCAAATTTTTAAAGTTTTAAAATAATAATAGTCTAATACCACTTGCGCTTTACTGAGCAGGGTGTGTGGAGCGGTGAGGCGGTAGCACGCTGCTGCTGGCCGACATGACACTGTCGAGAGATGCGTAGAGTCTTGAATATTCGAGAATAAATTTGTTTTATTACGTAGTGGTGTACTAAGAAATTACTTTTTTAAATTCCATCCCTAAGGTTTTAAAATAGGGGTTGCAAATTTGTATGAAACTCGGTGGCAAAAAACTAAAGTCCACGCGGATGAAGTCGCGGGCGGCCGCTAGTAATAAATATAAATGAAGGACAAGATATAGTAAAATTCATCAAAGCAGAAAGGCTCAGATGGTTTGGGCACACACACAGAATAGGGGTAGAAGAACTGATTAGGAAGATAATGAACTGGAAACCAGTAAAAAAAAGACCAAGAGAAAGAACAAAAATAAAAGATGGGACGACCAACTGCTAGATGATATATCAAAGATGGAAATTGCAAACTGGAGAGAAAAGATTCAGGACCGGAGAGAGTGGAAGAAAATAGTAGGGAAGGAAAAAAAACATCACAAGCTATGAACGACGACCTAAAGGAAAATGCAGACTAATCCACCGCGTGAAATGGATTAAAAGAGCTCATAGCATTTGCGCGACCTATACTCTAACATATACATATACTTCTTCCAGCCAATAAAATCTCTTGGTTGTGGATTCTGCACGAAAATTACAAAAAAAATATCCACAACCAACAATGAATTGGTCTATTTTTTTCCTGTCGCTGGTCTTCTTTCTACCCTTCTACTTTCTAACTTTTTCTTTCTGTTTCTCTACTTAATTTCTTCTTCTTTCTGATCCTCTACTTTCGCTAACTGTGGTTTTTCTTCCATTTGTTTCAAGTTTATTAGTCTATTTGTTGCCTTGGTTTTCTCTATGTCTATCTTTTGGTTTTAAAATTTGTAATAAAATCCACAAACAATTAGAATTTCACCGGTCGTAGTACCTATTAGTTCTGTAATTAGCAAACTGTTTACTTAGCTAATCTAAAAAAAGGTTGCAAATTCTTTATATATCTTAGCCATCTAGAAAGTTGAGCCAGCTTTATAAATGATGATGATATTGAATAAAAAGGGGTTAAATGGGAGACAGAGAAATCTTAGAATTTGTTTTACTGTTCTGTGTTACTATGTTAAATTTTTTTATTAAACATAAAAATTTTAATTCTGTGCGGGCATTATTTTTTATATACAGAATACAAATTCTCAAGCAAAAACACTATGAATGAGACACAGAAGCCACAAAAAAATATAATAAAAGGGATATGAAAATGTAAAAGTTTTAATTTGCTTACTTTTGTATTTTGCTTATTTTTGTTAAATTTGGTTAACATTTCACTTTTCCATTTATAAGCCAATCCACTTGCCCAAATTTGATTAATAATTTTATTAAAAACGTTAGTAAGGATAAACCCTTTTTTAAATAATAAAGAAATAGGAATACCAGTAGCAAATTCGAAACAATATACATTATTTTTGTTGTTATTTACGAAGGGAAGCCAATAAAGCATTAAATTATTTTTAACTAAATAAGCTGACCTTTTGAGTATTATATTATTTATGCACATAAGAGTATCTCTACATAAATGTTGTTTTTTTATAATTGTATCTTTATCAATTTCATTGTTATTATCCATAAATTTATACGTATTAGTCATATAATTCGTTGTTAAATCATAATAAAAAATTTTCTTTATATTATTATATTTTTCTGTAGGATGTACTCCTATATAAATTTTTGTCATAAGGCTATTATATATTACATTCCAGTAAAAAGCAAAAAATAATAGTATAACTAAAATACGTCTTAATTTATTAAATTTACTAAGCTTAATAGAAACACCAAGAATAATAGAAAAACTATTCTGAATTATGTCTATGAACCAATAGTTTGAATCGTTGTTAAAACACCATAAAAGAAATACTAATAAAAAATACGTAAATATAGTTAAAACTATAACAGTACTGTTAATAAAAATAGTATTATCATATACAAAACAATGAGGTACACACCATACATATCTATCTATTAAAAAAGGATAAAGTGGTTCAAAATACACCATTCTAGCTAATGTTAAAGTATATCCTCCAAAAAGTGCATCAACTCTTTTCGAATTCAACTCTAAAAACTCACGTGTCATTGATCCATTTTCATACAAATCTCCACCAGTATCCAAGGGAAATTTATACTTTATATTAAATTTGTATTTATCTGCTAGAAGTTCTATCATTTTTATTTCCATACCTTTATGTTTTAAAGCTTGTAATTCTTTTTGATTTTTTGATATAACATACGGTGGTTCAAAACTTAAAAGTATTGTAATTGTAAAATTCTGTAATTGTTCAGAAATTTTATTAGGAAATATAGTTGTCCGGAATGTATATCTACCATTTTTATATGAATTTATTGATAATAGTTTATTTGGTGTATTAGAGAATGGAAATTTAGTAAAACAGTTAATTATATTTTGTTGATATGATAATATAACTATATTTAATAAATTAACTTTCCACATAATATCATAAATTTGTGACAGTAATGATAAATTATTATAAAAAGTCATCACTATAAACTTAGTTTCAAAATTCCAACTTATCATATTGATTAATTTGTTAATATTCTCTTTAAACGTTTTTATACCATTAAATATTAAAATATACGTAATTTTTCTGTTCCTACGATAGATAGAAATATTATTAATATTTATCACACTATAAGAAATATAAATATTTCTTAAATACACAAATATAAACTCATCATTTCTTTCTCTATCTACATCTATAACAACAGTAAGCGTCGAAATTTCTTTAGCTAACACAAACTTTTGAAATCCTTCAACAGTACCCAAAACTAAATTTTGCTTCATCAAACTGTGTCGATTAGTAAGAGAAAACAATTTTCCTTCGTTATATGGAGTATAAAATAAATATATCAGAGATAGGATTATTAAACTTCGCATTATGATAACTAAACTTTAAATTAGAAAATATGGATTTGTAACTTTATAGGAAATGATGTTTTTATATATGTAATGAAATCAGATAACAATTTGTAAATATGAATTATTAATTTTTTTACTTCCTGCAAAGTTTAACGTTATACAGAATGTTTAGGTGTCCCGATTTTTTTACAATAAATTAGGGCTTCAAAGTTTTATAGGATTTTTTAAATTTTTTTTTGGATATTTTTAAATAGCTTTTATTTAAAACTGTTTTGATTTATTGGAAATTAGCTGTGCTCGCGACCTCGTGCGCGTTAAAAAACAGTGAAAATGTAACTAAAAATGATATAACTGATTAAACCAATTTTCAAACGAAGTCAGACAGACAATATTTAAAAAAATACCGTTCTTTTATATACATCGGGATCCAGTAAAAAACTTTTTTTTCTACAAACAGTCACTTCAATTTTGTTATATCTATTGTTATGATATGCTATAACAATCTATATATTGGTGGACTCTTCAGGGTGGGTTCATAGATTAGCATTTATTATAAATTCATTTTCTATTTTATACAACATTTTATATAACATTTAATACAATAGTACAATACAATACAACAACAAAACAAAAAAAAAACGTTCAATCAATGAAGTACAATCAATCTTAATTTATTATAATTTTGCCCTTTTTTTCCAAAAAAACAAACCCTTTAATAATTATTTCAATCATAAACAATAATACCACTATTATAAAAGAAATACTTATCTTAAAATTAATTTTCTTCTTGATAACCAAATTTCAGTATAAATCTATGGTTTTTTAATCTCCAATTTCCATACTCTCTATTTGTGATTCTTCAATATACAAATGTTCATCTAATATATTTTATTCAATTATATCGTTTCAATATTTTGACAACCAATCTCAAAAAAAATTTTCATGACTGAACAAAAATCAATAATCAACAAACGTCTCCCAATTATCCTCTTTTTATACCCCTTTTTTTCAATTATTTTATATTCATGACTTGATAAAAGTACCACAGATCCAAACCGTCATTTTTTATCTAGCTAGTCTTAATCATATTTACATACTACACAAAGACCAACTAGTTCAGATCATACCACTATATTGAGATGATATAGAAATATATTATGTGCTAAATTAAATATAACAATGATTAA
The DNA here is from genome assembly GCA_964028335.1 of Altica lythri. Taxonomy (NCBI): domain Eukaryota; kingdom Metazoa; phylum Arthropoda; class Insecta; order Coleoptera; family Chrysomelidae; genus Altica; species Altica lythri. The sequence goes on from OZ034809.1 coordinate 6,399,144, forward strand.
AAAGTACATTCTTGAGACCAGGGAAGAGTACAAAGCATTGGTACTTGGATAATTTATATTTCATTTTCAGAATATTAAAAATTATCTTTATTCCTAAAAAAAAGAAAGAGAAATAAAATTAAAATATTAAAGATAGATTTGGTTTAAAATAATTTAATTATTTGAATTAAGTGTCAAATACTTACTTTTAAAAGACTGCATATGAAAATCCATAATATGCACATTTTTTTTCGTAAAATTAATTAGAAATGAGAAATGCTGAAAAATAACCCTTTATTAGATCATAGTAAGAATTGTGTAATTTGAGTAAGAAAATCTAGAATGTGTAATTTGTTTGGTTTCATCATAGATAGATAGATAGATAGATATTTTTTGGGTTGGCTGTTAGCCTATATCACTGCGACCTTTGCAGATCTATTGTGAACACCCATTATCTGTGGAATAGGATTAGAGCACCTTGTCCAGCTCTGCCCTCTTAATGAGACTTAATAGCCTTGACAGTGGCCACTCCGCATAACTTGGAGCAGCCGGTTTCTCCTCTCCCAGTAATAGATACCGCGTCCTTGCAAGGCCTTCACATTGGCATAGGACATGAAATGCAGTTTCCTCTTCCTCTTCATCTGCCAAGTTTAGCTGACTCATGTGTTTTCTGAGTCTACAATGTCCTGTCAAGAGACTGACAATCATTCTGACATCATTTCGCCTTTGTGATAGCAGCTCTGCAGTAAACTTCGCCGAGTATCCCTTTATGAAGAGTTTGGCTTGTCGCTTGCCCGGTAATTTTTCCCACCACTCCTGGGCCTTTTCTAGCCTCCATTTCTCAATGGCTGCCTTTCTGAATGTATCAGCAACTCCGCCGAATGGTTCCGGGCCAATCATTGGAGTATTATCTCCCGCACGGGCCAATTCATCAGCCTTCTCATTGCCCCGAAACCCTGAGTGTCCTGGTATCCATGCCAGTGTCAGAGAATTTTGACTAGCGGCATGTGTCAGGGCCCCAACGCAGTCCCACACCAGCTGTGAACTTATTTGTGCTGAGACTATCGCCTTTAGAGCTGCTTGACTGTCGGAGTATATGACTATGGTTTTACCTGTTATACCCTGACTTACGATCACCGTTGCACAGTGTTGTATGGCCATTACTTCAGCCTGAAACACTGTGGCATACGCACCTAGACTTAGTTGGACTTCTGTCCTGTGTCCTCTACTATATATACCTGACCCTGTGCCCTTCTGAGTCTTTGAGCCATCGGTATACCAGATGGACTCCCCTTGGATGGGGGGCCATTCTTCCATGAGTCCCTTTCCAGTATTTCTAGTCGAAAGTTTCTCGCTAAGTTATACCTGTTGTTTCATCATAGTCAAGTTTGTTTTTTAAGACATGTATTAGATTGTTACGTTGTTAGGATGTTCAATTGTTAATTTGTTTGGTAGTGATTGTTTCTCTTGGTTTGAAGATTTGTAAGGAAGCAGACGTTAATAAAAGTTCTGAAATTAAAATTGAGTTTTTTCAAAGTATATTGAGGGAAATTAAAGATTTAAAAGACATATTAATATAACAAGAGTTGAGAAGAAGCTGTACTACGTATTTGTTAACGGGAAGAAAGAATAAAAAAAGCATTTAAAAAGATCGAAAAGTTAATACGTAGAAGCATCGATTGAAAAAGATTATTTTATAGTAGATGATAGAAATTAGCAAGTAAAGAAGAAATTGACTTCTCTAATTACTTACCAGTTTGTGGATGATAGCAGATTTATTCCAAGATTGAAAAAAGATCAGCATTTGAATTGAATCAAGAAGAAGGAACCCAGACCCAATAGCACTAATAAAAAGAAATAAATCCATCATAAATTTTGTCGTACCAACGTGGGGCAAGAAAAGCAGTCCATCATAAATTTTGTCGTACCAACGTGGAGCAAGAAAAGCAGTCCATCATAAATTTTGACGATCCAACGTGGGGCCATCTCAACTACAAGACCGACTACAAGATCCACTACTAGATTCATTGCCAGCGCCGACTCCAAGATCCACTATAAATTAAATAAATATAACAAATTAACATTTTAAATACTTAAAAAATACTTAAATAAAATGGATACAAGACAAAATAGAAGAAATAGAAGGAGAGAGGATGAAATACAAGAGTACAGTGAAAATAGGCATGAAAAACAAAGTAATGATGGTATAAGACAGGATGTAGATGAAATAATAGAAAATATGGGTATAACAGAAAATGATGGATTTTCAGAAGGAGAAGAAAACACAACTATTCAAGTTGTACAAGGAGATGTAATAGGAGATGCGACTAGTTCAAAACCTCATCAAGAAACAGAGATCGAAAGAATGTTTAAATTTTTGGAAAATAAATTTGATGAAAATAATAAAAAATTAGATGAAACTAATAGAAAAATGGATGAAAATAGTAGAAAACAAGAAGAGTATAGAAAAGAAGATAAGGAAGAGTTAAAGATTTTAAAAGAAAATATAGTAGGCATTAAATTAGATATTAATAATATGAAAGTAGATATTATAAATGAAATGAAAAATATTTTTAAAGAAAATAGAAAAATACAAAAAGAAGTAGACCAATTAAGGAGGTAGATTATGATACAAATATAAATAAAAATAGAAATAAACCTACGGGAAAATATGAAGAATTTATTTATCATGTAGACAATGTACAAGAAGAAAAAAATAAAAATAATGATTATGAAGGATATGTTACTCATAAAGAAAAAATGAAAAAGGAATATGAAAATATGAGATTAAAATTAAATGATGAAAATGACTATAAGAATATTAAAATACTAAAAGTATTGAGATTTTCACAATATTTATTTAATGTATAACGCGTTTCACTATGTTATAGCTTCATCAGATACATAATTTAAATCGAACTTACAAAGTTATGATATAAATAAAATGAAATGTGACATAATGACACAATGATGGTCGAAAATCATGATTTTCGACCATCATTGTGTCATTATGTCACATTTCATTTTATTTATATCATAACTTTGTAAGTTCGATTTAAATTATGTATCTGATGAAGCTATAACATAGTGAAACGCGTTATACATTAAATAAATATTGTGAAAATCTCAATACTTTTAGTATTTTAATATTCTTGGAATATGGATTTTCATCAAGTAAAGACTAAGAATATTCAAAAATGACTATAATAAGAAGAATGATAAAGATAAATATTACAAAAATAAAGAAGCAAAATATGAAATGAAAATATATGAAGTTGATGAGAATAAATATAAAAATAAAACTGAAATTAATTATGATAATGAGAATAAAAGGAAATTTAAGAAGAAAACGTACGAAGATGAGGATATAAATTATTTTGAAATAGATAACATTAATAGAAGATTAAGGAAGATTTGGATGAGCATTGTATATAATTAGAATATATATAATATATATATATATATATATATATATATATATATATATATATATATATATAAAATAGTTAAATAAAAGTAAATAAGATTAAAATAAAATTAAAATTAAGATTAAAATAAAAATATGGAAGAAAATAAATAAAACAAAAATTTAAAGTAAATTTAAAAAAATAAAATATGTCTTGGGAGAAAATTTTATTTTTTTTAATTGTGGGGATTTGTTATGGTATTACTGTGTCTATTGTGTAAATAAAATATCTTACTGTATAGTATGACGACATAGACCAGTGACTATTATTTTTTTTTTTATATAAATAGGACGAAATTAGGGAAACTAAAAAAGATTTTTTTCTGCAACCATCAAAAAATGTTGACATTTTTGTACTATTTTCAGGTTCAAAAGCCATCAATTCCCTTACCGTACAAAAATTTGCTCGTTGCTTAGCAACACTTTTAATCCTAGGATTAAAAACGCTACTTTTAATCCTAGGACTAAAAGTAATTGCATTTGAGCTCTCTAATTGAAATTTGAAGAAAAAACATTGTCTCTTACAAACTTAGTGAAACAAACTAATTGGGCAACTATATTACACTATAAGAACACTCTCCGCATAGTTTTGCACATTTTTTTCTTTACACCAATCCATGAATCGCTGATATGCAAGTTCATAAACTTGGCGAGATTTGGGTGGCAAAAGATTTAGATATACTGCTTCGGCACTTTCCAATATATCCGCAGGTATATTTTCATTGTGTTCGGGATTCATTTTAAAAGCAGCGTAAAAACTACTACAAAAATTATATGATTAGTACGTCTACTGACGTCTACTTGACAATCAATATTTACCAACAATACCAGATATCCATGACTACCGACTTGCTATCGCTGTTATAATTAATAGGTGTTCAAATTTATTACCAAATTATTAACGATTTTTGAATAAAACTAAATTTATTTTAATTTTGACTTGGTTGGAGAAAAAATAGTATATATCATACGGACTAAAAGTGCCTATTTTTACTCGCAATATTTGCATTCGCTCGGCTGCGCTGCGCTCCGCCTTGCAACTGCAAATATTGCTCGTAAAAAAAATATGCACTTTTAATCCTTATAATATAATATACTATTTTGATGTGTTTTGATTTTGATTTTGATGGATAATTGAAATGTGTCATTTTTGTGAAATGTAATTTGAATAATGTTAATATAAATGTTTATAATAATTAATATTGGTATAATTTGAATTAAATCAAGTAGAAGGAACCCAGACCCAATAGCATTAATAAAAAGAAATAGAACCATCATAATATATATATATATATATATACATATATATATATATATATATATATATATATATATATATATATATATATATATATATATATATATATATATATATAGGTATATATATAAATTTCATTTATTTTTGATTAAAATTTCTTATATTAAAATTAAAATTCTACTGCAAGGTTTTAATTATAGCATACCAAAGCTATGTTATTATATATTAGATTTTCATATGTATGAGCTGAGCTGGAAAATTCGCAAGCTGACAGTAATACACTTTTTTGCTATAAAATTTAATTTTATTATTTAATTCAGTTGCTTTTCAATGTGATACAATTATTATAATAATCATGAAATTTTTTGATGCCATTTTTGGCCTGATTCGCACGGGAGTTGAAAAAACGTCAAGGTAAAACTCTGCATTGGCGTTTTTATTTCGCTTTTGATGTAAGTGTTCCTACGAACATTTTTAAATCACTTAAAATTTGATGTGATTTAGGAAATTACAACCCTTTTAAGGGTTTCTATGGAAAATAATCTGATAGGAATCTTATTTCCCACCCTAACATCAAAGGAAACTTTTTTTCAGAAGATTTAAAAGTTAATTAATATAAATCAGACTATATTAAATTTTGCAGCCTCGAAACCTAATTCTCTCCATTTTTTCTTTAAGAGATTCAAAAAATAAATTAAAAAAATAATTAAAAGACTTGATAGACTTATCAAGTTCAACATAATTCCTTATTTTTTAAAATGAATAAATCCAACTTGCAGCGGATTATAAATATCTGAAGTATTTCAACAAAGCTCATTATTCGCTTTTTTTCTGGTGGTAACTTTAATTTTAGATTGTGGTTGATCGATACCGAGAGCAATACGAAATATCTAATAAAAAACAGCATGTCTACGATATTAAAAAATTCCAAATTATTCATCGCGGAACTTAATTAAAACCATAAATAAAGAAAAGTGAGAGTAATCCTGTTAATTGCTGGCGGGCGCCTAGAGAGAATTATGCCATACCTTGCTTGCCGTATAATACGAATCTAAATATTTCACGGCACCTCATTATTTACCTCTTCATGTACTATATTTAACCCTTACTAAGGTAACACGAAATTTATATCGGTTTTCCGCTATACGAATATATTGTGAGTGTCGCGATTTTTCAACCCTCGTTTTTAGTTATCCTTGGACAGGATGGATAGATAGATAGATCTTCATTGCGTCGGCTTGGATAGGATTAGAGAAACTTGTCTATTCCTCGGGTCTTAATGAGACTTAATAGCATTGCTGTGCCTCTCCACGTAACTTGGAGCAGCCGGTTTTTACTCTCCCAATACCAAATACCTCGTCCTCACAAGGCTTTTAGAAATGTCCTGCTAAAAGACTAACAATCCTTTTGACATCGTATCGCCTTTGTGATATTAGCTCTGTAGTCAATTATGAACACTTTGGCTTGTTGCTTGCCCGGTGATTTTTTCTACCACTCTTGGCTCTTCTCTTGCCAATATTTCTTAATAGCTGCCTTTCTAAACGTGTAAGCAACCTCGAAGAATGATTCCAGACCAATTAATCAGCCTTCTTATTGCCCCTAAACCCTAAGTGTTGTTCTAGTACCCATTTCAGTATACCAGATTGACTTAACTTGAATTGGGGGTCTGGGAACAATAGCAACAACTATTTGGTGTTTAATTGAAGTAAACTATCCGAAAAGAAAAAAAAACTCCCATTATTAAGGGTAATTTCTATCAGATATTCTACGATTGTAAGATTCTTTTTTTTTATATTTTTATAAAGTTTGTACCTACCATGTTTTTTGCGTAGCTCATATATATATATTCGTTTTATTTTTATGCCGTTAAAGCTTGCAGAGATTTTATAACCTATTTCTGTATTTCTGAATTGAGAGTCTGTTAGGTTTCTTTATCTATTTGATATTCCTTTGTTTTGTTTTTACTCGTAACCATCCAAAGTTTTACTTTAAAGTTAGAGTACGTTTATACTTTTACATTGTAAAGCTGCATAACTTTACTTAGAAACAGTAAAAATAAATTTACAGAAGTTTCTCTTCAACACTAAACCCTGTTTTAACTAATTAGCGATTAGTACGAACATTAATAATTAATAATAATAAACAATTATTGTTTGTCAGTAAGTATCATTAATATATAAATCTATAAATGATGTCACATACGATGAAAGGGTAGTATATTTTATTAGGAAAATGTGCACCAGAAAATAAAGAGGCATAGGGATGGATTAAGGATGTACAAAAAATAGTGAAAGGAAAAAAGTAACTTGGGACGAAGTGAAGAGTAAATTGAAGAAGATTAAGAATGGAAAGGTGGTGGGAGCGAATGGAATACCAGCAGAAGTATGGAATGTGCGGTGAAAATGTAAGACCTTATGAGAAAAGTGATGAATCAAGATCGAGTGGGTTAAGGAAAAGTGTGTGCCAATCTATAAAGGAAAGAAAGATGTGTAAGAATAGAGGTATCAAACTAATGTCACATACTTTGAAAATTTGGGAAGAGACGAGTAAGTGAAGAGCAATTTAAATTTATTTCTGTGAGAAGTACGACTGATGCTGTTTTTGCTATGGTAAAGTGTATGACAGTAGAGTTGTAAATCCTTGATGTATAGCTCAGAAATCTGATTAATTACGAACGAGCAAAAAAGAAAGTCACTGGGATGAAAATATTGCGTTGAATGTGTGGATTAACGAAAAATAAGAGAGTAAGAGGAACAGAGAAAGTGGGACAGCTGAGCAAAAAAATTCAGAAAAATCGGTTGAGATGATTTGTTCATGTAGAGAGCAGGAGATGAAGACCGAAAATGAGATGGATGGATAGAATAAATGACTTGAAAGAGAAAAAATGAAGTATGCATTGAGTAGAGACAGGTAAAAACCAATGCCAACCACAACTATGCTTAATAAGGCTAAGAAAAAAAAAAGATATATGTTACATTTAGGTAATTGGTTATTCGAAAAGAAGTTTCTCACCATCGTATGAGAATTGGAACAATAGTGTTCTCGTAAAAACTTGTAACCTCTTTTTTCCTCATGATGTTGAATGCTCGATTTGAGAGGTTAACATATGCGAACCGCACTCAGGGTATAGGAGGAGAGCGAGCGTGGATTCGTTCGAGCTAGATGAATAATTTTGAAAAGATAAAAAGGAATATACTTAATAGAATAATAAAAGATAAAAGAAGTTAAAGGGGACAAAAGATAGTAAAGGAAAGAAACGAAAGAGAAAGGAAAATGGGCGCCACTTATGTTTTTTATCCTGAGGATGGGGAAATATAAGAAACCCAGATGGAAAAAGAAAGATATAAGGGATATAAGATAAGATAAGGTAATTAGATAACCCGGAAGATGTTCTTGCTAAAATTTAAATTACACACTTTTATTTAAGATACTAAAAAGAAAAATTATATTTACACTTTCCTTTTACTTATCCTTATGGTTCTAAATCAAATCGGTAAGATAAAGATATATTTAAAAAACAAAATCTATTACCTTAATAAAATATGATATATTTAAGAACGTGATTTGGCGTATAACTAACATAGGACTAACGTATGACTAACGTATCAAATCAAATCAAATCAAATCAAATATCTTTATTTTAGCAACAGTTAGGTTACAAATTAACAAAAAATTCTGGTTATAAGTTCAAATTATTGCTAAAACAGGACATTTTCGCGATTATTAAAACCGTTACCGCCAAGCACTAATTGTGCTTGCGTGAAAATGCCCTTAGTTAACCTTACATACTAATTACATACTAACTATATTAGAAAGAGAGACAGCAATATTGCCTAGACTAGACAAAGAACGAGGAGAGTAAAACACGTGGAACACCAACCTTGAAGGGGAAAAAAACGGATGCGCTGGACGAACCAGATGAACTGACCGACGAGGTGGAAAAAAAATAATTAAAAAGTTAACCTAATATTATACCATAGCCATATTTAAGTGACTAGCTGTTCATTTAGTAATGTTTCTTTATACTGTTTTGAAAAACGTATCGATGATAAATTTTTAACATGTAATGGTATTTCATTCCATCGTTTAATAGCAACAAAAGTAAACGAGCGTTGAAAGGACGCCGACCTATGACGGGGTACAACAAATTTATGAAAGTTCCTGGTCCTTTGATCTAACGAAAGGCGGACAAATTTTTTTCTTAAGTAACCTGGTTTTGCTGTTTTTATTATTTTATGCAAAAATGTTGCCAAATGAAGTTTTCTACGATTGGACATGTTCAGTATTTTATTATTATTTAAATAAGGTGTTATAAATTGGCGATATGGTACATGAAATGCAAATCTCATGCAACTGTTTTGCACTTTTTGAATAGATTTTTTGGTTTGCCAATTAAGTGACTCACCATAAACTACATCTCCATAATCAAAAAGGGATAAAATAATACTGTGACAAAGAAGATATTTTTGATTTGAAGATAAATAGTTTTTCACTTTGTATAAGTTTTTAAGGCGTAAATATGAAGCTGTAATTTTTTTATTAATATGCGTATGGAAAGAAATATTGTTATCAAAAAAGATTCCTAGATTTTTGACAGTATGGGCTAAAGGAATGGGGGTGTTGTTTACTTGAATATTAATAAGATTATTTTCTATTGTTTCTCTAGTTGTCTCCGACTTATTAAAAATGATCAGTTGTGATTTTGTAGCGTTTAATTTTAAGTTATGATTTTCTGCGAAATGATTTATTTTATTAAGATCAGTATTAAGTTTTTGTTGTACTTCTTGAATAATGTGTTTGTTTATGGGAATCTGTAATTGGGAATCATCAGCAAATTGAGATAATTTGACGTGTTTCACACATTTATTCATGTCAGCTACATAGAGCGAGAACAATATTGGAGAAAGCCCTGACCCTTGAGGAACGCCTTTTGTCAATTTCTGAAAGCTTGATCTCTCTGTTATAGAGTTTTTTATAATTTCGATACAATTTTCACGACCAAATAGTAGACTATTCATTAAATGTATGGCTGTCTTTGAAAAACCAAAATAGTGAAGCTTTGCCGATAGCATTTCAAGACTTAGGGTATCGAAAGCTTTGCTAAAGTCCAAGAGCACCATGCAGGTACTATTTCCTTGCTCTTCGTTTTCTCTAATATTGTTTAATATATTAACTAGTGTTGTAGTTGTACTAAAATTTTTTCTAAACCCAGACTGGCACTCTGGAATAATATTATTTTTGTCAGAAAAAGCTATAACTTGTTGGCATATATGTTTCTCGAAAATTTTAGAAGCTGCCGGTAAAATACTTATAGGTCTAAGGTCTTTAAGTTCACTTGGGCTTTGGACCTTAGCGATTGGCTTGACGATAGCTCTCTTCCATTGAGACGGAAATACTTGTTGTAGGATACAGGTGTTTATAATATTTATTAACGGTTCCTTGCAAAATGGATAACATAGCTTTAAATCCTTGATAGAAATACCGTCTATACCAACTGCATTTTTTTTTATACTTGTAACAATTTTATTTAACGCAAAACTATCAATAAGGTTAAAGTTTAAGGTGTCATTTACGGTCCTATTGTTTTTGTAAAAATTAATTAGCTCTTGAGAAGCAGTATTTGGTAAACTTTCGGTTTCTTGAAAGTATTTGTGGATGTCATTAGCATTTTTTAAGTTGTCAGGGATGTCAGTCTGGTCTTGGCTGTAAGTGATTTTTAATTTTTTGGCTGTATCCCAAAACAGTTTACCCTTTTGTAGTGAAAAAGTATTAAAATATGTTCGTTTCTCTCTTATTATAGAATGTTTTGTGTAATTCCTTAGTTGCCGGTAGTACTGTAGGTCTGTTTGTTGTCTAGTTCGTAAGTATTTTTTGTAGGCTTTGTCTCTTAACTTTATAAGTGATTTAATGGTTTCAGTTATCCATGGAACAAAAGGTTGGTCATAGACTCGTTTAGTTTTAATTGGGGCATATTTATTTAGAACACTTAAAATATACTTATTAAAAATGTCAACTTTTTCATCTATGTTTTGAGATCTATAAAGTTTATTCCATTTGAGCAGCTTCCCTTCCCTTAAAAAGTTATTTAAATTTGTATTAAGTGCATCATAATCTCGAAATTTGACAGTTTTTTTTGCGTCTAAGCCTTTGGGCAAATCGAATATTGCATATATTAGATTGTGGTCTGTAATTGTCTGTGATATAACCAAAGACCCAGATTTAATGCATGACATATTTTGGCTTGTTATTAATAGGTCAATAAGTGAATTTCGATTTGTAGTAAAATTTAACCTGGTAGGTTCTGTAATATGCTGCTGAAGATTAAAGTTATTTATGATATTTTTTAGTCTGTTTGAATTGGTGGATCTAGTTGAAAAATTAATATTAAAGTCCCCCGCTATAATTACATAGTCATAACTGTATGTAACTAAACTAAGATAGTCCTCCAGACGATCAAGAAAATATGTCGGGTTTACTGTTTGTGATCGATAAAGATTTAATAACAAAAAACTTTTTTTTTGAAGTTTAAACGATATAGCTATGTTTTCTATATCAGCAATTTGGGTACTAACCTCCGTAAAGTGTAAAAAGTTTTTGACATAAAGGGCAACACCACCACCCCTTCCGCCCCTATCTTTCCTAACAAAACGGTAACCAGGTAAGTTGTAATTAAAATCTGGCATGTCAGCATCCAGCCATGTCTCGTTAAGACAAAGAATATCAAATTTATAACAAAACACATAGTTAATAAATTCATCAAAGCCTGTATTAAGCGAGCGAACATTAAGTTGACCGATGGAAAATTTTTTTGGATCGTATGCAAAATTTGTTTCACCCCGGCGGCCGTACCCCTGGTCATCCATCACCCCAGACTCCCCCCAACAAGGTCGCAGCTACCAAAAAACATACTCCCCCCTCCACATCCTTCAACTTACAACACATTAGTTTCATTGCCCTTATTGCTATCTCTCTAGTCCAACCGTAATCAAAACAATAAACAATCCACGCAAAAAGAATGTTCTTACAAATAAATCGAACGATTTATTCTTTTATTGTTGTTTACAACCTAAACTTTAAATAAGAACTTTAAAAATAAAAATACCAGCTGATTATTTTATAAAGTAAACTAACAAAAATAACAGTAAAAAATGACCTAGCTTTACTTTCTTTTTGTAATAAATGGTATCCCATCAAAAATATTTATTCTTTTAAGAAACTAAGCATAAGAAAAGAATAGAATATAAGAATAAATTATGAGGAAAAAAGTAAAAATAAAGACAAAATGTAGGTTTTAAAGTAACATAATATTATGGAGAATTACGTTGTAGCATGTCCAAAAAACACTATGCATAATTTTTATTTTTTTAATATAGTCCCTTACTTAAGCCGACTCTGATCATAATATCTTCGAGAAAGTTCTCGCCGTTAATAGTTTAACCGTCAAAACTATCGATTTTTCGAGGCCGACCAATCAAATTGGTGGATTAAGATCATGTGGCGCAGGAGGGGTAGTTTTGAAGCGACGCGGTCGAATTTTAAGCGCGATATGAAAATCAGTCTAGCTTGGGTATTTGTGGTGATAAGTTGATTCCGTATAACCCCTAGATTCAAATACCGGTAAATTTCTTTTAAATTAGCAAATAATTGTTTGCGATTTAGTGTTTCTAAGTAAAGTAAAGTCAGTGAGAAAGTGTAGAACCCCTTTTATGGAAAAGCTGTCTGATAGTAGCGAAGAAGCACCAGTTTTTTATGGTAGCGTATGAATTGGGTGTGGCCCCATTACGTTCTCTTATCTAGGAGACAAACTGTAAGTCTTTTAATGTAATTACTATCTCTTATCTACCAAAAATTTGGGATACCATCTTTGTTTCTTTGGCACAAAAACTTAATTGTAACTCACCGGAATAATGTCAGAGTGTGAGTAATTAACGTAAGAAGTGCGCATAGAATCCACAGTGAAACCGGTTTTTTTATCAAAAACCCAATACCTTTTCAACAGATTTCTCCAGTGTGCAAATTTCTCAATAGTTCGTCGCGTATATGTTTTAATTAACAGTGAAAGCGTTACGCAGGGTCTGACTAAATATTTTTGTAACACCTCTATGATAAAAATTTTTTTTGTTTCTTGATATTTATCTTAATTTTAATGTTTTAATATTAAATTATTATATGGTACCCCCAATTTTTACTCGAGTAAAACATCTTTTAAGCTAAAAGTGATTTACAATTTTTTACTAAATTTTGATACTTTTCATTTCCTTTTCATATCACATTCTGCTTAAATGGGTACACAGAAATAACAATATCAAAATACTTAGCTGTTATTGAATGTGTAATATTGTTTCTAGATGTGATTAAACACTAATGTGTTTTACAGTATTTTACCTTATTTAATTGTTGATATTTTATATGTCTATTTGTTTCGATCATCTGTTTGATTTATTACTACACACAGTAATAAATATTGTTTATTGTTTATTTATATGTTTTATTTTCTGACCTGGTGTAAGTTATTCTGATCTAACCTCATTAACAACAAGAATAAGACGTATTTCACTCATAAATTTTAGCTTTTGACTTGATCAAAATATATGGAACTGTTGTGATAAATAAGAACAAAAAGTAAGTATAACTTTCTCTTTCCAGTTTTACTAATAAAAGTGTGTAATTTGAATTTTTAATCAGAACATCTGCCGGGTTACCTAATCTTACCTTATCTTATCTCATATCCCTTATATCTTTATTATTTTATCTCTATCTACAACATCTGATAAATCATTTTATCTAACATCTATATTTTCTCTCATATCTTTCTTATCCTAACTTTATCTATAACATCTAATACATCATTTTATCCAACTTCTAGATTAAATATTTTTTTTTTATCTGGGTTTCTTATATTTCCCCCATCCTTAAGATAAAAAAATAAGTGGCGCCCATTTACCTTTCCCTTTTCCATCATTTCTCTCATTTTCTTTTTGGTCCCTTTTAAATTCTTATATCTTATTTTTTCTAGCAAATATATCCCCTTATATCTTTCCAATATCTTATCATCTAGCTCGTTCGAATCCACGCTCGCTCTCCTCCTACCCCCTGAGTGCCGTTCGCATGGTTTAACCTCTATAAAACGAGCATTTAACATCACCAGAGAAAAAAAGAGGTTACACATATTTTTGGCGCCCAACGTGTAGGGCCTGATATTACACTATTTTTGACGCCCACAACGTGGATCCCGATGATAAAATCCCTATTTTTCCGACAATAAAATTACACACTTTTAATTTCGACAATTTCCGTTATTTTTTCTTATCACAATGGCCAACTTTGAGGTAACTTTTCTAACAGCCGACGAAATTAACTACGAGTTAAAGATCAGAGGAACAGCCACCAACAGAAAGATAGAGGATAAAAGGAAAGTCCTCAAAAGATTGTTAACCAAAGAAACAAACGGTACGTTCACTTTGGAAAATATTAACATAGAAGACGAAAAGGTTGCAATTAAAAATTCTATCGACAGCGTTTCCAATTTAATAGAAGAATTTGAAGGTTCTGCTTCAGATTCATGTTTTCGTAGAGTAAAATCTAGGATCGCTCACTTGTTAGGCAGAATACAACGTTTACCTCTACCTGAAAATCCTTCCGAGGATGATATAAATTTCCGCGATGAATCTAAAACCACTTGTCTCCTTCTCGAACAAGAAATGATAGATAAAACCATTCCCTTCAATAATTCACCTTCTTCTAGTTCAGTTCCGAATACAGAAAGCACAGTACCTATAATCAACGTCTCTACCCCTGAAATTAGATATCTAGATCGTTTTCCTTTGTCGAAATGGAATATTAAATTTAACGGTGATCCTAAAAGCGTTTTTGAATTTCTAGAAAAAATTAAAGAACTAGCTGAATCCCGCAACATCCTACCTGAAACCCTTTTTCAATCAGCGGTTGAACTTTTCACCGGGGATGCTTTAATATGGTTCCGCAGCATCAAAACCTCTCTCAACTCTTGGGATGAACTTACGAATGTTCTCAAATCAACCTTTCTACCACCAGAAAATGATGAACAACTCTGGGAGGAAATTAAAGGCTATAAACAGAAAAAGAACGAATCTATTATTATTTTTGTTGCTCAACTCACTTCTCTCTTCAAACGCCTTTCTCGTGAACCAGCTGAAGTCAGCAAATTAAAATACATCACCCGAAATTTACTTCCGGAATACATTCCTCACGTAACTCTCTCCAATGTAAATACCGTCTCTGACCTAATTCAATTAGTCAAAAAATTGGAGGATGCTAAATCACTCTCTGTTCAAAAACCTTCTTTCCAAACCAAAGTATCTGCTATTGACTCTACTAATCATCGTCCTAAACAACGAACTAATAAACCGAGAACATCTAACTTACCTTCTACCTCTAACAACGTAGCGAGTACTTCAAATCCAACTAATACTTCTAACAGTAGGGATGTTACCTGCTGGAATTGTCATAAGAAAGGACACATTTATTCTAGCTGTCAAAATCAACAAAAATCCTATTTTTGTTATCGTTGTGGTTCCCCAAATGTCACTGTTTCTACCTGCCCCCGTTGTTCAAAAAACTAACTAGGGGAGAATGTCGTATCGGTGCACTCTCTCTTTACCGCCCTAGTAAAACCGATATCAAAAAACAAGACCAATGGGAGAAATGGTTAAAAGTTGTTAAAAATTTCTATCAAAACTCTTCGCAAATCACTGCCCCAGTTTCACTAAACAAGTCTACCGATACAAAAAGATCTTCCCATCTCGTTCCTGATGCCTTGAGTCGTGCCTTCCCTGAACAACCCCAAATTTCGTATCTTGAGGTAGACACTAATCGAATAGATGTATGGTTCGATGAGTTTCGTACTAAAATTCTCCAACACCCTGAGCTCTATCCTCAATGGAAAGTAGATAATGATCTGGTTTATAAATTAATCCCTTCCAAATTGCCTTTCGCCACTAACGAAATAGAGTGGAAAGTTTTCGTACCAAAACCCCAGAGACATGACATTATGTCATCTTGTCATGATCCCCCTACCTGTGCTCATTTCGGATTTTTCAAAACCCTGAACCGAATCCAAGAGCGATATTATTGGCCTAAAATGAGGAACGATGTCCTTCGTTTTGTTAGATCTTGTAAAGTTTGTGGAGCCCAAAAAATGCCTACCTCCACTAAAATAGGTTTAATGGGAAAAGAGAAAGCTGCCGAATTCCCATGGCAAATTATCGCACTTGATCTTATTGGTCCTCTCCCTCGCTCCAAAAAAGGATATACCTGGCTCTTAGTTGTTACCGATTGGTTTTCTAAATTTACTTTATTGCAACCCTTACGAAAAGCCACCACCAAAAATATCACTAATTTCCTAGAAAATGAAGTATTTCTCATGTTTGGTGTCCCTCAATTCCTTATCTGCGATAACGCTAGAAACCTTAACAATCCCATGATGAAACATCTCTGTGATCAATACAAAGTCCAAAAAATATGGTTCAATGCCGTCTATTCACCACAGTGTAATTTTGTAGAAAGAACGAATAAAACCATTGGAACCGCTATTAGGTGTTATATCGATGAACATTCTAACTGGGATAATGAACTTTATAAAATCCGACAGGCTATCAATACCGCTAGACACGAAGTCACCAAATACTCCCCATCATTTTTAAATTTCGCGAGACATGTACCGATATCTGGAAATTACTATTCCGCTAATGGCGCTGATCGTCCTATGTCCCTTAATACCCCTGAACAATACGATAAATACGTTTCAGATATACAAGGGTTAAAGGATATTTTTTTTGAAATACAACACAATCTTCACCATGCCTATCAAAGAAATTCCAAAACTTATAACCTTCGTCGTAGAAACATTCAATTCAACGTTGGTGATAAGGTGTGGAGGAGAAATAAAGTTCTCTCCAAAGCTGCCGATAAGTTTATGTCCAAATTAGCTCCTAAATATCTCTTATGTACTGTTGTCCGTAAACTTTCTCCACTAGTATATACGTTACAAAATCCCGATGGCTCAAAAGCAGGAAACTGGCATATAAAAGACCTTAAGCCTTATGTCTCTGATCCCGATGATTCTTCTGAAGATGAACTCTCCGAATAGGAACTAACGTTTCTCTGTTTTCTCAGAATTGTCAGTATAAGCTTTCCTTTTCCATTTTCTTTGACTTCTCTATATCTCAACCTCTCGCTATGACTCAACACTAAATAATTTTCTCTACGCCTCACTTTCATATTTTTCGTTTAGGTATAGCCATACTTATAACTATCGCTTATCCTTCGTTTAAATGTATTACCACTTGAACTTTTCATCTCGAAAGGGAAAATACTTTTCTCTTACCTACCGATTACCTACCTAATAAGTACTTTAATACTTATCACTACCGTCTCGAAAGTAGGATTTACTTTCCTTCATTTACCGTCCATTTACCTAATAAGTGTAATAACACTTGTTTTTATCGTACCGAAAGAGAAAAGATGTTTCTCGTAACTACCGTTTATCTACCTTATGAGTGTTTTAACACTTGTATTTTTTTTCTAGAAGGAAAAAATAGCTTTTCCTTTATCTACCGTTTATCTACCGTGTAAGTGCGTCTGCACTTGTAAATTAATTATCGTATCGTTCAGTAATATCTATTACTGTTTTATGTTTAGAAAACATTTTTCTATTACCTTATCTTTCGTTCATCATCCATAAACTACTTGTTATCTTCGATATGGATATAAGACGATTATCGTACCTTAGTGGAAGACACATGAAAATTTTTAGAAGAAAAATTTTTTTTTAAAAATTTTTTTTGAATTTTTTTTTAAAATTATTTTTCGTTCTTTCATACAATTTTATACCTTTACGTATCGTTGGTTTAAAGAATTTTGATCCGTAACATGACTACTATTGGAATCACTTTACTTTTTTGACTAACAAAATTCAATCTTAACTACTTCTTCTGGAATTTTATTTTGACCTTGCAATTCGTCACGAGAGATAAGCCTAGGAAAGCCGTAGGGAATTCTTTCCGGTAGTGGGTCTGTTGAGATTGTAAGGAAGATAGATAAAATTTCTTTCTACTCTCCTTCTTTTCCTCTTTTACTTACTCTATTTTTTTTTCCAGCTAGGATTGAAGACTGTTAGGATAATTTGTTTTTAAGATTTGTTAGATTCCTGTTAATGTCTTAGTGTGATCTACTACCTTAAGATTTTTTTTATTAAATGTTCTCAATGAGAACTATATTTTTAGTAAATACTGTTTTCTTCTCTTCCTTACTGTATATTCGTTGATATCTTTAACGTCAACCAAGCAGGACGGAACTTTTCCAAACATCTTTTCAGATGTTAACGTATCACGTACTTACCTTGACTGTCGGATCTAATGGAGCCGGTAGGCTTATTAGATTCCTAATTATAACTATCGTCCGTGTTTCTTTCTTCCTTTTCAAAATTAATATCAACAGTTTGGTTTAAATTCAGCTTTTTTCTTTATAGGAGTTCCTAAAAAGGGAAATACGCGTTGTGCCTCCTATGGGAAATTTTACTTATGGGAACATAGCATTCTTTACCTTCTTCCTTGTGTGTGTGAATGTAGTGTGTGTCCTGACATCTTATGTCAAGGGCAATATAAATACTTTTTTGTCGATTTGCCTTAAAGATACCACTTAGTGCTGCCCGTCTAGGCCGAGCTGTACACTTTTTTGTTTCCGTGCAGAAACTTCGGAGTAGACCTGTTCCCGATCACTTTGTGATCTTCCGGTTGGCCGGTACCGTTTATAAAAATCTGGTCACTTAGTATCAAAGATCTACGGATCTGATACATTTTACCTACCTTGTGGTTCTTCAAACTCTCGTGTAGTTTCACTTGTATATTAATGCACTAAAGAATAGTGTGAATATTATATCACATTCAATAACTGACACTAATACGCCCAATTCTACCTAAATAGTTGTCGTTCTCGTTAAGATCGCCTTTCTACATCTTGATGTTCACTACCTTTACCAGCTTCAGTTTTTTAGACACACTACTGTTGTTCCAACCATAGCTTATCCTTCTTTAAAAACTGTTTTCTATCCAGTTTTTTCTCTTCGGAAGGGGCTGTGTAGCATGTCCAAAAAACACTATGCATAATTTTTATTTTTTTAATATAGTCCCTTACTTAAGCCGACTCTGATCATAATATCTTCGAGAAAGTTCTCGCCGTTAATAGTTTAACCGTCAAAACTATCGATTTTTCGAGGCCGACCAATCAAATTGGTGGATTAAGATCATGTGGCGCAGGAGGGGTAGTTTTGAAGCGACGCGGTCGAATTTTAAGCGCGATATGAAAATCAGTCTAGCTTGGGTATTTGTGGTGATAAGTTGATTCCGTATAACCCCTAGATTCAAATACCGGTAAATTTCTTTTAAATTAGCAAATAATTGTTTGCGATTTAGTGTTTCTAAGTAAAGTAAAGTCAGTGAGAAAGTGTAGAACCCCTTTTATGGAAAAGCTGTCTGATAGTAGCGAAGAAGCACCAGTTTTTTATGGTAGCGTATGAATTGGGTGTGGCCCCATTACGTTCTCTTATCTAGGAGACAAACTGTAAGTCTTTTAATGTAATTACTATCTCTTATCTACCAAAAATTTGGGATACCATCTTTGTTTCTTTGGCACAAAAACTTAATTGTAACTCACCGGAATAATGTCAGAGTGTGAGTAATTAACGTAAGAAGTGCGCATAGAATCCACAGTGAAACCGGTTTTTTTATCAAAAACCCAATACCTTTTCAACAGATTTCTCCAGTGTGCAAATTTCTCAATAGTTCGTCGCGTATATGTTTTAATTAACAGTGAAAGCGTTACGCAGGGTCTGACTAAATATTTTTGTAACACCTCTATGATAAAAATTTTTTTTGTTTCTTGATATTTATCTTAATTTTAATGTTTTAATATTAAATTATTATATGGTACCCCCAATTTTTACTCGAGTAAAACATCTTTTAAGCTAAAAGTGATTTACAATTTTTTACTAAATTTTGATACTTTTCATTTCCTTTTCATATCACATTCTGCTTAAATGGGTACACAGAAATAACAATATCAAAATACTTAGCTGTTATTGAATGTGTAATATTGTTTCTAGATGTGATTAAACACTAATGTGTTTTACAGTATTTTACCTTATTTAATTGTTGATATTTTATATGTCTATTTGTTTCGATCATCTGTTTGATTTATTACTACACACAGTAATAAATATTGTTTATTGTTTATTTATATGTTTTATTTTCTGACCTGGTGTAAGTTATTCTGATCTAACCTCATTAACAACAAGAATAAGACGTATTTCACTCATAAATTTTAGCTTTTGACTTGATCAAAATATATGGAACTGTTGTGATAAATAAGAACAAAAAGTAAGTATAACTTTCTCTTTCCAGTTTTACTAATAAAAGTGTGTAATTTGAATTTTTAATCAGAACATCTGCCGGGTTACCTAATCTTACCTTATCTTATCTCATATCCCTTATATCTTTATTATTTTATCTCTATCTACAACATCTGATAAATCATTTTATCTAACATCTATATTTTCTCTCATATCTTTCTTATCCTAACTTTATCTATAACATCTAATACATCATTTTATCCAACTTCTAGATTAAATATTTTTTTTTTATCTGGGTTTCTTATATTTCCCCCATCCTTAAGATAAAAAAATAAGTGGCGCCCATTTACCTTTCCCTTTTCCATCATTTCTCTCATTTTCTTTTTGGTCCCTTTTAAATTCTTATATCTTATTTTTTCTAGCAAATATATCCCCTTATATCTTTCCAATATCTTATCATCTAGCTCGTTCGAATCCACGCTCGCTCTCCTCCTACCCCCTGAGTGCCGTTCGCATGGTTTAACCTCTATAAAACGAGCATTTAACATCACCAGAGAAAAAAAGAGGTTACAACGTCACGCAGATAGCCAAGTGGTAATACACCAACATTCGGTTAGAATGAACATAGTTAGTTAAATAGTAAAGGTTGTTGTTACCTTACATTGACTGCAATAATTATTAACATTATAAATAACCTATGATTCCAAAAGATATTAGGCACCACACTTGTTTTTTATTTTTTCAATTTATTGAGATCATTTACACTATTTATACGGTGCACTGTATTTTCACTTTTAACATAAATAATTCCATTAAGTACCCATGCGCTGTTTTTAGAAAACATCTCAATTGCTTTTCGGAAGAGATCTAAACGGTATTTTGTGAGATCTTCTTTTATTTGCACTCCCGATTCTTTTAGCAGTTTTCGATTTTTCATTACAACTCTCCGGACCGTATTACTCGAAAATCTTATCAATACTGCCGGTGGACTAACGTATGACTAACGTATGACTAACGTATGACTAACGTATGACTAACGTATGACTAACGTATGACTAACGTATGACTAACGTATGACTAACGTATGACTAACGTATGACTAACGTATGACTGTCGTATGACTAACGTATGATTGACGTATGACTGACGTATGACTGACGTATGACTAACGTATGACTAAGGTATGACTGATGTATGACTGACCTATGACTTGTTTATGACTGGTCACGTGATTGGGAGGCGTGGCTAAATGGTCCAAAAATGAGCAGAATGGACCTTAGATTTTCTTATGGGGATTTACATGTAAAAATGATCGATTTTGGACCCGAACTGTCATAGCACCTTTACTGATAGCACTGTCTGGAAATCTTCAGGTAAACCTTCCGGTACGATTAACGATACTCGATACAAGAAACATTTATCTGCTGGTAATTTTTAAGATAAAATAAGAAAATTGCCGGGAATTTGAAACTGAGCATTTCGCGAACGATATTAATCGCGTAAAATCTAAACCCAGAGTGAATAAAAATCGTTGGTACTAGAGAGACGCTCTCCTTTCCCGCCTAATCACCTGATCTTAAACTCGGAACTTCATTGGTGAGTTAGGAAAATCGATAAACTGCTTAGAGACAACGGTTAGATTAGCTACGTCCTGGAAACATCTCGACTAAAATTTAGGACAGAGTCGGCCTAAGTGAAAAGAAACGTTTAAAAAAGAAATTTTATTATTCGGGTTTTTTAAACACAAACTTTCTTACATTTTTTTTCAGATATTTTTAGAAACAACTACCCAGTAGAGCCTCAATTTCTATTTTACTTAATTTCTTTATAAATTCACTTAAAGATTTATACATGTTTATCTAAAACCTTTATTTTTTTACATTTAATGTTCTGATAGAATTTTTAAATCTAGGTATGTTCAGACATGTTACAAATTTCAATCTCAAGTATTTGATTTGTTATTAAAGTAAAACCTTAATGGGTTAATGTAACTAGATATTGGCTGTTCATCGAAATGACCTTGTTAACTAGACAAATTGAGATAATTTGGTCCGGAGGGAAAGATAATTTACAACAAATTTGCTCTCAACCCAATGAAATTTCTCTGCTACTTATCCCGTCACCTCGAATGCGGCTAAAATTCCTTATGCCAACATACCGCATCCTCGTAATATTTAATTAAATAAGTCACATTACAAAAATGTATACATTGAATGTATGTCGTATATTTCCACCAAAACTGCTATGTGCTATATTTACTTGTGGACCTTCTTATTTCTACTGAATTCTCCTATAAGATGTATCTCCTTACCTTTACCCTCATTACTTACTTTTATACATTTTTTAAAGATATAAGAACTTAACATTTTTAATTAAAAAAAAGAGAACATATTATGTCTTCAATTGTAAGTGATTTGTTTCTCTTATATATCGTTTAAGTAGTGAATCGAAACTCGTTGATAAATTTAGAGGTATTAAACCTGAAAATAATGTATCACTCTACTGGATTCAGAGCGTAAAGTAAAGTGAAAGCAAGCAAAAAAAAATTGGTGGCTTGTCGGTAACATCATTCAATATGTATGGGCTCATTTCGGTATATTCGTAGTTATTTACAGCTCAGTATGTCCATGTAAGCAATAATTTATTCTCTTTTGTTGTTTTGTTTATTGTTGACGAATTAACGGATATTTGTTTCAGGCGTGTATGCAGAGATTTATTTTGGGTGTTTGCAATTTCCTTTTTGTTTGTCACCTAATATATTAGTAAACATATAGCAAGGTAAAAATGTTAAAAAAATTACCACGGAGTGAGGTAAGTATATCTATGTAACACAGTTTCTGTCGTTTTTTCCGCGTTCAGTTCGTCGGTCAAAACGTCACATAAAAAATACAGATTCATTAATTTTTTACCCTCTACAAAAGTCTTTACAGTTTCTGCTTATTTTAATGTTAACATAACTACTGTTATCTTGGTTATTTGTTTTATGCTTGCTGAATGTTTTATAGAACTTTCCGTTAGTAAGCAAAACTATTACTCATTAGAAATTATCTCTATACACTTTATAATTAGTCGCGTCAAAGTAAGACTAAAAACCCAAAAACTTAAAACTTTGGTCGGAAAGGTCCGATCGAGCTCATTTTTTTTTGAAATGTTCATTGAGATCTTAGATTCAAAGTTGTATAAAATCTGAATGCCGCTCGGCCCCCCTTCCCCCTACAAATTCGACCCAAGTTGGGGGGTTTCAAGATGGTATATACATGATGAGACTGCCCTCCCAACCCGGCCAAATGTTTCACTCGGGGGTTTTGAAGTCCCCTCCATCCATTTCTTCAGTCAGGTCTCCTTTTCCACCTTCCCAGGGGCGTCTAGAACGGCCTCCAAGGGTCCAAAATATAAGATTTTTACAGAAATGTGCTCGGCCTGCCATACTGGGTTAGGGGGATTCCGAAGGGCGGGGTTTTCATTTCTGTCAAAAATTAAGGCTTTTTAACCCATTAGCGCCATATAAAAAGGGGCCCATGGGCCATGGGGTCTCAAAATTATGATTACACGCGATTGAATTTCAGTGTATAGAATTGGTACGATCAAGTATTATAAGGCTACCAACCATTTATTGTTGTCCTCTCGTCAGCACCCTTACTCCCTGTAGGGATGGTTCCATGCCAGGGCAACACGAAATTACAATTTATTATAAAACTACAGTTCAATTTATGTATAACTGATTAATTAACAATTTATTATACAAATTAGTTCAATTTAAAGCTGATGGAATCAAATCGAATCGAGTGCTAGATGAACATGCGAGTTTCACACCCTCAAGCACCCTTGTTTGTAAATCCCTGGGTGCATAGTCGCATGCCAGGGCAACCCAAAAGTACACCCCTACAAACCCTCAACATATTAAGTTTGTATGAGATAAGGGAATTTTACGAAAATTTCAATTTGAGTCCCCTTGGAACGCCTCCCGTTCATACCTGGATCCGGAAGAGAGTGATATGGATTCAGAAAGGCTGAGGAGACTGTTCGCTGGACAGATTATATCAACTTTTCACGTTTGTATCGAATCCAATCAAATCACATTTTTTGGGCCCCGGCACCCCT
Organism: Altica lythri; assembly: GCA_964028335.1. Classification (NCBI taxonomy): domain Eukaryota; kingdom Metazoa; phylum Arthropoda; class Insecta; order Coleoptera; family Chrysomelidae; genus Altica; species Altica lythri. The sequence goes on from OZ034809.1 coordinate 6,423,333, forward strand.
TTTGTAACCCCTGGATGGGTCATAGAATTGCAAGCTGCTCAAATAAATGGTTGGTAGCCTTATAATACTTGATTGTACCAATTATGTACACTGAAATTCAATCCCGCGTAATCATAATTTTGAGACCCCATGGGCCCCTTTTTATACGGCCCTTATGGGTTAAAAAGCCTTAATTTTTGACAGAAATGAGAACCCCGCCCTTCGGAATCCCACTAGCCCAGTGTGGCAGGCCGAGCACATTTCTGTAAATATCTTATATTTTGGACCCTTGGAGAAACTTCTAGACGCCCCTGGGAAGGTCGAAAAGGCGACCTGACCGAAAAAATGGATCGAGGGGACTTCAAAACCCCCGAGTGGAACATTTGGCCGAGTTGGGAGGGCAGTCTCATCATGTATGTACCATCTTGAAAACCCCCCAACTTGGGTCGAATTTGGGGGGGGGGGGGAAGGGTGGCCGAGCGGCATCCAGATTTTATACAACTTTGAATCTAAGGTCTCAATGAACATTTAAAAAAAAAATGAGCTCGATCGGACCTTTCCGACCAAAGTTAGAAGTAAAAACCTACTTTGACGCGACTAAATTAAAAGATATAAATCTATTTAACCATATCAAATAGCGTCCTTTTAAAATCCAAGTAATAGCACTATAAATTTCATTGCAAAAATTAAATCTCTGTTATTTTCTTCTTTATTAGAATTCTGCATAATTCTGTTAGTTAACTTAGTTACATGACATATTTCTATTCTTATACTTTAACGCTGTGCTTCTTATTGAACATTTTGGCGCACGGAGTCAACATAGAATGGTCAACAGGAGAAAGCGTTACATGAGATATATGTTTAAGTGTATAAAAAACAGTTGTTGTGTTTTTACCATTTTTAAAAATATTCTTCTACTGGTAATTGGGTTTAACAACACGATTTCTTGTAATACCTGATGAGAAATACTTCGTTCTTTACGTTGGAATGTTTTCTAAGGCGATGTTTGGAAATATTGGGCCCTGATTTCATCTTCCAGATATCTTTTCTTATTTTCTGCCTTATTTAGTTTTCGCCTTATCTAAAAAATGCTGCAGGTTTTCGTGCAGCCTTTAGAAGCCCATCTTTGTTTTCCTCTTTTAATATTAGCTAAATAGTAGGGAGATCTAACAAGTCTTTGGACCTTGCTTAGAGTGATGATGGTATTTTTTTGTTGTATCTTTGGTCATACCATAAACGCATACTGGGAAAATTTTGAAACATTTTTAAAAACCATGAAAAGTTGAAAAATTCGTTAAAAAAATGATCAAAGAGAGCTCTTACAACCTTTTAACTTTCAAAATAGAAACATACCTTCTGTCAGTCACTTTTACGACTTCAAACTTTGTTTTATAAGTAAATCGAAGAAAGTCTAAATACAAAACTCTCCTTCTGCCTACTGAAATTCATTTTAAGATATTTAAAAACATCACCTTCTACTTAACTAAAACTTTGGCTGTTTGGCATAGAAATCATTCAATTTTCCGAACCTTTCCCTAAAAACGATCTTAAGAAAATTATGGTTATGGGTTATTTCTTTCGAAATTGGCGGTATGTGAGAACTTCTGACATGAATATAAAGACGTCGAATGAATTATTTACCAGAGAGGAAAAAAGAAGTGCTGAAAAAGCTAAAAAATGGAAAATTCTACGAGTTCTTTTACTCAACGAGTGAGGTTGAATCCAAAGATTGATTACGTCTATTTTTCTTGTACACCTATCTTAAACTTTTCCCCTTATAGATATAAAATTTTCACTTGACTTATATTTAGAAGCTATCAAACATATTTTTTAAAATTTATTTATTTATAAAATATCCATTTACGTCAATAACTGCTATATATCAGTAATTAAGAAACTTATCTAAATTTTTAAAGCTATTAAAAATTATTAATTTAACGTTATACATCAACTTTTAATCACGTTTCTATACAGGCGAAATTTATTGTGTATCATTTCACTTTTTTCATAAAGTTTTTCGTATATTTGTTTATGGTTGATTTTATTATATCCTCCATATTCCGGTGGGAGATTATCCTTTTCAATGTGTTTATATAGCGAATCCAAATCGTCAAAATGAAAATGTAACTAAAAAAATATAAAAAATTATAATGGAGAAATAATGAAAATAAAAGTGATTTTATAAAAGTTTTCGTAACAAAAGATATGTAGAAAAATATACCAGAATTATATATTTTTAAAATCATCAGTTTTATACGAGGTCTGTCGCAAAGTAAACAGGACTTTTAAGAAATATCCTTATACTAGTAGCGCCATCTGTTATTGGGGCTAGCGATAGAAAGGTACATCTTTCATTGATGTACTGTCAAAATTTCATGACAATCGAACCTCTTCACGCCAAGTTATCGCGTTCAAAGTGACAGCACCTTTTTAACACCTGTGTAAAAAGTATGATGGCAGGATATTGCAGCGATCTTTGTCACGTATGATGGGCAATCGTATCAGTTCGTCGCCAACACCTACAGTACATATAGTTCATGCGGAAAATGCGTTTAATTTCCTTTCTTGCGTTTATCAGACTTTTCTATTGTTTAAAATGATTAAAATCAGATCAAACTTAAAAAACGTATTCAAATGATTCAGAAGGGAGCTTATGCTATCTCCATACTCTCGCTGAGGCCTCTCGGCGACTTTTTCGGTGAGATATTCGAAGAGGCGAGTATTTCGGGAAGACATTTGGCATTACATCTATTTAACATTTCTATATATAAAGATTCTTACTTACCTGTTTTTTACTTTCGTCTGGTATAAAGGGTTGTACAATCTTTAACATGGTTTTCATATATCTTGATTTGTTAACGACATGTACTTGAAATTGCTTGAAGGGCAAACTGGCTAAACGTCTAAAACTGATTTTAACGTCTTTATAATTTAAAAGTTTCATAAATTTCCATGTTATTCCTTCGAAATCTATTATCATGCAAATTCCTTTTCCGGCAATTTCTGGATGTTTGTCTAGGATGTATTCGTACCAAATGTCGTCTATGCAGGCTTCATCCGCGAATGACGATTTATCTGGATCCAGATTTTCTATATATAGAAAATAGTTTTCTATAATATTTTACCAAAGAAAAATAAGAATTTATTTTTCGATTGAGTATAAAAGCTTCTGTAACAACTTTTTCATATTGATTTAAGTTTAAATTTCACTAATATAAATATAAAAAACTTACTTATTTTTGATATATAAATCGGTCTCCCATTCTTATCAGTTTCTGGTATCATAATTGCAGCACAAGTATCCATAATAGATTTCTTTTGTAATGGACTATCTTTTTGATACCAATGAGGATGATCAACCATAACTTCATGATAAAGTTTCATCTTAAATGAAATAAAATTAAATAGAAAAAAATCTTAAACTTTGCTTTAAATCCATTAAGTTCACCATTGTTTGTGATGATTAGTCCTTTCTCTGCAACTTTTGGTTAAGAACGTTAAAGTACTTTCTACTGGTCTGAAACTAGAAGATTGTTTAACCACAGATCATTTTAAGTTATCATTGTCTGTTTTTCTTTTATCATGCGATTAGTGACTTCTATTGGCGAGCAAATTCAAATCACTTTGGCAGGCACATTGTAGTCCTCGAGTTTGGGGTTAGAGATCCTTTAACTACGTTTAAGACACAAATTTTGATGGTGGAGTTCTAACCATTGATGTAGTAATAGGTTTCAATGAGCGGTTAGGATTCGGATGGGATATGTAGCCTTCGGGTTTGGGGTTGGACTGCCTTGAACTGAGCGGATGAAATTTTGTATGAGACTTTCGAAAATTTTGAAGCTAGAGCTCTAATAATTAATATAGAAACTCTTTGTTGAAAAACAAACGACCCCATGTAGATTACATCTATATAGAGCCAAGATTCAAAGTCTATACGGCCTAACTGTGTAAACTCTACACCTTAGTAGAAATATGAAGCTTAACTAAGGAGTAGAGTTTGTGAAGTTAGAGCTTTTACAGTTAAGGCTTGTAACTTGGCTCTACATGAAATTTGACATTGCGAGCCGAATGGTCCTATCTTGGCAACATTTTAGTATGTTTGTAAAGAGAGTAAATATATGGTTAAGTAGTCCAAAAAACAATAAAACGTTATTAGAACCACAGAGATTCTTTAAAATTATTATATTATTAGATAATTTTTTAATATAATCACACTTACCCTGTTAAAAGCGATTTCGACATCAAAATCTGTGCTATACAAAAAACGTAATAAATATTCATCATCTGTGTTAATATTTTTGATATGTTCGATGCCTAAAATAATAAAAAACTGTCTTAAGTATAGCATAAATATTAAATTTCAGAAACATTTTTTATCTAGTCTAAAAAATCGAAAATCGTGAGTGGAAAAATCACATGCTTGTCGGGGAAAAGGTCTCTTTTATTGGCCTCTCACTGGGCCCAGGTATAGGGTCACGTGAAAGACTCTTTAACCAATAATCCTAAAAAAGACCCAGTTTAAAGAAGAAAACAATTATTTTTGAACGTGTTTACACAATTTTGTTGACGATGGCTAAATTGAACCAATTTAAGTACGAGAATTTGCTTGAACACTCACTGTATTCACCAGATTTGGCTTCCTGCGACTATCACCTCTTCAGAAACTTAAAACAATTCTTTCTTCAAAAGCGTTTTTCCTCGAATGACGAAGATATTGCAGCCGTGGAACAATATTTTGCAGAGCTTCCGGAAAATCATTAGGAGATGGTATAAAATTACTGGAATAATAGGAATAAGTCGATTGAAGCTGGGGAAGATTATAGTGCATAAAAAACCAAATTCATTAAAAAATACACAGTTCTTCATTTTTGCTTTCAAAACTTTTCAACCAACCTGTATATCTACTTGAAACGAATTTTAAACTGACATTTGGGAACCATGTGGTCTGATATCATCTTCTCAAATTTTCTGCTTCTTTCTGTTATGTCCTGATATGCTTAGATTTTTTTGGAGTATCCTTGCCTTAATCTTCACAATTATATGGAAAGCCTGTCACAAGTTCTAATGCTGCTTTTGGAGGCCTTTTATACCTCCTGTTATAACAAGACAAGCATGTTATTTAGTTTTTGACCATCATGTCTTTGTGGGTTTAAATACCATGTTATTGATCTATTATAGTTTTACACTTCACGTTTTGACTGGTAATTACCTTCTTAGTTATTTGATTAAGTAACATTAATTTACTTACTATTAATTTTTTCACGTAAAGTTTTCACAGCGTCGTCCTTAGAAATTGAACTAGCCATGTTTGTTCTATCTCTGTGTTCTAAATTATATAATAAATTCGTATGTGCTAACTTCTTGAGTTAGATAAACATTGGCGAGTAGACTTTAAATGAAATGTTACTTTAAATCGTAAACTGTTTTGATAACACTTACTGATCCCGCGCTATCTACTAATAATGTAATTTGTTTATAATAATATATAATTAGATTTTAAAATATAACTTAATGAAAAACGTGTCATATAGTAAAAGTAAAAATTGCAAACAAACTCAAATCAGATTCATATTAGATCGAACTATCTGCTTAGTGTAGCTTTTTAAAGAACATTTTTAAAATAAACATTTCTATATAGCTGTATTAGATGATATTTGGTAGGTGAAAATCTTATGGATTCGCGTCAGCAACATTTCCTAAAAAACCAAATGCTAGTAAAGTTTCCTTTTCGTACAAAATCTCTAATGCATCTATTAAAAATTCCATGGACACTTTGGTCTAGAGAAGGATGTCACAATTGCTACCCAAAAAAAGTTGGCATGTCTAGAGAAGGATGTCACAATTGCTACCCAAAAAAAGTTGGCATAGAACTATAATAATTGCCAATATTTCTTAAATCCTCCTAATTGCTCATCAATTGCTTAATTATAATCTGCAATTGCTCACATTATTAATTAATTATTTAATTAGTTATTCACAAATGAAAATACAAATAATTTTGTCACAATTACTCCAAGAGCATTCAACTTTTTTAATAAATCTTTTCTTTAATAAATTGCTCACAATTTGCTCAATTCTATTCTGCAATTGCCCACTTTATTAATTAATTATTTAAATAGTTATTAACAAATGAAAAAACAAATCATTTTTTTCTCAATTACGCGAAGAGCATTCAACTTTTCTAATAAATTGCTCACAATTTGCTCAATTATAATCTGCAATTGCTCACATTATTAATTAATTATTTAATTAGTTATTAAAAAACTCTTTGCTCTTTGCGTAATTGAGAAAAAATGATTTGTATTTTCATTTGTTTATAACTAATTAAATAATTAATTAATAATATGAGCAATTGCAGATTATAATTGAGCAAATTGTGAGCAATTTATTAGAAAAGTTGAATGCTCTTTGCGTAATTGAGAAAAAATGATTTGTATTTTTATGTGTGAATAACTAATTAAATAATTTATTAATAATGTTTTTTTTTTCTTTTTTTTTTTTTTTTTTTTATTTCCCAATTTTATTTACAATCTGTAAAACATACGTTACAATAAGTAAATTGTGTGTCTTAATGCTAAATTGATATGGAGGAAAATTGCTCAGTAGCAATTTCCTATTATAAATAGTCTATATATGTATAAACTTTGACATGGCTGCTGGGATAGAGACTTCTTTTTGCTAAAATCGGTTTGGTAGATCGTATGGAGAAATTTTCTTCAGTCTTCTTCTGATAGGTGTAATTTCCATTAGATGTTTAGCTAGATTGTTTGGGTGATGTTGAATCTTGGCGGCGTAACTTTTGGAAAACTTGGAGATTTCTTCTTTTACGGAGTTTATATGGAGATCTCTAGATATAATTTTGTTTGAGACGTACCATGGGGCATCGGTAATGATTCTAAGGACTTTGGACTGATATCGTTCCAGTATTTCAATATTTGATAGTGATGCGGTCCCCCACAGCTGTATACCGTAGCTCCATATGGGCTTCATAATTGTCTTGTATATGAGGATTTTATTTTCTAACGATAGCTTTGATTTTCGTCCAATCATCCAATATAGTTGGTTAAGTCTGATGCCTAGTTGTTTTCTCTTCATGAAGATGTGTGTTCTCCACAGGAGTTTTCGGTCCAGGTGCAGTATTTGGCTTCCTCTTTTTGTATTAGCTGATGTCCATTTAAAACTACCGGTGGACAGGTTTTACGACGGTTGGTAAACGTCACATGGACGGATTTAGTTTCGTTGACACGAATACGCCAGATTTTTAACCATCTTTGGATTTTGTTAAGATTGGTTTGAAGTAATGTAGATGCCATGTTTGGATCTTGGTGAGAGGATAACAGTGCCGTATCATCAGCATACGTTGCGGTAACTATATTGTTTTGTGTAGGTAAATCTGCTGTCAACACAAGATACAAGATCGGACCGAGTACGCTGCCTTGTGGAACTCCAGCATCGATTGGATAGAGAGAAGTTAGCGCATCGTGGTATTTCACAAGGTAATGCCTATTTTTAAGGTAGGAACAAAGGATAAGGGAATATGTATGTGGAATTATTTTACGCACTTTATATAGTAAACCTTGGTGCCAGACCCTATCGAAGGCCTGCGATATGTCCAGAAAGACGGCCGAGCAGTACTTTTTTTCTTCGAGTGATTGGTAAATGTGGTTACAAACCCCATGAATCTGCTCTGTTGTTGCGTGTTGTGGACGAAATCCAAATTGATGGTTTGGTATGACTTGTTGTTGTATTAGTATTGGCTCTAATCTGGCTAATAAGAGTTTTTCCAGAATTTTGGATACAATTGGAAGCAGGCTTATCGGTCTATAGGATTTCACGTCATTGATGGGTTTGCCTGGTTTCTGTATTACTATAATTTGACCAACTTTCCATTGTAATGGGAAGTGTGCAGTTCTTAAGACTGCATTAAACAGCTTCGTAAGGAATAATATGCCTTTTCTTGGAAGCCTTTTGAGTATTTTACCACTGATCAAATCATAGCCAGGAGATTTTTTTGGGTTTAAATTATTGTTTATTATCTCTTGCACTTCTTTAACTGTAAAGTTTTTAGGGGGCAGATCGAGTTGGTAGGGTGTATTAAGATACTCGTTAATTTCGTTTTCCACGTTGAGGTTGATATCGGCAGGATTAGGTTGAAAGACGTTGATTAGATGTTCTGCAAACGCTTCGGCTTTTTCTTTATTACTTTTCGCCCATGTTCCGTCCACTGTTCTTATTGGAGGATTATGATGTTGTCCCTTGTTTAGTTTTTTGACTGCCTTCCATAGCGAGTATTCAGTTGCTTCCGTTTTTGTAAGGTTTTGGAGATACCTTTCAATATTGGCATTTTTGTGATTATTTAGGAGCCCTTTCAATTGTCTGGTGATTTGGTTTAATCTGGTTTTATTATCCGGAGAACGTGTTACTTGCCAAAGTCTTCGCAGTCTTCGTTTTTCTGCAATTTTTTCTTTGATCAGGTTAGGCAATTCTTGCACCTTTGTACATCTATTTTGGGCAGGGGTGGATTTCCATATAGAGTTTTGAATTGTTTGATTTAAGTACTCAACTGCATTATCTATGTCAGTGTCCGTTTTAAGTGGTACCAAAGTGTTAAGGTTGTCTTGTATCAGTATTCTGAAGTTATCCCAGTTTGTATGTTTGCTACCTAACCTTGGCGCTGACGCATTTAAGAGTATTTCTGTACATACCGTAAATAGAACAGGTGAATGATCTGAGGAGAGATCAAAACAAGAAAGTGCTTTTGCATTTTCTGATGGAATACCCTTGGATACTGCAAAGTTCACCAAGTCTGGAATTTTGTTCCTATCTGTAGGCCAATAGGTGGGTTTGCCGGTGGATATAGTGTTCATATTGTTGTTTAATATGACCTTGTGTAGCTGTCTCCCTTTAGGTGTAATGAGTCTCGATCCCCAAACAGTATGTTTAGCGTTATAGTCTCCTGCTGCCATAAAACGGTTGCCAAGTGTGTTGTAAAAATTTAAGAAGTGGTCATAACTAATGGAATGACGAGGGGGTTAGTATACAGCACTTACTGTTAAGGGACCATTCCAATCTTCTACTACTACATTGGTGGATTGAAGATAGTTTTCAGAAAATTTGTTGCACTCAAAATGTTTAATTGAAGCCTTAATTATGATCGCTGTTCCTCCGTGGGCTGTTCCATCAGGGTGGTTTGTACCATAAAAGTTATACTTAGAAAGTTTAAAATAACTGCGGTTAGTAAAGTGGGTTTCAGAAATTAGCATAATGTCGATGTTATGATTTATGATGAAAGCCTTGACTTCCTGCTCGTGTTGACCTAATCCGTTAGCATTCCAAAGTCCTATTTTAAAAAACTTACTCATTTTGATATTTTAGCAACGAGTGTGGTTAGTAAGTTTAACATGGTACTTATTTGTTCCATAAGGTTTTTTAGCATATTTTTCAACTCACCCATATCTGTTTGGGAGTTTTGAAAGTTTTGGTTTTGTGGTATTTGCATGCCAGATGGTTCTTGGAGATTGTTGTGGGCCATTTGAGCATATGAAATATTAGGTTGTACGGTATTGGCTGTGTTTACGCGAGTCACAGGTTGCTGTTGTCTGGTTCTCAATGGTGGGAATTTTTTCTTTAGTAGATCTTTATACACTGTGCACCCTTTGTAGTTTGCCGGATGGTTACCATCACAAAGGACGCATTTGACATCATCAGATCTTTCTTTTCTAGAGCATTCGTCTGTTCCATGGTTCCCAGTACATTTGACACATCGTGGTGTTTGGTGGCAATATAATTATAATTGAGCAAATTGTGAGCAATTTATAAAGAAAAGATTTATTAGAAAAGTTGAATGTTCTTCGCGTAATTAGGACAAAATTATTTGTATTTTTATTTGTGAATAACTAATTAAATAATTAATTAATAATGTGAGTAATTGCAGTTTATAATTGAGCAAATTGTGAGCAATTTATTAGAAAAGTTGAATGCTCTTTGCGTAATTGAGAAAAAATGATTTGTATTTTCATTTGTTTATAACTAATTAAATAATTAATTAATAATATGAGCAATTGCAGATAATAATTGAGCAAATTGTGAGCAATTTATTAGAAAAGTTGAATGCTCTTTGCGTAATTGAGAAAAAATGATTTGTATTTTTATTTGTTTATAACTAATTAACTAATTAATTAATAATGTGAGTAATTGCAGATTATAATTGAGCAAATTTTGAGCAATTTATAAAGAAAAGTTTTATTAGAAAAGTTGAATGCTCTTCGCGTAATTAGGACAAAATTATTTGTATTTTTATGTGTGAATAACTAATTAAATAATTAATTAATAATGTGAGCAATTGCAGATTATAACTGAGCAATTGGTGAGCAATTAGGAGGATTTAAGAAATATTGGCAATTATTATAGTTCCATGCCAACTTTTTGCAGTACAATTGCTCCCTAAATTTGTAGTGTAGAAAATTTTCAACCCCATATTATTGGTGGAAAATCACTGTTTGTGAATTTATGAAGTTAAGCTCTTATATTCGTGTGTCATTTTAAATTTTCAAGATTTTTAAGCATGCTTTGATGATATTTGCTCGCGAACCTCTGTTAATGACAAAAAGAGTGTGTAAGAAATCTCCAGCAATTACAAATTTAATTCCGCTAATAAAATCAAAGAGGTTTCTAAGGTCTAAAATTGTAATTAGTTTTGGTTATGGCATCGCTAAGTGCTCTATGGCTCATGGTGCATTTATCCCATTTCAAGTTGTCTATAATATTTTTAAGAAATTAATATTGTGTCTTTAGTGCAATTTTATTTTTTAAGACAATTCATTATTTTTTTTTTTTGTTTGAAAAAGTTTTATTTTACTTCGAGCTCGAAGGACTAAAAATTATAATTTTTTAGTTTTTACTTCTATCAGTTATTTTAAGTGGCAAATAGGTTACTAAATAATGTTTATCTACTCCACCTCATATTATGTATCAATTTTTAGTTCGTAAAAACTGTCATTATAGACAGCAGTGCGTGAAGGATTAAAAGTGTGCGTGAAGTAACAATGTATTTGAAATGGGATTTACTTTTTCGCACTGTTTTTGGCACACCTTCATATAATCAAATATCCTTAGCATTCGCGTTGTTATGGTGTTGCTATGAGAGCATTAAATTTCAACAATAGTATATTGTAATACAAGTGTTACAATGACAAGTTTCGTAGTACGAGTGCAGTTTGTGAAACGAGTTTCGCAAAGAACAAGTACTACAAACCGTCATTGTAATCCGAGTGTTACATACTATTTTTTATAATGAACTTTTAAAAGTATAAAAAAATAAATAAAATGAGAGTTTTTCGAAATATTTATTTATGTTGACAATCTTGACACTTTTGACACTTCACAGTTTTAATGATTTTAAATTTGAATGTTTATCAAACTTGTATAAAATATTCTGAATTTCGTAATGTCGCTGATAATGTAGTTAATAATTTACTACAATAATTTACTACCTGAACTTTTTCATCTTTCTTTGACAATCAGTGCAGTGCAACCAATTGTTCAAAACAAAAAGTTACCAAAAACAGTGTTACAATGAATCTATTTCGATACTGTTTTTAGTGTCGAAATAGAAACTTTGTGAACGTGAATTATAAAAAAGTTATTCTGACAGCTTTGTAGTTTGAATTTTCAAATTTGAAAGGTATAAAAATTGTAGATATGAATTGAAAATAAATTGATTTCTTATAATTATTTTTTATTTGATTATCGTAGATAAAAAATTTTGTATGAAACTGTGCATGAAGTGCTTTTTGCACACTTACGCGATATATAGCACTCGCTTCGCTCGTGCTCTAAACATCGCGTGCGTGCGCAAAAAGCATACTTCACGAACTGTTTCATAAATACCTGTTATATTATTGTACTGTATGATTGTATTCAGGCAATTGTTTTGAATATCAATTATACTTCTATTTATGAACATCAAAGAAATCAAATTAAATGAAAATGTACAAAATCAGCATCCCAGTCCTTTATTACACACAAATTTTATTACAAACAAACCAAACCTCATTAAAAACACAGTAGGTATACATTTACACAAAAATAGATATAAAATTATTCATCCAACACTGTGGTTTTTTAATGTGTATTTAGCTTGCAATGTTGACTTTTATGAAAATCGAACAACACTTTCTACATAATATACACATACAGCTAAAATGAAATTTTCCATCATTATCATTGACATTAATAGCATACGTAGTGCAGAGTGTAAAATTTAATTCAGAACAAATTTGCAATCCGAATTAATTCTGTGTATTGAACGGGTATTTATTTTTGCACATTTCAATGAGCATATCGAATTTTTTGTATTTTAATATCAATAGTCAACAGTGAAAATATAACGAGAACAAAGTGAATTGGTTTTTACTAAATTAGTTAAAAAATCCAAAGAAACCAAGAAAACGTGGGACTAACATTTAAGCACTTTCTCTCCCGCAAACTATTCAGTTTAGAAAGAATGATATAGGAAACCTAAATATTATTTTTGAAGAACTATCCCCAACACATATAAATATCAGTTTTAACTATGGGAAACCCCCAAATTTTAGTTTTTTTATTTTTGTGAAAAATCTTAAAGCGGTTCACAAAATATATCTACCTACTAACCAAGTTTCAACAGTCTAGTTCTTAAAATTTCGGAAAAATGTGGCTGTGACACACGGACGGACGGACAGATAGACAGACAGAATCTATAAGGGTTCGGTTTTTTGCCACTCGGCTAGGGAAACTTAAATATCCGTCTTTCCGATTCAATTTCTGAGGTAAGGCCGATTTTAATGGTTTATTGCCTTGACTAAAAGTAAAAAAAGAGATATATAGCTAAAAAGGAATATAGTAGTGTTACCAATTTTATTTTTATTGTTACTTACTCTCCTATATGCTTCTTTAATATAAAATTCTCTTAAGATAAAAGTCATCTGTGTTAATGTTTTTAAGATGTCATTGTCCTAATAATAAATAGATAAATACAGAATTATGTCAATCGGTGATTTACAGCATTCAAAATATTTTTATAAAATATTCTAATTATGAATAATTATGTTGTTTATTTTATCCGTTAGAAAATGCTTTTTTGTTTATACTGTTTTGCAATATTTATTTTTGTGTTAAAGATATATTTTAACACAAACAAAGATTATTCTTACTTTCGATATTTTTGTTTATCGTCTATAGACATATCCATTATTTTCTTGAGCTAAACAATTACAATTTTTGCGATAAATTGTATGAAAGTTATAAATTATAACTTATAATTAAATTCTTCTCATTAAAGGTATATAGATTTATCTAAAATTATCTATATTTTTAAAATTAATGTAAATACTTAAGTTTCATTACAAAACTTTACACAAGCGTGTCAATAATAGTATATTGTGTGGCAAAGGATGAAACAAGGTGATTTCTGACTAGGGCGAGAGTTGTCATCCCCCTGTCAGAAATCGTCTTTGTTTCATCCCGTGCCACACACTATATTTTTCATATCACATGCATTGAAACAGCTAGTTTTGATCTCTGTAGCCAGTCGAAGTAAGACTATTTTAGACAAATAGTAATATCTTGACAACGATTTGACGACAGCTGTCAGACGATTATGATTTTATTCGCTTTTGTTTATTACAAATGCGATTCTGACAGACATAAATAATAAATAAATGAATGTGCCGGGCAGAAACAACGTTGTTTCTCCCCTAGGACAGAAACAACTGTCAATTTCTGACTGACAGTTGCATTGGTCTAAAATTGTCTTATTTCGACTGGCAAAACAGAGATTAAAACTAGCTGTTTTAATACATGTGATATGAAAAATTATTTCTTTAGTTTTAAAATAATCTTTATATAAAAAAAAGGGTGTGGCAGTCAGTGGGACTGCCGGCAGAAGTTATACTTCTATGCACTGTTAACTAATAAAACTTAATAACTACAAACACAGGCAAGTGGAAATAATTTTTTTTTTAAATTAACTGTATTCAATTAAATAAATACTTAGAAAAATAAGACCAGTTGATGTGTGTCCATACTTCAAACACGAAAACCAAACAGTAAAACGATCAATGTACAAAAAAAGTGTTTACAAAACCCGATTTGCTTACCGTGGGCTATTACAGATTTTAAAACACTAGAAAACAATGCAAAACATTTTCTAACAACATATAGGTACACACTTTTACAAAATTTTAACGCACTTTGAACTGCACTTTTCAGTAACTTTGCAGGAACCGGTTTCAACTCACACGCATGTCTTAGACTCAAAAGCATAGTGAAGGATATAATGCAACCATGTGACGGTATTTTAGACTACAATACAGTACACATTACTGAATATTATTATTAATATAAAATACTAAACTTAATATGTATACTTACTGGACAGAATTATAAAATAATATGTCAAACATAATGCGATACGTCAATGTAATACAATAACAATAGCTCAGACTGTTTGTTATATATCTATCTCTTTTCAATGCAATGAATGTTTAAACGGTATTCAAAGGCCTTATAGTGATGACTTATAACATGTAGTAAATATTTCATCTTTGTTTTTACCGAACAATATACCTTATATGTGATTCTGTCTCTCTCTTACTCACACCATTACATATGTAATGATTTTTCCCATTTAGCTACACACTAATTCATTCCACAGAGTGTCCGAATAGAAGTATAACTTCAAAAACTATTGTTCGTCTGTATGTGACTACATTCCTACTAAACGGCTTTCCCACTTTTAATAATTTTTTTGTGGATTCGGGACTGGTTAACTATTCACTATTTGGTGCAATATATCTTTTTATATCCTTTGCTTGTTTTCTCTTTGATTGACAATCGACAATCATTCTGATATCGTTTCGCCTTTGTGATATCATCTCTGGCGTAAAATTGTCCTTTTATAAACACTTTGGGTTTTCGCTTGCCCAGTGATTTTTCCCACTAACCCTGGGCCTTCTCTAATCACCATTTCTCAATGGCTGCCTTTCTAAACGTGCGAATGGTTTAGGGCCAGTCATTGGGACAATTTATCGACCTTCTTATTGCCTCCAAACCCTGAGTGTCCTGGTAGCCATGTCGGTGTCATAACATTCCAACATCCGTAATGGGTCAGGAACTAATGGAGTCCCACACCAGCTGTGAGTTTATTTGTACTGAGACTACTGCCTTTAGAGCTGCTTGGCTGTTCGAGTATATTACTATGGTCTTACCTGTTATAACCTGACTTATGATCTCGATTGAAGACTGTTGTACGGCCATTACTTCAGCCTGAAACACTGTAGTATACACACCTAGGACTTGTATACTCTGTCCCTTTCTATATATACCCGACTCTGTGCCTTTCTTGGTCTTTGAGCCATCGGTATACTAGATTGACTCCCCTTGAATTGAGGGGCCATTGTTCCATGAATTCCTTTCCAGTAATTTTACTCGAAAGTTATACCATGCGACATACATGATCCATTTTAACCCTATCACATAGCTCTGCCTGCTCTTTATCCCTCAGCCTGTGAGCATTTGCCATAGCATCGCCCTGTATATACATATGCAATGGTAGTAAGTTGAGCAGAACCTGTAATGCGCCCATTGGGGCAATCTCTCTGCCTTTGAATGCTCCTCAGTTGCCTGATAGCCCCAGACTGTTGTGTTCTACTTCACCACACCACCGAACCATAAGTGTCCATTGGCCTAATGAACAATAAGTACAATCAGAGGTTCATTTGGGGGTTTAGAGCCCAGTCCTTACATTTGTTTACACATACCAAGGGCGATTGTAGCTTAACGTATGACCTGTTGGATGTGCTGCTTCCACGATGCCCTCTGGTCAAACACTACACCCAGGTATTTGACTTCTGTGGCCATTGTTACCAGCACGTTATTCAGCGTTATCGGTTTTAAGCCTTGTGAATGGGACAACTAATATTTTTTTTGATTAAGATAGACCTTCATCCTTGCACCACTTATACCGCATATTCATTGCGGACAACCGCTCTGGGACTATATCCAAAAACCTAAATCTCACTGAACGACTATGGCCAGATCATTTGCAAAACCTAGGCAGTGAAATTCGTTGAAGAGTTTCTTGAGAAAGTCATCCACAAGTGCTGACCACAGCAGGTGTGACAGTACCATTCTCTGTGGACAGTTCCTTTCCACTCTTGCTTCAATGGAAGCCTCTAACTCGGACACTACAATCCTATGCGTTAGTTTGGCATAACTTTATTCGCATATTAGATTGGATATTTAAATTTTTATAGAAATTTCGTCTTAGATACCTAAGGTTTTATTACCTTTGCCGACTATTATTTAACGTTAGTCCTTTAAAACCATATAAATAATTATTTAAGTCCACCTCTACAGTAACTCTAGCTCCTACATCTGCTCATAACATTATTGATTATTCTTGTTCTTATTAGAGGTGGACAAAAACTTTAATATATAAATGGGTTATATAAATATAAAATAAAATTAGTCAAAATCTAATTATTTATTAAAAAAATAGTTACAAAAAAAGTTTAATTACAATATTCTAATTAAAATATGTACCTAATAAATAAATTTAATTAATCATGGTTAAGTTTTCGTTAACTCAATAATAAGATATGCTATTTTTTACATTTGTAGAATTATTCTTAGGTATCGCAAAATAAATCGGTTAAAATCAACCAAGGGCCTATTTAAACACTTTCAAATACTATGTGCGCCTAAAAAAATGGCAAGAAAACTATATTGAAGTTATTAAAAGCATGCCAATAAGATGTGCTAAGCTTTAAAATAAGACCTTGCTATGTTTTTGATGGACCTAAAATTTTGGCAACAGCACTGATCCTCTTGCTAGCATATACTCTTTGAGACACCTTCCGTATTGTCGATACGATACTGATATGGGTGTGAAAATAAAGTATATTTGGGATATGCTATTTCTTTTGTGTCGTTAGCTTGACTGGCTCCTAAATACTTCCATTAATCCTATCATCAATCAAGCTAACAGAGCTAAAGAGATAGCATATTTGTTTCCCTTTCGCACACCAGTCTCGCATCAGTAACAAGGAAGGCTGTTTCTTGTAATACATCTTTAAAGGTCAAACTTTAACAACATTTCTAGCCAATTCATAACTTTTAACAATATCATCATGCTTACTAAACAATTTTTTATTAATACTATCATAATCGATGTCTTTAGTACCACCATATTCTTTGGGTAACACATTTGGATCAACATATTTGTGTAGAGACTCATAATTTGTAAAATGGAATTTAACCTACAAAAAAAACAAAGTTTTATAAAATAGTTTAAGTAAGTTTAAGGTTTGTTCCATCACACCAAATATTCATTCTAGAACCGTTCTGGAACTGAGAAATCTCGATAGTTTTGATTTACTTAGTGGTTTCGTAACGATTCTAGAACGGTCTTTTGGTCTGTTGGAAGTTTTGGTAGTTTTACAAACAGAATAGTTGTTGTGACTTACATGATTTATGCTACTTTCTGGTATTAAAGGATATGCGATTTTTAGAAGCGCTTGAAATGCAAGATTTTTATTTACAACATGAATTTTAAATTCTTTAACTGGTAAATTTTCAATTTTCTTTAGGGATTGTTTAATGTTGTTTATATTGAGCCATCTAACAAACCCATATGGTTGATTCTTTACATCGTGTATATAACAAATACCTTTTCCTGCTACAGCAGGATTTTCATAAAGCAGATATTCCATCCAATTATCGTCTAGTTCAGCCATTCCCTGTAGAGTCATTTGACTGCAGTTTAGATTTGCTAAAATAAAATCGTTCTGGTTTTAAATTTGTTTTGAAAATACAAAAAATTAAAAAAAAAACGAACAATTGGATGGGCGGTTTAACTTTGTAAAATGTTTCGTTTAATTTTAAGTAAGGTTCAAGTTTTTGGCTTAAGATTAGATAATAATTGAATATCTTTTCCTATACCCCGCTGTAGGACTCACTGTCCTTTTCAGGGTAGTGCTACAAGTTAATATTTCTTGCATTTTATTTAGGAGTTGCCCGTGGCAACTTTATCCTGTTTAAGAAAGACCATTTGGCAAGTTCTTCCTAAAACAGGCTGTTTCCAGACTGAGACAGATCGAACTTGGTTCGAGGGAAGCCAAAAAGTTTTCCAAGTTAAATTAATTAAAAGAAAAAATCTTTGATACAATTTTAAATTATAAAGCACTTAATTAAGTTTAGTTTAATTAAACAAATCTTTTCTTACAACTTTTAAAAAAAATTATATTAACACCTTAAATTTCAACAATTTACCTTTTTGTGATACCCATTTTATTATATTGAAAAACTTATGGGGACTTTAACACAATTTTATTTACAAAATTGTTAAGATACACAAAACTCTGCTGGACAACGTCTAAACTGCTTGACAATACAATAAACTATTTGAACCTGAACTGACTTTAACTGCCCATACGTCATCCCCTTATATACAACATTATTTAATCTAGTCAGTGTGTTTAAAACTTTCTAGAATCTTCTAGAAACATTATTTTATTTTAGTCAGTGTGTTTAGAACTTTCTCGAATTTTCTAGAAACATTATTTAATCTAGTTAGTGTGTTTGGAAGTTTCTAGAATAATAATCTTTCAAATTAAGGTCGTTTTCTTTACGCACACTCCTTGTGTATATTCTCCATTCGATTCTGAAGATCGGCGACATATTATTCACGGGCCATTTCTTCACCAGGTTTACAACCAAACACCAAGTCACATGGTAACCTCATTTCTCTACCGAACAGGACCTTCGCAGGCGTTTGGCCAGTTGATTCGTTAATGGCCGATCGAATTGCCATTAGAAATAGTGGAATATGTCGATCCCAATCCCTCTGACATTCTGCAAACCCACTCTTGACAGATAGTTGGTTATAGTCCGGTTCATTCGTTCCACCATTCCATCAGACTGAGGGTGCATCGCTGTGGTTCTCGTTTTGTGGATGCCTAATCTTTGGCAAGCTCTTGGAACAGCTTGCTCTCAAAATTTCTCCCTTGGTGTGAATGTAATTCTAGTGGTACCCCAAATCGGCTTACGAATTCTTCAACTAATATATCTGCTAAAGTGGTGGCTTCCTGATTGGGAACTGCATAGGCTTCAACCCATTTAATGAAGTAGTCCATGACAACAAAAATGTACTTGTTTCCTACATCGGTCTGTGGAAGTGGCCCCAATACATCTGGCAGCACATGTAGTGCATTTGCGACACCAATCTTTAACATCATTAGTGCAATTTACCCAGTAAAATCTATCTCGGATCTTTTGCAGCGTTTTCGTGATACCCAGATGTCCTCCAGAACTATCATTATGCATCTGTTTTAAAATTTCTGGTACAGCATTTCTTGGGATACTATTTGTTTCCTTGTTTCTGTGCCCTCGGAATTTTCTAAAAGTCTTTTAACGAGCCCACCGTCCAAAATTAAAAAATTCCATTGGGACCAGTATGCTTTTAAAGCAGGAGAGGATGAGGATATCTCTCTCCACAACGAACGACGGTCCATTCTCTTCCACTCCCGAACCTTTCTCAGAACGGGATCGTTTTCTTGTTGCTCCTCCAGCATAGAGCTCTCGTCTCCTGGCACAACCTTAACTAAGGCAAGTTTTTCCTCGTTCGGTTCCACTCGGGTACAATGGGGGCAAGTATTTCTTATGTGGCCTACTTCTCCGCAGTTCCAGCACCTCACTGGGCGCCTTCTTTTTGAAGAAAACTTTATTAACCTCTTCACTACCGCTTCGACGTCGCTGACGGCATAAACGGCATGGTCGAAGTTACCAGTGTTTTCCATTAGTCGAGCAGCTGCATGTGAGGCCTCCGTGGAAGTATCGAACTCTAGGGCAATGGTCAATGCGTTTACAAGAGATCTCGGCCTCGCCAACCGTACAGCTCGTTGCAACTCGGCGTCTCGAAGACCATCGGTAAAGGTTTGGATCGCCAGGCACTACAGAGAATCTTCCGCAGCATTTGGATACGCAAACTACCATTTTTTCTACTTCTGCCTCGAACTCCTGGATAGTTTCTCCATTTTTCTGCTTCCGGCTTTTCAACTGCACTCGGTATACCGGTTGTAGATGACTTTGACCATAACGCATCTCTAGACGATTCAACAATAGCTCAAAATTGTCAAGTTCATCCGGTGTCAATACATGCAGGACGTCTAAAGCCTCGCCTCGCAGAGCCATGGTTAGGAACAATGCCTTCTCCTAAGGTGACCATCCATTCGCTCTGGCCACTGCGTCAAATTGTTTCAGGTAATTTGACCAGGAAGTCATTCCGTCGAAGGTCGGGGGTTTTATCGTCATTCGTACCTGGGCCGCCTCTCCGTTTCCTCGTCGTTCTACGTGGCCGGTTTCCCTCCTTTCTGCATTTCCATCGCCGTGGTGGATGACTTGGTTTCGGCGACAAGCTTCCAGTTCTTGTTGAAGCTTCCTTATTTCGGACTGCATTTGCTGGTTGATTTCGTCTCGCATGTTGACCACTTGCTGGTTCAAGTTGTCCATTTGCTGATTTATGTTGGCCACTTGCTCGTTTTGCTCGTTTCGCAAGTCGGCCACTAGCTGATTTTGTTCGTCACGAAGAGCGCACATTTCGGAGCGCAAATGCGATATTTGCTGAGAGAAGGAGCTGGATAACTCTTCTGGTAGGGTAGACATCCGTTGTGAGAGCTCCTCTTGTTGGCTCGTCATTCGTTGTGACAGCTGGGACATATCTTCACGCTGGCTCTTCATCTGACTGGAAAGCTCCTCTTGTTGGTTCGTCATTCGTTGGGACAGCTGGGACATATCTTCGCGCTGGCTCTTCATCTGACTGGATAGCTCCTTTTGGTGGTTCGTCATTCGTTGGGACAGCTGGGACATATCTTCGCGCTGGCTCTTCATCTGACTGGATAGCTCCTCATGTTGCCGGGAAAGTTGTTGAGTTAGTTCAGAATTTGCTTTTTGAACTGGGTCTTCGAACTTCACAGCGCCAGGGTCCAAATTATTATTTACGTAGTATTCACGGAGCCTACTCAACAATACGGATTTGGTCCCAGTAGTTTCCAACTCCAATTCTTCGAGCTCTTTTCTGAGCTCAGCCACCAATAGTTCATGTATTTTCTTTCCAGGCATTCTTGTATCTTCACCCCACACCTGACACCAAATTGAAACACTTATAGGGACTTTAACACAATTTTATTTACAAAATTGTTAAGATACACAGAACTTTGCTGGCCATACATCCCCTTATATACAACATTATTTAATCTAGTCAGTGTGTTTAGAACTTTCTAGAATCTTCTAGAAACATTATTTAATCTAGTCAGTGTGTTTAGAACTTTCTAGAATTTTCTAGAAACATTATTTAATCTAGTTAGTGTGTTTGGAAGTTTCTAGAATAATAATCTTTCAAATTAAGGTCGTTTTCTTTACGGTTATCCCGTTACAATATTATTTGTAATTAATTTTATTATTTTAATTACAATTTTTTATAAACCGAAATCTTCCAATGAATGGAATTCTTTTTTATATTTACTGCTCATTTTCTTATTAACTATGAATATTTAATTTCATGTATTTATTACGTTCTTCTAAATACAGGATTGTATAAAATTATACGTATTTACATATCTTACCGGAATACTATTTTTAAAGTTGACCAATTAAAATAATTTTATTAACTGATAATCGATAGATCTTCAAAATTTAAATTTAAATTATATTTTAAATATTTTAACAGTTTTTTTAATTCAAGCAAACAAAAAAGGAAATTAAGGAGTAATTGCAGAAATTTACTTTATGCGATCTGTATATATTGCCGATAGCTCCTTAAAACGGTTGGCCACAGATGACCCTAGCGGTTAGTCAACCTTTTTGATTAAATTATTTAATCAAAGCCAGGCAAATAATAATGTTATAATTTAAGTTTTAAATGACAATTTAAGTATTATTAAACAAAATCCTTGTAATAGACAAATCTGCTCTACACCACATAAACATACCTGTTTTTAAAATAAATATTGGTCTTCCTTCTCTATCACAATCTGGTAACACAGTAGTTATTCTTCTTTCTATCACTTCTTTTCTATCTAAAGGTCCAGTTTTCCCATAAAAGGATTTACAAGAAGCTACGTGTTCATGGTACCCTATAAACTATAAAAAATATATATAAAATTACAATATTTTTATACTTAAATAATGTTTTTTACTCGTTTAAAAGCCTCATCTACGTCCATATTGGTGCTGTATAAAAATCTGAGTAGATATCGACTTGTTGTGCATACATTTTTCAAATTTTGTATACCTGAAAACAAATTATATAAATATTAACAATGTAAAACAATTTTTTTATATGAACTTTATTTTAATAATCAGAAATACGTGATATTTAATGAATATTGGTTGGTATTCAAATTTAAACCATTAACAAAATGTTTTTAATGTATATAAAAAAAGTTTATTCAGGGTTAATTGTACTAGTATGCTAAATTTATTAGATTACTTAATAAGTTGCTTATTAAAAATTATAAAATTATGGAATTTCCAGTTTTTATCTATTTATTGTCTAATTAGGTTAAAATCTAAATTTTTTGTATCCTAGAAACGTCCTAAAGTGCTTTATTTCCCTAGCCAGGTCACTAAGTCGTGGGATACCTTTTAATGAGTATTACCAGTCTCCCCCAAACATGTAATTAAGGGCGCCAAAGTACAAACTCCACAAATTATACTCAAACATCAGTTTTAATTGATTTATTATTAATTTAATTAATAAAAAAAAAGAAATTTTGTGAAAAGTTGTTGATTATGGTTAAAAAATGTCGGAAATCATAAAGAAATCTTAAAAAAAGTAAAAAAATCCTAACAATCTTAATTTTTTTTTGACAATCTTGAAAAATTGTTGAAAATGGTTAAAAAACCTTTAAAAATAGTAAAAAATTATTAGAAATCCTTTACAAATGGTAAAAAATTGTCGAAAAAACTAAAAAAAAAAATTTAAAAATCGTAATAATTTTTGTTGCAAATCGTGAAAAATTGTTGATAATGGTTAAAAAATGTATGAAACCATAAAGAAACCGTTTTTTTACAGAGAGCCAGGCTTAGGGGTAGTCCATGGGATTGCATCGCAGCTAGTACAGCTTACTGTGCACCCTCATTCACAGTTCCTCATTCTCCGTCAAATCCCAGGTTCGTAATGAACCAAGATATCCTTTTGACTATGGTTACCCGTTCTTCCCTTTGATCCCCAGTCGGTAGGCCAAGGGATCTCACACGCAGACCTTGCAGGGCTGGGCACATGAATATCACGTGGAAGGCTGTTTCCTCCTCCCCACCGCATTTTCTACATAGGAGGTTTTAAACTTGAATTCCCATCTTATGTAGTTATCCGCGGAATACCCAGTGGCCGCTGATGAAGCCAACCACTTTCCGCAGGGTCTTCCTCCTCAGCTCAAGGGCATCTGCCGCTATAGCACCAGTAGGTGTCTGCAGCATTCTCTTTGACTGTATTTTACCTTGTGTTCTTTCCCAGCTCTTTCGATGTTCTATGCCCATCCACTGGCAAACAGCTCTTCGTGCTGTGTTGTAAGCAATACCACACGTCGGCTCTGGGCCAATGAGCGGGCTTTCAGCTCCTTTGTTTGCCCACTTGTCAGCTCCCTCATTGCCAGCAATACCTTTGTGCCCCGAAACCCAACTAAGGATAACCTTGTTGTACTCTCCCAGGGTTTTTATGGCCTGATGACAGTCCCATACTGCTTTAGAGGTAAAGTCAAAACTGTCAAGTGCCATTAGCGCTGCTCTACTATCCGAGTTTATGTAAAGATGATTACAAAAATAACGCGACAGCTCCAGTAAAATTCGGCAATGTGGGGATATACGCCGACGATCTCCGATCGGCGCGCGCCGCAGCGCCTCCAGTCGGAGAATTCTAGTACTATTCAATTGCTTAGCGGATTTCGTGTGCGGTGTTTGTTAGTCCCAGAGCCATCTTCACAAAACCTCTCGAACTGGGTAATCGGTAGCGTTCGAGTCGACGGTAAAGATAGGTGGGGAAACCTGAGCTGTCGCGTTAATTTTGGAAACGTCTCTATATGGTGTGAACTGTCATACCACGCTCCAAACACACTCTTGCACACTCTGATAGGGCCACAACTTCAGCCTGGAAAACAGTAGCCAGTTTACCCAGGCTTACGCAAAACTGCGCCTTGGGTCTGACTCCATATATTCCCGCCCCCATAAAGAAACCGTAAAAAAATTCTGACAATCCTGAAAAATTCTTGTCAATCTTAAAAAACTGTTAAAAATGGTTAAAAAAGCCCTTGAAAATCGTAAAAAATTGTTAAAAATCGTAAAAAATTATTATATTGTAACCTCTTTTTTCTCTAGATGTTAAAAGGCTCGTTTATCGAGGTTAACAAATGCGAACGGCACTCAGGGGGAGAGCGAGCGTGGATTCGAACGAGCTCGATGAAATCTTACTAGAAAGATTTAAGGGGATCTATTTACTAGGAAAAGAAAAGATATAATAATTTAAAAGGGACTAAAGAGAAAATGAGAGAAATGATGGAAAAAGGGGAAGGTAAATGGGCGCCACTTATTTTTTTATCATAAGGATGGGGAAATATAAGAAATCCAGATGGAAAAAATATTAAATCTAGATGTTGGATAAAATGATGTATTAGATGTTATAGATAAAGTTAAAATAAGAAAGGTATAAGGGACGTGAGATAAGATGCGATAAAATTGGGTAAACCAGTAGATGTTCTGGTTAAAGTTTTAAACTAAACACTTTTATTAGAAAAACCAGAAAGAGAAAGTTATACTTACTTTTTGTTCTTACTTATCACAACAGCTCTATATATTTTGATCAAGTCAAAAGCTAAAATTTATGAGTGAAATACGTCTTATTCTTATTGTTAATGAGATTAGATCAGAATAACTTACACCAGGTTAGAAAATAAAATATATAAATAAACAATAAACAATATTTATTACTGTGTGTAGTAATAAGTCAAACAGATGAACGAAACAAATAGACATATAAAATATCAACAAATTAAATAAGGTAAAATACAGTAAGACACATTAGTGTTTATTCACATATAGAAACAATATTACACATTCAATAACAGCTAAGTATTTTTATATTGTTATTTCTGTGTACCCATTTAAGCAGAATGTGATGTTAAAAAGAAATTGAAAAGAATCAAAAGTTAATAAAAAAAATTGTAAATCACTTTTAGCTTAAAAGATGTTTTACTCGAGTAAAAGATTGGGGGTACCATATAATAATTTATAATAAAACAATTAAATTTAGATAAACATTAAGAAACCAAAAATTTACTATAAATGTGTTACAAAAATATTTACTCAGGCTCTGCGCAACGCTTTCACTGATAACTGAAACATGTATGTATGCGACGAACTGTTTCGAAATTTGCACACTTTAGGAGTCTGTCGATAAGGTACCGGGTTTTTTATAAAAACCGGTTTCACTGTGGATTCGATGAGCACTTCTTACGTTAATTACCCACACTTAGATATTATTCAGGTGGGTCACAATTAAGTTTTTGTGCCAAAGAAAAAAATGGTATCCCAACTTTTCTGGTAGTTAAGAGATAGTAATTATATTAAAAGACTTACAGTTTGTTTCCTAGATAGGAGAATTAAATGGGGCCACACCCAATTTATACGGTACAGTAGAATCTGGTGATTCTTCGATACTACTAGACAGCTTTTTCATCAGGGAGGTTCTACACTCACTCACTGACTTTAACTTAATTAGAAACACTAAAAAGCAAGTAATTATTTGCAAATCTAAGGGAAATTTGCCGGTATTTGAATCTAGGGGTTATACGAAAATGACTTGCAAGCACAAGGACCCACGCTAGACTGAATTGTAAATCCCGGTAAAAATTAAGCCGCGTCGCTTCAAACCACCCCTCTTGCGCCACATGATCTTATTCAACCGATTTGATTGGTCAGTCTAAAAAAATCGATAGTTTTGACGGTTAAAGTCCACTAACGTCGAGAATTTTCTAGAAGGTAATATGATCAGGGTCGGCTTAAGTAAGAAAATATAATAAAAAAATAAAAATTTTGCATAGTGTTTTTTGGACATGCTACAATATCACAGCACATTTTTGAACTCCAACCATTAAACTAAGCGATATATGCACGGTAATAATAGTCTGGTGCAATTATTCTTAATAGAAAAGAATCAAATAGATCATTACACCTTTTAGTGTATTCTGATAGAATTTTTATACATCAAATATTATGATAATATTATGCAAATGGTTATTTTATACAATAACTAGCTGTTGCCCGCGACTACGTCCGCGGTTAATAAAATTAATTTTATATTTTTAAATTTTTTTATAAATTAGTAAGATATAAAGATTTTTACTATTTCATCATTTCTGAAAAATCGTATATTAGGAAAAATTGAGATATCGATCATTTGAAAACTAATAAAAGTATCAAAGAAAAGAAATGTTTTTGTGTTTAATTAACATTTTTAAATTCTTTAAGAAGCAAGAAAATTCTTGAGATTTAAAGATTTTTAATATTTTAGCATTTTAAATTTTAATTTTTATTTATTTTTCACGATCCTGCAACCCCCTTTGTACTTCGTTCTTAGCTGACCTCTACCTTCCCTAAGGAACATTCCTACCCAGTTTCAAGTCGTTCGGCCTTATAGTTCCAGAGATATCGTGATGACTGACTATATACATTTTATATATATCCCCCGCAACCCCCCTTGTGGGTGGAATTTCCTAAAATCCGTTCTTAGCTGACCTCTACCTTCCCTAAGGAACATTCCTACCCAGTTTCAAGTCGTTCGGCCTTATAGTTCCAGAGATATCGTGATGACTGACTATATACATAGAAACTCTCTTTTATATATATATATATAGATAATTATGAACTAATTATTGTATATGCTATATAGTAAAAGGCCTTACGCTCATAGATATGAACGTGTATGTGTAAGTTGTTGGCAGTTTCATAAAAAAACAAAAATTGTATGTATCTATGTATGTATTGTAAGTAGAAAATCAATTATTAAGAAATGTGAAAGTGAAATAATAACAAATTTATTTTTATTATGAAGAAAGCTTTCTTTGGTGTTATGGCGTACAAACTAGAAATGCGAAAAAGTATATATAGTTTAGTTGGCTAAATACCAGAACGGGATATTGTAAACATGTTTCAAGGGACTAATATCTTCCGGGCAACAATTTACCGAACAATAAAGGAATTTGAGGAATGAATAACTTGTGGAAACTCACTAAAAAGTGGAAGGTTTCGTATGTTGACCCATATTGAAACAGCTAGACTAACAGAAAGTGAAAGAGAACACATTTGTTTTTTTAAAAGAAGATTTGCAAGGCCTTATAGAGTTTCACACATGATTTTATATCGGGAAATTAGGAAAAGTGGAAAAAAGGAATTACCTGCTGCACATTTGCAACGAATTCGACGGAATTGTCGAACGTGAAGAGTTCAACATTTTTCACACAACACAGCCATCATTTTGGATAACAAATACTTATACAGCTCTGAGATAAAAAGTAATGACTGATTTTATACTTCAGATGTCAATGCTTTTCCAGCCAATGTAAAATCTAAAATGAATGCGAAATTTAAAGACAAAATTTTGGAGTAGTGCTGCATTTTTTCGGTATGTGCATCACAGTCAAGTCGAACATTTCAGAGAAGAAGCAGTAACTGCTATATTCAAGGATGTTTGCCTAAATTGTTGCGATTTATACGTAAGTTTCACAATAATAATGAAGTTTTGTTCTGGTCTGATATTATGATATACAAACTATAAAATAGCTGCAGAAGTTTATAACAATGTATGGGAAGATGAAAACGAAGACCAATTTAGCATAAGAATTTTTTAAAAGATTCAGGAATCCTTGTTGTTACCATCCAAGCGTGTATGCAGCATGTAAGAACAAAGTTTAAAAGAATTGAAGATAATGGACCGCAAGCTGTGTGATTCTAGTAAAAAAGTAGTGCTGAGCGCTAAGGGTTCAACATATTTCAAACAACAAAAATTTGTTTTGGATGAGAACAAATATTTTACTTTCTACAACTTTAAACTAAAGAGTACTGATAGATTTTATACAAAAGATGTCAATGCTACTCGAGACAATGTAAAATTTAAAAGGAATATCAAATTTCAAGACAAAATTCTGGTCTAATGCTCCATTTCTTCCAGAAGTACACAACTATAAATCGGACATGTCAAAGAAGAAGCAGTAGATTAGATTAGATTAGATTAGATGTTTATTGGGTTGTCTGTTACCCTGTATCACTGCGACCTTTCCAGATCTATTGTGACCACCCATTATCTCAAGAATTGGATTAGAGAACCTTGTCCAGCCCTGCCCTCTTAATGACACTTAATAGCCTTGACAGTGGCCACTCCGCATAACTTGGAGCAGCCGGTTTCTCCTCTCCCAGTACTAGATACCGCGTCCTTGCAAGTCTTTCGCATTGGCATAGGACATGAAATGTGGTTTTCTCCTCTTCTTGGCAGTATCGACAGATGTCTTCGTCTGCTAAGTTCAACTGACTCATGTGTTTCTTGAGCCTACAATGTCCTGTCAAGAGACTGACAATCATTCTGACATCGTTTCGCCTTTGTGATAGCAGCTCTGCAGTAAACTTCGCCGAGTGTCCCTTTATGAAGACTTTGGCTTGTCGCTTGCCCGGTGATTTTTCCCACCACTCCTGGGCCTTCTCTAGCCTCCATTTCTCAATGGCTGCCTTTCTGAATGTGTCAGCAACTCCGCCGAATGGTTCCGGGCCAATCATTGGGGTATTAGCTCCCGCACGGGCCAATTCATCAGCTTTCTCTTTGCCTCGAAACCCTGAGTGTCCTGGAATCCATGCCAGTGTCAGAGAATTTTGACTTGCGGCATGTGTCAGGACCCCAACGCAGTCCCACACCAGCTGTGAGCTTATTTGTGCCGAGACTATCGCCTTTAGAGCTGCTTGGCTGTCCGAGTATATGACTACGGTTTTACCCGTTAAACCCTGACTTACGATATCCGTTGCACAGTGTTGTGTGGCCATTACTTCAGCCTGAAACACTGTGGCATACGCACCTAGACTTAGTTGGACTTTTATCCTGTGTCCTCTACTGTATATACCTGACCCTGTGCCTTTCTCAGTGTTTGAGCCATCGGTATACCAAATTGACTCCCCTTGGATTGGGGGGGCCATTGTTCCATGAGAGCAGTAACTGCTGGTCTTTATATTTAAAGATGTTTATGATTTTCACGTAAATTTTACAATAATAATGAAATCTTGTCTCGCCAATTTTGCTTCTTGCTTCTGGCTAAGTAGGTAATAGTTGCAGCCTAAAAATATTGAATATCTCATTCACCTAAAGTTCCCCAACCAAGACCCACAGAAGCAATACAGTTCATAACGATGGATAGGAAGATAAAAACGAAGACCAATAAGTATAGCAAAAGAGGTTTTTTAAAAGATTCGATAAATCTTTGTTGTTATCATCCAAGCTTGTATGAGCCATGTAAAACCAAGAAGAGTGGAAGACAGTGAGCCTCAAGCTGTGTTATTCTAGTAAAAAAACGTCTGTTTTTGTAATTATGAGCTAATAAAAGAAGTTATACTCCTTTTGCGTAAGAGATGAAAATTTTTCACAAATTAATAATACGAACCAAGTCAAAGTAATATATAACAACTATTTTTATAACTGATAATCACTGTTAATTATCATTAAATCAATAAATATTTGTATATAATTAAAAAACAACATTTTATACACAAATTATTGTCTTAAATTCTTTACTATTCACATTTATTGTCTTTTACTGTTGTGGTTTTTATTTAACAGGGAAACTGTCATATAGAGTAGAATTGTTAGAAAAAAAAGTAACTAATACATGCCGGAAACTTTATCCTGACCTAATATAGTATTATTGTATTTTTTTTTTAACGTTTTTAGCAATAGAATTATAGTAATTAATACATGAAATATCCATTAAATTATAATTACTTTGTTATACTAGTCTCATAGGAAATTATTTAAACAATAAATTACAAACTTTTTTTTTTGCTATAAAATAACTTGTTTTTCAATATTAGTTAATAATAAAACCAAAAACATGATTTATTACAAGATTGGTAAATTTCTTCTGGCAGGTAAAAGATTGCCAATCTATTTTTGTGTTAATTATTTACAAAAATATATTTGTTAATATTTTTATAAAAAAAAATTTTAGGTTTTCTAATATATTTTGATATTCGTATTTTTATTTCTTTTCAGTTTGTTTGATATCTAACTGTCTATCTGTTTATCTGACTGTCTGGCTGGCAGTCTCTCTGTCTGTTTGTCTATCTGTCTGTCTGTGTGTCTGTCTGTGTGTCTGGCTGTGTGTCTGTATTTATAACTGTATCTCCTAATTGAATGAACAGATTTGAGGGCCATTTTTTTAATCGAAAGCTCTGTTCATTGTTGTGGTTCTTAGCTATATTTTATGAAAATCAAATAAGCAGTTTAAGATCTACAAGCACTTTGCCAAGACGTGGTAGCTACTTTTTTTTAATTAATTTTATCTACTCACCACATCATAGGTTGTATAATAATGGGCCAATTTGATTAAATTCAACATTTAGTCGATAACATCTTTCGTCAAGATCATTTTTATACTGCTTTGAGTGATTTTAATATGGATGAGACCATATTAACTAAAAAGTAGCTATTTATAGGTTTATAATATATTATTCTCATAACATCATACAAGCATTTAGAATTTTGTTTCATTTTGTTTTTTAAAATGATTTTTTTATTTAAAAAAAAATGTGAAGGTGTCCGACCTAAAAAAAGGGGTGTTATAAAGCTTGTTATCTATGTCTGCCTTTCTGTGTGTCTGTATGTCTGTCTGTCTTTTTGTATGTCTATCTATCTGTCTGAGTCTCTGTCGTCTGTATGTCTATCTGACTGTTTGTATGTCTATCTGTCTGTTTGTATGTCTATCTCTCTGATTGTGTGGGGGTCCTGAATGAGTGTCATTTTTTTAATTGAATGTTCTGTTCATAGTTGCGATTCTTATCTCTAAGTTTTATGAAACTCGGATTAGCAGTTTAAGACCTACATGCACTTTACCAAGATGAGTTAGCCATTTTTTTTAATTAACTTTATCTACTCACAGGTTATAAACGAATGGGCTAATTTGATTAAAGTTTTATTTTTAATCGATAACCTCTGTGGTCAAGATAATTTTTATACTGTGGTTTGTTAGGTTGCCGTTTTAATTAAATATTATTTATGTCAAATATTTGTATAGATTTGTCATATTTTTAGGACTCTTCTTTGTGTTTGTAAAAGTATCCAAAACAGGCTAGTTTTGCGGACAGTTTTTACGTAAGTATGTATGGAAAATCATTAAAATATTCAAGTAATCAAAAAATGTAAAATAATATAATTGTTATAAATGTGTTAAATCAACAAGAAAAAAATCATCAAGTTTGTTTATCAAACCCAAGTTTAAACTTTTCTCGACACTCTCTATAAGTACTATATTTAAATCTCTAAAATTTATCTATTGATACCTCTAGTTACAGAAAAAAATGTTTAAAGGAAAAAAATAGAAAAAAAAATATATTAACGTTATACATATACCGAAAATTAAAAATCTATTAAGAAATTTAAAATCAAGTATATTAATTATTAACAGCGTCTAAAAATAAATTAACAATTTTAAATTGCTCTTTTGAAAACATAAATATAACACATTAGCAACTATTATCAAATAAAATAATAATAACAACATCCTTTATCAAGATTCTAAAATAGCACAATTTAATTTATATAATTTACCTTCAATTTTTTTTCTTAACATCGAAACACAAGTTCTTATCTTCTCTTCATCTTGAATTATCAAAGATTGGCTCATTCTGAATCGTATAACACTAAAATAAATAATAAAGTGGGTGGTACGCTATATAGTTTCTTGAGGAGCGATTTAAACGGACTGACAGAATTGTTGCATCCAATATTTAATGGTTTTAAAACGTGAAAAAATGGTTAAAAAAACTATTATTAGAGGGGGAATATTGGTTTGGTGTCACGTTGTTGTAATCAGAATGTTTTTATAAACAATTTAAAAATAATGTAACTCATTTTGATCAGTTTAAAGATTAAAAAAATAATAGATACGTGGTAAAAAAATTATTTTGTGGCTATGCTTTTTGCAGGCTGAGTAAACGTAAATAAGTGTGACAGTAAAAGTGTTACATAAGATATAGCTTACTTTTACTGTAATAGAAAAGTGCACACGTTCACGAAAATTTATCAATTATTACATACATACAGGTACTTATATATGCGCACGTATACGTATACTTATATAGAATTATTGTTTTCTTAACTATGCTTTTTATATGGCGTTTTTTCTATAGTGCTGAATGTTAGTATTTAACGGTCTAAAAATCCCTGGAAAATTGGAAAAATATAGAAAAATTATAATGTTTATAAAAAGGTATAAAAAAAATCATAAAAAAAATAAATAATAGCACTCGATGGGTACTAACAAAAGTTTAAACTTTTCGTGAATATTTTCAGCTTCAGGTTTTTCGAGACGCTGATTAAGACGCCGATATTTGTTAGTCTCCAGTACGTTTATGTCAAAGCCAAAGAAAAATCAAACATCTTGGATGAGGTAGGACGATTTTTTGATCACGGATTCTAAAACAGCAAAGAAGCTTTACTGAACTCAGTATAGCTGTACGTTTTTCGGATCGCTGATTAAGATGCTGATGTTTGTTAGTCTCAGTACGTTTATGTTAATGTCAAAGGAAAATTAAACACCTTGGATAGGGACAATCTTTCGACCGCGGATTCTGAAACAGCAGAACATTTTTCGTTCGAATATGCTGTCATCTTTAGGCGAAAATGACCTCCGTAGATTTTTTAGAGGTCATCTGAAATTAAAATAGTTTCCAAGATACTCTTAGCTGATTCTTTGACAGGAGGTAGTTTATCTTTATGTTTATTGGATTAGTGAACACGATGTCATGTCCAGCATGTCTGTGTCTAAGTCAAATAAAAATCAATACCTTAGATGGGGATTTACACTTTTTTTGAATACGGATTTAAAAAGAGCAGAAAGTTCTACCCCCAAAAATGATATGACTTTCATACCTTTAGGTTTTTCGGGTCGCTGATCAAGGTCCTGATGCTTGTTAGTGTTCACTACCTTTATGTCAATATTAAAGGAAAATCCAACATTTTGGATAGGTTTTAAATTTTTTTGATCGCGGATTCTCAAACAGCCAAACCTATGATACTTAGGACTTAATACAGAGCCGTAAAATGAAACATTGGCGTAGATTTCCTGACCTCAGTATACCTTCAAGTTTTTCGAAACGCTGATCAAGATTTCGATGTTAGTATTCACTACATGTATGTCAATGTCAAAGGGAAATCAAACATCTTGTATGAGGTTGAAGAATTTTTTGATTTCGGATTCTGCAACCGATAGTGACTCTAGTGAGATCTTTTAAAGGTCATACCCAAGTAACACAGACCTGCATAAATTAACTGCAAATGCACTGCAGAGAATCTGTAGAAATAGAAGTAATCTGCATATAATCATCATATTACCTTTACCCAAAGATGTACTTCATATCACCTGCATACTGTTTAAAATTGCAGATATTTCCTGCATAAGACATTTACTGACAAAGGAAATGCAGTTGTCTCCTGCATAATGTCTTTAAATAAAAGATATGAAAATGAAGACTATATGCAGACATTTTGCAGTAAGAATTCTCTGCAAATGACACCTTTATATAAATAAAATACAGATCTACTATTGCAGAATAATAGCAAACTCTAAGCAGACAAATATGAAAATGAATATTATATGCAGACTATTTGCAGTAAGAATTCTCTGCAAATGATATCTTTATATAAATAAAATGTAGATCTACTGCTGCAAAATAATAGCATATTATAAGCAGATGATATATCTATATATCTACTTTTTTACGTTTGACAGTTCCATCTCCTATTATATTATTCCTATTTAATTAATATGGATAAAAAGGTGAAATGAAGGAAAATATAACGAAGATATACATAAATTTTCGATAAAAACCTCATTAAGAAATAACGATGAACTTGTTGAAAATGGCGAAGGATCTAACAATGATTTCGACATGGATTTATCATAAATAGATGTGCTTGAAGTTGACGAACAATACCATTTAAAAGAAAATCATAACTATATTTTTGCGTCATTTCTAAGAAATTGGGCAATTGAATTTAACATTTCACAGGTTGCTTTAAAAGCCTTACTAGAAAAGTTAAACAAAACTTATAATTCGCGTTTACCTAACGATCCTCGAACACTATGGGTGAGTTTTTATATGGTTTATGTACTTTAAGAAATTATAGCTATAGAATATGCGAATTTTAAAGGTATATATGAAGCAACTCCTTTGTTGTCCACTCATTTGTTTATATTTCAAACAGAGAAATATGAGTTTCACAAATTTAATATGTATTTATTTAATGATATCTTGTGTAAATTAGTAGCAATTGTTCCATCAGAACAAACCGTATTTGTGCCAATACACCATACATTTCCTTTGCATGTAACTTTATAAATAAAAAATAAAATACATAAAAAAGAAGAATATGTTTTATTCCAAATTAAAAAATATCAACAAAAACTTAAAACTTTTATAACAGTTTAAAAATAAAAACGAAACTGGAAAATTCTGATCATGATTGACTACTGAAAAAATTATTTATTGCGAAAAGTAGTTTTAAATGACGATAGTGACCGTAGCTATTAAGTGTTCTTATAGCCGAGTAGGTAAGACGACTAACTTTCAATTAGGTGATGAATGGTGAACCAGGATCGAATCACCGCGTAAGAAAGGTGAAAAAAAAATGGTTAAAGTGGTTTTAAATAATTCAAAAGTTTATGTTGTGTAGATTTAGTAAATAGAAGTAATAAAATTATATTGTATAATAATCATATTTGATAATTACCTGAAATAAAATTAAAATGTAGAGTATACTTTTATTTTATTTTAATTATTTCTGCATATCATCTTCAAACCCATCAGTTATAGGTTTTATACAGGAGTATGGCAAACCTGCACTGGTTCTGCAAACGACCTTTTACACATGAAATGAAAGTAATATACAGCAGTTTTGCAGATCATTTACCTGCATAAGTGCGTCCAAAACAGTATTTTATATAATCATATACAGATTATTTGCAGATCATTACGCAGGTGAAAATGTTACTTGGGTATGAAAGTAGAATAGTTTCCTAGATACTCTTGGCTGATTCTTTGACTGGAAGTAGTTTATCTTTATGTTTTTTGAATTGCTGATCACGATAGCATGTCCTTTGGTCTCCATGACTTAGTCAAATAAAAATCAACGGCCCAAATGGAGTTGTACATTTTTTTTTTGACTACGGATGGAAACAGAGCACAAAGTTATGTGCAAATAATTTTTTTGTGTGCAGTAAATGTGTTTCTCTTCAAAGTTTAGCAAAAGTGTACCATTATATTCTCATCCCAAACATCTTAATACATTCACTTAAACTCATTGTTACCGCATCGAAGTGCTTTGAAAGTAAATATACAAATTATCGATATTCATATGACTTTTAAACAAACTTTGAATATCATTTTAGAATAAAGGTCACAGCATCGCTGGACGTAGAGTGTTTGAGTCTCATTTGACTTTGACAGAAACCTTCCTGTGATCTAAAAAACATAAAATTATACTGCTTTAGCTCCATTTTTAATCGAAGAATAAGCCGAAAGTATCTAGCGAATTATTGGAAGACTTCTAAACGATCTCTGAAGGTCACTTTTAACCTAAAGATCAATGCATATTTAACCACGCCCATAAAAGTGTTAATTCTTCAATTTTGTTTTCTCAAGCTTTTTAGTTTTTGTTTTTTTTTCTCTTATTTAAGGTATTTGACCTTCACTTAACCTTTTTATAGATCTGTTAGAGACTCAGAGATATCTGATCAGCGATCCGTAATACCTAAAAGGGTACTGAGATCAATAATGTTGAAACACCCTCTGTCATTGTATAAAATAAACTTTTGAATGATATTAATGTATCAAATAACGTATAAATCGTTCTTAGTGATCTTTATAGATAAAAAAATGAAGCCTCCGTTTATTTTTTTCGTGCACAACCTACACCTGGATGTCTATTGCAGTTTGTATTACCAAAATAAGCGGAACATACCAAACCAATTTTTCCCATTTAAATAAATGTATTGTTAATGACTAAAGACAGAAGTCTTAGAAAATATTTAACTTATTTTGTTGACAAACAATTTTTATCTTAATTCAATAACAAATAAACTATATTGACAATAGATTGGAACAATTTGGGGAAACTGACCTTTATTGATGGTAATGTTATAAAAAGTGGTGTATTTAAACAAATGTGTGCTTGCTATGCATCAATGGTGTAAATATTGCCAGTTCTTCCCAACAGAAAGATTTTCGGGTTGTAATTTCGATTAATCTAAAGTGGGATCCTCATATATTACGTTAATAGTCAAGAAGGTTAACCGAGTAATGTACATGGTTAGAAAATCTTTTAAAAATCTGTCTCCACAATTGTTTGCTACTATTTACAACAAATTCCATTCTTCCCAACTTAGACTATGCTGCATCAATTTGAAACCCTTACTTTGCAAACGACACTCATGGTCTTGAGCAAGTTTAAAGGCAAATCTCCAGACTTCCTTAAGCAATTCGTAATCTCCACTATAAAAAACGTCTCCAAATCTTGGAATTATGCAGCCTCCAATAAAGGATCTAGTCGAGACATACAAAATTTTACGTGGTCATTATTCGATTGGTCTTAGTTTATTTGTGCTCATTGACTATGTGCGGAATTGTGCTCATGAATATAAACTAGAGCGCGAAAAGTTTAAAAAGCTGTGTCGACAAAACTTTCTTACAAACAGAATTTTCAGAGATTGGAAACCGATTTCTAATTTTGTGGTCGACACTACCTCTGTAAATGCTTTTAAAAACTTGGAGAGACTTTAATAAGTTCTAGCTTATATTTTGTGTTAACATTTGTTTGTTTGAACGGCTCTGCTGCCTACATAATGTCATAATAGTAATAATAATAATACTAATTCCATAAAAAAGTCATTTACTTGTACCAATGGTACAAGAAATTTCTGAACTCCATACCTTACCTTTCCAGTTTCTCTTTAATTTATGCTTTTAAGATCTGATTTAGTTTTACAGACGAACTCATTTACCATCTGATTTATATTACACTTTATTCAATTTTACGGTATTTTTTTTATTTTTAGCATTCAACTTACAAGATGTGACTGGTGCTATATCATTACAGAATGTAACGAAAAGTTTTGTCGAACCCAATTTAACAAGCTGGGCTTTAATGTGACCTAATTTTTCTAAACGAAACTCTTGAACTTCATCACATACTTTCTGCTAACATGATAATATCATATTACGAGAAGGAATTTTTCTGACAGCTAACCAGAGGATTATTAGAATTACCAACTTTGGAAGTTTAATTTCACTGGTAATCAAATATCTATTTATAGAGATGCTTGTTTCCTAGATGGAATTGTATAACAAAAATGTGAGTAAACTGTTCAAAAGAACAAACTTGTTACTACAAATAGGAAAACAAACAACATTGTATCAATGTAAACGTTTAACTCGCTAAACAACGCGAATGGGAATTTTTTCACGTTGTTTTCTACATGTTGTGTTCAGACAATGTTTCTTGTTTTGAAAACGTAAACAAAGTAACTCTTCGAAGGACTACGGTTTGTATTACGAATAAAGCCGTTTATACAAAAAGTTTTAAAATCCTAAAAAAAAACTCATTTTTGTGATATAATTGAAGCTTAGTCCTGACCTGTCTTATGTTTTTTACCAACATCAAAGGTCCTTCAAGCCGAATTTTTTAAATATACAGATTTTAAAAACCTAAGCTTTTCCTGAATTAAATTTGTATACCAAATGGTTAATTCTCATAAATATAGATCAAGGGATACTTTCAGTTAAGATATTTATGTTTTTTGTGTATATTTCTTAACGAGATTAATTCCAAAGGCACTAAAACAAGGAGAATACAAGTTTCATGAATAGTAATAGTTGAGTTGTTCTATAAAGTAACACTTCTTGAGTCTCACTTATCTAATAAAGTCTTCATATGTATCTAATCGGTATACATTGTATCTATTTTTATCAATGTAATAAATTATATGTGCTTTCGCTCAGAGAACGTCGATTGAATCATAAACTACGAAGAATAAAATTTTATGTCACTTATTTTTAACGAAAGACGACTTCGCTTTAAATTAAATTTTGAGAAATATATCTTAACATTAGAAAACACACCTCGTTGAGATGTAATGAAACATTTTACGGTTTTTAAAAGTATATTTTATGTGCCTAAAACATTGTATATTGTCACGCCTGGGGGGATTTAGGAAGAATGTGCCATAGTATTTTGGGATGAGGGGTAGCTTACTAAAGGCACTTCCCACCCAGGTCGTGGTTATCTACCCCGTGGTTAGGTATCCTGCTGAAGGCAGAAAACTAACCAAGGGGAAGATGAGATAAACAACGGGAAACAAAGAACAAATATATTAACAAAGAAACAAGCAATAACAATGAATAATTAAAATATGAATAACGAACTAAATACAATAATCTTAACCAATCTTATCAAATAAAACTATATGGTGGCATGTCACACTTACTTACGCAAGAGTCACAACGGCCAAGACCCAAGGGTCTCTTTTAGGGACACCCGAAAGGGTAACCCTCACAGACAACCTCCGAACTCCTCGAGTGCGACCTCAACGGTGCTCTTTTATTCATACGCTACGTGAGAATAAGAATTAAACTATATAAGTTCGCCTTAAAATCTAACCTACTGCCTTTGACCTGGTTGATTACAATCAAAAATAATACAAAATATTACAATGAAATATAAAACAATTAAACTACCCTATTATCGTATGTGACAATATATAGTAACATTTCACATTTTTATAATTTACAAGAAAATTACATTAAGGAGAAATTGAAAACCACGTCAGCTACAGATACATCAGTAATTAGTCAGCTATCAACACAAATGTCACTTTCTTCTTCCCTTTGATTAATTTTATCTCTTTAAAGTTTATAAATGCGTGTGATAAGAAAATTAACAACTTTTCCTGTAAAATCTCCTTCGCTAATTTTTAATTAAAATATATTGAATTTACAAGCTTATTAATAATCAATTATAAATACTTTTTCCCTGTTTATCAAACAGTTCGAAATCAGAATTCAATTTAGTTAATGATATTTTAAAACTCTTGCTGGTGACTTAA
Organism: Altica lythri; assembly: GCA_964028335.1. NCBI lineage: Eukaryota > Metazoa > Arthropoda > Insecta > Coleoptera > Chrysomelidae > Altica > Altica lythri. The sequence goes on from OZ034809.1 coordinate 6,462,755, forward strand.
AAATTAATTAGAAATTATCTTTAAAAGTAAAAAAAGAGAACGTAAAGATTATTAAAGTTTATACATATTGTTATGGTCTGAACTAGTTGGTCTTTGTGTAGTATGCAAATATGATTAAGACTAGCTAGATAAAAAAATGACGGTATGAATCTATGGAACTTTTATCAAGTGGTGAATATAAAATAATTGAAAAAAAAAGAGTGTGCGTGTAACCTTTACGCGCGATTGAAGTAAAACTTGTTGACGCACGTATCGGCAAATAAATATTTAATTACAATTCAATCATATTTATTGTCTATATACTTTACAAAAAATGAGATGTTATATTTATATTATTCATTAGAAATAGGAATTTGAAAATTATCATTATTTTTTATATTGTATGAAATAATAGGTTTATGATAACTAAAATGTGAAACATAGATTTTACTCTCTAAATACCATTAATGTATTTGAAACCGTTTGAAAATTTCATAAATAAATTTCGAAAATTTAAGCTATAGCTGAAATTACACAGTTACTTCCATCAGAATCTTCCGTTAGAATCTAACGTTAGAGTTACCCCTAGTCGCGCCTAAAGAAGTTTTGCTTCAATAATAGGTAAACAATATTAAAAATATACACACATTACGTTTAGAATGTGTGATTTTGTAGCTGTATCTACCTTATTGTAATACAACACAAGAGCCTTCGATAGTTAGATAACCATTTCATTTTGTAGCATTTTATAGCATATTCCATAAAATTTAAAATCCTGAGTTGAGTTTGTTTTCTTCACGTCTACGAAGGATCTGTTATTGCTGGTAAAAGATCAGCCATCCTGACTAGTGGTTTTATGGCCTTTATGGCTACCTAACCAAACCTAAAATAAGTATAAGAAAGTGTTAAAACATTTCGAATATTATTATTTTATGAACAAAAACCTGCAACATGCTTCTTTACTTAACGTAAAGCTTCCGTATAAACAATTATTTACTATCATAATATGTATGTATGTATATAAACTTACTTAATCAAATCATAATGAATGTCGCTGTCTCGTCTTTTTTTCATTTTCATTTTTCTTCAAATCTTTCTGGCGCTTATAATATGCCCTTTGACGTTCACAATTTCTTTTTCTTTTTAGCTCTTTAAGTCTATAAAACGAAAATAGCTAGGTATAAATAATAGGTATAAATAATTAGGTATAAATAGTGTAATTACACACCAAAAATAAAATTTATGCATATAGAGTACCTACTCACTATTTTCATTCATGATTTTTTCATCACTTTCTTCATTAATAAATCCACATTGTTTATTCATATTTAATACAAACACTTTATACACAAATTTAAACTATTTACCAGCAATGTATTTTGGTTGACAAGATGACAAGCTGTCAATTCATACAATTACAGATTTAATTTTATTTAATATACTAGGCAGAATCGCATGAGCGCCGCCAGGATTATTTTCAGGGAGGTGCATCTGCATCTACACACTATTATGATCTAATATATATATATATATATATATATATATAGAATGTAGAAGGATTTGGACAGCAACCGCGACGCCTTTAGTTTTTATTCAAACAATAATTTAATAAAAAAATTAAAAAAATATATAATTTTCTGGTAAATTCAGGTATTTTTTTTCATAGCAGAGGTGTGCAAGCGCACCCTCTTGCACCCTGCTGCCGGCGCCCATGCAGAATCGTGTTAGGTATTTTGAATCAGGTTTTGTTTCCGGTACGCGGTACATTAGAATGACGTCACGTCCGTTAGATTTACTGAGTTACCCATAGTGTCGCTAAAGAAGTTTTACTTCAAAAAGGGGTATAAAAAGAGGATACCTGGGAGACGTTTGTTGATTATTGATTTTTGTTCAGTCAAATTTTTTTTTGAGATTGGTTGTCAAAATATTGAAACGATATAATTATATAAAATATATTAGTATGAACATTTGTATATTAAAGAATCACAAATAGAGAGTATGGAAATTGGAGATTGAAAAACCATAGATTTATACTGAAATTTGGTTATCAAGAAGAAAATTAAATTTAAGATAAGTATTTCTTTTATAATAGTGGTATCAGCTGGTATTATTGTTTATAATTGACATAATTATTAAAGGGTTTGTTTTTGGAAAAAAAGGGCAAAATTATAATAAATTAAGATTGATTGTACTTCATTGATTGAACGTTTGACCCTGAAGAGTCCACCAATATATAGATTGTTATAGCATATCATAACAATATATAAAGAAAAATGATGTTTTTACATTCCTACGTCAAAACAGCGATGCACTATTTTTCACTAAGACCAAAAATATCTTTTCCCACCCTCGTATGTTTGTTAAAGACATATATATTAGATAGCATCTCTAAATTAGCTCTTAGGAAGGTCAGACAAGCTCGAAAGTATCTAAAGAGACCACTTACACGACCTACAAAGAAAAATTGTTCCGAAGGGATATTGATACTGGCTTTTGGTCCTAAGTAATGAATTTCGCTTAAAAAACGCTAAAATGCGAAATTCACGACAATGGAAAAATTGAAAATTGCTTTAGTCCACATAAAGTTATTTTACATTAATTTTCATTGTCATGAAAATTTGATTAACCTTTAATTTATATTATAAGTTTAATGTACGCTGTATTAAAAAGAAAATAAATAAATTTAAAAATAGTGAAGAACATAATTTTTATACAAATATTTTAATAACCCTGTTCAGGATATTAGTTTAAGTAAAAAAACGAGTGTGGCAGTCAGTGGAACTGCCGGCAGAAGTAATACTTATACGCAAGCGCCCGGATTCATAAATTTGTATGCGAATAATTTAGCAAAATCATTATATGATATTCGTGGTTAGCGACCCCAAAAACCTCCTAGTACCGAGTGCATACTCTTTTTGTATCGAATTTGTATAAAATTCATGGAGACGAGGTCCGTCTTAAGCACCAGGTTTCGAAGACCATCGCCATTACTATAATCCTATTTAGCGATTTAAAAAACCGCCGAGTACCAAATGTGCACTGATTTCGTACAGAATTTACATAAAACCCCAGAAGGTAAATACCCGAGGCACCAAGTGCCGCGGAGACTTTCGGCAACATGATATTCGTGTACAGCGACCCCATTTTCAGCAATACTTACCGAATTGTAAGTTTTCTCTCTATTGTCTGTTCGGAATGTACTTGATCTACCTACTCTACCTCATATTATGTATCAATTTTTAGTTCGTGAAAACTGTCATTATAGACAGCAGTGCCTGAAGGATTAAAAGTGTGCGTGAAGTAACAATGTATTTTAAATGGGATTTACTTTTTCGCACTGTTTTTGACACATCTTCATATAATCAAATATCCTTAGCATTCGCGTTGCCATGGTGTTGCTATGAGAGCATTAGATTTGTTAGTATCTTGTAAATAAATTGAAAATAAATTGCTTTCTTGTAATTATTTTTTATTTGATTATCGTAGATAAAATATTGTATGAAATTGTGCGTGAAGTGCTTTTTGCGCACTTACGCGATATATAGCACTCGCTTCGCTCGTGCTCTAAACATCGCGTGCGTGCACAAAAAGCATACTTCACGAACTGTTTCATAAATAACTATTTTGAATGCAATTTCCATTTTTACATTATAAAATATAGCGACAAATTTCCTGATACTTTAACGAATCCAATGCAAAAAAACGTATTCCGATCCATCTTATGTTACAAATTTCGGAGGTTTTGGTGCTTTATTTCCTCGACTATTCGTAAAAACTCTGTTTATGTAGCCAACAACCTCGAAAGCATAGTGCAGGAGATACTGCAACCATGTGACGGTATTTTAGACTACAATACAATACTCATGACTGAATATTATTAATATAAAATTTTAAACTTACAGAATTATAAAATAATCTGTCAAATCATCATGTGGTCCGTCACTATGATATTCATACATTGGTTCAGACTGTTTTTTGTATATCTATCCCTTTTCAATGTACTGAATCTTGAAACGGTATTCAAAGGACCTATAGTTATGACTAATAACATGTGATAAATATTTCATCTTTGTTTTTACCGACCAATATACCCTATAAGTGTGCCTGTCTTTCTCTCACTCACACTATTATATATGTAATGATTTTTCCCATTTAACTGTACACAAATCTTTTCCACCGAGTGCATGAATAGAAGTATAACTTCAAAAAATACGTATTATTAAATAATATTTAAATACTGACTAATATATTGGCGCATTGTTAAGACATCCATAATTAAAAGTGGGAAAATTCTAAAGGAAATTGTGTGTATTAACTTAGGAAAGTTTAATACGCCAGAACAAAGAAGATTCAAGCCAAAAAGGAAATTTGATAGAATTTTGAGGTTAGGTGCTCTTAGTTAACTTAAGAGCAAAGAGGCTTTTAACTTTTATAATTTGATGTACTCCATTATGGTTTGGTAATTATCCATTTTGGAATTATCTGAGAGCGTTAAAATCGGTAAGCATTCTTTTTTTACGTAATTTTCAATGTTTTTTACGTTTTTATGATATTTTTTTCTTAGTTTCCAGGTTTTTACTATTTTTTTTTTCGTTGGAATTTGTAATTTATCAAAGGTAATACCACGAGTCCTTAAAATTTTATCGATAAATTTTTAGTATCCACGAAAACTTTTTTATTTGGCAAAAATACGAAAACAAACTGAAATATGATAAAATCACTCGTCCTACGGACTCGTGATTTTATCATATTCAGTTTGTTTGAGTAGTTTTGCCTAAAATAAAAAAGTTTGAGTCTGGAAAATAAAAATTTATCTAGTACCTAATATATTACAGGACAAGTGGTATTTGAGAAGATTATTTTTTGCACCATTCTGTACAAAAACTACTTTATTTAAAAAACTTCCTAGAACAACTTATATTTCACAATTAACACAAACGAAATGCCGTTACCCCACCTATTAACTTATCCTGTACACTAGATAGTATTGTCAGTTGTCGTGAGCGTCGTGAAAACAGGGTTATAATTTGAATAAATATTTATTTTTATACCTATTTATACAATTATATTATTAAAGAGAAAATTACCAAAATAAAAATTATTAGGTATATCTATTTAAAGTTTACCTACAAGACCATATTTGCCTGTAGGCATATAAAAGTTTTAAATGCATGCAGAACCAGGAAGCAGGTTAGTTTTAAAGTACCTACATATTTGATTTTTCATTATCGTTTAGATGAATTGAATTGTGATAATAATAATAACAAAATATATTTCAGAATATTTAGATAATATAAATGAATGTTGATTTATAGTAAGGTACTTATAAACAAGAAAATTGATTGTTCAATATTGTTATTGAATTTTTGACAGTTCTATAATTTTATCAATACTAGTAAAAGCACTAGTGGTTTTATCAATATAAACCGGAATGATTGGCTAGATTTAGCATAAAACATTGAAGATTAAGCGTTTTCATTGGACGAAATCACAAAATTGTGATATTTTGACAGGTAAAAAAATAATCGAATAAATATACTAGAGATTAACCTCGCCACCTTACGGTGGCGTTATGGTACTTAATTAAGTAAATAATACATGTTTAAATATATTATATATTAATTGCGCCACCTTACAGTGGCATCAAGGTACTTAGTTTAGTAAGTATTTTCTTAGTTTTCGTTTTTTTGCATTTTTTTCTGTTTTGCGTTTTGAGCATTTTCCATTGTACTTAAGTTTCACTTTTTTTATTTATTTATAATTTGAAATGTCACACCATCTACTGGGTTTTCCCGCAAGCCAGGGAAACTGTGAGCTGTCCATAAATCCGAACGTTTTTCGGGTTTTCCGTATTTTAGTCGATTTTTTTAATTTTTAACAAAGTAGAAAAATTAAAACTAAAATATCTTTTTTAGAAACTTAGGAAACAGAAAGTAAACTCCTATGCAGGATTTTTAAAAGTTGATATACGGTTTAGTAGTCACTTCCAATACTGAACCACTACTTTAAATTGTAGCTTGTTTCATTGCATTTTCTTTTTTTTTGCAATTTTTTCTGTTTTGCGTTTTGATCATTTTCCATTGTACTTAAGTTTCACTTTTTTTTATTTATTTATTACTAGCGGACTCGGCGAACTTCGCACCGCCTAACACTAATGTTTTTTCCAATTTTTATTTTTTATTTTTACGATTAATTTTTTGTATTTTTTATCATATTTTTTCGTTAGTTACCAGTTTTTACTATTATTTATAGTACTTTGAAATTTATCGATTAGGTATATTATATATTAATTGCGCCACCTAACGGTGGCGTCATAGTTCTTAGGTAAGTAAGTTTTGCTCTTTTAAATATATGAGATATGCGCCCCTGCCGGCCAGTACCACCGCAAGCGCTACGTCCCGCAATTTTAAATCTGTAATATCTTCGAAAAAATTCACTTGAATCTTGTGCTGTAAAGGACCATATAGATCTATATTAAATCAACAATGTATTTAAGCTATTTAATTGGATAAAGATTAATGCTGTATTGGTTAAAATCGCTTCGAAAATTAGCCATTATTTGTCGTAAAAAGTAAATGACAAAAAAATGTTATTGTGGGATATCCATAAGAGATGGACATATACCATCGCGGAGTTTTCTGTAGACCTTTTCAATGTGTACAAATAATTAGTACATTATTTTGATAAATCTCGTAGAGTTCAGCCTGCGTTTGCAATGTAAGCGGAAAAAAATTGACATCACATTAGAAACCTTAAAAATAACAGTATTTCTCCACTATTTAATGAATGTTATTATACATATAAACCTTCCTCTTGAGTCACTCTATCTATTAAAGAAAACCGCATCAAAATCCGTTGCGTACTTTTAAAGATTTAAGAATACAAAGGGAAATAGGGACAGAAAAAGCGACTTTATTTTATACTATGTATTGATTTGAAATGTCACACCGTCTACTGGGTTTTCCCGCAAGCCAGGGAAACTGTAAGCTGTCCATAAATCCGAACGTTTTTCGGGTTTTCCTGTATTTTAGTCGATTTTTTTAATTTTTAACAAAGTAGAAAAATTAAAACTAAAATATCTTTTTTAGAAACTTAGGAAACAGAAAGTAAACTCCTATGCAGGATTTTTAAAAGTTGATATACGGTTTAGTAGTCACTTCCAATACTGAACCACTACTTTAAATTGTAGCTTGTTTCATTGCATTAGTATAAGCGATTTCAGCAAATTGATACTTCCTCGAATTAAAAAGAAAGCTAATTTAATCTAAGGTGGTTTGGCTGAGTGCCAACTTTGGTAGTAATTTACTGAAATTTTGTTGAGATAGGTCAGTGACAAACGACTTTCCAACTTGAACGTTATTTTATAGGGTGTTGTAGTAGTCATGTCGCATTGCCAGCTTTTCGGTGACAAATTGGTTAGGACCAGCTTTTACTGGCAGGATTATTTATTCATCGCCGTTCTGCCCACTTAATTCAGAATTTTCCCGCAAAATAACTATTATGTCACATAGAAGCGCTTCATTTTTGTATATATCTACAATATACTGATATAGAACTCCGTCTTTGGAAACTTTCCAATCAATAATAATCTGCGGGTTGTGGATTCTGCACTTAAGAAAATCTGCTGCTGGCTGGTTTTTACTCTGGTGATTTTTTACGTTGTCATTTTTTTCATTACATTTTTAAAAAAATTCTAATTAACAATTTTAAACTATCTAACAGATCATCTCTAGTGCTAGCAACCGATTTCCTTAAGGGCGATTCACACTCCCGGAAAGTCACGACAGAGCGTACACCTGAGGAAAATCCATATCAATTTATACTTACTAGGAAATTTTGGGCAGTCTACATAAAATCGTTTATGAATTTAAATTTTTATATACCTCAGTACACCGGTTGATGTATACTATATGTTAATACCTTTCTTAATCAAATTTTGTTTAGCAATTCCTTTAATCGTTTATACTTAACTTTTGCGCATGTATATTACTTTCAAAAAAGTATGTAAGTAGTAAAACTTGGTTCGGTCCATTTAAATTTGTCTTTCGGTGAAAGCAGCTGTTTAAGTGAGTCTTGAAAAGTCTTCCTGACTTAAATGAAAGTTTACAGATCTCTTTAGGATCTCCATAGAATCCCTTGGATCTTCTTCAGACTCCTTAGATCACAAGGGTAAATTACTCTAGTTTTAGATTACCTTCTTGGATCTTCATAGATCTCCTTGGATCTTCTTAGGTCTCCTAAGGTCACAAGCGTAGTTTGACTCTAGTTTTGGAACACCTTCTTGGATCTCCATAGGTACCCTTGGATATTCTTTGTGTCCTTAGATTACAAGGGTAGTTTTACTCTAGTTTTGTATCACCTTCCTGAATCTTTGTAGATCCTCTTGGATCTTCTTCAGTGTCCTTAGATTACAAGGGAAGTTACACTCTAGTTTTGAATAACCTTCTTTGGATCTCCATAGATCCTTGAATCTTCTTTATTCTGCTTAGCTCACAAGATTAGTTTTACTTTAGCTTTAGAGCACCTTGTTGGATCTCCATAAATCCCCTTGGATAATCTTTAGTGTCCTTATATCACGAGTGTATTTTTACGTAGTTTTGTATCACCTTCTTATTATTCACAAAGAATTCGTTCCTGCGGTCCAAACAGTTAATGCTAACGATATGGAACCGTGCTCCTTTTTTTTGTTTGGTAGAATACATTGCCCATGAATGGACAGCGTGTGCTGACGTAGAGGACATCCAAAAGGCGTCGACGACTATTTTAAGGACCGGTCATTGAGCTGAAATCCTCATTCGAAAATGTGGAACGTGTAAATTATTGCTGGATTAACTCTGAACGGGACTATTTTGAATAAAATAAATTCCAGTTTCCAAAAAACACAATGTTTGTTATTTTTTGTCCTGTTTATTTGCAAAGGACCTCGTATATACAACTTGTGTACAAAATATAACAATGTATAATTTGATGTATAATAGAAATACATTTACTGAATAAAATCGTTTAAAACAATATTTATTTCCCGTATCCCTTTAACTTTAAGGGATAAGAAAAACATAAATCAACAAAAGACTTACTTTCCCGTAAAGCTTTAATTACAAAGAAGCTTATTCCAACCGGTTGTCAAATTCACAGCGATAATATTCCTCCTGCACATTTAATTGTTCCCATTAGACCTCTTAAACAGACGTAGTAACGTTAACCTCAACCTCTTTCAGGACCGTCATTTTCATAAATCGCCTCCGGTACATCCACTGTATAACTGAAATTAACTTTATCACAATAAAAAAATTAAATTTCTTAAAAGTCGAGTCTCTACATTTTCTTTGTGCGTTTTTATACTTTGCTTCTTATATTTAATAAATTTATTAATACAAAAACAAGAAGAGTTGGACATGGAGCTTGTAGAATTTTTCTATAGGGTGAATAAATATTAAGAAACATACGCCAGATTTTCCATTGTAATGTTAAACTATCTTAAAAGGCGATATTTTCCTTGCTAGCTCACTTAGTCGTGGCTTACCTTTTAAGAGGATTAACAGTCTATCCCAAACATGTAATTAAGGGCGCCAAAGTACAAACTCCACAAATCCTTTTAAATCCTTTATTACAACTTAATTATATCAAAAAAATGAAAGCTTGAATTTTATAGTAAAAAAGATTAATTATGTTAATAAAAGAATTAATCATTTTATTATCCCTTAAATGGAAGTCTTTAGAAACCATGAATTGACATATGTAACGGTATCTATGTCTAAAAATTATTTTCGTTTTCCTCGAGGAACTCGGGTGGACCTCTTCGAATAAATTGGAAAGTACCCTTAATAGAAAAGAAAAATGAATCCCTCATCAATTTTACAACCAAGTAAAATCAGTTTCCGACCAAATTGATCTTTAAAGCTCCCGTAAAAACCGGCCCTTACTTAGATCAATAATGAAAAAAAATGTTTTTTCCTAAATTACAACTATTTGATTTTGGTTAGTATTAATAAAATATCAGCAGACCGAAATGAAGAGCGAGAGCTTCGGCAGAATGGAACAAGACCTATAAAGAACAAAAAATTTAACAAGAAAACAAAAAAAGAGTGACTTAACATTAGCCTTATATTTCAAGAAAACAATATTTCAGGTTTACGGACATATTGAAAGGAAAATTGATATCAAGGATAAAACACACTTTCAGATTCTTAGATTTCTATCCATACATTTAGAGAATAAAAAATATGTAAAAAGCAAACTACACCCAGTATCGTTTGAATGAAGTAAAACTATTACCTAGAGACCCTGGAGAGAAAATTTCAGTTCCGTTTGTGCGAAAAGGATCCTAAATACAATTTGAAATGTATAAAGTGGCCGTGAGAAGAGGCAAGTTTACAAATTGAATTTAAAATGGGATCCTCTTTTGAAAAAAAGTATTTGTTTGTTCAATGCTTTACTAGGTACAAGAAAATTTACACTTATTGACTCTCGAAAACTTCAAGTTTGAGTTTCCACTATTTAAAATAAAATGTCTTGAACGAAATGTAGGAATTTATAAACAGATTGCAATTTGTTTGATATAATGAGGTCTACTTTAAACTACATATGGTAATAATAAATAAAAATCACTATTTGAATTTGATTTTTAATAATTCAGATTCAATTCTTTAAGAAAATAGGGCAAAACTTCAAAAATCAAAATATACCAGGGTGGTCTTAAAAGTTTACGGCTTCAACCTGAAGACAGTAGCACTCGACTGAAAGTTATTCATCAAAGTTTTAATCATTTAAGACAATCACTATGACAACGCATGGTTTAAAATGCTTCACTATCCACCTTACTTACCAGATCTGTTCCCAAGTGGCTTTCTAACCCAATGACTTCTTTTTGCTCGCTTATCTAAAAACTACGTTTGGAGAACTGAGATTGTCGTCATATGAATAGACAGTCACCTTTACAAACATTTATTTTACATAGCAAGCAAACATTTGAACTCTGTTTAGCTTGAAGATGGCATTTTTTGTTGTGTTTTTAGCCACTATACTTAAGACGCATAAAAGGCTGTTGGTTAAACCACCAATATAACATGTCTGATTTTAAAACTCACGTTTTGCTTTAAGTGCTTTTTCCCACCATTAAAGTGATTATCGACCGCTTGGTTATGTATTCCAGATTCCAGAAAAGTTTTGAGTCGAATATCACCCCAAGGTACTTAACCTTTTCCACCACTTGTATATTTGTAAGGCTAAAAAGACCTGGTAAACGTTTTAATCTTTAGATTTCGGAGAGTTTATGCCAAGTCCATTCAGAGCCTCTTGCTTTTTCTTGATGCAGTATTAACTAACCACCAACTATTCTCCCATTGATAAGGCTCAATATTAACTGATCCAAAACCAGATTCTACAGAACGGGTGATAGAACTCTCCTCTAATGGCATCCTTTGGCTACCATCTGGTAATGTTTCTTAAGCATTCAGTCTAGCCATCTAAAACTTGTTTCGTCTATGCATTTAAGACGAATAGCTTTTGTGATTCTTTCAAAGAAAGTGTTCTCGAAGGCTCCCTCTATGTCTAGAAAGACGCCTAACATCAGTTCCTTTTTTTACCATTTGTACAAGATAATGTAGAGGTGTTTCTGTGGATGTTCGTGCTTAAAAGCAAATTCAGTTTGGTAATTTAGATTCTGAGCAAATATATCAGTGTTGGTATACCTGTAAGAGGATCTGTTGATAAAATTTTTAAAGCTTGTGTACATTTCTGCAGCCATAAGTTAGGATGAACACCAAATTTTCTCTCATTGCTAAGACTCACTATCAACTTAAGCCAAACCAGATTCCAAAGAAGGGGTGATAGTACTTCGCTCTGAGGGCATCCTCTGGCTACCACCTCTGGCAATAATGTTAAATGTATTACACACAACTCTTTAGCATCTAGTCTATACATCTGCAGCTTTTTTCGTTTAAGTTTTTTAGACGAATAGCTTATGTGATTGCTTCAAAGAAATTTTGTCCATGGCTCCCTCTATGTCTAGAAAGATGCCCAACATCAGTTCTTTGTTTACCATTTGTGCAAGATGATGTAGTCCACAGAAGGGGTGATAGTACTTCTGTCTGAGGGCTTCCTCTGGCTACCACCTCTGGCCATTTTAAATGTATTTCACGACTCTTTAGCATCTAGTCTATCCATCTGCGGCTTGTTTCGTCTAAGGTTTTTATACGAATAGAAAGAAAATTTTGTCCATGGCTCCCTCTATGTCTAGAGAGCCGCCCAACATCAGTTCTTTGTGCAAGGTGATGTAGAATTGTGTCTGTGAGTTTTTCTGCTTAAAAGGCAAACTGATCCTAGTGATTTAGATTCTCAGCAATTATTGGTATCTTTCGATAGAGCCTTTGAAAGCTTGTATATTTTTGAAGCCTTTTATATATTCTCAGAGACACTTCTTCACAACTAATTTTATTTGAAGTAAATAATGTGTGTGAAAGAGACAACTTTAACTCTATATTGAGATCAATTTATATAATTAATGACTTGCTTTTCTTTTAATAAAAATGTCAAATTGGTTGTTTTATATCAACAATTGTGTTTGTGCTGGGATCCTTTATTAAATGATCTTATCGAAAACTCTATTAGTATGTAACAAAATTTAAAAAAAAAAAATCAATTTCAATCCCCTAAATGTCTCCGCTTCCAAGTTTTTTTTCATACCTCTACGTTCCCGTGGGATTAAGAGAATTCCCTAAGGAAACCCATGCAGGCATCCGTCGTTACTACGTAATATAATATAATAAGAGATTCTGGAAATGATATAATGTTATTACATTTTTACATTGCTCCCTAAGATTAGGGCCGTTAGCCTAAAAGCTATACATCGTTTTCACAAATATTTACACTGGCCCTCTTAACATTTTTTTAACCCAAAAAAGTTGTTTTGTTAAAAGGGTATTATATATTAGATTAAATTTAGAATTTTTTATGAATTGTTTTTGGTATAAGTATTATTTTTGGAATTTTATTTACAAGGGCACAGTAGAATTTAAGCTTTCTTTTTTTGGCGGATGGAGTGAACCTAAAAAAGCAACAGAAAACTACGTTACGTTATCAGTCTACAATTTTTTTTATTCAGGCTTTAGATCAAATCAAATTTTAGAAAATAATGGATGATTTCCAAAGTCTTCCTTCTATTCTTATAGAAACTATACTAAAATACGTTACACTGTTTACTGTTATATTTAATTAAGTGACAAACATTGGACAATTGTGAAAAATCTTAAAAAATATAGGAATCATAATTTGTTTGAAAAATTAAGAAAAATATAAAAATTCATCAAAAAAGTAACCATAAATGTTAAAAATGAAAAAAGAAGTAGTATTACTTACGGACTACCGATAAAATTAAAACTTGAGTTTCATTTATGGAATTGTCAACCATCTTTATACAGGGTCAAACAAAAAGTTTGTAAATATAAATTTGATCTCAGTTTTTCTGTCATAACTTTTAAAGTTTTTAGTTAAAATAAGATTTTTTAATGTTTTTTGATGTAGAATTTAATTTAACACAAAAAAGTGTTCTTAGGTTTTTATGAAAAAACTGATACTTTTCGAGATATACAGGGTCAAACAAAAAGTTTGTAAATATAAATTTGATATCAGTTTTTGTATCATAACTTTTAAAGTTTTTAGTTAAAATAAGATTTTTGTGTGTTTTTTGATGGAGAATTTAATTTTACACAAAAAAGTGTTCTTGAGTTTTTTCGAAAAAACTGATACTTTTCGAGATATATAGGGTCAAACAAAAAGTTTGTAAATATAAATTTGATCTCAGTTTTTCTATCATAACTTTTAAAGTTTTTAGTAAAAATAAGATTTTTTAATGTTTTTTGATGTAGAATTTAATTTTACACAAAAAAGTATTCCTAAGTTTTTATGAAAAAACTAATACTTTTCGAGATATAAAGGGTCAAACAAAAAGTTTGTAAATATAAATTTTATCTCAGTTTTTCTGTCATAACTTTTAAAGTTTTTAGTTAAAATAAGATTTTGTAATGGTTTTTGATGTAGAGTTTAATTTTACATAAAAAAGTCTTCCTGAGTTTTTTCGAAAAAACTGATACTTTTTGAGATATACAGGGTCAAACAAAAAGTTTGTAAATATAAATTTGATCTCAGTTTTTCTGTCATAACTTTTAAAGTTTTTAATTAAAATGAGAATTTTTGATGTTTTTTGATGAAGAATATAATTTTGCACAAAAAAGTATATTTGAGTTTTTTTAACAAAACTGATACTTTTCGAGATATACAGGGTCACACAAAAAGTTTGTAAATAAAAATTTGATCTCAGTATTTCTGTCATAACTTTTAAAGATTTTTATTAAAATAAGATTTTTTGATGTTTTTTTATGTAGAATTTAATTTTACACAAAAAAGTATTTTTAAGTTTTTATGAAAAAACTGATACTTTTTGAGATATACAGGGTCGAACAAAAAGTTTGTAAATATAAATTTGATCTCAGTTTTTCTGTCATAACTTTTAAAGTTTTTAGTTAAAATAAGATGTTTTTTGATGTAGAATTGAATTTTACACAAAAAAGTGTTCCTGAGTTTTTTCGAAAAAACTGATACTTTTCGAGATATACAGGGTTAAACAAAAAGTTTGTAAATATAAATTTCTCATTTCTCAGTAAATAAATAAAAATTGCACTTTTTTCTTAACACATACAAGTGTACTCTAAGAGCGTACGGCCTTTTACTATATATCGTATTTAATCTGTGAGCGTAATGCCTTTCTAAATAAATATTTAATAAGAGATTTTCCACACACTATAACTTTATACTCAACTAAAATCTAAGTACTTAGCTGTTTTCTGGAAAACTGAGTGTTTTTAATTATATAAACCATTACTAAAATATAAACCAAACCCCCTTTAAAGTTTTTTGCATTAATATTAATATCAGTTATTTCATTTTTAATAACTAAAATATAGGATAGAGTTAGTTGTATGAACTTTATAAGTGCATTTCGTACTTTATTTTATAAAATTGGATATTTATTAGCTTACTTTACTTATTTATTTATTTTAGTCGTATTTTATACATTGTCTATTTTACTGTAGTCTGTTGGGTATTTTGATTCATTAGGGACGTTTTAGTACACAATTTGTGTTTAGAGAGTGCGAGCGTAGTGAATATAGATTAGAAACTCTCCAGTAGGTCGTTTTATTAACATGAAATCTAATCAAAATCAACGTGTGATGAATATAACACAACAAAGGAAATTATACGGATTTTAATGTAAATAAAATGAAAATTTAGAGTCCCATATATATTATATATCTACACATAAAAAATTATTTTTTTAAAATCTTAAAAATTTTATAAAAATCCTAAAAAAATAATAAAAATCCAGAAAGATTGTTGAAAAAAACAAAAAAAAAACAAAAAAAAAATTATTGATAATCTTAAAAAATTGTTTAAAATAATAAAAAAACTCCTGGAAATCATGATAAAATGTAAAAATCGTAAACCAGTTTGTTAAAAGTCTAAGAAAACGTTGAAAACCCTACAGAATTGTTGAAAATCTGGAAAAATTGTTGAAATATATGAAAAATGTTAATAATTATAAATAAATGTTTAAAAAATCGTAAAAAATTGCGTACTTATAACTGTCAAAAATTATTAATAAGTCTAAAAAAATGTGTTGTAGCGTGTTTAAAAAACCCGAATAATACAATTTCTTTTTTTAATGTTTCTTTTCACTTAGGCCGACTCGTCCTAAATTTTATTCTAGATGCTTCCAGAACGTAGCAAATCTAACCGTTGTCTCTAAGCAGTTTATCGATTTTCCTAACTGATCAATGAGGTTCCGAGTTTAAGATCAGGTGTACAGGCGGGAAAGGAGAGCGTCTCTCTAGTACCAACGACTTTTATTCACTCTGGGTTTAGATTTTACGCGATTAAGATCGTTCGCGAAATGCTCAGTTTCAAATTCCCGGCAATTTTCTTATTTTATTAAAAATTACCAGCAGTTAAGTGTTCCTTGTATCGACTATCGTTTATCGTACCGGATGGTTTACCTGAAGATTTCCAGACAGTGCTATCTTTAAGTTTCCTTCGTATATCGTAGAGTAATGGCGGCAGAATTCAGCCATTGTTACCGTCTTTTCTTCAAACCCCAGCTACAAATCTAGACAAGAATGGGTCTAGATTATATCTTACCGTTAAGACCAGTTACCGAGAGAATGACGTCATATGCTAACAAAGTATCTCAGAAACATTTAGAAGATAATGTAAGTTTTTAACAATTTTTTTATAACTGTATCGAGTCTCAGAGTACCATTTATTTCTATGGAACATTTTATCCTAATTGTATTTACCTGTAACATCTATAAGTGCAGTGCACAGTGTCGTAATGAAAATAACCGGAATGTGATTTTTTTTGTGTATTGCTTACCTGTAATTTTTTTTACAACTTATATTTTTTGTAACTCCTATCTGTAAACTGTTTTACTTATTTATTTAATATTTTTAATTTATCTCTCGTACTGATTTAATTAAGATTTATACTTTTAAATATGAGTACTCTTAACTCGAGTTAATATCAAAGCAAAAGGTGATATTTTTTTATAACTTTTTCATCTAAATTTTACCTCTCACTTTTCGCTTATCTGAGTACACGAAAATGACAAAACAGTGTACTTAGCTATTATTTTAGGTGTATTAATAATTCTGTTTTTGAACTAAACACAAATGTGTGTATTAAAATGTGTCTACTATACTGTACCGAGATGTATCTCATATTTTTTTATTTTATTGTTGTTGTGTCTCTTTTATCATTACAGCTGATAATAAATACTGTTATTGTTAACTATACATTTTTCTTTTCCTAGCTAGAGCCTGTTACTCTGATCAATACTTTCAGTTTCTCTAATCTATATTTTATTAAAGTAATATATTTTGTTTTTTAAAAATATCTTTATTATACCGATTTGATTTATAACCATAAGGATAAGTAACAGGAGAGTGTAAGTATAATTTTTCTTTTTATTATCTTAAATAAAAGTGTGTAATTTAAATTTTAGCAAGAACATCTGCCGGGTTATCTAATTTTACCTTATCTTATCTTATATCTCTTATATCTCTTATATCTCTATAGTAATAGTAAGTCGTACAAGATACACGTGTTTATTTTGTTCCGATTAATTTGTTTATTTTTACCGGTTTTTACTCGATTTAAATCGCAGTTTCTCCTATGTTAAATGTTTAATGCATAAGGAAGTGAAAGATTAGTGTTTTGTTGATATAATTCTGAATTTTGAATGCAAATCTATAATTTTATTGCTTGATATTAGTTCGATATTGTATCTACCTACAATTCCAAATATAAACAAGTTTTTTAACAACTGATAATATATCCAGTGGTGTGCATAAATTGTTTATAATGTCTGTTTGTGCGAGATCCGGTTGCAGAAAACCCATAGTAAATTCAAGACTTCAGTGTATCACTTGTAAAAATCATTACCACCCTAGCTGCGCTAATCTTATAAAAGGAAGCCGTTTCGTCAACGAAGATGATTACGAATGCTGTCCAGATGTAAGAGTTACAAAACCACAATTAAACTCAAACACTTCCGACGCTAAAACACTATCTGATTTGGTCAATACCATTCAAGAGCTTCAACTTTCAGTAAATAATGATATCGCAAAACTATCATCAAAAATAGATAAGCTCGAAAAATTTCAGATTGATTTAGAAAATGTTAAAAAGACTTGCTCGGAGCTAGCCATAAGATTGGATAAAGTTGAGAGGTCCAATCCACACAGAATAACTGAGGAAACATCAATTTATGAAGAAATAGATGAGCGCAAAAATAAGGAAAATAACATTATAATCTATAATATTAAAGAATCCTCTCAATCAGATATCGCTAAAAGGATTCATGATGATAAAACAGAGGTAGATAGCATCTTGAATAAATTGCAAATTTCCTCAGATGTGGTTAAAAAAGTACTTCGTATTGGTAAAATTAAATCTGTAAATTCTTCCCCACGTCCTAGACCTTTAAGAGTTATACTTTCAGACTCTTCTTATACCAAGATCGCATTTAAGAATAATAATCGCTTAAATGACAACGAAAGATATGCAATATCATCAGATAAAACTTCGTTACAAAGGGAAGAATTCAAAAAATTAATAGAAGAACTTAAATCAAGACAGAATAATGGTGATCAAGTAAGAATTAAATATTTTCATGGAATTCCGAAAATAGTGCCTATCACAAACAAATCAAAAAACTAAAGAAGTCCCGATTACTTGTGTATTTTCAAAATGTTGGTGGTTTAGGCAGTAAAATCGATTCTCTTAAACAAATGGTAGCTATAACATCTTTCGATATTATTATTCTTATTGAGACTTGGCTTACTGAAGACTTTACCGAGGCGGAATTAAATCTCCACAATTATAATGTATATAGATGCGATCGCAATTCTAAATCAAGTTTTAAAAAACGTGGTGGTGGAGTTTTAATCGCAATAAAAAAGTGCTTTAAGTCAGAAGTTATTGAAATTGAGTGTGAGAGTGTGGAACAATTGTATCTGTCATTAAATTTTAAAAATATGTGTTATGTTATTGGGGCCGTCTATATTCCTCCTCATTCTTTACCGGAGGTTTATAATGAGCACTGCGACACCATTGAATGGCTCAATAGGCAGTTCCATTCTTCGGAACATTTAATTTGTGGAGATTTCAACCTTAGCGACTCCTTCTGGGAAAATGGATTACTACATACCAAAGGACCTGTATCAAACATCACCATGGAAGTAGCAACCAATTATGCAGCAAGTAATTTGTTTCAGTGCAATAGTATACCAAATGATAATTCAAGGTTTCTAGATTTAGTTTTTGCTCATAACAATAACATATTAGTCGAGGTAGCCCATGAAATTTTGTTTCCTACTACAGTGCATCATAATGCCTATTCTTTTTACTTAGATGTTGAAATAAATAATACTTTATTAACTAACGAACTCAGATACGATTTTTCCAATGCAAATTTTGGAGGACTAAATGAATATTTTTCGTCAATTAAGTGGGACAATGTCTTACAAAGTAACTTTAATTTTAATTTTGATTTCGCTGTGAATGAGTTCTATAATATTTTATATAGCGGGATTGAACAATATGTCCCTAAGAAATCTTTTAATCGTAACAAATTTCCAATATGGTTTAGCAAAGACTTAATTCATTTAACGATTCGTAAAAAAGAGGCACATAAAAAATATAAAAGTTTTAAATGTTTAAATAATTATAATATTTTCGCTGATCTCCGTTCACAGTGTAAAAATTTGTCAAAAATATGTTATGAAAATTATTTAGTTAAAACTGAACTTGAATTACAAGCATATCCAAAATCTTTTTGGAAATATTTAAGATCTCAAAGAAAAAATAATGAATTACCAAACGAAATGTATTTCGGAGAAAGAAAATGTGATGATGGAAATTTAATAGCAAATATGTTCGCAGATTACTTCTCAACAATATATTCTAATAAAACTTGTAAAATCCCAGTATACGACTTTCAAAACTCATTTGACATTAACATAACTGATATTGAGCTATCCACTGTTTTTACTAAAATCGAAGATTTACCTTGTAACAATAAAAGTGGTCCGGATTTAATTCCTAACAATTTATTGAAAAACTGTATTTTTTCACTATCGAAACCGTTACACATTCTCTTTAACTTTTCTCTTCGTCAAGGCGAAATACCTTTAATATGGAAACAAAGTTTTATAGCTCCAATTTTTAAATCAGGAAATATTAAAGATGTCACAAATTATCGAGGTGTTTGCCAACAATCGGTTATACCTAAATTGCTGGATAATATCATTACTGATAAATTACAATGGTTATGTAAATCCTTTTTAGACATTAATCAGTTTGGCTTTTGTAAAAACAAATCAACCACTACCAACTTATTAACCTATCAATTGGATATTTTTGATGCTTTTGAAAATAAATATCAAGTAGACTCAATCTATGCAGATTTCTCGAAAGCATTTGATAGAGTAAACCATCAAATCCTTTTAAAAAAACTTAAATCAATCGGATTCCATGAAAATTTGTTGGTATGGTTGAGTAGTTTTCTTAAAGATAGAACACAGTTTGTCAAAATCGGGCAATATATTTCACATCCAATTTTGGTTACATCAGGTGTACCTCAGGGAACCCATATTGCACCTTTATTATTTATCCTGTTTGTTAATGATATTAATTCAATTTTAACTAATTGTAAGTATTTGATGTATGCCGACGATATAAAAATTTTTAAAACCATTAAAAAAGAATCAGACTGTACAATTCTTCAATCCCAATTAAATGATTTTTATAAGTGGTGCGTAAAAAATATGCTTGAACTAAATTTCAGTAAATGTTTTCAAATAACTTTTTATCGAATATTCAATCCCATTAAATTTCATTATAACCTGGATAACAGGGATATAGTATTAACTAATTCTATTAAAGATCTTGGAGTTATTTTGGACAATAGGCTTTCATTTGACGATCACATAAAATATATTACCATTAAATCAACAAAAACTTTGGGATTTGTTTTAAGAAATTGTAATGTATTTAATATCGAAACAACAAAAACCGTTTATTTAGCATTAGTCCGATCCATTTTAGAAAATAATTGTGTCATTTGGTCACCACATCTGCAAAAAAATATAAATTTAATCGAAAACATCCAAAATAGATTTCTTCGTTTTGCTGGTTACAAGTTAATGATTCCTAGAATTGGATATAGGTATAATTATGAACTAATCAAAAAACATATTAATTTAGATTCGTTGGAATCTCGAAGATTGTATTATGACTTGATTTTATTTTATAAAATTGTAAACGGAGTATTAGACTGTCCAAATATCCTAGAAAAGATTAAAATAAATGTCCCCCAAAGAGTCCTTAGAGACAATCAGTTATATTTTATTTCAGTATTCAAGAATAATTACCTTAGCAACAATTCTTTAATAAGATCTGCACAATTTATAAACAAAAAAGGAATTGATCTGTATAAATTTTCATTACCTCAATTTCAAACTCTTCTACATAGACTGATTTAACTACTTATACCTTGTAATGCATGTATTTATTCTGTATTCTGTATTTATCTTTATTTATTTATTATGTATCTTGTAGTCTTATTATTTTGTATAATGTATATATATTTTTGTAATTTAATATTTTGTAATGGAGCTTTCCGTCAATAAACATTCTATTCTATTCTATTCTATCTTTCTTTTTCCATCTGGGTTTTTTATATTTCCCCATCCTCAGGATAAAAAACATAAGTGGCGCCCATTTTCCCTCCTCTTTCTTTTCTTTCATTTTCTCTCTTTTATCCCTTTTAACTTCTTTTATCTTTTATTATTCTATTAAGTATATTCCTTTTTATCTTTTTAAAATTAATCATCTGGCTCGATCGAATCCACGCTCGCTCTCCTCCTACCCCCTGAGTGCCGTTCGCATATGTTAACCTCTCAAATCGAGCATTTAACATCATTAGGAAAAAAAGAGGTTACAGTGTGAAATTGAAAGATATTAAAAATGGTTAAACAATTATTAAAAATCGATAAAAATTGTCGAAAAAAAAGTGAATAAATCAAAAAACCAGTTATTTGCATGTTCTTTCTTTCGGATAAAATGGTAATTAAAATATAATTTTTGTAAAATTGTCTTAAAAAACAGTTAAAAATCGTGGAAATGGACGAAAATCCTGAAAAAATGTTAAAATCTTAAAAAAGGTTTAAAATTGTAAATGTAAAATGATAAAAAAATATTGATAATCATAAAAAAATGTTGAAAAAAGTAAAAATTGTATAAAATTTGTAAAATTGTTGAAAATCTTGAAGCATGAACAAAAATCCCGAAAAAATGTTGAAAATCAATTATGATTTTTGGAAATCATAAAAAAAACATTAAAAATCGTGTAAATTTTAAGAAACCTGTAAAAATTGTTTAAAATGATAAAAATCCTGATAAAATTATGAAAACTGTAAAAACATTGTTGTACATTAAAAAAAAATCGTTGAAAATGGTAAAAAAATGTAAAATTCTAAAATATTGTTAACTATCCTGAAAAAATGTGAAGAAAATCGAAAAAAAAAGAAT
Organism: Altica lythri; assembly: GCA_964028335.1. Taxonomy (NCBI): domain Eukaryota; kingdom Metazoa; phylum Arthropoda; class Insecta; order Coleoptera; family Chrysomelidae; genus Altica; species Altica lythri. The sequence goes on from OZ034809.1 coordinate 6,484,878, forward strand.
CCATAAATAAAGCAAACAAGTAAGTATCAAAAGAAGTAAAAAATCGAAATAAACATCACAAATTAGCATAGATTTCCCTACTGCCGAAGTGAGGCAGTTGTGTAAAAGAAAGCGAAGAAGATTAGGATATGCTATCTCTTTCGCTCGGTTAACCGAAATCTATGGTGAGTACTTACCTTCATACCTTTACTAGCCTTTACTAACGGCGCGAGAGAGATAGCATATCCTAGCATAGAATTCTTCTTTTTCTATGATTTACAAGGCTTGCATTATATATGCTTAAAGCTTTAAATAAGTTTTAAGAGAAAAATCAGAAAACACATTATATATTTTTTGATTTGAAAATCGTTTGTCTGATAGGAAGAAGTCCATTTGTATTAAGCATGAATAATTGACTAAGAACACAAATATCACTTTGTATAATAAGCAGTGGCGTAACAATGTTTTAATTAAAAATATTTTGTATTTATTGTATCAGTTTCCAATCCATAGAAGCGTTTTTCTTATTTTGAAAAGGCCTATTAACCCTTGCAATAGTATTCATATCTTTTTAAACACCCTGTATATAACATGTGTACTAACTTCCAGATCTCTCAGTGAGTTTCTGCAGCAACGAATCATTTAAAAGCAATTTACTTAACTGCCTTCTACAAACATTAAAGGCCTTCTAGTGCAAAAGGTCACGTTTCACGTTTTGTTATTGAGATAAGTTTTTCCGATTATCCATAAAAAAAATCCTGATGGAGTTTCTCCAACTTTCTTGTGACGCTCAAACCAAACTATTAAATTCAGTCTTTTATTTTTTTGTTTGTAGAAAACGTTTATCTTTTGTCTAGAAGGGAAAATTTTATATTTTGAAGAATTTTTTTTTACACTCAATTAGCTCTCATGTGAGAAGTGAATATTTTACTAAAATTTAGTTTTAAAGAGGGTTACATTATATTAAATCTCACGAAATGGACGTAAAAAGAGCGACACTGAAAAGCGTTACACTATTTATGGTAAAATATTGAAAAAGGTCCTGAAAAACTGGAATAATTAGAATTTTTTTTTATTATTTAATTAAGACTTCGGTTCTGTCTAAAAGACATTATGAAAGCAATATTGATTAAATTTATGTTAAGAACTCAATAGAAGTGTGCTTCTGATTGAACCGAATAGCAAGTCAGCTCCTTCATTCCTTCGTACTTGGAATTCAGTGCGGTTATATCTCATAACCAGCGTCAAATAGACCACAGAGAGAAGAGAAAGGCATTTTAATAAAAATCGAAATCTCTTTAGACGCCTTCGTAATTTTATTACCGACTTAAAAAAGATTTTTATTCAATTACCGTAGAAACAGATACTATTCTTATTCGAAAGAATAATAATATCATATCAGAAACGATGAAGATTTTACGCGAAAAGAATAATAATTAGTAAAATATTAACTTCTTAAATAAAGCAAAAAAAGAAGTTTCAAAAAATAAAATATTTCCTTCATTCATTTCTTAAAATTCTTTGCAGTTTTTCAATATTTAAGACCCAAATAAATATTGCAATAAACAGTGTGGTATCGTTCGAACTTTTTCCTAAGCTGTTATAGTAGTTTACGTAGTAGGTTTGCAGGACTCGCCTGCGGCTCGCCCTGCAATTGCCCACTCGTCCAGTAAAAGACCACTTTCGGAACGTATTACGTACAATATTTTTTTTAAACCGGCCAGAATTTAGTAATTTGCAGTTTATTTTTGGCCCAGAAAATCTCATTTTGTCGGACCGGGCCAGAAAATGATTGTGATAGTCCGGTAAAAGCTTTTTTGGTCCTCCGTCCAGAAAAATAGTATTAATTACTTTAAAATCGTCGGGAAAATGACATTTTCCGGCCTAGGCCGGCAAAGTAGCTTTTAGATTATCTAAAGAGATGGCGCTATGAGTTTAAATTTTAAGTCATCAAAAATACATAATGAATAATACAAACTTAAATTAAATTTATTTAAAAACAGCGTATAATATACTAAACTTACCTATAACTTTTTCTAAAGGTGAGTAGGATTCTAATTTACATTTAATTTCTCTCACAACTTGTATTATAAAATTTGACATTTATGTCAATATACAACTACTTATCATTCGATTCTGAAAATAGTTCATTGTCTCTGCTATTTTTATATAAAATTATTAGATATTAATGTTAATATTTTCAATATAACAATTTTTACTGTGCTGCTTATTAGCACAGTATTTGTATGTATAAAAATTAAGGATCTTGGAATCGATTATCAGAAAATCATTCCTTATTACTAATTCTTTTAATCGTGCAATATATGTCAATAAACATCTAATCTTGTATGTCACAAAGTAAAAAGTTTTTGAACTTGTTGTGTTTGCAACATATGTTAATTAACACACTAATAACTGCTGAACACGTATATTTAGTATCAAACAAGTTATTATACAACTATAATATTAACATCCAATGTGGCGCTTATATCTACTCGAAGATCACGTGATACCAGCTGACAGTCTGTCGGCTGTCTTCTAGTCACTGGTCTTACTTTAGGTAGCACAAGCGGTCAACTCTTGAACATAACAGAACTTTTGAAAATATTAAAAATTAATCGGAACAAAAAATAGTGTGTGTTACACATCCGGAAAATGTTTTGCAAGTGCTCGTATTATTTCTTTACACAACTTTAGTCGCTCTTGCAAAATGTCATTTTCCGTCCTTGTGTCACAAATAACTGTTACCACACTCATTTTTATTTTCTGGCCTTGTCCTACAAAATGAGATTTTCTTGATCTTCTACCCGAAAATACGCACTTTCTGGCGGCAGCTCTTCGCTCCAGAAAGTCCAACTTTTATGACCTGCTTGAATTACAGATTTTCTTGATCCCCTACCTGAAAATACGCACTTTCTGGCAGCTCTTCGCTCCAGAAAGTCCAACTTTTATGGCTTGCTTGAATTACAGCGCGCTCTGGCGGACTATGTTCGGATGGGGATCAAGAAAAATAGTATACTACCCTTGGCCAAAAAGTTGGATGCTCTAACGCGGGGAATATAGATGCCTAGGGTCGTAATATACTATTTCTGACCTAAAAATAAACCGGAAAGTAGGTACTAATTTCTGGCCGGTTTAAAAAAAATAGTTATTAGTGACACAAGGACGAAAAATGACATTTTGCAAGAGCGAGTAAAGTTGTGTAGCCGAGGTGCGTAGCACCGAGGCGAAACAATACGAGCACTTGCAAAACATTTTTCGGACGTGTAACACACACTGTTTTTTGGTCCGACTAATTTTTAATATTTTCAAAAGTTCAAAACCTTTTTACTTTATGGCATACAAGATTAGATGTTTATTGACATCTATTGCACGATTAAAAGAATTAGTAATAAGGAATGATTTTCTGATAATCGATTTTAAGATACTTAATTTTTATACATACCAATACTGTACTAATAAGCAGCACAGTAAAAATTGTTATATTGAAAATATTAACATTAATATCCAATAATTTTATATAAAAATAGCAAGAGACAATGAACTATTTTAGTTCAATGAGCAAAAATAAAATCGAGATATATATTTTCATAATCGAATGATAAGTAGTTGTAAATTGACATAAATGTCAAATTTAAAATGAGAGAAATTAAATGTAAGTTAGAATCCTGCTTACCTTTAGAAAAAGTTATTAGTTTGGTATATTATACGCTGTTTTTAAATAAATTTAATTAAAATTTGTATTATTCATTATGTATTTTTGATGACTCATAGCGCCATCTTTTTAGATAATCTAAAAGCTACTTTGCCGGCCTAGGCCGGAAATAGTATATTATGTTACTAGGAGTAGAAGGCCAACATTATTGTTGAGCCCAGATTCTTGCACTGCCGAGGCGCTAGCCGAGGCTGTGCAAACTGGGCGAAACATATAATGGGCCTTCTGCTCCGAGTAACATATACTATTTTTTCTTCAAGCGTAATAATAATATGCATTTTATAAAAAATATAGAAGGCTTTGTTTATATCTCAACTATTTAATTAATACAAACGAAAAATTACATAAAGTGTTACCTATTTATTAACAGTAATATTAAACGTGCAGTTTTGTATACTGCAGTTGTTTAAATTTAAGCCACTGCCACCGCTTTCAGCTTCGACATTTACAATTTTGTCATTGGTATACATCATATTATTAGTAAGTTGATTGTCGATTATTATGTCAGCGATTCCAGAACTATTACTTGGTTGTTCTTGCCAATTAAGTATTTTTTGTGCAGTTTGTGTTTTACTGGAAATGGAATCCTCTAAGTACCCTTCAGCAACACTGGTGGATTTCCATCCACCATGCCGCTTTAAAGCGGTAATATCACCTCCGTTGTCAACTAAAATAGTTGCGGAAGTCCTCCGAAGGCAATGTCCTGTATATTCATGAGGATTTGTTAATTTCAAAAACGTAGCAACGTCTTTTGGTACGTTTAATATTTTGTGGATACCCATTACCACACGGTGACATTTACCATTCTGGTATTTAATAAAAAATCGCTGCAGGCCAATATCATCCGGACGAAGAGCCGTATACTGTCTTACCAAATTCAAATAAAAATCGCCAATTATAGTAAACGACCGTTGTTTTTTGTTTTTTGTGTTTATGATTTTAACCAAAATTAAATTTCCCAAATCTTGGATTTCGCTAGACTTTAAATTAACAAGTTCATCGCATCTAAGGGCTCCTGTGACTCCAAATATTAATATAACCTAAAACAAACGTTGAAATAAATAAAAAAAAAAGCTGGTAGCACCGGGATTAGAACCGCTGACCTTTGCGACCGAAGACAAAAGCTCTGCCACTGAGCTACCGTCATTAAATGTTATAAATAGGAAATGAGGTAATATTTGCTGTCAAGTTAAATATTGATCTGCTAGTAGATATCACTGTCAACGGTTTAATAAACGTAATAATGATTAAAAAGAAATAAGAAAGTACCTACCTTTGTTGCTAAATAAACATTATTTGGTGCATCCTTGAGAAATTTATCAAATTGATCTTGTGTTAATACTTTTGATTTTTTCGGTGTATAATTTTCCCCTTGGCGCTTTATAAATGCAATTAATTTGCTATATTTTTCTATTTTAACATTATGTTTAATGTTTAATTGACTTTTAATCATTGAATACTGTGCCCATAGAGTAGAACTTTTAAACTTTCTGGACAAATTCGTGAAGTATGCAAGCATAACGTTTTCCGTGTATTGCTGTACATTATATTCATTGCACCATTTTAGAAATTTTTCGTATGCAAAATCATACAGTTTACGCGACTTCGTTGGAATTAGAGTTTCAATACTGGAATTAGCTATTTCAACTAATTCCGGAGGCGTACATTGCAATTCTTGAGACATTTTTCACAAAATTTTCAAAACAGACAAACGTCAAATTAAATAAGTTTAAAAATGACAGTTCCTACCTACTTGATTACAACGCCCCATTATTTTATTAGTACAATAATGAAAATTCATTTTTGTACTAGTAAAATAATGGGATATTTCTACGGTCTGTGTTGCAAAAAGTAATATAGTTATTATTATACGCTTGAAGAAAAAAGTCATTTTCCGAACGATTTTGAAGTAATTAATAGTATTGTTTCTGGACGGAGGACCAAAAAATAATTTTCTTATAATTTTCACTAAATTGATTAATTATCATTTTTCCTGAATTTATTTCTACAAAATTTAATTAACACTAATTTCTTAATTTACATTTTAATTCTTTTCTTTGGTAAACACCATCAAAAGAGCAAGAATAAAAGTAATTCTAAAAGTAGAAATATCAACATCTTTTTATATCAATGTAAATATTTAGTCAGTTTAAACAACCGTATTTTTACTTTAAATTAATTTTTCCTTTTAAATATCAAAATTTTATTTATTCAAGGAAGTTTTTGACATTTTTTGCTAACTTTACACAGACGTAATTTAGCGGTCCATTAATAAATATACATTTTGGTAGGTATAAAGTTCATTTTTCTTACTTGCAAAGTTCAAACAGTTCTCAATGTTCTCATAAATCACTCTTTTGAATCTATTAAAAAATCGATATAAATCTGGATATACTTCAATCAAGTACAGAGTTTTTTTACTAAGCAAACATCCATTAAAACACTAAAATGTTATTAATAATATTTTCATCATCAAACATTTCAGTTATAAAAATGATTTGTTATCTTAGCAAAGTCAAAGTGTTTCCGAAAAAAGTTAAAAGGACCTTGTAGCAAATTTATTCGATGAAATAAATGTGTTCTTTTCGTATTCGATACAACTGGTATAAAACAGACAAATCTTTTCAATTCTGTGGGCTTAAATCAAATTTGAAGTGATAAATTCGATAAAGAAATTGAAATAAAATATTATCGATAACAAAATGTATTTCAAAAATAGTCTCGATTAATTTTTATCATCTTATTGGTATTATTTGTATTAAAAATTTGTTAAAAAAATAGTTATTTGGTTAAATATTTTTTTTGCGATAACGTTAACGATTGGAAGAGAGTTGTATTCTCAGATGAGACTAAGATCAACTTAAAATCTTTGGATGGATCTGAGCTTCTTTGGTGAAGGCCTGGAGAGAAATTTGCGAGTTGCAATATTGTTCCCAAAATTCCATTTGGTGGGGCACTGTAATATTTTTAGTAGGAATCTGTTTTAATGGCCGCACAGAGTTGGTTTCTATCCGCATGAAATCCATGAATACAGATTATTATCATTCGTGTAGCCTGGGTATTCATGCAAGATAATGCTCGTCTCCACAATGTTAACTACCTTAATGCAATTGATCTTGAGTTACTGGAAAGGCCAGCCAACAGTCCGGACTTAAATCCCATGGGTCGTTCTTCAAAATAAAGTTTGCTGTCATAGGCACTCACCTGTTAAGCATAATCAACTGTTAGATGTAGTAATAGCAGAGTCGAAGAGTATCCCCAAAGATGCACTTAAGAAAAGTATAACAAAATATAATTTTCTTTCTGTGGATGATTTAGTGTCCACTTTCTTACTTTCCAACTCCTTCTTTCGGTTTCTCTAATTTTTATCTCCTTCTCTCTGCTCCCTCACTTTCCTAGCTCTGGGTTCTTCTCATTCTTCTTACAATCTACCCGAGTAACCGATAAGTTCATGACGCCTTACTTTCTTGCCGGGCAGGTGGGAAAATACAAAAACAGGTTGGATACTTTTTGAACAACTATCGTTCTTTAAAATTCCTGATATATTATCTATATGAAAACATTTTTTTTTAATTTGTACTCAATTTTTTTAAATCCTTACAATTTTTAAGATATAAGATGTTAAACCAATAATTATAATTTGATCTATATTATTAAATTAATTAAATATAATTAAATCATAACAATAAGATCGAGTTTATTGTTCCATTTGTGAATAATGCTTTACTATACCTATAGGATCTATTCCATTTACATTTAAACTCATAATTTGCCCCGGTTGCAATAGCATAGCAATTAGAATGTAAATGGGTGGTTCATCATCAGTAAGTCGTTGTTAAGCCTAGTGTCCTCTAAATAATTAGATTACATAAATGAACCACGATGTGTCTGAAATGAGAATTTTCAGTAAACATTAATTTCCGCAGTCATAACGGCTGAATTGGTGTTATAATATCTGTCTTTCAAAGTACTTACTCTACTAGATTGCGTCACATGTTCACTGTTACTTTTTTTTATAAAAATATGTAAAGTTGTCCTAGTTTGGGAATAAAAGTTACTGTGGTTACTTTGTTCTGTGAAAGACAATATTTAGAATGTTATTTTTAAAAAAACCTGATTGTAAGTTTGAACAAGTCGAACTTAAAAGCACTCAAAATCTTTAGCCTCAGAATTTTTTTATTGTTTGCATATTTACTAATTACATATATTTTAAACATTGATAGTGCGTCTTTGATGTATTTCTATGCGGCTCTTTTAAAAGATGCTGGTCTGCTTGGAGTAACCTCAATTGTAAAAACTTTCTTTGAGGTTTCTTGCTTACCTCTGCAATTTCCCCTTGGGTCTAAGTTATTAGGCTTGGTGGTCTAAACTCCGTTAAAAATCATTTAACTAAAGAGGCAAGGATATAGTGAAAGACATTAATGAGGAAATAAACTGTTTAGAAAGCTTTGCTTGCAATAATCTTAGCTTAGAACTGAAAGTTTCCTTCCTAATTATTCTATGGTTCGTTAGGTCTTGTTGGAATCCGGTGTTGGGGCTTGTGGCATAGGTATTTCCGTTGAAGATCTTGCAACCTAGATGGTAAGGGTTTAGTGGTTGTAGGTTTATTTGGGCAGAAGATTGCTGGTAATGAAGGTACTGGCGTTTATGTGGGTCCCTTCATTGGGCATTTGAGGGTTTAGAGAATAGAAGAAAGATTTGCTGCCTCTTTCTACGAATGTAGCTTTGGCTGATTTGTTAAACGGTTATTCTTGGATCTGATCTTTGAGGCTTGGTGGCCTACTTCTGTTGGAGATCATTGAAGAGACAAGAATTGTATTGTGGTTGTATACTTCAACGGTCATAAACATACTGGCATTAATAAGATAATAAACTCTTTTGGAAGATGCTAGTCTGTTGGTTGCAATAACCTCAGCTGAGGAACTGGGAGATTTCTTTAATATTCCTTTCTTCTAGCTATGCGATGGTTTTTAGGGTCCCTTAAGGACCCAGTGTTGGAACTTAGAGGCATACGGCCATTTAAGATTTTGTTACCTAGAAGATAATAAGGTAGTGGTTTTATATTTGGACAAAAGGGTTCAGTAATAAAGGTTCGTGGCGTTCTTGTGGCAACAGTAGAGATTTGTAGATTTAAAGGAGAATAGAGGGAAACTTTTATTTTTTTTTTTCATATTCATAACAAATTAATAATAGATAATTATTTACATATTCTTAAACGTAAAAAAATTAGCATGACCGTTATGTGTTGAAACGGTAAAACGTCGTGGATTAGGGTGTGGTCCAATCAGGTCCACGTCTTTGTAAAGTTGTGATGGTCAAGAATTCATGATGTCAGAAGTCTTTTTAGGAGGTTTGGTGTTAGTGTAAGAGACACTATACAATTAGCAGACCTCCTGGGTGTCTGTGTGAATGGTATTACAGGTCTCGGTGGAGAAGTCCTTCTGAAGAATTGGCTGAGAATTGATCGCTGTACCTATGAGTGTAGTAGACGGATCGCTCCATATCATCTAGTGTGTGTTTTTGAGTACTTGATCTTGGTACGATACGCGGGCGATCAAAGCGCGTAGGATATATCCTATCGTGCGTCATTTGGAAATCGCGCTGTCGATGTCTTCTTGTGTGTTGATTTAAAACCGTGTTGCCACAAGCTAAAGAGGACAGGAATTATGACCTAGAGAGTCCTTACTATAAATTCCCTCTAAAGGTGGAAGGCTTCTGGATCTGGAAATTTGGGGAAAGGCGAGCTAGTGCTCAGCCAGCACTGAGGCCACATATGACCCATTGTGCATCCTCCCGTGTGTAGGGATATCCTCACCTCAGGCTGTAACCAGGCCTAGTGATTTAAAATAGGTGATGAGGCTCCCGAAGGGGATCTCCCTGACATCGGCTGGTGTAAGCCAGAGTACTCGCCCAACACGGATCTTCTGATTTCAGAAAAGGTTCTTCCTCCAAAAGAGGCAAGGAACACAACATACCTGAAGGTAAAACAAAAAAGGTGGAAGGCTTAATTGTAATGGTAATGGAAGCCACCTCTTCAGGTTTTGTACTCACTAATCCAATTTGTATCTATTTACTCACTCGATTTTTATAAAAAAAAATTCTGTTGTATACCACTAAAACAAAAACAATAAAAATGAACCTCCTTGCACCTGTTTATTACCTTAAACTGCATTTTTGGTAATTATTTTTTGAACAAAATTTAACGACCAAACAATTTTAAAAAAAAGTAAGTTGGGGATAGATCTACCTTTCCTTTGTTGTTTTTTTAAGATTCTAAGGTTTCCTAACATAACTTACATTTATTATAAAACTAAATTTGTAATTTAATTTTATAATTTAGAGTTTCCTAAATTCTAAACAAGTTAGGAATGCTTTTAAATAAATTTTCCTAGCTACCAATAAAAGCATACAATAATATTACAATTTTACGGTTTTATTTAAGTAGTAAGAATTCTCTAATAAAAGTTAATTGGATGTTTAATTACTTGGTTTAATTTCCTGTTTAGATTATATATATATAAAAAACTCTATTCTAAGTACGTACTTCATGAAGTATACACTAGCTGATAAATTACTAAAGCTTTTAGAAAGCAGGAGAGGAGTCCCTTGATATCGAAAACCCCATGTTAAGTGTCCCGTATCCTGGTGTCCTGTGCCCTATCGTAACAAACTTCAAGCAGTCCTTTAGGATCTGCTTTCTAGCAACCAGAGACAATAATTATTTAGGATTAGGAAATGCTTAACAATTAATACTGTTAGGTGGGTCTGTTTACTCACTCGGTTGACCTGATAATCCACTATTCTAAAACTGTTGTCTATTTTGTGTCCTATTAAATCCTATAAAAATAGTTAAAAGTTTTAAGTCGAAATTTACATAGAAAATTCTCTGTCAGTATCCAAATAAAATGAAAATTCGTCTCCTCTAACTTATTCACGATTTTAGTTTTTTTCTCATAAAGGGTGGAGAATGAATAATCACGAGAAGACAATGTCGACGATTTTACTCTAACACCGCTCACGGCAAATTTTTGAACTACAACTATTAAACTAAGTAACTCTTACCTGTATAGGCACGGTAGCAATAGTCTGGTGAAATTATTCATGATACAAACTGATCAGATAAATCGTTACACCTTCATATAAAAATATTGTATCACAATTTTTTTCATGTATACAGATGCCAATCTAACACTAAACGACATAAAGTGTTAAAAAATGAAATTTAAGCTCTATCAGTAGGACCCTTTCAGCTAAAGTGATTTTTTATATTTTTATACAGCTTGTGATGTATTAATTAGCTGACCATATGAAGAAGTGTCGTATGCGTGCGCGTTTTTTTTACTGTAAAAGAGTGGTATATTCTGTTGGACGTAAGAAGTTCACTTTTACATCCAAAAGTAAGTGTGGTCTGCTTAGAAATGTTTATTTTAAAGTTTAGCAATACGTAGTTATTATTCTGTCTACCACCGATCTCAATAACATTCTCAACCCTGTTTTATCTTAAAAAAATGTATTTATAAAAGAATTCATACAATCCCTCTGAATTTGTATAAACAAGCAAATTTTCTGATACACAAAATTTTTTTTATTTTTTTTTTCACAATAGCGTTGATGGAAATAACATCGCAAATTCTCCCTTTGGTGTAAACACAGCATACAAATGAATATATTTTTGTGTATAAGACATTTTCTTTATCAACCCTCTTCTATTTTGTTTTCCGGTGCAGATTTGTAGCAATTTTCGGGTATGACAAAAAAATTCGTCGCTGAAAACAATGGAAAATGGAAATTTTTCCCGGCATTAGTCCCAATATATTTTCAATCACCCGGGCTTCGAAATCTGTTTTGCATATAACTTCAGCAATATCTGTCAAAGAGCAATCCAGAGATCTTCTAAGTAGGCGTGGCTCTGTTGCTAAGCAGCAGTGGATGAGGGGAAGCATAAACTGAGTTGGCATCGTCAGTGTCTCTAAAACCGTCATCGCGGTTGCCGCGGAAAATTTCCACTTTCCCGATTCTTGGTGAGACTCGTACGGGAACGTTAACATATGGATGAAAAATGACTTGGAAGATTAAGGTAGGAATAGTGTGAAGACGTGATGAGTTTACGTGCTTTTTTTTCTGTTTTTCTTTACGGATGAAATTTGTAAACAAAATAAGTTACGGTCGAGGAAAGTTTTCTAGACTTTTTTATTAGTTTCGTAGTCTTTGATTACTTTTAGTTGGTGTCACGTATAGCATAAATTGCTTGTGTTTATATGTGTTTAACTAGTGAAACTTCTATAATAACCGTGATCGATTGAACAATTTTTATAAAAAAAAAGTTCAACATAATTTAATAAGAGTAGAAAAGTTTTTTTTTGTTAGACAATTAAAAATAAATCAAATTTAGGTGAAGGCGCATTGGCGCATTCACCATATTTTTAAATTTTAATCAGATAATTAAAAACTATGGTGAAGGCGCACTGGCGCATTCACCATATTTTTAAATTTTAATCAGATAATTAAAAAATATGGTGAAGGCGCATTGACGCATTCACCATATTTTTAAATTTTAATCAGATAATTAAAAAATAAAATCTAAAGTAATTAAAACAAATTTATACGTTAATACAATATAACACTTTAAAATTGAAACATTTTTTTTTAAGTAAAAAATAGATGAATATTCAAAATTTAGACGAGCTTGTACTAGCATTCACCATTTTTTCCAGTCCTTATACTGTATTTGAAAATAAAAAAAAAAAATAAAGTTTAATACTCTTTTAAATATTTATAATAATCAATCAATAGTTAAAAACTTTCAATTTAACCATTAAAAAGTAATAACATAATTCTGGTATTATCTTAAAATAACTGTAAACTATATGGAATATCATTTCAAAGTTTTTATGACTACCAAAGATTATAAGCATATCTAACAATCGCATACAACTTCCTATCTATAAGCGTATGGTCTTTTACTATATAGCACATAAGTTCGTGTTTATTATGGAATTAAATAAATACTGTCAGGTTTTATTACCAAGGTGTAACCCTGTTAAGAATTATAAAAGGATTAACCTTAACAGTCTAAATTTTTAACGCTGAGCTCAATCTACCTCAACAGTGCAAAAATGACCTAAATTAGCCTTAAAAAAGACTAAACAGACATATAACAGTTTTTAACAGTCTATAAAATAGTCTTGATTATATGAAACAGAGATAAAATACATCACAATTAATATTAACGGTAAAAAAGAATTTGAAACATTCTAAGATTGTCGAAGCAGACTTAAAACAAATCCCAATTAATTTCAAAAGTCTAAAAAGTATATGTTTGTTGGAAATTATTTGCATGCGCATTACGATCAAATTTGGAATTGCTAAGAAGATTTAGTTAATAAATAAAGATTAAAAATGATACAAGTATCTTGCGTAATGCTGTCAGATTTGTGCATAGTTAGAATATAAATATCAACCAGTCTATACCAGGGCAAAACCAACTATAGACATGTTTCGGTCTTGTTAGACCTCATCAGTACAGTATAGGTTGTCTCTTCAGTCACTAATGAAGAGACGTCTACGGTATAGAAAAGCTGATATTTGATGTCAAAAGTCGCGAAAGTGAGTACAACTCGTAAATTTCGCACATGCGCCATCTCTACTCCAATATCTAACCTTAGTGGTACTAATTGATACTGATAATATAAAATATATATTTTTAACACCTATAAAATTTTGTTGCATTATTTTAGTAAAATAAGGAAGGAAATTATTTGACCTATATACATACCTATTTAAATTTTTAATTATTTCATAACAAATTTTATAATTTTACGGTAACTCATTTGCCAAACATGTTTGAATTTAATTTACATTTAAATACACCAAACCAATAAAATAAATTACAAATACAATAAAATCACAGTTCATGTTTCTCAATTTATGATCCCACTTTACTTCAATTTAAATTTATCCATATAGATACATGCATATTACAGATTACCGATCCTAAAATCTTGTTATTAAACATTTATAACATTGAAACGTACAAAAAATTAAAAAAAAAATAACAGCATTCAGGAAATGACAAAAATTTTTAACTGTACAACAGTTCAACAATGTCTTAACATGGATATCAAAGAATATTAATATTCTTACGATTATGGTTTAAGCTCGCTGATAGATAACATATAACTTGTACTGATGAGGCGCAAATACGCCGAAACCGGTCTACAAGTTATGTTGTCCCTTCTAACTGCAAACCAGAATAGTTGGTTTAAATTATCTATTAGATATGCCAACTCCGTTTGACTTTGAGTGTAATCTAATATCCGTCGGGACATATAGCCCGGGAAGTAGTTGTTTCTTCTTAGTTGAACGGTCATTACCTTTGAAAATGTTTTTCAAAAACTTGTAAAGCGTTAGAATAATAATATTCTTTGATATCTATTGGTAACAAGCTTTGCTAAATACGACAATGTTACAGTTTTCTGTAATAATACTTTAATGTCGAAACATACTTAAAACTATTTTAAACAGTCTAAAATGGTCTCCAGAGGTTATAACCTCTTAAATTATCTTAACAATCTAAAAAAAAATCTCAGATTGTCTAAAAAGCTTTAAAACAGTTCCCAATTGATTGTAAGAGTGTTTAAAGTAGCTGTAACAAACTTAGGCTATCTGAGCAGAACTAGAACGGTTACCAATTAATTTCGACAGTTTAAAAATAGTCCTAAAATGTTTAAAGATGTTTTAAAACAGTTCAAAATAAATTTCAATATTTTATAAATGTCTAAATATACTTAAAACAATTTTAAATTGTTTAAAAGTGTTTTAAACTGCCTAAGATCGTGTAACTAGGTTTTAAACAGTTCTACTATAATCTTAACAGTTTAAAAAGCAATAATTGGCAGCTTAAAACTATTTCTTGCATTCCAAACCATGCTAAAAAATACTAAAGCAATTTTAAATAAATATTAACATTTAAAAAGTATCTACAACAGTTTATGAATGGCTAAAGAGACGGAAAATAGTTGCCTATTTTTCTCAAAACAGTCTGAAAAGTATCTGAAACTATCTAAAATTGTCTTAAAATGCTTAAAACTATTTTTAATTTATATTAACAGTTTGATAAGTATCTTAAACCAATTCATTTCGACAGTTTAAAAAGAGTCTGAAATAGTCCTAAAAGGTTTAAAGATGTTTTAAAACAGTTCCAAATAAATTTCAACATTTTAAAAAGTATCTAAACCAGTTTAACAATGTCTAAATATACTTAAAACAATTTTTAATTGTTTAAAAGTTTTTTAAACTGTCTAAGATCGTGTATCGAGGTTTTTAACAGTTCTAATATAATCTTAACAGTTTAAAAAGCAATAGTTTGCAGCTTAAAACTGTTTCTTGCATTCCAAACTATGCTAAAAAATACTAAAGCAATTTCAAATGAATATTAACATTTAAAAAGTATCTACAACAGTTTCTGAATGGCTAAAGAGACGTAAAACAGTTGTCTATTTTTCTCAAAACAGTCTGAAAAGTATCTGAAACTATCTAATATCGTCTTAAAATGCTTAAAACTATTTTTAATTCATATCAACAGTTTGATAAGTATATATCTTAAACCAATTCATTTCGACAGTTTAAAAAGACTCTGAAATAGTCCTAAACTGTTTAAAGATGTTTTAAAACAGTTCCAAATAACTTTCAACATTTTAAAAAGTATCTGAAACAGTTTAACAATGTCTAAATATACTTAAAACAATTTTTAATTGATTAAAAGTAATTTAAACTGTCTAAGATCGTGTATCGAGGTTTTTAACAGTTCTAATATAATCTTAACAGTTTAAAAAGCGATAGTTTGCAGCTTAAAACTATTTCTTGCATTCCAAACTATGCTAAAAAATACTAAAGCAATTTCAAATGAATATTAACATTTAAAAAGTATCTACAACAGTTTATGAATGGCTAAAGAGACGTAAAATAGTTACCTATTTTTCTCAAAACAGTCTGAAAAGTATCTGAAACTATCTAATATCGTATTAAAATGCTTAAAACTATTTTCAATTTATATCAACAGTTTGATAAGTATCTTAAACCAATTCATTTCGACAGTTTAAAAAGAGTCTGAAATAGTCCTAAACTGTTTAAAGATGTTTTAAAACAGTTCCAAATAAATTTCAACATTTTAAAAAGTATCTAAACCAGTTTAACAATGTCTAAATATACTTAAAACAATTTTTAATTGTTTAAAAGTTTTTTAAACTGTCTAAGATCGTGTATCAAGGTTTTAAACAGTTCTAATATAATCTTAACAGTTTAAAAAGCAATACTTTGCAGCTTAAAACTATTTCTTGCATTCCAAACCATGTTAAAAAATACTAAAGCAATTTCAAATGAATATTAACATTTAAAAAGTATCTACAACAGTTTCTGAATGGCTAAAGAGACGTAAAACAGTTGCCTATTTTTCTCAAAACAGTCTGAAAAGTATCTGAAACTATCTAATATCGTCTTAAAATGCTTAAAACTATTTTTAATTCATATCAACAGTTTGATAAGTATATATCTTAAACCAATTCATTTCGACAGTTTAAAAAGACTCTGAAATAGTCCTAAACTGTTTAAAGATGTTTTAAAACAGTTCCAAATAACTTTCAACATTTTAAAAAGTATCTGAAACAGTTTAACAATGTCTAAATATACTTAAAACAATTTTTAATTGTTTAAAAGTAATTTAAACTGTCTAAGATCGTGTATCGAGGTTTTTAACAGTTCTAATATAATCTTAACAGTTTAAAAAGCAATAGTTTGCAGCTTAAAACTGTTTCTTGCATTCCAAACTATGCTAAAAAATACTAAAGCAATTTCAAATGAATATTAACATTTAAAAAGTATCTACAACAGTTTATGAATGGCTAAAGAGACGTAAAATAGTTACCTATTTTTCTCAAAACAGTCTGAAAAGTATCTGAAACTATCTAATATCGTCTTAAAATGCTTAAAACTATTTTCAATTTATATCAACAGTTTGATAAGTATCTTAAACCAATTCATTTCGACAGTTTAAAAAGAGTCTGAAATAGTCCTAAACTGTTTAAAGATGTTTTAAAACAGTTCCAAATAAATTTCAACATTTTAAAAAGTATCTAAACCAGTTTAACAATGTCTAAATATACTTAAAACAATTTTTAATTGTTTAAAAGTAATTTAAACTGTCTAAGATCGTGTATCGAGGTTTTTAACAGTTCTAATATAATCTTAACAGTTTAAAAAGCAATAGTTTGCAGCTTAAAACTGTTTCTTGCATTCCAAACTATGCTAAAAAATACTAAAGCAATTTCAAATGAATATTAACATTTAAAAAGTATCTACAACAGTTTATGAATGGCTAAAGAGACGTAAAATAGTTACCTATTTTTCTCAAAACAGTCTGAAAAGTATCTGAAACTATCTAATATTGTCTTAAAATGCTTAAAACTATTTTTAATTTATATTAACAGTTTGATAAGTATCTTAAACCAATTCATTTCGACAGTTTAAAAAGAGTCTGAAATAGTCCTAAACTGTTTAAAGATGTTTTAAAACAGTTCCAAATAAATTTCAACATTTTAAAAAGTATCTAAACCAGTTTAACAATGTCTAAATATACTTAAAACAATTTTTAATTGTTTAAAAGTTTTTTAAACTGTCTAAGATCGTGTATCAAGGTTTTAAACAGTTCGAATATAATCTTAACAGTTTAAAAAGCAATACTTTGCAGCTTAAAACTATTTCTTGCATTCCAAACCATGTTAAAAAATACTAAAGCAATTTCAAATGAATATTAACATTTAAAAAGTATCTACAACAGTTTCTGAATGGCTAAAGAGACGTAAAACAGTTGCCTATTTTTCTCAAAACAGTCTGAAAAGTATCTGAAACTATCTAATATCGTCTTAAAATGCTTAAAACTATTTTTAATTCATATCAACAGTTTGATAAGTATATATCTTAAACCAATTCATTTCGACAGTTTAAAAAGACTCTGAAATAGTCCTAAACTGTTTAAAGATGTTTTAAAACAGTTCCAAATAAATTTCAACATTTTAAAAAGTATCTAAAACAGTTTAAAAATGTCTAAATATACTTAAAACAATTTTTAATTGTTTAAAAGTGTTTTTAACTCTCTAAGATCATGTATCGAGGTTTTAAACAGTTCTAATATAATCTTAACAGTTTAAAAAGCAATACTTTGCAGCTTAAAACTATTTCTTGCATTCCAAACCATGTTAAAAAATACTAAAGCAATTTCAAATGAATATTAACATTTAAAAAGTATCTACAACAGTTTATGAATGGCTAAAGAGACGTAAAACAGTTGCCTATTTTTCTCAAAACAGTCTGAAAAGTATCTGAAACTATCTAATATCGTCTTAAAATGCTTAAAACTATTTTTAATTCATATCAACAGTTTGATAAGTATATATCTTAAACTAATTCATTTCGACAGTTTAAAAAGACTCTGAAATAGTCCTAAACTGTTTAAAGATGTTTTAAAACAGTTCCAAACAACTTTCAACATTTTAAAAAGTATCTGAAACAGTTTAACAATGTCTAAATATACTTAAAACAATTTTTAATTGTTTAAAAGTAATTTAAACTGTCTAAGATCGTGTATCGAGGTTTTTAACAGTTCTAATATAATCTTAACAGTTTAAAAAGCAATAGTTTGCAGCTTAAAACTATTTCTTGCATTCCAAACGATGCTAAAAAATACTAAAGCAATTTCAAATAAATATTAACATTTAAAAAGTATCTACAACAGTTTATGAATGGCTAAAGAGACGTAAAACAGTTGCCTATTTTTCTCAAAACAGTCTAAAAGTATCTGAAACTATCTGTTAAAATGCTTAAAACTATTTTTAATTCATATCAACAGTTTGATAAGTATCTTAAACCGTCTAAAGAGGTTTTAAACAGTTCTATAATAATCTTAGGAGCCCAAAAGGTATCAAAGTATTATAAGATAGTATTAACAAGTTTAAATCGGTTCTAAACTAATTTTAACAGTTTAAAAAGAGGGCCTTAGAATAGGTTTTCGCATTTTTTAATGTGAATAAAACTTATTTATTAATTAAACAAGAAAAAAATATAATAAAACGAGCTAAAAAGAAAAGAAAACAAATTTTCTTTTCAGTTTTTAACATAGCTGTAGCATATTGGCAGTCTTAATAAAATTGCACATTCTAGGTAAGTACGTGCCTTTACCTTTTCAGTGCATTTGCCAAAAACTCCATCAAAAATGATTTACTGTTTCTGATAGAATTGAGATTCTTATCGAGGATGAAAACAGGATATAAATTTTTGTATTACTGAGTAATGATCTGCATACAAAAATTGTCAAGAGATGTTTTACCATGTAAAGATCCGGAAAAGATGGATTAAGATAAATTATATCGATATTTCCAAGGTGGCTTTATATAGGAACCATTAATCTACACATTCCAACTATTATTTCCGTTTTTGTATTGATAAAGGATCATATTTTATCGGTAAATTACTGCCCGAAACTAATTGTGTTTACGTCTTTTCACACCCTGTAAACAATGCTTAGGGTAGATAGTAGATAATGAAATCTCCTACAAAAACTGAATTAAATTTAATCCTGATCGAATATTGAATAAATTGATACTTAATGAAAATAGGTTCGTTTATTACTTCCAATTTTAAAAATTTTCACTGTGTGGAAAAGATAAACCGCACTGCTGACGATGATGGTGTGAAATCAGTGATTTTGAAGTTAATCGTTTTTATCTCGACAACATAAAAATTCACTGGAAAACAAAAGCGGAATTGTGTGCTTCTATTTACAACAGCTCCGAAATTTTGTCACACAAAAGCTCAATATTTTGTTAGACTCAGTTTTTTATTTACGGTTTGTTTACGAACAAATCAAAAAGTTTTTTACAGTTTTATAATTGCACTGAAATATTTATGTCTTGAATAAATTGATTCTTCTAACGCTAACGCAAACTTTGTAACTTTCTGAGAAAATAATATAACTCATACTCAATAGAAGGAATTACAAATTTACCATTTTTGAAACTAAGTTCCTTACGGCAGCTTGGATGAGATAGGGATTTTGCTGCGTGACCGAACTGAAAAAAATGTAATAGTAAAAAACCGTAACGAAAAACCGTTAAATGAGACGTGCATCAAACGCATGAGATATAATTTTTAAAAATCTTGATAGTTGAAAGTAGTTAGGAAAGGCGAGAAAAAATAAATGTATACATTACTCTTTAAAGCTCACCTTGAATTTTAAAGAAGCTTCTTTCTTAACGCCAAGATTTCACTAATTTTGATATATAGACCGTTAAATCCACAAAGATGATGTCCTCCAGAAGAAAGAGTTTTTAAACAATGATGTTCGAGGAGTATTAAGTTGAACCACATAGGGATGGACGGAAGTGGTTTGTCGTGTATTTCTGCTATGAATTGCTCTCGGTGGAATCAAGCGGGCAATGTCAGTAGAACACTTGCCATGGAAATATTTGTAAAAGAGGGTCAAATCACCAACCTGTCTTCGATGTTCTAAGCTGTCGAGGTTCTTGGTTAGCTCGTGGTCACCGATCAGGCGAATGGCTCTCCTTTGGATGGAATCCAACAACCGAAGGGTATGCTTCGGTGCAGAACTCCAGACATGAGAGCAGTATTCCAGTGATGGTCGAATCTGGGCTTTGTAGAGTGTCAAAAGTTGTTGTGGTGTATACAGCTTTTTGGTACGGAAAAGTACTCCGAGTTTCTGAGAAGCTGTCCTGGCGATTGTTACCACGTGATTATGCCAAGACATATCTCCTCCCAGATTGACACCCAGTAAGTTAATAGACGAAGCCAGTGGAATTGCGTGTCCTGCCATGACTATATCTGGTTCTGCAATGTTAACCTTCTTAGAGAAAACTGCTGCCTGGGTTTTTTTAGCGTTAAATTCGACTTGGTTACTGTCACCCCAAGACAAAATTTCTTCCAGGTCTTTATTGAGTCGTGATACTTCATGCTGTCTTGTGGAACGGCCTTTCTGAGGCCGTATTTCCCACCGAATATAACCTTCAACGATTCAAGAACAACGTGAATCGCTTTCTTCGCACACGCACCGCTCTCAGAGCGCCTAAAGGAATTTTCCTGCAGTGCTTGTGCTTGACCATAAAAAAAAAAAATGAGACGTGCGCAGGCGTTACAGTCGTATACACAAGCGAGTAGTGTTATGTGTCGATTCTACATTAGCCGAAGGAACTTAGTTCCTACCTGGTGTCCCACGACACCATTTTAACTTGTTATTAGTTACTGGTAATTTGATAAATTAAAATTAAATTGATGGCAAAGAATAATGTTATATCATTCGAACGCTTTACAAGTTTTTAAAAAAACATTTTTAAAGACAATGACCGTTCAACTAAGAAGAAACAAGTTGAACGGTCATTGTCTTTAAAAATGTTTTTTCAAAAACTTGTAAAGCGTTCGAATGATATAACATTATTCTTTGCCATCTATTGACAAACGCGCTTTATTAAATATTGACAATTACAGTTTTCTGTTAATACGTTATAAAATTAAATTACTTTTTACAATAATTTGTAGGTACTGTTGATTGTTAAATCGCGAATGCCATAGAACCTTTTGTTTCATTTTTAGTAAAAAATGCTAAAACACAACAAGAATTCAGGTATAAATTGAATGTACCGTAGTAGAACAGAATGAAAATAAAATGAACGACATAACGTTGCTCTCCAAATAAAATCATATGTTCGTAGACACGTTTTTCTCACTTCTTTTTATTTTTAAAAACATTGCTTTGTCTCTTGAAATCGACGTATATCCTGGAAGTTTGTTCACAAAAAATTGACGCTCCCTCAGGAATAAAAATATATCTTTATATGTTACCAGTTGTAGCTTAATTAACTCTTTAAAGGTTATATTGACGTTGGGCGCCAACTTTGTAACCCTTAAATTACCCTAGGCTAGCTCCTGAGGGTCGTGGCTTCCTTCTGAGATTTATTTAATTCCCTCCAAACATTAAGTTAAGGGCGCAAAGTACAGACACACAAATAAAATTCGAAAAATCAGTTTTAAGTAGATTTATTACTTTAATTATGATTTAGTAAAAATTAATTAAATAAATTAATTATTTCTTTTATCTTTGGGTTTTCAAAGACTTCTAACGGAGTTTCAATTAGTTGTGGAACGGAACTACAAATGTTGATAGAATTTCCTTTCAAGGAACTTCTTGTCGGATTTTCGTTTAGATGTGGAACGGAACTGCAAGGTGGATTGCATTCCTTTCAAGGAACTTCCTGTCGGATTTTCGTTAGATGTGGAACGGAACTGCAATTGGTGTCGGCTCCAAAATGGCTGTCGGCAGCCATTTATGAATTAATTGGTCCTTAATAGGGCCCTTCTTATAGATAGTAATAACCCTATGAATAAAATTGAAATCAAAACTCCGACCTTTAAATAATTAATATCGAACACAATCGTTATATAGTCTCTCCAAATTTCAAAAAAAAATTAATTACTTTCCATGTTTATATATTTTAATACCACAAAAAACTGACCTTTAACAATAGCATTTGTATTCGATATTTTAAATGTTAGTAAAATACATAAAATATTATATTCACCGCATTTGTGATTATTTCTAACATAAAAAAGCAATAAGGTACTCACCAGAATGAAGGGCGAAGATATTAAAAAATAAATCTGAATTTAATAAGATTTGCAGATAAAATAAACGAATTTAAATCATAAACTATCGAAGAGACATATTTTCTCCTACCAAACTGGCAATCCCCTCTCGTATCGGCGCGATAACAATAGATAATATAAAAATATATAGTTCGGATGGAATGCTCGAAAACGAACGTTACACAGTGGTGTTATTAATTTTGATAGATAATTAGTTCTATAATTGTGTTTTCTATTATTAAACTGGTGTGCATTATACAGACTTTATTATGTATATACAGGCGTAGATTTTGTAAGTTGGATTTATATGAATAATACATAAATTCTTACAAAAAAAAACATTTTAGTATGCCACTGGAGTATCAGCAAACGAAATCTTGTCTAAAGGGAAGTAAATCTTGCAGGATACTATTTATCCTTTCTACTTTTCTGAGATTACATTAGGACCTCCTTTCTAAATTGATGACAAAGTTGGGTTTGTACCTTTCTTAAATGGATAACCGTTTACTAGAAATGAAGGTGTTTTTAGTTTGGACATTTTGTTTTTAGTATAATCTACCATTCCAACCAGAATTTTTATCTTTTATTTTAAAGTAGCATCTAGCTACGACTTCGCATATATTTACAGTAGCCCTATCGATTTATTTTCTACTTTCGCTAGAAAACCACAGTTTTATTTTATATATAAACCTTCTTCTTAATTCACTCTATCTATTAAAAACAACCTCATTAAAACCCTTGCATAATTTTAAAGATCAAAGCATACATGGAGACAGACATACCGCAGAAATAACTATATTTTATACTATGTAGTAATTATTTACATATGCTAAGATACGTAATTTGTCGCATTGAGTGCTGTCCCAGATTTCAGTCTTGCCTTATCTTGTCTTTAAAGGGAAACAACACCAAAATAAACCGACCGTGATTTTTTCGAGGCGAAATGGGACTGGTCCTTCTAGTTTATCATCCTGACCCAATTAAAAAAGATTTGTAAACAATTATTTACTGTGCGTGTAACCAAATATTTTCTTATAGTTTGTTCCTTGGCAAACGAGTATTGAGATTTAAAAAGGTAAAAACTTATTTTTAGGTTTCTCATTAAAACTTTGGTCAGCTTTCCAAATGATGGAGTATGCCAGGAGTTGCTTTTCTTTAACAGATCCATAAAAGACTTTGAATAGACTTTAACCAAAGCAAGGACACAATTTATTGATCAAAACACGACAAAAATTATAAAAAAACGTGAAAATTAAATGAATGCGTCTAATTGTAATAGGCGTCAAGACTAGAAACTGCCGTGGAAGGCTGCTCGTTATAGAAAACGCTCGACTAGCTCAGAATATAATTTAAATTAACCTATTAAATAAGCACAATTTACAAAAAGAACTTTTTATAATAGAAAGTTTTTTACTGATTTATAGGTCATATTTTGTGTCATCTCAACAATGCACAGCATCCCTGATTTTGCAAAAATATTAAGTCATACAACGCTGTGATTGATCATAGAGAAGATTGTTTCCTTGTTAACAAAATCAAGGGTAGTTGTATCTAAAAACTTTCTAAAACAGTTTATTTTATTACCAGTTAAAATAATAATTACTGTTTTCACATGTAAGAACAAAAAAAAAAAGAAAAAAAAACTTCTCTGTCGCGTAATCGATCCCATTATGATAACATAACAGAACTGTCACAAGTGGACTGATCCGCCGCCTAACCAACTACGCTACGAACGATTTATTTAATAACTTTCAAAATAATATTATCTATACACAACTTAGATCATGTTTAATATCAATTCGGTATAAATTTCGAAATCTGTGTATATGCCTAAACACACTTGAAACATGCATTGTCATCCAGTTCTTAGCTATCCTAAAAATTTCAGAGCTCTAGGTAGTCGGGAAATAGGTTTAAATTAGATTACAAATTCCACGGAATGAACAGAGACACAGAACACGGCGAAAATATAAAAAACTTTCTAAAATCAACACTCAACTGTGGAATGATATTGGCACTGTAAGAAAAAAATCAACGAAATTCTTAAAATGCTATACGATTAACCCTTATTAATTTCCATTATTGTTATTAATTACTATATAAATTTATTTAGACATTTTTAACCAACTTCAAAATGGGAAAGGTTATTAGTTCGACCATTTTTTTTATGGATGTTACCGAATATGTCCGGCATTTATAATTCGATTTGAAAAATTCTTTTTGCATTCAAAAGAGTAGAGTTTCCCATTGGTCCCATAGAAATTTGGTTATGTTTTGGTCATCAATGTGAAAGATATTCCATGAAATACCACAAAAATCAACAGAATAAGCTCGGCAATTAAGTTAATACATATGTAAATAATGATGTATAACATAAAAACATAATAATTGGCGCGATACAGTCCCACATTAAGCGATTTAAAATAAGAGGGGGTTCTCAATTCGACCATAGTTTTCTTATGTTACCGAATATCTCCGTTATTTATAATCCGATTTAAAAAAATCGTTTTGCAAAAGAATAGAGTTACCCCCTACTTTAATCTAAGCTATTAAATCTAGATTTCGAATGTTAGTAACTTAAATCGTTTACAAAGATATAACATATAAACCATTGGAGCCGACTTCAAGGAAATCGAAATCAGATGCCTAGTTGTTTCTAATTTTTTAAAGAAATAAAGATTTTATTTCTGGCTTTTTAGGGCATTTTTTTTAAAGGGGGTTTAATTTTTTTTTTTTTTTAAGTTTTTATTAAAATACAAGACGAGACGTGCATTTCTATTATTTTTGTACTAATATTTGTAATTTAATGTAAAATTCGAATACAATACCAGAAAAGATATCAATGCTAATATTGTTTTATATTTCTAAGGATAATAAGAAATCGCTGCATTATTTTTATAAATATAAGCGTTACGAATATTTGATCATACAATAGGTATACTAAAATTTATATCTAGAAGAGCTTTATTCGTTTTTACCAAATACCAATATTGCTTTGAAGTTATATATTCTGAATAAAATTTTACGTATTTCCAGTTCGAAGATAGAATATTAACCTTAGGTATATAAATATAATGATTCCAATATGAGATATATTTACCTCTAACATATTTTATAGCAATTTCTTAATACAAGAAAGATCTAAAACATATTTACCCAATTTCTTCAGTAGTGTTTGCGCAATAAATAAAAATCGGTATAAAAAAATATCTTGGTATAATATAATATATAAGTTTTTAATACGATAATATATACGAACTAAGTGGTTTTTTTTATGGTCAAGCACAAGCACTGCAGGAAAATTCCTTTAAGGCGCTCTGAGAGCGGTGCGTGTGCGAAGAAAGCGATTCACGTTGTTCTTGAATCGTTGAAGGTTATATTCGGTGGGAAATACGGCCTCAGAAAGGCCGTTCCACAAAGAGGATGTCCTCCAGAAGAAAGAGTTCTTAAACAATGATGTTCGAGGAGTATTAAGTTGAACCACATAGGGATGGGCGGAAGTGGTTTGTCGTGTATTTCTGCTATGAATTGCTCTAGGTGGAATCAAGCGGGCAATGTCAGTAGAACACTTGCCATGGAAATATTTGTAAAAGAGGGTCAAATCACCAACCTGTCTTCGATGTTCTAAGCTGTCGAGGTTCTTGGTTAGCTCGTGGTCACCGATCAGGCGAATGGCTCTCCTTTGGATGGAATCCAACAACTGAAGGGTATGCTTCGGTGCAGAACTCCAGACATGAGAGCAGTATTCCAGTGATGGTCGAATCTGGGCTTTGTAGAGTGTCAAAAGTTGTTGTGGTGTATACAGCTTTTTGGTACGGAAAAGTACTCCGAGTTTCTGAGAAGCTGTCCTGGCGATTGTTACCACGTGATTATGCCAAGACATATCTCCTCCCAGATTGACACCCAGTAAGTTAATAGACGAAGCCAGTGGAATTGCGTGTCCTGCCATGACTATATCCGGTTCTGCAATGTTAACCTTTTTAGAGAAAACTGCTGCCTGGATTTTTTTAGCGTTAAATTCGACTTGGTTACTGTCACCCCAAGACAAAATTTCTTCCAGGTCTTTATTGAGTCGTGATACTTCATGCTGTCTGCGAAGATGTGCGTCAGCAGCCGATGTTCGAGAATTCAAAGTAAACGATGAGATAAGTGTGCTGTCGTCAGCAAAGCTATAAATTGGATTTTCTGTCTTCGCTAGAAGGTCGTTAATGTATAGTAAGAAGAGGGTTGGGGATAATATGGACCCCTGAGGAACACCAGCATTGATGGTAAAGGTGTCCGAGAGAAACCCGTCAATCGCCACTTGCAGAGAACGGTCCTGAAGAAAGCTAGAAAGCCATGAACAGAATCGACCGGGCATACCGTAGGATCGCAGTTTACTTAGGAGCACCTCGTGCCAGACACGATCAAATGCTTTAAAAATGTCCAGTGCAATAGCCCGGGACTTCCCATGATGTTCGACTGCGTTGCTCCAAAGATGGGTGACATATGCTAGGAGGTCTCCTGTTGATCTGGACTTACGAAAGCCGTACTGATGGTCGCTGATAATATTAAGGCCCTCTAGGTACTTTAGAAGTTGTTGGTTAATAGCTTTCTCCATCACTTTTGATATAACTGAAAGCAATGCGACAGGTCGATAGTTGTTTGGCATGGTTTTCTTGCCTTTCTTTGGTATAGGCTGAACTCTTGCCTTCTTCCAGCAAGATGGAAATATTCCTTTTTTGTAGGATAGGTTAAAAAGTCTACAAAATATTGGTGTTAGCTCATCAGCGCATTCCTTGAGCACTATAAGTGTATTATGTGCTTTACAGTAAAAGGCCCTAAGCTTATAGATGTGCAAAATTAAATCCATTTAAACCACGTTTTAATTTTTGTCTATGCATCGCGAGTACGAATAAATTTGTTTTATAATTTTGAAGAGCTAAAAATATAAATTTTGGTGAAAGTGTGTGGCGCATTCACCATTTTTTAAAATATCTACGTTTTGTATGTGTAAGACTGAAAAAATAATCTCTTATAATAGACAAGTACCTGGATGACCGAGCTTTGTTCGTGAAACATCTAAATCATAAATCATTCTGTTCGTATGTTAGTCAAATTTTGCAAACATTTTACTTTAGCAGCGCGGATTCGACGAGCATAAACCTGATCATTTGCATAAATGGTTTCTTGATACGCGAAGTTTAATAAACCTAACCTGTTTGTATCTGTTTGATGAGGATGGGCCCTTGGATTAGTCCAATACTTTGCTGAATGTGCTACCCGAGCAGTTATGCATTATTTCACAGGTTATCTTACCCTAACAATCATGTTATGTGAAAAATGGAGAAAACGAATTTTCCTAGACTTGGTACCTGCTAGATCGTTTTTTTTCCTCCATGTGAAAATATATTTCAAATTTCAACGAAATCGTTAGATCCGCTTTCCAGAAACTATGGCAATAAATGCAGACAGTTGTTCACTTAATATTGATTATCGATAAAACACGAATAAAATGACATTTTTTAAAAATGATTCCTAGCTAGATCGATTTATCGCCCCCGAAACCCCCTATATACTAAATTTCATGAAAATCGTTGGAGCTGATTCCGAGATTTCAATATATATATATATATATATATATATATAAAACAGTATTTGGTTTAACGGGTATACAGCCTTGGGGCTAGATTAAAGAAAACTCTTTATACTTTTAGTGAAAGCTTTCGGAAAAACTTTTATTCCTTCTTCAGTCACAACTATAAAGTGAAACGACAAAAATTATAATAAAATACAATAAAAGGCTTATATAAGTAATAAAATAACTTACAGTAAGTGAGGTTGTAATCCTTTTGTAAAACATGGTTCACAATAATTCTACTAGAGAATATTAAAATCTTGATGAAACAGTTAGATTTTCAAATATTAGTTTAAATTTTTTTATAAAATAGAAAAATTATTATTTTAACATTTCATTAATTAATTGACATTAAAAAATATATAATTGATGGATAGTGAAATGCTAAATTTATTAGTCTATGGTTGAAGGTAAGATGTATATTAGATGATGGACTTTTGTTTTATTTAATCAAATTTAAATAGAAGATAAAGTACTATTATTTATGTTTCTAGAAATTAAATTGTTCTCTAAATTTAATAAATTGCAGTAAATAACATTAAGATTTTGAATGTCTGTTCTTTTGTTCATAGCATTTGGTTCGTTGTTAATATGAACAAAAGAACAGACATTCAAAATCTTAATGTTATTTACTGCAATTTATTAAATTTAGAGAACAATTTAATTTCTAGAAACATAAATAATAGTACTTTATCTTCTATTTAAATTTGATTAAATAAAACAAAAGTCCATCATCTAATATACATCTTACCTTCAACCATAGACTAATAAATTTAGCATTTCACTATCCATCAATTATATATTTTTTAATGTCAATTAATTAATGAAATGTTAAAATAATAATTTTTCTATTTTATAAAAAAATTTAAACTAATATTTGAAAATCTAACTGTTTCATCAAGATTTTAATATTCTCTAGTAGAATTATTGTGAACCATGTTTTACAAAAGGATTACAACCTCACTTACTGTAAGTTATTTTATTACTTATATAAGCCTTTTATTGTATTTTATTATAATTTTTGTCGTTTCACTTTATAGTTGTGACTGAAGAAGGAATAAAAGTTTTTCCGAAAGCTTTCACTAAAAGTATAAAGAGTTTTCTTTAATCTAGCCCCAAGGCTGTATACCCGTTAAACCAAATACTGTTTTATTTAACTAGTCAGCCGTTATTATCCTTTTATTATATATATATATATATATATATATATATATATATATATATTTATATACAAGAATTGCTCGTTTAAATTTATAAGATTAGATACTGCCTTCTTAATATAAAAGAAATATGGGTTGTATTAAAAATGTTATTTTTGAGATATTTTGGGGGTTGATATTGAAATTTTGTTGAAATCATTATTTCGCATTCACCACTTTTTTTAATATCTGCTTGTAAAAATCGACAAAAATCTAGAATACAATGTAGAATTGCGCTTTTAAACCGTATACAACACTGGTTTTATTAAAAATGTTAAACCTAATTATCATTTTGTAGGAGTTTTAGTGCGAATAGCGCATTCCCCATCTTTTAAATATTCATGTTATTTTCTATACCTTACATTCAAAACTGTGCTATTTGGCTGTATATAATAGCTTTTCTTTTAAAAATCCAAAACGGAATGGTAATTTTAAGATATACGCGTGGCGCATTCACCATTTTTTTAAATCTTAGTTTTGTAGGTGTAGATTATCTTTTTTATTAATAATCTAAAATGAAACGTTATTTTGTGGGTTAGTATTTGGATCGGAGCGCTGTGATGCATTTTTTTTCTATTAATAATACTTTATCACAATTTTTACAATGAAGCATATATTTACTATCTGGTTTTAGAACTAACGTGATGTAAAACGTAAATTTAACTTGTTTACCTAATTTCCAGATCAATATTACAGTACAAAGTGACAGTAAACTACTTTAACTTTAGGTAAACTAAGAGTATTTAATAGACACAAAGAGAAGTTACCGTTACAGAACTTAACTCCTTCAGCTTTACTTTGAAATTCTTCGTAAATTCCTGAGGCGTTTTAGTCCTGACGGGTGCTAATATGCCAAAGGAATTTCTAAGGTAACTTACAATTATAAGTTACTTACTCTTTGTTATCAATAAGCATACGTGCTTAAAACTAAAATTAAATTATACCTTAATTACTTGTTAATTTTAAAGGATTTGTTGGCAGTTAAATATAGAAGAGAATCATGTAAGAAAAGTAAATCTGAAAAAATCCGCGAAGAAAATGTCTTTGAGTATGAGTAGGTATCGAATATGCTTTAGCAAGCCCATTATATCTAAAGTGATAAGTACACAAACAGTTATTTTATCTATTATTTGGTTTGTTTTTCTGGCAAGCAAAGAGGACATTTAGCTAATGAAAGAACTAGGACTAAGTGTAACTAAAATATATTAAAAGAATCGCTGTTGATTGGTAAATTCTAATATAAAATTCAGCTAACCCATGGCTTTTATATTTGATGTGAAATAGTATATTGTAATACAAGTGTTACAATGACAGAGGTTTCGTAGTACGAGTTCAGTTTGTGAAACGAACCGCGAAGCGGTGAGTTTTGCAAAGAACGAGTACGACAAACCGTAATTGTAATTCGAGTGTTACATACTATTTTTTATAATGAACTTTAAAAAGTATAAAAAAAATAAAATGAGAGTTTTTAGAAATATTTATTTATGTTGGCAATCTTGACAGTTTTGACACTTGTCAGTTTTAATGATTTTAAATTAGAATGTTTGTCATATTTGTATAAAATATTCCGAATTTAGCAATAACGCTGATAATGTAGTTAATAATTTACTAAAACATACTTTTTGATTTACTACCTGAACTCTTTCGTTGAAAATCAGTGCAGTGCAACCAATTGTGTAAAACAAAAAGTTACCAAAAACAGTGTTACAATGAACCTATTTCGATACTGTTTTTAGTGTCGAAATAGAAACTTTGTGAACGTGAATTATAAAAATTATTTTGTTTTAACTAAAGAAAGCTCTTATAACTTATTTTTATAACAGTGTATTCAATTTATATATCTTGATATAATATTCATCATCATCATCATCACGTAGCGCTACAACTTTTTTCCAATTTGTTCGGTCTTCCATCAAACTAGGGTCAAATGGAATGTTCATTTTCCGGAGATCTGCTTGGATGTTATCTCTCCATCGCATTCTGGGACGTCCGAGTGGTCTTTTGCCTGTGGGAATCTCCTCCCATACCAGTTTTACAAGTCTTTCGTTATGCAGTCTGTGCACGTGGCCTTCCCATCTTAGTCGCTGTGATTTAATTTCTTGGACAATATCGGCGTCGTTGTAGAGTGCTTTTAATTCGATATTGGTTCTGATCTTATACTGGTTTGTGGTGATGTCATGGTGAGGTCCGAAAATTTTTCTAAGTATTTTTCGTTCAAAGCGTTTGAGCCTTTCTTCGTTTGCTTTGGTCATGGTCCACGTTTCGCATCCGTATGTTATTACAGATCTGACGATGGATTTATAGATTTTGATGAACTTCTTGTGAGATTTTTTAAATTTATGAGCTTATTCAGTGCAAATAGACAGCGGTTTGCAGATTGGATTCTGTCTTTTATTTCTTCAGTAACATCGTTGTCAGCTGTAATTACGGCCCCCAGATACTTAAAACGTTTTACTCTTTCGAAATTGAAGGTGTTGACCGTCACATTTTGTCCTATTCTGATGTCTCTTCGTGTCGTTCTATTTATACACATATATTTCGTCTTCTCTTCATTAATCTTCAGTCCTACTACACTTCTTGCTCCTTCCACCTTGTTGAAGGTCTTTCGTGGATAGGATGGAGTCTCCAACGAGATCTATGTCATCTGCATATGCGAGTAACAGCTTGGGACCTTGAACCGATAGCAATTCTGTTTTTATTTCGGCCGACCTCATGGCTTTCTCTAATACAAGGTTAAAAAGTAGTGGAGATAACGCATCACCCTGTTTAAGTCCACTGTTGATTTCAAAGCTGCCGGACAGTTTATTATTAACACGAACTTTAGATATTCCACCCTCCATACAGATTTTGGTCATCCGAATGAGTTTCCTTGGTATTGAGAATTCCGCCATGGCATTCCATACTTGGCTTCTTTCTACGCTATCATATGCCTGTCGAAAGTCTATGAAAAGATTGTTTATGGGTCTGTTATATATAATATTATCTCTACAAAACCTCAAATTTGAAAGCATTCTACAGACAATCTATTACCAAAAGGTCTTTTATATACCTACAGAACCTAAGTAATTGGATAAAGAGATAAAAGGAACTAATTAAAAGAAAAATTAAATGATGCAAACTTGTATAAAATTTGGGTCAATTATTATAAAAAAATAAACTAATAAAATTTGTCTAAAAGAGAGCATCTTAACGGATCTTATTATATAATGTAATGAAGCCATTGTTAAAAGTGCCTACAAAAGTAATTCTTATCGACTTTTCAATTACTCAATGTAACTCAAGCTTTAAGGATAAAAATTTTATATATAGGTACAAATATTTTTTAAAAATAACATAGTGACTTGGTTGGTTTGTACTGAAGCCGAAAATATTTACGGATAAAGTTATTTCCTGCCCTTTGAATGTAGAAAATATCTTGAAGTTTTATTGAATTTTTGATGATCATAGACTAAAAGCAAATATGAAGAAGACTGTTTTGGTGTCTCTTTATTTTATGCCGACCCCGACGTCGCCCTTACATATCCATGGTAACAATTTAAAACTTTAGTAGACCGCACATAAAACGAAATGAAATAAAACCTTAATTTTTATCTAGCATGATAAAAGGATATAAAAATAGACATATAGACACTAAAAGTAACACAATCGTAGGTTTTATTTTCTAGGTTCG
Organism: Altica lythri; assembly: GCA_964028335.1. Taxonomy (NCBI): domain Eukaryota; kingdom Metazoa; phylum Arthropoda; class Insecta; order Coleoptera; family Chrysomelidae; genus Altica; species Altica lythri. Next base: position 6,517,763 of record OZ034809.1, read on the forward strand.
AAGTATATCAATTTTTCAATAACTGGCAAAACATGTTCACATCTATGAGTATACGACCTTTTACTTTAAAGAATATAGGATACCTAAATTCAGTATTCGGCACGACAGATAAAGTTTTTTTTAAAATAATTTTATTATATTTTGAAAACAGATTTTACAAGATTGGTCCTGGTCCCAAATCAGAGATTTCAGCAGTTTTTTTGCCAGCTTATCTGCTGTATCGTTTTCTTCTATTCCGATGTGTCCTGGAACCCATAAGAGGATAACAGTTTTAATTTGACCTAGACCTATACATATCCTGACCATCTGTGATCAGGGTATTACAAAACAATCTCAAATCTCAAGCTCCCATGGCACGTACGTTAAAGAGCGCAATCCTCAGCCAATTCTTCTGAAGGACCCCTTCACAGAGACTTTTGATAGAAATTCCAAGGACACTATATAGGAAAAGCTGCTAAGAGGGTAACAGTGTTATTTTGTCCTGCTTCATGTAGTTTTCCTAGGCATTCGCAAATCATCATTTACCAGGGTATTACAAAACAGTCTTAAATCCTAAGCTTTCATAACACGAACGTCAAAGAGCGTAATCCTCAGCTAATTCTTCAAAAGGAATTCTTTACAATGTCCCCTTACACCACTTCCAAGGAAACCACTCAAACCTACCAAGTAGTGTCTGTTTACCCATTCAAGTTATAATTTTACAGATACAGTAAACTTATAAAAATAAAGTACCTGGATGACCGCGCTTTGCTCGTGTAATGTCAGTCAAATTTTGCAAGCATCTTACTTTAGCAGCACGTGTGGGACGAGCAAAAACATGATTATTTTCATGACGGTATCCTTGAAATGAGTTTTCACTGTGAGAAGTTTGAGAATCCTGATCAGTTTGATGACGATGCTCTTCTAGGTGTTCTTGAGACGAGTTGTGGCTTCGTGAGGTTAGAATTTTTATAAGCGTTTTTTTTCAAGATCGTTTAAGTGAATACGTGCATTAAGAAGACACAAATAATATAAATAAACAATTGATTTTCTTAGTCTAACCTCAAAGCAAACACTCATTGACTTTGTGTTAGAAAATAGTAAATCCATTATTACCTAAATATTTTCAACAGTTCGTTTCTTTTAACAAAAGTGTCCATTCATACAATACCAGAGGTTTAGATGGCATACATATACCAAAAATTACTTTTTAATTCAATTTAATTTAAAACAGGAATTAACAATTTAATACAAAATTTTAAAATATTTAACAGTAACTGACAGTTAAGGTAATTTAACATAGTCAAGTTACGAACTATTTTTAAAATGTTTATATTTATTAATTTATAAAAACAGGATGAAATAATATATAATACTATTATAGGTACTTTTTAATTGTACTTTTATTAGTATTTATGTATATTAGGGTTTCCTATTTAAATAAAGATATATCTATCTAGGAGAGAGAGAAAGAGAGAGACAGACAGAGAAACATGCGTGTGTCGTGTCGGTCGTGACATTTTTTGGTCTGAATTTTTTCCGGCTAGTCTCAGTCGTAACGCGCGAAAGGGAAATTCGTTCCAATAATATTGCGTTTTATATGAAATTCTTGGATACAATAGGTAGGTATATTGTTTATTTGTTAGAAAACAATCATCTTTTATGTGCTAAGAAGAGAGTTCCAGAGTCGCTTATTTTAAAAAAAACTATTCTTATTGAGCTTTGGTGAGTTTACTTCAAATTTCTAACAGTCGTCGATTCTTTCGTGCAATTGAACGTCTTTGATGAAAAATGTTAAAAGTCGCCCAAAGGTAGATCAAGTCCTTTTGTGATAAACATTGAATGAATATGTACAAATGAACATAATTTTTTTGCCTTTCAACCTTTTATGTTGAATAATAAAGTTGTTACAAAACTCTTTATATTATAGCGTTATAAGGGTTGAGGGTCATCGGATTTTATTTTTAAAATGTATATAGAGGAGTTGTATAAAAATAAGCAATAAGATTAAATCCATTTCGCATTGACCTTTCAACGTGTATTCAGCCTCCGGAAAATATGTATTAGGTTTATAGATATATATTTTCAGAGAAAATAAATAATAAATTTAAAATATCATATTGCGTTTAATCTAAAATTCTATGATAGAATATATTATTTGTTTATTTAACATACATATGTTAGAGAGAGCAAAAAAACCTTAAATAAATTAACTCTAATAAGATTTTATCCAAGTTTTGACAGATTTGAGATATATTCCAAACAACGTTCTTTGTTTATCCCTTCTATTCTCCTATCCCCTTTATGATTCCAGGTAAATTTCATCTAAAAATAGAAAGCTAAAATTGAGTTTTTGAATATAGAATGATGTTTATCAACAGTGGTGTGGTTCACCAATTTTATAATACATAGTTTAAACAATATTATTTATATATATTAGAATGGAAGTATTTCTCTTCTTTTTGCACTTATTTACACAAAAAAAAAAGTGAGAGGTGTCAAGGGACACTCGGATGGAACGAAGTTCCTTTCGATTAATTAGTGAAGGAATTGTAATTTGTAAACACAACAGAGTGTTTATACATACATAAGCATTTATTATTGTCTGTGACATTTTTTGGTCTGAATTTTTTTCGGCTAGTTTTAGTCGTAACGCGCGAAAGGGAACTTCGTTCCAAAAATTGGAATATTGATGCTTGGTAGGTCAATAAGTCTCAAAATTTCCTGGTAGACCTTCTAGACAGATATAGTAGTACCTTTTAGAGAAAAGAATGAACCAGAAATCAACTTCTTTTTGTAATAAGTTCCAAAAATAAGGTAGAATGTCTCTGAAATCTTCTAGAATACTTGGTAGGTCAATAAATCTCTAAGTTTCCTGGTAGGCTCTAATATTTCTGGTAGGCCACCTCAACATATATAGTACAGTAAAACCTCTGAATAGCGGACAGCTAGGGGGAATTTTTTTTGTCCGTTATTGGGAGGTGTCCGTTATTAAGAGGTTTAACAATTTTAATATAAAGGAAGTTCGATTAATGTCTTGCAAATTAAAGTTATCCAAAATTCCTTAAATCGGTTTAGTAATATAAACCTTTAAAGTCTTTGATTTTGGAAAAATTGAAAAATAAAAATATTTTTTACAGTAAATACAAAAATGTAAAATTAATAAAAACGATAGGAAGTTTTATTTATCCTTTCTGTACAAATTTTTAGTAATAAGCATTTTCACACATAGATAAGAATAAAAAACTGCCAATTATAAAATTTATTTTATTTGAAAAAATTATAAAATACAATTATGTACATATGATGTAAATTATCTTTTAAAAAAATCTAATATTGTAGTCTGCTTCATATTCTTTAGTTTGTTTTCGAAAAAGTCGTGTTCACAATTTATCAAAATCTCTGATATTTTTGTGTAAGCGCTCACATTGTTAATTACAAAAAAAAATTTTTCTAGATCCCTTAAATTATCACATGCTTCACTAAGGCTGGAAATTTTAGGAGCTTGTTGTTCGTCACTAATTTCTTCAATATCAGACTGTTCATCACTGTTCGCCAGGAAGTCCTCAACACATTTAGAAATTGAAAAATCGGAATCTTCTGTGGTTAGTTCTTCATCTATAGAAGAATATCCGTTGAAATCCAAACCCATTTCAGTTGGTATTAAAGTGGATAGGTCGGTAAAATTATTTTCAAATTCTTCTTGGCCATCATCAGTTGGGTCTCCAGCTTTTTTAAATCCAGCCTTTGAAAAACAGTTTACTATTGTTTTTGCCGTAACTTTTCCCCAAGCTGCCACTATCCATATTAAAGCATTTGCAACTGTTATGCTTTTTTCTATTTTCTCTAGAGATGGCTCGGATTCCATAAGCATAAGTAATCTTTTGACTAAAAATCTTCGATATATAATTTTGAAATTTTGTATAATTCCCTGATCTAGAGGCTGGCTGGCACATGTAGTATTCGGCGGTAAAAAAATCAGTTTAATATTTTTAAGGACTATATTGTTAGGATGGGAAGTTGCATTATCTAAAAACAATAGTATATTTCTCTTTTGTTTTTCCATTTTTTTGTCAAACTTATGTAACCATGAACTCATTATGTTTTCGTTCATCCAAGCTTTTTTACTAGACGTCCATTCCAAAGGTAACTTATTGATATGTTCTCCTTTGAAACATCTCGGGTTTTTTGCTTTACCTATTACTAAAGGTTCTTCTTTTTCACCAGCCATACTAGTACAAAATAAAATTGTTAATCGGTCTTTAGCAGCTTTTCCTCCAGCACAGTTGTCAGTTTTTAGAGCAAATGTTTTTGTAGGTAATGCTCTATAAAATAATCCCGTTTCATCAATATTGTAAACATCTTCTGCAGAATAGTCTTCCAAGATTTTATTTAATTTGATTTTCCAGTTTTCAACCTCTTGTAAATTGATGTGTGCAGACTCGCCACAAACAGACTTAAACGTGATATTGTGTCTCTTGCAAAATTTTTCCAACCATCCATTTGATGCTTTGAAAGTGTCACACTTTAATTCTTTTGCAACTTCTAGTGCCTTTTCTTTAATTAATGGCCCAGACAAAGGAATCTTCTTATTTCGTACTTTGGAAAACCACTCAAAAACAATCTGATCCACAGCAAGTCCCTCAGTTTTAGGGAATTTCCGTTTAACTTCGTCATTACTAGAACCATCAACAAAAGACTTTAAAAATTCATTTTTGTTTTTTTAAATTTCGCTAATCTGTGTTTTTCCAACACCATATTTTTCGGCTAGTTTCCTAACACTTAATTTATATTTATCACTCGTATGGATAATTTCTACCTTATCCTTTAAAGATAAACGTTTTCTTTTTTCGTTTGGCATGTTGTGTTAACAATAACTAAACTTCAACTAAATAGTGTAAATAGACTGACCAAATTATTTGAGAAGCAATAAAATTTGTAAATAATATCCAGTAACAAGTACATATTTTCATAAACATCTTACCTATCATAAAGAGGATTAGTGGGAAAACTCATAAACCAAACCCACCCTATCTTAAGCTTGAAACAAGAAACCAGTCAACCGGAAACATTTTTATACCTGACCTTTTGCAAAAATATATAAAGGTATCCGTACACGTAGGTAGATTACAAATTCTTAAATTTCGTTGAAATTTGGAAAGGTGTCCGTACATGGAGGTAATTTTTAAAGAAATAATATCTTTTGGTAACTAATTTGTATGTCCGCGTCCGTAATATAGAGGGTCCGCTATTGAGAGGGTCGTTTATACACAAATGGGCATTGCAGCATTCCGGACATGTGTTTTTGTCCGTTACATAGAGGTGTCCGCTATATAGAGGTGTCCAAAAATAGAGGTTTTACTGTAGTACCCATTAAAGAAACGAACAAACCAAAAATTAACTCCTTTTCGAAATTAGCTCCTCAAAGGAGTTTTTTCAATTTTAAAATTTCTACCGTTTCGCCTGAAGAAGGTGCACACCCGCGGCTAAAGTTTAAGCCACAAGTCTATAATTTTCACAATTATATTCACGAAAAACTTTAGTCAGGTAAAATTATTTTTAACTCAACACAATCAATATTGGTCTGATGCAATAACCTTGTAATATGAGTATCGAATTTTCTTTAGTACATCCACTCAATATTTTGAGAAGGTAATGATGATAAATGATAAAAAATCTTTAAAAAACATGAATAATTTAAAAAATCTGAAGAACTGTCACAATTGGAAACATTATAAAATATTGAAAAAGTTCGTAAAAAATGTAAAAATCTGAATAAGTAGAAAAATCTAAAAGAAGCTCATAAAAACAAGCAAAGAGAATAACTTTTAAGACATTTCGACATTTTTATATGCAGCATAACGTCTTCCAATGATTCTTAAACTTACTAAGTTATGTATTTTGTTCCCTTCAGTTTTAAATTTTTTATAAGGGTACTCATAAGAAAGTAAAATAATAACATTTTTTACCACTTTTTTCCAGATACTCTTCCTTTTATTCATATATTGTTTTCCAAATATTTATTTTGTAAATGTAACGAATCGTGTAGTATTCCGTATTTGTGAAGTGGAAGAAAGTTAACAAGCTAATCCATTACCCTACAGCGACATTTCGTGGGTTGTAACAGAATTTGTTAAAAGTTTGAACAAAGAATTATGTTTTGATATAGAATAGGGTTTTTTAGATTTATGAGGAAGTTCGAGGCAAAAATCCCTAGGGAATATGTTTAGGACCCAAACAGTAACAACGCCACTATAAGTTTGACCATCAGTCAAGTCATTTTGAAAGTTATCTACAGGTTAAACCTTAGAGAAACAAAGTTTGACAATTATTTATATTATTGAAGTAAAACTTCTTTAGGCGCGACTAGGGGTAACTCAGTAATTCTAACGGACGTGACGTCATATTCTAATGTAACGCAAAAAACCTGATACAAAAAACCTAACACGATTCCGACTACTATATTAAATAAAAGTTAAATCCGTAATTGTAAATATAGGCAACATAATATACATATTTTGCTGACCTGTCAAATTGACAGCTTGTCAACCAAAATACATTGTTGGTGAATAGTTGTACGCCTAAAATTTGTGTATAAAGTGTTTGTTTTAAATATGAATAAACAAAGTGGATTTATTAATGAAGAAAGTGATGAAAAAATATTGAATGAAAATGAGTGAGTACTCTATATGCATTCATTTTATTTTCCTGTAAATCTTTGAAAAAATTAATGTTGAAATCTCCACAAAGAATAAAAGATATAAAGTTATTTGTACAGAAAATTAATGCACTATAAAGTCTATAAATGTATTGAAATGTCCAGATGGGGATCTATAATTATTTAATATACAACAGGTGGTTTGAAGTATTTTAAACGAGATACTGGGGATTTCAATAACTGCTTCAAGTGATAAATTAGTCAGAAAGTCGTGTTTCTTAATTTCTATAGAAGATTTTGTCAAAATTAGTACACCGCCATGTGATTTATTAGTTCTATTGAAGTAACAGTAACAGAGTAATTATTAAATCGTATGTAGCCGATATTGTCATTATTGGACCATGTGTCGGATAGACATAATATGTCTGGTCCATATTGCTTTAAGATTAGGTCTATTCTATTAGTTTTGTTAGAAATTAATTGACAGTTAACATTTAAAACGCGGAAGAAATTATCAGATCTCTCATGATTTTCACACACACAGTTTTTTATGTTTCTACTGACTTCCTTGCGATACGTACGTCAAAACTTTTGATTAGCTAACCTAACCTAACCGTTAATTTCTGTCAAAATTTTTTAAAACGTGAAAGTGAAATTAATGAATTTTAGATAAATTACAAAACAAAATAGTTGTCACTTGAAAAAAATGGCGGATTCTCAAGAATATTTTACTCTTTCATCAATAAATAATAATAATAATAAACTAAAAAATTAAAAACCTGTAGCTACTTGTTAGTAAACATATTTTGAATTTGAATTTATTTTGCGATGATACGGACGTCAAATAAGTTTTACTTTAATCGCGTGTAAAGGTTACACGCACACTCTTTTTTTATTGTTTTGTAAATAACAGTTTTTTTAACAAAAAAAAATTATTTAACAAGAATAATACTAAAACTTTATACAGAATAACTGTTTATTTACAACCTTTAAATTTTAATACCTAACATCTAGCAAAAGCTATATATCAAGTGGAAGTTGTTTAAAATTTTATTTGGTGTACCGGATAAGACTTTTATTACTTTACTATTTGAACGATTATCTTTAAAGTACACTCGTACAATATACATAAACCTTTAAAGGCATACAGTTTCCAGTATAGCATTTTCGTATAAAGTTCAAATATGAAAACAATGCAACATATGTTCAACGTTGATAAATTGTCAGTTGAGGATAAGAATCCATATGGTGCCTTTTCTGAATTAATTATTATGAGGAAACTGGTTGTAAACTCCACAAATTTAATTGGGATTAAAACATATAGTACACCAAATTATATATTACGAATAGAAATTTATAACGCTTCAAGAAATATGTTAATGGATATGTAAATGTTTGTTAGTTTAAAAAACTTTTACAAATAACTTTATTCCCGTCAATCAGAGTCGCGTATTTTGGGCTATACTCCCACCCATTTTATTTTGTGACACTTTTTCTAACATTCTGTATATGCGTCTATACAAATACGAAATTTTAATAAATTGACAACCAGAAGTAACAAAAGTTGCAAATTCACTAAGTAAAGAAGTAATCTTGGGTATTTCTTTCGTTCAACAGAAAAAAATGCTAAAAATAAAAAAACTCGTGTATAAATCCATACAATTTAAAAAAATGGTGAATGCGCCCATATAAATAAGAAATTTTGCTGGAGGCGCTATCCAGATAAAAAAATTTGGTGCATGATCCAGTATAAATAAGTAATTTTGGTAAATGCGTTAATACCTTCATTTCGTAAATAAATATAAAAATAGAAAAACTTTAAAAATTTTTAAACAAAACTCCACAAATTTAATTGGGATAAAACCATATAGTAGGTACACCAAATTATATATTACGAATAGAAATTTATAACGCTTCAAGAAATATGTTAATTGATATGTAAATGTTTGTTAGTTTAAAAAACTTCTGCAAATAACTTTATTCCCGTCAATCAGATTCGCGTATTTTGGACTATACTCCCACCCATTTTATTTTGTGACACTTTTTCTAACATTCTGTATATGCGCCTATACAAATACGAAATTTTAATTAATTGACAACCAGAAGTAACAAAAGTTGCAAATTCACTAAGTAAAGAAGTAATCTTGGGTATTTCTTTCGTTCAACAAAAAAAAATGCTAAAAATAAAAAAACTCGTGTATAAATCCATACAATTTAAAAAAATGGTGAATGCGCCCATATAAATAAGAAATTTTGCTGGAGGCGCTATCCAGATAAAAAAATTTGGTGCATGATCCAGTATAAATAAGTAATTTTGGTAAATGCGTTAATACCTTCATTTCGTAAATAAATATAAAAATAGAAAAACTTTAAAAAATTTTAAACAAAACTCCACAAATTTAATTGGGATTAAACCATATAGTAGGTACACCAAATTATATATTACGAATAGAAATTTATAACGCTTCGAGAAATATGTTAATTGATATGTAAATGTTTGTTAGTTTAAAAAACTTCTGTAAATAACTTTATTCCTGTCAATCAGAGTCGCGTATTTTGGGCTATACTACCACCCATTTTATTTTGTGACACTTTTTCTAACATTTTGTATATGCGCCTATACAAATACGAAATTGTAATAAATTGACAACTAGAAGTAACAAAAGTTGCAAATTCTCTAAGTAAAGAAGTAATCTTGGGTATTTCTTTCGTTCAACAGAAAAAAATGCTAAAAATACAAAAACTCGTGTATAAATCCATACAATTTAAAAAAATGGTGAATGCGCCCATCTAAGTAAGAAATTTTGGTGGAGGCGCTATCCAGATAAAAAAATTTGGTGCATGATCCAGTATAAATAAGTAATTTTGGTAAATGCGTTAATACCTTCATTTCGTAAATAAATATAAAAATAGAAAAACTTTAAAAAATTTTAAACAAAACTCCACAAATTTAATTGGGATTAAACCATATAGTAAGTACACCAAATTATATATTACGAATAAAAATTTATAACGCTTCAAGAAATATGTTAATTGATATGTTAATGTGTGTTAGTTTAAAAAACTTCTGAAAATAACTTTAGTCCTGTCAATCAGAGTTGCGTATTTTGGGCTATACTACCACCCATTTTATTTTGTGACACTTTTTCTAACATTTTGTATATGCGCCTATACAAATACGAAATTATAATAAATTGACAACTAGAAGTAACAAAAGTTGCAAATTCTCTAAATAAAGAAGTAATCTTGGGTATTTATTTCGTTCAACAGAAAAAAATGCTAAAAATACAAAAACTCGTGTATAAATCCATACAATTTAAAAAAATGGTGAATGCGCCCATCTAAGTAAGAAATTTTGGTGGAGGCGCGATCCAGATAAAAAAATTTGGTGCATGATCCAGTATAAATAAGTAATTTTGGTAAATGCGTTAATACCTTCATTTCGTAAATAAATATAAAAATAGAAAAACTTTAAAAAATTTTAAACAAAACTCCACAAATTTAATTGGGATTAAACCATATAGTAGGTACACCAAATTATATATTACGAATAGAAATTTATAACGCTTCGAGAAATATGTTAATTGATATGTAAATGTTTGTTAGTTTAAAAAACTTCTGAAAATAACTTTAGTCCTGTCAATCAGAGTTGCGTATTTTGGGCTATACTACCACCCATTTTATTTTGTGACACTTTTTCTAACATTCTGTATATGCGTCTATACAAATACGAAATTTTAATAAATTGACAACCAGAAGTAACCAAAGTTGCAAATTCACTAAGAAAATAAGTAATCTTGAGTATTTCTTTAGTTCAACAGAAAAAAAATAAATGCATGCTAACAATAAAAAAACTCGTGTATAAATCCATACAATTTAAAGAAATGGTGAATGCGCCCTTATAAATAAGAAATTTTGGTGGAGGCGCCTATCCAGATAAAAAAATTTGGTGCATGATCCTGTATAAATACGTAATTTTGGTAAATGCGTTAATACCTTTATTTCGTAAATAAATATAAAAATAGAAAAACTTTAAAAATTTTTAAACAAAACTCCACAAATTTAATTGGGATTAAACCATATAGTAGGTACACCAAATTATATATTACGAATAGAAATTTATAACGCTTCAAGAAATATGTTTATGGATATGTAAATGTTTGTTAGTTTAAAAAACTTCTGCAAATAACTTTATTCCTGTCAATCAGAGTCGCGTATTTTGGGCTATAGGTACTACCACCCATTTTATTTTGTGACACTTTTTCTAACATTTTGTATATGCGCCTATACAAATACGAAATTGTAATAAATTGGCAACTAGAAGTAACAAAAGTTGCAAATTCTCTAAGTAAAGAAGTAATCTTGGGTATTTCTTTCGTTCAACAGAAAAAAATGCTAAAAATACAAAAACTCGTGTATATCCATACAATTTAAAAAATGGTGAATGCGCCCATCTAAGTAAGAAATTTTGGTGGAGGCGCATCCAGATAAAAAAATTTGGTGCATGATCCAGTATAAATAAGTAATTTTGGTAAATGCGTTAATACCTTCATTTCGTAAATAAATATAAAAATAGAAAAACTTTAAAAAATTTTAAACAAAACTCCACAAATTTAATTGGGATTAAACCATATAGTAGGTACACCAAATTATAAATTACGAATAGAAATTTATAACGCTTCGAGAAATATGTTAATTGATATGTAAATGTTTGTTAGTTTAAAAAACTTTTACAAATAACTTTATTCCCGTCAATCAGAGTCGCGTATTTTGGGCTATACTCCCACCCATTTTATTTTGTGACACTTTTTCTAACATTCTGTATATGCGTCTATACAAATACGAAATTTTAATAAATTGACAACCAGAAGTAACAAAAGTTGCAAATTCACTAAGTAAAGAAGTAATCTTGGGTATTTCTTTCGTTCAACAGAAAAAAATGCTAAAAATAAAAAAACTCGTGTATAAATCCATACAATTTAAAAAAATGGTGAATGCGCCCATATAAATAAGAAATTTTGCTGGAGGCGCTATCCAGATAAAAAAATTTGGTGCATGATCCAGTATAAATAAGTAATTTTGGTAAATGCGTTAATACCTTCATTTCGTAAATAAATATAAAAATAGAAAAACTTTAAAAAATTTTAAACAAAACTCCACAAATTTAATTGGGATTAAACCATATAGTAGGTACACCAAATTATATATTACGAATAGAAATTTATAACGCTTCGAGAAATATGTTAATTGATATGTAAATGTTTGTTAGTTTAAAAAACTTCTGTAAATAACTTTATTCCTGTCAATCAGAGTCGCGTATTTTGGGCTATACTACCACCCATTTTATTTTGTGACACTTTTTCTAACATTTTGTATATGCGCCTATACAAATACGAAATTGTAATAAATTGACAACTAGAAGTAACAAAAGTTGCAAATTCTATAAGTAAAGAAGTAATCTTGGGTATTTCTTTCGTTCAACAGAAAAAAATGCTAAAAATACAAAAACTCGTGTATAAATCCATACAATTTAAAAAAATGGTGAATGCGCCCATCTAAGTAAGAAATTTTGGTGGAGGCGCTATCCAGATAAAAAAATTTGGTGCATGATCCAGTATAAATAAGTAATTTTGGTAAATGCGTTAATACCTTCAGTTCGTAAATAAATATAAAAATAGAAAAACTTTAAAAAATTTTAAACAAAACTCCACAAATTTAATTGGGATTAAACCATATAGTAAGTACACCAAATTATATATTACGAATAGAAATTTATAACGCTTCAAGAAATATGTTAATTGATATGTTAATGTGTGTTAGTTTAAAAAACTTCTGAAAATAACTTTAGTCCTGTCAATCAGAGTTGCGTATTTTGGGCTATACTACCACCCATTTTATTTTGTGACACTTTTTCAAACATTCTGTATATGCGTCTATACAAATACGAAATTTTAATAAATTGACAACCAGAAGTAACCAAAGTTGCAAATTCACTAAGAAAAGAAGTAATCTTGAGTATTTCTTTAGTTCAACAGAAAAAAAATAAATGCATGCTAACAATAAAAAAACTCGTGTATAAATCCATACAATTTAAAGAAATGGTGAATGCGCCCTTATAAATAAGAAATTTTGGTGGAGGCGCCTATCCAGATAAAAAAATTTGGTGCATGATCCAGTATAAATAAGTAATTTTGGTAAATGCGTTAATACCTTCATTTCGTAAATAAATATAAAAATAGAAAAACTTTAAAAAATTTTAAACAAAACTCCACAAATTTAATTGGGATTAAACCATATAGTAGGTACACCAAATTATAAATTACGAATAGAAATTTATAACGCTTCGAGAAATATGTTAATTGATATGTAAATGTTTGTTAGTTTAAAAAACTTCTGTAAATAACTTTATTCCTGTCAATCAGAGTCGCGTATTTTGGGCTATACTACCACCCATTTTATTTTGTGACACTTTTTCTAACATTTTGTATATGCGCCTATACAAATACGAAATTGTAATAAATTGACAACTAGAAGTAACAAAAGTTGCAAATTCTCTAAGTAAAGAAGTAATCTTGGGTATTTCTTTCGTTCAACAGAAAAAAATGCTAAAAATACAAAAACTCGTGTATAAATCCATACAATTTAAAAAAATGGTGAATGCGCCCATCTAAGTAAGAAATTTTGGTGGAGGCGCTATCCAGATAAAAAAATTTGGTGCATGATCCAGTATAAATAAGTAATTTTGGTAAATGCGTTAATACCTTCATTTCGTAAATAAATATAAAAATAGAAAAACTTTAAAAAATTTTAAACAAAACTCCACAAATTTAATTGGGATTAAACCATATAGTAAGTACACCAAATTATATATTACGAATAGAAATTTATAACGCTTCAAGAAATATGTTAATTGATATGTTAATGTGTGTTAGTTTAAAAAACTTCTGAAAATAACTTTAGTCCTGTCAATCAGAGTTGCGTATTTTGGGCTATACTACCACCCATTTTATTTTGTGACACTTTTTCTAACATTTTGTATATGCGCCTATACAAATACGAAATTATAATAAATTGACAACTAGAAGTAACAAAAGTTGCAAATTCTCTAAATAAAGAAGTAATCTTGGGTATTTATTTCGTTCAACAGAAAAAAATGCTAAAAATACAAAAACTCGTGTATAAATCCATACAATTTAAAAAAATGGTGAATGCGCCCATCTAAGTAAGAAATTTTGGTGGAGGCGCTATCCAGATAAAAAAATTTGGTGCATGATCCAGTATAAATAAGTAATTTTGGTAAATGCGTTAATACCTTCATTTCGTAAATAAATATAAAAATAGAAAAACTTTAAAAAATTTTAAACAAAACTCCACAAATTTAATTGGGATTAAACCATATAGTAAGTACACCAAATTATATATTACGAATAGAAATTTATAACGCTTCAAGAAATATGTTAATTGATATGTTAATGTGTGTTAGTTTAAAAAACTTCTGAAAATAACTTTAGTCCTGTCAATCAGAGTTGCGTATTTTGGGCTATACTACCACCCATTTTATTTTGTGACACTTTTTCTAACATTCTGTATATGCGTCTATACAAATACGAAATTTTAATAAATTGACAACCAGAAGTAACAAAAGTTGCAAATTCACTAAGAAACGAAGTAATCTTGAGTATTTCTTTAGTTCAACAGAAAAAAAATAAATGCATGCTAACAATAAAAAAACTCGTGTATAAATCCATACAATTTAAAGAAATGGTGAATGCGCCCTTATAAATAAGAAATTTTGGTGGAGGCGCCTATCCAGATAAACAAATTTGGTGCATGATCCTGTATAAATAAGTAATTTTGGTAAATGCGTTAATACCTTCATTTCGTAAATAAATATAAAAATAGTAAAACTTTAAATTTTAAACAAAACTGTACAGCTACTGTGAATTGTTATACCTTATAACTAGGAAATTTTGCAGAATTCGCCTATGTAAAAAAAAACTGTTTAAAAAAGTAATTTTGGTAAATGCGTTAATCCCACGTTTCGTAAATGAATATAAAAAATAGTAAAACTTTTTAAAAATTTAAACAAAACGTTGTACCTGCACAGCTACTGGGAACTAATTTGATTGTTATCTCATGGAGCTGAAATTAAACACATGCCATAGAGCAACATTGTACATTAGTTAATTAGTTAATGGAATAGCTAGAGAACATTGCACCTACTATATACATGAAAATATCCTGTCTTTTCTTGTAATAATAATCAATTTAGTGTATGTTAATGTTGTTATAATTCAATGACATCGCTTTGAAGGGTAGTTATTAAAGAGAATAATATTGTTAAATTAATATAATTTATTTATGTATCCAAAATGATTTTAGTAAATAAATTACTGACAATAATTAATATACACACAGTTTTAATTGAATTATACATCTTTGAATACGAATTTATTTATTAATAATTTCGAGAATTAAATTTGTTTTGTTAATGAGATTATTAAATGTAGAAGCGAACATGACTTTGCAAAGCTTGGTATAAAAACAATATAGTTAACAAAAATTGTATAAAATATAAAGAATAGTGAGTCGAAAAATGATCAAAAACGAAATAATTTTAAAAAGTTTATAAAAAAAAGAATGTGCGTGTAACCTTTACGCGCGATTGAAGTAAAACTTATTTGACGTACGTATCATCGCAAAATAAATTCAAATTCAAAATATGTTTATTAACAAGTAGCAACAGGTTTTTGATTTTTTCGTTTATTATTATTATTTATTGATGAAACAGTAAAATATTCTTGAGAATCCACCATTTTATTCAAGTGACAACTATTTTGTTTTGTCAGTAGAAACATAAAGAACTGTGTGTGTTAAAATCATAAGAAATCTGATAATTTCTTCCGTATTTTAAATGTTAACTGTCAATCAATTTCTAACAAAACTGATAGAATAGACCTAATCTTAAAGCAATATGAACCAGACATATTATGTCTATCCGAAACATGGTCCAATAATGACAATATCGGCTACATACGATTTAATAATTACTCTGTTACTGTTACTTCAATAGAACCAATAAATGACATGGCGGTGTACTAATTTTGACAAAATCTTCCATAGAAATTACGAAACACGATTTTTTGACTCATTTATCACTTGAAGTAGATATTGAAATCTTCAGTATCTCTTTTAAAATACTTTAAACCACCTGTTGTATATTAAATATTTATAGATCCCCATCTGGAAATTTCAATAGATTTATAGATAGACTTTATAGTGCATTAATTTTCTGTAAAAATAACTTTATATCTTTTATTCTTTGTGAAGATTTCAACATTAATTTTTTAAACGATTTACAGGAAAATAAAATGTATGCATATAGAGTACTCACTCATTTTCATTCAATATTTTTTCATCACTTTCTTCATTAATAAACACTTTGTTTATTCATATTTAAAACAAACACTTTATACACAAGTTTTAGGCGTAAAACTATTCACCAACAATGTATTTTTGTTGACAAGCTGTCAATTTGACAGGTCAGCAAAATATGTATATTATTAATATACAATTACAGATTTACCGTTTATTTAATATAGTAGGCGGAATCGTGTTAGGTTTTTTGTAGATATCAGGATTTTTGCGTTACATTAGAATATGACGTCACGTCCGTTAGAATTATTGAGTTACCCCTAGTCGCACCTAAAGAAATTTTACTTCAAAAGTTTTATAGCTCTACTCTTAATACAAAAAGTGAAATGGACTATGGTTTGAAAAAACAGCCAACATAACTTTTCCATAACCCAATAAAAAAAAAACAATCACAAACAGTCAAAGTGGCTCCTTTTTAAGAAACTTCTAACAAACCAAGAACAAACTTTTACCAAAAATAAAAAAGCGAGTAGCTAATTTGTACGCACACATAGAAAATAAAACAAAAGTTTTCGTGATACAGATGTCTGTTAACAAAAACAAGGTTTTCTTTAAACGCCAACGAAAATAAATTGGACTTTTTATGAGAGAAAACGACAAAACTGCCGAATTCATTTTAAAAACTCTCTGGGGAAGAAAAGTTATATGTTTCCTTCTAATGATAAAGTCTATAATAAATTAGACATCATTTATATTTACACTGCCACAAATTATTTTAAAAATAATAAATTTTTGATTATATTCTGTCGTTCATTTGTACTGTTTAACTCTATCAAAGGCTTCCTCGTAATCGATAAACAAACAAAACTGTCTTTGCGTTGATTCCCACATTTCTAGAGAATAACGTTACAGCTAAACCTTTCTAAATCCAAATAAAAAATATTTGCGATATAGATCTTAAAGCTATTTATTTTACTGCTTTTCTGTCCCAAATATCTTCTTTTGTTCATTTCCGAATATAAAAAAAATGTTATCTTTAGAGCCACAAAAGAAAAGTAATATTTCTGACAGTGTAAGACGATATATTCCTATAAATAAACGCATCATTAAGGTTTCTTGAGCAAAATCTCCTTCCTTCTAAAAAGGAAAGGTTTGAGATTAATAATATAGCGTTACCTTACAGCTTGTGAAACTTTCCTCACTTCCCTTTTTATATTATTTATTAAATCAGAGGAATTTATTTCGAGTACCTTCTGTATAACTTGAAATTAGAATTGAATATTCCAATGGATCATTAACTTTAATTTTGTGGGAGACATATTTTATTTCTCGGCTTTAATGTACTATTTTTTGTACTATAAAATTAAATAAATCAATCATTTGGGATGACTAAGTTTCCCAACATAATAGGAAAGTTTTTATTGAGTTTGGGAGGAAATTCGAGTCCGGTCCATAAAACTTTGATAGAGGCTATCCATGAAAGAGAACTTTCTTGTTTAGTTTGGATAATATCTTTGTTGGTTTTTATAAAGACAATTGTGTAAGGATTTGTAAGTTTATCTTTTAAACAGTTGTTTTTTTTATTATTTGTTTTGGTGAAATTGGAGTGCCTTGTTAGCTTAGAGAAAAATAATTAAGCACTTTCATCCACTTCCATCTTTGTGCGATTCAGTCAAGTCGTATATTAGTCGGGTAAGATTTCTATTTGTAAGTTTGTAAGTCTTTCCATAAATAAATAGCAGATATAGATATAGATATAGCACTATACACTTTTTACTTTAACAGATGGGTTTGGACGCTATTATTAACCAGTGCTACCAACCTAAAAAACTTAACTCATAAAAAAATCACACTTTATTAGATCCCACCTAACCTATCCTGTGCTAACCTGGGCTACCCTGGTCTAACCTGGTCTATGCTCGGCTAGGCTCGGTTAGGCTCGTCTAGGCTCGGTTAGACTCGACTTTGTTCGACTAGGCTCGGCTGTGCTCGGCTAGGCTCGGCTATGTTCGACTAGGCTCGGCTAGGCTCGACTAGGCTCGGCTATAGTTAAAAAATACATACAATTTTACAAGACAGAGCAAAAAAACGTGACTTGGAGTTTGTTGTTTCAATTGTCCATTTTACAAATAACCTATTAGAGTCTGCCACGTATTTTAATGAATTTAAAACAAAAATCGAATTTGGAAAAATAAGGAGATTTGACTAAACGAAATACAACTCCAGCTGAGTTCGGTGGTGGTTTCTCTACTGGCAAATTGTGCCCAGCTCAGCCGTAGAGGGTAAGTGCCAAAATAAAGTGAGTGCGCCACCGATTTAGTACGGTTAAAATCGGAAACCCCTGATGTTCCAGGCACCACTTCACCCACTGGAGATAATTAAGTAAATTCAAAATTTTAAACGGTACTATTCGAATTGCACTATAACTGAAAATAACGATAAGTGAACTAAATAAAACTAAAATATTCACTAGACTCTTCTTTAATGAACAAAATAAGATCTAGAATACAGACTGTCAAGCCTCGTGCCTGACACACAATTGATATGTATATAATAAATTATATGAACAATTATAAAAAAAAAGGTAAATTTATCAAAAAGGTGTGATCACACGCAACAAAAAAAAAGACAAGGAAAAATAGCTATAACTAAAACTATGCCCGCCTTAAAACTAATGGCTTATCTGTAAATTTAATGGTTTGCCGCAGTCCTGGGCTTCACCAATACTTGGGTCAGTTCCAAAATTTAAGCCTTATCCAAAACCAAAAGGCTTGCTCCAAACACAATAATCCAAGCTCGTACCAAGTATTAGGTCAGCCACCAGAATTCCGCCTAACTCAAGGACTTATGCCCGTAACCAAAAATGTAGCCGGTAACTAAAAACCCTAAAATCGTAATTAAGCATTAACATTAGGTTAAAAAGATTTGAATGACTCCTTGAATTAATCTGATTTAATAACATTACTCTACTTTACTGACTTAAATACAATTTAGACATATTGACTGATACTTGTATAACAATGAAAGAACAAAAGTGAATTTAAA
Organism: Altica lythri; assembly: GCA_964028335.1. Classification (NCBI taxonomy): domain Eukaryota; kingdom Metazoa; phylum Arthropoda; class Insecta; order Coleoptera; family Chrysomelidae; genus Altica; species Altica lythri. The sequence continues at coordinate 6,536,820 of OZ034809.1, forward strand.
TGAGTTTTACAACATATAGAAGCTGATTTTACTGAATTTATAATTAATGATCAAAACTAATAATCAAAATGTGCTTAACAAACTTAATTTTTACTGGCTAGTCCTTACAAAATTATAACTATAACTTTAAATCAAAGTTCACATAAAATTAATTCGTAATAGTACAAAAATCAATTTCGATAGTAAAAAAAAACTAAAAGGAGTCTAGTTAAACAAAATAAAACCCTGTGGACGATACAAAAGAAATATTCATATAAAATAGGAATTTTAACCAAAAATTGATTATATGGCGTCATTAAATTATTAAAACGTAATTATATAACTTACCTATTTAAAACAAAATAGGGTTCTTTTTTCGTGAGACGATATCCCAGTTGATAGTTGGGTAAGTTTTAGGACAAAAGAAAACAATTTCCTCGCTGCTAAATGCAATGTCGTACAAGCTCCAACCACGATGGTTATCCAAAAAAAAAGGAAAGGTTCCAAAAATACCAGACCCCGCTACTGTCTGTTTCATAAGGGACAAAAAGGAACATAAAGATCAAATAATCACATGAATACTGAAGCATGACTTACTTACCAATAGAAAATCTCAATAAAAATCCGGACAAGCCGAAATCTCCACCAAATTCACCAAAATCCAGCAAAATACCTTCTACACAGTTTTCGATGGAGACAGACGAAACTTAATTACGCAAATCCAACCTACGTTGCCCCCGATGTACAGGGATGCAATTAAGTTCCCAAAAATTTTCTAATTAACACGCGTTCACTACGAGAGACAGGAGACAAAAGAAAGAGGGTACGATTATCCAACTTCACTTAGATTTGACACACTTCAGTCAGAAACATGATGGCCTCTACTACGATGCTGACAATAACCATGGTTAATTCAGCCAACCACTTATGAACAGGGGTCATTTGATACGACCAATCTAAATATTCATATTGACAACAATAAAAATCGTAACATTACCTAGTTTCCCTATTTATTTTTGATACCAATAATAAAGTTAAAAATATGACCGAACGTTGGCTAGAAAACTGCATTATACAAGTTATCGACTAGGGAGTCGTTCAGATGTCCCACTGTCAGAAATTTCGAACTACACACAATTATAATAATAAACTTATTTACCAAAACCCATCGTTAACGACAACTAAATAAAATTTTATGGCCGAAATAACAACAACAGTTGGCGTCCTACTAATAACAACCTATATCAACCGGTTTTGCCTCGATAAACTCTGCAATACTACAAGGTAGGCCAACGATTTTGTTCACAAATTGAAATCTATTACTAACGCTAAAATAAACCCGTGACAAGTCTTATAAGTATGTTAATAACGAATTTAGTAAGTGTCTTATGCGAGATAAGTTGCATTTGTGCTAAAATGGTTAAAGACACTACCGGCTATAGGTAAAATATAGGTAATAAAAATACAGGTCAGATAAGCGATACTCAGAAAGAATTCACATCCCGGATACTCTCATTACGGCACTGTGCACTGCACTTTTTAATTGCAGGTACGGTGAATACAATTACAATAAAACTTTCCAGAGAAATAAATGGTACTCTCATACTCGATAGAGGTATATAAAAAATTGTAAAAACTTACGTTAGCTCTAAATGTTTTTAAGATAGATTGGATAGCATATGGCCTCATTCTCTCGGTAAATGATCGAAACGGTGAGATATAATCTAGACCCATACTTGTCTAGATCGTTAGGTATTTAGAGAATAAACCATAAACTTATTCTTCATAGCTGGTGATCGAAGAGATATTGTAATACCGGCTAATTTGCTGCCATTATTACACGATATATGAAGTAATCTTTAAAAAAGCACTGTCTGGAAATCTTCAGATAAACCTTCAGTTAGAATAAACGATAATAGGCACTAGAAACACTTATTTGCTTGTAATTTTTAAAATAAAATAAGAAAACCGGGAAACTAGTGGTTCTCGCGACGATGTTATAAGCGAGAGCACTCCACCCAGAATCAAAAAAACCGTTGTTACCCAAGACTCGCGTCTCTTCCCTCGCTTAAGTCATCTGATCTTAAACCTGAGACCTGATTGGTCAATAAAAAAAAAACAATACTTTTGCACCGAAACGACGGTTACATTCGAAAGTACTGGAAGCTTCGAGAATAAATTAGGACAGAGTCGGTTTAGTTAAAAAGAAACTGTTATAAAAAGAAATTTAATTTTTACATTTTGTACGCTGATAGTATGTATGAGGTATGTCATGAAGTAAACAAGTCTTTTAAGAAATATCCGATACTAGTAGCGCCATCTGTTATTGGGGCATAGGATGCGATAGGTAGGTCTTTCATTGATGTTCTGTCAAAATTTTATGACATTTGAAGCACTCCACGAGTTATCGTGCTTAAAGTAACAGTACCTTTTTAAGATCGATCGAAAAATGAGCATCGAACAAAGAGCCAATATTATTATCTAAGTTCTGTTTTAAATTTAGTGAAACAATTACCGAAACGCTTTTTAAAAACGCTACACTTCTTAATGTCAATTCGTGTTTGTCTAATTATTAAATTTCAAAAATTTATTCACCTTTTATAATCCAAATGTAACGCACCTGATAAATTGACTTGGTGTGAACTTTAAAGCACACCTGTTGTTTGCTGCTTGGTTGGCTTTGTTAATAAAGCAACTCTTGTAGATGACCTTATGAAAACCTCATCGTTGGTTTGGGATTTAGTGGATTTGAAGACCGGCACAAACGCTAGAGATTCGAATATCCCTGTCGGATGCAGCAACAGGTGAATGGGAATACAGAAATAGGATTTTACTGTTATCTCTATAAGAGCAATCTTTTATACGAGTATTGCGACAAACAACTAAGGTTAGACGTAGTAGATTTAAATCAAAATGATTTATGTATTTACCGAGTTTTAGGCTGGATTATATCTCTCTGGTTTAAAGGTTTACTTGAGGAAATTTGAAAATACAGACGTAGGATTTATACGAAGAAAAACAACTGCCCAAAAAAGTAATTTAAAAACTTCTTATAAATTATTTTCTAAAATTAGGATGATATGAAAATAAAAGTTGTTTATTGGTACCAAATATTAAACTAAGAAAACAATAATAGTAATCAGCTATAAACAAAAATATCAAGTCTCGAAATGCGCACTCTTGAACAAACAGTGAGGACATAAGTGCGTAATTAGGTTTACAAGAATGCAAATTATGTTCAAAAGAGTGGATGACTTTGAAGTAACCTTAATCTGCACTTCTCATGAGACCAGTATTTGCAGAAAATACACTTGAACAAGTCGTCTACACACATTTCCAAACAACCAGGACAATCCCATACGTTTTTCTTCAGTGTTGCTTTTGACTTTTGGGTTGAGCTTTTCGTTTTATTATTGGTTTTATGTTCCTCTTTATAGCCTCTTCTTAAGTATCTTTTCGTATGGAGAACTGATTAAATTTCAGAACTTTTTTATCTCTTACTAAAATCTCGTTGGACCTCCTACAAAAAGTTGACATCTTACTCAATCTCACTTGAGTTGAAGTTAAAGATGTTTCAAAAGACGTTGAATGGTCAAAAAACTGTCACTTTAAATCCTTTCATAGCATTAGTAGCTGTTTTTGCAAATTCAGGTATGAATATTGGAGCTATTTGAAAGGTGTTCACGTTTTGATTTGGGTGATACCTTATATTCCGGACTAAAAAACATCTATATTTTGGAGCTGATATGTGGAGGTAGAGATAGTAAAACAATATGAATTTGAAGACAGAACTCAATAGCTAGAAGTGTATTAACACCGGTTGTTCTTACAATACCATGGCGTTCTAGTTAAAGTGTTGAAGCCAGTGCATCAATAGATCAGCAGTTATGAAACTGCTGTCAGAAATCATTCCAATTAGAGATGGGAGGGGTGATCTAGCAGTTGAATCTTTATTATTTTTCTTTTGTAGATAAAACCTGGTGTTATTAGAACTCATTGTACAAGTCACATTGTCGTTTTATCCTCTTTCTTTACTGGAAATCATGTTTACACTGTTTTTGCCTTTCGTTGATAAAACTTTTGGTGCTTTAGTGGGCAATTTAGTAAATCCAGACTCGTCTATATTGAAAATTTTGTGTGCCTCGAAGTCGATAAATTTTTATAGAATCGTTCTACTTGTGGCTTATTAAAGCACATGTCTCTGGCAACGCTGGTTGAGGTTGGTTGATATATAGGGATTCCGCTTCATAAATCCTCTTAACCAATCTTTACTTTCAATTTGCAAATGCTTGTTAAATTGATTTCTTCAGTCTTTTTTTAAAGTATCAAGTTGTCCTATTACCTGGGATTCACTTTTTATCTGCAATCAACTTACGAATTCTTCTATACACTTGGATCCACGATTTCTCTTGGGTATGTTTTTTGTGTTTTTGGCGTCTTAAACATTATATAGGTTTAACCCACAACGCAAATTAAAAAAATAAGCTTAATTGAAGAAGAGAGAAAAATAAACCTCTCGTTCTTTACAAACTTTTTTATTTCATTAAATAGACTTTTGTTTTAATAAAAACTTTCAGATTCATTCAGTTCCATTATGTCATCATGTCTTTTAAATCAAATACAAACACGGACATATAAAAGCAAAAAGCAACGTATAAATATATACTAAGCAAAAGTTTTGAACCGTATACACACCTAAATAAAACAAGCTTTGTTTCATTTATTGACTGTATATTTCGCTGAAGTAAAAAGATAAAACAGTAACACAAGAACGAAATACTACAATAGAAGGTGTAGATTGCCAACTTTTATTCATCATTTAATTCAAAAGAATTCTTTTAGAATTATTATTTTTCTCAATATGAACTTGTCTTTGATAAGTAAAACAATTACGAGATACGAAATACTAACTTTGTTGTATGGAAATATCAGTTTAATCAAGTCTTCTTATTATATTACGTTAAATTACTTAACAACTTAACGTCTCTAGTATAACCACACACTCTATAGTGCTCTTAAGAGAAAGATAATACAGCGTATCTCTAAAAGGTAGTAAACAACTATACGGGTGGATAAAGCTGTTTAAAATACAAGTTAGCATACAAAGAAGGTACGTCTTTTTAGTGATATACATTTGTCAAGAATTTTCCATACAGTTTCTGTTTAACAAGTATCGGGACTGGTTCGCTGTATCTTCAAAAGAAAAATTTTGGACTGTGTCCAGGAAGATGAAGCAGTTCTTAACAAAGTTATTATCGGTAAATGAATTGCTGGTGTTCCAGTACGACCCGAAAACAAAATGTCAAAGTTAAAAATGGCACTCGCAGGAGCCCTGCGTCCGAAAGCATTCTTGTTTCTGCGAATGATAAGGACACCGGTTTGACTACATCGAGGTGGCTGGCTCAAGAGGCGATAACCAAGTTTCTCAAAAGTATTTTGGAAAACGACTTCCATTGGGCTTTGGATGAGTGGTAGACACTCCAAACTCCAAAAAAAAATTACATTTCAAAAAAACATTGACAAAAGGACTTATTTGGTAAGGAAATCAAACCTCAGGCTACTAAATATTTGGTAACTGAGATGCTATGGGTTGGATAATTACTTGTACAAGAATCGACCAATCAGGGTCTCTGTTAGAAGAGCAGAAAGACAAAAAAAATCTTCGAATTCTTGTATCAACAAAGATTTGAAAACTTATTTCCTTTGCAGGTACGACGAGGCTTCCTGACTCACAATCGATTTTCGTAATAATCGATGATTGATTCGAACAGTAATTGAACGAGTCAAAATTCGAATGAAAAATTTTTAATAGAAGCAATAAAAACAAACAACAATAGCGCAATCTTATTAGTCCAGGACATTTAGATGAAAATCGCCCGAATAGCGGAAATTTAGACATCCAGCAGATATCGAGATACGGTTTCCTGCATTGTGTTCATAAAGAACCCAGGAAAAAAGTTTACAACGTCTAGTTTGACGCATTTTTGAAAAATGCCTTCTGGGCCGGAAAATGCATTTTTCAATTGCATCATTCCTTGCACCTTTATAAGAACGACTGGAAACTCGGAAATATCGCTCGGAAATCGTTACTTGCGAGTTCTCGGGGCTGCCAAACTTGATTCTGGCATTAGAATTACCTGTGGTTGCACTCTGTAGGGGTGAATTTGGGGAGAAATGGCAGCGTGCATAAAAAGCACTTCAAACTCGTTACTCGGGGGTTTTCGGGTCTGTCGAATACAATTCTGGCATTGTAATCACCCGGAGGCGCTCGGGGGCAGCTCTGCGGGGCATCCGGGGAGAAATTCTGGGGGAGAAATTGCATAGTACATGGAAATCGCTCCAAACTCGTTATTTGGGCGTTTTGGGTGATGCCGATTTCAATTCCGGCATTAGAATTCCGCGGGGGTTCTCTGGGTTGGCGCTGTGGGAAATGGTAAAGGAGAAAGTGAAACATCACAAATTATGAAATTAGTACTTTATTCAAATAACAAATGGTTTTATTTATGTTGAATTATTCATTATAAACTTAAATTTTCAACTTAGATACTAAACATCTTGTTCAAACTCTGATTCTTCATTCCCTTCTTCGTCTTCTTCCTCGTCACTATTCTCCACCCAGATGGAAGTGCCTCTCTGGTTTGAGCAATTGCCATCATAATGCTTTCATGCAAGTAATCACTCCAACCCACTTCGGTGGCACCCGCATCTCGTAGTGACACAGTTAGAATTGAATTCGGCATCCTCGAAAACTCCCCGAGTAACGAATTTGGAACGATTTTTAGGGACTATGCAATTTCCCCCCAGAATGTCCCCCCAGGATGCCACCGCACCGCAGAGCCGCTATCGGGTGATTACAATGCCAGAATTGAATTCGTCATTCCCAAAAACTCCAGAGTAATGAGTTTGGAGTGCTTTTCATGCACACTGTCATTTCTTCCCCAATTCACTCCCTGCGCACCCCCACAGAGCAACCCCCGTGCAACCACGGGTAATCCTAATGCCAGAATTGAGTTTGGCTGCCCCGAAAACCCCCGAATAACGATTTCCGAGCGATTTTTCCGAGTTTCCAGTCGTTCCTATAAAGGTACAAGGAATGATGCAATTGGAAAATGCATTTTCCTACCTAGAAGGCATTTTTCGAAAAATGCGCCAAACCAGATGTTGTAGACTTTTTTCCTGGAACCTTCCTAAACACAATGCAGAAAACCGCATCTCGATATCTGCTGGATGTCCAAATTTCGCCTATTTTTCATAACTTTCCTGGACTATATATATATATATATATATATATATATATATATATATATATATATATATATATGGTTGCAAAAATGACTTTGGTTTTAGTCGGATGATTTTTTATTTTTCGTGTTACATAACTGCTCCTCCAAACAAAGAACAAGTGTCGTGTCGTGTCGTAGAAAGTTTGAAGAGCCATATAAGTAGGTTAACTATCTAAGAGTGTTTTCTTGAGTGAAATTAAAATTTTTAAGTTATATTATGTCAAACAAGAAGAAAAAATATAAATCCTGATCTCTATGAAACGATTTTATTTTCTGTCAAACACTTTTTTTCCTAAAAACAATAAATATCAGGGATTTAGAAGCAATTCCTTTCAACACTTATCTACAATTGGCAGGCAGTTAGAAACAGAGTAAAATATCATCCTAAAGACTTTGATATTTCCTATAAAATATAAACCGATACACTTACAAACCCTTGCTATGTTATCATCTTAAGACTTCTCATTCCTTACGGACAAGAAGCCACAAATTTGGGGGCAAATAGCCTTTTGGAGCTGAACAATTTACCAGTGTTAAGTGCTTTCGGGACCTTTTGCAACATGAGATCGTCGAGGATCATGAGTTTCAGTTTTATAAGTTCACAAATGCATCGTTTTTATTACTGTTTTATAGCAACCAGAGACACATAAAAAACTTAATTAATACATGTTTCTGTGTCTTTATAAATATCTCTTATTGGAAGCGTTTTTTCGATAATTTCTAGTTGTACTTTTCAGCATTTTTTATGCTTTATTTCATGCTTTTTGAAACATTTTTTCAAAGAATTAAAAACCCATAAACAAAGTTTCACATTGGAGTCAATTAAAATATAAATACGCCTCACTTTAAAGTGTTAGTTTATAGTTAATCTTTTGGTAATTCCCCTATACAAGTAATGAAGTGTAGTTTAAAGTTGACCTCATTTTTACTCTATTTGTTATATTATATATCCCTTCACGTTGTCACAGGAGGTGTCTTTCAAGAAAACATTCACTGTCAGCGCTGAAATTGATACAAATGTATTTTTTTGTACAACAAAAAGTGATATAATTTACAATATATTTAAGTTCACTCTTATGTAGTGTATTTCCAAAAGGATCATAAAATTTTATTCAAGGTCTGCACGGAATCTATAAAAATAGTGTCGGTTAAAAACATTGTAACGAAACGTGTAGAAAAATAAACTTTTTCTACTGTTAAAATACGATACTATCATTCTTTACTCATGGAAACAACAGTTCATGTAAAATGGATTTTTAAATAAATGTAAATAATTCAAATTTTCTAAACTAACAAACTAAAGAGGCTAGTTAATAGATTTCAGCGAATCTTATGTAAAATAGTATATTACGCTACAAGGGACGAAAGTTGAATTTTCGGCCCAGCACGTCATGATGCCCGTGGCGAAGCCGAGGGTATCATGACGCGCAGGACCGAGATTTCAACTTTTGGCCCGTGTAGTGTATACTATTTTTCTTCATACCTCGGTCGAAAGTACTTGCGGAACGAGCGAAGCGAGTGCAGCTGGTCGTGGGACAGGCATCAAATACATTCGAAGAGTCAAGTTTTGTCATATTTTTTAAAAATAAATTAATTCCGTTCTATCAAAGTTTTATTTATTTTCATTAGTTTAACAAATTATATTAATTATAATAACATTTATAAAGCAAAACAGGGAGTAAATGTTAAAGAGGACAAAACATCATGACGCGCAGGGCCGAAAACTCAACTTTCGTCCCGCCGTAAACAGGGAGTAAATGTTAAACTTTCTTCCCTGCAATTAGGGACGAAAGAACGTACTTTCGACCGAGGTATGAAAAAAAAATATTTCCAAATTTAAGCTTTGAAATTAAAAGGCTTATTAGACTTTACTAAATTCAGTCGTCTAAATAATTCAGTCACTAAATTCAGACAAGTAAAATCGCATTTAGGAAGGTAAGTTTCTGAATTTAGGAAAAAGTGCGGCTACTGACTTACTAAATCATTTAGAAACGAATTTAGGAAGGTGCGATCGCATTTAGTCGCTTCAGACGCCGCGCAACACTTTGCGCATGTTGATGTGCTGTTTGTTGTCAGAAATGTAGGTGCAAGTTTTCGAAAATGGCTTCATATCAATCTTTCACTCCTTCACGACCATCATCTTCGCAGAGTGAATTTAATGCTTTTTTCCAAACATCATCTTCACCACACTAATCCCTGTATCCTTCACCATTCACAGAGTACCGTACCCAATCGCCAAATACTCCACTTTATAACTTACCAGCCACACAATACTACAACCAATCTTCAACTTCCTTACCACCTTAGCAACAAATGCAGTCCTCACATCCTTTAGCATCTTCACAATTATCACAGCCAATCTTCATATACAATTCAAGTGCCACACCCTTCAGATCCTTCTTCATCTGTACAGTTTCATACCCTATTTCCTCCTCCTCATTTAACTACGTTGGAGAATCCAACTGATGGAGCTCTGCTGATTGAAGGAAATGGGGGATGTAATTAAAAAGTTTTTAACTTTTATTTATTGTTCCAAATATGTATAAATAGCCGAAAACGTTTTAGGGATAATTATTAAGAGCATAAGTTGGAATATTAAAAAACTATTTTTAAAATCTTGGTATAAATTCCCTGTTGAAAGAAATCGTAATGTTACTACCAATCTTTGTTTTGCCGTAATACTGCCTCTTAAGGTTACAAGATTTTCTAAAACAAATTCATGTTGGAAAACCTGTCGCGCAGTAATAAATATTCCTTAACCCATGTCTTTGTTTTTTCTTTATATCAATTGACACAACGAATAGACTTCTAATCTAATCTAAATAAACCTGGCATGGTCTCTCCTGTGGAGCCCTATGTTTGAGCACTGCTGCCTATGGGAATATTGTGACCAGGTTCGACACCAAGAGTCCTTACATGCACCCGATGCGTGCAGGACTCTAGTTTGTTCAGCTAAAAATCAACATCACGCTGATCTTCAGGTAGGCTAGAATCCAGGTGTCCGAAATTCCTTGAGTTACTGTTGCCACAGGTCAGTTCCCTTTATAAGAGCTTTGAGTCCTGTGACTAGCTCCTCAAGATGGTGATAGGATTCAGGATTCGTGTCACCGAAGATGAGGAACCGTTTATAGTCCAAGGCCTCACACTCGAATAGAATGTGAGTTACCATCTCATCGTCCATGGTGCACAGTCGGCACGAGGTAGGTTCCTGTGTCAGAATCCCCATCCTCCGAAGGTGTAGTCTGAATTTTCCATGCCAAGTGAGCAGGCCCACTAGTACTCTTATCTGGCTCCTGCCAAGATTCAGTATGTCAGACGTCAGTTTTTTGGAGTAGCTTTGAGCATCAGCTTCGAGTGCCTCAGCCCTACAGTATTACTCCAGTGTTTGGTCTACTCTTCCCAGACCCAGTTCCTGACTTTGGTCCTTAGCCAAGCTCTAGGCAGTCTCAATACAGGTTCTGGACCAGTGAATCGTGTATCCGCTCCCTTCTTGGCCAGAAGGTCCGCGGTTTCATTACCTTCAAAACCTTTATGCCCTGGGATCCTACGGATAGACTTACGGCGAGGCTTATTTTTTGATGTCTGGACAGTACTGGAACCATTTTATGTACGGGACTTAACACGTCCGCCTATATCGCGCTTCAGTAGGCAACTGATTTAGTAAAGTGTGATTAGAAGCTTCTAATTTTGTTCCTTTTCTGAATCCTGACTTAGACGACTGAATTTAGTAAGGTGTAATAAACCTTTTTGTATACTTATTAAAAAAACGTCATTTATCGAGATTTAAAATTTAAAAAAAGTTTCAGTTGACGTTTAGGAGAACCACAGAAAGCTTGGTAAAGGGCTCATATTTTTTTGTTTAATCCTGTTGTCGTCTTGTACCTACCTATAGGAGAGGAGAGTTTCGTCAAAAAGGTCGTCAAGTTCTGTATGAAGATCCCTGTCTACGGTTCGAGAGGTCAAAGGGATCTTCTTCTTCTTCGGAACTCTTGAGGTTATCTGGAGTTGTGCATTCCAGTGGGTGTGGAGGGTCCTCTGGGAGGTGATGTTGGTTTCCTCTAGAGTTCGAGCGACGTCTCGTTGTTGTAACGTCTGAAATCAAGAAGGAAGAGGAAGCATTTTTTTATTTTAGCAAAGGTGGTGTAGGTGTTTTGCTTTGCGGATAATTGCTCTTTTTGTGGCAAGGAGCGAATGGAGGAGCCTCTAAAGGAAGAACAGAGTATGGCACGTCCTTATAACCAACAAGAAGTGGAATAAAATTTTGTGAGTAGGGTTTTGGAGTGATATCTTCCGAGAATACCATCCAGAGCACCCAGGAGGGCCTTTTCATTTTATTTATTTTTGATTGTCAACAATATTTTAAGATTTAATATATTTTTTCAGGATTTCCCACAATGTTTTAAGATTTTTCAACAATTTTTTTATGATTTTCTAAACTTTAAACTATTTTCAAGTTTTCAAGAATTTCTTACACTTTTCAAAAATTTTTTTTTAAATTTTCGATATTTTTTCATCATTATCAATAATTTTTTCAGATTGTCAACAATTATCACTAAAATTTCCCGATTTTCAAACTTTTTTTAACTGAGTGTATAGAAACTTTTGGAAGGAGCCATTGTTGATATTGCAGAAGATAAAAACTTACTGTTTTTGTAAAATATGGCTTTACGTTTATCTAAAATAAGAAAGTGTTTGGAAAAACGTCGATTTATCATCGTAAAAGAGTTTTTCGCATTACCCCGCTAATGCCATAACACAGCTACACTTCATATAGCTCTTCTATGTGAATAGCAGTGTAATAATTCAACAATAACAAAACTAAAATGGGAAACTTCATGGATGTGTGAGTAGTTTATATCCTTCAACTATTGTTTGTGGAATCTCTGCAAATTCCCATGCGTAATTTATCTTCCTTAAGGTAGTCATGTAACGTTATAATTTGAAGAAACAACCATTAAGAGCTGGAGGGCGCATTTTAATCTGAATATTAGAAACAAACTTTATATCATTGTTATGTAAATGTTTGGATTTCATGCCGTTTCTAACAGGAGGATTTCGTTGATTTGTTAACAAACTTTATGTAGGTAATTAATTATTCGCTTTATTTACTAAATATTATTGAAGTTAAACTTCTATTCATGCACTTGATTTGTGTGGGGTTAAATGAGAAAAATCATTACATATGTAATGGTGTGAGTAAGAGAAAGACAGAAACACATATAAGGTATATTGGTCGGTAAAAACAAAGATGAAATATTTACCACATGTTTAGTCATAACTATAAGTTCTTTAAATACCGTTTAAATATTTAGTACATTGAAAAGAGATAGATATACAAAAAACAGTCTGAGCTAATGTTTTGGAATATCATAGTGACGTATTACATTGTGTTTGACAGATTATTTTATAATTCTGTCACGTAAGTAAACATATAAAGTTTAGTATTTTATATTAATAATAATATTCAGTAATGAGTATTGTATTGTAGTCCATACTACCGTCACATGGTTGCATTATATCCTGCACTATGCTTTTGAGGTTGTTGGCTACATAAACAGAGTTTCTAAGAATAGTCAAAAAGTGCATTCTGAACAGACAATAGATAGAAAAATTACAATTCGGTAAGTATTCCAAATGGGTTCAATTTATGTACTCGGGGTTTTTGGGGTTGCTAAACAGTAGGAACACGAATATCATGATGTCGAAAGTCTCCGTGGCACTTGGTGCCTAGAGTATTTACCTCTTCTCCTGGTGTTTTGTGTAAATTCTGTACAAAATTACACTTGGAACTCGGCTGTTTTTTGGCTCGCTGAATACAAATATGATAATGGCGATGGTGTCCGAAACACCTGGTACTTAGGACGGACCTCCTCTCCAGGAAATGTTATGCAAATTTGATACAAAATGAGTGTGTACTCGGTACCAGGAGGTTTTTGAGGTTGCTGAACACGAATATCATATAATGATTTTGCTAAATCATTCGCATAAAAATTTATGAATCCGGGCGTGTGCATAGAAGTATAACTTCTGCCGGCAGTCCCACTGACTGCCACACCCTTTTTTTACTAATAATATCTCACTTTAAATTCAGAAAGATTTTTAACCCTACTAAATTTTCTTCTGAAATAAATTTCGGCTTTTTTTAATCACGCCCTTCTCCCACTAGAAATAAAAACGTGCTTTCGTTAGCAAACAAATCCAGTCAAGCGAGTCGCATTTTCTAGAACGCAACTGTCAGATAACCTTTATTCAGATTATTAAAAACGTGCACCGAGAAAGAATAGGACTATTTTCCACCTAGAGTCACGAGAAGATGCCCTCTAGTGGCCTAAGGCCCTCTTTTGGCCCCATCTGTGTGCATTCTGTATTCATTGCCCACCTTGCCGTATCAGAGAATAATAATCACAAATGACCTACAAAATCTAACAGCACAGAGTCGGGCCAAGAGTAATTCTTTTATGGTATAATGAAAAAAACAAGAAAAAAAGACAAGTCATTGAGATTCACCGACATGCTTCTAATTTATATTCAAAAATGAGTTGCAAAGATTGTGATGTAAGCGAGAGATCCGTTACAAGACAATATCATAGAATGATTTTTTTTTGCTGTACACATTCTGGATTCAAGTCTTACAATATGTATAAGTATATCAAAAATTGTATGTATGGATAGTAAAGGTGCTATGACATTTCAAGCACAAAATCGATCATTTTCAAATGTAAATCTCCATAAAAAAATCTAAGGTCGATTCTGGTTATTTTTGGCTAATTTACCCCCCACCACTCCAAACAAGCCTTATCGCGATTCAGCTCGGCCAACATTTGAGACACTTTTTAACCGCTTTTGAACCGCTTTGAACCGATTTGAACCGCCTTTGAACCGCTTTGAACTGCACTGAACCGCTTTTTGACCGCTTTGAACCACTTTTTAGCCAAAGTTCTGGTTTTGTATTGGCTTAAACAAGTTATTCTTTGGTTTAAAACTGGTTCCAAGCGGTTAAAAAGCGGTTCGGAGCGGTTCAAAAGCGGTTCAGAGCGGTTCAAAGGCGGTTCAAAGCGGTTCAAAGCGGTTTAAAAGCGGCTAAAAAGCGTCTCAAATGTTCCTTCTTGGGCTAGCTGAATCGCGATAAGGCTTGCATGGAGTAGTGGGGGGTAAATTAGCCAAAAATGACCAGAATCGACCTATGATCGATTTTGTGCTCGAACTGTCATAGCACCTTTACTATTGATGTGAAGAACTGTCGTATACATGCGCTTTTTTCACTTACGATAAAGTAACGCTTTTTTTGTCGCTATTTCTACATTCATTCTTATACTTTCAAAAGCTGCGTTTGACGTTCTACATTCTACGTTCAGTCGAAGAAATGCATAGCTTTAAAATCTTGAGCTTGCCAGATTTAAAACCGTGTGACTTTTGTTTGTTCTGCTTTGAAAGGAACCCAATTTGGGTTGATGGAAGCAGTAAAGCAAAAAAAGGCAGTGCTCCCAAATGCCCTTACCAAAGAAGACTTCTAGCTCTGCTTTGATCAATGGAAAAAACGTATGGAAAGATGTGTGGCGAGGGAAGGAGAGTATATTGATGGGGAGTGTTCAAATGTAGAATAATTTGTATAATAAAACCCTTTTTCGTAATCTGCCTCGTTATTTAAAAGTTATTTAAAGGTCTGGTCCAAAAGAGCAAAAAACCGTTCCAGAACCGTTACAAAACAAATCAGTACTTTAAAGGTATTAAGATTTCGTCTAGTGCGCAGTTCTTGGACGGTTCTTAATTAGTTCTTTTGGTCTGTTGGAACAAACCTTAAAAGTCAGATCTCGTATTATATGTAATAGATCACGGGAATCCCAGAAGTGTAAAAAAAATCGAGAGATCCGTTATACATGACAAACAAGGTATTGGTGTTTTATAATATTTACCAAAGTACCTCGTAGGTTGATATTAGTTAACTATAATTCCGTTTCACGTCTCTCGAGTCACTAAACCATTGAATTTCATCATTTCAACCATACAAAAACAAACTTTCAAATAACCCTCAGGTAACTATAATTACCCGGATGTGAAAATGCCTTTTCCTTTTAACAAATGAATAAGCAACAGGTTAACATTGATGTGTTTTGCTTTTCAGCTATTCAACTTTGTGTAATAATTACGAGTCTTATCAAATTTCAAAGTTGTTTTGAAGCTAAGAATAACGTTTGATAAAATATTCACTTTATTAGTTAATCAATAACTAATATTAGAGTGGTGGAAGGAAATAGTGAAAATTTTGAAGATATACTTGTTACGAGGGTTGTCTTTTTAGTTTTGGATATCGCCGCTTAGAATGCGCCACTAATAGAATCTTTAGACATAAATCTATATAGTCTATAAACTTTTTTGGCTTTATACAATACTAAAAAGACAACCCTAATATAGGGCTACTAAAGCGAACGTAGAAAAAGCGACAGAATGTATTGTTAGATTAGATTAGATGTTTATTGGGTTGGCTGTTAGCCTGTATCACTGCGACCTTTGCAGATCTATTGTGACCACCCATTATCTCAAGAATAGGATTAGAGAATCTTGTCCAGTCCTGCCCTCTTAATGAGACTTAATAGCCTTGACAGTGGCCACTCCGCACAACTTGGAGCAGCCGGTTTCTCCTCTCCCAGTACTAGATACCGCGTCCTTGCAAGGCCTTCGCATTGGCATAGGACATGAAATGCGGTCTCCTCCTCCTCTTGGCAGTATTGAAAGATGTCTTCATCTGCCAAGTTCAACTGACTCATGTGTTTCTTGAGCCTACAATGTCCTGTCAAGAGACTGACAATCATTCTGACATCGTTTCGCCTTTGTGATAGCAGCTCTGCAGTAAACTTCGCCGAGTGTCCCTTTATGGAGACTTTGGCTTGTCGCTTGCCCGGTGATTTTTCCCACCACTCCTGGGCCTTCTCTAGCCTCCATTTCTCAATGGCTGCCTTTCTGAATGTGTCAGCAACTCCGCTGAATGGTTCCGGGCCAATCATTGGCTGTATTGTTACATATGGTATAAAAAAATTCACGCATTAATCAATAAAGTCTTCTTCTGGGTTGTTTTGTTGATCTTAATAAACGATAATTCTGAGAAAAATTTAAGAAAATTGAATTTTCATCTTTTGCGTTACCCGTTTTAGTTTTATGGTGCTCAACTGCAGTAAAGAGGATTATGTAAGTTAAGGCATAAATAAGAAGAAGAAAATAAAGAAAATAGATAATTACAAAGAAAAAGCTTTGTATTACAAATGAGTATACAATAAAAAAAGTGTCAAGCGGCTTTCAGGGCGATAACGAAGTTGTGTTTTTTTTTTAAGGGAATTTCTAATTGCTGGGAGTTAATACAGCAATGTCGAGATTTATTCGACAAAAGAGACAATTGTTAGTACATCTACATTTTTTTTAGCAAGGCATTGGTGTAGATGTTATTTAATATAAATGGTGATTTTCTAAAATTGAACAAGTGAGAGGTGTCAAGGGACACCCGGATGAAGCGAAGCTCCTTTCGATTAATTAGTGAAGGAATTGTAATTTGTAAACACAACAGAGTGTTTATACATACATAAGCATTTATTAATGTCTGTATAAAATCTCTACTTACCTAACTCCATCAGCAATATCCGCAATTTGTGAAGAAACACTGTCAGGATAAATTATTGTTATTATTATATTATTTATTAGCTACAAAAAACCTGTATAAACTTTTAACAAAGTCGCGACACTACACTGTTCAAAGCAAAATAGAAAATAGTAAATCCATTATTACCTGAATATTTTCAATAGTTCGTTTCTTTTAACAAAAGTGTTCATTCATACAATACCAGAGGTTTAGATGACATACATATACCAAAAATTACTTTTTATTTCAATTTAATTTAAATCAGGAATTAACAATTTAATACAAAATTTTAAAATATTTGACAGTAACTGACAGTTAAGGTAATTTGACGTACCTAACTAGTCAAGTTACGAACTATTTTTAAAATGTTTATGAATTTATTTATTTACATTTTTTGGTCTAAATTTTTTCCGGCTAGTCTCAGTCGTAACGCGCGAAAGGGAACTTCGTTCCAACAAGATTTTTGCACAATTTCCTCGCTATTAGATGATTAAATACTTACGTTTAATAAAAACGTGCGCTTGGGTTCTGCTTTTAGCTTTCACACCTTTTTCAATATTTACAGCGCTATAACTTGCATAGTCTTAAAAGAAAATGTAAATCAGAATAAAATACAAAGAAAAAAAACAGGAAAATATTTAACATCTCAAATATCTCGCAGAGAAACGAATCTAAGAAAGTGTTTTTTATTTTTGTATAATTTTAATAAATTTTTATTTGCATTAAAGTGCTAACAAGTTATTTTTTTATAAAAAAATTTATTGTAATTACATAGTATATTGTAATACAAGTGTTACAATGACAGGCTTCGCGGTTCGTTTCACAAACTGCACTCGTACTACAAATTGTCATTGTAATTCGAGTGTTACATACTATTTTTTATAATGAACTTTTAAAAGTATAAAAAAATAAATAAAATGAGAGTTTTTCGAAATATTTATTTATGTTGGCAATCTTGACACTTGACAGTTTTAATGATTTTAAATTTGAATGTTTGTTAAATTTGTATAAAATATTCTGAATTTCGCAATATCGCTGATAATGTAGTTAATAATTTACTACAACATACTTCTTGATAACTCTTTCGTTTACAATCAGTGCAGTGCAACCAATTGTGTAAAACAAAAAGTTACCAAAAACAGTGTTACAATGAATCTATTTCGATACTATTTTTAGTGTCGAAATAGAAACTTGGTGAACGTGAATTATAAAAAAATATGTTCATAATCAAAACGAATTTGTGGTTATTTAAAACATAGTTTATGAAGCTAAGATTGTTGTTTTAAAGCTAAGGTAATGACCTCCATATTTTAAGAGTTTATTTGACAGGTATTTGATCTTCTCCTCGTGACTTACTATTTTTTAATTTATCTATTCCTTGTTTCACATCTTTTTGGGAGATTGCGGTCTTTTCGTCAGTTATTAAATTTGGCGTTTCTGGTAAAGATTCTTCGTTTTTTTTTTCAACATTTCTGTCAGGAAGGCCACCCATGTATACGATTTTATGTGTTGCATTTTAACTAGTTCTGTCATTTCGCTTCTTTCTTATGAAGCGTCTTACTTGTATCTGTTATCCGTAGAAATTCATCTCTAGTCCTTTTGTGAATCTTTACCAGTAATCTGTTTTTGTTTTTCTTACCCATTGATTTTTTCTTCTTTTCTTCTTTTCTCCGCTTGTATTACCCACTAGGTGGATCGAGTAGCTTGGTGGGTGATATTACCATTTGGCGGAGTTGCTGACACATTCAGAAAGGCGGCCATTGAGAAATAGAGGCTAGAGAAGGCCCAGGAGTGGTGGGAAAAATCACCGGGCAAGCGACAAGCCAAAGTCTTCATAAAGGGACACTCGGCGAATTTTACTGCAGAGCTGCTATCACAAACGCGAAACAATGTCACAATGATTGTCACTCTCTTGACAGGACATTGTAGGCTCAAGAAACACATGAGTCAGTTGAACTTAGCAGATGAAGACATTTGTCGATACTGCCAAGAGGAGGAGGAAACCGCATTTTATGTCCTATGCCAATGCGAAGGCCTTGCAAGGACGCGGTATCTAGTACTGGGAGAGGAGAAACCGGCTGCTCCAAGTTACGCAAAGTGGCCACTGTCAAGGCTATTAAGTCTCATTAAGAGGGCAGGGCTGGACAAGGTTCTCTAATCCTATTCTTGAGATAATGGGGGTCACAATAGATCTGCAAAGGTCGCAGTGATACAGGCTAACAGTCAACCCAATAAACCTCTAATCTATTCTACCAGTCCCAAGCTCGGATACAGGAGGAGGGTTGTAGGGCTAGGTTAGCAACCTACCATATAAAAAAATAAAAAAAAGCTTAAATAAATGGTGAAAAGCCTTGGACTAGAAAATATGGTAACAAGAAAGGCGAGGAAAAGACGAAAAACTGGAAAACGAATAATATAATGAGGGTGGCTACGGGGAACATAACCGAGATCAGAAAATAGAAAAAGAGTTGGACTAGAAAATATGGTAACAAGAAAGGCGAGGAAAAGACGAAAAACTGGAAAACGAAAAATATAATGAAAGTGGCTACGTGGAACATAACCGAGATCAGAAAATAGAAAAAGAGTTGAGAGTAATATAATAATAAAATTAACCTTTATGAAAATATCATTTCGGTATACCATAATTGTTCCGACAAATCCTCGACAACAAATTTCGTAAAATTAAACTAAATTTAATGATAATAATCAATCTAAACACAGTGAGTGATTGATGCTATACCTATAGTTGTGGGTCATTTATCATTTGGAAAACAAGGGAAATTTGCATAGTTTTTGATGTCACTATTGCATATGTTTATACTAATTTATGGTCTCATGTCTCGTTTATCAACATTAATATACCTAAAATGATGTATTTATCAGGTAATGGTAAATTATTGTTCAACGAGGTAAATTACGTTCTTGATATTATCCTTAATTTTTTAAATAAATTTTATAGATTACAATTTTTTTAACCGGAAGCGATTTAACGTACTATAAACTAAAAGCTTTTGGTAAAATAAAAATGTAAATTTAACAATATAAATCTGTATAATTTACAGTATGTACTAATTAAAAATTCATATCAACTTTCCGCTCCGATAATTTTTTGTAAAAAACAGTCCAATTCTACTGTTCATAAAACATTTTAGCTGCATCATTTATTTTTCGTTTTCAGATTATCTACCAGTGTTGTATTTTTAATTACTTTTTTTAATGTACCTACATTACGTATTACATATATCATATTGATAAAAATAATAAAATATGTTACAAAAAGTTATGGAAAAAATAATGGGCCATTAACAAATGCGAAATTTAGTAATTTGCTTTATATGTATATATATATGAGCAATATAAGGGGGGACAGATACACCTGTGACCTATAAGATCTATTGTGTCCCCCTTTTCTTGCTATATTTCTGATGATTTTCCAGACTTATAGCAGCTCTTCTTGTCCTATCTTCCTTAGAAAGTTTAGGATATCATTGGGTTTCAAGTTAGTTAGTTCTTCTTTTTCTATTTCGTATGATCCTTGGTATTTCACCCTAGAATTACTTAATGCGATGCATTCTGAGAGTATGTGTATTGAGGTTTCATCCTCTACCTCACAAAATCTGCAGTTTGCTTCCTTTATAGTTTATCCAAAACCACTTGAATAGGCGTGGTCAACGCTCTTTTCGAATTTTCAAGAATTCTTTTCATGTGCGTACAAGTGTGAGTCGGGAAGTTAAAAGCAACATTAAATAGATATTTTACTAGGTTCTTTCATATAATGACGTTCTTTTGAGTTTCCCCTGGTAAAATCATAAAAATAATTCCTATCTAAGTAGGTCTAGTTCTACTATACCAATCCTAGTTTCTTCAAGTGCTCTCTTAATCGGCAGTTATTCCTGTTATAATTCGCAGGTTTTTTTACTAAGCTTAAGACAACTGTGAGATCTCTTCTGGTTTCCCAGGAGCCTCTTCGATTGTCTTAGTCCTTCTAGATCATTCCAGTACTCGGAGTTTTCGCTATCCATTTTTTCTTTAGTTTTTCTAAGATTGTACTACTGCTGATTCCACAAGATTTCTGGTCCCAGGTATAAGGTTTCAGCTCCTTCTTTTGCCAGCTTGTCTAGTGTTTCGTTTCCTTCTATTCCTATATGTCCTGGAATCCATAGGAGAGTAACAGTATTATTCTGTCCTAGTTCGTTTAATTTGCCTTAGCATTCCTTCCGAATACCAAATTTAAATCAAATTGAAATGTTGAATAGGTCGTCGGTTATAAAAAATTCCCCATATCAAATGTTTTAAGAACCAACAAAAAATCATGATTCACTTCTTTAAAAACCAAATTGATTCAGTTTATTGTGAGATAAATTGAGAAAAACACACACGAATACAGATCAAGCTGAGAATCCCTTTTTTTAAATAACGAATTTATTTAATCAAAAATTGTGTTTTATTCTAATAAATGGTGAATGCGCATTGCTCTCACCATTTTTTTAGTAGTGAAAGTTCCCCACGATTTCTCTGGTCTGCCATCATCAGACCTTGATTTCTTCATGGTGGGACCATCTTTAAAATATCTTTTTTCAACAACAAAAAATTGATTTAGTTAACTGTGAGATAAATGAGGAAAAACATAGATAAATACAGATCAATCTGAGAACCCCTTTTTTTAAATAACGAATTTATTTAATTAAAAATTGTGGAGGTTTTACTCTAATAAATGGTGAATGCGCAGTTGCTCTAACCATTTTTTTAGTAGTGAAAGTTCCCCACGATTTCTCTGGTCTGCCATCATCAGACCTTGATTTCTTTATCGTGGGACCATCTTTAAAATATCTTTTTTCTACAAAAAAAAAATTAGTTAATTGTGAGATAAATGAGAAAAAACACACACGAATACAGATCAAGCTGAGAATCCCTTTTTTTAAATAACGAATTTATTTAATTAAAAATTAAAGAGGTTTTATTCTAATAAATGGTGAATGCGCAGTTGCTCTCACCAATTTTTTAGTAGTGAAAGTTCCCCACGATTTCTCTGGTCTGCTATCATCAGACCTTGATTTCTTTATCGTGGGACCATCTTTAAAATATCTTTTTCCAACAAAAAAAAATTGATTTAGTTAATTGTGAGATAAATGAGGAAAAATACACACGAATACAGATCAAGCTGAGAATCCCTTTTTTTAAATAACGAATTTATTTAATCAAAAATTGTGTTTTATTCTAATAAATGGTGAATGCGCATTGCTCTCACCATTTTTTTAGTAGTGAAAATTCCCCACGATTTCTCTGGTCTGCCATCATCAGACCTTGATTTTCTTATCGTGGGACCATCTTTAAAATATCTTTTTCCAACAAAAAATAATTGATTTAGTTAATTGTGAGATAAATGGGGAAAAACACATACGAATACAGATCAAGCTGAGAATCCCTTTTTTTAAATAACCCATTTATTTAATTAAAAATTGTAGAGGTTTTATTCTAATAAATGGTGAATGCGCATTTGCTCTCACCAATTTTTTAGTAGCGAAAGTTCCCCACGATTTCTCTGGTCTGCCATCATCAGACGTTGATTACTTTATCGTGGGACCATCTTTAAAATATCTTTTTTCAACAAAAAAAAATTATTTAGTTAATTGTGAGATAAATGAGGAAAAACATACATAAATACAGATCAAGCTGAGAATCCCTTTTTTTAAATAACGAATTTATTTAATTAAAAATTAAAGAGGTTTTATTCTAATAAATGGTGAATGCGCATTTGCTCTCACCATTTTTTTAGTAGTGAAAGTTCCCCACGATTTCTCTGGTCTGCCATCATCAGACCTTGATTTTCTTATCGTGGGACCATCTTTAAAATATCTTTTTCCAACAAAAAAAAATTGATTTAGTTAATTGTGAGAGAAATGAGGAAAAATACACACGAATACAGATCAAGCTGAGAATCCCTTTTTTTAAATAACGAATTTATTTAATCAAAAATTGTGTTTTATTCTAATAAATGGTGAATGCGCATTGCTCTCACCATTTTTTTAGTAGTGAAAATTCTCCACGATTTCTCTGGTCTGCCATCATCAGACCTTGATTTCTTTATCGTGGGACCATCTTTAAAATATCTATTTTCAACAAAAAAAAATGATTTAGTTAATTGTGAGATAAATGAGGAAAAACACACACGAATACAGATCAAGCTGAGAATCCCTTTTTTTAAATAACGAATTTATTTAATTAAACATTGTAGAGGTTTTATTCTAATAAATGGTGAATGCGCATTTGCTCTCACCATTTTTTTAGTAGTGAAAGTTCCCCACGATTTCTCTGGTCTGCCATCATCAGACCTTGATTTCCTTATCGTGGGACCATCTTTAAAATATCTTTTTCCAACAAAAAAAAATTGATTTAGTTAATTGTGAGATAAATGAGGAAAAATACACACGAATACAGATCAAGCTGAGAATCCCTTTTTTTAAATAACGAATTTATTTAATCAAAAATTGTGTTTTATTCTAATAAATGGTGAATGCGCATTGCTCTCACCATTTTTTTAGTAGTGAAAATTCCCCACGATTTCTCTGGTCTGCCATGATCAGACCTTGATTTCTTTATCGTGGGACAATCTTTAAAATATCTTTTTCCAACAAAAAAAAATTGATTTAGTTAATTGTGAGATAAATGGGGAAAAACACATACGAATACAGATCAAGCTGAGAATCCCTTTTTTTAAATAACCCATTTATTTAATTAAAAATTGTAGAGGTTTTATTCTAATAAATGGTGAATGCGCAGTTGCTCTCACCAATTTTTTTGTAGCGAAAGTTCCCCACGATTTCTCTGGTCTGCCATCATCAGACGTTGATTACTTTATCGTGGGACCATCTTTAAAGTATCTTTTTTCAACAAAAAAAAATCATTTAGTTAATTGTGAGATAAATGAGGAAAAACACACACGAATACAGATCAAGTTGAGAACCCCTTTTTTAAGTAACGAATTTATTTAATTAAAAAGTTTATTCTAATAAATGGTGAATGCGCATCTGCTCTCACCATTTTTTTAGTAATGAAAGTTCCCCACGATTTCTATGGTCTGCCATCATCAGACCTTGATTTCTTTATCATGGGACCATCTTTAAAATAGCCTTTTAAAAAAAAGAATCATCAAAATCGCAAAATTGGTTCATAAACGATGCATTTATTACCGAACAAACATAAAAAATCGGTCGATATGAGAAACCTCATCCTTTCTGAAATCGGTTTAAATGTTATCGGATAGCTTACCAGAAAAAAATTGTGTTGTTGATTAAAAGGAACACCTTATAGAAGCTGATTTTAATACCTGCTAGCTTACCAGAAGTAACTTATGTTGTTGAATACGAGGAACACTTTATAGAAGCTCTTCCAGTTCTATCTTTTTAGAATGTTTAGGATATCGTTGGGCTTTCGTCTTTTTCTTCTATTTTGTATGACCGTACGTATCTGACCCTAGAAGTAATGCATATTGAGAGTATGTGTATTGAGGTCTCATTCTCTACCTCATAAAATCTGCACTTTGCTTCATCTACCAATCCTAGTTTCTTCATATGGCCTCGTAATCGGCACTGCTCGGTTAAAATTCCTTTTATTATACCGGTTCTTCTTACTAAGGTTTAGACAGCTGAAAGATCTGGTGATAGTTTCCAGGAGCGTCTTCGATTGTCTCAGCCTTTCTAAATCGTTTTAGTACTTGGATTCTCCATGCACTTCTTTCCTTTGTTTTTCTAAGAATGTACTACTGCTGATTCCACAAGATGGTTCTGGTGGGGATTCAGCTCTACAATACTTGTTATATCGCAATGAAACTCTAGATTTATGTAAACAAAAGATTGAGGTTAGATTTATGTCCAAAGATTATTGGTGGCATGTTCTAAGCGGCTATATGCAAAACTAAAAAGATAACCCTCGTAGTTGTACCGAAAATGCTACGTATTTTTCAGTACGAAGAAGATATTAATATATTCATTAAATTTGGTTCATTCAGCTACTTTGGTAGAGCTAACGTTGTGTAACTACACACATAAATTTTAAGAATATATATAAATCAGATATATAAGACTACTTATATTAATTGTTTTTAGGGTCTAATTTTCTTAAGTGTATTTGCTAGAAACCAATCAACAAAAAGAAACCCATTCAGCTGTCATGGTTAATAAATTATTGGCTATTTCCTGAAGAAAAGTGACCCACATCTCCACCTCGGTAAAGTGACATATTAATCAATCAAGGGAATTTTCAAGCTCAGCCCTTTCGAATGCAACAAGCTCCATGGCAAGAGAATTGATCGTTCATTATGTTGGAAATATTTCATATAAAGGAATGATATGAAGTCGGTGTTGGTGGTGTTATATTCTCGAAAACAATACCGCAGCTGAAGATATATGACGTAGTGAAATATTAGACGTTTCTAATACAACACATCCATCATGCAGTACAAATCGATTTGGCATTTAAAGTAATACCTAAATCGTAAAGGATGTTGTTTGATTACCTGCTACTCCTAAAGGATTGTTTTGTTTAATGTATTAATTTACTACATGGAAATTGGATACGTTAATTAATCGTTAAGATTGTTTGGATCAATTAAAATTACATCCAACTATTTGTACCTAGATTAATGTACTTCTATGGTATCTACTTTACCGATCATCCTCGAAACTCGTTTAGAATCAGGCAATCAGCATTTTATAATAATAAAGTCAATACCGAATTATGGATTTCAATACAGGAATTGGATTTGTTATATATTCAAAAGATAGTTATAAAATATATACATTTCATAGCGTCATTATCATCAAATTTGTACAGAACTGCGGCAAATAGAGAACATGTCAAAATTGCAGTTTATTTAAGTTTATCGGATAAAATATAGTTACATTTTCTAAACCCTTATACCCTTATGTCAGAATGAAGTGTAATAAATAAAATATTTCGTTGCCTACAAAAAAGGATCCTCAGAGAACGTATGTAAAGCTAGAAAGGTCAAGTCGGCAGAGTCACTCGTATTATATCTCAAAATTTAGTGCTGATAACAGATATTTGGTGCTGTGATAGGGGGACTAAGAATGATAACACTGCTAACTTTTCATTAAGCTAGCAGTGTACCATCCGTGACCGCGCTAAAACGGAAACTAATGGAATTAAAAGACGTCACTATTAAGTACTCAATTAGTGGTGCCAGTACAGCAAAAGATTTTTGAAAAATATATTTTTTTTTCAAATCAACTCCTGCTAGTATAACTACGCTAGCAGCCTTAATTATTTTTACTCATCGTTAAATATAAATTATCTTAATATTTTCTACTAACAAATCTTAGAATAAAATTCGGTGAGTCGTTAGCTTAGTTTAAAAACACATTTTTTACAAAAGTAAATATTATTTTTATCATTGAAAATAATATTTTTTGCATACAACATTGGAGTTTAATATAATTCAAGTAATAATAATTATTATCCAAAAATCTTTTGCTGTACTGGCAGCATTAATTGAGCACTAAATGGTGACGTCTTTTAGTTCCATTAGTTTTCGTTTTAGAGTCTTCTTCTAGCTCTCAAGACTGCTGGCGTCGTAGTAGTTGATTTGAAAAAAAATAAAAAATAAAATATTTTTCAAAAATCTTTTGCTGTACTGGCAGCACTAATTGAGCACTAAATAGTGACGTCTTTTAATTTCATTAGTTTCCGTTTTAGCGCGGTCACGAATGGTACACTGCTAGCTTAATGAAAAGTTAGCAGTGTTCTCATTTTTAGTCCCCCTATCACAGCACCAAATATCTGTTATCAGCACTAAATGAGCACTAAATTTTGAGATATAATACGAGTGATTCTGCCGACTTGACCTTTCTAGCTTTACAGACGTCCTCAGAGAGGGTAGTCTTTTTAGTTTTGCATAGAGCCGCTCAGAAGGTGCCACCAATAGAACCTTTAGACACAAATCTAACCTCAATCTTTTGTTGACATAAACCTAGATTTTCATTTCAAAACAACAAGTCGTGTAGGTACAGTGAAAGGTTAAAAGCGCTACGGGCTATACGTAGAGATCGCAGATTCAAATCCTGGAGGATGTGACATTTTTTCAAGTTATCCTTAATGTCATTTTTTGTTGGTTTAATTTCTAAATTTTATTAATTTGTATTTCTGAGATTAAGTGATTTTGTTATAGCTCTTATATACAATGAAACATTTTTAATTCCCGTGGTTTAATTTCAAGCTTGTGTTAAAGAAAATTATTCACTTTCTAAGCTTCAGTTCGTTAACAGAAACATCCATTCACTTTTACGAAAACGAAATAACGGTGTAGAAGTTGCTTTTTGCTTAATAATGAATTTTCATTTCAGACGACTCTCTCTCTTTGAGAATATTCTATAAAGAAACAGACAGAAGAATAATCTGAAATTAACTTGTACAATGAAAATTTAATGTTTTTGTACTAATAATATAAATATCGAGGAAAGTAATAAATGCTAAAGAAAAAGTGTTTATTCAAATTTGCCTTGGTGTAAGTTTCTTTTAGAAAACCGTTTTATGTTGTCCAATATGGTTGAAAATGCAATTTTCTTTTAAACTACCGCATCTTTTCTCCTTCACAGGATTACCGTCGCTACTAGAAAAAGAATAAATATAAAAACAATAAGCATTCTTTATTGATTAGGTCTCGTTCACCAGAAGGTCGCTTAGTATTGAAAAATTCATCTACAAGAAAACTATTTTTAAAAAAGAAATTTTCTATATCACAGTTAAAGCTTAAACTGAATCCTTGATTAAAAGTTAATTTTAAAATAGGATAATTTTTGTATTAGCTTGTTCAGAATGTAACGGGTAGCTCTTTTAGACACCAGATTCAGTAAAATTCGATTTCAGTTAAAAATAAAGATTTATTTCTAAAATCCTATCCTACTTCCTATCCTACTCCTACTAATATTATATAGGCGAAAGTTTGTTTGGATGGATGTATGGATGTATGGATGTTTGTTCCTCTTTCACGCAAAAACTACTAAACGGATTTTAATGAAACTTTACAGTAATGTAGCTTATAGATCAGAATAACATATAGGCTATAATTTATAAAGATATTGTGTGAATTGTCCAAAATATAACGATAAATGTCATTTAAGTCTGAAAAAATTCTGCAATCTGCGAGCTACTCAGGCGTGTGCTGCAAAAACAGTTAGTGCTACATGTATATAATGTATGGTGAAAATATTTATCCTACTAATATTATATAGGCGAAAGTTTGTTTGGATGGATGTATGGATGGATGTTTGTTCCTCTTTCACGCAAAAACTACTAAACGGATTTTAATGAAACTTTACAGTAATGTAGCTTATAGATCAGAATAACATATAGGCTATAATTTATAAAGATATTGTGTGAATTGTCCAAAATATAACGATAAATGTCATTTAAGTCTGAAAAAATTCTGCAATCTGCGAGCTACTCAGGCGTGTGCTTACATAAAGACCTTGATTTTATTCGAATTACACGCAGACGACGTCGCGGGTAACAGCTAGTAAATTATATACCTACATTAAAACACGAAAATAAAAATGTTATCCTTATAAACTAAACAAAAATAAATCTGCAATCCCTCTGGTCCTCGTATGAATTTCCTTGTAAAAAAATAAATCAAGAGGGTGGTTAGCGTAATCTATTAAGGGTAGATTCGAACCGATCAATACTCGGCTACGAGGTAGGATAACCCTTGGTCAATACCCAAGGATCGGAACGGTGTAACCGATCAATACTTGGTTACGGGGTAGGACAACCCTTGGTCAATACTCAAGGATCGGAACGGTGCAACTGATCAGTACTCAGTTGCGGGGCAGGATAATCCTTGGTCAATACTCAAGGATCGGGACGGTACAACCGATCAATACTCGGCTGCAAAGGCAGGGAAAGTCGGTGGCTACTGGTCAATACCCAGAGCCCAGGTTGGAGTTCTTCTAAGATCAGTACTCTCAGTTGAACTCTTCTTCTTCAGCGATGGAACGATGGCATCGGCTTTTTATCCACGCTGAACGGTGCTCCCACTTACTGAATAGGTCTGCGCGAGTCTTGACGACGTGTCGTATCTTGTTCGCGCACCTCGAACGGATGGTGGGAATGCTGGCAAATACAAACGATAACGTGGGATTTCTGCGTTATCGTTAAAAGAACTTCAAAAAATATAATATTCCGGTCAAATTAAGCCAGAGAATATAAATTAATCTTCATTAAGCTAAAAATATGTAAAATTACTAAAACATAATTAAAAACAATATTTTAAAATTGCCCATCATTTCGGCATGTACAAAAAACTTTACTGGACGTCAAAGGTCAAAAAAATTTTCTTCAAAAGTTATATCGTAAAATTACTTAAAACAAAAACTGAAGATTATAAAATTATCTATAAAAAATGTATTCTTTCCTAAAAACCACCGTTTCTGAGATATAATGCTTCCAAAAGTTGTAAGTGTCTTTGAATGCACCATTTTCCACGTCACCTCTCAGGTAGTGTAGTTCAATACCAAACGAACATAACACTAGATTACAAAATAACGCTTCAAGAGTTATCCAACGCACTTTATTAAATAAAGAACAACAAGTCAGCAGGAAATGACTACATATATGTAGAAATTCTAAAAGCGCTAGATAATTCCTCACCTAAAAACTTTATTTGACCTCGTTTGGACTCAAGAGGAGGTTGCATAAGAATTCCGAGACGCACTTATAGTAAACCTATACCAAAACAAAGGGGTCGCTGCAGACTGTAGCAAATTTAGAGGTATATCTTTACTATCCGTTGCAGGCAAGGTTCTCAATAGAATAATGGTAAATCGGCTCCTGCTTTATATTGACAAAATTCTCCTCAGACATAAAGTGGCTTCAGGTCACAAAGATCTATATCCAATTTGATTTTTATCCTACGACAGCTGCAAAAGAAAACACTAGAGCATCAGGACAATATATACATTGCCTTCATCGATATTATAAAGACATTCGATTCTATAAACAGAGACGCCTTGTTAAGAATTTTGGCAAAGTTTGGCATTTCCCTAACAAGCCTTCACACAAACATTTACCCCAGTGTTCTCCATAACGGAAAAGTAACCAGCTCCTTCCACACGCAGACTGGGCTTATCAAGCTCTTGGTCTTGAATTAAATTCAACCAAAACTAAGATTCCGTCAGTGGCTCAGCTCATCAGCACTGTCAAATCTTTTTACACCGGTAACAATTGGATAATGTGAAGTAATTTAATCATCTTGAGAGCACTCTAAATACCAAAGAAACTATTGACAAAGAAATAACAGAGTCAGTACTGCATTAAAGGCTTTCTGGAGGTTGCAGCGCAGAGTTTTTGATAACCACGATCTAACACTGGCTGTATACCAAGCAGCTCTCTCTAACTCTACATATTTAAACTCGTGAGCGCAAACAACCAAGACATGTACGTCAAATGATGCACTTTCGAATATCCAACCAAGATATTCTTAGAAGAAGTGTCTGCTTGTAGAGATTTAAATCTCCCGTGCTCGCCTACGTTGGGCAGGTCATGTCTATCGATTGGATGACAATTGACTAGAAAAATGTGTACATTTTGGAAAACTAAGCAAGGTCCGTAGACAAAGAGGCCAGGAAAAACGTTATAAAGACGTTTTACACAAAACACTGAAAACAGTTAATTTAGCAGGAAACTGGAAACGCTATGCAACTGATAGGAGCAATTGGACCCAAATTCTCAACCCTGTCGATATTTATTCGCAAATTATTAAATCGAAAACTTTTCTTTTTGTACATACAAAAAAAAATACGCCAATGCAAGAATTAAAGTCTGTCGGCACTCTCTGAGGCTATTTTGTTTAATCATTACAACGAAAAACTTTACTACACAACAACTTCCTACAAAACTTGCTCGTAAAAGATTTTTGTAACTAACTTTCAACAAGAGAAAATACTTTGTTTATACGAATTACTTTCTTATTCGAAACTCCCAAATTTCTACATTTAAAGAACTCGTTTCTCAACTTGTTAAACTGTCAGATAAACTAGGATAAAGAAGTAATGAGTTTTTTCTCTTGCATAAATATTTTCCGTTAAAGTGGTTTTCATTAGGACTCAAAGGGATGGGCTCTTTGATGGATTAGTTGTCATTTTGGGGATAGGCTTTCTCGCTTGCTACGAAATTATTTTTATATGCGTATACACGCTATTACCAAAAAGCTATGTTATTATAATATTTAGATTTTTTACCAGTAAATTAACACCTCTTTATCAGTAATATCCTAATCAAAAATACAAATTTTAAATTAAAATTAAAAATGTTTTATAAGTAGTATAACAAGCGGGCTCCCAGGACCGATGGTAAGCATGCTATCGAGGAGCCTCACCTCACCTCACCTGAACTCACCTACACTCACCTGTCCTACAAGAACTCACCTTCACTCACCTGTCCTACAAGAACTCACCTTTGATTTACCTGTAATTTTACCTGTCATTTTTGTCACCCTACCTTAACCACCCCTCATCAGCCACCCCTCATGATCATTATCCCCTCGGGGAGCTCTATGCCTTTTGAAGAACGCTTAGCAGGATAAGTGAACGAAGAACTCAAGAAAGCTCTTATTACTCATTTTTACATGCAAAGTTAAAAACAGCTTCTGTCGATCAGTTACAAGACTTTTTCTAAGTTTTTTCATTATTTTAACTGTTTGGTCGGTGATTGATAACTTTCAAGTAGAAGTAAAAAAGTTAAATACTCACTTGAGACGGTTGTTTACGGATCACTATTAAATTGAACTTTATTATATGTTTTACTACTCATTCTTACCTAAAAACGGAGCAATGGTAAATGTCTCATAAATCTTCTGACACCCTTTTATGAGAACAGGTCGAAAAATAAGTCACAAACACCCTTGGATATTATGAACTCTAGTCAGTTACGTATTGCGTATAAAAAAGTTTATTTCCACAGAATAAAAGAAATGGCTTTTATGTTGTCACGCCGTTTTCATTTATTTTATATTTAATAAACTTTTCTTATAAAAAATATAAAACAAAAATTTTGGAGCTTACATATAACGAATGTTCTAAAACGTTTTGGCACAAAATTCATTGGCTTTAACTTTAACAAAAACAAAATTTGCCTTTGGAAACAAAAGTTTGATTACTTTGTCTAATGTTAATTGAAATTTTTAGCTTTAAGATATTTAGAAATAAAAATAACTATATACAAGTTTGTTGAGCGGTTATCCAAAGTTAATAATCTCAAGCACAACTCCTTCCTTTACCAAGGTGCTTGGTTAACTGTGACGGGTAAGCGAGTTATATTGTGATTGGGAAGTGACGGGTTTTAGCCGCTCCTAACTAAAGGCCTCGCTCTAGTATCTACCTCTAAAAAAGGTTACAGCGGTTTGTGTTCATAACTAGAGCCTTTCAGGTTTAAGACTCTAGTTTCCTTGCCTTACCAGATTTGCTGAATCGCTCTCTTCGCAAGGTTTACTATACTCTCATGACACCTTGATTTCCGAAGGTGGCACAGCCTGGACAACTTGGCACGTGCCAAATTTGATTATTTACCAAAAGGGAAACTTAAATTTGTATTAAAAATCAAAACACATTTATTTACTATAGATCCAGCGAGCGACCTCTAGTGGACGTCTGAAGAAATTTCCGTGACTTTAGTTTATGTGTTTATCAGCTAATCTAATAACTAATTTAGCAAATAGTGATTCTTCGTGACCTATCTAATAATTAGTATATATAATTTATTATTAAGTTTAAATTAATTTTGGCATGTTTATGTTTAAAAATTTAATATTCAATTAGTCATTGAAATAATAAATCGAGTTGGCAACAAAACGCACTTCTCCCTCCCCGGAAGTTTCGGTAGAGTCAATTTTTCGGTTTTAATACGCATATAGTTGCTTTTTTTACAATCTGTCCGTCTACGAATCAACAACTGATAATTGTTAGTGAATTTACTCGGTGAAACGCCATTCAGTGGGTGCATTTTATTCTGATAACATCGTGGTTGCCTTAATTGGATTTGTAATGCTAACACTATCATACTATCAATAACCTAAGCCTCATTTGGTGAATATTCCTTTGGTGATATTTTCTTTTTTTTTGGGGGAGGCCTAGATTTTTCCATTTTGTGGGATTTGTATGTGGTTAATTCACGTGTATGATTTGCTAAAATTTCGATACGTGGATTCGTGGACTGCCGAAATAGGATTTGATACAGGGTGTTGGTGGAATAAACATCGTCAGACTGACTGCTTTAACCCCTAATCACATAAAGGGGTCCTTTGGCTTGGCGCAAGCATTTACATTTTCTTTGGCTTGGCGCCAGCATCTACATTTCCTTTGGCTTGGCGCAAGCATCTACATTTCCTTTTGCCTGGCGAACATTCTTGGATCTGGTTAAATTTTTGGATCTGGTTAAATTCTTGGTTCTGGCTAAAACTTTTGTTGGCCCTAGCGAATATAGCTGGGAGTGTTGTAAGATCTGTGCACTACCGGGGACCAAGGCTGTACCTCACCACCATCGGAGCAGCGAGGCTAGTACAGTTAGCCTCTCTACAAGATCCTTTGCGCCAGAGAAGTTCATCAATCAGATAGGCCAAAATTATTTTTAAGTTTCAAGTCATTGTAACGGTCTTACCTATTTAATTTTGTAATATTGATTTGTATAAGCGGATGTATCATTTTATAGTTATACATTTTTAGGTACTAACTATTTAACCATTTCTTATTGCGCTGGGTGATCACTCATTTATTTAATACGCCAGTATATTAGCGGCATTGATTTTTTTTATCTCTTTTTCTTTAGCTTTTACCAATATCCATAGGATTTGTTAAATTGAACCGTTAGGTTTATTGTACCGAGTATTATTATTGTTGAAAATATAATAGATAGATCTAATTTTGTTGTCTTACTCAGCCAATCACCCACTCACCATATTTGCTATTCAATTAATTTTTTTTTCTCTTATTAAGATTCTTAAATTCTTTATTTATCTCCAGTAAGATAGGTCAGTGCCTGGAACATCAGGGGTTTCCGATTTGAACCGTTTAAATCGGTGGCGCGACTCACACTTTTTGTACTTACCCTCCACGACTGAGCTGGGCACAAATTTGCCAGTAGAGAAACCACTTATCCATCTTAGCTGGAGTTGGAAATTTCAATTCAAACCATTTGAATAATTTTTCAAAATTTGATTTTATTTTATTTTTATTAAAAGTACGTGGCAAACTGACCTGGTTTATTGCCACCAGAGGGCTATAGTTCAAGAGGATTTAAGCCTGACCACATCAGACAAGGAAGTGTGAGAAGTCCATTCCCGCTAAGAGACTTCCACACGCAACAAATAAATCAAGGTCTAAACCAGAAATTGAGATTGGGGCTCCTCACCAGACGTACCAATGTGTGCTTGAGTAAATTAAATTTATCTGGTATAACCCGCACCCGAAGTAAACCCTGTCCATTTAGCGATTTAAGCAAATGCTATTACGCGCTACTTGTAGTACCCTTGGTAGAAAGGCTTCTCTCCCAGCGTTTAAGGGCTGTCATTCTGAGCTCTAGTAATACCACTGATCTACTGAGAACTTAAATAGTTTTAAGGGTAAAAAACGTTGGGTGCAAAATCCACAACCTGACATCTCAAACGATTGCATTCACTGTTTACCCATGCCGTTGATACAACTGGTGGAACACTAAAAATCTATGGGGTCCAGAGAACCGAAATATTTCTTTTTCCCTATCAGTGTTTACGCATCCACTCAACTTGGACCGATAACTGCCGTGACAAGCCTCTCTCAATTTTAGTCTGCCTTAACGCCTAATATACTTAGACGAAGACAGGCCTCTGAGATTTCAGCAGTGTCTTTTACCCGACAAATCCAGGGTAGCTTGCACTGACCTGGTCTCGTCATTCTGGGCCTGTTTGATAGACATAATCAGGACCGCAGAATTTGTAGAAAAATTGCGCACTAAAAAATTTCATTATTTTGTGCGCAATTTTGAACAGCAGTGTATTGCGAACTTTGTGTGGAAGAAAGAGGGCTGAAGCTTAGAGTACTAAAACTTTATTGCCTTTTCCAATTGTCCACGAATATCATTATCAGACCTAGCATCTTTTCATTACTCAAGAGACCAACACACCACACCAGTTATTCTCAATAACTACTAAAATTTTAAACCGCAAATTGATTAATTAACATAACATTTAAATTGGTTTAATCTGTTTGGATTTGAATTTAAATTATTATTCTAGGATTTAGAAGCTTAGTTAGCTTTCAAGTTGTATTTATTTTGCGATATGCTACAATTTATATAAAACATCAAAATGCAAATTGTTTGTTAATATATTAAAATATGTATACCTAAATACTAACTTATATTTGTGTTAACACTGCGTTACTAACATTGGTGCATTTTCTTACAGCTTTTGTACTAACCGTCCATAATAAAAACTCGAAAAGTAAATAATTCAAATCTACAAGATCCGATATTAAAAATGGGCAGTTAAAAAGGAACGGCGCTAAAAAGCGTCAAAAAGGCCATATGATGCCCCACCTATGATGTACCCCATGGTGCAAACACACAACACAGATCCAAGTCAACCTCATATCGCTCTCATTGGTGAGCAGAGGCTACAACCTCTTCAGGAACAGAGTGCCCCTTCAGACGAAGAGGCTTTAGAAGAAAACAACTCATTACGTAGAAGGCATCGTAGGCCGTTACATAGGAGATTATTTACTTATGTTAGGGAAGCGTGGACTGGAGTTAAGTCTGCATTAGGTAAGTCTTTTTATCTGTCTTAATTCACTAACTGCTTTTAAGATTTGAAAAGTGGGCACAAAAGGCATTTTTTGCCAACATATATTCATGTATATTTACTTTTTTAATCGGGGAACCTTTGCCACTAAAATCCAAGCAGTAAAATAATATATCAATGGTTATTGGGCTGTTAGGCCGGCGTCGATTGTCTTGCTGACTTGACGTTTCGCCAACACGAGCGGTTGGCATCTTCAGAAGTTGCTTCCTGGTTGACAGTCTGCGAACTTTCTAAGCTTTCGACAACCAGATCGGTTGTCGTTTTCAAAGATACAAAATTTTAAAAGTACTTCTTATTTTAATGCTTTTTGGTTTTAAATTTCTAATTTGTTTCTTTATAAACTCAAAGTTTCCCAGTCCTGTTTTTAAACATAAATTATCAGTAACCAAAGTCTTTAAAGATTCCCTCTGCGAAATTGTTAAATTTAATCACTTTGAATTCTTGCTACATAATTTGTTTTACAAATACTCTTTGCAAAACAAGTCGGTTTTCTGAATTTCCCATCGTTTTCTATGCGGTAAACTTATTTAACAGTATACATTTTACAGAGCTTATTTTACTTTAATTATAAGTTTAGTAACAAATATGCTTTTATTTTTTAATTTTATTTAATTAAAAATTGTTTTTAAACTCGATGTGACTGAGGAAATTTCAAAGCTAGTTGCATGTTCATTATCAAATAAAACTTGTTGAATGCAATTCATTTTAACGATGTCATTTTGACCACTTAATGACCTAAACAAAGTCAAGGTGAATATCTCCGTTCATTGTTCTCTTAAAGTCCAATCACATTAGTAAGAATGTTCTATGTTTTGATGTTTTTAAGTAGGTTACGTAACTTCACCACAAGAACGAACCAGCGCCATGTAGACTAGAATCTAAAATCTGGAGACCCGCTTGCCACATACAGCTTATTTCGGATTCTAGTCTAAATGGCGACGTCTTTGAACGCCCTCAAATATTTGTTTTTGAGTCTATTGAGATATTTGTATGACACATCGAATACTACATTATATCAAAGTTTGAACAGGTTTAAACAAACTTTTCCGTAAAGATTATGCAGGATTGTTTAAAAAGAGACGAGATATATTAAACTGCTTCCTTTGTTGAACGTAATATTAATATTAATTTGTTTAAAGTCAGAAAGTTTCTTAACTAATTCATTGCAGTCATTTTGTATTTTAGACGTACAGGGTCCGGCGTAGTGTAACCAATTAAAATGGTCATAAATTCAGTTTGGACAACTACTCTCATTTAATTAAAAGTACAAAATGTATGAAAATAATACGAAATTCAGAATCGATTCACTTTTGCTCAATATGGCCACCTTGAGACCGTCTAAAAACGATTCGCAAGCTGCCCGAATGTGACTTGAAGGTATTTTGGCCCACTCGCGGACAATGGCTTTTTTCAGCGCCTTTTAGTTCGGACCTTGCTCTCCAAAATGGCCCAAAGGGAATAATCCATTTGATTCGCATCTGGTGAATTCGAAAACCATTGTGTGGACGTTATGAAGTTCGAAACGTTGTTTTTCAGCCATTCTTGGTTCACTCGAGCTTTGTAAGACGGCGCCGATTCCTGTTAAAACGTCCATGCTCTGCCACAGAAATGTTCGTCTGCCTACGGCTTCAAAGCAACCTCCAGAATACTTTCCCCATAATATTCTGCATTCACCTTGACGCCAGGCTCGATGAAAACGATTGGAGAGTGCCCATCTGTGGTTACAGCGGCTTAATTCATTATCTGTGGCGGGTGCTGCCTCCTGATGGCCAATCGATGACTCAAATTCTTGTATGAACGATGGGTCAAGTAAACTCTATCGTTTTGAGGATTAACGAATTGCTAAATTGGAAAAATTTCTCGTCAGAAAACACAATGTTTGGAAATTAACCGCTTTCGGCCCAGCAAA
Organism: Altica lythri; assembly: GCA_964028335.1. Taxonomy (NCBI): domain Eukaryota; kingdom Metazoa; phylum Arthropoda; class Insecta; order Coleoptera; family Chrysomelidae; genus Altica; species Altica lythri. The sequence continues at coordinate 6,574,463 of OZ034809.1, forward strand.
GCAACTCCTTCGCTCTCTGAAGTCTAACTTGTTGCTGCTCCGGTGTAAGATCATGTGCCTTTTGGATTTTGTACGGCTTGACCCGGAGATTAATTTTCAGTATGCGGCGGATGCTGCGGTCGGATATTTTCAGTTCTTTTGCCATTTTATTGGCACTTTGTCAGCGATTTCGCTCAAGTCGCTTTTTGACTTTTTGAACCATCTCACGTGACGTTGCAGTCTTTTGATGTCCACCTCCATGACGTTTTGTGATGCTGCCAGTATTATTGTAACGAGTTATGGTGCGATAAACGAAAACTTTATTCACTTCACGGTGTTTGAGCTCACGAACAATCGCTGGTTGTGATTTTCCAGCTAAATATAAAGCAATTACACTACTACGTTTAAAATCCATCACTGATTTCTTTTTTTTGCGTTCAGTTTTGGTAAAATGGTCTTGTGCACTTGTAAACAATACTCCTAACTGTCATTTAGCAACTTTGACGCACAGCTGAGGTCCTTGCGTCAGCTGCGCGAGCGGGCTGAAGTTGGTTACACTTCAAGTGCCGGACCAGGTAGGATCTCTTCTGAGTTCAAAATAGGAGCACGGTTAGATAACTGCAATCTTGTAAGAATTATGTTGGGATTGTCCTTAAGAAACTTTTTACTTCTATTGAAGAAGTTCAAAAAAATTGATGTACCATGAATCATAATAACCAGTATGGTGACGTTTTTTCTCAATTTCTCAATGAGTTGACCAACTCGTTTTGGCATACTGCGAATTTGGTTAATATAAGCTTATCCATGTTGTCCCATTCCTCTTGGTCGGCTATAACTAGTTCCTGAAGAATTACAGAAGGTTTTTTCTTCTTTTATTGCCCTAGCAATATGGTTTCACACTTAATCAATCGGATTCATGTCTGGCGAGTGCGCAGGTCAGTCCAATTTTTTGTACCCTTTTAGACGATGTGGCATGGCATTGTTATGTTAAAAAATAGAATTTCCACCAAATTCGTTGCCCAAAGGTTGAATAATAAGTTTGATAATGTTTTCGGCGTATATGGCACCTATCATGGTCTGCTTAATAAGAATAAGTGGAGTGTATTCTTTCGATTACAATTTAAAACTGCTATTTTTTAAAGATAACCATTATTTTCGGACTGAATCAATTTTTTGATAAAAATATTAATATTTATGACAGGATTAAATCTAGACATACATATTATTATGTGGCTGAATTGGTTAGAGCGTTACCGCCTGAAGGTAAAGGTTGTAGGTTCGATTTCTGCTAGATGTTACATTTTCTCATTTTCTTCTTAATGTCATTTTCTTGTTTCTATGCTTTCTAAATTTCATAAATCCCATTTTAAAAAAGGTTGCTAATAGGATAACGATGTTTAAATCGATACAATTTGTTGTTTTCCATATATAAAATACAAAATTGCGAACCTTAACAAAACAATACGAGTAAAAATCACAGGTAAAACCTAGTTTACTGTATAAATGACCATACTAAATCGTATATTTAATTTACTTCACCGTTGTAGCAGGAAAGCTACATTTAATTTAATTTTTCTGTAACATTGCAATGAGAATTTATATAATCCATTATTGGGGCTGTTTGCACTAGACCGAATTTATACAAATAAATTGGTTTAATTGAATCGAATCCTGTAAATATTTGATTCAGTATATAACGTAATAACACACATTTTCTATCTACATATATATAAATAAAAATATACAACACAAACAAATATTAATTAAATATAATTAAAAATATAATTAAAGGTTAATAAGTTTCCGTTGATTTTGTTGTTAATTAAATCTAATCAATGTTTAATGAATTCAGTATGAATGCTGACCGTATAATTAGCATTTAGTATGTATATGGATGTATAATCGGATTACGGAATTTAGTCATCAAAGAAGAGAATTTATTATTGTCAATATTAACTAAATTTTCAATATAAAATTAATTTTATGGATTAAACCTGAATTTCCAATCCAGAATAAATTTTCCTCTAATGTACAATAAATATACGATATTATTAAAGTATAGGAAAGCTTTATATCATCGAAATAAGCTTCTTCTGATACAGACTGCAAGAATAGATATACAACCAAGAATTAATTTTAACATATTCCAAAGCTGGTTTTATTTTAATTACACTTTTCTGGATCTGAAAATTTGTAGTGGGCCGAGCAACTGCTCTGACGGCATTAGGGCCACATGTGGACCATTGTGCATCCTCTCGTCTGTAGGGAAATTCACTCCTCAGGCTGTCATTAGGCCTAAATAGATGATGAGACTCCCGAAGGGAACAAGAGGATGTCAAAGTTGAAGAGCGCGTCAGGTGGCCTGTAACTTGCGACTTGAATGGTCAAAAAGTGATTAAGTATAAGTATAAGAAGATATGAATATTAACAAAGACAATTTTTGCACGAGGAATTAAACAGGAGAAAAGTGTGTGATCAGATTGTGTCCAAACTCCAAATGGCGGAACAAAACATGCATCGTAAAAGACATTTGTTCTGACACCCTAGAATGCATCAAAAGGAACTCAAACTTCTTGTCATTGGTCATAACTTACCCTGAAACCAAATAGAAATTAATGCACTGCAAGTCTCCAAACTCTCCGTGAGCTAAAAAAAAACAGAATGAGCAAGTCCGAATTCAGGACGATGTTTATTGTTTTCTTTCATATACAGGGTGAGGTCCACATGGAATGGATACCACATGGTCAGACCGTCAATCAATACTACTATATAAACGTGTTACAAAGACTCTGAGAAAAAAATCGCAAAAAAGGCTCAGAATGTGGAAACTGCTGTATCCTACATCAAGACAACTCGTTGGCTCATAACGGGCAGTCTGTTAAGAACTATTGGACCAAACACCAGGAACACGCATCCTATTAGTCAAACTTAACAATCTGTGACTTCCACCTCTTCCCAAAAATCCAATCCTGCTTGAAAGGAACACACCACGAGTCTATAGAGGACGTAAAACAAAATTGGGCGCAGCTAATCAACAGAGCGCCTGACTGCGCCTTACACAGTGGAAAATTCGCATGAAGAAGTTTCGGGATGCAAATGAACTGTATATTAAAGGAGAGAACAGAAAAATTGCGAAATAAAGATCTCTGAACTTAATCGCCAAACCTCGTATATTCCAATATGAATTTCATATTTAATATTCTTGTTAGATGAGGGATTAGTATATCAATGCCCTGTAGTAAAAGGGCTGGAAATATGCCATGCTCTTTAGAAGATTTGTAGGGTTTAAAGCTGTTAATAGCCCATTTAATTTTGTTTACTGAAACTATAAAATCGAAAACTTGAAAAATACCCCATCAAAACTTTTAATTTCTATCGGCACTCGAGTGCTATTAAAATTTCTGTTAAAAAGCAATCAAACCTATGTTCGTTAGTTCTTTTAAACTTTTAATAAAGTTTCTGAAGCTGTTTAACTTTAACAAAGTAATTTCTCACTATATTTAACTTCTAAACTTTATAATAATTATGTTGTTAGTTGTTTAATAAAACCAAAAAGTACTTAAGCCAATAAAGTATAAAAGTATCATCTATTATCCCTAAAATTACCATATCATAAAGTGAGAATTATTATCCTATAAAAGAAATTATATATTCCGGAAAATAATCAATGTGGAAAGTTGTCAGGATGCAAGAAAGGTAATTTTTCACTGTTATTTCAACACAAATTGAAATTTGATTAACTTCATGTACCTACTTAGTTTGCATACTGGGGTGTGTCTAGTCAGTGTCACAATGTTTATATAGCTCCTTATTTTGCATATTTCTTTGTCTCTGTTTTTCATAATAATGTATAACCAGGATAATAGAAAGTTTTTGACAGTTATTTTACATTTATTAAAAATTTTCACCTTATCTATACAATGAACGGAGTTTCAGAATTTTTTAAATAATAACGAAACCTTGTTTAACTCCGAAAAAAAATATTTGCACGTGAAAGTTCACAGAGCTGCGTGAAGATTTTAATTAATATTAAATCAGTATGCATAACCAACTAGCGGATCAAATTATAATGAAACTAGATAATTATTCAACACAGGCTAAGTATCTATCTGTTGTATACAAACACAAGAATCTGTAACCATCCGTTTCATATTTTATGGCAGATCAACCAATCACAGCATTCAAGTTGAATATCAAGTGGTGATGACGTCTTAAAGTGAGCTTGTTTTAATTAAAAAAATTAAATAATAAGTACATCACTATCAGCTTGTCGATGACCAGATTGCACAAGAAGGATGACAAAACTTTCTCCTAAGGGCATCCTCTGGCTACCCGTACCAATAATGTTGAATGTATGATACAGCTTCTTTCATATATGCCTTTTATACCAATAGCCCTTGTGATCGCTTTAAAATAAGTGTTGTCAAAAGCTTCATCTATGTCTTGAAATGAGACCAACGTTACTTTTTTGTTTCTTTACCCTTTTGTGATGTAGAGCTGTTTCTGTAAATGTTCATGCTCTATATGCAAACTGGTCTTGGTGAATTGGATTCTAAGCCAATATACTGAGCAAGTTTTTTTGTACAAACGAACCTGTACTTAATGATTTTATGGACTTTGCCTTATCTTTTCCAATTTTTTCAGGTTTAGGTATGAATTCTAATAGTACTGACAATGTGTCTTCTAGCCATTTTGGAATGTATGATATAACTCAGTCTATCCACCTGCCTTTTAGACCAGTAGCTCCTGGGTGTTGTCAAAGACTCCATAAAGAAGCCGATCATCACTTCTTTGTTTTCCAGAACGTACTAGTCCCTTGTGTGATGTAGAGCTGTTTCTGTAGATGTTCCTGTTCAAACTAGTCTTGGTGAACTGTTGAATTGGATTTTTAGCCAATAAAGCGAGTAATTTTTCTACGATTTTTAATACAAACTTGCCTTTACCTAGTGGTTTTAGGCACTTTGCCTTATCTTGACCAATTTTTCGTGGTTTAGGTATGAATTCTGTTTTATCTTCTATCAATTTTAAATGTATGATACGACTCAATCCATACACCTGCAGCTTGTTTCGTTTATGCCTTTTAGACCAATAGCTCTTGTGATTGATTTAAAATAAGTGTTGCCAAAAGCTCCATCCAAGTCTTGAAAGGACCCCAACACCACTTCTTTGTTTTCTAGAACGTATTTTACTCTTGTATGATATAGAGCTGTTTCTATAGATGTTCCTGCTCTTTATGCAAATTGGTATTGGTGAATTGGATTCTTAGCCAATAAACCGAGCAATTTTCTTAGGTCTTTAGTACAAACGAAGTAATAATTAGAAATAATACTGTAAAGACTGTGGAAACAATAATGAAAAATTAACATCAATGTATAGCCTTTGCTGACGACTTGACAATTATGGCGAGAACGAAAAAAGAGTTAAAAAAGAATTGTAAAAAGAATAATAAAAGCTAATCGGTTTGAGAATAAATAAAAAGAAGACAAAATACATAATAATGGGGGATATAGAGAAAGACAAAGGGCAGTTTTTAGAGATACTAGAGACAGAGGACCTCACCTATTGCTTCGAAGGAGTCAGAGAATTCACGTATATACATAGGAGTCAAAGTAACAGAAAACGGACATGAAGATAAAGAAGTAGAAGTAATAATTACAAAATGAAATAAAAAATATTGAATCCTAGAGTCTCTAATGAAATCGAATTTTGTCTCAAGGAAAACAAAAGAGAGAATTTATAAAACAGTAATTAGAGCAACAGTTATGCACGCGTCGGAAACCTGAGTCTTGAAAAAAGCGGAAGAAGAAAAATTAGAGTGATGGGAGAGAAAAATTTTAAGATGCATCTACGGAGGAAAACACACAGAGATGGGGTGGAGAAGAAGGACTAACAAGGAATTAGAGACGCTCTAGAAAGGACCCAAAATTACATCACTAATAAAAGCACAGCGAATAAGATGGTTAGGGTATAATGGAGAAGAAAAGAAAAGGAAGACCAAGAAAGAGATGGTATGACAGTGTTCAAAAAAGGCAGTGGACAGAACATTTTGGAGAGGAGTGGGGAGTGGTAATGAGTGCCCAAGAACAGTTATAAAAGCTTAGTGACAGACTTTGTAAAGATTAGGTACATTATATTATGTAATACCTTTTATAATTTTATAAATAATAACATAATATAAAATATAATGAAACAATTAAAATGTGGTACGTTTATGAAACTTCTATTTTTTTAAATTTTTGCCGCATGGTACCGCCTTAATCCCAACTAAGATTGGAAAAACTACGTTAATATCCAATTGACATTCATTTTTCGCAGTTTAGATAGTTTTCAAATTGTATATTTAAAAGTTTGTGTCCTATCTACAAACTATTTTCATCTAAAAGCGATTTCCATTAAAACAGAATGTACATTTCCGATGAAATTGCATATTTTGAGAGTATCATCTTCGTAATTTGAATTTGTCACGTAAGCCTTGCGAAATAATTCGCTTATTACTGCTAGAGAGAGCTTCATATATTCACTCAGTTGTTAAATGAATGACGAGATACAAGCTGACGCTTCCAAGGGCTGTTTGAATAAATATTTTTCCGCCACCAGCTTACCCAATTAGAAAAATAAGTTAATTGTGTTTCGTTAAACACAATAGGAGTTTCAACAGAAGCATATGGATAAATGACTTTAAACCACGCACAAAGGCAAAAGTAGGATATTTTTGTTTTTGTTTTGTTGAAATGTGTCGTTATATAATAGATTTCCCACATTTGATACTGTATTTTCCTGTTCACCAACAAAGGGAATAATAATTTCGTTCGACTTGAATTTATCGTAGTTTTTATAGTACTAAAAAAGGGTGGAGACAGAATAAATAAATTTGTTAAAACTGTGTTAAAGTCTGCCTTAATTTTTCACTTTGGGTTGTAACTAAACGTCGTCTATTTATTAAGGGAAGTATATATTTCAAGCTTGTTCAGTCTGTTCATGCCTAGAAGTATTCGTGACATTTTAGAGGAAATATATCTTTGCAAATAACGTCTCTTTATTCATTTAAATGTTTTTTAACAAATTTTTAATACAATCTGCAGAAATTAAGATTTTTAATACTTTGCACGGCAAAAAGTGGAGAATAAAACACGATATGTTTTATTAGATGAATAACATAGCATCTTTGGTATGGTGGCCAAAGTTGCAACCAAAAAATGCCATCATCAATGTTAGGAAGGTACAAAGATCCGTTTGCCTTGGCATAACTTGAGCTCTGAGAAGCACTCCAAAAGCAGCAGTGGAAATCCCGATACAACTATCTCCATTCACATAATCTTAAAATGCAAGGCTTTATCAAGGTAAGCAAGATTCAATGGTTTTTTGCCTTGATATAACTGGAGCTCTAAGAAGTACTATAACAGCAGCAATTAAAGTCCTGTTAGACCTATTTCCTCTTCACATAATCTTAAAGGGGAAGGTATCATCAAGGTAAGCAAGATTTGTTTGCCTTGACATAAATGGAGCTCTAAAAAGCACTCAAACAGAAGCAATGAAGGTCCTGTTATCTCCTCTTCACATATTGTTATAGGCAAGGGATCAATGTAAGCCAGTTTTAAAGATTTGTTTACCTTGGCATAACTGGAGCTCTGAGAAGTACTCCAATAGCAGCATTTTAAGTCCTGTTGGACCTATCTCCTCGTTACATAATCCTTAGGGGAGGTATCATCAAGGTAAGCAAGGTTCAAAGATTTGTTTTCTTCATCAAAAGTGGAGCACTGAGAAGCACTACAACAGCAGCAATGAAAGTCCTGTTAGAACTAACTTCTCTTCACATAATCTTAAAGGGCAAGCCATCATCAAGGTAAGCAAGGTTGTTTGCCTTAGCATAACTGGAGCTCTGAGAAGCACTTCAACAGCAGCAATGGAAGTCCTGTTAGAACTATCTCCTCTTCACATAATCTTAAAGAGGGAGGCATTATCAAGGTAAGCAAGGTTTAAAGATCTGTTTACATTGGCATAAGCGGAGCTCTGAAAAGCACTCCAACAGGAGCAATGAAACTACTGTTAAAACATCTTCACATAATCCTAAAGAGGGAGGCATCACCAAATTAAGCAAGGTTCAAAGTTTTGTTTGCCTTGACTCTGAAAAGCAATCCAAGACTATCAACTGAAGTTCTGGTACAACTATCTCCTCTTTAGATAATCTTAAAGAAGGAGGTATCATCAAGATAAGCAAGATTTAAAACTTTGTTTGCTTGGCATAACTGAAGCTCTGGGAAGCACTCCAACAGTATCAATGAAAGTCTTTTGTCTTTAGAAACCGTTGAAAAAAATGGCTGGAACTTATCCAATCTAGTAATAGTTCAGTAACTCGGGTGGACCTCTTCGCATAAATTTGTAAGTAACCTTAATAGAAACGAATAAGCAAAAATCAAATTTATCAAATTTACAACCAAGTAGAGTCATTTTCTAGCCAAATCGTATTTCTCTACTTTCTTAAGAGTCAGTTAATCCTTAAACTACGTGTAAAAACTGGCCATGACTTTGATGAATAATAAAAAAAAATGAATTAAAACCACTTGATCTTGGTAAGTATCAATGAAATATCACCCTTTTTTAGACACAATAAATGATAATAATGATGATAATAAACATTGTTAAAATCGACTTACTTGTATTTGAAAGATGTTAAACACATAAGATCCAGATTGTTTGATGTACTAACTCGTAAAGGGATGAGAATTAGCAAATAAAAGTGTGTATGTACATCTATCCCCTATATAAACTCGAGTTTGAGAAAATCTTAAAAAGCGTAAGGGATAGTCAACATCCCTGAAGCAAACCTTTATCTATTCTTAACTGTTTGGATACGCCTTGCTTAGTACTAAAAGTATTTTTTACGCACTATAAATATGAAAGTATGTCATCAAGTATTCAAGATAAATTAAACATTTGAACAAAGTTTGAAAGTTTTACAAACCTTCAAAAAATATTTATAGACTACGAATCTAATCAGATAAAAGTTTATTATTTTTTTCATCGATTTCATAAACGCCTTTTATTTATGATAACAAATAATCCACCGATTTATGATGAGAAACATAAAAGTTGGATCAATCAAATCTTGTATAGAATGGAACGGAATTGATTTAGAAATTGGTAAATATTTTGTCTGGACGTGTTTACGACGTGCTCTATTTGATTACGTAAAAGTTTAATCGCAATCGCATACGAATTTCTGAATGAAGTTTACATACTAAAGACATATAAATATTTTCACAATCTATTTTTATACCATCGCTTTAGGTTGGTATCTCATGAAACATAAGTGAACATAAATTTTTTATGTGTTCGATCAAGTTCGATATCGGAACGTTCAAATTCAGAATTGTATATCAACTGTTAGTACTCATAAATATTCAATTACCATATGTCAGAGTAGGTAATTATGTGAGATATATCATTCATGCCTAAAGGGAATTATATACATATCAATTCATGCTTGAAGAGATCAGTGTTAGCACCTCAATAGCATACAATTAAACTTCATTTAGTATGAGGCACTAGTAGTTCTGAGTAAAGATTTTTATTCTCATTCAAAGGCCAATCTGGAACACAAATTTTCGGCCGTATTTCCTCAATAACTCTTTGAATGTTGATTTACAGATTATAAATTGTCTTTGGTTTATCGATAGGTGTACAAAAAACACCACTGATAATAACATTCTGATCATAATCGTTTTTGCACCAATGTTAGCCCATTAAGCGTATCAAACAGTAATTATCTATGGATATAATAGTGTTTCGACAAAAACTTGTAGATTATCCTCACTCCAAATGCGTCAATTCTGCTTACGCCATTCAAGCAAATATGGGCTTCATCGGAGAACAAAATTTTGGATAATCCATATAATTTTTTGCCCCAGCCCAAGCTGAATAAATGGAAATTCAATATCAATTTGTATCTCAGCTTATTCGGTGAATTGGCGACGCATACGATGGTCGTTTGACTTTAATTCCTGCACAAGTTGATTCTTGAAAGCTTTTAAGCCAAGATCCTCTCGTAAAATCTTCCACGGAATGGAAGGACATGACCTTAGTTGCTGAGAACGGTAACGAATTGATTGATTTGGGTCTTTTTTGTATATAGTTTCCTCAGTGCGCACTTGATGTCTCACGGGATGCACAATATTGTTAATTAAACCTGGTCCGAAAACGATCTAATGCTCTGAAGGGAAGGGTTGTAGAAAATTGGTGGAAAATTTTAAAATTAACATAAAAAATTGGAAAAACCTGGTCTGAAAACGATCTTTGAATTAGCCACTCTGAAGAACACTAATGAAAAAGGTTGTAGAAAATTGGTGGAAAATTATAAAATTAACATAAAAAAATTGGAAAAACCTGGTCTGAAAAACGATCTAATGCTATTAGAATTAGCCGCTCTAAATGACACTAATGAAAAAGGTTGTAGAAAATTGGTGGAAACTTTTAAAAATAACATAAAAAATTGGAAAAATCTGGTCTGAAAACGATCTAATGCTATTTGAATTAACTGCTCTGAAGGACACTAATGAAAAATGTTGTAGCAAATTGGTGGAAAATCATAAAATTAACATAAAAAATTGGAAAAACCTGGTTCTGAAAACGATCTAATACTATTTGAATTAGCCACTCTGAAGGACACTAATGAAAAAGGTTGTAGAAAATTGGTGGAAAATTATAAAATTAACATAAAAAATTGGAAAAACCTGGCCTGAAAACGATCTAATGCTATTTAATTAGAATTAACCGCTCTGAAGGACACTTATCAAAAAGAGTGTGGAAAACTGGTGGAAAATTTTAAAATTAACATAAAAAAGTGGAAAAATTGTAAAAAACTGGAAAAGATTACATAGCATTGTAAGAAAAATTGAAAATCGTGTGAAAATTGTTACTTTTGTGTTATAAAAATCAAAAAAAAAAGGAAAAATTGTGAAAAACTGGTATGGGTTTTGAAAGATTGTCAAAAATCCTTAAAATCGTAAAAAACTGGAAAATATCGTGGAAAAATCTTTAATGTTGAGGAAGAATTTTAAAAAAATTGTAAAAATCGTAAGAAACTGGAAAAGGTTCTTAAAAAATTGTAAAATATCCTTAATATCGTGGAAGAGTTGAAAATTCACATTTAACATTGGAAAAATCGTGAAAAACCGAAAAAGATATTGAGAAATTGTTATAAATCCTAAAAACCGTTGAAAATTGTAAATTTGTTGTTATGAAAAGTCAAAAAATTTGGAAAAATCCTTAAAATCCTTGAAAATTGTTACTTATATGTTATGAAATTGCAAAAAAATCGTGAAAAACTGGAAAATGTCGTGGAAAATTGTAAAAATCTTAAAGGTTGAGGAAAGTTTTAAAAAAATTGTAAAAATCGTAAGAAACTGGAAAAGGTTCTAAAAAAACTGTAAAATATCCTTAATATCGTAGAAGAGTTGAAAATTCACAATTAACATTGGAAAAATCGTAAAAAACCGAAAAAGATATTGAGAAATTGTTATAAATCCTAAAAACCGTTAAAAATTGTAAATTTGTTGGTATGAAAAATCAAAAAAATTGGGAAAAATCGGAAAAAACTGGAAAAGGTTATAAAAAATTAAAAAAAAAAAAATTAAAATAGTGTAAAATTTTAAAATTAACATTAAAAAGGATATTGAAAAATTGAAAAATTGTATAAAATTTCTTAAATCGTTAAAAATTGTTACTTATATGTTATGAAAATTCAAAAAATTGGAAAAATCGTAAAATACTGGAAACGGTCGTGGAAAATTGGGAAAATCCTTAAAATTGAGACAAATTTTAAAAACAAAAAGTTGTAAAAACTGTAAATAACTGGAAAAGGTTCCAAAAAATTGTTAAATATCCTTAAGATTTGAAAATTCACATTTGCCATTGGAAAAATCGTGAAAAACTGGAAAATGTTGAAAGAAATTGTATAAAAAAACTCTTAAATTGGTTGAAAATCCTTAAAATCCTTGAAATTTTTACTTATATGTTATGAAATTGCAAAAAAATCGTAAAAAACTGGAAAAGGAGGTGGAAAATTGGAAAACTCTTTAATGTTGAGAAAAGTTTTAAAAAAATTGTAAAAATCGTAAGAAACTGGAAAACGTTCTAAAAAATTTTTTAAAATATCCTTATAATATCGTGGTAGAGTTGAAAATTCACATTTAACATTGGAAAAATCGTGAAAAACCGAAAAAGACATTAAGAAATTGTTATAAATCCTAAAAACCGTTGAAAATTGTAAATTTGTTCTTATGAAAAATCAAAAAATTGGGGAAAATCCTTAAAATCCTTGAAAATTGATACTTATATGTTATGAAATTGCAAAAAATCGTAAAAAACTGAAAAATGTCGTGGAAAATTGGAAAAATCTTTAATGTTGAGGAAAGTTTTAAAAATATTGTAAAAATCGTAAGAAACTGGAAAAGGTTCTAAAAAAATTGTAAAATATCCTTAATATCGTGGAAAAATTGAAAATTTACATTTAACATTGGAAAAATCGTGAAAAACCGAAAAAGATATTGAGAAATTGTTATAAATCCTAAAAACCGTTGAAAGTTGTAAATTGGTTATGAAAAATCAAATAATTGGGAAAAATCCTTAAAATCCTTGAAAATTCTTACTTATATGTTATGAAATTGCAAAAAATCGTAAAAAAACAGAAAATATCGTGAAAAATTCGAAAAATCTTTAGTGTTGAGGAAAGTTTTAAAAAAATTGTAAAAATCGTAAGATACTAGAAAATGTTCTAAAACAATTGTAAAATATCCTTAATATCGTGGAAGAGTTGAAAATTCACATTTAACATTGGAAAAATCGTGAAAAACCGAAAAAGATATTGAGAAATTGTTATAAATCCTAAAAACCGTTGAAAATTGTAAATTATTTGTTATGAAAAATCCAAAAATTGGGAAAAATCGGGAAAAGCTGGAAAAGGTTATAAAAAATAAAAAAAAAACTTAAAATAGTGTAAAATTTTAAAATTAACATTAAAAATTACGAAAAATCGCGAAAAACTCTAAAAGGATATTAAAAAATTGTATAAAATTCCTTAAATCGTTAAAAATTGTTACTTATATGTTATGAAATATAAAAAAATTGAAAAAATCGTGAAAAAACTGGAAAAGGTCGTGGAAAATTGGGAAAATCGTTAAAATTGAGACAAATTTTAAAAATAAAAAGTTGTAAAAATCGTAAATAACTGGAAAAGGTTCTAAAAAATTGTTAAATATCCTTAAGATTTGAAAATTCACATTTACCATTGGAAAAATCGTGAAAAACTGGAAAATGTTGAAAGAAATTGTATAAAAAACCCTTAAATTTGTTGAAAATCCTTAAAATCCTTGAAATTTTTACTTATATGTTATGAAATTGCAAAAAAATCGTAAAAAACTGGAAAAGGAGGTGGAAAATTGGAAAACTCTTTAATGTTGAGAAAAGTTTTAAAAAAATTGTAAAAATCGTAAGAAACTGGAAAACGTTCTAAAAAATTTTTTAAAATATCCTTATAATATCGTGGTAGAGTTGAAAATTCACATTTAACATTGGAAAAATCGTGAAAAACCGAAAAAGACATTAAGAAATTGTTATAAATCCTAAAAACCGTTGAAAATTGTAAATTTGTTCTTATGAAAAATCAAAAAATTGGGGAAAATCCTTAAAATCCTTGAAAATTGATACTTATATGTTATGAAATTGCAAAAAATCGTAAAAAACTGAAAAATGTCGTGGAAAATTGGAAAAATCTTTAATGTTGAGGAAAGTTTTAAAAATATTGTAAAAATCGTAAGAAACTGGAAAAGGTTCTAAAAAAATTGTAAAATATCCTTAATATCGTGGAAAAATTGAAAATTTACATTTAACATTGGAAAAATCGTGAAAAACCGAAAAAGATATTGAGAAATTGTTATAAATCCTAAAAACCGTTAAAAATTGTAAATTTGTTGGTATGAAAAATCAAAAAAATTGGAGAAAATCCTTAAAATCCTTGAAAATTGTTACTCATATGTTATGAAATTGCAAAAAATCGTAAAAATTTGGAAAATGTCGTGGAAAATTGGAAAAATCTTTAAAGTTGAGGAAAGTTTTAAAAAAATTGTAAAAATCGTAAGAAACTGGAAAAGGTTCTAAAAAAATTGTAAAATATCCTTAATATCGTGGAAGAGTTGAAAATTCACATTTAACATTGGAAAAATCGTGAAAAACCGAAAAAGATATTGAGAAATTGTTATAAATCCTAAAAACCGTTGAAAATTGTAAATTTGTTGGTATGAAAAATCAAAAAAATTGGGAAAAATCGGAAAAAACTGGAAAAGGTTATGAAAAATTTAAAAAAAAAATTAAAATAGTGTAAAATTTTTAAAATTAACATTAAAAAGGATATTGAAAAATTGAAAAATTGTATAAAATTCCTTAAACTGGAAAAGGTTATGAAAAATTAAAAAAAAAAAAATTAAAATAGTGTAAAATTTTAAAATTAACATTAAAAAGGATATTGAAAAATTGAAAAATTGTATAAAATTTCTTAAATCGTTAAAAATTGTTACTTATATGTTATGAAAATTCAAAAAATTGGAAAAATCGTAAAATACTGGAAACGGTCGTGGAAAATTGGGAAAATCTTTAAAATTGAGACAAATTTTAAAAACAAAAAGTTGTAAAAACTGTAAATAACTGGAAAAGGTTCTAAAAAATTGTTAAATATCCTTAAGATTTGAAAATTCACATTTGCCATTGGAAAAATCGTGAAAAACTGGAAAATGTTGAAAGAAATTGTATAAAAAAACTCTTAAATTGGTTGAAAATCCTTAAAATCATTGAAATTTTTACTTATATGTTATGAAATTGCAAAAAAATCGTAAAAAACTGGAAAAGGAGGTGGAAAATTGGAAAACTCTTTAATCCTTGAAAATTGATACTTATATGTTATGAAATTGCAAAAATCGTAAAAAACTGAAAAATGTCGTGAAAAATTGTTACTTATATGTTATGAAAATTCAAAAAATTGGAAAAATCGTAAAATACTGGAAACGGTCGTGGAAAATTGGGAAAATCCTTAAAATTGAGACAAATTTTAAAAACAAATAGTTGTAAAAATTGTAAATAACTGGAAAAGGTTCTAAAACATTGTTAAATATCCTTAAGATTTGAAAATTCACATTTGCCATTGGAAAAATCGTGAAAAACTGGAAAATGTTGAAAGAAATTGTATAAAAAAACTCTTAAATTGGTTGAAAATCCTTAAAATCCTTGAAATTTTTACTTATATGTTATGAAATTGCAAAAAAATCGTAAAAAACTGGAAAAGGAGGTGGAAAATTGGAAAACTCTTTAATGTTGAGAAAAGTTTTAAAAAAATTGTAAAAATCGTAAGAAACTGGAAAACGTTCTAAAAAATTTTTTAAAATATCCTTATAATATCGTGGTAGAGTTGAAAATTCACATTTAACATTGGAAAAATCGTGAAAAACCGAAAAAGACATTAAGAAATTGTTATAAATCCTAAAAACCGTTGAAAATTGTAAATTTGTTCTTATGAAAAATCAAAAAATTGGGGAAAATCCTTAAAATCCTTGAAAATTGATACTTATATGTTATGAAATTGCAAAAAATCGTAAAAAACTGAAAAATGTCGTGGAAAATTGGAAAAATCTTTAATGTTGAGAAAAGTTTTAAAAAAAATTGTAAAAATCGTAAGAAACTGGAAAAGGTTTTAAAAAAATTCTAAAATATCCTTAATATCGTAGAAGAGTTGAAAATTCACAATTAACATTGGAAAAATCGTAAAAAACCGAAAAAGATATTGAGAAATTGTTATAAATCCTAAAAACCGTTAAAAATTGTAAATTTGTTGGTATGAAAAATCAAAAAAATTGGGAAAAATCGGAAAAAACTGGAAAAGGTTATGAAAAATTAAAAAAAAAAAAATTAAAATAGTGTAAAATTTTAAAATTAACATTAAAAAGGATATTGAAAAATTGAAAAATTGTATAAAATTTCTTAAATCGTTAAAAATTGTTACTTATATGTTATGAAAATTCAAAAAATTGGAAAAATCGTAAAATACTGGAAACGGTCGTGGAAAATTGGGAAAATCCTTAAAATTGAGACAAATTTTAAAAACAAAAAGTTGTAAAAACTGTAAATAACTGGAAAAGGTTCTAAAAAATTGTTAAATATCCTTAAGATTTGAAAATTCACATTTGCCATTGGAAAAATCGTGAAAAACTGGAAAATGTTGAAAGAAATTGTATAAAAAAACTCTTAAATTGGTTGAAAATCCTTAAAATCCTTGAAATTTTTACTTATATGTTATGAAATTGCAAAAAAATCGTAAAAAACTGGAAAAGGAGGTGGAAAATTGGAAAACTCTTTAATGTTGAGAAAAGTTTTAAAAAAATTGTAAAAATCGTAAGAAACTGGAAAAAGTTCTAAAAAATTTTTTAAAATATCCTTAATATCGTGGAAGAGTTAAAAATTCACATTTAACATTGGAAAAATCGTGAAAAACCGAAAAATATATTGAGAAATTGTTATAAATCCTAAAAACCGTTGAAAATTGTAAATTTGTTGTTATGAAAAATCAAAAAATTGGGAAAAATCCTTAAAATCCTTGAAAATTGTTACTTATATGTTATGAAATTGCAAAAAATTGTAAAAAACCGGAAAATATCGTGGAAAATTGGAAAAATCGTTAATGTTGAGGAAAGTTTTAAAAAAATTGTAAAAATCGTAAGAAACTGGAAAAGGTTCTAAAAAAATTTTAAAATATCCTTAATATCGTGGAAGAGTTGAAAATTCACATTTAACATTGGAAAAATCGTGAAAAACCGAAAAAGATATTGAGAAATTGTTATAAATCCTAAAAATCGTTGAAAATTGTAAATTTGTTGTTATGAAAAATCAAAAAATTCTGAAAAATCCTTAAAATCCTTGAAAATTGTTACTTATATGTTATGAAATTGCAAAAAATCGTAAAAAACTGGAAAATGTCATGGAAAATTGGAAAAATCTTTAATGTTGAGGAAAGTTTTAAAAAAATTGGAAAAATCGTAAGATACTGGAAAAAATTCTAAAAAAATTGTAAAATATCCTTAATATCGTGGAAGAGTTGAAAATTTACATTTAACATTGGAAAAATCGTGAAAAACCGAAAAAGATATTGAAAAATTGTTATAAATCCTAAAAACCGTTGAAAATTGTAAATTTGTTGTTATGAAAAATCAAAAAATTGGGAAAAATCCTTAAAATCCTTGAAAATTGTTACTTAAATGTTATGAAATTGCAAAAAATCGTAAAAAACTGGAAAATATCGTGGAAAATTGGAAAAATCTTTAATGTTGAGGAAAGTTTTAAAAAAATTGTAAAATATCCTTAATATCATAGAAGAGTTGAAAATTCACATTTAACATTGGAAAAATCGTGAAAAACCGAAAAAAATATTGAGATATTGTTATAAATCCTAAAAACCGTTGAAAATTGTAAATTATTTGTTATGAAAAATCAAAAAATTGGGAAAAATCCTTAAAATCCTTGAAATTGTTACTTATATGTTATGAAATTGCAAAAAATCGTAAAAAACTGGAAAATATCGTGGAAAATTGTAAAAATCTTTAAGGTTGAGGAAAGTTTTAAAAAAATTGTAAAAATTGTAAGAAACTGAAAAAGGTTCTAAAAAAACTGTAAAATATCCTTAACATCGTGGAAGAGTTGAAAATTCACATTTAACATTGGAAAAATCGTGAAAAACCGAAAACGATATTGAGAAATTGTTATAAATCCTAAAAACCGTTGAAAATTGTAAATTATTTGTTATGAAAAATCAAAAAATTGGGAAAAATCCTTAAAATCCTTGAAAATTGTTACTTATATGTTATGAAATTGCAAAAAATCGTAAAAAACTGGAAAATGTCGTGGAAAATTGTAAAAATCTTTAATGTTGAGAAAAGTTTTAAAAAAAATTGTAAAAATCGTAAGAAACTGGAAAAGGTTTTAAAAAAATTCTAAAATATCCTTAATATCGTAGAAGAGTTGAAAATTCACAATTAACATTGGAAAAATCGTAAAAAACCGAAAAAGATATTGAGAAATTGTTATAAATCCCAAAAACCGTTAAAAATTGTAAATTTGTTGGTATGAAAAATCAAAAAAATTGGGAAAAATCGGAAAAAACTGGAAAAGGTTATGAAAAATTAAAAAAAAAAAAAAAATTAAAATAGTGTAAAATTTTAAAATTAACATTAAAAAGGATATTGAAAAATTGTATAATATTTCTTAAATCGTTAAAAATTGTTACTTATATGTTATGAAAATTCAAAAAATTGGAAAAATCGTAAAATACTGGAAACGGTCGTGGAAAATTGGGAAAATCCTTAAAATTGAGACAAATTTTAAAAACAAAAAGTTGTAAAAACTGTAAATAACTGGAAAAGGTTCTAAAAAATTGTTAAATATCCTTAAGATTTGAAAATTCACATTTGCCATTGGAAAAATCGTGAAAAACTGGAAAATGTTGAAAGAAATTGTATAAAAAAACTCTTAAATTGGTTGAAAATCCTTAAAATCCTTGAAATTTTTACTTATATGTTATGAAATTGCAAAAAAATCGTAAAAAACTGGAAAAGGAGGTGGAAAATTGGAAAACTCTTTAATGTTGAGAAAAGTTTTAAAAAAATTGTAAAAATCGTAAGAAACTGGAAAAAGTTCTAAAAAATTTTTTAAAATATCCTTAATATCGTGGAAGAGTTAAAAATTCACATTTAACATTGGAAAAATCGTGAAAAACCGAAAAATATATTGAGAAATTGTTATAAATCCTAAAAACCGTTGAAAATTGTAAATTTGTTGTTATGAAAAATCAAAAAATTGGGAAAAATCCTTAAAATCCTTGAAAATTGTTACTTATATGTTATGAAATTGCAAAAAATTGTAAAAAACCGGAAAATATCGTGGAAAATTGGAAAAATCGTTAATGTTGAGGAAAGTTTTAAAAAAATTGTAAAAATCGTAAGAAACTGGAAAAGGTTCTAAAAAAATTTTAAAATATCCTTAATATCGTGGAAGAGTTGAAAATTCACATTTAACATTGGAAAAATCGTGAAAAACCGAAAAAGATATTGAGAAATTGTTATAAATCCTAAAAATCGTTGAAAATTGTAAATTATTTGTTATGAAAAATCAAAAAAATGGGAAAAATCGGGAAAAACTGGAAAAGGTTATGAAAAATTTAAAAAAAAAAACTTAAAATTGTGTAAAATTTTAAAATTAACATTAAAAAGGATATTGAAAAATTGTATAAAATTCCTTAAATCGTTAAAAATTGTTACTTATATGTTATGAAAATTCAAAAAATTGGAAAAATCGTAAAATACTGGAAACGGTCGTGGAAAATTGGGAAAATCCTTAAAATTGAGACAAATTTTAAAAACAAAAAGTTGTAAAAATTGTAAATAACTGCAAAAGGTTCTAAAAAATTGTTAAATATCCTTAAGATTTGAAAATTCACATTTGCCATTGGAAAAATCGTGAAAAACTGGAAAATGTTGAAAGAAATTGTATAAAAAAACTCTTAAATTGGTTGAAAATCCTTAAAATCCTTGAAAATTTTTACTTATATGTTATGAAATTGCAAAAAAATCGTAAAAAACTGGAAAATTTCGTGGAAAATTGTAAAAATCTTTAATGTTGAGGAAAGTTTTAAAAAAATTGTAAAAATCGTAAGAAACTGGAAAAGGTTCTAAATAAATTGTAAAATATCCTTAATATCGTGGAAGAGTTAAAAATTCACATTTAACATTGGAAAAATCGTGAAAAACCGAAAAAGATATTGAGAAATTGTTATAAATCCTAAAAATCGTTGAAAATTGTAAATTTGTTCTTATGAAAAATCAAAAAATTGGGGAAAATCCTTAAAATCCTTGAAAATTGATACTTATATGTTATGAAATTGCAAAAAATCGTAAAAAACTGAAAAATGTCGTGGAAAATTGGAAAAATCTTTAATGTTGAGGAAAGTTTTAAAAATATTGTAAAAATCGTAAGAAACTGGAAAAGGTTCTAAAAAAATTGTAAAATATCCTTAATATCGTGGAAGAGTTAAAAATTCACATTTAACATTGGAAAAATCGTGAAAAACCGAAAAAGATATTGAGAAATTGTTATAAATCCTAAAAATCGTTGAAAATTGTAAATTTGTTGTTATGAAAAATCAAAAAATTGGGAAAAATCCTTGAAAATTGTTGCTTATATGTTATGAAATTGCAAAAAATCGTAAAAAAACAGAAAATATCGTGAAAAATTCGAAAAATCTTTAGTGTTGAGGAAAGTTTTAAAAAAATTGTAAAAATCGTAAGATGCTAGAAAATGTTCTATAAAAATTGTAAAATATCCTTAATATCGTGGAAGAGTTGAAAATTCACATTTAACATTGGAAAAATCGTGAAAAACCGAAAAAGATATTGAGAAATTGTTATAAATCCTAAAAACCGTTGAAAAATGTAAATTATTTGTTATGAAAAATCCAAAAATTGGGAAAAATCGGGAAAAGCTGGAAAAGGTTATAAAAAATAAAAAATAAAAAGTGAGAGGAGTCAAAGGACACCCGGATGGAAGTTCCTTTCGATTAATTAGTGAAGGAATTGTAATTTGTAAACACAACAGAGAGTTTGTATATACATAAGCATTTATTATCGTCTGTATAAAATCTCTACTTACCTAACAAGCAAGAGAGAGTTATTTATTTTTTGGTCTGTGAGAGAGAGAAACATGCGTGTGTCGGTGCATTGTGTCGGTGCATAGTGTCGTGACAAATTTTGGTATGAATTTTTTTAGGCTAGCTCCTAGCGTCAGCGTAACTGTTCGTAACGCGCGAAAGGGAACTTCGTTCCAATAAAAAAAAAACTTAAAATAGTGTAAAATTTTAAAATTAACATTAAAAATTACGAAAAATCGCGAAAAGCTCGAATAGGATATTGAAAAATTGTATAAATTCCTTAAATCGTTAAAAATTGTTACTTATATGTTATGAAATATAAAAAAATTGAAAAAATCTAAAAAAACTGGAAAAGGTCGTGGAAAATTGAGAAAATCGTTAAAATTGAGACAAATTTTAAAAATAAAAAGTTGTAAAAATCGTAAATAACTGGAAAAGGTTCTAAAAAATTGTTAAATATCCTTAAGATTTGAAAATTCACATTTACCATTGGAAAAATCGTGAAAAACTGGAAAATGTTAAAAGAAATTGTATAAAAAACCCTTAAATTTGTTGAAAATTGTTACTTATATTTTTTGAAATTTTTTGCAAGCTTATATAAACCGATGTTAAAATAGAATGGTAATAAAACAAAAATAAAATTTTGATCTTATGCCCAATACGATTGTATTCTTATCGTATTCCAGAGCTTTGGTAAGGACACGTACAGCAGATTTCAATACGTAAGTATGGGATAAAGGTTTTCGAAGAATCTCTTGGTATAGAGGGAATGTGAATGTGAGAATTGTGAATATTTGAGTATGTCGCTTTTATGCTGATCGTGTTCCGTCTTCGGGAATTCCGGGATGTTACAACTATATTTCTCTCTCTCTCTCTCTCATTATACATGGTTCTTAATCTTATTCCTTATGTTCACCTGTAATAATACATGCAGTGTGGTTGAAGCACGTCATTATTCTCTGGATATAATTTGTTTTATTATTTTAAAAAGAAATCTTGAAAATAAAGCTGTACTGAATGAGCAAAATGAGCTAATTTAAATGGAAACTTGGATTATCCTTTAATACTAATCCTAAAATTTCAAGAATAGCTGATGGACCAATCCTTTGATAACAATATAATTCATTAGAACATATTTAATGTGGACCATTAGGTTTTTTAAAGAAGCTAATCTTTCACATTAGAATCATTGTCTAAAAGATGGTTTAAAAGGAAAATTTTGTTAATGTGTTGTTATAATCCTAGAAATAAAAAAGAAGCTGAAGGTACAAATCTTAAACATCAAAAATTATTAGTTCTAATTCTATAAATCGAAGAGGTTAAGATGAAGCTGGTGGTTCTCATTAAAAGTTGCTTCAGGATATCCTTTACGTATGCTTTAGCTAAACAATTAAGGTACCAACTTTGGAAATAATTGTTCAGAAGAACAACTATGCCATTCTACTAAGAACACATTTAATCTAACGATAAATAAATTTTTAGATCTGGATAAAGACTTAATTGATTAAGAGTTGGGTGGTACAAACTATCACGGAGAAGCTTGGCAACTGAAGAAGCTTTAGGAAAAAAGTTGGCTTATCCATTTCTTTACAATTCTTTACTAGATTAAAAACAATCCAGAAGAAATTAAGTTATGCTTTTGGTAATAATCTTATCAGTCAAAGAGGACAGACGCTGTTGGTACCAATTTTGGACATCAAAATTATCCTTAAGGAGAAAGTTATGCCATCCTTCTTACAATCCAAAAAATCCTAGATATATTCCTTAACATCTATGTGATGATCTCAACAAAGAAATCATTGATTTATTTTTTGGTGAAAAAAGTTATCCTGGAAGTGTCTCCAGATCATGCTGAGTCAAAAAGAACACGAAAATGCTGGTGGTACTAGCCTTGGAGTTGCTGGTGGTACCCGCCTTGGAGTTGCTGCTTGGCGAGCAGGAGAGTGAAAACAAAAAATGTTTAAGTAACTCTAAAGCGAGCTGCTGTCCAACTACTAGTTACTACAGTGGAGCTACTTGGCTGGCTGACTCGTAACTAGCTCGCACTATGTAAACTAGCCATTAGAGAGTACCATAATCTTAACCAGATTGTGACCACTGCAATAAATAACTTCAAAAAAAGGATTCAGCATGACAGTTCTTCGAGCCACTATTCTCTTTTATGCAGATTACTTCAAATGCTCGGGTATCAACTAGATTTTAATAGTATAAAAAACAACACATTTTTTGTTTTAATAAATCGAGATGGTACACACCTGAAGTAGAAGTTATAAAACATAAACTTATCTCCCACTAATCCAGGCTACTGTTATATATCTCGTACAGGAATCCCCAGTCAGTTTTTCTATTTTATCCTTCCTAACCAGGTGGGATATTTTCAGACACTAATTACTTTATAGCGTGGGATTTGTTTGGTTTTATCTCAAAATAATGTTAGGTCGGAGTTGCTATTAGTTTCAAATGTTATGTACAAGTTTCTTTCATTCTATTGTTAAAGCTTCGTATAATAATGAAAGTGGTAAGTAAATAATTTCGATTTATCCCGGTATAAATTTTCAATTATGATTAAGAGATTTTACATGATAATCCTATGGGACTTGTCATCGTTCAGTAAACAGATTGATAGGATCCTTATCAATAAACCTGACATGCTATTATATTATTAACCTAAATCTATTAAATTGAATTTTATTTTTAATTTTTTTTTTTAAGTTTGCTTTGAACACATTTATTAAAATAATGTATTATGAATACTTAAAATCGTAGATATAAAAGTTTAACAGTTTTGTGAATTGCTGACATAAAAACGTGAAGAAAATCGTAAAAGCATTGCGATAGGTCTTAAGAGAGTCGTTAAAGATTGAATAAAATTAAAAACTTTAAACTTGATAAAAAATGAATAAGATATTAAAATATTAAAAAACTAGCAGCCCACCCCGGCTTTGCACGGGGGTTAAAGAAAAATAACAAAAGCCATTATATTTATTGGGTCAACGCTTCCCTGTAAACAATATTACATGTTGTTTTATTTTCTGGCAGCAAAATAAATTGATTCTCAGGTGCTCCAACCCGCCTTAGGCGGTTGGCCATTAGGAAAACCGATCCCTACTATTTGGAAGGTTTGACATATGCTGTCGCGGCATTTTTTGTAGATATTGTCACGCCTGATGGGGTAGAGGAATGTGCCATAATGTTTTGTGATGAGGGGTAGCTTACTGAAGACACGTTCCACCCAGGTCGTGGTATCTAACCCCTGACTAGGTATCCCGCTGAAGGCAGAAAACTAACCAAGGGAAAGATTAGATAAACAACAGGAAACAAACAACAAATATATTATCGAATAAATAAGCAATAACAATAAATAATTAAAATATGAATATGAAATAACTAAAAACAAATCTTAACTAATCTTACCAAATAATCTACATGGTGGCATGTCACACTTACTCACGAAAATCCGTCAAGAGTCACAACGGCCCAGACCCAAGGGTCTGTTTTAGGGACATCCCGAAGGGTGACCCTTGTAGACAACCTCAGACTCCGAACTCCTCCAGTATGACCTCAACGACGCTCTTTTATAGCCAATTCTCACACTACGTGAGAATAAGAATTAAACTATATAAGGTCGCCTTGAAATCTAACGTACTGACTTTGGCCTGGATAATACAATAAAATATCAAACAATTAAACTACCCTATTATCGTATGTGGCATGCCCCCCTTCCCTTAAAGCCAGCCCCTGGCTTTGCTCGTCTCTGGCTTACAGGGGTGTATGTGTAGGACTGAGTTTTACAAAATAATTATAATCTACCACACTTCTGTCAGAATCTGCTCTTCTCGGAGAATGACCTGTCTTGCCCTCGTCTAGAAACGCCAGGTCCACCGCTGGCTAGACGGATCCCTTTTTGGTATGTTGGTCTGTCTGCAACTCTGTGAATCACCATAGTCCCATAGCTCCATCTCTCGAGGTCCATGGCCAACATCAGCCGGTACTCCATCACACCATTCACCGTAATACAATGTTACAACTATACATTTACAGTCTTCCCATCTTTGGCTACCATCCATTGGGAAGATCTGCTTTTATTGGGAGTATCGAAGCTGACCATTTCCATTCCTCGACGGAGACCTTTCTTACTTGTTGAGACAAGACCCATACCATACTCAGGATGAAGGAACCTTTCTCTCTAGAATTCTGGCACCGAGCAAGCATCTCCTGGATCGCATCTTCCTTAAGTAGATGTGGGGAAAACGTTAAACATTTAAACATGAAAACAATAACTCGGTCCTAAAACATACAAAAACAAATACTATTAAAATTTGTCCAGAAAGAGCATTAGGGAATTACTATTTTTACATTAACCTCTTTGACCTCATACCGATTAGGGTATTTGACTTCGTTCATAAACACCTTACTTCATTAGTTTCCCTTTTTCTTTTAAACACAATGTCACGCCTGGGGGGATTAGGAGAATGTGCCATAGTGTTTTGGGATGAGGGGTAGCTTACTGAAGGCACTTCCCACCCAGGTCGTGGTTATCTACCCCCTGGCTAGGTATCCTGCTGAAGGCAGAAAACTAACTAGGGGGAAGATGAGATAAACAACAGGAAACAAACAACAAATATATTAACAAAGAAACAAGCAATAACAATGAATAATTAAAATATGAATATGAAATAACTAAAAACAAATCTTAACTAATCTTACCAAATAATCTACATGGTGGCATGTCACACTTACTCACGAAAATACGTCAAGAGTCACAACGGCCCAGACCCAAGGGTCTGTTTTAGGGACATCCCGAAGGGTGACCCTTACAGACAACCTCAGACTCCTCGAGTACGACCTCAACGACGCTCTTTTATAGCCAATTCTTACGCTACGTGAGAATAAGAATTAAACTATATAAGGTCGCCTTGAAATCTAACGTACTGACTTTGGCCTGGATAATTACAATTAAAAATAATACAATAAAATATTAAACAATTAAACTACCCTATTATCGTATGTGACAATATTTATACATTCTTCAAAATCGTAGTACATTATTTTATTCTATAATCAATAGCGCACGCGATGTAAGGATGTAAGGTCATTTTTGGTTACATTAGTGGCATTTTAGTAAGGATCCCTATTTTTTTTTAATGAAACATAGCCTATGTCACTCGGGAATAGTGTAGCTTGCCAACGGTGAAAGAATTATTGAAATCGGTCCAGTAGTTCCGGAGCCTATTCATTTCAAACAAACAAACAATCAAACCTTTCCTCTTTATAATATTAGTATAGATATTACCTGCGCCACCTTACGGTGGCGTCATAGTAATAAATAATAAATGTGGTAACTGCCAAATGTGGTGACTGTCAAATCTGGCTACTGTCAAATGCAGTTCTGTCAAATTCGGTTACTGTCAAATGCTGTCACTATGAAATTTGGCCACTCTAAGAAAACACATTTATTTTTTATACAAAATGGTTTTTCTACCTTTTTACGATTTTATTTATTTTTATTATATTATTTTGTTTGTATGGAAATAAGCTTTTGATATTTACCTCAAACAGATAAATCCTTATCTGTGTATCAGATGTCTAATTCTGAAAAAAGAAACATTTCACATTTCATTTAATTTGATGGATGAGAAAACAGGGAATAAAAAGAGAGAAAAGTGTCTTTTGGGATATGATTTCTTTGGCTGTAATTTACTTGAGTAAATTTTTGTTCAGAAGATCGTATAGTTAACTTAATCATGCAAGTAACTTTTAATAATGTTCAATTAAAACACAAAACGAATAAGAAATCAGTAAATGCATGTCAAATGCGGCTACTGTCAGTTGTCGACCAATAAGAGAGCAACACGTAACTGTCAAAGTCACATTCTGTAACTGTCAAATGCGATCATTGTCAAATGTGATACCTGTCAAATGTTGTGACCGTCAACCGTGGTAATTGTCAATTGCGATTACTGTCAAATGAAGATACTGTCAAATGCTGTCAGTATGAAATGCGATCACTGTCAAATACCGTATCTGCGAGATACGATCTCTGTCATCTGTTCGACCAATAAGAGTTGGAAATTTGAATTGTGTTTATCGATGACGAGATTTGTAAGAAAAAACAGGAACGGTATTACCTGCCAATTCATATTTCATTCAATCTGATAAATGAGAAAAGAGGAAATAAAAAAGGAGAAAAACATCCTTTGCGACATGATTTTTTCGTTTTAATTTGGTGTCGACCAATAAGAGAGCAACGCGTCACTGTCAAAGGCTGTCAAAGTCACATTCTGTAACTGTCAAATGCGATCATTGTCAAATGTGATACCTGTCAAATGTTGTGACTGTCAAATATTGTGACCGTTAAACGTGGTAATTGTCAATTGCGTTTACTGTCAAATGCAGATACTGTCAAATACTGTCAGTATGAAATGCGATTACTGTCAAATATGGCAACTGCGAGATACGATCTCTGTCATGTGTTTGACCAATAAGAGTTGGTAATTTGAATTGTGTTTATGGATGACGAGATTTGTAAAAAAAACAGGAACGGTATTGCTTGCCAATTCATATTTCATTCAATCTAATAGATGAGAAAAGAGGGAATAAAAAGGGAGAAAAGAATCCTTTGCGACACGATTTCTTTGTTGTTAATTTGGTGTCGACCAATAAGAGAGCAACGCGTAACTGTCAAATGCTGTCAAAGTCACATTCTGTAACTGTCAAATGTTATCATTGTCAAATGTGATACCTGTCAAATGTTGTGACCGTCAAACGTGGTAATTGTCAATTGCGATTACTGTCAAATGCTATCAGTATGAAATGCGATCTCTGTCAAATACGGTAACTATGAGATACGATCTCTGTCATGTGTTCGATCAATAAGATTTGGAAATTTGAATTGTGTTTATGGATGACGAGATTTGTAAATTAAAAACAGGAACGGTATTGCTTGCCAATTCATATTTCATTCAATCTAATAGATGAGAAAAGAGGGAATAAAAAAGGAGAAAAACATCCTTTGCGACACGATTTTTTCGTTTTAATTTGGTGTCGACCAATAAGAGAGCAACGCGTATTTGTCAAATACTGTCAAAGTCACATTCTGTAACTGTCACATGCGATCATTGTCAAATGTGATACCTGTCAAATGTTGTGGCTGTCAAATATTGTGACCGTCAAACGTGGTAATTGTCAATTGCGATTACTGTCAAATGCAGATACTGTCAAATGCTGTCAGTATGAAATGCGATCTCTGTCAAATACGGTAACTGCGAGATACGATCTCTTTCATCTGTTCGACCAATAAGAGTTGGAAATTTGAATTGTGTTTATGGATGACGAGATTTGTAAAAAACCAGGAACGGTATTGCTTGCCAATTCATATTTCATTCAATCTAATAGATGAAAAAAGAGTAAATAAAAAGGGAGAACAGAATCCTTTGCGACACGATTTCTTTGGTGTTAATTTGGTGTCGACCAATAAGAGAGCAACGCGTAACTGTCAAATGCTGTCAAAGTCACATTCTGTAACTGTCAAATGCGATAATTGTCAAATGTGATACCTGTCAAATGTTGTGACCGTCAAACGTGGTAATTGTCAATTGCGATTACTGTCAAATACAGATACTGTCAAATGCTGTCAGTATGAAATGCGATCTCTGTCAAATACGGTAACTATGAGATACGATCTCTGTCATGTGTTCGACTAATAAGAGTGGGAAATTTAAATTGTGTTTATCGATGACGAGATTTGTAAGAAAAAACAGGAACGGTATTACCTGCCAATTCATATTTCATTCAATCTGATAGATGAGAAAAGAGGGAATAAAAAAGGAGAAAAACATCCTTTGCGACACGATTTTTTCGTTTTAATTTGGTGTCGACCAATAAGAGAGCAACGCGTCACTGTCAAAGGCTGTCAAAGTCACATTCTGTAACTGTCAAATGCGATCATTGTCAAATGTGATACCTGTCAAATGTTGTGACTGTCAAATATTGTGACCGTCAAACGTGGTAATTGTCAATTGCGATTACTGTCAAATACAGATACTGTCAAATGCTGTCAGTATGAAATGCGATCACTGTCAAATACGGTAACTGCGAGATACGATCTCTGTCATGTGTTCGATCAATAAGAGTTGGAAATTTGAATTGTGTTTATGGATGACGAGATTTGTAAATAAAAAACAGGAACGGTATTGCTTGCCAATTCATATTTCATTCAATCTAATAGATGAGAAAAGAGGGAATAAAAAAGGAGAAAAACATCCTTTGCGACACGATTTCTTTGGTGTTAATTTGGTGTCGACCAATAAGAGAGCAACGCGTAACTGTCAAATGCTGTTAAAGTCACATTCTGTAACTGTCAAATGCGATAATTGTCAAATGTGATACCTGTCAAATGTTGTGACCGTCAAACGTGGTAATTGTCAATTGCGATTACTGTCAAATACAGATACTGTTAAATGCTGTCAGTATGAAATGCGATCTCTGTCAAATACGGTAACTATGAGATACGATCTCTGTCATCTGTTCGACCAATAAGAGTTGGAAATTTGAATTGTGTTTATCGATGACGAGATTTGTAAGAAAAAACAGGAACGGTATTACCTGCCAATTCATATTTCATTCAATCTAATAGATGAGAAAAGAGGGAATAAAAAGGGAGAAAAGAATCCTTTGCGACACGATCTCTTTGGTGTTAATTTGGTGTCGACCAATAAGAGAGCAACGCGTCACTGTCAAAGGCTGTCATTCCCTAAGTCACATTCTGTAACTGTCAAGTTGGATCATAGTCAAATGTGATAACTGCCAAATATTCTGACTGTCAAATATGTTTATTGTCAAATGCTATTACTGTCAAATACAGATACTGTCAAATGCAGATACTGTCAAATGCGATCAGTGTCAATTATGATAACTGCGAGATCTCTCTCTCTCTCTCTCTCTCTCTGTCATGTTTTCGACCAATGGGAGTTGGAAATTTGAATTTGGTATTTAATTCTTTACAGTTTTGTATTACTTTATGTTGTTTATAAGGGAATAAAGTCTTGTTATTAACCTCAGGGATATAAATTCTTATTTGTGTTAGATGTCTAATTTTGAATAAAAGGAACGGTATCTCTTGCAAGTTCGTATTTCATTCAATCTGACTGATGAGAAAAGAGGGAATTAAAAGAGAGAGAAAAGAGTCCTTTAGGATACGATTTCTTTGGTTGTTATTTGCTTAGGTAAATTTTTATTCAAAAGAATCATGAAAATTAATCGCGTAAGTAAGTAATTTTCATTTAGACAATTTAATGGATAGTGAAGTAGATTTTTAATTGAAATTGAAACTAAATGCACTTCCTTTTGGGTAAAAGTATCAATTAAAGCACCGAGATCTCTGAATTTTCCGCAAAATGTATAGTTTGTGGTTAAATCTAAGCCGAGGTTTATATTTTATTCATGCGTTTCGGTTTCGCTGAAAGCTAGAAGTAGCCGTGGTTTACCAGCAGAGATTTTCCAAGTTTATTTCGGCAATTTTTCTTTTACAAGCGTGTTAAATCTCTAGATCTATCTTTTTAAGGGTTTTAAAGTTTAATTGAAACAATGAAATATTAAAATAGGAAGACAAATGTTATAGAATAGTATACTCTGTAACAAGTTTAGAATGAAAATTCGATACGAGTGGAGAATTTTCATTCTAACTGTGTAACAGACTGTATTTTCTCCACGAACATGTAATAATTCTGTTTATTTAAATTGAAATCTGTAGCAAAACAATTAGAATGTCGCACTGACAAACTGAGTGACAGTTTTGAAATTCGTATGGCAATCTATGTTTTTTGTTGAGTAATTACAGAATGTTATTCCGTCACTAGTTATAGAATGAAAATACATGCCAAACACATAAGAAGCAAGTGTTTCAGAATGAATATTCTATCTCAAGAGTGGGAATTAACACTTTCTATTATTAAAAATGAAGTCGGAATTATTACATTCATTAATGCTCGTGGAGAAATATTTTTTTACGAAACTACAAATCACGAAAACACTAATATTTCATTTAACTTAGTATATGGTTGTTTTCAGATTCAGAACTTGAAGATTTAGAAACTCCACCCCGTTATAGGCCCGACAGCCTCGAGGCCCTTTGTAGGGCCACTCGTTTCACTGAAGCTGAAATAAAGAGAATTTATCGCGGATTTAAGGCTGAATGTCCTACCGGCGTCGTCAAGGAAGACACATTCAAGATGATTTATGCCCGGTTCTTCCCGCAAGGGGGTGAGTATCCACAAATTTATTAGTGGACGAAGTTCATTATCCTCAAATTAACACAAAATATAGACTAAGTTTTGTGTTTGGTATTTTTAGAACTAATAATATAATCAAGAGAAGTTATTACAAATTACTTCTTATCAATATTTTGGATCGAACTGGTAATAAAAATTTATATAGCTTTTGATATTTATGAAGATGAAAGCTCTAGCTATTTTTATGAGTTTATTTATGTATTCTTGTGGCAATAAAATTTTGCTCATGAAAAACTTCGAGATTAGTTACAGGTGTACCTTAATTAACATTACAAAATATATCTATCTAAATCGTTTGCGAAATTCTCGTCGATTTTTGGGAATTTAGATTAACGTCTGTAAAGCTAGAAAGGTCAAATCGGCAGAATCACTCGTATTATATCTCAAAATTTAGTGCTCATTTAGTGCTAATTTAGTGCTGATAACAGATATTCGGTGCTGTGATAGGGGGCTAGCAGTGTACCATTCGTGACCGCACTAAAACGGAAACTAATGGAATTAAAAGACGTCACTATTTATTGCTCAATTAGTGCTACCAGTACAGAATTTTTTTTTCCAGTCAACTACTGCTAATATAACGACGCCAACAGTCTTGAGAGCTAGAAGAAGACTCTAAAACGAAAACTAATGGAATTAAAAGACGTCTCTATTTATTGCTTAATTAGTGCTGCTAGTACAGCAAAAGATTTTTAAAAAATATTTTTTTTAAATCGTCTACTGAAAAAAAAAAATATTTTTCAAAAATCTTTTGCTGTATTTGCAGCACTGATTGAGCACTAAATGGTGACATCTTTTAATTCCATTAGTTTCCGTTGTAGAGTCTTCGTCTAGCTCTCAAGACTGCTGGCGTCGTTATATTAGCAGTAATTGATTTACAAAAAAATAAAAAATAAAATATTTTTCAAAAATCTTTTGCTGTACTGGCAGCACTAATTGAGCACTAAATAGTGACATCTTTTATTTCCATTTGTTTCCGCTTTAGCGCGGTCACGAATGGTACACTGCTAGCTTAATGAAAAGTTAGCAGTGTTCTCATTTTTAGTCCCCCTATCACAGCACCAAATATCTGTTATCAGCACTAAATTAGCACTAAATGAGCAATAATTTTGAGATATAATACGAGTAATTCAGCCGACTTGACCTTTCTAGCTTTACAGACGTTTTGGATTAAATAACTAGCTTTGTTTTATACGTTTAAAAAGTTATCGTACATCCCTATTTTTTGCTAACACTGCTCATATATTTTGACATATTACTGACAGATAATAACTTTGACATATTACTGACAGATGTCAACTTTGACATATTACTGACAGGTGTCAGTTTTGAAATGTTTCATTTTCTAAATATGTAATTTACCTATGATGTATAACTTTGGCAAGCAAACTTGATTGGATTTGTTTACATTAAACAAACACAAAAGATTTTTCTTCTATGATTACTTTTATTTTGAATGCAGCTTTTATATATTGACATATTGACATCTGACAGCTTTTACAAGTGTCAAACTAGGAATTTGTGATTTACCATATGTCATTTATGTAATATTTGACAATTGACACTTTTGACATACCTAAGTCACTTTATGGATTATATTATTGCTGATTATAGTTATTTTGCTGCTTTCCTAAGTGCACAGTAAAGAACTTGTCACTTTTGGAAACTAAAATTAACATTTCTCATACATGTCGTTTATACTCAACATCAAAAATATATTTAGAAACATTTATCGACTTCTGTCAGTTCACGCTATGCAATCTATTCAGTACATATTTCACATTTCACACGATGCATATACATACTTCCTTGAAATTTACATATATATTAGTAATAGATTTATCCTTTATAAAAACATAATCGATTTTTCTTATAAAAGTCGACATTAATCGATGTCCGAGTTGCTTTCTTATTTAGAGATTGTTTTTTTAAAGTAACCGCATTTGACAGTGACAGAATTACAACATTTGAAAGTGATCGCATTTGACAGTGACATCATTTAACAATGACAGTATTTGACAATTTAAAAGCGACTGCATTTGACAGTCACCACATTTGACAATCTCGAATTTGACAATTACCACATTTCAAAGTGATCGCATGTGACAATAACATTATTGACGGTGGTAGCATTTAACAATGACAGTATTTGACAGTTTGACAGCGACTGCATTTGACAGTCACCACATTTGACAGACCTCGAATTTGACAATAACCACATTTCAAAGTGATCGCATGTGACAATAACATTATTGACGGTTGGTAACATTTAACAATGACAGTATTTGACAGTTTGACAGCGACTGCATTTTACAGTCATCATTTTTGACAATTATTGCATTTGACAGTGTTTGCATGTGACAGTAACATTATTTAATAGTGACTGCATTTAAAAATGACAATTACCACATTTCAAAGTGGTCGCATGTGACAATAACATTATTGACGGTGGTAGCATGTAACAATGACAGTATTTGACAATTTGACAGCGACTGCAATTGACAGTCACCACATTTGACAGATCTCGAATTTGACAATTACCACATTTCAAAGTGATCGGATGTGACAATAACATTATTGACGGTGGTAGCATTTAACAATGACAGTATTTGACAGTTTAACAGCGACTGCATTTGAAAGTCATCACATTTGACAATTATTACATTTGACAGTGTTTGCATGTGGCAGTAACATTATTTAATAGTGACTGCATTTAACAATGACATTATTTGACAATTTGATTGCGACTGCATTTGACAGTCACCACATTTGACAGATCTCAAATTTGACAATTACCACATTTCAAAGTGATTGCATGTGACAATAACATTATTGACGGTGATAGCATTTAACAATGACAGTATTTGACAATTTGACGGCGACTGCATTTGACAGTCACCACATTTGACAGATCTCGAATTTGACAATTACCACATTTCAAAGTGATCGCATGTGACAATAACATTATTGACGGTGGTAGCATTTAACAATGACAGTATTTGACAGTTTGACAGCGACTGCATTTGACAGTCATCACATTTGACAATTATTGCATTTGACAGTGTTTGCATGTGACAGTAACATTATTTAATAGTGACTGCATTTAACAATGACATTATTTGACAATTTGATTGCGACTGCATTTGACAGATCTCAAATTTGACAATTACCACATTTCAAAGTGATCGCATGTGACAATAACATTATTGACGTTGGTAGCATTGAACAATGACAGTATTTAACAATTTGACGTTGACTGCATTTGACAGTCACCACATTTGACAGATCTCGAATTTGACAATTACCACATTTCAAAGTGATCGCATGTGACAATAACATTATTGACCGTGGTAGCATTTAACAATGACAGTATTTGACAGTTTAACAGCGACTGCATTTGAAAGTCATCACATTTGACAATTATTACATTTGACAGTGTTTGAATGTGGCAGTAACATTATTTAATAGTGACTGCATTTAACAATGACATTATTTGACAATTTGATTGCGACTGCATTTGACAGTCACCACATTTGACAGATCTCAAATTTGACAATTACCACATTTCAAAGTGATCGCATGTGACAATAACATTATTGACGGTGGTAGCATTTAACAATGACAGTATTTGACAGTTTGACAGCGACTGCATTTGACAGTCATCACATTTGACAATTATTGCATTTGACAGTGTTTGCATGTGACAGTAACATTATTTAATAGTGACTGCATTTAACAATGACATTATTTGACAATTTGATTGCGACTGCATTTGACAGTCACCACATTTGACAGATCTCAAATTTGACAATTACCACATTTCAAAGTGATCGCATGTGACAATAACATTATTGACGGTGATAGCATTTAACAATGACAGTATTTGACAATTTGACGGCGACTGCATTTGACAGTCACCACATTTGACAGATCTCGAATTTGACAATTACCACATTTCAAAGTGATCGCATGTGACAATAACATTATTGACGGTGGTAGCATTTAACAATGACAGTATTTGACAGTTTGACAGCGACTGCATTTCACAGTCATCATTTTTG
This sequence comes from Altica lythri, assembly GCA_964028335.1. Classification (NCBI taxonomy): domain Eukaryota; kingdom Metazoa; phylum Arthropoda; class Insecta; order Coleoptera; family Chrysomelidae; genus Altica; species Altica lythri. Next base: position 6,609,523 of record OZ034809.1, read on the forward strand.
ACAATTATTGCATTTGACAGTGTTTGCATGTGACAGTAACATTATTTAATAGTGACTGCATTTAACAATGACATTATTTGACAATTTGATTGTGACTGCATTTGACAGTCACCACATTTGAAAGATCTCAAATTTGACAATTACCACATTTCAAAGTGATCGCATGTGACAATAACATTATTGACGGTGGTAGCATTTAACAATGACAGTATTTGACAATTTGACGTTGACTGCATTTGACAGTCACCACATTTGACAGATCTCAAATTTGACAATTACCACATTTCAAAGTGATCGCATATGACAATAACATTATTGACGGTGGTAGCATTTAACAATGACAGTATTTGACAATTTGACAGCGACTGCATTTGACAGTCACCACATTTGACAGATCTCGAATTTGACAATTACCACATTTCAAAGTGATCGCATGTGACAATAACATTATTGACGGTGGTAGCATTTAACAATGACAGTATTTGACAGTTTGACAGCGACTGCATTTGACAGTCATCACATTTGACAATTATTGCATTTGACAGTGTTTGCTGTGACAGTAACATTATTTAATAGTGACTGCATTTAACAATGACATTATTTGACAATTTGATTGCGACTGCATTTGAGTCACCACATTTGACAGTTATCGCTTTTGACAATTAGGTACCTTATTTGACAGTGATTGTATGTAACAGTAACATAATTTGACAGTGACTGGATTTAACAGTTACATTATTGGACAATTTGACAACGAATGCATTTGACAGTTATCGCAATTGACAATGACTACATTTAACAATGACAGTATTTGACAATTTGACGGCGACTGCATTTGACAGTCACCACATTTGACAGATCTCGAATTTGACAATAACCACATTTCAAAGTGATCGCATGTGACAATAACATTATTGACGGTGGTAACATTTAACAATGACAGTATTTGACAGTTTGACAGCGACTGCATTTCACAGTCATCATTTTTGACAATTATTGCATTTGATAGTGTTTGCATGTGACAGTAACATTATTTAATAGTGACTGCATTTAACAATGACATTATTTGACAATTTGATTGCGACTGCATTTGACAGTCATCACATTTGACAGATCTCAAATTTGACAATTACCACATTTCAAAGTGATCGCATGTGACAATAACATTATTGACGGTGGTAGCATTTAACAATGATAGTATTTGACAATTTGACGTTGACTGCATTTGACAGTCACCACATTTGACAGATCTCAAATTTGACAATTACCACATTTCAAAGTGGTCGCATGTGACAATAACATTATCGACGGTAGTAACATTTAACAATGACAGTATTTGACAGTTTGACAGCGACTGCATTTCACAGTCATCATTTTTGATAATTATTGCATTTGACAGTGTTTGCATGTGACAGTAACATTATTTAATAGGGACTGCATTTAACAATGACATTATTTGACAATTTGATTGCGACTGCATTTGACAGTCACCACATTTGACAGATCTCAAATTTGACAATTACCACATTTCAAAGTGATCGCATGTGACAATAACATTATTGACGGTGGTAGCATTTAACAATGATAGTATTTGACAATTTGACAGCGACTGCATTTATACAGTCACCACATTTGACAGATCTCGAATTTGACAATTACCACATTTCAAAGTGATCGCATGTGACAATAACATTATTGACGGTGGTAGCATTTAACAATGACAGTATTTGACAGTTTGACAGCGACTGCATTTGACAGTCATCACATTTGACAATTATTGCATTTGACAGTGTTTGCATGTGACAGTAATATTATTTAATAGTGACTGCATTTAACAATGACATTATTTGACAATTTGATAGCTACTGCATTTGACAGTCACCACATTTGACAGTTATCGCTTTTGACAATTAGGTACCTTATTTGACAGTGATTGTATGTAACAGTAACATAATTTGACAGTGACTGGATTTAACAGTTACATTATTGGACAATTTGACAACGAATGCATTTGACAGTTATCGCAATTGACAATGACTACATTTAACAATGACAGTATTTGACAATTTGACGGCGACTGCATTTGACAGTCACCACATTTGACAGATCTCGAATTTGACAATAACCACATTTCAAAGTGATCGCATGTGACAATAACATTATTGACGGTGGTAACATTTAACAATGACAGTATTTGACAGTTTGACAGCGACTGCATTTTACAGTCATCATTTTTGACAATTATTGCATTTGACAGTGTTTGCATGTGACAGTAACATTATTTAATAGTGACTGCATTTAACAATGACATTATTTGACAATTTGATTGCGACTGCATTTGACAGTCATCACATTTGACAGATCTCAAATTTGACAATTACCACATTTCAAAGTGATCGCATGTGACAATAACATTATTGACGGTGGTAGCATTTAACAATGATAGTATTTGACAATTTGACGTTGACTGCATTTGACAGTCACCACATTTGACAGATCTCAAATTTGACAATTACCACATTTCAAAGTGATCGCATGTGACAATAACATTATTGACGGTGGTAGCATTTAACAATGACAGTATTTGACAATTTGACAGCGACTGCAATTGACAGTCACCACATTTGACAGATCTCGAATTTGACAATTACCACATTTCAAAGTGATCGGATGTGACAATAACATTATTGACGGTGGTAGCATTTAACAATGACAGTATTTGACAGTTTGACAGCGACTGCATTTGACAGTCATCACATTTGACAATTATTACATTTGACAGTGTTTGCATGTGGCAGTAACATTATTTAATAGTGACTGCATTTAACAATGACATTATTTGACAATTTGATAGCGACTGCATTTGACAGTCACCACATTTGACAGTTATCGCTTTTGACCTTATTTGACAGTGATTGTATCTAACAGTAACATAAGTTGACAGTGACTGGATTTAACAATTACATTATTGGACAATTTAACAACGAATGCATTTGACAGTTATCGCAATCTACAATGACAATTTGACAGTGATTGCATGTAACAGTAACATTATTTGACAGTGTGACATCGCTCTCTTATTGGTTGAACATTTGACAGTGCACACTTTGACAGATACTGATCTCTAATTCTTTTGTGTTTGAATTTAAATATTTTTTTAATATTATATTGCAAAATAAATAAATAGGTAAAATCTTTTTGTGAGAATAAAGCCCATATAAAAAACGATATACAAAATACATTTTGACTTGATTTAAGGACTTAATTGAAACAGTGATTAAATTCTCTGTTAATTAACGAAAAAGCTGAGAAAAGCAACCACAAAAGTCTCGCTTAGATAATTTATCTCTTTAATTACTTTATTTTCCAATTTAGTGAGATATGCTTTAAATAAATGATTGGTAATTTAAGATTTAGTCGTAACATTTTCTATAATAATTAACAGTCCGTTTAACGGTTTCGAACCAGTACTAAACCAGTCTTATAATTTCGAATATCGCCACAAAGCCATTAACAAAGGGGTGGCAAATGATCTTCCTGATAATGGCATTAATATAGCGCCATCTGACGGAGCTTTGAAAATTAATGGCTAACAATTTATGCAGATTATCTAAATTTGCCAAGAGACGCCGGCCGTCTTATATATTCAACGGGCCAATTTTGAATTTTTTCATGAACAAAACGAATAATTCAGGAAAAAGGGAATGCCACGTTTTTCTCTGTATATTAAAAAATTTAAATTTATTCCGGAACATTCAAATTAGGATAACACACCAGTTTTATACAGAAACTGGCAATTTAATTTAATAAAAAAATCAATTCCTATTTGCTATGATAAAATTATTCAAAGATTTGTAAAATACGAGGTCTGTCGCAAAGTATACAGGACTTAATACTAGTAGCGCCATCTATTATAGGGGCTAGCGTTCGAAAGGTACATCTTTCATTGATGTTCTGTCAAAATTACATTACAATTGAACCACTTTACGCCAAGTTATCGCATCAAAGTGAAAGTACCTTTTTAACATTGGTCGAAAAATGAGCATCGAACAAAGAGCCAATATTAAGTTCTTTTAAAATTGATAAAACTCGATTGTTGGTGATGATTGTTTCTCTTGTAGTTCACGAGTGGTTAACACGGTTCAAAGAGGGTCGTGAGTCTTTGGAAAAGTTGGCCCACCGAAAAATGTGACTGCAGTATATTAAAAATGAGTCAAAATCTTCATTGAAATAGATGCAAATGGATTTAAATATCTCTATCGCATTTTGACTATGAATTTGGGCATTAGCAAAGTGTCAATGAACTGAAATTCTCATTCGAAAAACTTGCAAATTCCTTCTGGAGGGGACGTGTGACTTATTTTTCTTTGACCTATTTACTTTGCAACACACCTCATATGCGAAATTTTGCTGTATAGATTCACAGATTAAAAGAACTGTTGAAATATCTAAACAGAATGATTAGTTTTTCATATAATAGATATCTGAGTATATGATCAGCAATTGGCATAATTACAAACCTTGGTACAATGTAAAGAATTCCAGCTGTTACAATATTGAAATATTAATGATCCAATTCAGTCTCTTTGCAGACTGAAAGATCAAAAGTTCGTGATGGACATTCGAAATTAAAATTTTAATTAGAACGGTATGTTTAAATTACTTGGTTGTTATGCACGAACTCAAACGAAAAATGAAATGATAGGGAAATGAAGAGATAATTATATACACTTGTGAATTCCTATCTACATTGCTAAACATAAGAATTTACATAGAAAAAAACCTTTGGCACTTACACCTAGGCAATACACAAAAGAAACGTTAAAAGCGACCAAATCGGATTTAAAAGTACAGGTTGGTTGAAAAGTTTTGATAGTAAAAATGAGAGAATGTGTATTCTTTTTTTATTCAATGTAATCCCCCTCAGCTTGAAAACATTTTTTTCAATGATCCTTCAGCAATTTTATACCATCTCTGTAATGATTTTCCGGAAGCTCTGCAAAATATTGTTCCACAGCTGCAATCGATGGAAAACGCTTTCCACAAAGGAATTGTTTTAAGTTTCTGAAGAGGTAATAGTCGAAGGAGCCAAATCTGGTGAATGCGGTGAGTATTGAAGCAATTCGTTCTTAAATACATTTAATTTAGCCATCGTCAAGAAGATTGTGTAAAAACGTGCATTGTCTTGATGAAAGATGACTGTTTTTTTCTGTAAACCGAATTTTCACGAAATTTTTTATCCAATTGGTCCAGAAGGTTGCAATAATAATAGGGGGTTCACAAGTTGTAAGTGGGGGTTCACGTAAATGTATTTGAGAGTAAATAAACAAAAATGTTGACTGACGTCAAAACTTGTATATTAAATTGATGATGATATTTGATATACGTTCAACATTGAGAACTACTGGAAAAACCAATTTAAAGATATTTTGGCGATGAAAAAGCCTTTATGGATCATAAATCCATTTGATGAAATGGAAGTTCCGAAAGTGGTATTCCAAGAATAGTAACTTGAGCTTAGCTACAATAAGGAGTCGTTTTACTGGAATTTTTTTATCCAACCACTCCAAAAGGTTGCAATAGAATTTAGAGTTACTTGTTTTACCTTTTACAAGATAATCAATCAACAAAATCCCGTTTGCATCCCAAAAAACTGATGCCATAACATTTTTGGCAATCGTTCTGACTGAAGAACCAGCTTTTGACCACCTAAAACGATCTTGTCTCAGTTTAGGATCATGATGGTAGATCCATTTCTGATCCATAGTTTTAAAACGGTTTTATTTTGCTTAGAACGCTCAAAATCATAGACTTGGTCAATGATTTCTGGTGTTGTTGCACTTTTTGGATGTCAACTACTTGGTTGATCTTCGATGCTTGTACGATCACGTTAAAAGTCCAAAACCCATCTATGCATAGTTGCAAATGAAGGAGCAGACTACTTTAACACTTTCACTTATTTTGTATGAATTTCTCTTGCTGATAAACCTTCCAAAACTAAGAATCTTATCACTGCACGATATGTTTTCCATTATAACATGTCAACTTCAAATGGCTTATAAACAAAGAATAAATTAACAGATCAAAATAGAATTTTCTGTGTATTCAAACGGAAGATGACATAATAAAATACGGTATAAATTTTAATTCATCCACTGGTTAATAGGTGTCGCTTTCAAAACTTTTCAACCAACCCTTATTTTTACACAGGGACGAAAAAACAATCAATTTTTTAGTACGTAATTATTACAAATCAATATATTGGCAATATTGAAGAACCTACCTACTAGTACCAAAAAACAAAACGTGACCAAACGACTAATTGCTAAATGTTTTCATAAAAGAAAACAACGTTTTTCGTTGAAAGGAAGATTTATTTACGGAAATAATGTCCCTACCGGCTAAAAATATTGCCAATAGATTTGTTCAGCCGTAGATTCGAGTTTGATAACGTCGCCGGACAAATTGAGAGCTCGAGGCTGAGAAATTATTGTCATTCAATTTCAACAAAGAAAATAGAAATTTGGAGATAGAAATAATCGGAACTTAATGATAATTATTTTTCAACGGACTTACAAGTGAAGAACAACTGATAACGTGTTTAGGTAGACTAGAATCGGAAATTTGGGGGGATCGATCGAGCAATCGGTTCTCCAGATTTCTGATTCTAGTCTACGGTATGTTCCATACTCGCCATCTGTTCTTTGTATTCATTGTGTGTCAATGCAAGTTTTACAGTCATAAGCACTTTCTCTTTTTTTCTTCGACTTTTCTCTCCATTATAAGACTTAGAAAGCTATATCCTTTCCCCCAAAAAATGTTTGCTAGATGGGTAGTTTTTTAATCTATACCTACTGTCGACTCTTATCATTCACAATACGTTTTCATTGGATTTTCTATCCATCAAGTCTTTCAAAACACGCACATTTTGAATACTTTCAACCTTTTGATTTCCTTTACTCCTAGATTCCATGGTTTGGCTGTCCATACAGTTGCATAGTATTTAAGAAAGCTTCTAACCTTTTGATATCCTTTACTCCTAAATTCCATGTTTTGGCAATTCATACAACTGCATAGAATTTTCGGAAGTTCCAACCTTCTGATTTCCTTTACTTCTAGATTCCCTGTTTTGGTAGTCCATACAGGTCTTCTTTCCTAGCCTTTCAATCCTTTGGTGTATACTCTGAAGCTACTATTTAAAAATTAAGTGAACCAGTTAATCTTCTTTGCAAACTTGCATTGCATTCATTTTCCTATGTAAGGAATAAGGGTTTTGGTTCACTACGCCATGTTTATTGACTCATTCTATCTGTCCTACCATTTTCTCCATTTTTTTTTCTGTGGCCTCCTCACTCTGATATAGTCTGCTTCTTTTGTGTATCATCAGGTTAATTGGAAAATATATATTTTTTAATGCGTATAACCAATGCCAATATGGCTTCTGCGTACAGTATTGTCTAAGCTAAGGAAATTCTTATCCATGTCCTCTAAAGTGACTAAGGTCAGAAAATAAATAGATAAGGGGTAAATAAACGTTTAAGTAACAAACAAATCGATAAGTTTTTGGAACTAAGAAAAATGCAGACAAATATCCTTTAGGAGGATAACAGAGCTATAGATAGAAATCATATTCTAACCTGGAAAAATCCCAAAGAATCTTATCTAAGCCAAACAAACAAACAAACAAGTTTCTGGTAATGAAACAAATCAATAAACCATTTTCCAAGACTCGCAAGAGTATCAAATTAAAATGTTATAAACATTCACATTAAAAATACAAGATAACGAAACCTTTACTGACATCTAACTGGATAGTAAACAAACTACGTAATTGCTCTTTTCCAATTATCCGATATAAATGAGTTGCAAATATTTTCACGTCAACCTCTGTTATTCTTAAAACGCTCTAACTTCGTTTACTTTCCATTAAGTTTTCAATTTTGTTTTGAATAATTGAAGTAGAAAGGTTACCTGACAGGATTTTGTAATTATGTCCATCACCCAATGTCGATTTAAATCAATCAATTTCTGTGGAAAAAAAATATACAAAAAAAGGAAAGTACTTAAAAGAAAAACAGGTAAATGGCTCTTAAAATTCGTTTTGAATAATTCCCTAGACAGTTTTTGACATTTTTAACACGATTTTTTGTCAACCAGTTTTTTATGGCCGTGTGCGGTTTTAAAACCGCATCATTCAAAAACGATCTTATATATATATATATATATATATATATATATATATATATATATATAAACAAAGTGCCAAGAAAATGCGTATTAATATAAACAAAAGGGGAAAATTATTGGGCATGTACGCAAAAAGAATCATAGGATTACGAGTAAGAATGGTAACCGCAGACATGCATGTCTGCGGTTACCATTCTTACTCGTAATCCTATGATTCTTTTTGCGTACATGCCCAATAATTTTCCCCTTTTGTATATATATATATATATATATATATATATATATATATATATATATATATGTCTGGTTTATAGCGTTCGCCACCTTCCGGTTCCTTGCCTCCAGCCTCGTCGGTCATTCCAGTCTCCTTCTTGAAGGTTTCTTTCCGACATGGCTTTTCGTACTCCTCCTATCCATGTAATTTTTGGCCTTCCACGTTTTTTTCTTTCCGAGGGTATCCATTTTAATATCTTTTTCGGTAGTCGTTCGTGATTCATTCTTTGTACATGTCCGTACCAACAGAGTTGCCGTTGTTGTATTTCTTCGATAATATTAGCTTTCGACCTTCATGATTTCCCTAATCCGTTCATTAGTTACTCTTTGTATTTTAGATATTCTGGCTGATCTTCGCCAATAGTCCATTTCTACAGCAAGAAGTCTCTGTTCCATTCTTTTTGATATTTGCCAAACCTCACAGCCATATAGAAGTGTACTTTTAAAAATAGAATTGTACAGCTGGTGTTTTCTTTCGTTGGATATACTCTTAGACCATAGGATTGAATTCATTGCTCCAATTATTTGTTTGGCTTTAACAATTCTCTCCTCTATTTCGTTTTCTGAGTGCTCTATTCTGGTTCCTAAGTACGTATAGTTTTCACATCCCTTTATTCGCTCTCCTGTGTTTAGTACCATATCTTGCTGCTGACCTTCTATACACAGATATTTTGTCTTTTACATATTTACTGAGAGACCCCAGTTTTCATATTCTTTTAGTAGTTTTCTGGTCATAAATTCTAGATCTTCTAAGTCTTGCGCTACCACTACCTGGTCATCAGCGAAGTGCAGCGTGTAAAGTGTTGTTTCATCATTAAGTTCTATGCCCATGCCACTACATGTTCTTCTCCATTTTCGGAGGACCTCATCCAAATAAATTTTAAATAAAGTGGGCGACAGACAGCATCCTTGTCTAAGTCCCTTGGTGATCGGGAATGCTTCAGAAAAATTATTATTTAGTTTTACTTTAGAATATGAGTTCTTATATAGTTGTTTAAAAGCGTCGATTAAAGTATTATTAAGATTAGTTTGCTCTAGAACCTGCCATAACCTTGATATTGGGACACTGTCGTACGCCTTTGTGAGATCTACAAATAACAGATGGATTTCACGATTTGTTGCAACTTTTTTTTCATTTATTTGTACTAGGCTAAATATGTTATCTACACAGGAGCGACCAGCTCTAAATCCTGCCTGTTGTTCGATTTCGTATGGACCATATTCTTCTTAAGCAAGAGCTCTAAATATTTTGCCGTAGATACTACTTAGGGTACTTGTTACCGAGATGCATCTGTAGTTACTACAGTTATTTCTCGCTCATTTTTTGTGTATTGGAGTAATCCATCCTTCCTTCCAACTTTCTGGTATCTCTTCACCATTGACGTATCTCTCGAAAATCTCTCTCAGCAAGTTTACAAGTTTTTTTGACCCGTTTTTTATTAGTTCCGCTGGTATTCCTTCCGGTCCGCTGGATTTACCGTTCTTCATTGACCTGATAGATTTATTCATTATTTCTTCCGTTATATTAATTTTAGTTCCTTCTATTCGGTAGGCTCTTGGTGAGGTATTCCTGTATTGCTGTCTTTGTTCACTCAGTTCGTTAGCATAGTGTTGTTTCCAAGAATCTAAACTAATTGGGCATATATTGAATGTGATGTTACTATCTTGTCGGGATGATTTAATAAATTTCCATACTTCTTTTGATTTGGTTCCTCCGATTTACATTTCCTTTCCCATGTTTCGTCCTTGTTGTCGTTGGTCATCTGTTTAAATTTTCTTTGTTCCTGTCTATACTTCTCCTTATCTTTATCCTCCTTAGTTTGTATCCATTTAATATAGGCGTTTTGTTTCACTTTATTTTGTTTTTCCATTTCATCATTCCACGTCATGGATATATTTATATTCCCATTTTTTTCTTCAATACCTAAAGCTTCCGTAGCTGCAGAGTGTATTGATTGAATTATCTGGTCGTATAGAGTATTTGTTTGCAGAGTTGCATTTTCTTCGGGGAGTTTTTGGTCTAGACGATTTTGATAGAGGTTTCGGATGCTTTCTTGATATAGCTCGTTTAAATTATAATTTGTTAAATGTGTTTTTAAATCTTGTGATCTTTAAATCCTTTTTAAATGTTTATAAGACACCTAGCTGTACACGGCGCGCGTTGCTACGCCAGCAACTAAAATAAATTTAAGAAAAATAAAAGAGAAGAAGAGATAGAGAAGGAAAGAAAGTATATAGTTTTGTGTTACTTATCGCACCAAAAATATATTTCTCGAACTTATATTTATACGAATTCGTGTAGATATCTATTAATCAGTATTGAATTTGATACATGGAAGCGTCATCTAGTGATAACTTCCATTAATACGAATATCATATTCATCTTACCCGTTAAAAATACATCATCATACTGATTTTCCTGACAATAGGTTGAACGGGACAGAAGTTGCTAGTGTGCAGCGCCACCTGGTGGCGAGTGGCATCAATGAGCATATCATACAAACCTTCTCCGTGGAAAAATACATATACATACCAATTTTTATAATAATCGGTCCAGTAGTTTTTGAGTTCATTGAGTACATACAGACATACAGACAAACATTCATTTATATATATATATATATATATATATAAACAAAGTGCCAAGAAAATGCGTATTAATATAAACAAAAGGGAAAAATTATTGGGCATGTACGCAAAAAGGATCATAGGATTACGAGTAAGAATGGTAACCGCAGACATGCATGTTTCTGGCTCATTAGCCGTCATCAGTGCGGCATAACCAAGTAGGGCATTGCACTTGGCTAGCAAAAGTGTTGGGTACTTGGGAGCAAAGGATGTTGGGGAAACATGTGTAAAGAAACATAAAAACACAAAAACAACGAAAGCTCACACAGGAGTCCTATCGCCATTTTGTGCTTTCGGCCAGCTGTGCCAATGGGTTTTCGGCCAGCAACTAGCGTCGCAACGTTGGCGAAACGGACTCATTGTGTTTGAGTCGTTCTAAGCCCAGGATATGAAATAAACAAAGTGCCAAGAAAATGCGTATTAATATAAACAAAAGGGAAAAATTATTGGGCATGTACGCAAAAAGGATCATAGGATTACGAGTAAGAATGGTAACCGCAGACATGCATGTTTCTGGCTCATTAGCCGTCATCAGTGCGGCATAACCAAGTAGGGCATTGCACTTGGCTAGCAAAAGTGTTGGGTACTTGGGAGCAAAGGATGTTGGGGAAACATGTGTAAAGAAACATAAAAACACAAAAACAACGAAAGCTCACACAGGAGTCCTATCGCCATTTTGTGCTTTCGGCCAGCTGTGCCAATGGGTTTTCGGCCAGCAACTAGCGTCGCAACGTTGGCGAAACGGACTCATTGTGTTTGAGTCGTTCTAAGCCCAGGATATGAAATAAACAAAGTGCCAAGAAAATGCGTATTAATATAAACAAAAGGGAAAAATTATTGGGCATGTACGCAAAAAGGATCATAGGATTACGAGTAAGAATGGTAACCGCAGACATGCATGTTTCTGGCTCATTAGCCGTCATCAGTGCGGCATAACCAAGTAGGGCATTGCACTTGGCTAGCAAAAGTGTTGGGTACTTGGGAGCAAAGGATGTTGGGGAAACATGTGTAAAGAAACATAAAAACACAAAAACAACGAAAGCTCACACAGGAGTCCTATCGCCATTTTAGAACGACTCAAACACAATGAGTCCGTTTCGCCAACGTTGCGACGCTAGTTGCTGGCCGAAAACCCATTGGCACAGCTGGCCGAAAGCACAAAATGGCGATAGGACTCCTGTGTGAGCTTTCGTTGTTTTTGTGTTTTTATGTTTCTTTACACATGTTTCCCCAACATCCTTTGCTCCCAAGTACCCAACACTTTTGCTAGCCAAGTGCAATGCCCTACTTGGTTATGCCGCACTGATGACGGCTAATGAGCCAGAAACATGCATGTCTGCGGTTACCATTCTTACTCGTAATCCTATGATCCTTTTTGCGTACATGCCCAATAATTTTTCCCTTTTGTATATATATATATATATATATATATATAGATTTTTGATAGTGTTAAGACGATTTGAACATTTTTTTGTCATTCCGGTTTCTGTCGCGTGTGGTTTTGAAACTGTATCATTGAAAAACCAACTCTAAATTCGTTTTGAATAATATCAAGACAGTTTTCGACATTTTAAACAATATTTCAACGTTTTTTGTCAATCCGGTTTTTTGCCGCGTGCGGTTTTGATACGTTTCAAAATCGCAATTAGAATTTTCTCAAAATCACAAATTATAAAATTGACCTGAAATCAGAAATATAAAAAAAAGTAGAAAATTTTGAGAAAATGGTAAAAATATTTAATAGACATGAACATTAAACGAAAATGTTGAAAAAACGAGGAAAGTTCGGAAAATTGGGCAAAATTTCAGAAAGTTAGCTTATTTCTGAAAAAATTGAATACATGAACACCTCATAATCAGGAAATTGTACCAAATTCTAAAAACTGTCCCAAAATCACAACATTGTCCCAAAATCACAAATAAAAAAGTCCCAAAATCACAAAACATATCACAAAGATTGTCCTAAACTCACAACATTGGCCGAAAATCACAAAAAAATAGAATTAGAAGAAAATTTATGGAAGCAAGTTTTTAATGAAAGGTTTTCACTAAATTTGATCTTCTACTTTTATTTTTACTATATTATTATTTAAAAATAATAACAGAATTTGTTTCAGTTAATAGCAGTCAATATGCACATTACGTATTCAACACATTGGACCAGGATCACAGTGGATTGATCAGTTTTGAGGTAAGACTTAATAAATATACTAGAGCTGTTCAGCTCGATGTGAACAAGAAATCGAAAAAAACAGCTGTATGAACATTCTCGTCATTTCGTGGACCTTCGCGTGTGACCCAATTTGAAATCCTATAGAAAAAGGCTGTTTCTGTTGTTAAACGAGTGTTTTTAGTTTTGCAGAAAGCCATAAAGACCAAATATCGTTTTAAAGTCATCAATAGCTTTTTCTGGCCACGCAACCATCTGGAAATTTGGAGAGGACGAGCAAGTGCTCTGAAGGCACTTAGGCCACATCCCCACGTGTGTAGGGATATCTACACCTCAGATTTAAAATAGGTGATGAGGCTCCCGAGGAGCATTTCTCTGACATCGGCTGGTGTAAGCCAGTACTCTCCCAATAAGAACCTTCTGATTTCAGAAAAAGCAGAGCAGTCATACATTATATGCTCTACTGTTTCCTCTTCTTGTTTGCAACCTCCTAAAGAGATGTTGTAGCAATTCGAAGTGACCTGTTAAGATTCCCACAGCTGTTCGGAGATTTTGTCTGGTCAATGCCTTAAATTTTCTTGCTTCTCGCCAGGATGAGATAATAACTCTCTGGCCAGTCTACAGTTCGTTGTTTCATCCCAGCACTGTATAAAATTTTGGTGAGAGTGCTGTTTAATAAGGTCCACGACAGCGGAGATTGTAAGCTTGGTAGATGGGCGAGTGCTAAATATTTGTAGCTCGCAGCTCTCTTTGCTAAATTTTCCGCAATACGGAAATTTGGAGAGGACGAGCAAGTGCTCTGCAGGCACTTAGGCCACATCCCCACGTATATAGGGATATCTACACCTCAGATTTAAAATAGGTGATGAGGCTCCCGAAGGGCATCTCTCTGACATCGGCTGGTGTAAGCCAGTACTCTCCCAATAAGGACCTTATGATTTCAGAAAAAGCAGAGCGGTCATACATTATATGCTCTACTGTTTCATCTTCTTGTTTGGAACCTCCTAAAGAGATGTCGCAATTGGAAGTAACCTGTTAAGATTCCCACAGCTGTTCGAAGATTTTGTCTTGTCAAAACCTTAAATTTTCTTGGTGTTTCCTCACCAGGATAAAGTAATAACCCTCTGGCCAGTCTATAGTTCGTTGTTTCATCCCAGCACTGTAAAAGTTTTGGTGAGAGTGTTGTTTGATAAGGTCCACGACAGTGGAGATTTTTAGCTTGGTAGATGAGTGAGGGCTAAATATTTGTTGCTCGCAGCCCTCCTTGCTAAATTTTCCGCAATGAGGTTGCCTTTAGAGTTTCCATGATCTTTGATCCAGCTCAGAGTGATTACGTTATTTTGGTTGACCTCAGTCAAAATTTGGTGACATTCTAGTACTAAACTTGAAGTAATAAGTATATTCGGCAGTCCGTGTAAATATTTACATTCCAGTAATGTTCCTATTGATTAATTTTTTTGTAGATATATGGTTATACCACACTTGACAAGCCATCCATAGCCCATTTCATTTTTAGGCTCAAGGACCCTTTGTACTAAATTTTACCTAAAATCATTGATTATATCTACCAGACAACATTCTTGTACATACATTGTATTAAAACTGACCTAAATATCTTATTTTTACGGCTATTGCGCTGTTTCTAAATGGAAAAGGCAATCTGAGCAATGAATCTCGGTCGTTATGATTGAAACACCCGTAATAAATCGGTTTTAACATGTAAGTATAGTAAACTGTCCTATTTAATTATCACTTCAATTTACTATGGTAACCTCGCATCGTAACTCATATACAACTTTAAACCAAGATAAATTATGCATGGCATTATCACAATATCCAACTTAGCTTTTAATACAACATGCAATAGCTTCCAACGAAAATATAGAAAATATTACAATACGAGGTTTGTTCGGGAAGAAACAAGCATTTTGAATTTCTCGGGCTACACATGTATCTAATATATGTTGACAATATCAACAATTTGCATTGCTGGTTTGTGTTTGATATACAGAAAGGTTAGACGTATTTTGTTATACTCTTCGATTTTCTACTATCGAACAAAATAAATCAAAGAATCCGTATTAAAATTTTGTGTTAAAAATAAGATAAATTGTACCAATGTATTCAAAATTTAAACTGTGGCATTTGGTGAATCTAGTATAAGGAAACCAAGAGTGTCTGAATGGTATAAACCCTTCAAAGAAGGCCGAGAAGACATGAATTACGATGATCCAAAATTCAAAGTTGTTCAGTTATCACAACACCCTTATCGTGCCTTAACCACTTAGGTGACTGCCACTTTTTCCTCTTTCCAAAACTAAAGGGACCGATGAAAGAACGACGTTTTGCCACAATTGAGGAGATGTATGTATGTATGGTGTTAGGTGTAACAGATACACCTGCGACCTATAAGATCTATTGTGTCCCCCTTTTCTTGCTATATTTCTAATGATTCCTTAGACTTATAGCAGCTCTTATAGTCCTATCTTTCTTAGAAAGTTTAGGATATCATTGGGTTTTAAATTAGGTAGTTCTTCCCTTTCTATTTCGTATGATCCTAGGTATTTGACCCTAGAAGTACTTAATGCCATGCATTCTGAAAGTATGTGTATTGAGGTTTCCTCCTCTACCTCACAGAATTTGCAGTTTGCTTCATCTACTAATCCTAGTTTCTTCATGTGTCCTCTTACTCGACAGTGACTGGTTAGTATTCCAGTTATAATTCGGAGGTTTTTCTTACTCAGGTTAAGACAGCTGTGAGATCTCTTCTGGTTATAGTTTCCCAGGAGCGTCTTCGATTGTCTTAGTCCTTCTAGATCATTCCAGTACTTAGATTTTTCGCTTTCCATTTTTTTCCTTAGTTTTTCTAAGATTGTACTACTGCTGATTCTGGTCCCAGGTATGGGGTTTCAGCTCCTTTTTTTGCCAGCTTGTCTGCTGTTTCATTTCCTTCTATTCCTACGTGTCCTGGAACCCATAGGAGGGTAACAGTGTTATTCTGTCCTAGTTCATTTAATTTGCCTAGGTATTCCTAGACCATCTTTAAACTGATTGTATCTGAGTTCAGAGCTTTGATGGCTGCTTGACTATCTGACATGATATCAATCTTCTGTCTACGATAGTTCCTTTCAATGTTAAATTCTATACTTACACCTTTCGATGGCACGAATTTCCGCTTGAAAGATGCTTGGGTACGTACCCAAGCTTTCTGAGTATTTGGTTCTAGGTCCAAACACCCCTGCTCCTGTTTCTTTATCTGTCTTGGAGCAGTCCGTGTACCATTTTATGGCGTTTTGGCTTAGCCCCAATATGGTGTCTTCGTCCCATTCAGATTTGCTTCCCAGTTTAGTGGTAAATTTTCTTACAAAGTTAAATTTCTTTGGCATGTCATCTTGGGGCATTTCCCAAGTTTGATCAAGTTGGAGTGATTGAGGAGATAAAGACCTTATCAATGAAAGAGCTTATGGCCATATCCAAAATCGAGTTTCAAAAATGCTTCGAAGATTGGAAGAAGTGCTGGCACTGAGGATGATTACTTTGAAAAGACAAAAAAATTTCATTTTTTCCGAACATACCTCGTATATGTAAAGAACATAGATTCATTTACTAATAAAATATTTTCTAGAAAGTAGTTAACTATGCTATTATACATAAAATATAATATTATAAAGTTTATAAGTATAAAAAACGGATAATGAAGAGCTAATAAAATATTTTATTATTATTGACTGGTGATAACTTTCTTTCTAGGTCATTTCTTATTACACAGTTTATTAAGTTTGTTTTTGATACATTCTGGATC
Organism: Altica lythri; assembly: GCA_964028335.1. Taxonomy (NCBI): domain Eukaryota; kingdom Metazoa; phylum Arthropoda; class Insecta; order Coleoptera; family Chrysomelidae; genus Altica; species Altica lythri. The sequence continues at coordinate 6,626,583 of OZ034809.1, forward strand.
CATTCCTAGTTTTTCTTAATATAAGATATAATTTTATATATTAGAAGTTGTGTTATTATCACGAAAAGGAAGATCATTGAGCCACACAGTGTACAGAAAACCTACACATACGGATCGGTATTTACATAGGGATTCCAACCACCACCCATGTCAGAAATATGGAGTCATCAAAACCTTAGCAGAAAGGGCAAGAAGGATTTGCGAACCCGAGGCACTAAACGCAGAGCTAACTCATATTCATGATGCTTTAAGGGCTAATGGTTATTCAGAACGGGAAATCAAAAGATCGATTGGACCAACAAATCGTAGACCCAAGGAAAATGAGCAAATTCAACCAGTGGCAAAAGCATTTCTGCCTTTAATTCCGGGAGTGACAGACAGAATTAGTCGATTGCTAAGAAAGAGAAATGTGAAAACTATTTTCAAACCAACGAGAAAAATCAAAGAATGTCTTCGATCGGCAAAAGATAGAAGAGATCCACTGTCGGCTTCAGGAATTTACCGCATTCCGTGCACATGTGGAAGCGTGTACATAGGAACTACCAAACGCTCGATCAACACCAGGATTAAAGAGCACAAGACCAATTGTCGTCTGGGGCAGACAGACAAATCCGCCGTAGCGGAACATACCCTCACTATGGACCATCGGATTAAGTTTGAGGATACCCAAGTCCTCGCTACTACATCAGCATACCATTCCAGACTCTATACTCTATAGAAAAGCCATAGAGATAGAGAAGCACCCGAACAATTTTAATAAAAAAGAGGAAGCAGTCAAGGTTAACAAAACATGGGTCCCGATAATAAAGGGTGCGAAAACTCTACCCTTAACGAACAACACCGACCAGAACCGATTGGAATCGAAAGCAACTGAGGCCCCGCCCACTTCCTTCCCGACGTATAAATACGGGCTCCGATCACGCAGAGCTTAGTAGTTCGCAGACTGTTGGCGAAACGTCAAGTCAGCAAGACAATCGACGCCGGCCTAATAGCCCAAAAACCATTGATACTATATTAGAAGATACCAAGATTGTTTTTTTAGTTTTGCATATAGCCGCTTAGACGGCGCCACCAATAGAATCTTCAGACACAAATCTAAGCTCAATCTTTTGTAGGCATAAATACAAAGTTTCATTGCTATACCACAATTCATGTTGGTACATTGAATTTTTGCAATTAGCAATTCGGTTGAAAAATGGATCTTGATGACAGAACATTTTTGCCCATGCTCCCAATGGCACTTTTAATCATCTCCTGGGGCAATTTGTCCCTCTCTTCAATCAGCGCGAATTTTAACTCTTCAACATTCCTAGGAGATGGAATCCTCTTCCGTACTTTTCATCCCAGACATGCTCTATTGGATTCATGTCTGGGGATCGTGCTGGCCAGTCCATTTGAAGGTTATCGTAAATCACCATACATCTGGAATATAACAGTGCTCACACTGCCCAAAAGACAATCCAGTTGTTGGAGCTCCAAAACATTGAATAGTTACTCTAATAGTCCCGACCTAAGTCCCCACTTTTAAAACTTCTTAAAACACGACTTCTTCACGTTCCAAAAAATCAAGAATTCAATGCGTGAGCAGCCATTTCAGTCGCCAGAAGAAGTCATCGATGCCTTGAAAACAGCGATTTTGCAGGTGTTAACTGGAAACAGGAATAACTGTTTTACCGAAAAATGTATCGATCTTGGTGTGACATATTTTGAAAAGCAATAAATTACTTTAAGTCTAAAAAGATAACCCTCGTAATATCATTGGAATTTCCTACTGTCTTTTTTGCAGAAATTCCTAATACTTTTACATATTTTTTTAATATTCTTATTCCATTGGGAATTTAAATGAAATTTCCTGTTATTGTTAGTAAAAATGACAAAAACAAATACATACTGAATTATAAAACAGCATAAATCGAAACTCAATTTAAATCTGGATATAAATTTTAAACGGTTCCATTAAACTTTCCATTGCAGACAGTTTATAAATATTTACACACGTAATGTAAAATTAAAAAGTACAAAATATTGTACTTACGAGGGTAATAAATAAAGTAAGGTCTCTAACGCCGCTGCGTCGAAAGAAACATTGCGATGCTAAATCTGGCAACAGGGTAGTATAGCCTGGTTCCTCTTCCGCCATTTCAGGCTGGTAGAGCTGGATCAGACGCTTTTTGAATACAAAACAAAAAAAGTTTTATCTATCAAAATTCATTGTATGGGGATCAAGGAAGTGCGCAAGTGGTGTCCAAAGTTCTCTTCCGGAGAAATGTACGTCTACGACAAAGCGAGATCTGGTCGACCCAACTTAAAGGACCGAACAGAGGCAAAAATGGTCGAAGAGCAACTCTTGACATGATCATCGACCGCCTTATTGAATAAGTCAACAGACAGACGGTGTTCAATGTGTTTACAGATATTCTGGGCTACCGCGAGTTGGGTACAAAAACAACTAACTACAAAGAAAAGGCTAAAGCATTCTTCGACTGGACTGTCACCAGAGGTGAGACCTGGGTACACCATTTCACTCCAGAACAGAAGCAGGATTTAAAACAATAGCGACACCCATTATCGCCTTAACAGAAAAAAAATCAAGACGTGCAAGGTCATGGCGACCGTTTTCTGGGATCATCTTAGATATGGAAAAGAGGACAACCATAAACTTTAATAGTTACTGCAATACGCTTAGGCGGGCCTTACAGAAAAAAGACGAGTTATGCTTACTTACCCCGGCTCCACACTTGCGTTATTCGTCAACGAATAATCGGTGTTTGCGGAAAATACCGCATATGTGGATACAATATTTGTGTTCGTTGGCGAATATTCAGCGTATTTCTCCGAATACGAATGTTTTCCGTGTTCGCACTACCATCCACACTTTCGTCTTGAATGTTAACACATGGTTAACACATTATTTTTAGGTTAGATTAGTTTCGTGTGTTGATAAAATTGTTAAAAATAGCGTGAAAAAGTGATATTTAAATTATAATGACATAAAAAATTAAGCACCTGCAGTAATGATAGAGTCATCCATTACGAATGCCGAATCCGAATATTTTCCGTATTTTTATTCGCATACAAATATTCGCTTTTTAAAGTGATATGTGTGGATGGTAGACAAAAGCAAATATTCGCACACGATTATTTGCCCCAAATATTCGTACAATTATCGAATATTCGTATACGCATGTGTGGAGCCGGCTTTATAGAGTCACCCATCTCTATGACAACGCGCGGTCACACGTCTCTCGTTAGACCATCGCTCTGCTCAGTCAATTCGTATGGGATATCCTCGATACTTCCTATAGCCCTGACCTAGCCCCAAGTGACTACCATATGTTCTTTACGTTTAAAAAACAGCTTAGTAGCATGAAGTTTTCATCGGACGAAGAAGTAAAAGCAGAGGTCACAGACAATCTGCTCGAGGTGGCGGCAGAATGGTACAAAATTTGTGTGCAAAAGCTCGTCTCCGGGATGCAAAAGGTCATCGATTATGCAGAAAATAGTAAATTGACCAAGCTTTCCGATGGTGAACTTATATTAGCAAATAAATCCGTTTTTGTATGAAAAAAAAATGTAGACCATATTTATTGCCCTCGTATTTACTGATGATTTCATAACCATCTGAAGTTCACTTCAGATCTTTGTTTTCATTTTCATTTTAGTTCCAATTTATGGACAAAATATTTGAATCAGAAATGTCGACATTTTCGTAAACCTAAAATTCTCTACCTACATATGAATATCTACCCCAAAATTTTTTGTTTTAACATCATTCCCCCAAATTTCTATTCAAACCGTCATAAACAGAGGAGATGTTTACACAATTCCGTTTTAATGGAAAATATATGTTTGATAGGCAAATATAGATCCTTCGTACTTTAATTATATTTTTCAGATAGGAGAAAGGCAAATAAAAATTTTGAAAAAAAAACAAACAAAAATGGTGTTTACATTAAGTGTATTACACCTCTCAAGCTTGCATGCACTGTGTTACCATTTTCAAACATAATACAGTATCTTCTCTTCACTATATTAACTTTTACAAAATTTCATATAATAAATGACCCAAATTTACAATGCATGCAAGGTTAATTGTATAAAGATAATTTTCCTTGTCATAAACACCCAAAAAGTGAATAACCAATTCTTTTAAATTTATTAAAACATAAAACGACTTGATTTCGATCTACCAGATAATTTGTCTTGTACCAAGGACTTTAAATGTGGCTATTAAAAAGTTTCGCGAAAATTTCCGACTAAATTTTATCGGTTTCGAATTGGTTTTGAAAGCGGAAGTTAACTTAATTGACTTTTTGGGAGATTTTTAAATGGAGAGGATGAAAGCTGAAAAGAGGATAAACGATTTAAATAATCGCCGAGTCGTTCAGATTTTGAGTTGAATCGTTTAATTACATTGTATAAACTAGATAAATTTTTGAAGTTAAAACTGCTTCTGGCGCCTGATAGACATACCGTTTTTTTAAGACATTCTAATGTTATAAGGAGGTACAAACTAAGGATCCTTTATGCTGTTCAGTAAAAGGCCGTACGTAGATATCAAAAAGGTGAAACGTCGAAGATCTTCGGAGATCTTCGCCGCAACTTTCGTTATTTTTACAATTGTCGCGTAATCGTAACGTATGCGTAAATAAAACCAAAACGATGAATAGCTGTACTTCTAATCTGACGAGATTCTTTTGATTTTTAGTTATCAAGAAAACAAGGTTAAAATTTTATAAGATAATAAATTTAGATGGCTTTATTTAAGATGTCTAAGAAGCTTTATTTTTAAAATACATTTTCTGCAAAAGCCATTCTGCTGTTATCCTTTGTGCACATAGCGATATTTTAGGATACAATTTACCAAAATCTTCGCAACTTCCGTTATTCTTACAATTATCGCGTAATCATAACGTACGCGTAAATAAAACCGAAACGATTAACGACTGTATTTCTAATCTGACGAGAAATCACTCATGTGTTCTTTTGATTTTTAGTTATCAAGAAAACAAGGTTAAAATTTTATAAGATATTAAATATAACTGGCTTTATTTAAGATGTCTAAGAAGCTTTATTTTTAAAATACATTTTCTGTAATAGCCATTCTGCTGTTATCCTTTGTGCACATAGCGATATTTTAGGATACAATTTACCAAAATCTTCGCAACTTCCGTTATTCTTACAATTATCGCGTAATCATAACGTACGCGTAAATAAAACCGAAACGATTAACGACTGTATTTCTAATCTGACGAGAAATCACTCATGTGTTCTTTTGATTTTTAGTTATCAAGAAAACAAGGTTAAAATTTTATAAGATATTAAATATAACTGGCTTTATTTAAGATGTCTAAGAAGCTTTATTTTTAAAATTCATTTTCTGTAATAGCCATTCTGCTGTTATCCTTTGTGCACATAGCGATATTTTAGGATACAATTTACCAAAATCTTCGCAACTTCCTTTATTCTTACAATTATCGCGTATTCGTAACGTACGCGTAAAGAAAACCGAAAAGATGAACGACTGTACTTCTAATCTGACGAGAAATCACTCATGTTTTCTTTTGATTTTTAGTTATGAAGAATACAAGGTTAAAATTTTATAAGATATTAACTTTAGATGGCATTATTTAAGATGTCTAAGAAGCTTTATTTTTAAAATACATTTTCTGTAAAAGCCATTCTGCTGTTATCCTTTGTGCACATAGCGATATTTTAGGATACAATTTACCAAAATCTTCGCAACTTCCGTTATTCTTACAATTATCGCGTAATCGTTACGTACGCGTAAATAAAACCGAAACGATTAACGACTGTACTTCTAATCTGACGAGATATCACTCATGTGTTCTTTTGATTTTTAGTTATCAAGAACACAAGGTTACAATTTTATAAGATATTAAATATAACTGGCTTTATTTAAGATGTCTAAGAAGCTTTATTTTTAAAATACATTTTCTGCAAAAGCCTTTCCGCTGTCATTCTTTGTGCACATAACGATATTTTAGGATACAATTTACCAAAATCTTCGCAACTTCCGTTATTCTTACAATTATCGCGTATTCGTAACGTACGCGTAAAGAAAACCGAAAAGATGAACGACTGTACTTCTAATCTGACGAGAAATCACTCATGTTTTCTTTTGATTTTTAGTTATCAAGAATACAAGGTTAAAATTTTATAAGATATTAACTTTAGATGGCTTTATTTAAGATGTCTAAGAAGCTTTATTTTTAAAATACATTTTCTGCAAAAGCCATTCTGCTGTTATCCTTTGTGCACATAGCGATATTTTAGGATACAATTTACCAAAATCTTCGCAACTTCAGTTATTTTTACAATTATCGCGTAGTCGTAAAGTAAGCATACATAAAACCGAAACGATGAACGACTGTACTTCTAATCTGACGAGAAATCATTCATGTGTTCTTTTGATTTTTAGTTATCAAGAAAACAAGGTTACAATTTTATAAGATATTAAATATAACTGGCTTTATTTAAGATGTCTAAGAAGCTTTATTTTTAAAATACATTTTCTGCAAAAGCCTTTCCGCTGTCATTCTTTGTGCACATAACGATATTTTAGGATACAATTTACCAAAATCTTCGCAACTTCCGTTATTCTTAGAATTATCGCGTATTCGTAACGTACGCGTAAAGAAAATCGAAACGATGAACGACTGTACTTCTAATCTGACGAGAAATCACTCATGTTTTCTTTTGATTTTTAGTTATCAAGAAAACAAGGTTAAAATTTTATAAGATATTGGCTTTATTTAAGATGTCTAAAAGCTTTATTTTTAAAATACATTTTCTGCCAAAGGCATTCTGCTGTTATCCTTTGTGCACATAGCGATATTTTAGGATACAATTTACCAAAATCTTTGCAACTTCCGTTATTCTTACAATTATCGCGTAATCGTAACGTACGCGTAAATAAAACCGAAACGATTAACGACTGTATTTCTAATCTGACGAGAAATCACTCATGTGTTCTTTTGATTTTTAGTTATCAAGAATACAAGGTGAAAATTTTATAAGATATTAAATTTAGATGGCTTTATTTAAGATAGATGGCTAAGAATAATATAATTTCATTCTAAACGCTTTACAAGTTTTTGAAAAAACATTTTCAAAGACAATGACCGTTCAACTAAGAAGAAACAACTACTTCCTGGGCTATATGCCCCAACGGATATTGGATTATACTTCAAAGTCAAACGGGGTTGGAATATCTACAAGATAACTTAACCCAACCATTCTAGTTTGCAGTTAGAAGGGACAACATAAGTTATAGACCGGTTTCGGTGTTTTTGCACCTCGTCAGTATAAGGTATATGTTATCCGTCAGCGAGCTGTAAAGCATAATCACTGACTAAAGACTGAACTAAAATCGTAATCCTTATATATCTTTCAATAAAGAAAGTTTAAAGGACACGATAGTAGTGACATCCTTACCTCCAACTGCAAACTAAAATTCGACTTGACACAAGACTTTCGTCGTGATCTATAAACGAATAATTACAGAAAACTGTATCATTGTCATATTAAATAAAGCTAACACGCATTATTAAATATGACAATGATACAGTTTTCTGTAATTATTCGTTTATTAAAGATGTCTAAGAAGCTTTATTTTTAAAATACATTTTCTGCAAAAGCCATTCTGCTGTTATCCTTTGTGCACATAGCGATATTTTAGGATACAATTTACCAAAATCTTCGCAACTTCCGTTATTCTTACAATTATCACGTAATCGTAAAGTAAGCATACATAAAACCAAAACGATGAACGACTGTACTTCTAATCTGACGAGAAATCACTCATGTTTTCTTTTGATTTTTAGTTATCAAGAATACAAGGTTAAAATTTTATAAGATATTAACTTTAGATGGCTTTATTTAAGATGTCTAAGAAGCTTTATTTTTAAAATACATTTTCTGCAAAAGCCATTCTGCTGTTATCCTTTGTGCACATAGCGATATTTTAGGATACAATTTACCAAAATCTTCGCAACTTTAGTTATTTTTACAATTATCGCGTAGTCGTAAAGTAAGCATACATAAAACCGAAACGATGAACGACTGTACTTCTAATCTGACGAGAAATCATTCATGTGTTCTTTTGATTTTTAGTTATCAAGAAAACAAGGTTAAAATTTTATAAGATATTAAATATAACTGGCTTTATTTAAGATGTCTAAGAAGCTTTATTTTTAAAATACATTTTCTGTAAAAGCCATTCTGCTGTTATCCTTTGTGCACATAGCGATATTTTAGGATACAATTTACCAAAATTTTCGCAACTTCCGTTATTCTTACAATTATCGCGTAATCGTTACGTACGCGTAAATAAAACCGAAACGATTAACGACTGTACTTCTAATCTGACGAGATATCACTCATGTGTTCTTTTGATTTTTAGTTATCAAGAACACAAGGTTACAATTTTATAAGATATTAAATATAACTGGCTTTATTTAAGATGTCTAAGAAGCTTTATTTTTAAAATACATTTTCTGCAAAAGCCTTTCCGCTGTCATTCTTTGTGCACATAACGATATTTTAGGATACAATTTACCAAAATCTTCGCAACTTCCGTTATTCTTACAATTATCGCGTATTCGTAACGTACGCGTAAAGAAAACCGAAAAGGTGAACGACTGTACTTCTAATCTGACGAGAAATCACTCATGTTTTCTTTTGATTTTTAGTTATCAAGAATACAAGGTTAAAATTTTATAAGATATTAACTTTAGATGGCTTTATTTAAGATGTCTAAGAAGCTTTATTTTTAAAATACATTTTCTGCAAAAGCCATTCTGCTGTTATCCTTTGTGCACATAGCGATATTTTAGGATACAATTTACCAAAATCTTCGCAACTTCAGTTATTTTTACAATTATCGCGTAGTCGTAAAGTAAGCATACATAAAACCGAAACGATGAACGACTGTACTTCTAATCTGACGAGAAATCATTCATGTGTTCTTTTGATTTTTAGTTATCAAGAAAACAAGGTTACAATTTTATAAGATATTAAATATAACTGGCTTTATTTAAGATGTCTAAGAAGCTTTATTTTTAAAATACATTTTCTGCAAAAGCCTTTCCGCTGTCATTCTTTGTGCACATAACGATATTTTAGGATACAATTTACCAAAATCTTCGCAACTTCCGTTATTCTTACAATTATCGCGTATTCGTAACGTACGCGTAAAGAAAATCGAAACGATGAACGACTGTACTTCTAATCTGACGAGAAATCACTCATGTTTTCTTTTGATTTTTAGTTATCAAGAAAACAAGGTTAAAATTTTATAAGATATTGGCTTTATTTAAGATGTCTAAAAGCTTTATTTTTAAAATACATTTTCTGCCAAAGGCATTCTGCTGTTATCCTTTGTGCACATAGCGATATTTTAGGATACAATTTACCAAAATCTTCGCAACTTCCGTTATTCTTACAATTATCGCGTAATCGTAAAGTAAGCATACATAAAACCGAAACGATGAACGACTGTACTTCTAATCTGATGAGAAATCACTCATGTTTTCTTTTGATTTTTAGTTATCAAAAAAACGAGGTTAAAATTTTATAAGATATTAAATTTAATTGGCTTTATTTAAGATGTCTAAAAAGCTTTATTTTTAAAATACATTATCTGCAAAACGCATTCTGCTGTTATCCTTTGTGCACATAGCGATATTTTAGTGCACTAAAGTGTGTAATTTAATATATGACGCTCTAGATGATTCTCGACTTCGAATGGAAAATTGATCTTGATATATATATGTGCTATTATGAAATTTCACACCACAGATTATTCCGATGAAATAATTTCGAACATTGCTGGCCGAATGTCAAATCATGTTGCAGTAGGTAAATCAAATCGTTTAACTTCTATCGATCCAAATAAAGGAAAAAGATTAGAACAGAAGCATTTATCATTTATTTTATTAAAAAAGTTTCCAGCTTTAAGAATTTAATTAAATGAACATTTGACATCATTATGGTTAAATAAAACGGTTTTAAAAGTCTTTTAAATTTCCGGCTAACGTTTGATGAAGTTCTCTTATTAAAGAGAATACTTTATTTAACCCAAAAGAAAAAAGTTATAATTAAAATATTAATATTTCAAGAGGGCCGTAATTATTTTTTTTTTAACGACATCGACGTGATAATTTATCATTTGCTTTATGAAGTTATTGGGTTAGGTGTGTCAGACGGGTTTATTTACCTAATGAAAAATTAAGCTTTATATATTTTTTTTTAGACTTGTGATTAATAATGAATGCGGCATTTTTCTTTTTTCCTTTCGGTGTTTATTTAATCTTTTTATTTATCTTCAACTTTTTTTATACTTGACCTATATCAACTTCCTCTTTTACATATTCTTATTAATTTTCTAATTATAGTTGATCGTGGTTAAATTTGGAAGAGATATAAGTCAAATACTTTTTAGACGAGGATTGTCTTTTTAGTTTGGCATAAAGTCGCTTAGAAGGCGCCACCTATGGAACCTTCAGAAACAAATTTATGTCTCTGGTCACAAACTGGAGCGTATTTTAATCTGGGTCTTCTTTATAACACCTGTTTGGTCCATTAAGGCAAAAACGCTACTCATTTGTAAAGAGTTCCTTGTCCCAGTCACTACTGTTCCATGCCAAGTGATTTCGAGCAAAATCCAATGTTTTTTCTGTAGCCATTTTGTTACCTACATATATGTAAGCTGTTAAAGAGCCATTCTCTACGAGAACCATCTCTCTAAGCACTTCTGAAGTCATAGCTGCCCAAATCATAACAGACCCTCAATCAAAGTTAGGTCTCAGGTTACAAACTGGAGCGTATCTTTTTCTGGGTGTTCTTTATGAATTCTGTTTGGTCCATTGAGGCAAAAACGGGACTCATTCAGTCATCACGGTTCCTCGTTCCAATTCAAGTCATTTGAAGCAAAATCCAATCTTGCAATTCCATACTGGCGGCTCAATGTTGATACTGTAGCCATCATTCTACAGGAGAATTACCAAGAAGCCTTCTTTTAACTGTCCATATACTATCATTAACACCTCTAATCTTTTAAAGCCTATTTTCCCGAAAAATCGCAGAAGAAAGCTTTACATTTACACAGACCGGACAATCTTGTAATTCAATGCTGGCATTGTAGCCATCATTTTTCAAGAAATGAAGCCTTCTCCTAACTGTCTCTGTGTTATCATTAACACCTCTAACTTTTTGAAGCCGATTTCGCAACAAAATCGCAGAATCAAGCTTGACATTTACACAGACCGATCAATCTTGCAAATCGAAGCTGGCAGTTTAAAGTGGGCACTGTAGGCATCATTCTACGAGACACGAATCCTTCTCCTAACTGTCCATGTGCTATCATTAACACCTCTAACCTTTTGAAGCCGATTTCCCAGAAAAATCGCTGAAGCAAGCTTGACGTTTACACAGACCGATCAATCTTACAATTCGATGCTGGCAGCTTAAAGTAGGCACTGCAGCCATCATTCTACGAGACACGAATCCTTCTCCCAACTGTCCATGTGCTATCATTAACACCTCTAACCTTTTGAAGCCGATTTCCCAGAAAAATCGCAGAAGCAAGCTTGACGTTTACACAGACCGATCAATCTTACAGTTCGATGCTGGCAGCTTAAAGTAGGCACTGCAGCCATCATTCTACAAGACACGAAGCCTTCTCCTAACTGTCTATTAACACCTCTAACCTTTTGAAGTTTATTTTACAACAAAATCGCAGAAGCAAACTTGACGTTTACACAGACCGATTAATCTTGCAATTAGATGCTGGCGGCTCAAACTGGGCACTGTAGGCATCATTCTACAAGACACGAAGCCTTCTCCTAACTGTCCCGGTGCTATCATTAACACCTCTAACCTTTTGAAGCCGATTCCCCAGAAAAATCGCAGAAACATGCTTAACATTTAATCTTGCAAATTGATGTTGGCTGCTCAAAGTGGGCACTCTAGCCATGATTCTACAAGTCACGAAGCCTTCTCCTAACTGTGCATGTGCTATCATTAACACTTCTAAACTTTTTTAAGCCGATTTCACAACAAAATCGCAGAAGCAAGCTTGACATTTACACAGACCGATCAATCTTGCAATTCGATGCTGGCAGCTCAAAGTGGGCACTGTAGCCACCATTCTACAAGACTCGAAGCCTTCTCCTAACTGTCCATGTGCTATCATTAACACCTCTAATCTTTTGAAGCCGATTTCCCAGAAAAATCGCAGAAGCATGCTTAACATTTACACAGACCAATCAAACTTGCAATTCGATGATGGCAGCTCAAAGTGGGCACTATAGCCATCATTTTACAAGACACAAAGCCTTCTCCTAACTGTCTATGTGCTATCGTTAAGACCTCTAACCTTTTGAAGCCGATTTTGCAACAAAATCGCAGAAGCAAGCTTGACGTTTACACAGACCGATCAATCTTGCAATTTAATGCTGGCAGCTTAAAGTGGGCTTTGTAGCCATCATTCTACAAGACACGAAGCCTTCTCCTAACTGTCCATGTGCTATCATTAACACCTCTAACTTTTTGAAGCTGATTTAGCAACAAAATCGCAGAAGCAAGTTTGACATTTACACAGACCGATTAATCTTCCAAATCGATGCTGGCAGCTCAAAGTGGGCACTGTAGACATCATTCTACAAGACACGAAACCTTCTCCTAACTGTCCATGTGCTATCATTAACACCTCTAACTTTTTGAAGCCGATTTCCCAGAAAAATCGCAGAAGCAAGCTTGACATTTAGGTACATAGACCGATCAATCTTGCAATTCGATACTGACAGCTCAAAGTGGATACTGTAGCCATAATTCTACAAGACACGAAGCCTTCTCCTAACTGTCCATGTGCTATTATTAAGACCTCTAACTTTTGAAGCCGATTTCGCAACCAAATCCCAGAAGCAAGCTTGATATTTACACAAACCGATTATTTCCACGACTTGCTACTCTTTTTTGGCCAGATCCGGATCTTCTGGTTATAAGACCATTCTCCTGAGAGCTATTATTAACACCTCTAACATTTTGAAGCCAATTTCGTAACAGAATTGAAGAAGCAAACTTTATATTTATACAAACCGATTATCTCTACGACTTGCTACTTATTTTTGGTCAGATCTGGATCTTCAGGTTATAAGACCATTCTCCTGAGAGCGATCTTGTATGAATTGCTATATCCTTGTATATTCACTACTAATTATTTTAGGTGTAACAATTTTTTTATTTTACCACAATTATTTAGGCATGCTTTTTCTAAATCCGATTTTTGTTTGCTAAAATATCTTCAGAATTCTTGTTCCTATCAAAAACGTACCTACGACATGATTAGACTAGTGAAATCGAATTGGAACAATTTTTTAGGTCACATATGACATCTTTATGGGTATCAACTAACAGCAGATAAATCGTTCAGAAAAAAATATATATAAAATATGACAAATTTTTCTCTATCCGCATACGTTATTCCAGTATCGCTAAAAGGTACGAAATCTAGGGATCTGTATAAATCAGAATATTTTTTGTATCGAGACAATACGATCCATTATCCGCAATACCTGGCGATATTCGAAAATTTTGTAACGTACAGAATACAAACAGTCAGACATAGCAATAAATTCTTAAAATATAGCTGCCTACCAAATCTACAAAGAACTTATTTCGATCAAAAGAATGGTTATTGGGGCGAGGGAGAGACGTTTTATTGCCTTTTTGTTTTTCTTCTCAAGGAAATGTATGTTGTTTTATGTGTGTCCGGGTAATCCAAATAAAGACGTATACTTCAAAATATATTGTATCTCTGAAAATGTTTATTTCTGTTTTCATTCAAATAGGAGGATTGTCTTTTTAGTTTTGCATATAGCCGCTTAGAAGGCGCCACCAATAGAACCTTTAGACACAAATCCAACCTCAATCTTTTGTTGACTAAAATCTAGAGTTTCATTGCGATACAACAAGTCGTATAAGAACAGTGAATTTTTGAAATTATTTTTTTGTTTTTATACCAAGTTTTTTCTAAACTGAACTCGTTGTTATCTATAAAATATTCGAAAAGCTCTTTTTTGAAACCGTCAAAGCTTATTTTATTAAATTACTTCTTAAAATCCAATTTAAGCGATTGGTAAAGGTTCGAAGTGAGCGTTAAAGTGACAAAAATTCAATTAGCAATTTATTGATTGAATACTAAAGACAGGAAAAGCATTTCCACTTGTGTTATAATTGATTTTTCATGTCAAAGTTTTCTAAAAACAAAAACACACTGATTATTCTACTGCAAAACAAACTCTATATTCCCTACAAGTCGATATACGTGCAAAAATCAAATTTTGTATTGTTTACTGAGGAAAACGACGACTTTTCTCCCATCTCCTTTCTGTTTTTCGTCTCTACACTAACAAGCAAAAATGAAAACGTCTTCCTGCTGAGTTTGACCCAAAAAAAAGATCCTAATTTATAAAATTAATTGACCCATTCCAACCCCTGGTTCTTTTGTCGAGTCTAAATTCCTTAATCGCTTTTCAAGCAATATTTATGTGTTAGATCCTTCCGAATCCTTTCATAGAACAAAGATGTATAATTTTTAATATTAACATTTAATTTTTGAAGTTATGCTTTTATAGAAAGTTTTGGCGAATGGAGTGAACGTAAAAAGAATGACAGAAAAAAATCGTTAGGGTAGGTTTACACTCTTGGCAAGTCTTCGCAAGTATCCACAAGCTCCAAGTCTTCACAAACGCTTAAATGTCATTTAAACGCTTGTGAGTGTGATAGTGTGTTACGGATAGCCAAGGGCTTAGTTTTTTTTCTCTTTTTTTGTGTAATCCTGTTGTCGTCCTGTAAGTATCTACTTGTAGGAGAGGGGGATTTCGTCAAGAAAGTCGTCGAGTTCTATAAGGAGGTCCCTGTCTACGGTTCTAAGGAGTCTTAAGGAGGGAAGGGGATCTTGATCTTCGGAATTCTTGAGGTTCTTTGAAATCCTGCCTTCCAAGGAGTATGGAGGGTCCGCTGAACTCAGTTTTTTTTCTTTTTTTTTTGTCTAATCCTGTCGTCGTCCAGTATTTACCTGTGGGAGAGGAGTGACTTGTAAAGAAGGTCGTTGAGTTGTGTGGGAAGGTCTCTGTCTACGGTTCTAAGGAGTCTTAATGAGGGAAGAGGGATCTTAATCTTCAGAATTTTTGAGGATCTTTGGAGTTTTTCATTCCAATGGGTATGGAGGGTCCTCTGGGTGGTGATGTTGGTTACCCATAGATTCCGAACGATTTATCGTTTTTGTAACGTCTGAAATCGAGAAGGAAGAGGAAGTATTTTTGTATTTTAGTAGACAAGGGGGCTTGGATAAAGGAGGTGTAGGTGTTTTGCTTTGCGGATAATGGCTCTCTCTGAGGCAAGAATCGAATGGAAAATTCTCTAAGGAAAAGCAGAGTATTGCACGGCCTTATAATCGACAAGAGGTCACATAAAAGTTTTGTAAGTATAAAGTAAGGTTTTAGAGTGGCATCTTCCGAGTCTACCACCCAGAGCATCTAGAAAGACGCTCGCCTTCTCATTTTATTGATGGTGAGTTCATCCTCAGTGTCCCGTGAATCACACGTAGGCCACTTGGTCTTAAGTAACGAGCTGTTCCACCTATAATGAGAGGCTGATAGTGTCAATAGTAAGATTTTCTCGTCGGCTGAGGTTTGGATGTCTGAAGATGATGGTTTGAGTTTTAGTGGGGTTAAGGGCTACTCTCAATCTACTCCACCAGGTGGAGAACTAGTCCTTAGTCTCTGAGTTTTTGGGTTAAGAATTTTTCAGTCGAAAAGGTAAAATTACACTCTTGTAAACTAATTACTCCTTGCATCCTTGCAACTAAACTGTAAAACTCTTCGAACGTTTAATTTGGTCAGGAAAGCAGTGAACTGTTAATTTGTAACTATAAAATCGAATTTTGTGTAAAATTCATGTTTTTGTTTCAGGATTTTGTTCAAAACTTATCAATATTATCAAGAGGTTCACTAGACGAAAAACTCCGATGGGCCTTCTCCTTATACGATATCAATGGAGATGGTTGCATCACACGTGAAGAAATGACTGATATTGTTAGTGCAATCTACGATCTAATGGGTAAACTAGCTGAGCCTAGCATCGAAGAAGATACAATAAAAGAAAAAGTCGATAGGATATTTCAGGTTAAGATTACTTTTATTCGATTTATTAAAATTCCAATTCAATTAATCCTACGGACGCTTTATATCCTTTAAAACGTATAATGATACCTTTGAAAAGTTTTTATCTTAGAATTAATTAAATTTCTTTTGACAGTTTAGCCTCGGTTTGTCGATTTTAGAAAACGTTTGGATACCTTTCGTACGTTAACATCGTTTATATAAATAAAAAAAACTTTTAGCTGGATCTGATTCTCTTCTTAATCTTTTTGTTTGTTATTTCAGTTTAATATTCTTGTTGACTAGTTTCAAATATTTAATTTAGCAGTTTCAGGTTTAATTCTAGGTAGCTGGAATTCGTTAAGAAGGTATTTATAAAATATTCAACGGAGTCAATTAAATATTGGAGGAAGTTTTTTGTTTGTTTTGTTTTGAATCGTTTGCAGGTGGATTTTTCAAGTTTTTGAATGAAGATCTGTATTTATTCAAGTGTAATTATTCGTTGTTCTGCTTTTATCCATACTTACAGTTTAATTAAATTTAAGAACCCTACTTCAAAGAGTTATTTGGAATCTTGGGAACAACTGACACCTTCCCTGTACGATCGTTAAGGTTTTACCCTTTGTATCCATTCTGTTAAAATAGTCGAAGGGTCAGTTGCAAATTCTGCTTCGAGGTTTTTTTGTCATAAAAATATGATTTCTTTTTGGTCGAAAAGTTTTAAAAGCGACATCTATTAACCAGTAGGGGATTCCAAATTTATACGCTAATTTTATATTTTATCTTCCATTTAATTACACAAAAAATTCTATTTTGGTTTTTCAATTCAATCTTTGTTTACAAGCAATTTGAGGTTTACGTGTTAAAATTGTGACCTAGTGCGAACTCTTAGATCATTCTAGACTTTCCCTGTTTGGGGATTGCTCTAGAACTAAGTTTCGTAAACATGGTAATCCTACAGGACATCTTGGGATTGCGAAGCAATCCAATCCATGAAGATGCCCACAAACCCATAAGCACTTTCCAGAGCAATCCTCTCTACTTGTAAATGCAAGAGAGAAGCTAGTTAAGGGTAGAGACACACCTCTAGATTGACGATTACTTCTGTAAACATATTAAACAGGACTGGAGATATTTGACATATTTCACCAAACCATAGGAATTCTTCTGGAACAACGATCTAGAAGTTTTCAGGACATTTTGGGATTGGGAAGCAATCCAATCCATGACGAGGCCCACAAACCCATAAGCACTTTCCAAAGCAATCCTCTTTACTTGTAAATGCAGGGGAGAAGCTAGTTAAGGGTAGAGACACACCTCTAGATTGACGATTACTTCTGTAAACATATTAAACAGGACTGGAGATATGTGACATATTTCACCAAACCATAGGAATTCTTCTGGAATAACGATCTAGAAGTCTTCAGGACATTTTGGGATTGGGAAGCAATCCAATCCATGAAGATGCCCACAAACCCATAAGCACTTTCCAGAGCAATTCTCTCTACTTGTAAATGCAAGAGAGAAGCTAGTTAAGGGTAGAGACACACCTCTAGATTGACGATTACTTCTGTAAACATATTAAACAGGACTGGAGATATGTGACATATTTCACCAAACCATAGGAATTCTTCTGGAACAACGATCTAGAAGTTTTCAGGACATTTTGGGATTGGGAAGTAATCCAATCCATAAAGATGCCCACAAACCCATAAGCACTTTCCAAAGCAATCCTTTCTACTTGTAAATGCAGGGGAGAAGCTAGTTAAGGGTAGAGACACACCTCTAGATTGACGATTACTTCTGTAAACATATTAAACAGGACTGGAGATATGTGACATATTTCACCAAACCATAGGAATTCTTTTGGAACAACGATCTAGAAGTTTTCAGGACATTTTGGGATTGGAATCCATGACGAGGCCAGTAGTAAGGGACCCACTTCAGGACACTTTGACCTTTGAACCTGTGACGTCATCTGACAGTTCTAGCTATTTTTTCAAACATAACCTCACTTTTTTCGAACATAACCTCACTTTTTTCGAACATAACCTTACTTTTTTTCAAGAGGCAGAACACCTATCGTTAGCGCTGGAGCCCTGGCGCTCTGGCAGTTCTTCTTTTTTCGAGTGGCCTTTTTCGTTTGACACATGCAGCCAATTCTTCTTTTCGTTATATTTTTTGAATTTTTCGCGCTTTGCTGTCATCGTACCAACTTTACATGCTACCAACTTTACAGTGCTACCAACTTTCGCGTTAAAATCACCTGTACCTGTAATTTTTGTCACCGTACCTTGACTACCCCCTCATCACTACCCCAATGTCATTTTAGTCATCCTACCACCCCTCATCATCATCCCCAGTGCCCAAATAGAACTTAGAATAATTTTGTATGAAAATAAATGTAGAAAAAAAATTCTGTGTGATGCCGGTTGTAGGTTTTGAACCCACAAACTCATGTGTACAAACTTGACGCCTTAACCAACGGGGCTATCAAGTGACTTGTAAAATAAAGTTGAAATGTGTTAGACAAACAGCTCCGTATACGTCACATACGGTTGTAGATGATAATAAGTTAGCAAAGGCGTACTGTCGATGTGACGTCATCGTACCAACAGACTTTAGGTCGTTTTTAAAATAATAAAACGTTTAATAATATTTAAAAAAATATTTTCCTTGAACCGTAAAATTCATCATATTTATAAGTACAAACCAAATTATTATCAGAAGGTATATTTTCAACGTTTGTGCGTTATAGCACTAGTCAATAGAGTCGAAAAACATAAAACGCATTCGACGATAAGCGTTAAAACATTTTTTTTGCTATTTCTTTTACCCATAAAATAAACTTCTTATGGATGATGCAATACTTTTAAGGTCACGTGACAAATTAAAAAAACAATATCAAGTCTGAACAAGTTAAAAGTGACGTCACCTTAATTAGATTTTCACGTAAACCGGAAACTCTTATCAACATCAACTAATTTTATTGAAAAACATGTATTTTTTTAAAACGTTATCATATCAAAAGTTATATAATTTTATCAGTGACATATAATAAATTATATTCACTATATTAAAAAATAAAAATAAAAAAACGAGTAATATTTATTTGAACTTGTTTAAAAAATTTCTTATACGAAGTAGCGAAGATATATTTTGAAGTAAATTATTGTAAAATCAGGTAAATTATCTAAAATTGCAATATTTAGATAAGCCTCTAAATTATGTTGAAAAGGAATTTGCGTTCTCATCAACTTTGTAGATATATACCGGTGGTATCAAAAGTAAGTGTCTCTGTAGATAATTGTTATAATTTTATCTTATTACTCTGGATCTGGATGATGCAATACTTTTTTAAAATTACGCAATATTACGTAATTAAGAATAAGAGATGCTGAACACATCACTTTTTTTTAGGTTTTCAAAAAGGTCACGTGACATGTAAAATTACGGTGAAAATTGAGAGAAATTATTGATTTAAAACTATTTATCAGTCGTTTGGTTATTTGCCAATTTAAGGCTACCTAATAAGACGGTTGTTATAGAGGGTCCATACTTTGCTCTATTGTGCACTGCTACGCTCTGCTATGCACTGCTATGATGCTCTGCTACGCTCTGCTACGCTCTGACGTTAAATGGTTGGGGTTTGATAGTTCACATAATAGCTGGATCGAAAAACTCCGTTGTTTCTTACTTTGAACATTTTTTACACGTATTCTTATGACAAACAAGATACGTTTTCACAGCTTCCGGGGGCCTTTTTGATTCATATCATCTATTGCTCAAACCGTTCAGTCTACGGTCCGAATAAAAAGTTTGACTTGGAAAAACATTTTTTTTTAATTTAGTTTCAAACAAAATGTTGCAAGAGAGTGGTTATAGTAGTGAAGACTTGGTGGAGTATTCTGAGAGTAGTAGTGAAGATTCTATCTATATGGAAGAAGTAAATAGAATTTTAAATTTTTACGAAGACAAAGTAAAACGTGAAAATTATTTGCTGCTACAATCATCTTTCGCAATTAAGGGGTATGTTATAACAGTTGGTTTATCTCCCGCAAGAACATTTTCTCCAGCTATTATTTTATCAGAATACTGTAAGCCAAGTAAATTGTCGTTTGGAAAAATGGAATGGCTTGATCTTATTGAATTTTTAAGCAGAAGCACATTTTTTATTGAACCACTACCAAGCTACGCATATGAGTATGATCCAGTAACATTTTCATGTGGAGATTTCTGTACAATACGACAGTTGGTATACGATGACACCAAGTTCATAGAAGTTGCAAAACATTGTGTAGGATATCATCTAACGAAGAAGGATGTAGATGAACTTGTTAGAGTACATCATTTTATTGTAGCTTATCAGATTTCACTTATAGAAAATATTAACTTTAATTGTTATTATAATAATGTTATAGATATTATTAAAAGAAATTTTAATGATAACTGTTTTCAAGCATTAAATGTATTTTGTGAAATATGTACTGATCCTTTATTATGTAACGCTTTGCGTCAGTATATTTACTTTTATAAACAAAATGTAATAAGAGATTTAGAAAATATGTAATAAACTTTTATAAAAAAAAATAATGACTTTTATTTCAAAATCGATAATTATAGCGTCAAAAAATGTTATTTTACCGTTACAAAATTAATGAACGTCACAGTTCCAAAATGTGAAACGTCAAAACGTTAAAATAGCGCTTAAATTTGTCGCAATAACGCTTTAAAAAACTGATAAGAAAAAATTTACGATTTACATGTATTTCTTATGGAAAAACATATTTTCAAAGTGTCAAAAATGCTTCAGTTTTCGCTATTTTATCGCTACTAAATTCATGACCGTCAAACTATCGAATAATAGACGTTTAAACGATGAATTGGAACGTTTTTTTGATCGTTTCAACGAAAAATATTTAAAAAAATAATACACCATAGATTCAGTTTAAAAATTTATTGTATACATAAAAATTTTAGACGTACACTAGACAATAGAAAACTAAACAACTAACCTAATTAATTTACAACTGCTTTTTCTTTTGTAATTTTCGGTAACACATCTATCCACCTGTACATACCGTTTAAACCGGTGGTATCGAAAGTAAGTGTCTCTGTAGATTATTGTTATAAATTGAGAGAAATTATTGATTTAAAACTATTTATCAGTCGTTTGGTTATTTGCCAATTTAAGGCTACCTAATAAGACGGTTGTTATAGAGGGTCCATACTTTGCTCTATTGTGCACTGCTACGCTCTGCTATGCACTGCTATGATGCTCTGCTACGCTCTGCTACGCTCTGACGTTAAATGGTTGGGGTTTGATAGTTCACATAATAGCTGGATCGAAAAATCTAATATTTTATAAACTTTGTTTTTTTTTTTATTTTGTACACGTTTTCTTATATACATTGTGAATTATGTACTAATACTTTGTATATTTACTTTTATAAAGATAATGTAATAAACTTTTATAAAAAATAATGACTATTATTTCAAAATCGATAATTATAGCGTCAAAAAATGTTATTTTACCGTTACAAAATTCATGAACGTCACAGTTCCAAAATGTGAAACGTCCAAACGTTAAAATAGCGCTAAAATTTGTCGCAATAACGCTTTAAAAAACTGATAAGAAAAAATTTACGATTTACATGTATTTCTTATGGAAAAACATAATTTCAAAGTGTCAAAAATGCCTCAGTTTTCGCTATTTTATCGCTACTAAATTCATGACCGTCAAACTATCGAATAATAGACGTTTAAACGATGAATTGGAACGTTTTTTGATCGTTTTAATGGAACATATTAAAAGAAATAATACACCATAGATTCAGATTAAAAATTTATTGTATACATAAAAATTTTAGACGTACACTAGACAATAGAAAACTAAAAAACTAACCTAATTAATTTACAACTGTTTTTTATCTCCTAATTATGATTAACATTAGTCGAGCATTATATCGCGATGACCCCATGCTAATGTGTGATATTTATTCTTTAACGGGGACATTGTGAGGATTGCTTTCGCGGACATTCAGGGTTTTTAAATTAATGAAATATTTTATCCTAAAGAACTTGCATTGAATTTGGATTCAAACAACAACATTTTCTATTTGAACCACCAACTTATCAATCATTAAGCTATGCAGATAAAAAGACTGTGAGATATATAGAAAACCATGTGCATGGAATAAAATATGCTTCTGGAAATATTCATTACTGTAAACTTAATGATATTTTAAAAAACTATTTACTTCACATGTAAGAGGTGAACAGAAAGCTGATTTTTTGCGAAAGAAGTATGAAGAATTTGAAATTTTCAATGTTGTTATTGTAGATGTTGTTAAATTTGATGGAACACCCCACGCCACTGGGAAATTAAACTCTAACTCAAAGTCATGTTTAAACCATTTTACTTATGGACTCTGCACTCAGAGAAATTCAGAACATCTACGTCAATGGTTTGTTAATATTATACTACCGTTGTAATTATTTAAATAAACAATTTTAAACCGATAATAATTGTTTTTATCTCAAAACCTTTAATAGCCAAACATATAACAATTTTTATACTTTTACAAAGATTATTGCAGTCAGCAAATTAATAGTTAATCGATAGAAAAAATGCTGATGTATCAAATGTGAAATATTCTATAGAGTTCAATGAGGGTCATTTATATTATAAAATTATAAAATATTATTATTTTAAATAAACAACCTTTTAAATTTTTATCACAGCATAAAAACCTCAACTCGAAAATATAGATAATTTACAACAGGTATTTCGTAAAATGACTAATTCTTGTGTTTTATACTAATAAATCAGCTGTTTTCACAAAAAATTAAAAATAAACATCCCCGATTTTTCTCAAACAGCATTTTCTTACAACCTTTTCCTTATCAGAGAGTACCACGTGACCGCTTTAAAAACCTATAAAAGAGAGCAGCAGAAGCGTCTGGTTCATTTCTGTTACTGCTGCTGTTATCAGTCGCAGGAAATTTGTGAGCGTTTTTTTTTTGGGACTTTAAAAATTTTGAATTTTTCGAAATTTTTTGAGTATTTACTTTTTTAACTGGTGGTGTTCTTATCAACTTTTACTGTAAGATTGCAATTTTAAAAATTTTGAATTTGTGCTCATTTATTTTTTGTTGATAATCTTTTTAAAATATTAATAATAATAATAATTCTTTATTTTCTTTTTGACAAACATAATTTGTATAGAATTAGTCAAATCTACAATATAAAAATGAACAATTGGTCATTAAAGGTTTTAGCTCGTAGGTTCATAACTACTTTTTGTGCGTACCTACATAGTTTTCAGCTCGTTTGTGATCAGTATACAGGGGGCTCTCTTAGCAACGACCAAGAGAATTTAAAAAATCTGTTGGAAACTGCATTGACTGATGCAAAGAAGAAGGTTGGCTACGAAAAGGGTGATAAAATTCGCATAATTGCTCGAAATCGTAATTTTAACCACCCTATTTCGACACCCACCACTGCAGATACCTCTATGGAAAAGTTGTTGGACCAAATTAATAATATAGTAACATCTAACGAAAAAGTCATGGTAAGTGACACTATTTTTGATATACAAATTTTTAAAATACCTAGGGGTAGCGGTAGACATAAAATGATAAATTTGTCAGAGGACCGGCGCACCAAAAAAAGCATTACCCTGATTAAAAACAGTGATACGCTTTGTGGTGCAAGAGCAATTGTAACTGCTCTTACATACGTCACAACAGAGATTTTGGGTTACAAACTAACAAATAATGATGTAACCTTTATACGAAAGGGTCGACAATTGCAGACTGTTTTAGCCGAAAAGCTTTGCAGTATGATGGGAGGATGCTATGTCGACGGCTTCACGTTGGATGATTTTAAGCAGGCTGAGAAGATGCTGGATATACAAATTAAAATTATATGCGCCGAGAGTTTCAATAGTGTAATATACGAAGGTGGTGAAAATGTTACGAAAATTTATTTATATAAAAATGGTAACCACTTCGACGTGATTAATAGCTTAAAGGGGTTGTACGGTACAAAATTTTACTGTGAGAAATGCAATACACCTTACCAAAGGGTGCATAAATGCAAGAAAGCACCAATTTGCACTATCTGCAAACAACCTGAACACTCCTTATTGACAAAAAACAAAATTCTCTGTGAGAGTTGTAATAGATTTTGCTTTAACGATGACTGCCTACTTCATCACACAGAAGCTTGCAAAAACGTATTTAAATGCCAGGTCTGTAACAAGCTTTGTAACAGGGGTCAGAAACACCAGTGTGGTTACACAATGTGTAAAAACTGTAATGATTTTGTTCAAATATCCACACACCATTGTTATATGATGAAAAAAGCAGCCAAGGGTGGTTTTTGTAAAGTCCCTTGTCACTGTAATCAGCGCTCTAATGTTATAAATATGGGATGTAAAAGTCTGCATAAACAGCCAATAATATGCAAAGAACCGTGCATTTGTAACAAGCTATCTGATGAAACGATACAACGTTGTACCTACACAGAAAACTACATATTCTTCGATTATGAGGCCATGCAAGACACCGGTATACACATTCCAAATTTGATAATTGCCCACGATTTTAATGGAAATAAATTTACGTTTAAAGATAACAAAGAGTTTTGCAGTTGGCTAATATCTGAAAAACATCGCGGTTATACAGCGGTGGCTCACAATAGTAAAGGTTATGACAGCTATTTTATTTTGAAGCACTGTGTGGCAAATACGATAAAGCCCTACACAATATACAATGGATCAAAACTGATGTTGCTGGAAATACCTTCTATTAAATTGAAAATAATCGACAGCTCTAATTTCGTGAGTGGTCCTCTGGCAAATTTCCCCAAAACGTTTGGCCTAAAAGAGGCTAAAAAAGGGTATTTTCCACACTTTTTCAATACTCCTGAAAACCAAGATTATAAAGGCTGTTTACCAGATGCCAAGTACTATGGGCCCAACACAATGAAACCAAAGCAAAGAGAGGAATTTTTAAAATGGTATGAGGCACATAAAAACAACGAGTTTGATTTACAAAGGGATCTACATGATTACTGTGATTCAGATGTGGATATTTTGCGAAGGGGATGTCTGGAATTTCGCAAAGAATTTTTGGAAATAGCGAATATTGATCCATTCCAATATCTGACTATTGCTAGTGTATGTATGGCTATTTACCGATCAAAATATTTACAGCCAAACACCGTTGCCGTTGTGAAAGAGGATTTGAAAGATACGTACAGTAAAGGATCAATCAAGTGGCTTAGTCAATTTTCTGGCGTTCAACACGCTCTTAACGGAGGTGAAGTCACAATCTGTGGAGCTAAAGTAGACGGTTTCGATAAAGAGTCGAATACTGTGTATCAGTACCACGGTTGTTTCTGGCACGGTCACCCAGAGTGCTTTAAGGCGAACACAGTTAACCATGTTAACAATGAGACAATGGGTGACTTGCATGAAAAACATTGCGAAGAAGTGCTCAGATAAAAGAAGCCGGCTATCAGCTGTTAGAAATATGGGAATGTGAATGGGTTAAATCAAAAGAATGTAAACAAAGGCCAGAACCTCAGATCGTGGTACTCTCTGATAAGGAAAAGGTTGTAAGAAAATGCTGTTTGAGAAAAATCGGGGATGTTTATTTTTAATTTTTTGTGAAAACAGCTGATTTATTAGTATAAAACACAAGAATTAGTCATTTTACGAAATACCTGTTGTAAATTATCTATATTTTCGAGTTGAGGTTTTTATGCTGTGATAAAAATTTAAAAGGTTGTTTATTTAAAATAATAATATTTTATAATTTTATAATATAAATGACCCTCATTGAACTCTATAGAATATTTTACATTTGATACATCAGCATTTTTTCTATCTTACCTATTACCTATTAAATTGCTGACTGCAATAATCTTTGTAAAAGTATAAAAATTGTTATATGTTTGGCTATTAAAGGTTTTGAGATAAAAACAATTATTATTATCGGTTTAAAATTGTTTATTTAAATAATTACAACGGTAGTATAATATTAACAAACCATTGACGTAGATGTTCTGAATTTCTCTGAGTGCAGAGTCCATAAGTAAAATGGTTTAAACATGACTTTGAGTTAGAGTTTAATTTCCCAGTGGCGTGGGGTGTTCCATCAAATTTAACAACATCTACAATAACAACATTGAAAATTTCAAATTCTTCATACTTCTTTCGCAAAAAATCAGCTTTCTGTTCACCTCTTACATGTGAAGTAAATAGTTTTTTAAAATATCATTAAGTTTACAGTAATGAATATTTCCAGAAGCATATTTTATTCCATGCACATGGTTTTCTATATATCTCACAGTCTTTTTATCTGCATAGCTTAATGATTGATAAGTTGGTGGTTCAAATAGAAAATGTTGTTGTTTGAATCCAAATTCAATGCAAGTTCTTTAGGATAAAATATTTCATTAATTTAAAAACCCTGAATGTCCGCGAAAGCAATCCTCACAATGTCCCCGTTAAAGAATAAATATCACACTTTAGCATGGGGTCATCGCGATATAATGCTCCACTAATGTTAATCATAATTAGGAGATAAAAAACAGTTGTAAATTAATTAGGTTAGTTTTTTAGTTTTCTATTGTCTAGTGTACGTCTAAAATTTTTATGTATACAATAAATTTTTGATCTGAATCTATGGTGTATTATTTTCTTTTAAATATTTTTCGTTGAAACGATCAAAAAACGTTCAAATTCGTCGTGTTGACGTCTATTTTTGACACTTTGACCGTCATGAATTTAGTAGCAATAAATAGCGAAAACTGAGGCATTTTTGACACTTTGAAATTATGTTTTTCCATAAGAAATACATGTAAATCGTAAATTTTTTCTTATCAGTTTTTTAAAGCGTTATTGCGACAAATTTTAGCGCTATTTTAACGTTTGGACGTTTCATATTTTGGAACTGTGACGTTCATGAATTTTGTAACGGTAAAATAACATTTTTTGACGCTATAATTATCGATTTTGAAATAATAGTCATTATTTTTTATAAAAGTTTATTACATTATCTTTATAAAAGTAAATATACAAAGTATTAGTACATAATTCACAATGTATATAAGAAAACGTGTACAAAATAAAAAAAAAAACAAAGTTTATAAAATATTAGATTTTTCGATCCAGCTATTATGTGAACTATCAAACCCCAACCATTTAACGTCAGAGCGTAGCAGAGCGTAGCAGAGCATCATAGCAGTGCATAGCAGAGCGTAGCAGTGCACAATAGAGCAAAGTATGGACCCTCTATAACAACCGTCTTATTAGGTAGCCTTAAATTGGCAAATAACCAAACGACTGATAAATAGTTTTAAATCAATAATTTCTCTCAATTTATAACAATAATCTACAGAGACACTTACTTTCGATACCACCGGTTTAAACGGTATGTACAGGTGGATAGATGTGTTACCGAAAATTACAAAAGAAAAAGCAGTTGTAAATTAATTAGGTTAGTTGTTTAGTTTTCTATTGTCTAGTGTACGTCTAAAATTTTTATGTATACAATAAATTTTTAAACTGAATCTATGGTGTATTATTTTTTTAAATATTTTTCGTTGAAACGATCAAAAAAACGTTCCAATTCATCGTTTAAACGTCTATTATTCGATAGTTTGACGGTCATGAATTTAGTAGCGATAAAATAGCGAAAACTGAAGCATTTTTGACACTTTGAAAATATGTTTTTCCATAAGAAATACATGTAAATCGTAAATTTTTTCTTATCAGTTTTTTAAAGCGTTATTGCGACAAATTTAAGCGCTATTTTAACGTTTTGACGTTTCACATTTTGGAACTGTGACGTTCATTAATTTTGTAACGGTAAAATAACATTTTTTGACGCTATAATTATCGATTTTGAAATAAAAGTCATTATTTTTTTTTATAAAAGTTTATTACATATTTTCTAAATCTCTTATTACATTTTGTTTATAAAAGTAAATATACTGACGCAAAGCGTTACATAATAAAGGATCAGTACATATTTCACAAAATACATTTAATGCTTGAAAACAGTTATCATTAAAATTTCTTTTAATAATATCTATAACATTATTATAATAACAATTAAAGTTAATATTTTCTATAAGTGAAATCTGATAAGCTACAATAAAATGATGTACTCTAACAAGTTCATCTACATCCTTCTTCGTTAGATGATATCCTACACAATGTTTTGCAACTTCTATGAACTTGGTGTCATCGTATACCAACTGTCGTATTGTACAGAAATCTCCACATGAAAATGTTACTGGATCATACTCATATGCGTAGCTTGGTAGTGGTTCAATAAAAAATGTGCTTCTGCTTAAAAATTCAATAAGATCAAGCCATTCCATTTTTCCAAACGACAATTTACTTGGCTTACAGTATTCTGATAAAATAATAGCTGGAGAAAATGTTCTTGCGGGAGATAAACCAACTGTTATAACATACCCCTTAATTGCGAAAGATGATTGTAGCAGCAAATAATTTTCACGTTTTACTTTGTCTTCGTAAAAATTTAAAATTCTATTTACTTCTTCCATATAGATAGAATCTTCACTACTACTCTCAGAATACTCCACCAAGTCTTCACTACTATAACCACTCTCTTGCAACATTTTGTTTGAAACTAAATTAAAAAAAAATGTTTTTCCAAGTCAAACTTTTTATTCGGACCGTAGACTGAACGGTTTGAGCAATAGATGATATGAATCAAAAAGGCCCCCGGAAGCTGTGAAAACGTATCTTGTTTGTCATAAGAATACGTGTAAAAAATGTTCAAAGTAAGAAACAACGGAGTTTTTCGATCCAGCTATTATGTGAACTATCAAACCCCAACCATTTAACGTCAGAGCGTAGCAGAGCGTAGCAGAGCATCATAGCAGTGCATAGCAGAGCGTAGCAGTGCACAATAGAGCAAAGTATGGACCCTCTATAACAACCGTCTTATTAGGTAGCCTTAAATTGGCAAATAACCAAACGACTGATAAATAGTTTTAAATCAATAATTTCTCTCAATTTTCACCGTAATTTTACATGTCACGTGACCTTTTTGAAAACCTAAAAAAAGTGATGTGTTCAGCATCTCTTATTCTTAATTACGTAATATTGCGTAATTTTAAAAAAGTATTGCATCATCCAGATCCAGAGTAATAAGATAAAATTATAACAATTATCTACAGAGACACTTACTTTTGATACCACCGGTATATATCTACAAAGTTGATGAGAACGCAAATTCCTTTTCAACATAATTTAGAGGCTTATCTAAATATTGCAATTTTAGATAATTTACCTGATTTTACAATAATTTACTTCAAAATATATCTTCGCTACTTCGTATAAGAAATTTTTTAAACAAGTTCAAATAAATATTACTCGTTTTTTTATTTTTATTTTTTAATATAGTGAATATAATTTATTATATGTCACTGATAAAATTATATAACTTTTGATATGATAACGTTTTAAAAAAATACATGTTTTTCAATAAAATTAGTTGATGTTGATAAGAGTTTCCGGTTTACGTGAAAATCTAATTAAGGTGACGTCACTTTTAACTTGTTCAGACTTGATATTGTTTTTTTAATTTGTCACGTGACCTTAAAAGTATTGCATCATCCATAAGAAGTTTATTTTATGGGTAAAAGAAATAGCAAAAAAAATGTTTTAACGCTTATCGTCGAATGCGTTTTATGTTTTTCGACTCTATTGACTAGTGCTATAACGCACAAACGTTGAAAATATACCTTCTGATAATAATTTGGTTTGTACTTATAAATATGATGAATTTTACGGTTCAAGGAAAATATTTTTTTAAATATTATTAAACGTTTTATTATTTTAAAAACGACCTAAAGTCTGTTGGTACGATGACGTCACATCGACAGTACGCCTTTGCTAACTTATTATCATCTACAACCGTATGTGACGTATACGGAGCTGTTTGTCTAACACATTTCAACTTTATTTTACAAGTCACTTGATAGCCCCGTTGGTTAAGGCGTCAAGTTTGTACACATGAGTTTGTGGGTTCAAAACCTACAACCGGCATCACACAGAATTTTTTTTCTACATTTATTTTCATACAAAATTATTCTAAGTTCTATTTGGGCACTGGGGATGATGATGAGGGGTGGTAGGATGACTAAAATGACATTGGGGTAGTGATGAGGGGGTAGTCAAGGTACGGTGACAAAAATTACAGGTACAGGTGATTTTAACGCGAAAGTTGGTAGCACTGTAAAGTTGGTAGCATGTAAAGTTGGTACGATGACAGCAAAGCGCGAAAAATTCAAAAAATATAACGAAAAGAAGAATTGGCTGCATGTGTCAAACGAAAAAGGCCACTCGAAAAAAGAAGAACTGCCAGAGCGCCAGGGCTCCAGCGCTAACGATAGGTGTTCTGCCTCTTGAAAAAAAGTAAGGTTATGTTCGAAAAAAGTGAGGTTATGTTCGAAAAAAGTGAGGTTATGTTTGAAAAAATAGCTAGAACTGTCAGATGACGTCACAGGTTCAAAGGTCAAAGTGTCCTGAAGTGGGTCCCTTACTACTGAGGCCCACAAACCTATAAGCACTTTCCAAAGCAATCCTCTTTACTTGTAAATGCAGGGGATAAGCTAGTTAAGGGTAGAGACACCTCTAGATTGACGATTACTTCTGTAAACATATTAAACAGGACTGGAGATATGTGACATATTTCACCAAACCATAGGAATTCTTCTGGAACAACGATCTAGAAGTTTTCAGGACATCTTGGGATTGGGAAGCAATCCCATCCATGAAGATGCCCACAAACCCATAAGCACTTTCCAGAGCAATTCTCTCTACTTGTAAATGCAAGAGAGAAGCTAGTTAAGGGTAGAGACACACCTCTAGATTGACGATTACTTCTGTAAACATATTAAACAGGACTGGAGATATGTGACATATTTCACCAAACCATAGGAATTCTTCTGGAACAACGATCTAGAAGTTTTCAGGACATTTTGGGATTGGGAAGCAATCCAATCCATGAAGATGCCCACAAACCCATAAGCACTTTCCAAAGCAATCCTCTCTACTTGTAAATGCAGGGGAGAAGCTAGTTAAGGGTAGAGACACACCTCTAGATTGACGATTACTTCTGTAAACATATTAAACAGGACTGGAGATATGTGACATATTTCACCAAACCATAGGAATTCTTTTGGAACAACGATCTAGAAGTTTTCAGGACATCTTGGGATTGGGAAGCAATCCCATCCATGAAGATACCCACAAACCTATAAGCACTTTCCAGAGCAATTCTCTCTATTTGTAAATGCAAGAGAGAAGCTAGTTAGGGGTAGAGACACACCTCTAGATTGACGATTACTTCTGTAAACATATTAAACAGGACTGGAGATATGTGACATATTTCATAGGAATTCTTCTGGAACAACGATCTAGAAGTTTTCAGGACATCTTGGGATTGGGAAGCAATCCAATCCATAAAGATGCCCACAAACCCATAAGCACTTTCCAAAGCAATCCTCTCTACTTGTAAATGCAGGGGAGAAGCTAGTTAAGGGTAGAGACACACCTCTAGATTGACGATTACTTCTGTAAACATATTAAACAGGACTGGAGATATGTGACATATTTCACCAAACCATAGGAATTCTTTTGGAACAACGATCTAGAAGTTTTCAGGACATCTTGGGATTGGGAAGCAATCCCATCCATGAAGATACCCACAAACCTATAAGCACTTTCCAGAGCAATTCTCTCTATTTGTAAATGCAAGAGAGAAGCTAGTTAGGGGTAGAGACACACCTCTAGATTGACGATTACTTCTGTAAACATATTAAACAGGACTGGAGATATGTGACATATTTCACCAAACCATAGGAATTCTTCTGGAACAACGATCTAGAAGTTTTCAGGACATCTTGGGATTGGGAAGCAATCCCATCCATGAAGATGCCCACAAACCTATAAGCACTTTCCAGAGCAATTCTCTCTATTTGTAAATGCAAGAGAGAAGCTAGTTAGGGGTAGAGACACACCTCTAGATTGACGATTACTTTTGTAAACATATTAAACAGGACTGGAGATATGTGACATATTTCATAGGAATTCTTCTGGAACAACGATCTAGAAGTTTTCAGGACATCTTGGAATTGGGTAGCAATCCAATCCATGAAGAGGCCCACAAACCCATAAGCACTTTCCAGAGCAATCCTCGCTACTTGTAAATGCAAGGGAGAAGCTAGTTACGGATAAAAACACACCTCTAAATTGACGATTACTTCTCTAAACATACCAAGACAGGACTGGAGGTATGTGACATATTTCACCAAACCATAGGAATTCTTCTGGAATAACGATCTAGAAGTTTTCAGGACATCACAGGTCTTCTTTGGCCTTTCAACGATATAAATTTTCAAGATATCTAAAATGACGTCGCTTCCCAACTAAAATGTTTTGTCCAGAAAAGAAATAAATAAGAAATTTCTAAATAACTTGTATTAAAGGTTTGTTTTTTGGAATGCTACAACTTTCTATGTTGAGTAGTTTCTGAGATATAGCCGCTAGCCAGTATTAATTAAATTCTTGTATTGAGCAACTATTTTTTTTACTTTTCAGAAAATGGACACAAATAAAGATGGTGTGGTTACCTTAGACGAATTCTTAGAATGTTGCCGCAAAGACGAAAGTATATCTTCATCAATGGCTGTTTTCGACACATCAATATGACACTCAGCAGGCGACGTTCGTGAAAATCCTTTTGCCACATGATGGAACTGATGATGAACGAATGTCGTAGAAACGTTCTTTTTGACCAACTAGACTTTATTTAAAATTATAAAATTTAAAAATAAAACGGATTCAATGAGTCGGTGATAGATATACATAGGTTAGGTAGTTTATACCTAAATAGATTGAAGATGGTTTTGATGATAAAACAAAGAAACGAATAATTCAATTGTACGCATTTTTCATTTATAGAGATTCTATATTAAATATAAATTAGAATGTCTTCCATTATTAAAAAAAAATCTGAACAATATCGCATAAAATTCATATTTATATACTTTATAATTAATATTGTTTTCATAAATGTAAAATTTATAAACAGTAGTGAATGGAAACTAAACTAATTATAAATCTCGTAATAGGCACATTAAATTCTTATCTATAAATTTCTATAGAAACAATGCACTCGCTTTTTTAAATCTCTTTCTACCAGATCTTAAAATTTAAATTGCTCAATTAATTTTAAAGAAATTATATAGAGAAATATGTATATCTACCTTTAAAATACTGTATCAGGTCTGTTTCTTACTCCTTTTTTTCCTACGGACTTTTGCAAATGACTTAAATTATTAAAATCTTGTTGATGAAAATTTAAATACAGTAACCAAGTGATTAAAGACGGAAATTATACAAAGATAAAATTGATTTTTCCCCAGGGACATTTTTCTTCGTAAGTAAGGAGAATGATAGTCGCCCTTAAGGAAATCGGTTACTAGTTTTTTATTTTAGAGTTTGTATTGGATAGGTTTTTATTGGTATTGTTTAGATTATCATAAGCAAATAGAAGAAGATGCCAGAGCTGGAAAGTGGTGGAGTAGAGAAAAAGAGATAGGAAGTAGAGCAGGAGAAAGGGAGAGTGGAAAGAAGACTTGCCACAGAAATATAAAAAAAGTATTTTTGTTGGGTATATTTTTTAATATCT
This sequence comes from Altica lythri, assembly GCA_964028335.1. NCBI lineage: Eukaryota > Metazoa > Arthropoda > Insecta > Coleoptera > Chrysomelidae > Altica > Altica lythri. Next base: position 6,660,518 of record OZ034809.1, read on the forward strand.
ATCGATTATCACACACCCGGAGATTTTTATTGATTGGAAAGAGTCTCAAAGGAGTATTTCCATATCATAATATATATGGAAAAAGATCACGTCTAACGCATCATCGGTGCCCTCAAAATTGGAATGAATCGATTGTGATAAATAGGGCTCATTGTTTATCTATATATGAGAACTTTCGAAAGCCATATGGTATTATTGAAAGTTCAACAAAGCAGCGGTGGGAAACTGGAAAAAATCGAATGTATTGTAAAAAAAGCTTGCAAAAAAATTTAAAAAGCTGTAACCAATCTATTCGGATTATATCAGGTGATGAAATTTCCTAAGCTGGTGTCGTATATTGCCAAAATCCAATATGTACCAAACTTGGTGTATGTTTTTGAGATTGCTGATTACGAATCCGATGTCAGATTAGCAAAATTCGTGTTTGCGGATCCAAAATGGAAAACGAAATTTGACGTACGGGGGTTTTGAAGTTGTTGATAACAAATTCGAGGTCAGATTAGCAAAATTTAAGATTGCAGATCTAATATGAATTCTTTGAAAATCGACCAATCCTAGGTCAGATTATCCAAATTCAAGATGGTGGATCCAAGGTAGCAGACTTATTTTTTTTAAATCAACGCATTTGTACCAAATTAGCTCTACGGTTGTTTTTGAGATTGCTGATATTGAATCCGAGATCAGATTAATAAAATTCAAGACGGCGGATCCAAAATGGCGGACATATTTTTTTTAAACCAATCAATTCCCAACCAATTTAGTGTACAGGTGTCTTTGAGGTTGTTGATGACAAATTAGCAAAATAGTGGATCCAATATGGTCAACGTTTTTTTTGAAAACCGACCGATTTGCACCAAATTTAGCCTACGAAGGTTTTCAAGATTGTTGATATTAAATTGGAGATCAGCTTAGCGAAATTCAAGATGGTGGATCCAATATGAATTACGTATTTTTTGAAAATCAACCAATTTGCACAAAATTTGGTGTACGAACGTTTTTCAGAATGATGATTACGAATGATACGTCAGAGTACCAAAATTCAAGACGACGAATCCAAGATGGTGGATGTATTTTTTCAAAATCAACCAATTCGCACCAAATTTAGTCTACAGGAGTTTTTGTGATTGCTGATAACAATTTCGAGGTCAGATTAGAAAAATTCGAGACGGCAGATCCAAGATGGTGGACGTATTTTTTGCAAATCGACCGATTCGCACCAAGATCCAAGATGATAGACGTATTTTATCAAAATCTACCGATTCGCACCAAATTTGGTGTAAGGATGTTTTTTTAAAGTTGATAATTACGAATTATAGATCAGATTAACAAAATTCAAGAAGGTGGATCCAAGATGGAGGACCCATTTATCAAAATCAACCGATAAGCACCAAATTTAACATACGAGGGTTTTCGAGATTGTTGATAACAAGTTCGAGGTCAGCAAAGCTCAAGATTGGCAATCCAATTTGGTGGACGTATTTTTTGAAAATCGACCGGTTAGCATCAAATTTGTGTTTTAAAATTGCTGATCACGAATCCGAGGTCAGATGAACAAAATTCAAGATTGTGGACGTCTTTTTTCAAAATCGTCCGATTTGAACCAAATTTATCGTACGGGAGTTTTTAAAATTGGTGATTACGACTTCGAGGTCAGATTAGCAAAATTTAAGATTGAGAATCCAATTCGGCTGACATATTTTTAAAAATTAGCACCAAATTCAGATCTAAGGGGGGCCACAGTGTTTCAGGCTGAAGTAATGGCCATACAACACTGTGCAACGGAGATCGTAAGTCAGGGTATAACGGGTAAAACCGTAGTCATATACTCGGACAGCCAAGCAGCTCTAAAGGCGATAGTCTCAGCACAAATAAGCTCACAGCTGGTGTGGGACTGCGTTGAGGCCCTGACACATGCCGCAAGTCAAAATTCTCTGACACTGGCATGAATACCAGGACACTCAGGGTTTCGAGGCAATGAGAAGGCTGATGAACTGGCCCGTGCGGGAGCTAATACCCCAATGATTGTCCCTAACCATTCGGCGGAGTTGCTGACACATTTAGAAAGGCAGCCATTGAGAAATGGAGGCTAGAGAAGGCCCAGGAGTGGTGGGAAAAATCACCGGGCAAGCGACAAGCCAAAGTCTTCATAAAGGGACACTCGGCGAAGTTTACTGCAGAGCTGCTATCACAAAGGCGAAACGATGTCAGAATGATTGTCAGTCTCTTGACAGGACATTGTAGGCTCAAGAAACACATGAGTCAGTTGAACTTAGCAGATGAAGACATCTGTCGATACTGCCAAGAGGAGGAGGAGACCGCATTTCATGTCCTATGCCAATGCGACGGCCTTGCAAGGACGCGGTATCTAGTACTGGGAGAGGAGAAGTCGGCTGCTCCAAGTTATGGGGAGTGGCCACTGTCAAGGCTATTAAGTCTCATTAAGAGGGCAGGGCTGGACAAGGTTCTCTAATCCTATTCTTGAGATAATGGGTGGTCACAATAGATCTGCAAAGGTCGCAGTGATACAGGCTACCAGCCAACCCAATAAACATCTAATCTAATCTAATCTAAGGGGGGTTTTAAGATTGCTTATTGCGAATCCAAAGTCAGAATACCAAATTTGGAAATCAATCGATTAGCACCAAATTTGGTGTTTGATGTGAGTTTTTCTGTAGGCTGATTAAATTTTGAGCAAACCGACTTATCTTCCATCTTTAAATTTGCGAATCTGATCTCAGATTTGTACTCAGCTACCTCAAAAACCTTATACAGCATTTTTTTAACGTGTTTATAAAAAATCAAATATAGAAAGTATTTAGCCAAGTTTTGTGATCTACGTAAACAAATCGGATACCTACTCAGAAGAAAAAAAATGTATCTTAAATTTGAGTTATTTGCAAAACACACCTGTAAAGGTAAGTTTACATGCTTGGCAAGTCTCGGCAAGCTTTCACAAATACAAGCGTGAAATCGGGTGAGATGAGAAGAGCTTGTGGATGCTTGCAGAGACTTGCCAAGCATGTAAACCTACCATAAAAATCCTTCAACAAATAGTCTCTTACTTACTATATTTTAAAAATGAAATCATAAAAAAGTGAATGCTAAAAATGCTTTAATCGTATACTTATCTATATAGAAAATATTCCTAATAAAAGCCAAATTACCACCACTAGTAATAAAATACAAAACCAGATTTACTTGAATTAATGAAAGAAAAGAAAGCTCTGAATTACATACAGAGTAATTTAATAAGTACAAAAATATAAATATAGATTCTAAAACACTTCCCTTTATATAGATAAAAATACAATATAGATATATTATATTTTCATTAATAATAATAATAAATAGTTCTTGTTATTATATTTAAATGTCCAGTATTTAAATTTCTCTGTAAATAACAATGGAGCTACTTTATTATAAAATAAAAGGTAATCCTTCTATTTAAAAATCACACGATTTAACAAAAACTGCGAAAGCTTATGACCTTTTTCATTCAAAAACACCGCTATTTCACTTCTCAATTCGCAGATACGATTGAGAGCCTTTACCCATACCCACTGGGATGGAAAACTCCAAAGAACGTTAAGAATTCCAATGAAGAACTCCTTAAGAATCCTTTGAACAGCAAATAGGAATCTTCCTACATAACTTAACGACCTTCTTCATCGCACTCCTCTCTCCCAAAGATAGAAACAACAGAAAGAAGACAATAACAGAAAAAAACAGTTATTGACGAAGTTTCTGTGGTTATCTTCATCCTTGCCAAATGGGAGGCCTTACGCCGGAGGAGAAACGCTTCTTCTTGTTTAATTTTAAATATTTGTAATGCCACAACTGTCTTAAAACAAAAGGCTACACCTGTAAACGCACTTCTCTATTTATAGCCACGCATCTTGCGTCGAGACAAGTCGATGACGTTCGGCATCTTTCGCGAAAAATCATCTTCCGCCACGCTAAGCACAATATCAAAGAAAGAGAAGTTAACACACCTTCGATCTTTTTTTCTCTTGCACTATGAGATAGGAACGCGGAGTCTAGATATTATAAATCTATGATTAGAAATGAGGGATTACCGAAAAAAAATGCATAGTATTTCTTACTATATCGAATATTTTAGACATACATATCTATGTCATGTAAATTATTAAACAAAATACTGTTGATGTTCTAGATTTGTTATAAATAAGTGTTTTTTCTATTACAACAATATTTTTTTTAATTAAAAATATTGTTATAATAGATTTTTTTATATTAGATTCATCATCAATGTGTTATTAATGTTAGCATGACAATATTCCTTTTGATCAAGAAAATTGTTTGAATGTCAGAAAGTCAGGCCTTCATATTCCGCTGAAATTAATTTTGAAATTTTATTGTTGTTGCAATTCTATTGATTTATAGGGAGATAAGATGCTATTTAAGAAAATGAGTTTTAAAAATATTAAAATTAGATGAAATCAAATCAGAAGTTTGCCACAGCCAAATATGTTAGCCGGCTCTAATGTAAGCCTCAATAAAATGAGAAGGCGAGCGTCCCTTCTAGGTTCTCTATGTGGTAGACTCAGAAGATGCCACTCTAAAACTGTACTACATACTTAGAAAACTTGCCCTTATTCAGAACCTCCTCCATTCGCTTAATCAAGAATTCCGAAGAATAAGACCTCCTTCCCTCCTTAAAAATCATTCTAACAAGATAGGGACCTTCCTGCAGAACTTAACGACCCATTGACAACACTCCTCTCTCCCATAGATAGAAACAGGAAGAAAAAAAAAACAAACCTTGACGAAGGTTTCTGTAATTCCCCCAAATGGAAGGACCTTTCCGGAGGAGAAACGTCTCAGCATCGATCTCCCAAACCCAAATTGCACAACATGGGATTACACAGCCACCCTCACTTACACAACACCAATATTTTACATCTGTTTGGGCATGTTCCAGTAAAACAAAAGCAGGAGCTGAGCACCGAAAGGCACCGGGCGACTGGTACTGACATACTCCACCACCCCAACCTGAAAAGGACACCAAGGTCTACAACTTAAAACCTAGCACCCAAATACCAACATTGCACTCCTGTTAATCTGTCACTAACTTACCTTGCCTCTTGTAAGCGACGCGCAGGTGCTTCCCCCAACTTCTGTGAGAAGAGGGTCCAACACGAACCCGGCTAAAGAAGCGAGTCAAAAATAGAGAGTATTAGATTGGAAGCGTTGAATGTAGATAGTATGACTACAAGAAGTAGAGAAATAGTAGATTTAATGGTGAAAAAGTAAGTGAAGATCTTGAGTTTTTAGAAGACAGTGTAGAAAGGAAACAAGAAAATGGAATTAGAAGAAAGTTATGATAGGAAGAGAATGATGTAATGTTGTGAGTAAATATGCGTAACAGCAGTTTTGTGGGATGGGTACAAAGAGAAATAATAAATATTCCAAATTATATGAGCACTTAAATGCACCTGTAGGTAAGAGGGATTCTGATGAAGAGGTAAGAGGAGTATGGGCATTTGGTATGGGAAATGAAAGTTCAACATGCTAAACTTTTAATTTCAGAATAATGAAAACATGTTTGAAGAAACAACCTGAGCAGCTAATTGCGTATAAGAGTCGAGGATATAAGACCCAGGTTAATTAAAAAATGTGTATGTAAGACATTAGAAGAAAAAACAAACTGTAAGGTAATAGATGGAGAGAGTGTAATACCAGACCATAGACTTTTAGTCGTGGACTATAACATAGACGTAACAGAAAAACCAAAGGAAAAGAGAAGAAACAAGTAAAAGTTAAAATGATAGATATTGAGAAAAGAGCAGTACGAACTGTTAAGAGAGATTAGATTACAAAAAATTATGTAGAGGAATGAAGGAAGGCAATAGTAATGTTGTTGGGAAGATAACAAAAGAAGTGTTAGGTAAATCAACAGAGAAAACTGTATTAGAAGCGTAGTGGTGGAATGAGAAAGTACCGAAAGTAGTGAAAGCGAAAAAAGTGGCGAAGAATAGTTGAGATTCACCAGGGAGTGCAAGTGATAAGGTAGGATATAAAGTAGTAAAGAAGAATGCAAAGAGAGCAGTAGCAAAAGCGAAATTAGAGACAATGGAAAAGGTCTTTGAGAACTTTGAGAGTAATAAAGAAGAAAGAGAATTTTAAAGGATAACTAAAGAAAGACCTAACTGCCATCTGACAAATTAAGAACATAGAAGGAAGTGTGTTACAAACTTTTGAGAGGATAAGACGAAGGAATATTACGAGAATCTGTTGAGCGAGGAAAATGAGAGAAATATATTTGAAGATGGTACTGAAAATTTGGTGAGCAACGTGTCTAGGGAGGAAGTGAATTGTCCATCAAAGAAGATGAAAAATCCAAAAAACCGGTGGGAGTGGATGGGACTCCAGCTGAAGTATGGAAGGTATTTGGTGAGGATGGAAGTAAATATTCTATTGGACCTGATAAGAAAAGTGATAAATCAAGAAAAAATATCGAGTAAGTGGAGGAAAAGCGTACTTGTGCCAATCTATAAAGGAAAGGGAGATGGTAAGAGGAAGGAATATTACGAGAATCTGTTGTACGAGGAAAATGAGAGAAATATATTTGAAGATGGTAGGTACTGAAAATTTGGTGAGCAACGTGTCTAGGGAGGAAGTGAATAGTGCATCAAAGAAGATGAAAAATCCAAAAAACCGGTGGGAGTGGATGGGACTCCAGCTGAAGTATGGAAGGTATTTGGTGAGGATGGAAGTAAATATTCTATTAAACCTGATAAGAAAAGTGATAAATCAAAAGAAAATATCGAGTAAGTGGAGGAAAATCCTACTTGTGCCAATCTATAAAGGAAAGGGAGATGGTAAGAGGAAGGAATATTATGAGAATCTGTTGAACGAGAAAAATAAGAGAAATATATTTGAAGGTGGTACTGAAAATTTCAGAATAGTGAGAGACGGGTCTATGGGAAGAAGATGAAAAATCGAAAAGCGGTGGGAGCAGATACGACACCATCTGAAGTATGGAAGGTATTTGGTGAGGATGGAGTAGATATTCTGTTGGATCTGATAAGGCAAGTAATGAATCAAGAGAAAATATCGAATAAGTGGAAGAAAAACGTACTTGTGCCAATCTATAAAGGAAACATTAAACTGATGTCGCATACTTTGGAAGAGAATAGTGAATAGCGATGGATGTGGTGACTGAAGAGAAAAGAGGTGAAGCCTCAATGGATATGAGGTGTGGGGATATTGTCATTATAGATTTTGTGAGAGAGAAACTGGAAAGAAAACATGAGAAATGGAAAACGCGCTTAAAGTAAGTACGACGAAGATCGAGTATATGACAACAGAACAGATAAATGAATTTAAATCAATCTTCAGCACCAAGTCTATATAAGACCCAACCATATTATATCCTCAGTATCAAAAGGAAAACTCACAAATAAAAGTACCTACCTGCTGTATGCAAACACAATCATCTGGAAGTTCTGGAACCATCCCTTTTAGACTGGAATACTTCTTTTAAAAAAATTCTATTGCTCTACAACTCGAACTGATTCAAATGAAAAATTGAAACTATATTCTTATCTCCAAATAAATCTAAATTTTTGCAATAAAAACCCAGTTTTTGTATAGTAAATAGATGTTTTTTGATTGAGGGTAATACGGTGCTTATGCGGTGAAGATAGAGAAAATATTATTTTCATAGATAGAATATAGATAGAATACTGAGAAAATGTTTTGAAAATGAAATTAATAATATTGACTGTTAGATACCATATACCTACATAAATTCATGTTCAGATGTATATCAAAGATATAATTTTTTATGTAATAAATATTGGATAAAAAAAATGAGGAAAGTTACGAAATGATTTGTAATAGTAAATTAGATAGTTAATGGGTTCTGTATGTTGCCAAATATATTCTTATGGCCAAAAATCAATCAGACTTTCTTCCTTTTTTTATTACCATTTTTTTATAAGTTAAATAATATTTTTTCCAGTAAAGTACCCCGCACAAACCTTAATGGAAAAGTACTCTCGGTGAAATTTGCTATGTTGTAGTATTCGATATGCCAAAGAAAAATCTCAATGGACACATAACCCAAAAAACGTTCAAAGATCTCAAAGTAGTCATTTACTGCAGACTTTAACGATATTAATGCATTTTCGGGTAAGATATTATATAGTTAACTATACCAAGGCAAAGATCAGTTTTACGAATGTGATTGGACTTAGAGAGAACATTCAGTGGAGATATTCAAGGTAAGGCCAGCTGAAGGATGTGATAGGTGATCTTTATCAGATCTAATGATCATCATCAATCAGCACATTTTTCTCCACTCCAGGACATAGGCCACCCTGGTTTGCTTCCACACGTCTCTATTATGTGCTTCCTGTATTCAGTTAGTATGAACTCACCATCGAGTTGGTGGTCGTCCTCTTGTTAGGCCTCCACTCCACAATCTGCTTTGTCCACCTATTGTCCAAGATTCTCGCAAAGTATCCTGCCCAGCTCCATTTCAGGTTTGTTCTTCTCTTTACTCCCTCAATCACTTTTGTTCTTCTGAGAAGTTCAGTGTTTGTTATGTGGTCTCTTAGGGTCAATCCCAGCATGGTGTATGAATATGTTTAATGTCGTCTGACCATCGAGTTGGTGGTCGTCCTCTTGTTAGGCCTCCACTCCACAATCCGCTTGGTCCACCTATTGTCCAAGATTCTCGCAAAGTATCCTGCCCAGCTCCATTTCAGGTTTGTTCTTCTCTTTACTCCCTCAATCACTTTTGTTCTTCTGAGAAGTTCAGTGTTTGTTATGTGGTCTCTTAGGGTCAATCCCAGCATGGTGTATGAATATGTTTAATGTCGTCTGACCATCGAGCTGGTGGTCGTCTTCTTGTTAGGGCTCCACTCCACAATCCGCTTGGTCCACCTGTTGTCCCAGATTCTCGCAATGTGTCCTGCCAAGCTCCATTTAAGGTTTGTTATTCTCTCTACTCCATCAATCACTTTTGTTCTTATGGGAAGTTCAGTGTTGGTTGTGTTCTCTTAGGGTCAATCCCAGCATTAATCTTTCCATAGCTTCTTGTGTTTCTTTACTTTTCTAACTAACCTTCCTTGTTATTAACGTCTCGGCACCATAAGTTGAGACAGTCAGAACACATTGGTTGGTAACTTTTCTCTTTAGACAAATCGGTAAATCTGATATGGCGGAGATTTCCAGATGCTGTCCATGTTGGTCCTATTTGTCTGCCTAATTTACGCGTTTGGTTGTTTTTACTTATGCAAATTTCGTGCCCTAGATATTTGTATGAAATAGTCTCCTCAACTTGGATACCATCGATATACAGGCCTTTACTGAGTACGAGGTTGGTCATCAATGTTTATTTTTAATCCAATTCTACGTGAGGCTAAATTTAGTTGCTGTAACATCACCATGGTATCTTCGAAACTGTCTTCTATTAGTAATTTATCATCTGCAAATCTTAGGTGCACAAGGTATTCACTTTTAATATCGAACTTCACTTCTTCTTCTTATCTTAAATTTTCTTGGCCTTCTTGAAGTCCTATACTTGCAGTGGCATTCTTGTATATGGACTTTATTATAGAAGTAAATCAATGATCTATTCTACAGTTAGACAGTGATTTTATCCTTTGATATTGATTTATGGTGTCAAATGTTTTTTCGTAGTCTACAAATATTAAGACGAGTGGTAAATTATATTAGATGGACTTTTCTATCAGATTTTTTAGAACTTGAAGATGGTCGTTCGTACCGTATCCTAAATGGAACCCAGCCTGTTCTCTTGGTTGATAACGGTCCAATTTTGTATTCAATCTGTTCGTGTGAATAACTTGACATGAAGATGTCAAGGTCGGAGTGAATATTTCCTCGAAGTATTCTCTCAAATTCCATAACTTTGTTGATAAGGCAAAAGTAAGCCCAAGAATTCTTTAATATCTTGACCAGACCTAGTGGAACATATTTAAAAATGAAGACATGCGAATTTTCATAAAGATGGCGAGGTCAGCGTGAATATCTCCTCTAAGTTTTCTCTCAAAGTTGATAAGGCAAAAGTGAGCCCAAAAATCCTTTAATATCTTGACCAGATCTAGTGGTACATATTTAAAGATGAAGACATGTGAATTTTCATGAAGATGTCGAGGTCGAAGTGAATATCTCTTCGAAGTGTTCTCTCAAAGTTGATAACTGTTGATAAGGCAACAGTGACCCCCAAAATCCTTTAATATCTTGATCAGACCTAGTGGTACATATATAAAAATGAAGACATGTGAATTTTCATGAAGATGTCGAGATCAGAGTGACTATCTCCTCTAAGTGTTCTCTCAAAGTTGATAAGGCAAAAGTGAGCCCAAAAATCCTTTAATATCTTGACCAGATCTAGTGGTACATATTTAAAGATGAAGACATGTGAATTTTCATAAAGATGTTGAGGTCGGAGTGAATATCTCCTCGAAGTGTTCTCTCAAAGTTGATAACTTTGTTGATAAGGCAACAGTGACCCCAAAAATCCTTTAATATCTTGACCAGACCTAGTGGTACATATATAAAAATGAAGACATGTGAATTTTCATGAAGATGTCGAGATCAGAGTGAGTATCTCCTATAAGTGTTCTCTCAAAGTTGATAAGGCAAAAGTGAGCCCAAAAATCCTTTAATATCTTGACCAGATCTAGTGGTACATATTTAAAGATGAAGACATGTGAATTTTCATGAAGATGTCGAGGTCGGAGTGAATATCTCTTCGAAGTGTTCTCTCAAAGTTGATAACTGTTGATAAGGCAACAGTGACCCCAAAAATCCTTTAATATCTTGACCAGACCTAGTGGTACATATGTAAAAATGAAGACATGTGAATTTTCATGAAGATGTCGTGATCAGAGTGAGTATCTCCTCTAAGTGTTCTCTCAAAGTTGATAAGGCAAAAGTGAGCCCAAAAATCCTTTAATATCTTGACCAGATCTAGTGGTACATATTTAAAGATGAAGACATGTGAATTTTCATGAAGATGTCGAGGTCGGAGTGAATATCTCTTCGAAGTATTCTCTCAAAGTTGATAACTGTTGATAAGGCAACAGTGACCCCAAAAATCCTTTAATATCTTGACCAGATCTAGTGGTACATATATAAAAATGAAGACATGTGAATTTTCATGAAGATGTCGAGATCAGAGTGAGTATCTCCTCTAAGTGTTCTCTCAAAGTTGATAAGGCAAAAGTGAGCCCAAAAATCCTTTAATATCTTGACCAGATCTTGTGGTACATATTTAAAGATGAAGACATGTGAATTTTCATGAAGATGTCGAGGTCGGAGTGAATATCTCCTCGAAGTGTTCTCTCAAAGTTGATAACTTTGTTGATAGGGCAACAGTGAGCCCAAGAATTCTTTAATATCTTGACCAGACCTAGTGGTACATATATAAAAATGAAGACATGTGAATTTTCATGAAGATGTCGAGATCAGAGTGAGTATCTCCTCTAAGTGTTCTCTCAAAGTTGATAAGGCAAAAGTGAGCCCAAAAATCCTTTAATATCTTGACCAGATCTTGTGGTACATATTTAAAGATGAAGACATGTGAATTTTCATGAAGATGTCGAGGTCGGAGTGAATATCTCCTCGAAGTGTTCTCTCAAAGTTGATAACTTTGTTGATAGGGCAACAGTGAGCCCAAGAATTCTTTAATATCTTGACCAGACCTAGTGGTACATATATAAAAATGAAGACATGTGAATTTTCATGAAGATGTCGAGATCAGAGTGAGTATCTCCTCTAAGTGTTCTCTCAAAGTTGATAAGGCAAAAGTGAGCCCAAAAATCCTTTAATATCTTGACCAGATCTAGTGGTACATATTTAAAGATGAAGACATGTGAATTTTCATGAAGATGTCGAGGTCAGACTGAATATCTCCTCTAAGTGTTGTCTCAAAGATAATAACTTTGTTGATAAAGCAACAGATACCCCAAAAATCCTTTAATATCTTGACCAGATCTAGTGGTACATATTTAAAGATGAAGACATGTGAATTTTCATGAAGATGTCGAGGTCGGAGTGAATATCTCCTCGAAGTGTTCTCTCAAAGTTGATAACTTTGTTAAGGCAACAGTGACCCCAAAAATCCTTTAATATCTTGACCAGACCTAGTGGTACATATATAAAAATGAAGACATGTGAATTTTCATGAAGAGGTTGATATCAGAGTGAGTATCTCCTCTAAGTGTTCACTCAAAGTTGATAAGGCAAAAGTGAGCCCAAAAATCCTTTAATATCTTGACCAGATCTAGTGGTACATATTTAAAGGTGAAGACATGTGAATTTTCATGAAGATGTCGAGGTCGGAGTGAATATCTCCTCGAAGTGTTCTCTCAAAGTTGATAACTTTGTTGATAAGGCAACAGTGACCCCAAAAATCCTTTAATATCTTGACCAGACCTAGTGGTACATATATAAAAATGAAGACATGTGAATTTTCATGAAGATGTCAAGATCAGAGTGAGTATCTCCTCTAAGTGGTCTCTCAAAGTTGATAAGACAATAGTAACCCCAAAAATCGTTTAATACCTTTATCACAGCTAGTGATACATCTTTAAATATGTAGATCTGTGAATTTTCATGAAGATGTCAAGGTCAGAGTGAATATCTCCTCTAAGTGTTCTCTCAAAGATGATAACTTTGTTGATAAAGCAATATCTTGACCAGACCTAGTGGTACATATTTAAAATTGAAGACATGTGAATTTTCATGAAGATGTCGAGGTCACGTCACCTCTGAGTGTGATCTCAAATTTCAATCACATTCTCATTCTCATCTTGGTGCTGTTAAGGTCATTTAAACATTTTATGAACGCCTTCAAAGACTTTTTTTGGGTCGTGTCATTTTTGAACTCCTTCAAAGACTGTTTATTGGGTGTTGTCCTTTAAGATTTTTGTTCTGCACATCGAAAGTTTGAGAAGATTTAACCAAAATCACTTTTCCATCAGATTTGTTGCGGGGTCATAATCATAACTAAGATTTTACTAGTAAGTAAAAAATGAATTTTATAAATTAGTTAAATAAAATTTTGTTATGGTGTATTATCAAATTGTATAATAAATCTTACGAAAACACAATTCCTAATTATTCATTGTCCTAGTTCACCACGTTAATCAATTATTGAAATATTTTTTGATGAATATTTAACTTTTCCTCTTCGCTTTTCAATCAGTTTAACTTGATTAAAAATTATGGTAATCAAATTTTATTTAAAAAAAAATTCCCAATTTTTGATTAAAAATACAATAAAGGTAATATTATATTTATTCATTTTTATCACCCATTGATGAAACTTTACATTAATATTATTTCGACTAGTCAACAATACAACCAGATTTTTTTAAAACAGTACTTACATAACAAATTATGTAATAATAGTAATATTAATAATAATAATCAGTAGTATATTATAAGTACAATATTTTTTTTTATCTGACTAGAGACAAAAACATTTGCCATTTACAATACTGCATTAAATTTTTTTGGTGGAGAAGCATAAATTTAATTATTTGAGAAATTTAGCGAACAATACTGGATATACTGCTTCTTGCTGTATTTGCACTGTCTTCGTCTGATTGGTCAGGAGAAATGCGGATAGCTTGGTACCATTGGTTAGTCAGATCTGCCATTTGACTTTTACAATCTTTTAGTTCCTAAAAATAAAAATTATTACAGTTTTATTAACAAGAAAATCGAAAGAACAGATTTGTTAGATCAAGATAAAGCAAGAAATTGGAGAAGAAGACCATATGGATCCCAAAATAAGAGGATTCAACCAAAACTTTAAAGAGTTTATAACAAAAACTCTAAGGAGTTTAATGTTTACATCTAATTCACAGATAGACTTTAGATTTACAAGAGTAGGAATTTACAGCAATGATGGAAATATCTGGAAACACACAATAGTCAGGTAGCTATTGGAGCCTTAAAGGACCCTAAGGTGGTCTCCAGATTTGTATACGAGTGCCAAGAAGCCTCGGTAGCAAGAAATTGGAGAAGATATACCGACCATATGGATCCCAAAATAAGAGGATTCAACCAAAACTTTAAAGAGTTTATAACAAAAACTCTAAGGAGTTTAATGTTTACATCGAATTCACAGATAGACTTTAGATTTACAAGAGTAGGAATTTACAGCAATGATGGAAATATCTGGAAACACACAATAGTCAGGTAGCTATTGGAGCCTTAAAGAACCCTAAGGTGGTCTCCAGATTTGTATACAAGTACCAAGAAGAAGCCTCGATAGCAAGCAATTGTAGAAGATATACCGACCATATGGATCCCAAAATAAGAGGATTCAACCAACACTTTAAGAAGTTTACAACAAAAACTCTAAGGAGTTTAATGTTTACATCTAATTCACAGATAGACTTTAGATTTACAAGAGTAGGAATTTACAGCAATGATGGAAATATCTGGAAACACACAATAGTCAGGTAGCTATTGGAGCCTTAAAGGACCCTAAGGTGGCCTCCAGATTTGTATACGAGTGCCAAGAAGAAGCCTCGGTAGCAAGAAATTGGAGAAGATATACCGACCATATGGATCCCAAAATAAGAGGACTCAACCAACACTTTAAGAAGTTTACAACAAAAACTCTAGGAGTTTAATGTTTACATCTAATTCACAGATAGACTTTAGATTTACAAGAGTAGGAATTTACAGAAATGATGGAAATATCTGGAAACACACAATAGTCAGGTAGCTATTGGAGCCTTAAAGGACCCTAAGGTGGTCTCCAGATTTGTATACGAGTGCCAAGAAGAAGCCTCGGTAGCAAGAAATTGGAGAAGATATACCGACCATATGGATCCCAAAATAAGAGGACTCAACCAAAACTTTAAGGAGTTTATAACAAAAACTCTAAGGAGTATAAGCTTTACATCTAATTCACAGATAGACTTTAGATTTACAAGAGTAGGAATTTACAGCAATGATGGAAATATCTGGAAACACACAATAGTCAGGTAGCTATTGGAGCCTTAAAGGACCCTAAGGTGGCCTCCAGATTTGTATACGAGTGCCAAGAAGAAGCCTCGGTAGCAAGAAATTGGAGAAGATATACCGACCATATGGATCCCAAAATAAGAGGACTCAACCAACACTTTAAGAAGTTTACAACAAAAACTCTAGGAGTTTAATGTTTACATCTAATTCACAGATAGACTTTAGATTTACAAGAGTAGGAATTTACAGAAATGATGGAAATATCTGGAAACACACAATAGTCAGGTAGCTATTGGAGCCTTAAAGGACCCTAAGGTGGTCTCCAGATTTGTATACGAGTGCCAAGAAGAAGCCTCGGTAGCAAGAAATTGGAGAAGATATACCGACCATATGGATCCCAAAATAAGAGGACTCAACCAACACTTTAAGAAGTTTACAACAAAAACTCTAGGAGTTTAATGTTTACATCTAATTCACAGATAGACTTTAGATTTACAAGAGTAGGAATTTACAGAAATGATGGAAATATCTGGAAACACACAATAGTCAGGTAGCTATTGGAGCCTTAAAGGACCCTAAGGTGGTCTCCAGATTTGTATACGAGTGCCAAGAAGAAGCCTCGGTAGCAAGAAATTGGAGAAGATATACCGACCATATGGATCCCAAAATAAGAGGACTCAACCAAAACTTTAAGGAGTTTATAACAAAAACTCTAAGGAGTATAAGCTTTACATCTAATTCACAGATAGACTTTAGATTTACAAGAGTAGGAATTTACAGCAATGATGGAAATATCTGGAAACACACAATAGTCAGGTAGCTATTGGAGCCTTAAAGGACCCTAAGGTGGCCTCCAGATTTGTATACGAGTGCCAAGAAGAAGCCTCGGTAGCAAGAAATTGGAGAAGATATACCGACCATATGGATCCCAAAATAAGAGGACTCAACCAAAACTTTAAGGAGTTTATAACAAAAACTCTAAGGAGTATAAGCTTTACATCTAATTCACAGATAGACTTTAGATTTACAAAAGTAGGAATTTGCAGCAGTGATGGAAATATCTGGAGACACACACCATAGTCAGGTAGCTATTGTAGCCTTAAAGGACCCTAAGGTGTTCTCCAGATTTGTATATGGGTGCCAAGAAGAAACCTCGGTAGCAAGAAATGAAGAAGATGAGAGATACGGACCATATGGATCCCAAAATAAGAGGATTCAACCAAAACTTTAAGTAGTTTACAACAAAAACTCTAAGAAGTTTAAGGTTTACATCCAATAGAAAGATGTAAGATGGTCTCAAGACTAGTATAAGAGTCCCGAGAAGAAGCCTTGGCATAAAATAACAGTTTTTACGATATAAAATTGGGCACTCTTAATAACCAACATATTACAATTTGTAATATTCATTATGGCCCACATTCTTATACAGAAAAAATATATCAAACATAATAATGAACCACAAAAAATGAATAACGCCGCAAGTAACTACTGGTTTAACTATTTATATTATTATAATTACCTAGAAAACTACTAAAAATAATAAATGTACGTTTTATCATTATAATTTGTCTTTATCAATTTCTGAAAATAGGTTATACCAACCATTCAAATTATCTACAGCAGAAATTTAAATTTATTTTAATATTCATACAAAAGTCTAAAGCTGTTTGTATTATTATCAGAGCTTAATCCTATTTGTATTCAAAAATTTCGTTAATTGCATATTAAAAACATAATATTTTTCCATTAGGTATTTTTAAACCTTAAAAAAATAACCGTATAAATATTTATTTTAAACTTTTACTTATAAGACCTAATTAAATACGCTTTATCTATATATAGGCTAGGCGGGATCTGTTTTGTATTGGACATTTTCTATAGGAAGTTATTTTTTCGCTGGAATCGCTTTAGGATGTGCTCAATATCGATAATCACGATATGCACCAGTCGCAATCCTTGAGCTAAATTTTTTAGTTAACAAAATTGGAAAATTTACAATAAACAATTACACCGTGCATCAGAGAAAGTGCATGGAAGTAAAACGCTGTAATTTGTTAATTTTTCTTTAATTTTATTGAAATTGAATAAAAAGCAAAGCAAGTCAAATTTAAGAATCAATTCAAATTTGTTCGAAAATGCTACCTTTGGCGCGAGCTATGGCCTTCAGAAGGCCAACGAAGGCATTGCACGCCGCACGAAAGTGGCTCTGTGGTATTTTGGCCCATTCCCGGCGAAGCGCTTTCTTGAGATACCAAACTTTGGTATTTTTTAGTGCCAACCTTAGTCTAGCGGATTAGCATCAGGTGATTTTGGTGGCCATTGTGCGGTGGAAGTGAAGCGAGGAACCTCATTTTTCATCCATTCTTGGTTGACACGTGCTGAGTGCGATGGTGCTGAGTCCTGCTGGAATGTCCATGGTCTGCGGTCGAAATGTTTGCATGCCCAAAGCTTCAGTGCTCCGCCCAGAATCTTTTCTCGATAATATTCGGCATTTATTTTGACCCCACGGTCGATGAAAATGAGCGGAGAGCGACTATCGACCATGATGGCGACCCATACCATCACCATGGCTGGCTTTTGAGTTCTGGTAGCCAACCGAAGGTCAAAATTTTCAGCTGACCTAGCTGGCAAGTAAACCCGATCATTTTGTTTGTTTACAACTTGCTGGACAACGAATGGTTTCTCATCAGAGAAAACCAAATTCGGCAACTGGCGACTTTCGTGCAAGCGAAGCAACTCTTTGGCTTTTTCGAACCTAACTTTTTTTGTGCATGGGTAAGATCTTGCGCTTTTTGGAACTTCAATGGCTTTAGTTTAAGCTCATTTTTTAATATGCGTCGCATTGAACTTTCCGATATTTTTAGCTCACGAGCCATTTGTCGGCCACTGCGGCGCGGATTTCGATTAATTCTGGCCTTCACTTTCTGAACCTTTTCTGATGCTGTTGCCGATTTTTTTGCACCACTTTCTAGGCGTCCTTTTGTGCTACAATGTATCACGGTAACGAGCGATGGTACGAGAAACAAAAGAATGATTAACAAGTAAATGCTGGAGGGCTCCAACGATAGCCTTTCCTCATGCATTTTATTACCTTGCACTCTATACACTGAAGTATCGATATACTGAAGGGATTCCACCCAAAAAATAGCTTCCTATGGAAAATGGCCAATCCAAAAAAAATCCCACCTGGACTATACCTACTACTAAATAATATGACCAGAAACAATATTTTTACTATAAAAACTTTTCGTTGTGTATCAAAATAGATATTGGAAACCTAAAAATTATATTGACCTTGAATTGATTACCAGCTATAAAAAAAATATTGCTAATCTTAATAGAGATAAAATATATAATTGATACACAAAGTAGATCCTGGAAAAAGTAAGACTAATTCCACAATATTACAACATATAATAAAAAATTACAATAATTTGTACATCGACTGTTATCAGGAGTTGGTAGGTAATTATATATTTTATGGTCGGGAAGTGGCCTTGGTTACTCATTTTTTTACTGCATTAATAAATACACAAATATTTTACTTATCATAAAGTATATAAAAGTTTTTCTAAAAAGTAACGAATCATCTTTTTAAATTAACTAAAACAGGGGAATCACATGTACAAATTTGAAGTATTATTTTTATCTCGATCTTTATAGAAGTTGCAAAATCTTATTATAAATTTGGATATCTTTTAAAATGTTATAGATATATAAAAATCTTACCTGCTGAGTGAACCTCCTGGTGAAAAACGGGATAAAATACTTCAAATCATATTTGGCAAATCCTTTAATTCTATCTGAGACAAATGAGACTTCAACCTCCCCTTCAGTAGTTTCAGATAAATGTTCTGAATCCAAAGCTTGTCCCCATTCCCTAGTTTTACTCAGTGTTACTTCCCTATCCTTCTTTCGTTTCTTCAGTCTTCTCGAGGGATTTTTGGTGGCTTGTAAAAGCTTAAGTAGTGGCATAGTAGCGCCACCGAAAACCAAAGTAGTTACGAGTACAATAATAAGAGTTGTAGTTATAATCACATGCCTTGTTTCATCACTAAAGTTAAGATGAAGAGAAAGAGCGTAAGAAATAGCTCCTCTTAATCCACTAAACCACATAATAAACATCATTTTTTTGGTAATTTGATGTTCCCTAAATCTATTGACTAGTATGGCTAAAGGAAATATATTACAAGCTCTTCCTATCAAACTCAACACAATACTCCAAATTATCAGAGCTGGTTCTACTCTATGATTAAAACTAAACAAAGCTAAACCTAAATAAGCAAACACACAAGTTTCGGCTATAAAAGCTAAAGTTCGAAGAGTTTGTTGCATAGTAATTTGAGTTACAGTCGATAGATTAAAATGTGTGTAATGAGACATAACTATACCACAAAATAAAATCGCCATTATTCCCGATAAATGTATACCTTCAGCTAAAACATAGGGTGCATAAGTAAACACTAACATCATACCAAATTCAAGTGAAGGATTTTTTCTTAAATCAACATGTTTTAATAATAAAGCACTAACAAGTGCAAATACAACTCCTAATAAAGCAGAAGCAAAGAACATCAAACAAAAACGTTCTATCCCTAAAATTATAGCATCACCAGTATTCATATTTGGATTATTCGATTCCAATGCAGCATTAGTTAGAACTATAGCAATAGCATCATTTAAAATACTCTCACCAAATACCAACATATTTAAAATCGGATCTACATTTAGTGCATGAAATATAGCAATTGTTGCTACAGGATCTACAGCTGAAATAAGTGAACCAAAAGCGAAAGATTCAACAAAACCTAATTTATAAACAACATCGGCTAACCCTAAGAAATATATACCGAATCCTATTATAAACGCGGATATTGTTGTACCAAATATTGCAAAAACTAATATAGAACCAATATTTTGAAAAAAGTTACCTTTATGTAAATTATAACCAGATTCGAATATAATTGGAGGTAAAAGGATTAAAAAGAAAGCTGTAGGGGAGAAAGCTTCTTCTTTACGCCAATTACTGATATTTCTATCTGATAGAGCATTCATTGTCATTCCTATTAAAGCCCCAAGGAAAACTATAACAATACTTTCGGGAACATATTGGAAATGGGTTTGTAACATAAGATGTATCAATAAAATCCCTAATGCCAGTACACATAATAAGAAAAATATTGCCATTGAACTATTATGTTCATCTTCTGCTGATTCTTTTGAAGGAATAGAATTTTGTGCAGCTGTTGTATTCTCTGTTGTTGTAACATTTGCATTTTGTTTCACTATGATTGAATTATCCGTTTTATTAACAACAACTGTAGTTTCAGTAGTGGAACTAGTCCCAGGACTAACTGTTGATTTGGTATCATTATTATTTGGTTTGATTTCTGTCGTAACATTGTTTAACTTTTTATCAATTTCTGAACCAATTTTTTCATTTTTACCTGGTATCGAAGTCGTATTTTGCTCAGCTCTAGAAGCAATATCCAAAAATAAAACTAAACAAAATATAACACAAATCACATATCCTTTAGAACTCATTTCTAGTAACAAAAATTACACATTTTTTTAATCAAATGAGTATGGGTTTTCACTTATTATTTATCGTATGTAGATATTTCGAGTCGTAATTCACATTTCAATTTGCAAATAAAGCAAAACCAACAAATTTGTCATCTATCAGGTGTCACGTGACATTTGAAGGTTGTTCGTTTCGTTACTGCGTGGTAAAGTTATAGTTTTATGGATTTTTTATTATAAGTTATAAATAATTCATAAAACAAAGATTAAATACGATTACCCTACTTATAATTATATTTGTAATTAAAGGACTAGATAAAAAATATCTATTCCTATAATTACAAAAATAAATTTTCTGGAACTGTTAACAGGTATCGTTCAAGGCCAGTAGTAGTTCTTTTGTAGATATTTAAAAACCGATTTTAAAGGTTACTTATGTAAATAAAAATAAAATTTGTCAATGTCATACAATTTTTGCCATTTAATTGAATTGAATTAATTGATCATGGTGTTTAAGTGCCAGCAGGATTCTTATTTAAAGGAAGTATGTATTACTATAATTAACTTACAATCTAACCTTTTTGGGAAAATTGCAAAAAATTGAATGTATTAACCGGTTCTTATATTTTCCTTATGTAATTTTAGTTTACTGCAAAAGTTATAGAATGTAATAATATAAAACTTGAAGAAACTATCAATGGTTCAACTAAAAAATTGGATAGATATGGTGTAATATTGGATGACACAATAATATTTCCTGAAGGCGGAGGTCAGGTACTTATATACTCTACATATATTTAATAAAATATATAATAAAAATACATTATAGCCTTGTGATTATGGTTTTTTAAATGATATACGTGTAGAAAAAGTTTTACGACAAGAAGACAAGGCAATTCATTATACAACCCAATCAATTGATGTGGGAACAACAGTTAAACAAACTATTGATTGGGATAGAAGATTTGATCATATGCAACAACATTCAGGACAACATTTACTATCAGCTATACTTGAACAACATTTTAATGCTCCTACTGTATCATGGTGGTTAGGAGAGGAAGATGCTTATGTAGAATTAGGTAAGAGTACTTTTCTAATATAAGTGAATTTTTCAATGGTACGCAACAGACAAATCGGTATTTCCCTTGGACTGCCTATCTCTCATTTTTGAGTACAACAAGTTTAAACAATTTTTTTTTTATTCAGATATTGTTACACTATCTAAAGAACGCATTAATGAAGCAGAAGAAATGGTAAATAATTATATCAGACAAGGAAGAGAAGTTACTGTTACAATTTATCCTGAAAATACCGCAGAGGATATTTTAGAAAAAGTATTTATTTGTAAATATTGGGATAAAATGTTAATTTTATTATGTCTATAGGTGAGGAGTGTTAAAGGTCTACCTGAAGATCATAAAGGAGATATTCGTGTAATCAATATTGATGGAATCGATAGTAATATGTGCTGTGGTACACATGTTACAAATCTAAGCCAATTACAAATGATTAAATTGTTACATACTGAAAAAAGTAAACGAAAAGATAAAATATTACTACATTTCTTAGTAGGGAATAGAGTATTGAAACGACTAGAAACTTGTGTTGAACGAGAAAAAAAATTAACTACATTACTTAAGTAAGTTATTTAATAATATCATCATTAAATCACTCTTAAGATTTTTTTCCAATAGCAACAACCCTTCACAACATGTAGATTTGGTAGAAAAACTTCAAAAAAATATCAAATTGATCAACAAAAATCTACAAGTTGCATTAAAGGAATTGGCTATCTCAGATGCACATAAATTAAAATACACACAACCACCTCCAAAATATTTTTCATTACATCGAAAAGAAGCTGAGATTGATTTTATGAATAATTTTATAAGAGAATTAGGACAAACTGATACATTTCTATTCCTTTCTACTGGTGATGAAAAAAAAGAAGGCAATGTTGTTCTTTATGGTAAAGAGGATGATATTAAAGAATTAGGTCCAAAGTAAATATATATCGTTTCTATATCGTTAATGTGTATAATATATTATTTGATTTGTAGGATTTGTGAATTATTGGATGGAAAAGGTGCTGGAAAAGGAAATACGTTTCGTGCAAAAGTTTCGAAAATGTCGAAGCGTAAAGATGCCGAGAAAATTATTTTAGAACATTTTACATCTGGTTAAAGTTTAGAATATTTAAATTTTGTTAGAAATAAAGAAATAAAATAGTAAAATTTGTTTTTTATTGTGAGTAATAAAGTATGTTTAAGAATGAGAACTTGTTTTTTTGTGAAAATTGTGATTTTTGATTTAAAAAAAAAATAGTCAAATAGAAACAAGAGTTGTTGGTGCTACTTCGGTATGCGGTCTACGGCAGAGTTTCTAGTTTGGTATGCGGTCTACCGTCTGATATGCGATCTACGCAGAGACAACCCAGAGACGACCAAGTACATGTTAAATTTTTGTTCTACATTAATGAATTGGTCCACTGGACCATAAAGTAAAGTGTGATGGCGCTGCTCGAGCTTTCAGAAAATTTGAAAAAGCGCGCGCAAACCCTTTTTTGTTTTTTTTTATTTCTTTTATTAAAAATTAAACACAGGTAGGAAAAAACATTAACAGATACAAAAAGTGGGTTTATATGAAACAAAATTTATGTAAACAATATATTATTATGTCTACGTACAAAAACAAATTAGAGAAACTATTACAAACTCATTACTATTTTATTATATTACTTAAAAGTTAAATAATCTTTAAAAAACTTATTTGTAGAGTCAACTGACAATACATAAACATTTTAAATGGTTTATACATATACATCTCTAACATCGTGCAGAAAAGCGATAAACTTATCTTCTACATTCCTTCGTAGAAATTTCCACGCAACATAATCCAAATGGGACTGCAAAGTACTGACAGGAACACCTTTCATTTTTTTCAAAATCGTAATTTTACCCTCCAACCAGGATCTTTCTATCCCTTGCGTATGTGCTCCTGTTTGTGGGTCGACATAATTTTCCTGGTGGTTAACGGTTAAGTGCACGTAGCCTAATTGGTGCAAATTGCCGTATGCTGGCCATTCGTCCGAGTGAATTACTGACCCAGCTTCAACTTCCCTTTGTATGATGGGAACTAGGGTCGCTCTGTCTCTTCGCTTAACATAAAAATATCGGACCTCCTCTTTACTCTTTAATCCGAAGACCCACGGACCGTCAATTCGGCGTCCATGATTTCGATTATTTTCCGCTTCAGCATCGCTGTCTTCTGATTCTGCTGGATGGTCTCCATTTAATATTCGTCCTCTGTTGTATTTCCTTCTGCCCGCAAATCTGGCTTCGTCAATTTGGATTGGGTCTTCTTCCGTACCTCGAAGCTGTCCACGGCGATTCACTGACATCACAGAGGAACAGACTTCTCGACACATGCTGTACCAGTCCCCTATAGCTTCACTTCCTCTCCCCGTTAATTTCATTACTGTGTCAAAATCGAGTTCCAAAATGAACATAAAGTTAACTTGCAGTTAATTTTTCCATTTAAGTCGGTGAAATGGAAAAAACGGTTGCTATGCCTAACTGATCTTGTGGTCTGGCATCCTCTCCTTGGACAGCGAATAACTGGTCTATATTCACCACCCCGATCTCGTTTCCGCTTTTCTTCCATTTCTGCCCCACATCGTCGGCACGGCTCAGCGTCTTCAACATTTTGTAATAAACCGTTCGCTCGTAGAAATGCTACTGCCTCTGCTTCGCTCGAAATGACAGTTTGATAAAACTCTTTTAGCAACATTTTGTTTGCAACTAAATCAATCTTCATTTTGGGGCTCATTTTATACCAAAATAGGTCATTGAAGGTTTTAGTATAAGCACTACGTAATTGACCAATAATGAGTTCGTCATAATTTCCCTAATTTGTTTTTGCATTCCTAATTAAGTAGTAATGACTTTATTTCAAAGATTATTTACTTTTTTAAGTAATATAATGAAATAGTAATGAGTTTGTCGAACCGAGTTGTTTTGGTAAAAGGTTCATTTTTTTATGGTAAAACTAGTTTCTGGTAAATAAGTGAGTTTTTGGTTCAAAATGTTTGGTTTGCTGGAGAAAAATGTTTGAATGAATAAAATTCGTAAAAAAAGCACGGTTTTTGTAACGGAAAATTCGTTATTTATTGCAAAAATGATTTTTCACGAAAGTTTTTCGTTAAAAAGTGGAAAAGATATATTATTTATCAAAAAATCTGTTTTAAATGAAAAAATGCACAAAAAAATATATAGAAAATTGTTTCTTTTGCACAAAGTGCTATTTTCCATGAAAAAATACGTTTTCTCAGATAGTTGTTTTGGTAAAAGATACAAATTTTGCGAAGAAAATAATTTTTGGGAAATATGCAAACTTTGGGAATGAACTACCGTTTTTTGGTAAAAAATGCGTGTTTTGGTGGAAAAGACGGTCTTGGATTAAAAAATACATCAAAAAATATTCGGTTTTAGGGATTAGTCCAGTTTCCAGTTATTTGACAATTTTACTATTTTTGAACTAACGTTTGATGAAATCGAAAACGAAGCGTCTGATTCGTATCGCAGATGATGCGGGTGAATTTTTTTTCTGCGACGCCGACGTCTCAATCGCTGCCAAGACGAACTCTGATCCTTCAGCAAAGCGCAGAAGATTGCGCTAAATTTCGAAAGTGTGCGTCACAGGTGAATTATGCCTACACCAGGATAAAAAATGCATTTCCACACCACTTCCAGGTGGTATGGAAATGCATTTTTTTTTTCAAAAACAGATATTGAAATTGTAGGAAATTTTCTCTAGTTTAAGTTTCTTTCTCGTGAAAGGTAAAGAAGCTGTGATTAAACATCTTTTTTCCAATATGACGATGCGCGTGATGGAGAGACGAGGTGACAAAGTTGAATTTTGGAAAGAAGACATCAAAAGCTATAAATTATCAATTTTCAAAACTCCCGGAAAACTTCCTAGTTAACCTCATTTTGGAAAAGTGTGTTTTTTTTTCATCAAATATTGCGGTAGTTCATTGAAAAGGGAAAAGTGTTAAAAAATAAGTAAGTTAATGAGATAAACAATGAGTTTTTTAGTAAAAGTTGATTGGTTTGGTGGAAAAGACTGTTTTGAATAAAAAAAAATGAGGATTTGGAAAATTCGTTGTTTTTTGGAAAAATATGATTTTACATGAAAAATGCGATGAACTTTCGTCCCATATAATATGTTCTTTAAATTTTTCTAAATTTCTAATGAGTTTGAGTTATTTTATAACCAAAACAACCACGAATACCCCTTCTTAGGTAATTAATTAAGAATCAAAAATTTCATACATATACATAAGGATTGAATAGGAATAAATTGCACCGTAACCTGTTTTTGCATTTTCTAATCACGTCGAGGGGTAGGTAGATATCAAAAGTATCCCTACTGCATATCCAAATAATTTCGCAAGGTAACGCCGAAATTCCATCAATTTTTTTACATATTCTTTCCATAATTTTTTCGAACACCCTTTACCTCATTTCCCAATTCCTTTTACATTCTGATCATAAAGTTGTATTGTACTCTTCGAACATATACTAACTGGAGGCATCACTCCTTGCTCTGAAATGTAAATTCAAGTAGTCATCCGTTACCAATATGTTCAAAAAGTAATTGAAAGACACAAAAAAACATGAACAAATCTCCATTTAACCCGATAATAAATTTCATTGTCATTCTGCTCATGAGGTCGTATTCTACTCTTCGTACATATACTAACTGGAAGCATCATTCCCTGCTCTAAAAAATAGATAAATTGAAGTAGTCATCACTGACCAATAGATTCAAAAAGTAATTCAAAGACACCTAAACAACCATGATCAAATCTCCATTCAACCCTGTAAGAAATTTCATCGACATACTGATCATAAAATTGTATTGTACTCTTCGAACATATACTAACTGGAGGCATCATTCCCTGTTTTGAAAGATAGATAAATTGAAGTAGTCATCAGTGACCAATAGATTCAAAAAGTAATTTAAAGACACCAAAAAAAACATTAACAAATCTCTATTCAACCGGATAAGAAAATTCATCGCCATTCTAATTATGTACTCTTCGAACATATACTAACTAAAGGCATCCTTTAATGCTCTGAGCACAAGACGAGTAACAACAAAGATAGAAAGAGAAAATCAAATACATGTTATCTCATTCATAACTCTCTTTCGATTTTTATATGAAATAAAGGGTGAAGCATATACCAACTAGATAAGAGATGTGAAGGAGATAACATGTAGTTTTCTCTCTCTGTTGTTATTTGTTTTGCTCTCAGAGCATTGAAAGCTACTTCTAGTTAGTATGTGATCTTAAAACAATACCGGGTTAGTTCCAAGCTGATCTGGGAGTGCATACAAAACCTCAATGAACTGGCTAGACACAACAAGGTCTTCTTGGAGTGGGTGCCAGGGCATAAGGGTTTTGAGAGCAATGAAATCGCGGACTTTCTGGCCAAGAAGGGAGCGGATACACGATTCATTGGTCCATAATATCTACTAGGACTGCCTAGATCCTGGGTAAGGACCAAAATCAGGAACTGGGTCTGGGAAGAGTCGACCAAACACTGGAGTAATACTGTAGGGCTGAGGCATTCGAAGCTGACGCTCAAAGGCTACTCCAAAAAACTGCCGTCTGACATACTGAATCTTGGCAGGAGTCAGATAAGAGTACTGGTGGGCCTGCTCACTGGGCATGGATCATTCAGACTACAACTTCGAAGGTTGGGGATTTTGACACAGGAACCCACCTCGTGTCAACTGTGCGCCATGGAAGAGGAGACGGCACCTCACATTCTATTTGAGTGTGCGAGGCCTTGGACCATAAACGGTTCCTCATCTTCGGTGACACGAACCCTGTAACCTATCACCACCTTGAGGAATTAGTCACAGAACTCAGATCTCTTATAAAGGGAACTGCTCTGTGGCAACAGTAACTCAAGGATAGTCATCCAAATCCTCAAGAACTTGAGACAGCTGGATTTATGCTGCAGATCAGCGGTGGTGATGATCTTCAGCTGAACAAACTAGAGTCCTGTACGCATCGGGTGTATGCAAGGACTCTTGGTGCCAAACCTGGTCACAATATTCCCATAGGAAGCAGTGTTTAAAACATGGAGCTCCACAGGAGTGACAATGCATGCCAGGTTTATTTATATTAGATATTAGATTAGATTAGTATGTGATCAAATCTTCATTAAACCCGGTAAGAAATTTCATCCCAATTCTAATTATGTACTTTTCGAACATATGCTCTGAGCGCAAGACGAGTAACAACAGAGACAGAAAGAGAAAAACAAACTACATGCTATTTGGTTCATATCTCTCTTTTGATTTTTATAGGGAATAAAGGGTGGAAAATATGTGAACTAGATAAGAGGGCGAAGAAGATAACATGTAGTTTTCTTTCCTCTCTGTGTTATTTGTTTTGCTATTAGAGCATTGGAAGCTACCTCTAGTTAATATAAGATCAAAGATGGGACTCTGCTAGGTAAACAGTAGTTTTAAAATTATGTTGATGTAGGATCCAGAAAAGAAGTGTTGATTCCAACAGTCCAATGAAGAAATGTATGAGCTGGTTTGTTGTAGGAAGAAAGAAGCTAGTAAGAGTCTTCGAACTACTCCAATGGAGCATCTGTAAGATTTGGTAATGACTAAATAAGTTAGATCTTCATGCTTTAATCTTTTAGTAATTGGGATTTATAGATATAAAAGAACGCAACCCTACATATGGTAAAAAGGGCATATAGAAACCGTTAAAGGTATGAGTCATGCGCCGCGGCTTGGCTCGCAACCAACAACCAACAAAAGTGTATATTGGAGGCATTCGAGGGTAGCTGCAGTACAAGGGGAGCGCTCGGGGGCTGCAGACTTCTCCGCAACCGTTGCGAGTGGATCAATGTGCCTCTCCTCTCACTCAACTCACCATTTCTACTATACAGAAAAAAATATCATCTAAGCATTAAAAAAATAATTACAATCCACAAAAAAAAATAAGTTAGTTACCTGGTTAGTTTGGCTGTAATCTGCTCGTTCATACGAGGTAAGAATTTTTAATTAAATCCAATCACGCAATTGTGTAAATCCCCGAATTTGTTATACTTAACTTAAAACTTGTTTTTTAGTTGTTTTATTAGATAATTAACTTGTTTATCTTTAGTGCGTTATTGTTACGAAAAACCGGCTCCAATTTTTGTTATATCTCTTTATTGTTACCGGAATGTTCGTTTCTATATCTTTAATGTAATTTTTACAGTTACCTATTCGGTTTTTCTAAAGGTGTGGTAAATGAAAACACCCATAAATCTTTCTTTGTCCTACAAAAAATTCATTTAGCAAATTTCGTAATTTCAAAGCCAAATTGTTTCTAAACAAAAAATGTTGTCGATAGGAGTTCTATCCAGCTCCCACCAGATCATCCTCTAGATTTTTGGGAGCCTAAAATGTGTACTTTTCTGACACTCTGTATATGTTAAAAAAAATGTTGGATTGGATAAAATACTGCATTGTAATAGGTCCGATTTCCTGTGTGCGCTATTGTGTGAATAAAAACAGTTGTTCGTTCGATTTTATCACATTTCGCATTGTATTCACACCCCTCGATATCTTAAAAAAGAATTTCTTTGACATATATAGGTAGCATTTCTACTTTATAAAGATCAATTTCAGTGTGGTGACACTTCTAACACGAAGTGTTTGTTTGAATTTTTTTACAGTTATGGAAGAAGTCCTAACAGAAGGCAAACATTTCAAGTTGTTAGAAGAATCTGAGCTTCCAGATATTATTAACTTCCTGGGTAATTATTTACCTGATTCTATTAAGGTAAATTAATTATTTATTTGTTCAATGTTATTATTCATTAATAATTGTATGTTACTAGTTCCATCAAACATTGGAAACGTATTTAAAGGATCACGTTTGGGATTTTCATTTTTACGTTACCAAAACGTGGCCGGAACAGGTTGTGATTTTACATTTTCCTGGAATGACTCGAACGGTAAGATTTTTCGTATATTATCATTAACTAAGAATCCTTTAAAATCGCTTAAATCCGAATATTTTTTATATATAGACCTTTACATGAAAATCCTTTGTGGCCTTTTCTCAATTTATTAAGCTCAACTTTTACTCTGCACTTAAAAATGAGCTTTCAAGAGCTTTCAAAATTTTTCAGAATTTTTCACAATTCTTTCTACTTTTTCAGCATTTTCCCAAATTTTTGTTAGTTTTTAAAGTTTTTCCAGTTACCATTATTAGTACCTATACAAGTTTTCGCCGTTCTTTTATATTTCTAGCCATTCGTCTTGCTTCAGTCCATTTGTTCCTCTTATTTGTACCAGCAATTCCCCTACGGTTTGGTCCAGGTCTTTTTAGGTCTTTCTCTCTTTGCCTTTTTCCATGTTTTGGCTTCCCAAACTCTCTTTGGTCTTTCATTCGTTAAAAATCTCCCCAACAATACAAATTTTCGCCATTCTTTTTTATTTCTGGCCATTCGTCTTGCTTCAGTCTAACTTGTTCCTCTTTGTACCAGCAATTCCCCTACTGTTTTGTCCCAGGTCTTTTTAGGTCTTTCTCTTTTTGCCTTTTTCCAAGTTTTGGCTTCCCGAACTCTCTTGATCTGACCTTGGTCTTCCATTCGTTGGAGATGCCCCCACCAACTTAGCAGTTTTTTTTATAAATAATATCTGATCTTGTCTGTTCGTGTGATTCCTTTCACTTTTCTCAAATATTTCATTTCAGTGGCTAGAAGTTTACTGTCTGTTTGTCAATACATATGATTCGCAGCCGAAAGTTAGGATTGGTCTGAATATTGACCTGTATACATTTCTCTTTTTCCTATTAAACCCTTGTTCATTAAATAATACGTCTTTATGGCTTTTTTTATTCTTGTAATGATTTTTATTTCTTGGTCTCCTGAATCTTTCTATCGTAGTGTCCAAATACTCAAAGATGTCAACTTGTTCTAACTTTCTTTCCTCTATTTCAATATTCATTTTCTGATTGTCTCCTATCTTCATTACTTTTGTCTTCTTTTTGTTTAGAATCATTCCATAGCTGTTCAGTGTTTCATTCCAGATTTCTATATTATTTTGTAGGTCTTTTTCACTCCTTCCGAGATCCTCACCACTTCTAAATTTTTTTATCCTATTTTTAATTTCTTCGCTTTGTTTGAACAGGCTCTTATGATTTAATCCATTAATTAAATATCAGTGGACTCAACCCTCCTCCTTGCTTTAGCCCTTTTCTGGTTACAAAGGTATCCAAAATGTTGTTTCTCCATATGATACTATTCTTATTTTTCTTATACAAGCTCTTTATCACATTTACTGTTTTGTCATCTACACGTTTTTGTTCAGTATTTCCCACAATTTCTCTCTCTTCACCTTATCGAAAGCCTTTTCCAAATCTATAAATGCCAGTGGTCTGGTTTTGAAGATTAACTTTTTCTATTATTTGCTTTGGTGTGAATATATGATCCTGGGCGCTTCTGTCTTTGCGGAATCCACTTCTTCAGTTTTCTTATATAGTCGCCTCTCAAGTATTTTTTCGTAGACTTTAATAGACGTGCATAGTAGAGAAATTCCTGCAACATTTTTTGTCTCCTTTTTGTGTAAAGATTTCCCAATCTATCGGAATTATCTCTTTCCTCCATATTTCGGTGAAAATCTCCAGAAGTACTGCGTTTCCTTTATTTCCCATGTGTTTCAGCATCTCATTTGTTAGTCTATCGAACCCAGTCGCTTTTACTTTTTTTTAGCCATTTAATACCCTCCTCTAACTCTTCTAATTTTATCTCATCTGTTTGTCCCTGGATTATAACATTAATATGATTAAAATTTTTCTCGATTTTATATCTTTTTACATTTTTCAGGATTTTTCCAATTTTCCACAATTCCTTTTACTATTTTAACATTTTCCCAGTATTTTTGTATATATTAACTTAGTTTTCTCGTTAGTAATTTCATTTCAAATCACATCCTCTTGAAGGAAATTAATCTGTGATGTCATTAAGTAAATAGGGCTTCTTTTCTTAATATAACACTGAACTTTGAAAAGTTTACAACGACTATAGATTAGAGTAAAGGCCTTGACTGGAAAACATCGGATAATTATGCTATAATATATATTTCGTGCGAGGTTTCCAGACATTCTGTCGACACGATATTTTATATTATATTTTATGTCGCGATTTCTTGCCAAGAGAAAGTAAAGAATAATCCTTTGTGTTTTATCTATTTTTAATCTAATTTTTTAATATAAAATACTCCAATGTTACATAAACCTAATCCTCTCCAATATTGAGCTGCAAAGTTTCCAAAACAGCTATTAAAAAGTACTTTTACATATCACCTCGTATATGATAGATTACTATACACTTTTCTATTTATTTGTTATTCCTTTTAGAACAAATTTTGGTACTAACTTTATAGGAACTTTAAGAATCATATTACACTATGGTACTTCCTTGTATTTGATGGTGTTTCATGTGTCTTTCTATATTTTATTTCCTGAAGAACGATTTTTGGTACAACCTTATAAGTGACTTTTAGCATTTTTGATTTGATTTTTGGTACATCCCAAATGTGTAATACACGGTCTCCTTGCAGTTTTTTATTATTTCCTGTGGTATGAATTTTGGTACCAACTTAGTCAGAACTCTGAGGAACTTTGGGTCATATTATTGGACTATGGTCTGTAATAGTGTTCTTGTAAAACGAATTTAGGTACTAACTTAATAGGAACTTTGAGGAACCTTGTATAATTTAATAGAACTATGGTACTCCCTCATATTTGACAGTATTCCAAGTGTCTGTCTATTTGTTATTATCTCCTGTAAAACGAATTTTGTTACTATCTTAATAGGAACTCTAAGGAACCCTAAGTCATATTATTGAGCTTTGGTAGGTAAAAGTGTTCTTGTGAAACGAATTTTGGTACTAACTTAATAGGAACTCTAAGGAACCTTGTATAATTTAATAGAACTATGATACTCCCTCATATTTGACAGTATTCCATGTGTCTTTCTATTTATTATTATCTCCTGTAAAAGGAATTTTGTTACTATCTTAATAGGAACTCTGAGGAACCTGGGGTCATATTATTGAGCTTTGGCATGTAAAAGTGTTTTTGTGAAAGGAATTTTAGTACCAACTTAATAGGAACTTTAAGGAACCTTGTATAGTTTAATAGAACTATGGTACTCCCTCATATTTGACAGTATTCCAAGTGTCTGTCTATTTGTTATTATCTCCTGTGAAACGAATTTTGTTACTATCTTAATAGGAACTCTAAGGAACCCTAAGTCATATTATTGAGCTTTGGTAGGTAAAAGTGTTCTTGTGAAACGAATTTTGGTACTAACTTAATAGGAACTCTAAGGAACCTTGTATAATTTAATAGAACTATGGTACTCCCTCATATTTGACAGTATTCCATGTGTCTTTCTATTTGTTATTATCTCCTGTAAAAGGAATTTTGTTACTATCTTAATAGGAACTCTGAGGAAACTGGGGTCATATTATTGAGCTTTGGTATGTAAAAGTGTTTTTTTGAAAGGAATTTTGGTACCAACTTAATAGGAACTTTAAGGAACCTTGTATAGTTTAATAGAAGTATGGTACTCCCTCATATTTGACAGTATTCCAAGTGTCTGTCTATTTGTTATTATCTCCTGTAAAACGAATTTTGTTACTATCTTAATAGGAACTCTAAGGAACCCTAAGTCATATTATTGAGCTTTGGTAGGTAAAAGTGTTCTTGTGAAACGAATTTTGGTACTAACTTAATAGGAACTCTAAGGAACCTTGTATAATTTAATAGAACTATGATACTCCCTCATATTTGACAGTATTCCATGTGTCTTTCTATTTGTTATTATCTCCTGTAAAAGGAATTTTGTTACTATCTTAATAGGAACTCTGAGGAACCTGGGGTCATATTATTGAGCTTTGGCATGTAAAAGTGTTTTTGTGAAAGGAATTTTAGTACCAACTTAATAGGAACTTTAAGGAACCTTGTATAGTTTAATAGAACTATGGTACTCCCTCATATTTGACAGTATTCCAAGTGTCTGTCTATTTGTTATTATCTCCTGTGAAACGAATTTTGTTACTATCTTAATAGGAACTCTAAGGAACCCTAAGTCATATTATTGAGCTTTGGTAGGTAAAAGTGTTCTTGTGAAACGAATTTTGGTACTAACTTAATAGGAACTCTAAGGAACCTTGTATAATTTAATAGAACTATGGTACTCCCTCATATTTGACAGTATTCCATGTGTCTTTCTATTTGTTATTATCTCCTGTAAAAGGAATTTTGTTACTATCTTAATAGGAACTCTGAGGAAACTGGGGTCATATTATTGAGCTTTGGTATGTAAAAGTGTTTTTTTGAAAGGAATTTTGGTACCAACTTAATAGGAACTTTAAGGAACCTTGTATAGTTTAATAGAAGTATGGTACTCCCTCATATTTGACAGTATTCCAAGTGTCTGTCTATTTGTTATTATCTCCTGTGAAACGAATTTTGTGACTATCTTAATAGGAACTCTAAGGAACCCTAAGTCATATTATTGAGCTTTGGTATGTAAAAGTGTTTTTGTGAAAGGAATTTTGGTACTAACTTAATAGGAACTTTAAGAAACTTTGTATAGTTTAATAGAACTCCCTCATATTTGACAGTATTCCATGTATCTTTCTATTTGGTGTTATCTCCTGTGAAACGGTAAAGGGTAAAAGGAATTTTGTTACTATCTTAATAGGAACTCTGAGGAACTTGAGGTCATATTATTGAGTTTTGGTATGTAAAAGTGTTCTTGTGAAACAAATTTTGGTACTTACTTAATAGGAACTCTGAGGAACCATAAATAATCTTGTTAAACTATGGTACTCCCTTGTATTTGACGGTTTTCTGTGGGCATTTTTATTCTTTATTTGTTTTGATTTTTGGTGCACCCTGATGTGTGATATTCTCCTGTTTCCTTCTAGTTTTTTTATAATTTCTTATGAAATGAATTTTGGTACTAACTTAATAGAAACTCTAAGGAACCTTGGAGAACTTTATTGGACTTCGGTGCCCTCTCGTATGTTTCTTTCTATTTTTTTTTAATTCAAGTGGAACGATTTTTGGTGCAAACTTATCAGTGACTTTAACATTTTTGTTTTGATATATGATGCAACCTCATGTGTGAGACATTTTCCAGTTTCCTTCTCGTTTTTTATTGTTTTTTATAGAATGAATTTTGGTACTAACCAAATAGGAACTCTGAGGGACCTTGGAGATCTTTATTGGACTTTGGTACACTCTCGTATGTGATAGGATTTCATGTTTCTTTCTATTTTTTTTTATTCCTCTGGAACGATTTTTGGTGCAACCTTATCAGTGACTGTAACATTTTTGTTTTGAATTTATGGTACAACCTCATGTGTGAGATATTTTCCAGTTTTCTTCCCTTTTTTAGTGTTTCCTATGGAAATAATTTTGGTACTAACTTAATTGGAACTCCGAGGAACCTTGGAGAATTTTATTGGACTTTGGTACTCCCTCGTATGTGATAGGTTTCCATGTGGAATGATTTTTGTGCAACCTGATGTGTGAGATATTCGCTTGTCTCCTTCTAGTTTTTTATTATTCCTAAAGAATGATTTTTGGTGTTAATTTTTTATTACTCTAGAAGTACACAACTTTAGATAATGTTTATTTAAAAGTGTAAATCACAATTGGAATTTCTACCTCTTTCAGGTTCAAGTTTGTGATACAATCAAATATAATCGCGAAATAATATGCAGTTTAACAGCTGCTGTATTATTAAAACTGAAACCGAAAAACTGTAACACGCAATAAAATTAGTTGTTCGTTTGTCGCAGTAAAACACGCGATGCAGTATAATACCTAAACGATAATCTGATATTGTTAGTTCAAGTTCAAAAAGAGTTATTCACATATTTAAAATTCTCGAAAAAATAGGAAATTTGTATGCAAAAAAAATTATTGTCTAACTCGGACGCTTTCTATGCCCTCTTTGACAGAGGAGTAAGCCGGAAAAATATATTTTTTTAACTATCATCATTATCATATTCTATAACAGACACTCCAATAAGACATAAACTTCTATGATTCAAATTTTATTAAAATAGAAACGTACTGGTATACTTCAATCTATCGCGTAAGCAATAAAAACAAGAGAGAGTATACGTAACAAACTCATTTCCCGTACGCAGACACTTTTTCTTGAATTACTCCTATCGCTAAAGCTAACATAAAAAGCTTCACTCGTTTTACTATTTTTTGTTGAGAATTTCAATATTTTGTAGCCCAATGGTAGATTGTATGAAAGTCTTAGCGTTTTTTGTCCATGTGATCAATTAGAAAATTTACATTTATTAACAGAAGAAGATATATTAATCGATTGGACTCAACCAATATATCTTAATTTTACTCATGCAAAAATTATGGAAAAACTAGAAGAAATTTACAGTGAAAGAGGAACCATGGAGAAACTTTATGGAGAAGTGTATTGCCAGTTAGATGAAAGTATTAATGGTGAAGAGGAAGGTATTAAAATGTAAGTTTTTTTGTATAATATAATAATTTTCATAAATGAAAAATTGGAGATATAAAGAATACTTACAAGTTTGATCTTTAAAAGTCTTATTTAAGACTTTACATGATGTAATCTCATTATAAAGTATTACAAACATAAAAATTTATTTTTCATCGAGGACACATTTCCTCAGTAGAATTCTGGAAATGTGATCCGGCATT
The DNA here is from genome assembly GCA_964028335.1 of Altica lythri. Classification (NCBI taxonomy): domain Eukaryota; kingdom Metazoa; phylum Arthropoda; class Insecta; order Coleoptera; family Chrysomelidae; genus Altica; species Altica lythri. The sequence goes on from OZ034809.1 coordinate 6,696,831, forward strand.
CAAATATTGGTTGTCTAGATTAAGTTATTTACTTATATCAGATATATTCCGAAAAAAACGAGAATTTTTTCGAATAACTCATAAAATATTCATTTATTCATCAATATCTATTTGGCCCCTTCAAAGAATCTTTCTTAAATATAACATACTTGTGCTAGTGCTTCTTCCAATCTTCGATGCACTTCTGGAACTCGATTTTGGATATGGCCATCAGCTCTTTCTTCGACGTGGACTTTATCTCCTCAATTATGGCAAAACATCATCCTTTCATTGGTCTCTTTAGTTTTGGGAATAGAAAAAAGTCAATTAGGCACACAATAACAAAACTATTTTTTACAAAAATTACAGAAAATGCTTTTTAGGGTATTCGCAGAGGACGCGGAGATGTTGCAGTTGTCTCCCGAGCATGCTCAAATGATTCACGACTTGTACCCAGCCAACCACATGGAATGCGTGGAAGTTTTTGAAAAACTCATCGATAAACTACCGTGTTACGGTGTTTTTTCAGCATCCGGTGAATTGGCAGCATGGATGGTACAGTCTTATTATGGGGCCATGTTTTCCATGCAAACGCGACCTGAGTATAGGAGAAAGGGATATGGACTGATTCTTGCTAAGTACCTGACAAAATTGGTAAGAAAACTTCATATTTTAATAGTTATTGTGGGATGGCAGATATACCTGCGATCTATAAGAGTGTGTCCCCATTTTCTTGCCATGATTATGATGTGTCCTCAGACTTATAGCAGCTCTTATAGTCCTATCTTTCTTAGAAAGTTTAGGATATAGCTGGAGTTCAAGTTAGCTAGATCTTTTTCTTCTATTTCGTATGATACCAGGTATCTGACTCTAGAATTACGTAATGCAATGCATTCTGAGAGTATGTGTATTGAGATTTCGTCCTCTTCCTCATAAAACCTCCACTTTGCTTCATCTACCAATCCTAGTTTCTTCATGTGTCCTAATATTCCCGTTATAATACCAAGGTTGTTTTTACTGAGATCTTTTCTGGTTATAGTTTCCTAGGAGCGCCTCCGGTGTCTTAATCCTTCTAGATCGTTCCCGTACCAGTACTTGGACTTTTCTTTATACACTTCTTATCTTGGTTTTTCTAAGACTGCTTCTGACACAAGATAGTTCTGGTTCCAAATATTGGTTTTAGCTCCACTTTTGCCAGCTCATGTGCTGTTTGGCTTCCTTCTATTCGTATGTGCCCTGGAACCCATAAGAGGGTGACAGTGTTATTTTGCCCTAGTTCATTTAGTGTGCCTAGGCATTCCCAGACCAATCTTTTGTCTACGATAGTTCCTTTGAATGGCAAGGATTTCCGCTTAAAAAAGGCTTTCTGAATATTTGGCTCTAGGTCCAAAAACTCCTGCTGCAGTTCCTTCATCTGTCTTGAAGCCTTCCATATAGGGAAGTATCAATATACATCTTCTTCATTGAATCTGTAAGCTTTAAACTAGTTCAAGAATAAAAAGATTGTAAAACGAGGTGAAAGTGAGTGTTGCTAGACAATTCAGTAAATATTTTTTTAGGTAAAAGAACGTGGTTACATGCCGTTCGTAGTGATCCGTCCGGAAAACGACGCTTCCAAGGGCCTTTACGCGAAATTGGGCTTCAAAAAATATTTTGAAACAGTCAGAGCCATTTTACGGCCACACGAGATGTCAAGTGATGCTCAAGGTGGAGGAGGGACAACTAACGGTCATCATTAATTTCATTTTTTCTCTCTCTAACAAATGAGCTTCGTTCTAATTCGAAAATAATTCATAAAAAAATGAGAAAAAATATAGATCGCTACGCACACATGTTTTGAGCTGAAGGCTTCCTTACCACCACGTTTTCGTATAATATTAATACAAATTTCTTTGAGTGGAAATTGTAACAAAAGGTAATTTTACCAATCTTCTTTTAGATCTCGATGTAAAATACTTTGTTACAGTTTACATCGAACTAAAAATAAAGTTTCAACTTTTAGCTCAAATTTTTAAAATGGCCCAATACGTTAAGTGGATGTTTACAGGGTATAGAAAGATCCAATTTTGGGAACATTTTTTTAAATTCATCAAAATAAACACAGTTGACTATCGTTAATTTGAAACTCGATGGGCTCAAATGTTTGAAATATCAAATAATTCGAAATTTTTGAGAGAAAGAACACTGTTATAGAAGTTAGCCTGAATGCACATTGTTGCTTTTCATACTGCTCAATTATTTTGTTTAAGAGAAAAATTGCTTGAAATGCTTTTTCATCACTCTCGTTTTGTAGACATGCAGAAGCTTTGCAAGGTGTAGAATGAGACTCTTTCTTCCTTAACTAACACCTCTGCCAAAGGTTCTGATCTGTCTTCCCCATCTTCATCGATGGGCTTTTCATTCGTATTATCTTCATCGATGGGCTTTTCATTCGTATCATCTTCATCGATGGGCTTTTCGTTCGTATCTCTCGCAGATAAAATTTCGCCATAGAGTTCCTGAGGCAGCAACATCTTCATCAACTTGAACACAGTCAGAAAAACTTATATTGCAGATGTCAACTAGTGGATTTATTGCTGGTTTTCCATCATTCATAATTATTGGAAAATTTTCTTGATCTTATTTTATGAAACCGAATTTTTTGAAGCAGTTGAAGGGTGTTGCAGCTTTCCATGTCTTATGAATCAGTAAAATAGCTATCATAACAGTGATATTTGCAGTTAGCTTCTTGTTGAGAGATTCTAAAACGAGCTTAACAATTTTTTTGGGAAACAAGGATGATTCTTGGATCCAATGGTTGCTATTTGGAAGTTGTAATTGGCAGAAAGAAGCAGAGTTCTACCTTGGACAATGTAGGAAGACTGAATTATAGAGAGATTCGAATTATCTCAGGATTGAATTAACGAGAGTCGACTAATTTTAACACCAGAAAATAATGGAAAGAAAAAATGAATTGGGCTATTTTCCATGTAGAAATAGACATCTAGTTCTCTATCAAAAATTTAGTAAAAGTAAAAATTTGTATTTAAAATGAGTATTATTCACATATAAAAATAAACATATCTGATTTGTTTATATCGGATGGTTAATTGGAAACAAATTTAAAAAATAGACTCATTTTAACCACAAACTGTTTACTGAGATAGTAGTTAAAAAAATCGATGCTGTGAAAAAAAAACCGTATTTTTATGGTAGAAATATTTTTGGAAATAGAACTTATTTTTCTTCTTTAAAAGATATTAAAAAACATTCTGTGATTAAAATGAAGTATAACTTTTAGTATTTTCTGAAACTACACCCAAAAATGCAACGTAAAAAGTATGTCCAAAAGTATGCATCACGAAAATTTTTCTCAAGAGAAAGTTTGAGTTTGTTTTCTGACTAATTTTCAACCAGTTCGTAGGCGGATGGCAGGATCAATAACTTGCTAAAGTAGAATCCTGGATCCTTTAAAAATTTATACATTCGGTATATCCCAAATAGTTTCCAAACCGTCACAGTGATTTCTGACAAGTAATCATTAGTTTAATCCCAGATTGTCATCAATTTGGCTTCTTCACCAAAAAAGCAACGTAAAAACTTGTCCAAAAGTATGCATCATGAAAATTTTTCTTAAGAGAAAGTTTGAGTTTGTTTTCTGACTAATTTTCAACCAGTTCGTATGCGGATGGCAGGATCAATACCTTGCTAAAGTAAAATCCTAGATCCTATAAAAATTTATACATTCGGTATATCCCAAATAGTTGCCAAACCAGTGATTTCTGACAAGTAATCATTAATTTAATCCCAGATTGTGAACAATTTGGCTCCTCCACCAAAAAATAGAAAGTAAAAACTTGTCCAAAAGTTTGCATTTGTTGCAGAAAATAAATCACGAATTCATAAAGTGTACACAATTATGGTATGCGAAATACTTGACAAAAGTTATGATAGTTATATCCTGGATTCTGATATGTAGATACCTACACACGAGCAGATTTTCGCCAGTTTGCAACCAGTTCGCAAGGGCATTGCAATTATCAGTTGGTTCTTATGACAAAATCTGAAATTCTAAAAAAAAATACTTAAAGGTGTAATTCGAAGTAGTTGCCAACTTGTCACAGTCTATCTGTAACAAGTTTGCGTCTGTTATATCCTGGGTTCTGAGAAAATGTTCAATTGGTCCTTGACAAGTTTGCAAAATCAGTAATGTGCTAATGTATAATTTTCGATCCAGAAAAAGTTACGTACCAAAAAGTTTATCGCTGACAATTTTGCAGTTATTAAAACCTGATCCTGGATCCTGATGAAATAAACAAAATGCTTTTCAAGAAGTCAAAGCAGTCTCTGGCAAGTTGAGAACCACTTTCCAGGCGATCCTTGATAAGTTTGCAACTATTTAGGATACACATTTTAAATTCCGTAATTTGCTTCGGTAAAATTCTGGATCTTGAAAGAATTGCTACAGACCAAATAGTTGGAAACTCATTACAGTTTTTCATTCTTCTAATCTAAGACTCTGATGTGAATACAAAATGCTGGTCAACACGTCATGACTATCCTTGACAAGTTTTCAACCACGTTCTATGTGCATTGGATAATCAGTTGTTGCAAATGATAAATCACGGATTTTTTTATGGTTAAATCCTGGATTCTGGTAATTTTTGATACTTCGTCAGTATGCAACTATTTTGCTAGTGCATTGCAAAATTAGTTTGCGTCAATTAAATCTTAGATTCTGATAAAATGTTCAAAATTGGTATAAACTAACACGTCAGAGTGATCCTTGACAAGTTTCCAACCAGTTTGCATACGCATTGCAAAATCAGTAATTTGTAAAATCTTGAAGCATTTGTTAAATCCTAATCCTGGATCCTGATAATATGTATAAATTTATACAAAAAGTTTGTCAAGAACTCAGTGCAGTCCCTGACAAGTTAAGAAACACTTTTCCGTTGTATTGGATAATCATTCATTGCAGAGAATTAATTACGGATTTCCTGACAAGTTAAGAGCCTCTTTTACTGTGTATTGGATAATAATGCATTGCAGAGAATTAATTACGGATTCTAATATTCTGATTTTGATGACACTGTGTATAAAGTGTTTTCCAATACCTAAGAGCGATCCTTGCAACCACTTTTCATGATTCGTTGTAAAGGATAAATCACGGATTTTAATCACCGGCATGCTGATTGGTTTCAATTTATTAATCACGGATTCCCTGAAAAATTAAGAACCACTTCTCCTGTCTATTGGATAATCATTCATTGCAGAGAATTAATCACGGATTCTAATATAAATTTCTAATTTTGATACTGTGTAAAAAGTGTTTGCCAATACGTAAAAGCGATCCTTGCAACCACTTGTCATGATTCGTTGTAGAGGATAAATCACGGATTTTGATCAGCGGCATGCTGATTGGTTTTAATTTATTAATCACGGATTCCCTGAAAAATTAAGAACCACTTCTCCTGTCTATTGGATAGTCATTCACTGCAGAGAATTAATCACGGATTCTAATATAAATTTCTAATTTTAATACTGTGTAAAAAATGTTTGCCAATACGTAAAAGCGATCCTTGCAACCACTTTTCATGATTCGTTGTAGAGGATAAATCACGGATTTTGATCAGCGGCATGCTGATTGGTTTCAATTTATTAATCACGGATTTCCTGACAAGTTAAGAACAACTTTTCCTGTCTATGGGATAATCATTTATTGCAGAGAATTAATCAGGGATTCTGATATAAATTTCTAATTTTGATGACATTGTGTATAAAGTGTTTGCCAATACCTAAGAGCGATCCTTGCAACCACTTTTCATGATTCGCTGTAGAGGATAAATCACGGATTTTGATCAGTGGCATGCTGATTGGTTTTAATTTAATCAGAGATCATTTGCGGCTAATTTTAGGGCAAACTTTTACATTCCAAATTTTGTAGTAAATTTTAGCATGGTGTAAAATCATTAAAAAGGCAGATAAAAATAATTACATTACATTAGTGTGCCTTAAACAACAAAATTCAATTTAGTTCATTTATAGTTTTCTTAATACTAAAAAAGTGATGCTTCATCTTATCAAAGTACAGAAAATGATTTACTCAAAACAAATATAGTCACCCACAGAAATCTGTCGTCACAATATGCTGAAATTAAGAAAAAAATCTAACGCTTCAATTGCTTCATACCTACTTTATTCTCGTTATGAAGAAATTATCGAAAAAAAAAAAATGACAAGTTTTACAAAGTAGAAGATATTACTATATAGCTTTTTGGAACTTTTTTATAATAAGTAGATGTAGGTATAAATAGCTTACCAGTAATTTTTATGACTGTGATAGAATAATATTTTTCTTTGACGACATTCTAAATAAAAATATTATTGTATCAATGGTTTTTGGGCTGTTAGGCCGGCGTCGATTGTCTTGCTGACTTGACGTTTCGCCAACACGAGCGGTTGGTATCTTCAAAAGTTGCTTCCTGGTTAACAGTCTGCGAACTACTGAGACTGAGCTCTGCGTGGACGGAGCCCGTATTTATACGTCGGGAAGGAAGTAGGCGGGGCCTCAGTTGCTTTCGATTCCAATCGGTTCTGGTCGGTGTTGTTCGTTAAGGGTAGAGTTTTCGCACCCTTAATTATGGGGACCCATGTTTTGTTAATCTTGACTGCTTCCTCTTTTTTATTAAAGTTGTTCGGGTGCTTCTCTATCTCTATGGCTTCTCTATAGAGTCTGGAATGGTATGCTGATGTAGTAGCGAGGACTTGGGTCTCCCCAAACTTAATCCGATGGTCCATAGTGAGGGTATGTTCCGCTACGGCGGATTTGTTCGTCTGCCCCAAACGACAATTGGCCTTGTGCTCTTTAATCCTGGTGTTGATCGAGCGTTTGGTAGTTCCTATGTACAGGCTTCCACATGTGCACAGAATGCGGTAAATTCCCGAAGCCGACAGTGGATCGCTTCTGTCTTTTGCATATCGAAGACATTCTTTGATTTTTCTCGTTGGTTTAAAAATAGTTTTCACATTTTTCTTTCTTAGCAATCGACCAATTCTGTCTTTCACTCCCGGCTCCGTCCACGCAGAGCTCAGTAGTTCGCAGACTGTCAACCAGGAAGCAACTTCTGCAACACGAGCGGTTGGCAGTGTTGGCGAAACGTCAAGTCAGCAAGGCCTAACAGCCCAAAAACCATTGATACATTAGACAATGGCCGCGAGAGCCTTTCACAAAAATATTATTATCAACAATTTTTTATACAAGGGGGGCAAAAATAAAATTCTAATATTTAATATGGAATAATTTATAAGATCGGGGACTGAGCCCCCTATTGAATTATTCTCATAGATACATTTTAATAATTTTATAGTAAGTAAGGAAAAAATATACCCCATATCAAAGGGAGTTATTATTATTATTATTATTACTATTATTATTATCAAAATATATATTTCAAAATTTGAGCTGTTGATTAATATAGAAAATTTTATTAAAGTGATAAAAAAAATAATAAATTTAGGCCTATTATATATATTGTGATAAAATTTATTAAAAAAATTTTTGCCCCCCTTGTTTTTAAATGTAATTTCCTTTGTGTAAAAACCTGCGTATAGATTGTAAAAAAATACATACTTAATAAAATTAATCTGGTTTCAATATTTAAGGGTATAAAAATTGGTAAATTAAATTTTTTTATTATTATTATAAATATTAAAAATATACCGTCGTCAAGAAAACCAGTGATAATACCGGAAATGGCCGAGTTTAATTTTAATAAAATATTGCTAAAATTATTTAAAATAAAATTTCTTTTATAATTGATTTATTAAAAGAGGGGGTATTACATATTTTTATTTAAAAGTGTTTTTTTTAATTATTAGATAATTTCAGCAATAATTTATTTAAAACTATAAACTTTATGTATGTAAAATGTACGTAGAACTTTTATTTTTTATTATTTAATATTTATCTTTTTTTCTCAGTTAATATTTCAATATGTGTTGTATATTTTAAAAGTTTGTAATAAATATTATATTTTAAAAATATATTTTTTATTTTTGAGGTAAATATAAACTTACTCTTGGTATTAGGGGGTTTGTTCAATCCCCACCACTACTATTTTGTTTCAACGTTTCTAATTTGACAGTTTGACGATTCTAATTTGACAGTCTGAAGTCTCTACTTTGACAGTTTGGCGTTTCTAATTTGACACTTTGACCATACTAATTTGACAGTTTTGTATCTACTTTGATATTTTGACAATGCTAATTTAAAAGTTTGACGTTTCTAAATTAACAGTTTATTTTTTTAATTTGACAGTTTGGTGTTAGTAATTTGACAGTTTGACGATACGAATTTAACAGTTTTACGTTTCTAATTTGACAGTTTGACATTTCTTGTTTGACAGTTTGGCGTATTTAATTTGATAGTTTGACGTTTATAATTTTACAGTTTGATATTTCTAATTTTACAGTTTGACGTTTCTTATTTGACAGTTTGACGATACTAATTTGACAATTTTACGTTTTTACTTTGACAGATTGACGTTTCTAACTTCAAAGTTTGGCGTTTCTAATCTGACAATTTTACGATACTAATTTGACAATTTTACGATACTAATTTGACAGTTTCACTATTCTAATTTGACAGTTTGACTATTCTAATTTGATAGTTTGATGTTTCTAATTTGAAATTTTTTCGTTTCTAATTTGCCAGTTTGACGATACTAATTTTACAGTTTGATGTTTCTACTTTCACAGTTTGGCGTGTCTAATTTGACAGTTTGACGATTCTAATTTGACAGTTTGGTGTTTCTAATTTGACAGTTTGACGATACTTCTTTGACAGTTTGGCGTTTCTTATTTGACAGTTTGACATTTCTGATTGGACAGTTTGATCATACTAATTTGACAGTTTTGTTTTTACTTTAATATTTTGACGATACTAATTTGACAATTTACCGTTTCTAATTTGACAGTTTAATTTTTTTAATTTGACAGATTGGTGTTTCTTATTTGATAGTATGACGATACTAATTTGACAGTTTGACGTTTCTATTTTTACAGTTTGTTTCTACTTTGACAGTTTGAAGTTTCTAATTTCACAGTTTGGCGTTTCTAATTTCACAGTTTGACGAAGGATCAATCCTAGCCCCAACTCTATATACCATCTACGCTAGCGATATTCCTTCTCTGGAAAATATCCAGCTCTACGCCGATGACACGGCCTTGTACACCTCCACATCGTCGACAGAAGCACTTAATCGAAAAACTCAAAGACTGCTGGATCAGTTCTCCAACTGGTGCAGCAGATGGAGAGTAGCTCTAAACCCAAACAAAACCCAAACCATCATCTTTAGTTATTCTAACCTCAGTCGACGAGAAAATCTCTCTTTCGACTATATCAACCTGTCATACTCAGCTTACACACAACAAAATGAGAAGACGAGCGTCCCTCCTAGGTGCTCTGGGCGGTAGAATCGAAAGAAGTGACACCAAACCCTCTTACACACATATAAAACCTTTATCAGACCTCTTGTCTATTACACTACTGTGCCATATTCCTCAGAGACTTTTACATTGCATCAATGCCACAGAGAGAGCGATCTTACGGAAAGTGAGAAACCTATACTACCTCTATCCAAGCCACCTAGCCTACAACAACACAAAAATACTGCCTCTTCCTTCTCGATTTCAGACGCTTCAATATCGATACGTCGTCCAGACTCTGCAGGGAACTAACACCGTTGCCCAGAGGACCCTCCATACACACTGGAATGGAGGACTCCAAAGAAGATGCAGAGTTCCGAAAAAGAAGATTCCCCTCCCTAACCTTAGACTCCTCCAATCCGATGTAGACTTGGACCTTCCGGAAGATCTGGAAACCCTGCTGGATGAAACCCCCGTTTCCTACCGCTAGATGGTGCCCTTAAATCCACACCGTACACTGGAAAAAAATGGACCCTTGGCGAAGGTTTCTGTGGTTCCCTTTGCCCTTGCCAAATGGAAGGGCTTCACGACGGAGGAGACACAGCACAGCGTCAATGTCCCAACCCTACATTGCACCACGTTGGTTACACTTCCACATACATACAACAAAGAAAAATGACTTTTTAGGCACGTTCAAGCACCATGGAGGGACGAAGTGTGAAGTTAGAAGATCCAACTATACGGGAAATGCAAATGGGAATATTTGTGAGAGCGGGGCCGACGACAGAAAGATACTAACTCCTTCCCAACATTCCATCCATTCCCATGAAAGGACGTAAGTCCTACAACAGGGTCCTCTTACATACCAAATTCATAAACATCATCATACTTTTCTTCCTAATATACTCTTAAGTCTAAGTCTACTATTTTTTATTTTAGTAGGTATTACAGTTACACAAAATAAATCCCAAATTATTACCCTTCAAGGACAAAAAAAGTTATTAGTTTAAGATATCCGAGTTTTAACATCTAAAGAACATTTTTTATTGTAATTTAATCGGAAAAATAGAGGGGTACACTATAAAGAAGTATTTATATTTCTAAGAACGATTTTAAATACTGCAAGTACCTAGTTAAGATCTAACTAGAATAATCGTAGATTTTTCCTTATATGGATCAGCATTGACCCGTTATATGTATGTCAACACACTTAACAAAGTAAGTAGATGTAATAATTTTTTAATTATTTTTTATTTTTTATTTATTAAATGGTATTATTTTTTTTAAGTGGGATTTAATAAAATATATATTGTATAAGGTACTAGTTAAAAAAAAATAATGCCCTTAAAAACTTTATTTATTTTAAGTTTTTTAATATTACAAGTTGGGGATTTTTAATTTTTTTAATATTTTGTTTGACCAAATTAATGTTTTTTAATATTTATATTTTTTTAAATTATTTGTATTAATTCGATTTTTCTGTTATTTTGTCCAGAAACTTTTAATAACGAATTGTTTTTTGTTTCTATTTTAATTTTCTGATTATTTAATTATTTTCGAAAAATTTTTGTTTGTTTTTATTTATTTTTTTAATTTTTATTATTTTTTTAAATTTTTTAGTTCTCCAATATTTAATTTTTATTTTTTAAATATATTGTTTTTAGTATATTTGAACAGCCTCTATTTTCCTATTTTTTTATATTTTATATAATTTTATTTTCAGGAATATTCTTAATTTTTTAATTACTTAATTCTTTAATTTTTAAATTCTTCGAAATTAGCGTTTTTTTAGTTATTATTTTTTTGTCTTTTTACAGTTTGTGATTTGTTAAAAAATGATCGAATCCTTTTCAAAATTAACTTTAATCCAATCTGCAAAGTTAAATACAGAGCTGTTACTAATAACAGCAATAAGTACTTTAATAGCATTGATTTTGCAAGTTATTTGGAGTAGAAGAAAACTATATCGATGCGCAAATCAAGTAACTGGACCACCATCTTTACCAATAATCGGATCATCTTTTTATTTTATAGGAAATACTTATGGTAAGAGTGTAAGAAGTAAAGTACTATGACGCCACCGTAAGGTGGCGCAGTTGAAATTTCATATATTTAATTAAAAAATTAAATTAAAAAAACATTGAAAACAATAAAAGCAAAACGAGACAAAAACGGAAAAATGTAGAAAAGTGAAAATGAGAAAATTATCCTCATCATTTTTCCCTAACGTGTCAAAAGAAGTATAACATCAATAAAATCCTGTTTACATTTTATTTTTTATTTTTTATGAGTAGAATTATAATTTTAGACATTTTTGCAAATATTACAAATCTATTTGAAACTTATCCAAGAGTATTTAAAGTGTGGCTTGGACCAAGATTATTTTATGGAGTTTCTGAACCAAAATACTTCGAAATACTATTGACCAAATGTTTAGTGAAAGAAGAATTATATGATAAAGCTGAAATGGTAGTTGGTAAAGGATTATTCACCGCAGAAAGTGAGTTTATATTTGTCTTTATGATACTAATTTACCTAACCAATATTTCTTCTACTTTTCATCCATATTTCCAATTTTAGGTTATATTGTTCATTTCGGCGTGTATAGCGCTTACGAAGGTTTAAGGAAAAAAGGACTAAGTAAACCTCTTTTCTTCTCATTTCGTTTTTTGGTTAGTTAAAACAATACCAGTCAATATGAGATTAATCTGAACCACTGATTTTGTTATTATTTCCTAAACCTTCATTTTTTATTATCAACAAACTTACTTCTTCTTCCTCTTTATCGACTATGGGGAACTCGTTGTATAATAATTAGGGTGTGTATACACCAGTCCCCATGATTTTTTACTAATGGATTAGATAACTATAACCGATATTGTCTTTAGCTATCACCCATACGGTTGGCGGACAATACATCTTCTGGGGTCACTGAGATATACCAGAAGCGGGTCAAGGTTGTGGTTTAGTATTAGTGTTTGCATTGGTTTCAATGTTTAGTTGACGATGTGGAAAGTTGATGGAGTGGTTTTGTTGTAAAGTTCTGCTAGTGGTGTGAATAGTCATCGGATGGTCTTCGTAGAATAAGTGACTTCTGCAGAATCGATGGCAGTGGTGAGATCGCCGTGAGTGTCGTTGCTCGTTCGAAGAAGTTATCAAGGGAACTGTGGAGCATGGTTTTTGTGCTGCAGTCAAGCTACTTGGTTCATACTCTATCACTCGTGCCTTGTTTGTGCAGTAGCTTCTAATTCAGTAGTCGGATTGTTTTCAGCTGAGCTTTATTTGTTTGCTTTAGACTTGGTTTTTCCTCCTTACCGATTACGTTAAGTTGAATGGATGGTAACACCCTTAAGTGGCGATAGTCTCTGCACAAATAAGCTCACAGCTAGTGTGGGACTGCGTTAGGGCCCTGAAACATGCCGCAAGTTGCAATTCTCTTACACTGAAATGGATACCAAGATACTCAGGGTTTCAGGGTAATGAGAAAGCTAATAAAATGGCCTGAGCAGGAGCTAATATTCCAATGATTGGTTAGGAACCATTTGGCGGAGTTGCTAACACGTTTAGTAAGGTAGCCATTGAGAAATGGGGGCTAGAGAAGTCCATTGTGAAGACTTTGCAAGGATGCGGTTTCTAGCATTGGAAGAGTAGAAACCGGCTAATCCAAGTAACGTGGAGAGGCCAATGTCAAGGCTCTTAATAGGACAGGACTAGACAATGTGTTCTAATCCTACCCAATAGATGATGTGTGTTCACAATAGAACTGTAAAGGTCTAAGTGGCGAATTCTAAAAGTCGGGTTCTTTACTGTTATTGGTTCAAGTACTACGTGTGTGCACAAAGACAAATTTTATTATCTCTGTTAGAACCCACATAACAATTCCATTTTTTAGGTTCTCTTTTTCATCTCGGCGTATCTAGCGAGATCATTACCTGAACAAGAACACGCAGCATTTATAGTGGACTGAGCATAATTTGATTCTCACTTTTTTGGCCACTTAAGTTTGTTACTATTTCCTTTAGGGCAATTGTATTACCTGGTTGGGAGAACGCTGCGCTTCCAAAGAGCCAAGTAAAACAGATCTGAACATCTTTTGCTTTTCACTTCATTTTTGGTAGAGTTAGAACAATAGCAATCAATATTGAACTAAGATTAATCAACAATTCTATTTCTTCCATTTTATCCTTTTTCACATCGCAGTGTTTACACTTCGTTTTTTTTTGTTTATTCTTTATTAAATTATTCACAATAAATATATTTGTTGTAGTAACTAGTTGGAAAAAGCATCGAAAACTAATAGCACCAACGTTCAATCAGCAAATATTAGATAGTTTTGTGGAAGTTTTTTCAGAACAAGCTGAAGTTTTGGTTAAAAATTTAGAAAAGTACGCTGGAAACGGTGAATTTGATATATTCCATTGTATATCTACTTGCACTTTAGATATAATTTGTGGTAAGTGGTATTTATAGACATCACTACTCGAATTTATATTGAAATTATTTTAGAAACAGCAATGGGAGTCAAAGTAAATGCTCAAAATACAAATGCAGCTTATAACAAATGGGCAGATAGGTAAGTAAATATTTTTCCAATAAATAATTTTGTTTGGTCTAAACAATCGATTACGATATGAGTGTAAAATTATTTTTTTGAGAAAAAATAACTTAAAACCGTATAAAATAACGTATATTTGTGTGAATAAGACATACGGCTGCCTGTAAGCGAAAAAGAGAGAGACGATTGCAGTTAGGTACCTATCAGTTACCTCTCTCCCAACAAATGTGTAGTATAAGGGACAGCTTGTTTTTCAAATGATAAAACATATGGAACAACATAATACAGAGTGGGTACCACGATCTTCTTACTCTTTCCAACCGATAGACAATTGGAAGCCTGGTTTCTCTACTTCATAATGTAGCTCTAGTTCTGATTATTATTGGCCGATATGTTAAAAAAGTCTATTATATTTTTGGCAACAAAAATATATTTTTGTGTCCAAATGGAAGTGAATAAGACATACGGCTGTCTGTGAGCGAAAAAGAGAGAGACGATTGCAGTTACCTATCAGTTATCTCTCTACCAACAAATGTGTGGTAAGGAACAGCTTGTTATTCAAATGATAAAACATATGGAACAACATAATACAGAGTGGGTACCAAGATCTTCTTACTCTTTCCAACCGATGAACAATTGGAAGCCAAAACCTGACACCAGAGAGCGCTGATACCAATACATGATTTTTTAAGATATTCAAAATTTAGAAATTTTTCTTTTGGATGCTTTGTAAAATACGATAAATAAACAAAATTTTGTTATTCTCTATATTTTAATATATGTACTGATATAATGGATTACTCAGGTTCATATAGAAAATAGTTTAAAACACTGTGTTTGTGTTCTCTATAAATAGGAACAATTTTTTTCCCTTTTTTTGTTCTAAAACATTTCCACATTCCATATCGAGCTTCCCAGTCTTCGAAAAATAAATCAGGTTTGTTCCAAAGGATATGATGTTGAGAGTAATTGTATTTTACTCTAAGAGGAGGATTTAAATGTGGTGCCCATTCTGCTCTACGTTCCATTACTGAATTTACATATTGATAAAAAACATTCGCTTTGTGGATGTAACATATTAAGGTCATTATGGACATTACAATTGCATGGAAATGGTTTGATCTGATCAGGTTATCGCCCGTTACATTGATAGCATGTTCTTGCATCCCCATTGCTACCTACAAACAATAATGGTTCAAAAAAAAGTGGAGGAATCTGTTATATTTTCTCTAGAACTAAAATATTACCAAGAACAAAGATGAGTTACAGAGGACAACTACCAGAAGATGTAGACGTAACCAAAAGATACAGTAGTAAAAACTTGTCTTTGAAAAGCACTGCAAAAGACAATGACCAGAAGAACACTAAAAAGAGCTGCAGAAGACAATGACCAGAAGCTATAGTAGAAAATATTTGTATTTAAACACAAGTTGCAGGCAACAATAGCAAAAAGGTCTGGTTGCTAAAATTGAACAAAAAGTAAGTATAAGATCCGATAAAAGGACTGCTTTGTCTTTTGCAAGGCTACAGCAAAGCTAACTGAGAAGCACCTTCGTAGGTTATGATGTAGAACCAGAGGCACATGATTCGAAGCACTAATTGCTTCTCTTTTCAATTGCTTGTAAAGAAAGCAAAACCAATACCTTATTGCTACAGCTCCACCCATTAGAAAGAAGAGACAAACACTGCTACTATCTATTTACCATTTTAGACTAAGAGTAAGGGGATAAATCTGGACGTGCAGCCTAACTAAAAGCCTCTTCAAAGGTTATAAAGTAGATAGTAAAAGAAGAAATAGAATTACTATTGCAGAATCGTAAATACCTAAATCTGTTGAAGACCTCGTCGAAAATTGGAAAAAAACATGAAAAATTGCAAAAATCTTGCCCATTCGCAGAAGTGGTATCTTGGAGGATACTGCTTGTCTTTGACTTGGAGTATTTTTCCAGTAGGCTGCACTGAAGTCCTTTTCCCAACTTCCTTCATAAGGCACCACTTCGAGATACCACAGAAAGGTTCAGGTCTGGTAAAAGGAGTACTAGCTTTTTTTTTGCAAGACTACACAACAGCTAACTCAAAAGCACCAGTATATGTTATGATATAGAGACTAAGAGCTTTAACTCCTGTTGCTAGAAAGTAAAAAAGAACGGAGAAGTGTTTGCTTCTCTCTCTAATCGCTTGTCCAGAAAGCAAAACCTCATTGCTGCATCAATATTACGTGGTTGATATGTTTCACCCATTAGTAAGAGAGGTAAACACGGCTCCGAGCTTTTTCTCTCTCTTGCAATGGAAGAATGGGCTTAAATCAGGCACACAATCTATACAAAGATCCTCTTGAAAGGAAATAAACTGGATAATAAAGGAAAAAGTAGAATTATTAACACATAATATTTCTAGGATTAAAAATTTACAGAGTAAAGCTACTGGTTATAGTTATATAATAGGTCTGTTCCAACAGACCAAAAAACCGTTATTGAACCGTTATTAAACAACTCCAGTACTTCAAAGATATCGAGAATTTGTCTATTGCCTTTGACTCTTTGGTCTGTTGGAACAAACGTAAATATAAAGATATACTGACTGTAACAAAACAAGATGCAGTGTATCCACAAGGAATTTCCACCAGAGTTAGAGCCATAAAATGAAACAAATTCTGCAAATCCCATCTAGTTTGCGCGTTCTGAAAAATCACTTTACTGATATGTAAAATTCGATGTCGAAACCTTTTAAAAAATCGTTTATCTAGATTAATACACGGTTTCAGCGATAACGAATAATTACAATCTCTAAAAAATATCTTCGGAGTAATAAATAATTGAAAGTTATCATTTCTGTCAATAAGATATTGCCATACTTTCAAAGCTAATAAATGAGCCTGGTAATTATTTGTTTCAAAAAGTCCAAATAATAAAGGTAAAGGTCCTTTTATTAATGGTATTCGTCCACATTTTAATTTATAGTTTTTTGCAGCAAAAACTATAGCGCAACCAAATGCTGCAATTACTTCTTCATTTCCATCTTTTCTGTAATATATTTTTTTTATTATTAAATATATGAGAATAATTAAATCTTTCACGTTTAAATTATTTGTAGTATTTCTAAGACAACTTTCTAATCCTTTTCTTAGAGGATAATAATTATATAAATCTGTCGGTCGTGGATCTATACTAGCTTCAATCATATTTAGAAGCTTTTTTAATAAACCGACAGGGATTCTTTGCCATTTACTTTTTTCTAAAACTGAATACAATACTTGTGTTATAAATTTTGATTCAATAATGTTTGTAAGTGATGTCAATTCCATGGTATATATAATATCTTCAATTCCTTCATCAGGATGTCGATATAAACTTAATAATTTTACTATTAAAGCTGTACAAGCAAATTCCATCTGCCATAATTTACCTTCTCTATAAAGAGTAATTATTGAGTTTAAAGCTACTCTATGCATTGATGGTCGAATGATTTTAACGAAATTAAAGTAAATTTTAAATGTTTTTTCAGCAGTTCTACTCCTTGCCCATTTTATTAATGGCATTGAAATTAATCTTAGTCTTATTTGAAAGTGGTGAATACAACTCATAACACTCCACATTATATGAATTATACATGGAACTTTAATATAATCAGGATCAGCTCTATTAATAATATCAACTAATATTTTCAAACCCAATTTTCTTCGAAGATGTAATTCATGAAGATCTTTAACACCAGTTAAACAACATTTATACAAATTTGATGTAGCTTCTTGAAATTCCACGTAAGACATGTATCGTCTTTTGGTTGTCAATCGGGATAGCTTTTTAGTAATTTTTGGTCTTACTTTTTTCTGTAGATGCTTAAAGGTGATATCTGATATGCATATATTTACATCTGATCCTAGTGACTGTAAAAGACTACCTTCAGATACAGTTTGTGAATTCAGAGAAGTTTTTTGTCTGGTATTTATGGGAATTTTTGTATCTGCAGTATCTGTGTCATCCATTGTACCGATATTTTAATTTCGATGTACAAAAAGATAAAAAAAAGTTAAAGAAAACTAGCTAAATAAAACGTACTTATAAAAGTATGTCAAATGTGACATAATTTTGAGTTATGTTAAATAAGACATATGTTAAAGCTCTAAAAACTGGATAAGAGTAACCAGGTTGGATCCACTGTCACTAAATGCCAATATTTTGCCATTTTTGTCATTCCTATACTACAATTCGAAAATAAATGACAGTGACTTACATAGAGAGAAGAAAAAATGTCCTTTTGGTCAAAAAAGTCATTAAATGAAAACCTGATAAAGATAGACCAAGAGGAAGATTAAAAGAAAGATAAGAGGACCAGGTCGATAGAGGTATTAAAGCAATGAAAGTGAGAAACTGGAGAGAAAAATTTAAAAATAGGAAGAAAAACGTAGAGAAAGCTAAGTCGCATAGTAACTTGTGAAAACAACCATAAAGAATGATTCACCGCGTTAAATGAATCACATAGCTCTGTGCAGAAGAGCGGCAAACATCCTACTAGGAAATAAGACGCTTTGATGATGACTCACATCAAAAGTTTCTTGGTGAAGAGAGGTAAGACGAAAGAGGAAAACCTGAAAAAGATATACCAAAAGAAAGATCAAAAGAAAGATGAGAGGACCAGGTCGAAAGAGATATTAAAGCCATGAAAGTAAGAAACTGGAGAAAAAGGAAAAAAAATCGAAGAGAATGCCAAGTCGTATAGGAACTTGTGAAAACAACCATAAAGAATGATTCACCGCGTTAAATGAATCAAATAGCTCTGTGTAGAAGAGCGGCAAACATCCTACTAGGAAATAAGACGCTTTGATGATGACTCACATCAAAAGTTTCTTGGTGAAGAGAGGTAAGACGAAAGAGGAAAACCTGAAAAAGATATACCAAAAGAAAGATCGAAAGAAAGATGAGAGGACCAGGTCGAAAGAGATATTAAAGCCATGAAAGTAAGAAACTGGAGAAAAAGAAAAAAAAACGAAGAGAATGCCAAGTCGTATAGGAACTTGTGAAAACAACCATAAAGAATGATTCACCGCGTTAAACGAATCAAATAGCTGTGTGTAGAAGAGCGGCAAACATCCTACTAGGAAATAAGACGCTTTGATGATGACTCACATCAAAAGTTTCTTCTTGAAGAGAGGTAAGACGATAGAGGAAAATCTGAAAAAGATATACCAAGAGAAAGATCGAAAGAAAGATGAGAGGACCAGGTCGAAAGAGATATTAAAGCCATGAAAGTAAGAAACTGGAGAAAAATATGCAAAAATAGGAAGAAAATCGAAGAGAAAGCCAAGTCGTATAGGAACTTGTGAAAACAACCATAAAGAATGATTCACCGCTTAAACGAATCAAATAGCTCTATGTAGAAGATCGGCAAACATCCCACTAGGAAATAAGACGCTTTGATGATGACTCACATCAAAAGTTTCTTGGTGAAGAGAGGTAAGACGAAAGAGAAAAACCTGAAAAAGATATACCAAGAGAAAGATCAAAAGAAAGATAAGAGGACCAGATCGAAAGAGATATTAAAGCCATGAAAGTAAGAAACTGGAGAAACATATGCAAAAATAGTAAGAAAATCGTAGAGAAAGCCAAGTCGCATAGTAACTTGTGAAAACAAACATAAAGAATGATTCACCGCGTTAAATGAATCAAATAGCTCTGTGTAGAAGAGCGGCAAACATCCTACTAGGAAATAAGACGCTTTAATGATGACTCACATCAAAAGTTTCTTCTTGAACAGAGGTAAGACGAAAGAGGAAAACCTGAAAAAGATATACCAAGAGAAAGATCGAAAGAAAGATGAGAGGACCAGGTCGAAAGAGATATTAAAGCCATGAAAGTAAGAAACTGGAGAAAAATATGCAAAAATAGGAAGAAAATCGTAGAGAAAGCCAAGTCGTATAGGAACTTGTGAAAACAACCATAAAGAATGATTCACCGCGTTAAACGAATCAAATAGCTGTGTGTAGAAAACCGGCAAACATCCTACTAGGAAATAAGACGCTTTGATGATGACTCACATCAAAAGTTTCTTGGTGAAGAGAGGTAAGACGAAAGAGGAAAACCTGAAAAAGAAATACCAAGAGAAAGATCGAAAAAAAGATGAGAGGACCAGGTCAAAAGAGATATTAAAGCCATGAAAGTAAGAAACTGGAGAAAAATAAGCAAAAATAGGAAGAAAATCGTAGAGAAAGCCAAGTCGTATAGGAACTTGTGAAAACAACCATAAAGAATGATTCACCGCTTAAACGAATCAAATAGCTCTAGAGCGGCAAACATCCCACTAGGAAATGAGACGCCTTGATAATGACTCACACAGAAAGTTTCTTGGTAAAGAGAGGTAAGACGAAAGATGAAAACCTGAGAAAGATATACCAAAAGGAAAATCGAAGGAAAGATAAGAGGACCGGGTCGAAAGAGATATTAAAGCCGTGAAAGTGAGAAACTGGAGAGAAATATGCAAAAATGGAAAAGAGTGGAAGAAAATTGTAGAGAAAGCGGCAAACATCCCACTAGGAAATTAGACACCTTGATGATGACTCACACCAAAATTTTCTTGGTGAAGAGAGATAAAACGAAAGAGGAAAACCTAAGAAAGATATACCAAAAGAAAGATGGAAAGAAAGATGAAAGGACCAGGTCCAAAGAGATTAAAGCCATGAAAGTGAGAAACTGGAGAGAAATATGCAAAAATAGAAAAGAGTGGAAATAAATCGTAGAGAAAGCCAAGCTCTATGTAGAAGAGCGACAAATATCCCACTAGGAAATGAGACGCCATGATGATGACTCACGCCGAAAGTTGCTTGGCGAAAAGAGGTAATACGAAAGATGATAACCTGGGAAAGTCAGTCCCAGAGGAAGATCGAAAGAAAGATTAGAGGACCAGGTCGATAGAGATATTGCCATGAAAATGAGAAACTGAAGAGAAATATGCACAAATAAAATATAGAGTGAAAGAAAATCGTAGAGAAAGCCAAGTCACATAATCTTTTCCGCTTTTATCTAGTTTTTCGTTTTTTATTTTTTATATTTTTTGTGCTTTTTCGAATTTTTACAAATTTTTTCTTTTTATATTTTTTTAGAGTAATGGAAATAATATTTATGAGAATTTTTATTTTGTGGTACCACAGTGATTTCCTTTTCAATATATTACCAATAGGAAGAGAATTTAATAAAATATGCAAAAATATGCACGAGTTTTCCGGAAAGGTGAAATCAATAGTTTAATTCTGAATTATTAAAACAAAAATTAATTAGTAACAATTATAGGTTGTAAAAGAAAAAAAGAAAGCATTTGATGAAAAAATATTGGAAAGAAAACAATCTCAAGATATCTATCTAGAAGAAGGTAAAAATATTTGTATATTTTATTAATGTATTTAAATCTATGCCTATGTGACAAAAGACACTTAACCATATTATGTACTTTTCGGGTGCAAAACAATGATTGACCAATTAGAGACATTTTCTTACCTCCTTAAGGTACCTGGGAATTTCTGTCTTTAAATACCCATTCCATCTATTTTTACATAATACAGTTTTATTATTTTTTAGATACACGCAAAAGAAAAGCTTTTTTGGATTATTTACTAGAAGTAACTAATGATGAAAATGTTGCATTTACCGAAGAAGAATTAAGACAAGAAGTTGATACATTTATTATTGCTGTAAGTTTATTTATTATTTATATTTTTTAATATAATATGTTTATTTCTCAGGGCTCAGACACAACCGCTTCAACCAATTGCTACGTTTTTACTATGTTAGGACTTCATCAGGATTTGCAGGTACAAATGTGATTTTTTTCTACTTTTCTTCACTACTTTAAACTTTTGGATATTTTTTTAGGAAAAGGTTTACAATGAAATAATTGATATACTTGGTCCAGACCGAAAACCAGAACCTGCAGATTTACCAAAACTAAAATATCTTGAAAGATTCATTAAGGAAACTCTCAGATTTTTTCCTGTGGCCGGAATTTTAGCACGTGCAGTTGAAGAGGATGTTGATTTAGGTAAAAACAGCTATTTTTCTCCAAAGATTGCAACTTTCTTAGCGTCGTTTTTTCAAAGAAATTACTTTCCTATACACCTATAGGTACACCTCCTCCTACTGTCGTTTTCATATTCCCATGCTCGGTTTGAGGAAGTTGTCTCTGTTTGAGAGACAGCAGGAACTTGGAAAACCTTGGGTAGCGCCAATTCTTCTGATCCTTAAAGAACGCTTGGAAGTCCTTATTAGATAAAGTGTGGACTTTCCGAAGGCATTCTCTGGATGGTAGTGTGTCCTCAAGGGAACCGTATTGTCTCCTGGGTCCGTATATTTAGACGCTGTGTTGTCCGGGTTGCAGTAGGGTCTGGAGTCGCTCTATAAGTATTAGAAGGATGGTTGTTATCTGAATATGATGTTGGAAGTCTGTGAACAAATCCTAGGAGACCATTTAATTTGGTACTAGTTGATGAAAAGGGCCTTCCATTACGGTTATGTGGGGGTTTCTTGCAATTTCCAGAAATGTTAAATAGTTTTGTGGCAAATAGATATCAAAAAGGTTTACCAAAACTAAAATATCTAGAAAGCTTTATAAGAAACTTCCAGTAGCAAGGATTTTAGCACGTGCAGTTGAAGAGGATTTCTGTTTAGGTGAAAACAAGTGTTTTTCTAGTAGCAACCTTCCTGGCGTCGTTTTATTGAATAGAAGTATTTTTCATAAACCCTGATATAGCATCTACTGTCCTTTTCAGTATTTTTCTGTTTTGTTTATGAGAGTTGTGTGTGGCTAGTATATATCCTAAACTGGTTGCAGAAAATTGGGAAACCATAGAAAACCCTGGAGTACCTTTTAAAAACATCGGAGTGTGGGTGCAGCTTCTGCTGGTCCTGAACTTCTTAGAAAATACTTGGCAGTCCTTCTTTGAGAAAGTGTGGACTTTCCGAAAGCTGTCTATGGATAGTAAAGTGTCTTTCTGGGGAACTATATTGTCTCTTTGGCCTGTATTTTGAGTTGCGCCAATTCTGCTGATCCTTAGAGAAAGCTTGAAAGTCCTTATTAGATAAAGCGTGGACTTTCCAAAGGCTTTCTCTGGATGGTGTCCTTCAGGGGAACCTGGGTTCATATATTTAGACGCTGTGTTGTCCGGGTTGCAGTGGTATGTATTAGTTTAGGTTTGCCTCAGTGAAGTCTGGAGTCGCTCTATAAGTATTAGAAGGATGGCTGCACAAAATTGGAAAACCACAGAAAACCTTGGACTAACTCTTGGAGTGTTGGCGCAGCTTCTGCTGGTCCTGGAGCGCTCTTAGAAAATAGTTGGAAGTTATTCTTTAAAAAAACATGGACTTTCTAAAAGCTTTCTTTTGATAATTATATGTCTCCAAGGGGAACCGTACTGTCTCTTGAGCCTGGATTTTTAGACCTTACAGTGTCCAGTTTAAGAACTAGTTTAGGTCAGTTTAGGCGTTCTACATAAGTGAGGAGGATGGTACTTAGCTAAATAGGCAGTTGGAAGTCGATGGACTGCTTTAATAAGACAATTTGCTACTAGATGATGAAGAGAGTCCACTCATTAGAGCTTCTTGCCATTTAGAGCAATTGTAAAAGCTAGATGGTACGGTATTTTGGCAAAGATATAACATATGAACATACTCAAGTGTAAATTATATAAGAAACAAAAAAAATAATATATGTTTTAGGTGAATGTGTAATTCCAGCAGGTGCATCGGTAGTTTTTGGTATTCTACACGCACACACCAACGAAAAATATTGGCCAAATCCTTTTATTTTTTATCCTGACAGATTTCTACCAGAAGAAGTGCTAAAAAGACATCCTTGCGCTTATTTACCATTCTCATTTGGTCCTAGAAACTGTATTGGTAAAATAGCAAAATAATCAAATCGATTTGTTGATGCAGTTTATATTTTTTAGGTCCCAAATACGCAATGATGGCAATGAAATCTTTAGTATCCACAATATTAAGAAAATATAAGATATTTACTTCTTATAAGCAAATAAAGGATATTAAACTGAAAGCGAATTTAGTATTAAGACCAAGGGATGGATTTAAAGTGTATCTTGAACATAGATATTAAACAAAATTGTGTAAATTTTAATAAATCTTTGAAAAATAATTTTTTAAATATCCGTTAGATCGCTCTAGTATCGTGAATACGCAAGTTGCTTTCTACATCGAATAGTTAAAGAACACATTTATAGGTGTCGCTACCAATATTTTTTTCGTCTTTATATCGTTTGTTGCCCTTATATTTATCAAAATAA
This sequence comes from Altica lythri, assembly GCA_964028335.1. Taxonomy (NCBI): domain Eukaryota; kingdom Metazoa; phylum Arthropoda; class Insecta; order Coleoptera; family Chrysomelidae; genus Altica; species Altica lythri. The sequence goes on from OZ034809.1 coordinate 6,721,058, forward strand.
CAAAAACTCACAAAATAAATTCATGAATTTATCAAAGCGCCTAAGACTTAGATATTTAAATCACCCATGTTGTATTCACTGACAATGATTGTCATTCATTTATTTCTTGTCATTCCTGACGGTTGGTTTAGCGCTCTAAATATATGAGCATTATCATCGATCAATTATAATTTCTCATTTATGTCATTTCTGACAGTTCAGGGTGCTTTGTATTATCAGCATCATCCATTTTGTATCCACTTTTACTGATTTGCAATAACTGATTGCCGATCGTCACGTCACTTTCTCGTCATTCTTGCCATTTCTGACAGTAGATAAAAGTCCCATCATCAATCGTTTGAATTCTAACATCACTGTTTGTCAGTTGTCAATTTATTGACAGTTCTGTCATTATACAATATCAGCCGTATTCCGTATCTCGTATGTTATTTTTAACGATAGTCCGTTATGTTAAAATAACGACCGTATTTAACTATATTGTTAACTCTGATATGATTACGTATCGAGCTTCCTTAACGATATTGTTAAAATTCTATGTTAAAAAAGAAGTAAGTTTTGATTCTTATGAAGCGAGATGGAGTGATACACCTTTAACTAATGTAAAAAGAGATAGATTCGGTCCCGTTAGAGTGTAACCCTTATATAACATAACATCAAAACGCATACCAGTAAGCGCATCACGTGTGCAATTCAATAGAAGGAAAGTTTTAATCCAAGTGTTTTAAATTTAATTAAAAATGGAAAGACAAGTTCGTCTTCCAAAAACAACAAGGGCTCAGTATGAGATGCTGTTGGAGTTTTTAGAGAATAATCCTGTTGTGATTAGAGGAAAGAACAAACCATGCGAGGTTAAATACATTAACAATTTGTGGGAGCAATTCGCAAATAGAGTGAATGAGAAAAAAACGGGACCATTCAAAACCAGCCTACAATGGAAACGAGTGAGTATTTACATAATGCATTTTACATAGAAACCAAATGCTTATCATATTTAATTGAAATACATATTTGAAATCTATATTTTATATTTCAAACCCGTAGTTAGAGTCATCATATTTGAGACTGAACCATTACTTGTTTAATTTAATTAAATTTATCATTAGATTTTCACTGAATGGAAAATGAATACAAAGAGAAAGAGTCGACTCCTACGTGTAGCAGAAATGGGTACAGGAGGTGGTCCCCATTCCGGTAAACAACTGAGCGATTTAGAAGAACGTCTTTTATCTCTGCTATCGAAAATTCATTTAGGAGACGATTCATTACCAGATTCTCTCGGTGGCGGTGTGTATAAAAATGTTAATAATGTGTATCTTTAATCTAAGTGTTGTACAATTTTTCAGAACCAATCGTAACTCACCCATCAGTTGTTGTGGAGATGGTTGAACATACTTATGACCATGGTAACATATACTTAATTATATAATTACTTATTCTATCTGAAATATGTTTCAGATTATATCGAAATTAATTATCAAAATGAAGAACCCGATTTAATGCCAGAAAGTAGAAAGGATGCAGATTTTAATGAGAGTAATGGTTAGTATTTGATATTTCCTAATGAATATTTGATTTTAACAAGTTAATAATTCACTTGCAGATATATCCTTTACTTGTCTGGAGAATGAAGTGGAACCTTGCTCATCCTTTCAAAATTCGACTCCAGTTGAAACTCCAAAAAGTAAATTAACGAAGGATTATAGGAAAAGTGAGTTTCATTTACAAAATTTTTTAATGTTACAATTATATTTCTCATTTTTTTAGAAACTGATTCTAGATATACAACTAATTTAGTATCTGAAGCTGTGCAGGAGTTCAAAAAAGTGCAGGAGGCTCTTGTTGATTCAACGATACAAAATCAGCACGCTCAAAATAAAATTGCAGAAGCATTGATGAATGTAGGCTCTGCACTAACTACTCATAATATAATTTATGAGAAAATGGCTCAGAGCCAAGAGAAAATTGCAGAAGCTAAAATGATATCATCAAGAGCTTTGGAAAAAATGGCCGAGGCAAAATTAATTTCAGCAAAGGCTAAGGAAAAATTGGCCGAGGCTGAAGTGTCAAAATATCACTGAACTGTTATTTGTGTTTTTTTTTCTTATCTTTGTATGTTTTGTATATGTGTTATTTCTGGAAAGTTACTTTATTTTTTATTCATAATTTAACAATTTATATTCTTCATTCAATTGAAATGTTTTTTTTAATTTATCCTCTATTCCATTCAAGTACTACATAAACATCTAAAAATATGCTTCACGGACTTTCGAAATTTCAAGAAATAGAGAACGTATAGTTATATCTATACCTAAAAAAATCACAAAAATCCCACATTTTTGATGTTTTATTTACATACAAAAAAAAAATATTTCTCACAGATATTTCGTATTACAAAATCTCACACTTCAGATTTCTACTTCATTAAATACAGTTTAAATTCTTATTGAAAGTGGTTTTGTATTAAAGTGTTCCTTATGATTCGTCCCTGCTGCAGCCATCCATCATCTGAAACAAAGAATAGTATACTAAATTCATTCAATATTTCAAGCTGCATTGCTTAACGATAAAAATCATACCTTCACCTCTTTGTACATTATTATGCCTTTGAGCATCATGAATATTGTCAATATCATAATCATCATACTCTACTTCCTCAACTTGTTCCTGAAGTGTTCTCTTTCGGAGCATGTTGTGTATAATGACACAAGATAGAATTATTTTTCCTGATTTAACAGGATCATAATGAAGGGTTCGGTGCTTTAACAGACAGCGAAATCTTTGTTTCAACACTCCGAAACACCTCTCAATTGTGTTTCGTGATCTTATATGTACTGTGTTATACCTTTCTTCTTGGCTTCCAGGGGCAGCATTTGATATAGGCGTTAAAAGCCAAGGTTGTAAAGGATACCCAGCATCACCTATAAAATATGTTCGTTTATCTACATGATTTATTACTAATGCCTCTGAACTTACCAATTAACCATGAATTCACCAATTCCCCATTTCTAAATATTTCCTCTAAGTGCCGTCTCACAACTGACAAACTCCAAATAGCTGAATCATGAGTGGATCCAGGGAATCTCACATTACAATTTGTAATTATTAAATCTGCATCACATATCTGAAAAATTAAAATGTTGGGTTACCTGTAGAAATTAAATATTTTGCTAACGCACCATTTGAACATTAATGCTATAATAACCTTTTCTGTTGTAATATGCAAGAGCAGGACGATGTGGATCTTCTTCTTGCGGCGAAATTATAGCAATATGGGTACAATCTATGGCACCAATAATACCAGGAAATCCAAATTTCTGTACAAACCTAAAAATATTTAAATTAGCAAACAAATACTGAATATATAAAGCATATTCCTCTTACTTCTCTTTCACTACAGTTCTTTCAGCCTCTGTTCTAGAAAAGATAATCCACTCGTTCAATAGCTGATTAATCATAAAATCAGTGAAGCTACTAAGGATTTTGCTGAGAGTACTTTGACTCAAGCCAATATTAAAACCATGACCAACACATCTTTGGTAGCTTCCATTTCCAAAAAAATTTAAAACTGCTATCGGCCCTATTCCGTAACACGTTACGTTATTTAACGACCATCGTTAAGCGTGAATTTATGTTATATAACGATATGCCCAAAAATTCCGATTCTGTATCATCATACGCATAGTTATTTGAACGAGAATCGTTATTTTATCCATCGTTATTTTTAAAAACCTATTGTTAAATAACTGGACCAGTTTGGCAGCTTGTTATGTCTTAACGATCTCGTTTGCGAAATAAATGAAGGGAATATAATCCGTTTTTGATATATATTTGTGGTGATTTCTTATTTTTAGTAACCCAACATAATTAACAAATTTGTGAAACAGTGGTTATTACTTAATTTTGAATGGCTGCTTTGATAAATGCTGTAAATTTTTTGAATTTCGGTCTATTGAACGAAGTGGTGAACATAAATCAAAGGTAATTCAATTGAAAGTATATTTGTATGTCTGATTTATCGTCTTAAAAAAATGATTGTTATTTCAGGCATCATTTGAGGATCGAAAGGCGACGATTGAGAGATCATAGTGATCCATTTCAAATGACTAGTGTGGAATTCATCAAGCTTTTTAGAGTTCCAAAAGATTTGGCCAGGTATTTAATAAATCTCTATAGACCCTTTAGTCTATCACAGCGGTCAACAGCTGTTCCAGTAGAGCTGAAGGTAATTTCAACCTTACACTTATTTGAATGCAATAACATAAATTGTTTTGATGGATGGTGCAACCATTGTATCTGCGAAAATATGTACATATCCAACCAGTTACATTCATTTCAGACCGATAGGTGGTGCTAGTAGGTTTTCTTTTAAGCTGAGATCCAGCGCAAGTTCAATTTTCAATTTTTGATAATAGATAGCTCTAATGTATCTCTCACCTTGTCATATATACTTAAACAATTAATCTCTTCATTCAAACCACTTAGATTTTTCGGCCATTAGCTCTATAAGCGCGTTATTGATATCAGGAAATGAGATAATTCGTGCACAAGCAATTGGAAAGAGACACAAACACTGCTCCGATCTGTTTTTCTTTTCTCTCACATGGGGAGAATGGGCTCAAGTTGGAACTTTCTCAGGTACTATGTCTATGGATGCAAAATGATTGCTGCGTTTTCTGTTTAGATAGAATTATCTTCTATTGTCATTGTTTGTCAATTGTCCATTTCTTATCATTCATGTCATTTCTGACAGTTTTATACCACTAAAGATATGCGTTTCCAGTTTGATCCATCTTGGAATATGGAAAGCTTACATCTTAATTTAGAGTCGCAGTATTATTTTATTGCAATCTATTTGTTTCTTATCTGACAGTTATAATTATCTATCAGCTACAAACGATTCTAACAGATGGCGGTGTCTGTCGACATTTAATAGATGGCACTATGTTAAAAGTATAAAGTTTCATAAACAAATATAAATGAATAATAAAAAAATGAGCAAAATTGATAAAACAAGAGGAAATCCAGTTCGATTAAGTATCACAAATGCAGAAAAAACTAAAACATTGACTAGCCAACTTCATGGTGTCGGTTTTTCGTGACGGTGCGCGCTCGGTTTCTTGGTGACGGTATGCGCGCGCATCGTGAAAATGATGAGGTTAATCATTTTTTCTTAACGATCCAGAAGTACTATTACTTTCGTTGTTGCATGTATTTCCTATAAACTAAATAGTTCTATTCATAGTAAAACCTATTTTATTTATTGGGTGGTGCGGAAATGAATATCACATTTTTCGTTATGTTTTGTTAGCAAACTTCTTTTAAAGCTATAAATGTAAAAGTAAATTTTAGTCTGCAACGAACGCCTCTGAAACCATCCATCACATAGATAGGGCGAGTTAGTGACAGATAGACCTTAATTAATATAGAGGTGCTCCGCCCTGATTTCCAAATCATGAGACTAATGGATTTTCAACAGTGTTTGTCGATTTTTTTTTGTATTTCAAATACGTATCGTTTAATCGTAAAAAAAATTTTTATAACATTTTTTAGAGATCGTACAGGCCAATGAAAACAGTATGACAACCTACAATTTTTAAAATATGCAAGGATCAAGGATAGGAGAGAATGGGGCATTTTTCAAAGGTGGTACATTTAAACAGTTAACATTATTTCTTTTATATATATATACTTTAAGACAAGATAAGTATTGTTATGATATCACTGTCGCTAGTATATAAATAAAACTAAAAAGAAACAATAAAGCGACGACTATGACCACTGTGATGACGAGACCAAGAGGCAGTGACTAGGGTCTCTAGAATGGTGAGAAAATAATCGAACAAGTCTCGAAGACGAGGTGCGAAGAGTTATGAGAAGTATAAGAAAGGCTGACCAAGTTTATGGAGTGCCTCACACTTCACTTTTTCATCACCTGGGTAAGGTTGTTGGACAATCAGAGAATACTGAAACATTTTTGTTAAAGCATACCGACAGAAAAACTCCCAATTCGTGAATTAGAAATAAGATAGCAGGTCTTGACTAGGTCTAAAGTTTTATTAAGGGACATAGTAAAGTTCTTCGTAACATTAAATATTCATAAACTTGATTTGGTGTCTCTGAAGACTCTAAATCTTCTTAAAGTTATTCCTGCGGACTCGGAGCGTCACCTTAGATAAACTTTTCATATTTGTCGACAATTTAAACTCATATTTCTGATTTTTCATTAGTTATTTCAACAGACCATTTGGAAGTAAGTGGTGCCTTCGGGTACCTCAAAAATGTTGACTTAAACATCTGAACTTTGGCAAAAGAGATAAGAGATATACTGATAAAGAATGATAAAAAGAAAAATGGTGACAAAAAAAATTGGACGCAGTTGACTCTAAAGAAAGTATAACACCTCCCATACAAACAAGAAAAAAAATACAGAAGTTTTAGATTCAGTGAAAGTTATTTTAACAAATGCTGACGCTCTTACGTTAAGGCACCACTTGGAAGATAAAGAATGAAAAAAAGAAAAAGATTTCAAGAAAAAAAATGGAGCAGTTGACTCTAAAGAAAGTATAACACCTCCCAAACAAAAAAGAGAAAATACAGAAGTTCTAGTTATAGTTACACTTATTGTAAGAGACGCTGACGCTTTTACAACTTGGAAGTAAGTGGTGCCTTAGGTTACCTTAAAAATTCTGACTTAAACTCCTGAGCTCTGGATAAAGAAATAAGAGATAGACTGATAAACAAAAATTAGACGCAGTTAGCTCTAAAGAAAGTGTGACACCTACAAAATGAAAAAAAAACAGACACTCGTACACTAAGGCTTGTGCCAAGTGGTCTTGGAATTAAGTGGTGCCTAAGGGGACCTCAAAAATTTTGACTTAAACACCTGAGCTACGAAAAAAGAGATACGAGATATACTGATAAAGAATGATAAAAAGAAAAAGGTTACAAGAAAAAAAATGGAGCAGTTGACTCTAAAGAAAGTATAACACCTCCCAAACAAAAAAGAGAAAATACAGAAGTTCTAGTTATAGTTACACTTATTGTAAGAGACGCTGACGCTTTTACAACTTGGAAGTAACTGGTGCCTTAGGTTACCTTAAAAATTCTGACTTAAACTCCCGAGCTCTGGATAAAGAAATAAGAGATAGACTGATAAACAAAAATTAGACGCAGTTAGCTCTAAAGAACGTGTGACACCTACAAAATGAAAAAAAAAACAGACACTCGTACACTAAAGCTTGTGCCAAGTGGTCTTGGAATTAAGTGGTGCCTAAGGGGACCTCAAAAATTCTGACTTAAACACCTGAGCTACCAAAAAAGAGATACGAGATATACTGATAAAGAATGATAAAAAGAAAAAGGTTACAAGAAAAAAATTGGACGCAGTTGACTCTAAAGAAAGTGTGACACCTCTCAAAAAAAAAGGAAAAAATACAGAAGTCTTAGCTACAGTTACAATTATTTTAACAGACACAGAGACCCTTACCCTATAAGACACTACTTATCAAAGACTTTGGAACAGTGGAATTTGGGGATACTTTTCACAAATTAAAATCTCTCTTTAACGATGGCAAATGTGTTAAAAAAGTGCCTCCTTCTCCATTACTTGCATTAAATCTCAGATATAATTACTACCTATACAAGAATATAAACAAAAAATGAAAGTCAAGGTATGTGGATAACCTTGCCAAGCTACCAAAAAAAGTAAAAATAGATATTAGAATTAAGCAAATTCAACAGTGTTTCCCTTTCATTCAGTGTTTCATTTTATCTAAAATAAAACCTTCTTTTCATTAAATATTCATCTGAAAAAATCGGTGAAATCCATATAACTACTGTGGATGATCACACTGTATTTTCCTCCGTTCTGGGTCCCGTGGGAGTATCTCGCGAGTGCAGTTTCATGTCCGCATTATTCTTGATTTCCTGCCATGACGCTTGAAGCTACGCAATCCTGCTACGGTATGTCTACTCCTGCTCGCACATTTCTACCCTTCTCGCCATATCTCTTGTACTGCAAGTAGATGAGGGGTTGGTTTTTTAGTTTACAATCTATAAAAAACAATAATTAATAATGCAATATCTTTTTGCTGGTGTTTATTTCTTATATAATCAGTAGAGTAACAAGCTTATAAGCTGTTGGTGCGGTATATAGAATAACATGGAAGAATAGTTTAATGTATGGAATAGACAAAAAAATAGGTGTCATGTTAAATGGAAGTGAAAAAAATTTGCGAAATACAAAAAGTAGATCTACAGAAAGGGGATGTTCTAATTAGGCAAGACTTTATCTTTTGGTGTTTGTATTTCCATTTTTTAGGTTCCATAATTATGATATTTTTATTACACTTTAAGAAAGAGTGATCAGATATCACGTACCTACGAGAAATGTACTTTTGATTTCTCCATAAATCCATAAGTCCATAAATTTTTTGGAGGTAACAAGCTTCTTCCTTTAAAAAAATTATTGATGAAGTGGAATCTATAGGATGGTTGAAAAGTTATAACAGGAAAAATAAAAGAATGTATATTATTTGTTTTTATTCAATATAATCTTTCTCAGCTTCAAACACTTATTCCAATGATCCTCCAGTAATTTTATACCATTTTTCTAATGATTTTCTGGGAGCTCTGCAAAATATTGTTCCACGGCTGCAATAGCTTCTTCATTCAATGAAAATTCTCCACAAAGGAATTGTTTCAAGTTTCTGAAGAGGTAATGGTCGGAGAGAGTCAAATCTGGTGAATACGATGGCTGTTCAAGAAATCTGTAGTTCAATTCGTTCAATTTAGCCATCACCAACAAACTTGTGTGAAAGCCTGCAGTATCTACATGAAAAAAGATTGTTTTCAATCAAAAACCAACTTTTTTTTATCCTACTGGTCCAAAAGGTCTAAAAATAAGTCCGTCCTTAAGACTTCTTCGGCGTTTTAAACTTCTGTGATCCATTATCTTAGTCCCAATTAAATATCTATTAACCTATTCTTTTGAGGTGTTTTAACCTCTTTTATCAACTGGCGAAAAACTTGTTGTTTTTAAACTTTGTTGCAGCTTATTGTCAGTTATGCCTAAGTTGCTTTTTCACTTGCCTCAATCTCTCCATTGGACTCGGATGATTGGACTTAAAACAAGAATCGAATTCTTTGACAAAAAAAGAGTTGAGGATTGTTAAGTAGGTATCGTATGTAACTTTTGTTGTAGGATAAAGCTCTTTGCAAAATTAAACTTTCTTTACATTCAAATTGTCTGGAAAGTAAGTTTTTTTAGTCCTTCAAGCAATAATGACTGCTTCCATTTTTTAAACTTGTCTTAGTCTTAATTGAGAAATATATCCTGCTATGCTATAAAGTGTTTTGACATCTTTTATACAGCAAACAACATGTTGTTTTTAAACTTTTTTGCAACTTAGTTTTAGTTATGCCATATATGGAAGAAGTTGCTTTTACACTTGCTTCAATCTCTCCACTGGACTCAGGATGATTGAACTTAAAACAAGAGGATCGAATTCTTTGACAAAAAAAAGTGTTGAGAGTTTTTAAGTAAGTATCGTATAAAACTTTTGTTCTAGGATAAAGATCTTTGCAAAATTATACTTTTTTTGCATTCAAATTGTCTGGAAAGTAAGTTTTTTTTGGTAATTCAAGTAATAATGACTAAACTGTGAAAGGCTTTCGCGGCCATTGTTTATTGTATCAATGGTTTTTGGGCTATTAGGCCGGCGTCGATTGTCTTGCTGACTTGACGTTTCGCCAACACGAGCGGTTGGCATCTTCAGAAGTTGCTTCCTGGTTGACAGTCTGCGACTTACTAAGCTTTGCGTGATCGCAGGTCGTATTTATACGTCGGGAAGGAAGTGGGCGGGGCCACAGTTGCTTTCGATTCCAATCGGTTCTGGTCGGTGTTGTTCGTTGAGGGTAGAGTTTTCGCACTCTTTATTATCGGGACCCATGTTTTGTTAATCTTGACTGCTTCCTCTTTTTTATTAAAGTTGTTGGGGTGCTTCTCTATCTCTATGGCTTCTCTATAGAGTCTGGAATGGTATGCTGATGTAGTAGCGAGGACTTGGGTCTCCTCAAACTTAATCTGATGGTCCATAGTGAGGGAATGTTCCGCTACGGCGGATTTGTCTGTCTGCCCCAGACGACAATTGGCCTTGTGCTCTTTAATTCTGGTGTTGATCGACCGTTTGGTGGTTCCTATGTACACACTTCCACATGTGCACGGAATGCGGTAAATTCCCGAAGCCGACAGTGGATCTCTTCTGTCTTTTGCCGATCGAAGACATTCTTTGATTTTTCTCGTTGGTTTGAAAATAGTCTTCACATTTTTCTTTCTTAGCAATCGACCAATTCTGTCTGTCACTCCCGGAATAAAAGGCAGAAATGCTTTTGCCACTGGTTGGATTTGCTCATTTTCCTTGGGTATACGATTTGTTGGTCCAATCGATCTTTTGATTTCCCGTTCTGCATAACCATTGGCCCTTAAAGCATCATGAATATGAGTTAGCTTTGCGTTTAGTGCCTCGGGTTCGCAAATTCTTCTTGCCCTTTCTGCTAAGGTTTTGCTGACTCCATATTTCTGACATGGGTGGTGGTTGGAATCCCTATGCAAATACCGATCCGTATGTGTAGGTTTTCTGTACACTGTGTGGCTCAATGATCTTCCTTGTCGTGATAATAACACATCAAGGAACGCCAGCTTGTTGTTGTTTTCGATTTCCATCGTAAACTGTATCTTTTCATTGATGCTGTTAATGTGTGTCAGAAATTCTTGGACATGGGTCCCGATAATAAAGAGTGCGAAAACTCTACCCTCAACGAACAACACCGACCAGAACCGATTGGAATCGAAAGCAACTGTGGCCCCGCCCACTTCCTTCCCGACGTATAAATACGAGCTGCGATCACGCAAAGCTTAGTAAGTCGTAGACTGTCAACCAGGAAGCAACTTCTAAAGATGCCAACCGCTCGTGTTGGCGAAACGTCAAGTCAGCAAGACAATCGACGCCGGCATAATAGCCCAAAAACCATTGATATAATAATGACTACTTTGACTTCTGTGATTCATAATCTTAGCCTCATTTGAGATTCCTATCAGTGAGGAAAGATAGTTTTCCCTTACTTTGCCGGATTCTTTTCTCACATAAGTAACAGCCAGAGAACTCAAAGAGTGGATTAAACCAGATCTCGAAGATCTACGATGTTTCACCGGCCAACTGCATCGTCTTCATCGCGAATCGAAGCAACCTTCGTGATTATATTAATAAAAAAACATATTTGTAATAAACCATGCATGAAACCAGCTAAATGATAAAAAAATGACCAATTAATTAATAAATTGGCTTCAATATAAAAGGATTTGTAAAAGAGATAAACTAAAGATGTCAAAATGGTCAGATATTAAAAAAAGATTAAATTAGTGGTCTATATACTCTTACCAATCAATATTTTTACATAAATATAGTTTATAATGTTTGTATTGATACAAACAGTTTCATGTGGAGACAATAAATAGATACCTTACAGCTTTTCCTACTCTGTTATTTGCCTCCCTAGGGATTCTGTTATATTGCAATGAATTTACGGGAAAAAATGACAGCAGGGATGGAAAATATTATAAAGTATGCAAAAAGTAAGTAGTAGTTTTACATGAATAAAAAAAATAATAAAAGGTATTAACTATTGCGTTTTTTTCTTGTAAAAAGAGAAAATCATCCATTATGTGGTCCAATGATAATACCAAAGAAAACTCAAAGTCTAGTACCACAAAAAACATTTAATTTGGGGGCTAAGTATCGGGAATAAATAACATCAAAAATGTGGAATTAAAGCCAACTATTCCCGTTTGCAGTTAGAGGGACAACATAACTTATAGACCGGTTTCGGCCTGTTGGGCCTCGTCAGTATAAGGTATATGTTGTCGTCAGCGAGCTTAAGGCATAATCACGACGTATTTATAACCACAGAGTGGTGTAAATGTAAACGTCGCGACAGTAGTGACATCTTCACCTCCAACTGCAAAACAGAAATCGATTTGACTGAAATTAATTCACACATATTCGGTGTTCAAAAAGAAATTTTTTTTCTTGTATTTCATCAAATAAAGTTTTAAAAATAATTGCACACATTAAATTTAGTACCGTACTTAAATACTTATTTTTTTAATTATCAATTTCAATTACTCTTTGAAAAAGTTTCTATAGCAATTTACTTCAGACAGGGACCGTCGTTATCGTCAGCCATTACTTGATCGCTTTCAAACGGGAAAAGTTTCCTTTTCTCATTTTTTACTCTCCGGCTCCTTATTGCAAGGATCGAAATCGCCGACTGCCAGGAAATTGTCAATCAGGAGATTCTATCACCGGCCATCAGATTCTACCAAATTGAATTTCTTAAAACAATTTGTTATTGATTGGAAAGTTTGCTTTCGGAAAAAGTGTGTATATGAATAGGTATAGGTAATCTTATTATTTAGCTTTCCAAAGGTTTTATGGAATAAATATTTTTATGTCTTCTTGATTTGATTTTACTTATCTAGGTTAAAGATTTTTAAAATTGTAAGTGGACTCGATTATATAAATACTCTTGTTAATAGATGAAGATACCACAACAGAAGGTATCAAAACTGATAAAGAAGATGAAATACTGGCACACGCAAGTCTCGAAACACCAGGATATGACAGTATTAGTATCAGGACTTGCCGTAGAAGGTAGTGGTCTACGTTACTACATTCTTTATTGGAAACCTAAAATATAGGCGTTTACAAAAAGATGAAAAAAGCAGATCTTATAATGAAAAAGAAACCAGGGAAGCACCCAACTTTTCCTCAAAACTATCGTCCTTATCAGCCTTCTACAAGCAATAAGCAAAGTAGCAGAAACGGTGATACTCAGAAGACTCTGGGAACAAGTCAAAGAATTAAACATCTTGCCAGAAGAACAATTTGGATTCAGAAAGGAGCAATCAATGGAACTTCAAGTTCTATTCTTAGCGTTTGACGTTTGACAGCGTATGGCACGAAGTATTACCATACAAAATGACAGATGGGGATTTCAAGAGCAATGACGAATTTGGTAGCGTCATTTCTGGAAAACAGGGAAGTTAGGATAAAGATTAATCAGGAAAAGACCATAGCAGTTTTGTTTAAGAAAAGACATCACCACCCATATGAAGATATAATGATGGGAGAAGACAACATCGAATGGACTAGATCAGTAAAATACCTAGGAGTCACCATGGATCAAAAATTATTTTTTAAATAACACGTTGACGGCGTAGTAAAGAAACCAAGCTTGGAGGACTAATTGAAAGGAGAAGCCCATTAAATTGAAGAATAAAATCAACAATAATAATGCCCATCTTAACGTATACAACGGTGGATTGGGGCCACGTATGCAAAACTACCATGACAAAAGTACAGGTGCAACAAAACAGATGTCTACGGAAAGCGGTAAACCTTGGTACATAAGAAACAACAAGTTATTCCACGATTTAGAAGTAAGAAAAATTACAGATACCATGAAAGGAAAAGCCAGGAAGATCTACGAAGGCACAAGGGAATTAATAGAGTACGACGGGTCCTGGAAACGTGAAAGGCCAGCTCCGGCAGCTCCGGCAGCAGTAACGAACCAGAAGACAACATAGCGCCAAAGCAGCAAAAGAGTCACCAGAGAAAGAACGCTACTGAAAACCGCAAGATACAGAAGATTGAACAAAGAGAAAAGCAGGCAACAATAGCCAGCTACCAGAAATAAAGTGCAAGAGCACTGTCTTGGCAAAAGTAGATGAGGACCGCAGTTTCTGCAAAAAGCCATTAAGTTGTCCGACATTGATGAGGCCTTCTCAGAAGTGAGAAGTGGTGGAAGGTGGAGGAGAGCATGCCGTTCAGACAACCAAATGACAGAATGACAGGCTCTTCATCTCAGGCTCAGTAACCTGCGTTCGCGTTAAGATACCATTTTCCTGAAGATCATACTGAGCGTTTAGTGTAGATTTAAAAATTAATTTTCATCTTTTGCGAATCCTTGAGTAATCTCGTTTTTGATAATTCCTTTATGCCCTGGTATCCATAGCAAAGTTACTTTGTTGTGTTTAGCCCTTTGCTTAAGAAACTGTTTGCAGTTCCAGGTCCTAAAAGTGGTAGAACGCAGAGCCTTTAAAGCAGCTTGGCCAATATTCGGGTTAAAGTAAGGCATTTTTTAATGCACTCTAGAGTACAGAAGCTTTGCTTCAACCTTTTTTTCAAACCGATTAGTCTGAAAACGAACGTATGTAGGTTTATCAGGCTAAAATAGGTTCTTTCATACATACCTCAAAACGTGGAGATTTATGAGAAACTGGGGGGTGAAACCAATAACTTTCAATTTTTTAACAATTTTTGTAGGACTATAGCCACCTCTAATATATTTTTCTGTTGAAGGAATTAAAAACACAATTTTTTCTCTCTTTAAAATAAAAATATTGCTTTTAGATTTAATGTTAAATAAATTATTATTATTAACCGTCATTGAGTCGTAAAAATACAAGATAGTATTTTAGACCCGAGATACTAATTAGAAATAAAAATGTATAGCAATAGTAACGTCCTTCAATTTTAAGTAAAAATCGTTTACCATCAATTAGCACTCGAAACTTTAAACTACTTTAAATAGAGAGAAAGTAGTAAAATTTATTTTTCACAAGCTGTAAATATAAATTTATTTCGCTATTGTTACAAATTCTCAATTTTCCTTTCATACCTCTGACGGTGGGTGTGTTGTTTTGTGGAAATTTTGTGCATATGTAAAGAAATATATTTTGATTTTATAATTATTTATAATAAACTTCTTATTAGATATTGAAACTGAAGGAGAAAAAACAAGTAAGTCAGTTTTTTGGTAAAAATGAGTTCCACGACGGAGGAGACACGCCACAGCGTCAATCTCCCAACCCCACATTGCACCACGTGGGTTACACTCCTACACACACTTACACTGACACCAAAAAGAAACTACCTTTTAGGCACGTTCATTCAACAAGGAAGAAAGGAAACGGAAGTAAGAAGACCAACTCCAGGATCAAAGAAAGAGGGTTTGTGAGAGCAGTGCCGATGACAGACAGATGCTAACTCCTTCCCAACATTCCATCCATCCCCTGAAAAGGACGCAAGTCCTACAACAGGGTCCTCATACGCACCAAACTCCTAAAAATCTCCATATTTTTCTTCCAAAGAACTCATTCTTTAACTTTAACTTAGTTATGCGTATAGAGATTTGACTAATTGTATAACGATATTACCGAAAACTCCCGGAGAAGAGGAAAATAGTAGGTATCCTGGGCACCAGGTTCTCCAAAGATCACTTCAGATGTCATATTCGTTTTTAGCAAGCCCAAAAAACTCCAAGTACTGAGTTTTGACTAAATGTATAACGATTTTACCGAAAACTCCAGGAGAAGAGGTACACTGGATTTATATTGGGCACTAGGTACTCTGGAGATCACTCCCGATGTTATATTTGATTTTAGAAGACAAAAAACTCCCGAGAAATAAGTTTTGACTAATTGTATTACGATATTACCGAAAACTCCCGGAGAAGAGGAAAACAGTAGGTATCCTGGGCACCAGGTTCTCCAAAGATCACTTCAGATGTCATTTTCGTTTTTAGCAAGCCCAAAAAACCCCAAGTACTGAGTTTTGACTAATTGTATAACGATTTTACCAAAAACTCCAGGAGAAGAGGTACACTGGATTTATACTGGGCACTAGGTACTCTGGAGATCACTCCCGATGTTATATTTGATTTTAGAAGACCAAAAACTCCCGAGAAATGAGTTTTGACTAATTGTATTACGATATTACCGAAAACTCCCGGAGAAGAGGAAAACAGTAGGTATCCTGGGCACCAGGTTCTCCAAAGATCACTTCAGATGTCATTTTCGTTTTTAGCAAGCCCAAAAAACCCCAAGTACTGAGTTTTGACTAATTGAATAACGATTTTAGCGAAAACTCCAGGAGAAGAGGTAAACAGGAGTTATACTGGGCACTAGGTACTCTGGACATCACTCCCGATGTTATGTTTGATTTAAGAAGACCAAAAACTCCCGATTAATGAGTTTTGACTAAATGTGTTAGGTACGATATTACCGAAAACTCCAGGAGAAGAGGTAAACAGTAGGTATCCTGGGCACCAGGTTCTTTAAAGATCACTTCAGATGTCATATTCGTTTTTAGCAAGCCCAAAAAACCCCAAGTACTGAGTTTTGACTAATTGTATAACGATTTTACCGAAAACTCCTAGAGAAGAGGTAAACAGGATTTATACTGTGCACTAGGTACTCTGGAGATCACTCCCGATGTTATATTTGATCTTAGAAGAGCAAAAACACCCGGGTAATGAGTTTTGAATAATTGTAGAACGATATTACCGAAAACTCCAGGAGACGTGGTAAACAGTAGGTATCCTAGGCACCAGGTACTCTGGAGATGACATTCGAAGCCATATTCGTTTGCAGTGAGCCCAAAAACCCTTCGAGTAATGCGTTTTGACTAATTGTATAACGATATTAGCAAAAACTCTACGAGAAGAAGTGAACAGAAGGCATCCTGGTGTACTTTGGAGATCACTTTCAATGTGCCTCATCTAGACTGTAAATTTTTTTATACTCATGTAGATTTCTACCATTAAGTCATTCTGTTCTTTGCTTCACTTTCTGTTTTCTATAGACACATCTTATTTGCTATTTTGTTCTTTCATTAGACAACATAAAACTTATTATACCAATTGTGTCTGTTCTTCTGTAATAATGAAGAGCAAAGTAAGACCAAGACAATCTTGGTCTTGGTCTTCCTGATCCAGTCTTGACCTTGGTCTTGCATAATCGGTATTGGTTCTTGTTGATGATGACCTGGTCTTGATCTTGTAAGTCAAAGGATAGTATTCTTCTTGATTATGGTCCTGCCTTTTCGCAAGACCAAGACCAAGATTTTAAGACCAAGACTGCATCACAAGACCAATTTTGCTCATCACTATATCTGTTGTTACTTTTAATATTTCTAATATGCTGTTTCTTGACTTCTTTAACACTATGTTTAGGTACTTCACATACTTCTATATATTGTTTTCTGTAGTATTTAACTCCTGTATAATCTCTTCTACAAATCAATTTAGTTCTTTACTTGGTGTTCTCTTTTCTTTAAAAGTTTCTTATTTGCAATATATCTTGGCGTTTTCTTGTTCATTTCGATAATACTTTTAGCTAGTTATCAACACAGTTTCTTAATAGCGAGACAGAATATGAACCATATCAAAAACAATTAGAAAAAAATAGCGTTAAATTAGACTCTATTGACAAACATTTGTGCTTTATTGAAAATATAAACTAACAACAATTTATAGATAAATGCAATTAATTTAACGCATTAATTGAGAAATAAAACGGCAATAATCCAAAATAATTACAAGAAAATAAACGTTTCAAACAGAGAGACAGACTTCCATCTCGTTAAATTGAAATGTTTAGATTGATCTGTCGAGTACACACCAACACACCCACTCGAAAATTAAATTAGAAAAGTGTGGAACAGAGTTTCCCATCACACAAAAGTTGCTCAAAGCGAATATGCGCTCAGTTATATATCCACACTTTGCAAGAAGATTTGTTTCTGTATTCGGGATAAATAGAAGACGCTGAATGCATAATTTTCTCTGTCGAGTAGGTGAATGAATACAATTTGGAACTACGTGGAATTGTAATATAGTTTAATAAATCTCTTTAAATGCACGAGAATAGATTGTGTAGTGATTCTGATAACAAACCAATCATGATAGTTTACATATTTATTAAAAAGAAAGTCGTACAAAAATACATTCAAAGATTCCCATTTTTGTCCATTTTGATTGTTATGCTTTTATCTTAAAATCGAAATACTTATTGAGAATCAGCATACATACTTATCTTAATGCTTCATTACTTTTGCTTTACAGATCCTTCTTCACCAACAAACGGAAATTAATTATTTAACCTCTTGTTATGACTTGAGTGACACTTTCATTTTCAGAAGAGGTACAATATCTTGGAGTTATCTTCGACAGAAAATTTACGCGCACTTCACACCTCATAAACATAACCTCGAAAGCTGCAATGGCCATCTGGATCATCTCTAGGCTTTTTGGAAAACATGTGGTGATAAACCTTAAATAATCTTTGGGTCATATTAAAGTAAAGAACCAGAAGACAACAAAGGGCAAAACTGACAAAAAAGTCACCTAAGGAAAACGTTCCCCCAGACCGCACAAAGAGTAAAGCACGCAACAATAATAGACGCATATGAGGACCGCAATTTTTCCCCAAAGCCCATTGAGGAGTCTGAAATTACTAAGGCAGGGTTGTAAAAGAAGAAAAGGAGCATGCTGTTCAGACAAATAAGTCAATACCAGAATAACATATCCTCCATCTTGGGCTTAGATACCTGCGTGCTTGCCTGCAAACCTAGAGATCCAACAACTAGATAGGATAAAAAGCAGTTGGCAAGGGAGGCCCAGAAAAAACTCCTGAGAATCAGTATACACACTTATCTTAGTGCTTCATTACTTTTGTTTTACAGATCTTCCTTTACCAACAGAAGGAAATCAATTATTCAACCTCCTATTATGAATTGAGTGACACTTTCATTTTAAAAATAGGGAAAATATCCTTGACAGGAAATTTACTTTCAATCCACACTTCACAAAAACAACCTCGAAAGCAATAATGCCGTTTGTATCTTCCGTATGCTTCGGAAAACATGAGGTGTTAAACTTAAAATGATCTATGGGGCATAGCTAACGGTTTTCAGACCATTAAACACCAAGTGAAACAAAATAACGAAACAAAAGGCAATAATAGAGTTGCAAAAGTTCCAAAGACTCGTTTGTATATTAATTAGTGGCGCAATGAGATCGTATCCTAGTTCGGCTTTGGAGGTAATTTTAGATCTTCCCTTTTTGTATTTAAATGTAAAGAGAATTGCTCTGGAAGGATATAAATTAATATTACAAGAAAAAAATAAAATCGTCTGTATTTTTTATATATTGAAGCACGTTCAATAACAAACGATAAATGATAATGAAAAAAAATTGGAATAGATCCGGAGTGACTATCCCATTTAATGTACATGAATGAGTCAACAATTAATAAGTAAACAGGCCATTCATAAGTTAGGAACGAAGCGAAAACAGATGATAACAGGTAGAAATTCAAAGAGGAAAAGCATCAGGCGTTTGCAATCAATAAATCAATCAAGGGTGGGCGATGACAAAGGCACGTGCTGGACGTGCGACTGAACATCGTCTGTTAGTTTGAAAACAATCGGTTTATGCATGCAAAAAGCTTCATTCAGGTGGTTCCCCTGACAAGTATACTTTATTGAAAGCCTTAATTCGACTTACCCTTTGTAGTATTACGCCCAAAAAGGGTCAAGTAAATATTGCTTTATAGATAAAATAGATAGTAAAATAAAAGTATCTGAAGAAGTTATGATAGTGTCCTTAAAAAGTGTTATAAATACATTGTTTAAATTGCTGATTTTTTATTGTTAAACTGGCTAACCTGGCTAACCTGGCGAACTTCGTCTTTCTCTTTTACCGATTTGAAATTTTTTTACGATTTTTGTTTTTATCATTTTTATCATATTTTCTCGTTAGTTTCCAAATTCTTTTCTTTGTTTTTTTGTAATTTATCGATTATATCTATTAGATATTAACTGCGCCACTTTACGATGGCATCATAGTAGTTAAGTAAAAAAGTTTACCTAGTTTATATACGAGATACTAACAGCGCCACCTCTCGGTAGCGTCATGGTATTTAATTAAGTAAATATTTGAGATATCAACTGCGCCACCTGATGGTTGTGCCATAGTACTTAGTATGGAAAGAGTTGGTCCTCCAGGTCAAAATACAGCCTGAGACAATCGTTGTTGACATTGACAGTTTGTTAACAAAATTTGGTACAGCTTTTGTCATTCAAATTGACAGGTGTATGCAACATATTGAAGTTTGGGAACTAATACAAACAGATTCTTAGCAAAAACTGTCATTTTTAGTTTGACATTGACAGTTTAAAGTACAAATAAATGTCAAATTGAAAGTAAAAGCACAACCTGACACAGTTGTTGTTGATATTGACAATTGTTTCTCGTTTTCTATGTATTTTTGGTTTTGTCATTTTAATCATATTTTGTGGTTAGTTTTCAGGTTTATACTATTTTTTCGTTGCATTTTGTAATTTGTCGATTAGATACATTAGATATTAACTGCGCACCTTACGATGGTGTCATAGTAATTAATTAAACAATTTTTACTCCTTTATATAAGACACTAATTGCACCACTTTTCGGTGGCGTAACAGTATCGTTTAAATATTTGAGATATCAACTGCGCCATCTGACGGTGGCCTTATATATACCTATACACCGTGCGTCAGAGAAACTGCATAGAAGTAAAACGCTGTAATTTGTTCATTTTATTGAAATTGAATGAAAATTGTCACAAAGCAAGTCAAATTTAAGAATCAATTCAAATTTGTTCGAAAATGCCAACTTTGGCGCAAACTATGGCCTTCAGACGGCCAACGAAGGCATCGCACGCCGCACGAAATGGCTCTGCGGTATTTTGGCCCATTCCCGGCGAAGCGCTTTCTTAAGATGTTCTAAACTTTGGTATTTTTTAGTGCCAACTTTACTTTCGAAAATACCCCAGGTGCAGTAGTCTAGCGGATTAGCATCCGGTGGTTTTGGCGGCCATTGTACAGTGGAAATGAACCTCTTTTTTCATCCATTCTTAGTTGATGCGTGCTGAGTGCGATGGTGGAGTCCTGTTGGAATATCCATGGTCTGCGGCCGAAATATTTGCGTACCCAAGGCTTCAGTGCTCCGTCCAGAATATTTTCCCGATAATATTCGGCATTTATTTTGACCCCTCGGTCGATGGAAACGAGCGGAGAGCGACCATCAGCCGTGATGGCGGCGCACACCATCACCATGGCTGGCTTTTCAGTTCTGGTGGCCAACCGAAAGTCCAAATTTGCAGCTGACCTAGCTGGTAAGTAAACCCGATCATTTTGTTTGTTTACAACTTGCTGGACAACGAATGGTTTGTCATCAGACAAAAACCAAGTTTGGCTACTGGCCACTTTCGTGCAAGCAACTCTTTGGCTCTTTCGAACCTAACTTTTTTTTGTGCATAGATAAGAGCTTGCGCTTTTTGGAACTTCAATGGCTTTAGTTTGAGTTTATTTTTCAATATGCGTCGCATCGGACTTTCCGATATTTTTAGCTCACGATTCATTTGTCGGCCACTGCGGTGCGGATTTCGATCATTTCTGGCCTTCATTTTCCGAACCATTTCTGATGCTGTTGCCGATTTTTTTGCACCACTTCCTGGGCGTCGTTTTGTGCTACCAGTATCAAGGTAACGAGTGATGGTACTAGAAACAAAAGATTGATTCACACGTAAATACTGGAGGGCTTCAACGATAGCCTCTTGAGATTTTCCACCCAAATATAAAGCAATCACACTATCGCGCTTAAACTCCATCACCAATAACTTTTTTTATGTTAAACCAAACCAAAAATGCTTTTGCTCGCTTGTAAACAATATAATGAACTGTCACTGGAATAAATTTGAGCGCTCTGTCATTAGTAGTTTGACAGATACATCGGTCTGAAGGTGTATGCAGTTTCTCTGACGCACTTGGTATAGATGTTCAAGGAAAAAAATCTTAAATAATGCGCTTTACTCTAGCTTATAATTTTTATATAAATTTAATATTAATATATCTACCTGTAGAATAAAAAATGTACATATAAAATTTTATTTTTCATCAAGTTGTAGTAGATCTTGAGTACAGAGTAGGATCGGTTGCCTGGCAATACATCTCGTCACTTTGAAGTTCATTGGAGCGCCCTATCAAAGGAAATTTTCCACCGTTGTTGGTAGAGGAATGCCAGCAATATGCAATACAAGAGCGCTGCAATATCACTTGAAATATTTCGAAAACCCTTCAAAAGATTTTTATTACTATCTACTTTTTTCTGGATTTTTGTTGAAGCGCTTTACACCAACTTTTCCATATTAAATATTTTATATTCTTAAATTCAATAATCTCGATTTTTCTTTTTTGAACTACGAAGTTCAAACAGTAGAACTCAAAACAGGAAAATTGCAAAAATCCAAAATACAAAGAATAATACAAATAAATGAAATAAATTTAATTTATCTTTTTACCTTTCGATACTGTATAAATACAATTATTTATAGATGGAAATTAAACATATAGATCAAATTAAAGTATAGCCAAATAATAAAATTCAAAGGCAACCTAAAGGCATTAAAGCTTCAAGGAACATATATGTGTAAAGGTAGCCTTTTCCTCCACAAAATGGCTAAATTTTACCCAATTTAGTTATAGATCAGTAACTCGGATGGACCTTTTCGAATAAATTTGGAAGTAGGGGAAAGAAGGGTAAGACCGGGTAGCTAACACTTTTCGGCATGTTAAAGCCAAATTACTTCAACTAGAGCTTGCTTGATAGAACGACCTGACGTATTGTTTATCGTATCACAATATAATGTTTCAGAAAAGTCGTAGATTCATTACTTTTTCCAGAAAAATATGTTTTTCTCAAAATGTCAAATCACCCGATCTTACCCCACTAGTGGGGTAAGATCGGGTGCACATATTAACTTGATGGAAAACTATAAAAACTACATTTTAATTCAGAAAACTTTAATTTTAACAAAAAATATTAATCTTACGAACAAAAATCACATTGAAAGAAAGTATCTTCTTCGCCCGCTCCACTGCAGCCTTCGTGAGCCCAGTCAAAACACTTTCCACATTGGATCCATCCTTCTCCTTGTTTTGAGTTAGAAAAAGATTCGTTGCAGTATAAACAATGATCGTCGGACTTGTTATCCTCCCCATCGGAAGAATCATCAGACGAGATCGATGTAGAGGTTACAAGAATTTTTGAGGAGACTTTTTTCTTTTTCTGAGCCTTGGTACGCTTGTGTGTTTGATTGTTTGGTTTCGATGTTGTCTGCTTATTTGGTTTATTTGAGTCATCAATAACCAATTTTCTTTTCTGTGACGTTATTTTTCTTTCATTTTCTTTTTTCTTTTCCTCTAACTGAGATTCGAGTTCTGTTTTGTATGGTGAAGAAGTTAATATTGCACATTTCCCTTTTCGTTTATCTGTTCTTTCTGTTTTCTTTCTTTCAGCAGAAGGTGGTGGCATCAGATGTTTGGGTGATATATCAAAAGCTGTTGATGCAGCTGGCTTTGCATCCGTAAAAATTTGTGGTTCTAAACTTTTAGAACAGCAGGGTTCATTTGGAAATGGTTCGTCAATATTGGTTTGTATTGGTTCGTTAATCTCAACTACCGTTTCACACGTTGTTTGTGCAGGTTTTTCTTCTGTTGCTGGGTCCACTTGTAGAACAACATCTGCTTCTGCCTGTGGAGGTGGGTCTCCTTCTTGAACTGCATTTGTCTCTACCGAAACAGGTCTATCTGTAGTTGTTGAGGGAGCAAACAGGTGATCAGGAAAAATATTTCGGTTTAAAGGATATATTCCTGTTTGCTTGAATCCATTTACTGCCGTCCGCATTCCTGCTGCCTTAAGGAAAGCTGCACCATACAGTTTAGCTACTTGTTGAATTGTAACAGCTCTACCAGGATGTGTTGCAAGCCACTGGCGCACCTCCTGTTGATAATAGGTGCTCAATGGAGCCATGAAGGTCACGTCTAGCGGCTGGAGTCGATGAGAACAATGTGGTGGCAAGCACAACAACACAACATTGTTTTCTCTGGCCATATTAATAAGTTCGAGACTCTTTGTGTGGGTAGTATGACCGTCCAAAATCAGAAGGACTGGTTTTTCAGACGTTGGTTTAGAAAACTCAATAAATCTTCGAAACCAATACACGAAAATGTCTGTTTGCATCCATCCAGAAGGGTGATATTGAGCGAAACTTCCCGGTGGTGCATCGTCAAGCAGCTCGGGATTTTCTCTCTTTCGAGGAAAAACAAACATTGTTGGCATAAAATTTCCGGCCGCATTCATGCAAGTTTCAGCAGTAACCAAAACGCCTCGTTCGGCTGATACCAATGCTCCACCCTTTTTTTTTCCTCGTGAAGCTAGGATTTTGGATGGTTTGTTGGGAACTGTGGTTATTCCCGTCTCATCGACGTTATAAATAAAATATCACTAGGAGAAAAATTGTGTTTTTTATACAAACCCTCCAACAGATCGAAAAATTTATAAACAGCTTGTTTATTGAATCCCATGGCCCTTGCTATTGAAGTGTTTTCTGGAAATCGAAGAGAAATATTGTTCTTATGCCTCTTTAAAAAACCATATAACCAGTCTTTTCCGGCCATCTTAGTTTCTTCATTGAATTTGTGTTTCAAATTATTTTTAGTTGCAAGATCAAACGCTAATCTTCTGACATCACTCAAAGTTAAACCAAACAATCTACTATCTAACAGCAATATAATATGTGCTCTAGAAATTCTTTTTCTTGCTCTTCAGAAAATATCGTCGTACAAGGTCCCAAGCTACCTTTTCTAGCGGCTTGGCTAGAAGTTAGTTGATTTGTTCTAGCCTTTTTTACTCGATCTTCTAAAGTAGACTGAGGAACATTGAAGGCTTTTGAGGCTTTTAGGTATCCCATGCGTCCAGACAATACTTCCTCTATAGCGCCTTTCATACTTTCCTGGCTCCAGGATTGCCGATTTGTCTTTCTCTCGTAAGTTCTAGGCATATTGTCTCTGTAAAAATAGAACAATGGATTAAAATCGGAAATAATGGGGTAAGATCGGGTAGTACCCGATTTTGCCCCACTCGGACTACCCGGTCTTGCCCCAAGTACAGAATTTAAGAAAATGCTCTAAAACCAGTCTGATATTTAAATTATTCCTTCATTCTTATGCATATATTGAACCTTATTTGTCATATAATAGGTGATACTGAAGCAAGTTTTCATAACTATAAATGCCAATAAGTAATGATCGTTCAAATTGCAAGCAACATTAGAGAAGCGACATGCAAAAACAAACTTACCTCAACTGACAACGTACGTTCTCCAGCATCGACTCGATACTACTGCCGCCAAGTCGTCTCAGCTTACGGAATGTATTTTACGTTCTGTGCTCCAGGTGGCATTAGTAGTAGCTAGTAGCAGCACAGTCAAGGTACCCGATCTCATCCCACTACCCAGTTTTACCCTTCTTTCCCCTACCCTCAATAGAAACGAATAATCAAAACTCACTTATCAAGTTTACAACCAAGAGGAAACTTTCTTCTTAGCCTTCATTTCATCCGTTTTTTAGGCAATGAAAAACAGCTACAATAAACAGAAAAATATGACTCTTCTTTACTATTGGAGAGTAAATTGACATACCAACCCTAAGGCTACTTCTGTAGATTTTGTTTGAGGTTAGACCAAGAAAATCAATTGTTTACTTGTATCGTTGATAAAATATGTGTCTTTTGAATCAAATACAAATGCCTAAATGATCTTAAAAATGCTTAAAAATAATCTAATTTCACGAAGTCGCGACTAGTTTCAAGAAACCTTTCATCAAATACAAACAGGTTAGGTCTCGAACCTCGCGCAGTCAATTAAGATTACAAGAAAAAAATTAGGTTTCCACTCGTTTCATACGTGCTGTTAAAGTAAGATACATAAAAACTTGACTATGATTTAGAAGTTTCACGAGCAAATCTGAGTATCTTGGTATTACTTTTCTTGTTTGGAAACAAGTTATAAAGTTTGTTCCATTTTATTGGCACCACCCTGTATATATTAAAAAAGTGTATTTTTGGTTAATATATAGTTAAAAGTTTCAGTTAAAATTTTTGTATTTAAATTATTGAATACTTAATATTCTAATTAATTTGAGTTAAAAAATTGCCGCGGGTACCACCACTATTAATAGGGTCGCGTAACACAGAAGTACGTGCAAATTTAAATATTTTACTGATTATAGTACGGGCGGTTTCGCACGGAATGTCGGTGCGGAATATTTCGTTAAATAATTCATTAAACTATAAAGTAATACTTAAGAGAAAAATGACAATATAAACGAATCAAAATAAAATTTCGCAAAAGCGTCTGCCACAAAACAAGAAATAACTAACAACGAACACAACAGTGAAAAGTTTAATTACTTTTTTCTGTCCACGTTTTAAAAAGCACAAAGAGACAAAAGCGTTGTTGGATTTGTGTGAATCTCCTTCTATCTCATCCTTTTTCCCGAAAAATGTTTCTTTCCACAAGCTAGCTGCCTGGCAATGGAAGCCCATATCTCCGCCCCCACATTAAAACCACGCCTCAATGGGGGCCCAGTCTGGATTGGTTCAACTCCCACTTGCTACTCTTCTCGGTATCAACAACATATTCACAATTCAGTTTCAAATCAGTACTCATTAAATAAACAGTGCAGTGCGTCAGTATCCTGAAACATGCTGAACAATCTGGGCCCTGTCGGTAAGTTAGTGGGGGCACTAATTGACGTTAAAGTCTTTAGTGATTCAGCGTACTAACGATAGGCTAGTTAAATGGGCTAAATTGAAGCTGCCTCGCCCTCATTAGGCCAATATCGCACACCAGTCCTGGTAGGCCATCTAATTAGGATCAACTAGACAAGATTTCTATCAACTCTTTTACACTTTCAGTCAATATTTGCCGGTCCGAACGGTACTCCTTCAAGACATCGCGAACCGTTAACAATTTATTTATAACGCGCATACAAATTAGATTTTATTTAAGTGATCTATATCTTTAGTGCAACTATTCTTATATCTATATACCATTTCCAATTAGTGACATTTCTTAATATGTTAGTACGTATGTTAGGTATTATACATTTTTTTAATCCATACAAGTGCTCTATCTTATTTCTTCTATAATTTATGACTTAAATTTCAATATTTAACTTCATTGATTAAAAATTATTTTTTTTTATTGAATTACTTCCACCTATACAAACGTATAGGTACTGGATATGTGTTAAAAAAACGTTTCTAAATTTGTGGAAAATGAACTAAATACTGAAATTGGAAATGGTGTAGTTATTTAATATAACAATATTAAGATATATGTATATAATGGTTAATTATGTGAAATTTGGACTGTGATACCATTAAATTATACGAATTAAAATGACTTCCACAACTAGAAAAGTGTCATATAAAGAGTTTTTTAATTTTTATAAAAGTGGTTTTTAACTTCTGGTTACTATGATGGTTGGTACGTAAATTATACTTTTTTAACAAAAAATCTAATAATATGTAATAAAAAAAATTAAAAATCAATCTCACAATCCAAGAAAAATGATTTTATCATCAAGAAATTGTTTTTACATAATGAAAGGTAGCTTTTTTATTCTTTAGAAACCGCGAGTAACTTTACACTCGTCCTCTGAGAGGCTTCTCTGTCCGTCGTGTTTATTTACTTTTTTAACTTCCCGCTAAAAAAAATTAAATTTTTTTTTTAAATCAGGAAGTTATTGGTTTCACCCCGTTTTTCGAAAATCGAGTTTTCATCGAATCTCAACGTTTTGAGATCTTAGGAACCTCCCCTGACTATTTTTACGAGGGTGTCTGTATGTCTGTATGTACGTGTGGATGTGTGTGTGTGTGGATGTATGTAAACCTTTTATAACTTTTGAACGGCTTGACCGATCGGAATGAAGTAAAAAGCATTCCAAAGAGTTCCATCTAACTTAGATTCCCTGTAAGTTTGAACCGATTCGAGCCGGTAGATTTCGAGAAATTTCAAAATAACCGAAAAAAACAATTGGTAAAAATGATGTTTTTTGGGCATATCTTTTTGGCTATTGCATCGATCAATTTCATAACCTAATCAGCTCTCAAGTTTAAAAAGCCACGTTGAATGCCGTTTTGCAAATTAAAATCGGTTGATTCGTTCGTGAGATATCGTTGTCGAAAAATTTCAAAAAAAGTGTTTTTTTCAATAACTTAGATATTTTTTGACTAACCGATTTTGCACTCCCGGTAACGTTTTTAGGTCTCAAAAAACTGCGTCGAATGCCATCTTGAACATCAAAATCGAATAAGGCGTTAAAAAGTTATGGCTTTTTAAACATTTCAAAAAAGTCAAAAACGTCAAAATACGTCACGTTACTATAACTTTGCGGTTAAAACTAGCGGGAAGTTGCAAGGATGGCCTTTAAGGTCAACCTCTTTTCGAATTTTTTTTTATGTTATCCTTTTGTAATAAACTACTTTTATTATCTATTTTTTAAATTTCTATATTTCTTACTATTTTTGATTAATTTTCAACTCAAAACTAAAACTAGCAACCGATTTCCTTAAGGGTGACTCCCGAAAAACTAAAAAAAAATATGTTCTTAAGAAAACTCCATAGAACTAGTCACTGATTTGATTGAACATTTTGACGAAATTGGAACTAAACGTTACTAACTTCACTCTGCTGTCATTTGTGTAGTTGTCATTTTCACGCGTCAATTTTTTGACAGATTGAAGTTTAGTTAGTTGTTTACATGTGGTCAAAAAAGAATTGTTTCAAATTAATATCTTCATAAAAAAATCGTAATGGAATTCAAACGTAACAGTGTAATTGCACTGTATTTGGCTGGAAATAGTTCGTCAGCTCCAGCATTTGAATGTGAATAAAAACGAACAACGCAACAGAGGTGGTCCTAAAAAGATCACAACAAAAGAAATTATTCCAAAGGTGAAGAAATGAATCCAATGAAATACTCGTCAAAGTGCCAATCAATTAACAGCAGGTCTGCCTGTTTCACGATACAGCATTCAAACCATATTGAAAAATGAACTACACTTAAAGCCCTACAGGATACAAAAAGTTAAAGATCTGACGGAGGAACAAAAAAAAGTTAGGCTTGAAAGAACACAAGCTTTGAAGGCCTTGGCCAACCGTGGTGAGATTCCAAAAATTGTCTTTCCTGATGAGAAAATTTTCACCATTCAACAGTAGGTATGTGAAGAAACATCATGATCGTGTTTGGTTAGAGCACAAGTCCAACGTTAATTTGGATCTAAAACTTCCATCCGCAAGCAAACACCAGCTTCTGTTATGGTTTTGGCTGCAGTGACTGCTGATGGATGCACTCCTCAGGGAGTCAAAGTAAACCAAGAGGTGTACCTCCAAAAGATCATTAACGATGCTTTGCTACCTTGGGCACGTAAACACTTTGGTATCAACCGTTGGACATTCCAACAGAACTCCACAGCAATTTTTACAAAAATGCGTTCCGCGGCTGATATCGTCGAAAGTATGGCCACCAAATTCACCGGACTTAAATCCCATGGATTTCTTCATAGGGTCTGATTTGGAGAGTAACATGCCCACTAAAAAATACAATGCAATACAAATGCTGGTTTTGCGACTTTTTGTTTGAAAACGATAATAATATTTAAATTTCTTTAACACAATTCCGCCATGAAGTGCTCTTCTACGAGTATAGTACCTACATTTGTAATTAACTTCAATAAATAACATCATTAGAATAAACTTAGAATAATTGTTAATTAAACGCAAAGATAATGCAAGAAATTAAGACACTCATTAACTACTGACTAAAAATGACATTAAGTGAGTAAATCTTTCCATAAACCCAATTAAGTTTACATATCGATATGTCTTCAATTTTTAGGTTAAATAACAATTTTACTAATCCTTATAGTCGTCAAGTTATTTTACTTTCTTACTTTTAACCTAGTTGGCACTCGATTAAGTCTTTACCGATTTTCTCTACGATAAATTGAAGTAAATTTTTCATTTTTTCTTGCAGGTATTAAAGAAATGTGCGTGGAAGACATAAAACGACACCAAGGCGATCTAAAAATTCTTGATCAGCCTCGTTTAGGCGGATTATGCGACGGTCTTTCGGGTATTGGAAATTCGCTAAGTAACAGCTCAAATGAAGGTGATAAACCATCAAAGCAAAAAAGGCATCGAACTAGGTTTACTCCTGCACAACTCAACGAATTAGAGCGATGCTTTTCCAAGACTCATTATCCAGATATATTTATGAGAGAAGAAATTGCTATGAGAATTGGTCTTACCGAATCACGAGTACAGGTAAGATAAGTACGTATTTTCGGGTAGGGGATCAAGAAAAGTAATTACTAAATTCGGGCCGGTTTAAAAAAAAAACATTGTACGTAATACGTCCCAAAAGTGCTTTTACTGGACTCGCAGGCTTGCAGAACTCGCCTGCGGCTCACCCTGCAATTGCCCACTCTTCCAGTAAAAGACCACTTTCGGGACTTGTTACGTAAACTACTATTCTATATATCAAGAAATTACTTTTTTTTTTCATCTATAAATTGATCCATAATTGCTCTCTCAGAATCCGCAACTGCTACAGTAATTAGTCATTTTTTTTAATTAATTATTTGCAATTAAAAGTGCGGAATTTGTTTGTTTTGTATCTCAACAAATTACAGTTTTTTTTCAAATTATTATTTATCAATAAATTGCCTCTTAAATGCTCTTTCAGAATCTGCGATTGCTCCAGTAATCAATTATTTTATAATTAATTATTTTCAATTAAAATTATGTATTTTTTTATATAAAAAAAATTAAAAACGGTAATTTGTTGAGATTAGAAAAAATAAATTCCGTAATTTTAATTGCAAATAATTAATTAAAAAATGCATTAATTACTGGAGCAATTGCGGATTCTAAGAGATCATTGAGGGAGAAATTTATGGATGAAAAAAAAAATACTGTAATTTGTTGAGATATACAAAAAACAAATCCTGTAGCTTAAATCGCAAATAATTAATTAAAAAATTAATTAATTACTGGAGCAATTGCGGATTCTAAGAAAGCATTTAGGGTGCAATTTATTGATGAAAAAATCAAAATAAAAAAAATGTAATTTGTTAAGATATAGAAAAAATAAATTCCGTAATTTTAATTGCAAATAATTAATTAAAAAATGCATTAATTACTGGAGCAATTGCGGATTCTAATAGACCATTGAGGGAGCAATTTATGGATGAAAAAAAATACTGTAATTTCTTGAGATATACAAAAAACAAATCATGTACCTTAAATTGCAAATAATTAATTAAAAAATTAATTAATTACTGGAACAATTGCGGATTCTAAGAAAGCATTAAGGGTGCAATTTATTGATGAAAAAATCAAAATAAAAAAATGTAATTTGTTAAGATATAGAAAAAATAAATTCCGTAATTTTAATTGCAAATAATTAATTAAACAATGCATTAATTACTGGAGCAATTGCGGATTCTAAGAGACCATTAAGGGAGCAATTTATGGATGAAAAAAAAAAAAAATACTGTAATTTGTTGAGATATAGAAAAAACAAATCCTGTACTTTTAATTGCAAATAATTAATTAAAAAATTAATTAATTACTGGAGCAATTGCGGATTATAAGAAAGCATTTATTAATGAAAAAAAAAATGTTATTTGTTGAGATATAGAAAAAATAAATTCCGTAATTTTAATTGCGAATAATTAATTAAAAAATTAATTAATTACTGGAGCAATTGAGGATTGTAAGGGAGAATTTAGGGAGCAATATATTAATGAAAAAAATAGATTAAAAACTGTAACTAGAATAAATATGTACCCTAATTTTAATTGCAAATAATTAATTAAAAAATTAATTTATTACTAGAGCAATTAAGGATTCTAAGGGAGAATTTAGGAAGCAATTTATTAATAAAAAATAATAATAGGAAACTGAAATTTGTTAAGATATAGAAAAAATAATTTCCGTAATTTTAATTGCAAAAAATTAATTAAAAAATTAATTAATTACTAGAGCAATTAAGGATTCTAGGGAAGAATTTAGGAAGCAATTTATTAATAAAAAATAATAATAAAAACCTGAAATTTGTTAGGATATAGAAAAAATAATTTCCGTAATTTTAATTACAAAAAATTAATTAAAAAATTAATTAATTACTAGAGCAATTAAGGATTCTAGGGGAGAATTTAGGAAGCAATTTATTAATAAAAAATAATAATAAAAACCTGAAATTTGTTAAGATATAAAAAAAATAATTTCCGTAATTTTAATTGCAAAAAATTAATTAAAAAATTAATTTATCACTAGAGCAATTAAGGATTCTAAGGGAGAATTTAGGAAGCAATTTATTAATAAAAAATAATAATAAGAACCTGAAATTTGTTAAGATATAGAAAAAGTAATTTCCGTAATTTTAATTGCAAAAAATTAATTAAAAAATTAATTAATTACTAGAGCAATTAAGGATTCTAAGGGAGAATTTAGGAAGCAATTTATTAATAAAAAATAATAATAAAAACCTGAAATTTGT
The DNA here is from genome assembly GCA_964028335.1 of Altica lythri. Lineage (NCBI taxonomy): Eukaryota > Metazoa > Arthropoda > Insecta > Coleoptera > Chrysomelidae > Altica > Altica lythri. Next base: position 6,753,412 of record OZ034809.1, read on the forward strand.
TAAGATATAGAAAAAATAATTTCCGTTATTTTAATTGCAAAAAATTATTTAAAAAATTAATTAATTACTAGAGCAATTAAGGATTCTAAGGGAGAATTTAGGAAGCAATTTATTAATAAAAAATAATAATAAAAACCTGAAATTTGTTAAGATATAGAAAAAATAAATTCCGTAATTTTAATTGCAAAAAATTAATTAAAAAATTAATTTATCACTAGAGCAATTAAGGATTCTAAGGGAGAATTTAGGAAGCAATTTATTAATAAAAAATAATAATAAAAACCTGAAATTTGTTAAGATATAGAAAAAGTAATTTCCGTAATTTTAATTGCAAAAAATTAATTAAAAAATTAATTTATTACTAAAGCAATTAAGGATTCTAAGGGAGAATTTAGGAAGCAATTTATTAATAAAAAATAATAATAAAAACCTGAAGTTTGTTAAGATATAGAAAAAATAAATTCCGTAATATTAATTGCAAAAAATTAATTAAAAAAATAATTAATTACTAGAGCAATTAAGGATTCTAAGGTAGAATTTAGGAAGCAATTTATTAATAAAAAATAATAATAAAAACCTGAAATTTGTTAAGATATAGAAAAAAATCATTTCCGTTATTTTAATTGCAAAAAATTAATTAAAAAATTAATTAATTACTAGAGCAATTAAGGATTCTAGGGGAGAATTTAGGAAGCAATTTATTAATAAAAAATAATAATAAAAACCTGAAATTTGTTAAGATATAAAAAAAATAATTTCCGTAATTTTAATTGCAAAAAATTAATTAAAAAATTAATTTATCACTAGAGCAATTAAGGATTCTAAGGGAGAATTTAGGAAGCAATTTATTAATAAAAAATAATAATAAAAACCTGAAATTTGTTAAGATATAGAAAAAGTAATTTCCGTAATTTTAATTGCAAAAAATTAATTAAAAAATTAATTAATTACTAGAGCAATTAAGGATTCTAAGGGAGAATTTAGGAAGCAATTTATTAATAAAAAATAATAATAAAAACCTGAAATTTGTTAAGATATAGAAAAAATAATTTCCGTTATTTTAATTGCAAAAAATTATTTAAAAAATTAATTAATTACTAGAGCAATTAAGGATTCTAAGGGAGAATTTAGGAAGCAATTTATTAATAAAAAATAATAATAAAAACCTGAAGTTTGTTAAGATATAGAAAAAATAAATTCCGTAATATTAATTGCAAAAAATTAATTAAAAAAATAATTAATTACTAGAGCAATTAAGGATTCTAAGGTAGAATTTAGGAAGCAATTTATTAATAAAAGATAATAATAAAAACCTGAAATTTGTTAAGATATAGAAAAAAATAATTTCCGTTATTTTAATTGCAAAAAATTAATTAAAAAATTAATTAATTACTAGAGCAATTAAGGATTCTAAGGGAGAATTTAGGAAGCAATTTATTAATAAAAAATAATAATAAGAACCTAAAATTTGTTAAGATATAGAAAAAATAGCTTCCGTAATTTTAATTGCAAAAAATTAATTAATTACTAGAGCAATTAAGGATTCTAAGGGAGAATTTAGGAAACAATTTATTAATAAAAAATAATAATAAAAACCTGAAATTTGTTAAGATATAGAAAAAATAATTTCCGTAATTTTAATTGCAAAAAATTAATTAAAAAAATGACTAATGACTGAAGCAATTGAGGCGTCTGAAAGAGCATTTAGGGAGCAATTTATTGATGAAAATAAAAAAATTAAAAAACTGTAACTAGAATAAATAAGTTCCGTAATTGCAAATAACTAATTAAAAAAATAATTAATCACTGGTGCAATTGCGGATTCTAAGAAAGCATTTTTTTAGGTATGAATTAAAAAAAATCTATTAATAATCTACGCTAACTTAATTGTGATAAAAAAATGTTACATTCGGTAGGACTCGCACCTGCGTTTTCTATCTATAGCCGATAGCGCGTTTAACCTTTCGGTCACAAAGAATCCGAAAAATCGTAAGTAATTTAAAAAAAGAAAGTAAAAAACTATTTTCCAAAAAAATAAATGAATTTATCATTATTTATACGTATCTATCAAATTGTTACTCAACGATGTTTTTAAACATCAACAAATTTTATTGTATGGTGTATTGATTCTTTACTTTAGAAGAAAGTATTCTTATAATAATAGAGTAGCCTTCTAACTTTTCTTGCAATCAATCAACTTCGATAAGTAATTTAATGAAACGGCAGCAGATAATAGCAAAGTCGGTGAAAGTGTTCAGTGAGTGATACTCCGTCAGTTTCGGCAACTGGGGCGTTAAATCTCTGCGGGCAGTGGATAACATATACTGTTGCCGGCGCGCCAGATGAGGATCCCCGATCCAAAGAGCGCTAATGGTGTTGGATTATTAACGTCCATACATCTCCCCGCAATGGAAAACCGCTGTCATGCGGCTCTGGGGAGTTTTGTGGCTTTCCCGGGGGGCCTTCGTTGCTAGAACCGACGAAATACTCAAATCTAATGCTACTGCCCGGGTTTTAGTTTTGTCCGCGTTTCAGGAAAGTGCTTTTATATTTTATAAAAATATATAAGTATCACTATATCACAAAATCTAATAATCTGAGCTTAATAATCAAAAAAGTAAATGTAGAAAAATTTTTAGAGAAAGCTCTAATAACAATTCAGTAGATCCGTTTTTTCATTTCCAACGGAATTTCAAATGGTTGAATGGGGTGCAAAAATAAGACTACTATGCCATGAATTTCGATAGCGGATTTAGACTTTACGACTTTCGATTACCTTTACGGCACCTTTTGAGCTCGATTAGCTTGCTAGATCATAAAATATTATGATTGCACAGAGGCGGGGAATATTATCCAGTTAATATTATCCAGTTTTTTTTTTAGATTGTTTTAAAAAATTGATGAGCATCGAAAAATAGAATTTACTCTTTTAAATATAGAAGTTCTGTGCCATATATTCACCGGTCGTACTAGTTAGGTTTATTATACTTCTTCCATTGGTTTATGGCACTCAGTTTAGGATCTTGGTACTCTGTATTAATTTGTAGTGGTCTAAGGGATATTCGCGATATGTTTATGGACGTACGCTAAAGTCTCTAAAATTTAGCGTGCTTTACAATTATACAAAATGTGTTTTATTGATTTAGTTAGAATGTTGGATAATCTGCATCTATGGTCTCCATTAAACAGTCTCTTGGTTTGCCGGTGTCCTTTTACCGATGCTGCATTTTTCACATAATGTTTCAGCATTTCTTGCGCATGTCTGTTCAAAATATCTTCAAGCTCCAGATCGGACGTTTTGGTACCCTTACAGCTAGATCTGGACCGTAGAATATTATGGCTGATCATTCTTTTGCTTGTTTTTCTATGTCCTGGCACTCATACTAGTTTAATACCAATCAATAGTCGTTTGCCTATCTGTATTTATATTGATCCTCTTAAACTGTTGTCTCTTCGACATTGCCTAAAACAGAGAATCTATGTTCTTAAAGAGACAGAATGTTTAGATTTCCGTCACTGCTCTTCTCTGTGTACTAGGTAGAATCCTCGCATTTTTCTATTCCTCTCATTGGTGTATATTGGTCAGATTTCATCTCTTAGATGCCTTCCGTTTTGATAACAGTCATGATCTCTGTCGCAAAGATCATAACTGCTTTCCATGCTGTTTTAGTTCATAACTGCTTTCCATGGTGTTTTAGTAGTAATCATCTGTTCTATGAGAGTTTTCGCGCCCATAACACCAATCTTGCTTCCAACTTTTCTCTATGCCATTTCAGGCATACATGTACGCTTCGTATATAGCATTTCCTAGTGCCGAAACAAACCATGTCTACTAAGAGGTTGGCTAAGGAAGCAGTTTACCTGCCTTTGATGACATTCGCTCCAGATAGTAATATCTTTAATCAGTCTTCTTGTTCACGCGCCTTTTGTCTTATTTCCCACATTTGCTGCCAGAAAGCAAGAGTTCTTCTTCTGGCTTCCTTTCGGTTTTAAGTGGGTATCTAGCTGTGTCTGTTCTTTGTAGCTGTTGGAAGCCAAATCAGTATTCTAATTTTGTTTTTTTTACCATTTACTTTCATCAGATTTCACAAGATTTTCGTTTGTTTGTTATCGCAACTTTGAAATTTCCCAGACTTATGCACAGATTTCTCCTTTTTATTATTTAGACCTGTCTATTTTGGTACATACTCTTTTTAGACCACCACAAGTTTTTGGTTTTTTATATAAATTTTTTTGGCATTGCATCTTCCTCGCAACTTTTCCATTTCCAGAATTGACCAAAGATTGCTTCTCTTTAGAGTTTTGCTGTATCTGTTTTTTGTAGGTTTAAAGAAATCAGTTTTGTGGTAATATTTAACTTTCATACACTTCAATCTGACATTCAGCCAAAGATTAGCACCACTCTTCATATATTCTTGGGTTATTCTCTATATATCTCCTTTTTCTTAATGCTTTGACATTTCCAGAATTGACCACAGAATCCTATTCTCCCTTAGCTGTACCTATTCTTTGCAAATGGTAACAAAATGAATCTTTTTCGCACAGAATAACACCACTCTTTATATATTCTTGGGATATTCTCTTTTTATCTCGTTTTTCTCAATGCTTTGACATTTCCAGAATTGACCATAGATTGATATCCTCTTTCTTAGCTGTACCTGTTCTTTGCAACTGGTAACGAAATAAGTCTTTTCCGCACAGATTAGCTCCACTCTTTATATATTCTTGGGTTATTCTCTGTTTCTCCCGTTTTTCTTAATGCTTTGACATTTCCAGAACTGACCACAGATTCTATTCTCTTCTTTAGCTGTACCTGGTCTTATGGCAACTGGTAACGAAATGAGTCTTTTCTACACAGTTTAGCACCACTCTTAATATATTCTTGGGTTATTCTCTTATTATCTCGTTATTCTTAATGCTTTGACATTTCCAGAATTGACCACAGATTCCTATCCTCTTCTTAATCTGTACCTATTTTTTGCAAATGGTAACGAAATTAATCTTTTTCACCGCACATATATTCTTTGGTTATACTTCGTTTATCTTGATTTTCTCACTGTTTTGACATTTCCATAACTGACCACAGATTCCTATTCTCTTCTTTAGCTGTACCTGGTCTTGGCAACTGGTGACGAAATGAGTCTTTTCTACACAGTTTAGCACCACTCTTAATATATTCTTGGGTTATTCTCTCATGATCTCGTTATTCTTAATGCTTTGACATTTCTAGAATTGACCACAGTTTCCTATCCTCTTCTTTAGCTGTACCTATCCTTTGGTACCTGGTCTTGGCAAATGGTAACGAAATGAATCTTTTTCGCACAGAATAACACCACTCTCCATATATTCTTGGGTTATCCTCTCTTTATCTCGTTTTTCTCACTGCTTTGATATTTCCAGAATCGACCAAAGCTTCCTATCCTCTTCTTTAGCTACTCCTGTTCTTTGCAACTGGTAACAAAATAACTCTTTTCCGCACAGATTAGCACCACTCTTCATATATTCTTGGGTTATTGTCTCTTTATCTTAATACTTTGACATTTCCAGAATTGACAACAAATTCCTATCCTCTTCTTTAGCTTTACCTGTTCTTTGCAACTGGTAACGAAATAAGTCTTTTCCGCACAGTTTAGCACCACTCTTCAGATATTCTGGGGTTATTCTCTCTTTATCTCGTTTTTCTTATTGCTTTGACATTTCCAGAATTGACCACAGATTCCTATCCCTCTTCTTTAGCTGTACCTGTTCTTTGCAACTGGTAACGAAATGAGTCTTTTCTGCAACTTTGACGTTTTAAGAAATGAGCAAAGATTCTCCTGTTTTAGTATTAAGGTGTTTGTTCATTACATTTGGTATCGAATTTACGTTTTAGAATTGGAAAAACGTCACTAATGACAATTTAAACTTTTATTTCTTGGAATAAATTTTTGCCTGAAGAATGTATTAGCGGAAGAAAATTGCAAATAACCTTATTTTAAATATTCTTTTTAGTCGAACGCCTTTATCACAAAAATGATATGATACAAGTAGAAACTCCTAATTGTCACAAGCGTGTCTAACATATCAAGTGATAAACAGATATCCACATCTATCAAACATCAACTGTCAAATCTTAACTTCCAAATGTTAATTGTCAAATGTCAACTGTCAAATAACAACTGTCAAATGTCAACTGCCAACCGTCAAATATTGACTGGTAAATGACAACTGTTACATGCCAAAAAAAAAAACGATTTATCCAAATGTATATTTTCTTTGTTTTAAGTGTGCAATAAACAGCGAATTGGTAGTTAATTTAGGTAAATATTCTTTTGTCCATAAATATTGCGTTAGAAATGAAGCGGTAGCACATCTGTAAATAAATGTTGACTTATTGTGGCTTATCCAGAAGTTATGACCTTTGATTTTCCTGGTGTAGAATCCAGAGGCCAATAAAGCAGAGAGAGGGTGTACGGGTCAGAGGGAGAGAAAATACACAGCGTGGTGCAAGAGTAGGGCCAACTCCGATCATACATCAACCGCGCCCCATTAGGGATTAATGATGCCAACACGGCCGAAATTAACTTCCTGCTGGCTTACCGCTGCAATAACGTTAACATATTAACCATTTGTTAGAATAGCAATATCGCCATAGGCTTATCCTTCCCATCTTTGTTGTAAAAACGTCGGAGAATGTAATGAAAATATGAAAATGGTAAAAAGTTTTTAAGCTTGTTGCTTTTTTTTAGATTTTTTTGTTCACGCTTGGATAAAGCTTCGCTGTATGGATCATTATAATAGAGTTGTCCCTTATTAAATTTTAGACATATGTAATATAATCAGTTATTATAGAAGTTTTGACATATTTGGTAATTCTGTGTATATCTACGGAGATTCAAGATATTTTTGTATTTTTTTACATTTGTATTCATATCTCTAAAGATGGTTCAGTGCTGAAACAATTTCGACGTCTACGTCTGTCATGTTTGCTTGTACGTAAGACAGTAGCGAACTCACAAGCGTGTAAATGGCATTTGTGAAGGTTTGGAGCTTGTGGATGCTTGCGGACACTTGCCAAGCGTGTAAACCTACCCTAAGAAGTAACTATTAGTAGTAGCTCAAGAAACATCAACAGTCTATAAAATACGGATCTAATTCAGAAGACATATACTTTGTGGTATTTTAATGATCAGGAAACCGCATTGGATTCACAGTCTATCTAGTATGGAAACCTAATCTTTTATAAGTAGTATGTAGTTCGTTGAGAAAGGTAGTACTTTTTTTCTCAATCAATGGATGACTAATTATTGTAGCTCCTCAATCTGTTCCAAGTTTCCTCGTACAAAATTCTTTTGGTCTGCTTCCTCAGATATCAAGTCTATCCAAAATCCAAATTGTTCTTATACTCGTCTCCCAATCTCTTGTCAACTATTCTCTCCCAGAGTATGCGACATCAGGTTACCACTTTGGTGCATATTTCCCATTCCTTTATAGATTGGCGCAAGCACGCTATTCATCTACTTATTTGGGATTTTCTTTTGATTTATCACTTTTCTCATCAGGTCCAACAGAATATTAACTCCATGCTCCCCAAGAACCTTCCATAAATCTGCTGGTATCCCATCCGCCTCCACCTTTCTATTCTTCATCTACTTTAATGAACTTTTGTGCATATCTCCCTTTCCTTTATAGATTGGCGCAAGCACGCTATTCCTTTACTTATTTGGTATTTTCTTTTGATTTATCACTTTTCTCTTCAGCTCCAACAGAATATTAACTCCATCCTCACCAAGAACCTTCCATAAGTCTGCTGCTGTCCCATCCGCCTCCACCTTTCTATTCTTCATCTGCTTTAATAAACTTTTGTGCATATCTCCCTTTCCTTTATAGATTGGCATAGGCACGCTTTCCTCTACTTATTTGGTATTTTCTTTTGATTCATCACCTTTCTCTTCAGCTCCAACAGAATATTAACTCCATAATCTGCTGGTATCCCATCCGCCTCCACCTTTCTATTCTTCATCTGCTTTAATGAACTTTTGTGCATATCTCCCTTTCCTATATAGATTGGCACAAGCACGCTTTTCCTCTACTTATCTGGGATTTTCTCTTGATTCATCACTTTTCTCATCAGCTCCAACAGAATATTAACTCCATCCTCACCAAGAACCTTCCATAAGTCTGCTGGTATCCCATCCGCCTCCACCTTTCTATTCTTCATCTGCTTTAATGAACTTTTGTGCATATCTCCCTTTCCTTTATAGATTGGCACAAGCACGCTTTTCCTCTCCTTACTTGGTATTTTCTTTTGATTCATCACCTTTCTCTTCAGCTCCAACAGAATATTAACTCCATCCTCACCAAGAACCTTCCATAAGTCTGCTGGTGTCCCATCCGCCTCCACCTTTCTATTCTTCATCTGCTTTAATAAACTTTTGTGCATATCTCCCTTTCCTTTATAGATTGGCATAGGCACGCTTTCCTCTACTTATTTGGTATTTTCTTTTGATTCATCACCTTTCTCTTCAGCTCCAACAGAATATTAACTCCATAAGTCTGCTGGTATCCCATCCGCCTCCACCTTTCTATTCTTCATCTGCTTTAATGAACTTTTGTGCATATCTCCCTTTCCTATATAGATTGGCACAAGCACGCTTTTCCTCTACTTATCTGGGATTTTCTCTTGATTCATCACTTTTCTCATCAGCTCCAACAGAATATTAACTCCATCCTCACCAAGAACCTTCCATAAGTCTGCTGGTATCCCATCCGCCTTAACCTTTCTATTCTTCATCTGCTTTAATGAACTTTTTTGCATATCTCCCTTTTCTTTATAGATTGGCGCAAGCACGCTTTTCCTCTCCTTACTTGGTATTTTCTTTTGATTCATTACCTTTCTCTTCAGCTCCAACAGAATATTAACTTCATAAGTCTGCTGGTATCCCATCTGCCTCCACCTTTCTATTCTTCATCTGCTTTAATGAACTTTTGTGCATATCTCCCTTTCCTATATAGATTGGCACAAGCACGCTTTTTCTCTACTTATTTGGTATTTTCTTTTGATTCATCACCTTTCTCTTCAGCTCCAACAGAATATTAACTCCAACCTCACCAGGAACCTTCCATAAGTTTGCTGGTATCCCATCCGCCTCCACCTTTCTATTCTTCATCTACTTTAATGAACTTTTGTGCATATCTCCCTTTCCTTTATAGATTGGCGCAAGCACGCTATTCCTTTACTTATTTGGTATTTTCTTTTGATTTATCACCTTTCTCTTCAGCTCCAACAGAATATTAACTCCATCCTCACCAAGAACCTTCCATAAGTCTGCTGCTGTCCCATCCGCCTCCACCTTTCTATTCTTCATCTGCTTTAATAAACTTTTGTGCATATCTCCCTTTCCTTTATAGATTGGCATAGGCACGCTTTCCTCTACTTATTTGGTATTTTCTTTTGATTCATCACCTTTCTCTTCAGCTCCAACAGAATATTAACTCCATCCTCACCAAGAACCTTCCATAAGTCTGCTGGTATCTCATCCGCCTCCACCTTTCTATTCTTCATCTGCTTTAATGAACTTTTTTGCATATCTCCCTTTCCTTTATAGATTGGCGCAAGCACGGTTTTCCTCTACTTATTTGGTATTTTCTTTTGATTCATCACCTTTCTCTTCAGCTCCAACAGAATATTAACTCCATAAGTCTGCTGGTATCCCATCCGCCTCCACCTTTCTATTCTTCATCTGCTTTAATGAACTTTTGTGCATATCTCCCTTTCCTATATAGATTGGCACAAGCACGCTTTTCCTCTACTTATCTGGGATTTTCTCTTGATTCATCACTTTTCTCATCAGCTCCAACAGAATATTAACTCCATCCTCACCAAGAACCTTCCATAAGTCTGCTGGTATCCCATCCGCCTCCACCTTTCTATTCTTCATCTGCTTTAATGAACTTTTGTGCATATCTTCCTTTCCTTTATAGATTGGCACAAGCACGCTTTTCCTCTACTTACTTGGTATTTTCTTTTGATTCATGGCTTTTACCATCAGGTCCAATAGAATATTAACTCCAACCTCACCAAGAACGTTTCATAAATCTGCTGGTATCCCATCCACCCCCACCTTTCTATTCTTCATCTTCTTTAATGAACTCTTTATTTCCTCCCACGAAGTATCTCTCACTATTCCAAAATTTTTAATACCATCTTCAAATATATCTTTCTCATCTTTCCATTTTTTTACTCTCAAATTTCTCAAAGACCTTTTCCATTCTTCTTTGGTTCCTGATTGACACCCGCTGGATATTCTATTTCGTTTCATTTCATTTAATAAGAATACTTGGTGAGTAAATTGGTAACGAAATACAAAAATAAATAAACTATTAATATTGCAAATAAATATGAATTTACTGCACTTAAAGGATGTCAATTTATTCCCAATAGTAAAACTGAGTTAATTTGGCATTTGATATTCGAAAATATTCGAAAAGTTAAGTGAAATATTCGTTATTTCAATAAAATAAACGTCAACAACAACGGCTAGCGTTAGTGTAAAATAAACCAACGAATACTTATATTTAATTTTAAATCTGTAGCCCCGTGACATTTATGTAAAGTGGATATGGAAAATTCTTGTAAATTTTAAATCTTGTAAAATCTCACTGACGTATGATATGAGTATGAATAAAATTAACGTATCAAATCCATTTTAAATAAAATTAAATAATAAGTATTATTGATTGAAAATTAGCCAAGTTTATTCTATACAAGAATTTTTGATCAGAATAGAAGTACTCTAAAATTTTTAAAAATATCATTAAAAAACAGATCTTAACAGCTTTTGCCTCCACTTATACAATTCGACATCCAAAGATCCTTTAAGACAACTGGAAATTATAAGAATGACTTATGCCACTGGAAATCCTAAGCTCCACTTATACAAATAGAAATTTTAAGATCCATTTATACAAGTGAAAATCCAAAGATGTACTAACACAACTGGATATCCTTCAAACAGCTTATACCACTAAAAATCCTAAACTCCACTAACCCAACTGGAAATTCCAAATCCAACTTTTACAATTGGAAATTCTAAATTACATTTATAAAATGAGAAATTCAAAGATTCATTAATACAACTGGAAATCCTAGGACCAACTTATACCTATGGAAATCCTAAATTCCACTTATACAATTGGAAACTCTAAGAACCACTTATACAATTTAAAATTCAAAACATCCACTAACACACCTGGAAATCTTAAGATCAACTTATACCTTTAAAAATCCTAAGCTCCACTTATACGACAGGGAATCTTGAGTTTTACTTATAGAAATCCATTAACACAACTGGGAATCCCAAGGTAAACTTATACAACTGGAAATTCTAAGATCCACTTTTACAATTCAAAATCCAAAGGTCTACTTACACAACTGACAATTCTAACTTTAACTTATGCCATTGGAAATCCAAAGCTCACCTTTAACAACTGGAAATTCTAAGATCCACTTTTACCATTCGAAATCCAAAGATCTACTTACACAACTGAAAATTCTATGATGAACTTATGCCATTGGAAATCCTAAGTTCCACTTTTACAACTGGAAATTCAAAGATCCTTTTATATAACTGAAAGTCCAAAGATCCACAAATCCAACTGGAAATCCTAAGTGAAACGTTTACCACTGAAAATCCTAAGCTATACTGATTCAACCAGAAATATAAACATCCACTAATCCAACTGGAAATTACAAGATCAACCTATAGAACTGGAAATCGAGTAGATCCATTTATACATATGTAAATCCTAAGTTCCATCTATACAACTGACGGTGGTAAGATTCATATCATCATCATCATTGGCAGTACAGCACCCGTAGAGCCTGGGCCTGCACTATCGATTGCCTCCATAGTTGACGGTTCTGGACCAAGTTCCTCTATGTTCTTACTTCAATTCTACTGAGGTCCTGTTCCACACCATTTATCCACCTTAGTTTGGGCAACTCCTTTAGCTGTCTGCCACCTGGGTTTCCTCTATGGACCTTTTTGACTGGTCTCTCTTCCGGCAGCCTTTCCACATGACTAAGGCATCTCAATCCCACCGGATCTCGGCTACTACCTCTAGCCCGCCATAAAGCTCCAACAGTTCCTCATTGTTTTTCTATTCTCTACCTTCCCTCCTCACTCACTCACTGACTAGATTTGTTAATGGGTTATGAACATTAAAATTTTTAAAGAAAGTAAAGTATCGATATAAAATTGGTAAATGTATTTAAAATTTTAAATAATTTTATAATAAAGTTTGTTGAGGAACAAATAAGGTTGCACCTTATAATCTACAAAAGGGTATTTTAACGGTACAAATCGATTTGTTTTATTAGGCTAGAAAATCGTTAGCGATACACTGTCCCCTATCAATAAAAATCGGATAAACTACATGCAATCAAATCAAATACCACTGTAACAGATTTAGCATTTTATATCAGCACGCACCCTTTATACAGATACGGACTATAACTACATGTATATAAATCCCTTTTATAATCTAATAAAATTAGTATTTAAAATGTTATTATTAAGAATTAAATAACGCTCTAAAAATTTAAATCTGAGAACCATTATAAAAAGTTGCACTATAAATATAGAATTTAGAAATCTAAATAAAGGATAACCATATAGACAAGATGCAAGGAACCCTTCCCTCCCCTTTGATAAAAGCAGTGCTAGAAGTCTTCTTTAGTGAGCGCCTTTAGGCCCTCTGCCGTTTTTTGCTTTAACGCTTCCATTGACTTAAATCGGGTCTCTTTCAAAGCAGATTTTATCTTCAGAAACAAAAAAAAGTCGCATGGTGGCAAATCTGGCGATTACTGCGCGGGTTTAAGCACTGGAGAGCGTTTATTGGCCCAATGGTCAGTTGCGTTGTCCAGGTGCAAAATCCAAGACTTGTTCTTCCACAACTCAGTCCGTTTCTTACGAACTCGTTCTCGCAGTGTTGTCAAAACTTATAAATGGTAAGTCTGGTTGACAGTGTGACCCTCTGGAACCCGTTCAGTGATCATGATATTGTTAATGTCCAAAAAAACGATCAATATTGCCTTGAATTTTGATTTGAACATCCTTGCTTTTTTGATTCTGGGCGATTCAGGCGTCTTTCAATACAACGATTGCTGCTTTGTTTCAACATTGTATTGAAAAATCCACGTTTTGTAGCCATGTTTTTTTTTATCAGTCTTAACCTTTCAAGGAAATCTGAGGAGACCTGTTGACCCACGAGCTTTTAGTCAGGAGTCAGGTTTTTAGGTACCTACCAACTTTGAACAGAATTTATCACGTGTAATTCCTTGTGTGAACTCTTTCTAACAGTTTTCCAAAGCGGTAACAGCCTCGACAATCTTTCGGATGCTCATTCGACGATATGCACCACAATTTGGTTCACTTTGGTTACTGTTTCTGGAGTTGAAACAGTGAAAGCCCGATCTTCGCGTTGGAAATCTTCAGGGCTCTCTTGGTCTTCATTGAAGCACTTGTACCACTTAAACAGTCACGCACGAGATAGAGAATTGTTTCCATAGGACTCTTGCAACAATTTATAGCACACAGTCGGAATTTTTTTTCAGTTGAACGAGAAATTTGAGACTGATCCGTTGCTCCTGTTTTTTGCCACGAGGAAAAACCGCTCTTGGATAAATACTATCATAGTGACGAAAACGTGGTTTGCTACGTGCATAGAGAAGACTTCTAGATAACCAATGCAATCATAGAATTCAGGGTAAAAAATCAACAAGAAAGGGTAGTCTTCTGGATAAGATTCAAATGAACAAGAAAAATTGTACAAAATTAGAAACGCTACAATGACAATTCTTATCAGAGAGATAACAGAGGGACTAGTGCAGCACAGTCTGCTAAGGAAGGATTTTACTCCTAAGGAGCCTTAATCCAGGTTCAAATTTGTAAATCTTATGGTAGACCTACTTAAGCCTTTAATCAAAGATTTTTGTATTAAAAAGTATCAATAAAAAACGCAATTTAGTGATAAGAGTCTGCTAAAGAAATTTTATTTAGAAAAAAAATGGTTCAGACTGAAAATCGCTATAATAAGAACAATGAAATTTTTACATCGAGTAAATCTTTCATCAAAAAGATAATATTGTCACGCCAATATAAAAAAACACCTTTTAAAATTTTAATTATCTGCTCTTAACTCCATTCCTGAATTCAACCCTAAATTGTATCTAAACAATAGATTAGTTTGAAAGCGGGGATGATTCACGAAAACAACTACCAGATGAATTTTCGACAGCCAGAGCCAGGTGATCCGGCCGCTAATCCATCTGCTTAATTAGTAAACCAACTTGGCTGGCCACCAACTTAGCGTTCTCTGCCCACAAATTTAACACATTTGCTAATGCCCGAGGCAGTACAACTATAATAGTTAATTTCGTTACATAATATAACAGTAATTTACTTACAGAGTGAATATGGGAATTTATGAGTAGAATATATTAAGAATAGAAAGTTAATTTATAAGTGACAATATAAAAAAAAGTTTAAAAAAAATCTATTACAATACGTGAAAGTAGCCTTAACGCAAAGATTTTCTGTTGACAAAACGATGGTAAACTAATTATTTTGAGGCATCTCTCTTGGGAGTATTTAAATTTTTAGAGAAGAATGTCTCACTCATATTTACAAAGTTCATACATACAGAGTGTTGTAACGATTGTATCGTTAGTTTTCGAACAATCCTCCCGGACTATAAATATTTTTAAATTATCTATTGTTTCCGCGTTGAGGGACTGCTAGTTGGAAGGAGAGTAATGCTTTCGTAGTGAGTTTTTGATTTTATTTCGTCCATTTTATGGTTGAATTTTAAGTAATTCAGAGTTTCCGACTATCTTTGCCCTTCTGTCTCTGGGTTATTACCAACTAGAAGAAGGGCCCTATTAAGGACTACAAATTGCTAATAAAAACTACACGTTTCGACATCTTCCGGTGAGGCCGACGCCATTTTGCTGTACCTTTCCTCTTTCTACAGAGAATTCTATTTCCGTTGCTGTTCCGAGTCCACTGCGTAGAAGCGTGGAAAAATTCAGTCAAGAAGTCCCTCGAAAGGAACCCATCCTTCTTACCGCTCGCGCTTGAGGATCAAACTCCGTCAAAAGCCACAGATCCAAACTAAGTTAAGAGATTTAATTAATTTTCATAAATTTCAATACATTACTAACCAATTTTTAAAGTAATAAACCATTTAAAACTGATCTATAGAATTTTATTTGTGTGTCTGTACTTGGCGCCCTTTAAAACTTGTTTGGGGGGAAATTAACCAAAAACACAGAAGGAAAGTCATGACTCTCAGGAGCTAGCCTGGGGTACTTTTATGGTTACAGTGTTAAAAAAAAGTGTCACAAAATAAAATAAAATTAACAAATATCAGAAACATAAAGTGTCCCCAAAGGAAAAAGTAAAGGGGGTTTAAATTAGGCGATCTTTTTGGCATGGTACAGGTCCGCCCATTCCTATCCATCTTTCTCCAAAAGATTCATCTAAATGGTCTCTTACGGCAATCGAAAAATGGGCCGGAGCACAATTGTGATTTCTTTGTACCAAAGGAATATCGTGTAAAAGATCACCTAATGTGTTCTGCAAAAAGTTTAAGCAATCAGCTCCTGTTAATCGGTTAGGTAGTACAATCGGACCTAGTATCTGATCGCACACAATACCTATCCAAAAAAAAACGTACTTGATACATGGACTCCACAATACTATGGGGATTTTCGTCGGCTCACATATGCGAATTATGAAAATCAAAAACCAGCCATTTGGTGTAAACTCTGCCTTATCAAAAAATGTAATGTCTGCAATAAATTTGATGTCGTCAGCATCATTTTTTAGAATGCAAAACTCCAAACATGCCTGATGATCAAGTAGAGTCAGAGCATGTACAGGTAGAGCTGCTGCTCGTGGAGTATTTTTCAAACCAGAGGAGCCCGAATACCTACCTCCACTAATAATCTCCGCACACTGGTTTCAGGATTCTCCTCTACTTGTGCCAAAATTGCTTCTTCTGTTTCAAGGGTGAACATCGATGTTGGTCTCTCGGAATAATGGGACTATTTCCCAAATGTACCTTTGGTGCAGTCTTCCAAACACACGAACTGAATACATGTGGCTATTAGGTGTCTACATACAGGCATAGCAAAAATTTGTAAAATTGTTTATCAATAATTAAATAATACCTATCTAGATAAAACATCTGTCGAAGTTGATATGAAAAGGAAGTTTTTGAGACATATGTTTATTAGGACTTTTCTGCATAATTTGGTGTCCTCAGAATCATTTCTTAAAATCCAGCTGCAAAACTCCAAACGTGCCTGATGATCAAGTGGATTTAAAGCGTGTACAGATAGAGCTGTTGCTCGTGGAGTAATCTACACACCAGAGGAGCTCCAATATCTACCTCCATTGATATTCTCTGCAAACTAGTTTCTGGATTCTCCTCTACTTGTGCCAAAATTGCTTCTTCTGTATCAAGGGTGGACACCAACCTTGTTCTTTTGGAATTATGGGACTGTTTCCCAAATGTACCTTTGGTGCAGTCTTCCAAACCCATGAACTGAATGCATGTGGCGATTAGGCGTCTACATACAGGCATAGCAAAAATTTGTAAAATTGTTCATCAATAACTAAATAATATCTAGATAAAACATCTGTCGAAGTTTATATGAAAAGGAAGTTTTTGAGACATATGTTTATTAAGACTTTTCTGCATAATTTGGTGTCCTCAGCATCATTTCTTAGAATCCAGCTGCAAAACTCCAAACGTGCCTGATGATCAAGGGGATTTAGAGCGTGTACAGGTAGAGCTGCTGCTCGTGGAGTAATCTCCAAACCAGAGGAGCTCCAATATCTACCTCCATTAATATTCTCCGCAAACTAGTTTCTGGATTCTCCTCTACTCGTGCCAAAATTGCTTCTTCTGTATCAAGGGTGAACACCGACCTTGGTCTCTCGGAATTATGACACTTCCAAACACACGAACTAAAGGCATGTGGCGATTAGGCGTCTACGTTACTAATAAACTACGTCGGATCATTCTCCATTCTCCATCATAACTATGAGACCTTTTTCTCATCCCTTACAACAATCGATTATTTGAGCCCTCTAAACATGCAATTAATGGGTCTTTTCTTATATAACCTTGATTTGGTACCTTAAGACTTCTTTTTGTTTTCATGCTTCAGGAATAAATTGCGAGGTCAGCTGAAGAAACTGTTGATCCATATAAAATGTATGTTTAGGAGATACCTCAAGCAGAATGGAAAAAATGACAAACTCATGCAGATTAAATTAATTATTATTATTAGCCACAAATAGTGACCCTCGTAGATCTGTTTTGAGGCAAACGAAAATTACCTTAGTTTCAATTTTTATGATACCTACGTTTCGATTTATTAATATTTTAACGTTTCTTAGAGTCAATTTAAGTACAGTTTTTATCTTAAGCAAAATTAAAAATATTTGTATAAAGAAATCTACAAACTTAGACCAATCTAAAAAACCCATTAAAATGCTTCGTGTCGATTCTAAAAGAAGCGACGTGTTCCGTATTGTTTGACCATCATAAAAGTTGCCTTCCTAAGTAAATCTTACAGCAAAGTCTTAACATTGTGCAACGGATGTTGAAAAAAAAGTTGTTATATTCCTCAGTAACATGTGAAAACTACAAAAAAAGCTTTAAAAATCATTTTTACACAGGTAGAATTTTATTTTGGATACCGAATTTTATTCAAAGGGTTATATAGTTTATAAAAGTTGTTATTTGTTTAAATTTATACCACATAGACCAAGAAAATGTGTATATTAGTTATGTACACTGAATTGAATTATTCATTTAACACTAAATTATCTGAGTATTATCTGAGTTTATTCATTTAATTAATTGCTATTAAAGCCTAATATTACTTTATTATTTAATTAACCTTAAAAAATATGGTAGATCGTGTAAGATTTCAGTATATCGTATATACTCTTTTTCTATCTCAGGAGCACCATCCAGTGCAAGAATAACTATCTAGAGTACTTTTTTTTCTTTGGAACCCGACTGACATGCAACGCAGTCTAGCTCCATCTAGTGCAATAACAGCTATCTAGAGAACTTTTTTTTCCTTTGGAACCCTTTGACAGTCAACGCAGTCTAGTTAAACTTATTGTTCTTCTATTAGTATCTTGGTTCTTGTATAAATTTGAACAGATGTCTAGTACCATATGCTTACAAAGTCATTCCAAAGTCACCAAATGTTAATTGTATCTTAGGAGCACCATCTAGTGCAATAACAATTATCTCGAGAACTTTTTTTTCCTTTGGGACCCTTTTGACAGTCAACGCAGTATAGTTTGGCTTATTGTTTTTCTATTAATTTATGGCATACATTCCAGTATCTTGATTCTTGTATGAATTTGAACAGATGTCTAGTACCACATGCTTACAAAGTCATTCTAAAGTCACCAAATGTTGATTGTATCTTAGGAGCACCATCTAGTGCAATAACAATTATCTCGAGAACTTTTTTTCCTTTGGAACCCTTTTGACAGTCAACACAGTCTAGTTAAACTTATTGTTCTTCTATAAGTTTATGGCATACATTTTAGTATCTTGGTTCTTGTATAAATTTGAACAGATGTCTAGTGCCACATGCTTACAATGTCATTCTAAAGTCACCAAATGTTGATTGTATCTTAGGAGCACCATCTAGTGCAATAACAATTATCTCGAGAACTTTTTTTCCTTTGGAACCCTTTTGACAGTCAACGCAGTCTAGTTAAACTTATTGTTCTTCTATTAGTTTATGGCATACATTCCAGTATCTTGGTTCTTGTATGAATTTGATCAGATGTCAAGTGCCACATGCTTACAATGTCATTCTAAAGTCACCAAATGTTGATTGTATCTTAGGAGCACCATCTAGTGCAATAACAATTATCTCGAGAACTTTTTTTCCTTTGGAACCCTTTTGACAGTCAACGCAGTCTAGTTAAACTTATTGTTCTTCTATTAGTTTATGGCATACATTCCAGTATCTTGGTTCTTGTATGAATTTGATCAGATGTCAAGTGCCACATGCTTACAAAGTCATTCTAAAGTCACCAAATGTTGATTGTATCTTAGGACCACCATCTAGTGCAATAACAATTATCTCGAGAACTTTTTTTCCTTTGGAGCCCTTTTTTCAGTCAACGCAGTCTAGTTAGGCTTATTGTTCTTTTATTAATTTATGGCATACATTCCAGTATCTTGGTTCGTGTATGAATTTGAGCAGATGTGTAGTGCTATATGTTTCCAAAGTTATTCTAAAATCACCAAATTTTGATTGTATATCAGGAGCACCGTCTAGTGCAATAACAATTATCTCGAGAACTTTTTTCCTTTGGAACCCTTTTGACTGTCAACGCAGTCTAGTTTGGCTTATTGTTCCTCTATTAATTTATGGCTTCCATTCCATTATCTTGGTTCTTGTATGAATTTGAGTGCCATATGTTTCCAAAGTCATTCTAAAGTCACCAAATTTTGATTGTATCTTAGGAGCACCATCTAGTGTCTAGTGCAATAACCATTATCTCGAGAACTTTTTGATGTGAAACATCTATAGCCGCACCTGAATCAGATTTCTCGCGTGGCGACGGTGACGTATGATTCGTATGACGTAAAAAACCTAACGCATCGATAATATATAATAAAGAGATGTACTGATACCTTATATGAAATTGGTCTCATGTTTTGAGCGACGCCGACGGTGGCGCGCCAAAAATAGGGGGAAGAAGCTCATCGATTCAAAAATTTGGCGGGACAGGGTATGAATTGTTTCATAAAAACCTAACTCGATTCCGCCTACTATCTATTCTATAGGTATATATAAAAATGTTTGTTTGTATAGGCAACCTAATATACCTACATATTTTGCTGACCTGTAAAATTGACAGCTTGTTAATCAAAATAGATTGTTGGTGAATAGTCCCTGTAAAATTTGTGTATAAAGTGTTTGTTTTAAATATGAATAAACAAAGTGTTAATAAAGAAAGTGATGAAAAAATATTGAATAAAAATGAGTGAGTACCTACCTACCTACTCTATATACATGAGGGTGTCCGTTATTTCCCAAATTTGGTTTTGTTCTCCCATCAAATTTTTAGATTATGACCTAACAAAAATTATCAGACCCAAACCAGCCCTTAATATTCACATTAACCCGTGCCTAAATCATAATACATTTCCCATTTAAATACCGTTTAAAAGTTATTCAACGATAAAGTTGTATTCATAGTTAAATTCATCATTTTCCTATTTTTTATTTACTATCGCTTTTTGTTTGTACTAAAATTGTGAAGTAACTACAATTATATTTATATAGTAACGTACTTCTATATAAATTTGTGTTTTAATAATTTCCTTTTTTAAGATTATTGAATTTAAGGTAATTAAATAAAAAGCTAAACGAAATCACGTTTTAAATTTATTTTCGTTCTGTAATCTATCGACATCTGTGAGCAATCTGAGAAAACGTACAATAAATATTGTGATACCATTGTGATACTATTATTTATAAGCGATAATATACTTTATTTATTTTATTTATCCAAATTTTGTATTTGTTAATTTTATTACCTATATATATGTATTTAGTTTGATATAAATAAAAATTATGGTGAAAATTACAAAAAAAAATCGTGAATTTAACTCTGATGACAAATTTATTGCAAATTTCCTACCAGAAATAGATATTTAATTATTTTTAGCTACATTTGTTTCAGTAAAAAAATTAACGACAAAAAGTGCAAAAATGCCATGTTATTTAAATTGGCAATGTCTTATGATTTAGGCACGGGTTAATGTCAATGTTTCACATCTGCCAGGCGTCCCGTGACGGCTCACATTTTTTTCCTTTGGAACCCTTTTAACAGTCAACGCAGTCTAGTTAAACTTATTGTTCTTCTATTAGTTTATGGCATACATTCCAGTATCTTGGTTGTTGTATGGATTTGAACAGATGTTGTTTACACAAAAAAGTATTCTTGAGTTTTTTCGAAAAAACTGATACTTTTCGAGATATACCTACAGGGTCAAACAAAAAGTTTGTAAATATAAATTTGATCTCAGTTTTTCCGTCATAACTTTTAAAGTTTTTAATTAAAATGAGATTTTTTGACGTTTTATGATGTAGAATTTAATTTTACACAAAAAAGTATTCTTGAGTTTTTTCAAAAAAAATATTACTTTTCGAGATATACAGGGTCAAACAAAAAGTTTGTAAATATAAATTTGATCTCAGTTTTTCTGTCATAACTTTTAAAGTTTTTAATGAAAATAAGATTTTTTGATGTTTTTTGATGAAGAATTTAACTTTACACAAAAATGTATTTTTGCAAATTTTTAATAAAACGCTTCGTTTTCGAGATATTTGCACTCGAGTAAATTGAATGCGATTTTTTCAACTTTCACAACAGTCTTTTACAAATCTGTAAATATCTCAAAAACTATAAATGTCACACAAATTATTTTGATGTTTTTGGAAAGTAAATTAAATTTTACACAAAAAAGTATTCCTAAGTTTTTTTGAAAAAACTGATACTTTTCGAGATATACAGGGTCAAACAAAAAGTTTGTAAATATAAATTTGATCTCAGTTTTTCTGTCATTACTTTTAAAAATTATAATTAAAATGAGATTTTTTGATGTTTTTTAATGTCGAATTTAATTTTACTCAAAAATGTAGTTTTGCAAATCGTCGATAAAGCGCTTCGTTTTCGAGATATTTGCACTCGAGTAAATTGAATGCGATTTTTTCAACTTTCACAACAGCCTTTTACAAATCTGTAAATATCTCAAAAACTATAAATGGTACAAAAATTGTTTTAATGTTTTTGAAAAGTAAATTAAATTCTTCACAAAAAAGTATCCTTGAGTTTTTTCGAAAAAACTGATACTTTTTGAGATATACAGGGTCAAACAAAAAGTTTGTAAGTATAAATTTGATCTCAGTTTTTCTGTCATAACTTTTAAAGTTTCAAATTAAAATGAGATCTTTTAATGGTTTTTGATTTAGAATTTAGTATTACACAAAAAAGTATTAATGAGTTTTTTTGAAAAAACTGATACTTTTCGAGATATACAGAGTTGGCTCTGGACTGTAGAGTAGTATTGTTTATTCTTTCTTTCCAAATTTATTGTTGCCTTTTCTTCGTCAAAGTTATTTTCCCATAACATTGAGTTCTTCTCGATTTTGTATACCAATCTGAACACCATCTGGGGGTTCTTTAATCTAAGAGCTATCCGTAAACCAGGTCTAGCTCTGAAACTTGAGGTAAGAGCTTTAGATTGTGCTATTCCTCAGTTTAATGTACCTATATCCATTTTAGATAGGTATTTTCAACGTTTATTTACAATTTTTTTGCACTATTGAGTATGTTAATAAACTAGTTAAAGCTTTTTATAACGTTGTCTATCACAACGTTCCATAAAAAGTATAATCTAAAAAAAAGTTTTCAAGAGAAATGAAATAGATTTTTTACTAACCTTAATTTTCAAATGACGTAATTTTGATATTTTTTATGTAAAGTTCAGTGCTCTTTCTCTTTGAGTTCAACTTTATGTTCAATCAATATTTTGGTTTATAATCCGCCAAGCATTTTTAAGATTCAGATTGAAATCATCACTCTTCATTAAATATTTAAACAGGCATTTGACTGTATAATGAAGCTTGCCTTTTGTGGGGAAGGTGTAATGTTGTCGCACCAAACCCTAGGGGAGTGATGAAAGCTACCCCGTGGCATAAATCACACAACTTATAGACATACTATATAGTGTGAAGAGACCCTTTAAATTACTAAATAGTCGAACATATGCGATAATGTTGCTTATATGTAACACCAGAGATTTATTGACAAAGAGACACAGAGTATTGGAATTATGACTAATGGTCTACATATATACAGTTATTTATTTATGTGACCAGTATATCATTCAACTACTAACAATATTGTAACTTAAATTTTTAATACCAAACTATAAGAATTTCTCTGACTCATAAGTGCATTAGAAATTCAAAACTATTTTTTTTTTTGTAAGCACAAATAAAGCTTCTTTACGTTTTTTCCGCGTGGATGGAATTGCAACTCTCGAACGGTGAATCCGGCGATCGACGTTACATATTTCTATCGTCTTTAAAGCTAGAAAGGTCAAGTCGGCAGAATCACTCGTATTATATCTTAAAATTTAGTGCTCATTTAGTGCTAATTTAGTGTTGATAACTCATATTTGGTGCTGTGATAGGAGGACTAAAATGAGAACACTGCTAACTTTTCATTAAGCTAGCAGTGTACCATTCGTGACCGCGCTAAAACGGAATCTAATGGAATTAAAAGAAGTCACTATTTATCGCTCAATTAGTGCTGCCAGTACAGCAAAAGATTTTTGAAAAAGAATTTATTTTTTATTTTTTTTCAAATCAACTACTGCTAGTATAACGACTTCAGCAGTCTCAAAATTATTACTTGAATTATATTAAACTCCAATGTTGTATGAAAAAAATGTTATTTTCAATGATAAAAATAATATTTACTTTTGTAAAAAGTGTGTTTTTAAACTAAGCTAACGACCGAATTTTATTTTAAGATTTGTAATTAGAAACTATTAAGATAATTTATATTTAACGATGAGTAAAAATAATTAAGGCTGCTAGCGTAGTTATACCAGCAGGAGTTTTTTCAAAAATCTTTTGCTGTACTGGCAGCACTAATTAAGCACTAAATGGTGACGTCTTTAAATTCCATTCGTTTCTGTCGCTCTTGAGACTGCTGGAGTCGTTATACTAGCAGTAGTTGATTTGAAGAAAAAATAAAAAAAAAATCTTTTTCAAAAATCTTTTGCTGTACTGGCAGCACGAATTGAGCACTAATCGGTGACGTCTTTTAATTCCATTAGTTCCGGTTTTAGAGTCTTCTCCTCGCTCTTGAGACTGCTGGAGTCGTTATACTAGCAGTAGTTCCTTTGAAAATAAACTTATTGTTTAAAACTCCTTTACTACAACGAAAGCACTATTTTAGCACTAAATAGTGACGTCTTTCAATTCCATTAGTTTTCGTTTTAAAGTCTCTCTCTAGCTCTTAAGGCTAAATATGTTTCAAAAATCGTTTGCTGTACTGGCAGCACTAAATTGTGACGTCTTTTAATTCCATTAGTTTCCGTTTTAGAGTCATCTTCTAGCTCTCAAGACTGCTGGCGTCGTTATATTAGCAGTAGTTGATTTGAAAAAAAAATAAAAAATAAATATTTTTCAAAAATCTTTTGCTGTACTGGCAGCACTAATTGAGCACTAAATAGTGACGTCTTTTAAATCCATTAGTTTCCGTTTTAACGCGGTCACGAATGGTACACTGCTATAGCTTAATGAAAAGTTAGCAGTGTTCTCATTTTTAGTCCCCCTATCACAGCACCAAATATCTGTTATCAGCACTAAATTAGCACTAAATGAGCACTAAATTTTGAGATATAACGAGTGATTCTGCCGACTGGACCTTCCTAGCTTTACAGACGTTTTTTTCTATAATTCTGGCCCTCCTCTAAGACTCCTTAAACTTTCCTGTGTCCTTCCTTTAAAAAAGTTTTCTCACCAGTGGCTTAAAGCCTGACTTTTCTATTTTATTTATAATCCCGGTGTGTGAAAATCTAGTAAATAGAAACAGAAATAAATATGGTATAAATATCTAAAAATCTTTTTTTATCACAAATTCCTGTTTTTATCGTGCTCTACTATTCTGAATAGATCTCTACACGATCTAAAATACTTTATTTCAATAAAAATGAATTGCACTAAATTAATATATATTTTTAATATACTATTGCTAATTACGAATTATATGTTAAAATTAATGACTAATTAAATTTCAATCTGTCTATAGTAGTTCAAATCAAATATCTATGGAATTTAATTAACGATATATTCCAAATAGCTGTTTATTGCTATTTCGTAATGAACATCAAATGCAGTCATAATCAACATAAAATTTTGATTAGCTACAATTCAGTTCATATATTTATCTATCTGTGCTTTTAGCAATAATTCTAATAATATTCTCTATATTAATAATTGATTAGATTAAAAATTATATGTAGTTAATATCGTTACATACATTTTTATTTGTATATAAACATCATTTGCTGATTCTGCATAGAAAGTTTCAAGGTTTAAGAGAAGCTTAAAGAGCTTAGAAAGCCCAGACGGTGTATAGTCTACGATCTCCCTAATCCAGGAATTCCAGAGGATTCCAAACATCTACTAACTTGTCTTAATTAATTTATATTGATAAGATTAGAAAGTGGTCGTTTGAAATATTAAAAAGAATCGAATCTTTAGTATTGATTTGTTCTGGAGCTTTATTCAATGTTTATAGATAGAAATATAAATCTAAATTTCATTGCTTTACTAGTTTACATATGAAGATAAATTTAAATACGAATTAGATTTTGATGTTTTCAAAAGGTACCTATTCTAGAATCTAAAGCTGGGAATTCACTTAAACACGAGGCAAGCCAAGGCGCGGCGAGGCTGCTTCGACTTCGCGCTTGCTAGGCTCGTCTAATCCTGCCTCGCACAAGATTGTTGTTTAATTTCTGCAAGGCGAGGCATACCGCGCTACCGCTCCATGTCATCAAGTAGAACATGTTTAAGTGTGTTTATAAATTTGAAGGTTAAATTATTGTTTTTAATTGGAAATAAGAATGGCTTGGAAGAGCCAAAAAGCCTGGCATTAATCAAAACTCTCCGTGCAAAGGAAGTATAATGGAAACCAGCCAATCCCAAATATTATAATGAGGCAATAAAGTACCATGCTTGGCAGAAAATTGCAACCGAATTAAATATTCCTGTTGAACAGTGTCAAAAAAATTGGACACATTACGTGGTTTCTATAGAAGAGACAAGGCGAGATTGAAAATGTATACATTCGTTGGCCGCTGAGGCAAATAAACTGCTTAATTTTCTATCTATAATGAGCACAAAGCGGGGCGTGCATCGGGCTTGCCTCACTTTGATCTACCGACAACCGATGGATCGGATGGGAGGCGAGCACGAGGCAAGCTGAGCTTGTTTACCTCATCTCGAAACGCCGTACTCATTACCAAGCCGAGGTAGCCTCGTCACGCTTCGTGCTGAACTGAATTCCCGGCTTTACAGTATTTTTAAGCTAAATCAATTGTTAAGCCGGAAATTCACTTGAGCACGAGGCAAGCCGAGGTGCGGCGAGGCTGCCTTCACTCGGTAATGATTACAGCGTTCCGAGTTGAGGTAAACAAGCTCAGCTTGCCTCGTGGTCTCCTCGCATCCGATCCATCGGTTGTCAGTAGAGCGATGCACGCCTCTCTTTGTGCTCAGTGTGAACAGAAAAAGTTAGCAGTTTATTTGTCGAGGCACCCTGTCCGCACCTTGTGTTCAAGAGAATTCCTGGCTGAATAAGGTTGCAATAAACTAAAATCTACAATCACCAGTATGAAAAATAAAATTATTATCCTGAACTTTTTCTGCAAACGGATCTTTGTATTTTTTAGATATTACCATGTCCAGAATCTTCATTCTTTGGGTAATAACGAGCAAAAGCTTCTATAATTTCAAGTGGTTACTACTTGTTGATTAACATCATTCCCCTTTACATCTTCATCAAAATGGAGATCGCTTTTAACCAACCTCATTTTCGTTTGAAAGGCATCTATTATATACAAGATAATGCTTATTTTATTTTTTGCTACGCGGTATAAGAAACTAATTGAAATACTAAACTCATCATACGGAAATAAGACCTGCAAATGCAATTTTACATAGATAGAGGAGGAAATGTAATAAAACGAACCGATTTAAACATAAAACAGCAAGATTTGTTATTCAATTTAGATTTCATAAAACGAATCGCGTCAGCTGATAGGGACTGTAGCCCCAACGATTATTGGCGGACGTCAAGGGAGAGAAAAGGATGAATCCTGGGAGACAACCGGAAAGTGCTTTGACGGGAGTGTTGCCAGGACGAACCTACCGTGAAGGAGTACGTAAGCGGGCGAGGCGAGGCCGTTCAATAATGCTACTTTTAGCTATACAATCACGTTCTTTTTTACGTTTCGTATTCGTGATTCTATTAAAAGATTTGATGTATTTATTGTTACATTTACAATATTTGTCAACGAAAAAAAAAATCCTTTAAAAGGGGTGAATAAAAAAATAGTCGTAGCTTTCTTTAGAAAGTTTAGGTTATCGTTGGGCTTCAGGTCTTTGTCTTCTATTTCGTATGACTATAGGTATCTGACCCTAGAATTACATAATGCAATGTAAACTAAGAGTATGTGTACTGAAATTTCAACCTCTACCTCACAAAATCTGCACTTTGCTTCATCTACCAATCACTGTTTCTTCAGAAAATATTCCGTCAGTATCAGGAGTTTTGAATGGCTGAAACTGCTGAAAGGTATTAAGAGCCCATCTCATCTGTTCTTTACTGCATTTATGTTTGGCCATTGCAGTGTCTCCCCTGGTTGATCTTTTAGTTTTATAACTCGTTTTTCTTGGAGTGATTCTTCCTGCAGGAAAGTGAGTTTCTAACAGGATCGTGGCTCGCTATTTTTCGCTTTCTGTGAATCGTCCATCTGCTATCGCAATGTCATTACTGTATCTACTCTTCCTTTTACTAGGAGTTTGTGTAACCTTGAAGCAGAAGGTGTAGAGTCTATTTCTTCGCAGAATTTCTTAGCTTTTCTGCTCTTGTTTGTGAATTTCTTAGTGTAGCTCTACCAATCTTCCTTACGCTTGGCTCTAATGAAGAGCTTCCGTGTTTCGGATCTTAGATTTGACAGATAATTGTTCCACCATATTGCGTCGTTTAACTTTTTAGTCCTCTGAAAAGGGCAGCTTAATTCATAGGCACCAAGTATGGTCTCGTTTAATTGTATGAGATCATTCTCTAGTACCAGGTGGTTTTTGGCTTTCACTGTGGCTAGAAGGTCTGCAAGATTTCTGTTCAGGTGAGTGTTATAATTTTCCTAGTTGGTTTTCCTGGGGTTTTTCCTGAGTTTAGGCTCACGAGGACTGCATTCTAATCTGAACATGATAAGTCTGTGATCAGAGAGCGACGGTTCGTTCGAAACTCTCCAATTTCTAGTACCAGCTGATTTTTGGCTTTCTCTGTGGCTCGAAGGTCTGCAAGGTTTCTGTTCAGCTAGTGTTATAATTTTCCTAATTGGTTTTCCTGGGGTTTTTCCTGAGTATAGGCTCAGGAGAATTGCACTCTAATCTGAACATGATTAGTCTGTGATGAGAGAGCGACGGTTCGTTCGAAATTCTTCAATGTTTCACATGATCTTTTAGATTAAGTGTGCTTAGTGTGATGTCTAGCACTTCTTTTCTTATTCTTGTTACAAAGGTAGAAGTGTTCCCTATATTGTATAGAGTAAAATTCTTATTGAAAATAAATTAGTAGATTGGCTCACCTCTTTTGTTGGTGTCTCTGTTTCCCCATACGGTATTTAATCCTATAAGTAACTGAAGCTTTTTGTTATGCTGGAGGGAGTGCAGTCCAGTATATATAAAAAATTTATAGATGAAATATTGATGCTCAATAGTATTTTTCTTTACAGGTATGGTTTCAAAATCGCCGAGCAAAATGGAAGAAAAGGAAGAAGACAACCAATGTTTTCCGTACACCAGGTGCTCTCTTACCTTCTCATGGTCTTCCGCCTTTTGGTGCAATGGGTGATGGATTATGTGGATCCAGTATGTTCAGTACAACGGAATCACGGTGGGGAGTGGCTGGTATGGCAACAGGTAATTATTGAAACTACAAAAAAATTACATGATCGCACATATTATTATTAAAATATTAACAAACTAAGAAATTTGTTTCTGTTTTCAGGTTTGGGTCAACTAAGTCAAAGTTCGATGAGCGGATTTGGCCAATCTTTAGGTCAGCTTAACCAAAGTACGGGTCTTAGTCCGGCTTTACCAATTAGTAGTTCTAGTACAGTATACCAGGCTCATTATGGGCTTAATTCTTTAGGTGAGTTTTAATTAATATATTTATTATTGTAAGTGATTACATTAGCCAGCAATTACCGGTAATCACAAATGATTTCAAGTGATTTTAAGTGATCACAAGTGATTGCAGCAACTCTATAAGTTTTATACATTTTTTACAAGCTTTTATTTAACTTGACATGTTTATATGTGAAGATGGAATCTTGCAAGTTGAATTTGACCAACTTCTCTGTGTCCGATTGAGCTAAAATTTTGCATAGTTAGCAAGGATTGATAACAATGCAATAATATGAAACAAAAGGAAACATATTTTAAAAAATTAGAAAGTATTGTATTGACTAATGACTCTGCAAACACATCTACTTTCTTTACACAAAATTGTAATCTAGATCCAATGGCGTTACGATTTAAAGTAGGATTGATTTCGAATTTAGGTTCTATGAGTTCGACTTTTTTTACTCTTCTTTTATTTCTTCCAGTTTTTTACATTTTCCAACTGTTTACAATTATCTGCAATTTTTTCTTTCATATTAACAAGCCGTGAGGTAAAATTCACTGCGGAAAGAATTTCCATCAAATCTAAATTACAGTTTTAATCTTTATAAATCTGATTTATCTAATAGTGTATTACCGGGAAGATTTTTCAGTAGTACCATTTTTTTTCAACAAAGTAAACATGATATAAACTACTTCTAGTCATGCTTGAATATGGTTCTAAACAAGTTAACGTTAGAAACTGTGTATTTAAGTAATTATAGTAATTGACGAGTATTTCGGTAGCCAGCAACTAGAATGCTTCTAATCACTGCTAATTGTATGTTTTGTGGTCCGCCTCTGCCCCTTTTCTCTCCTCAACAAATCCAATGGCATGACCGTGGAATACAACACTAAGATGTTATTTTCGAATGGAGGTGTCAAAAGTAAATGCTGTAGGTTTTGTTTAAGTTTGTACACTGTGTAAATAAGTCAAATGCATGCGATTAAGTATTTTTGAGGCTTGGCGTCTTACCCAGTGGTAGCCGGACACCATTATCACTGTTTACCAATGAATTAAAAGAAAAACCTTTTTACAGAAATGAGGATGTCTGGTTTGTTTTTAACGGTTCTTAGTTATTATTTAACTAGGTTTTGGATCCGTAATATTACAGATTTTAATTTATTTTCTATTCTAAATAAATTTTTGCAAAACTGTTGAAAATCGTGTTAGAAATATAAACCATCAACAAATTCTTTAATTTAATTGAAGGAAAAATATTCATATTGATTTTTCCTCGGAGATACATTTTTTTCGGTAGTTTTCTGGAAGTGTGGAACGCATTAAAGGAAATCCGTTGATAGTTTTAGTTTTGAGTTAGATAGGTTTGTAATATTTTTTTGTTTGGTTTGTATTGGCATTTTAATGCCATTAAACATCCTATAAGAAACATTAAACATTCACAAATTCTTTAATTTAATGGACGTAAATGTATTGATACGGATTTTTCCTCGGGGACACATTCTTTCGGTAGCTTTCTGGGAGTGTGAGACGTGTCCTTTAGGAACTCGAATGCTACTTTTAGTTTTGAGTTTGTGTTAGATAGGTTTAGTTGTAGTCGTGT
This sequence comes from Altica lythri, assembly GCA_964028335.1. Taxonomy (NCBI): domain Eukaryota; kingdom Metazoa; phylum Arthropoda; class Insecta; order Coleoptera; family Chrysomelidae; genus Altica; species Altica lythri. Next base: position 6,784,054 of record OZ034809.1, read on the forward strand.
TTTATTTGGGCACAAACTGAGCCCATTTCTTCGTCTTTTTGGCTTCTGTTCTCTAATAATATTTCTGATATTTCCTTATGCTACAGCTTTTTTGGTCTTTCTGTATTCTTATTTTTGCTTCCTATATTTGCTTTACCTTTAATTCTTCTCTAATTTGCATGTTTCTTATTCTATCTATCAGCGTCAATCCTTTAACCCGTTATTTTATGTCCTTATCGTGTAATTTGCTCTTCTGTCTTAGTTTTGAGATCCAGGTTTCACAGTTTGTATATGGCTTTTTATATGTTCAATTTCGTTTATCTTAATTTGTCTATTTCGTCTGCAAACGCTTCTTCTGATATCTTTATAACCTTCTAGTTTCTGAACCTTGTCTTAGTTCCTCCTTTCCTATAAGTTACTGTTTTTGCTTATAGACTATTGATTGCTTTTATTAAGCTGTATGTAAAATTTTTAATCAAACTTTTTCCCTTGGAACTCTATCAAAAGCTTTTTTAAGGTCTATGAAAACAAGGCAAGCGCTAAGAGTTCTTCTCTGTTTAATCGAAAAAATATGATCTTGCGTGATTCTGCCTTTTCGGAAGCCACTATGTGCTTCGTTGAGCTATTGTTTTATTATTAAACTGTGAAAGGCTTTCGCGGCCATTGTCTAATGTATCAATGGTTTTTGGGCTGTTAGGCCGGCGTCGCTTGTCTTGCTGACTTGACGTTTCGCCAACAGGAGCGGTTGGCATCTTCGAAAGTTGCTTCCTGGTTGACAGTCTGCGAACTACTGAGCTCTGCGTGGACGGAGCCCGTATTTATACGTCGGGAAAGAAGTGGGCGGGGCCTCAGTTGCTTTCGATTCCAATCGGTTCTGGTCGGTGTTGTTTGTTAAGGGTAGAGTTTTCGCACCCTTAATTATAGGGACCCATGTTTTGTTAATCTTGACTGCTTCCTCTTTTTTATTAAAGTTGTTCGGGTGCTTCTCTATCTCTATGGCTTCTCTATATACAGTCTGAAATGGTATGCTGATATAGTAGCGAGTACTTGTCTCTCCTCAAACTTAATCCGATGGTCCATAGTGAGGGTATGTTCCGCTACGGCGGATTTGTCCGTCTGCCCCAGACGACAGTTGGCCTTGTGCTCTTTAATCTTGATGTTGATTGAGCGTTTGGTAGTTCCTACGTACACGCTTCCACATGTGCACGGAATGCGGTAAATTCCCGAAGCCGACAGTGGATCTCTTCTGTCTTTTGCCGATCGAAGACATTCTTTGATTTTTCTCGTTGGTTTGAAAATAGTTTTCACATTTTTCTTTCTTAGTAATCGACCAATTCTGTCTGTCACTCCCGGAATAAAAGGCAGAAATGCTTTTGCCATTGGTTGGATTTGCTCATTTTCTTTGGGTCTCCGATTTGTTGGTCCAATCGATCTTTTGATTTTCCGTTCTGAATAACCATTGGCCCTTAAAGCATCATGAATATGAGTTAGCTCTGCGTTTAGTGCCTCGGGTTCGAGAGATTTGCGAGCTGTAATATAATTCCCAAAATTCCATTAGATGGTGGCACTGTGATGTTTTGGGAAGGAATCTGTGTTAATGGCTCCATAGAATTGGTTACTATCCGCATGAGATCCATGAATGCGGATTATTATCTAGAAAATATCGTTCTTGAACATGTTAGGCCGTTTGCTTCAGTCGTGGGACTGAATTGTGCATTCCAGCAAGATTATGCTTGTACCCACGTGGCTAGGGAAGTGATTAACTATTTAATTGCAATTAATCTTGAGTTACTGGAATGGACATCCAACAGTCCGGACTTAAACCCCATAGTTCTTAAAAAAAGTTCGCAGTCATAGGCCTTCAGCTGTTAACCATAATCAACTGTCGACTAACTACTAATACATCTGTGGCTAAAGAGGTTAAAGACGTTACTGGCTGTAGGGAACGGTTGAAGGTTCAAATCGTTCCAAATGTGACATTTTTTTAAAATTTCTCCTTTTAAAGTAATAAATTATCGTATTTAACTCAAATTTTATTACTTTTATAAAATAACTACCAATTCGGGTGTAATATTTAATTTTAATATTATTTAGGTGACTAAACGATGATGATAATTAACAATATAAATAAAACATTCATAATAAGTTTTAAACGCCTACTTAGAGGATATTTAATGATTGTGCTTCATTAATTATTACATTTTAAGTGTGTTAATTTAAGTGAGAAAAGTATAAATTGCATTTCAATTTAGTCTTTATTTAATGTTGCTTTATAGCATTTTTTTCTACTTATTTTTATTGAATACAACTGATGAACGCTATCAATAATTAAAATTATAATCTCTTGTAAGCTACAATATTATCCTGTTTATACCTACTTTCCTGCAAAGGACTATTACTATGATTAAAAAATTTCGCATATTTGTAAATACTATAAAAATGTTTGGTGGGACTTTTAAATTAAATCAAGGGAATGAAAAATACAAAAATCTTGATGGATTTACTTCTGGTTAGCTACCCGGTATTAAAATCAGCTTCGATAAGGTGTTCCTCGCAATGAACAACACAATTTAATTCTGGTAAGCTAGCCGGTATTAAAATCAGCTTCTATAAGGTGTTCCTCCTAATGAACAACACAATTTACTTCTAGCAAGCTAGCTGGTATTAAAATCAGCTTCTATAAGGTGTTCCTCGTAATAAACAACGCAATTTATTTCTAGCACGTTAGCTAGTATTAAAATCAGCTTCTATGAGGGTTCCTCGTAGTCAATAACACAATTTAATTGGTGTTCCTCGTAAACAACAAAACAATTTACTTCTAGCAAGCTATCCGGTCTAGAATCAGCTTCTATAAGGTGTTCTCCGTAATCAACAACACAATTTACTTCTGGTAAGCTATCCGGTATTAAAATCAGCTTCTAAAAGGTGTTCCTCGTAATGAACAACGAAATTTATTTATAGCAAGTTAGCTAGTATTAAAATCAGCTTCTATAAGGGTTCCTCGTAGTCAATAACACAATTTAATTGGTGTTCCTCGTAGACAACAAAACAATTTACTTCTAGCAAGCTATCCGGTCTTAAAATAAGCTTCTATAAGGTGTTCCCCTTAATCAACAACACAATTTACTTCTGGTAAGCTATCCGGTATTAAAATCAGCTTCTATAAGGTGTTCCTCGTAATTAACAACACAATTTATTACTAGCAAGCTATTTGGTGTTAAAATCAGTTTCTTTATGGTGTTCCCCGTAATCAACAACACAATTTACTTCTGGTAAGCTATCCGGTATTAAAATCAGCTTCTATAAGGTGTTTCTTGCAATGAACAACGAAATTTATTTCTAGCAAGTAAGCTAGTATTAAAATCAGCTTCTATGAGGGTTCCTCGTAGTCAATAACACAATTTAATTGGTGTTCCTCGTAAACAACAAAACAATTTACTTCTAGCAAGCTATCTGGTCTTAAAATCAGCTTCTATAAGGTGTTCCCCGTAATCTACAACACAATTTACTTCTGGTAAGCTATCCGGTATTAAAATCAGCTTCTATAAGGTGTTCCTCGTAATGAACAACGAAATGTATTTCTAGTAATTTAGCTGGTATTAAAATCAGCTTCTATGAGGGTTCATCGTAGTCAATAACATAATTTAATTGGTGTTCCTCGTAAACAACAAAACAATTTACTTCTAGCAAGCTATCTGGTCTTAAAATCAGCTTCTATAAGGTGTTCCCCTTAATCAACACTACAATTTACTTCTGGTAAGCTATCCGGTATTAAAATCAGCTTCTAAAAGGTGTTCCTCGTAATGAACAACAAAATTTATTTCTAGCAAGTTAGCTAGTATTAACATCAGCTTCTATGAGGGTTCGCAAGCTATCTGGAATTAAAATTAGCTTTTATAAGGTGTTCCCCGTAATTAACAACACAATTTACTTTTAGTAAGCTATCCGATATTAAAATCAGCTTCTTTAAGGTGTTTCTGGTATTGAACAACGAAATTTATTTCTAGCAAGTTAGCTAGTATTTAAATCAGCTTCTATGAGGGTTTCTCGTAGTCAATAACACAATTTAATTGGTGTTTCTCGTAAACAACAAAACAATTTACTTCTAGCAAGCTATCCGGTCATAAAATCAGCTTCTATAAGGTGTTCCTCGTAAGCAACAACACAATTTACTTCTGGTAAGGTATCCAGTATTAAAATCAGCTTCTAAAAGGTGTTCCTCGTAATGAACAACGAAATTTATTTCTAGCAAGTTAGCTAGTATTAAAATCAGCTTCTATGAGGGTTCCTCGTAGTCAATAACACAATTTAATTGATGTTTCTCGTAAACAACAAAACAATTTCCTTCTAGCAAGCTATCCGGTCTTAAAATCAGCTTCTATAAGGTGTTCCTCGTAATCAACAACACAATTTACTTCTGGTAAGCTATCCAGTATTAAAATCAGCTTCTAAAAGGTGTTCCTCGTAATGAACAACGAAATTTATTTCTAGCAAGTTAGCTAGTATTAAAATCAGCTTTTATGAGGGTTCTTCGTAGTCAATAACACAATTTAATTGGTGTTCCTCGTAAACAACAAAACAATTTACTTCTAGCAAGCTATCCGGTCTTAAAATCAGCTTCTATAAGGTGTTCCCCTTAATCAACAACACAATTTACTTCTGGTAAGCTATCCGGTATTAAAATCAGCTTCTAAAAGGTGTTCCTCGTAATGAACAACGAAATTTATTTCTAGCAAGTTAGCTAGTATTAAAATCAGCTTTTATGAGTGTTCCTCGTAGTCAATAACACAATTTAATTTGTGGTTCTCGTAAACAACAAAACAATTTACTTCTAGCAGGCTATCCGGTCTTAAAATCAGCTTCTATAAGGTGTTCCTCGTAATCAACAACACAATTTACTTCTGGTAAGCTATCCAGTATTAAAATCAGCTTCTAAAAGGTGTTCCTCGTAATGAACAACGAAATTTATTTCTAGCAAGTTAGCTAGTATTAAAATCAGCTTTTATGAGGGTTCTTCGCAGTCAATAACACAATTTAATTGGTGTTCCTCGTAAACAACAAAACAATTTACTTCTAGCAAGCTATCCGGTCTTAAAATCAGCTTCTATAAGGTGTTCCCCTTAATCAACAACACAATTTACTTCTGGTAAGCTATCCGGTATTAAAATCAGCTTCTAAAAGATGTTCCTCGTAATGAACAACGAAATTTATCGCTAGCAAGTTAGCTAGTATTAAAATCAGCTTCTATGAGGGTTCCTCGTAGTCAATCACACAATTTAATTGGTGTTCCTCGTAAAAAACAAAACAATTTACTTCTAGCAAGCTATCTGGTCTTAAAATCAGCTTCTATAAGGTGTTCCCCTTAATCAACAACACAATTTACTTCTGGTAAACTATCCGGTATTAAAATCAGCTTCTAAAAGTTGTTCCTCGTAATGAACAACGAAATTTATTTCTAGCAAATTAGCTACTATTAAAATCAGCTTCTATGAGGGTTCCTCGTAGTCAATAACACAATTTAATTGGTGTTCCTCGTAAACAACAAAACAATTTACTTCTAGCAAGCTATCTAATCAGCTTCTATAAGGTGTTCCCCGTAATTAACAACACAATTTACTTCTAGTAAGCTATCGGGTATTAAAATCAGCTTCTAAAAGATGTTCCTCGTAATGAAGAACGAAATTTATCGCTAGCAAGTTAGCTAGTATTAAAATCAGCTTCTATGAGGGTTCCTCGTAGTCAATAACACAATTTAATTGGTGTTTCTCGTAAACAACAAAACATTTACTTCTAGCATGCTATCTGGTCTTAAAATCAGCTTCTATAAGGTGTTCCCCGTAATCAACAACACAATTTACTTCTGGTAAGCTATCCGGTATTAAAATCAGCTTCTAAAAGGTGTTCCTCGTAATGAACAACGAAATTTATTTCTAGCAAGTTAGCTAGAATTAAAATCAGCTTTTATGAGGGTTCCTCGTAGTCAATAACACAATTTAATTTGTGTTCCTCGTAAACAACAAAACAATTTACTTCTAGCAAGCTATCTGGAATTAAAATCAGCTTCTATAAGGTGTTCCCCGTAATCAACAACATAATTTACTTCTGGTTAGCTATCCGGTATTAAAATCAGCTTCTATAAGTTGTTCCTCGTAATGAACAACACAATTTATTTCTAGCAAGCTATCTGGTGTTAAAATCAGTTTCTTTATGGTGTTCCCCGTAATCAACAACACAATTTACTTCTGGTAAGCTATCCGGTATTAAAATCAGCTTCTATAAGGTGTTCCTCTTAATGAACAACGAAATTTATTTCTAGCAAGTTAGCTAGTATTAAAATCAGCTTCTATGAGGGTTTCTTGTAGTCAATCACACAATTTAATTGGTGTTCCTCGTAAACAACAAAACAATTTACTTCTAACAAGCTATCTGGAATTAAAATCAGCTTCTATAAGGTATTCGGGTAATCAACAACACAATTTACTTCTGGTAAGCTATCCGCTCTTAAAATCAGCTTCTATAAGGTGTTCCTCGTAATTAACAACACAATTTACTTCTTGCAAGCTAGCTGGTATTTAAATCAGCTTCTATAAGGTGTTCCTCGTAATTAACAACACAATTGACTTCTAGTAAGCTATCAAGTATTAAAATTAACTTCTATAAGGTTTTCCCCGTAATCAACAATACAATTTACTTGTAAGCTATCCGGTATTAAAATCAGCTTCTATAAGGTGTTCCTCGTAATTAACAACACAATTTACTTCTTGCAAGCTAGCTGCTATTTACATCAGCTTCTATAAGGTGTTCCTCGTAATTAACAACACAATTTACTGCTAGTAAGCTATCAGATATTAAAATTAGCTTCTATAAGGTGTTCCTCGCAATGAACAACACAATTTACTTCTGGCAAGGTATCCGGTATTAAAATCAACTTCTTTAAGGTGTTCCTCGTAATCAGCAACACAATTTACATCTAGTAAGCTATCAGGTATTAAAATTAGCTTCTATAAAGTATTTGTTAAAAAATAATTTATCTGTAACTAAGGAAATACATCCAATAAGCAAATTTTGAGAGTCATGAAAAGTACACAAATATTTTGACACATTATAAATTAGCAGTAAAACCATTATGTTTGCAATGATTTATTACTATTTGAGTGTCAAATATAACACTTCACTGATACGGATATTTCACGTGCAGAATGTGAAAATATTCTGTTTGCTTTCATTTTTAAAAACATGTATTCAATATGTATTTTTTTAAAATAAATATGATAATTTTGTTATATTTTTTGTTACAGGTGACAGTATGATGACATACTGCAACAGCGGCGGCGGTGGAAGTGGAAGCGGTGGCACGGGGGGTTCTCCTACCCCCCAGATTCCATGCTCTAACGCCGCCACGCCGCCAGTGACTGCTGGCGCCTCCCCCAACGGCGGTGGCGGCGGCGGGGAAGAAGACGACGTCTGGCGTGGTCATAGTATTGCAGCGTTGCGACGCCGAGCGTCCGAACTCAACGCCACCATTCCGTCTTATCTACAAATCAACTACGACGCGCATAACAATGCTTCGGTATACTAGTTTTTATATTATTTTTGTTTTTTTATGCTATCCTTCTTCTATGAAGGTTTCTATCTGTTGGAGAAAAAGTTTTTTATTAGGTATTGTTTTTTAAATTATGGTGTTATGTATACATTATATAAAAAAATAGGCATTAAAATGTATTTTATAGATTTCTATAAAGTCTTTGATCGTGTTGAAGCTGAGATTGATAAAAAAAGAAGATCAAAGAAAACAGTTAATAAATGTAGGTTGAAACTACCAGACGAATTTATTGCGTGTTTAAAATACAATTTTTGTTCATATTAATTATTTAAAAGACTACGTTTTGGTCCTTTCAATATAAATTGAAATGGAATTCCTTCTCTGGGAATCCCTGAAATCAATAAAAATCTCCGGGATGTGGATTCTGCACTTAAGACAATCAGTTGCTGTTACAAAAATTTTAAAAAATGTTTTTTTTTCTTATTGTCGTTACTTTTTTTTCTGCCCCTGTATATCCTTGATTCTGCTGCTCTACTAGCTTTTTTATTCTCTTCTTGTCGTTTGTTTTCTTTCTGCTCCTCTCTATATGTTAGCTCCTTCTTTCTGCATCTCTATTGACTTTGTTTCTCTCTTTTTGTCGCTGGTTTTCTTTCTGCTTTTTAGCTCCTTCCTTTTGTGCTCTATTCAATAACTATTTAATATATATTGATATAGAATTCTGTCTCTGGGAATGCCTCCAAACAATAAAAATCTCTGTAATGTGGATTCTACACTTCAGACGATCAGTTGCTTTTGCAGAAATATAAAAAAACTTTTTTGTTTTCTTTTGTCGTTGTTTTTCTTTCTGCTGTTCTCTGTCCTTGATTCTGCTGCTCTATTGGTTTTTTATGCTCTTCTTTTCGCTTGTTTTCTTTTTGCTCCACTATATCTGTTAGCTCCTTTTTTCTGAATCTCTATTGACTTTGTTCCTCTCTTTTTGTCGCTAGTTTTCTATCTGCTTTTTATAGCTTCTTTTTGTGCTCTTGTGGCCTTTTTCTGTATTTCTTGTCGTTGGTTTTTTTCTGCACTTCTATACCTGTTAGCTCCTTCTTGCTACTGCTTTATTGACTTTTTTCTTCTCTTTTTGTCGCTGGTTTTCTTTCTGCTGTTCTATACCTGTTAGCTTCTTCTTTCTGCTGCTCTATTGCCTTTTTTGACGCTGGTTTTCTTTCTGCTTCTCTATATTTGTTACCTCCTTCTATTTGCTGCTCCATTGGCTGTATTCTTCTATTCTATTCTCTGGTTTTCTGCTGCTGTATACCTGTTAGTTCCTTATTTCTACTATTCTATTAGCTTTTTTCTTCTCTTCTAATCTCTTGTTTTCTTTCTGCTTCTTTATATCTGTTAGCTCCTTCTTTTTGCTGCTCTATTGGCTTTTTTCTTCTCTTTTTGTCGCTGGTTTTCTTTCTACTCCCCTATACATGTTTAATTCTTCGTTTTACTTCTCGATTAGTTTTTTTCTTTTCTTCTAGTCTCTGGTTTTCTTTCTGTTCATCTAGATCTGTTAGCTCCTTCTTTGTGCTGCTTTTTTGGCTCTTTTCTTCTTTTCTTGTCAATGGTTTTCTTGCTGATGCTCTATACATGTTAACTCCTTCTTTCGGCTGTTCGATTCAATTTTTTCTTTTTTTCTAGTCTCTGATTTTCTTTCTGCTGCTCTATATCTGTTAGCTCCTTCTTTGTGCTGCTTTATTGGCTTTTTCTTCTTTTCTTGTCGCTGGTTTTCTTTCTGATGCTCTATACCTGTTATCTTCTTTATTTTTGCAGCTCTATTGGCTCAATCTGGCTTCCTCTGTTGTCTGTGATCTTATTTCTTTTCTTGTTTTATATTTTTTTTGTTTTGTTTGTATTTTAAAATTCCATTCAAATAAATTACATTTTTGCCTTCTTCATTTTTTCAAATTCATTAATGGCAATCCAATTATAATAATCTTTATTACCACACAAACAAAAATTTACAAAAAATTATCTTGTACGAAACTTAAAACTAAAACTAGCAACCGATTTCCTTAAGGGCTACTCACCCTCCCGTAAAACGATTGAAAGAATGTGTCCTTGAGGTAAAATCCATATCAATATATTTTTTTAAACTTTTGTATAAAAATGTAAACTTAACACCATCATAATAGTGCCTGGGACACCAATAAAATATACTTTATAATTATAACCCTCTTTAAGAAAGGTTCCTATTGACGAATATTCATATCTCCCTCTATGGAAGCGGCGTTTTAACCCTTTAACTCTTCATTTTTCAGCATTCAGGGTTTGTTTTTGAATTTAATGAATAACGCGTTTAGAAAATACATTTTCCCTAGTTGCAAATTTAAAAAATGAAGTTTTTAAACTGGGGGATTTCGGGGGCTGGCTGAACACGAATATCGACGAAGGTCTCAGACATACTTGGTGCACTACCTCTTCTCCGGGAGTTTTTGGACACTTTTTTTGTCGAACAATGGCCTCCGTTGTTTGATATAAACTTCCCATCAAAATTAAAAACAAACGGGTTATTATTATAATCCCTAAGGGCTGAAAATGACCTGTTTTAGGAGTGCGCATGGGTTAAAGCGCTACAAAATTCGTGATAAGATTTTTTAAAAGGGACCCTTAGGAATGGGTTTTAAAAGGGTTATATTTATAAAGTTCATTTCATTGCTGTCCCAGGCACTCTTCTTATTATATTTCAAAGACAGCAGATCAGATCTACTAAACTTTTTTATATAATATTTATGTATAAAATACTCATATTATTTATTTCTTATTGTGACATGTGACATCTTTGTGTATACGATGTAAAATAATGTCTGTACAAATTGATAAGTAGAAAAAAAAATCAGTGTGATGTAATAAACCTCTTGAGTCTGTAGAAATAGCCACAGATCATTGTGTAAGTTATAAAATACGTAACACAAAAATGATCTTCAAATACTTGTGTGTATTATAATACCGACTGTATACGGAATTTGTTTCAAATTAAAATAAATAGACTAGAAGTCATAGATTAGAATCGATTTATTTCATCTACAGTTTTATACAAATATATCTGGAAAAAGGTTTTAATAAAACATGGGTTAATTGGTACTATTTAGGCATCAAAAGTTTGATAGGTTAGTAGGAGTATTGAGTAGACTGTAAGCATTATAAACTTTTTTTTTTGAACAGGGTATACAGGAGAAATATCTGTCTGCAAAATTTGGTACTACGACGGATGTTTTTTTAGTTTTGCTTAGAGCCATAAAGGGAAAAAGTATATAGACTTAAAGTACTTTATTGCTTTTCAAAATATGTCCAAGATCGATACAGTTGTGCATTCGTTCAAACCAATTGGTAAAACAGTTATTGCAGTCTTCAGTTGACACCTGTAAAATCGCTGTTTTAAATGCATCGATGGCTTCCTCTGGCGACTGGAATCGTTGCATACGCATTGAATTCTTGATCTTTGGGAACGTGAATAAGTCGTAGCGACTTAGGTCGAAACTGTAGGGTAGATGGTATAACAATTCGATGCTTTGAAGCTCCAAAAACTCGATTGTCTTTTGGGCAGTATGAGCACTAGCATTGTCCTGATATAGGATGATTTGCCGTTGTGTGTTGCTTCGTCGGGATAACTTCTGGTAGACATACGTTTATATATCAATATACCAAGAACTGTGAGCAAAAAATAGTAAGACTGTTCATAATTTTAAAATTCTTTATTTATTCTGCCGAATCTATTTCGTCCCCCTCAAAGTATTCGCCCCCCCCCCCCCCGGCTCCAATACACTTGTGCCAACGTTTTTTGCAATCCTCGAAACACTTGTTAAAGTCAATTTCCGGAATAGCCTTTAATACGCGTAGCGATTAACTTTTAATGTCTTCAATTGACTCAAAACGCTTTCCCCGGAGGGGTTGTTTGAGTTTGTTGAACAGCCAGAAGTCACACTGAGCTAAATCAGGCGAATACGGTGGTTGTGGAACGATATTGGTTGAATTTTTGCCGAAAAATCAATGCAGTATGCGACGGTGCATTATCGTGATGCAAAATCCAAGATTTGTCGGCCCAAAATTCTGGCCTCTTTTTGCGAATAGCTTCGCGCAACGCATAACGCTCAAATAATACTCCTTGTTTACAGTTTGGCTGGGCGGGAGGAAATCATAATGCACCAAACCACGATAATCGAAGAAAACTGTTAACATGACCTTGCTTTTTGAACGACCTTGACGCGGTTTTTTCGGCCTTGCCTCACCTTTGACACGATATTCGCTTGATTGATCGGTTGTTTCCGGGTCGTAGGCGTAGATCCATGTCTCATCTCCCGTGATCATGCGTTTCACCTTGTCCTGATAGTCAGAAAGCATCGTTTCACACACGTCAACGCGACGCCTTTTTTCCAAAAACTTGAGCATTTTTGGAACCAAACGAGATTTGACTTTTCTCAGGCTCAAATGGTATTTTAAAATGGTTTTCACTGATATACCAACCATATCAGTAAGGTCTCTAACAGTCAATAGACGATTTTGGAGTACCAATTCTTTAATTTCATTGACGTGTTGTTCATCAGTTGATGTTGATGGCCCTAGGTATTTGACCCTAGAGTTACGTAATGCAATGCATTTTGAGAGTATTTTTTTTGAGGTTTCATCCTCTACCTCACAGAATCTCCACTTTGCTTTATCCACCAATTCTATTTTCTTAATGTGTCCTCTTAATCTGCAGTGGCCGTTTAATATTCCTGTTATAATACGGAGGTTTTTCTTACTAAAGTTAAGACAGCTGATTGATCTCTTCTGGTTGTAGTTTCCTAGAAGCATCTTCTATTGTCTTAGTCTTTTTAGATCGTTTCAGTACTTGGACTTTTCGCTATCCATTTTTCCCTAGTTTTTCTAAGATTGTACTACTGCTGATTCCACAAAATGGTTCTGGTACCAGGTATGGTGTTTCAGCTTCTTCTTTTGCCAGCTTATCTGCTGTTTCATTTCCTTCTATTCCTATGTGTCCTGGAACCCATAGGAGGCAAACAGTGTTAATTTGTCCTAGTTCATTTAGTTTGCCTTAGGCACTCCCAGACCATCTGTGAACTGATTATGTGTGATGGCTGCTTGATTATCTGACATGATTATAATCTTTTGTCTACGATAGTTCCTTATTTATTTAAGTAAGTGTGGAAACTTCCATAAAGATATTACAGCTGCCTGTAAGCGGAAACGCTAACGGTTAGAAAGAAAGAGAACATCTTAGTACATTATATGCCTTTATCTACTTACCCTTGTGGAGTAAGGGGCAGTTTGTTTTTCGAATAATAACTAAATACAGCAAAAAATAGAATGTTTTTAAAATAGAATTTCTTAAACAAATAGCACCATAATTTTTTTTTTTTGGTCAAGCACAAGCACTGCAGGAAAAATCCTTTAAGGCGCTCTGAGAGCGGTGCGTGTGCGAAGAAAGCGATTCACGTTGTTCTTGAATCGTTGAAGGTTATATTCGGTGGGAAATACGGCCTCAGAAAGGCCGTTCCACAAAGAGGATGTCCTCCAGAAGAAAGAGTTCTTAAACAATGATGTTCGAGGAGTATTAAGTTGAACCACATAGGGATGGGCGGAAGTGGTTTGTCGTGTATTTCTGCTATGAATTGCTCTAGGTGGAATCAAGCGGGCAATGTCAGTAGAACACTTGCCATGGAAATATTTGTAAAAGAGGGTCAAATCACCAACCTGTCTTCGATGTTCTAAGCTGTCGAGGTTCTTGGTTAGCTCGTGGTCACCGATCAGGCGAATGGCTCTCCTTTGGATGGAATCCAACAACCGAAGGGTATGCTTCGGTGCAGAACTCCAGACATGAGAGCAGTATTCCAGTGATGGTCGAATCTGGGCTTTGTAGAGTGTCAAAAGTTGTTGCGGTGTATACAGCTTTTTGGTACGGAAAAGTACACCGAGTTTCTGAAAAGCTGTCCTGGCGATTGTTACCACGTGATTATGCCAAGACATATCTCCTCCCAGATTGACACCCAGTAAGTTAATAGACGAAGCCAGTGGAATTGCGTGTCCTACCATGACTATATCTGGTTCTGCAATGTTAACCTTCTTAGAGAAAACTGCTGCCTGGGTTCTTTTAGCGTTAAATTCGACTTGGTTACTATCACCCCAAGACAAAATTTCTTCCAGGTCTTTATTGAGTCGTGATACTTCATGCTGTCTGCGAAGATGTGCGTCAGCAGCCGATGTTCGAGAATTCAAAGTAAACGATGAGATAAGTGTGCTGTCGTCAGCAAAGCTATAAATTGGATTTTCTGTCTTCACTAGAAGGTCGTTAATGTATAGTAAGAAGAGGGTTGGGGATAATAATAATAATATGCGCAAGTAGAGAAATATAGAGGTTACTCCGATCTTCTTTCTCTTTCCAACCAATCGACACCGGAATATCTGGGTTTCCTATTTTACTTATACTATATGCTCTATGCAAATTCTCAAAAATGGTAAAAATTTTCATGTTTTTATTGCATTTTTCCAGATCTATTTGTAAAACATTCCTACAATAACTAATATAAACGAGAAACAGTATAATGTCGGGGTTTGTTTCAATGCTATTTGAATAAAGAACTTATTATTTCTAATTAATTTCATTTAACGAATTATAATATAATAAACCAAAATATAGCTAATTGATAAACAATGCAAATATCTTATTTAAAAAAAAATTGTATCTTTATTCAAATAAACATATAGTTACATATTTCATGTAGAAAAGTTATTATGTAGTTTGATATGAAAGTAATATTTTTCAAGAAAAACGAAATCATTATTTTATTTATAATTTTAATGAAGATTCATATAAATTTGAAATTTTTAAAAATCTCAATCTCAATGGCCAATCCATACAAGATTAAAATTGAAAGTTCGTTTACGTCTATTATTCGGGGAACTCGTAGGCTTGCAGGACTCGCCTGCGGCTCGTCCTGCAATTGCCCACTCGTCCACTAAAAGACCACTTTCGGGACTTGTTACGTAAACTACTATTACATAAAATGCAGTTTATAGAAGATGATATATATATATATATATATATATATATATATATATATCCAAAAATGTTATGTTGGTCCAAACTAAAGCTTATATCGTTCTAATTAATCCGAATTTAGTCCTGTCATCATCAAACTTGTTGTGTTGTGTGTTATCCGTGGTATTTGTTACAATATATGTGAAAATACGTCCATATCGTGTATCACGGCTCGGGCTTAGCCAGAACGGGCTTTATGGGTATTACATTTTATACATAAATCTACAAGATATATAACTCTCCAACGGGATCAGTGAGCCGCTGCATTCAGTTGGCCTATGTCTTTTAGCTCTATTTTCGAACCGTTTTTCTTGTTGGAAAATCACCAAACGGTCCCGCTGGTGTTCCCTGAAGAGAACTCAATCGGAATTTTTAACTGCTTATTATTATATAACCCTCATATAAGTATTTGTGATTTTTCGGTTTATGATGGTTACGTTTTTTATCTTTGTAGGCTTAGAGAAAAGAATAATCGTGGTGCCGTGATGTTTTTATAAAATATATACAGGGTCTTTAATAATCTATAAATAATAATATAGTATTCAACGAGAGGATAAAGGTAGCTATTAATCAAAAATATTAAATGTACAACTCGAGTAGAATACTATACTTTGTCTACGACTGTTCGACAAAACGTTCATTATACACTTGCTTCTTTAAGAAACAAATTGAAAACACTTATGGGGACTTTAATACAATTTATTTACCAAAATTGTTACAGACACACAAGAACTCCTCTGGATAACGTCTAAACAGTTAGGATCCAAATTATTACTCAGGTTGTATTTTTGGAGCCTACTCATTTGCACCCAGTAGTTTTCAACTTTAATTCTTTGAGTTCTCTTCTGAGCTCAGCCACCAATAATTCATTTATCTTCTATCCAGGCATTCTTGTATCTTCACTCCATACCTGACACCAATTTGGTGGTCACTAGTGATTAATGGTTGATTATTCACTGTAGAAGCACATTTACAAGATGGAAAAAACTTTTCTGTTGTCCAGATTCTAACCTCGAATAAAAAACGAAACTTATGAGATGTTATGTACTGCCAATACTATATCATGGATTGGAAGCATGAACACTGAAGAAGATTGCCGAGAAGAGATGAGAAGCATTTGGAATGTGGATGTATTGAAAGATGCTAATGATTTCTTGGGTTCAGAGAATAACCAACGAAGAGGTGATGGGAAGAATGAATAAAGAAAAAGAAGTACTTCTGACAATTATGAAACGAAAAATACAATACAATACATGGGACATGCTATGTTATGAGCACTTAGAATCTGTAAATGATACCAAAACTTACGTTTCGATAATATGCTCAGCCGTTTCATCTGCATACTCACAAAATCTGCATGTTCCACTGTCTACTTTGCCCATTTTACAGAGATGGTAGGTACCTCACTATACAGTGTTCTGTGAGGATTCCTACGATTACACTAAGTTCAGGTTTCTAAAGCTCTAGAGTAGTTTAGAGTGGCTCAGTGAAGGCTGTTTATACCTTTTTACTTGTATGGAGTGTCTTTCCAGTAGGCTACACTAGGTTCCTTTTTCCATTTTTGAAATTAATCCATGATGCACCATTTAGAGATTTCACAGAAAGGTTGAATTCTGATAAAATGGGTAGATACTAGCTCCTTCTTTTTCGACACTATTAGCTTTTTCGTTTTCGATAATCCCTTTATGCTTGGTACCCATACCAAACTTACTTTTTTGTATTTAGCCAGTTGCTTAAGAGACTGTTTACATTTCCAGACTTTTTGCACTCGAAGGTTGTAGAGCCTAAAAAGCAGCTTGGCTGTTGAAGGCAATAAACATTATGGCTGAATTAAGGCGTTTTTTAATGCCCTCTTGAGTACAGAAGCCTATTGCTAATTGCTCCGTTTGGAGTACTTCCTTGGGCTATCAAGCACCTAACATTAGGTTTTAGACCGATCAGTATAATAAGTGAGAGCTTCTTGCTTTCTACAAATACTCTGTTTTGTTTCGTTTTGGTTCAAATTACTACTTTTATTTATCAATATTTACCAGCTGGTATCAATATTTTCCTCTATGTGCTTCTCTAGTGCCTTATCCTCTGAGTGGCTGCCTATATTTATTCATGAATTCATGAATTTTATTACTTCCTATTTCTACTCCTTCACCAACTTTCTTAACGTTTCTTTATCTTGTCCCGTTGTGTTTGCTACCCAATTATTATTTCTTACAGCCTGTATTCTTTCTGGCTTCTTTATGGATTTTTTAATCTCTTACTTACTCATTTTTTTTTAATTTTTATAGTACGTATTTTGGTTACTCCTAGTCCTATCCAGTTTTGTGTAGATTCCTTTGACATTTCTTTCTACATTTTTATTCGTTTTAAACCGAGCCAACTTTCGTTAGATGATTCTAACTTTCTTCTCTTTCTATTTGCTTACTGCATGCTTGTTACTTTCTGATACCCTTTCTTTATGGTAGTCACCTGCATATATTTCTGATTTTGCGCTACTTTTACTTCTTTACCAACGTTTTGTCTCTTATTTACTACCCAAATCTTTGTGGTTTCCTTTGTGTATCTATTTCTGTCTTTTTGTAAAGCGTTTCAATATTCTAAATCTATTTATTGTTTTATCGACCACCTCTTGTTGCTGTTTTGGTCTTTTTCCAAAGGTAGATAAATTTAATCGTAAATGTACATCCAAATATTAAATTGACATTCTTTCTGAACTAATAAGTGTATTACAACTGGATTATGTAGATCTATGCAAGGGGAAACCGAACTATTGGCTTCAATGATAATGCGAAACACGTGACCAGGATTACTTGATCCGCAATATGTTGGCTCTGTGATTTATTGATAGCGACATGAGCGCTCAATTAGTCTGAATAGATAAGGTTATGTTTCTCCGTCAACGATTTGAGTTGGCGCGTGTTATACTACTCTACCTATATTAAATTTTCAGGATATTAAACACTGTATGAATATATTGATGTATACTTGTTATTTACTGGTAATAATTTATACATATATTAAATCGTGGATATATTTCATCTTAATACAGTTTTACTTCCTTTTTTTTATATTTTTTGGTAAAATCTTAAGGCGGTTCACAGAATACATCTACTTACCAAATTTCAACAGTATAGTTCTTAAAGTTTTGGAAAAAAGTGGCTTTGACATACGGACGCACAGACAGACAGACAGATAGACAAGCAAACAGACAAGCAGACAGACAGAAAGACAGACAGAAAGACAGACAGAAAGACAGACAGACAGACAGACATGACGAATCTATAAGGGTACCGTTTTTTTGCCATTAAAGTAAAAAAAATTCTTTAAAAAAACGATGTCTCAGACTCTCCCTTTATTTTACTAGTCTTATCCGTTTTGGAATTCAATAATTTTTTTAAATTAGATACATAATTATATACTTTTTCTTATAGTGATAACAAATTTCTAAAATTTTTCACAAATACAAAGATATACAGAGTGTTATAAACAAACCCAAAACACGAATTAGGATCACACAAAACATACTCAGTCTCTCCCTTAATTTTTCATTACTTTTCTCTTTCTAATTGTAATAAAAATTTGTTAAAACATCACAAAAGGTGTACCCTTTTCAATAGTCTTTTATGATTTTTCATATTGTTTACCTTTCATGATATATACGCGGTTATGACAGAAATTTCTATAAAAATCAATATACTTAGTCTCTCCCTTAATTTTATCAGTTTTATCCCTTTTGGAACTTAATAATTTTTTGTAATTAGATACATAATTATATACGCTTTCTTATCGTGATAACAAATTTCTAAAATTTCTTACCAAAAAAATGATATATAGAGTGTTATAAACAAACCCAAAATATGAATTAGGATCACACAAAACATACTCAGTCTCTCCCTTAATTTTTCACTACTTTTCTCTTTCTAATTGTAATAAAAATTTGTTAAAACATCACAAAAGGTGTACCCTTTTTAATAGTAATTTATGATTTTAAATATTGTTTATCTTTCATAATATATACGAGGTTATGTCAGAAAATTCTATAAAAATCAATATACTTAGTCTCTCCCTTAATTTTATCAGTCTTATCCCTTTCGGAATTTAATAATTTTTTGTAATCAGATACATAGTTATATATGTTTTCTTATAGTGATAAAAAATAAGTAAAATTGTTCACAAAAAGAAAGATATACAGAGTGTTATAAACAAACCCAAAACATGAATTAGAATCACACAAAACATACTCAGTCTCTCCCTTGATTTTTCACTACTTTTATCTCTCCAATTGTAATAAAAATTTGTTAAAACATACCAAAAGGTGTACCTTTTTCAACCGTTTTTTATGATTTTTCATATTGTTTACCTTTTATATAATATATACGAGGTTATGTCAGAAAATTCTATAAAAATCAATATACTTAGTCTCTCCCTTGATTTTATCAGTCTTATCCCTTTTGGAATTTAATAATTTTTTGTAATTAGATACATAATTATATACGCTTTCTTATCGTGATAAAAAACTTCTAAAATTTTTTACCAAAAAAATGATATATAGAGTGTTATAAACAAACCCAAAACATGAATTAGGATCACACAAAGCATACTTAGTCTCTCCCTTAATTTTTCACTACTTTTCTCTTTCTAATTGTACTAAAAATTTGGTAAAACAATAAAAAAGGTGTACCCCTTTCAACATTCTGTTATGATTTTTTATATTGTTTACCTTTCATAATATATACGAGGTTATGTCAGAAAATTCTATAAAAATCAATATACTTAGTCTCTCCCTTAATTTTATCAGTCTTATCCCTTTTGGAATTTAATAATTTTTTGTAATTAGATACATAATGATATACGCTTTCTTATCGTGATAACAAATTTCTAAAATTTCTTACCAAACAAATGATATACAGAGTGTTATAAACAAACCCAAAACATGAATTAGGATCACACAAAACATACTTAGTCTCTCCCTTAATTTTTCACTACTTTTCTCATTCCAATTGTAATAAAAAATTGTTGAAATATGACAACAGGTGTACGCTTTTCAACAGTCTTTTATAATTGTTCATATTGTTTACCTTTCATAATATATACGAGGTTATGTCAGAAAATTCTATAAAAATCAATATACTTAGTCTATCCCTTAATTTTATCAGTCTTATCCCTTTTGGAATTTAATAATTTTATGTAATTTGATACATAATTATATATACTTTCATATCGTGATAACATATTTCTAAAATTTCTTACCAAAAAAATGATATACAGAGTGTTATAAACAAACCCAAAACATGAATTAGGATCACACAAAATATACTCAGTCTCTCCCTTAAATTTTCACTACTCTACTTTTCCCAATTTTAATAAAACTTAGTTTAACTATTAAAAAAAGTACATACTTTCATATGGTGATTTATGATTTTTTACATATTTTTCCGTTCGAAATATATACGAGGTAAAGTGAACAAATTCTATAAAAACAATGAACTCAGTCTCTCCCTTAATTTTATGATTCTTATCTTAGTATGAATTAAATTATTTTTTGTAATCAAACAGATAATCAATTGTATTTTCCAACGAGAAACCTAATTTTTTAAGATTTTTTACTGTTAACAACATATACGAGGTGTTATGTAGCAAAACCCTATAAACTATAAATCTCACATAAAGTTTTTAAAAAATCTTTTTATTATTATCCGTACTTTCATTCAATTTAAACAATAATTATAATACACCATTTTACTTTTAGTAGGTATAATATTTGCCATAAGCATACCTATTTCCATATGAGATATAACTCAAAGTTTGAATATAAAAATTAAGTTTTATATGCAATATATTTTTTATTATTACTTGGCAAAATCACGAAATAAACATAAAATGAAAGGGGAATAAAAGAGATATAACACATAAAACATAACTATATAGAACTTCTTTTATGTGGTGTCCATATCAGCGATGAATTATGAGTTTGCACCCTCGTTTGCATTTACTTCCCTAAAAATATTTATGACTCAGGATGTATACGAATACCGAGAAGAAGAAATTAACAGTATTTTGTTGGAAAGTTTTATGTTTCTATAAAATTTGGAACTCAAAACAAAGAAGAGATTATTTAAAATTTCAAATTTAAATTGTCATTGTGATTAGAACATATAGAAGTATCTACGATAACGAAAACATCTTATTTGTTGTGTCAGTTGTGTCAATTAACAATTAGAAAGATAAATTCAACAAACAATAACTACTTCACGATTTACGAAGTTATCTGACAACGTAGCAAACGCACTAGAATTGAAGTACAATGTTAAGTATACGGATATTTACGCATCGGGCGCTTGAATGCAACTGACTCTCGGCTCCTCCCACTATCGATGAATTGACCTTGAAAGTTGCAGTTAAAATCTGTTGAGCTTAACATTTTTGACAACTGACATTAGTGATATTTGACATTATTGACATTGATAGCGAGTTTTCTATCATAGATACTGATTTTAGATTTTCGTTACTGATTTTTTACTTGATTCAAATAGATTCGTAATGCTTTTTGGAGTTTAATGGATTTGTAAAAGAAATATTAGCTCATAATATGTATAATAAAAGTATTTCTTTTTGTTTCTATATTATATGTAATTAAAATATAATTGTATAGAAGTTTTATTTGTGTAGAAAATCTTGTAGGGCCTAAAAATTTAACTACAATATAGCAACAAATAGAACTTCTCTATTGAAATATCAGGGTGATTAGTATGTATACTGATAAACGAATATTTTATATTAAAATCTGTTTTTTTTTATTTTTATTTTATTTTATTTTCAATTGAATGTTATTTTTAAACTGAAAATGTAATAAAAATTTGTTGTTGTGAATTAATTTGATATTAAGTTAATTAAAATGAATTTACATGTGTTAACAGAGTTTTATTTTTCAATATTAAATATTTTTTTTTGTGTTTTTAATTCTTTTTATTCCGGAGATCACTATCAATATCAAATTTAGGCACCAGAGACTCCGGAGATGATATTTGATGTCATATTCTTTTTCAGCAAGACCAAAAACCTTGGAATAATAAGTTTTAACTACCTGTAGAAATATATTACTGCTTGTAACTCTTAATTTACCCTAGGCTAGCTCCTGAGGGTCGTGGCTTCCTTCTGAGTTTTATTTAATCCCCTCCAAACATTAATTAAAGGGGGCCAAGTACAGACACACAAATAAAATTCGAAAAATCAGTTTAAAGTTAATTTATTTTTCAATTAAGAATTAGTAAAAATTTTAATTAATTAATTAATTTAATCTCTTATCTTTAATTCGATGTCTTCCTGTCGGAGTTTCGATAGTGGTGGATCAGCACTGCCCAAGCGGGTGGAAGTGGTCTTCCTTCAAAAGAACTTTCTTAAAAATAATCCCAAGAATGGATGGTTGGCTTCAAAATGGCCGTCGGCAAACAGCGATATTTTCAGTAAAAATTATCTGGATCCTCAATAGGCCCTTCTCAGATTTGGCATTTAATCCTAGTAATAAAATTAAAATCAAAACTCCGACCTTTAAGTAATTTCTATCGAATACAATCGCTATCTAGTTCTCCAACTTTCGAGAAAAAATTAATTACAATCCATGTTTATATATTTTAACAATCACAAAAAAATGACCTTTTTACAATAGCAAATGTATTCGAAAATTAAGTGTTAGTAAAATACTTAAAATAATATATTCACTGCAATTTGGATTATTTCTAACTAATTAAATTAAAACAAAGGCAAAAAGGTACTCACCAGCGAGAAGGGCGAAGGTAGTCAGAAACTAAATCTGAATTTTCAAATTAATCGCAGACGAAAATGAACGAATTGAAAAATCATTCCGTCGACGAAACATTATTTTCTCCTACCAATTTGGCAATCGACCTTCGCATCGGCGCGATAAAAATTGAACAGAATAAAAATATATAGCCCGGATGGAATGCTCGAAAACGAACGTTACATGCTAACTCCAGGAAACGAAGAAACAGAAGGTATTATAGGCACCAGGTACTCCAGAGATCACCTTCAATATTATATTCAGGCACCAGAGACTCTGGAGATAACATTCGATGTCATATTCGTTTTCAACGAGACCAAAAACCTTGAAGTAATAAGTTTTAACTAACTGTAGAACGATATTACTGATAACTCCAGGAAACGAAGAATTAGAGGGTATTATAGGCACCAGATTCTCCAGAGATCACTTTCAATAGCATATTCAGGCACCAGAGACTCTGGAGATGACATTCGATGTCATATTCGATTTCAACGAGACCAAAAACCTTGGACTAATAAGTTTTAAGTAACTGTAGAACGATATTACTGAAAACTCCAGGAAACGAAGAAGCAGAAGGTATTATAGGCACTAGGTACTACAGAGATCACTTTCAATATCATATTCAGGCACCAGAGACTCTGGAGATGACATTTGAATTCATATTCATTTTAAACGAGACCAAAACCCTTGGAGTAATGAGTTTTAACTGACTGTAGAGCGATATTACTGAAAACTCCAGGAAACGAAGAAACAGAGGGTATTATAGGCACCAGGTTCTCCAGAGATCACTTTCAATATCATATTCAGGCTTCAGAGACTCTGGAGATAACATTCGATGTCATATTCGTTTTCAACGAGACCAAAACCCTCTGAAAAATAAGTTTTAACTAACTGTAGAACGATATTACTGAAAACTCCAGGAAACGAAAAAACCGAAGGTATTATAGGCACCAGGTACACTAGAGATCAATTTCAATATCATAATTTGCACCAGAGACTCCGAAGATAACATTCGATGTCATATTCGTTTTCAACGAGACCAAAAACCTTGGAGTAATAAGTTTTAACTAACTGTAGAACGATATTACTGAAAACTCCAGAAAACGAAAAAACAGAGGGTATAATAGGCACCCAGGTTCTCCAGAGATCACTTTCAATATCATATTCAGGCACCAGAGACTCTGGAGATGACATTCGATGTCATATTCATTTTAAACGAGACCAAAAACCTTGGAGTAATAAGTTTTAACTGACTGTAGAGCGATGTTACTGAAAACTCCAGGAATGGAAGAAGCAGAAGGTATTATAGGCACTAGGTACTCCAGAGATCACTTTCAATATCATATTCAGACACCAGAGACTCTGGATATGACATTTGATGTCATATTCATTTTAAACGAGACCAAAAACCTTGGAGTAATAAGTTTTAACTGACTGTAGAGCGTTATTACTGAAAACTCCAGGAAATGAAGAAACAGAGGGTATTATAGACACCAGGTACTGCAGAGATCACTTTCAATATCATATTCAGGCACCAGAGACTCCGAAGATGACATTCGATGTCATATTCGATTTCAACGAGACCAAAACCCTCTGAAAAATAAGTTTTAACCAACTGTAGAACGATACTACTGAAAACTCCAGTAAACGAGAAAACAGAAGGTATTATAGGCACCAGGTACACCAGAGATCAATTTCAATATCATATTTTGCACCAGAGACTCCGAAGATGACATTCAATGTCATATTCGTTTTCAACGAGACCAAAACCCTCCGTTAAATAAGTTTTAACTAACTGTAGAACGATATTACTGAAAACTCCAGGAAACGAGAAAACAGAAGGTATTATAGGCACCAGGTACACCGGAGATCACTTTTAATATCATATTCATTTTCAGTGAGCCCAAAGACTCCCGTGTAACAAAATTAAAACCATTTCTACTTTCTACCAATATATAACTAGTTCTGTTTGAGACGCACCTTTATAATGTGTTTTTTGTATGCACTGATGCAGTTTTCCAATATTACATGATCGAATAAGGTAACAAAGTTTCCTGAAGATTTCACGAATTAAATGCAAGAAGAATCATTAAAATCCGTCTTGCCGTTTAAATTTTGGAGGTTCAGTGGTTCATTACCTCGACTACTTGACAGCAGACTAAAATGGAACACTAACACATTAAAAAAAATCCTGATGAATCCGAATTGCAGATGAAACCTTCCTGCAGAGGTGAAATATCTTGGAGTTACCCTCGACAGCTAAATTTGAACACTCATATTAAAAATAGCTTTAGCAACTCTAAGAATTGTGCTTACCTACCAGTTGAAGTTGGGTACTCAAAATTTCACAACCAAGATCATTATGTCTCCTTAAATATGGTGCTATAAAAACCAGAGTGATGAAAATAATACTTGGTCTCACTTCTCTTGACATATTTGTGAAAGATGTAGCTTTGATGATTATAATAAACTTTCGCATTGTTGGTATAAGAATGAACTTTAGGAGCCAATATTCAAAAAAATAAGCTTTCGCGAAGACGTAAAATTTCTGGGCATTACTTTCGATAGCAACCTAAATTGGAACAGTCATATTGCAAATAGCTTGAGGATTGCTTTGTGGGAATATAAAGCAACCATAAAGATTGTGATTACCTACCTTGGTGAAGTTGGGTAGTCAAAACTTGACCAAACCACAACCAAGATCAGTATGTAAGGAGCTATAAGAACCAGAACTATAGAACTCACTTATCTTGACAAATGTGTGATTGACATAACTTTGATGAGTAAAATACATTCTCAAAACTAACTTTAGGATCCAATTTTTTGTAAAAAAATCACTTCTAGAAACCAATATTAATTGCACCAAAATTTGTCTTTGGAAACTCTACTTTAACAAACCCGGCAAATATTCCTAATAAAGCGAATGTATCTACTTGAATGGTTCTATTATAAATGCAAATAAAATTAGATTATCCTAGTGTATAAAGTATATAACAAAAAACACCTAAACTACTAAAAATAACTGCTTCAATGAAACAGTAAGAAATAGCAAAGAAAAAAATTATTTAAATACTTAATTTTATAAAGGAATGTAACAGATAAGGCTCTAGGAAACGGATATAAAGAGAAATAAAAGGTAAAGACAAGTGCTAACAAATAAATGTTAGCCGTAAGTGCTTTATTGATTTTAAACTGGTTTAAACATACAGCGACATCTTTAAAGGAGAATCCAAAGTAAGAAGATTTAGTAGCACGGTTTTTATATATCCTATCAATGATAATTCTGTAATATTTTAATAGATGGCAATAATAGGAAAATTTTCTTTTATGTGGTGGTAAATTGTGATTCTCAAAAAAAATTAAGATAAATTATCATTTAGCACGTAAAAATATAATGAAAACTATGTGTTACATATACAGATTCAACCAGTATCAAAAGTCCTTATTTTCTCAGGATTTTTAGCAATTTTTGAAATAAAAAGGATTATGCACCAAATACAAGGACGGATACGTGTTCAGGAGGCTTAATTACCTAAGAAAACATTTTGCTGAAGATTTTCTGCAACTTTATAGAGACTGATGGTTGATGGATAAAATTTGGGAGGCAATATTGGTTCGAAAAACATGTGTTGATTGTACAATTCGCCCAAACTTGAAAAGTCTTCATTTTTCTGAATGCTTTCAACAATTTGCTGAAGACTGCAGAGCGATGAAGTAAATCTGACAACGGATTTGCATTAAGGAAGGAAAATTACTCTGGAAACATGTGTTGCATGTAGTCTTCAACTAGAAAAGTCTTCATTTTTCTGAAAACTTTTAAAGACTGAAGGCAATGAGCCAAATCTGACTACGAATTTGGATTAAAGAGACAAAATTAGTTTGGAAAACATCTGTCCCATGTACAATTCGATCAAACTTTGAAAGTCTCCATTATCTGAAGGTTTGTAGTATTGCAGAAGAGTGATAAACCAAATTAAACTAAAGATTTGGGTTAAAGAGCCAAAATTGCTTCGAAAAACATGTGTCGCATGTAGAATTCAACCAAAGCATCTGGATCTGGATCTGGAAATTTGGGGAGGGGCGAGCTTAGTGCTCCGCCAGCACTGAGGCCACATATGACCCATTGTGCATCCTCCCGTGTGTAGGGATATCCTCACCTCAGGCTGTCACCAGGTCTAGTGATTTAAAATAGGTGATGAGGCTCCCGAGGGGGATCTCCCTGACATCGGCTGGTGTAAGCCAGTACTCGCCCAACACGGATCTTCTGATTTCAGAAAAAGCAGAGCAGTCATACATTATGTGTTCTACTGTGTCCTCTTCTTGTTCATCCTAAAGAGATGTTGTCGCAATTAGCAGTGACCTTTTAAGATTCCCACAGCTGTTCGGAGATTTTGTCTGGTCAATGCCTTAAATTTTTTTGCTGTTTCCTCGCCAGGGTGAGGTAATAACTCTCTGGCCAGTCTACAGTTCGTAGTTTCATCCCAGCACTGTATAAATTTTTGGTGGGAGTGCTGTTTGATAAGGTCCACGACTGCGGACAATGTTAGCTTGGTAGATGGGCGAGAGCTAACATATTGGTAGCCCGCAGCCCTCCTTGCTAAATTGTTCCCCATGCGGTTGCCTTTAGAGTGCCCATGTCCTTTGATCCAGCTGAGAGTGACCACGTTATTCTGGCTGGGCTTAGTTAGAGATTCAACCAAAGCATAAAAATAAAAGTCTTCATTTTTCTGAAGGTTTTAAGCAATTTGCTTAAGAATAAAGCATGATGAACCAAATCTGAGTACAGATTAAGGTTAAGGAGACAAAATTGCTTCGAAAAACATCTGTCGCAAGTACTATTTGACCAAATTTCAAAAGTCTTTATTTTTCTGAAGGTTCATAGGATCTACGAAGGCATAAAGTGAAAGTTGGCGTAAAAAAACAAATAATACTTTAAAGAAGATGTACAACAGTCCCTCAATAATTGAGCAAATTGAGACTCCAAGAATTAGATAACTGTGGCACATAATAAGATTGCAACAAACGATAGTACCGATGACCTCATTACGAACAGAAACAGAATGAAAGAAAAGAAGAGGAAGACCAAAACGACAGCAGTGAAGTAAGATTTAGAAAATTAGGAAGTGTAAGAAAGGAATAAGAAGCAATGGAAAGAAATCTTCAAACTTAAAATAATTTTGATATCTGCTCACATCGCTGAAAAAGCTTCAAATTGGGGAAAGGAAAATATTACATCAGATCTATAAAGGCATCAAGGAAAAGGTGAAAGATGGCAAGAAAAAGAGCAATTCGGAAGTATACACAACTTTTTTTATAGATATCAAAGAAATAATAAAACATTTTCAAAGACAATGACCGTTCAACTAAGAAGAAACAACAACTTCCTGGGCTATATGCCACAACGGATATTGGATTACACTTCAAAGTCAAACGGGGTTGGCATATCTAATAGATAATTTAAACCAACCATTCTGGTTTGCAGTTAGAAGGGACAACATAACTTGTAGACCGGTTTCGGCCTATGGGGCCTCATCAGTACAAGGAACTTTTTTTATAGTTATCCGTTTATGATATACAATTTTCTTCTTAATCCTCGTTTCTGATTTTAAAGGATATAGGTAAAGGAAGCGTAAAAAACATATTTTTTCATAATACTTTTTTATTTAATACAATTATTCATCATAGATTATAATCTAGGTCTTATATACTACAAATCAAATTAAATTCTTATCCTAGTGATCAAAAATCTGATCACAAATCCCGTTTATTTTAATAATAAACACACATATTATCTTGAATAAGTGAGATTATCGTTTTTTTGAACTATTGGTGATAAATTTTGACTCAAACAAGCAATAAATTTGGAAAATTATTATAATTTATATTATTTCCAAAATACTGTCTACGATAAGAGATACTGATAAGAGTAATACGTAACAAATTCTCACATATTCAAGTTTTTTTTTAACCAATAAAGAACGATACATTAACAACTACTTACTCCGTCTTTGTACAATACATTTGGCAATATTGGCCATATGGAAGAAGTTTCCCCTAACGAATCTTCAAACGATATGAAATTTAATGAAGTTTCGTTTCATTAAATCCTTTTTTTACTCATTGTTGCTTAAATTTAAGCAACACCTATCTTATTATTAAATCATCACCTAAACTATCTAATTTCCTCCGCAACAACAAGTGTTCTTCCTTTATTAATTCTGCCAAAATCTGCATTGCTTTGTCAATTTGCTTCAAAGGTACTTTACTGTAAGAAGCTCTCACGTAATTACAAGCAACGGTTGGATCTGCCATATAATTCTGTCCTGGAATAAACGTGATGTGTTTCTTAAGACCACGAGTTAACAACATCTCATAGACATCGGATACTCCAAGAACTTTAAACCAGATAAACATTCCTCCAGTTGGTGCTTCCCATTCGCAAAGACCTTTTAGATGTTTTTCCATACTCGCTAATGTGTAGTCGCAACGGACTTTGTAGAAAGCTGCTACTTTTTTGAAATACGATAGCAGACCGTTTTGACCCCATTTTTTGAAGAGGTTCTCCATGATAACCTGAAATCAAAAACGTTGCATATATAGAACACAATTATGCATCCCTAGAGGAAAAACTGTGTAGATAGAACAAGAAGAATTCCAACAAAACATATCAAAGTGAAAATTGAGATAGATATGCTAAAAAAAGTTTAAGGATAGCCAAAGAAATGAGTCGGAAGCTCATACGAGGTTTGTTCAGAAAGAAACGAGAATATTGAATTTCACGAGCTACGTACATTCGATTCTCGGATTTTTTTCCCTTATGTTGGTACTTTTCTCCTATCCAAAATGTTGACTGCGGGATTTGGTGAATCTACTATGAGTAAACCAAGAGTTTGTGAATGGTATAAATACTTTAAAGAAGGCCTAGAAGACATTGATGACGATGACCACTCTGGATGCACGAATACTTCAAAAACTGATGAAAACTTCGAATCAGTGAAGCAAATGGTTTGGAAAAATCGTCAAATTACTATTAGGAAAGTTGCTGAGGATGTTGGCATATCAACTGGATGATGTCATGCGATTGTATCCGATGTTTTGGGCATTCAAGATTGTTCTAAAATTGCTCAATTTTGACCAAAAACAACGTAGCATGAATATCGCTCAGGAGCTGTTTAATACCGCCAACGATGATCCAGATTTCCTCAAAAGCATCATAACTGGTGAGGAAGTATGGGTATATGGCTATGACATCGAAACCAAAGCTCAATCATCCCAATGGAAGCATGCCAGAGGAGCCAAGACCGAAAAAGCACGTCAAGTTCGGTTTAATGTGAATGTTTTGCTCATTGTTTTCTTCGATTTCTTTGATCTGTCCAAAAGACAATAAAGTTTTTGAAGCTTTAAAACATCGAATTGTTAGACCATCCAGCGTATAGTCCCGACCTAAGTCCTAACGACTTCTTCGCGTTCCTAAAGATCAAGAATTTAATGCGTGGGCAGCGATTTCAGTCACCAGAAGAAGCCATTGATGCCTTTAAAGAGCGATTTTGCGTATTGTCCCTACATAAGTCCCAACGACTTCTTCGCGTTCACAAAGATCAAGAATTCAATGCGTGGGCAGCGATTCCAGTCACCAGAAGAAGCCATCGATGCTTTTAAAGAGCGTTTTTGCATATTGTCCCGACCAAAGTCCCAACGACTTCTTCGCGTTCCCAAAGATCAAGAATTCAATGCGTGGGCAGCGATTCCAGTCACCAGAAGAAGCCACCGATGCCTTTAAAGAGCGTTTTTGCATATTGTACCGACCTAAGTCCCAACGACTTCTTCGCGTTCCCAAAGATCGAGAATTCAATGCGTGGGCAGCGATTCCAGTCACCAGAAGAAGCCATCGATGCATTTAAAGAGCTTTTTTGCATATTGTCCCGACCTAAGTCCCAACGACTTCTTCGCGTTCCCAATAATTCAATGCGTGGGCAGCGATTCCAGTCACCAAAAGAAGCCATCGATGCCTTTAAAGAGCGTTTTTCCATATTGTCCCGACCTAAGTCCCAACGACTTCTTCGCGTTCCCAAATATCAAGAATTCAATGCGTGGGCAGCGATTCCAGTCACCAGAAGAAGCCATCGATGCCTTTAAAGAGCTTTTTTGCATATTGTACCAACTTAAGTCCCAACGACTTTTTCGCGTTCCCAAATATCAAGAATTCAATGCGTGGGCAGCGATTCCAGTCACCAGAAGAAGCCATCGATGCCTTTAAAGAGCGTTTTTGCATATTGTACCGACCTAAGTCCCAACGACTTCTTCGCGTTCCCGAAGATCAATAATTCAATGCGTGGGCAGCGATTCCAGTCACCAGAAGAAGCCATCGATGCATTTAAAGATCTTTTTTGCATATTGTCCCGACCTAAGTCCCAACGACTTCATCGCGTTCCCAAAGATCAATAATTCAATGCGTGGGCAGCAATTCCAGTCACTAGAAGAAGCCATCGATGCCTTTAAAGAGCGATTTTGCTTATTGTCCCGACCTAAGTCCCAACGACTTCTTCGCGTTCCCAATAATTCAATGCGTGGGCAGCGATTCCAGTCACCAGAAGAAGCCATCGATGCATTTAAAGAGTGATTTTGCATATTGTCCCGATCTAAGTCCCAAGGACTTCTTCGCGATCCCAAAAATCAATAATTCAATGCGTGGGCAGCGATTCCAGTCACCAGAAGAAGCCATCGATGCCTTTAAAGAGCGATTTTGCGTATTGTCCCGACCTAAGTCCCAACGACTTCTTCGCGTTCCCAATAATTCAATGCGTGGGCAGCGATTCCAGTCACCAGAAGAAGCCATCGATGCCTTTAAAGAGCGATTTTGCGTATTGTCCCTACCTAAGTCCCAACGACTTCTTCGCGTCCCCAAAGATCAAGAATTCAATGCGTGGGCAGCTATTCCAGTCACCAGAAGAAGCCATCGATGCCTTTAAAGAGCGATTTTGCGTATTGTCCCGACCTAAGTCCCAACGACTTCTTCGCGTTCCCAAAGATCAAGAATTCAATGCGTGGGCAGCGATTCCAGTCACCAGAAGAAGCCATCGATGCCTTTAAAGAGCGATTTTGCCTCTTATCCCGACCTAAGTCTCAACGACTTCTTCGCGTTGCCAATAATTCAATGCGTGGGCAGCGATTTCAGTCACCAGAAGAAGCCATCGATGCCTTTAAATAGCGATTTTGCAGATGGCAACTGAAGACTGGAATAACTGTTTTACCAATTGGTTTGAACTTTTAAGTCCATTTTTTATGGCTATCTTCAAAACTATAAAGACAACTCTGGTCTGCTAAAAAAGTTACCCAAAGAAATGAGTCAGAAGCTCCAGAAATTTAGCTTAGGAGTATAAATTCGAGTTACTTTTAAACATTATTTAAAATCCATTAAATTAATGATGAAATATTTCAATTAGTTTTAAAATCTAAATTTGATAACCCGTGAAATAGTTGTGTAATAATTTTTATAACACATTGATAAAAACCATGTGCTAAACATTCATACTTTTATCTTAATTTAAACTAAATTGTTAAGAAATTTCGCTAATTGGGTAAAATAAGATAAAATGTTATTTTTTTACCAAATAATTATAGATTTATAATCTAAAATCATTAACTATTTCAAATATAATTAATCAACTTTTTTAATTATTGGTTACAATGACCTGATATTTTTTGTAAAAAAAAATATTTGTCATTAAAACCGATAACAAAAGCTTCCTTAAATAAAATCGCTTATCGTTTATCATTTTTTTATCGAATCAAAAAAGGGCAACGAAGGGTAAATTCGCAGTTCAGCGGCCTGAGCTTGACGTCTCAAGGTCTGTTCCAACAGACCACAAGACCGTTCTAGAACCGTTACGAAACAACTCAGTACTTTAAAGATAACGAGAATTCGTCCATTGCGCAGTTCCCGGACGGTTCTAGATTGGTTCTTTGGTCTATTGGAACAAACCTTCAATAACACTCTTGTGGATTTTTAAGTCAAATTAATGCATTAACCATCTGGAGCGAAACTCTACCTTCGGCAGCAAGATTGGTTTCGAAGAAGTGTGCAGAAGAAGTTTTTGCAACCATGGTAGCAGGGGGAGCAGCGAATGGAAGTAAAAAGAGAAGCAAGAAGGAACAACACTTTAATGCAACCACAGGTAAATGAAAAAAGGAAGTAGAAGGAAATTTATAACATACCTGCGATAGTACACTTGAATGTAAAATTCCACTTGAAATATGTATTTCAATATTCTGCACAAGTCTTTTTGGTCCAGTAAGCCATCCAAGTCGTAATCCAGAACTGAGAACTTTTGACATTGAATCCAATCTAATTACACGTCCTTCAGTATCTAAACTGAGGAAAGAAACAGGCTGTTCAGCAAGGAAATGTACGAAATAGTAAGCATCATCTTCAAGAATCAATATATTGTATTTACAACAGATTTTGTAGATCTCTTTTTTTCTATCAGTTGGAATCGTTACTCCAGATGGATTGGATGCTAAAAAATATATAGGTTTATTAAATATATCCAAAAGTAACTCTATTACTTATTTACCTGTTGGATTTAAATACATAATTTTTGGCATTCTCCCTCCACCTTCTTCTGTATACTTTTTACAGTTCTCCAATGCATCTATCAGCTTTTGAGGAACGATACCAAAGTCATCTTGATCGATCCCAATTACGTTTACATTCAGTGGTTTAATCTAAAACAATGAAAGTAGAGGAGTAAATATAGAAAAGAAGATGATGGGAAAAGAAGTATTCTGAGGTAGTTGTAACTGGTTTGTGACCAAAGAACGAAGCTGTGCTTGAAAAGGGACCTGAAGTAAATGTTACTAAGTTGATACCAAAAGAAGTCTTTGGTAATTAGTTCGATATTAAAGAATACATCTTGATATAATTGTAACTTAATATCAAAGAAAGAAGTGGAGGTAATTATAACCATTCTAAATCTAAAAAAAAAAATAGCAGAATAATAAAAGAGGCTGAGGTAATTGCATCGAGTCTAAGACGACCAAAGAAGCCTCTTGATACTAAAATGGGAGTTGTTGTTACTATTCTGAAGCTAGAAGAAGCAACCTGAGATAAGTATAAGGAGTTTGTAGCCAAAAAAGAATCCTAAGTTTGATACTGAAGAAAAGAACTTGATGTAATTGCAACCGGTTGAAGACTTAAGAAAGAAGTTGAGGTCATTTTAACTCTACCGAATTTAAGATACTAACAACTGGCTAACAACTGACTAAAAAAACACTCTGAAGCTAAAAAGGTAAGCCTGAGGTAAATTTTACTGGTCTTAGGCTAAAAAAGTACTTGAAGTAAACTGTGCTAAAACTAAGTTACAAAGATTAAAAATTGGCAACTTTAAGACAAAGATGATTAAGTCCAAGTTGCTTAATAAAAAAATACCTAAAGTTACGAGCAAATGATAGTATTTAAATAGTCTACCAAGTAGAGGAAGAATAGATGATTCAGATAAAGAATGTTTACTTACAATAGCCTCAGTTCCAGCATAATAAGGATTCTGCACCAAAATACTATCATCCTCTTCCAAAACCATTTCCAATACACGTGACATTCCATCCTGAGATCCATTAGTAATAACAGTTTCATATTTATCCCATCCTGGAGGATGATGTACAGATTGAGTAAATTCTTTAACGGATTTAACAAGTGGAGGATAACCTTGAGATGGTATATATTGAAGAGCAGCTTCTAGTTCAGGTCCTTCAATGTTAAATTTAGAACCATCTTTAAGATTAACAGTAATTGATTCGAATGGGAATGTTACTTCATTTGGAACGCCTTCTGCTAAGGAAATTTGGTCTTTTGGACTGTTGTATTGCCTTTTTGCTAAAAGTTAATATTATTTAGTTATTTATTATAATATTTTTTGTATGAAGATTTTAGTAATAGCTAACAGGAGTATAAGAAAGTTTGGTAAGTTCTAGATTTTGACTCGAACCTATCTCTATCTAGAACCAATGGCACCGTAAACCATTTGGTCACACTTGCATTTGTGTCGATTGGACAAATAATCTCTTTCGTATATTTCCTTAAGGTTGAATAAAGTAAGTATCCGATTGGATATTATCTTAATGAAGATATAATCAAACATGCCTTAGGCATCTGTGACCGAATGGTTAAAGGCACTATTGGCTACAAATAAAGATCACAGATTCGAATCATATCAAATGTGATATTTGTTCAATTTTCCTTAATGTCATTTCTAAATTTCTAAAATTTACAAGGTGCAGTCAAAAATTTGTAAGCTCTAAAACACGAACTAATTTTCCTCAGCGATATTCGGTAAGAGTATTTTAAAAATATTTAATACAGAAACACTTCGATAAATATTGTACTTAAAATTGAGGTTAGGTTGAGAAAATCATAACCATACGAGGGGCAGTCAAAATAACGATTTTAATATGTTTAATATCATTATTGGAACGAAGTTCCCTTTCGCGCTTTACGAACAGTTACGACTGACTCTAGGAGCTAGCCAAAAAAAATTCATACCAAAAGTTGTCACGACACTATGACACGACGCATGTTTCTCTCTCTCACAGACCAAAAAATAAATAACTCTCTCTCCCTCTCTCTCATAGATAGATATATTACAATTAAAAATACACTATTTTAAATTAAAAGAAAATGTACATTAAAAAGAAAATACTGTAGAAAAAATAATAATTAACTATAATAGTATTACATTTTATTTCATCCTGTTTTTATAAATTAATAAATTCATAAACATTTTAAAAATAGTTCGTAACTTGATTATTTAGGTACCTACGTCAAATTACCTTAACTGTCAGTTACTGTCAAATATTTTAATTTTAAAATTTTGTATTGAATTCTTAATTCCTGTTTTAAATTATAAAAAGTAATTCTAAAAAGATGAGTTATCTAAAGCTCTGGTATTGTATAAATGGACACTTTTGTTTAAAGAAACGAACTGTTAGGTAAGTAGAGATTTTATACAGACAATAATAAATGCTTATGTATGAATAAACAGTCTGTTGTGTTTACAAATTACTAATTCCTTCACTAATTAATCGAAAGGAACTTCGTTCCATCCGGGTGTCCCTTGACACCTCACACTTTTTTTTTAATAATTTTTTGAATAAAAATTCTATAAAAAATAAATATTTTAAAGTTAAAGATTTTTTTTTTATTAGATTTTTATATATACGAGGTGTAGTCAAGATATTTATACAAAATGCACTTCAAATATTTTTATATTTATTATTAATTTTTATTAAAAAAAAAGGAAATCTAATAGTTAAAAGTTGCTACTATAATACGAGGTGCGATTAAAATTATCTAGTTTTGCAAAAACTTTAAAGCTTAATAAATGCTATTTGAAAAAAGAAAATTTAAAATGAAATTTTAATTGTTTTAAAATCTACGTCTAATTAATTATTAAATTTCGAAATTCTAAGGACATTATTTATTGAATAATTAGAGTTTAATGACACGATTCTGAAATTACGCATCTCCGAAATACTACATTCCGATTTTGTTTTTATAAATTTTATCATTTTACTATTATTAATCAAAAGTTACGAATGAATGACTTGCCATTGTATAAATATATACATAGTCTTGTTCCGGTTTGATAACAATATTTTTGTAATTATTTCAGTTTGTTTTTCATTAAGAAAAAATAAATCTTTATCACATTCTAAAGAGAACATTATATTTTATGGAATTTAAAAAAGTTAAAAAGTATTTTACCCCTAAATATAATTAATAACTTACTTATTTCTCTGGTAAGGGCTGGTCTTCTTCGTGAAGATCTAGCATTGATAAAATAGTTATAATCGATTTTCGACATGTTTAAGAACTTGAAAATAAAAATAAAGTCAACGAACGCGAAATGTGGATTTTAATCGTAAACTCACTGAAAGCAGCACTGGAGTGTAATGATTGTCTACAGACAAACACAGCTTATATATACAACACTCAAGTTAACCGGTTATCGAAAAAAAGATGATGTAATTTTGTATCAACCGAGCGATATGGATATTCATTGATGGTTTTCGTTCGGGTAACCGATTTTGCATAAAAATTAACATTGTTTTGTTGATATTTCGATTTTAATGATTAGTGATTATTTTGATTAAATAATAT
The DNA here is from genome assembly GCA_964028335.1 of Altica lythri. NCBI lineage: Eukaryota > Metazoa > Arthropoda > Insecta > Coleoptera > Chrysomelidae > Altica > Altica lythri. The sequence continues at coordinate 6,820,592 of OZ034809.1, forward strand.
TATTTACAACAGGAAATAGTTACTTTTATACATTAAATATAGCTTCTTAGCGAGAGCGAGTCGTGGATTCAAAGTTCTAATTAATGATGTTAAACTAAAGTTTATTTAAGAAATAAAATGAATTTAGTAAGATGGACTAAAAACTATAATATATATTTAACCATACCTCGTATTATAGTAGCAACTTTAGCAACTATTAGATTTTTTGTTTTTTTTTTTAATAAAAATTAATAATAAATATCAAAATTTTTGAAGTGTATTATATATAAATATTTTGAATTTACCTCGTATATATAAAAAACTAATAAAAAATCTAATTAAAAAAAACTTTAAAATATGTATTTTTAAAGTTATACTTCTATTCGTGCACTCGGCGGAAAAGTTTGTGTGGGTTTAAATGAGAAAAATCTTTACATATGTAATGGTGTGAGTAAGAGAACAACGGAAACACATATAAGGTATATCGGTCGGTAAAAACAAAGATGAAATATTTACCCCATGTTTAGTCATAACTATTAATTCCTTTAAATACCGTTTAAACATTCAGTACATTAAAAAGAGATAGGTATACAAAAAACAGCCTGAGCTAATGTTTTGAATATCATAGTGACGTATCACATTGTGTTTGACAGATTATTTTATAAAGTTTAGTATTTTATATTAATGATATTAATAATAATATTCAGTAATGACTATTGTATTGTAGTCCATAATACCGTCACATGGTTGCATTATATCCTGCACTATGCTTTTGAGGTTGTTGGCTACATAAACAGAGTTTTTAAGAATAGTAAAAAGTGCATTCCGAACAGACAATAGATAGAAAAATTACAACTCGGTAAGTATTTCAAATGGGTTCAATTTATGTACTCGGGGTTTTTGGGGTCGCTAAACGCGTATATCAGGATGTCGAAACTCTCCGCGTCACTTGGTGCCTAGGGTATTTACCTCTTCTCCAGGGGTTTTATGTAACGTCTGTACAAAATCAGTGCACACTTGGAACTCGGCGGTTTTTTGGGTCGCTGAATACGAATATGATAATGGCGATGGTGTCCGAAACACCTGGTGCTTAAGACGGACCTCGTCTCCAGGAATTTTATGCAAATTCGATACAAAATGAGTGTGCACTCGGTACTAGGGGGTTTTTAAGGTCGCTGAACATGTATATAATATAATGATTTTGCTAAATCATTCGCATACAATTTTATGAATCCTGGCGCATGCATAGAAATATAACTTCTGCCGGTAGTCCCAGTGACTGCCACACGCGTTTTTTTATACCATTGTTTTCCAAAAATTATTAAAATAATTTTAATAAGCATTTAAAAATTGTTATTTTTGACTGCTCCTCGTATAATTTTCTAAACTTGACTTTAATTTTAAGTTTAGTATTTGTTGTAGTGTTTCTACACCAAATATTCGTAAAATACTGTAACCGGAAATAAGAAGAAATAGTTCGTGTTTTATAACATGTAAATTTTCGACTACACCTTGTATATTCTTGAAATTTAGTAATAAAACATGACATTAAATAGATATTGAATAAATATCACATTTGGTATCACTTAAACCTGCGATCTCTATCTACAGCCAATAGTGCCTTTAACCATTTGGCCACAGGTGCTTTATTGCTCGGCATCTTTGATTATATCTTGATTAAAATAATATCCAATTGGAAACTTATTTTATTCCACCTTAAGAACATAAATGACCTTAACGAGAGAAATTATATCGACACTAAGACAACTGTGACCAAATGGCTCAAGGCGCTATTGGCTCTTGGTAGAGATAAGTTCGAGTCCTTCTTGGTGTAATATTTTTTAAATTTCTTCTTTATGTCATGTTTATTTTATTTATATCGACAAAGGCATATGGTGGTAGGAGGAGATCGAGTCGTGGATTCAAAGTTTTATATATTGATATGGATTTTTCTTCGTGGCGCACGTTCTATCAATTAAATTTTAGAACGTGAACTGCTATTTGTTAATTGGTTGTCTAGATTAAGTATTTTTTTTGGATTGATATGTTTTTGTTAATTTTTTTTGTTTGTATTGTGATGTTGTTAAAAAGATTATTAAGATTAGGTGGTCATTACAATTTTGAATAAAAATGACATGAAGAAAAAATAACTTAGAATTCGAATGTTAATAAAATAAAGAGTTTAAGAAAAAATATAGTTGCAGTTATATAAACAATTTATCATTAAATAAACAATAAGTTGAAGCATATAACAATAAAAGGAAGATAACTTCTATAGAAAAGCAAAGAGGCCACAGTTGGAAAGTGTAAGAGAGCAGAAAGAAGAAGCGTACAGGCATAGAAAAATTGAAAAGGAGTTGAGCAGAAAGGCAACAGATAGAAAGATAGACTGCAGAAAAAGGAATTACTTATTAAATTATTAAAAACTTAAAGTTTATATAAAATTCTATAAACAAACATTATTTTTCTTTAGTTTTATATTGTCCCGGGTTAAAATTTACCATAGTAACAGCTAATTTCTTACCTTATAATTCGTAATTATTGTAGGATTTATCGAGGCAAAACCGGTTGATTTAAGTTCGATTATAGTTAATCGCCAACTGTTGTTTATTATTTTCGACCATAAATTATTTTTAGTTGTTGCTAATATTGGTTTTGTAAGTAAATTTATTATTCTTGTGTTATTGTTTTGAAATCATGGCCAAGTAGTTCATCTGATTCATTCTCTTCCTGTCGTTGATAACTTGGATATAGCGGTTCTGTAGCCAGTGTTCCGTCATATTTATAACTTTATTATTAAAATCGAAATTAAATGGGGACATTAGGTAATGTTGGGATTTTTGTTGTCGTCTATATAAATAATAAGATTAGTCATATCAAATGACCTCTGTTTGTTCGTAAGTTGTTGGCTGAATAAGCTATGGTTATTGTCCCTATAGTAGTAGAGGCCATCTATTTCTTTCTGAAGTGTGTCAAATCGAGTGAAGGATCATGGAGAGATTCTGCCTTTTTTTCATCTAAGAGCTTTCAACGTGAACACGTGTTAACCAGAAGATTTTTGAGGGTTTAATTTGTATCCCTGTTCATCGGGGACAACTTAGGTTGGATTTACGAAATTAAGCTTCATTTGTTTCTATCGAATATTGTGGAAGAGATTTTTCTGACTTTTGGTGAATTCGGTGGAAAATACGGCACTGTGTCCGGATATTTAGTAAAATCTTCTGTTGGGTAGGAACCCATAAAGCAGACAGTAGGTAGTTTTGGAGATTTAAAACCGTTCAGACGGTGAGTTGTGGTAGGTTACCCGCAATTGGCAACGAGGAGATTGATTTACCCGTCTACCAGCTAGGGTGTCACTAGTTAATGAAAGAAACAACCCTATCTTAATAGGGTCCTAGATACAGGCGTAAATCCTAGATACAGGGTTTAAGTCCTAGTTACTGGTTAAAAATTTGATGCTGACCTGATACTTAGCCGAGCTTGAGTTATTTGAGATTGGTGTAAGCTATTGGTTCTGGGAACAGGCTTGAATTTGACGCCGGCCTAAGTGTTGGAGCAGACAAGAACGACGAGGAACTGTATCTAGCATTTCAGATAAGCTAACTAGATTTAAGTCGCGGTTATAGTTTTAGTTAAAATTTATCCTTCTTGTTTTTTGTATTGCGTGTGATCACACCTATTGATAAATTTTCTTTCTATATTGTTCGCATAATCTTTTTTTTTATAAATATCAATTGTGTTGTCAGGCACGAGGCTTGACAGTCTGTATTCTAGATATTTGTTTATTAAAGAAGGGTCTAGTTGATATTTTGGTTTTATTTAGCTCACTTATCGTTATTTTCTGTAATTGTGTATTCAGTTGGAACTGATAAATATTCAAAATTTATTTAATTATCTCCAGTGGGTAAAGTAGTGCCTGGAACAAGTTTCCGATTTTGACCGTCTAAATCGGTAGCGCGACTCACTAATATTTGTTTACTTACCCTCTACGGCTGAGCTGGGCAATAATTTGCCAGTAGAGAGACCACTACCGAACTCAGCTGGAGTTGTATTTCCTTTAATTAATTTATTTGTTTTCAAAATTCGATTTTGTTTTAAATTCATTAAAATACGTGGCAATATCGATGAATATTTATTATCTTCAATATATCATATGCAAAATTTTTTTAGGTACATTATTCAGGTACTTCATTGTAATAATAAATAAAAAATAATTGACTTTTATTTTACTTATAATGACATAAAAAAACTTCAGTTTTTAGTTAATTTATGTTAATAACTTGTACCAACCATTTTATCGAAACAAAACAAACAAAAAGTAATGCAAGAGAGTTTACAGGATGGGCTCAGCTATACGAATTTGAAACAAAAAAAAAGTAATATGTCACAAAAATAAACAGCGACACTAGGGATAGAAGGAGAGCGAGTCGTGAATTCAAAATTCTAAATAATGATATTAAACTGGTGTTTATTTAAGAGATAGAATTTAGTGAGGTGGACAGAGAGTAAATCGAAGGGATCGAGATTTCGTCTATTGCGCAGTTCCCGGACCGTTCTAGAATGGTTTTTTGGTCTGTTGGAACAAACTTTACATAAACTTTGTTCATCATTTAATGAAATAGAACTTCCTTAGAAGTAATTGAGGTGAAAGATGTATCTATATGTTTGTAAGTGTGTCTACTTTTAGTAGATTTTGAGATATGTTTGTTTATTTAATTATTGTTTTTTATATAAATATTTTTTGATTGTTGGTAGCGCTATCACAAAAAATGATAATTGTATTTTAACAATTGCTTTATATGTTCAATACTTTAATCAGTAATTTTAAAAGATTAATTTTATTATACCAAATATAAATATTATTGTACCATACAAATCTTATGAACGTGTATGAACGTCATAACTAAAAAGTTGCACAACTTTAATAATCAAAATAATTGTTATTGCTTAATTACTTATTTAAAGACAATACTTGAAAATCATCCGATATTAAGAAAGAAGATAATTAATTTTCTTAACATATCAAATTAATAATGGCATAATCGTTAAAAAATAAAATACAAATAAGAGCAGATAATTAATTTTTTTTTTTCGTTACTTATTGGGATTATTCCCAAATTGTAGATTGTAGATTAGAAGTGAGATCGATTGGCCCAGGTGATTCCAGTTACAGATAATACGTCCAGCGATTTCATCTGAATACTGCATATTTTACTGTCCACTTTGCCAATTTTTCCAAAATGGTACCTCAGTGAATGCCCAGGAGAATTTCTGCGATTACCTACTATGATTTCATATTCTGAAACCCTAAGAGTAGTGCAGTAAATGCCGTATTAGCCTTTTTGCTTGTCTTTGACCTGGAGCGTTTTCCAGTAGACTGCTTTCTTTGCACAATTACAAACTTCTTCTTAAAATGCCACAGAAAGGTTTAGATCTAAAAAAAAAAGACAACTGTCAACTCAGCAATCTCGTTTCCAACAATTACTTTATGTTCTGAACGCCACAGCAAAGTTACTTTGTTGTGTTTAGCGATTTGCTTAAGAAACTGTTTTTTGTTGTTTCTTCTGCTTCTTACCATCCATGAACGTGCCTTTGGTGTGTTTGTGTTGGATTGTAACTCACGTGGTGCAATGTGGGGTTGTGGCGTGTCTCCTCCGTCGTGGAGCCGTTCCATTTGACAAGGACGAAGGGAACCACAGAAACCCATTTTTTTATCCAGTCCTGTGGGGGCATCATCTACCTAAAACAAGGGTGGGATTTATCTAGAAGGGTTTCCAGGTCTTCAGGAAGGTCCCTGTTTACTGTTTGGAGAGTAATCTTGTTTTTCGGTACTCTGTAAATAAATTTAGAATCACATATTTATCTTTCGATTTGCCGAAGGAATTTAGCTGAATTATAACGATACCAAGATTCACCTGTTTAATGATTAAATGAAAATTGATTTACTACGTCAATAAAATTCTAGTTCCGACATTTTAATATGCACATATAATTATTTTGATTTATGTTTGTTTACAAATATCGATTTTCTGCTAAAATTTTACGTTTAATGTGTCGTCAATTTAGTAAATTACATATATTTCAAAAACATGTTTATTTTGTATTTTCTTTTACGTTTAAACCAATCATTAATTTACGCATTATTATTTCAAAGTTATTTCTGAAGACAATAATGTACTGTATCAAAAAATTTTTATTTTTTTTATTATCAACCATCGACTGCAAGGGTTTTTAGCTCTTTTACATAAAAATTTTTATATAGACATATATAAAACGGTGTGTTCGTATTGCGGTGATTGGTATCAAATGCTAAAGTCAAACAACCGTATTGCGGCCCTCTCAGATTTTTGCGCTCAATACCCCATGACCGGATTGCGGCTGGCGACAGGTAAGCCAATAAAGATTAGGGTAATGACACCCTGTCCTAATGACGGTTTATAATCCTTAAAATACCTGATTGGCAAAATTTCCCAAAATGCAAATCATGGATTTCATCTGAGAAATTTAATAAACGCTTTAGTAAAGGTTATATGCGCTGTGTTTTTTATTGCTAATATCCAACTGATCACTGCCAATTGCGACAACATCTCTTTAGGATGAAACTAACAGAATCGCCGCTATGCAGAGGCTGCGAACAAGAAAAGGAAACAGTAGAACACATTATGTATGACTGCTCTGCTTTTTCTGAAATCAGAAGATCCGAGTTGGGCGAGTATTGGCTTACACCAGCCGCCTCATCACCTATTTTAAATCAATAGGCCTGGTGACATCCTGAGGTGAGGATATCCCTACACACGGGAGGAGGCACAATGGGTCATAGGTGCACACAGTTATATATTTAAGTTTTATAATGTCTGCTGGGAGATAGCAGGCGAGTTTATGCGCAGTGCGCATATAGTATTGCATATTTAGGGCGAGAGGTTTGCCCAAGAGTTTTATACGCCATGGTCCCACAAAGAGGATTGGGACAATATGTGAAGATTTAAGTACAACACTTACTGACGAGTGTTTAAAAAAAAAGGAAACTAATGTGGTAAGGTGTTCGTATAGGAAGTCAAATACCCGTATCGGTATTATAAGTTAAAATTTGAGTTTAATGTAAAAAATAGTAATTCCCTAATGTCCTTTCTAGACATATTCTAATAGTATTTGTTTTTGTATGTTTTAGGACGGAGTTATTGTTTTGATGTTTAAATGTTTAAGGTTTTCCCCACATCTACTCAAGGAAGACGCGACCCAGGAGATGCTTGCTCGGTACCAGAATTCTAGAGAGAAAAGGTCCTTCATCCTGAGTATGGTATGGGTCTTGTCTCAACAAGTAAGGAAGGTCTCCTTCGAGGTATGGAAATGGTTAGCGGCGATACTCCTATCGCAATAATAGCAGATCTTCCCAATGGATGGTAGCCATAGGTGGGATGGTGGGAAGACTGTAGTTGTATGGTTTCAATGTTTTAAAGCTGGATGAGGCGATGGAGTACTGTCTGATGTTGGCCATGGACCTCGAGAGATGGAGCTATAGACAATGGTTGGTTTTTAAAGCAGTTGCAGACAGACCAATATACCAAAAATGGATCCGTCTAGCCAGCGGCCTGGCGTTTCTAGACGAGGGCAAGATAGGACATTCTCCGAGAAGAGCGGATTTTGATAGAAGTGTGGCGGATTATTAATTTTGTAAAACTCAGTCCTATACATACACCCCTGTAAGCCAGAGCCGAGCAAAGCCAGGGGCTGGCTTTAAGGGAAGGGGGGCATGTCACATACGATAAGAGGACAGTTTTGCCCTAGATATTAATTTATTAGTTTATTGTATTACTGTATTGTTTTGTATTACATTTTACCAGGTCAAAGTCATTGTATTAGATCTCGACACGTGTTTAAATAGTTTAATTTTTATTCTCACGTAGAATATGAATTGGCTATAAAAGCATGTTGTTGAGGTCGGACACGGGGAGTTCGGAGTCTGAGGTTGTCTGTAAGGGTCACCCTTTGGGGTGTCCCTAAAACAAGTGAGACATGCCATCATATAGTTTTATTTGGTAAGATTAGTTAAGATTTGTATTTTGTTATTCGTTAGTCATATTTAATTATTCATTGTTATTGTTTCTTTGTTAATATATTTGTTGTTTGTTTCCTGTTGTTTATCTCATCTTCCCCTTGGTTAGTTTTCTGCCTTCAGCAGGTTACCTAACCAGGGGGTAGATAACCACAACCTGGGTGTGAAGTGCCTTCAGTTAGCTACCCCTCATCCCCAAACACTAAGTCACACTCTCCTAATCCCCCAGGCGTGACAATATTAAAAATGAAAAAAAAGTCTGCTTCTCAGGACGCGCGACAGAAGTGATAACTTCAACTAATCCAATCCAAGTATATGATATTATTATTATGTTTCACTGCGCCTGTGTGTCTTCTTCTTCTTCATCTTAGTTTAGTACAAAATCCTGTTCCTTTCTACAGTTTACCCTTCTGTTGGGTCTTGGGAATGCGATGTCCAGCTTTCATACCATCGTCTTGGAGGTCTCCCGGGCGGTCTCGATGTGTTGGGTTTTTCAGACATTGCAATTTTTGCGAGCCTCTCGTCATCCATTCTGTTGACGTGGTCTCTCCACTCCCTACAGTCCCTACGTCTTTGTCTAGACCATCTTACGATATGCTGTACTCTGCATTGTTTTCTTATTGACTCGTTCCTTTCTCGGTCCCTTAGTTAGAGTATAGCCTGCAAAGGACCTCAGCGTTCTCATTTCAGTTGTTCTTAGGAGCTTTTTGGTTGTGGTTGTTTCTGCTCTAGTCTCGATCGCATACATATGTCATCACTGGTCTTACACAGGTTTTATATATTCTCACCTTACTTTCTATGCTCATGTGTTTGTTCCTCCAGATAATGTCGCGTAAGTATCCAGATATCATTGTTGCTCTGTTGGTCTGTGTTTTGACTTCCTTCTGGAGATTTCTGCTGCTGGTGATGTTAACTCCTAGGTATATTTGTGTGTAAAAACGATAAACAACGCGTTATGATAAACGCTTTTTTCAACGCGTTACGCTAAAAATCAGTTACCCTCCCATAAGAAGCTATCACTTCAATAAATAAAAGGATTGCTATTACATCAGTTCCTTAGTATTTTTCCAGATTGTTTAAAATATAAATATAAATTGTGATATAGGTATTCATATCCAAAATTTCGTCAGAATTAAACATGGAATTTTTTTTAATCAAAACATTTTTGATAAAAATAATAATATTTTTTATTAAGCTATTGTTAATTAAACTAGTAATTTAACAATATTTTGGTTAAACAAAAATTAATTCACAGAACAGTTAGGGGAAAGTTGGATAATATCGTGCGTCTAAGAAACTTTGAATCAGGCAGTATAAATAAACGTAAACAGATGGACAATTGTTAGAAACTACGCAAATGAAGCATGGAGAAAAACAAGATTGCATTTTGTAAACATTTTTGCTTAACATCTACCCTGAGAAAATCTTCGCTAAAGCATTCCAGGAGACCGATGAGGGTATCTTAATAAACGGAGACGTCTGAAGTCTGAATAACATTCGCTACGCAGATGATACCTTCATATTTGCAGACTGATTAGATAAGTTGCAATATATAATCAACCTAGTCATAGAGGAAAGTTATGGACTGGATCTTAATACAAATATATATATGAAGACCAAAGGTAACACACCTACAGGAAGACTACAAGTAAACCATAAACAGATAGAAACATTATACACAATGTGAACACTTAAAGGGACCATTCTATAGAAATCAGATGCAGAATTAAAAAAGTCAAAAACGCCTTTATACTGATCTAGAAGTTATTCAAAAGTAGAGATTACAACCTCCATTGTGAGAAGGACCAAAATTAACATACCAACACGAAGACTACAAGTAAAACAGAACCATAACATCATACACTTATCTGATGGTAAGAAATGTAAACGCTCAATGGGCCCTTTCGATACATCAGATGCAAAATTGAAAAAGCTAAAAACGCAATCATACGAATGCAGAAGTTATACAAGAATAAAGATTTCAACCTCAATTGTATGTTATGTCTACTTTGATGATATATTTTCTAGTATTTCTATATGGAGCGGAGGCATGGACATTGACAGCGGCATCTATTAAGAAGCTTCCGGCATTTGAGATGTAGTTGTAAAGACGCATTTTAAGAATACCATGAGCGGACCACATTTTAAATAAGGAGGTACTGCGGAGAATGCATTTAAAGCTATATTTTCCGGTACTTCCAAATGGTGCGAAGGCATGGACACTGATTGAAACATCTATTAATAAGCTTCAGGCATTTGAGATGTGGTTGTAAAGACGCATTTTTAGAATACCCTGAGTGAGCCACATTTTAAATGAGGAGGTATCCGTAGGATGCATTTGATGCTATATTTTCCCATACTTCTATTGATACGGAGGTATGAACAGTGACAGAGGCATCTATTAAGAAGCTTCAGACATTTGAGATGTGGTTGAATAGGCACATTTTAAGAATACCCTGAGTTTACCACATTTCTAATAAGTGGTACTGCGTAGAATGCATTTAAAGCTATATTTTCTTGTAGTTCTAAATGGTGCGAAGGCATGGACACTGATAGAAACATCTATTAAGAAGCTTCAGGTATTTAAGATGTGGTTGTATAGACGCATTTTAAGAATACCGTAAGTGGACGACATTTCGAATAAGGAGGTACTGCGAAAAATGCATTTAAAGCTATATTTTGCGGTACTTCTAAATGGTGTAGAGGCTTGAACAATGATAGAAACATCTATTAAGAAGCTTCAGGCATTTAAGATATGATTGTTTAGACGTATTACCCTGACTCGATCACATTTCGAATAAGGAGGTACTCTATAGATACAAGATACAAGATTAGAGTGTTGGATTTAAGGACCCTGTTGTAGGACCTATGTCCTTTTCAGGACATCCCCTATTTGTAGTCGGTGTTGTTTCTTCTGTAGCTCCTATGATTTCTTCTAATTCAAAGTTCCTCCGTTATTCTTTTTTGGCGTTAGTGTAGGTGTGTGTGGAAGTGTGACCCACGTGGTGCAATGTGGGGTTGGGAGATTGACGTGAGGCCTCCCATTTGGCGAGGACGAAGGGTACTCTGTAGAATACAGAAACAAACGAAAGTATCCTTCTCTCCTTTACACCAGTATAATAACTAGTTATACCGTTGCTGCTCAGAGGAAACTGACCGGGCTATGATTACTAATTGCTATAAAGCGCCAGAAGTGTTTAGTTTTTCCAATACATTGATGCGTGGAATTATCACACGCACGATATTACCCAACTCTTCCCTACACATTTCATTCATAATATTTTTTATTCATTATCATGAAGGAAGTACTTTATCTGAGATTTGATATATTTAATAAAGAATAAGCTTTATTATTCTACTGTCAAATAGATCAAGTGATGCCAAATACATATTTATCTTAAAGATTAGTTATTTCAAATAAGGCATTATTTACAAAATACGTTAAAGATACTGAAAAATATTTATAGTTTCTAATATTTATTGTTTTAAATATGCAATATACATTTCAATGTAAGTTTTAACGTATGATAACAAAAATTATGCAAGGGTCAAAAATTGATTGGATTTATATTAAAATACTTTACTTAAGAATGATTATTGATTTTTAAAAGTAAATATATACAAAGAACTTATAATTACAATGTTTATAAATATATAGAAGTAAATAGTGTATCAAGTATGTAAAAACATTGATAAACCAATAATTGGGGATTATACAACAATTCTTAAATAAAGGTGAAGACATTCAAAAGTCCTGGCGAGTGTACAAAAAGTAGACAAAGGATTTTTAACAGTCTCTGGAGATTACGAGGTATATCTTTTCAGTTTTTGCATATAGCTGTTTAAAAGTCGCCACCAATAGAGCCTTTAGACACAAATCTTACCTCAATCTTTTGTTGGTTGAAAAGTGTATCACACTGCTCAAAAGACAATCTAATTTTTGGTGCTTTAAAAAATCGAATTGTTAGTCTATCCACCGTATAATCCCGATCTAAATGCCAACAACTTCTTCACGTTCCCAAAGATCAAGAATTCAATTCATTGACAGCGATTCCAGCCGCCAGAAGAAGCCATCAATGCCTATAAAACAATGATTTTTCAGGTGTCAATTGAAGATTGGAATAACTGTTTTACCAATTGGTTTGAACGTATGCAATTGTATATCGATTTTGATGGGACACATGTTGAAAAGCAGTAAAGTACTTTAAGCCTAAGTCTAGCATATTAACTTAAATAACTGGTGAAGCATGTGAAGACATTTAAAATCTTGTCCCTCTGGAAATGATACGAAAAGTCTTACCAACTATATAAAGAAATTGAAAATCTCTACAAAAAGCCAAAATAGCGTCTAAAGACAATAAAAAGCTTCTGTAGACCACAGACAAGTATAACAAGTATTAGGACACAAACCAGTATGTAAAAACATACTCTGGAGATTGTAAAAGAGGTGTAAAAGCCATGTGTGGGCATTAAAAACTTCTGGAAACCATACGAGAAGTCTTAATAAATTTATGGGGACATATAAACGCTTTTCGATATTGCAGAAGAAATCTATCAGTATGAGAAGACATTAAAAAACCCTCTGAAGATGATCCAAAAAGTCTATTAACTACATGATAAAGTTGGTTAGCCTAACCTGTTCACTCTTTCCTTGGAGGATGTTTTTAAAAAACTAGATTGGAAAATTAATGGCATAAACCTAGATGGCCGCTACTTAACTCACTTGCGATTTGCGTACGATATCATACTGATAACCATTTCTGTAGCTGAGTTAAAAGAAATGTTAAAATAATTAAAACAAGTATCCGAGGAGGTGCGGCTAACAATGAATATCGAAAAAAACTAAGGTAATGACAACAGAAGAAGTGGATATCATTCTGGAAGACAAGAAGATTGAAAATGTTAAAAAATATGTATACTTGGGGCATGAAATAAAACAAGGCAAACAAAATCAATCGGCGGAAATAACAAGGCGCATACCTGGTAGCAGCAGGTAAATTAAGTTTTATTATAGAAGATCCAAAAATCACAATTACTTTAAAAAGAAGGGTTTTTGATACATGTATCTGTCATGACCATGACACTTACTAACAATTCTCTCAATAGACTTAGAACAACTCAAAGAGCTATAGAGAGAATTATGATAATGTAAGCTTAAGAAAACCATGTAAGAAATGAGGATTTAAGAAGAAAAACCAAAGTAGCCGATGTTGCTGAAAGCATTGCAAAATCCAAGTGGTGATGGGCCGGACACGTAGCATGAAAGAACGAAGAAAAGCGGACAAAACGAATAATACAATGGAGGCCAAGAGAACATAAAAGAGGTGCAGGAAGACCACAAAAAAGATGGGTCGATGACATCAAGGAACATGCAGGGAGAAATTGGCACCAGTTAGCTCAAGAGAAACGAAATTGGAAAAGATAAGGGGAGGCCTAAGAGGAGTGAACTAGAAGGGGTAGCTAAAGAACAAGAAGAAGAAGAAGCCTCCTGGAAAATTTACTCGAAGACAAAACAGTATCTGAAGTCATTAAAAAGCCTCAAGAAGTGTAATAAGTACAAGGATACATTAAAAAAGTTTGCAGCGATTAGTCAAAAAGTCTAATAAGTACCTAAGTATATAAAAACGTTGACAAATACTTTGGAAACTATCTGTGTAGGCATTGAAAAGCTTCGGGAAACCATACAAGATATTTAATTAACTTGTTAGGAAGTTTATAAAGCCTTAAAGCCTATAGGGATTATACAAGAACTTTACTTAATATATGAATCTTTAACACAGTTAAATGCAGATATGTGTCCCATAGAAAATATTTTTTGCCTAATTTTATAACAGTTATACTTCTTTTGGCGCGTTAAGAGAAAACGAACGCTATTAGAAAAATAAATTCACGAATTTGTTTGTTAAACTTCACGAATAAATTGTAATACAAGTAGGTAAAATAAGATAAACATAGATACGAATTATTCCACTGTTATTAAATTCTATTGCAAAATTCTTTTAGGTAATAATATAAGATTAAATTTTATTTAAATGTACCGAATTGCAACATCATATGTTTTTGTAAACATTTAGAAAAGTTTAATCAAACTTATCTTAGAATTTTAATCGCATTGATAATGATCAAAATTTCTTAGATAATAACAATGTAAATTTAGGTTTACCAATTGTTATCAAAAATTTTTTACGCCTAATTTTTATTAGACCTTGTATTTAGATTTTCAGCGAAGCAAAATTCAGCAGTTGAATAATAATTTTAAAATGAATGAATTTTTTTTTTTATAATTAAAGTGCGAAATTGTTGCAATCAGGGTTGAAAATTTGACATATAGATAGCGTTACTATAATTAGTATTTACCAACCTTTATAGAAAACGTCTATAAATTTGACATCTGTCAGACTGTCTGTCTGTCTGTCTGCCTGTATGATCGTGAGATATAGAATTGTGAATAAAGCAACTGTTCTTAGCCCTGTTCATTGTCTCACAAATCTGAAACATGACATTTTCTTTCTACCAACTCCTCATTTTCCTTCGCTCTTTCCTTCGATTACTAGTTGTAATATTTGATATCTTTCGTTTCTTATTACGTTGCCTAATTATGCTGCTTTCCTGCGCTTAATGGTGTTTAGTAATTCGCGATCTGTGTTAACTGTTTGTAGCATTTCCTCGTTTGGTTTTTTAGTTGTATATTCACAATTTGAATGCCTCGAGTCTGTTCATGGAGTTTCCAGTTCTCCATTCCATAGAGCAACGACCACATGTAACATTATGCAAATCTGATTGCTAGGTTAAGGTCAAATTGGGTTTTGAATTTCATGAAAATACTCCGGCCATCTCTATTCAATTTCCAAATTGGACGTCCACTCTCCATACAGTCACGTACCTAAATATTTAAATTTGCGTACTCGTTCCCTTTCTGTCAGGTAGATGGTGCCCACAGGACCCACAGGATACTACAAAAAAAGGACCCTTGGCGAAGGTTTCTGTGGTTCCCTTCGTCTTCCACGACGGAGGAGACACGCCACAGCGTCAATCTCTCAACCCCACATTGCACCACGTGGTTTACACCTCCACACAACACCCATATTCACACCAAAAAGAAAAGACTCTTTAGGTACGTTCAAGCGCCATGGATGGTAAGAAGATACAACAGCAATCCAACTGCTGCAAATAGGGGAATTTGTGAGAGCGGGGCCGGCGACCAATACCTACTAACACCATCCAAATCTTCCCATCCACTCCCTGAAAAGAACATAAGTCCTACAACAGGGACCCCAAATCCAAATCCAACACTCCTATAAAATTTCTCTCATCTTCCTATCTACTTATCTATCGTATCGTTATGGCTTAAACTTGATGTTCCTCCGGATTGCGTAAGCCTATAATAAACTTTGTCTTGTTATTTTTGATATTGAGCCCTACGTTTTGGCATTAAGAAGCTCCTGCAAAAGCTCAACTTGTTATTACCATTAACTTCACAGATTTTTTTCACTTGTTTTAATTAATACAAATTATCAATTTTTCTATAAAATTAACTCATTTTATCTAAATCTTTTATCTTTACAGGGTAAAAAAAGATATTTATTTGAATTACTAATTTTTTTAAAAGATTGCATCACTTTCTTTCTACCTGCATTCCGTCTCTGAAATAAAATATTTTCTAAATACTACGGGCGCCAGGTACGTTTTCGTTTGTATTGTAGGGCACGAATTGTCTATCTTTTTTTTTAATTTGTAGCCATTTAAACAATTTTCTTACCTTTGAAATTCGTAATACGCAGGTCAGACTACATAATTAACACTTGGGTTATGTATGTATGAGCAAGGGGTAACAGATATGAGATCTATTAAGTCCCCCTTTTCTTGCTATATTTCTAATGATTTCTCAGACTTATAGCAGCTCTTCTAGTCCTATCTTCCTTAGAAAGTTTAGGATATCATTGGGTATCAAGTTAGGTAGTCTTCCTTTGCTATTTTGTATAACCCTAGGTATTTAACCGTAGAACTAATTAATGCGATGCATTCTAAGAGTATGTATATTGGGGTTTCATCCTCTACCTTATAGAATCTGCAGTTTGCTTCATCTACCGATCCTAGCTCTTAATCGGCAGTGCCCGGTTAGTATTTCTGTTATAATTCTTACTTAAACAGACTAAGCAGAAGCAAAGAGAAACAGATAGCAAGTAGAGCAGCAAAAAGAAGGAGCTGAAAAGTATAGAAGCAGAAAGTAGACCAGCCTCAGGAATAAAGTAAAAGGAAAATCGTATTTTTGGTTGATAGAGAAACAGAGAGAAGAAAATAGCAAATAGAGCAGCAGAAAGAATGAGCTAGAAAGTAGAGAAGCAGAGAGAAGCAGCTAGCAAATAAAGCAACAAAAAGAAGAAGTCCAACCAAAGGAAGAAAGAAAAAAGGAAATTGTATTTTTTGTTGGTAGAGGAGCAGAGAGAAGAAAATAGCAAGTAGAGCAGCAGGGTTGTAGTTTCGATTGTCTTAGTCCCTCCAGATAATTCCATTACTTGGAGTTTTTCTATCCATTTTTCCTTAGTTTTTCTAAAATTGTACAACTGCTGGTTTCACAGGATGTTTCTGGTACCAGGTAAGAGGTTTCAGCTCCTTCTTTTGCCACCTTGTCTGCTGTTTCGTTTCTTTCTATTCCTATGTGCCTGGAACCTATAGGAAGGTACAATAACAGTGTTATTCTGTCCTAGTTCGTTTAATTTGCCTAGGCATTCCCAGACCAGACCATCTTTAAATTGATTGTATCTGAGTTTAGAGCTTTGATGGCTGCTTGACTATCTGACACTTGGGTTATGTCGTGACTCGTGACCCTATATTGCCACGAAAACGTACCTGGCGCCCTTACTAAAAAGTTTGTTGTTCACCTGGCGTTATAAGCATGATGCAATATTCGTATAATATACAATATTTATACCTGTAAAGCTACGGTTTCTAAGAACAATGCGCGGCGTACGGCCGACAGTAAGTTGAGCAGAGCTGACGTGCGCTTTAATTTAACATCAGGTGTCTTATGCATGCGGTTTGTAAGAGTCTGTCTAGTTGAACGGATAAGTTTAACAAAGCAGTGTGAGTTTGAGTTGTGCGCTGAGATCAATTTCGTTGGGTTTGGACGCAGACGTCGACATAAGCTGAAGCAAATTATATGGAAGTGGTGGCTAGTGAAGAGTAATCAATTACACTAAAACACAAAAATTAAGTTGTTAAAGACATATTACTACATATTTTTGATGCACAGCTTTTCTTCTGGTGTGATTGGATGACTATATCTGTTACAAGGTTTTTTAACAATATCTTCTTCTATGAAGTTTAGAACAATCTCAAACAATTCCCTAGAAATTTTAAAATATTCTCGAAATTTTATTTCATTCCCAAAAAGTAGTCTTTCTACTGTAACTGCATACGCTCCTTCGGATTTGCGACAGGAAAATAAATCATCAACTTTTCTATTGGGCTCTTTCATTGTCAGCAACAATAAGTCTTCTTCATCGTTTTCAATTTCTTCGATCAAAAACGCAACTATAGCATTATTCATTCTGCACTATCCGTTTACTTCAACAGAATATTAAAAACTGAGAATTCATAAAAACCGATCCGCGCGAAGCGGACTGTGAGTCAAGCTGAGCTTATTCTGCTTAAGCCGTAAGACGCGCGACGCGCACATTTCTTAAAAACCGTAGCTTAAACATACCCAAAATTACAGCCTTAAGCTCTACAAAGTCGAGGTTGCTATGAATAATTTTTAAAATAATACTGATATTGAGAATTATTTATAGATTTATTTAAATTATTATTATTATTTATATAAACCATATTTACTTAAATAATTCAGTAATATTAACATTTTTATAAACATAATGATAATGATTCCGTAAATTATTTTATTAAAAATTTTGCTGATATTAAAGGTCATTACTACATATTAAATTTTTTTTTGTTTTTTGATCTTTTATTAGATCTTCTTTCGTTTTTTTTACATTTATTCTTAATTGCCCCTAATTTTTGCGGGTTTGTCGTTTTTTAAGTTGTTTCTTCGATTTACCACATTTTTCGTGATATTTCTTTTTTTTTTTTCTTTATGTTTTTAGTTTAATTTCATATTTGTAACGATTTTTGAAGTAAAACATCTTTAGGCGCGACTAGGGGTAACTCAGTAATTCTAACGGACGTGACGTCATTCTAATGTAACGGAAACAAAACCTGATACAAAATACCTAACACGATACTATATTTAAAAAAAAAGAGTGTGCGTGTAACCTTTACGCGCGATTGAAGTAAAACTTGTTGACGTACGTATCGGAAAATAAATATTTAATTACAATTCAATCATATTTATTGCCTATATACTTTACAAAAAAAAATGAGATGTTGTATTTATATTATTCATTAGAAATAGGAATTTGAAAGTTATCATTATTTTTTTTATATATGAAATAATAGGTTTATGATAACTAAAATGTGAAACATAGATTTTAGTCTATAAATACCATTAATGTATTTAAAACCGTTTGAAAATTTCATAAATAAATTTCGGAAATTTAAACTCCTCCCATAGCTGAAATTATACAGTTACTTCCATCAGAATCTTCCGTTAGAATCTACCCCTAGTCGTGCCTAAAGAAGTTTTGCTTCAATAATAGGTAAACAATATTAAAAATATACACACATTACGTTTAGAATGTGTGATTTTGTAGCTGTATCTACCTTATTGTAATACATCACAACACAAGAGCCTTCGATAGTTAGATAACCATTTCATTTTGTAGCATTTTATAGCATATTCCATAAAATTTAAAATCCTGAGTTAAGTTTGTTTCCTTCACGTCTACGAAGGATCTGTTATTGGTGGTAAAAGATAAGCCATCTTGACTAGTGGTTTTATGGCCTTTATGGCTACCTAACCAAACCTAAAATAAGTATAAGAAAGTGTTAAAATATTTTGAATATTATTATTTTATGAACAAAAACGTGCAACATGCTTCTTTACTCAACGTAAAGATTCCGTATAAACAATTATTTACTATCATAATATGTATGTATGTATATAAACTTACTTAATCAAATCATAATGAATGTGGCTGTCTCGTCATTTTTTCATTTTTGTCATTTTTCTTCAAATCTTTCTGGCGCTTATAATATCCCCTTTGACGTTCACAATTTCTTTTTCTTTTTAGCTCTTTAAGTCTATAAAACGAAAATAGCTAGGTATAAATAATAGGTATAAATAATTAGGTATAAATAGTGTAATTACACACCAAAAATAAAATTTATGCATATAAAGTACCTACCTATTCACTCATTTTCAATCAATATTTTTTCATCACTTTCTTCATTAATAAATCCACATTGTTTATTCATATTTAATACAAACACTTTATACACAAAAAACTATTTATATATAAGCAATGTATTTCGATTGACAAGATGATCAGCTGTCAATTCATACAATTACAGATTTAATTTTATTTAATATAGGAGGCAAAATCGCATGAGCGCCGCATGGATTATTTTCAGGGGGTGCATCTGCATCTACACACTATTATGATCTAATATATATATAGAATGTAGAATGATTTGGACAGCAACCGCGACGCCTTTAGTTTTTATTTAAACAATAATTTAATAAAAAAATTAAAAAAATATATAATTTTCTGGTAAATTCAGGTATTTTCTTTCATAGCAGGGGGGTGCAAGCGCACCCTCTTGCACCCTGCTGCCGGCGCCCATGCAAAATCGTGTCAGTATTAGGTTTTGTTTCCGGTTTCTGTTATTAGAATGACGTCACGTCCGTTAGGATAACTTTTTTACTCCTAGTCTCGCTAAAGAAGTTTTACTTCAATAAAAGTTAAATCTGTAATTGTATGAATTGACAGCTTGTCAACCAAAATACATTGGTGGTGAATAGTTTAAATTTGTGTAGGTATAAAGTGTTTGTTTTAAATATGAATAAACAAAGTGGATTTATTAATGAAGAAAGTGATGAAAAAATATTGAATGAAAATGAGTGAGTAGGTACTCTATATGCATACATTTTATTTTTGGTGTGTAATTACACTATTTATACCTAATTATTTCTACTTATTATTTATTTTCGTTTTATAGACTTAAAGAGCTAAAAAGAAAAAGAAATTGTGAACGTCAAAGGGCACATTATCAGCGCCAGAAAGATTTGAAGAAAAATGAAAATGAGTGAGTACTCTATATACAGTGAAATTAATGAATTTTAGATAAATTACAAAACAAAATAGTTGTCACTTGAATAAAATGGCGGATTCTCAAGAACATTTTACTCTTTTATCAATAAATAATAATAAAAGAAAAAATCAAAACCCTGGTAATGATTTGACCTGTATAAACGTAAGTAGTGTTAATTTTTATTATTGTTAAACTAGTTTTCTTTCATCATTTTTAAGTAAAATATATCAAATCTCTTTTGTTAAATAATATTATAAGAGAATTTTTTTTTGTAAAGTATATAGACAATAAAAATAATTGAATTGTAATAGCTTTAATAGCTCTAATAGCTTTTACGATTTTTTCTTATATTATATTTACTTTTATTTTTGGAACGAAGTCTCCTTTCGGGCGTTACGAACAGTTACGACTGACGCTAGGAGCTAGCCAAAAAAAATTCATACCAAAATTTGTCACGACACGACACGACATATGCATGTTGTCTCTCTCTCTCTCATAGATAGATATACCTATCTTTATTTAAATAGGAAACCCTAATATAATAAATACTAATAAAAGTACAATTAAAAAGACACTAATTTAAATTAAAAGAAAATAGGTACTGTAGAAAAAAATAAGTACCTATAATAGTATTACCTATATTTTATTTCATCCTGTTCATAAACATTTCAAAAATAGTTCTTAACTTGACTAGTTAGGTACCTACGTCAAATTACCTTAACTGTCAGTTACTGTCAAATATTTTAATTTTAAAATTTTGTATTAAATTGTTAATTCCTGTTTTAAATTAAATTGAAATAAAAAGTAATTCTAGGTAGATGTATATCCTGTAAACCTCTGGTATTGTATAAATGGACACTTTTGTTAAAAGAAACGAACTGTTGAAAATAATGGATTTACTATTTTTTTTTCTATTTTGCTTTGAACAGTGTAGTAGTATCGCGACTTTGTTAAGTTTATACAGGTTTTTTGTAGATAATAAATATTAAAATAATAGAAAATAAAAACAATAATGTATCCTGACAGTGTTTCTGCACAAGTTCCGGATATTGCTGATAGAGTTAGGTAAGTAGAGATTTTATACAGACGATAATAAATGCTTATGTATGTACAAACTCTCTGTTGTGTTTACAAATTACAATTCCTTCACTAATTAATCGAAAGGAACTTCGTTCCATCCGGGTGTCCCTTGACACCTCTCACTTTTTTTTTTTTTGATTGGATTTTTCAATTTTAGCATTCTGTATTTGTTAGTTTATCATATTTACTGGTTTTTACACTTTTTTTTTTAATTTTTTGTTCGATTTTTTTTGTATGAGCATTTACTATTATTCGTTTCATCATCCAAAATTTTGTAGAACACAAGAAATGATTAAGTAATATTTACTCATTGATTTAACGACTGCTGATGAGATCGATTCCAAATATTTTGGTGCGATAGGTTATCTAATCCTAAGTAAATAAAAAAAAAGTATGCACTAATATATTTTGAAAGTTACGCCATATTAAATTTAAGTACTATACACTATAGTTTCCTTTATTTAAATAATAATTTAAATTTAATTTTTTATTTTCCATTTGCACGATTTATCCAATAACAAAAAAGAATAGATCAATAACATCTAATTGGTATATCTAGATCAGTAATAAGTCCTTTGCTATTACGCCTGCTTTCTGGATATTTACTGCCTTATCATTAAAAGAAAGTAAAAAGTTATAATAAAAAAAATAACTGATTATGGAAAAAAACTAATAAAAAAATAACTGAAACACAAAAGGTAGAAGCAAAAAGAAAGACATAGCATGTGGAGCAGCAGAAAGAATGAGCTAGAAAGGATAGGAGCAGAAAGAAGCCAGCCACAGGAAGAAAGAAAAAAGAAAATTGTATTTTTGGTTGGTAGAGGAGCAGAGAAAAGAAAATATCAAGTAGAGCAGCAGAAAGAACGAGCTAGAAAGTAGAGGCGCAAAGAGAAGCAGATAGTAATTAGAGCAGCAAAAAGAAGGAGTCAAAAAGTAGGGAATCTGAAAGAAGACCAGTCACAGGAAGAAAGAAAAAGGAAAATCGTATTTTTGGTTGGTAGAGGAACAGAGAAAAGAAAATAGCAAGTAGAGCAGCAGAAAGAATAAGCTAGAAAGTAGAGAAGCAGAGAGAAGAGGCTAGCAATTAGAGCAGCAAAAAAAAGGAGTCAGAAAGTAGAGAAGCTGAAAGAAGACCAGCCACAGAAAGAAAGAAAAAGGAAAAACGTATTTTTGGTTGGTAGAGGAACAGAGAGAAAAAAATAGCAAGTAGAGCAGCAGAAAGAATGAGCTAGAAAGCAGAGGAGCAGAGAGAAGCAGCTAGCAACTATAGCAGCAGAAAGAATGAGTCAGAATCAGAAAGTAGAGAAGCAGAAAGAAGATCAGCCACAGGAAGAAAGAAAAAAGAAAATTGTATTTTTGGTTGGTAGAGGAGCAGAGAGAAGAAAATAGCAAGTAAAGCAGCAGAAAGAAGGAGCTAGAGAGTAGAGAAGCAGCTAGCAACTAGAACAGCAGAAAGAAAAAGTCAGATAATAGAGAAGCAGAAAAAGACTAGCCACAGGAAGAAACAAAAAGGAATATCGTATTTTTGGTTGGTAGAGAAGCAGAGAGAAAAAATAGCAAGTAGAAGGAGCTAGAAAGTAGAGGAGCAAAGAGAAGAAGATAGCATGTAGAGCAGCAGAAAGAAGGAGCTAGAAAGTATAGAAGCAGAAACAAGACCAGCCACAAAAAGAAAGAAAATTGTATTTTTGGTTGGCAAAGGAGCAAAGAGAAGAAAATAGCAAGTAGAGCAGCAGAAAGAAGTAGCTAGAAAGTAGAGAAGCAGAGAGAAGCAGCTAGTAATTAGAGCAGCAGAAAGAAAGAGTCAGAAAGTAGAGAAGCTGAAAGAAGACCAGCCACAGGAAGAAAGAAAAAATAAAAATGTATTTTTGGTTGGTAGAGAAGCAGAGAGAAGAAACTACCAAGTAGAGCAGCAGAAAAAATGAGCTAGAAAGTAGAAAAGCAGAGAGAAGCAGCTAGCAAATAGAGCAACAAAACGAAGGAGTCAGAAAGTAGAGAAGCTGAAAGAAGACCAGCCACAGGAAAAAAGAAAAAAGAAAATTGTATTTTTGGTTAGTAGAGGAGCAGAGAGAAGAAAATAGCAAATAGAGCAGCAGAAAGAATGAGCTAGAAAGTAGAAAAGCAGATAGAAGCAGCTAGCAACTCAAGCAACAAAAAGAAAGAGTCAGAAAGTAGAGAAGCTGAAAGAAGACCAGCCACAGGAAGAAAGAAAAAGGAAAATCGTATTTTTGGTTGGTAGAGGAACAGAGAGAAGAAAATAGCCAGTAGAGCAGCAGAAAGAAGGAGCTAGAAAGTAGAGGAGCAGAGAGAAGCAGCTAGCAACTAGAAAAGCAGAAATAAGAAGTCAAAAAGTAGAGAAGCAGAAAAAAGACCAGCCACAGGAAGAAAGAAAGAAGGAAAATCGTATTTTTGGTTGGTAGAGGAACAGAGAGAAGTAAATAGCAAATAGAGCAGCAGAAAGAATGAGCTGGAAAGTAGAAAAGCAGAGAGAAGCAGTTAGCAACTAGAACAACAAAAAGAAGGGGTCAGAAAGTAGAGAAGCTGAAAGAAGACCAGCCACAGGAAAAAAGAAAAAGGAAAATCGTATTTTTGTTTGGTAGAGAAACAGAGAGAAGAAAATAGCAAGTAGAGCAGCAGAAAGAAGGAGCTAGAAAGTAGAGGCACAAAGAGAAGCAGCTAGCAATTAGAGCAGCAGAAAAAAGGAGACAAAAAGTAGAGAGCTAAAAGAAGACCAGCCTCAGGAAGAAAGAAAAAGGAAAATCGTATTTTTGGTTGGTAGAGGAGCAAAGAGAAGAAAATAGCAAGTAAAGCAGCAGAAAGAAGGAGCTAGAAAGTAGAGGCGCAAATAGAAGCAGCTAGCAATTAGAGCAGCAGAAAGAAGGAGTCAAAAAGTAGAGAATCTGAAAGAAGACCAGCCACAAGAAGAAAGAAAAGGGAAAATCGTATTTTTGGTTGGTAGAGGAACAGAGAGAAGAAAATAGCAAGTAGAGCAGCAGAAAGAATGAGCTTAAAAGTAGAGAAGCAGAGAGAAACAGCTAGCAACTAAAGCAGCAAAAAGAAGGAATCAGAAAGTAGAGAAGCTGAAAGAAGACCAGCCACGGGAGGAAAGAAAAAGGAAAATCATATTTTTGCTTGGTAGAGGAACAGAGAGAAAAAAATAGCAAGTAGAGCAGCAGAAAGAATGAGCTAGAAAGCAGAGGAGCAGAGAGAAGCAGCTAGCAACTATAGCAGCAGAAAGAATGAGTCAGAATCAGAAAGTAGAAAAGCAGAAAGAAGATCAACCACAGGAAGAAAGAAAAAAGAAAATTGTATTTTTGGTTGGTAGAGGAGCATAGAGAAGAAAATAGCAAGTAGAGCAGCAGAAAAAAGGAGCTAGAGAAATAAAAGAAATAAAAAGTCAGATAATAGAGAAGCAGAAAGAAGACTAGCCACAGGCAGAAACAAAAAGGAAAATCGTATTTTTGGTTGGTAGAGAAGCAAAAAGAAAAAATAGCAAGTAGAAGGAGCTAGAAAGTAGAGGAGCAAAGAGAAGAAGATAGCATGTAGAGCAGCAGAAAGAAGGAGCTAGAAAGTATAGAACCAGAAAGAAGACCAGCCACAGGACGAAAGAAAATTGTATTTTTGGTTGGTAAAGGAGCAAAGAGAAGAAAATAGCAAGTAGAGCAGCAGAAAGAAGGAGCTAGAAAGTAGAAGAGCAGAGAGAAGCAGCTAGCAACTAGAGCAGCAAAAAAAAGGAGTCAGAAAGTAGAAAAGCTGAAAGAAGACCAGCCACAGTAAGAAATAAATTGTACTTGTTTGAATATTTTTATAATAATAGAAGCAGAATTCTTTAAATGAAAAATCTAATAAAACTTCTAATAATTTTAAAAATGCCAATGACATCAATTGTTATCAGGAAGTCTAAAATTATTAATACGTAATTTAAAATAATCTATAAACTAGTTTGAACCAGATTTTAATACCAAATCAAATTTAAGTAATGTATTGTTATCGAAATCTAAAAACATTATAAATTTGTAAAATATTTTTGTATACTTTATCATATCAAATTCAAAGAAATTATCTATAATTATAAATATTAACTGATAATTAAATGAAATGCAATAAATCCTGAAAAATTAATCAATTGTTTAAAATTTTGTGACAGATTTTAGATATGCTATCTCTCTCACTCCCGGATGTCATACGGAACATCTGGCTGGTGGCTAACGTTCCGTTCATTAGCCCCCATCGTACCTGTACAGGTAAAAAATCAATCAGGGTGATAAAATTCGCCATCTACATTTAATTTGATAATTGAATGTACGTAGCCCGTGCAATTAAAAAATCTAGAACTGTTTTCAATGTCTCTAATCTACTGTCTCGGAAGGGACTAAATTATACTCAAGATATTATCCCTTTATTTAGAGAATAAATTGTTTATTAATCGTTGAAAAGTTAGAAAGACCAAAAGGCATTCTTAAGAATTCCAATTATCCTTCTTGTGTTACAATAGCAGTTTCCTCTATGGCAGTACCTGACATTTTAATTTGATAGTCCCCTTTCCGAAGATCGAGACTAGTAAAGTATTTTTTTCCTTTCGATACCTATCTTTAACGGTTTGCGAATTAAGTTTTCTAAAGACCACACACAAACAAGGACGACGGGACTAGCAAGGACGATAGAAAATTGGTTCTGATTTTTCTAAATTAATTTCAATCTCGATTATGTCAGTGACATCTAAACAGCAAATCAATCTTCGTATTGTTATAGAAGATTACTTTTTACTGACCTTTCTAACAGATGTACCTTTGTAGATTAAAGATACCAAATGTCCTCCTTTAATTGTCCTTTTTTGCAACAGTTAGTACACTCTTTAATTTTTGGCTGCTCTTTGGTTTTATCCGATGGTCCAGGACGACCTTCTCTGTAGAAGCAATTTTGAGCTAGATGACCAAATTTCTTACAAATTGGGCATATTGGCTCTCTTGGATTGACCTCTGCGATTACTCTTGTCAGGTGTTTCCTTATCCAGTTTACATAAAAATCCTCAGGACAGTTCATCTGGAGTTTTAAAGTTTGCAGACTTTGCGATATCTTGGTGTTCTTCTGGCAGGCCGTTGATGATGCAAGAAACTGCTTTGGTTTTCTCGGATGGTCCATGACGACCTTCTCTGTAGAAGCAATTTTGGGCTAGATGACCAAATTTCTTACAAATTGGGCATATTGATGTGGTATCTCTCTTGGATTGACCTCTGTGATTACTCTTGTCAAGTGTTTCCTTATCTAGTTTACACAAAAATCCTCAGGACAGTTCATCTGGAGTTTTAAAACTTGCAGACATTGTGGTGCCTTGGTGTTCTTCTAATAAGCAAGCATTTGGACCAATATACTTTCTTCGCCGTCTTCTTTCTTTCGATCAAGTTCGTTTAAACTTTTATAGTGAGCAGGAAAGTTGAAATGAAGAAAGTTAAAAAATGGAATATTAAACAATAATTCCATCAAATTCGTAATGAACTTTCAGTAAATTTGGTAAATAAATTTACATATAAATTATGGTAAATTCGAACTGACCTACACATCTAAATAAAAGTAAAATTCAAGGCTATTTATGGTGTTATCGGTCAACTCACGAGACAGTGTATACCCAAACACCGTTAAAATCTGAAAAGAGATATGGGAAAATAAACATAAATATAATTTAGATACTTTTATCTATATCTATACAGTGTGTGTCATAAAAAATGTGCCAAAGTGTCATCGTACAAGAAACTAAGTGACTAAAAATGGTTGTTTCTGGACTAAAATTTGGTTTTATAATTTTTTATTAGTTCTAACGTAATTTATAGATGTAGAGATTATGAAACAAGTAACAATATAAAAGTTCTTGTAGTTCGTTGTAACTTTGATCGAAGTTCTTCAGGCCTGAAAGGCCCAAGGCTTTAATTGTCATTTCTTTCCATTGCTTCTTATTTTGGTACACGCGTTTCCAATTTTCTCAAATCCGCTTCTACTTCGCTCTTCCATCTTTCCTTTTTTTTAACAGGCTGAGAAGTAGACCATGGGATTGCATCGCAGCTAGTACAGCTTATTGTGCACTCTCATTCACAGGTCCTCATTCTCCGTCAAATGCCAGGTTCTAAATGAACCATGAGATCCTTTTGACTATGGTTACCTGTTCTTCCCTTTGATCTCAGGTCGGTAGGCCAAGGGATCTCACACGCAGACCTTGCAGGGCTGGGCACATGAATATCACGTGGAAGGCTGTTTCCTCCTCCTCAGCGCATTTTCTACATAAGAGGCTTTCAACTTGAATTCTCATCTTATGTAGATGTCCGCGGAATACCCAGTGGCCACTGATGAAGCCAACCACTTTCCGCAGGGTCTTCCTACTCAGCCCAAGGGCATCTGCCGGTATTGCACCAGTAGGTGTCTGCAGCATTCTCTTTGACTGTATGTTGCATTCTGTTCTTTCCCAGCTCTTTCGATGTTCCATGCCCATCCACTGGCGAACAGCTCTTCTTGCTGTCTTGTAAGCAATACCACACGTCGGCTCTGGACCAATGAGCCCATCTTTCTTTTGGTCTTCCTCTTATCTTTTTTCCTCCTATGCTTCCACAAATGATCATTTTTGGGATCCTACTTTCTGCCATCCTTTCGACATGTCCTAACCACTTCAACCTTTGTGCTCTAGCATATTCTCTGATACTTGTTTCTTTGTATATATCCGCAAGCTCTTGGTTTGTTTTTCTTTCCCATAATCCATTGTTCCTTTTTCCTCCAAAAATTTTTCCTAATACCTTTCTTTCCCATATTTTCAGGGAACTTTTAGTATTAATTAATCAATTTTGTAGTAAAATCACATTTTTAACTTTGCAGTTAAATTTTCTTTCACTAATGTAAATCTAAGATCGTCGTTCTTGAAATTTTCAGTTCTATAGTATTAGTATAAAGTTTAATTATTGTTATAACTAATCTAACAATAAAATTTCTATTACTCTTACATAGGAAAGTAAGCTATTTGGGTCATATAAATATTAGGACGTTATTGATATCTAATAGAGAAAGTTATGGATTATCTAATTCTATACAAAAGTGCATTCACTAATGAATACAATATGAATAAGAATAATTACTTGATATTGAAATATTTTATCAGGTTTAAATATTTAATTGTGTTAAAGAAAGATAACAATGTAAAATAATGTATATATAAAATTAATTATACGTATATTTGCATTCATATTCATATATTTACAATTCTAAAAGAGGTAATAAAAACTTTTCTACAAAATATGTTAAAAAGGTTGTTTTATGTATTGTAGGAAATACTAAAAGCAGTAAAAATATTTAAAGTTAGCAAATTGTCGAAGCAAGACGATTAAGCAAGTAACTTTTGTATTCGATTCAGGAGATCGTCAGGAAAGTTTTTAAACTAAATTGATTGGCAATCTCTTTATGCTGTGGTACCCACAGCTAAGTTAGTTGGTTATGGTGTGGTGGGGGAATCCATTGAAGGGGGATGGATGGATGTATAGCCTCCTTGTGGCACACCCCAAGCAGCGGCAAGCTGGGAGAGGGCCTGAGGACCATCCGCATCTTACATCAACAAATCCACGTAAAGGTGTGAGGTACTGAATGGCCAACGGGTTAAGTTGGTCATGAATGATCCCCTGGAGGTACCGTGCGAAACCCTCTTCTAATTAGCCTTACCTGGTTATGCGGGGCTTTCACCAGGTTGACCATCTCTTCTCTAACTTCTCGTGGGGCTTATATGGAACATAAAGAAGAAAAAAAGGATAGGAAGCCAGAGAGGCCAACGGGTTAAGTTGATCGCGAATGATCCCCAGGGGGCACCGTGCAAAACGCCCTTGTTATTAGCCTTATCTGCTTATGCGGGGCTCTAATCAGGTGAACCATCCCTTCACTAACTTCTCGTTGGACTTATATGGAACCTAAAGAAGAAAAAAAGGAGAGGAAGCCAGATTAGCCAACGGGTTAAGTTGGTCACGAATGGTCCCCTGGGGGCACCGGTCGAAACCCTCTTGTAATTATCCTTACCTGGTTATGCGGGGCTCCAACCAGGTGGACCGTCACCTCCCTAACTTCTCGAGGGACTTATATGCAACCTAAAGGAGAATAAAAAGGAGAGCAATCCAGAAGCCGATTGGCAGGTGGCGAAAGGAAAACGCCGGAAAGCTAAAGCCGAAAGGCAAGCGACAGATGAAAATTGTATTTGTGCTTAAGAAAAATGTATTTTCGAAGAGATAGAAAATGAAAAATTTGAAATTTGGGATATATCGATGGGGGTTTTTGAGGTCGCTGAACACGAATTTTATGAAGGCAAATATAGTTTCTAAACTACTTTTAACAATTTTTTAAGATTGTCTACATTTTTTTACAATCATCAACAATTTTTCACGATTTTCAACGTTTTCTTAAAAGTACAAATGGAACCACAGAAACCTTCGTCAATGGTCTGTTTTTTGTATCCTGTTTTCTTTCTTTATTTACCTGTAGGAGTCGGGGGTTTCGTCAAGTTCTACAGGAAGATTCTTGTCTACGGTTTAGAGAAGTCTTAAGAACGAAAGGGTGATCTTGATCTTCGGAATTATTGAGGTTCTTTAAAGTCCTTCATTCCAGTGGGTATGAGGGGGCCTAAGGGCGGTGATAGGGAAGTATTTTTGTACAAGGCAGCTTGGGTAAAGGTGGTGTCTCTGAGGAAGAGCAGAGTATGGAAGTGGCATTTTCTGAGTCTACCACCCAGAGCACTTAGGAGGGACACGAGTCTTCTCATTTTATTGATAGTAATATCGACATCGGCTTCCCACCTGAGTGTTCTAGTGAATCGCACGACCAAGCATAGGAACAGTCTGTAGAGGGAATCGATAAAGGTGATACCACTCTTACAGGCAGACACGGATGCCATTGCACCAAGATTTGTCTTTGACAAACCCTACAAAATATTAACAAACAAGACAGCAGACCCAAACGTAGTGAACGCTCTGAGCGTATATACGGATGCATCAAAAACAAAGCAAGGTGTAGGATGTGGAATTTACTCTAGATCCTTAAACCTAAAAATAAAATGGGCTATGGATGGCTTGTCAAGTGTGGTTCAGTCAGAACTCACAGGCATAACCATAGCTGCAAAAGAAATAATCAATAGGAACATCACAGACAGGAATATAAATATATACACAGACTGCCGACAAGCACTACTGACCTTGAATAGACAACGTTTTACTTGAAGTTTAGTACTAGAATGTCACCAATCTCTAACTGAGGCCAGCCTGGTCACTCTCAGCTGGATCAAAGGACATGGGAACTCTAAAGGCAACCTCATTGCGAACAATTTAGCAAGGAGGGCTGCGGGCTACAAATATGTTAGCCCTCGCTCATCTACCAAGCTAACATTGTCCGCAGTCGTGGACCTTATCAAACAGCACTCTCACCAAAAATTTATATAGTGCTGGGATGAAACTACAAACTGTAGACTGGTCAGAGAGTTATTACCTCATCCTGACGAGGAAACAGCAAAAAAATTTAAGGCATTGACCAGACAAAATCTCCGAACAGCTGTGGGAATCTTGACAGGTCACTGCCAATTGCGACATCTCTTTATGATAAAATTAACAGAATCGCCGCTATACAGAGGCTGCGAACAAGAAGAGGAACTAGTAGAACACAGTAAGTATGACTGCTCTGCTTTTTCTGAAATCAGAAGATCCGTGTTGGGCGAGTACTGGCTTACACCAGCCGATGTCAGGGAGATCCCCCTCGGGAGCCTCATCACCTATTTTAAATCACTAGGCCTGGTGACAGCCTGATGTGAGGATATCCCTATATACGGGAGGATGCACAATGGGTCATATGTGGCCTCAGTGCTGGCTGACTACTAGCTCGCCCCTGCCCAAATTTCCAGATCCAGACCAGATCGCACGACCAAGTAGGTCACCTGTTCTTGAGGAACGAGCTGTTCTCCCCATATTGAGAAGCTAATATGGTCGAAAGTTAGCTGAGGTTTGGATGTATGAAGATGATGGTTCGGGTTTTGGTCGGATTAAGGGATATTCTTCACTGCTGCACCAGGTGGGGAACTCGTGCAGCAGTCTTTGATTTTTTCGGTTAAGATATTCTGCAGATTAGGAATATCGCTGGCGTAGATAGTGTGCAGAATATTGGTTAAGATTGACCCTTGTGAAACTATTGAAAGGGCAGTGAAGGGTTCTAAAATTGCATTTCCAACTTTGATACGGATTATTCTGTTGGAGATGTTATGTATTATGTATATTAAAAAAGATTTTATCTTGATACTCCCAAAGAAGTATAACTTCTTACGTGGGTACATAAGCACACAAACACACGGGTTTTTTATCGGTTTAATTATTTGGTGTTTATTGCAAAATATGTCGGATGATCTTATATCTTATATATTCTATTTGATACGTGTTTATTTGAAATAATTAATAATGATTATACAGAAAAAATAATTAATATGATATTTGAACAAACAACTCTTTATTATATTATGTAATTATACTTTTAGCATTTTTATCAATCTTGCTACATTTATAAATTTATCTAAACTAATATTCAAAAAATGAACACATAAATTAAAACCAAGATTGATATGAATTATTATAAATTATATTGTTGCTTAGTAACAAATCAGCAAAAAAACAAAAATTATTGCCATTAAAAACTGTTGGCTAATAATTATATATTTAACATTGTATTTTATTTATTGCTACTTGATAAGATATTTGTTGTTATTTGTACAGTTTTATATTTATTAAATCTTAATTAAATTTATTTAATCATTTTCTACAAAATCTTTGAACAATAAGGAAACGAAAAAAATAAAGAACAATTCAATATTTGCTTTTGAATATAAGTTTGTTTGTTCCTCTATTGGAATTTATTTAAACTACATTGGATACTTCCCTATTGATCATACAGAAATCTTTACAGAATTAACTATATAACAGAATTACTTATGTAACTCGCTTACAGATGTCGCGCAAAGTAAATAAAGAATATACTTTTGTTTTTGTAGTTGGTTTTTGTTTGTATTAAAAAAATTGTAAAAAAAATTAAAACAAATTAACACTTCTCTACTACACACATAAATATATTTCTTAACCACTAGAGCAGAAAAAGGCCACTTTAGAGTGACATTTATTGTTAAGT
Organism: Altica lythri; assembly: GCA_964028335.1. Classification (NCBI taxonomy): domain Eukaryota; kingdom Metazoa; phylum Arthropoda; class Insecta; order Coleoptera; family Chrysomelidae; genus Altica; species Altica lythri. The sequence goes on from OZ034809.1 coordinate 6,853,083, forward strand.
TCTACGAATTCCTAATAGATGGCAGTTTAAGTAAATTGATGTAAATTATTAAACTTTTGACATCTAGGTTGAATAGACAGCTGGTAGATGACACTGTGTTTTGATTTTAAGAATATTCAACATCTAGGTTTTGGGAAAACCCTGTAGATAGTGTTGTATTGCGATTTATAAATAAAGAGTGTCACGGGGTAAAATCCGTTATAGGAATAATTGTTTTGGAAGTAAACATAATTGATTACTTACCATACAAATTTCACCATAATTAATGGTTAAACAGAGTCATTTAGTATTAAGAACAAGTTGATTTTTGTTTGTTTATAGATAATCACCATCTATTTATTATATTCTGGTCACAAATTATTGTTATTATAATTACTTTTAAATATTATCTCTTTTGAATGTAAACAGCTGGTTGTCACTTTCTTCTTCTGTTTGTATAATATATAATTCATTACATGCGCATCTTTCTCAGCAAAGACCGGACGCGAACGAGACCAGTAGTTAAGGAGTTAAGAATTGAACGGGTAGAGACCTTCTTCCGTTGTGACATATTTTGTTTTACTTTCATTTAAATTGTAAAGTGTCAATTCTTGTTTGTAAATTTTAATCTTAAGTAGAGCGTGTGATCACACAAAATAGTTAACCCACTTTTAATAGTGAATTTGTTGTATAGCGTTAGGGTCAACAGAATTGTAATAATTGATCATATTTTTTTTTACTCTTCAAAATCATTAAAGGAGGGTCTAGTTTTGATATTCTCGTTTTATTTAGCTCACTTTATTGTTTATCACTTGATCACTTAATCACTTTATTACTCGGTTATTTAATCTTATACAACGATTGCGAAGAGTTGCTAGAGCCTATTCGATCTAGGGGTACCGGCTTGTACCGTCTAAGTCGGTGGCGCGGCTCACTTACATATCATCCCTCTACGGCTGAGCTCGGGCATAATTTGCCAGTAGAGTGACCTCTAACAACTCTCTCGCAATTCTCTTATTGTTAAAATTGAAAGTTTATTCATTCACGTTAAAGAACCTTAGCTAGTTACTAAGGAGTAGAAAAACCGTGGCAAGAGATAAACGAGAAACTAAAATAAAATGGAGAATAGTAAAAAAAAAAAGAAAAACTTGCGGCAAAAGAATGCCTAGAAAATATTCTAAATTAAGTAATATAACGCGACCGTAAGGGGGCGTTGTTAATATCTTGTAAATTTAAATGAGCAATTCCTACTTAATTAAGTACTATAACGCCACCTTAAGATGCCGCTGTTAATCCTACTAATATTATATAGGCGAAAGTTTGTTTGGATGGATGTATGGATGTTTGTTCCTCTTTCACGCAAAAACTACTAAACGGATTTTAATGAAACTTTACAGTAATGTAGCTTATAGATCAGAATAACATATAGGCTATAATTTATAAAGATATTGTGTGAATTGTCCAAAATATAACGATAAATGTCATTTAAGTCTGAAAAAATTACTGTATTTCTTATGTTGACAATATTGTTACGTTATTACAGTGCGAATGTAACATCTCAATATTGTCAGACTGTTATATTTTTCAAATACGACCCAAAAATTATGTATGTTATAATTTTAATGTCATAATGTTAGTTCTTTTCACGCTAATATAAGCTACTCGAAATACTAATACTGCGCACACGAAGTCGCGGGCACCAGTTATTGATACATAAAGACCTTGCTTTTATTCGAATTACACGCAGACGAAGTCGCGGGCAAAAGCTAGTATAACATATATTTAAATGAGCAATGCTTATTTTAGTACTATAACGCCACTGTAAGGTGGCGCAGTTGATATGCAATATATTTAATAAAAAAAATTTAAAATAAAAAAAAAAACACAAAAATTGTAACAATTTGGAAAAACGAAAATTAAGAAAAACACGTCAGTTTTAGGCAGTACTAAGTCCACCGAGTCAAACAGTATATAAAATGAGCGTTTTTTGACAGTCTTATACATAAATTCATTAAAAAAAATGATACAAACCTATCTCGCGCCATGCTGTCAATTTATTCCAGATATATAAGTTCTACGAATTCCTAATAGATGGCAGTTTAAGTTAAGTGATGTAAATTTTTAAAACTTTGACATCTAGGTTGAATAAACAGCCGGCAGATGTCACTGTGTTTTGATTTCTAGATTATTCAACATCTAGGTTTTGGGAAAAGTAGATAGTGTTATATTTCGATTCATAAATAAAGAGATGACCGAGAAACTAAAATAAAATAAAGATTAGTAAAAAATACTTGCGGAAAAAGAATGCCTAGAAAATATTTTTCTAAATTAAGTAATATAACGCCACCGTAAGGGGGCGTTGTTAATATCTGATATATTAAAATGAGCAATTACTACTTATTTAAGTACTATAACGCTACCTTAAGGTGGCGCTGTTAATATAACATATATTTAAATGAGCATTCCTTATTTTAGTACTATAACGCCACTGTAAGGTGGCGCAGTTGATATCCAATATCTTTAATGGAAAAATTACCCTCCTTGCCTTTAGATGTCAAAGATAATAATAGTATACCTAATACTATTATGACGTTTTACAGAGTCTTTGAAATTCAAAGAACATATAGACCGTTTACTAAGAACCAACAACTACTTCCCTGGCTATATGCCACGACGAAAATTGAATTACAGTTCAAAGTTAAACGGGGTTAGTATATCTGCAAGATAGAATTAACCATACTTTCCGAGATATACAGGGTCAAACAAAAAGTTTGTAAATATAAATTTGATCTCAGTTTTTCTCTCATAACTTTTAAATTCTTTAATTAAACTCTGATTTTTAGATAATCTTTAATGTAGAATTTAATTTTACACAAAAAAGTATTCCTGAATTTTTTCGATAAAACTGATACTTTTCGAGATATACAGGGTCAAACAAAAAGTTTGTAAATATAAATTTGATCTCAGTTTTTCTGTTATAACTTTTAAAGTTTTTAATTAAAATGTAATTTTTAGATGTTCTTTGATGAAAAATTTAATTTTGCACAAAAAAGTATTCCTGAGTTTTTTCGAAAAAAATGATACTTTTCGAGATATACAGGGTCAAACAAAAAGTTTGTAAATATAAATTTGATCTCAGTTTTTCTGTCATAACTTTTAAAGTTTTTAATTAAAATGTGATTTTTAGATGTTCTTTGATGAAAAATTTAATTTTACACAAAAAAGTATTCTTGAGTTTTTTCGATAAAACTGATACTTTTCGAGATATACAGGGTCAAAAAAAAGTTTGTAAATATAAATTTAATCTATGAGAGATTTTTGGAGTAGAGATGGCGCTACTTGCGTTTAACTTTCGCAAGTAGCAATAACAAATATTAGTCAGTCTATAGGTACCAGGGATGTCTCTTTATTAGTTACTGAATAGACAAACCTGTACTGTACTGATGAGCTCTAATAGAGCGAAACACAGTGTCTACAGTTTGATTTTTTTTGCTGGTCTTTTACGTTGATAAAACAACTATTCTACATCTCGTTGTGGGAATCTTCGACGATTCAGTGCGACCCTTGCCATATAAAATATTTGAAAATAATATAATCTTTTTACCTCGCTCATTAAGAAACACCAAAAGAAGATTTATATATTGCTATGAGCACATTTGTAAATGTCAACTTTTACCAAGTTTGTTATACTTTTTAATCTTTTCTACACCAGTATTATCTTATTCGACAGTAATTGACGTGGATTTGTTAGTTTTTTGACATTTGACACCTGTCACTTATCTGATAGATGGCAGTATGTGTATTGATCAATTTTTTTGTTATTAATGAAATTTTGTTGTAATAAAAAAATCTTTCATACGAGTCAATAATAATGTTTTTTAATAGATACAAATATGAAATGTTGTCCCCTTGCAAAATCAATTAAGTTCATGCCCCTCTATTAGAGAATCATTGGAATGATTCGAGGTTAGTAAACACCGATGATCGTTTTTCACCATGGGCGTATCTCTTTTTTTTTAAATTATATAACCAATTCATATCCAAATATTTATATGCATTTATATTTGACAGATTCTTACTGTCAATGTCACTGTCAAATCATCACAAGTTGTTTTCGTAGGTTTTCTATCTTCATCATTTTTATTTCTTGCAGCAAACCATCTCTCAAGTGCATCAATATTTTCTTCATCGTATGGTTAAAGTAAAAAGATCTGATTTAAAATCAGTTTCAGTAAATAGAATGTCAAATTTTGACAACTGTTTTATGTCAATGTCAATTTAACGAAGGCTGTATTTCTCTTTGCTCTTATTGGTGTCGTATTTGGTTGTGGGTTCAGGGTACAACTTATGGATACTTTAGGTTTGTTCCAAATTATCAAAGAACCATTCTAGAACGGTTCGGGAACTGCGCAGTAGACGAAATATCGATCACTTCGATTTACTGAGTTGTTTTGTAACGGTTCTAGAACGGTTTTTTGGTCTGTTGGAACAGACCATACACTTTCTGATTTTCTTCTTTGTTTTAAATACACTTTTTATATCTTCTTTAGTCTTCTATGATCTTTAGTCTTCTATGATTTTCTTTATTAAATATATTTATTGTTCTGAATTACTTGGATTTAAATAAACAGAATGTCAAAATTTGACAAATGTTTAATGTCAATGTCAATGTCACTGTCAAGTCATCGCAAGCTGTATTTCCCTTTTAATGATTTCGTAGGAATCCTTTCTTATCCTTTTTTATTCCTTGGTCCAATCCATCTCTCAACTGTAACATTATTTTCTTCATTTTATTGTTACCGTAAAAGGATATGCTTCAAAATGAATTTAAGTTAATACAATGTCAAATTTTGACATATATTTAATGTCAATGTCAAATTAACGAAGAGCGAACGAGCGCACACGGTCACGAAAAACCGACACGACACCATAAAATTAGCTATATAATAGTGACAGCTTCTGCTCTTAATAGATACAACAAGAGTAAAAGGCCATAAATGTGAATAGTAAAGAATTGAGGATTAAATAATCAGTTTTAGTATACCTTTATTTATCCACTATTACTGTTGGTTTCTTTGCACTTTCCTCTATCTATTTTCTCTATTTTTTGTAATATGTGAGACATAATCTTTGGGTTAGGACTTGAATGGTTAAATATTTATAAAAAAGTTAGTTTTTTTAAGTTAAAAAGTTTTATTCTCCGCTACTGTCAATTGTGTGTCGTCCTTAAACAGCATCAAAACACCGCCCCATTCACTGAGGGTGGAAAAGACCCACATTATAAAGACATTTGTAACATTTTCACCCTGGGCAAGTTTGTAATGATTTTTTGAACACAATTAGGTTTGTTTCGTCGTTTATTGAATTGGACATAGTAACATTTGTTAGGGGATGCAACATGACTTTTATTAGATTTTGCGCTGAAAATTTTTTACATTGTTATTTTGAAATTTATATAGAGGGTCCTTTCAGAGTATTTACTAAACTGTTTTGTCTACGCATATTCAATTAATATGTGATTTCCTTTCTTTAATTTGATTTTAATATAAATATTAATCGAGGCATTATAAGGATTTTGATAACAGAAGCAGTCAACTACCAACTTAAAATTACTTAATGTCATTTCTCATATGTCACTGAGATAGCATCAAATATTCGAGGCATTATAAGGATTTTGATAACAGAAGCAGTCAACTACCAACTTAAAATTACTTAATGTCATTTGTCATATGTCACTGAGGTAGCATCAAATATTCATTATGACATAAAATGTCAACTATCGGTAGTGTTACCAACTTAAAATGTGTAGATTTTTAGATTAGATGTTTATTGGGGTGGCTGTTAGCATGTATCACTGCGACCTTTGCAGATCTATTGTGACCACCCATTATCTCAAGAATAGGATTAGAGAACCTTGTCCAGCCCTGCCCTCTTAATGAGACTGACAGTGGCCACTCCGCATAACTTGGGGCAGCCGGTTTCTCCTCTCCCAGTACTAGATACCGCGTCCTTGCAAGGCCTTCGCATTGGCATAGGACATGAAATGCGGTCTCCTCCTCCTCTTGGCAGTATGGACAGATGTCTTCATCTGCTAAGTTCAATTGACTCATGTGTTTCTTGAGCCTACAATGTCCTGTCAAGAGACTGACAATCATTCTGATATCGTTTCGCCTTTGTGATAGCAGCTCTGCAGTAAACTTCGCCGAGTGTCCCTTTATGAAGACTTTGGCTTGTCGCTTGCCCGGTGATTTTTCCCACCACTCCTGGGCCTTCTCTAGCCTCCATTTCTCAATGGATGCCTTTCTAAATGTGTCATCAACTCCGCCGATTGGTTCCGGGTCAATCATTGGGGTATTAGCTCCCGCACGGGCCAGTTCATCAGCCTTCTCATTGCCTCGAAACCCTGAGTGTCCTGGTATCCATGCCAGTGTCAGAGAATTTTGACTTGCGGCATGTGTCAGGGCCCCAACGCAGTCCCACACCAGCTGTGAGCTTATTTGTGCTGAGACTATCGCCTAGAGCTGCTTGGCTGTCCGAGTATATGACTACGGTTTTACCCGTTATACCCTGACTTACGATCTCCGTTGCACAGTGTTGTATGGCCGTTACTTCAGCCTGAAACACTGTGGCATACGCACCTAGACATAGTTGGACTTTTATCCTGTGTCATCTACTGTATATACCTGACCCTGTGCCTTTCTCAGTCTTTGAGCCATCGGTATACTAAATTGACTCCCCTTCCATGAGTCCCTTTCCAGTATTTCTACTCGAAAGTTTCTCACAAAGTTATACCTGGGGAGTATCCTGTCCTGAGGCATACTCATTATTTGATCTGCATTAACCCTATTGTATAACTCTGCTTGCTTTTTGCCTTTTAATAAGGTAATGTGGGCCTGGCCTTGTAGCAGTCTGTGAGCAGTTGCCATAGCCTCGCCCTGAATGTAAATGTGTAACTTTAACAACTTGTCAAGTAACTTTATCATATACTCACTAGATTTACCATTACCGTTGTCTTTTATAAGGATTCCCAACTTAAAAGGACAATTTTCATAATTTAATGTCCTGTGTCACTTCATTTGTCAAAATTAGTTAACTGTCACTTTTATTACCAACTTAAAGTATCTACTCATCAAAACAATGCTGCCAACTGTTAAAACTAAATACCTACTTCTTTATTTAAACAAATCTTACATGTAAAAAATTATTTTGAATGCATACATTTAAATAAATCAAGAGCAGCAGTTTCAGGATCTGTGCTAGTACGTTTATCACATCGTTTCACAATTTCAGTTGCAGCAGATTCTTCAATTCCCATATCCAAGATAACTTTTTTCAATTCTTCACTTTTAATATCACCATTAGTATCTTGTATACCTAATTTTACGTTTAAACATAACATTATAGCACCTCTTTCAATTGCTTCATCAGGATGTTTCAATGTATATTCAGCTTCACATTCTTTAACAATTTCTGTGAAAGGATGTCTACTACGATCTACTGGTTTAGCCTGAAAAAGAAAAAGAATGTAGAATAACAAATATAATATGAAGAAAAAAGTATAACAAATGGAAGTATAAAAAACAAACAAGTAGAAACCAAAGTTGGAAATACTAGGAAAATCAACAGATGTAGTATGAGTTAAAATCACAAAAATTAAAAGAATAAAGAGGAGAGGATTGGAACTGCACGTCTAACTAGAAGATTATGACACAGAATGAAACAAGAACGAAGATAAAAGGAAGTAAAAGAAATTGAAAGAAGGTGCAGGTAAAATTTAAATCAAAAGAAGTTATATAGAATAAAGAACTACATCAAATTAAGCTAGGGAAAACTTAGAGAAACAGATAATATTGATAAAAAGAAAAGTTAAAAATAATATACTTACAATAACCAAGCCAATAAGGCAAACTACTACAGCGAAAGAAGTAAATTTCTGCATTTTGATTTCAGTCAGTCACAACTACTTATTCCAAACCAATTTGCACACATATTTATATGCAGTATTTTATAAACAGGACTGTATTAAGAAAACGTTATGTTGAATTTTGAAGAGTGCTTCAATTACAAACAACTGAGATTTTCATTTTATTCCTAAGAAGTTAGGTAATGGTCAGTCATTAAAAACTCATTAGACATACGTTGGACACTTATTGAACAATCTTTGGATACTCGTTGGACAATCTTTGGACATCCTTTGGGTACTCCTTGGACACTCCTTGGGTACTCGTTGGACACTCCTTAGACTTTCGCTGGACAATCTTGGGAAGATTTGTTGGACAATAATCGTTAGATACTTGGACAATCGTTGTTTAATTATTAAACAATCTTTGTTTTATCATTTTATCATCATTGGAAAATCGTTAGATAGTTATTGAATAATCTTTGAACAGTAGTTGAACAATCTTTGGACTAAATATAATAAACAAGATGTTTTTTAGCATATTTTTGAGTTGCACCAATTTTATGGCTATCCTAGAAAAAATTTGGTTTAGTTGGTAAGTTTTATCACTCAACATATTACTGAGCAAATCTCATGAGACAATAGTTAAAGAGACATTGAACACTTGTTGGACTTTGGCTGGAAAATTCCTTGTACGATTAATGAAATTTCCTTGCTTTATTGTTTGAAAATCGATGATGAATCATTGAACAATTGCTGCGCAGTTAATATACGATTATTGGACAGTAGTTAGACAATCTTTAGACAAAGTATAAAAATAAAGATGTATTTTCTATTTCATTTTTACGGTGTTAGATAATCGTTGAACACTTATTGAACAATTTTTAAATAAATGTTGTATACTCGTTGAAAACTCGTTTTGCATTCGATGAATGCACGTTGGATTTGCACTGGAGAATCGATTGACGATATATAAAAATTTCTTATACGATTGTTGGTCAATCCGTAGATAGTTTTTGAACAATCGTTTAACAACTATTGGACAATCGTTAAACAACTATTGAAATATATTTAGACAGATATTGAACAATCGTTTGACAGTAAGTAGAAAATATTTGGACAAAGTACGAAAAACAAAATGTACTTTAGGATATGTGAGCAGCGCCAATGTTATGGCTGTATTCTTATACCTGTCAGAGCATTTTCTTTTAATCGTAAGATGTCAGATATTTGTTGAACACTCGTTGACGAATCGTTACACACTTATTGAGTACTCGTTGGACAATCGTTGTACACTCATTGGACTTTCGCTAAACAATTCCGTGTACGATTGTTGTACATTCCTTGTACGATTGTTGGAAAATCGTTAGACAATCATTGGACAAAGACTGAGCAGTTATTGAACAATTGTTGGACAGTAGTTAGACAATCTTCAAAGAGATTATTAAAAAAAAGATCTTTATAGTACTACTTATGTATTTAACTTAACAGAGCTCTCTATACCTAATATGTTAGATAATCGTTGGACACTCGTTGGACAAATAATAAACACTTATTGGATACTTGTTATGAACGGTTGGATAATCGTTAACACTCATTGGACTTCTGTTGAACCATCCTTGGACGATTGGTGGACCATTCTTGAAGGAAGATAATCATCGTTGAATACTCGTTGGACACTCACTGTACATTTTATATGTATTTGTTGAATAATCGTTGGACAATTGTTTGACACTTTTTGAGCCCTCATTAGACTTGTATTGGATGTTGCGATGCTGCTTGGACTTTCACTTAACAATCTTACGACAAACGATTATTGGACAGTTTTTGAACAAACGTTGGACACTCTTTGGACAAAGTATAAAAACCAAGATATTTCTTAGGATGTATCTTTAAACAGAGTAAAAAAATATTTCATTTTTAAAATAATCGTTGAAAACTTATTGGACAATCGTTAAATAGACGTTGGATACTTCTTGTGCACTTGTTGGACGCACTTTGGACTTTCACTGAACAATCGATTGACGATTTATAGATATTTCTAGGAGGGATGTTAGACAATTGTTGGACACTGCTTGGACTTTTGCAGAACAATATTTTGACAGTTGTTGAACAAACGTTGGATAATACTAGATAGTTATTGAATAATCCTTGGATAGTAGTTGAATTGCGCCAATTTTATTGCTGTCTTTCTATACTAGAAGAAGATTGGTTGGAGAATAATTGATAGTTTCACTAAGTTAGATGTACGAGGTCTGTAGCAAAGTAAACAGGTCAAAGAAAAAATAACAAATATTCAAAATAGTCCCCTTAATAGATTTATTACAGCGATTTGCAAGGTCCACAAGTTTTCAAATGAGGATATCAGCTGATTGACCTTGATGTTCTTCAAGTTCTTCAAAATGGTCGTCGAGTCCTTTTGGGTGGCCTCTACGTCGGCATACCCTTTATGGGTAAATGTAGTTTTCTGAAAAAAAAAGCGTCGCATAATGCTATAACCGAAGAATGTGGGTAGTGGTTGATGGTAAAAGGCCATTTTTTGTCCAAAAATCGGACACAAGTGTGGATTGTTTCGTTACCAATCACAATGGTGTACAGAAAGTTTTTATCTTTAACGGACATGTACGCAAAAAGGATCATAAGGCCACGAGTAGGAATGGTAACCGCAGACATGCATGTTTCTGGCTCGTTAGCCGTCATCAGTGCAGCATAGCCAAGTAAGGTATTGCTCTTGGCTAGCAAAAGTGTTGGGGACTTGGGAGCAAAGGATGGTAGGGAAACATGTGTCAAAAAACACAAACAACGAAGGCTCACACAGGAGTCCTACCGCCATTTGTGCCTCGGCCAGATGTGCCCACATTTCGGGGCTACGACCAGCGTCGCCACGTTGGCGAAACGGACTCATTGTGTTTGAGTCGTTCCAAGCCCAGGATGTGAAACAAAAAAGGTTTGTCATAAGTACGCATACTTGGCAAACTTTTTTGTTTTTATCTTTCTTGGCATCTTTAATGATGTCTCCCGAATGTTGAATTATCTGTTGAAACAAACCGTAAACACACTTTTCTCATATATGTATCTCAATGAAGGTTTTGACTTATTTTTAATAAATAGGTGCACTTTTTTGACAGTTTCTGGTGTAATCACAAATTTTAATTGGTCAATATATTCGTCGTTTTCCAGCAACTCACAACCCTCTTTGAACCGTGTAAAGCACTTGTGGACTAGGCTAGGAGATAACATTCATCACCATAAATTTATTTTAACAATCGATACCTCTGTGTTCGATGCTCATTTTTCGACTGATGTTAAAAAGGTACATTCACGTTGAGCGCGATAACTTGGGTTGAAGTGGTTCGATTGTCATGAAATTTTGACAGAACATCAATAAAAAATGTACCTATCGAACGCAATAACAGAAGGCGCTACTAGTATCATATATTTCTTTAAAGACCTCTTTACTTTGCGACAGACCTTGCATACAAATATAGGTGATTAACAGAATTTCAATAATTCGCGAGAGTTACTATTTTGCTTATTTCTTTAATGAAAATAAAATTCCGGTCCTGTGAAGATCGGCTTGATTTATTATTTTTCAAAGTAAGTCCCAATATGTATTTTATACTTTCAGAGAAATACGGGAATACCTAATCTTATAAACGTGATTCGAATAAGAACATGTTTATCAGAATAATGGAATTTCCAACAATGAACTTTTTTTCTTAATATCTAACCAACATGAACTTGCAAATTTACATCCAACGTGGAATGTGTTTATAAATTGTAAATAAATAATAAATTATAATAAATGAGTAACTTTATACACACCTGCAATACTTATATATGATTTGGTATATTATTTACGTATATAAATTATACTTAAATTATCTTACAATGTTTACAACTGTAGTTAGGAAAATTTTTCATTTTTCTGAAATAGTCGAATATTTCGCAATTTTCTTATTTCCTTCGAAACTCATCAGTAGTAGCGATTTGTAGAAAATAAAGAACCAACCAAAGCGGAGGCCTCGACTGCTTGGAAAAAGAGAAATTGACTAATATACCGTTAATCGAATGAAAACAATTAAACTCTAAGAGTAGCAAATTAAAAGATGTTGATGAATTTTCAACGGATGGAATTGAAATCAGTTTTCATTTCGCATCTCATTTCTAAAGACTACGGAAATTATCGTCCTTATTTCTACGGCGTATTTTAATTTTTAAAATTCTTTCATTAACGATAAGGTAATATAAAATTATGTAATTATTTGTTGAAACAGGTTTTTAATTCGAGGAGATTAGATTAATGTTTCTAATTATAAATATAATTTAAGTAAGAGGAACAGTCTACAGTCTATTTCATTATTCATTTATAATTTAAGTGTTATATTTACAAATAAAAATTTAATTTTGTTCTATAAATAATTTGGAATTAATTTTTATGATTATATTTTGTTTAATTTTTCTTTAAACAGGTAAGTATTCCGCAAAACAATCCTCCAATTGAGGTCTAACTGTCATATCTTCTTATCCAGCCGACAAGAAAATCTCACTTTTAACCAAATCAGCCTCTCATTATGGGGGGAACAGCTCGTTCCTCAAACCAAGTGCGATTCACTCAAACACTCACCGATGTAGGACTTACCATCAATGAAGTGAGAAGACGAGCGTCTCTCCGTAGTGCTCTGGGTGGGAGACCCGAAAGATGCCACTCCAAAACCCTGCTTCATACTTGCAAAACTTTTATTTGAACTCTTGTCGATTATAAGGATATGCCATACTCTGCTATTCCTCAAAGACTCCTCCATTCGCTTCCTGCCACAGAGAGAGTCATTATCCGCAAAACTAAAAACCTACAACACCTTTACCCAAAGCCGCCTTTTCTACCAAAATACAAAAATACTTATTCTTGGTTCTCGATTTCAGATACTACAACAATGATTCCTTGCTCGGACTCTCCAGGAAACCAAGATCACCAGATAGAGGATCCTCCATACCCACTGAAATGGAGGATCCTAAAAACCTCATGAATTTTCAAGATTAAGATCCTCTTTTACTCCTTAAGACTTCTCCAAAGCGTAGACTTGGACCTTCCTGCAGAACTTAACGACCTTATTGACGAAACATCCTTCTCCTACAGGTAGTTACAATATACAAAAAAACTGAGCTTTTGACAAAGGTTTCTGAGGTTCCCTACGTCCTTGCCAAATGGGAGTCCTTACGTCGGAAAAAACACGCCACAACATCAATCTCCTAAACACACATTGCACCAAGAAGGAATACACAGCTACACACACTCACACCAGTTTAGGCACGTTTCAGCTACCAAGAAAGACCGAAACACTGACTGATACTAACTATATCCAAACTCCACCATCCATCGCTAAAAAGGACATTAAGTCCTATAAGTTCCCTACGTCCTTGACAAATGGGAGTCCTCACGCCGGAAGAAACACGCTACAACATCAATCTCCTAAACACAGATTGCACAAAGTGGGATTACAAAGCTACACACACACACCAGTTTAGGCACGTTCCAGCTACCAAGAAAGACCGAAACACTGACTGATACTAACTATATCCAAACTCCACCATCCATCGCTAAAAAGGACATTAGGTCCTATGAGGTTCCCTACGTCCTTACCAAATGGAAGTCCTCACGCCGGAAGAGGCACGCCACTACATCAATCTCCTAAACACACATTGCACCAAGTGGGAATACACAGCTACACACACTCACACCAGTTTAGGCACGTTCCAGGTACCAGGAAACACCAAAACACCGACTGATACTAACTTCATCCAAACTCCACCATCCATCGCTGAGAAGGACAATAAGTCCTTAATCCCAACATCCTAAACTCACCAGCATCACACTTCTCTAAACCAATTATTCCCTGTATCCTGTATCATTGTATAAGATATGAAAGGGAACTTAGAGTAATTTATCTTCTTCTGTTGGAAAAATAACCAAACCCCGCTAGAGATAGATCATTTATTAACAATTAGATCGGAAATTAGTATTCAAAAATCTTTTTCTCTAACCATCAAAGTTTTAAAAATCTTTAATTTGAATAGAATCAAGTATACCTAAAAAGAACATCTTAAGACAATGTTGAAACTTTATAAAGTATGATTTTATTACAACTTCCATCACTTCCATCAAAAGAAGAGCTTTTGGTAGAGACAGAAGCCTCTTTAACAGCAAGGAGGAGAAGAAATCGTCTTCTCTACCAATCATCAGTTATAAAATGTGGCATCTTTAATTTGAGAAGAATATATTAACAATACCTTAGTAATAACTTAGTATCACTTCCATCAAAAGAAGATCTTGTAGTGGAGACAGAAGCGTCTTTAACAAGCCAGAAAAGAATAAATCTTCTTCTTTAACCATCATCAGTTACAAAATCGTTTTAGTCTCAAAAAGCTTTAATTTAAAGAGAATATATCAATAATACCTAAAAAGAATATTCTGGTCAAACTTGTGTTAGGATATAAAGGATTATAAAAGGATTAGTCAAAAAGGTGCTCTTCATAGCCAAATGAAAGCATGAATCCGTAGACAACACAACTAATACATATCTGGCCAAGCCCACAGAAGAATGTGTATTGTGCCAGAAGAGCTGAGACACTGCGAAAACTAGCAGGAATCAAGTACGAGGCATTACAGGATTTCTTACAGGCCATGTAACTGTCAACAGACTCCTGCAAACCATGAGACTATTTAATGAAGACCTAACCTGCAGATTATGTGGCAGGGAACCTAAAAAATTTAACCCATACTGTACAATTGCGAGGCACTGGATCGCAGGAAATTAGTTATGAACAAAATTGGTCTTTTTCTTGAACTTGGAAATAAGCAAGACCAAAACCAAGACCAATACTATCGTTAGACTAGCAAAACCAATACCAAGACAAAATCACCAAAAACAAGACCAATACCAAGACCGATTATGCAAGACCAAGACTAAATATGAAAGATTTAACCGAAAAACAGCGTTAACACATGCTTTTCCCGGAACGATATAGTTGTCATGAAGAATTTTATCATTTTTTGAACAAAAAAAAGATCTAGAAACTTCTTTAATGTCTGGATGACACATGGTTAAACTACAAAGAAAAACTAGTTTTTCCTTACAATTTTTCACTTTTCCCAACGGCTTTTTTTTTGCTAAGAAACCAGTTTATGCGTTAGGGATAAAATAAGCAAGACCAAGCCTTGATACGTAAGACCAAGACTTCAAGACTAAATAAGCAAGACCAAAAGCAAAACCAAGATCAGACATATTTAAGCAAGATGAAGACCAAGATAAAGACCAAGATTGGTCTTGCTTTGCTCATCATCGCATCTTGATTCTTGGAGATGACACCCATCCTTTAGACCTGTACAAACTGGTAGAGGGTACCATGATTCTGTAGTGGCTGACATAAGCAAATGGAAGAAGGACAAGTAGCCTAACTAGACTGTCGTACAACCGGTGACTACATGTCAGACAGTTTCCATCTTAAAAAAAAGATCAATTCAATATAACTAAACATCTGAAGAAACGATTATAACTGCACCAAGGATTAGTAGGATCAAAAGTAAATATGTTATAAGACATAACAATTTCTATTCCCAAAAAGACAAGAAAGATTATGGTAGCTTAGAAGAAGTTCTTTCTGGTGTTAACAAATTGTAGATAAAAAAAAAATAATGACACCTAGAGGTGCATCTTCTGCTTTGATAGCACCAATTTCAAGTTTTCTATAAATAACCGTAACAGGAAACTTATTTTAGTTGCAATTACAAAAAAAAATCAAATTAACTAGGTAATACTCTCTTTATATCCTTATCCTGTTGAAAATTTAATATCAAAAGGTTTGACTATAAAATATATAATGTTATCTGTATCTCTGCCAGATGTTATTACGTCGGAATCAGCAGGAGGTGCTTCCATTAAGGGAAAGGGTGCCCATTTGGACTGATCAAATCTGAAAATTATACCCTACGTCACTAACAAATCGAGCGATCGGTTATTGTATATCAGATGTGCATTATATTTGTTTGAATGAGAAATTTTTAAATTTTTTTAGAACCCAACTCTGAATGTTTATGACTGGTTGGTAAAAAATACTCTTCACATTATGTAAAGTTTTCCATATTTGTGATTTTCCGACATCATATAGTAAAAAACAAGATTTTTCGCCCATTTTGTTAAATTTACAATCGCATAATGAAATAAGGGCATAACTGGTTTTATGACTAAGAACCCTACAAGATTAAGCATGGGGTAACAATAAATCGGCCCCCTGGGGTTAATCGGCGCCTCTGCCCTATTGTTTACACGCTGTATTTGACCGCTGTAAACTATTCTTTTCTGAACAAAGACGCTTTTTGTTAGATGTGTATGTGACAGTCTCACCTTACCGCAAAAGCAGACTCTCAGTGCCACTAATGATGTCTTTTTAAGAAGATTTATAAAGCAGTGGCGTAACTTTCACTCATAAACTAATTAAACATTATACAATGTTTTTGTTTTCATCAATACATATTAAACAAAACCTTAGTTTAATAGTAAACGTATTGCTTTCAAACATCTTTCATGGAATTTTTAAAATTTACAAATTAGACTAATGCACCTGCAGTTGAAGAGATTGAAGGCTGAAGGATGAAGAATATATAGTTAGGAAGATAAGTATGATAATTTTTAGAAATTTGGTATGTAAGGGGACCCTGTTGTAGGATTACGTCCTTTTCAGGGAATGGATGTAGTGTTGGAATGGAGTTAGTATCGGTCTGTCGTCGGCCTAGCTTTCCAATTTGCATTTTCAGTGAAGTTGGATCTTCTAACTTCTCTTCATCCCTCAATGGTGCTTAAACGTGCCTAAAAAGTCATTTTTCTTTGATGCAAGTGTAGTGTGGAAGTGTGACCCACGTGGTGCAATGTGGGGTTGGGAGATTGACGCTGTGGCGTGTCTCCTTCGTCGTGGAGTCCTTCCATTTGGCAAGGACGAAGGGAACCACAGAAACCTTCGACAAGGGCCAATTTTTTTCCATTATCCAGCAGTGGAGTTGGGAGCACCATCTAGCGGTGGTAAAGGGGGGTTTCATCCAGCAGGGTTTCCAGGTCTTTAGGAAGGCCCAAGTCTACTACGGATTGGAGGAGTCTAAGGTTAGGAAGGTGTGAAGGGGTTAGATGTGTTAAGGGGTATAAGTAGAGATCTCTGGTTCGAATCTTGTCGCATGTGACATTTTTTTCGATTTTTTAAGGTCTCATTTCTAAATTTCGAAAACAAAACTTCTCTGGATCTTCTAAGGTAAGGATTAAGAACATAATTTGATATTGATATGAAATTCCTCCTCTAGGAATCCTTCTTAAACAATTATAATCTCCGGGTTCTGGATTCTGCACATTTCTAGTTATTACAAAAATATAGAAACAAATTTCCCTTTTTTTCTTGTCGTTGGTTTTCTTTACCCTTCTCTATAACTGTTAGATCCATATTTCTGATGCTCTATTGGCTATCTTTGGCCTCCACTGTCTATTTACTTCTTTTTATGTGTTTTCCTTATAACCATTATAGGAGCATTCTACGCATCATTACTTAACAAACTAAAGGCAGATCTTGCGGAAAAATGGACATATTTTCAGAAAAAGAAAATTCTTACTTACTAAGACACCTCAGCGGTTGCCATAGCGAAAATCCATTAGTTACGGTTTCAACTGCTTGAGCATCAACTTACTCACCATATGACGCCACTGTAGGGGATACAGTTACTATCTCCAAAATTTAAACGAGTTGTTTTCGCAGCAACCGTATTATTTGATTAAGTACTATAACGCCACCGTGAGGTGGCGCAGTTGAAACTTCATTTAATTAAACGAGTAAGAACCTACTTATTACTCAAATAAGTACCATGACGCCACCGTGAGATGGCGGAAGTTCATTTCTTGTACAAAATACAATGAAAGATATAGTAAAAACCTGATAGTTTGATAAATAGGACAAAACCAAAAAATATCATTTAAACCTATAAAAAAGGAGTTAAAATTGTAAAAAATTGAAAAACCGACAAATAAGAAAAAGACATCAGCGTTAGGCAGTAGGTACGAAGTCCTCCGGAGCAGCTAGTAATACCAATATATCTTTGTTAGATATTTTTTGTTTGAAATTTGAGTCCTGAAATCACTTCTTTGAAAGTGTTGACAATATCCATTTTTTCATATTAAAGAAAATAGAAAATCCTTGAACACAAAACAAATCCAAACAAAATCCTTCTAACCACTTATTATAAAGTTTATTAAGTGAAGTGGATAAGCACGAGAACCCATATAAGCTGCTGACAATAGTTTCAGAATCTTTGAACTGAAAGTTTTACCTGATAATCCCTTATTTGAATTCACCGTCCGTATAAACAAGACCATTAGAAGTGGGATCGAAGCCCTATTATAAGTTTTTAGTTCGTTGTTGTTGTTGGTGTGAAACTTTATGCTACACAGACTTTTTATTGGTAGATGCACTTAAGTGTTAATAATTTTCTCACCTCTACTTCATTTCAGTATTCATTCAACACAATTATTCGCTCATAGAAATGGAGTTATACCCTAATTTACAATTAGAAATTCTAATTTTGTCAATTTCAAAGAGCGCACCTTGTATATATTTTAAAGAGTATAATTTATCGAAAAACTAAGGGCAGCACAAATTAAAATTGTTAAATTGTTTTATATCATTTTTGAAGACCTATCCATAAATACCCCACAAGTATGGGTTTGATAAAATGGGGAACCCCAATTTGATACCAACTAAAATCAAGTAGTTTCAATTTAGCCAAAGATCAGTTTCTTTTAATTATCTATCAAGTCAGGGCCGGTTAAGTGATTAAAGTATTAATTTACTCTCAATAAAGTGGAAAATCCGATTTGAGTAGAAACTTGTTCTACTTTGTTGTAAATTTGATAAGGGATTGATTATTCCGTTCTATTAAGGGTACTTCCAAATATATTCGAAGAGGTCCACCCGAGTTACTGAACCATAAATAGATTGGGTAAATTCCAGCCATTTTGTGGAGGAAAAGGAAAAGATTTTTAAAATTTGCAAGAAAATATTATTCCTATAGAATAGATACCGTAACATATGAGTCCATACAAGGATTTCTGAAGAGTTCCGTTAATGTAGCTACGAAAATAACGATTTAACGTTACAAGAAGCAATTTTTAGATAGTTTCTAGTCTTAAATGATAGATAACAGCTTTTTATCAGAATGAAATTAAAGTGTATTTAAACTGGTTTGATGTTAATGAAACTAATTTTCAACGCAGAGCTAACAATCGAGCAAACAAAACAGCATTGCTAATTAATGCAGATTAACTTTATTAAATTGCAAAGTACATAAAACAGTCCAAACCGAATTATATGGAATTTCACAAAGAGCAGAGCGAAATAGGAACATTGTATATATCAGCATTGAGTTAGAGCTTTATGACGCCATAATGAAACTAAATTGTTTAAATGTTGGCAACACAAATATTGGAAGGCCGTAAACCGATTTAATTTCCTGCAACCCGTCCGCATGACTATGGTAATCAAGCTGGCAGGTTACCTTTCCTCTTTCCTCTTACCCTGTAACCCGCAGACGAACACTAATCACGATGCTACCGCAGCTAGACTCCATTATTTACTCAACTGCTTTCATTGATTGGTTCTGATTGGAAAGACCCGTTCGTTCTATATACGAACGGGAACTTGGATATTCGTTAATTCGACGTCAAACCGATTAACCGAACACTCCAATCGAACGTTTTCCTATTTCAAATAATTTCTTTTTACAGAAATATTACTTTACAATAAAATAAATTGTTTGAATAACTATAAAAGTAGGAAAATCAGAACAAGAAAGCATCTTTTGATACTTCTAAAGTTAGTGAAGACACTGAAAATTGTGTAACTCTTTTAGTAGCTGTGAAGAAAACTCTAGAACACCACTCAATTAATGGGCTTTAAATCCGGAACAAGTAAGATTTGTTCAAAATTTCTTTTAAAAATTGTAAACAGTTTAAGACTAAGTCAAACTGTGTTCGTATCATATTATTTACTAGAATCAAATCAATATTATTTTTAGTAACAAAAACAGTATACTCAAAGCCTAGTAAACAATTTAGAACAACAATTTCTGTACTTCATAAACTGGAATTGTTTCAGAAGGAACCAAAAAGGAAATAAAAAGGACCAAGGGCACCGCCTGGTTGAATTTATGCCAATAATTGGAGAAGGATCAATGGGGTCATGGGCATTAGATCGCGACCCATAAACTCCAATACTTATTGACACCTTATGAATTTCCACTAACCGAAAGGATTAAAGTGGCAAAATAGCTTTTCTGTAACACTAAGGATAGGCCCATTCCGGGCAAGATAAGGTGCAAGCGCAGAGCTGTAAGAGAGCACCTGTCCCTGACGGTATCTTTCCAGAAATTGCATAATGAATAAGCTCCTGAAAAAACAAAATATCTTCAACATATCCCCGAAGGGAGTACCTACAGTCCCAGCTTGTAAAATACAGATTCATACGCCTGCTGGATATGCTGGGGAAACTGTTAGAGATCCTGATCTGCGGCAGACTGTAAGAAAAGGGGGACTTTCAGAGAAACAATTCAAATTCCAAGCACTATTCGACAGAGTTGTTGGTCTATCCACCAGAGGGAGAACATGCTGAAGTCTGGTCTTTTTAAGACAAGGTGGAGCAAAGGTAACACTATGATTGTCTAGAATCTGTTTAGAACAAAAAAGGAAATAAAAAGGGCCATGGCCAGGTTGAAATTATTCCAAGAAATGGATGCAACTAGCCGAGAGGATTAAAGTGGCAAGATAGATTTTTCCTATCACTAGGGATAGGCCAATTAAGGGCAAGATAAGGTGCGGTAAACCCCTTTCTTCCACAAGAAAAGAGCTATAAGAAAGCATCTGTCCCTGACGATAACTTTCCAGAAATGGCATAATGAATGAGCTCCTGGAAAAACACAAAATATCTTCAACATACTCCCGAAGGGAGTAGAGGCTCAGCCTGTAAAGTACAGATCCATATGCCTGTTGGATATGCTGGGGTAACTGCTAGAGATCCTGATTCGCGGCAGACTGGAAGAAAAGGGGGAATTCCGAGCACTATTCCATAGAGTTGGTAGTCTATCCACCAGAGGGAGAACAAGCTACAGTATGGTCTTTTTATGACAAGGTGGAGCAAAGGTAACTACACTTGATTGTCTAGAATCTGTTCAGAACTATTTTCAACTTGTGAACAATTCTGGACAACAGTAGCTACAGTTGATTATCTAGAATCTGTTTAGGACTATTTTTAATAAATGAAACCTGTTTGCAACTAAAAGAATCTAAGGCAGAACTTGATTAACTGTGTCATTTACTGGGATTGTTTTAAGGTGTTTTCTAATAACAAATTTGTACATTTTATCCTTACGAACCATTCTGAACAGAAGTAGATAAACTTAATTGTCTAGAACTTGTTTTGGACTATTTTCAATAAATGGAGACTGTTTAAAACTAAAAATATTTATATTATCTACCACACATATGCGTCTGATTTCCTTACTTCTGATCCTGTCCTATAAGGCGTGTTTACATGATGCCAGTGACTGGTGCCAGTCTCACTGGCATGCCAGCTCTGGCATGGTACTGGCATCATGTAAACACTTTCTTGTGGCAGTCCAGCGCTGTCTGCCAGCGCTGTCTTGAATAGAAAGTTGGTCTATTTTTAATGCCAGTGGCCCTAGTCCGTGTGCCCTCCAACCCCGCGCCAGTGGTTGTAGACACGTGTAAACACAGCGTTCCAGTGACTGGCGTAAGGGTAAACTTCACCAAGTAGGAACTAGGGTGCCAGTGAGACTGTCGCCAGCTACTGGATACGTGTAAACGTACCAGTCCAGCTCTGTCCTAATCAAGCACTGGCATGCCAGTAAGACTGGTGCCAGTTACTGGCATAATGTAAACACGCCAATAGTCCTTTTCCAGCAATCCTTCTTAAGATCTTCATCTCTAGATGTCTTTGTGTTTTGCTTGTGTCTGTTTTGGATATTGGTTGTGTTATTTTTAACATACAGTATTTTTATTTAAGGATGTCCTCGAAATTATAGACCTAAATACAAATGTACCAATAACATCTATTGGAGCAGAAGAGGAAATTTATTAATTTTGGGATTTAAAAGACTACAAGTTAGGACGTTTGGGGAAGACGTGGGAAGGTAAGAAGTTCTACAATCTGGAGAACCTGGTGATAAAGGAACAATCGAATCGATCTGTTTTCGATGTCAGACATTGAACAGTATGGAGTTGACACGTTGCGTTGCTCTGGCTGGTCTGGTAAGTGGAGGCACTATAGAGCGGAGTTCTTCTGAGCAAAATCCGTTAAGTATCGGTAAAACAGGGAAAGATCAGATACTCCTCTTCGGTGGGACAATAAGGGTAGGTTTTTGGTAATACTGGTGTTGTTGATTAGTCGAACTGCTCTTCTCTGTATTGTGTCAAGAACTTTGTAAAGAGTAGCTGGATGGAGAGAAATATTCCCGTGCCTAACTTCTTTCCTGCTGTAGTTGCTACAGAGTAAGTTCTGGAAAATCGGTATACCAACCAGCGTACTAGTGTCTGATCGTGATGTGTCGTATGTTTGCCTCTTGTTGAATAGGCCATCTTTGTCCTATTTTAGTTAAAATAAGTTTGAAAGTATAATTTACTAAGTGGTAACTATTAAAAATTTAGTCATTAAATGGTACCTAACAGGACTGTTAGTTTCTTCAGATTCCGAATTATTTCCATTAACGTACAGCAAACTTCAGTTAACATTATACATTATCAGATAGCAGATTATTATACAGACATTGTTCAGGAGTGTTACATTGTTAAAATACTTGAACAGCATGTTTCTATTTATTGAAAATCCCTTTTATACACAAACAAATCCCCTGTTTCCCTAAACACATTTCAGTATTCTAGAACATATGCTGTGAAGAATCCATTCACACCTCGACTATTATGACATTTACTAGTTCTACAACAAAAAATGTAACAAACTAATAGGGCATGTAATATCTGGAGTGGACAAATTTCACAAAAACCTAATCTCTAATTCTTTGTGGTGACTTGAAAAGAGCAAACTGAATAGAAAAACGGAACTGCTTTATATACGTCGGAATATACCATATCAAAGAGAAATCTTTCTTCTATATATTTACAGTATCTTTTGCGGATCTTATTCACTAACAACTATTTTAAAGATGGAATAGGTAGTTTACATTGTTATCTGAGGTTGTTTGTTAGTTTAAAAGATTTACTATTCAAAAGTGGCCCGTGTCTGAATTATTTACTCATATTTACCTACTGTATATAGATTATTATCAGAAAAATAAGCTTAACTCATATATTAAAAAATATATATTTTACTAGAAGAACAATTAACTTGGGACTGTCCGAAAGAAGCATAGAGGAATAAATTTATCAGATTTTTCATGACAATAAATTTTATCCAACGTTCAGGACGTCTCATGTAACGCTTTTTACTGTCGTTCTTTCTTCGTTCACTCCGTTTATCAAAACATCCCACTCTACAATAATAGTAATTCTATATATTTATAGGTATCAGTATGTATGTGATAAAATGTCGTGAGTGTGGTTAGTTTTCTCTTGCCGAAATTTGTCTCATGTAACGTTTTTCATGTCGTTCTTTCTACGTTTACTCCATCCATTAAAATGTCACCCTCTATATAAGTACAGGTATGTATGAGGAGATTTCTCTTGCTCCAAGAGTTAGTAACGTTTTTTAGTGTTGTTCTTTCTACGGTTACCTCATCCATCAAAACGCCCCACTACATTAATAACCAGGAAATGTCTTCTAAGACCTTATTTAGAGAGTCGATATGGACTTATAAATAGGCATACACAAGAGATCTTTTAAGCTACGTTCACATCATCAATGAAAACGTCCCCCTACATTAATATCCAGGAAATGTCTTCTAAGACCCTCTTTAGAAAGTCGATACCTTAGATAGGGACTTATAAATAGGCATACACAAGAGATCTTTTAAGCTAAAATAGCCAGGAATTGACTTCTAAGAGCCTTGTAGAGAGTAGATACCTTAGATATGGACTTATAAACAAGGATATACAAAAGACTTTTTAAGTCACAGAACGTAATATCTGCTTGCCAACGACATTAATACCTATCTAGAAAATGTCTTCTAAGAGCCTTTTTAGTAAGTCGATACCTTATATAAGGACTTATAAATAGGCATACACAAGAGATCTTTTAAACTTCAATCACAGATTTGTCTTCCAAGAGCCTTTTTTAAGAGAGTCGATACCTTAGATATGGACTTATAAATCTCAATACACAAAAGATCTTTTAAGCCACAATCACAGAAGATTTCTCTTCCAAGAGCCTTTTTTAGAGAGTCGATAATTTAGATATGGACTTATAAATAAGCATACACAAAAGATTATCTGCTTGCCAACAACATTAATATCCAGGAATTGACTTCTAAGAGCCTTGTAGAGAGTAAATACATAAAATATGGACTTATAAACAAGTATATACAAAAGACTTTTTAGGTCACAGAACGCAGTATCTGCTTGCCAATGACATTAATATCTAGAAAATGTCTTCTAAGATCCTTTTTAGTAAGTTATTACCTTAGATAAGGACTTATAAATAGGCATACACAAGAGATCTTTTAAGCTTCAATCACAGATTTGTCTTTCAAGAGCCTTTTTTAAGAGAGTCGATACCTTAGATATGGACTTATAAATCTCAATACACAAAAGATCTTTTAAGCCACAATCACAGAAAATTTCTCTTCCAAGAGCCTTTTTTAGAGAGTCGATAATTTAGATATGGACTTATAAATAAGCATACACAAAAGATTATCTGCTTGCCAACAACATTAATATCCAGGAATTGACTTCTAAGAGCCTTGTAGAGAGTAAATACATAAAATATGGACTTATAAACAAGTATATACAAAAGACTTTTTAGGTCACAGAACGCAGTATCTGCTTGCCAATGACATTAATATCTAGAAAATGTCTTCTAAGATCCTTTTTAGTAAGTTATTACCTTAGATAAGGACTTATAAATAGGCATACACAAGAGATCTTTTAAGCTTCAATCACAGATTTGTCTTTCAAGAGCCTTTTTTAAGAGAGTCGATACCTTGGATATGGACTTATAAATCTCAATACACAAAAGACCTTTTAAGCCACAATTACAGAAGATTTCTCTTCCTAAAGCCTTTTTTAGAGAGTCGATAATTCAGATATGGACTTATAAATAAGCATACACAAAAGATTATCTGCTTGCCAACAACATTAATATCCAGAAATTGACTTTTAAGAGCCTTGTAGAGAGTAAATATATAAGATATGGACTTATAAACAAGTATATACAAAAGACTTTTTAGGTCACAGAACGCAGTATCTGCTTGCCAATGACATTAATATCTAGAAAATGTCTTCTAAGAGCCTTTTTAGTAAGTCATTACCTTAGATAAGGACTTATAAATAGGCATACACAAGAGATCTTTTAAGCTTCAATCACAGATTTGTCTTTTAAGAGCCTTTTTTAAGAGAGTCGATACCTTAGATATGGACTTATAAATCTCAATACACAAAAGATCTTTTAAGACCCAATCACAGAAGATTTCTCTTCCAAGAGCCTTTTTTAGAGAGTCGATAATTTAGATATGGACTAAATAAGCATAAACAAAAGATTATCTGCTTGCCAACAACAATAATATCTAGAAAATGACTTCTAAGAGCCTTGTAGAGAGTAGACACCTTAGATATGGACTGATAAACAAGTATATACAAAAGACTTTTTAAGTCACAGAACGTAGTATCTGCTTGCCAATGACATTAATATCTAGGAACTGTCTTCTAAGAGCCTTTTTATTAAGTCTATTCCTTAGATAAGGACTTATAAATAGGCATACACAAAAGATCTTTAAAGTCATAATGACAGAACATATTAAGTAGTTGCCAACGACATTAATATACAGGAAATGTCTTCTAAGAGCTTTTGTAGAGAGTCGATTTCTTAGATAAGGACTTATAAAAAAGGTATACAAAAAGATCTTTTAAGTCACAGTCTGTATGTGATGAACTGTCGTGGGTGTGGTTAGTTTTCTCTTGCCGAGGTTTATCTCATGTAACGTTTTTCATGTCGTTCTTTCTACGTTTACTCCATCCATTAAAATGTCACCCCCTATATAACTACAGGTATATGCGTGTATGAGGAGTTTTCTCTTGCTGCAAGAGTTAGTTACGTTTTTTAGTGTTCTTTTTTCTACGTTCACATCATCCATCAAAACCTCCCACTACATTAATATCCAGGAAATGTCTTCTAAGACCTTCTTTAGAGAGTCGATATGAAATTACAAATAGGCATACACAAGAGATCTTTTAAGCTACAATCACAGATTTGTCTTCCAAGAGCCTTTTTTAAGAGAGTCGATACCTTAGATATGGACTTATAAATCTCAATACACAAAAGATCTTTTAAGCCACAATTACAGAAGATTTCTCTTCCAAGAGCCTTTTTTAGAGAGTCGATAATTTAGATATGGACTTATAAATAAGCATACACAAAAGATTATCTGCTTGCTAACAACATGAATATCTAGGAAATGACTTCTAAGAGCCTTGTAGGGAGTAGATACCTTAGATATGGTCTTATAAACAAGTATATACAAAAGACTTTTTAAGTCACAGAACGTAGTATCTGCTTGCCAACGACATTAATATCTAGAAAATGTCTTCTAAGAGCCTTTTAAGTAAATCGATATCTTAAATAAGGATTTATAAATAGGCATACACAAAAGATCTTTAAAGTCATAATCGCAGAACATATTATCTACTTGCCAACGACATTAATATCCAAGAAATGTCTTCTAACAGCTTTTTTAGAGAGTCGATACCTTAGATATGGACTTATAAATAGGTATACACTAAAGATCTTTTAAGTCACAGTCTGTATTTGATGAACGGTCGTGAGTGTGGTTAGTTTTCTCTTGCCGAGGTTTATCTCATGTATATAACGTTTTTCATGTCGTTCTTTCTACGTTTACTCCAACCAGTAAAATGTCACCTTCTATATAACCATAGGTATATGCATTTATAAGAAGTTTTCTCTTGCTGCAAGCGTTAGTTACGTTTTTTAATGTTCTTCTTTCTACGTTCACATCATCCATCAAAACCTCCCACTACATTAATATCCAGGAAATGTCTTCTAAGACCCTCTTTAGAGAGTCGATATCTTAGATAAGGACTTATAAATAGGCATACACCAGAGATTTTTTAAGCTACAATCACAGATTTGTCTTCCAAGAGCCTTTTTTAAGAGAGTCGATACCTTAGATATGGACTTATAAATAAGCATACACAAAAGATTATCTAGGAAATGACTTCTAAAAGCCTTGTAGAGAGTAAATACCTTAGATATGGACTTATAAACAAGTATATACAAAAGACTTTTCAAGTCACAGAACATAGTATCTGCTTGCCAACGAAATGTCTTCTAAGAGCCTTTTTAGTAAGTAGATACGTACCTTAGATAAGGACTTATAAATAGGCATACATAAAAGATCTTTAAAGTCACAATCACAGAACATATTATCTACTTGCCAACGACATTTTTTTTAATACTATATACAATGTAACGCTTTTCACGCTATTTCTACATTCACTTAAAACGTTTCATAAGAAACGTAGATTCTAAATGAGCTATAAAAAAATTAAAATGTACTTGTTTATTTATAATTTGAAAAATCTATATAACAAAGTGCAGTATTAATAATTTTACATCCTTTGAACCTAAAACACTGTAATTTCCCATCAAAAGTCCAATTAAAGTCATCCAACATTCAACCGGTAGCACTTTATCCATCCAACAAAAAAGTTACCTGATAAAACAAAAGTAATTTGAGCAATGGTAGACTTTTAAGCGCTCACAAAATATATATAAATAAAAATGTCGTGTTTCTATATAATTTCACTTATCTCAAATTTGATCTGAAACAGTCAGAAATCAATTCAATTTAATTCAATTCAATTAGAATAATGATACCGTGCTTGAAAAGGATGCGTGCCAATATTCTTCGCATTACCGAAAGTGGTTGATGGTTCCGATTGCATAGAAAAGTTGTTTTAAGGGTTTACTAATTCCGTTCTTATCTACCCTTTATCTGTGCAGGCCCTAAATGGATTTCTCAAAGGTGTGCTCCAAATAAAGAATTACATATAAGCTTTTTAAGGATTTTATAAATAGTGACGTGTTGTTATAGTTATCCCTTTTTTGGTCCGCTCTGATCTTTTTCTTTAGATAACCGCTAATGGATGCGATAATTGAGTTAGAATTTATAATTTGGATACGGATAAATGTCAAAATGTCAGAAGGGCTATTCTTAGGGTCTAATAAATGTATTGAAATGTAAACAAAGGATTTTAGAAGATTGCATAACTGTCACTTTTTACCGTTATATTAGATCGGATTAAAGTTAAATATTAATAATAAATAAAGAAACATTTTAATGAATTAAGACAAATAAATTTACATTTTAGTAAATATTGACGATAAAACGCACTTAAGTATAAAAAATAAGATAATTAGGAAATCTTTTCCCGGATTTCCTGCTTTACTAACAATGAATAACTTACCACTCTTATAGGGAGCGAGTATCTTCAGTATGATGTATGTTCGAATGCTTTTGAAATGAACCCAATTCACTCCTCACTGCGGGAAACAATCACAGAACATATTATCTACGTTCCAACGACATTAATATCTAGGAAATATCTTCTAAGAGCCTTTTTAGAGAGTAGATACCTTAGATAAGGACTTGTCTTCTAAGACTCTTTTTAGAGAGTCGATATAGACTTATAAATAGGCATACACAAAGGATCTTTCAAGCTACAATCACAAAAGATTTGTCTTTCAAGAGCATTTTTTAAGAGAGTAGATATGGACTTAGAAATGCGAATACACAAAAGATATTTTAAGCCACAATCACAGAAGATTTGTCAATAAGAGCCGTTTTTATAGACTGATCATTTAGATATGGACTTTTAAATAAGCATACAGAAAAGATTATCTGCTTGCCAACAACATTAATATCTGGGAAATGTCTTCTACGAGCCTTTTTAGAGAGTAGATACCTTAGATATGGACTTATAAACAAGTATATACAAAAGATTTTTTAAATCACAGTCAGAAAACGTAGTATCTACTTACCAACGCCATTAATATCTAGGAAATGTCTTCTAAGAGCTTTTTTTGGAGAATTGATATCTTAGATATGGACTTATAATAAGAATACACAAAAGATCTTTTAAGACACACTGACAGAACATATTATCGTCTTGCCAATGGCAGTAATATCCAGGAAATGTCTTCTAAGACCCATTTTAGAGAGTTAATACCTTAGATATGGACTTATAAATAGGCATACGCAAGAGATCTTTTAACCTACAATTACAGAAGAGCCTTTTTTAAGAGAATCGATACCTTAGATAAAGACTTATGAATGCAAATACACAAAAGAACTTTTAAGTCACAATCACAGAAGATTTGTCTTCCAAGAGCCTTTTTTAAGAGAGTTGATACCTTAGATAAGGGCTTATAAATGCGAATATACAAAAGATCTTTTAAGCTACAATCACAGAAGATTTGTCTTTCAAGAGTCTTCTTTAAGAGAGTTATAGCTTAGATATGGTCTTATAAATAGGCATACACAAAAGATCTTTTAAGCTACAATCACAGAAGATTTGTCTTCCAAGAGCCTTTTTTAGATATGGTCTTATAAATAGACATACACAAGAGATCTTTTAAGCTACAATCACAAAAGATTTGTCTTCCATAAGAGCCTTTTTTAAGAGAGTCGATACCTTAGATATGGACTTATGAATGCAAATACACAAAAGATCTTTTAAGCCACAATCACAGAAGGTTTATCTTCCAAGAGCCTTTTTTAGAGAGTTGATCATTTAGATATGGACTTATAAATAAGCATGCACAAAAGATTATCTGCTTGCCAACAACATTAATATCTAGGAAATGTCATCTACGAGACCTTTTATAGAGTAGATACCTTAGATACGGACTTATAAACAAGTATATATAAAAGATTTTTTAAGTCACAGTCACAGAACGTAGTATCTGCTTGCCAACAACATTAATATGTAGGAAATGTCTTCTAAGAGCCTTTTTAGAGAGTAAATACCTTAGATATGGACTTACAAATAGGCATACGCAAGAGATCTTTTAAGCTACAATCACAGTAGATTTGTCTTCCAAGAGCATTTTTTAAAAGAGTCGATACTTTAGATATGGACTTGTGAATTCGAATACACAAAGATCTTTTAAGCCACAATCACAGAAGATTTGTCTTCTAAGAGCCTTTTTTAGAGAGTTAATAATTTAGATATGCACCTATAAATGCATACACAAAAGATCTTTTAAAACACAATCACAGAACATATTATCTGCGTGCCAACGACATTAATATCTAGGAAATGTCTTCTTAAAGCCTTTTTGGAGAGTAAATACCTTAGATATGGACTTGTAAGAAGGTCTTTTATGTCACAATCAAAGAACATATTATCTACCTGCCAACTACATTACCATCCAGGAAATGTCTTCTAAGACCCTTTTTAGAGAGTCGATACCTTAGATATGGACTTATAAATAGGCATACACAAGAGATCTTTTAAACTACAATCACGAAAGATATCTTTTCCAAGAGCCTTTTTTAGAGAGTTGATACCTTAGATATGGACTTATAAATAGGCATACACAAATGATCTTTGAAGCTACAATCACAGAAGATTTGTCTTCGAAGAGCCCTTTTTAAGAGAGTCGATACCTTAGATATGGACTTATAAATAGTCATACAAAAGAGATCTTTTAAGCTACAATCACAGAAGATTTGTCTTCCAAGAGCCTTTTTTAAGAGAGTCGATACCTTAGATATGGACTTATGAATGCAAATACATAAAAGATCTTTTAAGCCACAATCACATAAGGTTTATCTTAAAAGAGCCTTTTTTAGAGAGTTGATCATTTAGATATGGACTTAAATAGGCATATACAAAAGATTATCTGCTTGCCAACAACATTAATATCTAGGAAATGTCTTCTACGAGACTTTTTAGAAAGTAGATACCTTAGATATGGACTTATAAACAAGTATATATAAAAGATTTTTTAAGTCACAGTCACAGAACGTAGTATTTGCTTGCCAACAACATTAATATATAGGAAATGTCTTCTAAGAGCCTTTTTTGGAGAATCGATATCTTGGATATGGACTTATAAATAAGAATACACAAAAGATCTTTTAAGACACAGTGACAGAACATATTATCGTGTTGCCAATGACAGTAATATCCAGGAAATGTCTTCTAAGATCCTTTTTAGAAAGTTAATACCTTAGATATGGACTTATAAATAGGCATACGCAAGAGATCTTTTAAGCTACAATTACAGAAGAGCCTTTTTTAAGAGAGTCGATAACTTAGATAAGGACTTATAAATGCAAATACACAAAAGATCTTTTAAGCTACAATCACAGAAGATTTGTCTTTCAAGAGTCTTCTTTAAGAGAGTTGATACCTTAGATATAGTCTTATAAATAGGCATACACAAAAGATCTTTTAAGCTACAATCACAGAAGATTTGTCTTCCAAGAGCCTTTTTTGGATATGGTCTTATAAATAGACATACACAAGAGATCTTTTAAGGTACAATCGCAGAAGATTTGTCTTTCAAGAGCCTTTTTTAAGAGAGTCGATACCTTAGATATGGACTTATGAATGCAAATACACAAAAGATCTTTTAAGCCACAATCACAGAAGGTTTATCTTCCAAGAGCCTTTTTTAGAGAGTTGATCATTTAGATATGGACTTATAAATAAGCATGCACAAAAGATTATCTACTTGCCAACAACATTAATATCTAGGAAATGTCTTCTACGAGACTTTTTAGATAGTAGATACCTTAGATACGGACTTATAAACAAGTATATATAAAAGATTTTTTAAGTCACAGTCACAGAACGTAGTATCTGCTTGCCAACAACATTAATATGTAGGAAATGTCTTCTAAGAGCCTTTTTAGAGAGTACCTTAGATATGGACTTACAAATACGCATACGCAAGAGATATTTTAAGCTACAATCACAGTCGATTTGTCTTCCAAGAGCATTTTTTAAGACAGTCGATACTTTAGATATGGACTTATGAATGCGAATACACAAAGACCTTTTAAGCCACAATCACAGAAGATTTGTCTTCTAAGAGCCTTTTTTAGAGAGTTAATAATTTAGATATGCACCTATAAATGCATACACAAAAGATCTTTTAAAACACAATTACAGAACATATTATCTGCGTGCCAACGACATTAATATCTAGGAAATGTCTTCTTAAAGCCTTTTTGGAGAGTAAATACCTTAGATATGGACTTGTTTGAAGGTCTTTTATGTCACAATCAAAGAACATATTATCTACTTGCCAACTACATTACCATCCAGGAAATGTCTTCTAAGACCCTTTTTAGAGAGTCGATAACTTAGATATGGACTTATAAATAGGCATACACAAGAGATCTTTTAAACTACAATCACGAAAGATTTCTTTTCCAAGAGCCTTTTTTAGAGAGTTGATACCTTAGATATGGACTTATAAATAGGCATACACAAAAGATCTTTGAAGCTACAATCACAGAAAATTTGTCTTTCAAGAGCCCTTTTTAAGAGAGTCGATACCTTAGATATGGACTTATGAATGCGAATACACAAAAAAACTTTTAAGCCACAATCACAGAAGATTTGTTATCCAAGAGCCTTTTTTAGAGAGTTGATACTTTAGATATGGATTTATTTATAAATACGCATACACAAAGTACTTTTAAGTCACAATCTAAGAACATATTATCTACTTGACAACTACATTAATATCCAGGAAATTTCTTCTAAAACCCTTTTTAGAGAGTCGATACCTTAGATATGGACTTATAAATAGTCATACACAAGAGATCTTTTAAGCTATAATCACGAAAGATTTGTCTTCAAAGAGCCATTTTTAGAGAGTTGATCATTTAGATATGGACTAATAAATAGGCATACACAAGAGATCTTTTAAGCTACAATCACAAAAGATTTGTCTTCCAAGAGCCTTTTCTAAGAGAGTCGATACCTTAGTTATGGACTTATGAATGCAAATACATAAAAGATCTTTTAAGCCAAAATCACATAAGGTTTATTTTCCAAGAGCC
Source organism: Altica lythri (assembly GCA_964028335.1). Classification (NCBI taxonomy): domain Eukaryota; kingdom Metazoa; phylum Arthropoda; class Insecta; order Coleoptera; family Chrysomelidae; genus Altica; species Altica lythri. Next base: position 6,886,271 of record OZ034809.1, read on the forward strand.
TTTTTTAGAGAGTTGATCATTTAGATATGGTGATATGGACTTAAATAAGCATATACAAAAGATTATCTGCTTGCCAACAACATTAATATCTAGGAAATGTCTTCTACGAGACTTTTTAGAAAGTAGATACCTTAGATATGGACTTATAAACAAGTATATATAAAAGATTTTTTAAGTCACAGTCACAGAACGTAGTATTTGCTTGCCAACAACATTAATATCTAGGAAATGTCTTCTAAGAGCCTTTTTTGGAGAATCGATATCTTGGATATGGACTTATAAATAAGAATACACAAAAGATCTTTTAAGACACAGTGACATAACATATTATCGTCTTGCCAATGACAGTAATATCCAGGAAATGTCTTCTAAGACCCTTTTTAGAGAGTTAATACCTTAGATATGGACTTATAAATAGGCATACGCAAGAGATCTTTTAAGCTACAATTACAGAAGAGCCTTTTTTAAGAGAGTCGATACCTTAGATAAAGACTTATGAATGCAAATACACAAAAGATCTTTTAAGTCACAATCACAGAAGATTTGTCTTCCAAGAGCCTTTTTTAAGAGAGTTGATACCTTAGATAAAGGCTTATAAATGCGAATATACAAAAGATCTTTTAAGCTACAATCACAGAAGATTTGTCTTTCAAGAGTCTTCTTTAAGAGAGTTGATAGCTTAGATATGGTCTTATAAATAGGCATATACAAAAGATCTTTTAAGCTACAATCACAGTAGATTTGTCTTCCAAGAGCATTTTTTAAGATAGTCGATACTTTGGATATGGACTTATGAATGCGAATACACAAAGACCTTTTAAGCCACAATCACAGAAGATTTGTCTTCTAAGAGCCTTTTTTAGAGAGTTAATAATTTAGATATGCACTTATAAATGCATACACAAAAGATCTTTTAAAACACAATCACAGAACATATTATCTGCGTGCCAACGACATTAATATCTAGGAAATGTCTTCTTAAAGCCTTTTTGGAGAGTAAATACCTTAGATATGGACTTGTAAGTAGGTCTTTTATGTCACAATCAAAGAACATATTATCTACTTGCCAACTACATTACTATCCAGGAAATGTCTTCTAAGACCCTTTTTAGAGAGTCGATACCTTAGATATGGACTTATAAATAGGCATACACAAGAGATCTTTTAAACTACAATCACGAAAGATATCTTTTCCAAGAGCCTTTTTTAGAGAGTTGATACCTTAGATATGGACTTATAAATAGGCATACACAAATGATCTTTGAAGCTACAATCACAGAAGATTTGTCTTCGAAGAGCCCTTTTTAAGAGAGTCGATACCTTAGATATGGACTTATAAATAGTCATACACAAGAGATCTTTTAAGCTACAATCACAGAAGATTTGTCTTCCAAGAGCCTTTTTTAAGAGAGTCGATACCTTAGATATGGACTTATGAATGCAAATACATAAAAGATCTTTTAAGCCACAATCACATAAGGTTTATCTTAAAAGAGCCTTTTTTAGAGAGTTGATCATTTAGATATGGACTTAAATAGGCATATACAAAAGATTATCTGCTTGCCAACAACATTAATATCTAGGAAATGTCTTCTACGAGCCTTTTTAGAGAGTAGGTACCTTAAATATGGACTTATAAACAAGTATATGCTAAAGATTTTTTAAGTCACAGTCACAGAACGTAGTATCTGCTTGCCAACAACATTAATATCTAGGAAATGTCTTCTAAGAGCCTTTTTTAGAGAATCCATATCTTAGATATGGACTTATAAATAAGAATACACAGAAGATCTTTTAAGACACAGTGACAGAACATATCATCGTCTTGCCAATGACATTAATATCCTGGAAATGTTTTCTAAGACCCTTTTTAGAGAGTTGATACCTTAGATATAGACTTATAAATAGGCATACGCAAGAGATCTTTTAAGCTACAATTACAGAAGAGCCTTTTTTAAGAAAGTCGATACCTTAGATAAGGACTTATGAATGGAAATACACAAAAGATCTTTTAAGCCACAATCACAGAAGATTTGTCTTCCAAGAGTCTTTTCTAAGAGAGTCGATACCTTAGATATGGACTTGTAAATGCGAATACACAAAACATCTTTTAAGCCACAGTCACAGACGATTTGTCTTCCAAGAGCCTTTTTTAGAGAGTTGATCATTTAGATATGGACTTATAAATAGGTATACCTACACAACAGATCTTTGTAGCTAAAATTACAGAAGATTTGTCTTCCAAGAGCCTTTTTTAAGAGAGTGCTTACCTTAGATATGGACTTATGAATGCGAATACACAAAAGATCTTTTAAGTCACAATCACAGAAGATTTGTCTTCCAATAGCCTTTTTTAAGAGAGTTAATACCTTAGATATGGACTTATGAATGTGAATACACAAAAGATCTTTTAAGCCACAAACATTGAAGATTTGTCTTCCAAGATCCTTTTTTAAGAGAGTCGATACCTTAGATATGAACTTATAAATGCGAATATACAAAAGATCTTTTAAGCCACAATTACAGAATATTTGTCTTCCAAGATCCTCTTTTAGAGAGTTGATCATTTAGATATGGACTTATAAATATGCATACACAAGAGATCTTTTAAGATACAATCACAGAAGATTTGTCTTCCAATAGCCTTTTTTTAGAGAGTCAATAATTTAGATAAGGACTTATAAATAATCATACACAAAAGATCCTTTAGACACAGTTACAGAACATATTATCTGCTTGCTAAAGACAATTAGAAAATGTCTTCTAAGAGCCTTTTTAGATAGTAGATACCTTAGATATGGACCTATAAATAGGTATATACAAAGGATCTTTTAAGTCATCATCAAAGAACGTATTATCTACTTGCCAACCAAATTAATATCCAGGAAATGTCTTCTATAACACTTTTTAGAGAATCGATACCTTAGATATGGACTTATAAATGCGAATACACAAAAGATCGTTAAAGCTACAATTACAGAAGATTTGTCTTCCAAGAGCCTTTTTTAGAGAGTTGATATCCAGGAAATGTCTTCTAAGAGCTTTTTTAGAGAGTCGATACCTTAGATATGGACTTAAAAAAAATATCTTTTGAGTCACAGTTACCAATTTACAACTAAATTAGCATAAAATATAACTCCAAATTCATTGCGTTTTGTGTTTAATAAATAAAAGGAACTTTAAAATCCCTAAAATATAGAATTAAATAGTTTTGGAGTAACCTGTTTTAGTATATTAAAAAACAAACATATTTATATAAGAAAAAAAAAATAAAAACTTTATGGTGTACGCCAAGATAACAATGTGCCAATTTTATCTTAAACAGCCCCATTGTAGTTGAAAATATAATAAAGGCATTTTTATAGCAGCTCCCATCTGCCTTCGTATCTTCAAACTAATCATATTACGTACTCCATTTTTGATGCGCCCATCCTCCAAGCTCAGAATTCAATTTAAAAGTCATTTGTACTATGCAAGAATAATGTAAGCATCGTTAATAATAGTAATAATAATTTCATTTGGTACTCAGAATATAAAAGGAGATTACAACGACGCCCGTCCGTTTAAAAATAAATATGATAAACGCGTCTAAAGTAGGATTTTTATAATTTTTAGCACTTTAGGAACGAGAGTGCTGAGGAAAATTCAATTTCTCACGCCGCGTAAACTTTTATAATAAAAAACACTTTAAGGAAGATTGCTCGAATATTTAATAAATTTACTTAACGTAAAAAAAATATTTTTTAAGCAATATTTATCGTCCATATATTTTCCTTAATTCAGCTTATTATAAATGTGTCCTTCTGCAGGACCTATTATCCTTTTTTAAGGTAGTGCTACAATTTTCTTTGGTTTGTATAGGAGTTGTCTGAGGTAATTTTATCACACTTTAGAAAGTCCATTGAGCAGTTATTTTTTCTTGTTTTTTTTTTTCATTTTTATGATTTTGTTCTAATTTATAAATTGAGCACTTGATTATTAGCTGATGTGCCTCTCGCTCCAACTGTATATATCATAGGGCGGTCACGAATGGTACACTGCTAGCTTAATGAAAAGTTAGCAGTGTTCTCATTTTTAGTCCCCCTATCACAGCACCAAATATCTGTTATCAGCACTAAATCAGCACTAATTGAGCACTTTATTATTAGCTGATGTGCCTCTCGCTCCAACTGTATCATAGCGCGGTCACGAATGGTAAACTGCTAGCTTAATGAAAAGTTAGCAGTGTTCTTATTTTTAGTCCCCCTATCACTGCACTTATCAGCACTAATTGAGCACTTAATTATTAGCTGATGTGCCTTTCGCTCCAACTGTATCATAGCGCGGTCACGAATGGTAAACTGCTAGCTTAATGAAAAGTTAGCAGTGTTCTCATTTTTAGTCTCCCTATCACAGCACCAAATATCTATTATCAGCACTAAATTAGCACTAATTGAGCACTTAATTATTAGCTGATGTGCCTTTCGCTCCAACTGTATCATAGCGCGGTCACGAATGGTAAACTGCTAGCTTAATGAAAAGTTAGCAGTGTTCTCATTTTTAGTCCCCCTATTACAGCACCAAATATCTGTTATCAGCACTAAATTAGCACTTATTGAGCACTTAATTAGCTGATGTGCCTTTCGCTCCAACTGTATCATAGCGCGGTCACGAATGGTACACTGCTAGATTAATGAAAAGTTAGCAGTGTTCTCATTTTTAGTTCCACTATCACAGCACCAAATATTTGTTATCAGCACTAAATCAGCACTAATTGAGCACTTATTTATTAGCTGATGTGCCTCTCGCTCCAACTGTATATATCATAGGGCGGTCACGAATGGTACACTGCTAGCTTAATGAAAAGTTAGCAGTGTTCTCATTTTTAGTCCCCCTATCACAGCACCAAATATCTGTTATCAGCACTAAATCAGCACTAATTGAGCACTTATTTATTAGCTGATGTGCCTCTCGCTCCAACTGTATCATAGCGCGGTCACGAATGGTAAACTGCTAGCTTAATAAAAAGTTAGCAGTGTTCTCATTTTTAGTCCCCCTATTACAGCACCAAATATCTGTTATCAGCACTAAATCAGCACTAATTAAGCACTTATTTATTAGCTGATGTGCCTCTCGCTCCAACTGTATCATAGCGCGGTCACGAATGGTAAACTGCTAGCTTAATAAAAAGTTAGCAGTGTTCTCATTTTTAGTCCCCCTATCACAGCACCAAATATCTGTTATTAGCACTAAATTAGCACTTATTGAGCACTTAATTATTAGCTGATGTGCCTTTCGCTCCAACTGTATCATAGCGCGGTCACGAATGGTAAACTGCTAGCTTAATGAAAAGTTAGCAGTGTTCTCATTTTTAGTCCCCCTATCACAGCACCAAATATCTGTTATCAGCACTAAATCAGCACTAATTGAGCACTTATTTATTAGCTGATGTGCCTCTCGCTCCAACTGTATCATAGCGCGGTCACGAATGGTAAACTGCTAGCTTAATAAAAAGTTAGCAGTGTTCTCATTTTTAGTCCCCCTATCACAGCACCAAATATCTGTTATCAGCACTAAATCAGCACTAATTGAGCACTTATTTATTAGCTGATGTGCCTCTCGCTCCAACTGTATCATAGCGCGGTCACGAATGGTAAACTGCTAGCTTAATAAAAAGTTAGCAGTGTTCTCATTTTTAGTCCCCCTATCACAGCACCAAATATCTGTTATTAGCACTAAATTAGCACTTATTGAGCACTTAATTATTAGCTGATGTGCCTTTCGCTCCAACTGTATCATAGCGCGGTCACGAATGGTAAACTGCTAGCTTAATGAAAAGTTAGCAGTGTTCTCATTTTTAGTCCCCCTATCACAGCACCAAATATCTGTTATCAGCACTAAATTAGCACTTATTGAGCACTTAATTATTAGCTGATGTGCCTTTCGCTCCAACTGTATCATAGCGCGGTCACGAATGGTAAACTGCTAGCTTAATGAAAAGTTAGCAGTGTTCTCATTTTTAGTCCCCCTATCACAGCACCAAATATCTGTTATCAGCACTAAATAAGCACTAATTGAGCACTTAATTATTAGCTGATGTGCCTCTCGCTCCAACTGTATCATAGCGCGGTCACGAATTGTAAACTGCTAGCTTAATAAAAATTTAGCAGTGTTCTCATTTTTAGTCCCCCTATCACAGCACCAAATATCTGTTATCAGCACTAAATTAGCACCAATTGAGCACTTAATTATTAGCTGATGTGCCTTTCGCTCCAACTGTATCATAGCGCGGTCACGAATGGTAAACTGCTAGCTTAATGAAAAGTTAGCAGTGTTCTCATTTTTCGTCCCCCTATCACAGCACCAAATATCTGTTATCAGCACTAAATCAGCACTAATTAAGCACTTAATTATTAGCTGATGTGTCTCTCGCTTCAACTGTATCATAGCGCGGTCACGAATGGTACACTGCTAGATTAATGAAAAGTTAGCAGTGTTCTCATTTTTAGTCCCCCTATCACAGCACCAAATATTTGTTATCAGCACTAAATTAGCACTAATTGAGCACCTAATTATTAGCTGATGTACCTTTCGCTCCAACTGTATCATAGCGCGGTCACGAATGGTAAACTGCTAGCTTAATGAAAAGTTAGCAGTGTTCTCATTTTTATTTTCCCTATCACAGCACCAAATATCTATTATCAGCACTAAATTAGCACTAATTGAGCACTTAATTATTAGCTGATGTGCCTTTCGCTCCAACTGTATCATAGCGCGGTCACGAATGGTAAACTGCTAGCTTAATGAAAAGTTAGCAGTGTTCTCATTTTTAGTCTCCCTATCACAGCACCAAATATCTATTATCAGCACTAAATTAGCACTAATTGAGCACTTAATTATTAGCTGATGTGCCTTTCGCTCCAACTGTATCATAGCGCGGTCACGAATGGTAAACTGCTAGCTTAATGAAAAGTTAGCAGTGTTCTCATTTTTAGTCCCCCTTTCACAGCACCAAATATCTGTTATCAGCACTAAATTAGCACTTATTGAGCACTTAATTAGCTGATGTGCCTTTCGCTCCAACTGTATCATAGCGCGGTCACGAATGGTACACTGCTAGATTAATGAAAAGTTAGCAGTGTTCTCATTTTTAGTTCCACTATCACAGCACCAAATATCTGTTATCAGCACTAAATCAGCACTAATTGAGCACTTAATTATTAGCTGATGTGCCTCTCGCTCCAACTGTATCATAGCGCGGTCACGAATGGTAAACTGCTAGCTTAATGAAAAGTTAGCAGTGTTCTCATTTTTAGTCTTCCTATCACAGCACCAAATATCTATTATCAGCACTAAATTAGCACTAATTGAGCACTTAATTATTAGCTGATGTGCTTTTCGCTCCAACTGTATCATAGCGCGGTCACGAATGGTACACTGCTAGATTAATGAAAAGTTAGCAGTGTTCTCATTTTTAGTTCCCCTATCACAGCACCAAATATCTGTTATCAGCACTAAATTAGCACTAAATGAGCACTAAATTTTGAGATATAATACGAGTGATTCTGCCGACTTGACCTTTCTAGCTTTACAGACGTCAACTTATTACCAGTTTTTCGTAAATTTTCATCTATAATCTCTCCTTTTTAACATAGATTCACACCAAACCACTGTACCCAAAACTCGATTCTAGAACTTCAAACTTTTACCGCTTCTGCCCCAAATCAGAGAAAAGTTGCCTCTGCAATACAAATGGATGTTCAAAAGGCTTTTGAGAAGGATTGGTATACTAGCCTTATCAGAAAGGTAAATGTTAAATGTTAAATTACCCATTCTAACCATAAAATTAATTCACTTTTACCTCTCCAACAGAATCAAAGTTGGAAATGCAATTTCAGAACCCTTTTAGGACTTCTACTGTAGCATAATTAACCCTTTAAAAGTTACATTGGCGTTGGGCGCCAACTTTGTAACCTTAAAAGTACCCTAGGCTAGTTCCAGAGGGTCGTGGCTTCTTTCTGTGTTTTACTAGATTCTCTCCAGACAAATTAAAGGGCGCAAAGTACAGACACACAAATAAAATTCGGAAGATCAGTTTAAAATGGTTTATTACTTTGAAGGTGATTAGTAATTTAATTAAAAATATGAAATTAATTAATTCTCTTAGCTTGGAATGGTTCCGAGGGCTTCTGACGGAGTTTTGATCCAGGGAAGCGAGCTGTAGAAAGGATGGGTTTCCTTCCGAGGGACTTCTTGACGGATGTTCACACGACGTGGAAACGGAACAGCAAAACGGAATGGAATTCCCCAGTTGGGACTTCCTGTCGGATTTTTCTAACGACGTGGAATCGGAACGGCAACGGAATGGAATCGCCCTGTAGGAACTTCTTGTCACTATTTCCTAACGTCGTGGAATCGGAACAACAATGGAATGGAATAGCCCTGTAGGAAACTTCTTTTCGGATTTTCCTAACGACGTGGAATCGGAACAGCAACGGAATGGAATTCCCCTCTAGGAACCTCTTGTCGGATTTTTTCTAACCGGGGAACGGAACAGCTGTCGGAACAGGAATAGTCCTCAAGGACTTCTAGTCAGATTTTCTATCGACGCAGAACGGAACAGCAAAATAGCGTCGGCTTCACAGAATGATGTGGAACAGCGTAATTTATCAGATAGCAATTTGTTGTCCTTAACAGGGCCCTTCTTCTAGTTGGCAATAACCCAGAAACAGAAGGGCAAAGATAGTCGGAAAACTCTGAATTTCTTCAAATTCATCGATAAAATAAACGAAATAAAATCACAAATCACAAACTCACGACGAAACCCATTCTGTCCCTCTCAAGCAGCAATCCCCTCTCGTATCAACGCGATAAGAATAGATAATATAAAAATATTTATAGTCTGGATGAAATGCTAGAAAACCAACGTTACAAACGTTATACTACAATGGTCAATCTTAGTCCCTAAACCTTAAAATAAATTTCGTATTGCTTCGTTACTTGTTAACTTTTAATAAAAAACTCCGGTGGTACAAACAAATTCTACCATATTAAAATATGAAAAGAAATATATTTTACACTAGATTAGGGTACAGGCAGATGTACAAAATTTGTATTGAACGCGTGCAAATTCTTTTCTAGATTAAATCTAGATCTTGATAAGACTCTAGGAAGTAAATTCTTTTAAAAAATTTGAATGAAACTTATCCCTCGTTGGGATAATTCAATAATACGTTTTATATCCCTCAATGACAGGTAAAAATAGTTTTAAAAAATATTGTATTAAAAACTAAGAAACTAGGTTGTAACCTCTTTTTATCGGAAGGTGGTAAATTCTCGTTTAAAAAAGTTTAACTAGTGCGAACGGCACTCAGTTGGTTGGTGGAGAGCAAGCGTGGATTCGAACGAGCTCAATGATAAATTGAAAAGCTAAGAAGGAATATATTTAATAAGATAATAGAAGTTAAAAGGGACAAAAGAGAGGAAAAGAAAGAAATGAAAGAGAAAGGAAAATGGGCGCCACTCATGTTCTGGCTAATCGGCAGTCATAATTACTCGATATATGAAGTAATCTTAAAGATAGCACTGTCTGGAAATCTTCAGATAAACCTTCAGGTAAAAAAACCATAATAGGCACAAGAAACACTTAACTGCTTTGTAATTTTAAGATAAAATAAAAAAATAAAAACGGGAGAATTGCAACTAGGTGGCTCGTGATGATGTTAATAAATCCACTGCCCTACCTAGAATGAATCCGGTTAGAAACCCAAAAAGCCGCCCAAGATATCCCCACAATGATCACCTGATTTCTAACGCAATCCTTGATTGGTCAAGAAAAAAAATCGATAACTTCGCTTTGAAAAGTTCGTTAGATTTCAAGTACTCGAATGTTCTATTTAATATGTTACGAGTACAGTTGGTTGGTGGAGAACGAGCGTGGATTCGAACAAGCTCAATGATAAATTATTGAAAAGATAAGAAGGAATATATTTAATAAGATAATAGAAGTTAAAAGGGACAAAAGGGAGGAAAAGAAAGAAATGAAAGAGAAAGGAAAATGGGCGCCACTTATGTTCTGGCTAATCGGCACTCATAATTACACGATATATAAAATAATCTTAAAGATAGCACTGTCTGGAAATCTTCAGATAAACCTTCAGGTAAAAAAACGATAATAGGCACTAGAAACACTTAGCTGCTTTGTAATTTTAAGATAACATAAAAAAACGGGAGAATTGAAACTAGGTGGCTCGTGATGATGTTAATGAGTCCACTGCCCTACCTAGAATGAATCCGGTTAGAAACCCAAAAAGCCTCCCAAGATACCTCCGCGAAGATCACCTGATTTCTAACGCAATCCTTGATTGGTCAGACTGAATAAAACAACAAAGTGAGAATAAAAAAACTCGCCATCTTCAAGGTCCAGCTCATCTGTGCATCATAGGAAATGAGCCAACAGATGTAACTACAAGAAAATGGGCAACAGCACCCTTTATTGTACTAGAATCTGTTTGTGGATGCGTATAAAAAAGATCAAATTGGTCTGTCTCAAGAACCTAAAGGGATTTCTTTGTAATTATAATAAAAGATTTTAAACCTTTATAAATTGAAAATACTGGCAGGATATGAGGAAAATGGAACATGCAGATATTGAGTACCTACACACCAAATCGAAGAAGAGGACAATAACTCTCTTAGCATTTGCCAAAACCTAAAATTTCCGGAAAATCAGATACAGAAACGGTGAAATAAAACTATTAACAATCCTATAGCTCAAGAAAAGGGCACAATAGTTCGTACTGCAGTAGCTCCCTCTTCCTTCAATAATTTATGCTATTATCTTATTTTTGTTTGGTGTTTTGTGCTTTTATATCTAGTCTGTATATTTTTATTTGATTATTGTCATCCTTATAGGTAATCTTTAGTTTATCTGAATCTTTCAGTGTTTCCTTGAATATGCTTGATTTTATCCTCATCTTATAACAAATTTCTATTACTCCTGCTGCCTAGAGCCCGGGTAAGGAACAAAGTCAAGAACTGGGTCTGAGAAGAGTCGACCAAACACTGGAGTAATACTGTAGGGCTGAGGCACTCGAAGCTGACGCTCAAAGGCTACTCCAAAAAACTGACGTCTGACATACTGAATCTTGGCAGGAGTCAGATAAGAGTACTGGTGGGCCTGCTCACTGGGCATGGACCATTCAGACTACACCTTCGAAGGATGAGGATTTTGACACAGGAACCCACCTCGTGTCTATTGTGCGCCATGGACGATGAGACGGCAACTCACATTCTATTCGAGTGTCAGACTATATAAACGGTTCCTCATCTTCGGTGACACGAACCCTGAATCCTATCACTACCTTGAGGAGCTAGTCACAGGACTTAAATCTCTTATAAAGGGAACTGCCCTGTGGCAACAGTAACTCAAGGAATTTGGGACACCTGGATTCAAGCCTACCTGAAGATCAGCGTCGTGTTGATTTTCAGCTGAACAAACTAGAGTCCTGCACGCATCGGGTGCATGTAAGGACTTTTGGTGCCGAACCTGGTTACAATATTCCCATAGGAAGCAGTGTTTAAAACATGGGGCTCCACAGGAGAGACCATGCCAGGTTTACTTAGATTAGATTAGATTAATTTTTATTTTATCTGAATCTTTTAGTGTATCCTTGAATATGCTTGATTTTATCCTTATAACAAATTTCTTTTAATATTCTTATATTTCAAGTTTTGCTCTACTGTACCTCCTGTTTCTTGTTTTTTTATGCAGTATTTGTTTTTTTGTTCAATATCGCACCTTCTCTTCTTTTACACATTTTCATCACTACTTTTTTGCACTATCTATTGTTTTCTTTTTTACATTTAACGTCGTACCATAATTTCTAATAGATTTGCTTTCGTTTCTTCTTTAAGACTCGTGTTTCGGTCTCCATTGCTTCCTCGAAACTTTTAATTTTTTATCTTTAGCTCATATTATCTTTAGATTTTTTTTAACCCTCTATTATGGCATTTTCATATACCAATTTATCCATAAAAGTTACAATACCTACATGGAGATTTCGTTTTTCTTTTGGTTGTTGTCCTCATCTTCATAAATGCAGCTGTTTGCAAAAATTAAGTAGTTAAATTGTTAATTATCTACTTATAGTTTATATTTGGAAAAATATTTCGTTATCTGCAAAAAGTCACGTTTTGTTCATATGATTATTAACGGCAATATGAAATTTACCGGGCGCCTCCACCATAATTTAGAATAGAAATAAGTAGTTGCTATGAAACCATACAAACGTAAAATATTTTAAAAATGTAAATTTTATGTTAGAATATATTATTAGGATAATTATTTAATGAAAATTATCATAAAATTATAATATTGTATTTTTTATATTTCAAATTTTGATAATTTTAAAGATTAATTTAATTGGATATGTGGTAGTGTTACTGATTGTTTAATATGTATATAGCCACCAGAATTACACCCTTAACATACATGTTCCTCCGCATTCTGGTCAAGCTAATTATTCTGTAACATATAACAACCTCCCAACAAACAATCATGATCCGAAACAGAAATTCCCAGAACGAGTTAATAAATGCGTTTCATGGGTTAACCTCACTCAAAGACAAGTAGCAATAGGACTTTACTCAACTTAATTCTTGACTATTGACACCAATTTGAAGCTTTTACACCATAAAATCTACTGTATAAAGCTCATTAGAACTGGCGTTCACTCTGTCTACACTTGTAGACTCCATGATGGATGTTCGACAATTTTTATTGGCCAATGTAGCTTTTCCACGCCCTTCTGACCGCCCATTTGGAATGAAGAGAATGTGCCAACTTCAGTCGGTTAAAAGCGCGCGATGGATTCAGACCGTTGTGAAGATACTGCAAGTATACTTGGCTACGGACTAGACGTTAAACCAATAAGAATGGTCGCTAGTCCCCATTCTGGACCAAGACACACCATTGATAACATTCTAGGAATCGTCAGGAAAGAGGAAGGTATCCTGGAACGGCCACAATCACCAGGAAATGCTGAAAGTGCTGGTAAGAGATTTGTTTATAAAAAAAAACAATGCAAACTAATCACAAAGTAACATTCTAAGAGATTCAGGGTTAGGTACCCCTAAACAATAAGTAGGTGAAAGATAACTAAATCTAATCTTTGAATGTGAGTTAATCTCTCTAAAATTTTGTAAAAGAACTTTTTCGGTAACAGATTATCTTCATTTCTTTTTCGTAAACACTTTTTACATCTCCTTTGTTATTATCAGTATTTTTCTTTCCACATATTTTATTTGTTATGTTGATTTAACAAGCTTTTTGATTATATTGATGAAGTTTGAAAAAAAGGGATTACTTAAGCTCTGCAATCTTAGTTTTGCTGTTAATGTCGTACAGACAGAATCTGTAATTATATGAGTAATTGTGTTATTAGATAAATAACCATTATGAAAGTTCATCATGACCATCAAAACAGTTTTGCGCCGCTTAGAAATGGGAGCTTTTTGTCAATAAATGTTTTGGTGTATGAAAAATTTTTTGCGCTTAAAAAGCTTCTGTTTTTATGAAACGAAAGCTGTTAAAAAGTTATATTGTTAAAAATAAAATAATAACTTATAAACGCAATGTACATATATTATAAAAAATTATAGTAATTTCACGTATCATTGTTCTAATAGTTATTATCAGTTATCACTACCGGCAAGAATGGATAGCTCATTCACCATTTTTTTAAATTTATGATTTAGTCGATTAATTTCGTTAAAACAACAGATAAACTTACAATAAAAAATCTTTATATAAGACATATGTAAAGCCCTTTTATACAACCAAATAATTTCACAATTTTTACCATTTTTAATAGTTTTTTACCTTTTTTCAAGCTTTATCGTGAATTAAATATCGGAATAAACAGTGTAACGCTTTTTGCATCGTTTAATAAACGTTTTACAGTATTGTCTATCATATAAATGCGCATTTTATTATCTGTTATGCCATATAACGCTCTATTCTGTCGCTCTTTTTAAGTTTACTCTAATCACCAAAACAGCACAGCTTCAAAAACATATGATTAGTTTTTATATATATTATGATATATAGATATCCAAGACAGAATAATATTATTCTAACGCTTTACAAGCTTTGAAAACCATTTTCAAAGACAATGACCGTTCAACTAAGAAGAAACAACTACTTCTTGGGCTATATACGCCGACGGATATTGGATTACACTTCAAAGTCAAACGGGGTTGGCATATCTAATAGATAATTTAAACCAACCATTCTGGTTTGCAGTTAGAAGGGACAACATAACTTGTAGACCGGTTTCGGCCTATTGGGCCTCGTCAGTACAAGGTATATCTTATCCGTCAGCGAGCTTAAAACATAATCACTGACTGAAGCTCCAACTAGAATCACGCTCGATATATGTCCAATATCCGTCGGGGTATATAGCCCGGGAAGTAGTTATTTATTCTTAGTTGAAAGGTCATTGTCTTTGAAAATGTTTTTCAAAGCTTGTAAAGTGTTAGAATAATAATATTCTTTCTTGGATATCTATTGATAACACGCTTTATTAAATACGACAATGTTACAGTTTTCTGTAATAATACATTATGATATATCCTATATAACGTTTTTTTGTCGTTCTTTCTACGTTTACTATACTAGCCAAAACAGACAGAAAATTCATTATTGAAGTAAAACTTCTTTAGGCGCGACCAGGGGTAACTCAGATTTTTTTCTGACGGAAGTAATTGTGACGGAAGTAACGGTGTGACGTCAGCTATGGGAGGAGCTTAAAAACCTTTCAAAACAAAACAAATTTGCATTGACATTTTAGTGGAATTGAGGTTATGTTTTGTTTAAAAGTTTATAAATTTTATTATGGTAATCTTGTAATTAATTGTTTATTCTTTAACTATAAGATACTATTCTGTTCGAGTAAAAATGGTGTTGTATTATAATCTTCTTTCGGTTTCAAATACAATAAAGGTATTTAGAGAATAAAATCTATGTTTCACATTTTAGTTATCATAAACCTATTATTTCATATATGAATGAATGAATGAATGAATCAAGAATGAGTTGTTTGGGAGAAAAAAAAATATGGAAATTTTTAGGAATTTGGTGCGTAAGAGGACCCTGTTGTAGGACTTATGTTCTTTTCAGGGGATGGATGGAATGTTGGGAAGGAGTTAGCATCAGTCTGTCGTCGGCTCCGCTCCTACAAATCCTCCTCTTGTGTTCCTGGAGAGTTGTTGCTCTAACTTCCATTTCGTCCTTCCGTGCCAAAAAAGTCATTTCTTTTTGGTGTGAGTGTAAGTGTGTGTAGGAGTGTAACCCACGTGGTGCAATGTGGGGTTGGGAAATTGACGCTGTGGCGTGTCTCCTCCGTCGTGGAGCCCTTCCATTTGGCAAGGACAAAGGGAACCACAGAAACCTTCGCCAAGGGCCCATTTCTTTTTTTTTTTCATTTTATTTTTTGTATTTTTTGTGTTTTTTATTTTTTTTTATTATCGTGTCTAATGTGGGGTTAGAGGCACCATCTATCTGTAGGAAAGGGGGGTTTCATCCAGTTGATTTTGCAGGTCTTCCAGAAGGTCTACAGCGAATTGGAGGAGTCTTAGGTTAGGGAGGGGAATCTTCTTTTTTGGAGTCCTCCATTCCAGTGCGTATGGATGGTACTCTGGGCAGCGATGTTGGTGCCCTGCAGAGTCTGGGCGACGTAGCGATGTTGAAGCGTCTGAAAACGAGAAGGGAGAGGCAGTATATTTGTGGTGTTGTAGACAAGGTGGCTTGAATAGAGGTAGTGTAGGTTTTTCACTTTCCGTAAGATCGCTCTCTCTGTGGCATGGATGGAATGTATAAGTCTCTGGGGAATTACAGAGTATGGTACGGCCTTGTAATCGACAAGAGGTCTGATAAAGGTTTTGTAAGTGTGTAAAAGAGTTTTGGGATCAATTCTCCCGATTCTACCGCCCAGAGCACCTAGGAGGGAAACACGTTTCCTAATTTTGTTAAGTGTAAGCTTAACATCGGTATCCCACCTAAGTGTTCGAGTAAATCGAACCCCCAGATAGGCCACCTGATCCTGAGGAACGAGCTGTTCCTCCTGGGGTGACAGGTTGATAAAGTCGTAAGAGAAATTTTCTCGTCGACTGAGGTTAGGATGTTTGAAGATGATGGTTTGTGTTTTGTTTGGATTTAGAGCTACTCTCCATCTGCTGCACGAGTTAGAGTTTTTCGATTGAGGGCTTCAGTCGACGATGCGGATGTGTACAAGGCCGTGTCATCAGTATACAGCTGGATATTCTCCAGAGGAGGAATATCACTGGCATAGATGGTATATAGAGTTGGGGCTAGGATTGATCCTTGTGGAACTCCTGAAAGGGGGGAGAATGGATCTGAGATTGCATTTCCAACCTTGACTTGAATAATTCTGTTGGAAAGATATGAGTGGATAAGTTTTATGGCCTGGATGGGGAATTGGATGTCAATTAGCTTTCTAATAAGGCCAGCGTGCCAAACCTTGTCGAAGGCCTTTTTGATATCCATAAATATAGCAGAGACAACTTTTCTTTGATTTAGAGCTGAAGTGGAGAAAGATTGTAGTTCTAGAATCGGGTTTTGGGTAGAGTGGTTTGGTCTGAATCCATGTTGAAAAGGGGAGATAATGGAGTTGGATTTCATATATAAAAAATAATGATAATTTTCAAATTCCTATTTCTAATGAATAATATAAATATAACATTATATCATTTTTGTAAAGTATATGGATAATAAATATAATTGAATTGTAATTTAATATTTATTTTGCGTCAAATTAATTTTACTTCAATCGCGCGTAAAGGTTACATACACACACTCTTTTTTTTATTACTTTTTATTAATTTTATCTATGAAATTGTTTTGCCCTAACAACCAAAATCTAACCCTTAATTTAAATTTTGAAACAATCTTGTCGAGCGCTGCGGAACAGACTCAAATAGCCAATTAAACCTTCTTCATCCTATTTGTCAATTTCGTAAGCCTATCAAATATAATTCCCTGACAAATAACTAGACGTCAAATTGGTGTGCTGTCAATACAAGCGGGATAATATGAATATACTCGAGCGTTGCTTCTTCAGAGATGAATTTATTTTCGTTATTAGGCACTTCTTTTTATAGATTATTAAGTTTATTTAAAATTAAGTAGGTATAGGTAGTAGTTTGTTAAAAGTAAGGGTGTTGAAATATAACTGTTAAATGTCAAATTAATACTGTCATTAATGACATATGTCAAATGAAGTAATGATATTGACATATCTATGTCTTACAGTTGTCAAATCGTAGTAATGTATACAACATAATATGTCCAATAAAATAATAACATTATTATTTTTAAATTCTAACGATTATAAATAATGACATTAAGTTAAGATTTTGAAGACTATATAGAAATTAAAATAATCTATATTTTGACAGGTGTCAATTTCATACATCTGTCAAAATAATAAGTTTACAACATATGTTAAAGAAAATAATTACTTCATCATCTTGAATTTCCATTAACTGCCAATAACATTAAAGTGTCATGTGTCATATATCAAAGCTATATAAAAAAATGACAATTCTGTCAGAAGTCAAAAGAATTTATAGATATCAAAGAATATTATTATTCTAAGCCTTTACAAGCTATATGCCCCGACAGATATTGGATTATACTTCAAACGGGGTTGGCATATCTAATAGATAATTTAAACCAACCATTCTGGTTTGCAGTTAGAGTAGACCGGTTTCGGCCTATTGGGCCTCGACAGTACAAGGTATCCGTCAGCTAGCTTAAAGCATAATCGCTGACTGAAGATCCAACTAAAATCACGATCGATATATTGTCACGAGCTAATTTCTCGTTAACACTGAGATATTTTAATCTATAAACATAGTATATTCTTACCTTGAAAATTCCTATTATTAAAGGTTTACTGGGTCGAGAACCGGCTGATTTGGTTCGTTAATAGTTAATCGCCAACTGTTGTTTATTATTTTCGACCATAAATTATTTTTAGTTGTTGTTAATATGGGTTTTGTAAGTAATTTATTATTCTTGTGCTATTGTTTGAAATCACTGATAGTAGTTCATCTGATCTACCCTCTCGTCGATAACTTGGATTTGGGTTTTGCAGCCAGCGTTTGGTCATATTTATAACTTTATTATTAAAATCGAAAATAAATAGGGAAATTAAGTAATGTTGGGATATTTGTTGTTAGCTATTTAAATAATTAAACGTATCAAATAACCCCTGTTTGTTCGTAAGTTGTTGGCTGAATAAGCTATGGTTATTGTCCCTATAGTAGTAGAGGCCATCTATTCCTTCTGAAGTGTGTCAAACCGAGTGAAGGTTGATATTTGGAGAGATTCTGTCTTTTCACCTCGAGCTTTTGTAGTGAACGCGTGTTAACGAGAAAATTTTTGAGAGTTTAATTTGCATCCCTATACATCGGGGACAACTCAGGTTGGATTTGCGTAATTAAGCTTAATCTGTTTCCATCGAATATTGAGTAGGAGGTATTTTTCTGGATTTTGGTAAATTCGGTGGAAAATACGGCTTTGTGTCCGGATTTTTGGTAAAATTTTCTGTTGACAGTAGGGGAGACTGGTATTTTTGAAACCACTTAGACAGCAATCGTGGTAGGAATTTGCTCAACATTGCAGTTAGCAACGAGGAAATTGTTTTTACATAACTACCAGCTGGGGTATCGAGTTTAACGAAGTAAAATAACCCTATCTTGATAGGGTCCTTGATACAGGCATAAGTCCTAGATACAGGCATTAGTCCTAGATGCAGGCTTCTTTTGTGAGCAGGCCTGATACTTGGTTCGAGCATACGTTTTGTGTTTGGTGTAAGCCTTTTGGTTTTGGAGAAGGCTTGATTTTGGAACCGACCCAAGTATTAGACAAGCAAAGGAACTTACTAGCATTAACAGATAAGCTAACTAGATTTAAGTCGTTAGTTAAGAGTTATTTTACTTATATATATATTTTTTTTGTATTGCGTGTGATCACACATATATTGATAAATTTATCTTTAAAATTATTCATTTATTAATTCTTTGTTTTATATATAAATATTGATAGCGTTGTTAAGCACGAGGCTTGACAGTTGTGTAAATTCTTAATATTTTCATTAAAGAAGGGTCTAGTTGACATTTTGGTTTTATTTAGCTTACTTTATCGTTTTTTTTTATTGTACAATTCAAATAGTTCTGGGAAAAATTTTGAATTTGTTTAATTATCTCCAGTGGGTAAAGTAGTGCCTGGAACAACAGGGGTTTCCGATTTTGACCGTCTAAATCGGTGGCGCGACTCACTAGTATTTGTTTCCTTACCTCTACGGCTGAGCTGGGCACTAATTTGCCAGTAGAGAGACCACTACCGAACTCAGCTGGACTTGTATTTCCGTTAATAAATTTATTTGTTTTCAAATTCGATTTTGTTTTAAACTTATTAAAATACGTGGCAATATGTCTACACAGTAACGAAAGTGTAATCGATGTGATAGTAGCGACATCTTCACCTCTAACCAGAATGGTTGGTTTAAATTATCTATTAGATATGCCAACCCCGTTTGACTTTTAAGTATGTATAATCTAATATCCGTCGGTGCATACAGCCCGGGAAGTAGTTGTTTCTTTTTAGTTGAACGGTCATTGTCTTTGAAAATGTATTTCAAAGCTTGTAAAGCGTTAGAATAATAATATTTTTTGATATCTATTGGTAAATACGACAATGTTACAGTTTTCTGTAATAATACTCATCTGTCATCTGACATCTGTCAGTATCGCACATCTGTCAAATTTAGAATTGCACGAACATGTTAAATTGTCCGTTTGTAATTAAAGCGCCGTCTTGGCAGGTAATATTTTGTCAGACAGCAAATCAATCTATTTTTTCAGATGTCAATAAAAATATTTTAAAATTTCGTACATCTGTCAAAATTACATAAAAATGTCAAAATGTATGTGTGTAATCAAAGTGCCATCTGCCAATGACGTATTAAATATTTGTCTTTGTACTTCTACAACTCTCAATAATGATTAAATTAACCAAATGTGTCAAATTTATTAACAATATTGACAGTTAATATTTGACAACTATCAAAAGTCAAATAATCCATTTATTGACAGATGTCAGATAAAATATTTTTAATTTCATACATCTGTCAAATTCAAAATCTCATGAAAATGTCAAATTGTACTCGTGTAATAATAGCGCCCTCTGACAATGACATATTAAGTAAATGACGGTGTGTAATTAGATGTGTCAAATCTGATACCAAAATTGACAGTTAGTACATTTACGACTGTCAAAAGTCAAATGTCAAATAAATTTAAACACACAAAAATGTCAAAATTTACATTTGTAACTAAAACGCCCTCTGTGAGAAGTTATTACAGCTGTTCATATTTAAAATTTTAATCAATTAAAAACAAAGTGTACTTACCGATAAAACATCATTTTTTATTTCATTAATATATAATTAAAACAGTTAAAATTTGACATAAACTTAATTACTCATGAATAAAAGATCGTTTATTCGATAATTTTTTTCAATCTAATATGCAAATTCAAATATGGTGATGTCTGTTCAGCTTATAGTTAAATAATTGATTATTTAATTAAGCACATTGATCCATAAGCATTTTCGTGCACTTTAATTGCGTTGCATTATTAATAAACACAACAGATTTGCGATAAGAGTGGTAAATGTTAATTGCTTTTTTGCATGCACACGTTTTTATTGCTCTTAAAAGTCCGTCGCTTGTTTAACAATGTATATGCCGTAATTGTCACAAATGCCTTATTAGCGAGAAATGGTTGTATACACAAAACTTTGTTTTACTCGGTAATTTCCTTTTTTTCGAAAAACTTTTATTCAGAATTGATTATCTACTAAAAAATTTAACGTACATTAAAGCTTTTTGTATAGACATTCGTTAGTAGAACATTATAAATAAATTTGTAAAATTTTTCTAAAGAGAATATAAGCTAAATAATCATGCGTTAAAAAATTATAGCATTCCACAGAAGTTAAGTTGTGCGAGGGTTGGAATTCCTAACCCTAAGCACAGAATACTGCGATATAGATATACCCAGGGTTTATATCTGAATCAAATGACACGAGATACGTTTATATTATTTGTTCATGATTTTATGAAGTCTGCTGGTAAAATTTTAAATATTGTTAGAAACAAAACCGTTAAAAAAATGGTAAAAATATTTAAAAACCGTTAAAAATAGGTAAAATCAGTTAAAAATTGTTAAAAATCATCAAAAATTGAAAAAAACACTGTTACAATCGTAAATTAATTAAAAACCCGTTAAAATTGGTTTAAGAGAACAGTTAAATACCGTTAAAAGCTGTTAAAATTTGTTAAAAACCGTTAAAAAATTTTAAAAATCATTAAAAACTGTTAAAAACCATTAAACCTGTTAAAAACTGTTAAATACTGTTAAAACCTGTTAAAATCTGTTAAAAACTGTTAAAACTGTTATAATTAGGTAAAAAAACAGTAAATAACTGCAATAACTGTTAAATACGTAATTAAATCTTTAAAAATTTGTGACGAACGGTAAAAAAATTGTGGAAATAATTAAAAATAGGTAAAAACAAAATCGTTAAATAATGGTAAACATATTTAAAAACCGTTAAAAATAGGTAAAATCAGTTAAAAATTGTTAAAAATCATTAAAAATTAAAAAAACAGTGTTACAATCGCAAATTTATTAAAAAACCGTTAAAATTCGTTTGAGAGAACAGTTAAATACCGTTAAAAGCTGTTAAAATTTGTTAAAAACAGTTAAAAACTGTTTAAAACTGTTAAAAACTGTTATAATTAGGTAAAAAAACAGTAAATAACTGCAATAACTGTTAAATACGTAGTTATATCTTTAACAATTTGTGACGAACGGTAGAAAAATTGTAGAAATAATTAAAAATAGGTAAAAACAAAACCGTTAAAAAAAATGGTAAAAATATTTAAAAACCGTTAAAAATAGGTAAAATCAGTTAAAAATTGTTAAAAATCATCAAAAATTAAAAAAACAGTGTTACAATCGCAAATTTATAAAAAACCGTTAAAATTCGTTTGAGAGAACAGTTAAATACCGTTAAAAGCTGTTAAAATTTGTTAAAAACCGTTAAAAACTTTTAAAAACTGTTAAAATCTGTTAAAAACTGTTAAAACTGTTATAATTAGGTAAAAAAACAGTAAATAACTGCAATAACTGTTAAATACGTAAATATATCTCTAAAAATTTGTGACGAACGGTAAAAAAATTGTGGAAATAATTAAAAATAGGTAAAAACAAAATCGTTAAATAATGGTAAACATATTTAAAAAACGTTAAAAATAGGTAAAATCAGTTAAAAATTGTTAAAAATCATTAAAAATTGAAAAAACAGTGTTACAATTGCAAATTTATTAAAAAACCGTTAAAATTCGTTTAAAAGAACAGTAAAATACCGTTAAAAGCTGTTAAAATTTGTTAAAAACCGTTAAAAACTGTTAAATCTGTTTAAAACTGTTAAAAACTGTTAAAACCTGTTAAAACCTGTTAACAAACTGTTAAATCTGTTAAAAACTGTTAAAAATTGTTAAAACTGTTATAATTGGGTAAAAAAACAGTAAATAACTGCAATAACTGTTAAATACGTAATTATATCTTTAAAAATTTGTGACAAACGGTAAAAAAATTGTTGAAATAATTAAAAATAGGTAAAAACAAAACCGTTAAATAATGGTAAACATATTTAAAAACCGTTAAAAATAGGTAAAATCAGTTAAAAACTGTTAAAAATCATCAAAAATTGAAAAAACAGTGTTACAATCGCAAATTTATTAAAAAACCGTTAAAATTCGTTTAAGAGAACAGTTAAATACCGTTAAAAGCTGTTAAAATTTGTTAAAAGCCGTTAAAAACTGTTAAAAACCGTTAAAACCTGTTAAAAACTGTTAAAAAAACTGTTAAAACCTGTTAAAAAAACTGTTAAAACCTGTTAAAAACTGTTAAAAACTGTTATAATTAGGTAAAACACAGTAAATAACTGCAATAACTGTTAAATACGTAATTATATGTTTAAAAATTTGTGACGAACGGTAAAAATTTTTTGGAAATAATTAAAAATAGGTAAAAACAAAACCGTTAAAAAAATGGTAAACATATTTAAAAAACGTTAAAAATAGGTAAAATCAGTTAAAAATTGTTAAAAATCATTAAAAATTGAAAAAACAGTGTTACAATTGCAAATTTATTAAAAAACCGTTAAAATTCGTTTAAAAGAACAGTAAAATACGGTTAAAAGCTGTTAAAATTTGTTAAAAACCGTTAAAAACTGTTAAATCTGTTTAAAACTGTTAAAAACTGTTAAAACCTGTTAAAACCTGTTAACAAACTGTTAAAACCTGTTAAAAACTGTTAAAAATTGTTAAAACTGTTATAATTGGGTAAAAAAACAGTAAATAACTGCAATAACTGTTAAATACGTAATTATATCTTTAAAAATTTGTGACAAACGGTAAAAAAATTGTTGAAATAATTAAAAATAGGTAAAAACAAAACCGTTAAATAATGGTAAACATATTTAAAAACCGTTAAAAATAGGTAAAATCAGTTAAAAACTGTTAAAAATCATCAAAAATTGAAAAAACAGTGTTACAATCGCAAATTTATTAAAAAACCGTTAAAATTCGTTTAAGAGAACAGTTAAATACCGTTAAAAGCTGTTAAAATTTGTTAAAAACAGTTAAAAACTGTTAAAAACTGTTTAAAACTGTTAAAAACTGTTATAATTAGGTAAAAAAACAGTAAATAACTGCAATAACTGTTAAATACGTAGTTATATCTTTAACAATTTGTGACGAACGGTAGAAAAATTGTAGAAATAATTAAAAATAGGTAAAAACAAAACCGTTAAAAAAAATGGTAAAAATATTTAAAAACCGTTAAAAATAGGTAAAATCAGTTAAAAATTGTTAAAAATCATCAAAAATTAAAAAAACAGTGTTACAATCGCAAATTTATAAAAAACCGTTAAAATTCGTTTGAGAGAACAGTTAAATACCGTTAAAAGCTGTTAAAATTTGTTAAAAACCGTTAAAAACTTTTAAAAACTGTTAAAATCTGTTAAAAACTGTTAAAACTGTTATAATTAGGTAAAAAAACAGTAAATAACTGCAATAACTGTTAAATACGTAAATATATCTCTAAAAATTTGTGACGAACGGTAAAAAAATTGTGGAAATAATTAAAAATAGGTAAAAACAAAATCGTTAAATAATGGTAAACATATTTAAAAAACGTTAAAAATAGGTAAAATCAGTTAAAAATTGTTAAAAATCATTAAAAATTGAAAAAACAGTGTTACAATTGCAAATTTATTAAAAAACCGTTAAAATTCGTTTAAAAGAACAGTAAAATACCGTTAAAAGCTGTTAAAATTTGTTAAAAACCGTTAAAAACTGTTAAATCTGTTTAAAACTGTTAAAAACTGTTAAAACCTGTTAAAACCTGTTAACAAACTGTTAAATCTGTTAAAAACTGTTAAAAATTGTTAAAACTGTTATAATTGGGTAAAAAAACAGTAAATAACTGCAATAACTGTTAAATACGTAATTATATCTTTAAAAATTTGTGACAAACGGTAAAAAAATTGTTGAAATAATTAAAAATAGGTAAAAACAAAACCGTTAAATAATGGTAAACATATTTAAAAACCGTTAAAAATAGGTAAAATCAGTTAAAAACTGTTAAAAATCATCAAAAATTGAAAAAACAGTGTTACAATCGCAAATTTATTAAAAAACCGTTAAAATTCGTTTAAGAGAACAGTTAAATACCGTTAAAAGCTGTTAAAATTTGTTAAAAGCCGTTAAAAACTGTTAAAAACCGTTAAAACCTGTTAAAAACTGTTAAAAAAACTGTTAAAACCTGTTAAAAAAACTGTTAAAACCTGTTAAAAACTGTTAAAAACTGTTATAATTAGGTAAAACACAGTAAATAACTGCAATAACTGTTAAATACGTAATTATATGTTTAAAAATTTGTGACGAACGGTAAAAATTTTTTGGAAATAATTAAAAATAGGTAAAAACAAAACCGTTAAAAAAATGGTAAAGATATTTAAAAACCGTGAAAAATAGATAAAATCAGTTAAAAATTGTTAAAAATCATCAAAAATTGAAAAAACAGTGTTACAATCGCAAATTTATTAAAAAACCGTTAACATTCGTTTAGGAGAACAGTTAAATACCGTTAAAAGCTGTTAAAATTTGTTAAAAACCGTTAAAAACTGTTAAAAAACTGTTAAAACCTGTTAAAACCTGTTAAAAACTGTTAAAACTGTTAAAATTGGGTAAAAAAACAGTTAATAACTGTAATAACTGTTAAATACGTGAATATATCTGCTTACAAGTTATTTAAAAATAATTCTAATGATGTTAATTGGCAAAATTATAAAAATAAGCGTAATGCTGTTGTTAATATTATTAAGGTAAAGAAAAGTCAATTTTATTTTAATCAGATTGATGGTAACGTACATAACCCTCGTTTAATGTGTAAAACTTTAAAAAAATTAATCAATCCAAAACAGTTTACTAGTTATTTTGCTAATGGTATTCAATTTGAACAAAATGGTCAAAAAGTTATTATTAGAGAAGAAAATAAGTTGGCTAATTGTTTTAATGGATTTTTTGTGAATAGTGTTGAGGATATTATTTCTGGCATTGAGGATGTCGAGTATACCTGTCACATTGATTATTATAATAAAGATGGTTTTAGCCAATTTAAACTACTAAATCTTCAAGAATTAAAAGTAATTGTATCTAATTTAGCAAACAAAGGGTCACAAGTTGATGCATTATCTAGTAAAATTATAAAGAGCAGCTTTGAAGTAATTGGACATGTCTGGTTACACTTTATAAATACCTCTCTAGAAAATGGCAATTTTCCAGATGATTTAAAAATTAGTACTGTTACACCTATTGAAAAAGTATCTAATACAAATAAATGCGATGAATACCGGCCAATCAACACTTTGCCATGTGCTGAAAAATTGTTAGAGGTAGTAGTTTACCAACAGTTATTGGAATATTTTGATAAAAACAATATACTCTTCATTAACCAATCTGGCTTTAGATCCAACCACTCATGTGAATCAGCACTTCAACTTACTGTCACTGAATGGAAAGATAAGATGAGTAAAGGCATGTATACTGTAGCCGTATTTTTAGATCTCAAACGTGCATTTGAAACTGTCAATCGTGAAATATTACTTAAAAAATTAAAAAAATATGGCATAAAAGACAAAGTACTTAATTGGATCACCGATTACCTAACAGACAGAAAACAGATAACTAAAATTAATGATTCTCTCTCAACACCGATTGATGTAGCACATGGAGTTCCTCAGGGAAGTATTATAGGGCCATTGCTCTTCTTAATCTATATTAATGATATCAATAAATGTAGTGAATGCGATTATGAACATCTCTTTGCTGATGACGCCCTAGCATCAGTTAGTGATAAAAATTTAGATGTAGCTGTTGAAAAAATGAATAATACTTTAAATAATATTGCAAAATATTTAAAAATTAATAAATTAAAACTAAATGTCAATAAAACAAAGGCTATGATAATTACTACACCTTTTAAATACAGAGAATTAGATTTAAATCGATTAGAAATAAAAATTGACAATGACAAAATTGAGGTTGTAACTGAATTTAAATATTTAGGATTCATGTTAGATAATCATTTATCACTTAGTAGCCACTTTAATTACATACAGAACAAGATTTTAAAGAAATTGTATTTTTTTTCAAGAGTATCTCAGCATTTAACGATACAGTCGCGAATAACAGTATATAAAACCATCATCCAACCGCATTTCGAATATTGTCCCACTCTTTTGTATACATCTGATTTAAATAAAATGAGAACCTTACAGAAACTACAGAATCGTGCAATGAGAATTATTTTAAGATGTAGCAGGTATACTCCGATATCTTTAATGTTAAATACTCTAGAGTGGTTACCTATAGAAAGTAGACTGACATATTTAACTATGGTATATATTTACAAAATGCTACATAATCTTTTACCATCATATTTTAACAAATTTGTAGTTTTCAATAATCAAATACATCAATATAATACTAGAATAAGAAATAATTTATATGTAAATAATCAAACTAAAACGTTTAATACTAAAACATTAATTTTTAAGGGATTCGTTAATTATAACAGTCTACCTGAAAATATAAAATCTTCTACAAGCCTTTTTCTGTTCAAGGAGAATTTATTGGACCACTTAATCAATGATTAGGATGCCAAGTTGTTGTGTAGAGTGTGGAATGTATGTAATTTTAATATTTTAGTACCTAGGAGCAAATACTTAATGGTTTTTTGCTTTGTTTATGTTTTTTTTGCCGAATTCATGTTAATATTTAATACTTATTTATACTTGTATATTAGGTTGTACCTACTTAATAAAGCTATCTATCTATCTTTAAAAACTTGTGACGAACGGTAAAAAAAATTGTGAAAATAATTTAAAACCGTTAAAAATAGGTAAAGGCGTTTGTAAATTTGTACAGATCGTCAAAAAATAGTAAAAAATAGTAAACCACGCCAACCTTCGTCAATAACTGTTAAAAAATAATTAAACTATTAAAAATATGAAAAAAAAATGTTAAAAAATAAAAATTGATAAAATACACTAAAAATGGATTTAAACTTGGTAATAAAGAACAAAGAAAACTTCTAAACTCTTACTAAAAGTAGAAGAAAATTCTTATTTTCATAATGATTGGGTTGCATTGATCCTATAGTCGATTTTATGAATCTTTCAGGTAATAAATGCTTCTGAGTTTTATCAATTCTCTCCAAAACATGAAATCAGGGCGCCAAGTACAGACAAACAAATAAAAACGCAAAAATCAGTTTCAGGTAGATTTATTATATCAATTTAAAGTTAAGAAATTTAAAAAAAATATATTAATTAATTTATTCTCTAATCTTTATTTATTCTGGCTTCTATTCGGTGGAGCTTGACTATCTGTCCTCAAGAATTCTTTCCTACTTCCTATCAAGGGTGGTCAGGACTTTTCTTAAAAAAGAATCTTATTTAATAAACTATCCCGGGATGGTTTTTCCTTTGTGATGACTTCTTTGGTCAGGTTTAAAAATGGTTGACGGCTGTCAGCGATTCTTAATTGAATTGAAAAATAATTCCTACTTGATTTGGCAATAACCCTAATAAAGAAATTATAATCAAAACTCCAACCTTTAATAATTTACAATCAAATATATTCGCTATCTGGTTCTCCATATTTTCGAGAAAAAAATAATTATATTCACATGTTTATATATTTTGTGATCACAAAAAACTGACTTTTACGATAGCAAATGTATTTGAAATTAAGTGTTAGTAAAATTTTTAAAATAACAAATTCACCGCAATTTGGATAATTTAATACAAATAAACATCGAATATATAATACTGCCAGCGTTTTAGAAGCTTATTTTTTTAAATAATCATTTATTAACTTGAAAAAATTTTTTTGAAAACTAGGTGTAGCTTAATTTCTAACTCTTTGGTATCCTTTTCAAGTTACCATCTAACTTCTGGGATAATCTAGATTACTTTTATTTAGATTCAAACATGGTAATAAAGAACAGAAAAAACTTCTAGACACTTACTAAAAATAGAAAGAAATTGTTTTGTCCGTGATGATTAGGATGTATTGACCAAGAGTTCACCCTATAGTCGATTTGATAAATCTATCA
This sequence comes from Altica lythri, assembly GCA_964028335.1. Classification (NCBI taxonomy): domain Eukaryota; kingdom Metazoa; phylum Arthropoda; class Insecta; order Coleoptera; family Chrysomelidae; genus Altica; species Altica lythri. The sequence goes on from OZ034809.1 coordinate 6,915,093, forward strand.
GGTAATAAATGTTTTATAATAACAATAAAAGGGGAAGGATATTAGCGGTTTGACTAGTTAAATCGAAAAATAAAAACATCAAGTTAAGTAATCTAAGTGGTGTTCCATTAAACTCGCCATATCACGGGTGATATGATTATGTACACGCAATTCTAGTCAGAATGGTATAAACGTCACGGAAAAACGCCACCAGCATATCGTTCTGTTACGTTTCACTTAATATTATTGTATTAAAACTACCACCTATTCACTCATTTAACACATAATCACGTTTAAAACAAATACTTTTGCTTGAAATTGAATTTTTTAACATAAATTTCCACTTGGGCATTATTAAATAAAAACTTATCAATTACTATATTTAATATTCAATTTTACATAATTTTAACCAGCGTCAGAGCTTAGGATGTCTTCCTATATTTATATTATCATTTAAGTAAGGAATATTTCGTTCATTAAAATATATTTCTTGGTAGTCAACTGCAACTATTTCTTTACGTCGAATCATCTTCTGTTTCCCCGTACTCGACCTGTGGTTAAGTTTCCCTACGGTTAACGCAGTAATTAATTCAACTAGTGTAAAAGTAAAAGGCCTATCTTCTGCGCAAGTTGCCCTATGACAATTTGGGAAAGCTGTCAGGTCAGGGTTGACTTTCTCAGTAACCTGCCTTGGTGTAAGTAATTATCGACTATCGAAGGAACTCGTGGGTTTGGTTTTTAATCGTATTCCATCTACGTCATTTAATTGTGGATTTGAGGAGGTACTCTGTGTATGCTATAACAGGCGTATTTTCGTTTAGTATTGTTATTGTTAGCTATTGAAATTATAAATTGTATAAAACTCACCTGCTGTCTGATAGGAAATTTTACAATCTTTATCTAAATATTATTCTGGAAATTAATCGGGTTCCGTCTTTTATTTTTCCATAATTTCATTTTACCTAATTTTAACCAGCGTCAGAGCTTGGGATGTCTTCGTATATTTATATTATCATTTAAGTAATGAATATTTCGTTCATTAAAATATATTTCTTGGTAGTCAACAGCAACTATTTCCTTACGTCGATTCATCTTCTGTTTCCCCGTACTCGACCTGTGGTTAAGTTTCCCTACGGTTAACGCAGTAATTAATTCAACTAGTGTAAAAGTAAAAGGCCTATCTTCTGCGCAAGTTGCCCTATGACAATTTGGGAAAGCTGTCAGGTCAGGGTTGACTTTCTCAGTAACCTGCCTTGGTGTAAGTAATTATCGACTATCGAAGGAACTCGTGGGTTTGGTTTTTAATCGTATTCCATCTACGTCATTTAATTGTGGATTTGGGGAGGTACTCTGTGTATGCTATAACAGGCGTATTTTCGTTTAGTATTGTTATTGTTAGCTATTGAAATTATAAATTGTATAAAACTCACCTGCTGTCTGATAGGAAATTTTACAATCTTTATCTAAATATTATTCTGGAAATTAATCGGGTTCCGTCTTTTATTTTTCCATAATTTCATTTTACCTAATTTTAACCAGCGTCAGAGCTTGGGATGTCTTCGTATATTTATATTATCATTTAAGTAATGAATATTTCGTTCATTAAAATATATTTCTTGGTAGTCAACAGCAACTATTTCCTTACGTCGATTCATCTTCTGTTTCCCCGTACTCGACCTGTGGTTAAGTTTCCCTACGGTTAACGCAGTAATTAATTCAACTAGTGTAAAAGTAAAAGGCCTATCTTCTGCGCAAGTTGCCCTATGACAATTTGGGAAAGCTGTCAGGTCAGGGTTGACTTTCTCAGTAACCTGCCTTGGTGTAAGTAATTATCGACTATCGAAGGAACTCGTGGGTTTGGTTTTTAATCGTATTCCATCTACGTCATTTAATTGTGGATTTGGGGAGGTACTCTGTGTATGCTATAACAGGCGTATTTTCGTTTAGTATTGTTATTGTTAGCTATTGAAATTATAAATTGTATAAAACTCACCTGCTGTCTGATAGGAAATTTTACAATCTTTATCTAAATATTATTCTGGAAATTAATCGGGTTCCGTCTTTTATTTTTCCATAATTTCATTTTACCTAATTTTAACCAGCGTCAGAGCTTGGGATGTCTTCGTATATTTATATTATCATTTAAGTAATGAATATTTCGTTCATTAAAATATATTTCTTTGTAGTCAACAACAACTATTTAATTACGTTGATTCATCTTCTGTTTCCCCGTACTCGACCTGTGGTTAAGTTTCCCTACGGTTAACGCAGTAATTAATTCAACTAGTGTAAAAGTAAAAGGCCTATCTTCTGCGCAAGTTGCCCTATGACAATTTGGGAAAGCTGTCAGGTCAGGGTTGACTTTCTCAGTAACCTGCCTTGGTGTAAGTAATTATCGACTATCGAAGGAACTCGTGGGTTTGGTTTTTAATCGTAGTCCATCTACGTCATTTAATTGTGGATTTGGGGAGATACTCTGTGTATGCTATAACAGGCGTATTTTCGTTTAGTATTGTTATTGTTAGCTATTGAAATTATAAATTGTATAAAACTCACCTGCTGTCTAATAGGAAATTTTACAATCTTTATCTAAATATTATTCTGGAAATTAATCGGGTTCCGTCTTTTATTTTTCCATAATTTCATTTTACCTAATTTTAACCAGCGTCAGAGCTTGAGATGTCTTCGTATATTTATATTATCATTTAAGTAATGAATATTTCGTTCATTAAAATATATTTCTTTGTAGTCAACAACAACTATTTATTTACGTAGATTCATCTTCTCTTCGCCCGTACTCGCCCTGTGGTTAAGTTTCCCTACGGTTAACGCAGTAATTAATTCAACTAGTGTAAAAGTAAAAGGCCTATCTTCTGCGCAAGTTGCCCTATGACAATTTGGGAAAGCTGTCAGGTCAGGGTTGACTTTCTCAGTAACCTGCCTTGGTGTAAGTAATTATCGACTATCGAAGGAACTCGTGGGTTTGGATTTTAATCGTAGTCCATCTACGTCATTTAATTGTGGATTTGGGGAGGTAATCTGTGTATGCTATAACAGGCGTATTTTCGTTTAGTATTGTTATTGTTAGCTATTGAAATTATAAATTGTATAAAACTCACCTACTGTCTGATAGGAAATTTTACAATCTTTATCTAAATATTATTCTGGAAATTAATCGGGTTCCGTCTTTTAATTTTCCATAATTTCATTTTACCTAATTTTAACCAGCGTCAGAGCTTGGGATGTCTTCGTATATTTATATTATCTTTTAAGTAATGAATATTTCGTTCATTAAAATATATTTCTTTGTAGTCAACAACAACTATTTATTTGCGTAGATTCATCTTCTGTTTCCCCGTACTCGACTTGTGGTTAAGTTTCCCTACGGTTTACGCAGTTATTAATTCAACTAGTGTAAAAGTAAAAGGCCTCTCTTCTGCGCAAGTTGCCCTATGACAATTTGGGAACGCTGTCAGTAACCAGCCTTGGTGTAAGTAATTATCGACTATCGAAGGAACTCATGGGTTTGGTTTTTAATCGTAGTTCATCTACGTCATTTAATTGTGGATTTTGAGAACAAACCTCTATTTCCGACTGGGCCATCGAAACCATTTACGTTTTAGTTATATTTTTGGTTTATTTCGTGTTCAGTGGGAAAAACCACATTGACCGTGAGAGGATGTCACGGGTCAAATTCGCTCTAGTATAACTAAATTCTTACCTTATAAATCCGTCATTATTAAAGGTTTACTGGAGTCTGGAACCAGTTGATTTAGATCGATTATAGATAATCGCCAGCTATTGTTTATTATTCTGGCCATAAATTATTCCTGATATCGCTGGAATTATTTTTAGAAGTATATTTATTAAAATTCAGTTTATGAATTCTTGGGGTTATGTTTTTATTTTCACCCGGCCGAGGTACTATTTCTCTTCTTTTGTCGATAACTCGACGTATAGTGTTCTACAGTCAGTGTTCCGTTATATTTCTATCTTGCTTACTAAAATTGAAAATGAACGAGGAATTAGGTAATGTTGAGATTTTTATTGATATCTTGATAAATAATAAGATTAGTCGTATCTAACGACCACTGTTTGTTCGTAAATTGGTAGCTGAAGATCCTACGGTTATTGTCCCTATAGTAGTAGAGGCCACCTCTTATTTCGACGTGTGTCAAATTCCGTGAACGTTGATATGTAAGAATCCGTTCTTTCTATTACCAGCCTTTGTCTTGAAAACGTGGCAGTGAGAAGATTTTCTGGGTTTAAGTTGTAATCTCTGTTCATCGGAGACAATTAATTTTGGATTTACGAAATTAAACCTCAGTTTTTCCTAACGAATAGTATTGGAGTGAGATTTTCCGTTATTTTGGTGGATTCGTTGGAAAAATTCCTCGTGAAGGGATATTTAGGAAATCTTCTGTGGTAGCCCATAGAGCAGACAGTAGGGAAATTTGGTAATTTAAAACCATTCAGACGGTAAATTGTGGTAGAATTCCCGATTGGTGCAATTAGCAACGAGAATATTGTTCCACCCGTTTACCAGCCAGGGGTGTCACGAGTTTAAAGAAATAAAACAACCCTATCTTAATAGAGTCCTAGATACAGGTATAAATCCTAGTTAAGGGTTTAAGTCCTAGTTTTTGGTTGAGTTTTGATTGCTTACCTGATACTTAGTCGAGCTTAAGTTAGCTTATGATTGGTGCAAGCCTATTGGTTCTGGGAACAGGCTTAAATTTGGTACCGGCCTAAGTATTGGAGAAGCCTAGGACGACGAGGAATTGTATCTAGATTATCAGATAAGCTAATTAGATTTAAGGCGCAACTATAGTTTTAGTTAAGATCTATTTTTCTTGTTTATATTTTTTTTTATATTGCGTGTGATCACACATTTTGGGATAAAATTCTCTTTTAATATTATTCATATATTCTTTTTTTATATAAATATCAATAGCGTTGTCAAGCACGAGGCTTGACAGTTTTGTAATTCTTAATATTTTTATTAAAGAAGGGTCTAGTTAAGATTTTGTTTTATCGTCGCTTTCTTTATTGTGTAATTCAATTAGAGCTGTTTAATATTCAAGATTTATTTAATTATCTCCAGTGGGTGAAGTAGTGCCTGTAACATCAGGGGTTTCCGATTTTAACCGTACAAATCGGTGGCGCACTCACTTTATTTTGGTACTTACCCTCTACGGCTGAACTGGGCACAATTTGCCAGTAGAGAAACCACTACCGATCTCAGCTGGAGTTGGATTTAAATTGGAATAAATTGATTAACCTTTTTATTAATTTTTCAAAATTTGATTTTGTTATATTTTCATTAAAAAAATACGTGGCAAGGGGGAAGATAAACATGGCGCGTAACATAAAAATGTGACACGTAACCGACAAATGTGACAGCAAATGTCGATAATGAAGGTTCACTTTAAAAATTTTATTTGTCTAATTTGTAAATGATGTAAAATAACACTAATAGCAAATAAACGAATATATTAATAAACATAATTAAATTAAGTGATGAACATAGTTTAATCCAAATACTAAAAGCTGTTAAGTGGGTACACTTTAATACAAGTCACTTATATGGCTTCTATGTCTAGTCTTATATATATTTTTTTTAAACTAGAATTTTTTTTCTCACTCAGAATCCATTAAGTGGTTGGTTGGTTTGATATAGCCATCCCATTGGTATTTCAAATTATCTGTTGATAATCACGGTAGTCCATTTATCTTTAATTCAGTCTAATTGATTTAAATTTGTATACATCACCTTCGAAAGCCACTAGTCTACCTGTATGCTATGTTTTTTTTTGTAGGCTTACAAATTGGTAGGCGTTGCATTTAAATATCAATTAAGTAACGCATCGATTAGAGTCGAGGCTTTGTAATTTTAATGACTACGAACAAAATCTCATGAATTTTTATTAAGATTAATGCTTTCAGTGGTGGAGATTTTAAATCAGTTTAAACCAGATTATTAGTTTGTCTAAAACATCATTCATTTTTTATAGAGATGTATTTTCTAATATAAAATATATTAGTAATGGAGATGTCGCTATTATCGCACTTTTAACATTTTCTTTACTGAAGATTGTCACGGGTTAAAAATCGCTCTAGTTATAACTAATTTCTTACCTTATAAATTCTTCATTACTAAGGGTTAAATCGAGTCAGGAACAGGTTGATTTTAGTTCAGTTGTAGATAATCATCAACTAATAGATATATTCTGGCCATAAATCATTGCTAATATTGTTTTGGAAGTCTATTTATTAAATTCAGAACAAATTGTGGGGTTATGTGATTGTTTTGAACTACTGTCACCGATCAAAGAAATCTTCTTTACCTTTTTGTCGTAAAACTTACAATATTGTCGTCTACAGCCAGTTGTTTCGTTATATTGACATCTAGCATATAAAGATCGAATATGAACGAGAAATTGAGTATTATTGAGAATTTTGGTGTTACTATGATAAGTAATAGGATTGGTCGTTATTAATTTATTTCCGTAGCTGTCTGTAATTTGATGACGGACAATCCTTCGGGTATTGTCGTTACAGTGGTAGAGGCCATTTTCCGAGTCTGTCAAATTTTATCGAAAATAAGTAACCCCTCGTCCTTTTCTATTTCTGCTTTCAACTAAGTAGGTTGTCGAGTACAAGCCAGAAGATTTTTGGGTTTAAGTTTCAATCTTGGTACATCCGAGTCAATTAATTTTGGATTTATGAAACTAAACCTTATTTTTCCATTTTGAATCGTGTGGAGTTGTTCCTGTTGATTTTTTTTGGGACGGATTCTTTGGAAAAACCGCGTGGTCGGATTTTTGTAAAATCTTCGGTAATAAAACGAAACAGACAGTGAAATATTTGATAAATTCAGTACCAGGCAACGGATGGTGGTTAGAGTGACAGAATTAGTTCCCTAATAGTACAATTAGCCACGAGTATAATATTACACCCGTTTACCAGCCAGGGTGTCACGATTTCACAGGAATTAAACCCTATTACAATAGGGTCCTAGATATAGGCTGAAGTCCTAGATATAGGCTGAAGTCCTAGATACAGGCTTAAATCCTAGATACAGGCTCTAAATTTGGTGCAGTCTTGATTTTTGGTACCGGCCTAAGTATTGGTGAAACCAAGGACTGCAAGGAATCGTATCTGGATTAACAAATAAGCCAATACTAGATTTAAGTCGTAACTAGATTTTAATTTAAATTAAATAAAGCTTCTAAAACGCTGTCAGTTTTCAATACTCAGTAGTGTTCAAGAAGTATTTTCTTCTTCTTCTTCTTTTTCTTTACTCAGTCTTATTCCTTATCTTCTTGTTAATCCACAGATCCAACGAAACATCTTCATCTCCGACACTCCTAACTTTCTATCTTGTTCTTTCTTTATTGCCCAGGTTTCTGGTTTATACATAATAATAATTATAATAATAAAGGTCTTTATTTGCACTTTTGTATACAAACATGTGCCTGATTAGGGCGAGATTTAGCTTAGAGCTATTCTTACATCAATGGTGGTCTTACAAATTTCTTATATGAGGGTTGTTTTTTCAGACAAAAAGTTTATAGACTTATTGTTTTTCAAAATTTGTCCTTACCAACCATTTGGTAAAACAGTTATTTCAGTCTTCAGTTGACACCTTTAAAATCGCTGTTTAAAGGCATCGGTGGCTTTTCTGGTTACTAGAATCGCTGCATTGCATTCTTGATCTTTGGGAATCTTTGGGTACCTACGTGAAGACGTTGTTAAGACTTAGGTCGGGACTATACATCAAGCAAACTGAAAGTGTGGAAACTTGTTCAAATACTTGGTGTTCTTCAAGTTAATAGACGGTTATATCCAAAAGACTTCTAGAAGTTAAATTCAAAATCCTTGATAATGAACAAAGATTTTAATATTTAATGTTTTCATCAAGTTAATGGACAAAAAAATGTTCCAAAAGTTCGCGATGTTCAATGTGTCTACTTGGTAGTGTTTAAGAAGTATCTAAACGCTTATCAAAGTTATCTAATCGCTAGTGTTCAAGAAGTAAACCAAAAGTTATCTTCAGAACGCTTGCTCTGTTCATCTGGTCTTCTAGTTAGTATACAAGAAGTAAACTATATAAGAAGAAATTTGCAGTGTTCAATGTATTAATTAGTAATGTTCAAGACGTAAGTAGTGCTTAAGAATTAAAACATTCAGTAACATTCAACACGCTTGAGATGTTCAATGTTCAATGTTTAACTTGGTAGTGTTCAAAAGTTCAAAAAGTAAGCTACAGCTACAGATAACGGGTGTAGTGGTGATGGCATGCATCGTTACCGCTCGCTGTTCACTGGGAATTGTAAGGTCTAGCTGCCAACTGACCAGATGATCCCCAGTTTCAACTTTGAGAGTCGATACCACGTCCGGCTAAGAGATAGAGCCGAGTGGACTGAGGACGGCTCTCAAAGAATTTTCGACGATGCAGGGATCAAGTACTTTACTGACGGATCTCGCACTTCAAAAGAAACCGGTGCAGGGGTCTGTGGTCCACGCAACCTTAGGCTGCACTTCAGCTTAGGAAAGGAGTCAACCGTATACCAGGCTGAAGTATTCGCCTTACTGGCTGCCGACCACGCCCGAGGCCGTGGCTGGAGAGGGGAGAGGATAACTTTCTTCTTTAGTTCCAAGCTGATCTGGGAGTGCATATAAAACCTCAATGAACTGGCTAGACACAACAGGGTCTTCTTGGAGTGGGTGCCAGGGCATAAGGGTTTTGAAGGTAATGAAACCGCGAACCTTCTGGCCAAGAAGGGAGCGGACACACATTCGTTGGTCCAGAACCTGCATTGGGACTGCCTAGAGCCTGGGTAAGGACCAAAATCAAGAACTGGGTCTGGGAAGAGTCGACCAAACACTGGAGTAATACTGTAGGACTGAGGCACTCGAAGCTGACGCTCAAAAGATACTCCAAAAAACTGACTTCTGACATCCTGAATCTTGGCAGAAGTCAGATAAGAGTACTGGTGGGCCTGCTCACTGGGCACGCACCATTCAGACTACACCTTCGAAGGATGGGGATTCTGACACAGGAACCCACCTCGTGCCGATTGTGCGCCATGAAAGATGAGACGGCAACTCACATTCTATTCGAGTGTGAGGCCTTGTACCATAAACGGTTCCTCATCTTCGGTGACACGAACCCTGAATCCTATCACCACCTTGAGGAGCTAGTCGCAGAACTCAAATCTCTTATAAAGGAAACTGCCCTGTGGCAACAGCAACTCAAGGAACTTGGGATACCTGGATTCAAGCCTACCTGAAGATCAGCGTGGTGTTGATTTTCAGCTGAGCAAACTAGAGTCCTGCACGCACTGGTGCATGTAAGGACTCTTGGTGCCGAACCTGGTCACAATATTCCCATAGGAAGCAGTGCTTAAAACATGGGGCTCCACTGGAGTGACCATGCCAGGTTTACTTAGATTAGATTAGAAGCTACAGCTATATATGTAGGACATTAATTCTGTTCAATTCTTTTACCGAAAGGAAGCAAAGTATAGCTATAACAGTTTAGTTCTTTGTACTTTAATCTATAATATTCCACTGATGCAATGCGTAACATTAAGTTCGTATCTTTTTACATAGAGGATAAAATTTACGACTTGAATGAACATTTGATGAAACTTCTTAAATACCTTAATATTAATTCCAACAGCAGTTAAGTGAATTAATTTAAATAATGAGCTATTAATTATACACCGTCGTATATAACTTTTCATCCACCCCCTACTTAAACTTGAACAAATTTAATGTGACTTTTATTAAAGTTGAAATTTATTAGAAGTTCGCATGTTCAAAAGAACTCACAATCGGAATTGCTCCATAAGCATAATACATAGTATAGATTAATCGTCACTGACATGTATGCAAATTTGACAAACTGCACACGATACTTTGTTGCATGCTTTTTGTTTACTAATCGAATTTTTAAATTACTTCTAACAACGAATTTAGCGTGCGATTTATTTTATCTGTCCTATAGAGTTATAACTTATATAAAATCGATTTTCTATAAAACAAGAAAAATAGAATACACCCATAATTTACAGTGACAACAATGACATTACTGGTATATGACAGCAATAACATAACTGACGTTTGACATCGATGAAATGTAACAGCAATGACAAGGAACATGATAGTGGGATCTGGATCTGGATCTGGATATTGGGGAAGGGGCGAGCTAGTGCTCAGCCAGCACAGAGGCCACATATGACCCATTGTGCATCCTCCCGTATGTAGGGATATCCTCACCTCACGCTGTCACCAGGCCTAGTGATTTAAAATAGGTGATGAGGCTCCCGAGGGGGATCTCCCTGACATCGGCTGGTGTAAGCCAGTACTTGCCCAACACGGATCTTCTGATTTCAGAAAAAGCAGAGCAGTCATACATTATGTATTCTACTGTTTTCTCTTCTTGTTCGCAGCCTCTGCATAGCGGCGATTCTGTTAATTTCATCCTAAAGAGATGTTGTCGCAATTGGCAGTGACCTGTTAAGATTCCCACAGCTGTTCGGAGATTTTTTCTGGTCAATGCCTTAAATTTTTTTGCTGTTTCGTCGCCAGGATGAGGTAATAACTCTATGGCCAGTCTACAGTTCGTAGTTTCATCCCAGCACTGTATAAATTTTTGGTGAGAGTGCTGTTTGATAAGGTCCACGACTGCAGACAGTGTTATCTTGGTAGATGGGCGAGGGCTAACATATTTGTAGCCCGCAGTCCTCCTTGCTAAATTGTTCGCAATGCGGTTGCCTTTAGAGTTCCCATGTCCTTTGATCCAGCTGAGAGTGACCACGTTATTCTGGCTGGCCTCAGTTAGAGATTGGTGACATTCTAGTACTAAACTCGAAGTGAAACGTGGTCTATTCAAGGTCAGTAGTGCTTGTCGGCAGTCTTTGTATATATTTATATTCCTGCCTGTGATGTTCCTATTGATTAATTCTTTTGCAGCTATGGTTATGCCTGTGAGTTCTGACTGAACCACACTTGACAAGCCATCCATAGCCCATTTTATTTTTAGGCTTAAGGATCTAGAGTAAATTCCACATCCTGCACCTTGCTTTGTGTTTGATCCATCCGTATATACGCTCAGAGCGTTCACTACGTTGGGGTCTGCTGTCTTGTTTGTTAATATTTTGTAGGGTTTGTCAAACACAAATCTTGGTGCGATGGCATCCGTGTCTGCCTGTAAGAGTGGTATCACTTTTATTACAATAAGAATGTTTGATTTGATTAAAAGTAGGCTTCGAATTTATTTAGTAATTTTGAATGACAACAATGACATTACTGGTATATGACAGCAATGACATAACTGATGTTCGACATCGATGAAAAGTGACAGCAATGACACAACTGATGTTTGACATCGATGAAATGTGACAGTAATGACAAATATGAGAATAAACGTCAACTATAATAAAAAATTACCATAAAACAATAATTGCGTGATGTATAAAGCAATGACGTCTCTAACATTCATTATATTGCATAGAAAACATTAATTGGGTTAGATATTACAACTTGCCGATGATAATTACCTTTTACCTCCCTCGGGAATCATATCAATCAAAAAGGAAATACGATTTAACTGGTGCACATGCAATCTGAATATTTTTTATACTTATTTAGCGTGTTTCTGAAAATGTATTTAACTTATAATTTTATTTTCAAATTGTTCAATGGAACAAAAAATGTGCTGTAATGAGATTTAAAACGGCACGATAACTAATGTTATTATGTTTTAGAGGTTTATATAGGGTTGAGTATCATTGAAAGTAGGAAAACTGTCCAAAAAATTGCTTTTTTAAGTTAGTAGATGTTTATATCAAAGAAGCTTCTAAATCTCAGGCAGTTTTCAATACTCGGTGTTCAAGAAGTATCCTGTTATTTTGCATTTTCTTCTTTTTTTTTCTAATTCTTCTTCTTCTTTTTTGTCTCAGCCTTATCCAAAGCCTAATTAGAGTCAGCGTTAGCCTTCTGTACCATTTTTCCACCTGTCTCTATTCAGTGAAATTTTTTCTTTAGTAAAGCTTTATATCTGGTGATAAATTTGATAGATTTAATATGAACGTTATCAATATGAGTATCATTAAAATTAGTGTTAATGATTGCTACTCATATGTAGAACATTGAGTTACCCTTTAATTTCACTCAATATCCTGGTCTACATATTCCTGAATAATTTAAACAACAAGTTGGGGCTTTCGACCAAAATGGTGTTGTTTATGGAACATGACAAGATGTCGCGATATAACAGTAATTAATGTTTCTGCATTGGTAAATAATCGAGGGAGAGTTTATGATAGCGATAGTCGACCAGATAGTGCGGACACTGAATCATTAGGTTATGATATATAATGTTACTGGCTTGTTTGTATTGTGTTCTATTACATAGGAATATTATATCAACAGGATTATGGCCTTGGGACAGGTGTGAATCTATTCTCTTGTTATTTAATCAATTACGGATTATATTGTTTCATAGTGAATACTAAATTAGCTTTGATTTTATCGGTTATATCTTCTTTTTATGCTTATAGATAGTCTTATGCCTTTTTTTAAGTTAGAGCACATGGTATATACTTAAATATGAAGCTTTAAGCATGTAGCTTTAAGCATGTACTACCTACTAGATATAGCTTTCTGTGCTAGCAATGGGAAATTGATGTGTGAGAAAGAATAAAGCTGGAGTATGCTACCTATCTCACGCAGTTAATTTGGCTAATTAGAGGAATGGAGAAAAGTACTCTCTAGCCATTTAGCTAACAGAGCTAAAGAAGTAGCATATCCTAAATATACTTTATTCTCTATTGCACATCAGTCTAGTATCGTTAACATAAAGGGCTGTCTCAAGTAGTGTTCAAAACTAAAGACAACCTTTCGTGTTGCGGGTGCAAGATTGGTGTGCTAAAGGGATAGAATTATTATAAGTATATGTTATCTCTTTCACGACATTAACTTAAGTGGCTGGTTAGATGGAGGGCAGTACACATTAGTCCGTCTCACTAACGCTTTGACAGAGACAGTATATCCTAACATTCTTGTTTCTTTTTTGTTCAACAGTATCGCATTGGCAGCATGAAAGTTGGTTTTTAGTTACAAGTATCTTCTACCGGAATCAGCGTGTCGTGCTATCGGTGCGAGACGAAAAGAAGTATATTGGAAGAGCTACTGCTATAGAGATAGCATATCTTAGTATACTTTTTTGCATCCCAGTCTAGCACCACGAAAAGTTGTCTTTAGCTTTAAGTATATACTGCTAACGACAGCCTTCCTGCCAATGCGAAACTGATGTGTGAGGGAAAAAAACTATATTGGGGAAAAAGAGTACACATCAGTCAGTCGAGCTAACGCTGCAACAAAGATATTCTTATTTTTGCACACCAGAAGCGCATGGATACACGAAAAGATGTCTTTAGCTTCGCACACACACTACTAGAGATAGCATTTCTACCTGTGTGAGACTTGTGTGCGAGAGAAAAAGGATGTTTGAGATATATGCTATTTCTATCACCCCGTTAACTGGTGGGATTTAGAAGAATACTTATCTGTCGGTCAACTAATGGTGCAAAAGAGGACAACGATATCATACATGATTCCAAGTACTTCTTTTTGGTTAAGGATCTGTTTGGATTTGAGGTGGACTTTGCTTTGGTAAGCGCACAGACTTGTTGGTACTAATGAATGCCTTAATGATGTCCGGAAGATACTTTTGTACATTTTGCAAGTCCAATTGAAGAAAGATTTGTTTCAATCTTCGATAATTCTCGTCCTTAACGAGCGTATGGAGTTCTACGGTTTCCAACGAATATAAACTTCATTAATTATGTATAGGCAAAGATGATTAGAGTAGAAGAACCACCTTAGAATTTACAACAACTGGCTATTGCTCTGCGCCACATATGGATAAATTTACCTCAACTCTTCATCGATAATTTAATCAAAACAATGCAAATAGAGTTAGTGCTCTACCTGGACAACTCGTGTAGTAACTGAACTGGTTACTAGTGGTCAAACTATCAGAAAAAGATTGCATGTATTGCATTAATTTATATGTAAAAAAAAGCTCTTCATACACTTGATGCTCGTGCAAGCAAACATCACTAGATAATCGAAGACAGTGATGGAAATTTGGAAAACTGGTTTTCTTGTCTGTTTACTTTTAAGTCAAGGTTTCGCTTTGTCAACGATGGTCGAATAAGGGTATGGAGGAAGAAAGGTCAATGATGTGATGAATGTTGCATGGTTCCAACAACTTCTTTTGGTTGAGGATCTGTTTAGGTTTGAGGTGAACTTTGCTTTAGTGGGCTCACAAACTTGGTGGAACTAAATGACGTCTGAATGATACTATTCATGAAACTAGAGCCTATCGTTGTAAATTTTGAAGGCTCAATTAATGATAATGCTCGGCTGCATAGTTCTAGAATCGTTAACGAGTCTAAAGAGTTCCAGATATTCATCGAATGGAGAGCCAGAACATTTTTTGGCAAAGATGTTAAGACAGCTGAACAGACTAAAAAACTGCCTTATAGTTTACAACAAATGGCTACTGCTTTGCATCACATATGGATAGATTTACCTCAACTCTTTATCAATGGTGTAGCTTAATTAAACCTTTAAAGGTTAAAATGGACGTTGGGCGCCAATTTGTAACCCTTAACTTACCCTAGGCTAGCTCCTGGGTTCGTGGCTTCCTTCTGAGTCTTTATCAATCCTCACCAAACATTAATTTAAGGGTTACAAATTGGCGCCCAACGTCCTTTTTAACCTTTAAAATTACATTGACGGTGGGCGCCAATTTGTAACCCTTAAATTACCCTAGGCTAGCTCCTGAGGGACGTGGCTTCCTTCTGAGTCTTTACCAACCCTCCCCAAACATTAAGGGCGCCAAGTACAGACAAACAAATAAAAAACGATAAAATCAGTTTTAATCAGTTAAGTAAAAATTAAAAAAAAATAATTAATTTAATCTCTTATCTTTGGTTAATTTGGATTCTTCCTGTTTGAGCTTGGTTTATTGTGGATCGGATCTGCTCTAAACCCAAACGTGGATGAAAGTGATTTTCCTTAATAGGGCCCTTCTTTGATGTTGTAATAACCTAAATGAAGGGCAAAGGTAATCAGAAAATATTTCTGATTTTATTTAGAATCGAAGATAAAATGGATTTTTCTAACGAAGTAACAAACTTTCTCCTACCAAATCGACGCGAACAAACCCTCCACACCGGTGCGATAAAATTGAAATAAATAAAAATATAGTCAGGAGGATATACTCAAAAACGAACGTTACAATGGTTCATTTAGAACAATACAAATAGATTCGTTCCTCTACTGAACTAACTCTTTACTAAAACTGCCAGATAATAAAAATTTCTGATGCTAGATATTACAAAAACAATTTTTAATGTCTCGAGTGGCTATTTTGTTCATTTTAGAACCTTGTATGTATTTCTTTGCAGAATTTAAACTAAAGGCTAATTTCTCTCTTATTCTAAGTTAAATATGTTAATTTTAAATGGTATTAAGAAGTTTCTAATAGAAAAATTTCTTTTGAATACGTAGCTGTTGAATATAAATCATTCTATTTCATACCCGCGAAGTAATCAACAACTTATTAACCTTGTTATATAAAACCTTAACAAAGTTGCTAATTAGTACGTTTAGCAGATTAATTATCTGTCAGAAACTGATTAATTTTCTAGTTAATGTAATGGACGTCAAAGAGTAATAATTTAATAAGTTAGAGAGCTTTGACCTTTCAGTCTGTGTTACGAAGTTGAAATTCGTCCAAAGTATATAACAATAACTTTCATATGAACGGTTTTATTGCCAATTTAATGGGGAACTTGTTTTGATAGTTCCTTTTGTATCTGAAATTAAAATATTAATGAATATCAACGTTCATTAATTATTTCTGACAAAAACATTGTAGGAGTGTACAATATCTTTAAAGGATTTTTATTAATCAAATTAATTTTTAATAATTAATGTAAAGAAATATGAAAATTTCAATGATCAAGTTCACGTCAGCAACATGTTGTAGACCTTTAATCGCATAGCAACTTTTTGTTGTGTTTCACCTTTATTTATCTAGCGCACTATTTAAGTTTATTGTGGGGTTTTTAAGACCTTTCTTCCTCCATGCCCTTATTCGACCATCGTTGACATATAAGCGAAACCTTGACTTAAAAGTAAACAGACAGTTTTCCAAATTCCCATCACTGTCTTCGATTTATCTATTGATGTTTGCTTGCACGAGCATCAAGTTTGTGAAGAGCTTCTTTTTACATATAAATTACGTACATGCAATATTTTTCTGATAGTTTGACCACTAATAACCAGTTCAGTTACTGGACGAGTTGTCCCAGTAGAGCAGTGACTCTATTTGCATTGTTCTGATTGAATTATCGATGAAGAGTTGAGGTAAATTTATCCATTTGGGGCGCAGAGCAATAGCCAGTTGTTGTAAATTCTAAGGTGGTTCTTCTAGTCTATTCAACTGTTTTAACACCTTTGCCTATACATATTCATTGAAGTTTATATTCGTTGGAAACCTTAGAACTCCATACGCTCGTTATAAGGATTTTAGAACGGTGTGGACGAGAATTATCGAAGATTCCAATTGCACTAGCAGAATGTACAAAAGTATCTTCCGGACATCATTAAGGCATTTATTAGTACCAACAAGTCTGTGCGCTTACCAAAGCAAAGTCCATTCGACCATCGTTGCCATGTAAGCGAAACCTTGACTTATCGGTAAAAATACAAGACATCCAGTTTTCCAAATTCCCATTACGGTGTTCAATCACCCACTGATGTTTGTTTTCTTCTGGAAATAATAATAGTAAAACAGTCTTAAGCAGTAGTGGTAACTCTTTTTTGTCTTCAACCATGTACGCTGCAGACCCATCAAACATATATCTCTTTTCCATGCACTACCTGCCACACTTTGTGAGACTTTTAATCGCATAGCAACTTTTTGTTGCGTTTCACCTTCTTTTATCTAGCACACTATTTAAGTTAATTGTGCGGTTGTTAAGAGTCTCTCTTCTTTGAATAAGACAACATTTTTCAGTTTTTCTAATTCTCATTAAGGTATTCGATGGGATCTTCTCTTGGCGGTTTGACTGCTTTAACTTGTCCAGTTGATACACAAAAAGTTATGTTAATTTGAAAACCCAAATATGTGTCCGATTACCTCTGGCAGTAAAAACAATAAAACAGTCTTAATTACCAGTGGTAACTCTTTCTTGTCCTTCACTATGAGTTTACGATGCAGACTTATAAATAACATGTCTATTCCTTGCCACACTTTGTGAGACTTTTTGTTGCTAGGCGAATTTATCCAGTACACAAGTTAAGGTATTTCTGCGGTTGCTAAACATCACTGAGCCATTTCAAAGCTTCTTTAAATAGAAATTTTAGCAACAAAGCATTTTACACAAAAATGTATGCTAGCAAATTTTCGATAAAACGCTTCGTTTTCGAGATGAGTAAATTGAATGCGATTTTTTTAACTTTTATAACAGCCTTTTACAAATCTGTAAATATCTCAAAAACCATAAATGGCACAAAAATCGTTTTAACGTTTTTGGAAAGAAAATTAAATTTTACACAAAAAAGTATTCTTGAGTTTTTTTGAAAAAACTAATCCTTTTCGAGATATACAGGATCAAAAAAAAAGTTTGTAAATATAAATTTGATCTCAGTTTTTCTGTCATAACTTTTAAAGTTTTTATTTAAAATCAGATTTTTATATGTTTTTTGATAAAGAATTTAATTCTACACAAAAAAGTATTTTTAGGTTTTTTCAAAAAAACTAATCCTTTTCGAGATATACAGGATCAAACAAAAAGTTTGTAAATATAAATTTGATCTCAGATTTTCTGTCATAGCTTCTAAAGTTTTTAATTAAAATAAGATTTTTTGATGCTTTTTGATGTAGAATTTAATTTTACACAAAAAAGTATTCTTGAGGTTTTACGAAAAAACTGATACTTTTCGAGATATACAGGGTCAAACAAAAAGTCCTAGAAACAACCGTTAGCTATAATAGCCCTCTCGCGCGTTCTGAGTCCGCAAAAAGGAAGCCTTTATAATTTTATGTCGTTGGTAAAAGATTTATTAAGTTTTAGATCATCAGATTAGCTATTTGTCAGCGAAGGTTCCGTTTGTCGTGTGTACGTTCATATGCATTTAGTAAAAACTTATTATTTTAATAATTCCAATTTTATTATAGGTAAAGAATATTGTGTGGCTTAAAGCTATTAAGAAATACAAATTACAACTTTTGAGCACTGTAGTAACGCTATCTATGTGTCATTCTACAATGTTGAAAATTGTTTATTTTGCAAAATAGTTTATACAGTTTATTAAATAGGAACATAAGCAATCTTTAATAATGAGAATTGATTTTGTTGTCAAAATTTTTAAAAGGATGTTATATTTTCCAGGTGAGGGAAGTTGCAATTCAAATGACGGTGTCTCGGATCTCCGCTACGGAAAATTGGGATCAGCAACAGCAGGAAGCGGTTCTGAAGACGAGGGTGCGACGAATACATCCGGACATTCAGAAAGCGATAACTGTAAGAAAAAACATAGACGAAATAGAACTACATTTACTACATATCAACTACACGAACTAGAAAGAGCATTTGAGAAAAGTCATTATCCTGATGTTTATAGTAGAGAAGAATTAGCTATGAAAGTTAATCTACCTGAGGTTAGAGTACAGGTATGTTAATATTTAATTTCATTTATAAATTTCTAAATGTAAACTCTATCTGATACAATCAGAATTGATAAATAGCAATTAATTAAAATATGGTAACCGGATTCCGTCAGTCGGTTACGTGGTTATTTGACATTTGCAATCGTATTAGTGAGCTCAGGAATTAAGGCTGACTAAAAAGCGTCAATCCAACACGAGATCGAGAGCGTAATCCGATTGTTTCGTTAGAGATGTCTTGTTAGTTCACTGCTGTGATAAATTGCTTTTGTAATCCGCCAGGTGTCTCCCTCTCTAGAACATTTTAAATTACACTTATATATAAATTTTAGAAAGTATACAAACAAGAATATATTAGATGATATTGATTAAAAAAAATTTGCATCCAGTAGGACATTTACCTTTACGCGGTAACGCTCTACTACTAAGCTATCAGAGATATGTCAGAAATTATATTTACATTTATATAAGTAAGTTTCAATAACACAACAAAAACTAAAACTTATTAAAATGTCTTTTCATTAGTGATTGGAGAGACGTAACCTCTACTGTACTGATGAGCTCTAATAGAGCGAAACATAGTGTCTGCAGTTTCGTCTTACTTAACTGACTAAAACTGTCAGCAAATTACTCAATTTTCTAAGCTACACTGATATACTGACCACGATATTAACACTGTGATTATGGACATAATAGCTTTTAGAATCCAATTAACTATCACATAATAGCTAAACGTAAGGTAATGTAAAAGCATTCATATTTCGTTGATTTTTCTTAATTTAAGTTTCGACAATTACACAATATTCTTTAATTTATTTTATAAAAATTTAATACATAAAAAGTAAAATATGACCAATAATTAAGGAGTTACAATACGGGATCATACCCTCTTTCTTGATTTTTATATATCGTAACAAGGATAGAAGAATAAGTACCTGCTCAAGCTCTTAAAAGCTCTTAAAAAGTTATACCTCCACTGTTTATAGAAGTAAGATTTTGGCCTAAATTCAGTAAATAGAAGCTAGAATTTAATAGCTAGGGTCTGTTTGAAGCTTGGTGAGGATGGATAGATATTCTGATTGGTCTTGTAAGGAAAGAAGCTAGAATTTAATAGCTAGTGTCTATTTGAAGCTTAGTGAAGATGGAGTAGATATTCTGTTGGACCTTGTGAGAAAAGTCATAAATCAATAGAAGCTAGAATTTAATCGCTAGTGTCTGTTTGAAGCTTTGTGAGGATGGGATAGATATTCTGATGGGTCTTGTGAGAAGAGAAGCTAGAATTTAATAGCTAGTGTCTATTTGAATCTTGGTAAAGATGTAGTAGATATTCTGTTGGAACTTGTGAGAAAAGTCATAAATCAATAGAAGCTAGAATTTAATCGCTAGTGTCTGTTTGAAGCTTGGTGAGGATGGGATAGATATTCTGATGGGTCTTGTGAGAAAAGAAACTAGAATTTAATAGCTAGTGTCTATTTGAAGCTTGGTAAAGATGTAGTAGATATTCTGTTGGAACTTGTGAGAAAAGTCATAAATCAATAGAAGCTAGAATTTAATCGCTAGTGTCTGTTTGAAGCTTGGTGAGGATGGGATAGATATTCTGATGGGTCTTGTGAGAAAAGAAGCTAGAATTTAATAGCTAGTGTCTATTTGAAGCTTGGTGAAGATGGAGTAGATATTCTGTTGGACCTTGTGAGAAAAGTCATAAATCAATAGAAGCTAGAATTTAATCGCTAGTGTCTGTTTGAAGCTTTGTGAGGATGGGATAGATATTCTGATGGGTCTTGTGAGAAAAGAAACTAGAATTTAATAGCTAGTGTCTATTTGAATCTTGGTAAAGATGTAGTAGATATTCTGTTGGAACTTGTGAGAAAAGTCATAAATCAATAGAAGCTAGAATTTAATCGCTAGTGTCTGTTTGAAGCTTTGTGAGGATGGGATAGATATTCTGATGGGTCTTGTGAGAAAAGAAACTAGAATTTAATAGCTAGTGTCTATTTGAATCTTGGTAAAGATGTAGTAGATATTCTGTTGGAACTTGTGAGAAAAGTCATAAATCAATAGAAGCTAGAATTTAATCGCTAGTGTCTGTTTGAAGCTTTGTGAGGATGGGATAGATATTCTGATGGGTCTTGTGAGAAGAGAAGCTAGAATTTAATAGCTAGTGTCTATTTGAATCTTGGTAAAGATGTAGTAGATATTCTGTTGGAACTTGTGAGAAAAGTCATAAATCAATAGAAGCTAGAATTTAATCGCTAGTGTCTGTTTGAAGCTTGGTGAGGATGGGATAGATATTCTGATGGGTCTTGTGAGAAAAGAAGCTAGAATTTAATAGCTAGTGTCTATTTGAAGCTTGGTGAAGATGGAGTAGATATTCTGTTGGACCTTGTGAGAAAAGTCATAAATCAATAGAAGCTAGAATTTAATCGCTAGTGTCTGTTTGAAGCTTTGTGAGGATGGGATAGATATTCTGATGGGTCTTGTGAGAAAAGAAACTAGAATTTAATAGCTAGTGTCTATTTGAAGCTTGGTGAAGATGGAGTAGATATTCTGTTGGACCTTGTGAGAAAAGTCATAAATCAATAGAAGCTAGAATTTAATCGCTAGTGTCTGTTTGAAGCTTGGTGAGGATGGGATAGATATTCTGATGGGTCTTGTGAGAAAAGAAGCTAGAATTTAATAGCTAGTGTCTATTTGAAGCTTGGTGAAGATGGAGTAGATATTCTGTTGGACCTTGTGAGAAAAGTCATAAATCAATAGAAGCTAAAATTTAATCGCTAGTGTCTGTTTGAAGCTTTGTGAGGATGGGATAGATATTCTGATGGGTCTTGTGAGAAAAGAAACTAGAATTTAATAGCTAGTGTCTATTTGAATCTTGGTAAAGATGTAGTAGATATTCTGTTGGAACTTGTGAGAAAAGTCATAAAACAATAGAAGCTAGAATTTAATCGCTAGTGTCTGTTTGAAGCTTTGTGAGGATGGGATAGATATTCTGATGGGTCTTGTGAGAAAAGAAGCAAGAATTTAATAGCTAGTGTCTATTTGAAGCTTGGTGAAGATGGAGTAGATATTCTGTTGGACCTTGTGAGAAAAGTCATAAATCAATAGAAGCTAGAATTTAATCGCTAGTGTCTGTTTGAAACTTTGTGAGGATGGGATAGATATTCTGATGGGTCTTGTGAGAAAAGAAACTAGAATTTAATAGCTCGTGTCTATTTGAAGCTTGGTGAAGATGGAGTAGATATTCTGTTGGACCTTGTGAGAAAAGTCATAAATCAATAGAAGCTAAAATTTAATCGCTAGTGTCTGTTTGAAGCTTTGTGAGGATGGAGTTGATGTTCTGTAGAAGCTGGTAAAAAAAGTAAAGGGAATGTGCAAGAATGTGTTAACTGATGTTGCATACTTTAAAAATTTGGAAGAGAATAGTTAAGAAGAGGCTAAGAAAAGAAACAGGTAAAAGAAAAGAGCAATTTTGATTTATGCCAAGGAGAGGAATAAAGGAATGCTGTTTTTGCTGTGGGTGAATGATGGAGAGATCTTGTAAAATGAAGCGTAATACTTTAGAAACCTACAGAAAGCGAATGACCACGTGGCTAAGCATGAAATGTAAAAATGTATGCAAGTAAAAGGTGTGCCAGAGAAGTATGTCCTATTTATGTAAGAAATGTGTGAGAGAACAAAAATACCAGAGATGGAGTGCATGTGGGGCTCCACCAGGGTGCTGTGCCCTAATCTATGAGATGCATGTTAAGACTGAACGGATAATAGGTGAAGGACCATAGAAAGTGATGTATGGGGATCATATTGTGGAAGAGAGATTGGAAGGAAAATTTGAGAAATAAAGAAAAGTGTTTGAGAGAGAGTAAGACAAAGACTGAGTACCTATATGAAAACAGATGAACTTAAAATCAATTTTCAGGACCAAGTGCTGCTAGTTGTCAAAAACTTCAAATATTTAGGGACTGTGCTAGAAAAGAATGGAGGGTAAAGGAGTGAGATTAATCATAGAATTGAGTGTGCATATAGATGAACTTGAGAAAAATGAGTGCTGTTTCGCGTGACAGGAATGTAAGTGTTAATTTGCGCGTTAAGTTGCAGATGGAGTGGTATCATAACATGACTTTTTAATGAATCCATCGTTCAATTTAGTCTTACTAACGAAATATTACAAACTGTTAAATCTACAGAAGTAGTATTACCAACTAGACCAAACTATATACATGTAGGTAATTCTTAATAGTAAATACAAAGGTTTCCTTCTTAGTAGAGGAAATATCTTTTGGAAATAGTTCTCGTTTACATGGATATAATATTTGGCGCTGTCGTCATAGATAAGTTTATGACCTTGATTAAGTGGTGCATTTAAATTTAGCGTGACTTTAGCAGCACCATTATTAAACACGACATTCAGAATTATTTTATCAGCAGCTGAGACGCACGAGGACCCTTATTTCCTGATATTTATTAGCAATCACGCTCAGCACTAGCCTTTTCTTACCCCGTGCCAGCCTTCGTGATCTTATTAATTATGCGAACTACCCTTGCATGCCGTTCTAACGGTTTTGGTCCCCCATTCTGTGTTGGTTTACAGCCGAATCGCTAGCCCTGTATAATGTAAGATAAATTAATTTTATTGCCGACTAAACAGTCGAAGATTGTTGTCGGTATGGCACGCGATGCGACATGTATTTGTACACGCCAAGCAAGCAATGTTGTCAAATTTTACTAATTTGCAATAATTCACAACTCCAAACAAACTTACATTACCCCAAACAGTAATTTCCTTCTTTAAAACTTCCCACTGCTAGTTGTGGTTGATAACAATGACCATAATGTTAATTTACTATCTATGGATTGGTATCACTGTTACTGTCAATGTTACCTGTCAGCTATATGCAGATTTAGTTAAAAACGTGCTTTTCATTTCTCCTGCACAAGGTTTACCCTAAGCAACCATAAACAAAATTGATTTTTTAAAGTTTTCTACCATGCTTTTCATATGAAGATATGAGGATAGACTGCTATAAAACTGCCTGGTCTACGAGTCACCACGCCGGAGATGATCAACAAAGTCCATGATATGATTATGGCAGATTGTCGAGTCAAGCTTCTCGAGTAAGTAGAGGCCCTAAACATTTCTTACGAACACGTACACAACATTATCCAACATCATTTGGACATAAAAAAGCTATTCGCGCTTTGGGTGCCTCGTTTGATTACAATCGACCAAATGCGAAAACGTGTGACCACTTCGGAGATGCTTTTGGTGATGATCGCAAGGATTTTTTTCGCCGATTTATCACCGTTGATGAGACCTGGGTGCATTATTACACACCGGAAACCAAAGAACAGTCGAAACAGTGGCGCAAACGCGGCGAAGGCACGCCGAAGAAGGTAAAAAGTGCACATTCGGCCCGGATAGTGATGGCGACTGTTTTCTGGGATGCGAAGGGCATCATCCACTTCGATTACATGGGTGGTGGTTGGAATCCCTATGTAAATACCGATCCGTATGTGTAGGTTTTCTATACACTGTGTGGCTCAATGATCTTCCTTTTCGTGATAATAACACATCAAGGAACGCCAGTTTGTTGTTGTCTTCGATTTCCATCGTAAACTGTATCTTTTCATGGATGCTGTTAATGTGTGTCAGAAATTCTTGCAATTTATCCTGCCCATGGCTCCATATTACAAATGTGTTATCTACATATCTATACCAAACTTTTGGCTTGTATGGGGCACTGTCCAACGCAAGTTGTTCGAACTTTTCCATAAAGAAATTTGCTATTACCGGGCTGAGAGGGCTTCCCATTGCTACTCCTTCGATCTGTTCGTAAATCTTATTGTCCCATGAAAAATAAGTGGTGGTGAGGCAATGTTTAAACAAATTGGAGATTCCTCTGGGAATTTATCATCTATATGTTCCATTGCATTGCTTAGGGGAACTTTTGTAAAGAGAGATACTACATCAAAACTTACTAATATATCATTCTCTTCAAGAACTAAGTCTTTCATTTTTGAAATAAAATGGGTGGAATCTTTGACATACGAATCAGTAAGTCCGATGTATGGTTTCAGGAGTGATGACAGGTGTTTAGCCAAATCATATGTCGGTGAACCAGTGGTGCTTACAATGAGACGCAGCGGAATGTTGGCTTTGTGTATCTTTAGCAAACCATAGAGTTTTGGTATAGCAGCTTCACTTTTACAAATTAATTTCTTTGTCTGTTCTTCTAGACTTGACTTCTTCTCTAAGGTCTTTGTTGTTCTAATTACGCGTTGTGTTGGATCATTGCGTAACTCCTTGTAACTGCTAGGATCTAGTAAATCATTTATCTTTTCCTTATACTCTGCGGTATTTATTACAACAGTCGCATTTCCCTTGTCCGCTGCTAACACCAGTATACTCTCATCCTTGTTTAGATCTTGAACTGCTCTTAACTCCCTAGGCTTTAGGTTACTTTTGGGTGGTTTGGCCTTTTATAGCAAAGTTGCCGCCCTTAGCCAGTACGGAGACCTCATCTGGAGACAAGTTCCGATTGCTAACATTAATCACTGTTCTCTGAGTGTCTAGCGTTTGCTTTGATCCAATGTTTCTCGTTAATCTTTCAAATTTGTCTTTTTGGCGGTCGGTGTTTCTTTGTAGTTCATTTTCCATGCTTCTATATGATATTGCATCAAATTTATCCCAGTCTGTTCGGTGAAGTCTGTTGCTTAGCTGATAAAAGATTCCTAATAGTTTAGTATCGACCTCTGCTAAATTTCTTCTGGTGGTTTGTATCCTCTCTCTGAGCAGAGCTTTTTCCGTTCGGTTATAAATTCTTCGAGCTTGAGCAGATCTTATTACTTGTTTCGCTTTCAAGAGGAAGCAGTCAAGATTAACAAAACATGGGTCCCGATAATAAAGAGTGCGAAAACTTTACCCTTAACGAACAACACCGACCAGAACCGATTGGAATCGAAAGCAACTGTGGCCCCGCCCACTTCCTTCCCGACGTATAAATACGAGCTGTGATCACGCAAAGCTTAGTAAGTCGCAGACTGTCAACCACGAAGCAACTTCTGAAGATGCCAACCGCTCGTGTTGGCGAAACGTCAAGTCAGCAAAACAATCGACGCCGGCCTAATAGCCCAAAAACCATTGATACAACATGTAATATTGTTTACAGGGAAGCGTTGACCCAATAAATTTAATGGCTTTTGTTATTTTTCTTTAATCTCCGTGCTAAGCCGGGG
Source organism: Altica lythri (assembly GCA_964028335.1). Classification (NCBI taxonomy): domain Eukaryota; kingdom Metazoa; phylum Arthropoda; class Insecta; order Coleoptera; family Chrysomelidae; genus Altica; species Altica lythri. Next base: position 6,941,065 of record OZ034809.1, read on the forward strand.
TGGGCTGCTAGTTTTAAATAAATTTAAAATAATTATGAGACTATTTATTAATATAGTTCACGCATCAATAAAAACCAAATTCCTGTATGATTTAATTGTAATATAATTGCAGTTTAGTTTCATTGGTCGATGATTATTTTTATTGGTCAAGCGCAAAATGTAAAAACGTAGTTTTTTGTCATTTATGTTTCACGTTTGAAACGAAAATTTAATTGGACATTTTCAGTTCAGTGCTCATTTCTGATAAAGAGGTATAATTGAAAATATTTCATTTGAGTGGAAAAATGAAAACATTTTTGTCTGTCGCATTGATGAAACGGTCATTTGCTTTTATTAACAACTACATTTTTTTTTCTCTGAAATTTACATGCAAATTAAAATTTTGTTTAAAATTGCATTTTATTGAAGTTTATCAATAAAATTTTAATCAAATAATATATTTTTAATATAAATATTTTACAACTGCTTTTAGTTTTCATCATAAATTATTTAAATTTATTGTTAATAACAGCATTTATACACAATAATTACTCAAAAATTAAATCACCAAGAGAAGCCAGGGAAATTCTGGATAAAAAAATTGTAGATTGTAGATTATTGTAGCCTGTAAGTGGGATTGATTTACCTAAGTAATCTTATTAATCGCTTATGATATAAGTTTGTAAGCTGATCAGGATCTAAGAAAAAAGAAGAAGATGAAGAAGATAATGAAGAAGACGATGAAGAAGACGATGAAGAAGATGATGAAGAAGATAATGAAGAAGATGATGAAAAAGAAGAAGCAGGAGGAGAAGGAGAAGAATGAGAAGAAGAAGAAGAAGAAGAAGAAAAAGAAGAAGTTCACAGGAATGTGTTGTTGGTAGGTGTGCTGGTTATAAGGACCCTATTGTAGGACTTATGTCCTTTTCAGACAGTGGATGGAAAGAGTTGGACGGAGTTAGCCAATAACAGTTTGGTGTTACTTCCTCTGTTGCTTCGGTGTTTTTTGGATCCAAAACTCCTTGAACACCAAAATTCTTCTTTTTATTCTTTAGTGTTAGTGTAGGTGATCTTATTAATCGCTTATGATGTAAGTTTGTAAGCTGATCAGGATCTAAGAAAGAAGAAGAAGATGAAGAAGATGATGAAGAAGACGATGAAGAAGATGTTGAAGAAGATGATGAAGAAGAAGAAGAAGGAGGAGGGGAAGCAGAAGAATGAGAAGAAGAAGAAGAAGTAAAAGAAGAAGTTCACAGGAATGTGTTGTTGTAGGTGTGCTGGTTGTAAGGACTTATGTCCTTTTCAGACAGTGGATGGAAAGAGTTGGATGGAGTTAGCCGCTCCCACAAACTTCTTCTTCCAATAACAGTTTGGTGTTACTTCCTCTGTTGCTTCGGTGTTTTTTGGATCCAAAACTCCTTGAACACCAAAATTCTTCTTTTTATTCTTTAGTGTTAGTGTAGGTGATCTTATTAATCGCTTATGATGTAAGTTTGTAAGCTGATCAGGATCTAAGAAAGAAGAAGAAGATGAAGAAGATGATGAAGAAGACGATGAAGAAGATGTTGAAGAAGATGATGAAGAAGAAGAAGAAGGAGGAGGGGAAGCAGAAGAATGAGAAGAAGAAGAAGAAGTAAAAGAAGAAGTTCACAGGAATGTGTTGTTGTAGGTGTGCTGGTTGTAAGGACTTATGTCCTTTTCAGACAGTGGATGGAAAGAGTTGGATGGAGTTAGCCGCTCCCACAAACTTCTTCTTCCAATAACAGTTTGGTGTTACTTCCTCTGTTGCTCCGGTGTTTTTTGGATCCAAAACTCCTTGAACATCAAAATTCTTCTTTTTTTTTCTTTAGTGTTAGTGTAGGTGATCTTATTAATCGCTTATGATGTAAGTTTGTAAGCTGATCAGGATCTAAGAAAGAAGAAGAAGATGAAGAAGATGATGAAGAAGACGATGAAGAAGATGTTGAAGAAGATGATGAAGAAGAAGAAGAAGGAGGAGGAGAAGCAGAAGAATGAGAAGAAGAAAAAGAAGTAAAAGAAGAAGTTCACAGGAATGTGTTGTTGGTAGGTGTGCTGGTTGTAAGGACTTATGTCCTTTTCAGACAGTGGATGGAAAGAGTTGGATGGAATTAGCCGCTCCCACAAACTTCTTCTTCCAATAACAGTTTGGTGTTACTTCCTCTGTTGCTCCGATGTTTTTTGGATCCAAAACTCCTTGAACACCAAAATTCTTCTTTTTATTCTTTAGTGTTAGTGTAGGTGATCTTATTAATCGCTTATGATGTAAGTTAGTAAGGTGATCAGGATCAGAGAAAGAAGAAGAAGATGAAGAAGATGATGAAGAAGACGATGAAGAAGATGTTGAAGAAGATAATGAAGAAGAAGAAGAAGGAGGAGGGGAAGCAGAAGAATGAGAAGAAGAAGAAGAAGTAAAAGAAGAAGTTCACAGGAATGTGTGGTTGTAGGTGTGCTGGTTGTAAGGACTTATGTCCTTTTCAGACAGTGGATGGAAAGAGTTGGATGGAGTTAGCCGCTCCCACAAACTTCTTCTTCCAATAACAGTTTGGTGTTACTTCCTCTGTTGCTCCGGTGTTTTTTGGATCCAAAACTCCTTGAACATCAAAATTCTTCTTTTTTTTTCTTTAGTGTTAGTGTAGGTGATCTTATTAATCGCTTATGATGTAAGTTTGTAAGCTGATCAGGATCTAAGAAAGAAGAAGAAGATGAAGAAGATGATGAAGAAGACGATGAAGAAGATGTTGAAGAAGATGATGAAGAAGAAGAAGAAGGAGGAGGAGAAGCAGAAGAATGAGAAGAAGAAAAAGAAGTAAAAGAAGAAGTTCACAGGAATGTGTTGTTGGTAGGTGTGCTGGTTGTAAGGACTTATGTCCTTTTCAGACAGTGGATGGAAAGAGTTGGATGGAATTAGCCGCTCCCACAAACTTCTTCTTCCAATAACAGTTTGGTGTTACTTCCTCTGTTGCTCCGATGTTTTTTGGATCCAAAACTCCTTGAACACCAAAATTCTTCTTTTTATTCTTTAGTGTTAGTGTAGGTGATCTTATTAATCGCTTATGATGTAAGTTAGTAAGGTGATCAGGATCAGAGAAAGAAGAAGAAGATGAAGAAGATGATGAAGAAGACGATGAAGAAGATGTTGAAGAAGATAATGAAGAAGAAGAAGAAGGAGGAGGGGAAGCAGAAGAATGAGAAGAAGAAGAAGAAGTAAAAGAAGAAGTTCACAGGAATGTGTGGTTGTAGGTGTGCTGGTTGTAAGGACTTATGTCCTTTTCAGACAGTGGATGGAAAGAGTTGGATGGAGTTAGCCGCTCCCACAAACTTCTTCTTCCAATAACAGTTTGGTGTTACTTCCTCTGTTGCTCCGGTGTTTTTTGGATCCAAAACTCCTTGAACATCAAAATTCTTCTTTTTTTTTCTTTAGTGTTAGTGTAGGTGATCTTATTAATCGCTTATGATGTAAGTTAGTAAGTTGATCAGGATCTAAGAAAGAAGAAGAAGATGAAGAAGATGATGAAGAAGAAGATGAAGAAGATGTTGAAGAAGATGATGAAGAAGAAGAAGAAGGAGGAGGAGAAGCAGAAGAATGAGAAGAAGAAGAAGAAGTAAAAGAAGAAGTTCACAGGAATGTGTTGTTGGTAGGTGTGCTGGTTGTAAGGACTTATGTCCTTTTCAGACAGTGGATGGAAAGAGTTGGATGGAGTTAGCCGCTCCCACAAACTTCTTCTTCCAATAACAGTTTGGTGTTACTTCCTCTGTTGCTCCGGTGTTTTTTGGATCCAAAACTCCTTGAACATCAAAATTCTTTTTTTTTTCTTTAGTGTTAGTGTAGGTGATCTTATTAATCGCTTATGATGTAAGTTAGTAAGTTGATCAGGATCTGAGAAAGAAGAAGAAGATGATGAAGAAGAAGAAGAAGGAGGAGAAGGAGAAGGAGAATAATAAGAAAAAGAAAAAGAAGAAGTTCACAGGAATATGTTGTTGGTGGGTGTGCTGGTTGTAAGGACCCTATTGTAGGACTTATATCCTTTTAAGACAGTGGATGGAGTTAGCCGCTCCCACAGCAGATTGTTGTTACTGTGTCTGTTGCTCCGGTGTTTTTTGAATCCAAAACTCCTTGAATGTCAAAATTCTTTTTTTTTTCTTTATGTGGATTGTGTCCCACGTGCTACCAAGGATGAAGGGAACCATAGAAACCTTCACCAAGGGCTCATTTTTTTTCTACAGTTTTGAGGAGTCTTAGAAACAACTGGGACTAAAAGAAAACAGTAAATTATCCAGAAATTGGACAGTATAATATTATAGTAACTTTATTTTAACATAGAATCAATGTTGATTTATATATTCAGTTTAAAAATTCGAAAACGTTGATGTTAAATTTCCACACTCATGCGTGGATTCAATATACACCATCCCGTCCGTAAAATTTCAATAAATCGAATAAGTTCGTGTTTTCTTATTCTATTTACTTTATCGTCTCATATTGGCTGAAAAATATATAAGAAAAGCTATTTACCAAAAGCAAAACTTGCCGGCCTGGGGCGAAACTCTCGGAATATAAAACATCAATTGGTTGCCTTGTTGCGTGCAATTCAAAAACGGAAATTTAATTTAAAGTTTCAGATTTCGTCCGATATAAAGAGGAGTTGTCGGGCGGGTAAGAAGCGCCCTCTATGATTCACACGGAGTTAAGCTTTTCGACCCTTTAATTAAGTTAACGATTTGAGGTTATTTGAATGTTGTAAATTAATTTAATCCGTATTTCTATTATTTCTAAGCTAAACGTACTGTCAAAGAAATAATTTTAATTTCCAAAATCACAACTGAGTGTTTTTAGTTTGACATATCAAACTATTTGACATATACATCATTGACATTTGATTTATTGATTATTGACATTTGACATTTGACGTAAGATCATAAACAGATTTTTTTGTGGGTAATTTGACATTTTGAACTATTCGACATATCCTACCTTCACCATTGGCATATAACTTATTGATAATTGACATTTAACGTAAATACACCATGTAGGTACCTACTCTTATGATTGTAGTTATAACTATTTTTTGTGTGTAATTTGACATTTTAAACTATTTGACATATACCTAAACCTTTGACATATGACTTATTGATAACTGACATTTGACGTATGATAATAATACTCGTAGGTGCTTTTAATTAAAACTACATAAACAGATTTGTTTTTTGTGAGTAGTTTCGAAATATATGACATTTGACGTATGACAGTGTCTCTAATTTGACAGTGGTTGACAGTTTGAATCTGACGTATGACATTAAAATCCAATGCTTCTCCTACAATTTAAGATTTTTTGTACAAACTAGAAAATCTGACAGATTTACAAGTTAGTCCGCTGAATCTAGAATTTGCTCTAAATTGCTAGTTTGACATTGGTTGCCAGTTGATAAAGAAAAATTGATCACTTCACAGACTAAGTCAAATTTATCTTAGACATTAAAGCCATTTTTGAATAGGAACAAAGTTAAAAGTCAATAAAATGGTAAAGAAAGTAGAATCAAGTTGCTTAAAATAGAAATGAAGGAAATGGAGAAAGTTTGCCTGCTTTTGCCATTTGAAAGTTGACAGCCAATAGTTGACATTTGACGTACGACATTGAAGTATAATCCTGCTCGATTGATTTACGATTTTTTGTAGAAAAAAGAAAAACTGAATACCTACTTCATAGTTTAGGGCATTGAAATTATCGATAATTTTGAAGCTCTTCTTTCGAGTTAGAGAAAAAGTTATAAAACTACATTAAGTTGTGAAGTTAAGTACACATCCACAGAAAATTTAATATAGTTATATTGTAACCCTTTTCAACCCTTTTTTCTGTTAATAAATATTTTCTTTTGTGATTACATCATTAAATTATGCGTTTTGAATTCAAGTATCTACATTATAAAAATGAACTTAAAATATATTAAAAGATTATTACTACTTGACAAATTTCTCAATAGCTTTAATTTATCCTTCTATCAAAACAGTTTAGTTCTTCCACCCCGACACATATTGATCAAACATTCCATGCCAATGATTCAGAATAAAAACTGAACATAATTATTTCATAAAATTCAAACTAAAATAGTTCTGAATGAACAGAAAGTAGCAAAATTGAAGAAGCACTTGAGATCGTAGCACCTTTTGAAAATGCCGGCTAGTCAAGCAGACACCCTTTCATTTAGAAGCCCTTTACTTAGCACAATAGGGTTTTGTTAAGGTCCATTATACAACAATTGCCAATACATTCTGAATGTGTTTGTATCAAGTCGACGAAGTTTTTGATATTCGGTGTTTAGGTCAGTGAAGCGGGAAACTGTCGAAACCCCCGTTCATCAGGGTGCTTAAACACTATTGTATTCTTATTTTGAACAAAGTTTGTCAATTGCATTTTGTAATTACATTTTGATACGAAGGATTTAAACCGTTATAATGATATAGATCTTTAGTTTGGACTGATAGTAACAATACTTAATTGGAGATTAGGATCTAAGTGTTTTACCTCAACTAAAAAGGGATATTACACAACATTAACCAGTTGGTTACGAATTTAACATAGGGAAAATTAATGAGTTACAACCACCTTTAGATATTAAATAATATAATCTTTACAACTCATTTACAACTTTTCGGTACCTTGATTGGTTGTTTCCTAACTTTTTTAATAATTTTTATATATACTATACTTAACCTATTCTTAAAAAGAGGCTATAGAGTATGTAAAAAAATGTGTTACAAAATGAAATGGTGGATAGTATGTTCCAATATATGCAGAAAAGTCTTAATAAACATTTGTCCACTTAATAAGTACACAAAAACAATGATCACTATCAACTAACAACAGAAACATAGAGTTAATTAAGTTTTTTTTTATGGTCAAGCACAAGCACTGCAGGAAAATTCCTTTAAGGCGTTCTGAGAGCGGTGTGTGTGCGAAGAAAGCGATTCACGTTGTTCTTGAATCGTTGAAGGTTATATTCGGTGGGAAATACGGCCTCAGAAAGGCCGTTCCACAAAGAGGATGTCCTCCAGAAGAAAGAGTTCTTAAACAATGATGTTCGAGGAGTATTAAGTTGAACCACATAGGGATGGGCGGAAGTGGTTTGTCGTGTATTTCTGCTATGAATTGCTCTAGGTGGAATCAAGCGGGCAATGTCAGTAGAACACTTGCCATGGAAATATTTGTAAAAGAGGGTCAAATCACCAACCTGTCTTCGATGTTCTAAGCTGTCGAGGTTCTTGGTTAGCTCGTGGTCACCGATCAGGCGAATGGCTCTCCTTTGGATGGAATCCAACAACCGAAGGGTTTGCTTCGGTGCAGAACTCCAGACATGAGAGCAGTATTCCAGTGATGGTCGAATCTGGGCTTTGTAGAGTGTCAAAAGTTGTTGTGGTGTATACAGCTTTTTGGTACGGAAAAGTACACCGAGTTTCTGAGAAGCTGTCCTGGCGATTATTACCACGTGATTATGCCAAGACATATCTCCTCCCAGATTGACACCCAGTAAGTTAATAGACGAAGCCAGTGGAATTGCGTGTCCTGCCATGACTATATCTGGTTCTGCAATGTTAATCTTCTTAGAGAAAACTGCTGCCTGGGTTTTTTTAGCATTAAATTCGACTTGGTTACTGTCACCCCAAGACAAAATTTCTTCCAGGTCTTTATTGAGTCGTGATACTTCATGCTGTCTGCGAAGATGTGCGTCAGCAGCCGATGTTCGAGAATTCAGAGTAAACGATGAGATAAGTGTGCTGTCGTCAGTCAATTGGATTTTCTGTCTTCGCTAGAAGGTCGTTAATGTATAGTAAGAAGAGGGTTGGGGATAATATGGACCCTTGAGGAACACCAGCATTGATGGTAAAGGTGTCCGAGAGAAACCCGTCAATCGCCACTTGCAGAGAACGGTCCTGAAGAAAGCTAGGTACTTTAGAAGTTGTTGGTTAATAGCTTTCTCCATCACTTTTGATATCACTGAAAGCAATGCGACAGGTCGATAGTTGTTTGGCATGGTTTTCTTGCCTTTCTTTGGTATAGGCTGAACTCTTGCCTTCTTCCAGCAAGATGGAAATATTCCTTTTTTGTAGGATAGGTTAAAAAGTCTACAAAATATTGGTGTTAGCTCATCAGCGCATTCCTTGAGCACTATAATAGGAATTTCATCTGGACCAGAAGCCTTCCTGACATCGAGCCCTTTAAGAATTCGTTTGACAGGACGCTGACGGAATACGATATCAGTCATTTCCGATTGAACTGCTGGAATGTTCGGTGGTGTTTTTCCGTGAAAGTCTACGTTGGAATGAGAAGAAAATAGTTCTGCCAGTAAGTTCGCTTTATCTCCGGCTGTGGTTGCTATTGTGCCGTCGGAACGTGTTAGAGGTGGAATATTTGATTTGGTAAAATTTTGACTGACGGCCTTAGCGACTGACCAAAAAGACCTAGATCCGTTAGGACTGGCAAGAAGTTTGTTTTTGATCCTTGTGTTATGCGTCTCTTTGCTTTGATCTATCGTTTGCTTACACTGGTTTCGAGCGGTAACAAGGGTGGTGCGATTCTCAGCTGTTGGATTTTTACGCCACTGTCGGTAAGCTAGATTTTTAGATCTGACTGCGCGGTCACAGTTTTTGCTAAACCAGGGCTTGCCGTTAGAAGGGCGCTTATTGGAATAAGGAATAAAGGCTTCCATGCCAGTTAGAATGACATCGGAGACTTCTTGAGCACAAACGGATGGATCATCAGAAGAAAAGCACACGTTCAGCCAAGGAAATGTGTGAAAATGGTTCTTCAGGTCTTCCCACCTGGCTGATCTGTAATGCCAAATCTTGCGAGGTTTAGGAGGCTGCTCAGAACAAATTGGTAGCTCGCTTAGTGTTGAAATAAGTTTGTGATCGGAAGATCCTAGCGGAGACTGAACGGAGATAGTGTATAGGTCTGGGTTTGATGTCAAAAAAAGATCCAACAGACTAGCAAAATCACCATCTCGGTCTGGTATCCGCGTTGGTTCTTCTACGAGTTGAGTTAAGCCAGAACTGATCTTTCAGTTAAGACATCTTTGCCGCAAAGACTTTTGAAATCTTACCAAAACACCCTCATTAGTTAGGATTCGATGGCATCTCTGCTTAATTTTTTACTGTAGCTGGAGTTGTGTACACAGAATTTTAACGTGTCTATGAAGAAAAATGTCAAGGGCGTTTAAATCAGGCGATCTTGGAGGCCATGGTACAGTTCCTTACCTTTCTATCCATCTTTGTTCAAAAACTTCGTTTAATTGCTCTCTTACGGAAACTGCTGTAGCTCTTCGAAGTTATTTACAGAAGTTGCATTCTCAAAATTTTGTTCATGTGCGAAACACACAAAGTCAAGGAGATTTAAATCAGGCGATTTTGCAAGCCATAGTGGTGAAGAACCACATTTGTTTTCTTTGTAGTAAAGATCACTCAATGGGTTCTATATTAAAGATAAATATATAAATACATCTACGACATCTACTGTCAAACTCTCTTTCCAACACATCTCTTGGCGCTAAAATTCTAGAACATCCCTTTTCTTTTCCTTGTTGTAGCTCCTTGAAGTTATTCAAAGGAGTTGAGTACACAAAATTTTGTCAAGATAATTTAAACCAGGTGATCTTGCAGGCCATCATCCACTTGTATATATCTTTGTGGATTCAGTGCATGCATTCGTTGGTAAAACTGTTTCTCGTGAAAAATTCCTCACACCAGAAGATCCCCAATTGCTACCTCTACTCATATTCTTATTAAACTACTTTCTGGATTGTCCTCTACTTGTGCTAAAATTACCTTAAATATGCATTCTGAACTTGGTCTCCCACAATTCCGGTTTGTCATTTGATTTCTGACATTTATAAACTGTCAAATGTCAAAGTCAACAAAATATCAATTTAACAATCAATAGAAAAAATATTTACGATTAAAACATTATTTTTCGATACATTTTTCGTATTAGAGTCTACTGTCATTTGACTTCTGACATTTATAAACTGTCAAATATCAACGTCAACAAAATTTTAATTTAGTAAACTATAGAAAAAATATAAATTATTTTTCCTATTAGAGGTTTTTGCCATTTGACGACATTTATAAACTGTCAAATGTCAACACCAACAAAATTTTAATTTAGCAAACAATAGAAAAAACATTTTTGATTGAACCTCATTTTTAGACACATTTTTTCGTATTAGAGTCTACTGCTATTTTACTTTTGACATTTATAACCTGTCAAATGTCAATGTCAACAAAATTTCAATTTAGCAAACTATTTAAATTTTAAATCAACATTTATTTGCATACATAGAAATACCTCATCGAAATAATTTTTCAGGAAGCTTACCTACCTATTATAATTTTGGATGTGTGTAGAACCTTTAGACAATTAAAGTTCATTTAAAAAATATTTAATAAAAGGTGTACCCACAAAATTAATCTCGTAGTGTTTATAATAGAAATCAAATAATTAGTATTGTGTTATAGAATAATCAAACAAATTAGAGCTATTCTATTAGGAGAGAGGTAATTGTGTACCGGCATGTAAGCAAGGTGTCTACAATCCCCAGAGAAACGAGAGAATGCCTATTACAAGCTCCTTGACTGCGGTTAATTAGGGGAAAATGTGCGAAATGCATCTTTGTGTCGGAGATTAGAGAAAGGGTTGATTGATAGATGGTGCTTGGGCAGCTGGCAGATGACTGGCGACGGAAGTGCGCGTGCACTTGACACTTCCGGTCGACCCTTCTTATTTCTGATGAAGCAGCAGAGTTAAAGCTTCATCAGTGGGTCCATCGGGGCAACGGGGTCCCCCCTGCCTCCAACGCAGGGCGGCCGTTGAGGGTGAGTTCGCCCCTCCTAATTGTGTTTATGCCTGTAAAGTGCTTTCCGTCCTCAAATGTAAATTTTAACCTTGTTAAGCCACGGCCTAGCGAGTTTAAATTATCAATGGTTAATTAATCTTCAATTTATTCACTTTGTGTAATGAATTTAACACTCAATTTAGTGGTTATTAATCAAAGTTTTAATGAAGGTTGTTATAAACACTAATCAACTGGTATAGAGAGATACAAAGACGGCAAATTCCTTATACATCTGCTGCTTCTCACCTAATCACCTTAATGGAATTAACCCTAACTTAGCTTGTTTCCAACTACTGGAAAACTCTATTCATTACATACTTAAATAAACTTTTTTTTTATAACTGTAATAAACAGCAGTACAAATATGCCTATAATCATTCCAAATAAACAGGTAATCAACTCAAGTGATATAAAGTAATCAGAAGTCTCTTGAGTCACTATGAGAGTTTAAAATATATATGTTAGTGTTAAAGCAGTTACTGAAGATGTTACAAAAGTCGAAAAAAGTTAATACAACATTTAGAAACATTAAAAAAAATGTAAAAAATTGGTTACGTTGTTAAAGAATCGTATGGGAATAATAGAGAAGACTTTGAGGGCAGTGGAAGAGTTTAAGAAGTATTTGGAAGTGTTAAAGCAGCAACTAAAGACGTTACAAAAGTAGAAGAGGTTAAACAAATTAAATAAGTATACAAACTAGTTGTACATGTTATAAAACTTGTTGTAGATCTCAAAAGAAGACTTAGGAGAAGAGAAATTTGTTAAAGAAGTTTATGAAGCAGTATAACATTACGAGATTTATTTTGTGCATACTTTTCAAAAGTTGAAGACATTGAAGAAACCTCTTGAAGTATTGCATAATAATAAAAAGTGGTTTAAGAAAGCCTCAAAAGATGTTAAAAGAGATCTAAGAAGTTTGTGAATATAATGAAGCAGTCTCTGAAAGCATTTGAAGAGGCTAAGATATATTTAAAGGTATTTAAACAGCAACTGGATACGTTGAAAATATAATTAAAACCTTTGAGATGGTAAAGATGTCAAAGAAATAAATGAAAATGTTGCTAAAGTCTCCTGAAGCCGTACAATGGTTTAAAAGTTAATGGAGGTAATAAAGCAGCAAAAAGAAGTTTAAAAAAATCTGAAGTCTTCGAATAAGTATACAAACTATGTGTAGATGTCAAAAGAAGAACAAGAATTAACCAGACTTTTTGGTATCAAGTGGCTCTTGACTCAGAGATAAAAATTTTTACATTTCTGTCACTGCCTTATATCCCTGCTCGTAAACCCTCTTCAGTCTTAGACCTGTCTGTCTTTTGGTATTCCTCACGTTGATGGATATTGAAAGATATTTAGGAATCATATGGTCTGATATTATCTCTCAGATGTCTTTTTAAATTTCTTGCTTTATTTGTTTCTGTAAACATCTATCCCTGCTGCCTCTTCAAAGTAATAAAGAGGAGGAAGATGTAACAAAACCTCCATTACTGCTGTTAAACTGCCTACAGTGCTTCACTTATGGAAAGGCAAACAAATTTGTGAACCATACCAAAGACTGTTGGTTCAATCACCAGCATGTCTGGTCTTAAACGTTTGGCTACCAATAAAGTGGTCTCTTGGTACTTGTTGAAGATGGTGGTTCTAGGTAATATTACTTCAAGATACTTACTTAATCTCTCCCACCACATGTACGTTTGTGGGATAATTTACGTCTTCCAAATTTCTGGTTTTGGTCAATTTAAAACTTAAAGTTGTTACCAAACGTTTCCATTTTTGTAGCATCTAAACTGTAGATCTACAAGCAATCCCCAACTAATTCTGAATTATTAAATAAATTTGTATCTTTCTTTGTATACTGTTATTTATTCAAATAGAAGAGAAACGTTTAAAGACTGATGAAAATAAACAAGCCAGGCATTTTACACGAGAGAATTGTAACAATTCTGAAATATTTCTCGGGAGACTAATGTCATGATACGGTATCAGTGTTTGATTAACCGTAGAGAATGGTTATAGCCCTGCTTTTATTACGGTTCTAAGCGATTTTATTCAGGGGTGAAATTGATCAACGTAAACGTTTTGAGAAAGAACACATGTTTTTTTGCCATTAATGTCTCAACACAATGAAATTGATTAATTTGCAACAAATTTCAATAATGATTACAAATGAGTATAGATAATCGAAAATATATTCAAAATAGGTACTTGACTCAAATGTTTACTTTTTGTAAAACTCAAATAAATCTACTCAAAAAATCTAAATATGTAATTAAATAAATTGCTTACAATGATCTCCAGGTCCATTTTAACATCCCTGGTGTCTTGCAGCTATATATTGAAGCGTTTTTCCTGGTCCTCCCCAGGTGGTGCGGCGTTATGACATATCAATTGGTTTAAGCTATTTGATAAGTAAAACAAAGACGCAATTTCTATCTATATACTTCTTACACTTCTTTTAACATGGTTAACACGTTTTTCGTAACCTAATTTTATTATTTTGCAACACCTCAGGAGCTTTTTTTAGTTTTTTAGACTTTTAAAACGTTTGCAGAAAATATATCTCAAACTTTGACACTTCTTTAAAAACTTCCTCATCAAATTTATTTACTATTGAGTTTTCTTCTGATATCTGCAACGACTTTTATATAATCTTCAATTAATTTGTGTACTTATCTAATAACTTCGTCTACTTTTTGTAACGTGAAAATACCCTTGGCTAGCTCCAGGGTTCGTGGCTTCCTTCTGGCTTTCTTTTTTAACTCTCCCCAAACAAATAAAAAGGGCGCCAAGTACAGACATACGAATAAAAGAGTGAATCAGTGTTATATTGTTTATTCAAAACTTTAAAATATTAGTAAAAAGTGAATAACTAATTTCTTATCTTTTGTTTTCTTCTGATTTGATGTGGAGGAAGGAATCTCGGTAGATAGCACCAGTTAAAGATGCCGATGGCACGATGTTTTCTCCCAATTGAAAAATATTGGAGGAAAGACTCTGGTTGTGATTAACAATCTGTCTTTGGTGACTACTGGCAAGATGGAAAATTCGGCTCAAAAAGCCCTCACTTTGGACCCTTCACAATTTGGCAACGGCCTTGGAAGGGAGAATGTAATGAGAAGATCTGCTTATTTTAGAAGCACAAAATGAAAAGAATCTTAAGTTGCTTTTTTAACACTTCCAAATATATTTTAAAGCTGTAGTACTGCTTCTAGAAACTTCAGCCATATTTCTTTGACTTTATTACTTTTGTAACAGCCGGAGTTGCTACTTTAACACTTCCAAATAGATTTTAAAGCTCTTCTAGAGCTTCCAGAAACTTCAGCAACATTATCATTTAGTTCTTTAACATCTTAAATAACTTTATTAATATTTTTAACGTATTCATCCTGTTTTAATATCTTTAAATATATCTTAGCCTGTCCAACTGCTTCCAGTTAGTGCTTCATCATATCCATCTACTTCTTAAGCTTCTATAAAAATTTTAACTTTGCAAAACCTCGAGCTTTTTTTCAGTCTTTTCAACTTTTTGAAACGACTGCACATAATAAATATTGTTCGTTGACAGATGAATATGAATATTTGTAAGTTGACAGTTTAAAATTTAACATTTTATAAGTTAATAGTTTGAAAATTGACAGTTGACAATTGAGAGTTTCTCAGTTACAATCTGACAGTTAAAAGTTTACAGTTAAAAAATGAGAAATGAAAGTTGACAGTTGGTAAACTTGTTCAAATTAAGCATTATAAAACTGTATTTATAACGACTCTGTATATGGCAAGAATTATACATTTTACTTTTTTTTCAACTTTTAACAAATCTTCAAGGGTCCGTGGTGCGTCACGCTGGGCCAAGTTTAGCAAGACGTCAGTAGCAGATCTGAATGCGGTTCGGTAATACAATCTTCTATATAATAGGACCAATCCCGGCGTTTTCCTTGTTATTAGCTCTACAAAGACGAATTCTGTTACCTACAATTCTTGCTCCGCTTGTGCAATTATAAACTTTAATTGTCGCACATTCCTTTCTACAAACATCAACCAAAGACTTACACTCTTATATACACATATTTACATTGATAGTTGAAAGTTTTAAGTTGACAGTCGATAGTTTTAACTTGACAGTTGAAAGTTAACAGTTAAAGTTTGACAAATTAGAGTTTTTCACTTAAAATTTGACAGTTGATAAGTGACAGTTGAAAGTTGAACAATTTTAATTGAAAAGTGACATATGAATGTTGATACTAAACACTAGAAAGTTGAAAATCGATAGTTCACAGCTGAATAATAATAGTTGTAAGCTAAGAATTTAAAATTTGGCAGTTTATAAGTTGTCAGTTTAAAATTTGACATTTTGACAAATAGTTATAATTTGACAGTTAAAAATTGGGAGTTGAAAGTTGACCGTTGACAGTTATACATTTTCAGTTGAAAGGTGACAGTTAAATGTTGATAGTAAACAGTAGTAACTTGACCATTAGCTAAATATTGATAGTTGTTAGCTAAAAGTTGACTGTTAAAAGTTAAAATTTGACAGTTGACGCCTTTGTGAAGAGTTTTTCTTGGTCAAGGACTTTGACAACAACATATTTCAATTGATAGTCGAAAGTTTTAATTTGACAGTTAATTGGTTTAAGTTGACAGTTGAAAGTTAACAGTTAAAAATTGACAAATTAGAGTTTTTCACTTAAAATTTGACAGTTGATAAGTGACAGTTAAAAGTTAAACATTTTTAATTGAAAAGTGACATATGAATGTTGATAGCTAAAACTAGAAAGTTGAAAATCAATAGTTCACAACTAAACAATAATAGTTGTAAGCTAAGAGTTTAAAATTTGGCAGTTTATAAGTTGTCAGTTTAAAATTTGACATTTTGACAAATAGTTATAATTTGACAATTAAAATTTGGGAGTTGAAAGTTGACCGTTGACAGTTATATATTTTCAGTTGACAGGTGACAGTAAAATGTTGATAGTAAACAGTAGTAACTTGACCATTAGCTAAATATTGATAGTTGTTAGCTAAAAGTTGACTGTTAAAAGTTAAAACTTGATAGTTGACGCCTTTGTGAAGAGTTTGAATGTTTGATAGCTAACACTTGAAAGTTTAAAATCAATGGTTCATAGCTAAACAATAATAGTTGTAAGCTAAGAGTTTAAAATGTGGCAGTTTATAAGTTGTCAGTTTAAAATTTGACATTTTGACGAATAGTTATAATTTGACAGTTAAAAATTGGGAGTTGAAAGTTGACCGTTGACAGTTATACATTTTCAGTTGAAAGGTGACAGTTAAATGTTGATAGTAAACAGTAGTAACTTGACCATTAGCTAAATATTGATAGTTGTTAGCTAAAAGTTGACTGTTAAAAGATAAAACTTGATAGTTGACGCCTTTGTAAAGAGTTTTTCTTACTCAAAGACTTTGACAACAACATATTTCAATTGATAGTTGAAAGTTTTAATTTGACAGTTGATTGGTTTAAGTTGACAGTTGAAAGTTAAAAGTTAACAGTTAAAAATTGACAAAATAGATTTTTTTACTTAAAATTTGACAGTTGATAAGTGACAGTTGAAAGTTGAACATTTTTAATTGAAAAGTGACATATGAATGTTTATAGCAAACACTAGAAAGTTGAAAATCAATAGTTCACAACTAAACAATAATAGTTGTAAGCTAAGAGTTTAAAATTTGGCAGTTTATAAGTTGTCAGTATACCATTTGACATTTTGACAAATAGTTATAATTTGACAGTTAAAAATTGGGAGTTGAAAGTTGAGCGTTGTCAGTTATACATTTTCAGTTGAAAGGTGACAGTTAAATGTTGATAGTAAACAGTAGTAACTTGACCATTAGCTTAATATTGATAGTTGTTAGATAAAATTTGACTGTTAAAAGTTAAAATTTGACAGTTGACGCCTTTGTGAAGAGTTTTTCTTGGTCAAGGACTTTGACAACAACATATTTCAATTGATAGTCGAAAGTTTTAATTTGACAGTTAATTGGTTTAAGTTGACAGTTGAAAGTTAAAAGTTAAGAATTAAAAATTAACAAATTAGAGTGTTTCACTTAAAATTTGACAGTTAATAAGTGACAGTTAAAAGTTGAATATTTTTAATTGAAAAGTGACATATGAATGTTGATAGCTAACACTAGAAAGTTGAAAATCAACAGTTCACAGCTAAACAATAATAGTTGTAAGCTAAGAGTTTAAAATTTGGCAGTTTATAAGTTGTCAGTTTAAAATTTGACATTTTGACAAATAGTTAAAATTTGACAGTTAAAATTGGGAGTTGAAAGTTGGCCGTTGACAGTTATACATTTTCAGTTAAATGTTAATAGTAAACAGTAGTAACTCGACCATTAGCTAAATATTGATAGTTGTTAGCTAAAAGTTGACTGTTAAAAGTTAAAACTTGACAGTTGACGCTATTGTGAAGAGTTTTTCTTGGTCAAGGACTTTGACAACAACATATTTTAATTGATAGTCTAAAGTTTTAATTTGACAGTTAATTGGTTTAAGTTGACAGTTGAAAGTTAGAAGTTAAGAATTAAAAATTAACAAATTAGAGTTTTTCACTTAAAATTTGACAGTTGATAAGTGACAGTTGAAAGTTAAACATTTTTAATTGAAAAGTGACATATGAATGTTGATAGCTAAGCACTAGAAAATTGAAAATCAATAGTTCACAGCTGAATAATAATTGTTGTAAGCTAAGAGTTTAAAATTTGGCAGTTTATAAGTTGTCAGTTTAAAATTTGACATTTTGACAAATAGTTATAATTTGACAGTTAAAAGTTGACCGTTGACAGTTATACATTTTCAGTTAAAAGGTGACAGTTAAATGTTGATAGTAAACAGTAGTAACTTGACCATTAGCTAAATATTGATAGTTGTTAGCTAAAAGTTGACAGTTAAAAGTTAAAACTTGACAGTTGACGCCTTTGTGAAGAGTTTTTCTTGGTCAAGGACTTTGACAACAACATATTTCAATTGATAGTCGAAAGTTTTAATTTGACAGTTGAATGGTTTAAGTTGACAGTTAAAAGTTAACAGTTAAAAATTGACAAATTAGAGTTTTTCACTTAAAATTTTACAGTTGATAAGTGACAGTTGAAATTTGAACAATTTTAATTGAAAAGTGACATATGAATGTTGATACTAAACACTAGAAAGTTGAAAATCAATAGTTCACAGCTGAATAATAATCGTTGTAAGCTAAGAGTTTAAAATTTGGCAGTTTATAAGTTGTCAGTTTAAAATTTGACATTTTGACGAATAGTTATAATTTGACAGTTAAAAATTGGGAGTTGAAAGTTGACCGTTGACAGTTATACATTTTCAGTTGAAAGGTGACAGTTAAATGTTGATAGTAAACAGTAGTAACTTGACCATTAGCTAAATATTGATAGTTGTTAGCTAAAAGTTGACTGTTAAAAGTTAAAACTTGACAGTTGACGCCTTTGTGAAGAGTTTTTCTTGGTCAAGGACTTTGACAACAACATATTTCAATTGATAGTCGAAAGTTTTAATTTGACAGTTAATTGGTTTAAGTTGACAGTTGAAAGTTAACAGTTAAAAATTGACAAATTAGAGTTTTTCACTTAAAATTTGACAGTTGATAAGTGACAGTTGAAATTTGAACATTTTTAATTGAAAAGTGACATATGAATGTTTATAGCAAACACTAGAAAGTTGAAAATCAATAGTTCACAACTAAACAATAATAGTTGTAAGCTAAGAGTTTAAAATTTGGCAGTTTATAAGTTGTCAGTATACCATTTGCCATTTTGACAAATAGTTATAATTTGACAGTTAAAAATTGGGAGTTGAAAGTTGAGCGTTGTCAGTTATACATTTTCAGTTGAAAGGTGACAGTTAAATGTTGATAGTAAACAGTAGTAACTTGACCATTAGCTTAATATTGATAGTTGTTAGATAAAATTTGACTGTTAAAAGTTAAAATTTGACAGTTGACGCCTTTGTGAAGAGTTTTTCTTGGTCAAGGACTTTGACCACAACATATTTCAATTGATAGTCGAAAGTTTTAATTTGACAGTTAATTGCTTTAGGTTGATAGTTGAAAGTTAAAAGTTAACAGTTAAAAATTGACAAATTAGAGTTTTTCACCTAAAATTTGACAGTTGAAAGTTTAATAATTTTAATTGGAAAGTGACATATGATGTGATGTTGATAGTAAACACTAGAAAGTTGAAAATCAATAGTTTACAGCTGAATAATAATAGTTGTAAGCTAAGAGTTTAAAATGTGGCAGTTTATAAGTTGTCAGTTTAAAATTTGACATTTTGACAAATAGTTATAATTTGACAGTTAAAAATTGGGAGTTAAAAGTTGACCGTTGACAGTTATACATTTTCAGTTGAAAGGTGACAGTTAAATGTTGATAGTAAACAGTAGTAACTTGACCATTAGCTAAAAGTTGACTGTTAAAAGTTAAAACTTAACAGGTGACGCCTTTGTGAAGAGTTTTTCTTGGTCAAGGACTTTGACAACAACATATTTCAATTGATAGTCGAAAGTTTTAATTTGACAGTTAATTGGTTTAAGTTGACAGTTGAAAGTTAAAAGTTAACAGTTAAAAATTGACAAATTAGAGTTTTTCACTTAAAATTTGACAGTTGATAAGTGACAGTTAAAAGTTAAACATTTTTAATTGAAAAGTGACATATGAATGTTGATAGCTAAAACTAGAAAGTTGAAAATCAATAGTTCACAACTAAACAATAATAGTTGTAAGCTAAGAGTTTAAAATTTGGCAGTTTATAAGTTGTCAGTTTAAAATTTGACATTTTGACAATTAGTTATAATTTGACAGTTAAAAATTGGGAGTTGAAAGTTGACCGTTGACAGTTATAAATTTTCAGTTGAAAGGTAACAGTTAAATTTTGATAGTAAACAGTAGTAACTTGACCATTAGCTAAAAGTTGAGTGTTAAAAGTTAAAACTTAACAGGTGACGCCTTTGTGAAGAGTTTTCCTTGGTCAAGGACTTTGACAACAAATTTAACTTTACTGAAAACTGATTACTTGTTTAAGACATGCAATAGTTCTGATATTTAAGATTTCCTTATAATATATAAATAGAGGTGTAAATTATTGTTTGCCTCATTGAATATGGAGATAAATCGAAGTTCTCCGAGTTGAAATTTGTTAACAAAATATACGTTCGAGACCGTAAAAAGTGGTAAAAGCTGTAAAGATCGGCAGCGAGAGCAGGATCATCGACTGCAATATAAGTGTGGGAAAAGAAACAGGCGCTGGGCGCTCAGCCAGAAAATTCGTTTGTGAGGCAAAATGGAAACAGGGTTTTTCTAAAGACAAATGATGTGGGGTGATGTGTATCCATACTAATGTGCTCTGCTCTTTTCAACGATCTTTATATTCTCGCCTCTGGAGTTTCAAAACTACATAAAATTGCTTCAACAACATCCAATTTAACACCATTATCTCAAGTAATTTCTTTTTATTTATTTTTTTTTTTTGCTTTTCCACTTTTGTTCCATTGATTTTTCCATTACTAAAATTTAATTATCATCAAGCGAAAATCATCACAGTTAAGAATAATTTCTCAACGTGTATTTGACTGTTAATAATTGTAAAGTAGTTAGCGGAAAGTTGACAGTTAAAAGTTAAAACTTGCTAGTTGACAATTAATAGGTTAAAATTAAAATTTGACAGTTGAGAGTTTAAAATTGACAGTTAAACATTGTCAATTAAAAAGTGACAGTTAAATGTTAATAGCAGACAGTATAAACTTGACAATCAGTAGTTGACAGCTTAATATTAACACTTGTAAGCTGACAGTTAAAAATTTGACATTCTATAAGCAATTAGTTTGAAAGTTAACTGTTAAAAGTTAAAAATTGACAGTTGACAATGAAAGTTGTCAATTATACATTTTCATTAGAAAGGTTAAGTACTGTTGAATGTTGACGGTAAACATTTCCCATTACTTGAGAATTCTATATACCGAATTTTTGTTTAAAGAGTTATAGCGCATATGGATAGAAGAACAGAGGGATAGAGGGACACACAAAGTACCTTAACAATCGTATAAAAAACACAAAAGTCTATTAGACAGCCTAAGTAAAAGATATTTAAAAGCTAAAACAGCTTTATATAAAAAAAAAATATATTTTTTTAATATAATTTTTTGATGCAAATATGAAATAAAATTCAATTATATTTTGCTTCGAAAGACATGTCATGATTTTAGAGAGCTATTTGCGATGTTGGCGGGAGGTATGATAGAAAATGAAATGTAATTTAATTTAAATGTTTAGTGTTTGATTCGGGAAGTACAAAGGAGTTCCCAATTGATTTTATGAACAGTTTAACATTTGTGAGAACGAACAGATGTATGAGATATACCAGACGAATTATTAAATTTTTCCATTTTTTAATATACATTGAGTTTGATTATGACAAACATAATAAAGAAAAATCCTAAAAACAAACTAACATAAGAGTATCTAAGAATAAAAAACAATGTTAAAGAGAAATTGAAAAAAGGCAGTTGGTAATTCATAATTCAAACCTGAATATTCATAATTGTAAATTGACAGTTTGAAATTGACAAGTTAAAAGTTAATAGTTTGAAATTTGACAGTTAAAAGTTGAAACTTGACAGTTGACAAATGAAACTCATTTAAAAATAGACAGCTGAAAGTACACTCTTGAAAAATAAGAAATTATAGTTGACAGTTGAAAATTAAACATTTTCATTAGAGAAGTTGATGGTAAATGGTGATGGTAAACAGTAGAGAGTTGACAATCTATAATTTACAGCTGAATAGTTATAAACTGTAAAGTTGAAAATTGACAGTTTACAATTTAGAGCTTTTCAGTTACAGTTGACAGCTTACAGTTAAAAAAAGAAATAGAAGTTGACAGTTAAATATTTTCCTTAGGATGACAGTTGAATATTGTTTGTTGTTAGCTGAGAGTTTAAAAATTGACAGTTTAAAAGTTGATGGTTTGAAAGTTGACAGTTAAAAGTTATAAATTGTTACTTGACAAATAAGAAATTGTCAGTTACAATTTGACAGTTGAAAGTTTACAGTTAAAAAATGAGAAATGAATGTTCACAGTAGAAAAATGACAAATGAAAGTTGACAGTGAAATATTTTCATTGGAAAGGTGACAGTTAAATATTAATAGTCAAAATGACTTATAAAATGACATTTGGTGTACAGATTAGGACTAAATGTGACATTTTAATGATAGTTGACGTAAACAAACTTCAAAAATGACATTTAATTGACAGATTAACACTAAATTTGACATTTTAATGACAGTTGACGTAAACAAACTTCAAAAATAATATTTGCTTTACAGATTAACACTTTATTTGACATTTAAATAACAGCTGACGTCAACAAACTTTAAAAATGACAATTAACTGACAGTTCAATAATAAATTTGACAATTTAATGACAGTTGACGTAAAGAAACTTAAAAATGACATTTGGTTGACAGATTAACACAAAATTTATCATTTTAATGACAGTTGACGCAAACAAACTTAAAAAATGACATTTGTTTTACAAATTAATACTAAATTTGACATTTTAATGACAGTTGACTGAAACAAACTTCAAAAATGACATTAAATTGATAGTTCAACAATAGAAACTTGACAATTAATAGTTGACAGCTGAATATTAATAGTTGTAACTGACAGTTTGAAATTTGACATTTTAAAAGTTGAAAATTGACCATTGACAAATAAGAGTTTGTCAGTTACAATTTGACAGTTGGAAGCTGACCGTGAAAAAAATAGAGTTAAAAGTTGACAGTTGAATGTTAATAGTAAACAGTTGTAAGTTTACTGTTGAAAAAGTTAACAGTTAAACATTATCATTTAAAAGGTTAGAGTTGAATTTTAATAGTTAACAGTAGTAACTTGACAACCAATAATTGACAGTTCAATATTAATAGTTGTAAGCTGGCAGTTTAAAATTTGACAATTTATAAGTTAATAGTCTGAAAATTGACAGTTAAAACTTGAAAATTGATAGTTGACAAATGAGTTTGTCAGTTGAAAGTTGACAGCTGAATATTGATGAATGTAAGGTACCTACGAGTTTGAAAATTGATATTTGTTTATAGTTTGAAACATGGAGACTAGACAAGGAGTACGCACTCGACCGGCGGAATTGCCAAAATCTGTCCACGGTATCGTACATATTAGGTTTACTTTTTTCACCACTAGTGTCGCTAGTTTTCCTTTTGTACCAGTATGAATATAGACAAGTAAATAATCGTGAATTATTAAATTGGTTTTTATTATTTATATCAGAAAAATCGAACCATTTTTTTCATTCTGTAAATAAATTAATAATGAAATAATTAAAAATTATTTATTTTATTTCAAACGACGTCCTCATTGGTCGCCATTTTGGTACAAATGGAACACCAGCGCCCTCTTATTTTGGCAGCCCTATTTGCATACATGGAGTTCGTACTCCTTGTCTAGTCTCCATGGTTTGAAAGTTGACAGTAAAAAGTTGACACTTGACAGAAGTCAGTTTAAATTTGAAAGTTGGAAGTTCACAGTTAAAGAATAAAATACCTAAAACCATTTATTTCTAAAATCTAAACCATAATAAATTTCTGTTCAATTAAAACTTTACCAACATTGGTTTACTACTTAAGCAACTCATTTAATTCCATCAACATGTCTATTTGGTGGCGGTGTTTCCAGAGATGAATGAAATTAATTTCGAATTAACTTATTAGTTGGATTCAACTGTATACAGTAAGTAAAGGAATAAATTAAATTTTTCTTACGTTAAAGTTGTGGCATCTTGCCAGTAACGAGAACCATTTCAAAGCTAATTAACTTTATGAATTGGACTTAAATTAATTCTCTAAGAGAAATATAACTAATGGTTTACTTCACTTTTCTTTTATTTTATAATTTTTAAATAATTTTATTTTAGTTTAGCTTTTAAATGAAAATATATCTTTTTTATTTTAATTTTATAGATATAGGTATATTATAGTACATTTGTTTGGAGTTGGCAGCTAAGAAAAGTCATTAAATCGTAAAATGTTGTAAACATGACCCTAAATCAGTAGCGCACGTACTTATTTATATCGGTATTAAGAAATTTCTTTTAATCATCATATTAATTGGAGTTAGAAGCTAAGAATAGTCATTAAATCGTAATCTATACTAGATCTAGAAACTTTATTATGATCTATACTTTGTTTGATTTTAACAATTTGTTTAATTGTTTTCAACTACAGCATTTTTAAAAGATTGGTTAAGACAAATGGTATTTCAGAGCTTCCGGGTGGTTGGATTCTGATCGTACCTCCTAAAGATCACCCCTTTCCTCATATCTCCTTCTTTCCGTTTCTTTAGCAGTTATGACCAATTTCGCAAAGGTCATACCTTCCTCCTATGGTTTTCTATTAGCATTCATCTTTCCAATGAGAGTTTCTGCCTCCATAACACCAATTTTGGCCTCTGTGTCCGCTCGTTCTTTGTGTCATTCCTGGCATAGATAGATAGATAGATATTCATTGGGTTAGCTGTTAGACTGTATTAGAGCACCTTCTTAATAAGATTTAATAGCATTGACAGTGGCCTCTCCACATAACTTGGTATACGAAGAGTTTCGTCAAGAAAAATAGTATTTCAGAGCTTCTAGGTGGTTAGATCCTACTTCATACATCCTAAAGATCGCCCTTTTCCTGATTTCTCATTTTTCAAATTCTTTAGCAGTCATGATTTATCTTACCAATGACAGTTTTCGACTTAATAACAACAATATTGGCTTCTTCTTTCGACTATTTTCTGTTCTATTCCTGGCATACGTAGAAGAGGTGCTTCGCGGTGTTTAGGTGCGCACAAAGAAGGTGAGTGAGGAAGTAATTTACTTCCCTATAGTGACATTCACTCCAGGACATGATATCTTTAATCAACCATCTCATTCACCCACTTTTTGTTTCATTTCCACACATTCCAAGAAGCAAAATTCTTCTCCTTGGTTCCTTTAAGTATTGCGAGGTGGTGTCCTTCCTCAACAAAAAAGATCACTTAGTATTACACCCGCAGTAACCTAGGCTGTCGTTATTGAGATGATTCGACAGCCAAAAATGACTGACAGCAACACTTTTTGTTAGAGGCTTTCCAGTTTGTTTTTCTTCTCTTGAATTTTATATAACTGCGGAAGGCCACACTAAAGCTATGTATAGAAACGTGGACTCCACAACTCTATACAGTAGTATGTTGAGTAGAATCCCTTGGATCTTCTCGACTACCTTGTTAGTATTTTTGATTGCCTCCGATATATGTAAGCAATATCTATATTTATTAATCCAAATTTCCAGGTATTTTACGGTTTCATCTAAGAAAAATCTTTATTTTCCAGGTCGAATTAAAGGTCCGTGGTATCTCTTTTTGCACTAAAGACTGTAATTTGTGTTTTACCAGGAGCTACCTCTTAAGAGTACTCCTGATTATTCTTATCACTTTGTGTAAACAGCTGACACCCGTATATTTCACCCTGTCTCCTACTACACATTCGGAGGATGGGGATTCTGACACAGGAACCCACCTTGTGCCGACTGTGTGACATGGACGATGAGACGGTAACTTACATTCTATTCGAGTGTGAGGCCTTGGACCGTAAACGGTTCCTCATCTTCGGTGACACAAACCCTGAATCCTATCATTACTTAAGGAGCTAGTCACAGGACTCAAATCTCTTATAAATGGAACTGCCTTGTGGCAACAGTAACTCAAGGAACTTAGGACACCTGGATTCAAGCCTACCTGAAGATCAGCATGGTGTTGATTTTCAGCTGAGCAAACTAGAGTCCTGCACACATCGGGTGCATGTAAGGACTCTTGGTACCGAACCTGGTCACAATATTCCCTCAGGAAGCAGTGCTCAAACATGGGGCTCCATAGATGAGACCATGCCAGGTTACTTAGATTAGATTAGATTACTACAAGTGCCAGATCATCAGCAAAGTCTATTACTTCAGCTCCCATTCCGTAGTTTAGGATAAATATGTCAGTATCGAAGACATTCCAAAAGGGAAAGACCCTAAGACAAAACTTTGCGGGATGCCAGCATGTGTTATTATAGGAGTAGCCACATTTCTATTGGTTTCTAGTCTGAGTATCTCTGTACAAGGTACTGTGAAAGTCGCAGTTCCTCTATCTGTTACACAATCCCATTTTTTTCTGACATCCAGAAATGTTCCAATACACCATCTTTCTCCTTCTCTTTTACGTACAACTTGGTGTTTGTATTCAACCACCTCGTTAATCATGGGATTTGTACTGCGACCCTTTTTTAAGCTGTTTTGTCTGGTTCTTTAGGTCTTAAGGTCTCGTTGGATTTTAACCAGTTCTACTTTTTTTTGGAGGGAGGAAACCGCATGGCACTCTTAACTTATATTAAGAGTAGTGTGGGGCGCTACTCCCACTAAAACCTT
This sequence comes from Altica lythri, assembly GCA_964028335.1. NCBI lineage: Eukaryota > Metazoa > Arthropoda > Insecta > Coleoptera > Chrysomelidae > Altica > Altica lythri. The sequence goes on from OZ034809.1 coordinate 6,967,420, forward strand.
CCTGGAACTTCTAACCCTGGCACCATCCGTTCCGATATATCATCAGGATTAAAAGCTGTCTTACTATGTGGTTCTGCCAATTATTTCTTTATCTTGACAGTTACAATATAATTGTATCCCATATCCCAGCTTTCTTTATCTTTTAACATTCTAGCAATGAACTGTTCTGGGTGCCGTTCTTCTAATTCCCATGCTAACTGGCTCTTAAAGTTGCCCACTTTGGACATACAAAACATGCGTGCAGAGGGCTATCCTCCTGTTCCTCATTACATAAGTTGCAGGTTTCACCCTCCGTTTTCCCAATCCTTTTTGTATATTGTCCGAAGCTCTCGTGTCCAGTGAGGAACTGGCTGAAAAAGTAGTCTGTTGTGGCGAAGTCACACCTTGCCCAAAATCCGATATTTGGAATTAGGCGCTTAGTCCATTGGGCCACCTCTAGGTTATGGTCCCACCTCTCTTGCCAGATTCGGATAGTCTTCGTCTAGCTATCTCTGTTATTGTCCCTATCCTCTGCAGTCTGGCTGTCTCCTCGATCAATAAATCAATAGGCGGGATCCCACATATGACCGCCAGGGCCTCTGTGGACACTGTTCTATAGGCTCTGACCACCTTTAGCAGCATGCTTCTTTGTGTTGAAAGAAGCATTTTTTTGTACTTACTGAATTGCAGTGCTTTCTTCCAGATTGGGGAAGCGTAGAGCAGAATGGATGAGACTACCCCCGTCAGAATCTTACCCAGTTCTACTTGGTTTTACTTTTTTTCCTTAGATCCAAAAGTTTTGATCTTGTTCTTCTCATACACCTAGCTTTGGTACGTCGAATGTAGTTTTGGAAATCAAAATAGATTGATTTGTTCTTTTTTTACAGTAGGTACCTTCTAGATTTTTTAAGTAATCAATTTTGCACTAAGGATAACAATTTTAGCACTCAAAAAAACTGCGTTGATTGCCGCTTCAAACATCAAAAGTTCTTCAAATCCTGGTTATTATTTCTAATAGAGAATCGCTTTGTCATTTGAACCGTTTATACAAATCTCATCTGTTAGAAACAGACAACTCTATTAAACTTTCGTTTAATTATATCACATTACCACAATATAGATACGAGATAGAGAGAGAGAGAGAGTTGGGTAGAATATCTGGCGAATTATCGAACCGATGCGACACAGGGAATATATACAGTAATAGTACGCTAATAAGTTTCGTCGTGCTGTCACACAACAAACAAGGAGTACATTGTGACAAGTTTTAAACAATTCGTAGTAGCGTTGGTGGTCACGTGTATGTCACGTGTCATTGCAAATTACACGTCGCAAGCCTGATTAGCTGGATACAACAAAGAAGACCACGTTGACATTGATGTGTGTAGCTACCAATTTATTAGTGGAGACCACCATTGCCGTACGTCTAAAATACGCTCTCACCCTCGCATAATAAAGGCTATTAATGTTCAAACTCAGAACCGATTATTAGGGTTGTTAACTTTGCTTTGGGGAATAGTTTTCTAACTTGAAATTCTTTTGTATTGAAGTTAATTAGTTTGGTAAATAAAGAATTTTCATTTTCAACGTTTTTATTCAAAATTTTTGATACGTTGAAGTTAAAGTGTATAATTAACAAATTGAAGTTACAAAAGTACAGAAAAAATTCTAGTAGAAGCAAGGAAATAACTGACAATATCAATGCAAGGATTAAAAAAAGATAATGGTGTTGTGGGACACCAGGTAGGAACGAAGTTCCTTCGTCTAATGCAGAATCGACACAATTTGCAAAAAAAATCTTGCTCAATTTTACGGTTTTACTATTACATTTTTTGCAGTTCGGTCGCGCAGCAAAATCCCTATCTCCTCCAAGCCTGCCGTAAGGAACTTCGTTCCAAAAATACCTACAAAATTTAATAATCAGGTGGAACTAACAAGATGAAGATGAATATATTCCAAATCTTGTTAGAACCGTCAAAAAGAAGACTGAAAAAAACAAAACGAAAGAAATCTTCTTTTTGATCTAGTTCTTTTTATACACCTAGCTCCAGTAAATTTTGATGATTTTTCCTAAATTTTAAAAAGTTATGCGAACAAGAAGAGGAAACAGAAGAACACATTATGTACGACTGCTCTGCTTTTTCTGAAATCAGAAGATCCGTGTTGGGCGAGTATTGGCTTACACCAGCCGATGTCAGGGAGATCCCCCTCGGGAGCCTCATCACCTATTTTAAATCACTAGGCCTGGTGACCGCCTTAGGTGAGGATATCCCTACAATATGGGAGGATGCACAATGGGTAATATGTGGCCTCAGTGCTGGCTAGGCACTAGCTCGCCCCTCCCCAAATTTCCAGATCCAGATCCAGAAGCCTGCGGTAAGAAACTTCGTTCCAAAAATACCTACAAAATTTAATAATTAGGTGAAACTAACAAGATGAAGATGAATATATTCCAAATCTTGTTGGTACCGTCAAAAAGAAGACTGAAAAAAACAAAACGAAAGAAATCTTCTTTTTGATCTAGTTCTTTTTATACACCTAGCTCCAGTAAATTTTGATGATTTTTCCCAAATTTAGAAAATTTATGGACTGGATGTGTTTGAGCAGCAATGTTTTCTAGATTTTACATTTTTTTCCTTGGTGGTCTAGCTGTATTTCTAACCAATAATAGTTGACAAAAAAAGTTCTTTAGGTGTAGGAAATTTTTGGATTTTCACCAGTTCTACTAGATTCTGTTGCTTTTTTTGGATCCAAAAACTTTTTGATCTTGTTCTTTTATATTCTTCTTTTATATTTGGCCATGTCCGTGTTCTTCATTACCATGACCGTGTCCGGATTCTTTATTACCATGATCATTGCCATGTTCGTGTTCTTTATTACCATGGCTATGTTCTCCAATGCCATCTCCTTTTTCCACACTGCCTTGATCCTTTTCGCCACTGCCTTGATCGTAATTTTCACTGTTTTGCTTGTTACCTTCACTGGCTTCTTCAGGTTCTTCATTATTATGATCATGTCCTGCATTGCCATCTTCTTTTTCTTCACTGCCTTGACCCTTCTCTCCACTTTATGGGCGGTTATCTCCACTGCCTTGTCCATGTTCTTCATTAGCATGACCTTGTCCGGGTTCTTTATTATCATGAGCATGTCCATGTTCTTCATTACCATGACCGTGTCCTAGTTCTTTATTACCATGATCATGGCCATGTCCGTGTTCTTCATTACCATGACCGAGTCCGGGTTCTTTATTTTTTCTACATTTAGATACTTTATGATCTAGTTGTCGTTAAGAGATAAATTCTACTAAATTTGGAATTTTGTGCAGTTTTTTGGTTCACTTTTATTTCTAATTAGTTCTTCTTATAAAGAATGGGGCAGACGGACAAATCCGCCGTAGCGGAACATACCCTCACTATGTACCATCGGATTAAGTTTGAGGAGACCCAAGTCCTCGCTACTACATCAGCATACCATTCAAGACTCTATAGAGAAGCCATAGAGATAGAGAAGCACACGAACAACTTTAATAAAAAACAGGAAGCAGCCAAGATTAACAAAACATGGGTCCCCATAATTAAGGGTGCGAAAACTCTACCCTTAACGAACAACACCGACCAGAACCGATTGGAATCGAAAGCAACTGAGGCCCCGCCCACTTCCTTCCCGACGTATAAATACGGGCTCCGTCCACGTAGAGCTCAGTAGTTCGCAGACTGTCAACCAGGAAGCAACTTCTGAAGATGCTAACCGCTAGTGTTGGCGAAACGTCAAGTCAGCAAGACAATCGACGCCGGCCTAACAGCCCAAAAACCATTGATACAAATGTTTTTTAGATCTAAACACCCATTGAACGTCTACTTTTAAGAAAATTTTTGATCTAGTTCTTCTGATCCACCTAGCACCAGTAGATTTTAATGATTTTTCCTAGACTTGAAAACTTGAAGTGTTTGAGCAGCATATTTAACTAGATTCTGCAATTTATACAAATACTTTTTGATCTAGTTGTGTTTTTTAATCGATTCTGGTGGATTTAGAATATTCTTTAGGTCTAGGAACTCTTTGGATTTTTTGCAGTTCTACTAGTTTTTGCAGTTTTTCGTAGATCCAAAACCTTTTTGGTCTAGTTCTTCTTTTACATCCAGCTCTAAAAGATTTTAGCGATTCTTTTCAAGATTTACAAACTTTATGGCCTAAATGTGTTTGAGCATCAAATTATATTGGATTCTTCAATATTTTTTATAAAATAAGATTTTGGTCTAATTGTGTTTTTATCCGGTTCTGGTAATGTTCTTTAGGTCTAGGAACTCTTTGAATTTTTACCAGTTCTACTGGTTTTTGCAGTTTTTCGTAGATCCAAAACCTTTTTGGTCCAGTTCTTCTTTTACATCCAGCTCTAAAAGATTTTAGCGATTTTTTTCTAGTCTTACAAACTTTCTGACCTGAATGTATTTGAGCAGCAGATTCTATTGCATTCTTCAACATTTTTAAATAAATTTTCGGTCTAGTTGTGTGTTTAACCGGTTCTGGTGGTTTTTGAATGTTCTTTACGTCTAGAAACTGCCACGTATTTTAATAAAAGTAAAAACAAAAATAAATTATTTAATTGAAATTCAACTCCAGCTGAGTTCGGTAGTGGTTTCTCTACTGGCAAATTAGTGCCCAGCTCAGCCGTAGAGGGTAAGTACCAAAATAAAGTGAGTGCGCCACCGATTTGTGCGGTTAAAATCGGAAACCCCTGATGTTCCAGGCACTACTTCACCCACTGGAGGTAATTAAATAAATTCAAAATAATAAACAGTACTAATTAAATTGCACAATAAAAAAAAATAACGATAAAGTGAGCTAAATAAAACAAAATATCAACTAGACCCTTCTTTAATAAAATTAAGAATTTACACAACTGTCAAGCCTCGTGCTTGACAACGCTATTGATATTTATATAAAATAAGAATATATGAATAATATTAAAAGTTAAATTAACCAATATGTGTGATCACACACAATACAAAAAAAAAAAACAAGAAAAATAGATCTTAACTAACTATAGTTGCGACTTAAATCTAATTAGGCTTATCTGTTAATCCTCGGCGTCTCTAATACTTAGGTCGGTTCCAAAAACCAAGCCTGTTCCAAAACCAATAGGCTTGCACCAACCACAATAACTTAAGCTCGAACTAAGTATCAGGTCTGCACCCAAAATTAAAGCCTGTAACTAGCGCTGTATCTAGGATTTCAGCCTATAACTAGGACTTAAGCCCGTAACTATAACTTGAGCCCGTAACTAGAACCCCAAAATCGCAACCTGGCACCAACAATAGCTCAAACAGACCTCAATGACTCCTCGAATTAATTTGATTTAATAACCCCAACACAACCTGAACACATTAACCCAAATCTGCACCACAACGAAAGAATAAAAATGAATTCAAATGGATAACACAACATTTAGAAGCTGACCTCTCCGAACCCTCAATTAATGATCAAAACCAATGATCCAAATGTACTCAACAAACCCAAACCTGACTTGCCAGTCACGACAAAATTATAACAAAAAAATTAAATTAAAATTTAACATAAAACTTATTTACAACAGCAAAAGAACAAGCAAAAGGAGTCCAGTCCCACACCAACAAACCTACATACGACACACAAAGAAATACACATGTAAAATCAAGATATTAAAACCAAAACTGCGTCCACATGGCGTTATCAATCCTACATATAACAAAAAAAAAATATAACACAGCAACTCACCTATTAAGATAGGGTTGTTTTATTTCTTAATACTCGTGACACCCCTGGCTGGTAAACGGGTGGAACAATATTCTCGTTGCTAATTGCGGGAATTCTACCACAGTTCACCGTCTGAACGGTTTTAAATCACCAAATCTACTATATGGGCCACCTACACTCATAGGAAACGGAAGAACCACAAGAATCGAACAACCGCATGAACAAATAACGCGCACTCACCACAGAAGACTTCCCAAAATCCGCCCAAAAAAAGCGATTTCCCTACGAATCCAACCAAACCACTGAAAAATCTCACTCCACCACTTGTTCGTCAGAAGAACTGAGGCTTAATTTCGCAAATCCAAAATGAACTGTCTCCGATGAACAGCTAACATTCTAAGTTTTACGACAAAAAAAAGAAAAGAAGAATTTGCCTCGTTGTAAGCCAAGATGACAGTAGTTCAAAACAATCACATAACCCCACAATTTGTTCTGAATTCAATAAATAGACTTTCAAAACAACATTAGTAATAATTTGTGGCCAGAACATATTTATAAGTTGATGATCAACTATAACTGAACTAAAATCAACCTGAACCTGTCACGACCCAATCCCTAATAACGGAGAATTCATAAGGCAAGCAACCAGCCACAACCATTGTGAATTTAAATCCGTGACAAAACTCTTTGGCTTTTCTCTAGTTTTACTAGTCTTTGTTGTTTTGTTGTTAATCCAAAACTTTTTTATCTAGTTTTTCCTTTACACCCAGCTCTGGTAGATTCTAAGGTTTTTTTGTCTAGATTTTTTGTCTAGTTGAGTTTTTAACCGGTTCTGGTGTTTTTAGAATGTTCTTTAGTTCTAGAAACTCTTTGGCTTTTCTCTTGTTCTACTAGTCTTTGTTGTTTTGTTGTTAATTCAAAACTTTTTTGATCTAGTTTTTCCTTTACACCCAGCTCTGATAGATTCTAAGGTTTTTTTGTCTAGATTTTTGGTCTAGTTGAGTTTTTAACCGGTTCTGGTGTTTTTAGAATGTTCTTTAGTTCTAGAAACTCTTTGGCTTTTCTCTTGTTCTACTAGTCTTTGTTGTTTTGTTGTTAATTCAAAACTTTTTTGATCTAGTTTTTCCTTTACACCCAGCTCTGATAGATTCTAAGGTTTTTTGTCTAGATTTTTGGTCTAGTTGAGTTTTTAACCTGTTCTGGTGTTTTTAGAATGTTCTTTAGTTCTAGGAACTCTTTGGCTTTTCTCTAGTTCTACTAGTTTTTGTTGTTTTTTGTAGATTCAAAACTTTTTTGATCTAGTTCTTCTTTTACACCCAGCTCTGGTAGATTCTAAGGTTTTTTTGTCTAGATTTTTGGTCTAGTTGAGTTTTTAACCGGTTCTAGTGTTTTTAGAATGTTCTTTAGTTCTAGGAACTCTTTGGCTTTTCTCTAGTTCTACTAGTTTTTGTTGTTTTTTGTAGATTCAAAACTTTTTTGATCTAGTTCTTCTTTTACACCCAGCTCTGGTAGATTCTAAGGTTTTTTTGTCTAGATTTTTGGTCTAGTTGAGTTTTTAACCGGTTCTAGTGTTTTTAGAATGTTCTTTAGTTTTAGGAACTCTTTGGCTTTTCTCTAGTTCTACTAGTTTTTGTTGTTTTTTGTAGATTCAAAACTTTTTTGATCTAGTTCTTCTTTTACACCCAGCTCTGGTAGATTCTAAGGTTTTTTTGTCTAGATTTTTGGTCTAGTTGAGTTTTTAACCGGTTTTAGTGTTTTTAGAATGTTCTTTAGTTCTAGGAACTCTTTGGCTTTTCTCTAGTTCTACTAGTTTTTGTTGTTTTTTGTAGATTCAAAACTTTTTTGATCTAGTTCTTCTTTTACACCCAGCTCTGGTAGATTCTAAGGTTTTTTTGTCTAGATTTTTGGTCTAGTTGAGTTGTTAACCGGTTCTGGTGTTTATAGAATGTTCTTTAGTTCTACAAACTCTTTGGCTTTTCTCTTGTTCTACTAGTCTTTGTTGTTTTGTTGTTAATTCAAAACTTTTTTGATCTAGTTTTTCCTTTACACCCAGCTCTGATAGATTCCAAGGTTTTTTTGTCTAGATTTTTGGTCTAGTTGAGTTTTTAACCGGTTCTGGTGTTTTTAGAATGTTCTTTAGTTCTAGAAACTCTTTGGCTTTTCTCTTGCTCTACTAGTCTTTGTTGTTTTGTTGTTAATCCAAAACTTTTTTGATCTAGTTCTTCTATTACACCCAGCTCTGATAGATTCTAAGGTTTTTTGTCTAGATTTTTGGTCTAGTTGAGTTTTTAACCTGTTCTGGTGTTTTTAGAATGTTCTTTAGTTCTAGGAACTCTTTGGCTTTTCTCTAGTTCTACTAGTTTTTGTTGTTTTTTGTAGATTCAAAACTTTTTTGATCTAGTTCTTCTTTTACACCCAGCTCTGGTAGATTCTAAGGTTTTTTTGTCTAGATTTTTGGTCTAGTTGAGTTTTTAACCGGTTCTAGTGTTTTTAGAATGTTCTTTAGTTCTAGGAACTCTTTGGCTTTTCTCTAGTTCTACTAGTTTTTGTTGTTTTTTGTAGATTCAAAACTTTTTTGATCTAGTTCTTCTTTTACACCCAGCTCTGGTAGATTCTAAGGTTTTTTTGTCTAGATTTTTGGTCTAGTTGAGTTTTTAACCGGTTCTAGTGTTTTTAGAATGTTCTTTAGTTCTAGGAACTCTTTGGCTTTTCTCTAGTTCTACTAGTTTTTGTTGTTTTTTGTAGATTCAAAACTTTTTTGATCTAGTTCTTCTTTTACACCCAGCTCTGGTAGATTCTAAGGTTTTTTTGTCTAGATTTTTGGTCTAGTTGAGTTTTTAACCGGTTCTAGTGTTTTTAGAATGTTCTTTAGTTCTAGGAACTCTTTGGCTTTTCTCTAGTTCTACTAGTTTTTGTTGTTTTTTGTAGATTCAAAACTTTTTTGATCTAGTTCTTCTTTTACACCCAGCTCTGGTAGATTCTAAGGTTTTTTTGTCTAGATTTTTGGTCTAGTTGAGTTTTTAACCGGTTCTAGTGTTTTTAGAATGTTCTTTAGTTCTAGGAACTCTTTGGCTTTTCTCTAGTTCTACTAGTTTTTGTTGTTTTTTGTAGATTCAAAACTTTTTTGATCTAGTTCTTCTTTTACACCCAGCTCTGGTAGATTCTAAGGTTTTTTTGTCTAGATTTTTGGTCTAGTTGAGTTTTTAACCGGTTCTAGTGTTTTTAGAATGTTCTTTAGTTCTAGGAACTCTTTGGCTTTTCTCTAGTTCTACTAGTTTTTGTTGTTTTTTGTAGATTCAAAACTTTTTTGATCTAGTTCTTCTTTTACACCCAGCTCTGGTAGATTCTAAGGTTTTTTTGTCTAGATTTTTGGTCTAGTTGAGTTTTTAACCGGTTCTGGTGTTTTTAGAATGTTCTTTATTTCTAGAAACTCTTTGGCTTTTCTCTTGTTCTACTAGTCTTTGTTGTTTTGTTGTTAATCCAAAACTTTTTTGATCTAGTTCTTCTATTACACCCAGCTCTGATAGATTCTAAGGTTTTTTGTCTAGATTTTTGGTCTAGTTGAGTTTTTAACCGGTTCTGGTGTTTATAGAATGTTCTTTAGTTCTAGAAACTCTTTGGCTTTTCTCTTGTTCTACTAGTCTTTGTTGTTTTGTTGTTAATCCAAAACTTTTTTGATCTAGTTCTTCTATTACACCCAGCTCTGATAGATTCTAAGGTTTTTTTGTCTAGATTTTTGGTCTAGTTGAGTTTTTAACCGGTTCTGGTGTTTTTAGAATGTTCTTTAGTTCTAGAAACTCTTTGGCTTTTCTCTTGTTCTGCTAGTCTTTGTTGTTTTGTTGTTAATCCAAAACTTTTTTGATCTAGTTCTTCTATTACACCCAGCCCTGGTAGATTCTAAGGTTTTTTTGTCTAAATTTTTGGTCTAGTTGAGTTTTTAACCTGTGCTGGTGTTTTTAGAATGTTCTTTAGTTCTAGAAACTCTTTGGCTTTTCTCTTGTTCTACTAGTCTTTGTTGTTTTGTTGTTAATCCTTAACTTTTTTGATCTAGTTCTTCTTTTACACTCAGCTCTGGTAGATTCTAATGTTTTTTTGTCTAGATTTTTGGTCTAGTTGAGTTTTTAACCGGTTCTGGTGTTTTTAGAATGTTCTTTAGTTCTAGAAACTCTTTGGCTTTTCTCTTGTTCTACTAGTCTTTGTTGTTTTGTTGTTAATCCAAAACTTTTTTGATCTAGTTCTTCTATTACACCCAGCTCTGATAGATTCTAAGGTTTTTTTGTCTAGATTTTTGGTCTAGTTGAGTTTTTAACCGGTTCTGGTGTTTTTAGAATGTTCTTTAGTTCTAGAAACTCCTTGGCTTTTCTCTAGTTCTACTAGATTTTGTTGTTTTTTGTAGATTCAAAACTTTTTTGATCTAGTTCTTCTTTTACACCCAGCTCTGGTAGATTCTAAGGTTTTTTTGTCTAGATTTTTGGTCTAGTTGAGTTTTTAACCTGTTCTGGTGTTTTTAGAATGTTCTTTAGTTCTAGAAACTCTTTGGCTTTTCTCTTGTTCTACTAGTCTTTGTTGTTTTGTTGTTAATTCAAAACTTTTTTGATCTAGTTTTTCCTTTACACCCAGCTCTGATAGATTCTAAGGTTTTTTTGTCTAGATTTTTGGTCTAGTTAAGTTTTTAACCTGTTCTGGTGTTTTTAGAATGTTCTTTAGTTCTAGAAACTCTTTGGCTTTTCTTTTGTTTTACTAGTCTTTGTTGTTTTGTTGTTAATCCAAAACTTTTTTGATCTAGTTCTTCTATTACACCCAGCTCTGATAGATTCTAAGGTTTTTTTGTCTAGATTTTTGGTCTAGTTGAGTTTTTAACCGGTTCTGGTGTTGTTAGAATGTTCTTTAGTTCTAGAAACTCTTTGGCTTTTCTCTTGTTCTACTAGTCTTTGTTGTTTTGTTGTTAAACCAAAACTTTTTTGATCTAGTTTTTCCTTTACACCCAGCTCTGGTAGATTCTAATGACTTTTTTCTAGATTAACAAAATTTATACCAAGATGTGTTTGAGCAGCAAATTCCATTTGAAGGTGAAAGGGAATATATATAAACGAATAGCTACAATGTAGAAGAAGTACTAAATGTAGAAACAATTAATAAAAGCAGTAACACTAACTCCAAAATTAAAAACAAGTGACACAAACTCAGCTGTCAAACGTCAACTTCTTGTCACTTATGTCATTTCTGTCAATAAAGAACTCTCAGTTTTGTCATTTTTGTAAATAAAGACTTATCATTTCTGTCAATAAAGACCTATTAACTAAAAGAGACTTAAAATAAAATGTTATTTGGACTTATTCTATCATACGTCATTTCGACTCAACTTTCATTGAATGTCAACGTATTGTTATTAAAGTCATTCCTCTCAACTATTAAAATTAACAAATAAGAAGTTATTATAGCGTTACAGACACCAAAAATTTATCGAATAAAATCTCTTCCCAACACCAATATCATTATGTGAACAGGTAAAAAAGATCTCTACAGATTAGTTTATATTCCAGTATAATAAGTAGCTATAAGTAGCTGGAAATATGATATAGGTAAACTGAGAAATCTTGAAAGACAGCGACAACAATAATAGAATTATTATATAAGCCCTACTTACATTACGCCGCCCTTTTTTAACAAAACTTTTTATACACACTCTTTTGTATAAGACTATATCATATACAGGATGTCGATGAACGGCTGGAGCTGTAGATATTATTCATTTTTTATTATTTTAAAAGCCAAAAGTATAGGTATGTGAAGGTTACTTAAAAAAAATATTTAAAAACAGAAATCTGCAGGTAAATTAATAAAATATAATACGATACATGGTCGTTAGGTGTTATTACAATACTACAGATCAGCCAGGTGGAAAGACCTGAAGAACCATTTTCACACTTTTCCTTGGCTGAACGTGTGCTTTTCTTCTGATGATCCATCCGTTTGTGCTCAAGAGGTCTCCGATGTCATTCTAACTGGCATGGAAGCCTTTATTCCTTATTCCAATAAGCGCCCTTCTAACGGCAAGCCCTGGTTTAGCAAAAACTGCGAGCGCGCAGTCAGATCTAAAAATCTAGCTTACCGACAGTGGCGTAAAAATCCAACGGCTGAGAATCGCACCACCCTTGTTACCGCTCGAAACCAGTGTAAGCAAACGATAGATCAAAGCAAAGAGACGCATAACACGAGGATCAAAAACAAACTTCTTGCCAGTCCTAACGGATCTAGGTCTTTTTGGTCAGTCGCTAAGGCCGTCAGTCAAAATTTTACCAAATCAAATATTCCACCTCTAACACGTTCCGACGGCACAATAGCAACCACAGCCGGAGATAAAGCGAACTTACTGGCAGAACTATTTTCTTCTCATTCCAACGTAGACTTTCAGGGAAAAACACTACCGAACATTCCAGCAGTTCAATCGGAAATGACTGATATCGTATTCCGTCAGCGTCCTGTCAAACGAATTCTTAAAGGGCTCGATGTCAGGAAGGCTTCTGGTCCAGATGAAATTCCTATTATAGTGCTCAAGGAATGCGCTGATGAGCTAACACCAATATTTTGTAGACTACAAAAAAGGAATATTTCCATCTTGCTGGAAGAAGGCAAGAGTTCAGCCTATACCAAAGAAAGGCAAGAAAACCATGCCAAACAACTATCGACCTGTCGCATTGCTTTCAGTTATATCAAAAGTGATGGAGAAAGCTATTAACCAACAACTTCTAAAGTACCTAGAGGGCCTTAATATTATCAGCGACCATCAGTACGGCTTTCGTAAGTCCAGATCAACAGGAGACCTCCTAGCATATGTCACCCATCTTTGGAGCAACGCAGTCGAACATCACGGGGAGTCCCGGGCTATTGCACTAGACATTTGTAAAGTATTTGATCGTGTCTGGCACGAGGGGCTCCTAAGTAAACTGCGATCCTACGGTATGCCCGATCGATTCTGTTCATGGCTTTCTAGCTTTCTTCAGGACCGTTCTCTGCAAGTGGCGATTGACGGGTTTCTCTCGGACACCTTTACCATCAATGCTGGTGTTCCTCAAGGGTCCATATTATCCCCAACCCTCTTCTTACTATACATTAACGACCTTCTAGCGAAGACAGAAAATCCAATTTATAGCTTTGCTGACGACAGCACACTTATCTCATCGTTTACTTTGAATTCTCGAACATCGGCTGCTGACGCACATCTTCGCAGACAGCATGAAGTATCACGACTCAATAAAGACCTGGAAGAAGTTTTGACTTGGGGTGACAGTAACCAAGTCGAATTTAACGCTAAAAAAACCCAGGCAGCAGTTTTCTCTAAGAAGGTTAACATTGCAGAACCAGATATAGTCATGGCAGGACACGCAATTCCACTGGCTTCGTCTATTAACTTACAGGGTGTCAATCTGGGAGGAGATATGTCTTGGCATAATCACGTGGTAACAATCGCCAGGACAGCTTCTCAGAAACTCGGAGTACTTTTCCGTACCAAAAAGCTGTATACACCACAACAACTTTTGACACTCTACAAAGCCCAGATTCGACCATCACTGGAATACTGCTCTCATGTCTGGAGTTCTGCACCGAAGCATACCCTTCGGTTGATGGATTCCATCCAAAGGAGAGCCATTCGCCTGATCGGTGACCACGAGCTAACCAAGAACCTCGACAGCTTAGAACATCGAAGACAGGTTGGTGATTTGACCCTCTTTTACAAATATTTCCATGGCAAGTGTTCTACTGACATTGCCCGCTTGATTCCACCTAGAGCAATTCATAGCAGAAATACACGACAAACCACTTCCGCTCATCCCTATGTGGTTCAACTTAATACTCCTCGAACATCATTGTTTAAGAACTCTTTCTTCTGGAGGACATCCTCTTTGTGGAACGGCCTTTCTGAGGCCGTATTTCCCACCGAATATAACCTTCAACGATTCAAGAACAACGTGAATCGCTTTCTTCGCACACGCACCGCTCTCAGAACGCCTTAAAGGAATTTTCCTGCAGTGCTTGTGCTTGACCATAAAAAAAAAACTCTGCGGCGCCACCTGGTGGTGAGTTGCATCAATGAGCATATCATACAAACTTTCTCCGTGGAAAAATACATATACATACCAATTTTCATAATAATCGGTCCAGTAGTTTTTGAGTTCATTGAGTACATAAAGACATACAGACATACAGACAAACATTCATTTTTATATATATATAGATAGATTTTGATAAATCTCTCTAAAAGTTAAATTAAATTTTTTATAATCATATTTTGAAAATAAAACATTTTTAATTAAAATAAACATAATTCTAAGTCATTATCCCACTTCAGTTATTTAATTTGAAGCAAAAATAAAATAAAAGTTGATTCGTCGCCGTCAGCTTACTTTTATGAAGTAACACAATTGCCAACACAACGAGAAAATTGCATTCGACAAACATGGGAGTTCGCTAAAACTTCTTATTGGATTTAGTCAATTTAAGACAGCTTCAGTCGCTATTAGCCCAGGCAAAGAATACCATCAAATTGTCAATTAATGCATCAGTTCAAAACCAATTTTGCGCTCGCCCAAAGGCATTGCAACATGGCTGCGAGGAACGAGACCCAAGAATTTCGGATAATCAAAAGTGCCAAGGGAGAATAGGGGTGGAACTGTGAAACGGGTCGTCCCTTCTCTCATTCGTCTACAACAATTCTTTAAGAGGGGTGCATAAAAAACATTTCTTTTACTCTTTTCGTTATTCCTTGCATTTACAGCCACCCTTAAAGAAACTTACAGTAAACGTTCTAACTTCGATGGATTTACTATTTTTGTATATTTTAGAATCATTATTATTATGACAAGCTGAATATTTTAATATGTAAACAGTCAGTTATGTATTATGTATATTTCTTCTTCTATTTACTTTCCGCTATATCCGATCTACCGTAAATGCAGCGTTCATTTAAATTAACAATAGAATAGTAAAAGGCCTTGTGGCAGTTACTTTATGCCAATGCTGGAGACTTTTCTTTCACTTCCTTGTCAGCCTTCTGGTTGAAAAGTGCTAATTGTGTGTATTGGAGGGAATTTGTCTGGTTGTCTGGATCTGGATCTGGATCTGGAAATTTGGGAGGGGCGAGCTAGTGCTCAGCCAGCACTGAGACCACATATGACCCATTGTACATCCTCCCGTATGTAGGGATATCCTCACCTCAGGCTGTCACTAGGCCTATTGATTTAAAATAGGTGATGAGGCTCCCTAGGGGGATCTCCCTGACATCGGCTGGTGTAAGCCAATACTCGCCCAACACGGATCTTCTGATTTCAGAAAAAGCAGAGCAGTCATACATAATGTGTTCTACTGTTAGTAGATAGTAAGCCACTGTAGCACACTTTTTGACCGACATCATCTGACAGCTTTAGCGTCAAAAAAATGTTATTTTATCGTTACTAAATTCATGATCGTCACAGTTCCAAATGTGAAACGCCAAAACGTCAAAATAGCGCTAAAACTTGTCACTTTGAAACGACACTTCTTCCATAAGGAATACATGTAAATCGAAAATTTCTTTTTACCAATTTTTTAAACCGTTATTGCGACAAATTTTAGCGCTATTTTGACGTTTTGGCGTTTCACATTTGGAACTGTGACGTTCATGAATTTAGTAACGATAAAATAAAATTTTTTTGACGCTAAAGCTGTCAGATGATGTCACAGGTTCAAAGGTCAAAAAGTGTGCTACAGTGGCTTACTATCTACTACTGTTTCCTCTTCTTGTTCGCAGCCTCTGCATAGCGGCGATTCTGTTAATTTCATCCTAAAGAGATGTTGTCGCAATTGGCAGTGACCTGTCAGGATTCCCACAGCTGTTCAGAGATTTTGTCTGGTCAATGCCTTAAATTTTTTTGCTGTTTCCTCGCCAGGATGAGGTAATAACTCTCTGGCCAGTCTACAGTTCGTAGTTTCATCCCAGCACTGTATAAATTTTTGTTGAGAGTGCTGTTTGATAAGGTCCACGACTGCGGACAATTTTAGCTTCGTAGATGGGCAAGGGCTAACATATCTGTAGCCTGCTAAATTGTTCGCAATGCGGTTGCCTTTAGAGTTCCCATGTCCTTTGATCCAGCTGAGAGTGACCACGTTATTCTGGCTGGCCTCGGTTAGAGATTGGTGACATTCTAGTACTAAACTTGAAGTGAAACGTGGTCTATTCAAGGTCAGTAGTGCTTGTCGGCAGTCTGTGTATATATTTATATTCCTGCGTGTGATGTTTCTATTGTCTGGTTGTATTTTAAATCATGGAACATCCATGGCATTAAATTGTGGATATTAAAATCATACCCTTATTTCCAACTGGGCCATTGTGTTAATCTACGTTTGGTTGTTATTTTGTTGATTTTCTGTTGGAAAATACCACGTGTGGGATTTGTACAAGATTCCCTTCGATTCAACATCGGTACATTATAAGGCAACTTTTGGGATTTAAAAGAAATAAACGTCCCGGACTATTGAACGTCCTCGAGGTAGAATACCCTTTTTCCACCTAGGGTCCTAATTCCTTGGTACAGGCTTACTTCTTTGGCGAAGGCTTATTACCTGGTTACTTGGTTATTACCTTGGTATTGGCCATAACATTTGTTGGTATTAGCAGTATTATATTTTGGAACTGTTTCTGGTTCTGATCAGGAACCAAACAGCGTTGGATTTTGGAGATTGGAAGCTACCATCGCCATTACAGATAAGCATTATAAGACTTTGTATATTGTAAAATTTTATTTGGAATTGTTGTTTATAACTTAGTTTTAAGTCGTGCGTGTGATCACACTAAACTCTTAATTATTTTATTGATCTAAATATTGAGGCGCTAGTTTAATTTGAAGTTGTAATTTGCGTTGACCTCAAACATTTGATTTTTATTAAAGGAGGGTCTAGTTTTGAAACTGATTGTTTTATTTAGCTCACTTTATTTCATTTCGTGGGATTGTGTAAGAGTTGTTAGTGCCTATTAAATCTAGTGAATTCCGGCTTGTACTGTCGAAGTTGGTGGCGCGGCTCACTTGTGTATCATCCCTCTACGGCTGAGCTCGGGCATAATTTGCCAGTAGAGTGATCACTAACAACTCTCGCGCAATTAATTTATTGTTGAAATTGGATTTTTCTTAATTATTATTTTATTCTTAAAAGAAATTAACTAAGGAAAAACCGTGGCAATTTAATATTATAGAATTCTAAAAAATAAATAAAAAATCGTGTATAAATGAAAACAAATATATTAACTATAAATCAAAGATAATATCTTCAGTATGAAATTATTGTAAAGAATGTAGATATTATTTGGCTTCGTTTGGGGGGCTATTAGGGCAATAATGACAAAAAAATAATAGCTTCAAACAGGTGGTTAGATAATTTCTTTCCTCGGTTTGTCAGCATGACAAACGGTTTGTTATAAATTGAATACTTTTGTGGGGAAATTGAGGTATGTATAAACCAATTTTATATCCATTTCCTGAACAAACACGTGTAATGATATTGAAAATGTTTTAATCCATTTGTATTTTCTTATATTGTAACATTTTTACTAGCTTTGGAGTTTGATTACTTGACAAACATAATCATGTTTTTCAAACAAAATAATGACATTAGAAAATCGATACAAAGTTAACAAAAAATAGTCTATTATAGCAGATAACGATTATTTATTGTTATGTAAATAGATGTAATTACTTTAAGTAATTAAGTATTCAATAAATACTTCATCATATTTATAAAGACATAGATCATTAAGATAATTAACAGTAATTATATTTTTTTTGTTTTAAAATAAAACAAACTTATATATTTTTGAAGTTATACTTCTATTCATGCACTCGATTTGTGTGGGGTTAAATGGGAAAAATCATTACATATGTAATGGTGTGAGTAAGAGAGAGACAGACACACTTATAAGGTATATTGGTCGGTAAAAACAAAGTTAAATAATATTAATAATAATATTTAGTAATGAGTATTGTATTGTAGTCCACAGTACCGTCACATGGTTGCATTATATCCTGCACTATGCTTTTGAGGGTTGTTGACTACTTTTTTTTTTTTTTTTTTTTTTTTTTTGTTTTTTTTTAGTTATTGTAATCTGATCATCAGTGCGATCAATGAACAATTTTATTCTAGCCTAAATTACTATAAGAATGTCTTAAAATTAAGGGTCTTACTCAATAGAAGTTCCTTAGATTGTACTACAAATATTATTAACACTAACACTAGATCGCACTTTGCTCTGCTTTTACACTAGTCACTTAAACAACTAACTCAAAAGGTTTCGTCCTCTTGAGTCTTCTCTTTATGTTGGTGTTATCGAGGAGCTAGATTGCCTCGATGTTTACATCATTCAAGAGCCGATTTTCATGACTCTTGGCAAATTTGGTGGTTGTTTCTCTGACTGTGTCCATCTCCAGGTCCCGGTGGAGGTCACTATTTCGAATATACCATGGCGCATCGACGATGTTCCTTAGCACTTTGTTCTGGAATCTCTGGATGATTTGGATGTTGCTTTCGCTGGCACATCCCCATAGCTGTATCCCGTAGGTCCAAACTGGTTTCAGGATTTGTTTGTAGATGAGTAATTTATTATATATTGACAGAGTGGATTTTCTTCCTAATAACCAATACATTTTCTTATATTTAATACCGAGTTCTTCTCGTTTCTTTTTGATGTGAGCTTTCCAGCGCAGCTTCGCATCTAATGTCAGACCAAGATATTTTGCTGTATTAGCATATGGTATCTGTTCGTCTTCCATTCTGATTGGTACATATTGCTCCTTTTTGTTTGTAAAATTAACATGTACTGATTTATTTTTGTTTAGGATTATTCTCCATTTTTTGGTCCAAATATTAATTTGATTAATTGATGTTTGTAGTTTGTTTGCCGCGTCTTCATGACTCTCTCCTACAGCAAGAATGGCTGTATCATCAGCAAATGTGGCAATGGTATCGTTTTCTAATTGGGGGATGTCACTAGTATACAAGAGGTAAAGGACTGGACCAAGCACACTCCCTTGTGGCACTCCTGCGTTGATTTCTTTCAGGTCTGAGTAAGCATCTTCTTGCTTTACTCTGAAGGCTCGATCTGATATATATATGAGTCTAGTAAACTTGCGTATTGACTGGGTAAGAGTTTATACATTTTGTATTTGAGTCCTTCATGCCAAACTTTGTCAAATGCCTGTGCAACGTCTAAGAAGACAGACGAACAGACCTTTTTTCCTTCTAGTGATTTTTCTATTAAATTAGTTATCCTATGTATTTGATCGAAGGTGGAGTGGCTTTCTCTGAAGCCAAACTGGTGGGAAGGTATTAATTTTCTTTCTTCAAGTATAGGGTTTAGTCTTTTCAGTAGTATTTTCTCAAATATCTTTGATATCACTGGTAGTAGTGATATTGGCCTATATGAAGATACTACATTTGGTGGTTTCCCTGGTTTGGGTATCATTATTACCTCAGCTATCTTCCATAAGGATGGTACATGCTTTAGTCTAAAAGCTGCGTTGATAATGTGTGTTAGTTTAACTATTGCTTTCTTTGGTAGATGATTTAGTATTTCCCCTGTAATTAGGTCGAATCCAGGGGCTTTCTTCGGGTTGATATTCTCTTTGATCATTTTGGTTATTTCCTTAGGAGTGGTAAAGACTATTTCTAGGTTATCTTGATTTTGCATCATTTGTTCGAGCTGTTGTTCACCTTCATTGGCTGTAAATGTGTTTGCTAGATGCTGTGCGAATCTATTAGCTTTCTGCTGATTATTTCTAGCCCAGCTACCATCTTCATTTTTGATTGGTGGGTTTTGAATGATTGGTCTTTTTAATCTTTTAGTCGCCTTCCATAGTGAGTAGTCCGTAGATTTGTCAATTGTCAATTCACTTAGGTACACGCTTATGGCATTATTTTTGATATTCTGGATATACCTTTTCAATTGTTGGCTACATAAACAGAGTTTTTAAGAATAACCGACAACAATTCAAAATACCACAAATTTATCTTTATATTAAACTAATTAAACAACTCAAGAAAGCAATTAAATAAATTTTGTGTTTAAACTAACTTAATATAACCCTTTCGAATTGTAACGAAAAACGAAAATATATACAAATTCTCAAGAGAATCCGTCGTTTATCGACCAAAACACATAATTTCAGGCAATAATCTGGTAAAACAAGAAATCGCCAACCTTTGGGAACCGAGTCGAAATTAATTGAAGCATCTTTAATTAAGGACATTAATTGAGAGAGCCTCCAGTCACGAAAACACGCTGAGCTTTGACGACAAAGCTCACCATAAAACGATTAAATATCAAAATGAAGACAAATTTAATAATGGGCCGTCTATAGACCCACGGGCTGTGCACGGAGTTGCAACGATTATTTTGAGTGAAACTCACTCACAGAGACGGAGTTTACACGAAAATTCACCAAAAATATCAACTTCAATAAATAATTTTTAAATCAAAAAAACAAATCAAATCATCAATACGAGGGTCATCCTAAAACATCAGTCACACAGAAAAACATTGATGCGGTTCCTCAGATATTTAAAGATGACAGCCATGTAAGATACCAGGAGATAGAGGGCATTTCAAGGACCTTAATCCCAAAGATCTCTTACATGAAGAACAAACTGTTTCAAGTTGAATCCCTCATTAGCTAATTCAGAAGAGCAAACAGAAATTAGGGTCAATTGGTGTCGAAAAACATTGAAATGGCCACCAAAGGAAGCTCAAAAATAGTACTGTTGGTTGCGATAAATCTTGGATTTAGTCCTACCAACCAGCAAATAAACCAGAAGTACTGGGGAAACTCCTACAAACCAACAGACAACGGCAAATCAGTCTACATCAGGACAATGTAACTGCTCACACTGCCTAAAAGACAGTTTTTGGAGCTTCAAAACATCAAATTGTAAGACCACTTACCGTATAGTCGTAACGACTTTTTCACATACCCAAAGAACAAAAATTCAATGCGTGGACAGAGATTCCAGTCACCAGAAGAAGCCATCAATGTCTTTAAAACAGCGATTTTGCAAGTGTCAACTGAAGACCCTAAAACATCAGTCACACAGCAAAACATTGATGCGGTTCTTCAGCTAAATAAGGATGACCACCATGTAAGATACCAGAAGATAGAGGCATCTTTGGGCATTTCAAGGACCTTAATCCCAAAGATCTTACATGAATAACAAGGTGTGGTTTTCCGTTGGATCCCTCATTTGCTAATTCGGAAGAGCAAAAAGAAATTAGCGTCAAAGGAAGCTCAAAAATAGTACTGTTGGTTGCGATAAATCTTGGATTTAGTCCTACCAACCAGCAAATAAACCAGAAGTACTGGGGAAACTTCTACAAACCAACAGACAACGGCAAATCAGTCTACATCAGGACAATGCAACTGCTCACACTGCCCAAAAGACAATTTTTGGAGCTTCAAAACATCAAATTGTAAGGCCACTTACCGTATGGTCGTAACGACTTTTTCACATACCCAAAGAACAAAAATTCAATGCGTGGACAGAGATTCCAGTCACCAGAAGAAGCCATCAATGTCTTTAAAACAGCGATTTTGCAAGTGTCAACTGAAGACCCTAAAACATCAGTCACACAGCAAAACATTGATGCGGTTCTTCAGCTAAATAAGGATGACCACCATGTAAGATACCAGAAGATAGAGGCATCTTTGGGCATTTCAAGGACCTTAATCCCAAAGATCTTACATGAATAACAAGGTGTGGTTTTCCGTTGGATCCCTCATTTGCTAATTCAGAAGAGCAAAAACCAATTAGCTTCAATTGGTGTCGAAAAACATTGGAATGGCCCAACAAAGGAAGCTCAAAAATAGTACCGTTGGTTGCGATAAATCTTGGATTTGGTTCTACCTACCGGTAAATAAACCAGAAGTACTGGTGAAATTTCTACAAACCAACAGACAACGGCAAATCAGTCTACATCAGGACAATGCAATTGCTCACTCTGCCCAAAAGTTTTTGGAGCTTCAAATCATCAAACTGTAAGACCACCTACCGTATAGTCGTAACGACTTTTTCACATACCCAAAGAACAAAAATTCAATGCGTGGACAGAGATTCCAGTCACCAGAAGAAGCCATCAATGTCTCTAAAACAGCGATTTTGCAGGTGTCAACTGAAGACTGAAATAACTGTTTTACCAATTTTCTATATTCTCTTTATCTTCTCTAATGCTTTTGTGATCAATTTTTCATTGGTGTTGATTATCCTTACATTATTATTTATTGTTGCAGGTTTGGTTTCAAAATCGTAGAGCGAAATGGAGACGACAAGAAAAAATGGAAGCAGCTCGTTTAGGTTTAAGCGAATACCACGCTGCTACTTTATCACGAGCAACTGGTTCTAGTCTAACACTCCCAATGGATCCTTGGTTATCACCACCACTTCTATCAGCACTTCCAGGATTCTTAAGTCATCCTCAGACAGGATATCCTAGTTACCTTACCTCTCCTATTGCTGCAGATCCAGGAAGACCACCAATGGCACATTCACACCATCATTCACCTAGTAATACTCCTCCAGATTTAAGAACAACTTCAATAGCAGCTCTTAGATTAAAAGCAAAAGAACATGTAGAAAATATCACCAAAGGATTACAAATGGTTTAATTGATTATGTAGATTTGAAAGAATTCAATTCGTATATATCATATTGACTGCGCTATTAGGTAAATTTTTTTGTTCAGATTTTTCTATACGTACTTACTTACTTGTTATATGAGTGTAATTGTATATAGCAACAAAATTTCTTTTACTATAAAAGAAATGTTAACAAACAGTATTATTAATTAATAATTCTATATATAGTATATTCATTTGTTTATCCAATTTGTCTTCATCATTTCCGCATCAGAACTATACCCGAGACGCTCAAAAGATAGAATTCAAGGACGCGTGATCAGTGAATGGCTGACGTAATCCTACTATGCCACGCCTTCCAAACTGAAATAACGAAGAACAGTTTACACTGTACTCATACCAGAGATAATATAAACTGTAAGCATCGAGGGTGGGTACTTTTTTGTTGAGTGGTGTAAATCGGACTTGTGACGTTGGTTGGGGAGAGTAATATTCACGTGATCATTCCATCTTTTGGACGGCTGGATTATAGTTCCGAATTACTTCAAAACTACATTCACAGTCGAGGTAATAAAGCTTTTTCTTCGAAATTTAAAAGGCAAGACGGATTTTTTAAATTGTTTTTTGCATTCGATTCGTGAGAGTGTCAAGAAACTTTCTGACCCTATGCTATTAACTAATATTGGAAAACTGCATTTTTGTATACAAAAAACGCATTTTTAAAGTACATTTCTAACATAACTCGTTATTTATTGGCGGAAATGACTTCAATTTTGTTATTGGAAGAATTTTGGGGTCGCTGAAAACAAACTGACATTAAAAGCCATCTTCGGAGTACCTGGTGTCCAGGATAACTACTGTTTACGTCGTCTCCTGGAGTTTTCGGTAATATTGTTGTACAAGTTGAGTCTATTTCGTCT
Source organism: Altica lythri (assembly GCA_964028335.1). NCBI lineage: Eukaryota > Metazoa > Arthropoda > Insecta > Coleoptera > Chrysomelidae > Altica > Altica lythri. The sequence continues at coordinate 6,990,701 of OZ034809.1, forward strand.
CAAAATTTCTAAAGCTATTTCTTTTAGCTTTTCTGATCTCTTTATTGTAGGTTGTGAGTTCCTCGGTATAGCTCCGCCAATCTCTGTTAGTGTTAGCTCTATTGAAGAGCTTCCTTGTTTTGGATCTTATATTTTCTATTCCACCATATTGCGTCATTTGACTTTCTAGTCCTTAGCGTTTAGCTGAGCAATATTTATCCCGATTTTTTTTAACCTACCGCTTACCTCACTTCTCCTAAAGAGGTGAGCGCCCCTTCTTCACTTCCAATGAGTGTGTCATTGTCAGACCCACACCTGAGGGTGACATCTTCGTCCTGCACCTCCATGGCTGCCTCATGTGCTGAGTTTTTGCCGTAAGGTCAGCGACGTGGAAGGACTCGATGATTTCTGCATCGCTCGGTACCTTCACTTTCTTCAGTTGTGGTTTTCCCCCTGCATCTAGGTTTACTTCCTTCCCCCTTTGTTTTCTTCCCTTTTTACCGTGAACTGGTAAGTTCTCAAAACGGTAGAAGGTGTGGCGTCTTCTTTAAGCTCAGAACTTTCCATTGGTCCGTCCTAAAACCTTCGTTTTGGGTTTAAATCAGCTGAAGTAATTTCTCAGTTGATAGCTCCTAGCTCCTGGGAAGGAAGGAAGTAAAAAGATGTCATTTGGGGTTGTCGTCTCCCCTACTAGTTGTTAACTCTCCTCCTTCCCATTTGTTTAGGCGGGGTACTTTTAATCAGAGTCAATCAGCTGGATCAAAGGACATGGGAACTCTAAAGGCAACCGCATTGCGAACAATTTAGCAAAGAGGGCTGCGAGCAACAAATATGTTAGCCCTCGCCCATCTACCAAGCTAACATTGTCCGCAGTTGTGGACCTTATTAAACAGCACTCTCACCAAAAATTTATACAGTGCTGGGATGAAACTACAAACTGTAGACTGGCCAGAGATTTATTACCTCATCCTGGCGAGGAAACAGTAAAAAAATTTAAGGCATTGACCAGACAAAATCTCCGAACAGCTGTAGGAATCCTGACAGGTCACTGCCAATTGCGACAACATCTCTTTAGGATTAAACTAACAGAATCGCCGCTATGCAGAGGCTGCGAACAAGAAGAGGAAACAGTAGAACACATTATGTATGACTGCTCTGCTTTTTCTGAAATCAGAAGATCCATGTTAGGCGAGTATTGGCTTACACCAGCCGATGTCAGGGAGATCCCCCTCGGGAGCCTCATCACCTATTTTAAATCAATAGGCCTGGTGACATCCTGAGGTGAGGATATCTCTACATACGGGAGGATGTACAATGGGTCATATGTGGCCTCAGTGCTGGCTGAGCACAAGCTCGCCCCTCCCAAATTTCCAGATTCAGATCCAGAATAATAGTCATTCTGCCGACTGTGGTGTTTCACAGTCGACTATAATTAGCTCTAGCCCTAGCTCTTCTACTATCGTATGCTCCACCAATGTTTGCTCATCCGCACTGAGAGTATTCTCAGGGAACCCTTTTGGGAGAATAGTGACTTTTTCTGTCTTGAGAGCAGTAGCGTAGCTGCTCTACTCTGAGTTGGTCTCTTTTGCCACCTCTACCTTCTTTTTTTTCAGGTCTCGAGTTGGACCGATAGTAATCTCAGCTCGCTTGCGTTTTTGCTGGGGAGCAGGCTCTTCAGATTTGTGTTACATATAGCTGTCACAGGTGCTATCCCTTGTTTTAGCTACCTTTGGTACCATTTACAGCTGCCCCGCTGAGTTCTTACCTCAGAGGGTTGCCTTTCCCTCCTGGTTCTCCAAATCTGGGAAACGAAGGTTGCTTTTTTGTTGCTGATGCTTGCTTGGAGTGTTTTCCTCCTCTCAGATTTCCCTTTGTGACTTGTTACCAGTCTGGGCTCTGAGGTGTTGATGATAAACATTGCTGTCTCCCGGGGAGTTTCCTGAGAGGCTGAAGAAAGGGTGTATTTTCCTCCTGCCTTTTTCTTCATTTTTTTTGCTGTATGTTTCCGCTGGTTTTCTTATTTGTTTTTTTTTCTTATCCATGGTTACGCCCACGAGTAGCTAGGAAATCGTCAGTCTACTCCGACAGAGTCCCGCATGCTAATTGCAAGGGGGTTTAGCCTGGTTCCCCCAGGGGAACGTTCTCAACCGTTTATGCCCCAGCGGCCATTTATTCATAGGCACGTTGCCTTAGAATTAGGCGGTTGGACCGCGGTGCGCACGTTAAGTTGGCACCCAACTGTCAAGCGGATATCATTTTCGATGACAATTCGTTTTTAGTGACCACAAGAACTCCTGAATATGAAAATTGAATTTATTTTAACGAGTTATGTTTGAGATGCCTGCAGTTTTCCAATATTACATGATCGAATAAGGTCACAAAGTTTTCTGATGCTCTCCCAAATCGAATGCATAATACCGTCTTGCCGTTTAAATTTCTGAGGTTTAGTAAGTACTTCATTGCCTCAACTATCATGTAAAGACGTATTTATGAAACAAATACGCTGGCCAATTGTATAATAAATAAAGGCCAATATAAGAAAAAAGAAGAAGACGTATTTGTGGTTTACTTGAACTCTAGTTGTGTTACGATCTTGATCTGAACATAAAAATTTTCTTGTTTGTACATACTTCTGTATATTACAATGTACTTATTGTGTTGTTGTTGGACTTTTGTGATGAGTGTTGATGTTATCACTTGTAGTGGATTACTTCATATAACTTACGGCATATCAATTAAAAAATTTTGTTCAATTAACTAGATCTGTTTATATTTTTTAGTGTTTATATTCAATATTGAACAAAATTGAGTCTAGTTATGTTCCTTTATTGAATAGTTGTCAAATTTGATCTCAGAATCTCCTTACCTATATAGTGATTTCATGAAGTTTGTAAATAATCTTAACGTGTGTAATATCGAGATAAATGGTAACGATATTTATTGTAATTTCTTTGTTTATTTAATGCTGTGAATTTTTGTAAATAATGCAATAAATAATGATATTTATATGTGTTTTCATCATTTTTGCCTCTGATCTATGTCAGAACTAGTTCCGAATTACTTAATAATTAAATTCTTAACTTAAGTCATACGTTATGGAACAAATGTGCTGGCCAATTATATATTGAACAGAGGCGATTACGAAAAAAGAAGAAGATGTATTTGTGGTTTACTTGAACTCTACTTAACATTTATATTCAATTTCGAACCTTGTTTAAGTTTGGGAAACTATCTTTAATAGTCGAATAGGATTTACACCACATGTGTTCTATCCAATAGAAAAGCTTTAAAGATTGTTTGATCTTTGGTTAACCAATCAACAGACTTGAAAGTGAAAGAATATAAAGGTGGTCCAATATTAACAGATTCTGGTTAGTCTATATATATATTTTTCCTCATTGTCTAAACTGACAAGTATTGTTCTCTTAACCAGCTTTTGGTACGTGTTATTCCTAACTTTATCATATTTTATATGCTACTTTTTGCTCTCTGAGTGTAGGTTTTAAGATTATGGTTTCTGTCTAATAACTGTCATATGTTGGGAAAGTAGGAATTTGTTATCTAACTCTCTTGAGATTGGTACCTCTGTCTTATTTCAATATTCTATTTCCCATTTTTTGCCTGTAGGCATCATAGGAATTTCTTATTTTACTTTATTGAAAGTGTAGGTATCAATGACTTGAATTTCCTATTTTTTGTGTCAACAGTTCTTCTTGTTCTATTGCTTTCTAATAACTATCACCCATTGGAAAAACAGTGTTACCGTATTTAGCATTTTATTGGTGGTATCCCTGACTTTATTCCCTTTTGAAGGCTGGAGGCTGCAGAATATATAGGAAGATAAATATGATAATTTTTAGAAATTTGGTCTGTAAGGTGACCCTGTTGTAGGACTTACGTCCTTTTCAGGGGATGAATGGAACGTTTGAAAGAAGTTAGTATCTGTCGTCGTTTATTGGTGGTATCCCTGACTTTATTCCTCTGTGAAGGCTGAAGAATATATAGATAGGAAGATCAGTATGATAATTTTTAGGAATTTGGTCTGTAAGGGAACCCTGTTATAGGACTTACGTCGTTTTCAGGGGATGGATGGAATGTTTAAAAGAAGTTAGTATTTGTCGTCGTATATTGGTGGTATTCCTGACTTTATTCCCTTTTGAAGACTGAAAGCTGAAGAATATATAGTTAGGAAGATAAGTATGATAATTTTTAGGAATTTGGTCTGTAAGGGAACCCTGTTATAGGACTTACGTCCTTTTCAGGGGATGGATGGAACGTTTGAAAGGAGTTAGTATCTGTCGTTGTTTATTGGTGGCATCCCTGACTTTATTCCCTTTTGAAGACTGAAGGCTTAAGAATATATAGATGGAAAGATAAGTATGATAATTTTTAGGAATTTGGTCTATAAGGTGACCCTGTTGTAGGGCTTACGTCCTTTTCAGGGGATGGATGGAACGTTTGAAAGAAGTTAGTATCTGTCGTCGTATATTGGTGGTATTCCTGACTTTATTCCCTTTTGAAGACTGAAGGCTGAAGAATATATAGTTAGGAAGATAAGTATGATAATTTTTAGGAATTTGGTCTGTAAGGGAACTCTGTTATAGGACTTACGTCCTTTTCAGGGGATGGATGGAACGTTTGAAAGAAGTTAGTATCTGTCGTCGTTTATTGGTGGTATCCCTGACTTTATTCCCCTTTGAAGACTGAAGGCTGAAGAATATATAGATAGGAAGATCAGTATGATAATTTTTAGGAGTTTGGTCTGTAAGGTGACCCTGTTGTAGGACTTACGTCCTTTTCAGGGGATGGATGGAACGTTTGAAAGGAGTTAGTATCTGTCGTTGTTTGTTGGTGGTATCCCTGACTTTATTCCCTTTTGAAGACTGAAGGCCGAAGAATATATAGATAGGAAGATAAGTATGATAATTTTTAGGAATTTGGTCTGTAACGGGACCCTGTTGTAGCACTTACGTCCTTTTCAGGGGATGGATGGAACGTTTGAAAGGAGTTAGTATCTGTCGTTGTTTGTTGGTGATATCCCTGACTTTATTCCCTTTTGAAGACTGAAGGCTGAAGACTATATAGATAGGAAGATAAGTATGATAATTTTTAGGAATTTGGTCTGTAAGGTGACCCTGTTGTAGGACTTACGTCCTTTTCAGGGAATGGATGGAACGTTTGAAAGAATTTAGTATCTGTCGTCGTTTATTGGTGGTATCCCTGACTTTATTCTCCTTTGAAGACTGGAGGCTAAAGAATATATAGATAGGAAGATCAGTATGATAATTTTTAGGAATTTGGTCTGTAAGGGAACCCTGTTATAGGACTTACGTCCTTTTCAGGGGATGGATGGAACGTTTGAAAGAAGTTAGTATCTGTCGTCGTATATTGGTGGTATTCCTGACTTTATTCCCTTTTGAATACTAAAGGCTGAAGAATATATAGTTAGGAAGATAAGTATGATAATTTTTAGGAATTTGGTCTGTAAGGGAACCCTGTTATAGGACTTACGTCCTTTTCAGGGGATGGATGGAACGTTTGAAAGAAATTAGTATCTGTCGTCGTATATTGGTGGTATTCCTGACTTTATTCCCTTTTGAAGACTGAAGGCTGAAGAATATATAGTTAGGAAGAAAAGATGATAATTTTTAGAAATTTGGTTTGTAAGGGGCCTCTGTTGTAGGACTTACGTCCATTTCAGGGAATGGATGGAACGTTTGAAAGAAGTTAGTACCTGTCGTCGGCCCCGCTCTCACAAATTTTCCAATTTGCATATTGCAGTGCAGTTGGATCTTCTATTTTCTCTTCATCCCTCCATAGTGCTTGAACGTGTCTAAAAAGTCATTTTTCTTTGGTGTAAGTGTAGTGTGGAGGTGTGACCCACGTGGTGCAATGTGGGGTTGGGAGATTGACGCTGTGGCGTATCTCCTCCGTCGTGGAGCCCTTCCATTTGGCAAGGACGAAGAGAACCACAGAAACCTTCGCCAAGTGCCCATATTCCCTTTTAGTTCTTCGCGTCTTAAATACTCTTTTGGGGAAAACTCGTAAATTTTCAAAGGATGCTTTCTGTGTTGTTATCTAACTTTTAGGAAAGTGGCATCTCTTATGTATTTCCTATTTCCAATTCTTTGCTTTCCCAATGATATACATCTTATTTTTCTTCGACTAACAACTATCATCTGTCAGCAATGTAGAAATTTGTTACCTAAAAGTGGTAAAACAAACTTCTCAAAGTCTCAGAGCTCTTGCTCGCTTTTCTCTAATCACATTAATCAACTTACATTGCCATCTATTAGGAATAAGATTAAACTGTCATCCAAGTTACCAATGGCGAAGAGTTTTTTTTTTCTAAATTAGGTCGTAAGTTTCTGAAACTATCAGTGTGGTTTGGCATCTACAAAAATATGACACTAATAATTATTAAATTCAACTCTTCAACAACGAGCCGTACACGACGGTTACTAGGAATGTGAATTAAGTCAAGACTTCCGTATTGAATACTTTTTATCTACCGGTGAAACAAGATGCAGTTACATAAGTGTGTAACGTTTGTTGTGGGCCTAGCTCCTCGACTATTTAATTTTAAAAATACGATTACTTTATCTGATTTGGGTAGGAGAAAATTGGTTTCTCCGTGAGATTCGATGTTAAATTCTTTCATTTCATATGGTAATTTGTTAATTATAAGTTGTTTATCTTAACTCTCTGCACCCTTAATTTTTGGGCTTTTGCCATCTAGAGAAGGGCCCTAGAGAGGACGTGATTCTCGACATAGCTTTCATTTCGAAAACACCTATAACACCAGTTCAGGGTCATTCGAACCAATTTTTCCAGTGGTCTCCGTTTATTATAAGAAAACATCAGTTTCTGCCAATCGAAACAATTTTTCCAGTGATCTCCGTTTATTATAAGAAAACATCAGTACTGCAGTCCTGAGGTCTTCAAAATTTGTTCTACAGATTGTACACTCGCTTCCGCAAACTCCGACACAAGACTTCACTTAATTCAAAGATAAGAAAATAATTAATTACTTAATTTTTTTAATTAACTTCCTATTAGAATTTTTATCATTGAATAAACAATTTAAAACTGATTTCACACCTTTATTTGTCTGTCTGTACTTGGCGCCCATTAATAATTGTTGGGAAGAAATTGATAAGAAACTCAGAAGGAATCCACGATCCTAAAAGCTAGCTAAGGGTAATTTAAAGGCTACAACAAACGTCCTCATTTAAATTTCTAACTTGCCTGTATCTGAGAGAGATGTAACTCTAAATTTACTTCGAGTATGATTTCTGTCATCGGCCAAAATCGGTGAAATGGACTATAGATCTTTTATTCACTAACTATAAGTATGACTAATCAAAAAATACACAAGGCTATTATTCCTATAATTATTAAAACTATTAATTCAAATATCCCTATCATCTCGTGGATCTCATTGGTCTATATTTGGCAATATTCAAAATAATTTAGGGTATTTTTTTCCCTAAATCATAAATGTATAAATAACGTGACTGTATTTTACGATAATCTGAATCGTAACTTAATTAAATACACGATTAACAATATCGCATTCGGTCACGCACACTCAAATTGCGTACCTACATCTACGAACTTTTCCTTAAAATTAATGTTAGTTTACACATTAGCCTTTAGATTTTTCCACTTGGAAATCATTTTGCGTCTTTAGATTTTATCGGATTTAACTATACAGCAAATTAATATAAGCTTGTGTCGTTTAAGGTTTTGTTGATCAATGAAAAGCATGTGATTTGGTAAATTTATAGAATTTTATACACGCAACATTAAGGAATAGTCGAAAGTTTGTTTAAATTTAGTTTTATAAGTGTTACCAGTTGACCTGACCAACTTTGTAACGCTTTTCTGATGTATGAAGTTATTGACAGTTGACACACTTCGTCTGTCAAACCGGTCACTGTATAAATTTACTGAATGACTACAAAAACAATAAAAGTTGAGGATGTTTCATATAAAAAGCTACCAATTGCTTCTTTGACGTATGAAGTTATTGACAGTTGACACACATTGCCACGTATTTTAATGAAATTAAAAACAAAATCAAATTTTGAAAAATTAATAAAAAAGTTAATCAATTTATTCCAATTTAAATCCAACTCCAGCTGAGATCGGTAGTGGTTTCTCTACTGGCAAATTGTGCCCAGCTCAGCCGTAGAGGGTAAGTAGGTACCAAAATAAAGTGAGTGCGCCACCGATTTGTACGGTTAAAATCGGAAACCCCTGATGTTCCAGGCACTACTTCACCCACTGGAGATAATTAAATAAATTTTGAATATTAAACAGCTCTAATTGAATTACACAATAAAAGAAAGCGACGATAAAGTGAGCTAAATAAAACAAAATCTCAACTAGACCCTTCTTTGATAGAAATATTAAGAATTACAAAACTGTCAAGCCTCGTGCTTGACAACGCTATTGATATTTATATAAAAAAAAGAATATATGAATAATATTAAAAGAGAATTTTATCCCAAAATGTGTGATCACACGCAATATAAAAAAAAATATAAACAAGAAAAATAGATCTTAACTAAAACTATAGTTGCGCCTTAAATCTAATTAGCTTATCTGATAATCTAGATACAATTCCTCGTCGTCCTAGGCTTCTCCAATACTTAGGCCGGTACCAAATTCAAGCCTGTTCCCAGAACCAATAGGCTTGCACCAATCACAACTAACTTAAGCTCGACTAAGTATCAGGTCAGCAATCAAAACTCAACCAAAAACTAGGACTTAAACCCTTAACTAGGATTTATACCTGTATCTAGGACCCTATTAAGATAGGGTTGTTTTATTTCTTTAAACTCGTGACACCCCTGGCTGGTAAACGGGTGGAACAATATTCTCGTTGCTAATTGTACCAATCGGGAATTCTACCACAATTTACCGTCTGAACGGTTTTAAATTACCAAAATTTTCCTACTGTCTGGTCTATGGGCTACCACAGAAGATTTCCTAAATATCCCTTCACGAGGAATTTTCCAACGAATCCACCAAAATAACGGAAAATCTCACTCCAATACTATTCGTTAGGAAAAACTGAGGTTTAATTTCGTAAATCCAAAATTAATTGTCTCCGATGAACAGAGATTACAACTTAAACCCAGAAAATCTTCTCACTGCCACGTTTTCAAGACAAAGGCTGGTAATAGAAAGAACGGATTCTTACATATCCACGTTCACGGAATTTGACACACGTCGAAATAAGAGGTGGCCTCTACTACTATAGGGACAATAACCGTAGGATCTTCAGCTACCAATTTACGAACAAACAGTGGTCGTTGGATACGACTAATCTTATTATTTATCAAGATATTAATAAAAATCTCGACATTACCTAATTCCCCGTTCATTTTCAATTTTAGTAAGCAAGATAGAAATATAACGGAACACTGACTGTAGAACACTATACGTCGAGTTATCGACAAAAGAAGAGAAATATTACCTCGGCCGGGTGAAAATAAAAACATAACCCCAAGGATTCATAAACTGAATTTTAATAAATATACTTCTAAAAATAATTCCAGCGATATCAACAATTTATGGCCAGAATAATAAATAATAGCTGGCGATTAACTATAATCGATCGAAATCAACTGGTTCCAGACTCAAGTAAACCTTTAATAATGACGGATTTATAAGGTAAGAATTTAGTTATACTAGAACGAATTTGACACGTGACAACATCGTCTGTCAAATTTCTAGGTACCGTTCCGTAAATGAATTTACTGAATGACTGCAAAAACATTAAAAATTAACCATATTTGATAAAAAAAAGACACAAGGAAAAAACAAGAAGGAGTTGAAGAAAATCGAAGCAGAAAGAAAGAGCTAGAAGAAATAAGAACTGAAAAATATAGATAACAGGTGTAGAAGAGCCAAAGGAGCAAAAAGGTAAAGGAGATGATAAAAAAGAGTTTACTTAGCAAGTATCGAAGCAGAAAAAAGGAGCTAAAAGGTAAAAGACCTAAAAGAAGAAGATAGCAGATGTAGAGAAGCCACAGGAAGAAAAAGGAGGAGGAGTTGCTAGAAAACGAAAGCAGAAAGAAGGAGCTAGATGGTATAAGAACTGATAGAAGGAGATAGGAGATGTAGATTAGACTAGATTAGATGTTTATTGGGTTGGCTGTTAGCCTGTATCACTGCGACCTTTGCAGATCTATTGTGACCACCCATTATCTCAAGAATAGGATTAGAGAACCTTGTCCAGCCCTGCCCTCTTAATGAGACTTAATAGCCTTGACAGTGGCCACTCCGCATAACTTGGAGCAGCCGGTTTCTCCTCTCCCAGTACTAGATACCGCGTCCTTGCAAGGCCTTCGCATTGGCATAGGACATGAAATGCGGTCTCCTCCTCCTCTTGGCAGTATCGACAGATGTCTTCATCTGCTAAGTTCAACTGACTCATGTGTTTCTTGAGCCTACAATGTCCTGTCAAGAGACTGACAATTCGCCTTTGTGATAGCAGCTCTGCAGTAAACTTCGCCGAGTGTCTCTTTATGAAGACTTTGGCTTGTCGCTTGCCCGGTGATTTTTCCCACCACTCCTGGGCCTTCTCTAGCCTCCATTTCTCAATGGCTGCCTTTCTAAATGTGTCAGCAACTCCGCCGAATGGTTCCGGGGTATTAGCTCCCGCACGGGCCAGTTCATCAGCCTTCTCATTGCTTCGAAACCCTGAGTGTCCTGGTATCCATGCCAGTGTCAGAGAATTTTGACTTGCGGCATGTGTCAGGGCCTCAACGCAGTCCCACACCAGCTGTGAGCTTATTTGTGCTGAGACTATCGCCTTTAGAGCTGCTTGGCTGTCCGAGTATATGACTACGGTTTTACCCGTTATACCCTGACTAGGATATGTAGAAGAACCACAGGAGAAAAAGTAAGAAGAAATTGATAGAAAGAGTTTAGTTAGCAAGTATAGAGGCAGAAAGAAGGACTAGAATGTATAAGAACTAAAAAATGAGATTGCAAGTGTAGATAAGCCACAAGAGAAACAAGGAGGAAGAGTTGATAGAAAATTGTGGTAGAAACGCGGAGCTATAAGGTATTAGAAATAAAAGAGAAAGATAGCAGGTTTAGAGGAGCCATAGAAGAAAAAAATAGAGGAGTTAATAAAATAAGAGTTTGGTTAGCAACTATCGGACTCGAAAAGAAGGAGCTAGAAGGTATAAGAACTGAAAAGGGAGGTAGCAGGTATAGATAATCCACAAAAGAACAAAGGAGGAGGAGTTGATAGAAAATTGAAGCAGAAACACGGAGCTATCAGGTATAAGAAATAAACGAGAAAGATAGCAGGTTTAGAGGAGCAGAAAAGAGGGAGCTAGAAGGTATATGAACGGAAAAAGTGAGGTAGCAAGTATCGGAGCAGGAAAAAAGAAGCTAGAATGTTTAAAAACTGAAAGAAGGAAAAAGCAGGTGAAGTTGAGCCACAGAAGAAAAAAGAAAGAGGAGTTAGTAGAAAATCGGAGCAGAAAGAAAGAGCTAAAAGGTATAAGAACTGAAAGAAGGAGATGGCAGTTATAGAGACGCCACAGGAACAAAAAAGAGAAGTAGTTGATGGAAAGAGTTTAGTTAGAAAGTAGTAGAGCAGAAAGAAGAAGCTAGCTAGAAGGTATAAGTACTGAAAGAAGGAGATAGCAGGTATAGATGAGCCACAGGAGGAAAAAATATTTCACTGACGTATAAAGTTATTGGCAGTTGACACATTTCGTCTGACAAGTTTCTATACCTATACCGTTCCCTGATTGAATTTACTGAATGACTACAAATTAGTAAAAACCGGCCGTGTTTTATATAAAATGCTACCAAATGCTTCTTTGACATATGATGTTAATGACAGTTGACACACTTCGTCTGTTAAGTTTCTATGTTTCGTTTTCTGAGTGATTTTACTGAATGACTGCCAAAAGAGAAAAAAGGTTATTATGTTTCATATAAAAAGCTACCAAGTGCTTCACTGACATAAGAAGTTATTGACAGTTGATACACTTCATCTGTCAAGTTTCTATGTACCGTTTTCTGAGTAAATTTACTAAATGACTGCAAAAACAGTAAAAAGTAACTATGTTTCATATAAAAAGCTACCAAGTGCTTCACTGACTTATGAAGTTAATGACAGTTGACACACTTCGTATTTCAAGTGTCTATGTAGGTACTGTTTTCTGAGTAAATTTACTAAATGACTCCAAAAACAGTAGAAAGTAACTATGTTTCATATAAAAAGCTACCAAGTGCTTCACTGACATTAGAAGTTATTGACAGTTGACATACTTCATCTGTCAAGTTTCTCTGTAGTGATTTTAATGAATGACTAGAAAAAGTGACTATGTTTCATATAAAAAGCTACCTAGAGTCTCTCTGACGTATTCAGTTATTGACAGTTGACATACTTTGTCTGTCCAATTTTGATGTACCATGAAGTTAGAAAATACTTACTAAATCAAGTAGGTACTATGTCGCCACCGTAAGGTGGCGCAGTTAATATATAATGTATTTAAAGGAGCTATTCTTACTAAATTAAATACTATGACACGACCGTAAGGTGGCGCAATTAATATCTTTTATACATAAACGCGAAATTACGGTAGAAGGTGACCATAAAAAAACTGAGTAGTTGTCTAACGCTTTTGACACTTGACATAGTTCGTCTGTCAAGTTTCTTTGACGTATGAAGTTATTGACAGTTGACACATTTCGTCTGTCAAGTTTCTATGTACCGTTTTCTGATTGAATTTAATTTGATACTTTAAAAAATATCTTTATTTAATGATGATTCTAATGGTAAATAAATTTTTAATTGTGATTGAATCAAGTTTCTAATAACTGTTTAACCGTTCGCTAAATTCCATCGAAGCGTGAAAAGAGAAAAAGAAACAAGTCACTTTTCTCTCCCTCTCATTTAATAAGTGTGGCCAATAGCTCAGTTTAGTTAATATAGTTGAGATCAAAGAGCTCTTCAGTTTTAATTCCACTTTATCTAGAGGGCGTAGAGGGTTCGACTAAAGCAATAAAATGCTAATACCTGTTTGTCGTCGTTGATCAACCATTAGAGCGGCACGAGTTCTCCACCATCTTCACTAAGAATTTCTGCCTGAATACTAATTAATTTCAATTTGGCCGATGATATTGCCAGTTTTGCCGAGAATTAGATCGATCGTTCAAGTGGTTAAATCATTTTCGGATTTCATGTTGTTACCCTTTTACTTTACAAACAGGAAATCGTTATATAAGACCAAAAAAATCCCAACTAATGCTACTTTCCTAATTGGTGATTTTATCGGTAAACATTCACATCAGCTCCTTCTTCCATTTACTCTTCTCAGTAATATCAAATGTTAATTGGGATCTGTCACTGTTTTTCTACATCTGTAGTGTCATATTCAACAGCATTTTTTTTCGTGCAATGAAAAACTGCTATAATAAACTAAAAATATGACTCTTTCCGACATCTATTGGAAAGTAAGGACACTACTATTATTTTAATGACACAACAACAGCTACTTTAGCAAATTAAGTTCTATGACGCTAACGTAAGAAGGCGCAGTTCATATTTTATATATTTAAACGAGTAAAGGTCGGGACAGACATAACCGCACCGTACCCGAGCTGTATATCGGCCGAGTGTTGACCATCACTCGGTGGAAGAGTTACGCAATGGTATGTTATACAAATAGTTCACACATCACCGTATTACAACCGAGCGCTATCAACGCACCGAGCCCGCACCGAGCATGATTAAAATATTTTATATTTTAACGGTGACGGTGCGGTACCAAAAGCTCTTGGTAAACACTTTCGTGTATGCTCTCAAAATATAATATACTAAAAACATATTATTCTTGCGTTTTTTATTTTATATTATATTTTACAGTCATGGTAGATGTTACTAAAATTTTTAAACATTGTTTCCGCAACTTACGTACTTAACATATTAAAACAGACTGAAACAGTTTTCAAACGTCGTCGGTAGAAAATCGGATAAGCTACGGACAACTGTGGTCTCTACACGGACGAGCCGTGACACGGCCAAGTTACGGCCGACATACGGCTCGGGTACGGTGCGGTTATGTCTGTCCCGACCTTAATACTAATTTAATTAAGTACTATGACGCCACCGTCAGGTGGCGCAATTGATATCTCATACATTTAAACTAGAAATTCTTACTAATTTACGTTTTACGACCCATCCAGAACATTAAGTTTTGGTCTTTGTAATTTAATATTTATTGAAAATTAAAAGAAATCTAGTAGAAATCAAACAATAAGAAGACAATTTTCCAATACAAACAGTCCTGATAATTCCATTACTCTCTTTGGAAGTAGAAACCACAAGAAGAACTCAATCAAAAAAACACAACAACTGGAAAAAAAACCAAAGTAAAAAACTAAATCGAAAATAAAAGATGTCAAATTAGACGAGTCTAAGTGAGGGCGAAGAGAGCTAAGGGGATGGGGGTTACTTCTTCCGAGGATTCATCGCATCAGTAACGTTAAATTTCTGTGAGATGAAGCGAAGTCGACCGCTAGCAATAAAAGGGCAATTAGAATGGTTGGAAGGTCTGAATACACTCTGATTAAAAAAGAGAAGGACCAAATAGACAGACACAAACCAATAAAGTAATAAGAGAAGAATTAATTTTTACCACGATTGCTTGCTAACTTCGACCAATTTTCTTTCGATAAAATTCAATTAACGATTTGATTTTCTAACTACCAATATTTATTTTAAGCAAATACTGATTTAATTACTTTTAAAATCATCAATAGGAAGTATAAAGACGTTTTGTATAAAATACATAACAAGAATATCAACAAAACGACTACGGTTTTTGTGTTTCTCTTTGATTGAATCAAAGAACCATAGAAATAACTGCAAAGGTAGTGAAATAGTGAAAAGGATACATTTCTCCTCTTCATATTATCCTGAAGGAGGAGGGACAGAAGAGCCTCTACAGAGTGGCACTACAACAGTAACAGATGAGGATGCTGCATCAAGCCGTAGATATGGGCTTGTTTTTGAGTTTTTAAAGAACTATAATTTCGTATAGGATGATGCGGGGGTTTATTTCCATGTAAACTAACTCCTTTAAAGTACGTCTTCACCATCAACATATCCTCCATCGGCGCTAACATTTTACTGGCTTGTCAATGGAAGTTATAACAAACCTTCCTCTTCTTCCTATTCTCCTGAAAGAGGAGGTTTTCTACAAGTTGGCAGCCCAACAGTAACAAATGAGGATGCTGCGTTAAGCCACACAATTTTGTACCTTCTTTGATTTCTTTACTGGCTTATCAATGGAAGTTATGTTAAAGCTCTCTCCTCTTCATATTATCCTAAAGGAAGAGAAAAAGGTGGCCTTCTACAGACTACAAGAATATGGGAGCAACATGGCTCCCAAATACTTGGTCAAGAAAGTATTTCAGGTAGATATACAGCAATATGAGGTACGGCAAAATACGAGTACTCAACCTAAGTTTCAGGGTTACCTACACCTGGTACACATTAACGTCTAAAACTACAAAGATTTCAGGAGCTGTAACGGAAATGTAAAAATTTATGTCCCTCTGGTTACAAGCCGGTTAATAAACTTAAAGGAGAACTCACAGGCATAACCATAGCTGCAAAAGAATTAATCAATAGGAACATCACAGGCAGGAATATAAATATATACACAGACTGCCGACACCGACAAGCACTACTGACCTTGAATAGACCACGTTTCGCTTCAAGTTTAGTACTAGAATGTCACCAATCTCTAACTGAGGCCAGCCAGAATAACGTAGTCACTCTCAGCTGGATCAAAGGATATGGGAACTCTAAAGGCAACCGCATTGCGAACAATTTAGCAAGGAGGGCTGTGGGCTACAAATATGTAAGCCCTCGCCCATCTACCAAGCTAACATTGTCCCCAGTTATGAACCTTATCAAACAGCACTCTCACCAAAACTTTATACAGTGCTGGGATAAAACTACGATTTGTAGACTGGCCAGAGAGTTATTATCTCATCCTGGCGAGGAAACAGCAAAAAAATTTAAGGCATTGACCAGACAAAATCTCCGAACAGCTGTGGGAATCTTGACAGGTCACTGCCAATTGCGACAACATCTCTTTAGGATGAAATTAACAGAATCGCCACTATGCAGAGGCTGCGAACAAGAAGAGGAAACAGTAGAACACATAATGTATGACTGCTCTGCTTTTTCTGAAATCAGAAGATCCGTGTTGGGCGAGTACTGGCTTACACCAGCCGATGTCAGGAAGATCCCCCTCGGGAGCCTCATCACCTATTTTAAATCACTAGGCCTGGTGACAGCCTGAAGTGAGGATATCCCTACACACGGGAGGATGCACAATAGGTCATATGTGGCCTCAGTGCTGGCTGCGCACTAGCTCGCCCCTCCCCAAATTTCCAGATCCAGAGAAACTTAAAAGGAAAGGATCAGTTACAATATTCTACAGTCCAGAGTCAGGACTGGGGTTACCAAAAAATACGGTCAGTAACCAAAGGAATAATACGAGCACTCAACCCAATGTTTAGGATTACCTACACTTGGTACACATTAAGGTCTAAAACTGAAGAGATTTCAAAAGTTCTAATGAAAATATAAAAATGTATATCCAATTGGGTACAAACAGGCTATTGAATTTAAAAGAATAGGATCAGCTACAAGATTTTACCGTTCAGAGCTAGTTCTAGGAGTACCAAAAAGGATGATCTGGAACCAAATGAAAGTCTGGAAACAATCAGTTAAACCAGCAGGAATACATGCAGCCCATGAAGCTGTTTAACAAAAACTTTAGCTACAGATAAACACATACTGCAAAGCAGTCAATCACAAAAGTTAGTTAATTTTTGGAGACTTCAAAATGGCTCTACAGACATATAACATTCAATAAGACCAGATACTACACAGCTTCTATATTTAAAAAAACAACAAAAGAAGAACAAGAATTTTAAAATTAACAAGCAAAGGAAGATTTTAGACTCGTTTACTCATAATATTCAGGTTATTAATTTCCAATATGAAGAGAAGAGGTCCTAAAATGGACCCTTGAGGAACACCCACATCAAATTTCAAATATATTTAATTACCTATAGATTATTCCATGTGTGTTTAATTAGTTTAATTAATTTCGAAAAGGGAAATTTTCAGATAGATTTTCATTTAATAAAAATTGATACAGAAAAGCTTTTAATATTATTGGTAATATTCAATATTAAACAAAGCATTATAAAGAACTCAAAACTATCACATTTCTATACCACATAATTAAGGTAATATCAGAATAATGAATTTACCATTTGTCGAGTGATATCCTTAATGTCCTTATATTAATTATTCATTAATGACTCTAGGTGTCCCTAGTTATAAATAATAAATTACTAGTTAAATTACCTACCCAGGCTCATTACACTACATTCCATTAAAATTAAAACTTTGTATTAATCAAACATATGTATAGTTATTTATAAAAACAAGTAAAATAACTTTTCTTAATCGATATCTACTTTAAATTTTCAAATAAAACCTAGAAATCAGTAGTAGCGCGCTCTCTTTCGGGGAAATCTATTACTACAAAGGGCAGAATTAAAGTTTTAGACAGCAGAGATAGAGGGCGACTTGGTGTTTGGACCATGGATTTTTCATACGGGAATATTTCAATTCTATTATAAATGCGATCCTTTTAGATTATATCCTCCGGTTTTCGTAACCAGGGAATCATCATTGTTATTAACAAAAAACGAGTCCAATAATAATTTTGGACAAGGATATTCAAATAGATCATAACTTTTTGTTTCTTGGAAAATTAACGCTTCTTTGTTTACATATTTGCATTTTTATGTGAAAGAAAAATGACAAAACATGTAATCTAATCTAATCTAATCTAAATAACCTGGCATGGTCTCTCCTGTGGAGCCCCATGTTTGAGCACTGCTTCCTATGGGAATATTGTGACCAGGTTCGGCACCAAGAGTCCTTACATGCACCCGTTCGTGCAAGACTCTAGTTTGTTCAGCTAAAAATCAACATCACGCTGATCTTCAGGTAGGCTAGAATCCAAGTGTCCGAAATTCCTTGAGTTACTGTTGCCACAGGGCAGTTCCCTTTATAAGAGATTTGAGTCCTGTGACCAGCTCCTCAGGGTGGTGATAGGTTTCAGGATTCATGTCACCGAAGATGAGAAACCGTTTATAGTCCAAGGCCTCACACTCGAATAGAATGTGAGGCCATCTTCAATGGCGCACAGTCGGCACAAGGTGGGTTCCTGTGTCAGAATCCCCATCCTCCGAAGGTGTAGTTTGAATGGTCCATGCCCAGTGAGCAGGCCCACTAATACTCTTATCTGACTCCTACCAAGATTCAGTATGTCAGACGTCAGTTTTTTGGAGTAGCCTTTGAGCATCAGCTTCGAGTGCCTCAGCCCTACAGTGTTACTCCAGTGTTTGCTAGACTCTTCCCAGACCCAGTTCCTGACTTTGGTCCTTACCCAGGCTTTAGGCAGTCCCAATACAGGTTCTGGGCCAGTGAATCGTGTATCCGCTCCCTTCTTGGGTTAGTTCCAAGCTGATCTGGTATTGCATACAAAACCTCAATGAACTGGCTAGACATAACAGTGTCTTATTGGAATGGATACCAGGGCATAAAGGTTTTGAAGGTAATGAAACCGCGGACCTTCTGGCCAAGAAGGGAGCGGACAAAACATGAAACTTTAAGGATTTTTTTTCATAAATGCTAAAGCTCAGATCACAATTAAAAAAAAAAAGCGTTATTATCTTATGTCCGCATTATGACGCCAACGTAAGGTGGCGCAGCTAATATCTCATTTATTTAAACGAGCAATTCTTACTAAATTTGGTACTATAGTACTATGACGCCATCGCCAGGTGGTGCTGTTGGTAGGTATCTCATATATTTAAACGAACAATTCTTACAGATCCGTTATTGATTATATATTGACAAACAGAAACATCCTGGAAAAATTTGAATACAGCTACAAACAAACCAGAAAGAGACCATACTAAATGTGTGACTAGAATAAAGGTAGAACAGTTACGAGAGTTGTCAACAAGAGATCTATACAAGAAAAGACACCAAAAAGTAATGAAGGAAAATTACAAAACACCGGATGAAGACATAGAAGAAAGTAGGAAGAAGATTAGAGATAATTGGCAGCAACGGAAGCACTTGGAGAACGTAAGATTAGTAAACATATAGAAAAGAAAAGGAGAACACCATGGTTCTGTGAAGATATAAAATGAGAAGAAAAAAAAATCTACCTAGAATACAAATCCAAAAGAACGATACAAACATATGAAGAATATAAAAGAGTAGGAAATGAATTACACTCAATAGTAAGAAGGAAGAAAACAGAATATTAGGAAACATTATGAAAAGAGATGGAGCATGACTTCTAAGGGATTCAAAAGGAAATTTGGAAAATGATTAGAAGGCAAAGAATAGAGATGAGGAAATCACGCAGAACTGGAAACAGCAGGATTGGAATTGGAAGGGCAAACTGAAATTGAAGAGGAAGATACAACAAACGCCTTAAAAAAGATGAAGCACCTGGGAAAAATGGAATTGCTAACGAACTTTTAAGATACAGAAGAGAGAAACTTCACAAAGAATTGAATATCTTCATAAGTAAAATAATAAATACAGGAAGAATTTCAGAAGAATGAAGATAGCGTTATTTAAGAAAGATGATAAGACCCCAGTAACTATAGAGAAAATAATGTTATGCATAAATATACCGAAAGAACAACACGGCCTAAACAAGACCAGACAAAAGCAAAACACAAATACATCTAGACAACAACGAAATGAAGATCTTAAGAAGGATTACTAAAAAAGAACTACAGGACAAAGTAAAAAGTGAG
Source organism: Altica lythri (assembly GCA_964028335.1). NCBI lineage: Eukaryota > Metazoa > Arthropoda > Insecta > Coleoptera > Chrysomelidae > Altica > Altica lythri. Next base: position 7,010,603 of record OZ034809.1, read on the forward strand.
GAAATCAGACGCTACATCATTTATAAATAAATTAAAAAGCAAGGGACCTAAATATGAGCCTTGTGGTACACCAGAAGAAACTAAAATTGCTGTTGAAATGGAAACTGCATACCTAACGTACTGAGTACGTTCACTAAGATCTGCCCACCATGAAATCGCTGAACCAGCAATGTTAATGTTTTTCTTTTCTATTCGAATTCTTATTAAAATGAAACAGATAAAGACAGACAGTCACTAATTTTATTAAAACTTTAATCAAACTTACACGGCCGGAACAAGACCAGACACAAGCAAAACACAAAGACATCTAGAGAACAACGAAATGAAGAAGGATTGCTGGAAAAGGACAACAGGACAGGGTAAGAAGTGAGGAAATCAGAGGCTACATGATTTATAAATAAATTAAAAAGTAAGGGACCTAAATGTGAGCCTTGTGGTACACCAGAAGAAACTAAAATTGCTGTTGAAATGGAATCTGCATAACTGACGTACTGAGTACGTTCACTAAGCTATCTGTCCACCATGAAATCGTTGAAACCAGCATTGTTAATATTGTTTTTTGGTATTTTTAGGTCAACTTCTTTTAGACTTAACATGTTTTTCTTTTCTATTCGAATTCTTATTAAAATAAAACAGTTAAAGTCAGACAGTCACTAATTTTATTAAAACTTCAATCAAACTTACACGGCCGAAACAAGACCAGACACAAGCAAAATACAAAGACATCTATAGAACAACGTAATGAAGAAGGATTGCTGGAAAAGGACTACAGGACAGGGTAAGAAGTGAGGAAATCAGAGGCTACATGATGTATAAATAAATTAAAAAGTAAGGGACCTAAATGTGAGCCTTGTGGTACACCAGAAGAAATTAAAATTGGTGTTGAAATGGGACCATGAAATCATTGAACCAGCAATTCCTAAATGTTATGGTTGTGATTTGGTACTTTTAGGTCATCTTCTTACGATTAAATTAAATCAAACAATTATTTAGGCTTGATATGTTTTATTTTCTATTCCAACTCTTATTAAAATGAATCAGTTAAAGTCAGACAATCACTAATTTCATTAAAACTTCAATCAAACAAAATTACACATAATATCAATTTGTTTGCAATGTCCCTATACCAATATCACTAAAGATAATCAAACTTACACAACAATAATAATAATAGCAAATCTCCAAGGGGTAAATATAGGAAGTAGCTTTAAAACTAGGGTAGATAGAAGTCTCCCACGGTCTAAATGGCATTAGAGTAATCTGATACAGACGACCATACGTGTTTTTGCAAATGAGAAACTATTTATTAACTGTTTCTATTGTTAACTTCCGTTGGTTTCTAAGTTCTAATAAAGGACTCGTTTTCGGGGGCGGTAATAGGAAATAGGCGTGGGGCAATTAGGAAGTTCTAATGATGTCGTTTAATTTTTTTGTATATTTATATATTTTTTGATAGAATATATCAATTGTAATGATTTAAAGATAAATAATAATAAAAAAGAAACAGTTTTAGAATGACAATGAACTCTTCAAAACTCTCCTTAACTGGTAATACAGTAAAAACGAATATTCTAATATTTTCGAGAAACATGATCTAACCTAATTGCTGGATACTAGAATATTCTGGAATACAGTCACTAAAACAGTCTTTTAACTAAAGGTCCTTTCCTTATTCGGTTATTCCGCTACATTGCCCCCTCTTTAGATTTATTCCTCCCGAAATGTTATTTCTTAAATAGGGATCTTGCCAGCTTCTTGGAGCTGCTGTACATCCTCACTGTGACACTGTGGTTTCCCTGGTACAGCGCCAACCAATGATGGACCACAACGGGTTTCCCTCTAGGAGTTTTCACTATCTGATAAATGACATTGTTACTGTTTTTCTTGAGGTGTATGGACCTTTTAAGTTCTTCTGTAATTTGAGAAAAAGCCTCGATGTCTTCTGGTGGTTAAATCTCCAACTTGGTAACTCTTCTTCATTGTCTGCGTGTCATCCTATCACTAGATAATTGAAGTTTCCCACGCACCAGTTGGTGTATACTCTCCATTCGATTCTGAAGATCGGCGACATATTCTTCACGGGCCACTTCTTCACCAGGGTTACAACCAAACACCAAGTCACATGGTAGCCTTATTTATTTAAGAAACAGGATCTTCGCAGGCGTTTGGCCTGTTGATTCGTTAATGGCCGAGGAATGGTAGAATATGTCGATCCCAATCCCTCTGACACTCTAACACCACTTTTGACAGATAGTTGGTTATAGTCCGATTCATTCGTTCCACCATTCCATCAGCCTGAGGGTGCATCGCTGTGGTTCAAGTTTTGTGGATGCCCAATCGTTGACAAACTTCTTAAAACAGCCTGCTCTCAAAATTTCTCCCTTGGTCTTGAATGCAATTCTAGTGGTACCCCAAAACGGATTCTTCAACTCATATATCTGCTAAAGTAGTGGCTTCCTAATTGGGAACTGCGTATTTAGTAAAGTAGTCCATTACAACAAAGATGTACTTATTTCCTACATAGCTTTGTGGAGGTGGCCCCAATACATCTACTGCGATTCTTTCGAAAGAACTTCCAACCAGGTGATACCTAGATGTCCTCCAGAACCATCATTATGTATCTGTTTTAAAATTTCTGGCATGGCATTTCTTGGGACCACTATTGATGTCCTGGTTTCTGTGCCGTCGGATTTTTCCAGAAGTCTTTTAAGGAGCCCACCGTCCAATGTTCCAAGCTGGATGGCGATTCCTCAAGAAGACCTGGATAACTTTATCCTTAGTATGATAGACGCTGTAGAACCATCATAAATGCATGAGGAAGCTACATTCCTTCTTAAAATGTTTGTTTCTTTGTTCCATTATTTTTTTATGAAAATGATTCATTTTGATATCTTTGTTCATTTACTTCTCCCACGTATCAGGCTTATACGAATTATTCCATGAAATACTTTTGAACCATTTTTTAAACAAAGATTTTAAATATCCCTATTTCGAGCAGGTGTCTATAATTAAGATATACAATCTATAATATATAATATTTAGTATATTATAAATTTGTGTTGCTTATAAAAACGAATACTGATAAAACTAGCACCTAAACTCACCTGGGTGCATAAAATTTGAGGGGATTTCGGTCCATTAGTTCTAAAGACACACGCTCGAACGCCCCTGTCGGTTCGTTTTGTCAAAGATATTTTGATTTTTTTCTACCTGGCCAATTCTTAACATTTCGAGATCCAGCAGAATGATAGGAACGGATTATGACTTAATGAAATTTGGGTAAACATTTTCAGAGAAAAAAAAAACGAAAGGCACCGCCGAATAAGACTAGACGCACTTCAAAATATTCTTTGGAAAAGAGATAAATACCATTTAGTTTACTTATCTGATGAATAATGGGTGTTGATGATGGTTCTAGTTTAAAAATTAAATCTTCAAAAGTATTTATTTTTTTTAAATCCACAAATTGACAAAGAATATATATATATAGATATTTATGTTGAAGGTATTAGGGAATATTGTATATCAAAATTATAAGAGTATTACATTTCAATCGAAATCATATACAGAAAATGGTGTTTGGTTTTTAAATCCCAATTTGACCGGCTTAGATATTTCCGTATTGCGTTTACATCGTTAAAATTTTATTATACTTTATACAGATAACAGTGCAGTCAATGTAGGCAAATACTCAATATATTCACAAATAAGAAAGTTCGAGAAAAATTGTATCTACTTTATAACATTTTCTCCAAAAAGAAGAATATGTGCTTAAGGAGGAATTGGTACATCTTGAGCAGAGCGCAAAAAAGTAACTTAGAGTTTGATGTTTCAATATGACCAATAATCTCTCTCTGATTAAAGTCATTTCCGTGCTTAAGGAGGAATATATACATAAGGAGGGTTTGGTGGCCGCTAGCGCAAAAGTACAACAGCAACAACAGAAATACTGAACTCAACAGCATACAGACAAGCTAAAGAGAACTTGTAACTTGTCTTACCTAGGACATGTTCTTAGAGAAAGTAAATATCACATTCCAAAACTTATATTGCAATGGAAAATAGAGGGAATAAAGCAGCATTCCTGGCTGAGAAATATAAGAGACTGGTTTAACATCAGAAACGTAGCACTTTGCACATGATCTGAAGAGTACAGGGAAACGCCAATGCGTGGCTAAGCGCAAGGAACAAGAAAAAGAAGACTAAGGAGAAGTAGAAGAAGATGATGAAGATGAAGATGAAGATGAAGATGAAGATGAAGATGAAGATGAAGATGAAGATGAAGATGAAGATGAAGATGAAGATGAAGATGAAGATGAAGATGAAGATGAAGATGAAGATGAAGATGAAGATGAAGATGAAGATGAAGATGAAGATGAAGATGAAGATGAAGATGAAGATGAAGATGAAGATGAAGATGAAGATGAAGATGAAGATGAAGATGAAGATGAAGATGAAGATGAAGATGAAGATGAAGATGAAGATGAGAAGATGAAGATGAAGATGAAGATGAAGAAGAAGATGAAGATGAAGATAAAGATGAAGATGAAGATGAAGATGAAGATGAAGATGAAGATGAAGATGAAGATGAAGATGAAGATGAAGATGAAGATGAAGATGAAGATGAAGATGAAGATGAAGATGAAGATGAAGATGAAGATGAAGATGAAGAAGAAGATGAAGATGAAGATAAAGATAAAGATGAAGATGAAGGTGAAGATGAAGATGAAGATGAAGATGAAGATGAAGATGAAGATGAAGATGAAGATGAAGATGAAGATGAAGATGAAGATGAAGATGAAGATGAAGATGAAGATGAAGATGAAGATGAAGATGAAGATGAAGATGAAGATGAAGATGAAGATAAAGATAAAGATAAAGATAAAGATAAAGATAAAGATAAAGATAAAGATAAAGATAAAGATGAAGATGAAGATGAAGATGAAGATGAAGATGAAGATGAAGATGAAGATGAAGATAAAGATAAAGATGAAGATGAAGATGAAGGTGAAGATGAAGATGAAGATGAAGATGAAGATGAAGATGAAGATGAAGATGAAGATGAAGATGAAGATGAAGATGAAGATGAAGATGAAGATGAAGATGAAGATGAAGATGAAGAAGAAGATGAAGAAGAAAAAATAAAGAAGAAGAAGAAGTGCCTTTACAACTCACACATAAAAGCATTTATATCTTATGAGCAATGCCACCGAACCATAGGACAGACCTGGGGTTATCCCCCAAGGTCACCATGTGGATCTACACGGCAATCATAAGACCTATGCTAACATATGGTGCTGTCGTGTGGTGGCCTAAAGTAAAACAAACGACAGCTATCAGAAATTAAATCACATCCAAAGATCAGCATGTCTTCTCGTAACAGGAGCCATACGAAGCACACCGACCAGCGCAATGGAAGTCATACTCGGTCTCACCCCCCTTGATATATTTGTTAAGGAGGTTGCATTGATGACCATGGTACGCTTTCGCACGGTTGGTAACGAACCCACTGTAGGGACTGGCACCCGTAGGAACAGTCTGTGGAGGGAATCGATAAAAGTGATACCACTCCTACAGGCAGACACGGATGCCGTCGCACCAAGATTTGTCTTTGACAAACCCTACAAAATATTAACAAACAAGGCAGCAGACCCCAACGTAGTGAACGCTCTGAGCGTATATATGGATGGATCAAAAACAAAGCAAGGTGTAGGATGTGGAATTTACTCTAGATCCTTAAACCTAAAAATAAAATGGGCTATGGATTGCTTGTCAAGTGTGGTTCAGTCAGAACTAACAGACAAAACCATAGCTGCAAAAGAATTAATCAATAGGAACATCACAGGCAGGAATATAAATATATACACAGACTGCCGACAAGCACTACTGACCTTGAATAGACCACGTTTCACTTCAAGTTTAGTACTAGAATGTCACCAATCTCTAACTGAGGCCAGCCAGAATAACGTGGTCACTCTCAGCTGGATCAAAGGACATGGGAACTCTAAAGGCAACCGCATTGCGAACAATTTAGCAAGGAGGGCTGCGGGCTACAAATATGTTAGCCCTCGCCCATCTACCAAGCTAACGTTGTCCGCAGTCGTGGACCTTACAAACAGCACTCTCACCAAAAATTTATACAGTACTGGGATGAAACTACTAACTGTAGACTGGCCAGAGAGTTATTACCTCAACCTGGCGAGGAAACAGCAAAAAAAATTTAAGGCATTGACCATACAAAATCTCCGAACAGCTGTGGGAATCTTGACAGGTCACTGCCAATTGCGACAACATCTCTTTAGGATGGAATTAACAGAATCGCCGCTATGCAGAGGCTGCGAACAAGAAGAGGAAACAGTGAAACACATTATGTATGACTGCTCTGCTTTTTCTGAAATCAGAAGATCCGTGTTGGGCGAGTATTGGCTTACACCAGCCGATGTCAGGGAGATCCCCCTCGGGAGCCTCATCACCTATTTTAAATCACTAGGCCTGGTGACAGCCTGAGGTGAGGATATCCCTACAATACGGGAGGATGCTGGCTAAGCACTTGCTCGCCCCTCCCCAAATTTCCAGATCCAGATCCAGAAGTGCCTTTACAATGCGTCACAGATGTCTTAGTCAGCAATTATAATTATCTTGTACAGGGCATAAAAAATGTAACTTAGAGTTTGACAAATAATCTTTTTTTCATTAAAATCACATACCTATGTGCTTAAGGAGGGATTGGTGGCTGATAGCACCTTTAACCATTTGGCTACAGATGCCTTAGTAGGTGATTTTAATTATATCTTGGAGTGGGCATAAAAAAATGTAACTTACAGTTTGATGTTGCAATTGGAAAAATAATTTCTCTCGCATTAAAATTAAATATGTGCTTAAAGAGAGATTGGTGGCCGATAGCACCTTTGTTGTACAATTTCTATGTATCCACTTTTTTGGTGAGAATTTATTCCTAAATTTTATATTTGTGACTGATTTTTAATAAGTTGACTGTACTATATTCTATATAATATTATATGGAAATCTTTATTGATCAAAGTGAATAGCAATGAAAGAAATATGTTACAAAAGCTTTCTGGTATTCATGGAATTTTCGTAAATAATGTAGGTATATACAAAATAAAAACCACAACTGAAGATCGGTTTCGAGTTTATTAGATCTCATTATTTCAGTCTACAATTCCTTCAAAAATCAAAAGTATCGTGAAATGTGAAAAAAATGAAAAAGCCTATATAGGTTCAGTTCGAACTTGATTCCCTGATAATTTTAGGTCTTCATTTTGGTAGAAAACACCTTTAACTGTAATAATATAAAAAATAATTTTTATATAAATAGTCTCATAGAATATCTAACTTGTTTGGGTTAAAACCACTTGCGATTATTTAGACCGTAAACAAGGCGTATCAGCACCTGGGGCACCCTGTGGTGATTGATCCCGACCCCCACGCTGGTTACTCGATTGACAATTAACCCTTGGTATTTTCACTCGAAAAGAATCAGTCAAGCTATAAACGTATTTCACATATAATTGATTGAAATGTGGTTCAGAATCAGTTCAATAACACTAGGTTTTTGGTTAAATTTAAATTGTCTATTTAGCGGAAGATTTAATACGACAATTAAAAGTTTTAAAGAAATGTTAAAGATGGAAGAAATTTACCATTAAGTGAATTATAAATGAACTAATTCTGACCCATAATAGGAAGGGGAAAGAAGATTTTAATACAGAAAACAATAATTAACACCTATAACATATATCTTCATGAAGTTTTAAGAAAGTTATGGTCTCTTGAGGAAGTGGAGGATTTTAGAGATTTAAAATTTTTGACACTTATTAAGTTATCTCTTGAGAGCCAAAAAAGGTAGTGGAAAACTAGTGACACCTTTAGATTTCTAATAAAATTACCTTTTCTGTACGTGCCTACAACATATATTTTCGGTAGGTCCTAAGAAAGTTATGGTCTCTTAAAGAAGTGGAGGATTTTAGAAATTCAATCTTTTGACACTTATTGAATCATATCTTAAGAACCAAAACAGGTAGTGGAAAACTAGTAACACCTTTAGATTTCTACTGCAATTACCTTTTTTTTTAAGAACTTACAACATATATTTTTGTTAGGTTTTAAGAAAGTTACGGTCTCTTAAAGAAGTGGATTATTTGAGAGATTCATTGTTTTGACACTTATTGAGTCATATCTTCTGAACCAAAACAGGTAGTGGAAAACTAGTAACACCATTAGATTTCTACTGCAATTACCTTTTTTTTAAGTACTTACAACATATATTTTTGTTAGGTCCTAAGAAAGTTATGGTCTCTTAAAGAAGTGGAGGATTTTAGAAATTCAATCTTTTGACACTTATTGAATCATATCTTGAGAGCCAAAACAGGTAGTGGAAAACTAGTAACACCTTTAGATTTCTACTGCAATTGCCTTTCTTTTAAGTACATACAACATTCATTTCTGTTAGGTGTTAAGAATGTTACGGTCTCTAGAAGAAGTGGAGGATTTTAGAGATTCATTGTTTTGACACTTATTGAGTCATATCTATAGAACCAAAACAGGTAGTGGAAAACTAGTAACACCTTTTGATTTCTACTGCAATTACCTTTATTTTAAGTGTGTACAACATATATTTCTGTTAGGTTTTAAGAAAGTTACGGTCTCTTGAAGAAGTGGAGGATTTTAGAGATTTATTGTTTTGACACTTATCGAGTCATATCTTGAGAACCAAAACAGACAGTGGAAAACTAGGAACACCTTTAGATTTCTAATAAAATTAACTTTCTTATAGGTCTATACACCATATATTTTTGTTAGGTTTTAAGAAAGTTACGGTCTCTTAAAGAAGTGGAGGATTTTAGAGATTCAATCTTTTAACACTTATTGAGTCAGCTCTTGAGAATTAACAAGAGTTGTAAAACACTAATAACACGATTAAATTTCTAATAAAATTACCTTTCTTTTAAGTACAAACAACATATGTTTTCGGTAGGTTCTAAAAATGTTAAGGCTCTTAAAGAAGTCGAAGAATTTTAGTGATTCAATTTTTTGACAGTTCTTAAGTCATCTATTGCGAACCAAAAAAGGTCGTGAAAATTGGTATACAGACTCTGCTATTAAGAAAAAATACTTGCATCAAGATTTTTCGACATCTTTCCCCAACCCTCTAAAAAGAAGTGTTAAACGTGGTATCCGGTAGATGGCGCTACCCACACCCTAAACGCTGAATATGTTCTGTTGTGACATCTTTTCTGTCTCCTTCGTTACCTTGAATTTGAGCAAAAGTAGCTGTAAATAATGCAAAGTGTGAAGAGAAATAAAGTTGATGGATTGGAATGCAATTAAATAAAGGTGAAGAAAAAGGGCATTTATATTCAAGATTAAATGTAATAAACATCTAATGAAAGAGCGTCAATATTAAAGAGTAAATAAGCGGCTAAATCCAAAATAATTAGTTATTAAACCCGTCACAACAAATAAATTCATAACTGGCAGTTCCGAGTGGAATCCAGCGCGCTTTGCGCCGGAGAGATGAATCTAATATCGAATAAGGGTAGTTTAATGCAGCAACCAACTAAAATCAAATACAAAGACAAATAGAGGAAGGAAAAATATAAACCTCGAGATCAATGTAAACGTAATAAGTTGGCCCTAATGCCATTGTGAATGGATTTCTGTAGGCGATTACCATATGAAAGTCGATGCGACACAGCGCGCCCTCTGCCTCGGGCCCGCCAACCCAACAACTATATTCATACCCACCATGCACCCTCGGATATTGGTTTCTGATTCACCCGGAGTCCGACAAGATCAACACTCACTTACATTACTATCGCATTCGACGTTTCAGTAGCGCCTTAACACTTTTTTTATCGATTTATTTTATGATTCTTTTAAAACACTATCTAAAACGGTTAGGTAGGTAGATTATAAAGCGATTTTACACTTTATACTTATATAAAAATGTAACTAATTTTAATCAAGAGTAGGAAAAACAAACAATAACTCTAAAAAACCTGTTTAGTTGGGCTGGCACTTATTCAATCTAATTATAGTTCAGTAACTCGGGTGGACCTCTTCGAATAAATTTAGAAGTACCTTGTATTTCGAAAAAAGTTAAACACTACTTTCTGGTGCAGCAGATGGAGAGTAGCCCTTAACTCTACTAAAATCCAAACCATCATCTTCAGACGTCCGAATCTCAGCTGACGAGAAAAGCTCTCTTTCGACCAAATCACCCTTATACTATGGGATGAACAGCTCATTCCTCGAGACCATGTGACCTACTTGGCCGTGCGATTCACTCGTAAGCTGAGATGTCGAACTTACCATCAATAAAATGAGAAGCCGAGCTTCTAGGTGCACTGGGTGGTAGACCCCAAAACTCTACTCCATACCTACAAAACTTTTATTCCACCTCTTGTCTGTTATAAGGACGTGCCATACTCTGCTCTTCCTCACAGACTTCTCCATTCGCTTCTTGCCACAGAGAGAGGTATAATCCGTAAAACCAAAAACCTACACCACCTTTATACAAGCCACCTTCTCTACAAAAACTACAAAAATGCTTTCTCTTTCTTATTGGTTTCAGATGCTACAACAACAATACGTCACTCGGACTCTAGAAGATACCCTCACCACCTCCCTCCATACCCACAAATGGAAGACTCTAAAGAAGATCAAGAGTTCCGAAAATCAAGATCCTCCTTCCCTCTATAAGACTTCTTCAAACTGTAGACAGGGACCTTCCTGTAGAACTTAAAAATCCTCTAGACGAAACGCCCCTTCTCCTATAGGTATAGACAACAACAGGATACAGAAAAAAATGTAACCTTGGAGAATGTTTTTGGAGTTCCCTTCGTCCTTGTCAAATTGGTGACCTAACCTTGAAAGAGACACACAAAAGCTTCAATATCCCTTCATTCACCACTTGGTCTACACTTTAATACACAATTACAAAAAGTTTTTTTTGACTGTTTAGGCACGTTCCGGGAACACCAGGATCCAGGAAACACAGGAACAATAAAAAATCAGGAAGTAAACACCGAGCGACGCCTCCATCCAAACCATACCATCCACTTCCTGAAAGAGACACTAAGTCCTACACCAGGGTCCTTAAACCCAACATTCAAATCCCACCAACACCGCATTCCTGCGAACCAAATATTCTTTGCCTACTTGCAAAACAAACGAACCAGATTCTTGGACCTACCAACTTCTAAAGGGACAATATTACTAAACACGACAAGAAAATGTCGATAGTTTTACTACAAAACCACTCACGGTAGTAAGGACCACAAAAAAGTTTTAAAAATTACAATTTTCAAATCTTCGTTTTCATTATGGAGTGAAGAAAATCAGAAAGAACATGAGTACTATTCATAATTTCGATTAGACTTTAGAACCCCTCAAGTATGTGGTTAAAAGATATAAAAAAACCTCAGGAGTAAATAAGACTGTAGATGATGATAAAAAATGATGATGAAGACTTCAAACCTGTCTCCAAACATCTCTAAAAACTTCTTTAACAAATCTTACCCTACTAGATAAGAAGAAACCTAGATATTACCATTAGAACCCTGTTACTTCCATTAGTAACATTCCTCCCTTCCACAGTATAAGGATAGGAAAATCATAAAGAAGCTCTTGATTGAGTACTGTGCTCTTTCAGATATGAAGAAAATTTTCATTCAGTCTGTAAACCACACTTTTTAGTAGAAGTTTGCAAATTTCGACCATGAACATTCCTCTATCTTACTATAAGGATAAAGTAACAGAAAAAAATCTCTGGAAGGAGTAGAGTGGAAGATAATAATGTCTTCTTAAGTCTTTGGGAAGTTATTTAAAAGAATCTTCAGTATGTGGATTACAATTTCCAACATCCCTCAGCCTCACCTTGAAGTGATAGAAAGGATAATTCAGGATAATGTAACGATTTGAAGATCTTTATAATTTAAGGTTAAAATTGACAATTTATGTCAAATTTAATAAGCTTACAGATCTGTTGTTCAAGACCTTTTCAGTTGGATAGATCTGCGAAGGAGTTCTTGCAGTATTTTTATATTTTACTGCAGGTTACTTTTTCGAAGGTATTTAAGCGTACCTTTTTGGAGTACTAATATATATTTAAAACAAGTGGCTTGGCCTCTTATGACGTTGTCTTTTGTCAGAGATAGTTATAAATGAATTTTATGAGAAAGCCTTTTTGGTACAAAGTACAGTACAGATCTGTTTAAATTAAGCCTTGTTACGTACTTGTGCAGAAATTTTTTTCACTCCGAAGAGAATTGGTGGATACCAATTCTATGTTTAAGAGGCTCCTAATTTGTGCTTTTTTTTTCGAGTAGGCCTTCCGTATTGGTGCCTATCAAGAGAAAGATAGATAGATAGATATTTTTTGGGTTGGCTGTTAGCCTATATCACTGCGACCTTTGCAGATCTATTGTGAACACCCATTATCTGTGGAATAGGATTAGAGCACCTTGTCCAGCTCTGCCCTCTTAATGAAACTTAATAGCCTTGACAGAGGCCAATCCGCATAACTTGGAGCAGCCGGTTTCTCCTCTCCCAGTAATAGATACCGCGTCCTTGCAAGGTTTTCACATTGGCATAGGACATGAAATGCAGTTTCCTCTTCCTCTTGGCAGTATCGACAAATGTCTTCATCTGCTAAGTTTAGCTGACTCATGTGTTTTCTGAGCCTACAATGTCCTGTCAAGAGACTGACAATCATTCTGACATCATTTCGCCTTTGTGATAGCAGCTCTGCAGTAAACTTCGCCGAGTATCCCTTTATGAAGAGTTTGGCTTGTCGCTTGCCCGGTGATTTTTCCCACTACTCCTGGGCCTTTTCTAGCATCCATTTCTCAATGGCTGCCTTTCTGAATGTATTAGCAACGCCGCTGAATGGTTCCGGGCCAATCATTGGAGTATTAGCTCCCGCACGGGCCAATTCATCAGCCTTCTCATTGCCCCGAAACCCTGAGTGTCCTGGTATCCATGCCAGTGTCAGAGAATTTTGACTAGCGGCATGTGTCAGGGCCCCAACGCAGTCCCACACCAGCTGTGAGCTTATTTGTGCTGAGACTATCGCCTTTAGAGCTGCTTGACTGTCCGAGTATATCACTACGGTTTTACCCGTTATACCCTGACTTACGATCTCCGTTGCACAGTGTTGTATGGCCATTACTTCAGCCTGAAACACTGTGGCATACGCACCTAGACTTAGTTGGACTTCTGTCCTGTGTCCTCTACTATATATACCTGACCCTGTGCCCTTTTGAGTCTTTGAGCCATCGGTATACCAAATGGACTCCCCTTGGATGGGGGGGCCATTCTTCCATGAGTCCCTTTCCAGTATTTCTACACGAAAGTTCCTCGCAAAGTTATACCTGGGGACTATCCTGTCCTGAGGCATGCTCATTATTTGATCCGCCTTAACCCTATCATATAACTCTGCTTGCTTTTTCCCTTTAATGAGGTAATGGGAGCCTGGCCTTGTAGCAGCCTGTGAGCAGTTGCCATAGCCTCGCCCTCAAGAGAAAGACAACCCTTCGTTGCCGAGAGAAGACCTTAGATTAAGATAGAAGGAATTTTCTTTTGTAATTTTGAACGAAAATAAACCAAGTGGATATTGAGTTATAGATTAATTTGTAAAGTTTGTCCTAGACGCCTTTTTCTTGAATTAGAAAACCTGGTGGTTATAAAAACTTTAAAGCAAAATTAATTCATTTAAAATTTATTAAACAGTAAATTTTTAAGCCATCATATAACTTAAATTAATTAATTTTTTAAATTACATGAGCTACTGAATGTGAAACAAATTGATGATCAGAATTTGCACTAAATTTCGAGTTTTTTTTTGAGCTAAAACTTAGTGTAGAATTGCAATACTCAGGTTTTGTCCACGTTTTAGTAGTTATAGCTCTGGTAGCAGGACGTATTCCTGAAGTATAACTATTCTTAATTCGATTCTCTCCCTTAAAACAATTTCCATAATCTAACGTAATAAAATGTTCCATAAATGGTACAGCTACGTATAAATAACCGTGTTGAAATTCTACTGGTTTTTGAATAATTTGTCCAAATATTGTACAAATTGATTTTATACCTTCGGGTATATCTAAAATTTTGGTCAAATATTTGTTAATAATTTCCCAATCACTCATATCACGTTCATTGAAAACTACTTTTATTGGAAACTGATTAGGGCGTCCATTCACCATCATGTAGACAATAGTTAGTTTTTTCCTCTTCGTTTCCATTAAAAATGGTAATTTATTGGAATTGATTTCACCATTATAGTATCTTTTTCTTCCACGCTTTTTATTAAAAGTTTCTCTTTCAGAATCTGTTAAATAACCAGCTGGTGCTTCTTTAAACTTGCAAGCACTTCCTAGTGCGACATATTTCATATTTTGATCTAAATCTTCAAAAGAATCCACCGGTTGCATTGTATTTAAAGCCAACAATTTCTTTACAGCACCAAAAGATGGTTGGATTACGATAGTTATATGAAGAAGTATTGAAGTCCAACTACGTAGACTCCGTGGGTTAATGTAAATTCCATAACTCTGACTTTCCCCATTTGCCCACACTTTTATTCTTTTCGTTCTGCCGAATTTGGGTTCTGTAAGGAGTTGAAAACTGAAGGAACTCATTATCTTACATGTCCCAGACAAACGCCAATTTTTATCTTTTTCTAAATCTTCGCTAACGTTAACTTCCAGTTCAGAATCAATGTCTTTCAGATTTCTGACTGAGACACTTGAATTTAACTGGTAATAATCCCCTTCTATATGATCGCAATTTCTACTATAACTTTTGGAATACATGAATTTTAGCAGATAAAAAATACCTGATGTCAATTTGACTAAACCTTTACTGATCCATAATTTGAAATGGTAACATAGTAACCAATTATTTATTTATTATTTCGTGAAATTTGACTCTAATTTCACTCAAACTAAAATTTGTCCTACAAATAACATTTATTAAACAGTCCATAAATATATAAGGAAAGCAAATGAAGCTTTTCCGAAATTTTTATGCGATATTTAAACAGATAGCTCCACAAGTAGGAGTCTGATATAATTATCTATTTTATACTTTAAACTAGATCAATTTTACTATAATTTAACATTAGATTCTTTATTTAGTAGGTACCTCATAACAGGTCTGTCCGAAAACTGCTACTGTAACTAAATGTGGTGTTGACTTGGTTTTAACTTCTAATATAAATGTTAGAACCCAGTTGTAGGTTGTAGTATTTATTATCCTTTTTAGGGATGAATAAATGGGTGTTGGTACCAGACCCTGAGGACATAAGAATCCACAGAAACCTTCGTCGAGTGCTCAGTTGTTGTTGGAGGTATTATTTTATCGCTAGGGGAATAAAGTGTTATTCAGTAAGTAGTTGAGCTCTATAGAGAGTTCTTGATCAAGTATCCGAAGATCTTTTGGATTTGTGAGGAGAATTTTTTTGGAGTCATCCATTGCAATGGGTTTGGAAAGTCTTCTCGGTTACGATGTTTCGTCCCTGTAAAGTGCTAGTTTTTCCTTTTGACATTCTTCGAGGGCTCAGGTGTTGATGGAGGTATTATTTTATCGGTAGGTGAGTACAGTGTTATCCAGTAAGTAGTTGAGCTCTTTAGAGAGATATATCTAGTATCCGAAGATCTTTTAGATTTGGGAGAAGGATTTTTTTGGAGTCATCCATTGCAATGGGTTTGGAAAGTCTTCTCGGTTACGATGTTTGGTCCCTGTAAAGTGCTAGTTTTTCCTTTTGACATTCTTCGAGGGCTCAGTTGTTGATGGAGGTATTATTTTATCGGCAGGTGAGTACAGTGTTATCCAGTAAGTAGTTGAGCTCTATAGAGAGTTCTTGATCAAGTATCCGAAGATCTTTTAGATTTGGGAGAAGGATTTTTTGGAGTCATCGATTGCAATGGGTTTGGAAAATCTTCTCAGTTATGGTGTTTTGTCCCTGTAGAGTGCTAATTTTTCCTTTTGACCTTCTTCGAGGGCTAAGTTGTTGTTGGAGGTATTATTTTATCGCTAGGGGAATAAAGTGTTATCCAGTAAGTAGAGTTGAGCTCTATAGAGAGTTCTTGATCAAGTATCCGAAGATCTTTTAGATTTGGGAGAAGGATTTTTTTGGAGTCATTCATTGCAATTGGTTTGGAAAGTCTTCACGGTTACGATGTTTGGTCCCTGTAAAGTGCTAGTTTTTCCTTTTGACATTCTTCGAGGGCTCAGTTGTTGGTGGTAGGAGCGTAGAATGTTATCTAGTGAGTGAATGAGCTCTGTAGAGTATTTCTGATCTACTATCCGAAGAATTTTTAGCTTTGGGAGGGAGATCTTCTTTTTTGGTGTCATTCATAGCAATGGGTTTGTAGATTCTTCTTGGTTGTGGTATTGGGTCTCTGTAGGGTGCTAGTTTTTCCTTTTGACCTTTGTCGAGGGCTCAGCTGTTGCTGAAGATAGGATTTTATCGGTAGGAAAGTGGATTATTAACTAGTGAGTGAATGAGCTCTATAAAGAGTTTCTGCTCTACTATCCGAAGAATTTCTAGATTTGGGAGACATTTTTTTTTTAATCATCCATTGTAGTGGGTTTGGAGAGTCTACTCGGATACTGTCCTGGGTCCCTGTAGGGTGATCGTTTGTATTCCTTTTCTTTTTTCCTTTTGAGAACACGCCTATGTGCAAAGAAATCACAGTTTTCCAACTAATCTAGCATTCCAGACTTGATCAAAAGTCTTCTGGACACACATTAGTTTGAAATTCTAGAATCAGAGTGGTTTGGTCTGAAAACTTCTTCGAATAGTGAAATTTTGGAGCTGATGTTAATATGAACCTATCTTGGAGTCCAAAAAGTATGCAAAGGACGTTAAGCAGAGTTTTGTAGATTTGTAAATTGTAGGAAAGTAGAACTTGTTGAGGCAAGAGTTGAAGAGGGTAGTCAGGGTCGAGAGTAGAGTGTTAACCCTAAGACAATTGAGTTAGAAATGGGATATCCTTCGAAATCATGTTTCTTGTGTATGAGAAATGTTTATTTCCAGAGGAATCTGTCCAAAAAGTATCAGATCTTCTGGCAAAGTGTTCTCAGAAAGGCTTTAATTACAATTCTAAATATATAAATTGGAGTACCATCCATTTACTATATATAACACAAAATATAAAAAGTATTTTCTTACGCCAATGGTTTGTTCTCAAATATGTCAATTTAGTTTTTAACGCCTCTCAAACTTGAATTAAAACCGGGTTTATTGCTTCCACATATAAGGCACGGATTAAAATTTGGTTATGTGGGGGTATTCAGCGGTTTCAAACTGTTTGCATATTTGACTTTAGTTTTAACTTGAATGAATGGAATAGAGTTTTAAATTGCGAAAATGTGAATCCTGAATTCTATGCTGATTTTATGTCAAAAACTCTCTTAATTATAAAATCTATAATCTGAATGTATGTTCATCATTATTTTCAAAGTTACAGCATTTTAAAAATTAGCAAATAAAATAATCTTTAATACTAAAAACAACTTAAAACCAATTCCTTTTTTAGTCCTCGCGGCATAAGAAGTGATCTCAAGTGATTACAAGTGATTACAAGTGATTACAAGTGATTACAAGTGATTACAAGTGATTACAAGTGATTACAAGTGATTACAAGTGATTACAAGTTATTGAAATTTGGTATATATAATTCTCATGTCATAAAAAAGAACTGGGTCAGATCTGATACTCCTAACGATACAATTTAAAGAGAAATCTAATTAATAATAAAAAATTCAAAACCCTTTATCTTAGCAAGTGATTTCCTTAAGGTCTACTCACAAACCCCCATAGAGTCGCCGACAGAGTGCACCCCTCAGGAAAATCTATATCAATACATGTTATAAACTTTAAATATTATTCCTAATTTTTAATTATGTTGTCTATTAAGTTTGATATGTTATTTTATTACCCTACAACTTAAAAGTCGACAGTATTGTTGTTTGTCATATTAGAAAAGCAATAAAAATGTCTATTTTTCATTATTGAAACCCATATCTTGTTACATTGAATAGTCCAGGTGG
Source organism: Altica lythri (assembly GCA_964028335.1). Taxonomy (NCBI): domain Eukaryota; kingdom Metazoa; phylum Arthropoda; class Insecta; order Coleoptera; family Chrysomelidae; genus Altica; species Altica lythri. Next base: position 7,028,687 of record OZ034809.1, read on the forward strand.
TTGTGAGGCGGTAAACATCAGAAATACCAAATAACACATTCAGATGGAATTACATGTTATTAGCCATAGGTAATATGAGAAAAGGTGTAAGTTATACACTATACAACTTTACCGCTGTGAATAATACCGGTCATTCAGTATAGTCTATTCATAGTACAGTAGCAAATTTGTATTGATACACATCTTTCAAATGGATGGATACGCAATAAAGCATTGTGAAATAAAAGAACTGTGGGTTTTTACTTTCTGTATATATTTTTCTGTAAATATATGGTAAAATACCTACCGAAAGAATGATTAAAGATTTTAAAAATTGAAAGTGTTGGTTTTTCCTAACTTTAAAAATAGTTTTCCTGTACAAATTTTTATACTGCAGATGGATAAAGAAGTTGATGTCAAAATTGTTCTTGACGTCTCTCTCTCTAATTTTAAAAGCATTTCCAGTGAGAATGATGACTGGGGTCGACCTTTTGCAATCTCTTCATCCAGAAAAGGTGCTGAGGTGAACAGCCCTACTCATCAACGTCTTTTGTTAGAGGAGAATTGACCACTCTTCTTGACTAGAACTGTGCCTCCATATCTTCACTGACCTATTCTGTCTTCCTCCAGAAAAGTGGGAAAGGTGGGGCTCAAGGTGAACAGTTCTACTCTTTAAAATCTTGTGATAGAGGAGAATTGACCATCCCTCCTGGGTTAAAACTGTTCCTTCATACCATCAACGAATATGACACCGCATCTTTTTATGGCAATATAAAATTCATGTTGAACTCTCTCAAGGTCCACGATGCTGACAGCCTCATTGTCAGATTTGCTCTTGAAAAGATCCACACTTTTGAAAGCATCTTGACTTGCTGATTGGGTTCGACCTTCTACAATGTTTTCCTCCAGAGAAGTGGCAAAGTTGGAGCTATATAGAGGTGAAGAGTTCTACTCATCAATTTTTTTGTAAGGGGAGAATTAATACCATCTCTGCCCTTTTATGGCAAGGTAAAGCACAAATGTTGTACTTTCTTAACATTATAATTGTAGCAGCTACATTTCTCCGAAACGACGCCAGAGAAAAAGAAGTAGCCTCTGCCTGAACGCAAATGAAACTTTGAAAACATTTTCATTGCAAGTGAGGATGTTAACCTGCTGGTCCTCCTCAATGAATTGAGGTCGACAGTCTCCAATGTTTTCCTTTAGAAAAGTGGCAGAGGTGGAGATAAATGTGAACAGTTCTAATCATTCAATTTAAAGAGAATTGGCCACTCCTGATTGGTAAGACCTATGCCTCCATAGCCTTTACCGGATATGATACCACCTCTTTCCTGTTCTATCAAGTTAAAACACAAATGTTCAAATCTCTGAAGGTAAATCCCCACCTTATAATATTAGCCGCTACATTCGTCCGAACTGTCCACAAAAAAAGAGTAGCCTCTACCTGCAGCAAACGTCTCTTGGCAGTATATGGAAGTGACCTCGGTTTCTAAAACATTATCACTGCAAGTGATAATGGTGAGCTGCTGGTGTTCCTCCATGGATTGGAGTCGACCTTCTCCAATGTCTTTCTTTAGAAAAGTGTCAGGTGGAGCTGAGGGTGAACAATAAAATCTTTTGATAGAGGAATAGGAACTGTGGCTCCATACCTTCACCGACCTATTATGTCTTCTTCCAGAAAAGTGGCAATGGTGGGGCTCAAGGTGAACAGTTCTACTCATTTAAATCTTGTGATAGAGGAGAATTGACCACCCCTCCTGGGTTAAAACTCTTTCTTTATACCTTCATACACCGCAAGGCAAGGTAAAATACATATTGAACTCTCTCAAGGTAAATCCACGATGCTGACAGCCTCATTGTCAGATTTGTTCTGTAAAAGGTCCACACTTTTGAAAGCATCTTTATAGCAAGTGAGGATGTTGACCTGCTGATGCTCCTCAATGGATTAGGTTCGACCTACTACAATGTTTTCCTCCAGAAAGTGGCAAAGTTGGAGCTAGAGGTGAAAGTTCTGCTCATCAAATTATTTGTAAGAGGAGAATTGATACCATCTCTGCCCTTTTCTGACAAGGTGAAGCACAAATATTGTACTTTCTCAACATTATAATTGTAACAGCTACATTCCTCCGAAGCGACGCCAGAAAAAAAGAAGTAACCTCTGCCTGGCCGCAAATGTCTTTTGGCAGCATATGGGAGTGACCGCAGTTTTGAAAACAGTCCATTTCAAGTGAGGATGTTGAGCTGCTAGTCCTCCTTAATGAATTGGGGTCGACAGTCTCCAATGTCTCCCTTCAGAAAAGTCTCAGAGGTGAAGATGAAGGTGAACAGTTATTAAAATTTTTTGGTAAAGGAGAATTGGCTACTCCTACTGTTCCTTCATAACCTTTACTGATGCCTTTTTCTGGCAAGGTAAAACCCAAATGTTGTTCTCTCTTAAGGTGAATCTTCATCTTATAATTGTAGCAGTGAAAATTCCTCCAAAGGGACACCAAAAAAAAAGAACCAGCCTCTGTCTGGCAGCAAATGTCTCTTGGCAATGACCACAGCTTCTAAAGCATTTCCATTGCAAGTGAGAATGGTGAGCTGCTGGTCTTCCTCCAGAAAAGTAGTAGGTGGAGCTGGGAGTGAACAGTAAAATCTTTTGATAGAGGAGTAGGAGCAGTGGCTCCGTACCTTCACCGAGTATGATACCACCTTTGCCCCTTTATAGCAAGGTAAAATACAAATATTGAACTCTTGAAAAACTGTTAAAAATTGTGAAAAATGGATGAAAATCCAGAAAGATTGTTGTAAATCGTAAAAGAAAGGTTGAAAATTGTGAACATTGTTAACAGTAAACCTATCTTTTCCTTAGCATGAGTCCATTTTGGCAGATTGAATAAATAGTTTTCAAAGAAATCTCTACCTGGCCGCAAATGTCTTTTGGCAGCATATGGGAGTGACCGCAGCTTTGAAAACAGTTCATTAAAAGTGAGGATGTTGAGCTGCTAGTCCTCCTTAATGAATTGGGGTCGACAGTCTCCAATGTCTCCCTTCAGAAAAGTCTCAGAGGTGGTGATGAAGATGAACAGTTATTAAAATTTTTTGGTAAAGGAGAATTGGCTACTTCTACTTCGTGAGTACTGTTCCTTTGTAACCTTTACTGATCCCTTTTTCTGGCAAGGTAAAACCCAAATGTTCTCTCTCAAGGTGAATCCCCATCTTATAATTGTAGCAGTGACAATTCCTCCAAAGGGACACCAAAAAAAAGAACCAGCCTCTGTCTGGCAGCAAATGTCTCTTGGCAGTATATGGAAGTGACCACAGCTTCTAATACATTTCCATTGCAAGGGAGAATGGTGAGCTGCTGTTCTTCCTCAATCGATTGGAGTCGACCTTCTCCAATGTATTCCTCCAGAAAAGTGGTAGGTGGAGCTGAGAGTGAACAGTAAAATCTTTTGATAGAGGAGTAGGAACTGTGGCTCCGTACTTTCACCGAGTATGATACCACCTTTGGCCTTTTATAGCAAGGTAAAATACAAATATTGAACTCTTGAAAAACTGTTAAAAATTGTGAAAAATGGACCAAAATCCAGCAAGATTGATGAAAATCGTAACAATGTTAACAATAAACCTATCTCTTCCTTAGCATGAGTCCATTTTGGCAGATTGAATAAATAGTTTTCAAAGAGTATCAAAAGGATTTTACTCTCATTAAAAGGACTTTGCTGTCATTAAAATAGCTTCTATCTGATAAAAATGTTTTTTTACCATTATTATTAAGATAAAAAATAACCAAATATGTTTCGATTCATAAATTTATAAATTTTTATCTTTAAGCTACTTTTTGATTCGAGTAAATTAGATTATAATTAGAAAAATTTCATCACTCTTTGGTGGTGTATTATCTAAATATCTAAATATCTAAATGGTGGACATCAACTTTATTCGATGTATATTAAAAAATCCACATTCCTTTCATTAAATTTACCAGAAAACCTCCCCTAATACTAGAGCCATATATACGGTAATTGTAAAGTAATAAACTCGATGTATATTTAAAAAATTGTTTGTATTATTGGCTGTTCTCACGAGGGCCAAAAGGTCATTCTTGCGGACCATTGCGCTGCGACACCCGCCGAGACCTCCAGAAAGCAAAATTCGTTCACTAAAAGATCACACTTCAATTAGTCAATCAGGAAAAAAGGGAGAATTAAAGTGAATTTCATGCGTGACTACAGCAGTTGAATAGTAGTATCGATGGGAATTCTTATATGGGATTTTAAGTTTGGTAAAACGAGATTCATGTTAAATGGAAATTGGTGTGGTTCTATCGTGACAAAGACGCATATTGTTTAAATATATGTTTTTAGTCAAAAACTAGTAAGCTATTTAAAAAATAAATACTTTTTTTTTCAACTAGATGCAGTTTTCTTTGCTGCCAATAAGAAAGACTGGTGTGTAAAAGTAGTAGAAGAATGTTAGGATATTCCATCTCCCTCGTGTCGTTGACTGACTTGCTGGTTAGAAGAAGAATAATAGGATATGCTTTCTTTCTCGCGCTCTTTTATATCCCATTGGGGTGGAGAGAAGTAAAGGTTCGTAACTCAATTGTCAGTTCTGGCAACACTGCGAGAAAGAGTTCATAAGAAACGGCCCGAGTTGTGGATTTTGCACCAGGACAACACACCTACCCATAACGCGCTATCTATGTAGCTGTATTTGGCCAATAAACGCACTCCAATGCTCGAACACGCACCGCACTCGCCAGATTTGGCACCGTGTGACTTTTTTTTGTTTCCTAAAGGGACCCGATTTCTAATCTAATCTAATCTAAATAAACCTGGCATGGTCTCTCCTGTGGAGCTCCATGTTTTAAACACTGCTTCCTATGGGAATATTGTGACCAGGCTCGGCACCAAGAGTCCTTACATGCGTGCAGGACTCTAGTTTGTTCAGCTGAAGATCATCACCACCACTGATCTTCAGGTAGGCGTAAATCCAGGTGTCCCAAGTTCTTGAGGATTTGGTTGACTATCCTTGAGTTATTGTTGTTGTTGCAGTTCCCTTTATAAGAGATCTGAGTCCTGTGACTCGCTCCTCAAGGGACCCGATTTAAGGCCCTTATCAAATAAGACTTCCAGTACCTACTGCTTTGATCAATGGAAAAACGTATAGAAAGGTGTGTGGCGAGAGGAGAGGAGTATATTGAAGGGGAGCAATCAAATGTAGAATAATTTTTACAGTAAAACCATCTTTCGTAACCAGTCTCGTTATTTAATAGCCAGAGCCTAGATTTTGTTTCAGCCCCGTTGACTCTTCAGCCCCTCTTTTCTGTTCAAACCATACGAAATATTTCCTCGAGTTGATTTTGCTACCTCATCATCGTCATATATCAACAGCATTTTTGGCCCTCTTAGTCCAACTATTTGAGTCTGAACTGGTGCTGTTCTTGCGACTTTTTCTAGTCTTTCATAAGCAGCACTGAAGGCTGGGCTTAGTCCTATTTTTTTTAACCTTTTACCACTTTTTTTTCAACTATTATCTTGATGTTTTTTATATTCTTCTATTCTTTGTGTATTTATGAATTATCCAAGATAATAAAGGATATTATACCCATATTTGAATTGAAGGAAGATTAATTATACTAAAAAAAGTTCTGAATCGAATTTTCATATAGAGGCTACGTATAGAATTGTTCTATAAACGTGCATATACTCTAAAAAGTAATTTGGAAAACAAAAGAGCATTTTAATAAGGATCAAATTTAAGTTGAGCATTTATTTGCCAGCTGGATCTGTTTTAAAGCCACTTATATTTTTAATATGAGCCCTTCGTAATAGTTCGTAACGATTCCATAAGCTCTTGGTAAATATGGAGAAATTATAAACTCTTCTACAAAATCAATACAAAACTTTTATTTCGTATTGTAAGAGTAAATAATAAAATACGTTATGTGTGCACAGTACTTAGAAAAGATTATTATCGATAATTATATTTTTTAACAAAAGTTTTAAATAAAAATTGTTAGTTCTAATAAACATTATAGAACAAATATGGTAATAATATCTTATCAAAAAGATTTTAGTTCAGCCACTAAGATATGATGTTGGCGTAGGGTTTGTAAAGTAAGGGCGTGTAGAGTAAAATCTTCTTCTTCTTTTTTCAACAGCCCTTACCTTAACTTAACTCAATTGACTTTTTCGAAGTTGCACTTTTTTTCCGCCACCAAACATCTGTTCTACTTCAGCTAGAACAGTGTCCAGAGATATTAAGCAACTTAAAGTTTATTTAAAACCATCGAGAGTCATTTTTGGATAGGAGTTTCTATATTTTATTAAGTTTATTCACTTTTTATGAAGGCGCACTTGTTTTAGTGCAACTAGCATCTGTTTTACTTCAACTAGCACAGTGTCCATAAATACCAAGCTCATTGAAATTCATTTAAACCAAGGAGAGTCATTTTTAGACCCAATTTTTTATTGTTTAATAACTGTATTGACTTTTTTTGAGTCACGCTTGTTTTAGTCCAACTAGCATCTGTTTTACTTCAGCTAGCACAGCGTCCATAGATGCGAACCACCTTAAACTTCATTTGAAACTATAGTGAGTCTTTTTTGATACAATTTTTATCCTTTGATAACTTTATTGACTTTTTTTTGAGTCACGCTTGTTTTAGTCCAACAAGCATCTGTTTTATTTCAGCTAGCACAGCGTCCATAGAAACGAACCACCTTAAACTTCATTTGAAACTATAGTGAGTCTTTTTTGATACAATTTTTATCCTTTGATAACTTTATTGACTTTTTTTTAAGTCACGCTTGTTTTAGTCCAACTAGCATCTGTTTTACTTCAACTAGCACAGCGTCCATAGAAACGAACCACCTTAAACTTCATTTGAAACTAAGTGAGTCTTTTTTTATACAATTTTTATCCTTTGATGACTTTATTGACTTTTTTTTAAGTCACGCTTGTTTTAGTCCAACTAGCATCTGTTTTACTTCAGCTAGCACAGCGTCCATAGAAATGAACCATCTGAAACTTCAGTTGAAACTATAGTGAGTGTTTTTTGATACAATTTTTATCCTTTGATAACTTTATTGACTTTTTTTTAAGTCACGTTTGTTTTAGTCCAACTAGCATCTGTTTTACTTCAGCTAGCACAGCGTCCATGGAAACGAACCACCCTAAACTTCATTTGAAACTGTAGTGAGTCTTTTTTGATACAATTTTTATCCTTTGATAACTTTATTGACTTTTTTTTAAGTCACGCTTGTTTTAGTCCAACTAGCATCTGTTTTACTTCAGCTAGCACAGCGTTCATAGAAGCGTACCACCTGAAACTTCATTTGAAACTATAGTGAGTCTTTTTTTATACAATTTTTATCCATTGATAACTTTATTGACTTTTTTTTAAGTCACGCTTGTTTTAGTCCAACTAGCATCTGTTTTACTTCAGCAAGCACAGCGTCCATAGAAACGAACCACCTTAAACTTCATTTGAAACTATAGTGAGTCTTTTTTTATACAATTTTTATTCGTTGATAACTTTATTGACTTTTTTTTAAGTCACGCTTGTTTTAGTCCAACTAGCATCGGTTTTACTTCAGCTAGCACAGCGTCCATAGAAGCGAACCACCTGAAACTTCATTTGAAACTGTAGTGAGTCTTTTTTGATACAATTTTTATCCTTCAATAACTTTATTGCCTTTTTTTTAAGTCACGTTTGTTTTAGTCCAACTAGCATCTGTTTTACTTCAGCTAGCACAGCGTCCATGGAAACGAACCACCTTAAACTTCATTTGAAACTGTAGTGAGTCTTTTTTGATACAATTTTTATCCTTTGATAACTTTATTGACTTTTTTTAAGTCACGCTTGTTTTAGTCCAACTAGCATCTGTTTTACTTCAGCTAGCACAGCGTCCATGGAAGCGAACCACCTGAAACTTCATTTGAAACAAACTATAGTGAGTCTTTTTTGATACAATTTTTATCCTTTGATTACTTTATTGACTTTTTTTTAAGTCACGCTTGTTTTAGTCCAACTAGCATCTGTTTTACTTCAGCTAGCACAGCGTCCATAGAAACGAACCACCTTAAACTTCATTTGAAACTATAGTGAGTCTTTTTTTATACAATTTTTATCCGTTGATAACTTTATTGACTTTTTTTTAAGTCACGCTTGTTTTAGTCCAACTAGCATCTGTTTTACTTCAGCTAGCACAGCGTCCATAGAAGCGAACCACCTGAAACTTCATTTGAAACTGTAGTGAGTCTTTTTTGATACAATTTTTATCCTTTGATAACTTTATTGACTTTTTTTTGAGTCACGCTTGTTTTAGTCCAACAAGCATCTGTTTTATTTCAGCTAGCACAGCGTCCATAGAAACGAACCACCTTAAACTTCATTTGAAACTATAGTGAGTCTTTTTTGATACAATTTTCATCCTTTGATAACTTTATTGACTTTTTTTAAGTCACGCTTGTTTTAGTCCAACTAGCATCTGTTTTACTTCATCTATCACAGCGTCCATAGAAACGAACCACCTTAAACTTCATTTGAAACTAAGTGAGTCTTTTTTTATACAATTTTTATCCTTTGATAACTTTATTGACTTTTTTTTAAGTCACGCTTGTTTTAGTCCAACAAGCATCTGTTTTACTTCAGCTAGCACAGCGTCCATAGAAGCGAACCACCTGAAACTTCATTTCAAACTATAGTGAGTCTTTTTTAATACAATTTTTCTCCTTCAATAACTTTATTGCCTTTTTTTAAGTCACGCTTGTTTTAGTCCAACAAGCATCTGTTTTACTTCAGCTAGCACAGCGTCCATAGAAACGAACCACCTTAAACTTCATTTGAAACTGTAGTGAGTCTTTTTTGATCCAATTTTTATCCTTTGATAACTTTATTGACTTTTTTTTAAGTCACGCTTGTTTTAGTCCAACTAGCATCTCTTTTACTTCATCTAGCACATCGTCCATAGAAACGAACCACCTTAAACTTCATTTGAAACTGTAGTGAGTCTTTTTTGATACAATTTTTATCCTTTGATAACTTTATTGACTTTTTTTTAAGTCACGCTTGTTTTAGTCCAACTAGCATCTGTTTTACTTCAGCTAGCACAGCGTCCATAGAAGCGAACCACCTGAAACTTCATTTGAAACTATAGTGAGTCTTTTTTCATACAATTTTTATTCTTCAATAACTTTATTGACTTTTTTTTAAGTCACGCTTGTTTTAGTCCAACTAGCATCTGTTTTACTTCAGCTAGCACAGCGTCCATGAAAACGAACCACCTTAAACTTTATTTGAAACTGTAGTGAGTCTTTTTTGATACAATTTTTATCCTTTGATAACTTTATTGACTTTTTTTTAAGTCACGCTTGTTTTAGTCCAACTAGCATCTGTTTTACTTCATCTAGCACAGCGTCCATAGAAACGAACCACCTTAAACTTCATTTGAAACTATAGTGAGTCTTTTTTTATACAATTTTTATCCGTTGATAACTTTATTGACTTTTTTTTAAGTCACGCTTGTTTTAGTCCAACTAGCATCTGTTTTACTTCAGCTAGCACAGCGTCCATGAAAACGAACCACCTTAAACTTTATTTGAAACTGTAGTGAGTCTTTTTTGATACAATTTTTATCCTTTGATAACTTTATTGACTTTTTTTTAAGTCACGCTTGTTTTAGTCCAACTAGCATCTGTTTTACTTCATCTAGCACAGCGTCCATAGAAACGAACCACCTTAAACTTCATTTGAAACTATAGTGAGTCTTTTTTTATACAATTTTTATCCGTTGATAACTTTATTGACTTTTTTTTAAGTCACGCTTGTTTTAGTCCAACTAGCATCTGTTTTACTTCATTTAGCACAGCGTCAATAGAAACGAACCACCTTAAACTTCATTTGAAACTATAGTAAGTCTTTTTTTATACAATTTTTATCCGTTGATAACTTTATTGACTTTTTTTTAAGTCACGCTTGTTTTAGTCCAACTAGCATCTGTTTTACTTCATTTAGCACAGCGTCAATAGAAACGAACCACCTTAAACTTCATTTGAAACTATAGTAAGTCTTTTTTTATACAATTTTTATCCGTTGATAACTTTATTGACTTTTTTTTAAGTCACGCTTGTTTTAGTCCAACTAGCATCTGTTTTACTTCATTTAGCACAGCGTCAATAGAAACGAACCACCTTAAACTTCATTTGAAACTATAGTAAGTCTTTTTTTATACAATTTTTATCCCTTGATAACTTTATTGACTTTTTTTTAAGTCACGCTTGTTTTAGTCCAACTAGCATCTGTTTTACTTCATCTAGCACAGCGTCCATAGAAACGAACCACCTTAAACTTCATTTGAAACTATAGTGAGTCTTTTTTTATACAATTTTTATCCGTTGATAACTTTATTGACTTTTTTTTAAGTCACGCTTGTTTTAGTCCAACTAGCATCTGTTTTACTTCATTTAGCACAGCGTCAATAGAAACGAACCACCTTAAACTTCATTTGAAACTATAGTAAGTCTTTTTTTATACAATTTTTATCCCTTGATAACTTTATTGACTTTTTTTTAAGTCACGCTTGTTTTAGTCCAACTAGCATCTGTTTTACTTCATCTAGCACAGCGTCCATAGAAACGAACCACCTTAAACTTCATTTGAAACTATAGTGAGTCTTTTTTTATACAATTTTTATCCTTTGATAACTTTATTGACTTTTTTTTAAGTAACGCTTGTTTTAGTCCAACTAGCATCTGTTTTACTTCATCTAGCACAGCGTCCATAGAAACGAACCACCTTAAACTTCATTTGAAACTATAGTGAGTCTTTTTTGATACAATTTTTATCCTTCAATAACTTTATTGACTTTTTTTAAGTCACGCTTGTTTTAGTCCAACTAGCATCTGTTTTACTTCATCTAGCACAGCGTCCATAGAAACGAACCACCTTAAACTTCATTTGAAACTATAGTGAGTCTTTTTTTATACAATTTTTATCCGTTGATAACTTTATTGACTTTTTTTTAAGTCACGCTTGTTTTAGTCCAACTAGCATCTGTTTTACTTCATTTAGCACAGCGTCAATAGAAACGAACCACCTTAAACTTCATTTGAAACTATAGTAAGTCTTTTTTTATACAATTTTTATCCCTTGATAACTTTATTGACTTTTTTTTAAGTCACGCTTGTTTTAGTCCAACTAGCATCTGTTTTACTTCATCTAGCACAGCGTCCATAGAAACGAACCACCTTAAACTTCATTTGAAACTATAGTGAGTCTTTTTTTATACAATTTTTATCCTTTGATAACTTTATTGACTTTTTTTTAAGTAACGCTTGTTTTAGTCCAACTAGCATCTGTTTTACTTCATCTAGCACAGCGTCCATAGAAACGAACCACCTTAAACTTCATTTGAAACTATAGTGAGTCTTTTTTGATACAATTTTTATCCTTCAATAACTTTATTGACTTTTTTTAAGTCACGCTTGTTTTAGTCCAACTAGCATCTGTTTTACTTCAGCTAGCACAGCGTCCATAGAAGCGAACCACCTTAAACTTCATTTGAAACTTTAGTGAGTCTTTTTTTATACAATTTTTATCCTTTGATAACTTTATTGACTTTTTTTTAAGTCACGCTTGTTTTAGTCCAACTAGCATCTGTTTTACTTTATCTAGCACAGCGTCCATAGAAACGAACCACCTTAAACTTCATTTGAAACTAAGTGAGTCTTTTTTTATACAATTTTTATCCTTTGATAACTTTATTGACATTTTTAAGTCACGCTTGTTTTAGTCGGACTAGGTTCCGTTTACTGCAGATAGCAGTGCGTCCATAGGAACAAAGCTTCTTTAAAGTTCATTTAAAACCATGAAGAGTCATTTTGGTTCATTTCTTTATGTTTTATTAACTTTTTTTCCACATAGCACTCATTTTAGCTTAACTTCCATCTGTTGTAATTTATCTAGAAGAGTTATTCTGGATAAAAAGGTAAGCAAATAAACCACAACAAAACTATTACAACAAGAAATATTTATTTTCATCAAATAATCGAGTTAAATCTAAATAAAATGCGTGATATAAATCTATAAATAAATAATAACAATTAAAAATTGAGAAATAATACTGTATATTCTAAGCGCTAACAATACATTCTATCAAAACATATTGCCTATTTAAGACTTATTTCCTACCTTAAATATTCATTGGAACTACAAAAGCCACTTAAAAAACGTTTATTACAGAAAAAGGAAAAATATTACACGTTTAAATTCAGAAGTTTGTACATAGAATCAGTTTGGAACTGCATCAAAATTAGCTGACTAAACCGAAACAAATTTTTAAGACTATGATGGATTCAGTATTGCAAGTATAGGCAATAATTTGCTGTAAATATACTATCAGAAAATTAAAAAGACAGCTTTGAACAAAAAGAACGCTCAAAATCAATAAGGTGACATATTCTAAGCAAAAGGAACGTTCCCAGTTGTTTAAGTGACAGTTTCTGCGCAAAAAGAACGCTCTTAATTGATCCAATGACAACTTTTGTACATTAGCTCATAAATCGATTCAGAATTACTTTACGAACAAATATTATTTGACAGTTTTTTAAGAAAATTTAAATTTAGTTCTTGAAAGAATAGAAATAAATTAATTTTTAAAAATTGCTGTCAAAAAACTATTAGGAATTATGTTTTGAACCAAAAGAACGCTCCAAAACAAGGTGACAGATTTTGGCGCAAAAAGAACGCTCCAAATTGATCCAGTTACAACTTTTTAATTACCTATGGAATTGATTCAGAGTTACACCACGAACAAATATTATTTGAAAGATTATTTACGTCAATTTTCAATTAGATCTTAAAACAATAGAAATTAATAAACTTTAAAAAATGCATTAAAAACACTATCAGCAAACTATAAAGATTGTTTGGAACAAAAAGAACGCTCAAAATCGATCAGGTGACAGATCCTAAACTAAACGAACATTCCCAATTGTACAAGTGACAGATTCTGTGCAAAAAGAACGCTTCAAATTGATTTTTTGACAACTTTTGTCCTTTGGCTATGAAATTGATTCAGAATTACTCCACGAACAAATATTATTTGACAGATTGTTTACGTCAATTTCATTGAGTTCTTAAAAGTATAGAAATAAATATTTGCTGTCAAAACACTCTTAGGAAACCATTAGGTAAGTCAATTTTAAACAAAAAAAAAACTCCAAAATGATTGAGTGACAGATTTTAAGAAAAAAGAACGTTCTTAATTGATCAAGCGACATATTCTAAACAAAAAAACGCTCCAAATCAATCAGGTGACAGAAAGAACGTTCCCAATTGCTCAAGTGACAGATTCTGCGCATAAGGAGCTCTCCAAAATGATCCAATGACAACTTCTGTACTTTGACTTTGGAATTACTATTAAAAAAACAGTTTTAAACAAAACGAACGCTCCCAATCGATTAGGTGACAGATTCTGTGCAAAAAGAACGCTTTTTACTTCCTAAACGATAAGAAATAAATAAATTTAAAAAAAAATTACTGTCAAAACAGTATAAGAAAATTATAAAGTGAATTTTAAACATCGGGTTACAGATTATAAGCAAAAAGAACATTCCTCAATAATCAAGTGACAGTTTCTGCGCAAAAAGAACGCTCCAAATTGATCCAATGGCAGCTTTTGGAGTTTAGAAATCGATTCAGAACAAATATAACTTGAAAGTTTGTTACGTAAAATTTCGTTCAGTTCTTCAAAGAATAGAAATAAAAAAAATTAAAAACGTTGCTGTCAAAACATTATAAAAAAATCATAAAGTCAGTTTTGAACAAAAAGAACGCTCCAATCGATCAGGTGATAGATTCTATGCAAAAGAAACGTTCCCAATTGATCAAGTGTCAGATTTTGAACAAAAAGAACGCTCCAATCGATCAGGTGACAGATTCTAAGCAAAAGGTACGTTCCCAATTGATCAAGTGTCAGTTTTTGAACAAAAAGAACACTCCAATCAATCAGATGACAGATTCTAAGCAAAAGGAACGTTCCCATATGATCAAGTGTCAGATTTTGAACAAAAAAACGCGGCTAATCCTTCAAGTGACAGATCCTAAGTAAAAAGGAACGTTCCCAATTGAACAAGTGACAGATTCTGCGCAAAAGGAACGCTTGTTGATTTGTGTAAAAAATTGTAATTTAAATATTTTATAAATTTATACAAAAAATTGATTACCATTTTTGGAAATAGTCAAAACAATTAAACAAAATGCAATTACAACACTATTATTAAAGTCATAAAATTAAAATTAATCACAGTCAGTTTAGAACAAAAAGAACGCACTAAATCGATAAAGTAACAAATTGTGTCCAAAAAGAACGCTCCGATTGCATCGAGTAAAAATTTCTGCGCAAAACGAACGCTTCAAATTGATAAAGAGACAGATTCTGCACAAAAAGAACCCACTTTTGCTACGGAACAAACTAGAATTTCATAGATTGTCAAACCAGAACAAAAAGAACGTTTACACTGTTCGAGTGACAGATTCTCAACGCAAACAATCCTTTAAGATTTTAAAATCATTACTCTACGAGCAAATATTAACTTATTACGTTGAATTTAATTTAGTTCTTGAAAAAGTAGAACTAAATTAGTTCACGAAATTTGTTATCAAGAGATAATCGTAGAGACAGTTCTGATTAAAAAAAAGGTCCAAATTGATCCAGTGACTGATTTTGTACAAAAACTGCTTCAGATTCTATGCAATAAGAAGTAGATTAATGCATAGAATCAGTTCTGAATCGATTCCAAATAAAAAGAACGCACCAAATTATTACACTGCGTATAGAGTCAATCCACGTACAGATCTTTTTAAAATTAAACGTGTAACATTGTTCTATCAGTAACAAAAGTAGTAAAAATGAACAAAGAGAGGAAATATACTAATTGAAATTATGTACAAATTGTATTCGAGTTCTACGAATTAGCTTGTAATTTTCTGGGTGATGTTGGTGGTAATAAAATCTCCTGTGTCCTTACCCTAAGTGCTTCTAAGGCAGATGGAGATAACTGGGAAGGACTGTGACTATGTAATTCAGGACTTGAACTTCGTGATCTTTCATCGGGGATATGACTCGCTCCCATGAGGTTAATTGGTGGAACACCACCACCAGCTAGAACATATTGCGATAGAAAGGCATGAAATGATGGTATTTGTGTTTTGGGGGGCCAATGGATTCCTAATGCTGGATTAAACATTGGAGGGAAAGGCATTGAAGGCCAGAAATGATCATTATGTATTGGTGGAAGTGACATTGGTCCATGAATACCATATTCTGGCATTCCTGATTGCTCATTTGAGTGCATGAATGATACTACGTCGCGACCCATTGCTTTTTCGCGTTTTCTCCATTTTGCTCGCCTGTTTTGGAACCAAACCTGCAACAATAAAATAAAATAATTAAAATACTTTATTTGAAATAAAAAGTGATTAATAACATTTAACACTTCAAATTTATCTAGTAGACATTCTCGTAGGTCTATTAACTTATTTTCTATTAAATACTTAAGATTGCATTTTTCACGATAGACTTCTGCAGATGTGTGAAGATATAGACAATGTGTATCTCGTAAATGGGCAAAAATGTTTAAGGAGCATCTGGAAATACCATAGAAATGTCCTGTTAAACCTGTACAGTTACGACTGGAAATACTCATGTCCAGTCAATATCTGTGTTAGAGCGTAATCTGTAGAACGTGCAACCATGTTCTTATGTCCGGTATAAGTGACTTCGTCCACTGAGCTACATCTACTGTCCTATTCCATTTTGCTCAATAGATATGACCCTCTCTTTACACCTTCCATTTTCTCCAATAACAACCTCACTACGTCAACGGTACCTACGTCTTTGCTCGTTCGTCCTCCAGGAGTCGCGACCCAAGTGAAGAGCGGCCTGTAAAGGGAAACCCCAGCCATTTCATGCCACATGGGAGCTGCATACAAAATAATAGATTGCTGGAGAGGATAGCGCTTCTTCTTTCGGGCTTGGGTCCACCAATCCTTGGGATGATGCCTCAGAGGGCCTTTGATCGTTTACAGGTTTTCAAGGTTACTCTCTTCAGGTGCTTCCCCATTTGCCATTCTCATTGCAGATACTTTACGTATCGTTCGGAACTGATCCGCATCCCATCTACGTCGAAAACCACTACTTTTTTCTTTCTGGAGTCTCTGTATGTCGCCAGACTCTGACCGTTCTCTCTCTTCTAGTCTCCAATGAGACTACATGCAATCCAGTTCCGATACATGAGCCAGTTCTTGTCCTCCGCTACTACTAGCACCGTGAAGTCATCGGCAAAGGCAGTCAGTGTTACCCCTTCTCCATATTCCAATCTTATGACCCTGTGATATGCCAGGTTCCTTAGCAAAGGACCCAGTACGGACCACTGCGGGACCGAAGCAGTAACTATCATTCCGATCTCGATTGAGATCTTTTTTTCTAACTGGACCGTGTTAAAGGCGTCCAGAAGAATCAGCGCGTTCCATTTATCCATCACGTGACAGTCAAAGTACCTCCAAAACCGCGTCCAATGTCGATATTCCCTGTCTGAATCCGTACTGTCCAGGTGAAAGTCCCCCAGACCTCTCAATCACTTTATTGATTTTTACTCGGAATATTCCAGCTGTTAGAATACGTACCAATACGACTTAAACACAAGGCCATTTCCAAAATCGAGATCCAGAAGTGCTTTAAAGTCTGGAAGAAGCTCTGGCACAAGTGTGTTATATCACTTTGAAGGGGAAAAAATAGATATTGATCAATAAATAGAGATTTTTTGACTTATCCAAAAATTCTGAACATTCCTCGTATGTATACCTACTTATATATCTGGAATACAATGACAGCATGGCACTAGATACGTTTGTATCAATTTTTTTCATCATGTTATATTATTGTGTAATTAAATTAATTTAATTCTAAGATAAGGTTGAAAATAGTGTATGGTTAAAATTGTGACCAATTGAAGTCATTAAATCTATAATGCAGGATAATGACGGACATGAATCGCATCTTAATTGGTAACAATTTGGATAATTAATCTGGCTTGTAGCGGCGTAAGTAGCATTGCAATTGGCCATTGTTCGCCACAATAGCGGTAATCGGAACTGGTTCCGGACCCCAGGATTCTCTCTGATGTCTCATTTAGAGTGCCTCCTCGTTCCATATCACGGATAAAATGATGGAAAGCTGTCTCTTTTATAATTGCCCTTTTAGCATCGATTTAGATAAGCTCCACTACACACGCAACAAAAGTTTCAGCAAATTCGTTGGACCCCTCTTCTCCAGTTATAAACCTTCTTAGTGCGCCAACAAAACAGTGGAAATCGGATTTATAAGAGCGTTACTGGTCGATGAGGGTAATGTTCCAGTTGATTGAGTTTACCTACTAATACCTGCCTATTTTGCATTTATCAATACCGGATTAACAATCATATACACAGCATTATTAACTATACATGTTTCTAGTTGGTATATTTATTAAACATTCAAAGCTAGTAAGCTTTAATATTAAAAAATTACACTTCGGAAATGATTTAATTGTTTCCCTATGATTATGAACTTACAAAAGGTGGTTATTATGTAATTAAACTCAATTATTTCGCTTCTCAAAGTAATACAAATTAATTACTTAAATTACTGTTAATTAAAAGCTACTTTTTAAGAGTAGGTACACTTTTTCATATGCATATACCGGAGGAATCGAAAATTTTTAATTTCTATCTTAAAGAAAGTATATATTTTATATTTAGTTTGCCAGTTTGTTAGTTAATACCTGAAAAATTATCATAAATTTTAATCATATGCCTAGATAGTAAAAGGCCACTTTTTGTAATTAATAATTAAAATTAATCTTGTTGAAAACACGTTTTTTAAGTTGTTTATATTAAAGACAACTGCCGGTACATCAAATGTAGAAATCTGACTAATTTATCAGTTTTTTCAATTGTTGCCGATTCATGATGTCGGTTTTTCGTTACGTCGATTTTTCGTGACGGTATGTGCTTGATTTTTCGTGACGGTTTATGCAACAAAAGAATTATAACTTCAACAATAAAAGTAGTGGAAGGTTTAGTTTCAAAACTCCAAAAACAATTGATACAGATGCACTGTGATTTAAAACTTAACCCGAAAATCTTCTGGTAACACTCTAACAATGACTTCAGTCGACGGTCAAAAGCAAAATGGGAGAACATGTTGATTTTTATGAACAGAATGTCACTTAACGGAAAAAGGACTCTGACTTTACTTCCCTCAAACTTAAGCTAACCGACCGGATCGCTGGCTAGCGGCCTTCGCCAAGTAGGATGCGCATGTAATGAATTACCTGACTGCAGACAACAACATACTAAGTTTTACAAACAGAACAATAAAAATCAACTTATTCTTGATTCCAAATGCTTCTGTTTATAGAATGTAGAAATCAGTGAGTTTTAATACATATTATATCTGTTTGATCATGCAGGGTGTCGGTTTTTTGTGACGGTTTACCCTCGTTTTTTTGTGATGGTGTATAACTTCAAACAAAAATGTACGTAGTAAGTTTCTTCCTAATCTTTGATATACCTAATTATAGAATATAGAAATGGCACAAAAAATTGTAAAAAAAAAATCAAAATACACACCTGTACTCTAGCTTCACTAAGATCTAGCCTCATAGCTAATTCTTCCCTGGTAAAAACATCAGGATATTGCGTTTTTTCGAAAGCCCGTTCTAATTGATGAAGTTGAAATGTTGTAAAAGTAGTTCTAGATCTTCTAATTTTTCTTGGTCTTGAATCACTTAAATCGTCTAATGTTTCTTCAACCATTTCCCCTTCACTAATCGAATCGGATTTCATATTTTCTGCATCTGTAATCAAACAACACAACAAATCAAATATCATTCAAGCGAATAAGACATTCAAAGAAAAAGACAATCTTGAAGTAGGTTTTTTTGCTTGCAATTCACCAGGAGTGTCACTTTGATGCTCTAGAGGAAAGTTCAAAGACCTCATACCAAAAGACTCTACATGAAGAACTGAGTGTTAAGAAGTTGGCTTTCTGTTGAATCCCTCATATGCTCACAGAAGAGCAAAAAGCAAAAAGTGCTCCCACTGCCCAAAAGACAATCGAGTTTTTGGGTTGGAATAGTTCTACAGTTGCGGAAGGTTATATTGATAACAAAAATTGAAATAGCGATAAAAATTTTAACGGGGTCATCGAATAAACATCCAGATTGCAAGGATTGCACTTTTAACTTCAATATTACCAATTTAGTGATTGTAGAAAAAATGCTGTATGTATTACGACCAAAAAAATATAAATAAATAACTATTATGATAGTAGTATGTTAAAATTTTTCTTTTGGTGTTATTTATAGCTCTGAAAAGTTTAAAATCCCGACATTTACTAACAACGATCAAAGTGTTTTGCTGATCCCGTGGTTATACATATCCAAAGTTGGTTAAAATTTAGCATTCAATTTGCATCTATCAATTTATATGCGTCTCTCGTATCAAAGAGCATTTAAACACATAGGGCAAGTCTATGAATACTAAATATGTAGTCAAGTTAACTCTACGGCCCGAGTGGACAAAAGAGAATTCGGATTATTCCGAATTATGTGGAATTTGATAATGTTAAAGCCTTGGTTTGTTCCTCTTGCACTTACTAAGGTATTATAATAGCAGAATTTTGGAATATTTAGGAAAAAAATTGGTATAGTTACAAATAAATTACAATAATAAAAAACTAATTACTATAGGAAGTTAATATGAAGATAGAAAGTAAAAATTTTCTGTATCAAAAAATGTATAGAGGAATCTCTCCCTACTTTTTGGTATAGCTAGAATTCTTTAATTTTGATCATTTTTGGACTGTTTATTAAAAAAGAAATAAAGATTTCAATACAAACATACATTTTTTAATATGCCATATATAACAAGAAATATACGAGGTTAAAGAAGAAAATTAGCGTAAAATTTCCCGCACCAAAAAAAGTACATAGTGAGTCTCTCCCTACTTTTTAATATAGCTACAATTTTTCAATTTTGATAATTGTTGGAATAAATATTAAAATAGATATTAGTGTTTAACTGGAATTATAAATTTTGCAATATTTCTTATAGATCGAGAAAAATTTAAGGTAGAGGTAGAGAGTTGACAAAGAATATTCTATAACAAAAAGGGTACGTAGGAAGTCTCCCTACTTTTTGATATAGCTATAATTTTCCAACTTTGATAATTGTTGGGATAAAGATAAAAATAGATTATATCGAATTATAAATTTGACAACATCTCTTATAGAACGAGAATAATTCGAGATGGAGGTAGAAAGTTGACAAAGGACTTTCTATAACAAAAAGTGTACGTAGGAAGTCTCTCCCTACTTTTTGATTGAGCTATTATTTTGCAACTTTGATAATTCTTGGAATATAGATAAAAATAGATATCAATTTTTATATCGAACTATAAATTTGGCAATATCTCTTATAGAACGAGCAAAATTCGAGGTGGAAGTAGAAAGTTGTGAAAAAATTTTCTGTTACAAAAATTGTACATACTGGATCTCTCCCTACTTTTTGATTTAGCAAGAGTTCTTTACTTTTTATGATTTTTTGAATGTATATTAAAAAAGAAACTGAAATTTGAACACAAATAGAAATTTTTTAATATGCCTTGTGGAACTAGGTATATACGAGGTTAAAGTAGAAAGTTATTATAAATATTCTGCAACAAAAAGTGTACATAGTGAGTCTCTCCCTACTTTTTGATATAGTTACAGTTATTTAATTTTGGTGATTTTTAAATTACTAATCAAGAAAGGAATCAGAATTTTAACAGCACCATAAATTGTTTAATAACTTTTCTAGAACAAAAAAAATACGAGGTTAAAGTAGAAAGTAAGCTTAAAATTTTATGCATTCAAAGTGTACGTAGTGAGTCTCTCCCTACTTTTTGATATAGTTAGAATTCTTTAATTTTGTTAATTTTTGGAATGTTTATTAAAAAAAGAATTTAAATTTGAACACAAATATACATTTTTTAAAATGCCTTGTAAAACAAGAAAAATACGAGGTTAAAGTAGAAAGTTGGGATACATTTTACTGCAACAAAAAGTGTACGTAGTGAGTCTCTCCCTAATTTTTGATATAGATATTATTCTTTTATTTTAATGATTTTTGGAATGTTTATTCAAAAAGATACTAAAATTTGAATGGACATAACAATTTTTTAATATGCCTTGTAGAACTAGATATATACGAGGTTAAAGTAGAAAGTAAGTATAAAATATTCTGCAACAAAAAGTGTACATAGTGAGTCTCTCCCTACTTTTTGATATAGTTATAATTATTTAATTCTGGTGATTTTTAAAATATTTTTAAAAAGGAATCAAAATTTAAAGGGCTTCATAAATTTTTTAATACCATTTGCAGAACAAAAATAATATGAGGTACAGTAGAAAGTAAGCATAAAATTTTATGCATTAAAAGTGTACGTAGTGAGTCTCTCCCTACTTTTTGATATAGTTAGAATTCTTTAATTTTAATGATTTTTGGAATGTTTGTTAAAAAAGGAATTAAAATTTGAACACAACCATACATTTTTTAATATGCCTTGTGAAACAGGAAAAATACGAGGTTAAATTAGAAAGTTGGGATACATTTTACTGCAACAAAAAGTGTGCCTAGACTCCCTAATTTTTAATACTGCTAATATTCTTTTATTTTAATGATTTTTAAAATTCTTATTCGAAAAGAACCTAAAATTTGAACGGGCATAACAATTTTTTAATATGTCTTGTAGAACTACATATATACGAGGTTAAAGTAGAAAGTTAGTATAAAATATTCTGACACAAACAGTATACGTAGTGAGTCTCTCCCTACTTTTTGATATAGTTAGAATTCTTTAATTTTAACGATTTTTGAAACGTTTATTAAAAAATAAATTAAAATTTGGACACAACCATACTTTCTTTAATATGCCTTGTAAAACAGGAAAAATACGAGGTTAAAGTAGAAAGTTGGGATACATTTTACTGCAACAAAAAGTGTGCCTAGTGAGTCTCTCCCTAATTTTTGATATGGCTAATATTCTTTTATTTTATTGATTTTTGGAATATTTATTTAAAAAGAACCTATAATTTGAAAGGACATAACAATTTTTTAATACGCCTTGTAGAACTAGATATATACGAGGTTAAAGTGGAAAGTTAGTATAAAATATTCTGCAACAAACAGTATACGTAGTGAGTCTCTCCCTACTTTTTGATATAGTTAGAATTCTTTAATTTTAATGGTTTTTGAAACGTTTATTAAAAAAGAAATTAAAATTTGAACACAACCATACATTCTTTAATATGCCTTGTAAAACAGGAAAAATACGAGGTTAAAGTAGAAAGTTGGGATACATTTTACTGCAACAAAAAGTGTGTCTAGTGAGTCTCTCCCTATTTTTTGATATAGCTAATATTTTTTTATTTTATTGATTTTTGGAATGTTTATTTAAAAAAAAAAAACTAAAATTTGAAAGGACATAACAATTTTTTAATACGCCTTCTAGAACTAGATATATACGAGGTTAAAGTAGAAAGTTAGTATAAAATATTCTGAAACAAACAGTATACGTAGTGAGTCTCTCCCTACTTTTTGATATAGTTAGAATTCTTTAATTTTAATGATTTTTGGAACGTTTATTAAAAAAGAAATTCAAATTTAAACACAACCACACATTTTTTAATATGCCTTGTAAAACAGGAAAAATACGAGGTTAAAGTAGACAGTTGGGATACATTTTACTGGAACACAAAGTGTGCCTAGTGAGTCTCTCCCTAATTTTTAATACAGCTAATATTTTTTTATTTTAATGATTTTTGGAATGTTTATTCAAAGAGAGCCTAAAATTTGAACGGACATAACAATTTTTTAATACGCCTTACGCCTTTTAGAACTAGATATATACGAGGTTAAAGTAGAAAGTTAGTATAAAATATTCTGCAACAAACAGACTAGTATAGTGAGTCTCTCCCTACTTTTTGATATAGTTAGAATTTTTTAATTTTAATGATTTTTTGGAATGTTTATTAAAAAATGAATTAAAATTTGACCACCAACATACATTTTTTAATATGCCTTATAGAACAAGAAATATACGAGGTTAAAGAAGAAAGTTAGTGTAAAACTTCCCGCAACAAAATATCTAGAATTCTTTAATTTCGATGTTTTTTGAAATTTTTATTAAAAAAGAATTCTAAATTTGATCAAAACAATAAATTTTATTCTCTTGTAGAACAATTAAACTACGAGGTAGAGACAGAAAGTTGGCATAAAATACAAATCTGTGTTTACTAATAGGTTTAACTCTATATAAAATTTTTTACAGTTTTTGTATATATTATACTCAATTTTGTGTTAAAAACCTAATCTACGATTGTAAAATATTAAAATAATCCATTTAAACACAACAATTTTGTTTGAAACTAACTGAAAAACAGATTTTTAATCCACTCAACGTTTACTCTGTGATTTTATTATCCGTTTATAAAATAACAAATTTGCTGCAAATTCAGAATTATACAACTCATATATGCAGTTAGTTGGTTCGAGATTATTTTAATATTTATTTTAATTTTTGATAATATTAAAAAATTTATTATTTTTATAAATATATTTTACAATAAAATCATATTTTAACTGCTTATGTATTTAATTGCTTTTAAATCATATCGATTAGTAACCGGTTTTTCAATTTCTTTAAATTTAAATTTATAAAAAATAGTTAAGTCAATTTGGTCCACCTTGTATGATGAACCATAAAAAACCTTCAATAGAGATTAATATCGAATTTAAAATGGTATTAAAATCTTTTATTTATCGACTGAAAATTTGAAAGAATCGTTAGGATAATCTGTAGTATACAAGGGTGATTTTTATGAAATACAGTTACGTTCCCATCAGTGAGGGGGATCATTGAAGGGCTTTCAACTTACCTGATCACCAGTCATTGTTTGGCACTTAAAAGTTTTAACTTTATACACTACCAGACTTTCTAAAAATTAATTAAGTCCTTTATTTCGTATATAGAATTTTAAAGAAGAACCCAATATATTTTGGAAAGTTCACAAATTTTTATAGGCAAATGATTACTTAATTTATTTGTTAAGACGTAAAGAAAATTTTATTTATAAAAATCAAACAAATAAAAAAATTGTGCATCAAAAATAAATATGAGGTTGAGGCAGAAAACTGGCAAAAATTTGTCTATAACAAAAATTTACGTAGTGAGTCTCTCCCTACCTTTTGATATAGAAATAATTTTTCAATTTTAAAGATTTTTGGAACAATTCGAAACACACATATCAGATTTTAAATACAACAATAAAATTTACAATTTCTCTTATAGAACAAGAAAAATACGAGGTTGAGATAGAAAGTGAGCATAAAATTTTCTGTAACGAAAATTGTACCTGGCAGGTCTCTCCCTACTTTTTGATAAAGCTATAATTTTTTAAATCTGATGATTTTTGGACTTATTAAATAAAAATGGGTAAGAATTTAATTACAACTATAAATTTTACAATAACTCTAAAAGAACATAAAAAAATTTAAGGTTGAAGTAGAAAGTTTGAATAAAATTTTCTGTAACTAAAATGTACGTGATGAGTCTCTCCCTAGTTTTTGATATAGAAATAGTTTTTCAATTTTAAAGATTTTTGGAACAGTTTGAAACACACGTATCAGATTTTAAATACAAAAATAAAATTTACAATATCTCTTATAGAACAAGAAATATACGAGGTTGAGTTAGAATGTGAGCATAAAATTTTCTGTAACAAAAAAAGTACATGGTGGGTCTCTCCCTACTTTTTGATAAAGCTATAACATTTCAATTTTAATGATTTTTGGAGTGATTGAAAAAATACGTATTAGAATTTAAATACAATAATAAATTTTCCAATATCTCTTATAGAACAAGAAAAATACGAGCTTGAGCTAGAAAGTTAGCATAAAATTTTCAGCAACAAAAAATGTACATGGTGGGTCTCTCCCTCCTTTTTGATAAAGCTATAACATTTCAATTTTAATGATTTTTGGAGTGATTAAAAAAATACGTATTAAAATTTAAATACAATAATAAATTTTACAATATCTCTTATAGAATAAGAAAAATACGAGGTTGAGGTAAAAAGTAAGCATAAAATTTTCTGTATCAAAAATTGTACCTGGCGGGTCTCTCCCTACTTTTTGATATAGCAATAATTTTTCAATTTTAAAGATTTTTGAAACAATTTGAAACACACATGTCAGATTTTAAATACAGCAATAAAATTTATAATATCTCTTATAGAACAAGAAAAATACGAGGTTGAATTAGAAAGTGAGCATAAAATTTTCTGTAACAAAAAATGTACATGGTGGGTCTCTCCCCACTTTTTGATATAGCTATAACATTTCAATTTTGATGATTTCTGGAATAATTATAAAAATATGTACTAAAATTTAAATACAATAATAAATTTAATAATATCTCATATAGAACAAGAAAAATACGAGGTTGAGTTAGAAAGTGAGCATAAAATTTTCTGTAACTAAAAATGTACATGGTGGGTCTCTTCCCACTTTTTGATATAGCTATAACATTTCAATTTTAATGATTACTAGATGGATAAAAAAATATGTTTTTACATTTAAATACAATAATAAATTTTACAATATCTCCTATAGAACAAGAAAAATACGAGGTTGAGATAGAAAGTAGGCGTAAAATTATCTGTAACGAAAATTGTACCTGGCAGGTCTCTCCCTACTTTTTGATAAAGCTATAATTTTTTAAATCTGATGATTTTTGGACTTATTAAATAAAAATGGGTAAGAATTGAATTACATATATAAATTTTAAAATTACTCTAATAGAACATAAAAAAATTCGAGGTTGAAGTAGAAAGTTTGAATAAAATTTTCTGTAACTAAAATGTACGTAATGAGTCTCTCCCTACTTTTTAATATAGAAATAGTTTTTCAATTTTAAAGATTTTTAAAACAATTCGAAACACACGTATCAGATTTTAAATACAACAATAAAATTTACAATATCTCTTATAGAACAAGAAAAGTACGAGGTTGAGTTAAAAACTAAGCATAAAATTTTCTGTATCGAAAATTGTACCTGGCGGGTCTCTCCCTACTTTTTGATATAGCTATGACATTTCAATTTTGATGATTTTTAGACTGATTAAAAAAATACGAGGTTCAGATCGAAAGTTAGCATAAAATTTTCTGTAACACACAATGTACGTAATGAGTCTCTCCCTACTTTGATATAGCTACAACGTTTCAATTTTAATGATTTTTATAACAGTTAAAAAAATACGTATCAGAATTTAAATGCAACTATAAATTTTACAATATCTCCAACAGAACATAAAAAATACGAGGTTAAAGTAGAAATTTGTAATAAAAGTTTCTGTAACCAAAAAAGTACGTGGTGGGTCTCTCCCTACATTTTGATAAAGTTATAATTTTTCAATTCTAATGATTTTTAGACTGATTAAAAAAATACGTATTAGAATTTATATACAGCTATAAATTTTAAAATCACTCTAATAGAACACAAAAAATACGAGGTTGAAGTAGAAAGTTAGCATAAAAATTTCGTGAATTCACAATGTACCTGATGAGTCTCTCCCTACTTTTTGATATAGCTACAACATTTCAATTTTGATAATTTTTAGAAAAGTTACAAAAATACGTAACAGAATATAGATGCAACTATAAATTTTACAATATCACTAGCAGAACATAAAAAATACGAGGTTAAAGTAGTAAGTTGTAATAAAATTTACTGTAACTAAAAATGTACGTGGTGGGTCTCTCCCTACTTTTTAATAAAGTTATAATTTTTCAATTCTAATGATTTTTAGACTGATTAAAAAAATATGTATTAGAATTTATATACAGCTATAAATTTTACAATAACTCTAAAAGTACACAAAAAATACGAGGTTGAAGTAGAAAGTTAGCATAAAAATTTCGTGAACACACAATGTACCTGATGAGTCTCTCCCTACTTTTTGATATAGCTACAACGTTTCAATTTTGATAATTTTTAAAACAGTTAAAAAAATAATTAACCCAATTTAGATGCAACTATAAATTTTACAATATCTCTAACAGAACATAAAAAATACGAGGTTAAAGTAGAAATTTGTAATAAAATTTTCTGTAACCAAAAATGTACGTGGTGGGTCTCTCCCTACTTTTTGATAAAGTTATAATTTTTCAATTCTAATGATTTTTAGACTGATTGAAAAAATACGTATTAGAATTTATATACAGCTATAAATTTTACAATAACTGTAATAGAACACAAAAAATACGATGTTGAAGTAGAAAGTTAGCATAAAAATTTCGTGAACACACAATGTACGTGATGAGTCTCTCCCTACTTTTTGATATAGCTACAACGTTTTAATTTTGATAATTTTTAGAACAGTTACAAAAATACGTAACAGAATTTAGATACAACTATAAATTTTACAATATCTCTAACAGAACATAACAAATACGAGGTTAAAGTAGAAAGTTGTAATACCATTTTCTGTAACCAAAAATGTACGTGGTGGGTCTCTCCCTACTTTTTAATAAAGCTATAAATATTCAATTTTAATGATTTTTAGACTGATTAAAAAAATACATATCAGAATTTATATACAGCTATAAATTTTACAATAACTCTAATAGATCTCAAAAAAGACGAGGTTGAAGTAGAAAGTTAGCATAAAAATTTCGTGAATTCACAATGTACCTGATGAGTCTCTCCCTACTTTTTGATATAGCTACAACATTTCAATTTTGATAATTTTTAGAATAGTTAAAGAAAAAAGAATCAGAATTTAAATGCAACTATAAATTTTACAATGTCTCCAACAGAACATAAAAAATACGAGGTTAAAATAGAAATTTGTAATAAAATTTTCTGTAACAAAAAATGTACGTGGTGGGTCTCTCGCTACATTTTAATAAAGCTATAAATATTCAATTTTAATGATTTTTAGACTGATTAAAAAAATATATATCAGAATCTATATACAGTTATAAATTTTACAATAACTCTAATAGAACACAAAAAATACGAGGTTGAAGTAGAAAGTTAGCATAAAAATTTCGTGAACATACAATGTACCTGATGAGTCTCTCCCTACTTTTTGATATAGCTACAACGTTTCAATTTTGATAAGTTTTAAAACAGTTAAAAAAATACGTAACACAATTTAGATGCAACTATAAATTTTTCAATATCTCTAACAGCACATAAAAAATACGAGTTTGAAGTAGAAAGTTGGAATCTATCGGGAATTTGTACCTCAAATCTTTATTTATACGCGATGAGGCTTTAATAAGCTATATTGTGTTATTTATGAAAAAAAAAAGTATATTTTACCTTTTAAAACACTTAAATCCATTTCAAGAAAACCGTTATAACAAGCGAAATATTAAAGAATATTATTTTCTGTGCAAATTCACAGGTAGAACTAAACTAGATTTAATTATAGGTAAATTTATCAGTTTAGTTTTTTAACCTGTTCCATTTTTTGTTTTAAAAGCAGTTGTGTTTATTGTTATTAACAAAAGCTATTTACCTCACTTTTATCTACTTTCCATAAATTTCAAACTGATTAATTTTTTACATATAAAGTACAAGTACAATACTACAAATTGTGCTATTGTTTATATTTAGGCTAGTGTTGAATAATTTTCTTTAAAAAATAAAAAAATAAAAGTCCCAAAGAATATAAACATCATCTACGAACACCATTTACTGAAATTAACGATTTTACAGATTTGATGGTGCAATTGATTTACACCCATTATAGTACGGACGCCAGTGATTAAATTTGATAGAAATTACTTAAAATTTGGAAGAGTGTAAAAGTAAATTTCTAACCCAGAGATTTTCTAATTTATCGCGTGATTTCCTATCTACAAATTTTTGTGACCTGTGATTTGATATTAATTATTTACTAAAAAATTAAAAAAAAACGAGTGTGGCAGTCAGTGGGACTGCCGACAGAAGTTATACTTCCATGCACGCACCCGGATTCATAAATTTGTATGCGAATGATTTAGCAAAATCATTATATGATATTCGTGGCTAGCGACCCCAAAAACCTCCTAATATCGTGTGCACACGTATCGATTTTGCATAAAATTCCTGCAGACGAGGTCCGTCTTAAGCACCAGGTGTTTAGAAAACCATCGCCATTATTATAATTGTATTTAGCGACTCAAAAAAACGTCGAGTACCAATAAGGGTGCACTGATTTCGTACAGAATTTACATAAAACCCCAGAAGAAGAGGTAAATACCCTATGCACCAAGTGCCGCGGAGACTTTCAGCATCATAATAATCGTGTAGGTACAGCGACCCCAAAAACCCAGAGTACCTATATAAATTGAACCTATTTTCAGCAATACTTACCGAGTTATAAGTTTTCTTTCTATTGTCTGTTCGGAATGCACTTTTCGAATGCAGAAATGCAATTTTCCATTTTTACATTATAAAAAATAGCGACAAATTTCCTGATACTCTAACGAATCCAATGCAAAAAACCGCATTCCGATCCATCACGTTACAAAATTCGGAGGTTTTAGTACTTTATATCCTCGACTATTCGTAAAAACTTTGTTTATGTAGCCAACAACTTTAAAAGCATAGAGCAGAATATACTGCAACCATGTGACGTTACTTTAGACTACAATTCAATAGTCATTACTGAATATTATTATTAATATAAAATGCTAAACCTAAATGTAGACTTACGTGACAAAATTATATAATAATCTGTCAAACAATCTATACGTCACGCGAACGACGTCGCGTGTACATCGATATAGAACCTAAAAATGTAGTTAGATTTTTTGTTGTACGTCTGTCTGTTTATCTATATGTTTGTGCGGGCATCCCATGAAAACTACTGATCCGATTCGATTGCGGTTTTTACATATGTATTTGTCTTCTTTTATTTTAACATCTGGTGTATAAAAATTTCTGCAACACCTCTTTTACGGTGTGGAGGGGAGAAATTTTTATACAACAATCTATACATCACGCGAACGAAATGACGGGTACATCGATATAGAACCCAAAAATGTGTTTTTTTTTTTTGTACGTCTGTCTGTCTATCTATATGTTTGTGCGCGCATCAAATGAAAACTACTGATCCGATTCGAATGCGGTCTTCACAGATGTATTTGTTTTCTTTTAACTTAACATCTGGTGTATAAAAATTTCTCCTCCCACCCCTTACGGGGTGAGGGGAGAAATTTTTATATAACAATTAACACGCCACGTGAACGACGTCGCGGGTGCACCTAGTTTGAAAATAAGGTTGCTGTGAGTAACGACATTTTCACAAATTTCTAATTTTTTGATTTACATAAAATCTAACATCAAGCTAAGAATAAGCTTATTTTGTTTAAACTTATTGTTTACTAACCTAAATATATATTTCCTTAAGATTACAATTAAAGTTATACAACTCTATAATGAGATCTCAAAATTAGGGGAATAACAGGTTTTCTAATTTTGTCATTTCATGATACTAAAAAAAGTAGACTGCTAAACATTGATTAACACAATTTAATTAATAGTAAGATTCCTGAAATTACCGATTTTTACCTTCCGAACAGCAACGCTGTTAGAGGAAGGTATTGTGATCGCAAAAAATTTCGATCTCGGGTTTTTAGCGGAAATACGCGTTTTAGGGTTCCTTGAGCCTAAAAAACCCAAAAATAAAAAATGTCTGTCTGTGTGTCTGTCTGTCAGTCTGTGTGTCTGTCTGTCTGTCTGTGTGTCTGTGAACACATTTGCGGCTAAACGGCTAATCGGATCGGAATGAAACTATAAAACCTTACTTATAATCACCATCGGAAGAATCTGATAGAATTTGAGTAAAATCGGCCGACCGGAAGTGGACGTTTACTCTTATCAAAAAATGGAATTTTTTAAAAATATTGGGTTTTCATATAGTTATTGGCAAAATATTTATACTTTGTGGAAAGAATATGTAATTTCCGACATTTTTGAATGAATACATTTTTTTGATATTTTCATTAGTTTTCGAGATATTGACACTTTTATCAAAAACTGGAAATATGTGAAATAAAAATTGTGGATTCGCTCTTTCACTACTTGTTATTATTACATGCTACTGTTCGGAAGGTCGTGTGGTGCCCACACCAGATTTTTTAATTAAAGATTTGATGGTGCAATTGATTTACTCCCAATATAGTACGGACGCGCGCGAGTTAAATAGTCTGGGGGGTTAAGGTTAAATATTGTATATTTAAATAATAACGTTAGAGGGTTAATTCTATACTAATGATTTTCTAATTTATCGCGTGATTTCTTGCTTTTTTCTATCTTCAAATATAAAAACTATTTAATATTTGCAAATACTAAAATTTTTACAGAAGGGTATTATATGATATTACAAATTTTGCTACTCTTTGTTTTTGCAATAAACTCCATTACTAAAACCCAAGAGGGCCTTAAGGCATCGTTTTAAGGTTGCTTATTTTTTTACAAATTTGTTATTGTCTAATTTGCATAAAATCTTACATCAACTGAGAATAAAGATCTAATTTCCAGATCAGATCGCTGCTTAATATTGATTAACACAATTTATTTAAAACTATAAGATTCCTAAAATTGCCGATTTTTTAATCAGTGATTTGATGGTGCAATTGATGTACACCCAATATAGTACGGGCGCTAATTACCTAAATAGTTAAACTTTTGAATAGTCTGGAGGGTTAAGGTTAAATTTTATTTAATTAAATATTTACAAAAGAGAGTTATTTCTTTACTAAAGATTTTCTAATTTATCGCGTGATTTTACTATCTTCAAATATAAAAATTATTTAATATTTGCTAATATTGAAATTTTTATAGAAGCGTGTT
The DNA here is from genome assembly GCA_964028335.1 of Altica lythri. Lineage (NCBI taxonomy): Eukaryota > Metazoa > Arthropoda > Insecta > Coleoptera > Chrysomelidae > Altica > Altica lythri. The sequence goes on from OZ034809.1 coordinate 7,060,654, forward strand.
ATATGATATTACAAATTTTGTTACTAATTATTTTTGCACTAGACTCGATTTATTAATAAATTTTCTCATATAATAAAAACTAGATGGCTCGACAAAATCGTTGTAAAACATTTTTTACAAATTTTTGTTTGTTTAACTTGCATAAAATCTTACACTAACTCAAAATAAAGGCTTTAGTTTGCTGATCAAAAAAGTCCGTTAAAAACTTTTTGGTTTCTGACTTAATTATATATTTCCTTTAAGGAGTTAAAAAAGTCTATAATGAGATCTCAAAATTAGGGGAATAACAGGATATTAGATATCTTTTCAAAGTTTTTAAAACTATCTTACTTACCAAGATTTTTATTTGTAGTTGTACTACTAACTCCTAATATTTGATCAATGCTGTATACAGCTCTAGGCCTAATTTCTTCAGCTAATACATTAGATTGTGACATTTTAACAACACTTAAGATACAAATCGCACTAACCCTAACTGTCTTTGTATATATAAGTTATATAAATCAAAAAAAATTATTTTTATTTGATTACCTTACACTTTCGAATGCAAGTGCTAACTGGCACTATAAACGAGTTGTCTACCTTATTTTGAGGGGACCATTAGACACTGCCTTTCAGAATTTCCACCAATGAAACTTGTAATGTGAAATTTGTGAGTTTTGCGCAGCTGTAAAGCTTTGAAAACCACGCCAGTTTGATATAATATACATGTTCAATTAAATGATGGATTTTATTATGTTACAACTTAATGAAATAGATTATGTTGCGGTTATTAATACAAGATTAAATGAGATGTAATCAGGTGTTTTATTTCGCATTATCATATGTTATTATTATTTTATATTATTTATTGTATTGATATAATTTGATCATGTTATTAATATATATTGAATGATAAAGAAATCCTTTATGAAAATAATTAATGTTTGCGTGATTGATCTTAATTTATTATATCATATTAAATTACTTATTTCAGTTTATGTTTACTAATTAATTGGAAAATTAAATCAATTATACCTTAAAAACTTAATTTTATCTTCTTTATCTCCGTCAAATTTCTTTGTCTCCCCCGTTGGATGCCTTTTGTTTTGCCCCACGTTGGGCGCCAAATTTTGTAGTAGTTTTTTGTACTTCTCTGTTATTCATAGTTCTAAATTCTGTTTTTGTGAAATATCTTTGTCTCACCCTTGGGTGTCTTTTCTTTTGCCCTACGTTAGGCGCCAAATTTTGTAATGATTTCTAATTTCTTGCATTTAATCTTGTTTCTTTTTCATCTTATCAATTTTTTGTTTGCACCTTCTTGTTTCCAAAGTCTGCTGTTTCACATCTGTCAGTCCGTCAAATTTCTTTGTCTGCCCCCTTGGGTGCTCTTTTGCCACACGTTAGGCGCCAAATTTTGTAGTGGTTGTTTGTACTTCTCTGTTATTCATAGTTCTAAATTCTGTTTTCTTGAAATTTCTTTGTCTCACCCTTGAGTGTCTTCTTTGCCCCACGTTGGGCGCCAAATTTTGTAATGTTTGCGTGATTGAACCGAATTTATTATATCATATTCAATTATTAATTTCAGTTTATGTTAACTAATTAATTGGAAAATTTATCAATTATAAATAAAAAACTTAAATTTGTCTTCTTCATCTCTATCATTTCTAATTTCTTGCATTTAATCTTGTTCCTTTTTGATCTCATCAGTTTTTTGTTTACGCTTTCTTGTTTTCAAAGTCTGCTGTCTTACGTCTGTCAGCCCGTCAAATTTTTTTGTTTCCCTTTTGGGTGCCTTTCCTTTTGCCCCACGTTAGGCGCCAAATGTTGTAGTGGTTGTTGATACTTCTCTGCTATTCTTAGTTCTAAATTCTGTTTTTGTGAAATTTCTTTGTCTCACCCTTGAGTGTCTTTACTTTTACCCCACGTTAGGCGCCAAATTTTGTAATGATTTCAAATTTCTTGCATTTAATCTTGTTCCTTTTCCATCTCATCAATTTTTTGTTTGCACCTTCTTGTTTTCAAAGTCTGCTGTCTCACGTCTGTCAGCCCGTCAAATTTCTTTGTCTCCTCCGTTGGGTGCCTTTTCTTTTGCCCCACGTTGGGCGCCAAATTTTGTAGTGGTTGTTTGTACTTCTCTGTTAATCATAGTTCTAAATTCTGTTTTTGTGAAATTTCTTTGTCTCACCCTTAAGTGTCTTCTTTGCCCCACGTTGGGCGCCAAATTTTGTAATGTTTTCGTGATTGCACCGAATTTATTATATCATATTCAATTATTAGTTTCAGTTTATGTTAACTAATTAATTGGAAAATTAAATCAATTATACCTTAAAAACTTAATTCTATCTTCTTTATCTCCGTCAAATTTCTTTGTCTCCCCCGTTGGGTGCCTTTTCTTTTGCCCCACGTTAGGCGCCAAATTTTGTAGTGGTTGTTTGTACTTCTCTGTTATTCATAGTTCTAAATTCTGTTTTCTTGAAATTTCTTTGTCTCACCCTTGAGTGTCTTCTTTGCCCCACGTTGGGCGCCAAATTTTGTAATGTTTGCGTGATTGAACCGAATTTATTATATCATATTCAATTATTAATTTCAGTTTATGTTAACTAATTAATTGGAAAATTTATCAATTATAAATAAAAAACTTAAATTTGTCTTCTTCATCTCTATCATTTCTAATTTCTTGCATTTAATCTTGTTCCTTTTTGATCTCATCAGTTTTTTGTTTACGCTTTCTTGTTTTCAAAGTCTGCTGTCTTACGTCTGTCAGCCCGTCAAATTTTTTTGTTTCCCTTTTGGGTGCCTTTCCTTTTGCCCCACGTTAGGCGCCAAATGTTGTAGTGGTTGTTGATACTTCTCTGCTATTCTTAGTTCTAAATTCTGTTTTTGTGAAATTTCTTTGTCTCACCCTTGAGTGTCTTTACTTTTACCCCACGTTAGGCGCCAAATTTTGTAATGATTTCAAATTTCTTGCATTTAATCTTGTTCCTTTTCCATCTCATCAATTTTTTGTTTGCACCTTCTTGTTTTCAAAGTCTGCTGTCTCACGTCTGTCAGCCCGTCAAATTTCTTTGTCTCCTCCGTTGGGTGCCTTTTCTTTTGCCCCACGTTGGGCGCCAAATTTTGTAGTGGTTGTTTGTACTTCTCTGTTAATCATAGTTCTAAATTCTGTTTTTGTGAAATTTCTTTGTCTCACCCTTAAGTGTCTTCTTTGCCCCACGTTGGGCGCCAAATTTTGTAATGTTTTCGTGATTGCACCGAATTTATTATATCATATTCAATTATTAGTTTCAGTTTATGTTAACTAATTAATTGGAAAATTAAATCAATTATACCTTAAAAACTTCATTCTATCTTCTTTATCTCCGTCAAATTTCTTTGTCTCCCCCGTTGGGTGCCTTTTCTTTTGCCCCACGTTAGGCGCCAAATTTTGTAGTGGTTGTTTGTACTTCTCTGTTATTCTTAGTTCTAAATTCTGTTTTTGTGAAATTTTTTTGTCTCACCCTTGAGTGTCTTTTTTGCCCCACGTTGGGCGCCAAATTTTGTAATGTTTGCGTGATTGAACCGAATTTATTATATCATATTCAATTATTAATTTCAGTTTATGTTAACTAATTAATTGGAAAATTTATCAATTATAGATAAAAAACTTAAATTTGTCTTCTTCATCTCTATCATTTCTAATTTCTTGCATTTAATCTTGTTCCTTTTTGATCTCATCAGTTTTTTGTTTACGCTTTCTTGTTTTCAAAGTCTGCTGTCTTACGTCTGTCAGCCCGTCAAATTTTTTTGTTTCCCTTTTGGGTGCCTTTCCTTTTGCCCCACGTTAGGCGCCAAATGTTGTAGTGGTTGTTGATACTTCTCTGCTATTCTTAGTTCTAAATTCTGTTTTTGTGAAATTTCTTTGTCTCACCCTTGAGTGTCTTTACTTTTACCCCACGTTAGGCGCCAAATTTTGTAATGATTTCAAATTTCTTGCATTTAATCTTGTTCCTTTTCCATCTCGTCAATTTTTTGTTTGCACCTTCTTGTTTTCAAAGTCTGCTGTCTCACGTCTGTCAGTCCGTCAAATTTCTTTGTCTCCTCCGTTGGGTGCCTTTTCTTTTGCCCCACGTTGGGCGCCAAATTTTGTAGTGGTTGTTTGTACTTCTCTGTTAATCATAGTTCTAAATTCTGTTTTTGTGAAATTTCTTTGTCTCACCCTTGAGTGTCTTCTTTGCCCCACGTTGGGCGCCAAATTTTGTAATGTTTGCGTGATTGAACCGAATTTATTATATCATATTCAATTATTAATTTCAGTTTATGTTAACTAATTAATTGGAAAATTAAATGAATTTTAACTTAAAAACTTAATTTTGTCCTCTTTATCTCCATGATTTCTAATTTCTTGCATTTAATCTTTTGTTCCTTTTCGATCTCATCAGTTTTTTGTTTACGCCTTCTTGTTTCCAAAGTATGATGTCTCACGTCTGTCAGCCCGTTAAATTTCTTTGTCTCCCCCCCTTGAAAACTTTTTATTTTGCCCCACGTTGGGCGCCAAATTTTCTAGTGGTTGTTTGTACTTCTCAGTTATTCTTAGTTCTAAATTCTGTTTTTCTGAAATTTCTTTGTCTCACCCTTGAATGTCTTTACTTTTACCCCACGTTAGGCGCCAAATTTTGTAATGATTTCAAATTTCTTGCATTTAATCTTGTTCCTTTTCCATCTCATCAATTTTTTGTTTGCGTCTTCTTGTTTTCAAAGTCTGCTGTCTCACGTCTGTCACCCGTCAAATTTCTTTGTCTCCCTCGTTGGGTACCTTTTCTTTTACCCCACGTTAGGCGCCAAATTTTGTTGTGTTTTTTTGTACTTCTCTGCTATTCTTAGTTCTAAATTCTGTTTTTGTGAAATTTCTTTGTTTTACCCTTTTGTGTCTTTTCTTTTGCCCCACGTTAGGCGCCAAATTTTGTAATGTTTGCGTGATTGAACCTAATTTATTATATCATATTCAATTACCTATTTCAGTTTATGTTAACTAATTAATTGGAAAATTAAATCAATTATATCTTAAAAACTTAATTTTATCTTCTTTATCTCCGTCAAATTTCTTTGTCTCCCCTGTTGGGTGCCTTTTCTTTTGCCCTACGTTGGGCGCCAAATTTTGTAGTGGTTGTTTGTACTTCTCTGCTATTCTTAGTTCTAAATTCTGTTTTTGTGAAATTTCTTTGTTTTACCCTTTTGTGTTTTTTCTTTTGCCCCACGTTAGGCGCCAAATTTTGTAATGTTTGCGTGATTGAACCTAATTTATTATATCATATTCAATTACCTATTTCAGTTTATGTTAACTAATTAATTGGAAAATGAAATCAATTATACCTTAAAAACTTAATTCTATCTTCTTTATCTCCGTCAAATTTCTTTTTCTCCCCCGTTGGGTGCCTTTTCTTTTGCCCACGTTGGACGCCAAATTTTGTAGTGGTTGTTTGTACTTCTCTGCTATTCTTAGTTCTAAATTCTGTTTTTGTGAAATTTCTTTGTCTCACCCTTGAGTGTCTTCTTTGCCCCACGTTGGGCGCCAAATTTTGTGGTGGTTGTTTGTACTTCTCTGCTATTCTTAGTTCTAAATTCTTTTTTTGTGAAATTTCTTTGTTTCACTCTTGTGTGTGTTTTCTTCTGCCCCACGTTAGGCGCCAAATTTTGTAATGTTTGTGGGATTGATCTTAATTTATTATATCATATTAAATTAATTATTTCAGTTTATGTTTACTAATTAATTGAAAAATTAAATCAATTATAAATTAAAAACTTAATTTTATCTTCTTTATCTCCGTCAAATTTCTTTGTAACTCCCGTTGGGTGCCTTTTCTTTTGTCCCACGTTGGGCGCCAAATTTTGTAGTGGTTGTTTGTACGTCTCTGTTATTCATAGTTCTTAATTCTGTTTTTCTGAAATTTCTTTGTCTCGCCCTTGGATGTCTTTTCTTTTGCCCCACGTTAGGCGCCAAATTTTATAATGTTTGTGGGATTGATCTTAATTTATTATATCATATTAAATTAATTATTTCAGTTTATGTTAACTAATTAATTGGAAAATTAAATCAATTATGTCTTAAAAACTTAATTTTATCTTCTTTATCTCCATGATTTCTAATTCCCTGCATTTAATTTTGTTCCTTTTCGTTCTCATCAATTTTTTATTTGCGCCTTCTTGTTTCCATTGTCTGCTGTCTTACGTCTGTGAGTCCGTCAAATTTTTTTGTCTCTCCCTTGGGTGCCTTTCCTTTTGCCCCACGTTAGGCGCCAAATTTTGTAGTGGTTGTTTGTACTTCTCTGTTATTCTTAGTTCTAAATTCTGTTTTTGTGAAATTTTTTTGTTTCACCCTCGTGTGTGTTTTCTTCTGCCCCACGTTAGGCGCCAAATTTTATAATGTTTGTGGGATTGATCTTAATTTATTATATCATATTAAATTAATTACTTCAGTTTATGTTAACTAATTAATTGGAAAATTAAATCAATTATAACTTAAAAACTTAATTTTATCTTCTTTATCTCCATGATTTCTAAATTCTTGCATTTAATCTTGTGTTCCTTTTCGATCTCATCAGTTTTTTGTTTACGCCTTCTTGTTTCCAAAGTCTGTTGTCTCACGTCTGTCAGTCCGTCAAAATTCTTTGTCTGTCCCCTTGGGTGCTCTTTTGCCCCACGTTAGGCGCCAAATTTTGTAGTGGTTGTTTGTACTTCTCTCTTATTCATAATACTAAATTCTGTTTTTGTGAAATTTCTTTGTCTCACCCTTAGATGTCTTTTCTTTTGCTCCACGTTAGGCGTCAAATTTTGTAATGTTTGCGTGATTGAACCTAATTTATTATATCATATTCAAATTACTTATTTTAGTTTATGTTAACTAATTAATTGGAAAATTAAATGAATTATAACTTAAAAACTGAATTTTGTCTTCTTTATCTCATGATTTCTAATTCCTTGCATTTAATCTTGTTCCATTTCTATCTCATCAGTTTTTTGTTTACGCCCTCTTGTTCCCAAAGTCTGCTGTCTCACGTCTGTCAGCCCGTCAAATTTCTTTGTCTCCCCCTTAAGTGCTTTTCCTTTAGCCCCACGTTAGGCGCCAAATTTTGTAGTGGTTGTTTGTACTTCTCTGTTATTCTTAGTTCTAAATTATGTTTTTGTAAAATTTCTTTGTCTCAGCCTTGGATGTCTTTTCTTTTGCCCCACGTTAGGCGCCAATTCTTGTAATGATTTCTAATTTCTTGCATTTAATCTTGTAACTTTTCGATCTCATCAGTTTTTTGTTTACGACTTCTTGTTTCCAAAGTCTGTTAGCCCGTCAAATTTCTTTGTCTCCCCCTTGGATGCCTTTCCTTTTGTCCACACGTTAGGCGCCAAATTTTGTAGTGGTTGTTTGTACTTCTCTGTTATTCTTAGCTCTAAATTATGTTTTTGTGAAATTTCTTTGTCTCAGCCTTGGATGTCTTTTCTTTTGCCCTACGTTAGGCGCCAATTCTGGTAATGATTTCTAATTTCTTGCATTTAATCTTGTAACTTTTCGATCTCATCAGTTTTATGTTTACGACTTCTTGTTTCTAAAGTCTGTAAGCCCGTCAAATTTCTTTGTCTTCCCCTTGGATGCCTTTCCTTTTGTCCACACGTTAGGTGCCAAATTTTGTAGTGGTTGTTTGTACTTCTCTGTTATTCTTAGTTCTAAATTATGTTTTTGTGAAATTTCTTTGTCTCAGCCTTGGATGTCTTTTCTTTTGCCCCACGTTAGGCGCCAATTCTTGTAATGATTTCTAATTTCTTGAATTTAATCTTGTAACTTTTCGATCTCATCAGTTTTTTGTTTACGACTTCTTGTTTCCAAAGTCTGTTAGCCCGTCAAATTTCTTTGTCTCCCCCTTGGATGCCTTTCCTTTTGTCCACACGTTAGGCGCCAAATTTTGTAGTGGTTGTTTGTACTTCTCTGTTATTCTTAGCTCTAAATTATGTTTTTGTGAAATTTCTTTGTCTCAGCCTTGGATGTCTTTTCTTTTGCCCTACGTTAGGCGCCAATTCTGGTAATGATTTCTAATTTCTTGCATTTAATCTTGTAACTTTTCGATCTCATCAGTTTTATGTTTACGACTTCTTGTTTCTAAAGTCTGTTAGCCCGTCAAATTTCTTTGTCTTCCCCTTGGATGCCTTTCCTTTTGTCCACACGTTAGGTGCCAAATTTTGTAGTGGTTGTTTGTACTTCTCTGTTATTCTTAGTTCTAAATTATGTTTTTGTGAAATTTCTTTGTCTCAGCCTTGGATGTCTTTTCTTTTGCCCCACGTTAGGCGCCAATTCTTGTAATGATTTCTAATTTCTTGAATTTAATCTTGTAACTTTTCGATCTCATCAGTTTTTTGTTTACGACTTCTTGTTTCCAAAGTCTGTTAGCCCGTCAAATTTCTTTGTCTCCCCCTTGGATGCCTTTCCTTTTGCTCCACGTTAGGCGCCAAATTTTGTAGTGGTTGTACTTCTCTGTTATTCTTAGATATAAATTCTGTTTTTGTTCTTGCTCTGTTCTTCTGCTATTTTGCTTCTACAATCTGTTTGCTAGCTTAATACTCAAAGATTGAATTCTTATTTTCAATATTATAGACTCTTCTGGATCAAAGACAAAGAAAAGGTTTTTTATACTAGAAATAAGGCAATTATAATAAAATTTTTGCACTTCATATGGACTCTTCTAAAGGTTTAAAAGTAGACTCAAAAAAATTTCCTACAATGCAGAACTGTTTGACTTATTCATTCAGTAGCTTTTCTATTCCTAGTATAAACATTTCTGAAGATTCACAGCTAAATTGAAGACACGAAAGTTTAAGATATGACCTATAGGTCATCAGGAAAACTGTATTAAGGATTTGAGTTTAGATACAGATGGATCAAAGATAAACAGAAAATTTACTGGAAATAACTAAATACTGGATCTATGGGATCTTCTGAGAGTTCATAAATGGATCCAAAAACTGAGTGTCTATAATACATACTAAGACTATTTCTTTTGGAGCTTTTTTTATCACTAATAGGTAATTCTGCTAATTTAAGGACCAACTAAGCAGATCAATTTATGCATAGATGGTCAGGCAGCTACTGGCCTTTAATGACCCCTAAAGTAGTCTCTAAGTACGCAAATGAGTAACAGAAGAGCTGAAACACTCCGCAAAACTAGCAGGAATCAGCTAGGAGCCTTTCCAGGATTCCTTACAGGCTATGCACCTATCAATGGACACCTTAAACAGTTAACCACATACTGCTCCATTGGGAGGCACTAGATCGCAGGAGACAATCAACTTTGAAGACCTTAAAGTGCCTCCACAATGGGCACCCATCTCTTAGACCTGTACAGTAGAGGGTACCAAGATCTAGAAGTGGGTGACATGAAATATTGGAAGAAATACAAAAAGCCTAACTAGTCTGGAGTACAACCGGTGACTATATGTCAGATGGCTTCCAACTCAAAAAAATAGATAAATAGAGAGGAACCAGCAATACTGGAGTAAAGGGAATAAAGAAAAAATTGAACCATTATTCTTATACTGGTTTACCCAGACAATATAGTTTAAGAATGAAAAGATCAAAGAGTCTGAGATAAGAAAGATTGAATGACAGATTTACAGGATTGCAATTTTGGTAGATTTTAGGTATTGGGTTTCAGGACCCTGTTGTAGAACTTGGTGTCCTTTTCAGGGATGGATGGTTAAGTATGTCAAGTATGTGAAGCGAACCACAGACACCTTTATCAAGGTATCAGTTTTTTTTCCCGTTTTTATCTGTAGGACAGAGGAGTTTTGTCAGTAGGTCGTCAGGAGGAAATGAGGATCTTATTCTTCGTAATTCTTAACGTCCTCTGGAGTCCTCCACTCCGGTGGGTATGGAGAGTCCTCTGAGATGAGATAAGAAAAAACATAACCAACAGTATTTTTTTTAATTGACTCTGGTTTTCACCAGGTGGAATCAAGATAAGAAAGTTGATATATTAGCAATAGGAAAAACCGAGCTTTCTCTAACTTACGTTTGTGGACATTTAGATGATGTTTCCTAATATCTACATATTTTTATTAATAAACAATAAAAATTACTGCAAAGGAACCAATTTAACATCAAAAACTATCTTGATTCATAAAAATAATTTCTCAAAATTATCGTAGATACCATTAAGGAATGATAAAATCAGTTCCTCTATTAATCCTTTATCCGTTTTGTCAGCAAATAGCATAGAATTATAAACAGGAAGTATTATTTACTTAATATTTCAAAGTTAATAAATATCTTATCTGCTAATAGATTAGAAAAAGATAACAATGTTATACCTGCAAGTCTATATTAATGCTGATTATAATTAACTTTTACCACCACAGGCAGTCCTATTAAGTGATAAAAGTCATTCATAATTAATAGTACCAGAAATTAAATGACGTAAATATACACAAAAGATTATTTTATTTATTTGGTTAATTATTATTAGAGACATACAAAACTGATTGTAAAAAACTGTCAATTACATAATTATTACCAAAAAAAAATTTTGCATTTTAGAGGATGATTCCCAGCCAATTAATCTACAGAAGGACTCCTCCAACTGGACCCATGACACCACTTCCACGGAAAGCCAGGAAGCCTGCTATCTCTGTTAAACTAACCCCAGATTCCCTACGAAGACTTTTGATATCAACGATCCTGACCATCACCAGAGATAAGCCCTGGAAGCTCTACAAATTTTTCAAAAAATTCTTCAGGTGGTAACAACTGTTAGACCAGACCTCCTACGTACTACACTCTTAAAGCTTATAAAAGTAAAAGCCAGCAAACTCTATAAATTCTTCAACCAATTCTCCTCCAATGAAGCCCATTACACAGACAACCAGAAAGCCTGCTGAGTGTATATTCTCTGTTCCAGTAACCCCAGACCTCCTAAGAATACGTCTGACATCATAAATCCTGACTATCACCAAAGCTACACCATGGAATGTCATTCCAGTAATAAACTCTACAAAGACGAGGACTTCTCCAAGAAAGAAATGACACCAGGACTCTACAAGGCTTTAACACCCTAAGAATTCCTTGCAACAGAGGACGCTAATAAAGAAGCTGAAAAAATTGATCTTAAAGTAACCCTGATTGGTCATGGTTGTGAGTTATTGGTCCTTACAATATAGCAGGATATTTAACATATTTGTATTATCCAGTGGTATTCGCTTCGCTCATTTGTATCAGTTATTTTCCAATTTTAATATAATAAAGTATAAAAATAATTCAATATCTTCAATTTCATTCCTTTAAAAGTAACTTCATTATTTTACCAGATATTAATTTTAAATTAAATTATTACCTTTAGTTGATAAGGAATTTTTACTAATGAGCGGTAAATTACTGACATCGTTTTGTTCATTAAATCCGAACATGAATACTTTCACGTATACCACCTGTAACTAATTTGATAATTTGATAAAATTAATGAACACCTTTTAAATCTACAAGAATTGTTTTTCTGAAATTTTTATATCATTTTGATACTTTATGAGATCGGATGGTATATAATGACTGATGGTTCTTGTTTATCACATGAGACACAAAAAACGAATAAAATACTTAGAGTTACTATAAAGATAAACTAAAGAACTGAAGAACTATGCAAAAAGAAAGAGAGTGTCCATAGCTGAAAACACCAGATTATAACAAGAATCTTGGTAGAAGAAGTGGAGGATAGTGAGATAGTTGGGTTGGCTGTTAGCTTGTATTACTACGATCTATTGTGAACACCCATCATTTCATGGATAAGATTAGTGCACCTTGTCTAGCCCTTTCCTCTCAATGAGACCTAACAGCATTGACAATGGCCTCTCCAAGTAACTTAAAACTGCCAGTATCTCTTCTCCAAAGACTAGATAGTGCGTCGTTGCAAAGCCTTTACCACTCCTGGGTCTTCTGTAGTCTCCATTTCTCGAGGGCTGCCTTTCTGAACTTGTCAACAACCCCGCCAAAAGGTTCCAGAGATATTGGGATATTAGCTCCCTCTTGTGTCAATTCATCAGTTTTTTAATAGAAGTATAGGACTACAGCTAATATTTAATCGTCAAAAGGAAGCTACAGTTTTTAATATTCCTTTAGCAAAAGAAAAGCAGACAAAACAGTCTGCCATGATGACACCGAAAGAATTTAGTACAAGAAGGTTGGTAAAAAGAGTAGAAACGTTGGTAAAGGACTACAGATAGTCTCAATCTTCAAATTTGGATATCTGGAGTTTTTAAGGCCTTTTTGGCAGAAGAAAGGCAATACTAAATAGTATAAAATGTTAAGAGATGAGGAATTTAGTACGAGAACCTTAATGGAGAAAGTAGAGGACTACATCTAGTATCCAATTGTCAAGTTTTCGTACCTGGCGATTGTTGAATCTTCCGCGGAAAAAGAATAGCAGCACAAAACAGTATACCATCTTCACAGAGGAGGAATTTAGTACAAGAAGCTTGGTAGAAGAAGAACAGGACTACAGCTAGTACTGAATTGGAAAAATTTTATGTCCGTAGTTTTAAAGCATCCCTCGACAAAACGAAAACTACACCAAACAGTATCTTATGTTAACAGACGAGGAATTTAGTGCAATAAGGTTGGTACAAAGAGTAGAAACGTTGGTAGAGGACTACAGATAGTCTCAATCTTCAAATTTGGAGTTTTTAAGTCATTTTTGGCAGAAGAAAGGCAATACTAATAGTATACAATGTTGAGAGATGAGGAATATAGTACCAGAACCTTAATGAAGAAAAGTAGAGGACTATATCTAGTATCCAATTGTCAAGTTTACGTACCTGGTGATTGTTGAGTCTTCCGCGGAAAAAGAACAGCAGCACAAAACAGTATACCATCTTCACAGAGGAGGAATTTAGTACAAGAAGCTTGGTAGAAGAAGAACAGGACTACAGCTAGTACTGAATTGGAAAAATTTTATGTCCGTAGTTTTAAAGCATCCCTCGACAAAACGAAAACTACACCAAACAGTATCTAATGTTAACAGACGAGGAATTTAGTGCAAGAAGGTTGGTACAAAGAGTAGAAACGTTGGTAGAGGACTACAGATAGTCTCAATCTTCAAATTTGGAGTTTTTAAGTCATTTTTGGCAGAAGAAAGGCAATACTAATAGTATACAATGTTGAGAGATGAGGAATATAGTACCAGAACCTTGATGAAGAAAAGTAGAGGACTATATCTAGTATCCAATTGTCAAGTTTTCGTACCTGGTGATTGTTGAGTCTTCCGCGGAAAAAGAATAGCAGCACAAAATAGTATACCATCTTCACAGAGGAGGAATTTAGTACAAGAAGCTTGGTAGAAGAAGAACAGGACTACAGCTAGTACTGAATTGGAAAAATTTTATGTCCGTAGTTTTAAAGCATCCCTCGGCAAAACGAAAACTACACCAAACAGTATCTAATGTTAACAGACGAGGAATTAAGTACAAGAAGGTTGGTACAAAGAGTAGAAACGTTGGTAGAGGACTACAGATAGTCTCAATCTTCAAATTTGGAGTTTTTAAGTCATTTTTGGCAGAAGAAAGGCAATACTAATAGTATACAATGTTGAGAGATGCGGAATATAGTACCAGAACCTTGATGAAGAAAAGTAGAGGACTATATCTAGTATCCAATTGTCAAGTTTTCGTACCTGGTGATTGTTGAGTCTTCCGCGGCAAAAGAATAGCAGCACAAAACAGTATACCATCTTCACAGAGGAGGAATTTAGTACAAGAAGCTTGGTAGAAGAAGAACAGGACTACAGCTAGTACTGAATTGGAAAAATTTTATGTCTGTAGTTTTAAAGCATCCCTCGACAAAACAGAAACTACACCAAACAGTATCTTATGTTAACAGACGAGGAATTCAGTACAAGAAGGTTGGTAGAAAAAGTGTAGTAATGCAGCTATTATCCAACTGCATACCTCGGTAAAAAGAAGCAGCATTAAACAGTATCCCATAATTGGAAAAATTTTATGTCCGTAGTTTTAAAGCATCCCTCGGCAAAACGAAAACTACACCAAACAGTATCTAATGTTAACAGACGAGGAATTTAGTACAAGAAGGTTGGTACAAAGAGTAGAAACGTTGGTAGAGGACTACAGATAGTCTCAATCTTTAAATTTGGAGTTTTTAAGTCATTTTTGGCAGAAGAAAGGCAATACTAATAGTATACAATGTTGAGAGATGAGGAATATAGTACCAGAACCTTAATGGAGAAAGTAGAGGACTACATCTAGTATCCAATTGTCAAGTTTTCGTACCTGGCGATTGCTGAATCTTCCACGGAAAAAGAACAGCAGCACAAAACAGTATACCATCTTTACAGAGGAGGAATTTAGTACAAGAAGCTTGGTAGAAGAAGAACAGGACTACAGCTAGTACTGAATTGGAAAAATTTTATGTCCGTAGTTTTAAAGCATCCCTCGACAAAACGAAAACTACACCAAACAGTATCTAATGTTAACAGACGAGGAATTTAGTACAAGAAGGTTGGTACAAAGAGTAGAAACGTTGGTAGAGGACTACAGATAGTCTCAATCTTCAAATTTTGAGTTTTTAAGTCATTTTTGGCAGAAGAAAGGCAATACTAATAGTATACAATGTTGAGAGATGAGGAATATAGTACCAGAACCTTAATGGAGAAAGTAGAGGACTACATCTAGTATCCAATTGTCAAGTTTTCGTACCTGGTGATTGTTGAGTCTTCCGCGGAAAAAGAATAGCAGCACAAAACAGTATACCATCTTCACAGAGGAGGAATTTAGTACAAGAAGCTTGGTAGAAGAAGAACAGGACTACAGCTAGTACTGAATTGGAAAAATTTTATGTCCGTAGTTTTAAAGCATCCCTCGACAAAACGAAAACTACACCAAACAGTATCTAATGTTAACAGACGAGGAATTTAGTACAAGAAGGTTGGTACAAAGAGTAGAAACGTTGGTAGAGGACTACAGATAGTCTCAATCTTTAAATTTGGAGTTTTTAAGTCATTTTTGGCAGAAGAAAGGCAATACTAATAGTATACAATGTTGAGAGATGCGGAATATAGTACCAGAACCTTGATGAAGAAAAGTAGAGGACTATATCTAGTATCCAATTGTCAAGTTTTCGTACCTGGTGATTGTTGAGTCTTCCGCGGCAAAAGAATAGCAGCACAAAACAGTATACCATCTTCACAGAGGAGGAATTTAGTACAAGAAGCTTGGTAGAAGAAGAACAGGACTACAGCTAGTACTGAATTGGAAAAATTTTATGTCTGTAGTTTTAAAGCATCCCTCGACAAAACGAAAACTACACCAAACAGTATCTTATGTTAACAGACGAGGAATTTAGTGCAAGAAGGTTGGTACAAAGAGTAGAAACGTTGGTAGAGGACTACAGATAGTCTCAATCTTCAAATTTGGAGTTTTTAAGTCATTTTTGGCAGAAGAAAGGCAATACTAATAGTATACAATGTTGAGAGATGAGGAATATAGTACCAGAACCTTAATGGAGAAAGTAGAGGACTACATCTAGTATCCAATTGTCAAGTTTTCGTACCTGGTGATTGTTGAGTCTTCCGCGCAAAAAGAATAGCAGCACAAAACAGTATACCATCTTCACAGAGGAGGAATTTAGTACAAGAAGCTTGGTAGAAGAAGAACAGGACTACAGCTAGTACTGAATTGGAAAAATTTTATGTCCGTAGTTTTAAAGCATCCCTCGACAAAACGAAAACTACACCAAACAGTATCTAATGTTAACAGACGAGGAATTTAGTGCAAGAAGGTTGGTACAAAGAGTAGAAACGTTGGTAGAGGACTACAGATAGTCTCAATCTTCAAATTTTGAGTTTTTAAGTCATTTTTGGCAGAAGAAAGGCAATACTAATAGTATACAATGTTGAGAGATGAGGAATATAGTACCAGAACCTTGATGGAGAAAAGTAGAGGACTATCTATATCTAGTATCCAATTGTCAAGTTTTCGTACCTGGTGATTGTTGAAACTTCCGCGGAAAAAGAACAGCAGCACAAAACAGTATACTTTCTTCACAGAGGAGGAATTTAGTACAAGAAGCTTGGTAGAAGAAGAAAAGGACTACAGCTAGTATCCAATTGGAAAAATTTTATGTCTGTAGTTTTAAAGCATCTCTCGACAAAACAGAAACTACACCAAACAGTATCTTATGTTAACAGACGAGGAATTCAGTATAAGAAGGTTGGTAAAAGAATAATAGGACTGCAGCTACTATCCAATTGCCACATTCTTAAAATTTGAGTTTTTAAGCATTCCTCGGCAAAAGAGAAGCTAACCCAAACAGTATCTCATGTTAACAGTCGAAGAATTTAGTGCAAGAAGGTCAAATTTTAACATCGAAAGATTTTTGGTCTAGCTCGACAAAAAAAGCATCACTTAACAGTATACCATGATCACAGAGGAGTAATTTAGTACAAGAAATTTGGTAGAAGAAGAACACGACTACAGTTAGTATCCAATTGTTATACTTTATTATCTGGACACTCTTAAGTCTCTTTTGGTCAAAGAAAAGCAGCACAAAACAGTTGAGGAATTTAGTGCAAGAATGTTGGTAGAAAAAGTAGAGGATTGCAACTAGTATCCAATCGTCAAATTTTTATATCTAAAGATCTTAAGCATCCCTCGGTAAAAGAAAAGCTACATCAAACAGTATCCCATATTAACAGTCGTGGAATTTACTATAAGAAGCTTGATAGAAGTAGAATAGGACAACAGATTTTTATATCTGGAGTTTTTAAGTATCGCTCGGTAAAAGAGAAGCTACACAAAACAGTATCCCGTTAACAGTCGAGGAATTTAGTGCAAGAAGGTTGGTACAACAAGTAGAGGATTATAGCTAGAATCCAATTGTCAAATTTTTAAAATCTGAAGATTTTTGACCATCTCGCGAAAAGAAAAGCATCACTAAGCTCTGGGAAAAGTCAACCATTCAGACTACACCTTCGAAGGATGGGGATTCTGACACAGGAACTCACCTCGTGCCGATTGTGTGCCATGGAAGACGAGACGGCAACTCACATTCTATTCGAGTGTGAGGCCTTGGACCATAAACGATTCCTCATCTTCGGTGACACGAACCCTACATCCTATAACCACCTTGAGGAGGTAGTCGCAGGACTTAAATATCTTATAAAGGGAACTGCCCTGTGGCAATAGTAACTCAAGGAACTTGGGATACCTGGATTCAAGCCTACCTGAAGATCAGTGTGGTGTTGATTTTCAGCTGAGCAAACTAGAATCCTGCACGCACGGGTGAATGTAAGGACTCTTGGTGCCGAACCTGGTCACAATATTCCAATAGGAAGCAGTGCTTAAAACATGGGGCTCCACTGGAGTGACCATGCCAGGTTTACTTAGATTAGATTAGATTAGAAGCAATATATCATGTTCACAGATGAGGAATTTAGGATAAGAAGCTTAGTAGAAGAAGAACAGGACTACAGCTATTATCCAATTGCCAACTTTTTTCTTATGGAGTTTTTTAGCAACCATCGGTAAAAGAGACGACTAGACCAAACAGTATTCCATGTTAAAATACGAGGAATTTAGTCCAAGAAGGTTTGTAGAAGGTTAAAGTCAAATTTCAAAATCTGACAACTCTATATTATGTTGAAAGCTGAGGAATTTAGTACGCAAAATTGGTAGAAAATGAAGGACTACAGCTATTCTAAAAAACCTGTAAAAAGACGAAATAAGCACAGTACAGCCAAGGAATTTTATATGAAATATGATAAAAGAAGAAGTAGACTAACGCTCTCGGGTTGCTCTATATCTGATGTTCCTTTTCCTCTTCTATACCTTTTTTCTTAACATTTTAAAGACAATATGATAAAATTGATGGATTTTCATCGAAAAAGAAACTGTTATTGACTGAATTATATTATTAAAATTTCTTAATGTCTTTAATAACACAATCGACAACAAAAGGTATCTAAATTAAAATATTAGCTTTCTCTTTAGGTAGAGACTCCAACAAGTTTTAGCAAGAAATGTGTATTTGATAATTTTGGGTAATATAATTCGAAAGTTAATTGTGTTTTGTATCTTTAAACGCAATAATCCTGATTAACTCTTTCTTATATTTTTCAGTTTATAGATTTATAGTAATTTAGATATTTAACTTGTTCAGACTTTCGAATTTCATTGATAATAATTGTAGGGACTCCCATTGATAAATAAATTCCAGGTAAATCGTAATAATACAACAATAAATAATAATGTAGAAAAACGCATATAAAACTTAAATTTTTATATAGTGGGTCGCAAAAAAAAGATTGTTAATCCCAGTATATACGAGCGTACAAAAAACCGCGAGTAACACGCATGTGATGAATATATAGGCAAATTTTATTATTATTGACTTTACAACAGATTTTTCACTCCTTTGACATGTTTTTAATTAACTTTTTTGCTTTATCAAAGTTTTATTTCTCACTATAAAAAATCGTAAATTTGGAAAAAAATAGGAGTTGTAAAATCATAGAGAATCGGAAAATCGAAATTGCAATAAAGTTGAAAAAAGCGTATAAATCAAACATTTTTTATTGTGTGTCGCTTAATAAGTGTTAGTCCTTGTTTATACGAGCGTGCAAAATACCGCATCTAAGACGCATACATCTCACACATTTGGTGGGTAATATAATTTAGGGATAGCAGCAAGCTTAGTTTTCTGAAAAAAAATTAAGGACCTTTTTCATTTTTTTAATACGTATTTTTACTTCTTCCCTTGTGTATGTATGTGTGTGGTGTTAGGGGTAACAGATACACCTGCGACCTATAAGATCTATTGTGTCCCCCCTGTTCTAATGATTCCTCAGACTTATAGCAGCTCTTCTAGTCCTATCTTCCTTAGAAAGTTTAGGATATCATTGGGTTTTAAATTAGGTAGTTCTTCCCTTTCTATTTCGTATGACCCTAGGTATTTAACTCTAGAAGTACTTAATGACATGCATTCTGAAAGTATGTGCATTGAGGTTTCATCCTCTACCTCACAGAATCTACAGTTTGCTTCATCTACTAATCCTAGTTTCTTCATGTGTCCTCTTAATCGACAGTGACCGGTTAGTATTCCTGTTATAATCCGGAGGTTTTTCTTACTCAGATTAAGACAGCTGTGAGATCTCTTCTGGTTATAGTTTCCCAGGAGCGTCTTCGATTGTCTAAGTCCTTCTAGATCATTCCAGTACTTGGATTTTTCGCTATCCATTTTCTTCCTTAGTTTTTCTAAGATTGTACTACTGCTGATTCCACAGGATGGTTCTGGTCCCAGGTATGGGGTTTCAGCTCCTTTTTTTGCCAGCTTGTCTGCTGTTTCATTTCCTTCTATTCCTACGTGTCCTGGAGGGTAAAAGTGTTATTCTGTCCTAGTTCATTTAATTTGCCTAGGCATTCCCAGACCATCTTCGAACTGATTGTATCTGAGTTCACAGCTTTGATGGCTGCTTGACTATCTGACATGATTACAATCTTCTGTCTACGATAGTTCCTTTCAATGTTAAATTCTATACTTACACCTTTCGATGGCACGAATTTCCGCTTGAAAGATGCTTGGGTACGTACCCAAGCTTTCTGAGTATTTAGTTCTAGGTCCAAACACCCCTGCTCCTGTTCCTTTATCTGTCTTGGAGCCATCCGTGTACCATTTTATGGCGTTTTGGCTTAGCCCCAATATGGTGTTTTTGTCCCATTCAGATTTGCTTTCCAATTTAGTGGTAAATTTTCTTACAAACTTAAATTTCTTTGGCATATCATCTTGGGGCATTTCCCAAGTTTGATCAAGTTGGAGTGATCGAGATTTTTCCTTGATTATTCCTTCTTTGATCATTCTATATATTGTTTTCTTCCTAGCATTTTCTACTTGAATATGCAGTGGCGAGAGATTTAGTATTACTTCCATTGCAGCAGTAGGACATGTTCTCATTGCTCCAGTGATACATACACAGGCTAGTCTCTGAATCTTTGAGAGGTTTGTCCTGGTAGTGATCAGATTAGCTCTTGTGCCCCAAGCTACTGCCCCATATGTGATGATAGGTCTCACTATTGCTGTGTACATCCATTGCAATGTCTTTGGGTTACAGCCCCAATTTTTCCCAGAAATGTTTCTGCACACCATAAGGGCTTTTGTAGCTTTGTGTATTATTTCGTTTTCGTGTTTGTTCCAGAGTAACTTATTATCTAGGATTAGCCCTAGATATTTGACGTCTGTCTTCCACTCAACGGTATTTCCACCTATTCTTATAGTTTTTAGTTTAGGTTTCTTTTTCCTTGTAAAGGCTACTAGCGTGGTCTTGGTGGGGTTGATATTAAGTCCCACTGAATCACACCACTGCTTTGCTGTGTTCAGTCCTCTTTGCACTATGTCGCAGAGGACGTTTTCATATTTCCCTCTTGCGAGGATAACTACGTCATCAGAGTAACCCTGGCAAGGTATACCTAATTCGGTCAATTACCAGAGTAAACTGTCTACGGTGAGACTCCACATAAGTGGGGATGCAACTCCCCCTTGCGGACAACCTCTGGTCGTGTTGATGTCTGTCAATATGTTTTGAACTCTTTTAAACTTCATTATTTCTAGAACGAAAACTGCAAGAATTTTAATTTATTTCTCACTTTGATAGTTCATTATCGTAAAAATTGGAAAAACAGTGGAAAATTGAAATCCTGATAAAAAATCAATTGAAACGTTAAACACTCTAGATTAAGTAATTTATATACTTCACTAATTCAAACTTATCAATTTCAATTATAATTGTAGGGACTCCCATTTATAAATTAGAAAAACGCAATAAAACCACACATTTTTATATAGTGGGACGCAAAAAAAAGATTATTAATCCCTGTATATACGAGCGTACAAAAAACCGTGAGTAACACGCATAGATCTCTCACATCCGGGAATATTACAATAAAGACAAATTATATTATTATTGATTTTACAACAGATTTTTGACTTCTTTTACACGTTTTTAAATAATTTTTCTGCTTTATCAAAGTTTTATTTCTCACTACAAAAAAATGTAAAGTTGGAAAAAGTTATATGAAATTGGAAGAAACGTGGAAAAATAGGAGTTGTAAAATCATAGAGAATTGGAAAATCGAAATAGTAAGAAAATTGTACAAAAAAGCGTATAAATCACACATTTTTTATTGTGTGTCGCAAAAAAATGTTAGTCCTTGTTTATACGAGCGTGCAAAATACCGCATTTTCTGTCGCTCTGTCATAACTTCTCATAAGTACCTATTACTTAAAAAAATAAAATAAAAATATGTTTTGAATACTAAATTGTAAACCTTGGGGTATTTTTCTAAATATATACAAATCTACAAATAAAATATACGAAGCAGAAAGTAGAGAGGGTATTACACTTTTCAATGCACCTAGAACAGAAATAGTGCAAATCCAACAAATAATTGTTTTTTTTTTTTTCATATATTGAAGTTCCCGGTTAAACAAATTTTCTTTCTGTGCGCGAAAACGAGTTCATTGTTGTCGAGACTAAATCTGGTCGAAATTAACTGAGAATTAAATATCGAAATGTTTTTCTGCGGAGTGTGTGCGCCTCGGGATTTAATTTCGTTCATGTTTATCTCGTAAAAACCAATAACTGGTCTCGTGAGTGTCTCCGCGACCAGACTGCAAGCGCAGAATGGGGCTGGAGCCCCAGGGACCGCTGAACTAACACACTATTCACGCCGAATCTAATTTTTCACTTTTGTGTTACCGACCAACTTATTCCCTCTTGTTTCAAAGGCTTTTTACCAAATCAAACTCGGATTTATATTTATCTATAACTATTTATTAGACTCTATATTCAATTACAACATATTATCTACATATATTATATAAAACTGTAGAAGAGTCTGTTTGTTCGCTGGCTTGAAAGCAAAAAAATGCTTGGATAGATTTTAATGTATGTATTTATTATTTAGTTTAACATCTGGATTGCGATGATTCTCGCTAGATGGCGTTATATTGCGATTTATAAATAATACAGTTAGAAAGATTATTTGGATTTGTCTTCGTCCAGTCTACTAGGCTTGTTTTTGTTTTTTGTTTGATTTGTGCTCATGGAGAGTAAATTTGAACATTTGTAAGGTGAAGATATTCGCAGTTCAATTGGCTAAGTACTGTGGTGCTCTTTTGATATTCGTTCCAGGGGATCTATTTTTTGAGACTGTCCTCAAATAACTTAGGCGTTTGAGTCCCTAAACGGATCCCTAAATATCATCAGAGGATAAGAATAAGACTATTTTCAACTGCCGTAAATGGATCATTTCGAACGTTCATGTCTGGTGTGTGTTAACTATGGCGAAACAAGTTCATTCTAGGCGCATATACGATCTCTTCTCATGCGTTAATTTAAAACTGTGCTAACGATAAGCTCCATTAAGCTGGCAGTAAACATTAGCAAAAATGACCAATCTTTTCATGTGAATTTGTAGCTACCTATATAGTTGCTAATTAGTTGCTAAATGACTGATTTTGTAGCTTCAACTAGAGTCCCTGCTGTCTTGACACAAGGTTCTTGTTGAGAGCCAGGAGCAAAATGAAAACAAAAAATTGGCTGAACCTAGGGACTGGATACGGAACACTAGAGTTCCCACTCTGCGGAAGTGTGAAATCACCATAACCAACAATAATAGTGATCTGGAACGACAAACAACAACGATGCAGAACACAATTATCAAGTCCTATAAAAGCTCTTGTCCCCTAAGGCTTATATATTAACAATGAAGGCAACTTCGCCCCTTGGTGGTGCCCGGAATTAAAACATCTAGGAAAGATGGCGATAAGGGTTTTTAACAAGGCAAGTAGTACAAAATTTCTCGAGAATTGGAACTTATACAAGTTCTACTTAAGAAGGGAATACAAGAAAGTCGTTAAACAAAAACAGAGAACTGTGAAGAAATCGAGGATTGTCCACAGACAGCGAGAGTCCAAAGAGCGTTAACAAAGGAGGAATTGGTCGGTATACTTACGAAACAGGATGGTGGCCAAACTACCATCCTGGAAGAAAGTTTTCATCTCCTGCGAGAAATACACTTCCCCGATTCCGTTGCTACGGTGGAGGTAAAGTGGAACGAGTAACACCACATACCCTTGTCAGACTCATTGTTAGCGAGGACAAAGTTAAATGGGCAATATCTAGCGTCTCCCCTGTCAAATCACCGGGATTGGACGGAGTGTATCCAGCCCTGCCGCAGTAGAGTCTAGAGCAGCTCCTTCCTCACCTAGTGCAAATATTCAGAGCTTTCCTAGCTCTGAATTCTATACCGAAGATGTGGAGAGAACTAAAGGTTGTCTTCATACCAAAACCTGGAAGAACGGATTACTGCATTGCAAAAGTTTACCGACCAATTAGCCTAAAATCATTCTCAGTAAAAACGCTAGTGATGCTAAATGAAAGGTACTACATCTTAATCAACATGCATACACAACAAAGAAATCCACCGATACGGACCCACATCATGTGGTTGGTCAACTCGAGCGATCATTGGACAGGAAAGAGTCTACCCTTGGCGTATTCATTGATATCAAGGGAGCTTTCGATAAAACCACGTTCGCTAAAAGAATGCACTCGCTTACTGCCCGAAATTTACCTACAACAGTAAGCGAGTGGATTCTCAGCATGCTCTCCATGCCTGCAAGAGAAATAAACTGTAAATGACGTCAAGATACGAGACAAGGTAACGAGGGGCCGTCCATAGGGTGGGGTTTTATCACCTCTACTGTGGAAATTGTTCTAAATAGCTTCATATACCTCATCCTGTTGAAACAGCAAGAAAATTTAGGGTATTGACCAGACAAAACCTCCGAACAGCTTTGGGAATCTTAACAAGTCACTGCTATCTCTTTAGAAGGAAGTTAGCAGAATCGCCCCTATGCAGAGGTTGCGAACAAGAATAGGAAACAGTACAGCATATAATGTATGACTGCTCTGGTTTTTGTGAAATCAGAAGATCCGTGTCAGGAAGATCCCCCTTTAGGAGCCTCATCAGGTATTTCAAATCTCTAGGCCTAATGAGAGCCTGAGTTGTGGATATCCCTACACACCAGAGGATGCACAATGGGCCTTATGTGACCTCAGTGCCAACCCCTCTTCAAGTTTCCAGATCTATATCCAGATAGTCATTATTCACTGCCAGCCTAATGGAACTCTAGCGATAGGTTCTCGTGTTGCCATAGTACAATAAATCTATTTAGGCTAAAGCTTCATATATATGTTAATTATATAAATAAAAATATAATTATATTTCGAAATCTAATTATACGATCACTTTCCTCGTACTTTTGTATTTAATGGAATTAAAATCAATCAGTAATTAAATTATATGATAATTTCCCTTTCTTGTTTATAAATTACGCACATAATTTTATTCATATTTCCAAAAAAATATATATTACAATTCAAGTGGGGACACGAAAGTTATAAATATTATCATTAAACTGAAATTAAATTTTCATTATATTACTTATTTGCAGATAACCTTAATTTTCCGTCCACATAAATATTAAAATAATTAAATCAGTAAATAATAAGAAAGTAGGGGGAATTTGATTTTAATTGGTAAATTGTTTACGACATTCAATTTTTAATAATTAATTTTTAGAAGTTTGTCAATTTATTTTTAATAATTTCAAGGTTTTCCAATATATTCTAAAAAATTTAAACAAAATCTGGAACATGGAGATTTTTCTTCTGGAGCGCTTTCCTACTATCACTATTTTCGCTAATTTGGTTTCCTCCATTCTTCGAACTGTCTTTTCCTTTGTCTTCCTTATCTCACTCCATCTTGCACTCCACATTGCTCTCTTAAGTCTATCTGCCTTACTCGATCCCTTCTTTTCTTGCCTAGGGTACGTTCCCATTTCGTTTATCTCAGCAACTCTTAGCTTACGTTTGTTCTTTGTTGTCTTGGTCTTCTACTTCATCTTATTTTTAGATCTGATGATCAGTGAACTTTGAACGTGCCATTGCAACATTTACTGTGATATTGGGTGTCATTTGTCATTGCATCTACTTCCGGCTGATCATTTTGTGGGAGCGGTTTCCCACTATCTCTGTTTTTGGTACTTGGTGTTCCTCCATTCTTCGTAGATGTTTTTTTACTGGCTACCTACTTCTTTGGCGTCCTTTTCTCACTTGCACCCCACATTGCTTCTTTATGTTTATATTTCTTACTCGATCCTGTCTTTTCTTGCCTACTATAGTTTCCAGTTTCATCATTTTAGAAACTCTTAGCATACTTTTGGTCTTTGTTGTTATTGGTGCCGTTGAGAAATGAAATGAAATGAAAATGAAAATCTTCTACTTTATCTTATTTTCAGATCTGATGATCAATTAACTTTGATCAGTTGTCATTCCATCTCCTTCCTGATGTTCATTCCTCAGGGGCTCTTTCCTACTTTCACTATTTTTGCTAATTTGTTTTCCTCCATTCTTCGTACATGTTGCGTCATTGTCTTCTTCTTTGACTTTTATATTTCACTTCATCTTGGACCCTACATTGCCCCCTTATGTTCTATGATCCTTACTCGATCCCATCCTTATCTTGACTATTGTAGTTCCTAGTACGACCATCTCAGCAACTCTTAACATACTTTTGATCTTTGTTGTTATTGGTGTTGTTGAGAAATGAAATGAAATGAAAATGGAAATCTTCTGCTTTATCTTATTTTCAGATCTGACGATCAGTGAACTTTGAACGTGCTCATGGAGAATTTTCTGTGATATTAACTGTCAGTTGTCATTCCATCTCCTTTTTGCTTTTCATTCCTCGTTGGCGCTTTCCTCTTTCCTACTTTCACTATTTTTGCTAATTTGTTTTTTTCCTCCATTCTTCGTACATGTTGTGTCATTGTCTTCTCCTTTGACTTTTATATTTCACTCCATCTTGCACCCCACGTTGCCTTCTTATGTTCTATGTTCCTTACTCGATCTCATCTTATCTTGCATATTATAGTTCCCAATACGACCATCTCAGCAACTCTTAGCATACTTTTGATCTTCGTTATTATTGGTGGTGTTACAAAATAAAATGAAAATCTTCTTTGTCATCCCCACCTCACTTTATCTTGCACCCTTGATAAAATATACATTGGACAATCAAGAATCAGCTCAGCATTCTTTTCTGAGCGTAGATAGTGAAAAGGATTCCTACAAACTTAAGAATTCTTTAATGCACAGATTCAAATTTGCGACATGGAAGTTCAGCCACTCTTTAAAGTATTAAAAATGTACCAGGATCGTAAAATAGGAATTGTAATTTATATATTTCAAGTATTGCCCCATATCACGTTTAAATTTTCTGGAGAAAATCTCTGGTTATATTAGGCTAATTCCTATTCATTTGATAGTAAAATGCATGAATGACGGCAACGGAGTTGAATTGGAAATCCTTGCGCTATATTAGTTGATGTAACTCTCATTTCATTTCCTCGATATTCAATAAAGTGGAGTTACGTTCACACTAACAAAACACGACGTCCAATATTCTAATTTTGTTCATGGAGTCGAGAGTTTTAGCCGGATTACGTTTTAGGAAGACACATTTTAAACCCATTTAATTGTAAATATCTACTTGAATACGATAGTGATATTTTTTCATAAAATTTCAGATACGATTACCGGAAAAAATCGATAGAAAAAGAAACTCATCTCCATTGGTTCCTTTAGAGAACCTTGTCTAGCCCTGCCCTCTTAATGAGACTTGACAGTGGCCTCTCTACGTAACTTGTAGCAGCCAGTGTCTCCTCTTCCAATACTAGATACCGCTTCTTTGCAGGGTCTTCATCAGCCAAACAGATGTCTTCATCAGCCAAACCAGCTGTGAACTTCTTTGTGCCTTTAAAGCTGCTTGGCTGTCCGAGTATTTGACTACGGTTCTACTCTTTATACCATGACTTACAATCTCCGTCTTTGAGCCAACGGTAAACCAGATTGACTCCCCTTATATTGGGGGGCCACTGTTCCATGAATCCCTTTCCTGCAATTCTACTCGAAAGTTTCTCGCGAAGTTATTCCTGGGGACTATCCTGTCCTTGGGCATACTCCTTATTTGATCCGCTTTAACCCTATCATATAGCTCTGCTTGCTCTTTTCTCCTTAATAATGTTATGGGAACTTGGCCTTGTAGCCTCCTGGAGCAGTTGCATATAGATATGCAATGATGATAAGTTGAACAGAACCTGTAATGCGTTGGTGTTAGTGTAACAAACACTTTACACTCTTCAGGCTTTCTGGGTGTCCATGGACGTGGTGACATGGATGTAGGAGGCGGAGTTCTTCTGAAAAATTGGCTGAGGATGGTGCCCTTTAAGCTTCGTATCCTGGAGTTTGTAATTCGAGACTTTCTTTTAATACTCGTAGCTTGATTGCTCAATATCTCCTTAGATCAGTGAGATGGTTCATGCCTCGTGTGTGTTCAAATTTCAAACTAATTTTTAACTCAATAAAATGATGACTTGTGGCCTCCTGGAGCAGTTGCATATAGATATGCAATGATGATAAGTTGAACAGAACCTGTAATGCGTTCGTGTTAGTGTAACAAACACTTTACACTCTTGAGGCTTTCGGGGTGTCCATTCCCGACTTGTTTACCTTCCTCCATTCTTTCTAGATGTCCGAGCCATTTTAGTCTGCGTTTTTTCAGCATACTGATACACTTTTTCTCTGATTTCCAACTCTCTATTATCTTACATTAATGCATCTCTACATTTCCTTCCTGGTCTTCATTTTTTTCCCTCATTTGCTCTCTAACCAATATTATTGACTTGTTTACCTTCTTCCATTTTTTCTAGATGTCTGAGACATTTTTGTCTGCGTTTTCTCACTATTTTTTATATTGAAGGGTTACCATACAGTTGATACAATTCTTCTCTGATTCCCAACTCTTTAACATCTTCCATCAATGCAGCTCTCCATTTCCTTCTTGGTCTTCGTTTTTTTGGCCCCAATGTATAGATTTGTATTTCCTGAGCATCCTCTGGAAGATTTTTGTTCTCCAGTGGTAGGTATTGGTTTTAGATGGAATATTACACAAATTTCTTTCTTATAAACGTAATTTTATATACTTTGTATACAGAAAATTTTAATTAAATCGATTACAGAATTTGTGTTTAGCAGTATAAAGTGGATTCATGTATCTACTCAATTAATGTATATTAAACACGTTTAATATTGAAAAGTAAAAATATATTCACGATTGAATTCGTTAGGAATGTTTGGAATGACGCTTAAAAGCATCGTCAATAATTCTCTGATTTGAAACGCTTGCTAATAACGGCAACTTTTAACAATGAACGAATAGAAATACGCCAGCGACATCAAAGTGCTCCGTCAATTCACTGTAATACAATTATTATTAATTTCTCCAGAATTATTAAATGAGAGTATGGATGCTCTTCATTATGTCATTTATCGCCGTGTACTGGCAATTATTACATTCCTGGGAGTTGTTTGGTTCAATTCACATCAATGCGACACGACTGGATTGAGATGGAAATTTAGAAGACCCTAATGCAACTATAAGTGCACAAAATTTAGATTCACTAAATAAAATTATTATATCACAGAACAAGATTACAACAATCATCATTTTATTGAGTTAAAAATTAGTTTGAAATTTGAACACACACGAGGCATGAACCATCTCACTGATCTAAGGAGATATTGACCAATCAAGCTACGGGTATTAGAAGAAAGTCTCGAATTACAAGCTCCAGGATACGAAGCTTAAAGGGCACCATCCTCAGCCAATTTTTCAGAAGGACTCCGCCTCCTACACCCATGTCACCACGTCCATGGACACCCAGAAAGCTTGAAGAGTGTAAAGTGTTTGTTACACTAACACCAACGCATTACAGGTTGTGTTCAACTTATCATTATTGCATATCTATATGCAACTGCTCCAGGAGGCTACAAGGCCAAGTTCCCATAACATTATTAAGGAGAAAAGAGCAAGCAGAGCTATATGATTTGGGTTAAAGCGGATCAAATAAGGAGTATGCCCAAGGACAGGATAGTCCCCAGGAATAACTTCGCGAGAAACTTTCGACTAGAATTGCAGGAAAGGGATTCATGGAACAGTGGCCCCCCCAATATAAGGGGAGTCAATATTGGAGTCAATATTGGTTAGAGAGCAACTGAGGGCAAAAAAGGAAGACCAAGAAGGAAATGTAGAGATGATAGACAGTTGGAAATCAGAGAAGAAGTGTACGAACTGTATGTGAACCCGCTGATATTAAAAATAGTGAGAAAACGCAAACTAGAATGACTCGGGTATCTAGAAAGAATGGAGGAAGGCAGACAAGTAAAGAATATTGGTTGGAGAGCACCTGAGACAAAAAAAAATGAAGGAACTACCAAGAAGGAAATGGTGTAGATGCAATAATGGAAGATGTCAGAGAGTTAAGAATCAGAGATTGGAAGCTGACAGCTAAGAACAGATAATGATGGAAATGACGGTACTACCTCCTTTTTTGCGATGCTATCAGTTTTAGACGATCTCGTACACACAATAAAGTTTTTTAATGCTTTCTTGAGCACACAAGTCTTTTGCTAATAGCTGCGCTTGGAAAAGTGTAGGAGTGTTTCCCAAGGCTATTGAGAGCCTAACTCCTTCTGGCGTTTTAGACCTATCAATAATAAGTGAAGGCTCCTTATGTAAGTTGAGCTATTTTGTTTATATTAAGTCACACTCAAGTACAAAAAAATGCTTCTTTCAACACAAAGAAGCATGCTGCTAAAGGTGGCCAGAGCCTATAGAACAGTGTCCACAGAGGCCCTGGCGGTCATATGTGGGATACCGCCTATTGATTTATTGATCAAGGAGAGAGCCAGACTGCAGAGGACAGGGACAATAACAGAGATAGCTAGACGGAATGAGCGCGATGAGACTATCCGAATCTGGCAAGAGAGGTGGGACCATAACCTAGAGGTGGCCCAATGGACTAAGCGCCTGATTCCAAATATCGGAGTATGGGCAAGGTGTGACTACGCCACAACAGACTACTTTTTCAGCCTGTTCCTCACTGGACACGGGAGCTTCGGACAATATACAAAAAGGATTGGGAAAACGGAGGGTGAAACCTGCGACTTATGTAATGAGGAGCAGGAGGATAGCCCTCTGCACGCATGTTTTGTATGTCCAAAGTGGGCAACTTTAAGAGCCCAGTTAGCATGGGAAGTGGAAGAACGGCACCCAGAACAGTTCATTGCTAGAATGTTAAAAGATAAAGAAAGCTGGGATATGGGATACAATTATATTGTAACTGTCATAAAAGAAAAAGAAATGATTGGCAGAACAACATAGTCACACTCATAAATGCTAACATCTTTTGAAGACTTAATGACTATAGGCATCTTCATGGAATGTATGACTCCGACCCTTAGAGACCTAATATATTCTGTAAGATCACCAGGTTCAGAGACTTACTCATTGTAATTACCTCCAAGACCGCACTAGGACACGATCTCATAGCGACAGTGATGCCTATATAAGCGAGTCTTCACACCTATTGTAACTCTATTATTACCTTTAGGTGCATAGATGATTAGGGATCTAATAACCGTTAAATATCACCAATACATCAGTTAAAGATCTCATGTTTTCCCAAAAAGCCTACAGAAGGTTCTTATGGCACTTGTAGCTTTAGAGGTTATTTTTGCATGATGAGGATTTTACCTAAGTTTCCTGTCGAGGATGACGAGAATGAACGTGTCTCTCTATTTAGAACAGGAGGTTAATTCATGGATTTTCTTCTGTTGGTAATTGAATAGAGTGAGCCTTTGTTAGGAATGGTTGAAAGTTGTTTCTTTGGACATCAAGTAGTTAGACTCTTTGCATGTGTGTTTACCTCTTACAATAACGAAATCATTCAGCATTTCCCAGAGGACAAAACTCTTCTGTTTTAAGCTTTGCTATGTGAACAACAACTGCCATTGAAACATTGCCACACTAAAGGAAAAACTCCCGGTTTACAGCTTTTGTGGTACCTAGTGGATTGATCTTCAAGATAGATATTCCCATATATCCTAAACTTTCTAAGAAAGAAAGGTCTAGAAGAGCTGCTATAAGTCTGAGGCAACATCAAAATTATAGCAAGAAAAGAGGGACACAATAGATTTCATAGGTCGCAGGTCCTTCACCCTTTATAATGCACATACACACATACAACGATCAACAATATCAGGAATCCGAAATATCTTCTTTAAAACAGTCTAGATCTCCAACGACGGTTTGAAATGCAACTTTCAGAAGGAGTAAAAAGTACATTTCTATTGGAAGGTGCGAAGAAGTGTTTTCAACGATCAACAATATGAGGAATCAAAAATACCATCTTTAAAACAATCAAGAAATTCTCTGCAATGCGGCAACTCTCAGAACGAGTAAAGAAGTACATTTCGGTGGAGTTTTCTACAATGCTCAAAAAATCTGAATTTTTAGTGAATCAATTTAGCAATTCTCATACAGGATATGGAAGTAAAGATATTTACTGAAACATTCGAAAACTCTTCTTTTAAAGTTTAGAAAGTTGTAAGTGCTCGCTAATATATTTGAGGATTTCTTTCTCGCTCTTAGAACGGTTTCGGAAGTAGTTTTTGTTGAAATATTACCTAAGAGTATCTCGGTGAAGGGAACTAGAAATCTACGATAAAATATTTAATTTCTCTTAGAGAATTTATTTATTTTACAAATTTTTAACACTTCTAATAATGAGTTTTGAATTAAGTTTGATATATTTTACAATTTGTTTTGCAACTATTTGAAAAGTTGCAAATAACAGGAAATTTTACGGTGTTTTTGTCCCAGGTACCTAAGCGAAAAGTTTGTACATACTGGAAATAATCATTAGGAAGATTTACCTTTAAAAAGGGGATTTATTTTCTTTGTTAACTATTTCCGAACAGTGTTCTAGTCTACTGTAAATACACTAAAATTATAGTTACAATAGTTAAGCCCCATTGATTCTTAAATATCTATTCTCAGGTAACAATAATCGTTATCTTAATACTTATTTCTTCAAGTTTTTACACAAAATCCATTACGTACTTAGGTTACTGAACACATTTATTTATTTAATCATTTAAAAGAGAAAAGGACCAGTCAAACAGATATAAACATGTCATAAATTTTCTTATAAGGTTTTTGAACTTTTTCCATGTTTTTTGAAGTTATACTTCTATTCGTGCACTGGATTTGTGTGGGGTTAAATGGGAAAAATCATTAAATATATAATGGTGTAAGTAAGAGAGAGACAGAAACACCTGTAACCTGTAAGGTATATTGGTCGGTAAAAACAAAGATGAAATATTTACCACATGTTTAGTCATAACTATAAGTCCTTTAAATACCGTTTAAATATTCAGTACATTAAAAAGAGATAGATATACAAAAAACAGTCTGAGCTAATGTTTTGGAATATCATAGTGACGTATCATAGTTTGTTTGACAGATTATTTTTGTAATTCTGTCACGTAAGTAAACATATAAAGTTTAGTATTTTATATTAATAATAATATTCAGTAATGAGTATTGTATTGTAGTCCATACTACCGTCACATGGTTGCATTATATCCTGCACTATGCTTTTGAGGTTGTTGGCTACATAAACACAGTTTTTAAGAATGCATTCCGAACAGACAATAGATAGAAAAATTACAACTTGGTATGTATTCCAAATGGGTTTAATTTATGTACTCGGGGTTTTTGGGGTCGCTGAACACGAATATCATGTTGTCGAAAGTCTCTGCGGCACTTGGTGCCTAGAGTATTTACCTCTTCTCCTGGTGTTTTATGTAAACTCTGTATAAAATTACACTTGGAACTCGGCTGTTACTTAAGACAGACCTCGTCTCCAGGAAATGTTATGCAAATTTGATACAAAATGAGTGTGTACTCGGTACTAGGAGGTTTTTGAGGTCGCTGAACACGAATATCATATAATGATTTTGCTAAATCATTCGCATAAAAATGTATGAATCCGGGCGCATGCATATAGAAGTATAACTTCTGCCGGCCATCCCACTGACTGCCACACCCTTTTTTTTGATTTTATCATATTTTCTCGTCTAATTCATCATTTTTTTGCGTTGTACTTTATAATTTTTTCAGTCGTTTTTCTCACTTGTCTTCAATTTCACACACTTTTCGTTAGTTTTTCTAATTGTTGTGCTATTTTCTCCATTTTCCTCCTTTTTTCCAGTTTTGTAGTTTATTTAACATTTGACTATATTTTTTCGTTTATTACACCTTTGCAACCAATTTTTCTCTTCCCCCTTATCGATTTTATACATTTTTGGGTTTTCCCCTAAATTTTTCCTATTTTTTTCAATTTTCTGTTTCTTTTTTTTTAATTTTCGTTTTTTCCAGTATTGCTGGTTTCCTGTTTTTAATTTTTCTCAACTTTTTGTGGCCTTTTTGTGATACTTATATTT
This sequence comes from Altica lythri, assembly GCA_964028335.1. Taxonomy (NCBI): domain Eukaryota; kingdom Metazoa; phylum Arthropoda; class Insecta; order Coleoptera; family Chrysomelidae; genus Altica; species Altica lythri. The sequence goes on from OZ034809.1 coordinate 7,094,118, forward strand.
TTACATTCCGGACGAAGACAAATCCAAATAATCTTACCAACTATATTATTTATAAATCGAAATATAACGCCATCTACCAAGCAACTCCACAACTTAGATGTAAAATAAGCTATAAACGATTTTTGATTGAAAAAAAATGTGTAAAATTTTCTGTGATGATTTTCTTCCATTTTTTTTTATCAATTTTAAACACAAATCATCTAAACGAAAAAGAGACCCCGACCAGATGAACATTTAATAACGTTGTATTAAATGCAATAAGTGAAACGTGGATTTGTAAACAAGCTAAATGAAATTTTTATCCCAATCCTCAATATTACATCGAGAAAATTCAATGGCAACAGAAAATGTGTACCGATGAAGAGGACAACTCATATATTCAATGTGTTTAATCCGTTTTAATGAAACGTCTCTAGCCCGACCTGCTATACATTTTCATTGATCCTACCAGTGTTGGGGTCAAAATTTTTATTATTAAACTTTTCGATTTACTTTTTTGAAGTAAAAACTTCTTCTCGTTCGGTATGACAGCCAAAAAAAAATGCACAGGAGTGAAGTGGTTTCATAGTCATGTCTCGTCACGTTACGGAGCGAATAAATATAAGAGTTTAATAGCTGTAGTTCAAAATTGTGCCGTGAGCGGTATTACAGTATAATTATCGACTCTTCCTCGTTACGATTAGTAATTATCAGTGCATTTTAAGTTTGTACTACAAACGATCTAGTCCTCGTGAAAATACAAGGGTTCATCCAATTTTTTTTTTAAGAGATTCACTCGAACTATTATTCTATTAAGGTCCATCCGAGGTATTTTATTATTAATGACATTGGATTAAATTCTGCCATTTTGTGGAGAAAAGAAGAAGTTTTTTCCATTCCACATTCCATTGAAGAATGGAAGGAAAATGATCCCTTTTAGGGCATTTTAACCTTAAAAGGCAGTACTTCACCAGTTCCTCCAGTTCCCTGCTAGGTGGTGGTGCGGCTGCATCAAAGGGGAGGTACACTGATGCCAGGACTACGGTATTTGGTTGTCCGTCACAACTAGCACATTCCATCCTTACTGCAGTCAAGTCTGAGCAGGAGAGATGTGCCAGAGGATGAACTTTAATTTGCCTAGGTACGTATATGGCAGTCCTTGGCTGGTCATTGCTGGGAAAATAAAAAGTTTTACCAGTTAAAGTACTTAAACCAATGATTCTGGCCAGTCTGCTGTGCTGAAGGTTACACTGAATAAATGAAGTCGTGTCGGCTCCTCCTCTACGATCCATTTTATTATTATTATTATTATTTTTTAATTATTTATTCGGTCAGGGGGACCGTTTCTGAGGACCCGTCGGTCTGCATCTTTTAAGGTGCCTCCTCGGGTGCCTCGTCTGCAGGGGTGTCGACCGCCAGACTTCCTAGCTCGACGCCACTGCTGGTCTCCTCCTGACCTTCCTTCTTGGCCTCTTCGGCCTTTACCTTCATAGTCAATGAGGTGAACGCATAGCTCAACCTCATCGACTTTTGTTTGAGGGTAGTCAAGTCCTCGTCCCCTACTCCGAAGACGAATAGATGCCCCCTTGGTTCTGTTTTGGCCTCGTGGTGGAAAGAGCACCATCTCGAGGCCTTGAGGTCCGGGTTTTGCCCACTCAGCCGACGCAGCACGACCTCCTTCGTTTCGAATATCTCAGTTGATCTACTCGGGATCCAGAGGGATGCTTTTGTCAGCTTCTGTAGGCAGTCTACTCGCACCACCTCGAGTGATGCGTCCTCCCACGGTCGAAGGCCAACAACAGTATTGGTAAGCCATGCCAACGTCGCGTCGTCATCGCAGGTAACTCTGTGCGACCACTGACGGAACGTTGGTGGCTTGGCGTTACTGGAGGAGGCGGCCAAAATTACTTTATCCAGCTCTCCCAGCAGCATGTCTTGGACAAGAGCTTCCCTTTCGGCAGAAATTTTGCCGTAGGGGTTGCTTTGTCTATTATAGCTACTCGGAGGTGACTGGTAGCCACCTCTTGTAGCTTTTTGGTTGAGCGGCCGTTGTGTCCTGCCTAACCTTTTTCAGGGTTTTGGGCGTCACCTCGGATGAGGAGGCGCCTGACCTGTTTCTCTTTTTTGGTTTTACCTTCAGGTATGAAGGAAGAACTAGCAACATTACCTGAAGGTTGTGCTTCTGAAGGTCCAGAGGCGGTTCGCGCTGCGGGGTTTCCCCCAGCCTCGCGTGCCTTCCTCCTTCTCTTTAGTTCCGCACCGCAAAATTTTTATTATTAAACTTTTCGATTTACTTTTTTAAAGTAAATACTTCTTATCGTTCGGTATGACAGCCAAAAAAATGCACAGGAGTGAAGTGGTTTCATAGTCATGTCACGTCACGTTACGGAGCGAATAAATACCTATAAGAGTTTAATAGCTGTAGTTCAAAATTGTGCCGTGAGCGGTATTACAGTATAATTATCGACTCTTCCTCGTTACGATTAGTAATTATCAGTGCATTTTAAGTGTGTACTTCAAACGATCTATTCTTCGTGAAAATACAAAGGTTCATCCAAATGTTTTTGAAGAGGTCCTACCCAATTATTATTGTGTAAAGGTCCATATGAGATATTTTATTATTAAAGACATTGGATTAAATTCTGCCAATCTGTGGAGAAAAGGAGAAATTTTGTCCATTCCACATTCCACTGAAGAATGGAAGGAAAATGATCCCTTTTAGGGCGTTTTAACCTTAAAAGGTGTCGGTAAAAAACTAACTTTCAAGTCAATTGAGAAATTTATGGACAACCAAATTCACATAATCGATTTACTTAGTATATTTTTGGGTTTAAAGTTGGCAACAATGGCATGGTTAGTCTTTCAAATATCCAGGATTTAAAATTACGGTTTTGATTGGTTAGTCGATTCAAAACAACTCGAAAACGTCCGATTCCTTCTGAAGATACAGGAAACAAAAGATCGCGGATCGGGGACAGTTACGATTTATATAGTAATGAGAACGGTACTCTTGCTTACTTAAGAAGAGTAACAATGGCCGCTGTGTAATTTAGCTCTGTGAAAATTATCGGCTGAATTTGGGTTTAGTTTGTGCTTGACAAGTTTTAAAGTATAGTAAAGACCTGTGTTATCCTGGAGGAAACTTCTACAGCATTGTTCCAGAGGAATTCCTATGGTTTGTTGAAATATTTCACATATCTCCTGTCCTGTTTTGGTACGTTTGCAGAAATAATTTTCAAGTTAGAGGCGTTTTGTCATTTCTCATCATTCTCAACCTTAGATTCCAGTAAATTTACTGTCCAGTATGCTTTTATTTACTACGAAAATGCAAGTGTTTTATACTTTCGTAAAGACGGAGCCTTTCTCGTTATATAATTCAACATAAATTGTTTGGTAAACATTATAATTCTTGATTAAAGATTATTCATAATTACTCATTAAAGATATTTACATTTTATATGCATAATCAAGGAAAGCCACAAAATTATCTCTCGAATCGAACTTTTATTCGCCTCCTACCGGATCGAACAGTTTCCTTCCTCGCACCATTCCAAGCCATTTCCCCATACTCAGTTCTTTACTCGGTCTTTCAGACACTTAGAACGCAATGAGCCGATTACGCGGCCCATTATATCCATTGAGCAATAGAGGACAACGTCAAATCACAGCGAATACGACACAATGATTCAATTGTGTACCAATTTATTTCAAAGGAACTTCGTATGAGTTGATCATTTGTCGAAGAGGCTAGTGTGAAGAGGTTTTTAACTTATACAGTGCATTTCAAATATATTTATGTAGAAAGAACTTAAGTTCTATTACGTAAAATAATGTTTATGTTTCCACATTTCAATTTTGTTGTATATTTCAAGAAAATGAATAAACATCAGGTAAGATAAAACGATAAAACGAAATCTTAATTTAAACTTTACAAAGTAGTTGATAAATTTCCTAGACTTCTACAAAGTAAATTAAAGTGAATCCTGAATTGTTTCCATTTCGGAGATAACCCACGTTAGTAAATTTCATCTAATGAATTTGTATCTCATGAAGGTAATTCCGGATAAGAAAATTGTTTAGAAAAAGACTGAAAAGAATTATAGTTCAACGAGACATAATATAATTTGTCTCTTTTAGATATAACGACGGTTTTGGTTGTCTATTTTACTGCGTTTATATAAATCCTTAGATTGAATACTTAATCATATTATTATTCTAAAGAGAAGCTTTTAATAGCGAGTGCAGTGAATCGAAAAAAAGTGTCCACGTACAAGAGATCCCCTCTCTTTTTTTATTAATGAGGCTAATAGTAGCTCAGCAGACCAAAGTATACCAGTACGTTTCTATTTTTCAGTTATAAGGATGAATCTACAAATAACCTCAAAATGAACTTACAGTGGAGTTCAGCCTCATGATGAAAAGACTGCCTACTTATAGAAGAGTAGTTCCAAATCCAGTGACTCTGGCAAGATCTTTAATAGGATTACTTAACAAAAAATAAGCCTCAATATGAAAAGATTGTTATAACGGTCAGTAGAGTAATTTAAAATACAGTAGCTCCCTGGCAAAACCCAGAAATAAGGACAAAAAAATTGCCTTTTGATAAAAAGACTGTTATAAATGAGTGAAATAGTTCAAACTCCAGTGACTTTCTGGCAAAATCCAAACATAAGGTCAAAAAAGTTTAGCCTTATAATGAAAAGATTGTTTTAACTGACAGTGGAGTAGCTCAAAATCCAGTAGTCCTCTGGCCAAATTCAGATATTAAGGACAAAAAAAGTTTAGCCTCATGATGTAAAGACCGATTTAACTAACATTGGAGTAGCTCAAAATCCAGTAGTCCTTTGGCTAAGCCCAGTCATAAGGACAAAAAACATTGAGCCTCATGATAAAAAGACTTATAACTGACAGAGTTGTAGTTCAAAATCTAGTAGCTGTCGTTTCTTGGATTTGCTTTAGAAGCTCTTCTTTGGTTTCTTCTAACTTTTCTTCTGTTGCTTCGATTCATTCTTGGAATTCCTGTTTACTAACTTTATTTTCTTTCAGATCAAGAACTATTTTCAGGAACATGTCTCGTTCTTTCTATCTCCGCTGTTCTTCAGCCTCTCTTCCTTCCTTTCTGCGTCGTTCTTCAGCCTCTCGTTCTTCCTTTTTGTGCTGTTCTTCAGCCTCACGTTCTTCCTTTCTGCGTTGTTCTTCAAACTCTCGTTCTTCCTTTTTGCGCTGTTCTTCAGCCTCACGTTCTTCCTTTCTGCGTTGTTCTTCAGCCTTACGTTCTTCCTTTCTGCGCTGTCCCTCAGCTTCACGTTCTTTTATTCTCTCTTCTCGTTCTTCATATTCAGTCATAAGGACAAAAAACATTGAACCTCATGATAAAAAGATTTATAACTGACAGAGTTTTAGTTCAAAATCTAGTGGCTGTCTGGCAAAACCCAGTTATAAGGATTACTATACATAAAACAACACAGCCTTAAGATTAAAAGTCTGATAGTGGAGTAGATCAAAATCCAGAAGTCCTCTGGCTAAACCCAGTCATAAGGTCAAACAAATTTTAGCCTCATGATGAAAAGACTATTATAACTGACAGAGGAGTAGGTACTGCAAAATCCAGTAGCTATCTAGTAAAACCGAGTCATAAGGACAAAAAAAGTTTAGCCTCATGATGAAAAGACCGTTTTGACTATCAATGGAGTAGCTGAAAATCCAGTAGTCCTTTGGCTAAAGCTAAACCCAGTCATAAGGACAAAAAACATTGAGCCTCGTGATGAAAAGACTGTTATAACTGACAGAGGAGTAGTTCAACATCCAGTAACCCTCTGGCAAAACTGAGTCATAAGGACAAAAGGCCTTATGAAGCCACATTTGAAGAGACTCTGATCTTGTCGGGAGTTTAAACCTGAATCGCTCAATCAATCCAACATATCTTTTTGAAGTTCTTCTTTCAGTGTGAATCTTGCATTGCTGGTTATATCACTAACTCATTTTGCAATGCAATCTGTACAGAATTTATTTCACGAAGAAGATTATACCAGAGGAATAGATAGCATAAAAGTAGTTATTCATAGCATTTCCTTAGTACTTTTAAAAAAGTACTATATTTTATCTGAATCCACCGTGAGAGGCTCAGGATAAACATGGCGCGTAACAGAAAAATGTGACGCGTAACCGAAATATGTGACGGCATATTTTTTCCAACGTCGATAAAGAAGTTCCATTTCAAAAATTGGTAACTAATTAATTCTTTAATAAATAGGATAACAAAAATTTTTATTGTAAAACAGAAATATTCTAAGGTTGATAATTATCATTAAAATCTGTTCTTATAGATAATAATAATATAGATGTTCTTTATTGATGCAAATTATATTCTTTATAACTCGTTTTTACATTTTTCCGAATAGCTATAATTCGTATCGTACTCTATTTGTCCCAATTGAAGCTAAAATCTGTGTCGTATACAAGGGAAAAAGGTAGAAGTGACGAAGAACGTAAAGAGCTTATTTCACAGATGGAATGATTGAAGTATTGAAGGACAATGTGCGCCATTACGAAACATTAGCGCTTCTTTGAACGTTTGCAACCTAATAGCGGAGTAATGGATTCCGGTCGCTCTCAACAATCAGCGTTATTCAATTTTTAACTCCCTTTAAGTGCCAACCCACGCCTTAGTCCTTCGGGACTTATTATGACAGATATTTTACTGATTTTCGTATTGTCGATTATGGAAATTAAAATTATTTTGTCGCTCGTTTATTGATATAAAATTTGATTCCATTATTTAATCGTATATATTGTACCTATAAGTTTATTATTTTAAGGGTATCTACAGGTAAACAAAAAAAAAACTTTTAATGAATCATTGGAAAAAGAAGCTAAAAGACGAAAAGATTCTTACCGAAGTATATAAGTAAGAAAGATTTTTGAAGTACCTTTGGTCACCTACTGTTTTTTGAAGCTATGCTTCTTATGGAAGGTTTAGCAGACCGTAGAAAAATAGACAATATAAAAACGTTAAGTACTTACATAAGATATCTTTAGTATTTTGAGGCTGAAAGTAATGTCTATGACTAGGTTTTGCCAGAGGCTATTTTCATCTTGAGGCTAAAAAAAATTCAGCCTCAAGATGACTGACAGTATAGTAGTTTAAAATACAGTATTCCTAGGGCAAAACCCAGTTATAAGGATTACTGTACAACAATAAAAATTAAGTCTTATCATGAAAGTACTGTTATAGCTGACAGTGGATTGGTTCTAAATGCAGTAGACCTATGACAAAATCCAGTTATAAGGATTCCTATACAAAGAATTTTAGCCTCAGATGAAAAAGATTGTAATAACTCAGAGTGGAGTAGTTTAAAATCCTCTGTTTCTCTAGCAAAATCCAGTCATAATGATTACTGTACAACACAATTTAAGCCTCATAAGAATGGAAAATTTGTCTACATTTCAGAGATCATTTCAAGATATTCCTGATTTCATTAGAAGGAGCGATCCAATATGATATTCTTGAATCCATTATAATTTAATTCCTTAGTTGCTACTGAAAGAGAATTGTAAAACACAAAGTCAACTTTTTGAAAAAAATGCCTGGTTAGTGAGATGGCCAGCGATGCAGGATTCACACTGAAAGAAGAACTTCAAAAAGATATGTTGGATTGATTGACCGATTCAGATTTGAACTCCAGACAAGATTGGACTCACTTCAAAATGTGGCCTCATTGTTCGAGATCATATAAATCAAAACTGTGCTTTTTATGAATATTAAAGAACTGAAATTAGCTACACCAAAATTTGCTATTTTGTCTCAGAAACAGAATTTGGAGACACCAAGACTGCAAAGAGAAACAAAAGCCGCTACTGTTACAGTTTCTGATTGGGTTTTCAAAGTTTATTGAAGAACTTCTTCTAAATCTTATGATTTAAGTATCTGTAGTTTCATGTGAGAGCGGATACATGAAAAATTTCATATTATGGCAAATCAAAATGATCACTGCAAAGAGCAAGATGATAATATACAAATCAGGCGTAAGACTTATACTAACGTACGCCATAGAAACCAGAGCTGAAACATCAAAAACCAAAGGAATAATAAGGACCACCGAAATCAAAATATTAAGAGACAGCAAGGGTGTAACCCTCACAGATCAAGAAGGAACTTGGAATACATGATGTGGTAAGAGGGGTTAGAACACGAAAGCGGTGTTGGAGAGACCATGTAGAAAGGATGCCAGAAGAAAGATTGGCAAAGTAGCAAAAACTAAATACGAGAAGACCGGTAGGCAGACCACCCAACAGATGGTACGAAAGTTGGTACTCAATATCACAGGAAGAGCTCCAAAGGATGCTAAGCATATCGGATTATAAGAAGAAGAAGAAGAAGAGAAAGAAGTTGTTTCTGAGTTTGCAGCTGTGAAAGCTTAAAGAAAGAGATTTTAATAGTAAGATAAACATAAAATGCCCTTTTATCATATAAAATTTATTGTTTTTAACATCCAAAGCAGCTACGTCACTGGCCATAACCATAACTACATATTATTATTTGCTTATCCTATTTCACACTGATAAATATTTTCTATTAGAAATCCTTCCTTAAGCAATATATAAATAAAACCTGTTTTATCTTGTAAGTTATGATAAATTACTGTATTATATAAGAGTTAAATGAATGAATAAAACTTGAAACCAAAATCTTGAAATGTTGCCAGAAGTTGGTGGAAGGATAATTAACCTGATAGTATTTATTGAGGAGTACTGGTCGCAGCAGGAGACGAAATCAAGGCTGTCACCAACATCTGCGTTTTAATAACTCCCTCATTACCGATTACCATGTTACGATTTGACGTTTGCATACCCGGCTTTTATGTGTGTCTTAACTAACCAAAAACTCAGATTAATTAACCTGTGTATAAACCACTAACTAGCTGAATCTGATGGCTTGATTATGTTCAAAGCTTGGTAAAGTCGATCCGCACTGATTATCCATCAAGTTGACTGTTGCAAATATTAGAATACTTGTTATTTGTGCAACATCAAAGGGGTAAAATTGAGAAAATATTTTCTAAATTAATATCAGATATAATACTTTGAAATTTTTAAATCTGTCGGAGTGAAATTAATGAACTTTCTAAAAGGTGATTAAATATTTTAAAAGTTATTAATCATCGTGATTCTAGAGTAATAAAACACATTAGAAAGTTTCAAGAAATATACGATTTGTTCAAAAGTATATCATTATTCTGAATGTTTATAAAAAATGGTTTTTGGAAAAAGAAATCAAAATAAATTCATACATTTATTACAACATCATTAAAATATATAAAATCATAATAAAACATTTCAAAAAATTACAACTGATTATGAATCAGAAGTTGAACTAAAGTAGATCGAGTAAAATCAAGTTCAAATTTTTTCATGGTAAAATCAGGACGTGTTCTAACATTAAGCCCACATTTTACATATTTATGAATCGATGCTCTAGATGTGTCTTGAACAACACCATCTATACCAGAATTATTAAAATTCTTATACATAAATCGGACAACAATCGAATTAGGATCATTTGTAACTTCGTAATTCTGTAAAGCGATAGGTTTATTCATGCTTATGTTATTTATGCAAAATCTCTGTACTGGTAAACGAATTTTTTGTATATTTTTGTAAAAATCTTTGGATATGTCAGTTATACTAAAAGCTACAGTAGGTACAATATATTCATTTAATTCTAAAGCTGCCACAAATCTGGACTGACTGTTTGTGCGGTATAAACAATCATTTTCTATTAAAGCGCGTGTCATTGAAGTATCAGTTTTGGGAAAATTCCATGGTAAAAACGATACTTGAACATCTAACCTTTTAGATAAGTTTTTAATTAATTTAACTAATCTTTAAGGTATATCTTTATCATAAAATATAAATGATTCAACACCGATAAGTCGGTGAAAACTAAAGAACTCCACAAAACGTTTTTTTGTAAAACTGGATGGAATTACGCATATAGTTGTATTAATATTTAAACTTTTATGGCTCGAAATATCTGTTAGCAATATTTTTTTCATATCACTTTCACGTTTTGATAAAAAATTAAAAGATACTGCATAGGGAGTATTATCAACATTTGGTATTGAACAATAATAAAAATAAGAGTGTAAAGAACCTCCTTCACTAACAATTTTTGTAAAACTAACTTTTCCTGTAATAGGTTTCTTCTTATCTTCCAACCAAAGGTAACAATTTCTAGGTAATTTCTTCTCATCAGTACTTAATCCTAAAGCCTTAACCTCTCCTTTACTTGTCAAAAATGCAGAGTAAATATAACCATTATCAATCTCTTGCCAAATTGGTTGTGGTCCCCAATCATGTTGTCTTAATGTAAAATCAGTTGTTTGTAAATCCGAAAAGTTACATGGTTGTCCAAAGAAATTAAACACTTCTAACACATAATGTAAACGATTGTATTCATGACGGTATATTAAAAATAAACTCAAACTTATTACTGAAATTATTAACAGAATTAGTTGATGATATTTCTTCATACTTTAATACACTATTGGACCATTTTTAACTAACTATTAAAGCAATATTATAAGTTTACTTTAACATTTTTAGAAATAAAAATAAACAAGTATTTTAATGACAGTTGTCAATTATTTTGAACTACTATTTAGCCTTTTCCTAAATAGTTCATTAGACAATAAAACCTTAATGTCAAGATTGACAAGTCTTTGTTTTTATTTAACTTTTTGGTTATTAATAAACATTTCAACAGCTAATGGTTTTTGTAATTTCCCATCATCGATAAGAAATAGTAGTGATAATTAGAGTATTTGTTTTTATAAATATAGTGAATATTTTGAAGTGATAATAGTGTCTCAAAAAATATATTATGAACTATGAGTTATGTTAGTGATTTAAGTCAATCGCAAGAATATTTGAGTTTTAGAAGCAATATACCGTTAAAAAAAGTAGTTGTCGATTCAGATAATTCTAAAGTAAGAAATATATTGTTTTCATATATATATATATAAATTAATCAAATAATTTGAAGGGATGGCGAATTTATGACTGTGGTCCAAAAACAGTCCGTTGTCCGGTAATATGTTTACCTCCAGTCTCAGGTACAGCTGATATATTTTTTAAACAAGCTTTAGCTCTATCAGCTAAAGGTATTAGAGTTATATCAGCAGAATCACCTGTTTATTGGAATGAACGTGAGTGGTGTGAAGGTTTTAAAAAATTATTAGATTATTTAGAGTTGGAGCGAGTTCATTTATTTGGATGTTCGTTAGGTAAGAATAAATATTGCGTTTTAGTTATAATTCTAAAATCCACGTCATTTGTATTATCTTATATAATGCAGTTTCCCTCATAAATGTATTTATATAGATTCAGTGTAAGTGATTATTTTAGGTGGTTATTTAGCTCAGAAATTTGCTGAATACACAGTAAATTGCCCTCGAGTTGCTTCTTTAATATTGTGCAATACTTTTACTGATACTTCCATCTTTAACAATCATGATTCAGCAGCAATTTTTTGGATTTTACCGGCTTTGGTTCTCAAAAAAATGATTATGGGTAATTTTGGTTCCTCAAAAGTTGATCCAGAGATGGTAGAAGCTATAGATTTTATGGTTGAAAGAGTATATACTGATAACGATATATTTAGTTTAAAAAAATGCTAATAACTATTTTTTTTAGCTGGAAACTTTACCACAAACCGAATTAGCAAGTAGACTGACCCTTAATTGTCTTCGTGGATACGTAGAAGTTCATAAACTTGTAGATTTGCCAGTTACTATTATAGATGTTTATGATGAATCCGCTCTATCGAATTCAGTACGTGAAGAATTGTATAAATGTTATCCAAGTGCCAAATTAGCTCATCTTAAATCTGGGGGAAACTTTCCTTACCTCAGTCGATGCGGAGAAGTTAATCTTCATCTTCAAGTAAGTATTTATTTAAAAATATGATAAATACTTCTAAAATTATTATTTTTTTTAGATACACTTAAGGCAATTTGATGGTACTCCCTTAAGTGCTTCTGATAGACCTTTGATTCACAAAAATTAATGTATATTATTACCTCTATTCTTAAAACAAATGTATTTTTAATGTATATTTCAATACGTATACGAGATTTATTAGAATAAGAAAATAAAATAAACTTTTATTGATACTGTTCTTCCTAAATAAATATTTTCATAATTAACAAGTTTATTTATTGGAGATAAAGGCAATACAAAAAAATACCGAGTTTGAAACATAATAGAAATTTATTAAATAACTCATTTATTACTTTTTACAGTATCAATACTTAATACGTTCTTAGGAGTGTTGCTTATTTTGATATCTTCTTCATCACTAAAAATTTCTGCGAGATCAGTTCGTTCTGGAGAAAAAGTCGATTTTGGCGATTGAGGTTCCTGTGATTTTGTTATAGTTGAATATATACTCATTGCCTAAAATAAATATGTCGTGTAGGGGTATTTAAAATTTAATCCAATTAGAACAATATAGTCATAACATTAGACTACATATAAATATCAAAAACAGATGGAGTACCTACACTGAACAGGAAATATAGCAAAAAAGTTCAATTTAGGATTAAGAATGGCAGACAATAAAAAAGGAATTTTAGATATCAAAATTTTATCCCCATTTCCAATACCAGAACATTTCTTTATTTGATAAAGTCATTGAAATTAATAAGAAAAGGACATAGTAAACAAGAAAAAATGAATCTAATATCAAAATTTAGTTCAACATATCCCCACTTACATTATTAGAACGTTTCTTTATCTTTGGGGACTTTATTAAGGTGGAATATATACTCATTGCCTAAAAAGATAATCCAACTATATATAAATAATATATAACACTAAATATCTCGTTCTGAAACAGATAACTCAATATCAAAAACTTACTTATCTAGATACAGTATTTGCAGGTAAAATTAATGTATTGTTGGTTCTAGCTAATTTATTAAATGCATTCACATATTGTTCAGCAATACTAAGAGAAGCAGCATTCGGTCCTAAATCTTTCTGTAAAGCTTCAGCTACAAGTTTCAAACCACCAGATCTAGCTTCGGCTACTGCTAAAATTGCTGCTGCTTCACCAGCAGCTTTATTAATTTGTTCCTGTCTTTCAGCTTCAGATGCTAAGATTCGAGCCTTTCTTTTACCTTCAGCTACGTTAATATCAGCTTCTCTTACTCCTTCAGATTCTAATATAGCAGCTCGTTTTTTTCGTTCAGCTTCAACTTGCATTTGCATAGCTTCTTGTACTCTAGGTGGAAGTTTAATATCTCTAATTTCATAACGTAAACACGTCATACCCCACGCTTCACTAGCTTTATTAATAGAATACACGATTGATGTATTTAAATTCTCCCTTTCTCGAAATACTTTATCCAGTGATATTTTACCCAATTCTGATCTCATAGTTGTTTGAGCTAATTGAGTGATAGCAAATTCAGGATCTTCTACACCGTAACTTGCTAAATATGGATCAATAATTCTTAAATATAATACGCCATCAATATTTAGTGTAACATTATCTGAAGTAATAGCACTCTGTTTAGGTATATCTACTGCTATTTCTTTTAAACTTTGTACATACTTTACTCTATCTACGATGGGTATCAATACATTTAAACCAGGCTCGAGTATTCTATGAAATTTACCCATTCGTTCTACAATCCATGCCTAAAATTTGTATTATTAAATATCATTTAGATTGTTTTAAAATTACTTACTTCTTGTTGTGGTACAAACATAACAACTGTATTCACAGGTGTATAAGACTTTTGTCTAACGGAAACATTGCGTGCAGTATTAGTCAGAAGTTTTTGCTAAAATTAAAAAATCTTACGTATTCGCAAGTAATGTAAAAATATAACTTACATTTAATATAACTTTACACAGATTTCTGGAAGTTGAAAACATTGCATTTAAGTAAATACACTATGGCAACGGTAAAATAAATATAAAATTGTTGTATTTTACTGTGTATAAAACTGACGGCTAGACAAATAACCTATAAAAATAATAATACAACATGTCCTTGACTAGTAGGTACAATAGAAAATATAAAATTCTAAATTTTTATTAAGTGCAGTTAATTAATTAGATTACGCTCTATTAAAACTAATGTAATAATTAATTAAAAATACAATACCTATTAAATATTAAATACATAATTAAAGTTTATAATATAGTTGTTGAGTTATTGAAATATACAAGACCTAAAATTGGTCTACTCTATTATAAGTAAAACTGTCAGGATAATGGAGTGGATTCGAACGGAAGAACGGATCAAGCGTACTTCTATCAAAATTTCAGTCACATATTTCTTTTTGTTTTGAAGTGTCTCGTGTGTAGATTTTAAAGAATTAGTATTTTCAATTTATATTCTGATCATTGTAAAATCTTTGGAGTGGTAACTTACATCACTAAACAAATTTGAACCAGATAATTGAAATTCCCGCGTTTTGAAGGCATATCGATTCCGGTTCTGCCATTTCGTTTTTGATCACTGCGGCGCAGCAGATCAGCAAGCACCAGTCTCTTTTCTGAGTGTGCTTATTCTGTTCGTGAAGTGTGCTTCTTTAAAAATAGTATACACGTAAGTTAAATAGTTTTTTGTTATAATTAAACTTTTTTTATATAATAGTTACTATTATCTTTCTACTGATAAATAAAATAAAGGTGTGCTTTCGGTTGATAGTGTGCTTTCGTTCTATAATAAAGACCTTGTAAATGGTGGCTTCCACCTTGAACATTTTCTAAGAAAAGTACGCCCCATATTAATTTAAGATACTTATTAATAAATTTAAACTAAAATATTATGTTTTTGATAAAGATTAGATTAGTTATAGTGTACTATAAGTCGATGACCTGCTTTCATAATATTATGCCGTTATTCGCCACATACCAATCATTTAACTTCTCCCTTATATTCTTTATTTTACATGACTCATTCTGTTAACTTTACACGTCATTATTTTGAAATTAAACTCTTCAATTTTAATATTAAGCAATACGTATCTAGTAGGTACTTGCAAATGGTCGCCAACAATATAATACCTATGTTGAAATATGGACAGTTTTCAGTTATTTTGAAATAATTGCTTAGTTGTGGTATGTGGTTGAAACTGTTCCAGTTTTAATCAAAATAACGAAGTTAATTTTATTAATATTAGCACACTTTTAAGAAGGTTATGTTAGGTTTATACCACAGCGTGGTTGTTTTAAAGAATTGTTCAGATATGAAAAATAACTGTTATAGAGGTATTTATAATTTATTGCAATCTATAAACAGTTTTCAAAACTTTGTGTGTTAAAGTATCAAGAGACGCAAATAGAGATAATAACCTTCATAGATAGATTTATAACTCAAAGAACTTGTATTGAATAGTTTTATAACAGAATTCCTAGAAACTTTAATACAATAATGAAATTCATTTACCTAAAGCAATTGAAACACAATTTTGTTGTTATTCTTTGAAAGTTTTTACTGTTCTATAGGTTGACAGAAAAACGTTTATACTTAAACAAGAATTACAAGTTCTAAGAAAGCTCTTTTTTTTTTGAAAAGTTTTACTACATGTTTCTGTTCAACATTTGTTTTTGAGAGAACTTTCAACATTTAGAGAATGTAATGTGTTAGAAAGATAATTATAAAGTTTTAGCAATTTTGGTAAACATTTATTACTGCATATATCAAATTTTTGTCATTAGTTTTTTATTTTACAGAAATTTTTGTATGAGTCAAAAGGTAGAAAAACCAGTTCTATCCGGTCAACGCATCAAGACCAGAAAAAGAGGTAAAATTTTCTTTTTATTTATACAAATTTTCCTAAAACATTGTAAATATTTTTTACATATCGAAATTTAGACAGTACAAACCAGTAAAAAAATATTTTTAATGAAGTGTTTATCAACTCGAATATAATCATTGTTTAAACAAATATAATTACCATTGGTGATAATTAAGAATATTATTTAAACATTTAATTTTCTGCTTGTGATTAAATAATGATTGATCGATCTATTTTTATTTAGATGAAAAAGAGAGGTATGATCCAACTGGGTTTAGGGATGCAATAATCTCTGGACTCGATAAATGTTCTAACGATTTTGAAGCTATATCTCGATATTTGGACGGTGCTGGTAATAAATTAGATTATCGTCGCTATGGCGAAAGTCTCTTTGATATACTCATCGCTGGAGGCATTCTGGGTAAGAATATATTACTTTTGTTTTTGTTTGTTTTGATACATTGAACCTTTACTTGGTATGAATCATTTTATTTACTAAAAATGACTAGTTTCTTTCTTGGAAGTAATTACCTGTCTATATAGAGAATTCGTAGTATACTATTATTATTTTATGGGTCTAATAGATTATTATGGAGATTTTAGAGCGTTTTTTTTTTTAATTAGTTCCAGGAGGTACACTTTCACAAGAAGGTGACGGACCATATAGAACAGAGGCATGCATTTTCAATACACCGAATGAAATCAATATGGAAATAATGAAAAACTGGGAACAGGTGTTT
This sequence comes from Altica lythri, assembly GCA_964028335.1. Lineage (NCBI taxonomy): Eukaryota > Metazoa > Arthropoda > Insecta > Coleoptera > Chrysomelidae > Altica > Altica lythri. Next base: position 7,110,655 of record OZ034809.1, read on the forward strand.
ATAAAACTCATGCGACGTTATAAGTATTTGGAAAAAATTTTCCAGGACGAAATCAAGAAAATACTAATGTTTGTAAAGTATTTCCTACCGTCCGATCGTAAGAAGTTATCTGTGATGGTGTACATCTGGATAGCAAATGGTAGTATACCATTTACAGCTGTTCTTGTCTTGAATAATTCGCATCTTGTGAAAGATAATTTAGCATTGGACTTTCTTATCGATGTGTTCAAAGCATGGCGTCAAGAAAAAGGCGTTAATTCACTTCATTCTGCTATTAAAAAGTCCAATATTGAATCTCATCTTACGAGTTTCATTCCTGACACTAAACAGTCACAGCTGTACTTCCGTAATGCCTTTCAGGTAATAAAATTCATTAATTTTAATATGAACTAGGTTATTATAATGTGATTTTACTTTCAGGATAACGGTTTAGAGGAAATACTAAAATTATACAACGACCAGCACCAGCAACTAGCCAAGAAAGAGCTACAGGTGCTTCTGGCTGATAGCCTCGGTGAAAGTAAACCTATTCGTGATATAATTAATGAAATCAAAGAGATTGCCTCGAGAGATAATATTTTAGAACATGAAAGTGTTTGTATTATATGGACAACTGTTATGGACATTCCAGAATGGTCTAAAAAAGAGGTAAAACACCTTTTATTTTATTTAATCTTTTAAAGTTCTTATTGTTGTATTATTATGGCCACCAGTCATCCCTAAGGATTATGAGGAGGACAATAGATTGATAAGAAAATGATTTTTGTCACATGAGTTAAATAACTGACTTTCGAATGTATTTCTACTGAATGGATATACTTTTTATTTGCACAAATATTTTTTTTTGTCTTTAAGGATTTAGTTTGATTAAATCTTTAATAACCTTAAACATCCAGTATAATTTCAAGGATTAAAATATTGAAATTTTAATCCTATAAAAACTGGATAACATAAAATAACACCTATACTGGCATTGATCGATTTTAGTTTGATCGATGTTATCAAGCGTTGTAACATTTATTTTTGAAGTAAAACTTGTTTAGGCGCGACTAGGGGTAACTCAGATTTTTTTCTGACGGAAGTAACGGTGTGACGTCAGTTATGGGAGGAGCTTAAAAACCTTTCCAAACAAAACAAATTTGCATTGACATTTTAGTGGAATTAAGGTTATGTTTTGTTTAGAAGTTTATAAATTTTATTATGGTAATCTTGTAATTAATTATGTATTCTTTAACTATTAGATACTATTCTGTTCGAGTAAAAATGGTGTTGTATTATAATCTTCTTTCAAATAAGTCTTACTTCAATCTCTTACTCTTTTTTTTTTTAAATAAATATTGAAAATGAATATTTTTAAATAGATTTTTCATTATTTTTAGGAACTCGTAACGGAACAAGCAGTACGACATCTCAAATTCTACACGAGCCTTTTTGCCGCATTCACCGAGTCTGCACGATCTGAATTAAACTTACTGTTAAAAGTCCAAGACTATTGTTATTCGAATATGACTTTTATGAAGGCTTTTCAGAAAATTATTATGTTGTTCTATAAGACCGACGTGATCTCAGAACAAACCATTTTGAAATGGTACAAACAGGATTATAATGTTAAAGGCAAAATGATGTTTGTTGAACAGATGAAAGAGTTCATTAATTGGTTACAAAATGCAGAGGAAGAAAGTGACTCCGAAGGTGAAAGTGAATAAGTATGTTATCATTTGTTTATTTGTTACATAACTTTTGAGTTACTTCATATTTTTGATTTTGAGTGAAATATCATATGCACTATCTCAAATTTGGACGGTTGATTTATTGATAAATTAAACAATAAGATTTATAACGAGTGGATCGACTTGCACATATGCAATATGGTCTATCTTCCCCATCTTCGGTTCTTATTTTTCTTTGAGATACCAAGTTGGTATAGCAACCATAGTATAGCCTCCCAAGAGCCCCGATATGAACCCTATCGAGCACTTGTGGGTTGAACTAGGGCATCGAATTAGGTCTCGTTAGATTGTTCCACAAAATTTTGTTGCTTTGGGTGATGCAATTTTTGAAGAGAGGAATGATATTCCTCAGGAAAGGATTGCAAACCTAATTTATAGCATGCCGAGAAGAATTGAGTCTTTAAGAAAATCAAGAGGAGCCAATACCCGATATTAATGATTGTTGTTGGTGTTATGTTCTCGATATTATTGTTGTTGTTCTGTTAACTTAATAAAATTCTTAATTAAAGCAAAACTTTACTTGAAAGCCTCTATCTTTTGAACCATCTAAGATAGAGAAATGATTTACAGACCAAAAATGTAAGGGAGGTTCTACTCAACATGCCCATAAAAGACTTAGTACGACTAGAGTAACAGCAACGTTCGTTCACAGGGTGTAAATAACGTAAAAAACGTGTACTTGTTATTTAAGCAATACTGGCTACAAACCTAAAATTATTAAAACCTCTTATAACCGCGTCGTAATACCAAAGAACCATTCTCTAAAATAAAAAAAGAATCATTGCAATCGGACCACCAACTCAAAAGTTTTGAAGGTTTTTATTTTACAGCAGGACTTGCTATAAACCATCCCAATTATTTTAACTAAATATCATCTGTGAAGTCACCTTCAAATAGAGAGTTTACACCACAAAGTAAAAATGTACTTTTTAAATTTGAATTTTCTATTTTATTTACTTCATTTATGTGTATATTCAGTATGATACTAATTTTGAACTATTTATATTTATTTGTGTTGTTTTATTTCAGATAAATGGGTTTGTTGGTTTTGAATAAATATCAGTGCCACCTATCATTGCAAAATATGGAAGTAGCATTTTTTCCAATGTATTCAAATTATAATGTATAAAAATTTCTGGTGCCTTACTATGTTGGTGTGTGGCAGGCAATAGTTGATTGGGGACATGTAATTGACCTCATTAAAATTTATTACTTCAATAATTATAAATAAAAAAAAATATTAGTACAAGGGAAAAAATGATATTTGTCTGAATTGTCGCCAATAAAGTCATAACTCAATGTTATATATTAATGATTTATGGTCAATTTTTTTAATATACATGAAATTTTAATAAAACGAGTTTTATTTTGTCAAAATTTGTATTAATTTTTTTCTTATTAATAAAACACTATATTTGCAACAATATTTTTTTTATTTCTTAATAGAGAAACAGATTTAATAATAATTCTACATAGTAGTATTATATCAAAACTGAAATTTTGTTTTACATTTAGGAAATTCTTGGAGAATTAATTCAGTTTTATATTTCTAAAAAGAAAATTGAGTTTAAATATATCACAACAAAGAATATTTCTTTACAATTCAAATTTATCACATACACTTTTTTTAATCTTATAACTAATCAGTTTTTAATAAATATACTCAAAATTGCACTAAGAAATATCCAAATATGCATATATTAAAAGTTGAATGCTTTATATGTGGCCACAACATAAAAAATTCTTTTACAACCCGACAAGTATCTCGTGAAATAAGGTGAACAAATTTGAAAGTGGGGATATGATGGTCGTACACCAAAAACCATTTGTGTGGTAGGTGGTAGTCTTTATGCTGTGAGCATCTCTATTGCCTTGTTCATACTTAAAAAAGCCAATATTACTGTGATCATCAACATATTGACAACATTGTAAAAAATTTAAAATCTGTGTTAATGTTCAGGTATATTCCATCCAAGAACGTATTTAAGAAGGATGCTCCACCCCCCATGTTGAACCTATGAGCTGCCATGTGCAATGAAAACGGAAGCAATGTGAGCAAGGCGATAGACTGGACTGGCGCAAAGAGCTACTGCGCATTAGCGCTGTCTCTGTTCTTCTCACGATACGTTCTTGGACTTGACTTCTCACTCTTGAATAAGTAATGAGAAAGAAAGAGACGGCGCTAATTGCGCAGTAGCCGTTTGCTCCAGTCCAGTCTCTCGCCTTGCCCACATTGCTTCCATCTGGCACGCATACCCCTTGCTTGGTAGCAAGTGGAGCATCCTTCTTAAATACGTTCTTGATTCCATCCTAGTCTGGCCGAATACTTTCTCTTTCTGTGCACTGGAAACTCCGCCTTGTCACGAGATACTTGTTAGACTGTATAGTTGTAAAGATGAAAAAATTAACAATATAAATACTAAATAAGCATATGTTGTCACATTAAAAAAAATATATATAATATTTAAACGCGTCTCAAAATATGTGCAACCAAACCTCCGAATATATACAAATTTAATATATAAATAAAGCTTTTTGTTCATATATAAATATTAGGTACTATTAAGATGATATTCACCGAGTTAACGATGATTATTTCCTTCGATTCAAATTAACCAATAGAATTTCATAATTTTTTAAAATTGGACCAATCGGAATTAAATATCAGCGACTATTGCACTAGAACCATGGGGACCGAGCATCAACTGTAGAGGCAGCACTTTGACTGAAGGCCGCGCGCCCTAGTGCGGAAATTAGGAATTAAATGGGCAAAAATTTATTAATAACAAACGTCATGATTAATAAATAATAGAAAAAAAATTAAATACAGATTTCAACCGAGAATTAATAATAATATTCGTGATCAAAATGTCTTTTCACGAGACACCAATGTCAGTTAACAGAAAACGATAAAATTTCACAGATAAATTTATATACCGCTCTCTGCGAGACTTTTCTGTACAGGCTTTTATACAACATGATTTTATTGATAAAGACATCGTGAATAATTTAAAAATTTATTTTAATAAAAGGTAAATAAACAATTTATCACATACTATTGGTTAATATTTTTGCCCATAAGTTTACAATTTCTATCACCAGAGAGGCGTGACGGTCTAGAGGCTCGGTCCCTATATCAGCAGCTATTTCTCTAGAGATATAGTCACGTCAAATATAAATGTCAAATATTTGTCAGTTTAACAACGGCTCGGGAAATAATCTTCCTAAATATAACACGACCTTGATTAATAGTCTGCAATTATTGTCGTTGCTAAATTTCTCGAAAATTTCACAATTTATTTCGACATAATTTAACATTAATAATCAAAGATTAAAGCCCTCGAGCTAAAGTTCTCGGGCTTTAATCAGATTATTAATGTCAAATTATGTCTCAACAAATTGATACTCAAACATTCTCGAAATCTAGATACCACAAAAATAGCCGACTATAATCAAGGTCTTGTTATATTACCCTTGATTACACAACTGTGAATTTTAAACGAAAAATAATTAAATTTTAACTTAAAAATGATAACTCGATGTTAAATTAGTTAAGATTCGATTCTACAATTAGTCACAAATACACCATTTTAGTTGAAAAATAAATTAGAGCTATGCTCTTATATAATCCTATTCATAAATAAAAAGTAAATATTTTCAATTCACTTACATATAAAAACAAGCAAGTTTTTTAGTAAAACATAGTAACAATAAAAAAATATAACAATATTATTCTTATTATAATAAATATGTTGTATTCAATACAAATTGATACAACATGTTTATTAATATAAACCCGATTATAACTAAAAGTAAATTCCAATCATGATGTACCATACTTTCCATTTTCGAAAACACCTTTACGGAAAAATGGTGAAAAATTTATCAAGGCAACTTTGGTAATAGGCCCACCATAAGCTAATGGACAGGATGGGTGATTTTTACATACTTCAATTAATCTTCGTAAATATAACTCCAATTGGCGTTTTCTAGATTGAGCTACTGCTTCGGTATTTGAGAAAAGAATTTTCGACGGAAAAGGAATAGAAGAAACCTAAAAATATAGAACGTTTATAATGAGTAATTCATTTTTTAACAGAAAACAAGAATAAAAAAATTCTATTTTAAATATACAAAAAAACTTGTTGAAGAGCTGATAATCTCAGTACCAACTTCTTATAAATATTGTTGTGAATGTTTTTACAACAGAACTATTCATGACATTTATTTTTTAAAGATTAGCTTTGACTACGATTGTGGTGGTTCATTCTGGAATTCGAATGGAATTTAACGAATGACCCGAGTAATGTTCGCTTCCAAATCATATTCGGCGTATCTATGTAAACTTTGGACATTATGTAACCCCACAGGAAAAAACTATAGATATGTGTATCACATGATCTAGTTGGGTAATTCACTGGTCCAAATCGTGTTCATTGAATTGTTTTCGCAATAAATCCATAGTTGCACGGTCGAGTAGCTCCGTCTTATTGGAACCAAATGTGATGGAAATTACGGGTTTCAATTTCATGCAACAAATGGTCCGTTATCATTATTGGATAACGGGTGTCATTCACAGTTACGTTCAGGTCAACTTCATTTAAAAAGAAATAAGGACCGAAGCCCATAAATCGCACCAAAACAAACCGTTGTTTTGTCTGGTTTTAATGACAGCTCTTGAACCTGAACTGGTACTTCTTTATTTTGTTTATAGCCATTAAGCTAGAAACGGGTATTATCACTAAACAAAATTTTAGTCGAAAACATTGAATATTCTTCAAGGTTTTCAAAAGCACAAAGACTGAAACAATGAACATTTGGTCGCCTTCAGTACTAAAATGAAATGTATACTTTCAATCAAAGATCCTTACGTAAAATACAAAAAGTTGTTATATATGATGAACCCAGCAAAGAATGACATTCTTAGCTACCGCTGTTATATTTTTTCACTTTGTGCTGGATGCGGTCTATTTGGTCGCATATTACCCAATACTGAAAATTGGGTTTCAAAATTTTCATCGGTATAACCTTAGATGGATGATTTGATGAAAATTATTACCTGTTTTCAATGATTTATCAAACTAAACTGTAAACTTTTATTTTATCAGTATCTATTCATGGAGTTAAGGAAATAACTTGGAATAGGCTTTACTTACTTTATCTCTATATCGAGATTTCATTGCTAAATGTAGATCTCTAAATCGACTATATCTTCTTAAAATTGTCCACCGATCATCAACAACATTTATTCGTACTTCATATTCATAATGTGTCTTACTCCCAGCTCCTCGAAGGCAAAAACTGGTTATGGACACAATAGCATCACAATCACTATCTAAAATTTATTAAAAATTAAATTGAAGAAGTTATTTTAATACTTCTATTGTAATTCTGGTACCTAATGATTATTATTTTAGTACTGATACACATCTTTGGTATTACACTTACCAATATTAATAGCTGGCATGGATCGGTACATATTATAGGCCATAATGGGTGTTAATCTTTGGCCACGATTTTGTAACGTTGGTGAAAAGAGAGCTGATGTGGAACAAGTATGTGAGGGTCTAATTGGACTTGGACTGTCAATATCTTGAAGAGGATGCTCTGAAGTTGGAGATAATGAAGAAGTACAACCATATTTGATTGCCATATATTGCCTTTGCAACTCTTGCAACACCTACAAATTAATTTTATAAACAAAGTAAACTTTATATGTAAAATATAAAATGAACAATTAGTTATTAACGAATTTATGATATTTATATAAATAATTTAATAAATTATCACTATTTATTTATTTATTTGACGTTAAAAAAATACATCTCCAGATAGTTGATTTAATATAAATTTAAACAATAGTGAGTATTAATAAAGTTAAATAATAAGTCAGACCAACACATTGCGCTAAACAACAATAATTCTCACATTCTTAGATCAATAGACAATACTTACTGCAATTTGATTATCTATATGAATTTTTAAACAATTCCCATCCAAATTTCTCATAATTAATTGTTTTTGTTGTGTTATTCTTTGCGTTAATCTTCTTAAATACATTTCTGTATCTTTCCGTTTTTTCTTATTTGTTGGTGAACGATTTTCTATTGAACTAGTAGATTGTGAATCACTAACCACCACCTTTTAATAACAAAATACAAACATAATAGAAAGACAACAGACATTTTGATAAATGAAAAAGAAATTATGTGCTATATATACAATGATTATAAACTGTGCAAATACTAATAAGATCATAGTTTAGTTTACCTTATCTTCATTACTGGATAAATCACTTTCATCTTGTGGTCGTGAAGATGTTCTTAATTCTACACCACTATCACTCATTAATGGTTCTAATTTTGTATCAGCTAAACGTGGAGAACATGTATTGGGTGCTGTATGATAAGTAGTATCACTACTAAGTGTTTCTGGTAATTTTTCAATACTACTCGTATAGTTTACTTCACACGAATCAGGACTTTCCACTGAATTAACTTTTTTTAAATTTAATGTAAGTCTAAAACAAATATAAATTAGTTATTGGAATCATATTTTGGTACCTAATAACAGAAAAATCCTTTACTGTAATCTAATGTTGATACGACAAAAATTAAGGAAAAATAATCATATTCTTACCCTTGTTTCTTTTGTTCAATTTTTTTCAACTCCTCTTCGGTTCTTTTACATAGTTCTTGTTTTAATTTTTCTAAATCATCATTTTTATATTCGTCTTTGGTTAGAGATTTTTGTTGGTCAACAAGATCCACTATTTTTCTATCTAATAACTCTACGCTTCTTTGTCGTTCACATAATAATTGTACTCGTCTGTTTAGTTCTGCTTGAAGTTCAGCTAATTCTTTTCTCTGTTAAAAAAATAAGGTTTTAAAAAGTTTTTTTTATTGATAACGATATTACTTACATGTTTATTAACTATATCTTTAATAATGGAAGAACCTGATACATTATTAAAAATTTCAATTAAATGATCATTTTCTTGAGGTAGTAATGTAGTGCCGTTTGATTTGGATACTAAATCCTAAAAATATTTTTTAAATATTAACAAAATATACAAATATAAGTGAAAAAACAAAAAAAAAATAAATAAAAATCACCTGGAATTTACTTTTAGCTTCTGGATAAGGAAATAATATTTCATTAGCATTTGAACAGATTAATTCACAAACATCTACAAGTTTTACAAAAATGTCATCTTTCATATCCTGCATTATCATACATTCGTTTTCTATCTATGAAAAAGTAAATAAAACTAAATAAAATAATAATAATAAAAATAATAACATAAAATGTAACAAGAATGTTTTAGTGGGGCCAAAAACCCCAAACTTATCAGCGTATTAAATATTAAAAATTACTTCTGATATTGTAGTCTTTCTCTCCCTCTCCAAATTTTCTCGATGCAAAATTAATTCCTTTTCTTTACTTTCTAATTCCATTTCTTTTCTTTTTTGATTTGCAGTTAAGGTTCTCCAATCTTCTTGCAATTGAAGTGACTAAAAAATTAAAATGCGAGTAACAATTTTGGTATTGAGGTATTTTATATAATGTACTAACTTGCTGTGCAAATTCTTTTTGGACAGACATTTTTTCCATTTCGAGTTTAGCTTGTGCTTCTTCAAGACTTTTCCTCTTTTGTTCAAAAATTTCTTGTTTCTTTTCGAAAGCTTCTTGTACTTTTTCAAATTGTTCTTTTTCTTTTTCTAGATTAATTCTTTCATTTTCAATTTCATGTTTACTATCGTTACGATCATCGTCAGTAGACCTAAAAAAAAAAGATAATTATTATTATTATTATTCCATTCAATATTTCTCTATATATATATATATATATTAACTTACATAATCTGTAGATTTTCCATAGAAACCGCCAGATCTGGAGTCGACCAGCTTAATAAACTTAAACGGGATAAATTATGAGTTTTCTCGCCTTTTCTCAATTCAGCTGCCTCTGCAGGGTCATTAAATCTAAAATAAGGCATTTTTGTTGATAAATGCCCAACAGAACTGATTATATTTATAAATAAATAACGATAACCGTAAATATTAATTTCATGTTATCTATAAAGTGTTGTCTTTCTCTTTGTGTTATTTATGTAATATTATCAAATCTATAAAATTTAGAAAAAGATTTATATTAAATTGTATACAAAATTATACCTAAACACATGTGCTTTGCCCAAAAATATAATACATCCTTGTGATAATCTTGCAGGAGATTCTAATAAAGTATTATTAAGCATAACTTGTGCTCCTGTATGAGGAATTAAAGTAGCTACACCATTTTCAAAAGTTATTGTACAATGTTTTGGTTCCATTCCTGTTCCACGAAGTTCTATATCTTGTTTTATATCAGATTCTTCAGTTCCTATAGTGGTTTCACCTTCCTAAAAATGTATGTAAATTAAATTCAAATTTTAACAAGATTTAAGAATATATACTTTTAAATGATAAAGAGTAACACCAGTTGTTAATGGATCATCATCAATAGCAACTAAATGTGGTCTATCAGAATCTAAAACCACACCAGGGCCAGCTTTTCTTAAACCAAGAGCTCTTTGTTCTCTTAATATAGCTTGAGCTTCTCTCCATTTTCCTGTCCATTCTTCAGTGAGTTCCTACGATAATTAAACAATAGAAAACATTTATATTCACTATATTTACTAACCTTTTCTTTAGCTTCTTTTTGATGTAATTGAGCCAACATATCCGATCGTTGTTCACAAAACATCAATGCACGAAGTTTACTAATTTCATCCCTCAATTCTCTAATTAATTTAACGTTAGGATCCTCATTAACAGTAGGTTTATTAATGATATTTTTCGCTCTGTTCGCGTACCGCAAAGTGCTTAGTGTTTCACCATAGTTGCAGTCTAAAAAATAATTAAAATGCAATAATAAAACACTATAAAATATAATCGTGCCTATAAAAATAACATCACAATGTGTAGTTTGCGTTCCATTGAGGTAAAGAATTTTTTTAACAAAGCTGGAATATTTTTTTGTTTAAAATTGAAAATCTATATATTTCTGATATGATGGACCAGTGGTGGGCAAACTTTTTAAATGAGGAGTCACAAAGTTTAAGAAAATTTAGAAAAGGGCCACAATTATAGAAAAAAAATTATTAATTAACAATTAATGAAATTTATTTACCTGCAGGACTAATAGCAGCAATCATAATAGTTTTCGAATTACCTCCAAGACTATCTTTTAATAACCAGGTAAGAACAGAATCTCTATATGGTATAAAAATAGATCTTTTATGACTATTTTGATCCGCTAAAGCAGATATCACAGAACCTAGAGTCACTAATGATTTATTAATGTAGGCTCCTTCTTTCAATCTTTGACCAGTCGCTCCAGTTGCATCTGCTCGTTCGCTACCAGCTAAATCAACTAAGTGAATCTATAAGAATAACATAAATAAATAAAAACACATAATTTGAATACTTACGAAAACTTACTTTAGATACAGTTTCACTAGGGACTCCATCACAATAACTAGCCTGAACAAAAGTTATAGTAAAAATAGCATGACTTCTACTACTAACATCATTCATATTAGTAGCTGCCGTAGTCCGATGAGAATTTCCTCTACAAATACGCATTATAAAATTATTAAAAAAAAAGGGAATTTTTACTTTTCTTACCTCTCCATGCATTCTTGAATGTGTCCATAATTTGTTACAAGACACGTAGTAAGTCCCTGAACGTGTGGTCCTTTTCGTGGATCTTCGCGTACTTTTAAAGAACTACCATCTCTACCTCTTAAAAGATCTGCTACACGTTCTTGATATATTTCCAAATAACTAACTTGAACTTTGTGAGTGGTACCTCTTTTAGAATTTTCTGACATTCGTTCAAATAATGCTTTACAAATTCTAGGTATTAGACCTTGGTTTTCAGGTAAGCCCATCATTGTAAAAGTTTTTCCACTTCCTGTTTGTCCATATGCAAATACACAAGCGTTATAACCCTCAAAAGCACAGTCTATTACTTCTTTTCCTAAATCATTATACACTAATTCTTGTGATGCGTAATTATTTGTTTTGTTGTCAAATGACCAGTATGAATAATCAAAAGTAAACTCTTTATATCGAATATTTTCATCCCTTGCATTTGCCTGAAATATACGTGTTTATAAAATTTTAATTTAAAACTAATTTGTCTTACTTTTGAGTTTAATATACCCGTAGTTTTTCCTTTCATTTGAATTATTAATTGGGCATCCATATCTTGTTCCCTAAAAATGATTTACTCTAAAAACTACTTTAAAAGGTATTTAAAAAATTTGATAAAAAACGCCTACGATCTTGAAAACATATGCAACATATTTAAACATAATTATACAACCTGTTTACTAAATTTAGTAATAAATTACATATGGCACTTCCATTAACTATAATTTAACACAGCTTTAACTACTTTTTTATTTAAGTTCAATGTACTTTTTGTGCATTCAACCATTACTTACTTACCTTTGATTAAAAGGTCGTACTCTAACAGCAACTTTTACAGATGCCATGTTAAAATAATTGTTTTAAATTATCAAAAAAACACATTCACTTAACTTAAGAATAAAAATATTTAAACATTTTTAGATTTTACAAAACATTACACCTTAATTCGTATTCATACGGAGCTTATCATCACAATCACATCATCAAACAAAAACAACTGTCACTGTCATTGCAAATGATCTCTTCTTTTTGTTGTATTTTGACTATTAATTAAAAAAAAACTACATTATATATTTAATAAATAAAGTAATTATATTAAAAAAAATACATAGAATTTGTTGTTGCGTGTAAATAATAAATAATATTAAAATTAATACACTAGCATATTAAAAATTTTGAAAATCTGTGGTGTCTGAATACTCATATTAAGTAAGACCTATTGTTTATTTAGATTAATGCAACACAGGTGGTATTTTAAAATATGTGTGGTATAATATTAATATTTTCTAAACGAATCAACAAAGAAACGAATTTGTCGGATCTGGTACTTATTATATAATATTATGTATTAGAATTTATTAATTGCTTAATAATTCATTGTGTAGGTTGATATATTTTTAAAAAATATTGCAAGAAGAGGTCCTGATTCTTTAGATATTCAAAAGTTTACAACAGAAAATGGTATTAATTTAGTGTTTGCAGCAAGTGTTCTTTGGTTACAAGGAAAGTACTTAACAAAACAACCTGTTACAAGTAATGATTCGATTTTTATATATAATGGTGATATATTTGATGGTATACCTAAAGATGTTAGGTTAGAAAATGGAGATACAACGTATTTTTTTAACGAATTGAATAATACCGAAAATATTTATGATTCTATTAGTGAATTTCAAGGTCCGTATGCATTTATATTTTTTAAAAAATCTATGAATCAACTGTGTTTTGGAAGAGATAAATTTGGTAGACGTAGTTTATTAATAGGTAAAAGTGAGAATGAATTTATATTATGCAGTGTTGCTAAACAAACAAACGGATTTAATTTTATAGAACTACCATCAATTGGTATATTTATATGGGATTTTAATACTGATATTTTAAATCTTTATCCTTACATTATAAACCAAAGTTTTAAATCCAAGTTAAAAGAGTTAGAAGAATTTTTAGAAATAAGTATTAATATTCAGAAAAGTGAAGTGAAATCTAATATAGATTTTATAGAACCAAATATGGAAGAAATTGAGATTTATAATAGTTTAGAAAATTTAGAAACTGATTATATATTTCAATCTTTACTTAGTAATAAAAGTTGGTTTAGTAAAGTTACAAAATTACATAACTTACTAGAAACTGCTGTCGAAACACGAATATCGAATCAACCAAAATTATGTAAACTTTGTATAAACAATAATAACTGTTCTCATGCATCAGTAGGAATATTATTCTCTGGGGGTGTTGATTGTTCAATTCTAGCATTATTAACAGACAGATTTATCGAAAAAGAACAACCAATTGATTTATACAACGTATCATTTGATGAAATAAATAATTTCCTTAGTCCTGATAGAAAAACAGGTCTTGAAACTTTGGAAGAACTAAAAAGAATATGTCCGAAACGGAATTGGAGATTTGTAGGTATAAATATTGGTAAAAAAGAATTGGATGATACACGAAGTAAACATATAGGAGATTTAATATATCCTTTGAAAACTATTTTAGATGATAGTTTAGGGTGTAGCTTATGGTTCGCTAGTAGAGGAATACAAGATTCCAATTGTAGGGTAAGTATTTTATTATTGTAGAAATTCTCAGCAGAAAATTTAGTTTTTAAACTGGAATATAAAAGTTTTCGCTTATGTCAGCACTCTCAGAGTGCCAAATGCCGTTTTTTTATTGTTTAAAATCTGTAGGTATTGTTGGTTGGTATGGGAGCTGATGAACTATTCGGAGGATAAGTTTTCGCTTATTTCAGCACTCTCAGAGTACCAAATGCCGTTTTTTTATTGTTTAATATCTGTAGGTATTGTTGGTTGGTATGGGAGCTGATGAACTATTCGGTGGATACACAAAACATCGAGCAGCATTTAAAAAAGAATCATGGTTTGGTTTGCATACTATACTAAATTCAGATTGGGATAATTTGCCATATAGAAACTTAGCAAGAGATGATAGAGTAGTATCAGATCATGGAAGACAATTAAGAACTCCATATTTAGATGAAAATGTTGTTAATTTTGTTCGTTCTTTACACTGTTGGGAAAAGTAAGAATTATTTGCATTATAAACTGAAAAATAAATAAAAACCATTTTAGATCATATCCAAGTAATTGTTTACCTCATGGAGTTGGTGATAAAATTCTTCTAAGAAGTTTGGCTTATCATTTAGGGTTACAGAAAACATCTTCGTTCAAGAAAAGGGCTTTACAGTTCGGTTCTAGGATAGCTAATAAAAAAGAGGCGGCTAATGATATATCAACAAGATTAGGGCAAATAAAATAAAATAAAAACACTTGGAACTTGAATTTAAATGGACACAATGAGAGATTGATAGACCAGGGAAGTTCCGTTACTTATTTTTGTAACAATTTTTCTTTTCCGAATTTAACATTAAAAGATTGTTTTAATACTTGATAAAAAATATATTTTTAAAACACAAAACACAAATTTTAATTTTCTATCTTTACTTTATAACATCTAAACTCTACATTTTATTGAATTATAATTTAATAATAATAAATGCAAATATCTACTGAATTATTTAATTGCTTATACTAAAATCACTTTCAGAAACTTTACTTATATTCTGTTGTAAACTTTCAGTATCCGTATCCAACATATCCAAAATTTTATTAGTATTAGATTGCTTTTGATCAACATTTTCTTCTAGAGATTTACTGATAGAAATTTGAGTTGTATTAACATCAGGTTGTTTATTATCAGTATCTTCTTCCACTGATTGACTGATTGATATCTCTTCTCCAAAATGATCTGATATCTTACTTTCCGCTTGTACAGATTCACCACTTTCATGATATTGTTGGATATTTTGCTCTTCATATTGACCATTTTCATTATACTGTGTAAGCAATTGACCATTCTCATCATACTGTGGATATTGGTAATCATATTGAATCACTTGACCATTCTCATCATACTGAATCGGTTGACCAGTTTCATCAAAATGAATTGGTTGGTTATTCTCATCATACTGAATTGGTTGACCATTCTCATCATACTGAATTGGTTGACCATTCATATCGTACTGAATTGGTTGACCAGTCATTGGTTGATCATTCTCATCATACTGAATTGGTTGACCATTCTTATCATAATGAATTGGTTGACCATTTTCATCATACTGAATTGGTTGACCATTCATATCGTACTGAATTGGTTGACCATTCTCATCATACTGAATTGGTTGACCATTCTCATCATACTGAATTGGTTGACTATTTTGATCATACTGAATTGGTTGACCGTTTTCGTCGAATTGAATTGGTTGACCATTTTGATCGTACTGAATTTGTTGACCATTTTGATCGTAATGAATTGGTTGCCCGTTTTCGTCGTATTGAATTGGTTGACCATTTTGATCGTACTGAATTGGTTGACTGTTTTCATCGTACTGAATTGGCTGACCTTGTTCATCATATTGGATTGGTTGTCCATTTTCGTCATAATATATTTGCTGTCCATTTTCATCGTATTGGTTTTGTATTGGTTGTCCACTTTCTTCATATTGACTTTGTTGATGATCTTCATATCCGATTGGTTGGTTTTGTTCAGTTTCTTTGTAATATTCAGTAGTATCTTCTTGTTTGATTTTTTCATCAGGAACTACTGGTTCTTCATTAATAATTGTACTTTCTATAACATCATCACTTAAGCTTGTAGTATTATCAATTACATTTTCCTTTGGTGTTAACAATTCTTCTGTTTCTTTATTTTCCACTACTACATCTTGTTCTGAATTATTCGTATTATAATTATTAAAATGTTCTGCTTCAATAGTACTATCATTAAAATTTTGTACTTCTATAAAATCTTCAGTTTCGTTTGAAATTGATACATTATTTTTAGAAGAATCTTTTTCTTCAACAATTACTGATACATTATCTTGATCTTTATTTTTATCATCTTCTTTTTCTATATCGTTATCTTGTTTTTCATTAATATGGTTTGATTCGTATCGTAATTCATGTGAATCTTCGATAAATGTACGATTTTCGTTTTTAGCATCTATTTCTGGATATGTTGGTTTGGGTTCTGTATATTTATGTTCGTATTGTTTTTCTTCTTCTTCTTCTTCTTCTTCATCATCATCATTATCAGAGGATTTTAGTGTTGTAGATTTATGATCTGTTATTCCATTTTGTTCTTTTTTATAGTGTCGACTATAAATTGAATTCATAATATCTTCAGCAATAGATTGGGCTTTGTTTGAATCAAAGTTATCATGTAATCTATTCTTCATTACGTCTAATTTTTCTAGTTGTGCATTTTCAACCTTACGTTTTTCTATTAAATCTTTACATTTCTCTGTAGAGATACTTTCTAAGTATCTCTCGAGGATTTCCATTTTATCTTTATTTAACTTTTGTTGATCACTACTAGGAAACTCGTCTACAGTTTGTTGTCGTTTAGAAAAGAAATCTGATTGTACTGGTTTGGAATTTGGACGAGTTACTGATCGTTCCAAATAGTTTTGGTATTGTCTTCGTAAACTTTTAAAACGTTCAGTTTTACTTGTAAGCATGTCTATTCTTGTTTCAATCCGTTCTAAGGTCCTTACAATTTTTTCATTACGTTCCTGACGTTTTCTATCTTCTTCTAAAAATTTTTTATATTGAGATCGTAATTTTCTGTAATGAATTTGTTCCCTGGAAACAAATATGTTTACAATATAGGTAAATAGAAAATTGTAAATTTAGCTTACTCTTCTCTGGATTTTTGCATCATTTCAGAAAATTTTAATTCTAGTTTCATACGTTCTTCTTCACTAAAATATAATAAAAAAAAGGAAATAAGTTTATATATAAGGTAAGTGGAAAGTTTTGTTTTTTATAGATATAAATTTTATAAAAATCGGATTAGGGAGAGACTCCAAAGTGTTTGAAATTTCGTGTAGGGGAAGTCCCGATAAGCGACAGATTTGGATTCAATGGGATAACTTCATAAAAAAACATTTCATTTTTTTAAATATTTAATCGTTACAAAAATCCAAACTGGGAGGCTCCAATATCTGTTTCGCACATTGAATAACCTTGAGAAATATTTTCAGTGTGTGGCTCATTAGACTTACTAGTCTGTGATCTTCACATTTGGTTGAATTGTTCTTTTCAGGCAGGAAAATAAAGCTAGATGTGAGCCATTTAGGAAATTTTCCTGTTATCATAAACTTGATTAAAGAACTTTTGAAGCACCATCAGGCCATCGTTATCTACTAGTTTGAGCAACTCTGCAGGCCCCCGATCCGGTCCTACTGCCCTCTTATTATAATTGTACCAAATTTCACGAAAATCTTATTCTTCTTCTTCTCCTGTTTTTTCTCTACCAATTTTTTACTGTAACTGTTTGGTTCCAGTAAAGGTTTTCTATGGAATGGATGTCTTTTTGATCAATGTATTTGAATTAGCTTTGCATGTTGAATTTTCTCGAACGCTTTTTTGTAATCTATGAAGCACATTATTACGTTTTTCCTTTGATCATAACAATTCTGAACCAATACTTGCTTCTCTCGTACCCAAACCACATCAAAATCCAAACTGGGAGCCTCCAATATCTGTTTCGCACATTGAATAACCTTGAGAAATATTTTCAGTGTGTGGCTATTAGACTTACTAGTCTGTGATCTTCACATTTGGTTGAATTGTTCTTTTCAGGCAGGGGAATAAGGCTAGATGTGAGCCATTTAGTAGGAAGTGTTCCTGTATCATAATGTTGATTAAAGAGCCTTTGAAGCACCACCAGGCCATTGTTATCTTCTAGTTTGAGCAACTCGGAAAGCTCCTGATCGGGTCCTACTGCCCTCTTATTTTTTGAAGGTTTTTATTGCTCTACTAATTTCTTCAACTGAAATAGAAAGGCCAGACATATTTTCTTCTTGTTGTTCTCCAAGTTCAGGTCGTTCATCTATAAAGAGGTTACTGATATACTGTTTCCAGATCGTCTTCTTTTGTTTGTCGTCTTGTGATACTTATCCTTATCCATCCTCTATGTTAGAGAATGACTTTTTTCTGTATATCCCAGCTGTTTCTTTAACCTTATTAAATGAAGTAATTTTAATATTCGGGAAAGGTAATCTGTGGTAAACGATTACATGGAAAATTAGTAATATAATTTCAAAGTACATACTTTTGTTTATAATTGCAACAAATTTCATAAAAATCTGATTAAAGGAAGTATTTTTAATATTAGGGAGAGACGCTCTGTGTCCCATAAAAACTAATACAAACATTTCTGTCTGTACTCGATGACATAAACTCCGATTAATACTAAAATAGTGCAATTTGTAAAAAAGTGATTTCAGTATAACAAAATATATACTCTTATAATCAGAGATTCCAATTTTCATAAAAATCGGAACACAGAAAGTATTTTTAAAATCCGTGAACATCCCTCCGTGTCTGACACGAATATTCAAATTTTTTGTTCACTTTTCAGTAATGACTTTTTTTACTATTTTTACTTGTAAATTTATTACACATTTGGAAAAATTGGTAAAATTATTTAAAAATACATACATTTGTTTATAATCTTGTTAAATTTCATAAAAATCTGATAAAGGGAAATATTTTTAATATTAGGGAGAGACGCTCTCTGTCCCATACAAATTAATACAAACATTTCTGTACTCGATGACATAATCTTCGATTAATACTAAAATAGTGCAATTTGTAAAAAAGTGATTTCAGTATAACGAAATATATACTCTTATAATCAAATATTCAAATTTTCATAAAAAGCGGAACTCAGAAAGTATTTTTAAAATTCGTGGACATTCCTCCGCGTCTGACACGAATATTCTAATTTTTATTCATAGTTCAGTAGTGACTATTTGCAGTATTTTACTTTTAAATTAATTACAGATTGTGGAAAATTAATTCCGTAATTTAAAAGAACATACTTTTGTTTATAATTATACCAAATTTTATTAAAATCTAATAAAGGGAAATGTTTTTAATATTAGGGAGAGACACTCTGTGCCACATATTAATTAATTCAAACATTTCGGTACTCGATTACATAATCGCCTATTAATACCTACCAAAGTAGCGCAAACTTTAAAAAAGTAATTTTATCATTATAAAATGTATATTCTTATTATTTTAAATCTAAAATTTCCTGAAAATCGTAATCCAGAAAATATTTTTAAAATCCGTGAACATCCCTGTGTGTCTGATAGGAATATTCATATTTTTATTTAGTATTCTATACTGATCTCATACAACACTTTAATACTTAGTTTGTAAAAAGTAAGTTCATCATTAAGAAATATACTCTTTTCTTAATAAATTTATAAATTTTCATGAAAATCGGAGTAGGGAAACTATTTTTAATATTAGGGAGAAACAATTTTAGCCTTAATAAAGGTTTACTAACCTAGTTACTAAATTTACACCACCACAATAGTAACAATACAAACATTACAAAATTATAAAAATAATATTAATATAAACTTACCTTTTTCTTAACTTTTCTTGCAACTCAATAAATCTCTCGTAATACTCTGCCATTCTGGCATTTACTGTCAAATCCATGATAGTTTCTGTTTTTAATTTTTAACCAAAATTTATATAAAAAAAATCTGACGCTCTTCGTCACTTCGACTCTTAATACAAACAAAACTAACTCTATTGGAGGTCTAATGTGGTCTGGATTGTATAACAGAGAAATTCGTACAACTAATCAGTTTCCAGACCCATTATCGGTACAAAACCAA
This sequence comes from Altica lythri, assembly GCA_964028335.1. Taxonomy (NCBI): domain Eukaryota; kingdom Metazoa; phylum Arthropoda; class Insecta; order Coleoptera; family Chrysomelidae; genus Altica; species Altica lythri. The sequence goes on from OZ034809.1 coordinate 7,130,812, forward strand.
TTACTTTCCAAGTGTAACTGCAATTATCTGATGAATTAATCAGTTAAATTGCATTTGATACCAACACGCACAAGATTTCTTAGAATTTATAGATTCCCGCCAGGATATGCAATATATAATCACCACGTGAAGTTAGAAATTTTGAAATGAAATGTTTAGTTCTGAAGGATGAGTCTTTGTATAAGTATTCTGTATTTGCAAAACGAATTTTCTTCATAACAAGGACACACGCGATTTTATACTAACGGTACCAGGATAACAAGGATACGAACTTGACCTTAGATCATAATCATAAAAATAGATTCATATTCAAAACTGTTTAAAGCAGTGAAAAATGTAAATTTTGTTATTTAGTATAAATTTAAAGACCCTTGATCTCGAAAAGAATAAAAAGGGATAAACTTTTAACAAACAAACCATTTTTTTGTATTTTATTATCATTGTCTTCATGAACCTACTTAAGCGTTTAGTAGAGATAATAAAGGTCTAAAATCGGCCCTAACTCCGAAATTTAAAGGGCAAGACTAAAGATTCTTTTTGCATTCGATTCGTGAGAGCGTCAGGAAACTTTGTAACCCATTGCAATCATGTGATATTGGATGACTGGATACAAAAAACGCATTTTTAAAGTGCATTTCAAACAACAATTGGCGGAAAGGAGTTCAATTTGTTAATCGGAGATTTTTGGGATTACTGAAAACGAATGTTTACGTCTTCTACTGGAGTTTTCGGTTATATCGTTATATAATTAGTCAAAATTCCATACTTGGAGGTTTTTGGGCTCGCTGAAGACGAGTATGACACTAAAAGTGTTCACCGGAGTATCTGTTGTCCAGGATATCTACTGTTTACGTCGTGTCCTGGAGTTTCGATAATACAATTAGTCAAAATTCCATACTTGGAGGATTTTGGGCTCGCTGAAAACTAATTTGACAATAAAAGTGATCTATGGAGTATTTGGTGCCCAGAATACTTACCGTTTACATTGCCTCCTGGAGTTTTTGGTAAGATCGTTATACAATAGTCAAAATTCATAATTAGAAGGGTTTTGACATTAAATTGAAAAAAAATGGGTTTTATTTTCAATATATTCAAAGAAAGTCTAGGAGATGACCTAAAGGTTGCTGTGCGCAGCACTAGATACTCCGTACTCTTCGTACTAGACACTCTCAGCGAGCCCAAAACCCCCTACTATTGAATTTAACTGTCTCTCTCTCTGTTGTGGCTTTTCTGGTATTCTCTTGTACTCCATACACACGGCGTCACCCTTCTAGAATAACTCGAACTTTCTCGTCGTCTTCTCTGAGCAGTGGCGTATAAGTGAAACTCTAGAAGATGACGTTAAGGTTGCTGTGAGTAGTATTAGATACTCCTTAGATCGCTTTCGTTAGTATATACACTCTCAGCGAGCCCAAAAAAACTCCCTAGTATTGAATTTTAATAAATTTACCGAAAACTCCTACAGACGAGGTAAATAGTAGGTATTCTGTGCACCAGTTACTCCGAAGATCACTTTCAATGTCATATTTATTTTGGCGAGTCTAATACCTCTTGGTATTGAGTTTTGACTTGTTGTTTAACGATATTACCGAAATATTACCAGATACTCCAGAGATCACTTGCAATGTTATATTGGTTTTCAGTGAGCCCAAAAACCACCTAGTATTGAATTTTGACCATTTCTTTAATAAATTTACCGAAAACTCCTGCAGACGAGGTAAGTAGTAGATATCCTATTCACCAGGGGTACTCTGGAGATCACTTTTAATGTCATATTTGTTTTTGACGAGTCTAAAACCTCCTGGTATTGAGTTTTGACTTTTTGTTTAACGGTATTACCGAAAACTCCAGGAGACGAGGTAAACAGTAAGTATTCTGGGCACCAGATACTCCAGAGATCACTTCCAATGTCATATTGTTTTTCAGCGTACCCAAAAACCACCTAGTATTTAATTTTGACGAATTCTTTAATGAAATTAGCGAAAACTTCTGGAGTCGAGGTAAATAGTAGGTATCCTGTTTACCAGATACTCCAGAGATCAGTTCCAATATCATATTGGTTTTCAACGATATTACCGAAAACTCCAGGAGGTGATTCAAAAAGAAGGTATCCTGGGCACCAGGTACTCCGTAGATCACTTTCAATGACCCCTGAGAAACAAAATTGAACTCATTTTAGCCAATAAATAGTTCTTTTTGAGATGCACTTTAGAAATGCATTTTTTGTTTGCACAAATGCAGTTTTCCAATATTATATTATCGCATGACACGAAGTTTTCAGATGCTTTCACTGATCAAGCATTAAAATCCGTCTTTCCGTTTAAATTTCGGAGATTCAGTGCTTATTGCCTCGACTAGTTGGTAAGTTCTTTCTAAAATAATGTTTCCAGATAAAGACATGCATGTTAACTTTGGTCGAGGGAAACCAAAGAAAACCTAGTTCTCCATTTTGTCTGTAAATCACCCAATTCCGATTTTTGGATTCAAAATACATTTGTCTGTGTTCTAGAAGAGTCCAATTTCATTTAAAACCAACAACATCTACCGTAGTAAAACAAAAATTTAAATCATACATTCTTTCATTTAAAAATGTTATTCATGCTGATCAATTTTGGCGTTAGATCAAAAATGTTTCTTTTTAATTATAATGGCGCCAAAGGACAAGTATGTCGCCAACAAAACTGCATTATTGCATTATTTGTTTTCTATTATATCCGGTTTGGAATCGTCTGCGTCTATCATATCTAATCTCTAAAATGGTAAGGTTAAACCCGAGTGGAAAATAATATTTGCTTTTAGAAGAATGTCATATTACCTGTTCTGGGTCTTCGTTTAAGAGGGGGCTAAAACTGAAAAATACCGCACCCACCGCCTTTATTTATTCATTTAAACCACCAGATGCTTACTGATGATAGCCTCTCAGAAAGAACGCCAAAAGGATCATAACTTAATAGTTTTATATTTTAGTGTATCATTTTGTGTTGTATAATCCAGGTCAAAGTCAGTACGTTAAATCTCAAGGCGAGCTTAAATAGTTTAGTTTTTATTCTCACGTAGAATATGAATTGGCTCGCACTCGAGGAGACCGAAATCTGAGGTTGTCTGTAAGAGTCACCCTTAGCTAAAACAGATTCTTGTGCCTTTTTTTTCATTTATTTAAGGATGTCCTCGTACGTATGTGCCCAAATACAATTGTACCGAGAACAATCTATTGGATCAGAAGGGACAATTTATTAATTTGGGATTTAAAGGACTGATAATCTAATCTAATCTAAGTAAACCTGGCATGGTCTTTCCTGTGAAGCTCCATGTTTTAAGCACTGCTTCTTATGGAAATATTGTAACCAGTGTCGGCACCAAGAGTCTTTGCATGCACCCAATGCGTGGTGCAGTTTGTTCAGCTGAAAATCATCACCACCGCTGATCTTCAGGTAGGCATAAATCCAAGTATCCCAAGTTCTTATTTGGATGATTATCCTTGAGTTACTGTTGCCACAGGGCAGTTCTCTTTATAAGAGATCTGAGTCCTGTTACTAGCTCCTTAAGGTGGTGATAGGATTCAGGGTTCGTGTCACCGAAGATGAGAAACCGTTTATGGTCCAAGGCCTCACACTCGAATAGAATGTGAGTTGCCGTCTCATCTTCCATGGCGCACAATCGGCACGAGGTGGGTTCCTGTGTCAGAATCCCCATCCTTCGAAGGTGTAGTCTGAATGGTCCATGGTCCATGCCCAATGAGCAGGCCTACCAGTACTCTTATCTGACTCCTGCCAAGATTCAGTATGTCAGACGTCAGTTGTTTGAAGTAGCCTTTGAGCGTCAGCTTCGAATGCCTCAGCCCTCCAGTGTTTGGTCGACTCTTCCCAGACCCAGTTCCTGACTTTGGTCCTAACCCAAGCTCTAGGATTCCATAACTTACCATTCATTATTAACATAGTTTATAAAGTATTTTTTGTTTACAAATAAAAACGTAAATTTGAACAGGATTAGATTGATTAGATTTATTACCAATCAATCATTTAATAAACCATTTAAATCCTAAACAAACATATCGATAAATAATAATAAAAAGAGTTTTATTAACCTCATAAGTATAAATAGATTTGTAAAAACATAAATGATAAATTAAAACCGTCTGCGCGATACAGTCTTACTATTTCATTTTACTGGAAAATATCGCACCCGAAATCAATATAATCGCGCGACTCTTTATGTGAACATAACACAACGAAACACGCACACACTTGAAATCAATTTTTATAAGTATATAAAATAATCCTTTAAACTTTGATAAATAATAATTATTTAATCCCGTATCAGAATCAGATTAGGTGTTGCTTGTACTGGTATTAATATCGTGTTCGTCCTCATTTACAAGCCAGTTGTTTGGCATTGACCGTGTGTTAAATGTGTATATAGAAATATACACAACGATAGGTGTGTGAGTGTATGTGTTGGAAATACGATACCAAAGTGGTTTAATTAAATTATTTATATAAAAAAAATAGCATCTGCTGTTAGTGCGGAAACTAAAGAACAATATGGCAGATATCTATATGAATGGTATTAAGAAAGCTTCTAACTCTATTACGAATTTATATAAAGATTCGGAAGGCGAAACTGAATCGTATGCTAATAATATTTTGGAACAAAGAGAAGGTAAGATTTTGTATTGTTATTTCGGTTATTCCCAGTGTTTATTTATGATTATAAATATAATAACGAGGTTATACTTTATGCCCTACTTTACTTCTTTTCTTTGGTGTTAAAACTTAAAATTTTACGTCTGACATCTATTGATGAATACTATTAAATTGTTAAAAGGGTAAATGAGTTCTTAACCTTTTTATGTGGGTATGTAGAAAGAGTCTTAACAGGATATTCGTAATCTTTAGTAGGAATAAATTAATTGATAACAGTTTGATAATGTTGTGTTATTGTGTTGTACAAACAGGTTATTAGTATTTGTTACTTGAGGAAAATCTGTTCTTGGCACGTTTTTAGTATAGTGTTATATTTTTCCTTCGTGGATTTGGGATAAGTGATAGTAACAATAACAATATATTGATAAAGACAAATAAATAACAATTTCTTAAAATAATCTTCACAACTTTGATACAGTCAGAACTACTGAATAACGTCTTTCTAAAATAACAAATTCGCACTTATTTCACGATCACAGTCTATCACATTACCATTATAATTACTATTACTCTTCTCCGCTCAAAGCTGTCCCTTATATATGAAATTAATTCCTTCTAGAAGCGTCTCTAAAATTACATCTAGAACAGAACACTCCGGAATTATTCGGACGTTCCACCAGCTACTCGAATATTCGAAGATTCTTAGAGCGGCGACTCACGTCTGGACGACTGGTCCGGACCGGCTCGTAACAATAGTATAAAAGACATTTTAACAATATTCATAATAGTTATTACTGGTGTAGAAGAAAGGTTAACAGAATATTAGTTATAGTTTGGTAAATTTTCTGTACCTAATAGTATACCAACTATTTCTCCGCTTTCTAAGGTGTTAATAAAAGTGATAAATAAACTTGCTATACCTGGATTTGCAGTTCGTTGGCATTGACGTCATTTGACGTATGTGCAAGTAGACCAATACGCGGTAGGAATGAAGCGTAGTTGCCAGGTTTAACTTAGAAAGACTTATCGCGTATTGGTCTACTTGCATATACTTCAAATGACGTCAATGCCAACGGACTGCAAATCCAGGTATAGATTGATTTATCTAATGATGACTACAAAGAAATAGAAACGGAGAACCAGAAGATCACTAATTGCGGAAGGCACTGAGGTGGTAGGTGGAGATCGAGTCATGGATTCAAAATATTATGGTGGTCAGTAACACAGTAACAGATGGATGAAATAAATTAAAACAACTGTAAAAGAAAAGGAAAATACCTGAATGACTGATATATAGTGCTCCACCTTATTTTTATAATAACGAGGAAAATGAAAGTACTATTAGGGATATTAAATATATACAAATGAAGACAATATCATTCGGTCAAAAATTCTGTAAGGTTGATAGTCATACACTTACAGTTTATTTCTTAGGTTCAAAATTCTGAAAGAAATGTTATTAGTGAACTCGTTAAATTAAAGAAAGCCTTAAGATTTTAGATAATAACTATACCAACGAAAATAAAATGAATGAATCAAAAACAAAAGTTAATCTCCTTACGAAGTGGATCTAACCACCCTTTTTAGTATTTATGTTCTCATTTTCGGGGAGTAGCCAGCCCATGCTTTTATTCGCCAAAAAGAAACTAGAAAGAAGATTTAGTATAGCAACTGGTCTAACAACGTGATCAACGGTCGCCTTGCACAACTCAGATTTTCAGAAATCTATTCTCGTAGTTGCAACGGTTTTTGCTGCATCCTAAGTAAAGGCACGTGGGTATTTTCTCCAAAACAAAAAGAGAAGTGTTGCCCACTCGCTTAAGGATGAGAATTCCGTTAGTTGGGAAAAATAAGCCTTAACAGTTTTATCTGATTGTGTAGACACGATATTGGAAGTGGAGGTAAAATTGTTGCACATCGTTGAATTTAAAGAATCTTAAAAATATGAAAACATCGTCAATGAAATAAAGTTTCTATTTGTACAATTAGATCTTATTTGCGAAAGAAAAAAAATTGGTATGCTAAATTATAGGTATACAGCGTTTATAGTTTATCGATTTTTGCACCCTTACTCTTTACATTAAAGGGCAGATGTTTGGCTAAATTAAGGTCACATCTGTACATATGTAATGTAACTTCAATTCCCAAGCACGTTCACTCTAAGAATTGAAAACATTTATTTGTAGGTTTTAATTATTTACTTTATTATATATATATATATATATATATATATATATATATATATATATATATATATATATATATTGTTACATAACATAGAATTTTGTATAGGAAATATAATTTGAAAATAAAATATTTAACGACCTATCTGATCGTTTTGTATAATGAATAATTTCACTAAATTATTGTAATCGCGCCTATATCGGTAATAATTGTAGTTAAAAAATTTGCCGTCAGCGGTGTGGTAGTAAAATTATCAACATTTTGTAGTCATGATGAGTAATTCTCGTCCCTTTACTAGTTGGCATGTCTAAAAAGCTGATACTTTTGTATTTAACCCCAAAATCCATAATTCATACTTTTTTTTATTAGATTTTTGTTCTATTGGTGGCGCCTTCTATGCGGCTATATGCAAAACTAAAACGACAACCCTCGTATTTTATGATTTCCATTTGATTTTTGTGTTCACTGAGTAATTACGAATATTTAGTCTATCTGTATTGTAAATAGGTTGTAGATATACTACAATGTACCACTACTAATTTTCTGGAGCTTATTACACTCTTCAATACAAAATTGCTGCAAAAATATGTAAAAAGAAATTATAAAATTTTCACATCATTGTAAATTTTACTACAAAACTTATCTTGATACCTATATCTAGTGTATTCACCTCGTATCAGTTCATAAAAATAGCAATAAACCATAAACCATCACATGACTAATAATAAAAATTATTTGTTCAAACAACTAACTTGCACGATACATGGTTTAGTAATGTAAAAAAAATATATTTGGTTGATTCTGTTTTCAAACTGAATTTGTTTTTTTCGTGCATGAGGATATTTTTATATGTTGAAAATGTGCCAGTCAATTCGCGGTTTAGTTATTGTGATCTATTTGATCTGAGGAGTTGTGCTAAGTGAAAATTCACCTGCAATTGCGTGATTTCAAATCGTTTTCAATAAAATAAAAGTTTAAATCAGAGGAAAATGTGTTCGCGAGGAGTGTATTTACCCACGAATCCTGATGAACTTAATATTAATACACCGAGTTTTCTTAGAGTGAATTCGTTTGTTGATGATGATAAAGGCCCACAAGGTATATTTTATTATAATAGATAAAACCCACGCCCTCATTTAATTTTATTCACGTGATAACGTTTTTCTTTATTGTGATATTATAATCTTGTTTTTAACGTATTTTAGTCAGATTTATATAGTCCAAGAATTTTTTTACCTTTCATACAGGGTGTTAAAAAAGTGTCACAAAATGAAATGGGTGACAGTATGGCCCAAAATATGCAGAAAAGTCTTAATATAGGATGTTGAAGGCTAACCAGTGGTTATTAGAATGCGCACGGCACTCAGGAGGTAGGAGGAGAGCGAGTCGTGGATCGGGGTAGCAATTGGGCAATTATTAAAAAAAAGGAAATATTTAAAGACAAGCTAAAGCTATAATCGGTAAAGGGTGCTACTTTTCTTTTTAGAAATAATTAGAAGAAAAGATAAGAAACCTAGTTAGAAAGAATCTATTAGATTAGAAACAGTAAGGGATTACACTTAACCTTAACAAAAATGATCAAAAATGTATCTTATATTTAAGGTTTACCTTATAGGCCTTGAATCCTTATACTCATAATAATCATGCCCATCCTAACGTATGTATTGGTGGCATGGTATATAAGGAACAACACCTTATACCACGATCTGGAAATAAGAAATATCATAGATACTATACAAAAAAGATAGGAAGATCTCTGAAGGCACGAGGAACCATGTAACCTAAGGGAATTAACGGAATACGACCCAGACGATGGTCCCTGAACACATAAGAGGCCAAAAATGCAGCTCTGACAGCAGTAAAGAAACAGAGGACAACACAGCGGCAAAAGTGACAAAAAGAGTCACCCAGAAAGAACGTAACTGAATACCACAAAATACAAAAGAACGGACAAAGAGAAAAGCATGCAAACAATAGCCAAACACTAGGAATATTGTCTTGGTAGAAACAGATGAGGACTGCAATTTCTCCCCAACTCCCGAAGATGCTGAGGTCCCCTCGGAAGTGTGGTGGGTTGGTGGAAGGAAGAGGAGAGCATGCCGTTCAGAGAACCAAATCGTTGCCAGAAAGAGAAGGACATGCTCTTCATCTCGGGATCAGTATCGTGCGTGCGTCTGTTAGTAAGAGTTACAGTTTCGTTCAAAGTTAATTTTTCTTTTTTTTACATTTAAACTTCAAGGCGACAAAAAATGTCAACAAAAGATTTCCTTTGGCGGCATTTTTTGACAGCATGAATCGTTTGTCGCCATTCTTTATCGTCTTGTAACAGTAGAAATTCCCAATAAAGGGCTTAAATCCCCTAGCTAGCTCAATAGAGTCGTGGCTTCTTTTTAGAGTTTTACCAGTCCTCCCCAAACATAAAATATAAGGGCGCCAGAGGACAAACTAAGCAAATAACACACAAAAACCCGTTTAAATGACTTATTAAAAATATCCAATACTGTCTATTATTCCAATTAAATATTTTTGTTTTGAATACTTGAGATGAATTGGAAATCATGTTAAATAACTAAAAGTATATAGAAACATTTGTAGAATTATTTATCAGTGTTTACATTGATATCACGTCTTATCTATATTGGTTCTAGTTGAAGACTTTAATCGTTTATAATTATTATTAGAATTTTTGGTGACAGACAGTTTATTTGTTAACTAGTTATTTAAAAAAATTATAATTTATAGTTTTGTATGTTAAATACCCATCATGCCAGGTCAAGGTGATTATTTTTATATTTATTCTTTAAATTTATTTCATTATAAAGATAGTAATTTTGTTATTATTAAAGATTAACTTTATTTATTATTGGGCAGTAACAATATTATTACATATTATTAAAATTTGTATAAGATTTAAATGTATATAAATAACAATGATAAAATTTAAAAAAAATATGTTTTTATCGTAAAATTTCCTATATTTGCAACGTAGTATTTATAAATTAGAGTAATATTTTACAAATTCAGACGACGCCCGACACTATTAATAAAAATTAACTACAAGTTCATATAAAATTATTGATGAGATGTTATTATTTGTAAACAAATAAAACCACGTGGTTATATTGTTATTTTATTCAATAGGCGAGGAAATAATATACTAAATCTATCAATTTTTATAGTAAGTAAATAGGATCTTGCATTATATTCGGGAGAGCTTCAGAAAACTTTTTGACCCTATGCCATGAGGGAGAATCCTCAAAATATGCTGAAAATCGTTAAAATTGTTAATAATCTTTAAAAAAAAATTTTGAAAATGATGAAAATATGTTGAGATTCTTAGAAAACATCGGAAATTGTTGACAATCGTGAAAATTGTTGAAAAGTTGAAATTGGTAAATTTGTTGAAAGTATGTTAAGGATCTTAAAAAACATTGAAAATCCTAAAAATTGTTGAAAATCGTGATAAAAATGTTAAAAATTGGTGAAAACCGTCAAAATACGTTGAAAGTCGTGAAAATTGTGAAAAAATCTGGAAAATGGTGAAATCGTCGAAATAAGTTGAAAATCGTAACAATTGTTGAAATCGTCAAAATATGTTAAAAATCGTGAAGATTGATAATAATAAACATCGTGAAAAAACGTTAAAAATCGTGCAAAACGTTGAAAATCGTAAAAATTGTTGAAAATCGTCAAAATATGTTAAAAATCGTGAAAATTGATAATAATGAAAATAGTAGGTAAATAGGATCTTGCATTATATTCGGAGAGCTTCAGAAAACTTTTGACCCTATGCCATGAGGAGAAATCCTCAAAATATGCTAAAAATCGTTAACATTGTTAATAATCTTAAAAAAAAATTTGAAAATAATGGAAATATGTTGAGAATCTTAAAAAACATCGAAAATTGTTAAAAATCGTGAAAAAATTTTGAAATTGTTGAAAAGCGTCACAATACGTTAAAAACAGGAAATTTGTTGAAAATTGTGAAAAAGTGTTGAAATTGGCGAAAATCGTCCGAAATACGATGAAAATAGTAATAATTGTTGAAAATCGTCAAAATATGTTGAAAATCGTGAAAATTGTTAATAATCTTAAAAAAAGTGTTGATAATATGTTAAGGATATTAAAAAAACATTGAAAATCGTAAACATTGTTGAAAATGGTGAAAAAAATGTTGAAAATTGGTGAAAACCGTTAAAATACGTTGAAAATCGTGAAAATTGTGAAAATCGTCGAAATACGTTGAAAATCGTAACAATTGTTGAAAATCGTCAAAATATGTTACAAATCGTGAAAATCGTGAAAAAAACGTTGAAAATCGTGAAAAACGTTGAAAATCGTGAATATTGTTAAAAATCGTCAAAGTACCTACATTGAATTTGAAACCCGAGTAAATTGTTGGTAATCTTAAAAAAATTGTTGAAAATGATGAAAAATTTTTGAAAATCGTTAAAATACGTTGAAAATCGTCAAAATATGTTAAGAATCTTAAAAAACATCGAAAATTGTTGAAAATCGTGAAAAAATGTTGAAAATTTTGAAAAGCGTCACAATACGTTCAAAAACAGGAAATTTGTTGAAAATTGTTAAAAAAAATGTTGAAAATTTGCAAAAATCGTCAAAATATGTTGAAAATCGTGAAAATTGTTAATAATCTTAAAAAAAAAATGTTGAAAATATGTTAAGGATCTTAAAAAACATTGAAAATCGTAAACATTGTTGAAAATGGTGAAAAAATGTTGAAAATTGGTAAAAACCGTCAAAATACGTTGAAAATCGTGAAAATTGTGAAAAAATGTGAAAAGTGGTGAAAATCGTCGAAATAAGTTGAAAATCGTAACAATTGTTGAAAATCGTCAAAATATGTTACAAATCGTGAAAATTGATAATGAAAATCGTGAAAAAACGTTGAAAATTGTGAAAAACGTTGAAAATCGTGAATATTGTTAAAAATCGTCAAAGTACATTGAAACCCGAGTAAATTGTTGGTAATCTTAAAAAAATTGTTGAAAATGATGAAAAATTGCTGAAAATCGTTAAAATACGTTGAAAATCGTCAAAATATGTTAAGAATCTTAAAAAACATGGAAAATTGTTAAAAATCGTGAAAAAAATGTTGAAAATTTTGAAAAGCGTCACAATACGTTCAAAAACAGGAAATTTGTTGAAAATTGTTAAAATTGTTAATAATCTTAAAAAAAATGTTGAAAATATGTTAAGGATCTTAAAAAACATTGAAATTCGTAAAAATTGTTAAAAATCGTGAAAAAAATGTTAAAAATTGGTGAAAACCGTCAAAATACGTTGACAATCGTGAAAATTGTGAAAAAATGTGAAAAATGGTGAAAATCGTCGAAATAAGTTGAAAATCGTAACAATTGTTGAAAATCGTCAAAATATGTTACAAATCGTGAAAATTGATAATGAAAATCGTGAAAAAACGTTGAAAATCGTCAAAAACGTTGAAAATCGTGAATATTGTTAAAAATCGTCAAAGTACATTGAAATCCGAGTAAATTGTTGGTAATCTTAAAAAAATTGTTAAAAATGATGAAAAATTGGTGAAAATCGTTAAAATACGTTGAAAATCGTCAAAATATGTTAAGAATCTTAAAAAACATGGAAAATTGTTGAAAATCGTGAAAAAAATGTTGAAAATTTTGAAAAGCGTCACAATACGTTCAAAAACAGGAAATTTGTTGAAAATTGTTAAAATTGTTAATAATCTTAAAAAAAATGTTGAAAATATGTTAAGGATCTTAAAAAACATTGAAATTCGTAAAAATTGTTAAAAATCGTGAAAAAAATGTTAAAAATTGGTGAAAACCGTCAAAATACGTTGACAATCGTGAAAATTGTGAAAAAATGTGAAAAATGGTGAAAATCGTCGAAATAAGTTGAAAATCGTAACAATTGTTGAAAATCGTCAAAATATGTTACAAATCGTGAAAATTGATAATGAAAATCGTGAAAAAACGTTGAAAATCGTCAAAAACGTTGAAAATCGTGAATATTGTTAAAAATCGTCAAAGTACATTGAAATCCGAGTAAATTGTTGGTAATCTTAAAAAAATTGTTGAAAATGATGAAAAATTGGTGAAAATCGTTAAAATACGTTGAAAATCGTCAAAATATGTTAAGAATCTTAAAAAACATGGAAAATTGTTGAAAATCGTGAAAAAAATGTTGAAAATTTTGAAAAGCGTCACAATACGTTCAAAAACAGGAAATTTGTTGAAAATTGTTAAAATTGTTAATAATCTTAAAAAAAATGTTGAAAATATGTTAAGGATCTTAAAAAACATTGAAATTCGTAAAAATTGTTAAAAATCGTGAAAAAAATGTTAAAAATTGGTGAAAACCGTCAAAGTACGTTGGAAATCGTGAAAATTGTGAAATAATGTGAAAAATGGTGAAAATCGTCAAAATATGTTACAAATCGTGAAAATTGATAATGAAAATCGTGAAAAAACGTTGAAAATCGTGAAAAACGTTGAAAATCGTGAATATTGTTAAAAAACGTCAAAGTACATTGAAACCCGAGTAAATTGTTGGTAATCTTAAAAAAATTGTTGAAAATGATGAAAACTTGGTGAAAATCGTTAAAATACGTTGAAAATCGTCAAAATATGTTAAGAATCTTAAAAAACATGGAAAATTGTTGAAAATCGTGAAAAAATTGTTGAAAATTTTGAAAAGCGTCACAATACGTTCAAAAACAGGAAATTTGTTGAAAATTGTTAAAATTGTTAATAATCTTAAAAAAAATGTTGAAAATATGTTAAGGATCTTAAAAAACATTGAAATTCGTAAAAATTGTTAAAAATCGTGAAAAAAATGTTAAAAATTGGTGAAAACCGTCAAAGTACGTTGGAAATCGTGAAAATTGTGAAATAATGTGAAAAATGGTGAAAATCGTCAAAATATGTTACAAATCGTGAAAATTGATAATGAAAATCGTGAAAAAACGTTGAAAGTCGTGAAAAACGTTGAAAATCGTGAATATTGTTAAAAATCGTCAAAGTACATTGAAATCCGAGTAAATTGTTGGTAATCTTAAAAAAATTGTTGAAAATGATGAAAAATTGGTGAAAATCGTTAAAATACGTTGAAAATCGTCAAAATATGTTGAGAATCGTAAAAAACATGGAAAATTGTTGAAAATCGTGAAAAAAATGTTGAAAATTTTGAAAAGCGTCACAATACGTTCAAAAACAGGAAATTTGTTGAAAATTGTTAAAATTGTTAATAATCTTAAAAAAAAAAATGTTGAAAATATGTTAAGGATCTTAAAAAACATTGAAATTCGTAAAAATTGTTAAAAATCGTGAAAAAAATGTTAAAAATTGGTGAAAACCGTCAAAGTACGTTGAAAATCGTGAAAATTGTGAAATAATGTGAAAAATGGTGAAAATCGTCAAAATATGTTACAAATCGTGAAAATTGATAATGAAAATCGTGAAAAAACGTTGAAAATCGTGAAAAACGTTGAAAATCGTGAATATTGTTAAAAAACGTCAAAGTACATTGAAACCCGAGTAAATTGTTGGTAATCTTAAAAAAATTGTTGAAAATGATGAAAACTTGGTGAAAATCGTTAAAATACGTTGAAAATCGTCAAAATATGTTAAGAATCTTAAAAAACATGGAAAATTGTTGAAAATCGTGAAAAAATTGTTGAAAATTTTGAAAAGCGTCACAATACGTTCAAAAACAGGAAATTTGTTGAAAATTGTTAAAATTGTTAATAATCTTAAAAAAAAAAATGTTGAAAATATGTTAAGGATCTTAAAAAACATTGAAATTCGTAAAAATTGTTAAAAATCGTGAAAAAAATGTTAAAAATTGGTGAAAACCGTCAAAGTACGTTAAAAATCGTGAAAATTGTGAAATAATGTGAAAAATGGTGAAAATCGTCAAAATATGTTACAAATCGTGAAAATTGATAATGAAAATCGTGAAAAAACGTTGAAAATCGTGAAAAACGTTGAAAATCGTGAATATTGTTAAAAATCGTCAAAGTACATTGAAATCCGAGTAAATTGTTGGTAATCTTTAAAAAATTGTTGAAAATGATGAAAAATTGGTGAAAATCGTTAAAATACGTTGAAAATCGTCAAAATATGTTAAGAATCTTAAAAAACATGGAAAATTGTTGAAAATCGTGAAAAAAATGTTGAAAATTTTGAAAAGCGTCACAATACGTTCAAAAACAGGAAATTTGTTGAAAATTGTTAAAATTGTTAATAATCTTAAAAAAAAAATGTTGAAAATATGTTAAGGATCTTAAAAAACATTGAAATTCGTAAAAATTGTTAAAAATCGTGAAAAAAATGTTAAAAATTGGTGAAAACCGTCAAAGTACGTTGAAAATCGTGAAAATTGTGAAATAATGTGAAAAATGGTGAAAATCGTCAAAATATGTTACAAATCGTGAAAATTGATAATGAAAATCGTGAAAAAACGTTGAAAATCGTGAAAAACGTTGAAAATCGTGAATATTGTTAAAAAACGTCAAAGTACATTGAAACCCGAGAAAATTGTTGGTAATCTTAAAAAAATTGTTGAAAATGATGAAAACTTGGTGAAAATCGTTAAAATACGTTGAAAATCGTCAAAATATGTTAAGAATCTTAAAAAACATGGAAAATTGTTGAAAATCGTGAAAAAATGTTGAAAATTTTGAAAAGCGTCACAATACGTTCAAAAACAGGAAATTTGTTGAAAATTGTTAAAATTGTTAATAATCTTAAAAAAAATGTTGAAAATATGTTAAGGATCTTAAAAAACATTGAAATTCGTAAAAATTGTTAAAAATCGTGAAAAAAATGTTAAAAATTGGTGAAAACCGTCAAAGTACGTTGGAAATCGTGAAAATTGTGAAAAAATGTGAAAAATGGTGAAAATCGTCGAAATAAGTTGAAAATCGTAACAATTGTTGAAAATCGTCAAAATATGTTACAAATCGTGAAAATTGATAATGAAAATCGTGAAAAAACGTTGAAAATCGTCAAAAACGTTGAAAATCGTGAATATTGTTAAAAATCGTCAAAGTACATTGAAATCCGAGTAAATTGTTGGTAATCTTTAAAAAATTGTTGAAAATGATGAAAAATTGGTGAAAATCGTTAAAATACGTTGAAAATCGTCAAAATATGTTAAGAATCTTAAAAAACATGGAAAATTGTTGAAAATCGTGAAAAAAATGTTGAAAATTTTGAAAAGCGTCACAATACGTTCAAAAACAGGAAATTTGTTGAAAATTGTTAAAATTGTTAATAATCTTAAAAAAAAAATGTTGAAAATATGTTAAGGATCTTAAAAAACATTGAAATTCGTAAAAATTGTTAAAAATCGTGAAAAAAATGTTAAAAATTGGTGAAAACCGTCAAAGTACGTTGAAAATCGTGAAAATTGTGAAATAATGTGAAAAATGGTGAAAATCGTCAAAATATGTTACAAATCGTGAAAATTGATAATGAAAATCGTGAAAAAACGTTGAAAATCGTGAAAAACGTTGAAAATCGTGAATATTGTTAAAAAACGTCAAAGTACATTGAAACCCGAGAAAATTGTTGGTAATCTTAAAAAAATTGTTGAAAATGATGAAAACTTGGTGAAAATCGTTAAAATACGTTGAAAATCGTCAAAATATGTTAAGAATCTTAAAAAACATGGAAAATTGTTGAAAATCGTGAAAAAATGTTGAAAATTTTGAAAAGCGTCACAATACGTTCAAAAACAGGAAATTTGTTGAAAATTGTTAAAAAAATCTTGAAAATTTGCGAAAATCGTCAAAATATGTTGAAAATCGTGAAAATTGTTAATAATCTTTAAAAAAAAAATGTTGAAAATATGTTAAGGATCTTAAAAAACATTGAAAATCGTAAACATTGTTGAAAATGGTGAAAAAATGTTGAAAATTGGTGAAAACCGTTAAAATACGTTGAAAATCGTGAAAATTGTGAAAAAATGTGTGTTTTTTATATTTCACTAGTTATATATCTGAAGTAAACTTGCCTTTAAAATAATTTTTAAAAAATTTGAATCCACGACTCGCTCTCCTTCTACCACCTGAATCGTTCTATTCTAAAGTGACTTTCTACTTTTTTCAACTTTAAGACAGGTTATCTAAGCCTACTCTCTCGTATTATTTATTTTTGTTTTGGTTTGTATAAAAAAGTGGACAGTTTACGTTGATTTTTCGGTAAAACTACCTACCACCTTTGCCAAAAAACACAATGACGTAAACATTTTTTTTTGACAGCATACACGTGAATTAACTAACATTATTCCAGTTAATGGTCTTATTTGAATACACGACTCGCTCTCCTTCTTCCACCTGAATCACCCTATTCTATTGTGAACTTCTAATTTTATCAACTTTGAACCATGTTATCTGAGCCTATCCTAAAACTTTCTCTTGTATTATTTATTTTTTGTTTTGACTTATATAAAAAAAACTATTTAACGTTGATTTTTCGATAAAACTACCTATCACCTTTGCCAAAACACACAATGACGTAAATATTTCCTTTTGACAGCATATACGTGAATTTTTCTAAGAGTATCTATATATATTTTGTATCCTATAATCCTAAATCCAATTATCAACTCAATACTAACTAAGATTATTCCAGTCTTCTACTCACGTACACGCGTTGTATATTGCAATCAATATTTTGAATTAATTATAAATAAACTATAAATAAAGTTCTGTATCTTGTTTTTGATGAAAATGATGACTTAACGTTGAATTAGGCAAGTGATTTTATTGAATAAACGTCCATATTGAAACAGTAGAATTATGAATAAAAATGATTCACAGTGTTTTAATTTGGTTTTTAATTCGTCTGATCAAGTAAGGAAAATTAACAAAGGAATTAGTGATACTGATAGTGCCTTTAGTTCACAAGGTAGGTAATATTAGATAGGTATTTCATATATCATTAATTTATTAATGATTTGACAACTATGACTTTTGACAGATCTTTAAATACTTTATTGGATAAACGTCCACATTGAACAGTAGAATTACTTCATCATTTCACTTCACTTCACTACACTCGGAATGTTAACGGATGTTGTTCCTGTTTGAAATGTTGGAAAGGGGGTTTTCTAAGGACTTTATTGGATAAACGACCACATTGAAACAGTAGAATCAATTCATCACTTCACTTCACTTCACTAAACTCGGAAAGTTGTGAATGGATTTTGTCTTGTTTGAAATTTTGGGAAGAGGGGGTTTTCTGAGGACTTCATTGGATAAATGTCCACATTGAAACAATAGAATCACTTCATCATTTCACTTCACTTCACTTCACTACACTCGGAATGTGAACGGATTTTGTTCCTGTTTGAAATGTTGGAAAGGGGGTTTTCTAAGGACTTTATTGGATAAACGAGCACATTGAAACAGTAGAATCAATTCATCACTTCACTTCACTAAACTCGGAAAGTTGTGAATGGATTTTGTTCTTGTTTGAAATTTTGGGAAGAGGGGGTTTTCTGAGGACTTCATTGAATAAACGTCCACATTGAAACAATAGAATCACTTCATCATTTCACTTCACTTCACTTCACTACACTCGGAATATGAACGGATTTTGTTCCTGTTTGAAATGTTGGAAAGGGGGTTTTCTAAGGACTGTATTGGATAAACAACCACATTGAAACAGTAGAATCAATTCATCACTTCACCTCACTTCACTAAACTCGGAAAGTTGTGAATGGATTTTGTTCTTGTTTGAAATGTTGGGAAGAGGGGGTTTTCTGAGGACTTCATTGGATAAACGTCCACATTGAAACAATAGAATCACTTCATCATTTCACTTCACTTCACTTCACTACACTCGGAATATGAACGGATTTTGTTCCTGTTTGAAATGTTGGAAACGGGGTTTTCTAAGGACTTTATTGGATAAACGACCACATTGAAACAGTAGAATCAATTCATCACTTCACTTCACTTCACTAAACTCGGAAAGTTGTGAATGGATTTTGTTCTTGTTTGAAATTTTGGGAAGAGGGGGTTTTCTGAGGAGTTCATTGAATAAACGTCCACATTGAAACAATAGAATCACTTCATCATTTCACTTCACTTCACTTCACTACACTCGGAATATGAACGGATTTTGTTCCTGTTTGAAATGTTGGAAAGGGGGTTTTCTAAGGACTGTAGTGGATAAACAACCACATTGAAACAGTAGAATCAATTCATCACTTCACCTCACTTCACTAAACTCGGAAAGTTGTGAATGGATTTTGTCTTGTTTGAAATTTTGGGAAGAGGGGGTTTTCTGAGGACTTCATTGGATAAATGTCCACATTGAAACAATAGAATCACTTCATCATTTCACTTCACTTCACTTCACTACACTCGGAATGTGAACGGATTTTGTTCCTGTTTGAAATGTTGGAAAGGGGGTTTTCTAAGGACTTTATTGGATAAACGAGCACATTGAAACAGTAGAATCAATTCATCACTTCACTTCACTAAACTCGGAAAGTTGTGAATGGATTTTGTTTTTGTTTGAAATTTTGGGAAGAGGGGGTTTTCTGAGGACTTCATTGAATAAACGTCCACATTGAAACAATAGAATCACTTCATCATTTCACTTCACTTCACTTCACTACACTCGGAATATGAACGGATTTTGTTCCTGTTTGAAATGTTGGAAAGGGGGTTTTCTAAGGACTGTATTGGATAAACAACCACATTGAAACAGTAGAATCAATTCATCACTTCACCTCACTTCACTAAACTCGGAAAGTTGTGAATGGATTTTGTTCTTGTTTGAAATGTTGGGAAGAGGGGGTTTTCTGAGGACTTCATTGGATAAACGTCCACATTGAAACAATAGAATCACTTCATCATTTCACTTCACTTCACTTCACTACACTCGGAATATGAACGGATTTTGTTCCTGTTTGAAATGTTGGAAAGGGGGTTTTCTAAGGACTTTATTGGATAAACGACCACATTGAAACAGTAGAATCAATTCATCACTTCACTTCACTTCACTAAACTCGGAAAGTTGTGAATGGATTTTGTTCTTGTTTGAAATGTTGGGAAGAGGGGGTTTTCTGAGCACTTCATTGGATAAACGTCCACATTGAAACAATAGAATCACTTCATCATTTCACTTCACTTCACTTCACTACACTCGGAATATGAACGGATTTTGTTCCTGTTTGAAATGTTGGAAAGGGGGTTTTCTAAGGACTTTATTGGATAAACGACCACATTGAAACAGTAGAATCAATTCATCACTTCACTTCACTTCACTAAACTCGGAAAGTTGTGAATGGATTTTGTTCTTGTTTGAAATTTTGGGAAGAGGGGGTTTTCTGAGGACTTCATTGGATAAATGTCCACATTGAAACAGTAGAATCACTTCATCATTTCACTTCACTTCACTTCACTACACTCGGAATGTGAACGGATTTTGTTCCTGTTTGAAATGTTGGAAAGGGGGTTTTCTAAGGACTTTATTGGATAAACGACCACATTGAAACAGTAGAATCAATTCATCACTTCACTTCACTTCACTAAACTCGGAAAGTTGTGAATGGATTTTGTTCTTGTTTGAAATTTTGGGAAGAGGGGGTTTTCTGAGGACTTCATTGGATAAACGTCTACATTGAAATAATAAAATCACTTCATCACTGCACTATCACTACACATTATAAACTAAAGTCCCCCTATTTCCTCTAACTGTATGTATGCACTAAACTCGGTAACTTGTAAAGGATTTTGTTCCTGTTTAAAATGTTGGAAAGAGGGTTTTCTGAGGACTTTATTGGATAAATGTCCACATTGAAACAGTAGAATCACTGCGTCACTTTACTTCACTATCACTACATATTATAAAGTAAAGTCCTCCTATTTACTCTGACTGTATGTATTCACTAAACTCGTAAAGTTGTGAACGAACTTTGTTCCTGTTTGAAATGTTGGAAAGGGAGTTTTCTGAGGACTTTATTGGATAAACGTCCACATTGAAACAGTAGAATCACTTCATTTCACTTCACTATCACTACATATTATAAAGTAAAGTCCCCCTATTTTCTCTGTCAGTATGGATGCACTTAACTCGGAAAGTTGCGAACGGATTTTGTTCTTGTTTAAAATGTTGGAAAGGGGGTTTTCTGAGGACTTTAATTGGATAAACGTCAACATTGAAACAGTAGAAACACTTCATCACTTCATTTCACTTCACTACTACTACATGTTATAAAGTAAAGTCCCCCTATTTTCTCTGACTGTATGTATGCACTAAACTCGGAAAGTTGTGAACGAACTTTGTTCCTGTTTTAAATGTTGGGAAGGGGGTTTTCTGAGGACTTTATTGGATAAACGTCCACATTGAAACAGTAGAATCACTTCATCAATTCACTTCACTATCACTACATATTATAAAGTAAAGTCCCCCTATTTTCTCTGACTTTATGTATGCACTAAACTCGGAAAGTTGTGAAGGGATTTTGTTTTTGTTTGAAATGTTGAAAAAGGGGTTTTCTGAGGACTTTATTGGATAAAAAATGGAATCATACTTATAGTGCTAAAAGTGCTATAAATACAGATAATACTTTAATCACATTAAGTGACTATCCAACATTAGCTTTCCACACACTTAGGATAACAGCTAAGCTATTTTTATTGTTATCTATGTGTAGGTACACTGTTTAAGATAAAAGTGAACTATCAGTGAATTAAGACAAATAAAAAAATTAAAATTCACTTTTTGCTTTATGAATAACTCGAGTTATAAGAGTACTTACAATATTCAGTGCTAATTATAAAAACAGATTAGTTAAAAATACAAATCTTTAAATGTACCGACTGACAGTTTTGCTAATTTTTGTTTAGTGTACAACACTAAATGAAAAACAACTTTCATAGCGATAATATTAACAGCAAATGTTAAAATTATACTTTCAAATAACATTAAATAGAAATTAAATACTTTTTAGTTGTTAAAATATGTTTAAGTTCAAATAACATTGACCTCTTCCAACCAGATATTCTAATTTTGTAATGAGTATTTTTCCGTAGTTAAAAATAAACGAATATTTGGCGATGCTTTAAACTTTAAACTACCTACATGCAGTCTAATAATCAGCAAAAGGTATGATGACTCTTATCTATGACGGAAATAACTTTATTAAATTATCGATAATGTCCTTCAAGCTATATTTGTCACTACGTCGTATCAAATTTCATATACAGACTCGTATATGCTATTTCTTTGGTGTCGTTAGCAAGGTCCAGACCAGAGACAATAATTATCTCTGGTCCAGACACACATAACCGGTCCGTCAACGACACGAATGTGGGCCGAGTGTCGTCCGTCAGACGGTCTGCGCAGAGATAATAGAACAGATTTGTTGATGCCTAATATAAAGTTGGCAACAAGTTCCGACATCAGCGCGCCATTGTCCTATGGTAGAAGCTCATCGATTTAAAAATGGGCGGGATATACCAGCTTACCTATAAACTTTGTATTATACATTGGAATACATACGCTTATAATTTTAAAATTTTATATTCTTACTGTGAATATATAAATTTTAAAATATAAGCTATATATTTTCATACTATTAGAAATAAAATCAAAATAAAACAAGGATTAATAATTATAGTTTTTATTTCAACACAGAACATATTTAATCATAAGAAAAAGATAAATACCATAAAAACAAATTTTAATAAATACAATTTTTATTTGAACACAAAAACACATTTAATCATAAGAAAAAAATAAATATACAATAATCAAACCAAATTTTATTTATAAAAAAAAAACATTTTACAAAGAGAACATTTATTTAAAATAAAAAATAAATTCTGTAAAACAACAATATTTATTAAAAAAATAAAAATACTTTCTACTCGAATAACAAAAGCGCATCTTTTGAAAATTAATAATATACAACATAGTTATAACTTCAATAATATCACAAAAAAGGTATATTTTATAATGTTATCACACAAACAGGTACAAGTTATATTATTGCCGCAAAAATATTAAAAGTTACCAAAATAATAAATGATAGATACAGGTACAAAAAAATGTTTAAAATTTGCTTATAGTTACAAATATATATTATGTACATATTACACTAACATCACAGAAATGTACGATAATCATTACTTTCATAACAAGTTAAATTTTATAATTTAACGAAATAAGAATTAAAATTTAAATTTACATTACACATTGCACAAATTACGTTTTTAATAAACACATGAAGCTTCTTATTATGATAATTTTTATCATAAACAGGATTGAAATACTTATTTTTACAATCTACAACACAACATTTATATCTAAAATAACCTGGTAGTGACATGTTTAAAACTATTCACTATACTTTTGCACCCTTTTTACGCTAAAACTACCTTCAATTTATATTAAACTAAAACCACTTTCACTTCCCTGTCACTATGCCGCCATTACTGTTTTTTCGCGTTACCAGCTGATCAGATTTTGCTGGTTTAGTTCCCATTTTCACCACTACAGAATGCGATTGCGCCTTATGGGTTGCGCACAAACACGTTGGCGCCTTTGGGCTATGTTTCAAAAAGTCTCTTAATTTGTCTATGGGTCTGCGTCTCTAGTGGCCACATATTACCGACAGGAGAACGCCAACGTGTTTCGTTGTGTTGATACCTAAATATCAGTTAGTCCCTTTTTAAGGTAGCGGTTAGATTATCAAAACCATGTTAGCGAATTTTACAAATAGTGATTTGGCAATTATAGCAATTGCTTTAGATGACGAACAGTTTAAAAAAAGTAATGAAAGAAGAATGAACAGAATATGGATTCATAGATTCATAAGGCTTTTACTTCTAAGGTTTCTGCTATATTCTTCCAAATTCTATCTTTATATTCTGTATTTCTATACTTTTCGCTGCTCTGATCATAGAGCACGGGGTATTTGCGAACCTCTTCTATGAGTTTTTCAATTTCCATGCTGGGCGACAACGATCCGTCACCGTCAAAAATTAAAACAAAACTAATCCAGCCCGATGTTGATCCGTTGCCGTTCCGTCTCTCGGGCGTCAGCCGGTAATGTGTAAGCAGTCTCATTTAATTTCATTGGTCAAATCCTTCACCGTATGACGAACGACACTCGGACTACACTCGTGTCGTTGACGGACCGGTTATGTGTGTCTAGACCTTTTACAGACTCCCTAACGGAGCGAGAAAGGCTTTAATTGTCATTTCTTTCCATTTCTTCTTATTTTGGCACATGCGTATCCAGTTTTGTACACCTGAGGTTCTCAAATCCGCTTCTACTTCGCTCTTCCATCTTTCCGTTGGTCTCCCTCTTCTCTTTTTTCCTCCGATGCTTCTGCAAATGATCATTTTTGGAATCCTACTTTCTGCCATCTTTCGACATGTTCTAACCACTTCAACCTTTGTGCTCTAGCAAATCCTGTGATACTTGGTTCTTTGTACATATCACTAAGCTCTTGGTTTGTTATTCGAGAAAGATAGCATATCCTTAATATTATTTTTTCTCTCTCAAACAACAGTCTCACATCGGCACCACAGAGAGCTGCCTCTAGAAGGAAAATATACGCCATTTTGAGTCCGTTGTCATTTAATTTAACATTTGTGATACTCGTTTTTCTCGTAAAAATATATTGGTAGTCTAGTTTCTCTTTACGAAGTATGTTCTATTACAAAATTAGTAAACCAATGATAAGACTGACAAGACTCAAAAATAAGGCGACGCTCTGTATTAATATCTTTCTACATTTTTTTATATCTATTGAGTAAACTTGCATTTAATAGAATTACAAATTTAAAACTTTGTCTCCACGACTCGCTCTCCTCATACCCACTGAGTCTCCGTATGCCAGTGGACCTAGTACTTTTCTTGGCTTTATTTATTTGTTGTTTTGAATTCTATAAAGAAGTGGATACATTGGGTCAAAAAAATCTACTTAACGTTGATTTTTCGTTAAAACTACAGAAATTTATTTATTTTTGAAATGTATACATTAGGGAGAAATTGAAAAAATGTAACATCCGGCAGTACTCGAACTTACAACCTTTTCCTTTACACGGTAACGCTCTATCCACTAAGCCACAGATGCATTTGTAATTAGTCAGATTTTTTATCGTCTTGTTTTAGTTTATTTTGCATAAGTAATTCAAGAGATTAAAGTGACAAGTTTTCATTGACATAGAAACGTGGTCGATCAAATACGATGCTGTGATTGGTTAAATTAGCACACGTGACTGAAACATCGTGTTTTTTTAGGTTAAGAAATATCACCTTGAAGTATTCCTATTAGCTCAGATGTGGTTTTATATCCGATACACTTTTTTTATTCCTTTATTAATTGATTTTCCTATTGCAGGTAATGAAAGTCCTACTTTTCAAGGTAATTCTGCTTACTCAGCAACCGAACCAGAGTTACCAAATGAAATTTCTGCACCTTATGAAGTTCCACAGTTCCCGATAGAACAAATTGAGAAAAAATTAGCGATACAAAGGCAGTTAAATTATAAGTAAGTATAAGATTTGTTTTATAATATATTAGAAAGTATTTTATGTGCTATATAGTAAAAGACCGTGTGGTTATAGATGTGTAGGATTTTTTCTTTTTTCCTCTTTATAATCTAGAAATTAAAACACAGCGCCATATACCGGATATCTTCTTAACTTAGATATCAAATAATGATAGAGGGTTGTATCCAAGAGTTAACTTACACCGCCGTCTATTAGGACTTTATAGAACTAAAAAACACTATTGTAACAGATTATTAAAAAAATCCTTTATAGTAGACTCAATAGCGAAAAATTGAGGAACTGTCTAATATTTCCTTCAAGCTGGCAAAAAAAGGAGCTGAAACCCCATACCTGGGACCAGAACCATCCTGTGGAATCAGCAGTAGTACAATCTTAGAAAAACTAAGGAAAAAAATGGATAGCGAAAAATCCAAGTACTGGAATGATCTAGAAGGACTAAGACAATCGAAGACGCTCCTGGGAAACTATAACCAGAAGAGATCTCACAGCTGTCTTAACCTGAGTAAGAAAAACCTCCGAAATTATAACAGGAATACTAACCGGTCACTGTCGATTAAGAGGACACATGAAGAAACTAGGATTAGTAGATGAAGCAAACTGCAGATTCTGTGAGGTAGAGGATGAAACCTCAATACACATACTTTCAGAATGCATGGCATTAAGTACTTCTAGGGTCAAATACCTAGGGTCATGCGAAATAGAAAGGAAAGAACTACCTAATTTAAAACCCAATGATATCCTAAACTTTCTAAGGAAGATAGGACTAGAAGAGCTGCTATAAGTCTGAGGAATCATCAGAAATATAGCAAGAAAAGGGGGACACAATAGATCTTATAGGTCGCAGGTGTATCTGTCACCCCTAACACCATACATACACACATACATACAATATTTCCTTATCCCTGGTTTATTTATAAAATTAATTATTTATTAAATCCTTGAATAGCAATTATTTATTGTAATAAGGAAATATAACATAATTATTGGGGATCAATTTGTTATTTATCTATATTCCCATTTGGTTTAAAGCTGGATTATTACATTAAACATTTTGATAGCATGATTATACTATAGATAGAAAAAGTAATAGTAACACGAAGGTACATTTTAATAGTATAATTAGACAGAGGCGTATCAATAAAATTTTCATTACAAAAGTCCCACGAAAGAACTGTTTCTGAATTTTGTTAAGAGGTAATAGTCAAAGGGAGACAAATCTGGTCTATACGGTGGTTATTCAAACAATTTGTACTTTCATTCGTTCAATTTAGCCATCGTTAACAAACTTGTGTGAACACGTGTTTTGTCTTGATCAAAAATGATGATTGTCTTTTGTTAACTGTGTTTTTTTTCACGATTTTTTTTATCCAACTGGTCCAAAAGGTTGCAATATCTTCAGAGTTACCTTTTTTAACGTTATCAATCATCTAAACCTCTTTTGTACCCCACAAAACTTTTTTGTCGATTGTTTTGACTTGTTCTGTTTTGATGCTGAAGAACTAGCTTGAGTCCACTGTAAACGTTCTTGTTTTAGTTAAGGATCTTGATGACAGATACAAGTCTCATCCATAGTCATAAAATGTCCATCATCGATGCTTTTACGTCCACGTTTAAACTCTAAAACCTATAGATACGCAGTTGGAAATTAAGGAGCTAATTCTTTTAAAACTTTGTCCATTTTTGTTAAGATTTCTGTTGCTGATACCTTTCAAAACAAAGAGTTTTATCACTGCATGATATTCGGTTTTTTCCATCGAACAAATTACACTGAAATATCTCTTGTTTCGTATTCACTTTAAAACTTTGAATTTTCTACGACACTGTAAAATTTTCTCAAGAGAATTTAACAATTATACACAACTCACGTAGTTATAGGATATAGAAATGTTAAGTTCTCATTAGATAGTTGGAAAATTAAGATGTTTAGTTTTGATTCTATCTGCGAACATATAAGGTTTATATTATTATAATAAATTTTTTTAGAGTATTTTTTTTCTTTAATTTGCAGACAATTTGAAGACAAAAGAAGTCATTATGAACCTTCGATTCCAGGTACAGCAGAAGTGGAAGAACTTGATGATCATGATTTCTATGTACCCCATTTTCAACGAGTTTCAATTTCTGGTGAAGATACCAGTGGAGTAAGTAATAATTAACACTGTAGTTTCTTCAACATATCTTCTTTTTAAATTACAGCTTTATTAAGTACCATCGAGGTACTTTATAAGATTGGTTTTTGTGTTCCTACGTCCCTTCATTCTTGTACGCTATAACTCTTGAAAGAAAGGTCATAGGGTCATGAAATTTGGTGTATAGAATCATCATGATATGAGAAAGAAACCTATTGATTTTGGTCTAGATTGGATAACATTAGCGGTAAAATTTTAACACTTTTCCGGAACTCGTGTATATAATATTTCCCTTCGTTTATGTGCGCTATAACTCTTGAACCGAAGATCATAGAGTTATGAAATTTGGTATATAGAATCCACGCGTCATAGGAAAGGACTCTATTGATTTTGGTCTAGATTATATAACCCAAGCAGTAAAATTAAACGGTTTTTCAAAATTCCTGTATATAATGACATTAAAATCCATTTCGTATCCACATCATCAATGAGGTAGAATGCTTTTAGTTTATTTGTTGAATAGTTTTATAAAAAAAAGTATGTTTTTATGAGATGTACAAAAATAATCACGAAGGTTGCGCCGATTCGCGATGAAGGCAATGGTTTTGACGAACGACGTAACGTGGTGGTTCTTCGGGATGTGATTCAAAGGGATCTACATTTTTATAGAGTTAGTAGGTTGTTACTGGTATGAACTTCTAAGGCGTAGCTCTGGTGATAATCAGTATTGATGATGTCACTATACACTTGGCAGGCGTTCTGGTTGGCCCTGGAAGTGGAGTCACGGGTCTCGATGGACAAGCCCTTTTTGACGTTCGTATGATGGGAGCTTGTATGAACGCCGTAGATGGATTAGTGAGAACGTTCATGGCTAGTGTGTGAGCTATATAAGGTACGGGTTCAATCAAGGCGCGTAAGCAGAAATTGATAAAAATACGTTTCTGTTGGTCTTTAAAACAAACGAAAATCTAAATGATCGCAGATGGCTTTAATAGGCCTTGGCACCGACCAATCAGTGTCAGTTAGCTGTTATCTCTATAAAATACATTTAAAAACAGTTTAGAACTGTTCATATTAGATGTCGCTAGTATTTGTTTAATTATAGTATATTGTAAAAAGACTCCTTAAGCCAAAATGAAAAAATATAATTCTGTATTGGTTCCTAAAACAACCTAAGACGACGTTTCGATTTCTACACGAGACTAAATGATCCCATCTGATTCAGTGATCAGTGACATCAGTGGGCGATGTCACTGACCAATCAGGCATCATTAGGTTTCTTTCACTATCATTGTTACCAACTTTGTAATGTATAATTAACAGTTCAAATTTTATTTTGTGTATTGATGATTATTTAGGTACCATTGGAAGATTTGGAACGCGCTTCTAAACTTATTATCCAGGCTCTAGAAATAAGGAAAAGATATATGGAAATGTCATTCCAAAATTTCTCATCTACTGCTTCTAGATTTTTGGATCCGAATAAAAAACCAGTTAGCCATGATGAAAAGCAGTCAATTGAAGGTTTGTTTCATTTTTAGTTCATATTTATGCAGTAGTTCCATCTACGTGTAATTCCAATAGATTTATTTATTTTTTATAGTTTAGAGGTAGATTAATTTATATATTTATGCTATTTAATTAATATTAATTACAGTTTGGATTTAATTACTAATTTTTTTAAATAGATTTTAAATATATATGGCAGCAATTGTGCCACCTTACGGTGGCGTCATAGTACTTAATAAAGTAAGAATTGCTCGATCAAATATATGAGGTAGGTATTAAATGCGCCACCTTACGGTGTCGTCTAGTACCTAACTAAGTAAGAAATGCTTGTTTAAATATATACAAAATCAACTACCTTACGGTGATAGAGAGTTATATCAATAAACTTACACCGTCGTCTAATAGAAATTCGTATAAAGGACGAAATAGTAAATCTAAACCATTTTCAAATCCATTTGGACACATACAAAATTTTTTATCAAAATCGGTTCACCCCTTTAGGAGAAGTCTTTTACCCTCATTAAAAAAATGGTTATAAAAATATTTAAACAACAGTTTTAATAAAACTGATTCTTAAAGAAAGCAACAAAACTATTTTTGTATTAATATTTTTATTTTAATTTCGCCCACCTCTAAACTATTTGTATTGTCCCATTTTAACCACAACTACATAGGATAATTAGAGTTGGGCAATAACGTCTATAAGCGTTACAAAATAACAATTAAAATAAAAATGATCGATTTATAACAACAAAATTGAAAGGATCTGTATGTATAAATATAATTTAATTCAAATCCATACTACTTACTTGTATGACCCCAGATCGAGAATATGTGGAGTTGCTGTTAAGAACTGCAAGGACCTCATTTGATGATGATTCTATATTGAAGATATTAACTAAAGAAAATGTTGAAGAGATTTTAAAATGTGGTCCAGGTAACTTATAATCATTAGTGTTCAATTACTATGGAAACCGCTAAGTAGAACACCCCACTAGACAGGTCCTTGTAAATAACATTTGTATTGAGTGAAATTTTTGTGTGAAAATGTCAATTTTTCATTACAACCTACACAATAATGTAGTTTTTTTCTGTAGCTTTATATAAGGTGAAATGGGAATATTGTGCATTTTAAAATGTTCTGCTCTAGAAACAAAATCATTTTTTTTTATTTCAGCACATAAGTTGTAATAAACCATATAAAAATTTTCTTAGTAGAGTATTATTATTACAACATTTCCACTGTTTTTACGTTTGTTTTTGAGTTTAACTACTGTTTGCTTTTTTGGTATAAGTAGAAAAAATAATGTATGCAACCTACATAAAACGTTATATTTATATACTCGAAAACAAAATATTTGCTTTAGTATTTTCTATTGTCTCAACAAATTGTTTGTCGTAATAATCTTAATGCTTATTAATGCAAATGTGATTTTACATATACAGTGTGTTTACTTAAACTGGAAACATATGGGAAATCTTTTTATGATTAATTTTACAGAAAAAAGTTATTCTTCACAAAACTTAAAAACTTTAAAAAAACTAACACTCTTGGAGGTGTAACAAATAAATTTAGCGTCAGACTCCAATAAGATGGTATTTTTTGGTCGCACTGAAGACAATTTATTGTTATCATACTTCTTCCATTGGTTTATGTCACCCACTCTAGGATCTTCATACTTTACTAGATTCTACAGGTCTAAGTGATGGATGCCATAGGGTTGTGGAGGCACTTTAAAGTCTCCAAAAATTGACTCTTTTCCTCGATCCAGTCCCTTGCAATGCCCAGTGGGAACCTCATAAAACAGTTCCATAATTTGCAGGAGTCCTGGTTTTAGCTCTTCTGGAACACGTCTCTTCAATACACATTCTTCTATGAGCTTGATCAGAGATGTGTTTCCAGTTTTGGTTGTATTGTCTACAAATCTATTTCATTTGGCTCCGGTCCTTACTTTTTGGTACCTCTAGAGCTGGCGGCTCTGAAAATGTTATGGGTGATTCCATTTCTGCAAGTTTATCATCTTATTCTTTGCCTTGTATTCCTCTATGTCCTGGCACCCACACTAGTTTGACACTGTTATGTTCCGCCAGGATATCGAGTTCTACTCGGCATTGGTGTACTTTTTTTTTTTAAGAGGGCCAGGCTTAGAGGTAGTCCATGGGATTGCATCGCAGCTAGTACAGCTTATTGTGCACCCTCATTCACAGGTCCTCATTCTTCGTCAAATCCCAGGTTCTTAATGAACCAAGAGATTCTTTTGACTATGGTTGCCCGTTCTTCCCTTTGATCTCCAGTCGGTAGGCCAAAGGATCTCACACGCAGACCTTGCAGGGCTGGGCACATGAATATCACGTGGAAGGCTGTTTCTTCCTCCTCACCGCATTTTCTACATAGGAGGTTTTCAACTTGAATTCCCATCTTATGTAGGTGTCCGCGAAATACCCAGTGGCCGCTGATGAAGCCAACCACTTTCCGCAGGGTCTTCCTCCCCAGCCCAAGGGCATCTGCCGCTATAGCACCAGTAGGTGTCTGCAGCATTCTCTTTGACTGTATTTTAGCTTCTGTTCTTTCCCAGCTCTTTCGATGTTCTATGCCCATCCACTGGCGAACAGCTCTTCGTGCTGTGTTGTAAGCAATACCACACGTCGGCTCTGGGCCAATGAGCGGGCTTTCAGCTCCTTTGTTTGCCCACTTGTCTGCTCCCTCATTGCCAGCGATACCTTTGTGCCCCGGGACCCAACTAAGGATAACCTTGTTGTACTCTCCCAGGGTTTTCATGGCCTGATGACAGTCCCATACTGCTTTAGAGGTAAAGTCAAAACTGTCAAGTGCCATTAGCGCTGCTCTACTATCCGAGTTTATGTATATGGTGTGGTCTGTCATACCACGCTCCAAACACACTCTTGCACACTCTGATAGGGCAACAACTTCAGCCTGGAAAACAGTAGCCAGCTTACCCAGGCTTACGCAAAACTGCGCCTTGGGTCATTGGTGTACTAGTCTGGTGACAAATTATTTCTCTTGCACATGGTAAGGTTGCATATACGACTAAGTGCTGCTAGCTGCCCAAAACTATTCTGTACTATAAAAGAATGAAGGGTTAAAGAGTGAGATGAGTCATAGAATTTAGTGTGGATAGAAGAACTGGAGAAGAAAAAGTCAAGTTTTATGTTACAAAAATGTGAGTGCAAAAATAAAAAGTAGACTGTACAAGAGAATTGTAAGACCAGCGTTGATGTGTAACTCAGAAACCTGGTCAATAATGAAAGAGAAAGTTAGAAGTGGCGGAGATGAGATGTTGCGTTGAATTTAGGAATTAACGCAAAAAGATAGACTAAGAAATAAGATAGTAAGAGGTACAGTGAGAGTGATACAGCTGAGTAAGAAAATCCAGGAAAGTAGGTTGAGAGTTAAAAAACCCCAACTAGACTTTGAAATAAGGCTAAAAGAAAGAAGAACAAGAAGAAGAAACGTTTCCCCTATGTTCCCAATTTAAGTAGACACTCTTATATTCAAAACAACTTTTATTATCTCTTAAATAAATTTCTTTTTTAGATCATGGAATAGATCCTCCTTTCCACACAGCATGGAAAGCACCAGATATTCCAGATACTGCTCATGTATTTAGAAAACATCATGGTGTTTATCGAGTTTATGCAAATGAAGAAGATATGAAAAATGATAAACCTTGTGAATATCAATATCCAGATGTTATTCAATTTACTGATGATTTTTATCTTATGTGTAATATGATAGCTGATGGACCACTGTAAGTATATATTGATAATAACAATAATAACTAAGAGTGGTATTTATGAACAAGCTTTTATTAGCTTCACATGTATGTGGTGACGAGGTGAATGAAACCTTTACTCTCGTTTGGTCTCGCAGACACTCGCTGAGATCTTTTTGCGAGACATTTTGCGAGGTGATGTAGGGAAAAGAGCTTACACACGGCTCTTTAGTACGGTATGCTTGCACTTGTTGGCCTCTCGTCTCAACTCAGCATGGTGGCACAAAAAGTAGAGGCATTCCGAGACGACGCTAGGTAAACCGAGACGAAGGGAATGCACATATCACACTCTTACACTCGTTTGGTCTCGCAGACACTCGCCGAATGTCTGGAGGTAGTATAAGAGAAGGTTACATATCCTTATTCAAGCTATATTGCTACCTTCACACTTTCGCTGAGATCTTTTTGCTAGGTGATGTAGGGAAACCAGCATATACACTTCCGGCTCTTTAGCTTGCACTTTTTGGCCTCTCGTCTCACCTCTGCCCTTGGTGAAGGTTTCTGTGGTTCCTTTAGTCCTTGCCAAATGGAAGGGCTCTACTACGGAGGAGGCACGCCACAGTGTCAATCTCCCAACTCCACATTGCACCACGTGGGTCACACCACCACACAACACCTACACCAAAGGAAGACGACTGTTTAGGTACGTTCAAGTACCATGGATGGCAAGAAGCAGGAGAAACAATAGCAATCCAACCTGGAGCAAATGGGAAAATTTGTGAGAGCGGGGCCGACGACAGATACCAACACCATCCAAACACTCCCATCCATTCCCTGAAAAGGACATAAGTCCTACAGTAGGGTCCTCATACCCACCATACTCCTACAAAACTATCCTTTACCTACCTATCCTTTATTCATTCGTATTCGTATTTGAGACGACGCGAGGAAAGACACATTCCACACATTCACTCTCGTTTGGTCTCGCAGACACTCGCGGAGAGCGTGGAGGTAGCATTATAAGAAGCATAATTTTATTTTCCTTTCAGAAAGTCATTCTGTTATCGTCGATTGAGTTATCTTTCATCGAAATTCCAATTGCACGTCCTTCTCAACGAACTCCGAGAATTAGCATCGCAAAAAGCTGTACCACACCGAGATTTTTACAATATACGCAAAGTTGATACTCACATCCATGCAGCTTCTTGCATGAATCAGAAACATTTGTTAAGATTTATTAAAAAGACTTTAAAAAATAATGCTGATGAAGTGGTATCGGTTACAAAGGGTGTTCCAATGACTTTACGTCAAGTTTTTCAGGTAATAGTAAACCAGGTGATTATTTTACACAAGGTGGCTTAAAAGAACACTAGTGGGAATTTACATTTTTTTTTGTTATAAATGGAGATTCGAATATATGCAATATTTTTAAATTTTACAAAATATAGAAATGCTTTATCAGCGGTGTTCCTACCGCTGCGATAAACCGCTACGTGTATGACCGGCCTAATATAGCTGGATCTTGCCGTGTTTACAGTGATCAGATAATTTTATCGGATAGTTTATTTGTTGCATATATTCGTGTCTTTAACAACGACTGAGGGTTTTTTTACACTATGTTTTTTTAAAACAACCGATAAATCCGATTACCTCCTTCTATTTTATAAATTTTTTTAGTCGATGAATTTAACAACGTATGATTTAACTGTGGATATGCTCGATGTTCATGCAGACCGCAATACTTTCCATAGATTCGATAAATTCAACGCCAAATATAATCCAATAGGTGAAAGTAGACTTCGAGAAGTATTTTTAAAAACTGATAATTATTCAAATGGTAAATACTTCGCTAATATAATAAAAGAAGTAGCGAGTGATTTGGAGGAATCGAAATATCAAAATGCTGAATTGAGATTGAGTATTTATGGGAAAAGTAGAGATGAATGGGATAAATTAGCTAAATGGGCCATAAATGAAAATGTTTATTCTGATAATATTCGTTGGTTGATTCAAGTTCCTCGACTTTTGTAAGTATAAAATTTTTTAGATACTACTTTTAGATCTTTCCCAATTTTTAGCAACTTTGATTTTCCATTTTTTTACATCTTTTCCATTTTTTTGTAATCTAGCAAATTTTCCAATCTTTTAGGATCTTCTGGAGAGTGCGTCGATTACTGAAGGCTCCTTCTATGTCAATGAACGCCTCTAGGGCTACTTCTTCTATTGACTTTGATAATAGCCTGTTAAATTATCCAGCGATAAGTCTATGGACTTTCGTCCCTTATATAGATCTATCAACCAGTTTTCACAGCGTTGTCGCTACGAATGATGATAGACTTATTGGTCTGTGTGACTTCGGAATTTGGTCCTTTATCCTCTTCAATTTATGGAGATATATGAGTTCCACCTTCTGCCACATAGATGGTATAAATCTTTAGGTCAAACAAGCCTTGAAGATTTTACATAGATGTGTAATGATGACATCTTGCCCTTTCTGGACTATGGCTGCGTATATTCCGTACGTCCGTTCCCGGTGTTTTAAACGGAAGGAATGTGGGGATAGCCCATCTGATTTTTGCGGATCTAGTTATTTCAATAGCTAACTTCCAGTCATCTCTTGAGGCCTTGCCAACCTTTGACCACGGCCTGCCATATCCCAACCTGCTACCATAATCCGTGAGCCCTGAAAGTGTGCCAGCGTTAGCATTCTTAAGACTTTCCTCCATCGTTTTGGTGTATGATCCGTCCTCCTTTTTAAGGAGACCGACCTTTCTCTTTGCACTATCCTTAGCCAGTTCCTTAAGGATTCTTGAGCATGCGGGGTTCGTTTGGACTTCCTCACAGAACCTCTCCAGCAATCTACATAGTCCTCCAAATTTCCTATTGAAGGGAAACGTTCGCTCTCACCAGCGATCGCTTCCATAGTCGTAGCGCGACCTTTGCTGGACGAGGCTATGGTCCTTCTCGGAATGGCCCGTTCTGGCGCGACCGATCTGGCGCGACCGATTTGGCGCGGCCGTACTGGCGCAGGTCCGTTGGGGCGCAGACCGCTTCGGGCGCAAGGCCTATCTGGCGCAGGTACGTTCTGGCGCGAGTACTGTATGGCGCACATAATTGAAAACATAAGTTAGATGCAAGGCACTTACATTTCTTTTATTTTTGGAAAGTGTTAATTTAATAAAGTTAAAAATACTAAAACGTCAACAAACAAAACCATTTAAAAATCGGAACATTTAATACATTTTAAAAACCTGATCTGATACATTTAAGTTAGAAAAAAAATGCATATGAAGAAGTTAAAAAGCCAACAGAAATAATTATTGCCAATATTGAAAATGGCATAAGTGAAATAAGTAAACTAGATTATAGAAATTTAATAAGATATTTTTTTTTACAATATCACAAATCAAACTTAAAAAATAAAAATAAAACTAATAATCATGATTTAGGCATCCATATTATAATTATAAGATAATCCTATTAAATATTCTATCACCCCTATATTATGGAAATTCGCTACAATATTCTTAATTCTTTTATCACATTCAACGTATTTTCTCAGTTTTTTAGGGGGTGCGTGTCACGCTATTAATTGTTCAATATACATATCTATTGAGACCTGCACCTTCTTCAGTAGATCAATAAATGACCAAATTGATGGATGATCCATCAATAACTCCGTTTGAAGCCTCCTATGAGAAGCTTCAGCAAAATTGTTGGTTCTGTGAATGTCGTTGGTAACCCTTCCATAAACAGACCATAAAGTTGGTGGAAACATAGGTGGTCTTCGCCAACCTCCTCGTCTGTTTGAAAACAATTCTGGCTAAAGTTTTTTTGTGAGACTTTCTAGCGCCTCATCGAGATTTTTGATAGGTACAAAAAGGCCAACGAAGTTATCATTTTTGCCATGTTGGCAACATCTGGGTCGTTCTGGTATCTATCCAAAAGATTTAGTTAGCAAGATGTTTTTTAAAATTCTTAACCAAGTGAACAAAAAAACAGCCTTGCATTTGAACGTCTTAAAATTTTTTTGGAAAGCATTTATTGCAGCCAATTCAAAATCACAAGAAACTTGCTGTGGATTTAAGCGTACTTCTAGTTCAAGCAACATATTCAAGAGACGTCTGTATGTTCCACTTTGATTATTTGGCAGTAAGGCATATATTATTGGATGAACCCCACCTAATTTTTCTACTAGAATGACGAAAGGTTCCATCGATGAACCACTGTCTAGATTCACGTAAAATCTGGAAAAATAATAACACATAACAATACATTATGTCATAGATACAAAAATAATTGATACAAAATTTTCATGACCTATACTCCTATACTACTATTGAATGCAGGAAAAACGGTCCCGCGGAAAAAAACACCGGAAAAAAGTAGGCCCACGGTAAAAAATAAAATCAAAACTTGAAGCGTACTGCTACTTAATGTGATGTACAAATTAAATAATTAAACCATCAAAATCTTTATAAACATGTTCCCTAATAATCAGGGTTGTTAAGTTTTTAAATACAAGTAAATAGAAGTAGGCAGTTAGTATTTAAATACTCTTCCCATGGTAGTATTTTAAATGTATTTAAAACACAATTTTCAGACTGTATTTAAATATATTATAAATACATCGTATAATAAGCCAAAAATATTATCAAAATAAAAATGACAAATTTGGTTTTTCCAGATCATTTTGAGAGAGATTTATGATTTATGATTCCGAGTAATTGGACACCTTATTATAATCATTCTAACATTGTGCACAGGAATACATATACCAGATTCGGAACTTCCCACTTATAGGTAAAGAGATTTAGTAAGGGTGAATTTGTTAATTCTAGTTGGTCATTTAAAAGCAATTTAGAATGTTTATATTTATTAACCTCCAGAGATTCTAAGAGGTTCAGTTTATGGCCTTTCGGTTGTATATGTAAAATATCAGGTTTATCATTAAAAACATGTTTTTCTTCTATTAAATGTTTGGCATAGTTTGAATTATCACGATTATTATTATGTAACCAGTAATGATATATAAACTCTCGAAACATGTTTTAATAAAATACAATTTTTGACTGAAATATAACTAATGTATTGGATAATGTGCGAAATATAAATAAAAATATTAATGTGCGCCATAAAGTTCTCGCGCCAGAACGTACCTGCGTCAGATAGGCCTTGCGCCCGAAGCGGTCTGCGCCCCAACGGACCTGCGCCAGTACGGCCGCGCCAAATCGGTCGCGCCAGATCGGTCGCGCCAGAACGTCCTAGACCGGGTCCTTCTATCTTCCATCGGTTCATTGTCGTGGTGCTCCGTTAAGCCTCTCTCTAAATCTGAGCTTCTCTGAGTTACAGTCCATCTTCCTTAATCTTTACTATCCCAAATTGGGATATCCTGCGCTTTTAACGCCTCCACTGACTTCCTATCCATGGAAAACGTACAACCCTACTCCTTTTCTGTTGGACATTTCCAAAAGAACGTCCACAGACCGTCCACAACCTAGGATTGCATACCTTTAGTCATTGTGCATTTGCATCGTCTGCAAATGTGACCAGCAGAAAACCCTGCTTCATTTTCGCTGGTCTAGTCTAACTTGGGGGTCATTTTCCGGAATTTCCTCCATTGAATTTTCTATCGCAGATTCTACTGCCTTTAGCTTTGTAGAATCTAGCTTTCTCTATTGGGTTTCCAGATTTCATCACTGTTAAGGCTTCTCTAAAAGACCTTCCTTCGATATTCCTTTTCTTAGGTTTATCTCGGGAGGTGTACTTTTTCAATTCTTGGAGGTGTTGGGCTGTTGATCTGCCTGCTTCTTAGTTATTTGTGCTGTAGCTTTGGTTTCTCCTTCTTCTCCTCCTTGTTGTCAATCACCCTCTGATCTTATTCTAGAGACTTCCTGATAACCTGGCAATTAGCCTTAGCGAACTCCAGATCATTATTTACGAGTCTTTGAGTTGAGGTCCCTGATAGTGCAGCATGATTTTCTCGTCCGACATCAGGTCAATATCTTCCTCCAAATTGTCCTTAAAACTGCCCTTTCCCTCATGCCTTTTGGCTTGTGGTTTCTGGGCCTCTGCCATTGCCACCTGCCCTAAAGCTTCTGGTCTTAGCACTCCCGCCTTTGTACCTTCGGCTTCTGGCTTCCTCTCTTTTTTCTTTTACTGTTGGATCCATGTAAGTCCCACGATCAGCTAAGGAAGGGATGGTCCTCCTGGTCAGAGCCCCGCATAACCAGGTAAGACTAATTACAAGGGGGTTTCGCCCGGTGCCCCAGGAGTCCGTTTAGGACCAACTTAACCTTAGGTATTGAATCTAGTAATCTGGTAATCTTCTGGTGTTCCTTGCTTCGTAGTTTCTCCGATAACTGTTTACCAAGTGGTACCAAAGTTTTATAGAAATACAACATTCAATAAAATAAAGGTCTGTTCCAACAGACCAAAAAACCGTTCTAGAACCATTACTAAACAACTCAGTACTTCAAAGATAACGAGAATTTGTCCATTGCGCAGTTCCCGGACGGTTCTAGAATGGTTCTTGATTCTGTTGAAACAAACCTATAATCATACCTTAATTTACTGATTCTCTTTCAGTGACATCTTTAAATTGAACAAAGTACTCGATTGTTTCCAAGAAGTAATCGATAATATATTTCTACCATTATTTGAAGTAACTGCGAATCCAAGTTCACATCCAGAACTCCACAATTTCTTACAGTACGTAATTGGTTTCGATTCTGTCGATGATGAAAGCAAACCAGAACGAAATCCTTTATTCGACAAAGACACACCTACACCAGAAAAGTGGAACGACGTAGAAAACCCGAATTATGCTTACTATTTGTATTACATGTATGCAAATTTAACAGTTTTAAATCATTTTAGAAACGATAAAGGTTTACATACATTTGTTCTTAGACCACATTGTGGTGAAGCTGGACCAGTTCAGCATTTGGTTTGTGGTTATATGCTATCAGAAAATATTTCTCATGGTCTACTTCTGCGGAAAGTACCAGTATTGCAGTATCTTTATTATTTAGCTCAAATTGGTATAGCTATGAGTCCTTTATCTAACAATAGTTTATTCTTAAACTACCATCGTAATCCTTTACCCGAATATTTAGCCAGAGGTTTAATAATATCTCTATCTTCTGATGATCCTCTTCAATTCCATTTCACCAAAGAACCTTTAATGGAAGAATACAGTATTGCTGCTCAAGTATGGAAATTATCTAGTTGTGATATGTGCGAATTAGCCAGAAATAGTGTCTTAATGTCTGGTTTTTCTCATAAGACAAAACAATATTGGTTAGGTCCAAATTATACTAAAGAGGGCGTTGCTGGTAACGATATAGCAAGAACTAATGTACCAGATATTAGAGTAGCTTTTCGGTATGAAACTCTCATTGACGAATTATCAAATATTTTTAAACCACACTCACAAAATAAACTTTAAGTTCACCTCAATATTCAACTTTCTGGTATCAAATTTACCCTATTTGAAGAATGTTAATTTTGGATTATTGGGTTTGGTCTTCGATTTCTGCATGCTGTTGTTTTTAGATCTGATAATGGTCAAGTTTGTTTCCTATCTTCAGATCTTCATTTGTATGTTTTGCTTATTTTAGTTTAAGTTTTAATGCTTCATGATTAGGTTTGCTCTATGCATTCTTCGTAACGTTTACTCTAAGTTCTAATCTTTTCCTTTTCTATCTATAGATCTTCCCTTTAAGTATGTAATATTTCCACGATCTCGTGTAATTTGTGATTGGCTTTGGTCTTCGATTACTGCATGTTGTTTTAGATCGTCGTTTGTATATTTTTCTGATGGATAAAGTCTTTATTGGTTCATGATTAGCTTTGCTCTAAGCTTTCCTTGTAATGTTTCCTC
The DNA here is from genome assembly GCA_964028335.1 of Altica lythri. NCBI lineage: Eukaryota > Metazoa > Arthropoda > Insecta > Coleoptera > Chrysomelidae > Altica > Altica lythri. The sequence continues at coordinate 7,171,448 of OZ034809.1, forward strand.
CAGGTTCCAATCTTTTCCTAGTGATCAACATTTTTTTCTGTCTAAAGATCTTCATTTTTGGTCTGTAATTTTTTTGGCCATCTTTCCTCCAGGGTTTAATCTTTTCTTGGTCATGAAATTTCTCGTCTACTTTCAAGTCCTTTTTCTTTTGGGTGTTTTCTGCTGAAGAATGTTAACAATGTCATTTTTAATAGACTTTGGTGTATTATTACCGCATGTTGTTTTCTTTTCAGATTTTATGATAATCAAGTCTTCAGGCCTTTATTTGTACATTTTTCTGATGGATGAGGTCTTCATATTAGTGTCAGCTTTAATGCTCCAGGATTAGCTTTGCTCTATGCATTCCTTGTAATGTTTCCTCCAGGTTCTAATCTTTTCCTGGTGATCAACACTTGTCTTCTGCCTATAGATCATCATCTTTGGTCTATAATATTAGTGAATGTTGATCTTTGTTCGGATTTTATGATGATCAAGTTACTTTGCTAACTTCAGATCTTTCTGATGGACAAAGTCTTCATTTTAATCGTAGCTTTAATGCTCTATGCATTCCTTGTAATGTTTCCCCAGGTTCTAATCTTTTCCTGGTGATCAACATTTTTTTCGGTCTATAGATCTTCATTTTTGGTCTATTATATTTTCTAACGATCTTTCCTTTAGGGTTTGATGCTTTCCTGGGCATAAAATTTCTCGTCTACTTTCAGGTCCTTTTTCTTTTTGATGTTTTTGGCTGAAGAATGTTAACAATGTCATTTTTAAAAGACTTTGGTGTATTATTACTGCATGTTGTTTTCTTTTTAGATTTTATGATAATCAAGTTTCTTTGCTGTCTTCAGGTCTTTATTTATACATTTTTCTGGTGGATGAGGTCTTCATATTAGTCCCAGCTTTAATGCTCCAGGATTAGCTTTGCTCTATGCACTCCCTGTTTTGTTTCCTCCAGGTTCTAATCTTTTACTGGTGATCAACACTTGTCTTCTGTCTATAGATCTTCATCTTTGGTCTATAATTTTTTCTGACCATCTTGTTAACTTCAGATCTTCATTTGTTCATTTTTCTGATGGATAAAGTCTTCATTTTAGTCCTAGCTTTATTACTCCACAATTAGCTTTGCTCTATGCATTCCTTGTAATGTTTCCTCCAGCTTCTAATCTTTTCCTGGTGGTCAACACTTTTCTTCTATCTATGGATCTTCATCTTTGGTCTGTAATATTATCTGACTATCTTTCCTCCAGGGTTTAATCTTTTCCTGATCTACTTTCAGACCTTTATTTTTCCTGGGTATCTTCTTCATTTTAGTTCAAACTTTTAGTCCTTCCTTGTGGTAGCTATTTTCCTTGTTCTGTGGATGCTTTCTTTATTTTTACTCCAGGTTTGTGAAGGTTTTTACCAAGTCTTCGGTGGTCTTTTGTTGGTATTTGAGTCTCATTACTGACTACACCTTTTTGGTTTCGTTTTAAAACTTTTTTTAAATAGTTAGTAAGTTAGTAGTATACGTATTGATTTTGATTTGAATTTTAACATATACCTAACAGCTATTCTGATTGTGATGAAATAAAGCCTTAATTATGGTAGAGTAATGGTAGTAATCTTATAATTGTTAATATTTTAAACAGTTTATATTAATATTTTTGTAGAATTTTTATACCCTGATTTTTTATTTAATGTATGTATATCAGATTCTAAAAGTTCTTTATGGTGGTCTATTAAGTAACCTTCTTTAAAATGAATAACGTTGTTTTCTAGAACATTACAGTCTACCTTTAGCTCAATACAACGATTTTAACAATTTTTCTACTTGTTTATGCCGTCCGAATAATACGATTCTGGAAGTTCCGCCAGGTAAGTGTTTATTTTGTCATTTATGTTTTTCGTTAGAGTTTCATCTATGAGCATCTCTTTAACAACCCCGGAGAGTGCCTAATCAAGAGGAGAAGCAATTTGAAGGCAAATTTTGTGATTTGGTGCGTTTTTTTGAAGGATCAACACTTTTCTATTGTCTATGGGGACTTTTTTTACTGCGCTTCTGCTTCTACTTAACCAATGATGTGGGAAAATATCGGCTATTGATAGTCAATGAAATTCTACCTTTGTAATCTTAAAATACAGAGGCCATAGCCTTTTCGAACCATTGAGGAGCCACTTTTTGCCTCTTCGGAGCACTTTTCTGCTTCCATTCCTCTTTCCTACCCATTAAGCCACTTTTCGCTGCTTCAGAGCACTTTTCTGGTTTCATTTCTCTTTCGGACCCATTGAGCCACATTTTGCCACTTTGGTGGAGCACTTTTCTGGTTTCATTGCTCTGCAGTGCGCTGATTTTCTTCTCTGCTGTGATGTAGAGATTCCAAGTTTCATCAGTGGTTATCGATTGACACCAAAAGTACGACAGATGGCGCTTTATAAGGTCCATAAGGTACTGCGACTTGGTCATAAGATCTTGGTCAACATTTCAGACCCATTGATCGCTTTGGATCACCTTTCAGCTTTATTCCACTGCCGTGCGTTCATTTTGTTCTCTACTATGTTGTTATGATTTCAAGTTTCATCAGCGGTTATTAATTTACGCCAAAACTACTTTATTAGGTCCAAACATATTCAAATTATGATTACTGTGCGCTTTATTAATTTTTGGGACCTCTGCCAATTCACGCATCTTCACTTTACCATTTTCTGGTTTAATTGCATCAAAGAGCTGGCCAATACGTGTTGTACCAATTCAGGGTGAAGAAAAGAGAAAGTCTAACAGCAAGATCAGGAAGTTTGGTGCTTCCAGTTCTTGTGAAGCTTGCTTCTATTGTGTGTGAAGCTGTTGTTACAAATGGAAATAATGGTCCACAATCAAACAGATTGCAAGACCATCTTTTTTCCTCCACCTTGAGAGCTTTAGTTACAAAATATTTACCTAGTTATTCCTTTGTGTCAAGGTTAGAGTTTTTTTGAGATCGCAGCGTTCCTATCGGCGAAGCAGGTTACTTACAGACCAGTATATACATAAATATATATAGTTATTAAAATTTTATAATATATATTAACCGATATTAGGTTTATGTATTTAAATATTATTATTTTTACCAATGTTGTGACTAGTTTAAAATAATTAATAAAATATTACTCAAAACTTTAGTTTAGTATATATCTGTGACCCAAAAGTGAATAAAACAAATTTATGAGAAAATAATTTTATTCTACTGTACACATTTTACTTAATTTTAAATATTATCTTTGATTCTCAGGCATTATTTACAAGGTTTATTCAGAAAGAAACGAAAATTTTTCAATATCCTTACGTTGGTACACATGTCCGTAATATATGTTGGTAATATCAGCCATTTTGAATTGTTGGTTTGGGTTTGAAAGGTAAAACGTGTTTTGGTATACTCGAACAAAATGGATCAAAGAAAAAAAATTCTCGTTTTTTTTTCTGAACATACCTCGTATATATCTAAATTTTGTTTTCTATATAATAATTATATTATAAACAAATTATCTAATCTTATTTATTGAGCGTTATTTACAAATGGCTATCACAGGTAACTTCACTGACACTTTCTTGAGGTTCAGCTGGTTTACTTTTAGCTTTCTTCTCATTGGAAGGTACCAAAAGTAATGAAAAAATATTACGGAATGGCGCTTCTACCACTAAATATAGTATAAATGCACTACTAAATGCTAAAACTATATCTGATAATCCAAAACTTATCTGCAACAAAAAACAAAAATAAAATTGATTCTCGTGATCGGTCGCCATCTTGAATATAAAGATTTTGACAATTCAGTGACAGTTGGGTCAAAATGGCGGATGATGATGCTTTTATTTCAATATAAGATTAATCTAGATCAACTCTTTTGCTGGAATCTTTAATTTAGTTTGTTACAAAATTAGAATTTTGTATATCAACTTTAATCTCAAAGATCTAAGAAGAAGGTAATTGCATGTTAACTTGATTCGCGGGATTGTTCGCCATCTTGAATATAAAGATTTTGACAATTCAATGACAGCTGATACAAAATGGCGGACCATAATGTTTTTAATTCAAACTCATTTAGACTTTTAGTTGTTTATACAAAGTTCAATTTTGGTTTAGAAGCAATAGATCAATTTTATAAAAAAAAAATTGTGTTAGTCTAAGATTAATCTAGATCAACTCTTTTACTGAAATTTTTAATTTAGTATGGTCCAAAATTCAAACAGAAGATAATTGCATTGAGAATGTATGATAACTCGAGATCGTTCGCCATCTTGAATATAAAGATTTTGACAGTTCAGTGACAGTTCGTTCAAAATGGCGGACTACAATGCTAGAAGGTATAGTATTGAAGATTCATCAGTACAATTTGGTTTAGAGTAAAAAAATACTTACAATATCAAAATACGTAATAAAATCAGCTCCTCCTTTCCTAGCCACTGCTCTCATTTGAAATTGCATATGGGTTAAATAAGCACCATAAACTAGTTTGCTAATGGAAACCCATGGTTTCCAAGATAAAATATTGTATATTAATTTAGCGTGTCCATAACTTGCAACATACAATACACCAATAGTTCCTGTTGACCAAGCTACTCTATGTAAAGATGCATATAAAGCAGATTCTATTGCGTTATATTTATAATTTGGATCGTAAAAAACTACACCTGTTAAAATGGATGCCATCATGATTCCTAAACAACTTAACAAGATTATGTGAGAGTATATCTAGAACATAAACAAAATATTTTACTTATTAACTTTAACACATACTCCAAAGTTCAGGTGTCTTAGTTTTCAATTTTGACATTTTGATTCCGCTGTTACTGACTGTCAGATGTCAGTATCTTGTCAGTCCTGTGATTCCCAAGAGCTCAATAAAACTTCTACTGAGCTTAAAATGAAATGGAAATGAATATTGACAAAAATACGATAAGAAGATTTGTACATTGACTGATTACACTTAAGCAAGAGGCCAAAAGTCTTGAAGAGACAGTGACAGATACTTATAGAGATTGATTAAAAAAGGATAGAATGGACTAATAGCCATTCCAGTAAAAACAATATAAACAATACAAACGTTGGAAAGGGAAATGATCTAAAAATGTTACAGTAAGACATTTTGATTTTGCTGTCACTAACTGTCAGATGTCAATATCTTGTCAATCCTGTGATTCCCAGGTAAAGAAGACTTCTATTAAGAATAACATTTTTATTAACTTATTTATTACTAAAAAAGGAGGGATAGGGTTAAAAAATCTTAGTAAACTACATCCTGACATACAGAACAAAAGTTGGGGAAAGGAAATTTCTTAAAAAAATCAAAATAAAATGGAAATGGATATTGACAATTATACTGAAAGAAGATATGTATATTGATTGATTGCTCTTAAGCAAGAGGCCATTACCAAGAAGAAAGAAAATATGGACTAACTGTCAGATGTCAACATCTTGTCAGTCCTGTAATTCCCAGAGGTAATTTAAACTTCTAAATGAAAATGTTGTTATTGTACTGCTTTTTGTGTTAATAAAATACCTTTTGTAAATGATTAATTTCAGAATGATTTAAATAATCATTACTATACAAGTGTTTACATAAATAACTTCATTAATGGCACATAAAAAAAGATTTTTCTTTACTGATGAAGGACATATGCAATTCACCCAATTATAAAATAAGTATTCATATCTCATAACTTCCTCATTTCGTTCAGCTGAAGTAATACCCTTGTCAATTACAAATTAACAGTTGTGTAATATGTGTCTATACATATAAGTGCGTAATTAATTGCTTTATCTAGATTTTAAATACAATCGTAAAATATTTAATAAACCTTTTTGCATATCAATAAACTAGCATCATTTTATTCGATCAAAACAAGAAATTAAATGTGTATAATCATCCAATATTGTTAAATAAGTCAATTGTAATTTTTTATTATAAATTAATAGTAAATGGTAAAATTAAGTGGCCCAAGAACCGAGCCCTGAGGCACTCCCGAGGAAACAGACACATCATGAGACGCATATCTCTTATAAGAGAGATACTGCGCAAGCGTTCCGACAAGTATATACAAAAGAAGCCAATTTGTTGATCAAGATGTGATGGTAAATAGTAAAATTAAGTGGCCCAAGAACCGAGCCCTGAGGCACATTCAAGGAAAAGGACACATCATGCTACACATACCCTTATAAGAGAGATACTGCCAGTGACCAGACTAGTAAGACTCGAACAGCTTTAACATTTGATTAGAAAATCCAAAAGTAGTCAATTTGTTGATTAAGATGTGATGGTAAATAGTAAAATTGAGTGGCTCAAGAACCGAGCCTTGAGGCACTCCTGAGGAAAAGGACACATCATGCTAAACATACCCCTTATAAGAGAGATACTGTAAACGATCCGACAAGTAAGACTTGAACAGCTTTAACATTTGATTAGAAAATCCAAAAGTAGCCAATTTGTTGATTATGGTAAATAGTAAGATTGAGTGGCCCAAGAACCGAGCTCCGAGGTACTCCCGAGGAAAAAGACACATCATGCTACACATACCGCTTATAAAAGAGATACCACAAGTGGCCCGACTAGTAAGAATCGGACAGCTTTAAAATTTGATTAGAAAATTCAAAAGTAGCTAATTAGTTGAATATGGTAAATATTAAAATTAAGTGGCCCAAGAACCGAGCCCTGAGGCACTCCCGAGGAAACGGACCCATCGTGGGACACATATCCCTTATAAAAGACATCCTGTAAGCGTTCGTATAAAAACAGGTTTATGTTGTACTGGTTTATGTTGACGTCAGTTTCATATTTCTTGTGTCTGAGTTCAATGGTGTGTATTATTTTATATAAACTTACCTTTTTAAGTCTTTTTTCTGAATCCTTCATTCTATAATACAAATATCCTGCAATCATTCCTATGAAATATGGCGAAGCTCTGGTGTGAGACTTCGAGTATACATCTATAAAATCATATTGTTGTTTGGGCATTCTCAAGAAATCTGGGTAAAAATATATCACAGCTGATCGTTGGTATAAAGTCACTATAAGGATTGGTATAATAATTGAAGCAAATGTTACAAGCGATAATAAAATAAGTCCAATTTTCTTGTTCTTGTAGATTACTATGCATAAGAATATGGCGATAATAAAGTAGTGTAAATCACAAGGAAGATACCATGACTGTACCATACACTAAAAAATCAAATTAAGCAGCATTTTACTTATAAATACTAAATTTAATGAAGCTTTAGAATCGATTATAACTTGTTAATACACATAATATAAACAATGCCGTCTAATCGAACACAAATAGAGTTCAAATACTATCATTGTCAATACCAGTAAAGAGTAAAAAGGGTAAAAATTTTGCCCCTGACCCTGACTCCATCTCCAGAAGATCTTTAAAACAACTCTCACTTTGATTATCCTCTCTCTTACTCTTCTTTTCAACTCTTGTCCCGGCAAAGCATAGTTCCTCACCATCATGAAAACCACAAACACCATCCTAATCCACAAATCGGGAAAAAAAACACAAACATCCAAATCTACAAAACGATCTCTCTGCTAAACGTCATTGGCAAACTCTTTGAACTCCTGTTCCTAGATAAAATCAAGGACTTTCTAGACACCAACTCTATAATCCCCCTTTCCAACATAAATTCAGACCAAAGCACCGTACCCAAAACGCGATTCTAGAACTTCAAACTTTTACTCTACACTAAATCAGAGAAAAGTCTCTTCTCTGCCATACTGATGAATGTCCAAAAGGCTTTCGACAAGGTTTGGCATACTGCCATATACACCTTCGCAACGTCGACTAAAACTGTTAACCAAAAAACGCAAAGACTGTTGAACCAGTTCTCCAACTGGTGCTAAAGATGGAGAATAGCCTTCAACCCCACCAAAACCCAAACCATCACCTTCGAACCTCTGCCGACGAGAAAAGCTCTCTCTCGACCATATCAGCCTCTGGGGAACAAATCGTTTCTCAAGACCAGGTGACCTACTTGGCCGTGCGATTCACCCGTATGCTCAGGTGGTACACCAATGTCGAACTTATCATCAATTAAATGAGAAGACGGGCGTCTTTCCTAGGTGCACTGGGTGGTAGACTCGAAAGATGCCACTCCAAAACACCATACCTACAAATCTTTTATTCGACCTATTGTCGATTTTAAGGCCGTGTCATACTCTGATCTCCCTCATTTGCTTCTTGCCACAGAGAGAGTCATTATCTGTAAAGTCAAAAACCAACACTACCTATATCCAAGCAGCGTTGTCTACTAGAATACAAAAAAAACTTCCTCTTCCTTCTCGATTTCAGACCATACAACAACGATACGTCGCTCAGACTCTACAGGGTACCGACATCACCGCTCAGAGTACCCTTCATACCTACTGGAATGGCGGACTCCAAAGAACATCAAGATTCCCTTCCCTTCATAAGACTTCTCTAAACCGTAGACAGGGAACTTCCTGCAAAACTTGAAGACCACCTAGATGAAACCCCCCCCTATAAAAAAATGACCTTGGCGAAGGTTTCTGTGGTTCCCTTCGCCAAATGGAAGGTCTCACATCAATCTCTCAAACCCAAATTGCACAACATGGGCTACACTCCAACACACACTAAATCTAACACCAGAAAATGTTTAGGCACGTTCTGGGAACACCAGGACCCAGGTAACACCGGAACAACCAGAAATCGGGAACACACTCCTAAGAACCAATTATTTCTTGTATCCTTGGTACTGTAATTTTTAATAAACCGCTGTCAGATGTCAAATAAAGATATGTTTTGTTTAGTAAAAAAATTCTTACCATGTTTTCCACATTTACATAATTATTAATATACAATAAATTAGCCCACCAATTTTGTCTACAATCAGCAACTTCAGGATAAATAATAGTTTTCCACATTGGACCATTACCAGCGTACTTAAAATAAGTTGCATAATAGAATATTACCATGGCATATATAGGTGTTAATCTACAAACAATAAAAAATAGAATATTCTTTTGTAAATATTAATTTTAAGTATTTTTTTTTACCTTATATATCGCATAAAAATTAACAAACCAGGGTTCATAAATCGTTTATCATACTGGTTAAGAAGAACGTAAGTCACTAGAAGTCCACTTAAAATAAAAAAGGAATCCACAAAAACGTCTCCATGAAAAAATATACTTCCAACAGGTGACCTGTATTGCTGTGTAAATATTTATTAATTTCAAACTGTTACTTTTTAAAATTAGTTCCCACCTCTTTCAAGTCAAATTTAACATGGAACGGTATAGCATGGTTTAATAGAGATGGGAGTTTATTTTATAAAGTAACTGTTACTGATTATAATTATTAAATAGTTAAATACCTCTTCTACTAGATCAAAATTAAGCACTCCTGATGATAGATGAGTACCAAATCTGTGATCCACAATTATCATACATATAGAAATTACTCTCATACCATAAAGAATTGATAAAGCAGGATTGGAATCGTCGCAAAATATAAGTTTTTTGATATTTCCTTTTAGTGAGAATGTAAGCATTAAAGAAGTTAATGGAGATCCTGGAATTATAATATATTTGGTGAAAAACATTTTAAACACTAAGTATATTTTCGTATTTTTTAATATTTACCTATTCACTTACTTTCTACTAACTTTTCATTCGAGTAATTTCTAAGACTGTCATAGAGAGTCGATAACATCACAATAGTGATTAGAATTATACACACTAAACTGAAAATTAAAAAAATATTAATTGTATATTATTCAAAGTTAAATACTATACTTTATCTGCGACTATAACAATAAATATCAAGTTGCAAGGGACGACGTGAGAAAGATCCAGACAAGCGAGCACAAATACCACACTCGGTCTCGCTTAATCTCGCTTAGTCTCGTACGAATTTTTTAACAATACCCATAAAAATTTTTACTTACCCAAATGAAACATCATACTGATCTAAATTATTATTTTCCGTATCTTTCTGACAATTCAACTCATCGATTTGTGATGAATATGAAACATTATATTTTTTCAACGGAAAATCCACTGTTTTAAGGTATTTGTTTAAGTAATTTTTTAGATCCAAAGCTGTACATGATGCTGGAACACACCAACCATTAAGAACAACATTTTTAGGTTGTTGAGATGGATCTTTTTTATTCTGAAACAATAAGTGTTATTAATGACAAATGAACGGTGACAAATGACAAATAAAAAAGAGACATATGACAATTGAGAGGTGACATATGAGAAATGAGAGGTAACATACGACAAGGTGATAAATAACAAATAAAAGAAGACATATGAGAATTGAGATGTGACATATGACAAATGAGAGGTGACACACGACAAATGATAGGTGACATATGACAATTGACAATCGTAATCAATACTTCCTACATATTATTATAATTTGCAAGATTTTAAAAAGCTATTATTTACAAATTCTATGGTATTATCTTATATAAACAACCTTCTGTGCCTTTAATTATTATTTAATAAATTTAATAACCAATAAATAATTAATAAACAAAATGAAAATTTCCCAATCCTTTTTTTCTATCTATATATTTCTAGTCTTTGTTAAATTCTGTTTGAAATGGGCGTCTCGTTACAGACTTTCAAATATTTTGTAATTTCTTAACAGCCACATATCTATAATATGAAAGTTAAGTAATTTGTTTGACTTTAATTTACGAACTGACTCAATATGTAATCATTAACTTGAATAGGTATTTTTCATGTAATATTTTGCCTATAAAATTATTACCTTTTACCCACAATTTGATATTTGATTCTTCTTATTTTTAATACAAAGTAAGGAACAAATCTTAGTTGAAATAAACGTTAATTTAGGTCACAGCAATAAAATAGTTACCTACTTAAAGAAATAAGAAACTATATCATAACGTAACAAGCAGAAAATTTGGAATTAAAATTTAACCAACTAATAAGAATAGAGGATATAAATTCGACAATATTCTTGTAAAAGAAAGAAAATAATATGTCATACTCTCATACTAATGAGACGAAGTGGGACAAAATGATTAACAGATAATATTGATCAGAGCAACACACTCCAGAAAGACAAGAAAATTCTTTATTAAAAACATAACATTCTTGGTTGAACGGTCATTTTCTTTGAAAATGTTTTTCAAAACTTGTAAAGCGATAGAATTATATTTATTATATTATTCTTTGATATCTATGGGTAAGTTGCTTTATTAAACACGACAATATTACAGTTTACTCTAATAATTCGCATAGTTTCGAGGCATACGTCTCGTTGTCAAAATCTTTTGAATTTTGGTTTGCAGTTGGAGGTGACGATGTCACTACTATCACGGCGTTTACACTTTCATTACTGAAAGTAATAATATATCTTCGTGATTTTAGTGAAATCTTCAGTAAGCTCGCTGACGGATAACATATACCTTGTACTGACGAGACCCAATAGGTTGAAACCGGTCTACAAGTTATGTTGTCCCTTCTAACTGCAAACCCGAATGGTTGGTTTAAATTATCTATTAGATATACCAACCCCGTTCGACTTTAAAGTGTAATCCAATATCCGTCGGGGTATATAACCCGGGAAATAGTTGTTTCTTCTTGGTTGAACGGTCATTTTCTTTGAAAATGCTTTTCAAAACTTGTAAAGCGATAGAATTGTATTTATTATATTATTCTTTGATATCTATAAAAACATAACAATAGTTATTCATTAGTTGAATAAAAAACCAGGATAATAAGCAGTTCCAATTATACAAATAGAGATAATAGTGTACTTAAGTGACTATCCATAATTAGTTTTTTACACATGTAGGATAACAACTACGCTATTTTTATCGTTATCAATGTGTACCCTGTTTAAGCTAAAAGTGAATTTAGACAAAAAAATTAAAATTCACCTTTTGCTTTATAAGTAACTCGAGTTAAAAGAGTACTTACTATATTCAGTGCTAATTATGAAAACAGATTAGTTAAAAATACAGATAAAAAAATAATAAGAAAGAAACACCGATTTCTTCTCAACTAAAGACGGTACTGCACTATTGCTTCACAGTAGGTAGGTATATTGAACATAGGAAAATTCAATTTCCAAAGAAATAAATGGTACTTTCTTTTCTTGTAATTATTTAAAGATAAAACAAAACTTACAGATTGGAACCGGAATGCTTCTAGAGTAACAAACTTAGCAACTAGCTTACTTTCCAACAATTGTTAAAACCACTTCAAAGAATTTCCCAACCTTTCTTGAAATAATCGCAGTATCGTTACACCTCTCTACTCGAAGTGCCGCGCAATTTCTGGGTGTGTCAATAAAGAAACTTTTATGAACCACATGATTAAGAAAAGGGATTTGATTAGTTGGACCTTGGACAACCATTCTGGATTCTTCTCGAAATAATCTATGTAAATAATACGGGAATTTTATCACGTAGACCATTCTAACTGGTTTTTGCATTTTTTGGGACTATTGGAAAGTTTTTAACGACAGGGTCAGCTTATTTATTAAAAAGGAACATTTAAAGATAAATTAGTTAATTGGTTTTTAAAAATGCTACAATGTAACCGAGCAATTCTAACTTAAACTAGTAATTAAGTACTATGATGCCGCCGTAAGGTGTAGCATTTAATATCTTGTATATTTGACCGGAGCAATTCTAACTTAAATGGGCAATAAGACGCCATCATAAGGAGGCGCAGTTAATATCTCATATATTTAAACGAGTAATTCTTACTAAATTAAGTACTAATGACGTCTCCGTCAGGGGGCGCATTTGATATCTCAAATATTACTTTTTGCATTGTCCAATCAATAAAAACACTTCGTGGGATCTTATTAAGGAACTAAGTTAAGTAGGTACTTTGAAGCCACCGTAAGGTGGCGCATTTGATGTCTCATATATTTCACCGAGCAAACTTAAATAATAATAAGACGCCACCGTAAGGTGGCGCAGTTAATATCTCATATATTTAAATGCGAAATTCCTTCGTCGTCAGCTTTTTTCGTCGAATAAGGAAGCAATTGGGACAATATTCTGCAGAGCTTCCAGGACATCGTTACAGAGATGGTATAGAATGACTGGAGTATCATTGGAATAAGTGTGGTCAAGCTCAGGGAGTTTACATTGGATAAAAAACAATTTCATTTTCTCCTTTGGTTTCAAAACTTCTGAACCAATCAGTATATTAGATTTTATGATCGTGTGCTTTACTCTAACAGTACAAGAATTCCTATTGGTTAGAATGAGTACGGAAATTTATCTAGACTCGAGGTACAGTACTAGTTGGCCCAAGGCTTTTCGTGTGATGGTTGCTTATTTCTTTCTGTCCAGACTTTCGTATTTCAGTGTCTATTATTCCCAATGCATCAAAATCATTTAACACCTCTTCCATCTGTCTTTGGGTCTACCTCTCCTTTTTTCCTCCAATACTTCTCTCTAATATAACCTTGTGTATCCTTCCTTGTGTCATTCTTTGAATATGACCCATCTTTCTAATTTTTTGCGCCCTTACGACAACTGTTATTCTGGCCTCATTATACAAATCTCTTAACTCCTGATTTGTTCTTCTCTCCCATTCTCCGTTTACTTGCTTTCCGCCAAATATTTTTCTTAATAACTTCCTTTTCCATACCTCTAACTGTTCAATATCTACCTTTCTAAGTATCCATGTTTCACAGGCGTACGTAACTATTAGACTTATTATAGTTTTATAAAGATGTATCTTCAGTTTCCTTGATGCAAGTTTGGATTTCCCTTATTTATTCTTATTGTTATTTCTTCTTTAACATTTGGCACTCTAGTAAAAAATCGTTCCTAAATAAGTGAATTTCTCAACTTCTTCAAATTTGTAGTTCAAACATAGTTTAGAAAAAAAATTTTCACGAATTACAATTCAAACGTAAATTAACTAACTGTATTGGTTGTAAATTCGACATTGAAATTTAAATGTGGCGTAACTGACCTACAAGTCAGAAAGTAGGCAAAGCTGTTAACGATTTGTTATAACCGAGTTGCTTTTACATAAGGTAGAAGTATTATTAACAACTTACATAATTTAGTACAATAAACCAGCGATCATTCACATTTCGTTCGAGTTCGAGGAACACCTGGCTGAGTGTTGAGCTGAAGAGATTCGGTTACCGATTGATATTTTAAACAGTTATATAATTTCACTGTATAAAAGTTCCGTTTTTTATTTTAATTTTAATATAAGAACCAAATTCGAAACTATATTTTAACCCATACTTCTATAAATCATTGAATATCAAGAGTACGTAGGCGTACTTGTTCTAAAACGGTTCCAGAACTGTTAAAATTACAATTATAACGATTAATCCATTTACAAATGGTTTCCTACCTTTGTTTATATGTATAAAAAAAGCTTGATCGGATTCGAACCAACAGAGCCTACATTCAAAAGCAATTGCACTAGATCCGTTTATATAATGATGCTCTTTTAAAATAGTAACCATGATGGCATTTTTTTGAAAAAAATGTATTCTTTCTATTTCTAAAGTTCCTTGAAATATATTTACTTCTTTTAATTGAATATTTAATCCCATTATTGATTATTATATTAATAAACAATTCTTCTTTCTTAACCTTGTTTTATTAAATCAAAAATTATGTAACAATGAGTTTATCTGATAATTTGTAATATGTAACAAATTTTCTTTGTAAAAAACCACGGAGCATTACTGATTTAATTATGAATTAAAACAATTAATTGCAGGTTATATTATAGTTTAATTAGATTTTATTCAACTAACATTACGCATTATGAGTTTTAAGGTATTATACTGTTAAATATTATATAATAATCACGTAAATAACCCAATTATTTTAACGATGGTAATTGATTGATATTCACTCACACTTTATCACTTTAATGATAAAAAATAATTAGTCCACGGATTGAAAATCGAAAGTATTTCATGTAAACTTATAAGTTTGCCTGTCGTTTTTTATATTTTTAATTAATACAAAGAATATCATTAAAATAGTTTTTGTTATGGCAACACAGTTTCAAATCAACACACAAAAAGGAATTACCTACTAATGCAGTTTTAAATTAACGCACGAGAGGTCACGAGAGCTGTAGTTAACATACACCAGACATGAACGTTCTCACTGATCCCTCCATGAAAGATGGAACTAATACAAAAATCACAAGCTTCCATAACAAGGACGTCAAAGAACACAATTTTTAGCCAATTCTTCAGGACTCCTTCCATGGACTTCCAAAAAGTCTGATAAGTATATAGTGTCTGTTACACAAATATCAGAACTTCTACTAAGACATAATCAAACCTGACCATCACCAGAGCTACGCTTAGAGTGTTACAAGAATCAAAAGTTCCCAAAATAACGTCAGAGGGCACAATTTTTAGTCAATTATTCAGGACTCCTTCACTGAGACCCGTTACACCACTTCCATGGATACCCACGAAGACTGCTAAGTGTATAGTGTCTGTTACACTAACACCAGACCTCTTACGAAGACTTTTGACATAATCAATCCTGACCATCACCAGAGCTACACCAAGAGTATTACCAGAATCACAAGCTCCCATAACACAAATGTCTAAGAGCACCGGTTTTATCCAATTTTTCAGTACTCTTTCACCGAGACCAGTGAAACCACTTCCATAGACACCCAGGAAGGGAATAGTCTCTGTTACACTAACACCAGACCTGCTAAGAAGACTTCTGTCATGAACAATCCTGACCATCACCAGACCTACGTCAAGAGTATAACAAGAATCATAAGCTCCCATAAAAGAATAAACTTTTTAGCCAATTCTTCAGGACTCTTTCAGTGAGATCCCTGACACCTCTTCTATGGACACCCAACAAGCCTGATAAGTGTATAGTGTCTGTTACACTAACACCAGACCTCCTACGAAGACTTTTAACGTAATCAATCCTGACCATCACCAGAGCTACACCCAAAAATTACACGGATCACAAGCTTCCTTAACACGAACGTTAAAGAACACAATTCTTAGCCAATTCATCACCACACGTGACACATTCACCACACGTGACACCACTTCTATGGACACCCAGGAAGCTTGATAAGTGTATAGTGTCTCTTACATGAACACCAGACCTCCTATGAAGATCATCACCTGAGCTACGCTCTTAAAGCTCATACAGGAAGAGTCAGCGAACTCTGCAAAGACATAGGCCGGATTGGACCACATCCCGAAAATCCACGACGTTTCACCCTTCACTGACAGCATCGCCTTTATTGCGAATTGACGCAACCTTTGTGATTTTTAATATGCATATATACACGAGTAATTATGTGGTAGCATTTGGCACGTAAAATGGTTTTAATTAAAACTTACTTACATATAATTTTCTGAGTACAGATTCATTTGGCTCATAAATCAAAGACTTTGGATTTCGCAATATTGGTGGTGGTGGTACATCAGCAATGATTGTTGCTATACAGAACTGTGTTGGAAAAGGTGCTTGTGATGTAAAACATTCTTCAAACTGTCCAAATTGTGCAATACTGCCTCGTAACACTCCTGTTACTGATTTTGCAGTAGAATCACTCACTGAAACAAAAAAAGGTGTATACAATAAAATTTAAAGTAGGAATAGTTTCAAATTTTAACTTAATCTAGAATTTTACATTAGAAGGCAGAAATATAGAGATAAAGGTAAGCCGCTTTGAAATTTTATGTAAAGAAATGCCGACGCCTTTGTGAGACTATTTACCGACAACGATGTGTTTCGAGATATACAGGAGAGTCGCTAATAGCAACCAACGTGGTTTTAAGACTAGTACACAGTAGCGTCAGTGTGTTTATTGGAGAAATTGGTAAGAAATTATAATACTGTGGCGTTTTAGCGACCATTTGAAACGAGTGATCAAGATCCATCATCGTCGCAATTATCAATAGATGACAATTATATTAATGACAGTCTCGAATTAAAACACAAAGATTTAACGTTCAATGTCAACGCGTTGTTTTAAATATGCATCATTGTTTGAAAAAAGAAAATGCTGGAATGACTGACAATGCGATTGTTTCGAGAATCCATGAATTAACACGAATCGGGTATACCACAGGGGTCGATACTCGGGCCTCTGCTTTGGAACCTTCTATGGTGTAGAGGTCGATAATCGGGAGCACTCTGTGCTCAGATGCAGTAAATGGGAGGAAATATGAAAAGGGGTAATTCCTGATGTCTATGAAGAAAAGGGCAAAAAAGGTTAAATAGAGTTTTAAGCTGTTATAAAATTCAAGTAGTTCCTTCAACTAGTTATTTTACTCATTTTCTAATATATTGGTATGAGCCAACTCTATAAAATAAAGCTTGGTTGAATAGAGTTAAGTAGAAATTTTTAAGGGAGTTTACTTTTTAATCTTTTATAAATGTAAATAATTTTTTTTTAAATTTATTAACGTAAATAAATATAATTAATGCTCTAACTAACTAATTTTATAGTCAAGCCTATATATTTAATAACTACCTATATTCTAGATATGATCATATATTATTTATACAGTTCCTTATTGGGCTTTAGAAAAATTTGTTTTATATTTTTTTAATATCCTTGAAACTAGTCCCTTTCTAATAACCGTTAAGTAATTTAATAGGATTTTGTAATATCAAGTTATTAAAAACAAATATAGATAAGGTTAAAAACAACTTGTTTATGAAACTCCCACTTATATTATGCATAATTTAAGAAATCTTTTTTTAAACCATAACAATAATTATTTATAAAAAAAAAATAACTTTAAGGCCCCAAGAACTGAACCCTGAAGCACTCCAAGTGAATTGAATTTTTCGGATGTTTTAAACATTCAAAGTTCTATTTAAATGTAAGTAATTGTTTGATTTAAAAACTGGAAACTGTGTTTTTAGATCTGTTTCAGTTTTACAAATATTCTCATTTTTTTTTTAAATTTTGACACTTAGAATCGATGAATACTTCGGTAATTTGTGAGTTTTTGTTTAATAAAAAACAAAAAATTCGTAATCAAAAGTAAAACCGCGTTTTGATTCTTTGGTAATCATTTATGAAGGTAATTAGGTTTAAGGCCCCAAGATCTGAACCCTGAAGCACTCCATGTAAATTTGTTTTAAGTAAAAACTTATTCGAAACAGATCCTAACCATATTTTTATTGAGAGAAAAATATTTAATGTCAAGAACGGTACCTTGTTTGCCTTAATTAAATTAATTTAGTTTAATATTTATTAAATTTAGGAAGGAATTTTGATAAAATCTTTGCAGAAGGTTATTTGGGTGTAACGCTTGTTTTTTCTAGAATCATTTAAATATTCAAAGTGTTTTTAAATCTAGGTGTGGTTTTAAATCTTTTTTAGTTTTTAAGATATTCTTAACTGTTTTTTGAAAATTTTGACAATTTGAAATAAATCATTTTTCCATCATTTATACCTTTTAAAAAAAAAATAAAAAGTGAGTTAGATACGTAAAGAAATCATAATACTTAAACCGCTTTTTAAAACCTTCAGATATCATTTATAAAAATAAGTAACTTTAAGACCCCAAGAACTGAACCCTGAAGCACTCCAAGTGAATTGGTTTTATATAAAAACTTATTCTAATTATATTTTTCTTTAAAGAACAGATTTTATGTTGTGGGCTTTTATTTAAATTAGTTATTGATATTATTTATGTAGAAGGTTATTTTTTTAATTATGGATTTGGGTGGATATATTTATTGAATTTTTAATTATGTAATTTTATTTTGGTTATAGATTAATGTTGTTTATTTTCTTAATTTAAGGTTACAGTATTAATCCAAGGATTAATGTTGTTTTAATTTATTTAAAAATAGTGAAAAACAATAAAAAATATAATAAGATTAAAAACAAATTTAAGGATACCAAAAACTGTATAAAAAAGTAAAAGTACTATTCTTAAAAAAAAAATATTTATAAAAATATGAATAATAGAAAATAAAATATTAAAAAAGGTAAAAATGGACACTACTCGCTTGTGTATACGACTGCAGCGCCTGTACACGTCTCATTTAACGGTTTTATTCCATAGACTTTTTGTTACGGTTTTACTATTACATTTTTTTCAGTTCGGTCGCGCAGCAAAATCCCTATCTCCTCCAAGCCTTGGATTATACTAC
Source organism: Altica lythri (assembly GCA_964028335.1). Lineage (NCBI taxonomy): Eukaryota > Metazoa > Arthropoda > Insecta > Coleoptera > Chrysomelidae > Altica > Altica lythri. Next base: position 7,190,560 of record OZ034809.1, read on the forward strand.
GTTATAGATTAATAATTACATTTCTTTTGGTTGTACATATTTTCATAATTTGTACTTTTCATCTGGGCAGCTTATATATCAATAAATTCTCTAAAGATATAATTTTTATAATGATAATGATCGGAATAAGATAATTGAATTAATTTTATTTAAAGTTAAAGTTTTGTTTAACACTGGAAAAAAACTAAAAAAAATTACCATCCCGCGTATTCGATCCTCCAACGATATCCAATCGTGAAGAGTTATCATATGCTAGTCAAATCATTTTTATGTATTTACTGCATAAATTTTTGATCATATTAATAATAATAATTTATTATAAATTTTGAGATTAACATTAGTAACAGGTGTAGATAATCCAATTAAATAAAATATTACAACATAATTTACACATTTTACATTTAAAAACCAATGATTTTCATTAATTTATAGGACATCACAAAAGTTGATAGCGTTGAATATTTCTATATTGTTTACAATGTTTATATTATATTATTAAACTTACCTTTCGTTAGGAGATTCTGTAATGAAAAGATCATCTTTTGCTTGATTCATTATAACTATTATATTTTTTGTAAACACTTTCAAGAAAGTTTCGGTGACAGTTAAAAATTATATCATAACTGTCAACATTATATCTATCGTATACTGAACACTGAGTAGAGGCTAGCGTTGTGTGGAGGCTAGCGGTAACCTGCCTACTAGATACAGTGGCACTATTACAAGCGTTACGGTTTTTACTATTACATTTTTTTCAGTTCGGTCACGCAGCAAAATCCCTATCTTATCCAAGCCTGCCGTAATAAAAAAAATGAAAAACAAAGAAACATGAGAAACAATAGAAAACAGAAAAAAATTAAAAGGAAACATAAAAAAACTAAATATACAAAAAAAAATAGGAAAATAGAAGAAAAAATGACTAAAAAAATTATTCCTAATAGAAAAAAATATAAAATATAAGATATAATAAGCTAAAATCACAAAAATTAGAAAAAAATGTAGAAAATCGAAAGAGGAGAAGATTAAAACAGAAAAAGAAAAGAAAAAAAAATAGTTACAAATGAGAAACTAAACTAAAATAAAAACAGAAATAAGAAAAAAAAGAGAAAATGTAGAAAATCGAAAAAACAGTTAAAAATAAAAAAAAACGAAAAAAATACAAAACACACCAAAAAAAATTAAAAACCTGAAAATAGCCAAAAAAAAAATGAGATAAATTCGACCAAAATAGAAAAAAAAAGAAAAAAAAGTAAAAATTCGAAAAAGATGGAAAATTATAAACAAATTAAAAATATTGTGGTTTAAAAAAAAATAAAGTATTTTAAAAATACAAAACAAAAAGCAAAAAATTTAAAATAATAAAAAGTGGGTAAATAAAAAAAATTGAAAAAAAAATCTAAAAAAATGAAAAACTAGCAAAATTAGAAAAAAATAAATGTAAACAATTAAAATAGGTAAAGATTAAAAAACAAAACAAAAAAAAATGGTTACAAACGAGAAACTAAAGTAAAATGAAAAATAAGAAAAAAAGAAAATACGAAGATAACAAAAGCGAGATAATATTATAAAAAATGTAAATAGAAGAAAAAATTAGAAAATTGAAAAACAAAAAATAAAAAAATAACAAAACCGAAAAAATTATAAAACATATCGAAGAAAAAAAATTAAAAACATGGAACCAGACAGAAAAATGTGATAAATTCGACAAAAACAGAAAAAAAAGATATAAATCAATAAAAAAACTTAAAAATTCCAAAAAAAAACGAAAATGTAAACAAAATAAAAATATTGTAGTTTAACAAAAGTAAAATATTTAAAAAATACGAAAAATAAAAAGGAAAAGATTAAAAATGGTAACAAGTGGGTCAATAAAACAAGTAGGTATCCAAAAAATAGGAAAAAATTGAAAAAAAAAAAATATGAAAAACTAGTAAAATTGGTAAAAAACAATATACAATCGAAATAACAAAAAAAAGGATAACGAATAGAACAAAAAAAAAAAAATAGGAAAATTAAAGAAAAAATAAAAAAGAGTTTCCTAATATATAAAATAAAATATATGAAATAATAGAAAAAATAAAAAATCACAAAAATTAGAAGAAAAGAAAGGAGAGATTACAAAATAATTACGAACGAAAAACTAAATTAAAACGAAAAATAACAAAAAAAATAAAAAATAGAAAAAAAAGCGAGAAAATATCATAAAAATTGTGTAAATGGAAGAAAAATGTAAAAAAATCGAAAAAACAATTAAAAAATAACAAAAACCGAAGAAATCACAAAACACATTGAAAAAAAAAATAAAAACATGGGACCAGACAAAAAAATGTGACAAATTCGACAAAAATAGTAAAAAAAAGATAGAAATCGATAATAAAAACGAGAAAAAAACAATTTGTACAGAAACAAATTATAATTGTCGATATTTGTGTTCAAAAATTTTAATTTCGCTTTTTTGCCATTTTTTATTATTTTTTATATAAAATTATATTAAAGAAAATACTTACTTTGATAAGCCCAAAGACTTAAATTTTTAAGATTTTCGACATAAATCCTGGAATGTTCCCTACACAAAACATTATCAGTATCCACAATTCCCACAGGTAAACTGGGAAACAAATCGACGGAAAAACCATGATTGTCACCGTTGAAATTCGCGGCTAAAACCGTGGTCGTGCACCACACTGCTAAATAAGAGAAAATTAACATTTGTGGGACAGTACCCAGAGCGTGAGTGAAATGACTATCACCGCTAGTTACTGAAACTGAAAGTGTTATACAGAAATTCTTGAATGATCTTACGCCAGCTTGTGTCTATCATATATGTTGTAATCTTCGTTTTCGTCCTTCAAGATTTCAGTTACCCTACATGCCTCTTTCGTATTATTATACAGGGTGTTTCTAAATTGATGCGAAATATTTCACAGGGTGATTTTTCAGCAAAAATTAAGGGTGGTCTTTCATATAAATTTTTGTTCAAAATCGCTCTCCCTCCAAGTTACAGCCCCTTAAAGTTGGGAGAAAAAAAATGTTTTTATTTAATATCTCCACTATGGAAGAATCTAGAAGAATGAAATGTCGCAGATAATTGATTCTAATAAAGTGGCGTTTTTTGACAATTTTTGTAACCCTGCAATGTTTATACAAGGGGGTGAAAAAATCAACCCTTATGATAATTTGCCTCAGAACTTTTTAATTCTTCTGCATTTTACTACTTAAAAAATTGATTCAAGAAAACGGACTTAAACTGCAACTTTTTTATGTCCTGACTATTCCTCGTAAAATTGTTAGTTTGATCACAAAAAAATAAAATATGTTACAATTCGATATTACTTATTCCTTTTTCACATAAATCCAGAAGCGTTATTGTTTGTTAAAAACAGAGTAAGCAGGTGTCAAATAATGTCATGATTGGCAGATATTTATTGCTAATAAAATGACATTTTTTGACGGTTTTTGTAGCCCCGCAATGTTTATACGAGGGGGTGAAAAGGTCATCCCTTATAATATTTTGCCTCAGATTTTCCTAGTTAAAAAATTGATTTAAGAAGGCGGACTTAAACTGCAACTTTTTTACGTCTTGACTATTTCTCAGTAAGTTGTTTCTTCGACCAAAAAAAAAATATTACTCATTACCATAATTCTTGCCTAATTTGTATAGAAACATCTTCAAGAAGAGGGGGCAACACTTCTTCGAGGAAATGCCCGTAGTCGTTTCCATTTAATCTTATTGGTAGAAAATATGGTCCAATTAAATAATCATTAACTGTTTGTCATTATGATATCATTCAATACTGGCATAATTTTTTAACAAACGATAACCCCTCTGGATGTATGTGCAAAAGGCATGAGTAATATTTTATTTTTTTTATGGTCAAAGAAACAACTTACTAAGAAGTAGTCAAGACGTAAAAAAGTTGCAGTTTAAGTTCGCCTTTAATCAATTTTTTAAGTAGGAAAATGTAGATGATTTAAAAAGTTCTCAGGCAAAACATCATAAGTGTTGATTTTTTCACCCCCTCGTATAAACATTGCGGGGCTACAAAAACCGTCAAAAAATGTCATTTTATTAACAATAATTATCTGCCAATTATGACATTATTTGACACCTGCTTACTATGTTTTTAACAAACAATAACGCTTCTGGATTTATGTGAAAAAGGAATAAGTAATATCGAATTGTAACATATTTTATTTTTTTGTGATCAAACTAACAATTTTACGAGGAACAGTCAGGACATAAAAAAGTTGCAGTTTAAGTCCGTCTTCTTGAATCAATTTTTTAAGTAGGACAATGTAGAAGAATTAAAAAGTTCTGAGGCAAATTATCATAAGGGTTGATTTTTTCACCCCCTTGTATAAACATTGCAGGGCTACAAAAATTGTCAAAAAATGCCATTTTATTAGCATCAATTATCTGCCAAATATCATTCTTCTAAATTCTTCCATAGTGGAGATATTAAATAAAAACAATTGTTTTCCCCAACTTTAAGGGGCTGTAACTTGGAGGGAGAGCGATTTTGAACAAAAATTTATATAAAAGACCCCCTTTAATTTTTGCTGAAAAATCACCCTGTGAAATATTTCGCATCAATTTAGAAACACCCTGTATATATATAATCAGTCGGTTTGGTTTGGTTTGCTTTTTAGTATGAGTATGAGTTGGTGTGGTTGTCCTTCTGAAGAGAACATCAGCCAATACTTTCAATTAGGTTAAGTGCAGTATCGTTTGCTTTTGTTATATAATATTGGTTTTGTTTTCGATATACAAATATAGAACAACGTATTTAAAAAACAATATATACTGTTTTTTAGTTTCTTTTTTATAATATACTAGCAGCCCGCCCCGGCTTTGCACGGGGATTAAAGAAAAATAACAAAAGCCACTAAATATATTGGGTCAACGCTTCCCTGTAAACAATATTACATGTTGTTTTATTTTCTGGCAACAAAATAAATTGATTTTCAGGTGCTCGACCCGCCTTAGGCGGTTGGCCATGAGAAAAACCGATCCCTACTAATTGGAAGGTTTGACCTTGAGGCTAGTATTCTTAGCGCACGCGATGTAAGGGTTTTAAGGTCATTTTTAGTTACATGTTACATTAATGGCATTTTAGTAAGGATCCCTATTTTTTTGAAAATAAAACATATCCTATGTCACTCGGGAATAGTGTAGCTTGCCAACGGTAAAAGAATTTTTGAATTCGGTCCAGTAGTTTCGGAGCCTATTCATTTCAAACAAACAAACAAACAAACAAACCTTTCCTCGCCACTAAATATATTGGGTCAACGCTTCCCTGTAAACAATATAACATGTTGTTTTATTTTCTGGCAACAAAATAAATTGATTTTCAGGAACTCGACCCACCTTAGGCGGTTGGCCATGAAAAAAAACAATCCCTACTAATTGGAAGGTTTGACCTTGAGGCTAGTATTCTCAGCGCACGCGATGTAAGGGTTTTAAGGTCATTTTTGGTTACATTAATGGCATTTTAGTAAGGAACCCCATTTTTTTTTTAAATGAAACATAGCCTATGTCACTCGGGAATATTGTAGCTTGCCAACGGTGAAAGAATTTTTGAAATCGGTCCAGTAGTTTCGGAGCCTATTCATTTCAAACAAACAAACAAAAAATCAAACCTTTCCTCTTTATAATATTAGTATAGATGTAGATCTTCGTTTACTATAAACTTACTTTGGTAAGTCTCAAAAATTCTTTATCTATTTAGCAGCATTATGTACTTAGAGTTAGGAATTCTAACCCACTCAGAAATCACGTTGACAGCATGGCATGAGATATATTTGTATTATTTTTCATTACTTTACTTAAAAGACTTAAAAACCATCTGTTCGTTCATTTATATTTACCTTTTCTAAGCTTATAACTGAGATGCAAAGCGACAATCAAAGTGGAGATGGCGCTACTTTCAAAGGTGTTTAACTTTGACACGTAAAACTAAAAAGTATCAGTCGGTCTATACCGGGGAAGTCCCTTCATTAGTGACGAAAGTGACATAACCTCTAGTGTACTTTATGAGCTCTAATAGAGCGAAACACAGTGTCTGCAATTTGGTTTTCCCTTCGTCTTGGCTGATTGATACTTATATATCTATGTGCAGCATTCTGTGCTTGGGGTTAAGAATTCTTATCCACGCACAAATCCAGGTTTTATATCTGGATCACGTTGACAGCATGGCACGAGTTAGGTTTGAATCATTTTTCATTACTTTATTAATAAGACTGACAAAAAAACGCTCTTTTCGTTCGATTATATTTACCTTGCTAAAGAGTATACATGCGATGTAAAGCGATCAACAGAGTGCCATTCTTGGAGTGAAGATGGCGCTACTTGCGAGTTTGTTTACTTTTCACAAGTAAAAACAATAAGTATCAGTCGGTCTATACAAGGGATGTCTCTTTATTAGTGACTGGAGAGACATAACTTGTACTGTACTGATGAGCTTTAATAGAGCGAAACACAGTGACATACTTTGTATTGGATTATTAAATTGCCGTTTGTTTTTTTTATATTTTACGTTAGTATTTGTGTTTTTACGTTTTAAACCTTACATATATTAAAATCAAAATTAGCCACATCGGTCCATCCATTCTCGAGATTTAGCGATGTGAATTGATTGTTTTAGAAATTTCTAATATACAGTGGTGCAAGATAATTGATATAACTCTCATGAACATTTGAGTTGGGTTGGGTAGGCACCCAGTAGATAGCGCTTTGTTTTAATTTCGACATTTATCAAGTGAAAGTTAATTTGTTTAATATGTACATTACAGATACCCGGTAGATGGCGTTGTATTTCGAAAAAATACAATTTAATGTTCCAATACAGAGTATGTATTTATTATAAAGTTTCATGAAGTCAAAATAGATGGTAGCGTAAGTTAATTTGTTTGATATTTAGATTACAGATACCCGATAGATGGGGTTGTATACTTATCGATTTTTAAATAAATAGAACAACGTCAAACTAAAGTAAAATGAAAAATAGTAAAAACCCGGAAAATTGCGAAAAAAAAAAAGAAAACTTAGTTGATATCCAATATGTTTAAACAAGCAATTCTTACTTACTTAAATACTATAACTCCACCGCAAGGGAGTGCAGTTGGTATCTTATTTCTTCATACGAGCAATTCTCACTTGAATAAGTACAATAACGACACCGTCAGCTATATCAGTTGATATCTCATATATTTAAACAAGCAATTCTTACTTAATTAAGTATTATGACGCCACCGTAAGGTGGCGCAGCTGGTATTTAACATATTTAAACGAAAAATCACAGATAAAATGAAAAAAATAGTAAAAACCAGCAAGCTAACCAGAAAATCATTGAAAAAAAGAACAAAACAAGAGAAAATCGTGAAAATGTGAAAAAAAGAAAATTAAGAAAAATGCACCAGTTTTAGGCGGTACAAAGTTCGTTGGGTTAGCTAGTTTTTAGTATATTTTAACTCATAAATATAATTAAAACATTCTCTACACGTATATTAAATTGTTTATTTGGTTACATAATTTCTACCTGGGATTATATATTTTTGCACAACGCAATGCACGAAGAATTTCTTCATCAATAAACAGTTAGTTGCATTATGGCATTCTGGCAAAAATTTACAGTTAAGCAATCTCATATTTTATTTCCTGACATATTTCGGTAATATATTATTTAAATTTCAGGTGTGGAAAATTCATATTAAGTTTCAAAATAAAATTTGCATGTGTAGATTTATAATTATCAAGTTATTATTTATTGCAATATATATTTTAAAAGGACTAATTAATTTAAATAATAATGTTTCCGTTCTTATATTTTTTTTTTAACAAAATCAATCGTAATATCCAATTTTGTAATTTTATGATAATTTTGAAATAATAAGATTTTATTACTCTTAATAACATCAAAATAGACTATAAACTATAATATCCCCCCTTTATCTTTTCGGTCAGTTACAAACCACGACTCGCTCTCCTCTAAATTCTGAATACTCATTTTTTGTCCACATTTTTTTTACAGAGAAATCAAAAACCATATTGCATCAAAACAGCTATTTTCTGAGGCATTGTCTTTACAACTACAGCAGTCTTTATGGGATTTTAAGAGATATATAAGCAATTTTGTAATAATAAGGTTGTTATACTTTAACCTACTTAAAAAGAGACTATAACTTATAACATTCTACACTTTAGCTTTTCGGCAAGTTACACTACTCTAAAATCCACGACTCGCTCTTCTCGAAATCACTATAGAATGATTAGTAAAAGAAAAAAATGTTAATTTTTTTTGTTAAATATTATATTAGGATAATTAACATAAAAATTACATTGTAATAATTAAAATAGAACAAATTAGAAAACTAAATCATAATGTCTAATTTTTGCATTGATAAATTTATTTTTTTATAATCTACTGTTTTGTAGAACATTATTATTATAATTAATCATATTTTCTTCTACAGAAGGACGATTTCGTTGATTTGTTATAGCTTTTGCTGGAGTACCTTTTGAGGGCATCAACAGTTCTCTAAAGACTTTACGAAATGGTGCTTCTATCATTAAATAAAGTGCTAATGCTGTTCCAAATGAAAAAACTATGTCGGAGATAGATAGATGGATCTACAAAGAAATAAAAAACTATCAGTTTCAATGTTAGAAATTAAAGAAATAAAAAATTCTAGTTCTTCATCTAGATCTTCATCTTTAACCCAGACTTAATTATTACTCCTGCTTTCCTCAAGTTTACTTTTAGATCATTTTCTAAATTTTTTTAATAAAGATCCAATTTAATGCTTCTCAATTTTTTTTTTTATATAACATTTCTTTCTGTAGTGTTTGCACATTTTTTATCTTGCTACCTAATCATGCAATTTGCTATCTTAACACTTCTTTTTGCTTGTTGTCTCTTAGTTTGTGTTTCCTTTTGGGGTCTTCTTTTGTCTTTTTTTGCTTCAAACTTTTTACTTTCTTCGTATCTCTTCTCTCGTTATTTTTGCCAACAGATTTAATAAAAAAAACTATAAAATTTAATTACTTACCACATCAAAATAAGTAACTTGCTGTGGACTTACAAACCTAGCAGCACCTCTTAACTGGAACGCCATATGACAAAGATAAGCACCATAAACAAGTTTGCTTAATGGAATCCATGGTGACCAAGATAAAACTACTTTTAAGAAACTAAAATGTCCAAAACTAGCTGTATATAAAAGTCCAATAGTACCAATTGCCCATGATAGTCTATGGAAAGATGCGTAACTAGCTGCTTCTATTGCATTATAAGGATGATAGGGATCATAAAATACTTTAGCACTAAATAGTGTGCCTAGCATTAGAGCTAAAGATGCTGCTATAATCAGAAAGGATTTTACCTAAAAAAATATTATTCTTAGTATATAATATGTTATCACCAACAAACATAAAAGAAGAGGTCTTTTTGAAGAACTGGAATAAGAATTAGGAACAAGAATTAACGATTGTAAAAGATAGAAGAAAATAAGTCGTAGTTTATTTCAAAGGTGTTTAGAAACAACAAAACCTTGCTGAATGCGTCTTGGCAAGAGGACATACAAAATGAAGAAGAAGAAAGGTTGATAGAAAGAGGTCTAAAGGTATCTGTAGGTGTCAAAATAGACGTGAAGGAGGAATATGGTAAAAAAATAAGCGGAACCTGATTAAAAGAATCAACGCTAGTGGCCATACAAAGTAAAGAAGAACAAAGGTGTATAGGAAGAGGTCTGAAGGTATCTATAGGGGTCCACAAATCCTAGCTGAATGCGTCTTGGCAAGAAGACATACAGAGTGAAGAAGAAGAAAGGTCGATAGAAAGAGGTCTAAAGGTATCTGTAGGTGTCAAAATAGACGTGAAAGAGGAATATGGTAAAAAAATGAGCGGAACTTGATTAAAAGTATCAACGCTAGTGGCCATACAAAGTGAAGAAGAAGAAAGGTCGATAGAAAGAGGTCTAAAGGTATCTGTAGGTGTCAAAATAGACGTGAAAGAGAAACATGGCAAAAAAATGAGCGAAACCTGATTAAAAGTATCAACTCTAGTGACCATACAAAGTAAAGAAGAACAAAGGTGTATAGGAAGAGATCTGAAGGTATCTATAGGGGTCAACAAATCCTAGCTGAATGCGTCTTGGCAAGAAGACATACAAAGTGAAGAAGAAGAAAGGTTGATAGAAAAAGGTCTAAAGGTATCTGTAGGTGTCAAAATAGACGTGAAAGAGGAATATGGCAAAAAAATGAGCGAAACCTGATTAAAAGAATCAACGCTAGTAGCCATACAAAGTAAAGAAGAACAAAAATGTATAGGAAGAGGTCTGAAGGTATCTGTAGGGGTCAACAAATTCTAGCTGAATGCGTCTTGGCAAGAAGACATACAAAGTGAAGAAGAAGAAAGGTTGATAGAAAAAGGTCTAAAGGTATCTGTAGGTGTCAAAATAGACGTGAAAGAGGAATATGGTAAAAAAATAATCGGAACCTGATTAAAAGAATCAACACTAGTGGCCATACAAAGTAAAGAAGAAAAAAGGTGTATAGGAAGAGATCTGAAGGTATCTATAGGGGTCAACAAATCCTAGCTGAATGCGTCTTGGCAAGAGGACATACAAAGTGAAGAAGAAGAAAGGTTGATAGAAAAAGGTCTAAAGGTATCTGTAGGTGTCAAAATAGACGTGAAGGAGGAATATGGCAAAAAAATGAGCGAAACCTGATTAAAAGAATCAACGCTAGTGGCCATACAAAGTAAAGAAGAACAAAAATGTATAGAAAGAGGTCTGAAGGTATCTGTAGGGGTCAACAAATCCTAGCTGAATGCGTCTTGTCAAGAAGACATACAAAGTGAAGAAGAAGAAAGGTCGATAGAAAGAGGTCTAAAGGTATCTGTAGGTGTCAAAATAGACGTGAAAGAGGAATATGGTAAAAAAATGAGCGGAACTTGATTAAAAGAATCAACGCTAGTGGCCATACAAAGTAAAGAAGAACAAAGGTGTATAGGAAGAGGTCTGAAGGTATCTGTAGGGGTCAACAAATCCTAGCTGAATGCGTCTTGTCAAGAAGACATACAAAGTGAAGAAGAAGAAAGGTACATAGAAAGAGGTCTAAAGGTATCTGTAGGTGTCAAAATAGACGTGAAAGAGGAATATGGTAAAAAAATGAGCGGAACTTGATTAAAAGAATCAACGCTAGTGGCCATACAAAGTAAAGAAGAACAAAGGTGTATAGGAAGAGGTCTGAAGGTATCTGTAGGGGTCAACAAATCCTAGCTGAATGCGTCTTGGCAAGAGGACATACAAAGTGAAGAAGAAGAAAGGTCGATAGAAAGAGGTCTAAAGGTATCTGTAGGTGTCAAAATAGACGTGAAAGAGGAACATGGCAAAAAAATGAGCGAAACCTGATTAAAAGTATCAACTCTAGTGACCATACAAAATGAAGAAGAACAAAAATGTATAGGAAGAGGTCTGAAGGTATCTATAGGGGTCAACAAATCCTAGCTGAATGCGTCTTGGCAAGAAGACATACAAAGTGAAGAAGAAGAAAGGTTGATAGAAAAAGGTCTAAAGGTATCTGTAGGTGTCAAAATAGACGTGAAAGAGGAATATGGCAATAAAATGAGCGAAACCTGATTAAAAGAATCAACGCTAGTGGCCATACAAAGTAAAGAAGAACAAAAATGTATAGGAAGAGGTCTGAAGGTATCTGTAGGGGTCAACAAATCCTAGCTGAATGCGTCTTGTCAAGAAGACATACAAAGTGAAGAAGAAGAAAGGTAGATAGAAAGAGGTCTAAAGGTATCTGTAGGTGTCAAAATAGACGTGAAAGAGGAATATGGTAAAAAAATGAGCGGAACTTGATTAAAAGAATCAACGCTAGTGGCCATACAAAGTAAAGAAGAACAAAGGTGTATAGGAAGAGGTTTGAAGGTATCTGTAGGGGTCAACAAATCCTAGCTGAATGCGTCTTGGCAAGAGGACATACAAAGTGAAGAAGAAGAAAGGTCGATAGAAAGAGGTCTAAAGGTATCTGTAGGTGTCAAAATAGACGTGAAAGAGGAACATGGCAAAAAAATGAGCGAAACCTGATTAAAAGTATCAACTCTAGTGACCATACAAAGTGAAGAAGAACAAAGGTGTATAGGAAGAGGTCTGAAGGTATCTATAGGGGTCAACAAATCCTAGCTGAATGCGTCTTGGCAAGAAGACATACAAAGTGAAGAAGAAGAAAGGTTGATAAAAAAAGGTCTAAAGGTATCTGTAGGTGTCAAAATAGACGTGAAAGAGGAATATGGCAAAAAAATGAGCGAAACCTGATTAAAAGAATCAACGCTAGTGGCCATACAAAGTAAAGAAGAACAAAAATGTATAGGAAGAGGTCTGAAGGTATCTGTAGGGGTCAACAAATCCTAGCTGAATGCGTCTTGTCAAGAAGACATACAAAGTGAAGAAGAAGAAAGGTAGATAGAAAGAGGTCTAAAGGTATCTGTAGGTGTCAAAATAGACGTGAAGGAGAAATATGGTAAAAAAATAAGCGGAACCTGATTAAAGGAATCAACGCTAGTGGCCATACAAAGTAAAGAAGAACAAAGGTGTATAGGAAGAGATCTGAAGGTATCTATAGGGGTCAACAAATCCTAGCTGAATGCGTCTTGGCAAGAAGACATACAAAGTGAAAAAGAAGAAAGGTTGATAGAAAAAGGTCTAAAGGTATCTGTAGGTGTCAAAATAGACGTGAAAGAGGAATATGGCAAAAAATGAGCGAAACCTGATTAAAAGAATCAACGCTAGTGGCCATACAAAGTAAAGAAGAACAAAAATGTATAGGAAGAGGTCTGAAGGTATCTGTAGGGGTCAACAAATTCTAGCTGAATGCGTCTTGTCAAGAAGACATACAAAGTGAAGAAGAAGAAAGGTCGATAGAAAGAGGTCTAAAGGTATCTGTAGGTGTCAAAATAGACGTAAAAGAGGAATATGGTAAAAAAATGAGCGGAACTTGATTAAAAGTATCAACGCTAGTGGCCATACAAAGTGAAGAAGAAGAAAGGTCGATAGAAAGAGGTCTAAAGGTATCTGTAGGTGTCAAAATAGACGTGAAAGAGGAACATGGCAAAAAAATGAGCGAAACCTGATTAAAAGTATCAACTCTAGTGACCATACAAAGTGAAGAAGAACAAAGGTGTATAGGAAGAGATCTGAAGGTATCTATAGGGGTCAACAAATCCTAGCTGAATGCGTCTTGGCAAGAAGACATACAAAGTGAAGAAGAAGAAAGGTTGATAGAAAGAGGTCTAAAGGTATCTGTAGGTGTCAAAATAGACGTGAAAGAGGAATATGGTAAAAAAATAAGCGGAACCTGATTAAAAGAATCAACGCTAGTGGCCATACAAAGTAAAGAAGAACAAAAATGTATAGGAAGAGGTCTGAAGGTATCTGTAGGGGTCAACAAATCCTAGCTGAATGCGTCTTGTCAAGAAGACATACAAAGTGAAGAAGAAGAAAGGTAGATAGAAAGAGGTCTAAAGGTATCTGTAGGTGTCAAAATAGACGTGAAAGAGGAATATGGTAAAAAAATGAGCGGAACTTGATTAAAAGAATCAACGCTAGTGGCCATACAAAGTAAAGAAGAACAAAGGTGTATAGGAAGAGGTCTGAAGGTATCTGTAGGGGTCAACAAATCCTAGCTGAATGCGTCTTGGCAAGAAGACATACAAAATGAAGAAGAAGAAAGGTCGATAGAAAGAGATCTAAAGGTATCTGTAGGTGTCAAAATAGACGTGAAAGAGGAATATGGCTAAAAAATGAGCGGAACCTGATTAAGAGAATCAACGCTAGTGGCCATACAAAGTAAAGAAGAACAAAAATGTATAGGAAGAGGTCTGAAGGTATCTGTAGGGGTTAACAAATCCTAGCTGAATGCGTATTGTCAAGAAGACATACAAAGTGAAGAAGAAGAAAGGTCGATAGAAAGAGGTCTAAAGGTATCTGTAGGTGTCAAAATAGACGTGAAAGAGGAATATGGTAAAAAAATGAGCGGAACTTGATTAAAAGTATCAACGCTAGTGGCCATACAAAGTGAAGAAGAAGAAAGGTCGATAGAAAGAGGTCTAAAGGTATCTGTAGGTGTCAAAATAGACGTGAAAGAGGAATATGGTAAAAAAATAAGCGGAACCTGATTAAAAGAATCAACGCTAGTGGCCATACAAAGTAAAGAAGAACAAAGGTGTATAGGAAGAGATCTGAAGGTATCTATAGGGGTCAACAAATCCTAGCTGAATGCGTCTTGGCAAGAAGACATACAAAGTGAAGAAGAAGAAAGGTCGATAGAAAGAGGTCTAAAGGTATCTGTAGGTGTCAAAATAGACGTGAAAGAGGAATATGGCTAAAAAATGAGCGAAACCTGATTAAGTGAATCAACGCTAGTGGCCATACAAAGTAAAGAAGAACAAAGGTGTATAGGAAGAGGTCTAAAGGTATCTGTTGTAGTCAAAATAGACGTGGAAGAGGAATATGGTAAAATAATGAGGGTCTTAGAAAGCTTAACAAAAGTGAAAACTTAGACTGCTTTTAGTTGTGAGAGAGGAAGAACTTTAAAAAGCTTCTAATGTTAACAATTGCTGATTTTCTTTTGATCCTTAATTTCTGACAACAATTAGTAGTACCATCATAAAAAAAATACTTACCCTACATACATGTTTATTAGTCCCTTTCAACTGATAGTACAAATATCCAGCAAACATACCAACAAAATATGGTGTAGCTCTGGTATGGCTTTTATTATAAGTTAATTGAAAATCAATATAAACTTTTGGTCCTGTTAAAAATTCTGGATAAAAATGCATAAGTCCAGGTCGTTGGTAAATCATTGTTATTGCAAATGGAATAGCTAAAGATACAATTGTTAAACAGAGTAGAGCTGATAGTCCTATGTTTTTATGTTTTTTTATAGCAATCACCAGGAAGATTGCTATGATGAAATAGTGGAAATCGCAGGGAAGGTACCAGGAGTGGGTCATACACTGAAAATATAATATTTATTAATATTTTTACAATTAAACTTAAAGCGGATAGTTTAAAACAAGATGTAAGGAGAAATTGTAAAAATTGAACCTAAGCCATATTGCTAACTTTTTAAACGCGCTCCTAACTGAACTGGAATCAAGGGAATAAGAACATTCTATTAGCTTTATTAGATAATATGTTGTATTTAAATGTCTATTTGATATACCTCTGTTTCCTTTCCACTCACTACGATTTTGAAATTTGTCTATCTACGTTTTTAATCTCAATAGTACATCGCGAAAATCTCCTCGCTAGTTCTGGATTTTGAGAACTCTATGCTTTTCAGGTAGCAACAAACAAACGAAGAGAAGAGGGATCCAGACTCTATGAAATAGGCAGAAGATCAATGAATATAGATAAAAAAAGGGAAAGAGAGATAACGTTGGGTAAATGGGTTCTAAGATGGGGTAGAGACGGATAATCCGGAGCAAACCGTGCTGAGATGCAGTAAATGGAATGATAAAAGGAGAGGGGTAATAACAGATGCTCAGTCCTCTAAAAGACTGTTGGATTAGATGCTGGACAGCCTAGAAAAATGGAAGGTAGAACATGACATGATTAAAAGTATTATTAGAGAAAAGGAGGAAGGAGACAAACTCATATACAATTAAAGACTGAACATTGAATACAGACGCTAAGGAGGGTGTTTTTAGTGGGTACCCGGGTGGACAGTCTTCTGGGAGTCCCACAATACCTCCTGGTCTTGACCATCTAGCGACCAGGTGTACAGAAAGTATTTTCTTCCCTTCTGTCCAGTTCTGTCTTCTGAAGTTATGTTGCTAAAACGATTCCTACACGTAAAAAAAGTTTAACAAGAACTAGCAAGAGATCTTGGGGTTCTAATGGTCGGAGCAACCCAATTCATGAAGGTGCTTACAGACATTATGTGTCCAAAACGAGATTTTGAATCCACACTACATGTTAGTATTAATAAGTGTGAGTTAACACAAAGCGAAATTGTTCAACTTATAAAAGGAGTCCTCACTTATTATACTGATAGGTCTAATACACCAGAAGGAGTAGTTATAGGGGTTACAGGTCCTAATATTAGGCTCTCAATAGCCTTGGGAAACACTGCTACAATCTTCCAAGCAGAAATATTGGCAACAGACTCCTGTGCTCAAGAGTGGTTTGGAAAACGTCTGAATTCAGACTGCGACAGCTTTGAAGGCTCTACAATCTACAAAGAAAAGAAGCTATTCATTTGGAACGGATTGTTTTCTATAAGAAATCCTAAGAGAAAGGTTCCACGATCATTCTGTCCCGGAATACCAAAATTTCCAAGAGCAACTTCTGTTGGGTTTGATTGAAGCCTATTTTGGCGTTGATGTCACCACAGATGATTCTAAAATGCATGATTGCTTTTGCTATATCATCATAGAAACTCTCTAAATCCTCGTCGCTATGATCTGGACAATTTTTAGGCTATAAATCACTATAGTGGATACTGTTTTGATAGTTATCACATCTTTGGGCAGTTTTTTATGTAAAAGGAAGACGACACCTCCCACTGATGCGTTGTGATAAAACAGCTGGCATGATTTTAGTGTCTCTAGACTTTTGCCTCTCCTTCTATCCTCTCTAATCGATGATTTTGATTTATTCTTATTTGTGTTCCATTTCAACACATTCAACACTCTTCTGATAGTAAAGTTCTAACTTTGAAGGTCGCAAGTTTTGTGGTTGTTAATTTGTTCGTCGATGCTTTTCGTAGATTTCGATTACTTATCAATCTATTGCCCTTTCCACAATCCTTAGGGCTGACTGGTCCATGACCAGTGTGGGATTCAAAACACATTGCGCCATCAGCCTGGAGTAGTTCTGTTTTGTGGGTAATTGGCCTAAATGGCGAATGGGGCAGGGATAGGAAAGGAATTTGCAATCAGGTTGGGACATGATTTTTCTCAAGAAGAGTGTGAGAACGGATGAAGACCATCAAGTGTGTTCAATTTCTTTTAACTTGAATTTTTTGTTTAGTGTGGCCGCCACAAGTTGTTTCCATTTTACTTTTGACCACAACGCGCTTTTATAATGCCACCATATAAGCATATAATATCAGCAGAAGATTAAAAGATAAACTTTACTGCAAAAAATCTCTCTTGCCCTACATTTAACAAAGTATTAAATAAAGGAAGAAATCTATTGTTTTAATAAATAGAAAGTGTTAAGTTTTTATTATATTGAATCTAGGTATAAGCCGCGATTTATTTTGGCTTTATATTACAAAATTGTTTGGGATTATATAATTCATTATAATAAGTTGTGTTAAATAATTTCTCCGATCTTCATAATACTCATATAGGAGAAAGTGGGGCAAATATTTCAAGGTTAACTACTTACCTCATTAATAAGACGATTTTCCAAGAAAATTAATTATCATTGTGGATCAGAAAATATATTATAACAATTAATAGCAATTTACAATAATTATTGGTATAGTTTTGTTTAAAAAAAAAATAGATTTAGTACCTACTTTATCCTATATACGCGGTTTGTTCAGAAAGAAACGAGAATTTTGAATTTCACGTGCTACGTACATTCGATTTTTTTTCCTTATGTTGGTACAAAGGATCTGTGCCAATCCATTCAAAATATTGATTGTGGCATTTGGTGAATCTAGTATAAGTAAACGAAGAGTGTATGAATGGTATAAACGCTTCAAAGAAGTCCGAGAAGACATTGATCACGATGACCGCTCTGGACGCCCAAACCACGTCAATAACTGACGAAAACGTCGAATCAGTGAAGCAATTGGTTTAGGAAAATCGCCGAATGAGTATTAAGGATGTTGCTGAGGATATTGGTATATTAACTGGATAATGGCATGCGATTCTATCGGATGTTTTGGGCCTGAAACATCTGGCGGAGAGGATTGTTCCAAAATTGCTCAATTTTGACCAAAAACAACGTCGCATGAATATCACTGCTTAATACTACCAACGACGATGCTCAAAAAGATCATAACTGGTGACGAAACAGGGGTATATGGGTATGACATCAAAACCAAAGCCCAATCATCCCAATGGAAGCGGCCAGAGGAGCCAAGGCCGAAAAAAGCACATCAATTTCGGTCGAATGTGAAGGTTTTGCTCACTGTTTTCTTCGATTATAATGGCGTAGTGAATCATGAGTTCTTGCCAAAATGTCGTATGGTCAACAAGGGACTAATAAGACGTTTGCGTAAAGCAATACAACTTAAATGCAAGGATTTGTGGGAAAACCACTCATGGATTTTGGACCATGATAATGCACCAGCACATTCATCACTTCTTGTTCGGGAGTTTTTGGCCAAAAACAACACTGTTATCATGCCTCATCCCCGTATTCTCTGGAATTGTCAGCCACGACTTTTTTCTATTCTCAAAACTAAAGAGATCGATGAAAGGACGACGTTTTGCCACAATTGAGGAGATAAAGGCCGCTTCGAAGATAGAGCTAATGGCCATATTCAAAATCGAGTTCCTGAAGTGTTCCGAAGATTGGAAGAAGCGCTGGCATAAGTGAAGGAGATTGCTTTAAAAGAGACATATAGATATTGAACATACCTCGTATACTCAATTTATGCTACTTTTATGAACAAATAATTTCAACAATTATAGTCTTAAGAGGTTAAGTAATTATATAATCACGATCATTAGACATAAATATATTGTATTATAGCAATTATAACACATTTTTTTAATTTGCACAAGATATTTCAGAATGTTTAAAAAAATTTCCGGTATCATAAAAAAATTGTAACTTTTTTGTTTAAAAGATCCTTGCGGTGGTTTAAAGATTTCTAAAATTTCGCCACTTTCAGTTTATGTATAATGTTTAAATATTTAACATAAAAAAATCCTTGTAACTAGGAATTTCTGTTTTCTATTCGTACGATTGACTCATAATCCTTTTTTTGTTTGCCTATTTACCGTGTCTCTACCTGGAACCGTCTGTTCAACCTACTTCAGGAAGGGGAGGCTGGAGGGGAAAGCTATCTTCGGTGTGCACCGGGTCTTGGAGATCTGCATCTCAATTAGTGCAGACCCTAATCCCTTCTACCAATACAGTGGAGATAATCTCCGAGGCACCCATGTCCGCTGAGCCAATGGGAACATGGTAGTCTGTCACGCTATGTGCACAATTCAACCATGACTTTAGGTCGCGTATGACTGTCCTGGTCCATCAGGTTCACTGCTAGTGGCATGTCGTAAGGCGTCAAAGTTTGTTTAATTTTATGGATTGCCATTTGGTCACCGCGACCCCAAATGTCCTTCTCCAGCTCCCTGCAAAGTTCCGTCTTTCCTTATACCCTTTCTAACAATTTTTCTTAGACTTTTATACTCCCCCTCAAGTCTCCTGATGAGCTCCTCGTCCTGGTTTGGGCTCGCCCTGTCCCTGGTAAACTGCCTCCCTTCCCCTATGCAATTCTTCCTGTCTTCCGAGATTGATTTCATGCCACCAGTACGGTAACCTTCCCCTGCATGCGCCGACCCTCTGGGCTGCACTTTGGGCTCGTTAAAGACAACGAACTAACTCTTCCACCACCCTGCTCGTTCTAACTGTAAGGGATATCCCATTAGCAAGGGTGGCTTCGTCGATGAATTTTTGTCTCCATATTACCCGCGCTCCTCTGATACCGCCTTCCATGTCGAAGATGATGTAACGTTGGAGGCTAAGTGATAACCTGTCATCCAGGACCCTCCAACTCCTCAACATTGAAAATTCCCTATGTTTGGAGGCCGTGAGCAAAGAGCAAGCGAGCTTAGCAAAAAAATCCGATTACCGTGTTTAAAAGCTACTACCGCAGTACACGAGCCATAGCGAGTGAACCGATTACGGTACAAATGACATGCTCCTCCTCTAGTACATTCCTTGGGAACTTCTTCAGACAAGAAACGGTACCTAGGTCCATCTCGTCACTGTCACCGACTCCAAAGAAGTCATCGACCAAACAAAGATCTTCCAGGTGTTTAGTGACCATTCCACTAACTATCAAACTGCTTCGACAGCTACTTACGGCAACTAATACAAACATCATCGCCATACCATGATCTGGACCCATTGCTAGTTCTTCCTGAAGATCCCAGAAGATTCGTTGTCTGTCAACAGCATCGGCACGCGCAATTGATGCTCGCTTCATTTCTTTTATTTGTTTATTTTTGCTAATGTTTTATTTCTTTTTGTTCGTTGTTGTTAATAAATAAAAAAATCTTAAAATATGGGGGCTGGTTTATAAACTTTAAAGAAACACACCTACACAGACCCCTATAAATACATTAATTAATTAACAAAATCTGTAACAATGCACATTATAATAAAGTGCTTTAAATTAAAATTAAACGTGAGGGAAAGGAGTAAATGACATAATAAATTGTTTTTTGTAAATCCAATCAAGGCCGGTTATGCATGCAGTTAAAGATATGCAGTTTCTTATGATTCAGCAATAATGAATATACACTTGTTGAGTTCACGTTTAAACTAGAGCGATTGTTTAAAAGAAATGATCTCGGATATCGATATTTTATGCAATTTATCTTACCGTATGGTCCACATTGTAATAATTGTTTATATAGAGAAGATTAGCCCACCAATTTTCTCTACAATCATTCCAATCACCACCTGCGACCAGTTTCCATAAAGGACCTGATCCTGTGTGGTTAAATATTGTTGCGTAGAAGAAAATTACAAATGCATATACAGGTGTTAACCTAAAATAAGTAAATCAGAATAAGAGTTTGTTTTTTAAGATTTTTCGCTATAGATTTCAACGTTAAAATATTATCTATATTATTAGAGGAGCGTATAACGGTAGCTTTTATTCTAGAAATTGAAATTTACAACACAAGCTGCAGGTGGTATACTTCAGTCTACCGCTCTGCCATGTATTTTCTGGAGAAAAGGAGAGAAAAAGTGGATACGTAACAAGATCATCTTTCGTACGTAAGCAGACACTTTTTTCAGATTCACTCTCCTCGACAAAGAAAAGGGTCTGGCAACGACAGAGACAGAAATGACAGAGACAGAGTCATAGGAAAGAGAGTCATAAGAGACAAAGTCCTAAGAGACAGAGTCATAAGACAAAGAGTCATAAGAGACAGAGTCATAAGAGACAGAGTCATAAGAGACAGAGTCATAAGAGACAGAGTCATAAGAGACAGAGTCATAAGAGACAAAGTCCTAAGAGACAGAGTCATAAGAGGCAGGGTCATAAGAGACAGTGTCATAAGAGACAGGGTTATAAGAGACAGAGTCATAAGAAAAAGAGTCATAAGAGACAGAGTCATAAAAGACAAAGTCATAAGAGACAAAGTCATAAGAGAAAGAGTCATAAAAGACAGGGTCATCAGAGACAGAGTCATAAAAGACACAGACAAAGAAAGAGACACAGACAGAGACACAGACACAAAGATACAACCTTTTTGAGTGTTCTGTATAAAAAATGTAAATCTAAACTTGTCAGTATTTCTTTTAGGATTTATGATTATTAATTTCAAGAAATACAGTTCGTTTTCTTTTGTTTAATTAAATTCATTCAAAAGTAGAAAAATGTGGATGAATAATTCATGATTCAATAGACCACTGTAAGAAGATCGTGATTTGAAAAAAAAATAAAACTGTATATTGATTGTCTATGAGCAACATTTAATATCCGCAATGGATAAAATCCATAAATTTGCTATTATACAAGGTGCATTCTAAAATATCTTACAATCAGATTATAACTAATTCATCGTTTCTCTCAGGGGTACAACCAGAAATCCATTTGGTCTTTTTGGAATAAACCGATTTATAAATTCTGGTTAGATCAATAAATAGGGCAGAACTGTCTTTGATTAAATATATTGAGGAGGCCGTAGAAAGATCTGAAATCCATTTGTTTGTTTTGAAAGAAACTGATTCACAGACCCTGCTTAGATCAATGAATGAGCCAAAACTGTCTTTGAATAACTACTTGCCTGGAATTAATTTTTATTTCCGCAACTAATACCGATCCTGTATTCAATCGTTTCTCTCAGGGGTATATCCAGATATATCGAGGAGGCTGTAAGAAGATCCGAAATCCATTTGGCAATTTTACAATAAACCGATTCACAGTCCATAGTCAAATCAATAAATAGAACTTTTAATAACTACTTGCTTGTAATAATTTTGTTTCACTAAGGGATGCATCCAGATATATCGAGGAGACCGTTGGAAGATCGGAAATCTGTTTGGCCATTTTGGAGAAAACCAATTCAAAGACTCTGGTCATATCGATAATAAATAATAAATTTGATTTCAGAAATACTTATTGAACTATATATTTACTAGATCCATTATAATAAAATTTATTTTCTTTATAGACCAAATTAAAGTCACGATTAAATCAATCAGCTGTAATTATTGATGGATCACGAATTAAATTTATTTAAAAGAAATTTAAATATTTATATATTTTATGTAATTTATATTTTTTTCGGTACTGAAAGAAAAAATTTGTAATAAAATACAATAAAATTCAAATGATATATAAAACTATGACTTGTTTAAACTACATCATTTTTAATTGGTATATATTGTAACAATAATGTAAAATTATTTATTGACAACAATAATTGGTAGGAGGGTAATTACTGGTATAGATATAATTATGGTGATTGCATAAAGAAATAATTTTTATATTGTTATAAATATACGTTACTAATTTAAATATTAGTTTTATATTTATGGTAAAAGTAAAATTGTTTAATAAAATAATATAATAATTAATAATTACCTTATGTATCGCATTAAAATAACAAATCCAGGATTTAATCTGTATTTTTCCAACTGATTTAGAAGACTATACACAACTAGAAGTCCACTTAAAATAAAAAATGAATCCACAAATAAATCTCCATGGAAGAGGAAACATGCCATAACTGATCTGTATTGCTAAAAAGAAAAATGTTGTTAAATATGTAGAGAAGGTACGAGGGTTGTCTTTTTAGTTTTGGATATAGCCATTAAAACAAAGAATATAGGACTTTATTGCTTTTCAAAATATGTCTAACCAAGATTGATAGACTTTTGCATACGATTAAACCAATCAGTCAGAAAAAAAAGTCTACATAGTCTGGTTTAGCCATTTTCAAAAATACATTTTAGTCCAGAAAATGCATTTTCCAATTGCGTTATAACTTGCACCATTATAGGATCGACTGGAAACTCGGAAAATCTCTCTAAAACTCGTTATTCCGGGGTTTTATGGAATGTCGAATTCATTTCCAGCATTAGATTTCCCCGGGGGCGTTCGGGGTTCCTTCTGTGGGATTTTCTCTCCAAAATTGATACTCAAGCTTAGTCCTGTCACCATGACCAAGTAAGCCAGTCCCCTGGAAATTTTAAACAAAATTTCTTTTTCTTGTGAAACAGACTGTGGGTTGGACTGCTCACTTGCTGGCAATTGCTCAAACCAAAAAGGTACGTCCAACGGGGCAAAGAATAGCAAAGAGAAAGAAGATAAAAAAAGGGGAGAAGTTGAAGAAGGGCAAGAAGAAGAAGAGCTTGAACAAGATATTTATTATGTACAACCCAGATTGATACAATTTGATCAAGCCAATAAGCCAGAAAAAAAGTCTACATAGTCTGGTATAGCGACTCTTTAAGAATTACCTTCTACTCCGGAAAATGCATTTTCCAATAATTATAACTTGCACCATTATGGGAACGACTTGAAACTCGGAAAATCTCTCCAAACTCGTTATTTAGGGGTTTTCGGGGATGCCAAATTCATTTCCAACATTAAATTTCCCTGGGAGCGTTTGGGGTTTCATTAAGCATTAAAACAAAAAATATATAGACTTAAAGGACTCTATTGCTTTTCAAAATATGTCCAACCAAGATTGATAGACTTTTGCATACGTTCAAACCAATTAGTCAGAAAATAGTCTACATAGTCTAGCTTAGCCACTTTTTAAAAAGTGACTTTTGGGCCGGAAAATGGATTTTCCAATTGAATCATAACTTGTACCATTAAAGGAACGACTGGAAACTCGGAAAATCTCTCCAAAACTCGTTATTCCGTGGTTTTCGGAGATGTCAAATTCATTTCCAACATTTCCCCGGGGGCGTTCGGGGTCCCATTAGAACAAAAAATATAGAGACTTAAGGGACTTTATTGCTTTTCAACCAAAATTGATAGACTTTTGCATACGTTCAAACTAATTAGAAAAAAGTCTGGTTTAGCCACTTTTTCAAAAATACCTTCTAGTCCGGAAAAGCCATTTTCCAGTTGCATCATAACTTGCACATTTATAGGAACGATTGAAAACTCGGAAAATCTCTCCAAACTCGTTATTTGGGAGTTTTCGGAGATGCCGAGTTAATTTCCAGCGTTAGATTTTCTCGAGGGCTTTCGGGGTTCCCTCTGTGGTGTTGTCTGGGGGTGATTATAGAGGAAATGACAGATTCCATAAAAATCTCTTCAAAATAATTGATACTCGAGTTCAGTCCTGTCACCATGACCCAGTAAGCCAGTCTCGTGAAAATTTTAAACAAAATTTCTTGTTCTTGTGAAATCGAAGTGGGTTTGAGTGCTCACTTGCTGGCAATTGCTCAAACCAGAAGGGCACTTCCAACCAGGACAAGAATAGCGACCAGGAAGAAGATTAAGAAAGGGGAGTACATGAAGAAAGGCAAGAAGAAGAAGAGCTTGAACAAGATGTTATGTCCAACCAAGATTGATACAGTTTTGTATATGATTAAACCAATTAGTCAGGAAAAAGTCTACATAGTCTGGTTTAGCTACTTTTCAAAAATGCATTTTCCAATTGCATCATAACTTGCACCATTATAGGAACGACTGGAAACTCGGAAAATCTCTTCAAACTCGTTATTCGAGGGTTGTCGGGGATGCCAAATTCATTTCCAACATTAGATTTCCCTGGAGGCGTTCGGAGTTCCATTAAACCAAAATATATATAGACTTAAAGGACTTTATTGCTTTTTAAAATATGTCCAACCAAGATTGATAGACTTTTGCATACGTTCAAACCAATTAGTCAGAAAATACTCTACATAGTCTAGCTAAGCAACTTTTTAAAAAGTGACATTTGGGCCGGAAAATGCATTTTCCAATTGCATTACAACTTGCACCATTATAGGAACAACTGGAAACTCGGAAAATCTCGCCAAACTCGTTATTCGGGGGTTTCCGGAGATGCCGAGTTCATTTCCAGCATTAGATTTCCCCGGGGGCGTTCAGGGTTCCCTCTGTGGGCTTTTCTGGGGGTGATTGTAGTGAAAATGACAGAGTTCGTAAAAATCTATCAAAAATTGATACTCGAGCTCAGTCCTGTCACCATGACCCAGTAAGCTAGTCTCGTGGATATTTTAAACAAAATTTCTTGTTCTTGCGAAACCGAAGTAGGTTTGAGTGCTCACTTGCTGGCAATTGCTCAAACCAGAAGGGCACTTCCAACCAGGAAGAAGATTAAGAAAGGGGAGTACATGAAGAAATGCAAGAAGAAGAAGAGCTTAAACAATATGTTTATTATGTCCAACCAAGATTGATACACTTTTGTATACGATTAAACCAATTAGTCAGAAAAAAGTCTACATAGTCTGGTTTATCTATTTTCAAAAATACATTCTAGTCCGAAAAATGCATTTTCCAATTGCATCATAACTTGCACCTTTATAGGAACGAGTGGAAACTCGGAATATCTCTCCAACCTTATTATTCGGGAGTTTTCGGGGATGCCAAATTCATTTCCAACATTAGATTTCCCCGGAGGGGAAACAAAAAATATATATACTTAAAGGACTCTATTGCTTTTCAAAATATGTCCAACCAAGAGTGATAGACTTTTGCATACGTTCAAACCAATTAGTCATAAAATAGTCTACATAGTCTAGGTTAGCAACTTTTTAAAAAGTGACTTTTGGGACGGAAAATGCATTTTCCAATTGCATTACAACTTGCACCATTATAGGAACAACTGGAAACTCGGAAAATCTCGCCAAACTCGTTATTCGGGGGTTTCCGGAGATGCCGAGTTCATTTCCAGCATTAGATTTCCCCGGGGGCGTTCAGGGTTCCCTCTGTGGGCTTTTCTGGGGGTGATTGTAGGGGAAATGACAGAGTTCATAAAAATCTATCAAAAATTGATACTTGAGCTCAGTCCTGTCACCATGACCCAGTAAGCTAGTCTCGTGGATATTTTAAACAAAATTTCTTGTTCTTGTGAAACCAAAGTGGGTTTGAGTGCTCACTTGCTGGCAATTGCTCAAACCAGAAGGGCACTTCCAACCAGGACAAGAATAGCGACCAGGAAGAAGATTAAGAAAGGGGAGTACATGAAGAAAGGCAAGAAGAAGAAGAGCTTGAACAAGATGTTATGTCCAACCAAGATTAATACACTTTTGTATATGATTAAACCAATTAGTCAGGAAAAAGTCTACATAGTCTGGTTTAGCTACTTTTTAAAAATACATTCTAGTCCAGAAAATGTATTTTCCAATTGCATCATAACTTGCACCATTATAGGAAAGACTGGAAACTCGGAAAATCTCTTCAAACTCTTATTCGAGGGTTGTCGGGGATGCCAAATTCATTTCCAACATTAGATTTCCCCGGAGGGGAAACAAAAAATATTATATATACTTAAAGGACTCTATTGCTTTTCAAAATATGTCCAACCAAGATTGATAGACTTTTGCATACGTTCAAACCAATTAGTCAGAAAATAGTCTACATAGTCTAGCTTAGCAACTTTTTAAAAAGTGACTTTTGGGCCGGAAAATGCATTTTCCAATTGCATTACAACTTGCACCATTATAGAAACAACTGGAAACTCGGAAAATCTCGCCAAACTCGTTATTCGGGGGTTTCCGGAGATGTCGAGTTCATTTCCAGCATTAGATTTCCCCGGGGGCGTTCAGGGTTCTCTCTGTGGGCTTTTCTGGGGGTGATTGTAGTGAAAATGACAGAGTTCGTAAAAATCTATCCAAAATTGATACTCGAGCTCAGTCCTGTCACCATGACCCAGTAACCTAGTCTCGTGGATATTTTAAACAAAATTTCTTGTTCTTGTGAAACCGAAGTAGGTTTGAGTGCTCACTTGCTGGCAATTGCTCAAACCAGAAGGGCACTGTCAACCAGGAAGAAGATTAAGAAAGGGGAGTACATGAAGAAATGCAAGAAGAAGAAGAGCTTAAACAATATGTTTAGTATGTCCAACCAAGATTGATACACTTTTGTATACGATTAAACCAATTAGTCAGGAAAAAGTCTACATAGTCTGGTTTATCTATTTTCAAAAATACATTCTAGTCCGGAAAATGCATTTTCCAATTGCATCATAACTTGCACCTTTATAGGAACGAGTGGAAACTCGGAATATCTCTCCAAACTTATTATTCGGGAGTTTTCGGGGATGCCAAATTCATATCCAACATTAGATTTCCCTGGAAGCGTTCAGGGTTCCCTCTGTGGGGTTTCCTGGGGTTGATTGTAGAGGAAATTGCAGAGTCCATAAAAATCTCTTAACTTCCAACGAGGCCAAGAGTAGCGACGAGGAAGAAGATTAAGAAAGAGGAGTAGATGAAGAAGGGTAACAAGAAGAAGAGTATTATTTTGATAATTTGTGATTTTTCACTTTCTCTTTTAACATTTTCCACAGAGCCACCCCCGAGTACCCCAGGAGAGTCCAATATTGACATTGAAATAATATTTAGTGCGTAAGTTGTATTTGTTAGTAAAAAAATTTAATATAACATAATAAGGAAATTAATTTATAAAATCTAAACACCTTGACTAATTTTTTCCTCTATGATAATTTGAAGTAAGTAATCTATTTTATTTACAAAAATATTATTTATTGAAGCGTAAGAGATTAAGTTGAAATATCTTTAAAAAACTGAATTGATATATAAATTTGTAACCTTGGCTTTGAAAAGCAAATTTATTTCCAGTGTTAAATCTATAAGAAATAAGAAAGAAAATTATTTAAGAATAATGAATTTTTGTAGAAATTTTAAATAAAATGTTATACAATTCAAACCATATAATAAGGTTAATTAGTTTAGCACATGTGTGGAATAATAAGGAATATTTATTAGAAAAATACAATCATTAACAATTAACGCAAGAACTCATTTACATAAAATTAAAATAAAATAACAATAGTAAAGTTACATATAATAATGTACCTACTTTAAATCGTTACTTCATACTTAAATAGATTTAAATTAAGTTACTGTTAAAATTGTTTATCAAAGAAAGTTTCTAATAATATAAAATTATAATTAGGCCAAAACAAGAACCAACATTTTTTAATCAAATATGTCTTAGATTCGTTCACTGAATGTATCATTTCAATCAGAACATTTTAAGGTGTCAAATGTCAATCAAATGTCAAAAAATCTGACAACTGACAAGTGATATTGACAGATGACAATAGTAGATGATATAAAAGTTAACCATGTGTAATAGCTTCTAATGTTCAATTTAACCATTTATTCATAACAAGAATCCTTGGACAACTTAAAGGTAACGTTGACATTGACAGATGCGTTATTTACTGTTTGTATCCTTTTTCCTATACCATAATTGATTCCGTTGACAGCTGACATTGGTAGATATCAATAAAATTTTGACAACTGATAAGTGACTTTGGTTTTGACAGGTATACTATCAGTTTCCTATTTTCCATAAAAAAACTAAACTAAATCTGTTAACTGCTGGTATTGTCATTCATAACAAGAATCTTTTGACAACTGACAAGTGATTTTGACAGCTGACATTGTTGGATAACATTAAAGTTAACCATGATTAATAGTTTATTTTTCTAATGTTTAAGTTAACAATTTATTATTACTATTCATAACGAGAATCTTTGACAACTGATAGGTGACGTTGACATTGACAGATATTAAATTTACTGTTGGGTCCTTTTTTCCTATAGAAAAAAGTTTCCTTTTATCTATAAACAAACTAAATTTGTTAACTGCTGGTATTGTCATTTATAACAAGAATCCTTTGACAACTGACAAGTGATTTTGACAGCTGACATTGGTAGATAAAATAAAAGTTAACTATGGTTAATAGCTTATCTTTCTAATGTTCAATCTGACCATTTATTATTACCATTCATAACAAAAATCCTTTGACAGCTTATAGTTGACATTGACAGATATTACCTAAATTTACTGTCAAATGTCAAAAGAATAATTTATAGAGAAATCAAATGTTACCAATAACCCAAAAATATGACAAAAAACGTTATAATCAAAATTATACAGTGCAATAACCAAAAAGTCTGCTATATATTCAATTATATCATTAAATCTGTTCACTGAACGTATCATTTCAATCAGATCATTTAAAAGTGTCAAATGTCAAACATCAATCAAAGTGTCAAACAATATTTAACAATTAGCGAAAATTGTCAAATGTCAAAAGTATAAGTGTCAAACGTTAAGAACATTAATAATTGAAAAGTGTCAAACCTTATATTCACATCGACGGAAAATGTCAAACAATCAATGAAGAATGTCAAACAATGAATGAAACTGGTCAAATCTTACAGATAACATTAATCAGATGAAACAAGAGTATTTCAAAGAATAGCTGTAATTAATTTATTAAAATGTCAACCTTTAAAATGATATATTACTAATTACATGAATCAAATTGTCAAACGTCAAAAGTATATGTCAAAGTATGAAATGTCAAATGATTAATCAATCAGTGTCAAATGGTACAAATATGACCAATCAAAACATCAAAAGAAAGAAATTATAATCATATCAATCCCATATTTTAAAAAGCTTCTTACCGTTTCTAAATAATCAAAATTTAGTACAGATGATGATATAAAAGTTCCAAATCGATGATCCATAATTATAGCAAAAATACATATTGTCCTCATACCATAAAGAATACTCAAAGCAGGATTAGATTCATCAGCTTTATTCAATTCTAAAAAGTTTACTCGAGCGGAGAAAGCCATTATTATTTTCGAACGTTTAACATCTAAATATAGAAAATAAAATTTATTAAATTGATTAATGTAATTAAGTTAATAAATAATTACCTTTGAATGGTTTCTCATGGATTTCTTCGGTAGATTTAGCGTAATCATAAATTGTTGCTAAGATTACACATACTATTAGCAGAATTGTTAAGAAACTAAAATTTAATTGGTATTAATCAAACTACTTAATGAAGTTCGCGTAATGGTAGGTTTACATGCTTGGCAAGTCTCGACAAGCTTCCACAAGCACAAGAAAATAAAGAATGTGTTTGTCTTGGAATTCAAGTGTTGGTGAAGGATTGAAACTAGTGTAGGTATGCTTGCGTAGACTTGCAAAGCGTTTAAACCTACTGTTAGGTTTACATGTAATGGTAGATTTACATGCTTAGCAAGTCTCGACAATCTTCCACAAGCACAAGAGAATAAAGGATGTGTTTGTCTTGACATTCAAGCGTTGGTAAAGGATTGAAGCTAATGGATGCTTGAGTAGACTTGCAAAGCATATAAACCTACGGTTAGGTTTGTATGTAATAGTAGGTTTACATGCTTGGCAAGTTTCGACAAGCTTCCACAAGCACAAGAGAATAAAAGATGTGTTTGTCTTGGCATTCAAGGGTTGATGAAGGATTGAGGCTAGTGGATGCTTGCGTAGACTTGCCAAGCGTGTAAACCTACTGTTAGGTTTACATGTAATGGTAGGTTTACATGCTTGGTAAGTCTCGACAAGCTTCCACAAGCACAAGAGAATAAAGGACGTGTTTGGCTTGGCATTTGAGCGTTGGTGAAGGATTGAAGCTAGTGGATGCTTACGTAGACTTGCCAATCGTGTAAACCTACTGTTAGGTTTATAAATAAGGGTAGGTTTACATGCTTGGGAAGTCTCGACAAGCTTCCACAAGCACAAGAGAATAAAAGATGTGTTTGTCTTGGCATTCAAGGGTTGATGAAGGATTGAGGCTAGTGAATGCTTGCTTAGACTTGCCAAGCGTGTAAACCTACTATTAGGTTTATATGTAATGGTAGGTTTACATGCTTGGCAAGTCTCGACAAGCTTCCATAAGCACAAGAGAATAAAGGACGTGGTTGGCTTGGCATTCAAGCTTTGGTGAAGGATTGAAGCTAGTGAACCTACTGTTAGGTTTACATGTTTGACTTTCAAGGCTTCGAGCTTGTGGATGCATGCGGACACTTACCAAGCGTGTGAACCTACCATAATGTTGCTAGTTTTTGAAGAGATTACGTACCAAAAACATATATCAGCTATATCGAAATAATCAGCTTCAGCAGCAGTTTGACAAAATACATCAGAAAACTTAGCTTTATAAGTAACATTGGTTTTCTTTAAATTTATATTAACTTTGGATAAGTATTGATTTAAATATTCTTCAAGATCCAATATAGAACAAGAGGAAGGAATACACCATCCACTGTTAATTACATTTCTTGCTTGTTGAGATTTGTCATTATAATTCTATAATACAATTTTCTATTAATATTAAAAATATGTAGAAAGATACATTCAAGAGTATAAAGAGGGGGAGAACCCGAGCCAAAAATTTAGCCCGAGATTTGGACCAATCTTATTATCTAATACGATGGCATCACAATGCTATCTAAGCGCCCCTCTGATTTGGGACAATTAAGTTTAATGGAAGATTATGAAATTAAGGTACGCTCCTTTCTATTGGGGACGCCTAGCAGTAAAACACATCAAAATATTCGTGATAAGGGCACCAATTCCATAATCTACTTACTGGAAAATGAGGAGTAATATTCCAAAAATATGTCTGTTTGAGTTAGGTTGTTTGGCTTTTAATGGGATAAGAAAATATAACGCGATTCATGATGTGGACACCAATTGCATAATTTACTCATTACAATATAAGGAATCAAATTCGAAAAGGGCGCTTTTCTGATTTAGGTCGAAATGCCTGAAAATTGGGTTTAATGGAAGATCATGTAATTTTAGGATAATTGAGGAATTCCCCTCTTTATTTGGGCCTTTTTTGGGGATTCGGGGGGTGAAACATATCATAATTTACTCATTACAATATAAGAAATCAAATTCCCAAAGAGCGCTTTTCTGATTTAGGTCGAAATACCTGAAAATTGGGTTTAATGGAACATCATGTAATTTTTGGAATTATTGAAGAATTTCCCTCTTTGTTTGGACGTTTTTTGGGGAGAACCTGAGGGTAAAACACATCATGATTTACTTATTACAATATAAGAAATCAAATTCCAAAAGGGCGTTTTTCTGAAATAGGTCGAAATGCCTAAAAACTGGGTTTAATGGACGATCATGTAATTTTAGGAATTATTGAGGGATTCCCCTCTTTGTTTGGACCTTTTTTGGGGGGAACCTGAGGGTGAAACACATTACAATTTACTCATTACAATATAAGGAATCAAATTCCAAAAGGGCGCTTTTCTAAAATAGGTCGAAATGCCTAAAAATTTTTGTTTAATGGAAGATCATGTAATTTTAGGAATTATTGAGGAACTTAGGGGACACTTAGGTGGTGAAACACACTATAATTTTGAGATAATGAACGTGATTCGTGATAATACTTACATAAAGCCTATTTAAAACTGATAAATATGGATTAAACTCAAGAGATAACGAATCTCTATCATATTTTGGTTTTGGAATCGTAGCTGTAATTGTAGCTAAACAATATTGAGTAGGAAAAGGTGCTTTAGCTGATAAACATTGCTCAAAATCGCCCATTTGAAATACATTTCCTCGTAAAACACCTGTCGAGGATTTCGAAGTTGCATCCCACACTGTAACACAAACATTGCATTAACTAGAGAAAATTTTCTTATCACCTAATTTCCATAACAATTTTTTGTCTTTGGTATCTTTTGTGACTCGCTTTTAAAATTCTTCTTCAATAAATTATCCTCAATTACCAAGAAACTCCACTGCGCCAATTACAACTTTAGGTTCTTTTCCATTGGAATTTAAAAGTTTTTAAGTTAAGGGAAGACACTTTAGACTAGCGTGGTGAGTACTGAGCAAAAATCGTCTTCCATATAAGTTTTTGTAAGTCTGCTTCATAGATTTTACGGCCGCCTGGAGTTTTTGCTAAGTGACTTCTAAGAAGACAACTTCTAAGAAGGAAACTTCTAAGAAGACGACTATTTCTCTTTCCAGATTGAAACCTTCTAAATTTTTTAAGTTAAGTGGAGACACTTCAGGCTATCGTGGTCAGATCTGAGCAAAAAACAACTTCCATATTAGTTTTTGTCACAGATTTTGTGCACCAGGAAATTTCGATTAGTGACGTAGTGAATTATGCACTGGCTTCTCTATTTTAATATATTTCAGAAAACCTAAAAGTAGCTTTCGAGATTCGCTTCCAAAAGCATTTTTAAAATCCTTCTTCAGTGAAGTCTCCTCAATTACCATGAAACTCCACTACGCCATTTACAACTTCAGGTTCTAAGAAGACGAGAAAATCTCTTTTCCAAATGGAATTTGGAACTTTTTAAGTTAATGGAAGACACTTTAGACTAGCGTGGTTAGTTCTGAGCAAAAATCGTCTTCCATATAAGTATTTGTGAGTCTGCTTCATAGATTTTACGGCCTCCTGGAGTTCTTGCTAAGTGACGCAGTAAGTTGTGCGCTGGCTTCTCTATTTTATTGTTTTTAACACATTTGAGAAAACATTAAAGTGGCTTTCAGGATTTGTATTCATAACCATTTTCAACATTCATCTTGAGATCTTGAGTAACGCTTCAAGTTGTACACTAGATTGTCCATTTTGGTTTTGATATCATACAAGTTCTGGGTTGTTGTTCCTCCTTGTGGTGTTGTTTGAGGATCCTAAGAACTCTGTACAACCGATTTTAATAAAAATGGAATGAAGTGATAATAATAAAAACAACTTCAATAAATAAGAGGCAAGAAAAATATGCCAACTAGGTCAATAGAGCTTCTATGGTTTGTTTTTGGTACCATTCTTGAGTTCTTTAGAGTATTTTTTTATCGTTATCTTCTTTTCTCAATAGGAAAAAGTTACTTTTTGGTTTAATTGAGATTGTTTGGTTAGTTTTTGGTTTAAGTATATTTAAAAAATTTGACTTACTTTCGTTTGCCCATAATGTATAATTTTTCAAATTATCCAAATACAAATCACTATGTTCTTTACAGACCGAGTTTTCACTTCTTCTCACCGACACTGGAAGAGTTGGAAATAGTTCAAAAAACTCACCATCACTAACAACTTGTCCAAAATAGCACCCGAAAAATATGAAAAAAATTCTTTGATATCGAAACATCACGGTAGCATTATAAAAATTATTATATTGAGTAAGAAAATGCGGAGATAGAAAAAGCTTTTATATAAGATGTGAAGGTGTTCTGTCCTTCGTATCCTTGACAAAGAATCAGTTCAATTTCATTGTCATGTTGAATATATTTATTTTACTTATTGTGTCTAACTTATAACAATTATATTTTTAAATGCAGATAAATGCATAACATTATTATTATATTACTAATCAACCAATCAATTATTATTAATTTTTTAATATATTCATATACTAAGCTCCAAACGTAGATGGATATACCTATTGTGTAACATTTTTTCTAAGATATATTTAAAAAAATATATTTTTCCATTTAACTATCAAGATAAGGTTTATTCTCTAAAAATTCTAATATCAAATTTCGGAGTTATTATTTTTATTAAAATTGATCAAATATTGAAAATTTAAGGGAAAGACTGACTATGTTCTTTTTTTTTGGTTGTTGATTTTTGATTTTCTTTAAACTTTTTAGTTTAACCCTGTATATCTTGAGAACTATAAAAGATATTAAAAAAGTAAAATGTGTAATGGAAAATATAAAGATATTTCTATAAATTTGCAAATTTTTGTTAAAATTAATCAAAGGGAAATATTGAAAATTTAAGGGAGAGACTGACTATGTTTATTTTTTTGTTGTTGATTTTTGATATTCTTTAAACTTTTTAGTTAAACCCTGTATATCTTATGAACTATAAAAGGTATTAAAAAAGTGAAAAGTGTTATGGAAAATTTATAGATTTTTGTATAAATTTGCAAATTTTTATTAAAATTGATCTAAGGGAAATATTGAAAATTTAAGGGAGAGACTGACTATGTTCTTTTTTGGTTGTTGTTGATTTTTGATATTTTTTAAACTTTTTAGTTTAACCGTGTATATCTTGAGAACTGTAAAAGATATTAAAAAAGTGAAAAGTGTTATGGAAAATATAAAGATATTTCTATAAATTTGCAAATTTTTATTAAAATTGATTAAAGGAAAATATTGAAAATTTAAGGGAGAGACTGACTATGTTCTATTTTTGGTCGTTGATTTTTGATTTTATTCAAACTTTTTACTTTAACCCTGTATATCTCAAGAACCATAAAAGATATTAAAACAATGAAAAGTGTTATAGAAAATATTAAAATTTTTCTATAAACTTGCAAATTTTTATTAAAATTGATTAAAGAAAAATATTGAAAATTTAAGGGAGAGACTGACTATGTTCATTTTTTTTGTTGATGGTTTTTTGATTTTCTTTAAACTTTTTAGTTTAACCCTGTATATCTTATGAACTATAAAATGTATTAAAAAAGTGAAAAGTGTTATGAAAAATATAAAAATTTTTCTATAAACCTGCAAATTTGTATTAAAATTGATTAAAGGGAAATATTGAAAATTTAAGGAAGAGACTGACTATGTTCTTTTTTTTGTTGTTGATTTTTAATTTTATTTAAACTTTTTAGTTTAACCCTTTATATCTCGAGAACCATAAAGGATATTAAAAAAGTGAAAAGTTTTATGGAAAATATTAAAATTTTTCTATAAACTTGCAAATTTTTATTAAAATTAATCAAAGGGAAATATTAAAAATTTAAGGGAGAGACTGACTATGTTCTTTTTTTGGTTGTTGATTTTTGATTTTCTTCAACTTTTAAGTTTTACCCTGCATATCTCGAGAACTATAAAAGATATTAAAAAAATGAAAAGTGTTATGGAAAATATAAAGATATTTCTATAGACTTGCAAATTTTTATTAAAATTGATCGAAGGGAAATACTGAAAATTTAAGGGAGAGACTGACTATGTTCTTTTTTTAATTGTTGATTTTTGATTTTCTTTAAACTTTTTAGTTTTACGCTGTATATCTCGAGAACCATAAAAGATATTAAAAAAGTGAAAAATGTTATGGAAAATATTAAAATTTTTCTATAAACTTGCAAATTTTTATTAAAATTGATTAAAGGGAAATATTGAAAATTTAAGGAAGAGACTGACCATGTTCATTTTTTTGTTGTTGATTTTTGATATTCTTTAAACTTTTTAGTTAAACCCTGTATATCTTATGAACTATAAAAGGTATTAAAAAAGTGAAAAGTGTTATGGAAAATTTAAAGATTTCTGTATAAATTTGCAAATTTTTATTAAAATTGATCAAAGAGAAATATTGAAAATTTAAGGGAGAGACTGACTATGTTCTTTATTTTTGTTGATTAATTTTTTACAATATTCATATACTAAGCTCCAAACATGGATGGATATTGTGTAACATTTTTTCTGAGATATATTTAAAAGAAAACGAATATTTATTATAAAAATTTTTGCATTTAACTATCAAGATAAGGTTTATCCTCTAAAAATTCTAATATCAAATTTCAGATTACATTTTTGACATTTGACAGTTGACATTTTACAGCTGACAGTTGACTGTTGACATTTAACATTTTATAGTTGACATTTGACAACTGATATTTAAGAACACGCTTTTCGCAATAAATATAACTTTAGTGCTCAATGGACCTACGAAGAAACTCTTTATTAAATTTTAAAATTAATTTTATTTACCAATAATCTAAAATTGATATTGCTTAATATGCATAGATATATTATAGAAAAGAGTAGGTAAGACATACTGCTGTCTGTGAGTTGTAAATTCCGACAGTTAAAAAGAGAGAGAAGATCGCAGTACCATATCTGTCTCTCTATACTGGCTCGTGGGCAGTAAAGAACAGCTTGCTTTTCAAATAAAAATTAGGAATAAAATACTATATATAAAACCTATATATAAATAGCATAATAATGCGCAAATATAGAGAGAGATGGAATGGGTACCGCGATCTTCTCTCTCTATCTAATCGAGAAAAAACTGAAAATATAACCCTTCCACTCTATTTATAATAGTCCGGGTTCCCACGTGGGAAAAAAGGCATAAAGAATAACCAGCTGAAACTTTCAGAATCGCTTAATTGCACTTAGACCTACAAACTTCCATAGCAACAATATCGATGGATGGGGCGTTTTTTCTTCAGCAGCGGTCAAACATGTCGAAAGATATAACCCCTCCCGGAGTGATGGATAACCGATTTATTTTTTGTGAATCAACAGTTTTTTATTATTACTACATAATAAAACACGTGACCTACAAAAAGAGGAGGGCGTTTGGCGGGGCCTACGCGCTTAACATGTAATAGTTACGGCTGCCAACGACTTAACAAATAACCAGTTAACGCCCTCTTCTTTTGTAGGTCACATAAAATAATAAAAAACTGTTGATTCACAAAAAATAAATCGGTTATCCATCACTCCGGGGAGAGTTATAACTTTCGACATGTTTGACCACTGCTGAAGAAAAAACGCCCCATCCATCGATATTGTTGCTATGGAAGTTTGTAGGTCTAAGTGCAATTAAGCGATTCTGAAAGTTTCAGCCGGTTATTCTTTATGCCTTTTTTCCCACGTGGGAACCCGGACTATAATACCTCTATGTTAATTTAAATATATTGACTTTCATCTGATAGATAGTTTGACAATCTAATTTGTTGTCAAACTTGTATTAGAATTTTCAAACTTTATATATATTTAGTAAAATCAAGCAAAAATGATATCGAATTATGATATACAAGATGCCGAAGAACCAGCTGATGCGCTTGCAGGTCAAATTCCTCAATATGAGAGTGAATTTATGAATGCCAAAATGTTCCTTCAATTAGCTAGTACTAACACTGGAGATAATTTGTGAGTAAGAAATCTATAAATCATCTATTTTTAATGTTGGAATTGTAGATATGATCATTTGTGTGAAGCATTGAATAAAATCTTATCAGAACGACCACAAAATGTCGTTGATTTTTTTGAAGAATATAGCCGGAAAATTAAGGAAAAGCGATTTAGACCAATGACTGATCATTTGGAGGATATATTTATTCCGCCATCGAGTTTTACAACTGCTAGCAAAATGCTGCCGTTATTAAAAGTAAAATAACTCTTTTTATAAGTTTTCTTCTTCTCCTTTTTGTTCTGGTGCTTATCCACTTTGGATCTTATTGATCACATTTCTCCAAAAGCCAGGATTTTCTTTTATACCCCGAGCCTCACTTACTCTCTATTATATCCTTAAGGAATTTTTGTACTGGAATGTCTGATTGGTAACGTAATGTAACATTTGGGCCAAAGGATACTTATAAAGTTTTGTATACCTCCTCCACGGTGCTAAAACGCTTTCCTTTTATGTCTTCTTAAGTCTTAGGAACGAAAAGAAATCACACAGAGCTAGATCTGGTGAGTAGAGGGATGAACAATCGGTTTTATGCTGGTTTGTAATGATGGAAGAACCAGTCGACTGTGCACAAAAGATATGATCTTTTGTTCCGAATACTCTTCCTCAATCTCTTTAAAACCTTCACATAGAATTTCTGATTGAAAGTTTGACCTGGTGAAACACCAAGTGCACAATACCTCTGCAACTGAAAACCCAAATGAGCATTGTCTTGATTTTTGATAACACCTGGCGAGCTTTTATAGGACAAGGAAAGTTAGCTGTCTTCCACTGGCTTGATTGTTCCGTTGTTTTAGGATCGTATCCATAGCACTATTACCAGTAACCACATTGGAAAAAAATGTAAGACTTCTTTGAGCTGATTTTTAAGCTAGAAGAGGACGCTCATTTTTGCTCGTCTGTAAGATGGCGAGGGACGAATTTAGCTGCAACCCTTTTCATATGCAAATCTTCTGATAAAATCCTCTGAATTGACATTATAGGCACCTTACAAAGTTGATCAATGCTTCTACGACGGTCTTTATTTACGAGGGCATTGATTCTGTTAACGTTTTTGTCAGTTCTTTATATCGAAGTCTGTTGTGAACGGGATTGGTCTTCAATTGACATTTCTCTATTGGTAAGCTTCCCCATAAGCTTCAATAGTCTTCGGGGCTGTTTTCCCTAACAGGAAACAAAATTTCACAGCAGCGCGTTATTCTTAAGAATTCATCATCACGTTTTTGCCAAAATTCCCATTTTTTGGGATATTCATTCGTAGTTCCCTAAACTTTTTTGATAAATACCAGTTTTAAAGTACGCTTTGTGTTTTGCTTCAAAAAAGGACTCAGTTCGAGAAATAACCTCTTCATTGGGGCTAAATTTCTATTTAGAGAGTCTGAGAAGCCACTGGGTGTCAGATCTGGAGAA
Source organism: Altica lythri (assembly GCA_964028335.1). Lineage (NCBI taxonomy): Eukaryota > Metazoa > Arthropoda > Insecta > Coleoptera > Chrysomelidae > Altica > Altica lythri. The sequence goes on from OZ034809.1 coordinate 7,230,092, forward strand.
TACGGTGGATGAGTAAGCAAATCGATGACCAATTCACACAATTTTGCCTTAGTTTTCATTTATTTGTGACACTGATAAAACAGCACTTTTAATTTTGATAAATTTTTAGCCTCTTCCACCAGGTGAACCTTCAACAGTAGATCCTGCAGATTTGGAAATTGCGGATATGTCTACGAATAATATGTTGGAGTTACTCTATTACTGCGAGCATTGCGGTATTGGTTTACCAAAAACAGAAATGTTTTATATAATGTTATCCATAAGAAAACTGATTCATACTGAACCAATATCTTCAATAAGGTAAGATTAAATTGTTATACTTTCTGCATGTTTATCTTCCATTAACCAGTTCAACTTATAACTTTCATTTCTTATCTTTAGATTCCTCTGCAATCTTGAGCAACGCTTGAAATCATCAGATTTCTTCTTTGATAACTTCTTCTTTCCATTTTCTTTGAATCAGATCCAATAACACATAAAATTGCTGCTCTTTCTTAGTGTATTTTTATCTGTTTTAAGATTTTGGGGAAAAATCTTTGGAACTTTGAAAAACTATATAATTGTCGAATGTGAATTGAAAACTGAAGAATATATAAAACGAAATGAGGTAAGATAATTTTCTTATAAAAATAATTCTAGTAATTTACTGTTATTCATAGGCATATGAACAAGAAAAAGAAGAAGAGAAAGAGAAAGTAGTTAAAGGGGCTGTAGAAGATTTAGAAGAAAGTAGGATTCGAAAAGCTTTAAATGAGATTGCCCGCCAACAGCAGTTTGGTGGAGAAGGTTCTAAATATCCAAGACCACTACCTCCGGAACCAAAAAGTCAATTTCAACCACCACCAGAACCACCAAATGAACTTTCAGGGGTTGGAGTCAATAAAATGGTATATTTGATCAATAATCTTAGATAGATAACTGTTAGCCTGTATCACTGCGACCTTTACAGATCTATTGTAAACACCCATCATGTCTAGAATAGGATTAGAGCACCTTGTTAAGCCCTGCCTCTTAATGAGACTTAACAGCAGTGGCCTTTCTACGTAACTTGGAGTAGCCAGTTTCTCCTCTCCCAATACTAGAAAATGCAGTTTCCTCTTCTTCTTGGCTGTATTGACAGATGTTTTCATCTGATAACAGCTCTACAGTTAATTTCACTAAATTTCCTTTTGCTTGTCGCTTCCCGGTGATTTTTTCCACCACTCCTAGGCCTTCTCTAACCTCCATTGCTGCCTTTCTGAACGAGTCAATAATCTTGTTATAGATTTAGATTTATATTAATTTTAGGTGTATTATGTATGTTGTGGTATTGGAGAACCATGGATTCAACTACCAGATGTAACTCCAAGACAAATTCGCGTAGCTCGACAGATTTACAAATCATTTACTGGAAATTTAGAAGAACCTATTTTAACTTATCCCAATTTTCCTACAAAGGAAAAGGACTACTTACGAGCGCAAATTGCTAGAATAACTGCTGGTACTCAAATTTCTCCACTTGGATATTTTGTATTTGGAGCAGGTGGTATGGGAGAAGGAGACGATGAGGAAAATGACGAAGAAGAGGAAAGTGCTGGTCCTAAAACTACTTATAGAAAAAATCCCAAATATGAACCACCTGCATTAAAAGACTTATTAGATCCATCAATGTCGTTCTGGGTTCATCATACCCAGTTTATTTTACCACAAGGTAAGTACAATATAACATATTATCAAATACTACAATCAATTTATTTAGGTAGAACAACCTGGTGGAACCCTAATCCACTACCAGACCACCTCGGTGAAGAAATGGAAGAAGAAGCGGAAGCCGAAGAGGAAGACACCGGTAAACCAAAGATGGAACGTGTTGAACCAGAAACTGGTCCTCCGTTATTAACTCCACTTTCTGAAGATGCTGCTATTGAAGCTGTACCTGCTTGGAGTATACGGTGTTCTTCTAATATTATTGAAGAGTTTGCTATTGCTGTAGTTAGATCTAATTTGTGGCCTGGTGCTTACTGTTTTTCAACGCAAGGGAAGTTATTTCAAAATGTCTATCTAGGTAATTTTGATATGTTTGGTATTTAAGAGTGGGTTTTAATAATATTTTTTAAGGTTATGGTTTAAAATATATGGAACATAATTTCTCGCCAACACCTCTTCCTCCAGTGGAACAAGAGTATCCTATGGGAGCAGAAATAATGGAGGTAATGGATCCTACAGGTGCTGAAGAGGAACAATGGCGTATTAATCATTTACCAAAACCAAAAGAAATAGATATGCGTGGAGAAGATGTACTAGGAGAAGGAGAGGAAGAAGAAGAAGAGGAGGAAGAGGAAGATTAAGTATGATTATCTATTTATTCATATAGTTTTGTGTATTTTATAATAAATTATTATATTAAATAACGAATTGTTTATATTTTTAGTGTTGGCTTTAAAATATATACTATATATATACACCAATAGAGCTCCTAGAAATGATATAGCTATTCCCTCTTATATCTAAAAAATTGTATTTAATCCAAAATATAACAAATAGGCTCCATAACATGATAAATGAAAAATTTTGAACTCGGAAATGAGCTCGGTTGTTTTTGAAGTCACTGAACACGAGTCTCATGATTGCGATGGTTTCCGAGGTACCTGGTGCCCAGAGTGGACTTCTTAGCCTGGAGTTTGAGTTACATTCATTCACAATTAGTTGATAATCATTACTTGGGTTTTTTTTACTCACTGAACATGAATTTTATGACGGCGATAGTCTCCAAAGTACCTAGTGCCCTTGGTGGACCTCTTCGGTGGTTTTTGGCGTCGCTGAACACGAATTTCATGAAGGCAATGGTTTTCCAGGTACCTGATTACAAGGGTCGACTTCTTCACCTGGAGTTTTGTTACATTTATTCAAAATCAGTCGATAATCATTACTCGGGGTTTTTTAGGGTCGCTAAATACGAATTTCATGAAGACGATGGTTTTCGAGGTACCTGGTGCCCAGGGTGAACTTCCTCGCTAGGATTTTATGTTATATTTACTCACAATCACTTGATAATCATTACTCGAGGGTTTTAGGGTCACTGAAGACGAATTTTATGACGGTGATGGTCTCCAAAGTACCTTATGTCCATAGTGGAACTCTTTGCCATGCGTTTTAGTTACAATCAGTCGATAATCATTAATCGGTGCTTTTTGGAGACGCTGAACACGAATTTGAGGAAGACGATGGTTTTAAAGCTACCTGGTGCCCAGGGTAAACCTCTTCACCATGATTTTATGTTACATTCAATCACAATCAGTCAATAATCATTACTTAAAGGTTTTTGGGGTCACTGAACAAGAATTATATGACTGCAATGCTCTCCAAAGTACATAGTGCCTTTCATGGGCGTTGGTGGACCTCTTCGGTGGTTTTTGAAGTTGCTGAACACGAATTTCATTAAAGCAATGGTTTTCGACGTACCTGGTGCCCAAAATGAAGCTCTTCGCCTGGATTTTATGTTACATTCATTCACAATCAGTCGATAATCATTACTCGAGGGTTTTTAGGGTCACTGAATACGAATTTTTTGACGGCGATGGTCTCCAAAGTACCTAGTGCCCTTGGTGGACCTCTTCGGTGGTTTTTGGAGTTGATACACACGAATTTTATGAAGACTGTGGTTTTCGATGTACCTGGTGCTCAGAATGAACTTCTTTGCTTGGATTTTATGTTACATTCATTCACAATTACTCGATAATCATTACTCGAGGGTTTTGAGGGTCACTGAACACGAATTTCATGAAAACGATGGTTTGCGAGGTACCTGGTGCCCATGGTGAACTTCGTTGCCAGGAGTTTTATGAATTTCACGCAGGCTATGTTTTCGAGGCACTTGATGTTCAGGATTTTAAAATGAAGAAGGTAACCTATAGGACTTTAAAAGACCTGCGTAATAGTAAAAATAAACTACAAAAAAATCCTGGTCCCATAGACTTTTTTTTTCTATAAACTGTGCCTATAAAACTTTCGTTAAAAACTGATTGTTGCGGAATCATTTATAAAAAAGTTTTCAAAAATCCCAGAAAAAAAAAGAATAAAACAAAATTTTGCTTACCTTGGTTTTGAACTACGAGTATACCTTTTTTTTAAAGATATACAATTTTTCATAATTCATTTTCAACCTTTTTAAAATGTAGTAACTGTTTAAACAGGGTAACAGTTATTTAAAAAAAGTCCCAACTCTATTAAACCTCTCTATACCGTTACGTGTAACTTTGTGTTTACTAGAGGTGGGAACTTCTTTTAAAAAATATTGTTACATGTTACGTAATAACAGATTTTTATCATTTTCTGTTTCTTTCGTAGATTTTTCGATTTTTTCTGTTTTTCCGTTGTCTTTTTTCGGTTATTGTCGATTTTAATCGACCTTTACACTTTTTGCTATTTTTTCTTGTTTTCTTCTTCGTAAATTCAATATTTTTCTTTTTTTATTCCTATTCTGAATTCTATCGTTTTTCAATCAAATTTTTGCTAGTTTTCCATCTTTCTGTCTTTAGAAGATTCCAAATTGATATCAAATGCGCCACCTTACGGTGGCGTCATAGTACTTAATTAAGAATTTTTTTTAGAAATAAAAATCAATAAATTTGTTATTACATAATGTATTGAATAATACAGTAATCACGGTTAGTACAAAATGTACGTATGATATGGGAGACAAATATGAAATTATGATATGATACATCCAACCATCTAACTTAATAATAATTAAATATTAAATAAAAAATGACTATGAATATTCATATACGAATTAAATACATAAAAAAGTTTGTAAGGTAAATATACCAAAATATTTTTATAAAAACTTTACTGGTAACTAATTACAATTTTTTTATTAAAATTCCAGTGTCCGTAGAAACTCTTTCTTTTAATTAATTAACTTATTTATAAAAAAGAAATAATTAAAGAATCTTTGAAGTCATCTATTACCTGGGAACAGCGGGTCGTCCATAAATCCGAACCTTTTCTCGACCCTCAAAATATCACCACCTACTGTGAGGGTCGTGAAAAGGTTCGGATTTATGGACTGCCCGCTGTGACTTCAAAGATTCTTTATCCAAAAAAACCATTCGACTGTAATAGTGGAATAGTTTCAATAAACAGTTTCTAATGTGTTATTTGGTCACTTTTTAAATTAATATACATAGTGTGCCGTATATGTTTTAGGTTAATTCATGATCATGTTGATTCTTAGAAAAAAATTAAAAAATTATGAAAAAAATATGTACGTTGTGCCGTTGTTAAGTTTCTTTTCTTCATGATCAAGAAATAATCCGTTAGTTGCAAATAAAAACAGCCTTATTTATTTTCTAAGTCTATTTTGTTAATTAGTTATTAACTAACTGCACTACTTGTTTCAAAAATTATATTTATATATATGTATATATAAAAAATAGGGAAATTTTCGAGTAATTAATTTTTAAAATTTATATACAATTTTTTACCTAATTTCATCACCTACACAGGAATTTATAATGATATGTGAAGTTTAAAGTAATTATTACCACATTAATAAAAAAAAAGTAGAATTGTGAATTAATGAAATATGATATGTATATAAAATGTAAAATTGATATGTTAAATTATCGAGAATAATTTGTGACAGAGAATACGCCCTCTGTCGCACCATATATTGACAGATAAAATGTCAAATTTTAATTGATCCCATATGTCAAAGTTTAATACACTATATATGTCAAATTTCAATACATTTCCTAACGCTGTCAATATTGACATATGACATGTCAAATTTTGATCGATTGTTTGACAGACGATATACGATCTTAAATAAAGTTAGTACCTGCTATAGCCGATTAAATATTGAATCAATAGTATAGAAAATTTTGATCGATATGAAATGTCAAAGTTTGACAGATGATATACGTCAAATTTCAATACAGCTCCGTCCCTGTCTATAACTCACACTAACGGTACTGTCAACAGTTTTGGTTAGAAACTGACAGTTACTACACCGCTATAAATATTGACAGATGACATATCAAATTTTGATTGATAGTTTGACAGACTACATACCCCTAGTGAATTAACTATTGAATCGATAGTATATATATTTCCTACCGCTATCAAAGTTTGACAGATGATATATGTCAAATTTCATAACAGTTTTGCCCTTATCTTTCAGACACACTAAAGGTACTTTTAAACAGTTTTGATTAATACCTGACAGTTAATACACCGCTATAAATGTTGACAGATGACATGTCAAATTTTGATTGATAGTTTGAGAGAATAGCGGATTAAATATTAACTTGATAGTATATAAATTTTTGATCGATAATAAATGTCAAAGATTGACAGATAAAATGTCAAATTTTAATTGATCCCATATGTCAAAGTTTAACACAAAATATATGTCAAATTTCAAAAAACTTCTACCTATATCTGTCATTCACACTAACTAACATGTCAAATTTTGATCGATTGTTTGACAGACAATATACGATCTAAAATAAGGTTATAACCGGCTCTAGCCGATTAAATATTATATCAATGGTATAGAGAAGTTTGATCCATATTACATATGTCAAAGTTTGACAGATGATATACGTCAAATTTCAATACAGCTCCATCTCTCTCTTTAACTCACACTAAGAGTACTGTCAAACAGTTTTGATTAGAAACTGACAGTTACTACTAAGGCTCTATAGATATAGGTATTATCATCAGCCATTTTTTTTCCAATGTCACTCAATTTACGTGTCAGATCATAGACAAATTAAAGAGACGTGCAATCGTATTTTGTAGTGGTGAAAATGGGAACTAAACCAGCTGGTATCTCGAAAAGCGAAAAAGTACTTATAACGGTATTGTGACAGAGTAAGTACTAGTGGTTTTAGATTAAAATAAACTTAAGGTACTTTAAGCACAAAAAGGATGTAAAAGTAAAGTTTTAAACATGGTGCGCTGATGTCAGAACTTGTTGCCAACTTTATATTTGGTATCAACACATCTGTTCTAATATCTCTGGTTTTGTGGTTGACATTGGACAAAACATGGCTGAAGATAATACCTATGTTTATAGTGCCTTATTACTACACCAATATAAATATTGACAGATGACATATCAAATTTTAATTCATAGTTTGAGAGACTAGATACCTCTAGCGGATCAAATATTAAATTGATGGTATAGAAAATTTTGATTAATATTAAATGACAAAGTTTACAGACAGTATAGGTATGTCAAAACTTCTAACTATATCTGTCATCCACACTAACGGAGCTTCGGGGTAGGTACTTTGAAACAAGCTTATTAGACAGTTGTAATTAATAACAGTTAATATATTTCCTACCGCTGTCAAAGTTTGACAGATGATATATGTCAAATTTCAAAACAGTTCTGTCCTTATCTTTCACACACACACTAAAGGTACTTCCAAACAGTTTGATTAGTCACTGACAGTTAATACACCGCTATAAATATTGACAGATGACATATCTAATAATGATTGATAGTTTGAGAGACTAGATACCTTTAACGGATTAAATATTGAATCGATAGTATAGAAAATTTTGATCGATATTAAACGTCAAAGTTTGACAGATAAAATGTCAAATATGATTTGATCCCATATGTCAAAGTTTAACACATAATATGTGTCAAATTTCAAAAAACTTCTACCTATATCTGTCATTCACACTAGCGGAGCTTCATGAAACTTTCAAACAAGTTGTAAGTTGATAACATGACAAATTTTGACCGATAATAATTGTCAAATTTTGATGGATAATTTATGTCAAAGTTTGACAGATAATATGCGTAAAAAAAAATTTTGTGTTTCATGGTAATTTCAATCAGTTTCGATTTGATTAATATTACTTGTCAAAGTTTGAAAGATAATATACGTCAAATTAAAAAAAAAAAATTCTGTCCCTATTAGTCATCCACATTTCAAGAAAATGGCAACACATACAATATTTTGACAGTTCTTAAAAATGTCAAAATATGACAGATGGTAAACGTCAACTTTTGTTAGGAAATAGCAGTTAATATCCTTTCTAACACATTAAATAGTGAAAGATAACTTATCAAATATTGACAGATATGTCAAATTTAGATGGATAATTTATGTCAAAGTTTGACTGATAATATGCGTTAAACGCGGAAAAATAATTAGTGTTTCAAGGTAATTTCAATCAGTTTTGATTTGATCGATATTACTTGTCAAAGTTTGACAGATAATATACGTCAAATTTCAAAAAAAAAAAATCTGTCCCCATTAGCTATCCACATTTCAAGAAAATGACAACACATACAATATTTTGTTAGTTCTTAAAATGTCAAAATATGACAGATAGTAAACGTCAACTTTTATTAGGAAATAGCAGTAATATCCTTTCTAACACATTAAAAAGTGAAAGATAACATATCAAATTTTGACAGATATGTCAAATTTTAATGGATAATTTATGTCAAAGTTTGACAGCTAATATGCGTTAAAAGGGGAAAAAATATGTATTGTTTGAAGGTAATTTCAATCAGTTTTGATTTGATCGATATTACTTGTCAAAGTTTGAAAGATAATATACGTCAAATTTCAAAAATAAAATTCTGTACCTATTAGTCATCCACATTTCAAGAAAATGACAACATATACAATATTTTGACAGTTCTTAAAAATGTCAAAATATGACAGATGGTAAACGTCAACTTTTGTTAGGAAATAGCAGTTAATATCCTTTCTAACACATTAAATAGTGAAAGATAACTTATATACGTCAAATTTCAAAAAAAAAAATTCTGTCCTTATTAGGTATCCACATTTCAAGAAAATGACAACACATACAATATTTTGACAGTTCTTAAAATGTCAAAATATGACAGATAGTAAACGTCAACTTTTGTTAGGAAATAGCAGTAATATCCTTTCTAACACATTAAAAAGTGAAAGATAACATATCAAATTTTGACAGATATGTCAAATTTTAATGGATAATTTATGTCAAAGTTTGACAGCTAATATGCGTTAAAAGGGGAAAAAATGAAGGTAATTTCAATCAGTTTTGATTTAATCGATATTACTTGTCAAAGTTTGAAAGATAACATACGTCAAATTTCAAAAATAAAATTCTGTGCCTATTAGTCATCCACATTTCAAGAAAATGACAATATATACAATATTTTGACAGTTCTTAAAATGTCAAAATATGACAGATGTAAACGTCGACTTTTGTTATTAAATCGCAGTTAATATCCTTTCTAACACATTAAATAGTGAAAGATAACATGTCAAATTTGACAGATAATTAATGTCAAATTTTGATAGATAATTTATGTCAAATTTTGACAGCTGTTGTGTATTAAACGTGGACAACTATCTGATAAGAAATATAATAAAATATGTTTTTTAAAAATCAAATAATTGTAGCTTCTATTCTATTTACAAGACAATAGCTATATACAATATAAAATTACTCGAAAATTCCCTTATTACAAAAAAATAATAAAAAAATCTAAAAAGCCTGTTAAAATATATATTTCAACAGATTTTTTTTTAAATTCGCATATGGCAGAAAAATATATAAAAATTTCAAGCTGTACAGTTATAAAATACTTGCTTGCAATGGTATTTGAAAATGTTTTATTATGTAAATATATTAAATAAAAAAATTCACCCACAAGAAAATTAATTAATAGAAATAATATAAACACGAGTATAAGACTTATTAATAATAGCAGTGATTATCACAGAGAAAGAGTAAAATCATATTATAATAAATTCATTTTATTATTTATTATTATTCTTATTAAAACCTTGAAAAATTGACATTTATAGACTAGTTTTATAGTAAATAAAGATCCAAAATTGATTATTATATCATTATTTTAGTAATACAATCAAGATACTTTTATTTCTGTTAAAAAACTATTTTTGGAAGACTCAGAAAGAAGAAAATCGTAGGTTATGTCATTGAAAAATGAGTCAATGTAAAAATGCCGAAACCGGTCTCTAGTTTGGTCCCGTCTAAAATAAGTGTAATGTGAAGAATTACCAAAGGCTTAATTTAAAGCTTATAATATGAACTTTTAAAAACCGTGAGCGTCTTTAAAAAATCCAATATGGCGGCTTTAATATGGCGACCAAAAGTGGAAGAAGAATGAAAGTTTTGCCAAAAAAATCCCTTAGTTGCTCATTTTTACAAAGAAAAGCTTTATGGAGTCACTTATTACTAATACAAAATGAAAGTGGGAAATTCAAAATGTCAGATTCAATATGGTGAACGGTTTTGTAAAAAGAGTTGATTTTGAGGAAATCCTCCTGTTTTATTGGATCCACCATTTTGAATTTTGCAAATCTGACTTGGTTTTTGTATTCAGCTACCTTGAAAAGCCTTGTATACAACATTTGGTGCACATTAATTACATTTTAAATCATCCCTCCGCCATATTGTATGCGAAATTTTGAATTTTGACCATCTGCCTTTGTATTCGTGGTCAGCGAACCCAAAAACTCCTATGTAACAAATTAGGTGTAAATTTATAAAATCTACAAAAATCCCTCGGGCATATTGGAAGCGCCATTTTGAATTTTAAAGAAATTTGGGTTAAAACTGTTAATTTGGAAATAAATGGCTACCAAATGATATTTTGATCACCATATATCAATGTATCGCCTTTCTATATTAGCTGCTCCATCTTGATTTTAAAATCCCTTAACCAAATTGTATGCGCCATTTTGAATTTTGACAATCTGCCTTTTTATTCGTGGTCAGCGACCCTAAAAGCTCCTATGTATCAAATTAGATGTAAATTTATAAAATCTCTAAAAATCCCTCTGGCATATTGGAAGCGCCATTTTGAATTTTAAACAAATTTGGTTAAAACGGTTAATTTTGAAATAAATGGCTACCAAATGATATTTTTGATTGCCATATATCAAAGTATCGCCTTGCTATATTAGCTGCGCCATCTTAATTTTAAAATCTCTTAGCCAAACTGTATGCGCCATTTTGAATTCTGACAAATTTGGGTAAAACGGTTGATTTTGAAAAAAATTGGGTACAAAATAGTATTTTTATAGCCATATTTCATAATATCACTTCGCCATATTGGCTCTGTCATTTTGAATCTTGACAACCTGTCTTTGTTTTCGTGGGCAACGAGCCCAAAAACCCCTATTTACCAAATTTGGTGCAAATTTATTAAACCTAAAGAAATCCTTTCTCCATATTGAATACGCCATTTTGAATATTGACAAATTTGATTAAAACGGTAAATTTTAATAAAAATGGCTATCAAAGGGATTTTAGACCACCATATTGAATTCAACATATTTGTTTTTGTGAAATTGTCAATTTTACTTCCACTTTCAGTCGCCATATTGAAGCCGGCTTATTAAAATTTTTAAAGGAGCATAAGTTTGCTTTAAAATAAGTCTTTGGTTCTTTTTTTTTTGGGTACCTACAGCTCTGATCTACTTAACACGGATTATTTGAAATATAAAAGGTTCTTCTTGTATTACTGTAAAGTGGAGACTCTGTTAGATAATAAAAAAATTCTTGTGGGTGTGTTAATTTGGCATCAAAATGGCGACCAAATCGGTCCTACATATGAGTATAATTTTATAAACCAATTCTCAACTTAGAATCCGCGAGAGAGAAAAATTATTGCTGAAAAAAAGTGAAATGTAATTGTTAAGGGGGCACATAAGGTGGTGGTTTTCTATAAGTTGGAGTTGGTTTTGGTCGAGATTGTCGTCCATTGTCTTGGGTACGTGTGAACGGTGGTGGTGGTTGATATGGTTCCGAATCATCAGTTAATTTCACTGAACCACTTTTGCTGTATTCTGGTGGTGCCAACGGTGGTTTCTCATCTTTAAGAATCACTGGTGCTTTCGTTCCGGGTTCTGGTTTCTCTTCCAATTCTTCTTGAAAGATTACTGGTATACCTACACGAAATTCACAACCTCTTTACTCTATATGCAATTAAATTTTAATACTGGGTGTCCCATAATGATTTGTTGGTTTTAAACTGATATAAAACAAAAGTTTTCCCTAAGTTAATAACTAATGCGGATTTTTATTTTTATCAAGATGTCTTCCATCCCGTGCCACACATTCTTGCTGTCTGGACTTTAAATTATGGAAAACATCTTCTAGAATAGCCTTTATTGCATCTCGAACTCACAATTTTAAATCTCTCAAAGTGCGTGGTGAAGTCTCATACACCTTGAACTTTAGATAGCCCCACAAAAAAATCGAGAGGTCTCAGATCGGGACTTTTTGGGGGCCAACGTAGGTTCCCACACTTGGAAATAAGTTTTTCTGGAAAAATGTCTCCAAACTAACATTATGGGACACCTTGTTTGACGTAGTGATACTTTACCTTTATTTCCATAGCTTTGCCTCCCATCTTCTTCAACGTTCATTTTGCCCATTCGTTTACGTCGATATAAAATTACAGCTGCGATTATCGATACAAATAACATAATCGCTATAATCACAGCAGGAACGATAAATGTGATAAGATACTCATCGTTACTCGATTGTGGTGTCGTTTCTTCGATTGGAATACTATCAGGTCGTGGTTCCTGACTCGTTCTTGGTTTGCAGTTTCCAATTAGATGAACCTTAATGGTGGAAACACGAAATTCTGGTTCCATCACAGCATGGACCTAATTAAAGATTGTATGATAAACAGTACCTCAAAAAAATGGTCAAAAAATACTTACTCTATGAGATATTGATCTATCGTTCATATTGTGTAAAACAGACTCCAATTTTCGAATCTCTTCATGTGAACAACGCGATATTGGTAAGGATTTATTGTACCAAGTAACGATCGTAGATTCGTAGGATCGTTTGAATGGAAGTAAATGGAAATTAATTGGAGTAGGTTCATCAAATAAGTACTGTAAATAAAAAATATCACTCAGGTATTGAAGTAAGTTACTTGTCTTTGTTTTGACAGTCTGATGAGTAATCTGATAGATGTGTCATCTGTCAACTGTATTATAATCTGTCACCTTTCATCTAATCTGTCACATTCCATCTTATCTGTCACTTTTCATATAAGCTGTCACTTATCATGTGATCTGTCACCGTTTATCTAATCTGTCGCCTTTCATCCAATCTGTCACCTTTCATCTAATCTGTCAGCTTTCATCTTATCTGTCACCTTTTATCTAATCTATCACTTTTCATCTAATGTGACACCTTTCCTCTAATCTGTTGCCTTTCATCTAATCTGTCAACTTTCACCTAATCTGTCACCTTTCATCTAATCTGTCACCTTTTATCTAATCTATCACTTTTCATCTAATGTGACACCTTTCCTCTAATCTGTTGCCTTTCATCTAATCTGTCACCTTTCACCTAATCTGTCACCTTTCACTTAATCTGTTATCTATCTTCTAATGTGTCACCTTCCATATAATCTGTAAGCTTTCATTTAATCTGTCACCTATTGTCTAATTTGCCACTTGTCGTCTAATCTGTCAATTTTTATCGAATTTGTCACCTTTCATCTAATCTGTCACCTTTTGTCTAATCTGTTACCTTTCATAAAATTAGTCACCTTTCATCTAACCTGTCACCTTTTGTCTAATCTGCCACCATTTATCTAATCTGTCACTTTTCATCTAATCTGTCACCTTTAATCAAAGCTGTCACCTTTCATCTAATCTGTCACCTTTGATGTGGTATGTCGCATTTCATCTGAATTGTTATACTAAATCAGATATTTCATCTTTTAACTCTTCTTTCATATGATATGTCAACTGTTGGTTAATAACTTTTTATTTTATATATTGTACCACGTTTCTGTTCTGTCACCTTTTATTTATGGTCTACTTTCATCTGTTCTCCCTTTAATCTGCCCTGTCATATGTCAACTGATATGTCATAATTTATCTGTTTGTCAACTTTCATCTGGTTGTCTTTTCTGTAATGTCATCTTATGTCTATTATGTCAGCTCTTATATGTGGTGTCAATTGTCCTCTGAATTGACACTTTTAATCTCTGATCTGTCACGGTACTTTTAACCTCCTATCCTTTATGTGAGCTTGGTTTTGCTTTTTTCGTCTTTATTTTGATCTAATCTGACATCTGCCAACTTTTAACTGCGAAGTTATCTTGTATTTATTGTGTCAACTTTCATCTGATTTGTCACTTTTATCGTTTATGTCATTTTCACCTGATCTATTACGTCATATGTCACCTTTTATCACATTGCGCCATTTGATCTGTTAGCTCTCATTCGATCTGTCTTATCTGTCATTCACATAGTTCTTGTTGACACTTGTCATCTGTCATGATTGTCACTTTTATCTATTCTGTCATTTTTGCCCTGATCTATTACGTCATATGTCATCTTTTATCACATTGTGGCCATTGTGCCATTTGTACTGTTAGCTCTCATTCGATCTGTCTTATCTGTCATTCACATAGTTCTTGTTGTCCCTTGTCATAATCTGTCATACAAAGATTTTAATAAGAACGTAAGCTCCCAGGAAACTGTAAATAGGTAATTTACTTTAGTTATTCACTTACCATTAACTTCTCAACAAATTTCTTCTGTATAGAAGCACTGTTAATAAAAATCTCATGAGGTATTTCGGTTATGTTCATACTAAACTCAACATTGTATGCTCTTTTTGGGGCTGGATAAACAACAACTTCCAAACTATCAGTAGCTGGGAGTCCCCCACTGTCTACACACACCAACTGATACTCGCTCCTGCCTGATTTCCGAGGAATCCCGAAAAATTCTCGATTTTTATTATCAAATTGCAACCAATTATCTGCTGGGATATTCTGTCTATCTCCAGTAAGTAAAGAGATATTCAGCATTCGTGGATCTACATCTTCGGGATCATAGAATGTATCCTAAAAGAAATATAAAGTAGAAGAATATCTGGAGCGAATTATAAATTTGCTTACATCTTTCACTTTGTAGATCAAAAGTTCACCAACAGTAGCATTAACTTTGTCAACAGGATTTCTGAGTATTGGAGAGAAGTTCATAGGTGGAGTAAGAGGAGTTATTGGTTGTTCACATACTCCTAACTCACGCCAAATAACTTTCTTTACTCGCAATTCTGGAGATAAAGCTAGATTTAACTCACGAGAAGGATCTCCTCTATCATTCGCAGTTAAGACCTGTAAATTATTAAACAGTAAACCAAAAACTGTTAAAAGTAAAAGAGTTTTCTTACCTGGAATAAACTTTCAATTTCAGTTCTTGGACAATAGTTAGTTGATACAGAATCATTAGACCAAGTGAATACCACTGGTTCAGTAGTATAATTAATTCTTCGTACAGTAATTTCAGCCATGTTGGTATTGTAAATTTTTCCTAAAGCTCTTAACACTTTCAAAGACCAGTCGACGTAATGTTGGAATTCCTGATGCTTTTCAATACGAATTAATAAACTAAACTCATGATTAACAACCAGATCTAATTTATGTTGTTGAACTTGAATATTTAATTTTTCTTGAACTGAACCACCTTCTTTATCAAAAGCTTTAACCCAGAAGATCCATTTAGAAACATCTTCTTCTAGTGGCCTAAAAGAACTGATAAGAAAAGCTATTTTTAAACAATAAATATACTTACAGTCCATAAATTTCGTTTCTTGCTGGATTAAAATGCAACCAACTATTATTCTTTACAGTCCTATTATTGGAATCCAATAATTGATAGGTTAGATCATATTCATCTTCAAAATCTTTGAATGTATTTTTAGGTATAACGAATCTAAATATCTTTCCTGCTGTAACTGATAATTGCTTCAGTCTATTTTCAATAAATGGATCAAAGTTTTCATGGAACTCTATTTCTGTAACTTCTCTTACTGTGGATAGCTTCTGTGTTGTTGATTGTTCGTTAGAAGTTGTTGTTGGTTGATTTGAGGATGTTTGAGCTTCAGTGGTAGTAGAAGATGTTGTTGATGTAGTAGTAGAAGCTGTAATTATCTCAGTGGTTGTATTTAAAGCTACACTAGAAGCTGATGGAGTAGTTTCTTCTGGTGTGGTTTGTTCAGTTGTAACAGCTTCAATAACAGTAGAATCAGCATTATCAACTACAATTTGGAACGTAGTAGAAGCTTCTGTAGTGATACTGTTTGCAACAGTTGTACTATTAGTACTAGTTGCCGTTGTAGTAGAAGAAACAACAACTGGCTCAGTCTCAACTTTAACAGATCGCGAAGTAGTAGTTCTTGAACTACTTTGTTCAGTCGTTATACTCTCAGTATCTTCAAAACTAGGAACAAAAGTCTGCTTTTTCTTATTCAAATCCGGAATAGCAGTCCAAGTTTTTACCGGATCTTCTAAACCATCTTCATCATTATCTTCTAAACTAGGAACAAAAGTCTGCTTTTTATTCTTATTCAAATCCGGAATAACAGTCCAACTTTTTACCGGATCATCTAAACCATCTTCATCATTATCTTCTAAACTAGGAACAAAAGTCTGCTTTTTATTCTTATTCAAATCCGGAATAACAGTCGCACTTTTTACCGGATCGTCTAAACCATCTTCATCATTATCTTCTAAACTAGGAACAAAAGTCTGCTTTTTCTTATTCAAATCCGGAATAACAGTCGCACTTTCTACTGGATCTTCTAAACCATCTTCATCATCATCATCATCGTATTCACCATAATCGTAATTCTCTTCGTAAGATAGTATATCATCAGGTTTCGTTGCTTTACCTCGTCCAGAATTTGGTAAAATTGATTTATTTGTAGTGGAACTCGTTGAAGATGGTTTACTTGCAATTGGAGGTAGTGTTACAGGAACTGTTTCTTCTAATAGGAAGTTTTTGTTGGTAGTTTGGTGATTAAGGTTCTGGAAATGTTTGAAAAGTTTATACTTACAATCATTGATGAGCAACTGAAATTCTTACCGGTATACTAGGATTGAGTTCTCCATGATGATGTCTATGAGGATGAGTGGTACTATCTGTAGGAAGCGTAGAGGTAGTTGGACGAGTGGTAGTAGTCGTCTTCTTAGGTGTTGGTAAAGTAACAGGTGTTGCAGCCGAAGGAGGTGCTTTTTCAACATCACCTAGACCATCTTCGTAGGATTCATCATATTCGTCGTAGTACTCATCTCCATCACCGTCATTATAATCTCCACTACCATAATCGTCTCCATCAATAATATCACTTGCTCCTCGTTTAGCTCGAACAATAGGTTTAGTTTCAGTCTTAACTCTCCAGCCAATCAAAGGTAAGCGTAATACTTCAGCTATAGTACCATCCTTTGCTTGTTGTTTTAATTGGTGAACGATGGGAGAGGTGGAAAGCCATAATCTTCCATCACAACCCACTGCTACTTCCAAAAGTGATGTAACTTTAGATGTTCGGATTTGCAAATTTCCCGGACCAGCTAGCACTACAGAACTATCTGTAATATCATCTTTTTCTGTTTGTGATTTTAATGTAAAGGCACTCTGAAAGAAATCTGGTTAGTGTTCAGAAAGAGAAAATAATGAAAATACTTACATACGGCAATCCGAAAAACTTAGCAATATTATTAACAGCTATAACTCTTTGTTTCGGCTTGATTGCCTTAATGTTTTTATCTAACAGTAATGCCAAAACAGTGTTATCTTCATTTGGTTGACATTTTTCAATTCCATGAGGATCATCATTAGAATCTACCACTTTAATAGTGATTTCTTCAATGCTAGATTTACTTCCGATTGCTTTTACGCCTAACTGGAGGACTCCAATATCTTGCTTAAGAGGTACACCCCAAAATACACCTCCACGTTTGTCGAAAAGAAGCCAGGAAGGGAGTCCTTTACCTGTTGTGTATCTCTTCGCCTGGAAATAAAAATCATATTGAAAAGATGAAAAAAGCATTAACTAAAGACGTTAACAAAAAGATAAAAAATGCTACCAGAAGCTAAAAAAGCCTCTGGAAACTTCATAGAAAGTATTAACTTGAAAAAGCCTTTCTTCCAAGAGTATAAGAAGGAACAAAAGATTTAGAAACACTATCAAAAGCGTCTAGATACAGTCCAACTACCTAAAAGATAATAAAATGTGTGTAAGCATCAAATGAAGACATTACCAAGGTCTGAGATGTTGAAAAAATGTCTAAAAATGCTTTCAGAAGCGTAACAAGCCTCTAGAAACCTTTCAAGAATGTATGTAGTTAACAAAATCTTTGAAATTATTATAAAAATCCCCTGGAATGTCTAAGTATAAGATGTTATCATTCTCTAAGAAGATAAAAAAAAACTGGAAATGCTATTAGAAGCCAAAAAAACTTCTGGTAATCCTCCAAAAGTCGAAGAAGTATAAAAAGCTCTTAAAAATACTACCAGACGTCTCAAGAAACAGTCTATCAATCTAAAAGATATTAAGAGATAGTTAAACATCAACTGAAGACGTTCCTAACGTCTAAGTAATCAATAAAGCCTTTGGAAATGGTACCAAAAACCAAACAAATCTCTGGAAACCTTCCAAGATACTATGTAGTTGTAAAAATGTTTTAAACTATTACAAGAAGCTTCTGAAAACAATTTAAGAAATCAGAAGTGAAAAAAGCCTCTGGTTATCTTTCAAAAGTCTCAGTAGTAGAAAAAGCTCTTAGAAATACCACCAGAAGACCCTAAAAAGGTACCAAGAGGTGTATAAGCATCAACTGAAGACATTACGAGCGTGTGAAAAGTTGAAAACATCTTTGAAAATGTTGCCAGAAGTCAATCAAAACTCTGGAAACTTTTCAAGAATGTATGTAGTTGAAAAAGCCTTTAAAATTTTCCCAAACAAAAGACCCTGTAACACTCCAGAAATGTGAAGCCAAAAAAAAGCTCTGGTAAACTTTCACGAGTCTCAGAAGTAGGAAGAGCTATTAGAAATGCTAGCAAAAGCATCTAGGACAGTCCATCAGCCTAAGAAATTCAAAAAGGAAAGAGGATAAAACAAAATTCCTGTAAATGCTATCAAAAGCCAAAACAAAACTTCTGGAAATCTTCCAAAAGTCTAAGAAGTATAAAAAGCTCTTAAATATACTACCAGACGCCTCTAGAAACAGTCCATTAATCTAAAAGATATTAAGAGATGGGTAAACATCAACTGAAGACGTTCCTAACGTTTAAGTAATTGAAAAAGCCTTTGCAAATGGTACTACAAAGTTAAAATACCTCTGGAAACCTTCCAAGAAACTATGTAGTTGTAAAAATGTTTGAAATTATTACACGAAGCTTCTGAAAACATTTTAAGAACTGAAAAATAGTGTTAGAAGTATAAGCAACAACTGAATATATTATCAAACTCTAAGAGGATTAAAGAAAAATTACTAAAAATGTTATCAGAAGCGAAAAAAAGCTCTGGTAATCTTTCAAAGTCTCAGTAGTAGAAAAAGCTCTTAGAAATACCACCAGAAGACCCTAATAGTTACCAAGAGGTGTATAAGCATCAACTGAAGACATTACTAGTGTCTGAAAAGTTGAAAACATCTCTGAAAATGTTGCCAGAAGCCAAACAAACCTATGGAAGCCTTTCAGGAATCTAAGGAGTTGAAAAAGCCTATAAAATGTTTATAGAAACCTCTGTAAACACTTCGGAAATGCGAGGCCAAAAAAAGCCTCTGGTAACTATAAAGGGTCTAAGAAATAGAAAGAGCTTTTAGAAAGCTTTGGGGAATGCTGTCAGGCTCTAAACAGAGGAGGATAAAACAAAATTCCTGTTAATGCTATCAAAAGCCAAAAAGCCTCTGGTAATCTAGAAATCAAAACACAACGCCATCTATCGGGCGTAAATCGAACCTAAATCTCAAACATTAATTAACTTACCTCAAAACCTTTGAATTCCCCTTTAAAACTATCCCTTGGTACAACCAAATGAAATGCTCTTCCAACATGAGCCACTAAATCCTTCTCGTTCCATTTCAGCAACTTATCTCCATCAAACTCCACTTCTAAATCATCAGTGATGTCAAATGCAAAATCTTCTTCAGAATCAGCTAAGATAAAAGGCGTCAAAAAAAGAAGAAGTGGCACCAGCAATGACGTATTTGAGACCATGGTGAGTATAGTTTATGGATAATTATGCTATCATTTTTCTGTAACAAAAGAACTCAATTTAGAATAAGAAAAATATCATAAAATACTTGTTGAAAAGGTAACTCGCTATCTCAGTTTTATAACAGGTGATTGTGTTTTGTTTTTTGAGAAAAATCGCCCCACCTGAGTTGTTTTTTCAGATATTTCCAAAATTTAAGAAGTTTTGTGATGTTGTTTTGTTTTAAAAGAAATCATTAAAAAATAAACATCTTGTCATTATGCTTTCAAAACTTTTCAACCAACTTGTAATAAACTAACTACATATTCTATAACTTTATAAGAAATTATAATTTGTGCAGGTTTAAAGTACGTGTCTAAAATAATAGTTTGAGAATACAGCGCCACAAGCAAATATTTAAAGTTAGTTCTTCCTGTCGATTTCATATTCAGATGCAATTTGAAATTCGTTTGAGAAATATAAATGAACTTTATAGATAAATCTAAGAATGAAAAGGTTTAGTTTACAAGATAAGTTTAAAAACTTTCTAAAAGCTCGAAACTATCTCTTGGGATTCTTAATAAAGAATTGAATTTCAAATCAACTTTAAAAGTTTTCTAGAATTTTAAAATGTTTTTGTCTACTGGTTCGTATTTACGATAGATATTTATATCTGTTCCCGATGTTTTGACAGGTGTGTATTATTCTGACATTTTATTAAAATTTTGACAGGTGTAAAAGTTTTGACAGTTGAGAAAGTTTTGACAGATATGACAGTTTTGAGAGATGTGGCAGTTTTGACAGATATGGTAGTTTTGACATATTTCTATCCACTTTTTAGTCTTGGTTATTATTAATTTTTTCATAGATTTAGACAAATTTGGTAAATTTAAAATTATCTTTATTATGTTTTGTTTCCTTACGTCTTCTTTTGCAATGTTCTAATTCGCCTAAAAAGACGATTTCAGGATACTGTGATGGTTTTGACAGAACTGTATTTCACTTTGACAGATTTTATCGATATTTTGACAGTTTTAAAAGTCTTTAATAAAGATTTTGACATGTTCTTATCTACTGCTTCTTATTTACAATAGATTTTAATCCTATGCAAAAAGCTTTTTCAATAGTTTGACAGCTTGAATTAGTTTCACAATATTTTGACAAGTGTATGAAATTTTGAGAGATTTTGACAGATGTGACAGTTTTGTGATAGGTTCGACAGATTTATATTCCATTTTGACAGTTGTTTCTATGTTTTGAATAATTTTTGACAGAGTTGCATAAAATTTTCATAGATTTTGACATGCTTTTGTTTACCGTTTATTATCAGATAGATTTTGGACAGATTTTTATTCAATTTAAAAGATTTTCTCGATTTTTTGACAGCTTCGAGTTAGTTTTGTGAGATTTTGACAATTACATGAAATTTTGATAGGTTTTTGACTGATTTGACAAGTTTGACATATTTCCATCTACTTTTTATTTCCACATCTTTTTAGAGCCTTCTTCTTCTCCCAAAATCGAAACAAAACTCAAGAAATCCAGATATTTTGGTTGTTTTATAGGTATTTATACACATCCTCTATATTTGACAGTTTTGACATTTTCTTTTCTACTTCTTTTGATTTTAAGATCTGTTTAGGTCTTCTTTTTTCTTGTTTTAATTCTTATAGCAAGAGAAATGAAGATATTAACATATTGTGATAGTTTTGACAGTTCTGAATGCCATTTTGACAGATTTTGACAGCTTCGAATAAGTTTTATGAGAGTTTGACAATTACCTACTTGACGTTTTTGACTGATTTGACAAGTTTGACATATTTCTATCCACTTTTTAGTTCCACATCTTTTTAGAGCCTTCTTCTTCTCCCCAAATAGAAACAAAATTTAAAAAATCCAGATATTTTGGTTGTTTTACATGTTTTTTATACACATCCTATATATTTGACAGTTTTGACATTTTCTTTTCTACTTCTTTTGATTTTAAGATCTGTTTAGGTCTTCTTTTTTCTTGTTCCAATTCTCAAAGCAAGAGAAATGGAGATATTAACATATTGTGATAGTTTTGACAGTTCTATATGCCATTTTGACAGTTTTTTAGACGTTCTGAAGAAATTTTGTCAGCTTCGAATAAGTTTTATGAGAGTTTGACAATTACCTACTTGACGTTTCTGACTGATTTGACATATTTCTATTTACTTTTTACTACCAAATCTATTTAGAACTGTTTTTAACCTCTACTAGAAACAAAAATCGGTATATCCACCTATTGTGATCTGTTTAGGTCTTCTTTTTTCTTGTTCTAATTCTAATAGCAAGAAAAATGGAGATATTAACATATTGTGATACTTTTGACAGTTCTATATGCCATTTTGACAGTTTTTTAGACGTTCTGAAGAAATTTTGACAGCTTCGAATAAGTTTTACGAGAGTTTGACAATTACCTACTTGACGTTTTTGACTGATTTGACAGTTTTGACATATTTCTATCTACTTTTTATTTCCACATCTTTTTAGAGCCTTCTTCTTCTCCCAAAATCGAAACAAAACTCAAGAAATCCAGATATTTTGGTTGTTTTATAGGTCTTTTATACACATCCTCTATATTTGACAGTTTTGACATTTTCTTTTTAACTTCTTTTGATTTTAAGATCTGTTTAGGTCTTCTTTTTTCTTGTTCTAATTCTCATAGCAAGAGAAATGGAGGTATTAACATATTGTGATAGTTTTGTCAGTTCTATATGCCATTTTGACAGATTTTGACAGCTTCGAATAAGTTTTATGAGAGTTTGACAATTACCTACTTGACGTTTTTGAATGATTTGACAAGTTTGACATATTTCTATCTACTTTTTATTTCCACATTTTTTTAGAGCCTTCTTCTTCTCCCCAAATAGAAACAAAACTTAAGAAATCCAGATATTTTGGTTGTTTTGTAGGTCTTTTATACACATCCTATATATTTGACAGTTTTGACATTTTCTTTTCTACTTCTTTTGATTTTAAGATCTGTTTAGGTCCTCTGTTTTCTTGTTCTAATACTTATAGCAAGAGAAATGGAGATATTAACATATTGTGATAGTTTTGTCAGTTCTATATGCCATTTTGACAGATTTTGACAGCTTCGAATAAGTTTTATGAGAGTTTGACAATTACCTACTTGACGTTTTTGAATGATTTGACAAGTTTGACATATTTCTATCTACTTTTTATTTCCACATTTTTTTAGAGCCTTCTTCTTCTCCCCAAATAGAAACAAAACTTAAGAAATCCAGATATTTTGGTTGTTTTGTAGGTCTTTTATACACATCCTATATATTTGACAGTTTTGACATTTTCTTTTCTACTTCTTTTGATTTTAAGATCTGTTTAGGTCCTCTGTTTTCTTGTTCTAATACTTATAGCAAGAGAAATGGAGATATTAACATATTGTGATAGTTTTGACAGTTCTATATGCCATTTTGATAGATTTTTATACGTTCTGAAGAAATTTTGACAGCTTCGAATAAGAGTTTGACAATTACCTACTTGACGTTTTTGACTGATTTGACAGTTACATCTTTTTTTGGTGTTCTTATTTTATTTAATGCTTTTTTAAAGATATTTTAGTTTAAATAATGGCCTTTTCCAACCAACTCTGACAGTTAACTCTATTAAAATAGTTCCACTAACAAAATTTTAAACTTTTACGTACCCATTCAACTAATTTCGGAAATCAAATTCACTTCAAACTACCGCTACACAGTCTGTGAAACTACAAATTGAAATAAGTGAATTAATGATTTTTAACAACCGTTCGCACTCGGAAATGTTGGTCGCGCTTATGTACACTTTTTTTTTAGAGCAATGCACTGAGCATGTGTGCCTCATCAAAGCTCAAATTTGCATGAATAAATACCGCAGACAGTAAATACGCGCTAGTCAGTTTTAGATTGATAAAATACCGATATGGCCGATGTTTATATTTCGATACAAGAAATATACTGTCAATAAACCACAATCTTATCGTGGAAAAGATGATTAAAGAATGGTCAGGAGTGGCTACTAGTAACAATTGTTTTCTGTTATAACCAATCAGTTTCGTAATGGGTTTTTATAAGTATGAACTTTACTTCTAGTATGTTCGATAACCTTCTAGAACAACTCAAAAACATATATAGACCACGTTTTCCAATGAAATGTCCACGCTTTCCACAGAAATAGCCAATTAAAAAAATAACAAGATGATCACGGTTTTCACCATTTACCCACATAGTCTAAGCAGAAGAATGAAAAGTTCTCTAATCAGTTTGCTGAGAGAGAAACCCTAGTCCATGTAGTACCCAGGCAAAAGAAAGTTATTTAGATTACAAGAGCAAGAGAAGATGACCATGTTTTCAACTGAGATAGCCAATCAGAAGAATAACAAAATGATTACGCTTTTTTCACCAAATATTCACACTGTCTAAGCAGACGAATGAAAAATTCTACAATCAGTTTACTGTAGTAGTGTCCAGGCAAGAGGAAGTAACTGAGATAACACGAGCAAAATGTCCCACCAATATTCGATCAGTGGGGGCTCCTGAAATAAGACTGTGGCAGACGACAAAATATCGGTTTTCCCATGAAGTCTCTAGAGATGAAGAGGATCCACAATCTGGAGTTTAAGGAGATCTTAAAGCCAAAATGAAGCTACCTACTATCAATAAACTAACTACTTAAAACAGTTGGTGTCAAGGGATAGACCAAAAGAGATGATGCCCTGGCCTTCACTTTCGCACTTCGTGGAGAAGCCTTAGATATATTACAAAATCTTTTTTTCGCTGAGTCTGAAGACTTTGACCAATTGGTGAAGCAGTTAGAAAAGCTACTTCCAGGAGATTTTAAAGCAACCCAACTTCGATGGCTGTACGCCCTGGACTACCTTCTTAAAGCAATTCCAATGAAAGAAACGCAAGAAATAAGGTGGTAGCCATACAGTAGCACTGGGCCTTGAAGCTTTAGATGTATTACAAACTTTTTCTGTCAAGGGGTTCGAAGACTTCAACAAATCCGTAAAGATATTAAATCAGAATAAAGCCACCCACATACGATGGCCAGTTATACTGGAGTAACTACTTAAAGAAGTTAAATACAGCAACGAATGAAGCTCAGGAGATAAGACGGTAGCTCTCACACTAGTACTTTGTGAAGAAGCTTTAGATGTACTACAAACTCTTTCTGCCCAGGGTTCCTTCCTAAGGGTTAAACCAATTGGAACTGCAAATTCCAGGAGATTCTAAAACCAGAATACAGCTACTCGCCTTCGATAGCAAGACGCCTTGGACTAACTACACCAAGAGCAAGTTTACAAATCCCAGCTAAAAGACAGGAGGCAAAAAATTACAAACCAAACTAAGAATTAAAAGCTGACATCACGAAAATAGTACATTTCCTTCATCCATCTGCAACCAGAAGTATTCTAGAATGTCCAAGCTTCTGTTGAGAGTCTAAGAAACACAAAGATACCAAAAATTCTTAGTCTAGCACGTTTCTAAGCTTTGGTAGATACTTTATTACATCACAACTTAGAATAACGAAGAGGTGCAACAAAAAGTATAAGATCAGAAAAGTCTACAGGCTTGTGCAATTTCAAGTCTCCAAAGATAAAGAGTGTCCATCTGAAGATTTTCAACTTAGAAATTAAACTACCCACCTTCAATGGTAAGAATCCCTGTGCTATCAACTTGAAGCAGTTCAATGCAGCAGTTAGTGCTAACGGATGGATATCAAGAGTGGTAGCTCTTATGGTAGCACTTTGTGGAGAAGCTTTACTTTTGATGTATTGCAAACTTTTTTTTTCAGCTAAAGAACAGAAGCCAGAAAGTTTGCGAACCATACTAAGAGTTTAAAGATTGCCAAAATAGTACATTTCATTTAAACCTTTGCAACCAAAAGCAGTCTAGAAGGTCCAGCGATCGAAGCTTTTGTTGACAGTTTAAGAAACACAGATATACCATTGCAAAACTTTGGTAGATACTTTATTATTAGCGTTAAAATTTGATTCAGCAATCAAGGCGTCACAACTGACAAGATCGAAGAAATGCAATAAGAAGACTCAGACCATCAAAGTCTACAGGAATTGGTTAATGTCCTGAAGATTATGGTTATGGAAGTTTTAAGTCTCCAGAGATATAAGGTGTCTATCTGGAGATCTAGAGATCTTAAAGCCAGAATAAAAAGACTCACCATCGATGGTAAGAATCCCTGGGCAACCACTAGCAGCTAGTGTCAATTGATGAATCTCAAGAGATAAAACTGGAGCACTCTTCCGAAGAGTCCAAAGACTTTGTTCAATTGGTCATGCCACCTAAAGTAAGTCTATGAATTTCAGTTAAAGGACAGGAAGCCTAAATCCAATGAACCAAACTAAGAATTTAAAGGTTAAATCACCAATAGTACATTTTGTCTATCCCTCTGTACTCGAAAGCATTTTGAAAGCTTTTGAAAGCTCTTCGACTGTTTAAGAGACACAGAGATCCGAGAACAAGAAGTATAAGATCGGCAAAGTCTACAGGAGTTGATTAATCTACTGAAGAATATGGTTACCAAAAAGTTGTGAGAGCAACAGTAGCTTGTGCAGTTTCAAGCCTCCACAGATGAAGAGCGTTCATCTGGAGATCTGGAGGTCTTAAAGCCAGAATAAAGCGAACCCCTGAGCTTCCTACTTGAAGCAGTTTAATGCAGCAGCTGGATCTCAAGAGATTAAGAGGTAGCACTAACAATAGCACTCTTCCTGCCGAGGAATCTAAAGAGTTTGAGCACTTGGTGAAGCTGAAGTAAATCTTATCAAATCTAGCTAAAGAACAGGAGGAAAAAATTTCCTGGTTGGAATTAGAATGAACTAAACGCCATATTTTATTTCATATAGAAATATTTTCTTCAGTAAAGATCTTTTGGTTTTGTAGTCACCGCTTGTGGTAAATTACACACTTCGTGAAGAGATAAAGTTGATCTAAATAAAGTCATTAGCTCATATATAACTTTGGACAGATACCATTTACACATTGGTTTTTCTATAATGTAATTATTTCCTTTATTAAAATCCTAACCGCAATATTGCTGCTGCATTCTTTGAATTAAATGTAATTAATAAATACAAAATAAATTTAATTATTAGCTCATACATGAGAAACGATTTCCCCAATTTGTCTATCAACATATTTTTATGAATAATTAAATAAATATTTTAAGAAATTAAACTGATATGAAGTTAAAATATGATTAATGGAAAACATTACAATGGACTTCCTTTAATTTTTAATGAATTATAAAAATTAACCACAAAGACCAAAGTATATATATGATCAATGTTTTCTAAATTTATTTATAGCTATCCTTTCATAAACAAGATTTTATTATTATGCATCTATTTCGGTAAAATGTTTATCTTCATTCTTCATCATTCTTCATCTTCTTCATCCAGCCTGTTCCAACCATCGTCGAGTGAAGGCCTCCCTTAACTTCTGCCATTGTCCTCTGTTACTGGTTTTTCTTATCCAGTCGTGTCCTGTCAGTCTTTTTATGTCATCAGACCATCTCCTTTGCGGTCTACCTTTACTTCTTTTGTTTTCCCATGGTCTCCATTCTATTATCCTTCGTGTCCATCTGTTGTCTGTCATTCTCCCAATATGTCCCGCCCAGTTCCACTTTAGTGCACATATTTTTTCTATAACATCTTTAACTTTTAATGTTTATCTAGTAAAAATAAATTATTATCAACATTTAATGAGTATGCAATTTTTTTTCTGTGTAAAGAATGAAAATTCTTAAAAAAATGAGACTGGATAAATTGAAATATTTTATGATACCAATAAGAAAATTTACAATTACAGATCTGTATTTACCATCATTTTTAAAACAACTTAAAAATAGGAAAAACAAAAAGCCCAAGAGCTGGTAGACACTTCTAGTGGACTTAGGCTCAAGGAGGCTTAGATTCTTCCTGTCGAAGAGTCCAAGACTTAGATCACTTCGTAAAGTGGTTAGAAATGCTAGTTACAGAAAATCTTAAGGTCTCGACTAAATACTCCAGGAGGTTTAATGCCGCTGATGGTGCTAACCAAAGGAACTCAAGAAATGAGGCGTTAGCCTCACAGTAGCACTTCTTAAAGAACCCTTAGATGTATGAAAAACTCTTCTGGTAAAGAAATCTGAAGAATTGCCAGAGGATCTTAGAACCAGAATGAAGTCATTCACCTTTGATGGCAAAACGCACTAGACCAACTACCTGAAGTGAACTTTTGCTTAGAGAGGCTAAGAGCCATCAAATGCAACAGATATTTATCAAACGCACGTTTCTTTAACTATCTCTCAAAAGTTTTCTTAAGGCACCAAGAAAGGGTAGCTAAAGGAATAAAGGGAAGGGTAGAGACAATAAAAGGAAGGTAAAGATAGTGACGTCACGCGAAGACACGACCTTCTGGTGTTTGTCTTCAGTTCCTGGAAATCTTCATCGAAACTAGAGCGCTTCTTCGTCTGCAAGAACTGAAGACAACACCTTCTAGTCATTGTCTTCATTTCTTAAGATTACTTCTTCGCCTAAACTAGAGCGCTTCTTCGTCTGCAAGAACTGAAAACAACACCTTTTAGTCATTGTCTTCACTTCTTAAGATTACTTATTCGCCTAAACTAAAGTACTTCTTCTGCAAGAATACTTCTAGTGGACTTTGACTCAAGGAGGCTTAGGTTTATTACAAACTCTTCCTGTCGAAGAGTTCAAAGACTTAGACCACTGTATGAAGTGGTTAGAAATGCTGGCTCCAGGAGATTTTAAAGTCTTTGAAGGTCCTCGACTAAATACTTCAAGCAGTTCAATGCCGCTGATGGTGCCAGCCAAAGGTACTCAAGAAATAAGCGTTACCCTCACAGTAACGCTTAGATGTATGAAAAACTCTTCTGGTAAAGAAATCTGAAGAATTACCAATTTTTGAAATGGTTACAAATAAGAGTTCCAGGGGATTTTAGAACCAGATTGAAGCCACTCACCTTTAATGTCAAACGCACTAGACCAACTACTTGAAGAAGTAATAAGTGAACTTTTATTTAGAGAGGCTAAGAGCCATTAACTGCAACAGATATTGATCAACGGTACGCTTAAAAAATGTTATTTTTTCACATAAAGGAAGGGAAGAGAGAATAAAGTAAAGTTAAGGGAAAGTAAAGATAGTGACGTCACACGAAGACACAACCTTCTGGTGATTGTTTTCAGTTCAGTTTTCAGTTCTTCATCGAAACCAGAGCGCTTCTTCGTTTGCAAGAACTGAAGACACCACCTTCTAGTCATTGTCTTCACTTCTTCAGGTTACTTCTTCACCTAAACTAGAGTACTTCTTCTGGTTGGAAAAAAATGGATCCGTTTTAAATCACCATTAAGCATGGATGAAACTCCTTAAAACAACACGTTACTGATTTCAACAAATATCACTTTTTAATATAAAAGAGACATATAAAAATGTATCTTTATTAAATACTCAGTGGTGTATCTAGAAATCAGCAACTTACGAAAAAAAAAAAACAGATTAAGAAGACTAATAAACTACCTCCACCACTGAGTTAAGTATCGTTGTACTAATCAGAAATCCTTACAATGTCGTCTGTCGTGAATCTAAGATGGTTATTCCAATCGATTTTTGCATTACCAGGATAATATTACCACAAGAATAAAAAGAAACGTTGTTATACTAGAACTCGAAGTCTAATCTTGCATATTACACCTTCAATCACTAGGCTTAATGGACTTTTTAATATCCTTTTACCTCAGAATGGATAAAAAACAAGTAAAGTTATGTCAAATAGATGTGTTTATAAAGAGTTTTTGAATAAATGGAATGTAAATAAGAGGAAAAATGATACAAGAAGAAAACAGGAAGAGATTAGGCATTCATAAACTGTTTTATTTTTGGTTAGTATTTAGTAAAGTTTAGAGTTTTTAAGTAATTTTCAATTTGTAATCAATCGAAACTTTGTCTCTAAAAAATTATCAATCTTGACAAAATTTAACATTAATCTTGTCTTCACTAACTGTTAATATTGTAATAATATGTCAAATCAACATGAGCTGCAGGCGAGCAAGAAAGAAAAAGGTCAGGCAAAGACAAAGACAGAAGAGACAGAGTCATAAGAGACAGAGTCATAAGAGAAAGAGTCATAAGAGACAGAGTCATAAGAGACAGAGTCATAAGAGACAGAGTCATAAGAGACAGAGTCATAAGAGACAGAGTCATAAGAGACAGAGTCATAAGAGACAGAGTCATAAGAGACAGCTTCACAGTGTCATGAGAGACAGAGTGATAAGAGACATAGTCATAAGAGACAGAGTCATAAGAGACAGAGTCATAAGAGACAGAGTCATAAGAGACAGAGTCATAAGAGACAGAGTCATAAAAGACAGCGTCACAGCGTCATGAGAGACAGAGTGATAAGAGTCATAATCATAAGAGACAAAGTCATAAGAGACAGAGTCATAAGAGACAGAGTCATAAGAGACAGAGTCATAAGAGACAGAGTCATAAGAGACAGAGTCATACGAGACAGAGTCATAAGAGACAGAGAGAGAAAGACAAATAGACAGACGCGACGAAGGGACTTTATTTTATTAAAAAAGTTCCTTTTATACCTTTCCACCTCTTGAAATTCCTTAAATAGTACAAAAACAAACAACACATATAAATCTAATACACGGTCGAATACTTCCATTTCTCTCCTTGATGTTTAACGTTAACTTTCAGTTTTCCTGTTCTGTGGTTCAGTGCATGCACAAATCATTGTATGTATGTACTTCCCCACAATCACCGGTTATATAGGTGTTGGGGTGGAGATACAAACGTCTCCAACAATGAAAAAAGTGAAATTTACGGTCCACCGCTCACATAAGAGCTTTACCAGATTGCGTTTTGTATACAGTAATAAATAATCGCTTTTGTCGTATCTTTGCCATATAATTGTAGGGGATCAGAACTGAATATCTGTGCATATAAATGGTCTATTCAGTGGGTATAATAAATGCAACGAAAATGTTTCAATATGTTATCTTTAAGTCACCGTAAAGTAATAATGTAGTATCCAAAGTGCACTTCGAAGTGTTAAAAATAAAAATAAAATGTAATTTAGAAAAATCGACAGAAATAGTTCAATTTTACTACTAGGGGGTCTTTAAGATCACTGAAGACGAATATCACGACCACGACTGTCATCAAAGTACCTGCTGCTCAACATGAACCTCAACTAAGGAAGATTCGACCAAGGTCACTGAACACGAATATCATGAGAGCGACTTTTACTGAAGTACCTGGTGCACAGGATGACCCTCGTCTACTCGAGCTTTGTAAAAAAATCGATGCAACCTCTTAAGATCAGGCCAAAATTGTTACTCTAGAGATTTTGGGGTCGCTGAACACAACTATCACTATGACGATACTCACCACAGCACTTAGTGAACAGGGTTGACGTCGTCTTCTAGAATTTTAAAGAAATTCGATACAAAATTAGTCCAATCTGGTGATTTAATTGTTTTCAGACAACAACGGTCACTGAAACACCTGGTGCCCAGAAAGAAGTTTGTCTACTGGTGTTTTCTGAAAATTCAATACAATTTAGTCCAAACAAAATCATTGCTCGGGAGTATTTGGGGTTACTGAACACAAATATCACTTTAGCGATGGTCATTGGGCACTTGGTGACCAGGGATGATATGGTCTTTTGGAGTTTTATACAAAATCAGTCCAAGCTCGTTACTCGGATCTTTTTGAGGTAGCTGAACACCACGAAGGTCACTGAAGCACCTGGTGCCTAGGATGATCTTTATTTACTGGTCTTCGATACAAATGAGTCGAAATTTGTTACTCCGGAGATTTTGGGTTCGCTGAACGCACATACCACTATAGCCATAGTCACCAAGTCACTTGGTAACTAGGGTTGAGATAGTCTTATAAAATTTTATAGAAATTTGATACAAAATCAGTCCAAACTTGTTACTCGAGAGTTTTTGGGGTCGTTAAACACGAATATCACTATATCGAGGGTCACCAAAGCACCTGGTGCTCAGTATGAACTTCGACTACTAGTATTTTATGAAACTTGGATACAATTGGGGACTGTGAGCACAAATATAACTGTAACGATGGTCACCTCGCACCTGATGACCAGTGTTGACATTGTCTGATACAAAATCAGTCCAAACTCGTTATTTGAAGAGTTTTGGGGACGTTAAACACCAATATCACGACGACGACGGTCACTGGAGCACCTAGTGCTAAAGATGAACTTTTTCTACTGGTGTTTTATAAAACTTTGATAAAATTCATTCTAAACTCGTTTTTTGGGTATTTTCAAGGTCGCTGAAGACAAATAATACGACAGCGACCGTCATAGAAACACCTGATGACCAGGGTTGACCTCAAATTCTTAAGTTTGATATAAAATCAGTCGAAATTGTTTACTCGATACACTAATTCAACTAATTTTGGTTTTAAACATCTATGAGATACCTACAGCAGTATCTTCAGGTGGAAAACTAGCTTTAGTATATAAAAAGATAAGTTATCTTTATAAAAAATGATAAAACTGTGACATGCTAACTTTCTATAAGATATTTCACGACTAAAGTCATTAGTAGTCTAATCAAATCCAACACATTCATTTTCTCGATGTGCGTGACATCTGGAAATAAAAAAACATGCTGTTCTGGCTAGAAGATTGAAACGGAAAAGAATCTAAAAATAATTGTTAAAGCCACTTACGAGAATTTGGCGTGTACGTGCCGAAAACGACCAATTAAGTGCCTAGTTTACGAATGATGAGGAACCTGCAGAGAGTAGATAAAAACATGACAAAGTAAAAAGAAATTGTGTGATGATTATGTTTTAAGATTATTATGTACATGTAATTTCTAATTAGTTTCGTACAGATTTAGCACGTTTCTGTTTTAATGATGATTATTTTGTCGTTGTTTCGTTATTAATTTTCTATTATTTCACTCGGTATCTTTATTCCTATTTTTGGATACATACAGAACAACGTATTTCGTTTTTTCCAACGGTTTTTTCGTGTCTAGAAACTATCTCTTTCTATTATCTTTATTCATGTAGAGGTGAGCCTTTTTTATAGAATTCACATCCTTAAGCACGTGAGCAACTACCCTGCTTTGTTTTGTTATAATAACCCACGTTTCTTTACGTAGAATGCAGCAAAAACCGTTGCAACTACGAGAATAGATTTCTGAGAATCTGATTAGTGCAAGGCGACAGTTGGTCACGTGATTACACTTGTTGCTAGTTTCTTTTCTATCTTTCATCAATCTAGTGACTTTTCTTTAATCTCTGATTCCGTTTGTAGTTGGTGAACAATTTTTATACAGTTCTCTTTTGACTGGTCCTCCTTTTGTTGTTTTCTTGTTCCCAAAAGGATCTGAATATCTTCCCTACTTGTTTATTTACTGATTTTCTTTATCCTTAGCAATGTCTTCACTGGTAATGGTAAGCTTTTTGCCTGCTTATGTTAACCAACAAATGATTTTCCTCTGGAGGGTGCACACTGTTCATGAAGGTTCGGGATGTAAAGTTTCCTTCAGGAAATTGGTTACTGAGACTAGATTTTTGTAAATTTTTGTTTATATTGTTATAATAATGTTAAGTAAGGTTCAGATTTTGCCCTTTCACAATTTTTTACGTGGGAATAAATTTCTCTGAAGGGTGCAATCTGTTGATGAAGGTTCAGGATTTGAATCCACCTTAAGGAAATTGGTTATTGAGACTAGGTTTTTGTAAGTTTTGTTTATGTTGTCATGTTAATGTTTGTTTGGATTGATTTGATGCCTTTTAGACGAATACTCTTGTGACTGCTTCAAAAGAAGTTTTGCCAAAAGCTTCTATGTCTACAAAGGCATCTCTCAGCACTTTTTTGCTTTTTAGCACTTACTTTCTCTACCCTTTGTACCATCCCTAGTTTGCCTATCCAGCCAGTTAACTTCACATCTTCCTCTTTCAACTGTGTAGTGATGCCTTTTTAACCACTGTTCTTATTCACAATGTTTCATATGGATTTTTCTCTGGAGGGTGCAGGTTCGAAGTGTGAAGCCTGCTTAAGGAGATCAGTTACTGAAATTACCTACAGCTTGTTTCTTGTATGCCTTTTAGACAAATAGCCTTTGATTGCTTCAAAAGAAGTATAGTCAAAAGTAAAACAAGATTTGATGCCTTTTAGACGAATACTCTTGTGACTGCTTCAAAAGAAGTTTTGTCAAGAGCTTCTATGTCTAAAAAGGCATCTCTCAGCACTTTTTTGCTTTTAAGCACTTACTTTCTCTACCCTTTGCACCATCCCTAGTTTGCCTATCCAGCCAGTTAACCTCACATCTTCCTCTTTCAACTGTGTAGTGATGCCTTTTTAACCACTGTTCTTATTCACAATGTTTCATATAGATTTTCCTCTGGAGGGTGCAGGTTCGGAGTGTGAAGCCTGCTTAAGGAGATCAGTTACTGAGATTACCTACAGCTTGTTTCGTGTATGCCTTTTAGACAAATAGCCTTTGATTGCTTCAAAAGAAGTATAGTCAAAAGAAAAACAAGATTTGATGCCTTTTAGACGAATAGTCTTGTGACTGCTTCAAAAGAAGTTTTGTCAAAAGCTTCTATATCTACAAAGGCATCTCTCAGCACTTTTTTGCTTTTCAGCACTTACTTTCTCTACCCTTTGTACCATTCCTAGTTTGCCTATCCAGCCAGTTAACTTCACATCTTCATCTTTCAACTGTGTAGTGATGCCTTTTTAACCACTGTTCTTATTCACAATGTTTCACATGGATTTTCCTCTGGAGGGTGCAGGTTCGGAGTGTGAAGCCTGCTTAAGGAGATCGGTTACTGAGATTTCCTACAGCTTGTTGCGTGTATGCCTTTTAGACAAACAGCCGTTGATTGCTTCAAAGAAGTAAAGTCAAAAGAAAAACAAGATTTGATGCCTTTTAGACGAATACTCTTGTGACTGCTTCAAAAGAAGTTTTGTCAAGAGCTTCTATGTCTAAAAAGGCATCTCTCAGCACTTTTTTGCTTTTCAGCACTTACTTTCTCTACCCTTTGTACCATTCCTAGTTTGCCTATCCAGCCAGTTAACTTCACATCTTCCTCTTTCAACTGTGTAGTGATGCCTTTTTAACCACTGTTCTTATTCACAATGTTTCATATAGATTTTCCTCTGGAGGGTGCAGGTTCGGAGTGTGAAGCCTGCTTAAGGAGATCAGTTACTGAGATTACCTACAGCTTGTTTCGTGTATGCCTTTTAGACAAATAGCCTTTGATTGCTTCAAAAGGAGTATAGTCAAAAGAAAAACAACCAACATTTTTGCGTTCTCTACCCTTGGTACCATCCCAGTTTTCTAAGTTATCTTCCTCTTTCAATAATATAGATGCCTTTTCAACCCATTTTCTTATTCACTGTGTTTCACATGGTACTATACATACTTAGATTATCTTGTCCTAAGTGTCTTATTGTTAATTGTTTCAACAACCGATGGTAAAAATTTATTTAAAAACAGTTTCTATCACTATAAATGTAGATACAGATTATTGCTTTTATACATATCAAACGAAACATTTATCTCAACACAGTTTAAATATTTCACGCTTAATAATCTCCGCATTCCCAGTTCATAAATCTTAGTAAATATATTTCCTGATCATCGTATTAAACACTGATAAATTACAGAATCTCTAGAGATGTTGTCTAAGTAAACATCTCGAGATTTAACAGGATGTAACGTCGCAAGCTGTTACCACAACCTCTCTACAACTACAAGACTTGGAATTTGAATTTCCCAAGCTAAAGAGAATAATATTGGGTATATTAAATGTTAGACTCCTCGAGAACAATGAAGGGTGGTTTTCTATGTCGTATATTAAATTGAAAACTTTATATATGTATAAATATTTACATTGTATCATGTATAATATGTTATTAATGTAAATAAGATATGAGCTGAATTTTGAGGTGAGGTTCTTTAATGTTTTATTAATGTTGAAATCTTCTGTTTTGTATGGTTAGCTACAGTAGCACAAGTTAGGTATACGATTATATTTTTATTTTTTATGAACGTGGATCTTCGGAGTGTAGTCTAATCAGTTCCACGTCTTTATAGAGGTCGCTGGCTGTTATTGGAATGAGATTCCAGGACGTAGTTTTGGTGATTAATGATGTTAGAAGTCTTCATGGGAGCTATGTTGGTGTAAAAGATACTGTACAGTTAGCAGACTTCCTGAGTGTCCGTGGAAGGGGTGTCATGGGTCTCGGTGAAGGAATCTTTCTGAAGAATTAGCTGAGGATTGTGCTCGGTCTAGAAAGGGGCCCAACAGTACTTTATTGGTTTCCCGCACGTACTTTCTAATGTCAGAAGTCTTCGCAGGTGGTTTGGCGTTAGTGTAAAAGTTACTGTACAATTAGTTTCCTGAGTGTCCTTGGAGATGTTGTCACGGGTCTCGTTGAAGAAGTCCTTCTGAAGAATTTGCTGAAGATTGTTCTCCATCAAGAAAGGCGCCCAACAGCACTTTTTTGCTTTCCCGCACGTATTCTACCCTTTAAACCATCCCTAATGTCAAAAGTCTTCGTAGGAGGTTCGGTGTTAGTGTAAAAGACTCTGCACACTTAGTAGGCTTCCGTAGTGTCTTTGGAAATAGTATCACGGGTCTCAGCAAAGGAGTCCTTCTGAGGATTGTGCCCTTTGACGTTGTGTGATTCGAAACACTCTTGTAATACCCTAGGCGTTCAAAAGCCCCCGAGGATCAATAGACTGCTTGTTTCAACTGCAGTAGATGGATCAGTGTGACCATTCAGGCCTAGTGTTCTTCTGAAGAATTAACTGAGGATTATGCTCTTCGACGTTCGTGTGATGGGAGCCTGTGATTCGAGACAGTCTTGTAATCTCTATACGTTCAATATCTCTTGAGATTAAGAAGACTACTAATTTCCACTGCCTTAGACCAATTTGTGAGAATGATCATGCCTTTTGTGTGTATTAACCACATCTGCTTGGTCTCTTACAGTATGTGGAGTTCTTCCAAAGAATTGACTGTAAACTCTTTGACGTTCGTGGAAGTTCAATATCTCCCAAGGATAAGAAGACTACTAGTTTTAACGGCCGTAGAGTTCTGAAAAGATTTAAGGAGTTCTAAAGAAATTTAAGAGGACCTAAAAAGATCTAAGAAGCTTTAGGGAGATTTGAAAGGATCTAAAGAGATCTAAGTGGATCTAAAGAACTCTAAAAGATCTAATAAAATCTATGGAGGTCTAACAGGATCTAAGAAGATCTAAGAGGATCAAAGAAGATTTAATGAGCTCTGAGAAGATCTAAGAATGATCTAAAGCGATCTAAGAAGTTTTAAGGAGATCTAAGTGGATTCAAAGAGATCTAAGATGATGTTTTTTCTTCATATTTTCGTCTTTCTTCTTTTTAGATTATAAAATCTGGTATTAATTCTTGAATGGATATTAATCTTATTTTTCTGTCATGATACCTCTTGTTTCCTTCTATTAGTCAATAAATTTGAATCCCTCACGGAAAGCTTTCGTTTGAATAAATTTTATTCAGATAATTGTGTAAACCGTATCGATTTCGATGAAAATAAAATGGAAATCAGCATTTTCGTATGTTTATCGGTGTGAAAGATAGACAAATGGCAAACGGTTTACCATTAAGAATGTGGAATTGAACCCCACCATCTTTCCATCATCAATAAAGTGTCGTAAAATGCGTTTCCTAGACATTTCGATTCGTCTTTTTATGATGCTCATACTGAAAGTTGACTACTCGTGCGGAAATTTTACCAACTGAAGCGATGTTGAAAAATGATATGTGTTATTTTTCAAGTATCAGTGACATTTCTTTCAAAAATCCATTACCGTTAAAAGCAACGAAATATTTGAAAACATATACAGTTTTGTCGTATACGAACACGTATAGATAGTCTATACAAAATTATATTAATCATTTTTTTATTTGACTTTATAGTTCATATGACAGTATCTATCCATTTTTTACCAATTTTTGTTGATCTTATCCAAAGGGCATCCTTTAAATGTGCTTCTACAATGAGTTTCTCCGTAGATTAGATTCTTTCCTTTCACATTCTTTCCTCATTTTAAATTTGCTTTAACAAAAGTAGAACTACGCAGTTACATAGTCTTTTTAGTAAAATTTCATTGTAATTTCTTTGTTGTTGGAAACATTCCAATCTTCATTCCTTCAGTGTTTATGATCCAACTTAGTCTTGCTTCTGTAAAAGTCAATTCCCTAAACAGAGATTTGTTATCCGTTTTTTTCAAATATATTTTCTGGATTTTTTCCTTTAATTGTGGCGGATAATCTTCTCTTTAGCAATTGTTTTGCTCCACCTATTCATTTATTATTTCTTTAAAGGTAAAATGAGACGAAGAGTGTCCTTCATAGGTGCTCTGGGTGGTAGACTCGAAAGATGCCACTCCAAAACTCTACTTCATACCTTCGAACTCTTGTCCATCCCATTCTTTGCTCTCCCTCAGAGTCTTCTCCATTCACCTCTTGCTACAGAGAGAGCCATCACCCGTAAAGCTAAAAACCTACACCACCTTTACCCAAGCAGCCTTGTCTACCAAAGTACAAAGCTACTTCCTCTTCCTCCTCGATTTCTTACGCTACAACAACGATACGTCGCTCAGAGTCTACAGGGTTCCAACATCACCCTCCATACCCACTGCAATGAAGGACTCCGAAGAACCTCAAGAATTCCGAACATCAAGATCTCCCTCCTTAAGACTTTTCCAAACCGTAGACACTTTTTACTTATCCTTGGTTACATATTCACTTCCAAATTATTTTAAGAACCAAGAGTGTTAAAGAAAAGAGGATTTTTAACATTAAATAAGATATTGCAGTTATAGCTAACGTATTGTGTCCTTTAATTGGCTTTTTTGTAGAGTTCCTCATCCAGCTGAGTCTAGGTGCTCTGGGTGGTAGATTTTGAAGATGCTAGTTTAAAACTCTACTTCATTCCTTCGAACTCTTGTGGATTATAAGGCAATCCCATCCTCTGCTCTCCCTCAGAGATTTCTCCATTCACTTCTTGCTACAGATGGAGCCATTATCCGTAAAGCTAAAATCCTACACAACCTTTATCCAAGCCGCCTTGTCTACCAAAGTACAAAGATACTTCCTTTTCCTTCTCGATTTCATAGGCTACAACAACGATTCATCGCTCAGAGTCTACAGGGTACCAACATCACCCTCCAGAGGTCTCCTCATACCCACTGCAATGAAGGACTTCGAAGAACCTCAAGAATTCCGAAGACCAAGATCTTCCTTCCCTCCTTAAGACTTTTCCAAACCGTAGACACTTTTTACTTATCCTTGGTTACATATACACTTCCAAATTATTTTAAGAACCAAGAGTGTTAAAGAAAAGAGCATTTTTAACATTAAAGATATTTCAGTTATAGCTAACGTATTTAGATCTTGTTCATTTATTTGTCTTAAGAATTTCATCCCTTTATAGTAAGAAATTCTAGATATATATAATTCCATTCGCATTAAACTCTTAACATAACCAAATCCCACCTTACGATCTAAACTTGAACAATACAGAGCGCAAATATCCACCTTACTGACAGATTCAGGCATCTGCCAGAATAATTTTCCCATACCTGTTCATTGTTTGGTTCGACAATGGCTGCCGGCAGAGATCCTCTGCATGCCTTTCCCTACGTTAATATGCGGACGTACGGGCCAGGGGGATCAAATGATCAAAAGCTCTCTAGTCGGTCGCACACATGCGGTTCGTTTTCCCGTTCCTGTGGGATATTGATGGTCGTATCCCCGGGAATTGATTAATCTACTTGCAAAACTGACAATAGCCGTGTGTTTTCGACTATCTCATACGTATTTTATGTCACAATCAAAATTATTACTCCATAATGTTATCTTTATTGCAATTATAACTGCTATAACTCAAAAATTTGTTTTATAATATAATCACGAACAAAATAGCTTTGAAGCGTTGGTTTGTTTGTTAATTGGCACAAATATAAATTGATCTAAAGTTGAACACGGTCAACAAGAATGAAATCTGGTGGTCAAATGTAATTTTTAAGTTGTAAAAATCAGTTAGAACGACTGAGAAATTGACAAGAAATTATAAGGAATTTTCGATTGTGCAAACTTCACCTTTAGCCAGTTTTATCTCTAACCAGTTCACCCACAGATGCATTTTTAGTTAGTCAGGTTTTTTATTTTAATGATGCAACATGTCAATTTTGTGACCGCGATAAGAAGGTTAAACAAACAGTACAAGAAGACAGTTGAAGCTGATGACAATTAATGATAGTTTTGTTCTGTAATTTAAATATTCAACAGTCTTCTAGTCCACTCCTAAACGTAGGCCTTCCCTTGTCTTTTCCAACTTCGGCTACTTTGGTTTTTCTTCTTGAATCCTCATTTCTCACATGGTCTCTTAAGCTTCTTCAACTATGGGCGATTAATTTCCTGTGTAAACTCATTTATTTATTTTCACGTATCCTTGGTTACATATACACTTCCAAATTATTTTAAGAGCCAAGAGTGTTAAAAAAGACGATTTTTAACATTAAATAAGATATTCAAGATATTGCTAATGTTTTATGGTTGCTTTTGATAGTCCTTTAATGGTCTTTCCGTGTGGTAAATGATGCTACAGAGTCCCTATACAAAGAATCTAACTCATCTTTGATTTGCGTTTTGTCGATTTGGACACATCAACTTACTAAATTTTATTTACTTGTGTTGCTATCTTCACACGTTAAAATTGGAAACACCCTCGTATATTAATAAATTTTATATCCAGATCCAATCTGACATTTAATTTATTTCCATTGCTTTTGATTTATCGCTGTCGTAACTGTTCAAATAACAGAATCTGGGTTGATGTCTTGTCATTGAGTTTTCACCCTTGCCGATAAATGTACCCTTTGAGTATTCCATATATAAAGCACGATATGTTGACAGTTGTCGACTGCAATAACACGACTTCGGTTAGATAAAATGACAAACATTTCGCAGGGATTTTAAGCAGTAAACGTTCGGAAAATCGGAGAAAGTGGTGAAGTTTTGTGGGTGTTTTTCAAATAAACACATACATAGAATATTGAGAGTTGGGATCCAAATAAACATCTAATATAAGATCCTTTTCATTTCAGTTCATACAATTGGACACTTTCTAGACAGAAATAACATTTATAAAAAAAACAGTTTTAATTGAAAATATTAATGTAATGTCGGCTGTACACTCTCGCAGAGACACCACGAGACAAGACGAGCGCGAGAGTGTAAATGGTGCTCTCACTGCTCTCGCCTCGCCTCTGCATGTCTCGGAGTACCTCGCTCGCGCTCGCTCCAGAAGCGGTTTTTGAGCCCGAGTCAAAGGGTCTCGACGGCATTCCAAGACTGTCCGAGACTTAACTGGCCGAGACTGTGAGTGTAGAGGGTCACGCTCGGATTAAAGCCTCTCGTCCGGGAGCCTCGGGCGAGTGCTCTTGGCGAGAGTGTACAGCCGCCATAATGTTTACAGATTTTGTTGAGATCTACCAGGTCTGTTCCAAAAGTATCCTACTTGTTCCTATGTTTTCGCACTTGACTTATTCTTCGTCATCTGGTTGGTGACATCCTTCGAAGTAGTCCCCATTTGATTGAATAACACGCTTCACTTCCCAAAGCAGTCTTGAAAGTCAGTTATCGGAATCTCCTTTAGTGCATTTCTCACATTGGTTTCAACAGTCTTCTTGTCGTCGAATCGGTGTCCTTCCAGCAGAATTTTTAATCGTAGAAACAACCAAAAGTCGCAAGGAGCTATATCGTGACTGTGTGGAGG
Source organism: Altica lythri (assembly GCA_964028335.1). NCBI lineage: Eukaryota > Metazoa > Arthropoda > Insecta > Coleoptera > Chrysomelidae > Altica > Altica lythri. The sequence continues at coordinate 7,271,974 of OZ034809.1, forward strand.
CTGCCGAAGCTGTACAACACTGTGTTTTCATAAATACAAGATCTGATGGAACATTTGTTTTGCCAAAACTGTCGTCGTTTTCTTCTAATTGCATCTCGCAACCTCTTTAAAACTTCAACTTAGTACTCTTTGTTAATCGTCTGACCTGCAGGAGCATATTCGTGATGTACAAGCGATTTCTAATCGAAGGCTTCTTTGCTATTCTGAGAGGAGTGAGAGTCTAAAAAGGGTCTCATTTAGGGGCCCCCGCTTGTTGAGATCTACCAGGTCTGTTCCAAAAGTATCCCACTTGTTCCTATGTTTTCGCACTTGATTTATTCTTCGTCATCTGGTTGGTGACATCCTTTGAAGTAGTCCCCATTTGATTGAACAACACGCTTCACTTCCCAAAGCAGTCTTAAAATTCAGTTATTGGAATCACCTTTAGTGCATTTCTCACATTGGTTTCAACAGTCTTCTTGTCGTCGAATCGGTGTCCTTCGAGCAGAATTTTTAATCGTAGAAACAACCAAAAATCGCAAGGAGCTATATCGGGACTGTGTGGGGGCTGCTGAAGCTGTACAACACTGTGTTTTCATAAATACAAGATCTGATGGAACATTTGTTTTGCCAAAACTGTGGTGGTTTTCTTCTAATTGCATCTCGCAACCTCTTTAAAACTTCAACATAGTACTCTTTGTTAATCGTCTGACCTGCAGGAGCATATTCGTGATGTACAAGCGATTTCTAATCGAAGGCTTCTTTGCTATTCTGAGAGAAGTGAAGGTCTAAAAAGGATCTCATTTAGGGGCAACCCGCAAGGCCCAGGTAAGGGCGACTTCAAAGACTCTTTAACCCAAAAAATTTTTTTCTTGCAACCTACTCCTATCTCTTTTTTGTAACTAATTTATTATTAATAATATTTACACAACTTAGTTTGTTTTAAAATTCTACAAAACCACAGTTATGATAAACAATTCTTTATCTTCAACAACAAAATTTAAATTCACACAAAACGAATAAATACAAATTAATTATAGCACTTGCCATGCAATGTCGACGTTGCAGGAATTTCATTTTCTCGTTATAAATTTTCAGCTTCACGAATGTTTTCATTATCGCCATGTTGCCAGCTTGCTTAAGTGCTAAACGTTGCGACATTAATCCTTTGGCAAGGATATTAAATCCTGAATGCAAGAATGCATTTAAGATTATTGTTTATTCCGAAGCTGGTTGTGGCAGATTATATTGTTACAAAATAAAGTATAAATTTTATCTCACAAGATTTATAAGTTAAATTATTATAAGTCATGTCAAGTACTTAACCCAATGCTACTAATTTCATAGTTATCAGGCATACCAATTAAAAATCACCAGAATGAACGATCAGACACTAGTAGCAAGGGACCCCATTACGCTGGTTGGTATAAAGATCTCTCGATCTCCCAGCAGGACTGCGGCCACTGCAGCAGGAAAAAGGTTAGGCTTTCTTTTTAGAACATGGAAATATTTCTCTCTATCCACCTTAGCTACTCTTTACAAAGCAAAAATGAGACCTAATCTTGAATACTACTCGCATGTATCGCACCACCTTGTTACCGCTCGAAACCAGTGTAAGCAAACGATAGATCAAAGTAAAGAGACACATAACACGAGGATCAAAAACAAACTTCTTGCCAGTCCTAACGGATCTAGGTCTTTTTGGTCAGTCGCTAAGGCCGTCAGTCAAAATTTTACCAAATCAAATATTCCACCTCTAACACGTTCCGACGGCACAATAGCAACCACAGCCGGAGATAAAGCGAACTTACTGGCAGAACTATTTTCTTCTCATTCCAACGTAGAGTTTGAGGGAAAAACACCACCGAACATTCCAGCAGTTCAATCGGAAATGACTGATATCGTATTCCGTCAGCGTCCTGTCAAACGAATTCTTAAAGGGCTCGATGTCAGGAAGGCTTCTGGTCCAGATGAAATTCCTATTATAGTGCTCAAGGAATGCGCTGATGAGCTAACACCAATATTTTGTAGACTTTTTAACCTATCCTACAAAAAAGGAATATTTCCATCTTCCTGGAAGAAGGCAAGAGTTCAGCCTATACCAAAGAAAGGCAAGAAAACCATGCCAAACAACTATAGACCTGTCGCATTGCTTTCAGTTATATCAAAAGTGATGGAGAAAGCTATTAACCAACAACTTCTAAAGTACCTAGAGGGCCTTAATATTATCAGCGACCATCACTACGGCTTTCGTAAGTCCAGATCAACAGGAGACCTCCTAGCATATGTCACCCATCTTTGGAGCAAAGCAGTCGAACATCATAGGGAGTCCCGGGCTATTGCACTAGACATTTCTAAAGCATTTGATCGTGTCTGGCACGAGGGGCTCCTAAGTAAACTGCGATCCTACGGTATGCCCGGTCGATTCTGTTCATGGCTTTCTAGCTTTCTTCAGGACCGTTCTCTGCAAGTGGCGATTGACGGGTTTCTCTCGGACACCTTTACCATCAATGCTGGTGTTCCTCAGGGGTCCATATTATCCCCAACCCTCTTCTTACTATACATTAACGACCTTCTAGCGAAGACAGAAAATCCAATTTATAGCTTTGCTGACGACAGCACACTTATCTCATCGTTTACTTTTAATTCTCGAACATCGGCTGCTGTCGCACATCTTCGCAGACAGCATGAAGTATCACGACTCAATAAAGACCTGGAAGAAATTTTGTCTTGGGGTGACAGTAACCAAGTCGAATTTAACGCTAAAAAAACCCAGGCAGCAGTTTTCTCTAAGAAGGTTAACATTGCAGAACCAGATATAGTCATGGCAGGACACGCAATTCCACTGGCTTCGTCTATTAACTTACTGGGTGTCAATCTGGGAGGAGATATGTCTTGGCATAATCACGTGGTAACAATCGCCAGGACAGCTTCTCAGAAACTCGGAGTACTTTTCCGTACCAAAAAGCTGTATACACCACAACAACTTTTGACACTCTACAAAGCCCAGATTCGACCATCACTGGAATACTGCTCTCATGTCTGGAGTTCTGCACCGAAGCATACCCTTCGGTTGTTGGATTCCATCCAAAGGAGAGCCATCCGCCTGATCGGTGACCACGAGCTAACCAAGAACCTCGACAGCTTAGAACATCGAAGACAGGTTGGTGATTTGACCCTCTTTTACAAATATTTCCATGGCAAGTGTTCTACTGACATTGCCCGCTTGATTCCACCTAGAGCAATTCATAGCAGAAATACACGACAAACCACTTCCGCCCATCCCTATGTGGTTCAACTTAATACTCCTCGAACATCATTGTTTAAGAACTCTTTCTTCTGGAGGACATCCTCTTTGTATGGGGATCGGTGGCTCCGTCAAGGCTCAGAGTTCTTGGTGCAATACAGAGAAGAGCAGTTCGACTAATAAACGATACCAGTATCACCAAAAGCGTTGTCAGGAGAACTTCGCTCTATAGTGCCTCCACTTGCCAGACTACCCAGAGACTACCCTTATAGTGCCAAACATAGAGATTCAATCGTTCCTTCATCTCCAGGGTCTTCAAGATTGTGGAACTCCTTACCTTTCCACATCTTCCCCACTCGTCCTTGCAGTTCTTTAAATCCCAAATTAATAAATTGCCTCTTCGGCCCCAATAGTAGTTCTTGATCTATATCTATACCTACGAGGACTTCCTTAAATAAAAACAAAATCTAACGACAAAGATTTAATATCCCCTTTTAGTACGTACGAAATTTAACAAGGATGTTAAATCCTGAATGCATTTAAAATATTAGTTTACTGTGTTGATTCTGAGATTAATTTTGTCAACTAAATTATCGTGAGAAATTTTTATAATCTGTCATCACTTCTTATAAGTCGTGCAAATTCTCCAAAATTTGGAGTAAACGTGAATGATCAAAATATTTAACCACATTTAAAAAACCTTATGATTCATTAAATTGGTCAGATCTTATTTACATTTTATCTAACTGTTTATTGTCTTGAAATACAATGGTTAACTGCAGAGGCGTAGCGTTGTGGTATATGTCTTGAGGGTGTACAATTAGAAAAAAAAAGGTGAAAAAATAGGGTCACAGGAAAAATGCTGGAGCAATTTCCTTTTTTGATAAATGACACACAGAGAGCATTGTACCTTTAAACACGGTAGTTTGCTGTCACTCTCAAGTATCGCATAATCGTAACGTAAGCATAAATAAAACAGAACGATGAACAACTGTACTTCTACTCTGACGGGAAATCACTAGGATCACAATGGAACTGTGCTCCAATAAACTCTACGACTGGAGAATGCGTCTTTAAAGAAATTTTAATATATAAATAGAATAATATATGTTATCTTTCTTTATAAATTCGTATTTTTTACGTTTGGGGTTTACGTGCTCAAGTGCTTTTATGAACCAACCGCCACTGGTTAACTGTTAATGAAATGCAGAAATAAATAATTAAAATTATTTAAATCAATGCTAGAATATTCGTCTCTTCGGATGGGAATCAATACGAGCGATCATAGATATTTGATGCACTCTGGATTTGTTGATTTAGTACGAACATTGTGTTGACATGTGATAGATAATTCAATTAAATCTCAATCTGGTGGTCCTCACATTGCACCATGCACAAATCAAATCTTGCTATATATGTGTGTAGGTTATGGATAGAAATATCAACAGAAATTTATATTCTATTCAATAAAAAATTATAGGTATACTATTAATAAAAGCTTATATAAATATAAACCAATAAATTCAAAGCTATAAATTCCGAATGGATGAATTGTGTTAAATAATATAATTCGAGTATTAATACGTTAAAATTTATTAGCAAAAGTTTTCGGAATGCCAATATATTCATAGATTTTCGTTAGAGAAATATATGGAAGCGCTGTGTCCGGTACAACTCTTTAAAACAAGAACTAAATAATGTCTATGTCCTATCTAAGACGTCAGTCACAAGGTAAACAGGAAATATACGTTACTAGTAGCGCCATCTGTTATTAGGGCTAGAGTTTGATAGGTACACATGTCATTGATGTTCTGTCAAAATTTCAGGACAATCGAACCACTTCACGCCGAGTTATCGCCCTCTAAGTGAGAGCACCTTTTTACCATCGGTCGAAAAATGAGCATCGAACAAAGAGCCAATATTAAGTTCTGTTTTTTTGGTAAAACTTTTACCGAGATGCATCGATTGTTAAAACAAGATTGTATATCTTGTAGCCGAGTCCACGAGTGGTTTATACGGTTCAAAGAGAATCGTGAGTCGATGGAAGACGACGAACATGCTGGCCAACAGAAATTTGTAATTATGCCAGAAACTGTCGAAAAACTACGTCTGTTGGTTAAAAATGAGCCAAAATCGTCATTGAGATACATGCAAATGGAATTAGATATCTCTAAAAATTTGATCTATCGCATTTTGACCGAGAATTTGGGCCTGAGAATGATTGTAGCGCACAAGATTATGGATGACCAAAAAATACTTTGAATTCAACATTCGAGACACATCATGGGTTATTCGTCTCAAAAATTTGCTCAAACTTCTGGTGTCCCGCAAGGGTCTGTCTTGGGACCTTTATTTTTTGTGCTCTTTATCAATATGGTCGCTAATATTAACGTTCATTATCTCTTATATGCTATGTATTAACTTGGTGTTATGAGGCGTTTACTCGCCGTGTTCGGCCAAAATATCGCGGAAGGAAGCTAGTGCTTGTTGCACGATAAAATACCATCACATCAATCGCAACTTGTGTCCGATTTTTTGACAAAAATGGCAATTTAACCATCAACCACTCCCCATATTCTCCTGATATGGCACTAGTTTGTACAGGTCTAGAGATGGTTACTATAAGTTTGTGGAGGCACTCTGAACACTCAACAAATTGATTGTCTCCTACGATCCAGTGGTTCGTAATGGTACAGTTTATGTTTAAATGTAGGTTCTCTGCAGCTTGGATCGCTTGATCCTGATTCCTTCTAGATTTGTGCAATTTATCAGCTCTTTTGGCACACGTGTACTCGACAAGAAATGTGTTCCATTGTTGGTTGTCTTATCTAAGAATCGAGGTTTACTCCAAGCTCCTGACAGTACTTTTTGGTACCCCCAGACATGCCTTTAGTCATAGAATATTAAGGCTGATTGTTTTCTTTCAAGTTTATCAGTCTGTTTATTGTCTTATATTTCTTGATATCCTAGAGCCCATATTTTGTGCTTGTTCAGTTTTCTTGATCTTGTTTATTTTATCTTCTTGTCAAATCTACATTTCTGTGTAAACAAATAGATGTTTCAGAAACGCTCAGATTGCTATTGTCAAGCAAGAAAAGGAGCACAGACGACTTTTGAGGGTATTTAAGAGTTTAACGTTTGTATTTTGTCCTTTTTTAAGATAGTCACCGTTCGTTCTGCAGCCTAGTTAAGCTTATTGTACTTCTTTCATTGGTTTATGTCACCCACTCCAGGATCTTGCTACTCTCTACTGGTTTGTAGAGGTCTAAAGATGGTTGTTATTGGTTTTGTGGAGGCACTGTGAAGTCTCCAAAAATTTATGATCTCCTACGATCCAGTGTGTCGCAATGGTGCATTTAAATGTTTCAGGTTCCCAGCTGCTTAGGTCTCCATTACATTTCCATGGTATCCCTTGATCGATGCATAGCCAGTAACGAATCCTGTAATGACTTATAGCTGATTCCTGATAGTTTTACGCAGTATTTCAGCTTATATGGCACGTGTTTACTTGACCAGAGATGTGTTCTTCCATTGTTGGTTGTGGTATCTAAGAATCTAGGCTTCCTCCAGGCTCCGGAGCGTTGTTTTTGGTACCACTAGAGATGGCTGTAGAATATTGTGGCCGATTCTTTTCTTGCAAGTTTATCAGCTTGTTCGCTTGTCCAGTTTTCTTGATCTTGTTTGTTTCATATCCTTGTCAAATCTATATTTCTGTGTATACAAATAGATGTTTCAAAAACGCTCATACTGCTATCTTCAATTTATTTTTATTGAACAGCACTCTTCCCTTCCTTAGTTCAGTCTTTGGAATTCTATTGATTTTAGTTCTTTTTGGTTTTCTGGTTTTTTCCTATTGTTGTGTAGTGATCTTATGATTTTTATGACTTCTTCTAGTTTTCTATTTTTTTCACCAATATTATTTATATAAACACTACCAACCTTAATAAACCAAAAACAAAATTTTAGCTAGCATTATTTAATATTATTCTCGAAGGTATTTAGTCTTAAAGGTAAAACTCCTTCAAGTTTGCGTCTCTAAGATAATTCTCTTACAAAAGAGCTTTTGTGTACGAGCTGAACAAAGGTGCTCCGGCCCCGTTTCTCGTGGTGTTACTGATTTATATTTGTTTGTGTTTGTGTGGCACATATTGTGGCAGACGGGAATTAAGAGCGCGTTCAGAACAGAAATGAATAAGGAAGATTCTAGAATATTCGCTCAAAGAGAAAAAAATCCAAAATACCAGCTTTGATGTGGGTTTTTTGTTTGTTTGTAGTATGTACGTGTCTCAAGCTTGCGAGAATGGAAACTGGAGTAAGTAGCGATTTATATAAAGGGTTGTTGTACTTTTTTTATGTTTAATCATTTTTATTATTTTTATTCCTATTGAATATCTCTTAACTTGTCATTGAATGTGTATACGAGGGTGTTTTGAATAGCTCCCAACCAAATAAAAATACAAGACACTTTTTAACTTCTTGTAGATCATTAATGTGTAATAGGAATACGTAGGGGCTAGAGTCAATCCTTGAGGAACTCCAGCGTTGATAAATAACTATAAAGGTAACTCACGACTTAGTTGAGCTAGCTATAGAAATAACTCCTTTTCGGACGTATCAACGTTACAAATTTGGCGCCCAACGTGAGGCGCGAACCTATGACCATGATAATAAGAGTCTCATGCTAACAGTAGCGAGTTATTTATTGTCATACGTCAATTGAATGATACTGGAATGAATATTGTAAATATTTTTACTGTTTAAATAGCGGTTATGCAAAACAGTAACAATCAACTGTTGATTACTGCAATAAACAACAAATAACATTTGGTTGTGTCAAGTGTTAATTAATCCAATAATTATCAATTTGTCATATAAATCGCTATATTCGGTTTGGGTCATATTGATTCAATTAATTAACGTTTATTTATATAACTATATATTGTACAATAACGCTTTATCAATGAGTTTTATCGTTTTTTTAATATTATTACAGATTATAGTTCAAGATCAAGTTTTTTGGGTCAGATCTTTTGCTAAAATTATAACAATGTGTATGCAGTATAAGATTTTTTAAATATCTTTTGTGATCAAAATGCAAGTAGTAAAAAACTGAGAATAAATTTATAGTCGAGGCAATAAAGCACTGAAATCGGTGTTTAAATTCTTTTCGCATTCGATTCGTGAGAACGTCAGGAAAATTTGTGACCCTATGCAATCATGTAATATTGGAAAATAAAGTACATTTCAAACATAACTTGTTATTTATTGGCTGAAATGAGTTCATTTTTCTCATTTGAAGATTTTTGGGGTTGCTGAAAACGAATTGACATTAAAACTGATCTCCGTAGTATCTGCTGTCTAGAATAACTACTGTTTACGTTGTCTCCTGAAGTTTTTGGTAAAATCGTTATACAATTAGTCAAAATTCCATACTTGGAGGTTTTTGGGATTGCTGAAAACGAATATCACATTAAAAGTAATCTACGGAGTATCTGGTGCCCGGATACTTACTATGTAGGTATTCTGTGGTCTAGTTCCTCCGGAGGATAACTTTTAATGTCATATTTGCTTTTGGCGAGCCCAGATTGCCCGGGTATTATGTTTTGACTAATTTTTTACCGATATTACCAAAAACTCCAGGAGACGATATAAACAGAAGGTCTCCGGGCGCCAGGTACTCCTGAAATCACTTTCAGTGTCATATTCGTTTTCAGCAAGCCCAAAAATAACCTAGTATTGAGTTTTGACTTATTTTATAACGATATTATCGTAAACTCCAGGAGGCGATGTAAACAGAAGGTATTCTTGGCACCAAATCCTCCGGAGATCACTTAATGTCATATTTGTGATTGGCGAGCCCAAAACCCATGGGAATTAAGTTATGATTAATTGTTTAACGATATTACTGAAAACTCCAGGAGAAAAGCTAAAAAGTAAGTATACAGGGCACCGGGTACTCCGGAGGTCACTTCCGATGTCATATTACCTTTCAGCGTGCCCAAAAATCACCCAAGTGTTGAGGTTTGACTAATTTCATTGCAATATTGTCAAAAACTCTAGAAGGCGATGTAAACAGAAGGTATTCTTGGCACCAGGTCCTCCGGAGATTACTTTTAATGTCGAACTTGTTTTTGGCGAGCCAAAAGCCCTGGGTATTGAGTTTTGACTAATTGTTTAACGATATTACCGAAAACTCCAGAACTAAACCTAAAAAGTAAATATACAGGGCACTAGGTACTCCGGAGGTCACTTCCAATGTCATATTACCTTTCAGCGTGCCCAAAAATCACCCAAGTGTTGAGTTTTGTTTAATTTCATAGCAATATTGTCAAAAACTCTAGGAGGCGATATAGACAGAGGGTATCCTGGGCACAAGGTACTCCGGAGATAACTTTCAATGTCGTACTTGTTTTTGGCGAGCCAAAAGCTCAAGGTATTGAGTTTTGACTATTTGTTTAACGATATTACCGAAAACTCCAGAAGAAAGACTAAAAAGTAAGTATACAGCGCACCGGGTACTCCGGAGGTCACTTCCAATGTCATATTACCTTTCAGCGTGCCCAAAAATCACCCAAGTGTTAAGTTTTGACTAATTTCATAGCAATATTGTCAAAAACTCTAGGAGGCGATATAAACAGAACGTATCCTGGGCACAAGGTACTCCGGAGATAACTTTCACTGTCGTACTTGTTTTTGGCGAGCCAAAAGCCCGGGGAATTGAGTTATGACTAATTGTTTAACGATATTACCGAAAAATCCAGAAGAAAACCTAAAAAGTAAGTATACAGCGCACCGGGTACTCCGGAGGTCACTTCCAATGTCATATTACCTTTCAGCGTGCCCAAAAATCACCCAATTGTTGATTTTTGACTAATTTAATAGCAATATTGTCAAAAACTCTAGGAGGCGATATAAACAGAAGGTATCCTGGGCACAAGGTGCTCCGGAGATAACTTTCAATGTCGTACTTGTTTTTGGCGAGCCAAAAGCCCGGGGAATTGAGTTATGACTAATTGTTTAACGATATTACCGAAAACTCCAGAAGAAAACCTATAAATTAAGTATACAGGGCACCAGGTACTCCGGAGGTCACTTCCAATGTCATATTACCTTTCAGCGTGCCCAAAAATCACCCAAGTGTTGAGTTTTGACTAATTTCATAGCAATATTGTCAAAAACTCTAGGAGGCGATATAAACAGAACGTATCCTGGGCACAAGGTACTCCGGAGATAACTTTCACTGTCGTACTTGTTTTTGGCGAGCCAAAAGCCCGGGGAATTGAGTTATGACTAATTGTTTAACGATATTACCGAAAAATCCAGAAGAAAACCTAAAAAGTAAGTATACAGCGCACCGGGTACTCCGGAGGTCACTTCCAATGTCATATTACCTTTCAGCGTGCCCAAAAATCACCCAATTGTTGATTTTTGACTAATTTAATAGCAATATTGTCAAAAACTCTAGGAGGCGATATAAACAGAAGGTATCCTGGGCACAAGGTGCTCCGGAGATAACTTTCAATGTCGTACTTGTTTTTGGCGAGCCAAAAGCCCTGGGTATTGAGTTTTGACTAATTGTTTAACGATATTACCGAAAACTCCAGAACTAAACCTAAAAAGTAAATATACAGGGCACTAGGTACTCCGGAGGTCACTTCCAATGTCATATTACCTTTCAGCGTGCCCAAAAATCACCCAAGTGTTGAGTTTTGACTAATTTCATAGTAATAATGTCAAAACCTCTAGGAGGCTATATAAACAGAAGGTATCCTGGGCACAAGGTACTCCGGAGATAACTTTCAATGTCTTACTTGTTTTTGGCGAGTCAAAATCACTGGGTATGAGTTTTGACTAATTGTTTAACGATATTACCGAAAACTCCAGAAGAAAACCTAAAAAGTAAGTATTCAGGGCACCAGGTATTCAGGAGGTCACTTCCAGTGTCATATTACCTTTTAGCGTGCCCAAAAATCACCCAAGGAGGCGATGTAAACAGAAGGTATTTTTGGCACCAGGTAGGTACTCCGGAGATCACTTTTAATGACATTTCCGTTTTTAGCAACCCGAGATATCCATGAGTTACAAAATGGAACTCATAAATAACGAGTTCTGTTTGAGATGAATCTTTTGTATACAGTTTTACAATATTGGATGATCGTATAATGTCACAAAGTTTCCTGATGCTCTCACTATCGAATGCAAAAGGAATTCTTAAAATCATTCGAGGTTTACTGTTTCATTGCCTCGACTATTATCACTCCGTTAATCAAAAACGAGTTGGGCAAAGCGGCTAATATTGCGTAAAAATTCCGATAACTCTCTCTGTCCGCTTTGTTACCTTTTTCGACGATATTCAAAATAATTTATAGGTAGTTAAGGTTGAAAATCGCATACTTTCATCAAATCCAGCTTTTCACCATTAGGCAATATTCAGGGACCATTAGGATTTAGAGTATACCTGAAAAAAGTATCGCATTTTTTTAACAGAAAAGATGGTTTCATCTGTCCGCTTTTCTCTTATTTATTCGTTTATAGAAATTCTTACAGAATGTAATAAATTCTCGCTGAGGCTAATATATCACTTAGAGACTTAGACAACTCATGCCGGTGAAGAACATTTGTAAATGTCGAGTAAAATAGATCTTATAGTTTTATAAAAATTAGATCTATTGCAGAAAAGAACGGATGTTTCTTCTAGTATGTACAGCTGTGGTTTTTCCGATAAATTATTGTATATATAAAATGCAAATAAGAAGAGATGGGATATAAAGTATTATTCCTTGACAGAAACAAATTTAAAATCATCTATTTTCCATAAATGTTTTTAAACACAACAAAACAGTAAGATGGATTTTTGTGGCATTCAAATCGTTAAAGCGTCGAGAAAGTTATGGTTATGTAAAAACGGAAAATGCACTTTCCTCATTCAATAATGCATTTTCCAAAGCGTATTTCGAAGTGATTAAAGTTTAAAAAAATGTAATTAAGTAAATTTCGACGGAAATCAGTTCGATTTTACTGTTCGGAGGTTTTTAAAGTTGCTTAACACCTGGTGCTCAGGATGAACCTCATCTATTGGAGTGTTCAGTAAAATCGATACTCACTCTAAATTCCTGTCCAAACTTGTTACTTGGTAGACGCTGTACAAGAATATTACTACAGCAATGGTCATTAGAGCACCTTTTTTTTACAGAGGGCCAGGGTTAGGGGTAGTCCATGGGATTGCATCGCAGCTAGTACAGCTTATTGTGCACCCTCATTCATAGGTCCTCATTCTCCGTCAAATCCCAGGTTCTTAATGAACCAAGAGATCCTTTTGACTATGGTTGCCCGTTCTTCCCTTTTTTTTTTTTTTAAAGAGGGCCAGGCTTAGAGGTAGTCCATGGGATTGCATCGCAGCTAGTACAGCTTATTGTGCACCCTCATTCACAGGTCCTCATTCTTCGTCAAATCCCAGGTTCTTAATGAACCAAGAGATTCTTTTGACTATGGTTTCCCGTTCTTCCCTTTGATCTCCAGTCGGTAGGCCAAGGTATCTCACACGCAGACCTTGCAGGGCTGGGCACATGAATATCACGTAGAAGGCTGTTTCCTCCTCCTCACCGCATTTTTTACATAGGAGGTTTTCAACTTGAATTCCCATCTTATGTAGATGTCCGCGGAATACCCAGTGGCCGCTGATGAAGCCAACCACTTTCCGCAGGGTCTTCCTCCTCAGCCTAAGGGCATCTACCGCTATAGCACCAGTAGGTGTCTGCAGCATTCTCTTTGACTGTATTTTACCTTCTGTTCTTTCCCAGCTCTTTCGATGTTCTATACCCATCCACTGGCGAACAGCTCTTCGTGCTGTGTTGTAAGCAATACCATACGTCGGCTCTGGGCCAACGAGCGGGCTTTCAGCTCCTTTGTTTGCCCACTTGTCTGCTCCCTCATTGCCAGCGATACCTTTGTGCCCCGGAACCCAACTAAGGATAACCTTGTTGTACTCTCCCACGGTTTTCATGGCCTGATGACAGTCCCATACTGCTTTAGAGGTACATTAGAGCACCTGGTGATCATGGTTGATATCGTCTTCTGGACTTTTATAGAAATTCAAAACAAAATGTGTAAAAATTCGTTACTTGGTGGATTTCTGGGTTGCTGAACATAAACATCTCGACGGAGACCTGGTGCCAATTGTAAATCTCGTCTACTCGAGTTTTTTAAAAATTCTGTATAATTTAGTCTTTGCTCGGAAGTTTTAGGATCGCTGAACAGGAATACCATTATGGCGATGGTCACCGAGGCACCTGGTGACCAGGATGAGCTTCATCTACGAAGTTATATGAAAAATTCCATACAAACTCCAAACTCGTTACTCGGGAGTTCTCAGGGTGACTAAAAACGAATATAAGTATAACGATTGTCCGAGAGGCTCCTAGTGGCCAGGGTTGACACCGTCTTCTAAGGTTTTATAGAAACTTTTGCCCAAACTCGTTATTCAGAGGATTTTAGGTAGCTCAACACGAATATCACTATGGCGATGTTCACCGAGGCACCTGTGACCAGGATTGACATCGTCTTCTGGACTTTTAAAATCATTCGATACATGATGAGTAAAAATTCGATACTTGGAGTTATTCGTCGTACCTGCACCGAAGCACCTGATAAAAGTCTGATAATTCGAAACAAACTTCAAACACCAGTCCAAAATCGTTACTCGGAAGTTTTCAGTGTCATTGAACACGAATATAACTATGGGGATGGTAATCAAGACATCTGGTGTTTTATAGAAATTCGATACAAAATCAGTACAAACTCGTTACTTAGAGATTTTTGAGGTCACTGAACACGAATACAACAACGGCGGTGGTCACCCAAGTACTTGGTGTCCAGGATGGTCATTGTCTACTGGAATTTTATGAAAATTTCAAACAATTCACTCCAAATTCGTTGCTCGTGGATTTTTAGTGTCGTTGGTTACAAATATTGCTATGGGGATGGTCATCGATGCATCTGGTGACCAGAGTATCGAGGTTATACTCATTTTCTAGCAAATATCTTTAAAATTCCAGAAGACGATGTCACCATTTGACTATCGCCAAGTAATATTCGTCACCAGCAACCTGGAAAATCCCTAAGGAACGAATTCTAACTGAATTGTATAAAATTTTCATAAAACTTCGGTGGATGAGGTTGATTCTGAGCACCAGGTACCTCGGTGGCAATCACCATATTCGTGTTCAGAGACCTCTAAAATCTCCGAGAAAAGAATTCAGACTGAATTATACAAAACTTCATTAGGCGAAGTTGTGTCTTAGCAACAGCTGTTTTGGTAGCAGTCACCATCGTAATATTCGTGTTCAGCAACCTCGCAAGGCCCAAGAAACCAGTTTAACTAAATTGTATCAAATTTTTAAAAAACTTCAGTAGATGAGGTTTATCTTGGCCACCAGGTGCTTTATTGTTCGTCATCGTGTTCAGCGACTCCGAAAAAAAGCCCCCCGATAATGAGTTAGTACTTATTTTGTAGCAAATTTCTGTAAAATACCAGAAGACGACGTCAATCCTGGTCACCAGGTGCCTCGGTTACCATCGCCATAGTGATATTTGTGACCAGAAACCCTAAAACCGAGTAACGAGATTAGACTAAATTGTATCAAATTTTTATAAAACCCCAGAAGACGAGGTTCATCCTGAGCACCAGGTGCTTCGTGATATTAGAGACCTAAAACTCAATATTTTATCAGGCATTATTTACCATTTTAACTAAATTTTTATTGACGAATGAATAACGTTAATATAAGCCAATCTCTGAAAAGAAAATGTATCTAGTAAATAAAATAACAAGGTAAACGGAAAATTTTCTTTTCCAATTATCGGAAGGTTGATAATAACGCATCTTAATGTCGCTCCCGGAAATAGAATCCTAATTTAATATATTTCCCTCTTTTGCTCCGTTTCACGAATGCGAGCATTGATCCAATTTTCCGGGTTTCCCAAAAAAAAAACAAATAACTAAGAAACAGCTCTTGTTTTTGTAAATACACCGAATTTTCAATTTGAAAATCATTTCAGAAATGGTGAAAAGCCGTTTTCTAAAATTTACTTATTTATAAACCATTACTCGCTTCATCATTCTCTCTTTTTAATTTTATTTTCAATTTAAGTTACTCCCTTCCACCAAACTAGAAATGTTGAAAAACTGCCTAGATAGGTATTCATTGGGTTGGCTGTTAGCCTGTATCACTGAGACCTTTACAGATCTATTGTTAACACCCCTTTTAGAATAAGATTAGAGCACCTTGTCTATAAGACTTAATGGCTTTGACAGTATCCTCTCTACATAACTTGGAGCAGTCGGTTTCTTATCTCCCAATGCCAGAGGCCTTCACATTGACAAAGGACATGAAATGCGGTTTCTTTCTCCTCTTGGCAGTAACGACAGATGTCTTTATTTGCTAAATTCAGCTGACTCATGTGTTTTCTGAACCGACAATCTCCTGTCAAGAGACTGACAATCATTTTTACATCGTATCGCCTTTGTGGCAGTAGCTCTGCAGTAAATTTCATAAAGTGTCCTGTTTTGAAGATTTTGGCTTGTCGCTTCGCTTGCCTGGTGATTTTTTCCACCATTCCTGGGCCTCTTCTTGCTTCATTTCTCAATGGCTGCCTTTCTGAAGGTTTCAGCAACCCCGCTGAAGGGTTCCGGGCCAATCTTTGACACTATCATGGATACCAAGGACACTCAGGGTTTCAGGGCAATGAGAAGGCTGAGTGTCCTTGGTATCCATGATAGTGTCAAAGAATTCCGACTAACCTTGTGCCTTTCTCAGTCCTTGAGCTATTACATTACCAGATTGACTCATCTTGAACTAAGGGGCCATTGTTTCATGAGTCACTTTCCAGTAATTCGATCCAAAAGTTACTCGCAGAGCTATACCTAGGGACTATCGCGTCCTGAGGCATACCTACTCAATATTTGATCCACCTTAACCCAATTATATAGCTCTGCTTGCCATTTTCGCTTTAATAAAGTAACGGGAGTCTGACCTATCAGCATTTGCCATAGCCTCGCCCTGTAAAACTGCCTAGAAATCACCAGTAATAACGAAATATAGATGTCGCTTTT
The DNA here is from genome assembly GCA_964028335.1 of Altica lythri. Taxonomy (NCBI): domain Eukaryota; kingdom Metazoa; phylum Arthropoda; class Insecta; order Coleoptera; family Chrysomelidae; genus Altica; species Altica lythri. The sequence continues at coordinate 7,288,311 of OZ034809.1, forward strand.
ATCACAATTCTTGATTTGATTCCATATGTCAATTTACGATAGATTTTAGTGCAGCAATGACTTTAGCAACTTGTACAAAAGATGTACATTTTTATCAATGGCCAAGCATTACACATTTTGGTATATATGAGCCTTCCAATGCATCCGCAATTAAATCTATATCTTGGGCTTGCGATGGTAAAGAATTACTAGCAGTTAGAGCCATTGGTTGTCCTGTGATCTTAGAGTTATTGTCAGAAGATGAAATTATAGAGCATGATTGTGAATATATAAATTCTGCTACTGTTGGTACATTTGCTAATCACAATCCAGAACTAGTGGCATTTGGTGGTAATTGTTTTGTAAAAATTTATAATCGAACACAAATAAATCGACCTCAAGTGTTAATAGAGATGAAAACTACAGTTAAATTTGTTAATTTTTCTTGTAACGATGAATACCTAGCAGTTGGTTGTATTAATGGTCAAATATTTATATATAATCATAATTATGAGTTACTTGGTAGTGTATTACCATCTTATAATCCTTCGGTATCCACAATGGCTTACAGTAAAACAAATCCTGTTGTCTTAGCAGCAGGAACTAAAGAAGGTGAATTATGTATGTGGAACACTGATACTTTTAGTCAACTTTTATACCTTCAAAAACATACAACAAAGATAACAGGAATCGGTTTTTTCGACTATAACGTATCTACTATTGGTTTAGATGGAAAATACATTTGCTACGATGTTCGAGCTGGTAATACTTCTTACTGTTGCGATCTAGATTGCCCTCTAACAAGTTTTGATTATCTAAATGAAACCTACGAATTAGCAGTAAGCACATCTACCGGACAGATTCGAAGATATGATTTTAGAAACATGAAACAACCATTAAAAACACTTTTGAATGGTGGTATCAAAAAACTTGCTTTCTCTTTAAACAACAACGTTACTAATCTCGGTTGTCCACTTCGTGTTCCTAAAAAACTTTACGATAGCTCTTCAGCATCTGGAGATTATATAAATCCAACACCTTTACCAGTAATGAGAAAAGAATTGTTGTTTTCTCCAGTTTCACTATCTGATATTTTCAATTTTTCGGTGGTTTTAAATGATGAAGAGATTGATTACTTTTGTGAACAATTAGATTTGAAACTTGATGGTGTTGTTGAGGAATGCGAAGAAAACTTACTGGAAAATTTTGTAGCACTTAAAGCTTGTACTAGAAAGTGTACTAAAAAAATTAAAAAGAAAGCTAAGAAACTTTGGAATCGTATATTAGAATATTTATTAAATACAGGACGAACTGAAATATATAACAAAATGGTTGAATTTATGAAAGAACAAGAATTACAGATGATTGCTGAAGGAAATTTGATCGATGATGAAGATGACGATGATGATGATGATGAGGAAGATGATACAGATACTGATGAGGATGGCATATATGAAGATAACCAATTAAATGGTATACCAACTAAAGGGGAAATTGAAAATAAAATTAAAAAAGAGAATGATGAGTCAAATAATGGTTTATAAACTTTGTTTTTAATAAATTGTATTTTTACAAAAGTATAAATAAATAAAAAACGAGCTCTTCACTATTGTAGCTATTTATCAGATCGTTTTCTTTAAAGAATTCACTATTGTTTCCTTGCCTATATCGGTAAGATTTATTGAGTTTAATAGCTGTAGTTCAAAATTGTGCTGTGAGCGGTGGCGATTAGTAATTCTCGAATAATAACAGGTTAGTAAGTCTAACAATCTGGTTCCTTATGGTAATAATTGTAAAATCTACCTCTTCGATATACAAGTAAGTCGATTTTAATAATGTTTAACTTTTTAACCCTCCTAGTAGGTGTAGCCGAAGAATTATAGATATAATGAAAGTTACCTCAAATAGAATACTGGATGTTTAAGAGCCTGTAAAAAAAATTATTTTAATATTGTGTACAAGACGTTTAGGAACTTGTACCATGGCCCGCAAGATCACCTGATTTAAACCCCATTGACTTTTTTCTTTGGGACACTTTGGAAGGGCAATTTGAACATCTTATTTGACTCTATGTTTCACCCATTTCATTTTGTAACATTTTTTTTAACACCCCGTATAGGTATACAAAAAGAAAATGTAATTAACTGATAAGGCAATCAATTTTTATATACAAAATTATTCTTTAGAACCAAACCGAGTTGTTCTTAAGAACACATTTAACGTCAGAATAATTTCCGACTCCCTTTTTATTCAAATGAAAAGACTGTATAGAAAACCCTTCAGGATACCCTTGACTTGATTATTTCTCTAAGGACTTCCAAGCTTTTATAACCGCTGATGAAGTTTCTGATAAATCAGAGTGGGTCAATTTGATTTTGATAAAAATGGAGCACATTTCCATCAAAGAATAGAGATGGTTAAAAAAATAACTTTGTTAAAACGAATTATTTTTTTGGTGTTTGGTTAATTTGTTAAATTTCACCAAAATTTCTGTAAGTTAGACATAAAAGTGTTTCTCATTTTTCTTAGCACTCGGAAGTAACTACCATCATCAATTTTCTAGTATGTTCAGAATGACTGTGCGAAAATCCGTCCTTCCCTTCGTTTAATGGCCCAACAGCACGTCAACCTATCGATTCCTTAAATATCTGCATTTCACCTTTACCAGTAACGTACTATACGAATTTTACACAACACAGAACTACAAATTCTTGTAAAATAAATAATACAGAAAAAGTACCGCAACCATAAAAGTTAGGAATAGGCTGACTTCAACAATTCATCCTACAAAAGTGCTTCCGCAAGGATGCCCCACGTCTTCAACTGTGTTTTAACTGTTTCTGGAATACACTTGGAAACAATCGAAGAGAAACTCCAAAGGAATAAAAGTACCCGTCAGAAATCAAGTTTTGCGGTGGTCATTGAACAAGACTCTGAAGATCTTAGTTATATGGTGCGAAAATTGAAAGAAGAGTTTGATAAAGTGTGGTTCGAAATAAACTTTAGCAAAACAGAGTTTCTGAAAACGTCGGAAGAAGGTATGAAAAACGTGGAACTAGATGAGAACCTTGTCGTAAAAGGTAGAACAGAGTATAAAATAGCAAAAAGACTTGGTTAGAAAAGAACTGTAATCCAATAACTAAACTCTATAGCAGAAGTGTGACTATGAACACCAAAATAGGGATATACGACGTACGATCCATCATGATGTACGGGACAGAATGTTGGGTAATAAACAAGAAAATACAAAGTAAAATAACTGGATTGGAAATGGACTCTTCGAGGCGCTTCTGCAGATTAATTACACTAGACAAAATAGCCAATGTGGAAAATCGGAGAAGGATGAAGAATGAAGAAGGTGCCCAATATCGAAGAGAAGACACTTTTATGGTTAAGCCCTTGGCGAAGGTTTCTCTGGTTCCCTTCGTCCATGCCAAATGGAAAGGTTCCACGACGGAGAAGACACGCCACAGAGTCAATCTCCCAACCCCAGATTGCACCACGTGGGTTACACCTCCACACAACACTCAATTGTGTTTTAACTGTTTCTGGAATACACTTGGAAACAATCGAAGAGAAACTCCAAAGGAATAAGAGTACCCGTCAGAAATCAAGTTTTGCGGTGGTCATTGAACAAGACTTTGAAGATCTTAGTTATATGGTGCGAAAATTGAAAGAAGAGTATGATAAAGTGTGGTTCAAAATAAACTTTAGCAAAACAGAGTTTCTGAAAACGTCGGAAGAAGTTATGATAAACGTGGAACTAGATAAGAACCTTGTCGTAAAAGGTAGAACAGAGTATAAAATAGCAAAAATACTTGGTTAGACAAGAACTGTGATCCAATAACTAAACTCTATAGCAGAAGTGTGACTATGAACACCAAAATAGGGATATACAATCCATCATGATGTACGGGACAGAAAGTTGGGTGATAAACAAGAAAATACAAAGTAAAATAACTGTATTGGAAATGGACTCTTGGAGGCGCTGCTGCAGATTAATTAGACTAGACAAAATAACCAATGTGGAAAATCGGAGAAGGATGAAGAATGAAGAAGATTCCCTAACCAATATCGAAGAGAAGACACTGTTATGGTTGGGCTCTTGGCGAAGGTTTCTCTGGTTTGCTTCGTCCATGTCAAGTGGAAGGGTTCCACGACGGAGGAGACACGCCACAGAGTCAATCTCCCAACCCCAGATTGCACCACCTGGGTTACACCTCCATACTCAGACCAAAAGGAAAATACTATTTAGGTACGTTCAGAGCTCCATGGATAGCAAGAAGATGGAGTAACAACAGAAGAAGCCATCCAACCTGCTACAAGCGACGACCAATAATAACACCATCCAAACACTCCTATCCACTCCTTGAAAAGAACAAAAGTCCTACAAACGGGTCCTCAAATCCAACATTCCTATAAACTTTCTTTTATCTACCCATCAACCTCTTGTTTTGTCTGTCTGTTATAGTATAGCCACGTAAGACGTGCTGGCAATGATCGCTGGATTAAAATAGTAACAGACTGGAGTCGAACGCGTAGAAGAAGAAGAGGTTATTGGCCAAGAAAATCGTGGATGGACAAAGTTGAAATCGCAATTCTTGTAAAAGAAATAATACAGAAAAAGTACCGCAACCATAAGAGTTAGGAATAGGCTGACTGCAACAATTCATCCGACAAAAGAGCATCTTCAAGGATGCTCCACGTCTTCAACTGTGTTTTAAGTGTTTTTAGAGTACACTTCGAAACAATCAAAAAGAAAATCTAGAGGAATAAGAGTACCCGTCAGAAATCAAATTTTGCGGACGATCCGGTAGTCATTGAACAAGACTCTGAAGATCTTAGTTATATGGTGCGAAAATTGAAAGAAGAGTATAATAAAGTGTGTTCGAAATAAACTTTAGCAAAACAGAGTTCCTGCAAACGTCGGAAGAAGTTGTGAAAAACGTGGAACTAGATGAGAACCTTGTCGTAAAAGCTAGAACAGAGTATAAAATAGCAAAAAGACTTGGTTAGACAAGAACTGTGATCCAATAACTAAACTCTATAGCAGAAGTGTGACTATGAACACCAAAATAGGGATATACGACCAGTTGTACGATCCATCATGATGTACGGGACAGAATGTTGGGTGATAAACAAGAAAATACAAAGTAAAATAACTGTATTGAAAATGGACTCTTGGAGGCACTGCTGCAGATTAATTAGACTAGACAAAATATCCAATGTGGAAAATCGGAGAAGGATGAAGAATGAAGAAGATGCCCTAACCAATATCGAAGAGAAGACACTGTTATGGTTGGGCTCTTGGCGAAGGTTTCTCTGGTTTGCTTCGTCCATGCCAAGTGGAAGGGTTCCACGACGGAGGAGACACGCCACAGAGTCAATCTCCCAACCCCAGATTGCACCACCTGGGTAACACAACACTCACACCAAAAGGAAAAGACAATTTAGGTACGATCAAGCTACATGGATGGCAACAAGATGGAGTAACAACAGAAGAAGCCATCCAACCTGCTAAAAGCGGAGAAGTTTGTAAGAACGGGGCCTACGACCAATACTAACACCATCCAAACACTCCTATCCAGTCCTTGAAAAGAACATAAGTCCTACAACAGGGTCCTCAAATCCAACATTCCTATAAACTTTTTTTTTTCTACCCATCAACCTCTTGTTTTGTCTGTCTGTTATAGTATAGCCACGTAAGACGTGCTGGCAATGATCGCTGGATTAAAATAGTAACAGACTGGAGTCCAACGCGTAGAAGAAGAAGAGGTTATTGGCCAAGAAAATCGTGGATGGACAAAGTTGAAATCGCAATTATTGTAAAAGAAATAATACAGAAAAAGTACCGCAACCATAAGAGTTAGGAATAGGCTGACTGCAACAATTCATCCTACAAAAGAGCATCTTCAAGGATGCTCCACGTCTTCAACTGTGTTTTAAGTGTTTTTAGAGTACACTTCGAAACAATCAAAAAGAAAATCCAGAGGAATAAGAGTACCCGTCAGAAATCAAGTTTTGCGGACGATCCGGTAGTCATTGAACAAGACTCTGAAGATCTTAGTTATATGGTGCGAAAATTGAAAGAAGAGTATGATAAAGTGTGGTTCGAAATAAACTTTAGCAAAACAGAGTTTCTGAAAATGTCGGAAGAAGTTATCAAAAACGTGGAACTAGATGAGAACCTTGTCGTAAAAGGTAGAACAGAGTATAAAATAGCAAAAAGACTTGGTTAGACAAGAACTGTGATCCAATAACTAAACTCTATAGCAGAAGTGTGACTATGAACACCAAAATAGGGATATACAATCCATCATGATGTACGGGACAGAATGTTGGGTGATAAACAAGAAAATACAAAGTAAAATAACTGTATTGGAAATGGACTCTTGGAGGCGCTGCTGCAGATTAATTAGACTAGACAAAATAACCAATGTGGAAAATCGGAGAAGGATGAAGAATGAAGAAGATGCCCTAACCAATATCGAAGAGAAGACACTGTTATGGTTGGGCTCTTGGCGAAGGTTTCTCTGGTTTGCTTCGTCCATGTCAAGTGGAAGGGTTCCACGACGGAGGAGACACGCCACAGAGTCAATCTCCCAACCCCAGATTGCACCACCTGGGTTACACCTCCATACTCAGACCAAAAGGAAAATACTATTTAGGTACGTTCAGAGCTCCATGGATAGCAAGAAGATGGAGTAACAACAGAAGAAGCCATCCAACCTGCTACAAGCGACGACCAATAATAACACCATCCAAACACTCCTATCCACTCCTTGAAAAGAACAAAAGTCCTACAAACGGGTCCTCAAATCCAACATTCCTATAAACTTTCTTTTATCTACCCATCAACCTCTTGTTTTGTCTGTCTGTTATAGTATAGCCACGTAAGACGTGCTGGCAATGATCGCTGGATTAAAATAGTAACAGACTGTAGTCCAGCGCGTAGAAGAAGAAGAGGTTATTGGCCAAGAAAATCGTGGATGGACAAAGTTGAAATCGCATTTATTGTAAAAGAAATAATACAGAAAAAGTACCGCAACCATAAGAGTTAGGAATAGGCTGACTGCAACAATTCATCCTACAAAAGAGCATCTTCAAGGATGCTCCACGTCTTCAACTGTGTTTTAAGTGTTTTTAGAGTACACTTCGAAACAATCAAAAAGAAAATCCAGAGGAATAAGAGTACCCGTCAGAAATCAAGTTTTGCGGACGATCCGGTAGTCATTGAACAAGACTCTGAAGATCTTAGTTATATGGTGCGAAAATTGAAAGAAGATTATGATAAAGTGTGGTTCGAAATAAACTTTAGCAAAACAGAGTTTCTGAAAACTTCGGAAGAAGTTATGATAAACGTGGAAATAGATAAGAACCTTGTCGTAAAAGGTAGAACAGAGTATAAAATAGCAAAAAGACTTGATTAGACAAGAACTGTGATCCAATAACTAAACTCTATAGCAGAAGTGTGACTATGAACACTAAAATAGGGATATACGACCAGTGGTACGATCCATCATGATGTACGGGACAGAATGTTGGGTGATAAACAAGAAAATGCAAAGTAAAATAACTGTATTGGAAATGGACTCTTGGAGGCGCTGCTGCAGATTAATTAGACTAGACAAAATAACCAATGTGGAAAATCGGAGAAGGATGAAGAATGAAGAAGATGCCCTAACCAATATCGAAGAGAAGACACTGTTATGGTTGGGCTCTTGGCGAAGGTTTCTCTGGTTTGCTTTGTCCATGCCAAGTGGAAGGGTTCCACGACGGAGGAGACACGCCACAGAGTCAATCTCCCAACCCCAGATTGCACCACCTGGGTTACACAACACTCACACCAAAAGGAAAAGACAATTTAGGTACGTTCAAGCTCCATGGATGGCAAGAAGATGGAGTAACAACAGAAGAAGCCATCCAACCTGCTACAAGCGGAGAAGTTTGTAAGAGCGGGGCCGTCGACCAATACTAATACCATCCAAACACTCCTATCCACTCCTTGAAAAGAACATAAGTCCTACAACAGGGTCCTCAAATCCAACATTCCTATAAACTTTTTTTTATCTACCCATCAACCTCTTGTTTTGTCTGTCTGTTATAGTATAGCCACGTAAGACGTGCTGGCAATGATCGCTGGATTAAAATAGTAACAGACTGGAGTCCAACGCGTAGAAGAAGAAGAGGTTATTGGCCAAGAAAATCGTGGATGGACAAAGTTGAAATCGCAATTATTGTAAAAGAAATAATACAGAAAAAGTACCGCAACCATAAGAGTTAGGAATAGGCTGACTGCAACAATTCATCCTACAAAAGAGCATCTTCAAGGATGCTCCACGTCTTCAACTGTGTTTTAAGTGTTTTTAGAGTACACTTCGAAACAATCAAAAAGAAAATCCAGAGGAATAAGAGTACCCGTCAGAAATCAAGTTTTGCGGACGATCCGGTAGTCATTGAACAAGACTCTGAAGATCTTAGTTATATGGTGCGAAAATTGAAAGAAGAGTATGATAAAGTGTGGTTCGAAATAAACTTTAGCAAAACAGAGTTTCTGAAAACTTAGGAAGAAGTTATGATAAACGTGGAAATAGATAAGAACCTTGTCGTAAAAGGTAGAACAGAGTATAAAATAGCAAAAAGACTTGGTTAGACAAGAACTGTGATCCAATAACTAAACTCTATAGCAGAAGTGTGACTATGAACACCAAAATAGGGATATACGACCAGTTGTACGATCAATCATGATGTACGGGACAGAATTTTGGGTGATAGAGTCAATCTCCCAACTCCAGATTGCACCACCTGGGTTACACAACACTCACACCAAAAGGAAAAGACAATTTAGGTACGTTCAAGCTCCATGGATGGCAAGAAGATGGAGTAACAACAGAAGAAGCCATCCAACCTGTTACAAGCGGAGAAGTTTTAAGAGCGAGGCCGACAACCAATACTAACACCATCCAAACACTCCTATCCACTCCTTGAAAAGGACAAAAGTCCTACAAACGGGTCCTCAAATCCAACATTCCTATAAACTTTCTTTTATCTACCCATCAACCTCTTGTCTTGTCTGTCTGTTATAGTATAGCCACGTAAGACGTGTTGGCAATGATCGCTGGATTAAAATAGTAACAGACTGGAGTCCAACGCGTAGAAGAAGAAGATGTTATTGGCCAAGAAAATCGTGGATGGACAAAGTTGAAATCGCAATGGAGAAGAGAGTTTTGCAAGATGGAGAGTGGGAGAATAGAGCTCTTTGTCAGCTTGGTTTGACCGAAGAAAGACAGTTGATGCTGTGGTTTAATTCGTTTTTATCAAATGGCAATTTTTTAGTATTACCAATCAAAAACAAGAAATATTTCCGATGATGTTTAATTGGAAGTATGTATAACCAAAAAGTAGATGATATGTGTAACGTATGAAAGAATTTTAAAGTCCGCCACTGTATTTAACATTTAACGCAAGAAAGCGGTTAACCATCTATATTTTCGATTCGTGAAAAACGTATCGAAAAGTGTTAGAAATGTCTGCACTGTCGCCGTTTCACATAACTTGTTACACCACTTTTGGATTCATAAGTTGAAACGTGGCAATTTAACGGAGAGGAGTTTCACAGAAGTTTCGGTTGTTATATCAGTCGAAGTTGGTACATTAGAGTTTGAGAGTTTTGTTACTATTTTCTCTTCTCCAGGCAATCTCACAAATAACAGACTTTTTGAAATTGTCTTGGGAGTTTGTGGTTATAAAAACGTTATTAGATCGGGAATTGCTGGCGCTTCTAAACACTGTAGGAAACTGATGAAGTTCGAATTAAATTTTTTAATTAAACTTTCACATTTCAGTATATTCAGTCTCTTTTTTTAGGAATTTTAGTTGTTAAAAAACGAAGCCAATTTGTAACTTGAGAAATTCCCACTTAGCTAGCTCCGAGTTTTACCCGTCCTTCTAAAACATAAAATATAAGGGCGCCAGAGTACAAACTAAGTAAATAACACTCAAACACCCATTTAAATGAGTTATTGTTAAAGAATATCAGTTAAAATTAATCTCTTATCTTTGTGTCGTTGTTTCTTAGGATGGGATTCCCTTGGGACGAATTTCTTCCTGGGATGAACTGTCGCTGTTTGTAAGGAATTGAATTTTCTTCGGATAATTCTAATTGAACGAAAACTGGCGTTCCTTTATCAAATAGGCGGACGTCTCAAACTCGCCTCAAAAAAAAAAATATAAGCTCCTACGTGGGTCTCCTCACAAATGTGGCATAACCTGGTATAGAAGAGGAGGTAGTTACCACAAAGAAATCAGATAGGAAACTGTCTGCTTGTACTCCCATAGATTCTCGAAAGTGGCTCGAACAATTTCGTTGAAATGTGAAATATAGCTGCACACGAAGGCAAAAAAATTGATCTAGCTGGGTACCACGTTTGGAAAAATTCGTTTTTTTCATTATTTTACCCAAAATCATTTCCCAACATAAGATGGTTGTTAGGGTAAGATAATTTTGACGCCACCCTCGCGGGAATTAAATTTTCTTCGGATAATTCTAATTCCTTTATCAAAAGGGCGACGTCTCGATCTCGCCTCCAAAAAAAAAAATATAAGCTCCTACGTGGGTCTCCTCACAAATGTGGCATAACCTGGTATTGAAGAGGAGGTAGTAACCACGAAGAAATCAGATAGGAAACTGCCTGCTTGTACTCCCATAGATTTTCGAAAGTGGCTCGAACAATTTCGTTGAAATTTGAAATATAGGTGCACACGAAGCAAAAAAATTGATCTAGCTGGGTACCACGTCTGGAAAAATTCGTTTTTTCCATTATTTTACCTAAAATCATTTCCCAACGTAAGATGGTTGTTAGGGTAAGATAATTTTGACGCCGCCCTCGCGGGAATTAAATTTTCTTCGGATAATTCTAATTCCTTTATCAAAAGGGCGACGTCTCGATCTCGCCTCCAAAAAAAATATAAGCTCCTACGTGGTTCTCCTCACAAATGTGGCATAACCTGGTATTGAAGAGTAGGTAGTTACCACGAAGAAATCAGATAGGAAACTGCCTACTTGTACTCCCATAGATTCTCGAAAGTGGCTCGAACAATTTCGTTGAAATGTGAAATATAGTTGCACAATAAGGCAAAAAAAATTGATCTAGCTGGGTACCACGTCTGGAAAAATTCGTTTTTTCCATTATTTTACCCAAAATCATTTCCCAATATAAGATGGTTGTTAGAGTAAGATAATTTTGACGCCACCCTCGCGGGAATTAAATTTTCTTCGGATAATTCTAACTCCTTTATCAAAAGGGCGACGTCTCGATCTCGCCTCCAAAAAAAATATAAGCTCCTACGTGGGTCTCCTCACAAATGTGGCATAACCTGGTATTGAAGAGGAGGTAGTTACCACAAAGAAATCAGATAGGAAACTGCCTGCTTGTACTCCCATAGATTCTCGAAAGTGGCTCGAACAATTTCGTTGAAATGTGAAATATAGCTGCACACGAAGGCAAAGAAATTGATCTAGCTGGGTACCACGTCTGGAAAAATTAGTTTTTTCCATTATTTTACCCAAAATCATTTCCCAACATAAGATAGTTGTTAGGGTAAGATAATTTTGACGCCACCCTCGCGGGAATTAGGTTTTCTTCGAATAATTCTAATTCCTTTATCAAAAGGGCGACGTCTCGATCTCGCCTCCAAAAAAAATATAAACTCCTACGTGGGTTTCCTCACAAATGTGGCATAACCTGGTATTGAAGATGAGGTAGTTACCACAAAGAAATCAGATAGGAAACTGTTTGCTTGTACTCCCATAGATTCTCGAAATTGGCTCGAACAATTTCGTTGAAATGTGAAATATAGCTGCACACGAAGGCAAAAAAATTGATCTAGCTGGGTACCACGTTTGGAAAAATTGGTTTTTCCACTATTTTACCCAAAATCATTTCCCAACATAAGATGGTTGTTAGGGTAAGATAATTTTGACGCCGCCCTCGCGGGAATTAAATTTTCTTCGGATAATTCTAATTCGTTTATCAAAAGGGCGACGTCTCGATCTCGCCTCCAAAAAAAATATAAGCTCCTACGTGGGTCTCCTCACAAATGTGGCATAACCTGGTATTGAAGAGGAGGTAGTTACCACGAACAAATCAGATGGGCAACTGCTACTTGCACTCCCATAGATTCTCGAAAGTGGCTCGAACAATTTCGTTGAAATGTGAAATATAGCTGCACACGAAGGCAAAGAAATTGATCTAGCTGGGTACCACGTCTGGAAAAATTCGTTTTTTCCATTATTTTACCCAAAATCATTTCCCAACATAAGATGGTTGTTAGGGTAAGATAATTTTGACGCCGCCATCGCGGGAATTAAATTTTCTTCGGATAATTCTAATTCCTTTATCAAAATGGCGACGTCTCGATCTCGCCTCCAAAAAAAATATAAGCTCCTACGAGGGTCACCTCACAAATGTGGCATAACCTGGTATTGAAGAGGAGGTAGTTACCACAAAGAAATCAGATAGGAAACTGCCTGCTTGTACCCCCATAGATTCTCGAAAGTGACTCGAACAATTTCGTTGAAATTTGAAATATAGGTGCACACGAAGGCAAAAAAATTGATCTAGCTGGATACCACCTCTGGAAAAATTCGTTTTTTCCATTATTTTACCCAAAATCATTTCCCAATATAAGATGGTTGTTAGGGTAAGATAATTTTGACGCCGCCCTCGCGGGAATTAAATTTTCTTCGGATAATTCTAATTTCTTTATCAAAAGGGCGAAGTCTCGATCTCGCCTCCAAAAAAAAAATATAAGCTCCTACGTGGGTCTCCTCACAAATGTGGCATAACCTGGTATTGAAGATGAGGTAGTTACCACAAAGAAATCAGATAGGAAACTGTTTGCTTGTACTCCCATAGATTCTCGAAATTGGCTCGAACAATTTCGTTGAAATGTGAAATATAGCTGCACACGAAGGCAAAAAAATTGATCTAGCTGGGTACCACGTCTGGAAAAATTAGTTTTTTCCATTATTTTACCCAAAATCATTTCCGAATATAAGATGGTTGTTAGGGTAAGATAATTTTGACGCCGCCCTCGCGGGAATTAAATTTTCTTCGGATAATTCTAATTCCTTTATCAAAAGGGCGACGTCTCGATCTCGCCCCCAAAAACAAATATAAGCTCCTACGTGGGTCTCCTCACAAATGTGACATAACCAGGTATTGAAGAGGAGGTAGTTACCACGAAGAAATCGGATAGGAAACTACCTACTTGTACTCCCATAGATTCTCGAAAGTAGCTCGAACAATTTCGTTGAAATGTGAAATATAGCTGCACACGAAGACAAAAAAATTGATCTAGCTGGGTACCACGTCTGGAAAAATTCGTTTTTTCCATTATATAACCCAAAATCATTTCCCAATATAAGATGGTTGTTAGGGTAAGATAATTTTGACGCCGCCCTCGCAGAAACTTTTTATGATTATGGTGTTTTACGAGTAAAGCTCAGTCATCCAAGTACTAATAATAAATGTGGTTAAAAATTGCGGTATTTAACTTCTTTTAATAACACTTATAACAACTATTAGAATTATACCTGTGTTTATACTTATCTCACGTAATATCCGTTTCCGTTTAAAACCGCGAATGTTTCCCTTTTACCTATTGATAACTAGTTGTAGGTACTCGTAACGTTGTTCGCGTGGCGTGTGATTGTTGTATAAAAATTTCTTACCCCACCCCATTTAAGGAATGGGAGAGAAATTTTTATACACCAGATGTTATAAGTTGAAAGAAGACAAATACATCTGTGAAAACCGCATTTCAATCGGATCAGTAGTTTTCATGTGATGAGCGCACAAACACGATTTCTTGATAATTTTGAAAGTTTTTTCACTATTTTCAACAATTTCTCAAATTTGTAACCATTTTTCAGGATTGTAAACAATTTTTCACCATTTCTAACAACCTTCTCAAATTTTCAACATTTTTTCAGAATTTTGCTTTATTTTTCACGTTTTTTTAACAGTTTTTAAGACTGTCAACAATTTTTTGATAGAAACATCAATCAAGTGACATTTCGATAATATGTCACTAAATGTCAGTTGTCAATCTAATTCCAGCATCAATTAAGTGACATTTCTATATTATGCCACAAAATGTCAGTTGTCAATTGCAGAATCAATTAAGTGACACTTCGATATTCTTTTACTAAATTTAATTTTCAATCAAGAGGAACATTAATTAAGTGGCATTTGGTTATTATATCCCTAAATGTCAGTTGTCAATCTAATCAGAGCACCAATTAAGTGACATGTTTTGTCACTAAATGTCAGTTGTCAATCTAATCCCAGCATCAACTAATTGACATTTCTATATTATGTCACTAAATGTCAGTTGTCATTTTAATCGCAGCATCAATTAAGTGATATTTCAATATTCTACCACTCAATGTTAATTGTCAATTTAATAAGAATATCAATTAAGTGACTTTTCAATGTAATGTCACTAAATGTCAGTTGTCAATCTAATTCCAGCATCAATTAAATGACATTTCGATATTCTATTACTAAATTTAATTGTCTATCTAATGAGACCACCAATTAAGTGACATTTTGATATTATGTCAATAAATGTCAGTTGTCAATTTAATTGCAGCATCAATTAAGTGATATTTCGATATTCTACCACTCAATGTTAATTGCCAATCTAATAAGAATATCAATTAAGTGATTTTTCAATGTAATGTCACTAAATGTCAGTTGTCAATCTAATTTCAGCATCAATTAATTGTCATTTTTATGTTAGGTCAATAAATGTCAGTTGTCAATCTAATCGCAGCATCAATTAAGTGACATTTCGATATTCTATTACTAAATGTTAATTGTCTATCTAATGAGCCCACCAATTAAGTGAAATTTTGATATTTTGTCACTAAATGTCAGTTGTCATTTTAATCGCAGCATTAATTAAGTGATATTTTGATATTCTATCACTCAATATTAATTGTCAATCTAATAAGAATATCAATTAAGTGACTTTTCAAAGTAATGTCACTAAATTTCAGTTGTCAATCTAATTTCAGCATCAATTAATTGTCATTTTTATGTTAGGTCAATAAATGTCAGTTGTCAATCTAATCGCAGCATCAATTAAATGACATTTCAATATTCTATCAGTAAATGTTGATTTTCAATCTAATGAGACCATCAATTAAGTGATATTTTGATATTATATCAATAAATGTCAGTTGTCAATTTAATTGCAGCATCAATTAAGTGATATTTCGATATTCTATCACTCAATGTCAATTGCCAATCTAATAAGAATATCAATTAAGTGACTTTTCAATGTAATGTCAATAAATGTCAGTTGTCAATCTAATTTCAGCATCAATTAAGTGACATTTTTGTATTATGTCAATAAATGTCAGTTCTCAATCTAATCACAGCTTCAATTAAGTGACATTTCGATATTCTATCAGTAAATGTTAACTTCTCATCTAATAAGAACACTAATTAAGTGACATTTCTATATTATGTCACTAAATAGCAATGGTCAATGTAATCGCAGCATCACTTAAGTGACATTTCGAAATTATGTCACTAAATGTCAGTTGTCAATCTACTGGGAACACCAATTAAGCGGCATTTCGATATTATGTCACTAAATGTCAGTTGTAATTTTCCAGCGTCAATTAAGTGACATTTCTATATTATGTCAATAAATGTCAGTTGTCAATCTAATTAAGTGACACTTCGATATTCTCTTAGTAATTGTCAATCTAACAGAAACATCAATTAAGTGACATTTCGTTATTATATCACTAAATGTCAGTTGTCAATATAATAGGAACATCAATTAAGTGTCATTTCGTTATTATGTCAGTACAGAAAAACGATAAAAATGGAAAATATGGGAAAAACATAAAAAATGAAACATCTAACACAACGAAATAACATTAAAATCAAGAAATAGAAAAAAATTGGTAAAAATGCGTAGAAGTCTGGAAACAACCGAGAAAATAAAATTAATAAAAGACATAGAAGAAACATGAAAAACGGAATAAATGACGATATCAAAAACAAATCGCAAAAATGAAAATGATAATAAAGGCAAACAAAATGGGAAAACGCGAGAAAACTAAAATATAAATTATAGAAAAATAAACAAATAAGATAAAATCGAAAAAAAGAGAAACTATCACAAAATAAAATAAAATAAAAAAAAGAGACAAAAAAATAGAAAAAATCTGCCCAACAAAATGAAAATAAGTGATAATTTGAATGATAAAATCCTACTTTTCTCTGCTTTCAAATACAATTTTTTTAGTATGCAACACACAATACAAACCAACAATTTTAAACTCTCTCATAGAGAACTAAGTTTAGAAGCCTCGATAGCCGATTCGGTTAACGTACGGAAACTTGTAAGCTTAACTTATCGCTTACAGGGTTCGAATCCTACACCTGAAAAAAAATTTTTTCAGTATTATCCCATACAGGACAATCTCTATTTAATGAACTGTTCTGTGCATCAATACTGATAGATAAAAAATTCTGTATATCCTCCCGTTAATACAATTCTGTGATTCACGGGTTTGGAAACGCAGGAAACATTTTTTTTTTGTTTAAAAACGTTTAAATAATCAAAGCAGAACTCAAACACAGTGATGTTTCCGGTTTTAGTTTTGTAGTAGTTTGTTGATTTATTCTGAAATGCGACCAAAGTTAGATTGCATTTATTTGAAAAGCTGTTGCATGTATGGATGTTCCGTATAATGGTTTACTATAAATAATTCATTAACTAATTTAATATTTAATACTAGTTGTACTCGCAACGTCGTTCGCGTGGCGTGTAATTGTTGTATAAAAATTTCTCCCCGTTAGACAAATAAATCTGTGAAAACCGCATTCGAATCGAATCAGTAGTTTTCATGTGATGCACGCACAAACATACAGACAGACAGACAGACAAAATAATCTAACCATATTTTTGGGTTCTATATCGATGTAGTAACACCCCCCCGCTAATTATTTTTTAGATATCTTTAATGTACAGAATTTTTATTTCTACATTATGTATTTGTGTGATTTTAGACATATCACCAGTCTAGATGCTCTTAGAACTTCTGGACGGATATCTTTCTTGTACTGATGAGGCGCAATACGCCGAAACCGGTCTACAAGCGATATCCTTTCGAATTGCAAACTAAAATGGTTAGTTCTATCTTGCAGATATACTAACCCTGTTTAACTTTGAACTGTAATTCAATGTCCGTCGGGGCATATAGCCAGGGAAGTAGTTGTTGATTCTTAGTAAACGGTCTATGTTCTTTGATTTTTAAAGACTCTGTAAAACGTTATAATTACCTTCGACATTCATTTCTACAGTTTTATTATATGTATAGATTAAAAAGAAAGTTCTCTATGGCAAACATTCGACTGGCTTACAGGTTTGAAATATCTTCTTAATAATTTATTTCTTAGACTTGAATATCGATTTGGATTCCTCCTTCCTTCATAAGGATAATATTCGCAACAGTGAACAGTCACGTTTTATGGTCGTAAAAATCGATGGAACAGGAATTGGACATTCCGTAATATTCTCCATATTAGAATTTGTAATCCGAATAGTAAATGTGTTCTGACACAGATATTTCCAATGAATTTATGTCATATACCTTCCCTGTTTCGCCTTCTTTTACTTGACATGATAAAAATGGGAATTTCGAATATTATTACCTTTTATTTTATCTCAACAAAGCAAATTAAAGAATTCGTGACAAAAAAAGGATTTAGGTAAAAAAAAATGAAAAGCTGGTGGAGTTATATTAGTTGTTGGTCTGTGGTTCCTAATCGGTGAGCTGTAGGGAAAATATTTGCAACGATTTTTAAAGCAGATTTAATTTGCTACAATATGAGCCCAACCGCAACTCTGTAGGTATAATGGATAAGGAGTTACGACCCTTTAAAAATTGCTCATTTTTTCAAAGAAGTCCAAATTTTTGACCGACTTTCGTGAGAAACAGAGTCCAAAGAAGTGATTCTACATTGAAAGTCATTGGGAATGAAGTTTTAGTATATTTTACTTTAAATTAAGCACAGACTAAGACCTCTAGGTGTAATGCTTCTTCTGTTAATTGGTTAGTTAGTCTGTGGTGCTAGCTTTTGCTACTTTTTTACCCCCATTCAGGGGGCTCTTTGTCCACTCCAACTAGTTCTGCAATCGGTGGTAGATAGAAGTTGTTTAACACTTTGTTAAAGTGGTGGCAGACAAGTCGAATGTACCTTAGCACTGGCAGCAGACCTTACGAAGATTGTTTAAAGGGTTCAAAAATAGGCAAAACTTGCGGAGAGCAAAACCTTTCTTTGGCAAGAATAACTGCCACTCCTACAAGCTTTCTTGCAACTGCAGGTAATTAGTTGTAGTGAAGTCTGCGCTGCTAGATCTTGCTTGGTTGCAATTGGTAGAAGTGTCTACTTTCTACTTTTCCACCCCCATTCGGTGGGCTCTTAGTCCATCCCAAATACTTCTGCACCTACTGGTAGGTTCGATAGTTGTTTAATATTTTGTTAAGTTGGGGACAGATCATTTTGATGACTCTTTAGATTGTTGTAAACAATTTTAACCTGTATAGGGAATGTTTTAAAGAGGCAGAGACCATCTTAAAGAGTCAGAGACCATCTTAAAGAGTCAGAGACCATCTTAAAGAGTCAGAGACCATCTTAAAGAGTCAGAGACCATCTTAAAGAGTCAGAGACCATCTTAAAGTGTCAGAGGTAATCTTAAAGAGTCAGAGACCATCTTAAAGAGTCAGAGATCATCTTAAAGAGTCAGAGACCATCTTAAAGAGCCAGCGACCATCTTAAAGAGTCTGATAATGTTTTATAAGTCCCAGTCTGGTACTGTTTAAGTCTGTTTTTATTGAGGATAAGTTCATTTTAAAGAAACGCCACATAAATTTTACTAACAGTTGGTTAGATTACACATAAATGATCCATTTTAGCCTTCATTAATCTATAACTTATTGTTATTCACTGCACGTCTACTATATTACCTAATAATAGTATCTAAAATTTAATTTAATGGATAATTAAACTAGTTTGCCAATATTACTCACTAAAATCATCTCAGTAACACTATCTATTATTATGAAATAACCCTTATTAATAAGATCCTCTGAGAGTGTTCGAACTTCCTATCTAATTTACGTAATAGTTAAGATTAGATGGTTAATATTACAGTTATTATATCTTAGAAGATACCAGAAAAATTTGTTATTTTCTTTGCCTGAGTCCAAAGTAGATGAAAGAGGTGGTTTAAGGCCAGTTTTTTTATTATGCTATAAGTTATGGTAAAAATTTGTAATTTGTAAGAATACCAAATGTAGAAATTCGAAGAAGGATTAAGAATGAGAAAGATGCCCTAATAGATATCGGAGAGGAGAGACTTTTATGGTATGGCCAAGTAAGATGTACTTGCAATAATCACTGGATTAAAAGAGTAACAGACTAGAGTCCAATGTGCAAAAGAAGAAGAGCTAAACCCAGAAAATCATGGAAACG
This sequence comes from Altica lythri, assembly GCA_964028335.1. NCBI lineage: Eukaryota > Metazoa > Arthropoda > Insecta > Coleoptera > Chrysomelidae > Altica > Altica lythri. The sequence continues at coordinate 7,307,858 of OZ034809.1, forward strand.
AGAGGTTTGTAAGATGGAGGGTGGGAGAATAGAGATGTAGAAATCATTTTAGCATTTTGGTACTTAATGGTTTTTACTTTACAAAGAGTGGAAAGTTGGGCTTTCGCCTTGAGCTCAAATTTTAGTCTACGAAGCTGAGGGGTGTAATCGAGCGGGCAGGAAATAGAGGTTGGCTAGATTCATTGACATTGACAGTTCTACAGTAAGTAGAGGAAAGAGGTGGTTTAAGGCCTGTTTTTTATCATGCTTATGTTACAATATTTGTAATTTGTAAGAGGGCTCGATTGGTCCAGGTGAAATTCCTACACCTTGCCCTAAAACATCTTTTGGACTATTGGAAGCGCTCTTCCAGATTAACTAGACTAGACAGAATACCAAATGTGGAAATTCAAAAAAGGATAAAGAATGACAAAGGTGCCCTAATAGATATCGAAGAGAAGAGACTTTTATGGTATGACCAAGTAGGATGTACTTGCAATAATCGCTGGATTAAAAGAGTAACAGATTAGAGTCCAATGTGCAAAAAAAGAAGAGCTAAACCCAGATAATCATGGTGAAGAGAGGTTTGTAAGATGGAGAGTGGGAGAATATATAAAGAAGCAAAAATCATTTTGCCATTGTGGTACTTAATAGTTATTTACTTTACAAAGAGTGGAAGGATGGGTTTTCGTTTTGAGTTCAAATTTTAGTCCACGAAGTGAAGCTGAAGGGTGTAATCGGGCGGGCAGGAAATAGAGGTTGGCTACATTCATTAACATTAACAGTCCTACAATAACATCTTTTGGACTATTGGAAGCGCTGTTCCAGATTAACTAAAATGGACAGAATACCAAATGTGGAAATTCGAAGAAGGATAAAGTATGAGAAAGATGCCCTAATAGATATCGAAGAGGAGAGACTTTTATGGTATGGCCAAGTGAGATGTACTTGCAATAATCGCTGGATTAAAAGAGTAACAGATTAGAGTCCAATGTGCAAAAAAAGAAGAGCTAAACCCAGATAATCATCGTGAAGAGAGGTTTGTAAGATGGGAGAATAAAGATGTAGAAATCATTTTAGCATTTTGGTACTTAATGGTTTTTACTTTACAAAGAGTGTAAAGTTGGGCTTTCGCCTTGAGCTCAAATTTTAGTCTACGAAGCTGAGGAATGTAATCGGGCGGGTAGGAAATAGAGGTTGGCTAGATTCATTGACATCGACAGTTCTACAGTAAGTAGAGGAAAGAGGTGGTTTAAGGCCTGTTTTTTATCATGCTTATGTTACAATATTTGCAATTTGTAAGAGAGCTCGATTGGTCCAGGTGAAATTTCTACACTTTGACCTAAAACATCTTTTGGACTATTGGAAGCGCTGTTCCAGATTAACTAGACTAGACAGTATACCAAATGTGGAAATTCGGAGAAGGATAAAGAATGAGAAAGATGCCCTAATAGATATCGAAGCGGAGAGACTTTTATGGTATGGCCAAGTAAGATGTACTTGCAATAATCACTGGATTAAAAGAGTAACAGACTAGAGTCCAATGTGCCAAAAAAGAAGAGCTAAAGCCAGAAAATCATGGTGAAGAGAGGTTTGTAAGATGGAGAGTGGGAGAATAAAGAAGCAGAAATCATTTTAGCATTTTGGTACTTAATAGTTATTTACTTTACAAAGAGTGGAAGGATGGGTTTTCGTTTTGAGTTCAAATTTTAGTCCACGAAGTGAAGCTGAAGGGTGTAATCGGGCGGGCAGGAAATAGAGGTTGGCTACATTCATTAACATTAACAGTCCTACAATAACATCTTTTGGACTATTGGAAGCGCTGTTCCAGATTAACTAAAATGGACAGAATACCAAATGTGGAAATTCGAAGAAGGATAAAGTATGAGAAAGATGCCCTAATAGATATCGAAGAGGAGAGACTTTTATGGTATGGCCAAGTGAGATGTACTTGCAATAATCGCTGGATTAAAAGAGTAACAGATTAGAGTCCAATGTGCAAAAAAAGAAGAGCTAAACCCAGATAATCATCGTGAAGAGAGGTTTGTAAGATGGGAGAATAAAGATGTAGAAATCATTTTAGCATTTTGGTACTTAATGGTTTTTACTTTACAAAGAGTGGAAAGTTGGGCTTTCGCCTTGAGCTCAAATTTTAGTCTTCGAAGCTGAGGAATGTAATCGGGCGGGTAGGAAATAGAGGTTGGCTAGATTCATTGACATCGACAGTTCTACAGTAAGTAGAGGAAAGAGGTGGTTTAAGGCCTGTTTTTTATCATGCTTATGTTACAATATTTGCAATTTGTAAGAGAGCTCGATTGGTCCAGGTGAAATTTCTACACTTTGACCTAAAACATCTTTTGGACTATTGGAAGCGCTGTTCCAGATTAACTAGACTAGACAGTATACCAAATGTGGAAATTCGGAGAAGGATAAAGAATGAGAAAGATGCCCTAATAGATATCGAAGCGGAGAGACTTTTATGGTATGGCCAAGTAAGATGTACTTGCAATAATCACTGGATTAAAAGAGTAACAGACTAGAGTCCAATGTGCCAAAAAAGAAGAGCTAAAGCCAGAAAATCATGGTGAAGAGAGGTTTGTAAGATGGAGAGTGGGAGAATAAAGAAGCAGAAATCATTTTAGCATTTTGGTACTTAATAGTTATTTACTTTACAAAAAGTGGAAGGATGGGTTTTCGTTTTGAGTTCAAATTTTAGTCCACGAAGTGAAGCTGAAGGGGTAATCGGGCGGGCAGGAAATAGAGGTTGGCTACATTCATTAACATTAACAGTCCTACAATAACATCTTTTGGACTATTGGAAGCGCTGTTCCAGATTAACTAGACTAGACAGAATACCAAATGTGGAAATTCGAAGAAGGATAAAGTATGAGAAAGATGCCCTAATAGATATCGAAGAGGAGAGACTTTTATGGTATGGCCAAGTAAGATGTACTTGCAATAATCGCTGGATTAAAAGAGTAACAGATTAGAGTCCAATGTGCAAAAAAAGAAAAGCTAAACCCAGATAATCATGGTGAAGAGAGGTTTGTAAGATGGGAGAATAAAGATGTAGAAATCATTTTAGCATTTTGGTACTTAATGGTTTTTACTTTACAAAGAGTGGAAAGTTGGGCTTTCGCCTTGAGCTCAAATTTTAGTCTACGAAGCTGAGGAATGTAATCGGGCGGGTAGGAAATAGAGGTTGGCTAGATTCATTGACATCGACAGTTCTACAGTAAGTAAAGGAAAGATGTGGTTTAAGGCCTGTTTTTTATCATGCTTATGTTACAATATTTGTAATTTGTAAGAGAGGTTGATTGGTCCAGGTGAATTTTCTACACTTTGACCTAAAACATCTTTTGGACTATTGGAAGCGCTGTTCCAGATTAACTAGACTAGACAGAATACCAAATATGGGAATTCGAAGAAGGATAAAGAATGAGAAAGATGCCCTAATAGATATCGAAGAAAAGAGACTGTTATGGGCTGGACAAGTAAGCGCTGTTTCAGATTGACTAGACTAGATAGAATACCAAATCTGGAAATTCGAACGAAGATAAAGAATGAGAAAGATGCCCTAACATGTATCGAAGAGAAGAGACTTTGATGGTATGGCCAAATAAGGTGAACTGACAATGATCGCTGGATTAAAGAGTATTAGACTAGAGTCCAATGTGCAAAAAAAGAAGAGCTAAACCCAGAAAATCATGGTGAAGAGTGGTTTGTAAGATAGAAAGTGGGAGAATAAAGAAGCAGAAATCATTTTAGCATTGTGATACTTAATAGTTATTTACTTTACAAAGAGTGGAAAGATGGGTTTTCGTCATGAGTTCAAATTTAGTCCACGAAGTAAAGCTGAGGGATGTAATCGGGCAGATACAGGGAATAGAGGTTGGCTACATTCATTAACATTGACAGTCCTACAGTAAGTGTTGTTTTTTTCAATTATTATGCACAAATCGTAGCAGGAAGAGCCATCTAACAATCATTTAATGCAAAAAAAGGGAAAGAGATCTAAAGATCACCTCTTTATTCCACTTTGCGTGAATCTAAAGAATTATAGTTACAAATATCAAAGTAAATTGATTAGAGACTTCTATTAAACGTCTTACATAACAAAAGAACGTACATAATGAAATATAGCCACAAGAAATAGGTCTTTATCGGCACCCTATTCTATAACAATAATATTCTCTCGACATGCTGAAAACAGAGCTAGAGCTAAACGAGGCAACAACATTCACTCTTGAGAATAATGGCGATAAATAATTGATAAAATGAAAATTAAATTGTGGTTACGATTGAAGTAGAGCAGGATAAGAAGAACTATTGAAACATTTGTGAACTATAAATTTAGTTGAATTGGTGTTTTGTTCTTTGGTTGTTAAAGTTTTTTTTGAGTTAATGGTATTTGTTATTATCTTTAATTCTATATTAAATATATTTCTGTGGGGGTCAAAGTTGAAATGAGAAAAAGGGGAATACCCGAAAAATGACGGAAAACTAAAGGCTAAATAAGAAAAAAAAGCAAAACAAACGACATAATCAGAAGAACAAATCTGATATGGACTGCGATCTCCATAGTACCTAACATTAAATACACCATAAAGATTGCAAATTATGTGTTTAATGATCAAATTACAGCATTAATAACGATTAGTTATATTAATTATCTAATTTGCAATCTGATATTCGATTACAATCAACACAGTTAACCTGATTGCTAGAAAATACATGTTTAATTAGTGATGCTAAATGTAAACAAGCAAACTGGAAGGATGAGATGTTTCCATCTCATTTACTATAATTTATAGTGTAGGAATTTCGGGCGAGATTCATGTGTAATTAAGTTAAATTCTAACTTAGATTAAATAAACATTTTAACTTAATTGTGTGTATGCGGAAATGGAAGTATTATCTTTCTTAAAGGATTAACTGAGAGGATTTAACATTTAAGTCTATACATATTTTGAGTTTTAGAGATAAATAATCAGTGCCATCTACCGGGTGTCTACCCAGACTACCAAACTAGTTGTCCATCGTTGATAGTTAAATCAATTAACTTACACCTCAGTCTATTTGGAATATATATAACAGAAAAAGGCTTGGAACGGCTCAAACACAATAAGTCCGTTTCGCCAACGTGGCGACGCTGGTCGTAGCTCCGAAATGTGGGCACAGCTGGCCGAAGACACAAATGGCGATAGGACTCCTGTTTGAGTTTCGTTGTTTGTGTTTTTTGACACAATGTTTCCCAACCATCCTTTGCTCCCAAGTACCCAACACTTTTGCTAGCCAAGTGCAATACCTTACTTGGTTATGCCGCACTGATGACGGCTAACGAGCCATAAACATCCATGTCTGCGGTTACCATTCCATATATATACGAGGTATGTAAATTAAGTCATGAGACTGATTTAAAAAAAAAAATTATTCAAAAAGAATTACAATTCTATAATGTCACCTTCAAAATAACTTTCTTCTGAGGCCACACAGCGCTGGAGACGTTTCTTCTACTCCTCATAGCAGTGCTGGAACTCCGATACTGGAATAACCTTCAGCTGGTCGGTTACAGCCGTTTGAATGTTTACGGCTGTCCCAAAATAATTTCCCTTGAGGTGATTTTTCAACTTTGGGAAGAGAAAAATGTCACAAGAACTCAAGTCAGGCGAATAAGGGGGCTTAGGAGCCACAGGAATGTTTTTACGGACCAAAAACTGGTTTATTGAAATTGCTGTGTGACAAGGAGCATTATCGTAATGCAACACCCACTTGTTACTGATGTTTGGTCTCACACGAATGACCCTTTCAAGAACCTCTTGGTAAAAGTGTCGATTGACTGTTTGACCTTAGGGTACAAACTCTTTGTGGACGATTCCGTGGATATTTAAAAAAAACAAATCAGCATGCATTTGATCTTTGACTTCGCCATCCCTGCCTTTTTTCGTCCTCGGAAAGATTTAAGTATGCCACTCCATGCTCTGACGCTTGGTTTCTGGGCCGTACTCAAACACCCAAGACTCGTCACCAGTTATGACACGTTCCAGAAAATGGGGGTCATTTTCAATTGAATTCAAAAAGTCAAGACACCTTTCCTTCCTGATGTTCTTCTGGTCTTGCGAAAGGTTTTTTGGAACCATTTTTGCGCAGATTTTTCTCATCCCCAATTCATTGGTCAAAATTTGATGAACGTGGTGTGAGTCAAATTTAACTCTTCCCCGATCATTCTGACTGTCAACCGACGATCTGAACGACAAGATCCCGGATTCTGTCGACAATTTCATCGGTTCTTGAAGATGAAGGCCTTCCGCTTCATGGTTCATCTTCAATTGACTTTCTTCCTTTTGAAAATGCCTTAAACCACCGAAAAACCTGGGCTCTTGACACAACACTATCTCCGTAGGCCTGCTGAAGTTTAAGAAGAGTTTCTGTTGCACTGTGCACAAGTCTGAAGCAAAACCTGATAGCACACATTGCTCGAAATTGATGTCATTCATTTTTAGAACACAATAGAAAAAACTGTTACACAAAAACAATCGCTACGCACAATCAAATGACTCGAGCGAGGTCAAACTCGTACTGAAGGTGGATAACATGTTCCTCTGCCCCACGCTTCCAGTGTTGTCAGATCAAACGCAACGTTGCCAGTCTCATTACTTAATTTACAGACCTCGTATATATTTATTGATATAGACCTTCCCTTCCCTCGTGGAATCCGGCACTTCCAAATTGATTGTATTAACAAGAAAAATATACATATAAAAAAATCTTTTCTTTCTCTTCTTCCTGTTCAACTTCTTTCCAAATCTTTCTTCTTGCTGCTAGAACTGCTTATCTCTTGTCTTTCTGCTTTCTTACACTTTTCAACAGTGGCCTCTCTGTTTTTCTAATTTCACTAATATCAACAATGGACAACTAGTTTAGGTACATACCCGGTAGATTCTGCTGTGTTTTGATTTCTGGATTATTCATCGCTAAAACTGGAGAATGGCTGGACCGATTTTGCAAATTCTGTTCTTGAAATATTTCTGTAAGTTCAGGTAAAGTTTAAACGCTAAAAACATAAATAACGAATAATAAACACAAACGACAATTTAATATTTCAATACAAAGATGGTGGTGTAAATAAATTATCTAGATTACAGATACCCGGTAGATGGAGTTGTATTTCATTTTCTAAATAAATAGAAAAACGAGAAACTAATGTACAATAGTAAAGGTGGCACAGTTTAAATTTTATATACTTAAAACAAACATTTTTTACCTAATTAAGTACTACGACACCACCGTAAGGTGGCGCAGTTAATATTATATATATATAAACGAACAATTCTTACTTAATCAAATAATATGACGCCGTAAGGTCGTGCTGTTGAAATCTCATATATTTAAAGAAGCAATTTTTACTTAATTAAAGACTATGACGCCACCGTAAGGTGGCGCAGTTGATATCTCATATATTTATGAGAAAAAGACGTCTGTGTTAGCAGGTCAGCTAGTATTTACCATCTGTATAAATATTGTCTTTAATCATTAAAATTAGGGTTTATGCTACTTATTGTAAAAAGGGAAGTAAGTAGTAGCAACAAAGAAATACGTAATAATAACAATTTTCCAAAAAAAAAAGGTATAATATACATATTTAACTTCTAACATTATTCTCATGTCACTAAAACTTTTTTGTATAAAAAGTATTTCTACTGTGGGTTTCGTTGTACAGGAAGGGAAAAGTTTTGTATTTGTTTACGAAAAATCCGGCCGGCGGCTCGACAGAAAACTTGCAAATTCAACCCACTACAGGATAGAAAAGCAATCCTAAAAAAACTTTCTTCCAAACAGACAGTGAGTAGAAAACATCGCCTGGAAACATTTTTTAATTCAAATTAAAAGCATCACTTTCTATTGCGCGTTAATAAGACAAAGATAATGAGTCTTTTTAAATTAAACATGACAACTAGCATTCATTCGAACTTGCATTTACGTCACAGTGACGTCATTGACAGACAATTGGGCCTCGAAGTATAAATGACATTTGTTGTTTAGTTCTACAAATTCCTAATGAACTGCGCGGAGGTATAAGTTAATTGATAGAACTCTCTATTAACGTTTGACATCTAATTTATGTAGACACTCGGTAGATGGCGCTATGTTATGATTTTTAGATTATTCTCTTAGAAATGAGAAAAAACCGAAAAACAATCACATTTTTTTTAAATAAATGTCAATGCAGAGTATTTATTTATCATTTAGTTTGGTAAATTTTTAATAGATGGCGGTGTAAGTCAATTAATCAATAAAAAAAGGGTGTGGCAGAAGTTCTATGCACTGTTAACTAATAAAACTTAATAACTACAAACACAGGCAAGTAGAAATAAATCTTTTTAAAAAAGTAACTGTATTCAATTAAATAAAAATAAGACCAGTTGATATGTGTCCTTACTTCAAACACGAAAACTAAACATTAAAACGATTAATGTACAAAAAAAGTGTTTACAAAACCCCATAGTGCAAAATATAATGCAACCATGTGACAGTAGTATGAACTACAATACAATACTCATTACTGAATATTATTATTAATATTATTAATATAAAATACCAAACTTTATGTTTACTTACGTGGCAGAATTATAAAATAATCTGTCAAACACAATGTAAGATGACCTCCTTTCTGAGCTCAATGCACAGGGAATGTACGCTCAAGGATATGCTGACGACATTGTTGTCCTAATAAGAGGAAAATTTATGAACACATGCCTAGAACTCATGCAGAGGGCATTCTTCATAGTGGAAAGGTGGTGTAACCAGGAGGGTCTGAGGGTCAATCCAATGAAGACTGTAATGGTACCATTTACAAGGAAGAGAAATGTTGATATCGCTAGGGTACCAACTCTCTTCGGTAACCAGATCCAGGTTAAGAGAGAGTTCAAGTATCTAGGAATAAGACTAGACGATAAGCTCACCTGGAACAGCCATTTGGCACATATAACGCAACGCTTTCAGACCACACTTATGATGATGAGAAGACATGGGGTCTAAGCCCACAAATGACTAACTGGCTATACACTAGGGTTGCAAGACCGATGATGGTGTATGGCTCGATAGTCTGGTGGACCAAGGTGATGCAAACTACCGCTGTAAAGAGACTACAAAAGATCCAGCGAGTAGCGTGTCTTGGCATCACAGGAGCCATGAGAGGTACTCCAACTGCAACCCTGGAAGTAGTGCTAAACCTCCCACCTCTCGACATTATTGTGAAAGGGGAGGCAAGGATGGCAGCCTACAGAATGGGTTGCAGTGGCAACTGGAAGTATAACGCCGCCAGTGGGTATACAAGGATTGTGGACACTGTACAGATGGACACCTTGGAAATGCTACCAGACAGGATGGTGAAGATCACAGATCTAGAAAAGCCATACAATGTCAATATTATTGACAGGGCTGCCTGGGAGAAAGGTGAACCTGAATATATGAAAAGGGGGATCACTTGGTATACGGATGGCACTGGGGCGGGAATATATGGAGTCAGACCCAAGGCGCAGTTTTGCGTAAGCCTGGGTAAGCTGGCTACTGTTTTCCAGGCTGAAGTTGTTGCCCTATCAGAGTGTGCAAGAGTGTGTTTGGAGCGTGGTATGACAGACCACACCATATACATAAACTCGGATAGTAGAGCAGCGCTAATGGCACTTGACAGTTTTGACTTTACCTCTAAAGCAGTATGGGACTGTCATCAGGCCATGAAAACCCTGGGAGAGTACAACAAGGTTATCCTTAGTTGGGTTCCGGGGCACAAAGGTATCGCTGGCAATGAGGGAGCAGACAAGTGGGCAAACAAAGGAGATGAAAGCCCGCTCATTGGCCCAGAGCCGACGTGTGGTATTGCTTACAACGCAGCACGAAGAGCTGTTCGCCAGTAGATGGACATAGAACATCGATAAGAGCTGGGAAAGAACAGAAGGTAAAATACAGTCAAAGAGAATGCTGCAGACACCTACTGGTGCTATAGCGGCAGATGCCCTTGGGCTGAGGAGGAAGACCCTGCGGAAAGTGGTTGGCTTCATCAGCGGCCACTGGGTATTTCGCGGACACCTACATAAGATGGGAATTCAAGTTGAAAACCTCCTATGTAGAAAATGCGGTGAGGAGGAGGAAACAGCCTTCCACGTGATATTCATGTGCCCAGCCCTGCAAGGTCTGCGTGTGAGATCCCTTGGCCTACCGACTGGAGATCAAAGGGAAGAACGGGCAACCATAGTCAAAAGAATCTCTTGGTTCATTAAGAACCTGGGATTTGACGAAGAATGAGGACCTGTGAATGAGGGTGCACAATAAGCTGTACTAGCTGCGATGCAATCCCATGGACTACATCTAAGCCTGGCCCTCTTTAAAAAAAAACACAATGTAATACGTCACTATGATATTCCAAAACATTAGCTCAGACTGTTTTTTGTATATCTATCTCTTTTCAATGTACTGATACCTTATATGTGTTTCTGTCTCTCTCTTACCTACACCATTACATATGTAATGATTTTTCCCATTTAACCCCACACAAATCAAGTCCATGATAAGAAGTATAACTTCAATTATCTATCTATACCATCGTTCTATTTCGATTTCTGAATAAAAAGAAAAACCGTAAGGTGGCACAGTAGAAATCTCACATATTTAAACGAGTAATTCTGACTGGATCAGTACCACAACGCCACCGTAAGGTGGCGCACTTAATATCTAATAAATGTAAAGAAAATTGTCATCAAACACAATCAGGTCAGATTTCTCAAACTTCGCTCAGTAACGAATTAAAAAAAAAACTTTTATAACAATAAGCAGACTTCCGCTCGTCCCACACGTGCAGCTAAAGTAAGATGCTTGCTAAACTTGACATTAACGAAATATAGTTATTTATAGCAATATCAATATCAAGTTCGTGGATTAATAAAACATTTCTTATAGTGTTATATGTTAACCGTTTTAATAATAACTATTCATAAATCTTTAAAAAAAAAGTTTCCAACGCTTTTACGGCCGTTATGTATTAGCGTTTCCAGTAATAAAATCTCGATAGAGTTATAAATCATAACTGGTGCATTTTAACGGTAGAAATAACTTTTCTTTTTGTTTTATATAGAAAATTATAAACGGAAATTCTTGATTTCCAATAAAAACAACACCTGAAACTAATTTGAGAATAAAAAAACTTTCATCCTATCAAGTTTCATTGCTTTATTGAAAACTGGAAGAACCGGCAAATTTCCGACTAACACTAATGTCGTTTTCAGGTTTTTACTATTTTTTTTTTAGTTCTATTTTCTAATTTATCGATTATATTTAATGGATATTAACTGCGCCACCTTACGGTGGCGTCATAGTGTTTAATTGATCGTTTAAATATTTGAGAAATCATAGGGTAATTATCGAGAATTGGGGCTCCAGACAAAAATCGCTCAAAAAAATTTTTCACCCCCTAAAATCGTTACTGTAGGGTAGAATGAGGTAATATAAGACGGGGGAGAAAAAAAAATCAAAAACCCTCCATTCCGGTGTTAGGTAAGGTTAGGTTAGGTTAGGTTGTGAAGTAACATCCAAACAGTCGCCTTTGCCGATGACTTGGCTGTATTAATCAAAGCGAAGGATCAAAAAATTCTTGAAATAAGTGCTAACAGGGCTCTTGGAAAAATCAGCAGGTGGATGGAGGATCACCGATTGGCGCTGGCCCCGGAGAAAACCGAGGCAGTCATTCTAAGAGGCCACGGGTGGAGGAAAATACGGGCCAAGGTCAAATTCAAAGTAAATGGCGTTGTAATTGAACCAAAAGAAGAAACCACTTATCTGGGAATAACCCTCTCAGACACAAGAACGTTTGGGAAACACATTAAAAGAGTGTGTGCTAAAGCAGAGGACCGCCTTGCCAAACTTTCAAGGCTCATGCCAAACATCAGTGGGCCAACCAGCCGTAAAAGGGAAGTGCTAGCCGGGGTGGTAAACTCCATATTGTTGTATGGCGCCCCAATATGGAAGGATGCTTTAAGCACACACCTATACAGATCCTTGCTTGAGAGGGTGCAGAGGAAAGTGGCTCTACGCGTAGCCAGTGCATACCGGACCGTATCTACTGTGGCAGTGCAAGTGGTGGCAGGTACCATCCCCATCCACCTGCTAGCTGAGGAAAGATATCGCATCTACAATGGCGACAGGGAAAGACTTGAAGCAACCAGGAAATCCGAAAGAGAGAAGACCTTGGAGAACTGGCAAATGGAATGGTCAAATCCTTCTAAGACTTCTGGTTCCTGGACCAAAAGTATCATACCAGACGTTGTAAAGTGGTATAAATGCCCACATAGGAAAACAAATTATTTCATGACACAGTTCCTAACAGGCCATGGTTGCTTCTTGTCCTACCTGAAAAGGTTCAAGAAAAGAACCACAGACGAGTGTGGTACATGTCACAAGGAAGATAATCCTCACCATACAATCTTTGAATGCAAAAAGTATGGAAACCATAGGGCAAAACTGGTCAATGATAGGGCAATAGTAATAAGCAGAACTAACATTATTGCACAAATGTTGGAGAGCAAAGAAAAATGGACGGCCATTGAGGCATATATAACAACTGTTCTAAAAGAAAAGGAAGAGTCAGAGCAAGAATAATCTAAGACAGCCTCCGACGGTTGCCCGCAAAGGGTTTTCCGGGGGCTGTCCAAGAGGAAACAGAAAGAGGGGTTTTAGTAGGTATGCATGCTTCAACATGAAGTCCTACAATATCGCGGGTGGGAAGAACCATTTCCCTCGCCAAAAAAAAAGGTTAGGTTAGGTTAGGTTAGGTTTGGTTACACCGGAGTGGAGGGTTTTTGAATTTTTTTTTCTCTCCCGTCTTATATTACCTCATTCTACCCTACAGTAGCGATTTTTGGAGCGATTTTTGTCTGGAGCCCCAATTCTCGATAATTACCAATCATAGTACTTGGTTTAGGAGGAATTGCTCCTTTAAATATACAGTATATAAACTGCGCCACCGCACGGTGGCGTCATGTTACTTAATTTAGTAGGAATATATCCTCAGGTGTTACGACGCAATTAATCTCTCTAAATCTGTTTTTTTTGAGGTCAATTCGTCAATTTTTAAGATAATTCGTCAATTTTTGATGTCAATTCGTCAATTTTGAGTATAATTTGTTAATTTCTGATTACAATTCGTAATATGTTAATGACAATTCGTCAATTTTCGGTTGAAATTCTTCAATTTAAATGACAATATGTCAATTGTTGATTACAATTCGTCAACTTGGGGCACAAATTTGTTAATATGTCAATTCGTCAATATTTGTTACATCTCGTTAATTTTCTGATGTCAATTCGTCAATTCTCAATGACAATTAGTCAATTTTCAATGACAACTCTTTAATTTTTGATGACAATTCGTCCATTTTTGATGAGTAATCGTCAATTTTTTGAGGATAATTTGTCAATTTTTGATGACAATTCGTGAACATTGCTACTTTTGTGTCAATTCGTCAATTTTCGATGACAATTTATCAATTGTTAATGGTAATTCGTTAATTTTTGAGTACAATTCGTCAATTTTTGATGACAATTCGTCCATTTTTGATGACAATTCGTCAATTTCTAATAACAATTCGTCAATTTTTAATGTCAGTTCGTCAATTTTCGATGACAATTCGTCAGTTTTTCTATGAAAATTCGTCAATTTTCGATGACAATTCGTCAATTTTTGATGACAATTTGCCAATTTTCTATGACAATTCGTCAATTTTTGATCACAATTTGTCATTTTTAGTACAATTCGTCAATTTTCGATGACAATTTGTCAACTTTCGATGACAATTCGTCAATTTTAGATGAATATTCGTCATTTTTCGATGAAAATTCGACAATTTTCGTTGACAATTCGTCAATTTTTGATGACAATTCGCCAATTTTCTATGACAATTCGTCAATTGTCGGTGACAAATCGTCAATTTTTTATCACAATTTGTCATTTTTAGTACAATTCATCAATTTCGATGACAATTCGTCAATTGTCGATGACAAATCGTCAATTTTTTATCACAATTTGTCATTTTTAGTACAATTCGTCAATTTTCGATGACAATTCCTCAACTTTCGATGACAATTCGTCAATTTTTGATGAATATTTTTAATGTCAGTTCGTCAATTTTCGATGACAATTCGTCAGTTTTTCTATGAAAATTCGTCAATTTTCGATGACAATTCGTCAATTTTTGATGACAATTCGCCAATTTTCTATGACAATTCGTCAATTTTTGATCACAATTTGTCATTTTTAGTACAATTCGTCAATTTTTGATGACAATTTGTCAACTTTCGATGACAATTCGTCAATTTTAGATGAATATTCGTCATTTTTCGATGAAAATTCGACAATTTTCGTTGACAATTCGTCAATTTTTGATGACAATTCGCCAATTTTCTATGACAATTCGTCAATTGTCGGTGACAAATCGTCAATTTTTTATCACAATTTGTCATTTTTAGTACAATTCATCAATTTCGATGACAATTCGTCAACTTTCGATGACAATTCGTCAATTTTTTATGACAATTCGCCAATTTTCTATGACAATTCGTCAATTGTCGATGACAAATCGTCAATTTTTTATCACAATTTGTCATTTTTAGTACAATTCGTCAATTTTCGATGACAATTCGTCAACTTTCGATGACAATTCGTCAATTTTTGATGAATATTCGTCATTTTTCGATGACAATTTGTCAATTTTCGATGACAATTTGTCATTTTGAGTACAAATCGTCAATTTTTATTGACAATTTGTCGATTTTTGATGACAATTCGTCGATTTTTGATGACAATTCGTCAATTTTCGATGACAATTCGTCAATTTTCGATGACAATTCCTCAACTTTTGATGACAATTCGTCAGTTTTCGATGACAATTTGTTAAAAATTGATTGTTTTTTTTTCGATTTTTCATAAAATTTCACCAATTTTTTTCTTAATTCTATTTTTTTTTATTTCAGGTCATAGGCAGCGATGAATCTGAAAACAAAATTTACATTCAAAAACCGAAAACCGCATTTTAATATCGGTTTTGGTTTTTGAGCATTGAGTCTGTATTATTCGCATCCTCTTGTTGTACCATTCAATAAACATTTGGATATTTGATGATTCAATATAATAACGTGCGCCGAAAGAAATAAAATACACTGCGATGTCAGCAGTACCGCATTCTATTGAAGTAACACTTGCCGAAAAAAAATCAAACGCACCGCGACATGATTTACTGCTAAAATTACATAGCTTACTATCAGTTTCGTATTTCAATGCCTCGGCAAAGGGTACCGGTTAATGAGAAGCCGGATAATCGAGATTTCACTGTATATAGATAGATATAGATAATGTTATGAAATTATAAAGAAACTTAACAAATGTTTAGTCAGTTCATATTTTATTTCTATTCACCATATTGTGTTTGCATTATTTTAAACGTGACATAATATGAATCATTTGTATGAGGTGACGTTATCTGCAAACTCAATTTATTTACTGATCCTATCTTACAATACCACAGAGATGCCAACGAGATTTTAATACTGACATGCCATTTACAACATGATGTATTATTGTAGAACACGTTTAATACAGGGAACTTCAATTTGAAAAAAATGACAACGAAAAGTTGTTCAATACGACCGTAATGGTAAAAATGCTTCTTTATTTCCAACTGTGCATCGATATGTGAAATATTTCCTCAAACCATGAAAATTCTTCTGGAACGAAGTTGTAGGACAGGTATTCTTTGGCCCCTCAAAGATATAAATTTCTAAAGTACCAAAATTGGTCGGGAATTTTAGCAGATCAAACCTCCACAGCGGCCATTGTCAGTATGACCCCGTTCCAAGGTCAGGACGTAAGTCACAGAGGAGAGTTGGACCGTAATGGGCACGATCCCTTACTTCGTGTATCGTCCACAAGAAGATCGGGCATTTTCGAGTCATTTAGTCATTCAGATTTCTTTACAACTTGACAAGAATGACATTATTTTCAGTGCTACCAACTTTATATTCTATTAATACATTACGTATGGATATTTGCAATTCAAACTACTATCTACGACTTTTATAAATATTTTATTTAGTTTTTAGATCTAACTGTGCATCGATATGTGAAATATTTCCTCAAACAATAAAAATTCTTCTAGAACGAAGTTGTGAAACAGGTCTTCTTTGTCCCCTCAAAGATATAAATTTCTAAACTACCAAAATTGCTGCACTTCTCAACGGGACGTAAAATTTCGTGGCGAGCCAAAATTTAATTTCAAAACTTGCCAAGCATCGAATTAACTATAAATGGTCGGGAGTTTTAGCAGATCAAAACTCCACAGCGGCCATTGTCAATACGACCCTGTTTCAGGGTCAGGACGTTAATCACCGAGGAAAGTTGGACTTACTTCGTGTATCTTGCACAAGGGGATCGGGCATTTTCGAGTCATTTAGTCATTCATATTTCTGTACAACTTGACAAGAATGACATTATCAGTGCTACCAACTTTATATTCTATTAATACATTAGGTATGGATATTCGCAATTCAAACTACTATCTACGATTTTTATAAATATTTTATTGAGTTTTTAGATCTAACTGTGCATCGCTATGTGAAATATTTCCTCAAACCATAAAAATTCTTCTGGAACGAAGTTGTAGAACAGGTCTTCTTTGGCCCCTCAAAGATATAAATTTCTAAAGTACCAAAATTGCTGCACTTCTCAACGGGACGTAAAATTTCGTAGCGAGCCAAAATTTAATTTCAAAACTTGCCAAGCATCGAATTAACTATAAATGGTCGGGAATTTTAGCAGATCAAAACTCCACAGCGGCCATTGTCAATACGACCCTGTTTCAGGGTCAGGACGTTAATCACCGAGGAAAGTTGGACTTACTTCGTGTATCTTGCACAAGGGGATCGGGCATTTTCGAGTCATTTAGTCATTCATATTTCTGTACAACTTGACAAGAATGACATTATCAGTGCTACCAACTTTATATTCTATTAATACATTAGGTATGGATATTCGCAATTCAAACTACTATCTACGACTTTTATAAATATTTTATTGAGTTTTTAGATCTAACTGTGCATCGATATGTGAAATATTTCCTCAAACCATAAAAATTCTTCTGGAACGAAGTTGTAGAACAGGTCTTCTTTGGACCCTCAAAGATATAAATTTCTAAACTAGGTACCAAAATTGCTGCACTTCTCAACGGGACGTAAAATTTCGTAGCGAGCCAAAATTTAATTTCAAAACTTGCCAAGCATCGAATTAACTAGAAATGGTCGGGAATTTTAGCAGATCAAAACTCCACAGCGGCCATTGTCAATACGACCCTGTTCCAGAGTCAGGACGTAAGTCACCGAGGAAAGTTGGACCGTAAGTGGCACGATCCCTTACTTCGTGTATCTTGCACAAGGGAATCGGGTATTTTCGAGTCATTTAGTCATTCAGATTTCTTTACAACTTGACAAGAATGACATTATTATCAGTGCTACCAACTTTATATTCTATTAATACATTACGTATGGATATTTGCAATTCAAACTACTATCTACGACTTTTATAAATATTTTATTTAGTTTTTAGATCTAACTGTGCATCGATATGTGAAATATTTCCTCAAACAATAAAAATTCTTCTAGAACGAAGTTGTGAAACAGGTCTTCTTTGTCCCCTCAAAGATATAAATTTCTAAAGTTCCAAAATTGCTGCAATTCTCAACGGGACGTAAAATTTCGTGGCGAGCCAAAATTTAATTTCAAAACTTGCCAAGCATCGAATTAACTATAAATTGCCGGGAATTTTAGCAGATCAAAACTCCACAGCGGCCATTGTCAATACGACCCTGTTTCAGGGTCAGGACGTTAATCACCGAGGAAAGTTGGACTTACTTCGTGTATCTTGCACAAGGGGTTCGGGCATTTTCGAGTCATTTAGTCATTCATATTTCTGTACAACTTGACAAGAATGACATTATCAGTGCTACCAACTTTATATTCTATTAATACATTAGGTATGGATATTCGCAATTCAAACTACTATCTACGACTTTTATAAATATTTTATTGAGTTTTTAGATCTAACTGTGCATCGATATGTGAAATATTTCCTCAAACCATAAAAATTCTTCTGGAACGAAGTTGTAGAACAGGTCTTCTTTGGACCCTCAAAGATATAAATTTCTAAACTAGGTACCAAAATTGCTGCACTTCTCAACGGGACGTAAAATTTCGTAGCGAGCCAAAATTTAATTTCAAAACTTGCCAAGCATCGAATTAACTATAAATGGTCGGGAATTTTAGCAGATCAAAACTCCACAGCGGCCATTGTCAGTACGACCCCGTTCCAGGGTAAGTCACAGGTCACCGAGGAAAGTTGGACCGTAACTGGCACAATCCCTT
Source organism: Altica lythri (assembly GCA_964028335.1). Taxonomy (NCBI): domain Eukaryota; kingdom Metazoa; phylum Arthropoda; class Insecta; order Coleoptera; family Chrysomelidae; genus Altica; species Altica lythri. The sequence continues at coordinate 7,326,296 of OZ034809.1, forward strand.
ACTTCGTGTATCTTGCACAAGGGAATCGGGTATTTTCGAGTCATTTAGTCATTCAGATTTCTTTACAACTTGACAAGAATGACATTATTATCAGTGCTACCAACTTTATATTCTATTAATACATTAGGTATGGATAATCGCATTTCAAACTACTATCTACGACTTTTATAAATATTTTATTGAGTTTTTAGATCTAAAAATTGGTACAATAAATTTATATCCAAGTTTCTGAATTAAATAAGCCATTTCGACTTTTTGAAACTCGGGTTTAATTATAGCTTTAGAGGTAATGACTAGGTACTTTCCTCAGTCTTCTGTGCACGTTCGTTAATCTTTTAAAACATAAATTATGAAGCACCTTTAATTATACATATTTTATAAACACAAAAATGTCGCTGAAAGTATCAAAAGGAATCTCGTTAAAGAAATATTAGGATACATCACGGATCCAAATACAAGAAAATTATTTCAACGGGTTTGATCAAATAACCAACGTTAACTAATCCATTGCTAACACCTGCAAATGGAATTGGATTAGCCTAAACGGGGTTTCCATTTAATCGGGAATTTAATTTAATGGCTACATTTGTTCAATGCTTGCGTTTACCCTGTTAATTCTTGTTAATGACCATTAAGAGCATATCAAGATTTCAGACTTAATTAGAACATACTAAATAATCGCTACTCACAATTTGTTATAAAATCACCAATTAGAAATCTGTTTTGGATCTAAATTCGATTCTTTTAAACACAAATAATGGGTGGATAGATGAAATATTTCTCCAAATCATAAGAATTCTTCTGGAACGATGTTGTAGAAGTTTCCAGCACTCTTAAAAATATAAATTTCCAAAGTACCAAACAACGTAGATCGTACTTTAAGTGTCGGAAGATATTCACTAAACAAGTGCGTTATTTAAAACTTGCCAAGGACAGACTAAACTAAAAATAGCCGGTAATTATTAACAGATCAAAATTGCAAAGCGGCCATTGCCAATACGACTCCGTTCTAGGGTGAGAACACAACTCTTCGACAAAATTCGGATTGTAAATTCCCATTTAGCTTGCCTTCCTCTTGACTCCAAATCAGCTCGGATACTTTCGGAATGGGTTCGGGTCGACCAGCCAATCAGAAACCGTAATTTCAAATTTGGGGAAACTAATAATGCAATCTTACCAACGTTAAAACAAAACATCCTAACGGTATATCAAGTATGTAATTCTGGTTCCCCATGGTCAGAGGTCATAGAAAAATAAATTTCTGAAATAAATTGAAATTAAAGGTAAGTAGCGGTCTGACCACATTTTCATACATTTTGACCAAAGTTTAGAGTTTAATCGCTGGTGCTCTTGTCAGGAAGAGTGTCATATTTGTCAGTTTATCGTAGCAGTTTTTCATTGCCTGAACAAATGGATTAAATTATCACCTATTCAGATTGATTTATCACTTCTTTCCAAAACCTCCTAAATATCGAATTAAAGTACCAATAAAGTAGAGAATTTTCGTAAATTATATCTAATTATTGAATTGAATTGAAATTGAATTTAATGGGCTTCATTAGCATCAAAGTCATTATAGTCATGTTAATTCTTAACCATATGAGATTCCTAAGTACAGATTTAAATGGTTTATTTTTATATTTTTGTTTATTATTACAAATATATATTTAATTACTCGTAATCAATATTTATTTTTGTAATGTTTATTAATTTATTAATTTATAAAGTAAATTAATTATTATTATACACTAATACAGATAAAATATGTTGAGTTTTAGAACGCGTGGTTCTCAAGTCAGGTTGGCCGAGTGGTCTAAGGCGCCAGATTTAAGCTCTGGTTCTCAAACGAGAGCGTGGGTTCGAACCCCACACCTGACAGTGATTTAATTTTTTTTTTTATATTTTTACATCTTTTTACATTAATTTAAATTCTTACATTCCTTTTTATATGAAAATTTTTATTGTTGGTTTATCGAATGGTCTACAGAAACAAGTTTAAGCTTCGGTTAAACATGTGTTTAAATTTCGGACCTGACAGTGTTTAATACAAATTTTTTTAACACTCCATTACATTAATCTCAATTCTTAAGGTTCTTTTTGGTCAAATTCTGTTGACGATATTGTTTTAGGGTTCATAAGTAACGTCAGTTTGGTCTAGTGGTCTAAGGTACCAATGTTAAGCACTGGTTCTCAAATTTTACATCTAATAGTTTTAGATACAATCTTATTTAAACTCCCTTTACATCTCATGACATCAATTTTTACTCTTAAAGTATCTTTTTGGTCAAATTTCTCGTGACAATTTTATTGAGAATGTTGGTACCGTCAGGTTGGCCGAGTGGTCTAAGGCGCCAAATTTAAGCTCTGGTTCTCAAACGAGAGCGTGGGTTCGAACCCCACACCTGACAAGAGTGTACAGTTGATTTTTTTTATGTCTCCACATCTCAATAGACTAACCTCAACTCCTAACGTTCTTTTTTGGCTAAATTCTTTTGCCGATTTTGTTTAATAGTTAATAAGTAATGTCAGTTTCATTGAGTGGTCTAAGGCACCATATTTAGTATGGAATTTCATACCTGATGGTGTTAGATACATTTTTTGTAATTTGCTTACATTTTATTATATTAATTTTCATTCTCAAAGGTCTTTTTGATCAAATTTCTGTAAAAATTTAATTCTGCAATTACTAACTAATGTCAGGTTGGCCGAGTGGTCTAAGGCGCCAGATTTAAGCTCTGGTTCTCAAACGAGAGCGTTGGTTCGAACCCCACACCTGACATGTGTACATGATTCCTTTTTTTTATTTCTCTACATCTCAATTTTTAAGTTCTTTTTGACCAAATGCTTCTGCCGATTTTGTTTTATAGTTCATAAGTAATGTATAAAAGTAAAACAAAACTTACGGTAGCTTCTTAGTGTTTCAAAGGTAAAGTGAAGATCAGATTGCTTCATTATCTCGGCAATATTGTTAAATCTAGACTATTCTCTGTTCTCGATTAACAGGTTGTTTGAGAATAAAACATCAGCTTAATCTTCATAGGTATACGGTAACGAAATACGATAATATGACTAATCTACAGTCATAATTACCAGATAATTAAAGAAATTCTTAAAGATAACACTATTCTGGCAATCTTCAGATGAACTCTTCAATAGTAATCAACTTAAAAACTTCGTAAGAAAAAAAAGAGAAAGTTGAAACATTTGACTGGGTTTCTTTTCTTGGCAAGAACCACACCCAAAGTGAGTAAGTTTTGCAAAGGATGGGTGTTAAATAAATTCATACGAGAGCACGTACCTAATTAATAAAAGGGATTTTATTGGTTAGATAATCTTTCTAGATTCTTCTTGAAGCAACCGATGTAAGTAAAACGGTAATATTGTCACGTAGACCATTCTAACTGATTTAAATTATACATATGGTAACTAATGTCAGGTTGGCCGAGTGGTCTAAGGCGCCAGATTTAAGCTCTGGTTCTCAAACGAGAGCGTGGGTTCGAACCCCACACCTGACAGAGTTAGATAACTTTTTTTATTCCTTCACATCTCAATTCTAACGGTTTCTTTTGGGCAATAATGTTGTTTTAAGGTTGTTTAGTGATATCAGATTGGCCGAGTGGTCTAAGGCGACAGTTTCTTAAATGTGGGTTCAAAATTCACGCCTGACTATGTTATAGATACTTTTTTAAATTCCTTTTTCCACAATCGTTTAAAAATAGACGGTTTTTCACCCTACAAAACAGTTGGAAAGTAGATAATTGTTAACCAGGGTGGAAAGTAGCTATTTTCCACCTGTTCCCATTGGTTACGCGCCTCCATAGATAGAGATCATTAAAATTGGCAAATATAATGATAAGGCACTAGCCGAACACACATCGGAAAGATTGGACAAAAAATAACCTCAAATGATGTTCCCAACTACGTTTTGTAACAATTACAGAATCCAGAATAACGAATTGTATAGTAGAATAAACGATAATTTGACATTACACATTACACATTATTATTAATTCCAATGGAACTTATTATTAAGAGAAACGTAACAATAACAACAACAGAGCGAACAATATATTTGAAGCGTTAGAATTAGTCTTGAGAAAAATGAAGTACTTTCCACCTCAGTATTATTACATCTCTTTACATAAATTTTAATTCTCAGTTTTTCTCATATTTACATCTTTTCCTTTACCATTTACTTGTTTGAAATAAGTTGGACTGAATAATTTCAAATTCTGTATAAACCCATATCAATAATCAATGATGTTATAATTCCTATAATAGAACCTCGAAGTATAAAATCCTGTCCATGTCAGCCCTCAGAGATTGGAATTTAATATTTGATTCTGTCTAGACGCTAGAGGATTTTATAAAACTGTGATGGAGAGGTTTGTTATTTTTATGCTCAGTGCATCAACTCTAAAATATCATATTACGACATTATGATTAAGGGATTTGCTTGAAAGCCTAAATTTTAAATATGGAAACGAAATGCAGAGGGAATGTAAATTTAACCCTTTTAGTTCACAGTTTTTTTCTAGTGTGGTAAAAAAGGGTCCAAGGGCTTCCTTTTTTTTATTATTTTTTTTTACTCAATGAAGAACATGTGAGAATGCTGTATAAAGAATTTTTGTGTTAAATTGTGTAGCGTGAATGTCTGTATTAAATTGATGGAAAAATTTAAATTTAATTTAATTTAATGTGAATGTTAGGAAAAGTTTCAAAAAAGCGAGAAGACTTTAGTTGGGCGCCAATTTGTAACGTGAAAATACCCTTGGCTAGCTCCAGGGTTCTTGGCTTCCTTCTGGCTTTTTTTTAACTCCCCCCAAACAAATAAAATAGGGCGCCAAATACAGACATACAAATAAAAAAAGGTGAATCAGTGTTAAATTGTTTATTCAAAAATTCTGAATGAAGATATTCAAAGAATTATTAGTGAAAAAATAGTGAAAAACTAATTTCTTATCTTTTTGGTTTCTGTCTTCGGAAAAGGACGTGGTCGACGGAAAATTCGGTCCACTTCAGCTCCGGATTAATGATGCCGATGGCAAGATGTTTTTTAAGAAGAAAAACTTCTGAAGATTCTTCGGAGAATAGGCCTTGGGTGCGGTCACAAACAGGGTAAGGCAGCAAATTAAAATTCTGCTTGGCCAAAGCTTCTCTTCCAAAAAAATTGGTTCCTTTGTTTTCAGCTCTTTCTTAGGACCCTTCAAATTTGGCAATCGGCCGAAGGGAGAATGTATTGAAAGAACTGTTTGTAAGAAGCACAAAAATGAAAAAAAAAGGAATAAAATATCGACACTGCTAATTATCGAACTCCAAATTCCCCTCTCAACACCGAATCCGAGTTTGCGGCGACTCCGATAGACGAGGAATTATAAAAATTAAATAGTACGTAGGCCAGGCCAAAAAATAACGTTGCAAACGTTACAATTGAACTTTTAACAAAGAAATTTAGTGGTTTCAATAAAATAAGAAGAATATGTAAAAACTGTTAATGAGCTAGAGCAGCTAGACCGCACAAAATGGATTGCACATCAAAAGAAGAATTGATAGAGGCTGTAATCCAGATATGGTTTAGGGATACGCAAATCACAGAAAATGGTAAAAAAAATTGGTTGACTCAATACTAAAACGTATTGTAACGAAAATACGCCACTGGGTGAATGTTAAGTCTATCCGGAACTCTCTAGAATGATCGAGAGATGGCTCTGCGGGCGAATGTTCTGGTACCAAAAACAATAAAGAACGTATTGTAACGAAACTACGCCACTGCGTGAATGTTAAGTCTATCCGGAACTCTCTAGAATCTAGAATGATCGAGAGATGGCTCTGCGGGCGAATGTTCTGGTACCAAAAACAATAAAGAACGTATTGTAACGAAACTACGCCACTGGGTGAATGTTAAGTCTATCCGGAACTCTCTAGAATCTAGAATGATCGAGAGATGGCTCTGCGGGCGAATGTTCTGGTACCAAAAACAATAAAGGACCCTTTTCTCGAACTCTCTGGTTTGTGTAGTTATTCGTTAGGAATAAATCTCCTTAAAAATAAATCGAACCTGTGTTTTAATTTGATAAAAACGTTACAGTATTCAATAAGTTGTAAAGCGAAAGAAGGAAGTACATATTTTATATTAAAACAATGTTTACTGTATTAGTTCACATTAATTTGTACACTACTCTAGATAGTAAATTGAAGTCTAAAAATTGCAACACACAGTATATCACTGCGGATTTAACACAGCGAAGCTCTTGAGAGTGAAATGTAAGTATTTGGCTAGAATGTGACAGTAAATCAAGCTTGGTGCTGCTCTTGTCCCTTCCTTGTGCCAAGTTTGTGTCGCTTGCAGATTTCAGTGAAACATAGAGCTTGAAATGAAACCTACAAAACAATAAAGCATACCGGCTTAATCTCCTTGTCCTAAAACGAACTTGTGTAATTGATGGGCCAAAGTTTTTCTTAAAAGACTTTTGCCTAAGAGATATAAATCAATACCATTTAGATCCAGTGCTCTTTAATAGATATTAATTAGTTTTAACTAATTGATTATTTTTTATGGGTGTAGTAGAACATTATCCATATAATTTAAGCTTTATTGTAGGAAAAATTTATCGCTTTCTAAGCAGTAATTTACTTGAATTATAATAACAATTGTGTCAAGTTTTAAAAGACATTTTCTAGTTTAGCTTGAAAGGCAGCATGAGCGCCAATTTTAAAATCCATAAAGCGTACAAGAGAAGGAAAGTAATAAATTAGCTGGTAGGTCTAGAATAACAAGTACCTACTGGAGAATTTTCCGGAAAATAGTTGAACGGCTACTTTGGAAGTTAATCGCAAAAGGCTCAGGAAAAATTTATTTCCACTGTCAACCAAATTGATTTTCGTTAAGGGAAAGGTTTTTTATTTACACGCAGTTCGATAAAGTGAATTATTATTAGTAGTAGCAGTTAATTAATGTTAAATTTTATCAGTAATAAATTTGTAATCTAACCTAATAGGAGATTTATCAGCATCAGTACAGTTTGAAAGTGATTAAAAATGAGTTAGAACTCTATGTGTCTTCCAATAAAAATTTTACAAGAAATTGATTACTTCTGATGCTATAAGTTTACCTTTTTTAACTTTAAGCATAAATCAGAGTTCATAAATATCAATAATCAATGTTGCCAACTGACATGTATGCCAATGTCAACGTCATCTGTCAACACAGGGTTTAGATATGTCGATGAAACTGTCAATAGACCATCTAGAAACTGCAACAAGTTGATTATTTCTGAAGCAGTAGGTATAAAAAGACAGCATTGTTTACATTTTTTAACTTTAAGCTTTAATCAGACAATCAGTGCTGATAAATGTCATTAATCAATGTTCCCAACTTACATGTATTGCAATGTCAACGTCATCTGTCAACACAAGCTATGAGTTCTGTATGATACCTACGAACCAATAACCAGAAATCTGTAGATGTACAATCTAAGGTTTACCTTGAATTTTTTTACAGACACAAGAAAGACTTTCAATCCTAAAACGAGACAAGCCCAAATTTATGCCAGCATATCGTATTTACCATACCAATGATGATACCACAATAGACAAGACTGATACGATCAATGAGAACCATAAAACAAAAGTTCCTGAGGCTTACCATAAAATTTAAGTTACTAAGACTGCAACTATCATTGATATCCATGAAAGGAACTTGCTGTGACTGAAACTATCATGGAACGCCATAAGATGAAACTGTAAAAACCATGGATAATCATGTTTTACAGACACAAGAAAGACTTTCAATCCTAAGTGCCCAAATTTATGCCATCATATCGTATTTACCATACCAACGATGATACGACAATAGACAAGACTGATACGATCAATGAGAACCATAAAACAAAAGTTCCTGAGGCTTACCATAAAATTGAAGTTACTAAGACTGAAACCATCATTGATATCCATGAAAGGAACTTGCTGAGACTGAAACTATCATGGAACGCCATAAAATGAAACTGTAAAAACCATGGATAACCATGTTTTACAGACACAAGAAAGACTTTCAATCCTAAAACGAGACATGCCCAAATTTATGCCATCATATCGTATTTACCATACCAACGATGATACGACAATAGACAAGAATAATACGATCAATGAGAACCATAAAACAAAAGTTCCTGAGGCTTACCATAAAATTGAGGTTACTAAGACTGCAACCATCATTGATATCCATGAAAGGAACTAGCTGAGACTGAAACTATCATGGAACGCCATATAATGAAACTGTAAAAACCATGGATAACCATGTTTTCCAGACACAAGAAAGACTTTCAATCCTAAAACGAGACATGCCCAAATTTATGCCATCATATCGTATTTACCATACCAACGATGATACGACAATAGACAAGGATAATACGATCAATGAGAACCATAAAACAAAAGTTCCTGAGGTTTACCATAAAATTGAGGTTACTAAGACTGCAACCATCATTGATATCCATGAAAGGAACTAGCTGAGACTGAAACTATCATGGAACGCCATATAATGAAACTGTAAAAACCGTGGATAACCATGTTTTCCAGACACAAGAAAGACTTTCAATCCTAAAACGAGACATGCCCAAATTTATGCCATCATATCGTATTTACCATACCAACGATGATACGACAATAGACAAGAATAATACGATCAATGAGAACCATAAAACAAAAGTTCCTGAGGCTTACCATAAAATTGAGGTTACTAAGACTGCAACCATCATTGATATCCATGAAAGGAACTAGCTGAGACTGAAACTATCATGGAACGCCATATAATGAAACTGTAAAAACCATGGATAACCATGTTTTCCAGACACAAGAAAGACTTTCAATCCTAAAACGAGACATGCCCAAATTTATGCCATCATATCGTATTTACCATACCAACGATGATACGACAATAGACAAGAATAATACGATCAATGAGAACCATAAAACAAAAGTTCCTGAGGTTTACCATAAAATTGAGGTTACTAAGACTGCAACCATCATTGATATCCATGAAAGGAACTAGCTGAGACTGAAACTATCATGGAACGCCATATAATGAAACTGTAAAAACCGTGGATAACCATGTTTTCCAGACACAAGAAAGACTTTCAATCCTAAAACGAGACATGCCCAAATTTATGCCATCATATCGTATTTACCATACCAACGATGATACGACAATAGACAAGAATAATACGATCAATGAGAACCATAAAACAAAAGTTCCTGAGGTTTACCATAAAATTGAGGTTACTAAGACTGCAACCATCATTGATATCCATGAAAGGAACTAGCTGAGACTGAAACTATCATGGAACGCCATAAAATGGAACTTGCTGAAACTGTAACAACCATGGATAACCATGGAACAGAGCTTGTCGACACGACTGGTGTCCCTAATGTCCTACTAAATGTCAAATTTACATGGAGAAGAAGACGCAAATGGAATTCATGATTTAAGCAGTGATGATTGTGTTGCTGACCCTACATATGAGCCTGAAGCAGATTTTTCATTGATATAGATCCACAGTCACCAGACAAACGCACGAAGAAAATACGAAAACTTAGGAGAACCAGAGAAACTGCTAAGAAATTGCGGAGTATAGACAAAGATTACTGGAAAATTAGTTAAAAGGAAAAAAATGGGACCGACATGTATTTTTAAATGTGGAACAAAAATTGGACTAGAGGGTTGCTAAATTTTATTCGACCGTCTATCTACGAGGATTAAGCTGAGATTTTATTCACAAACTACCTGCTAATTGGGATTTGTTCGAGTTCGAGTTCAAAGAAGTGTGGTGTTGGTGGGTTTGTTGGATGTAAGGAACCTGTTGTGGGACTTATGTCTTCTTCAGGGAGTGGATGAGAAGGTTTGGATGGTGTTAGCATCGGTCGTCGGCCACTTCTCCATTTGTAGCAGGTTTGTTTCGCTTCCTCTTTTGCTGCTGTGTCCTCTGATGGTTCCAAAGCTCCTTGAACTTGTCTAAACCATCAATCTTTTTTTTAGTGTCAGTGTGAGTGTGACCCACGTGGTGCAATGTGGGTTTGGGAGATTGACGCAGTGGCGTGTCTCCTCCGTGGTGAGTCCTCCCATTTGGCAAGGACGAAGAGAACCACAGAAACCTTTACCAAGGACTGGAGCATAGTCGAACTGAATGCCGTTCACAATTGTGAACCTTCAGACGAGCATTTAATATCTTCCTTTAAAAAAGATTACAACATTACTGGAGGATCCTTTGAATAAGTGTGCTCAAGCTGAAGGAGATTATATTATTATTATTTTTGCTGTCAAAACTGTCAACCAATCTGTATAATCTCAGAAATAAATTTATCTTGGGTGGTATGGTGGGATGCTTGAGTTTTAATTGCAATTTTACGAATAACTGTTTAATATATACCTAGACAACTCTTTTATGCGCGACGAAAAGTTGATACTAAAACCATTCTTGTGGAAATACCAGAAATGCTGGTTTCTTTTTATCTAAATCATGCGCCTTTGGTACTTCTATGTTCCTTTGTGCCTAACAAATTTAATAATAAATATAATTCCGCTACTTGGCATTTAGCAAGCATTAAACGTTTATTTTAGCGCCGGTATGAGCAAAGAGACGAGGTGAATGCTCTTCACCGCCTGTTTTCCAGAGCGGATCATTTAGGGTTTTCCATTTAATAAAATTTTCATACGAGGACCACTATTGATATTTTGAGTTTAATAATGAAAAACAGTAGCGTAACATTTCATAGGGATTGAAAATATTCTTTGTTTAAGGTCTATACATTTTTATAAAAGGCATCAACGTCTTCTTCTTACCACAAAAATCGTTGCTATATCAATTTATTCTTGACACAAGGCAACAGAAAAAAGTTATTGGGTTCCAAAACAGGACTGTATGGTGGATGAACCATTAATTCGATGTTAATTATTATATGAGCTCATATTGTCATGATAAAGATTGGCAATGATGATGATTGTCAGGAAAATTAGAATAGTTATAAACAAATAATTTTACTTTCAAAAGACATAACAAGATGTACATTATCAGTACGACTTTTTGTATAGTTTAACTAGACCTACTTGGATAGGAATTATTTTTACGTCATTATATGAACGAACCTAGTAAAATTTCTATTTAATTTTGCATTTAACTTCCCGACTCACACCTGTATTGTTTTAAACACCACCCGTGGAAATTGTAACAGCGCGTTGACCACGCCTCTCCAAGTAGGTCTAGTTAAACTATAATTTTATCTATAAACGAAGTTCAAAGTTGAAACTTGTGTTAAACGTAATAATTTTTTGATAAAATACACACTGAAGGAACACAGACTCAAAATCCCAACTTATGCTTCCTTTAGATTACAAAACCGGAACTAACCAGGCCTTTTAACTTCCGATGTTTAAGTTTAATAGCTGCCACTCCCTGGCAACCTCATTACAACCCAGAAATTGGCCTTTATTCTTTTACACAACTTGTTTAACTTTTCTTAACTTTCTTACCTTTTTACCTGATAACAACTTAAATTATTTATTGTGTGTGCTTCTTCGTAATCGAGCTTGACTAAGGATCCTAATGAATTTTAGAAATCTTGTACGTGCCTTGCTTGTTAGCGGAAGTTTAATTTCTTTGTATAAATTTTTAAAAATGTACTTCAATGTTTTATTCATTCAATTAAATCGGTATTATATCTCAGTTTTATGAAAAAAAGTTATTCTCGGTTGTGGAAACGCCTAGTAGATGGCGCGGTATTTCGTTTGCTAAAAAATAGAGTTAAGAACTTACCTGGATTTGTCTTCGTCACGAATACAGATATCTAAAAAAAAATAAAAATTATTAAAAATTGGCGATTGACAAGAATGACAGGAGACGGGCGATTGGCACGAATGACAAGAGATAGATAACTAACAAGAATGACAAGAAACGAAATAATGACAAGAATAACAAGTTACGAGCGATTGACAAGAATAACAAGAGACAGACACTTGACAAGAATGACATGAGACAGACGGTTGGCAAGAATGACTAAGAATGGTCGAGTGACAAGAATGGCAAGAAACGGAAGAATGACAAGCTACGGACGGTTGACAAGAATAACAAGAAAATGACGAGCGACAAGAATGACAAGCTACGGACGGTTGACAAGAATAACAAGAGACAGACGAGTGACAAGAATGACAAGAGATGAATGAGTGACATGAATGACAAGATAAGGACGAGTGACAAGAATGACAAGATACGGACGATTGACAAGAATGACAGGAGACGGACGGTTGGCAAGAATAACAAGAGAATGACGAGTGACAAGAATGACAAGTGACGGATGAGTGACATGAATGACAAGATACGGACTAGTGACAAGAATGACAAGACACAGACACTTGACACGAATGACATGAGATGGACGGTTGGCAAGAATGACAAAGGATGGACGAGTGACAAGAATGGCAAGAAACGAAAGAATGACAAGCTACGGACGGTTGACAAAAAAAACAAGAGAATAGCAAGTGACAAGAATGACAAGAGATGGATTAGTGACATGAATGACAAGATACGGACGAGTGACAAGAATGACAAAATACGGACGATTGACAAGAATGACAGGAGACGAAAAAATGACAAGAAACGGACGAGTGACAAGAATGGCAAGAGACGGACTACTGCCAGTTACTCGAAAAAACTGAAAAAAGGAAGAACAACGTAATAAAAAAACAAAGAACAACGAAATAAAAACCACAAAACTAAAAAAAGGAATGACAGAACACGGACGATTGACAAGAATGACAGGAGACGGACGGTTGGCAAGAATGACAAAGGATGGACGAGTGACAAGAATGGCAAGAAACGGAAAAATGACAAGCTACGGACGGTTGACAAGAATAACAAGAGACAGACGAGTGACAAGAATGACAAGAGATGAATGAGTGACATGAATGACAAGATAAGGACGAGTGACAAGAATGACAAAATACGGACGATTGACAAGAATGTCAGGAGACGGACGGTTGGCAAGAATAACAAGAGAATGACGAGTGACAAGAATGACAAGTGATGGATGAGTGACATGAATGACAAGATACGGACTAGTGACAAGAATGACAAGACACAGACACTTGACACGAATGACATGAGATGGACGGTTGGCAAGAATGACAAAGGATGGACGAGTAAAAAGAATGGCAAGAAACGGAAGAATGACAAGCTACGGACGGTTGACAAGAAAAACAAGAGAATAACGAGTGACAAGAATGATAAGAGATGGATGAGTGACATGAATGACAAGATACGGACGAGTGACAAGAATGACAAGATACGGACGATTGACAAGAATGACAGGAGACGGACGGTTGGCAAGAATAACAAGAGAATGACGAGTGACAAGAATGACAAGAGATGGATGAGTGACATGAATGACAAGAGATAGACACTTGACAAGAATAACATGAGTAGGACGGTTGACAAGAATGACAAAGGATGGACGAGTGACAAGAATGGCAAGAAACGGAAGAATGACAAGCTACGGACGGTTGACAAGAATAACAAGAGACAGACGAGTGACAAGAATGACAAGAGATGGATGAGTGACATGAATGACAAGATACGGACGAGTGACAAGAATGACAAGGTACGGACGATTGACAAGAATGGCAGGAGACGAAAGAGTGACAAGAAACGGACGAGTGACAAGAATGGCAAGAGACGGACGACTGCCAGTTACTCGAAAAAACTGAAAAAAGGAAGTACAACGTAATAAAAAAACAAAGAACAACGAAATAAAAACCACAAAACTAAAAAAAGGAATGACAGAACACGGACGATTGACAAGAATGACAGGAGACGGGCGATTGGCACGAATGACAAGAGATAGATAACTGACAAGAATGACAAGGAACGAAATAATGACAAGAATGACAAGTTACGAGCGATTGACAAGAATAACAGGAGACAGACACTTGACAAGAATGACATGAGACGGACGGTTGGCAAGAATGACAAAGGATGGACGAGTGACAAGAATGGCAAGAAACGGAAGAATGACAAGCTACGGACGGTTGACAAGAATAACAAGAGACAGACGAGTGACAAGAATGACAAGAAATGGATGAGTGACATGAATGACAAGATACGGACGAGTGACAAGAATGACAAGATACGGACGATTGACAAAAATGACAGGAGACGAACGAGTGACAAGAATGACAAGAGATGGATGAGTGACATGAATGACAAGATAAGGACGAGTGACAAGAATGACAAGATACGGACGATTGACAAGAATGTCAGGAGACGGACGGTTGGCAAGAATAACAAGAGAATGACGAGTGACAAGAATGACAAGTGATGGATGAGTGACATGAATGACAAGATACGGACTAGTGACAAGAATGACAAGACACAGACACTTGACACGAATGACATGAGATGGACGGTTGGCAAGAATGACAAAGGATGGACGAGTAAAAAGAATGGCAAGAAACGGAAGAATGACAAGCTACGGACGGTTGACAAGAAAAACAAGAGAATAACGAGTGACAAGAATGATAAGAGATGGATGAGTGACATGAATGACAAGATACGGACGAGTGACAAGAATGACAAGATACGGACGATTGACAAGAATGACAGGAGACGGACGGTTGGCAAGAATAACAAGAGAATGACGAGTGACAAGAATGACAAGAGATGGATGAGTGACATGAATGACAAGAGATAGACACTTGGCAAGAATAACATGAGTAGGACGGTTGACAAGAATGACAAAGGATGGACGAGTGACAAGAATGGCAAGAAACGGAAGAATGACAAGCTACGGACGGTTGACAAGAATAACAAGAGACAGACGAGTGACAAGAATGACAAGAGATGGATGAGTGACATGAATGACAAGATACGGACGAGTGACAAGAATGACAAGGTACGGACGATTGACAAGAATGGCAGGAGACGAAAGAGTGACAAGAAACGGACGACTGACAAGAATGGCAAGAGACGGTCGACTGCCAGTTACTCGAAAAAAATGAAAAAAGGAATAACAACGTAATAAAAAAACAAAGAACAACGAAATAAAAACCACAAAACTAAAAAAAGGAATGACAGAACACGGACGATTGACAAGAATGACAGGAGACGGGCGATTGGCACGAATGACAAGAGATAGATAACTGACAAGAATGACAAGGAACGAAATAATGACAAGAATGACAAGTTACGAGCGATTGACAAGAATAACAAGAGACAGACACTTGACAAGAATGACATGAGACGGACGGTTGGCAAGAATGACAAAGGATGGACGAGTGACAAGAATGGCAAGAAACGGAAGAATGACAAGCTACGGACGGTTGACAAGAATAACAAGAGACAGACGAGTGACAAGAATGACAAGAGATGGATGAGTGACATGAATGACAAGATACGGACGAGTGACAAGAATGACAAGATACGGACGATTGACAAAAATGACAGGAGACGAACGAGTGACAAGAATGACAAGAGATGGATGAGTGACATGAATGACAAGATAAGGACGAGTGACAAGAATGACAAGATACGGACGATTGACAAGAATGTCAGGAGACGGACGGTTGGCAAGAATAACAAGAGAATGACGAGTGACAAGAATGACAAGTGATGGATGAGTGACATGAATGACAAGATACGGACTAGTGACAAGAATGACAAGACACAGACACTTGACACGGATGACATGAGATGGACGGTTGGCAAGAATGACAAAGGATGGACGAGTAAAAAGAATGGCAAGAAACGGAAGAATGACAAGCTACGGACGGTTGACAAGAAAAACAAGAGAATAACGAGTGACAAGAATGATAAGAGATGGATGAGTGACATGAATGACAAGATACGGACGATTGACAAGAATGACAGGAGACGGACGGTTGGCAAGAATAACAAGAGAATGACGAGTGACAAGAATGACAAGAGATGGATGAGTGACATGAATGACAAGAGATAGACACTTGACAAGAATAACATGAGTAGGACGGTTGACAAGAATGACAAAGGATGGACGAGTGACAAGAATGGCAAGAAACGGAAGAATGACAAGCTACGGACGGTTGACAAGAATAACAAGAGACAGACGAGTGACAAGAATGACAAGAGATGGATGAGTGACATGAATGACAAGATACGGACGAGTGACAAGAATGACAAGGTACGGACGATTGACAAGAATGGCAGGAGACGAAAGAGTGACAAGAAACGGACGAGTGACAAGAATGGCAAGAGACGGACGACTGCCAGTTACTCGAAAAAACTGAAAAAAGGAAGAACAACGTAATAAAAAAACAAAGAACAACGAAATAAAAACCACAAAACTAAAAAAAGGAATGACAGAACACGGACGATTGACAAGAATGACAGGAGACGGGCGATTGGCACGAATGACAAGAGATAGATAACTGACAAGAATGACAAGGAACGAAATAATGACAAGAATGACAAGTTACGAGCGATTGACAAGAATAACAAGAGACAGACACTTGACAAGAATGACATGAGACGGACGGTTGGCAAGAATGACAAAGGATGGACGAGTGACAAGAATGGCAAGAAACGGAAGAATGACAAGCTACGGACGGTTGACAAGAATAACAAGAGACAGACGAGTGACAAGAATGACAAGAGATGGATGAGTGACATGAATGACAAGATACGGACGAGTGACAAGAATGACAAGATACGGACGATTGACAAAAATGACAGGAGACGAACGAGTGACAAGAATGACAAGAGATGGATGAGTGACATGAATGACAAGATACGGACGAGTGACAAGAATGGCAAGAGACGGACGACTGCCAGTTAGTCGAATAAACTGAAAAAAGAAAGAACAGCGTAATAAGTAAATATAGGTACATTCTTTCCTACTGTTAAAAAATTCATTAAATTCGGTAAAGCTGAAAGATTTTTAACATCCAATAAAGACACTAACTGTACTTCTAATCTTCTATATAAATAAAATATAAACTACACAAATCTTTAATCTAAATCGACACAAAAAACGAAATTAAACTCTCTTGTCATATAAATCTGTTGGCTTTGATATATAAACGCAATCAAAATAGACAAAAAGAATATTTCGAAGCACTTCCTACACGTTTTACTTATATGGAGAACAGGTTCACTATCTCGTTAAAACGACAACGTTTTTGAATAATTGACATGAAGCTACAACTGAATAAGGATGCTTGACACATTTAGATGTATCTTCTTTTCTTTTTTATATAAAAGTGCTGAGTTGATTCAGTAATGGTATTTTAAATGAACATTTTCTATTAAATCAAGAAGGTAAAAGTCTTCTAATATCGGCTTAGATTAGAAATTAGAGAACTGAGAACAAGAAAAATCATAATTTCTTCTTCTATTCTACACAGTGCGAGCTAGAGTACGAGTCAGCCTGCCTAGTTAGTGCAGTAACTCGCAGTGTTTGCATATCATTTACGAGTAACTCGTACCTCGTACTGCTTGCATATCAATTACGAGTAACTCGAACGAGCGAGTTGGACAGTCGCTCGCATGTGCGAGTTCGACAATAGCTCGCACGTGCGAGTTGGACAGTAGCTCGCACATGGCAACAGCTCGCTTGTCGCTCACATCATTTGGACGCACAAAGCAGTAGCTCGCCAGTGTTTTTATCAAAAAATGTAATTCGACTTGTTCAGGTGTCACTCTTATTACTGCTTTATATTCTCGAGGGTCTTCTTGGCAAAGCTCGTTGAAAATGGTAAGTGTTGTCCCTAAAAACCCCTTCCTTTCGCTCTTTTTTTTTGATATAATATTGTTGTTATAGAGCGTATCATCGTTTTTTTATTAAAACTCGTTCACTCGCAATTATGACAACTTGTAAGACTGGGCAGCAGTTACTAAGTGTCGTGTAGACAGCAAAGACTGTACGAGTAGACTAGTCAAGTAGCTGACTACTAGCTAGGCAGCAGCTCGCACTGTGTAAACCAGCCATAACGCGCCTACTAATACACCTAGTAGTGAGTTAAGGACAGCACAAGTCCATTACTTCAAAATTCTAGATGTCACCGATTGGATTCAATCTGCAGAAGATCCACAACGGTTTCCCTCAATCAAGATTTGAAAATTGTAGACGAGTGGGGAAGAAAGAATCTTGTTAATTTCAATGAATTACTATGGAACGAACATATTGCATCCATAGCAACTGCAGCAGGAAAGAAGTTAGGTTTTCTTTGTAGAGCACGGAAATATTTTTCTCCATCCAACTTAGCTACTCTTTACAAAGCCCAAATACGACAGAATCTTGAATACTGTTCGAGGTGTGGGGATCGGCGGCTCCTTAAAGGCTCAGAGTTCTTGATGCAATATAGAGAAGAGCAGTTTGACTAATAAAGACAACAGTATCACCAAAAACCTAGTCCCATTGTCCCACCGAAGATCTTTCTCTGTTTTACCGATACTTAAACGGATTTTGTTTAGAAGAACTCCACTCTATAGTGCCTCCACATACCAGACCAGCTAGAGCAACTAGACGTACCAACTCCATGCACCCTTATAGTGTTCAGTGCAGACATCGGGAACGGATTGATTCGATAGTTCCTTCATCCCCTGGGTGTCCAGCTTGTGGAACTCCTTACCTTCCCACGTCTTCTGCATTCGTCCTAACTTGCAGTTCTTTAAACCCCAAATTATAAAATTGCCTCTTCTGTCCCAATAGATCTTCTCTATCTAGGCATGAGATTATACTTTATACACTAAATTATATTTGAAAAAAAGTTTTGTTTCTTTTAATTTATAATATATAATTAATAGAAATCTTTGATGTAATTAAAAATTGAAATTAAATTTATTTCAACCAGACACATTTAGAGTGTTAATGCACAATGAAATCAAATGGCAATCTATCAGACGCTAACAAAAAATCCATATTATTCAATTTCAAATTACATTGGAAAACCAATAGTATGGCATGTAAACCGAGATCTAGAGCAAATACAATTAGTGTGCAAATTCAAACCGCAGAACCCTATACTTGCCACTAAAATTACAATATGCGGTTTCAAATTTTACAATTATCCATTTCTTTTTACGAGCACTGATAAAATGAAAAATAAATTTCAATTTTCTTTTAACGATGTACACACTTTTATTATTTTACAAGCAAATATTGCTACATACAGAGTATGTCAAAATTAGTCATGCTTAACAGTGGTTCGTCTCTTGTCATTCTTGTCACTTGTCCGCCTCTTGTCATTCTTGTCAGTCGTCCGCCTCTTGTCATTCTTGGCCGTCGTCCGTCTCTTATTCTTATCAATCATCTGTAGCTTGTCATCCTTCCGTTTCTTGTCATTCTTGTCAGTTACCTATGTCTTGTCATTCTTGTCAATCAACTATTGATGGTTTGGCGAGAGTCTGTATGAAGGCAGTTTGTTCAAAAGAGCAACATGCCACACTTGAGATGTCTAGTGATACTTTTTGAGGCTCCCTATGGTGGTAGATGGTATACTCCAGACATGAGTTACATATTCTAGCACTTTTGTTGGCGAAAACCATATTGTCTGTCACTTAAAAGGTTGTGTATCTCAAGGTAGCTCAGGATCTCGTAATGGACATATTTCTCCATAGTTTTGCTAATAACAGATAGAAGAGCTATAAGTCTGTAGTTAGAAGCCTTTCTTGGTTGTACTCGAGTAGTTTTCCAGGATTCAGGATTCAGGAGCACAAACCTTTAAGAGTAAAGCAGGTATTCCATCAAGGCCGCTTGCTTTGTTGGTATTTACAGCAGCAAAGACTTTCTGCACACGCTTAACCCTAAATGCGATATTTTTCATTGTGTAGGGATACTTCGTGGTGTAGGGAGCCCGTGGAATAGAAGCTAGCTTCATATTATCCGTTGGGTTAAGTGTCAAGTTCGAAAAGAACATTTTGGCAAAGAGTTCTGCCTTTCCTGTAGTTCAAGTTCAAGAATGAGTTCTTTGGGAGAAAAATATGGAGATTTTTAGGAGTTTGTTGCATATGAGGACCCTGTTGTAGGACTTGCGTCCTTTTCAGGGGATGGATGGAATGTTGGGAAGGAGTTAGCATCTGTCTATCATCGGCCCTGCTCTCACAAATCTTCCTCCTTTGTTCCTGGAGTTGGTCTTCTTTCTTCCGTTTCTTTCTTTGGTGATGGTTGAACGTGCCCAAAAGGTCATTTCTTTTTGGTGTGAGTGTAAGTGTGTGTAGGAGAGTAACCCACGTGGTGCAATGTGGGGTTGGAAGATTGACGTTGTGGCGTGTCTCCTCCGTCGTGGAGCTCTTCCATTTGGCAAGGACAAAGGGAACCACAGAAACCTTAGCCAAGAACCCATTTTTTTTCCTGTAGAGGACTTGACTATTAAGCCATCATCTGGTGTTAGTGAAGGGAACGAACTATTTGTAAAATTGTTATTAATATGTTTAGCGAGAGTTCAAAAGATAGTGAAAGGCCATTTTTTTATTACAAAAGTTTGACACTATTGACAGTTTGTTGTTATTAATTAAAGTGTTAACAAATGTTGAAATAAAGTTGTTTATAGTGTGTAAATTAAGTGTAAGAAGTGTTTGAATTACTTACTGCCCAAGGACTGGAAATATCTGTAAGTTTTAAAACTTTTTACCATACTTTTAAAGATATCTATCCCCATTTCTTTGAACCAATAAAATCGTTATACAAAGTGTATAATTGTCCTTCAAAGAACAAACTGCTTTATTCTTCATATTATTACGTTTCAGTTTATAAAGAAAATTTAAATTGAATGTAATTTTAAATAAACCGTGAAGGAGACCACTTCAATTCTACCAAACTCTTTAAGATTGTTTTTACTTGCTATATAATGACTTTTAGATATACATCTTTTGTATAGTATAAGATATTCGCTGTTTTTCTGACACTCAATGAAAAAGCGGAAATTCGTCAACCATTCATGGATGATTAATGATAAATTTAATTGTTAGTACTTCAAAAGAAGTTTATATAGATATATATAATCAAAACCTCTTTACAAAGTATTGTTACAGAAAACTGTAACATTGTTGTATGCTTTAAGCTCGCTGACGGATAACATATACCTTGTACTGACGAGGCCCAATAGACCGAAACCGGTCTACAAGTTATATTGTCCCTTCTAACTGCAAACCAGAATGGTTGGTTTAAAATTATCTATTAGATATGCCAACCCCGTTTGACTTTGAAGTGTAATGCAATATCCGTCGGGGCATATAGCCCGGGAAGTAGTTGTTTCTTCTTGGTTGAACGGTCATTGTCTTTGAAAATGTTTTTCAAAGCTTGTAAAGAGTAAGAATAATTTTATTATTTCTTTGATATCTATTAAAAACTTTTTACTGTTAAGTGCAAGGTGTCTTTTCGTTTATGTACAATGGAAAAACAGAGGAATAACTTGAAAATCTAGAAAATTGATAATCATGTGAAACTCGATACGATAGGATAAGATATTTGCTGTTAGTCTGCCACTCAATAAAAAAGAAAAAAATCGTCTTTACGGCGTCTTTAGTACACTTTGCGACGCACTAGGAAGCCGTGGTTTATACTTTGGGAATCACTGCTTTATATCTTATCCCAGTGTTTCAATTGAAGGTTAGGTAGAGCTTTTTATAAAACTAAAGCGTCGTTTAAAAATCGTAAAGTATCTACTGTTAAGATCTATCGTTTAAAAACTAATCTAGATTTTAATGGAAAACCTATGGATTGCTATAATTTTTTCTTTCTTAAACTTTTCACCTTACTTCTAAACTTTTAAAGCTATATCTATCCCATTTTTGAACCACAATTCTTATACAGATTATTTGCGCTTCAATGAAAAAACTGGTTCATTCTTCAAATTATTACGGATCAGTCTACCGTCTTATCAGTATATAAAGAGAAAATTTGAATTCAACACAACTTTAAAGAAACCTGAAAAGAGATCAATTCACTTCTAACAAACTCTTTCAAATTTTTTCTACTTACAATATAATCGGTTTTAGTTATCTACCTTTTGTGTAGTATAAGATATTCGCAGTTCTTCTGCCATTCAATAAAAAAGCGGAAATTCGTCAACCATTCATTGATGATTGATGGTAAATTAAATTGTTAATACTAGAAAAGAAGTACGTTTATATATTAATATCCTCATCCATTTAATACACATCCCTTCACAAATTAAATGAGTTTTTAGATCTAGTAATGCTCTCTTTTCGTCTATACGTGTTTATTTTAACAGTTACTTTAAATTTGACGTCTGTTTGGTTTCTGGTTACAGAAGAATTGTTAATGAACTAATCCATTCTGATTTGTGTCGTTTTTCTCAAAAGGAAAATCAAGATCTGTTAAAGATGGTCCTCAGAACACCTTTGTACTCATTGGTGCAGAAATTTCTACTACAACGAAGAGAATTAGTAAATATCTGTGCTTCCCTTTTTTTTATTCATTTGATGAAATAGGCCTTCCTATCTACAGACAGGAAGTCCATGGATACCACTGAACACACCAGACAAAATCATTATTTACAGATATAACTATTCTCTGGTCATCAGGGTTTTAGGGCAATGAGAAGGCTAATAAATTGGCTCGAGTAGGAGCTAGTAGCCCAATGATTGGTCTGGATTCAGTGGGGTTGCTAACACGTTCAGAAATGGAAGCTAGAGAAGACTCAAAAGTAGTGGAAACATCACCGGGCAATCGACAAGCCAAAGGAAATTTACTGCAGAGCTAAAGATATCTGTCGATACTACCAAGAGAAGAAGAAAACCGCTTTTCATGTCCTATGCCAATCTGAAGGCGTCTAGAATTGAGAGAGGAGAAACAAAAGAATTGTAAATGAACTAATCCATTCTGATTTGTGTCGTTTTTCTGAAAGGGAAAATAAAGATCTGTTAAAGATGATCCTCAGAACACCTTTGTACTCATTGGTGCAGAAATTTCTACCACAACAAAGAGAATAAGTAAATATCAGGTGCTTACTATTTCTTTTATTCATTTGACGAAATCGGCCTTCCTATCTACAGACAGGAAGACCATGCATACCACTGAACACACCAGACAAAGATTATTATTAACAAATATAACTGTTCTCTGGTCATCAGGGTTTTAGGGCAATGAGAAGGCTAATGAATTGGCTCAAGTAGGAGCTAGTAGCCCAATGATTTGTGTGGATTCGGTGGGGTTGCTGACACGTTTAGAAATGGAAGCTAGAGAAGACTCAAAAGTAGTGGAAACATCACCGAGCAATCGACAAGCCAAAGGAAATTTACTGCAGAGCTAAAGATATCTGTCGATACTACCAAGAGAAGAAGGAAACCGCTTTTCATGTCCTATGCCAATCTGAAGGCGTCTAGAATTGGGAGAGGAGAAACAGAAGAATTGTTAATGAACTAATCTTTTCTGATTTGTGTCGTTTTTTTCAAAGGGAAAATCAAGATCTGTTAAAGAAGGTCCTCAGAACACCTTTGTACTCATTGGTACAGAAAGTTCTACCACAACGAAGGGAATTAGTAAATATCAGGTGCTTACCATTTTTGTTATTTATTTGACCAAATAGGCCTTCGTATCTACAGATAGGAAGACCATGAATACCACTGAACACACCAGACAAAGATCATTATTTACAGATATAACTGTTCTCTGGTCATCAGGGTTTTAGGGCAATGAGAAGGCTGATGAATTGGCTCGAGCAGGAGCCAATGATTGGTCTGGATTCGGTGGGCTTGCTGACACGTTCAGAAATGGAAGCTAGAGAAGACTCAAAAGTAGTGGAAACATCACCGGGCAATGGACAAGCCAAAGGAAATTTACTGTAGAGCTAAAGATATCTGTGGATACTACCAAGAGAAGAGGGAAACCACTTTTTATGCCCTATGCCAATCTGAAGGCATCTAAAATTGAGAGAGAAGAAACAGATTGCTTCAAGTTACGTAAAGAGGCCACTGTGAAGACTATTAACTCTCATTAAAAGAGCAGGGCTAGACAAGTTGCTCTATTCATAACCAAGAGTTGATGGATGTTCACAATAGAATTGTAAAGCTCGCAGTGATAGCAAACCCAATGAATATCTATCTAATTATCTAGATTGCAATTTTAAAAGAGAATGTTGATCGTTTTTAGGTTTTAAAACCATTATAAATTGGGCTAATACGGTCAAAAGTAAATGTGTTTTAAGTTATGTATAAGTACTTCTTTGTAATATTAACTTCTACTTATAAGTAGCTAAGTATGCGCCGGAAACGCACAAATCACCATCCTGATAATGGCACGTGACATAAATATGAAAAAGGTCTCTACTAAGCAGTTGTCATGTTATCTGTGGGATTATGACGATAGAACAATGGAAAATATAAATCCGAGAATAGGATTTACCTTGAATATTTACATTTGTATTTGTCACGGCTGTTTGGGAATCTTTTAGAGTAGAAATTTTCTTATAAAATTCTTTTCTATACTGCATTGCAGTTTCAATAACCGTACTCGATATACATTATTATGTAAATTTCTGATTAGATTTTTACCTAACATTAGTTTTGATTTCTTATTTGTGTATAAACACGAACATTGCGTGATCAATGAACATGAACATTACTGGAAATATATTAACCCCAAATTATCTACACAGATATAATTTTCATATACGATTCATAGAGTATAAAGCTCTTTTTAGTAGAGATGGCACTATTTACGATTGTGTTTCATTTTCCCAAGTAAAAATAACAAATATTAGCTAGTCTATACCGGGGATGTCTCTTTATTAGTGACTAAAGAAAGAGACAAACCAGTAGTGTACTGATGAGCTCTAACTAGAGCGAAACACAGTGTCTACATTTTGGTTTTGCCCTTGAATGGACTAATTAATATTTATGTCTATATCGCAGTATTAAGTGCTTAGAGTTAGGAATTCTAACCATGCATCAATCTGGAATATATCGACAGCATGGCGCGAGTAAGGTTTTGTCATTTTTTCATGATTTTATGTATAAGACTGTCAAAAAACCACTCAATTAGTTTATTGTTATTTACCTTGCCAAGGTTCTATGAGATGCAAATCCACAAGAGTGCCATTTTTGGAGCAGAGATGGCGCTGCTTACGATTTTGTTTAACTTTCGTAAGTAAAAATAACAAATATTAGTGACTGAAGAGACAATCCAGTATTGTACTGATGAACTCTAACAGAGCGAAACACAGTGTCTAAATCTGTAATATATTGACAGCATAGCACGAGATACGTTTGTATTATTTTTTTATGATTTTATACATACATTAATAATCCAATTATATCATTAATAAATATAATTCATCTTAAAATCTAGTCCAATACTATTGCTCTACATTAAATTGGCCACTAAATTATTCAGGCCATAGAACTATTATCGGTAATAGGATTTTATACTACAAATCATTTAATACAGATTAACCAACGAACTGATTCCAATGACCATCAAAAACATCTGCTAGACATACATATATTTGTAAAGTATGTATAATGTAAAATTCAATCAGGAAATAACTAAAAATGATTTCATACCCGATTCGAATTTGAACAAAAACAGTGTTGACTTTCGGAATTTAGGCGAAAATAATTTTCAGTCGAAAGGAATTTAATTTCTCAACTCTGGAATTTGATATCTGAGATATTAAATTAAAGATTATTCAGTTTTAGTATTTTTCTTTTTTTTTGTCTAACTAGGTTTACTAATGACTTGCTGACCCAGTAAACTTTTTCCCTTTTCCCTTTTTAGTCTAGTCAACAAGTTCAAAAACGTGTTAAATAGAAATAAAGCTCCTAAAAATATGTGCCATAGCTCATTTAATTCGGAATGACGTCTAGAAAAATGTTTTTTAAGGGTATATTAGCACATAAAAAATTGCGATTATTATTAACAAAATAAGATAAAAAAAAGGTATTTAGTTTTTCGTTAATAACTTTTAAAATAATGACATTTAAGGAATTTTGAATAAAGATCCTGAAAGAGGAGAAAATTTCCAATAAAAAAGTCCCAACTGCCGGAACTCTATCTCCATTATTTATAATTTTAATTTGACGTTGAAAATAGTGCTCCGCTCGGCTTTTACAGCATTCGCGCGCTGCCGCTAAACGGGGTTTATCAGATAAAATATTTTTTTTATGACATAAAATGTGATTTTAAAAATTTGAAAAAATTCCAGTATTTTCCTAACACTTGAAAGAATCTAATTCAGTTGGAAAAATCATTTTGTCATCATTTTTCAATAAGTTATTCAATTGTTAACAAACAAATTTTTTCCTAATCTCTGTTGGCATAAACAATGGGATAAAAGTTATAAATAATTGGCCTAAAAATTTGAAAATTCGTGGAGCCCTTTTCATATATATACTTTACAAGATTCTGGTATAAATTTTCATAAAAGTTTATTAATTTGTTAATTATGATTTTTTATAACTATTGCAAAATGAAATTGTTTGTTAACAATTAAATAACCTATTGAAAAATAGTGACAAAATCATTTTTCCAACTGAATTAGATTCTTTCAAGTGTTAGGAAAATACTGGAATTTATTAAAATTTTTAAAATCACATTTTATGTCATAAAAAAAATATTTTATCTGATAAACCCCGTTTAGCGGCAGCGCGCGAATGCTGTAAAAGCCGAGCGGAGCACTATTTTCAACGTCAAATTAAAATTATAAATAATGGAGATAGAGTTCCGGCAGTCAGGACTTTTTTATTGGAAATTTCCTCCTCTTTCAGGATCTTTTTTCAAAATTCCTTAAATATCATTATTTTAAAAGTTATTAACGAAAAACTAAATACCTTTTTTTTTTATCTTATTTTGTTAATAACAATCGCAATTTTTTGTGTGCTAATATACCCTTAAAAAACATTTTTCTAGACGTCATTCCGAATCGAATGAGCTATGGCACATCTCTGGATCTGGAAATTTGGGAGGGGCGAGCTAGTGCTCAGCCAGCACTGAGGCCACATATGACCCATTGTGCATCCTCCCGTGTGTAGGGATATCCTCACCTCAGGATGTCACCAGGCCTATTGATTTAAAATAGGTGATGAGGCTCCCGAGGGGGATCTCCCTGACATCGGCTGGTGTAAGCCAATACTCGCCCAACACGGATCTTCTGATTTCAGAAAAAGCAGAGCAGTCATACATAATGTGTTCTACTGTTTCCTCTTCTTGTTCGCAGCCTCTGCATAGCGGCGATTCTGTTAGTTTCATCCTAAAGAGATGTTGTCGCAATTGGCAGTGATCTGTCAGGATTCCCACAGCTGTTCGGAGATTTTGTCTGGTCAATGCCTTAAATTTTTTTGCTGTTTCCTCGCCAGGATGAGGTAATAACTCTCTGGCCAGTCTACAGTTCGTAGTTTCATCCCAGCACTGTATAAATTTTTGATGAGAGTGCTGTTTAATAAGGTCCACGACTGCGGACAATGTTAGCTTGGTAGACGGGCGAGGGCTAACATATCTGTAGCCCGCAGCCCTCTTTGCTAAATTGTTCGCAATGCGGTTGCCTTTAGAGTTCCCATGTCCTTTGATCCAGCTGAGAGTGACCACGTTATTCTGGCTGGCCTCAGTTAGAGATTGGTGACATTCTAGTACTAAACTTGAAGTGAAACGTGGTCTATTTAAGGTCAGTAGTGCTTGTCGGCAGTCTGTATATATATTTATTTATATTCCTGCCTGTGATGTTCCTATTGATTAATTCTTTTGCAGCTATGGTTATGCCTGTGAGTTCTGACTGAACCACACTTGACAAGCCATCCATAGCCCATTTTGTTTTTAGGCTTAAGGATCTAGAGTAAATTCCACATCCCACACCTTGCTTTGTTTTTGATCCATCCGTATATACGCTCAGAGCGTTCACTACGTTGGGGTCTGCTGTCTTGTTTGTAGGGTTTGTCAAAGACAAATCTTGGTGCGACGGCATCCGTGACTGCCTGTAAGAGTGGTACCACTTTTATCGATTCCCTCCACAGACTATCCCTATAGGTGCCAGTCCCTACAGTGGGTTCGATATCAACCGTGCGAAAGCGTACCATGGTCATCAATGCGACCTCCTTAACAAATATATCAAGGGGGGTGACTTCCATTGCGCTGGTCGGTGTGCTTCGCATGGCTCCTGTTACGAGAAGGCATGCTGATCTTTGAATTTGGTTTAATTTTTTGATAGCTGTCGTTTGTTTCACTTTAGGCCACCACACGACAGCACCATATGTTAGCATAGGTCTTATGATTGCCGTGTAGATCCACATGGTGACCTTGGGGGATAATCCCCAGGTCTGTCCTATGGTTCGGCGGCATTGCTCATAAGATATAAATGCTTTTTAACTCTGCTTTCTATGTGTGAGTTCCACGTCAGCTTGCTGTCGAGGATAATACCTAAGTATTTCACTTCTGTAGCAAAGCTTAATTTAACGTCGAAAAGACTGGGTGCGTTTAAGCCCCTAGGTTTCGTTTTCTTTGTGAAAAGAACTATCTCTATCTTTTTGGGGTTAATAGACAGCGATTGTTCTTTGCACCATGTCTCTAAAGTTCTGAAAGCCACTTGCATTCTGTCGCAAAGGGTGCTTTCAAACTTTCCTGTTGGCAGAATAACAATGTCGTCTGCGTAGGCTACTGTATAGATTTTGTCATGTTCATTGAGGCGGTGAATTAGGCTGTCTAGAACAATGTTCCACAGTAGAGGTGATAAAACCCCTCCCTGTTGGCCGCCCCTCGTAATCTTGCCTCGTACCTTGACTTCATTTACAGTTATTTCTATTGCACGCATGGAGAGCATGCTGAGAATCCATCCGCTTACTGTTGTAGGTACATTTCGATCAGTAAGCGAGTGCATTATTTTAGGGAACGTGGTTTTGTCGAAAGCTCCCTTGATATCTATGAATACGCCCAGGGTGGACTCTTTCTTGTCCAATGGTCGCTCGATCTGACCAACCACATGATGTAGGGCCGTATCGGTGGATTTCCCTGTTGTGTATGCATGTTGGTTGGGATGCAGTGGTTTGGTGTTAATCACTGTATCCCTTATGTACCTTCCATTTAGCCTCTCTAGCGTTTTTAATAAGAATGATGTAAGGCTAATAGGCCGGTAAGCTTTTGGAATGGAGTAATCCATTCTTCCAGGTTTTGGTATGAAGACAACCTTTACTTCTCTCCACATCTTCGCTAGGGAAGCTCTGAATATTTGCACTAGGTGAGGAAGAAGTTCCTCCAGACCCCACTGCAGCAGGGCTGGATAAATTCCGTCCATTCCCGGTGATTGGCTATGGCACATATTTTTAGGAGCTTTATTTCTATTTAACACGTTTTTGAACTTGTTGACTAGACTATTTCTCCATTTGTTTCTCGTTTTTCTATTGATTTATCATATTTTTGTCTCTCTCCAGGTTTTTACTTTTTTCTTCCTTGTTTTTTGTAATTTTTCCGGTTTTATCATTTTTTAATTTTTTATTATTTTCTACACATTAATTGCGACACCTTACGGAGCGTCATAGTACTTAATTAAATAAAATTGTTCGTTCAAATATATCAAATATAAACTGCGCCACCTTACGGTGGCGTCCTAGTACTTAATTTAGTAATTATCATTTTTCCGCATTTTTATTTTCGTGTATTTTCTTATTTTCTCTTTCCTCCAATATTTTTGCTACTTTTTAATGTTTTTCTAATTTTTCCTGTTAACTGCACCACCTTACGGTGGCGTGTAGGACATATTTTAAAAAACAATAAAGTACTTTAAGCCTATATAGTTTTGTCCTTATGGCTATATGCAAAACTAAACAAACAACCTGCGTATAACCAAAAAAAGATTCATCAGAAGTTCCTCCATTAAAGCAGATTCTTCTACAGTGCTATTCTATATATGAATTTTTCTAAAAAAATATATTTAGGTATGTAGATATTGTAGATTATCTAAATTGTTTACTCTTTTAAACAGTAAACAAACAATTTTATCGGCACCTTGTTTATTGACCTCGCTTTCTTTACGTTCAACCCAAGCGTTATAAAACAAATAAATAGGGATGAAAAATGATTGATTGATACGAGAAATGGCTTTTTATAATAGATCATATTTCAAACTTTGCTTTTTTATATAGGACAAGGGTTAATGGATATTACACCAAATTACACAATCGTGTAGGTAGGTGTAGAAGAAAGGGTAGGAAAGAGTTTTTTTTTTGATAGTCTGTGGACACGTGTTTCGCTCTACTTAGAGCTCATCGGTAC
Source organism: Altica lythri (assembly GCA_964028335.1). Lineage (NCBI taxonomy): Eukaryota > Metazoa > Arthropoda > Insecta > Coleoptera > Chrysomelidae > Altica > Altica lythri. Next base: position 7,356,533 of record OZ034809.1, read on the forward strand.
AGTATAAGTTTGTCTCTGTCAAAAAAAAACGCTCCGTTCGTTTATTATTTACCTTGCCTAAGGTTTATATTATATGCAAACCGAAAACATTTTTGGATCAGAGATGGCAGTACTTGCGATTGGTTTATACTTTCGCAATACTTGTACATTAAATACTGACCAGTCTATACCGGGAATGTCTCTTCATTAGTGACTAAAGAGACAAACCCATAGGTACTGTACTGATGAGCTCTAACTAGAGCGAAACACGTGTCTACAGTTAGTTTAGGCATAAACAAACTGTATATATAAGACTGCCAAAAACGCTCAGTTTGTTGATTATTTACCTTGCCTAAGGTTTTATATGATATGCAAAGCGACCACAAGAGAGCCATTTTTGGATCAGAGATGGAGGTACTTGCGATTGGTTCATAATTTTGCAACACACCGAACATTCCAGCAGTTCAATCGGAAATGACTGATATCGTATTCCGTCAGCGTCCTGTCAACCGAATTCTTAAAGGGCGCGATGTCAGGAAGGCTTCTGGTCCAGATGAAATTCCTATTATAGTGCTCAAGGAATGCGCTGATGAGCTAACACCAATATTTTGTAGACTTTTTAACCTATCCTACAAAAAAGGAATATTTCCATCTTGCTGGAAGAAGGCAAGAGTTCAGCCTATACCAAAGAAAGGCAAGAAAACCATGCCAAACAACTATCGACCTGTCGCATTGCTTTCAGTTATATCAAAAGTGATGGAGAAAGCTATTAACCAACAACTTCTAAAGTACCTAGAGGGCCTTAATATTATCAGCGACCATCAGTACGGCTTTCGTAAGTCCAGATCAACAGGAGACCTCCTAGCATATGTCACCCATCTTTGGAGCAACGCAGTCGAACATCATGGGGAGTCCCGGGCTATTGCACTGGACATTTCTAAAGCATTTGATCGTGTCCGGCACGAGGGGCTCCTAAGTAAACTGCGATCCTACGGTATGCCCGGTCGATTCTGTTCATGGCTTTCTAGCTTTCTTCAGGACCGTTCTCTGCAAGTGGCGATTGACGGGTTTCTCTCGGACACTTTTACCATCAATGCTGGTGTTCCTCAGGGGTCCATATTATCCCCAACCCTCTTTTTACTATACATTAACGACCTTCTAACGAAGACAGAAAATCCAATTTATAGCTTTGCTGACGACAGCACACTTATCTCATCGTTTACTCTGAATTCTCGAACATCGGCTGCTGACGCACATCTTCGCAGACAGCATGAAGTATCACGACTCAATAAAGACCTGGAAGAAATTTTGTCTTGGGGTGACAGTAACCAAGTCGAATTTAACGCTAAAAAAACCCAGGCAGCAGTTTTCTCTAAGAAGGTTAACATTGCAGAACCAGATATAGTCATGGCAGGACACGCAATTCCACTGGCTTCGTCTATTAACTTACTGGGTGTCAATCTGGGAGGAGATATGTCTTGGCATAATCACGTGGTAACAATCGCCAGGACAGCTTCTCAGAAACTCGGAGTACTTTTCCGTACCAAAAAGCTGTATACACCACAACAACTTTTGACACTCTACAAAGCCCAGATTCGACCATCACTGGAATACTGCTCTCATGTCTGGAGTTCTGCACCGAAGCATACCCTTCGGTTGTTGGATTCCATCCAAAGGAGAGCCATTCGCCTGATCGGTGACCATGAGCTAACCAAGAACCTCGACAGCTTAGAACATCGAAGACAGGTTGGTGATTTGACCCTCTTTTACAAATATTTTCATGGCAAGTGTTCTACTGACATTGCCCGCTTGATTCCACCTAGAGCAATTCATAGCAGAAATACACGACAAACCACTTCCGCCCATCCCTATGTGGTTCAACTTAATACTCCTCGAACATCATTGTTTAAGAACTCTTTCTTCTGGAGGACATCCTCTTTGTGGAACGGCCTTTCTGAGGCCGTATTTCCCACCGAATATAACCTTCAACGATTCAAGAACAACGTGAACCGCTTTTTTCGCACACGCACCGCTCTCAGAGCGCCTTAAAGGAATTTTCCTGCAGTGTTTGTGCTTGACCATAAAAAAAAAACATTTACATTAAATACTGACCAGTCTATACCGGGGATGTCTCTTCCTTAGTGACTGAAGAGACAAACCTATAGGTACTGATGAGCTCTAACTAGAGCGAAACACGAGAGAGATATATATGAAAATTAATGATATTAGCGTTAGAATTGTATTCACATTTAACTGCAATGTGGTATAAAATATATAGAACAATCTACAAATAGATGCTGATAACATAAGTCAATTTAGTTAGGATATTTCCTAAAATAAAACTAATGCAACTCGAAATAAAAGATAAATTATTCATTGCAATTATAACAAAAGTTCATCATCATCTGCGGTTGATATCTGTTGCATATAAACTGACCCATTTTCACTAATAATTAATTCTCATTCGAATGATCTCATGCAAACCGAACATAAATGTTTCATACCAGCAATCTGTTTATCCGTATTCAGAATAATAACAGGCGCCTTCCTTAACACCAAACGCGCTATATTTATAAATAGAATAGATTTTCAATACCTACGTATAATAATATAATTTAATGGTGGATGATATTAATATGCTTCAATAAATTTAATCGTTAAATGAGTATAGTATTGGTAGAATATCAAAGAAGTCTGATTAAAAGTAAGTAGCATTAAAACAGAATTGATTTTGTACATATACCAGGTGAGCTGAAAGTGCGTAGGATGACACAAACACAGATGGCGTTAGATACCGGGCACTAGGTACCTCGCGGAGGATCGCCGACGTGATATTTGCATTCAGCAACCCCAAAAACTTCGAGAAAACAAGTTTCAACAAATTATCATAAAACTTTAGGTAAAGACGTAAATACCAGGCACAGGGTTACCTCGTGGAGAAATGCTAAAGTTATATTTGTAATCAGCGACCTCAAAAACTCTGGGGTAAGAAATTTAATCACTGATATTCATAAAACTCCAAAAGAAAGAGTGAATAATGGGAACTAGGTACCTCGTGGAGAAACGGTGACGTGATATTTGTAGTCAGCGACCTCTAAAACTCCAGGATAACAAGTTTCAACGAATTTTTATAAAACTCCTAGTGAAGACTTAGATACCGTGCAATAGGTACCTCGTGGAGAATCGCCGACGTGATATATGCATTAAGCAACCCCAAAAATTCGAGAAAAACAAGTTTCAACAAATTATTACAAAAATTTAGGTGAAGACGTAAATACCGGGCATCAGGTACCTCTTGGAGGAATGCTGACGTTATATTTTTGTATTCAGAGACCTCAAAAACTCTGGGGTAACAAATTTTCTCACGGATGTTTATAAAACTTCCAAAGAAAGAGTAAATACTGGGCACCAGGTACCTCGTGCGGAGAAACGGTGATGAGATATTTGTATCCAGCGACCTCAAAAACCCCGTGGTAACAAGTTTCAACGAGTTTTAGAACGAATTTTCATAAAACTCCAGGAATCGACGTAAATAACGGGCACCAGATACCTCGTGGAGGAATGCTGACGTTATATTTGTATTCAGCGACCACAAAAACCTTGGGATATCAAATTTTATCTCGGATATATATAAAATTCCAGAAGAAAGAGTAAATACTGAGCACCAGGTATCTATTGAAGAAACGGTGACGTTATATTTGTATTCAGCGACCTCAAAACCCCCTGGTAACAAGTTTTATGAGAAATTTTTATAAAACTCCAGGAGAAGACGTAGATACCAAGTACATCATAAAGGAATGTCGACGTAAAATTTGCGGTAGCGCCCTTAAAAACCTCTGGATAACAAATTTTATGACGAATTTTTATAAAATTCCAGGAAAAGACGTAAATACCGAGCACCAGGTACCTCGACGACGTGATATTTGTGTACAGCCACCTTAAAAACCTCTGGATAATAATTTTCAACAAATTTTATGACGAATTGTGATAAAACTCCAAGAAAAGACATAGATTTCGGGCACCAGGTACCTCTTGCAGGATCTACTACGTGATATTCGTGTACAGCCACCCTAAAAACCTCTGGATAACAAGTTTCAACAAATTTTATTAAGAATTGTGATAAAACTCCAGGAAAAGACATAGATTCCGGGCACCAGGTACCTCTTGCAGGATCCACTACGTGATATTTGTGTACAGCCACCCTAAAAACCTCTGGATAATAAGTCTCAACAAATTTTATGAAGATGTTTTAAAAAAGTCTAGGAAAATACGTAAATGCCGAGCACCAGGTACTTTGACGACGTGATATTTGTGTACAGCCACCTTAAAAACCTCTGGATAACAAGTTTCAATAAATTTTATGACGAATTTTGATAAAACTCCAGGAAAAGGCATAGATACCGGTCACCAGGTATCTCTTACAGAATCCACGACATGATATTTGTGTATAGCCACCCTAAAATCCTCTGGATAACAAGTTTCAACAAATTTTATGACAAATTTTTATAAAACTCCACAAAAAGACGTAAATACCGAGCACCAGATACCTCGATGACGTGATATTTGTGTACAGCTACCTTAAAAACCTCTGGATAACAAGTTTCAACAAATTTTATAACGAATTGTGATAAAACTCCAGAAAAAGACATAGATACCGGCCACCACGTACCTCTTGCATGATCGACTACGTGATATTTTTGTACAGCCACCCTAAAAACCTCTGGATAACAAGTTTCAACAAATTTTATGAAGATATTTTAAAAAACTCCAGGAAAAGACGTAAATATCGAGCACTTGGTACCTCAACGACGTGATATTTGTGTACAGCCACCTTAAAAACCTCTGGATAACAAGTTTCAACAAATTTTATTAAGAATTGTGATAAAACTCCAGCAAAAGACATAGATTCCGGGCACCAGGTACCTCTTGCAGGATCCACTACGTGATATTTGTGTACAGCCACCCTAAAAACCTCTGGATAATAAGTCTCAACAAATTTTATGAAGATGTTTTAAAAAAGTCTAGGAAAATACGTAAATGCCGAGCACCAGGTACTTTGACGACGTGATATTTGTGTACAGCCACCTTAAAAACCTCTGGATAACAAGTTTCAATAAATTTTATGACGAATTTTGATAAAACTCCAGGAAAAGGCATAGATACCGGTCACCAGGTACCTCTTACAGAATCCACGACATGATATTTGTGTATAGCCACCCTAAAATCCTCTGGATAACAAGTTTCAACAAATTTTATGACGAATTTTTAAAAAACTCCACAAAAAGACGTAAATACCGAGCACCAGATACCTTGATGACGTGATATTTGTGTACAGCTATCTTAAAAACCTCTGGATAACAAGTTTCAACAAATTTTATGACGAATTTTGATAAAACTCCAGGAAAAGGTATAGATACTGGTCACCAGGTATCTCTTACAGGATCCACGACATGATATTTGTGTATAGCCACCCTAAAATCCTCTGGATAACAAGTTTCAACAAATTTTATGACGAATTTTTAAAAAACTCCTGGAAAATACGTAATACCGAGCACCAGATACTTTGACGACGTGATATTTGTGTACAGCCACCTTAAAAACCTCTGGATAACAAGTTTCAATAAATTTTATACCGAATTGTGATAAAACTCCAGGAAAAGACATAGATACCGGCCACCACGTACCTCTTGCAGGATCGACTACGTGATATTTTTGTACAGCCACCCTAAAAACCTCTGGATAACAAGTTTCAACAAATTTTATGAAGATATTTTAAAAACTCCAGGAAAAGATGTAAATATCGAGCACTTGGTACCTCTTCGACGTGATATTTGTGTACAGCCACCTTAAAAACCTCTGGATAACAAGTTTCAACAAATTTTATGAAGATATTTTAAAAAATTTGAGGAAAACACGTAAATATCGAGCACTTAGTACCTCTACGACGTGATATTTGTGTACAGCCACCTTAAAAACCTCTGGATAACAAGTTCAACAAATTTTATTAAGAATTGTGACAAACCTCCAGGAAAAGACATAGATTCCGGGCAACAGGTACCTCTTGCAGGATCGACTACGTGATATTTGTGTACAGTCACTTTAAAATCCTCTGGATAACAAGTTTGAACAAATTTTATGACGTATTTTGATAACACTCCAGAAAAAGACGTAAATAGCGAGCACCAGATACCTCGATGACGTGATATTTGTGTACAGCCACCTTAAAAACCTCTGGATAAAAAGTTTCAACAAATTTTGTGACGAATTCTCATAAAGCTCCTAGAGAAGACTTGGATATCTGACACAAAGTACCTTATGGAGTACCGACGACTTGATTTTTGTGTTCATCGACCAAAAAGAGACAAACCTATACTGTACTGATGAGCTCCAACTAGAGCGAAACACGTGTCTACAGTTTGGTTTTCCTACGTCTTCCGATACCTAGTCACCATTCATTTTGACCATTAAAAGGTTTTCATCTAATTCTTTTTCTCTCATTTCTCGATTTATGCCTTTTCTCCAACTAAATCTGGGTCTTCCTCTTTTATATCATCTACTATTGTGTGCTTCACCTTCATTATTTTTTTTATTCTGTTGTTGGTTACGCTTTTTAATCTTTATTTTCCTGCTTAGCGCCTCCAGAAATTCATCTCTCCTGCTTCAAGTTTTCTCTTTGTATCTTTTGAACACAAACAAAAAATTTCATCAAAATCGGTCAAGTCGTTTAAGAGGAGTTTAGTGACAAAAATGATATATTATCTAAACTAAGAACACTAATACATACAAAATTGGTCAGTGATGGTTTTTAAAGTGACAAATAAATAATTTAGTAGTGTACTAACGAATTAATTGTTATATTACTAAACTTGGCAAGAACTCGCTCCATCTGGCACTCCATATGATTAAAATTTGCGAAGCTTTAACGTCAATGGCCACATTGTTTTAATTAAAACAAAACCATCAACTCTCGGCTCTGTTATCTGTTTCTATGCAGAGCAACGTTTTCTTTAATTGCTCCCCAGATTCTTGCTAGTATATAAAAAACTTTAGTTGAGTGCTTAACTATTCCATTTAAGAAAATTGCAATTTTTAATTTAAAAAAATTCTTATCTTGTCAAAGATGCGCTCTTCTCGAGAATCTCGAGTGATTATCTTATTAACTTTAAATTATTTGTATGGATATTGTTCATTATAAAAATTACTTTGTTTATTAAGAGTTTTTATTCTACTACAAAATTTTCTTCAAACTTTTTAGTTTAACCCTGTATATCTCAAAAACCATAAAAGGTATTAAAAAAGTGAAAAGTGTTATGAAAAATATAAAAATTTTTCTATAAATTTGCAAATTTTTATTAAAATTAATTACAGAGAAATATTGAAAATTTAAGGGAGAGACTGACTATGTTCTTTTTTTTGTTGTTGATTTTTGATTTTCTTTAAACTTTTTAGTTTAACCCTGTATATCTCAAGAACTATAAAAGGTATTAAAAAAGTGAAAATTGTTATGAAAAACATAAAAACTTTTCTATAAATTTGCAAATTTTTATTAAAATTAATTACAGAGAAATATTAAAAATTTAAGGGAGAGACTGACTATGTTCTTTTTTTTGTTGTTGATTTTTGATTTTCTTTAAACTTTTTAGTTTAACCCTGTATATCTCAAGAACTATAAAAGGTATTAAAAAAGTGAAAAGTGTTAAGGAAAATATAAAAACTTATCTATAAATTTGCAAATTTTTATTAAAATTAATTACAGAGAAATATTGAAAATTTAAGGGAGAGACTGACTATGTTCTTTTTTTTGTTGTTGATTTTTGATTTTCTTTAAATTTGTTAGTTTAACCCTGTATATCTCAAGATCTATAAAAGATATTAAAAGAGTGAAAAGTGTTATGGAAAATATAAAGATTTTTCTATAAATTTGCAAATTTTTATTAAAATTAATTACAGAGAAATATTGAAAATTTAAGGGAGAGACTGACTATGTTCTTTTTTTTTGTTGTTGATTTTTGATTTTCTTTAAACTTTTTAGTTTAACCCTGTATATCTCAAGATCTATAAAAGATATTAAAAGAGTGAAAAGTGTTATGGAAAATATAAAGATTTTTCTATAAATTTGCAAATTTTTATTAAAATTAATTACAGAGAAATATTGAAAATTTAAGGGAGAGACTGACTATGTTCTTTTTTTATGTTGTTGATTTTTGATTTTCTTTAAACTTTTTAGTTTAACCCTGTATATCTCAAGAACTATAAAAGGTATTAAAAAAGTGAAAAGTGTTATGGAAAATATAAAAAAATTTCTATAAATTTGCAAATTTTTATTAAAATTAAATACAGATAAATATTGAAAATTTAAGGGAGAGACTGACTATGTTCTTTTTTTTTGTTGTTGATTTTTGATTTTCTTTAAACTTTTTAGTTTAACCCTGTATATCTCAAGATCTATAAAAGATATTAAAAGAGTGAAAAGTGTTATGGAAAATATAAAGATTTTTCTATAAATTTGCAAATTTTTATTAAAATTAATTACAGAGAAATATTGAAAATTTAAGGGAGAGACTGACTATGTTCTTTTTTTATGTTGTTGATTTTTGATTTTCTTTAAACTTTTTAGTTTAACCCTGTATATCTCAAGAACTATAAAAGGTATTAAAAAAGTGAAAAGTGTTATGGAAAATATAAAAAAATTTCTATAAATTTGCAAATTTTTATTAAAATTAAATACAGATAAATATTGAAAATTTAAGGGAGAGACTGACTATGTTCTTTTTTTTTGTTGTTGATTTTTGATTTTCTTTAAACTTTTTAGTTTAACCCTGTATATCTCAAGAACTATAAAAGGTATTAAAAAAGTGAAAAGTGTTATGGAAAATATAAAGATTTTTCTATGGATTTGCAAATTTTTATTAAAATTAATTACAGAGAAATATTGAAAATTTAAGGGAGAGAATGACTATGTTCTTTTTTTTGTTGTTGATTTTTGATTTTCTTTAAACTTTTTAGTTTAACCCTGTATATCTAAAGATCTATAAAAGGTATTAAAAAAGTGAAAAGTGTTATGGAAAATATAAAAACTTTTCTATAAATTTGCAAATTTTTATTAAAATTAATTACAGAGAAATATTGAAAATTTAAGGGAGAGACTGGCTATGTTCTTTTTTTGTTGTTGTTGATTTTTGATTTTCTTTAAACTGTTTAGTTTAACCCTGTATATCTCAAGATCTATAAAAGGTATTAAAAGAGTGAAAAGTGTTATGGAAAATATAAAAATTTTTCTATAAATTTGCAAATTTTTATTAAAATTAATTACAAAGAAATATTAAAAATTTAAGGGAGAGACTGACTATGTTCTTTTTTTTGTTGTTGATTTTTGATTTTCTTTATACTTTTTAGTTTAACCCTGTATATCTCAAGATCTATAAAAGGTATTAAAAGAGTGAAAAGTGTTATGGAAAATATAAAGATTTTTCTATAAATTTGCAAATTTTTATTAAAATTAATTATAGAGAAATATTGAAAATTTAAGGGAGAGACTGGCTATGTGCTTTTTTTTGGTGATTTACGATTTTCTTCAAACTTTTTAGTTTAACCCTGTATATCTTAAAAACCATAAAAGTTATTAAAAAAGTGAAAAGTGTTATGGAAAATATAAAAACTTTTCTATAAATTTGCAAATTTTTATTAAAATTAATTACAGAGAAATATTGAAAATTTAAGGGAGGGACTGACTATTTTCTTTTTTTTTTGTTGTTGATTTTTGTAAATCTTAAAAGATTAAGCGAGTCACTGTCTGCAGGTATTGTCATAGGTTCTCGAAAAAGGCTCTAGCAATTTCGTTAAAATTTAAAATATAGTTACACACTGGGGCCAAAAATCTATCTAGTTGGGTACCACGTATGGGAAAATTCGTTTTTTCCATTTTTTTTACCCAAAATCATTTAGGGTTTCGTCCTCTTCCTCACAAAATCTACAATTTTCTTCATCTACCAACCTTAGTTTCTAGAAAAATCCCTAATATCGTGCAGTGATAAAATTCTATGTTTTGGAAGGTTTATCAGCATACAAAAATGGTATAAGTGTTAAAGGAATCTGCTCCTTCATTTCCAACTGTGCCTCGATGGGTTTTAGAGTCCAAAAAGTGCAACAACTCTATAAATTTGTTTGAAATTTTTCAGAAAGTATACAAACAAGAATAAATTAAATGACATTAAAGAGAAATTGTTGTGTTATAAAAAAATTCTCTGTAATGTCCATGGACTGAATTAAGTTAGTAGCCCTGTCAAATAATAATTTTGAAAGACAATATGAAAGCTATTGTTTGATTTAAAAAAATAATCATCCCAAATTACAAACGAGAAACGGGAAAAGTAAACAATTACAGGTGCTCGCTTTTGTTTACTATTTCCATTTCCCTTTCCAAATAGTTTAGAAACTGTTTACATGCCCGACATATGGTTGGAATCTGTTAAACTTACAACCTTGTAGAAAGTTTATAATAGAACTAAAAGTTGTTCATACAATTACGAGTTTACTCAGAGATAACTTTGAACTTGGATTTTGATTTAATATGATTTAGAAACTGAGCTTCAAATAAAATGAACGATTTATGTGGTAACGTTTTTCTATTATGTTTTTATATACTTTTGTAAGTTAATAATTCTTTTGCAGAGCTTAATACGAGGATCACTATTTATATTTATAAGCTTAATAGTAAAAAAAAGTTATTGAAAATGGTTTTACTGTTTTTTAAAATGCATTAATAGTCGTTTCAGTGGCCAAAAATCGTTGTTCGCACAATTTATTCTTGAGGCACTGACACAAAAAATGTCATCAGGTGACAAATCAGGACTGAAGGATGATCCGAGATTTTTAAATAGCCCACTATAATATCTTGAATCCACGACTCGATCTCCACCTACCCACTGAGTGACGTTCGCAATTGGTGACCTTCTGACTCTCCGTTTCTGTTTCTTTGTCTCCATCATTAGATAAATCAATCTAACCATTTTCTTTAACAATTTTATTAACGCCTTAGAAAGCGGAGAAATTATTGGTACAATATTATATAGTAAACTGACGATGTTTAATAAATTCATATCAGCTCTGTATACAAGAACGAAAGTTGGCTTAATTTAGTTACTGACCACTATAACATCTTGAATCCACGACTCGCTCTCCACCTAAACCCTGAGAAACTTCAAAATTGGTGACCTTCCGACTCTCCGTTTTTGTTTGTTTGTATCCATTATTAGATAAATCAATCTATAATTTTTTATCACTTTTATTAACACCTTAGAAAGCGGAGAAAGAATACAATAGTATGTAGTAAACTGACGATGTTTAATAAATTTATATTAACACTGTATACAAAAACAAAAGTTGGTTTAATTTGGTTACTGACCACTATAACATCTTGAATCCACGACTCGCTCTCCACGTACGACTAAATTCATATCAGCCCTGTATACAAGAACAAAAGTGATATATGTGATAAATGACTTATTTTCTTTCCCAAAACTATAAATTATAAAATCAAACCAGTGCAATATTTCAAAAATATCTAAATAATTCATATCCACGTCTTTCCGTGCACGAAACTAATTTTTTTTTTCAACGAAAATATGATAAATATTTTAACTGAAATCGGTCCTGGTGTAAGCCAGAACGGAACATACAACACGAGAAAGAAAAGTAGATTAATGTTTTCGTAGAATAGAAAAGCGGCTATGTGTCGAGAAAAATTAAAACTTTCCTTAAAGTTTATAACTTATAACCTACTCACTTCAAGTAAGAATTTTGTTCGCTTTTTTTTAGTTTTTTAAGTATTGTAATTAGTAAGGTTCAGTTTTACGTCGACAGATGTGTTGAAGTTATTTTTATTATACATTTTTGCTACCAACAGTATAAAATGACAACTGTCAAATTTTAACTTTTAAATGTCTCCTGCCAAATGTTAATTATCAGATGTTAACTGTCAATTATCAAATACGAGTCCGTATGAGCACCTCATAAATCATACATCTACTCCAAACAACATTATCTAGCTAGAACTGCTGCTGTCAAATGTCTACTGTCAGCTGTCAAGTATCAAAAGTCAACTGTCAAGTTTTAAATGTCAAATGTCACCTATCAAATTTTGCTCGCTTTTTTAGTATTGTAAGTATAGTAATTAGTAAGGTTCAGTTTTAAGTCGACAGTTATTTCAATTTTTGAAGTTATACTTCTATTCGGACACTCTGTGGAATGAATTAGTGTGTAGCTAAATGGGAAAAATCATTAAATATGTAATGGTGTGAGTAAGAGAGAGACAGAATCACATATAAGGTATATTGTTCGGTAAAAACAATGATGAAATATTTACTACATGTTATTAGTCATCACCATAAGTCCTTTGAATACCGTTTAAACATTCATTGTATTGAAAAGAGATAGATATACAACAAACAGTCTGAGCTATTGTTATTGTATTACATTGACGTATCGCATTATGTTTGACATATTATTTTATAATTCTGTCCAGTAAGTATACATATTAAGTTTAGTATTTTATATTAATAATAATATTCAGTAAAGAGTATTGTATTGTAGTCTAAAATACCGTCACATGGTTGCATTATATCCTTCACTATGCTTTTGAGTCGAAGGCATGCGTGTGAGTTAAAACCTGTTCCTACAAAGTTACTGAAAAGTGCAGTTCAAAGTGCGTTAAAATTTTGTAAAAGTGTGTACCTATATGTTGTTAGAAAATGTTTTGCATTGTTTTCTAGTGTTTTAAAATCTGTAATAGCCCACGGTAAGCAAATCGGGTTTTGTAAACACTTTTTTTGTACATTGATCGTTTTACTGTTTGGTTTTCGTGTTTGAAGTAAGGACACACATCAACTGGTCTTATTTTTCTTAGTTTTTATTTTATTGAATACAGTTAATTTAAAAAAAAAATTATTTCTACTTGCCTGTGTTTGTAGTTATTAACTTTTATTAGTTAACAGTGCATAGAAGTATAACTTCTGCCGGCAGTCCCACTGACTGCCACACCCTTTTTTTTTATTAAAAGCTTTTTCAAGCTCTTTTGTTCGCTACAAATAGTAATTTTTTAATTCTATATAAGAAGTACCTGGGCCAATAACCTCAAGCACAATCTACAATAGAAAAATATATAGGTAAACATTTTCTTAGTTTTTGTAGCTTAGAACAGACCTGCAATTTAATCAGCACCATATGACGGTTCTAAAGAAAGTAATTAAAGTCAATCAATTTATAGGGCCATTTCACAATTGTCTTTTATTTTATCTCTCCGAAATGTCAGTCCTTTAATTATTGTGGTAATTAATACGAACCATAAAATAGTTGTTGTAGTTATAAAGCAGCAAGAATTTCAGCTTTGTAAGGGAACCTCCATTTATTTAATTTTTATACTTAAGATTAAGATTCTGTTTGTTGCAGTTTTTAACCTTTAGGGTTATTAATATTTACCAAATATATCTAGTTAATCAGCCCTTAAAGAAATTTTGCTACCTGCTGTATTCTATCTAATGGTAATAGTGCTAACCCGATTTAAAGCAAAAAAACACGTATGTCACAATGACATATAGCTACTGAAATGGTAGGAGGAGAGCGGGTCGTGGATTCAAAGTGCTAAATAATGATGTTAAAGTGTAGTTATATTAAGATAATTTAGTGAAATGGACAACAAAACAACAAAAAACTATAGAAAGATTTTTATTCATGGCGCCACCTTATTTTGTTATAAAACAAAGCAAAACTGAAATTTAGAAAATGTTTCTTTGACTACAAATGTTTTCACTTATGAAACCAAACGATTTAGCTTCTATCAAGCTTATCTAAAAGATGTTTTTGGGAAAATTACTCATACATCAAACGTCTACTACACACAACATTATTTAGATAGAAATTCAACTGTCAAATATAAAATGCCAACTGCCAAACCCAATTGTCAAATGCCCACTGTAAAATATCAAATGTCAAATTTCAAAAGGTAGCTATCAAATGTCAACTGCCAAATGCAAAATTTAGCTAGAACTGCTACTGTCAGCTGTCAATTATCAAAAGTCCAATGTCAAGTTTTAACTGTCAAATTTCATCTATCAAATGTCAATTATCAAATGCCACCTATCCAATATCAACTGTCAAATGTCACCTATCAAATAACAACTGTCAAATTTAGAAAATGTCTCTTTGACTATAGATGTTTTCACTTATGATACCAACACATTTACCTTCTATCAAGCTTATCTGAAAGATGTTTTTGTGAACTTCTGAATAAAAAAATTACTCATACATCAAACATCTACTACACACAACATCATTTAGATATATATTAAACTGCCAAATGTTAAATATAAAATGCCAACTTCCAAACCCAACTGTCAAATGCCCACTGTAAAATATCAACTGTCAAATATTAATTGTCAAATTTCAAAAGGTTACTATCAAATGTCAACTGCCAAATGCAACTGTCAAATGCCCACTGTTAAATATCAACTGTCAAATATTAACTGTCAAATTTCAAAAGGTAACTATCAAATGTCAACTGCCAAATGCAACTGTCAAATGCCCACTGAAAAATATCAACTGTCAAATATTAACTGTCAAATTTTATAAAGTAACTATCAAATGTCAACTGCCAAATGTAATATTTAGCTAGAACTACTACTGTCAAATGTCTACTGTCAGCTGTCAAGTATCAAAAGTCAAGTGTCAAGTTTTAACTGTCAAATTTCATCTATCAAATGTCAATTATCAAATGCCACATATCCAATATCAACTGTCAAATGTCACCTATCAAATGTCAATTATCAAATATCAACTGTCGAATATAGAAAATGTCTGTTTGACTATAGATGTTTTCACTTATGATACAATCACATTTACCTTCTATCAAGCTTATCTGAAAGATGTTTTTGTGAACTTCTGAATAAAAAAATTACTCATACATCAATCATCTAATACACACAACATCATTTAGCTAGAAATTCAACTGTCAAATGTCAAATGTAAAATGCCAACTGCCAAATTCAACCGTCAAATGCCCACTGTAAAATATCAACTGTCAAATATTAACTGTCAAATTTCAAAAGGTAACTATCAAATGTCAACTGCCAAATGCAACTGTCAAATGCCCACTGTAAAATATCAACTGTCAAATATTAACTGTCAAATTTCAAAAGGTAACTATCAAATGTCAACTGCCAAATGCAACTGTCAAATGCCCACTGTAAAATATCAACTGTCAAATATTAATTGTCAAATTTTAAAAGGTAACTATCAAATGTCAACTGCCAAATGCAACTGTCAAATGCCCACTGTAAAATATCAACTGTCAAATATTAACTGTCAAATTTCAAAAGGTAACTATCAAATGTCAACTGCCAAATGCAACTGTCAAATGCCCACTGTAAAATATCAACTGTCAAATATTAACTGTCAAATTTCAAAAGGTAACTATCAAATGTCAACTGCCAAATGCAACTGTCAAATGCCCACTGAAAAATATCAACTGTCAAATATTAACTGTCAAATTTCAAAAGGTAACTATCAAATGTCAACTGCCAAATGCAACTGTCAAATGCCCACTGTAAAATATCAACTGTCAAATATTAATTGTCAAATTTTAAAAGGTTACTATCAAATGTCAACTGCCAAATGCCCACTGTTAAATATCAACTGTCAAATTTCAAAAGGTAACTATCAAATGTCAACTGCCAAATGCAACTGTCAAATGCCCACTGTAAAATATCAACTGTGAAATATTAACTGTCAAATTTTATAAAGTAACTATCAAATGTCAACTGCCAAATGTAATATTTAGCTAGAACTACTACTGTCAAATGTCTACTGTCAGCTGTCAAGTATCAAAAGTCAAGTGTCAAGTTTTAACTGTCAAATTTCATCTATCAAATGTCAATTATCAAATGCCACATATCCAATATCAACTGTCAAATGTCACCTATCAAATGTCAATTATCAAATCTCAATTGTCAAATTTAGAAAATGTGTCTTTGACTATAGATGTTTTCACTTATGATACCAAAACATTTAGCTTCTATCAAGCATCTAAAAGATGTTTTTTGAAACTTCTAAATAAAAAAATTACTCATACATCAAACATCTACTATACACAACATCAGTTAGAGAGAAATTCAACTGCCAAATGTCAAATATAAAATGCCAACTGCCAAACCCAACTGTCAAATGCCCACTATATAATATTAACTGTCAAATTTCAAAAGTTAACTATCAAATGTCAACTGCCAAATGTAAAATTTAGCTAGAACTAGTACTGTCAAATGTCTACTGTCAGCTGTCAATTATCAAAAGTCAAGTGTCAAGTTTTAACTGTCAAATTTCATCTATCAAATGTCAATTATCAAATGCCACCTATCCAATATTAACTGTCAAATATCACTTATCAAATGTCAATTATCAAATATCAACTGTCAAATTTAGAAAATGTCTCTTTGACTAGAGATGTTTCTACTACACACAACATCATTTAGCTAGAAATTCAACTGCCAAATGTCAAATGTAAAATGCCAACTGCCAAAGTTAACTGTCAAATGCCCACTGGAAAATATTAGGTAACTGTCAAATTTTAACAGGTACCTATTAAATGTCAACTACCAAATGCCAAATTTAGCTAGAAATACTACTGTCATATGTCTATTGTCAGCTTTCAAGTATTAAAAGTCAAGTGTCAAGTTTTAACTGTCAAGTTTCATCTATCAAATGTCAATTATCAAATGCTACCTATCCAATATTAACTGTCAAATATCACCTATCAAATGTCCATTATCAAATATCAACTGTCAAATTTAAAAAATGTCTCTTTGACTATAGATGTTTTCACTTATGATACCAACACATTTAGGTACCTTCTATCAAGCTTATCTGAAAGATGTTTTTGTGAACTTCTGAATAAAAAAATTACTCATACATCAATTATCTAATACACACAACATCATTTAGCTAGAAATTCAACTGCCAAATGTCAAATGTAAAATGCCAACTGCCAAATTCAACTGTCAAATGCCCACTGTTAAATTTTAAAAGGTAACTATCAAATGTCAACTACCAAATGTCAAATTTAACTAAAAATAATACTGTCATATGTCTACTGTCAGCTTTCAAGTATCAAAAGTCAAGTGTCAAGTTTTAACTGTCAACTGTCATCCATCAAATGTCAATTATCAAATGCCACCTATCCATTATCAACTGTCAAATGTCAACTGTTAAATGTCACCTATCAAATGTCAATTATCAAATATCAACTGTCAAATTTTAACTGTCAAATGTCTTAAAGAAGAATAGCAAAATTACCATTTATATTTGATTTACCCTGGTTTATTTTTTAAATTTGTTTATGTATATAGAAGATACTTTTTGCTTTCTCGTGGCTGAAGTAACGATAAAATACGAGTTCGGACGAGCACTTCATAAATCAAACATCTACTCCACACATCATTTAGCCAGAACGGCAACTGTCAAATATGTACTGTCAGCTATCAAAAGTCAAATGCCACCTATAAAATGTCAACTATTCAATATCAACTGTCAAACTTTATCTGTTAAATTTCAACGTTTAACTATCGAAACTTTTTCTTCCAAATCTTACGCATCAAACGTCAATTATCACACGGCAACTATGAATTATCAAATGCAACTGTCAAATGACAGCTGTCAAATGTCTTAAAGAAGAATAGCAAAATTACCATTTATATATGATTTACCCTGGTTGATTTTTTACATTTGTTGATGTATACAGAAGGTACTTTTTGCCCTCTCGTGCTGAAGTAATGATAAAATACCTACCTCATAAATCAAACATCTACTCCACAAATCATTTAGCTACAACTGCAACTGTCAAATATCTACTGTCAGCTGTCGAATGTAAAATTTTAACTGTCAAATGCCACCTATCAAATGTCAAATGCCACCTATCAAATGTCAACTATTCAATATCAACTGTCAAATTTTAACTGTTAAATGTCAACGTTTAACTATCAAATTTTTACTCCCAAATGTTACCTATCAAACGTCAATTATCAAATGGTAACTGTCAAATGACAGCTGTGAAACGCCATCTATTAAATGTCAACTATTCAATATCAACTGTCAAATGTCAAGTATAAAATGTCACCTGTCAAATGTCAATTATCAAATGTCGTAAAAAGTATAGCAAAATTACGCTTTATATTTGACCTACCCTCGTATTTTTTAATTTTGTCTATATATACAAAACTATTTTCGGAAAGTGTAATTAAATATAAACCGTTTAGATTATTCATTAAATAATTTATTGATAATTTCCTGCTAATATGCGAAAGTTTTTGTGAGAATCAATCCACACTTCGCTAAATATACAACTATCTAAGTATAAACATTTTTTCGGGAAATACAGCAGCTATAAAAATTGAAGTTTGTTTACTTAAGAAATTCCATGTAATTAAAATGTGTTTAGCCAAAAATTCGCACATTAAAATTACGGAAAATTGATCAACCACTCCAGTCTGTTGTTTAATAAATCTATTATTAAAGAAAAAAAAAATGAAATCAAAGAAATGTTGCCATTACAAACTTATGCGAAAACTCTTTTACAAAACTAATCCTATCAAAAAGTTCTTCGTTAAAAAAGTTTAACTCATTTCCTTGACACTTTCTTATACTTCTATTCCTACCGGAAAATCCAATTTGGTTACAAATCAGAAAGAATTTTACAACATGGAAAATTGGACGTTTTCCAAGACATGCTTTTATATTACAAACAAGCTTAAATTACAATTTCCTCTTGTCTACAATACCTTTCATTAACTACCCGATTTAAAATCATAACCAACAAGTCACTGTTACTGTTTCACATAAAACATCAAAAGCTTTTTATTGTTTTACCACAATGAAATTTAAATTTTATTTCAGTGAACCAAAACGTAAATAAAGAATGTTAATATGTTTTATATTTTTTTTTTGTGAATGCCAGTTTTAATCTTATCTGTCAACGTAAGGAAACAAGATCATCTGTCAAATGTCAATTACCACATTACCTGTCAAATTATATCAACGTCATCTGTCAAATGTCAATTATCACATTACCTGTCAAATTATATAAACGTCATCTGTCAAATGTTACATTTTCAACGTTACAGTTCACTTCATATGTCAACGTATTATATCAACGAAAGGGGAGCCAAGGATGGCAGCCTACAGAATGGGTTGCAGTGGCAACTGGAAGTACAATACCTCCAGTGGGCATACAAGGATTGTGGACACTGTACAGATGGACACCTTGGAAATGTTACCAGACAAGATGGTGAAGATCACAGATCTAGAAAAGCCATACAATGTCAGTATTACTGATAGGGCTGCCTGGGAGAAAGGTGAACCTGAATACATGAAAAGGGGGATCACTTGGTATACGGATGGCTCGAAAAAGCCAACAGGCACTGGGCGGGAATATATGGAGCCAGACCCAAGGCACAGTTTTGCGTAAGCCTGGGTAAACTGGCTACTGTTTTTCAGGCTGAAGTTGTTGCCCTATCAGAGTGTGCAAGAGTGTGTTTGGAGCGTGGTCTGACAGGCCACACCATATACATAAACTCGGACAGTAGAGCAGCGCTAATGGCACTTGACAGTTTTGAAGTTACCTCTAAAGCAGTAAGGGACTGTCATCAGGCCATGAAAACCATGGGAGAGTACAACAAGGTTATCCTTAGTTGGGTTCCGGGGCACAAAGGTATTGCTGGCAATGAGAGAGCTGACAAATGGGCAAACAAAGGAGCTAAAAGCCCGCTTATTGGACCAGAGCCGACGTGTGGTATTGCTTACAACACAGCACGAAGAGCTGTTCGCCAGTAGATGGGCATAGAACATCGAAAGAGCTGGGAAAGAACAGAAGGCAACATACAGTCAAAGAGAATGCTGCAGACACCTACTGGTGCTATAGCGACAGATGCCCTTGGGCTGAGGAGGAAGACCCTGCGGAAAGTGGTTGGATTCATCAGCGGCCATTGGGTATTCCGCGGATATCTTCATAAGATGGGAATTCAAGTTGAAAACCTCCTATGTAGAAAATGCGGTGAGGAGGAGGAGACAGCCTTCCACGTGATATTCATGTGCCCAGCCCTGCAAGGTCTGCGTGTGAGATCCCTTGGCCTACCGACAGAAGATCAAAGGGAAGAACGGGTAACCATAGTCGAAAGGATCTCATGGTTCATTAAGAACCTGGGATTTGACGGTGAATGAGGACCTGTGAATGAGGGTGCACAATAAGTTGTACTAGCTGCGATGTAATCCCATGGACTACCCCTAAGCCTGGCCCTCTGTAAAAAAAACGTCATTTGTCAAATGTTGCATTTGTGAACGTTACAGTCCACATCATCTGTGTCAACGCCATCTTTTATCATTATTCATCAACCTAATGGTTTTTAAAGAAAATTTAACAAAATCGTATTCTATGTATTTCAAATTATTTTTTGGATATCAATGCCTGTTTCAAGATTATCTGTCAACGTATTATATCAACGTCATCTGTCAACTGTCACATATCAACGTCTTCTGTCAACGTCACCAGTCCACATCATCTGCCAACGCCATCTATCTCCTTTATTTATCAGTAATATAATTTTTACAGAAGATTATCTCTTTTCATTCATATTTTGTATTATAATCACATAAAAAATGCTCTTCATTTATAACTTTTACAAAAAGTTACCCGAGACAAAATTTTATTGATAAGCCAATTCATCATTAATCTCTTCTTGAGTATAATCAACCATTAAAATGTCACAACTCATTATTAAATATGAAAAGGAATGCAACTTTTAAACACGAAGTTAAAAGCTTTATGAATGGTAAATAGCTTAAGACAAAGTGCCCTCTAAGTTTTCCATTAAATTTTTAATTTACGATCTGGCGATATTATTTTCTAATTCCATTTCTAATACTGAAATATGCATTTTTTAATATGAAAGCCATCCCATTTTCGACATTTTATCAATTTTTAAGATTTTTCTAGACTGTCAACAATTTTTCGAAAAATATATTTTAAAGTCTATTTGTTTGCAGTTGGCAGCACAGTAAATTCATTATAAATGCAAATCCTTAAAAGCTCAAGCAAGGGTGGTTCATCGTGAAGAGAAGATAAAGGCAAGACTGGAGATGCTGCAAAACCCAAACGAACACAATAGGGAGAAATACAGACAAACAAGGAAAACAGCACGGACAACATTTATAGCAAAGAAAAGAAAACACGAACAAAAAATGCTAGAGGACCTGGAAGCAAGTAGAACACGTAACCAAGCGAGGAAATTTTTTCAAGAAGTGAGAAGTATTAAAGGAGGTTTCAGACCGAGAACTGACATGTTTCTTAAAACAGATAACGGAAAATTAGTGACAGATAAAAGCGAGGTGATGGAGGTGTGGAGAAGTTATTTCGACTAATTACTAAACGCACAGCAGAACCAAGAGAGAGATATGGTCACCTACTATACCGCAGATCCACTGGTCGAAGAGCCCACTATTGAGGAGGTAACGAAGGCGATCAGCAGGTTGAAAAATAACAAAGCTCCGGGTAACGACACAATATCAGCAGAGTGTCTCAAATATGGAGGAGAAACTTTTCTCAAACACTTCCACACCCTCATACTCCAGATTTGGAAAAATGAAAAAATACCAAGTAGTTGGAAAGAGAGTGTCATCGTGCCCATACACAAAAAGGGCGACAAACTACAGTGCTCCAACTATCGGGGAATATCATTGATAAATACTGGATATAAGGTCTGGTCCCTATTACTACTCGAAAGATTAACTCCCTATGTAGAACATCTGCTAGGTGACTACCAATGTGGGTTCAGAAGAAGCCGATCGACCGTTGATCAGATCTTTACAATCCGTCAGTTGATGGAGAAGAGCTGGGAATACGATAAAGCCCTACATCAACTTTTTATCGACTTTAAACAAGCGTATGACAACGTCATGAGAGTGGAGTTGTGGAATGCTATGATAGAACTAGGAATTCCGAATAAACTTCTCAGTTTGACAAAGATCAGCATGGAAGGCTCCGCAAGTGCAGTACGGATCGGAGGGAAGCTTTCAACCTTTTTCACTATAAATAATGGCTTAAAACAGGGAGACGCCATCTCCCCACTCCTTTTTAATATAGTTTTAGAGAAGGTAGTGAGGGAGGCAAAAATGGAGACTCTTCTTTTTAGAAATCGGGGCCCACGTCTCATATTGGCCTATGTAGATGACATAGACATCATTGGAAACACAACGGTGAACGTCAAGGAAGAATTTCTAAAAATAGAATCTGCAGCGAAAATTGTAGGCCTAAAAATAAATGAGAGTAAAACCAAGTACATGACCACATCAAGAACGGAGCGTAGGGATCGAATAGGACAAAATGTGACGATCGACCAATATAACTTCGAAAGAGTCCATGAATTTAAATATCTAGGTGCCACTATCACGTCAGACAATAACATGACCAAGGAAATTAACATCAGAATACAAAGTGCCAATCGCTGCTGTTTTGCATTACAGAAAATAATAAAATCCAAAATTGTATCTCGGACGACTAAAATAAGAATATACCACTCCATTGTAAGACCGATTATGACGTACGCCTGTGAGACCTGGACCATGACGAAACAGAACGAAAACAGATTGAGGATTGCAGAGAGGAAAATCCTACGGAGTATATACGGACCTACACGGGATGAAACTACGCAACAGTATCGTAGTAGAAAAAACAGGGAAATAGAAGAACTATATGACCAACCGGACATTGTAAAAATAATTAAAGCGGAAAGACTGAGATGGGCCGGCCATGTCAAAAGACAGGAAGATGGAAGAGCTGTCAAATTAGTATGGGAGCAGGCCCCGACCGGTAGAAGACCATTAGGAAGACCACGGCTACGGTGGAGAGACAACATAGCATCAGATCTTAGAGCTCTGAATATCACGGAAGCAGAAGAGCTAATGATGGACAGAGTCTTATGGAGGGGAATTGTTGAGTCAGCCAAGACCCATCCAGGGTTGTAAGAGCTACAGAGAGACAGAGAGAGAGAAGGGTGGTTCATGAAAAATAACTAAAACTAGTATACATTTCTATTGAAACATAGTATTTATTATTCTATCCGGATAAAGACAAATCCAAATAATCTTTCTAACTATATTACTTAGAAATCGCCATCTACCGAATTTCTCCGTAATCTAAATGTTAAACCAATTTTTACGATATTTTATATCGTGTAAAATACTAATAATAATCCCACGCAAAGATTTCGTATTTGTTATTCTTTGTTTCAAATTGAAATCTAAGTCGCAAACTAAGGATTTTTCATACTTAATTTTAGCGGAAAATAAGCAATTTTTCAAAGGAAATCTCTCTTTGATGTACGTTATCTCTCTGTATTTAAATTCACTCAACGAAAGCTTCAATTCTCTAATCCTTACAAAAATAATTTCGTTTGATACTTTAAAACGTTTATTTTTCGAGAGTTCCGTCTTTCCTTATCTCTTATAATTACGTTATATATAGATATATGGTAACTCAGGAATACATAGAGGGATTGTTTTTAAAGCGAATTTGCTATTAAAAGTATTTTAAGATGAAAATAAACAACAGAAAATATTAGGAAAACGAAAATAAAATAAAAAAAATCTTGTGTAAAGAGGTTAAAAAAAAAGAAAACTTGAATCGAACATATCGTCAATCTTTGAGGACAATTCGTCAATTTTTGATGACAATTCGTGAACATTGCTATTTTTGTGACAATTCGTCAATTTTCGACGACAATTCGTACATTTTTGATGACAGTTCGTTCATTTTTAATGACAACACGTCAATTTTCTTTGACGATTCGTCGATTTTTAATGACAATTCGTCAATTGTTAATGCTAATTCGTCAATTTTTGGGTACAATTCGTCCAATTTTGATGACAATTCGTCCAATTTTCGATGACAATTCGTAATTTTTCGATGACAATTCGCCAATTTTCGATGACAATTCGTCAATTTTCGATGACAAATCGTCAATTTTTGATCACAATTTGTCATTTTTAGTACAATTCGTCAATTTTCGATGACAGTTCGTCAATTTTCGATGACAATTCGTCAATTTTCGATGACAATTCGTCAATTTTTGATGACAATTCGTCAATTTTTGATCACAATTCGTCATTTTTCGATGACAATTTGTCATTATGAGTACAATTCGTCAATTTTTAATGACAATTTGTCGATTTTAGATGACAATTCGTCGATTTTTGATTACAATTCGTCAATTTTCGATGACAATTCCTCAATTTTCGATGACAATTCGTCTTTCCTTACCTCTTATAATTACGTTATATATAGATATATGGTAACCCAGGAATACAAACATGTATAGCTAAAGGGATTTTTTTTAAAGCGAATTTGTTATTAAAAGTATTTTAAGATAAAATTAAACAACAGAAAATGTTAGGAAAACTAAAATAACAAAATAAAAAAATCTTGTTTAAAGAGATTAAAAAAAAGAAAACTTAAGTCGAAC
The DNA here is from genome assembly GCA_964028335.1 of Altica lythri. Classification (NCBI taxonomy): domain Eukaryota; kingdom Metazoa; phylum Arthropoda; class Insecta; order Coleoptera; family Chrysomelidae; genus Altica; species Altica lythri. The sequence goes on from OZ034809.1 coordinate 7,381,066, forward strand.
ATATTGTCAATTTTTTGAGGACAATTCGTCAATTTTTGATGACAATTCGTGAACATTGCTATTTTTGTGTCAATTCGTCAATTTTAGATGACAATTCGTCAAAATTTGATGACAATTCGTCAAAATTTGATGACAATTCGTACATTTTTGATGACAATTCGTTCATTTTTAATGACAGCTCGTCAATTTTCTGTGACAATTCGTCGATTTTTGATGACAATTCGTCAATTGTTATTGCTAATTCGTCACTTTTTCAGTACAATTCGTCAATTTTTGATGACAATTCGTCCAATTTTGATGATAATTTATCAATTTTCGATGACAATTCGTCAATTTTCGATGACAATTCGCCAATTTTCGATGACAATTCGTCAATTTTCGATGACAAATCGTCAATTTTTGATCACAATTTGTCATTTTTATTACAATTCGTCAATTTTCGAAGACAAATCGTCAATTTTCGATGACAAGTCGTCAATTTTTGATGACAATTCGTCAATTTTTGATGACATTCGTCAATTTTTGATCACAATTCGTCATTTTTCGATGACCATTCGTCAATTTTCGATGACAATTTGTCATTTTAAGGACAATTCGTCAATTTTTGACGAAAATTCGTCCAATTTTGATGACAATTCGTCAATTTTCGATGACAATTCGTCAATTTTTGATGACAATTCGTCAATATTTGATGACAATTCGTCAATATTTGATGACAATTCGTTCATTTTTGATGACAATTCGTTCATTTTTAATGACAACTCGTCAATTTTCATTGACAATTCGTCGATTTTTGATGACAATTCGTCAATTATTATTGCTAACTCGTCAATTTTCGATGACAAATCGTCAATTTTTGATGACAATTCATCCAATTTTGATGACAATTCGTCAATTTTCGATGACAAATCGTCAATTTTTTATCACAATTCGTCAATTTTCGATGACAATTCGTCAATTTTCGATGACAATTCGTCAATTTTCGATGACAATTCGTCAATTTTTGATGACAATTCGCCAATTTTCGATGACAATTCGTCAATTTTCTATGATAAATCGTCAATTTTTGATCACAATTTGTCATTTTTAGTACAATTTGTCATTTTTAGTACATTGATGACAATTCGTCAATTTTCGATGACAATTCGTACATTTTTGATGACAATTCGTTCATTTTTAATGACAACTCGTCAATTTTCTTTGACAATTCGTCGATTTTTGATGACAATTCGTCAATTGTTAATGCTAATTCGTCAATTTTTGGGTACAATTCGTCCAATTTTGATGACAATTCGTCCAATTTTCGATGACAATTCGTAATTTTTCGATGACAATTCGCCAATTTTCGATGACAATTCGTCAATTTTCGATGACAAATCGTCAATTTTTGATCACAATTTGTCATTTTTATTACAATTCGTCAATTTTCGATGACAAATCGTCAATTTTCGATGACAAGTCGTCAATTTTTGATGACGATTCGTCAATTTTTGATCACAATTCGTCATTTTTCGATGACAATTCGTCAATTTTCGATGACAATTTTTTATTTTAAGTACAATTCGTCAATTTTTAATGACAATTTGTCGATTTTTGATGAAAATTCGTCGATTTTTGATGACAATTCGTCGATTTTTGATGACAATTCGTCAATTTTCGATGACAATTCGTCAATTTTCGATGACAATTCGTCATTTTTCGATGACAATTCGTCAATTTTCGATGGCAATTTGTCATTTTCGATGACAATTTGTTAAAATTTTGGATATTTCTCAAAAAAAATTCTGGTAAAAAAACGGTAACCAAAGTGATTGTTAGAGATTAAAAGTATAGAATACAGATTCATAATTAAATTTTAATAATCTTTACTTCTCAATTATTTTCCAAAATTAATGCGAATAAAATTTGCATCATTAAGTTTTATCTCGATCAGAGAAACCAAACTCCATAAGCGCTTGATAAAGTTCGATGGACGACGTAATCATTTTCGAGTTTGAAACAATTTTCTTCAACTATTGCCAACAGACTCGTATATCATCCAGTTTCCGCTTACTTTTAATTAATTTATGGATGCCGATGCTGGTCCTAAATTTAAAACAAACTGACGATGAAACTCAGTATAGGGTGATAAGTATAATGAATTCTATGATATCGTTAAAAAAATTGTTACGGTAATTTAATATCAAGAAACAGAAGGTAATTGGATATCACTGTATGGAGAAAATATGGAACCGTTTTTATCAACGAAATAACAAAATTTTATTTGAATTTTAATTTAAGTATTTGTTAATATATAAACGAATCTACAAAACCGTTAGTGGACTATGGTCCTCAATAGCACGCAATTTGGGTATGTTCAGGTCCATTTTCCAAATAATGTATGACCAAAATTCTTCGATTGGTCGAGCTTGTGGGACATTTTGGGGTTATCTTCTCTCAGGACATAGTTAACGTTATTCTGTTCCAACCATTCTCGAGTTCATCAGGCATAATGGCATGAAGCGGGGTCGTCGTTAGTAAGGTCGCAGAGTCATCTAGAGGAAACCTCGAAGGAAACTTTCGCTTCCTCAACTAAGACTACTCCAAGCAGCAGGACAGCTACATCCAGAGGAACTCCAGGATCGACTAGAAGAGGCCCTACTACCTCGAGATTTTATTTGGTTTCCCTCGAACCAAGTTCAACCAGCCTGGAAACAGACTGTTTTTGAAAGAACTTGCCGAATGAACTTTCTTAAAGAGGATAAAGTTGCTACGGGGTCGTCGTTTGTGAGGTCGCAGAGTCATCTAGAGGAAACCTCGAAGGAAACTTTCGCTTCCTCAACTAAGACTACTCCAAGCAGCAGGACAGCTACATCCAGAGGAACTCCAGGACCGACTAGAAGAGGCCCTACGACCCCAAGATTTTATGTGGTTTCCCTCGAACCAAGTTCAACCAGCCTGGAAACAGACTGTTTTTGAAAGAACTTGCCGAATGAACTTTCTTAAACAGAATAAAGTTGCTACTGGGTCGTCGTTTGTGAGGTCGCAGAGTCATCTAGAGGAAACGTTGAAGGAAACTTTCGCTTCCTCAACTAAGACTACTCCAAGCAGCAGGACAGCTACTTCCAGAGGAGCTTCAGGATCGACTAGAAGAGGCCCTACTACCTCGAGATTTTATTTGGTTTCCCTCGAACCAAGTTCAACCAGCCTGGAAACAGACTGTTTTTGAAAGAACTTGTCGAATGATTTTTCTTAAACAACATAAAGTTGCTACGGGGTCGTCGTTTGTGAGGTCGCAGAGTCATCTAGAGGAAACCTCGAAGGAAACTTTCGCTTCCTCAACTAAGACTACTCCAAGCAGCAGGACAGCTACATCCAGAGGAACTCCAGGACCGACTAGAAGAGGCCCTACGACCCCAAGATTTTATATGGTTTCCCTCGAACCAAGTTCAACCAGCCTGGAAACAGACTGTTTTTGAAAGAACTTGCCGAATGAACTTTCTTAAACAGAATAAAGTTGCTACTGGGTCGTCGTTTGTGAGGTCGCAGAGTCATCTAGAGGAAACGTTGAAGGAAACTTTCGCTTCCTCAACTAAGACTACTCCAAGCAGCAGGACAGCTACTTCCAGGGGAGCTCCAGGACCGACTAGAAGAGGCCCCACTAGCCCGAGGTTTTCTGTAGTTTCCCTCGACCAAAGTTCAACCTGTTTCAACCTGGAAACAGACTGTTTTAGCAAGAAATTGCTAAATGATCTTTCTGAAACAGGATAAAGTTGCTACGGACAACTCCTATACCAAATGCAGAAAACATTATAATGTAACACTACCCTGAGAAGGACACTAAGTCCTACAGCAGGGTATAGGGAAAAAATCCTTCTAATGAAAGGTATAAAAGTAAGCAGGTAAACATCTTGGGGTATAAAGCTCTGCGTCCACAGATTTTCCTCGAACTTGACTGATTTCCCAGCCTCAGAAATCGCGCACCACACTAAAAATTTATCAGAAAATTTCGCCTTTGCTTTAAATCTTACTTTATTGGGATTTTTTAATTTGGGTAATTTCGTCCACTTTCCGGATTTCCGTTGTTATAAACATTTCGACAGATTATTAATCAAAATTTTTACCTGCTTCATCGTAAGTAGATCAATCATTAAAATCTGGTAGATTTTTTTTTTTCGGTCATTTAACATTTTTTATTGGATCATCAGCAGTAAGCAATCTATCAAAGACCAATTCAAACAACTAAAAATAACAAAATAGCAATCATATCTCCTTAAGTGGCTAGAATTCCTCTACTTAGTACCCACATTTCTCAAAACCACCTTATTAGGGAACAATTAAAATTGAATTTGTAGACAGAAAAGTAGGTATAGGAGAAACATCCGAATATAAACTAATGAAAAAAAGTAACAAGGAACATTAAAAATGGAAAATACGTTTATATTTACGTTAGTGAAATCCTAGTAGGAGGATGATAATTAATTGAGTGAATATTTTTTTTTTATTAGTTACCCGATACATTAATGAAGCTGTATGTGTTGTTGACAGTTATTTATATTAGAAATAGTTAGAAGTTCGATAACCTTTATAAAAAAATAATTATATTTTTATTCTAAATAGGTAAAATATTGGTGAACACTTTATATATATTTAAATTTTGTCTGGTGAACCAAAGTATCGGTGTCCCACAGGGGTCCGTTGCCGGACCCATATTACTTATTCTTTACGTTAATGGGTCAGACACAGTAATTGGTAGGAAGAACTATCTAGGTTACAGATTTTTTTTCTATAATGTTTTAGCAAACAATGATGATTTAATAAAAGAAAAACCTTTGAGTGTCGTTCAAGGAATCAACAATTATTTCAATAGTTTGGATTTGTTTTTTATTATAGATTTCATAATTGTCAGAGAGAGGTGTTGTTATTGGTCTAACTAATCTTAAAAGTACGCATAAAAGTGTTGCGAGATTCCGTTTAAAAAATTTACTCTCAGAGATACCTCCAAAGGAAAAAATCCATTAGCAATAAGTCAGGGCTACGAGGTGGCCACTTAATTGATAATAAATAAAAAGCGTAATTTCCTTTTTGATAGTCAAGACACCGTATATAAACAAGAATTTTAGAATCGCTCTACACGCCACCTTTGGAGTTCTTTGTAACATATTTTGCTCGTATCGGCACACTTCGCCAGATTTTTCAGGTACGATTTTGATGCGGCAACGTTGCCCAGCGAAGTTGGTACCCAGTTACATAGTAGAGTTGCGAACGCAATGTAATATTCAAGAAAGGGGTATGCTGAATGCACCCTTCTTGATGCACCCCTAATATGAATATAGGAATGCAGGTTTGGAATTAAAAAAATTGAAATGTTTTAAGATTTGAAATTTTTTTTTTTTATATTTCAGTCCAATCGGGGACACCCTGTATAAATGTTTATTATATAGCAATATCTATTATTTAGAAATATTAATTAATAGTTTTGTGTTTAATTTATAGTTTATAATATTATCACAAATATTATTATAAAACGAGTAACGTCATAGGTACCACCCTGTAGCACCCCTTCTCACTTTTTCTACGCAGCCTCGCTCCACCCTTATGTGCGACGTTGCCGTACTTATCAGGAGTTCTCCTTCTATGTACTTCTTCGTCACACAAAATCTGGCGAAGTGTGCCGGATTCATTTTGCTACGGTTTGTCGACGTTTTCTTTTTCTTTTGTAGTTTTGTGAGCACTGGTGGGCAGTGAAGCCAACTCTAACGATTTTGATTTTTAAGAAGTATTGTACGATATAATTTTCTTTTATAATTATTTAACTTTTTTTATAAAATTATCACTTTTTGCCACAGTTTTTTTAAAATCTACCGATTCTACTTATTTTTTGTATCAATCTGGCGATTTCAGAAAATTTAGGTTGGCAACGCTGCTGGTGAGCAACATCGATGCAGACCGAAACTGAAACCTAGAGCTTCGGCAGCATGGAACAAGTTTTTACAAGAGTGATTCTACTATTCTTGTTTATATACGGTGTCTTGTCTATCAAAAAGAAAATGAACTTTTTAATTAAATAAACACTTTTGTAACTTTGTCGCCATATTTTTTAAACCTACCGATTTCTTCATTTTTTTGTGCCAATCTACCGATTTTAGTAAATTTAGGTTGGCAACGCTGCTGGTGAGCGACATCGATGCAGAGCTTCGGCAGCATGGAGCAAGTTTTCACGAGAGTGATCCTACTATTCTTGTCTATATATTGTTTATCAAAAAGGAAATGACATTTTTTTATTAAATAAACACTTTTGTAAGTTTGTCGCCATTATTTTAAAATCTACCATTTTCTACTTATTTTTTTTTGTGTCAATCTACCGATTCCAGAAGGTTTAGGTTGGCAACGCTACTGGTGAACAACAACAATGCAGACCGAAATGCGGACTAAGAACTTTACTGCCACTATAATAGAAATATGATACAATATGATTATTTAGAAATTATATTAACAGAATTAATCAGTATTTATTTTTTGAAAACAAAATTCAACAATTTTGATGCATTCATGAAGCGCGCCCTTTGGTTTACTGCATCTGGTCTTCGTATATCAGTTTTTGCACTGTTTTATCATTTAAAATTTATCGCCATTCAAAAATCAATTAACCCAATTTATTCTTTTCTGTTCCTCAATTTTCCTTCCGCTTATTCCGCACTGCTTTTATATTGAATCTTCGCTTTTTTCATTATTCCTTTTTTATAGAATATAGTGAGATATTTATTACATTCATTCATCATTATAATTCAATCTTTATTTATAAATTAAAATTGATAAACTTATTTACTCAATTTAAGTAATGTTTTCTAATTCAAAAAGTTGTTATTTATTAACGTTCAGTAAATAAATGCTTGCAGATAATGGAGCGAAATTAAAAATAGATGCATTTATGCAAGTCAAGTAAATATAATTTGTATGTCAGCGACAGAAATGCATCTCAAGTTGAACTCTCGTGTTAACCGGAATGACCCGTGCTGAAGAACATACTACTACTATTATTATCAAGTCCACACAAGCAACAACATTTCATTCATGTGCAGGCAAACTTTAGCATAGCTATATCTCTCTTTTCACCCACTGTACCAACCAGGGGAGGTAGCTTTAAATAAAGACAGAAGATTTTCACAATACCTTCAAATAAAAGAATAAAACCGGCTATAGGTTTGTAAAACAACTGATTTTTTACCTGCACATAACATAAACTTGGCTCGATTTTTGAATATATTTGTGTCAATTACCTTATCTAGTCAGTAGGAGGTTTTGATTTGCTGAAAATTCTAAAAAGTTTATCGGGGGTACACAAAACAATCACTACGGAGCGGACACTACCCTTTCATACCGTTCTATGAGCATACACTGTCAAGTTTAGATCCTCTTGTGCCTTTTTGCCCCTCCTAAAACAGCTGCTTTTTCAATAATAAACGAGTAGCCGCACATTAGGCACCATCTGGGTCTCTGAAGATAGAAAGGAATTACAGTTATATAAGATATACTATAAAAAGATCGACCGGTTTTAGGTGAGGTTTAGTATTATATCGATAGGTGGCAGTAACAGTTTTAAGTTCGATATCACAACTCGGTCGATATTCAGCGCGGGAAACTAAACTTTATTTTGAACCTTTTAACTGCACATTATCTCTTCAATGATTTTTTTCATTTTCCGTTTTTTTCTTTTAATTTTTCGATGTTTTCCACCTTTTTTGATTGATTTCCACCTTTTTTCCGTTTTTTCCTTTTCATACAAACTATTTCCCTATTTCACCAATTCTGAGTTAAAATTTCTTAAAAATCACATTATGAAAATTAACATCTATCCAAATTTCACGTTTCTACCATCAGCGGTTACGGCTATGTGCACGACCATACTTCAATTAGTGGAAACTTTTTACATATAGAGATACTAACTACGCCACCTTCCGGTGGCGTCATGGTATTTAAGTAAGAATTGCTCGTTAAATTTATGTGATATTAACTGCGCCACCTTACGGTGGCGTCATAGTACTTATGTAAGTAAGATATTAATTAGTTTCTTTCTGAAACATTTTTTCTTCTTTTCCTTCCTTCTTATAACTTCATACCAAAAGCTTCTTTAACAGTGTTGTTTTAGGTCATCTACTTATAGCTTTTCTTTACTTACTTTACAACTATCTTTATAGTATGTTCTTATATACATTTTAAAGTATCCTTTAATTTTTTTGGACATTGTCTTTTCTTAGCTTAACATTTTCTACTGGTGTCTTTTACCCTTCTTTGCAATAAAATTCGGTTGTCATTGCTACTGATACATTTTCTTCCTATCCTTCTTCTTTCTTATTTTTTTGATGGCTTTTTACTGCTTCTAGTTGATTATCTGGGATTATTTTAAACTTTTTTCTTTAGGCATTTCACAATAAAACTATAAGCGATAAACATTATTATGTAAATGTTAAAAAGTGGTAAATTCACCCCGTAAATATGCGGTACGTAGCCGCTCCCACATAATTTCATAATGGCCAGTTTCACGTGACAAGTGCAAACAGACCCTAATCGCTTGTAATTTAGTAATTATTGATCATCGTTTTTAATATACTCAGTGCCGACATAGTGGAGTAATTTCGGCTCTTTCCATTTACTCCCAATTATCCCTTTATATGAATATTTAATGTACTATCGTGTAAAATCAGTATACAGTTATCTGATTTCATTTATTTGAAAATTTGATATACATACTTGCATCTTTTGCTGTTAAACAATAATACTTAACTGAAAATTGGTTTGTAAAGAACAGTTTTAAATGTCCCAAGCAGATTTTCTAGTTACCAGGCAATAACCAGGAGGTACAAAAAGGTAAAAAAGAGGTCCAAAAAGGTCGATTGTGTTTGATAAGTTGAAAAGTTCGCTGGCTTATTACTGGCTCTTATAATGGTCAGGATTGATGATGTTTGAAGTCTTCGTAGGAGGTCTGGTGTTGGAGTAACAGACCCGAAACACTTGGTGAGTTTTCTGAGTGTCTTTGGAAGTGGTGTCACGGGTCTCGGTGGAAGAGTCATTGAAAAGATATTACTAGTCTGAGCTTCCAGGCCCTAGCTCTGATGATGGTGAGGATTGATGATGTTTGAAGTCTTCGTAGGAGGTCTGGTGTTGGAGTATCAGACCCGAAACACTTAGCAGGCTTTCTAATCCTTGGAAGTGGTGTCACGGGTATCGGTGGAAGAGTGCTTAAAAAGTTCGCTGGCTAATTACTAGTATGAGCTTCCAGACCCTAACTCTGATGATAGTAAGGATTGATGATGTTCGAAGTCTTCGTAGGAGGTCTGGTGTTGCAGTATCAGAACTTGGCAGGCTTTCTAATCCTTGGAAGTGGTGTCACGGGTATCGGTGGAAGAGTCCTTAAAAAGTTCGCTGGCTAATTACTAGTATGAGCTTCCAGACCCTAGCTCTGGTAATGGTCAGGATTGATGATGTTCGAAGTCTTCGTAGGAGGTCTGGTGTTGGAGAAACAGACCCGAAACACTTGGTAGACTTTCTGAGTGTCCTTGGAAGTAGTGTCACGGATTTCGGTGGAAGAGTCCTTGAAAAATTCGCTGGCTTATTATTAGTATGAGCTACCAGACCCTAGCTCTGATAATGGTCAGGATTGATGATGTTCAAAGTCTTCGTAGGAGGTCTGGTGTTGAAGTAACAGACCCGAAACACTTAGTAGGCTTTTTGAGTGTCCTTGGAAGTGATGTCAAGGGTCTCGGTGAAAAAGTCCTTCTAAAGAATTGGCTGAGGATTATGTTCTTTGACATTCGTGTAAAGGGAGTTTTGAATTTGAGATTATCTAGTATTACCCTTGGAGTATAAGCGCCGTAGACGGATCTTGAGGATAAAAAGACTAAGTAAGCAGACTTTCTGGTTACTAGGCAATGACCAAGAGGTACAAAAAGGTAAAAAAGAGGTTCAAAAAGTTTATTGTGTTTGATAAGTTGAAAAGTTTGCTGGCTAATTAATGGTATGAGCTTACAGGCCCTAGCTCTGATGATGGTCAGGATTGATGATGTTCAAAGTATTCATAGGAGGTCTGGTGTTGGAGTAACAGTGTTTTTGGAAGTTGGGCCACGGATCTCGGTGGAAGAGTCCTTCTAAAGAATTGGCTGAGGATTATGTTCTTTGACATTCGTGTAAAGGGAGCTTTCAATTTGAGATTATCTAGTAATACCCTGGGAGTATAAGCGCCGTAGACGGATCTTAAGGATAAAAAGACTAAGTAGGCAGATTTTCTGGTTACCACGCAGTGACCAAGAGCTACAAAAAGGTAAAAAAGAGCTTCAAAAAGTCGATTGTGTTTGATAAGTTAAAAAGTTTGCTGGCTTATTACTGGTATAAGCTTCCAGGGCATAGCTCTAAAGATGGTCACGATTGATGATGTTCGAATTCTTCATTCATTGGAGGTCTGGTATTGTAGTAACAAAACAGAAACACTTAGTAGGCTTTCTGAGTGTCTTTGACGGGTCTCGGTGAAAAAGTCCTTTTAAAGAATTGGCTGAGGAATATACTCTTTGACATTCGTGTTAAGGAAGCTTTGAATTTGAGATAATCTAAAAATACCATGGGAGTATAAACGCCGTAGATGGATCTTGAGGATAAAAAGACTAAGTAAGCAGATTTTCTGGTTATCAGGCAATGACCAAGAGGTACAAAAAGTAAAAAAGAGAATAGAGGTTCAAAAAGTCGATTGGGTTTAATAAGTTGAAAAGTTCGCTGGCTTATTACCAGTATGAGCTTCCAGGCTCTAGTTCTGATGATGGTCAGGATTGATGATGTTCGAAGTCTTCGTAGGAGGTCAGGTGTTGGAGTAACAGACCCGAAACACTTAGACTTTCTGAGTGTCCTTGGAAGTAGTGTCACGGGTCTCGGTGGAAGAGTCCTTAAAAAGTTCGCTGGCTTATTACTAGTATTAGCCTCCAGGGCCTAGCTCTGATGATGGTCACGATTGATGATGTTTGAAGTCTTCGTAGGAGGTCAGGTGTTAGAGTAACAGACCCGAAACACTTAGTGGACTTTTCTGAGTGTCCTTGGAAGTGGTGTCATGGGTCTCGGTTGAAGAGTCCTTTCAAAAAATTGGCTGAGGATTAGGCACTTTGACATTCGTGTAAAGGAAGCTTTAAATTCGAGATTATCTAGTAATACCCAGGGATAATAAGCGCCGTGGATGGATCTTGAGGATAAAAAGACTAAGTAAGCAGATTTTCTGGTTACCAGGTACAAAAAGGTAAAAAAGAGAAAAGAGGTTCAAAAAGTCGATTGTATTTGATAAATTGAAAAGTTCACTGGCTTATTACTGGTATGAACTTCCAGGCTCTAGCAATGATGATGGTCAGGATTGATGATATTAGAAGTCTTCGTAGGAGGTCTGGTGTTCGAGTAACAGACCTGAAACACTTAGTAGGCTTTCTGATTGTCCTTGGAAATGGTGTCACGGGTCTCGGTGGAAGAGTCCTTCTAAAGAATTGGCTGAGGATAATGCTTTTTGGCATTCGTGTCACGAGAGCTTTGAATTAGAAATTATCTAGTAATATCCTGGGAGTATAAGCGCCGTAGATCCATCTTGAGGATAAAAAGACGAAGTAATAAAGTAATATTCGATCTCGGTCTGCAAGTCTGCAACCGAACTAAGAACAGGTAGAAAGCGTCTTTTATTTCTTGATCAGCGGCAAGGGATGGAGTATAAACACTATAATAGTGATATATTCAAAGTTCGATACTTTTAATTATTGCGGCCTAAGTCGCTTTGATATTCCGCAGGGTACTTGATCCAACTGAGAAGCTATCGAATTCTTTGCTGTTATGGCTACACCATGGACAGATTTTTTTGGTTTCATGGGGTAACCTTTCCAAAAGATTGGTTTGCAAAGAAAAGTGTTAAACCAGATTTTAAATTTCCCAAGCAAATTTTCCGGTTACCAGGCAATCACCAAGAGGTACAAAAAGGTAAAAAAGAGTTTCAAAAAGTCGGTTGTGTTTGATAAGCTGAAAAGTTCACTTGCTTACTACTGGTATGAGCTTCCAGGCCCTAGATCTGATGATGGTCAGGATTGATGATGTTCGAAGTCTTCGTAGGAGGTCTGGTGTTAGAGTAACAGACCCGAAACACTTGGTAGACTTTCTGAGTGTCCTTAGAAGTGGTGTCATGGGTCTCGGTGGAAGAGTCCTTTCAAAAAATTGGCTGAGGATTAGGCTCTTTGCCATTCGTGTAAAGGGAGCTTTGAATTCGAGATTATTTAGTAATACCCAGGAATTATAAGCGCCGTAGATGGATTTTGAGGATAAAAAGACTAAGTAAGCAGGTTTTCTGGTTACCAGACAATGACCAAAAGGTAAAAAAAGGTAAAAAGGTAAAAAAAAGGTTCAAAAAGTCGATTGTGTTTGATAATTTGAAAAGTTCGCTGGCTTATTACTGGTATGAACTTCCAGGCTCTAGCTCTGATGATGGTCAGGATTGATGATGGTCAGGATTGATGATGTTTGAAGTCTTCGTAGGAGGTCTGGTGTTGGAGTAACAGACCCGAAACACTTAGTGAGCTTTCTGAGTGTCCTTGGAAGTGGTGTCACGGGTCTCGGTGGAAGAGTCCTTCTAAAAAATTGGCTGAGGATTATGCTCTTTGATATTCGTGTCAATGGAGCTTTGAATTCGAGATTATCTAGTAATACCCTGGGAGTATAAGCGCCGTAGATCGATCTTGAGGATAAAAAGACTAAGTAAGATTCTATCTCGGTCTGGAACCAAACGAAAAATAGGTAGGTCTTTTGTTTCCTGATTAGCGGCAAGTGTATAATAGTGATATATTCAGAGCTTGAGACTTTCAATTTTAGCGCCATAAGAGGCTTTGATATTCCGCAGGGTACTTGATCCAACTGGGAAACAATCGAATTCTTTGCTGCTATGGCTACACCATGGACAGATTTTTTGTTTTCAGGGGGTAACCTTTCCAGATTTTTGGGTTTCATGTGGTAACCTTTCCAAAATATTGGTTTGCAAAGAAAAGTGTTAAACCAGATTTTAAATTTCCCAAGCAGATTTCCTGGTTACCAGGCAATCACCAAAAGGTACAAAAAGGTAAAAAAGTGTTTCAAAAAGTCGATTGTGTTTGATAAGTTAAAAACTTCGCTGGCTTACTACTGGTATTAGCTTCCATGGCCTAGCTCTGATGATGGTCAAGATTAATGATGTTCGAAGTCTTCGTAGGAGGTTTGGTGTTGGTTTAACAGACCCGAAACACTTAGTAGACTTTTTGAGTGTCCTTGGAAGTGGTGTCACGGGTTTTGGTGGAAGAGTCCTTCTGAAAAATTGGCTGAGGATTATGCGCTTTGACATTCGTGTAAAGGGAGCTTTAAATTCGAGATTATCCAGTAAAACCCTGGGAGTATAAGCGCCGTAGATCGATCTTGAGGATAAAAAGACTAAGTAAGATTCTATCTCGGTCGCTTTGATATTCCGCAGGGTACTTGATCCAACTGGGAAGCAATCGAATTATTTGCTGCTATGACTACACTATGGACAGATTTTCTGGTTTCAAGTGGGTAGCCTTTCCAAAAGAAAGTGTAGTCCTCTTCTTGTAGACTTCCTTACCCTTTTAATCGATCTTTAATCTGCATAATTCACTTGATATTAAAGCAGATCAAAGGATCATTGGAATGAGTGTGTAAGGGAGATTATATTGATTAAAAAAAGTTTCATTAAAAAATATGTGTGTTTTGTTGATTACCAGAAAGCGTTCGATAGAATAAAACATGACGAACTGATGAAAATATTAAATTCAATTGGTCTAGACAGCAGAGATCGCCGTATAATAAACAATATCTATTACGAACAAACTGCAGCTGTTAGAGTTGGGGATCAGTTAACAGACGACATAAAGATAAAAAGAGGTGTGCGACAGGGGTGTATATTGTCCCCATTATTGTTCAACACATATTCAGAGCACATTATGAACCTAGCGCTATCGGACGAGGGAAGACTTATAAACGGACAACGATTGAACAATATAAGATACGCTGATGATACTGTCATTTTTGCAGACAGTCTTGAAGGTCTGCAGACAATTATCTCCAGGGTGGCAGAAGTAAGTAGCAGGTTTGGGCTTGATTTTAACATCAAAAAAACCAAATACATGGTTATTAGTAAAAATAGGATACCACTTGGTCAATTACTAGTTAACCAACAACCTATAACACGAATCACCAACTTTTGTTATTTGGGTACAAACTTAAATGAACAGTGGGACCAATCGACAGAAATTAAGATAAGGATCGAGAAGGCAAGATCAGCTTTCGTCAAAATGAAAAAAATCTTTAACAGCCACGATATAAAACTGGAAATAAAAGTTCGTTTACTAAAATGCTACGTATTCTCCGTTCTTTTATATGGCGTGGAGTCATGGACCTTAACTGAAGCGTCACTGAAAAGACTCGAGGCATTCGAAATGTGGTGCTATAGACGCATGTTGAGATTTCATGGACAGACAGAGTCACCAACGAAGAAGTTCTACATAGAATGGGTAAAGAGCGCGAACTAGTTGTAACCATAAAACGTCGCAAAATGGAATACCTGGGCCATATAATGCGTAATGAACAACGGTATGACCTGCTTCGGACAATACTTCAAGGTAAAGTGCATGGGAAAAGAGGTCCAGGACGAAGAAGAATATCCTGGCTGAATAACCTGCGAAAATTGTTTAACTTAACCACTACCGGACTTTTCAGGGCAGCAGTCAACAAAGTAAGGATAGCCATGTTAGTGTTCAACATCCGTAACGGATAGGCACCATAAGAAGAAGAAGAAAAAATAGACATTCTTTCATATTTGATTTTAACACTTTTCAAACAACCTGTAACAAATAAAAAAAAAAAATGTGAGCCGTCACGGGACGCCTGGCAGATGTAAAACATCGACATTATTGTGTAAAAGTAATATGCAGAAAAGAACAGATTGTGATAGGAACTAAATATGTCATAATGATAAAAGAAAATATTACGATTTTTTCCAGATAACGATGACTATTTATTGAATAAATTTAAAAAGTGATTTCGTTTAGCTTTTTATTTAATTGCCTTAAATTCAATAATCTTAAAAAAGGAAATTATTAAAACACAAATTTATATAGAAGTACGTTACTATATTAATATAATTGTAGTTACTTCATAATTTTAGTACAAACAAAAAGCGATACTAAATAAAAAATAGGAAAATGATGAATTTAACTATGAATACAACTTTATCGTTGAATAACTTTTAAACGGTATTTAAATGGGAAATGTATTATGATTTAGGCACGGGTTAATGTGAATATTAAGGGCTGGTTAAGGTCTGATAATTTTTGTTAGGTCATAATCTAAAAATTTGATGGGTGTTTGGAGAACAAAACCAAATCTGGGAAATAACGGACACCCCAATGTATATAGAGTAGGTAGGTACTCACTCATTGTTATTCATATTTTTTCATCACTTTCTTTATTAACACTTTGTTTATTCATATTTAAAACTAAATACACAAATTTTACGCGTTCAACTATATGACAACTATTCACCAAAAATCTATTTTGATTGACTAGCTGTCAATTTTACAGGTCAGCAAAATATATAGGTATATTATGTTGCCTATACAAACAATCATTTTTATATATATAGAATAGATAGTAGGCGGAATCGAGTTAGGTTTTTATGAAACAATTCATACCCTGTCCCGCCAAATTTTTGAATCGATGAGCTTCTTCCCCCTATTGTTGGCGCGCCACCGTCGCGTCGCTCAAAACATGACACCAATTTCATATAAGATATCAGTACATCTCTTATCGATTATTATCGATGCGTTAGGTTTTTTACGTCATGACGTCACCGTCACCACGCCAGAAATCTGATTTACGTGCCGCTATAGATGTTTCACATCAAAAATATTTGTAAAAACTGATCCCCTATCAAAGCTATATATCAACCTTTCGCAAAAAACGCTTATTGGAAAATTGAAACGTTATTACATTCGACAGTAGGTACTTGAACCTATATTTGTTTATGAAAATATTCCAGTTTGTATTAAACGATTCAAATAACATTCAGTTCGTTAAAACGAGAAATAAATTTTGTGAAAAACGTATCTGTAACACTTGAGATGACATCGATGTTTATAAATTGGAAATTAATATACGGCAATAAAGACTATTGATCTGTCTATGTATATATTATATTGTATAAAAAAAAGTTTACCACAAAATTTAGCGGAACCGAAGATTTGAGAAGAGTTTGTAATAAAAGTATCTTAATGATAAAAAGCGTGATATCGTCTCATTTGAATCATTTAGAATTGAAACTCCAATGAAAGGTTTTGGGAAAACTTTTTTCAAGAGGGTTGGAAAGTTTTATTCAAGCACTATTTCAAAAGAAGAAAGTTGTGAATTAAAGAAACAGGTCGAAAAGAAACTGACAACACATTTTCTCTGATTGTAATATCCCTTTTATCTACTTTGAGTTGTCAGATATTACCTTTGAAGGTTCTGATTTTATTCAGCGGCCACTCGTCAAAATAATATAAAAAAAATGTAATAAAATCTTACTAAAACAAGCATGATGCTTCAAAAAGTAATGAGATATTCAAAAGAAAATAATTTATATGAATCTCTTAGGATTTTAACACTTTCTACTGAAGTATCTTGCACTTATCCAGTTGGTTGTCTTAAAAGCAATAAGTGGTTGCTTCTATTATTTCTAAGCAGAATTAAATACACACAGGGATCACATCTATGGTCTATGAATCGCTTTTGACAAATTTCAAACGGGTTGAACTGGTCTGAACAGCTTTTGAACAGCTCCTAATAACTTTGAAACTCGTCGAGCTGTTTAATAAATCGCTTTTGACAGCTTTCGAACTGGTTATACTGTTCTATGAAAGAAAAGCAATCAGTCCAATATTCTACAATACAAAATCAGTTCTAAGGAGTACCAGAAAGTACGATCCAGATCCGAAACAAAATTAACAAAGGTCAAGTCCACATCGAAATGTTTATTAAGCTTTGAAATGCTCTTAACAGCTTTGGAACTTGTTGCACTGGTCTATAAATCGCTTTTGACAGCTTTCGAACTGGTTGAACTGGTCTGAACCGCTTTTAAACAGCTCTGAATAACTTTGGAACTCGTCGAGCTGTTCAATGAATCGCTTTTGACAGCTTTTGAACTGGTTATACTGGTCTATGGTCCAATATTCTACAATACAAAATCAGTTCTAATGGGTACCAGAAAGTACGATCCAGAGCCGAAACACAATCAACACAGGGATCACATCTGTGGTAAAGCTTACATTGAAATGTTTATTAAGCTTTGAAATGCTCCTAACAGCTTTGGAACTCGTTGAACTGGTCTATGAATCGCTTTTGACAGCTTTCGAACGGTTGAACTGGTCTGAACCGCTTTTAAACAGCTCTGAATAACTTTGGAACTCGTCGAGCTGTTCAATGAATCGCTTTTGACAGCTTTTGAACTGGTTATACTGGTCTATGGTCCAATATTCTACAATACAAAATCAGTTCTAAGTGGTACCAGAAAGTACGATCCAGAGCCGAAACACAATCAACACAGGGATCACATCTATGGTCAAGCTCACATCGAAATATTTATTAAGCTTTAAAATGCTCTTAACACCTTTGGAGCTCGTTAAACTGGTCTATGAATCGCTTTTGACAGATTTCGAACTGGTGCAACTGGTCTGAACCGCTTTTGAACAGCTCTTAATAACTTTGAAACTGGTCGAGCTGTTCAATGACTCGCTTTTGACAGCTTTTGAACCGGTTATACTGGTCTATGGTCCAATATTCTACAATACAAAACCAGTTCTAAGGGGTACCAGAAAGTACGATCCAGAGCCGAAACACAATCAAAACAGGAATCACATCTGTGGTCAAGCCCACATCGAAATATTTATTAAGCTTTAAAATGCTCTTAACACCTGTGGAACTCGTTAAACTGGTCTACGAATCGCTTTTGACAGCTTTCGAACTGGTGGAACTGGTCTGAACCGGTTTTGAACAGCTCCTTAAACTTTGGAACTCGTCGAGCTGTTCAATGAATCGCTTTTGACAGCTTTCAAACTGGTTATACTGGTCTATGAAAGGAAAGCAATCAGTACAAAATCAGTTCTAAGGGGTACCAGAAAGTACAATCCAGAACCCAAACACAATCAACACAGGGATCACATCTGTGGTAAAGCTCACATTGAAATATTTATTAAGCTTTAAAATGCTCTTAACACCTGTGGAACTCGTTAAACTGGTCTACGAATCGCTTTTGACAGCTTTCGAACTGGTGGAACTGGTCTGAACCGGTTTTGAACAGCTCCTTAAACTTTGGAACTCGTCGAGCTGTTCAATGAATCGCTTTTGACAGCTTTCAAACTGGTTATACTGGTCTATGAAAGGAAAGCAATCAGTACAAAATCAGTTCTAAGGGGTACCAGAAAGTACAATCCAGAACCCAAACACAATCAACACAGGGATCACATCTGTGGTAAAGCTCACATTGAAATGTTTATTAAGCTTTGAAATGCTCTTAACAGCTTTGGAACTCGTTGAACTGGTCTATGAATCGCTTTTGACAGCTTTCGATCTGGTCTGAACCGGTTTTGAACAGCTCTTAATAACTTTGGAACTCGTCGAGCTGTTCAATAAGTTGCTTTTGACAGCTTTCGAACTGGTTATACTAGTTTATGAAAGAAAAGCAATCAATCCAATATTCTACAATACAAAATCAGTTCTGGGTACCAGAAAGTACGATCCAGATCCGAAAAAAAAACAACAAAGGTATCACATCTGTGGTCAAGTCCACATCGAAATGTTTATTAAGCTTTGAAATGCTCTTAACAGCTTTGGAACTAGTTGAACTGGTCTATAAATCGCTTTTGACAGCTTTCGAACAGGTTGAACTGGTCTGAACCGCTTTTGAACAGCTCCTAATAACTTTGAAACTCGTCGAGCTGTTCAATGAATCGCTTTTGACAGCTTTTGATCTGGTTATACTGGTCTATGGTCCAATATTCTACAATACAAAATCAGTTCTAATGGGTACCAGAAAGTACGATCCAGAGCCGAAACACAATCAACACAGGGATCACATCTGTGGTAAAGCTTACATTGAAATGTTTATTAAGCTTTGAAATGCTCCTAACAGCTTTGGAACTCGTTGAACTGGTCTATGAATCGCTTTTGACAGCTTTCGAACTGGTTGAACTGGTCTGAACCGCTTTTAAACAGCTCTGAATAACTTTGGAACTCGTCGAGCTGTTCAATGAATCGCTTTTGACAGCTTTTGAACTGGTTATACTGGTCTATGGTCCAATATTCTACAATACAAAACCAGTTCTAAGGGGTACCAGAAAGTACGATCCAGAGCCGAAACACAATCAAAACAGGAATCACATCTGTGGTCAAACCCACATCGAAATATTTATTAAGCTTTAAAATGCTCTTAACACCTGTGGAACTCGTTAAACTGGTCTACGAATCGCTCTTGACAGCTTTCGAACTGGTGGAACTGGTCTGAACCGCTTTTGAACAGCTCTTAATAACTTTAGAACTTGTCGAGCCGTTCAATGAATCGCTTTTGACAGCTTTTGAACTGGTTATACTGGTCTATGGTCCAATATTCTACAATACAAAATCAGTTCTAAGGAGTACCAGAAAGTACGATCCTTAGGCGAAACACAATCAACACATGGATCACATCTGTGGTAAAGCTGAACAACTTTAGAACTTGTCGAGCCGTTCAATGAATCGCTTTTGCCAGCTTTCGAACTGGTTATACTGGTCTATGAAAGGAAAGCAATCAGTCCAATATCTACAATACAAAATGAGTTCTAAGGGTTACCAGAAAGTACGATCCAGAGCCGAAACACAATCAACACAGAGATCACATCTGTATGGTCAAGCCCAGATTAAACGGATGTGGAAAACTTAACATTTCTGGTATGATAATGTAGAATGTTTGGCAATTATTTTTTTTCTGCATGAATTGTATTTACTTCGTCTATATTGCTTCTAAATCAGCATAATGCCCTTTTTTTAAAGTATTAGAATAAATTAACATAAAAGCTACCCTCACTTTAAACTCATTTATAAATCCAGTACATAAAGCTTCCTTTTATTTGAAGTCAATTTTGATAGCGGCGCCATCGTGTAAGGGACAAAAACACGAACTTAAACATCAATTAAAATTTTCATAATCAAGAGCGAGTGCTTTCCAAAAGCAAATTGAGCCTGAACTATGACGTGAATCTTCCTGGAAGTCGAAACAATATCTTCTACTCCATCGCACATGATTGTGTTGCCCGCTCGACTCCGTCATTACCATTCGACATTATTTTGCAAATTTGTATTTAAATTAATATCGACTCGAGTGGTCTGCATTAATTTAACACTTTGGTAATGAACCGGAAATATTGTTTGTGTTTTACTCAACGATGTGTTTGTTTAAATTGAATTTTAGATTGTTTTGAGATTCTTGACTCACAACCATTTGGTACCATAAAACTTTAACTAACTTCTATACTTTATTTTATTTTTATACAGAAGAAAGTGATAAAACTTAATTTCAAATGCAAAATGTAGTATATAGGTTACATAGGCGAGAAGGTATCCTGGGACTCAGCGGTAGCCCAGGTTATCGCAGGTGTAATCCCAATTGACCTTCTCGTCCAGGAAAAAGCGAAGCTCTTTGAAAACGAGGATACCCCACAGTTCCAAAAGAAAATCAGGAGGAGAACTCTTGCTTCCTGGCAGCAAAGGTGGAATATCTAAACAAAAGGCACGTGGACGATTAGACTGATTAAAGATATTACTACCTAGACTAAATGTCAACACAAGGGGGTAAACTACTTCCTCAGCCAACTTTAGAGTGGACTTCAGGTGGGTGGCTCTTCCTAGACGAAGGGTGAAAGTTCCAACGCCCTTCGGCAACAGTGGTAGAATATAAAGATCAAACAGCTCATAGAGGAGAAGGAAAGAGATGGTGCATTGTAGCTTCTCTGTATGTAAGAAATGCCTTCAACTACCGAATGATCTCAATAGCGGTAGCCCAGGTTATCACAGGTCTAATCCCAATCGACCTTCTCGTCCAGAAAAAAGCGAAGCTCTTTGAAAACGAGAATAACTCACAGAGCCGAAAGAAAACCAGGTGGAGAACTCTTGCTTCCTGGCAGCAAAGGTGGAATATCGAGACAAAAGGCACGTGGACGATAATACAAAGATATTCCTATCTGGACTGAGTGTCAACACAGAGAGGTAAACTACATCCTCAGAGAACATGGTTCGTGTCGGCACTATATAGGAAAAGCTAGAGACGAACTGGGCAAGTATTGCGGGCAGAAAGACACAACGGATTACATATTCGTATGCCAGAAATGTCATAGAGAAAAGTAGGAAGCAGAAGCCAAGATCGGTGTTATGGAGGAGGAAACGGTCATAGAAGAAAAGATGATTGCTCCTAAAACAGTATGGAAATCAGTTATGAACTTTGCGACAAAGATCATGACTGCTAAAGGAATAGTAGAGAGAGGATATCAGAACGAGGGTGGACTCTAGGGTGCACAGATAAATGAATAACCGACCTGGAAATACCGAAATATTTTTTTCTTGATGAAAACACAAAAAGAAGCTGTAGTAGCAAGGGAATTAAACAAGGAAAAAAAGAAGAAGGAAATAATAAAGATGAAGCTAAGCAGGCTGCACACCTTGCATGCTTCCCGATGAAGTTACATGACTTATATTCCTTACATAGTAACCCCTTAACTATTAACACCTTAGTACATGATTAATCTTTAGCCAAAAAGCAGTTGAAGCAGTAAATTTAGCAAAATAAACCAAGTAAAGACAAAAGGGAGGTGTTTTAGTGAGTACAAATGACCGGCACAATCGTTATGGAATCCTACACTACCTGGATAGGAAAGAACCTCGTTCCAGATGTACATAAGGTATTTCCTCTCTTGCTGCTTCCTGCACGGATGTTATCTCCAAAGACGGCCCCAGGTAGGAAGGATAATAGCGGCACGAAAAAAAGGTATTGTGGCATTTTGGCCAGACAACCAGACAGACAGACCAGACAAACTGAAAGTTATTTAACTGATTGAACGGCTTTCGAACTGGTTAAACTCGTCTGAAAAGCTTTTGAACTGCTCTTAACAGCTTTGGAACTCGTTGAGCTGGTCTATGAATCGCTTTTGACAGCGTTCGAACTGGTCTGAACCGCTTTTGAACTGCTCTTAATAGCTTTGGAACCCGTGGGGCTGGTCTATGAATTGCTTTTGACAGCTTTCGAACTGTTTGAACTGGTCTATGAGCTGGTCTATGAACCACTTTTGAACTGCTGACAGTACTGGAATAGTCACTCACTAACTATATGTTAAACCAAATTTACTTAAAAGTTGCAACACAATGTCAGATATCGTAGGAAAGTCTGACTTTGGAACCAGTTTCCAGAACTTCACCAATTCAGCTGTAGATTGTCGTGGTTGTGAGGAAACTGTCTTAGAAAATAACTGTTTTGGGAAAATGTAATTTTGGATTTCGATTATTTCTAGATGGATATAGCCCGGATATTCCATAATTTCATCCTTAGTTTTCTCTTGTGTGTTAATAAAACGTTGGCTAAGGATTGTGCTCTATGACGTTCGTCTCAAGAAAACTTGTAATTCGACACGCAGCTATGGTGATGGTCTCGATCAATGATGTCAGAAGTCTTCGTAGGAAGTCTGGTGTTAGTGTCATAGAAGCTATACACTTAGCAGGCTTCTTGGGTGTCCGTAAAAGTATTTTTCTGAGTCTCAGTGGAGAAGTACTTCTAAAGAATTGGCTGAGGATTATGCTTTATGACGTGCGTGTCATGGAAGCTTTTGATTTAAGACGTAGCTTTGGTGATGGTCACGATTAATGATTTCAAAAGTCTTCGTAGTCTTCTGGTGTTAGTGTAAGAGACGCTATAGACTTAACAGGCTTGCTGAGAGCCTGTGGAAATGGTGTCATGGGTCTAGGTGGAAAAGTCTTTCTAAAGAATGGCTAAGGATTATATTTGTGACGTTCTTGTTCTGGAAACTTGTGATTTGACACGCAGCTTTGGTGATGGTCACGATTAATGAGGTCAGAAGTCTTCGTAGGAGGTCTGGTGTTAGTGTAACAGACGGACAGGCTTCCTGGGTGTAGATGTGGTGTCATTGGTTTCGGTAGAGAAGTCCTTTTAAAGAATTGGTGGAGGATTATGTTCTGTGACGTTCGTGTCATGGAAGATTCTGATTCTATACTGGGCGTATGAAGGCCGTAAACAGATCGCTCAATATCTTGCGAAGATAAAAAGACTACTAGACGGATGAGTCAGAACGATCATGCCTGGGTGTGTTAAGCACAACTACTTGATTTTGTACGGTACACTGTCTATCATGACACGATGCCCTCTAGCGCGTTAAATTAAAATCTCGAGTGTTGATTTGAAACCGCGTTACCATTGTACAGTAGAGCTTTATTTCTTATTATACTCTTTTTGATACTTCTTGTATGTACGCTACTGATACCCTATTAATTATTTTAAGAAACATTGAGCTGTTTCAGACAAAGAGTATCGTAGAAATGCTAATTAATTGGTTCATCAGACTCTAATAAGCTGTTGTTATTTTTGTCGTAGGCGATTTTACGACTCATGCCACCCCCTGGAGATATATCCAGGAAATGAATCTAACTTCGTAAAAATAAGCTAGAAGTAACAAATAACAAATGAACGAAGCCCAATAAATATCTATTGCTCGTTCGTAATTTTATTTTTGTTTGCTTTAACAGAAATTGGATATAATTCGTCTCTCTGAGAGGGAAGAAGTATTTCGTTTACTGTGTTTCTATATGTTGTGTTGATAAACAACCAAAAAAACAAAATTGGAAATTGTTATTTGTACTAATTGGTTTTTTCCTTATGTCAATATAACAATGTTGTAAAAAAAAATATAAAAATTACCAGTTTCTTAAAGCTATATTACAGAATAGAAACCCAATAAAAGTGTAATAATAGATTCAATTTAAAAATTACACCAAAATGAACTTTTACACTATTTCACAGTCTATCCTTTCTATCAATGGTGAAGTACGATATAATGTTAACGTATAACTCAATTTTGACATATCACATAATGTTGACAGTTGACATAATGTTGATGTATGACATAATGTTGACTTACGACATAATGTTGAAGTATGACATAATGGTGACATAACTTTTGTATTATTGAAAGAAAAATGTATTAGTAATCCATGTAACCATACGAACAACATTCAAATATGAATTAAAGCCAATTAAAAACGTTATTTCACACAGTGGTTGTCTTTAACCTTGACATCAATATTGACGTATAACATAACGTTGATGTATGACATAATGTTTACCTTTGAAATAATGTTGACGTGTTACTTTAAGTTGACATATGATATAATTGTGACAGTTGACATAACGTTCAGTCATATTGAAATAAAAAAGCGATGTTAATCATTGTATCCATACGAACAAAATTAAAGCTTATTAAAAACTTTATTTCACACCAAAAGGTCACACATAAAGCTACAATAGCCCTTGGTAGGTGTAGACAATTGTGTGGCAAGAACTGGGGATTAAACCCAAAAATGAACCTATGGTTGTATACACAAGTCATTAGACCAATGTTAACCTATGGTTCGGTGGTGTGGTGGAGTAGAACGCAGCAGTCCGGGGTGATCAGGCAGCTGGAAAGCATTCAAAGGCAGGCATGTCTGAATGTTACAGGTGCCATGGGAACCGCTCCAACGGACGCACTACAGGTTTTACTCAACCTACCACCATTGCACATTTACATTCAGGGCGAGGCTATGGCAACTGCTCACAGACTGCTACAAGGCCAGGCCCCCATTACCTTATTAAAAGGCAAAAAGCAAGCAGAGTTATACAATAGGGTTAAGGCAGATCAAATAATGAGTATGCCTCAGGACAGGACAGTCCCCAGATATAACTTTGCGAGAAACTTTCGAGTAGAAATACTGAAAAGGGACTCATGGAACAGTGGCCCCCCAATCTAAGGGGAGTCAATTTGGTATACCGATGGCTCAAAGACTGAGAAAGGCACAGGGTCATGTATATACAGTAGAGGACACAGGATAAAAATCCAACTAAGTCTAGGTGCGTATGCCACAGTGTTTCAGGCTGAAGTAACGGCCATACAACACTGTGCAACGGAGATCGTAAGTCAGGGTATAACGGGTAAAACCGTTGTCATATACTCGGACAGCCAAGCAGCTCTAAAGGCGATAGTCTCAGCACAAATAAGCTCACAGCTGGTGTGGGACTGCGTTGGGGCCCTGACACATGCCGCTAGTCAAAATTCTCTGACACTGGCATGGATACCAGGACACTCAGGGTTTCGGGGCAATGAGAAGGCTGATGAATTGGCCCGTGCGGGAGCTAACACTCCAATGAGTGGCCCGGAACCATTCGGCGGAGTTCCTAATACATTCAGAAAGGCAGCCATTGAAAAATGGAGGCTAGAAAAGGCCCAGGAGTGGTGGGAAACATCACCGGGCAAGCGACAAGCCAAACTCTTCATAAAGGGATACTCGGCGAAGTTTACTGCAGAGCTGCTATCACAAAGGCGAAATGATGTCAGAATGATTGTCAGTCTCTTGACAGGACATTGTAGGCTCAGAAAACACATGATACTGCCAAGAGGAAGAGGAAACGGCATTTCATGTCCTATGCCAATGCGAAGGCCTTGCAAGGACGCGGTATCTATTACTGGGAGAGGAGAAACCGACTGCTCCAAGTTATGCGGAGTGGCCACTGTCAAGGCTATTAAGTCTCATTAAGAGGGCAGAGCTGGACAAGGTGCTCTAATCCTATTCCACAGATAATGGGTGTTCACAATAGATCTGCAAAGGTCGCAGTGATATAGGCTAACAGCCAACCCAAAAAATATCTATCTATATCACACCGAGTTTTTCCTTATCCTTGCCAGTTATGTTGACATAATGTTGACGTATAAAATAATGTTGACATATTACTTAACGTTGACATATAACATAATAGTGACAGTTGACATAACATTGACATACATCAAAATTTTGACAGTTGATAATCTCCCATTTCGATTTACGTGATTAAGGCAATAAGTGAAATTTTGTTTTTTTGTTTAAATACAAAAACAATTTTACAGCCGCCTATGTGCCCATCATGGCCCTTTTCAGTTGGTAAGATGTCGTCACATTGGCGCCGTCACCACCCTCCTACCAAGACAAGTGACAGTCTAATTATTTGCGGAGTTTCAATTACTCGCTTGTAATTGGGCGTCAAACTGCGAACGGAATTAAATTATTTGTCCGGTTTCGAACTGCGTCGGATCGTACGTCGGAAATAATATACGGAAATTGTTATAAATGTTCCGAAAGAAGCATGTTTCAGAGGCGTGTAATGTATACCAAAAAAAAAGTTAAATAAATTTGGTTTCTGTCCATTAGATGTTTATTAAAATAATCGGTACTGAAAAATGTACCTATTTAACCAATTTTACAGCTGCTGCAGTTAATGACAAATCTAAACTATTGTTACAAACCAGTCCGGACCTGTCACCCAGACGAAGGTGTGAGGTGTTGTTTGAATTCTCAGAAGCTCCGACGACTCGAGTACACTGCGGAAGATCCACATAATTCGAGTAGCTCTGAAATGTTCTATTTTATTCAATTCTAGAAATGTAACGTTAGCGACGTTCTAGAAGGAATTAATCTGGTATATAAGGACCATGTCACGGGCTTATTTCTCGTTAGCGATAATTATCTTAATCGGTAATAAATTGAGTACTCACCTAACAAATTGCACCATAATTAAGGGTTAAACAGAGTCATTTAATGTTGAGAACAAGCCGAATCTCGGTTGTTTGTAGGTAAGCACCTTCTATTTATTATATTCTGGCCACAATTGTTACTAAAACTACTTTGAATTACCGTCTATTTATTATATTCAGGTCACAAATTATTTGGATTGTTTACATTAATTTATCATCGCTGTCACTTGTAAACAGGTGATTGTAACTTCTCCTTCTGTTCGTATAACTCGTCATATTGTTGTCTACAGTCAGGTGTTTCGTTATATTGGCATCTAATATATTAAAGTTTGGACACGAACGAGAAATGGAGTACCTATTGAGATTTTTGGTGTTACTATGACAAGCAATAGGATTTGTTGTTATAAAATTGTTACCGTTGTCGTTTGTAAATCGTTGGCTGACAATCCTACTTTTACTGGTCGTACAGTAGTTTAGCGTAAGGATAGAACGGGTAGAGGCCATCTTCGGGTTGTGTCATTTTTCGTGGAAAAGAAAGGCTTGTCTCAGGCATTTTGCTACTTGCCTTCGACTTGATCACTTGTTTGAGGAAGATAGAAGATTTTTTGGGTTTAAGTTTTAAATCACGGTGCATCCGTAACAATTAATTTTGGATTTTTGAAACTAAACCTTGTTTTCCATTTGAATCGTTGTTGGAGTTAGTTTCTGTTGTTATTTTTGGACAGATTCTTTGGAAAAGCCGCGTGGCGGATTTTTGTGAAATCTTCTGTGATAGATCACGGAACAGTCAGTAAATTAGTATAACGGTCAATTAACTCAAGGAGCCATGATAATTTGTTTAAGCTTATTGTTAATTCCAAATTACGATTTTAGGGTCCTTGGTACAGGTTTAAGTCCTTGGTACAGGTTTAAGTTCTTGGTACGGGCTTAAGTTCTTGATACGGGCCTATTTGTTTGAAGCAAGCCTTATTTGTTTTTGGAGCAGGCTTGATTTTTGGTACAGGCCTAAATTTTGGTACAGGCTCAGTTAATTGGAGCCAAGGACTGGAAGAAATTGATAACTGGATTACCAGATAATCTATAAGTAACTTAGATTTAAGTCGTGACTTTAGATCTTAATTTTAATACTTGCGTGTGATCACACTTTTCGGATAATTTTATTTTGTTTTACTTTTTACTTTCATGTTAATATCATTGTCAGGCGCTAGGTTTGACAGTAGTGTAAACTCTATACTTTTTTTTATATTAAAGAAGGGTCTAGTTTGATATTTTCGTTTTATTTAGCTCACTTTATCGTTCTTATTGTGCAATTCAATTAATATTGATTAATATTCTTAATTTATTTAATTATCTCCAGTGAGAAAGGTCAGTGCCTGGAACAACAGGGGTTTCCGATTTCAACCTCAAAATCGGTGGCGCGACTCACTATTATTTGTGTACTTACCCTCTACGGCTGAGCTGGGCACTAATTTGCCAGTAGAGAAACCACTTACCGATCTCAACTGGAGTTGAACTTCTATTTGAAATAATTGATAATTTTTCAAAATTTATTGTTTTATTTTAATTCTTTATTACATCTAAAGTACGTGGCAACCACTCTGGAGTCACCGAATCTGTGGAATCTAGTGGTTGATGACCTCCTTTCTGAGCTCAATGCACAGGGAATGTACGCTCAAGGATATGCTGACGACATTGTTGTCCTAATAAGAGGAAAATTTATGAACACATGCCTAGAACTTATGCAGAGGGCATTGTTCATAGTGGAAAGGTGGTGTAACCAGGAGGGTCTGAGGGTCAATCCAATGAAGACTGTAATGGTACCATTTACAAGGAAGAGAAATGTTGATATCGCTAGGGTACCAACTCTCTTCGGTAACCAGATCCAGGTTAAGAGAGAGTTCAAGTACCTAGGAATACGACTAGACGTTAAGCTCACCTGGAACAGCCATTTGGCACATATAACGCAACGCTCTCAGACCACACTTATGATGATGAGACGGGCCGTTGGGAGGACATGGGGTCTGAGCCCACAAATGACTAACTGGCTATACACTAGGGTTGCAAGACCGATGATGGTGTATGGCTCGATAGTCTGGTGGACCAAGGTGATGCAAACTACCGCTGTAAAGAGACTACAAAAGATCCAGCGAGTAGCGCGTCTTTGCATCACAGGAGCCATGAGAGGTACTCCAACTGCAACCCTGGAAGTATCGCTAAACCTCCCACCTCTCGACATTATTGTGAAAGGGGAGGCAAGGATGGCAGCCTACAGAATGGGTTGCAGTGGCAACTGGAAGTATAATGCCTCCAGTGGGCATACAAGGATTGTGGACACTGTACAGATGGACACCTTGGAAATGCTACCAGACAGGATGGTGAAGATCACAGATCTAGAAAAGCCATACAATGTCAATATTATTGACAGGGCTGCCTGGGAGAAAGGTGAACCTGAATATATGAAAAGGGGGATCACTTGGTATACGGATGGCTCGAAGAAGCCAACAGGCACTGGGGCGGGAATATATGGAGTCAGACCCAAGGCGCAGTTTTGCGTAAGCCTGGGTAAGCTGGCTACTGTTTTCCAGGCTGAAGTTGTTGCCCTATCAGAGTGTGCAAGAGTGTGTTTGGAGCGTGGTATGACAGACCACACCATATACATAAACTCGGATAGTAGAGCAGCGCTAATGGCACTTGACAGTTTTGACTTTACCTCTAAAGCAGTATGGGACTGTCATCAGGCCATGAAAACCCTGGGAGAGTACAACAAGGTTATCCTTAGTTGGGTTCCGGGGCACAAAGGTATCGCTGGCAATGAGGGAGCAGACAAGTGGGCAAACAAAGGAGCTGAAAGCCCGCTCATTGGCCCAGAGCCGACGTGTGGTATTGCTTACAACACAGCACGAAGAGCTGTTCGCCAGTGGATGGGCATAGAACATCGAAAGAGCTGGGAAAGAACAGAAGGTAAAATACAGTCAAAGAGAATGCTGCAGACACCTACTGGTGCTATAGCGGCTGATGCCCTTGGGCTGAGGAGGAAGACCCTGCGGAAAGTGGTTGGCTTCATCAGCGGCCACTGGGTATTTCGCGGACACCTACATAAGATGGGAATTCAAGTTGAAAACCTCCTATGTAGAAAATGCAGTGAGGAGGAGGAAACAGCCTTCCACGTGATATTCATGTGCCCAGCCCTGCAAGGTCTGCGTGTGAGATCCCTTGGCCTACCGACTGGAGATCAAAGGAAAAAACGGGCAACCATAGTCAAAAGAATCTCTTGGTTTATTAAGAACCTGGGATTTGACGGAGAATGAGGACCTGTGAATGAGGGTGCACAATAAGCTGTACTAGCTGCGATGCAATCCCATGGACTACCTCTAAGCCTGGCCCTCTTTAAAACAAAACAAAAAAAAACACTCTGGACGGAGAAAGGAGAATTGTAATGGTAAATACTCTCAAGCGTCAGTTGTGTCAAAAATCAGGTAACAAATGTCAAATGTCATTCTGTTTCTTTAGAACTTTTAATAATTTTCCTTAAAACAAAAACATATTTAAACTAAAAGTACATCAACTCAAAATTTGAATTTGAATGTTAAAGCCGATTCTGTAAAAAAGTTTTCTATATAGATCCTCAGTAAAACCAGCTAACTAGATTCGGGACCCATCTGGTGCACTCATCTAATTTCACGTAAAAGGGTTACAAAATGCTTTCTCCCTCTAACTTGACCGTGATTTTTATTAAGTGGAACTAGATGTAATAAACTCGGAGCTATATTTTTTATCGGCTTCTTAAATGGGACATTCCACTGGAAAATTGGTTAATTAATTTTGGAAATTACGGTTTGTACGGCTTCTTCGGGAGGTTAATTTCAATTTTGTTTTGTTTTATTAGTTCAATATAAAATGCAATTGATATTTATTTTAAATCAGTATGCATGTGTGTATCGATGTTTCTCTGGGAAGTGTATATTAAAAATTATAAATTTATTAGCTGAGCGATTTCGGCCTAACACCGGCCATCATCAGAGCTAAAAGTCCAAAGGTTAATCAATACCCCAGAAGTGAAAAGGATCGATAGACAATTCGACAATATGGAACTGAAGCCAACTGTTCCCGTTTGCAGTTAGAGGAACAGCATAACTTGTAGACTGGTTTTGGTGTATTTGCACCTCGTCAGTACAAGGTATATGTTGTCGTCAGCGAGCTTAAAGCATAATCGCTGAGTGAATGCACTAAAATCACGATCTATTTATAACCATAGAGTAATGGAAGTGTAAACGATGCGATAGTAGTGACATCTTCACCTCCAACTGGAAACTAAAACTCGATTTGATTGAAATCAATTCACAATTCAAAACAGAGAAAGTTGGGGTCACTTTAGCTTGATGCATAGGTGTAAAAACCAAATGTTTAAGGCGATCAATTCTCTTCTTCTGGACAGTCTTATGTATCGATTTGTAATTTTTGTAATTTTTTATATGAAATTCCTTTAGTTACCTTTAAATTCAAATTTATGAAAAGTAAATTGGATTCATATCAGAGCATTTCAAAAGCGTTCGAACATATTTCTTCACACTGTAGATGTTATATCTGCGACGAATACTGTGGATCTCATGGCCTGACCTCGTTACCAATCAAGAATTTCTGCAAAGGGCAAATCTTCTTCTTCTGATGCTTATCCATTAATGGATGTTTGCTATCACATGATCCATTGCATCTCTATCTCGTGTGGTGTAAATCAATGTTTGTATATTCCTCAGCAGCGTCCATTGTCTGATATTTTGGAGCCAAGACATCTTTTTTCTACCTATTCCTCTCCTGCCCTCAATCTTGCCTTCAATCATCAACTGTAGAAACCTTTACTTTTCGTTGCGCATTATATGGCCTAGGTAGGCTGTTTTCCTTTATATGGAATAGCTCGCGTTCTTTATTCACGCGTCTAAGAACTTCTTCGTTTGTCATCTTCTCGGTCCAAGAAATTTTAAGGATCCTACGATACAGCCACATTTCGTAGGCTTCTAGTTTATTGATACTACTCGTTTTCAGGGTCCATAAAGTAGCACAACCATACGTAGCACTTTATTCTCAGATCAATATCAAATTCTGAGCAAGTGAGCACCTTTTTAAACTTTAGAAATGCCAGTCGGGCTTGCTCTATACGGTTTTTAATTTCTTTATCTGATGTCCAATCTTCAAAAAGCCATGTACCTAGGTATCTGAATTTGTCCACTCTCTCAATTGACGCTTCATCAAATGATAATGTGGACTTGGCAAATCTATCTAAGCTTCTAGTGATGATCATGAATTTAGTTTTCCAGGTATTGATGATCAGGCCCATGTGTTTATTGTGTTCACCAACCAAATTTACCAATTGTTGTAGATCTTCTATATTATCGGCCATCAGTACCGCATCGTCGGCATTGTAACGATAACTCAGAAATCCCGCGTTATCGTTTGTATTTGCCAGCATTCCCACCATCCGTTCGAGGTGCGCAAACAAGATACGACACGTCGTCAAGACTCGCGCAGACCCATTCAGTAAGTGGGAGCACCGTTCAGCGGGGATAAAAAGCCGCGATGCCATCGCTGAAGAAGGCAAGTTCCACTGAGAGTACTGACACAGCCGGACTTTACATACATAATGTAAAGTCCGGCTGTGGTACTGTAGTATAGTTTATAGTCTTAGATTTAGTTTGTATTTATTAGGATTAGTCATGTATGTTTTGAACTGTCAATGTCTGTCAGATTCTGTTCATTAAAGCCTCCATTAGGTCTTTTAATTTATTACAATTTAATGAACATAATCTTTAAATAAAAATGGAACGACTTCTACGACCAGACCGTTTTGATGCGGATCCAAATGTAGCTACCAGCTCTCAACAATGGAAGCATTGGTTTCAAACTTTTGAAAATTTCCTGAAGTCAGCAGACATTTCGAAAGAAAAGAAAGAAGCAGATGCTCCTTAAGATTCGGAAACATTTAAACTTCTCAAGACTGACCTAGCATCAGCAGTTCTTATGACTATAAATGACAATGAAACGCTTGTAGTAGAAACAGATGCTTCGAATTTTGCGATAGCTGCCACGCTGTCCCAATGTAGCAGACCTGTAGCATTTTTTTCGAGAACGCTATCTGATAGTCAAAAGAGAAACTCATCTGTAGAAAAAGAAGCCTACGCTATAGTCGAAGCTCTACGTAAATGGAGACATTTATTATTAGGAAGACATTTCGAACTAATCACCGATCAAAGATTTCCTTTATGTTTGACAGTAAATGTCATGGTAAGATAAAAAATGACAAAATATTAAGATGGCGCCTAGAATTAACTCCATTCAAATACGAAATTATTTATCGTCCGGGCTCATTGAATAAAGCCGCTGACGCGATTTCTCGGGTTTGTTCATCAGACACTGTTACACCCCGGTATTACGCGAATGTATCATTGGGTACGAACTAAAAATTTACCTGTAACTTTGAATGAAATCCGGGAGATGACAGCATCTTGTCAAATTTGTTCGGAACTGAAGCCGCGCTATGCAAAATTTGAAGGTACCTTAATCAAAGCTACTGCACCGTTCGAAAGGTTAAATATGGATTTCAAGAGCCCTCTTCCAACAGCTACTGGAAAACCCTATTTATTAACAATTGTAGATGAATTTTCCAGATTTCCTTTCGCTTTTCCTTGCATTAACACTTCTTCGAGTGAAATTATCAAACATTTGAAATCCCTTTTTTGTCTCTTTGGAACACCATCCTACATACACTCTGATAATGGCACGGGCTTCACTTCTCAAGAGCTAAAAACGTTCTTAAACAATAATGGTATTGCTACCAGTAGATCTACGCCATATAATCCATGCGGAAATGGACAGGTAGAGCGCTATAATGGAATCATTTGGAAAACCATTAATCTGGCAATTAGATCTCGTGGACTAAAGTTAAGTTAGTGGGAAGTGGTACTGCCAGAATCATTGCATTCTATACGTTCTCTATTATGTACTGCCATCAATACGACTCCCCACGAAAGAATGTTTTTCCATGCACGACGCTCGCTCAATGGAATTTCTCTGCCTACGTGGCTAACTTCTCCTGGACCTGTTTTGCTTCGTCGATTCAATCGTACCAACAAATATGAACCTTTAGTAGAAGAAGTAAATCTAATTGATGCAAACCCTCAATATGCAAGAGTCCGATTATCTGACGGTCGTGAAACTTCTGTATCACTTAGACACTTAGCTCCGTCCACCTCCAATATTGACTGTCAACATTCTACGTCAGAAGAGATTGCAACAAGAATCCTTTCTTCCCCACCTATCCCGCATCAACATCCTTCAGAACCCGTTTCTGAATCGGATAACGGAAATGCTGATTCCAATGGAATCATGAAAACTATAATTCCACCCACCAGTCCCTTGCCAGAGGGGTTGTCTGACCTAAGAAGATCGTCTCGGGCAAAGAAAGTTCCTTCTCGTTTGGAATATTAATTATAATTTCTAAGGCTCGGATGAATGTAGTATAGTTTATAGTCTTAGATTTAGTTTGTATTTATTAGGATTAGTCATGTATGTTTTGAACTGTCAATGTCTGTCAGATTCTGTTCATTAAAGCCTCCATTAGGTCTTTTAATTTATTACAGGTACTGATCTCGAAAGAACTCCAACCTGGGCTCTGGGTATTGACCAGTAGCCACCGACCTTCCCTGCCTTTGCAGCCGAGTATTGATCGGTTGTACCGTCCGGATCCTTGGGTATTGACCAAGGGTTATCCTGCCTCGCAACTGAGTATTAATCAAGGGATGTTGTTGATTAGTACTCCATTAACTTTTATACGCATTTCTACATCTTCTAAGGCTTTACGATAAAACACCTAAGAATACAGATTGAATAATAGTGGTGACAGCAGGCATCCTTGTCTCACACCTCTTTCATTCCGTAAAGTATTGGACAAATCATTTCCTAGCTTTACTTATGCCATTTGGTTCCAGTATAAGTCTACTATGCAACGGATGTCTTTTTAATCTATGTCCAGCCTCTCAAGAAGTTTTATTAACTTTGATGTTGTACCCGATATCATATGTCAAATAAGAGGTGAAAAATATCGTCTGTTGCGACTTATAATGAAGGTTAAGATAGCAGGCAATTTTAGTGTGTTTAATACGAAAATATTTTGACACCTATCGTTATATGAAATGTAGAAATCTGTGAGTACAAATTAACTCCTTACATTTTTCCCTAATACGCCAAAAAGAAGTATATCTTGAAAAAAACATTTTAAAGCAGTCGTGGACAAAATTTTATTTACAGCAAGCCTACAAAGTAATTAAAAGCTTCAGCTTAAGGCGATATTTGTCAACAATCCGTCCATCTCGAAAATGGAAACACACCGCAATAAAAAGGAATAGAAGTTAATTAAGTTCCCGTAATACGCATATGTTTTATCCACGGTTTTCGTTTTCTTCAGCGTCAGTTTCAGCTTTTCCATCTTTCTCCATGTATATATTTTATTAATTAGGAAAACAAGTCAGTGGTTGTAAAATTTTACATGGCAGAAAATCTATTTTCGAAAGGAATCGACGTAAACAGTGAGAGCGGCATTGTTTTTAATGGAATGCCTCGTGTTCAATTAGGCTGTTTTTGACGTTGTCAATATCGGGTGCAATAGCCCATGCGACAACTTGTTATGAATATATAAAATTAATCTAAATTGTAAACTCTATCCCGATTTACCACCATTTAAAATTGGGACATGATTTAACTATTTATAGGTAAAATACACTGTGGGCCGAAATAAAGGAGTACATTTTTCAGTTGAAAATAACAGAAACCAAGGGCCCTTTTTTATATCCAGTCCTGTGAGGGCACCATCTACCTGTAACAAAGGGGGGATTCATCCAGGTGGGTTTCCTGGTCTTCAGGAAGGTCCCTGTCTGCTGTTTGGAGGAGTCTAAGGTTGGGAAGAGGAATCTTCTTTTTCGGTACTCTGGATCTTCTTCGGAGTCCTCCATTCCAGTGGGTATGGAGGAGGATTCTCTGGGCAGTGATGTTCGTTCCCTGCAGAGTCCGAGCGACGTAACGTTCTTGGAGCGTCTGAAAACGAGAAGGTATTTGTTGGGCTAGAGGAGCAAACCACATAAAAAAAAGAAACTTTAAAACTTCTTAGAGTACCTACGATAAAACGAAACAATGGCAAAATTGGTTGTTACTCTTAACACAAACATGGACGCTCTTTTCAACGCGCTAACAAACACACATTTTTGACTTATTGGTCTGTTTTCTTCTTTTTTGAGGACTTTTTAAGAGAACGTACACTAACACTTGGTATTAGTTTATAGTACCCGACTGTAGACAATCAATAATAAAGGTAGGAGAAAAATGGATTGTTCCAAGAGAAAGTGGTTTGAATAGAATAATGTATGGTGTTTGTGAAAGAAGGGCGTGTAGAGTTTGTGAAGCAAGGGCGTGTAGAGTTTGTGAAGTAAGGTTGTGCAGAGTTTCGGAAGTAAGTGCGAGTAAAGTTGAAGCTTCACTCTACATGAGATCTGAGTAATTTTTGACATTTTGAGCTTTAGGGTCTTGTGTTGGCAAAATGGTTTTTAAAAGTTTTTTACTTGTTTTTGAAAGTGTTTTCAGTTACTGTAGAAGATATGGAAGTCTTTTCGGTTTCTCAGTTTCAGTTGCCATTCCTCTCGTTATTCGTTTTTTGTTATGGTTTTACTTTGTTTTGTCTCTTCTTCTGTTGTCACTTTCTCAGAGTTCAAGTTCAAGTAGACGGAGTTGTAGTGGAGGTAGAAGGAAAAATGCTTTCAGTAGTGGTAGATCTTGATGTACTTTTTGTTGTAGTACTTGTTGAGGGGGAAATACTTTCAGTTAGTGCTTGTAGATATGCTTTGAGTTAGTGTAGAAGATGTAAAAGTCTCTTCGGTTTCCTTAGTTTCAGCGGTCGTTTCTTCACATTCTTTCTTTTCTCTTATGGTTTTACTATCTTTCGCCTCTTCTTTTGTCATTACTTTTTCAGACAGAGTTGCAGTTGCTGTAAAAGGAGAAGTGCTTTTAAAGGTAGCAGATGTTGATGTACTTTCTGTTGAGGGTGAAGTGCTTTCAGTTGAAGTACTTGTAGATGTGCTTTCAGTTAGTGTAGAAAATGTGGAAGTCTCTTCCGTTTCCTTAGTTTCAGTGGTGGTTTCCTTGTATTCCTCATCGTTTTCCTTAATTTTCTCAGATTCTTCGTTTTCTGTTGTAGTTTCACTTTCTGTCGTCTCTTCTTCTGTCGTTATTTTTTCAGTAGCGGTTGTAGAAGTTGGACGGAGTTATAGTTGAGGTAGAAGGAGAAATGTTTTCAGTGGTGATATATCTTGATGTACTTTCTGTTGGAGTACTTGTTCAGGCGGAAGTGCTTCTAGTTGAAGTATTTGTAGCCGTGATTTTAGTTGAAGTGCTTGTAAATAAGCTTTCTGTTAGTGTAGAAGATATGGAAGTGTCTTTCGGTTCCTCAGTATCGGTGGTAGTTTCCTCGTAATCTTCGTTTTTTGTTGTTGTTTTAATCTCTATCATGTCTTTTTCTGTCGATACTTTTTTATTAGTGGTTGTAGACTTCAAACTGCTGGTTGAAGTAGACGGAGTTATAGTTGAGGTAGAAGGAGAAGTAGTGGTAGAAGATGTTGATGTACTGATGTAGAGTTTGTGTTGTAAGGGTGTGTAGAGTCTCTGAGGTAACGGCGTCTACAGTTTGGTTTTACATGAGATCGGAGAACTTTTTGACATGTTGACTATAAAGTCTTGTGGCAGTATCTTTAACGAAAATGGTTTTGATGATATTTTTCTTGTTTTTGTAAGTGTTTGTGGATGTGCTTTCAGTTACTGTTGAAGATGTGAAGGACACTTTGTTTTCCTTAGTTTCGATGGTCATTTCCCCGAACTCTTCGTTTTCTTTAGTGGTTTCACTTTCAGTTGTTACTTGCTCAGTAGTGGTTGTTGACGTCCAACTGTTGGTTGAAGTAGACGGAGTTGTTGTTAAAGTAGAAGAAGAAGTGGTAGTAGACGTTGTGGAGGATGTGAGGTAAGGGTGTGTAAAGTTTCTGAAGAGCGTGTAGACTTAAAACGAGTAAAGTTGAGATCTAAAAACTTTTTGACATTTTGAGCTATATCCTCTTCTGTTGGCAACATTTTTAACGAAAATGATTTTTATAAGGTTTTACTTGTTTTTTTAGTTAATTCTTTTTGTTTTGTTCATCTCTATAAACTTTTCTTGCGGATTTTGGGAGGAAGCAGTCTCAAATTACGTGAGTGTACGAGTGGGATGGTAGTTGCTCTCCTTATTGTTTCCTCTTTCTAGTATATGTCAAATATATAAATAAATAAAAATTCTATTTTAACTCTCTGCTCTTTATCAGTAAAAAAATATGACACCAAACCAGAAGACTTATCTTTACTGACATTTTCGAATGATATATAATTTGATTGAAACCATAACGAGGAATCTATTTCCCCAATAATTTTAGTCAGTGATAACTGGAGTTTTTCACTTGATAAGGTTGTCATAAACGAGGGAAAATAAACACCTGAATGAGACACCTGTTTGTAAGCAGATAACCGATAACTTATATGAAACCGACAGTTGGTTATCTGTTATGAAAAATGTAGATAGAAACAGTTGTGGGATGGTACGACAAGTAAACAACTCTAAGAATTAAATTGAATTAATCAATCACTCAACTTTTGCTTTTATTAACACTAAAAAAAATAACGGGATATTGCCATACTCACCAGATTTTTACCATCATTAAAGAAAATTTCTTCACTAATAAAATCAACGTTCCCTCATCTGTAATGTCTTCAAACTGTAATAGATTTGTTTATAGAACATCATCAAATCTGCGTCGCAAGTGTATATAAACTATCTATAGAACCAGAAAATGAATTTGTTTACATAAAGTTCTGAGTTCGCAATAGCTTATTTATGAGTTGCGTATGGTTTGAGAATGGGCCAAATAATCCACGGATTGTACAAGAATTCGTAGTAAAGAGTTGACACATTTGATTATCGTACCTTAACTTTTAAGGGTAAACAAAGTCAATGTAAGAACTAAGAAACTATTATCGAATATGTACATATCCATTATATCGAGAGTCTCTGGTTTTTCTTTATATATCAAATTTCATAAACCTATACCCCTCCGTTGAAGAGTTATAGTGCACACAAACCGATCACGGATCAGTTGGTTAACAGGAATGTGGTGTTGGGGAGTGTATTGGGTTTAAGGACCCTACTATAGGACTTCTGTCATTTTTAGGGAGTGAATGGTAAGGTTTGGATGAAGTTAGCATCAGTATTTGGCGCTGTTCCCATAAACCTCTTTCCCCAATAATAATTTGGTGTTTGCTTCCTGGTTTCTGTTGTTCCGGTGTTTTCTTGATTCCTTAAACTCCTTGAACAGGTATAAACTGTCAAAAAACATCTCGGTGTTAGTGTTGAAGTGTATCCCACGTGGTACAAAGTGGGTTTGGTAGATATTGACCTTCGGGCGTGAGGCCTCCCATTTGACAAGGACAAAGGAAACCTTCACCAAGGCCAATTTTTTTTTGGGTTATCCAGTGATGGTATCCATGATGTCCAATATATCTTCCATCTACCTATAGAAGAGAGGAGTTTCGACGAGGAGGTCTTCAAGTTCTGCGGAAGGTCACAGGTGCCCTGTATACAGTTTAGTGAAGTCTTAAAAAGGGAAGGGGAATCCCGATTTTCGAAACTCTTGATCTTCTTTGTAGTCCTCCATGAAGGGCCCTCCGTTGAAGAGTTATAGTGCACACAAACCGATCAAGGATCAGTTGGTTATCAGGAATGTAGGGTTGGGGAGTGTGTTGAGTTTAAGGACCCTATTATAGGACTTCTGTCCTTTTTAGCGAGTAAATAGTAAGGTTTGGATGAAGTTAGCATCAGTATTTGGCGCTGTTCTCATAAACCTCTTTCCCCAATAATAATTTGGTGTTTGCTTCCTGGTTTCTGTTGTTCCGGTGTTTTCTTGATTCCTTAAGCTCCTTGAACATGTATAAACTGTCAAAAAACATCTCGGTGTTAGTGTTAAAGTGTATCCCACGT
The DNA here is from genome assembly GCA_964028335.1 of Altica lythri. NCBI lineage: Eukaryota > Metazoa > Arthropoda > Insecta > Coleoptera > Chrysomelidae > Altica > Altica lythri. The sequence goes on from OZ034809.1 coordinate 7,421,011, forward strand.
GGTACAAAGTGGGTTTGGTAGATATTGACTTTCGGGCGTGAGGCCTCCCATTTGACAAGGACAAAGGAAACCTTCACCAAGGCCAATTTTTTTTTGGGGTATCCAGTGATGGTATCCATGATGTCCAATATATCTTCCATCTACCTATAGAAGAGAGGAGTTTCGACGAGGAGGTCTTCAAGTTCTGCGGAAGGTCACAGGTGCCCTGTATACAGTTTAGTGAAGTCTTAAAAAGGGAAGGGGAATCCCGATTTTCGAAACTCTTGATCTTCTTTGTAGTCCTCCATGAAGGGCACTCCGTTGAAGAGTTATAGTGCACACAAACCGATCAAGGATCAGTTGGTTATCAGGAATGTAGTGTTGGGGAGTGTGTTGGGTTTAAGGACCCTACTATAGGACTTCTGTCATTTTTAGCGAGTAAATAGTAAGGTTTGGATGAAGTTAGCATCAGTATTTGGCGCCACTTCCATAAACCTCTATCCCCAATAATAATTTGGTGTTTGCTTCCTGGTTTCTGTTGTTCCGGTGTTTTCTTGATTCCTTAAACTCCTTGAACAGGTATAAACCGTCAAAAAGCATCTCGGTGTTAGTGTTGAAGTGTATCCCACGTGGTACAAAGTGGGTTTGGTAGATATTGACCTTCGGGCGTGAGGCCTCCCATTTGACAAGGACAAAGGAAACCTTCACCAAGGCCAATTTTTTTTTTGGTTATCCAGTGATGCTATCCATGATGTCCAATATATCTACCATCTACCTATAGGAGAGAGGGGTTTCGACGAAGAGGTGTTCAAGTTCTGCGGGAGGTCACAGGTGCCCTGTATACAGTTTAGTGAAGTCTTAGAGAGGGAAGGGGAATCCCGATTTTCGAAACTCTTGATCTTCTTTGTAGTCCTCCATGGAGGGCCCTCCGTTGAAGAGTTATAGTGCACACAAACCGATCAAGGATCAGTTGGTTAACAGGAATGTGGTGTTGGGGAGGGTATGGGTTTAAAGACCCTACTATAGGACTTCTTTCATTTTTAGGGAGTGAATGGTAAGGTTTGGATGAAGTTAGCATCAGTATTTGGCGCTGTTCCCATAAACCTCTTTCCCCAATAATAATTTGGTGTTTGCTTCCCGGTTTCTGTTGTTCCGGTATTTTCTTGATTCCTTAAGCTCCTTGAACATGTATAAACTGTCAAAAAACATCTCGGTGTAAGTGTTAAAGTGTATCCCACGTGGTACAAAGTGGGTTTGGTAGATATTGACTTTCGGGCGTGAGGCCTCCCATTTGACAAGGACAAAGGAAACCTTCACCAAGGCCAATTTTTTTTAGGGTATCCAGTGATGGTATCCATGATGTCCAATATATCTACCATCTACCTATAGAAGAGAGGAGTTTCGACGAGGAGGTCTTCAAGTTCTGCGGAAGGTCACAGATGCTCTGTATACAGTTTGGTGAAGTTTTAGATAGGGAAGGGGAATACCGATTTTCGAAACTCTTGATCTTCTTTGTAGTCCTCCATGAAGGGCCCTCCGTTGAAGAGTTATAGTGCACACAAACCGATCAAGGATCAGTTGGTTATCAGGAATGTAGTGTTGGGGAGTGTGTTGGGTTTAAGGACCCTACTATAGGACTTCTGTCATTTTTAGGGAGTGAATGGTAAGGTTTGGATAAAGTTAGCATCAGTATTTGGCGCTGCTCCCATAAACCTCTTTCCCCAATTATAATATGGTGTTTGCTTCCTGGTTTGTGTTGTTCCGGTGTTTTCTTGATTCCTTAAGCTCCTTGAACATCTATATACTGTCAAAAAACATCTTGGTGTTAGTGTAAGTGTTGTGTTGAAGTGTCTCCCACGTGGTACAAAGTGGGTTTGGTGGATATTGACCTTCGGGCGTTTGTCCTCCAGCGTGAGGCCTCCCATTTGACAAGGACAAAGGAAACCTTCACCAAGGCCAATTTTTTTTTGGGGTATCCAGTGATGGTATCCATGATGTCCAATATATCTACCATCTACCTATAGGAGAGAAAGGTTTCGACGAGGAGGTCTTCAAGTTCTGCGGGAGGTGACAGGTGCCCTGTATACAGTTTGGTGAAGTCTTCGAGAGGGAAGGGGAAACTCTTGATCTTCTTTGTAGTCCTCCATGGAGGGTCCTCTGACATGGCGGCTTTTTTTTCATTTTAGAAATTTTTCCATGGAAAAGTTGTTTGCTAGCACTGTTAGTTACTGTTGTATCATAAGTAATTACTAATCTGTATATTACTACTCTTCCTTCTTGTTCTTTCTTTTTTTCCCTTTATTGAGATAATATTTTGCGCAAAAATCACCTTCAGCGTTTGCTGTAACAATATTTTTTACATATTTTATGCAAACTTAATTATTTTTTTATTAATCTGTTATAATTATTTAAAAATCCGCTCCTGATAATCAACCTTGTTTGTTATTTATTCATGCTGTGCTCTCTTTTAATGGATGTGGTCAATTTTCCAAAGTTTTTGCATGTTAATAAATTTCATAACAACTTCCAAGCATAAAATCTAATTTTGAATTGGAAATTTTTCAAAAAATAATTCAACTTCTGATTTTTATTATCATATTTTATCGAGGAACTTTTAAATATGGGTCTACTGAATTTTGATGAGATCATCAAATCGATAACATCGTAGTTGGATTAGATGCATAAATATTTTTTTTACAATATTCAACGCTAAAATTCAATCTACTATATTTAAATTAATAATTCTTGCATATATATATATAAATATATATCAACCACAAAAAAATTTGGCGCCCAACGTGGGGCGAAATAAAAGAAGTTTAGACAAAGAAAGATAACCAGAGATATGAACAGAAATTAGAAGAGTTAAAAACCTTTTTTACCTCTGGTTTTCTTTCTTTGTCTAAATTTCTGTTCTTTCGCCCCACGTTGGGCGCCAATTTTTTTTGTGGTTGGATGGATGTTTACCGAAATTGGACTTTCTGCTCAGTCTTCTTAGTTGGCTTCTTTTTTTACAAATTTAGATACTTTTTGTGAGGATTTAATTCTTCTAATTTCTTTTCTTATCTCTGGTTATCTTTTTTCGTCTAAAGTTTTTTTTCTTTCGCCCCACGTTGGGCGCCAAAATTTTTTGCGGTTTGATGACTGTTTACTGAAATTGGATTTTCTGCTCAGTCTTCTTAGTTGGGTTCTTTGTTTACAAATTTAGATACTTTTTGTGAGTTTTTTAACTCTTCTAATTTCTTTTCTTATCTCTGGTTACCTTTCTTTGTCTAAATTTCTTTTCTTTCGCCCCACGTTGGGCGCCAAAATTTTGTGGTTGGATGGATGTTTACTGAAATTGGATTTTCTGCTTAGTCTTCTTGGTTGAGTTCTTTCTTTAGAAATTTAGAATTTTTTTTTCTTATCTCTGGTTATCTTTCTTTGTCAAAATTTGTTTCTTTAGCCCCACGTTGGGCGCGAAATTTTTTTGTGGTTGGATGGATGTTGACTGAAATTGGATTTTCTGCTCAGTCTTCTTAGTTAGGTTCTTTATTTACAAATTTAGATACTTTTTTTCTTTAGCCCCACGTTGGGCGCCAATTTTTTTTGTGGTTGGATGGATGTTTACCGAAATTGGATTTTCTGCTCAGTCTTCTTAGTTGGCTTCTTTGTTTACAAATTTAGATACTTTTTGTGAGGTTTTTAACTCTTCTAATTTCTTTCTTATCTCTGGTTATCTTTCTTTGTCTAAATTTCTTTTTTTCGCCCCACATTGGGCGCCAAAATTTTTTGTGGTTGGATGGATGTTTACTGAAATTGGATTTTCTGCTCAGTCTTCTTAGTTGGGTTCTTTATTTACAAATTTAGATACTTTTTTTTCTTTAGCCCCACGTTGGGCGCCAATTTTTTTTGTGGTTGGATGGATGTTTACTGAAGCTGGATTTTCTGCTCAGTCTTCTTAGTTGGGTTCTTGGTTTACAAATTTAGATACTTTTGTGAGGTTTTTAACACTTCTAATTTCTTTTCTTAGCTCTGAACATATTTCTTCGTCTAATAATCTTTCTTTGGCCCCACGTTGGGCGCCATAATTCTTTGTGGTTGGTTGGATGTTTACTGAAATTGGATTTTCTGCCCGGTCTTCTTAGTCACTAGTCTTCTTTGTTTACACATTCAGATTCTTTTTGTAAGGTTTTTAGCTCTGTTCTTTTGCCCCACGTTGGGCGCCAATTTTTTTTGTGATTTGATGGATGTTTACTGATATTGGATTTTCTGCTTGGTCTTCTTAGTCACTAATTTGTAAAATTAATTCATAAAACCGTTTATAATAAATTTTCTTGTTTATACGTTATCAGATTGTTTTATTATTAATAATATACCTTTTGAGTTGTTTTCCCTCACAAAAGGCATTAGTTAAGTTGATCTAAGAAATAATGCAAGAACGTTCGAATTTAAATTTTTAATAGGATTTACGATACTGAAAATGTTTAGGTCTTATCTGGATTAAAACAATTAGGGCGCGTCTAGAACAGTAATATTTGATAAAGCATTGAAAATTTTGAGAATATATTGCAGGTATATTATATGAAGCGGCAATAACACGTAGGAAGTGTTTTTAAAACAAAATAAACGAATTTAGAACGAAAGGATTAATATAAGAAACAGAAAACATAAATTCGCTCTAATTTTCTCACAAAATATTGATGTAAAATAAGTTTATCCATATTAAAAATTACTAATAGTATCGAAAACAAGTAAATTTATAATAAGAAACAAGAATCCAAAGTTCGTTTTCAATTTCGCGCGAAATATAGGTGTTAAACACGTTTATCATTACCAGAAATCTCATAACTATCGAAAGCCTCATGTTCAAAATGCAGAATAATTTGAAATGTGAACGAAAAACGAAACTATCGCGCGAAATTATCCACTCGTTTCGCGCTGGTTCACATAAATTCTTTACCTGATTTTATAGCTATCTTATTTATAATACAATCAGTTAAACGAATGAATTTAGACCGACCAAAGTACTAAATATTATAATAATAACAAAAAGCAAAAGTTCGTTTTTATTTCGCGCGAAATATAGGTGCGAACATGTTTATCTGCACTAGAAAATACTCTCACTATTAAAAATCTATTGTCGCGTAGTACCAATGCAGAATAATTTGATATGCGAACGTAAAATCGAGAAAATCGCGCGAAATTATCCACACATTTCGCGCTGGTCCGCATAAATCTTTTACCTTATTTCATAGCTAACCAATTTATATTCAAATCAGTTAAACGAACGAATTTAGACCGACAAAAGTAATAAATATTATAATCAAAAACACAAAGCAAAAGTTCGTTTTTATTTCGCGCGAAATATAGGTGCAAACATGTTTATCTGCCCTAGAAAATAACTTTTACTATTAAAAATCTATTGTCGCGTTATACAAATGCAGAATAATTTGATATGCGAACGTAAAATCGAGAAAATCGCGCGAAATTATCCACACATTTCGCGCTGGTCCGCATAAATCTTTTACCTTATTTCATAGCTAACCAATTTATATTCAAATCAGTTAAACGAACGAATTTAGACCGACAAAAGTTATAAATATTATAATCAAAAACACAAAGCAAAAGTTCGTTTTTATTTCGCGCGAAATATAGGTGCAAACATGTTTATCTGCCCTAGAAAATAACTTTTACTATTAAAAATCTATTGTCGCGTTATACAAATGCAGAATAATTTGATATGCGAACGTAAAATCGAGAAAATCGCGCGAAATTATCCACACATTTCGCGCTGGTCCGCATAAATCTTTTACCTTATTTCATAGCTAACCAATTTATATTCAAATCAGTTAAACGAACGAATTTAGACCGACAAAAGTAATAAATATTATAATCAAAAACACAAAGCAAAAGTTCGTTTTTATTTCGCGCGAAATATAGGTGCAAACATGTTTATCTGCCCTAGAAATTAACTTTTACTATTAAAAATCTATTGTCGCGTTATACAAATGCAGAATAATTTGATATGCGAACGTAAAATCGAGAAAATCGCGCGAAATTATCCACACATTTCGCGCTGGTCAACATAAATTCTTTAACTGATTTTATAGCTAACCAATTTATATTCAAATCAGTTAAACGAACGGATTTAGACCAACAAAAGTACTAAATATTATAATAAGAACTAAAAGCAAGAGTTCGTATCCATTTTTGCGCGAAATATAAGTGCAAACATGTTTATCTGCACTAGAAAATACTCACACTATCAAAAATCTATTGTCGCGTAATAGAAATGCAGAATAATATGATATGTGAACGTAAAATCGAGAAAATCGCGCGAAATTATCCACACATTTTGCGCTGGTCCGCATAAATCTTTTACCTGATTTCATAGCTAACCAATTTATATTCAAATCAGTTAAGCGAACGAATTTAGACCGACAAAAGTACTAAATATTATAATAAGAACAAAAAGCAAAAGTTCGTTTTCATTTTCGCGCGAAATATTGGTGCAAACATGTTTATCTGCACTAGAAAATACTCTTACTATCAAAAATCTATTGTCGCGTAATAGAAATGCAGAATAATTTGATATGTGAACGTAAAATCGAGAAAATCGCGCGAAATTATCCACATATTTCGCGCTAGTCCACATAAATCTTTTAACTGATTTCATAGCTAACAAATTTATAATAAAATCAGTTAAAGGAACGAATTTAGACCGACAAAAGTACTAAATATTATAATAATAACAAAAAGCAAAAGTTCGTTTACATTTTCGCGCGAAATATACGTGCAAACATGTTTATCTGCACTAGAAAGTACTCACACTATCAAAAATCTGTTGTCACGTAATACAAATGCAGAATAATTTGATATGTGAACGTAAAATCGAGAAAATCGCGCGAAATTATCCACATATTTCGCGCTAGTCCACATAAATCTTTTAACTGATTTCATAGCTAACAAATTTATAATAAAATCAGTTAAAGGAACGAATTTAGACCGACAAAAGTACTAAATATTATAATAATAACAAAAAGCAAAAGTTCGTTTACATTTTCGCGCGAAATATACGTGCAAACATGTTTATCTGCACTAGAAAGTACTCACACTATCAAAAATCTGTTGTCACGTAATACAAATGCAGAATAATTTGAAATTCGAATGTAAAATCGAGAAAATCGCGCGAAATTATCCACATATTTCGCGCTAGTGCGCATAAATCTTTTAACTGATTTCATAGCTAACAATTTTATAATAAAATCAGTTAAAGGAACGAATTTAGACCGAAAAAAGTACTAAATATTATAATAATAACAAAAAGCAAAAGTTCGTTTACATTTTCGCGCGAAATATAGGTGCAGACATGTTTATCTGTACTAGAAAATACTCTCAATATCAAAAATCGATTGTCGCGTAATAGAAATGCAAAATAATATGATATGCGAATGTAAAATCGAGAAAATCGCGCGAAATTATCCACATATTTCGCGCTAGTCCGCATAAATCTTTTAACTGATTTCATAGCTAACAATTTTATAATAAAATCAGTTAAAGGAACGAATTTAGACCGAAAAAAGTACTAAATATTATAATAATAACAAAAAGCAAAAGTTCGTTTACATTTTCGCGCGAAATATAGGTGCAGACATGTTTATCTGTACTAGAAAATACTCTCAATATCAAAAATCGATTGTCGCGTAATAGAAATGCAGAATAATATGATATGCGAATGTAAAATCGAGAAAATCGCGCGAAATTATCCACATATTTCGCGCTAGTCCACATAAATCTTTTAACTGATTTCATAGCTAACAAATTTATAATAAAATCAGTTAAAGGAACGAATTTAGACCGACAAAAGTACTAAATATTATAATAATAACAAAAAGCAAAAGTTCGTTTACATTTTCGCGCGAAATATACGTGCAAACATGTTTATCTGCACTAGAAAGTACTCACACTATCAAAAATCTGTTGTCACGTAATACAAATGCAAAATAATTTGATATGTGAACGTAAAATCGAGAAAATCGCGCGAAATTATCCACATATTTCGCGCTAGTCCACATAAATCTTTTAACTGATTTCATAGCTAACAAATTTATAATAAAATCAGTTAAAGGAACGAATTTAGACCGACAAAAGTACTAAATATTATAATAATAACAAAAAGCAAAAGTTCGTTTACATTTTCGCGCGAAATATACGTGCAAACATGTTTATCTGTACTAGAAAATACTCTCAATATCAAAAATCGATTGTCGCGTAATAGAAATGCAAAATAATATGATATGCGAATGTAAAATCGAGAAAATCGCGCGAAATTATCCACATATTTCGCGCTAGTCCACATAAATCTTTTAACTGATTTCATAGCTAACAATTTTATAATAAAATCAGTTAAAGGAACGAATTTAGACCGAAAAAAGTACTAAATATTATAATAATAACAAAAAGCAAAAGTTCGTTTACATTTTCGCGCGAAATATAGGTGCAGACATGTTTATCTGTACTAGAAAATACTCTCAATATCAAAAATCGATTGTCGCGTAATAGAAATGCAGAATAATATGATATGCGAATGTAAAATCGAGAAAATCGCGCGAAATTATCCACATATTTCGCGCTAGTCCGCATAAATCTTTTAACTGATTTCATAGCTAACAATTTTATAATAAAATCAGTTAAAGGAACGAATTTAGACCGAAAAAAGTACTAAATATTATAATAATAACAAAAAGCAAAAGTTCGTTTACATTTTCGCGCGAAATATAGGTGCAGACATGTTTATCTGTACTAGAAAATACTCTCAATATCAAAAATCGATTGTCGCGTAATAGAAATGCAGAATAATATGATATGCGAATGTAAAATCAAGAAAATCGCGCGAAATTATCCACATATTTCGCGCTAGTCCACATAAATCTTTTAACTGATTTCATAGCTAACAAATTTATAATAAAATCAGTTAAAGGAACGAATTTAGACCGACAAAAGTACTAAATATTATAATAATAACAAAAAGCAAAAGTTCGTTTACATTTTCGCGCGAAATATACGTGCAAACATGTTTATCTGCACTAGAAAGTACTCACACTATCAAAAATCTGTTGTCACGTAATACAAATGCAGAATAATTTGATATGTGAACGTAAAATCGAGAAAATCGCGCGAAATTATCCACATATTTCGCGCTAGTCCACATAAATCTTTTAACTGATTTCATAGCTAACAAATTTATAATAAAATCAGTTAAAGGAACGAATTTAGACCGACAAAAGTACTAAATATTATAATAATAACAAAAAGCAAAAGTTCGTTTACATTTTCGCGCGAAATATACGTGCAAACATGTTTATCTGCACTAGAAAGTACTCACACTATCAAAAATCTGTTGTCACGTAATACAAATGCAGAATAATTTGAAATTCGAATGTAAAATCGAGAAAATCGCGCGAAATTATCCACATATTTCGCGCTAGTGCGCATAAATCTTTTAACTGATTTCATAGCTAACAATTTTATAATAAAATCAGTTAAAGGAACGAATTTAGACCGAAAAAAGTACTAAATATTATAATAATAACAAAAAGCAAAAGTTCGTTTACATTTTCGCGCGAAATATAGGTGCAGACATGTTTATCTGTACTAGAAAATACTCTCAATATCAAAAATCGATTGTCGCGTAATAGAAATGCAGAATAATATGATATGCAATTGTAAAATCGAGAAAATCGCGCGAAATTATCCACATATTTCGCGCTGGTCCGCATATATCTAACTGATTTTAAAATTAATGAATTTATGATATAATCTATAGATTAAACGAATTTAGAGCAAAATAAGTAATTAATAAAAACGAAAAGTAATTAGAAATGCTAATGGAAAATCGAGCGAAATTATCTACTCGTTTCGCGCTGCTCCACATAAATCATTTAGTTGATTTAATAGTACTAATTTATGATATAATATGTTAATTAAAAGAATTTAAAGAAAAAGGAGAACTAATTTTAGTAAGAAACAAAAGTTTGCTTTAATTTTCGCGCGAAATATTGGTGCAAAACACGTTTATCCGCACTAGAGTTTACTTACAGTAATGAGAATCTATTGTCGCGCTATAAAAACGCAGAATCATTTACTATGTGAACGTAAAACCAAAAAAATTACGCGAAATTATTTACTCGTTTCGCGCTGCTCCATTTGATAAAGAACACGCATTAGCTTTCGCGCGAAATACATTTATAAATACTTTTAGTACTAAAAACTGTTTTGCACAATAAAAAAGGAGACTCCCTTGATATGTTAAGGTAAAACCGAAAAAATCACACGAAATTATCCATTCGTTTCGCGCTGTTCCACATAAATCTTGCACCTTAAACACAAAACAAAAGTTTGCTTTAATTTTTGCGCAAAATATAAGTAAGTGCAAAACACGTTTATCCACACAAAAATCAGTATCGAAAATCTGTTGATATGTGAACGTGAAACCGAAAAAATCACACGAAATTATCCACTCGTTTCGCGTTACTCCACATAAAACTTGTATCTGATTTCTGAGTTATCCAATTTATGATACAATCTGTTACTTAAACTTAATAAACTTTTATTTCTGTTCTGGTTTAGTCGCCTTCCAGCAACTTTTTAAATGGGAATTTTATTTGATATACTTTAGAGATGATAGAAATCAAATAAAGAGAATATGCTTTAGAAACGAATAAATTGATATTGATATACTTAGTTACTTCTAAATAGACGTCAAAATCTTTAATCTACTATAAAACATAGGTTTGTGATTTTAACAATAGTTCACTTGACATGATTGACAAGATAATGACAATTGACATTCAGTGACAGTTTGAGTTTGTGTCGCTTCGTTCCAGCCAATTACGTAAGTGTACGAGTGAGATAGCAGTTTGTGGTTTTAACAAGAGTTAAGTTGACAAGACTGACAACCGACATTTGTGGCATTTGACATTTATGTCAAATGTCATTTCTGATATTTGACATTTACGATGTTTACATCTTTGACAATTGGCATCTCTGACATTTGACAATTCTGGTATTTAACATTTGTAAGTTAAGAATTCGAAATTCTGACAGTTGACATGGTGCAGTTGTCACTTGTTATTTGACATTTGAGAGTTGTATTTATGTATATGTCACATACATACATACATAACATACATACGTACAGACAGACGAACATCATCGCGGGAATAGTCAGGATGCCTTCCTAGGACCTCAAACGTGGAGAACTGGTGGAAACTCGATTTTCGAAAATGAGAAAAAGACACTAGTGTTAAGTAATAAGAAGTTTGGGAATATTTCGCTTGGAAATCATTCCTATAGTATAATTTAAAGCACCTATACTTAACTTACTGTTCCTAATAGTCAATAAGTGACTTTATGGCGGTTTTCTCTTTGTAGGAAGGGCTGAATTGTAGATAAAGATAAGTAATTAAGAAATGAATAAGTATTTTTTTACCACGCCACTGATTCGAAGCATCAGGTAGGTGTTGCGTTTCTCAATCGATGCTACTCTGGGGAAATCACTAAACAGGACTCTACAGGTCCCCTTGCTTCTCATTGCCACTCTGTCAACGATCCCGACCGTCCTTCAGCCATATTCCAGCTAGACTTAGTTAGCCGTCTAATTACTCCCGAAAGCTCGCTTCTACTCTATTAAATCTACATCACAAAAATTTACCTTGGACGCTTTACTGCCTCGATAGTGCTACTAAGTGTAAGAGATGCTTTTTCTTTTAAGATGAGCACGAATATTATAAGTTTACACTCGATGGATGAAAATTACTTTTTCGAAGTTAATGTAGGTATTAACATAACTCGAGATGGAAAAATTAGATGAGCTACTTGTGAGATTGAAAAGTTTCTAGTTTACAAGGATCCATTATGTATGTTGCGCACTTTACTCACTCTTCGTATATATCATAGAGATGATATAAAAAGTAGAGTTTTTAACATGTTAAGACATATTTCGTTATCAGTCTGTGGTTACTCTGAAAAAACCTAACTAATCAACTTAATTATGGTCAAATGTCAAACACATAGTGTCAATTGTCAAATGTCAATTGTCAACTGTCAAATGCCAACTTCAAATGTCATCTAGCAACTGGCAAATGTCAACTATAAATGTCTGTCAGTTGAAATCAGTTGTGACAATTTGTGATTAATTGTAATGACTTTTGATCACATATGATTACGCTCTAAAATAAGTTTTTTTTTTGTTAAGGATATCCTCGTAGGTATAGACCTAAATACAAATGTACCGAGAATATCTATTGGGACAGAAGAGGTAATTTATTAATTTGAGATTTAAAGGCCTGCAAGTTAGGACGAGTGGGGAAGACGTTGGGAGGTAAGGAGTTCCACAATCTGGAGACCCTGGGGATGAAGGAACAATCGAATCGATCCGTTCTCGATGTCGGGCACTTAACAGTATAAGAGTGCATGGAGTTGGCACGTCGCGTTGCTCTGGCTGGTCTTGCAAGTGGAGGCATTATAGAGCGGAGTTCTTCTGAGCAAAATCCGTTTATGTATCGGTAAAACAAGGAAAGATCAGCCACTGCTCTTCGTCGGGATAATAGGGCTAGGTTTTTGGTGATACTGGTGTCGTCTATTAGTCGAACTGCCCTTCTCTGTATTGCATCAAGAACTCCGAGCCTTGACGGAGCCGCCGAACCCCATACATATGAGCAGTATTCAAGATTAGGCCGTATTTGGGCTTTGTAAAGCGTAGCCAAGTTGTATGAAGAAAAATATTTCCGTGCTCTAAACAGAAAGCCTAATTTTTTTCCTGCTGCAGATGCTATGGATGCAATATGTTCGTTCCAGAGTAAGTCCTGGGAGATCGTTATACCAACCAGAGTAATGGAGTCGCCCGCTACCAGTGTCTGATTGTTAATTGTAATGCATGGGTCGCATATTTGCCTCTTGTTGGATAGGCAACATGTCTTTGTCTTGGAAGCATTGAAATTAACAAGATTCTTTCTTCCCCACTCGTCTAATTTTTATAATTTGTGGGTTATTGGATTCGACACGTAGACTTTATCTGTGTTGAGAACGGGAATATTTAGTTCGTACATGAGAAGTGTTGCTATTTCAATCCTTTTCATTTTGTGCTTTTAAAGCAATCAGTTTCTTCTCACTACCTTCTCCCTTCGGGCCATTGCCAATTTGTGAAGGGTCCATAGTGAGGGCTTTTTGAGCCGAAATTTTCCATCTGGACAGTAGACACCAAATTCAGATTGTTGTTCACTAATAGAGTCACTCCTTCAAAAATTTTCAATTGGGAGAAAACCCCATTAACCGGTGCTTATCAACTACCGGAGGTCTCAGTATTCCGTCCACCACATCGATTCCGAAGATAACATCAGAAAAGATAAGAAATTAGATAATCACTTTTTTTTTACTAATATCTTAAAGTTTCTTTGAATAATTTAACACTGATTCTCTTTTTTATTTGTATGTCTGTATTTGGCGCCCTTATTTATTTGTTTGGGGAAAGTTAAAAAAGAAAGCCAGAAGGAAGCCACGAACCCTGGAGCTAGCCAAGGGTATTTTTACGCTACAAATTCTCAAATCTTGATTGAGAGAAGCCGCTGTGGATCTTCTGTCCTCTTCCAGAATATCTAGAGGTATGAGACGGCTGTGCGCCTTGCTACAGTGTAGGTTGCTATCATCTGCAAAACCATGTATCGGGTTATTAGTGGCTTCCAGCAGATCATTAATGTGTAGTAAGAAAAGAGTAGGAGCTAGAGCCGATCCTTGGGGAACTCCAGCGTTGATCTTGTAGAGGTTGGAAGAATGCCCATCTACAGCAACTTGGATGTGCCTGTTGGAGAGAAAGTTGAATATCCATCTGCAAAGGTTTTGCGAGAGTCCGTATGAAGGCAGTTTGTTCAAAAGAGCTGCATGCCACACTTGATCAAATGCTTTTGAGATGTCTAGTGATACTATTTGAGTCTCCCCATAGCGATGGATGGCATCACTCCAGACATGAGTTACATATGCTAGTAGATCGCCTGTTGACCTTTGTTGGCGAAAACCATATTGCCTGTCACTTAAAAGGTTGTGTGTCTCAAGGTAGCTCAATATCTCGTGATTGACCTATTTCTCCATAGTTTTGCTAATAACAGATAGAAGAGCTATGGGTCTGTAGTTAGAAGGCTGGGTTTTAGAGCCTTCCTTGGGGACTGGTTGTACTCGAGCAGTTTTCCAGGATTGTGGAAACACACCGTATATACCGCCAAAAGTAACTTGTCAAAAAAACACTGACAAAAATTAAACAAAATAATAAAGCGTGGAGCACTGGCACAAATGAGTAATAGTCTATACACTACACTCACTTTATACCTACTCGGCGGCGGCCGACCGTCACGCGACATGCGCTACACAGACCAGAAAGTTTGAGACGATGTAATAAAAGTTTCACTTTAAAAAATACGATATTAACATAAATTATTTGAACAAAACAAAAAAAAGGAAAAGAAACCAAGGCATCTCAAAGAAAATATAAGACAAAAAGACAATATACACAATTTAAAAAAAATTGACTCAATATAACAACCAACTGTATAATTTACTACATAGCTTAAGGGAAGATTAATTAGTATCAAGTTAAAATTTTTAATTAAATCTTTTTGGTCCAGCGTATCGCTGTAAGGCAAATTATTAACTAAAAATCTCGAGATTTCTATTTAAACTTAACAATATTTTTTTATTTTACACAAAAGTAGATAATGAAATATTTAGAAATGGTCCTTTTGGATGTATATAAATCGAACGAAATATAGAGCTATAATTTAGTATTAAAATTTTCACCGGTCTGCTTTCTCTGCATGCGTTTCGGTATTTCTAATTTAAAATTATAGTCATGGGAAGCTATAGATGCTGATTAGGTAAGGAAGAAAAGGAACAGGACTAATTAATATAAATATATAATCGATATAAGGAATAACACCATTAAATGCAATTCTACTACAAATTTCTTAGGGAAATAGGCGTACAAAAATCAACGATCGGTCAGTACTCCTACCTTTAAATCATTAAAAAAAAGATTTTTTACTAAAGAAAGTTTCTGCTGCAGTTATTAATATTAAATAACGAGACTGCGCCCAGAGCGCGTCCTTGAAGGCAGGTGAAAAAAACGAGTAGTCCGTTGGGTATCTAGAAGTCTTCTCAATGCACTTAGCAAACCACGTTTTCGTCACTATTGTAGTATTAGTGCAGTAGCGGTTTATTTCTCTTGCCGAAGAGGCCTATGGGGACAATTCTCCATCTCGTGCATGTATTTTCAAGTGGTATAAGTAAGGACCAAGAGAGCACTGAAGATGACCAGCGCCCAGGTTGCCTTTCACTGTTTTAACTTAGGAAATAGTAACCAAAATCAACTAAATTGTCCTTACAAATCGTCAAATGAGCATCCGGATGATTGCCAAGGCTGTAAACGCCAATTAAAAAACGGTTAGAACAATTTAGCACCAGGAATTACACTTCATAGAAGTCTGTACAAAGTTGGTGCCAAAAAACCAGACTCCTGAACAAAAGCTCGTGCGTCAAAAGGTCTTCAGATTTCTTTGATTTCCGGACTGGACCCAAAATGGATCCGATTTAAGTCAATGAAAGCGGTAAAGCAAAAAACGGCAGAGCTCCTATCGGCACTCACCAAAGAAGACTTCTTTAATCAATGAAAAGGTGTGTGGCGAGGTGAAGGGAGTATAGTGTTGTTCCTGTGTTTCCTGTGTCCTGGTGTTCCCAGAGAAAGAAATTCTTTTGGCATGAGTGTAAGTGTGTGTTGGAGTGTAGCCCACGTGGTGAAATGTGGGTTTAGAAGATTGACGCTGTACCATGTCTTCTTCGGCGTATAGCCTCCTATTTGGCAAGGACGAAGGAAGGTCTTCAATTTCTGCAGGAAGGTCTCTTTCTACAGTTTGGAGAAGTCTAATGGAGAGAAGGGGGATTTTGATTTTCGGAACACCTTGATCTTCTTTGGGGTCCTCCATTCCAGTGGGTATGGAGGTTCCTCTGGGCTGTAATGTGAATGTATATATACCTACTTGTCTTATATGGTGCCGTATCTCCAGTATCCATATAAAAACTGTATAAGCCAACTAAAGAAGTTGAAAAAAACGAGTAGTCTGTTGGGTATCTAGAAGTCTTCTCAATGCACTTAGCAAACCACGTTCTCGTCACTATTATAGTATTGGTGCAGTAGCGGTTTATTTCTCTTGCCGAAAACCATGTGTGACGAAAAGGAGGACCAACGTATCAATCTCAAATTTCTCGTTAAATTGAAAAAACTCCAAAAAAACTGTTGTAATCTGCTCCAAGAGGCCTATGGGGACAATTCTCTATCTCGTGCATGTATTTTCAAGTGGTATAAGTAAGGACCAAGAGAGCACTGAAGATGACCAGCGCCCAGGTTGCCTTTCACTGTTTTAACTTAGGAAATAGTAACCAAAATCAACTAAATTGTCCTTACAAATCGTCAAATGAGCATCCGGATGATTGCCAAGGCTGTAAACGCCAATTAAAAAACGGTTAGAACAATTTAGCACCAGGAATTACACTTCATAGAAGTCTGTACAAAGTTGGTGCCAAAAAACCAGACTCCTGAACAAAAGCTCGTGCGTCAAAAGGTCTTCAGATTTCTTTGATTTCCGGACTGGACCCAAAATGGATCCGATTTAAGTCAATGAAAGCGGTAAAGCAAAAAACGGCAGAGCTCCTATCGGCACTCACCAAAGAAGACTTCTTTAATCAATGAAAAGGTGTGTGGCGAGGTGAAGGGAGTATAGTGTTGTTCCTGTGTTTCCTGTGTCCTGGTGTTCCCAGAGAAAGAAATTCTTTTGGCATGAGTGTAAGTGTGTGTTGGAGTGTAGCCCACGTGGTGTAATGTGGGTTTAGAAGATTGACGCTGTACCATGTCTTCTTCGGCGTATAGCCTCCTATTTGGCAAGGACGAAGGAAGGTCTTCAATTTCTACAGGAAGGTCTCTTTCTACAGTTTGGAGAAGTCTAATGGAGAGAAGGGGGATTTTGATTTTCGGAACACCTTGATCTTCTTTGGGGTCCTCCATTCCAGTGGGTATGGAGGTTCCTCTGGGCTGTAATGTGGGTGTATATATACCTACTTGTCTTATATGGTGCCGTATCTCCAGTATCCATATAAAAACTGTATAAGCCAACTAAAGAAGTTGAAAAAAACGAGTAGTCTGTTGGGTATCTAGAAGTCTTCTCAATGCACTTAGCAAACCACGTTCTCGTCACTATTATAGTATTGGTGCAGTAGCGGTTTATTTCTCTTGCCGAAAACCATGTGTGACGAAAAGGAGGACCAACGTATCAATCTCAAATTTCTCGTTAAATTGAAAAAACTCCAAAAAAACTGTTGTAATCTGTTCCAAGAGGCCTATGGGGACAATTCTCTATCTCGTGCATGTATTTTCAAGTGGTATAAGTAAGGACCAAGAGAGCTCTGAAGATGACCAGCGCCCAGGTTGCCTTTCACTGTTTTAACTTAGGAAATAGTGACCAAAATCAACTAAATTGTCCTTACAAATCGTCAAATGAGCATCCGGATGATTGCCAAGGCTGTAAACGCCAATTAAGAAACGGTTAGAACAATTTAGCACCAGGAATTACACTTCATAGAAGTCTGTACAAAGTTGGTGCCAAAAAACCAGACTCCTGAACAAAAGCTCGTGCGTCAAAAGGTCTTCAGATTTCTTTGATTTCCGGACTGGACCCAAAATGGATCCGATTTAAGTCAATGAAAGCGGTAAAGCAAAAAACGGCAGAGCTCCTATCGGCACTCACCAAAGAAGACTTTTTTAATCAATGGAAAGGTGTGTGGCGAGGTGAAGGGAGTATAGTGTTGTTCCTGTGTTTCCTGTGTCCTGGTGTTCCCAGAGAAAGAAATTCTTTTGGCATGAGTGTAAGTGTGTGTTGGAGTTTAGCCCACGTGGTGAAATGTGGGTTTAGAAGATTGACGCTGTAGCGTGTCTTCTTCGGCGTAAAGCCTCCTATTTGGCAAGGACGAAGGAAGGTCTTCAATTTCTGCAGGAAGGTCTCTTTCTACAGTTTGGAGAAGTCTAATGGAGAGAAGGGGGATTTTGATTTTCGGAACACCTTGATCTTCTTTGGGGTCCTCCATTCCAGTGGGTATGGAGGCTCCTCTGGGCTGTGATGTGGGTGTATATAGACCCACTTGTCTTATATGGTGCCAGTATCTCCAGTATCCATATAAAAACTGTATAAGCCAACTAAAGAAGTGGAAAAAAACGAGTAGTCCGTTGGGTATCTAGAAGTCTTCTCAATGCACTTAGCAAACCACGTTTTCGTCACTATTATAGTATTAGTGCAGTAGCGGTTTTTTTTCTCTTGCCGAAAACCATGTGTGACGAAAAGGAGGACCAACGTATCAATCTCAAATTTTTCGTTAAACTAAAAACACTCCAAAAAAACTGTTATAATGTGTTCCAAGAGGCCTATAGGGACAATTCTCTATCTCGTGCGTGTATTTTTTAAGTGGTATGAGTAAGGACCAAGAGAGCACTGAAGATGACCAGCGCCCATTGTCTGTCTCTGTTTCAACTTAAGAAATAGTGGCCAAAATCAACTAAATTGTCCTTGCAGATCCTTAAATAAGCATCCGGATCATTGCCAAGGCTGTTAACGCCAATTAAAAACGGTTAGAAAAATTTAGCACCAGGAATTACACTTCGCAGAAGTCTGTGCAAAGTTGGTGCCAAAAAAACTCCTAAACAAAAGCTCGTGCGTCAAAAGGTCTGATCAGATTTTTTTGATTTCCGGACTGGACCCAAAATGGACCCGATTTGAGTCAATGAAAGCGGTAAAGCAAAAAATGGCAGAGCTCCTAAAGGCCTTCACCAAAGGATGAAAAAAACGTATGGAAAGGTGCGTGGCGAGGTGAAGGGAGTATAGTGTTGTTCCTGGTGTTCCCAGAGAAAGAAATTATTTTGGCATGAGTGTAAGTGTGTGTTGGAGTGTAGCCCACGTGGTAAAATGTGGGTTTAGAAGATTGACACTGTGGCGTGTCTTCTTCGGCGTAAAGCCTCCTATTTGGCAAGGACGAAGGAAGGTCTTCAATTTCTGCAGGAAGGTCTCTTTCTACAGTTTGGAGAAGTCTAATGGAGAGAAGGGGGATTTTGATTTTCGGAACACCTTGATCTTCTTTGGGGTTCTTCATTCCAGTGGGTATGGAGGCTCCTCTGGGCTGTGATGTGGGTGTATATAGACCCACTTGTCTTATATGGTGCCAGTATCTCCAGTATCCATATAAAAACTGTATAAGCCAACTAAAGAAGTTGAAAAAAAACGAGTATTCCGTTGGGTATCTAGAAGTCTTCTCAATGCACTTAGCAAACCACGTTTTCGTCACTTTTATAGTATTAGTGCAGTAGCGGTTTTTTTTCTCTTGTCGAAAACCATCTGTGACGAAAAGGAGGACCAACGTATCAATCTCAAATTTTTCGTTAAACTAAAAACACTCCAAAAAAACTGTTATAATGTGTTCCAAGAGGCCTATAGGGACAATTCTCTATCTCGTGCGTGTATTTTTTAAGTGGTATGAGTAAGGACCAAGAGAGCACTGAAGATGACCAGCGCCCATTGTCTGTCTCTGTTTCTTTCAACTTAAGAAATAGTGGCCAAAATCAACTAAATTGTCCTTGCAGATCCTTAAATAAGCATCCGGATCATTGCCAAGGCTGTTAACGCCAATTAAAAACGGTTAGAAAAATTTAGCACCAGGAATTACACTTCGCAGAAGTCTGTGCAAAGTTGGTGCCAAAAAAACTCCTAAACAAAAGCTCGTGCGTCAAAAGGTCTGATCAGATTTTTTTGATTTCCGGACTGGACCCAAAATGGACCCGATTTGAGTCAATGAAAGCGGTAAAGCAAAAAATGGCAGAGCTCCTAAAGGCCTTCACCAAAGGATGAAAAAAACGTATGGAAAGGTGCGTGGCGAGGTGAAGGGAGTATAGTGTTGTTCCTGGTGTTCCCAGAGAAAGAAATTATTTTGGCATAAGTGTAAGTGTGTGTTGGAGTGTAGCCCACGTGGTAAAATGTGGGTTTAGAAGATTGACACTGTGGCGTGTCTTCTTCGGCGTAAAGCCTTCTATTTGGCAAGGACGAAGGAAGGTCTTCAATTTCTGCAGGAAGGTCTCTTTCTACAGTTTGGAGAAGTCTAATGGAGAGAAGGGGGATTTTGATTTTCGGAACACCTTGATCTTCTTTGGGGTTCTCCATTCCAGTGGGTATGGAGGCTCCTCTGGGCTGTGATGTGGGTGTATATAGACCCACTTGTCTTATATGGTGCCAGTATCTCCAGTATCCATATAAAAACTGTATAAGCCAACTAAAGAAGTTGAAAAAAAACGAGTATTCCGTTGGGTATCTAGAAGTCTTCTCAATGCACTTAGCAAACCACGTTTTCGTCACTTTTATAGTATTAGTGCAGTAGCGGTTTTTTTTCTCTTGTCGAAAACCATCTGTGACGAAAAGGAGGACCAACGTATCAATCTCAAATTTCTCGTTAAATTGAAAAAACTCCAAAAAAACTGTTGTAATCTGTTCCAAGAGGCCTATGGGGACAATTCTCTATCTCGTGCGTGTATTTTTAAGTGGTATACGTAAGGACCAAGCTAGCACTGAAGATGACTAGCGCCCAGGTTGCCTTTCACTGTTTTAACTTAGGAAATAGTGACCAAAATCAACTAAATTGTCCTTACAAATTGTCAAATGAGCATCCGGATGATTGCCCAGGCTGTAAACGCCAATTAAGAAACGGTTAGAACAATTTAGCACGAATTACACTTCATAGAAGTCTGTACAAAGTTGGTGCCAAAAAACCAGATTCCTGAACAAAAGCTCGTGCGTCAAAAGATCTTCAGATTTCTTTAATTTCCGGACTGGACCAAAAATGGATCCGATTTAAGTCAATCAAAGCCTAAAGGCCCTCACCAAAGATTACTTCTTTAATCAATGGAAAAATCGTAGGAAAAGGTGTGTGGAGAGGTGAAGGGAGTATAGTGTTGTTTCTGTGTTTCCTGGGTCCTGATGTTTTCAGAGAAAGGAATTCTTTTGGCATGAGTGTAAGTGTGGGTTGGAGTGTAGCCCACGTGGTGAAATGTGAGTTTAGAAGATTGACGCTGTGGCGTGTCTTCTTCGGCGTAAAGCCTCCTATTTGGCAAGGACGAAGGGAGGTCTTCAATTTCTGCAGGAAGGTCTCTTTTTACAGTTTGGAGAAGTCTAAGGGAGAGAAGGGGGATTTTGATTTTCGGAACTCCTTGATCTTCTTTGGGGTCCTCCATTCCAGTGAGTATGGAGGCTCCACTGGGCTGTGATGTGGGTGTATATATACCCACTTGTCTTATATGGTGCCGTATCTCCAGTATCCATATAAAAACTGTATAAGCCAACTAAAGAAGTTGAAAAAAACGAGTAGTCCGTTGGGTATCTAGAAGTCTTCTCAATGCACTTAGCAAACCACGTTCTCGTCACTATTGGTCGTCGTATTGGTACAGTAGCGGTTTATTTCTCTTGCCGAAAAGGAGGACCAACGTATCAATCTCTTTCTCGTTAAATTGAAAAAACTCCAAAAAAACTGTTATAATGTGTTCCAAGAGGCCTATAGGGACAATTCTCTATCTCGTGCGTGTATTTTTTAAGTGGTATAAGTAAGGACCAAGAGAGCACTAAAGATGACCAGCGCCCAGGTTGCCTGTCACTGTTTCAACTTAGGAAACAGTGACCAAAATCAACTAAATTGTCCTTGCAGATCCTTAAATAAGCATCCGGGTGATTGCCAAGGCTGTAAACGCTAATTTAGAAACTGTTAGAACCTTTTTTCACCAGGAATTACACATGACAGAAATCTGTACAAAGTTGGTGCCAAAAAACCTGATTCCTGACCAAAAGCTCGTGCGTTAACAGAACAGATTTCCTTCATGTCCGAACAGGACCTGAAATGGGCCCAACTTGAGGCGATGAAAAGGGTGAAATGGCAGATCTCCCAAATGCCCTCACCAAAGAAGACTGCTTTGATCAATGGAAAAATCGTATGGAAGTGTGAAGGGAGTATAGAGTTGTTCCAGTGTTTCCTAGGTCCTGGTGTTCCCAGATCTTGCCTAAACCAAAAAAGAAGTGTGTGTTGGAGTGTAGCCCACGTGGCTTGGAAGATTGACGCTGTGGCGTGTCTCATTCGGCGTGAGGCCTTCTATTTGGCAAGACCAAAGGGAAGTTTTGTCTAGGAGGTCTTCAGGTTCTGCAGGAAGGTCTCTGTCTACAGTTTGGAAAAATTTAAGGAAGAGAAGAGGGATTTTGGTTTCGGAACTCTTAATCTTCTTTGGGGTCCTCCATTGCATTGGATATGAAGGGTCCTCTGGGCTGTGATGTGGGTTATTTATACCCACTACAGAAGTGCTACAATACTGCGATACGGCAATACTGCTTTGTAAAAGAAACTACCATCCAACTAAGATATATTTTTTTATGCCTAATTCAGGATCTCCCGTTTTTTATGTAACCCAGAATCTTTCTTGACATTTTTTCTTAAAAAAAATTCTTCTTGCACACATTTTCTTTGTTTTATATGTGGTAAGAAAATAGTTAAACTCATTAAAAATAAGTAGATACATATTAATAATCTTCCAATATAAAAGTACAAGAATAACTTCAGTCTTGACATAAATGATTGATGATCCTTATCGCACAATATGGAAAACAAGTCCCCAATAGGGCGCCATCATCAACTATTATTATTTGCATAATATAAACAGAGGTGGACTGAGAGATAAGTATCATTTAGAATATTTTTTGTAACAAGCATTTAAACTGCTTCGATTTTTAATCGTAATTAAGAGATTTTCTGGAGAAAATTTAATTCTTATAATTACAAACTATAACTACTTAAATGTTTAAAATATAGGTCGCTCCGCATTTATAGAAAGCTGCAACTGTATCTCTAGTGCAAAATTACTCCGCTATATGTCACCACAGGTGACTCCGTTGTTGTCATATGACGCTGGCTCTAACATTTAAGCTATGAATGCTGATAAACTAATCAAAACACAGCGCCATCTATCGGTTGTCTTCCGAACCTAGATGTCAGACGTTGATAACGCTATATGTCTCTTTTGGGTCCTCATGTATTTTACCCATCCACATCAACCTCGGTCTTCCTCTTATTACTAATCTTCCATTCATCTACTCTTTTATTCACATAATTCTTATCCCTCCTATCTACATTCCCAAACGACCTCAACCTACTTTTCTGTATTTTCGTGCTCAGCTGTCCCACTTTTACTGTTCCTCTTACTCTCTGATTTCTTACTTTCTCTCTCATCGTTAATCCACACATCCAACGCAACATATTCATCTCCATCTAACTTTCTCTCTTGCTTTTTCGTTTTTGATCAGTTTTCTATGTTAAACATCAACACTGTTCTTACAACTCTCTTGTAGAGTCTACCTTTCATTTTTCGGTTATTTTGGCTTCGAGCTTTTCTCTCGTGGACCTAGTGTACTTTAAAACCGTGTGTTTAGAGGTGTTGGTGATTTTCCCACATCTACATTCCTCGCTTCGGCGTTTACGTATCCTAAACATATAGGTGCCGAACGAGCCTTATCCTGAGAGGAACTGAGTTAAGAAGTACTTTGTTGTCCGGTGTTTTTATTCTACCCATCTTCTAAGTTCTTGTATCAAGATTCTTGTCCATCGTTCCGTTTCCTCATCTCTATGTATTATGTATATCTATCTAAAGTGATCTTTCGTTGCTCTTAAAGATGATTACAAAAATAAAGCGACAGCTCCAGTAACATTCGGCAATGTGGGGATATACGCCGACGATCTCCGATCAGCGCGCGCCGCAGTGCCTCCAGTCGGAGAATTCTAGTACTATTCAATTGCTTAGCGGATTTCGTGTGCGGTGTTTGTTAGTCCCAGAGCCATCTTCACAAAAACTCTCGAACTGGGTAATCGGCAGCGTTCGAGTCGACGGTAAAGATAGGTGGGGAAACCTGAGCTGTCGCGTTAATTTTGGAATCGTCTCTACCAAAATTCCTTCCTCTTCTCCGCTTTTTCCATACAGTATTCGACATTTCGTCTAATCTTAAACCTCTGATTTACCTAAGGTATCTTATCTTTTTTGTGTGCTTCAATTTCTGCATTCCCACTTGCAACTTTGTCATCCTTTTCGCGGAGACTCTTTAATATGAACGCAGATTTCACTTGCCTCTTCCAGTTTATGGTCTCGCATCCATCCGAGATCCCAGTTACCCAGTTTGTTCTTTCTATTTACTTCCTTCTACGATGACAAGTATGTTTGCTTACACTACCTCTCCTCCAGAGCGTCGGTCCCAAGATGGTGCCCTGAGGTACCCCTGTCTCTAGTTTTTGTCGATTTTCCTTATCTATTACTATCTCCCTATCCTCTAGGTACGTGTCGACTATGTTCTTTAGTATGTGATATGTCCTTCTTCTCTTAAAGCCAGATTCTGACTTTCCTCGGTCTGGGTTCGGATTCGGGATAGGTGATAAACAGCAGACAACTTTAACAATTTATTGATAAACACAAATAAATAACAATTTTTCACAATAATCTACACAACTGAATAACGCCTTTAAAATACTTGGTTCAACAATTCGCACTTCAATCACTGTCTATCGCCAACTATTACAATTCCTATTATTCCTTTCCGTCCAAAGCAGTCCCTGATATACGAAACCAAATCCTTTTAGAAGTACCTATCTCTAAAGTAACAACGAAACACAACCTTTCTAGAATCGAACGCTCTAACAGCTACTCGAAAATTCTCAGGTTCTTAGAACTGCCCGTCTGGCTCGTTCCACTTTGTGGGCGACAGGTCTGGACCGGCTCGTAACAATATGACATATCAATACTACAATTTATTGATAAACACAAATAAATATACTATTATTCCTTTCCGTCCAAAGCGGTCCCTGATATGCGAACTAAATCCTTTTCTTCTTCTTTGAGTGCCATGCAGATTCCTGCGTAAGGCGTCCTCCGTTTTCCCATCATATGACTCTATTTACGGCAGCTTCCTGTAGCGACTGGAAGTCGCTTATTCCCGTCCACTGGCGGATATTTCTGAGCCAGGATAATTTCTTTCTTCCACTACCTCGTCTTCCACCTTTGATCTTTCCCTGCAGTATCAGGCGTTGGAAGTCATACCGCTCTCCCCGTATGATGTGCCCCAGGTAAGAGATTTTTCGTTTTTTAATATGTTCGAAGAGTTCTCGGTCCTCCAGTCCAGCTATCCTGAGCACATCCTCGTTTCTGACATGTTCCGTCCACGGTATTTTTAGCATCCGTCTCAGAGTCCACATTTCGAATGCTTCAATTCGGTTGATGGAAGCAGCTTTAAGCGTCCACGCTTCCGCTCCGTACAGAAGAACTGACCAGACATAACATTTGACCATTCTGTACCTGAGTTTGAAATTTAGATTCCGGTTGGTGAGGATTTTTTTTAGTTTTAGAAAAGTGGCTCTTGCTTGTTCTATCCTGCACCTTATTTCAAGTGCTGGGTTCCACTGGTCGTTCACCACAGACCCCAAGTATTTAAATTTATTGACCCGCTCTATTTGCTCCCCATTGAGTTGAAGATCTACGTTTGGCAAGATATCTCTAGATATAACCATAAACTTTGTTTTACCGGTGTTAATCTTTAGGCCTCTCTGTTGGCTTGCCTCATTGACAGTATTTAGTAGGGTTTGCAGATCGTTGGCATTATCGGCTATTATTGCGGTGTCGTCAGCGTAGCGTATATTATTAATTGGGATACCATTAACTATAATACCCATGGGTCTCTCAGATGTTATCTCAGCAAAAGCTCTCTCCACGTAGAGATTGAAAAGCATTGGGGATAAAATGCAGCCCTGCCTGACTCCTTTCCTTATTTCAAATTCCTCTGTTGTTGCTGAGTTTTGAAGTCGTATTTGAGCCGTCTGGTGCCAATATAGATTAGCAATCATTCTTACATCTTTGTCGTCCAATCAAGTTCTTGAAGATATGTTACCATGAGTTCATGTCTTACATTATCAAAAGCTTTTTCATAGTCAATGAAACATATGAAGGCGTTCTTTCTTTGGTCAAGGCAATTTTGTACCAATGTCTGCAGGCTAAAGATGGCCTCTCTGGTTCCAAACCCTTTCTTAAAGCCAAACTGACTGAACCCGCTTACCTCCTCACATTTTCTGTAGAGTCTAGTGTGCATGATTCGAAGAAGCAGTTTTAGAAAATGGCTCATTAAGCTAATAAGTCGATAGTCTTCACATCTTTGTGCGTTATTTGATTTTGGTATGGTTATAAATGTGGAACGAAGCCAGCCTGCGGGGATATTTCCAGTGTCGTATATGTGATTAAAAAGTCTTGTTATTATTTTTATGTTTTGATCACTTATGAGATGGAAGGTTTCTGATAGCATGTTGTCTGGTCCTGGAGCTTTATCGCTTTTTGATAGTTTTATGGCATTAAGAATTTCGCTCTCCAATATGTATGGGCCGTATGGCAAATTGTTATCTGGGAGCGGTGGATCTTGCGATCTCTGGTCCTTTTAGAAGTATCTAAAAGTAACAACGAAAAACAACCTTTCTAAAATCGAACGTTCTAACAGCTACTCGAAAATTCTCAGGTTCGTAGAACTGCCCGTTAGGCTCGTTCCACTTTGTGGGCGACAGGTCCTGATCGGCTCGTAACAATATGACATATCAGTACTTAAATTATTAAAAATCTAATATTTAGAAAAAAATTAGAATTAATTGGAAAGTCAAAGAGATCTTAAGCCTAAAAAAAATTGACTTTTATCCCACGATTTATCTTTGATTATTACATTAACAGACGACAAGTGATAGATGACGTCTAATTAAAGAAGTAGACTAAGCGTTCTGCTCTTAAACTTTTTTTTTGTTTAGTGCGAATCGTGAAAAGTGTATTAAAAATAATTCGTGATCATTTTGAACTGTATCACCTGCAATATTGTTTGGAGATTCGGAGGGTTGGTTTATGGAAGAGGGAGCAGCGTCGGCGCGGTGGCGCACTTTGGGGTGTGGCGGACGTCGTAACATTCCGTTTTCACAGTCGGTCGTGCGTCTTCCAAATAACTAACAACTTGTAAAGGTTATGGGGGCGATAAACTCGTAACAGGTTATAGTGTGCAACAGTTTTCAGTTTACGAAAAGCCGGTAAGTTATATAAATAAATTTATTTATTTAATTCGTTTTTGGTTGGTATTATTTTAAATTAATTTAAATAAGGTTAATTTTTGTTAATTTTTCAAATTTTATATACAATGCATTTGTAAATAATATAATTTAAAACATTAATTGCATTTATAAATATCACAAATTTTTAAATTTAACGATTCAGACAAAGCAAATGAATGTGTTGTACATTTATATGCACAAATTAATTAAAATAAGAACTTTATAATACTAAATATTTTTTTAAAAATATAATTTAATGATTAAGACAAAGCAAATGAATGTGTTGTACTGTTATATGCACAAATGACTTAAAGTAACTACTTTATATTTTAAAAAATATAAATATAATGAAATATTTATATAAATTCTCGATAGGTTTACAAGGGTTGCCAATTATTTATCTATTAATTGTATTAAAATAAATTGCTCTGTTATTATTTGATACTTGTTAATTAATTACAAATTTGTGTCACTCGCTCATTACTGGACAGATGTAAAAATTAATTTGAAATGTGAATATGGTATTAAATAATTTTATCCTTTAATTGACAGTTTTATTTATAAAATTTCTATTAGATTTACAGTTATTTTAAAAAATTTATAAATTTGTCAGTACTGAAGAACTGTTAATGTGCAGGTAGTACCAACCCTACTTTTATATCTATGGATAGTTTCTTAAGTCAAAAATATCGTTAATGAATTTAAAATTATTTTATAAAATTTATAAATTTGTTAGTACTGAAGAACTGTCAATATGCAGGTAGTACCAACTCAATTTTTATATCTATGGAAAGTTTATTAAGCCAAAAATATCGTTAATAAATTTAAAATTATTTTATAAAATTTATGAATTTGGCTGTACTAAAGAACTGTCAATTTGCAGGTAGTACCAACCCAATTTTTATATCTATGGAAAGTTTTTTAAGCCAAAAATACCGTTAATGAATTTAAAATTATTTTATAAAATTTATAAATTTGTCAGTACTGAAGAACTGTCAATATGCAGGTAGTACCAACTCAATTTTTATATCTATGGAAAGTTTCTTAAGCCAAAAATATCGTTAATAAATTTAAAATTATTTTATAAAATTTATAAATTTGGCTGTACTGAAGAACTGTCAATATGCAGGTAGTACCAACTCAATTTTTATATCTATGGAAAGTTTCTTAAGCCAAAAATACCGTTAATGAATTTAAAATTATTTTATAAAATTTATAAATTTGGCTGTACTGAAGAACTGTCAATATGCAGGTAGTACCAACTCAATTTTTATATCTATGGAAAGTTTCTTAAGCCAAAAATACCGTTAATGAATTTAAAATTATTTTATAAAATTTATAAATTTGTCAGTACTGAAGAACTGTCAATATGCAGGTAGTACCAACTCAATTTTTATATCTATGGAAAGTTTCTTAAGCCAAAAATATCGTTAATAAATTTAAAATTATTTTATAAAATTTATAAATTTGGCTGTACTGAAGAACTGTCAATTTGCAGGTAGTACCAACTCAATTTTTATATCTATGGAAAGTTTCTTAAGCCAAAAATACCGTTAATGAATTTAAAATTATTTTATAAAATTTATAAATTTGGCTGTACTGAAGAACTGTCAATATGCAGGTAGTACCAACTCAATTTTTATATCTATGGAAAGTTTCTTAAGCCAAAAATACCGTTAATGAATTTAAAATTATTTTATAAAATTTATAAATTTGGCTGTACTGAAGAACTGTCAATATGCAGGTAGTACCAACTCAATTTTTATATCTATGGAAAGTTTCTTAAGCCAAAAATATCGTTAATAAATTTAAAATTATTTTATAAAATTTATAAATTTGGCTGTACTGAAGAACTGTCAATATGCAGGTAGTACCAACTCAATTTTTATATCTATGGAAAGTTTCTTAAGCCAAAAATATCGTTAATAAATTTAAAATTATTTTATAAAATTTATAAATTTGGCTGTACTGAAGAACTGTCAATATGCAGGTAGTACCAACTCAATTTTTATATCTATGGAAAGTTTCTTAAGCCAAAAATACCGTTAATGAATTTAAAATTATTTTATAAAATTTATAAATTTGGCTGTACTGAAGAACTGTCAATATGCAGGTAGTACCAACTCAATTTTTATATCTATGGAAAGTTTCTTAAGCCAAAAATACCGTTAATGAATTTAAAATTATTTTATAAAATTTATAAATTTGTCAGTACTGAAGAACTGTCAATATGCAGGTAGTACCAACTCAATTTTTATATCTATGGAAAGTTTCTTAAGCCAAAAATATCGTTAATAAATTTAAAATTATTTTATAAAATTTATAAATTTGGCTGTACTGAAGAACTGTCAATTTGCAGGTAGTACCAACTCAATTTTTATATCTATGGAAAGTTTCTTAAGCCAAAAATACCGTTAATGAATTTAAAATTATTTTATAACATTTATAAATTTGGCTGTACTGAAGAACTGTCAATATGCAGGTAGTACCAACTCAATTTTTATAACTACGACTGAAGCTAAAAATATCGTTATTTTTTATTTCAAATATGACAAAAAATAGACCTTGATTTAATACAGAGAACACCAACCATATCAATAACAATATCAATGATACGAGGGTTGTCGTTTTAGTTTTGCATATAGCCATAAATATATATACTTAAAGTACTAATTAGGCTATAGTACGACCCTGTTACTATAATTCAGACAGCTTTCTTAAAAAATCTGAATGAATATAAAACCTGGATCTTAGAACAATATACAAGAGTAGGAGATGAAATATCGAAGAAAAGTAAAAGGAGTACAAAACGTACAAATTATAGAAGAGTTAGAGAACCACTGTTAAAGTTTATCGAACAATGAAAATTAAGTTGGTGGAAACACTTACCACGAATGGATGAAAAGAAAAAACTTAGATCAAAAGACATGGAATAAGGAAATACATATTGAAATATGAAAGTTGTAGTGACAAATGGTAGATAAAGCCTTAACCTAAGTTTCATTAAATAGTAAGTGAATTTAAAAATTAACAATTATCAATACTGAAACAATGTCAATAGATCAGTACCACCACTACAATAGTATGTTGTAATACAATGACAGGTTTCGTAGTACGAGTGCAGTTTGTGAAAGGAACCGCGAAGCGGTGAGTTTCGCAAAGAACGAGTACTACAAACTGTCATTGTAATTCGAGTGTTACATACTATTTTTTATAATGAACTTTTAAAAGTATAAAAAAATAAATAAAATAAGAGATTTCGAAATATTTATTTATGCTGGCAATCTTGACACTTTTGACACGTGACAGTTTTAATGATTTTAAATTTAAATGTTTGTCAAATTTGTATAAAATATTATGAATTTCGCAATATCGCTGATAATGTAGTTAATAATTTACTATAACATACTTCTTGATTTACTACCTGCACTCTTTCGTTGACCATTAGTGCAGTGCAACCAATTGTTTAAAACAAAAAGTTACCAAAAACAGTGTTACAATGAATCTATTTCGATACTGTTTTTAGTGTCGAAATAGAAACTTTGTGAACGTGAATTATAAAAACATATTTACCTATTTATCTACTTCCGTTTTTAGTTTTTATGCTTCTTCTTCTTTTTGTCCCGATAGAAGCTACAGCTAGGCTATTCAGCCTTTGTTAAATCCTTCGAAACATTGTAGTTATAAGTGACAGATCTAAATCAAGTCTAGTAAATAATTTAGTTGAAGAGAAAAGAAGTTAAATTTTAAACCTAAACAGTTAACAGTACTGAAGAAGCTTCAATATACCAGTAGTACTACCCTAATTTTATGACAACAACTGTCAAATATGAAGAAACGTCAATATACCAGTAGCACCAAAACAATTGATTGGAAGACACTAAGAGAACATTTTTGAGTCAATAATTTTTTAATATACCGAAAGACGAATAAAGTTCAAACGAATATTTTAATACTTCCGAGAAACATAATTTAACCTTATTGCTACATTCTAGAAGAACTTAAACAGTCACTAAAACATAACCTAAAAACACTCTTTTAAGGTCTTTTCCTTATTCGGTTATCCCGTTACAATTTTTGTTTGTCCAATTTTTAAATCACAAAAATGTTATGTGGGATGTCTGAAAATAATTAGTTTTCTATAAATTATATCTCATTTAAATATCATTTGCGTATATAAAACACATATATGTTTGTATTGTCACCATAATAGATTCTAATTTCCACCTGAAGGTTTTATTGAACAGGGTTATTAATTATGTATGAATTTAACCCGTATGTATATCTACAAGAATTTCAAACAACGTGGTTTAAGTATCTACTGAAATATAAATTTTTAATCTATAATCAATAACTATTATTATTAGCATCAGGATATTAAAAAAAATTAACAAAGTCGCGACACTACACTGTTCAAAGCAAAATAGAAAATAGTAAATTCATTATCACCTGAATATTTTCAACAGTTCATTTCTTTTAACAAAAGTGTCCATTCATACAATACCAGAGGTTTAGATGACATACATATACCAAAAATTACTTTTTATTTTAATTTAATTTAAAACAGTAACTGACAGTTAAGGTAATATGACGTACCTAACTAGTCAAGTCGTGTCGTGTCGTGACATTTTTTGGTCTGAATTTTTTCCGGCTAGTCTCAGTCGTTCCAATAAGTCAGGGCAATAAAAATTGACTTAGAGTTTGAGAAATAATACCTCCCCTCATTAACTTTATGCAGAACTGTGTTTAAGTAGGAATTGAGTAAAATATAGATGAAGGTTGTAATTTCGATTCCTGTTTGTCTCCTTCATACAATACCAGAGGTTTAGATGACATACATATACCAAAAATTACTTTTTATTTTAATTTAATTTAAGACAGTATTTGACGGTTAAGGTAATATGACGTACCTAACTAGTCAAGTCGTGTCGTGTCGTGACATTTTTGGACTGAATTTTTTCCGGCTAGTCTCAGTCGTAACGCGCGAAAGGGAACTTCGTTCCAATAAGTCAGGGCACTAAAAATTGACTTAGAGTTTAAGAAATAATACCTCCCCTCATTAACTTTATGCAGAACTGTGTTTAAGTAGGAATTGAGTAAAATATAGATGAAGGTTGTAATTTCGATTCCTGTTTGTCTCCTTCATACAATACCAGAGGTTTAGATGACATACATATACCAAAAATTACTTTTTATTTTAATTTAATTTAAAACAGTAACTGACAGTTAAGGTAATATGACGTACCTAACTAGTCAAGTCGTGTCGTGTCGTGACATTTTTTGGTCTGAATTTTTTCCGGCTAGTCTCAGTCGTAACGCTCGAAAGGGAACTTCGTTCCAATAAGTCAGGGCACTAAAAATTGACTTAGAGTTTAAGAAATAATACCTCCCCTCATTAACTTTATGCAGAACTGTGTTTAAGTAGGAATTGAGTAAAATATAGATGAAGGTTGTAATTTAGATTCCTGTTTGTCTCCTTCATACAATACCAGAGGTTTAGA
Organism: Altica lythri; assembly: GCA_964028335.1. NCBI lineage: Eukaryota > Metazoa > Arthropoda > Insecta > Coleoptera > Chrysomelidae > Altica > Altica lythri. Next base: position 7,453,749 of record OZ034809.1, read on the forward strand.
TGACATACATATACCAAAAATTACTTTTTATTTTAATTTAATTTAAAACAGTAACTGACAGTTAAGGTAATATGACGTACCTAACTAGTCAAGTCGTGTCGTGTCGTGACATTTTTTGGTCTGAATTTTTTCCGGCTAGTCTCAGTCGTAACGCACGAAAGGGAACTTCGTTCCAATAAGTCAGGACAATAAAAATTGACTTAGAGTTTGAGAAATAATACCTCCCCTCATTAACTTTATGCAGAACTGTGTTTAAGTAGGAATTGAGTAAAATATAGATGAAGGTTGTAATTTCGATTCCTGTTTGTCTCCTTCATACAATACCAGAGGTTTAGATGACATACATATACCAAAAATTACTTTTTATTTCAATTTAATTTTAAACAGTAACTGACAGTTAAGGTAATATGACGTACCTAACTAGTCAAGTCGTGTCGTGTCGTGACATTTTTTGGTCTGAATTTTTTCCAACTAGTCTCAGTCGTAACGCGCGAAAGGGAACTTTGTTCCAATAAGTCAGGGCACTAAAAATTGACTTAGAGTTTGAGAAATAATACCTCCCCTCATTAACTTTATGCAGAACTGTGTTTAAGTAGGAATTGAGTAAAATATAGATGAAGGTTGTAATTTCGATTCCTGTTTGTCTCCTTCATACAATACCAGAGGTTTAGATGACATACATATACCAAAAATTACTTTTTATTTCAATTTAATTTTAAACAGTAACTGACAGTTAAGGTAATATGACGTACCTAACTAGTCAAGTCGTGTCGTGTCGTGACATTTTTTGGTCTGAATTTTTTCCAACTAGTCTCAGTCGTAACGCGCGAAAGGGAACTTTGTTCCAATAAGTCAGGGCACTAAAAATTGACTTAGAGTTTGAGAAATAATACCTCCCCTCATTAACTTTATGCAGAACTGTGTTTAAGTAGGAATTGAGTAAAATATAGATGAAGGTTGTAATTTCGATTCCTGTTTGTCTCCTTCATACAATACCAGAGGTTTAGATGACATACATATACCAAAAATTACTTTTTATTTCAATTTAATTTTAAACAGTAACTGACAGTTAAGGTAATATGACGTACCTAACTAGTCAAGTCGTGTCGTGTCGTGACATTTTTTGGTCTGAATTTTTTCCAACTAGTCTCAGTCGTAACGCGCGAAAGGGAACTTTGTTCCAATAAGTCAGGGCACTAAAAATTGACTTAGAGTTTGAGAAATAATACCTCCCCTCATTAACTTTATGCAGAACTGTGTTTAAGTAGGAATTGAGTAAAATATAGATGAAGGTTGAAATTTCCATTCCTGTTTGTCTCCTTCATACAATACCAGAGGTTTAGATGACATACATATACCAAAAATTACTTTTTATTTTAATTTAATTTAAGACAGTATTTGACAGTTAAGGTAATATGACGTACCTAACTAGTCAAGTCGTGTCGTGTCGTGACATTTTTTGATCTGAATTTTTTCCGACTAGTCTCAGTCGTAACGCGCGAAAGGGAACTTTGTTCCAATAAGTCAGGGCACTAAAAATTGACTTAGAGTTTGAGAAATAATACCTCCCCTCATTAACTTTATGCAGAACTGTGTTTAAGTAGGAATTGAGTAAAATATAGATGAAGGTTGTAAGTTCGATTCCTGTTATTTCTATTTCTCCTTAATATCATTTTTATACTCCAGTAAAATCTTCTAGTTTATCATGTATTCGTTTCTTTATTATTCATTCTAATGCTAATCGTTTTTTTTTGTCCCAAAACAAAGTTTATAAAATTTCTGTATTTCTGTGTGTCACTCAACAGATACATTCTTTCTTTTTAATAAATAATATAAAACTCGCTTTTCGCATTTATATTGGATTCCTTACAGTTCCCCTACTTTACTCTACTCACCGAAAACCCAAGTGAGCCCAAAAGCATTGCATAACGAATCCACTCAATATTTCCACGAAAACTGTTCGGCATTTCGAGGGTATGATCAGATTTCCTTAACTCGGTTATGTGTATTTGGCCATACTGTTTGCTTACTTTTTTTCACGTTAAACAGATTGCCTTGTGGTTTATTTAACACTTCGAAAAGTTGGGGAATACATTGTAAGGTAAGGCGCTTTCAATACGATATTTTGTAACGTTCATACAATATATTAGATTTATTTACAATAAGAAAACAGGGTAACACCGAAATTCATATTTGATTTATTTATATTTATATTTTAATCTAAATATCATTTAATAAATGGTGAAAATCCGATCAGCAGTGATGCCAATCCATTTTTTAACAAAACATAATAACTGCGCCGCCTTACGGTGGCGTCAGATTACTTAATTAAGTTGAAGTTGCTCGTTTAAATATAAAAGATACCAACTGCGCCACCTTTTGGTGGCGTCATAGTACTTAATCTATAAAGAATTTATAAAAATAAATAAAATATATACTTTTTGCATGGCATACTTCGTACTTAATAACAAAAAATGCATTTTTTTATTGCTGGCTTGATGTAAAAAATGTATTTTTTGATTTCTTAATTCTTTTTACGTTTCTAAGTAAAGAATCTAAAGATTAAAACACAGCGCCATCTGCTGTGTGTCTATCCAACTTTGAAAGAAAGTTCTATCATTTTACTTACACTGTCCTCTATTTGGAAACAAAAAATGTCAATTAGGAGTTATTGTCACCTCACTGTCGGGGGTGGTCTGACCTAGAAAAGAAAACCAAAAATTGAAAAAAAAAGTTGTGATTTATTTCTCAACATGACTTTCTAACTCTATATACTTCACCCAGCAATGCTCCAACTTCTTTAATCCATCTGAAAAGCAAGTTTTTTCGAGATCTGCAAAGTAAACCTTCGTGGTGACGATGACCTTTTTTTCGAATCAAACTTCTGTGTGATGAGTGACTTTTTTAGGTTTGAAAACAAAGAATATCGCACAGGATTAAATCTGAAAAATACAGTGGATAGGGTAGCAGTTGATTGCCCAGTTTGACTAATCTGACAGTGACATAGTGAAAGAGCAAATGAGGCCGTTTTTCTGAAATTTGTTGGTAATTTTGCCTTTTTCCAGATTACCGATGTAGATCACATGTGAATCCCAGGAAACAGTGTCAATCAACTTTTAGACAGACAAAACAGTCTTCGACTTCTTCTGAAGACGTTTTCCAGTGAAAGTGCACTCTCTGAACTGTTCCTTGGTCTCTAGTCTCTACTAGTGGATTCAAGGGCGACGAAGTGACACAGAAACCTTTTTGGATTGCGTTTAAACATCTTCAAACACTGCCTCTGAAATGATCTCAAGGTTGTGTTTGTTGTCCAAAGTGAGCAAACTTGGCATCCATCGCGCTGAGAGCTTTCTTATGCAGATTATAACCCACTCAGTCTTTTGAGATGCCTACTATCTTAGCTATCTTTAATTATCGGTCTGCTAATACGAAATAGTACATTTTTGTCACAGCTCTCGCAGTATCTTTGCTGTGCGATTACTCGACCAAAAACAAGAATCTAATCATCGACCATTACTGCTCTTTTTCCATTTTTTTTAAAATCCTCAGACACGTTCACGAATCCATCTGGAATTTTAAAAATAGCTGTCTGCACAAAAATAATCTTTTCTTGTCATAGTGGTGCCATTGGCGCAGTTTAGTGTCTTTTTCATCGTTATTAGTATCTGTATCATTATCATTATCGTCAATAAAATTGCTTTTAGTGGCACCTACAAACGAAAGGATGCCAGTAATCACAAAGGCACAAGACACAAGACTGTCAGACTAGAAACATTCCAAATGAAGACTCCAACGTTATCTGCAAGAGTCTTTATTTGACAGTTTTGTGCCATTGTAATTATAAGTTTGAATAACCAAAATAGGAAGTATTATTATATTATTAAGTTATTAAATTTAACAACATTACTCAATTGTGCAACTGCACTATAACGTAAACTGACAAATATTAATTGCAATACGTTTAAAGGATATCAGTTTAATCAATTTACAAATGTTAAAGTATTTTTGGATGCAAATAAAGAGCTTTTGTGTGAAAATATAAAGTGTTGGTAAAATTAGATTTTCTACTTTTGAGTTGAATCGTCGAATTTTGGAGGGACGCTTAAAAGGGATGCAGGGAAAGTCAACAGGAAGCCGGAGAACTCCTGCTAACTGTTAATTCGGTAAAAGGTTTCCTATGGCGGCGTCTAAATGCGACTGCAGTATACAGTGATGGCCTATAGCTGAAAGTTGTGTTCTATCACACTGAGATCTGCGAGAGGTTTATTGAATGGTCTTTTTACCAAATAAAATAAAATAAAACCCTTTTTCACTTTATTGTTTCGTTCCGAACGTACTGCTAAAATTAATTTGAGGCTTTCTCTAACGTTAAATACTCTTTTTCTTTTTGTATCCTATAAAAGGATAATTGATATTGATACAAATTAACGGTATAAGCTGAACTTTAACCACCACTGTCTTTAACTGTTTTAAACTACGACTACTTACAATGTACAGTACATGAAACTTTAGTGCTTATTTAGTGCTCTTAATTTATGCTAATTCCATCAAGGTTACCGTTAACAAGTAAAAAATAAAAAAAGAATTTAGTTATAAAAAATTTAATTATTTTTTGCATAAAATAAATGCACTAAATGAGCACTAAATGTTCATGTACTGTTGATGCTCTGGTTGATCTTCTACGTATTCTTTCTTAAAGATAATAATTACCAAGTCTGTTACTTTTAAAAAAAGAATAATTCAGTTATAAAAAATTAAATCATTTTTTGCATAAATTAATGGCACTAAATGAGCACTAAATTTGCTCCGGTTAACTTCCTACGTATTCTATCTTAAAGATATTACTTTGTTAAGGAGCAGTTAACTAGTAAAAAATAATCTATTTATAAGCAATTAAAATATTTTTCGCATAAATTAAGAGCACTAAATGAGCATTAAATAGTTATTAATTGGAGTCATCCTGATGTAGGTTTCTAGACATATACACAGCTAGCTTGACAAAAACCTAGCAGAGTACTTAAAATGAACAGTACATGTAACTTTAGTGCTCATTTAGTGATCTTAATTTATGCTAATTCCATCAAGGTAACAGTTAACAAGTAAAAAATAGAAAAATAATTCAGTTATAAAAAATGAAATCATTTTTTGCATAAAATGAGAGCATTAAATGTGCACTAAATTTTCATGAACTGTTGATGCTCCGGTTGACTTCCTACGTATTCTATCTTACAGATTTTATTTGCCAAGTCTGTTAAGGTAGCAGTTACTAGTAAAAACAATAATTCAGTTATAAAAAATTAAATCATTTTTTGCATAAATTAATGGCACTAAATGAGCACTAAATTTTCATGTACTGTTAATGCTCCGTTTACTTCCTACGGATTCTATCTTAAATATATTACATGCCAAGTCTGTTAAGGTAGCAATAACCAGTAAAAACAATAATTCAGTTATAAAAAATTAAATCATTTTTTGCATAAATTAATGGCACTAAATGAGCACTAAATTTTCATGTACTGTTAATGCTCCGTTTACTTCCTACGTATTCTATCTTAAATATATTACATGCCAAGTCTGTTAAGGTAGCAATAACTAGTAAAAAAATGATTTAGTTATAAAAAATTAAATCATTTTTTCATAAATTAATGGCACTAAATGAGCACTAAATTTTCATGTACTGTTAATGCTCCGTTTACTTCCTACGTATTCTATCTTAAATATATTACATGCCAAGTCTGTTAAGGTAGCAATAACTAGTAAAAAAATGATTAAGTTATAAAAAATTAAATCATTTTTTGCATAAATTAATGGCACTAAATGAGCACTAAATTTTCATGTACTGTTAATGCTCCGTTTAGTTCCTACGTATTCTATCTTAAATTTATTACATGCCAAGTCTGTTAAGGTAGCAATAACTAGTAAAAAAATGATTTAGTTATAAAAAATTAAATCATTTTTTGCATAAATTAATGGCACTTAATCAGCACTAAATTTTCATGTACTGTTAATGCTCCGTTTACTTCCTACGTATTCTATCTTAAATATATTACATGCCAAGTCTGTTAAGGTAGCAATAACTAGTAAAAAAATGATTTAGTTATAAAAAATTAAATCATTTTTTGCATAAATTAATGGCACTAAATGAGCACTAAATTTTCATGTACTGTTAATGTTCCGTTTACTTCCTACGTATTCTATCTTAAATATATTACATGCCAAGTCTGTTAAAGTAGCAATAACTAGTAAAAAATGATTTAGTTATAAAAAATTAAATCATTTGTTGCATAAATTCATGGCACTAAATAAGCACTAAATTTTCATGTACTGTTAATGCTCCGTTTACTTCCTACGTATTCTATCTTAAATTTATTACATGCCAAGTCTGTTAAGGTAGCAATAACTAGTAAAAAATGATTTAGTTATAAAAAATTAAATCATTTTTTGCATAAATTAATGGCACTAAATAAGCACTAAATTTTCATGTACTGTTAATGCTCCGTTTACTTCCTACGTATTCTATCTTAAATTTATTACATGCCAAGTCTGTTAAGGTAGCAATAACTAGTAAAAAATGATTTAGTTATAAAAAATTAAATCATTTTTTGCATAAATTAATGGCACTAAATGAGCACTAAATTTTCTTGTACTGTTAATGCTCCGTTTACTTCCTACGTTTTCTATCTTAAATATATTACATGCCAAGTCTGTTAAAGTAGCAATAACTAGTAAAAAAATGATTTAGTTATAAAAAATTAAATCTTTTTTTGCATAAATTAATGGCACTAAATGAGCACTAAATTTTCTTGTACTGTTAATGCTCCGTTTACCTTCTACGGATTCTCTCTTAAATATATTAAATGCCAAGTCTGTGAAAGTAGCAATAACTAGTAAAAAAATGATTTAGTTATAAAAAATTAAATCATTTTTTACATAAATTAATGGCACCAAATGAGCACTAAATTTTCATGTACTGTTAATGCTCCGTTTACTTCCTACGTATTCTATCTTAAATATATTACATGCCAAGTCTGTTAAAGTAGCAATAACTAGTAAAAAAAATGATTTAGTTATAAAAAATTAAATCATTTGTTGCATAAATTAATGGCACTAAATGAGCACTAAATTTTCATGTACTGTTAATGCTCCGTTTACTTCCTACGTAATCTATCTTAAATATATTACATGCCAAGTCTGTTAAAATAGCAATAACTAGTAAAAACAAATGATTTAGTTATAAAAATTTAAATCATTTTTTACATAAATTAATGGCACCAAATGGGCACTAAATTTTCATGTACTGTTAGTGCTCCGTTTACTCCCTACGTATTCTATCTTAAATATATTACATGCCAAGTCTGTTAAGGTAGCAATAACTAGTAAAAAATGATTTAGTTATAAAAAATTAAATCATTTTTTGCATAAATTAATGGCACTAAATGAGCACTAAATTTTCTTGTACTGTTAATGCTCCGTTTACTTTCTACGGATTCTCTCTTAAATATATTAAATGCCAAGTCTGTGAAAGTAGCAATAACTAGTAAAAAAATGATTTAGTTATAAAAAATTAAATCATTTTTTACATAAATTAATGGCACCAAATGAGCACTAAATTTTCATGTACTGTTAATGCTCCGTTTACTTCCTACGTATTCTATCTTAAATATATTACATGCCAAGTCTGTTAAAGTAGCAATAACTAGTAAAAAAAATGATTTAGTTATAAAAAATTAAATCATTTGTTGCATAAATTAATGGCACTAAATGAGCACTAAATTTTCATGTACTGTTAATGCTCCGTTTACTTCCTACGTAATCTATCTTAAATATATTACATGCCAAGTCTGTTAAAATAGCAATAACTAGTAAAAAAAAATGATTTAGTTATAAAAAATTAAATCATTTTTTACATAAATTAATGGCACCAAATGAGCACTAAATTTTCATGTACTGTTAATGCTCCGTTTACTCCCTACGTATTCTATCTTAAATATATTACATGCCAAGTCTGTTAAGGTAGCAATAACTAGTAAAAAATGATTTAGTTATAAAAAATTAAATCATTTTTTGCATAAATTAATGGCACTAAATGAGCACTAAATTTTCATGTACTGTTGATGCTCCGGTTGATCTCCTACGTATTCTATCTTAAAGATATTACTTTGTTAAATTAAAATATTTTTCGTATAAATCAAGAGCACTATATAGTTATTAATTGGAGTTATCCTGATGTAGGATTCTACACATATACACTACTAGCTTGACATAAAGCTTGCAGTTTTTGCAATTTCTGCAAATCTGATAGAGCACAAAATTTGCGATACTAATTAGCACTAAATGAGCAGTAAATATTAATTAGTGAATTAGGATAATTGATATTAATACAAATTAACGGTATAAGCTACACTTTAACCACCACTGCCTTTAACTGCTTGAAATACGAGTACTTAAAATGAACAGTACATGAAACTTTAGTGCTCATTTAGTGCTCTTAATTTATGCTAATTCCTTCAAGGTGGCAGTTAACAAGTAAAAAATAATTTGGTTATATAAAATGCACTAAATGAGCACTAAACCTTTTATGTACAGTTAATGCTCAGGTAGGTCTCCTACGTATTTTATCTTAAAGATATTACTTGCCAAGTTTGTTAAGGTAGCAGTTACTAAAAAAAAAAATTAAATCATTTTGTGCATAAATTAATGGCACTAAATGAGCACTAAATTTTCATGTACTGTTGATGCTCCGGTTGATCTCCTACGTATTCTATTTTAAAGATATGACTTTGTTAAATTAAAATATTTTTCGTATAAATCAAGAGCACAATGTGAGCACTAAATAATTATTAATTGGAGTTATCCTGATGTAGGATTCTAGATATATACACTACTAGCTTGACAACAAGCTTGCAGTTTTTTGTAATTTCTGCAAATGTGATAGAGCACAAAATTTGCGATACTAATTAGCACTAAATGAGCAGTAAATATTAAGTAGCGATTTTGGTCATTTTGCACTGTTAGCGTAACATACGTGAAAAAAGGCATGAAGAAGGCATAGTATGTTAGTCATGCTAAAAACTTCACAAAAACTACTCGTTCCTTATAATTTTACTAGTTACTAGAAAAAAAAAATTAGTTATAAATATTTAAATCATTTTTTGCATAAATTAACAGCACTAAATAAGCACTAAATTTTCATGTACTGTTAATGCTCCGGTTGATCTCCTACGTATTCTATCTTAAAGATATTACTTTGTTAAATTAAAATATTTTTCGTATAAATCAAGAGCACTAAGTGAGCACTAAATAGTTATTAATTGGAGTTATCCTGATGTAGGATTCTAGATATATACACTACTAGCTTGACAAAAAGCTTGCAGTTTTTTGTAATTTCTGCAAATGTGATAGAGCACGAAATTTGCGATACTAATTAGCACTAAATGAGCAGTAAATATTAATTAGCGATTTTGTTCATTTTGCGTGAAAAAAGGCATGAAGAAGGCATAGTACTTCACAAAAAATACCCGTTCCTTAAATTTTGCTCGTTTGGTAAATAAATAACTCGTATATAATCCATTTCACCGATTTTGGCCGATGACAGAAATCATACTCGAAGTAAATTTAGTGATACATACATCTCTCTCAGATATATACAGGCAAGTTAGAAATTTAAATGAGGACGTATGTTTTTAATACAGCACTTACGTAACTGCATCTTGTTTCACCGGTAGATAAAAAATATTTAATACGGAAGTCTTTACTTAATTCAGATTTTTAGTAACCGTCATGTACGGCTCGTTGTTGAAGGGTGGTATTTAATAATTATTATCTCATATTTTTGTAGATGTCAAACCACACTGATAGTTTCAGAAACTTACGACTTATTTATAAAAAAAAATCTCTCTGCCATTGGTAACTTGGATGACAGTTTAATCTTATTTCAGTGATTTCTAATATCAAATCGGCCAAAAACGATGAATTGGACTATTTAAAGTAAAATTTTTAATATACTGTTTATTAACTGATATTGATTTATAGATATAACAATAATAAATTGTGATTATAATTTATGTAGGGCATATTGATTTTAATAAGCAAACTACCATATGTTGCTTAGTGTATAAATTTTTAGATAGCACATGGCACCTGCTTTTAATAGGTTTTACGCAATAAAATATACCTACATGTTAATCTAACAATAAAATTTATAAAAAATAAACTAACGTTTCTAGATTTTTGTGACACAACACAAAATATCATCAAGAATAAAAAAATAAACAAATATTAAACTTTTTCAAGATTTTAAAGGTTATGCTGAAGCATATGAAAACTTTCATAATGATGTGCTTTTGTCGTAGCTATGCAGTAAGCTGCATTTTTAAAAAAAGGAAAGTATAAAGATGTTTTGAGAAAAGGCGAAAAGGTAGCGTTAAGAGTTTTAAAATTTTTAAAGTTATTTCGTAGAAAAATATTGAAAATATCTTAACTTATATTTTATAATGATTTCTCATCAAATATACACAACTTTTATGTAAAGTATACATGGAATAAATAGCTTAATAAAATATATTGGCAAGATAAAGAGCTACAGGCGATTAGCGACAGATGACAAGTGACATCCGACAGATGACAAATGGCAGATGATGAGCTACAGATAATAAATGTTATACGAGATGTGAAAGCTGTCACACATCATACCACAAGAGTCACTTTTCATTTGCGAGTTAAGGATGACAAGCTAAAGATGACAGATGATAAGCTACAAGTGATAAGAATCACACGACAGAATACAAGTGTCACACAACATATGACAAGTATCACACAACATATAACAAGCATCACATGACAGATGAAAGATGAGAAGTTGCTGATATGACAAGTGTAGCACAACATATGACAATATTACACAACAGATGACTAGGGCACCCGACGCATGACAGATGATAAGCTACAAATTAAAGATGATAGGCTACAGATGATAACTGTCACACGTCAGAGAATAAGTGTCACAACAGATGACAAGTATCATACAACAGATCACAAGTGACACGCGACAAATAATAGATGATAAGCTACTAATGAAAAATCATACGCTATATTATAGTATTACCTAACAGATGATAAGTGTTACACAACATATGAGAAGTATTACACGACAGATGACAAGTGACACCGGACAGATGATAGATGATAAGCTACAGATGACAGATGATTAGCTACTGATGATAAGTTTCAAACGAAAGATGACAAGCGACATCCGACAGATGACAGATGAGAAGCTGCTGATATGACAAGTGTTGCATGACATATGACAATATCACACAACAGATGACAAGGAACACTCTTTAGATGACAGATGATAAGCTACAAATTAAAGATGATAGGCTACAGATGATAACTGTCACACGTCAGAGAATAAGTGTCACAACAGCTGACAAGTATCACAAGTGACACGCGACAAATAATAGATGTTAAGCTACTGATGAAAAATCATAAGCTACAGATAATAAATTTTACACGACAGATGACAAGTATCACACAACATATGACAAGTATTACCTGACAGATGACAAGCTACATAAGTGTCACACAACATATGACAAGTATTACACGACAAATGACAAGTGACACCCGACAGATGACTGATGATAAGCTGCAGATGACAGACGATTGGCTACTGATGGTAAGTTTCAAACGACAGATGACAAGGAACACTCTTTAGATGACAGATGATAAGCTACAAATTAAAGATGATAGGCCACAGAAGATAAGTGTCACACGTCATAGAATAAATGTCACAACAGATGACAAGTGTCACACAACAGATCACAAATGACACGCGACAAATAATAGATGTTAAGCTACTGATGAAAAATTATAAGCTAGAGATAATAAATTTTACACGACAGATGACAAGTGTCACACAACATATGACAAGTATTACCTAACAGATGATAAGTGTTACACAACATATGGCAAGTATTACCTAACAGATGATAAGTGTTACACAACATATGACAAGTATTACACGACAGATGACAAGTGACACCGGACAGATGATAGATGATAAGCTACAGATGACAGATGATTCGCTACTGATGATAAGTTTCAAACGAAAAATGACCAGCGACACACGACAGATGACAGATGAGAAGCTGCTGATATGACAAGTGTTGCATGACATATGACAATATCACACAACAGATGACAAGGAACACTCTTTAGATGACAGATGATAAGCTACAAATTAAAGATGATAGGCTACAGAAGATAAGTGTCACACGTCATAGAATAAATGTCACAGCAGATGACAAGTGTCACACAACAGATCACAAATGACACGCGACAAATAATAGATGTTAAGCTACTGATGAAAAATCATAAGCTACAGATAATAAATTTTACACGACAGATGACAAGTGTCACACAACATATGACAAGTATTACCTAACAGATGATAAGTGTTACACAACATATGACAAGTATTACCTAACAGATGATAAGTGTTACACAACATATGACAAGTATAACACGACAGATGACAAGTGACACCGAACAGATGACAGATGATAAGCTACAGATGACAGATGATTGGCTACTGATGATAAGTTTCAAACGAAAGATGACAAGTTTCACACGACAAATGACAAATGTCACACAACGACAGATGACAAGTGTGGCAATAAATAAAAAGTTAAAAATGTAATTTTGTGCTGTTCGTGCTTTATTAATTACTTCAATTATAAAACTACATAAGAGCGAAATGAGTGTACCTACGTTTTAAACTTTTCAATTCCTACACACACATTTTCCACATATATTTATACAAAGAAAATTTCGTATAAAGCATTGGAACGTGCTTAATTTGATTTGCGCTTTAAAACAACTCTCTTAAAACTTTAACTAATACCTAAAACAATAATTTAACTAAAACCGAACTGAATGTTCCGAACTATACTTTTCTCGTGTTCATAATTATGTTAAAATATAATATATTTATTGTTGACTAAAGAAACATTTTCTCTCGCTCGAATAACTAATTTTTAACTATATGTAGTTTGAATCGTGAAAGGGGCGATAAATCGATATAGCTAGGTTTTATTTTGTCTGTGTTTTTAGGCAATGACAAATTGCTACACTAAAGTATAAAATATAACTCGTCCTGACTATTGACACCCAACAAATGATATATTAAAAGCTACAAATGACTGATGATTAAGCTACAGATGACAAGTGTCACACGACAGATTCATTTGTCACACAACAGATGACAAGTTACACCCGACAGTAGACAGATGATAAGCTACATAAAGTAAGTGTCACACGATAGATGACAAGTGACACCCGACAGATGATAAGCTTTGATAACCTATTTACAAAGTGAGATAGTACCACGTGTAATCTAACCAATAAAACAGTAATAAGTAGATTAAAATTGATAGAAGCACACTCTGATTATATACAAGTACTAAATTTACCGATATAATTTTTTAGTTGTGACATACGACAAGTAAGACTATAACATCCTCTGATATATATCACAAAACCATGAGTTACAGTATAAAACTTTTAGAGTGCATAAAATATATAAAGTAATAAAATTTGTTTGTTAAGCTACAGACGATAAGCTACAGATGTCAAGTAACACCCGACAGATGACAAATAATTAACTACAGATGATAAGTGTCACGCGACAGATGACAAATGACACCCGATAAATGACATTTTCAAAGCTACAAATTACTAATGATAAGCTACAGCTGACAAGTGTCACACAACAGATTCAATTGTCACACAACAGATGACAAGTTACACCCGACAGTTGACAGATAATAAGCTACATATAGTAAGTGACACCTGACAGATGATAAGCTGCAGATGACAGATGATAAGCTTTGATAACCTATTTATAAAGTGAGATAGTACCACGTGTAATCTAACCAATAAATAAATCCAGATAAGTGTTTATCTACCTTGATATGAAAATTTATTAATTGAGTAAAAGTATATAATTCGTATGAAATAAAGTGGAGAATTTAAATAATATAAATTACGTGAGTAATTCCTCGAATGTATAGTTTTCACATCACATAAATTGTAGCTTTCACAGTAATAAACATGCGACCTGTCACACCATGGTGTATATCATTTTGACATTATAAATGATAGAGACATTTATTAAATTAAAATACTATTTTATTTTTATTACTTTTTGAATATTCAATTAAGTTTTTAGCTAGCAATACACAACAAAAGAATAAATTTAAGCTTTAATTTGACATCTTATTTGTGTTATAAGCCATAATAATAACGAAGGAGATGTGTTTGCAAAGAAATGGATGGACAAACAGACAAAGAACTTTAGTTTGACATCATATTTGTGTCACTAGCACTGGTAATAACGAAAAAAATGTGTTTACTGACAGACGTATGGACAGACAGACTTTAATTTGGCATCTTATTTGTGTCTCTAGCCATAGTAATGACAAAGGAAATGTGTTTACAGACAGACAGACAAAGAGCTTTAATTTGACATCTTATTTGTGTCTCTAGTCCTGGTAATAACGAAGGAAATGTGTTTACAAAGAGACGGACGGACAGACAGAAAAAGTTGTTTAATTTGACATCTTATTTGTGTCTCTAGTCGTGGTAATAACGAAAGAAATGTGTTTACAGACAGACAAACGGACAGACATACAAAGAGCTTTAATTTGACATCTTATTTGTGTCTCTAGTCCTGGTAATAACGAAGGAGATGTGTTTACAAAGAAATAGATGGACAGGCAGACTAAGAACTTTGGTTTGACATCATATTTGTGTCTCTAGCACTGGTAACAACGAAGAAAATGTGTTTACTGACAGACGGAAGACAGAGAGACAAAGAGCTTTAATTTGACATCTTATTTGTGTCCCTAGTCCTGGTAATAATGAAGAAAATGTGTTTACAGAGAGACGGACAGACAGACCGAAAACGAGCTTTAATTTGACATCTTATTTGTGTCTCTATTACTGGTAATTACGAATTAGATGTGTTTATAGAGAGTCGAACCGACAGAGAGACCAAGAGTTTTAATTTAACATCTTATTTGTGTCTTTAGCCGTGGTAATAACGGAGGAAATGTGTTAACAGACAGACAGACAGACAAAGAGCTTTAATTTGACATCTTATTTGTGTCTGTAGCCGTGGTTATAACGGAATAAATGTGTTTACAGACAGACAAACGGACAGACAGACAAAGAGCTTTAATTTGATATCTTATTTGTATCTCTAGTCCTGGTAATAACGAAGGAAATGTGTTTACAGAGAGACGGACAGACAGACAGAAAACGAGCTTTAATTTGACATCTTATTTGTGTCTCTATCACTGGTAATTACGAATTAGATGTGTTTATAGAGAGTCGAACCGACAGACCAATAGTTTTAATTTAACATCTTATTTGTGTCTTTAGTCGTGGTAATAACGGAGGAAATGTGTTTACAGACAGACAGACAGACAAAGAGCTTTAATTTGGCATCTTATTTGTGTCTGTAGCTGAGGTTATAACGGAAGAAATGTGTTGGCAGGCAGACAAACGGACGGACAGACAAAGAGCTCATACTGTTTGGTGGTGCACTCTGTGGTGGCTTTATTAGATTGATACAAATATCAAAAGAGAACGTGACAAGTTTAATATTTACTAATTAACCATATTTATATATTAATCAAATTGTTTATATTTTAGTAGATTAATAAATAAACAAATTAATTTATAGATACCTACTTGTTGACTAAAAGAGATAAAGTAGAAATGCGGTTCAAATAACTACTAATTAAAATAATGTTGAAGCCATATAAACAATACATTTCTGTTTTATCAATCTCACTAATTGCAATTATTAAAACAAATACTGAAAATATTTAATTAGCGAAATTATACGTTGAGAGAATGAATGTATAGAAAAGTTAATTTCGATTCAAATGAAAAGGGCATTAAATAAATTAGTAGATCCAAAAGAACTATTTATTGATATAATGTTGTTAACATAAAACAAACCAATACAATTACAATTTTAATTACATATACATACATAGTTACTAAAATGTAAACATTATCCTTACAAAGGAACGTAAATCAAACAGAAAATATACATTTTACACAAACTAAGAAATAATTTCATACATTTACAAGTATTCATTAAAAACTTTTTAGATGCTGGCGTATAGTTACTTTTCTTCGGGGAAAAGGTTCACTGTCAGGTTAAAGCTTAAAAAAAATGAGCCATTGGCGAAGGTTTCTGTGATTCCCTTCATCCTTGCCAAATGGAAGGGCTCCACGACGAAGGAGACACATCACAGCGTCCATCTCCCAACCCCACATTGCACCACGTGGGTTACACCTCCACAGACACCAAAGGGAAACGACTGTTTAGGTACGTTCAAGCTCCATGAATGGCAAGAAGATGCATAACAACAGATGAAGATGGAGATGCTGCAAATGGAGAAGTTTGTGAGAACGGGGCCGACGACCGATACTTACACCATCCAAACACTCCTATCCACTCCCTGAACATAAGTCCTACAACAGGGTCATCAAATCCAACACTCCTATAAACTTTCTTTCATCTACCAATCCACCTCTTGTCTTGTCTTGTCTGTCTTGTTAAAGCTTTTAGCAGGGTTAAGTTTTATTGAGCGACGTTGGAGAAAGTGGTCTGTAATCCTTAGCAGATATTGCGAAGAAGCCAATAATAATCATCGTATGCTAGAGCAGGAATAGTTCTACTGGAGGAGTTGATGGTTAACCCACATGGTAGATTATCCAAGAGGCGCAATAGCTCGTCCATTACCATGTTAAAAAGTGCGGGAGATAGGATATCTCATTGTTTTACCCCACGTTGGAATGGAATTACTCGGTTTTTTCGTCGTTCATGTATATTATATTAGAGCTCCGAAGGCTCTCATGGGAGACGGAGCCAAATGCCTTCATAAGATCCAAGGTTAATACAGAATATAGTGATGTCTTTGCTCGATATGACTTTATTATTGTTTAGGGGAGACTGGCAGTACTCAAAAAATGTAAACCTTGTAATCTAAACCTTGTAATAACAGAGGAGATGTGTTTATAGACAGACCTTAGATTACTTCTTCTGGTGATAACTTTTGAACCGGAAGTGATAAAAAAAATCTCGCTTTAATGACGTCTTCAGAGGAAGAGCTTTAATTTGATATTCATTTGGCCTCTAGCTGTTGTAATAACGAAGAAGATGTGTTTACAGACAGACGTACGGACAGACAGACAAAGAGCCTTAATTTGACATCTTATTTGTGTCTCTAGTCCTGGTAATAAGGGAGAAGATGTGTTTGCAAACAGACGCGCCGACAGACAGACAAAGATATAATTGGATATTTATTTATGGTCTGTACTCCTTACCAGACAAGGCCAATAATACTAGATCATCATCGTATGCCAGAGCAGGAATAGTTCTACTGGAGGAGTTGATGGTTAACCCATGGTGGATTATCCAAGAGGCGCAATAGCTCGTACATTACCATGTTAAAAAGTGCGGGAGATAAGATATCTCATTGTTTTACCCCACGTTGGAATGGAATTACTCGGTTTTTTCGTCGTTCATGTATATTATAGTAGAGCTCCAAAGGCTCTCATGGGAGACGGAGCCAAATGCCTTCATAAGATCCAAGGTCAATACAGAATATAGCGATGTCTTTGCTCGATATGACTTTATTATTGTTTAGGGGAGACTGGTAGTACTCAAAAAATGTAAACCTTGTAATAACAGAGGAGATGTGTTCATAGACAGACATTATACTACTTGTTCTGGTGATAACTTTTGAACCGGAAGTGATAAAAAATCTCGCTTTAATGACGTCTTCAGAGAAAGAGCTTTAATTTGATATTCATTTGGCCTCTAGCTGTTGTAATAACGAAGAAGATGTGTTTACAGACAGACGTACGGACAGACAGACAAAGAACCTTAATTTCACATCTTATTTGTGTCTCTAGTCCTGGTAATAAGGGAGAAGATGTGTTTCCAAACAGACGCGCCGACAGACAGACAAAGAGATATAATTGGATATTTATTTATGGTCTGTACTCCTTACCAGACAAGGCCAATAATACTAGATCATCATTGTATGCCAGAGCAGAAATAGTTCTACTGGAGGAGTTGATGGTTAACCCATGGTGGATTATCCAAGAGGCGCAATAGCTCGTCCATTACCATGTTAAAAAGTGCGGGAGATAGGATATCCCATTGTTTTACCCCACGTTGGAATGGAATTACTCGGTTTTTTCGTCGTTCATGTATATTATAGTAGAGCTCCGAAGGCTCTCATGGGAGACGGAGACAAATGCCTTCATAAGATCCAAGGTCAATACAGAATATAGTGATGTCTTTGCTCGATATGACTTTATTATTGTTTAGGGGAGACTGGTAGTACTCAAAAAATGTAAACCTTGTAATCTAAACCTTGTAATAACAGAGGAGATGTGTTTATAGACAGACATTATACTACTTCTTCTGGTGATAACTTTTGAACCGGAAATGATAAGAAAATCTCGCTTTAATGACGTCTTCAGAGGAACAGCTTTAATTTGATATTCATTTGGCCTCTAGCTGTTGTAATAACGAAGAAGATATGTTTACAGACAGACGTACGGACAGACAGACAAAGAGCCTTAATTTGACATCTTATTTGTGTCTCTAGTCCTGGTAATAAGGGAGAAGATGTGTTTGCAAACAGACGCGCCGACAGACAGACAAAGAGATATAATTCGATATTTATTTATGGTCTGTACTCCTTACCAGACAAGGCCAATAATACTAGATCATCATCGAATCCAAGACCAGGAATAGTTCTACTGGAGGAGTTGATGGTTAACTCATGGTGGATTATCCAAGAGGCACAATAGCTCGTACATTACCATGTTGAAAATTGCGGAAGATAGGGAATTCACTTGTTTTACTCCACGTTGGAATGGAATTACACGGTCTTTTGGTCGTTCATGTATATTATAGTGGAGCTCCGAAGGCTCTCATGCAAGACGGAGCCAAATGCCTTCATAAGGTGGTGTCTTCGTCTGTATGACTTTATTATTGTTTAGGGGAGACTGGTGTCAATCTAGAACTTATAATAACAGAGGAGATATGTTTACAGACACATGGACTGATAGTCAGACATTAAAATAAGCTAGTGAGTGCTAAAATGTAACAATTTTAATATTGCACAGAAAAATTAAAGTGACTTCACTGTTTTCTCCCCAAATGACCATAGACTACTTCATCTGGTGATCACTTTTGAACCGCATTAAAAAAATCTCGCTCTTAATGACGTCTTCAGAGGAAGAGCTTTAATTTGACATTAATTTGGCCTCTAGCTGTTGTAATAACGAAGAAGATGTGTTTACAGACAGACGGATCGACAGACGGAAAAAGAGATTTAATTTGATATTTATTTATGGTCTGTAATCCTTACCAGATGTTGCATGTGGAACTCTTTACAGATATGGATTGATCTTGTATTTGAAGAGGAGGTACCACCGAGCAATCGGATAGTAAAATGAACTTAAAATTATGATAGCAGCGCGAAAATTAGTCAGTTATACAGTAACACCACTAGCGGTATAATTTATAATTAAGGCGATTACTTTAAAATAACTCTCACCGGATATAGGCCCGGAATAACTTATTCTTTGCAGGCGAGTTGTAACCAATCAAAATCGTGTATAGTAAAAGACCCATGGGAGTTTGTTTTACATGTTTCTGATTGGCCATAATTCTATTTTAAACTCCTGATGAATGTTTACTTACATCCCTCAAAAGTATCATGTAAAAGGCTATTTTAAAAAGTGGTCGAAAAAAGAAAATACATTAAATTTAATGTACTTTCGTAAATATTTTATGAGCTGTGTATTATATTATATATTAAAAGCTTTCAAAGAGATGTTTAATAAAGAAAACCAGGTAGAGCGGTATACTGAAATTAAAACAAATGTATCTTGGCGGGAAAGTTCGGATCCATTTGCTTTAAACAATAATGTAAGAGTTTATTTCTGGCGCTAACTTTTGGTTTACCTAACTTGTATAGTTAGAAACCAAACTTTGGAATATGTGTCTTCTTTATGCGCCATGAAACTCTATGCAAATGAAAATGAATTAATTTATCAGATAGTAGGTATGGTATAATGTAATTACATAAATGGAAATTAATAAAGAAAATTTAATTATAAAGTCGTTAAATTATACTTTTGTAGGAAAATTTGTTATTTTTTTTAAATTTACACAATAATATAAACGGAATTAATTAAACTGAGCGGGTGATAGACTTGCTATATGTATACTCTATTCTGTAGACTATGCATTTGGTTTCTAAGGCCCAATTTACACAGAACGGACGTCTGGCAGAGGTGCGGGATAGTAGCGAGAAATGACGTTAGTAACCTGTTGATTTTTCTTTATCCTTCGACTAGGATTACTCCTGTTTGTCTGCCTCTATTCCGTTTCTGTAGTTTTTGTCCGCCAGCTTTCTTTCCATCTTTTGGGTGGTCTTCCTTGAGGTCTTTTGCTATATGGTTTGTTGTCCCTGGAAATTTTTGTTCGTCTCTTTCTCCTTTAACTAGGATTACTCCTGTTTGTCTGCCTCTCTTCCGTTTCTGTAGTTTTTGTCTGCCGGCTTTCTTTTCATCTTTTGGGTGGTCTTCCTTGAGGTCTTTTGCTATATAGTTTGTTCTTCCTGAAAATTTTTGGTAGTGTCTTTCTCCTTCGACTAGGATTACTCCTGTTTGTCTGTCTCTATTCCGTTTCTGTAGTTTTTGTCCGCCAGCTTTCTTTCCATCTTTTGGGTGGTCTTCTTTGAGGTCTTTTGCTATATGGTTTGTTGTCCCTGTAAATTTTTGTTAGTCTCTTTCTCCTTTAACTAGGATTACTCCTGTTTGTCTGCCTCTCTTCCGTTTCTGTAGTTTTTGTCTGCCGGCTTTCTTTTCATCTTTTGGGTGGTCTTCCTTGAGGTCTTTTGCTATATAGTTTGTTCTTCCTGAAAATTTTTGGTAGTGTCTTTCTCCTTCGACTAGGATTACTCCTGTTTGTCTGCCTCTATTCCGTTTTTGTAGTTTTTGTCCGCCAGCTTTCTTTCCATCTTTTGGGTGGTCTTCCTTGAGGTCTTTTGCTATATGGTTTGTTGTCCCTGTAAATTTTTGTTAGTCTCTTTCTCCTTTAACTAGGATTACTCCTGTTTGTCTGCCTCTCTTCCGTTTCTGTAGTTTTTGTCTGCCGGCTTTCTTTTCATCTTTTGGGTGGTCTTCCTTGAGGTCTTTTGCTATATAGTTTGTTCTTCCTGAAAATTTTTGGTAGTGTCTTTCTCCTTCGACTAGGATTACTCCTGTTTGTTTGCCTCTATTCCGTTTTTGTAGTTTTTGTCCGCCAGCTTTCTTTCCATCTTTTGGGTGGTCTTCCTTGAGGTCTTTTGCTATATGGTTTGTTGTCCCTGAAAATTTTTGGTAGTCTCCCCTGTTCCATTCTGTCCACGTATTGATCCCATTGCTTTCGTCTGTTTTTTATAAATCTAGTGATGCTTTGAATCCCACATTGTTCTCGTATAGTCTTATTTCTTTGTTTGTTCCTTAGTGAAAATCAACTGCTATAAGGGGATATAAACAACCCTGGAGTGGTTCCAGCCTAGTACACGAATGCCGAGTAGAACTCGATATCCTAACAAAACATAACAGTGTTGAACAGGGTGTCAGGACATAGAGGAATACAAGCCAACAAGCAGCCTGATAAATTTGCAAGTAAAGAATCATCCACAATACTCTTCTGTCCACAGCTAGCTCTAGGGGTAACAAAAAGTATAGTTCTGACCCAAATATAAGCCTGAACCAGTAGACAAAACTACCACGACTGGGAACACATCTCTGACAGAATGTTTATTGACCAAAAGTGTGCCAGAAGAGCTGCGTTAAACTGGGCCATGCTCCGGACAAGGGGACAGTTTAATGGGTATCCAAGCAGTAGATTCTGTGACAAAAAACCTGAAACTGTTTTAATGCGAGGATCTGGATCACAGAAGAGTGCCTCTACAAAAAAAGATCTTGACCATTAAAGTAATAATCGTCCTCTTGGTTATATATTCAATATGGTGGTTCCGAGTAAGATTTGAGTCTAATATCACCTCAAGATACTTAACCTCTACCACCTCTTGTAGATTTGTACTATGAAGGCTTAGAAGACCAGTTTCTTCTTCTGGTAAATCTTTCAACTTTTAACTTTAGTTGGCTTATGTTAAGAATTGCATTCAAGGTTCATTCCGTGACAAAAATCAAAGCCAAGAAGACCATTTTATTCGGCATAACCAACCACATAGTTTCTTTTATTGTTAAGTCTCACTATCATAGAAGGGATAAGGGATAAGGGATAAGAGATCTTCATCAAAAATGCGAAAAGAAGAGATATAATTGGATATTTATTTATGGTCTGTACTCCTTACCAGACAAGGCCAATAATACTAGATCATCATCGTATGACAGAGCAGGAATAGTTCTACTGGAGGAGTTGATGGTTAACCCATAGTGGATTATCCAAGAGGCGCAATAGCTCGTCCATTACCATGTTAAAAAGTGCGGGAGATAGGATATCTCATTGTTTTACCCCACGTTGTAATGGAATTACTCGGTTTTTTCGTCGTTCATGTATATTATAGTAGAGCTCCGAAGGCTCTCATGGGAGACGGAGCCAAATGCCTTCATAAGGTCAAAGGTCAATATAGAATATAGTGATGTCTTTGCTCGATATGACTTTATTATTGTTTAGGGGAGACTGGTAGTACTCAAAAAATGTAAACCTTGTAATAACAAAAGAGATGTGTTTATAGACAGACTTTAGACTACTTCTTCTGGTGATAACTTTTGAACCGGAAGTGATAAGAAAATCTCGCTTTAATGACGTCTTCAGAGGATGAGCTTTAATTTGATATTCATTTGGCCTCTAGCTGTTGTAATAACGAAGAAGAGTAGCGACAAATGACGTTAGTAACCAGTTGGTTTTTCTTTCTCCTTCGTCTAGAATTACTCCTGTTTGTCTGACTCTATTCCGTTTCTATTGTTTTTGTCTGCTAGCTTTCTTTTCATCTTTTGGGTTGTCTTCCTTGAAGTCTTTTGCTATATGGTTTGTTGTTCCCGGAAATTTTTGGTAGTTCCTCCTGTTCCATTCTGTCCACGTGTTGATCCCATTGCTTTCGTCTGTTTTTTATAAATCTAGTGATGCTTTGAATCCCACATTGTTCTCGTATAGTCTTATTTCTTTGTTTGTCCCTTAGTGAAACTCCTTTTATTGATCAACTGCGATAAGGCGATTTAAACAACCCTGGAGTGGTTCCAGCCTAGTACACGAATGCCGAGTAGAACTCGATATCCTAACCAAACATAACAGTGTTGGAAAGTGTACCAGGACATAGAGGAATACAAGCCAACAAACAGCCTGATAAATTTGCAAGTAAAGAATCATCCACAATATTCTTCTGTCCACAGCTAGCTCTAGGGGTAACAAAAAGTATAGTTCTGACCCAAATATAAGCCTGAACCAGTAGACGAAACTACCACGACTGGGAACACATCTCTGACAGAATGTTTATTGACCAAAAGTGTGCCAGGAGAGCTGCGTAAAACTGGGCCATGCTCCGGACAAGGGGACAGTTTAATGGGTATCCAAGCAGTAGATTCTGTGACAAAAAACCTGAAACTGTTTTAATGCGAGGATCTGGATCACAGAAGAGTGCCTCTACAAAAAAAGATCTTGACCATTAAAGTAATAATCGCCTTCTTGGTTATATGTTCAATATGGTGGTTCCGAGTAAGATTTGAGTCTAATATCACCTCAAGATTCTTAACCTCTACCACCTCTTGTAGATTTGTACTATGAAGGCTTAGAAGACCAGTTTCTTCTTCTGGTAAATCTTTCAACTTTTAACTTTAGTTGGCTTATGTTAAGAATTGCATTCAAGGTTCATTCCGTGACAAAAATCAAAGCCAAGAAGACCATTTTATTCGGCATAACCAACCACATAGTTTCTTTCATTGTTAAGTCTCACTATCATAGAAGGGATAAGGGATAAGGGATAAGGGATAAGAGATCTTCATCAAAAATGCGAAAAGAAGAGATATAATTGGATATTTATTTATGGTCTGTACTCCTTACCAGACAAGGCCAATAATACTAGATCATCATCGTATGACAGAGCAGGAATAGTTCTACTGGAGGAGTTGATGGTTAACCCATAGTGGATTATCCAAGAGGCGCAATAGCTCGTCCATTACCATGTTAAAAAGTGCGGGAGATAGGATATCTCATTGTTTTACCCCACGTTGTAATGGAATTACTCGGTTTTTTCGTCGTTCTTGTATATTATAGTAGAGCTCCGAAGGCTCTCATGGGAGACGGAGCCAAATGCCTTCATAAGGTCAAAGGTCAATATAGAATATAGTGATGTCTTTGCTCGATATGACTTTATTAGTGTTTAGGGGAGACTGGTAGTACTCAAAAAATGTAAACCTTGTAATAACAAAAGAGATGTGTTTATAGCCTTAGTGAAACTCCTTTTATTGATCAACTGCTATAAGGCGATTTAAACAACCCTGGAGTGGTTCCAGCCCAGCACACGAATGCCGAGTAGAACTCGATATCCTAACCAAACATAACAGTGTTGGAAAGTGTGCCAGGACATAGAGGAATACAAGCCAACAAGCAGCCTGATAAATTTGCAAGTAAAGAATCATCCACAATATTCTTCTGTCCACAGCTAGCTCTAGGGGTAACAAAAAGTACAGTTCTGACCCAAATATAAGCCTGAACCAGTAGACGAAACTACCACGACTGGGAACACATCTCTGACAGAATGTTTATTGACCAAAAGTGTGCCAGGAGAGCTGCGTAAAACTGGGCCATGCTCCGGACAAGGGGACAGTTTAATGGGTATCCAAGCAGTAGATTCTGTGACAAAAAAACCTGAAACTGTTTTAATGCGAGGATCTGGATCACAGAAGAGTGCCTCTACAAAAAAAGATCTTGACCATTAAAGTAATAATCGCCTTCTTGGTTATATGTTCAATATGGTGGTTCCGAGTAAGATTTGAGTCTAATATCACCTCAAGATTCTTAACCTCTACCACCTCTTGTAGATTTGTACTATGAAGGCTTAGAAGACCAGTTTCTTCTTCTGGTAAATCTTTCAACTTTTAACTTTAGTTGGCTTATGTTAAGAATTGCATTCAAGGTTCATTCCGTGACAAAAATCAAAGCCAAGAAGACCAGTTTAGTCGGCATAACCAACCACATAGTTTCTTTCATTGTAAAGTCTCAATATCAGCTTCATAACTAGATTCCGTAGAAGAGCTGATAAGAGATCTTCATTAAAAGTGCGAAAAGAACATTAAGTGTATATCACGTTAATTATGTATGACAAATTGTTCATTTTTTCAACGCTGTAACGTATTTGGTATTAACCGATTCAGAGGTACTGGTGAGATCAATAAATTGGCCAGAAGTAGCTTTATATATTTACTCAAAACGTTACATTTTAGTAATGTGTTAAGCTATTGATGCAGGAACATTTTTAAGGTTATTTAATAAAAACTATCAAACTTTTTATCAAACCGAAATTGAGATGAGACAGTTACACTTGAAACTTACAAGGTAGATAAAACTACCTATCTAATTTTAAAATACATCGAAAACATTTCAATTTCGATTGGAAGTTTAACCAATACGGTTTAAGTAAAACAAAAATGATATAGTGAAACAATCATTCGCTTGAAGTTAGTTCCCTGGAGGGCATCTAAGGAAGAAAACAATTTATGAGAAATAAGAAAACAATTGAGTGAAGGCAGGGTTTGGTCTCAGAGGAGCGAACAGGCGTCATTGCCCAAAGTGACCCGAGAAACTTTTTACGGTAGAAGTCGCTTATGGTTTTATAAAAACTTTGTATGTCTTTTTTTTTATAATAAAATCATTATATAAACACTATATAATAAAAAAATGACACTTGGAACTCTGATATACGATTTTAATTTGATTTACAGATTTTTTAAAAAGAGGTCTTTTAAACTTTAAAATATACAGAGATACAATTGTAACTTTACGCTTTAATTACTTTTAAAATTAAAATTACATTTGAAATTTGTATATTTGTCACGGGCTAAATTTGCTCTAAGAATAATAGTTTCTAAAAGATAACATTAGTATCTACTTACTGTATGATTGCACCAGAATTAGGGTTAAACGGTAGCATTCAGAATTGAATATAAGTTGATTCTTGGTTGTTCGTAGGTAATCACCGTCTATTTATTATATTCTGGCCACAAATTGTTATTAATATTACTTTGAATCGCCGTCTATTTATTATATTCCGGTCAAAAATTATTGTTGTTATGTTTACTTTAAAAATTACTGTCACTTTCGCTTATAAACAACTGACTGACTAATTCTTCTTTTTCTGGTCGTAAAACTTAGTATATTGTTGTCTGCAGTCAGGTGATTCGTTACATTGGCATCTGACATATTAAAGATTGAACACGAACGAGGAATTGGGTACATATTGAGAATTATGGTGTTACTATGACAAGTAATAAGATTTGTTGTTATTAAATTATTACCGATGACGTTTGTAAACCGTTGGCTGTCACTTCTTCTTTTACTGGTCGTACAGTAGTTTAGGAGTTGAGAATTAAACTGGTAGAGGCCATCTTTGGGTTGTGTCATATTTCGTCGAAAGGAATTGATCGTCTCAGCCATTTTGCTATTTGCTTTCGACCTGAACTGTTGTTTGAGAGAGTCAGAAGATTTTTCGGTTTAAGTTTTAAATCATCTGTAACAATTGATTTTGGATTTTTGAAACTAAACTTTATAGTCCATTCAAATCGTTGTTGGAGTTAGATTCTGTAGTGATTTTTGGGAGTGATTCGATGGACAACCGCGTGTCGGGATTTTTATGAAATCTTCTGTGGGTAAGTGTACATGTCTTTTATCCAGGTGACTTATCCAATTCTTATGGTTTTCTCTTTCTCTTTTATCTCCGGTGAAATGTAGATAGATCACGGTACAGTCAGCGAGTTGTTTGGTTAATTCAATAATATTCAGGCCGGCGAATTGCAGTTTAGAGTGGCGGTGTTTAAATCACCTATCAGTACAGTTAGCAACGTCCTCGCACATTCATACCAGTTGAGAGTGCCACGATTCTAGAGAAAATAAACCCTATTACAATAGGTGAGTTATAATGTTATATTTTATTACAATTAATAACGCCATATAGTTGCAATTTTAGTTTTTATATCTTGGTTTTACATGTGTTTTTCATTGTGTATCGTATGTGTGTATTATTTTAAGAAACTAGACTATTCTTTCAGCTCCTTTGCGCTATTAATTGCTAATCAATTTTATGTTAAACCTTAATTTAGTTTATTGTTATAATTCAGTTATGGCTAGTAAGTCTTATTTAAGTTTTTTAAGTGCATTCAAGTCATTAGTTTTGATTAGAAATTGTAAAATTCAGAAATGTCAGCTCCTAGCTTCTGAAATTTGTGTAATTCATCTAAATTCATTATTTTTTTTATTGTTAAGCAAAATTAGTTTTTGTGTAATTTGTATTAAAGTCAGTAAATTAGTATAACGGTATTAAATTAATTAACTCAAGGAGCCATGATAATCTGCTTAAGCTTATTGTTAATTCCAAATTACGATTTTAGGGTTCTTGGTACGGGCCTAAGACCTTGGTACAGGCCTAAGTTTTTGGTACGGCTGATTTTATTTTGGTTCGAGCCTTATTTGTTTGGAGCAAACCTAATTTGTTCTTGATACTGCCTAAATTATTTTGGTTCAGGCCTAATTGTTGAGGAAAACCTGAAGCCAAGGTCTGGAAAGGATTGTCTCTGGAATCCGAACAGATAAGCTATAGGCCCTTAAAATTATTACTTTAATTTTTTTTTATATTTATTTCTCTGACTGAGAACATTGTATATTTTATTGCTGTGTTAATCTTTTGTAAAATTTAGTTAAGTAGAACGTGTGATCACACTAAACAGGGTCACTATTTCATTAGGTAACCATTGTTAAGGCGCTAGGGTTGACAGTAGTGTAAACCCATACTATATTTTTTTATTGTTAAAGGATGGTCTAGTTTGATATTCTCGTTTTATTTAGCTCACTTTAACGTTCTTAAACTTGCAGCTCAATTAACTTTGATTAAGATTCTTAATTTATTTAATTATCTCCAGTGAGAAAGGTCAGTGCCTGGAACAACGGGGGTTTCTGATTTTAACCGTTCAAATCAGTGGCGCGATTCACTCTTATTTTTGTACTTACCCTCTACGGCTGAGCTGGGCACTAATTTGCCAGTAGAGAAACCACTTACCGATCTCAGCTGGAGTTGTACTTTTACTTGAAGAACTTGATTAATTTTTTAAAATTTACTGTTTTATTTTTATTCTTTTAATTCATCCAAAATACGTGGCATATTTAATTGAAAAATTACAAAATATAACAAAAAAAAAGTAGTAAAAACTAGGAAACTAACGAGAAAATATGATGAAAGCGACAAAGCCAAACAAAATGAGAATTTTTCCTAAATTAAGTACTATGACGCCACCGCAAGGTGGCGCAGTTGTTACCCTACATATTTAAACTAGCAATTTGAACTTAATTAAACTGAAGCCACCGTAAGATGGCACAATCAACATCATATACATTTAAACAACCTATTCTTAATAACGCTACCGTGAGGTGTGGCAATTGAAGTGTTCTATAATTAATTGGTAAATTACAAAATAGAACTAAAAAAATAGTAAAAACCAGGAAACTAACGAGAAAATACGATGAAAACGACAAAACGAAACAAAATGAGAATTTTTCCTTAATTAAGTACTAGAACGCCACCGTGAGGTGGCGCAGTTGATATTTTATATATTTAATCGATAAATTACAAAATACAACCAAAAAAATTAAAAACCTGGAAATTTTATCCTATGGATGGGAAAGATAAGAAACCCAGAATAACGATAAAAAAAGATAAGGTATAAACGCAAAAAATCTTACTCTGGCTTCCTAAGTGCTTCTAAGATAAAATTCAGAAATCAACTTAATCTCAAAGATAATACGGTTAAAATGCGACTATTCTCTAGTCCCCATTAACAGGTAGTCTGGATCTGAATCTGGAAATTTGGGGAGGGGCGAGCAAGTGCTTAGCCAGCACTGAGGCCACATATGACCCATTGTGCATCCTCCTGTATTGTAGGGATATCCTCACCTCAGGCTGTCACCAGGCCTAGTTATTTAAAATAGGTGATGAGGCTCCCGAGGGGGATCTCCCTGACATCGGCTGGTGTAAGCCAATACTCGCCCAACACGGATCTTCTGATTTCAGAAAAAGCAGAGCAGTCATACATAATGTGTTCTACTGTTTCATCTTCTTGTTTGCAGCCTCTGCATAGCGGCGATTCTGTTAATTTCATCCTAAAGAGATGTTGTCGCAATTGACAGTGACCTGTCAAGATTCCCACAGCTGTTCGGAGATTTTGTCTGGTCAATGCCTTAAATTTTTTTGCTGTTTCCTCGCCAGAATGTGGTAATAACTCTCTGGCCAGTCTACAGTTCGTAGTTTCATCCCAGCACTGTATAAATTTTTGGTGAGAGTGCTGTTTGATAAGGTCCACGACTGCGGACAATGTTAGCTTGGTAGATGAAAGAGGGCTAACATATTTGTAGCCCGCAGCCCTCCTTGCTAAATTGTTCGCAATGCGGTTGCCTTTAGAGTTCCCATGTCTTTTGATCCAGCTAAGAGTGACCACGTTATTCTGGCTGGCCTCAGTTAGAGATTGGTGACATTCTAGTACTAAACTTGAAGTGAAACGTGGTCAGTAGTGCTTGTCGGCAGTCTGTGTATGAGTATATATTTATATTTCTGCCTGTGATGTAATTCTTTTGCAGCTATGGTTATGCCTGTGAGTTCTGACTGAACCACACTTGACAAGCCATCCATATCCCATTTTATTTTTAGGTTTAAGGATCTAGAGTAAATTCCACATCCTACACCTTGCTTTGTTTTTGAACCATCCGTATATACGCTCAGAGCGTTCACTACGTATTAACAGGTAGTTTAAGAATAAAACATCAGCTTAATCTCCATAGGTAAAAGGTAACGAAATACGATAATTTGACTAATCACCAGATATTTGAAGGAATTATTATAGATAACACTATCTGGGAATCTTCAGATAAGACCTTCAGTAGAAAAACCGAACTAGACACTTGAAGTTAAAAAAAGTAAAAGTGTCGTGCTAGACTTCCAAACCCGAAATAAAGTGAGAGATAAGAGAACGGATTATTTCAACAGCAATTTTTACTCAACCCCACGGGGCTAAAAAATTAAATCTGATTGGTTAGACTACTTGTACTACCATCACTTTGTCACGTTGACAATTATTCTAGCTACACTTTTAATGCAGATTCAAGAAATTGTGGAAGGTTTTAATTACCAGTGTCGGCTACAACTTTGTAAATAAACGTAAAAGAAAAATGTTAAATAATAATATAAATTTTAATTAAGTTGACCAAACCAACCGATTTCTATTCGTTTGAGGTAGTAATAAAACCAACAAAACGAATAACCAACATACTTTTCCGGTGAGCAACTTTTAAGTAGGTATTGTTAACGGGAATAGAATGCAGTTATTTTACTATTTCCACTAACTGCCGGGAGTTTTGATGCAAGTGGTGCTTCAAACGCTTCGCTGACGAGAACACTTCACTTCAAGTTGCGTAACAAGCACATCAAAATGTATATAACCTGATATTACTGTATTCGTCATTAAAGTTGTTGTACTCCTCGATGAAAACATGATTATAACAAGTAATTTGAGTATATATTTTTTATATATAAAAGAATTTTTTATATATAAAGAAAATTTATATTATTCCAGTCAGATTTTGTAAATACAAGCCAGTAGTACTATCTTATAAAAAGTGGTTATAACAAAACAAAATTTAGCTTTTCCGTCTTCGTAGTTTCGGAAAAATCTTGGAATATACGACTTTTTTTTGTTAGAAAAGAACAATCCTCAACCAATTCTTCAGAAGAACTCCTCCACCAAGACTTGTGACACCAATTCCACGGACACCCAGGTCTGTTACACTAACACCAGACTTCTTACGAAGACTCCTGTTGTCATTAATCCTGACCCTTACCAGAGCTACGTCCTGAAAGCTCACACCAGTAACAGTAAACTCAACAAAGACCAGGAGCCACAATCCGAAAGGTTCTTTCATGACCGTAGACGAAACGTGGATGCACTTATACATATCAAACACCAAGGAAGAGTAAAAACAGTAGACTATCCCATCAACCGAAAAGTTGATGGCTACAGTTTTCTGGAACTCATGAGTCTGGTCTACATCGACTATGTAAAGAGGGCCAAAACAGTCAAAGGGCTCTACTATGCCGAATTATTGATACAATTCGACGTCGAATTGCTAAAAAAACGACCATATTTGGCGAATAAACCTATGAAAACGTCCTGGCTCACATTTCCGACATTGCTACGGCCAAACTGTTTAAATTGGGCTACGAATTACTGTACCGAAGAAGGCGAAGAATGTACCATCGACCGTTTTCTGGGATTCACGAGTGTGGTCTACATCAACTACCTAAAGAAGGCCAAAACGGTCTAAGGGATCTTATCAAACACCAAGGAAGAGTAAACCAGTAAACTATCCCATCAACCGAAAACTTGATGGATACCGTTTTCGGGGATTCACAAGTCTGGTCTACATCGACTACATAAAGAAGACCAAAACGGTCAAAAAGCTGTACTATGCCAAGTTATTGGACCAATTCAACATCAAATTGCAGAAAAAACGACCACATTTATCGAAGAAAGTTATGAAAATGTACCGGTTCACACTTTCACCGTTGCTACGACCAAATTGGTCGAATTGGGCTATAAGTTACTGCACCGAAGAAGGCGAAGAATGTTGCATTGACCAGAAAGGTGATGGCCTCCGTTTTTTAAGATTCATTAGGTGCAGTCTAAATCGAGTACCCAAAGAAGACCAAACTGATCAAAGGGTTGTACTGTACCAAACTATTGGACCAATTCGACATTAAATTGCAGGAACAATGAGCATATTTGGCGAACAAAATTATGAAAATACACTGGCTCACACTTTCGTCGCCAAATTGGTTAAATTAGTATGCGAATTGCTGCACCAAAAAAGGAGAAGAATGTTCCAAGGAACAGAAAGCTTATAGCCATCGCTTTCTGGGGTTCACGAAGTGTGGTGAACATCGATTGACTCAAGAAGTTCAAAACAGTCAAAGGGCTATACTATGTCGAATTATTGAACCAACTGCACAAAAAACGAACACATTTGACAGATAGAACTATGACAACCCACCGGCTTACACTTCCTCCGTCGCTACGGCCAAACTGATCAAATTGGGCTACGAATTGCTGTACCAAAAAAGGCTAAGAATGTCCCATCGACCAAAAAGATGATAGCCACCGTTTTTTGGGATTTTTGGGACGAGTGTGTCTACATCAACTACCTAAAGTAGGCCAAAACGGTCTGAGGGCTCTACTATGGCGAATTCTTAAATCAATTCGACATCGACGAAGGCGAAGACTGTTCCATTGACCAGAAACGTTTTCTGAGATTCATGAGGTGTGGTCTACATCGAATACCTACAGACATACACATTTGTGCAAAGCTAAACATTGCTTCGAAACCAGTTACCTCTGTCGATTTTAGTCGACATTTGTGGCATACTGAACTTTTGAACAATTTTGTTCCAGTAAGTTCTTCATTTTAATTGCTTGTAAAGATCACATTTAAAGTCTACTATCCACGTTTTAACTGTTGTAAAAGGAACGAATAACTTTAATCTTCTCACCAGATTTTTTTTGGACAAACAGTTTAACAGTAAGCCACTGGTGCTATCTTTAAAAAGTGGTTATAAAGTTATGAAAAATCAAAATTTATCCAAAAGTTAGCTTTTCCGGTTTCAAGGTTTTGACATAAGACATTTGTGGCATTGAAATTTTTGGTATTTGACATTTTTGACAGTTGACTAAATGACAATTTTGATATTTGACAGCTGACATCAGATATTTGGCTATTTTAAGCCATTAATGTCAAAAATACATTAAATTTCATCTACTTTTAAAAGCATTGTGATGAATCAATATACATTTCTGTGAGACAAAAGAACGTACATGTGCGTTCATTTATCAGAGATAATACTTTTAAAGCTGATATTAAAAAAGTACATTACATCTGATAATTTTGTTAAAAGCTTGATAAAGACTAGTTTTAGTATGGTCTGTACTATAAAATTGACGTTTATGTGTTTCCAACAACTTTATAAGCGTGTTTTTACTAAACTTTAAAGCTGATTTAAAGAAAGCAAGTTTGATCTTATTAAAGAACGTTATTTAATACAGATTTGACATTACAAACGAACATACATGCGTTTATTTGTTGCGGTGATAGTACTCAAAAGTGTGATCTTCTTATAAAGCTTCAAAGCTCGGTCCAATATTTTTTATCATTCAGGCAAGAAGATTTTTTACTTTTTGTAAGCAATTTTTATTTTAAGGTTTTAAACGAACTTACATTTGTAAGTGTGATCTTCTTATAAAGCTTCAAAGCTCGGTCCGATATTTTTTGTCATTCAGTCAAGAACATTTTTGACTTTTTGTAAGCAATTGTCATTTTACGGTTATAAACGAACTTACATTTGTTAGTGTGATCTTCTTATAAAGCTGCAAAGCTCGGTCCGATATTTTTTGTTATTCAGTCACGAACATTTTTGACTTTTTGTAAGCAATTGTCATTTTACGGTTATAAACGAACTTACATTTGTAAGTGTAATCTTCTTATAAAGCTTCAAAGCTCGGTCCAATATTTTTTATCATTCAGGCAAGAAGATTTTTTACTTTTTGTAAGCAATTTTTATTTTAAAGTTTTAAACGAACTTACATTTGTAAGTGTGATGTTCTTATAAAGCTTCAAAGCTCGGTCCGATATTTTTTGTCATTCAGTCAAGAACATTTTTGACTTTTTGTCAGCAATTGTCATTTTACGGTTATAAACGAACTTACATTTGTAAGTGTAATCTTCTTATAAAGCTTCAAAGCTCGGTCCAATATTTTTTATCATTCAGGCCAGAAGATTTTTGACTTTTTGTAAGCAATTGTCATTTTGCGGTTTTAAAAGAACTTACATTTGTAAGTGTGATCTTCTTATAAAGCTTCAAAGCTCGGTCCGATATTTTTTGTCATTCAGTCAAGAACATTTTTGACTTTTTGTAAGCAATTGTCATTTTACGGTTATAAACGAACTTACATTTGTAAGTGTGATCTTTTTATAAAGCTTCAATGCTCGGTCCAATATTTTTTATCATTCAGGCCAGAAGATTTTTGACTTTTTGTAAGCAATTGTCATTTTGCGGTTTTAAACGAACTTACATTTGTAAGTGTGATCTTCTTATAAAGCTTCAAAGCTCGGTCCGATATTTTTTGTTATTCAGTCAAGAACATTTTTGACTTTTTGTAAGCAATTGTCATTTTACGGTTAGAAACGAACTTACATTTGTAAGTGTGATCTTCTTATAAAGCTGCAAAGCTCGGTCCGATATTTTTTGTTATTCAGTCACGAACATTTTTGACTTTTTGTAAGGAATTGTCATTTTACGGTTATAAACGAACTTACATTTGTAAGTGTGATCTTCTTATAAAGCTTCAAAGCTCGGTCCGATATTTTTTATCATTCAGGCAAGAAATTTTTTGACTTTTTGTAAGCAATTGTCATTTTACGGTTATAAACGAACTTATATTTGTAATTGTGATCTTCTTATAAAGCTTCAAAGCTCCGTCCGTTTATCATTCAGTTAAGAACATTTTTGACTTTTTGTCAGCAATTTTCATTGTACGGTTATAAAAGAACTTACATTTGTAATTGTGATCTTCTTATAAAGCTTCAAAGCTCGGTCCGATATTTTTTGTTATTCAGTCAAGAACATTTTTGACTTTTTGTAAGCAATTGTCATTTTACGGTTATAAACGAACTTACATTTGTAAGTGTGATCTTCTTATAAACCTTCAAAGCTCGGTCCGATATTTTTTATCATTCAGGCAAGAAGATTTTTGACTTTTTGTAAGCAATTGTCATTTTATGGTTATAAACGGACTTACATTTGTATTTATAATTTTTAATTTTAATTTTTTTTTTTTCAGAATTATGCTGTTATCCACAATGGTAAGTTTAAATTGTCTACGTGTATTCTCAAGCAATAAACATTTTAATAAAAAAATATTAATAGAGAAAACAATATTGTTTTGTATCGTAGGCAAAGAAATATCGCCGACGCTGTATACGAAAAACACTTAAAATGCAAATTTTCTCATTGAATGTCTATTCACCCTTCTATTCTCCGATCCATGGTGCAATAATGCCGATTTATTCGTTTTATTAACTTGTCGACTAGTAATATAAAAGAGAGGTACACGTGTTGCAAATTTAACGCAATCATTTTTTTATTTTTGGTTTATTTTGAATGTTTTTATGAATAGATTCACTGCAGAATTGCACTCTAGCGAAATGATAAAATAATTGTTAAAAACTACCCATAGCTTAACACAGAAATAAATTTTTTTATTGGCAATAAAACGATACAGATTCGTTTTTAATTCCATTCAAAAGAAATGGTTCAGATAAGTTTGAGATTCGTCTTTATAGATTTGCTTATAAATTAATATCAATTTTGCAGAATAAGACCACATTTGCATTTTAAACGATAAAAATTAATGTATCAATGGTTTTTGGGCTGTTAGGCTTGCTGCGATTGTCTTGCTGACTTGACGTATCGCCAACACGAGCGGTTGGCATCTTCAGAAGTTGCTTCCTGGTTGACAGTCTGCGAACTACTGAGCTCTGCGTGGACGGAGCCCGTATTTATACGTCGGGAAGGAAGTGGGCAGGGCCTCAGTTGCTTTCGATTCCAATCGGTTCTTAATTATGGGGACCCATGTTTTGTTAATCTTGACTGCTTCCTCTTTTTTATTAAAGTTGTTCGGGTGCTTCTCTATCTCTATGGCTTCTTTATAGATTCTGGGATGGTATGCTGATGTAGTAGCGAGGACTTGGGTCTCCTCATAAAATTAAAAATTAACTTTAAAAATATTGTTAGTACCTAATAGAAACTGATGTAAATGAGTTTTTTAATACTTTAAAAAGAAAGTTTCTTTGTTGTGTTTGCTATTGACACGGAGCAATAAATCTTTCGGTTCAGGCAGTTTCAGGTGTGGGTGCATACAACATTTTAAGAGGCAGACTCTATTTTGTTTGAGCAGCCAGTACTCTAAATTTCCTTAAAATTTTGATTTATTACTCTGTGTCGATTGCGAAAAGACTTTCATTATTAATGTTGTAAAGGCGTGTCTGAGTAGTGTAAATCCAAGTTTGCTACCGAAGAAACGGATGAAAAAACTTTTGGTGGCCAAAAAACTTAGAAAGTTATTTTCAGTTTATAGCCTGCTACAATTTGAGCCCAATCTTAGCTCTTTCTGTTTAATATATTCTGATTTACGCTTCTTTAGAAACTGACCATTTTATAGGTTCTATGTCCCTCTATCTACTTCGACACCTAGTGGAAGGTCCTATAAATGAGTGGAGCAGAAGCTTGTTTGGTTAAAAACAGACGAGCCAGGTGCAACTTGACACTATACCCCGGCCGCTGAAAAGATGGAATTCAAAGATTCTTAATCAGTGAATACGGGCATCTGAACGGCTTAATCTTACGATGTAACGCCTTCTAAACTGCAGTAAACGAAGGACAGTTTAGACTGTACTCATACCAAAGATGATATAAACTGTGGGCTGAAATAAGGAGTACATTTGTCTCGTGATCATTCCATCTTTTCGACGGCCAGACTATAGTACCAAACTTTGTAATGATTTGGTAACAAATATTGTGTAAGAAAGATTGGGCAGAGTGTTCTCTTCGTCACCTTCACCTTCCTTAAGCTGCTAGTAAGCAACACTTGCAGAGAGCAGAGTAATTCAGGCCTTCCAAGCTAAAACAACTGATACTTCTAAAGCCTCTCTTTTAGTCAACCAAAATTAGTTTCAGAACAATCTGCGTGGCGGGAATTGGTAGCAGCATTTGCTGGGTGCTTTTCCACCTTTATTTGGTGGGTTTTGTATCGCCCAACCATTTCTGCACTTGGTGAAAGGTCTGATAAAAGAGTTGAGCAGCAGGCTGTTGGGTTAAAAATAGACGAACTGGGTGTACATTGACACTTGCAACAGACATGATTATGTTAAAAATATTGTGTAACAAAGATTGGGCAGAGAGAGAGAGGCAAGAACATTTGCGACTTCTGCAGCCTCTTTTTCATTCGACCAAAATTAGTTTTAACGAAGCCTGCGTTGCTGGTTCTTTGTAGTTAGTATTGGTAGCAGCCTCTGCTGGCTAATTTTTCACCTTCTGTGTCGCCTTAACCACTTTTGCACCTAGTCGAGTGTCCCATAAAACAGTTGGGTTAAAGACAGACGAGCGAGGTGTACCTTGGCACTGGCAGCAAACTTTGTAATAATTTTGTAACAAATATTATGTAACGAAGATTGGGCAAAGTGTTCTCTTCATATATAGTGCTAAGAAACATTTACAATCTTTAAGTTGCAGGTAGGGAGTGTTAAAGAAAATTTTACGTAAGCAACACTTGCAGAGAGCAGAGCAATTCAGCCCTTCCCAGCTAAAACAACTGATACTTTTACAGCCTCTCTTTCAGTTAACCAAAATTAGTTTTAGCAAAATCTGCGTGGCTGGAATTGGTAGCAGCCTTTACTGGGTGCGTTTCCACCCTTATTT
Source organism: Altica lythri (assembly GCA_964028335.1). Taxonomy (NCBI): domain Eukaryota; kingdom Metazoa; phylum Arthropoda; class Insecta; order Coleoptera; family Chrysomelidae; genus Altica; species Altica lythri. The sequence continues at coordinate 7,491,650 of OZ034809.1, forward strand.
GGTGTGTTTTGTATCGCCCAACTATTTCTGCACCTGGTGAAAGGTCTGATAAAAGAGTTGAGCAGTAGGTTATTGGGTTAAAAATAGATGAGCTGGGTGTACATTGACACTGGCAACAAACATGATTTTGTCAAAAATATTGTGTATTGAAGAGTCTTCTTCGTCATCCTCATAGAGTGCTACGAGACATTTGCAGTCTGTAAGTTGCATGTAGGGAGTCTTTATGTAAATTTTACTTAGTCAAATTTGCAGAGAGCAATTTAGTCCTACCAGGCAAGAATAACTGCGACTTCTACAGCCTCTCTTTCATTCGACTAAAATTAGTTTTAGCGAATCCTGCGTTGCTGGTTCTTGAGTAGTTGGAATTGGTAGCAGCTTCTGCTGGATACTTTTTCACCTTCTGTGTCCCCTTAACCACATCTGCTTCTAGTCGAGTGTCCCATAAAAGAGTTGGGTTAAAGACAGACGAGCAAGGTGTACCTTGGCACTGATAGTAGAGATTCCGATGATTGTGTAACAAATATTGTATTAGGAAAATTGGACAAAAAGTCCTCCTCGTCTACGAGACATTTGCTGCCAGAAGAGGCTACTTCTTCTTTAGTGGTGCCGCTTCGGAAGAAAGTGGTTGCTACTCCAATTGTGGGGATTTAGCTTTAGAGAGCCCAATAATTTTTTTTTTCTGCGACAGAAAACGACAGAGGTGGTGTTACAACCAGTGAAGGCATAAAGGAACAGTTGTAGCTTGGGATGAATGGCCAGTTTCCCTTTTAAAAAATTGTTGTGTAAAACTCTAGCTTCATCTCTGCCACTTTTCTGGAGGAATACATTGGAGTAAGTAGAGCCTAATTCATCAAAGAGAATCAGCAGGTCAACACCTCTACGTGGTATAAGGATGTTCTTAAAGCAGTGACTCTTTTTTAGATCTGACAATGAGGAGTTTGCTTTGTTGAGAATTTTCTGGCTCTTCATTTCACCAAAAGTTTTCTCATTCGTATTTTCAATTGCAAATTTGAATTTACACAACTACGACATGCCCTTACAACATATCAAAAATGCATTTTTCTTCATTTTTTTTTTCGAAGCAATACCCTTTTTTTGGTTACAGGTATGTGGCCTATAACCATTTACAAAATTATACTTTACCGTAAGGTTCACACATTATTTCATTGAACGTTTTAAAAGTCGCTAAGATAAGAGGTTCTATTATAATAAATTTTAAAACCCAAGGTGCACAATGTGTTGCTAATAAATTCAGCCTATAGATATTGATTTTCAATCTTTTGGAAAATATATTCTATATTTTTGAGCTTATATATAAAGTTTACAATCCGAAATTGTTCACGCTGTTACTTATATCCGAAACCAGAAACTTTTCTATTTGTTCAGGTGGGAAAAAAGGAAAGACGATTGAACACTTTTACGTTAACGTATTGATTGAGTGGTTGACGGTATTGATACGAGAAACTTGGCCCCCTGTCGGTTCCTTAATATCCTTCAAACTTTATGAAGGGCATATGCTTCTATAAGAACCTAATGTGTGGACTATAAAGCGATAAAATTACATTTTACCGATAAAATTTATATTTCACTGGTCATAATATTCGTGTATCAAAGTTTGCACATAATTGGTGCTTTTAGACCTTAATTTCGAACCCTGATTTTACAACGTTTTTATTACTTTTATAGTAATTATTTTGTACTATAAGTCGTAGGTGATAATTACACTAAAATGCCTCTTAAACCATGGTTTGATTTGGGTTATTATTTTTTTTGTGTTGTGAAAAGTAAACATAAAAGAGGGTTTATCAGTAAAAGTTATGCTTCAAACTTTTAAGTTACACATAATATGTTTATATGGTATTAGGATGCGGTTTTTGTTATAAAAATGGCTCTGGTTAGATTAGATTAGATGTTTATTGGTATGGCTGTTAGCCTGTATCACTGCGACCTTTGCAGATCTATTGTGACTACCCATTATCTCAAGAATAGGATTAGAGAACCTTGTCCAGCCCTGCCCTCTTAATGAGACTTAATAGCCTTGACAGTGGCCACTCCACATAACTTGGAGCAGCCGGTTTCTCCTCTCCCAGTACTAGATACCGCGTCCTTGCAAAGCCTTCGCATTGGCATAGGACATGAAATGCGGTTTCGTCCTGCTCCCCTTGGCAGTATCGACAGATGTCTTCATCTGCTAAGTTCAACTGACTCAAGTGTTTCTTGAGCCTACAATGTCCTGTCAAGAGACTGACAATCATTCTGACATCGTTTCGCCTTTGTGATAGCAGCTCTGCAGTAAACTTCGCCGAGTGTCCTTTTATGAAGACTTTGGCTTGCCGTTTGCCCGGTAATTATTCCCACCACTCCTGGGCCTTCTCTAGCCTCTATTTCTCAATGGCTGCCTTTCTGAATGTGTCAGCAACTCCGCCGAATAGTTCCGGGCCAATCATTGGGGAATGGCTCTGATACTTACCGTGATTAGGAGAAACCTGGCAAGGTACCATCAGGTACCATCAACAAGTGAAAAGTAGCTTCAAATTGCAAAAAATTGTTGTTAACTATGGAAAATTGTTAACAATGGTAAAAAAATGCGAAAAATCGTAAGAAATTTTTGCCAATCTCGAAAAATTGTTAAAAATGGTTAAGAAATTGTTTACAATCTGAAAAAATTTTGGAAAACCTTAAAAACGTTGAATATTGTAAAATCAATCAAAAATCGTAAAAATTAGAAAAAAATCATCAAATGTTAAGTGGTAAGAAGTTCGCTAGTTACCAATAAATTGATTCATGTAAAAGTAAAACTTTGTGTGTATTGTCTCATATTACCAATTAGTAAAAAGTATCATCGATCAATGGTAAATTAAGATCCTCTTTCCGGATTAGTCCCAAAGTGCAAGTAATGAACCGTTCTGGGAGTAATTTGGGCCACGTCAGTAGAAAGAATGCAGTCATTATCAGAAATGGCCCGGCCTATTGCATTAAACATGAAGCAGCACAACATATTTTCTGGATATCTTTTGACACGTTCGATGCACGGACTCGTTTCAGCGCGATGAATTTTATCGCTTCGCAAATTGGTCCTTCCGTCTACGCCGGATCGGCGTCGGCACATTTAAACGCAGTGGCGTCGGCGTCGTGGCGCTGTGAAATTGAATCAGGAATGGCAGATGACGCGTGGCATTTGATTAGCGTGTCTGTAAAATTTTCCTCTTAGTTAATATTTGATAAAGAACTCAACCACAAAGACTTTTTGATCTTTTTCTGCTTTCGTTTATTATACAGGGTGTTAAGAACAAAGTGTCAACAGAAACATAAAGTCAAATAAAATGTTTAAAGTGCCCTCTCTTTCTCCTTTTCATTGCAGCTGCTACGACATCTCCGCCGGAGAGACTCTTGAACTCTTTCCAAAATATCTTCATTGGCTAGGATTTGATGATATCCCTGTTCTACTCTTTACTGTTGCTCGTGAAGGTTATTCACAGGAGTGTCTCCAAAGGAAAAAGTCAAGGGGGTTTGAATCAGGCGATCTTTCGTCCACTTCCTATCCACCTTTCTTCAAAAGATCCGTCCATGCTCTCTTACGGTAAAATAAGCCGGAGCACCATAATTCTTTGTATTAAAGGAATATCGTCTTAAAGATCACCCAATGTCTCCTGCAAAAAGTTTAAATAATCAGCTCCCGTTATTCAGTTAGGTTTAGGGATATAAGGGAGGTGCCTAATAGGGGTGACAGATACACCAGCGACCAATAACATCTATTGTGTTCCTTGATATAATTCTGCTTTTTTCTTAACTCTTTTAGTCCTACCTTGGGCTTCAAGTTTTCGTCCTCTTCCTCACAGAATCTGCTCTTTGCTTCATCTGCCAATCCTAATTTCTCTATGTGTCATCTTAATTGGCAATGGCTGGTTAATATTCCCGTTATAATACGGAGGTTATTTGTAGAAAGCTGAAAGATCTCTTCTGCTTATAGTTTCCCATGAGCATCTTGAATTCTGAGTCCTTTTAAATTCGACAAGATGGTTCTGGCCCCAAATATGAGTTTTAGCTTTTTTTTTTGTCAGCTTATCTGCTGTTTCGTTTCCTTCTATTCCTGTGTGTCCTGGAACCCATAACAGTGTCCGTATTGAAAGTATCAAAATTTAACAACATTAATCAGCTTTAGAGAGCTTTTAAACAGCTTTAGACAGGTCTGTCAACAGCTTTAGACAGCTTTCCAACGGTACGTCACAAAATGCCTTATAGCAGTGAAAGTTGTGGATCAGTGGAGGCAAAAGACCCATTTCGCATGTCCGTTGGGTCCAAAAATTACCAGAATGAACCTTAGATTTTCTAATGAAGGTTTACATGTAAAAAAGGTCGATTTTGCGCTCTAATTGTCATAGCCCTTTACTAATCCTAGTTTCTTTATTTTACCTATTAGTCGACAGTGCCCTTTATAGTAGCCGAGGTTGTTTTTACTGAGGTTAAACAGCTAAAAATTTCTTCTGGTTATAGTTTCCTAGGAGCATCTTCGGTTGCTTTAGTTTTTCTAAATGGTTCCATTACCTCGCTTTTTCTCTATTTACTTTTTCCTTCTTCTTTGTATTGCTGCTGATCCCACAAGATGGTTCTAGTTCCAAATATAAGGCTCTAGCTCTTTTTTTGTCAGTTTATCTGCTGTTTCGTTTTCTGCGTGTCCTGAAACCCATAAGAAGGTAACAGTGTTGTTTTGACCTAGTTCATTTAGTTTGCTAGGCATTTCTAAACCATCTATGGACTGATTGTGTGTGAGTTTAGTACTTTAATGGCTGCTTGATTATCTGACATGTTTACAATTTTTTGTCTATAATAGTTCCTTTCGGTATTCAATTCTACAACCTCTGCTTCTGTTCCTTTTACCTGTCTTCAAGCCGTCTGTATACCACTTTATGACATTTTGGCTTAGTCCCAATGTGGTGGTTTGATCCCTATCAGATTTCCTACTCAGTTTTGTGGTGAGTTTTCTTATAAAGTTAAATTTCTTTGACATGTCATCTTGGGGCATTTCCCAAGTTTGATCAAATTGAAGTTATCAAGATTTTTTCTTGATTGTTCCTTTTTTGACCATTCTATATATTGTTTTGATTTAGGATTACTTCCATTTCAGTAATGGGGCATGTTTCCATTGCTCCAGTGATCTTGTACAGGCTAGTCTCTGAATCTTCGAGAGGTTTGTCCTTGGAGTAGCTCTTGCGCTCCAAGCGACTGCCCCATAAGTGAAGATTGTTCTCACAAATGCTGTGTACATTTATTACAATCTCCTTGGGTTACAACCCCAATTTTTTTCTTCATAAAGGCCTTTGTAGCTTTGTGTATTATTTCATTTTCATGCCAGAGTAACCTGTTATCTTTATAAGGTTGATGTTAAGGATATCAGAATTTCTACAGCTATCTCTGCCTTTCTTCCTTCAACCAATATCTCTTGTAGTCATTTTTGTGATAACATTCTTCTTCTCAGAGGTCTTTCTTCCCAGGACCTTGACCACAATCTACGAGGTATTATATATAATTATATTTGAATACTCATTATTATATCTAAACGAAAACAAATCTATATAATCTTTGCTATTGATAACCAGATGGTGCCATTTGAAACACACATAGAAGATTTTCTTTGTAACCTTTAGCCTTCAGGAAACTAGCCTGGTACTTCTTTTTAAAAATAATTTTAGAGACATTATATAGATTCAAACCTGTTACATTAATTTTTAATTATGATATTATGGTTTACCAAAAACAATGTATTAATGAAATTCCAATCAAAATGAATGTCAAGTACATAATATAAAAGAATTTACATAATATATTATTAAATTAAATGATTTAGTGGTTTTAAATTTAATTTTCTATCAAACCTAATTCGCAAAGATTATTTCCATATATGGTTAACAAACAACCAAACCATAAATGATCGACATTCAATTCAATGATACTTATTATTGAACTACTAATGAAAATACCGAATAAAATATTATCTGGTGATGGGAAAACAAGTGTAATTCACATGGAACTAAATGATAAACTATACAACTACCTATATAAACCACCATAGAGAAGCCACATCGCAAAGCTGACCACTGACTACACACTATTCATGTTGAAATTACCACAGAAGCCGAGGCCATAGTGTCCATTTCAGGCACATTTCTCAATTAATTGCCCACAGGCCTCGCTTTGAATCAAGTTTCCTCGTCAGCCTTGTAGTTGTTTTGAGTCGATTTTGTAACCAGCAAATACGAAATTGTCGACCTTTAAACGAGATCAAAGCGGGATAATAATTTAATGATTTCCGTCGAAAAATGTCACCACGAACATTATTTTTTTATTAACTTCTATAACAAATTATAAATTATGTCGAAGAGGGCTAATAGCTAGTAGTGCTTGCGTTAAAGCAGGACAACAAGCAGTTTTCTACATTTTTATTATATGTACAAAATATAGAATATAAAATATAGAATTTAGTTATAAATTGGGATAAACTCAATTTTAATCAGAATTAAAGTTTTCGTTTTTATTTCGCTGTCATTTCTTGTTCTCTTTTCGTACAGTGCAAAACTAATATTGTAAAATTTAAAGCATAATGCAACCCACAGCAGATGATAATGCGACACACGAAATCCATTGAATAATGAAAAGTGGATCCGTATGCTCGTTCGCACAAAATAATACAAACTCAAAAGCAACAGATGGATTTGTACTCGCAAAATTCTGTAGCCGTGCATTACAGGCGTAAGTTGAGCTTACTACACAGGAACTAAAATCCACTATACATGTACTTCCCAACAAATGAATGCTTAATTTGTTACGTGTAATATAGATTAGTTTGGCCTTTTATTTTATTGCACAGCGAGTTAGGTTTTAATAAGAAATTTATTGAATCAATAGTATTTCATTAACCACATAATACACATTTCCCGTTTTTTTTTCTTTAATATTTATCTTTAATTATCTTCTAAATCGTCTAACACTACGTTTTATACCATCTCTTCGGTTTACTGCTCTTCTTTTGTAAATAAACCTTGCAAACGATGAACGACAAACTAAAAGAGTATAAAATACCAATATTTAAAATCAGAGCAAGAAAACCTCCTGGTTACTTAACTTTGATTGCGCGTTAATACATCCACATGGTATCTAAAGAAGGTAAAATTGCATTTCGAGGCTCTTTAGAGTGGCTCTTGGCTTCTTAGCTTAATTAAACCACACCTTAGCATCATTATTTAGAAGTTTAAATCCACTACTCGCTCTCCTCTTACCTCTTCTGTCATTTCTTATGTAGTTCGAGGTTCTTTAGAGTGGCTCTTAGCTTCTTAGCAGCTTTTTTTATCCATTACCTTAAAACCACATTTTAACATTATTATGTAGAAGTTTAAATTCACGATGCGCTCTCCTGTTTACTTTTTTAACATAACTATTTAGAATAAACTGTAAAAGGCTTTCGCGGCCATTGTCTAATGTATCAATGGTTTTTGGGCTGTTTATTTCAAAAATTAAAGACTTAGTTCTTGAAGAGAATGATATATTAGTAAGTTTTGATGTAGTATCTCTCTTTACAAAAGTGCCCCTAAGCGATGCAATGGAACATATATGTGATAAATTCCCAGAGGATATTTCCAATTTCTTTAAACATTGCATCACCACCACTTATTTTTCATGGGACAACAAGATTTACGAACAGTTCGAAGGAGTAGCAATGGGATGCCCTCTCAGCCCGGTAATAGCAAATTTCTTTATGGAAAAAGTCAAACAACTGGCTTTGGACAGTGCCCCATATAAGCCAAAGGTTTGGTATAGACATGTAGATGACACATTTGTAATATGGAGCCATGGGCAGAATAAATTGCAAGAATTTTTGACACACATTAACAGCATCCATGAAAATATACAGTTTACGATGGAAATCGAAGACAACAACAAGCTAGCGTTCCTTGATGTGTTATTATCACGAAAAGGAAGATCATTGAGCCACACAGTGTACAGAAAACCAACACATACGGATCGTTATTTACATAGGGATTCCAACCATTACCCATGTCAGAAATATGGAATCATCAAAACCTTAGCAGAAAGGGCAAGAAGAATTTGCGAACCCGAGGCCCTAAACGCAGAGCTAACTCATATTCATGATGCTTTAAGGGCCAATGGTTATTCAGAACGGGAAATCAAAAGATCGATTGGACCAACAAATCGTAGACCCAAAGAAAATGAGCAAATCCAACCAGTGGCAAAAGCATTTCTGCCTTTTATTCCGGGAGTAACAGACAGAATTGGTCAATTGCTAAGAAAAAAAAAATGTGAAAACTATTTTCAAACCAACGAGAAAAATCAAAGAATGTCTTCGATCGGCAAAAGACAGAAGAGATCCACTGTCGGCTTCTGGAATTTACCGCATTCCGTGAACATGTGGGAGCGTGTACATAGGAACTACCAAACGCTCGATCAACACCAGGATTAAAGAGCACAAGGCCAACTGTCGTCTGGGGCAGACGAACAAATCCGCCGTTGCGGAACATATCCTCACTATGGACCATCGGATTAAATTTGAGGAGACCCAAGTCCTCGCTACTACATCATCATAGCATTCCAGACTCTATAGAGAAGCCATAGAGATAGAGAAGCACCCGAACAACTTTAATAAAAAAGAGGAAACAGTCAAGATCAACAAAACATGGGTCCCCATAATTAAGGGTGCGAAAACTCTACCCTTAACGAGCAACACCGACCAGAACCGATTGGAATCGAAAGCAACTTAGGCCTTGCCCACTTCCTTCCCGACGTATAAATACGGGCTCCGTTCACGCAGAGCTTAGTAGTTCGCAGACTGTCAACCAGAAAGCAACTTCTAAAGATGCCAACCGCTCGTGTTGGCGATACGTCAAGTCAATATGACAATCGACACTGGCCTAACAGCCCAAAAACCATTGATACATAACTATTTAGAAGTTTAAATCCACGACCCGCTCTTCTACCTTTTCTTTCATAGTATAGCATTGTGCCCAACAATTTTTATTGTTTAAATCAGATTATCTAAGCCTAATTTGTAATTTATCATTTAGTTTAAGTCTATTTAGAGTGGTTCTTCAATTCTTAGCGCATTTTTTTGGCTATTTTTCCAAATTCTATCACTTAATTAAAGCACACTCTTACATTATTACTAAAAAGTTTTAAATTCACAACTCGCTCTCCTCTTACTACTTTTGTCGTGGTATACCATTGTGCCTTACTGTTTTTATGGTTTTTGTCTTCCCATATAGTTCGAGTCTATTTAGAGTGGCTCTTCCCTTTTTCCATTTTTCTAAATTCTATTACTCTTGTGGTGTAGTATATCATTGTGCTCTAAAATTTTTATAGTTTGAATCAAGTTAGCTGAGCCTATCTTGTAATTTCTCATTTAGTTTAACAACATTATTAGGAATTTCTAATCCACGACTCGCTCTCCTCTTACCTCTTGTGTTATAGTATACCATTGGGCCCTATTTTTTTTTTTTTTTTTTTGATTTAAATTATGTTAGCTGAGCCTATCCTGTAATTTCTCATTTATTTGTACCTTAACATCGAAACATTGTAATCAGTAAGCCCCGTTCTACTTTGGCAAATTACTGTTAGTAATTGCTCGATAAATATTATTCTGACAAACATGATAGCTTTGATTATGTTTGTCATGTAATATTTCCTTAAAGGAAACCTAAATTTTCAGTTAATTGTGTTCAATTAACAACTTCGATTGAACCTTCCTGGAGAGCAGCAATGTCAAATCAATTGCAGGTGAATTACCACGAGAAATTATTCGATTCTACGATCAGGATTATTCAAGCAAAACATTTCATGAAACTATAAATTATTTCCATAGTTTTTGACAAAATTTCTGTACCGTTTATTTGAAATTTATCGAGATGTAGTTTGGCAAAGAAGGGAACTCTAATAGATTCGTTATGTCTGTCTGTCTGTCTGTCCGCATGTTACACCCACTTTGTTCCGAACTCTATTCAAACTTGATAAGTAGATGTATTCTGTGAAATGCCTTTGATCAAAATTTCAACGATCTACAATAACTTTTTTATTGTTACTTTCTGCTATGGAATCCTGTATAAACGAGTCCAACTAGCACCTTTTTAAATATATCTGTTGATCTATCATAAAATTTCACTCAAACTTCAACGATGAATTAGATGAGATTCTGATTGAGATTAATATCACAAAACAGAAGCATCAGCAGTTGATACCAATGAATTACTTTGAAAGCAAATTAAACTTGGTGTTAAGCTACTAATACAGACATAAAGTTGTAAATACGCCACCTGGTGTTCGACAGGAACAAGTTACGTTTCCTAACTCAATTATTCGGTGTCCTGCTGAGAAATGTCATTACACATGCCTAAATTCAGGACGGTAAAGGACGAGGGAAAGTATTCGGAATAGGGTCGAGCATAGACATGGTTGACAGACTTGAATTAATTTAGATTTAAAACTATTTAAAGGATCTCGGCTATTTCATAAAAGCTTTATCTAATCCAAGGTGAATTTTGAATTTATATAATTAATTTTATAGCTCTTCATCCAGTTTTTAATTCACTTATTCGTTCTATAAGGAATAAATTTTTATGATATGAATATAATAATATACAAAAAATAAGTGATGAGAATAATAGCAACGAAATCTCAAAAAATAAAATTTAAACTAAGATAAATAATTGTACGAAACACGCTGCGTGACCATTACATCTAAGTAGCAGAAAAAGTTTTAAATAGAGCAGAAAACCATGCCATAAACTTAATGATTATTTAATGAAACTACCCTTTCTCATACCTTGCTCCTTGTTAAAATATTATGGATTGGTTGTCCTGCTGGAAGGAATTGATATTTAAGTCAAAAATCCCTTAATGTAGGGGTTAATTGCCCTTAATACGTCTACCTGATGGCTACCGCCGCAGTCCGGTTGTCGTTTCATTTCTACCTGTTTCTTGGGAGCTACGAGTGATGAATTATCGCCGCAATCCGGCTCAGCCCCCTTTACTAGTTTGTATAAGTCTAAAGAATGGGTGCCATATGTTTTTGAAAGCTTTGTGAGGGTCAAGAGAAGGTTTGGGTTTATGGACGGCCCGCTAGTCCCAGGTAAGGAGTGGCTTTAAAGACCCTTTACCAAAAAAAAAAAAAAAATATATTTAGATAGTTTTAACGTCTGTCAGCACTATCAGATTATATTATTTACGTCATAAAAGTATTATTTATTATTTTATCATTAATTTTACTGTTCTTCAAAGATTTTCTGTTTTTATATTTGGATCGACTCCATGTCTTATCCAATTTTTCAGTTGTGATTCTTAGATGGATGATTGCTCTCTAAGATTTATGATCATTCTTCATCAGATTATGAAAAATTCATTTTTATTGTTTCGGTCTAAATTCGTAGGATTGTTATTCTTTCATGGCTTTTTTGGCTCTCCAATGCATTTTCTACTAGCGGTTGGGGATTGAAAACAAAGCACCGGTAAGATTTTTGATAAATTACGAAATAATTTTTAGAACTTGAGCTCGGGTTTTCCCCTAATTCATTTTAGAAATGTATTATTCCCTCAACGGTTTCAACGTTAGTTAGTTGTAATGAATAAATGCCTATTTAATTTAGTTGGTTGTTGAATGATGTTATAAAAAAAATTTGTAATCAACTACAATTAAATTATTAGTAACAAATAGTAAAATGTACAAAAATAATAAATAATAAGATGTTGAAAGCTATCTATAGAGCTGTCTAAAGCTGTTTAAAAGCTGTCTAAAGCTATTTATAGACATATCTACAGCGTTCAACAGCTTTAAACATAGCTTTTAAACAGCTTCAGACAGCTTTTAAACAGCTTTAGACAGGTTAAACAGCTTTAGAAGGTTGCGTCTAAAGCTGTTTAAAAGTTTTCTAAAGCTGTTTTCGGAGCTTTTTAAAGCTGTTGAAAGCTATCTAAAGCTTTTTATAGACCTGTCTAAAGCTGTGTAAAAGCTGTCTAAAGCTATTTATAGACATATCTAAAGCGTTCAACAGCTTTAAAGAGCTTTTAAACAGCTTCAGACCGCTTTTAAACAGCTTTAGACAGGTTAAATAGCTTCTAACAGCTTTAGAAGCTTGCGTCTAAAGCTGTTTAAAAGTTTTCTAAAGCTATTTTTGGAGCTTTTTAAAGCTGTTGAAAGCTATCTAAAGCTGTTTATAGACCTGTTTAAAGCTGTCTAAAGCTATTTATAGACATATCTAAAGCGTTCAACAGCTTTAAAGTGCTTTTAAACAGCTTCAGACCGCTTTTAAACAGCTTTAGACAGGTTAAACAGCTTCTAACAGCTTTAGAAGGTTGCGTCTAAAGCTGTTTAAAAGTTTTCTAAAGCTGTTTTTGGAGCTTTTTAAAGCTGTTAAAAGCTATCTAAAGCTTTTTATAGACCAGTCTAAAGCTCTTTAAAAGTTGTCTAAAGCTATTTATAGACATATCTAAAGCGTTCAAAAGCTTTAAAGAGCTTTAAAACAGCTTCAGACCGCTTTTAAACAGCTTTAGACAGGTTAAACAGCTTCTAACAGCTTTAGAAGGTTGCGTCTAAAGCTGTTTAAAGTTTTTCAAAGCTGTTTTTGGAGCTTTTTAAAGCTGTTGAAAGCTATCTAAAGCTGTTTATAGATCTGTCTAAAGCTGTTTAAAAGCTGTGTAAAGCTATTTATAGACATATCTAAAGCGTTCAAAAGCTTTAAAGAGCTTTAAAACAGCTTCAGACCGCTTTTAAACAGCTTTAGACAGGTTAAACAGCTTCTAACAGCTTTAAAAGGTTGCGTCTAAAGCTGTTTAAAAGTTTCATAACGCTGTTTTTGGAGCTTTTTAAAGCTGTTGAAAGCTATCTAAAGCTGTTTATAGACCTGTCTAAAGCTGTTTGAAAGCTGTCTAAAGCTATTTATAGACATATCTAAAGCGTTCAAAAGCTTTAAAGAGCTTTAAAACAGCTTCAGACCGCTTTTAAACAGCTTTAGACAGGTTAAACAGCTTCTAACAGCTTTAGAAGGTTGCGTCTAAAGCTGTTTAAAGTTTTTCAAAGCTGTTTTTAGAGCTTTTTAAAGCTGTTGAAAGCTATCTAAAGCTGTTTATAGATCTGTCTAAAGCTGTTTAAAAGCTGTCTAAAGCTATTTATAGACATATCTAAAGCGTTCAAAAGCTTTAAAGAGCTTTAAAACAGCTTCAGACCGCTTTTAAACAGCTTTAGACAGGTTAAACAGCTTTTAACAGCTTTAGAAGGTTGCGTCTAAAGCTGTTTAAAAGTTTCATAAAGCTGTTTTTGGAGCTTTTTAAAGCTGTTGACAGCTATCTAAAGCTGTTTATAGACCTTTCTAAAGCTGTTTGAAAGCTGTCTAAAGCTATTTATAGACATATCTAAAGCGTTCAAAAGCTTTAAAGAGCTTTAAAACAGCTTCAGACCGCTTTTAAACAGCTTTAGACAGGTAAACAGCTTCTAACAGCTTTAGAAGGTTGCGTCTAAAGCTGTTTAAAGTTTTTCAAAGCTGTTTTTAGAGCTTTTTAAAGCTGTTGAAAGCTATCTAAAGCTGTTTATAGATCTGTCTAAAGCTGTTTAAAAGCTGTCTAAAGCTATTTATAGACATATCTAAAGCGTTCAAAAGCTTTAAAGAGCTTTAAAACAGCTTCAGACCGCTTTTAAACAGCTTTAGACAGGTTAAACAGCTTTTAACAGCTTTAGAAGGTTGCGTCTAAAGCTGTTTAAAAGTTTCATAAAGCTGTTTTTGGAGCTTTTTAAAGCTGTTGAAAGCTATCTAAAGCTGTTTATAGACCTGTCTAAAGCTGTTTGAAAGCTGTCTAAAGCTATTTATAGACATATCTAAAGCGTTCAAAAGCTTTAAAGAGCTTTAAAACAGCTTCAGACCGCTTTTAAACAGCTTTAGACAGGTTAAACAGCTTCTAACAGCTTTAGAAGGTTGCGTCTAAAGCTGTTTAAAGTTTTTCAAAGCTGTTTTTGGAGCTTTTTAAAGCTGTTGAAAGCTATCTAAACCTGTTTATAGACCTGTCTAAAGCTGTTTGAAAGCTGTCTAAAGCTATTTATAGACATATCTAAAGCGTTCAAAAGCTTTAAAGAGCTTTAAAACAGCTTCAGACCGCTTTTAAACAGCTTTAGACAGGTTAAACAGCTTCTAACAGCTTCAGAAGGTTGCGTCTAAAGCTGTTTAAAGTTTTTCAAAGCTGTTTTTGGAGCTTTTTAAAGCTGTTGAAAGCTATCTAAAGCTGTTTATAGATCTGTCTAAAGCTGTTTAAAAGCTGTCTAAAGCTATTTATAGACATATCTAAAGCGTTCAAAAGCTTTAAAGAGCTTTTAAACAGCTTTAAACCGCTTTTAAACAGGTTAAACAGCTTCTAACAGCTTTAGAAGGTTGCGTCTAAAGCTGTTTAAAAGTTTTCTAAAGCTGTTTTTGGAGCTTTTTAAAGCTGTTGAAAGCTATCTAAAGCTGTTTATAGACCTGTCTAAAGCTGTTTAAAAGCTGTCTAAAGCTATTTATAGACATATCTAAAGCGTTCAACAGCTTTAAAGAGCTTTTAAACAGCTTCAGACCGCTTTTAAACAGCTTTAGACAAGTTAAACAGCCTCTAACAGCTTTAGAAGGTTGCGTCTAAAGCTGTTTAAAAGTTTTCTAAAGCTGTTTTTGGAGCTTTTTAAAGCTGTTGAAAGCTATCTAAAGCTGTTTATAGATCTGTCTAAAGCTGTTTAAAAGCTGTCTAAATCTATTTATACACATATCTTAAGCGTTCAACAGCTTTAAAGAGCTTTTAAACAGCTTCAGACCGCTTTTAAACAGGTTGAACAGCTTCTAACAGCTTTAGAAGGTTGCGTCTAAAGCTGTTTAAAGTTTTTCAAAGCTGTTTTTGGAGCTTTTTAAAGCTGTTGAAAGCTATCTAAAGCTGTTTATTGATTTGTCTAAAGCCGTTTAAAAGCTGTCTAAAGTTATTTATAGACATATCTAAAGCGTTCAACAGCTTTAAAGAGCTTTTAAACAGCTTCAGACCGCTTTTAAACAGGTTGAACAGCTTCTAGCAGCTTTAGAAGGTTGCGTCTAAAGCTGTTTAAAAGTTTTCTAAAGCTGTTTTTGGAGCTTTTTAAAGCTGTTGAAAGCTATCTAAAGCTGTTTATAGATCTGTCTAAAGCTGTTTAAAAGCTGTCTAAAGCTATTTATAGACATATCTAAAGCGTTCAACAGCTTTAAAGAGCTTTTAAACAGCTTCAGACCGCTTTTAAACAGGTTGAACAGCTTCTAGCAGCTTTAGAAGGTTGCGTCTAAAGCTGTTTAAAAGTTTTCTAAAGCTGTTTTTGGAGATTTTAAAGCTGTTGAAAGCTATCTAAAGCTGTTTATAGACCAGTCTAAAGCTGTTTAAAAGCTGTCTAAAGCTATTTATAGACATATCTAAAGCGTTCAACAGCTTTAAAGAGCTTTTAAACAGCTTCAGACCGCTTTTAAACAGGTTGAACAGCTTCTAGCAGCTTTAGAAGGTTGCGTCTAAAGCTGTTTAAAAGTTTTCTAAAGCTGTTTTTGGAGATTTTAAAGCTGTTGAAAGCTATCTAAAGCTGTTTATAGACCAGTCTAAAGCTGTTTAAAAGCTGTCTAAAGCTATTTATAGACATATCTAAAGCGTTCAACAGCTTTAAAGAGCTTTTAAACAGCTTTAAACCGCTTTTAAACAGGTTAAACAGCTTCTAACAGCTTTAGAAGGTTGCGTCTAAAGCTGTTTAAAAGTTTTCTAAAGCTGTTTTGGAGCTTTTTAAAGCTGTTGAAAGCTATCTAAAGCTGTTTATAGACCTGTCTAAAGCTGTTTAAAAGCTGTCTAAAGCTATTTATAGACATATCTAAAGCGTTCAACAGCTTTAAAGAGCTTTTAAACATAGCTTTTTAAACAGCTTCAGACCGCTTTTAAACAGCTTTAGACAGGTTAAACAGCTTCTAACAGCTTTAGACAATTTTTATTTACCTACAATTACTGTTTCTTCAAATAATTTTTTGGTGTTTAAAATGGGTCGACAAAAGCTAATTTCGTTCTGATTTTAATATTAATTTTGTCTTTGATTACATCTAAAAGTGTCACAAAAGGAATCGCTTCATTAAATCTCGGGCTTTTAATAAATTTTCACTAAATTAAAATGGTGTTTGTTCGATTGTGCTATGAGCTTCTATGTTTAGAAAAAAAAAAGTGAGAGGTGTCAAGGGACACCCGGATGGAACGAAGTTCATTTCGATTAATTAGTAAAGGAATTGTAATTTGTAAACACAACAGAGTGTTTATACATACATAAGCATTTATTATTGTCTGTATAAACTCTCCACTTACCTAACTCCATCAGCAATATCCGGAATTTGTGGAGAAACACTGTCAGGATACATTATTGTTATTATTTTATTATTTATTATCTACAAAAAACCTGTATAAACTCTTAACAAAGTCGCGACACTACTCTGTTTAATGCAAAATAGAAAATAGTAAATCCATTATCACCTGAATATTTTTAACAGTTCGTTTCTTTTAACAAAAATGTCAATTCATACAATACCAGAGGTTTATATGACATACATATACCAAAAATTACTTTTTATTTCAGTTTAATTTAAAACAGGAATTAACAATTTAATTGTACTTTTATTAGTATTTATGCAAATTAGGGTTTCCTATTTAAATAAAGATATATCTATCTATGAGAGAGAGAGAGAGACAGACAGACAGAGAAACATGCGTGTGTCGTGTCGTAACATTTTTTGGTCTGCATTTTTTCCGGCTAGTCTCAGTCGTAACGCGCGAAAGGGAACTTCGTTCCAATAATGTATTCTTAGGCATTTTTTAATTGTTTTTTTTTTCTACCCATCTATAGCGCCCTCTAGGCACTCACTCTCGTTATTTAATAGCCAGCTTTAAACGTGATGTTTCCTATAACTCTTATAATGTTATTAATTCAGACTAAGCTCTATGGTAATCCGCAACCAAAATTAAAACCTTTTAATGATTAATTAATTATTTACTAAAAAAAAGTACTTTTATGGCATTTGTGTCATTCTCTTTCATGATCCTCGACACAAACCACAAGGGGGTATATTAACAAAACAATTAGAGGAAACCGTGAGAATCATGCCAGTTTTGTTATTCAGATATAATCCCTTTGCTGTTCTGAATATTCAACCTAAATGCCAGGATTCGTGTGTCAATTATAAAGTGGTCTCGAAAGATATTCTACGGGCCCACAAATGAAGCAAAGGCATTTCCCTTTGAAACGTCTTAACACAAATGTACAAACAATTACAAGGTATTCACAATGTACAACATTTCAAAAGGTAAAGGTATGTACTTATAAGGAGGAAAGAATTTTTGGTTTGGTTTGATTTAACTTTGAAATGAAACGCCAAAGAAGGAAAGTTTTTCTTTAGTATAACTTTAAGGATGTAAACTGAGATTTGCTTGTCGCTTTGATGCGGTTGCTTTTGAAGATTTTTGTTTTTTAAATATCGGCAGTGAGGTAGATTTCTTAAAGTGTTATAAACAGAGTGGTATACCTCTAGAAATATTTGTATAGGTAATAAATTACATTACCAATATTAACTTCTTGCTTTACTGTTTGTGATCGTTTGTGAATACTTCACATACGACAGCATTGGATCGTAATTTATTGTGGCATCTATTTGAAAGGATTTCTTAAAGCATTGTGGAATAGAGTCGTTCTCTCCTCCATCCTGCTTTTATCATTGTCTGCTTTAGCTGACAGCTGCTTTTGTCTATTGGTATGTTGGTAGTAGATTCAATCAATTTTTACAGTGGCTAAGGTAACCCCAATTTAAAAAGTAAGGATATCGAAATAAATTGCATCAATCAAACCGTACTTTAGTCAGTTTTATTATCTAGATGTCAGTACGGACATAACCATAATTGACAACCTTCATAAGATATATGTTGGTATTGGTTACGCTAACTTAAAATTAAGAAACAGCTTAAAAAAGCCATGTTTAGTATATTTTTAAAAAAATGGTGAGAGCACTTCATATAAGCCCATTGAAGTTGGAGCGCATTCACCATTTTTTACAATTTTGTTTTAAATGTTGGTACAGCTATAATTGGTTTAAATCCAACAAAAATTTTGAATAATTAATATCAAACCACTATAAATAAACAAAAAGAAAATTAAACAACACTAAAAATGACGTTGACAGCGATCTTCTTAACAAAAATAAAAATATGGTGAGTGCGCTTCATATAAGCCTATTGAAGTTGGAGCGCATTCACCATTTTTTACAATTTTGTTTTAAATGTTGGTACAGCTATAATTGGTTTAAATACAACAAAAATTTTGCATAATTAACATCAAACCACTATAAATAAACCTAAAGCAAATTAAACAACACTAAAAAGGACGTTGACAGCGATCTTCTTAACAAAAATAAAAAAATGGTGAAAGCGCTTCATATAAGCCTATTGAAGTTGGAGCGCATTCACCATTTTTTACAATTTTGTTTTAAATGTTGGTACAGCTATAATTGGTTTAAATCCAACAAAAATTTTGCATAATTAACATCAAACCACTATAAATAAACAAAAAGCAAATTAAACAACACTAAAAATGACGTTGACAGCGATCTTCTTAACAAAAATAAAAAAATGGTGAGAGCGCTTCATATAAGCCTATTGAAGTTGGAGCGCATTCACCATTTTTTACAATTTTGTTTTAAATGTTGGTACAGCTATAATTGGTTTAAATACAACAAAAATTTTGCATATTTAATATCAAACCACTATACATAAACAAAAAGCAAATTAAACAACACTAAAAATGACGTTGACAGCGATCTTCTTAACAAAAATAAAAAAATGGTGAGAGCGCTTCATATAAGCCTATTGAAGTTGGAGCGCATTCACCATTTTTTACAATTTTGTTTTAAATGTTGGTACAGCTATAATTGGTTTAAATACAACAAAAATTTTGCATATTTAATATCAAACCACTATACATAAACAAAAAGCAAATTAAATAACACTAAAAATGACGTTGCAGCGTTCTTCTTAACAAAAATAAAAAATGGTGAGAGCGCTTTATATAAGCCTATTGAAGTTGAAGCGCATTGACCATTTTTTACAATTTTGTTTTAAATGTTTGTACAGCTATAATTGGTTTAAATCCAACAAAAAATTTGCATAATTAATATCAAACCACTATAAATAAACAAAAAGCAAATCAAATAACACTAAAAATGACGTTGACAGCGATCTTCTTAACAAAAATTAAAAATGGTGAGAGCACTTCATATTAAAGTTGGAGCGCATTCACCATTTTTTACAATTTTGTTTTAAATGTTGGTACAGCATTAATTGGTTTAAATCCAACAAAAATTTTGAATAACTAATAACAAACCACTATAAATAAACAAAAAGCAAATTAAATAACACTAAAAACACTAAAAATGACGTTGACAGCGATCTTCTTAACAAAAATAAAAAAATGGTGAGAGCGCTTCATATAAGCCTAATGAAGTTGGAGCGCATTCACCATTTTTTACAATTTTGGTTAAATGTTGGTACAGCTATAATTGGTTTGAATCAAACAAAAATTTTGCATAATTAATATCATACCACTATAAATAAACAAAAAGCAAATTAAATAACACTAACAATGACGTTGACAGCGATCTTCTCAACAAAAATAAAAAAATGGTGAGAGCGCTTCATATAAAGCCTATTGAAGTTGGAGCGCATTCACCATTTTTTACAATTTTGTTTTAAATGTTTGTACGGCTATAATTGCTTTAAATCCAACAAAAATTTTGCATAATTAATATCAAACCACTATAAATAAACATAAAGCAAATTAAACAACACCAAAAATGACGTTGACAGCGATCTTCTTAACAAAAATAAAAAAATGGTGAAGGCGCTTCATATAAGCCTATTGAAGTTGGAGCGCATTCACCATTTTTTACAATTTTGTTTGAAATGTTGGTACAGCTATAATTGGTTTAAATCCAACAAAAATTTTGCATAATTAATATCTAACCACTATAAATAAACAAAAAGCAAATTAAACAACACTAAAAATGACGTTGACAGCGATCTTCTTAACAAAAATAAAAAAATGGTGAGAGCGCTTCATATAAGCCTAATGAAGGTGGAGCGCATTCACCATTTTTTACAATTTTGGTTAAATGTTGGTACAGCTATAATTGGTTTGAATCAAACAAAAATTTTGCATAATTAATATCAAACCACTATAAATAAACAAAAAGCAAATTAAATAACACTAAAAATGACGTTGACAGCGATCTTCTTAACAAAAATAAAAAAATGGTGAGAGCGCTTCATATAAGCCTAATGAAGTTGGAGCGCATTCAACATTTTTTACAATTTTGGTTAAATGTTGGTACAGCTATAATTGGTTTGAATCAAACAAAAATTTTGCATAATTAATATCAAACCTTTATAAATAAACAAAAAGCAAATTAAATAACACTAACAATGACGTTGACAGCGATCTTCTTAACAAAAATAAAAAAATGGTGAGAACGCTTCATATAAAGCCTATTGAAGTTGGAGCGCATTCACCATTTTTTACAATTTTGTTTTAAATGTTTGTACAGCTATAATTGCTTTAAATCCAACAAAAATTTTGCATAATTAATATCAAACCACTATAAATAAACCTAAAGCAAATTAAACAACACTAAAAAGGACGTTGACAGCGATCTTCTTAACAAAAATAAAAAAATGGTGAAAGCGCTTCATATAAGCCTATTGAAGTTGGAGCGCATTCACCATTTTTTACAATTTTGTTTTAAATGTTGGTACAGCTATAATTGGTTTAAATCCAACAAAAATTTTGCATAATTAACATCAAACCACTATAAATAAACCTAAAGCAAATTAAACAACACTAAAAAGGACGTTGACAGCGATCTTCTTAACAAAAATAAAAAAATGGTGAAAGCGCTTCATATAAGCCTATTGAAGTTGGAGCGCATTCACCATTTTTTACAATTTTGTTTTAAATGTTGGTACAGCTATAATTGGTTTAAATCCAACAAAAATTTTGCATAATTAACATCAAACCACTATAAATAAACCTAAAGCAAATTAAACAACACTAAAAAGGACGTTGACAGCGATCTTCTTAACAAAAATAAAAAAATGGTGAAAGCGCTTCATATAAGCCTATTGAAGTTGGAGCGCATTCACCATTTTTTACAATTTTGTTTTAAATGTTTGTACAGCTATAATTGGTTTAAATCCAACAAAAAATTTGCATAATTAATATCAAACCACTATAAATAAACAAAAAGCAAATCAAATAACACTAAAAATGACGTTGACAGCGATCTTCTTAACAAAAATTAAAAATGGTGAGAGCACTTCATATTGAAGTTGGAGCGCATTCACCATTTTTTACAATTTTGTTTTAAATGTTGGTACAGCATTAATTGGTTTAAATCCAACAAAAATTTTGAATAACTAATAACAAACCACTATAAATAAACAAAAAGCAAATTAAATAACACTAAAAACACTAAAAATGACGTTGACAGCGATCTTCTTAACAAAAATAAAAAAATGGTGAGAGCGCTTCATATAAGCCTAATGAAGTTGGAGCGCATTCACCATTTTTTACAATTTTGGTTAAATGTTGGTACAGCTATAATTGGTTTGAATCAAACAAAAATTTTGCATAATTAATATCATACCACTATAAATAAACAAAAAGCAAATTAAATAACACTAACAATGACGTTGACAGCGATCTTCTCAACAAAAATAAAAAAATGGTGAGAGCGCTTCATATAAAGCCTATTGAAGTTGGAGCGCATTCACCATTTTTTACAATTTTGTTTTAAATGTTTGTACGGCTATAATTGCTTTAAATCCAACAAAAATTTTGCATAATTAATATCAAACCACTATAAATAAACATAAAGCAAATTAAACAACACCAAAAATGACGTTGACAGCGATCTTCTTAACAAAAATAAAAAAATGGTGAAGGCGCTTCATATAAGCCTATTGAAGTTGGAGCGCATTCACCATTTTTTACAATTTTGTTTGAAATGTTGGTACAGCTATAATTGGTTTAAATCCAACAAAAATTTTGCATAATTAATATCTAACCACTATAAATAAACAAAAAGCAAATTAAACAACACTAAAAATGACGTTGACAGCGATCTTCTTAACAAAAATAAAAAAATGGTGAGAGCGCTTCATATAAGCCTAATGAAGGTGGAGCGCATTCACCATTTTTTACAATTTTGGTTAAATGTTGGTACAGCTATAATTGGTTTGAATCAAACAAAAATTTTGCATAAGTAATATCAAACCACTATAAATAAACAAAAAGCAAATTAAATAACACTAAAAATGACGTTGACAGCGATCTTCTTAACAAAAATAAAAAAATGGTGAGAGCGCTTCATATAAAGCCTATTGAAGTTGGAGCGCATTCACCATTTTTAACCGACTTCAAAAAAGGAGAAGGTTATCAATTCGACCATATTTTATTTTTTATTTTTTTTTATGGATGTTACCGAATATCTCCGGTATTTATAACCCGATTTTAAAAATTCTTTTTGCATTCAAAAGGGTAGAGTGTCCCATTGGTCCCATAGAAATTTGGTTAAAGTCTGGTCATCAATGTAAAAGATATTCAAGGAAATAAGGAGAAAGGTCTCAGTTTGACCACATTTTTTTATATACGTTACTGAATATCTCCGGTACTTATAATCCGATTTGAAAAAATCTTTTTGCATTCAAAAAAGTAGAGTGTCCGTGTGGTCCCATAGAAATTTAATTAGGGTCCGGTTATCAATGTGGAAGATATTCCAAGAAATACCACAAAAATCAGCATTTCAGCGAATATCTCCGGTATTATAATCCGGTTTTTAAAAATTCTTTTTGCATTCAAAAGAGTAGAGTGTCCCATTGGTCCCATAGAAATTTGGTTAAGGTCTGGTCATCAATGTGAAAGATATTTCAGGAAATAAGGAGAAGGGTCTCAGTTTGACCATATTTTTTTTTTATATATGTTACCGAGTATCTCCGGTATTTATAATCCGATTTGAAAAATTCTTTTTGCGTTCAAAAGAGTAGAGTGTCCGTATGGTCTCATAGAATTTTGATTAGGGTCTGGTAACCAATGTAGAAGATATTTCAAGAAATACCACAAAAATCAGCAGTTCAGCGAATATCTCCGGTATTATAATCCGATTTAAAAATTCTTTTTGCATTCAAAAGAGTAGAGTGGTCCCATAGACATTTGGTTAAGGTCTGGTCATCAATGTTAAAGATATTCCAGGAAATAAGGAGAAGGGTCTCAGTTTGACCTTATTTTTTTTATATATGTTACCGAATATCTCCGGTATTTATAATCCGATTTAAAAAAATCTTTTTGTATTCAAAAGAGTAGAGTGTCCGTGTGGTCCCATAGAAATTTGATTAGGGTCTGGTCACCAATGTGGAAGATATTTTAAGAAATACCACAAAAATCAACAGAATAAGCTCTGCAGTTCAGTTAATTTGTTAATAATGATGTATAACATAAGAACATAATAAATTAGCCCATTACTGTCCCACTCTAAAGCCAAAGACCTCTTCTCACAAGGAGAAGAAATGAGCATTTAATCAATTCTCTTGCTTACTGCGAGTTGGTGATTTCAGACAATTTATTCCACGTTTTATCACGATGTTTTCCTTTACCGTGCGTGCTTCGTGTTTTTAGGTGTTAGACAATTTACTTATGTCTCCAAAAACTCACATTGGTACATATCGGGATTGTTGGGGATTAAACTCAGTACCTCTTGCAGGTTATTGAAAGTCTTTGAAAATAGTACATCATGAATCAAGTAGCAACTAAAAATGATAAAATAAAAACTTTTTTAAAAAAATTAAACCGCCTTCAAAAAATTTACTCTAAAAAGCCAGAAATAAAATCTTTATTTCTTAATAAAAATGGAACCAACTAGGCATCTGATTTCGATTTCCTTGAAGTCGGCTCCAATGGCAAATTACCCTCTATTTTAATCTTAGCTATTAAATCTAGATTTCGAATGTTAGTTACAAAGATATAAACCATTGGAGCCGACTTCAAGGAAATCGAAATCAGATGCCTAGTTGGTTCCATTTTTATTAAGAAATAAAGATTTTATTTCTGGCTTTTTAGAGTAAATTTTTTGAAGGCGGTTTAATTTTTTAAAAAAGTTTTTATTTTATCATTTACAATTTTGTTTTAAATGTTTGTACAGCTATAATTGCTTTAAATCCAACAAAAATTTTGCATAATTAATATCAAACCACTATAAATAAACATAAAGCAAATTAAACAACACTAAAAATGACGTTGACAGCGATCTTCTTAACAAAAATAAAAAAATGGTGAGAGCGCTTCATATAAACCTATTGAAGTTGGAGCGCATTCACCATTTTTTACAATTTTGTTTTAAATGTTGGTACAGCTATAATTGGTTTTAATCCAACAAAAATTTTGCATAATTTATACCAAACCACTATAAATAAACAAAAAACAAATTAAATAACACTAAAAATGACGTTGACAGAGATCTTCTTAAAAAAAAAATGGTGAGAGCGCTTCATATAAGCCTATTGAAGTTGGAGCGCATTCACCATTTTTTACAATTTTGTTTTTAATGTTGGTATAGCTATAATTGGTTTAAATCCAACAAAAATCTTGCATAATTTATATCAAACCACTATAAATAAACAAAAAGCAAATTAACAACACTAAAAATGACGTTGACAGCGATCTTTTTAACAAAAATAAAAAAATGGTGAGAGCGCTTCATATAAGCCTAACGAAGTTGGAGCGCATTCACCATTTTTTACAATTTTGGTTAAATGTTGGTACAGCTATAATTGGTTTGAATCAAACAAAAATTTTGCATAATTAATATCAAACCACTATAAATAAACAAAAAGCAAATTAAATAACACTAACAATGACGTTGACAGCGATCTTCTTAACAAAAATAAAAAAATGGTGAGAACGCTTCATAAAAAGCCTATTGAAGTTGGAGCGCATTCACCATTTTTTACAATTTTGTTTTTAATGTTGGTATAGCTATAATTGGTTTAAATCCAACAAAAATCTTGCATAATTTATATCAAACCACTATAAATAAACAAAAAGCAAATTAACAACACTAAAAATGACGTTGACAGCGATCTTCTTAACAAAAATAAAAAAATGGTGAGAGCGCTTCATATAAGCCTATTGAAGTTGGAGCGCATTCACCATTTTTTACAATTTTGTTTTAAATGTTGGTACAGCTATAATTAATTTAAATCCAACAAAAAATTTGCATAATTTATATCAAACCACTATAAATAAACAAAAAGCAAATTAAACACCACTAAAAATGACGTTGACAGCGATCTTAACAAAAATAAAAAAATGGTGAGAGCGCTTCATATAAGCCTATTGAAGTTGGAGCGCATTCACCATTTTTTACCATTTTGTTTTAAATGTTGGTACAGCTATAGTTTTTTAAAAGAGTAACACTTTTTGGCTGTAATATCGAATGTCCGAACAATCACTTCATTATTAAGCCTCTGTCTTGTTCCATTAATATCAGAAATAATTTTGATTCGATTTCCTCCGATTTGAACGGTGGCTGTTTGAATTTAAATCCTCCCGTTTTATGTCTGAGCACGCTTCTAGAAGAGTAGTTTCCACTCTGTCGATCTCCTCTAAGTGCTTGATGAAATCGACGTGGGCCAATTGAAATAAAACGCATTTAGAAACCGAGCCAAAATACAGTTTGTTGTCTTTTTATTTTTTCGACAGACTTGCTAATTAAAAAAAATTACTGTACCTACACGATTTGTTGTATCGCAAGGAAACTCTGGATTTATATCAACAAAAGATTAAGGTTAGATTTGTGTTAAAAGGTTCTATTAGTGGCGCCTTCTAAGCAGCTATAGACAAAACTAAAAAGACAACCCTCGTATATTACTTTCTTCAGACGCTAAAATCATCGCCAACCTTTGTTAACAATTTTATTAATACAGTTAGTGTTTATAACAAGTATAAAAAAGTGTTTTTCTGTAAACTTTGATACAATAAAAATACGATTTATTTTTACCTAATATTAGATTGGCTATAAGAGACTCAATTGACATCCATTTTCTGTTCTCCTTCTGAGTTCTAATATAACCCCAAAACCTTTATTCTCGCAGGATAAAGAAGCGGAAGGAGTTTCGATGTTGGAGAAGTGCCAGTGACGGGGTAACTTCCGGTACACGCAGACATTTCCGCAATTCTCTGATATTCATTATTTACCGGCAACTAAGGGATTCCTGTCGAATGAAAAAGTGGCTAAGCGGTGCTCCGATTGAAAATTGATAGAATATAATAGCAGGATATACTTATATGAACTTAATGAAAAATTAAAACGTTTATAAAATATGTTTTATCGGAAATTTATATTTCTCTCAAGAGAACTTGGAAATATTTCAAAGGATATCAATAAGATTTTTGTTATAAAAAGTGGTCTAAAGTCGGAATTTTATCAACAAATAAATAGATAAAAGTCCTTTAATGTGTAGTCGTACTATAGCCTAGTATAGGATATTGCAACTCTCTACTAGTTTGTACAGATCTAAAGATGGGTTCTATATGTTTGTAAAGGCAATCTGTAGTAATAAACAATGTAGAATTATAATTTAAAAATTTAAAACCGGTAGAAGAGAGTATTGAGAGTTTAAGGAAGAGACAGATGAATATTTAGGAAAAATATTTTTTTTAGAAATTTTTTCAAACACCTCGTATATTTTCTAATACGATGACATACACAAAAAATTAACTGGTTCTTTAAAAAATTAGTACCTTTTTCTACAATTTGACCAAATTTGATGAAAATCTAAAGAGAGAAAATATTAAAAATTTAAGGGAGAGACTGACTAAATTTTGGGAAATATCAAATTTTTAGGTATCTTCTCAAACATCTAGTATATTTTCCAATACGATGATATGAACAAAAAATTGATTAATTCTTCTAAAAATATGTACTTTTTCCTACAATTCAACCATTTTTCATGAAAATCTATAAAGAGAAAATATTGAAAATTTAAGGGAGAGACAGATGGCTATATTTAGGAGAAAATCAAATTTTTAGTTATCTCATCAAACATCCCATATATTTTCTGATAATGATGATATGAACAAAAAATTAATTTATTCTACTGAAAATAAATACTTTTTTCTACAAGACAACCAAATTTCATGAAAATCTAGACAGAGAAAATATGGAAAATTTAAGGGAAATGTTGGGAAATATCAAATTTTCAGGTATCTTCTAAAAAACCTCGTATATTTTCTAGTATAATGATAAACACACAAAATTGAATGGTGTTTTAGAAAATGAGTACCTTTTTCTACAATTTGACCAAATTTCATGAAAATCTAAAGAGAGAAAATGTTAAAAATTTAAGGGAGAGACTGACTAAATTTTGGGAAATATCAAATTTTTAGGTATCTTCTCAAACACCTCGTATATTTTCTAATATGATAATATAAGCAGAAAGTGATGGGTTGTTCTGAAAATAAATACTTTTTTCTACAATTCAACCAAATTTCATGAAAATCTAGAGAGAGAAAATACTGAAAATTTAAGAGAGAGCCAGATGACTACATTTAGGACAAAATCAAATTTTTAGTTATCTTCTCAAACACCCCATATATTTTCTGATATGATGATATGAACAAAAAATTGATTTGTTCTTCTCAAAATAAATACTTTTTTCTACAAGTCAACTAAATTTCATGAAAATCTAGAGAAAGAAAATATTGAAAATTTAAGGGAGAGACCGATGACTATATTTAGGACAAAATCAAATTTTTATTTATCTTCTCAAACACCCCATATATTTTCTGATATGATGATATGAACAAAAAATTGATTTGTTCTACTGAAAAAAAATACTTTTTTCTACAAGTCAACAAAATTTCATGAAAATCTAGAGGGAGAAAATATTGAAAATTTAAGGGAGAGACTGACTAACAGTGATCTATTTGAACTCCCCTTAATTGCTCATACATCTCCTTATATAGAACAAACGAATATTCTAGTCTTTGCGAGAACATGATCTAACCTAACAACTACATCTAGAAGATTCTAGAATACATAACCTAAAAACAGTCTTTTATGTAAAGGTCCTTTACTTATTCGGTTATCCCGTTACAATATCTAACTATGTGTGTCACTGTTTTTAATTGAATTTCTTTTAGGTCAATATACTGTTCGACTCCATGTTTATTTAATATAAAAATGTGTAACAGCAATAGATGGACCAATTAAAAGTAAAATTGCAAACTGACTGTTAATTAAATTACTATTTTTAAACATCCCTTTTCATGTTGATTAAAAAAAGTCTTGCATTGCATCAACGTATCGCAAACACGCTTCGTATAATTGTCGCTGGTTTGTTTTCTAAGGGTGTGTTTGATGGTATTCATCATTTAGATTGATAGCTGCACCCACTCTTTATGTACAGTAGGTACTGTTAACCTAATATTCACTGTTCAATACGTCAAAATATTGTTCTTTGTAATGTAACCGAACGCTGTCTAATAAGAAATGTGTTTCTTTTATATATTAGTTTATATCTCTAAGGATAACAAACTGGTAAAAGATACACAAACATGAACAAATGTTGCCAAATGCAGAATATTAGTTATGCTATCGCTTTACTAGTTTTAAAAAATATTTTCAAAAACATTGACTATTTAAATAAGAAGAAACAACTACTTCCCTGGCTATGTGCCTCGACGGATATTGAATTACACTTCAAAGTCAAATAGGGTTGGCATATCTAACAGATAATTTAAACCAACCATTTTAGTTTGCAGTTATACGGGACAACATAACTTGTAGACCGGTTTCGAGCTATTGGGTCTCATCAGTACAAGATATATGTTATCCGTCAGCGAGCTTAAGGCATAATCGTTAACGAAAGATTTGACTAAAATCACGTACGATATATTACTTTCAGTAATGAAAGTGTAAACGTCGTGATAGTAGTGACATCTTCACCTCTTAATAGGACATATTACTTTTTAAATAAAAAGTGTAACGAGTAAAGAGGAAACAAATAAATAAAAGTCTAAGAGCTAAACACAAATATTTCTGGAAGTCATGGCATTGATATCAGTTTTAAGAATTAGAGAACGATAAAGACATTGCGAAGATAGGACTTTGGTTTATCCCCAAAGGGAAACGCATAAGTTAGAAGCAGCTGCGTTTACTTTACAAAACAAGGATAATATTAACGAACTGAAGCCCATAAAAGACTTCATCTTTCTGCAACATTCAAATCTCAGTAGAATAACACATAAATAATGTTTCTAGTCACTTTAAAGCTTCTTTACTGTTGGAACGGTAACAAGAATTCAGTAAAATAAAAATCTGACAGTTTTAGTAGTTTTATATGAACTAAAAAAGTATTTTAAAAATCAGGCTATTGGAATCATTAATAATTTAAAAGAGAGACCAGAGCTGTACTCAAAAAATTTGAGGTTTTGAAACATTCTGTTAAATGTTAAATATTTTAAAATCTATTTAAAATTATTAAAAGAAAATGATTTATATGTTATCTGTTGGGTATCTGGTTCAATTATACAAAATATTTTATATATCTAGCAATTAAAAATATTGAAAATTTAAGGGAGAGACCAGAGCTGGACGAAAAAAGTTTGGGTTTTGGAACATTCTTTTAAATCTTGAATATTTTAAAATTTTTATGAAATTATTAAAAGAAAATGATTTATATGGTCTCTGTTGAGTATCTAGTTAGTTCATACAAAATATTTTATATATCAGGCAATTCAAAATATTGAAAATTTAAGGGAGAGACCAGAGCTGTACTCAAAAGTTTAGGCTTTTGCAACATTCTGTTAAATCTAGAATATTTTAAAATCTATTTGAAATTATTAAAAGAAAATGATTTATATGTTATCTGTTTGGTATCGTGTTAGTTTATACAAAATATTTCATATATCAGGCAATTAAAAATATTGAAAATTTAAGGGAGAGACCAAAGCTGTACGCCAAAAGTTTAGGCTTCTGGAACAGTTTGTTAAATCTAGAATATTTTAAAATCTGTTTGAAATTATTGAAAGGAAATGATTTATATGTTATCTGTTGGGTATCTAGTTAGTTTATACAAAATATTTTAGATATCAGACAATTAAAAATATTTTATATATCTAGCAATTATAAATATTGAAAATTTAAGGGAGAGACCAGAGCTGGACGAAAAAAGTTTGGGTTTTGGAACATTCTTTTAAATCTTGAATATTTTAAAATCTTTATGAAATTATTAAAAGAAAATGATTTATATGGTTTCTGTTGAGTATCTAGTTAGTTCATACAAAATATTTTATATATCAGGCAATTAAAAATATTGAAAATTTAAGGGAGAGACCAGAGCTGTACTTAAAAAGTTTGGGTTTTAGGAACATTTTGTTAAATCTTGAATATTTTAAAATCTTTTTAAAATTATTAAAAGAAAATGATTTATCTGTTGGCTATTGGGTATCTTGTTAGTTTATACAACATATATTATATATCCAGCAATTAAAAATATTAAAAATTTAAGGGAGAGACCAGAGCTGTCCTTAAAAGTGTAGGCTTTTGGAACATTATGTTAAATCTTGAATATTTTAAAATCTTTTTGAAATTATTAAAAGAGAATGAATAAAATGTTATCTATTGGGTATCTTGTTAGTTCATACAAAATATTTTATATATCAGACAATTAAAAATATTGAAAATTTAAGGGAGAGACCAGAGATGTATTAAAAAAGTTTGGGTTTTAGGAACATTTTGTTAAATATTTAATATTTTAAAATCGATTTGAAATTATTAATAGAAAATGATTTATCTGTTTGCTTTTGAGTATCTTGGTAATTTATACAACATATTTTATATATCCAGCATTTGAAAATATTGAAAATTTAAGGGAGAAACTAGAGCTGTACTCAAAAGTTTAGGCTTTTGTAACATTCTGTTAAATGTTGAATATTTTAAAATCTATTTAAAATTATTAAAATAAAATGATTTATATGTTATCTGTTGGGTATCTAGTTAGTTTATACAAAATGTTTTATATATCAGGCAATTAAAAATATTGAAAATTTAAGGGAGAGACCAAAGCTGTACTTAAAAAGTTTGGGTTTTAGGAACATTCTGTTAAATCTTGAATATTTTAAAATCTATTTGAAATTATTAAAAGGACATGATTTATATGTTATCTGTTGGGTATCTAGTTAAATTATACAAATTATTTTATATATCAGGCAATTAAAAATATTGAAAATTTAAGGGAGAGACCAGAGCTGTATTTGAAAAAGTTTGGGTTTTTGAAACATTCTGTTAAATCTAGAATATTTTAAAATCTATTTTAAATTATTAAAATAAAATGATTTATATGTTATCTGTTGGGTATCTGGTTAAATTATACTAAATATTTTATATATCAAGCAATTAAAAATACTGAAAATTTAAGGGAGAGACCAAAGCTGTACTTAAAAAGTTTGGGTTTTAGGAACATTTTGTTAAATCTTTAATATTTTAAAATCTGTTTGAAATTATTAAAAGGAAATGATTTATATGTTATCTGTTGGGTATCTAGTTAGTTTATACCAAATATTTTATATATCAGGCAATTAAAAATATTGAAAATTTAAGGGAGAGACCAGAGCTGTACTTAAAGTTTGGGTTTTAGGAACATTTTGTTAAATCTTGAATATTTTAAAATCTTTTTAAAATTATTAAAAGAAAATGATTTATCTGTTGGCTATTGGGTATCTTGTTAGTTTATACAACATATATTATATATCCAGCAATTAAAAATATTAAAAATTTAAGGGAGAGACCAGAGCTGTCCTTAAAAGTGTAGGCTTTTGGAACATTATGTTAAATCTTGAATATTTTAAAATCTATTTGAAATTATGAAAAGAAAATGATTTAAATTTTATCTATGGGGTATCTTGTTAGTTCATACAAAATATTTTATATATCAGACAATTAAAAATATTGAAAATTTAAGGGAGAGACCAGAGATGTATTAAAAAAGTTTGGGTTTTAGGAACATTTTGTTAAATCTTTAATATTTTAAAATCGTTTTGAAATTATTAATAGAAAATGATTTATCTGTTTGCTTTTGAGTATCTTGTTAATTTATACAACATATTTTATATATCCAGCATTTGAAAATATTGAAAATTTAAGGGAGAAACTAGAGCTGTACTCAAAAGTTTAGGCTTTTGTAACATTCTGTTAAATGTTGAATATTTTAAAATCTATTTAAAATTATTAAAATAAAATGATTTATATGTTATCTGTTGGGTATCTAGTTAGTTTATACAAAATGTTTTATATATCAGGCAATTAAAAATATTGAAAATTTAAGGGAGAGACCAAAGCTGTACTTAAAAAGTTTGGGTGTTAGGAACATTCTGTTAAATCTTGAATATTTTAAAATCTATTTGAAATTATTAAAAGGACATGATTTATATGTTATCTGTTGGGTATCTAGTTAAATTATACAAATTATTTTATATATCAGGCAATTAAAAATATTGAAAATTTAAGGGAGAGACCAGAGCTGTATTTGAAAAAGTTTGGGTTTTTGAAACATTCTGTTAAATCTAGAATATTTTAAAATCTATTTTAAATCATTAAAATAAAATGATTTATATGTTATCTGTTGGGTATCTGGTTAAATTATACTAAATATTTTATATATCAAGCAATTAAAAATATTGAAAATTTAAGGGAGAGACCAAAGCTGTACTTAAAAAGTTTGGGTTTTAGGAACATTTTGTTAAATCTTTAATATTTTAAAATCTGTTTGAAATTATTAAAAGGAAATGATTTATATGTTATCTGTTGGGTATCTAGTTAGTTTATACCAAATATTTTATATATCAGGCAATTAAAAATATTGAAAATTTAAGGGAGAGACCAGAGCTGTACTTAAAGTTTGGGTTTTAGGAACATTTTGTTAAATCTTGAATATTTTAAAATCTTTTTAAAATTATTAAAAGAAAATGATTTATCTGTTGGCTATTGGGTATCTTGTTAGTTTATACAACATATATTATATATCCAGCAATTAAAAATATTAAAAATTTAAGGGAGAGACCAGAGCTGTCCTTAAAAGTGTAGGCTTTTGGAACATTATGTTAAATCTTGAATATTTTAAAATCTATTTGAAATTATTAAAAGAGAATGATTAAAATGTTATCTATTGGGTATCTTGTTAGTTCATACAAAATATTTTATATATCAGACAATTAAAAATATTGAAAATTTAAGGGAGAGACCAGAGATGTATTAAAAAAGTTTGGGTTTTAGGAACATTTTGTTAAATATTTAATATTTTAAAATCGATTTGAAATTATTAATAGAAAATGATTTATCTGTTTGCTTTTGAGTATCTTGGTAATTTATACAACATATTTTATATATCCAGCATTTGAAAATATTGAAAATTTAAGGGAGAAACTAGAGCTGTACTCAAAAGTTTAGGCTTTTGTAACATTCTGTTAAATGTTGAATATTTTAAAATCTATTTAAAATTATTAAAATAAAATGATTTATATGTTATCTGTTGGGTATCTAGTTAGTTTATACAAAATGTTTTATATATCAGGCAATTAAAAACATTGAAAATTTAAGGGGGAGACCAAAGCTGTACTTAAAAAGTTTGGGTTTTAGGAACATTCTGTTAAATCTTGAATATTTTAAAATCTATTTGAAATTATTAAAAGGACATGATTTATATGTTATCTGTTGGGTATCTAGTTAAATTATACAAATTATTTTATATATCAGGCAATTAAAAATATTGAAAATTTGAGGGAGAGACCAGAGCTGTATTTGAAAAAGTTTGGGTTTTAGAAACAATCTGTTAAATCTTAAATATTTTAAAATCTATTTGAAATTATTAAAATAAAATGATTTATATGTTATCTGTTGGGTATCTAGTTAGTTTATACAAAATGTTTTATACATCAGGCAATTAAAAATATTGAAAATTTAAGGGAGAGACCAGAGCTGTACTTAAAAAGTTTGGGTTTTAGGAACATTCTGTTAAATCTTTAATATTTTAAAATCTATTTGAAATTATTAAAAGGAAATGATTTATGTGTTGTTTGTTGGGTATCTAGTTAAATTATACAAAATATTTTATATATCAGGCAATTAAAAATATTGAAAATTTAAGGGAGAGACCAGAGCTGTACGCAAAAAGTTTGGGTTTTAGGAACATTCTGTTAAATCTTGAAAATTTTAAAATCTATCTGAAATTATTAAATTTAAATGATTTGTATGTTGTCTGTTGGGTATCTAGTTAGTTTATGCAAAATATTTTATGTATCAGGCAATTAAAAATATTGAAAATTTAAGGGAGAGACCTGAGCTGTACTCAAAAAGTTAGGATTTTTGGAACATTCTGTTAAATCCTAAATATTTAAAAATTTGTAAAAAAGTATCAAAAGAAAATGATATATATGTTATCTGTTGGGTATCTATTTAGTTTATTCAAAATATTTTTTATATCAGGCAATTAAAAATATTGAAAATTTAAGGGAGAGACCAGAGATGTACTCAAAAAGACAATTCTCGTATACATCAAAAAAGCATTGTGTGGTTTTATAAAACCACGGTAAAAGTGAACCTTTTTATCACACTATAGACATTTAACTAAAAATTTTTCGAATAATATTCCATTAGGGGTATAAAAATCGCTTTATCAATCTTATAAAAAAAATTAAATAATAAATTTAAGTACTCAAAATTGAAATAAATCCATAAACAACAACATGCACCAGCAAAAAGTTCTAACAATTAAACACTGACAAAAATTAAACACAAATAATATAACGTGGAGCATTGGCACAAATGAGTAATACTATACACTACACGGTCAGCTGCTGCAAACTATAGGCGCCGCCTACTTTATACTTTATACCTACTTGGCGGTAGACCGACATGCGACATGCGCTACACAGAGCAAAAAGTTTGGGACGATGTAATAAAAGTTTCACTTAAAAAATTTTACAATGTTATTAAAAAGTTTACTTTTTAAATAAAGTTACCAATTTTATTCGCGTTATATTGCTGTTAATTTAATCCCGAAACAAACTTTTATGAGTATACATCAAATCCTTTTACTTTTTTTAATACAATTTTTATTAAGAAACATAATCTTGTTATAAGTTAGAAGAATAAAATAATTAGATATGAAGCTAAAAAGCTTTTACCTCTTTTTAAAATACATGTCTTTTATACATAAAATCGCTTCCTTTTTACGAAACCGAGGAAGAATAATATAAACCGAGATCCTGTTTAATCAGATCTTTTTATACATCCGGAAATATCCTTCAAGCTGTTTTCTTTTTTATATATATAAAAGAAAAAAGGGTATTTAAGGGGCTGTTTTAACAGTCTTTATCTCTGCAACCATCAGAGATTTTATTTTTGGCTTAATAAAGTCTTGTTGCTTAATATGTAGTTCTATATAAACCATAAACCAATAGATAATAAAAATATTCTAACGCTTTACAAGCTTTGAAAAACATTTTCAAAGACAATGACCGTTCAACTACGAAGAAACAACTACTTCTTGGGCTATATGCCCTAACGGATATTGGATTACACTTCAAAGTCAAATAGGGTTGGCATATCTAACAGATAATTTAAACCAACCATTTTAGTTTGCAGTTAGAAGGAACAACATAACTTGTAGATCGGTTTCGACCTATTGTTAATTATTTTAACAAACCCCTATACAAAAGAAAATAAAAAAGTCAGTTGTAATTTATCATTTGACAGCACTGACATTTAATGATTCACACTTGACATTGACATATGACATTTTAGAGTTCACATTTGAAAGTTGACATTTTACAGTTAAAAATTGACATTTGCAATTTGCTAATTGAAATTTGACTCTTGATATTTAACAATTGCTATTTAATAGTTGACATTTAAAAATCAACACTTGACATTTGACAGTTGTTATTTGACAGTTGACAGCCTTTAGCGCCTTAAACCATTCAATCATAGATTGATAGTGGTTAGTTAAGCACAAATACGACGTTAATATAAGAAATAAATAAAAGAAAATATAGGTAAACCATAAACCATTTGATAATGACATAGTTGACATTTGAGACTTGACATTTAGCAGTTAAAATCTAAGCGTTGACAATTGAGAATTGATATTTGACATTTTACAGTTGACATTTTGACAGTTTAAACAATTTGACATTAACAAACCCGTATACAAAAGAAAATAAAAAAGTCATATAACATTTGGCACTTGTAACTTATCATTTGACAGCACTGACATTTAATGATTGCCACTTGACATTGACATATTACATTTTAGAGTTCACATTTGAAAGTTGACATTTTACAGTTAAAAATTGACATTTGCAATTTGCTAATTGAAATTTGACTCTTGATATTTAACAATTGCTATTTAATAGTTGACATTTAAAAATCAACAATTGACATTTGACAGTTGTTATTTGACAGTTGACAGCCTTTAGCGCCTTAAACCATTCAATCATAGATGGATAGTGGTTAGTTAAGCACAAATACGACGTTAATATAAGAAATAAATAAAAGAAAATATAGGTAAACCATAAACCATTTGATAATGACATAGTTGACATTTGAGACTTGACATTTAGCAGTTAAAATCTAAGCGTTGACAATTGAGAATTGATATTTGACATTTTACAGTTGACATTTTGACAGTTTAAACAATTTGACATTAACAAACCCGTATACAAAAGAAAATAAAAAAGTCATATAACATTTGGCACTTGTAATTTATCATTTGACAGCACTGACATTTAATGATTGCCACTTGACATTGACATATTACATTTTAGAGTTCACATTTGAAAGTTGACATTTTACAGTTAAAAATTGACATTTGCAATTTGCTAATTGAAATTTGACTCTTGATATTTAACAATTGCTATTTAATAGTTGACATTTAAAAATCAACAATTGACATTTGACAGTTGTTATTTGACAGTTGACAGCCTTTAGCGCCTTAAACCATTCAATCATAGATGGATAGTGGTTAGTTAAGCACAAATACGACGTTAATATAAGAAATAAATAAAAGAAAATATAGGTAAACCATAAACCATTTGATAATGACATAGTTGACATTTGAGACTTGACATTTAGCAGTTAAAATCTAAGCGTTGACAATTGAGAATTGATATTTGACATTTTACAGTTGACATTTTGACAGTTTAAACAATTTGAAATTAACAAACCCGTATACAAAAGAAAATAAAAAAGTCATATAACATTTGGCACTTGTAATTTATCATTTGACAGCACTGACATTTAATGATTGCCACTTGACATTGACATATTACATTTGAGAGTTCACATTTGAAAGTTGACATTTTACGATTTCCTAATTGAAATTTGACTCTTGATATTTAACATTTGCCATTTGATAGTTGACATTTTAAAATCAACAATTGACATTTGACAGTTGATATTTGACAGTTGACAGCCTTTAGCGCCTTAAACCATTCTGTCATAGATAGATAGTGGTTAGTTAAGCACAAATACGAACAAATGTTGCAAAATGCAGAATATTAGTTATTCTATCGCTTTATTAGTTTTAAAAAATATTTTCAAAAACATTAACTATTTAACTAAGAAGAAACAACTACTTCCCTGGCTATGTGCCTCGACGGATATTGAATTACACTTTAAAGTCAAATGGGGTTGGCATATCTAACAGATAATTTAAACCAACCATTTTAGTTTGCAGTTAGAAGGGACAACATAACTTGTAGATCGGTTTCGACCTATTGGGTTTCGTCAGTACAAGGTATATGTTATACGAAATAAATAAAGGAAAATTATCTTAAAAATTATGAAATATCTAAATTAATATGTGTTAAATAAAAGCATTCTAAGAATGGGTTGGATTTAACATCCCCCACAGTGCAAAAAATGGGTTTTTTAATTAATGTGATAAAATCGCCGTTATTAATTTTTGTACATTGTTCGGGTGAGAAAATCATTTTTCTCATTTAGTGAGAGTTTTAAACGTCTCAGAAAGTCACCACAATTGGAACGTTCCAGTGTATTAAGGGCGCTCCGGCTGCCATCCGGCAGCGTGATGTATGGGAAGGCAGCATCTGGAGACAAATGAAGAAATGTAGTAGAAAGATTAGGACCAACAGAGCAGTCAGGTTGTTAGGTTAAAACCGGATATCAAACAAATAAACATTGTTTAACAAACCGCAATACATTCACAGAAAGATACAAAACAGAAAACTGCACACTTTATTGTTTTGTCAGAAAATTTATTGGAGACAGGTACGTCTCCGTTCAAATTTGTTTCTGTTTTGCCATCGATTAACTATTCAAAGTTTGATGTTAATCAGAAAAATGTAAATACCTCACAAACCATCATACGTATAATGCTATAAATAGAGATAATACTTTAATCACAGTCAGTAACTATCCAACATTAGCTGTCTACACACTTAAGATAACAGCTAAGCTATTTTTATTGTTATCTATGTGTACCTTGTTGGACAATAACAAAGACAAACGAAGAGCGACTGCAGGTTTGAGAGAAAAATCCTAAGGAAAATCTTTACCCGGCTACTGGAAGAGACAATGGAACAATATAGAATAAGAAGAAACAAAGAGCTAAGAGATTTATCCGCACACGCCAACACAGAAAAGAAATAGTCTAGAAGACTCCAGTGGGCAGGTCACCTCATAAGACATTCTAACGGAAGAATAGTGTGGGAAGAAACCAGAACTGGAAAAAGACCACGCGGACGACCTCGGCTGCAGTGGCGGGATAATAAAGCAAGAGAATTTAAAGCTATGGACGTATAGAAATGTATGGAGCTAGCAAAGGACAGAAAGGAATGAAGGCATGTCCTCAAGTCTGCTAAAAGGCCACGGAGTAGAGTAAAAGTATAAAATTACTGAAGGATCATTGGAATAAGTGTGTTTTTAAAGCTATGGACGTTAGAGCACTTGATAGAGCTAGCAAAGGACAAAAAGGAATGAAGGTATGTTCTTAAGTCTGCTAAAACGCCACGGTGGAGAGTAAAAGTATAAAATTACTGAAGGATCATTGGAATAAGTGTGTTTTTAAAGCTATGGACGTAGAGAACTGGATAGAGCTAGCAAAGGACAGAAAGGAATGGAGGTATGTTCTTAAGTCTGCTAAAACGCCACGGAGGAGAGTAAAAGTATAAAATTACTGAAGGATCATTGGAGTAAGTGTGTTTTTAAAGCTATGGAGCTAGCAAAAGACAGAAAGGAATGGAGGCATGTTCTCAAGTCCGCTAAAACGCCACGGAGTAGAGTAAAAGTATAAAATTACTGAAGAATCATTGAAATAAGCGTGTTTTTAAAGCTATGGACGTAGAGAACTGGGTGGAGCTAGCAAAGGACAGAAAAGAATGGAGCCATGTTCTAAAGTCTTCTAAAACGCCACGGAGTAGGGTAAAAGTATAAAATTACTAAAGGATCATTGGAATAAGTGTGATTTTAAAGCTATGGACGTAGAGAACTGCATAGAGCTAGAAAAGGACAGAAAGGAATGGAGGCATGTTCTCAAGTCTGCTAAAACGCCACGGAGTAGAGTAAAAGTATAAAATTACTGAAGAATCTTTGGAATGAGTCTGTTTTAAAAACTATGGACGTAGAGAACTGGATGGAGCTAACAAAGGATGGAAAGGAATGGAGACATGTTTTCAAGTATGCTGAAACGCCACCGATTAGAGTAAAAGTATAAAATTACTAAAGAATCATTGAAATAAGTGTGTTTTTAAAGCTATGGACGTAGAGAATTGGATGGAGCTAGCAAAGGACAGAAAGGAATGGAGACATGTTCTCAAGTCTGCTAAAACGCCACGGAGTAGAGTAAAAGTATAAAATTACTGAAGAATCATTGAAATAAGTGTGTTTTTAAAGCTATGGACGTAGAGAACTGGATAGAGCTAGCAAAGGACAAAAAGAAATAGAGGCATGTTCTCAAGTTTGATAAAACACCACGGAGTAGAGTAAAAGTATAAATTTACTGAAGGATCATTGAAATAAGTGTGTTTTTAAAGCTATGGACGTAGAGAACTGGATAGAGCTAGCAAAGGACAAAAAGAAATAGAGGCATGTTCTCAAGTTTGATAAAACACCACGGAGTAGAGTAAAAGTATAAATTTACTGAAGGATCATTGGAATAAGTGTGTTTTAAAATTATGGACGTAGAGAACTGGATAGAGCTTGCATAGAACAGAAAGGAATAGAGGCATGTTCTTAAGTTTGCTAAAACCCCACGGAGTATAGTAAAAGTATAAAATTGCAGAAGGATCATTGGAATAAGTGTGTTTTTAAAGCTATGGACGTAGAGAACTGGATGGAGCTAGCAAAGGACAGAAAAGAATAGAGGCATGTTCTCAAGTCTGCTAAAACGCCACGAAGTAGAGTAAAAGTATAAAATTACTAAAGGATCATTGGAATAAGTGTGTTTTTCAAGCTATGGAGGTAAAGAACTGGACGGAGCTAGCAAAGAACAGAAAAAGTCTTCTAAAACGCCACGGAGTAGGGTAAAAGTATAAAATTACTGAAGATATATTGGAATAAGTGTGATTTTAAAGCTATGGACGTAGAGAACTGGATAGAGCTAGAAAAGGACAGAAAGAAATGGAGGCATGTTCTCAAGTCTGCTAAAACGCCACGGAGTAGAGTAAAAGTATAAAATTACTGAAGAATCATTGAAATAAGTGTGTTTTTAAAGCTATGGACGTAGAGAACTGGATAGAGCTAGCAAAGGACAAAAAGAAATAGAGGCATGTTCTCAAGTTTGATAAAACACCACGGAGTAGAGTAAAAGTATAAATTTACTGAAGGATCATTGGAATAAGTGTGTTTTAAAATTATGGACGTAAAGAACTGGATAGAGCTAGCAAAGGACAGAAAGGAATGGAGGCATGTTCTCAAGTCTGCTAAAACGCCACGGAGTAGAGTAAAAGTATAAAATTACTGAAGAATCATTGAAATAAGCGTGTTTTTAAAGCTATGGACGTAGAGAACTGGGTGGAGCTAGCAAAGGACAGAAAGGAATGGAGCCATGTTCTAAAGTCTTCTAAAACGCCACGGAGTAGAGTAAAAGTATAAAATTACTGAAGGATCATTGGAATAAGTATGATTTTAAAGCTATGGACGTAGAGAACTGGATAGAGCTAGAAAAGGACAGAAAGGAATGGAGGCATGTTCTCAAGTCTGCTAAAACGCCACGGAGTAGCGTAAAAGTATAAAATTCCTGAATAATCATTGAAATAAGTGTGTTTTTAAAGCTATGGATATAGAGAACTGGATAGAGCTAGCAAAGGACAAAAAGAAATAGAGGCATGTTCTCAAGTTTGCTAAAACACCACGGAGTAGAGTAAAAGTATAAAATTACTGAAGGATCATTGGAATAAGTGTGTTTTAAAACTATGGACGTAGAGAACTGGATAGAGCTTGCATAGAACAGAAAGGAATAGAGGCATGTTCTCAAGTTTGCTAAAACCCCACGGAGTATAGTAAAAGTATAAAATTGCAGAAGGATCATTGGAATAAGTGTGTTTTTAAAGCTATGGACGTAGAGAACTGGATGGAGCTAGCAAAGGACAGAAAAGAATAGAGGCATGTTCTCAAGTCTGCTAAAACGCCACGGAGTAGAGTAAAAGTATAAAATTACTAAAGGATCATTGGAATAAGTGTGTTTTTAAAGCTATGGAGGTAAAGAACTGGATGGAGCTAGCAAAGAACAGAAAAAGTCTTCTAAAACGCCACGGAGTAGGGTAAAAGTATAAAATTACTGAAGATATATTGGAATAAGTGTGATTTTAAAGCTATGGACGTAGAGAACTGGAT
Source organism: Altica lythri (assembly GCA_964028335.1). NCBI lineage: Eukaryota > Metazoa > Arthropoda > Insecta > Coleoptera > Chrysomelidae > Altica > Altica lythri. The sequence goes on from OZ034809.1 coordinate 7,533,646, forward strand.
AGAGCTAGAAAAGGACAGAAAGAAATGGAGGCATGTTCTCAAGTCTGCTAAAACGCCACGGAGTAGAGTAAAAGTATAAAATTACTGAAGAATCTTTGGAATTAGTGTGTTTTTAAAGCTATGGACGTAGAGAACTGGATGGAGCTAGCAAAGGATGAAAAGGAATGGAGACATGTTCTCAAGTCTGCTAAAACGCCACGGATTAGAGAAAAAATATAAAATTACTAAAGAATCATTGAAATAAGTGTGTTTTTAAAGCTATGGACGTAGAGACCTGGATGGAGCTAGCAAAAGACAGAAAGGAATGGAGGCATGTTCTCAAGTCTGCTAAAACGCCACGGAGTAGCGTAACAGTATAAAATTCCTGAATAATCATTGGAATAAGTGTGTTTTTAAAGCAATGGATATAGAGAACTGGATAGAGCTAGCAAAGGACAAAATGAAATAGAGGCTTGTTCTCAAGTCTGCTAAAACGCCACGGAGTAGAGTAAAAGTATAAAATTACTGAAGGATCATTGAAATAAGTGCGTTTTAAAACTGTGGACGTAGAGAACTGGATAGAGCTTGCAAAGAACAGAAAGAAATAGAGGCATGTTCTCAAGTTTGCTAAAACCCCACAGAGTATAGTAAAAGTATAGAATTACTGAAGGATCCTTGGAATAAGTGTGTTTTTAAAGCTATGGATAGAGAACTGGATGGAGCTAGCAAAGGACAGAAAAGAATAGAGGCATGTTCTCAAGTCTGCTAAAACGCCACGGAGTAAAGTAAAAGTATAAAATTCCTGAAGGATCATTGGAATAAGTGTGTTTTTAAAGCTATGGACGTAAAGAACTGGATAGAGCTAGCAAAGGACAGAAAGGAATGGAGGCATGTTCTCAAGTCTGCTAAAACGCCACGGAGTAGAGTAAAAGTATAAAATTACTGAAGAATCATTGAAATAAGCGTGTTTTTAAAGCTATGGACGTAGAGAACTGGGTGGAGCTAGCAAAGGACAGAAAGGAATGGAGCCATGTTCTAAAGTCTTCTAAAACGCCACGGAGTAGAGTAAAAGTATAAAATTACTGAAGGATCATTGGAATAAGTATGATTTTAAAGCTATGGACGTAGAGAACTGGATAGAGCTAGAAAAGGACAGAAAGGAATGGAGGCATGTTCTCAAGTCTGCTAAAACGCCACGGAGTAGCGTAAAAGTATAAAATTCCTGAATAATCATTGGAATAAGTGTGTTTTTAAAGCTATGGATATAGAGAACTGGATAGAGCTAGCAAAGGACAAAAAGAAATAGAGGCATGTTCTCAAGTTTGCTAAAACACCACGGAGTAGAGTAAAAGTATAAAATTACTGAAGGATCATTGGAATAAGTGTGTTTTAAAACTATGGACGTAGAGAACTGGATAGAGCTTGCATAGAAGAGAAAGGAATAGAGGCATGTTCTCAAGTTTGCTAAAACCCCACGGAGTATAGTAAAAGTATAAAATTGCAGAAGGATCATTGGAATAAGTGTGTTTTTAAAGCTATGGACGTAGAGAACTGGATGGAGCTAGCAAAGGACAGAAAAGAATAGAGGCACGTTCTCAAGTCTGCTAAAACGCCACGGAGTAGAGTAAAAGTATAAAATTACTAAAGGATCATTGGAATAAGTGTGTTTTTAAAGCTATGGAGGTAAAGAACTGGATGGAGCTAGCAAAGAACAGAAAAAGTCTTCTAAAACGCCACGGAGTAGGGTAAAAGTATAAAATTACTGAAGATATATTGGAATAAGTGTGATTTTAAAGCTATGGACGTAGAGAACTGGATAGAGCTAGAAAAGGACAGAAAGAAATGGAGGCATGTTCTCAAGTCTGCTAAAACGCCACGGAGTAGAGTAAAAGTATAAAATTACTGAAGAATCTTTGGAATTAGTGTGTTTTTAAAGCTATGGACGTAGAGAACTGGATGGAGCTAGCAAAGGATGAAAAGGAATGGAGACATGTTCTCAAGTCTGCTAAAACGCCACGGATTAGAGAAAAAGTATAAAATTACTAAAGAATCATTGAAATAAGTGTGTTTTTAAAGCTATGGACGTAGAGACCTGGATGGAGCTAGCAAAAGACAGAAAGGAATGGAGGCATGTTCTCAAGTCTGCTAAAACGCCACGGAGTAGCGTAACAGTATAAAATTCCTGAATAATCATTGGAATAAGTGTGTTTTTAAAGCAATGGATATAGAGAACTGGATAGAGCTAGCAAAGGACAAAATGAAATAGAGGCTTGTTCTCAAGTCTGCTAAAACGCCACGGAGTAGAGTAAAAGTATAAAATTACTGAAGGATCATTGAAATAAGTGCGTTTTAAAACTGTGGACGTAGAGAACTGGATAGAGCTTGCAAAGAACAGAAAGAAATAGAGGCATGTTCTCAAGTTTGCTAAAACCCCACAGAGTATAGTAAAAGTATAGAATTACTGAAGGATCCTTGGAATAAGTGTGTTTTTAAAGCTATGGATAGAGAACTGGATGGAGCTAGCAAAGGACAGAAAAGAATAGAGGCATGTTCTCAAGTCTGCTAAAACGCCACGGAGTAAAGTAAAAGTATAAAATTCCTGAAGGATCATTGGAATAAGTGTGTTTTTAAAGCTATGGACGTAAAGAACTGGATGGAGTTAGCAAAGGACAAAAAGAAATAGAGGCATGTTCTCAAGTTTGCTAAAACACCACGGAGTAGAGTAAAAGTATAAAATTACTGAAGGATCATTGGAATAAGTGTGTTTTTAAAGCTATGGACGTAGAGAGTTGGATAGAGCTAGCAAAGGACAGAAAGGAATGGAGGCATGTTCTTAAGTCTTCTAAAACGCCACGGAGGAAAGTAAAAGTATAAAATTACTGAAGGATCATTGGAATAAGTGTGTTTTTTAAAGCTATGGACGTAGAGAACTGGGTGGAGCTAGCAAAGGACAGAAAGGAATGGAGCCATGTTCTAAAGTCTTCTAAAACGCCACGGAGTAGAGTAATAGTATAAAATTACTGAAGAATCTTTGGAGTTAGTGTGTTTTTAAAGCTACGGACGTTGAGAACTGGATGGAGCCAGCAAAGGACATAAAGGAATGGAGGCATGTTCTCTTTTTGTATTCAAAACTGTTCAACCAACCAATATATATCCTCTTTTTACATATAGTCATATTTCTCTTAAACTAAAATTAAAACTTTTCAAACTTAACAACGGACACACTTTCACCCTCCTCGAATAAATCGTCAAAAAACTTCACCGAATACAAAAAAAAATCGTCGATAAAACAAATAAATTGAATATTAGATTATGTAAAATAGCTTTTAATATGGCAGAAAATAACCAACATATTTCAAAATTACTCGAGATGGCCAACTTTTTGAGTGAGCATATTTTCAACGCCCCATTTACTTTAAACTCTCGGGTAGTATTTTATACTTGAAACCATAAAATCTGAAATCTTTCACGAGAATATAAAAACGTTCTCGACGAATATGCCCGTCTATCGATTATACCGTCTGCGAAAACTTCAAACTTTTGCTATTAGGGACTCGATGAAAGGAGACGAAATCTGAATAGCAAAAGGTAGGTATAGGAACCGTATTATTTTTTTTTATTTATGTATTTAGAAATAATATTTTGATTATTGACAAAACCTAGATTATTGAGTATTTAAGATCCGTAAAAGTATGTCAAGAATTCATCATTATGTTTTTGAATAGCATCAGAAATTTTCGTAAGCACTCATTTATAATGAAAGGTTTAATTTTTTGCTTAAGAGAGACTTTAAGGTAAAAATTGGAACTGTTATGACTTTTATTTGTATTTTAGCTGATTTGTTGAATGGTTTTTGTAATAAAAGCCACATATGGCTCATTGTGCATCCTCCTGTGTGTAGGGTGTCATCAGGCCAAGAAGATTTAAAGTAGGTGAAGAGGCTCCTGAGGGGGATCTCCCTGAGATCTGCTGGTGTAAGCCAGTACTCGCCCAACACGGATCTTCTGATTTAAAAAAAGAAACAGAGCAATCATACATTCTTTCAAGTTTTGGTATAAAGACAACCTTACTTCTCTCCACATTTTCGCTATATAATTCAGAGCTAGGGAAGCTTTAAATATTTGCACTAAGTGAGGGAGGAACTCCTCCAAAACTCAGTCCAGCAGGGCTGGATAAACAATGTACCACTTCTTTGCCGAGGGTATGTGGTATTCCTCGTTCCACTTAGCCTCTACCGTGGGAACCTATCGGAGAAGTATATTTTTCGCAAGAGATGAAGACTTTTTTCCTCCAGGTTGGTAGTTTGATTACCATCCTATTTGATAATTATACCAATCCCTCGGTATCGATTCTTTATTAACCCTCTTTGGAGTCTCGCTGCCTGTGGACAATCCTTGATTTCTTTACAGTAGATTCTCCATGATGGTTTTATCTAACGACTTTCTTGTATTCCTTTAAGTGGAACTTTTTAAGTTTCAATCGTCAAGGAGTTTTGTACTACTTGCCATGTTAAAAGCCCTTCTTGCCATCTTCGTTAAGCGTTCTAATTCCGGGGACAACCAAGTGGTGAAGTTGCCTTCATTATAAGTAAGCCTTAGGGCGCAAGAGCTTTTATAGACTTGATAATTGTGTTCTGTATCGTTGTTGCATACCGTTCCAGATCACTATTATTCTTGTGTGTAGTGATCTCACATTCCCGCAGAGCCCTTTCCAATCAACAAGTATAAGCTGTTCTGTCGGTCTTCCTAGGGTCACGGGATAGAGTTGAGGGCAGAGCACTCAGATCTATTTTAAATGCTAACCAACGGTGATCTGACATTGATATTTCGTCAGACACCTGCCAGCATCGGATTTGTTCTAATATTTTAGTTGTACATAATGGTTTGACTTCAAGAGTTTACAAAGGTGGGAGTGGTACCTCTTGTTCATAATGCAGAGGTTACTTCCTATAAAGTGAATTACCTCTGGCGTTTATGTCCTTACTGCACCATTTAACATAATTCCCATTTGAGTCGTAGCCGATTATGAGCTCCAATTTCTGGTACTGGCAGTAATTCACCTGTTCCTCCAACTCCCTGCTAGGTGATGGTGCGGCTGGATTAATTTAAAACAGCTCTATCGATGCCTTCTCTTGTATTTAAACTCTTTTGCCACAGTATAATTAGGTGGTGTACTGTTTTAAATTATACTTTATTGTAAAAACAACATTTGTTTGTTGACAAATTTTCTGGTAAAGGTAAATGTAAAGTATGGTCCACGCCTCTGCCATCAGTACGATTTTTCCACTCTTCTTAATATCAAAGTATTTTTATTTCAATTACTCTAGACGTATACAATAAATCCCGGAATAAACGTCAGGTTTATTTCCTGGAATACAATTTGAAATTAAGGAATATCCAAGAAATGCGGAAAATGGAGAAGATAAACATATTTCCATTTATATTGTTCATTCAAACAATGCGCTCTGATCAACCAAGTAATCCGTCAGAGGTACAGGTCACTATGATGCAAATGAAAACATTCTCAAATCTTGTATAATGAAGTTTTATTTTCTCTGTTTAACAGAATAGAAATGTATATTCGATTCTTATACAAAAGGCATGAGGTAGTCTATAAAAAAATATGAAAACTTTGGTAGCAACAGTGGCGAACCATTCCTGCATTATCTCTTTTTTCGCTGAAAATGTAGGTGGTCTGTTTAGTTGTACTGAATAATATGAAGCATTATCCATAGCCACTACACATTTCTCTGAAAAATTGGATAAAGCAAGAATGAGTTGATTAACAAACCATTTGTCGCCCGTTTACTTTTTTTAGATTTATATCCCCTTGATTGTGTATAAAGTAGTACGTTCACCCCTAAAATCCCAGTTTTGTATCGCATCAGTCAAAATTTTATCTAAAGTAAAATATTCGTATTACACAAGTATCTGAGGAGTCTCAGCACAAATAAGCTCACAGCTGGTGTGGGACTGCGTTGGGGCCCTGACACATGCCGAAAGTCAAAATTCTCTGAAACTGGCATGGATACCAGGACACTTAGGGTTTCGAAGCAATGAGAAGGCTGATGAGTTGGCCCGTGCGGGAGCTAATACCCCAATGATTGGCCCAGAACCATTCGGCGGAGTTGCTGACTCATTCAGAAAGGCAGCCATTGAGAAATGGAGGCTAGAGAAGGCCCAGGAGTGGTGGGAAAAATCACCGGGCAAGCGACAAGCCAAAGTCTTCATAAAGGGACACTCGGCGAAGTTTACTGCAGAGCTGCTATCACAAAGGCGAAACGATGTCAGAATGATTGTCAGTCTCTTGACAGGACATTGTAGGCTCAAAAAACACATGAGTCAGTTGAACTTGGTTATTGGAGGTGGCTTTAATGCCAAAAATATCCATTGGGGATCTAGATTAACAACCACTAAAGGTAAAGAACTGCTAGCAGCAATAAAAGAATATAAATGTGGAGCTATATCTACTGGAAAACCTACCTATTGGCCAACCGATCCTAACAAGATTCCAGACCTTATCGATTTCTTTATAATCAAAAACATATCTACCAACTTTTTACAAATAGAAGAAGGATGGGACATGAATTCTGATCATTCCCCTATCATCTTAATGCTTAGCGAAAATATTATTAAAAAGGAAAATCACCCTACACTGACTAACAAATTAACAGATTGGGAAAGCTTCAAAATCATCCTTGAAGGGAAAATTAATTTATGTGTCTCTTTAAGAAATAAAGAACAACTAGATAACGAAGTGAAATTGCTTAATGATCAATGAACAAGAAGCTTGGAAATCTACACCTACTATTAATAAAAGGACGTCTGGAAACAACTACCCCAGAGAAATAAGGGAACTAATCTCTGAAAAAAGAAAACTTAGAAGAAAATGGCAACAAACTAGATCCCCTCAAGATAAAAATGTTCTCAATAATGCTAGCCAAAGACTTAAAAGAGAAATACAACAAATTAAAGAAGAATGGATTAAGAGAATTAACAGACGACAGCAGTACTGACTACTCACTGTGGAAAGCAACTAAGAGGTTGAAAAGACCCATAAGCCAAATCCCACCTGTCAGATTGGAAGATGGTAAATGGGCTAGAAGCAATGCGCAAAAAGCAACAAGATTCGCAAATCACCTACAAAAAATCTTTCAACCACATGAAGATGGAGATGAAGTACCCAATCTGGAGGAACATCAACAGATTGATCAAGAAATAGAGTTAACCTCTCCCAAAGAAATAATTACAGCAATAAAAGAAAATATCAACCCCAAAAAGGCTCCAGGTTTTGACCTAATTACCGGAGAAATATTAAAACAATTACCTAAAAAAGCAATAGTTAAATTAACCAACCTAATAAATGCCGCTTTCAGAATGAAGTATGTACCCAGCCTTTGGAAAGTTGCGGAGGTTATCATGGTACCCAAGCCAGGGAAACCACCACATGAAGCATCGTCATACAGACCGATCCCATTACTGCCTGTTATGTCGAAGCTGTTTGAGAAACTCTTGCTTAAAAGACTTAAACCACTCATAGAAGAAAGAAAAATTATTCCTAATCACCAGTTTGGATTTAGAAATAAGCATTCGACGATCGACCAAGTCCATAGAATAACCAACATTATAGAGAAATCGCTAGAAGAGAAAAACATTTGTGCTACTATCTTTCTTGATGTAGCACAAGCATTTGATAAGGTTTGGCATGAAGGCTTAATACATAAGCTCAAGCTTTTCCTTCCAAAACAATATTCAGATATCCTCCATTCATACATAACAGAAAGATACTTTAGAATCAAGCAAGAAGAAGCGTATTCAGATCTTATAGAAATTAAGGCTGGAGTACCACAAGGAAGTGTTTTAGGACCTGTCCTATATTTACTGTACACATGTGATATTCCAGAGTTAGAAAACAATACCATAGCCCCTTTCGCCGACGACACTGCCATTCTAGCAGTAGGAAAAAGCAATGAAGAAGCAACCAACAAGCTACAAACAGCTATCAACAGTATCTATGACTGGACGAAGAGATGGAAAATTAAACTTAATGAAACTAAATCAGTTCATATTAACTTTACAAACAAAAGGATAGCACATATTCCAGTCAGAATAAATAATAACCTTATACCACACTCAAACGCAGCAAAATACTTAGGTATAACCTTAGATGCCAAACTTAGATGGAAAGTGCATGTTAAAAAGAAAAGAGAAGAACTGGGGCTAAAATATAGAAAAATGTACTGGCTTATTGGAAGAAACTCCACTCTGTCTCTACATAATAAGCTTATGTTTTATAAGCAGATACTCAAACCTGTATGGACTTACGGTATCCAACTGTGGGGATGCACCAAGGCAAGCAACTTAGCAATTATTCAAAGATTTCAAAACAAAGCACTAAGGAACATCGTAGATGCCCCTTGGTACATTCGCAATAGTGACCTCCATAAGGACCTGGAAATGGACACTGTTGACCAGACTATCAAGAAATTAGCCAGGAGTCATGAAGAACGACTCCATCAACATGACAATGTCGAAGCTATCCAGCTCCTTGACAACACCGCGTTAGAAAGAAGACTTAAAAGGATCAAGCCGTTTGAGTTAGTTTAGTGTTTTTAGTGCAAAAGCACTAGTGTGTGCACGTTAAATTTTAGTGCGATCCGTCCTACAGAACCTAAGGAACGCTGATGAGTATACCTTAGTTTTAAGTTTCAAACCCTATTAGATTACGTTAGAATTATATTGCTCATTGGTCACTGTTGACCAGATTGTAATACACTAAATACCTTCACGGGTGTTTATTAAAAAAAAAAAAGTTGAACTTGGCAGATGAAGACATCTGTCGATACTGCCAAGAAGAGGAGGAGACCGCATTTCATGTCCTATGCCAATGCGAAGGCCTTGCAAGGACGCGGTAGCTAGTAGGTACTGGGAGAGGAGAAACCGGCTGCTCCAAGTTATGCGGAGTGGCCACTATCAAGGCTATTAAGTCTCATTAAGAGGGCAGGGCTGGACAAGGTTCTCTAATCCTATTCTTGAGATAATGGGTGGTCACAATAGATCTGCAAAGGTCGCAGTGAAACAGGCTAACAGCCAACCCAATAAACATCTAATCTAAAAATCTAAGGAGGATTACTTTAAAGGGGACAATAAAGATATTGATGAAAAAATAAAGATTTTAAGAATGTGCCACGTACTTTTAGTAAAAAAAAAATAAAATAAATTTTGAAAAATTATTCTAACGGTTTAAATTGAAATCTCCAACTCCAGCTAAGATTGGTAAGTGGTTTCTCTACTGGCAAATTTGTGCCCAGCTCAGCCGTAGAGGGTAAGTACAAAAGTGTGAGTCGCGCCACTGATTTAAACGGTGCAAATCGGAAACCCCTGATGTTCCAGGCACTGACCTATCTTACTGGAGATAAATAATGAATTTAAGTATCTTAATTAAAAAAAAAAAAAAATTGATTGAATAACAAATATGGTGAGTGGGTGATTGGCTGAGTAAGACAACAAAATTAGATCTATCTATATATTTGACAATAATATAAACCCAACGGTTCAATAACAATCTCTGAAAAATAATGAAAAATAAGCGTTAAAGAACAAATAATCAATAATGATACCGCTAATTACTGGCGTATAAAATAAAAGAGTGATCACCCAGCACAAAAAAAAAATTACTAAATAGTTAGTACCTAAAAAATGCAAACTATAAATTGTTACATCCGCTTAAACAAAATTACAATGTCTTGAACTTAAAATTAAATTTTGGCTTATCTGTTAGATGATCTTCTCTGACGCAGAGGATCTTGTAGAGAGGCTAACTGTACTAGCCAGTCCAAAAAAAAAAACAAATTACTCGCCAGATCCAAAAACAAATGTTCGCCAGGTCCAAAAACAAATGTTCGCCAGGTCCAAAAACAATTTACTCGCCAGGTCCAAAAAAACAATTTACTCGCCAGGTCCAAAAACCCCTTTTATATTAAGATTAGGGGTTAAGCAGCCAATCTGCGATGTTATTTCGCTAACACCCTGTAGCAAATTTCGTGTTTCTAAATCGGATGTCCACGCTTCTTCGTAACGAACTCTCTTAGTAATCACACGAAGAAAAGCACCATTTAATTAAATCCCAAGAAATATGGAGTTATCTACGCCTACTCAAAAATACCACAATAGGAATAAACACAAATGAGGCTTAGATAAAAATACTGAAGTGAAATTCAAAATCCCGTACGGATGGCTTAGAAATTGCCAGATAAGAATGTTCAACTTCACAAAATGGCGTTGCTTAATTCGGTAATAGCACTAAATTGTTCGTTCAACTGTTGAAACGCAAAAAGAAGCCACACATCACGCTAATTCACGCATACGCTTCTCGCAATGACACTTGAGAGTAAAGAAGGGGAAATTGTGTGTTCTGTTGTGCAAAAACGGCTTTGCTAGATATTAAATTGATTTAAGAAATGATGTTGAAATTAAATCGAATCCTTTAAACTAAATGTATTATTAATGTCACAAGAAATCAATGCACTTGTTTGCCTAATTTTAGATTTTCGCTATTAGCTTAAACAGTTAAAGCACCGGTACGTTTTCGAACTAAACAATCGAATTACTCTCTCTACGGGTCAAGGCGATACGATACCTACTACAACTGACCGGAACCCGTTAAAAGGCTAGCAATCGCGATAAAACACTTAACTTTACTTTTAAATATATGGAAGCTGATTTATGCACGTGACAAATGAGTTGATTATTAATCCATTTGTCGCCCGTTTACTTTTTTTAGATATATATCCCCTTGATTTTGTATAAAGTAGTACTTTCACCCCTAAAATCCCAGTTTTGTATCGCATCAGTCAAAATTTTATCTAAAGTAAAATATTCGTATTACACACATCTGAGGGGGATTTGTTTAAAGGGGGAAAAACAGATATTGATGAATAATTAAAGATTTTAAACAGTTCTGAACATACCTCGTATATATCTATTTCTGCACTTGGTAAAAGAAATGGTAAAGCTCGTAAATTCGTATTTTCATCGTAGCTCTGAATTAATATTGTGTCATATAGCGAATAAAACGATTTAAAGTAAAGTAACGAAGGAGACACTTATAAAATATTTTTATAGGAGAGACGACCAATTCAGTGTTCTCTTGAAAACTGATCAATATTGTGGAAAAACCTGTATAGCTTTAAATTGCCGCGAACATAGCGGAGGGTGAAAATTGTTAAGAAATTCGAGTAAATTAGGTTAAGAGGATTTGCGAAAGTTAATTTTAGTAAGTAACTAAACCAGTTTTGCGGAATTTAGAGTTGATATTTTTACGCTGCGAGATAACGAAGTTCTCTAATTTCCAACTTTTTCACATCCCATTTAATCTTATATAGCGAAGCTAAATAATTTAGTTTTTGAGGTAAGCTGACATTATAAATGCCTAGATGAGTAGTTATATGAAGTTGTGAGTTAAAGCTGTTTAATTAAAAAAAGATAGTTTTCTAACTCCCCTTAATACAATATATTCAACAAGAGTCATTTTATGGTTTGCTTAGATTTAACTTTAGGAAAAACTCGATGGATTTGAATATTTAATTTATAGTGTAGTTACATTACAATTTAATTATTTCTAAAAAATATACCTGAAACACATTTGCATCTCTTTTTAATGTAGGCGCGGAAATAAAGCACGACCCACCAAATTTTTTGCAGTACCATAAATCGAAATTCGATTTTTTTGCATTCAATTTGTGAGAGCTTCAGGAAACTTTTGATCATGTGCCACGTACTTTTGATCTAATAAAAGAATTAAAAATAAAACAATAAATTTTGAAAAATTAATCAATTACTTTAAATAGAAGTTCAACTCCAGCTGAGATCGGTAAGTGGTTTCTCTACTGGCAAATTAGTGCCCAGCTCAGCCGTAGAGGGTTAGTACAAAAATAATAGTAAGTGCGCCACCGATTTGAACGGTTAAAATCGGAATCCACCGTTGTTCCAGGCACTGACCTTTCTCACTGGAGATAATTGAATACATTAAGAATCTTAATCAAGGTTAATTGAGCTGCAAGTTTAAGAACGTTAAAGTGAGCTAAATAAAACAAAATATCTTCAAAACTAGACCCTCCTTTAATGATCCAAAATTACTGTGGTTGATCTAAATTACAAGTTCTATACACTAGCGCAGAACAATGGTATAAATATGAAAGTAAAGAAAAGATTAACTGAGATTTGTGATCACACGCATGACTTAAAATTAAAATCTACAATTAACGACTTAAATCTACAAGTTACAATGGCTTATAGCTTATCTGGTAATCCTGTAGTCGATTTCCTTCAGTCCTTGGCTTCAATTGCTTCACAACTAAAAGGCCTGAACCAAAAATTATCTAGGCCTGTACCAAAAATTAGGCCCGTACCAAAAATTAGACCTGTACCAAAAATTAGGCCTGTACCAAAATTTAAGCCTGTACCAATAACAAATTAGGCTTGCTCCAAACAAATAAGCCCGTACCAAGAACAAATTAGGCTTGCTCCAAACAAATAAGCCCGTACCAAGAACAAATTAGGCTTGCTCCAAACAAGAACCCTAATGTACTAGGGTTTTCCTCTAAAATCGTGTCACTCCAGACTGGTAAAAGAGTGTAGTAACGAATTCGTTGCTAACTGTACTGATACGATCTACCACCGACGCACTAGGGCTGCAACTCGCCGGACTTGTATGGTAGCTAATTAACTGAACAACTCGCTGACTGTACCGTGATCTATCCTCAGAAGATTTCATAAAATCCCAACACGCGGTTTGTCCATTGAATCACTCCAAAAATAACTACAGAATCTAACTCCAACAACGATTCGAATGGACAATAAGGTTTAGTTTCAAAAATCCAAAATCAATTGTTACGGATGCACCGTGATTTAAAACTTAAACCGAAAAATGTTCTGACTTCCTCAAACAAATGCTCAGGTCGAAAGCAAATAGCAAAATGGCCGAGACAATTCGCTTTCTTTCGACGAAATATGACAACCCGAAGATGGCCTCTAACCGTTTAATTCTCACCTCCTAAACTACTGTACGACCAGTAAGAGAAGAAGTGACAGCCAGCGGTTTACAAACGTCAGCGGTAATAATTTAATAACAACAAATCTTATTACTTGTCATAGTAACACCATAATTCTCAATATGTACCCAATTTCTCGTTCGTCCAATCTTTAATATGTCAGATGCCAATATAACGAATCACCTGACTGTAGACAACAACATACTGAGTTTTACGACCAGAAAAAAAAAGAAGAGTTTGTCAGTCAGTTGATTATAAGCGAAAGTGACAGTAATTTTAAAGTAAACAACAACAATATTTTGTGACCTGAAAATAATAAATAGACGGTGATTCAAAGTAATATTAGTAACAATTTGTGGCCAGAATATAACAAATAAACGGTGATTACCTACGAACAACCAAGAATCAGCTTATTTTCAATTCTGAATGCTACGTTTAACCCTAATTCTGGTGTAATCGTACAGTGAGTAGATACTAATGTTATCTTTTAGAAACTATTATTCTTAGAGCAAATTTAGCCCGTGACACATGTGAAAATGAAAAAAAAATTGCATTAGAAAATTGCAACTACATTTGAAAGAAAATAGATTGTACATTAAAATGCTTTGTTATTTGTTTTTTGGAACTAAGTTCCTTGCGGCAGGCTTGGACGAGATAGGGATTTTGCTGCGTGACTGAACTGAAAAAAATGTGATAGTAAAACCGTAACGAAAAACCGTTAAATGAGACGTGCATCAAACGCATTCTAGAAGTTATTATACGTAGCATTGGTGGTTCATTGGTAGAATGCTCGCCTGCCACGCGGGCGGCCCGGGTTCGATTCCCGGCCGATGCAATTTTTTTTTTGTATATATCTCTTAACTTTTACCTTTTTTTGTTAAAGTAATATGAGATATAATTTTTTAAAATCTTGATATAGTTGAAAGTAGTTAGGAAAGGTGAGAAAAAATAAATTTATACATTACTCTTTAAAGCTCACTTTGAATTTTAAAGAAGCTTCTTTCTTAACGCCAAGATTTCACTGATTTTGATATATTGACCGTTAAATGAGACGTGCGTAGGCGTTACAGTCGTATACACAAGCGAGTAGTGTTATGTGTCGATTCTACATAAGCCGAAGGTACTTCGTTCTTACCTGGTGTCCGACGACACCATTTTAGCTTGTTAGAAATCAAACTGTACCTCTACATAATCTTAAATATAGCCAAATAAACCGTTTTTGAAACATAGTTTTGTTGTTGGGTAAAAATTTTGTTGGTCTGCATAATTTTCCTTATATAAAATATGTTAAATGATACAATTTTATTCTTTCCTATATCATTTACGATTAAGTGCAAACTTTCTCTAGAGAAAAGCCGGATTGGACAGAAAAAAAGCTTGAAAAGATAAAAGAGGAAGTTGTTTGCTTTGGTGAACTTTCGATCATATTGAGTGGCTCTTTTGCAAAGTAATCGTTCTTAACTTTAAAACTAATAGGGCCTTGAAAGATGGATTACTTGTGTAAATATTAGAGAATTTTTGTGAAGATGGTTTCAATAAAACGTTTATTAAATCTCCGTTGAATTGTTTATAACTAATTAATAGCTTTTTTAATTTAAAATATAAATTATAGATATAAATCTGTTAACGAATGTTAAATTGTCAAGAGGGTTGTCTTAAAAACAATAAGTGGTTGCTTCTATGGCTTGTTATATAGAAATTTCACTTAAGTTCCTAAAAACGATTGACATTTTAGGTTTCTTCTTCATCATTACTTCTTTCGTTTTAATCCGATATGTTTAGCATCATTTGGAGCTCTTCCTGTCATATTGAGCTCTAACTTTTGTACCATCTTTTGGGTGGTTTCCCTACCGCTCTTTGCGTATTTGGTTTTTACGACTTTGCCCACTTTGCCCATCTTTCTTCTGGTATCCTTTCTACAAGGTCTCTCCAACACCGCTTGCGTGTTCTAACCCATTTTACCACATCCTGTATTACCAGTTCATCCTTGTTGCCCTGGCTTCTTATTTTATCCCTGAGTGTTACACCCTTGATGGTTCTTAATATTTTCATTTCGATGGACCCACTTTGCCCATCTTTCTTCTGGCATCCTCTCTACATAGTCTCGCCAACATCGCTTGCGTGTTCTAACCCATCTTACCATATCCTGTATTCTCAGTTCCTCCCTGATGTCCTGACTCCTTATTCGATCCCTGAGGGTTATACCCTTGATGGTTCTTAATATATATTTTCATTTCGGTGGTTCTTATTACTCCTTTCGTTTTTGATGTTACAGATCTGGTTTCGGTTGCCTATGTTAGTATAGGTCTTACGCATGTTTTGTATATTCTCATCTTGCTCTTTGCAGCCATCATTTTGTTTCGCTATATGATATCTCGCAGGTATCCGCTGACTCTTGTTGCTTTTAGGGCTTGTGTTTTGGTTTATCTCTCACTTGATACCTCTACTCCCAGGTAATTGAATCTTCTCACTTGCTGAATTATTTTGTTGTCGACTGCCAGTTTACACCTTATGGGTTCTTTGAAAATAACCATTGGCTTTGGTATTTCTGTTGCGATGCTTATGTTAAGTTTATGTGCTGGCACTTTCATCTGTCGATGTAGATCGTCTTTATTCTCTACTAAGGGTATGGAGTCATCTGCAAAACGTAGTACTTTAATGGCTCGATTACCCATTCTGTATCCAGCGTTGACTTTTTAAATGAGTTGGTCCATGACGATGTTGAACAGGGTAGGATAAGGCTGACTCCTTCTCGTATGCCCCTATTGATTCCTACTTCCTCAGACAGTCCTTCGTTGATTTTTATTCTGGTACTACTGTTGCTATTCAGTTCCTGTATGATTCTTTGGTACCTGTAATCGATATTGTTTTGATCCAAAATCTTAATTAAATCATCTTATAGCACCCTATCAAATGCCTTGGTCAAATCAACAAAACAGATTTGGATTTGTTGAACTTTATCTATTTTTCTATCACCGTTGATTAATTGGATCTAAATCCTTGCTATTCTTCGGATAATGGCACCTTTTTCATGATTCTGTTGCAATGTTTCGCTTCCAAATAAGCTTTAGTATTTGGGTAACTAAATTTTCTTTAATAAGAAATTTAACCTAAAATTCTATATAAATATGAATAAAGGTACTAAACCTTATTTTAATAAGTACTAATAATATAATCTTTAATGAAATCATTCAAGGTTTAAACAGGTGTAATGTTAAACGTTTATTGTTAATTTTAAAATTAACTGCGCGCTGGAATTTATGGAACTATGAACGATAAACTTTTATGTTTATAACGGCTTTTTAAAGAAATTGGTTTCATGAAGATACAAATATATAACCTAAAACGACTAATTGTAAGAAAACAGCAAATAACGTTGATATTAAGGTTATTAAACCGAGTTAATGACCTATTTTAGATTGTTATTTATTTTATTTTATATTAGTTTTACAAGTAAGCACAGTATTTTAGTTAATCACTGATATTACCTATAAATATTTGTAATATGTATTTAATTAAACAGTAATTAAAAAGTTTGTTTGTTTGGATGTTTGTTCATCAATCACGCCGAAAATACTAAACGGATTTTTATGAAATTCTGTATACAGATAAAGGATAAGCTGGCAAGGTTATAGGATACTTTTTATCCACTGGGATAAAGCAAGAATCAAATGCTAAGCAATCAAAGCAAAGGTCACTGCCAATTGCGACAACATCTCTTTAGGATGAAATTAACAGAATCGCCGCTATGCAGAGGCTGCGAACAAAAAGAGGAAACAGTAGAACACATAATGTATGACTGCTCTGCTTTTTCTGAAATCAGAAGATCCGTGTTGGCTTACACCAGCCGATATCAGGGAGATCCCCCTCGGGAGCCTCATCACCTATTTTAAATCACTAGGCCTGGTAACAGCCTGAGGTGAGGATATCCCTACACACGGGAGGATGCACAATGGGTCATATGTGGCCTCAGTGCTGGCTGAGCACTAGCTCGCCCCTTCCCAAATTTCCAGATCCAGATCAGAAGCAAATCCTTGAGGAATGTGCACAATGTCGCACAAGCGCGTTGTTGAGGTTCTAAAAGAAAGCCTGTAGGACATCCGTAGCAATGAGGCTATGATGGGAGGTGTTATTGTTGTACCTACTAGCTGGGATTTTCGGCAAAATTTTCCAGTAATCGAGTTGTCCCACGTAGAAAAACTCCACTTTACTCGGAATATGCGTGCAGAACTTTACAATGATACAGACTCAGATGCGTTTGCAGTAAGGTACTGGAGATCGAAAATAATCCATCCGGAGGGCAAAATCATTCTCACTAACGAATTTTGTCATCCAGTAGCTACTAAAGAAGAACTACTTTCCAATGTATTTCCCGATTTAACAAATAATTTAAATAATGAGGAGTGGTTGTTTGAGAGAGCAGTGGTGTCGTCCCATGGAGTTTCTCAACTCATTAGAATCCAGTTTTTTTGATGCGTAATCTTGATGCCCCTCGATTGTGGAACGGTACAAGATTACAAATCAGCAAACTGGGAAGAAACATTGTGCGAGCAACAATACTCACGGGGCAGCTAAAGGCGAAAGCTTGTTGATTCCCCGCATACCCATTATACCCCACAGGCTGTTTCAAAAAGTTTGCCAAAGATTGGGCAACCACAAAACTAGAACCACAGCAATGTACCCTCAGTCTGATGAAATTGTGGAACGAATGTCAGAGGAATTGGGATCGACATATTCCACAATTCCTAATGATAATTCGATCGGCCATTAATGATTCAACAGGCTAAACACCTGCGAAGATAGACTACCATGAGACTTGGTGATTGGTTGTAAACCTGGTAAACAAGTAGTTCATGAGGAATATTTCGAATCAAATGGAGAATATGCACAAACTGATGGGATAAAGAGGTAATATGACATGCTGACAATGGAAAACAATTACCAAGTTGAAGATTTAGTGTGGCTCTATAACCCCTGACGGCGTCAGGGCATTTGTCCCAAATTACAGAAGAACTAAGAGGGTCCATAAACCACCAAGAAAAATACTAACAATGTCATTTATTGGATCGTGAAAATTTCCAGAGGGAAACCCGTCGTGGTCCATCATAGAATTTACAATTAATAAAATCTCACTTTGAACTTTACTGTTAGCACCTCCGCATTTGGGTCGACGCCCGTTATGGTCGACTCGATTCCAGTCCCGTACATCTCTCTCCTCCATTCAGGTTCCATTTTAATACAATTTTCCTTTTGGCAAAAAATGCAAAAAAAAATACTTAATTAATCAATATTAAACAGAGACTATAAAAAAATTATCCATTATGATACAATATGATACCAACAATATCCTTTTTTCATGGATTTAACGAAATAAGGGTTGATTGAAAACTTTCTGCATGCTAAGGTAACGCGCCAGTGAATATTCTGCACAAACAATTCGGATATGTGGCCCAGGGCTAAATGGCATAAATTAGATTTTCCAAACTTGGGTAAATACCTTCAAAACTGTTTTGTTGTTTTTACTTTGAAGCATTGTTTGTAGTAAATTAAATTAACGCTATTCTTTTAATAGAACTAACTGAAGGAAATACAATACCTTTAACTATAGTTACTACTCCCCTATAGGCATCTTAAATTTCAATTTAATTTATAAACCTAAAACTGTGTATAGATAAAAATATACGAGGACCACTTTTTATACTTGAAATCTTAGCAAACCACAGCGCCATCTGACGTTTCTATTTGAAAATTTGATATTTTTAAACATAACTTTCTTGAGAACAGAATTTTTTATAATGATTTAAAACGTGTGTATCTATTATTTAGTTTTGTAAATTCCTAATAGATAGAGCAGTTAATATCTCATATATTTAAACGACCATTTCCTAATTAATCAAGTACTATGACTCCACCGTAAGGAGGCGCAGTAAATATCTCATATAGTTAAATAAGCAATTCTAATTTAATTATGTACTATGACGCCACCGCAAGGTGGCGTAGTTTATATCTTACGTATTTAAACAGGAATTCTTAATTAAATCAGTACCATGACGCCTCTTTACGATCTAGATATTTCAATTGCAATAGACCAGGATAGTATGACTTAAGTTGTGAATCCAACACAATGACACACTTAAAAGGAAGAGGACTCCAACGGTAGCTAGAGGGTTTGCGATAAAGAATGGCAGGGGAGATAACAGAGTCCTAACAATGATCGCAAAGATAAACGAGAGGAGTACATCATAATAGACACGGGATCGGAGCTAAACTTGATTATGGAAGATTACGTAGAACTTATTGACACCAGGAAGAAGAAAGTCCTAGTGGCATTCGACTGTAGGACAATCTACTGTAAACCTACAGTTGGGAAAGTTATATTATCATGTAAAGCGGTGGTAGTCAAAAACTTGCCATAATCATTCATCGTCGGAATGAGAACACTACGGAATTAAGGAGCTATAATTAATTTAGGAATACGACATGTAATATTTAAGATAAGTAGCAAAGAATATGTAATACCTCTAAATGACGAGACAGGAGGTTAGAACGAAACCGCAAAAGAGGGCTAACTGGATTAGAAAACTTTTAAGGTAAATACAAGCAAATGTACCTGGAACAGTGGAAAAGAGACATTCAGAGAATATTGTCCAGGATAAATTAAAATACACCGATAGAGAGTCTCTTCAGTACGACACTGATAAAGCTAGACAAAGAGGTCGGAAAAGATAAAGAATCAAATGAAGAAAACATGATCATTCCCACTCCGAAAACATCAGATGTCAAAAGGAACTACCAAGAGTTATAATAAAAGAAGTCAAAATCTGTCAGTCCAACGAATAAAGGAATACCTTATAAGGGATAACTTTAAGAATTTGACAATGAAAGGTGTAGTAGTGGAACCTACAGAAATAGAGCAGGTAAGCACATTATCAGGTGAAGCTGTATAAGAACAGTACATTGACTAACCTAGATGAAGAAACAACAAGTTCAGGGACAGAGGTTTGTATAGTGCTTCTCACGCACGAAGTAGATCAATTGAAGAAGATGATTTTAACCTTTGACACATAAAGAACAAGAAATTTAACTGAAAAAGTTATCTTCCAGTATTGAGACGTGTTCTCCAAAACCACTCCAACAATATGAAAAACCCATCTATCTGAACATCGAATAATACTTGAGGAAAACACTTCTATGAAGAGTAAAGCTTATAGAGTGTCTCAGAAGGAGACATTTGATGAACAGATCAAAGAAATGTTAGAACATGACAATATAAGACCAAGTCACTTCCAGTTGGCAAATTCGGTTATGCTAGTAAAAAAGAAAGATTGAGGAACAAGATTTTTGGTGGACTACAGAAAACTTAATGAAATTACTAAGAAATCGAACTACGCCCTCCCTCAGATAGATAACATTCCGACTTATTTGGAACGAGCAAAATATTTCTTGATACTTGATATGTTTAGCGGGTACTGGCAAGCACCAATAGACGAGGAATTGAAACAATACAGCAAAATATAAAACTAATAAATTCATATGTAGGTTAAAACTGTATTTTTACTAAATTAAGTAATAAGACGACACCGTAAGGTGGCGGAGAAGATATCTCATATTTAAACGACAATTTCCTACTTAATCTAGTTCTATGACTCCACCGTAAGTGGCGCAGTTAATATTTCATATATTTAAACTTGCATTTCTTACTTAATCAAGTACTATGATGCCACTGTAAGATGGCGCAGTTAGTATCTAACATATTTACACATTTACGCTGCATTTTTACTAAATTAAGTAGTAAGATGGCGCATTTAGTATCTCATATATAAACGAGCATTTTTTTCTTAATATTATGACGATAGCGTAAGTTGGCACAGTCGATATTCTTCCATTAATTTTACAAAAGTTTTGTTTAAACTTCAGTGATAAGAAAGTCAACCCTTACTAAATCTTATGTTGTTTTTCGTATACATGAAATATTTATTTTTTTATGTTGGTACTAGATTTTTTAAAAATATTCTAAAACTTTTAGGTCACATAGAAATAAAATTCCTTTCTATATAAAATCTACATCCCCTTGTAGCATAACATTTCACGTTCTTATGCAATTTCTTCCTTCACTTATATTCGGTGTTTATTTCAGGATATAAACTGATGGTGAGGAAGCGCCTGGACGGATACGAAGTATATTGTGGGCTTTAGTTTTGATGAACTGCTCTAGGGGTCGACAATGAATTTAAATGAATGTATTATGGAACAAAGACGGAGACGGATTGTCTTTTATGCCGGGTAAGTGATTTACAGCATTTTGTACGTATTTTGTATATTAGATTATTAACTTTTTTTATCTATACACGAAACGTGAGAATTTTTTTTTTTTTTTGAAAAGTACGCCTATGAATATTCAATGTGGATCATGACACGAACCTCCCCTGTGTGTCAACTGCACCTTTTTCGCATCCCCAGCGTGAATATGTAGTAATGAGCATGGTCCTGTTTTCATAACTAGGCATATTCATTTAGCCCAATTGTTCTAATTTGCACAGAGAATTGCTGAGTTAATACCGGCCTCTGCTTACTGATGTCATAAATTTATATATTGTCTCTATGGGTAAATTAAGATCAGAATATAACATGAATGGCCACCCATCATTAAACCATGCTAAATAAAACGATAACAGAAAAAAGCAGAAGATTTTAAGTCCCTACATCACAGGTTTAATGAAAATAAAGATGTACTCATCTATACATACAGGGTATTTCATTAAGAATAGCTAGCGGCTATCTCTCAGAAACTACTAGGTATAGAAAGTTTAGGAAATATTTTTATAAAAGCGACCATGAGAAAATTTCGCAATTTACCACAAAAGCGCGCAATCGAAAGTCTAATTTTAAAATATTCAATCTCTTCGAAAAGGCTAATTATCGGGAATAAAAATTCCCATCAACAGGCCCTCAAAAGTATGCACAAAAAAAGAAATAACATTCAAAAATGTGGAATTAAAGCCGACTATTCCCGTTTGCAGTTAGAGGGACAACATAACTTATAGACCGGTTTCGGCCTGTTGGGCCTCGTCAGTATAAGGTATATGTTGTCGTCAGCGAGCTTAAGGCATAATCACTGACTGAAGAATGTACTAACATCGCGACGTATTTATAGACACAGAGTGGTGGAAATGTTTTAAGAAATAGTGGTACGGAAAAAATCCTTACTAAATCAAGTACTATAACGCCACCGTAAGATGGCGCAGTTGATATCTTGATATCTTTTATTTACACATATTTTTACTAAATTAAGTAGTATGACATTACCTTAAAGTGGCATATATATGTATAAATTTATATATACACAGGAATTCTCACTTATCTTAGTACCATAACGCCACCATAAGGTGGCGCAGTTGATATCTCATATATTTAAACGTGCAACTTTTCGATTTTAATGCGTTTCTTTTCTGACTATCATATTTGATGAAAATTAAAGCACCTTCTAACATAATTTCGAAAGTTGGTGAAAAAGTTAGATAAACATTCAAAATTGTATAAGAAATAGTGTCCTTGAATAAATTCATGAACTTCTTTAGGATAAAATTTTACTTTTTACTCCGGTATTACAGTTTTCAACCACATTAAAGACTTTTATAGCTGTCAGTGCAATCATAACTAGAAACAAAGAAAAATTTTAAAGGGTAAATATTCTTAAGGATGGCTATGTATATGGAGAGAAAAATTTGATTACTGATTTGAAAACAGTTTTAAAAAATAAAGATAAAAATAGTTATCGCAATCGATAGTAAAGAAAATTTCCCAGCTTTTCTTAGTGACAGTTTGATTTGCTTTAACAAGTTGGAAAAACACTTAAAGGAAACCTTATTGCAATTCTATAGCGAACAAATATAATTCCAATCTAAAGATTGGAAAGAAAGGAAATTTTTACAGCTTCTTTTCAATTTTGTTTCTAAATAAATTGTGGTTGACGTATTGTAGGTTTCCTTATGTTTATTTAATGATTTTGTATTTAAAATAATATTATTGTATACACATTGTGTTTTCCTAACTTTTATACAACGAAACATCATAAATATATACACAGACTGCCGACAAGCACTACTGACCTTGAATAGACCACGTTCCACTTCAAGTTTAGTACTAGAATGTCAACAATCTCTAACTGAAGCTAGCCAGAATAACGTGATCAGTCTCAGCTGGATCAAAGGACCTGGGAACTCTAAAGGCAACCGCATTGCGAACAATTTAGCAAGGAGGGCTGTGGGCTACAAATATGTTAGCCCTCGCCCATCTACCAAGCTAACATTGTCCGCAGTCGTGGACCTTATCAAACAGCACTCTCACCAAAACTTTATACAGTACTGGGATGAAACAACGAACTGTAGACTGGCCAGGGAGGAAACAGCAAGAAAATTTAAGGCATTGACCAGACAAAATCTCCGAAGAGCTATGGGAATCTTAACAGGGCACTTCGAATTGCTACAACATCTCTTTAGGAGGTTGCAAACAAGAAGAGGAAACAGTAGAGCATATAATGTATGACTGCTCTGCTCTTTCGGAAATCAGAAGGTCCTTATTGGGAGAGTACTGGCTTACACCAGCCGATGTCAGGGAGATGCCCGTCGGGAGCCTCATCACCTATTTTAATTCACTAGGCTTGGTGACAGCCTGAGGTGAGAATATCCCTACAATACGGGAGGATGCACAATGGGTTATATGGGGCCTCAGCTAACATTGTCCGCAGTCGTGGACCTTATCAAACAGCACTCTCACCAAAACTTTATACAGTACTGGGATGAAACAACAAACTGTAGACTGGCCAGGGAGGAAACAGCAAGAAAATTTAAGGCATTGACCAGACAAAATCTCCAAAGAGCTATGGGAATCTTAACAGGGCACTTCGATTTGCTACAACATCTCTTTAGGAGGTTGCAAACAAGAAGAGGAAACAGTAGAGCATATAATGTATGACTGCTCTGCTTTTTCGGAAATCAGAAGGTCCTTATTGGGAGAGTACTGGCTTACACCAGCCGATGTCAGGGAGATGCCCGTCGGGAGCCTCATCACCTATTTTAATTCACTAGGCTTGGTGACAGCCTGAGGTGAGAATATCCCTACAATACGGGAGGATGCACAATGGGTTATATGGGGCCTCAGCTAACATTGTCCGCAGTCGTGAACCTTATCAAACAGCACTCTCACCAAAACTTTATACAGTACTGGGATGAAACAACGAACTGTAGACTGGCCAGGGAGGAAACAGCAAGAAAATTTAAGGCATTGACCAGACAAAATCTCCAAAGAGCTATGGGAATCTTAACAGGGCACTTCGATTTGCTACAACATCTCTTTAGGAGGTTGCAAACAAGAAGAGGAAACAGTAGAGCATATAATGTATGACTGCTCTGCTTTTTCGGAAATCAGAAGGTCCTTATTGGGAGAGTACTGGCTTACACCAGCCAATGTCAGGGAGATGCCCGTCGGGAGCCTCATCACCTATTTTAATTCACTAGGCTTGGTGACAGCCTGAGGTGAGAATATCCCTACAATATGGGAGGATGCACAATGGGTTATATGGGGCCTCAGCTAACATTGTCCGCAGTCGTGGACCTTATCAAACAGCACTCTCACCAAAACTTTATACAGTACTGGGATGAAACAACAAACTGTAGACTGGCCAGGGAGGAAACAGCAAGAAAATTTAAGGCATTGACCAGACAAAATCTCCAAAGAGCTATGGGAATCTTAACAGGGCACTTCGATTTGCTACAACATCTCTTTAGGAGGTTGCAAACAAGAAGAGGAAACAGTAGAGCATATGATGTATGACTGCTCTGCTTTTTCGGAAATCAGAAGGTCCTTATTGGGAGAGTACTGGCTTACACCAGCCGATGTCAGGGAGATGCCCGTCGGGAGCCTCATCACCTATTTTAATTCACTAGGCTTGGTGACAGCCTGAGGTGAGAATATCCCTACAATACGGGAGGATGCACAATGGGTTATATGGGGCCTCAGCTAACATTGTCCGCAGTCGTGGACCTTATCAAACAGCACTCTCACCAAAACTTTATACAGTACTGGGATGAAACAACAAACTGTAGACTGGCCAGGGAGGAAACAGCAAGAAAATTTAAGGCATTGACCAGACAAAATCTCCAAAGAGCTATGGGAATCTTAACAGGGCACTTCGATTTGCTACAACATCTCTTTAGGAGGTTGCAAACAAGAAGAGGAAACAGTAGAGCATATGATGTATGACTGCTCTGCTTTTTCGGAAATCAGAAGGTCCTTAATGGGAGAGTACTGGCTTACACCAGCCGATGTCAGGGAGATGCCCGTCGGGAGCCTCATCACCTATTTTAATTCACTAGGCTTGGTGACAGCCTGAGGTGAGAATATCCCTACAATACGGGAGGATGCACAATGGGTTATATGGGGCCTCAGCTAACATTGTCCGCAGTCGTGGACCTTATCAAACAGCACTCTCACCAAAACTTTATACAGTACTGGGATGAAACAACAAACTGTAGACTGGCCAGGGAGGAAACAGCAAGAAAATTTAAGGCATTGACCAGACAAAATCTCCAAAGAGCTATGGGAATCTTAACAGGGCACTTCGATTTGCTACAACATCTCTTTAGGAGGTTGCAAACAAGAAGAGGAAACAGTAGAGCATATGATGTATGACTGCTCTGCTTTTTCGGAAATCAGAAGGTCCTTATTGGAAGAGTACTGGCTTACACCAGCCGATGTCAGGGAGATGCCCGTCGGGAGCCTCATCACCTATTTTAATTCACTAGGCTTGGTGACAGCCTGAGGTGATAATATCCCTACAATACGGGAGGATGCACAATGGGTTATATGGGGCCTCAGCTAACATTGTCCGTAGTCGTGGACCTTATCAAACAGCACTCTCACCAAAACTTTATACAGTACTGGGATGAAACAACGAACTGTAGACTGGCCAGGGAGGAAACAGCAAGAAAATTTAAGGCATTGACCAGACAAAATCTCCGAAGAGCTATGGGAATCTTAACAGGGCACTTCGAATTGCTACAACATCTCTTTAGGAGGTTGCAAACAAGAAGAGGAAACAGTAGAGCATATAATGTATGACTTCTCTGCTTTTTCGGAAATCAGATGGTCCTTATTGGGAGAGTACTGGCTTACACCAGCCGATGTCAGGGAGATGCCCGTCGGGAGCCTCATCACCTATTTTAATTCACTAGGCTTGGTGACAGCCTGAGGTGAGAATATCCCTACAATACGGGAGGATGCACAATGGGTTATATGGGGCCTCAGTGCTGGCTGAGCACTAGCTCGCCCCTTCCCATATTTCCAGATCCAGATCATAAAATAGTGGGAAACTAATTATGTTGAGTTATATCTCAAGATTTTTTTAAAATTTACAATGAAAAGGAAGAATTAAATAACTATTACATCCAGCCGAACTCGAACCTGCTATCTTCACCTATGGCCGGTAACTCTTCTATACCTGGTTTCGTAGTTAGTTGGCAGCGTATAAGCAATGAGAATAAAGCTTAGTTGCCAGATTTAACTTAGAAAGACTTACTATTTTATTAACGCGCAATAGAAAGAGATATGTTTAAGTTAAATGGCAACCGTTGCCTAAAAACATGCCACTGAACGATCACTGGATGACAGAACAAACCGGTTGCCATTTAAACACATCTCTTTCTATTGCGCGTTAATAAGACAAAGATAGTAAGTCTTTCTAAGTTAAATCTGGCAACTAAGCTTTATTCTCATTGCTTATACGCTGCCAACTAACTACGAAACCAGGTATAACCCTCTCAGCCTTAGAATGATTATGGATGACTGTAAATTTAAAATAATAGATTTAGTAACATTTAAGAAAGTATTTTTTCACAAATAATTATTATTTTTTAAACCAGGTTAGTTTCGATAAAAAAAGAAAAGTTATCTTACAATCTCAACACATCAAAATATAATTTTTAGCCATTTTAATATCTTAAGAACAATAAAATGTACAAATAAACTGTGAAAGGCTTTCGCGGCCATTGTCTATTGTATCAATGGTTTTTGGGCTATTAGGCCGGCGTCGATTGTCTTGCTGACTTGACGTTTCGCCAACACGAGCGGTTGGCATCTTCAGAAGTTGCTTCCTGGTTGACAGTCTGCGACTTACTAAGCTTTGCGTGATAACAGCTCGTATTTATACGTCGGGAAGGAAGTGGGCGGGGCCACAGTTGCTTTCGATTCCAATCGGTTCTGGTCGGTGTTGTTCGTTAAGGGTAGAGTTTTCGCATTCTTTATTATCGGGACCCATGTTTTGTTAATCTTGACTGCTTCCTCTTTTTTATTAAAGTTGTTGGGGTGCTTCTCTATCTCTATGGCTTCTCTATAGAGTCTGGAATGGTATGCTGATGTAGTAGCGAGGACTTGGGTCTCCTCAAACTTAATCCGATGGTCGATAGTGAGGGAATGTTCCGCTACGGCGGATTTGTCTGTCTGCCCCAGACGACAATTGGCCTTGTGCTCTTTAATCCTGGTGTTGATCGAGCGTTTGGTGGTTCCTATGTACACGCTTCCACATGTGCACGGAATGCGGTAAATTCCCGAAGCCGACAGTGGATCTCTTCTGTCTTTTGCCGATCGAAGACATTCTTTGATTTTTCTCGTTGGTTTGAAAATAGTCTTCACATTTTTCTTTCTTAGCAATCGACCAATTCTGTCTGTCACTCCTGGAATAAAAGGCAGAAATGCTTTTGCCACTGGTTGGATTTGCTCATTTTCCTTGGGTCTACGATTTGTTGGTCCAATCGATCTTTTGATTTCCCGTTCTGCATAACCATTGGCCCTTAAAGCATCATGAATATGAGTTAGCTCTGCGTTTAGTGCCTCGGGTTCGCAAATTCTTCTTGCCCTTTCTGCTAAAGTTTTGATGACTCCATATTTCTGACATGGGTGGTGGTTGGAATCCCTATGTAAATATCGATCCGTATGTGTAGCTTTTCTGTACACTGTGTGGCTCAATGATCTTCCTTTTCGTGATAATAACACATCAAGGAACGCCAGCTTGTTGTTGTCTTCGATTTCCATCGTAAACTGTATCTTTTTATGGATGCTGTTAATGTGTGTTAGAAATTCTTGAAATTTATCCTGCCCATGGCTCCATATTACAAATGTGTCATCTACATATCTATACCAAACTTTTGGCTTGTATGGGGCACTGTCCAACGCAAGTTGTTCGAACTTTTCCATAAAGAAATTTGCTATTACCGGTCTGAGAGGGCTTCCCATTGCTACTCCTTCGATCTGTTCGTAAATCTTATTGTCCCATGAAAAATAAGTGGTGGTGAGGCAATGTTTAAACAAATTGGATATGTCCTCTGGGAATTTATCATCTATATGTTCCATTGCATTGCTTAGGGGCACTTTTGTAAAGAGAGATACTACATCAAAACTTACTAATATATCATTCTCTTCAAGAACTAAGTCTTTAATTTTTGAAATAAAATGGGTGGAATCTTTGACATACGAATCAGTAAGTCCGATGTATGGTTGCAGGAGTGATGACAGGTGTTTAGCCAAATCATATGTCGGTGAACCAATGGTGCTTACAATGGGACGCAGCGGAATGTTGGCTTTGTGTATCTTTGGCAAACCATAGAGTCTTGGTATAGCAGCTTCACTTTTACAAATTAATTTCTTTGTCTGTTCTTCTAGACTTGACTTCTTCACTAAGGTCTTTGTTGTTCTAATTACGCGTTGTGTTGGATCATTGCGTAACTCCTTGTAACTGCTAGGATCTAGTAAATCATTTATCTTTTCCTTATAATCTGCGTACAAACAAATTATTTTTTTGGCCCTTTACCAATTTTTTAAATTTACTCAATTCAGTACTATGACGCCACCGTAAGGTGGCGCAGTTGGTATCTCATATAAAGTACTTTGACGCCACCAGTTAAAACAATATTTTCACTTTTGTTTTACATCTTTTTCTGTAATTTTTGTTATCCTTATTTGTTATTAAAGATCACATAGAAGATTCTACATAAAACTATACAAAATCATTTCAAATACAATTAGAACAGTAAAAAAATATAAATGTAAATTGTTGATAAGTAGAATAATCCTATAAAAGTTAATCTTTTCTGGCAATTAAATGGGATCTCGGTTTCTTACAAATCGTATAAAAAAACAATCTCAAGATCGTTTGAATGCAAAACTTTCTGGCTCTCTCGTTTCGTATTCGGTGCTCGCTTTCGTATAATGGACCTTGTCAGAAACGTTCTCTCTTATAATAAAGAGCACAAATTAAAATTCATTTAGCACTAAAGAAAAAAAATATATTTTAAAATCGCGTAAAGCGAGAGAGGAATTCCCTTCTTTCTGAAGTTATCAGGATGCGAGAAACAAAAAGGGAGGAAGTTCCTTTGATCCTCTGAAAATTTGCCAGATTTTACTTTCCCACATTTTTACTTAATATGAATAGAGAACAGCAGTTTTTTTCAAAAGGTAATATGTATACAACATCTATTAGATGTTACTGACGGCTTAAACTGGATTTTTTAAATTATATATCTACGCTGAGGATCAGTTCATAACTTTCAAATTTTTTGATGGATTCATACAAAGCAATTGCTTATAGAACAAAAAAATTGTTTGTGGTTCTAGAATTAAGTGATAATAATTTAACAAAATGAACATTAAAAGACTGGAAAACCTTTGTTGTAAGTGTTCTCATCAACTCAATTTTCTTTGTTTCATAAACTTCGACAGCTTCTAGAAGCCCATCTTTGCCTTCCCCTTTCAATATTTTGTGAATAGAGGGAAGATCTAACAGGTATGTCATTGGTGCTGTTGGAGTGCCTAACTGTTGCAGATTGTGAACACCCATTATCTTTTGGAAAGGAATAGAGACATTGTCCAATTTTCTGCTTTATTTTGTTGTGTCCTGATCTAACAAAAATCTTGCTCAGGTTTTCTTGCATCTTCTAGAAGCCCATCTTTGCCTTTCCCTTTCAATATTTTGTGAATAGAAGGAAGATCTAACAGGTATGTCATTGGTGCTGTTGGAGTGCCTAACTGTTGCAGATCTATTGTGAACACCCATCATCTTTTGGAAAGGAATAGAGACATTGTCCAATTTCCTGCTTCATTTTGCTGTGTCCTGATCTAACAAAAATCTTGCTCAGGTTTTCTTGGATCTTCTAGAAGCCCATCTTTGCCTTCCCCTTTCAATATTTTGTGAATAGAAGGAAGATCTAACAGGTATGTCATTGGTGCTGTTGGAGTGCCTAACTCTTGCAGATCTATTGTGAACACCCATCATCTTTTCGAAAGGAATAGAGACATTGTCCAATTTTCTGCTTTATTTTGTTGTGTCCTGATCTAACAAAAATCTTGCTCAGGTTTTCTTGCATCTTCTAGAAGCCCATCTTTGCCTTTCCCATTCAATATTTTGTGAATAGAAGGAAGATCTAACAGGCATGTCATTGGTGCTGTTGGAGTGCCTAACTGTTGCAGATCTATTGTGAACACCCATCATCTTTTTGAAAGGAATAGAGACATTGTCCAATTTCCTGCTTTATTTTGCTGTGTCCTGATCTAACAAAAATCTTGCTCAGTTTTTCTTGCATCTTCTAGAAGCCCATCTTTGCCTTACCCTTTCAATATTTTGTGAATAGAAGGAAGATCTAACAGGTATGTCATTGGTGCTGTTGGAGTGCCTAACTGTTGCAGATCTATTGTGAACACCCATCATCTTTTGGAAAGGAATAGAGACATTGTCCAATTTCCTGCTTCATTTTGCTGTGTCCTGATCTAACAAAAATCTTGCTCAAGTTTTCTTGGATCTTCTAGAAGCCCATCTTTGCCTTCCCCTTTCAATATTTTGTGAATAGAAGGAAGATCTAACAGGTATGTCATTGGTGCTGTTGGAGTGCCTAACTGTTGCAGATCTATTGTGAACACCCATCATCTTTTCGAAAGGAATAGAGACATTGTCCAATTTTCTGCTTTATTTTGTTGTGTCCTGATCTAACAAAAATCTTGCTCAGGTTTTCTTGCATCTTCTAGAAGCCCATCTTTGCCTTTCCCATTCAATATTTTGTGAATAGAAGGAAGATCTAACAGGCATGTCATTGGTGCTGTTGGAGTGCCTAACTGTTGCAGATCTATTGTGAACACCCATCATCTTTTTGAAAGGAATAGAGACATTGTCCAATTTCCTGCTTTATTTTGCTGTGTCCTGATCTAACAAAAATCTTGCTCAGTTTTTCTTGCATCTTCTAGAAGCCCATCTTTGCCTTACCCTTTCAATATTTTGTGAATAGAAGGAAGATCTAATAGGCATGTCATTGGTGCTGTTGGAGTGCCTAACTGTTGCAGATCTATTGTGAACACCCATCATCTTTTGGAAAGGAATAGAGACATTGTCCAATTTTCTGCTTTATTTTGTTCTGTTGTGATCTAACAAAAATCTTGCTCAGGTTTTCTTGCATCTTCTAGAAGCCCATCTTTGCCTTTCCCATTCAATATTTTGTGAATAGAAGGAAGATCTAACAGGTATGTCATTGGTGCTGTTGGAGTGCCTAACTGTTGCAGATCTATTGTGAACACCCATCATCTTTTGGAAAGGAATAGATACATTGTCTAATTTTCTGCTTTATTTTGTTGTGTCCTGATCCAACAAAAATCTTGCTCAGGTTTTCTTGCATCTTCTAGAAGCCCATCTTTGCCTTTTCCTTTCAATATTTTGTGAATAGAAGGAAGATCTAACAGGTATGTCATTGGTGCTGTTGGAGTGCCTAACTGTTGCAGATCTATTGTGAACACCCATCATCTTTTGGAAAGGAATAGATACATTGTCTAATTTTCTGCTTTATTTTGTTGTGTCCTGATCTAACAAAAATCTTGCTCAGGTTTTCTTGCATCTTCTAGAAGCCCATCTTTGCCTTTCCCTTTCAATATTTTGTGAATAGAAGGAAGATCTAACAGGTATGTCATTGGTGCTGTTGGAGTGCCTAACTGTTGCAGATCTATTGTAAACACCCATCATCTTTTGAAAAGAAATAGAGACATTGTCCAATTTCCTGCTTTATTTTGCTGTGTCCTGATCTAACAAAAATCTTGCTCAGGTTTTCTTGCATTTTCTAGAAGCCCATCTTTGCCTTTCTCTTTAAATATTTTGTGAATAGAAGGAAGATCTAACAGGTATGTCATTGGTGCTGTTGGAGTGCCTAACTGTTGCAGATCTATTGTGAACACCCATCATCTTTTCGAAAGGAATAGAGACATTGTCCAATTTCCTGCTTTATTTTGCTGTATTCTGATCTAACAAAAATCTTGCTCATGTTTTCTTGCATCTTCTAGAAGCCCATCTTTGCCTTTCCCTTTCAATATTTTGTGAATAGAAGGAACATCTAATAGGTATGTCATTGGTGCTGTTGAAGTGCCTAACTGTTGCAGAGATCTATTGTAAACACCCATCATGTTCTGGAAAGGAATAGAGACATTGTCCAATTTCCTGCTTTATTTTGTTGTGTCCTGATCTAACAAAAATCTTGCTCAGGGTTTCTTACATCTTCTAGAAGCCCATCTTTGCCTTTCCCTTTCTATATTTTGTGAATAGAAGGAAGATCTAACAGGTATATCATTGGTGCTGTTGGAGTGCCTAACTGTTGCAGATCTATTGTGAACACCCATCATCCTTTGGAAAGGAATAGAGACATTGTCCAATTTTCTGCTTTATTTCGTTGTGTCCTGATCTAACAAAAATCTTGCTCAGGTTTTCTTGGATCTTCTAGAAGCCCATCTTTGCCTTTCCCTTTCAATATTTTGTGAATAGAAGGAAGATCTAACAGGTATGTCATTGGTGCTATTGGAGAGCCTAACTGTTGCAGATCTATTGTGAACACCCATCATCTTTTGGAAAGGAATAGAGACATTGTCCAATTTCCTGCTTTATTTTGCTGTGTCCTGATGAAACAAAAATCTTGCTCAGGTTTTCTTGCATCTTCTAAAAGCCCATCTTTGCCTTTCCCTTTCAATATTTTGTGAATAGAAGGAAGATCTAACAGGTATGTCATTGGTGCTGTTGGAGTGCCTAACTGTTGCAGATCTATTGTGAACACCCATCATCTTTTCGAAAGGAATAGAGACATTGTCCAATTTCCTGCTTTATTTTGCTGTGTCCTGATCTAACAAAAATCTTGCTCAGGTTTTCTTGCATTTTCTAGAAGCCCATCTTTGCCTTTCCCTTTAAATATTTTGTGAATAGAAGGAAGATCTAACAGGTATGTCATTGGTGCTGTTGGAGTGCCTAACTGTTGCAGATCTATTGTGAACACCCATCATCTTTTGGATAGGAATAGAGCACCTTGTCCAAGTTCCTGCTTTATTTTATTGTGTCCTGATGTAACAAAAATCTTGCTTAGGTTTTCTTGCAGCTTCTAGAAGCCTATCTTTGTCTTTCCCTTTCAATATTTTGTGAATAGATGGAAGATCTAACAGGTATGTCATTGGTGCTGTTGGAGTGCCTAACTGTTGCAGATCTATTGTAAACACCCATCATCTTTTGGAAAGGAATAGAGACATTGTCCAATTTCCTGCTTTATTTTGTTGTGTCCTGATCTAACAAAAATCTTGCTCAGGGTTTCTTACATCTTCTAGAAGCCCATCTTTGCCTTTCCCTTTCAATATTTTGTGAATAGAAGGAAGATCTAACAGGTATGTCATTGGTGCTGTTGGAGTGCCTAACTGTTGCAGATCTATTGTGAACACCCATCATCTTTTCGAAAGGAATAGAGACATTGTCCAATTTCCTGCTTTATTTTGCTGTGTCCTGATCTAACAAAAATCTTGCTCAGGTTTTCTTGCATTTTCTAGAAGCCCATCTTTGCCTTTCCCTTTAAATATTTTGTGAATAGAAGGAAGATCTAACAGGTATGTCATTGGTGCTGTTGGAGTGCCTTACTGTTGCAGATCTATTGTGAACACCCATCATCTTTTGGATAGGAATAGAGCACCTTGTCCAAGTTCCTGCTTTATTTTATTGTGTCCTGATGTAACAAAAATCTTGCTTAGGTTTTCTTGCAGCTTCTAGAAGCCTATCTTTGTCTTTCCCTTTCAATATTTTGTGAATAGATGGAAGATCTAACAGGTATGTCATTGGTGCTGTTGGAGTGCCTAACTGTTGCAGATCTATTGTAAACACCCATCATCTTTTGGAAAGGAATAGAGACATTGTCCAATTTCCTGCTTTATTTTGCTGTGTCCTGATCTAACAAAAATCTTGCTCAGGTTTTCTTGCATTTTCTAGAAGCCCATCTTTGCCTTTCTCTTTAAATATTTTGTGAATAGAAGGAAGATCTAACAGGTATGTCATTGGTGCTGTTGGAGTGCCTAACTGTTGCAGATCTATTGTGAAAACCCATCATCTTTTGGAAAGGAATAGAGACATTGTCCAATTTTCTGCTTTATTTCGTTGTGTCCTGATCTAACAAAAATCTTGCTCAGGTTTTCTTGCATTTTCTAGAAGCCCATCTTTGCCTTTCCCTTTCAATATTTTGTGAATAGAAGGAAGATCTAACAGGTATGTCATTGGTGCTGTTGGAGTGCCTAACTGTTGCAGATCTATTGTGAACACCCATCATCTTTTCGAAAGGAATAGAGACATTGTCCAATTTCCTGCTTTATTTTGCTGTATTCTGATCTAACAAAAATCTTGCTCAGGTTTTCTTGCATCTTCTAGAAGCCCATCTTTGCCTTTCCCTTTCAATATTTTGTGAATAGAAGGAAGATCTAACAGGTATGTCATTGGTGCTGTTGGAGTGCCTAACTGTTGCAGATCTATTGTGAACACCCATCATCTTTTGGATAGGAATAGAGCACCTTGTCCAATTTCCTGCTTTATTTTGTTGTGTCCTGATGTAACAAAAATCTTGCTTAGGTTTTCTTGCAGCTTCTAGAAGCCCATCTTTGCCTTCCTCTTTCAAGATTATGTAATTAGGAGAAAGGTCTAACAGGCCTGTCATTGGTGCAGTTGGAGTGCCTCTTAGAGCTCCAGTTATATCAAGGCAAGCAGATCTTTGGATCTTCATTAGCTTAATGATGGCATTTTTTTGTTTTATCTTTTGCTACCATACCAAAGACGCACATGTGATTGTTGGTTTGACCACCAGTATAACATAACGTTTTCCAATAAACTTTATCAAAAGCTTTTTTAAGATCTACGAAAGCACGACTAGTGCATCTTTTTTACTAAAAGGTTTTCTTTATTATAGATCTCAAACTAGGTTAAACATCAAAGCAATATCTTAGGAGCTTAGCTGAAACAACTGACCACACAGGAAAAAAGTCTTTTCCAATGAGGGATAGGAGTTTTTTTTACCTTTTTTAAGATAATCAATCAACAAAATCCATTTTTCCTGATCGTTCTGACTTTACCTATTTTGGAATTGAAGCACCAGTTTTAGTCCACTGTAAACATTCTTGTTTCAGTTTAGGATCATAATGATAGATCCAAGTCTCATCCATAGGTATAAAGGACCCACAAAATTAGTTTTATTCTGCCCAAAGCGCTCTAAATTACGCTGAGCAATTTGGTTTTGATTCAGTTTTTGCTAAGTTGTTAACGAATGCGATACTGACTTTCTAAACAGCTTGTTTATATGTAATTCTTCGTTAAAATATGGAATACTCGTTGATCTGAGATGCATATAGTATCAGCAATTTTACGTTTAGTAAAACTTGGATTTTTACAAACAAAATTAGATTTGCACAATGATTTCTAGTATTGTTGCACTTTTTGGATATCCACTACATGGTTCATCTTCAACGCTTATACAACCATGTTTAAACTTTAAAACCCATCGATGCACAGTTGGAAATAAAGGAGCAGATTCCTTTAACACTTTTACTATTTTTGTATGAAATTATTTTGCTAATAAACCTTCCAAAATAAGAATTTTATCAGTGCACGATATTCGTTTGTTTCCATTGTAATAATGCAGGACACGTCAACACCAAATGCTTGTTAACAAAGAAAAAAATAGACAAATCAAAATAGAATTTTTTGTGTATTCAAATGGAAGTCTGTATTTATACAATTTATTCCAATTAAATGTATTAATTTTAGGTAAAATTACAACAAAATATTCATAACTAGCAGCCCGCCCCGGCTTTGCACGGGGATTAAAGAAAAATAACAAAAGCCATTAAATTTATTGGGTCAACGCTTCCCTGTAAACAATATTACATGTTGTTTTATTTTCTGGCAGCAAAATAAATTGATTTTCAGGTGCTCCGATCCGCCTTAGGCGGTTGGCCATGAGGAAAACCGAACCCTACTAATTGGAAGGTTTGACCTTGAGAGTTATTATTAGTAAAAGCGAAAGATGTTTTGATAGAAAATTGAAGCGGTTTAAATGGATTTGGTAGATCAGTTGGGATCATCGGTATCCTCAGTGTATGAGGTAGTTGACCAGCTGGTGGTTCCGTTATAATGGTTGCTACAACTTAATTGTCCTTTAATTCCTTTATAAGTAGCCTCGTCCCATTGCACATGCTAAATTTGTGATATCTGTCGTGATTATGAAATAAGTTATTTTTATAAGGATTAATACCAAGATAAAAACTTTTAAAAAATTAAAAAATAGTTATTGTGACGTAACTAACGTTAGACATATGCTGTCGCGGCATTTTTTGTAGATATTTATATATTCTTTAAAATCGTAGTACATTATTTTATATTTTATTCTACAATCAATAGTATTCTCAGCGCACGCGATGTAAGGATTTTAAGGTCATTTTTGGTTACATTAATGACATGTTAGTAAGGATCCCTATTTTTTTTTTAAATGAAACATAGCCTATGTCACTCGGGAATAGTGCACCTTGCCAACGGTGAAAGAATTTTTGAAATCGGTCCAGTAGTTTCGGAGCCTATTCATTTCAAACAAACAAACACCCAAAAAATCAAACCTTTCCTCTTTATAATATTAGTATAGATTAGAACAACAATATATCTATATTGCCTTACCATTAAAGTGGCAATATATGCTACACTAAATCAAAATGATATTTCTGCATTAATCACTGCCCTTTAAGCAACTCTTTGATGTTATAAATTGAGTTGAGTTAGTTTCGAGTAAATACCTGCCTTGCATATTTATCAGTTCCCGGAAAATTTTGCGGTAAAATGTACAGAGAAATAAAAACACGATTGTTAAGTGCTCGGACAGTAGCATTAGTAGGTTTTTAATACTGTTAGAAAACTCGAATTCAATTTAATTAAAAAATTAGTTTCTTTTTGATTTACTTACCGCAAAATTTACTGAGAATTTAAATGCATACAAGAAACTTCTTAGTTCTGAATGGCTAGAAAATACTTAACGCTATAAAAAGGAGGCTAAAAGTAAGCAAACAAGGAAATAAGTATTTTGCCTTCTTTCTTTTTGTGTGTCTCGCTAAAATTTGAAATCTGGTGGACACATTGAGCAAATTTGTGGCTTCAAATCTTTTTTTTTTTAAGAGTGTGCGGGTAACCTTTACGCGCAATTGAAGTAAAGCTTGTTGACGTACGTATCGGAAAATAAATATTTAATTACAATTCAATTATATTTATTGTCTATATACTTTACAAAAAATGAGATGTTATATTTATATTATTCATTAGAAATAGGAATTTGAAAGTTATCATTATTTTTTATATATGAAATAATAGGTTTATGATAACTAAAATGTGAAACATAGATTTTACTCTCTAAATACCATTAATGTATTTGAAACCGTTTGAAAATTTTGAAAATTTTATAAATAAATTTTAAAAATTTAAGCTCCTCCCATAGCTGAAATCACACTGTTACTTCCATCAGAATCTTCCGTTAGAATCTAACGTTAGAGTTACCCCTAGTCGCGCCTAAAGAAGTTTTGCTTCAATAATAGGTAAACAATATTAAAAATATACACACATTACGTTTAGAATGTGTGATTTTGTAGCTGTATCTACCTTATTGTAATACAACACAACACAAGAGCCTTGGATAGTTAGATAACCATTTCATTTTGTAGCATTTTATAGTATATTCCATAAAATTTAAAATCCTGAGTTGAGTTTGTTTTCTTCAGTTCTACGAAGGATCTGTTATTGCTGGTAAAAGATCAGCCATCCTGACTAGTGGTTTTATGGCCTTTATGGCTACCTAACCAAACCTAAAATAAGTATAAGCAAGTGTTAAAACATTTTAAATATTATTATTTTATGAACAAAAACGTGCAACATGCTTCTTTACTTAACGTAAAGCTTCCCTATAAAAAATTATTTACTATCATAATATGTATGTATGTATATAAACTTACTTTGCCACGTATTTTAATGAATTTAAAACAAAAATCAAATTTGGAAAAATAAAGAAATTTAACTAAAGCAATACAACTCCAGCTGAGTTCGATAGTGGTCTCTCTACTGGGAAATTAGTGCCCAGCTCAGCCGTAGAGGTAAGTAACAAATACTAGTGAGTCGCGCCACCGATTTAGACGGTTAAAATCGGAAACCCCTGGTGTCCCAGGCACTACTTTACCCACTGGAGATAATTAAATAAATTTTGAATGTTTAACGGTTCTAATTAAATTACACAACAACTGAAAATAACGATAAGTGAGCTAAATAAAACAAAAATATCAACTAGACTCTTCTTTAATGAACAATTTTAAAATTTTCACAACTGTCAAGTCTCGTGCTTGACAACGCTAACAATATTTATATATAACAAAGAATTAATAAATGAATAATATTAAAAGAGAATTTTATCCCAAAATGTGTGATCACACGCACTATAAAAAGAAAATATACAAGAACTAACTCTTAACTAACTAGTTACGACTTAAGACTAATATAGCTTATCTGTTAATTGAAATGAATTGCCGTAGTCCTAGGCTTCTCCAATACTTAGGCCGGTACCAAAATCAAGCCTTATCCAAACCAAAAGGCTTGCTCCAACACAATAACCAAAGCTCGTACTAAGTATTAGGTCAGCAACCAAAATTCTGCCTACTTCTAGGACTTATGTCTGTATCAAGGACTTATGCCCGTAACTAGGACTTTTAGCCGGTAACTAGAAAACCCTAAAATCGTAATTTAGCATTAACGATAGCTCAAACAATTTTAAATGACTCCTTGAATTAATTTGATTTAATAACATTACTCTACTTTACTGACTTAAATACAATTTAAACACATTGACTGATATTTGTATAACAATGAAAGAATAAAAGTAAATCTAAATGAGTAGGTATTACAACATTTAGAAGCTGATTTTTCTGAATTTATAATTAATGATCAAAACTAATAATTAAAATGTGCTTAACAAACTTAATTTTGACTAGCTAGTCACTACAAAATTATAACAATAACCTAAATCAAGATTAAACGCAATATTAATTTATAATAGTACAAAAATATTAATTCATAATAGTACAAAGAATTAAAAGGAGTCCAGTTACACATAAATAATACCTAAATACAATACACGAATAAATACCCATAAAAAAAAAAGATTTTCAAATTAAAATTTGCGGTTATATGGCGTTATTAATCTAGTAAAATATAAATACGTGACTCACCTATTTAATATAGGGTTTCTTTTCTCGATAACCTCGTGACACAACTACTTTGTTGCTAACTGCAATGATGAGGAATCCTGACCACAATTCTCTGTCTGAACAGTCTTAAACTACCAAAATACCACCTGTTTGTTCGTTAGACCACCTACACTCAAAGAAACGAGAGAAAGAAACCATGAGTATCGACGAACCACATGTATAAAGAAACTTGTACTCACCAAATGAAGATTTGATTAATAAACCGGCCTATGCCGTATTTTCCACCGAAATCACCAAAATTCAGAGAAATCTCTCCCACACAATTTTCAATGGAAATGAACGAGGTTAAATTTCGTAAATCCAAACTAAATTGCCTTCGATGATCGAAGATTACAAATTAACCTCAAGACAAATCTTCGATGCTTTCAGCACAAAGGTTCGTAAATAAAAAGAAAGAAAGTTTCCCACGTCACTTAGATCACAATAATTTGACATACGTCGAAATAAGATATGGCCTCTACTATTGGGACAAACCGTAGCTTATTCAGCCAACAACTTACTAACAAACAGGGGTCATTTGATACGACCAATCTAAATATTCATATAGACAACAATAAAAATCGCAACATTACCTAATTTCCCCATTTATTTTTGATTTCAATAATAAAGTTATAAATATGGCCAAACGTTGGCTACAGAACTTCAATATACAAGTTATCGACGAAAAGGTAGGTCAGACGTCCTATTGTCAAAGATTTCAAATGTCACACAATTAATAATAATAAACTTATTTACAAAACCCATCGTTAGCGACAACTAAATAATTTTATGACCGAAATAACATCAACAGTTGGCGTTTTACTATTAATAACCTATATCAACCGGTTTTGCCTCGATAAATTCTGCAATATTATAAGGTAGGCCAACGATTTTGTTTACAAATTAAAATCTATCGCTAACGCTAAAATTAACCCGTGACAACTTATTCAAATCATAATGAATGTCGCTGTCTCGTCTTTTTTTCATTTTCATTTTTCTTCAAATCTTTCTGGCGCTTATAATATGCCCTTTGACGTTCACAATTTCTTTTTCTTTTTAGCTCTTTAAGTCTATAAAACGAAAATAGCTAGGTATAAATAATAGGTATAAATAATTAGGTATAAATAGTGTAATTACACACCAAAAATAAAATGTATGCATAAAGAGTACCTACTCACTCATTTTCATTCAATATTTTTTAATCACTTTCTTCATTAATAAATCCACTTTGTTTATTCATATTTAAAACAAACACTTTATACACAAATTTAAACTATTTACCACCAATGTATTTTGGTTGACAAGCTGTCAATTCATACAATTACAGATTTAATTTTATTTAATATAGTAGGCGGAATCGTGTTAGGTATTTTGTATCAGGTTTTGTTTCCGGTACGCGGTACATTAGAATGACGTCACGTCCGTTAGAATTACTGAGTTACCCCTAGTGCCGCTAAAGAAGTTTTACTTCAATAAATGAATTTTCGCATTCCAGTGTGCATTTTTTTTCAATAATTTTTTCATAGAGATGAGGAAATTTCATCACGTACATTATTTAATAGAAAATGTAACAATAATAATAATATATATTATATAATAAGATTTTATTGTTCGTCTGACGCGGATATGATATTAGCACTTCATAAACCTCTCACATCATAAACATCTCCCCAATTTTTTCGATCAATACTCCCAAAGTAAGGAAAACTTAATTTAGCCAATACTTTTCTTAATACGAATGTGACCCAATTGCCCCCACCACTCATGTTGTGTTTCAAATGGTGGGGGAAGAACCAACAATATGCTTTTAGAATGATTTCACCCCCACCTCGCAGATTTTCCAGGCAAGGAAAAAAGCGCACCCCACAGTTTCAGTTTGTTAGCTGATGTTGAAGGGTCGTTTTCAGCCTTCGGGAAAACCGACTCGACCACGCGGACGGGGTTGATTTTCGTGAAGTTTTGTGAGGTTGGGAATTCAAATAAAAGTTAAAATTTAACATTTTTACAGTTGATTGTAAGTATACAGAAGTATTATTATCATTTTCTTTGTGTACTTTTTTTTTTAATTTAAAAGAAAATGTGACATGTTAAAGTTTTAATTTTTTCTTAATCTTAAGCTAAAGGAGATGTTAAAGTGGAATATTCTGTAACTTTCTACAATAAAATACAATTTAGTTTTTTGTAAAATCTCATTAAATAAGCTAGTTATGACAATTTTTGTAAAAAAAAACAAACCTCGACTATCTTCCAAACTATAAAAAATATCAAAACTGAATTTTTTGTAAATTTTAAGAAGTTGTATCTGCAATAAAATACAAATTTATTTTTTTGTAAAATCTCATTGAATAAGCGAGTTATAGCTAATTAAAAAAAAAAAAACCTCGACTATCTTCACTATCTTCCAAACTATAAGAGATATCAAAACTAGATTTTTTGTAAAATTTCAGAAATAGGTATCTGTAATAAAATACAATTTTTTTATAAAATCTCTTTAAATAAGCGATGTTTGTCACAAAAAACCAAACCTCAACTATCTTCCAAACTATAAGATATATCAAAACTAGATTTTTTGTAAATTTTAAGAAATTATAACTGCAATAAAATACAATTTATTTTTTGCATTAAATCTCATTAAAGAAGCGAGTTAAAGCGATGTTTGTAAAAAAAACAAACCACGAC
Organism: Altica lythri; assembly: GCA_964028335.1. Lineage (NCBI taxonomy): Eukaryota > Metazoa > Arthropoda > Insecta > Coleoptera > Chrysomelidae > Altica > Altica lythri. Next base: position 7,575,989 of record OZ034809.1, read on the forward strand.
TATCTCCCAAACTATAAGAGATATCAAAACTGAATTCTTTGTTAATTTAAAAAAATTGTATTAGCAATAAAATACAATTAAGTTTTAAAATCAAATCTTATTAAAGAAGCGAGTTATATCGATGTTTGTAAAAAAAAAACAAACCAAGACTATCTCCCTAACTATAAGAACTATCAAAACTCAATATTTTGTAAATATTAAGAAATTGTGTTCGCAATAAAATACAATTTAGGTTTTGGATTAAATCTCATTAAATAAGCGAGTTAAAGCGATGTTTGTAAAGAAAACAAACCACGACCATCTCCCAAACTATGAGAGATATCAAAACTGAATTCTTTGTAAGTTTTAAAAAATTGTATTAGCAATAAAATACAATTTAGTTTTAAAATTAAATCTTATTAAATAAGCGAGTTATAGCGATTTTTGTACACCAAAAACAAACCTCGACTATCTTCCAAACTATAAGAGAGATAAAAACTAGATTTTTTGTAAAATTTAAGAAATTGTATCTGCAATAAAATACAATTTATTGTTTTATAAAATCTTCAGTAATTAAGCGAGTTATAGCGATGTTTGTCACAAAAAAACACACGTTGACTATCTTCCAAACATTAAGAGATGTCAAAACTATATTTTTTGTTAATTTTAAGAAATAGTAACTGCAATAAAATCCAATTTAATTTTTGGATGATTAAATCTCATTAAATAAGAGAGTTTTAGCAATGTGTGTAAAAAGAACAAACCACAACTATATCCCAAACTATGAGAGATAATAAAACTGTTTTTTTGTAAATTTGAAAAATTGTATCTGCAATAAACTACAATTTATTTTTTTGTAAAATCTCATTAAATAAGCAAGTTATAACAAATTAAAAAAAAAACAAACCTCGACTATCTTCACTATCTCCCAAACTATAAAAGATATCAAAACTAGATTTTTTTGTAAAATTTCAGAAATTGTATCTGTAATAAAATACAATTTATTTTTTTTATAAAATTTTCTTAATTAAGCGAGTTATAGCGATGTTTGTCACAAAAAACCAAACCTCAACTATCTTCCAAACTATATCAAAACTAGATTTTTTGTAAATTTTAAGAAATTATAACTAAAATAACATACAATTCATTTTTTGGATTAAATCTCATTAAAGAAGCGAGTTATAGCGATCTTTGTAAAAAAAAAAAACAAACCACGACTATCTCCCTAACTATAAGAAATCTTAAAAATGAATATTTTTCAAATTTTAAGAAATTGTGTTTGCAATAAAATACAATTTAGTTTTTGGATTAAATCTCATTAAATAAGCGAGTTAAAGCGATGTTTTTAAAGAAAACAAACCACGACTATCTCCCAAACTATGAGAGATATCAAAACTGAATTCTTTGTTAATTTTAAAAAATTGTATTAGCAATAAAATACAATTTAGTTTTAAAATCAAATCTTATTAAATAAGCGAGTTATAGCGATTTTTGTACCCCAAAAACAAACCTCGACTATCTTCCAAACTATAAGAGATATCAAAACTAGATTTTTTGTAAAATTTAAGAAATTGTATCTGCAATAAAATACAATTTATTGTTTTATAAAATCTTCAGTAATTAAGCGAGTTATAGCGATGTTTGTCACAAAAAAACACACGTTGACTATCTTCCAAACTTTAAGAGATGTCAAAACTATATTTTTTGTTAATTTTAAGAAATTGTAACTGCAATAAAATCCAATTTAATTTTTGGATGATTAAATCTCATTAAATAAGAGAGTTTTAGCAATGTGTGTAAAAAAAACAAACCACAACTATCTCCCAAACTATGAGAGATAATAAAACTGTTTTTTTGTAAATTTGAAAAAATTGTATCTGCAATAAAATACAATTTATTTTTTTGTAAAATCTCATTAAATAAGCAAGTTATAACAAATTAAACAAAAAACAAATCTCGACTATCTTCACTATCTTCCAAACGATAAGAGATATCAAAACTAGATTTTTTTGTAAAATTTCAGAAATTGTATCTGTAATAAAATACAATTTTTTTTTTATAAAATCTTATTAAATAAGCGAGTTATAGCGATGTTTGTCACAAAAAACCAAACCTCAACTATCTTCCAAAATATATCAAAACTAGATTTTTTGTAAATTTTAAGAAATTATAACTAAAATAACATACAATTCATTTTTTGGATTAGATCTCATTAAAGAAGCGAGTTATATCTGCAATAAAATACAATTTATTGTTTTATAAAATCTTCAATAATTAAGCGAGTTATAGCGATGTTTGTCACAAAAAAACACACGTTGACTATCTTCCAAACTTTAAGAGATGTCAAAACTATATTTTTTGTTAATTTTAAGAAATTGTAACTGCAATAAAATCCAATTTAATTTTCTGATTAAATCTCATTGAATAAGGAAGTTTTAGCAATGTGTGTAAAAAAAACAAACCACAACTATCTCCCAAACTATGAGAGATAATAAAACTGTTTTTTTTTTTGTAAATATGAAGAAATTGTATCTGCAATAAAACACAATTTAGTTTTTTGTAAAATCTCATTAAATAAGCGAGTTGTAACAATGTTTGTAAAAAAAACAATCCTCGACTATCTTCCAAACTATAAGAGATATCAAAACTAGATGTTTTTGTAAATTTTAAGAAATTTAATTTGCAATTAAATACAAAATATTTTATTTATTAAAATCTTATTAAATAAGCGAGTTATAGCGTTTTTTGTACCCCAAAAACAAACCTCGACTATCTTCCAAACTATAAGAGAGATAAAAACTAGATTTTTTGTAAAATTTAAGAAATTGTATCTGCAATAAAATACAATTTATTGTTTTATAAAATCTTTAGTAATTAAGTGAGTTATAGCAATCTTTTTCACAAAAAAACAAACCTCAACTATCTTCCAAACTATAAGATATATCAAAAGTAGATTTTTTTGTAAATTTTAGGAAATTATAACTGCAATAAAATACAATTTATTTTTTGAATTAAATCTCATTAAAGAAGCAAGTTATAGCGACGTTTGTAAAAAAAACAAACCACGACTATCTCCCTAAATATAAGAAATATCAAAAGTGAATATTTTGTAAATTTTAAGAAATTGTGTTTGCAATGAAATACAATTTAGTTTTTGGATTAAATCTCATTAAATAAGCGAGTTAAAGCGATGTTTGTAAAAAAAAACAAACCACGACTATCTCCCTAACTATAAGAAATATCAAAAGTGAATATTTTGTAAATTTTAAGAAATTGTGTTTGCAATAAAATACAATTTATTTTTTTGTAAAATCTCATTGAATAAGCGAGTTATAACAAATTAAAAAAAAAACAAACCTCGACTATCTTCACTATCTTCCAAACTATAAGAGATATCAAAACTAGATTTTTTGTAAAATTTCAGAAATTGTATCTGTAATAAAATACAATTTATTTTTTTTTATAAAATTTTCTTAATTAAGCGAGTTATAGCGATGTTTGTCACAAAAAACCAAACCTCAACTATCTTCCAAACTATAAGATATATCAAAACTAGATTTTTTGTAAATTTTAAGAAATTGTATCTGCAATAAAATACAATTTATTTTTTGTAAAATCTTATTGAATAAGCGAGTTATAACAAATTTAAAAAAAAAACAAACCTCGACTATCTTCACTATCTTCCAAACTATAAGAGATATCAAAACTAGATTTTTTATCAAAATTTCAGAAATTGTATCTGTAATAAAATACAATTTATTTTTTTTATAAAATCTTCTTAGTTAAGCGAGTTATAGCGATGTTTGTCACAAAAAACCAAACCATAACTATCTTCCAAACTATAAGATATATCAAAACTAGATTTTTTGTAAATTTTAAGAAATTGTGTTCGCAATAAAATACAATTTAGTTTTTGGATTAAATCTCAATAAATAAGCGAGTTAAAGCGATGTTTGTAAAAAAAAACAAACCACGACTATCTCCCAAACTATGAGAGATATCAAAACTGAAATCTTTGTAAATTTAAAAAAATTGTATTAGCAATAAAATACAATTTAGTTTTTAAATCAAATCTTATTAAAGAAGCAAGTTATAGCGAAGTTTGTAAAAAAACAAACCACGACTATCTCCCTAACTATAAGAAATATCAAAAGTGAGTATTTTGTAAATTTTAAGAAATTGTGTTTGCAATAAAATACAATTCATTTTTTGGATATCTCATTAACTAAGCGAGGTAAAGCGATGTTTGTAAAGAAAACAAACCACGACTATCTCCCAAACTATAAGAGATATCAAAACTGAATTCTATGTAAATTTAAAAAAAATGTATTAGCAATAAAATACAATTTAGTTTTTAAATCAAGTCTTATTAAATAAGCGAGTTATAGCGATTTTTGTACACCAAAAACAAACCTCGACTATCTTCCAAACTATTAGAGAGATAAAAACTATATTTTATGTAAAATTTAAAAAATTGTATCTGTAATAAAATACAATTTATTTTCTTATAAAATCTTACTTAATAAGCGAATTCTAGCGATGTTTGTCACTAAAAACCAAACCTCGACTATCTTCCAAACTATGAGAGATATTGAAACTGTATTTTTTGTTAATTTAAAGAAATCGTATTTGCAATAAAATACAATTGCAACTACCCAATGTTGTTTAACAGATAATGTTTTTGCATCCCTTTATGCTCACCAGAATATTGCTCTGATCCTCATAGATTTTTCAAAAGCTTTTGACTTTATTAATCCTGAGTTGTTACTTAGTATTCTTCGTTATGTTGGTCTATCAGAGATTCCTTTGTCATTCCTCAAGAATTATCTCCAGAATAGGTCGCAGCGAGTCAAAATATCTGGTGAGCTTTCCAACCCTTTGCCCTCCTCTGCTAGTGTGCTGCAGGGATTTTTTATATAAATATTTGTAACTCTTATAGTTTTAATCAGAAATCATAAAACCTTTAATATATCGCGATGATATAAAATCCCCTTACAACAATATCTATCACTACCAGTGATACCAACTAAAAGATTAACAACTGTGATAGTTACCAACAATAACAACTTCCAATTTTACAATATAATAGTATTTTTATTATTAATTTAAAATAGCATTTCATGAAAATTGTGGATTAATAAACAATAAAATTTAAATCTATCATAACATACAAAATTAAATAGTAAAACATCGTTGTTTGTACTGTAACGCATACAAATAATATATGTCTCTATTGGAATGAAATACCACAGAATATTTGTTTTAAACAAAACATTTAATTAGAAGAATTTTCGATTTGAGTTATCTCAACCGTTTTAAATAATTTATGAACTCAATAAATTATTCCTGATAGTTGCTAAGTAAATACAATTGGGTTTAGAGGTTTATATCGGAATATGTGAATTGGACCACTAACACTAACACAATTTACCAACATAAACACGCCTCCTAATCCAATCAAAGAGTCCGGCTTTCGAATCAAGGTTGTCAAAAATATTTTCCTAAAAAACATAAGTTTATATATTATGAAAATGTGCACTCTACTCAAATATTCAATAGTTACTCAATGACACTCCTAGAAAGTCTTCACTAATGAATTAAAGCAACTTTTTATGTACTACTTATACTTAAAGAAGAGTATTGGTAACAGTGAGTTAAGACACACCATCATTCCACCTTTAGCCATCTGCCACCTGAGTTTCCTTTATGGAAATTTTTGGCTGCTCTCTCTTCCGGCATCCTTTCCATATGATCAAACCATCTCAATCTTGCCCGCCGGATCTTGACCACCATGGCCTTCCATAGAGTTCTTACTTTCCACTTTTCCTCCTACTCACTGGTCAATAGATTCGTCCAACAAATTTTCCTTTCCCAACTCTTAGAATCTCAACATCTTGGGCTGTCGGAGTCCATGTGTCAGCTCCATAACATATCACTGAACATATTACTGTGAGATAGTTCTGTATCTTGGTCCCAATGCGCCTGAGTTTCCTATATGGAACTTTTTGGCTGCTCTCTCTTCCGGCATCCTTTCCATATGATCAAGCCATCTCAATCTTGCCCGTCGGATCCCGACCATCATGGCCTCCCATAGAGCTGTGCGTGTCCCTCATTTTTTCTTATTTTCCACCTTTCCTCCTACTCACAGGTCAATAGATTCGTCCAACAAATTTTCCTTTCCCAACTCTTAGAATCTCAACATCTTGGGCTGTCGGAGTCCATGTGTCAGCTCCATAACATATCACTGAACATATTACTGTGAGATAGTTCTGTATCTTGGTCCCAATGCTCCTGAGTTTCCTATATGGAACTTTTTGGCTGCTCTCTCTTCCGGCATCCTTTCCATATGATCAAGCCATCTCAATCTTGCCCGTCGGATCCCGACCATCATGGCCTCCCATAGAGCTGTGCGTGTCCCTCATTTTTTCTTATTTTCCACCTTTCCTCCTACTCACAGGTCAATAGATTCGTCCAACAAATTTTCCTTTCCCAACTCTTAGAATCTCAACATCTTGGGCTGTCGGAGTCCATGTGTCAGCTCCATAACATATCACTGAACATATTACTGTGAGATAGTTCTGTATCTTGGTCCCAATGCTCCTGAGTTTCCTATATGGAACTTTTTGGCTGCTCTCTCTTCCGGCATCCTTTCCATATGATCAAGCCATCTCAATCTTGCCCGTCGGATCCCGACCATCATGGCCTCCCATAGAGCTGTGCGTGTCCCTCATTTTTTCTTATTTTCCACCTTTCCTCCTACTCACAGGTCAATAGATTCGTCCAACAAATTTTCCTTTCCCAACTCTTAGAATCTCAACATCTTGGGCTGTCGGAGTCCATGTGTCAGCTCCATAACATATCACTGAACATATTACTGTGAGATAGTTCTGTATCTTGGTCCCAATGCTCCTGAGTTTCCTATATGGAACTTTTTGGCTGCTCTCTCTTCCGGCATCCTTTCCATATGATCAAGCCATCTCAATCTTGCCCGTCGGATCCCGACCATCATGGCCTCCCATAGAGCTGTGCGTGTCCCTCATTTTTTCTTATTTTCCACCTTTCCTCCTACTCACAGGTCAATAGATTCGTCCAACAAATTTTCCTTTCCCAACTCTTAGAATCTCAACATCTTGGGCTGTCGGAGTCCATGTGTCAGCTCCATAACATATCACTGAACATATTACTGTGAGATAGTTCTGTATCTTGGTCCCAATGCTCCTGAGTTTCCTATATGGAACTTTTTGGCTGCTCTCTCTTCCGGCATCCTTTCCATATGATCAAGCCATCTCAATCTTGCCCGTCGGATCCCGACCATCATGGCCTCCCATAGAGCTGTGCGTGTCCCTCATTTTTTCTTATTTTCCACCTTTCCTCCTACTCACAGGTCAATAGATTCGTCCAACAAATTTTCCTTTCCCAACTCTTAGAATCTCAACATCTTGGGCTGTCGGAGTCCATGTGTCAGCTCCATAACATATCACTGAACATATTACTGTGAGATAGTTCTGTATCTTGGTCCCAATGCTCCTGAGTTTCCTATATGGAACTTTTTGGCTGCTCTCTCTTCCGGCATCCTTTCCATATGATCAAGCCATCTCAATCTTGCCCGTCGGATCTCGACCATCATGGCCTCCCATAGAGCTGTGCGAGTCCCTCATTTTTTCTTATTTTCCACCTTTCCTCCTACTCACAGGTCAATAGATTCGTCCAACAAATTTTCCTTTCCCAACTCTTAGAATCTCAACATCTTGGGCTGTCGGAGTCCATGTGTCAGCTCCATAACATATCACTGAACATATTACTGTGAGATAGTTCTGTATCTTGGTCCCAATGCTCCTGAGTTTCCTATATGGAACTTTTTGGCTGCTCTCTCTTCCGGCATCCTTTCCATATGATCAAGCCATCTCAATCTTGCCCGTCGGATCCCGACCATCATGGCCTCCCATAGAGCTGTGCGTGTCCCTCATTTTTTCTTATTTTCCACCTTTCCTCCTACTCACAGGTCAATAGATTCGTCCAACAAATTTTCCTTTCCCAACTCTTAGAATCTCAACATCTTGGGCTGTCGGAGTCCATGTGTCAGCTCCATAACAATTTACTGAACATACTACTGTGAGATAGTTCTGTATCTTGGTCTCAATGCTCACTGCTTTATTTTTCATAACATGAATCAGAAATAGCCAGCGATTACCTGCTCAATCTTGAATTTATCCTCACATAGCTGTACCTCCTCCCGTAGTTCTCTCAGTTTCCTTTTTGACATCAAGATGTATTCTGGCTTATCACAAGTCCTAGATTTTGCCAGTTGGGTTTCCTCTATGAAACTTTTTGGCTGCTCTCTCTTCCGGTATCCTTTCTATATGATCAAGTTATCTTAATCTCGACCACTATGGTCAGCCATAGAGCTCTGCTCTGCTCATTTTCCACCATCCCTTCTATTAACCCTTCCATAGATTCGTAGAACGGCGTAGATTGTCTTGCTGACTTGACCTGTCGCCAACACAAGCAGGTTGGCATCTTTAGAAGTTGCTGCGATTACCTGCTGATATTCGGTTCCTTACTTATTCTTCCATATCGTTCTTATTATTGATGTGAGACCCAAGATGTTTAAATTTGTTGGTAATCTTGAATTTATCCTCACATAGCTGTAGCTCCTCCCGTGGTTCTCTCAGTTTCTTTTTTGACATTTAGATGTATTCTGGCTGATCACAAATCCCAGATCCTGGTGTTGCACCTTTCAAGGCCACATAACTTTCCTTAAGAGCTCCAATTTAGTTGCTCTTGACAAAAATTTCAACGAATTCCTCGATGATCTGAAGTTAACCTAGGCGCTCTAGAAAGATAATATGAAAATATTCTTAAAAACTTCGTATGTATTACTTATACTTAAAGAAGAGTATCGGTAACAGTGAGCAGTTTTAAATTGACGTTGCCATATTGATGGTTTTAGCGTAAAAACCCTTGGATATGAATTCTCATTTGATTTTCAAAAGTGAAAGTATTGAGATTATGACACACCCTCTATCCATCTCAGTCTGAGCCACCCCTTTAGCCGTTCTCCACCCGGAACGTTTTGGCATCATTTCTATATGACCAAGCCATCTCAATCTTGCCCACCGGTTCCCGACCACTATGGCCTGCCATAGAGCTCTGCCAGTTCCTCATTTCTTCTTAGTTTCCACCATCCCTCCTACTCACTGGTCCATAGATTCGTCGAAAGGAATTTTCCTTTCCCAACGTCAATATAAATGAGAAATATCCAGTGATTACCTGCTCATATTCGGTTCCTTACTTATTCTTCCATATCGTTCTTATTATTGATGTGAGCCCCAAGATTTGTTGGTAATCTTGAATTTATTCTCACATAGCTGTAGCTCCTCCAATGGTTCTCTCAGTTTCTTTTTTGGCATCAAATTTATTCTGGCTGATCACAAGTCCTATATTCTGCCAGTTGGGTTTCCGCTATGAAACTTTTTGGCTGCTCTCTCTTCCGGTATCCTTTCTATATGATTAAGTTATCTTAATCTCGACCACCATGGCCTGCCATACAGCTCTACTCTGCTCATTTTTTCTTATTTTCCAGCATCCCTGCTATTCACCCTTCCATAAGGAATTTTCCTTTCTCAACGTCAATATCTCGGGCTGTCAGAGTCAATGTGTCAGTTCCACACAAATTCACTGATCGTATTACTGTAAGATAGTTTTGTATCTTGGTCCCTCTGCCCACTACTCTCCTTTTCATAACATGAATGAGAAATAGCCAGTGATTACCTGGTCATATTCGGCTCCTTACTTATTCAGCCATATCGTTCTTACTATTGATGTGAGCCCCAAGATGTTTAAATTTGTTGGTAATTATGAATTTCTCATAGGTGTACCTCCTCCAGTGGTTCTCTCAGTTTTCTTTATGACATCAAGATGTACTCTATTTTACTCTGGCTGATCTCAAGTCCCAGATCCTGGTGTTGCACTTTTCAAGGCTACATAACTTTCCTTAACGATTTCCTCGATATCTAGAGGCCGGTTTCGTGGTCCAACACTTATCTACATTAATATGTATCTACATTACATGTTAATTTTTTTTTTTACTTAATTTAATCAAAGAAAAATTTTTTGGTTAATTGTTCAAGAATAAAGTTTTCTACATGATTTTCTGGTGCATCCAAGACAAAACAAAAATAAATTTAATACACTAGATGGTTATGTTTCTCTTTAATTAAATTTCAATAAATTTAATTGACCGTAGAATGATAAAGTGCACCACTTTAATTTGTTTGATTTATTGTTTATATCGACGAAAGACGTTGAATTCTTCCTTGAGACTATAGCAGTAATTGAATGAACTTCTTATAGAAAAAGAATTGTTTTAATGAAAGTATAAATATATTTCTTTGTGTTAAAATAAAATTTTCACTGATTTTTATATATTTTAGTTGTTTACTTCTTAGGCAGCATTTACAGTTTCCATAGCTGTAAACCGAATGGTTGCTGATCAATATATAAAAGTTGGTTAAAAAGTTTCAAAAGCGACACCTATTAACAGTAGAGGAATCAATAGTTATACGCTATTTTAATATTTCATTTTTCATGTGAATACAAAAAAAAAATCTATTTTCCTTTGTAAATTCATTTTTTGTTTACAAGCCATTTGAAGTTGACGTGTCAGTGTATTTTGTTACAAAGGAAAAAAATTCTATACTTTGAAAAGTTTATCAGCAACAGATATTTATATAAAAATGGTGAAAGTGTTAAAGGTTTCTGATCGTTCAATTCCAACTGTGCTTTAATGGGTTTTAGAGTTTGTATACGTCCAAAAAGTGCAGCCACACCATAAATCATTAAGCAAATCTATGATGTTGTATGTAAAAATCGAAGTTCTACAAACCGTGAAATTGCTCTTCATCGCCTTAGACATCATTAGCTTGTTCCTTAACAACAGAAATGCGTCCTCTGAAAACGTCTCCACAACTGCTACATCTTCATCCACCAGGTGGACAAACTCTCCTTTATCGTCCTAGACATCATCATCTTGTTCCACATCATCTTCAGCCAAAATTGCTTCTTCTAATAACGTTTCCACAACTGCTACATCTTAATCGACCGGGTAGACAAACTCTCCTTTATCCTCCTAGAAATTATCATATTGTTCATCAATATCTTTAACCAGGATTGCTTCTTCTGAAAACGTCTCCACAACTACTACATATTTATCTATCGAGTGGACAAACTCTCCTTTATCGTCCTAGATATCATCATCTTGTTCCTCAACATCTTTAGCCAAAATTGCTTCTTCTCATGACGTTTCCACAACTGCTACATCTTCATCAACCGCGTAGGCAAACTCTTCTCTATCCTCCTAGACATTATCATCTTGTTCCTCAATATCTTTAGTCAGAATTGCTTCTTCTGATAACATCTCCACAACTACTACATCTTCATCCACCAGGTTGACAAACTCTCCTTTATCGTCCTAGACATCATGATCTTGTTCCTCAACATCTTAAGCCAAAATTGGATCCTCTAATAACGTTTCCACAACTGCTACATCTTTATCGACCCTGTAGGCAAACTCTTCTTTATCCTCCTAGACATTATCATCTTGTTGCTCAATATCTTTAGTCAGGATTGCTTCTTCTGAAAACGTCTCCACAACTACTACATATTTATCCATCGGGTGGACAAATTCTCCTTTATCGTCCTAGACATCATCATCTTGTTTCTCAACATCTTCAGCCAAAATTGCTTCTTCTAATAACGTTTCCACAACTGCTACATCTTCATCGACCGGGTAGACAAACTCTCCTTTATCCTCCTAGACATTATCATCTTGTTCCTCAATATCTTTAGTCAGGATTGCTTCTTCTGAAAACGTCTCCACAACTACTACATATTTATCCATCGGTTGGACAAATTCTCCTTTATCGTCCTAGACATCATCATCTTGTTCCTCAACATCTTCAGCCAAAATTGCTTCTTCTAATAACGTTTCCACAACTGCTACATCTTCATCAACCGGGTAGACAAACTCTCCTTTATCCTCCTGGCCATTATCATCTTGTTCCTCAATATTTTTAGCCAGGATTGCTTCTTCTAAAAACGTCTTTACAACTACTACTTATTCATCTATCGGGTGTACAAACTCATCTTGTTCCTCAATATCTTTAGCCAGGATTGCTTCTTCTGAAAACGACTCCACAACTACTACATATTCATCCATCGGGTGGACAAACTCTTCTGTATCGTCCTAGACATCATCATCTTGTTCTTTAACATCTTTAGTTATTGCTTCTTCTAAAAACGTTTCCACAACTGATACATCTTCAAACGCCTTAATCCATAGAGGGTACCATATATTCTTTGTATTGTTAGTTATCACATCTGTTTCTATCTCCTTTTTAAACCAAACAAGTAATCATGTGCAACAAGAAAGTTTTTATTACTTCCTAGTCTTCCTGTAAATCTTCTCCAAATTCTTTCCATGACTTTGTTTTTGCTTGTGTGACCGTCTTTTTAACCAATTGTTTCTCCCTGTAGTTTTTGTCTATTGCTTCTTCTAATCTCCTTTCTTTGATCTTATATTAAACGCCTTTTATGCGTAAATTGTCAATAACCGTACGGATTTCCCCTGTTCCAGTTTTCTTAAGGGAATGAAAATATTTATTAATATTATATACATTTTCGTAAAAATATATATTTTAGATATTTATATTTCTTATTTATTATATTCGTCTTTTACGTTTAACCTTTAAATTAAACACCTTTATTTTGCTAATTATGATATTCATAAACGTAAAGCACCATCATCAAGCACATTGCTATCGTATTAATTACGTGTTTGTGATTTTGAACCGTTGCTCTGGCTCTTTTAGTAGAAAGCCCTTTTGGACCCTTTTGTGTTTGTCCTTTAATAACTTATATTAATACCCACGGTAGCAGGTTCTATTAGGCCTATCATCATCATCATTGATTTTCTAATTTCCCATAGATATATATTAACAACCTTGTAATGTATTCGCTTTCAATGTTTATATAGGATATCTCGGTAATGTTAGCTATTAACAGAGATTATATGCTATTTGTGAAATTATTAACAGTTCCAATTATCTTGTAGAAAAAAAAAATAAGTATCAATTCCCAACTCTATTTAATTTCATTCTTCAGATATTTATACATAAAATTTATAGGTATGTGATAGAGATGGGAACTAACTGTTCAAATTGTTCCTACGTTATAATTTATTTAATGGTGCCTCTTCAAGTTGGTTCTGGAGCTCCTCTGAAAGTTGCTGTCCTGCAGCTTGTGATAGCCTCAACTGAGAAAGTGGAAGCTTTCTTCTACGTTTCCTCTAGATAACTCTGCAACCTCCTTCCAAGAGGTTCGAAGGGTATCCTGATCCGGGTGTTGAGGCTTTGCAAGGTCCTGGTGGCATACCTCCGATGAAGTTCTTGTAACCGAAGAGGTAAAGGTGTAGTGTTTTTGTAGTAGAGTTGAGTAGAGTAGAGTATTTGATGGTTATCCTCATTTCGCGGCGTCCAAACTTATGAAACAATTCCTCAACGCTCGATTTTTCTGGTAAAGAGTCCAAATAAGTCCAAAACATGGTTTAAACAGTATTTTTTCCACCAAAAAATTAATTTAACACGAAATTCATTTTCTTGAAGTTAGTTCTGAGGCTCCTCTGGAAGTTGCTATCCAGCAGCTTGAAATAGCCTCAGCTGAGAAAGCGGAACCTTTCTTCTAGGTTTCCTCTAGATGACTCTGCAACCTCTGTTCCAAAAGGTTCGAAGGGTATCCTGGATCCGGGTGTTAAGGCGTTGCAGGGTCCTGGTGGCATACCTTCGATGGAGTTCTTGTAACCGAAGAGGTAAAGGTTTAGTGTTTTTGTAGTATAGTTGAGTAGAGTAAAGGATTTGATGGGTATTTCATTTCGCGGCGTCCAAACTTATGAAAGAATTCCTCAACGTCGATTTTTCTGGTAAAGAGTCTAAATAAGTCCAAAACATGGTTTAAACAGTATTTTTTTTCCACCAAAAAACTTGATTTTAACACGAAATTCATTTTCTTGAAGTTAGTTCTGAGGCTCCTCTGGAAGTTGCTATCCAGCAGCTTGAAATAGCCTCAGCTGAGAAAGCGGAACCTTTCTTCTAGGTTTCCTCTAGAGGACTCTAGAACCTCTGTTCCAAGAGGTCCGAAGGGTATCCTGGGTCCGGGTGTTGGGGCTTTGCAGGGTCCTGGTGGCATACCTAAGATGAAGTTCTTGTAACCGAAGAGGTAAAGGTGTAGTGTTTTTGATTTGAGTAGAGTAGAGTATTTGATGGGTATCCTCATTTCGCGGCGGTCAAACTTGTGAAACAATTCCTCAACGGTCGTATTTCCTGGTAAAGTGTCCAAATAAGTCCAAAACATGGTTTAAATAGTATTTTTTTCCACCAAAAAACTTGAAAATTCATTTTCTTGAAGTTAGTTCTGAGGCTCCTCTGGAAGTTGCTGTCCAGCAGCTTGAAATAGCCTCAACTGAAAAAGTGGAAGCTTTCTTCTAGGTTTCCTCTAGAGGACTCTGCAACCTCTGTTCCAAGAGGTTCGAAGGGTATCCTGGGTCCGGGTGTTGAGGCTTTGCAGGGTCCTGGTGGCATATCTCCGATGAAGTTCTTGTAACCGAAGAGATAAAGGTGTAGTGTTTTTGTAGTAGAGTTGAGTAGAATAGAGTATTTGATGGGTATCCTCATTTCGCTGCGTCCAAACTTATGAAGCAATTCCTCAACGGTCGATTTTTCTGGTAAAGAGTTCAAATAAGTCCAAAACATGGTTTAAACAGTATTTTTTTCCACCAAAAAGCTTGATTTAAACACGAAATTCATTTTCTGGAAGTTGCTGCCCAGCAGCTTGAAATAGCCTCAGCTGAGAAAGCGGAATCTTTCTTTTAGGTTTCCTCTACAGGACTCTGCAACCTGTGTTCCAAGAGGTTCGAAGGGTATCCTGGGTCCGGGTGTTGGGTCTTTGCAGGGTCCTGGTGGCATAACTCCGATGGAGTTCTTGTTACCGAAGAGGTAAAGGTGTAGATTTTTTGTAGTTGAGTGTAGTAAGGTTGGATGGGTTCCAAGGAGCGAGGTACAGCCTTATAATCGACTGTAAGTCGGACGTATGTTTTGTATGTGTGGAGTAGAGTAGAGTAGAGTATTTGATGGGTCTCCTCATTTCGCGTCGTCTAAACTTATCAAACTATTCCTTAACGGTCGATTTTTCTTCAAACTAACGAAAGTGGCGTCATTCAAAATGCTCTATCCCACTAACTTATAGTCTGACAGCTTTAAAATTTGTACACTTAGGTATATCTTGATGTTAGTGTTATCTATGTTTTAGCCTAAGAACTTTTGAGCACATCTGTTATATATTTTTTTATTAGAAGTTTAGACATGGTTATAAATGTGTAGATTGCTAAAGTTTTCGTTCAATCATCACTCCAATCAGCTCTCTAAGTTGAGATATTAACAGCATGTAAAACATGTTATCCGATTTCAATATAATAAACCATCTGCATGTTTCTCGTTTAAAATTGTTTTCAAGTTTTGTTCTACCGCAAATTAGAACAATTATAATAGAAGTAGTATTGTATTCTGCAGCAACCATCTTCATGCCAATTATGACTTAGGGCTAAATGTAATCTGTACGTATACGGAAAACAAATTTACTATTTCATTTCATTAGAAGATTTTATAGCATCTATATCTATTGATATTAATTATATACTGTATAGCTATCATTAGCCGATGTTTAGTAAAGTTGAAGTATATATAATAGTTATTAGTTGATACCAATTAATTGTTTGAGAACTTTTAGATTTATACTGATATGGAGTTAGTTTAATAATTGATGTTAGGTTCGAGTATTTCGCACTCATTTTCATTGCTAATAATATAAGTAATTTCAAATTTTAATAGAAAAGTTTTACAATTAAACTGGGTTTTGGAATGCCTAGGCAAATTATATGAACTAGAAAAAATAACACTGTTATCCTATGGGTTCCAGGACACATAGAAATAGAAGGAAACGAAACAGCAGATAAGCTGGTGAAAGGAGCTGAAACTTGGGACCAGAACCATCTTGTGGAATCAGCAGTATAACAATCTTAGAATCTAAGGAATGAAATGAATAGCGAAATCTCCCTAGTACTGGAAAGATCTAGAAGGACAATCGAAAACACTCCTGGGAAACTATGACCAGAAGAGATCTTTCAGCTGTCTTACCTTAGTAAGAAATATAGATTCTGTGAGGTAAAGGATGAAATCTTAATACACATACTCTCAGATTGCATTGCATAACGTAATTCTAGGGTCCAATATCTAGGGTCATACGAAATAGAAGAGAAGGATCTACCTTACTTAAAGCTCATCAATATTCTAAGAAAGATTCGACTAGAAGAGTCTGAGGAAAACATCAGAAATATAGCAAAAAAAGCGGGACACAATAGATCTTATACGTCGCAGGTGTATCTGTTACCCCTAATCTGCTAATACATACAATTAAACTAGATAAGAAATTAAACATCTGTTGGAGTAGAGTAGCAAACGAAATAAGTAATACAATAGCAAAATTTTACTCATCATTTTACCTAATTAAGTAGAATAGCGCCACCGTAAGGTGGCGCAGTTGATACAACCCATACGAGGTCTGTCGCAAAGTAAATCTTTTATTGGTTATTTTTTTGGAAGGTTTATTAGGAACAGACATTCGTACAAAAATGGTGAAAGTGCTAAAGTAACCTTCTCCTTCATCTCCAACTCTACATCGATGAGTTTTAGAGTTTAAACGTGGTCTTATAGCTACAGGACCGAGTCATGGCCGGTGGGAGAAATCGTGTTGGCGTTAAGTTTAAGTGGAAGTGCGACAGAGAAATTATTATCACCAACCATGTCTCGTTCCGGGAGCTGTGCAGGTGTCAAAGATGAACCACGTAGCGGATGTCCAAAAAGTGCAAAAACAACAGAAATCATTGAGCAAGTCTATGATATTGTCTACTTATTGACTCAGTGTGAAATTTCTGTTACCATAGGCATCTCAGATGAACTAGTAGTCCATAATTAACATGAAGACTTACATTTAAAAAATTTAGTGCCACATTCGTTAACAATTCAACAAAAACTGAATCAAAAACAAAGTTCTCAGAGTAGTTAGGAGCGTTTTAAGTACAGTGAAACCGATTTTAAGCGTCGTTTTATAACTATGGATGAGACTTGGATCTACCATTAGGACCCTAAACTGAAATAAGACTGTTTATACAGTGAACTGAAGTTGGTTTTTCAGCTCCAAAACAGGTAAAGTCAGAACAATCGGCAAAAAAGGTTATGTCATCAGTTTTTTGGGATGCAAAAGAAGTTTTGTTGATTGATTTTCTTGTAAAAGATTAACTCTGATTATTATTGCAACTTTTTGGAGCAGTTGGATAAAACAAATTGCAGAAGAAAACAATCATTTTTTATCAAGAAACACAAGTTTGTTGACGATGGCTAAATTGAACGAATTAAGGTCGGGACAGACATAACCGCACCGTACCCGAGCCGTATGTCGGCCGAGTGTTGACCATCACTCGGTGGAAGAGTTACGCAATGGTATGTTATACAAATAGTTCACACATCACCGTATTACGGCCGAGCGCTATCAACGCACCGAGCCCGCACCGAGCACGATTAAAATATTTTATATTTTAACGGTGACGGTGCGGTACCAAAAGCTCTTGGTAAACACTTTCGTGTATGCTCTCAAAATATAATATACTAAAAACATATTATTCTTGCGTTTTTTATTTTATATTATATTTTACAGTCATGGTAGATGTTACTAAAATTTTTAAACATTGTTTCCGCAACTTACCTACTCAACATATTAAAACAGACTGAAACAGTTTTCAAACGTCGTCTGTAGAAAATTGGATAAGCTACGGACAAGTGTGGTCTCTACACGGACGAGCCGTGACACGGGCAAGTTACGGCCGACATACGGCTCGGGTACGGTGCGGTTATGTCTGTCCCGACCTTTAAGAGTACGATTTGCTTGAGCACCCACCGTATTTACCAGATTTAGCTCTCTCCGACAATTACTTCTTCAGAAACTTGAACAATTCCTTCGTGGAAAGCGTATTTCGTGGAATGCAGAAGCTATTGCAGCCATGGAACAATATTTTACAGAGCTTCCGGAAAATAATTACAGAGTTTGTATAAAATTACTGGAGGATCATCGGACTAAGTGTGTTCAAGCTAAGGGAGCTTATATTAAATAAAAAAAAAATTTCAACATTCTTTCATCCTTGCTTTTTTAACCAACCTGTAGAAATCAAACGAAAGAACGAGAAAATAGTGGAAACTAAAAGAAAATTCGTTAAAAAATTTCACTGGTCTGCTGGTAAGTAATTATCCAAATTATCTTACATTTTTCACAAGGTAAGTTAAAGTTATATAACTTTTAATATCCTATTAATATATTTTTCATTTTTAGGACACAGGGTTTGAAATTTTCCTTATCGTAACTTGGTTGGTCACGTGTATTCTTGGGTAATTAACACATATTTGGGGATGTTATTGCTTGAGAATACACGTAGCTGACAAGTGACAACATCTACAGAATGTCCACAAATAAACGTTTAAGCTACATTAAACAGAAAATTTTGGTTGACCCTTAAATCTAGAATAACTGATGCGATGCTCAAGTGAGTTTAGGATCACTACCGTTCACATTTGGTCTCTTTTCAGTTATTCTTTCCACCACATTTACAACAATATAGAGTTTAATCGATTTGAAATAGATCATTTATTCTTCATATAAATGTTTATTGGTTTTATTATTATTATTATATAACATTCTAATAAGGAAAATTGTTGTTTATATTATTGATAAAGAGCTCTCAGATACATAGCATTTACTCTAGTAAACTTTATGAATAAGCCTTTTGTATAATGGTCTGTGTAGGTAATTACATAATTAGATTTTGATGTCAACGAGCTTCTGTTGGTTATAAAGGAATATATAACACCGATATAGTGTGTTGCAGGTTGTAGAGTTAAAGTTCATGAATGGATCATTTATATAGGATGTGTCCTATTTGATGTTATAGGTTGTCTATTGAAGTAAATAGTTACAGGTAAATTGATACATAGTTTAGAACAGTTCAAATAAAATAGATACTGTATTACACAAGCTAATTAATTTGATATTAGAGTTAACTTAAACGGGTACTTTAAAAACTAACTTTACGGAAGTTTGGGTATCCCTACACACAAAAGGATTCAAAATTGGCGAGTAAACCTTTTATAACGGATGGATTAAAAACGCAGCAAGGTGTAAGATATGGAATATACTCTAGATCCCTGGGCTTAAAAATAAAATGGGCTATGGTTGACTTGTCAAGTGTAGTTCAATCAGAACTTACAAGCATAACCATAGCTGCAAAATAAGTAATCAATAGGAACATCAGAGGCAGAAATGTAAATATTTATTCGGACTGCCAACAAGCAGTACTTATCTTGAATAGACCACGTATTGCTTCAGGTTTAGTACAAGAATGTCACCAAACTCTAACTAAAGCCAGCCAGAATAACGTGGTCACTCTAAGCTGGATCAAATACATAATGGGAATTCTAAAGGCAACCGCATTGTGGACACTTTAGCAAGGAGGGCTGCAGGCTACAAATATGTTAGCCCTAGCTCCTCTATCAAGCTAACAATGTCCACTTTCGTCGACCTTATTAAACAGCTTTCTCACCAAAACTGTATACAGTGCTGGGATGACACAACGAACTGTAGACTGGTCAGAGAGTTATTATGTCATCCTGACGAGGAGACAGCAAGAAAATTTAAGGTATTGACCAAAGAAAATCTACCAACAGTTGTGGAATCTTAACAGCTCACTGCCAATTGTGACAACATCTCTTTGGAAAGAAATTGGCAAAATTGCCTCTATGCAGAGGTTGAAAACAAGAAGACCAAATAGTAGAGCATATACTGATTGACTGCTCTCCTTGTTGGGTGAGTACTGGCTAACACCAGCCGATGTGGAGGAGATCTGATGACAGCCGGAGGTGTGGGTATCGCTACACACGAGAGGATTCATAACTGGCTGTAAGTGGCTTCAGTGCCAGCAGGGCAGTTGCTCACTCTTCTTTAATTTTTCAGATCCAAGTCCTACTCCTCTCTTCCAAACGTTTTTTTTTGTCGAATGTCTTGGATGGGGTAGTAGGCTAAATTGAGATTAATTTCTCTCAGTTTCTTATAAATTTAATTTTTCTTCACCATGTGCTTTCCAAACTTCCATAATAAACCTTCTGGACTGTAAAGTTCAAAGTTTGGAAGATTATAGTTTTGGAACAACAAGTATGTGATGATGTCGAAACCAATTTTGGGTAGCTCCTGAGTAATGGAATGATACTAGGTTAGTCAAAATAATTCTAGATATTAAATATCAAAAACGCTTTATTGGGTAAGCAAGTTTGGTGGATTATTATTTTATGGAACAAAAGGTTCTCTAAGCCAGTTTTGAGTATCTCTTCAGTAATGACACTTTGGGCAAAACATGATAACGTCATTAGCATAATTAGCACCCCTCACTACAGTTCAAGGTAGATAGTAAAATATTTGGGTATTATTGATATGGTTCCATTAACTAGGTTAAAAAAAAAGGTTTTTAATAGGTTAAAAAAAGGTTTTTGCTAATTTTTTAATGTGTTTTGCCACGGTTTTTCTACTCCTTAGTAACTAGCTAAGGTTCTTTAAAGTTGATGAATAAACTTCCAAGTCTAGCAATAAGAGTATTGCGAGAGAGTTGTTAGAGGTCACTCTACTGGCAAATTATGCCCGAGCTCAGCCGTAGAGGGATGATATGTAAGTGAGCCGCGCCACCGACTTAGACGGTACAAGTCGGAATCCCCTAGATCGAATAGGCTCTAGCAACTCTTCGCAAACTTCGTAAGAAATTAAGTAACAAAGTAAGAAATTGATCAAGTGATCAAGTGATAAGCGATAAAGTAAGCTAAATAAAACGAAAAATATCAAAACTAGACCCTCTTTTAATGATTTGAAAAAAAAATATGGTCAATTAGATTACCATTCTGTTAACCCTAGCGCTATACAACAAAATTCAATATTTTAAAGTGGGTAAACTATTATTGTGTGATCACACGCTCTACTTAAAATTAAAATTTACAATCAACAATCGATAATCTACAATTTAAATGAAGGTAAAAAAAAGAAATATTAAAATATTTATGGTAAAGGCTTATTAGCTTATCTGTATGATTCCAGAGTTAATCTCCTCCAGTCCTTGGCTTCAGGTGTTCCACAACAATTAGGCCTGAAAACCAAAATAATCTAGGCCGTAACAAGAAATCAGCCAATACCATAAATTCAGCCAATACCATAAAATTAGGCCTGTACTAAGAAATTAGGCCCGTACCAAGAAATTAGGCCCGTTCCAAGAAATTAGGCCCGTTCCAAGAAATTAGGCCCGTTCCAAGAACCCTAATGTAATAGGGTTTTTCTCTAGGGTTGCGATACTCCGGTTTTGTATGGGAGATTAAATAAGTAAACACCGTTGCTGACTGCACTGAAATGCTATCTACGGTTCACCGTAACTCTAGGGCTGCGATACTCCGGTCTGGTATGGAAGATTAATAAATGAACACTGTAATTCTATCAACAGAAGATTCCATAAAATCCCTCACAATGAGGTTCCTTTCGAAACAAAATTCACAACTAACAACAAAATGTGATTCTACCAACGATTCGAATGGATAATAAAGGTTTAGTTTCAAAATCAAAAAATAATTTACACGGATGTACCGTGATTTAAAACTTAAACCGAAAAATCTTCTGGCGACACTCGAGGAAACTGTTCATTTCGATGACAAATAGCAAAATGCTGAAGTAATCGATTCTTACGGACGGAATATGTCACAACGGAAGAAGGTCTCTACCCGTTCAATTCTTAACTACTAATCTAACTGGTCTCGTCTGCGTCCGGTCTTTGCTGAGTACCGTGCGCATGTAATCAAACCTTACTGTTGTCAACAATGTGACAGGTTTTACAAACAGAAGAAGAGAGTGGCAATCAGCTGTTTACAAACAAAAGTGATAGTATACTAAAAGTAATTATAATAACAATAATTTGTGACCAGAATATAATAAATAAATGGTGATTATCTATGAACAAACAAAAATCAACTTGTTCTTAATACTAAATGCCTCTGTTTAACCCCTAATTATGGTGCTATTCGTATGGTAAGTAGTCCATAATAACTATTAAAACAATTATTCTTGTGGGAAATTAACCCGTTACAGTTTACTAGATACTCAATTAAAAAGAAACAACTTTTGGATGTACATTTTTATTTAGTACCAATACCAATTTATACCAAAAAATTCGACACATTGTCACATACAATGAGAGGGCAGTTTTCCCTACATATTAATTTACTATATTGTTTTGTATTACATTTTACCAGGTCAAAGTCATTGCGTTAGATCTCGACACGTGTTTAATTAGTTTAATTTTTATTCTCACGTAGAATATGAATTGGCTATAAAAGCAAGTTGTTGAGGTCGGACACGGGGAGTTCGGAGTCTGAGGTTGTCTGTAAGGGTCACCCTTCGGGGTGTCCCTAAAACAGACCCTTGGGTCTGGGCCGTTGTGACTCTTGATGTATTTTCGTGAGTAAGTGTGACATGCCACCATGTAGATTATTTGGTAAGATTAGTTAAGATTTGTCTTTAGTTATTCGTTATTCATATTTTAATTATTTATTGTTATTGTTTGTTTCGTTGTTAATATATTTGTTGTTTGTTTTCTGTTGTTTATCTTATTTTTCCCTTGGTTAGTTTTCTGCCTTCAGCAGGATACCTGGCCAGGGGTTAGATAACCACGACCTGGGTGGGAAGTGCCTTCAGTTAGCTACCCCTCATTCCAAAACACTATGGTACATTCCTCCACTCCCTCCAGGCGTGACAATATTTTAGGTATTTCTTATCTGGCCTTATGAGTTGTATATTCTCATTTCCTATTCCGTTTTTCCAAATTTTACGACCATTTCTCGTTTTTTATGATCTCTTTATCTTTTTCGTTGATTTGATCAAATCTTATTGTTTTTTCCCAGGTTAATAATTGTTTTTTTACGACTTTCCACATTTTTTCTTTTCTAATTTTCAGTTTTCATTTTATTTCGATTTTTATTCTATTTTTTTCATTATTTTCTTGTTTTTTTATTTCCTCGCTTGTCACCAGTTTTTTTACCCATTTTTGGGTACCCCCGTCTTATTTGGTACCTGTCTGGCCACCCACTTCCCTAAGTTGTAATTGGTCTTTTCACTAAGAACTTGATTAAAAATGAATAACTTGTGGGAGCTAAATTTTGTTGTTGTTAAAAATGCCAATCTAGACCAAAAAACCGCACGTTCGTCAATTCTGCAGTTAGGTTATTGGCCCGGTTTGCGCTCCTTAGATCCGGGGCTGCTATATGACAACAAATAAATTTCTGATTTATTTAAAAACACATTTAAATTATTATGAAAGAATTTATTATAATTATTATCAATCAACTTATTTAGATAAGAAGGATTGAAGATAAGGAAAATAAATGCGTTATCTATTGCAAATTTAATTTTAACTTAAAATCCTACAATTTGTATTATTCTTTGTTTATAGATAACTATAGAGTGTTTATAAGAATTTATCATATACTAATAGAAAGAATAGAAGATTAAGAAAATTGTATACTGTTGTTCAATTTATTTCCTTTAAATGATTCTCATTCTCACACAAATTCCGAATAGTCGTTTAATTCATCTTGTAATTACTTTACTTATAAACGCGCTAAAAACTGTACTAATTGTTGAATAATAAAACGGTAAATCGTTTTAAGTCAACAGTTATAAAATAACATAGAAGTTGATATGTTTGAGGTTGAAATCGAGTCGTCGAATATGTCACGTAATAGTGACGAACTTAGAGAAGTGAAATATACAACTAAAACTAATACAACCAATAAAAATAATGATCAAAAGTTACAACCGGAAAATTATGACCACACAAGTTTGTTTTTATATTTTGCAGCACTTTCCTGTAAGTATTTTTATGTTTAGTTATTTAATTATAATGGTATTCTATCAATCTACCTCGCGGGTATGACCTAGAGTTGGGTTTCTTCTTATAAAAAGCGAAACTAGTGTTATTTAATAAATAAATAGGCCAGTCATTAACGGTATGGACTTAAAGCTTTTGCACAACATTCTTTTGGTTTAATTTTAACAAAACCAAAATAATATTAAGTTCCTTTGAAAAATAGTCAAGGCAATAAAGCACTAAAATCGGCCTTACCTCCGAAAGCACGTTTTATATTGAAAGTGAAGTCGTCTATCTTTCTTTTTGATAAATTCTTCAATTCGTCCTTTACTTACTTTCGTAATTTTTAAACTCGGTTTTGAGCGACCCACACTTTTTATTTTAATTGTGAATATCGCGTAGGTAATCGAACGTACGCGAAAATATAGCCGAAACGATGAACGACTATACTTCTACTCTGACGAGAAATATGGCATGAAAAAGCTTATTCAGGAGTTAAAAATTTATAAAAAGCTCACCACATGTTGTTTTTATTGTTTCAAGTATTATTTTTATAGTTTCTAAACTTCAAAACCACGTTTTATATTTCTTATCTTTCTTTTTGATAAATTCTTCAATTCTCCAATTCGTCCTTTACTTATTTTCGTAATTTCTAAACTCGGTTTTGAGCGACCCACATTTTGATGTGAAACATCTATAGCGGCACGTAAATCAGATTTCTGGCGTGGTGACGGTGACGTCATGACGTAAAAAACCTAACGCATCGATAATAATCGATAAGAGATGTACTGATATCTTATATGAAATTGGTGTCATGTTTTGAGCGACGCCACGGTGGCGCGCCAACAATAGGGGGAAGAAGCTCATCGATTCAAAAATTTGGCGGGACAGGGTATGAATTGTTTCATAAAAACCTAACTCGATTCCGCCTACTATCTATTCTATATATATAAAAATGATTGTTTGTATAGGCAACATAATATACCTACATATTTTGCTGACCTGTAAAATTGACAGCTATTCAATCAAAATAGATTGTTGGTGAATAGTTGTCATATAGTTGTCCGCTTAAAATTTGTGTATTTAGTTTTAAATATGAATAAACAAAGTGTTAATAAAGAAAGTGATGAAAAAATATGAATAAAAATGAGTGAGTACCTACCTACTCTATATACATTGGGGTGTTCGTTATTTCCCAGATTTGGTTTTGTTCTCCAAACACCCATCAAATTTTTAGATTATGACCTAACAAAAATTATCAGACCTTAACCAGCCCTTAATATTCACATTAACCCGTGCCTAAATCATAATACATTTCCCATTTAAATACCGTTTAAAAGTTATTCAACGATAAAGTTGTATTCATAGTTAAATTCATCATTTTCCTATTTTTTATTTACTATCCCTTTTTGTTTGTACCTACTAAAATTATGAAGTACCTAACTACAATTATATTAATATAGTAACGTACTTCTATATAAATTTGTGTTTTAATAATTTCCTTTTTTAAGATTATTGAATTTAAGGCAATTAAATAAAAAGCTAAACGAAATCACTTTTTAAATTTATTCAATAAATAGTCATCGTTATCTGGAAAAAATCGTAATATTTTATATCATCATTATAACATATTTAGTTCCTATCACAATCTGTTTTTTTCTGCATATTACTTTTACACAATAATGTCGATGTTTCACATCTGCCAGGCGTCCCGTGACGGCTCACATTTTTTTTTTATTTTAATTACGATAATAGCGTAATCGAAAATAAAACCGAAACGATGAACGACTATACTTCTACTCTGACGAGAAATATGGTATGAAAAAGCTTATTCATGAGTTTAAAATGTAAAAAAAAGCTCACATGTTTTTATTGTTTCTAGTATTATTTTTATAGTGTCCAAAATTTAAAAGCACGTTCTATATTCTTTTTGATAAATTCTTCAATTTTTTTAATTCGACCTTTACTTATTTTCGTAATTTCTAAACTCGCTTTTGAGCGACCCACACTTTTTATTCTAATTCTGGTTATCGCGTAATCGAAAATAAAACCGAAACGTAAACGACTATACTTCTACTCTGACGAGAAATATGGCATGAAAAAGCTTATTCAGGAGTTAAAAATTGAAAAAAATTGTTTATGTTGTTTTTATTGTTTCTAGTACTTCTATAATGTCTAAATTTTAAAAGCACGTTTTATATTGGAATTAAAGTCGTCTATCTTTTTTTATAAATTCTTTAATTCGTCCTTTACTTATTTTTGTAATATCTTAACTCGATTTTGAGCGACACACACTTTTTATTTTAATTCCGATTATCGTGTAATCGAACGTACGCGAAAATAAAACCGAAACGATGGACGACTATACTTCTACTTTGACGAGAAATATGGCATGAAAAAGCTTATTCAGGAGTCAAAAATTAAAAAAAGCTCACATGTTGTTTTTATTGTTTCAAGTATTATATTTATAGTTTCTAGATTTCAAAACCACGTTTTATATTGGAAGTGAAGTCGTCTATCTTTCTTTTTAATAAATTCATCAATTCATAAATTCGTCCTTTACTTATTTTCCTAATTTCTAAACTCGATTTTGAGCGACCGAAACTTTTTATTTTAATTTCGATTATCCCGTAATCGAAAGTACGCGAAAATGAAACCGAAAGGATGAACGACTATACTTCTACTCTGACGAGAAATATGGCATGAAAAAGCTTATTCAGGAGTTAAAAATGTAAAAAAAGCTCACATGTTGTTTTTATTGTTTCAAGTATTATATTTATAGTTTCTAGATTTCAAAACCACGTTTTATATTGGAAGTGAAGTCGTCTATCTTTCTTTTTAATAAATTCATCAATTCATAAATTCGTCCTTTACTTATTTTCCTAATTTCTAAACTCGATTTTGAGCGACCGACACTTTTTATTTTAATTTCGATTATCCCGTAATCGAACGTACGCGAAAATGAAACCGAAAGGATGTAAACGACTATACTTCTACTCTGACGAGATATATGGCATGAAAAAGCTTATTCAGGAGTTAAAAATTAAAAAAAGCTCACATGTTGTTTTTATTGTTTCAAGTATTATTTTTATAGTTTCTAGATTTCAAAACCACGTTTTATATCGGAAGTGAAGTCGTCTATCTTTCTTTTTAATAAATTCATCAATTCCTAAAGTCGTCCTATACTTATTTTCCTAATTTCTAAACTCGATTTTGAGCGACCTACACTTTTTATTTTAATTTCGATTATCCCGTAATCGAACGTACGCGAAAATGAAACCGAAAGGATGTAAACGACTATACTTCTACTCTGACGAGATATATGGCATGAAAAAGCTTATTCAGGAGTTAAAAATTAAAAAAAGCTCACATGTTGTTTTTATTGTTTCAAGTATTATTTTTATAGTTTCTAGATTTCAAAACCACGTTTTATATCGGAAGTGAAGTCGTCTATCTTTCTTTTTAATAAATTCATCAATTCCTAAAGTCGTCCTATACTTATTTTCCTAATTTCTAAACTCGATTTTGAGCGACCTACACTTTTTATTTTAATTCCGATTATCGCGTAATCGAACGTACGCGAAAATAAAACCGAAAGGATGAACGACTATACTTCTACTCTGACGAGGAATATGGCATGAAAACGCTTATTCAGGAGTTAAAAATGTATAAAAAGCTCACATGTTGTTTTTATTGTTTCAAGTATTATATTTATAGTTTCTAGATTTCAAAACCACGTTTTATATTGGAAGTGAAGTCGTCTATCTTTCTTTTTAATAAATTCATCAATTCATAAATTCGTCCTTTACTTATTTTCCTAATTTCTAAACTCGATTTTGAGCGACCGACACTTTTTATTTTAATTTCGATTATCCCGTAATCGAACGTACGCGAAAATGAAACCGAAAGGATGTAAACGACTATACTTCTACTCTGACGAGATATATGGCATGAAAAAGCTTATTCAGGAGTTAAAAATTAAAAAGCTCACATGTTGTTTTTATTGTTTCAAGTATTATTTTTATAGTTTCTAGATCTCAAAACCACGTTTTATATTGGAAGTGAAGTCGTCTATCTTTCTTTTTAATAAATTCATCAATTCATAAATTCGTCCTTTACTTATTTTCCTAATTTCTAAACTCGATTTTGAGCGACCAAAACTTTTTATTTTAATTCCGATTATCCCGTAATCGAAAGTACGCGAAAATGAAACCGAAAGGATGAACAACTATACTTCTACTCTGACGAGAATTATGGCATGAAAAAGCTTATTCAGGAGTCAAAAATTAAAAAAAGCTCACATGTTGTTTTTATTGTTTCAAGTATTATATTTATAGTTTCTAGATTTCAAAACCACGTTTTATATTGGATGTGAAGTCGTCTATCTTTCTTTTTAATAAATTCATCAATTCATAAATTCGTCCTTTACTTATTTTCCTAATTTCTAAACTCGATTTTGAGCGACCGAAACTTTTTATTTTAATTTCGATTATCCCGTAATCGAAAGTACGCGAAAATGAAACCGAAAGGATGAACGACTATACTTCTACTCTGACGAGGAATATGGCATGAAAACGCTTATTCAGGAGTTAAAAATGTATAAAAAGCTTACATGTTGTTTTTATTGTTTCAAGTATTATTTTTATAGTTTCTAGATTTCAAAACCACGTTTTATATTGGAAGTGAAGTCGTCTATCTTTCTTTTTAATAAATTCATCAATTCCTAAAGTCGTCCTTTACTTATTTTCCTAATTTCTAAACTCGATTTTGAGCGACCAAAACTTTTTATTTTAATTCCGATTATCCCGTAATCGAAAGTACGCGAAAATGAAACCGAAAGGATGAACGACTATACTTCTACTCTGACGAGGAATATGGCATGAAAACGCTTATTCAGGAGTTAAAAATGTATAAAAAGCTCACATGTTGTTTTTATTGTTTCAAGTATTATTTTTATAGTTTCTAGATTTCAAAACCACGTTTTATATTGGAAGTGAAGTCGTCTATCTTTCTTTTTAATAAATTCATCAATTCCTAAAGTCGTCCTTTACTTATTTTCCTAATTTCTAAACTCGATTTTGAGCGACCAAAACTTTTTATTTTAATTCCGATTATCCCGTAATCGAAAGTACGCGAAAATGAAACCGAAAGGATGAACGACTATACTTCTACTCTGACGAGGAATATGGCATGAAAACGCTTATTCAGGAGTTAAAAATGTATAAAAAGCTCACATGTTGTTTTTATTGTTTCAAGTATTATTTTTATAGTTTCTAGATTTCAAAACCACGTTTTATATTGGAAGTGAAGTCGTCTATCTTTCTTTTTAATAAATTCATCAATTCCTAAAGTCGTCCTTTACTTATTTTCCTAATTTCTAAACTCGATTTTGAGCGACCTACACTTTTTATTTTAATTCCGATTATCGCGTAATCGAACGTACGCGAAAATAAAACCGAAAGGATGAACGACTATACTTCTACTCTGACGAGGAATATGGCATGAAAACGCTTATTCAGGAGTTAAAAATGTATAAAAAGCTCACATGTTGTTTTTATTGTTTCAAGTATTATTTTTATAGTTTCTAGATTTCAAAACCACGTTTTATATTGGAAGTGAAGTCGTCTATCTTTCTTTTTAATAAATTCATCAATTCCTAAAGTCGTCCTTTACTTATTTTCCTAATTTCTAAACTCGATTTTGAGCGACCAAAACTTTTTATTTTAATTCCGATTATCCCGTAATCGAAAGTACGCGAAAATGAAACCGAAAGGATGAACGACTATACTTCTACTCTGACGAGGAATATGGCATGAAAACGCTTATTCAGGAGTTAAAAATGTATAAAAAGCTCACATGTTGTTTTTATTGTTTCAAGTATTATTTTTATAGTTTCTAGATTTCAAAACCACGTTTTATATTGGAAGTGAAGTCGTCTATCTTTCTTTTTAATAAATTCATCAATTCCTAAAGTCGTCCTTTACTTATTTTCCTAATTTCTAAACTCGATTTTGAGCGACCTACACTTTTTATTTTAATTCCGATTATCGCGTAATCGAACGTACGCGAAAATAAAACCGAAAGGATGAACGACTATACTTCTACTCTGACGAGGAATATGGCATGAAAACGCTTATTCAGGAGTTAAAAATGTATAAAAAGCTCACATGTTGTTTTTATTGTTTCAAGTATTATTTTTATAGTTTCTAGATCTCAAAACCACGTTTTATATTGGAAGTGAAGTCGTCTATCTTTCTTTTTAATAAATTCATCAATTCATAAATTCGTCCTTTACTTATTTTCCTAATTTCTAAACTCGATTTTGAGCGACCAAAACTTTTTATTTTAATTCCGATTATCCCGTAATCGAAAGTACGCGAAAATGAAACCGAAAGGATGAACAACTATACTTCTACTCTGACGAGAATTATGGCATGAAAAAGCTTATTCAGGAGTCAAAAATTAAAAAAAGCTCACATGTTGTTTTTATTGTTTCAAGTATTATATTTATAGTTTCTAGATTTCAAAACCACGTTTTATATTGGATGTGAAGTCGTCTATCTTTCTTTTTAATAAATTCATCAATTCATAAATTCGTCCTTTACTTATTTTCCTAATTTCTAAACTCGATTTTGAGCGACCGAAACTTTTTATTTTAATTCCGATTATCGCGTAATCGAACGTACGCGAAAATAAAACCGAAAGGATGAACGACTATACTTCTACTCTGACGAGGAATATGGCATGAAAACGCTTATTCAGGAGTTAAAAATGTATAAAAAGCTCACATGTTGTTTTTATTGTTTCAAGTATTATTTTTATAGTTTCTAGATCTCAAAACCACGTTTTATATTGGAAGTGAAGTCGTCTATCTTTCTTTTTAATAAATTCATCAATTCATAAATTCGTCCTTTACTTATTTTCCTAATTTCTAAACTCGATTTTGAGCGACCAAAACTTTTTATTTTAATTCCGATTATCCCGTAATCGAAAGTACGCGAAAATGAAACCGAAAGGATGAACAACTATACTTCTACTCTGACGAGAATTATGGCATGAAAAAGCTTATTCAGGAGTCAAAAATTAAAAAAAGCTCACATGTTGTTTTTATTGTTTCAAGTATTATATTTATAGTTTCTAGATTTCAAAACCACGTTTTATATTGGATGTGAAGTCGTCTATCTTTCTTTTTAATAAATTCATCAATTCATAAATTCGTCCTTTACTTATTTTCCTAATTTCTAAACTCGATTTTGAGCGACCGAAACTTTTTATTTTAATTCCGATTATCGCGTAATCGAACGTACGCGAAAATAAAACCGAAAGGATGAACGACTATACTTCTACTCTGACGAGGAATATGGCATGAAAACGCTTATTCAGGAGTTAAAAATGTATAAAAAGCTCACATGTTGTTTTTATTGTTTCAAGTATTATTTTTATAGTTTCTAGATTTCAAAACCACGTTTTATATTGGAAGTGAAGTCGTCTATCTTTCTTTTTAATAAATTCATCAATTCATAAATTCGTCCTTTACTTATTTTCCTAATTTCTAAACTCGATTTTGAGCGACCAAAACTTTTTATTTTAATTCCGATTATCCCGTAATCGAAAGTACGCGAAAATGAAACCGAAAGGATGAACAACTATACTTCTACTCTGACGAGAATTATGGCATGAAAAAGCTTATTCAGGAGTTAAATATGTAAAAAAAGCTCACATTTTGTTTTTATTGTTTCTAGTATTATTTTTATAGTGTCCAAAATTTAAAATCACGTTCTATATTCTCTTTGATAAATTCTTCAATTTTTTAATTCGACCTTTACTTATTTTCGTAATTTCAAAACTCGCTTTTGAGCGACCAACACTTTTTATTCTAATTCTGGTTATCGCGTAATCGAAAATAAAACCGAAACGTAAACGACTATACTTCTACTCTGACGAGAAATATGGCATGAAAAAGCTTATTCAGGAGTTAAAAATTGAAAAAAATTGTATATGTTGTTTTTATTGTTTCTAGTACTTCTATAATGTCTAAAATTTAAAAGCACGTTTTATATTGGAATTAAAGTCGTCTATCTTTTTTTATAAATTCTTTAATTCGTCCTTTACTTATTTTTGTAATATCTTAACTCGATTTTGAGCGACACACACTTTTTATTTTAATTCCGATTATCGTGTAATCGAACGTACGCGAAAATAAAACCGAAACAATGGACGACTATACTTCTACTTTGACGAGAAATATGGCATGAAAAAGCTTATTCAGGAGTTAAAAATTAAAAAAAAAGCTCACATGTTGTTTTTATTGTTTCAGGTATTATAATATTTATAGTTTCTAGATTTCAAAACCACGTTTTATATTGGAAGTCGTCTATCTTTCTTTTTAATAAATCCATCAATTCATAAATTCGTTCTTTACTTATTTTCGTAATTTTTACACTCGGTTTTGAGCGACCCATACTTTTTATTTTAAATACGATTATCGTTTAATCGAACGTACGCGAAAATATAACCGAAACTATGAACAACTATACTTCTACTCTGACGAGAAATATGGCATGAAAAAGGTTATTCAGGAGTTAAAAATATTAAGTTCCTTTGAAAATAGTCGAAGCAATAAACCACTAAAATCGGCCTAACCTTCGAAAGCACGTTTTATGTTGGAAGTGAAGTCGTCTATCTTTCTTTTTGATAAATTCTTCAATTCGTCCTTTACTTATTTTCGTAATTTTTAAACTCGGTTTTGAGCGACTCACACTTTTTATTTTAATTGTGAATATCGCGTAATCGAACGTACGCGAAAATATAGCCGAAACGATGAACGACTATACTTCTACTCTTACGAGAAATATGGCATGAAAAAGCTTATTCAGGAGTTAAAAATTAAAAGGCTCACATGTTGTTTTTATTGTTATTAGTATTATTAGTATAAAACCACGTTTTATATTTCTTATCTTTCTTTTTGATAAATTCTTCAATTCTCCAATTCGTCCTTTACTTATCTTCCTAATTTCTAAACTCGATTTTGAGCGACCCACACCTTTTATTTTAATTCCGATTATCACGTAATCGAACGTACGCGAAAATAAAACCGAAAGGATAAACGACTATACTTCTACTCCGACGAGGACACACATGTTGTTTGTATCGTTTCTAGTATTATTTTTATAGTGTTTAAATTTTAAAAGCACGTTTAATATTGGAAGTGAAGTCGTCTATATTTCTTTTTGATTAATTCTTTAATTCTTGAATTCGTTCTTTACTTATTTTCGTAATTTCTAAACTCGGTTTTGAGCGACACTCACTTTTTATTTTAATTACAATTATCGGGTAATTGAACGTACGTGAAAATAAAACCGAAACGATGAACGACTATACTTCTACTCTGACGAGAAATTATCAAAATCACAATGACACTTTACAACTTGGCCACACGTGGAGAGCCGCCACTAGTGGCGCTACACTATTTAAAAAGTATTAAATTAAAATATCTTTTTAGCAAATTTAATTCAGTTATCCTATGGAATGATGGTGGCATGGATTTCCCCGGTA
The DNA here is from genome assembly GCA_964028335.1 of Altica lythri. Classification (NCBI taxonomy): domain Eukaryota; kingdom Metazoa; phylum Arthropoda; class Insecta; order Coleoptera; family Chrysomelidae; genus Altica; species Altica lythri. Next base: position 7,609,623 of record OZ034809.1, read on the forward strand.
TCAGAACTAATATTATCAAATAACACAGACATAAATCCTTTAGGAGAACCTGTAACAACGATACAGTATTCCATACTTGGAGCATCGCAACCAGTAGGATCAGTGATTGGACCTCTTTTGTGTGGAAAAATATTCGATGTGTTCGGTAGAAAAAAATGTTTAACAACAATATGTATAATTATGACAACATCTATATTAATTCTAGCATTTTCTCGTCATATTATTATTTATTGTATAACTCTTTTTATTGTAGGATTTTGTACGGGTGGTGTTAATGTAGGTTTACCAGTGTATATTAGTGAAATAACTGAAGATCATAATCGAGGATTATTATCGTGTCTTGTAAATATATTCTCTCCTTTAGGTACTGTTGTAACTTTTCTAATAGGTTCTTATTTATCGATAAAAGTATTTACTTTAACCTGTGCTATACCAGCTGCTATAAACGCAATATGTTTTTTAACTATACTACCAGAATCTCCAGTGCAATTAGTGCTATTACAAAACAAAATTGGTGCTAAAACTGTTTTACAAAAAATTCGAAAAAAAAATTCTAACGAAATAGAAAGGGAAATCAAGAAAATTGAATATGAATTACAAGAGACAGTTCGATCAGAAAAAACTAGTTTTTCGTCAATTTTATCACATAAAAGATCTCGGAATGGTCTTATAATTTCAGTTATCGGTTACGTATTGTTTGTTTTATGTGGAGTACCTGCATTTTTAGCGTATTTACAACCAATTTTTAATCAAGCTGGTACTAATTTACCCAGTAATATATGTGCATTAATGGTAGCAGTTATGTCGATTTTGTGTTATATTGGAGCATCGTATGTGGTGGATAAATGGGGACGAAGAAAGACTATTTTATACTCAGTAGCATTAAGTACCATTCCTCTTTTTTTAAATGGTTTATATTTTTATTTAGAGTTAAATACCAAATCTTCTATGGAGAAATTTAAATGGTTACCAATATTAGGTATGATGACATTCATCACTCTAAACGTTTTTGGTACTGCTACAATTCCTGTTGCTTTAATGAACGAATTATTTACAAATCAAATTAAAGCGACAGGTATATCAATAGTAGTATTTTTAGCAGGTATTCTTACATCTATTTCTCTATTTTTAGCACCGATTATTATGAGAAATCTTGGTTTAGCTTGGTTTTTCTGGGTGTTTACGATCAATTGTGTATTAGGTAGTGTATTAACGTATCTTTGTATACCAGAAACTAAAGGAAAAAGTATATTGGAGATTCAGAATATGTTAGATAAGTTAATTTATGTTTAGGTATGAGTAACTGGTGCTAGATATTTAATTAATTATTGAATTTATACAAGAATTATACAGAACCACTAAAGGAGAGTGAGGTGGAGATCCCTCTTTAGTGGAAGAATCTGCAGAGAGTATCTAGGGCTAGAAAAGGCCCAAGAGTGGTGGGAAAAATCACCGGGCAAGCGACAAGCCAAAGTCTTTATAAAGGGACACTCGGCGAAGTTTACTGCAGAGCTGCTATCACAAAGGCGAAACGAAGTCAGTCTCTTGACAGGACATTGTAGGCTCAAGAAACACATGAGTCAGTTGACCTTAGCAGAAGAAGACATCTGTCGATACTGCCAAGAGGAGGAAGAAACCGCATTTCATGTCCTATGCCAATGCGAAGGTCTTGCAAGGACACGGTATTTAGTACTGGGAGAGGAGAAACCGGCTGCTCCAAGTTATGCGAAGTGGCCACTGTCAAGGCTATTAAGTCTCATTAAGAGGGCAGGGCTGGACAAGGTTCTCTAATCCTATTCTTGAGATAATCGGTGGTCACAATAGATCTGCAAAGGTCGCAGTAGTACAGGCTAACAGCCAACCCAATAAACATCTAATCTAAAATCTAGGGAACTATTACACCTCTTAACGACCTCCAGAGACTACTTTTCTCCAAAGATCATATCATATTTAAACGTAAAATTTTCAGTGTCTTTAAGTTCATTTAAGGTGTTAAAACCATCACACACGTACTTAAGACCAACAGACATAGCATCGTGATTACCAACCAAAAAAATCTTAAAGTTTAGATCTACTTCTAGTCGAAGAATTAGCAGAGAGTATCTAGGGAACCAGTCCCCATTCAGATGACGTCTAAACGACCTCAGATCTTAAAGTTTAGATCTACTTCTAGTTGAAGAATTAGCAGAGAGTATCTAGGGAACCAGTCCACATTCAGATGACGTCTAAACGACCTCAGATTACCTTGACCTGAAAATCAAAGTATGTAAAACTTCTTGCTTTTTAGAATTTGCGATCAAAAGAAGTTTAGAACCTCATCCAAACTCTTTAATCTTCAATTTGACTTTAACAGAGACGTCCAAGCCCACTTCCAGTAGAAGAGGAATCAGCAGAGATAATCTAGGGAACTATTTGACATTCAGATTACCTCTAAACGACCTGCGAAGATAACTTTGGGCTGGAAGTCAAAGCATATCCAGACCCAATACTTTTTGCTTCTTCTTCAAAAAGTATACAACCTCATCCAAGTTCTTTGCCTTCAGGTGACTTTGATAAAGACATGCTGAGAACTAAGTATGTATGTTGTTAGGGGTAACAGATACACCTGCGACCTATAAGATCTATTAAGATCTATTTCTTGCTATATTTCTGATGATTCCTCAGACTTATAGCAGCTCTTCTAGTCCTATCTTAGAAAGTTTAGGATAGGTAGTTCTTCCCTTTCTATTTCGTATGACCCTAGAAGTACTTAATGCTATGCATTCTGAAAGTATGTGTATTGAGGATTCATCCTCTACCTCACAGAATCTGCAGTTTGCTTCATCTACTAATCCTAGTTTCTTCATGTGTCCTCTTAATCGACAGTGACCGGTTAGTATTCCTGTTATAATTCGGAGGTTTTTCTTACTCAGGTTAAGACAGCTGTGAAATCTCTTCTGGTTACAGTTTCCCATGCAGGAGCGTCTTCGATTGTCTTAGTCCTTCTAGATCATTGCAGTACTTGGCTTTTTCGCTATCCATTTTTTTCTTTAGTTTTTCTAAGATTATACTACTGCTGATTCCACAGGATGGTTCTGGTCCCAGGTATGGGATTTCAGCTCCTTTTTTTGCCAGCTTGTCTGCTGTTTCATTTCCTTCTATCCCTACGTGTTCTGGAACCCATAGGAGGGTAACAGCGTTATTCTGTCCTAGTTCATTTAATTTGCCTAGGCATTCCCAGACCATCTTTGAACTGATTGTATCTGAGTTTAGACCTTTTATGGCTGCTTGACTATCTGAGATGATTACAATCTTCTGTCTACGATAGTTCCTTTCAATGTTAAATTCTATAGATCTTTCGATGGCACGAATTTCCGCTTAAAAGATGTTTGGGTACGTACCCAAGCTTTCTGTGTATTTGGTTCTAGGTCCAAACACCCCTGCTCCTGTTCCTTTATCTGTCTTGGAGCCGTCCGTATACCATTTTATGGCGTTTTGGTTTAGCCCCAATATGGTGTTTTCGTCCCATTCAGATTTGCTTCCCAGTTTAGTGGTAAATTTCCTTACAAAGTTAAATTTCTTTGCCATGTCATCTTGGGGATGCTGAGAACTAACATATATCGGAATCGTGACAACGACCCAAAAAAAATTACGACCTATTGAACTCTCCACTTCTTTTTCATTTTGTGATTCGCTATTTTGATTCCGCTTACACTCCGTAGATGCATATTTGTCGTAGTCGGAACTTGACTTCAAATTGCTCTTCACGTAGATGGTATAATTATTAATTTTAATCGTAATCTTTCAGACGGAAATTACAAGAAACTGATGAATTACGATAAGTGTTAGCGGATTCAAATTGGTGGATGTTTCCATTGTCTTCAGTAATGAAGTACAAAATTTATATTTTATTGATAATAATGTAATTGTTCTATCTTTATTATTAGAGACTTAATTATACGAAAAATACATATTTTTTATCTATTTTGTTTTTTTGTCAAAAGCCCTTTTTTCGAATTCAAATTTTCTTACTCCAATAGGGTGCGAGTCAAGGCAGCAAACTAGATTTGGAGGACCTGAAAATGGTGTCGTTAAAATCATGCGTTGAATCCAAAAGAGACCATTTTGATAAATAAACGTAAATATTAATTGCTGAAATTTAGAATTTTGCCTCTTCAATTAAAAGGTACTACTAAATCCATCGAAATTCCAAGAATTTAGAAAGTATCAAGAAGATCCCTTCTATTGAAAGATAGAATCGCCAGTAAATTTTCTAAACCAATTGAGCCATCCTGAGGATTCCGAAGTCTTCTGTAAATCAAGATAAGAGAAAGTCTTAGTGAGGGATCCGCACCAATTAGGACATTTTGACGTTGCAACCTGGAATGTTTTCTTAGGAAGGTCTGTGGTAACCATGTGGTCTGAGCCCTCCTGAGGATTCCTCCCTTCTTAGTGAGGGAGCCACACCAATTAAGACATTTTGACATTGCAACCTGGAATGTTTTCTTAGGAAGGTATTTATAACCATGTGGTCTGAGCCATCCTAAGGATTCCGAAGTCTTCTGTAAACCAAGATAAGAGAAAGTCTTATTGAGGGATCTACACCAATTAGGACATTTTGACGTTGCAACCTGGAATGTTTTCTTAGGAAGATATTTGGTAACCATCTGGTCTGAATATATATCTCAGATGAAATCCCCACTTTTACGATTTATTTTTTTGTTGTGACCTTATCTAACAAAAATAAGATAATTTGAAGAGGAGGAAAGTCTAACAGGACTCCCTTGCTGCAGTTGGAGTGCTTTTCTGAGCTGCAGTTATGGGTTATGGCAAGGCAAACAAGTCGTTTAATCTTGCTTGGCTTGATAGTAGCATTATTTTTTTTTGTATCTTTGGTCACCATACATAAGACGCATATGTGACACCATGTTGTGGATCTTATATGGCATGTCTAGTTTTAAGCCCCTTAATCAATAGGAACATCACAGGCTAACTGAGGCCAGCCAGAATAACGTGGTCACTCTCAGCTGGATCAAAGGACATGGGAACTCTAAAGGCAACCGCATTGCGCACAATTTAGCAAGGAGGGCTGCGGGCTACAAATATGTTAGCCCTCGCCCATCTACCAAGCTAACATTGTCCGCAGTCGTGGACCTTATCAAACAGCACTCTCACCAAAAATTTATACAGTGCTGGGATGAAACTACGAACTGTAGACTGGCCAGAGAATTATTACCTCATCCTGGCGAGGAAACAGCAAAAAAATTTAAGGCATTGACCAGACAAAATCTCCGAACAGCTGTGGGAATCTTGACAGGTCACTGCCAATTGCGACAACATCTCTTTGGAAAGAAATTAGCAGAGGTTGAAAACAAGAAGAGGAAATAGTAGAGCATATACTGTATGACTGCTCTCCTTGTTGGGTGAGTACTGGCTTACACCAGCCGATGTCAGGGAGATCCCTCTCGGGAGCCTCATCACCTATTTTAAATCACTAGGCCTGGTGACAGCCTGAGGTGAGGATATCCCTACAATACGGGAGGATGCACAATGGGTCATATGTGCATCAGTGCTGGCTAAGCACTAGCTCGCCCCTTCCCAAATTTCCAGATCCAGAAGCCCCTTAAGCCACCAATAAAGTGGTTATCGCCCTCTTGGTTATTTATTCAAGATAGTTCAATGTTGAGTCTTATATCACCACAAGATACTTAACCTCTTCCACCACTTGTATGTTCCTCCCATCAAACCTTAGAAAATATACGCCTTCTAAGTTCCTTCTGCTGGTAAATTTTACAACATTAGCCTACCGGTGGTTTATCTTAAGCACTATTAAGGTGCGTTCCTTAACTAAATTCAAATCCTATGGTATTCTATGCATTTACATTACAATTATCCATATCTATGCAATTATTTTTACGTGCATTTGTGGTCTTTATTTATAGCTTTACTTATTAATTCATTATAACAATATAATATTGTTAAGAAAATAAACGTTTGCATTATATGTAAACAACATTTTTTGAATAAATCATATTTCATTAGGTATATACACTGCTCAAACAAAAAATTCAATTACAAACTTCATTCTGAATACGGCATTTTGAGAGATTCAGTTCCGATAAAAGGACTACTAGCTCCCTCTTTTGCTAGACTAACAGCTCTTGTGTCAGACGACAGTCTCTTTATGCCCTGATACCCACTGCAAAGTTTTGTTCACTTAGTTGCTTAAGAAACTGTTTGCAGTTCCAGGCTTTTTAGCCTCGATCGTGCCAGATTGTAATGCCTTCAGAGCAGCTTGGCTATCGGAGGCAATAAATATTCTGTCTAAATTATTGCCCTACAGAGCACAGAATATTGTTAAAAACTCTGCTTCGAAGATTGTAGGAGTGTTTCTCAAAGCCATTTAGAGCCTAAAGTTAGAGCCTGCAACCCTTATACTCCTTCTGGTGTTTTAGACCCATCAGTATAATAAGTGAGAAGTGAGGACTCCTTTTGTAAGTTGAACGAAGACTTATATTTAGTGTAAGTTCAAAATCTCGTTTTGGAGACATAATGTCTGAAGGTATGTTCATGGATTGGGTTTCTCCAGAGATGTCCGGTAAGCTCGACTTAGTCCTTTTCAAAGCAATTCTCTTCAAGCATTTGTGTATAACAAGTATTTTCTACATACTTTTTAATAGAAAGAAGTTTATTTAACTTTGGTTCATTTTGAAGGACGTTTGCTACTCTTTGTAGGGCGATTAGTCCAATTTTTGTCGGTGAATATTTTTCCTGCTAGGTTTTTTGACGACAGTGATGGTCTGTGTATAGATTTATCAAGATCCTCCTTTGGGCAGTTACCTTCAGTGCATTGCTAATTGAGTGATCTTTTAAAACAAAATTTTTAGAGACATACTGCTGGTTCTGGGCTAGTAATCTCTTTAAAGAATTGCCTTTATGGGCCTTCTCTTAGATCCTGTAAGTATATTGTTATATCTTTAGGGTTTAGTTCTTGTGAAGTTATAAACACTTTCGAGATCAAGACAAGACAAGAGGTTGATGGGTCGATGAAAGAAAGTTTACAGGAATGTTGGATTTGATGACCCTGTTGTAGAACTTGGTGTTAGTATTCTCACAAACTTCTCCACTTTTAGCAGGTTGGGTAGCTTCTTCTTCTTACCATTCATGGAGCTTAAACGTACCTAAATAGTCTTTTTCTTTTGGTGTGAGTGTGAGTGTTGTGTGGAGTTGTGCAATGTGCGTGGTATTTGGGAGATTGACGCTGTGGCATGTCTTTTCCATCGTGGAGCCCTTCCATTTGGCAAGGACGAAGGGAACCACAGAAATTTTCGCCAAGGGCCCATTTTCCAGATCAATCCTCTTTAAATCTAAATGCAACAAGGGAAGGTCTAGAATTACTTCGAAGGCCACACAAAGACACGAAATCATTAGGCCAGTGATCCCTAAACAAGCGAGTCTTTGCATCTTTGGCAACTTCATAAAAGTAAATTGTCCATTAGGTATTATAAGCAGTGTATATTTAAAAATAATAATGTTACTACAGGTGAGTGAAATGACACATATTGCAAGTAGTTCATTGTTTAATTATAAAAATAAAGACTAAACTGATTAATACTGGTTGAAATCGAAGTTTATTTAACCAGAATAAGCTTATACATCATAAATATGCAGAATAAATCATTTCATCAAATGGAATTTCAACAAAACTTTCCGCCTATGAATAATTTGTTGCTATCAACAACACCCAACTATATTTGTCAAAGTTACTTATTGCATTCACCTCACTGGCTTTATAATTGGAAATTGGATATTTTGGTTTACCACAACGAAAACTGATGTTATAATTTATTTTGCATATTTACATTTTGATTAATGTATAATGTATTTGGATACTAATCGATTATATCATAAGTTTTTAATGGGGAGTTGTTATTATTAACAAAATTACCAAAACAAAATTACTTTAAATTAATTGGTATAACAATGAACTAATAATATTTAAACGTAGAAAAAACAATGTTACAGGAATTCTGTTTTAACCATTATTGCAACTCTGCTGTTCTAGAAGTTGTTCTGAACGTTAAAAACTTGGGTTGTGAAGAGCGCATGGTATCGCTCCGGGTTATTCGTGGTGCACACATTAGGTTTGTTCCAAAGAACCATTCTAGAACCGTCTGGGAACTGCGCAATGCAAAAATTCTTATCTTATCTTATCTTTGAAGTACTGAGTTGTTTGGAACGATTTTTTGGTCTGTTGGAACAGACCTTTTGAGAACCATTGTCTCTCTAGACCGATATTTCTCTAGACAAAAAAAGCAACCGATCTTAGGCAAAAACAGTTCAAAGATGATCTGGGAATGCGTTGGCAAACTAAATGAACTACGACAAAATAACACTGTTACCTTCTTATAGATTCCACTACACATAGGAAGAAGAGAGAACGAAACAGAAAAAAACTTGCAAAAAAAGGTGAAACCCCATATTTTGGACCAGAAGCATATTGTGGAATCAGTAGTAGTTTTTTTTTACAGAGGGCCAGGCTTAGAGGTAGTCCATGGGATTGCATCGCAGCTAGTACAGCTTATTGTGCACCCTCATTCACAGGTCCTCATTCTCCGTCAAATTCCAGGTTCTTAATGAACCAAGAGATCCTTTTGACTATGGTTGCCTGTTCTTCCCTTTGATCTCCAGTCGGTAGGCCAAGGGATCTCACACGCAGACCTTGCAGGGCTGGGCACATGAATATCACGTGGAAGGCTGTTTCCTCTTCCTCACCGCATTTTCTACATAGGAGGTTTTCAACTTGAATTCCCATCTTATGTAGATGTCCGCGGAATACCCAGTGGCCGCTGATGAAGCCAACCACTTTCCGCAGGGTCTTCCTCCTCAGCCCAAGGGCATCTGCCGCTATAGCACCAGTAGGTGTCTGCAGCATTCTCTTTGGCTGTATTTTACCTTCTGTTCTTTCCCAGCTCTTTCGATGTTCTATGCCCATCCACTGGCGAACAGCTCTTCGTGCTGTGTTGTAGGCAATACGACACGTCGGCTCTCGGCCAATGAGCGGGCTTTCAGCTCCTTTGTTTGCCCACTTGTCTGCTCCCTCATTGCCAGCGATACCTTTGTGCCCCGGAACCCAACTAAGGATAACCTTGTTGTACTCTCCCAGGGTTTTCATGGCCTGATGACAGTCCCATACTGCTTTAGAGGTAAAGTCAAAACTGTCAAGTGCCATTAGCGCTGCTCTACTATCCGAGTTTATGTATATGGTGTGGCCTGTCATACCACGCTCCAAACACACTCTTGCACACTCTAATAGGGCAACAACTTCAGCCTGGAAAACAGTAGCCAGTTTACCCAGGCTTACGCAAAACTGCGCCTTGGGTCTGACTCCATATATCCCGCCCCAGTGCCTGTTGGCTTTTTCGAGCCATCCGTATACCAAGTGATCCCCCTTTTCATATATTCAGGTTCACCTTTCTCCAGGCAGCCCTGTCAATAATATTGACATTGTATGGCTTTTCTAGATCTGTGATGTTCACCATCCTGTCTGGTAGCATTTCCAAGGTGTCCATCTGTACAGTGTCCACAATCCTTGTATGCCCACTAGAGGCATTGTACTTCCAGTTGCCACTGCAACCCATTCTGTAGGCTGCCATCCTTGCCTCCCCTTTTACAATAATGTCGAGAGGTGGGAGGTTTAGCATTACTTCCAGGGTTGCGTTGGAGTACCTCTCATGGCTCCTGTGATGCCAAGACACGCTACTCGCTGGATCTTTTGTAATCTATTTACAGCGGTAGTTTGCATCACCTTGGTCCACCAGACTATCGAGCCATACACCATTATCGGTCTTGCAACCCTAGTGTATAGCCAGTTAGTCATTTGTGGGCTCAGACCCCATGTCTTCCCAACGGTTCGTCTCATCATCATAAGTGTGGTCTGAGAGCGTTGCGTTATATGTGCCAAATGGCTGTTCCAGGTGAGCTTATCGTCCAGTCTTATTCCTAGGTACTTGAACTCTCTCTTAACCTGGAATCAGTAGTAGTACAGTTTTAGCAAAACTAAGGAAAGAAGTGAATAGAGAAAAATCCAAGTACTGGAACGATATAGAAGGACTAACACAACCGAAGAAGCTCCTGGGAAACTATAACCAGAAGAGATCTTTCAGTAAAAACATCATCCGTATGATAACGGGAATTTTTACGGTCATGAAATTTGGTATATAGAATCCTCATGTCATGAAGAAGAACCTTATTTATTTTGTTCCAGATCGTATAGCCCTAAACGTACAATTTTAACTTATGTATATGATGCATATGTATAAATTCGATGGTACTTTCATCCTTCTTGTGTCTCCTGTCGGATTTTTTCGATTTTTCTATAATGCCATTCTCAGTTTTGTATGATTTATAAAATTTCAAAAATCCCATGACAAATAAATCAAAATAATTAGTTTAATATGATCAAACTATCTGATAACTTCAAAAGTAATAAAGAAGTTAATTTCTGCGTATTCCAATCATCAGACTTTAATTTTACGCAGAGTCAATCGCGAAGTAGGAAAGTTGTCTCTTAATCGATTTGTGCCAGAGAGTTGCCTCAAGGGTTTTATACGTAATTAGGTAGTTCAAAGAGAGCAGCATCGAAACTGCAATCGGCAAACGTACTAATTAGGAAAAGATTTCACAAACAGATCATCATCTTCGTGCATATTTTTAACCGATTCTACTTTATAATTATTTCTTATATTTGAGAAAAGGAAGTAAAAATGAACGGAATCATGAAAATCGACAAAAAAAAGGAATCATTTTAGAATTATGTCAAGAAACAAATGGAAAAGATACTACCAGGTTTGTCATTTAAGTTCTGCATATAGCCATAAAGACAAAAAATATTTTATTACTTTTTAAAGTATGTCCCACCAAGATTGATGCACTTTTGTATACTTTCAAACTAATTGGTAAAACAGTTATTCCAGTCTACAGTTGACACCTGCAAAATCACTGTTTTAAAGGCATGGATAGCTTCTTCTGGCGACTGGAATCGCTGCCTACGAATTGAATTCTTGATCTTTGGGAACGTGAAGAAGTTGTTGGACTTAGGTGGAGACTATACGGTGGATTGGCTAATAGTTCGATGTTTTAAACTTTTTAAAGGTTCAAAAACTTGATTGTCTTTTGGGCAGTGTGAGCCCTTGCGTTGAGGATGATGCCACATTTTTTCCACATGACAATAATGAGACTGCTGATAAAAAAGTTTATAGCCGATCATTACAAAAGTAGATGAGAACGGTGTTGATTTAGATTTTTGGATTAATGAAAACAGGAAAGAACAGATTGTACAGACCCAGGAACTGGAACTGAAAGCTGCCACTGGTTACCAGATCTTACCATATCAAGACAGCTTTCGAGTAACCATCTTGTAGTGAAAAATAATGATTTTGTTTCACAAACATCGACAGAAGAAGCTATAGAAGAAGTTGTAAAAGAAGTTACAGAACAAGAAACAGCAAAAGTTATGGAAGTTACAGAGGAAAATACACAACGAGAAACAGAGGAAGCTACAGAAGTTACAGAGGAACCTACAGATAAACAGAGTTACCGTTAAAGTGGAATTGCTAATCGAAGAAGTGACAAAGTAAACTATAGAAGAAATACTGAATGAAGGAGCTTTAAGAAAAACAATAGAAAAAGTGCCAATTGTAAGTACAGTTGGTGATCCCAAGCTAACCGATATTCGCTATCTTTATTGTTCTCCTAATGGAAAGATCCATTATAAACTTGACTATCAAGAGCCATACAAAGAACTTCCTCTTCCTTGGAGCTCATCAAATAAGAAGAGGTTCCAGAAAACCTGATGTACACCGATAGACCGATAGATTAAAGGTACCACAAGAAAAGTTCAAGCGGAATAAGAATGCTGGATGATCATAATGATGCTTTTCGAACATATTATAGTTTTGAATGTTTAAAAACTAATTACTCAAAAGTTAAATCGTTCTATTTGTTGTTATACGTATATATATTGAAATAAAAATAATTTTCTTGTTATATTATCAAGTAAAACCTCGTAGAATCATAAATCTCCGTTGTTGTCTTCTATAGTGGTGCGTATAGTGTAACAATCTCATATTCAGGTGCTAACGATGGTGTTTTCGGTAGAGTTACCACAGGCGGTAGATGGCAGCAGTCGGTGATTGATGTTCCAGCCTCGCTAGTTTTACAAACTCGTCATAGATGCGATAAGCGGCCGATGATGGATCAGAGTCGACAACTCTAAAAGATTTTACGGGGGCTAAGGTTAAGATTACAGATAGCCTTTTCCTTTTATATGTATTAATAAGTAAACTTCTATCTTTAGATATAAATGAAAAATGGATCATTAGGTAGTGACTCTATTAAAATTTTGGTCACCAATAACGGTATAACACCATATCTATTAGAAAATTGATAGAAGTCATTTATTAAACCAAGAAAACGAACTGTCAGGTCTAAACCACAGAATATACAATTTGTAACGATTTATTGAATATTTTAAGTTAAGAATAATTACACCCAATAAAGTTGTAAGAATTTACTAATTATAGAATTGTGGTTTAAACTTTAGCCGCGAAGATGCGCCTTCTGCAGGCTTTATGATTCAACAAACTCTTCTTTTTTCATTTAACAGGGGAGCGATAACCATTAAATTTATGAATTTGGTGACTTTGCCTCCTCGAATACAAATTAAGTCATTTTTTAATTGTGTTACTCTTTTTACAATGAAAACTGAGATTTGACTAGCAATAAGTTCACTTGGAACTAATTTTCAAAAGGGGTTTAATTATTAATTCGTTCGTTTCTCTAAAGGGTTCTACTATATCTGTCGAGGAGGCATACCAACGATTTTAGGGCCTACCAGGAATTTTAGAACCTTTTAGGAATTTTAGAGACTTATTGCCGAAGACGAAATTTTGGATTCTAGCAAAAAGTTTAGAGCCTACCGCGAATTTTGGAGCCCAACAAAAAATTTAGAGACTTATTGGCACACCAGGAATTTAAGAGTCAACAAGAAATTTTAGAGTCTACCGGGAATTTTAGAGCCTACCAGGAAATTTAGTGACTTATTGGCACACCACGAATTTTAGAGCCCTCCAGAAATTTTAGATACTACCAGAGATTTTATGGCCCATCGCGAATTTCGGAACCTACCAGGAAATTTAGCGACTTATTGACGCACCATGAATTTTAGCTCCTACCAGAAGTGTTAGAGCCTACTAGGAATTTAAGAGTCTACCAGGAAATTTAAAGAATTATGGCCCACCAGCAATTTCAGAACCTAGCAGGAAAATTAGGGACTTATAAGCTCATTAGGAATTTAGGAGTCGACCAATAATTTTAGAGCCTACCAGGAATTTTAGAGCCTTTTAGGAATTTTAGAGACTTATTGCCGAAGACGATATTTTGGATTCTAGCAAAAAGTTTAAAGCCTACCGCGAATTTTGGAGCCCACCAAAAAATTTAGAGACTTATTGGCACACCAGGAATTTTAGAGTCAACAAGGAATTTTAGAGCCTACTGGGAATTTTAGAGCCTACCAGGAAATCTAGTGACTTACTGGTACACTACGAATTTTAGAGCCCTCCAGAAATTTTAGATACTACCAGAGATTTTAGAGCCCATCGCGAATTTCGGAACCTACCAGGAAATTTAGCGACTTATTGACGGACCATTAATTTTAGCGCCTTCCAGGAGTGTTAGAGCCTACTAGGAATTTAAGAGTATACCAGGAAATTTAAAGAATTATGGCCCACCAGCAATTTGAAAACCTACCAGGTAAATTAGGGACTTATAAGCTCATTAGGAATTTAAAAGTCGACCAATAATTTTAGAGTCTACCAGGAATTTTAGAGCCTTTTAGGAATTTTAGAGACTTATTGCCAAAGACGAAATTTTGGATTCTAGCAAAAAGTTTAGAGCCTACCGCGAATTTTGGAGTCCACCAAAAAATGTAAAGACTTATTGGCACACCAGGAATTTAAGAGTCAACAAGGAATTTTAGAGTCTACCGGGAATTTTAGAGCCTACCAGGAAATTGAGTGACTTATTGGCACACCACGAATTTTAGAGCCCTCCAGAAATTTTAGATACTACCAGAGATTTTAGAGCCCATCACGAATTTCGGAACCTACCAGGAAATTTAGCGACTTATTGACGCATCATAAATTTTAGCGCTTACCAGGAGTGTTAGAGCCTGCTAGGAATTTAAGAGTCTACCAGGAAATTTAAAGAATTATGGCCCACCAGCAATTTGAGAACCTACCAGGTAAATTAGGGACTTATAAGCTCATTAGGAATTTAAAAGTCGACCAATAATTTTAGAGTCTACCAGGAATTTTAGAGCCTTTTAGGAATTTTAGAGACTTATTGCCAAAGACGAAATTTTGGATTCTAGCAAAAAGTTTAGAGCCTACCGCGAATTTTGGAGTCCACCAAAAAATGTAAAGACTTATTGGCACACCAGGAATTTAAGAGTCAACAAGGAATTTTAGAGTCTACCGGGAATTTTAGAGCCTACCAGGAAATTTAGTGACTTATTGGCACACCACGAATTTTAGAGCCCTCCAGAAATTTTAGAGCCCATCGCGAATTTCGGAACCTACCAGGATATTTAGCGACTTATTGACGCACCATGAATTTCAGCGCCTTCCAGGAGTGTTAGAGCCTACTAGGAATTTAAGAGTCTACCAGGAAATTTGAAGAATTATGGCTACCAGCAATTTGAGAACCTACCAGAAAAATTAGGGACTTATAAGCTCATTAGGAATTTAAGAGTCGACCAATAATTTTAGAGCCTACAAGGAATTTTAGAGCCTTTTAGGAGTTTTAGAGACTTTATTGCCGAAGACGAAATTTTGGATTCTAGCAAAAAGTTTAGAGCCTACTGCGAATTTTGGAGCCCACCAAAAAATTTAGAGACTTATTGGCACACCAGGAATTTAAGAGTCAACAAGAAATTTTAGATTTTACCGGGAATTTTAGAGCCTACCAGGAAATTTAGTGACTTATTGGCACACCACGAATTTTAGAGCCCTCCAGAAATTTTAGATACTACCAGAGATTTTATGGCCCATCGCGAATTTCGGAACCTACCAGGAAATTTAGCGACTTATTGCCGCACCATGAATTTTAGCTCCTACCAGGAGTGTTAGAGCCTACTAGGAATTTAAGAGTCTACCATAAAATTTAAAGAATTATGGCCCACCAGCAATTTGAGAACCTACCAGGAAAATTAGGGACTTATAAGCTCATTAGGAATTTAAGAGTCGACCAATAATTTTAGAGCCTACCAGGAATTTTAGAGCCTTTTAGGAATTTTAGAGACTTACGGACGAAGACGAAATTTTGGATTCTAGCAAAAAGTTTAGAGCCTACCCCGAATTTTGGAGCCCACCAAAAAATTTAGAGACTTATTGGCACACCAGGAATTTCAGAGGAATTTAAGAGTCAACAAGGAATTTTAGAGTCTACCGGGAATTTTAGAGCCTACCAGGAAATTTAGTGACTTATTGGCACACCACGAATTTTAGAGCCCTCCAGAAATTTTGGAGCCCTCCAGAAATTTTAGAGCCCATCGCGAATTTCGGAACCTACCAGGAAATTTAGCGACTTATTGACGCACCATGAATTTTAGCGCCTTCCAGGAGTGTTAGAGCCTACTAGGAATTTAAGAGTCTACCAGGAAATTTAAAGAATTATGGCCCACCAGCATTTTGAGAACCTACCAGGAAAATTAGGGACTTATAAGCTCATTATGAATTTAAGAGTCGACCAATAATTTTAGAGCCAACTAGGAATTTTAGAGCCTATCAGGAATTTTAGAGACTTATTGCCGAAAAGGAAATTTTGGATTCTAGCAAAAAGTTTAGAGCCTACCGAGAATTTTGGAGCCCACCAAAAAGTTTAGAGACTTATTGGCACACCAAGAATTTAAGAGTCAACAAGGAATTTTAGAGCCTACCAGGAAATTAAGTGACTTATTGGCACACCACGAATTTTAGAGCTCTCCAGAAATTTTAGATACTACCAGAGATTTTAGAGCCCATCGCGAATTTCGGAACCTACCAGGAAATTTAGCGACTTATTGACGCACCATGAATTTTAGCGCCTTCCAGGAGTGTTAGAGCCTACTAGGAATTTAAGAGTCTACCAGGAAATTTAAAGAATTATGGCCCACCAGCAATTTGAGAACCTACCAGGAAAATTAGGGACTTATTAGCTCATTAGGAATTTAAGAGTCGACCAATAATTTTAGAGCCTACCAGGAATTTTAGAGCCTTTTAGGAATTTTAAAGACTTATTGCCAAAGACGAAATTTTGGATTCTAGCAAAAAGTTAAGAGCCTACCGCAAATTTTGGAGCCCACCAAAAAATTTAGAGACTTATTGGCACACCAGGAATTTTATAGTCAACAAGGAATTTTAGAGTCTACTGGGAATTTTGGAGCCTACCAGGAAATTTAGTGACTTATTGGCACACCACGAATTTTAGAGCCCTCCAGAAATTTTAGATACTACCAGAGATTTTAGAGCCCATCGCGAATTTCGGAACCTACCAGGAAATTTAGCGACTTATTGACGCACCATGAATTTTAGCGCCTATCAGAAATGTTAGAGCCTACTAGGAATTTAAGAGTCAACCAGGAAATTTAAAGAATTATGGCCCACCAGCAATTTGAGAACCTTCCAAAAAATTTAGAGACTTATTGGCACACCAAGAATATAAGAGTCAACAAGGAATTTTAGAGTCTACCGGTAATTTTAAAACCTACCAGGAAATTTAGTGACTTATTGGCACACCACGAATTTTAGAGCCCTCCAGAGATTTTAGATACTACCAGAGATTTTTAGAGCCCATCGCGAATTTCGGAACCTACCAGGAAATTTAGCGACTTATTGACGCACCATGAATTTTAGCGCCTTCCAGGAGTGTTAGAGCCTACTAGGAATTTAAGAGTCTACCAGGAAATTTAAAGAATTATGGCTCACCAGCAATTTAAGAGCCTACCAGGAGAGTTAGAGACTTATAAGCTCATTAGGAATTTTAGAGTCGACCAATAATTTTAGAGCCAACTAGGAATTTTAGAGCCAACTAGGAATTTTAGAGCCTACCAGGAATTTTAGATCCTGCCAGAAACGTGTGTATATGATACATATTTCTCTCTGTTTGTGTGCACTATAATTCTTAAACGGAAAAACACAGCGTCATGAAATTTGGTATATAGAATTCTCATATCATAAAAAACATTTTTAATGATTTTGGTCCAGATTGGGTTATCTTAACGGTAAAATTTTGACGTTTTTCTGAACTCGCGTATAAAATTTATAACTTCCTCCATTTGTGTGCACTATAACTCTTGAACAGAAGATCACAGGGTCATGAAATATAGTATATAGAATCCTCATGTCATCGTCAAAAACCTTATTATTTTTCGTCTAGATCGTATAACCATAACGGTAAAATTTTAACGGTTTTATGTAACTCGTGTATAGAATTAATATTTTCCTAGTTAATGTGAACTATAACGCTTAAACGAAGAATCAAAGGGCCATGAAATATGATATATAGAATCATTTTGCCATAAACAAGGATCGAATTAATTTGTTTCAGATTGTATAACCCAAACAGCAAAATTCGAACGTTTTTTCGAAACTCGGTGATATAATACATAACTCTTGAAAGGAAAAACACAGTGTCATGAAATTTGGTATATAGAATCCCCATGTCGTAAAGAAGAACCTTATTAATTTTGGTCCGGATCAAAAAACGTTAACGGTGAAATATTAATGTTTTTCCAAAACTAAATAATATATAATGCTTACGTTCGATGGCATTTTCTTACGTTTTACATTTGTTTGTGGTATCAGATAAAACATAACAAGTTAAAATAGTGTCGTGGGACACCAGGTAGGAACTAAGTTCCTTTGGCTAATGTAGAATCGACACATAACACTACTTGCTTGTGTATACGACTGTAACGCCTGCGCACGTCTCATTTAACGGTCAATATATCAAAATCAGTGAAATCTTGACGTTAAGAAAGAAGCTTCTTTAAAATTCAAGGTGAGCTTTAAAGAGTAATGTATACATTTATTTTTTCTCACCTTTCCTAACTACTTTCAACTATCAAGATTTTTAAAAATTATATCTCATATTACTTTAACAAAAAAAAGGTAAAAGTTAAGAGATATATATATATAAAAAAAAAAAATTGCATCGGCCGGGAATCGAACCCGGGCCGCCCGCGTGGCAGGCGAGCATTCTACCAATGAACCACCGATGCTACGTATAATAACTTCCAGAATGCGTTTGATACACGTCTCATTTAACGGTTTTTCGTTACGGTTTTACTATTACATTTTTTTCAGTTTAGTCACGCAGCAAAATCCCTATCTCCTCCAAGCCTGCCGTAAGGAGTTTAGTTCCAAAAAAACTTACGCTAAAAGAAAAATCTTTCCAACAAACAATAAATATGTACTTATTAAGTTTAAATTAAAAGCATACATAACGAATGTCTACAAAGTAAAAAATAAAACGAAAATTGAATTGACTTTTATCCCTTCAGGAGATGAAAAACAGCATAGCTATTATTATGCAGAGTCAAGCATCTCTCCGAGTGTGAAAAAGCGTGTGAATATAAAATAAAGCGTGAGTGTACTAGCATATGAATAAAAATTAATAGAACTATAGCGCGACTCGACTCTCGGATGCATGTTTTTTGAAGCATTAAGAAACTGGAATGGATCTTACGATGTTAATAGATTAAGTGAATACCTTTTCAAAAACGAATAAATTTACTTTTAGTATAGAAAATATCAAAATTCAGTCAGTTTAAAACATATTTTACTTTGCAGAAAACTATCCAGATCCGTTTTGAAGAATATTATTTGCACAAGGACCCTGGATTTTTAGCTTATAAAAAGTTAATAATCACAATTTATAAAAAAAACTTTTTATAGTAAAAATTTTAGAGCTTCTGGACGGATATCTTACTTGTACTGATGAGGCGCAATACGCCGAAACCGGTCCACAAGTGATATCCTTTCGAATTGCAAACTAAAATGGTTAGTTCTTTCTTTCAGATATACTAACCCCGTTTAACTTTGAACTGTAATTCAATGTCCGTCGTGGCAAATAGCCAGGAAAGTAGTTGTTGGTTACTCATTATTTAGAATTACTACTACTATAGCAAATTTCTCATACCTTGCTGAAAAGAGCAAGGAAGAAACGTTTTTGGTGCAAGTTGGTAAAATAGTAGGAATGTATAACGGAACATATCATTCAGCAATTAAGTGTACACCATATTATATGGTGTACACCCAAAGATTAACCAATCAGACCATCGCTACGTTTAAGGTCAACGAGTCCAAATCACCACTTTCGTATCTGTTTATCTAAAATCTGTGTGTACACCGATGAAAGCGGTTGAAGATAGGTCAGGGAATACATTAATTGAGAACAGTCCAGAAGGGAGTTATAAGAGACGATTCAAGAAGCGGTGGAGAGAAAGTTTCAGTAAAGGTGATCGAGTGTTGATAGCAACGAGAGAGAATATGAAGGAGAATGCGAAGAATATCCGAGAAAGAGTCACTAGAAGAGGGAAATCGAAGAAGTGCTTTCAGGAGATTCATACTTGGTTAGACTGGATACTGATGGTCACATAGTGAAGAAGGACGTTATTGTTAAGGTTAGTACTGATGGTGATGTTAGTATTGGTGTTGGTGGTAATGGTGATGTTGGTGGTAATGTTGATGTTGGTGTCACTTGAAGAGGGAAATCGAAGAAGTGCTTTCAGAAAATATACACTTGGTTAGACTGGATAATGATGGTCGAATAGTGAAGAAGGACGTTATTGTTAAGGTTAGTGTTGGTGGTAATGGTGATGTTGGTGTTAATGTTGATGTTGGTGTCACTTGAAGAGGGAAATCGAAGAAGTGCTTTCAGGAGATTCATACTTGGTTAGACTGGATAATGATGGTCGAATAGTGAAGAAGGACGTTATTGTTAAGGTTAGTAGGTACTGCTGGTGATGTTAGTGTTGGTGTTGGTGGTAATGGTGATGTTGGTGGTAATGTTGATATTGGTGTCACTTGAAGAGGGAAATCGAAGAAGTGCTTTCAAGAGATTCATACTTGGTTAGACTGGATAATGATGGTCGAATAGTGAAGAAGGACGTTATTGTTAAGGTTAGTACTCGTGGTGATGTTAGTGTTGGTGTTGGTGGTAATGGTGATGCTGGTGGTAATGTTGATGTTGGTGTCACTTGAAGAGGGAAATCAAAGAAGTGCTTTCAGGAGATTCATACTTGGTTAGACTGGATAATGATGGTCGAATAGTAAAGAAGGACGTTATTGTTAAGGTTAGTACTGGTGGTGATGTTAGTGTTGGTGTTGGTGGTAATGGTGATGTTGGTGGTAATGTTGATGTCACTTGAAGAGGGAAATCGAAGAAGTGCTTTCAGGAGATTCATACTTGGTTAGACTGGATAATGATGGTCGAATAGTGAAGAAGGACGTTATTGTTAAGGTTAGTACTCGTGGTGATGTTAGTGTTGGTGTTGGTGATAATGGTGATGTTGGTGGTAATGTTGATGGTGGTGTCACTTGAAGAGGGAAATCGAAGAAGTGCTTTCAGGAGATTCATACTTGGTTAGACTGGATCATGATGGTCGAATAGTGAAGAAGGACGTTATTGTTAAGGTTAGTACTGATGGTGATGTTAGTGTTGGTGTTGGTGGTAATGGTGATGTTGGTGGTAATGTTGATGTTGGTGTCACTTGAAGAGGGAAATCAAAGAAGTGCTTTCAGGAGATTCATACTTGGTTAGACTGGATAATCATGGTCGAATAGTGAAGAAGGACGTTATTGTTAAGGTTAGTACTCGTGGTGATGTTAGTGTTGGTGTTGGTGGTAATGGTGATGCTGGTGGTAATGTTGATGTTGGTGTCACTTGAAGAGGGAAATCAAAGAAGTGCTTTCAGGAGATTCATACTTGGTTAGACTGGATAATGATGGTCGAATAGTAAAGAAGGACGTTATTGTTAAAGTTAGTACTGGTGGTGATGTTAGTGTTGGTGTTGGTGGTAATGGTGATGTTGGTGTTAATGTTGATGTTGGTGTCACTTGAAGAGGGAAATCGAAGAAGTGCTTTCAGGAGATTCATACTTGGTTAGACTGGATAATGATGGTCGAATAGTGAAGAAGGACGTTATTGTTAAGGTTAGTAGGTACTGCTGGTGATGTTAGTGTTGGTGTTGGTGGTAATGGTGATGTTGGTGGTAATGTTGATATTGGTGTCACTTGAAGAGGGAAATCGAAGAAGTGCTTTCAAGAGATTCATACTTGGTTAGACTGGATAATGATGGTCGAATAGTGAAGAAGGACGTTATTGTTAAGGTTAGTACTCGTGGTGATGTTAGTGTTGGTGTTGGTGGTAATGGTGATGCTGGTGGTAATGTTGATGTTGGTGTCACTTGAAGAGGGAAATCAAAGAAGTGCTTTCAGGAGATTCATACTTGGTTAGACTGGATAATGATGGTCGAATAGTAAAGAAGGACGTTATTGTTAAGGTTAGTACTGGTGGTGATGTTAGTGTTGGTGTTGGTGGTAATGGTGATGTTGGTGGTAATGTTGATGTTGGTGTCACTTGAAGAGGGAAATCGAAGAAGTGCTTTCAGGAGATTCATACTTGGTTAGACTGGATAATGATGGTCGAATAGTAAAGAAGGACGTTATTCTTAAGGTTAGTACTCGTGGTGATGTTGGTGTTGGTGGTAATGGTGATGATGGTGGTAATGTTGATGTTGGTGTCACTTGAAGAGGGAAATCGAAGAAGTGCTTTCAGGAGATTCATACTTGGTTAGACTGGATCATGATGGTCGAATAGTGAAGAAGGACGTTATTGTTAAGGTTAGTACTGGTGGTGATGTTAGTGTTGGTGTTGGTGGTAATGGTGATGTTGGTGGTAATGTTGATGTTGGTGTCACTTGAAGAGGGAAATCGAAGAAGTGCTTTTAGGAGATTCCTACTTGGTTAGACTGGATAATCATGGTCGAATAGTGAAGAAGGACGTTATTGTTAAGGTTAGTAGGTACTGCTGGTGATGTTAGTGTTGGTGTTGGTGGTAATGGTGATGTTGGTGGTAATGTTGATATTGGTGTCACTTGAAGAGGGAAATCGAAGAAGTGCTTTCAAGAGATTCATACTTGGTTAGACTGGATAATGATGGTCGAATAGTGAAGAAGGACGTTATTGTTAAGGTTAGTACTCGTGGTGATGTTAGTGTTGGTGTTGGTGGTAATGGTGATGCTGGTGGTAATGTTGATGTTGGTGTCACTTGAAGAGGGAAATCAAAGAAGTGCTTTCAGGAGATTCATACTTGGTTAGACTGGATAATGATGGTCGAATAGTAAAGAAGGACGTTATTGTTAAGGTTAGTACTGGTGGTGATGTTAGTGTTGGTGTTGGTGGTAATGGTGATGTTGGTGGTAATGTTGATGTTGGTGTCACTTGAAGAGGGAAATCGAAGAAGTGCTTTCAGGAGATTCATACTTGGTTAGACTGGATAATGATGGTCGAATAGTAAAGAAGGACGTTATTCTTAAGGTTAGTACTCGTGGTGATGTTGGTGTTGGTGGTAATGGTGATGATGGTGGTAATGTTGATGTTGGTGTCACTTGAAGAGGGAAATCGAAGAAGTGCTTTCAGGAGATTCATACTTGGTTAGACTGGATCATGATGGTCGAATAGTGAAGAAGGACGTTATTGTTAAGGTTAGTACTGGTGGTGATGTTAGTGTTGGTGTTGGTGGTAATGGTGATGTTGGTGTTAATGTTGATGTTGGTGTCACTTGAAGAGGGAAATCGAAGAAGTGCTTTCAGGAGATTCATACTTGGTTAGACTGGATAATGATGGTCGAATAGTGAAGAAGGACGTTATTGTTAAGGTTAGTACTTGTGGTGATGTTAGTGTTGGTGTTGGTGATAATGGTGATGTTGGTGGTAATGTTGATGTTGGTGTCACTTGAAGAGGGAAATCGAAGAAGTGCTTTCAGGAGATATACACTTGGTTAGACTGGATAATGATGGTCGAATAGTGAAGAAGGACGTTATTGTTAAGGTTAGTGTTGGTGGTAATGGTGATGTTGGTGTTAATGTTGATGTTGGTGTCACTTGAAGAGGGAAATCGAAGAAGTGCTTTCAGGAGATTCATACTTGGTTAGACTGGATAATGATGGTCGAATAGTGAAGAAGGACGTTATTGTTAAGGTTAGTACTCGTGGTGATGTTAGTGTTGGTGTTGGTGATAATGGTGATGTTGGTGGTAATGTTGATGGTGGTGTCACTTGAAGAGGGAAATCGAAGAAGTGCTTTCAGGAGATTCATACTTGGTTAGACTGGATCATGATGGTCGAATAGTGAAGAAGGACGTTATTGTTAAGGTTAGTACTGATGGTGATGTTAGTGTTTGTGTTGGTGGTAATGGTGATGTTGGTGGTAATGTTGATATTGGTGTCACTTGAAGAGGGAAATCGAAGAAGTGCTTTCAAGAGATTCATACTTGGTTAGACTGGATAATGATGGTCGAATAGTGAAGAAGGACGTTATTGTTAAGGTTAGTACTCGTGGTGATGTTAGTGTTGGTGTTGGTGGTAATGGTGATGCTGGTGGTAATGTTGATGTTGGTGTCACTTGAAGAGGGAAATCAAAGAAGTGCTTTCAGGAGATTCATACTTGGTTAGACTGGATAATGATGGTCGAATAGTAAAGAAGGACGTTATTGTTAAGGTTAGTACTGGTGGTGATGTTAGTGTTGGTGTTGGTGGTAATGGTGATGTTGGTGGTAATGTTGATGTTGGTGTCACTTGAAGAGGGAAATCGAAGAAGTGCTTTCAAGAGATTCATACTTGGTTAGACTGGATAATGATGGTCGAATAGTGAAGAAGGACGTTATTGTTAAGGTTAGTACTCGTGGTGATGTTAGTGTTGGTGTTGGTGATAATGGTGATGTTGGTGGTAATGTTGATGGTGGTGTCACTTGAAGAGGGAAATCGAAGAAGTGCTTTCAGGAGATTCATACTTGGTTAGACTGGATCATGATGGTCGAATAGTGAAGAAGGACGTTATTGTTAAGGTTAGTACTGATGGTGATTTTAGTGTTGGTGTTGGTGGTAATGGTGATGTTGGTGGTAATGTTGATGTTGGTGTCACTTGAAGAGGGAAATCAAAGAAGTGCTTTCAGGAGATTCATACTTGGTTAGACTGGATAATCATGGTCGAATAGTGAAGAAGGACGTTATTGTTAAGGTTAGTACTCGTGGTGATGTTAGTGTTGGTGTTGGTGGTAATGGTGATGCTGGTGGTAATGTTGATGTTGGTGTCACTTGAAGAGGGAAATCAAAGAAGTGCTTTCAGGAGATTCATACTTGGTTAGACTGGATAATGATGGTCGAATAGTAAAGAAGGACGTTATTGTTAAGGTTAGTACTGGTGGTGATGTTAGTGTTGGTGTTGGTGGTAATGGTGATGTTGGTGGTAATGTTGATGTTGGTGTCACTTGAAGAGGGAAATCGAAGAAGTGCTTTCAGGAGATTCATACTTGGTTAGACTGGATAATGATGGTCGAATAGTAAAGAAGGACGTTATTGTTAAGGTTAGTACTCGTGGTGATGTTAGTGTTGGTGTTGGTGGTAATGGTGATGATGGTGGTAATGTTGATGTTGGTGTCACTTGAAGAGGGAAATCGAAGAAGTGCTTTCAGGAGATTCATACTTGGTTAGACTGGATCATGATGGTCGAATAGTGAAGAAGGACGTTATTGTTAAGGTTAGTACTGGTGGTGATGTTAGTGTTGGTGTTGGTGGTAATGGTGATGTTGGTGGTAATGTTGATGTTGGTGTCACTTGAAGAGGGAAATCGAAGAAGTGCTTTTAGGAGATTCCTACTTGGTTAGACTGGATAATCATGGTCGAATAGTGAAGAAGGACGTTATTGTTAAGGTTAGTACTCGTGGTGATGTTAGTGTTGGTGTTGGTGGTAATGGTGATGCTGGTGGTAATGTTGATGTTGGTGTCACTTGAAGAGGGAAATCAAAGAAGTGCTTTCAGGAGATTCATACTTGGTTAGACTGGATAATGATGGTCGAATAGTAAAGAAGGACGTTATTGTTAAGGTTAGTACTCGTGGTGATGTTAGTGTTGGTGTTGGTGGTAATGGTGATGTTGGTGTTAATGTTGATGTTGGTGTCACTTGAAGAGGGAAATCGAAGAAGTGCTTTCAGGAGATTCATACTTGGTTAGACTGGATAATGATGGTCGAATAGTGAAGAAGGACGTTATTGTTAAGGTTAGTACTTGTGGTGATGTTAGTGTTGGTGTTGGTGGTAATGGTGATGTTGGTGGTAATGTTGATGTTGGTGTCACTTGAAGAGGGAAATCGGAAAAGTGCTTTCAGGAGATTCATACTTGGTTAGACTGGATAATAATGGTCGAATAGTGAAGAAGGACGTTATTGTTAAGGTTAGTACTGATGGTGATGTTAGTGTTGGTGTTGGTGGTAATGGTGATGTTGGTGTCACTTGAAGAGGGAAATCGAAGAAGTGCTTTCAGGAGATTCATACTTGGTTAGACTGGATAATAATGGTCGAATAGTGAAGAAGGACGTTATTGTTAAGGTTAGTACTGATGGTGATGTTAGTGTTGGTGTTGGTGGTAATGGTGATGTTGGTGTCACTTGAAGAGGGAAATCGAAGAAGTGCTTTCAGGAGATTCATACTTGGTTAGACTGGATAATGATGGTCGAATAGTGAAGAAGGACGTTATTGTTAAGGTTAGTACTCGTGGTGATGTTAGTATTGGTGTTGGTGGTAATGGTGATGTTGGTGGTAATGTTGATGTTGGTGTCACTTGAAGAGGGAAATCGAAGAAGTGTTTTTAGGAGATTCATACTTGGTTAGACTGGATAATGATGGTCGAATAGTGACGAAGGACGTTATTGTTAAGGTTAGTACTGGTGGTGATGTTAGTGTTATTGTTAGTGTTGGTGTTAGTGGTAATGGTGATGATGGTGTTGGTGTAGATGTTAGAGGCTAACCGCTTTCGGGAGGGGATTTTATAAACGGCTTTAAATAAATACCCCATGGTTACAAATGATAACAGGTATAGATCTTGTTGGGATACATTTTGAAAAGCAATAAAGTCTATAATTTTTTTGTCTTTATGGCTATATGCAAAACCAACAAGACAATCCTCGTATAAACTACATACATTTGAATAGATAATAACTAATTTCGCCATTTAAAATACTAAATCAGCTTACCAAACAATACTTTAATATACTATCTTTTCATTTTAATCTGTATAAAATTCGTCTTCGCATACATCGACACACAAAAGAATAAAAGTAATTGGCCAACTTTCGTATTTTTCCCGAATTCATAGAAAGAATTCGTCGGCAAACGAAAAATCGTTTGCTCTAATGCCTCTTTTATTGAGTTTCTTTTGACATCAATGTTATCGTATGTTACCTTTCCTAATTGGGCTTCAAAATATTTCAACTTCAAATAGGTATCGTGTGTGTGATATAACTGGTTGTTTTTTTTGTTTTTTTAACATAAAATTTCTCTTTTTAATGAATAATTCTGTATACAAGTTGTCTATACTTAAGGTTAATCGAAAAAAATTGACTACTTGGATAACTGAGCTTTGCTCGTAAAAGATCTAAATCAGAAGACCGTTTTCCTTACTAGATCTAATACTATTTCTATTATCTTCTTTCCTTTTATTTTAGACAAAGGGCTTTCCTCAAGGAGTGATGAAAAATAAAATACACAACTCGTGCGGTGCGCAAGTAATCCCATCACTCGTGATGGGATCACCTGCTTTCCGCACTCGTTACGTAATGTACTATTATAGCACGTGTGAGATGAGCCGAAATCTAATTATTTTCATCAAGATTTTCTTGAAATGATGCTTAACTGCGCGGAAGTTTGAGAAACTTGATCTGTTTGTGTTTGATTAAGATTTTCTTTAAGGTGTTCTTGAGACGAATCTCGTCTTCGTGAATAAACCGTTTTTGCATCCCAAAAAACTGATGCCACAACTTTTTCCAACGAACTTCACCTGTGTTAGAGTTGAAGAACAAGCTTCAGTCCACTGTAAACATTCTTGTTTCAGTTTAGGATCATGATGGTAAATACATAGTTATAAACTTGCTTAAAAAGCTTCAAATTACGCTAAGAACTTTGTTTTCACCTCAGTTTTTGTTGAATTGTTAACAAACAATATCATAAATTTCCTCAAAGATTTCTGGTGTTGTTGCACTTTGTGGACGTCCCCTACGTGGTTCATATTCGACGGTTATACGACCACATTTAAACTCTAAAACCTATCGATGCTCAGTTGGAAATCAAGCAACAAATTCCTTTAACACTTTCACCATTTTTATATGAATTTCTGTTGCTGATAAACCTTCCAAAAAAGAATTTTATCAGTGCACGACATGCGATTTTTCCAATGTAACACGTCAACTTTAAATGGCTTGTAAACAAAGAATAAATCGACAAATCAAAATAGAATTTTTTGTGTATTCAAATGGAAGATGAAATATTAAAATAGGGTATAAATTTTGATTCCTCTATTAATTAATAGGTGTCGCTTTCAAAACTTTTCAACCAGTAAATGATACAAACATATAATATTTGATAATGGCAATAAAAAGAGTATTAGGGCGCCGGCGCCTCTGCCTTATATTTTATTCCTTCCTTCAGGAACTTTGATGAATGTTAGTAACGGTAGGGATCATCGTTTATAACCTGACCACCGGAAAATTTCGTAATCTTGCTAAAGCACACAGATTGTTGGATCATGATGTGGAAAATGGTTTAATCAATTTGATAATGTACATTTTGGCATTGTAATTTATTCCATTGATTCAATGAATAAGACAAACTTTGTAAATCGAATAAGTTTATGTAAGTGAAGCTCTAAATTGCAATATTATTACGAGGTTTAACCCTATATCTGTTTAATAGTTAAATTAGTGTAATATTATTGGTATAATAGTTTGTAGCTAACTAAATCTGCATAACTATTACCGTTGACGTTGATTAAGGATTGTTCGTCAACTAAGTTGAAGATGGACAGAGGTAAACTAATTAAACAATTCGATTATAATTAGATTAGGACTTATTGGTGCATGTATAGAAAAGAACACAGTTAAGAAGTTATACTTCTTTGGTGTAACAAAATAAAAATGTTTTTTTAAATAAATACATAATACCGCCAATTAACCTCAAAATATACAAACTTGTCTAGAGTTAGAATTCCTAACTCTAGACAAGGGACTCAGGCAAGGACTGAGTATGGGAGTTCCACAAGGATTCGTATTAGGCTCCCTATTGTGGAACATAATGTATAATAGCCTGTTGGTAGAAGAATGGGGAAGAGGAATAACAGCGATCGTCTTCGCAGATGACCTAAATCTATTAGTTGAAGCAATGTACGAAACTGAATTAAATGAAATGGCAAACGATGTAGGTAGCGCAATAGATGGACGATCACAACCTGTAAATAGCAGCTGAAAGACAGAGGCGATCATCCTGAAAGGGCCAAGAGATAGAAGGGACATACAGCTCAGGATGAGAGGAAAGGACATAACCCATCAGAGATGTATAATACTTGGGAATAGTAATCGACGACAAACTAAGGCTTGGGAGATATGTCGAGCACTGCCCAAAGAAAGCAGAGGAAAGGATGTCTACCCTAGAGAGACTAATGCCGAACGTTAGGGGGCCTATATACAAAAAGAGGATGGTGCTGTACGGAAGTGTTCAATTTATACTACTATAAGGAGCCCCGATAAGGCACACAACCACCTCGGTAGAAAGGTATAAGAATAGGCTGAACAAAGGAAAGCGCTACTAAGAGTAGTAAGCGGATATAGAACAGTCAGTAGTGAAATAGCGCAAGTAATAGCAGGGATTCCGCCAGTAGACGCGTTAGCGAGAGAAAGGGTGACACTGTTTGCCCGGGGAGATGGCAACACGGGACCAGCAAAGAGAGAAAAGAGGGATACAACTGTGGAAGAATGGGAAGCTGAGTGGGGGCAACCACTGCCAGGAGGAAAAAGTAGTTGGAGCAAACAGCTGATTGGGGACCTTGAGAAAAGGGTTACGTGTAAGCACCGCACTGCGGACTATTACTTGAGCCAGTTCCTATCAGGTCACGGTTTATTTGGCAGCTACACCTACAGGATCGGCAAAAGCGACACCACGGCGTGCAGAGCATGTGGAGATGAGATAGACACGCCGGAGCACACAGTTTTGGAATGCCAAGTCTTCGATGAGGTAAGGCTCACGACGGGCAACATAGTAAGGATAATGGTAAGGAACAAAAAGAAATGGGAAGTAGTGCACGATATGATTAGAAAAATCATGACGAGAAAAGAGGAAATAGAGAGAGAACAACAAACAAGAGAAAGAAGAGAGTGAAAAACCAGTGAAAACGGTACGCTGACACAGCATAAGGGGACCGAAAGGAGGTAGGGTTTCGTTGGTAGAGGCAAATTATGGCCGAGCCCAACACTACGCACGAGCACAAGCTCTTAAAAAAAGGACACAGGATGCTGCGACAGAGATATAAATATTGACCAGTCTATATAAGGACAAAACCACATTGTAAACACCTGTTTCGCTCTTGTTAGAGCTCATCAGTACAGTATTTTTATCATGTTATATATGACTGTCAAAAAAACGCTCCGTTTTGTTTATTATTTACCTAGCCTAAGGTTTCATATGATATCTAAAGCGACCTCTAGAGATCCATTTTTGAAGTAGAGATGGCGGTAATTGAGATTGGTTTTTACTTACGCAACACATTTACATCAAATACTGACCAGTCTACACCGGGGATATCTCTTCAATGGTGACTGAAGAGACAGAACTATAGAGTACTGATAAGTTTTAACAAGAGCGAAACACGTGTATTTAGTTTGGTTTTGTCCTTGTATCTAATCTAATCTAAATAACCTGGCATGGTCCCTTCTGTGGAGCTCCATGTTTTTAGCACTGCTTTCTATGGGAATATTGTGACCAGTTTCGGCACCAAGAGTCCTTGCATGCACCCAATGATGGCAGGACTCTAGTTTGTTCAGCTGAAAATCATCACCACCGCTGATCTTCAGGTAGACATAAATCCAGGTGCCCCAAGTTCTTGAGGATTTGGATGACTATCCTTGAGTTATTGTTGCCACAAGGCAGTTCCCTTTATAAGAGATCTGAGTCCTGTGACTCCTCAAGGTGGTGATACGATTCAGGATTCGTGTCACCGAAGATAAGGAACCATTTATGGTCCAAGGCCTCACACTCGAATAGAATGTGAGTTGCCGTCTCATCTTCCATGGCGCACAGTCGGCACGAGGTGGGTTCCTGTGTCAAAATCCCGATCATAGAGATATTATTATACATAGAGGAGGCAAGCTGTACGGCTGCCTGTAAGTGGAAGCGTCCGGCCGTTAGAGAGAGAAAGAAGACCACTCCTACTCTACTCGCCTTGCTCACTCTAATACACTGCTTTTCAAGCAGCCAATCAGTGACGAGAAGAGAAAGAGATGCAAGACCACCGACGTTCTCTTTCTCTTTCTAATGAGCGGACGCGAATTTGGCTGGCTTGCCCCCTCTATGTATAATATCTCAATGATCCCGATCCTGCGAAGGTGTAGTCTGAATGATCCATGCCCAGTGAGCAGGCCCACCAGTACTCTTATCTGACTCCTGCCAAGATTCAGTATGTCAGACGTCAGTTTTTTGGAGTAGCCTTTGAGCGTCAGCTTCGAATGCCTTAGCCCTACAGTATTACTCCAGAGTTTGGTCGACTCTTCCCAGACCCAGTTCCTGACTTTGGTCCATACCCGGGATCTAGGCAGTCTCTACAGGTTCTGGATCAGTGAATCGTGTATCCGCTCACTTCTTGGCCAGAAGGTCCGTGATTTCATTGCCCTCAAAACTCTTATGCTCTGGTACCCACTCCAAGAAGACCTTGTTTTATCTAGCCAGTTCATTGAGGTTTTGTATGCACTCCTAGATTAGCTTGGAACTAACCAGCAATTGTTTTAAGGCCAGCAGTGCAGCCTGGCTGTCTAAGAAGAAAGTTACCCTCGGACATGGTCCGCAGCCTTTAGTATAGACTAATCAATATTTATCTCTGTCGCAGCATCCTGTGTACTTTCACTTTAAGCGCGATAACTCGGTGTGAAGTGGTTTGATTGTAATGAAATTCGGACAGAACATCAATGAAAGATATACCTATCGAACGCTAG
This sequence comes from Altica lythri, assembly GCA_964028335.1. Lineage (NCBI taxonomy): Eukaryota > Metazoa > Arthropoda > Insecta > Coleoptera > Chrysomelidae > Altica > Altica lythri. The sequence goes on from OZ034809.1 coordinate 7,640,950, forward strand.
CTTCAATAACAGATGGCGCAAATAGTATCGGATATTTCTTAAAAGTCCTGTTGCGTGAAGAAATCTGACCTCTTTAAATTTGATGACAATTTTTTTCTAGGTTTTCATGATACGAGTCTCGGCTTCATTTAATTAGAATTATTATTTTCTATTTTCCAGTTTGTTACCCTTATTCTTTTTCATTCTTCTCTTTTGTTTATTTTTCACATTTTTTTAATTCTCGTTGTCTTTGTTTTGTCACTTTTTTTTAATATGTTTTTGATTTTATAACAACAAAGAGTCGATATGGGTTTGTAAGCCAAATGAAAAATTTAAATTAATGTTTAAATCCTATTTTACATTGTTTTAACAACAAATACATGTAACAAAACAAGAAATAATATCCTATTAGGTATAAAATAGAAATGCGCCTTTTTTATATAAAACTAATTTCTCTTTATTATTTTATTTGTAAATACAAATAGATAACGAGAAACAGGAAAATTTTCAATATTTAATTTGAATATCGACGATTCATTGATTGCAACAACTAAAATGCAATTTATTCGGATTTCAAACCATTCGCTAATAAAAACTACGATAAATTTCCAATTTATATATAAAAAAATATATATAGTTATTTAAAAATAAATGATCGAAGGGCCGAAATATAGGATGCGATGACAGAGAGAGCATTTTATCTAGGGCTGCAGGCCTTCCAGACCAATGATCATGTTCTAACTCTTCCAGTTGAAAGCGCGGACCGACAGAACTGATTATCGATATGCCACAAAATTCAGTTCATCCCTTCGTTCAAGCTTCTTTACTTGACAAAAGCTTTTATTTTTGATTGTCTACGGTAAAAATAGCTCTTTCCACCACCGAAACAGTCATTCACATCGAAAGATTAAACGGCAACGTTCGTTAATGGTGGAGGTTACCAGAGGTCAGTTCGATAAACAAAATTCAGTTTATAATATATTAACTGACCCTACGAATTGTATATTGCATATTTTGTAATTCGACAAGCCACCGAGAAGGTCTAAAGTGAGGTAATATTGATCAATACGAGGTAATATTGATCAGTATATTGACCATGTGCGGGGTATATTGAACCAGATATTGAAGTCGATATGAAATATTGACGAAATTTAAATATTTTAACATCCGGGCTTCAATATTGGTACTTAGAGGGGATATTGATCAGTATATTGAAAGTGTGCTGTCTAGTCTCAATATTTTGTTCAGTATTCAGTATTATCTTGTTGTGTCTAGTGACTAGATGTGTTGTCGTTTTTTTAGAGCAACAGGTTTTTGAATATACCCAATCGCTATGAGTGCATTAGAAAACGAAAAAGATAAAATTATGAGAAGTTTTATTGAAAGTTTTGAATCCATGCCAGTGTTGTGGGATTCTCGCAATCCTTCTTACAAAAATAATAAAAGAAGGGCCGAAGCACTACAAATACTACTCGCAATTTATCGTGATGTAAAACCAGATGCAGATGTTAAAGACATAAGTAAAAAAATTAACAGCCTTCGTAGCAACTACAGAAAGGAAATGAAAAAGGTTATTGCATCCAAACGGTCTGGTAGTGGTTCCGATGACATTTATGTTCCAAGTTCATGGATGTTTCACGCGCTTCATTTTTTGGGAGATTCGGAGCTTCCAGCGGATTATAATGAAACAAATGAGGTAAGTTTCTACAAACTTTATTACTACCGATTAAGCAAAAAAGTACATACTGTTTTTGAATTATTCATTTTTGCCTTCATTGTTTACATAATTGCTGAATAGTTCTCTCACTTTCTTAGCAACATTGCTGCTGTTTTTAATCTTACTAGTTTGCGGATTGGTTAATGGGCGATAAGATGCATCGTCCTTTTCGTTCAGTTGAGAATAACTTGAAACTTCTTTTGTTAAGAAATTATGCAAATAACAACAAGCTAATGTTATTTGCCTAGCTTTCTTTGGAGGAAGATATATGGGTTTCTGAAAAACTCCAAATCTGCTCGCTAAAATCCCAAAAGCGTTTTCAACATTTACTCAAATAGCTGACAACCTCCGATTGAATTCTTGACTAGCTGCGTCAAGGTTTCCTCCAGCATATGGCTTCATTAAATCGGGCCGTAGAGCGAAAGCTTCGTCACCCAGAAAAACAAATGGAAATAGCTGTTCAGTATTCGGAAGAAAAGCAGGTGCGGGCAAGTTCAGCTGGTTGTTATGTAAGAGTTTTCCAAATTCGGAGTCGAACAGCACTCCTCCATCTGATGTTTTAGCATTAATACCTACATCAACCATTATAAACTTTTTGTTCGCATCTACTACTGCTAGTAGAGCAATGCTGAAAAACCCTTTGTAATTATAGTACAACGATCCTGAATTTGGTGGTTTTTTAATAGCGATGTGCTTGCCATCTATAGCCCCCAAGCAGTGCGGAAATTTGTTTCTTCCAAATTCACTAACAACCTTCATCCACTCTTCAGGGCCGGTTGGGAACTGAAACAAAAATATTCAATTAAGTACATTTATTTTACATTAGGTAATTAAACTTCTTTAATTTTATTTCAGGACAGTGAAGAAAGTCAGGCGTCAGATGTTCTTACGCCCTCAGCTCCACCCAGCGGACGTAATCCAAGGGTCCTGTCGCCAAACAAAATGAGCTGTTGGCCATGGCATGTGACTATTTGAAAACTCCAAATAAAGAAGATGAATTTGGTAACATTGCCAAGGAGTGGGCTCACAAGCTCCGAAAACTAGAACCTCGACAGCGCATGTTTGCTGAAAAGAACATAAATGACATATTATTTGAAGGAGGACTGAACGCATTACACAAAAATTTCATGAAATTGAATGAAAATCAACAAGGATATGATGATGCATCGGGAAATTCTGACACTAATTTCTCAGGTCCCATGTCTCCACCCTACGTTCAGGATGTTCAAAATTCAGCTTATGTTCAGAATATTCAAAATTCACCTTACGTTCAGGATGTTCAAAATTCAGCTTCTGCTATTGGCACATATTTAACTAATTTCACACAGCTAAAATAATTATATTTCGTTCATTAGTACCTTATAATCAGTGTTTATAAATTTCCTCTGCTGTTTACGTTTATTGAAATTATTGTAATAAAAGTGTTTAAAACCTATTTATCGTTTAATATTAATTGCCAAAATCAGTACAGTAATAGTTAGTACTTACCTTCATGTAATCTTTTAACACATATATCAACGCATCACAGGTCTCCAAAATTGCACAGCTCATTGACCGTGCACCCATCAATGCTGAATACTTCAAATCTTCGAAGGTTCTACCTGTCGCAAGATACCGAAGAGTAACTGCAAGTTTTTCATTAACGGATAAAGCTTCTTGCATGGGAGTATCCTGACGCTTGACGTAAGGTGTTATCATTGCTACGAGTGTATCAAACTTATACGGGTCCATTCTAAAGTAGTTGTAGTAATCATTTACATCACTTGAAACAATTTCTCTGAGTAAATTCATGTGACCATCTTCTTCTTCTTCTTCTTGTGCCTATCCGTTACCGAATGTTGGCAATCATTCTGGCAATGATAATTTTATTGGTTGCTGCTTTGAAAAGTCCCGTGGTGGATGTTTTAAACCAGGTCCTTAGGTTCTGTAGCCAGGAAATTCTTCTTCTTCCGACGCCTCTCTTGCCTTGAACCTTACCTTGTAGAATGCATTTCAGCAGTTTGTATTTATTTTCATTTCTTATGATGTGTCCTAAATACTCCTATTTTCTTCTTTTTATTGTGCATATTATTTCCTTTTCTTTATTAAGTTTTTGGAGTACTCTGACGTTAGATATTTTGTCTATCCATGATATTTTTAGGATTCGTCTGTAAGTCCACATCTCGAAAGCCTCTAGTCTTTTTGTTGTCGCTTCAGTCAAGGTCCAAGACTCCACTCCGTATAGTAGGATGGAGAATATGTAGCAACGAAGGAGTCTGATTTTTAACTTCAAGCTTAAATTATGTGTTTTGAAAAGTTTTGACATTTGGATGAACGCTGTTCTTGCTTTTTCAATTCTAACTTTTATTTCTTGAGAATATTGTGCCGAGATATGTGTATTTTGACACTTGTTCTACTACTTTTCCATTGATGGTAATTTGTGTACCTGCATTTCTTTCTTTGCTGATTCTCATCACTTTGGTTTTGTTGGTGTTAATTTCTAAGCCATATTTTTTACTAACTTCCGTTATCCTGTTCATTAGGAGTTGCAATCCTTGTGCATTGTCCGCAAAAATGACGGTGTCATCGGCATACCTAAAATTGTTTAGCCGTTCGCCATTTAATAGAATTCCTGCTTCCATGTATTCTAAAGCTTCCTGGAATATTGCCTCCGAGTACAAATTAAAAATAAGAGGCGATAAAATACATCCTTGCCTGACTCCTCGGAGGATTTTTATTTCTTCTGTTTGCTCATGGTTGATTTTAACAGCAGCTGATTGGTTCCAGTACAAGTTCTGAATTATGCGTAGGTCTTTGCCATCCATTCCACTGTCGCGCAGGACTTCCATCATTTTGTTGTGCTGAACTTTATCAAATGCTTTTTGGTAATCTATGAAACAAGCATATATATAACAATTCATGTCTCGACAACGTTGGAAGAGAACTTGTACACTAAATAGGGCGTCCCTTGTTCCCAGACCTTTCATAAAGCCAAACTGTGTTGGTGATACTTGCTCTTCACAAATCCTATATAGTCTTCGATGTATAATTTTTAAAAATATTTTTAACAAGTGGCTCATAAGGCTTATTGTTCTATAGTCACTGCACTTTTTGGCTCCTTGCTTTTTAGGAAGGACTATAAACTCCGATTTCAGCCATTCTCTGGGTATTTTTCCATTGTTGTATATCTCGTTGAAGATGGTGGTTAGTTCTTTTTTGAACTCATCATCGAAAACCTTAATGATCTCTGACTGAACATCATCTGGACCAGGAGCTTTACCATCTTTGGTGGAAAGAATAGCTGCTTCGACTTCATCCAAAAGAGTGTTCGGGCCTGTTAGAGTGTCTTCTATCTGATAATCTGTTCTTTGATCTGAAAAAAGTTCCTCCACGTAATTCTTCCATGTTTGTTTTATTTGTTCTATGTCCACGATTACTTCTCCAGCAGAATTTTCTATTTTTCCAACTGATTTCCTTTTGAATTTTCCTGTTACTTCTTTGACCCTTTTATATACGTTAAACGTGTCATGCTTTGTCTGTGCTATTTCAATCTCTGTGCATTTTTCTTTGAGTTCTTGTTCTTTTGCTTCTCTGATTTTCCTCCTTATTCGGTTGTTAATATATCGATATCCGTCAATGTCTCTCTCCGTTTTCTTCTTCCTTCTTTCCTCCATAAGTCTCAAAATTTCTTCGGTCATCCATGGCTTCTTTTTGTCTGCTTCCGTTGTTAGTATTTTTTTCTTTATAGTTTTTGTGATCTTGACTATTTTGTTTATTTTCTCTTCCGTTTCTGAGCTGGCTTTCAAATCTAGTAGGGCGGTCCTTAGCATATCCTTGACTTGTGTACATATATTTGAATCATTAATTTTTCTACTATCATATTTTGTTGTGTTTTGTTTCCTTCTAAGTTTTTTCCATTTTATTCTGAAATCCGCGACCAATAGATTGTGATCTGAGTTTATATCCGCTCCTGGATATGTTTTAGCCATTTTACAGCTGTTTTTATATCTCTTATTTACCACGATGTAATCGATTTGGTTACGAATTATTAAATCATCTTTTCCGTCTTTTGGACATTTCCAGGTGTACAATCTCCGAGGAGGTAGTTCGAAAAAGGTATTCATCAAAACCAGATCATTTTCTTCTGCGAATGAGCAGAGTTTTTCTCCACTCTCGTTCCTTACACCAAGGCCTTGAGGTCCAACAGAGTTCCCTGATCGCCCACGGCCAACTTTTGCATTGAAGTCGCCCATTATTATAAGGACTTCTTCTTTAGGGATATTCTTAATGAGGGTGTTTATTGAGCATAGAACTCATTTATTACGTCTTCTTCCTTTTCACTTGTGGGTGCATATACTTGCACGATGTTTACTTTTACCGGAATTGCTTTTATTTGAATCAGCATTATTCTTTCGTTAACGGGTACAAAATTTGAGACATTCTGTGCGATAGTTTTGTGCATAATGATTCCAACTCCGTTTTCATATTTGTTGGGGGCTCCTGAGTAATATATTCTATGTTCTTCAATATCACAATAATCTGCATTTGGCCATCTCATCTCACTTATTCCCATTACTTTAATTTGTAGTCTTTCCATTTCTTGGAAAGCGTTTTGTATCTTTCCCACTTGAGCCATGGTTCTCACATTCCAGGTACCTATCCTTGTACGTTGTTGGCAGAAATTCTGCGTTTTCACATCATTGTTCATACTTGCTCCCCCCGGAGATCCGATCAGGGAGCTTACTCCGGAATTGTCATTTAGTCTGAACATTGCCATGTGAATGAAAACTAGGGTTGCTTTGAAAGCCTTTAATGCAGTGGTTACCCATAGTGCCTTCTGCATTCCCCTGCCGTTGACTAAGAAATTCTTAGTTCTTCCGCCTTCGAAAATGTTTTTATCATTTTCAGGACAAGAGATTGCCCTCTCTACGCAGCTCTTCCGCTTCGAAAACCGTTGGCCTTGTAGCAGTTGACTCCTTATACCGGGAGAGTTTCGGTTATGTGACCATAACGTTCTTTTTTTTATCCATTCTTTAACCCATTGCTTACGGTTAACGATACGTTTCGTTCCTAAGAGTAATAAAATAGCTGAACATGCAATTTTCTTCTTATTCTTCATTATTTCAACCCCTCCGCAATATTTATTTGTACATGCACGGTACAAAAACTAAATCAAACTGAACACAAATATTCACGAAAATATTTATGGTGTGCGGTGGTAATAATATTGATGCGTGGATTATCAATAATATTGACGATCCTATACTGATCAATATATTGAGCGTGTGCGGGCCGCTTAAAGGTCTAACATAGCAGTAAAAGTGGCCTAAGGAAATTTTGTGGGTGAAGTTTTATATCATCGATGGCACTTATGTGTGATTTGAAACTGAACCTTTATTTTCCAAGGGATTTATTGGGTTAATCTTGATTAGTTATTATTTTGTTGATTACGGTTCGCTGGAAATTACCACGTGTGGGATTTATTACAAATTTTCCGTTGATTTAACTGCTAGTTATAAGGTGGTTTAAATCTCAAATTCAAGCCCTGAATTAGCGAAGTTCTCGAGATATATACCCTTTTCCATCTAGGGTCCTTGGTGCAGGATTAAAATTCCTTGGCTCAGGCTTAAATTTTCGGTACAAGCTTAATTCATTGGTACCGGCTTATTCCTTTGACGAAGGCTTATCACCTAGTTACTGGGTTACTGGAGTTGGCTAAATATTCGTGGTATTAGCAGTATTTTGTTTTGGAACTGATCCTGGTTCTGTACCGGAACCAAACAGCGTTGGATTTTGGAGACTTGAAGCTACCGTCGCTAATACAGATAAGCTAGAAGCCTTTGTATTTTACAAAAAAAATTATATCTTGATATTGTTGTTAGTGATTTCTCTCCCAATTCACTCCCTGCTTGTCCCCACATAGCCCCTTTTGTGCACCCCGGGTAATTCTAATGTTAGAATCGAATTTGGCAGCATTGGAAAGTTCCTAGTAACGATTTCCAGGCGTTTTTTTTTCGAGTTTCCAGTCGTTCCTATAATGGTCCAAGTTATGATGTAATTGGAAAATGAATTTTCTGGCCCAATAGGCATTTAAAAAAAAATGGCTAAACTAAACTATGTAGACTTTCTTCCTGGGACTTTTCTGAACACAATGCAGAAAACTACATCTCAATATCTGTTGTACCCCCAAATTTCTGCTATTCAGGCGATCTTAATGCCCTGAAATATATTCATGATATTCATTCTTTCTGAACAATCCTCGTATTACAACCAAACAATAAATACATACTATTACAAATAATTAATTAATTAAAAAACATATTTTATGGTGGACCAAATAGTAAATCTAAACCATTCTGTATTCCACTTGACACACACACAAAAAATTTCATCAAAATCGGTCCAGGCGTTTAATAGAAGTTCAGTCACATACACGCACAACAGAATTTTATACATAAAGGTATCTATTTTGAAATAACAAGAATTGACAAAAACCAGAGAGAGAAAAACACCATTTGGGACATATTTCTATTCAAGAACATTTTTTTCTCTGTAGATTCAACATAAATATTCGTTTGCAGCTTTGATCTTCAAGTAGAGCTGGTATCGAGTTAAAAAAATTATATAAAATCAAAAAGACAGATATAGCGCTCATATACAACCTTGTGATTTCAATAGAGAAAACTAAATCGACAGTGATATCAGTGGAACCGTTATGATGTAAACTGGTCGTGAATAACAAAATAATAAAACAAGTGATGGAAACGGAATACTTACTTAGGAATCAAACTGTTAAGCTACGAAAAAGTGGAAGAAGAAGTCCAAAAACAAGTGAACATGGCGAACAGAGCAGCAGGATGTCTCAACAACATAATCTGGAGAAACAAATACCTCACAACGGACATGAAAACAAGGATATATAAATCAACAATAAAACCGATAATGACGTACCTACACAGCGGAAACACGAACAGATACGGCGAAAACACAATGATTACTGGACACAGCAGAAAGTCTTACAATAAATAACAAACCAAACTCTAACAGACAGAGTAAGAAGTAAGGAAATACGAGCGAGATGTGGTCAGAAGAAATAAACCTGTGGACCAAAAGGAAAAAAATAGAATGGAATCAACACATAAAAAGTGAGGTCAAAGATGCAGCTTTAGTAGTAGTAAGTATAGTACTCAAAAAGGAGAAAGACGCAACAATATTCAGATACAAGAAATCTGCAGATGACGACATGGCACCAAATTGTAAATTGACAAAAGAGTCACCTTGATAGAAAGCTACTAAAGAACTCACAATATAAAAAAAGCACGCAGCAAAACCCAAAAACCAGGAATCTAACCTTGGCAAAAGCAGATGAGGACCACAGCTTCTCCCCATGTAGAGGCCCACAGTAAGGCCAAAGATGCAGCCTTAACAGCAGTATAGAACTAGATGACAACATAGCACTAAAGTGACAAAAGAGTCACCTACGCAGAAAGACCGTACAATACAAAAAACAAAAAAAGCACGCAGCTAAACACCTAAACACCGGGAATCTCCCTTGGTAAAAGCAAATGAGGACTACAACTTCTCACCATTTAGAGGCCCACACTTAGGCCAAAGATGCAGCTCCAACATTAGCATCGAAATAGAAGCCAACATAGCGCCAAAGTGACAAAAGAGTCATCTAGACTGAAATCTGAAAGATCGCACAATACAAAAAACGCACCCAAACACCAGGAATCTATATTGGCAGAAGCAGATTAGGACCGTTGCTTTTCTCCACTAAGGAGTCAACATTTTTTAAAGCCCACTCGGAAATAAGTGGCTTAGATAGCTGCGTGTGTAAATGAACTACTTATATCCTTGTTCTCTAAGTTTTAAAATAACTCTTCGTTGAATAGAGTTGTACTTTGGCTTTTCAAACTTGATGATTCTGATCCTTGTAATTTGTCACGAGAGATAAGCCTAGGAAAGCCGTAGGGAATTCTTTCCGGTAGTGGCCTGTTGAGATTATAAGGAAGATAGATAAAAATTCTTTTTCTTTTTTTTCCTCTGTTACTTTCTCTACTTATTTTTTCTGGTTGAGATTGAAGATTGTTAGGATAATTTGGTTTTAAGATTTGTCGGATTTCTGTCAATGTCATAGTGCGACCTATTTTCTTTAAGATCTGTTAAATATGTTTTTAATGAGAATTATACTTCAAATATTTACGTTTTCTTTTCTTCCTTACTGTATATTCGTTGATATCTATAATATCGACTAATCAGGACGGAGATTCTCATTAAAGGTTCACTACTTGTTTCATCAGTTAAGCCTTCAGTATCAGCAGAAGGGGAAAAAGTGAAAAAGGCTTCAATTTTTTTTAGTGGACCATTATATAATATTTATTTGAAAACCAGTTTATTTTATAGACATAAGAATAATCATCTGCTATTTTGAATCCGCTGTCATTACCTGTCATTTATTAGTCTCTTCTTACCTTACTATTCCTACTAGTGATCTTATCAGCTTATTTATTTATGACAGAAAATAGAACCGTACAAATCGCCAAATGGAAGAAGATCAATGGGATGACCGAGGAACAGATGGTCAGACAACATTAACTGAGGCTAACAACCGAACTAAAACAGACACAATAAAGTAGGAAGAATCGAGATGCGGTTTTCTGCATTGTGTTCAGAAAGGTCCCAGGAAAAAAGTCTACATAGTTTGCTTTAGCATTTTTTTGAAAAAAGCCTTCTGGACCGGAAAATGCATGTTCCAATTGCATCATAACTTGCACCACTGTCACCCTCGAACATCACCGGATTATTCTAATGCCAGAATCGAGTTCGGCAGCCTCGAAAACCCTCTAGTAACAAGATTGGAGTGATTTTCACGCACGCCGCCATTTCTCTTCCATTTCACCCCCATCTCAACCCCCACATAGCCACCTACGGGCACCCCCGGGTAATTCTAATACCACAATTGAGTTTGGAAGCCTCGAAAACCTCCTGGTAACGATTTCCGATCGTTTTATCCGAGGTTCCTGTAATGGTGCAATTGGAAAATCCAATTTCTGGCCAAAAAGGCTTTTTTCAAAAAATTGTTAAACCAAACTATGTAGACATTTTTCCTGGGACCTTCCTGAATAGAAAATCTTAGTCATCAATAGTTACGAATAGCAAAAGACAAATCGCCAAATGGAAGAAGATCAATGGGACAACCGAGGAAAAGATGGTCATACAACATTAATTGAGGCTAAAAAGTGAAGTAAAGCAGGCATAAGCCTATTAATAAAGCAGCAAGAAGAGAAAGAAGAATGTTTGGAGGAGACTGGTAATATTCTTAAAAGATAACCCACGACTTAGTGAGTTAGCTAGGAAAATAACGCCCTTTAAGATTGTGAAAATCGCAAACAAATCCGAACAAAATCAAAACTTGTGCGAAATTAAATCTTACTACAAAATAAGGAAAATTTGCTTATAATATAAACCCATATTAAATTTTTAATATATTTGGCATACCTAAACCATACAATATATATTTCTATTTCTTTTTAACCCGATTTGATATAATCTATGAAGAAAACATATTAAGTTTCTGTTCTTTCTAGACTAGTCTTTGCTTTGATTACAGTTCTCCATAATTGAAAATTCCACTAAACCTGAAGCTACGTCAAAAGAAAACTACTTGACTGTGTTTTCATGTAACTGTAGACTTTAATATAGTGATATTGCGGAAAGAAAAATGTGCTTGTTATGAATTTTTATTTTTTGTTGAAAACAGTCATTTTGCAGTTATAAGTATATATAATTTGTTCTGCAAATGGATGTATCTAAATAAAAAGGAAAATTTTATTACTGAAATATTACGACTTGTATGAATAAAGAAGGCTTAATAATAAATAAAAATGTTCATAAATAGTTAAATGAAATAATATTAAAAAAAAAAGATAATTTTGAAGTAATTTTTTAATAGTTTAATAGACATAAGATAATTAAAAATTAAATCAACAATTACAATACATAATTTATGTTAAAAATAAATAAATATTTCAGACTTCATTTAGAGGAAAACTCTTGTATTTCCAAGATATTGTTTCCCTTTAATTCAGAAAACAGTTTGACGCGGAAGTGGGAGTCTTTGTAAAAGCTTAACGCGAAAGTGTGACAGGTTTATAGTTGAGATGATCATTAGATTAGATTTGTCCACAAAAAAATTATCGTGAAAGTGGTAGTTGGTCCAAAAAACGGTTTGGCGCGGAAGTGGGAGTCTTGGTGCGGAAGTTTGACAGTTCAATAGTTGTAGATGATCAATAGGTTGGATAAGTCTACAAAAAAGTTTACATGAAAGTGGTAGTATGTCCAAAAATAGTTTGGCGCGGAAGTGACAATCTTTGTAATATCTTGACGCGGAAGTGTGATGGTTTAATAGTTGCAGATGATCATTAGGTTGGATAAGTCTACAAAATAGTTAACATGGAAGTAGTAGTTGGTCCAACAATAGTTTCAAGTGGAAGTGACAGTCTTTGCAATATCTTGACGCGGAAGTGTTATAGTTTAATAGTTGTAGATGATCAGTACGTTAGATAAGTCTACAAAAAAGTTTACATGGAAGTAGTAGTATTTCCAAAAATAGTTTGGCGCGGAAGTGACAGTCTTTGTAATATCTAGGCGCAGAAGTGTGATAGTTTAATAGTTGTAGATGATCAGTAGGTGGAATAAATCTACAAAAAAGTTTACATGGAAGTAGTAGTTGGTCTAAAAATAGTTTGGCGCGGAAGTGATAGTCTTTGTAATATCTAGGCGCGGAAGTGTGATAGTTTAATAGTTGTAGATGATCAGTAGGTTGGATAAGTCTACAAAAAAATTTACATTAAAGGAGTAGTATGTCCAAAAATAGTTTGGCGTGGAAGTGACAGTCTTTGTAATATCTTTACGCGGAAGTGTGATAGTTTAATAGTTGTAGATGATCAGTAGGTTGAATAAATCTACAAAAAAGTTTACATGGAAGTAGTACTTGGTCTAAACATAGTTTGGCGCGGAAGTGACAGTCTTTGTAATATCTTTACGCGGAAGTGTGATAGTTTAATAGTTGTAGATGATCAGTAGGTGGATAAGTCTACAAAAAAAATTACATGGAAGTAGTAGGATGTCCAAAAATAGTTTGACGTGGAAGTGACAATCTTTGTAATATCTTGACGCGGAAGTGTGATGGTTTAATAGTTGCAGATGATCATTAGGTTGGATAAGTCTACAAAATAGTTAACATGGAAGTAGTAGTTGGTCCAACAATAGTTTGAAGTGGAAGTGACAGTCTTTGCAATATCTTGACGCGGAAGTGTTATAGTTTAATAGTTGTAGATGATCAGTACGTTAGATAAGTCTACAAAAAAGTTTACATGGAAGTAGTAGTATGTCCAAAAATAGTTTGGCGCGGAAGTGACAGTCTTTGTAATATCTAGGCGCAGAAGTGTGATAGTTTAATAGTTGTAGATGATCAGTAGGTGGAATAAATCTACAAAAAAGTTTACATGGAAGTAGTAGTTGGTCTAAAAATAGTTTGGCGCGGAAGTGATAGTCTTTGTAATATCTAGGCGCGGAAGTGTGATAGTTTAATAGTTGTAGATGATCAGTAGGTTGGATAAGTCTACAAAAAAATTTACATTAAAGGAGTAGTATGTCCAAAAATAGTTTGGCGTGGAAGTGACAGTCTTTGTAATATCTTTACGCGGAAGTGTGATAGTTTAATAGTTGTAGATGATCAGAAGTTAAATAAATCTACAAAAAAGTTTACATGGAAGTAGTAGTTGGTCTAAAAATAGTTTGGCACGGAAGTGACAGTCTTTGCAATATCTTGACGCGGAAGTGTGATAGTTTAATAGTTGTAGATGATCAGTAGGTTGGATAAGTCTACAAAAAAGTTTACATGGAAGTAGTAGTATGTCCAAAAATAGTTTGGCGTGGAAGTGACAGTCCTTGTAATATCTTAACGAGGAAGTGTGATAGTTTAATAGTTGTAGATGATCAGTAGGTTGAATAAATCTACAAAAAAATTTACATGGAAGTAGTAGTTGGTCTAAAAATAGTTTGGCGCGGAAGTAATGGTCTTTGTAATATCTTGGCGCAAAAGTGTGATAGTTTAATAGTTGTCGATGATCATTAGGTTGGATAAGTCTACAAAATAGTTAACATGGGAGTAGTAGTTCAAAAATAGTTTGACGTGGAAGTGACAGTCTTTGTAATATCTTGACACGGAAGTGTGATAGTTTAAAAGTTGTAGATGATCATTAGGTTGGATAAGTATACAAAAAAGTTTACATGGAAGTAGTAGTATGTCCAAAAATAGTTTGGCGCGGAAGTGACAGTCTTTGTAATATCTTGACGCGGAAGTGTGATAGTTTAATAGTTGTATATGATCAGTAGGTTGGATAAGTCTACAAAAAAGTTTACAGGAAGTAGTAGTATGTCCAAAAATAGTTTGGCGCGAAAGTGACAGTCCTTGTAATACCTTAACGAGGAAGTGTGATAGTTTAATAGTTGTAGATAATCATTAGGATGGATAAGTCTACAAAAATGTTTACAAGTAAGTAGTAGTTGCTCCAAAAATAGTTTGGCGCGGAAGTGACAGTCTTTGTAATATCTTGACGCGGAAGTGTGATAGTTTAATAGTTGTAGCTGATCAGTAGGTCTACAAAAAGTTTACGTGGAAGTATTAGTTGGTCCGAAAACTGTTTGGCGCGGAAGTGTGACATTTCGATAATTATAGGTGATCATTACGTTAAATAAGTCTACAAAAACGCTTACGTGGCAGTGTTAGCCTTAAAAAACACCGGCGCAAGAATGTGTAAATCTTCGAATTTCATATTTACAAAAGTGGAAAACTTTTGCGATAATATCTGAACTAATATGTGTATGAAATATCTTCAGATTCCAGTCACACTAATAGACTTTATGCAGAAGTGGTAAGGAAAAATACTACAATTACTAATATAAAAAAAAAGGAAAATTTTGCTTTAATATTTCAGACTTCATTAAGAGAAAAACTCTTGTATTTCCAAGATATTTTTTCCTTTTGTTTCAGGAACTCGTAGATATATAAATATAAAACCGAATACACAAGCTATCGCAAATATCCAAAAGCTCCAGGCTAGACCTATTGTATCCATCATTATCGGAAACATAAATATTGAAACAGCTACCAATATACCACTTAAAGAATAAACAAAAGACATCGCTGTTGATTTTACATTACTTGTAAATACTTCATTAATATAAGCTGCAGAAACCGAAGCTATTCCTATGATACCAGTTACAACTAATAACATAATACCAAAAACTGGTAACCATCTAAGATGTTCGATTAATGGTGAATTGATGCTGTGTAAATAGAAGTATAATCCTTCAAGAGCGAGTGGTATAACACTTCCTATTGATGAAAATACCAAAAGTGGTCTTCTACCTAATCTTTCTACTAATATCGAAGCTGCGAAATAACATACAATTTGTACAACACCAACAACAATTGCACAGATTGATGGTGAAATATCCGTACCAGCTATTTGAAAAACTGGTTCTAAATATGACATAATTGATGGTAAACCAGTACATGCTACCAACATAAATAAAACAGAAGATGCTATTAAAGCATTTCTACAACTTTTAGTAGTAAACAAAGCTTTTAAAGTACTTATATTAGCTTTATTTGTTTTACTAATAGTATATTGAATATTATCAGCTACCTCTTCAGATCTTCCATCATCAGGTCCTAACAATTTTTTAATAGCTTCAACAGCTTGATCTCTATTGTTGTTTATAATGAAATAATGTGGAGATTCTGGTAATAACACTGTAGAAATAATTACCATTATTAACGATGGTAACGCACATAATAATGTAAATAATTTTACCGATAAAAACGAACCTAAAATAAATCCGTACAAATTTCCCACCGGTACAAATAATTGCCCGTAACAACTTAATTTTCCACGATTATGATCCTCAGTAATTTCACTGATGTACATCGATAACCCTACCATATTTCCTCCTAGTAAAATTCCAATTAAAAGTATCATAGCATAATACAAATAAATATTCTTAGCAAAAGCTAGAATTATATAGGATATAATAACGAAGATTGATACTAAATTTAACACTTTTTTTGGTCCGAATTTGTCGAAGAGTTTTTCAAGTAACACTGGTCCAAAAAGCATTCCTGTTTGTGATAGAGATCCTATTAGAGATAACTCTAATGTGGTCACAGGTTGACCTAAAGGATTGTCTTCGGGATTGAAGGAGAGTAACTTTGATGATACTGGGGAGATCCATATTATTGTTACTCCTGTTGTTATGTTGTTTAAACTTGCTGAAAAAATAATATTTGATAGTATATAAATAGAAGTAAATCATGAAAAACAACACTGGTTTGACGTTATATTGACAGTTAGAGTTTGACATTTGAATGTGAAAAGTGACAAGATTGACATTTGACGTTATATTGACAGTTAGAGTTCTACATTTGAGTGTAAAAAGTGACACGATTGACATTTGACGTTATATTGACAATTTGAGTTTGACATTTTAGTGTAAAAAGTGACAAGATTGACATTTAGCTTTATATTGACAGTGAGAGTTTAACATTTGAGTGTAAAATAGGACAAGATTGACATTTGACGTTATATTGACAGTTAGAGTTTGACATTTTAGTGTGAAAAGTGACAAAATTGACTTGATATTGACAGTTAAAATTTGACATTTTAGTGTGAAAAGTGACAAAATTGACTTTATATTGACAGTTAGAGTTTGACATTTTAGTGTGAAAAGTGACAAGATTGACATTTGATTTTATATTGACAGTTAGAGTTTGACATTTTGGTGTGAAACGTGACATGATTGACATTTGACTTTATATTGACAGTTAGAGTTTGACATTTGAGTGTGAAAAGTGACAAGATTGACATTTGACGTTATATTAACAGTTACAGTTTGACATTTGAGTGTAAAAAGTGACAAGATTGACATTTAACTTCATATTGAGTGTCAGAGTTGAACATTTTATTGTGAACTGTGACAAGATTGACATTTGACTTTATATTGACAGTTAGAGTTTGACATTTTAGTGTGAAAAGTGACAAAATTGACATTTGACTTTATATTGACAGTTAGAGTTTGATATTTTAGTGTGAAAAGTGACAAGATTGACATTTGATTTTATATTGACAGTTAGAGTTTGACATTTTGGTGTGAAACGTGACAAGATTGACATTTGACCTTATACTTACAGTTATTAGAGTTTGGCATTTGTGTGTGAAAAGTGACAAGATTGACATTTGACGTTTATATTGACAGTTAGAGTATGACATTTGAGTGTAACAAGTGACAAGATTGACATTTAATTTCATATTGAGTGTCAGAGTTGAACATTTTATTGCGAACTGTGACAAGATTGATATTTGACGTTATATTAACAGTTAGAGTTTGACATTTTAGTGTAAAAAGTGACAAGATTGACATTTAGCTTTATATTGACAGTTAGAGTTTGACATTTTAGTGTAAAAAGTGACAAGATTGACATCTAGCTTTATATTGACAGTGAGAGTTTAACATTTGAGTGTGAAATAGGACAAGATTGACATTTGACGTTATATTGACAGTTAGAGTTTGAGATTTTAGTGTGAAAAGTGACAAAATTTACATTTGACTTTATATTGACAGTTAGAGTTTGACATTTTAGTGTGAAAAGTGACAAGATTGACATTTGATTTTATATTGACAGTTAGAGTTTGACATTTTGGTGTGAAACGTAACAAGATTGACATTTGACCTTATACTTACAGTTATTAGAGTTTGGCATTAGAGTGTGGAAAGTGACAAGATTGACATTTGACGTTATATTGACAGTTAGAGTATGACATTTGAGTGTAACAAGTGACAAGATTGACATTTAATTTCATATTGAGTGTCAGAGTTGAACATTTTATTGTGAACTGTGACAAGATTGACATTTGACTTTATATTGACAGTTAGAGTTTGACATTTTAGTGTAAAAAGTGAGAACATTGACATTTAGCTTTATATTGACAGTTAGAGTTTGACATTTTAGTGTAAAAAGTGACAAGATTGACATCTAGCTTTATATTGACAGTGAGAGTTTAACATTTGAGTGTGAAATAGGACAAGATTGACATTTGACGTTATATTGAAAGTTAGAGTTTGACATTTTAGTGTGAAAAGTGACAAAATTGACATTTGACTTTATATTGACAGTTAGAGTTTGACATTTTAGTGTGAAAAGTGACAAGATTGACATTTGATTTTATATTGACAGTTAGAGTTTGACATTTTGGTGTGAAACGTGACAAGATTGACATTTGACCTTATACTTACAGTTATTAGAGTTTGGCATTTGAGTGTGAAAAGTGACAAGATTGACATTTGATATTATATTGACAGTTAGAGTTTGACATTTTGGTGTGAAACCTAACAAGATTGACATTTGACCTTATACTTACAGTTATTAGCGTTTGGCATTTGTGTGTGAAAAGTGACAAGATTGACATTTGACGTTATATTGACAGTTAGAGTATGACATTTGAGTGTAACAAGTGACAAGATTGACATTTAATTTCATATTGAGTGTCAGAGTTGAACATTTTATTGTGAACTGTGACAAGATTGATATTTGACGTTATATTGACAGTTAGAGTTCTACATTTGAGTGTAAAAAGTGACAAGATTGACATTTGACTTTATATTGACAGTTAGAGTTTGACATTTTAGTGTAAAAAGTGACAAGATTGACATTTAGCTTTATATTGACAGTGAGAGTTTAACATTTGAATGTGAAATAGGACAAGATTGACATTTGACGTTATATTGATAGTTAGAGTTTGACATTTTAGTGTGAAAAGTGACAAAATTGACATTCGACTTTATATTGACAGTTAGAGTTTGATATTTTAGTGTGAAAAGTGACAAGATTGACATTTAATTTTATATTGATAGTTAGAGTTTGACATTTTGGTGTGAAACGTAACAAGATTGACATTTGACCTTATACTTACAGTTATTAGAGTTTGGCAATTGAGTGTGAAAAGTGGCAAGATTGACATTTGGCGTTATATTGACAGTTAGAGTATGACATTTGAGTGTAACAAGTGACAAGATTGACATTTAATTTCATATTGAGTGTCAGAGTTGAACATTTTATTGTGAATTGTGACAAGATTGATATTTGACGTTATATTGACAGTTAGAGTTCTACATTTGAGTGTAAAAAGTGACAAGATTGACATTTGACTTTATATTGACAGTTAGAGTTTGACATTTTAGTGTAAAAAGTGACAAGATTGACATTTAGCTTTATATTGACAGTGAGAGTTTAACATTTGAATGTGAAATAGGACAAGATTGACATTTGACGTTATATTGATAGTTAGAGTTTGACATTTTAGTGTGAAAAGTGACAAAATTGACATTCGACTTTATATTGACAGTTAGAGTTTGATATTTTAGTGTGAAAAGTGACAAGATTGACATTTGATTTTATATTGATAGTTAGAGTTTGACATTTTGGTGTGAAACGTAACAAGATTGACATTTGACCTTATACTTACAGTTATTAGAGTTTGGCAATTGAGTGTGAAAAGTGGCAAGATTGACATTTGGCGTTATATTGACAGTTAGAGTATGACATTTGAGTGTAACAAGTGACAAGATTGACATTTAATTTCATATTGAGTGTCAGAGTTGAACATTTTATTGTGAATTGTGACAAGATTGATATTTGACGTTATATTGACAGTTAGAGTTCTACATTTTAGTGTAAAAAGTGACAAGATTGACATTTAGCTTTATATTGACAGTTAGAGTTTGACATTTTAGTGTAAAAAGTGACAAGATTGACATTTAGCTTTATATTGACAGTGAGAGTTTAACATTTGAGTGTGAAATAGGAAAAGATTGACATTTGACGTTATATTGACAGTTAGAGTTTGACATTTTAGTGTGAAAAGTGACAAAATTGACATTTGACTTTATATTGACAGTTAGAGTTTGACATTTTAGTGTGAAAAGTGACAAGATTGACATTTGATTTTATATTGACAGTTAGAGTTTGAGATTTTGGTATGAAACGTAACAAGATTGACATTTGACCTTATACTTACAGTTATTAGAGTTTGGCATTTGTGTGTGAAAAGTGACAAGATTGACATTTGACGTTATATTGACAGTTAGAGTATGACATTTGAGTGTAACAAGTGACAAGATTGACATTTAATTTCATATTGAGTGTCAGAGTTGAACATTTTATTGTGAACTGTGACAAGATTGATATTTGACGTTATATTGACAGTTAGAGTTCTACATTTGAGTGTAAAAAGTGACAAGATTGACATTTGACGTTATATTGACAATTTGAGTTTGACATTTTGGTGTAAAAAGTGACAAGATTGACATTTAGCTTTATATTGACAGTGAGAGTTTAACATTTGAGTGTGAAATAGGACAAGATTGACATTTGACGTTATATTGATAGTTAGAGTTTGACATTTTAGTGTGAAAAGTGACAAAATTGACATTTGACTTTATATTGACAGTTAGAGTTTGATATTTTAGTGTGAAAAGTGACAATATTGACATTTGATTTTATATTGACAGTTAGAGTTTGACATTTTGGTGTGAAACGTGACAAGATTGACATTTGACCTTATACTTACAGTTATTAGAGTTTGGCATTTGAGTGTGAAAAGTGACAAAATTGACATTTGACGTTATATTGACAGTTAGAGTATGACATTTGAGTGTAACAAGTGACAAGATTGACATTTAATTTCATGTTGAGTGTCAGAGTTGAACATTTTATTGTGAACTGTGACAAGATTGATATTTGACGTTATATTGACAGTTAGAGTTCTACATTTGAGTGTAAAAAGTGACAAGATTGACATTTGACGTTATATTGACAATTTGAGTTTGACATTTTAGTGTAAAAAGTGACAAGATTGACATTTAGCTTTATATTGACAGTGAGAGTTTGACATTTGAGTGTGAAATAGGACAAGATTGACATTTGACGTTATAATGACAATTAGAGTTTGACAGTTATGATCTGTAAATTATTCTTGTTCCCTAACAACAAAAATCTTCATATAATATCAAAGATTTAAAACAACTTACCAATAGTTGCTGCAAAATATAAAAATGCACTCGTTCTCTTATTCTCCTGCTTTACCGATAATTCATCCTTTCTCACAACATTATCTTCACTATTTATTTCACCATCCACATTTGTTATTTCCATATTTCAATTTAACAAAATTGTCAAACAACCTTCAATGAAACTGATAGTAAACTATATCTAAACGAGTTCTGAAAAAACTGGTTATCTTTTTGAATAATAAACAGTTAATGAACTGGTAAATAGCAAGAGAAAGTGTTTATTAAATACAAGCTAATTACAGAAAAATATTATTTTAGGAGGTAACTTTTGTAGCCTAAACAAACTTCTATCTTCTTTACTTCTTTATTGAATTATTTAAACAAATTATTGTATTGCAGTAAATTTGTTTTTATTATCGTTTAACATAAGCGTAGTAAAAATATATTATTTACCAACTAACAATAATTAAATTTAAAAAACAAGAAATAATCCTTAAAAGGCATTTACAAGCAAATGACAATTTGCGAGGAAGTGGAAGTCTTGTAAAAGCTGGCGCGGAAGTGTGACATTTCGATGGTTGTAGGTTATCATTAGATTAAATTAGTCCGAAAACAGTTTATCGCGGAAGTCAAAGTTTTTGTAACAGTTTGGCGCGGAAGTGTGACAGTTCGATAGTAGTAGATGATCATTAGTTTAGATAATAGCCTCTTAAGTACTTTTTCTCTTTTGTTACTGCTTATAATAAGAAATAATCCTTAAAAGGTATTTACACCCAAGTGATAGTTTGGCGCGGAAGTGGAAGTCTTGTAAAAGCTAGCGCGGAAGTGTGACATTACGATAGTTGTAGATTATCATTAGATTAGATAAGTCTACAAAAAAGTATACGTGGAACTAGTAGTTGGTCCGAAAAGAGTTTATCGCTGAAGTGGAAGTTTTTGTAACAATTTGGCGCGGAAGTGTGACAGTTCGATAGTAGTAGATGATTATTAGTTTAGATGATAGCCTCTTAAGTACTTTTTCTCTTTTGTTACTGCCTATAATACGTGTATTTACACGCAAGTGATAGTTTGGCGCGAAAGTGGAAGTCTTGTAAAAGCTTGGCGCGGAAGTGTGATATTTCGATAGTTGTAGATTATCATTAGAT
Source organism: Altica lythri (assembly GCA_964028335.1). Classification (NCBI taxonomy): domain Eukaryota; kingdom Metazoa; phylum Arthropoda; class Insecta; order Coleoptera; family Chrysomelidae; genus Altica; species Altica lythri. The sequence continues at coordinate 7,662,907 of OZ034809.1, forward strand.
TAGATAAGTCTACAAAAAAGTATACGTGGAACTAGTAGTTGGTCCGAAAAGAGTTTATCGCTGAAGTGGAAGTTTTTGTAACAATTTGGCGCGGAAGTGTGACAGTTCGATAGTAGTAGATGATTATTAGTTTAGATGATAGCCTCTTAAGTACTTTTTCTCTTTTGTTACTGCCTATAATACGTGTATTTACACGCAAGTGATAGTTTGGCGCGAAAGTGGAAGTCTTGTAAAAGCTTGGCGCGGAAGTGTGATATTTCGATAGTTGTAGATTATCATTAGATTAGATAAGTCTACAAAAAAGTATACGTGGAACTAGTAGTTGGTCCGAAAAGAGTTTATCGCTGAAGTGGAAGTTTTTGTAACAATTTGGCGTGGAAGTGTGACAGTTCGATAGTAGTAGATGATTATTAGTTTAGATGATAGCCTCTTAAGTACTTTTTCTCTTTTGTTACTGCCTATAATACGTGTATTTACACGCAAGTGATAGTTTGGCGCGAAAGTGGAAGTCTTGTAAAAGCTTGGCGCGGAAGTGTGACATTTCGATAGTTGTAGATTATCATTAGATTAGTCTATAAAAAAGTATACGTTGAACTAGTAGTTAGTTCGAAAAGAGTTTATCGTGGAAGTAGAAGTTTTTGTAACAGTTTGGCGCGGAAATGTGACAGTTTGATAGTAGTAGATTATCATTAATTTAGATAATAGCCTCTTAAGTACTTTTTCTCTTTTGTTACTGCTTATAAGAAATAATCCTAAAACGGTATTTACACGCAAGTGATAGTTTGGCGCAGAAGTGGAAGTCTTATAAAAGATGGCGCGGAAGTGTGACATATCGATAGTTTTAGATTATCATTGGATTAGATAAGTCCACAAAAAAGTATACGTGGAACTAGTAGTTAGTCCGAAAAGAGTTTCGCGCGGAAGTGTGACAGTTCGAAAGTAGAAGTTGACCATTAGTTTAGATGATAGCCTCTTTGTTCATCCAAAGAGATGCTCACAGGATGAGGTATATACGATATTTACGTGTGTACGTTTATAAGCGGTTTCTGTGACGTAAACCCGTTTCTTTTAATTCTACCGAAAAGTGTACATCGCGGCTAAAGAAGTTCTCACTTTAATGGTGCAAAACTTTAAGCAAAAAACAGAAGAAAGTGGAGAAAATTAATCAACAAAATTGGACGGGACTCAACTGATGCGTAAACTTGCCTTATCATCATCAAACACTTGCTATTAAAACACTGATGTGCCATTTGCTTCATCATGGAGCTGTATAATTATATACAGTTTGTATTTACAATTTTTTTATTGCAAATTGGTTTTCTGGCTGTATTTTTCCTGGCAGAAAATAAACAAAACTCTTCATTTAACTATTTTCCAGTGCGCTTATGTACCGGAAATTAATTATATGCTATTATTATTCTAATTTGATTATTATTATGAATTCTATTATTAACGCTTGTTTTGTTCCGTATAATAAATATGTATAAAAACATAGGTTTACAATATTGTCAGTTATAATGCCAAAGGTTAGTTTGTTGTAGATAATTTATCGTAAAATTAAATTAATTGATGTTTAAACACTGTTAAATTAAGAAATTATTTGATAATAGCCATAATTAAGACTATTACTTGGTGTGTGTTTGTTTAAATATTTTAAAAACTTTTATCAAATTCTTAACGTCAACTATCAATATCTACTGTCAACGTCAACTATCAATGTCTACTGTCAACGTCAATTATCAATGTATACTGTCAACGTCAAATATCAATGTCTCCTGTCAACGTTAACTATCAATATCAACTGTCAACGTCAACTAACAATGTTTACTGTCAAAGTCATCTATCAATATCTAGTGTTAACATCAATTATCAATTTCTACTGTCAACGTCAACTATCAATGTCTATTATCAACGTGAACTATTAATGTCTATTGTCAACGTCAACTATCAATGGCTACTGTCAACGTTAACTATCAATATCTACTGTCAACGTCAACTAACAATGTTTACTGTCAATGTCATCTATCAATATCTAGTGTTAACATCAATTATCAATTTCTACTGTCAACGTCAACTATCAATGTCTATTATCAACGTGAACTATTAATATCTATTGTCAACGTCAACTATTAATGTCTACTGTCAACGTTAACTATCAATATCTACTGTCAACGTCAACTAACAATGTTTACTGTCAATGACATCTATCAATATCTAGTGTTAACATCAATTATTAATTTCTACTGTCAACGTCAACTATCAATGTCTATTATCAACGTGAACTATTAATGTCTATTGTCAACGTCAACTATCAATGGCTACTGTCAACGTTAACTATCAATATCTACTGTCAACGTCAACTGACAATGTTTACTGTCAATGGCATCTGTCAATATCTAGTGTTAACATCAATTATCAATTTCTACTGTCAACGTCAACTATCAATGTCGATTATCAACGTGAACTATTAATGTCTATTGTCATCGTCAACTATTAATGTCTACTGTCAACGTTAACTATCAATATCTACTGTCAACGTTAACTAACAATGTTTACAGTTATCAATATCTAGTGTTAACATCAATTATCAATTTCTACTGTCAACGTCAACTATCAATGTCTATTATCAACGTGAACTATTAATGTCTATTGTCAACGTCAACTATCAATGGCTACTGTCAACGTTAACTATCAATATCTACTGTCAACGTTAACTAACAATGTTTACAGTTATCAATATCTAGTGTTAACATCAATTATCAATTTCTACTGTCAACGTCAACTATCAATGTCTGTTATCAACGTGAACTATTAATGTCTATTGTCAACGTCAACTATCAATGGCTACTGTCAACGTTAACTATCAATATCTACTGTCAACGTTAACTAACAATGTTTACAATGTTTACAATGTTATCAATATCTAGTGTTAACATCAATTATCAATTTCTACTGTCAACGTCAACTATCAATGTCTATTATCAACGTGAACTATTAATGTCTATTGTCAACGTCAACTAATGTCTACTGTCAACGTTAACTATCAATATCTACTGTCAACGTCAACTAACAATGTTTACTGTTAATGACATCTATCAATATCTATTGTTAACATCAATTATCAATTTCTACTGTCAACGTCAACTATCAATGTCTGTTATCAACGTGAACTATTAATGTCTATAGTCAACGTCAACTATTAATGTCTACTGTCAACGTTAACTATCAATATCTACTGTCAACGTCAACTAACAATGTTTACTGGCAATGTCATCTATCAATATCTAGTGTTAACATCAATTATCAATTTCTACTGTCAACGTCAACAATCAATGTCTATTATCAACGTGAACTATTAATGTCTATTGTCAACGTCAACTATTATTGTCTACTGTCAACGTTAACTATCAATATCTACTGTCAACGTCAACTAACAATGTTTACTGTCAATATCATCTATCAATATCTAGTGTTAACATCAATTATCAATTTCTACTGTCAACGTCAACTATCAATGTCTATTATCAACGTGAACTATTAATGTCTATTGTCAACGTCAACTATCAATGGCTACTGTCAACGTCAACTATCAATATTTACTGTCAACGTCAACTATCAATATTTACTGTCAATATCAACTATACCTGGATTTCCACGTCGTTGGCAGCGACGTCACTTGACGTATATGCAAGTAGACCAATACGCGGTAAGTCTTTCTAAGTTATACCTGGCAACTACGCTTCATTCCTACCGCGTATTGGTCTACTTGCACATACGTCAAATGACGTCGCTGCCAACGAACTGCAAATCCAGGTATATCAATGTCTACTGTCAACGTTAACTATTAATGTCTACTGTCAACATCAACTATCAATGTCTACTGTAAACGTCAACTATCAATGTCTATTATCAAATCTTAAATCTAAAATGATCATTCAACCTCATGTTCGGAATGGAGTGACACTTTCCTTAATAAAAGAGCAATCCTGGGCGTTATCCTCGACAGGTAACTTATGTAGAATCCTCCTCCTCCTTGGGCTTCTTAGGCCAACATGGAGTTCTTAATCCAAAAATCATTCAACCTCCTGTTTTGACTGAAGGGACGCATTCATTAACAAAAGAGTTATCCTCGACAGGTAACTTACGTTGAAACCTCAGCTTCGCAAGGCTTTTTGGGCAATCATGAAGTCTTAAACCAAAATAACCTATTGGTCATATCCAACTGTTTTCAGACCCCCAATCACCTATGCTATTTGCTGTTTGGTGCAACAAAATAACACAAAAAGGCAGTAATAGAGTTGCAAAAGTGCAAAGACTCGTTTGTCTCGGGGTCACTCTCGCAATAAGATCGTTTCCTAGTGCAACGTCTTGCATTTACATGGAAGATTGCTTTAAAAAGTGCCTATAGGAAACTAAGTCTCTGAAGGCTCTTCAATCGAGTCCAAACCACCTAGAAGTGGCAAAAACTCTCTTAACCAACTGGCTAAACAAAAAGAGTACCAGGCTTTAAGGAATGGTTAGATATTGCTGATAATGTCGTAAAAGAAGGAGCTAGTACTCCTCTTGTCCGATCTAAAACTTTCTGTAGCATTACATAATGAAGAAGTGTGTAAATGGGAAAACGTAGTGCAGCCTACTGGAAAAACGCTCCAGGCCAAAGAGAAGCAAAAAGGTCAATAAGGCATTCACTGATCTACTCCAAATTACTCCTAAAGCTTTAGAGACTTTAACTTACAGTAATCGCAGAAATTCTCACAGTAGAGTCCTCTAAGGTACCATCTCTGTGAAATGGACAAACTGGACCGTATGAAATGACATAAATATCTGGAACAGGTCTTCTTAAAGCCTGATCACGATACAAACGTACATCCCAGGCAGATAATAGTGTTTTTTAAATGTAGCTATTTAGTAAGGTCATTTGGGATTATCAACTCCACAACATTAAGACTTATTTTTTCCATAAAAATAATTATAATAATTACCAAATCTTTAAATAAACAAATTTGTTTTTCGTAATTATTTTAATTACCAAAACGCAAATTTTTGTTTTTAACCTAAACGAATGACAGTAATAAAAAAGCAACTTTCCACGTGGCGCAACTCTAAAACTTTTAGAACATTTAACACTCTCGGAAAAGCAAACTGAAATAGCGGATAGCGGGGTAGCATCTTTAAATAATACATTGTTTCTTAGATTGAGACAAATGGAGCCTGGAGAGATTAAGCGCACTGCAGTTCCAGAACGAAAAGACCGACCAGGGTGCTTACAATTGGTATACTGGTATTTGGAAATTTTCTTTTAACATTTAAGGTAACGCAATAAACAAAATTAATTACACTTTTAAGAAATTATCGATAAATTTAAACAATAGGACTATTAGAAATTCAAAGAAGTAAAGAAAAAGTTTCAGGTAGCTATCACAGATAAAGATGTCGCTGTTTTTATCCAGAGCTTGCCGAGATCATTTTGCCATTTTCTTTAAGAAAACTAAACAGGTAACACTTGAGCTGTGGCCACTCTTCAGTGCAATCATCAGAATGAGTTAAAACCACAAAGAAACTTTGGCTTGGTTCACATGGACCCCAATAATGGTTAAACATCACTCAAGAAAGTCTGGGTAGCTTTACTACCCAGGCTAAACAAATCAATCCTTTGGGTCCCAAATAAATTGGAAGACAAGAAGGTCATGCTCTATCGACTAGATGGAAAATGCAACTAAGTAGGTACTTTTATGTTTCTAGAGAATCCAAAGAAGGACCATGTAAGAGCTGGACAATATCATTTTGACTTTTCCTTCAAGAAAACTAAACAGTTAACATTTGAGCAGTGGCCACACTTCAGTAAAATCATCCGAATAAATTGAAACCATAACGAAACTTTGGCTTGGTTCATGTGGTCTTCAATAATGGAAAACAGCACACAAGAAAGTATGGGTAGCTTTTCTACCCTGGTTAATCAAACCTTCTCTTTGGGTCCCCAATTAATTTGAAGACAATGAGGTTAGGCTTCATAGGCTGGATGGAAGATGCACCTATATACTTTTATATACCTAGAGAATCTAAAGTGTATCTATCCTGCTCAAAATTAACTGTAGCAAATGAAGCCAAAAACTAGTTATTCTTATAGAAGAAAATTTGAAGACGATAGGAATATTAGGAGCAAGTTAGACAACTAAAGTTATAGTTTAACCATTCTCCCACCAAGAAGGATTTAGTGCTTTGTTGCAAAAAGCAACCAGAAGTAACTCCAGCGGATTTGCAACCTTTGCAAAAATTGCACGATCAAAAAAATCACAAAAAGGTGCACCAATGAACGTATAGTAAAGAAAATTAACAAACCATGTCGTCCCTGATATATGCTATGAAGATAAATTTACTTATCCTTATCTTAAATTACCATAAATTTAATAGAGACCATAGAATTTAGCTATAATTGCCTTCATAATGAAATATTTCCTCATAAATGAATGCAAATATACACCAATTACATAAATTTGATTTTTGCGTTACCTTGAAATGTTGGTTAACCTAATCCATAAACTAAAGAAAGAAAGAAAGGAAGAAGGTAAACATGAAAAGAAAGGCGAGATGAATGACAAATAAACCGGGAAATCCCATGAATTACAAAGGAGTGTGTCTCCAGTTACTACGTTCGGTTCGGGTTTCCGTTTTTCTTTTAGTTTACTTAAAACCTAAAGGAAATTAAAGTGGAAATTACAGATGTATTTGAACTTTTTTCGGTCTCGAATATAAGACACTTGAGAAAGTCTGCTCTGCCTTTTGACATCTTTTTAAAAAAAAAATTCCTTATTACATAATGAAGCGCGAAACGTCGAAAAGAAAAATTGTTTTTTTGTAGATCAAATTATTTACGAGAATAATGTTAGACAAATACTTATTGCGTAAGAGGCCTGCACCATCTGTCCTTTACTGATTAGATTCATTAGCTAATTTAAATGGGTTAGAATTTAAACCAAAGTCTATTATCCACTTAGGATGTCCGTTTGTAACCTAATCTATCTTCTTTTTCTTCCTTTGTTTATAGCTCGCAATCTAGTGCATTAGCCAGATAACCAATTTGTCCATCTACAAAGATGGTATTTCATTAGGGAGTGTCCTGTAAGGAATTTCTGTGATAACTCTGAGTTCAGGTTTCTGAAGCTCTACACTAAGTAGCGCAGAAAAGGCCCTATTATTCTTTTTCCTAATCTTTGGTCTGGACTGAGTTCTCTTTACCAGTTACAAACTCCATTCTCAAAGCAGTACTAGGCTACTTCTTTTGCGAGACTATCAGCAATCTCGTTTCCGACAACCTCTTCATGCCTTGGTAGCCACAGCAAAGTTACTTTGTTGTGTTAAGTCAGTTGCCCTATTATTCTTTTCGCTAATCTTTGGTCTGTACTTAGTTCTCTTTACCAGTTACAAACTCTATTCAAAAAGGAGTACTAGGCTACTTCTTTTGCGAGACTATCAGCAATCTCGTTTCCGACAATCTCTTTATGACCTGGTAGCCACAGCAAAGTTACTTTGTTGTGTTAAGTCAGTTGCCCTATTATTCTTTTCGCTAATCTTTGGTCTGTACTGAGTTCTCTTTACCAGTTACAAACTTCATTCAAAAAGGAGTACTAGGCTACTCCTTTTGCGAGACTATCAGCAATCTTGTTTCTGGCAATCTCTTTATGCCCTGGTCACCGTACATATAAGACTAGTAGGGTCACTCATTCAGATGCCGACACGTTCTTCCCTTCACCCTGTCTATCTTTCCAGCCTTGTTTCAGCCAATTCAGAGTGAATAGAGTCACCGTACACATAAGACAGACGGTGACAGAGCGAATCGCGATCAAAGAGACAGAGCGGCACCGTCGGCAATATAATGTTCAAAGAGATCAAAGGAAAAACTTCAGAGTGAACCTACTAGTCTTATATATACGGTGTACTGGTAGCCACAGCAAAGTTACTTTGTTGTGTTTAGTCAGTTGCTTAAGAGGCTGTTTTCAGTTCCAGGTTGTTTTGTACTTTAATGTAGAAGACTGTAGAGCCTTGAAAGCAGCTCGGCAATCAAAGGCAATAAATATTCTGGCTAAAGTCTAAAACTCCGCAAGTGTTTTTTGGGCCTATTGAGAGCTTAACTTTAGGACCAGTAACTCCTGTACCTATTCCTGAAAGCATTAGTGGGTGCTTTGTAAGTTGAGAGATTTCGTTTTCTGTTAACTCACACTCATTCAAAATCTCCTTTTAGACACATAATATCTGCACAGACATCTTCATGGATTGGGTTGTTTTGGCCCTAAGAATACCAAGATGTCTTGGTAATCACCGGGGTTTAGTGACTTAGTCATTGTTAAACTATAGGCACTTTCCAAAGTAATTCTCTTTAGGCATTTAGTAATTTCTCCATAATTTTTAACAGAAAGGAGGTAAGGCTTATAAATTTTTTTGACTTTTGTTCCTTCGAAGCATGTTTGCCACTCATTGTAGAGCTTATAGCTGTTAACCATTTAATTTTGTTGTCGATGAATATTTTCCATGCTAGGTTTTTTGATGATCATGATGGTCTGTATAAAGATTCATCAAGATCAGCCTTTATGTTGTCACCAATAGTCACTGCTTCAAAAAAGTTAAATTTTTTGAAGGCGTACTGCTGAGGCTAGGTTAGCCCCTCATATAATTGCAGTTATGTTTTTCTCTTAGACCTTCTAAGTTCGTTGTTATCTTTTAAGGGCTTAGTTGTTAATCTATAGACACTTTCGATTCGATCGTTCTTTTGTCCTCAAGGTCTTCAGATTGTTGAACTCCTTATCTTCCCACGTCTTCCCCACTGGTCCTAACTTGCAGTCCTTTAAATCCCAAATTAATAAATTGCCTATTATGCTCCAATAGATGTCTGTGTAAAGATTCATCAAGATCAGCATTTATGTTTTTCTTTTAGACCTTCTAAGTTAGTTAATATCTTTTAAGGGCTTAGTTGTTAATCTATAGACACTTTCGATTCGATCGTTCCTTTGTCCTCAAGGTCTTCAGATTGTTGAACTCCTTATCTTTCCACGTCTTCCCCACTGGTCCTAACTTGCAGTCCTTTAAATCCCAAATTAATAAATTGCCTATTATGCTCCAATAGATGTCTGTGTAAAGATTCATCAAAATCAGCATTTATGTTTTTCTCTTAGACCTTCTAAGTTAGTTGTTATCTTTTAAGGGCTTAGTTGTTAATCTATAGACACTTTCGATTCGATCATTCCTTTGTCCTCAAGTTCTTCAGATTGCTGAACTCCTTATCTTCCCACGCCTTCCCCACTGGTCCTAACTTGCAGTCCTTTAAATCCCAAATTAATAAATTGCCTATTTTGCTCCAACAGATGTCTGTGTAAAGATTCATCAAGACCAGCATTTATGTTTTTCTCTTAGACCTTCTAAGTTAGTTGTTATCTTTTAAGGGCTTAATTGTTAATCTATAGACACTTTCGATTCGATCGTTCCTTTGTCCTCAAGGTCTTGAGATTGTGAAACTCCTTATCTTCCCACGTCTTCTCCACTGGTCCTAACTTGCAGTCCTTTAAATCCCAAATTAATAAATTGCCTATTATGCTCCAATAGATGTCTGTGTAAAGATTCATCAAAATCCGCATTTATGTTTTTCTCTTAGACCTTCTAAGTTAGTTGTTATCTTTTAAGGGCTTAGTTGTTAATCTATAGACACTTTCGATTCGATCATTCCTTTGTCCTCAAGGTCTTCAGATTGCTGAACTCCTTATCTTCCCACGCCTTCCCCACTGGTCCTAACTTGCAGTCCTTTAAATCTCAAATTAATAAATTGCCTATTTTGTTCCAACAGATGTCTGTGTAAAGATTCATCAAGACCAGCCTTTATGTTGTCACCAATAGTCACTGCTTCAAAAAAGTTAAATTTTTTGAAGGCGTACTGCTGAGGCTAGGTTAGCCCCTCATATAATTGCAGTTATGTTTTTCTCTTAGACCTTCTAAGTTCGTTGTTATCTTTTAAGGGCTTAGTTGTTAAGCTATAGACACTTTCGATTCGATCGTTTCTTTGTCCTCAAGGTCTTCAGATTGCTGAACTCCTTATCTTCCCACGCCTTCCCCACTGGTCCTAACTTGCAGTCCTTTGAATCCCAAATTAATAAATTGCCTATTTTGCTCCAACAGATGTCTGTGTAAAGATTTATCAAGACCAGCATTTATGTTTTTCTCTTAGACCTTCTAAGTTCGTTGTTATCTTTTAAGGGCTTAGTTGTTAAGCTATAGACACTTTCGATTCGATCGTTCCTTTGTCCTCAAGGTCTTCAGATTGTGAAACTCCTTATCTTCCCACGTCTTCTCCACTGGTCCTAACTTGCAGTCCTTTAAATCCCAAATTAATAAATTGCCTATTTTGCTCCAATAGATGTCTGTGTAAAGATTCATCAAGATCAGCATTTATGTTTTTCTTTTAGACCTTCTAAGTTAGTTAATATATTTTAAGGGCTTAGATGTTAATCTATAGACACTTTCGATTCGATCGTTTCTTTGTCCTCAAGGTCTTCAGATTGCTGAACTCCTTATCTTCCCACGTCTTCCCCACTGGTCCTAACTTGCAGTCCTTTAAATCCCAAATTAATAAATTGCCTATTATGCTCCAATAGATGTCTGTGTAAAGATTCATCAAAATCAGCATTTATGTTTTTCTCTTAGACCTTCTAAGTTAGTTGTTATCTTTTAAGGGCTTAGTTGTTAATCTATAGACACTTTCGATTCGATCATTCCTTTGTCCTCAAGTTCTTCAGATTGCTGAACTCCTTATCTTCCCACGCCTTCCCCACTGGTCCTAACTTGCAGTCCTTTAAATCCCAAATTAATAAATTGCCTATTTTGCTCCAATAGATGTCTGTGTAAAGATTCATCAAGATCAGCATTTATGTTTTTCTTTTAGACCTTCTAAGTTAGTTAATATCTTTTAAGGGCTTAGTTGTTAATCTATAGACACTTTCGATTCGATCGTTTCTTTGTCCTCAAGGTCTTCAGATTGCTGAACTCCTTATCTTCCCACGCCTTCCCCACTGGTCCTAACTTGCAGTCCTTTAAATCCCAAATTAATAAATTGCCTATTTTGCTCCAACAGATGTCTGTGTAAAGATTTATCAAGACCAGCATTTATGTTTTTCTCTTAGACCTTCTAAGTTAGTTGTTATCTTTTAAGGGCTTAGTTGTTAATCTATAGACACTTTCGATTCGATCATTCCTTTGTCCTCAAGGTCTTCAGATTGCTGAACTCCTTATCTTCCCACGTCTTCCCCACTGGTCCTAACTTGCAGTCCTTTAAATCCCAAATTAATAAATGATCTCTTCTGTCCAATAGATGTTCTCGGTAAATTTGAATTATCAAAAATTGCAAACCTTAGTGCTAATTTTACGAGCATTTAACATCTTCAGAAGTAAAAAATTTGTTAAACTCGATTTTTATTCAATTTATTTTTTTTTTGACAAGACAAAAAGTTCAAAACAAAAAATAGAAACGGAAAAGCAGGAATCGAATAAATGATCTAATTCCGAAGTATAATTGCAACTGGAGCAATATAAGCGCTTGTCAAAACATATTGAAGTTTACGATTGCTGGTTTTATAAGGTAGAAAGTTATTAAGATGGCAGAGTAAAAATCGTTATGAAGTCTTATTAATAGGGCAGAAAGAAAAAGAAAAAATATCGTATTTTGATCAAAGGAGAAAATTGGGTCTAACTTTGGCCGACTGTTCTCGGAGGATGGATATATTTATTATATAATTTTGATAGGATAACTTTTATGTAATAAGTATTTCATAATTTTTTATTTCATATTCGATATTAAGTTTGCTTAACGATATTACTTCATTTGAGATTCTATTTATTTTAGGTCCCAAATATAATGAACCCATTACGTTATAGATTACACGCCACCCTACCTCTGTTACCTAATATTTAATAAAAAGTTGCGAAGATACTTTACATGCTACTCTATTTTTCTTAATTTCTCGCTTTTCTCCTCTCTCCTTTTCTTCATCTACGATGGTCAGTTGAAAAGTAATGCTTCCTATCCTGTAGAATCCGTTATTTTTCAACATAGTCACTGAATGCGTTGAAGAAAAATTCCTCGGATCTACTCCTCAACCATTCATCCACAAATCGATCAACTTCGTCATCCGAGGTGAAGTGATGTCCCTTAAGGTCTTCCTTTATCTTAGGGAACAAATAAAAAAACGCAGGGGATCTAAATCGGAGCTATAAGTGGGATGCGGTACGATCTTGAAGTTCAGGCGCTCGATTTTGGGATTGGTTTGGGCGCGAGTTGTCCTGATGGACCAAAAATCGGGTCAACTACTTCTGAGCCCTTCGAATTGAGCTTCTGTTAGGGGACACAGTAGCTGTTCGAATTGATTGTGGTGCCACGAACTATGTATTCCTTATGAAGAACCACTTTGGAGTCCCAGAAGATGATCACCATGACTTTTCCAGCTGATTTCCTGGTTTTGCAGTTTCTAGCGCGGGAAGGTGGTATCGCAGTCTTCCTTCATCTTTGGGAACAAATAAAAAAACGCAGGGGATCTAAATCGGAGCTATAAGAGGGATGCGGTACGATCTTGAAGTTCAGGCGCTCGATTTTGGGATTGGTTTGGGCGCGAGTTGTCCTGAAGGAGCAAAAATCGGGTCAACTACTTCTGAGCCCTTCGAATTGAGCTTCTTTTAGGGGACACAGTAGCTGTTCGAATTGATTGTGGTGCCACGAACTATGTATTCCTTATGAAGAACCACTTTGGAGTCCCAGAAGATGATCACCATGACCTTTCCAGCTGATTTCCTGGTTTTGCAGTTTCTAGCGCGGGAAGGTGGTATCGCAGTCTTCCTTCATCTTTGGGAACAAATAAAAAAACGCAGGGGATCTAAATCGGAGCTATAAGAGGGATGCGGTACGATCTTGAAGTTCAGGCGCTCGATTTTGGCATTGGTTTGGGCGCGAGTTATCCTGATGGAGCAAAAATCGGGTCAACTACTTCCGAGGCCTTCGAATTCGAGTTTTGAGCTTGAGTAGCTGTTCGAATTGATTATGGTGCCACGAACTATGTATTCCTTATAAAGAACCACTTTGGTGTCCCAGAAGATGATCATCATGACCTTTCCAGCTGATTTCCTGGTTTTGAACTTTCGAACACGTGAAGGTGGTATAGCACTCTTCCTTTATGTTTGGGAACAAATAAAAAACGCAGGGGATCTAAATCAGGGCTATACGGGGGGGTGTGGTACGATTTCGAAGTTCTGGCGCTGGATCTTGCGATTGGTTTGGGCGCGCGTTGTCGTGATGGAGCAAAAATCGGGTTAACTGGCCGAACCTTTCGAATTCGAGTCTTGAGCTTTTGCAAGTTGACTCAGCAGGTGCTCGAATTGATTTTGGAGCCACGAACCATGTAAACCTTATGAGGAATCCCCTTGGCGTCCCAGAAGATGGTCAGCATGATCTTTCCAGATGATTTCGCGGTTTTGAACTTTCGAGCGCGGGGGAGGTGGTATGGCGATACCCCATGGACTGCCTTTTTGTCTCTGGATCATAATGGAATACCCATGTTTCATTTCCCATCGCTACACTTTGAAGAAGATAACATTCCAAAAATTCTCTGCTCAGGTTGACTCGTTTTTGCTTTATCTCATTAGTCAGCATTCGTGAGACTCAACGCGCGATCCAGACCTCCACAAAAAGATTCTGAAGACTATTTTTGCGGTAGAAACACACTATAGCAGCATTACACCATATATGACACATCAAGAAGACTAGTGAAAGAAAAACTTTCAAAAAAAGTTGTCACAAATGGATTTTGGGTCATTTTGTAGCCAACCGTGTGAATCAAATGTGGAAGTTTTGTAATAGAAATCTGAGGAGGAAATATGTATACATCGTTATCATTTTTCACTACAATTAAAAAATCTCGACCAACAATAATCTTAATCGTTGTATATAATTGAGTTTTGTTGTATATAATTGAGTTTTGTTGTGGAATAATATCATTTTGCCCATCGTTAACCTCGTAAAACGTTATTGTGTACATCTCGATCTCTAATTTCTCGGTATTTATTACACGGCAAGAACACTTGACAAAGGGAAACTAACTTTGTTAATTACTTGATTGCTCTTTGGGCTTTCTGTAAACAGTGTCAGAAAGCTTAGTTATATAAGCTGAACGTAAGTTATACATCTATCGCTTACTTCTAGCCACAATGGCTTCACTATGAATATTAAAATATGCAATTTAACAAGCTGTTTCTGATACAAACTTTAAACTTATTAAATTCAATAGACGGTAAAGAATATGTGGAATTTATTAATGATGTAATAAGAATATAATTAGAAGAACAAAGAAACTTCTAGAACAGCGGTTACCAGCCCATAGATGTATGCGAACTCCTCAGTCTAAAAATGGACCACTTATTTTATTATAACATATCTTATTTGAATTCTGGGCCAAAGCTGAGAAATTCTAGGACTTAGGCTCTTACTAAGAGCTACTTGATAGATCTTAGGAAAGCCCAAGACTTTCTTACACAGTTCATAAAGATTCTATCATTCTAAAGTGTGATATTCTACTTTCAACTAATGTCAGGAAGATCTGTAGCCTTAGAAATTCTCGGACTTAGGCTTATACTAAAAGCCACTTGACGAATTCCAAGGCTTTCTTACACACAGTTCACCTAGTATTATACCAATTTAAAACTTCTAGAATGTGATATTCTACGTTCAAATATTGTCAGGAAGATCTGTAGGCTAAGGAATTCTTGGACTTAGGCTCTTAAATACTAAGAGCTTTATCCCAAGTTAACCAAGTCCTAAAGCTGCTGTCATTATACTTTCAAATATTGCGGTGAACCACTTTTGGGCAATTTCTTTTTTAATTGAGGAATTGTCGGACTTAGGCTCTTACTAAGAGCTACTATCAAATGACTGCTAACACTTAGGTAATTTCCTTATTTATTTTTAATTAACAATAAAGTATAGAACCTCTGCTCACACCAAACATCATAAGAGTCTAAAAAGCTACTTGACGAATCTTAGAGAAGCCCAAGGCTTTTTTAAACAGTTTTTTTGGCTTTCTACCAAAGTTAAAAGAGTCCTCTAGCTGCGATCCTTTTAAAATGTCAGATTCTACTGTCAAACATTGTCAGGAAGATCTGTAGGCTAAGGAATTCTTGGACTTAGGCTCGAACTAAAAACCACTTGACGAATTTTAGGAAACCCAAGGCTTTCTCACACAATTGATCAAGTTTTATGCCAAATTTAAACGAGTCATAAAGCTTCTGAAGGGTAATATTCTACGTTCAAATATTGTCAGGAGGATTTGTAGGCTAAGGAATTTTTTGACTTAGGCTCTTAAATACTAAAAGCTTCATCCCAAGTTAACCAAGTTCTAAAGCTGCTGTCATTTTTCTTTCAAATATTGCGGTGAACCACTTTTGTGTATTGTTTTTAAATTGAGGAATTCTCGGACTTAGGCTCTTACTAAGAGTGTTATAACCAAGTGAAACGAGTCCTAAAGCTGCTGTTATTTTACTTTCAAACATTGCGGTGAACTACTTTTGGTCTATTGAGGAATTCTCGGATTTAGGCTCTTACTAAGAGCTACTCTCAAATGACTGCTAACAATTAGGTAATTTCCTAATATTAACAATAAAGTATAGAACCTCTGCTCACACCAAACACCATAAGATACTTACCGAATCTTGAAGAAGCCCAAGGCTCACTTACACAGTTCTGGCTTTATACCAAAATTAAACATGTCGTAAAGCTGCTGTCTATCTAAAGTGTGATATTTTACTTTCAAATATTCTCAGGCTGAGGAAATCTCGGACTTAGGCTCTTACTAAGAGCTACTCTCAATTCACTGCTAAAATCTAGCTACTTTCGTTGGTTTTCTTTAACTAACAATAAATTATAGAACCTCTGCTCACAACAAACATCATAAGAGTCTAAAAAGCTACTTGACGAAACTTAGAGAAGCCCAAGGCTTTCTTACACTTTTTTTTTTTTTTTGTTTTATACCAAAGTTAAAAGAGTCCTATAGCTGCGATCATTTTAAGTTTGAGATTCTACATTCAAGCATTGTCAGGAAGATCTGTAGGCTAAGGAAATGTCGGACTTAGGCTCTTAAGTATTTTAATCAACAATAAATTATAGAACCTAGGCTCACAGAAACACCATAAGAGCCTACTAGACGAATCGTAGAGAAACGCAAAGCTTTCTGAGACAGTTTTCCTGGCTTGATACCAAAATTAAACGTGTCCTTAAAGTGTGAGATTCTACTTTCGAACATTTTCAGGAAGTAAGAGGAACAGGAAAACAAAGTATTTTTCAGAACGAAGCGTGTATTAAAAATTTTTAAATTGTTAGCTGAGCGCTTTCGGCCTACAAACCGGCCATCTTCAGAGCTAAAACTAATTGACATATTGAAAAACAAATTTTTACTAAAATTAAAAATATATAACTTACGTCAAGGTAAATCAATACCCCAGGGGAGAAAATGAAAATAGGACAGTACAGTCAACCAAAAATAACCATCTCATAGGAACTACCATGGAGTGGTCGATAAAACAACATCAAACATATAAAAGGTTAAACTTCCAGGCTCTTTGAAGAAAAGGATGGAAGGGAAATTAAAATTCATATTACAACAGTCAGCGAAGTAACTACAAGAAAATTATTTTTAATTAAAAAAAATTAAAAAAGAAAGAACAAATAAGTTCAAACTTACTGTGAAGCGTCTAAAATAGAAAATAGCCACATCAGGTGCATAAGGAATTTCGCAAGAGGCATTGGAGTAGTTGAAGCCTCTTCATGAGTAAAAAGATGTAATTGTGGTCGGCTACTAGGTTTAACATCACTAAGTCCAAAATAGAAACCGATGGTCCATGTTAATAAGAAAATATGGAGGAACATTGTAAAGCAAGTAAAGTCGTACTTGAGAGGGAGGAAGTGGAAGTGACGTCAAAACATGGTGAATATTACCAACAACTGATAACTAGAAACTTGGCTGAATATGGTTGGCTAATAAAGTAAAGATAGAAAAGAAGAATTTGACAATCTACTGAGTTGACAGAAAAGAAGAATGACAAAAGTGAAAGTACTTTTAAGATGTAAACAAGTTTTAAAAAACAGCGTAGAAATATGCAATTTAAAAGTGATATAGAATTATTAAGTGAAAATAACTTTAAACAACAATAAATAGCATATTTCCTAACAAATAAACTTTCACTAAAAATAAGTTTAAACAAACTAAGTATTAGTTAATCAAAGTTGGAGCTACAAAGTCCTTTGAACAATGGTTTAAATTTACAATTAAGATTAATTTGAGTGTTAACACAGAATTCAGGATTAGAAACCATTTCTCTACAAATCTCTAAATCTTCCAACAAATTAGTTCTCATGTAGTTTTTGACAGCAATATTGTGTAGAAGTTTACTGTTAGAATTAGGAGAAAATTTGTGATTATTAAAAGCAATGTGATGACCAAAAGTAGAAGAACTAGGTCTGTCTAAGTGTTCTTTAATTCTAGTCGAAAGAGCCCTAGTCGTTTGACCAACATAAGAAGTAGGACAATCACCACAGTGAATTCTATAAATCCCACTTTTATTTAAAAAAGAAATAGCATCTTTGGATTTAACAAATAAAGATTTTAAACTGTTGACACTCTTATAGGAAATAATTAAATTAGGAATATATGAAGTTAAAATTTTAGAAATATTATCTGAAATTGTTCCCAAGTAAGGTAAAGATCTATAAATTTTAATAGAACAGTCAGTATTATGACTATAAGCTAAATTTCTCCTAAATCTGAATTTAGTTTTTTTAATTAAACTATCAATTAGCTGATCAGAATAACCATTCCTAACTGCAAGAGTTTTTAAGATATGAACTTCTTTTTATATTCTTCAGGTAAAAGAGGAATTTTAAGTAACCTATGTACGTAACAATTGAAAGAAGCCATTTTATGTTTAGACAGACCTAGTTCTTCTACTTTTGGTCATCACATTGCTTTTGATAATCACAAATTTTCTCCTAATTCTAACAGTAAACTTCTACACAATATTGCTGTCAAAAACTACATGAGAACTAATTTGTTGGAAGATTTAGAGATTTGTAGAGAAATGGTTTCTAATCCTGAATTCTGTGTTAACACTCAAATTAATCTTAATTGTAAATTTAAACCATTGTTCAAAGGACTTTGTAGCTCCAACTTTGATTAACTAATACTTAGTTTGTTTAAACTTATTTTTAGTGAAAGTTTATTTGTTAGGAAATATGCTATTTATTGTTGTTTAAAGTTATTTTCACTTAATAATTCTATATCACTTTTAAATTGCATATTTCTACGCTGTTTTTTAAAACTTGTTTACATCTTAAAAGTACTTTCACTTTTGTCATTCTTCTTTTCTGTCAACTCAGTAGATTGTCAAATTCTTCTTTTCTATCTTTACTTTATTAGCCAACCATATTCAGCCAAGTTTCTAGTTATCAGTTGTTGGTAATATTCACCATGTTTTGACGTCACTTCCACTTCCTCCCTCTCAAGTACGACTTTACTTGCTTTACAATGTTCCTCCATATTTTCTTATTAACATGGACCATCGGTTTCTATTTTGGACTTAGTGATGTTAAACCTAGTAGCCGACCACAATTACATCTTTTTACTCATGAAGAGGCTTCAACTACTCCAATGCCTCTTGCGAAATTCCTTATGCACCTGATGTGGCTATTTTCTATTTTAGACGCTTCACAGTAAGTTTGAACTTATTTGTTCTTTCTTTTTTAATTTTTTTTAATTAAAAATAATTTTCTTGTAGTTACTTCGCTGACTGTTGTAATATGAATTTTAATTTCCCTTCCATCCTTTTCTTCAAAGAGCCTGGAAGTTTAACCTTTTATATGTTTGATGTTGTTTTATCGACCACTCCATGGTAGTTCCTATGAGATGGTTATTTTTGGTTGACTGTACTGTCCTATTTTCATTTTCTCCCCTGGGGTATTGATTTACCTTGACGTAAGTTATATATTTTTAATTTTAGTAAAAATTTGTTTTTCAATATGTCAATTAGTTTTAGCTCTGAAGATGGCCGGTTTGTAGGCCGAAAGCGCTCAGCTAACAATTTAAAAATTTTTAATACACGCTTCGTTCTGAAAAATACTTTGTTTTCCTGTTCCTCTTACTTCAGTAAGCGTGTACAAGTCTTACAGTCTATTTCATTTTCAGGAAGATTTTTAGGCTAAGGACTTCTCGGACTTAGGCTCTTACTAAGAGCTACTCTCAAATGAATGCTAACACTTAGGTAATTTCCTAATATTAACAATAAAGTATAGAACCTCTGCTCACAACAAACATCATAAGAGTCTAAAAAGCTACTTGACGAAACTTAAAGAAACCCAAGGCTTTCTTACACAGTTTTTTTTGGCTTTATACCAAAGTTAAAAGAGTCCTATAGCTGCGATCATTTTAAGTTTGAGATTCTACATTCAAGCATTGTCAGGAAGATCTGTAGGCTAAGGAAATGTCGGACTTAGGCTCTTAAGTATTTTAATCAACAATAAATTATAGAACCTAGGCTCACAGAAACACCATAAGAGCCTACTAGACGAATCGTAGAGAAACGCAAAGCTTTCTGAGACAGTTTTCCTGGCTTGATACCAAAATTAAACGTGTCCTTAAACTGTGAGATTCTACTTTCATACATTGTTAGGACTTCTCGGACTTAGGCTTTTTCTAAAATATACTCTTAAATCACTGCCAAGATAAGCTAATTTTGTGGTTTATTACATAAAATCTATATAATGGTAGTTTTTAAGGACCAGGCACCAAAATTTTCTACCAATTACTTACCAAAAAAAAAATAAACATAAACATCCAAACTAATATCAGTTTCTTATTCGAATGAGAAAAATATACGTTAACACTTATTTATTATAGATACTTACGTTTATTTCTTGTAACTATATACACATATTGTTTGAGTTCGGAGAGTGGATGTTGTATTTCCGCTAGCTGAAGTTCCGTTTCCGGTTCCAGGACTCAATTACACGATCGAATTGTTTGTTTTGCCATTACTTGATGAAATCTAGGTCCGGTATTTACAAAGTTATATTTTTATATATAACTTTCTATATGTTTTAAAAATAATAATAATAAAAAAGTGATAAGAATGTGGTCTTTATTTATTTTATTATTTCTACAACCACCTATCAAACGAATTAACAATATTTACATTATTCATAAGCAACAAAAAATAATTTTATATACAAACCATTTGTACAGAAAGAGGTTATCAAAAACAAGTAGTGTGCTTAAAAAATTTCGATTAGATTATACAAGGCATGTTGTTTATAGTCTTTTGTTACTTTTCTATAAGCAAAACATAATATCGAATCCTCTTTCCGACAATTGTTTTAAATATGAGATTAATTTTCTAACTAAGGACTATCAGGCCCTCCACTAGGAGGTCTTCTTTCGAAGTCTTGGGTTTGAATGGCGATTACTTGGAGCTGACGAACATCCCTTCCCTGACTGTGCATTGTTTGAACAGCTGAGGTATCAGTAGTTGAAGGAACCTAATTAAAAATTTATTTAAAAAAACCTTCAGAAATAGATATATTAAGTTTGTATAGAGACTTATGAAACCATTAAATAGAATCAAAAAAGCGACATCTTCCTAAAAGTCTTTCGAGATTAAGAATTCTTTTCTTCAAGTACCAACTCCTCTTAGGAGGTTGGTAATCTATATTTCAACCATATTTCACCAGGAAATTCGTCTTCTTCCTGCACTTATTTAGATCATAAGGATCCAAGAAGCAACATCTTCCTAAGAGACTTTCGAGATGAGGAATCTTATTCTTCATCTTCTTCTTCAAGTCAAACTCCTCTTAGGAGCTTGGTAATAATCATGGCTATTTTCATTCTTGATATGGTATCACAAAATTAGTCTGAGGAGCTACAGTTTAGCATGTTCTCAAGCTTT
Source organism: Altica lythri (assembly GCA_964028335.1). Lineage (NCBI taxonomy): Eukaryota > Metazoa > Arthropoda > Insecta > Coleoptera > Chrysomelidae > Altica > Altica lythri. The sequence continues at coordinate 7,683,916 of OZ034809.1, forward strand.
ATAATTAAGAAATCTATCTTTTTTCCTACACTCATTTAGATCATTAGGATCCAAGAAGCGACATCTCCTTAAAAGTCTTTCGACATGAGAATCTTCTTTTTCGTCTTCATCAAGTACCAACTTCTCTTAAGAGGTTGCTAACAATCATAGCTACACTCATTTAGATCATTAGGATCCAAGAAGCTACATCTCCCTAAAAGTCTTTCGAAATGAAGAATCTTCTTCTTCTTCATCACGTCCAACTACTTTTAGGAGGTTGCTAACGATCATAGCTACACTCATTTAGATCATTAGGATCCAAGAAGCGACATCTTCCTAAGACTCTTTCGATATGAAGAATCTTCCTCTTCTTCTTCAGGTCAAACTCCTCTAAGGAGCTTGGTAATAATCATGGCTATTTTCATTTTTGATATGGTAGCTCGAAATTACAGTTTGGCACGTTCTTAAGCTTTTTAATCAAAAAATTTATCTTGTTCCTACACTCATTTAGATCATTAGGATCCAGAAGCGACAACTCCTTAAGGAGAATCTTCTTTTTTGTCTTCATAAGTGCCAAATCCTCTTAGGAACTTGTTTACAATCATAGCTTCACTCATTTAAAACATTAGGATATAAGAAGCGACAACTTCCTAAGAGTCTTTCGAGATGAGGAATCTTCCTCTTCTTCTTCAAGTCAAACTCCTCTTAGGTGCTTGGTAATAATTATGGGTATTTTCATTTTTGATATAGTGGATCGAAATTAGTCTAAGGAACTACAGTTCAGCATGTTCTCAGGCTTTTTAATCAAAAAATTCTTCTTTTTCCTACAGTCATTTAGATCATTAGGATCCAGAAGCGACAACTCCTTAAAGAGAATTTTCTTTTTCGTCTTCATTAAGTATCAATCCTCTTAGGAGGTTGCTAACAATCATAGCTATACATATTTAGATCATTAGGAGCCAAGAAGCGACATCTTCCTAAAACTCTTTCGAGATGAGGAATCTTCCTCTTCTTCTTCAAGTCAAACTTCTCTTAGGAGCTTGGTAACAATTATGGCTATTTTTATTTTTGATATGGTAGCTCGAAATTAGTCTGAGGAGCTACAGTTTAGCATGTTCTCAAGGTTTCTAATCAAAAAATTCATCTTTGTGCTACACTCATTAAGATCATTAGGATCCAAGAAGCGACATCTCCCTAAGGAGAATCTTCTTTTTCGTCTTCATCAAGTACCATATCATCTTAGGAGGTTGTTTACAATCATAGCTACACTCATTTAGATCATTAGGATCCAAGAAGCGACATCTCCTTAAAACTCTTTCGAGATAAGGAATATCCTCTTCCTCTTCAAGTCAAACTCCTCTTAGGAGCTTGGTAATAATCATGGCTATTTTCATTGTTGATATGGTAGCTCAAAATTAGTCTGAGGAGCTACAGTTTAGCATGCTCTCAAGGTTTTTAATCAAAAAATTTATCTTTTGTTACAAAAGTGAGGCTATGATCAAAAAATGATCTAGAATGTGAAATTATGGTTAGTCACACATAACTTACCGTTTGACTGGATTGAGTTGAATTTATTGGCCCGGCATTGGTACCAACTGAAATGGTTGGATTGGCGACGGTATTCGTCGATGTGGACGACGCTGCCGGGAATGCTGTCGCCGACGTTTGGGTAGTGGCGTTGGGCCTCACCGCGGAAATTAAATGTGTAATTCGAGCTCTCAACGGCGGTATTTGTGGCGCTGTAACCGTAAGAGCATGGGTACGTAATTGCTGTGGAGAATTTCGTAACAAAAATTGTTGGAAATGAGCTTGTTGCAAGATTACTGGTAGTTCGTAATGATGGAAGAAATACACCATAGAATGCTGAAACAAGAAATATAATTTTAGTTTTTTTTTGTCTTCCTATGTATGTTTATCTGGAGACAACAACACTAAATAAAAAGGGAAGAAGACAGTCTACTGAAATTCGAAAGAACAATCATGAGAACAATACTAGGCCCCGACACAAAAAGCGAAGGAGAGAGAAGACGTCGTCTAGAATGGATTGGAGATGTACTCACAAGGCCACACAAAGAAATGCTTCGAAGAATAACGAACTGGACACCATTATGGCTCAGATGCAGAGGAAAACCAAGAAAAAGATGGTTAGATGATGTGGAAGATGACGCAAAAGCCATGAACGTTATAGATTTTAAAGCTTAATGTTGGGACCGGAAACAATGGAAGAAAATCACAACAGCAGCAAAGACACACAACAAATTATGAAAAATTAAAACGAAGATAGAGGAATAATCCACCTTTAAAAAAAATAGGATCGTTGAACGCCCAGGCGTTAGCCATAATCTTAGAGATTGTAAGGCTATGATGATGATGATGATGATGATGATGTATGTTTACCATCAAAAAATTTTGTTTGTGTCACTTTTTATAATTTTCTCTTCTATAAAGCCGCGTATTCTTTACATAATACACAGGTCTACTACAAATTCCAAAACAAGAAACTAGAATATACTAACCCAAAAGTTTTCAAGGCATTACATACGAATCTGGTCACAAAATTGCACTATCAAGTCAGAATTTCGAGGTATCCTAACCTAAAAATGCAAAAATGATTTTGCCATCATCGACATAAATACCTAGACTTCCAAATCGAGCCTGTTTTCTCAGTGCCAGAGAAGAAAAATAACGAAGCAGAGTTTGATTCTATGAGCGGAGCATACCAACCAGTTGATATTGCTATCGCAGTAAGGTATTTGTTTTACTTTTTGCAGACGGAAATCAATTTCAACAAAACGCCAATGCTTTAACAGCTCCTTTGAAACCACACATCAACTCCTATTCAAAACTCAAATCCTGCAAAACCAATTTTTAGAAGCAGATAGAGAGTCTCCCTAAATGCTCAAAAAAAGAACTTGAGACCCATCAAGGCTCTGGAGAGCAAAGATCAAAGTCCAGAGAAGTGTGGACTTTTTAGGATTGTAATTTATTTGCGCTCTTAACTGAAAACCAGAAACCAATTGTTAGAAGCAGATAGAGAGTCTCCCGGAATGCTCAAAAAAAGAACCTGAGACCCATCAAGGCTCTGGAGAGCAAAAATCGAACTCCAGAAAAGTTTGTACTATTTAGGAGTGCAATTTACTTGCACCCTTAACTGAAAACCAGAAATTTTAAAAAAACTTAACCAAATTAAAGGACGATTACCACTAATTGAAACCTTGGGCGAAAGAATCGGTGGATTTCCCTTTCACCCAGTTTTCGACAATCCCTTTATGCCCTAATAACCAAAGCAAAGTTACTTTTTTTGTGTTTAGCCAGTTGCGTAAAATACTATTTTGGACTCGAACGTGGTAGACTGCTTGGTTATCGATGCCAATAAATATTCTAGCTGAATTGAGACGTTTTTAGTGCCCTCTTAAGCACAGAAGTCTGTTGCTAATAGTTTTCTTTGGAAAATTGTAGGAGCTTTTGAGAGCTTAACATTATAAGGTGTAATTCCTATACCTTCTCCTTCTAGTATTTTAGACCATGTATGACTTCAAGTTGAGTAGTAGAATCTCACCAAACTCTAACTGTGGCCAGCCAGGTAACTCTGAGCTGCATCAAAGAACATGGGAACTCTAAAGTCAACCACATTGCGGACAATTCAGCAAGGAGGGCTATGGGCTACAAATATGTTAACCCTTGCCCATCTACTAAGTTAAAAATGTCCGCTGTCGTCAACTTATCAAAGAGGACCCTCACCAAAACTTTATACAGTGCTGGAATGAAACAACGATCCATAGACTGGCCAGATTGTTATTACCTCATTCTGGACAGGAAACAGCAAAAAAATTTAAGGCATTGTCCAGACAAAATCTCCGAACAGCTGTGGGAATCTTAACAGGTCACCACCAATTGCAACAACATCTCTTTAGGATAAAATTAGCAGAACCGCCCCTATGGAGAGGTTGCGAACAAGAAGAGGAAACAGAAATCAGAAGATCCGTATTGGGAGAGTAGCTTAGACCAGCTGATGATAGGGAGATCCCCCTAGGGAGCCTTATAACCTATTTTAAATCTCTAAGTCCCATGACAGCTTGTGGTGTGGACAGCCCTAAACACGAGAGGATCCACAATGGGCCATAGGTGGCCTCAGCGCTGGCAGAGCTCTTGCTCGCCTCTCCTCAAATTTCCAGATCCAGAGACCCGAAGAAAGTTTATGTATTTTGAGTGAAAATATATATTTGTAGATTATAAAAATTCTTACCTTAAAAATAATATTATTATTAATCAAATGAATGAATCTATTTACGATACTGCTTTTCTCATTTCTATCACACACAATATTTTACTCGCTAACAGAAAAAAAATGACAATAATTTGACATATAGCGATCATTGGCGTCGAATCAATATTTTAAAAATTCATAAATTTATTCATTCAAACACAAACAAAGTAAAAGCTAGATTTACCAAAGGAAAATAGAATTAAAAAACTGCTTTTATTAGAACTTACTCAAATGTAAAAACTCATTGAACTCAAAAAGATTTATAATAATAACAAAGCAATATTCTCTAACATCACAATATCCGATTTTTAATTAAAAATCAAAAGTTAGTCAATAACACCTAATATTACTACTTCATAAATAAATTCAGCCACCGATAGATTCAATATTAAAAAATATCAAAAGCAGTTTACAAAGCCAAAAGGGAGTTTAATTCTAGCGAAGAACTGTTAAAAATAAGGGCGAAGACGGATTTTTCAAATTCCAGTTGTTATACACTCCGAAAAACAATAACGTTTCGGTCGTTTGAAACGTGACAATTACATGATAACGACAGTATCGAATAGGCAAATAACAATCGCAGCGGGCGACCAATACCAACTTGGACACTACTGATATTGGGGTTGATAAGGGAAAAGACGTTTAAATATTATTTTCTATGGCTCGATTATTTTTCTTTCTTATCGACAATTTTCTACATGAAAATAACATTACATTAAGATAACCATGCATTTCAAAATATTAATAACTAGCTGCGGTTTTGACGTATGATAGAGTTGAAATTTGACAGTATTGACGTTCCACATAGTAGACGTTTGGCAGAGTTGATAATAGAATTGAGTGACGGATGACTAAGTGAAGTTTAAGCGAAAACAAGAACTAAGTTTGTTACATTTTTATTTCACCCTGTATCTTGCCACAGTTTTTACTTAGCTATGTGCTAAGGTTCATGTAATGTAAGATATGTATTAAAGAAAATCCAAACAACTAGATGAATTGCGTAAGGGTTGCTAGCGGTCACTCTACTGGCAAATTATGCCCGAGCTCAGCCGTAGAGGGATGATACACAAGTGAGCCGCGCCACCGACTTCGACGGTACAAGCCGGAAACCCCTAGATCTAATTGGCACTAGCAACTCTTACCCAATCCCACAAAATGAAATAAAGTGAGCTAAATAAAGCAATTCAATTCCAAAACTAGACCCTCCTTTAATAATAAAAAAGAACAACGTTTATAGTTGACGTTAATTATAAACTTCAAATTACTAGTTACACTAGCGCCTTAAAATTAAAATCATCAAAATATCGCTAAACCTCAGTGTGATCACACGCACGACTTAAAACTAAGTTATTAATAACAATTTTAAAATACATTTTTTTTTCAATATACAAAGGCTTATAGCTTATCTGTATTAGCGATGGTAGCTTCCAGACTCCAAAATCCAACGCTGATTGGTTCCGAACAGACCCCGAAACAGTTCCAAAACAAAATTCTGCTAATACCTCAAGTATTTAGCCAGCTCCAGTAACCCAGTAACCAGGTGATAAGCCTTCGTCAAAGAAATAAGCCGGTACCAATAAATTAAGCTTGTACCGGAAATTTAAATCTGTACCAGAGTGTTTAAGCCTGTTCTAGGGACTTAAAGCCTGTCCCAAGGACCCTAGATGGAAAAGGGTATATAACTCGAGGACTTCACTAATTCATGGCTTGGATTTAAGATTTATACCACCTTATAACGATCCGCAGTTAAATCAACGGAAAATATTGTAATATATCCCCACACGTGGTGATTTCCAGCGAACCGTAATCCACAAAATAATAACTAGTCAAGATTAACCCAATAGTTCGGTTGGAAAAGAAAGGTTCAGTTTCAAATCCACACATACAGTTGAGTCGGTGGTTCTTTGCCCGTGCGTCACTTAATACCTGTCGAGATAAAACACATACTTTTAATCTAGCGTCATTGTCTTCCACGCATGAAACTAAAGACAAAACAGCTACCGCATGTCATTAAGTTGCAATTTCCGACTTACTTCGTATGCTTTAAATGATGATGCACGGGTAAAGAACCACGGACTCAACTGTAAGTGCCATCGATGAACGATGATAAAAAAAACTTCACCCACAAAATTTCCTGGTGACACTTTTACTGCTATATTAAACCTTTAGACCTTCTCGGTGGCTTGTCGAATCAAAAATGGTCGAAAATCAATCATATCGGCCGGAAGTACCATGACAGATGACCCTTACCTATCCCATTATTAATTTGGAGGTCGTGGCCTCGAATTACTTATTGGATGGTCTTTTACTAACACTACGTTCATGTAATGCGGCCTTGTTTGACTCACGAAATAGTTCTGATACAACCGAATGAACAGAAAAAGAAGAAGAGATCCAGCGATCTATTTATAACCTCAAATTTTATTACTTGTCATAATAATAACAATAATTCTAAATATGTATCCAAAAACAATAAATAGATTAAAACTTTTGATAAATGGAAAATCAAATGTGGCTATAACACTAAATGTCGTTGTTGAACCCTCAAATCTGGCGTAATTAGTAAGGTGACGTCTTTCGTTTTTTCTAACAATCTTATCGTTTATAGAAACGAAGACTTTATTAGACATTATCTATCTCTTTCTATTGGCGCTAATATAAAATCCATCTAGCCATTCTTTTTTCATAGTTTCCTATTTTAGTTTATCCACCCGTTACTGACCTCCGTAACATCTTGAATCCACGACTCGCTCTCCACCTACTCCTTGAGTGCCATTCGCAATTGGTGATCTTCTGACTCTCCATTTCTGTGCCTTTGTATTCAACATTAGATAAATCAATCTAACCATTTTTGATCACTTTTATAAACAACTTAGAAAGCGGAGAAAAAGTTTAGGACTAACAATTCCAGTGTAAAAGGGTTTTAGGAATCATGGTAAAAGGAAATTTATAGCCAATTTTAATGTGTAGTAAAATGATATGTAGTAAACTCGACTGGAATATATTTTAAACCGAAAGGATGTTTTCGTTGTTGCAGATTATTTAGTTTTAACTTTTTATAAAAATATGTATAATAAAAGTAAGCGTCGTATGTATATTTATTTTCACAAATTTTAAAGTATTCTTTATGCAATCTTTCATCTAAAGTCAGAGCAGGTACTTTAGTTGATGGAATTCGCCTCGAGTGCGGCACAATACATTTTGACTAAGTGGGTATTAAAGTCGGTGAAGAGAGACAGTTTCCCTTCCGTGCTGTTCCGGTCACCGAATTTTCCTTATTTATTTGCCAGTTTAATTCTTTCGCATTTTTCTCCGATTCTCCATCAGGTTATTATTTTTACAATAAAGTAAATGAAACAAGATACTGTAATGTCGTTTCAAGCTTGTTCTTTTTTTTGTATTTATTTGATTCCATTGCCTACGGCAGTGCCTTTTAATAAAAAAAACTTTTTTTAGGGTGATTCCAATCCCTACTTTTTCCTTTTATTCTCTCACAAAACTACAAAAGGAATTATACATAAAACACGGAAGAGTATATACAGTACGTATGTATTTCATCTGTTAGATGTCCATTTTTTTAATCGTTTACGAAATCTGTCCAAGGATTTGAAGTTTGTTAAAAACATTTATTTTTGTAGATATGAAAAAAGATCGTGACGATTTTAGATTGACACAGGTGACCTTACTCCTTTTTGTGTATACACTAAATCTAATTATGAGTCGAGCCTTTTAAGAAAGTCTATTATCCACTTAGTATGTATGTTTTTAACCTGTTCAGGATCTAAGAAGACCTGTCCTAGAGATTTTCGTCGTTGATGAGCAAATTACTCTGCAGTGAAAGATTTCTTCCGCATATTCGCAGAATTGGCATGTTACCACTTTTCCCATTTTACAGATGAGCCTGATAGGACAGGGATTCTGTGAGAATTCCTGCGATAACCCTGAGTCCAGGTTTCTAAGGCTCTAAGATTAATTTAGAGCAGCGCAGTGAAAACGCTTTTGCTTGTTTTTGGTCTGAACCGTTTTTCCAGTAGGCTGTACTGAGTTTCATTTCCAAACTGAGAACTTCGTCCAAAATGTGGCGTTTTAAGAAGGGCTCTCCTTTAATATACTCCCCACTGCTCACCACACACCTTTCCATACGGTTTTGCCCTTGATCAAAGCAGTGCTGGTAGTTCTTCGGTGAGGACCTTTAGGAGCTCTGTCGTTTTTTGGTTTGCCGCTTCCATCGGGTCCTTTCAAAGCAGATTTTATCTTCAGAAACAAAAAAATGACAGACGGTGCCAAATCTGGCCAGTAAGGCACCTGTTCCAGCACTGAAGTGCGTTTATTTGGCACCACTTTTGCACACAGACTGTTGTCATGTGTAATTTCTAGTTAAAATTTTTCTAACCGTTTCTTTATCGGCGTTTACACTCAATAGACCCTCACGAGATAGGGAATTGTCCCCATAGACCTCTTGCAACAATTTATAGTAAAAAAACCTTCGTTTCAAACCGCGACTGCACAAATACTATAATATTGACAAAAACGTGCATAAGGAAGACTCCTGCGCCCTCTAGGCACGCAGTCTCGTTTTTTAATAGCCAGAACTCGTAAGTCCAATAAAAGGAGTACTAGTTCCTATAAAAAGAGTATTAGCTCCGTTTTTTTGCGAGACTAATAGCAATCTTTGGACTTATAGGAACGTCGCTATAATCTTTAGTGAAATACATCCTGATGAACAACGTTGGTATTGAAATTTTCGAGAATATTTCCACAATTTTTTAACAGAAAAGTAATTGGAAGATTTGTGGACGTTATTTGGCCTCTGAAGCCTACGGACTTGAACCCTATAGACTTCTTCTTATGAGGATACTTAAGGCAATAGCTGTACCTTAAAAAAATAACACAATTTCTTTTTCATTTCTGATATTGTATTTTTTATGAGATATGAACTGCGCCACCTTACGGTGGCGTCATAGTACCTGATTAAGTAAGAATTGCTTATTTAAATATATGACAATTGCGCCACCTTACGATGGTGTCATAGTACTTAATTAGTAAAGAATTGTTAGTGTAAATAAATAAGAAATTGACTGCGCCACCTTACGGTGGCGTTATAGTACTTATTTAAGTAAGAATTTCTTGTTTAAATATATGAGATGTCAACTCTGGCACCTGACTTATATTTCTAAAAAGAACAATTACCACGTACTTTTGATATAATAAAAGAATAAAAATAAAACAATAAATTTTGAAAAATTAATCAAGTTCTTCAAGTAGAAGTTCAACTCCAGCTGAGATCGGTAAGTGGTTTCTCTACTGGCAAATTAGTGCCCAGCTCAGCCGTAGAGGGTAAGTTTTTTTTTTATGGTCAAGCACAAGCACTGCAGGAAAAATCCTTTAAGGCGCTCTGAGAGCGGTGCGTATGCGAAGAAAGCGATTCACGTTGTTCTTGAATCGTTGAAGGTTATATTCGGTGGGAAATACGGCCTCAGAAAGGCCGTTCCACAAAGAGGATGTCCTCCAGAAGAAAGAGTTCTTAAACAATGATGTTCGAGGAGTGTTAAGTTGAACCACATAGGGATGGGCGGAAGTGGTTTGTCGTGTATTTCTGCTATGAATTGCTCTAGGTGGAATCAAGCGGGCAATGTCAGTAGAACACTTGCCATGGAAATATTTGTAAAAGAGGGTTAAATCACCAACCTGTCTTCGATGTTCTAAGCTGTCGAGGTTCTTGGTTAGCTCGTGGTCACCGATCAGGCGAATGGCTCTCCTTTGGATGAAATCCAACAACCGAAGGGTATGCTTCGGTGCAGAACTCCAGACATGAGAGCAGTATTCCAGTGATGGTCGAATCTGGGCTTTGTAGAGTGTCAAAAGTTGTTGTGGTGTATACAGCTTTTTGGTACGGAAAAGTACACCGAGTTTCTGAGAAGCTGTCCTGGCGATTGTTACCACGTGATTATGCCAAGACATATCTCCTCCCAGATTGACACCCAGTAAGTTAATAGACGAAGCCAGTGGAATTGCGTGTCCTGCCATGACTATATCTGGTTCTGCAATGTTAACCTTCTTAGAGAAAACTGCTGCCTGGGTTTTTTTAGCGTTAAATTCGACTTGGTTACTGTCACCCCAAGACAAAATTTCTGCCAGGTCTTTATTGAGTCGTGATACTTCATGCTGTCTGCGAAGATGTGCGTCAGCAGCCGATGTTCGAGAATTCAAAGTAAACGATGAGATAAGTGTGCTGTCGTCAGCAAAGCTATAAATTGTACAAAAATAAGATTGAGTCGCGCCACCGATTTGAACGGTTAAAATCGGAAACCCCTGTTATTCCAGGCACTGACCGATCTCACTGGAGATAATTAAATAAATTAAGAATCTTAATCAAGATTAATTGAATTGCACGTATAAGAACGTTAAAATGAGCTAAATAAAACAAAAATATCAAACTAGACCCTCCTTTAATGATCCAAAATTACTGAGGTTAATCTAAATTACAAATCCTATACACTAGCGCAGAACAATGGTATAAATATGAAAGTAAAGGGAAAAAAAATTATCTGAGAGGTGTGATCACACGCACGACTTAAAATTAAAATCTACAATTAATGACTTAAATCTACAAGGTACAATGGCTTATAGCTTATCTGGTAATCCAGTAGTCGATTTCCTCCAGTCCTTGGCATCAAATGCTTCAAAACTAACTGGCCTGAACCAAAATTATCTAGGCCTGTACCAAAAATTAGGCCTGTTCCAAAAACTTGAACCCATTCCAAAACTTAAGCCCGTACCAAGAATCCTATTGTAATAGGGTTTATTTTTTATAGAATCCTGGACCTCTCAACTGGTATGAATGTGCGAGGACGTGAACGTTGCTAACTGTACTGATAGGTGATTTAAACACCGCCACTCTAAACTGCAATTCGCCGGCCTGAATGGTACTGAGTTAACCAAACAACTCGCTGACTGTACCGTGATCTATCCACAGGAGGTTTCATAAAAATCCCGATAGGCGGTTGTCCATCGAATCACTCCCAAAAATAACTACAGAATCTAACTCCAACAACGATTCGAATGGACAATAAGGTTTAGTTTCAAAAATCCAAAATCAATTGTTACAGATGCACTGTGATTTAAAACTTAAATCGATAAATCCTCTGGTAATTCACTAACAATGGTTGCAGTAGACGATCAAAAGCAAAATGGGCCTGCTTGACTGTTCTCAATAACGAAAATGTCACGCACCCCGCAAAAAAATGGTCTCTAACTCAGCTATTTTTAATTGAACTCACCGGCCTTTGACAAATCATATGAACCACCTGACTGCAGACAACAACATGACGGATTACAAAACAGAAGAATTAGTCAGACAGCTGTTTATAAGAGAAAGTGACAGTAAATTTTAAAGTAAACATAACAACAATAATTTGTGACCTGAATATAATAAATAGACGGTGATTCAAAGTAATATTAGTAACAATTTGTGGCCAGAATATAATAAATAGACGGTGATTACCTACGAACAACCAAGAATCAACTTATTTTCAATTCTGAATGCTACCGTTTAACCCTAATTCTGATGCAATCGTACAGTAAGTAGATACTAATGTTATCTATTCTTAGAGCAAATTTAGCCCGTGACACAATTACCTGCTTAGTAAGGGATAATGATGGATATGTTGAGACGTATGTGAATTAATAAAAAAGATAACTCCGATATTTGATTTTGTTTCATTTGAAATATTGCCTTTTGACATTAAACATGTACGACTTTCTAAGCTTTAATAACTACCTATATCTTCCTGTAAAGAAACATTTGTAACATTTTGTTATTTTTAAATACAAAAAAAATATTTTTAATAAAATAAATTATATATCGTTAAATTACTTACTTGTATAAAAAGCCATGATGTAACCAATGCCAAATTGCTGTATTGTCCATTAAATCTATAATGATAGGCGTAAAATGAAAAATGATAGAGGTAGAAGAACCTGAAACAAAAAAAAAAGAAATAAAATTTTTATAAGGGTTGTTATTCTCATCATTTGTTCTCAATTTTCACTGGCATCAAGATAAAGATTCAATTGATGTAAAATTTGGTTAATTGCAAATTATAAACTTTTAAATGGCACCTCATTAACCACGTGTTCTTCATATGAATTGGAAATTTACCAACAATAGTGGCATATCAAAGCGATACACAACAAGTTAAATAATCATAACAGTACAAGACCCAAGTGGTCTATCTAAAGACATCTTAAAAAACAGTCGTTCTTCAGCCTAAATAGGCCAATGTACTTCTACCATTGGTTAATGACGTTAATGTTACCCACTTCAGGATCTTGGTATCCACCACTAGCTTGTTCAGATCTTAGAGATGAATACCATGTTTTTGAAGGTAGTTTACATTCTCCAAAAATTGGCTGTTTCAGGTTTGCAAGTGTTCCTTAGCCTGTAAGGAATCCTCTAAGGACTCGTAGCTGATTTCTATTGGATTAGCGCATTGTTCTTCTTCTTCTGGTGTACATCTGCTCAATACAGATTCAGATGTGTGCTTTAACAGAGATGTGTTCTTATTGTTGACTCTGCACCCTACTCTTTGGGACCCTTCGGGTTCTATTGATAGTAGAATGTTGTGGCTGACTCGTTTTATAGTTTGCATTCATCTATTTCCTGGCATCCAAACTACCACAAAGAATATTACCTTCAAATTATACGAAATTTGCGCTAAGCAATTCGCCAGAAACACTCGGATTTGTGGATTTGGGGAGTCCCGGGCTATTGCACTGGACATTTCTAAAGCATTTGATCGTGTCTGGCACGAGGGGCTCCTAAGTAAACTGCGATCCTACGGTATGCCCGGTCGATTCTGTTCATGGCTTTCTAGCTTTCTTCAGGACCGTTCTCTGCAAGTGGCGATTGACGGGTTTCTCTCGGACACCTTTACCATCAATGCTGGTGTTCCTCAGGGGTCCATATTATCCCCATCCCTCTTCTTACTATACATTAACGACCTTCTAGCGAAGACAGAAAATCCAATTTATAGCTTTGCTGACGACAGCACACTTATCTCATCGTTTACTTTGAATTCTCGAACATCGGCTGCTGACGCACATCTTCGCAGACAGCATGAAGTATCACGACTCAATAAAGACCTGGAAGAAATTTTGTCTTGGGGTGACAGTAACCAAGTCGAATTTAACGCTAAAAAAACCCAGGCAGCAGTTTTCTCTAAGAAGGTTAACATTGCAGAACCAGATATAGTCATGGCAGGACACGCAATTCCACTGGCTTCCTCTATTAACTTACTGGGTGTCAATCTGGGAGGAGATATGTCTTGGCATAATCACGTGGTAACAATCGCCAGGACAGCTTCTCAGAAACTCGGAGTACTTTTCCGTACCAAAAAGCTGTATACACCACAACAACTTTTGACACTCTACAAAGCCCAGGTTCGACCATCACTGGAATACTGCTCTCATGTCTGGAGTTCTGCACCGAAGCATACCCTTCGGTTGTTGGATTCCATCCAAAGGAGAGCCATTCGCCTGATCGGTGACCACGAGCTAACCAAGAACCTCGACAGCTTAGAACATCGAAGACAGGTTGGTGATTTGACCCTCTTTTACAAATATTTCCATGGCAAGTGTTCTACTGACATTGCCCGCTTGATTCCACCTAGAGCAATTCATAGCAGAAATACACGACAAACCACTTCCGCCCATCCCTATGTGGTTCAACTTAATACTCCTCGAACATCATTGTTTAAGAACTCTTTCTTCTGGAGGACATCCTCTTTGTGGAACGGCCTTTCTGAGGCCGTATTTCCCACCGAATATAACCTTCAACGATTCAAGAACAACGTGAATCGCTTTCTTCGCACACGCACCGCTCTCAGAGCGCCTTAAAGGAATTTTCCAGCAGTGCTTGTGCACTAAAAAAAAAAAAAAAAGAACAAAGTTTGGCTTTTCACCATTATAAAGCCCTTGCTTGTAAGAGAAATTTTGGTCGTAGCCACCGTATTCTCCAGATCTGTTCCACAATGACTTTTTTTGTTCCCGAAACTGAATGGGTCCATGAAAGGAAGGAGTTTTGCAAAGATTAAGAAGAGCTGTACAAGATAACAAATTTTTTTGGAATGCTTCGAGAATTGAAAAGGTGAAAAGAGCGTTTGAATAGCAATAGAGAATACTTTGAATAAAGTTTTTGATTACTTGTTTTAAATCTAATACTTTTAAACCTATTACTAAAAATATCTGGCAGAAACTTCGTACATTATATATGGATTGTAGAGATTTTCGCTTTTTAATCCATCAGTCTTTTTCAAGTCAGTTTACGTAATCGGATAAGGTTTGTTGTTTCTAGAGAAAAAGTCATAACTATCTGAAGTTGACGGACATTTCAATCTGCGAATAACATATCATATTACCTTGTCCGAACTACCGTCGTGTTCCCTTTTGTCCTCAGGGATATATTATCTGAGACAAAAAAAAGAAAACAACACACGACAAAAGGAAGATTACAAACAATGGCTGAACTCCGACCCTCGAAACGACAAATTACTTTCGGGTCTATTACCTGAAATTGACCTAATTGTGTGTTGTTTGTCCCGTGTAATAACTGCGGATTATGTTACAAAAACATATAATTGACAGGGTCTTAGTTAATAAAATTTCTAATTATTGACTCAAACAAGAAAATTCTAGTTGTAAGGATATATTTTCTAGAAACAACTTGTTGTATAGAAGTGTAGATATGTTCTTAACCAGAATGTGTACCTAATCATGTTTTCTTAGATTTCCCATTGAATTTTGTTTGCCACAAAACATTTCATTCCGTCGTTTAGGATATTTGAAAATTTATATCGTTTAGAGGCCAAAGAAGACCTGTGTTGTCCTGAAATCTTCTAGATCGTTGATCAAGAAGAATTCACACGCGGTAATTGCGAAGTAGGGAGACCATTTATAACGACTGTAGAGAGATATTGTCACATACGATAATAGGGTAGTTTAATTGTTTGATATTTTATTGTATTATTTTTAATTGTAATTATCCAGGCCAAAGTCACTACGTTAGATTTCAAGGCGACCTTATATAGTTTAATTCTTATTCTCACGTAGCGTAAGAATTAGCTATAAAAGAGCGTCGTTGAGGTCGTACTCGGGGAGTTCGGAGTCTGAGGTTGTCTGTAAGGGTCACCCTTTGTGGTGTCCCTAAAACAGACCCTTGGGTCTGGGCCGTTGTGACTCTTAACGGATTTTCGTGAGTAAGTGTGACATGCCACCATGTAGTTTATTTGGTAAGATCAGATTAGATTGTTGTATTTAGTTTTCCCTTGTTTATATTGTTTATTATTCATTGTTATTGCTTATTTATTCGTTAATATATTTGTTGTTTGTTTCCTGTTGTTTATCTCATCTTCCCCTTGGTGAGTTTCTGCCTTCAGCAGGATACCTAACCAGGGGTAGATAACCACGACCTGGGGGGAAATGCCTTCAGTCAGCTACCCCTCATCCCAAAACACTAAGGCACATTCTCTTATCCCCCCCAGTCGTGACAATATTATCAAAAAAAGTAAGTAAACATGTGAGTAATTAAATCACAATGTACATTATTAATGAAATGACCCTCGTATTAAAAAAAAAATATTTCTACATAGCATATTTATTATCGACCTGTGTTTTCAGTTCGTGCCTTTTTCATGAACAATATCTGAAAACTTCACCTAAGAGCAAATATTGTCAAAATCAAACTGATACAAGAAATTATAGGCAAACAATTACCCACAAACTGATACCACTCTTACAGGCAGTCACGGATGCCGTCGCACCAAGATTTGTCTTTGACAAACCCTACAAAATATTAACAAACAAGACAGCAGACCCCAACGTAGTAAACGCTCTGAGCGTATATACGGATGGATCAAAAACAAAGCAAGGTGTGGGATGTGGAATTTACTCTAGATCCTTAAGCCTAAAAACAAAATGGGCTATGGATGGCTTGTCAAGTGTGGTTCAGTCAGAACTCACAGGCATAACCATAGCTGCAAAAGAATTAATCAATAGGAACATCACAGGCAGGAATATAAATATATATACAGACTGCCGACAAGCACTACTGACCTTGAATAGACCACGTTTCCCTTCAAGTTTAGTACTAAAATGCCACCAATCTCTAACTGAGGCCAGCCAGAATAACGTGGTCACTCTCAGCTGGATCAAAGGACATGGGAACTCTAAAGGCAACCGCATTGCGAACAATTTAGCAAAGAGGGCTGCGGGCTACAGATATGTTAGCCCTCGCCCGTCTACCAAGCTAACATTGTCCGCAGTCGTGGACCTTATTAAACAGCACTCTCACCAAAAATTTATACAGTGCTGGGATGAAACTACGAACTGTAGACTGGCCAGAGAGTTATTACCTCATCCTGGCGAGGAAACAGCAAAAAAAAAAAGATTAAGGCATTGACCAGACAAAATCTCCGAACAGCTGTGGGAATCCTGACAGGTCACTGCCAATTGCGACAACATCTCTTTAGGATGAAACTAACAGAATCGCCGCTATGCAGAGGCTGCGAACAAGAAGAGGAAACAGTAGAACACATTATGTATGACTGCTCTGCTTTTTCTGAAATCAGAAGATCCGTGTTGGGCGAGTATTGGCTTACACCAGCCGATGTCAGGGAGATCCCCCTCGGGAGCCTCATCACCTATTTTAAATCAATAGGCCTGGTGACATCCTGAGGTGAGGATATCCCTACACACGGGAGGATGCACAATGGGTCATATGTGGCCTCAGTGCTGGCTGAGCACTAGCTCGCCCCTCCCAAATTTCCAGATCCAGATACCCACAAACTGTTTTTAATACATTAATGTTATGAGCAGGGAATATAGCAATAAAAAGGGCCAGAAATCACTTTCTACAACGAAATTTTAAGATTAGATTCATCAATCGAACACTGGAACAGTATTCTAGGACATCTAGTGTTGAAAACAAGCAGTCATCTGGTCGGATTCCAAGCAAAACGCCGACAAATTGAAGCGTCGTCTAATAAAGAATACATCTTTTTCCAACAGAACAGCTTCCAAACAACTGCAGATATCTGCAGGTTCTGTGAGAATTTTGGAAAAGAAAATGGGAATTGTAACAAGAACGAAGTCAGATACAAAAAAGGTCAGGCAGAAAGGGCACAGAGGAGCTGTAAGAAGCTTTACAAACAGCTGGTGAAATCTGGTGGTGGGAAATTCATAATAATGGATGATGAAACTTATGTGCCCTTCGATCCCAATCAGATTCCATGTAAAGAATTTTGGAAAGGTAATCCTGGAGTGCAGGTTCCAGCTGATTTCAAAGTGAAACGAAAAGAGAAATTTTCCGCCAAGTATCTGGTTTCAGCGAGCCTTTCATTTGCAAGCAAAGTTTGAATGGCGAAAGGTACTTAAACAACATTCTTAAAGGTCCCTTTTTCAATTTTTCAACTCGCAGAAGGATAAAGGATCACTTTTATTCTAGCCTGACTTGGCTACAAGTCATAATTGTAAAATTGTTCAATCATTTCTACAGGACATTAAAATCGAATATGTTCCTAAGGTGAATAATCCACCAAATGTGCCACAATGCAGACTAATAGAGAGTTTTTGGGCCCTCTGCAAGCTTGAATACTTTCGGAGAGGCAAAAATCTAACAGATTTGGCTAAATTTACCAAAGAATAGAAGCAGATTTCAAAGATAATAGCCGAAAACATGGGAAAAATCTGTTTCGTGACTTTAAGAAGAATCTTCGACTGGCGGGTGATCTCAAATCGACCTTGTATATACTTATTTTATGTTTGTTCGCGGATAACTTCGTAGTTTATAAACCGATTTGGATGACTCTTTTTTTGTTAAAAAGAAGATATTTTAAAGGTGGTCCCATAACAAAGAAATCAGAGTCTGATGATAACAGACCAGAGAAATCGAGGGAAACTTTCACTATTAAAAAATTGGTGAGAGAAAATGCGCATTCACCATTTATTAGAATACAACCTCTATAAGCTTTAATTAAGCTCGATATTTATTAATCGACTTTAAAAAAAGGAGGAGGAGGTTCCTCAATTCGACCGTATATATGCGGATAACTGTGTATTTTTCAAACAAAACAACATTTTTGTTTACCCGAACAATCGATCAGGATTATCCGAAAACTTCACCTAACAGCAAATATTATCAAAATCAAACTTATAGGCAAACAATTACCAACAAACTGTTTTTAATACATTAAAGTTACGAGCATGGTATATAGCAATAAAAAGGGCTGGAAAAATCGATTGACCAACATCCTGAATCCTGTCTCTGGGTTCAACTAAGGGTCTCATTTAGAAAACACCAAACTATCAGGAAGGCCAATTAAACGCCGGTTAATTTTAACGACGCAGTCGTTTTAATTAAGCCGAAATCATATGGTGCGTCCAGTCGAGGGACCCATTCAGTAGCGTACTCAACTTTAACAGTAAATTAAATTACTAAACTATGTAGAGATATAACGAAAATATTTGCCTACTTGACAAAATAGATTCGAGAACGTAGAAATCTAACGGACTTTTCAAAGCGAAGTATTGATTTTTCTATTGACCAATCAGGTCTCATGTTTAAGATCAGATGACTTAAGTGGGGATTGCTTACAGTGTCCCTTTGGTATCAACGTTTTTTTATTCTAGGTGGAGTTCTCTTACTAATAACATCTTCGCGAGACTCCCTAGTTTCAGTTTCCCGGTTTATTCTTATCTTATCTTAAACATTACCAGCAATTAAGTGTTTCTAGTGCCTATTATCGTTTATTCTACCTGAAGGTTTATCTGAAGATTTCCAGACAGTGCTATCTTTAAGATTACTTCATATATCGTGTAATAATGGCGGCAAATTAGCCGGTATTACAATATCTCTTCGATCACCAGCTATGAAGAGTAAGTTTATGGTTTATTCTCTAAATACCTACCGATCTAGACAGAATGGGTCTAGATTATATCTTACCGTTTCGATCATTTACCGATAGAATGAAGCCATATGCTATCCAAACTATCTTAGAAACCGTTAGAAGCTAACGTAGGTTTTTACAATTTTTTATATACCTCTATTGAGTATGAGAGTACCATTTATTTCTCTGGAAAGTTTTATTGTAATTCACCGTACCAGCAATTAAAAAGTGCAGTGCACAGTGCCGTAATGAGAGTATCCGGGATTTGAATTTTTTCCGAGTATCGCTTACCTGTATTTTTATTACCTATATTTTTTGTATCTCTTATCTGTAAACTTTTTTACTTGTATTTTTTATTTTTATCTCGTACCTATTTAATTAAGATTTATACCTTCGCATATGAGTACTCTTTTAACTCGAGTTAATACAAAAGCAAAAGGTGATTTTTTTATAACTTTTTTATCTAACTTTCATATCTCTCTCACTTTTCGCTTATCAGAGTACACCAAAATAACAAAACAATATACCTAGCTGTTATTTTAAGTGTAGCAAAGTTATGTTTTTGAACTAAACACAAATGTTTATATTTTCAATAATTTATCATCTAGCTCGATCGAATCCACGCTCGCTCTCCTCTAACCCCCTGAGTGCCGTTCGCATTAGTTAACCTCTCCAATCGAGCATTTAACATCTTCCGGAAAAAAAGAGGTTACAAAGTTATTAATTTCAAAATTGTTGGTAACTTAACTAACTCATAGATTGATTAGACGTAAACCGCAACGTTTACAGTAGTTCGAGTCTGATCGGATATATCATATTTTTCAATGTTATTCTATAAACAATTTTTCAATTAAAAGAACCATTATATTAAATTAAAAGTTAATATTTCTTTTATGATCAATTGAAACGCCGTCGCTGAGTTTTCGAATTGCCTGCATGGCTTCCAGGATGTTTACTGTTTTGCACTGCTGCTGGTAATCGAAATGCCTTGTTGTCCGGCATAAAGAAAGGAGATTACAAAGCCGCAGGAGGTGGCAGGCCAGTTTTAACACCGAGCCTTACAATAAATACGTAGAAAGGCAATGATAGATATATTTATTACCATAGTTTTAAGTGAATAGAATTTGACAGCTTCCTAGGGAGATATGAAGGCATTTAATAATTTAGTTAATGAAACATTACAGAATATCAACTTATACCTTACAAATTTTTAACTTTCTTTAAGAAGACGAAGTTATAAAGGCGAGCGGTTTCTCCTAAATACTCTGGGTGCCGTAACTAGTAAAAACAAGTTAAAATGGTGTCGTGGGACACCAGGTAGGAACTAAGTTCCTTCGGTTAATGTAGAATCGACACATAACACTACTCGCTTGTGTATACGACTGTAACGCATGCGCACGTCTCATTTAACGGTCAATATATCAAAATCAGTGAAATCTTGGCGTTAAGAAAGAAGCTTCTTTAAAATTCAAGGTGAGCTTTAAAGAGTAATGTATACATTTATTTTTTCTCACCTTTCCTAATTACTTTCAACTATCAAGATTTTTAAAAATTATATCTCATATTACTTTAACAAAAAAAGGTATATACAAAAAAAATTGCATTGGCCGGGAATCGAACCCGGGCCGCCCGCGTGGTAGGCGAGCATTCTACCAATGAACCACCAATGCTACGTATAATAACTTCCAGAATGCGTTTGATGCACGTCTCATTTAACGGTTTTTCGTTACGGTCTTACTATTACATTTTTTTCAGTTGAGTCACGCAGTAAAATCCCTATCTCCTCCAAGCCTGTCGTAAGTAACTTTGTTCCAAAAAAATCGTAGAAAAACCATAAAAATATCGTTAAAAACAGTTGAAATTCATAGAGACTCCTTAAAAAACGTAAAAATAAAAAAAATATTAAAAATTGTCTTAGACCATTGTAGTATTTATATACATATATAAAATTTTACAGTGTTAAACTGCGTTGAAAGATTCTTTCTCCAAATCTCTCTTGATTTTCTTTTGTATGTATTGTATGTAGTCGGAATAACAAATACCTTGAACACCTTTTTTCCTATTCCTCCTATTCTGTCACCGACTGGCTCCCTAATCATTAATAATGTCTTCTCTGGCAACAGAGAGTCGTCGTCACTTGCGTTCACAATAAATCTTTATTTCTCAATCTGCTTTATAGCAGCGTCTTTTGAGACAACCCAAGGCGGACAATTGCTGTCTTTGAGAAAATATCATCAGAGTAAATACGATACAGACTCCTTCGATATAATCAATTTGTATACCCACTCCAGTTTGTAGATGTCGAAATTAGTTACAAAAACAAATAATAAAAAATTGTTAGCCAAAAAAACTATATCGTAGCAGTGGTTGGGCAGATTTTTTAAAAAATGGTGAGAGCGCAGTGCGCATTCACCATTTATTAGAATAAATGGTAAGAGCGCAATGCGCATTCACCATTTATTAGAATAAAACCTCGATAATTTTTAACTAATTAAATTCAATATTTATTAACGTCCGAAAGAAGGAGGATACTCAAATCGTCCTTATAAATGCTTATTTTATGTTTGTTAGCGGATAACTTCGTAGTTTATGAACCGATTTTGATGACTCTTTTTTTGTGGGAAAGCAGATATTTTAAAGGTGGCCCAGTAACAAAGAAATCAGGGCTGATAATGACAGACCAAAGAAATCGAGGGAAACTTTGACTTTTAAAAATTTGGTGAGAGAAAATGCGCATTCACCATTTATTAGAATTTAACCTCCATAATTTTTAATTAAATAAATTTGATACTTAGTAAATGACTTGAAAAAGGAGGAGGTTTGTCAATTCGACCTTACATATGCTTATTTTATGTTTGTTCGCGAATAACTTCGTAGTTTATAAACCGATTTTGATGAATCTTTTTTTGTTAGAAAGAAGATATTTCAAAGGTGGTCCAATAACAAAGAAATCTGAGTCTGGTGATGACAGACCAGAGAAATCAAGGGAAACTTTCACTATTTAAAAAATTGGTGAGAGAAATTGCACATCCACCATTTATTAGAATAAAACCCTGATTTTCAATTCGACCCTTTATATGCTTTTTCTATGTTTGCTCGCGGATACCGTCGTTGTTTATAAACCGATTTTGATGAATCTTTTTTTGTTAGAAAGAAGATATTTCAAAGGTGGTCCAATAACAAAGAAATCAGAGTCTGATGATGACATACCAGAGAAATCGAGGGAAACTTTTACTATTCAAAAAATTGGTGAGAAATTGCGCATCCACCATTTATTAGAATAAAACCCAGATTTTCAATTAGACCCTTTATATGCTTTTTCTATGTTTGCTCGCGGATACCGTCGTCGTTTATAAACCGATTTTGATGAATCTTTTTTTGTTAGAAAGAAGATATTTCAAAGGTGGTCCAATAACAAAGAAATCAGAGTCTCATGATGACATACCAGAGAAATCGAGGGAAACTTTTACTATTCAAAAAATTGGTGAGAGAAATTGCGCATCCACCATTTATTAGAATAAAACCCTGATTTTCAATTCGACCCTTTATATGCTTTTTCTATGTTTGCTCGCGGATACCGTCGTTGTTTATAAACCGATTTTGATGAATCTTTTTTTGTTAGAAAGAAGATATTTCAAAGGTGGTCACATAACAAAGAAATCAGAGTCTGATGATGACAGACCAGAGAAATCGAGGGAAACTTTTACTATTCAAAAAATTTGTGAGAGAAATTGCGCATCCACCATTTATTAGAATAAAACCCTAATTTTCAATTCGACCCTTTATATGCTTTTTCTATGTTTGCTCGCGGATACCGTCGTTGTTAATAAACCGATTTTGATGAATCTTTTTTTGTTAGAAAGAAGATATTTTAAAGGTGGTCCAATAACAAAGAAATCAGAGTCTGGTGATGACAGACCAGAGAAATCGAGGGAAACTTTCACTATTCAAAAAATTGGTGAGAGAAATTGCGCATCCACCATTTATTAGAATAAAACCCTAATTTTCAATTCGACCCTTTATATGCTTTTTCTATGTTTGCTCGCGGATACCGTCGTTGTTAATAAACCGATTTTGATGAATCTTTTTTTGTTAGAAAGAAGATATTTCAAAGGTGGTCCAATAACAAAGAAATCAGAGTCTGATGATGACATACCAGAGAAATCGAGGGAAACTTTTACTATTCAAAAAATTGGTGAGAGAAATTGCGCATCCACCATTTATTAGAATAAAACCCTGATTTTCAATTCGACCCTTTATATGCTTTTTCTATGTTTGCTCGCGGATACCGTCGTTGTTAATAAACCGATTTTGATGAATCTTTTTTTGTTAGAAAGAAGATATTTCAAAGGTGGCCCAATAACAAAGAAATCAGAGTCTGATGATGACAGACCAGAGAAATCGAGGGAAACTTTTACTACTCAAAAAATTTGTGAGAGAAATTGCGCATCCACCATTTATTAGAATAAAACCCTAATTTTCAATTCGACCCTTTATATGCTTTTTCTATGTTTGCTCGCGGATACCGTCGTTGTTAATAAACCGATTTTGATGAATCTTTTTTTGTTAGAAAGAAGATATTTCAAAGGTGGTCCAATAACAAAGAAATCAGAGTCTGGTGATGACAGACCAGAGAAATCGAGGGAAACTTTCACTATTCAAAAAATTGGTGAGAGAAATTGCGCATCCACCATTTATTAGAATAAAACCCAGATTTTCAATTAGACCCTTTATATGCTTTTTCTATGTTTGCTCGCGGATACCGTCGTCGTTTATAAACCGATTTTGATGAATCTTTTTTTGTTAGAAAGAAGATATTTCAAAGGTGGTCCAATAACAAAGAAATCAGAGTCTGATGATGACATACCAGAGAAATCGAGGGAAACTTTTACTATTCAAAAAATTGGTGAGAGAAATTGCGCATCCACCATTTATTAGAATAAAACCCTGATTTTCAATTCGACCCTTTATATGCTTTTTCTATGTTTGCTCGCGGATACCGTCGTTGTTTATAAACCGATTTTGATGAATCTTTTTTTGTTAGAAAGAAGATATTTCAAAGGTGGTCCAATAACAAAGAAATCAGAGTCTGATGATGACACACCAGAGAAATCGAGGGAAACTTTCACTATTCAAAAAATTTGTGAGAGAAATTGCGCATCCACCATTTATTAGAATAAAACCCTAATTTTCAATTCGACCCTTTATATGCTTTTTCTATGTTTGCTCGCGGATACCGTCGTCGTTTGTAAACCGATTTTGATGAATCTTTTTTTGTTAGAAAGAAGATATTTCAAAGGTGGTCCAATAACAAAGAAATCAGAGTCTGGTGAGGACAGACCAGAGAAACCGAGGAAAACTTTCACTATTCAAAAAATTGGTGAGAGAAAATCGCATCCACCATTTATTGGAATAAAACCCTGATTTTCAATTCGACCCTTTATATGCTTTTTCTATGTTTGTTCGCGGATAACTTCGTCGTTTATAAACCGATTTAAATGAATCTTTTTATGTTGAAAAGAAGATATTTCAAAGGTGGTTCCATAATAAAGAAATCAGAGTTTGATAATGACAGACCAGAAAAATCGAGGGAAACTTTCACTATTCAAAAAATTGGTGAGAGAAATTGCGCATCCACCATTTATTAGAATAAAACCTCAATATTTTTAATTAAATAAATTCGATATTTATTAACCGACTTTAAAAAAACGAAGATGTTTCTCAAATCGACCTTATATTTGCTTATTCTATGTTTGTTCGCCGATAACTTCGTAGTTTATGAACCGATTTTGATGACTCTTGTTAAAAAGAAGATATTTTAAAGGTGGTACAATTATAAAGAAATCACGAGTCTGATGATGACAGACGAGAGAAATCGAGGGAAACTTTCACTATTAAAAAGTTGGTAATAGAAAATGCGCATTCACCATATTTTCAATTAAATAAATTCGATATTTATTAACCGACTTAAAAAGAGGTTCTTAGATTAATGTCAGGAAAAGGCCGAGAAGTTAAGGGCCGCGATAGGTATCAAAGTGGAAGGCGCAATGGCCAGGGTGAACACGGACATGGCCATCCTGGTAAGAGGTATAGATGAGGTGACCGCGGAAGATGAGGTGGTCCAAGTCGTTGCAGAAAGTTTCAAGGCAACGGAGGAGGAGGTGGTGCTGAGGAAACTTTACGCACCATCTAAAGAGAAAAGGATGGCGTGGATAGAATTGGCCGAGGGGCTCGGGAAGAGAATAGTAGACACAGGGAAGATCAGGACAAGTTAGGGAGTCTGGTCAGTAGAGGTAATAAAATGTTACAGTTGTGGTGACTTTGGCCATATTGGGAGGTTTTGTCCAAACGAGACCGAAGGGACGCCGAGAAGAGGGAGATGCCACAGATGTGGAGAACAGGGGCACTGGGCAAGGAACTGTGAGGCGAAGCAGACCTGCTACAGATGCCAGGAGCCGGACCATCTGGCTAAGGAATGCAAAAATGCAATTAAATGTGTAACATGTGGCAAAGTAGGACACAGGGGAAACACAATGAAGTGTCCTAAATTCAGGCAGGCCGTGTTAGAGGAGAGGGAGAGAAAGGAAGCCACAAGGGGGTGGAAAAAACAACGGGGGACAAACACGACTAAATGACGACGAAGCTAATGCAGCTGAACGTCGGGAGGGCCAAAGCGGAACACGACATCTCGTACGCCGAAATGCGAAGTAAGGGAATAGACCTAGCGGTCATCTCTGAGCCGAACATTTCGATGTCCGAGAGGTTTGGGTACGTGATGGATACCCTACTGCGGATTATTACTTGACCCAGTTCCTGCCAGGTCACGGCTCATTCGGGAGCTACACCTACAGAATCGGCAAGAGCGACGACACGGCGTGCAGAGCATGTGGAGAGGAGAGAGACACACCGGAGCACACAGTTCTGGAGTGCAGCTACTTCGAGGAAGTAAGAAGAGAAATGGAGGAAACTCTCGAGGAAAGGCTCACGGCAGAAAACATTGTAAGAACAATGGTAAGAAGCAAAAATAAATGGGAACAAGTGCACGACATGATTAGAAAAATCTTGAGAAGGAAAGAAGAAATAGAAAGAGAGCAGCAGGCAAGGGAAAGAGGAGAAGAGTGAAAACCTGAGGGGAAAGGTGCGTGACGCGGAAAAAACATGCCGGTGAAGAAACTTCCGAAAGGTCAGATGCCACGGCATGAGGGGGGCGAAAGGAGGAAGGGTTTAGTTGGTAGGGGCCTCACGGCCGAGCACAACACTACCCACAGGAGTACGTGCCCCTGTGAGTGTGCGCAACAAACATTCCCCACTCGTAAAAAATAAAATGGTAGGTATGTATGTCTGTCCGCGATTAACTCACAATTTTTGTTTTTTATACAATTTCTCATTTTATTTTAGTTTCTCGTTTATCTACTTATTTATAAATTAAAATTTAACACCATCTACCTCGTTTTCTTACAACCTAAATAATAAATAATTTAAAAATCTATTAGAGCTAATCAGTTCAGAGCAAAACACAGTGTCTACAGTTTGGTTTTACTTTTGTATAGACTCATTAATACTTATATCTACGTCGCAGCATTCTGTGCTTAGAGTTAGGAATTCTAACCATAAACAAATCCGGGTTATATATTTGGAATATATTGACAGCATGGCACGAGATACGTTTGTATTATTTTTTTAATACACAAATATATAAATATATACTGAGATGCTAAATTAAGTACCTATAACAATGATTAAAAAGTATATTCTTGAGACCAGGAAAGAGTACAAAGCATTGGTACTTGGAAAATTTATATTTCATTTTCAGAATATTAAAAATTATTATCTTTTAGGATGTTCAATTGTTAATTTGTTTGGTAGTGATTGTTTCTCTTGGTTTGAAGATTTGTAAGAGAGCAGACGTTAATAAAAGTTCTGAAGTTCAAAGTATATTGGGGGAAATTAAAGATTTGAAAGACATATTAATATAACAAGAGTTGAGAAGAAGCTGTACTACGTATTTGTTAACGAGAAGAAAGAATAAAAAGCATTTAAAAAGATCGAAAAGTTAATACATAGAAGCATCGATTGAAAAAGATTATTTTATAGTAGATGATAGAAATTAGCGAGTAAAGAAGAAATTGACTTCTCTAATTACTTACCAGTTTGTGGATGATAGCAGATTTATTCCAAGATTTAAGAAAGATCAGCATTTGTATATGGTTAGTAGCAGTTTCATGGGTGCAAGGACTGGTACCACATTGTGAAGAGGCTTGAAACGGTATTCTGGTATACAATTTAATAAACTGTATTTTATTTGTGTATTCTTATGAACTGAACTCACTTTCAACTTGATTTGAGGATAATTTTTAAAATCACTGTTGTACATATAATCAGAATTTCTCATTTAATTATAAGTATTTTATTAGCATTTGCACAGTTCACTTTCACGGTTTATAAATTGGATTTATAGGTTATACTTTGAAAGTCAATACGGCGCATATTCCGTTACCATAGGCGTTCCAAAAAAATTTCAAATTAAATTAGAGTAATTATATTTAGAACAAATTTAAAATTAAAATAAATAATATTAATTTTCAAAAGTTTTGAACTTTACCCTGAGATAAGAGTATTGCGGGCTATAGTAAAGTTATAAAATATTGTCACGTGCATAAATCAGCTTCCATATATTTAAAAGTAAAGTTAAGTGTTTTATCGCGATTGCTAGCCTTTTAACGGGTTCTGGTCCGTTGTAGTAGGTATCGTATCGCCTTGACCCGTAGAGAGAGTAATTCGATTGTTTAGGTCGAAAACGTAGCGGTGCTTTAACTGTTTAAGCTAATAGCGAAAATTTAAAATTAGGCAAACAAGTGCATTGATTTCTTGTGACATTAATAATACATTTAGTTTAAAGAATTCGATTTAATTTCAACATCATTTCGTAAATCAATTTAATATCTAGCAAAGCCGTTTTTGCACAACAAAACACACAATTTCCCCTTCTTTACTCTCAAGTGTCATTGCGAGAAGCGTATGCGTGAATTATCGTGATTTTTGGCTTTCTTTTGCGTTTCAACAGTTGAACGAACAATTTAGTGCTATTACCGAATTAAGCAACGCCATTTTATGAAGTTGAACGTTCTTATCTGGCAATATCTGAGCCATCCTTACGGGATTTTGAATTTCACTTCAGTATTTTTATCTAAGCCTCATTTGTGTTTATTCCTATTGTGGTATTTTTGAGTAGGCGTTTAGATAACTCCATATTTCTTGAGATTTAATTAAATGGTGCTTTTCTTCGTGTGATTACTAAGAGAGTTCGTTACGAAGAAGCGTGGACATCCGATTTAGAATCACGAAATTTGCTACAGGGTGTTAGCGAAATAACATCGCAGATTGGCTGCTTAACCCCTAATCTTAATATAAAAGGGGTTTTTGGACCTGGCGAGTAAATTGTTTTTGGACCTGGCGAGTAATTTTTTTTGGACTGGGCTAATCTTTTGGCTTGGCGAACATTTTTGGACCTGGCGAACATTTTTTTTGGTCCCGGCTGAACTTTCTGTTGGCCCTGGCACATATAGTTGGTAGTGTCGAAAGATCTGTGCACTATCGAGGACCAACGCTGCACCTCACTACCATCGGAGCAGCGTGGCTAGTACAGTTAGCCTCTCTACAAGATCCTCTGCGTCAGAGAAGTTCTACAAACAGATAAGCCAAAATTTAATTTTAAGTTCAAGACATTGTAACGGTCTTCCTATTCAATTTGTAATTTTGTTTAAGCGGATGTAACATTTTATAGATTGCATTTTTAGGTACTAACTATTTAGTAATTTTTTTTTGCGCTGGGTGATCACTCTTTTATTTTATACGCCAGTAATTAGCGGTATCATATTTGATTATTTTTTTTATCGCTTATTTTTCAGAGATTGTTAAATTGAACCGTTGGGTTTATATTCTTGTAAAATATATAGATAGATCTAATTTTGTTGTCTTACTCAGCCAATCACCCACTCACCATATTTGCTATTCACTCAATTCTTAAATTCATTATTTATCTCCAGTAAGATAGGTCAGTGCCTGGAACATCAGGGGTTTCCGATTTGAACCGTTAAAATCGGTGGCGCGACTCACACTTTTAGTACATACCCTCTACGGCTGAGCTGGGCACAAATTTGCCAGTAGAGAAACCACTTACCCATCTTAGCTCGAGTTGGAGATTTTAATTCAAACCATTTGAATAATTTTCCAAAATTTGATTTTATTTTATTGTTATTAAAAGTACGTGGCAATATATATAAATTTCATTTATCTCTGATTAAAATTTCTTATATTAAAATTAAACTTCTACTGCAAGGTTTTAATTATAGCATACCAAAGCTATGTTATAATATATATTTATATATCAATTTTTATTTATTTTAGTTTATTCAACGTATAGTATCTGAACAACAAATATGCCCTGGAATACATTAAAAGAGTTACATCTACTTATTGCAAAATGGATCAGAGTAGGTTATTCACGTGTTTAAACATGTGGCTGAAGTTTCACGTGTTGTTAACACGTTCTGGCTGCTTTTGTGTGTTGTTCTGTTACCAAATATTGATAGAACATACCAAATAGAGAATACTGTTTCCAAAAATAAAAATATTAAATGGAATTAAAAAATTATTATTCATTGTGATATTTTGTATTAAATTTTAAACTTATTCGTTGTTGGATATTTTTAATAATAGAAAAGCTGTGTTATCCATGATACTGGAAAACTTAAAATCCACTTCTTTTCAGTTAAAGAATATTTTCTATTGTAATAATGGCACCTGCACTTCTTACTTGTTTACAAAGAAAATATATTCTGGAGCAAGAAACTGACTTAAGCTTATGTTTCCAAATCTCTTCGTTTTAGATACTGAAAATATTTTTGATGTTGTTTGGTATATAAATATATAAAATTCAATCATAATATTGCACTATAAAGTCTATCTATAAATGTATTGAAATTTCCAGATGGGGATCTATAAATATTTAATATACAACAGGTGGTTTGAAGTATTTTAAAAGAGATACTGGAGATTTCAATATCTACTTCAAGTGAAAATTTTGTCAAAATTAGTACACCACTGTCACGGGCTAAATTCTCGCAAGTGATAAATATATAATTTGTAAACATAAGTGTCTTCCTACCTTGAAATTTCCCATTATTAAAGGTTTACTTGGGTCGGGAACCGGTTGATCTGGTTCGGTAATAGATAGTCGTCAACTTATAAATATATTCTGGCCATAAATTATTCCTAATGTTGCTAATATTGTTTTGGAAGTAAATTTCATGTAGCTGTTTATTTCTTTTTAATTACTGTCATCTTGCACTTTCATCTGACTGAAATACTTTCTCTTTCTTTTTGTCGATAATTATCATATTGCGGTCCTACAGCCAGCGGTTTCGTGGAATAGTTACTTTTTAAAATAAAGGAGGAAATTAAGTAATGTTGAGATTTTTGATGATATCTTGATAAATAATAAGATTAGTCGTATCTAACGACCACTGTTTGTTCGTAAATAGGTAGCTGAAGATCCTACGGTTATTGTCCCTATAGTAGTAGAGGCCACCTCTTATTTCGACGTGTGTCAAATTCCGTGAACGTTGATATGTGAGAATCCGTTCTTTCTATTACTAGCCTTTGTCTTGAAAACGTGGCAGTGAGAAGATTTTATGGGTTTAAGTTGTAATCTCTGTTCATCGGAGACAATTAATTTTGGATTTACGAAATTAAACCTCAGTTTTTCCTAACGAATAGTATTGGAGTGAGATTTTCCGTTATTTTGGTGGATTCGTTGGAAAAATTCCTCGTGAAGGGATATTTAGGAAATCTTCTGTGGTGAGTAACACGTTATTTTTTTCATGTGGTTGTTCGATTCTTATGGTTCTTTCGTTCCCTATGCGTGTAGGTAGCCCATAGAGCAGACAGTAGGGAAATTTTGGTAATTTAAAACCGTTCAGACGGTAAATTGTGGTGGAATTCCCGATTGGTGCAATTAGCAACGAGAATATTGTTCCACCCGTTTACCAGCCAGGGGTGTCACGAGTTTAAAGAAATAAAACAACCCTATCTTAATAGGTGAGTTACTATATTATATATTTTTTTTTATATAAGATTAATAACGCCATATAGTCGCAATTTTAGTTTTAATATCTTGATTTTACATGTATATTTCTTTGTGTATTGTATGTAGGTTTATTTATGTGAAACTAGACTCCTTTTTTGCTTATTCTCTTACTATTATAAATTAATTTTATGTTAAATTTTGATTTAATTTATTGTTATAGTTTTGTCGTGACTGGCAAGTCAAATTTAAGTTTGTTGAGTACATTTAAATCATTATTTTTGATCATTAATTGTAAATTCAGAGAAGTCAGCTTCTAAATATTGTATTATTCAATTAAATTCATTTTTATTCTTTCATTGTTGTGCAAAAATAAGCTAATGTGTTCAAATTGTATTGAAGTCAGTAAAGTCAATTAATTCGAGGAGTCATTTAAATTTGTTTGAGCTATTATTAATTCCAAATTACGATTTTAGGGTCCTAGTTATAGGCTGAAATCCTAGATACAGGTGTAAATCCTAGTTAAGGGTTTAAGTCCTAGTTTTTGGTTGAGTTTTGATTGCTGACCTGATACTTAGTCGAGCTTAAGTTAGTTGTGTTTGGTGCAAGCCTATTGATTCTGGGAACAGGCTTGAATTTGGTACCGGCCTAAATATTGGAGAAGCCTAGGACGACGAGGAATTGTATCTAGATTATCAGATAAGCTAATTAGATTTAAGTCAACTATAGTTTTAGTTAAAAATCTATTTTTTTTTTCCTTGTTCATATTTTTTTTATATTGCGTGTGATCACACATACTAAATAATATTCTTTTTTTTTATATATAAAAATCAATTGCGTTTTCAAGCACGAAGCTTGACAGTTTTGTAATTCTTAAACTATTTATTAAAGAAGGGTCTAGTTGAGATTTTGTTTTATTTAGCTCACTTTATCGTCGCATTCTTTTATTGTGTAATTCAATTAGAGCTGTTTAATATTCAAAATTTATTTAATTATCTCCAGTGGGTGAAGTAGTGCCTGGAACATCAGGGGTTTCCGATTTTAACCGTACAAATCGGTGGCGCACTCACTTTATTTTGGTACTTACCCTCTACGGCTGAGCTGGGCACAATTTGCCAGTAGAGAAACCACTACCGATCTCAGCTGGAGT
The DNA here is from genome assembly GCA_964028335.1 of Altica lythri. Classification (NCBI taxonomy): domain Eukaryota; kingdom Metazoa; phylum Arthropoda; class Insecta; order Coleoptera; family Chrysomelidae; genus Altica; species Altica lythri. The sequence continues at coordinate 7,716,339 of OZ034809.1, forward strand.
TGGATTTAGATTGGAATAAATTGATTAACCTTTTTATTCATTTTTCAAAATTTGATTTAGTTTTATTTTCATTAAAAATACGTGGCACCACCATGTGATTTATTAGTTTTATTGAAGTAACAGTAACAGAGTAATTCTTAAATCGTATGTAGCGGATATTGTCATTATTGGACCATGTTTCGGATAGACATAATATGTCTGGTTCATATTGCTTTAAGATTAGGTCTATTCTATTAGTTTTGTTAGAAATTGATTGACAGTTAACATTTAAAATACGGAAGAAATTATCAGATTTCTCATGAATTTCACACACAAAGTTCTTTATGTTTCTACTGACTTCCTTGCGATACATTTTGCGATACGTACGTCAAAACTTTTGATTAGCTAACCTAACCTAACCGTTTATTTCTGTCAAAATTTTTTAAAACGTGAAAGTGAAATTAATGAATTTTAGATAAATTATAAAACACAATAGTTGTCACTTGAATAAAATGGCGGATTCTCATGAATATTTTACTCTTTCATCAATAAATAATAATAGGAAACAAAAAAATCAAAAACCTGTAGCTACTTGATAATATATATATTTTAAATTTGAATTTATTTTGCGATGATACGTACGTCAAATAAGTTTTACTTCAATCGCGCGTAAAGGTTACACGCATACCCTTTTTTTTTGTTTTTCTTATTTTTCCGTATTTTTGATAGTTTTCCTGTTTTTTTTTCTGGTTTATCGATTTTACTTTACTTTCTCAATTTCTATTTTTCTTGGTTTTCTCATTTCTCATAAAAAATATATAAAAAAATCAATTTTTTTGAAGTGGTTCATACAATAATTTATCACTAAATATAAGTGCTGTATAAAAATAAACCAAATGACAAAAATCGTGTTCATTTGATTTTCAAACATCTTTCAAAGGCCGCACGTTTTCACTTAAAGTAGAAAAATATGTATTCCATTGTAGCAGATTTAAATATATGCTTTTGAGGGATAGTGATTCGCCCTTTGTCCGAGAATTCTAACTCCCTTTTCAGAAAAACTCTAATCCCGGAATGCGTATGTATCTTATCCTCTTTTTTTATTTTCTACTTGTATCAATAGGACTGCACAAAACAGATTTACGAAAATAATACGCTAAATTTAAATATATATATATATATATATATATATATATATATATATATATATATATATATATATATATGTTATGATGTAGTGTTTCACGGATGGTAGAATGAACAGTAGTGGTGTTCCGGGTTTCAATCCGTTGGTTGTTTGTGTCTTCACGACGTTTCGCCAACATCTCAGCTGGCATTTTCAAGTGATGCTTCCTTTGCGGCTGCTAAACTTGGAATCCAAGTTTAGCAGCCGCAAAGGAAGCATCACTTGAAAATGCCAGCTGAGATGTTGGCGAAACGTCGTGAAGACACAAACAACCAACGGATTGAAACCCGGAACACCACTACTGTTCATATATATATATATATATATATATATATATATATATATATATATATATATATATATATATTATAATATATAAGTGAAAATACATATATATTATAACATATATGAAAATACCTTGAAAATTTTTATTTTAATATAGATGTGGATAAGGTAAGATTCAACTTAATTTCTTTTATTTTAATGATTGTTACTTTAACATAAGTTCTTATCTATTCTCTTTCTAAGGGTCAGAGTTCAAAAAATCTCAACTAATAAATGGATTCAAATTTAACTGATATTGAAAATTTCAAAAAAAAATTAATAAAATTCAACAATTATATACCAAATTATGTTTTTGTATTATAATTCCAATTTAACCTTAACCTCACTTTTTCTTATTGTTTTGTGCGCATATACACATTACCTTCAAATTTCAAACATCGTTAAATCAAGGGTTATGAAAAATTCTGAATTTTGTAACCAATAAATCAAATTAAACTTATTAAAGAATGTAAAAACAACTTGTTTAAACAGTGAAACAGTGTACAAGTGAAATCAAATGTTCATCAACTACAGAAAAATCAAACACAGGAATGTTCTTTATTTTTAAAAAAATTGGAAATAGATACCGTGTTTTGAAGCTTTGGTATTCTCTCTGGACAAACGAAGGCACAGGCTATCATTTCCTATTGGAATCCAACCATTTCCCAGGAACATCAATGATATACGGACACTTTATAGATGTAGACGAATAAATTTGCTTCTCATCCGGAAATAATTTGCTCTTGCATCAAACGGTGAGTAAACTAATACTCTCTTTCTTATTAGAAACCAGTTTTACTTTAGTTAAATTACTCAGGAAGCATTCATATAACTGAACTGCTCAGCACACCATTCCTAACATTTATTTCTCCATATATATGAACTTTAATTCTTACCAGTGGCTATCAGGAGTTGTCTTGTGGCTTTGTCAACACTTTTTACTACTTTTATACTTTCTTTTATAAGTATTTAAATAAAAAAATCGAAATTTTAACGGAGCAAAATTTATTACATGCTATCACTTCAAAAGCCCAAAAACAAGAGAGAGATTCAGGAAATCAACAATTTAACAACTGAATCCCCAAACAATCTTACACTATCATTATTATGTTCTATTCGCCTACTAAATTATTAATCAAATAAAATTACTAAAAATCTAATACCTAATTCCTTATTTACATTTTAATACAATAGACATTCTTTTAAAATTTGCTAAACTTTTGATGAGTTGTTAATTTTATAATATCTTTTGCCTACTAATTCTTTGTCAAATCAAATTACTAAAAATCTAATACTTAACTCATTATTTACATTTAATACAATAATCATTCTTTTAAAATCTGCTATACTTTAAATGAAATGTTAATTTTATAATATCTTATCTACAATATAATCTAATGTCTTTCTATTTTCAGAATTTTTCATTTGGAAATTAAACTAATAACAAATCACAATATGTCTTGAGAACAAACATTGTCTATTCTAAAAGTAAGTACAAACTTTTTTTATTTCCTTCTATGAGTTCTAATATTTTATACTGAAATTTATGTAAAACTTTACCTTGATGTCTTAACATTTGGTTTTCTTATTTCATTTTATCTTAATTTATTTAAAATCGGTTTTAATTACTAAGGTATCGTAAAATTTATAAACTTTTTTAATATTTACTCTCATTATCTATTTGATACATGATTATTAGAATTTTATATGTTATAGATAAATTATATTATTTTGATTCTTTGAATATCTCTTATATGTACTTGTATATTTTAATTTCTCATTTTGTTTTATTTTTCTTTTTAGGTATTGAGTAGAAGACGATTATAAATTATCCCAAATTTACTACATTTGCACTCTGCCTTGGAATGAGAATATATTTTCCTTTTCTCTATTTTTTTAATTTTCTTTATATTTACTTAATTGAAATAGCATAGTAACTTATATCATCTCAATATATATATATATATATATATATATATATATATATATATATATATATATATATATATAAAACGAACAGAGCGTTTTGTGACAGTCTAAGAATGTCCAAAGATGATACATAAAGTATCTAGTGCCTTACTGTCAAAAGTAATAATTTCAGTTTTGAACTGAAATGGTGTCGGTTAGAAATTTCTAACACTTTAAAAGACACCTTGGATGCTGCGATATAAATATATATATACATATACAAAGGGTGCCAAGTATGCGTACTTGATAAACAAAAACCTTGCGGGAGAATTTAAATTTTAATATAAGAAATTTTAATCAGAGATAAATAAAATTTATATATATTTTTTTATAACTTTACTATAGCCCGCAATACTCTTATCTCAGGGTAGAGTTCAGAACTTTTGAAAATTAATTTTATTTATTTTAATTTTAAATTTGTTCTAAATATAATTACTCTAATTTAATTTGAAATTTTTTTGGAACGTTGCCACGTACTTTTGATGTAATAAATGAATTAAAAGAAATAAAACAATAAATTTAGAAAAAGTATCAATTATTTCAAATAGAATTTCAGCTCCAGTTGAGATCGGTAAGTGGTTTCTCTACTGGCAGATTAGTGCCCAGCTCAGCCGTAGAGGGTAAGTAAACAAATAATCGTGAGTCGCACCACCGATTTCGAACGGTGAAAATCGGAAACCCCTGTTGTTCCAGGCACTGACCTTTCTCACTGGAGATAATTAAATAAAATAAGAATATTAATCAATATCAATTGAATTGCACAATAAGAACGATAAAGTGAGCTAAATAAAACAAAAATATCAAAGTAGACCCTTCTTTAATATAAAAAAAATATAGAGTTTACACTACTGTCAACTCTAGCGCCTTACAATGATATTAACGTGAAAATAACGAGTAAGACTAAATAAAATTATCTGATCACACGCAAGACTTAAAATTAAAATTAAAGTTACGACTTAATCTAAGTTACAATGGCTTATATCTTATCTGGTAATCCAGTTATCAATTTCTTCCAGTCCTTGGCTCCAATTAACTGAGCCTGTACCAAAATGTAGGCCCGAACCAAGAATTAGGACTGCACCAAAATTAAGCCTGCTCCCAAAACAAATTAGGCTTACTTCAACAAACAAGTCCGTACCAAGAATTTAAACCTGTACCAAGGACTTAAGCCCGTACCATAAACTTAGACCTGTACCAAGGACCCTATTGTAATAGCGTTTAATTTCCTCTAGAGTCGTGGTACTCTCATTGATATGAATGTACGAAGGTGTGAACGCTGCTAACTGTACTGATAGATGATTTAAACTGCAATTTGCTGGCTTGAATAGTATTAAATTTACCAACAACTCGCTGACTATATCGTGTTCTTACCACAGAAGATTTCATAAAAATCCGAATCTCGGTTCGTCCAAGGAATCCAAAAATAACAACAGAAACTAATTCCAACAACGATTCCAATGGACAAAATGGTTTAGTTTCAAAAATCCAAAATTAATTGTTACGGATGGTCCGTGATTAAAACTTCAACCCAAAAATCTACTGACTTGCTCCAGAACAACCTTTTCGGTCCAAATCAGATAGCAAAAAGAAAGAACCTTCGTTTCCTTTCGACGAAATATGACACACTCAAAGATGGCCTCTACTACTGTAAAGCCAATAACCGAAGAATTGACAGCCAACAATTTACAAACAACAACGGTAATCGTTTAATGGAATAAGTCATATTATTTATCATAGTAACACCAAAAATCTCGATAGATACTCCATTACTCGTTCGTGTCCAAACTTTAATATATTAGATGCCAATATAACGAAACACCTGACTGTAGACCACAATATGAGTTATATGAACAGAAGGAGAAGTGACAATCACCTGTTTAAGTGACAAAGACATTGATTCAAAAATAAATAAAGCCAATAATTTCTGATCTAAATATAATAACTACACGAATATTCAAGGTAGTATTAACAACGATTGTGGCCAGAATAATAAATAGAAGGTGTTTACCTACAGACAACCGAGATTCAATTTGTTCTCAACATTAAATGGCTCTGTTTAAGGCGAACTTTATAAGGTAAGAAATCAATTATATTACTTCTAGCACAATTATACTTAGAACGGATTTTACCCCGTGACAACGTCTATGGTAGGAATGGTACGAGTGGAGGGGAACATATATTCCTGAGAATGTCTATATAATGGTTACTTTAGATAATTTTTTCTATATACTTACTAATAGTGACAAAAAATAAACTACTTGATTTAAAACTTCATTATTAGTTTTTAATTTAAATGCTTGTTTTTGAAACTTCTAATTTAGTTTAGAAAAGTTGTTGACAGTGTACCCAGATGTCTTGTTTGCTAATTATTTTTACGCTACCCCAACTGATGTAACTGACTCAAACTTCGGGCTCTTGTTTTTAAATTTTTTTATTTTTTATTTATTTTTTTACATTTTCTAACTTCAAGCAAAACATTTTGTCGATGTAAAACCTTTAAAAATAAAACAATAAAAAATTTATTGAAATTAATTAATTTCATTTTAAAAAATAGCAATCGGAATTGCCGAGAGAACTTCAAACTGGCGTATTTATTTTTGGTAATAAATACTTAAAAATTGAAACAAAAAAATTGTAACTATTAAAAAATTGGTGATAGGACACTCGCATTCACCATTTTTTAGAATAAAACATCGAAATAGTATGTCACGGGCTAATTCCTCGTTAGCGATAATTATCTTAATCGGTAATAAATTGAGTACTCACCTCACAAATTGCACCATAATTAAGGGTTAAACAGAGTCATTTAATGTTAAGAACAACTTGAATCTCGGTTGTTTGTAGGTAAACACCCTCTATTTATTATATTCTGACCACAATTGCTACTAATACCACTTTGAATTATCGTCTACTGTTTTTTTTATGGTCAAGCACAAGCACTGCAGGAAAATTCCTTTAAGGCGCTCTGAGAGCGGTGCGTGTGCGAAGAAAGCGATTCACGTTGTTCTTGAATCGTTGAAGGTTATATTCGGTGGGAAATACGGCCTCAGAAAGGCCGTTCCACAAAGAGGATGTCCTCCAGAAGAAAGAGTTCTTAAACAATGATGTTCGAGGAGTTTTAAGTTGAACCACATAGGGATGGACGGAAGTGATTTGTCGTGTATTTCTGCTATGAATTGCTCTAGGTGGAATCAAGCTGGCAATGTCAGTAGAACACTTGCCATGGAAATATTTGTAAAAGAGGGTCAAATCACCAACCTGTCTTCGATGTTGTAAGCTGTCGAGGTTCTTGGTTAGCTCGTGGTCACCGATCAGGCGAATGGCTCTCCTTTGGATGGAATCCAACAACCGAAGGGTATGCTTCGGTGCAGAACTCCAGACATGAGAGCAGTATTCCAGTGATGGTCGAATCTGGGCTTTGTAGAGTGTCAAAAGTTGTTGTGGTGTATACAGCTTTTTGGTACGGAAAAGTACTCCGAGTTTCTGAGAAGCTGTCCTGGCGATTGTTACCACGTGATTATGCCAAGACATATCTCCTCCCAGATTGACACACAGTAAGTTAATAGACGAAGCCAGTGGAATTGCGTGTCCTGCCATGACTATGTCTGGTTCTGCAATGTTAACCTTCTTAGAGAAAACTGCTGCCTGGGTTTTTTTAGCGTTAAATTCGACTTGGTTACTGTCACCCCAAGACAAAATTTCTTCCAGGTCTTTATTGAGTCGTGATACTGCATGCTGTCTGCGAAGATGTGCGTCAGCAGCCGATGTTCGAGAATTCAAAGTAAACGATGAGATAAGTGTGCTGTCGTCAGCAAAGCTATAAATTGGATTTTCTGTCTTCGCTAGAAGGTCGTTAATGTATAGTAAGAAGAGGGTTGGGGATAATATGGACCCCTGAGGAACACCAGCATTGATGGTAAAGGTGTCCGAGAGAAACCCGTCAATCGCCACTTGCAGAGAACGGTCCTGAAGAAAGCTAGAAAGTCATGAACAGAATCGACCGGGCATACCGTAGGATCGCAGTTTACTTAGGAGCCCCTCGTGCCAGACACGATCAAATGCTTTAGAAATGTCCAGTGCAATAGCCCGGGACTCCCCATGATGTTCGACTGCGTTGCTCCAAAGATGGGTGACATATGCTAGGAGGTCTCCTGTTGATCTGGACTTACGAAAGCCGTACTGATGGTCGCTGATAATATTAAGGCCCTCTAGGTACTTTAGAAGTTTACTTATTATATTCAGGTCACAAATTATTGTATTGTTTACTTTAAAATTAACTGTCACTTTCGCTTATAAACAGGTGGTTGTCACTTCTGCTTCTGTTCGTATAACTCGTCATATTGTTGTCTACAGCCAGGTAATTCATTACATTGGCATCCAACTTGGTGAAGGCCACTAGCCAGCGTCCCGATCGGTTAGCTTAAGCTTGAGGGAAGTAACGTCAAAGTCCTTTTTCCGGTAATTGTCATTTTCGTTGTTGAGAACCGACAAGGAGGCATTTTGCATTTGACCATCGACTGAAATCATTCTTAGAGTGTTACCAGAAGATTTTCGGTTTAAGTTTTAAATCACGGTGCATCCATAACAATTAATTTTGGATTTTTGAAACTAAACCTTATTTTCCATTTGAATCGTTGTTGGAGTTAGATTCTGTTGTTATTTTTGGACAGATTCATTGGAAAAAAGCCGCGTGTCGGGATTTTTGTGAAATCTTCTGTGGTAAGTAAACATGTCTTTTATTCATGTGGTTTGTTCAATTCTTATGGTTTTCTCTTTCTTTTTTTTATCTCCGGCGAAATGTAGATAGATCACGGAACAGTCAGCGAATTATTTGGTTAATTCAATACCATTCAGGCCAACGAATTGCGGTTAGAGTGGCAGAATTCCCTAACAGTACAGTTAGCAACGAATACACTATTTCACTCTTTTACCAGCCAGGAGTGTCACGATTTTTAAAGGAAAAGCCCTAATACATTAGGTGAGTTTAAATATTATACTCTTACTATGTTTAATAACGCCATATAGTCACAAATTTTAGTTTTATATCTTGGTTTTACATGTGGTTGTCATTGTGTATCGTATGTGTGCATTATTTTAAGAAACTAGACTATTCTTTCAGCTCCTTTGCGCTATTACTAATTAATTTTATGATTTAGTTTATTGTTATAATTCAGTTATAGCTAGTAAGTCATATGTAAGTTTGTTAAGTGCATTCAAGTCATTAGTTTTGATTAGAAATTGTAAAATTCAGTAATATCAACTTCTAACTTCTATAATTTGTGTAATTCATCTAAATTCATTATTTTTTTTTATTGTTAAGCAAAAATAAGTTTTTTTTTTGTCTAAGTTGTATTAAAATCAGTAAATTAGTATTAATCAATTAACTCAAGGAGCCATGATAATTTGTTTAAGCTTATTGTCAATTCCAAATTACGATTTTAGGGTTCATGGTACGGGCTTAAGTTCTTGGTACGGGCCTATTTGTTTGGAGCAAGCCTTATTTGTTTTTGGAGCAGGCTTGATTTTTGGTACAGGCCTGAATTTTGGCACAGGCTTAGTTAAATTTTGGCCAATTAGTGGTAAAGCCTTTGAAGCCAAGGACTGGAAAAGATTGATAACCGGATTACCAGATAAGTTATAAGCCATTGTAACTTAGATTTAAGTCGTGACTATAGATCTTAATTTTAAGTCTTGCGTATGATCACACTTTTCAGATATATTTATTTTGTTTACTCTTTACTTTCATGTTAATATCATTGTCAGGCGCTAGGGTTGACAGTAGTGTATACTCTTACTTTTTTTTATATTAAAGAAGGGTCTAGTTTGATATTTTCGTTTTATTTAGCTCACTTTATCGTTCTTATTGTGCAATTCAATTAATCTTGATTAATATTCTTAATTTATTCATTATCTCCAGTGAGAAAGGTCAGTGCCTGGAACAACAGGGGTTTCCGATTTTAACCGTTCAAAATCGGTAGCGACTCACTATAATTTGTGTACTTACCCTCTACGGCTGAGCTGGGCACTAATTTGCCAGTATAGTAACCACTTACCGATCTCAACTGGAGTTGTACTTCTATTTGAATTAATTGATAATTTTTCTAAATTTATTGTTTTATTTCTTTTATTACATCAAAAGTACGTGGCAAGTACATTACGTAACGAGTGCGGAAAGCAGGTGATCCCATCACGAGTGCGTTTGTCGCGTGAGTTAAGAATTTATCTGCAAAGCGCGCACTTAATTTCTCGATTGCTACCGTAAGACCAATTCGCTTGCCCAACTCTAACTTCCCCATCGTGGCGCGTCGCGCGATTCATATAGGGCAAACGAAGATTCCAGCCAAGACTAGAAAGCGCCAGGCCACTCCCCTCTCTCCCCGCACCCAAGGTCCGTCGCTTCCTAGAGAAGCCTCGATGGATCTAGATGTTACGCGTGAGTGGGCACTGTGCTCCGCGCTGGACCAGAGGCGCACTGGCCCACGCTGACCATTTCGTTACAATATCATATTGTAACGGGATAACCGTAAAGGAAGGGACCTTAATTTGAAAGATTGTTGTTGACAGTTGATTTTTAGAAGTTTGTAAAAAAATCAACTGACCATTTTAAATAATGTTTCTAGAAAATTCTAGAAACTTCTAAACACACTGACTAGATTAAATAATGTTGTATATAAGGGGATGCAAGGGCAGTTAACGTCAGTTCAAGTTCAAGTATTTACAAGAGGTCATTGTATTGTCAAGTAGTTAGACGTTATCCAGCAGAGTTCAGTGTATCTTAACAATTTTGTAAATAAAATTGTGTAAAAAGCCCCCATAAGTGTTTCAAATTGGTGTCAGGTGTGGGGTGAAGATACAAGAATGCCTGGAAAAAAGATAAATGAACTATTGGTGGCTGAGCTCAGAAGAGAGCTTGAAGAATTAGAGTTGGAAACTACTGGAAGCAAATCCGTATTGTTGAGAAGGCTCCGTGAATACTACGTAAATAATAATTTGGACCCTGGCGCTGTGGAGTTCAAAGACCCAGTTTAAAAAGCAAATTCTGAACTAACTCAACAACTTTCCCGGTTGCAAGAAGAACAAACTCAACAACTTTCCCGGTTGCAAGAAGAACAAACTCAACAACTTTCCCGGCTGCAAGAAGAACAAGCTCAACAACTTTTCCGGCTGCAAGAGGAGCTATCAGGACGCATGACGAGCCAGCAAGAGGAGCTATCCAGTCAGATAAGAAGCCAGCGCGAAGAGGTGTTCCAGCTATCACAACGGATGTCTACCCTACCAGAAAAGTTATCCAGTTCCTTCTCCCAGCAAATATCACATCTTCGTGACGAGCAAAATCAGCAAGTTACCAACTGGAATCAGCAAGTAGACAACTTGAATCAGTAAGTGGACAACATGAATCAGCAAGTGACCAACATGCAAGACGAGCAAAACCAGATCAACCAGCAAATGCAGTCCGAAATAAGAAAACTTCAACAAGAACTGGAAGCTTGTCGCCGAAACCAAATCATCCACCACGGCGACGGAAATGCAGAAAGGAGGGAAACCGGCCACGTAGACGTCGAACGACGAGGAAACGGAGAGGCGGCCCAGGTACGGATGACGATAAAACCCCCGACCTTCGACGGGATGACTTCCTGGTCAAATTACCTGAAACAATTTGACGCAGTGGCCAGAGCGAATGGATGGTCACCCCAAGAGGAGGCATTGTTCCTAACCATGGCTCTGCGAGGCGAGGCTTTAGACGTCCTGCATGTATTGACACCGGATGAGGTTGACAATTTTGAGCTATTGGTAAATCGTCTAGAGATGCGTTATGGTCAAAGTCATCTACAACCGGTATACCGAGTACAGTTGAAAAGCTGGAAGCAGAAAAATGGAGAAACTATCCAGGAGTTCAAAGCTGAAGTGGAAAAAATGGTACGGTTTGCGTATCCAAATGCAGCGGAAGATTTTCTGGAGTGCCTGGCGATCCAAACCTTTACCGATGGTCTTCGAGACGCCGAATTGCAACGGGCTGTACGGTTGGCGAGGCCGAGATCTCTTGTAAACGCCTTGACCATTGCCCTGGAGTTCGATACGGCGACGGAGGCCTCACATGCAGCTGCTCGACTAATGGAAGACACTGGTAACTTCGACCATGCCGTTTATGCCGTCAGAGAAGTCGAAGCGGTAGTGGAGAGGTTAATGAAGTTTTCTTAAAAAAAAAGGCGCCCAGTGAGGTGCTGGAACTGCGGAGAACTAGGCCACATAAGAAATACTTGCCCCCATTGTACCCGAGTGGAGCAGAACGAGGAAAAACTTGCCTTAGTTAAGGTTGTGCCAGAAGACGAGAGCTCTATGCTGGAGGAGCAACAAGAAAACGATTCCGTTCTAAAAAAGATTCGAGAATGGAAGAGAATGGACCGTCGTCCGTTGTGGAGAGAGATATCCTCATCCTCTCCTGCTTTAAAAGCATACTGGTCCCAATGGAACTCTTTAGTTTTGGACGGTGGGCTCGTTAAAAGACTTGTAGAAAATTCCGAGGGCACAGAAACAAGGAAACAAATAGTGGTCCCAAGAAATGCTGTACCGAAAATTTTAAAACAGATGCATAATGATAGTTCTGGAGGACATCTGGGTATCACGAAAACGCTGCAAAAGATCCGAGATAGATTTTACTGGGTAAATTGCACTAATGATGTTAAAGATTGGTGTCGTAAATGCACTACATGTGCTGCCAGTAACGGTCCGCACCGAAAACCGAAGGCGGAAATGCAGCAATACCTGGTTGGAAGTCCTTTTGAAAGAATCGCAGTAGATGTATTGGGGCCACTTCCACAGACCGATGTAGGAAACAAGTACATCTTTGTTGTAATGGACTACTTAACTAAATGGGTTGAAGCATATGCAGTTTCCAATCAGGAAGCCACCACTTTAGCAGATATATTGGTTGAAGAATTCGTAAGCCGATTTGGGGTACCACTAGAATTACATTCAGACCAAGGAAGAAATTTTGAGAGCAAGCTGTTTCAAGAAGTTTGCCAAAGATTAGGCATCCACAAAACGAGAACCACAGCGATGCACCCTCAGTCTGATGGAATGGTGGAACGAATGAACCGGACTATAACCAACTATCTGTCAAAAGTGGTGTCAGATTGTCAGAGAGATTGGGATCGACATATTCCACTATTTCTAATGGCAATTCGATCGGCCATCAACGAATCAACTGGCCAAATGCCTGCGAAGGTCCTGTTCGGTAGAGAAATGAGGCTACCATGTGACTTGGTGTTTGGTTGTAAAGCTGGTGAAGAAATGGCACGTGAACAATATGTCGCCGACCTTCAGAATCGAATGGAGAATATACACAACCTGGTGCGTGGAAAACTACAATTATCTAGTGATCGGATGAAGAGGTACTATGACACACGGACAATGGAAAAGAGTTACCAAGTTGGAGATTTAGTCTGGCTCTATAACCCCCGACGGCGTCGAGGTATTTGTCCCAAATTACAAAAGAACTGGGAAGGTCCTTACACCATCAAGAAGAAGATTAACGATGTCATTTATCGGATCGTGAAACTTCCCAGAGGGAAACCCGTCGTGGTCCATCATGATCGTTTGGCGCCTTACCAGGGAAACCACAGTGGAGATGCGCAGCTCAGGGAGTGTGCGAGATTCCGATGTAGGAAATAACATTCCAGGAGGAATGAATCTAAGGAGGGGGCAGTGTAACGGGATAACCGTAAAGGAAGGGACCTTAATTTGAAATATTGTTGTTGACAGTTGATTTTTAGAAGTTTGTAAAAAAATCAACTGACCATTTTAAATAATGTTTCTAGAAAATTCTAGAAACTTCTAAACACACTGACTAGATTAAATAATGTTGTATATAAGGGGATGCATGGGCAGTTAACGTCAGTTCAAGTTCAAGTATTTACAAGAGGTCATTGTATTGTCAAGTAGTTAGACGTTATCCAGCAGAGTTCAGTGTATTTTAACAATTTTGTAAATAAAATTGTGTAAAAAGCCCCCATAAGTGTTTCAATATCAAAAATTAGCGCTAACATCTTATTTCTTATTTCCTGCGTATAGTTTCAACAATTTTCACCTTTTTCCTAAATTTTTAACATTCCAGATTTTCCCTGTATACGTTGTTTTTTATCACGTTTATAAAATTTCTCACTTTTCCCGTATACATTTGTTAACAGTCGTAGTCCCCTGTAGATTATTGCCTAAACTCGCATTCGGGATGAGTGCTACCTTCTGTTCTTATTATCAAGTTTTTTAAATCCAATTAATTTGTTCTTTTAAGTTAATTTGTGGGCAATCTTCTAATGTAAGGGTGAAATAAGGGTCAAGTGCTCTCACGAATAAAATTGAGTTCTATTCAAGCTTTTTTATTTATTCAGGATTTTTCTTCAGCTCAAAGCCTAGATTTTAACTTTAAACAAGACATTTCAAAGGGCTTAAATGGGATATTCGTATAAAATTCTAAACAGCCCGATGTGCTAATTTTATAAAAACCTTGTGGCAAAACTTTTATATAAAATGGAATGTTGATCCAACCAGACTTTGGTCATACACGTGTTAAAAATTCAACCGCAACTAATTAAAAATATATATATAAAAGCAAAGTTAAAATCGGCATTATGTATCCGTAAAGCCGATGGCAATGGAAGCGATGTCAACGACATACATTTCAGAAAAACTCATTACAAAGTCAAAAAAAAATATATCTACCGGAAGAACGTTATACGATAAAAACAAAGCTGACGGTTAACTCGTTTCATCAAACATAACATCAAACGATGAAATAATTTTACTGCTGACGAGTTATTAGCCAAAGCTCTATGACAAATTGTTCTCGTATGTAACTCGGGAAATTGAGTATCGTCGTTTAAAAATCTGTTCACGAATACTGAATTAATCTAAAATTTAAAAAAAAATAGCAAAATTAAACACACACAATAATTTTTTTTAAATTTAAACAATAAGTTGTAAAATCATGAGTAGGTACATATAACCGCCTAATATGAGAGTCGAGAAAAGCTTCAGATTTATGGACCGCCCGCTGTTCTCGGTAAAATGGATAACGAATTCGTGATCAGCGGTCTCTAAAACCCCTTGGTAAAGCTATTTGGTGTAATTTGTACTGACGAGGCCCAATAGGCCGAAACCGGTCTACAAGTTACGTTGTCCCTTCTAACTGCAAACCAGAATAGTTGGTTTAAATTATCTATTAGATATGCCAACCCCGTTTGACTTTGAAGTGTAATCCAATATCCGTAGGGGCATACAGCCCGGAAAGTAGTTGTTTCTTTGTCACGGGTTAAATTCTCGCAAGTGATAAATATTTAATTTGTAAACATAAGCGTCTTCCTACCTTGAAATTTCCCATTATTAAAGATTTACTTGGGTCGGGAACCGGTTGATCTGGTTCGGTATAGATAATCGCCAGCTATTATTTATTATTCTGGCCATAAATTATTCCTGATATCGCTGGAATTATTTTTAGAAGTATATTTATTAAAATTCCGTTTATGAATCCTTGGGGTTATGTTTTTATTTTCACCCGGCCGAGGTACTAGAGGAATTAGGTAATGTTGAGATTTTTATTGATATCTTGATAAATTATAAGATTAGTCGAATCTAATGACCACTGTTTGTTCGTAAATTGGTAGCTAAAGATCCTATGGTTATTGTCCCTACAGTAGTAGAGGCCACCTCTTATTTCGACGTGTGTCAAATCCCGTGAACGTGATATGGAAGAATCGGCTCTTTCTTTTACCAGCCTTTGTCTTGAATACGTGGCAGTGAGAAGATTTTCTGGGTTTAAGTTGTAATCTCTGTTCATCAGAGACAATTAATTTTGGATTTACGAAATTAAACCTCAGTTTTTCATAACGAATAGTATTGGAGTGAGATTTTCCGTTATTTTGGTGGATTCGTTGGAAAAATTCCTCGTGAAGGGATATTTAGGAAATCTTCTGTGGTGAGTAACACGTTATTTATTCATGTGGTTGTTCGATTCTTATGGTTCTTTCGTTCCCAATGAGTGTAGGTAGCCCATAGAGCAGACAGTAGGGAAATTTTGGTAATTTAAAACCGTTCAGACGGTAAATTGTGGTAGAATTCCGATTGGTGCAATTAGCAACGAGAATACTGTTCCACCCGTTTACCAGCCAGGGGTGTCACGAGTTTAAAGAAATAAAACAACCCTGTCTTAATAGGTGAGTTACTATATTATATTTTTTTTTATATAAGATTAATAACGCCATATATTCGCAATTTTAGTTTTAATATCTTGATTTTACATGTATATTTCTTTGTGTATTGTATGTAGGTTAATTTATGTGAAACTAGACTACTTTTTGCTTATACTTTTACTATTATAAATTAATTTTATGTTAAATTTTGATTTAATTTATTGTTATAATTTTGTCGTGACTAGCAAGTCAAATTTAAGTTTGTTGAGTACATTTAAATCATTAGTTTTGATCATTAATTGTAAATTCAGAGAAGTCAGCTTCTAAATGTGGTATTATTCATTTAAATTCATTTTTATTCTTTCATTGTAGTACAAGTTTAAGTTAATGTGTTCAAATTGTATTAAAGTCAGTAAGTCAATTAACTGAGGAATCATTAAAATTTGTTTGAGCTATTATTAATTCCAAATTACGATTTTAGGGTTCTAGTTACGGGCTTAAGTCCTAGTTATAGGCTGAAATCCTAGTTATAGGCTGAAATCCTAGATACAGGTATAAATCCTAGTTAAGGGTTTAAGTCCTAGTTTTTGGTTGAGTTTTGATTGCTGACCTGATACTTAGTCGAGCTTAAGTTAGTTGTGATTGGTGCAAGCCTATTGGTTCTGGGAACAGGCTTGAATTTGGTACCGGCCTAAATATTGGAGAAGCCTAGGACGACGAGGAATTGTATCTAGATTATCAGATAAGCTAATTAGATTTAAGGCGCAACTATAGTTTTAGTTAAGATCTATTTTTCTTGTTTATATTTTTTTTATATTGCGTGTGATCACACATTTTGGGATAAAATTCTCTTTTAATAATATTCATATATTCTTTTTTTATATAAATATCAATAGCGTTGTCAAGCACGAGGCTTGACAGTTTTGTAATTCTTAATATTTTTATTAAAGAAGGGTCTAGTTGAGATTTTGTTTTATTTAGCTCACTTTATCGTCGCTTTCTTTTATTGTGTAATTCAATTAGAGCTGTTTAATATTCAAAATTTATTTAATTATCTCCAGTGGGTGAAGTAGTGCCTGGAACATCAGGGGTTTCCGATTTTAACCGTACAAATCGGTAGCGCACTCACTTTATTTTGGTACTTACCCTCTACGGCTGAGCTGGGCATAATTTGCCAGTAGAGAAACCACTACCGATCTCAGCTGGAGTTGGATTTAAATTGGAATAAATTGATTAACCTTTTTATTAATTTTTCAAAATTTGATTTTGTTTTTAATTTCATTAAAATACGTGGCATCTTCTTGATTGAACGGTCAATGTCTTTGAAAATTATTTTCAAAAACTTGTAAAGCGTTAGAATAATAATATACTTTGATATCTATTTATAAAACACGAAGCTGCTTACTCAGAGCTAAAATATATAAAAGCCGGAGTGCCACAAGGAAGTGTAGTAAGGCCGGTCTTGCACATTTTATACACAAATGACATTCCAAAGTTAGAATATAATATAATAGCCACATTTCCTGATTATATCAGTAGAAAATACCAGTGAAGAAGCATCTTAAAAACTACAGACGGCTGTAGACCAAATTAACGTCTGAAGAATAAGCTGGAGGATTAGACTGAATGAAACAAAATCAATATATATCAACTTTAAGAATAAGAAGATAGACACCTTTCCACTTAAAAACAAATGTAGATACAGCAAAATATGTTGGGATAACGTTGGATACTAAGCTTCGTTGGAAAGCACATATCAAGAAAAAATGGAAGAACTTAGGATAAAATACAACAAGATCTATTGGCTGATTGGAAATTTGTATAATAAGCTCCTGATATAAGCAAATGATACAAACAGCTTGGACCTATGGTATCCAGTTAAGGAGATGCACGAGATAAAGTAAAATTTTCAAAAAAAAGTGCTGAGAAAGATCGATCTTCACCGAAACATGAAGATGAATACTGTAGATAAAGCCATTCAAAAGATTGCAAGTATTCATGACTAAAGGCTCCATCATCACATCAACGACGTGGCGATCCATCTCGTTGATAATTCTGGATAGTGAGAAGACTCAAGAATGTGTAAATATTGTCACATACGATAATAGGGTAGTTTAATTGTTTTATATTTCATTGTATTATTTTGTATTGTAATCATCCAGGTCAAAGTCAGTACGTTAGATTTCAAGGCGACCTTATATAGTTTAATTCTTATTCTCACGTAGCGTATGAATTGACTATAAAAGAGCGTCGTTAAGGTCGCACTCGAGGAGTTCGGAGTCTGAGGTTGTCTGTAAGGGTCACCCTCTGGGGTGTCCCTAAAACAGACTCTTGGGTCTGGGCCGTTGTAACTCTTGACTTATTTTCATAAGTATTGTATTTAGTTATTCGTTATTTATTGTTTGTTTCTTGTTAATATGTTTGTTGTTGGTTTCCTGTTGTTTATCTCATCTTCCCCTTGGTTAGTTTTCTGCCTTCAGCAGGATGTCTAACCAGGGGGTAGATAACCACGACCTGGGTGG
The DNA here is from genome assembly GCA_964028335.1 of Altica lythri. Classification (NCBI taxonomy): domain Eukaryota; kingdom Metazoa; phylum Arthropoda; class Insecta; order Coleoptera; family Chrysomelidae; genus Altica; species Altica lythri. The sequence continues at coordinate 7,734,503 of OZ034809.1, forward strand.
GAAGTAATATCTCCTCTGACGTTTCTAGCTCTAAATAGTTATTTATTGGGTCGAAATAGCGACCTTCACCGAAACTTGAAGATAGATACTGTAGATAAAGCCATTAAAAAGTTTTCAAGTACTTACTCATCATCAACTCAACGTCGAGGCAATACAGCTACAAATTATAATAATAAACAAAATATATTTTGGAGAGAGACACCAGGAAGTGACTAAACAAACTTTGACTATGATATAGAGGTTACTATACACGTACATTAAAAATTCGTGTGTTTATGCCTTAATGGTTTTATATATTAACCACAGATAATAGAAACGTGCCGTCAATAGTCTGCTCCACTGGCATCCTATCACAAAATCAAAATGTAAACAACACACTTCATTAGTCGAGAGATGATCTCCAGGTTATAGTGTTTATGGACAAACAGAGTCGACCGGTGTCACGTATGAGTCCAGAGAGTTCTGATTGCTTTTAACTCTATAAATGTAGCCGGCGACGGCGTCCAACATTCGTCACCACCGAGACGTGACATAGCACCGTCGCCCTGAACAACCAGTGACGCTTCACACAGATTTTTCAATTTATTTCTTTACACTGTTTTCCAATACAACAAAGAAACAGGTCTAAAAATCCTAAAGTTAATTAATAAATATAAGTAGAGTTCGCTGGCTGTTACTGGTATGAGCTTTAGTAATCATCAGGATTGATGATGCCAGTAGTCTTCGTCGTAGGTCTGGTGTTAGTGTAACTTTGCGAGAAACTTTCGAGTAGAAATACTGGAAAAGGACTCATGGAAGAATGGCCTCCCCATCCAAAGGGAGTCCATCTGGTATACCGATGGCTCAAAGACTCAGAAGGGCACAGGGTCAGGTATTTATAGTAGAGGACACAGGACAGAAGTCCAACTAAGTCTAGGTGCGTATGCCACAGTGTTTCAGGCTGAAGTAATGGCCATACAACACTGTGCAACAGAGATCGTAAGTCAGGGTATAACGGGTAAAACCGTAGTCATATACTCGGACAGCCAAGCAGCTCTAAAGGCGATAGTCTCAGCACAAATAAACTCACAGCTGGTGTGGGACTGCGTTGGGGCCCTGACACATGCCGCTAGTCAAAATTCTCTGACACTGGCATGGATACCAGGACTCTCAGGGTTTCGGGGCAATGAGAAGGCTGATGAATTGGCCCGTGCGGGAGCTAACACTCCAATGATTGGCCCGGAACCATTCGGCGGAGTTGCTAATACATTCAGAAAGGCAGCCATTGAGAAATGGAGGCTAGAAAAGGCCCAGGAGTGGTGGGAAAAATCACCGGGCAAGCGACAAGCCAACGTCTTCATAAAGGGGCGAAGTTTACTGCAGAGCTGCTATCACAAAGGCGAAATGATGTCAGAATGATTGTCAGTCTCTTGACAGGGCATTGTAGGCTCAGAAAACACATGAGTCAGCTAAACTTAGCAGATGAAGACATTTGTCGATACTGCCAAGAGGAAGAGGAAACTGCATTTCATGTCCTATGCCAATGTGAAGGTCTTGCAAGGACGCGCTATCTATTACTGGGAGAGGAGAAACCGGCTGCTCCAAGTTATGCGGAGTGACCACTGTCAAGGCTATTAAGTCTCATTAAGAGGGCAGAGCTGAAAAAGGTGCTCTAATCCTATTCCACAGATAATGGATGTTCACAATAGATCTGCAAAGGTCGCAGTGATATAGGCTAACAGCCAACCCAAAAAATATCTATCTATCTATCTAGTGTAACAGAGACTATTCAAATAGCAGACTTTCTGGGTATTTAAGAAAGTGGTGTTACAGGTCCCGGTGGATGAGCTTTTCGGAAGAATTGGATGAGAGTTGTGCTCTTTGACGTTCGTGTTATAAAATCTTGTTACCCTGATGAATGAGCGTCGTTGATAGTATTTAAGAATTGCTGTCAACTGCGCCACCTTACAGTGGCGTCTTAGTACTTGTTTGGCTCGTTTAAATATAGAAGGTATGAACTGCGCCACCTTACGGTGGCGTCATTGTACACTATACACTTAGCAGGCTAGGCTTTCTACGAGTCTGTGGAAGTGGTGTGCCACAGATGCCGATGGAACAGTTTTATCGAAGAATTGGCTGAAGATTGTGCTCTTTGACGTTCAGGTCATCGGAGCTTCTGAATCGAGACCGTCTTGTAAGGGTATGAGCGCCGTTGATTGCGTAAAAAGAATAAGAAGAATAGAGTAGATATAGAGGAGGAGTGTGGTGTTGATGAGAGTGTTGGACGTTGTAGGACTTTTCAGAGAGTGGATAAGAAGGCAAACTCCTTCGCTTATATCAAGAATATTTTTGTGTGCTGGATGTTGTCGGACCAAGAATAGTTTCTTTTTGATCTTGGGTTGACCTGCCCACAATTTTTGTTTGTCTGTCTAGTGTTTCTATCTGGTCTAATTGTAAATAAGTGTCAATTTTGTGGGAAATCTTGTTCATTGTCGGACATATTGCAATACTCTCAATTACAAAAGGATAAGCCACGATTTGTTATAGAAATAAATTTCACGTTAACGAAACAGGTCTAAAAATCCTAAAGTTAATTAATAAATATAAGTAGAGTTCGCTGGCTGTTACTGGTATGAGCTTTAGTAATCATCAGGATTGATGATGCCAGTAGTCTTCGTCGTAGGTCTGGTGTTAGTGTAACTTTGCGAGAAACTTTCGAGTAGAAATACTGGAAAAGGACTCATGGAAGAATGGCCTCCCCATCCAAAGGGAGTCCATCTGGTATACCGATGGCTCAAAGACTCAGAAGGGCACAGGGTCAGGTATTTATAGTAGAGGACACAGGACAGAAGTCCAACTAAGTCTAGGTGCGTATGCCACAGTGTTTCAGGCTGAAGTAATGGCCATACAACACTGTGCAACAGAGATCGTAAGTCAGGGTATAACGGGTAAAACCGTAGTCATATACTCGGACAGCCAAGCAGCTCTAAAGGCGATAGTCTCAGCACAAATAAACTCACAGCTGGTGTGGGACTGCGTTGGGGCCCTGACACATGCCGCTAGTCAAAATTCTCTGACACTGGCATGGATACCAGGACTCTCAGGGTTTCGGGGCAATGAGAAGGCTGATGAATTGGCCCGTGCGGGAGCTAACACTCCAATGATTGGCCCGGAACCATTCGGCGGAGTTGCTAATACATTCAGAAAGGCAGCCATTGAGAAATGGAGGCTAGAAAAGGCCCAGGAGTGGTGGGAAAAATCACCGGGCAAGCGACAAGCCAACGTCTTCATAAAGGGGCGAAGTTTACTGCAGAGCTGCTATCACAAAGGCGAAATGATGTCAGAATGATTGTCAGTCTCTTGACAGGGCATTGTAGGCTCAGAAAACACATGAGTCAGCTAAACTTAGCAGATGAAGACATTTGTCGATACTGCCAAGAGGAAGAGGAAACTGCATTTCATGTCCTATGCCAATGTGAAGGTCTTGCAAGGACGCGCTATCTATTACTGGGAGAGGAGAAACCGGCTGCTCCAAGTTATGCGGAGTGACCACTGTCAAGGCTATTAAGTCTCATTAAGAGGGCAGAGCTGAAAAAGGTGCTCTAATCCTATTCCACAGATAATGGATGTTCACAATAGATCTGCAAAGGTCGCAGTGATATAGGCTAACAGCCAACCCAAAAAATATCTATCTATCTATCTAGTGTAACAGAGACTATTCAAATAGCAGACTTTCTGGGTATTTAAGAAAGTGGTGTTACAGGTCCCGGTGGATGAGCTTTTCGGAAGAATTGGATGAGAGTTGTGCTCTTTGACGTTCGTGTTATAAAATCTTGTTACCCTGATGAATGAGCGTCGTTGATAGTATTTAAGAATTGCTGTCAACTGCGCCACCTTACAGTGGCGTCTTAGTACTTGTTTGGCTCGTTTAAATATAGAAGGTATGAACTGCGCCACCTTACGGTGGCGTCATTGTACACTATACACTTAGCAGGCTAGGCTTTCTACGAGTCTGTGGAAGTGGTGTGCCACAGATGCCGATGGAACAGTTTTATCGAAGAATTGGCTGAAGATTGTGCTCTTTGACGTTCAGGTCATCGGAGCTTCTGAATCGAGACCGTCTTGTAAGGGTATGAGCGCCGTTGATTGCGTAAAAAGAATAAGAAGAATAGAGTAGATATAGAGGAGGAGTGTGGTGTTGATGAGAGTGTTGGACGTTGTAGGACTTTTCAGAGAGTGGATAAGAAGGCAAACTCCTTCGCTTATATCAAGAATATTTTTGTGTGCTGGATGTTGTCGGACCAAGAATAGTTTCTTTTTGATCTTGGGTTGACCTGCCCACAATTTTTGTTTGTCTGTCTAGTGTTTCTATCTGGTCTAATTGTAAATAAGTGTCAATTTTGTGGGAAATCTTGTTCATTGTCGGACATATTGCAATACTCTCAATTACAAAAGGATAAGCCACGATTTGTTATAGAAATAAATTTCACGTTAACGATAACTGGAAGGAAGATTTGTCTGAAATTAATGTTTCTCGAAGAAAAATCTTTTTCTCTTGAGAAAAATGAAGTACTTTCCTCGTTGGTATGTAATACTTGAAGAACATTGTATAGACCAAGTAATTCTGTTTTCTGCCACGCCCTAGTTACGACTTTGCCGCAGAATATAACTCGTTATGAATGGTTTCATATTCGAAAATATATATCATTATTCGTCCGCCTTTGGCGAACCGGAGCCAGTCATCAAGAGCTTTTGTACTTTGAATGATAGCGGATAGTTTATTCCAGAAAGAGCCATCTATCATTCGCTAATTATCTTGAATGGGCCCTAATTTCAAGTGGGGCCTCTCTACCGATATGATGCCGCATTTACGCATATTTACTCGATGACCGTCATTATAATTTGTTTGGTTTGTGTTAGAGGAGTTGAATCGGATTGGCTGCGCCCTCTTTGGTGTGTCGCCAACGTCGCAGAAATGATGATTACTGAACATACTCAAAGCGAGCGTTATAATTGTGTAAACAAATGGATGGACGTCGTTCTTGTGGAAATTCCCTCTGTTCGCATACATCCTCTAGGATATTGAGTATTTTTATTACAAATACTTATAAAAAAAAATCGTTTCAAATGAGTGAATTTAACAACGTTCCGATATTAACTTGAATAAATATTCAGTTACGCTTTGAAAATGTATTTTATAACGTAAAAACGATTCACTTTATTCGTATGAATACTCTGAAAAAGTATTCAATATAGTCTTTCAATAATTTTATAAAAGAACTTCGAAAATAGACACAAAAACAAGAAAAATCGAGAACATAATTCAAAAATCATCTTCGACAACGCGCTAAGAAATGTCCTGAAACTAATCGTTTCATCTTCATCAGCTGGGTAAGACAAATTTAAGCAAATGATGTGGACACTACTGGTTGAAGAATTTTTGGTCTGTAATTCTGTGGAAACGTTGGATTTTTTCCAGATTTTCTCAGCACTATTACGTCTGCATGTTTCCATCTCTTTGGGAAGTACCGTAGTCTCTTGATTCCGTTTCTTATCGTCGTTATGAACACTATTGATTTCTACGGTAGGTTTTTTAGTGTTCGGTTTGTTATTTCATCGTGTCCTGGTGCTTTTCTTATCTTAAGTCTTTTAATGATGTTTCCCATTTACTTCTGGGATGGTGTAGGGCAGATTTTCTTCTTGGTGTTGATAAACTACTTCTTCCAGTTCTTCTTTGGAGTCAAGATCTAGATCCATTCATGTTATGATCTTTCCAACTACTCCTGGGCTGGTGTAGGGCAGATTTTCTTCATCTTCTTAATGGTGTTGATAAACTGCATCTTCCAGTTCTTCTTCGGAGTCTAGATCCATTCATGCCATGATGTTTTCAACTACTTTTGGGCTGGTGTAGGGCAGATTTTCTTCGTCTTCTTCTTGGTGTTGATAAACTGCTTCTTACAGTTCTTCTTCGGAGTTTAGGTCCATTTATGCCATAATGTTTGCAACTAGATCTGGGCTGGTGTAGGGCACATTTTCTTCATCTTCTTTTTGGTGTTGATAAACTGATTCTTTCAGTTCTTCTTCGGAGTCTAGATCCATTCATGCCATGATGTTTTCAACTACTTTTGGGCTGGTGTAGGGCAGATTTTCTTCGTCTTCTTCTTGGTGTTGATAAACTGCTTCTTACAGTTCTTCTTCGGAGTTTAGGTCCATTTATGCCATAATGTTTCCAACTAGATCTGGGCTGGTGTAGGGCAGATTTTCTTAATCTTCTTTTTGGTGTTGATAAACTGATTCTTTTAGTTCTTCTTCGGAGTCTAGGTCCATTCATGCCATGATGTTTCCAATTACTTCTGGGCTGGTGTAGGGCAGATTTTCTTCATCCTCTTCTTGGTGTTGATAAACTGCTTCTTCCAGTTCTTCTTCGGAGTCTAGGTCTATTTATGCCATGATGTTTCCAACTACTTCTGGGCTGGTGTAGGGCAGATTTTCTTCAACTTCTTCTTGGTGTTGATAAACTGCTTCTTCCAGTTCTTCTTCAGAGTCTAGGTCCATTCATGCCATGATGTTTCCAACTACTTCTGGGCTGGTGTAAGGCAGATTTTCTTCTTCTTCTTCTTGGTGTCTGAGTTGATAAACTGCTTCTTGTAGTTCTTCTTCGGAATCTAGGTCCATAATGCCTAGTATGGGTTAATCATAGTAACTGATCTGGTGGTACGCAGTCGATCAAAACGCGTAAGCGATGCCCTCTTGTGCGTTAATTTAAAACTGCTCTACCGATGCTTCCTCATGTGCTGCCTTTGATTTTTTCCAGATTTTCTCAGCACTATTACGTCTGCATGTTTCCATCTCTTTGGGAAGTGTCATAGTTTCATGATTCCGTTTCTTATCGTCGTTATGAACATTATTGCTTTCTACGGCATGTCCTATAGTGTTCGGTTTGTTATTTTATCGTGTCCTGGTGCTTTTCTGTAGTCTCTTAATGATCTTTACAATTACTTCAGGGCTGGTGTAGGGCAGATTTTCTTCATCTTCTTCTTGGTGTTGATAAACTGCTTCTTCCAGTTCTTCTTCGGAGTCTAGATCCATTCATGCCATGATGTTTCCAACTACTTCTGGGCTGGTGTAGGGCAGATTTTCTTCATCTTCTTCTTGGTGTTGATAAACTGCTTCTTCCAGTTCTTCTTCGGAGTCTAGGTCCATTCCTGCCATGATGTTTCCAACTATTTCTGAGCTGGTGTAGGGCAGATTTTCTTCATCTTCATCTTGGTGTTGATAAACCACTTCTTCCAGTTCTTGTTAGGAGTCTAAGTCCATTCATGCCATGTTGTTTCCAACTACTTCTGGGCTGGTGTAGGGCAGGTTTTCTTCATCTTCATTTTGGTGTTGATAAACTGTTTCTTACAGTTCGTCTTCGGAGTCTACGTCCATTCATGCCATCATGTTTCCAACTACTTCTGGGCTGGTGTAGGGCAGATTTTCTTCATCTTCTTCTTGGTGTTGATAAACTGCTTCTTCCAGTTCTTCTTCGAAGTCTAGGTCCATTCGTGCCATGATGTTTCCAACTACTTCTGTTGTGGTCTAGGGCAGATTTTTTTCATCTTCTTCTTTCAACTACTTCTGGGCTGGTGTAGGGCAGATTTTCTTCATCTTCTTCTTGGTGTTAATAAACTGCTTCTTTCAGTTCTTCTACGGAGTCTAGGTCCATTCATGCCATAATGTGTCCAACTAGATCTGGGCTGGTGTAGGGCAGCTTTTCTTCATCTTCTTCTTGGTGTTGGTAAACTGCTACTTTCAGTTCTTCTTCGGAGTCAAGGTCCATTCATGCCATGATGTATCCAACTACTTCTAGGCTGGAGTAGGGCATTTTTTTCATCTTCTTCTTGGTGTTCTTCCAGTTCTTCTTCGGAGTCAAGGTCCATTCATGCCATGATTTTTCTAACTACTTCTGGGCAAGTATAGGGCAGATTTTCTTCATCTTCTTTTTGGTGTTGATAAACTGTTTCTTCCAGTTCTTCTTCGGAGTCTAGGTTCATTCATGCCATGATGTTTTCAAATACTTCTGGGCTGGTGTAAGGCAGATTTTCTTCGTCTTCTTCTTGGTGTTGATAAACTGCTTTTTCCAGTTCTTCTTCGGTGTCTAGGGCCATTCATGTCATGATATTTCCAACTACTTCTGGGCTGGCGTAGGGCAGATTTTCTTCATCTTCTTCTTGGTGTTGATAAACTGGTTCTACCAGTTCTTCTTCGGAGTGTAGGTCCATTCATGCCATGATGTTTCCAACTATATCTGGGCTGGTGTAGGGCACATTTTCTTCATCTTTTTTTTATGTTGATAAACTGCTTCTTCCAGTTCTTTTTCGGAGTCTAGGTCCATTTATGCCATGATGTTTCCAACTACTTCTGGGCTGGAGTAGGGCAGTTTTTTTTTCATCTTCTTCTTGGTGTTGATAAACTGTTTCTTCCAGTTCTTCCCCGGAGTCTAGGTCCATTTATGCCATAATGTTTCCAACTACTTCTAAGCTGGTGTATAACAGATTTTCTTCATCTTCTTCTTGGTGTTGATAAACTGCTTCTTCCAGTTCTTCTTCGGAGTCTAGATCCATTCATGCCATGATGTTTCCAACTACTTTTGGCCTGGTGTAGAGCAGATTTTCTTCATCTTCTTCTTGGTGTTGATAAACTGCTTCTTCCAGTTCTTCTTCGGAGTCTAGGTTCATTCATGCCATGATGTATCCAACTACTTCTGGGCTGGTGTAGGGCAGATTTTCTTCATCTTCTTCTTGGTGTTGATAAACTGCTTCTTCGGAATCTAGGTCCATTCATGCCATAATGTTTCCAACTACTTTTGGGCTGTTTTAGGGCAGTTTTTGATCATCTTCTTCTTGGTGTTGATAAACTGCTTCTTGGGAATCTAGGTCCATTCATGCTATAATGTTTCCAACTACTTTTGGGCTGTTGTAGGGCAGATTTTCATCATCTTCTTCTTGGTGTTGATCAACTGCTTCTTCCAGTTCTTCTTAGGAGTCTGGGTCCATTTATGTCATGATGTTTCCAACTACGTCCGGGCTAGTGTAGGGCAGATTTTCTTCATCTTCTTCTTGGTGTTGACACTGTTTCTTCCAGTTTTTCTCCGGAGTCTAGGTCCAGTCATGCCTACTGTGTGTTAATCATACTACTTGATCTGGTGACGATACACAGTCGGTCAAAACGCGTAATTCTTTTATAGGTACCTATATTTTGCTTATTTGCCTCTCTAATTTTGTAATTGATCATAGATAATTTTTCTTATTTATCTATGCCTTCTTTCGTAATGTAAACACTTCTATAACCGAAGGTATTGCTAGAATAGGATATATTAATTCGTAAAGTTAAAACTTCATTTCCCCAATGCCGTTTATTCCACTCACTTAGGCATAATATTATTAGATTTGTGAATTTTCAACAAGAACAAATTGAATCTTTTGTAATAGCATCAACAGTTTCGAAATGGTCTCGGAATTTTAATCTTTTTGTCGTCAGGACTTGACACTGTGTCGCTTCTCTTTTAATAGATGAAATGGACGGATTCGAATAAAGTATAACGGCCTATAGGGATTTTCGGGAGGGTAGACTATTAATTAGTTAGGATTACGTTTTTGACTCTTTTGATGTTTCATTTTGTTATTTTTTTAACAGTATTTGTTTATTAAAAACAAATTTAATATAATCTATATAAAGTCTGTTTATGAAGGAAGCGAATTCAATATTATTGCAAGCTTCGTAAACCAGAAAATTAACAATAATACGAGGGTTGTCTTTTTTTAACTTCGCATATAGTCGCTTCAAAGGCGCAACCAATAAAATCTACATTTTGTCGTCAGGGCATGGTTTCAACTTTAACCAAAAGACCATTTCCTATATATTATCAATGTTGCTCCAGAATCAGTGACGAATCCAGGCTAGACAGACAGACAGACATACAGACAGTGTCACGGGCTAAATTTGCTCTAAGAATAATAGTTTCTAAAAGATAACATTAGTATCTACTTATTGTACGATTGCATCAGAATTAGGGTTAAACGGTAGCATTCAGAATTAAAAACAAGTTGATTCTTGGTTTTTCGTAGGTAATAACCGTCTATTTATTATATTCTGGCCACAAATTGTTACTAATACTATATTGAATCACCGTCTATTTATTATATTCAGGTCACAAATTATTGTTGTTATGTTTACTTTAAATTTACTGTCACTTTCGCTTATAAACAGCTGACTGACTAACTTTTCTGTTTTTGTAACCCGTCATGTTGTCTGCAGCCAGGTGGTTCATTATATTGACATCTGACTTGTCTAAGGCAGGGTAGCCAGGGGGTTCATTACATTGGCATCTAATTTGGCAAAGGCCAGTGAGTTTAGTTAAAAGTAGCTGAGTTAGAGACCATTTTCCGGTGTGCGTGTCATTTTCGTTGTTGAGAACGGTCAAGCACGCCCATTTTGGTTTTGATCGTAGACTGAAGCCATTGTTTGAGAGTGTCAGAAGATTTTCCGGGTTAAGTTTTAAATTACAGTGCATCTGTATCAATTGATTTTGGATTTTTGAAACTAAACCTTATTATCCATTCGAATCGTTGTTGGAGTTAGATTCTGTTGTTATTTTTGGAGTAATTCGATGGATAACCGCGTGTCGGGATTTTTATGAAATCTTCTGTGGGTAAGTGAACATGTCTTTTATTCATGTGGCTTGTCCAATTCTTATGGTTTTCTCTTTTATCTCCGGCGAAATGTAGATGAGATAACGATACAGTCAGCGAGTTGTTTGGTTAATTCAATACTATTCAGGCCGGCGAATTGCAGTTTAGAGTGGCGGTGTTTAAATCACCTATCATTACAGTTAGCAACGTTCACGTTCACAATGTTGAATGAAGACAATATAGACGCCTTGGTAAATCTCTTTAATGACATTTATGGGTCCGGTCAAATTCCACAGGATTGGCTTCAATCAATCTTTGTACCAATCCCAAAAAAGCCAAACGCTAATAGTTGCGACCAATTCCGAATGATCAGCTTACTGAGCCAGGTCCTAAAACTCTTCTTAAGGATAATTCATACAAGAATATACAACAGATGTGAGAGAGACATTAGCCCCACACAGTTCGGTTTCAGACAGGTTTTGGTACAAGAGAAACACTTTATAGCTTAACTGTCCTATTCAGAAATGCAGAGATCAGCAAAAAGATGTCTTTCTATGCTTTATAGACTACCAGAAAGCGTTCGACTGTGTTAAACATTCAGAATTAACAAGATTGCTCCAAGAACGTTCGATAGATAATAATGATCTTAACATCATAAAGAACGTTTACATGAATCAGGTAGCATCCGTGAGAGTAGAACAGGAATTTACATCATATTTCCCAATCGAAAAAGGTGTACGACAGGGCTGTGTTCTGTCCCCCCTCCTTTTTAATCTTTACTCGGAAACGATTTTCGATAGAGCCTTAAGTGACATTGAAGATGGAATCAAAATCAACGGACAGACTGTTAACAACCTTCGCTATGCTGATGATACAGTCATAATAGCCGACAGCCAAGAAGCGCTACAACGACTAATAAATAGAATAAACACTGAAGGAGAACGACTGGGATTGAAGATTAATATAGACAAAACGAAGGTAATGGTGGTTAGTAGAACACGAAATATGCAATTAAATATAAGAGTAAAAAATAAGAACATCCAAAAGGTCTCCAAGTTCAGATATCTCGGTAGTTGGATAGCTGAAGATCTAGATCCAGATCTAGAGATACGTAGCAGGATTGAACAAGCCAGAACAGCATTAACTAATATGAGAGCCTCGCTAAGCAACAGTGGCCTAAACTTAACGCTTCGGTGTAGAAACCTGGACCATAAAGGCCAACGGGATAAAGCGATTGGAGGCCTTTGAAATGTGGGTATTTAGAAGATTACTTAAAATTCCCTGGACTGATCACACAACAAATGTTGAAGTATTAAATCGAATGGGCCGAGAAAGAGAGTTGTTCCCAATAATAAAAAGAAGAAAAACTGCTTATCTGGGGCATATATTTCGAAATTCCAAGTACCAGTTCTTAAAGCTTATAATGGAAGGAAAGATAGAAGGAAAACGGGGCATCAGAAGAAAAAAACACTCATGGCTTAAAAACATCAGGGATTGGACAAACCTCGATGCCCATGCACTCTTTAGAGCCACACAAGATCGAGAGGAGTTTGCCAGAATTGTCGCCAACATCCACTAATTGGATTAGGCACCTTAAGAAGAAGAACGTTCACGTCTACGCACATTCATACCAGTTGAGAGTGCCACGATTCTAGAGAAAATAAACCCTATTACAATAGGTGAGTTATAATGTTATATTTTATTACAATTAATAACGCCATATAGTCGCAATTTTAATTTTTATATCTTGATTTTTACCTGTGTTGTTCACTGTGTATTATATGTTGATTATTATTTTAAGAAACTAGACTACTCTTTCAGCTCCTTTGCGCTATTGCAAGACAATTTTCTTTTGTTAAACTTTAATTTAGTTTATTGCTTTATTGCTGTAATCCAGTTATGACTAGGAACTCATATTTAAGTTGTTAAGTGCATTCCAGTAAATAGTTCGATTAGAAATTGTAAAATCCAGAAATGTCAGCTCCTAACTTCTGAAATTTGTGTAATTCATCTAAATTCAGTATTAAATTAATTAATTAATTAATTGTTAATTCCAAATTACGATTTTAGGGTTCTTGGTACGGGCTGAAATCCTTGGTACGGGCCTAAGTTTTTGGAACAGGCCTAATTTTTGGTACGGGCCTAGATAATTTGGTTCAGGCCAGTTAGTTGTGAAGCATTTGAAGCCAAGGATTATGGGATTACCAGATAAGCTATAAGCCATTGTACCTTGTAGATTTAAGTCGTTCATTGTAGATTTTAATTTTAAGTCGTGCGTGTGATCACACCTCTCAGATAATCTTTTTTCTTTACTTTCATATTTATACCATTGTTCTGCGCTAGTGTAAAGAACTTGTAATTTAGATTAACCTCAGTAATTTTGGATCATTAAAGGAGGGTCTAGTTTTGAAGATATTTTGTTTTATTTAGCTCACTTTAACGTTCTTATACGTGCAATTCAATTAATCTTGATTAAGATTCTTAATTTATTTAATTATCTCCAATGAGATAGGTCAGTGCCTGGGACAACAGGGGTTTCCGATTTTAACCGTTCAAATCGGTGGCGCGACTCACTCTTATTTTTGTACTTACCCTTTACGGCTGTGCTGGGCACTAATTTGCCAGTAGAGAAACCACTTACCGATCTCAGCTGGAGTTGAACTTCTACTTGAAGAACTTGATTAATTTTTCAAAATTTATTGTTTTATTTTTATTTTTTTATTTATATATCAAATTAACATTTGATAAACACATAAACGCAATTCTACCATAAATAGCGCTTAATTAACAAGTTTCAACTTAATAACAAACTAATTGCATGTCCCCCCCCCAAATAGAATCAATAAACAAATCCCTAAAAACTCGTAATATATTGCTATACGGCCAGCGGGTATTATTTAGAATATGTTTTCAAAAGAAAATGATTAAATCAGTTGATCACGTCAACTCATGTACAACAACATAACATTAATCATTTTACAAAAACGAAAACGCTAATAACATGCTCGTACATGGATTTGCATTGACAAAATATTAATTTTGCGTTTGTTAAAGTAAACATTTAGGCCGTATCTATGACATGTGCAAAAATATTCGATTATAAATATTGATGTTGAATGAATTTTATAAGCTTGCTTTTACAGATTTTATGTTCAGTCATGATGCAATTGAATTTTTGGATGTTTTGCTTTTCGACGATTTTTTAGAATAATAAATATATATTAATAAACTAATGCTATAAATAATTCTATCTTCAGCAGTTTTAACATTAGATTAAACCATACTCTACTCTATCTATCTATCTATAATAATAATATTATCAGCGACCATCAGTACGGCTTTCGTAAGTCCAGATCAACAGGAGACCTCCTAGCATATGTCACCCATCTTTGGAGCAACGCAGTCGAACATCATGGGGAGTCCCGGGCTATTGCACTAGACATTTCTAAAGCATTTGATCGTGTCTGGCACGAGGGGCTCCTAAGTAAACTGCGATCCTACGGTATGCCCGGTCGATTCTGTTCATGGCTTTCTAGCTTTCTTCAGGACCGTTCTCTGCAAGTGGCGATTGACGGGTTTCTCTCGGACACCTTTACCATCAATGCTGGTGTTCCTCAAGGGTCCATATTATCCCCAACCCTCTTCTTACTATACATTAACGACCTTCTAGCGAAGACAGAAAATCCAATTTATAGCTTTGCTGACGACAGCACACTTATCTCATCGTTTACTTTGAATTCTCGAACATCGGCTGCTGACGCACATCTTCGCAGACAGCATGAAGTATCACGACTCAATAAAGACCTGGAAGAAATTTTGTCTTGGGGTGACAGTAACCAAGTCGAATTTAACGCTAAAAAAACCCAGGCAGCAGTTTTCTCTAAGAAGGTTAACATTGCAGAACCAGATATAGTCATGGCAGGACACGCAATTCCACTGGCTTCCTCTATTAACTTACTGGGTGTCAATCTGGGAGGAGATATGTCTTGGCATAATCACGTGGTAACAATCGCCAGGACAGCTTCTCAGAAACTCGGTGTACTTTTCCGTACCAAAAAGCTGTATACACCACAACAACTTTTGACACTCTACAAAGCCCAGATTCGACCATCACTGGAATACTGCTCTCATGTCTGGAGTTCTGCACCGAAGCATACCCTTCGGTTGTTGGATTCCATCCAAAGGAGGGCCATTCGCCTGATCGGTGACCACGAGCTAACCAAGAACCTCGACAGCTTAGAACATCGAAGACTGGTTGGTGATTTGACCCTCTTTTACAAAAATATTTCCATGGCAAGTGTTCTACTGACATTGCCCGCTTGATTCCACCTAGAGCAATTCATAGCAGAAATACACGACAAACCACTTCCGCCCATCCCTATGTGGTTCAACTTAATACTCCTCGAACATCATTGTTTAAGAACTCTTTCTTCTGGAGGACATCCTCTTTGTGGAACGGCCTTTCTGAGGCCGTATTTCCCACCGAATATAACCTTCAACGATTCAAGAACAACGTGAATCGCTTTCTTCGCACACGCACCGCTCTCAGAGCGCCTTAAAGGAATTTTCCTGTAGTGCTTGTGCTTGACCATAAAAAAAAAAAAAAAAAAAAAAAAAAAAAAAAAAAAAAAAAAAAAAAAAAAAAAAAAAAAAACTGTATATGTTAAATTTTAACGTTATCACCCTAACACATCGGTCAGCGCTCTGGAGCCGAAAACGGTGTTTTGGTCGCAAACCGTTTAAGAGATACACATTTTACTGTGTCTTACTGCTTTTCTTTCTCCTTCCAAAAGTCGTCTTCGTACCGTAGAGTGCTAAATAATCACTCCAGAGCGTGCTAAATCTTTTTGAAGATCTTTTCTTGTTTTTCTAGGCTTTAATATACACTCCCTTATTAATAATGCTTCATTCCTTGTCTTCCTTTTCCTTCCACATTTTACTTTTCTGATTACCACAATCGTCCCACTTTTCCTTGTCTACTTTAAAATCTTGACAACAACGCGTTTGTTACTTGGTTAACATCAGATTAGACCGTACTGTACCACTATCTGTATATGATAAATTCTTAGGTTATTAAAAATGATCACCCTCACACATCGCCCAGCGTTCTAGAACCGATATTTGCAAAAATATTCGATTTTAAATATTAATGTTGAATTTTATGACTTGCTTTTACATATTTTATGTTCAGTCATGATGCAATTGAATTTTTGGATGTTTGTTTTTCGACGATTTTTTAGAATAATAAACATAAAATATATACAAAGTAAACTAATCCTATAAATAATTATATCTTTAGCACTTTTAAGATCAGATTAAACCTCTATCTGTATATGGTAAATTCTAAGTTTATTGAAAATGATCACCCTAACACATCGCTCAGCTCTCTGGAACCGAAAATGGTGTTTTGGTCGCAAAACATTAAAGAGATACACATTTTCTATTTATTGTAAATCCAAGTTTGTAATCAAAAACAGATTGGCAAACTTTTTTGTTGGCCGAAAATCATTGAAATTACTGATCCCGAAACTATATTTAGATTGCAGCCTTTATCAATTTTACTTTTGTTGTGCGTTCCATTTTTACGCAGTCTGGCTTTCACAATCGTCCACAGATTTTTAATTGGATTGAGATCCGGTGAGTTTGCTGGCCATTCAAGGCATGGTATATTCTTGCCCTAGAAAAATTTTGTCATCATCTTGGAGACGTGGCAAGGAGCCAAATCTTGTTGAAAAATTGATGGATCCGCTTTTCTTAGCTATCATTCTTATCTCCTTTCCAACAAGCCCTTGTATTTTTAAAAATTCATCATGCCTTTGATTGGCACTAGAGATCCGGTACCTTTATAAGAAAAGCAGCCCCAAATCATCTTCTTTTTGATCAATAGGAGCCTGCGTGGGTTTTTCATTGACACTTTTTCTGACGAAACGAGACCGTTGTCCTGTACCAATCTGGATCTGGAAATTTGGGAGGGGCGAGCTAGTGCTCAGCCAGCACTGAGGCCACAAATGACCTATTGTGCATCCTCCCGTAGGTAGGGATATCCTCACCTCAGGATGTCACCAGGCCTATTGATTTAAAATAGGTGATGAGGCTCCCGAAGGGGATCTCCCTGACATCGGCTGTTGTAAGCCAATACTCGCCCAACACGGATCTTCTGATTTCAGAAAAAGCAGAGCAGTCATACATAATGTGTTCTACTGTTTCCTCTTCTTGTTCGCAGCCTCTGCATAGCGGCGATTCTGTTAGTTTCATCCTAAAGAGATGTTGTCGCAATTGGCAGTGACCTGTCACGATTCCCACAGCTGTTCGGGGATTTTGTCTGGTCAATCCCTTAAATTTTTTTGCTGTTTCCTCGCCAGGATGAGGTAATAACTCTCTGGCCAGTCTACAGTTCGTAGTTTCATCCCAGCACTGTATAAATTTTTGGTGAGAGTTCTGTTTAATAAGGTCCACGACTGCGGACAATGTTAGCTTGGTAGATGAGCGAGGGCTAACATATTTGTAGCCCGCAGCCCTCCTTGCTAAATTGTTTGAATGCAGTTGCCTTTAGAGTTCCCATGTCCTTTGATCCAGCTGAGAGTGACCACGTTATTCTGGCTGGCCTCAGTTAGAGATTGGTGACATTCTAGTACTAAACTTGAAGTGAAACGTGGTCTATTCAAGGTCAGTAGTGCTTGTCGGTAGTCTGTATATATATTTATATTCCTGCCTGTGATGTTCCTATTGATTAATTCTTTTGCAGCTATGGTACCAAAAAGTGGCTGTCATTTGAGAACATCTCTTTTCTCTATTTTTCTAGTACAGCTTATATATTTTTTCGCCCATGCATTGGAATACACTTAAATCGCCCAGAATCAAAAAAAGAAAGGATGTCTAAATCAAAATTCAAAGCAATTTTGATCGTTTTTAACGGCATCGTGATTACTGAATGGGTTCCAGAGGATCAAACTGTCAACCAGACTTACTATATGTCAGTTTTGGCAACACTGCGAGAACGAATTGGTAAGAAACTGCCAACTAGTGGATTTTGTACCGGTACAACGCACCTGCCCATAACGCTCCATCTGTGAAGCAGTATTTGGCCAATAAACGCACCGTACTCACCAGATTTGGCACCGTGCGACTTTTTTTGTTTCTGAAGATAAAATCTGTTTCGAAAGGGACTCGATTGGAGTCGATGGAAGCAGTTAAGCAAAAAACGACAGAGCCATCACCAGAGAAGACTTGCATCACTGCTTTGATCAATGGAAAAAATGTATGAAAAGGTATGTGGCGAAGGAAGGAAAGTATATTAAAAGGGAGCAATCGAGCATTTATAAAAAAAAAACTCTTTCATAACCAGTCTCGTTATTTAATAGCAAAATCTCGTAAGAAGAATTTCTAAAAATAGAATATGCAGCGAAAATTGTAGGCCTAAAAATAAATGAGAGTAAAACCAAGTACATGACCACATCAAGAACGGAGCGTAGGGATCGAATAGGACAAAATGTGACGATGGACCAATATAACTTCGAAAGAGTCCATGAATTTAAATATCTAGGTGCCACTATCACGTCAGACAATAACATGACCAAGGAAATTAACATCAGAATACATGTGCCAATCGCTGCTGTTTTGCATTACAGAAAATAATAAAATCCAAAAATGTATCTCGGACGACGAAAATAAGAATATACCACTCCATTGTAAGACCGATTATGACGTACGCCTGTGAGACCTGGACCATGACGAAACAGAACGAAAACAGATTGAGGATTGCAGAGAGGAAAATTCTACGGAGTATGTACGGACCTACACGGGATGAAACTACGCAACAGTATCGTAGTAGAAAAAACAGGGAAATAGAAGAACTATATGACCAACCGGACATTGTAAAAATAATTAAAGCAGAAAGACTTGCCACGTATTTTAATGAAATTGAAAACAAAATCAAATTTTGAAAAATTAATAAAAAGGTTAATCAATTTATTCCAATTTAAATCCGACTCCAGCTGAGATCGGTAGTGGTTTCTCTACTGGCAAATTGTGCCCAGCTCAGCCGTAGAGGGTAAGTACCAAAATAAAGTGAGTGCGCCACCGATTTGTACGGTTAAAATCGGAAACCCCTGATGTTCCAGGCACTACTTCACCCACTGGAGATAATTAAATAAATTTTGAATATTAAACAGCTCTAATTGAATTACACAATAAAAGCAAGCGACGATAAAGTGAGCTAAATAAAACAAAATCTCAACTAGACCCTTCTTTAATAGAAATATTAAGAATTACAAAACTGTCAAGCCTCGTGCTTGACAACGCTATTGATATTTATATATAAAAAAAAGAATATATGAATAATATTAAAAGAGAATTTTATCCCAAAATGTGTGATCACACGCAATATAAAAAAATATATCTTAACTAAAACTATAGTTGCGCCTTAAATCTAATTAGCTTATCTGATAATCTAGATACAATTCCTCGTCGTCCTAGGCTTCTCCAATACTTAGGCCGGTACCAAATTCAAGCCTGTTCCCAGAACCAATAGGCTTGCACCAATCACAACTAACTTAAGCTCGACTAAGTATCAGGTCAGCAATCAAAACTCAACCAAAAACTAGGACTTAAACCCTTAACTAGGATTTATACCTGTATCTCGGATTTCAGCCTATAACTAGGACTTAAGCCCGTAACTAGAACCCTATTAAGATAGGGTTGTTTTATTTCTTTAAACTCGTGACACCCCTGGCTGGTAAACGGGTGGAACAGTATTCTCGTTGCTAATTGCACCAATCGGAATTCTACCACAATTTACCGTCTGAACGGTTTTAAATTACCAAAATTTCCCTACTGTCTGCTCTATGGGCTACCTACACTCATTGGGAACGAAAGAACCATAAGAATCGAACAACCACATGAATAAATAACGTGTTACTCACCACAGAAGATTTCCTAAATATCCCTTCACGAGGAATTTTTCCAACGCGAATCCACCAAAATAACGGAAAATACTATTCGTTATGAAAAACTGAGGTTTAATTTCGTAAATCCAAAATTAATTGTCTCTGATGAACAGAGATTACAACTTAAACCCAAAAAATCTTCTCACTGCCACGTTTTCAAGACAAAGGCTGGTAAAAGAAAGAGCCGATTCTTCCATATCACGCTCACGGAATTTGACACACGTCGAAATAAGAGGTGGCCTCTACTACTATAGGGACAATAACCGTAGGATCTTCAGCTACCAATTTACGAACAAACAGTGGTCGTTAGATACGACTAATCTTATAATTTATCAAGATATCAATAAAAATCTCAGAGAGAGAGAGAGAGAGAGAGAGAGAGAGAGAGAGAGAGAGAGAGAGAGATTTTGTACGCCAATGATTTTGGACCGGTTTCAAAACACATTCATATTGAGTCTATGCAAATGAAAATTATGAATCAATTGTGTTGGAACTGAAAGGCATATCTGAGGTTGTTTCTGGCGAAATATATAATTATTCAGTCATTTTGTAATGAAATATTGTAAATGGGTTTTCAAATTAATTAGACAAAAGATGCTGCTTTTAATTAAAGGCTATCGCTGATATCTAAGTTATAATTTTCCTTAATAGAACGGTCTCAATATATTCTGATTATCTTTAATTGAATAAAATTGTGAATGAAACACAAATTAACTATATTTTTTAAAATCTAGTTAATACCGACACGGTTGAATATAACTAGTTTAAAAAACCTTACCTATTCAATTAACAATTCGAATGAAATCTAATTACTTACTATTAAATTACCGTTGTCCAATTCCATTTAAAAAATGCTCATACCGTAAAAGAACTGAATGGATTCCTGGACTGGTTAAAATTTAACGAATAGCAGAAAGGTAGTCCTAAATAATCAGGATAGCTAAGAACTGGATGACAAAATTGACAATGCATTGGGAATAATAAAAATAATAAAAAACGTTGCAATGATATAGAAAAACCAGGAAAAAACTATATCTGCTGATCTTTACAATAACTTAATATATTTGTATTACAATTATATCTTATTTATGTATAAAATGAAGACTCAATCAAAGTAAACAGTTTTCTATATCATTGCACAGTTATACTGATCCTAGAGGGAGATACATCCAGGGCTAATAACATCTAGGCTTTAATATTGTTATATCTTATTACTTCCATACTTAATCTAGCCTTAATATTACCTATTCAACATCAGATAGTTAGCTATAAACAAAATATAACTTTATATGTCAATCTGACGATGCTTAAATGCGAAACATATGTCATTTTTTAAAATACATTTAAAGTGAAAGTTTTATATAAAAAACTAACGTTTTTTATTATTTTTATTATTCCCAATAAAAATGAACTTTCAAGTAGTAAGGGTCGATACAATTAATTTAATTGACAATGCATGTTTCAAGTGTGTTTAGGCATATACATAGATTTCGAAATTTATACTGAATTGTTATTAAATTAAATATGTATACATTGCCACGTACTTTTGATGTATTAAAAGAATTAAAAATAAAACAATAAATTTTGAAAAATTAATCAATTACTTCTAATAGAAGTTCAACTCCAGCTGAGATCGGTAAGTGGTTTCTCTACTGGCAAATTAGTGCCCAGCTCAGCCGTAGAGGGTAAGTACACAAATAAGAGTGAGTCGCGCCACCGATTTGAACGGTTAAAATCGGAAACTCCTGTTGTTCCAGGCACTGACCTTCCTCACTGGAGATAATTGATCCTATCCACCAGAAGATCTCAATTTGATCTCAATTTGGAACTTCGCATGAGATTGGTTCGCTGTTATATATTCCCAGTACTGCTTTACGGTGTTGAAGCTTGGACCCTGACTGAATCGCTTTTGAAAAACCTAGAAGCATTCGAGATGTGGGTCTACCGCAGTATTCTGAAGATCAGTTGGGTAGAAAGAGTCACAAATGAAAGGGTTCTGCAACGTTTAAATAAAAGTTGCGAGGTAGTGAATACGGTCAAAAGACGTAAATTGAAATACTTCGGTCATATAATGCGCCACCCAGAAAAATACGACATACTACACCTTGTCATGCAAGGTAAAATAATGGGGAAAAGAAGTGTGGGCCGCCGTACGACTTCCTGGCTTAAAAATCTTCGCCAATGGTTTGGGAAATCTACCACTGAATTATTTCGCGCGGCAGTAAATAAGACCATTATTGTCAATATGCTGAGTAACGTGAGAGCCAACGATCGAGAAACGGTCTAGGCACTTTAAGAAGAAGAAGACCAGGAGATTTCATAAAATCCCGATACACGGTTTGTCTTTTTAATCACTACAAAAATAACTACAGAATCTAACTCCAACAACGATTCGAATGGTTTAGTTTCAAAAATCCAAAATCAATTGTTACGGATGAACCGTGATTTAAAACATAAACCGAAAAATCTTATGACTTCCTCAAACAAGTGATCAAGTCGAAGGCAAATAGCAAAAAAAATGGCTGAGGCACTCGTTTCCTGTCGACGAAATATGACACAACCGGAGATGGCCTCTAACCGTTCTATTCTTAACTCCTAAACTACTGTAGGACCAGTAAAAGAAGAATTGTCAGCCAGCGGTTTACCAACGTCAGCGGTAATAATTTTAATAACAACAAATCTATACTACTTGTCAAAGTAACACCAAAATTCTCAATATGTACTCAATTTATCGTTCGTGTCCAAGCTTTAATATGTTAGATGCCAATATAACGAAACACCTGACTGTAGACAACAATATGACGAGTTATACGAACGGAAGAAGAAGTGACAACCACCTGTTAACAAATGTCAGCGACAATAATTAAAGTAAACAACCCCAATAATTTGTGACCTGAATATAATAAATAGACGATAATTCAAAGTAGTATTAGTAACAATTGAGGCCAGAATATAATAAATAGAAGGTGATTACCTACAAACAACCGAGATTCAACTTGTTCTTAACATTTAATGACTCTGTTTAACCCTTAATTATGGTTTACTTTAGAGTCCTTCAAGCACGGGTGCATGTAAGGACTCTTGGTGCCGAACCTGGTCACAATATTCCCACAGGAAGCAATGCTCAAACATGGGGCTCCGCAGGAGAGACCATGCCAGGTTATTTAGATTAGATTAGATGGTTTACTCGTACAGTAAGTAGATACTAATTTTATCTTTTAGAAACTTTTATTCTTAGAGCAATTTTAGCCCGTGACAACATATCATCATTTTGAAAGACTTCATATAAGCTTGCGGTGGCCTATTTGGATAAGCGGTTGATTGTGACAATTCTGTTGGGTTATCGTAATAGGATCAATCTCGCGAGAGAGAAGTTTTTTCCTTTTTTTTTTTTGTTCTTACATGTGAAAGTAACAAAATAATTTATTTAATAGTGAAAGTTCTTTTTATAAATGCTATTTTAATATAAATTGTCGATCGCGGTCCACAGTAACATTTGCTTCTTTATATCAAACATCTTTAATTTGTGGCAGGGTAGTTTAAATTGGTAAATTTTTAAATTTTTAATTAACTACACTTGAGTGGACAAAAATCAAATTATTATTTTTCATTATTTGGTGGTACCACACATTAAAGTCGAATTGGCATAGATTGTATGATTTTTCTAATAAATTCTTAAAGCATTGATTTTCACTCTTCAGTAAGCATTATTAGTTCAATTATTCAGTTAAAAGAAAAATCAAAAGTTGGCAAAATTTTAAAATAGTAAACTTACCTCAACCAATGTCTTTTTGTAATTGAAGTATGACAACAAATTGCATCATACTGATCAGCCATCCAAACTGTAAGGATAATATAAAAAGCAGTCGTCGTATCATTGAAAAATTCTGACATAATCGCTTCCATACCTGAAAATAAAAATCTAAGTTGAAGTTGTGAGTTTAAAACTTGTAGACCGGTTTCGGCCTATTGGGCCTCGTCAGTACAAGGTATATGTTATCCGTCAGGGAGTTTAAAGCTTTGAAGTGTAATCCAATATCCGTTGGGACAAATAGCCTAAGAAGTAGTTGTTTCTTCTTAGTTGAACGGTCATTGTCTTTGAAAATGTTTTTTAAAAACTTGTAAAGCGTTAGAATAATATTATTCTTTGATCTTTGATATCTATTGATAACACGCTTTACTAAATATGACAATGATACAGTATTCTGTAATAATACTGTAACGGGATAACCGTAAAGGAAGGGACCTTAATTTGAAAGATTGTTGTTGACAGTTGATTTTTAGAAGTTTGTAAAAAAATCAACTGACCATTTTAAATAATGTTTCTAGAAAATTCTAGAAACTTCTAAACACACTGACTAGATTAAATAATGTTGTATATAAGGGGATGCATGGGCAGTTAACGTCAGTTCGAGTCAAGTGTTCAGAAGAGTTCATTGTATTGTCAAGTAGTTAGACGTTATCCAGCAGAGTTCAGTGTATCTTAACAATTTTGTAAATAAATTGTGTAAAAAGCCCCCATAAGTGTTTCAAATTGGTGTCAGGTGTGGGGTGAAGATACAAGAATGCCTGGAAAAAAGATAAATGAACTATTGGTGGCTGAGCTTAGAAGAGAGCTCGAAGAATTAGAGTTGGAAACTACTGGGACCAAATCTGTATTGTTGAATAGGCTCCGTGATTACTACCTAAGTAATAATTTGGACCCTGACGTTGTGGAGTTCGATGATCCGGTTCAAAAAGCAATTTCTGAACTATCGCAACGAATGACGAACCAACAAGAAGAACAAACTCAACAACTTTCCCGGCTTCAAGAAGAACAAACTCAACAACTTTCCCGGCTGCAAGAAGAACAAGCTCAACAACTTTTCCGGCTACAAGAGGAGCTATCAGGACGAATGACGAGCCAGCAAGGGGAGCTATCCAGTCAGATGAAAAGCCAGCGTGAAGATATGTCCCAGCTATCAGAACGAATGACGAACCAACAAGAGGAGCTATCCAGTCAGATAAGAAGCCAGCGCGAAGAGGTGTCCCAGCTATCACAACGGATGTCTACCCTACCAGAAGAGTTATCCAGTTCCTTCTCCCAGCAAATATCGCATTTGCGCTCCGAAATATGCAACTTGCGAGACGAGCAAAACCAGCAAGAAACCAACTTGAATCAGCAAGTGACCAATTTGCGAGACGAGCAGAATCACCAAGTGGCCAAGTTGCGAGACGAGATCAACCAGCAAATGCAGTCCGAAATAAGAAAGCTTCAACAAGAACAGGAAGCTGGTCGTCGAAACCAGCCCATCCACCACGGCGACGGAGATGCAGAAACGATGGAAACCTGCCACGTAGACATCGACCGACGAGGAAACGTGGAGGCGACCCAGGTACGAACTACGATGAAACCCCCGACCTTCGATGGAAAGACTTCCTGGCCAAATTACCTGAAACAATTCGACGCAGCGGCCAGAGCTAATGGATGGTCATCCCAGGAGAAGTCATTGTCCCTAACCGTAGCTCTGCGAGGCGAAGCTTTAGACGTCTTGCAATCATTGACAACGGATAAAGCTGACAACTTCGAGTTATTGGTGAATCGTCTAGAGATGCGTTATGGTCAAACTCATCTACAACAGGTGTACCGAATGCAGTTAAAGAGCCGAAAACAGAAAAATGGCATAGTCGAACCATCCAGTAGTCCGTGGACTTCTCCTGTGGTATTATTGAGAAAGGAAGACGGATCAATGCGGTTTTGTGTCGACTATCGAAAGCTAAATGATGTCACTAAGAAGGACAGTTATCCTCTGCCAAGGATTGATGATGACGCTTTGGCGGGTTCTACTCTGTTTTCTACCTTGGACCTTAAAAGCGGATACTGGCAAGTTAAAATGAATCCTGCAGACAAAGAAAAGACTGCCTTTACCAGTGGATCAGGGTTATGGCAATTCACGGTCCTTCCATTTGGCCTCTGTAATGCTCCTGCGACGTTTGAACGACTAATGGAGAACATCCTGCGGGGTTTGTCATGGGAAACTTGTCTAGTTTATCTAGACGACATCATCATAATGGGTAAGACCTTTAAGGAACATTTATCTAACCTGGAAGAAGTTTTTAAAAAATTACAGAACGCTAATCTAACATTGAATGTTAAGAAATGCCACTTGTTCCAGAGACAGGTCAACTATTTAGGACATAACGTAAGCAAGGATGGCGTTGCTGTTGACCCCGCTAAGATACAAGCCGTTCAGGAATGGCCAATCCCTATCGACAAACATCAGCTCCGGAGTTTCTTGGGTCTTTGTTCCTATTACCGACGATATGTCAAGAATTTTGGAGACATCGCCAAACCCTTGACACGTTTGACAGAACAAGATAAGTCCTTCTGTTGGGATCAGGAATGTCAAAAGGCGTTTGAAATATTGAAGAAACAGCTTACGTCAGCACCTGTTCTTGCTTATCCACTTCCTGATGGTAAGCTTATTCTGGACACCAACGCCAGCAATGTGGGAATTGGAGCCGTCTTGTCACAGCTACAAGACGGTAAGGAAAGAGTGGTTGGTTACTTCAGCAAAACTTTATCGAAAGCTGAAAAGAACTACTGTGTAACTCGGAGGGAACTGTTAGCAGTTGTAAAATCCGTCGAACACTTTTATAAATATCTGTATGGCAGAAAATTCCTGACCATGCTAGTTTAAAGTGGCTACTTAGCTTTAGGAACCCAGAAGGACAGATAGCAAGATAGCTCGAAAAACTGCAGGAATATGATGTTGAAATCGAGCACAGACCTGGAACCAGACATCGTAATGCTGATGCACTTTCCAGAAGACCATGTCGACCTGATTGCCCCCATTGTACCCGTATGGAGCAGAACGAGGAAAAACTTGCCTTAGTTAAGGTTGTGCCAGAAGACGAGAGCTCTATGCTGGAGGAGCAACAAGAAAACGATCCCGTTATGAGAAAGATTAGGGAGTGGAAGAGAATGGACCGTCGTCCGTTGTGGAGAGATATATCCTCATCCTCTCCTGCTTTAAAAGCATACTGGTCCCAATGGAACTCTTTAATTTTGGACGGAGGGCTCGTTAAAAGACTTGTAGAAAATTCCGAGGGCACAGAAACAAGGAAACAAATAGTGGTCCCAAGAAATGCTGTACCGGAAATTTTAAAACAGATGCATAATGATAGTTCTGGAGGACATCTGGGTATCACGAAAACGCTGCAAAAGATCCGAGATAGATTTTACTGGGTAAATTGCACTAATGATGTTAAAGATTGGTGTCGTAAATGCACTACATGTGCTGCCAGTAACGGTCCGCACCGAAAACCGAAGGCGGAAATGCAGCAATACCTGGTTGGAAGTTCTTTTGAAAGAATCGCAGTAGATATATTGGGGCCACTTCCACAGACCGATGTAGGAAACAAGTACATCTTTGTTGTAATGGACTACTTCACTAAATGGGTTGAAGCATATGCAGTTCCCAATCAGGAAGCTACCACTTTAGCAGATATATTGGTTGAAGAATTCGTAAGCCGATTTGGGGTACCATTAGAATTACATTCAGACCAAGGAAGAAATTTTGAGAGCAAACTGTTTCAAGAAGTTTGCCAAAGATTAGGCATCCACAAAACGAGAACCACAGCGATGCACCCTCAGTCTGATGTAATGGTGGAACGAATGAACCGGACTATAACCAACTATCTGTCAAAAGTGGTGTCAGATTGTCAGAGGGATTGGGATCGGCATATTCCACTATTTCTAATGGCAATTCGATCGGCCATCAACGAATCAACTGGCCAAACGCCTGCGAAGGTCCTGTTCGGTAGAGAAATGAGGCTACCATGTGACTTGGTGTTTGGTTGTAAACCTGGTGAAGAAATGGCACGTGAATAATATGTCGCCGACCTTCAGAATCGAATGGAAAATATACACAACCTGGTGCGTGGAAAACTACAATTATCTAGTGATCGGATGAAGAGGTACTATGACACACGGACAATGGAAAAGAGTTACCAAGTTGGAGATTTAGTCTGGCTCTATAACCCCCGACGGCGTCGAGGTATTTGTCCCAAATTACAAAGGAACTGGGAAGGTCCTTACACCATCAAGAAGAAGATTAACGATGTCATTTATCGGATCGTGAAAATTCCCAGAGGGAAACCCGTCGTGGTCCATCATGATCGTTTGGCGTCTTTCCAGGGAAACCACAGTGGAGATGCGCAGCAACTCCAAGAAGATGGTTTGGCTGGCTCAGGGAGTGTGCGGGATTCCGATGTAGGAAATAACATTCCAGGAGGAATGAATCTAAGGAGGGGGCAGTGTAACGGGATAACCGTAAAGGAAGGGACCTTAATTTGAAAGATTGTTGTTGACAGTTGATTTTTAGAAGTTTGTAAAAAAATCAACTGACCATTTTAAATAATGTTTCTAGAAAATTCTAGAAACTTCTAAACACACTGACTAGATTAAATAATGTTGTATATAAGGGGATGCATGGGCAGTTAACGTCAGTTCGAGTCAAGTGTTTAGAAGAGTTCATTGTATTGTCAAGTAGTTAGACGTTATCCAGCAGAGTTCAGTGTATCTTAACAATTTTGTAAATAAATTGTGTAAAAAGCCCCCATAAGTGTTTCAATACTTTGATTATCTATACTAATATTATAAAGAGGAAAGGTTTGTTTGTTTGAAATGAATAGGCTCCGAAACTACTGGACCGATTTCAAAAATTCTTTTACCGTTGGCAAGCTACATTATTCCCGAGTGTCATGCTATGTTTTATTTTCAAAAAAAAAATAGGGATCCTTACTAAAATGCCATTAATGTAACCAAAAATGACCTTATAACCCTTACATCGCGTGCGCTGAGAATACTAGCCTCAAGGTCAAACCTTCCAATTAGTAGGGATCGGTTTTTCTCATGGCCAACCGCCTAAGGCGGGTCGAGCACCTGAAAATCAATTTATTTTGTTGCCAGAAAATAAAACAACATGTAATATTGTTTACAGGGAAGCGTTGACCCAATATATTTATTGGCTTTTGTTATTTTTCTTTAATCCCCTTGCAAAGCCGGGGCGGGCTGCTAGTAATTATTAACTAACTTAAAAAAAGGAGGTCTTAGCTTGACCTGTATATTTGTATATATATTTGTCAAACAACGTGTATACACAGATATAAAATCTATATAGGTTATAGGTATAATAAACCAAAGAAAAAATATATATCGATCTGTCCTCGATCACTGATGATTTTGTTGATTAATTAGTCGGTTTATACCGTCACTTTAAAAATGACACATCATAGAGCAAGAGCGATGAGCCCATCAATCAGCTACGATATCAACTGGTATATAGGTATATACGATCCGCAAACCCCTAATAGATAAATTGGAAAATCGAGCAGTTGCAATATAATAAACGTACTGAATCGATCTTAGTCCTGGGGATGCATTCCGAAAAACCAGAAAGTTTCAATGGAATTTCGAATATTTGTGAATAAAATTTGTTGAAGAGGTAAAACGAGTCGATATGCATGATTTTGTAATCGGAATGGATAAAGGGAAAAATCTTTTTGTATACGAACTAAAGAAGTATATTAGTCTAACAATGTAAAATTTGGTTGTAACTTAAAGACAAACAAATTAACATTAAAACTTTATGACAGATAGTTGACAAATGACATTAAATCATTGACAGACGACATAAACAATCCAAAGTTTGTGCTATCACCATAAAACTTGTATCATTGGCATAGATAGTTACAAAGCAGTTAGGGCGAGTAGCACTTATATCATTAATATAAATCAAGAACAATAATGGTTCCAAAATTAAACCTTGTGGAACGCCATGCTGCACAGACTATATCTTTGTCTATTAGACAGGTCTCAAGTAAGTGTAAACTTTTTTTCTGTTAGGCCATAGTAAGCAAGTTTTTCTATAAGAATAGTATGGGTACACAATCAAAGGCGTTGTAGAGATCACAAAATATAATTTCTACAAAGACTCCCTCTTTAAAATCCCCAACTATGTAGTCACAAAGTCTTCTAAAGTTGACACAAAGAGTTGACAGCGAACAATCGACAGATGACATTAGCAAGCCGAGACAATCTAGTAAATTATTCTTTTCTAATTTAAGGGTTTGACGTTGACAGCTAAGAAACAGTTAAAAAAGTTAACAACTGACATTGACAGATGACATTAGCAAGCCGAGACAATCTAGTAAATTATTATTTTTTTAATTCAATGGTTTGGTTATTCGTTGACGTTGACAGCTAAGAGCTAGTTAAAAAAGAGTTGACAACTGACGTTGACAGATGACATTCGCAAGCCGAAACAATCTAGTAAATTATTCTATAAGAATACTATGGGTACACAGTCAAAGGCGTCGTAGAGATCATAAAATGTAAATTCTACAAAGTCTTCTTCTTTAAAATCCCCAACTATGTAGTCACAAAGCCTTCTGAAGTGGACAGAAAGAGTTGACAACTGACAGCGAACAATCAACAGATGACATTAGCAAGCCGAGACAATCTAGTAAATTATTCCCTTCTAATTCAAGGGTTTGACGTTGACAGCTAAGAAATAGTTAAAAAAAGTTAACAACTGACATTGACAGATGACATTAGCAAGCCGAGATAATCTAGTAAATTATTCTTTTTTTAATTCAATGGTTTGGTTATGCGTTAACGTTGACAGCTAAGAGCTAGTTAAAAAAGAGTTGACAACTGACGTTGACAGATGACATTGGCAAGCCAAAACAATCTAGTAAATTATTCTATAAGAATACTATGGGTACACAATCAAAGGCGTTGTAGAGATCACAAAATGTAAATTCTACAAAGTCTCCTTCTTTAAAATCCCCAACTATGTAGTCACAAAGCCTTCTGAAGTTGACAGAAAGAGTTGACAACTGACAGCGAACAATCGACAGATGACATTAGCAAGCCGAGACAATCTAGTAAATTATTCTTTTCTAATTCAAGGGTTTGACGTTGACAGCTAAGAAATAGTTAAAAAAAGTTAACAACTGACATTGACAGATGACATTAGCAAGCCGAAATAATCTAGTAAATTATTCTTTTTTTAATTCAATGGTTTGGTTATGCGTTAACGTTGACAGCTAAGAGCTAGTTAAAAAAGAGTTGACAACTGACGTTGACAGATGACATTGGCAAGCCAAAACAATCTAGTAAATTATTCTATAAGAATACTATGGGTACACAATCAAAGGCGTTGTAGAGAGCACAAAATGTAAATTCTACAAAGTCTCCTTCTTTAAAATCCCCAACTTTGTAGTCACAAAGCCTTCTGAAGTGGACAGAAAGAGTTGACAACTGACAGCGAACAATCAACAGATGACATTAGCAAGCCGAGACAATCTAGTAAATTATTCCCTTCTAATTCAAGGGTTTGACGTTGACAGCTAAGAAATAGTTAAAAAAAGTTAACAACTGACATTGACAGATGACATTAGCAAGCCGAAATAATCTAGTAAATTATTCTTTTTTTAATTCAATGGTTTGGTTATGCGTTAACGTTGACAGCTAAGAGCTAGTTAAAAAAGAGTTGACAACTGACGTTGACAGATGACATTGGCAAGCCAAAACAATCTAGTAAATTATTCTATAAGAATACTATGGGTACACAATCAAAGGCGTTGTAGAGAGCACAAAATGTAAATTCTACAAAGTCTCCTTCTTTAAAATCCCCAACTTTGTAGTCACAAAGCCTTCTGAAGTGGACAGAAAGAGTTGACAACTGACAGCGAACAATCAACAGATGACATTAGCAAGCCGAGACAATCTAGTAAATTATTCCCTTCTAATTCAAGGGTT
The DNA here is from genome assembly GCA_964028335.1 of Altica lythri. Lineage (NCBI taxonomy): Eukaryota > Metazoa > Arthropoda > Insecta > Coleoptera > Chrysomelidae > Altica > Altica lythri. Next base: position 7,765,909 of record OZ034809.1, read on the forward strand.
TGACGTTGACAGCTAAGAAATAGTTAAAAAAAGTTAACAACTGACATTGACAGATGACATTAGCAAGCCGAAATAATCTAGTAAATTATTCTTTTTTTAATTCAATGGTTTGGTTATGCGTTAACGTTGACAGCTAAGAGCTAGTTAAAAAAGAGTTGACAACTGACGTTGACAGATGACATTGGCAAGCCAAAACAATCTAGTAAATTATTCTATAAGAATACTATGGGTACACAATCAAAGGCGTTGTAGAGAGCACAAAATGTAAATTCTACAAAGTCTCCTTCTTTAAAATCCCCAACTTTGTAGTCACAAAGCCTTCTGAAGTGGACAGAAAGAGTTGACAACTGACAGCGAACAATCAACAGATGACATTAGCAAGCCGAGACAATCTAGTAAATTATTCCCTTCTAATTCAAGGGTTTGACGTTGACAGCTAAGAAATAGTTAAAAAAAGTTAACAACTGACATTGACAGATGACATTAGCAAGCCGAAATAATCTAGTAAATTATTCTTTTTTTAATTCAATGGTTTGGTTATGCGTTAACGTTGACAGCTAAGAGCTAGTTAAAAAAGAATTGACAACTGACGTTGACAGATGATATTGGCAAGCCGAAATAATCTAGTAAATTATTCTTTTTCTAATTCAATGGTTTGGTTGTTCTTTGACGTTGACAGCTAACAAATAGTTAAAAAAGAGTTGACAATTGACAAATGGCATTAAAATCCCTAACTATGTAGTCACAAAGCCTTCTGAAGTTGACAGAAAGAGTTGACAACTGACAGAGAACAATCGACACATGACATAAGCAAGCCGAGACAATCTAGTAAATTATTCTTTTCTAATTTAAGGGTTTGACGTTGACAGCTAAGAAACAGTTAAAAAAGTTAACAACTGACATTGACAGATGACATTAGCAAGCCGAGACAATCTAGTAAATTATTATTTTTTTAATTCAATGGTTTGGTTATTCGTTGACGTTGACAGCTAAGAGCTAGTTAAAAAAGAGTTGACAACTGACGTTGACAGATGACATTCGCAAGCCGGAACAATCTAGTAAATTATTCTATAAGAATACTATGGGTACACAGTCAAAGGCGTCGTAGAGATCATAAAATGTAAATTCTACAAAGTCTTCTTCTTTAAAATCCCCAACTATGTAGTCACAAAGCCTTCTGAAGTTGACAGAAAGAGTTGACAATTGACAGCGAACAATCAACAGAAGACATTAGCAAGCCGAGACAACCTAGTAAATTATTCCCTTCTAATTCAAGGATTTGACGTTGACAGCTAAGAAATAGTTAAAAAAGTTAACAACTGACATTGACAGATGACATTAGCAAGCCGAGACAATCTAGTAAATTATTCTTTTTTTAATTCAATGGTTTGGTTATTCGTTGACGTTGACAGCTAAGAGCTAGTTAAAAAAGAATTGACAACTGACGTTGACAGATGATATTGGCAAGCCGAAATAATCTAGTAAATTATTCTTTTTCTAATTCAATGGTTTGGTTGTTCTTTGACGTTGACAGCTAACAAATAGTTAAAAAAGAGTTGACAATTGACAAATGGCATTAAAATCCCTAACTATGTAGTCACAAAGCCTTCTGAAGTTGACAGAAAGAGTTGACAACTGACAGCGAACAATCGACAGATGACATTAGCAAGCCGAGACAATCTAGTAAATTATTATTTTTTTAATTCAATGGTTTGGTTATTCGTTGACGTTGACAGCTAAGAGCTAGTTAAAAAAGAGTTGACAACTGACGTTGACAGATGACATTCGCAAGCCGAAACAATCTAGTAAATTATTCTATAAGAATACTATGGGTACACAGTCAAAGGCGTCGTAGAGATCATAAAATGTAAATTCTACAAAGTCTTCTTCTTTAAAATCCCCAACTATGTAGTCACAAAGCCTTCTGAAGTTGACAGAAAGAGTTGACAACTGACAGCGAACAATCGACAGATGACATTAGCAAGCCGAGACAATCTAGTAAATTATTCTTTTCTAATTCAAGGGTTTGACGTTGACAGCTAAGAAATAGTTAAAAAAGTTAACAACTGACATTGACAGATGACATTAGCAAGCCGAGACAATCTAGTAAATTATTCTTTTTTTAATTCAATGGTTTGGTTATTCGTTGACGTTGACAGCTAAGAGCTAGTTAAAAAAGAATTGACAACTGACGTTGACAGATGATATTGGCAAGCCGAAATAATCTAGTAAATTATTCTTTTTCTAATTCAATGGTTTGGTTGTTCTTTGACGTTGACAGCTAACAAATAGTTAAAAAAGAGTTGACAATTGACAAATGGCATTAAAATCCCTAACTATGTAGTCACAAAGCCTTCTGAAGTTGACAGAAAGAGTTGACAACTGACAGCGAACAATCGACAGTTGACATTAGCAAGCCGAGACAATCTAGTAAATTATTCTTTTCTAATTTAAGGGTTTGACGTTGACAGCTAAGAAACAGTTAAAAAAGTTAACAACTGACATTGACAGATGACATTAGCAAGCCGAGACAATCTAGTAAATTATTATTTTTTTAATTCAATGGTTTGGTTATTCGTTGACGTTGACAGCTAAGAGCTAGTTAAAAAAGAGTTGACAACTGACGTTGACAGATGACATTCGCAAGCCGAAACAATCTAGTAAATTATTCTATAAGAATACTATGGGTACACAGTCAAAGGCGTCGTAGAGATCATAAAATGTAAATTCTACAAAGTCTTCTTCTTTAAAATCCCCAACTATGTAGTCACAAAGCCTTCTGAAGTTGACAGAAAGAGTTGACAATTGACAGCGAACAATCAACAGATGACATTAGCAAGCCGAGACAATCTAGTAAATTATTCCCTTCTAATTCAAGGATTTGACGTTGACAGCTAAGAAATAGTTAAAAAAGTTAACAACTGACATTGACAGATGACATTAGCAAGCCGAGACAATCTAGTAAATTATTCTTTTTTTAATTCAATGGTTTGGTTATTCGTTGACGTTGACAGCTAAGAGCTAGTTAAAAAAGAATTGACAACTGACGTTGACAGATGATATTGGCAAGCCGAAATAATCTAGTAAATTATTCTTTTTCTAATTCAATGGTTTGGTTGTTCTTTGACGTTGACAGCTAACAAATAGTTAAAAAAGAGTTGACAATTGACAAATGGCATTAAAATCCCTAACTATGTAGTCACAAAGCCTTCTGAAGTTGACAGAAAGAGTTGACAACTGACAGCGAACAATCGACAGTTGACATTAGCAAGCCGAGACAATCTAGTAAATTATTCTTTTCTAATTTAAGGGTTTGACGTTGACAGCTAAGAAACAGTTAAAAAAGTTAACAACTGACATTGACAGATGACATTAGCAAGCCGAGACAATCTAGTAAATTATTATTTTTTTAATTCAATGGTTTGGTTATTCGTTGACGTTGACAGCTAAGAGCTAGTTAAAAAAGAGTTGACAACTGACGTTGACAGATGACATTCGCAAGCCGAAACAATCTAGTAAATTATTCTATAAGAATACTATGGGTACACAGTCAAAGGCGTCGTAGAGATCATAAAATGTAAATTCTACAAAGTCTTCTTCTTTAAAATCCCCAACTATGTAGTCACAAAGCCTTCTGAAGTTGACAGAAAGAGTTGACAACTGACAGCGAACAATCGACAGATGACATTAGCAAGCCGAGACAATCTAGTAAATTATTCTTTTCTAATTCAAGGGTTTGACGTTGACAGCTAAGAAATAGTTAAAAAAGTTAACAACTGACATTGACAGATGACATTAGCAAGCCGAGACAATCTAGTAAATTATTCTTTTTTTAATTCAATGGTTTGGTTATTCGTTGACGTTGACAGCTAAGAGCTAGTTAAAAAAGAATTGACAACTGACGTTGACAGATGATATTGGCAAGCCGAAATAATCTAGTAAATTATTCTTTTTCTAATTCAATGGTTTGGTTGTTCTTTGACGTTGACAGCTAACAAATAGTTAAAAAAGAGTTGACAATTGACAAATGGCATTAAAATCCCTAACTATGTAGTCACAAAGCCTTCTGAAGTTGACAGAAAGAGTTGACAACTGACAGCGAACAATCGACAGTTGACATTAGCAAGCCGAGACAATCTAGTAAATTATTCTTTTCTAATTTAAGGGTTTGACGTTGACAGCTAAGAAACAGTTAAAAAAGTTAACAACTGACATTGACAGATGACATTAGCAAGCCGAGACAATCTAGTAAATTATTATTTTTTTAATTCAATGGTTTGGTTATTCGTTGACGTTGACAGCTAAGAGCTAGTTAAAAAAGAGTTGACAACTGACGTTGACAGATGACATTCGCAAGCCGAAACAATCTAGTAAATTATTCTATAAGAATACTATGGGTACACAGTCAAAGGCGTCGTAGAGATCATAAAATGTAAATTCTACAAAGTCTTCTTCTTTAAAATCCCCAACTATGTAGTCACAAAGCCTTCTGAAGTTGACAGAAAGAGTTGACAACTGACAGCGAACAATCGACAGATGACATTAGCAAGCCGAGACAATCTAGTAAATTATTCTTTTCTAATTCAAGGGTTTGACGTTGACAGCTAAGAAATAGTTAAAAAAGTTAACAACTGACATTGACAGATGACATTAGCAAGCCGAGACAATCTAGTAAATTATTCTTTTTTTAATTCAATGGTTTGGTTATTCGTTGACGTTGACAGCTAAGAGCTAGTTAAAAAAAGAGTTGACAACTGACGTTGACAGATGACATTGGCAAGCCAAAACAATCTAGTAAATTATTCTATAAGAATACTATGGGTACACAGTCAAAGGCGTTGTAGAGATCACAAAATGTAAATTCTACAAAGTCTCCTTCTTTAAAATCCCCAACTATGTAGTCACAAAGCCTTCTGAAGTTGACAGAAAAAGTTGACAACTGACAGAGAACAATCGACAGATGACATTAGCAAGCCGAGACAATCTAGTAAATTATGCTTTTCTAACTCAAGGGTTTGACGTTGACAGCTAAGAAATAGTTAAAAAAGTTAACAACTGACATTGACAGATGACATTAGCAAGCTGAGACGATCTAGTAAATTATTCTTTTTTTAATTCAATGGTTTGGTTATTCATTGACGTTGACAGCTAAGAGCTAGTTAAAAAAGAGTTGATAACTGACGTTGACAGATGACATTGGCAAGCCGAAACAATCTAGTATATTATTCTTTTTTTAATTCAATGGTTTCGTTATTTGTTAACGTTAACAGTTGTAACGTTCGTTATGGGACTTGCTCCTCGCCTATTTATTTTTATAAATTTCATTGTAATTTTGCGTCGACGCGTCTACTTTATCTGATATGAGTAGAAGTAATGTGGTTTCTTGATGAGTTTCGACGCTATTTTCTTTCATTTTCATACTGATATTTAAAAGTCAACAGTTGGCTTCTTAATTTCTACACCCCTCGAATCGGCTAGTGCCATCTTGTGAAGGGTCCTACCTTGGACAGTAGGAAATATTTTGAAATACCTCTCAGAGACTGCTGAGACTGTACCAATTACCAACTATCTCGCTGAGAAAACACCGGTGGATTCCAACAGCATTTCCTCTTGTGGTACCACAGGAAAAGAAAACGTCAGTTCCTTCACTCCGGAGAACAGTCCACTCCGATACAAATTTCAAAGTAGAATCAACGAAGAAATTCTACAACCCTTAATTCAGACCACAGCAGTGACCCGATCAAAACTCCGTCCGAAGACCAAGAGAACACAAAGATAAGAGTTAAAATTATTTATAAAACTAATCATTCATTACATATATTTATTATCTTAAATAAATACATAAAACTGATTTTTGCAATTTTATTTGTCTGTCTGTACTTGGCGCCCTTTATTTATTGTTTGGGGAGAATTGAGAAAGAACCAGAAGGAAACCACGAACCTGGAGCTAGCAAAGGGTAATTTTTACGCTACACAGATAGTTAAAAAAGAGTTGAGAACTGACAGTAAACTATCGACAAATGGAATTATCAAGTTAAGACAGATCTTGATGTTAAAAAATTCGAAATTTTATAAAATGAACATATTTCTTCGAATGTATATCTCATATTTTCGGTTATTAAAAATGTATGCATTGTAAAAGGTTTTATAAAAACTGATCGGATAAAGTCTAATGGGAAAATGCTTGTAAAAAGCCCATATGGAGCTTGTAGAATGTTAAAAACATGTTTTCATTTTGCCATTTTCCCTCTGTGTTGTTAGTATAAAGGATTCAAACGTAATTATATTTTTTTTTATTATAATTTAATACATTTCACTACATTTTTTTGCTTTTTACGACATCGATTGAAATGCATTTACAAAAGAGTAATAATAAAGATAAAAGAATGAAATAAATAAAAACTATACATAACATACAAAAAATTGCATTATTGTATGTCAGGTTTGAAAATTATTATTTTTATTCAACTTCAAAGGGTTATGGGCCCAGGCCTTCTGTGAATTCTGTGAAAAATCAAATTTTGGAACTTGGTGTTAAAGAAGGAAGTATCAAGAGATGTTATCGATAAGATTAAGCGACAGCATAATTCAGATAAGAGATTATGGACAAAAATCATGAAAATATGCTGAACATCTTAAGGAAGAAATTCGGGGTATTAAAAGACGATGAAAATGTTTGGAGGAGACGAACAAATGCAGAGATCAGAGAATGGTTGACGAAAGGTGGGTAAAGAACTCACTGCTGAGAGAAAAAGGAAAGAAGAGAAGAGGACGACCACGAAAATGTAGCTAGAAGCGTGTAAGGAGACCTAGAAACAATCGGGATAGCAAATTGAAGAACAGAAGGAAGTGGAGGAAAACAGTTGAGAAATTCCAATCCGTGGACCTTTAAGGCCTGTTAAGCTGTAGTTTGAAAATTATTATATTTTTTTTATTGGCAGATCGTATTATGTCTATTCAACTTCAAAGGGTTATGGGCCCAGGCCTTCTGTGAATTCTGTGAAAAATCAAATTTTGAAGCTTGGTGTTAAATAAGGAACTATCAAGAGATGTTATCGATAAGATTAAGCAACAGCATAATTCAGATAAGAGATTATGGACAAAAAACATGAAAATATGCTGAACATCTGGGTCTTAAGGAATATTCGGGGTATTAAAAGACAATGAAAATGTTTGGAGGAGACGAACATATGCAGAGATCAGAGAATGGTTGAGGAAAGGTGGGCAAAGGACTCGCTGCTGAGAGGAAAAGGAAAGAAGAGAAAAGAACGATCACGAAAAAAGTGGCTAGAAGCGTGTAAGGAGACCTAGAAACAATCAGGATAGCAAATTGGAGAACAGAAGGAAGTGGAGGAAAACAGTTGAGAAATTCCAAGCCATGGACCTTTAAGGCCTGTTGAGCTCTAGTTTGAAAATAATTATATCTTTTTTATTAGCAAATCTTATTATTTTTATTCAACTTCAAAGGGTTATGGGCCCAGGCCTTCCGTGAATTCTGTGAAAAATCAGATTTTGGAACTTGGTGTTAAATAAGAAACTATCAAAAGATGTTATCGATGAGATTAAGCGACAGCATAGTTCAGATAAGAGATTATGGACAAAAATCATGAAAATATGCTGAATATCTGGGATTGGAGGGTCTTAAGGAAGATATTCAGGGTATTAAAAGACGATGAAAATGTTTGGAGGAGACGAACAAATGTAAAGATCAGAGAATGGTTGACGAAAGGTGGGCAAAGGACTCGCTGCTGAGAGGAAAAGGAAAGAAGAGAAGAGGACGACCACAAAAAAAGTGACTAGAAGCGTGTAAGGAAGACCTAGAAACAATCGGGATAGCAAATTGAAGAACAGAAGGAAGTGGAGGAAAACAGTTGAGAAATTCCAATCCATGGACCTTTAAGGCCTGTTGAGCTGTAGTTTAAAAATTATTATATTTTTGTTATTAGCAGATCGTATTATTTTTATTCAACTTCACAGGGTTATGGGCCCAGGCCTTCTGTGAATTCTGTGAAAAATCAAATTTTGGAGCTTGGTGTTAAATAAGGAACTATCAAGAGATGTTATCGATAAGATTAAGCGACAGCATAATTCAGATAAGAGATTATGGACAAAAATCATGAAAATTTGCTGAACATCTGGGATCAGGAAGATATTCGGGTATTAAAAGACGATAAAAACGTTTGTAGGATACGAACAAATGTAAAGATCAGAGAATGGTTGACGAAAGTGGGCAAAGGACTCGCTGCTGAAAGGGAAAGAAAGGAAAAAAGAGAAGACCTAAAAACAATCGGGATAGCAAATTGGAGAACAGAAGGAAGTGGAGGAAAACAGTTGAGAAATTTCAAGCCATGCACCTTTAAGGCCTGGATCTGGATCTGGAAATTTGGGGAGGGACGAGCTAGTGCTTAGCCAGTACTGAGGCCACATATGACCCATTGTGCATCCTCCCGTGTGTAGGGATATCCTCACCGCAGGCTGTCACCAGCCCTAGTGATTTAAAATAGGTGATGAGGCTCAAGAGGGGGATCTCCCTGACATCGGCTGGTGTAAGCCAATACTCGCCCAACACGGATCTTCTGATTTCAGAAAAAGCAGAGCAGTCATACATAATGTGTTCTACTACTGTTTCCTTTTCTTGTTCGCAGCCTTTGCATAGCGGCGATTCTGTTAATTTCATCCTAAAAAAAAGTTGTCGCAATTGGCAGTGACCTGTCAAGATTCCCACAGCTGTTCGGAGATTTTGTCTGGTCAAATCATTGTCGGAGACATAAATGCCAAATTGGCTACTTGGTTCTCAAAACGCACAGATGACAGAGGAATTCTGATAGAAGATTTCATAAGTGCTAACGATCTTTACATCGTCAACAGAGACGGAGAACCTTATACCTTCTCCTCGGCAAATGGGGAAAAAAATATTGACATAACATTAGTCACTGGCTCCATACTCAACCTGGTGGAGAGATGGAAAGTTCACACAGATGCAAATAGCAGCGACCTCAGAGCGATTACTACTGTACTCGAAATGGTGCATGTAGAGTATACAGAACAGGAAGATACAACGTCAGGAAAATCAACCTAGATAATATGCAAGAATTGGCTGTTGAACTTAACACAGCACTACGGGAATTTCCTCTCTTTGACGCGCCTAGCATAGACGAATACATAAAGGCATTAACGACAGGTTACACAAACATAATTAGCAAATGTTGTCCTAAAAACAATAACAGAAACAGAGGGGTTCTCTGGTGGAATGACCACCTACAGCGACTTAAGCATCAAGTACACCATCGCCGCAAAAGATATCAAAAACTAAGACGAAGAAGTGTACCCTTTGAGCAAGAAAGACATACGTACTTGCAAATATTAGAAGAATATAAGCGAGAAATAAATGAAGCCAAAACAAGATCATGGCAAAATTTCCTTGAAGACAGACTAGCAAAGGACCCATGGGCGCAGCATACAAAATAGCCGCAGACAAAATTAAAATAAACAACATCCAGCACAGTATAATTAAAACTGATGGAAGCCTAACTGTAACCCAAGAGGATACTCTTTTGTAGATCGTAAAGAAATTGATACCAAGCGATACACACGAAAATGACACTACTGAGCATGCAGAGGTTAGACGACAAGCAGAACAGGCACTAGGAAACCACGAGGTAAGGTTTTTACTAAGTAAAGACGCCTTAGATACGGCAGTCATGTCAATATCACCATACAAGGCTCCTGGAAAGGATGGGGTTCATGGGAAAATCATCCTACAAACCTATCTGTTTCTCTTCGAAGCACTTGAACGGCTATATCAAGCCTGCATCAGACTCTGCTACTTCCCTAGGGAATGGAAAACTGGCAAACTAGTTACTATATTAAAGAGCAAAGATAAAGATCCGTCGGATCCGAAGGCACTTAGACCCTTCACGCTGCTCTCAGAACTGGGAAAGATACTAGAGAGATTAATTCTGGCTGAAATCTATACCGAAATCCCAGATCGATTATTTCTCAGTGAGAAACAATATGGCTTCAGAAAAGGCAAATCGACGATCGCAGCTTTATCGGCCCTGGCAGGATACATACGAGATTCTTTACACCACAACCTGGTGATCTTCGTTGACATCTCGGGTGCTTTTGACAACGTCTGGTGGCCTAGCTTGATCACCGAATTGGCGCAGAAAGGTCTCTTAAGCGATGTGTTAAATATCATCAAAAGTTACTTATCAAACCGTACCGTAGAATACTCCACTATTTACTCACACACAACCAAAGAGGTGAACAAAGGATGTCCGCAAGGCTCCATTTTGGGTCCAATTTTTTGGAACACGGTAATGGATCCTCTATTACGATCCAGATGGCCAGATGGTGTTGACCTGGGTTACGCAGACGATTTCTCCATTAGCATCAGCGGAAAAAGCAGAGCATGCTTAGAAGCCAAAGCAGGAGAGTGTATGAATTTAGTGGCAACTTGGGCTAACAGAAATAAGTTAACAATATCTGAATCGAAGACCAAGTACATTGTCTTCTCAAATCTATCCATAAACAGAAATCCTGTTATACGATACAATCGCAGGCCACTACAGAGAGTCCAGTCAACGAAATGCTTAGGAATTATAATAGATCAAAAACTTTCATATACAGAGCACGTAAGATATATCTCAAGAAAATGTCAAAAAATCTTTCAATCTCTTAGAAGGTTGGTACGCCGAAACTGGGGAAGAATTATCGATTACTTCAACGCCATAAGAGAAATCTATCTTAAAGCCATCATTCCTATTCTAGCGTACGGAGTAGATCTATGGGGGCACAGACTGAGCAAAGTGGTCAACAAGATACAGCTTCGGATCACACAAGCAATGTGTTTGCGGGTGATGTTGGGAGCGTACAGGTCTACGCCGAACGAATCGCTTTGCATTCTGGCAAAACTTCCTCCGCTACACCTCCACCTGGAGCTATGCAAGGCTACCATAGACTTAAAACGGACAGGCCGAACCTATCTACTTGGACACAATATTATAGCGGAAGACTTCAGATATTGGGTCGCTGTTACCAGTTGGCTTCAACACGTCGTTATTAGAACCTGGCAACAGGAATGCGATGCAGTAGATAAAGGGAGGCACCTATACACACTTCTACCAGAAGTACAGCCATGGCTGGAAGCCCACACTAAAACAATGACCAGAAAAGTCATTCACTTGCTGTCGAGTCATGGAAACAGTATGATCCACCTACACCGTATTGGCAAATCTGTTAGCACATTTTGTCAGACCTGCGACGAGGAAAACACTCCATCACATCGAATTTTCCACTGCACAATATACGCAAATCAACGAAGTAGATTAGTCCAGGATTTCCAAGAAGAGGAACAGCCGAACTACCCAGCAAACCTATTTAAAAGGTTCTGGGCTAACCTGAATTCACTATCAGTTTTTGAACCGGACGAGTTTCCCTGAGAGAAACCACAGCTTTACATGCAAACTTCTAGGCATCACTTAGAAAAGTTAAATATAAAATATTGTGTTGTGTTTTTTTTTTAGATTAATTTAGTTTGTCGGTGCTACATTTTTTTTTATTTCCTCAAATGACTAATTAGGCTATTAGATTATCATTATTACTTATATTTTTTTTTATTTATTTACTTTTTGGCTGGAACTTCAATGGTTAGTTTCAGTAGATAGTAGGACAAAAAAGCTATTTTCTCCTCTCAATAGTGGCCTTCGGGAGTAAATTTAAAGAGACCCCGCTCTAAACTGAAGAAGTGACTTCAGGTTCGCCGGTTCCCTACACATGATCTATGTAACCAAAGAGACAAATAAAGATATTCCTCTTTACCTATTCCACTAAAGGTGAGTGGTCATGCTAGGCCAGGGGCGTGTGAAGGGCACCTTCTTTCCTTTCCTTTTTTTTTTTTTTTTGGTCAATGCCTTAAATTTTTTTACTGTTTCCTCGCCAGGATGAGGTAATAACTCTCTGGCCAGTCTACAGTTCGTTGTTTCATCCCAGCACTGTATAAATTTTTGGTCAGAGTGCTGTTTGATAAGGTCCACGACTGCGGACAATGTTAGCTTGGTATCTCTAGTTTAAAAATTATTATATCTTTTTGATGTAATTAACAGATTTTATTATTATTATTCAACTCATTCCAATTATTCAACGAGAAATATAAAACCGTCTTAAAACTTGTTCCAATCCAAAAACAAACTAAATAAAATAAAAAGAAATTGAAATATTTCCTTTCCATTCAAACATAATTTGCGAACATCGTCGTAAAATAAAATAAGAAATAATCGCCTACTTCCAGCTCAATGTAACTGAATAAGAGTCTGTTTATTAATTCCTGCTTTTCGGAACCGACTCAGTTATTGCCTTGTAAAAAGCGAAAAAAAAAAAGGTCGTTGCTGCTCTGCTCTATTCACCGGTATTATTATGATCAAGACGTCGTCCTAGTCGACATCCGAGACAGATTTTGTATTCATAATCTCGCAAGAAAAGTAGATGGAGAGATGCTGATATTGTAAGAGTAGCGAAAAGGTATACAGTATAAAAAAATATAAGCAAAAATACCGAGCGAATCTCTTTCGCGAGTAATTTTCCATTGACATGGAATGTAATTATGTAAATACAGTTCGAAAATTCCGTTTGGGATTGCACAGACGACAATCCGATTAAATATTTTTCGCTGTAATGTTTTCAAAACAATGCCTCGTTCTAATTATGATCCTTTCTTAAACATAAATTTATTTAGTAAACCATTATTTGAGATATCTCTACTGAGATTTTTAAAATTTTAGACAGTATACCAACAAGAATCCATCAGGACTCGAACTCACCACTTTTCACATTCTTCTTAAGCACATACGAGACTGCGCGCCTATGTGGGTAGCGAAAAACCGTCACAAAGCCTTCTCATACCGTCTGAAGTTGACAGAAAGAGTTGACAACTGACAGTGAACAATCGACAAATGACATTAGCAAGCCAAGACAATCTAGTAAATTATTTTTTTCTAATTCAAGGGTTTAGTTATTCGCCGACGTTGACAGCTAAGAGATAGTTAAAAAAGTCAACAACTGATATTGACAGATGACATTAGCAAGCCGAGACAATCTAGTAAATTATTCTTTTTTTAACTCAATGGTTTGGTTATTCGGTGACGTTGATAGCTAAGTGCTAATTAAAAAAGAGTTGACAACTGACGTTGACAGATGACATTGGCTGGCTTCAACGATCTAGTAAATTACTCCTTCAAACATCAAATTAGAAACGTCAAACTATCAAATTAGAAACGCCAAACTGTGAAACTAGAAACGTCAAAGTGTCAAATTAGATACGTGAAACGATCAAATATTAAACGTCAAATTGTCAAATTAGTAACGTCAAACTGTCAAAATAGAAACATCAAATTGTCAAATTAGATACGTCAAACTGTCAAATTAGAAACGTCAAACTGTCAAATTAGAAACGTCAAACTATCAAACTAGAAACGCCAAACTGTTAAACTAGAAACATCAAAGTGTCAAATTAGATACGTGAAACTGTCAAATATTAAACGTTAAATTGTCAAATTAGTAACGTCAAACTGTCAAAATAGAAACATCAAATTGTCAAATTAGATACGTCAAACTGTCAAATTAGAAATGTTAAACTGTTAAATTAGAAACGTCAAACTGTCAAATTAGAAACGTCAAACTATCAAATTAGAAACGCCAAACTGTGAAACTAGAAACGTCAAAGTGTCAAATTAGATACGTGAAACTGTCAAATATTAAACGTCAAATTGTCAAATTAGTAACGTCAAACTGTCAAAATAGAAACATCAAATTGTCAAATTAGATACGTCAAACTGTCAAATTAGAAATGTTAAACTGTTAAATTAGAAACGTCAAACTGTCAAATTAGAAACGTCAAACTATCAAATTAGAAACGCCAAACTGTAAAACTAGAAACGTCAAAGTGTCAAATTAGATACGTGAAACTGTCAAATATTAAACGTCAAATTGTCAAATTAGATACGTCAAACTGTCAAATTAGAAATGTTAAACTGTTAAATTAGAAACGTCAAACTGTCAAATTAGAAACGTCAAACTATCAAATTAGAAACGCCAAACTGTAAAACTAGAAACGTCAAAGTGTCAAATTAGATACGTGAAACTGTCAAATATTAAACGTCAAATTGTCAAATTAGTAACGTCAAACTGTCAAAATAGAAACATCAAATTGTCAAATTAGATACGTCAAACTGTCAAATTAGAAATGTTAAACTGTTAAATTAGAAACGTCAAACTGTCAAATTAGAAACGTCAAACTATCAAATTAGAAACGCCAAACTGTAAAACTAGAAACATCAAAGTGTCAAATTAGATACGTGAAACTGTCAAATATTAAACGTCAAATTGTCAAATTAGTAACGTCAAACTGTCAAAATAGAAACATCAAATTGTCAAATTAGATACGTCAAACTGTCAAATTAGGAATGTTAACTGTTAAATTAGAAACGTCAAATTATCAAATTAGAAACGCCAAACTGTAAAACTAGAAACGTCAAAGTGTCAAATTAGATACGTGAAACTGTCAAATATTAAACGTCAAATTGTCAAATTAGTAACGTCAAACTGTCAAAATAGAAACATCAAATTGTCAAATTAGATACGTCAAACTGTCAAATTAGAAATGTTAAACTGTTAAATTAGAAACGTCAAACTGTCAAATTAGAAACGTCAAACTATCAAATTAGAAACGCCAAACTGTAAAACTAGAAACGTCAAAGTGTCAAATTAGATACGTGAAACTGTCAAATATTAAACGTCAAATTGTCAAATTAGTAACGTCAAACTGTCAAAATAGAAACATCAAATTGTCAAATTAGATACGTCAAACTGTCAAATTAGAAATGTTAAACTGGTAAATTAGAAACGTCAAACTGTCAAATTAGAAACGTCAAATTATCAAATTAGAAACGCCAAACTGTGAAACTAGAAACGTCAAAGTGTCAAATTAGATACGTGAAACTGTCAAATATTAAACGTCAAATTGTTAAATTAGTAACGTCAAACTGTCAAAATAGAAAAATCAAATTGTCAAATTAAATACGTCAAACTGTCAAATTAGAAATGTTAAACTGTTAAATTAGAAACGTCAAACTGTCAAATTAGAAACGTCAAACTATCAAATTAGAAACGCCAAACTGTAAAACTAGAAACGTCAAAGTGTCAAATTAGATACGTGAAACTGTCAAATATTAAACGTCAAATTGTCAAATTAATAACGTCAAACTGTCAAAATAGAAACATCAAATTGTCAAATTAGATACGTCAAACTGTTAAATTAGAAATGTTAAACTGTTAAATTAGAAACGTCAAACTGTCAAATTAGAAACGTCAAACTATCAAATTAGAAACGCCAAACTGTGAAACTAGAAACGTCAAAGTGTCAAATTAGATACATGAAACTGTCAAACATTAAACGTCAAATTGTCAAATTAGTAACGTCAAACTGTCAAAATAGAAACATCAAATTGTCAAATTAGATACGTCAAACTGTCAAATTAGAAATGTTAAACTGTTAAATTAGAAACGTTAAACTGTCAAATTAGAAACGTCAAACTATCAAATTAGAAACGCCAAACTGTAAAACTAGAAACGTCAAAGTGTCAAATTAGATACGTGAAACTGTCAAATATTAAACGTCAAATTGCCAAATTAGTAACGTCAAACTGTCAAAATACAAAAATCAAATTGTCAAATTAGATACGTCAAACTGTCAAATTAGAAATGTTAAACTGTTAAATTAGAAACGTCAAACTGTCAAATTAGAAACGTCAAACTATCAAATTAGAAACGCCAAACTGTAAAACTAGAAACGTCAAAGTGTCAAATTAGATACATGAAACTGTCAAACATTAAACGTCAAATTGTCAAATTAATAACGTCAAACTGTCAAAATAGAAACATCAAATTGTCAAATTAGATACGTCAAACTGTCAAATTAGAAATGTTAAACTGTTAAATTAGAAACGTCAAACTGTCAAATTAGAAACGTCAAACTATCAAATTAGAAACGCCAAAGTGTGAAACTAGAAACGTCAAAGTGTCAAATTAGATACGTGAAACTGTCAAATATTAAACGTCAAATTGTCAAATTAATAACGTCAAACTGTCAAAATAGAAACATCAAATTGTCAAATTAGATACGTCAAACTGTCAAATTAGAAATGTTAAACTGTTAAATTAGAAACGTCAAACTGTCAAATTAGAAACGTCAAACTATCAAATTAGAAACGCCAAACTGTAAAACTAGAAACGTCAAAGTGTCAAATTAGATACGTGAAACTGTCAAATATTAAACGTCAAATTGTCAAACGTCAAACTGTCAAAATAGAAACATCAAATTGTCAAATTAGATACGTCAAACTGTCAAATTAGAAATGTTAAACTGTTAAATTAGAAACGTCAAACTGTCAAATTAGAAACGTCAAACTATTAAATTAGAAACGCCAAACTGTGAAACTAGAAACGTCAAAGTGTCAAATTAGATACGTGAAACTGTCAAATATTAAACGTCAAATTGTCAAATTAGAAACGTCAAATTAGAAACATTAAAGTGTCAAACCAGAAATGTCAAAACGACCAAATAACGTTGAAATTTATCGTTTCAACAGTTCAAAAAATAGGATGAAATATTATCATTACTACGATATATTAGGGAAAAACGTCAAACTGACAAAATAGAAACATCAAACTGTCAAATTAGATACGTCAAACTGGTAAAGTAGAAATGTTAAACTGTTAAATTAGAAACGTCAAACTGTCAAATTAGAAACGTCAAACTATCAAATTAGAAACGCCAAACTGTGAAAGTACGAAGTGTCAAATTAGAAACGTCAAACTGTCAAATTAGATACGTGAAACTGTAAAATATTAAACGTCAAATTGTCAAATTAGAAACGTCAAACTGTCAAATTAGAAACATTAAACTGTCAAAACAGAAACGACCAAATAACGTTGAAATTTATCGTTTCAACAGTTCAAAAAATGTGACAAAAAACGTATGTTTCCGCTATTTTATCGGTACTGAATTTATAAACGTCAAACTGTTAAAATAGAAACATCAAACTGTTAAATTAGATACGTCAAACTGTCAAATTAGAAACGTCAAACTATCAAATTAGAAAAGCCAAACTATCAGATTAGAAAAGCCAAACTGTCAAACTAGTAACGTCAAACTGTCAAATTAGAAACGTAAAACTGTCAAATCTTAAACGTCAAACTGTCAAAATAGAAATATCAAACTGTCAAATTAGAAACGTCAAACTGTCCAATTAGAAACGTCAAACATTCCAAACTGTCAAACTAGAAACGTCAAACTGTCAGATTAGAAACGTTAAACTGTCAAAACACAAATGGTCACGCAAAAAGCTTACAAGAAAACCTTCATGAAAGGTTTCCGCTTGTGCCACACGTGCTGCTAAAGTAACTTACATGCAAAACTTGACTAAATTTACAAGAAGTTTTTATGATTTAGATGTTTTACGAGGAAAAAAGGGAAAACTTTTCTTTTCTATTATTTATTGGAACAGTGGTCACACCTATCTAGAACAACACAAAGCGACTTTGGAAAATATTGTCGACTATCAAGAGAGAGAAACTTGTTATGGCTTTGCGAACTTCAGAAGCGACGCGAAAACTTTTAATTTATTCCGGCTATTTTTGTCGCCGTTTATGATGTGAAATAAAACGCAATTTCAAAGCACCGCAGGTAATTTAGACGTTTCTGAGTTTGTTCAGTTATTTTTATTTAGTCGGTTTCTTTTTTATTCTCTCTTTCATTCTCTCGGCTCGACAACTTCGATTGGAGTACGTGTAAACTTCCTAGCAAAACTTCTTGCGTCGCCGCTATTGCTACTGCTTTCATCTAACTTTTTAAATATTTGTATAAAATTAATACTATGTCTAGGATTTATACAAATTTTCGCAATACAAATCCACCAAGGATTAATTTCGGAACAAACAACTAGTTGGTGCTAGTTTAAACTTCTATCAGCAGATGTCAGTGGCAGCACATTCATATTTAAAAGGAAATTAAATCAATTGACATTTTCGATATACATTTTTTGGTTTAAAGTTGGCAAAAATGGCAAGTTAGATTCTCGAAATTACGATTTCTGATTGGCTAGTCGATTCTAAACGACTCGAAAACACCTAATCCCCTTGTGCAAGATAAAGAAAGTAAATAGTTGCGTCACTTACGATCTTAATGTAATCAACTTTATTACTCTCGTTTAGATAAGAAGATTGACAATGGCCGCTGTGCGATTTTGATCTGCTAAAATCCCCGGCGATTTATGCTTAATTCGGTGCTTGTCAGGTTTTAAATAAAACACTTGTTTATTGGCATGGTTAGTCTCTCAAATATCCAGGATTTGAAATAACGGTTTTTGATTGGTTAGTCGATTCGAAACAACTCGAAAACGTCCTGATTTTTTTGAGGAAGGTGTCCAAAGTTATCAATCGCGCCAATTACGATCCGGTCTTCTTCGGAAAACTGGCGTTCGACCCGAGAACAGGGTCGTAATGGCAATGGCCGCTTTTGGATTTTGATCTGATATAATCCCCGGCTGTTTTTAGCTTAGTTTGTGCTTGGCAAGTTTTAAATAAGGCACTTGTTTAGAGAATTATCGTCCTTTAAAGTACGATATATCTTTAAGATGCCAAAGAAGCCCTGTTTCATCCTGTAAACTTCTACAACCTCGTTCTAGGAGAATTGCGACAGTTTGGTGAAATATTTTCCTATCTTTCTGGTCCTGTTTTGGTATGTTTGCAATGAATAATTTTCAAGCTTTTTAAGAAGAGTTTTTTCGAGGATTCTGTTCTAAATGTAATTGATTATAGGTCATATTAAAAAATAGAATAAAAATTTTTTTATTCCAGTTACAAGACTACTGTTTTTCAAACATTTCATTTCCAGAATAAACGTGCAGATTTCCATCGAACGAAATTAATTAAACAAAGTTATTCTTTTCATTTCTCAGGACATCTGTCAATTTCAAAGTATAATAGAATCTCTGTAACTGACAAATATCGATGCAACAACCGTCTAATTCTACCCCATAAAATCGGCCCATGAATTTTCCATTATTGGAAATGATCGTTGCCGCCTCTCGCCTGTCTTTATTCCTTACTATATCGTATATCTTGTCATCGATTCATCAAAAACTCATTTTGTCGCAATAAAACAGAAGCAAAAGCATCCACCCGAATTAACGGCACGGATTTGACGGTGCGCGAAACTACGAACAGACATTCAACCAAATAATATTGTCAATGACGTAACTACCTTCAAGACATATATATATTTGAGTAACTACAGAACGTCCCCGCAATACAAATTATCAACTTAAAGGAATTAGATTAAGTTAAATTGCAGCTAACAGTATTGGTTTATCACTGATTGTTTGGGAACTCGAATTATGTTAAAACTTATACAATTCTACTGAGAGATAACGGTTTACGAAATTATATATCAAGATAAAGATTGTAGGGACGAGGATTGTCTTTTTACTTTTGCAAATAGCCATAAAGACAGAAAATACTTAAAGTACTTTATTGATTTCCAAAATATATCCCAGCAATAATAAAAAAGTAAGGTTATGATATTTAAATCGCCAGATTTCTCAAAAACGGAGTGAGACAGATAGAAACTAACTGTATTTTCGGGTTTTTGAGATCATTTTAACCTAAAATAAGTGGTCGCACTATACAGTTTAGAATGGTAATAAAAAAGTTAGCTTAAGATATTAAACTAGCCAGGTTTCTCAAAAACGGAGTGAGACAGATAAAAACTAACTGGATTTTCGGGCTTTTGAGATCATTTTAACCTAAAATAAGTGGTCACACTATACGGTTTAGAATGGTAATAAAAAAGTTAGGTTAAGATATTAAACTAGCCAGATTTCTCGTAAACGGAGTGAGACAGATACGAACAAACTGAATTTTTGGGTTTTTGAGATCATTGTAACCTAACATGAGTGGTCGCACTATACGGTTTAGCGTGGTAATAGAAAAGTTAGGTTAAGATATTAAACTAGCCAGATTTCTCGTAAACGGAGTGAGACAGATAAGAACGAACTGAATTTTTGGGTTTTTGAGATCATTGTAACCTGACATGAGTGGTCGCACTATACGGTTTAGCGTAGTAATAAAAAAGTTAGGTTATGATATTTAACTAGCCAGATTTCTCAAAAACGGAGTGAGACTGATAAAAACTAACTGGATTTTCGGGTTTTTGAGATCATTTTAATCTAACATAAGTGGTCGCACCATACGGTTTAGCATGGTAATAAAAAAGTTAGGTTAAGATATTAAACTAGCCAGATTTCTCATAAACGGAGTGAGACTGATAAAAACTAACTGAATTTTCGGGTTTTTGAGATCATTTTAACCTAACATGAGTGGTCGCACTATACGGTTTAGAGTGGTAATAAAAAAGTTAGATTAAGATATTACACTAGCCAGATTTCTCGTAAACGGAGTGAGACAGATAAGAACGAACTGAATTTTCGGGTTTTTGAGATCATTGTAACCTGACATGAGTGGTCGCACTATACGGTTTAGCGTGGTAATAAAAAAGTTAGGTTAAGATATTAAACTAGCCAGATTTCTCGTAAACGGAGTGAGACAGATAAGAACGAACTGAATTTTCGGGTTTTTGAGATCATTGTAACCTGGTCGCACTATACGGTTTAACGTGGTAATAAAAAAGTTAGGTTAAGATATTAAACTAGCCAGATTTCTCGTAAACGGAGTGAGACAGATAAGAACGAACTGAATTTTTAGGTTTTTGAGATCATTGTAACCTGACATGAGTGGTCGCACTATACGGTTTAGTGTGGTAATAAAAAAGTTAGGTTAAGATATTAAACTAGCCAGATTTCTCATAAATGGAGTGAGACAGATAATAACGAACGGAATTTTCGGGTTTTTGAGATCATTGTAACCTGACATGAGTGGTCGCACTATACGGTTTAGCGTGGTAATAAAACAGTTAGGTTAAGATATTAAACTAGCCAGATTTCTCGTAAACGGAGTGAGACAGATAAGAACGAACTGAATTTTTAGGTTTTTGAGATCATTGTAACCTGACATGAGTGGTCGCACTATACGGTTTAGTGTGGTAATAAAAAAGTTAGGTTAAGATATTAAACTAGCCAGATTTCTCATAAACGGAGTGAGACTGATAAAAACTAACTGGATTTTCGGGTTTTTGAGATCATTTTAAACTAAAATGAGTGGTCACACTAAACAGTTTAGAATGGTAATAAAAAAGTTAGGTTACGATATTAAACTAGCCCAATTTCTCATAAACGGAGTGAGACAGATAAAAACTAACTGAATTTTCGGGTTTTTGAGATCATTTTAAAATAAAATAAGTGGTCGCACTATACGGTTTGGAATGGTAATAAAAAAAGTAAGGTTAAGATATTAAACTAGCCAGATTTCTCAAAAACGGAGTGAGACTGATAAAAACTAACTGGATTTTCGGGTTTTTGAGATCATTTTAACCTAACAACAGTGGTCGCACTATACGGTTTAGAATGGTAATAAAAAAGTTAGGTTAAGATATTAAACTCGCCAGATTTCTAATAAACGGGGTTAGAAAGATAAAAACTAACTGGATTTTCGGGTTTTTGAGATCATTTTAACTTAACATGAGTGGTTGCACTATACGGTTTAGCGTGGTAATAAAAAAGTTAGGTTAAGATACTAAACTAGCCAGATTTCTCAAAAACGGAGTGAGACTGATAAAAACTAACTGGATTTTCGGGTTTTTGAGATCATTTTAACCTAAAATAATTGGTCGCACTATACGGTTTAGAATGGTAATAAAAAAGTTAGGTTAAGATATTAAACTAGCCAGATTTCTCAAAAACGGAGTGAGACTGATATAAAAACTAACTGGATTTTCGGGTTTTTAAGATCATTTTAACCTAACAACAGTGGTCGCACTATACGGTTTAGAATGGTAATAAAAAAGTTAGGTTAAGATATTAAACTAGCCAGATTTCTCATAAACAGAGTGAGACCGATAAAAACTAACTGGATTTTCGGGTTTTTGAGATCATTGTAACCTGACATGAGTGGTCGCACTATACGGTTTAGCGTGGTAATAAAAAAGTTAGGTTAAGATATTAAACTAGCCAGATTTCTCATAAACGGAGTGAGACTGATAAAAACTAACAGAATTTTCGGGTTTTTGAGATCATTGTAACCTGACATGAGTGGTCGCACTATACAGTTTAGACTGGTAATAAAAAAGTTAGGTTAAGATATTAAACTAGCCAGATTTCTCATAAACAGAGTGAGACCGATAAAAACTAACTGGATTTTCGGGTTTTTGAGATCATTGTAACCTGACATGAGTGGTCGCACTATACGGTTTAGCGTGGTAATAAAAAACTTAGGTTAAGATATTAAACCAGCCAGATTTCCCATAAACGGAGTGAATCAGATAAAAACTAACTGGATTTTCGAGATCATTTTAACCTAAAATAAGTGGTCGCACTATACAGTTTAGAATGGTAATAAAAAAGTAAGGTTAAGATATTAAACTAGCCAGATTTCTCATAAACGGAGTGAGACCGATAAAAACTAACTGGATTTTCGGGATTTTGAGATCATTGTAACCTAAAATAAGTGGTCGCACTATACGGTTTAGAATGGTAATAAAAAAGTTGGATTAGGATATAAAACTAGCCAAATTTCTCAAAAACAGAGTGAGACATGCGTTTAAATCAATTGGGAAAACAGTTATTCTAGTCTTAACTTGACACCTGCAAAATTGCTGTTTTATAGGCATCGATGGCTTCTTCTGGCGACTGGAATCGCTACCCACGCATTGAATTTTTGTTCTTTGAGAACGAAATTATAATTCTGAACAAGAATTGTTTACAAATGACTTAAGTATGTATCCTTAAAACTAATCTCTCTCAAATGGAATAACTTTATCACGACTTTCCAAATGATATTGTAGCATTCCAAGAAACCTATTTTTGATTTCAAGTCAATTTAGAAACTTATTTTTCCATGAACCTTCACCAAATTCAGTTTTTTGATATTTGTTTAGTATATTTTGCATGTTGGCAAAAATTGCATGATTAGTCTCTCAAATATCCAGGATTTGAAATTACTGTTTTTGATCGGTAAGTCGATTAGAAACAACAATTCCTTTGAGCAATGGCCGCTTTGGGATTTTAATGTGATATAATCCCCGGCTGTTTTTAGTTTATGCTTGGCAAGTTTTAAATAAGGCATTTGTATAGAGAATTATCGTTTCGGGTCTGCAGTACTAATTTTTAAAGTTCAATCTACGTGAGTTGTGGTGAAATAAAATTTTGCTCGTCACAAAATATTTCGTCCCGTTAAGAAGCGACGCCATTTGAGTAATTTTGGAAATTTATATCTTTGAGAGGCCAAAGAAGACCTGTATTGTCCTGGAAACTATTAAATCATTGTTCCAGAGGAATTCCTATGGTGTTTCTAAGCGACTACATGCAAAAATAAAAAAAAATCCTCGTACAAGCGATACTTTGCAATTTTTGCAACTATATGAGGAAATAGGGAAAAAATTGAATCGGATAAACTTACTTTGATTCTATTATATTCTTGTATCTTTATTCATAATTTATTCTAAATATGTACTAAATCGACTGTGATATTTTCTTTTTATGGATACATGAAAAGTATATATTCTTATATCAATTGTTCCTTGTGTAATACCTCAAAGTAAAACGTATAAAATTCAACCACAAAGAAAAAAAAAGAAATGAATAACTACGAAACCATAAAATATTTAATACCGTCAAGTCAAAGCAGGTATCCCAATATAATAAGGTTCGGTTCCAAAACGAAAAAACATTTTATTGATGTCGTACTCTATTATATCGCGCTTTTTCACTGAAGCGTTCATCAAAAATAAAAATTACGACACCCTAAAAAATGTTACAATTTTTCCATTCCGTTCATTTCCGATATTTGAGAGCAAACACATTTCTCGAATAACTTTTAGGTCAGAAAAGGCATTCAATTAATTTTATGAAGAGGTAAACAAGACCAAGAAGAGACCGTATTGATCTTAGAATCAACAAACATTGACGTGGGTATTTCTCAATTAAAAGTGGGTTCATTTTAATCATTTTTTTAAACTCAATAAAGAAGAATTAAACAAACTTTACGGTATTCTAAAAAATTATGCAGAAACAAGTAACTTGTGTAACATCCCATTATATATTCATTAATAAATAGTAGAAACAATAGGCGCCCCAAATCAGATCCCTGCGGAACACCTCTATATGATCAGAAGTACTGCTAATTTTGACTATATAGATTCTAACGGTCAAATAACTATTAAATCAAACAATTAAGGATTCTAAAAAACCTAATAGATTAAGTGTGTATAGATATTGAATGGTTTACCCGATCAAAAGCTTTACGCAAGTCAGAATATATAGAATTTACCGGCATATTATTATAGCTATTGCAAAAACGTATTTTCACACATGTTAACGATTAGATATCAAAGGTAATAATAGTTTAATACTATTATAACGTTTTACAGAGTCTTTGAAAATCAAAGAACATATATAGAACGTTTACTAAGAACCAACAACTACTTCCTTGGCTATATGCCACGACGGACATTGAATTACAGTTCAAAGTTAAAAGGGGTTAGTATATCTGCAATATATAACTAACCATTTTAGTTTGCAATTCGTAAGGATATCACTTGTAGACCGGTTTCGGCGTATTGCGCCTCATCAGTACAAGAAAGATATCCGTCCAGAAGCTCTAAGAGCATCTAGACTGAAGATATATCTGAAATTACAAAAATACATTATCATCAGTAAAGAAAATAGAATTTTAGTTTGTGATTAGTTATGGAGATGTCGCTATTATCGTACTTTTAACATTTTCTTTACTGAAGATAATGTATTTGTGTGATTTCAGACATATCTCCAGTCTAGATGCTCTTAGAGCTTCTGGACGGATATCTTCCTTGTACTGATGAGGTGCATTACGCCGAAACCGGTCTACAAATGTCACGGAGTGAGACAGATAAAAACTAACTGGATTTTCGGGTTTTTGAGATCATTTTGACCTAAAATAAGTGGTCGCACTATACGGTTTAGAATGGTAATAAAAAAGTTAGGTTAAGATATTAAAATAGCAATATCTCAAAAACCAATTATTGAGTTAGATAATGTATTTGTGTGATTTCAGACATATCTCCAGTCTAGATGCTCTTAGAGCTTCTGGACGGATATCTTCCTTGTACTGATGAGGCGCATTACGCCGAAACCGGTCTATAAATGTCACGGAATGAGACAGATAAAAACTAACTGGATTTTCGGGTTTTTGAGATCATTTTGACCTAAAATAAGTGGTCGCACTATACGGTTTAGAATGGTAATAAAAAAGTTAGGTTAAGATATTAAAATAGCAATATCTCAAAAACCAATTATTTAGTTAGATAATGTATTTGTGTGATTTCAGACATATCTCCAGTCTAGATGCTCTTAGAGCTTCTGGACGGATATCTTCCTTGTACTGATGAGGCGCATTACGCCGAAACCAGTCTACAAATGTCACGGAGTAGATAAAAACTAACTAGATTTTCGAGTTTTTGAGATCATTTTAACCTAAAATAAGTGGTCGCACTATACGGTTTAGAATAGTAATAAAAAAGTTAGGTTAAGATATTAAAATAGCAATATCTCAAAACCCAATTATTGAGTTAGATAATGTATTTGTGTGATTTCAGACATATCTCCAGTCTAGATGCTCTTAGAGCTTCTGGACGGATATCTTCCTTGTACTGATGAGGCGCATTACGCCGAAACCGGTCTACAAATGTCACGAAGTGAGACAGATAAAAACTAACTGGATTTTCGGGTTTTTGAGATCATTTTGACCTAAAATAATCGGTCGCACTATACGGTTTAGAATGGTAATAAAAAAGTTAGGTTAAGATATTAAAATAGCAGTATCTCAAAAACCAATTATTGAGTTAGATAATGTATTTGTGTGATTTCAGACATATCTCCAGTCTAGATGCTCTTAGAGCTTCTGGACGGATATCTTCCTTGTACTGATGAGGCGCAATACGCCGAAACCGGTCTACAAGTGATATCCTTACAAATTACAAACTAAAATGGTTAGTTCTATCTTGCAGATATACTAACCCCGTTTAACTTTGAACTGTAATTCAATGTCCGTCGTGGCTTATACCCAGGGAAGTAGTTGTTGGTTCTTAGTAAACAGTCTATATGTTCTTTGATTTTCAAAGACTCTGTAAAACGTTATAATAGTATTAAACTATTATTACCTTTGAAATCTATTTGATAAACGTTTTACTAAAATGATAATTAATTAGCAGGAAACTGTAAATCAAGTAGTTAACATGTTAACAATTGTCCATACTTTTTCTAAACCAATCTATAGATATATTTTTATATTACAGATTACTTAGGAAACCTCTTTGTTCATGTTATAATAGCCTAAATTCAAAACAACTTTTAGAAATACAGCGGCGCCAGTGATGTCAAAAACTCAGACCTGGGTGATGATGGAGGCGTCGCAAATATCAGCGTCGACGACGATAACATACCCATCTATGAACGTCGACGACATAATTTGCATATTAAACCACTTTTTACTTTCCAGTACGTGACAACATTAAATAAAAATATTTACACTAAGAAAACACAGTGGAAACCTTATTGAAACTGGAAGAATCTACCATTGATTACAAGTCAATTTAGAAAATATTTTCCGGTGAATCCCAACTATAGGTAACCAGAAGTACATTTTTGGTATTGGTTTAGTATGTATTTGGGTTTTAATTTTGCCAAAAATGCATGATTAGTATTTCAAATATCCAGGATTCCAAATTACAGTTTCTGATTGGTTAGTCGTACTAGCAATGGCCGCTTTGGGATTTTGAACGAACTGAATTTTCGGGTTTTTGAGATCATTGTAACCTGACATGAGTGGTCGCACTATACGGTTTAGAATGATAATAAAAAAGTTAGGTTAAGATATTAAACTAGCCAGATTTCTCATAAACGGAGTGAGACAGATAAAAACTAACTGAATTTTCGGGTTTTTTAGATCATTGCAACCTGACATGAGTGGTCGCACTATACGGTTTAGAATGGTAATAAAAAAGTTAGGTTGAGATATTAAACTAGCCAGATTTCTCATAAACGGAGTAAGACAGATAAAAACTAACTGGATTTTCGGGTTTTTGAGATCATTGTAACCTAACATGAGTGGTCGCACTATACGGTTTAGAATGGTAATAAAAAAGTTAGGTTAAGATATTAAACTAGCCAGATTTCTCATAATCAGAGTAAGACCGATAAAAACTAACTGAATTTTCGGGTTTTTTAGATCATTGTAACCTGACATGAGTGGTCGCACTATACGGTTCAGAATGGTAATAAAAAAGTTAGGTTAAGATATTAAACCAGCCAGATTTCTCATAAACGGAGTGAGACAGATAAAAACTAACTGGATTTTCGGGTTTTTGAGATCATTGTAACCTAACATGAGTGGTCGCACTATACGGTTTAGAATGGTAATAAAAAAGTTAGGTTAAGATATTAAACTAGCCAGATTTCTCGTAAACGGAGTAAGACAGATAAAAACTAACTGGATTTTCGGGTTTTTGAGATCATTGTAACCTGACATGAGTGGTCGCACTATACGGTTTAGCATGGTAATAAAAAAGTTAGGTTAAGATATTAAACTAGCCAGATTTCTCATAATCGGAGTGAGACCGATAAAAACTAACTGAATTTTCGTTTTTTTTAGATCATTGTAACCTGACATGAGTGGTCGCACTATACGGTTTAGAATGGTAATAAAAAAGTTAGGTTAAGATATTAAACTAGCCAGATTTCTCATAAACGGAGTGAGACAGATAAAAACTAACTGGATTTTCGGGTTTTTGAGATCATTGTAACCTAACATGAGTGGTCGCACTATACGGTTTAGAATGGTAATAAAAAAGTTAGGTTAAGATATTAAACTAGCCAGATTTCTCATAAACGGAGTAAGACAGATAAAAACTAACTGGATTTTCGGGTTTTTGAGATCATTGTAACCTAACATGAGTGGTCGCACTATACGGTTTAGCATGGTAATAAAAAAGTTAGGTTAAGATATTAAACTAGCCAGATTTCTCATAATCGGAGTGAGACAGATAAAAACTAACTGAAATTTTCGGGTTTTTGAGATCATTGTAACCTAACATGAGTGGTCGCACTATACGGTTTAGCATGGTAATAAAAAAGTTAGTTTAAGATATTAAACTAGCCATATTTCTCATAAACGGAGTGAGACAGATAAAAACTAACTGGATTTACAAGTTTTTGAGATCATTGTAACCTAACATAAGTGGTCGCACTATACGGTTTAGAATGGTAATAAAAAAGTTAGGTTAAGATATTAAACTAGCCAGATTTCTCATAAACGGAGTGAGACAGATAAAAACTAACTGAATTTTCGGGTTTTTGAGATCATTGTAACCTAACATGAGTGGTCGCACTATACGGTTTAGAATGGTAATAAAAAAGTTAGGTTAAGATATTAAACTAGCCAGATTTCTCATAATCGGAGTGAGACCGATAAAAACTAACTGAATTTTCGGGTTTTTTAGATCATTGTAACCTGACATGAGTGGTCGCACTATACGGTTTAGAATGGTACTAAAAAAGTTAGGTTAAGATATTAAACCAGCCAGATTTCTCATAAACGGAGTGAGACAGATAAAAACTAACTGGATTTTTGGGTTTTTGGGATCATTTTAACCTAAAGTAAGTGGTCGCACTATATGGTTCAGAATATTAATAAAAAAGTTGGGTTAGGATATAAAACTAGCCAGAATTCTCAAAAACAGAGTGAGACATGCGTTTAAACCAATTGTTAAGATGGATGAAGTCTATAGATTCGCGCTCACTTACGATCCGGCCTTCGTCGGAGAACTTGCGTTCGACCCGAGAACGGGGTCGTACTAGCAATGGCCGCTTTGGGATTTTGATCTGATATAATCGCCGGCTGTACTTTTATAGCATTGTTCCAGAAGAATTCCGATGGTTTGGTGAAAAACTTCTCATATATCTGGTCCTGTTTTGGAGTGAGTGTTAAGAAAGGATGAGGAGTGAGTGTAGAAACCCTGTATATAAGTTAAAACGGAGGTTAAACAAATCAATCGAAATTCGAGTCTCTCTCTATTTCTACACAACAATCCCGATGAGCCAATCGAATAAATTTCAATCGAATTGTTGTCAGGTAGGAAAGTAATAGTAGTGGATTTTGCGTCCACTGTTTGAATTATTAAATGAACAGTTTAAACTGCGCATCCTATTATATTGGTAGGTACTTTCATTGTTTGATAATACATTTTTAAACAGGAATAATCCTTTATGCATGTCCATATACAATGCCCGGATTATAGATATCACATTGATTAATTTGATGATGAAATTTAAGTGTTCGAATATTCGATGAAACAGATAATTCGATAATTTACCTTTATATGGACGAATTTTTTCCTTATAGTAGATTGTGATATTGTTTTAGTGTTTACAAAAATTATAATTGAATAATCTTGTCACTTTTTACACTCTGTCAAACTCTAACCGTCAATATAAAGTTAAATGTCAATCTTATCACATTTCACACTTAAATGTCAAACCCTTAGTGTCAATATAACCTCAAATGACAATTTTGTTACTTTTAACACTTAAATGTCAAAATCTTACTGTCAATATAACGTCAAATGTCAATCTTGTCACTTTTCACATTCAAATGTCAAACTCTAACTGTCAGTATAAGGTCAAATGTGAATCTTGTCACTTGTCACAAGAAAATATCAAACTCTAACTGTCAATATAAAGTCAAATGTCAATCTTGTTACTTTTCACTCTAAAATGTCAAACTCTAACTGTCAATATAAAGTCAAATGTCAATCTTGGCATTTTTTACACTCAAATGTCAAGCTCTAACTGTAAGTATAAGGTCAAATGTCAATCTTGTCACTTTTCACACTCAAATGTCAAACTCTTAGTGTCAATATAACCTCAAATAACAATCTTGTTACTTTTAACACTTAAATGTTAAATTCTTACTGTCAATATAACGTCAAATATCAATCTTGTCACTTTTCACACGAAAATATCAAAATCTCTGTCAATATAAAGTCAAATGTCAATCTTGTCCTTTTTTTCACTCAAATGTCAAACTCTAACTGTCAATATAAAGGCAAATGTCAATCTTGTCACTTTTCACACTCAATTGTCAATCTCTTAGTGTCAATATAACCTCAAATCACAATCTTGTTGCTTTTAACACTTAAATGTCAAATTCTTACTGTCAATATAACGTCAAATGTCAATCTTGTCACTTTTCACACGAAAATATCAAAATCTCTGTCAATATAAAGTCAAATGTCAATCTTGTCCTTTTTTTAGACTCAAATGTCAAACTCTAACTGTCAATATAAAGGCAAAAGTCAATCTTGTCACTTTTCACACTCAATTGTCAATCTCTTAGTGTCAATATAACCTCAAATCACAATCTTGTTACTTTTCATACTTAATTGTCAAATTATAACTGTCAATATAACATCAAATGTCAATTTTGTCACTTTTCACACTCAAATGTCAAACTCTTAGTGTCAATATTACCTCAAATGACAATCTTGTCCTTTTTTACACTCAAATGTCAAACTCTAACTGTCAATATAAAGGCAAATGTCAATCTTGTCACTTTTCACACTCAAATGTACAACTCTTAGTGTCAATATAACCTCAATTGACAATCTTGTTACTTTTCACACTTAATTGTCAAACTCTTACTGTCAATATAACATCAAATGTCAGTCTTGTCACTTTTCACTCTAAAATGTCAAACTCTAACTGTCAATATAAAGTCAAATGTCCATTTTGTTCTTTTTTACACTCAAATGTAAAACTCTAACTGTCAATATAAAGGCAAATGTCAATCTTGTCACTTTTCACACTCAAATGTCAAACTCTTAGTGTTAATATAACCTCAAATGACAATCTTGTTACTTTTCACACTTAATTGTCAAATTCTAACTGTCAATATAACATCAAATGTCAATCTTGTCACTTTTCACTCTAAAATGTCAAACTCTAAGTGTCAATATAAAGTCAAATGTCAATCTTGCCTTTTTTACACTGAAATGTCAAACTCCAACTGTCAATATAAAGGCAAATGTCAATTTTATCACTTTTCACACTCAATGTCAATCTCTTAGTGTCAATATAACCTAAAATGACAATCTTGTTACTTTTCACACTTAATTATCAAATTCTAACTGTCAATATAACATCAAATGTCAATCTTGTCACTTTTCACTCTAAAATGTCAAACTCTAACTGTCAATATAAAGTCAAATGTCAATCTTGACCTTCTTTACACACAAATGTCAAACAATAACTGTCAATATAACGTCAAATGTCAATCTTGTCCTTTTTTACACTTTTTTATCACTCACTTCGCACTCTTTCGTACCACTCAATTTGCATTCTTTCGTTTAACCTTTTTTTCTAGTATTTTAACTATTTTCGGTATTTTAATATTTTTTTTGGGAGTTTTTAATAATTTTTTTGGCATCCAGACAGTGGTGTGAGTGAGTCGCGTTCTTAGAATCACCGAATATTCTAGTGGCTTTTCGAACGATCGGATAATTCGAGAGTGTTCTATTCAAGATGAAATTGTGGAGATGGTTCTAGAAGGAATTAATTTCATATATAAGGGACCGCTTTGGACTGTATCAAAGTTGGATAGATTATTTTAAGAAATTGTTATTTATTTGTGTTTATCAATAAATTGTTAAGTTTGTCTGATATCCACGAAAGAAAAATATAAAAATATATTAAAAATAATACGAATAAATCCAACAATTGGCATAATATACGCAATCTTCCTGGTATAAACGAGCAACAAGTCGAATAAATTGATCTAAAGCATTCACCAGGTCAAACAGCATCCACCGCCTCCGCCGTAGTGTCGTTGGAAGCAACAGGCAACACAAAATTGCCGCCGTCTAGTCTAGACCGCCGCTTCAACAAGTTGGGCATCGTTGATGATGGTGGCGGTGGAAGCACGCCAAACAACTCTTACCGCAGCCGCATCCGCCCTCAGGAATTTACGTTTTTTTATTAGTTTTAGTTTTCCGGAAAGAAGGATGAGTATAAAAATGGTTGAATTTTGTATTGTTATATTTTTCCCTTAACAATTTATCGATAAACTCAAATAAATTACAATTTCTTAAAATAATCTACACAACTTTGATACAATCTGAATGTCACATATTAAATTTGAGATGTTACATTTAAAATTTACATCCTCAATAACGGTAAGTCATTCTATAGTTTCAGTTATTAATTTTATTTGTATTAAATTGTCCAAATTGTGGTGAATTTTGTTTGTTGTAAAATATTACTAACACTTAATTTCAAGTACAATTGCTATCGCAAACATCAGTTTTTTGTGATCATAGAGAGTATAATACACGTGTATTTAAATTAATTAACAATTTATCGATAAACACAAATAAATTACAATTTCTTAAAATAATCTACACAACTTTGATACAATCTGAATGTCACATATTAAATTTGACATGTGACATTTAAAAGTTTTTTTTTATGGTCAAGCACAAGCACTGCAGGAAAATTCCTTTAAGGCGCTCTGAGAGCGGTGCGTGTGCGAAGAAAGCGATTCACGTTGTTCTTGAATCGTTGAAGGTTATATTCGGTGGGAAATACGGCCTCAGAAAGGCCGTTCCACAAAGAGGATGTCCTCCAGAAGAAAGAGTTCTTAAACAATGATGTTCGAGGAGTATTAAGTTGAACCACATAGGGATGGGCGGAAGTGGTTTGTCGTGTATTTCTGCTATGAATTGCTTTAGGTGGAATCAAGCGGGCAATGTCAGTAGAACACTTGCCACGAAAATATTTGTAAAAGAGGGTCAAATCACCAACCTGTCTTCGATGTTCTAAGCTGTCGAGGTTCTTGGTTAGCTCGTGATCACCGATCAGGCGAATGGCTCTCCTTTGGATGGAATCCAACAACCGAAGGGTATGCTTCGGTGCAGAACTCCAGACATGAGAGCAGTATTCCAGTGATGGTCGAATCTGGGCTTTGTAGAGTGTCAAAAGTTGTTGTGGTGTATACAGCTTTTTGGTACGGAAAAGTACTCCGAGTTTCTGAGAAGCTGTCCTGGCGATTGTTACCACGTGATTATGCCAAGACATATCTCCTCCCAGATTGACACCCAGTAAGTTAATAGACGAAGCCAGTGGAATTGCGTGTCCTGCCATGACTATATCTGGTTCTGCAATGTTAACCTTCTTAGAGAAAACTGCGGCCTGGGTTTTTTTAGCGTTAAATTCGACTTGGTTACTGTCACCCCAAGACAAAATTTCTTTCAGGTCTTTATTGAGTCGTGATACTTCATGCTGTCTGCGAAGATGTGCGTCAGCAGCCGATGTTCGAGAATTCAAAGTAAACGATGAGATAAGTGTGCTGTCGTCAGCAAAGCTATAAATTGGATTTTCTGTCTTCGCTAGAAGGTCGTAAGAAGAGGGTTGGGGATAATATGGACCCCTGAGGAACACCAGCATTGATGGTAAAGGTGTCCGAGAGAAACCCGTCAATCGCCACTTGCAGAGAACGGTCCTGAAGAAAGCTAGAAAGCCATGAACAGAATCGACCGGGCATACCGTAGGATCGCAGTTTACTTAGGAGCCCCTCGTGCCAGACACGATCAAATGCTTTAGAAATGTCCAGTGCAATAGCCCAAAGATGGGTGACATATGCTAGGAGGTCTCCTGTTGATCTGGACTTACGAAAGCCGTACTGATGGTCGCTGATAATATTAAGGCCCTCTAGGTACTTTAGAAGTTGTTGGTTAATAGCTTTCTCCATCACTTTTGATATAACTGAAAGCAATGCGATAGGTCGATAGTTGTTTGGCATGGTTTTCTTGCCTTTCTTTGGTATAGGCTGAACTCTTGCCTTCTTCCAGCAAGATGGAAATATTCCTTTTTTGTAGGATAAGTTAAAAAGTCTACAAAATATTGGTGTTAGCTCATCAGCGCATTCCTTGAGCACTATAATAGGAATTTCATCTGGACCAGAAGCCTTCCTGACATCAAGCCCTTTAAGAATTCGTTTGACAGGACGCTGACGGAATACGATATCAGTCATTTCCGATTGAACTGCTGGAATGTTCGGTGGTGTTTTTCCCTGAAAGTCTACGTTGGAATGAGAAGAAAATAGTTCTGCCAGTAAGTTCGCTTTATCTCCGGCTGTGGTTGCTATTGTGCCGTCGGAACGTGTTAGAGGTGGAATATTTGATTTGGTAAAATTTTGACTGACGGCCTTAGCGACTGACCAAAAAGACCTAGATCCGTTAGGACTGGCAAGAAGTTTGTTTTTGATCCTCGTGTTGTGCATCTCTTTGCTTTGATCTATCGTTTGCTTACACTGGTTTCGAGCGGTAACAAGGGTGGTGCGATTCTCAGCCGTTGGATTTTTACGCCACTGTCGGTAAGCTAGATTTTTAGATCTGACTGCGCGCTCGCAGTTTTTCCTAAACCAGGGCTTGCCGTTAGAAGGGCGCTTATTGGAATAAGGAATAAAGGCTTCCATGCCAGTTAGAATGACATCGGAGACCTCTTGAGCACAAACGGATGGATCATCAGAAGAAAAGCACACGTTCAGCCAAGGAAAAGTGTGAAAATGGTTCTTCAGGTCTTCCCACCTGGCTGATCTGTAATGCCAAATCTTGCGAGGTTTAGGAGGCTGCTCAGAACAAATTGGTAGCTCGCTTAGTGTTGAAATAAGTTTGTGATCGGAAGATCCTAGCGGAGACTGAACGGAGATAGTGTATAGGTCTGGGTTTGATGTCAAAAAAAGATCCAACAGACTAGCAAAATCACCATCTCGGTCTGCGTTGGTTCTTCTACGAGTTGAGTTAAGCCAGAACTGATCGCGAATGATTCTGCCTCACGGCCTTGTTCATCGTTGGTATTTGAGTATTTAAGCCAGTTGACATTATGGACGTTAAAGTCTCCAAAGATAGCGACTTCGGCATTTGGATGGTTGGTTTGCAAGAAGTCGATTGTGTTGGCTAGTGATGAGAAAAGGGCTCTGTATTGGGTGTCGCTTGGAGGACGGTAAAGGCAGCAGATAAACTTGGTGATTTTCTGCGTAGATATTTTAAACCACATTACATCAAACCCTGTCGGTTCAAGTGTTTCCTCTCGTTGGCAGCAAAGATCATCTCGGATAAAGAGACATACCCCAAAGTTGCGTCTAAATCGGCAATGAAAATCGTATCCAGGGTATAAATAGCTGACGGTATTTGTTGACGATCTGACCTTTGTCTCGGTCAGTGCGAGCACATGAGGCTTGGAAGATTGTAAGTGCTGGTGGACTGAATTTATGTTGGTGTTAAGCCCTCTGATGTTTCAGAAATCAATTTTGAAGTTGCTGTTTTTGGGTCTGTTAGCAACTGCAGGTGCCACACTATTTCTCCGTTGAGTGTTGTTAGGGGAACCCATCAGTGTATTGTAGGAGATAGTGGAAGTTCGATTAATATCGCTTGATGAGGCCACAGGAATAGCCCCCACCCGGAGATCCGATTGGGGGGCGAGTTTACCTCCGGAGTATTTTAGTCTTGGAGCTTCCATCATGACAAGTGACATTTGACATGTATTTTAATTATTGACCGCCCAATAACCACAACGCAGAATATTTTGACAGCTCTCGGTACATCAAATGTAGAAATCTGCGAGTTTTAAATGAAATTCAATTAAAAAAAAAAACTTTGTATGCATTTTATGAGTCATGAAATTTTAATAAACTCCAGTAGATATCGTTAAAAGCGAGCCAAAAAAAAAAAAAAATTTTATAGTGCCCAATCGGGCGCATTGCACATTTCTGATGTTTGTTTTATATTGAGTTTGACCTAATGAAGGGCCATCATCGTAAACCGTTCACCTAATGCAGTAATATGGAGGTAGTGAAATTACACAATGTAACGTTGGTGAATATAGGAAATCGGTAGTGGTCGACAGTTTAATAGGCTTCTGTGTCATTAACTGTAAGATGAATATTATCTCATTATTCAAGATATATCAGGAACGACAAATCGATACAGAAACAAGCCAGACAAATTTATTTCCAAATAGAATGCAAATTGTGAACTGGACTTCATATAACATTAGTTTTTCGGTAAATATTTGTAACATTTTTTAAGTGGAAAAAAAAGGAAAAACTTAATCTATATTTATATAACTGTCTGTTTGTTTGTCTGTCTGTCTGTTTATCTTGTAACGATCAGAGACCGTTTTTGTGCCGAAATCCACCGGACTATTGGTAGATATTTATTTTATTGTTTTGCGCCACGATTATTAAGTGGGGAACGAGACTTTCTGTTATCCGTCGGTTTCCTTGTGCGTAGATTATAACTGCTCGTTCATTTCATCACTGTTTATATTCCTGATGGGTCTCTTCGATACAGTAAGTAATTTTTTAGCTTCAGTTATAAATTTTATTTTTATTAAATTGTCCAAATTGTGGTGAATTTTGTTATTGTAAAATATTACTAACACTTAATTTCAAGTACAATCGCTATCGCAAACATCAGTTTTTGTGATCATAAAGTGTATTGCCAAAGAAGTATCACTACGAGCATGTATATGCACACACACCTTTTTTTTTCGTGAAATAACCCTTTTTCAAGTAAAAATCTTAACAATCTATTTTTATTGTAGTATAAAGTTCATATTTCTTTGTATAAAATAACAAGTGTGAATTAAGTTCATATAGGAAAACATTGTATAATACTGTAACGGGATAACCGTAAAGAAAGGGACCTTAATTTGAAAGATTGTTATTAACAGTTGATTTTTAGAAGTTTCTAAAAATCAACTGACCATTTTAAATAATGTTTCTAGAAAATTCTAGAAACTTCTAAAGACACTGACTAGATTAAATAAAGTTGTATATAAGAGGATGCATGGGCAGTTAACGTCAGTTCAAGTTCAAATGTTCACAAGAGTTCATTGTATTGTCAAGTAGTTAGACGTTATCCAGCAGAGTTCAGTGTATCTTAACAATTTTGTAAATAAATTGTGTAAAAGTCCCCATAAGTGTTTCAAATTGGTGTCAGGTGTGGGGTGAAGATACAAGAATGCCTGGAAAGAAAATAAATGAACTATTGGTGGCTGAGCTCAGAAAAGAGCTCGAAGAATTGGAATTGGAAACTACTGGAACTAAATCCGTATTGTTGACTAGGCTCCGTGAATACTACCTAGCTAATAATTTAGACCCTGACGCTGTGGAGTTTAAAGACCCAAATAAAAAAGCGAATTCTGAACTAGCCCAACAAATGGCCCAATTATCCAGTCAGATGAAGAGCCAGCAAGAGGAGCTTTCCAGTCAGATGAAGAGCCAGCGCGAAGATATGTCCCAGCTGTCGCAACGAATGACGAGCCAACAAGAGGAGCTTTCCAGTCAGATGAAGAGCCAGCAAGAGGAGCTTTCCAGTCAGATGAAGAGCCAGCGCGAAGATGTGTCCCAGCTGTCCCAACGAACAACGAGCCAACAAGAAGAACAAACTCAACAAATTTCCCAGCTGCAAAAGGAGCTATCAGGACGAATGACGAGCCAGCAAGAGGAGCTATCCAGTCAGATGAGAAACCAGCAAGAGGAGCTATCACAACGGATGTCTACCATATCAGATGAGTTATCCAGTTCGTTCTCCCAGCAAATATCACATCTTGGTGACGAGCAAAATCAGCAAGTGGCCAACTTGAATCAGCAAGTGGACAACTTGGATCAGCAAGTGACCAAAATGCGAGACGAGCAAAATCAGCAAGTTGCCAACTTGCGAGACGAGATCAACCAGCAAATGCAGTCCGAAATAAGGAAGCTTCAACAAGAACTGGAAGCTTGTCGCCGAAACCAAATCATCCACCACGGCGACGGAAATGCAGAAAGGAGGGTAACCGGCCACATAGACGTCGAACGACGAGGAAACGGAGAGGCGACCAAGGTACGAATGACGATAAAACCCCCGACCTTCGACGGGATGACTTCCTGGTCAAATTACCTAAAACAATTTGACGCAGTGGCCAGAGCGAATGGATGGTCACCCCAGGAGAAGGCATTGTTCCTAACCATGGCTCTGCTAGGCGAGGCTTTAGACGTCCTGCATGTATTGACACCGGATGAGGTTGACAATTTTGAGCTATTGGTGAATCGTCTAGAGATGCGTTATGGTCAAAGTCATCTAGAACCAATATACCGAGTGCAGTTGAAAAGCAGGAAGCAGGAGTTCAAAGCTGAAGTGGAAAAAATGGCACGGTTTGCGTATCCAAATGCAGCGGAAGATTTTCTGGAGTACCTGGCGATCCAAACCTTTACCGATGGTCTTCAAGCCGCCGAATTGCAACATGCTGTACGGTTGGCAAGGCCGAGATCTCTTGTAAACGCCTTGACCATTGCCCTGGAGTTCGATACGGCTACGGAGGCCTCACATGCAGCTGCTCGACTAATGGAAGACACTGGTAACTTCGACCATGCCGTTTATGCCGTCAGCGAAGTCGAAGCGGTAGTGGCGAGGTTAATGAAGTTTTCTTCAAAAAGAAAGCGCCCAGTAAGGTGCTGGAACTGCGGAGAACTAGGCCACATAAGAAATACTTGCCCCCATTGTACCCTAGTGGAGCAGAACGAGGAAAAACTTGCCTTAGTTAAGGTTGTGCCAGAAGACGAGAGCTCTATTCTGGAGGAGCAACAAGAAAACGATCCCGTTCTGAGAAAGATTAGGGAGTGGAAGAGAATGGACCGTCGTCCGTTGTGGAGAGAGATATCCTCATCCTCTCCTGCTTTAAAAGCATACTGGTCCCAATGGAACTCTTTAATTTTGGACGGAGGGCTCGTTAAAAGACTTGTAGAAAATTCCGAGGGTACAGAAACAAGGAAACAAATAGTGGTCCCAAGAAATGCTGTACCGGAAATTTTAAAACAGATGCATAATGATAGTTCTGGAGGACATTTGGGTATCACGAAAACGCTGCAAAAGATCCGAGATAGATTTTACTGGGTAAATTGCACTAATGATGTTAAAGATTGGTGTCGTAAATGCACTACATGTGCTGCCAGTAACGGTCCGCACCGAAAACCGAAGGCGGAAATGCAGCAATACCTGGTTGGAAGTCCTTTTGAAAGAATCGCAGTAGATGTATTGGGGCCACTTCCACAGACCGATGTAGGAAACAAGTACATCTTTGTTGTAATGGACTACTTCACTAAATGGGTTGAAGCATATGCAGTTCCCAATCAGGAAGCCACCACTTTAGCAGATATATTGGTTGAAGAATTCGTAAGCCGATTTGGGGTACCACTTGAATTACATTCAGACCAAGGACCTTCAGAATCGAATGGAAAATATACACAACCTGGTGCGTGGAAAACTACAATTATCTAGTGATCGGATGAAGAGGTACTATGACACACGGACAATGGAAAAGAGTTACCAAGTTGGAGATTTAGTCTGGCTCTATAACCCCCGACGGCGTCGAGGTATTTGTCCCAAATTACAAAAGAACTGGGAAGGTCCTTACACCATCGAGAAGAAGATTAACGATGTCATTTATCGGATCGTGAAAATTCCCAGAGGGAAACCCGTCGTGGTCCATCATGATCGTTTGGCCCTTACCAGGGAAACCACAGTGGAGATGCGCAGCAACTCCAAGAAGATGGTTTGGCTGGCTCAGGGAGTGTGCGGGATTCCGATGTAGGAAATAACATTCCAGGGGGAATGAATCTAAGGAGGGGGCAGTGTAACGGGATAACCGTAAAGGAAGGGACCTTAATTTGAAAGGTTGTTATTAACAGTTGATTTTTAGAAGTTTCTAAAAATCAACTGACCATTTTAAATAATGTTTCTAGAAAATTCTAGAAACTTCTAAAGACACTGACTAGATTAAATAAAGTTGTATATAAGAGGATGCATGGGCAGTTAACGTCAGTTCAAGTTCAAATGTTCACAAGAGTTCATTGTATTGTCAAGTAGTTAGACGTTATCCAGCAGAGTTCAGTGTATCTTAACAATTTTGTAAATAAATTGTGTAAAAGTCCCCATAAGTGTTTCAATACTTTTTCCGATTCCTTTGAAATTATCCCGGTAATTGTTTGGTTGCCGAATAGAATGAGTCTTTTTAAAAAGTGGTAAAATTGTGAACAACACACCAAAATAAACGGGAAATTGTGTGGTTTCTATTTCTACAAAAATCAACTTCTGTTATGTTTATTTTTATTTTGTTTTTAAAACAGCGAAGTTTTGATTAGTTGGTTTGTGTTTATGAATTTTTTTCTTATTTCAACATTTTTCATGTTAAATATCAAATAATCATTGTATCAATGGTTTTTGGGCTGTTAGGCCAGCGTCGATTGTCTTACTGACTTGACGTTTCACCAACACGAGCGGTTGGCATCTTCAGAAGTTGCTTCCTGGTTGACAGTCTGCGAACTACTGAGCTCTGCGCGGACGCAGCCCGTATTTATACGTCGGGAAGGAAGTGGGCGCGGCCTCAGTTGCTTTCGATTCCAATCGGTTCTGTTCGGTGTTGTTCGTTAACGGTAGAGTTTTCGCACCCTTAATTATGGGGACCCATGTGCGAAAACTCACATGTCAAATTTCAAATATTAAATGTCACATTTAACTGTTTATTTTGTTATTTTAATCAAAAAGCTGTTATTTAAAGAAAACAAGCTTTTATATACAACATGTCACGGGTTAAATTCTCGCAAGTGATAAATATTTAATTTGTAAACATAAGCGTCTTCCTACCTTGAAATTTCCTATTATTAAAGATTTACTTGGGTCGGGAACCGGTTGATCTGTTTCGGTAATAGATAGTCGTCAACTTATAAATGTATTCTGGCCATAAATTATTCCTAATGTTGCTAATATTGTTTTGGAAGTAAATTTCATGTAGCTGTTAATTTCTTTTTAATTACTGTCATCTTGCACTTTCATCTGACTGGAATACTTTCTTTTTCTTTTTGTCGATAACTATCATATTGCGGTCCTACAGCCAGCGGTTTCGTGGAATGGTTACTTGTGTAATAAGATTTAAAACAAACGAGGAAATTAAGTAATGTTGAGATTTTTATTGATATCTTGATAAATAATAAGATTAGTCGTATCTAACGACCACTGTTTGTTCGTAAATTGGTAGCTGAAGATCCTACGGTTATTGTCCCTATAGTAGTAGAGGCCACCTCTTATTTCGACGTGTGTCAAATTCCGTGAACGTTGAGATGTAAGAATCCGTTTTTTCTATTACCAGCCTTTGTCTTGAAAACGTGGCAGTGAGAAGATTTTCTGGGTTTAAGTTGTAATCTCTGTTCATCGGAGACAATTAATTTTGGATTTACGAAATTTTCCGTTATTTTGGTGGATTCGTTGGAAAAATTCCTCGTGAAGGGATATTTAGGAAATCTTCTGTGGTAGCCCATAGAGCACACAGTAGGGAAATTTGGTAATTTAAAACCGTTCAGACGGTAAATTGTGGTAGAATTCCCGATTGGTGCAATTAGCAACAAGAATATTGTTTCACCCGTTTACCAGCCAGGGGTGTCACGAGTTTAAAGAAATAAAACAACCCTATCTTAATAGGGTCCTAGATACAGGTGTAAATCCTAGTTACGGGTTTAAGTCCTAGTTACGGGCTTAAGTTAATTGTGATTGGTGCAAGCCTATTTGGTTCTGGGAACAGGCTTGATTTTTGGTACCGGCCTAAGTATTGGAGAAGTCAAGGATAGCGAGGAATCGTATTTTGTTAACAGATAAGCTATATTAGACTTAAGTCGTGACTTTAGTTTTTAGTTAAAAATCTATTTTTCTTGTTTTTGTATTGCGTGTGATCACACATATTAGATAATATTCTTTTTAATATTACTCACATATTTTTTTATATAAATATCGATAGCGTTGTCAAGCACGAGGCTTGACAGTTGTGTAAATTCTTAATTTTTATTAAAGAAGGGTCTAGTGGATATTTTGTTTTATTTAGCTCACTTTATCGTTATTTTTTTTTATTGTGCAATTCAATTAGTAGGTACTGTTTAATATTCTAAATTTATTTAATTATCTCCAGTGTGAAAGGTAGTGCCTGGAACAACAGGGGTTTCCGATTTTAACCGTTTAAATCGGTGGCGCGACTCACTATTATTTGTTTACTTACCCTCTACGGCTGAGCTGGGCACTAATTTGCCAGTAGAGAAACCACTACCGAACTCAGCTGGAGTTGAATTTCAATTGGGTAAATTTGATTAACCTTTTTATTAATTTTTCAAAATTTGATCTTGTTATATTTTCATTAAAAAAATACGTGGCAAACATAAAAAACGTTCAAACTTTGCATTAGATATATAAAGATCCGTATCATAAATTTTATTACAGAAATCAAACGAAATGTACTAAAAATCTACAAAACTAATAATATCTTGTTTTCCTCAATGAGTTCTTAAAACGAAATGATAAAATGAAAGAAAGTTGTTCAGATAAAAAAAAATATGTTTCTTATAATGTCGTTGTCAATATAAATTACTAAAGCGATGAGATGACCTTTGAGAGGCTTATTTCTCGTTCCCGAAATTAAGGGCCAAGTGGTATGTTGGGATACCGAAACAAATAAAAAATAAAATAAGAGATGATTTTCAACAAAACCGAAATTAATTGCTTGCGTTTAGCTGGATTCCAAAAGAAAATGAAATTCTCTAATAAAATGTGTATATATAGTACATATATCCTTAAAATTATATACATATATTGTAACGATCAGGGATCGTTTTAGTTCCGAAATCCACCTGATTATTGGTAGATATTTATTTTATTGTTTTGTGCCACTATCATTAAGTGGGAGACGAGACGTTCGGATATCCGACGTTTCCTTGCCAGACGTTAGTAATTTCGCGTTCATTTCACTTAATTTCAAGTACAATCAAACATCAGTTTTTTGTGATCATAAAGAGTATAATACACGTGTATTTAAATTAATTATTTCCAGAGGGGCCCTAGTAGGGGAAAGATATTTAATTTGAGGACGTGTCAAGCCGTCAGCCATTTTGAAAACCAACTTAAGGATAGTTGAAAATATTCCGAGTTCATTTCAACTTCTTTCGTTT
The DNA here is from genome assembly GCA_964028335.1 of Altica lythri. Lineage (NCBI taxonomy): Eukaryota > Metazoa > Arthropoda > Insecta > Coleoptera > Chrysomelidae > Altica > Altica lythri. The sequence goes on from OZ034809.1 coordinate 7,809,193, forward strand.
TCCTGAAAAGAGCTCCTCAATAACGGTGTCATTCTATAGTTTCAGTTATTAATTTTAGTTGTATTAAATTGTCCAAATTGTGGTGAATTTTGTTTGTTGTAAAATATTACTAACACTTAATTTCAAGTACAATCGCTATCGCAAACATCAGTTTTTTGTGATCATAGAGAGTATAATACACGTGTATTTAAATTAATTATTTCTCGATAATATGGAGGAACTAGATAGCGACTCTATTGATTGTAATTCATTAAGGGATGAAGTTTTGATTGTTAATTTCATTATTAGGGTTTTTGGCCACATCCAGAGGGGCCCTAGTAGGCAAAAGATATTTAATTTGAGTGTCAAGCCGTCAGCCATTTTGAAAACCGACTTAAGGATAATTGAAAATATTCCGAGTTCATTTCAACTTCTTTCGTATTCCTGAAAAGAGCTCCTCAATAACGGTAAGTCATTCTATAGTTTCAGTTATTAATTTTATTTGTATTAATTTGTCCAAATTGAGGTGAATTTTGTTTGTTGTAAAATATTACTAACACTTAATTTCAAGTACAGTCGCTATCGTAAACATCAGTTCATTTGATCATAGAGAGTATAATACACGTGTATTTAAATTAATTATTTCTCGATAATATGGAAAAACCAGATAGCGATTCTATTTGATTGTAATTCATTAAGGGATGTAGTTTTGATTGTTGATTTCATTATTAGGGTTTTTTGCCACATCCAGAGGGGCCCTAGTAGGGGTAAGTCATTCCATAGTTTCAGTTATCAATTTTATGTGTATTAAATTGTCCAAATTGTGGTGAATTTTGTTTGTTGTAAAATATTACTAACACTTAATTTCAAGTACAATCGCTATCGTAAACATCAGTTTTTTGTGATCATAGAGAGTATAATACACGTGTATTTAAATTAATTATTTCTTGATAATATGGAGAAACCAGATAGCGATTCTATTTGACTGTAATTCATTAAGGGATGAAGTTTTGATTGTTGATTTCATTATTAGGGTTTTTTGCCACATCCAGAGGGGCCCTAGTAGGGGAAAGATATTTAATTTGAGGACGTGTCAAGCCGTCAGCCATTTTGAAAACCGATTTAAGGATAGTTGAAAATATTCCGAGTTCATTTCAACTTCTTTCGTATTCCTGAAAAGAGCTCCTCAATAACGGTAAAACATTCTATAGTTTCAGATATTAATTTTATTTGTATTAAATTGTCCAAATTGTGGTGAATTTTGTTTGTTGTAAAATACACTTAATTTCAAGTACAAACGCTATCGTAAACATCAGTTTTTTGTGATCATAGAGAGTATAATACACGTGTATTTAAATTAATTATTTCTCGATAATATGGAGAAACCAGATAGCGATTCTATTTGATTGTAATTCATTAAGGGATGAAGTTTTGATTGTTGATTTCATTATAAGGGTTTTTTGCCACATCCAGAGGGGCCCTAAAAGATATTTAATTTGAGTGTCAAGCCATCAGCCATTTTGAAAACCGACTTAAGGATAGTTAAAAATATTCCGAGTTCATTTCAACTTCTTTCGTATTCCTAAAAAGAGCTCCTCAATAACGGTAAATCATTCTGTAGTTTCAGTTATTAATTTTATTTGTATTGAATTGTCCAAATTGTGGTGAATTTTGTTTGTTGTAAAATATTACTAACACTTAATTTCAAGTACAATCGCTATCGTAAACATCAGTTTTTTGTGATCATAGAGAGTATAATACACGTGTATTTAAATTAATTATTTCTTGATAATATGGAGAAACCAGATAGCGATTCTATTTGACTGTAATTCATTAAGGGATGAAGTTTTGATTGTTGATTTCATTATTAGGGTTTTTTGCCACATCCAGAGGGGCCCTAGTAGGGGAAAGATATTTAATTTGAGGACGTGTCAAGCCGTCAGCCATTTTGAAAACCGATTTAAGGATAGTTGAAAATATTCCGAGTTCATTTCAACTTCTTTCGTATTCCTGAAAAGAGCTCCTCAATAACGGTAAAACATTCTATAGTTTCAGATATTAATTTTATTTGTATTAAATTGTCCAAATTGTGGTGAATTTTGTTTGTTGTAAAATACACTTAATTTCAAGTACAAACGCTATCGTAAACATCAGTTTTTTGTGATCATAGAGAGTATAATACACGTGTATTTAAATTAATTATTTCTCGATAATATGGAGAAACCAGATAGCGATTCTATTTGATTGTAATTCATTAAGGGATGAAGTTTTGATTGTTGATTTCATTATAAGGGTTTTTTGCCACATCCAGAGGGGCCCTAAAAGATATTTAATTTGAGTGTCAAGCCATCAGCCATTTTGAAAACCGACTTAAGGATAGTTAAAAATATTCCGAGTTCATTTCAACTTCTTTCGTATTCCTAAAAAGAGCTCCTCAATAACGGTAAATCATTCTGTAGTTTCAGTTATTAATTTTATTTGTATTGAATTGTCCAAATTGTGGTGAATTTTGTTTGTTGTAAAATATTACTAACACTTAATTTCAAGTACAATCGCTATCGTAAACATCAGTTTTTTGTGATCATAGAGAGTATAATACACGTGTATTTAAATTAATTATTTCTTGATAATATGGAGAAACCAGATAGCGATTCTATTTGACTGTAATTCATTAAGGGATGAAGTTTTGATTGTTGATTTCATTATTAGGGTTTTTTGCCACATCCAGAGGGGCCCTAGTAGGGGAAAGATATTTAATTTGAGGACGTGTCAAGCCGTCAGCCATTTTGAAAACCGATTTAAGGATAGTTGAAAATATTCCGAGTTCATTTCAACTTCTTTCGTATTCCTGAAAAGAGCTCCTCAATAACGGTAAAACATTCTATAGTTTCAGATATTAATTTTATTTGTATTAAATTGTCCAAATTGTGGTGAATTTTGTTTGTTGTAAAATACACTTAATTTCAAGTACAATCGCTATCGTAAACATCAGTTTTTTGTGATCATAGAGAGTATAATACACGTGTATTTAAATTAATTATTTCTCGATAATATGGAGAAACCAGATAGCGATTCTATTTGATTGTAATTCATTAAGGGATGAAGTTTTGATTGTTGATTTCATTATAAGGGTTTTTTGCCACATCCAGAGGGGCCCTAAAAGATATTTAATTTGAGTGTCAAGCCATCAGCCATTTTGAAAACCGACTTAAGGATAGTTAAAAATATTCCGAGTTCATTTCAACTTCTTTCGTATTCCTAAAAAGAGCTCCTCAATAACGGTAAATCATTCTGTAGTTTCAGTTATTAATTTTATTTGTATTGAATTGTCCAAATTGTGGTGAATTTTGTTTGTTGTAAAATATTACTAACACTTAATTTCAAGTACAATCGCTATCGCAAACATCAGTTTTTTGTGATCATAGAGAGTATAATACACGTGTATTTAAATTAATTATTTCTCGATAATATAGAAAAACCAGATAGCGATTCTATTTGATTGTAATTCATTAAGGGATGGAGTTTTGATTGTTGATTTCATTATTAGGGTTTTTTGCCACATCCAGAGGGGCCCTAGTAGGGGAAATATATTTAATTTGAGTGTCAAACCGTCAGCCATTTTGAAAACCGACTTAAGGATAGTTGAAAATATTCCGAGTTCATTTCAACTTCTTTCGTATTCCTGAAAAGAGCTCCTCAATAACGGTAAGTCATTCTATAGTTTCAGTTATTAATTTTATTTGTATTAAATTGTGCAAATTGTGGTGAATTGTGTTTGTTGTAAAATATTACTAACACTTAATTTCAAGTACAATCGCTATCGTAAACATCAGTTTTTTGTGATCATAGAGAGTATAATACACGTGTATTTAAATTAATTATTTCTCGATAATATGGAGAAACCAGATAGCGATTCTATTTGATTGTAATTCATTAAGGGATGGAGTTTTGATTGTTGATTTCATTATTAGGGTTTTTTGCCACATCCAGAGGGGCCCTAGTAGGGAAAAGATATTTAATTTGAGGACGTGTCAAGCCGTCAGCCATTTTGAAAACCGACTTAAGGATAGTTGAAAATATTCAGAGTTCATTTCAACTTCTTTCGTATTCCTGAAAAGAGCTCCTCAATAACGGTATGTCATTCTACAGTTTCAGTTATTAATTTTATTTGTATTAAATTGTCCAAATTGTAATGAATTTTGTTTGTTGTAAAATATTACTAACACTTAATTTCAAGTACAGTCGCTATCGCAAACATCAGTTTTTTGTGATCATAGAGAGTATAATACATGTGTATTTAAATTAATTATTTCTCGATAATATGGAGAAATCAGATAGCGATTCTATTTGATTGTAATTCATTAAGGGATGTAGTTTTGATTGTTGATTTCATTATTAGGGTTTTTTGCCACATCCAGAGGGGCCCTAGTAGGGAAAAGATATTTAATTTGAGGACGTGTCAAGCCGTCAGCCATTTTGAAAACCGACTTAAGGATAGTTGAAAATATTCAGAGTTCATTTCAACTTCTTTCGTATTCCTGAAAAGATCTCCTCAATAACGGTAAGTCATTCTATAGTTTCAGTTATTAATTTTATTTGTATTAAATTGTCCAAATTGTGGTGAATTTTGTTTGTTGTAAAATATTACTAACACTTAATTTCAAGTACAATCGCTATCGCAAACATCAGTTTTTTGTGATCATAGAGAGTATAATACATGTGTATTTAAATTAATTATTTCTCGATAATATGGAGAAATCAGATAGCGATTCTATTTGATTGTAATTCATTAAGGGATGTAGTTTTGATTGTTGATTTCATTATTAGGGTTTTTTGCCACATCCAGAGGGGCCCTAGTAGGGAAAAGATATTTAATTTGAGGACGTGTCAAGCCGTCAGCCATTTTGAAAACCGACTTAAGGATAGTTGAAAATATTCAGAGTTCATTTCAACTTCTTTCGTATTCCTGAAAAGATCTCCTCAATAACGGTAAGTCATTCTATAGTTTCAGTTATTAATTTTATTTGTATTAAATTGTCCAAATTGTGGTGAATTTTGTTTGTTGTAAAATATTACTAACACTTAATTTCAAGTACAATCGCTATCGTAAACATCAGTTTTTTGTGATCATAGAGAGTATAATACACGTGTATTTAAATTAATTATTTCTCGATAATATGGAGAAACCAGATAGTGATTCTATTAGATTGTAATTCATTAAGGGATAAAGTTTTGATTGTTGATTTCATTATTAGGGTTTTTTGCCACATCCAAAGGGGCCCTAGTAGGGAAAAGAAAATTTCGACAAACATTGACGTCTTCAATTCTCAAATTTTGATTGGGAGAAGCCGTTATGTCAAGTGTCATATAGCATGAGGTATGTGACAAGTGACAAATCATATGTCATTTGTCAAACGTCACCGAATATGTAGATAACGCTGATTCTGTATCGAAGAATCAGTCTAAGATCGTTTGTGCTTGATTTTTAAAGTAACTCAATTCTATTTCCGCCTTTTCGACTCTTAAATTACAAATGAACATTTAAAAGACGAACCTTTATTCTATCTAAAAATACGAATATGTTTTACAAACAAAGAAATGGGAAACGAGATCCGAATAGAGATATAATTTACAAAATACTCATTTCAAAATTCAACTTATTATATCTTTCCCTTTTAATAAAATAATATAAATAAATTATAATTTACGATTGTATTGTTACCGGTGCCTTTCACTCACAAAATAATCGACATTATATAAGTTCACGTTGATGTTTTATATATTCATTTAAACAAATCTCCATTTTCATAAAGCATAATTTGGAAAACTGAAAATATTGTTCGGGTATTCCTGTTTTCGTATTGTTATTTTCCGAATGAATGCCCTCCAAGGAATAACGTCATTTACAGTGAGGAAAATTTTCAATAATACGAATATTAAAATCCACACAACGCACATATAAAATATTTAAAAATGTCACCTGTCAAAAGTCGTATGTCAAAAGTCATATGTCAACTGTCATGTTTTTTTTTTATGGTCAAGCACAAGCACTGCAGAAAAAATCCTTTAAGGCGCTCTGAGAGCGGTGCGTGTGCGAAGAAAGCGATTCACGTTGTTCTTGAATCGTTGAAGGTTATATTCGGTGGGAAATACGGCCTCAGAAAGGCCGTTCCACAAAAAGGATGTCCTCCAGAAAAAAGAGTTCTTAAACAATGATGTTCGAGGAGTATTAAGTTGAACCACATAGGGATGGGCGGAAGTGGTTTGTCGTGTATTTCTGCTATGAATTGCTCTAGGTGGAATCAAGCGGGCAATGTCAGTAGAACACTTGCCATGGAAATATTTGTAAAAGAGGGTCAAATCACCAACATGTCTTCGATGTTCTAAGCTGTCGAGGTTCTTGGTTAGCTCGTGGTCACCGATCAGGCGAATGGCTCTCCTTTGGATGGAATCCAACAACCGAAGGGTATGCTTCGGTGCAGAACTCCAGACATGAGAGCAGTATTCCAGTGATGGTCGAATCTGGGCTTTGTAGAGTGTCAAAAGTTGTTGTGGTGTATACAGCTTTTTGGTACGGAAAAGTACACCGAGTTTCTGAGAAGCTGTCCTGGCGATTCTTACCACGTGATTATGCCAAGACATATCTCCTCCCAGATTGACACCCAGTAAGTTAATAGACGAAGCCAGTGGAATTGCGTGTCCTGCCATGACTATATCTGGTTCTGCAATGTTAAGCTTCTTAGAGAAAACTGCTGCCTCGGTTTTTTTAGCGTTAAATTCGACTTGGTTACTGTCACCCCAAGAAAAAATTTCTTCCAGGTCTTTATTGAGTCGTGATACTTCATGCTGTCTGCGAAGATGTGCGTCAGCAGCCGATGTTCGAGAATTCAAAGTAAACGATGAGATAAGTGTGCTGTCGTCAGCAAAGCTATAAATTGGATTTTCTGTCTTCGCTAGAAGGTCGTTAATGTATAGTAAGAAGAGGGTTGGGGATAATATGGACCCTTGAGGAACACCAGCATTGATGGTAAAGGTGTCCGAGAGAAACCCGTCAATCGCCACTTGCAGAGAACGGTCCTGAAGAAAGCTAGAAAGCCATGAACAGAATCGACCGGGCATACCGTAGGATCGCAGTTTACTTAGGAGCCCCTCGTGCCAGACACGATCAAATGCTTTAGAAATGTCCAGTGCAATAGCCCGGGACTCCCCATGATGTTCGACTGCGTTGCTCCAAAGATGGGTGACATATGCTAGGAGGTCTCCTGTTGATCTGGACTTACGAAAGCCGTACTGATGGTCGCTGATAATATTAAGGCCCTCTAGGTACTTTAGAAGTTGTTGGTTAATAGCTTTCTCCATCACTTTTGATATAACTGAAAGCAATGCGACAGGTCGATAGTTGTTTGGCATGGTTTTCTTGCCTTTCTTTGGTATAGGCTCAACTCTTGCCTTCTTCCAGCAAGATGGAAATATTCCTTTTTTGTAGGATAGGTTAAAAAGTCTACAAAATATTGGTGTTAGCTCATCAGCGCATTCCTTGAGCACTATAATAGGAATTTCATCTGGACCAGAAGCCTTCCTGACATCGAGCCCTTTAAGAATTCGTTTGACAGGACGCTGACGGAATACGATATCAGTCATTTCCGATTGAACTGCTGGAATGTTCGGTGGTGTTTTTCCCTGAAAGTCTACGTTGGAATGAGAAGAAAATAGTTCTGCCAGTAAGTTCGCTTTATCTCCGGCTGTGGTTGCTATTGTGCCGTCGGAACGTGTTAGAGGTGGAATATTTGATTTGGTAAAATTTTGACTGACGGCCTTAGCGACTGACCAAAAGGACCTAGATCCGTTAGGACTGGCAAGAAGTTTGTTTTTGATCCTCGTGTTATGCGTCTCTTTGCTTTGATCTATCGTTTGCTTACACTGGTTTCGAGCGGTAACAAGGGTGGTGCGATTCTCAGCCGTTGGATTTTTACGCCACTGTCGGTAAGCTAGATTTTTAGATCTGACTGCGCGCTCGCAGTTTTTGCTAAACCAGGGCTTGCCGTTAGAAGGGCGCTTATTGGAATAAGGAATAAAGGCTTCCATGCCAGTTAGAATGACATCGGAGACCTCTTGAGCACAAACGGATGGATCATCAGAAGAAAAGCACACGTTCAGCCAAGGAAAAGTGTGAAAATGGTTCTTCAGGTCTTCCCACCTGGCTGATCTGTAATGCCAAATCTTGCGAGGTTTAGGAGGCTGCTCAGAACAAATTGGTAGCTCGCTTAGTGTTGAAATAAGTTTGTGATCGGAAGATCCTAGCGGAGACTGAACGGAGATAGTGTATAAGTCTGGGTTTGATGTCAAAAAAAGATCCAACAGACTAGCAAAATCACCATCTCGGTCTGGTATCCGCGTTGGTTCTTCTACGAGTTGAGTTAAGCCAGAACTGATCGCGAATGATTCTGCCTCACGGCCTTGTTCATCGTTGGTATTTGAGTATTTAAGCCAGTTGACATTATGGACGTTAAAGTCTCCAAAGATAGCGACTTCGGCATTTGGATGGTTGGTTTGCAAGAAGTCGATTGTGTTGACTAGTGATGAGAAAACTGTCATGTGTCAAAACTTATACGTCAAATGTCACACAGAAGAGAAGTAGTTACCATACTCTGAAGAGTAAATGTAAAATTTTAGATTTGTTTCCAACATTTTGTATCTAAATAAAGTAAAAATTATATCCATATTCTTACCCTCTGATATTCTATTTCATTCAAGTATATCTACCTATCGATGTTTTTGCTGTACAAAATAACGATTCTAAAAGCATAAACAAAAAAATTTTGCCCTGAATTTTATTCGTCTTGTTTGTCGACTCGACCGTCGGAATTCAACTTTGCTTTTAATAATATTACAACACGCCTTTCTCTTCTCTTCTCTTCTCTTCGTCTCGTCATCACCGCATCAACAATTTTCCCTTCTGCCATTATTCAGGACCGCATTCAAAGAAAAATCAATCTCACCAATAAATCAGTAAAGACATATTTTGTCAATAGATTTTCTACTTTGTAACTGTTTTGAACACTGACTACGTTGTTACTAAATTAAGTACTATGACGCTACCGTAAGGGGGCGCAGTTGGTATGTCATGTATTCAAACGATCAATTCTAACTTAAGTATTGAAACACGTATGGGGGCTTTTTACACAATTTGTTTACAAAATTGTTAAGATACACTGAACTCTGCTGGATAACATCTAACTACTTGACAATACAATGAACTCTTGTGAACACTTGACTTGAACTGACGTAACTGCCCATGCATCCCCTTATATACAACATTATATAATCTAGTCAGTGTGTTTAGAAGTTTCTAGAATTTTCTAGAAACATTATTTAAAATGGTCAGTTGATTTTTTTACAAACTTCTAAAAATCAACTGTCAACAACAATCTTTCAAATTAAGGTCCCTTCCTTTACGGTTATCCCGTTACACTGCCCCCTCCTTAGATTCATTCCTCTTGGAATGTTATTTCCTACATCGGAATCCCGCACACTCCCTGAGCCAGCCAAACCATCTTCTTGGAGTTGCTGCGCATCTCCACTGTGGTTTCCCTGGTAAGGCGCCAAACGATCATGATGGACCACGACGGGTTTCCCTCTGGGAATTTTCACGATCCGATAAATGACATCGTTAATCTTCTTCTTGATGGTGTAAGGACCTTCCCAGTTCTTTTGTAATTTGGGACAAATACCTCGACGCCGTCGGGGGTTATAGAGCCAGACTAAATCTCCAACTTGGTAACTCTTTTCCATTGTCCGTGTGTCATAGTACCTCTTCATCCGATCACTAGATAATTGTAGTTTTCCACCCACCAGGTTGTGTATATTTTCCATTCGATTCTGAAGGTCGGCGACATATTGTTCACGTGCCATTTCTTCACCAGGTTTACAACCAAACACCAAGTCACATGGTAGCCTCATTTCTCTACCGAACAGGACCTTCGCAGGCGTTTGGCCAGTTGATTCGTTGATGGCCGATCGAATTGCCATTAGAAATAGTGGAATATGTCGATCCCAATCCCTCTGACAATCTGACACCAATTTTGACAGATAGTTGGTTATAGTCCGGTTCATTCGTTCCACCATTCCATCAGACTGAGGGTGCATCGCTGTGGTTCTCGTTTTGTGGATGCCTAATCTTTGGCAAACTTCTTGAAACAGCTTGCTCTCAAAATTTCTTCCTTGGTCTGAATCTAATTCTAATGGTACCCCAAATCGGCTTACGAATTCTTCAACCAATATATCTGCTAAAGTGGTAGCTTCCTGATTGGGAACTGCATATGCTTCAACCCATTTAGTAAAGTAGTCCATTACAACAAAGATGTACTTGTTTCCTACATCGGTCTGTGGAAGTGGCCCCAATACATCTACTGCGATTCTTTCAAAAGGACTTCCAACCAGGTATTGCTGCATTTCCGCCTTCGGTTTTCGGTGCGGACCGTTACTGGCAGCACATGTAGTGCATTTACGACACCAATCTTTAACATCATTAGTGCAATTTACCCAGTAAAATCTATCTCGGATCTTTTGCAGCGTTTTCGTGATACCCAGATGTCCTCCAGAACTATCATTATGCATCTGTTTTAAAATTTCCGGTACAGCATTTCTTGGGACCACTATTTGTTTCCTTGTTTCTGTGCCCTCGGAATTTTCTACAAGTCTTTTAACGAGCCCTCCGTCCAAAATTAAAGAGTTCCATTGGGACCAGTATGCTTTTAAAGCAGGAGAGGATGAGGATATCTCTCTCCACAACGGACGACGGTCCATTCTCTTCCACTCCCTAATCTTTCTCAGAACGGGATCGTTTTCTTGTTGCTCCTCCAGCATAGAGCTCTCGTCTTCTGGTACAACCTAAACTAAGGCAAGTTTTTCCTCGTTCTGCGGCAAGTATTTCTTATGAGGCCTAGTTCTCCGCAATTCCAGCACCTCACTGGGCGCCTTCTTTTTGAAGAAAACTTCATTAACCTCTCCACTACCACTTCGACTTCTCTGACGGCATAAACGGCATGGTCGAAGTTACCAGTGTCTTCCATTAGTCGAGCAGCTGCATGTGAGGCCTCCGTCGCCGTATCGAACTCCAGGGCAATGGTCAAGGCGTTTACAAGAGACCTCGGCCTCGTCAACCGTACAGCCCGTTGCAATTCGGCGTCTCGAAGACCATCGGTAAAGGTTTGGATCGCCAGGTACTCCAGAAAATCTTCCGCTGCATTTGGATACGCAAACCGTACCATTTTTTCCACTTCAGCTTTAAACTTCTGGATAGTTTCTCCATTTTTCTGCTTCCTGCTTTTCAACTGCACTCGGTATACCGGTTCTAGATGACTTTGACCATAACGCATCTCTAGACGATTCACCAATAGCTCAAAATTGTCAACCTCATCCGGTGTCAATACATGCAGGACGTCTAAAGCCTCGCCTCGCAGAGCCATGGTTAGGAACAATGCCTTCTCCTGGGGTGACCATCCATTCGCTCTGGCCACTGCGTCAAATTGTTTCAGGTAATTTGACCAGGAAGTCATTCCGTCGAATGTCGGGGGATTTATCGTCATTCGTACCTGGGCCGCCGCTTCGTTTCCTCGTCGTTCGACGTCTACGTGGCCGGTTTCCCTCCTTTCTGCATTTCCGTCGCCGTGGCGGATGATTTGGTTTCGGCGACAAGCTTCCAGTTCTTGTTGAAGCTTCTTTATCTCGGACTGCATTTGCTGGTTGATCTGGTTTTGCTCGTCTCGCAAGTTGGACACTTGCTGATTTTGTTCGTCTCGCAAGCTGGACACTTGCTGATTTTGTTCGTCACGAAGAGTGTACATTTCGGAGCGCAAATGCGATATTTGCTGGGAGAAGGAACTGGATAACTCTTCTGGTAGGGTAGACATCCGTTGTGACAGCTGGGACATATCTTCGCGCTGGCTCTTCATCTGACTGGAAAGCTCCTCTTGCTGGCTCTTCATCTGACTGGATAGCTCCTCTTGCTGGCTCGTCATTCGTCCTGATAGCTCCTCGTGCAGCCGGGAAAGTTGTTGAGTTTGTTTTTCTTGTTGGTTCGTCATTCGTTGGGACAGCTGGGACATATCTTCGCGCTGGCTCTTCATCTGACTGGATAGCTCCTCTTGCTGGCTCGTCATTCGTCCTGATAGCTTCTTTTGCAGCTGGGAAAGTTGTTGAGTTTGTTCTTCTTGTTGGCTCGTCATTCGTTGCGACAGCTGGGAAATATCTTCGCGCTGGCTGTTTATCTGAGTGGATAAATCCTCTTGCAATCGGGAAATTGCTTTTTGAACCGGATCATCGAACTCCACAACGTCAGGGTCCATATTATTATTTAGGTAGTAATCACGGAGCCTATTCAACACTACAGATTTGGTCCCAACAGTTTCCAACTCTAATTCTTCGAGCTCTCTTCTGAGCTCAGCCACCAATAATTCATTTATCTTTTTTCCAGGCATTCTTGTATCTTCACCCCACACCTGACACCAATTTGAAACACGTATGGGGGCTTTTTACACAATTTGTTTACAAAATTGTTAAGATACACTGAACTCTGCTGGATAACGTCTAACTACTTGACAATACAATGAACTCTTGTGAACACTTGACTTGAACTGACGTTAACTGCCCATGCATCCCCTTATATACAACATTATATAATCTAGTCAGTGTGTTTAGAAGTTTCTAGAATTTTCTAGAAACATTATTTAAAATGGTCAGTTGATTTTTTTACAAACTTCTAAAAATCAACTGTCAACAACAATCTTTCAAATTAAGGTCCCTTCCTTTACGGTTATCCCGTTACAGTATTATGACGACACCGTAAGGTGGTGCAGTTGATATCCTATATATTTACACAAGCAATTTTTACTTATTAACTACTATGACGACATCGTACGGTGGTGCAGTTGATATTCTATATATTTACACAAAAAATTCTTACTTAATTAGGTACTATGACACCACCGTAAGGTGGCGCAGGTGATATCTCGGTTAGAATTTCTAACACTTATGCTGCGATATAAATAGATATAAATATTAATCAGCTCATATCAGGGCAAAACCAAACTAAAGACAATGTGTTTCGCTCTCATTTGAGCTCATCAATGTCGTATAGGTTATGTCTCTTCAGTCACTAATGAGGAGATATCCCCGTTATAAACTGAATAATATCTATAGATTTCGACTTGCGAAACTTGAAAACAGTCGCAATTGGCTCTATCTTCACTCCAAAAATGATACTTCGGTGGTTAAAATGTAAAGGATACGATTTTTATACAAAAATTTACCTTCGGATATCTGAATTTATACTCAGAGTTAGCAAATTCGTCTCTGGCGTATTCATGGTAGCTTCTAGTTAATAATTCATTTACTTGTTTCTGACAGAAATTTTAAGGATGATTTTCGGATAAAACAAGACAGAACTTAGGTTTTATTGGGAAGGTTAATTACTGATATTTCATAAATTGAAATGTAATTTTAAATTTTGGAACTTATGAAGTTAATTCCTTCCTATCAATAAACAGCACATCAAATGAAAAATTTAAATTTAAGAATGAAAAAACTAAAGTCTAAATGGAATACTATCATGGATATAGATCAGTATGGCAACTAGCTGTGGGGAGCACATACCAAGCATAAACGTTCTCACTGATCCGTCTACTAGTAGTCTTCTTATCTCCAGGAGATATAGAGAGATCTGTCTACAGCTCTGATACCTTCAGGTCATTACAAGACAGTCTCGAAGTAGAAGCTCCCATGACTCAAATTCTTCAGATGGACTTCGTCACCGAGATCCGTGACACCACTTCCACGGACACCCAGGAAGCCTTCTAAGTGTATAGTGTCTCTTAGACTGTCCACAGCGCTGATACCTTCTGGGCATTACAAGACAGTCTCGAAATAGAAGCTCTCATGCTACGAAATTTTCACCGAGATCCATGACATCACTTCCACGGACACCCAGGAAACCTTCTAAGTATATAGTGTCTCTTAAACTGTCTACAGCGCTGATACATTCAGGGCATTACAAGACAGTCTCGAAGTAGAAGCTCCTATGACATAAATTCTTCAGATGAACTTCTTCACCAAGATCCATAACACCACTTCCACGGACACCCAGGAAGCCTTGTCTTAGACTGTCTACAGCGCTGATACCTTCAGGGCATTACAAGACAGTCTCGAAGTAGAAGCTCCAATGACACAAATTCTTCAGATGGACTTCTTCACCGAGATCCTTGGCACCACTTCCGCGGACACCCAGAAAGCCTTCTAAGTGTATAGTGGCTCTTAGACTGTCTACAGCGCTGATACCTTCAGGGCATTACAAGACAGTCTCGAAGTAGAAGCTCCAATGACACAAATTCTTCAGATGGACTTCTTCACCGAGATCCTTGGCACCACTTCCGCGGACACCCAGAAAGCCTTCTAAGTGTATAGTGGCTCTTAGACTGTCTACAGCGCTGATACCTTCAGGCCATTACAAGGCAGTCCCGAAGTAGAAGCTTCAGATGGACTTCTTCACAGAGATCTGCGTCACTACTTCCACGGAAACCCAGAAAGCCTTCTAAGTGTATAGTGTCTCTTAGACTGTCTAAAGCGCTGATACCTTCAGGGCATTACAAGACAGTCCCGAAGTAGAAGCTCCCATGACACGAATTCTTCAGATGGACTTCTTCATCGAGATCAGTGACACCACTTCCACGGACATCCAGGAAGCCTTCTAAGGGTATAGTGTCTCTTAGACTAACACTAGACCTCTTATGAAGACTTCTCAAACCTGATCATCACTTAGACCACACTCTGACGATCCATGAGGTTTCACCTTGCCTTCATCGCGAATAGACGCAACCTTCGTTATTAGTTTTTATACTTTTTATAATTTGCAAATATAATTTTTATTGCAAATCTTGTCAAAAAGCAAATTTGAAATATAAAAACGAAACTATGAGAAGTTTGGTAAGAATTTTTAGGCTGAGGAATAATTTATTATCAATGACAAATTACTATTGTCAAAAAGAAAGTTCATTTAAGGGTTTGAGTAGAGCCCATAAGAAAATTAAAACTAAACAAAAGTAATGATCAGTTATTAATCTGTTGCCGTTGACTTAGTTTGTTGTAGTCATTAATTTTGGTGTGAAAGACAAAGAGAACTACTTGTAAATTCGAGTCATTTTGTCGCCATTTCCCGCAATGTACCCGGCTATTTTCAATGAACAAACAATTTATCAAAATCAAGAATAATTATCTTTAAAGAAAAACAGTTACTCTGACGAAAATCAAATAAAAAAATAATTTACCAAACAAACTAGACAAAATTTCGAATACAAATGTACAGAAATGCAAGACTTCGTATCTAACCAGATATATACAAGGTATGTAAACAGGGCTTTTAAGAACCGCCATCTGTTATTAGAGCTAGCGTTCGATAGTTACATCTTTCATTGATGTTCTGTCAAAATTTCATAACAATCAAACCACTTCTCGCCAAGTTGTCGCGCTTAAAGTGAAAGTACCTTTTTAACATCGGTCGAAAAATGAGCATCGAACAAAGAGTCAATATTAAGTTCTGTTTTCTTTTCCTGAAACGGATCGATTACTGAAACAAGTTTATGGTGATGATTGTTTATCTCGTAGCCAGTTTCACAATTGGTTTAATAGAGGGTCATGAGTCGCTGGAAGACGACGAACATGTTGATCAACCGAAATTTGTGATTTTGCCAGAAACTGTCGAAAAAGTGGGTCTGTTTATTAAAAATGAGACAAAATCTTTATTTGACATTTGACAATTGACCACTGACAATTGACAATTGACCAATTACAATTGACAATTGACCACTTACAATTGACCACTGGCAATTGGCAATTGACCATTGGCAATTGGCAATTGACCAATGACAATTAACCATTGTCAATTGACCATTGCACATTGTCCATTGACAATTGACCATTGACAATTGACCATTGACCATTGACCATTGACAATTGACCATTGACAATTGACCATTGACAATTGACCATTGACAATTGACCATTGACAATTGACCATTGACAATTGACCATTGACAATTGACCATTGACAATTGACCATTAGCAATTGACCAATGACAATTGACCATTGACAATTACCCATTGACAATATTGACCATTGACAATTGACAATTGACCATTGACAATTGACCATTGACAATTGACCATTGACAATTGACCATTGATAATTGACCATTGACAATTGACCATTGACAATTGACCATTGATAATTGACCATTGACAATTGACCATTGACATTTGACCATTGACATTTGACCATTGACATTTGACCATTGACATTTGACCATTGACATTTGACCATTGACATTTGACCATTGACAATTGACCATTGACAATTGACCATTGACAATTGACCATTGACCATTGACAATTGACCATTGACAATTGACTATTGACAATTGACCATTGACAATTGACCATTGACAATTGACCATTGACAATTGGCCATTGACCATTGACAATTGACCATTGGCAATTGACCATTGACAATTGACCATTGACAATTGACCATTGACAATTGACCATTGGCAATTGACCATTGACAATTGACAATTGACAATTGACAATTGACCATTGACAATTGACCATTGACAATTGACCATTGACAATTGACCATTGACAATTGACAATTGACCATTGACAATTGACCATTAGCAATTGACAATTGACCATTGACCATTGGCAATTGACAATTGACCATTGACAATTGACCATTGACAATTGACAATTGACCATTGACAATTGACCATTGACAATTGACCATTGACAATTGAAAATTGACAATTGACCATTGACCATTGACAATTGACCATTGACCATTGACCATTGACAATTGACCATTGACAATTGACCATTGACAATTGGCCATTGACAATTGACCATTAGCAATTGACAATTGACCATTGACAATTGACCATTGACAATTGACCATTGACAATTGACCATTAGCAATTGACAATTGACCATTGGCAATTGACCATTGACAATTGACCATTGACAATTGACCATTGACAATTGAAAATTGACAATTGACCATTGACCATTGGCAATTGACCATTGACAATTGACCATTGACAATTGACCATTGACAATTGACAATTGACCATTGACAATTGACCATTGACAATTGACCATTGACAACTGACCATTGACAATTGACCATTGACAATTGACCATTGACAATTGACCATTGACAATTGACCATTGACAATTGACCATTGACAATTGACCATTGACAATTGACCATTGACAATTGACCATTGACAATTGACCATTGACAATTGACCATTGACAATTGACCATTGACAATTAACATTTGACCATGGACATTTGACCATTGACATTTGTTACTGTATAACAGAATTTTAAGTTCATTTTACTATCCGATTGCTTAGTGGTACCTTCTCTTCAAATACAAGTACGTTGATTTTATTGTTTCATTTAATTATTTTACATACAAATAATATTAATAAATAAATATTGTACTTACCAACAAGAGCAAGAATGACTGTCAAAAGTGGAGCTGCTGGAAAACTGACTGTAACGTTGAATTCTAACATTTGCAGGAGGTCAACTGGAAGAATCACAAAAAAATGTGATATTACCCTATTAATCATCATTTTTTCCTAATACTTATTTTAGTTTTAATCAAATTTATGTTTATACAAAGTTTTCAAATTAGATTGGATTTCTTTAAATTTTGGTATATTCCTACTAAAGACTATTTTTTTTATTTAATGATGTCCTCGTGAATAAAATTTTTTTTAAAAAAATTCCATCCTAGTCTGGCCAAATACTTTCTTTCTCTACGCACTGGAAGCTCCGCCTTGTCACGAGATATCTGTTGTACTGTACTTACAATTACATTTTTAATCAGATAAAAAAATTGTTTGTATTTAAACTAAACAACCACTTATATATCTATCAAAATTGTTAAAGTAGATATCTCTGTATATATCTTATAAAAGAAAAAGAAAGTTTTTTTCGTGAAAAGCTGATGGATTCTGATATGTATGTATACATTTCTGGGTAAAGTTAATACCGCGAGCGGCAGGGAGGTGAGCAAGTAAAGGCAAGTATGGACGGAAAGACAATTCCCCCGGGATCGGCTGGCCGCCCCAAGGCTATGCCGTCTCCGCAGACCGGCAAACAACTGCTCATGTTGACCGAACTGTTGCGGTCGCGTGGGGCTTTGCATAAGAAAAATCCGGAATCCGCTATCCGTTTCCTTTAGTCCTTATATATCGTCCTTCTTCGGATTTTGTGTATACCTACATGGTGAATCCTATTTATTTAAACCAGAAATAATAATGTAATGATAAATTGTTTGGGTTTTTTGAGGACATTTTGTAGAAATGTATTTTTTAAAGAACGCGCCAATCCGCCATTTCACAGATGACAAATGACATTTGACAGAGGACATTTGACCGATGACAAATGACATTTGACATAGGACACTTGACAGATGACAAATGACAAATGACATTTGACAGAGGACATTTGACCGATGACAAATGACATTTGACAGAGGACATTTGACAGATGACAAATGACATTTGATATATAGATATTTCTTTCATTTTGTTGGAAATTAGACCTCAATTATCGTTGAGGTTAAAATTCTCAAATCTAAATATGTAGCTAGTTAAAAACGAACTACTTTAAACGAAAGCAATATTTATTAACTTTGATTTTGATATCTTCTTTAATCTTTCGACATAGTCAGCGCAAATCGTTTGCTTTTCAGCATCCTCATCGTTGTCTCAACTCAACTCAAACCTCGATTTTTCAATAACAAGTAATCGGGCTCGGAGCATACTTTCGGTAATGATAAAACTTTTTTAAGTTGCACAGCAACTGTAAGGGGGATTAATGAAGAGAAAAAGTTTAAAAGTATCAACATTGCCATACACAAGAGCTTAATAACCTGAAAGAGGGATTACGTTATTTTTATGAAGGAAAATTCTTCACAAATGACTTTATAAATTATATCTTATCATGTTACTGGGAGAAAAAGGCGAACGAAATTAACCGGTATATTCTTACAAAAATGAAATAAGTTATCTACGAGTATAATGTTTTCTTTCCAGATTTACTTTATTCTATCCACTTTATTAAAAAACAATCACTAACATATTAAACACTTACCTATAAACACGAAGATCTGGTGATGTGAATATCGCAGCAACATGGAAACGGAAACTGTCTGAAATAAATAATTTTATTTTATTGACAGTTGACAAATGACATTTGACAGACAACATTTGACAGATGACATTTGATAGATGCCATTTGACAGATGACAAAAGCCATTTCACAGTTGACCAATGACATTTGAAAAATGATACAAGCGTTGTCACGGGGTAAAATCCGTTCTAGGTATAATTGTTTTAGAAGTAGGTAAACATAATTGATTACTTACCATATAAATTTCACCATAATTAAGGGTAAAACAGAGTCATTTAATGTTAAGAACAAGTCGAATCTCGGTTGTTTGTAGGTAAACACCTTCTATTTATTATATTCTGGCCACAATTGTTACTAATACTACTTTGAATTGTCGTCTATTTATTATAATCAGGTTACATTATTGTGTGGTTTACTTTAAAATTAACTGTCACTTTCGCTTATAAACAGGTGATTGTCACTTCTTCCTCTGTTTGTATAACTCGTCATATTGTTGTCTACAGTCAGGTGTTTCGTTATATTGGCATCTAACATATGTATTGTAACGGGATAACCGTAAAGGAAGGGACCTTAATTTGAAAGATTGTTGTTGACAGTTGATTTTTAGAAGTTTCAAAAAAATCAACTGACCATTTTAAATATTGTTTCTAGAAAATTCTAGAAACTTCTAAACACACTGACTAGATTAAATAATGTTGTATATAAGGGGATGCATGGGCAGTTAACGTCAGTTCAAGTTCAAGTATTCACAAGAGTTCATTGTATTGTCAAGTAGTTAGAGTTCAGTGTATCTTAACAATTTTGTAAATAAATTGTGTAAAAAGCCCCATAAGTGTTTCAAATTAGTGTCAGGTGTGGGGTGAAGATACAAGAATGCCTGGAAAAAAGATAAATGAACTATTGGTAGCTGAGCTCAGAAAAGAGCTCGAAGAATTGGAATTGGAAACTACTGGGACTAAATCCGTATTGTTGACTAGGCTCCGTGAATACTACCTAGCTAATAATTTAGACCCTGACGCTGTGGAGTTTGAAGACCCAAATCAAAAAGCGAATTCTGAACTAGCCCAACAACTGGCCCAAATTTCCAGTCAGATGAAGAGCCAGCGCGAAGATATGTCCCAGCTGTCGCAACGAATGACGAGCCAACAAGAGGAGCGTTCCAGTCAGATGAAGAGCCAGCGCGAAGATATGTCCCAGCTGTCCCAACGAATAACGAGCCAACAAGAAGAACAAACTCAACAACTTTCCCAGCTGCAAAAGGAGCTATCAGGACGAATGACGAGCCAACAGGAAGAACAAACTCAACAACTTTCCCGGCTGCACGAGGAGCTATCAGGACGAATGACGAGCCAGCAAGAGGAGCTATCCAGACAGATGAAGAGCCAGCAAGAGGAGCTTTCCAGTCAGATGAAGAGCCAGCGCGAAGATATGTCCCAGCTGTCACAACGGATGTCTACCCTACCAAAAGAGTTATCCAGTTCCTTCTCCCAGCAAATATCGCATTTGCGCTCCGAAATGTACAATCTTCGTGACGAACAAAATCAGCAAGTGTCCAGCTTGCGAGACGAACAAAATCAGCAAGTGTCCAACTTGCGAGACGAGCAAAACCAGATCAACCAGCAAATGCAGTCCGAGATAAGGAAGCTTCAACAAGAACAGGAAGCTAGCCGCCGAAACCAAACCATCCACCACGGCGACGGAGATGCAAGAAGGATGGAAACCTGCCACGCAGACGTCGAACGACAAAGAAGCGAGGAGACGACCCATGTACGAACGACGATGAAACCCCCGACCTTCGACGGGAAGACTTCCTGGCCAAATTACCTGAAACAATTCGACGCAGCGGCCAGAGCTAATGGATGGTCATCCCAGGAGAAAGCATTGTCCCTAACCGTAGCTCTGCGAGGCGAAGCTTTAGACGTCTTGCAATCATTGACATCGGATGAAGCTGACAACTTCGAGTTATTGGTGAATCGTCTAGAGGTGCGTTATGGTCAAACTCATCTACAACCGGTGTACCGAATGCAGTTAAAGAGCCGAAAACAGAAAAATGGAGAAACTATCCAGGAATTTGAAGCGGATGTAGCAAGAATGGTACGACTTGCGTATTCAAATGCAGCGGAAGATTTCCTGGAGTGCCTAGCAGTCCAAACCTTCACCGATGGCCTTCGAGACGTCGAGTTGCAGCGCGCTGTACGGTTGGCGCGGCCGAAGACTCTTGTGGACGTCTTGACCATTGCCCTGGAGTTTGAGGCAGCGACGAAGGCCTCACGCGGAGTTGCTCGACTAAGGGAAATCACCGGTAACTACGACCATGCCGTTCATTCCGTTAGCGACGTTGAAGCGGTAGTAGAGAGATTAATGAAGTTATCTCCAAAAAGAAGGCGCCAAGTGAGATGCTGGAACTGCGGAGAACTAGGTCATATAAGAAATACTTGCCCCCAAAAAGAAAAATCTTCTGCTGAAGTACCCCAGCAGCAGAAAAACTAGAACGGGTCGACTCCTGGAGGGCGAAATCGACCCCAAACATTCCCGAAGCCCCTCACACCATTAAATTGGCAACTCTGCGACATCACGTGGACAGCTTATATGTAGATGGCCTCATTGATGGGAAGAACTTTAGCATGCGGGTAGACACTGGAGCTACAAAAACTATCGTTCGACAATCCATCATTATGCGAAAGAAGATGTGGCCTACCAGTTGGAGACTGCGTACCGCTACCGGAGATTCTGCTAGAGTCTACGGTGAGATACAGGTGACGCTACAGTTTGGTTCAACCTCTCTTGTTCACTCAGTGCTGGTGGCTGACGTTGATGAAAATGTTGGTCTGGGCATGGATGTTATGCTCCACTGTGGTTTTCATTTGGATCTTCGCCAACGTATCCTTCGTACTGGTAATGAAGAAATATTCCTGCACCGAAAACAAGTTGGAAATGCCTCGATTAAGCTAATCGATAATATCGAACTTCCGGCAAGCTGCGAATGCGCGGTTGGATGGACTGTAGCCAGATGGTGCCCCAGCCATGATAGAGCCGAAGAACCATGACCATGAATTGGGAAAAGGACTCCTTGTGGGTAAGACTCTTGTTAGATCCGCCAAAGAGGTACCCATCCGAGTTATCAACTTGAACGATCATCCAGTTCTTCTCCGAAAGGACACGGAAATGGGAACTTGACGTTGCTGTTGCCGTTCGCTGCAGTTTGCAGTTGCCGTTACCGTTCAAAGTTAAAAACAAGGTATTTCTAACTCGTATTTATAAAGTCCGTAGTCGTTGACGAGTTGACGTTCGCAAGTTGGATTCCGTTCCGCTGACGTTCGGTGTCGTTCGAAGATGACCAAGTTTTATCTTTTGCTGTTG
This sequence comes from Altica lythri, assembly GCA_964028335.1. Lineage (NCBI taxonomy): Eukaryota > Metazoa > Arthropoda > Insecta > Coleoptera > Chrysomelidae > Altica > Altica lythri. Next base: position 7,831,789 of record OZ034809.1, read on the forward strand.
CCGTTGGGGTGCAGTTCGGCAATGGGCCAATCAAATCTCATTATTTTAAAAATAGACAACTGTCAACTATTTAAAGTTCGTAGGAATGGCAGTGTTGGTATTTGTTACTTGTTACTTTTATTATTCGTTGTTTGGGTTTGGTTCGTTTGCTGATCGTTTTTTTATTTATAGTGTTTTCTTCTTCTTTGAGTGCCATGCAGATTCCTGCGTAAGGCGTCCTCCATTTTCCCATCATATGACTCTATTTACGGCAGCTTCCTGTAGCGACTGGAAGTCGCTTATTCCCGTCCACTGGCGGATATTTCTGAGCCAGGATAATCTCTTTCTTCCAATACCTCGTCTTCCACCTTTGATCTTTCCCTGCAGTATCAGGCGTTGGAAGTCATACCGCTCTCCCCGTATGATGTGCCCCATGTAAGAGATTTTTCGTTTTTTAATATGTTCGAAGAGTTCTCGGTCCTCCAGTCCAGCTATCCTGAGCACATCCTCATTTCTGACATGTTCCGTCCACGGTATTTTTAGCATCCGGCTCAGAGTCCACATTTCGAATGCTTCAATTCGGTTGATGGAAGCAGCTTTAAGCGTCCACGCTTCCGCTCCGTACAGAAGAACTGACCAGACATAACATTTGACCATTCTATACCTGAGTTTGAAATTTAGATTCCGGTTGGTGAGGAATTTTTTTAGTTTTAGAAAAGTGGCTCTTGCTTGTTCTATCCTGCACCTTATTTCAAGTTCTGGGTTCCACTGGTCGTTCACCACAGACCCCAAGTATTTAAATTTATTGACCCGCTCTATTTGCTCCCCATTGAGTTGAAGATCTACGTTTGGCAAGATATCTCTAGATATAACCATAAACTTTGTTTTACCGGTGTTAATCTTTAGGCCTCTCTGTTGGCTTGCCTCATTGACAGTATTTAGTAGGGTTTGCAGATCGTTGGCATTATCGGCTATTATTGCGGTGTCGTCAGCGTAGCGTATATTATTAATTGGGATACCATTAACTATAATACCCATGGGTCTCTCAGATGTTATCTCAGCAAAAGCTCTCTCCACGTAGAGATTGAAAAGCATTGGGGATAAAATGCAGCCCTGCCTGACTCCTTTCCTTATTTCAAATTCCTTTAGTGTTTTACGCTATTATTATTATTATTATTATTATTATTATTATTATTATTATCATTATTATCATTATCAATACACTGTCAAATATATAAATGTCCAAATAAACAAACAAACTCAGTAAAGTCAGTTGTCATGTTGTCAAGCATTTTGACATTCGCACTAGACCACCGTTAGGTTTATTAATACACCAACTTGAACTGTGAACAGCAAACTGCAAACGTAACGTCAACTGCAAACGGCAACGGCGACGTCAAGTTTATAATTCAATTCAATTCAATTAATCTTGATTACTATTCTTGATTTATTTAATTATCTCCAGTGAGAAAGGTCAGTGCCTGGAACAACAGGGGTTTCCGATTTTAACCGTTCCAAATCGGTGGCGCGACTCACTCTTATTTGTGTACTTACCCTCTACGGCTGAGCTGGGCACTAATTTGCCAGTAGAGAAACCACTTACCGATCTCAACTGGAGTTGAACTTCTATTTGAATTAATTGATAAATTTATTGTTTTATTTCTTTTAATTCTTTTATTACATCAAAAGTACGTGGCAGCGTGTAGATTAAATATAAATAAATCTAAAAGACGTTTCAGCATTTTTAGTTTCAGATTAAAATTATACTTTTTACATAAAACGCACTTTATTGGAGCTAAAAAAAATTCGTGCGTTATAATGAGATACCATTATGAACGTTGTATTTAATGCAGACAAGCAGAAACGAAGTATTCACTTTCGGTTTGTCTAACTACATAGAAACCAATGAATCGGAAACAAATATATCAAGATTTGGTATCGAAACACGTGGCGAACTCTCTCCATCAACGATAAAAGGAAAATTGACAAACAGGAACAACAACAACAAAGATTACAGTGGCAGTTCATTAAGATAGGTAATATATAAAATAACTATAACCATAACGATAAAAAAACTGATATTTGACAGTCGCACAACAGTGACAACTGACATTTGACAGTGACAACTGATATTTGACAGTGACAACTGACATTTGACAGTGACAATTGATATTTAACTATGACAACTGATATTTGACAGTTGATAATCTTTGACAAATAGAAAATGATAATTGGTATTTGATAAAAAGAGTGTACATAAAAGAAATATTATTTCTATATAGACACTTGGCAACAGTGACGTTTGACAGTTTGTCAACAGTCAAACTTCATATTCACAAAATATTAATTTTTCTTTACGGACAGTTGACCAATCATTTGTATTAATAAATGTTTGTTAATCATAGTTGAGAAATTTTTTGACAGTGAATCATTTTTTCACATCTTATATTTGATATGTGACAGTTGATTAATTATGACGGATGACATTTGACAAGTTATCATTTGTGACAAATAACATTTGACAATTGAACAAAGGAATAAGTTAACCGAGACCTTCAAAAGACTTTGAATGATTGACGATAAAATTTTTGATACTGTAACGGGATAACCGTAAAGGAAGGGACCTTAATTTGAAAGATTGTTATTCACAGTTGATTTTTAGAAACTTCTAAAAACACTGACTAAATTAAATGTTTCTAGAAAATTCCAGAATGTTCATTTGTAGTATATAAGGGGATGTATGGGCAGTTAACGGCAGTTCAAGTTCAAATATTCACAATAGTTCATTGTATGTCAAGCAGTTTAGACGTTATCTAGCAGAGTTCTGTGTATCTTAACAATTTTGTAAATAAATTGTTGTTAAAGTCCCCATAAGTGTTTCAAATTGGTGTTAGGTGTGGGGTGAAGATACAAGAATGTCTTAGTTAAGGTTGTGCCAGAAAACGAGAGCTCTATGCTGGAGAATGTTCATTTGTAGTATATAAGGGGATGTATTGTATGGGCAGTTAACGGCAGTTCAAATTCAAATAGTTCATTGTATGTCAAGCAGTTTAGACGTTATCCAGCAGAGTTCTGTGTATCTTAACAATTTTGTAAAGAAATTGTTGTTAAAGTCCCCATAAGTGTTTCAATACTATTATTTGATAGTCAGATGTTTGACAACTGATATTTGACACTTGTTAAATGTTGACAAATAAAACTTGATAATTCGCATTTGATGAAAAGAACGTAAACAAAAGCTTCTATAAGAAATATTATTTTTTACATAAGACAGTTGACAGAGACGTCTAAGAAATTTTTGACAGTGAATCTCATAGGTGACAGTTGATTATTCATGACGAATGACATTTGACAATTGACCATTTGTGATAAATAACATTTGAAACTTGAAAATTAGTTGAGAAATTTTTTACACAGCGGAACATTTGTTGACATCTGATGTGTGACAGTTGATATGTGACAGTTGATTATTTATCACAAATGACATTTGACAATTAAACTTTTGTTTTGTTGACAGCAGAACATTTTTCGACATCTGATGTGTAACAGTTCATCATTTTTGACAACTGATAGATGTCAGTTGATCATTTATGACATTTGACCATTTGTGACAACTGACTGTTATGAATTAAGAATTGAGCATTTATGACAAATGATTGATGATAAAGTGTAAATATCAAATTTTCGATATTTTAACGGTCTGATGTGTTACAGTTGATTTTTGTTACATTTGATATGTGTCAGCTGATTATTTATCACAAATGACATTTGACAATTAAACTTTTGTTTTTTTGACAGCAGAACATTTTTCGACATCTGATGTGTGACAGTTCATCATTTTTGACAACTGATATATGTCAGTTGATCATTTATGACATCAAACCCAGACCTATACACTATCTCCGTTCAGTCTCCGCTAGGATCTTCCGATCACAAACTTATTTCAACACTAAGCGAGCTACCAATTTGTTCTGAGCAGCCTCCTAAACCTCGCAAGATTTGGCATTACAGATCAGCCAGGTGGGAAGACCTGAAGAACCATTTTCACACTTTTCCTTGACTGAACGTGTGCTTTTCTTCTGATGATCCATCCGTTTGTGCTCAAGAGGTCTCCGATGTCATTCTAACTGGCATGGAAGCCTTTATTCCTTATTCCAATAAGCGCCCTTCTAACGGCAAGCCCTGGTTTAGCAAAAACTGCGAGCGCGCAGTCAGATCTAAAAATCTAGCTTACCAACAGTGGCGTAAAAATCCAACGGCTGAGAATCGCACCACCCTTGTTACCGCTCGAAACCAGTGTAAGCAAACAATAGATCAAAGCAAAGAGACGCATAACACGAGGATCAAAAACAAACTTCTTGCCAGTCCTAACGGATCTAGGTCTTTTTGGTCAGTCGCTAAGGCCGTCAGTCAAAATTTTACCAAATCAAATATTCCACCTCTAACACGTTCCGACGGCACAATAGCAACCACAGCCGGAGATAAAGCGAACTTACTGGCAGAACTATTTTCTTCTCATTCCAACGTAGACTTTCAGGGAAAAACACCACCGAACATTCCAGCAGTTCAATCGGAAATGACTGATATCGTATTCCGTCAGCGTCCTGTCAAACGAATTCTTAAAGGGCTCGATGTCAGGAAGGCTTCTGGTCCAGATGAAATTCCTATTATAGTGCTCAAGGAATGCGCTGATGAGCTAACACCAATATTTTGTAGACTTTTTAACCTATCCTACAAAAAAGGAATATTTCCATCTTGCTGGAAGAAGGCAAGAGTTCAGCCTATACCAAAGAAAGGCAAGAAAACCATGCCAAACAACTATCGACCTGTCGCATTGCTTTCAGTTATATCAAAAGTGATGGAGAAAGCTATTAACCAACAACTTATAAAGTACCTAGAGGGCCTTAATATTATCAGCGACCATCAGTACGGCTTTCGTAAGTCCAGATCAACAGGAGACCTCCTAGCATATGTCACCCATCTTTGGAGCAACGCAGTCGAACATCATGGGGAGTCCCGGGCTATTGCACTGGACATTTCTAAAGCATTTGATCGTGTCTGGCACGAGGGGCTCCTAAGTAAACTGCGATCCTACGGTATGCCCGGTCGATTATGTTCATGGCTTTCTAGCTTTTTTCAGGACCGTTCTCTGCAAGTGGCGATTGACGGGTTTCTCTCGGACACCTTTACCATCAATGCTGGTGTTCCTCAGGGGTCCATATTATCCCCAACCCTCTTCTTACTATACATTAATGACCTTCTAGCGAAGACAGAAAATCCAATTTATAGCTTTGCTGACGACAGCACACTTATCTCATCGTTTACTTTGAATTCTCGAACATCGGCTGCTGACGCACATCTTCGCAGACAGCATGAAGTATCACGACTCAATAAAGACCTGGAAGAAATTTTGTCTTGGGGTGACAGTAACCAAGTCGAATTTAAAGCTAAAAAAACCCAGGCAGCAGTTTTCTCTAAGAAGGTTAACATTGCAGAACCAGATATAGTCATGGCAGGACACGCAATTCCACTGGCTTCGTCTATTAACTTACTGGGTGTCAATCTGGGAGGAGATATGTCTTGGCATAATCACGTGGTAACAATCGCCAGGACAGCTTCTCAGAAACTCGGAGTACTTTTCCGTACCAAAAAGCTGTATACACCACAACAATTTTTGACACTCTACAAAGCCCAGATTCGACCATCACTGGAATACTGCTCTCATGTCTGGAGTTCTGCACCGAAGCATACCCTTCGGTTGTTGGATTCCATCCAAAGGAGAGCCATTCGCCTGATCGGTGACCACGAGCTAACCAAGAACCTCGACAGCTTAGAACATCGAAGACAGGTTGATGATTTGACCCTCTTTTACAAATATTTCCATGGCAAGTGTTCTACTGACATTGCCCGCTTGATTCCACCTAGAGCAATTCATAGCAGAAATACACGACAAACCACTTCCGCCCATCCCTATGTGGTTCAACTTAATACTCCTCGAACATCATTGTTTAAGAACTCTTTCTTCTGGAGGACATCCTCTTTGTGGAACGGCCTTTCTGAGGCCGTATTTCCCACCGAATATAACCTTCAACGATTCAAGAACAACGTGAATCGCTTTCTTCGCACACGCACCGCTCTCAGAGCGCCTTAAAGGAATTTTCCTGCAGTGCTTGTGCTTGACCATAAAAAAAAAATGACATTTGATAATTTGTGACAAATGACTTTTATTAATTAAAAATTGAGCATTTGTGACAAATGATTGATGATAAAGTGTAAATATCAAATTTTCGATATTTTAACGGTCTGATGTGTGACAGTTGATTTTTTGTTATATTTGATATGTGACAGCTGATTATTTATCACAAATGCCATTTGACAATTAAACTTTTCTTTTTTTGACAGCAAAACATCTTTCGACACCTGATGTGTGACAGCTGATCATTTCTAACAACTGATATATGACAGTTAAGCATTTATGACAAATGGCATTTGACAAATTTTCGATACCTACTTTAACGGTTTTAACTACAGAAAAATCAAAAGTTTGATTGAGAAAAGAAAACTTTAAAACTATAACGGTTTGATACAGAATTTTCTCTGTAAATATTTGTTTGAACAACGTCGCTGACGAAGTGAATACGAACTAAGTTCAAAGGATGTTATGGGGTTGCCGACCCTAAGGAAACTTGTACCGGAAGTGCCCTATATCGAAAATGACAAGCGCTTGTTTAATTTGGTGAGATCAGTTTTTGGTTGTAACAACTAATTCTGTCCCTACTCAACTTGACAACTCACAGATGTATAATTTTATTAATATAATTTTAGACGATTATAACACCTCGTCTATGCGATACAGACTTATATTTAGACATATGACTTTTATATCATTATGTATATGATGAAGAAATATAGTTAAAGACAAATTAAAAGTTTCAAAGTGTTCTAAAGAGAAATACTTTTTTATAAAGACAACTTACAGTTAACAACCGACATATGACAGATAACATTTAACGAATGACAGGTGACAATTAAAAAGTGACAAGTGATAAGTGACAGTTAACACATGGCAGATGACAGTTAATAAGTGACCTAAGTACCAAAATAACATTGTAGATTATTTAATTAGTTTTTGTTTTAACTAAACAAAAATCCGGTAGATAAAATAAAGCTCGAAACAAATTGTTTTATCCAAGTCTAAGTATAGGTTTTCTTATTTATTTATTTTTATTGTGATACGATTTGACGACAAACAATTCTTTATGAGAGCCTAGAGTTCATGAAGCGGCGAGAAATATCCTCTTGGAGTAGAATTATATCTCGATCGGTTGTTTATTTTTTTTTTCTTACTTTTTTTATTTTTACCCGATTCGCTACGTAAATTAGAAACGACTACGTTGATAGGTAATTTATGTAGACGGAAAAATATAAATTATTTTTTAAACGAAACTTCTATGAAAGAAGTAAAACTACATTTCTTTACGACAATTTTTAATTATCTCATCTTCGGTTAATTTTAGAAGAAAAATTTTATCAGTCGAAAATAGAGAGCAATCTAAGAGAAATTTTGACGTAACGCATGTCAGCTGTCACATAAAGCGCCCACTGAGGTCAAAAAAATGTACTAATAGGGATCCAAGAACTGTTATGTGTCAACTGTCATCTGTCATGTGTTAACTGTCAGCTGTCAAGTGTTAACTGTCATCTGTCATGTGTTAACTGTCACCTGTCATTTGTTAAAATTTATTTGGCATATTTCGGTTGTTAAGTGTAAGTTTATCTTTCTCTTTAGAGTTCATTTGTTTAAACAATGGTTGGTTGAAAACTTTTGAAAGCGACATCTATTAACCAGTAGAGGAATCAAAATTTATACTCTATTGTAATATTTCATCTTCCATTTGAATACATAAAAAATTCTATTTTGATTTGTCAATTCATTCTTTGTTTACAAGCCATTTAAAGTTGACGTGTCAGTGTATTTTGTTACAATGGAAAAATAGAGAGCACTCTAACTAAATTTTTGACGTAACGACTGACAGCTGTCACATAAAGCGACCACTAAGGTCGAAAAAATGTACTAATAGGGACCAATAAGAAATAAATTGTATGTATGTAAGTAAAATATTGCGTTTAGGTTCCTAGCTAGTATTGGTTAGTATAGGGTTGGGTAATAACTGTCATCTTTTATGTGTTAACTTTCATCTGTCATGTGTTAACTGTCATATGTCATGTGTCAACTGTCATGTGTTAACTGTGATCTGTCATGTGTCACCTGTAATGTGTTAAATTTTATTTGTCATATGTCGGTTGTTAACTGTAAGTTTTCTTCATGAAAAAATCTTTTCCTTTAGAGTTCATTTGTTCAAATAATGGTTGGTTGAAAACTTTTGAAAGAGACATCTATTAACCAGTAGAAGAATCAAAATTTATCCTCTATTGTAATATTTCATCTTCCATTTGAATACATAAAAAATTCTATTTTGATTTGTCAATTCATTCTTTGTCTACAAGCCATTTAAAGTTGACGCGTCAGTGTATTTTGTTACAATGGAAAAATAGAGAGCAATCTAACTAAATTTTTGACGTAAAGGCTGTCAGCTGTCACATAAAGCGCCCACTAAGGTCAAAAAATGTACTAATAGGGATCCAATAACTGTCATGTGTCAACTGTCATCTGCCATATGTTAACTGTCAGCTGTAATGTATTAACCGTCATCTGTCATGTGTTAACTGTCACCTGTCATTTGTGAAATTTTATTTGTCATATGTCGCTTGTTAACTGTAAGTTATCTTCATGAAAAAATCTTTCCCTTTAGAGTTCATTTGTTCAAATAATGGTTGATTAAAAACTTTTGAAAGCGACATCTATTAACCAGTAGAGGAATCAAAATTTATCCTCTATTGTAATATTTCATCTTCCATTTGAATACATAAAAAATTCTATTTTGATTTGTCAATTCATTCTTTGTTTACAAGCCATTTAAAGTTGATGTGTCAGTGTATTTTGTTACAATGGAAAAATAGAGAGCAAGCTAACTAAATTTTTGACGTAACGGCTGTCGGCTGTCAGCTGTCACATAAAGCGCCCACTAACGTCAAAAAGATGTACTAATAGGAATCCAATAAGAAATAAAATGTATGTATGTAAGTAAAATATTGCATTTAGGTTCCTAGCTAGTATTGGTTAGTATAGGGTTGGTTATTAACTGTCATCTGTCATGTGTTAATTGTCATCTGTCATGTGTCAACTGTCATGTGTCAACTGTCATGTGTCAACTGTCATGTGTCAACTGTCATGTGTTAACTGTCATCTGTCATGTGTCAACTGTCATCTGTTAAATTTTATTTGTCATATGTCGGATGTTAACTGTAAGTTTTTTTCATAAAAAAATGTTTCTCTTTACAGTTCATTTGTTCAAATAATGGTTGGTTGAAAACTTTTGAAAGCGACATCTATTAACCAGTAGAAGAATCAAAATTTATCCTCTATTGTAATATTTCATCTTCCATTTGAATACACAAAAAATTCTATTTTGATTTGTCAATTCATTTTTTGTTCACAAGCCATTTGGAGTTGAATAGAGAGCAATCTAAGTACATTTTTGACGTAACGGCTGTGAGCTGTCACATAAAGCGCCCACTAACGTCAAAAAGATGTACTAATAGGAATCCAATAAGAAAGAAAATGTATGTATGTAAGTAAAATATTGCATTTAGGTTCCAAGCTAGTATTGGTTAGTATAGGGTTGGTTATTAACTGTCATCTGTAATGTATTAACTGTCATCTGTCAGGTGTTAACTGTCATCTGTCATGCGTTAACTGTCACCTGTCACATTCTTTTATTTTTAAACCAACCTGTATAGGAACGAAAAAAATAAACGTTAACCCAAATGAATGCCGAAAAAAACAAAAAAAAACATTTAAGTCAAACGTGATGTTACCCATAATTAATGGTAAAATCGGATATGACGAGAATATCAATTAGAAAAAAAAACTGAATATAAATGATTAGATTTTTGATAGAAAAAAAAGAAATGCAAAGCTCACGCATAAATTGATCATTTAAAGGTTTGAATCGAGAGAAAGGCGCCAAGAGGCTATCGAATTGGGTCGACAGCCAACCAAACGAACTTAACCAACGTTGTCTCGGCTCGAGTGTTAATCAGCCCCGATCATATTTCAGGCGGCAAAAGCACATAAATCAGCGGGTACCGGAGCCGAGGGTTAACGGGCTCCCAGTAGCCTACTATCACGTAATTATGTCACCTATATCGTATGACAACGACTCAGATCGAGTTTCGATAGATGTATATTTACTCTCTCTCTACTCATCTCTAATGTTACCCCTCGTTATTTGCTACGCCATGCCTATAACTTCCAATTTCATACAGGGTTTTTTAATACACAACTTAATATCATTTCTGAAAGATTTCCAACAAAAATAAAAAATAAAACTAACGACTAACAAGAGATTCAAGATTAACAATTGACACTACTGACAACAGACAAGAGAATGACAACTGACAAGAGTCTGGTGACAGACAGCAGTGACAACATACAAGAGAATGACAACTGATAAGAGTCTGACGACTGATAAGAGACAGTTGACTGGCAAAAAACTGATGACTGACGAGAGACTGATAATTGTGACAAATTGAAGATTCAAACAAATCTCCATTGGTTGAGAGTTTTGGTAAAGTTGCAGACAAGAGACTGACGACTGACAAAAAATTGACAATTGACAGTCAGTGTCAAAGGAATCTAAAAGGAGTGTAATAATAAACACTTTTTATTTTATCACTTGATATTAATCAAGTTGGAAAAGTGTTCAGATTCTGACAGATTGAAGATTCAAACAACTCTCCATTGGTTGAGAGTTTTGGTAAAGTTGCAGACAAGAAACTGACAACTAACAAGAGATTGACAACTCACAGTTAGTGTCAAAGGAATCTAAAAGGAGCGTAATAATAAAAAAAAAAATTATGCTATCACCTGATATTAATCAAGATGGGAAAGTGTTCAACAAATTGTGACAAATTAAAGATTCAAACAACTCTCCATTGGTTGAGAGTTTTGGTAAAGTTGCAGACAAGAGACTGACAACTGACAAGAGATTGACAACTGACAGTTAGTGTCAAAGGAATCTAAAAGGAGCGTAATAATAAATATTTTTTATTTTATCACTTGATATTAATCAAGTTGGAAAAGTGTTCAAATTCTGACAGATTGAAGATTCAAACAACTCTCCATTGGTTGAGTGTTTTGGTAAAGTTGCAGACAAGAGACTAACAACTGACAAGAGATTGACAACTGACAGTTAGTGTCAAAGGAATCTAAAAGGAGCGTAATAATAAATATTTTTTATTTTATCACTTGATATTAATCAAGTTGGAAAAGTGTTCAAATTCTGACAGATTGAAGATTCAAACAACTCTCCATTGGTTGAGTGTTTTGGTAAAGTTGCAGACAAGAGACTGACAACTGACAAGAGATTGACAACTGACAGTTAGTGTCAAAGGAATCTAAAAGGAGCGTAATAATAAAAAAAATTATGCTATCACCTGATATTAATCAAGATTGGAAAGTGTTCAACAAATTGTGACAAATTAAAGATTCAAACAACTCTCCATTGGTTGAGAGTTTTGGTAAAGTTGCAGACAAGAGACTGACAACTGACAAGAGATTGACAACTGACAGTTAGTGTCAAAGGAATCTAAAAGGAGCGTAATAATAAAAAAAATTATGCTATCACCTGATATTAATCAAGATGGGAAAGTGTTCAACAAATTGTGACAAATTGAAGATTCAAACAACTCTGCATTGCTTGAGAGTTTTGGTAAAGTTGCAGACAAGAGACTGACGACTGACAAGAGATTGACAACTGACAGTTAGTGTCAAAGGAATCTAAAAGGTGCGTAATAATAAACATTTTTTATTTTATCACTTGAAATTAATCAAGTTGGCAAAGTGTTCAAATTCTGACAGATTGAAGATTCAAACAACTCTCCATTGGTTGAGTGTTTTGGTAAAGTTGCAGACAAGAGACGACAACTGACAAGAGATTGACAACTGACAGTTAGTGTTAAAGGAATCTAAAAGGAGCGTAATAATAAAAAAAAATTATGCTATCACCTGATATTAATCAAGATGGGAAAGTGTTCAACAAATTGTGACAAATTGAAGATTCAAACAACTCTCCATTGGTTGAGAGTTTTGGTAAAGTTGCAGACAAGAGACTGACGACTGACAAGAGATTGACAACTGACAGTTAGTGTCAAAGGAATCTAAAAGGTGCGTAATAATAAACATTTTTTATTTTATCACTTGAAATTAATCAAGTTGGCAAAGTGTTCAAATTCTGACAGATTGAAGATTCAAACAACTCTCCATTGGTTGAGTGTTTTGGTAAAGTTGCAGACAAGAGACTGACAACTGACAAGAGACTGACAACTGACAGTTAGTGTCAAAGAAATCTAAAAGAAGCGTAATAATAAAAAAAAGTATGCTATCACCTGATATTAATCAAGATGGGAAAGTGTTCAAATTGTGACAAATTGAAGATTCAAACAACTCTCCATTGGTTGAGAGTTTTGGTAAAGTTGCAGACAAGAGACTGACGACTGACAAGAGATTGACAACTGACAGTTAGTGTAAAAGGAATCTAAAAGGAGCGTAATAATAAACACTTTTTATTTTATCACTTGATATTAATCAAGTTGGAAAAGTGTTCAGATTCTGACAGATTGAAGATTCAAACAACTCTCCATTGGTTGAGAGTTTTGGTAAAGTTGCAGACAAGAGACTGACAACTGACAAGAGATTGACAACTGACAGTTAGTGTCAAAGGAATCTAAAAGGAGCGTAATAATAAAAAAAATTATGCTATCACCTGATATTAATCAAGATGGGAAAGTGTTCAACAAATTGTGACAAATTGAAGATTCAAACAACTCTCCATTGGTTGAGAGTTTTGGTAAAGTTGCAGACAAGAGACTGACGACTGACAAGAGATTGACAACTGACAGTTAGTGTCAAAGGAATCTAAAAGGAGCGTAATAATAAACATTTTTTATTTTATCACTTGATATTAATCAAGTTGGAAAAGTGTTCAGATTCTGACAGATTGAAGATTCAAACAACTCTCCATTGGTTGAGAGTTTTGGTAAAGTTGCAGACAAGAGACTGACAACTGACAAGAGATTGGCAACTGACAGTTAGTGTCAAAGGAATCTAAAAGGAGCGTAATAATAAACATTTTTTAATTTTTTATGCTATTACTTGATGTTAATCAAGTTGGGAAAGAGTTCAAATTATAACATTCGTAATAGTTTCGCGCAAGAAAGTTCTCGATATGACCCTTTCCACAAACAACATCTATGACAAGATTGAAGTCTGACGTACCGACAACTCAAATTAAATTTGACATAAAAAGTGTAGAGATCGGCACATGACTAGAGACTAGGGACTGACAACAGACAAGAGACTGATGTCTGCCAAGAGACTGGGAACTAACAACAAACAAGAGATTGACAACTGACAAGAGTCTGGTGACCGACAAGAGACTGATGTCTGACAAGAAACTGACGAATGACAAGAGACTGGCGACTGACAACAGACACGAGATTGACAACTGACAGTTAGTGTCAAAGGAATCTAAAGGACGCGTAATAATAAACATTTTTTTATTCTATCAGTTGATATTAATCAAGTTGGGAAAGAGTTTGCAATAGTTTCGCTCAGGGAAGTTCTCGATATGACCCTTTCCAAAAACAACATCTATGACAAGATTGAAGTCTGACGTACCGACAACGCAAATTAAATCTAACATAAAAAGTGTAAAAAAAAGATATTTTTATATGATATAAAAGATATTTTTCTACCGAAATTCCGCATATATACACATTTTCTCTAATTAAGTATCTGTTTATCCGGTAAAATAAACATTTATTATTTCGTAAACGAATAACATTTCTATGAAGTTGTTCCGGCAGCGCCGCCGTCCGAGTCCGGGGCAATTATAATTTTATTTTAAAAGAATAAATAGTTAGAAATGTTGTTGGTTCGTTGTGTAGAGATATAGAGATATAAAGTTTAGCGAGAATTTTCCAACCCTCACTTAAAAGCATTTACAAAATAAATTTATACTATACGAATGTATGTTAAACTAATTTATAAAATTAGTTAAAATGTTGTTTAACTTAATTAAAAAGCTTCTTTTTAGATAAATAAAAAAAATAGTTTTGGAATAAGTAATTAAAAATTATATTTTTATACATATTTCTCACTTTTTCCTTTAAACAAAATTTATGCCTGTATGTATACACACGTGGACATAATTAGGGGAACACAAAGAAAGATCGTTTTTATACTTTCGGTTATCTTGACAACTTCATGATAGTTTTGTAAAATGAATAATTTCACCAGAGTATTGTTTTCGTGCATATATCGGTCAGAATTACTTAATTTAAGAGATGTAGTTCAAAAATTTACCGTGAGCGGTGTTGCAGTAAAATTATCAAAATTTTCTAGTAGTGATTACCAATTCTCGCGCTGTTATAGTTTATCTAATATTAATCTGAAAAGCCAAGCACGCCTCTCAATTCTATCAAAGGAAGCGGCTTTCGAATCTAGGTCCCTAAAATATATGACAATTTTCACATTTAACGTGTCAAATATAATAATTTTGATATTTGACGAAAAAAATATGATAATTTTGACATACTTATCTGTCACTTTTTCACATTTGACGTTTCAAATATGACAATTTTGACATTTAACGTGTCAAATATGATAATTGTGATATTTGACATACGTATATGTTATTTTTTGACATATGACATTATAATTTATACATTTATCAATAAAAATATGATAATTTTGACTTTTGACAGTTTTTACATACTTAAATGTCACTTTTTGATATTTTACGTTGCAAATATGTCAGTTTTTGACATTTTCACTTAATTGTATATCAATTTTTAAGATTTGACGTATCAAATATAATAATTTTGCATTTTACATACTTATATGTCACTTTTTGACATTTGACGTTGCGAATATGACAATTTTGACATTCTCACATAATTGTTTATTAATTTTTGACATTTGACGTATAAAATACTGTAACGGGATAACCGTAAAGGAAGGGTCCTTAATTTGAAAGATTGTTATTGACAGTTGATTTTTAGAAGTTTCTAAAAATCAACTGACTAAATTAAATAATGTTTCTAGAAAATTCTAGAAACTTCTAAACACACTGACTAGATTAAATAATGTTTCTAGAAGATTCTAGAAAGATCTAAACACACTAATTAGATTTAATAAAGTTGTATATAAGGGGATGTATGGGCAGTTAACGTCAGTTCAATTTCAAATATTAACAAGAGTTCATTGTATTGTCAAGCAGTTTATACGTTATCCAGCTGAGTTCTGTGTATCTTAACAATTTTGTAAATAAAATTGTGTTAAAGTCCCCATAAGTGTTTCAATACGATGATTTTGACAGTTGGCATAATTAGATGTAATTTTTTGACATTTCACGTTGCAAATATGTCACTTTTTCACACTTGACGTTTCAAATATAATAATTTTGACATTTAACGTGTCAAATATGATAATTTTGATATTTGACATACGTATATGTTGTTTTGACATATGATATTATAATTTATACATTTATCAATAAAAATATGATAATTTTGACTTTTGACAGTTTTTACCTACTTAAATCTCACTTTTTACATTTTACGTTGCAAATATGTCAGTTTTTGTCATTTTCACTTAATTGTATATAAATTTTTAAGATTAAACGTAAATATCTTGAAAACTAAGCTTTGTATCGAAAAAATGCAAGAATCCTTTTTTGTGTAAAATTAAATTCTACATCAACTGTCAAATTTTGTCATTTATCACTCTAATAGTTTTTGAGATATTTACAATTTGGTATTTGTAAATTATTGATCAAATCCGGTACATACAGATTTTAAATAATTGCGAATATCTCTGAAAAAAAAATATAAAAGCTTTTTTGTTGGAAATTAGATTTTACGTCAACTGTCAAATTTTGACATCTGTCACTTTTTTGGTTTGTAAGATATTCAAGTTTTTCAATTTTTTAATTAAACGTAAATATCTTGAAAACTAAGCTTTATATCGAAAAAATGCAAAAATCCTTTTTTGTGTGAAATTAAATTCTACATCAACTGTCAAATTTTGACATTTATCACTTTAATAGTTTTTGAGATATATTCTTACTAACATACCCAACCCTTTCCTTTCCAGGCAAGGAAGACTCATAAGTGGTCCTTGCTGGACAAACAATCTTTTAAAATTGTATGACAAAATGAGTATTGTTTGCAGACAATTGTTAACAAAAATTAATAAAAATTTATGAATAGACCCTTTTTTTTAATTTCACGCCAATGGTCAGCATTGGTCTCAATGGGATTAAAATTCCGACATAGACCGAAAGTTCTCACATTTAGATTGGAAACACTATACGAGTTATTACGTCAAACAATCTGGTTCCTTTGTATTTAACCTCTTTGAAATTTAAGGTACTTCCAAATTTATTCGAAAAGGTTACTAAACTATAACTAGATTGGATAAGTCCCAGCCATTTTTTGGAGGAAAAGGACATATCGTCCCAAATTCTACAATTTTGAAGAAAAAATCATCTCTATAGAATAAATACCGTTACAAGTCTATTCTGATTACAGAGATAAGAATTTGAGTATAATTTGTCGAGTTTGTACTTTGGCGCCCTAAATTACATTTTTGTAGGAGACTGGTAATACTTTTAAAAAGTTATATTATAAATAAATAAATATTATAAACTTACAAAAACAATCATGATGAAAAAAGCAGCAAAATATGAAGTTCGTGCCATCCACATACTAACGAAACGATAGTGTTCTCCAGATACCACATTCCTAGAATATTTTCATAAATTATTAGATATTATTTAATCTAATTTACAATATTTACCGTAAATATCCTTTATTATCTTCATTTTCTGCTAATGTTTTAATCGATGCTAATAATAGATCATCATAACCCAAAAATTCATCCAATAATAATCTACTAAACGAATCACCAAAACATGTATCTTTTCCAGGATCAAGTGTCACAATTTCTACAGGAATTTTTAATCTGGCTCTTGTTGATGGACTCAAACGTAGAAAACCGTATTCCAAAGAAAATTCGACTATATACTCCTGATTGTCGTAATCTGAAATTTCTAATACGAATTCTAATAAGAATAGCAAAGATACCACGATTGTAGCGGTCATACAATTTTTTTGATGTCATTTCTTTTATTTAGTTTCAATTTCGAAGATTACCTCTTCATTGGTGCTAAATTTTTTTCCGGTAAACGATCTTCTAAGGTCTGCAAACAGAAAAAAGTCACGGATATCAGATCTGGTCAATATGGTGGATTTGGAAGCAATTTCAATTATTGGAGCGTTTGAAATCACAAAAATCGACCTTATCTGAAGAAGTAATTGCCTCCACGTCCACCATATGGCCTCCAGGGTCTTTTTTCTGTTTTCAGACCTTAAAAAAGAAATAAATTCAGCACTGATAGAGAGACCTATTTGGAGGCTAAAGAAAAATGTTATCAAAAACTTTTGACATTGTATCTCCTTCGAAGATAACTATATTAAATAATAAAATCGAATTTTACCAAAAAAAAAAGAGTTTTACTAGGCTAGCCAACAGATTTTTCAGCTCGACTTTAACAAAATATCTCACGACTTTTAGAAATAGAAATTAACAATATATTTAAAGAACAGTATCTTGTTTCTAAAAATCAATCTAGTTTTGTTCAAACTTACTTCAAGAATTGAACATAAACTTTAATTAATACTTTATACTAATTAATAAACAATAAATTTACCTCTATCTTTATCATCATCTATATATTCAGCAGTTATTTTATCACTATTCACTGCATTTGAAACATTATCAGCTTCTGTTTCAGTTCTATGTATAAAATTATCAATAAGTGACGATTTCTCATAGAATCCAATAGAATTCTCTGTTAATGACTGGTAATTATACCATTTAGTTGGTGAAATCTTTGATACATTCAAAAGAGAGTCAGCCACTATTTTATTATTAATTTTATCTACGTCTTCTTGACTAGCATTTTGACTACCTACAATTTTTTTAAATTAAACAATATTTAAGCTCCATTAAGCTGGCAGTTAACAGTCAGCAAACTATTTAGCTACAAATGCAGATTAAAAGAGTAATTTTTGCTGATTGTTGACTGCCAGTTACAAAACAAACTATAAATATAATTTAAAATATTACTAACCTTCTAAACTACTACCTAAAGGTTCAGTTTCTTTAACAGTATCTTCAACAGATGTTGGATCAATATTAATAAACCCATCTCTAGCTAGTAGTCCTATCACATGTACAAAATCCTCAACTTTACCTTGTTGCTTTAATTTCTCTTCTTTAGCATAACTGTGTTCAATATTATAGTCTTTACCAACATTTCTCGCTATTTCAACTCGAAGTATTCCATCACGAGGCCAAGTATCTTTAACATGCATTAAACATGTCGAAGGAGTTCGCGAAAAGGTTATGTGTATATACACCAATACAAAAAAGGCAGCTAAAGCTTTAACTAATGTTAGAAATTCTAAAAATCGTCGTAATGGTCTAGGAAAAGTCCTTGCATAACCTAGAGCTACTCGGTAAAATAATGTATGAAATAATCGGTCACGCACATTAAAAAGAGGGTTTTGATTGTTGTTGTTTCGTATCCGATTTGTGTTGATAAATGGTCCACCTATGTGATTGTTCTCTGGGTTAATACCTTCTGGTACAAGAACAGGAGGAACATTTCCTGACATGATTAGATAACTTTCTATCTCTCATTCAATTTATTGAACATCCTAAAAATAAACTAGGTTAAAAAAATTCTTTATTAAGTAAATATCACATAAACAAGTATATTCACTTTCAAAAATAGAGGGGATAACATCAAATTCGATTGTAATCATTCAATATTGACGTAAATATTAATCTGAATAACAAAATAATTTTTTACCATATTTGTAATTATTAAACTATCAAATCATACTACATACCTTTATAACATTAGCATCCTTAATTAACATACTTTTAATGTATTAAATCATTAATATTACTCTATTTATATCCAGTTTTAAAAGTAAATCTGTAAATTTATTTTTTAAACCCAAATATTTTGTCGTAATGTCAAAAACAAATGTGAAATTGACATTTCTGTGACGTTGATAAAATATAAAATCTTCTATTTTAAATATTCAATCAACGAAACTAAGATAACAGTATTTAAATTAGCATATTAAAAACTAAGATACAGTTAGGATTAATTATATATTGTTTATTAATTAACTTATTCTAGAATTATTTACTATATAAATAAAAGGCCACATTTACAGTAGAGCTAAAGTACTCCAAGAAAAAAGTAGAAGAGTGTTATGTCAAATGTAAATGTAAATAAATACTTATTTAAAAGCGTCAAGGGTCAAGAATTTAAAGATAATAATTGTCTAATGGATTATAGTATTAGCGTAGAAGGTTGTAATGATGGACCACCTAATAAAACTAAATAACCAAACAGCTGGAAGAGATAAAATAGCGAGGTGATTTGTTTTTATTTATTTACATATTTATAGATAGTCGAGGTAATAAAGTACCTCCGAAATTTAAACGGCAAGACGGATTTTAATGATTCTTTTTGCATTTGATTCAAGTGTCAAGAAACTAAATGAATATTAAACGGAATTTGAGTTCAATTTTGGGGATTAAATTTCGGAGGTTCAGTGCTTCATTAGCTTGACTTATACCTACCATCTAATTGTTTTTCAGATTATTTCAGTATGTTAGTAGATTGGTTTGGCATAATTTACAGAAACGTAAACTAAATGGCGTAGGAGGACTTAAAAATTTAGAATTTCAACTGAGCACATTTAGAAAATGTAAGTTTTAAACATTTTTATTATTATCAACTAACTTATTATTGTTTTAGTGTTAAGATTTGGAAGATTTGCTGAAAGTTTATATGCAACTTTACCATTATTTGAACAAGATGAAGCAACAATTCGATATACTGTTATTTTAAGTAAAATAACAAATGCACTATTTCTATTAGCTGATCATATATTATGGTTAGGTAGGGCTGATTTGTGTAGTATTGATACTGAAAGATGGGCCAGTTTATCTAACAGATACTGGCTATATTCAATAACTATGAATTTAGTAAGAGATTTCTACGAAATTTCTATTATTTTAAAAGATCATAAGAGTACAATTTTGCCAAATAAATTTAACCCTAAAGATACACTTAATATTTTATTCAGAACTTTCGCAGTTCTATGTATTCACCAAAATGTATTTATTGATTCCATAAAAAATGGCTGTGATTTTTTTATTCCATTGACTGCATTAGGACAAATTAAGTTATCACCAGGTACAGTGGGTTTATTGGGTGCCATTTCATCAATTGCTGGGTTAATAGTACTTTTGCAACCATCAAAAAAGTTAATACCTTGAGGTAAATTAGTGTTAAGATTATGGTAATGGTGTTTTTGTGTAAAGTTTAATTTTGTTGGTGTTGTGATTTTATTCATATTAAATATTTAAATACTTTATCCATATGTATATTTTAAAAATAATTCCCTTATCCCAAATAGCGTACGCGGAGCTTCGAAGAGTACGCGAATTTTGAAAAATTCTTAGCCTACGCAAATAATTGAAAAAGGCGGAGGCACTAATTGTAGAAATCTTTAGCGCAGGCAAAAATAAGAGCTTTTCGTACTTGCTTTTTCCAATTATTCGCGTACCCTTTGAAGTTTCGCGTACGATAAATCCCCCGAATAGACAAATCCATCTAAAAAACACTCCCAATGTTTATTAATTATTATATTTATAAAAACTAAAAATGAATATTAATATTTTGTATTTATTACAAATAAATTTATGCGTAATAATTAAGATTAGCTTTTTTCTTAGCTTGAACTTCCATAATAGCATCCATATAATCCTCATGTGTAACAGCTGTAGCATTTCGTCTTAAAGCAATCATTCCAGCTTCGACACAAACTGCCTTACATTGAGCCCCATTAAAATCATCAGTAGACCTAGCTAACTCTTCGAAGTTCACATCAGGATTAACAGTCATTTTCCTCGAATGAATTTGCATAATTCTAGCACGGGCTTCTTCATTTGGATGAGGAAATTCAATTTTTCGATCTAATCTACCTGAACGTAATAATGCTGGATCTAATATATCTACACGATTAGTTGCAGCAATTACTTTAATATCTGCGGTTGAACTGAAACCATCTAATTGATTCAACAATTCTAACATAGTACGTTGGACTTCTCGATCTCCAGCCTTTTCTGAATCGAACCTCTTTGTACCAATAGCATCAAGTTCATCAATGAATATTATAGCGGGCGCTTTTTCTTTGGCTAAGGCAAAAGCGTCTCTTACTAATTTTGCACCATCACCGATAAACATTTGAACTAGTTGTGGACCAGCAAGTTTTAAAAATGTCGATTTTGTTTGGGCAGCACAAGCTCTGGCTAGTAAAGTTTTTCCTGTACCAGGTGGACCATACAACAATACACCTAGAAATATAAACTTATCAATCTATAAACATTTAAAAATCAATGAAAATTCATTACCTTTAGGAGGATGAATACCCAAATTAACAAATTTATCCTTATGGGTCATAGGTAATACAACAGCTTCAATTAATTCTTGAATTTGTTTATCTAAACCTCCAATATCAGAATACTGTTCAGTGGGTCTTTCATCTACTTCCATAGCTTTAACTCGAGCATCATATTCAGCAGGTAAAGTTTCTAAAATAAGATAGGAATCTTTATTGACTCCAACTAAATCTCCTGGTTTTAATTTTTCTTCGTCAACAAGACCTATGACTGGCAAAAAGTAAGTTTGACGGGTTGATGTTTTGACCACAGCACATTTTCCTTTTCTTTGAGAATCCAAATCCACAACTGCACCATCCTCTTCTTCTTCTTGTGGATCAATATCTAATAATTCGATCACATTAGATACCAAATAAGGCAATGTTTTATTAACTTTTATTTTCTCTGTGTTTTCTTTTATCTTCTCATTTTGTGCTTGCAATTCGTGATTTATTCTCAAGACTTCACTTCTCATTATTTTGATCTCATTGTCTAATAACCTAGTTCGACTGATTATTTCATCAGTGGACATTCGTAACACTTCTTCCCCTAACGCTTCACCATCTTCCCACATAGCTTTATCTTCTAAAGTCGACATTTTTATTACAATACTTTACTTTTTCTTCAAGAAATTTCTAAGATAATTTGACACTAACCACAAATGTCGGTGTAAACACAAGTCATCGCCATCAATGTTACCAACTTAACGAGAAAAAAAAGGAGTGACTTGTACGTTTACATTATTCAGTTAGTAGTATATTAATTATTTGTATTGATATCTTTGATTAATATTATGAGTTAGTGCTACGTTCTGTTAATTTTTTTAATTAAATGTGAATTTAAATTTATTTATTTTGTGATATAGTTTTTGTTTGTACTTTAGGTAACCAACATTACACCATTGTGGGATTATTTGAATTTGTGTTTTTTAGTACAGTAAAATTAGTGATACGTGATAGAAAACAATGTCCATGTAAGATTTAGGCAAGTATTATCGAATTTGAACATATAAATGGACCTACTTTTAATATTTGAAAACAATATTTTACACAAAATAAATGTATACAAGATTCGGAAAATCGTTAAATTTTTACAGTTAGGGCTATCCGATCTAGACCAAAATTAATAGGATTTTTTGCTATGACATGAAGATTCTATATACCACATTTTATGACCCTGTGACCCCCTGTTCAAGAGTTATAGCGCACACAAACAGAGGAAAATATGAACTGATTACACGAGTTTCGGAAATTTGTTAACGTTATTCGATCTGGACTAAAATCAATAAAATTCTTTCCTATGACATGAGGATTCTGTTTACAAAATTTCATGGGCCTGTGACCCTCCGTTCAAGAGTTATAGCGCACACAAACAGAGGAAAATATGAACTATGTACACGAGTTTCGTAAAACCGTTAACGTTATTCAATCTGGACTAAAATCAATAAGATTCTTTCCTATGACATGAGGATTCTATATACCAAATTTTATGGGCTTGTGATCTTTCGTTCAAAAGTTATATAGTCCACACAAACGGAAGAACATATGAACTACATACACCAATTTCGAAAAACAGTTCAAATTTAACCGTTAACGTTATTCGATCTGGACTAAAATCAATAAGATTCTTTCCTATGACATGAGGATTCTATATACCAAATTTCATGAACCTGTGACATTTCTTTCAAGAGTTATAGCGCATTCGGACGGAGGGACACGCAAGCTGATCTTATAAGGTACCGATTATACGCAATAAGCTGAATTTTCATATACACCTTCATTTTGTCATTTTAAAGCATGTCTTTAAAGTCTTATAGAATCTGGTGTCTGTATCGTCAGTTATTTAAGGTCAAAGTGAAAAAAAAAATAGTTTTTCCCGATTATATATCTCGGTTTCTATTGCTCCAATGACCCAGAACCAAGGGCCTGTTTTAGAGCCACCCCAAAGAGTGACTCTTACAGACAACCTCAGAATCCGGATTCCTCGAGTACGACTTCAATGACACTTTTATTGCCATTTCATAGTCCAAGTGTGTTTGTTGTATTCTGATCTAACAAAAATCTTGCTTAAATAGGTTTTGTTGTATCTTGTAGAAGCCCATCCTTGCCTTTCCCTTCAAAATTATGTGAATAGGACGAAGGTCTAATAGAACTTTCATTGGAACTTTTGGAGTGCTTCTCAGAGCTCCAGTTATGCCACTGCAAGCAAATCTTTGATCTTTGCCTAACTTGATGATGGTATTTTGCTGAATCTTTGCCCACCATAGCAAATCCGTATAAGTGACTGTTATTTTATTGATAAGAAAACAAAATGCAACAAAATCAGACTTAACATTTTATCTCACAATTTTAACAAATAAAATTAACACATACATACAAGTCAAATTAAATAAAGAAGAAATATTTTATAGTGAATATAATGTACAATAGTGGATGATTAACTATCGATTTTCTAGTTATAATATATACAAATAAACTTAATTTATCACGACTTTCACGGCCTTTAGTAGCTGGAAAACTAAACAATCACCTGCGGTCTTCTAAAGTACACAATACCTGCTAAAATTACTGCTAATGCTGTTATTAAGTACAAATCCCAATTAGATCCAAATAGCTCGTTCACATCGAATAAATGATGTAATGGACCCTAAAAATAAATAATTTTAGTTACTATTAAAGATTAAATAGTAATAATTTTACCTCTTGAATACTTTCAACACTAAAAAAGACATTTAGTTTTAATAGTGCTAACGCTACTGGTACTTTAGCATCGGGACTTAATTCAGCAGCTCTATCATAATAACGTTTCGCTAAATGCATATCTCGAACCATACCCAATCCTTGTTCATGCATATAACCGAGATTAAATGTTGCCTGTGCATTGTGTTGCTGATCAGAAGCCAATCTATAGTGAATTGCAGCAGTCTCGTAATCAACTGAGGTTCCCATACCATAATAATAATAATCACCCAGTTTTACCTAAAATTATATAACACAATCAGCTAGTGAAAAAGGTCTATTTAAGTGCACAGATATTCAGGTAGCTATTGGGGCCTTAAATACCTCTAAAGTGTTCTTTAGATTAGTACTGGAATACCAAGTAGAACTTGATATCCTGACGGAATATAATAATATCAAACTAGTTAGGGTGTTAGGACATAGAGGAATAGAAGGCTGTTAAACTTACAAGAAAAGGATCAGCTACATCTACAGCCCAGTGCCAGCTGCAAGAGGACGAAAAATTACGATCCGAAGCTGAATGAAAGCCTGGATCACAAAACTGGGAACACAACACTGGCGAAACACAACAGAATTGTTTATTTCATCAGACGTGTACCAGAAGAGCTGAAACACTGAGTAAAATCAGCAGGAAACAGCTACGAGTCATTATAGTATTCCTTACGGGACATGAACCGATCAAGGAATATCTATAAACCAAAGGAGTGTTTAATGGAAACCCAAGTTGCAGATTATGCGGCAGGGAACCAGAAACTGTACCATTGTGAATCAGTCAATTTTTTAAGACTACAGAGTGCCTCAATGGAACTATTTTTTAGACCTGTACAAACTAGTAGAGAGTACCAAGATCTTGAAATGAACCAACGGAAGAAGTACAATAAGACTAACTAGGTTGCTGTACGACCTTTAATGCCAGATGGCTTCCATCATAAAAAAAGAGAATAACGAGGAACGAACAAAAAAAGGGATACCAAGAAAACAAAAAAAGATGTGGAACATATAACGATTTAAACATCGTTAACCTATTTTTTGTTTAAGTTCGGGAACGCCCTTAGATCACCTTGGAGGTTTTTCTTTCAGGAACACCGTCCAAATAGCGGGAAAATTAAATTTAGCGGATCAGGCCTGTTCGGAGTAGTTCTCTTCGTTCTCCCAGAAATAGAGTACCTTGAGTTGGAATAATTTTAGTAGCAAGAACTAATTTAGTTAAATCGTACATTTTCCAAATTAAAAACCTGATGTTCTAACACAAGGACAGGTAGAGGAGCCACTTAGAATGGCATCAGTGTGTGAGAACAAACTGAAAGAATTTAATCAATAGATTTTGCAAGATTTTAGAAGCCATGAAAGATGCAGGAGAAACGTAGGTTTACTTGAGAAATAAAGAGAAGAAGTTTCGTCATCCATTTTCTGTCGCAAGACCTTATCAGAACCTAAAGTAATAAAAAAATTAAGAAAGCCTGTGGAACTTGGTGAATTCAAAGCTGTTAATGATTTCTGGTGTACTCAAAAGTAAGAGTAGCAAATGAGAGAAGCAGAAGAAACGTTGTTCTACTTAAAAGATAACGAAAGAAGGTTTCGTCATCCATTTTCTATCGCAAGGCCTTATCAGAACCTAAAGTTGTAAACAAATTAAGAAAACCTGTGGAACTTGATGAATTCAAAGCTGTTAATGATATCTGGTGTACTCAAAAGTAAGAGTAGCAAATGAGAGAAGCCGAGGAAGAATTGGTCGACTGAAAAGATAACGAAAGAAGGTTTCATCATCGATTTTCTGTCGCAAGACCTTAGCAGAACCTAAAGTAGTAAACAAATTAAGAAAGCCTGTGGAACTTGATGAATTCAAAGCTGTTAATTTTATCTGGTGTACTCGAAAGTAAGAGTAGCAAATGAGAGAAGCAGAAATAGCGTTATTCTACTTAAAAGATAACGAAAGAAGGTTTCGTCATCCAGTTTCTGTCACAAAACCTTATCCGGACCTAAAGTAAAAAAAAATTAAGAAAAACCTTTGGATATCGATGAATTCAAAACTGTTAATGATATCTGATATACTCGAAAGTAAGAGCAACAAATGAGAGACACAGGAGAAGCGTTGGTTTACTTCAAAGATAAAGAGAGGAAGTTTCATTATCCATTTTCTTTGGCAAAACCTTATCCGAACCTAAAGCAGCAAAAAAAATAAGGAAAACCTGTGGAACTCGATGAATTCAAAGATGGTGTACTCAAAAGAGCAATAATTGAGACACGATGTTAATTACTAAGAATTATATACAGACCTGTGCTGCAGAATAACCTTGAGCAGCAGCACGTCCCCAATAAAGAAGAGCACGAACTAATCCTTCTTGTATTGATAACATCGGAATTTCATTTCTATCCAATAAAAAGGCTGCATTACTTTGTGCTACTTCATAACCCAATTCACCTAGAATGGCATATTGGACAAATGCTTCATTGTATCGACTATTTCTATAATCAGTATGTGCCTGTAAATAAATATTTTATATACAGTTATATATTATTATAAATTTATAATGTACCTGCATTAAAATTTCACCCCAACGTCCACGTTCAGCTACATTTTTAAATAATTCTACAGCCGTTGCACACGATCGCAACATTCCTGTACCTTGAGCATGCATTTGTCCTAAATTATAATATGCTAATACATGCCCCGATTGTGAAGCCAAAGAGAAATATTTGTTGGCCATTTTGTAGTCTTTTTTCACTCCCAAACCACCTAGAAACAAATAAGGACAATTATTTGATTTATCTTTGTAGAAGATTAGATTTTACTTACTAAAATACATATTTCCAAGTTGTAACTGTCCATCTACCCAACCTTGCTCAGCAGCTTGCAAGAAATATTGATGTGCTTTAGAATAATCTTTTTTAACTCCTTTACCATATAAATACATCAATCCTAATCCACTTAAACCGACTGGATTATTAATATCTGACGCTTTTTTAAAATATTTAAATGCAGTATCATTATTGGCCGGAATTTCGTCACTACCATCCAAATAAATCTATTAAAAACAATAATTGTTGTAAAAAGTTTACAATTCAAATTTTAACAATTACCTTTCCTAAATATGCCATAGCTAATGCATTTCCTGCATTGGCAGCCTGTGTGAAATAATGCAATGCTTTCTGGTAATCTAAATCTACACCTCTACCTCCTTGATAGTGTAGTTGACCTAAACCCACCTAAAAGTTTGAGTAAAAGTATAAGTTTCTGTTACCAGAAGATGAGCAGACACACAACTCTCTCAACGCTCAGTATACACTCAACTCTCTCTCTCCACTCAGTTCTCTCTAAGCTCTCTTGCTGCTCGGTAGTCTCTAAACTCTCTTAACGCTCAGTATTCACACTGCTTTCTCAACGCTAAGTATTCACTCAGCTCTCTCGCTGCTCGGTAGTCTCTAAGCTCTCTCAACGCTCAAAAAATTTAAAAAAGTAGGTTTTTACCTGTGCTTGTACATCTCCCTTTTCTGCTAACAATTGATAATACTCAATAAGATCATTGTCAAGAATTCCTGATGCATATCCATTTTCTAGTTCATCAAAAAGTCGTATTCTTTGAATTGCTGCTCCTCCACCGAATGATACACCCTGACTCACTTTATCAGCTACTTGCCGATAAAAATTCAATGCTTTTTCACAACTAGCACTCATTGTAATTCCCGAAAAATATCGATATCCTAGAGCCATTTGAGACCAAGAATTACCACCAGCAGCACCAAAAGTGTAATGAATCAAAGCTTTTGGTTGACTAACATTTACAGCTAAACCAGTAGCATATAAAAAACCTAAAATATATTGCAATAAAGATAGATTGTTTAATGTCACAACAGATTTTCATTTCTTTTCAGAATCTTAAAATTTCATTTATTTCTTTAACTTGCACTGTTACAAATTTGTTAATAACTTACCTAAACCTGTATGTCCATCTGCATTACCAATATCAGCTAATTCTTTAAACATTTCTTTAGCTATATAAATATCCTGCTTTAATGGATTTCCAAAAAGTTTAGCCCATGCAACCATAGCTTTAGCTTGATGATTTCCTTTATTTGAAGCTTCTATTAGTAATTGATAAGCTTGTTGTTTGTCAGGTTTTGTTTTATTTAACATTCCAGTGGCAGTCTCATATAATTGTTTAGCCTCAATTTCTTCATCGGTTAATATAACTTCTTTTAAAGCTTCTTCTGGCATAGGAGGTAATTCTTCTGGTTCAATAAATGCGGTACTTTCTTGAAGAGTGTTTACTATGTCGAGATGTTGCATCATTTTTTGTATAACTTTTGCCTGGTCTAGCATAAATAGGTCTACGGCTTCAGATATTTCACTGTCAACATTGTCACCTTAAAGTAATTTTTGTTGCTTATTTGGTAACACCTTAGTGGCACAAATTATAAATAGAATTAAGATTGTGTAGAACTCTGATGGAACCGAAAGTTTTAATGAAATCTGGTTGTGTAGTCGAAAGTGAGAACAATGAAAGATAGACATGCTAGAGGAAGTTGTGTTACTTATTTTTGTTACGATTATTCTATCGCAATACCTCTTCCCTAATTAATAATCAACATATAGCAAATCTAAATAGAACATTTGTCTACAGTTACAAAGTTTTAAAAATTTGCACACTTGTATCATGAGTTAACAGTTTTTATCACAAGAGATGAAGTAAATTATATTTGTAATATAAAAATAACCAGTTAAACATTAAATTTGCATAAAGTTATACTCCTTTGATAAGATATACTGTTGCAGACTTACCTTTTTGTTTTTGATTACTAAGATCAGGAGCAGCTTCAATTCGAATAGCAGTAGCTCCTCCATCACGATCTTGAATAGAAGCAATAAACTCACGTTTATTAGGTACTTCATTATCTGTATCAGTCTCAGAGTTTTTATTTTTCCTTTCTGTTTCAACAGGCCCTTGTAAATTTTCATCCGAGAATTCGCAGCAAATGAGCATTAAAAACAACATAGCTATTATTTTGAATTCCATTCTGTTAAAGTGTTAAATAGTTATTGTTTCGTGGGTTTACAATATATTAAACTTTTAAAATTTTTACTATTATTAATTTAAACAGAACTTACAACATTATACAACTCATCTAAACAAAATATTGACAAATAGAAATTGGACACAACTGTCTTCTTCTATTTTTGTTTTTATTATGATCTATTTTTTTATTAGAATAGCCCGATTTCAGTTTAGTAAGAGACCACTCGTTACCATGGAGATATTTTAAACAGAGTTGACTTTACCTATGCAAACTTAGCACCCCATCCATGGAATTTTGGGTCGAAAATGACCTTAATCGATAGGTCCCCGTTAGGTCCTTCAAGGTCCCACAATTTTTTCGTTAGATCCCCTTTAGTTTTTTCATAAATATTTTTTTAAATTTTGGCTAAAAAAAACTACACTTTAGTACCCCATCCAATGCAAAATTGACAAATTTAATCAAAATTGTATTCTTTATCGTTAGGTCCGTATTGGTCCATTATTTTAATTGATCAATAATTTATTTTATTTGTTTTATTCTTAATTATAAAATAAATAAAACCTGCGCATGTGCACTTCAGACACAAACAGCGTGAAATTTAAATTGGTATCGTTTCATGTACCCTGTATTTGTGCATATACTTTTTTATATTCTTGTTATCGTATCATATATAGAAAAAACTCATGCCGATGATTGTACAAGGATGTGAGTCAGTCTTCGCTCGATACAAGAATAAATCATTTGTTTCGGGAATTGTAACACAAACAGTCAATTTTGTTTTAGAAGTGATATTTTATTTTTAAATAAAGTATGATAATAACATTTAGTTTATAGTTTTTGTAGAAAATTTTATCTTTTAAGTATCGTTTATTTTAGTTAGAACGATTTGATTGTGGCTGCTCTAGATTTTATATTTGAAATACAAATTTTTTATTTGTACATAATTGTAAACATTCACTAACAATTTAGTATGTGTTAGGTGTTAAGTTATTTTTATTTTATTTTTTTAACTAAAAAAATAAAGATTTGGTTTTAGAATACAATAAAATTAATATTAAACATTTTTAATTACAGATCCTTCCTAAAAGCTGGAACATCTTTTCCGAGACAACTTCCTTCGCTGTTGCCCAGGGGCGAGAAAGGTCTACCCGTATTTTAACGTAAAAAACGCTCCTAATATTACCAACAAATGCGCTGTTCAATTGTGCATTAAATATAGAAGAATAATAAACTAGAAGAAAAAGAGCGCGCAAACATAAAACAGAAGATTAGGGATTTCATTATCTAATGTATACCGTGTTATTTCATACAATAAATGAAATAAAACAAGGCAAACAAAACCAAAGGGGGGAAATTACAAATTAAAAAAAAAGCAAAGTGGCACGAGATAACGAAGAAAAGTGGACAAAGCGAATAATACAATGGAGGTCAAGACAACATAGATGAGGTGCAGGAAGACCACAAAAAGATGGGCCGATGACATCAAGGAACATGTAGGGAAAAACTAGCACTAGTTAGCTCAAGACCAACGAAGTTTGAAAAGACAAGGGGAGGCCTATGTCCAGGAGTGGCCTAGAAGGGACTGCTTAAGAAGAAGACAAAGAAGAAGAATGTATACTGTATTCAATGGTATTGGTTGCATTCTGATTCGAAAAATCCTATTAAAAACTGACCATTTCTCCGCCCTCATGCGTTTCTTCTAACACAGCGCGCAGTCACCAGAAAAGAAGTAGAAAACTCAGCATTTCTCGTTAATCATTATCATCTGATTTCGTTATATAGTTTAACCCTATCTGGTTTACTCAAATTTTGTAATTTTTTCATTATTTTCCACCTTAGCTTCCTCTAAATATAGTGTGCCATATTCTATCTTTCCCACGAAAATGCAGGTGTTTTATACTTCAGGTGTCGGTTAGCAGGAGCCTAACTCAGCGAGTATTCATCAAAAAGAAGTTGAAAACGTTTCTCGTTATTTATCTTCTTCTGATTTCATTATAAAGTGTATCCTTATCTGGTTTATTGGATTTTTGCAATTTTTTCATCATTCTCCCCTCCAGCTCTCTTTAAATGTAGTGTGCCATATTCTATCTTTCCCACGAAAATGCAAGTGTTTGATACTTCAGGTGTCCGTGAGACGGAGCCTAACACAGCGCGCAGTCATCAAAAAGAAGTAGAAAACCCAGCGTTTCTCGTTATTCATCTTCTTCCGATTTCATTATAAAGTTTATCCTTATCTGGTTTATTCGAATTTTGTCATTTTTTCATCATACTCCCCCTCAGCTCCCATTAAATGTAGTGTGCCATATTCTATCTTTCCCACGAAAATGCAGGTGTTTGATACTTCAGGTGTCCGTGAGACGGAGCCTAACACAGCGCGCAGTCACCAAAAAGAAGTAGTAAACCCAGCGTTTCTCGTTATTCATCTTCTTCTGATTTCATTATAAAGTTTATCCTTATCTGGTTTATTCGAATTTTGTCATTTTTTCATTATTCTCCACCTTAGCTTCCTTTAAATGTAGTGTGCCATATTCTATCTTTCCCACGAAAATGCAAGTGTTTGATACTTCAGCTGTCCGTGAGACGGAGCCTAACACAGCGCGCAGTCACCAAAAAGAAGTAGAAAACCCAGCGTTTCTCGTTATTCATCTTCTTCTGATTTCATTATAAAGTTTATCCTTATCTGGTTTATTCGAATTTTGTCATTTTTTCATTATTCTCCACCTTAGCTTCCTTTAAATGTAGTGTGCCATATTCTATCTTTCCCACGAAAATGCAGGTGTTTGATACTTCAGGTGTCCGTGAGACGGAGCCTAACACAGCGCGCAGTCACCAAAAAGAAGTAGAAAACCCAGCGTTTCTCGTTATTCACCTTCTTCTGATTTCATTATAAAGTTTATCCCTATCTGGTTTATTGGATTTTTGCCATTTTTTCATCATTCTCCCCCTTAGCTTCCTTATGTAGTGTGCCATATTCTATCTTTCCCACGAAAATGCAGGTGTTTGATACTTCAGGTGTCCGTGAGACGGAGCCTAACACAGCGCGCAGTCACCAAAAAGAAGTAGAAAACCCAGCGTTTCTCGTTATTCATCTTCTTCCGATTTCATTATAAAGTTTATCCTTATCTGGTTTATTCGAATTTTGTCATTTTTTCATCATACTCCCCCTCAGCTCCCATTAAATGTAGTGTGCCATATTCTATCTTTCCCACGAAAATGCAGGTGTTTGATACTTCAGGTGTCCGTGAGACGGAGCCTAACACAGCGCGCAGTCACCAAAAAGAAGTAGAAAACCCAGCGTTTCTCGTTATTCATCTTCTTCTGATTTCATTATAAAGTTTATCCTTATCTGGTTTATTCGAATTTTGTCATTTTTTCATTATTCTCCACCTTAGCTTCCTTTAAATGTAGTGTGCCATATTCTATCTTTCCCACGAAAATGCAAGAGTTTGATACTTCAGGTGTCCGTGAGATGGAGCCTAACACAGCGCGCAGTCACCAAAAAGAAGTAGAAAACCCAGCGTTTCTCGTTATTCATCTTCTTCCGATTTCATTATAAAGTTTATCCTTATCTGGTTTATTCGAATTTTGTCATTTTTTCATCATACTCCCCCTCAGCTCCCATTAAATGTAGTGTGCCATATTCTATCTTTCCCACGAAAATGCAGGTGTTTGATACTTCAGGTGTCCGTGAGACGGAGCCTAACACAGCGCGCAGTCACCAAAAAGAAGTAGAAAACCCAGCGTTTCTCGTTATTCATCTTCTTCTGATTTCATTATAAAGTTTATCCTTATCTGGTTTATTCGAATTTTGTCATTTTTTCATTATTCTCCACCTTAGCTTCCTTTAAATGTAGTGTGCCATATTCTATCTTTCCCACGAAAATGCAAGTGTTTGATACTTCAGGTGTCCGTGAGACGGAGCCTAACACAGCGCGCAGTCACCAAAAAGAAGTAGAAAACCCAGCGTTTCTCGTTATTCATCTTCTTCCGATTTCATTATAAAGTTTATCCTTATCTGGTTTATTCGAATTTTGTCATTTTTTCATCATACTCCCCCTCAGCTCCCATTAAATGTAGTGTGCCATATTCTATCTTTCCCACGAAAATGCAGGTGTTTGATACTTCAGGTGTCCGTGAGACGGAGCCTAACACAGCGCGCAGTCACCAAAAAGAAGTAGAAAACCCAGCGTTTCTCGTTATTCATCTTCTTCTGATTTCATTATAAAGTTTATCCTTATCTGGTTTATTCGAATTTTGTCATTTTTTCATTATTCTCCACCTTAGCTTCCTTTAAATGTAGTGTGCCATATTCTATCTTTCCCACGAAAATGCAAGTGTTTGATACTTCAGGTGTCCGTGAGACGGAGCCTAACACAGCGCGCAGTCACCAAAAAGAAGTATAAAACCCAGCGTTTCTCGTTATTCATCTTCTTCTGATTTCATTATAAAGTTTATCCTTATCTGGTTTATTCGAATTTTGTCATTTTTTCATTATTCTCCACCTTAGCTTCCTTTAAATGTTTGATACTTCAGGTGTCCGTGAGACGGAGCCTAACACAGCGTGCATTCACCAAAAAGAAGTAGAAAACGTGTCTCGTTATTTATCTTCTTCTGATTTCATTATAAAGTGTATCCCTTTGAATATAAAACATCAGGAAGGAGGGATCTGCGTATTGTAAATACTAAAAAGTGCGACGGAAACGGCCATGTTGGACAGCCACTTTATGACTCATTTATTATTTACTTTTGGTTGTGTTTAATAATGGTCGTTTCTTTTTTGTGTCTATTAAATAGTCTATTTGTCGTGTGTTTTTAGTTTTATTTCTTTTGTGTATTTTAGTTACTGTTAAAATTACCTATTTATATTAATATTTTTGACAATTGTGTTATAGGTAATTTTAAGTTAATACAAAAACGTATTTCACAGCATGCAAAATCATGATAAAAATGGTTTAGACAACTAACTATCCATCCAATTAATAAATTATGTTTGTGATTGTTTTTTTAAATATAAGGATAAATTAAATTTGTTCAAAACTATATAAAAGATGAAAGCGTAAGAAGTATGTATACGAAACTAATTTTATTTAAGGGCCAATAAATTTATATGTTTGTTACAGTTTTTTTATTTCTGCTATTTAAGTTTATTTAGGTAACTATAGTTTCAAATTATTAATCGAATAAAATTTTATTAGTGTTAAAACAATACCAATTAATAAATCTGGTGCTTTTTTTATATTTAAAAGGTATAAAATGTAAGTAAAAACTAGTTTTTATAACTATTTTAATCTATTTTACTATTATTTAAATATATTTTACAATGATTATTATAAATTTAACCGAACAACTTCAAAGACTGAGGCCAATTTATTTGAAAGATTTGTAACCAATCAAAAAATTTCTATTTCTAGCTGTCAATAGTGTCAATTTGTTGAATTTTGTATTTTGTAAAATAAATTATTTATCAATTAAAATAATGGACCAATACGGACCTAACGCTAAAGAATACAATTTTGATTAAATTTGTCAATTTTGCATTGGATGGGGTGCTAAAGTGTAGTTTTTTTTTTGGCCAAAATTTAAAAAAATATTTATGAAAAAACTAAAGGGGACCTAACGAAAAAATTCGAAAAGAGGTTGACCTTAAAGGCCATCCTTGCAACTTCCCGCTAGTTTTAACCGCAAAGCTATATAGTAACGTGACGTATTTTGACGTTTTTGACTTTTTTTGAAATGTTTAAAAAGCCATAACTTTTTAACGCGTTATTCGATTTTGATGTTCAAGATGGCATTCGGCGCAGTTTTTTGAGACCTAAAAATGTTACTAGGAGTGCAAAATCGATTAGTCGAAAAACCTCTAAGTTATTAAAAAAAATACACTTTTTTTGAAATTTTTCGACAACGATATCTCACGAACGAATAAACCGATTTTAATTTGCAAAACGGCATTCGACGTAGTTTTTTAAGCTTAAGAGCTGATTAGGTTATGAAATTGATCGATGTAATAGTCAAAAAGATATGCCCAAAAAACATCATTTTTACCAATTGTTTTTTTCGTTTTTTTTGAAATTTCTCGAAATCTACCGGTTCGAATCGGTTCAAACTAACAGGGAATCTAAGTTAGATAGAACTCTTTGGAACACTTGTTATTTCATTCCGATCAGACAAGCCGTTTAAAAGTTATAAGAGGTTTACATACATCCACACACACACACACACACACATCCACACGTACATACAGACATACAGACACCCTCGTAAAAATAGTCAGGGGAGGTTCCTAAGACCTCAAAACGTTGAGATCCGATGAAAACTCGATTTTCGAAAAACGGGGTGAAACCAATAACTTCCCGATTTTAAAAAAAATTTTAATTTTTTTTAGCGGGAAGTTAAAAATTGTGGGACCTTGAAGGACCTAACGGGGACCTATCGATTAAGGTCATTTTCGACCCAAAATTCCATGGATGGGGTGCTAAGTTTGCATAGGTGTTGACTTTAGATAAGTATATTGAACAGGATTGGATTTAAAATATTTATGTAATATATTTAATTAAAAAGTTATTAAATTCGTAAAAATCGTTAAGAAATGATAAAATACGTTACAAATTGGATGAATCGTTGTAAAAAGGTTTAAAACCGTTAAAAAATATTAGAATCATTACGAATAGTTAAAAAACAGTAAAAATCATTAAAAAATGGCTAAAATTATTAAATACTGATAAAACCCGTTAAAATTTGTCAATAAAAGCAGCTAAAGACGGTAAAATTAATAAAAACATGAATATACCATTAAAAATTGAAAAAAAATGTTAAATATCAACAAAAGATAAATAATCGTTGTCAAAATCGTTAAAACGTTGCAAAAACTATTAGAAACCATTAAAAATTTGTAAAAATTGTTACAAAGTGATTAAAACTCAGTTAAAACCCGTATAAAGGATGGTAAAAACCGTTGAAAGAATAAAAAAAATGTTAAAAATCGCTGAAATTTATGATTTAATAAAAATCGTTAAAGACGAGAAAGTAACCCGTAAAGTCAGAATAAAAATTGTTAAAAATAAATGACAAAAATTGTTGACAATGATAAAAATCATTTATCCCATACGTGTTGCTAAAGTAAGGTACCTGCAAAACTTGACTAACATTATAAAAGGAAAAAAGCTGGCACTTAAATTAAATTATAGTACCTATTATAATTACTTTATTTACTCGACTTAATTCTACGTATAACATTAGCAATTACAATATCTCCAATAGAATCACTATCAACTGGTGGTTCCGAATCTTCTTTCTTTAATTCTTCAACCATTCTGTTTACCCAACTTAATTTCTTCATTTCATTTTTGATAATATTTAGTTGTTTACCGTAATTATTTTGATAAACAGGTTGTTTATTGTTCCTTTTACAAATTTGTTCATAGATTTGCGAACAGGAGTCTTTAACATACTGAATTGCAAGTACTCTATCCATTGCTGCTAAAACAGCTTTGTTGTGAAATTTTTCCATTTTTTCATTATTTTCTTTAGCGATATCATAGCGTTTTCGAAGATCTGTTAAGGTATTGCTTAAACCGTTTAGTTCTACGTATTTATCCATAACCATTTTATCCTAATTTAAAAAAAAATTAAATAAATTATAAATTAAAATTAATGGTTTACTTACTGCTCTTGATCGTAGATCTTCTAAATGTTTAAAATATTTTAAATGTAGTGCAATTAGATCTTCTCGAGCTTTAACTAAAGCATCAAACCGAGCAATGATTTGGTCAGTTGTAGAAAAAGTAGATTTATTATTTTTTACTACTTCTAATAAATACTTCTAAAAACAAAAAAAAGGAAGATAAAATCTTCTTTCCCATGTATCGATTAAATACATTACATATCAATTGCGCCACCTTACGGTGGCGTCATAGTACCAAATTTAGTATGAATTGCTTATTTATTTATAAGATAATAACCGCGCCACCTTACGGTGGCGTCATGGTACTTAATTTAGTAAGAATTGCTTATTTAAATATACGATTTATTAACAGCACCACCTCACGGGGAAATAAAACATTATCTACTGGATTTTCCCGCAACCTAGTTGTTGAATAATCCAAAAATCAATACACAGCGCCATCTATCAGGTGTCTACCCAACCTAGATGTCAAATGTTAAAAGAGAGTTAGGTATATCAATAAACTTACACCGCCGTCTATGAGGCATTTACCTAAACAATAAATGTCACTTAGGAACAGATGAAAAATTAGTACCTCGAAAATAATATTATTTTTTATATCCTCATTTAAAAGTGATTTTAATTGTACCATATTTTCATAATTTGTCTTCATTTTATCAAGTTCTTCGTTCTTTTCTTTTGTTAGTAATGTCATTTCTTCTGTTTTCTTAGCTGCACGTTCTCTTTTTTGATGATTTTCTTCTAAATACTATAATAATAAAGAAAACTAATAATTGTTTAAAAATTTTTAAATACTTACAGTATTGTATTTAATAAACGAATTTCTTAATTCTTCTTCATCATTTTCAAGTTGTTTCCATTGTTGTTCCATACATTTACGATGCTCTTGTTCTTTACGTTTCATAGCTTGTAATTCAACTTCAACTTTATTGTATTTTTTACGAACAAAATGGTATTTTGTGGCAACACTTCTTTCAGATAAATCTTCAAAGTTTATATTTCTATAAATATTTATATTCTTTTAAAGCGAAATGATCAAATTTAACATATTTACCTCGGTAATTCTTTTGTAGTTTTTTTTGAAAGCAAGTATTCTCCGCAAGCAACGTATGGGGGTGCTTCTGGAACAGCTCTTTGTATTGGTTTCATTGAATAAACAAATTCTTTTTCTTTTTTATCCATGATCCTTTTAGTAACAAATTATCTTACTATTTAGTCATAGAGTGTATTATAAACAAACTCATTATTGCCATGAAAACGTATAAACACATTTGTAACCATGGAAAAGTCTGTTTATCATGTTTGTATGTTGAATTTTCATGAGTAAACACCGTTCCATAATGTTTTTCTATAATATTTAACAAAATGGCACTATTTTCTTAAACTGAACCCAATTTTTTAATATCTTTTACCATTAGAAAGATGTACGAGGTGTTATTAAGAGTTTATAAAGTTGGTATGAACAGAAAAACGTAAGAGGTCTCTCCCTTAAATTTTCATTACTTTTATTTTACTAATTTTAATAAAATTTTGTATATAGATAAGTGAAACTATAGATTTTTTAATGGTGAACAAAAATTA
Source organism: Altica lythri (assembly GCA_964028335.1). Lineage (NCBI taxonomy): Eukaryota > Metazoa > Arthropoda > Insecta > Coleoptera > Chrysomelidae > Altica > Altica lythri. Next base: position 7,870,502 of record OZ034809.1, read on the forward strand.
TCGATAACTTTTATTGTGCAAAAGATATACGAGGTTATGTAAGAAAGTTCTGGAATAAAAACCTACTTAGACTCTCCCCCAAATTTGAGGTACTAATCATTTTTAGAAATTAAAATCTTTTTATACACATACTGCCTACAGTATGTTTTTTTTAAAATTGAACTCAATTTTTAAATATCTTTCACCATTAGAAAGATATACGAGGTGTTATTAAGAGCTTAAAAAGTTAGTATGAAAAGAAAAACGTATGAGGTCTCTCCCTTAAATTTTCATTACTTTTCTTTTACTAATTTTATTAAAATTTTGTATACAGATAAGTAATACTATATTTTTTTTAATGGTGAACAAAAATTTTCGATACCTTTTATTGTGCAAAAGATATACGAGATTATGTTAGAATGTTCTGGAATAAAAATCTACTTAGACTCTCTCTGAAATTTGAGGTAGTAATCATTTTTAGAAATCAAAATATTTTTAAACACGTATTACCTAAAGTATGATTTTTGTAAAAATAAACTCAATTTTTTAATATCTTTTACTACTCGAAAGATATACGAGGTGTTATAAAGAGTTTAAAAAGTAAGTATAAACAGAAAGACCTATCAGGTCTCTCCCTTAAATTTTCATTACTTTTCTTTTACTACTTTTAATAAAATTTTGTATACAGATAATTAAAACTATATATTTTTTAATGGTGAACAAAATTTTTTGATAACTTCTATTGTGCAAAAGATATACGAGGTTATGTAAGAAAGTTCTGAAATAAAAATCTACTTAGACTCTCTCTTAAATTTGAGGTAGTAATCATTTTTAGAAAATAAAATGGTTTTAAATACGTATTGCCTAAAGTATGTCTTTTCTAAAACTGAACTTAATTTTTTAATACCTTCTACCATTAGAAAGATATACGAGGTGTAATCAACAGTTTAAAAAGTTAATATGAACAGAAAAACGTATGAGGTCTCTCCCTTAAATTTTCATTACTTTCCTTATTTTAATTTTGATAAAATTTTAAACATAGATAAGTATAACTATACATTTTTAAATCGTGAATAAAAAATTGTGATATCTTTTATTGTGCAAAAGATATACGAGGTTATGTAAGAAAATTCTGCAATATAAAACCTATTCAGACTCTACCTTAAATTTGAGGTACTAATCATTTTTAGAAATCAAAATCTTTTTATAGACTGCCTAAAGTATGTGTTTTCTAAAACTGAAATTAATTTTTTAATATCTTTTACCATAAGATATACGAGGTGTTATCAAGAGTTTAAAAAGTTAGTATGAACAGAAAAACCTATCAGGTCTCTCCCTTAAATTTTCATTACTTTCCTTTTTCTAATTGTGATAAAATTTTGTACATAGATTAGTGAAACTATACATTCTGCATTATGAAACCTACTCAGACTCTCTCTTAAATTTAAGGTACTCTGATACTTCTTAGAAATGAAAATCATTTTACACACATATTGCCCAAACTATTTGTTTTCTAAAACTGAACGCAATTTTCTAATATCTTTTACCATTAGAAATATATACGAGGTGTTATCAAGAATTTAAAAATTTAGTAAGAACAGAAAAACGTATGAGGTCTCTCCCTTAAATTTTCATTGCTTTCCTTTTTCTAATTTTGATAAAATTTTGTACATAGACAAGTAAGACTATCCTTTTTTAAATCGTGAACAAAAAATTTTGATATCTTTTATTGTGCAAAAGATATACGAGGTAATGTAAGAAAATTCAGCATTATGAAATCTACTCAGACTCTCCTTTAAATTTAAGGTACTGATCCTTTTTAGAAATGAAAATCTTTTTACACACATATTGCCCAAACTATTTATTTTCTATAACTGAACTCAATTTTTTAATATCTTTTTCTATTAGAAAGATATACGAGGTGTTATCAAGAGTTTAAAAATTTAGTATGAACAGAAAAACGTATGAGGTCTCTCCCTTAATTGTTCATTACTTTTCTTTTACTAATTTTAATAATATTTTGTATACAGATAAGTGAAACTATATGTTTTTTAATGGTGAACTAAATTTTTTGATAACTTCCATTGTGCAAAAGATGTACGAGGTTTTGTAGGAAAGTTCTGGAATAAAAATCTACTTTGACTCTCTCTTAAATTTGAGGTAGTAATCATTTTTAGAAATTAATATATTTTTAAACAGGTATTGCTTGAAGTATGCTTTTTTTAAAACTAAACTCAATTTTTTAATATCTTTCACCATTTGAAAGATATACGAGGTGTTATCAAGAGTTTCAAAAGTAAATATCAACAAAGTTAGTATGAACAGAAAAACCTATTAGGTCTCTGCCTTAAATTTTCAATACTTTCCTTTTTCTAATTATGATAAAATTTTGTACATAGATAAGTGAAACTATACATTTTTTAATGGTAAACCACAAAATGTGGTATCTGTTATTTTGTAAGAAAATTCTGCAATATAAAACCTACTCAGACTCTTCCTTAAATTTGAGGTACTAATCCTTTGTAGAAATGAAAATCTTTTTACACATATATTGTTTAAAGTATGTATTTTTCTAAAACCAAAATCAATTTTTTAATATCTTTCACCATTAGAAAGATATACGAGGTGTTATCAAGAGTTTAATAAATAAGTATGAACAGAAAAACGTAAGAGGTCGTCTCTCCCTTAAATTTTCATTTCTTTCCTTTTTCTAATTTTGATAAAATTTTATACATAGACAAGTAAAACTATCCTTTTTTAAATCGTGAACAAAAAATTGTGATAACTTTTATTGTGCAAAAGATATACGAGGTAATGTAAGAAAATTCAGCATTATGAAACCTACTCAGACTCTTACTTAAATTTAAGGTACTTATCCTTTTTAGAAATGAAAATATTTTTACACACATATTGCCCAAACTATTTATTTTCTAAAACTGAACTTAATTTTCTAATATTTTTTACCATTAGACAGATATACGAGGTGTTATCAAGAGTTTAAAAAGTTACTATGAACAGAAAAACGTATGAGGTCTCTCCCTGAAATTTTCATTACTTTCCTTTTTCTAATTTTAATAAAATTTTGTACATAGATAAGTGAAACTAAACTTTTTTAAATCGTGGACAAAAAATAGTGATATCTTTTATTGTGAAAAAGATATACGAGGTGAGGTAAGAAAATTCTGCATTGTAAATAATATAAAATTTAAATTATCTTTCTTAAAAAGTTAAAACGGACAACTCTTATTGACAAGGCAGGAAAACGTTAAATTGTAGCACTACCCTGAAAAGGACAGTAGGTCCTACAGTAGGAATTTTTTTTTGTTAATTTTTACCAATTTGTAACTTAGTTATCAGTTTGTTAAATAAAGAGTAAATTTTCAATAAATGCGTGGAAAATTCGAACATTTGACATGTGAAAACATTAAATTGTAGCACTACCCTGAAATGGACAGTAGGTCCTACAGCAGGAATTTCTTTTTTTTTGAAATTTCTACCAATTTCTAACTTAGTTATCAGTTTGTTAAATAAAGAGTAAATTTTCAATAAATGCGTGGGAATCCCGAACATTTGACATGTGAAAACATTGAATTGTAGCACTACCCTGAAATGGACAGTAGGTCCTACAGCAGGAATTTCTTTTTTTTTTGAAATTTCTACCAATTTCTAACTTAGTTATCAGTTTGTTAAATAAAGAGTAAATTTTCAATAAATGCGTGGAAAACTCGAACATTTGACATGTGGAAACATTAAATTGTAGCACTACCCTGAAATGGACAGTAGGTCCTACAGCAGGAATTTCTTTTTTTTTTGAAATTTCTACCAATTTCTAACTTAGTTATCAGTTTGTTAAATAAAGAGTAAATTTTCAATAAATGCGTGGGAAACCCGAACATTTGACATGTAAAAACATTAAATTATAGCACTACCCTGAAAAGGACAGTAGGTCCTACAGCAGGAATTTCTTTTTTTTTTTTAAATTTCCACCAATTTCTAACTTAGTTATCAGTTTGTTAAATAAAGAGTAAATTTTCAATAAATGCGTGGGAATCCCGAACATTTGACATGTGAAAACATTGAATTGTAGCACTACCCTGAAATGGACAGTAGGTCCTACAGCAGGAATTTCTTTTTTTTTTAAATTTCTACCAATTTCTAACTTAGATATCAGTTTGTTAAATAAAGAGTAAATTTTCAATAAATGCGTGGGAATCCCGAACATTTGACATGTGAAAACATTGAATTGTAGCACTACCCTGAAATGGACAGTAGGTCCTACAGCAGGAATTTCTTTTTTTTTAAATTTCTACCAATTTCTAACTTAGTTATCAGTTTGTTAAATAAAGAGTAAATTTTCAATAAATGCGTGGGAATCCCGAACATTTGACATGTGAAAACATTGAATTGTAGCACTACCCTGAAATGGACAGTAGGTCCTACAGCAGGAATTTCTTTTTTTTTAAATTTCTACCAATTTCTAACTTAGTTATCAGTTTGTTAAATAAAGAGTAAATTTTCAATAAATGCGTGGGAATCCCGAACATTTGACATGTGAAAACATTAAATTGTAGCACTACCATGAAGTGGACAGTAGGTCCTACAGCAGGAATTTTTTTTTTAATTTCTACCAATTTCTAACTTAGTTATCAGTTTGTTAAATAAAGAGTGAATTTTCAAAAAATGCGTGGGAAACCCGAACATTTGACATATGAAAACATTCGAACATTATTTAGTTCAAATTTCTTGCGCTCCCTTTTAATAGCGCATGTCTGCCGCGCCAGTCTGACGTCACGATCAATATAAGCGACAACTAAAAATCACATATACTTCGTTCATATAACTGTGTTTGTTCATTAAAAAATATTAAGAAAACTTTTAGTTATTTTTGAATATGTAAGTACAAATCATCAATATTAACATATATTGTAGAAAAATCATTTTTTCAACTATTTACCGATAAAAAACCATTTTCTCTAATCATACTGATATCGGGAAATAGATTTTTTCCTATCAGTGCTATTTTATCGGAAAAATGACCATGTCTAGATTTTTTTTTATTTTATTTATACTGTAAGTAATTTTTAATTTGTTTTATATGGTACCTAGTATATTTACTAAAAATTACATATTTTTAATAATAATAATAAATTTTTGTAAGTCTTTATTTATTATCAACGTTGTATTAAAATTATCGTTTTATCGGTTTTAATTAGTACAAGTTTTAATTAAAATAAGGATAAGATTATATTTTTTTGATAATCATACGTGTAATGATATTGTACAACCCTTAAAAAGTATTTTATAAATCTATAAAGGGGTCGTTTTGTTGTTTCTTTTTATATTATTTTTTAATAAAATATTTCATTGAATAAGGGTAGGTGTTTTCGAATTGATTTTTGAAGCTAACTTCAATACGCATGCGCTTTATAAAAAGATACGTGTAAGATTCGAAAAAAAATATATTGTTAAGAAATAAGAAATGGAGGTTTATGAATATCTACTTTGAAGAAATTTTTCTATTTTCAATGATTATTTATTTTTTTTTTCTATTGTCACGATTTTACAATCTATTGTTAACATTTAACAAATATAGGTGTTTAATTTTTTATAAATAAAAATCGTGAGTGCATACAACCACATGATGTTAGGGTCGGGGAAAAGGTCTCTTTTATTGGCCTCCCACTGGACCCGGGTAAGGAGTGACGTGAAAGACTCTTTAACCGATTATTCTTATAAATTTTTTTATTCTCAGCGAATTTTTGCCATTATTTTTATATTTTTGATTTTTTTTAGATTTTTTTCTTTATTTACAGTCTTTTTATCCCAATTTTTGCAAATTCTTAAAAGGTTTTTTAAGCTTTTTTTAATTTCTGACGATTTTTGCCATTTAAGACATTTTTCAATTATTTTTTTAATTCTTTATATTTTTTAAAAAATTCTATTTGATTATTTTATTTTTAAACGATTTTTCCATTTTTTTGCATTATCGTTCTTTCCATTTTTTTAATTTCTTTCGAATTACTCTGATTTTTAACGACTTCTACAATTCTCGAAAGTTATTTTTATAATATTTAATTTTAAACGGTTTTTACGATTTTTCATTTTTTTAAATCTTAACAATTTTAATATTTTTAATTTGCTTAATTTTTTTGATTTTTTACAATTTTTTCATTTTCCTTATTTCTTAAAATTTTTTCTAATATTTTTTAAATAATTTTAATTTTTATACAATATTTTCTACGATTTTAAATTTTTAGTAATTTTTTTATTTTTAATTTTTCAATATTTTTGCATTTTAAACAATTTTTTGCTATTTAAGACATTTTCCAATTATTTTTTATTTTTATTTTTTGATATTTTCCAACTTTTTCATTTCTAACGATTTTTCTGATAATTTACGATACATTTTTGATTTTTATTCCACCCTTATATATATATATATATATATATATATATATATATATATTGTTATGATATGATTGGTTCATAAAATTTTTGTATTTGATAATAGGTAACTGTCTTTATATGGGTGTTTAAAAATTTTATTTCAGAAAGAGTTGATAATTGTTAGTTTTGTTTTATATTTTGTTTTTAAGAGGTTACCTAGGGAAAAGAGGATTATGATGGATGGGCATTAAGTTAATTTTGAGAAAAATGTCATAAAGAAAAATTTGTATTATTATAGAATTTGAATTTTGAGAAGAGAGTTTAATTATAAAGTTTATGAATTTATGTAATTGAAGTTAAAGTTAAAAATAAAAATTGAAAATAAACAAACAAGAATATAAAGGAAGTTTAAGTTGAATCCAGACCCAATAGTAGTAGAAGTAGCCGGAGCTGAAGAAAAATAAGAATCCATTACAAATTGACGAACCAACGTGGGGCCAGAAAGAAAACGAACATTTTTAAAGACGACAGCAGATCAGGCGGATAGAAAAGAAAACAAGAAGTTGCCGATAGCTGATAGAAAAGAAAACAAGAAGTTGCCGATAGCCGATAGAAAAGAAACCAGGATAGCCGAATTTGAAATTAATTAGTAGAAAAATTGTACCTACTCTGGGGTAAGATTTTTGAATTTCTATATAGAGACAGTTTTTTATTTTTGTTGTTTATATTTGAAATAGGGGGGATACATAAATTCTGTTAAGACATAGTTTATAAATATTTAGGTTGATACAAATCATTTTTATAAAAATTTTTGATTTTGACAGTGTCAATAAGACATAAGAAATTTTGATATACGGAGGGTGAATTAAAATTATAAATTTAATACACATATTAAAATTTAAATCAAATAAAAACAAATTGAATAATTTTAAATAATAAAATGGAAACAAGAAGAAGGCAAAACAAGAAACAGGATGTACAGATGCAACAAGGAGATCATCAAAAAGATGAGGACATACAGATTATGGGAACAAATGAATCAGGAGATGAAAAAGAGAATACCACGATAATAGAAGCAATTATTGAAAGTAATGGCAACAAACATGAAGAAAGCGATATGGATAGGATGTTTAAATTTTTAGAAAAAATGAATGAAAAACAAGAAAAAATGAATGAAAAACAAGAAAAAAATAGAAAGGAAGATCAAGAAAAACAGGAAAAAATGAATAATAACTTAAGAGAAGATTTGAAGAAGAATTTACAAGAAAATACAGAAGAAATAAAACAAGATATGAATGCAATGAAAAAAGAAATAAAAGAAGATATGAAAAAAGAAATAAAAGACATGAACAAGAATATGGAAGTATTTAAAGATGAAATGAAGAAGCAGATGGAAATGTATAGAGAAACAATAAAAGATATGAAAACAATTTATGACAAATCAGTAATTAATAAGGATTTTAAGACTGAATCTCCTGAAGAAAAAGATATGGGGAAAAATGAAAATAAACGAGAAAATGAAAGAATACAAAGAGTTATGGAAGTAAATACTATGACAATAGCAAAGAAATTTGAAGATGAAACAAAAAAATTACAAGAGATGCAAAATGAGAGAACTGAGGATAGTTCATATATGGTAATACAGGAAGGAAAAAGTAAAAATAAATATTATAAAGAATATGAGACATATAAAAACAAAATGAAACAAGAATATGAAATTATGAAATTAAAATTAAATAATGAATATGAAGAGGATAAGAAGAATGAAAAAGATAATTATTATAAAAATGAAGAAATAAAATATGAAACTGAAATATATGAAGTTAATAAAAATGAATTATATTATTATATCAATAAAATTAAATATAAAACTGAATCTAATTATGACAATGAGAAGAAAAGGAAGAATAAAACATACGAGGATAATGATATAAATTACTTTGAAATATGTGATGAAATTAGAAGATTAAAGAAGGTTTGGAAGGATATCATATACAATTATAAAAAGAGAAAAAAATAAAATAGTTAAATAAAAGTAAATAAGATTAAAATAAAATTAAAATTAAGATTAAAATTAAAAAAATGAAAGAAAATAAATATCGGGAACAAACTGATTAAATAAAATAAATCAAAAGTATTAAATTGATAGAATTCGATTATAATGTTAAAATAAGGTATAAGAGTAAGGGATGATATGAGAGAAGATTAAATATGAAATAAATTTAAAATTATAAAATGTGTCTTAAAGGAAAATTTTATTTTTTAAATTTAGGGGGATTTTGTTATGATATGATTGGTTCATAAAATTTTTGTATTTGATAATAGGTAACTGTCTTTATATGGGTGTTTAAAAATTTTATTTCAGAAAGAGTTGATAATTGTTAGTTTTGTTTTATATTTTGTTTTTAAGAGGTTACCTAGGGAAAAGAGGATTATGATGGATGGGCATTAAGTTAATTTTGAGAAAAATGTCATAAAGAAAAATTTGTATTATTATAGAATTTGAATTTTGAGAAGAGAGTTTAATTATAAAGTTTATGAATTTATGTAATTGAAGTTAAAGTTAAAAATAAAAATTGAAAATAAACAAACAAGAATATAAAGGAAGTTTAAGTTGAATCCAGACCCAATAGTAGTAGAAGTAGCCGGAGCTGAAGAAAAATAAGAATCCATTACAATATATATATATATATATATATATATAAATCAGCTCTACAGGCCTAGTGGCCTTTGGCTTCGAGATCTTTCACTCTTCTTTTCCATTTTGCTCTATCTCTCGCTTCCATTTGCCAGTCCCGAACTCCCACACTTCTTAAATCTTCTTTAACTTCTGCTAGCCATTTCTTTCTGGGTCTTCCTCTTCTCCTTTTCCCTCCTTCTCCTTCCATTAATATTCTTTTAACCCATCTGTTATCCTGCATCCTAGCTATGTGTCCCAGCCATCTAGCTCTTTGTGCTTTTGCTACCTGAACAATATTAGGTTGGTTGTATAGTTCTTCCAAATTTTTATTTGTTCTTCTTCTATATTCTCCCTCCTCTGTTTTGATTCCTCCATATATTTTCCTTAATATCTTCCTTTCCCATATCTCTAGTTTGGTTATTAATTTTTTATTCATTGTCCACGTCTCACAAGCATAGGTCACTGTTGGTCTTATTATAGATTGGTAAGCTCTTATCTTTAGTCTTCGTGACATCGTTTTTGATCTTAGTATCTTGTTTAACATTCCAGCCGCTTTGCTTCCTTTTGACAACCTTTTGTCTATTTCCTTCTCTTCCTCTCCCTTGCATGTTACCGTTACCCCTAGATACTCCATTTCCTCCACCTTTTCTATAATGTATTGTCTGTTTCTTGAACAATTGATTGCCAGGGTGGGTGTTTCTTCCTTGTTATTGTCTTTCATTACCATATACTTTGTTTTCGTCTCATTTATTGTTAACCCGTACTCACTTGCTTTACTTTCTAATAGTTTGAAAACATTCTTTATTTCCTTTTTGTTTCTTGCCATTATCACTATATCGTCCGCATATGCGAGACATTGGTGCCTGTTACCATATATTAACCCATTTGTTCTTATTCCACTTTCTCTCAAAATCACTTCTAGGACCAAGTTGAAGAGAACTGTAGACATTGGGTCACCTTGACGTAGACCCTTTTTTCTTTCGAATTCTTCTGAAACTCCTCCCTCTACTGTTACCTTATTTGCTGTTTGTTTCAATGTCATTTCTACTAGTTTTCTTAGTTTTTTCGGGATGTTTAATTTTTTCAGAGCTTCCATTAGTTTTTTCCTCTTGATCAAGTCATATGCTTGGCGGAAATCAATAAATGCTAGGTGTAGACTTAGATTTTGTTCGTACGTATTTTGTTGTATCAATTTCGTTATGAAAATTTGGTCGATTGTTGATCTTCCTGCCCTGAATCCTGCTTGGTATTCACCTACCTGTATATTATGAAATTCGTCTAGTCGTTTCTTTATTAACTTTGCTAAAACTTTGTATGTAACATCCAAAAGTGCTATTCCTCTGTAGTTATTAACTTCTTCTTTGGGTCCTTTTTTATGTATAGGGATTATAAGTGCATTATTCCAATTTTTCGGCATTTTTTCTTCTTCCCAAATTTTCACTATCAATTTCCATAATCTTGTTTGAAGCTCTTCTCCTCCCTGCTTTAGGATTTCAGCTGTCATGTCATTCTCTCCCGCACTCTTATTATTTTTTAGCTCAAGTATACAGTCTTTTATTTCTTCTTTAGTTGGAACGTTTAATTCTATGTCCTCATCTATCCCTTCTTCTTCACTGCTACTGTATTCCTGTTCTCTCACTACTTCTTCTTCTTCATTCAATATATTATTAAAATACTGTGCGAAAGTGTTTAATTTCTCGTCTATATCCCCCACCAGGAGTCCATCTTCACTTTTTACATATCGGGGGCCTTTCTGTTCTTTTCCTTGTGAACTTTTTATTCCTTGGTAGAAGTTCCTGATCTCCTTGTTCTTATAAGATTCTTCTATATTATAAAGTTCCTGTTCTAGCTGTTTCCTCTTTTTTTCTCTGCAGACTCTTTTTGCTACCTTCCTTGCATGTTCGTAGTTAGTTTTATTTTCTACCGTGTTTTTTTCCAGCACTTTTATTCTCATTTTTCTTCTATTTTCTAAAACCTGTTCGCATTCTTCATCAAACCATTTATTTGCTGGTTTTTTCTTGTCTACTCCTAGTGTTCTTTCCGTGACATCTTTCATTATTTTTTCTATCTGAACCCATTCTTCATCTATCTCTTTCTTTTGCGGTTGTTTATTCAGCTCTTTCTTGATTTCTTGTCTGAATTGTGTCGCTGTTCTCACATCTTTCAGTTTTTTTACATCGTATTTCTTCCTTCTTCTCTTATCCTTATTTTTATTTATATCTGGTCTTACTTGTTTTAGTCTTCCTATCACCAAGAAATGGTCACTGTCCGCGTCAGCTCCTCTATAGCTTCTTACGTCCATAACGGACCTTGCGTGCTTCTTCTCAATTAGTACATGATCTATCTGGTTCCTTACTGATCCATTTGGGGCTACCCAGGTCTCTTTATGAATGTTCTTATGGTTAAATGCTGTGCTTACTATCTTCAGATTATTCTCTAGCGCAAGTTCTATTAATCTTTTCCCATTATCATTAGTTTCTTTGTGTTTACTTTTACCCCCTGTTACATTTTTATATTCTTCCTCCTGACCCACTTTGGCGTTCATGTCACCTAATATGCACTTCATATCAAATTTTGCTTGATCACTCAGTATTCTGTCTACTTCTTCATAAAATTTTGTCTTTATATCTGCGTCTTTATCCTTAGATGGAGCATGTATGTTTATCAAATTTAGCTTTCTAAATTTCCCTCTTATTCTTAACCTACATATTCTTTCTGATATTGCTTCGAAATCTATAACTTCTTTCTTATACTCATTGCTAACTAAAAATCCTGCCCCCAATAATCTCTTATCTATACCGCTATTGAAAAATATATAATCTTCCACTTCCATGATTATTTTCTCTTTTTGCTTTGTTTCTTGGATCGCTAATACATCAATTTTGTACTTTTTCATGACCCCGACTAGGTTTTTTAATGCTCCTTCCTCGTATGTGCCCCTAACGTTCCACGTCCACTCTTATTTCGTTTTTCTTGTTTTTATTTTTTATTTTTCTTCGAAATGCTTGTTCCTTTTCATTGCCTTTTTCGTTTCCTTTGTAGCCGTCCTTATATTTACTTACTTCTATTGGTTTTTTGAAGAAGTTGTTTTGCTTAAATTAACTAGTTTCCCTTCTTCATCTTTCCATGCCCACTTTTCTGTTCCAATCTAGAGACTTCTATATGCGACTTTTGTTGTTTTTCCTTTTTCTTTTTCTAGTTTGGCTCTATGTCTAATTTCCTTTTGGATTTCTCTATCTTTCTTGGAAAGGTCATCCTGTATGAACACTTTTCCACCTTTTACTGTTTTTAACTTGCTTTTATTTTGCATTATCTTCTTCTTTTCATTTTGGTTTGGAAGTTGCGCCAGCCACGTCTTGTCTCCAAGCTTCATCGCATTGACTATTTGTATATTTATATTTAGTTCTTTTTCCAGGAAGTATTTTAGTTTGTCTTGTATTTCCTGATTATCTTTAGTATTTATGTCTAATCCTTGTACCACTACATTATTCTTTCTTTTTTCATTTTCTAAACGTTCGAGACGTCCATCTATCTGTAAAATTACTTTTTTCATTTTTTGATTCTCCTCCTTCAGTGTTTGGTTCTCTGCTCTAATTTCTTTGATTTCTTCTCTGTATTCTTTCTGTTCTTCTCTCATTATCTTAACCTCTGTAGCCATGTCATTCATCCTTTCTCCAATTGATCGCATCATGTTCATTATCATTTCGATGTTTTCCTCCAGTTTTAGGATTTTTTATTTTTTCTTTAATTTTTATCCGGTATTTTTTATATTTTCTTTTTTTTTTAATTTTCCAAGTTTTTACAAAGTCTTTTGGTTTTTGATCGAATTTTCGTAATTTTTCAATTTGACGATTTTTTTGCAAATTCTGACATTCCTTCTTTTTCTATTATTTTTTACCTCTGTTTTACTCATCTTTCTATGTATTATTAGCAAATAAAGAGAGATAGAGTGAATACCGCGATCTCCTCTCTCTTTTTAACTTCTACGTTGAATATTTGCATCATTTACATTGTGTGACAACAGGGAGCGCTGATACTCATAGATATAAATGATGAATTGTATTTTAGGTCCGCAGGGGATTCACTGGCCCCAGGTGCTGGGGCGGCAGGTGGCGTTGGCGATGATGGCATCGTCGGGGGACCACGGACACCCCAACAGATCGCGGCTCAACGAAGACTACAACAAACACAAGCCCAAGTTGATGAAGTGGTCGATATCATGAAAACGAACGTAGAAAAAGTTCTCGAAAGAGATCAGAAATTATCGGAATTAGATGATAGAGCAGGTAATATATTATTAAATATATATTACTTATTATTATTAATATTAAAATATTTATTTTTTCAGATGCTTTACAACAAGGAGCTTCACAATTTGAACAACAAGCAGGAAAACTTAAGAGAAAGTTTTGGTTACAAAATTTAAAGGTAAATATTTGTATATTTTTAAAATTCAACTGTTGTAGCAACACTCAGTGGTGCCAACTGTGTATATACTGATTTTACTACAGTCTTCATAAACTTTCTGATTCGGGGATTCACATAAATAAAATAGGTTTGCTTTTATTTTTTATTTCCGCGTGATGCCAGTGTTACCAACTGAGTATATACTTAATTTACTAAACTTTCTTAAACTTTCATAAACTTTTTGATTCTGGGATTCACATAAATAATAGGTTTACTCTTATTTTTTATATCCGAGTGTTACCAGTGTTGCCAACTGTGTATATACTAATTTTACTAAGGTCTTCATAAACTTTGTGATTCTGGGATTCACATAAATAATAGGTTTACTCTTATTTTTTATTTCCGCGTGTTGCCAGTATTGCCAACTGTGTATATACTGATTTTACTAAGGTCTTCATAAACTTTGTGATTCTGGGATTCACATAAATAATAGGTTTACTCTTATTTTTTATTTCTGCGTGTTGCCAGTGTTGCCAACTGTGTATATACTGATTTTACTAAGGTCTTCATAAACTTTGTGATTCTGGGATTCACATAAATAATAGGTTTACTCTTATTTTCTATTTACGCGTGTTGCCAGTGTTGCCAACTGTGTATATACTGATTTTACTAAGGTCTTCATAAACTTTCTTATTCTGGGATTCACATAAATAATAGGTTTACTCTTATTTTTTATTTCCGCGTGTCGTCAGTGTTGCCAACTGTGTATATACTGAATTTGCTAAGGTCTTCATAAACTTTCTGATTCTGGGATTCACATAAATAATAGGTTTACTCTTATTTTTTATTTCCGCGTGTTGCCAGTGTTGCCAACTGTGTATATACTGATTTTACTAAGGCCTTCATAAACTTTCTGATTCTGGGATTTACATAAATAATAGGTTTACTCTTATTTTTTATTTCCGCGTGTTGCCAGTATTACCAACTGTGTATATACTGCATTTATAAACTTTCTGATTCTGGGATTCACATAAGTAATAGGTTTACTCTAATTTTTTATTTCCGCGCGTTGCCAGTATTGCCAACTATGTATATACTGATTTTACTAAGGTCTTCATAAACTTTCTGATTCTGGGATTCACATAAATATTAAGTTTACTCTTATTTTTTATTTCCGCGTGTTGCTAGTGTTGCCAACTGTATATATACTAATTTTACTAAAGGTCTTCATAAACTTTCCGATTCTGGGATTCACATAAATAATAGGTTTACTGTTATTTTTTATTTCCGCGTGTTGCCAGTGATGCCAACTGTGTATATACTGATTTTACTAAGAACTTCATAAACTTTCTGATTCTGGGATTCACATAAATAATAGGTTTACTCTTATTTTTTATTTCTGCGTGTTGCCAGTGTTGCCAACTGTGTCTATACAGATTTTACTACAGGTTTTCATAAATTTTCTGATTCTGGGATTCACACACTGAAGTCTAGATAGATGTTGGCAATTATGTATTTATTTCCTTAGTTTACTAACAGGAATGACAGTTGACAATTAATGACACTGAAGTGTAGATAGATGTTGGTAAATATGTCTTAGGTACCTTAGTTGACTGACAGGAATGACAGTTGACAATTAATAACTCTGAATCCTAGATAGATGTTGGTAAAAATGTCTTAAGTACCTTAGTTGACTGACAGGAATAACAGTTGACAATTAATGATACTGAAGTCTAGATAGATGTTGGTAAATATGTGTTTACTACCTTGATTAACTGACAGGAATGACAGTTGACAATTAACAACACTGAAGTCTAGAAAGATGTTTGTCGATATGTGTTTATTATCTCAAATTTATGACAAGAATAATAATAATGATAAGATATTGACAATCATTGACACTCTGATAAAGATACTAATGTTTATTGTGTTAAATGTACTGTTAGAAGTTGACAGTTAAGAATTTCTGACAGTGATTACAACATACGTATATTTAGTGACTTATATGACAAAAAATTGACAGTTGACAACCAGTGACAGTGGATCCAAAATGGCGGTTAATAATAACTTATAATATTGATGAATAATAAACTGTGAAAGGCTTTCGCGGCCATTGTCTATTGTATCAATGGATTTTGGGCTATTAGGCCGGCGTCGATTATCTTGCTGACTTGACGTTTCGCCAACACGAGCGGTTGGCATCTTCAGAAGTTGCTTCCTGGTTGACAGTCTGCGAACTACTAAGCTGTGCGTGATCGCAGCCCGTATTTATACGTCGGGAAGGAAGTGGGCGGGGCCTCAGTTGCTTTCGATTCCAATCGGTTCTGGTCGGTGTTGTTCGCTAAGGGTAGAGTTTTCGCATTCTTTATTATCGGGACCCATGTTTTGTTAATCTTGACTGCTTCCTCTTTTTTATTAAAGTTGTTCGGGTGCTTCTCTATCTCTATGGCTTCTCTATAAAGTCTGGAATGGTATGCTGATGTAGTAGCGAGGACTTGGGTCTCCTCAAACTTAATCCGATGGTCCAAATTGAGGGTATGTTCCGCTACGGCGGATTTGTCTGTCTGTCCAGACGACAATTGGCCTTGTGCTCTTTAATCCTGGTGTTGATCGAGCGTTTGGTGGTTTCTATGTACACCCTTCCACATGTGCACGGAATGCGGCAAATTCCCGAAGCCGACAGTGGATCTCTTCTGTTTTTTGCCGATCGAAGACATTCTTTGATTTTCTCGTTGGTTTGAAAATAGTCTTCACATTTTTCTTTCTTAGCAATCGACCAATTCTGTCTGTCACTCCCGGAATAAAAGGCAGAAATGCTTTTGCCACTGGTTGGATTTGCTCATTTTCCTTGGGTATACGATTTGTTGGTCCAATCGATCTTTTGATTTCCCGTTCTGAATAACCATTGGCCCTTAAAGCATCATGAATATGAGTTAGCTCTGCGTTTAGTGCCTCAGGTTCGCAAATCCTTCTTGCCCTTTCTGCTAAGGTTTTGATGACTCCATATTTCTGACATGTGTAGGTTTTCTGTACACTGTGTGGCTCAATGATCTTCCTTTTCGTGATAATAACACATCAAGGAATGCCAGCTTGTTGTTGTCTTCGATTTCCATCGTAAACTGTATCTTTTCATGGATGCTGTTAATGTGTGTCAGAAATTCTTGCAATTTATCCTGCCCATGGCTCCATATTACAAATGTGTCATCTACATATCTATACCAAACTTTTGGCTTGTATGGGGCACTGTCCAACGCCAGTTGTTCGAACTTTTCCATAAAGAAATTTGCTATTACCGGGCTGAGAGGGCTTCCCATTGCTACTCCTTCGATCTGTTTGTAAATCTTATTGTCCCATAAAAAATAAGTGGTGGTGAGGCAAGGTTTAAACAAATTGGAGATTTATCATTTATATGTTCCATTGCATTGCTTAGGGGCACTTTTGTAAAGAGAGATACTACATCAATACTTACTAATATATCATCTCTAAAGAACTAAGTCTTTAATTTTTGAAATAAAATGGGTGGAATCTTTGACATACGAATCAGTAAGTCCGATGTATGGTTGCAGGACTGATGACAGGTGTTTAGCCAAATCATATGTCGGTGAACCAATGGTGCTTACAATGGGACGCAGCGGAATGTTGGCTTTGTGTATTTTTGGCAAACCATAGAGTCTTGGTATAGCAGCTTCACTTTTACAAATTAATTTCTTTGTCTGTTCTTCTAGACTTGATTTCTTAACTAAGGTCTTTGTTGTTCTTATTACGCGTTGTGTTGGATCATTGCGTAACTCCTTGTAACTGCTAGGATCTAGTAAATCATTTATCTTTTCCTTATAATCTGCGGTATTTATTACGACATTGGCATTTTCCTTGTCCGCTGCTAACACCAGTATACTCTCATCCTTGTTTAGCCCAAAATCCATTGATACAATTGATGAATAAGTTCTAAAAATATGTTTTTTGTTACAGATGATGATAATAATGGGTGTTATTGGTCTTGTAATTTTAATAATTATAATCAGTGAGTATAAAAATCATTTTTTTATTCATCATACCATTTCAACACTCACCTTCATAATTGAATCGAGAAAAATTAACTCTTTTAAATAATCAAAAAAGTATATATGTAATGAAGTACCTACTTTGGTAACATTTAATAAATAATCAATTTGAACACATTTCTAATGCTTACTAACGAAAACTAACAGCCAATCCTGGGTCACTACTAACACAAAATTGAAAAAAAATAAACTAAAATTAACATTAAATGGTTTTGTTTTTTCTTAGTGAACTTCATGTAACTCATGGGCCAAAAATTCGGTAATTTTGAATGAAATTTGTGTTTTGATGTAAAGGCTTTCTGTCTGTCTTTCTGTCGTAGAATAACTTCGATAAAAAAAATGTCTTCCCTCATCACAAAACTCTGTAATATATAAGTTCTTTTCTCAATTCATATACTGTAAGATTTTTTTTATATAATAGAATATAGAATTTTTCTTTTAATAAATAAAGTTTTCTTATAGTATATGAATCATATTTATACCTTCTAATTTGCATGTATTTTTATATTAATATTTGCTTGTTGATATTGATTAGTTTAGTAGTTAAAATGTATAAAAATTGTAACTATTAATATATACAGCATTAAACCTTAACTTTGTTATAAAAAAATATTGTAAAATCAACTTTTAACATATCTACTCTTCAGTGTTACAAAATTTTGTGGTCAATTTTATCTGTCAACGACGTCAGTCAGTGAAATCTGTCAACAATTTCAGTCAGTGTCATCTGCCAACGACGTCAGTCAGTGTCATCTGTCACTATTTACAACTCCATAATGCCCATTTGTCATTTTCAAAGGCGTTTGCAGCATTGGCATCTTTCATTATTTAAAACACCGTAATGTGTAGCCCTTAAATTACCCTTAGCTAGCTTTTAGGATCGTGGATTCCTTCTGAGTTTCTTATCAATTCCTTCCCAACAATTATTAATGGGCGCCAAGTACAGACAGACAAATAAAGGTGTGAAATCAGTTTTAAATTGTTTATTCAATGATAAAAATTCTCATAGGAAGTTAATTAAAAAAATTAAGTAATTAATTATTTTCTTATCTTTGAAATACGTGAAGTCTTCTGTCGGAGCTTGCGGAAGCGAGTCTACAATGTGTAGAACAAATTTTCAGGACTGCAGGACTGATGTTTTCTTATAATAAACGGAGACCACTGGAAAAATTGGTTCGATTGGCAGAAACTAATGTTTTCTTATAATAAATGGAGACCACTGGAAAAATTGGTTCGAATGACCCTGAACTGGTGTTATAGGTGTTTTCGAAATGAAAGCTATGTCGAGAATCACGTCCTCTCTAGGGCCTTTCTCTAGATGGCAAAAGCCCAAAAACGAAGGGTGCAGAGAGTTAAGATAAACAACTTATAATTAACAAATTACCATATGAAATTGAAAGAATTTAGCATCGAATCTCACGGAGAAACTAAATTTCTCCTACCCAAATCAGATAAAGTAATCGAGTCGACGCAAATAACATTGATATTTTTAAAATTAAATAGTCGAGGAGCTAGGCCCACAACGAACGTTACAAAATGTTACCGACTAAGTTGGTAACATTTTTATCTGTTAAGTTTATAGGCGTTTGTTGCATTGACATCTGTTATTATTTAAAATTCTATAATAGTACCAACTTATGTTGGTAACATTGTGGTCTATCAACTTCAAAGACGTTTGTAGCACTGTCATCTGTCATTATTTAAAACTCTATAATAGTACCAACTTATGTTGGTGACATTGTTATGTATCAACTTCAAAAGCATTGTCATCTGTCATTATTTAAAACCACCCACATAATGTTACCAACTTGGGTTGGTAATATTGTCATCATTCAACTTCAAATACATTTGTAGCATTGGCATCTGTCATTAGTTAAAATCCATAATTTTACCAGCTTAGGTTGGTAACATTGTTATCTGTCAACTTCAATGGCGTTTGTAGTGTTATTATTTTCCTTCATGGATTCGAGATAAGTGATAAACAGCAGACAAACCAACAATTTATTGATAAACACAAGTAAATAACATAATAATAAAAATAAAATAACCTACACAGCTTTGATACAGTCACAACTACTGGATAACGTCTTTAAAATATCTCGCACTTATTTCACAGTATATCGTCAGCTATTACAATTATAATTCCTCTTCTTCGTCCAAAGCGGTCCCTTATATATGAAATTAATTCCTTCTAGAAGCTTATCTGAAATTAAATCTAGAACAGAATACTCTCGAATCTTCCAATCGATCGAAAAGCCACTAGAATATTCGAAGATTCTAAGAAATGGCGTCTGTCTTGCGCTACTTCCTGGGTGACAGGTCCGGACCGGCTCGTAACAGTAGCATTGACATCTGATATTATTTAAAACTCCATCATGTTACCAACTTACAAGTTACAAAATTCTCTAAAATTGTGAAAAAAAAGCAATACAATCTAGATTTTTTAGTTTTTATTATCTATTCAACAATATTTTCCAAAATTGGTTCAATTCACCTAATGGCTGTAAATTCCAAAATGTAAATTATTTTTTTGACATATGTCATTGTTTCCAATTCTAGTGTTACTAACTTAAGTTGGTGACATTTTTATCTGACAACTTCAAGGTGACAGTAAAGTATTGTAATCTTTTTTTGACATCTGTCATTTTTTTCAAACTCCAATATTACCAACCCAGGTTAGTGACATTGTCGTCTGTTAACTTCAATGGTAAAGTTTGTGGCAATTTCAGATGACATTGACAGAGGAAAACAGAAAAGAAAATGGAAAAAGACACCATTTCTTTGTAATAAATTTAAAATGTTAAAAAATTACAAAACAACCTTTATTTTATAGAATTATAACATTTTCGACAAATTTGGAAAAAAAACAGAAAAAATTTTAACTTTCCTATAAATTTTTACACAATTTTTACCAATTTTAGTTCAGATAACCATATAACTATGGAAATTCTAAAATCTAATCTATTTTTTTTTATTTTTGGAATATATAAAATTAGTACAATTTAACTCTAACTCTACTCTAATTCAGTCCAATTGATACACACCCAAAATAGTCCGGATGCTAAAGATGAAATTTATAAAGCACAAATATTTTATTCTCTAAATATTAATAGTTATAATATTTATCAAAAAAAAAAATTAATTTAAGTTGTATAATATTTACCGATTTTCTTAATTTTGTATGTGTATCTAAACTTTGTAGAAAGGACACTTATGGTCATACTAATGTGAATTTTATACCTTTTTTCTAATAATTATAATGTTTTTATCGTTTTTTTGTATATAAAGGTTTTGTTTTTATATAATTTGAATATTAGATCAAAGAAGTATAACTAGGTGTATAAATAAATACACATATACCCTATTTCAAAAGAGTGTAGAGTAATAAATCACGAAGTGTCATAAAATTTGGCTGAATTTCGGTGTCATCCATGGGTAAGGCACTATAAACATAGGTATTATCGTCAGCCATGTTTTGTCCAATGTCAACCACAAAACCAGAGATAATAGAATAGATGTGTTGATGCTAATATAAAGATGGCAACAAGTTCCGACTTCAGCGCACCATGCTTAAAACTATTCACTATACTTCTACACCCTTTTTATGCTTAAAGTAACTTAAATTTATATTAAAACAACACTACTAGTACTTACTAAGGCATTATACGATTATAACTACTTTTCCGCTTTTCGAGCTACCAGCTGGGTTAGTTCCTATTTTCACCACTACAAAATATGATTGCACGTCACTTTAATTTGTTTATGGTCTAACACGTGAATATAGTGACATTGGACAAAACATGGCTGATGATAATACCTATGTTTATAGTGCCTTACCATGGGCGTTGGCAAATCTTAGGATTATTAAACTTAATAATTAAAGTAAATTAAAAATAATAGACAGATAATCATAAAAGGCCATTTTTGGGAAGTAATTTGGTCTGACATTTAAGTACCTACATGTATTTAAGTAAAATTTCTTTAAAAATTTTTTTATCTTGATGAGACGTGGATAAACGAAGGTTATATAGTACAAAAAATGTGGCAAGATAAAAATATAACTAGTGCTCGTCAAGCTTTCATAGAAGGCCTTTCAACGGGTATTTAAGTGCCTTCGGGAAAAGGGAAGAGACTTATAATTGCTCACATATATTATTGTTACATTTTATACTTTTTTCATATTACTGTTCTGCTATATTAAATTTATTAAATTTTTATTTCCTTTAATATAATTTTTATAAATGCATATCCCACTAGCGCGCCTCTGGCGCAGTGTTTATCGGTCAATAACAATGGGCTAATCCTATAAAATAGGGTGACCTACCTATGAACAATTGAGAGAATTTTGCAGTGCAGACTAGGGAAGTGACAGAATTTATTGACGGATCATCCTGTAGCCCTTTTGAATACCTAATGAGATTTTATTACTCTACACTCTTTTGAAATAGGGTATAGACACTTTTTTTAGGGTTTATGTTAACAAACTACAATTTAAAAAAAAATGTAAAATAATTTATATTTCTTTGTCATTTTATTTTAAACCTGTTTTATTGTTTATAAACAATATTGAATTTTGATTTTAAATTTTTAATATTTGTTTATTGTTTGTTTTTTTTGTGTGCGGAATTGGTGCTTTCCTCTTTTTGCACTAATTGTTCATTATCAATATAAATATTTAATATAATTTTATTTTTTTATTATTTTCAGTTGGTATATGTAAAATGGCCTTTTAAAAGTGCCTTTTATAATTATTTAAAGTTATTTTTATTAAAAACCTATTTCAAGATAAATAACTACAACTTGAAGAAGTAGTTGCATGAATCTGCATGCAAATTTTATTGCATGGTTTTTTCGATTTTACCACCTCCAAGGTAAGAAGAGACACTTCTTTATACGGGGGCTGAACCAAAAACTTCTTACCAGAAAATTTGGTAGAAGATATTATTATATAAATTTTAATTATATTACCTCCATCTGCACATGAAATTTATTATATTTTATGATATTTTTAGAGATTTGTGCTAAAAATCATGTGAATTTGTTTATAGTAGCGCTATCTATGTGTCAACCGACGAACTTTTCAGATCATTTAATAGGGACCGAGCTCCAACTGTAGAGGCAGCACTTTGACTGAAGGCCCCGCCCTAGTGCGGAAATTAGGAACTAAATGGGCAAAAATTTATTAATAACAAACGTCATAATTAATAAATAATGGAAAAAATAATTACATACCGATTTCAACCAATAAATAATAATAATATTCGTGGTCAAAATGTCTTTCCACGTCTTTCCAATGGTTGTTAACGGAAAACAATAAAATTTCACAGGTAAATTTATATACCGCTCTCTGCGAGACTTCTGTACAGCCTTTTATACAACATGATTTTATTGATAAAGACAGCGTGAATAATTTTAAAATTTATTTTAATAAAAGGTTAATAAACAATTTATCACATACTATTGGTTAATTTTTTGCCCATAAGTTTACAAATTCTATCACCAGAGGGGCGTGACGGTCTAGAGGCTCGGTCCCTCATATATGTATTACATAATTATATGCGGTCCCTACAGTTTTTCTTTGTATATTTGTTTAGTGTTTCTCCTTAGCTCTAGTAGATGTGTATTTGGTGTACCTAGTAGTTAGTATTTTCACAAAACAAAAAATATGATTTTTTTACTTTTGCAGTTCGAATAATTGGCAAAAAAAGGGAATCTACAATTTATGAATACAATACACCAAAACAAATCAATATAAAAATAATTTTTAATCTATAGGTTGGATTGTCATAGGCGATTAGGCAAAGTCGGTTGATAAAAAAAAATATAATCAGTTGTTAACTGTTTAATAAATTCAGACAAAAGTATTTTGGTATAAATTTTTTTTTATTTCAAATTCCTTCTAATTTTTTTCTGTTTTTATCAAAACACTTTTGTCTGCGCATCCAATGTTACAATATGTATTTTAACGAAAAAAATATACTTAACTGTACGAATTATTATAATTTTTTAATAATATAAGGACTGGATTTTGTTGATATTTTCTGTTCACCAAAAAAAAAGAAAAGAATAAACTTTTTTTATTATAAACCATTTCTGATTCGTGAAAAATATTTTGTTCTATATCATTAAAATTGCAATCATATAATGGAATAAACTGTATTGGAAATAGATATCAATGGCGCCACCTTACGGCGGCGTCAGAGTACTTAATTGAGTATTATTGCTCGATTAAATAAATGAGATACCAAAATATATCAATTGTCAAAATGCCGAAAATGACAAATGTCAATTGTCAAAATGAAAAAAAAATCAAATTTAAAAATGTCAAAAGTTTAAGACAGTTGACAGTTAAAATTTAACACTTGACAGTTAAAAATGACATTTGACAATTAAAAATGACAGTTGACAGTGGAAAATGACATTTGATAGTTGAAAATGACATTTGACAGTTGAAAATG
The DNA here is from genome assembly GCA_964028335.1 of Altica lythri. Lineage (NCBI taxonomy): Eukaryota > Metazoa > Arthropoda > Insecta > Coleoptera > Chrysomelidae > Altica > Altica lythri. The sequence goes on from OZ034809.1 coordinate 7,894,474, forward strand.
ACAGTTGTCTGTTAAAAATACAAGAGTTAAAAATGACAGTGAACAGTTAAAATAACAGTTGAAAAATAAAATAACTTTTGACAGTTAAAAATAACAGTTGACAGTTAAAAATAACAGTTAACAGTTAAAAATTACAATTGTCAGTTAAAACGACAGTTGACACTTAGAAATGACAGTCGACAGTTAAAAATGACAGTTGACACTTAGCAATGACAGTTCAGAGTTAAAAATGACAGTTCTTTTAAAATTTTTTGTTGTTTTACTATTTCTCATTTTACTTTACTTTCTCGTTTTTCTATTTATTTAGAAGTCGACTAAAACGCCATCTACCGAGTATCTGTTGGTACCTTGTCACTGTGTTTTTTTATTATAAACTCTTTCTGATTGAGTATTATTGCTCGATTAAATAAATGAGATACCAAATATCAATTGTCAAAATGCCGAAAATGACAAATGTCAATTGTCAAAATGAAAAAAAATATCAAATTTAAAAATGTCAAAAGTTTATGACAATTGACAGTTAAAAATCAACACATGACAATTAAAAATGACAGTTGACAGTGGAAAATGACATTTGATAGTTGAAAATGACATTTGACAGTTGAAAATGACAGTTGTCAATTAAAACTACAAGAGTTAAAAATGACAGTTAACAGTTAAAATAACAGTTGACAAATAAAATAGCTTTTGACAGTTAAAAATAACAGTTGACAGTTAAAAATAACAGTTAACAGTTAAAAATTACAATTGTCAGTTAAAACGACAGTTGAAAATGGCAGTTAACAGTTAAAATGACAGTTGACACTTAGAAATGACAGTCGACAGTTAAAAATGACAGTTGACACTTAGCAATGACAGTTCAGAGTTAAAAATGAGAGTTGTCTTTTAAAATTTTTTGTTGTTTTACTATTTCTCATTTTACTTTACTTTCTCGTTTTTCTATTTATTTAGAAGTCGACTATAACGCCATCTACCGAGTATCTGTTGGTACCTTGTCACTGTGTTTTTTTATTATAAACTCTTTCTGATTGAGTATTATTGCTCGATTAAATAAATGAGATACCAAATATCAATTGTCAAAATGCCGAAAATGACAAATGTCAATTGTCAAAATAAAAAAAATATCAAATTTAAAAATGTCAAAAGTTTATGACAGTTGACAGTTAAAAATCAATACTTGACAGTTAAAAATGACATTTGACAATGAAAAATGACAGTTGACAGTGGAAAATGACATTTGATAGTTGAAAATGACATTTGACAGTTGAAAATGACAGTTATTAATTAAAACTACAAGAGTTAAAAATGACAGTTAACAGTTAAAATAACAGTTGACAAATAAAATAGCTTTTGACAGTTAAAATGACAGTTGACACTTAGTAATGACAGTCGACAGTTAAAAATGACAGTTGACACTTAGCAATGAAAATCATATTTCATACAAATCGATTGTTGACCATAAAGATTTTATAGAGAGACTACGGCTGCCTGTAAACGGATACGTCCAAAGGTTAGAAAGAGAGAGAAGATCGCAGTAGCCTATCTGTAACAAAATATGTAATCGAGGAGGTATTTCACAAGACTCACTGATATTCTTCTCTATGCCGCCAGTAACTAAATGGGGTGTGAAGTTGAAAAATAAAGATGGCTAATTCAAAATTACCTTGGCTAGCTCCTCTATAGATATCAAAGATCTAATGATTTACAAGTTTTTGAAATACATTTTTAAAGATAATAACCGTTCAACTAAGAAGAAACAACTACTTCCCGGGCTATATGCCCCGACGGATATTGGATTACACTTCAAAGTCAAACGGGGTTGGCATATCTAATAGATAATTCAAATCAACCATTCTGGTTTGCAGTTAAAAGGGACAACGTAACTTGTAGACCGGTTTCGGCCTATTGGGCCTCGTCAGTACAAAATATACCAAATAATTTAAACCAACCATACGACAATGTTACAGTTTTCTGTAAAAATACTTTACTAGCTCTTCTACTCTACGCTTACCTCAATATTTCATTTCTCTTAGTGTATTCTTTTCTTTTTGATCTGAACGTCAAAATACCGCAAAATGATTATAGAAAAAAATATCTAGACACTTGCACGTTTTCAGTTTTTAATAGAAAATTTTTGTAAACAGATTTTTATAACACTTTAACAGTTTTATAAAATAGAACTAACTACACAATTACGTACGAAAATCTCATAGAGAATAAGTATTGCGGGTCAGATTTGTACCATATATGGTGACAGAAATCTCTGTAGCTTAGTGGTAAGGTGTTGCCCCGGAATGACATAGAACTGAGGTTCAAAAATAATTTTGTTATTAAATTTATATTTGGTTTAAATAAACAATATTAGTAATAATTAATGATTTTTTATCCATTTCAAACTTGTTTTTTAAGTTAGCTTCTTATCCGCCGTTTTGAATCCGCTGTCAATAGACAAAATAGTGACAATTAACAACATGGTGACAATTCATAAAAGAGTGACAATTAAAAAAGAAAATGACAAATGACAATTCAAAATAGAGTGAAAATTGACAGGAGAGTGACAATTGACAAGTGGAGTGGTTAGACAAGTATGGTTGGGCCACCGATTTTGAGGTTTATAATTTGACAGTTTAACGTTTTTAAATTTATTATGAGAAAACACTCAATGGAGATATTCAATAGAACCTTGAGATCTGTTGAAAGTCATCCAGAGGTCAAAATGACATTTTCATGAAAATACAAAAAAGGAGTGAAATTTGACAGCAGAGTGACAATTGACAATAGAGTGACGATTGGTGAAAGTAGTTATTTGGATGGTTTGGCCACTCTGTCACTTCTTCTACTTCGTTTTGACGTTTATAATTTGACAGTTTGACGTTTTTAAATCTAGAAACGTCAAACTGTCAAGTTTGAAATGTCAAAACGACAGGCTTTATCTTTAAATTAACGATAGAGTGACAGTTAATAAAGCAGTGAAAACTGACAGGACAGTGACAATTGACAATTCAAAATAGAGTGAAAATTGACAGGAGAGTGACAATTGACACTCCTTTTTCGTTTTGACGTTTATAATTTGACAGTTTGACGTTTTTAAATTTATTGTAAGAGAACACTCAACGAATATATTCAATCGGACCTTGAGATCTTTTGAAAATCATTCAGAGCTCAAAATTTCATTTTCATGAAAATCCAGAAAAGGAGTGAAATTTGACAGCAGAGTGACAATTGACAATAGAGTGACGATTGGTGAAAGTAGTTATTTGCACGGTTTGGCCACGCTTCCACTTCTCCTACTTCGTTTTGACGTTTATAATTTGACAGTTTGACATTTTTAAATTTAGAAACGTCAAACTGTCAGTTAATTACGTCAAAACGACAGACTTTAACTTTAAATTAACGATAGAGTGACAGTTAATAGAGCAGTGAAAACTGACAGGACAGTGACAGTTGACAATTCAAAATAGAGTGAAAATTGACAGAAGAGTAACAATTGACACTCCTTTTTTCGTTTTGACGTTTATAATTTGACAGTTTGACGTTTTTAAATTAATTGTGAGAGAACACTCAACGAAGATATTCAATCGGACCTTGAGATCTTTTGAAAGTCATTCAGAGGTCAAAATGACATTTTCATGAAAATACAGAAAAGGAGTGAAATTTGACAGCAGAGTGACAATTGACAATACAGTGACGATTGACAAAAGTTTGGTGAAAGTAGTTATTTGGACGGTTTGGCCACTCTTCCACTTCTCCTACTTCGTTTTGACGTTTATAATTTGACAGTTTGACGTTTTTAAATTTAGAAACGTCAAACTGTCAGTACTTTAACTTTAAATTAACGATAGAGTGACAGTTAATAAAGCAGTGAAAACTGACAGGACAGTGACAATTCAAAATATAGTGAAAATTGACAGGAGAGTGACAATTGACACTCCTTTTTCGTTTTGACGTTTATAATTTGACAGTTTGACGTTTTTAAATTTATTGTGAGAGAACACTCAACGAAGATATTCAATCGCACCTTGAGATCTTTTGAAAATCATTCAGAGCTCAAAATTACATTTTCATGAAAATCCAGAAAAGGAGTGAAATTTGACAGCAGAGTGACAATTGACAATAGAGTGACGATTGGTGAAAGTAGTTATTTGCACGGTTTGGCCACGCTTCCACTTCTCCTACTTCGTTTTGACGTTTATAATTTGACAGTTTGACGTTTTTAAATTTAGAAACGTCAAACTGTCAAGTTAGAAATGTCAAAACGACAGGCTTTAATTTTAAATTAACGATAGAGTGACAGTTAATAAAGCAGTGAAAACTGACAGGACAGTGACAATTGACAATTCAAAATAGAGTGAAAATTGACAGGACAGTGACAATTGACACTCCTTTTCCGTTTTGACGTTTATAATTTGACAGTTTGACGTTTTTAAATTTATTGTGAGAGAACACTCAACGGAGATATTCAATCGGACCTTGAGATCTTTTGAAAATCATTCAGAGCTCAAAATTACATTTTCATGAAAATCCAGAAAAGGAGTGAAATTTGACAGCAGAGTGACAATTGACAATAGAGTGGCGATTGGTGAAAGTAGTTATTTGCACGGTTTGGCCAAGCTTCCACTTCTCCTACTTCGTTTTGACGTTTATAATTTGACAGTTTGACGTTTTTAAATCTAGAAACGTCAAACTGTCAAGTTAGAAATGTCAAAACGACAGACTTTAACTTTAAATTAACAATATAGTGACAACTGACAGGACATTGACAATTGACATTGACATTTTTAACATGGCGACAGAAATCTCTGTAGCCTTATGGTAAGGTTATGTCCCGGAATGACATAAAATCGTTTTATTTTTATTTTGAATATCTGCCTATAAGTAAAAAAAGTGTGGTTAGATAGAAATAATATTAAATTATAATTTTTTATTTATTTATAAAAAAATTAAAAATTTATTAGAATTATTTTATTTTAAAAATATTCATGATAATTTTTTTTCTAAAACAACTATCATTTGCCATTTTGAATCAGCTGTCAGTGGATTATATTCTAACCATGACAAAAAAGTGACAATTACATAAAAATTGACAAGATAGTGACAATTGACATAAAAACGACAAGATAGTGACAATTGACAAGTTATTGACAATTGACAGACACTGACAGCTGACAGACACTGACAGCTGACTATCAACAGCGATACTATACATTATGATTTATAAAGAAAATAATTCTAATATTCATAAATACTTGTCAAATATGGATAGAGTTGGTACCATTTAGGAGCTATTTGTAAATATCATAGGAAATAAGTTAAAAACCTGGCAATTAGAATAATATATATATAAAACTTGTCACTTAAATAACAGTTGCAAAAATTGTGCAAATATATAAATATTATTTAAACAAAAATCTTAACGTAAATATTTTTTATTAATTTATATAAAATGTTATATTATAGTAGGTATACCCACAGACAGCTAGCATCAAGTCATCGCAGAAAACTGTTAAAACCTGTCTAAAGCTGTTAAAATCTATCTAAAGCTGTTAAAAGCTGTCTAAAGCTGTTTTAAGGACTGTTTAAACTTGTTAAAATCTGTCTAAAGGTGTTAAAAGCCGTTTCTAGATCTGTCTAAAGCTGTTTAAAAGCTGTCGAAAGCTGTTTATAGAACTGTTTAAAGCTCTTAAATGCTGTCTAAAGCTGTTAAAAGCTGATTATAGACCTGTCTTAAAATAGCTTTAGACAGGTCTACCAACAGCTTTAAACTGCTTTAGACAAGTCTATAAAAAGTTTTTAACAGCTTTAGGCATCATATAACAGCTATATAAACAGCTTTAAAGCTGTTAAAATCTGTTAAAAGCTGCCTTAAGCTGTCTAAAGCTGTTTTTAGGACTGTTTAAACCTGTTGAAAGCTGTCTAAAGCTGTTAAAAGCTGTTTCTAGATCTGTCTCAAGCTGTTGAAAGCGGTTTATAGAACTGTTTAAAGCTCTTAAATGCTGTCTAAAGCTGTTATAGCTGATTATAGACCTGATTATAGACCTGTCTTAAAATATCCTTAGACTGGTCTACCAACAGCTTTAAACTGCTTTTGACAGGTCTATAAACAGATAAACAGGTTTTAACAGCGTTAGGCAGCATATAACAGCTATATAAACAGCTTTAAAACTGTTAAAATCTGTTAAAAGCTGCCTAAAGCTCTTAAAAGCTGTTTTTAGATCTGTCTCAAGCTGTTTAAAAGCTGTCGAAAGTTGTTTATAGAACTGTTTAAAGCTCTTAAATGCTGTCTTAAGCTGTTAAAAGCTGATTATAGACCTGTGTTAAAATAGCTTTAGACAGGTCTACCAATAGCTTTAAACTGCTTTTGACAGGTCTATATACAGCTTTTAACAGCTTTAGGCAGCATATAACAGCTATATAAACAGCTTTAGACAGCTTTTAAACAGCTTCAGACAGGTCTATAAAAATATTTAACAGCTTTAAACAGCTCGATAAACAGGTTTAGACAGCTTAAGAGAGGTCTATAAACAGCTTTTAACAGGTTTAGACATATTTTAACAGTGCTAGCTGTCTGGGGGTATACCTACTTCTTATTGTGACAAATTCACCCAAATACAAAGAAAACACTTCCATATTGTTAGTTAAAATTATTGTTTTTTAGGGAAAAAATTGTTTATAAATGTAAATAACATAAAATAATACATTGCTTTATATTAATATTAAACAAAAAACTGAAATTTTATCAGTAATTGGCGTTTTTAGGATCGGATATTCTAAAACAAAAAAATAAGTTACAAACTTTGTGAAATTTTAAAATTTCAATTAATAAAACATGTGGCACTATTGTATTTTATTTAGATTATTTATAATATAAAATATTGTTGTATGTTATTAAACTAGACACCAAATGAACAATATCCTTAATTTAAGTTTAAGCTCTTTTCAAGAGCTAAAAACATCTTCTATCAATAGAGCGCTTGTCAATTCGCGGATGGCCGATTTGGCGGATGGCCGATTCGGTGACTGGTCGATTCACGGATGGCCGATTTGGCGAATGGCCGATTCGGCGGACGGCCGATTCGGTGACTGGCCGGTTCGCGGATGGCCGATTTGGCGGATAACCGATTCAGTGGATGCCTACTCTGAGACTGGCAGATTCGGTGCATGGCCGATTCAATAACTGGCTAATTCGGCGGATGGCCGATTCGGTGGCTAGTCGATTCAATTCCATTTTTTAATAGATATTCTTCATAATCTTTTTGACCATCTTCGGCTTTTTTGGCGCAGGTAAGCCATTGTTTGGATAGTTTTGGTCTCAAGAGTGTAGAGATGTCGTCATGTTTGATCTACAGTGTCGAAATGACGCTTAAACTTTGCGGATTCTTCTGAAACCGCTTCAAACTTGTCTTGCCAATACCCTTAAACAATCGCCATAGTCTTTTTAACTATCTTTCTCTTCTTTTGGCGCAATTAACTCATTGTTTAGATTCTTTCTTGGTCTCAGGAGTGTAGTGATATCTCTATCTTTCATCTACAGTTCCGAAACGACGATTAAAGCTTGTGGATTCTTATTAAACAGTTTCAAACTTTCCTTGCCAATACTCTTAAACAGTCACCATAGTCTTTTTAACCATCTTTCTCTTCTTTTGGCTCAAGTAACTCATTGTTTGGATTCTTTCTTGATCTCAGGAGTGTAGTGATATCTCTATCTTTCATCTACAGTTCCGAAACGATGATTAAAGCATACGGATTCTCATGAAACAGCTTCAAACTTTCCTTGCCAATACACTTAACCAGTCGCCATAGTCGTTTTAACCCCTCTTTCTCTTCTTTTGACGCAAGTAACTTATTGTTTAGATTCTTTCTTGGTCTCAGGAGTGTAGTGATATCTCTGTCTTTCATCTACAATTCCGAAACGACGATTAAAGCTTGTGGATTCTTATAAAACAGCTTCAAACTTTTCTTGCCAATACCCTTAAACAATCGCCACAGTCTTTTTAACTATCTTTCTCTTCTTTTGGCGCAAGTACCTCATTGTTTAGATTCTTTCTTGGTCTCAGGAGTGTAGTGATATCTCTATCTTTCATCTACAGTTCCGAAACGAAGATTAAAGCTTATGGATTCTTATTGAACAGCTTCAAACTGTCCTTGCAAATCCCACTAGACACTAGACAGTCTTTGGCTAACCAAATTACCTTCGCTCAACCTTCTGTAGATAGTTTGTCTAGAATCAGTCACATTATGATCTCCACGGAGATTATTAATTAACTGCCGTGCCGTCACTGTGCGATTTCTTCGCGCTTCTTGCTGAATATATCGGTTAGCTAAAATATAATAAACACTTTGAAAACAAATCTAAAAAAGTTGGTGTCTAGTTACTTTTTCTATATATTCTCTTAAGTTTGTTTTAGCTCTTCAAGAACGCTATCAAGCTATAACAACGAGGTACTTAATATCATATTACATTTTTACATTTTAATATATTTGCATGTAGTTACTTTTACATATTTTTACACCAAAACTTACATAATTTATGCTTGCATTTACATCACATTATATCAAAACAGTTCAATTTTAAATAAAAAACAGTGAAAGACAGACAGAGATAACACAAAAGTTAAATAATGGATCCTAATAGTAAAGGTAGGTACGTATATATCCCACAGAAGAATTATCTTAATATCTTAAAATTTATAACTTCAAAACTTATCACTTAAGAATTTATCCCTCTAACTGGTCTGAACTGTATAAAATAATCTAGAACTAAGAGTTATAGACCGGTTTCGGCGTATTGCGCCTCATCAGTACAAGGAAGATATCCGTCCAGAAGCTCTGAGAGCATCTAGACTGGAGATATGTCTGAAATCACACAAATACATTATCTTCAGTAAAGAAAATGTTAAAAGTGCGATAATAGCGACATCTCCATAACCAATCAAAAACTAAAATTCTATTTGACAAAAAACCTCATGGCTTTATAGGGTTATCTACTTGATTTACAGTTTCCTACTAATCAATTGTCATTTTAGTAAAGCTTTTATCAAATAGATGTCAAAGGTAATAGTTTAATACTATTATAACGCTTTACAGAGTCTTGGAAAATCTGGACGGATATCTTCCTTGTACTGATGAAGCGCAATACGCCGCAACCGGTCTACAAGTGATATCCTTACGAAAAAGATCGCAGCAGTGTTTGCTTCTCTTTCTAATCGCCTGCGCAGGAAGCAGACCGTGTAAATTTGAAATTTAAATGGCAGTTGACGTAAAAAAACTTCAAAACGACATTTAATTGACATAAACATTAAATTTAACATTTAAATGACAGTTAACGTAAACAAACTTCAAAAAGGACATTTAATTGACAGATCAACACTAAATTCGACATTTAAGTGACAGTTAACGTAAACAAACTTCAAAAAGAAGATATAATTGACAGATCTACACTAAATTCGACATTTAAGTGACAGTTAACGTAAACAAACTTTAAAAAATAACATTTAATTAACAACAAACTTCAAAACGACATTTACTTGACATAAACATTAAATTTGACATTTAAATGACAGTTAACGTAAACAAACTTCAAAAAGGACATTTAATTGACAGATCAACATTAAATTCGACATTTAAGTCACAGTTAACGTAAACAAACTTCAAAAAGAAGATATAATTGACAGATCTTCACTAAATTTGACATTTAAGTGACAGTTAACGTAAACAAACTTCAAAAAAGACATATAATTGACAGATCTACAATAAATTCGACATTTAAATAACAGTTGACGTAAACAAACTTTAAAAAATAACATTTAATTAACAGATTAATACCAAATTTGAAATTTAAATGACAGTTGATGTAAACAAACTGCAAAAATGACATTTGATTGACAGATTAACACTAAATTCGTAATTTAAATGGCAGTTGACGTAAACAAACTTCAAAACGACATTTAATTGACATAAACATTAAATTTGACATTTAAATGACAGTTAACGTAAACAAACTTCAAAAAGGACATTTAATTGACAGATCAACACTAAATTCGACATTTAAGTGACAGTTAACGTAAACAACTTCAAAAAGAAGATATAATTGACAGATCTTCACTAAATTTGACATTTAAGTGACAGTTAACGTAAACAAACTTCAAAAAAGACATATAATTGACAGATCTACAATAAATTCGACATTTAAATAACAGTTGACGTAAACAAACTTTAAAAAATAACATTTAATTAACAGATTAATACCAAATTTAAATTTTAAATGACAGTTGATGTAAACAAACTCCAAAAATGACATTTGATTGACAGATTAACACTAATTTGACATTTAAATGACAGGTTTAAGCAAGCATAAAAAGGTAGAACAGCTATTATCCATACAGTTACGACTAGTAAAAGAATTTGACATTTAATTGACAGTTGACGTAAACAAACTTTAAAAATTACCAACATTTAATTGACAGATTAACACTAAATTTAAAATTTAAATGACAGTTGACGTGAACAAACTTTAAAACAACATTTAATTGACATAAACATTAAATTTGACATTTAAATGACAGTTAACGTAAACAAACTTCAAAAAGGACATTTAATTGACAGATCAACACTATATTCGACATTTAAGGTAGTTCCTCCGCGACAGTCCAGTCAAAAAGTTTCGGAATCGCACTATCGTTAAACACGTTTGTTTGTACTATGACTGTACGTTAAATTTGTTAACGTGAGTTTACTTTTATCCCTTAAACGTATACACATATACTGTGAAATATAATTCTGTTTGGAAATGTTGCAACGTCGCGTTATTTTTATTCTTATTTCTCCTAACCGCTCAAAGCTGAAACTTACTTATAGTTTATACTTTATACGCAAAGTAAACTTGCTATTTTTATTGCAATAAATAAATAAATACTTACGGGTGATCGTATTCGTCATAAAGTATTGCAATAATTAAAAATTTACTATCGTGAAAGTTTCGTTTTTAAATGTTTATTAATACCTATAATATTGTTGAATATATTTTGTATCTATTGTTATAATTAATAATAAATCACAAGATTGCTCTATAAGATTTATTCTCTCATTTTAATAATTATTAATAATTGTTATGATTTATTAAAAAAAAAGTTGAGAAGTGATATCCTTAAAAATATTAAATTCGTTTAAATTTCTCGCTATTTCTTTCTGCTCCAACTGCTCACTTTAGTAAGACAAATAGATTTTTACTAAATATAGAAATAAAAATAAACTTTATTAAAATGTGTTTTATTAATAAAATATAATGACAAATAATACAAATTACATATTTAATTCATGTAAGAGCTCTACACACCTTTGATTTTACATTTAAATTATTTATTTTACTCATCTTTTGCTTATTTCTAGAGGTAACATCTGAATCTTCTAATGACAACTTCTAAAAATATTCACTCATGTTTATTTCTTTAGAACTTAACAATAAATAAAGTTACTCAAACACTATTATAACTACACAATCGGCAACAAAAAGTTAGGAAAAGACAATGTAAACACGAAGTAACATGGATTTAAATACAAAACCAAAGTAAACACAACATTTATTTGCCTCTCAGCGGCCATATTGGTGATACAAACGTCAACTCAAAGTCTTGAAATCATAGAGATATTATACAATATCAGTTTTTCATCGGGATGGTGAAAGTCATTCATTAATAAATTAAAATAAATTGATGTTTCCCACGCTTCCCCCATGCTACATGTACAATTAATGTCATTTTTAATTGCAAATATCTCATATCTGATGAGCTAAATCGTCTTCAAATTTTAACAGTATGTGTATTACATTTACGAGCTTATATTCTGAGTTTTGCGAAATTCTTGAAACATTGCTTTCATAACCGTACTACCTTAAATGACAGTTGATGTAAACAAATTTTAAAAATGACATTTGATTGACAGATGAACACTAATGTGACATTTAAATGACAGGTTTAAGCAAGTATAAAAGGTTGGAACAGATTTTATCCATACAGCTACGACCAGTAGAAAAATTCTTTCGAGTCTTATTATTCAATCATAAATTACGGTATAAAAAAAAGGGGGGATTTACAAAAAACTTTCTCTTTGAAAATTAAATAGACTGATGTCAAAGGTAATAGTTTAATACTATTATAACGTTTTACAGAGTCTTTGAAAATCAAAGAAAGACCGTTTATTAAGAACCAACAACTACTTCCCTGGCTATATGCCCCGACGGATATTGAATTACAGTTCAAAGTTAAACGGGGTTGATATATCTGCAAGATAAAACTAACCATTTTAGTTTGCAATTCGTAAGGATATCACTTATACACCGGTTTCGGCGTATTGCGCCTCATCAGTACAAGGAAGATATCTGTCCAGAAGCTCTGAGAGCATTTAGACTGAAGATATGTCTGAAATCACACAAATACATTATCTTCAGTAAAGAAAATGTTAAAAGTGCGATAATAGCGACATCTCCATAACCAATCACAAACTAAAATTTGATAAAAAACCTCATGGCTTTGTAGGGTTATCTACTTGATTTACAGTTTTATAATGTATAATGTTTTACAGAGTCTTTGAAAATCTGGACAGATATCTTCCTTGTACTGATGAGGCGCAATACGCCGAAACCGGTCTACACGTGATATCCTTACGAATTTTAAAGTAAAATGGATAGTTCTATCTTGCAATTGAAGAAAAAGAGGAAATACAAACATTTCACAAATCATACGTCATTTAAAAACATCATATAATCGTTTTATGTTACAATTATTTCCCCTTAGTGAAATTCATGCCTGATACTCCACCGGCCACTCAACCAATTCAGTATGCCCCTGCTCCTCAGCCTCAGTCACCTCCAGCAGGAACAGACGTCGCAGGAGCAACTGCAGGGGCGCACCAAGCTGGCTAAAATATACTTTTTTAGGCTCTAACTCACTTTATGGTTGAATTCATTTTTTTCTTGTTTAATTGTAGCTGCAATCGATTTTCTTCTGCATATCATATAAATGCGTTTTTATGTTAAGGTTATGTATGTAGATGGAATTTATTATTTAATGTTCTGACTTTCTCTGTAAATAAACTAATAAAAATATTTGTAGTTTTATTATTTTTTTCGTTTTAGATGATAGATAATTGAATTTAGATCATAAATCCGTTAAAATTTTGTAAATATCTCATAAAGCACCCGAGATATAGCGTTTTTTCTCAAAAAACAAAACACGATCAACTTTTTTAAAAATTAAGATAGCGAGTTGCAGTTTATTTTAAATAATAGGTAATTGAATCTAGATCATAAATCCGTTTAAATTTTGCAAATATCTTAATAAACACCCGACATACAGCGATTTTTCTCAAAAAACAAAACACAATCAACTTTTTTAAAAATTAAGATAGCGAGTTGTTGTTTGTTTTACATGATAGATAATTGAATCTAGATCATAAGTCCGTTAAAATTTTGTAAATATATCATAAAACACCCGAGATACAGCGATTTTTCTCAAAAAACAAAACACGATCAACTTTTTTAAAAATTAAGATAGCGAGTTGCGGTTTGTTTTAAATGATAGACAATTAAATCTAGATCATAAATCCGTTAAAATTTTGTAAATATCTGAATAAACACCCGACATACAGCGATTTTTCTCAAAAAACAAAACAAGATCAACTTTTTTAAAAATTGAGATATCGAGTTGCGGTTTGTTTTAAATGATAGATAATTGAATCTAGATCATCAATCCGTTTAAATTTTGCAATTATCTTAATAAACACCCGACATATACAGATTTTTCTCAAAAAACAAAACACGATCAACTTTTTTTAAAATTAAGATAGCAATTTGCGGCTTTTTTTAATGTTAGATAATCTTATCTTGATCAAAAAATCCGTTTAAATGTTGCTGTAAGGGTCAAAAAAAAAGGTCTCATTTATTGGCCTCCCGCTGGGCCTCCTTATCCAGATTTTTATTATTTTATTTCCTTTTTTTTAAACTGTGATTATAAGAATATTTACCGTTGCTTATATATAGGTACATTAAAAATAATAAAAAAATTAGTATGTATGGAATTTCAATTGGTTTGAATCTGATTATGTAATTATATATCTCATCTCTCATCTACACTGTTTTCTTTTATTTTATTATCTTTCTATATTATGCAAAAAAATCTCTAGCCTACATTTAGTCGCCTCCGGGGAAGATTCGTAACATTATTAATGATAAAATGTATTGAAAAATACTTAATTAACACTTACAAATTTGTATTATCGAAATACATATCTACAAATTGGGGAAAACAAAAAATACATTTCAACTGTTAAACTTCGAAAGAATCGTTTATTGAAATATAATCTTCTTTCAACTAATTCGTAGAACCATAGCAGTAGTTTGGGTACCACATTTAGTCGAGTTCCTAGATACACATTTTATGTAGTGGGAATTTTATATTTAACAGGTAAAGTATATTCACAAATATAGTATCTCAATGTAAAAATCAACACCTGTAAAACTTAATAATCACTTTTAAATACACAGTAACAAGTTCGGCTAACTTAAACAGAAAATTATATGTTGATTTCATATAAATTTTTACCTCTTGTTTATTATTAATTGCTTTTTAATCTATAGAGAGTTGTACGATGATAAACTAACAGTTAAAAATCGGTCCTCGAAACGCAGTTTTTTACCAAAAAACATCGTTTCTTGATCTAAAAACGTTATTTTTTCAACATTTGTCAGATATTTTAACGTTTGTGACATATATTAGCCAAAAACGTCGTTTTTTCACCTAAAACGTTATTTCTTTAACATTTGTAAGCTTTTTTGGCGTTTATGACAGTTTTCTGACTTTTATGACAGTTTTTTTTGACGTCTGTAATAGTTTTTTCACATTTATGACAGTTGTTTTTTGAAGTTTCTGACATATATTCGTAAAAACGTCGTTTTTCACTGGAAAACGCAGTTTTTTACCTGAAAACATCGTTTCTTCATCTAAAAACGTTATTTTTTCAACATTTGTAAGATTTTTTTGACACGTTTGTGACATATATTCGCCAAAAACGTCGTTTTTTCACCTAAAAAGTTATTTTTTTAACATTTGTAAGATTTTTTGGCGTTTATGACAGTTTTCTGACTTTTATGACAGTTTTTTTGACGTATGTGATAGTTTTTTCACATTTATGACAATTTTTTTGAGGTTTCTTGACATATATTCGTAAAAAAAACGTCGCTTTTTACTGGAAAACGCAGTCTTTTACCTGAAAACATCGTTTCTTCATCTAAAAACGTTATTTTATCAACATTTGTAAGATTTTTTGACACCTTTGTGACATATATTCGCCATAAACGTCGTTTTTTAACCTAAAAACGTTGTTTTTTTAACATTTGTAAGATTTTTTGGCTTTTATGACAGTTTTCTGACTTTTATAACAGTTTTTTTTAACGTATGTGATAGTTTTTTCACATTTATGACAGTTTTTTTGAGGTTTCTGACATATATTCGTAAAAACGTCGTTTTTCACTGGAAAATGCAGTTTTTTACCTGAAAACATCGTTTCTTTATCTAAAGACGTTATTTTTTCAACATTTGTAAGATTTTTTGACACGTTTGTGACATATATTCGCCAAAAACGTCGTTTTTTCACCTAAAAAGTTATTTTTTTAACATTTGTAAGATTTTTTGGCGTTTATGACAGTTTTCTGACTTTTATGACAGTTTTTTTGACGTATGTGATAGTTTTTTCACATTTATGACAGTTTTTTTGAGGTTTCTGACATATATTCGTAAAAACGTCGTTTTTCACTGGAAAATGCAGTTTTTTACCTGAAAACATCGTTTCTTTATCTAAAGACGTTATTTTTTCAACATTTGTAAGATTTTTTGACACGTTTGTGACATATATTCGCCAAAAACGTCGTTTTTTCACCTAAAAAGTTATTTTTTTAACATTTGTAAGATTTTTTGGCGTTTATGACAGTTTTCTGACTTTTATGACAGTTTTTTTGACGTATGTGATAGTTTTTTCACATTTATGACAGTTTTTTTAAGGTTTCTGACATATATTCGTCAAAAAACGTCGTTTTTCACTGGAAAACGCAGTTTTTTACCTGAAAACATCGTTTCTTCATCTAAAAACGTTATTTTTTCAACATTTGTAAGATTTTTTGACTTTTGTGACATATATTCACCAAAAACGTCGTTTTTCACCTAAAAACGTTATTTTTTTAACATTTGTAAGATTTTTTGGCGTTTATGACAGTTTTCTGACTTTTATGACAGTTTTTTTTGACGTCTGTGATAGTTTTTTCAAATGTAGGACAATTTTTTTGAGGTTTCTGACATATATTCGTCAAAAAACGTCGTTTTTCACTGGAAAATGCAGTTTTTTACCAAAAAACATCGTTTCTTCATATAAAAACGTTATTTTTTCAACAATTGTGAGATTTTTTGACGTTTATGACAGTTTTTTGACATATATTTGCCAAAAAACGTCGTTATCTGACTTTTAGACAGTTTTTTTGACGTTTGTGATAGTTTTTTGACGTTTATGTAATTTTTCTGAGGTTTGTGACCTATATTTGTAAAAAAACGTAGATTTTTACTGGAAAACGCAGTTTTTTACCTAAAAACGTTGTTTTTTCACCTAAAAACATTATTTTTTTGACATTTGTAACGATTTTTTTGCGTTTATGACAGTTTTTTTGACGTCTGTGATAGTTTTTTCACATTTATGACAGTTTTTTTGAGGTTTCTGACATATATTCGTAAAAAAACGTCGTTTTTCACTGGAAAACGCAGTTTTTTATCAAAAAACATTGTTTCTTCATCTAAAAACGTTATTTTATCAACATTTGTAAGATTTTTTGACACTTTTGTGACACATATTCGCCAAAAATGTCGTTTTTTCACCTAAAACGTTATTTCTTTAACATTTGTAAGCTTTTTTGGCGTTTATGACAGTTTTCTGACTTTTATGACAGTTTTTTTTGACGTCTGTAATAGTTTTTTCACATTTATGACAGTTGTTTTTTGAAGTTTCTGACATATATTCGTAAAAACGTCGTTTTTTACTGGAAAATGCAGTTTTTTACCTGAAAACATCGTTTCTTTATCTAAAAACGTTATTTTTTCAACATTTGTAAGATTTTTTTGACGTTTTCGACATATATTCGCCAAAAACGTCGTTTTTTCACCTAAAAAGTTATTTTTTTAACATTTGTAAGATTTTTTGGCGTTTATGACAGTTTTCTGACTTTTATGACAGTTTTTTTGACGTATGTGATAGTTTTTTCACATTTATGACAGTTTTTTTGAGGTTTCTGACATATATTCGTAAAAAAAAACGTCGGTTTTCACTGGAAAACGCAGTTTTTTACCAAAAAACATTGTTTCTTCATCTAAAAACGTTATTTTTTCAACATTTGTAAGATTTTTTGACACGTTTGTGACATATATTCGCCAAAAACGTCGTTTTTCACCTAAAAACGTTATTTTTTTAACATTTGTAAGATTTTTTGGCGTTTATGACAGTTTTCTGACTTTTATGACAGTTTTTTTTGACGTCTGTGATAGTTTTTTCAAATGTAGGACAATTTTTTTGAGGTTTCTGACATATATTCGTCAAAAAACGTCGTTTTTCACTGGAAAATGCAGTTTTTTACCAAAAAACATCGTTTCTTCATATAAAAACGTTATTTTTTCAACAATTGTGAGATTTTTTGACGTTTATGACAGTTTTTTGACATATATTTGCCAAAAAACGTCGTTATCTGACTTTTAGACAGTTTTTTTGACGTTTGTGATAGTTTTTTGACGTTTATGTAATTTTTCTGAGGTTTGTGACCTATATTTGTAAAAAAACGTAGATTTTCACTGGAAAACGCAGTTTTTTACCTAAAAACGTTGTTTTTTCACCTAAAAACATTATTTTTTTGACATTTGTAACGATTTTTTTGCGTTTATGACAGTTTTTTTGACGTCTGTGATAGTTTTTTCACATTTATGACAGTTTTTTTGAGGTTTCTGACATATATTCGTAAAAAAACGTCGTTTTTCACTGGAAAACGCAGTTTTTTATCAAAAAACATTGTTTCTTCATCTAAAAACGTTATTTTCTCAACATTTGTAAGATTTTTTGACACTTTTGTGACACATATTCGCCAAAAATGTCGTTTTTTCACCTAAAACGTTATTTCTTTAACATTTGTAAGCTTTTTTGGCGTTTATGACAGTTTTCTGACTTTTATGACAGTTTTTTTTGACGTCTGTAATAGTTTTTTCACATTTATGACAGTTGTTTTTTGAAGTTTCTGACATATATTCGTAAAAACGGCGTTTTTCGCTGGAAAACGCAGTTTTTTACCTGAAAACATCGTTTCTTCATCTAAAAACGTTATTTTTTCAACATTTGTAAGATTTTTTTGACACGTTTGTGACATATATTCGCCAAAAACGTCGTTTTTTCACCTAAAAAGTTATTTTTTTAACATTTGTAAGATTTTTTGGCGTTTATGACAGTTTTCTGACTTTTATGACAGTTTTTTTGACGTATGTGATAGTTTTTTCACATTTATGACAATTTTTTTGAGGTTTCTGACATATATTCGTAAAAAAAACGTCGCTTTTTACTGGAAAACGCAGTCTTTTACCTGAAAACATCGTTTCTTCATCTAAAAACGTTATTTTATCAACATTTGTAAGATTTTTTGACACCTTTGTGACATATATTCGCCATAAACGTCGTTTTTTAACCTAAAAACGTTGTTTTTTTAACATTTGTAAGATTCTTTGGCTTTTATGACAGTTTTCTGACTTTTATAACAGTTTTTTTTAACGTATGTGATAGTTTTTTCACATTTATGACAGTTTTTTTGAGGTTTCTGACATATATTCGTAAAAAAAAACGTCGGTTTTCACTGGAAAACGCAGTTTTTTACCAAAAAACATTGTTTCTTCATCTAAAAACGTTATTTTATCAACATTTGTAAAAATTTTTGACGTTTGTGACATATATTCGCCAAAAACGTCGTTTTTTTACCTAAAACGTTAATTCTTTAACATTTGTAAGCTTTTTTGGCGTTTATGACAGTTTTCTGACTTTTATGACAGTTTTTTTTGACGTCTGTGATAGTTTTTTTACATGTATGACAGTTTTTTTGAGGTTTCTGACATATATTCGTCAAAAAACGTCGTTTTTCACTGGAAAACGCAGTTTTTTACCTGAAAACATCGTTTCTTCATCTAAAAACGTTATTTTTTCAACATTTGTAAGATTTTTTGACGTTTGTGACATATATTCGCCAAAAACGTCGTTTTTTAACCTAAAAACGTTGTTTTTTTAACATTTGTAAGATTTTTTGGCTTTTATGACAGTTTTCTGACTTTTATAACAGTTTTTTTTTGACGTATGTGATAGTTTTTTCACATTTATGACAGTTTTTTTGAGGTTTCTGACATATATTCGTAAAAACGTCGTTTTTCACTGGAAAATGCAGTTTTTTACCTGAAAACATCGTTTCTTTATCTAAAGACGTTATTTTTTCAACATTTGTAAGATTTTTTGACACGTTTGTGACATATATTCGCCAAAAACGTCGTTTTTTCACCTAAAAAGTTATTTTTTTAACATGTGTAAGATTTTTTGGCATTTATGACAGTTTTCTGACTTTAATGACAGTTTTTTTACGTCTGTGATAGTTTTTTCACATTTATGACAATTTTTTTGAGGTTTCTGACATATATTTGTAAAAAACGTCGTTTTTCACTGGAAAACGCAGTTTTTTACCTGAAAACATCGTTTCTTCATCTAAAAACGTTATTTTTTCAACATTTGTAAGATTTTTTGACTTTTGTGACATATATTCACCAAAAACGTCGTTTTTCACCTAAAAACGTTATTTTTTTAACATTTGTAAGATTTTTTGGCGTTTATGACAGTTTTCTGACTTTTATGACAGTTTTTTTTGACGTCTGTGATAGTTTTTTCAAATGTAGGACAATTTTTTTGAGGGTTCTGACATATATTCGTCAAAAAACGTCGTTTTTCACTGGAAAATGCAGTTTTTTACCAAAAAACATCGTTTCTTCATATAAAAACGTTATTTTTTCAACAATTGTGAGATTTTTTGACGTTTATGACAGTTTTTTTACATATATTTGCCAAAAAACGTCGTTATCTGACTTTTAGACAGTTTTTTTGACGTTTGTGATAGTTTTTTGACGTTTATGTAATTTTTCTGAGGTTTGTGACCTATATTTGTAAAAAAACGTAGATTTTCACTGGAAAACGCAGTTTGTTACCTAAAAACGTTGTTTTTTCACCTAAAAACATTATTTTTTTGACATTTGTAACGATTTTTTTGCGTTTATGACAGTTTTCTGACTTTTATGACAGTTTCTCTTTGACGTCTGTGATAGTTTCTTTACATTTATGACAGTTTTTTTGAGGTTTCTGACATATATTCGTAAAAACGTCGTTTTTCACTGGAAAATGCAGTTTTTTACCTGAAAACATCGTTTCTTTATCTAAAAACGTTATTTTTTCAACATTTGTAAGATTTTTTTGACGTTTTCGACATATATTCGCCAAAAACGTCGTTTTTTCACCTAAAACGTTATTTTTTTAACATTTGTAAGATTTTTTGGCGTTTATGACAGTTTTCTGACTTTTATGACAGTTTTTTTGACGTGTGTGATAGTTTTTATACATTTATGACAGTTTATGACAGTTTTTTTGAAGTTTCTGACATATAATCGTAAAAAAACGTCATTTTTCACTGGAAAACACAGTTTTTTACCTGAAAACGTCGTTTTTTCACGTACAAACATTATTTTTTTGGCGTTTATTAACTAAGATTAGTACGGCTGATTAGAAAAAAAGTGCGTCGTTTTTTCTATCACTACGCAGCGAAAGAACGTTTAAAATTAAAAAGTAAAGAAAGCAGTTTGGCCCCGCACTATCGTCATGGTACCACTCTACCTGTTTTACGCTTGGTACTGCCACGTCATCATGTCTCTTTCTTCTCCAGGTAAAAGACAAAAGCTTATCTCGTACTGACTAAATCAAATCACCTGCGAAGGCATTCTACCTGCATTCCTACCAACAAAGATGGCCGGGGCAAAGTGCTAAAGAATGCGTGCAAAGAGTAAATATCGCAGCAACTATTGAAATTACTGTTAGAGCGGTGATGTGCACTTGTTTCCGATCAGACGACTTGATAAATCGTTGAAAAATTTTATAAAAGTTCAAGAAACTCGATATTGTGAATGCATTTGACGTTTTGAATGGTGTTTGCTTGGAATGTGATTGAAAAAAACAACAATTTCGAGCGATTATTAAGTGAATTTTTTTTTTGTTATTTGGTGCCTTGGATTATGTGGGTTTTTGTGACTTGAAGTTTCGATTTTTGAATATTTGTGCGAGTTTTTAGATAAATTGTGATGTTTATGAAGGTTTTTCTTTACGTAAATGTGTAAATTTTTCTTTTGGGAGTTTGCCACTGAGCTAATATGAGTTTCGAAGGTGGTTTTCAGCGTGAAATATGTCGCACAGAGATTTTACAGAGGTAAGTAAAACGAAATTTATGCCTTTTTAAGCATTAAACTACATAAAATTTGCAAACCGACCTGCAATAAACCTTCTTTTAACCTTTTTGTATGCTTGTATTCATAAAAATAAGCAGGTACGTAGGTAATTTAAAACTGAATATTTAAAAAAACGACGTTTTCAGGTAAAAAACTGCGTTTTCCAGTGAAAAACGACGTTTTTTACGAAAAAATGTCAGAAACCTCAAAAAACTGTCATAAATGTGAAAAAACTATCACAAACGTCAGAAAAACTGTCATAAAAGTCAGAAAACTGTCATAAACGCTTAAAAAACTGCGTTTTACGGTGAAAAACGTCGTTTTTTACGAATATATGTCAGAAACCTCAAAAAACTGTCATAAATATGAAAAAACTATCACAAACGTCAAAAAAACGGTCATAAAAGTCAGATAACGACGTTTTTTGGCGAATATATGTCAAAAAACTGTCACAAACGTTAAAACATATTACAAATGTTGAAAAAATAACGTTTTTAGATGAATAAACGATGTTTTCAGGTAAAAAACTGCGTTTTCCAGTGAAAAACGACGTTTTTCACGAATATATTTTAGAAACCTTAAAAAATTGTCATAAATGTAAAAAGACTATCACAAACGTCATAAAAAACTGTCATAAAAGTCAGAAAACTGTCATAAATGTAAAAAAACTATCACAAACGTCAAAAAAACTGTCATAAAAGTCAGAAAACTGTCATAAATGTGAAAAAACTATCACAAACTTTAAAAAAACTGTCATAAAAGTCAGATAACGACGTTTTTTGGCGAATATATGTCAAAAAACTGTCACAAACGTCAAAATATCTTACAAATATTGAAAAAATAACGGTTTTAGATAAATAAACGATGTTTTCAGGTAAAAAACTGCGTTTCCAGTGAAAAACGACGTTTTTTACGAATATATGTCAGAAACCTCAAAAAACTGTCATAAATGTGAAAAAACTATCACAAACGTCAAAAAAACTGTCATAAAAGTCAGAAAACTGTCATAAACGCCTAAAAAACAGCGTTTTACAATGAAAAACGTCTTTTTACGAATATATGTCAGAAACCTCAAAAAAAGACAGTCATAAATGTGAAAAAACTATCACAAACGTCAAAAAAACTGTCATAAAAGTCAGAAAACTGTCATAAACGCCTAAAAAACTGCCTTTTACAGTGAAAAACGTCGTTTTTTACGAATATATGTCAGAAACCTTAAAAAAAACAGTTATAAATGTGAAAAAACTATCATAAACGTCAAAAAACTGTCATAAAAGTCAGATAACGACGTTTTTTGGCGAATATATGTCAAAAAACTGTCACAAACGTCAAAAAATCTTACAAATGTTGAAAAAATAACGTTTTTAGATGAATAAACGATGTTTTCAGGTAAAAAACTGCGTTTTCCAGTGAAAAACGACGTTTTTTACGAATATATGTCAGAAACCTCAAAAAACTGTAATAAATGTGAAAAAACTATCACAAACGTCAAAAAAAACTGTCATAAAAGTCAGAAAACTATCACAAACGCCTAAAAAACTGCCTTTTAGAGTGAAAAACGTCGTTTTTTACGAATATATGTCAGAAATCTCAAAAAACTGTCACAAATGTGAAAAAACTATCACAAACGTCAAAAAAACTGTCATAAAAGTCAGAAAACTGTCATAAACGCCTAAAAAACTG
This sequence comes from Altica lythri, assembly GCA_964028335.1. Lineage (NCBI taxonomy): Eukaryota > Metazoa > Arthropoda > Insecta > Coleoptera > Chrysomelidae > Altica > Altica lythri. The sequence goes on from OZ034809.1 coordinate 7,917,741, forward strand.
CCTTTTACAGTAAAAAATGTCGTTTTTTACGAATATATGTCAGAAACCTCAAAAAAACAGTCATAAATGTGAAAAAACTATCACAAACGTCAAAAAAACTGTCATAAAAGTCAGAAAACTGTCACAAACGCCTAAAAAACTGCGTTTTACAATGAAAAACGTCTTTTTACGAATATATGTCAGAAACCTCAAAAAAAGACAGTCATAAATGTGAAAAAACTATCACAAACGTCAAAAAAACTGTCATAAAAGTCAGAAAACTGTCATAAACGCCTAAAAAACTGCCTTTTACAGTGAAAAACGTCGTTTTTTACGAATATATGTCAGAAACCTTAAAAAAACAGTCATAAATGTGAAAAAACTATCATAAACGTCAAAAAACTGTCATAAAAGTCAGATAACGACGTTTTTTGGCGAATATATGTCAAAAAACTGTCACAAACGTCAGAAAAATCTTACAAATGTTGAAAAAATATCGTTTTTAGATGAATAAACGATGTTTTCAGGTAAAAAACTGCGTTTCCAGTGAAAAACGACGTTTTTTACGAATATATGTCAGAAACCTCAAAAAAACTGTCATAAATGTGAAAAAACTATCACAAACGTCAAAAAAACTGTCATAAAAGTCAGAAAACTGTCATAAACGCCTAAAAAACAGCGTTTTACAGTAAAAAACGTCGTTTTTTACGAATATATGTCAAAAACCTCAAAAAAAGAGTCATAAATGTAAAAAAACTATCACAAACGTCAAAAAAACTGTCATAAAAGTCAGAAAACTGTCATAAACGCCTAAAAAACAGCGTTTTACAATGAAAAACGTCTTTTTACGAATATATGTCAGAAACCTCAAAAAAAGACAGTCATAAATGTGAAAAAACTATCACAAACGTCAAAAAAACTGTCATAAAAGTCAGAAAACTGTCATAAACGCCTAAAAAACTGCCTTTTACAGTGAAAAACGTCGTTTTTTACGAATATATGTCAGAAACCTTAAAAAAAACAGTTATAAATGTGAAAAAACTATCATAAACGTCAAAAAACTGTCATAAAAGTCAGATAACGACGTTTTTTGGCGAATATATGTCAAAAAACTGTCACAAACGTCAAAAAATCTTACAAATGTTGAAAAAATAACGTTTTTAGATGAATAAACGATGTTTTCAGGTAAAAAACTGCGTTTTCCAGTGAAAAACGACGTTTTTTACGAATATATGTCAGAAACCTCAAAAAACTGTAATAAATGTGAAAAAACTATCACAAACGTCAAAAAAAACTGTCATAAAAGTCAGAAAACTATCACAAACGCCTAAAAAACTGCCTTTTAGAGTGAAAAACGTCGTTTTTTACGAATATATGTCAGAAATCTCAAAAAACTGTCACAAATGTGAAAAAACTATCATAAACGTCAAAAAAACTGTCATAAAAGTCAGAAAACTGTCATAAACGCCTAAAAAACTGCCTTTTACAGTAAAAAATGTCGTTTTTTACGAATATATGTCAGAAACCTCAAAAAAACAGTCATAAATGTGAAAAAACTATCACAAACGTCAAAAAAACTGTCATAAAAGTCAGAAAACTGTCACAAACGCCTAAAAAACTGCGTTTTACAATGAAAAACGTCTTTTTACGAATATATGTCAGAAACCTCAAAAAAAGACAGTCATAAATGTGAAAAAACTATCACAAACGTCAAAAAAACTGTCATAAAAGTCAGAAAACTGTCATAAACGCCTAAAAAACTGCCTTTTACAGTGAAAAACGTCGTTTTTTACGAATATATGTCAGAAACCTTAAAAAAACAGTCATAAATGTGAAAAAACTATCATAAACGTCAAAAAACTGTCATAAAAGTCAGATAACGACGTTTTTTGGCGAATATATGTCAAAAAACTGTCACAAACGTCAGAAAAATCTTACAAATGTTGAAAAAATATCGTTTTTAGATGAATAAACGATGTTTTCAGGTAAAAAACTGCGTTTCCAGTGAAAAACGACGTTTTTTACGAATATATGTCAGAAACCTCAAAAAACTGTCATAAATGTGAAAAAACTATCATAAACGTCAAAAAAAACTGTCATAAAAGTCAGAAAACTATCATAAACGCCTAAAAAACTGCCTTTTAGAGTGAAAAACGTCGTTTTTTACGAATATATGTCAGAAATCTCAAAAAACTGTCACAAATGTGAAAAAACTATCACAAACGTCAAAAAAACTGTCATCAAAGACAGAAAACTGTCATAAACGCCTAAAAAACTGCCTTTTACAGTGAAAAACATCGTTTTTTACGAATATATGTCAGAAACCTCAAAAAACTGTCATAAATGTGAAAAAACTATCATAAACGTCAAAAAAACTGTCATAAAAGTCAGAAAACTATCATAAACGCCTAAAAAACTGCCTTTTAGAGTGAAAAACGTCGTTTTTTACGAATATATGTCAGAAACCTCAAAAAACTGTCATAAATGTGAAAAAACTATCATAAACGTCAAAAAAACTGTCATAAAAGTCAGATAACGACGTTTTTTGGCGAATATATGTCAAAAAACTGTCACCAACGTCAAAAAATCTTACAAATGTTGAAAAAATAACGTTTTTAGATGAATAAACGATGTTTTCAGGTAAAAAACTGCGTTTTCCAGTGAAAAACGACGTTTTTTACCAATATATGTCAGAAACCTCAAAAAAACTGTCATAAATGTGAAAAAACTATCACAAACGTAAAAAAAACTCATAAAAGTCAGAAACTTGTCATAAACACCAAAAAATCTTACAAATGTTAAAAAAATACCGTTTTTAGGTGAAAAAACGACGTTTTTGGCGAATATATGTCGAAAACGTCAAAAAAATCTTACAAATGTTGAATAACTAACGTTTTCAGATAAAAAACGATGCTTTCAAGTGAAAAAATGACGTTTTTTACGAATATATGTCAAAAAACTGTCATAAATGTCAAAGAAACTGTCACAAACGTCGATTCGGCCTTTGGAATCATATGTATTTAAACGAGTAATTCCTACTTAAAATCTAAAAAAACCTAAAAAATGACAAAACCAGAAAAATTAAACATAATGTGGCGCTTTTGATATACAATTTTTTAGTTCTATGACGCTAGCGTAAGGTGGCGCTTCTGACATATAATTCAAGTACTATGACGTCACCGTAAGGTAGCACATTTGGTGTCATAGAAATGTGACAAAAAGAAAATTTGAAAACAATAAAAAAATGATAAAAGAACGAAGTTCTCTGGGTCAGCTAGTTTGATATAAATACAGGATTTTTAGTTTTTTTTTCTTTTGAGAATATAACCTTAACAGATAACGATCTTTAAATCGTTATAGTTAACAACATTCGTTAAAAGAATGTTCGTGTTAAACGATGTAGAAACAGTTATGATTTAATAATTTTCTCAATAATAACATTTCTTGTGATTATTCCCATACTGATGATGACCTATACTTATATTTTAAGGCACGACTCCTTCCGCACAGGAAGTTGCGGTCAGACTCCACTGAAGAATAAGGTATTATTATCTACCTACTCAAGATAGTACCTTTATAAACAAGAAACTTATATAAATTAGAAAGAGGGTTTAGTGTTAAAGCGGCCTCTTTGAAGATGTAAAGAGAGATTGTATTTTATAATAAGATATAGTGAGATTTTTTTTTTTAAACAACACCGACAGAAAATAGTTTTTTTTTTTGAAGAATATAACTAGAAATCTTCCTATAGGGATAGTATGTGGAGGGAATCGATAAAAGTGATACCACTCTTACAGGCAGACACGGATGCCGTCGCACCAAGATTTGTCTTTGACAAACCCTACAAAATATTAACAAACAAGACAGCAGACCCCAACGTAGTGAACGCTCTGAGCGTATATACGGATGGATCAAAAACAAAGCAAGGTGTGGGATGTGAAATTTACTATAGATCCTTAAGCCTAAAAACATAATGCCTTGTCAAGTGTGGTTCAGTCAGAACTCACAGGCATAACCATAGCTGCAAAAGAATTAATCAATAGGAACATCACAGGCAGGAATATAAATATATACACAGACTGCCGACAAGCACTACTGACCTTGAATAGACCACGTTTCACTTCAAGTTTAGTACTAGAATGTCACCAAATCTCTAACTGAGGCCAGCCAGAATAACGTGGTCACTCTCAGCTGGGTCAAAGGACATGGGAACTCTAAAGGCAACCGCATTGCGAACAATTTAGCAGGGAGGGCTGCGGGCTACAAATATGTTAGCCCTCGGCCATCTACCAAGCTAACATTGTTCGCAGTCGTGGACCTTATCAAACAGCACTCTCACCAAAAATTTATACAGTGCTGGGATGAAACTACGAACTGTAGACTGGCCAGAGAGTTATTACCTCACCCTGGCGACGAAACAGCAAAAAAATTTAAGGCATTGACCAGACAAAATCTCCGAACAGCTGTGGGAATCTTGACAGGGCACTGCCAATTGCGACAACATCTCTTTAGGATAAAATTAACAGAATCGCCGCTATGCAGAGGCTGCGAACAAGAAGAGGAAACAGTAGAACACATTATGTATGACTGCTCTGCTTTTTCTGAAATCAGAAGATCCGTGTTGGGCAAGTATTGGCTTACACCAGCCGATGTCAGGGAGATCCCCCTCGGGAGCCTCATCACCTATTTTAAATCACTAGGCCTGGTGACAGCCTGAGGTGAGGATATCCCTACATACGGGAGGATGCACAATGGGTCATATGTGGCCTCACTGCTGGCTGAGCACTAGCTCGCCCCTCCCAAATTTCCAGATCCAGGAAAAGAACTAAAAATCTATATCTACTCTAAAAGCTAACTCAATTTAAGTTAATTTCAATTTTAAATTTAATTTTAGGTTGAACCTGAAGGCACCACAGAATTACCAGCTGCCAGTAAATCTTTATTCCTCGAAAAGGTAAGTATTATTGATCAAACTAACCCTTTATTTCAACTTACAGGTCTGTAAATATCAGAACTAAAAACTAGAGTATGCTATTCCGATGTACTAAATACGGAATTGTGATATCAAGTCAGGTATTCAAGATATCCTAACCTAAAACTGCAAAAAATGCTAATTTTCCCATAAATCTATAACACCTAGACTGAGCGTTCCGACTTAAGTACGTTCTCCTGGTGGGAAAGAGAAAAATTATCAGAGAAGTGTTTGCTTCTCTTTTTAATCATCTGTGCAGAAAACAAAGAACATGCCTCATTTACTACACCAATATCACGTGGTTGGTAGACTCTACCTGTTAGAAAGAGGAGCAAATACTGCTCCGGCCTTTTCTCTCTTACTGGGAGAACAAGCATAAATCGGAACGCGCAGAGAGAGAAAAAAGTTCGGAGAAGTGTTAACTTCTCTTTCTAATCGCTTGTGTAAAAACCAAAACCAATACCTCGTAGTAAGCTCCACCTATTAGCAAGAGAAGCAAACAGTACTTTGGAACAGAATATTCTAGTTTCTGGTTCGGATTCCACTTTTTCTCCTTCTTCTTCTATCTTCTTATTGTCTCATAATTAACCCTTTCAATCGCTTTAATTTTACTTTTTATTTTCTTTTGAAATCTTTGTTTCCTTCTTTTGCTTACCTATACTTGCCACCAATTACTCTTCCTATTTTTATTGATACTATAATCTTACAGCTTGTTTTAATTAGCTTTGCTTCTTTGGTTTGATCTAAGAATTATTTAATTAATCTAGGTTCGCCAATCAAACGCTGCTTGCCAAAGTGGCGATTTTTCCACTGCTGTGGCGCTGTACACCGACGCCCTTCAGTTAGACCCTACCAACCATATACTCTATTCCAATCGATCAGCTGCAAAATTGAAGCAAGGTCTATTTGCTCAAGCTCTCCAAGATGCAGTTACTGCTAGAGATTTGTGTCCGACTTGGCCAAAGGCTTACTATAGGTAAAACTCTTGGTATTTTAATTAGGGAGATTCTAAAATGTTTCTTATAGGCAAGGTGTGGCACTGCAATGTCTGGGAAGACATGGAGATGCCTTGGCAGCTTTTAGTCAAGGTTTGGCACAGGATCCCACATCTCAACAATTACTATCAGGTCTGGTTGAGGCATCGATTAAATCCCCACTCAGACACCGGTTGGAACCCATCTTGGAACAACTTGAAGTCATGAAATTGGATCAAAGTCCCTTTGTACTTATTTCTGTTATTGGACAAGTAAATAAGAAATAGTTTTATATGTTCAAATTATAATTTTTTTGTATTTTAGGAACTTCTTGGTGCAGGTTTGTATCACGCAGCTGTAACAGTATTGGAATCAGCTCTTAGAATCGGATCTTGCTCTCTTAAATTAAGAGGATCTGTATTTAGTGCTTTAAGTTCAGCCCATTGGGCTTTAAATCAATTAGATCATGCTATTGGGTAAGCTAAATTTTATAGTTATACTCTTAAATTTATTCATTTAATTTTATTTAGTTATATGCAGCAAGATTTAGCTATAGCAAAAAGTTTAGGTGATACAGCAGGAGAATGTAGAGCTCATGGTAATTTGGGTTCTGCATATTTTAGTCAAGGATCTTACAAAGAAGCATTAACTGCTCATAGATATCAATTAGTTTTGGCTATGAAATGTAAAGTAAGTTCAAAATAGACTTATAAACCAATGGAAATGTGCTGATTTTATATATTTTAAGGACACTCAAGCTGCTGCTGCAGCTCTTACATCTTTAGGACATGTTTATACAGCTATTGGTGACTATCCAAATGCTTTAGCATCACATAAACAATGTGTACAACTTGTTAAACAAATGGGTGACAAACTTCAAGAAGCTAGAGAGATAGGAAATGTAGGAGCTGTGTATTTAGCTATGGGAGATTTTGATTCAGCTGTAGATTGTCATACGCAACATCTAAGGATTGCTAGAAGACTTGGAAATCAGGTGACAAAAATTATATAGCAAAAACAGAATACACTCTTGGCTGATTCGATAGTGGTTCCAATCTTCTTCTTGTAACTCACGGATCACTTCCTCGATAGCTTATCATTTACCTGCGAAGACATTGATGACATCTCCGTTGAAAGCGTGGTTGTGCTACTTGTTCTTCACTTCCACTCATCTGGACACTTTAAGGGCTAAAATTGGTATATCAGTAGACATATTGTACAATTTCTTATCCGTTTGCTTAGACAATGTGGACATCTTGGTGGAAAGCGTGGACATCTGTTCATTTTTCTCTTCTATCTGATTGAACATCTAGATGTACAGCTTCGATACCTTATCAATCACCTGCGAAGACAGTGATGACATCTCTTCATCTGATTGGATAGAGGGTTGAAAGAGTGATGATCTTCTTACTAATTTTCTTATTCCTTTGATTAGATATTTTGGTGGAAAGAGTGGCTATCTTCTCATTTAATTTTTTATCCATCTGATTGTATATCTCGATGGACAGCTTGGTATCTGATTGGATATCTCGATGGAAAGAATGTTCATATTTTTATTTAACTTCTTATTCATCTAATTGGATATCTCGAGGAAAATCGTGGTCTTCTTTGGATCAATCTCTGATTCAAATAGTATTCGTGTCTTGCGTCTAGTCAACTCCAGTTCTTCTAACTCTTCTCTGGGCAATCTTTGATAATCTTCAAACAGTTCTCGATCAGTCGATGACATTTATAGTTGGATTGAGTTGTCTAAACTTCGTATGCTGTAGGTGTACATTCTAAATATGTTCCTGGAACATCATAACATATCCTCTTTTTGACAATTTTCCTTGACTTTCCATCATCAATTTCATTTACCAAATTCTGAATAAGCATGAAAAATATTTGTTTAAGGTTGAAGAAGCAAGAGCGTATAGCAATTTAGGCTCCAGTCACCACTATAAACGTAATTTTGCACAAGCAATAGTATATCACGAAAAAGTACTCAGATTAGCTCAGAATATTGGAGATAAGTAAGGATATTATCAGACCAAGAAAAGTCAACTTTTTAAACATTTTTTTATTAATAGATCAGTGGAATCTAGGGCGTATGCAGGTCTAGGACATGCAGCTAGATGTGCTGGTGACTACGTACAATCCAAACAATGGCATGAAAGACAATTAGATGTAGCTTTAGCTACCAGAGATAAAGTTGGAGAAGGAAGAGCCTGTTCCAATTTGGGTATCGTCTATCAACTTTTAGGTACGATATTTTTATTGAAGTAGTTACAGAATTCGTAAGTTAACTCCCTCCCTTTAGACCTGCAGAAGTGAGTTAGGGATTTTTGTTATTGGTTTTAACTTTTTGATTTCCAGGAGAATATGATGCTGCCTTAAAACTTCACCAAGCCCATTTGGCTATAGCACGAAATCTTCAGGATAGAGCTGGAATGGGAAGAGCCTATGGTAATATTGGTAATGCTTACTCTGCAGCAGGTTTTTATGAATCTGCTATCAAGTACCATAAACAAGAATTAACCATCAGTAAAGAGGTGCATGATAGAAGTTCAGAAGCAAGTACTCATGGTAATCTAGCAGTTGCGTATCAAGCTTTGGGAGCCCATGATATGGCGTTGTTACATTATAGAGCACATTTAGGTATATATAATTCAAAATTTTTTTGTAGATATATAGATAGATTGGGTTGACTGTTGGTCTGTACCACTGCGATCTTTACAGATATCTTGTGAACAACTATCATCCCTTTGATAGGGTTAGAGCAGCTTGTCTAACCTTGCACTCCTAATCAGATCTAATAGCCTTGATAGTAGCCTTTCCCAATTCCCATCATGTCTGCCTTTGACTCCTAACATTGGCCTGATGACCAACCAGAGGGTCAATGGGATTCAGGCCACAGATTTGTCTACACCTACCAAATGCGATTGTAGCTTTAAGTATGACCTTTTGGATGAGCTGCTTCCATGATATCTTTGTAGATCATTATTAATATATTCTCTTTCAGCAATCGCACGTGAATTAAAAGATGCAGCAGGTGAAGCTTGTGCTTTATTAAACTTAGCCAATTGTTTGAGTTCCCGTTCTGAATTTACCGAAGCAATTCCATTCTACGAACAGTATCTTATGATTTCACAAGAATTATCTGACGTTGAAGGAGAAGCTAAAGCTTGCCATTTTTTAGGTAGATTATAATTTACTCTCTTATACCTCCAATCATTATATTATTATTACTAACTATTATAGGTTACGCTCATTACTGCATTGGTCACTATAAAGAAGCAGTACGTTATTACGATCAAGATTTAGCTTTAGCTAAAGATTTACAAGATAAAATGAACATGGGGAGAGCTTATTGTAATCTTGGTTTGGCACATTTAGCTCTTGGACAATTAGATACATCATTGGAGTGCCAAAAGTATTTTTTAGCCATCGCTCACATGACCAACAATCCAGCAGGAAAATTTAGAGCTCTTGGAAATATAGGTGATGTTCTTATAAAGATAGGAGAACCTGAAGAAGCTGTTAAAATGTATCTTAGACAGTTAGCTTTGGCTAGGAGTAATAGAGATAGAAGTATGGAAGCTGCTGCTTGTGGAGCTTTAGGTACTGCTCATAGACTTATAAAGAAGTTTGATAAAGCTTTAGGTAAGTTAAAAATGAAATAATTGAACTAAATTTAGGATTTAGGAAGTTTACAACTTTCTTACAAGCCTGCAGACAGTTGTTTTATCTTAGAACCTGGAAAGTGGGTAGAGGTGTACTGGCCTATCTATAGCAGCACTTGGTCCACGTTTGTTCACATCTTGAAGAGATTTTGTGGTAGTTCACATTTCCACAAGAATGTTGTGTCCTCACCATAAGAAATTTACAACTTTTTTACAAGTCTACAGACAGCTGTTTCATCTCAGAACCTGGAAAGTAGTTAGAGGTGAACTGCCTTATCTATAGCAGCACTTAGTTCATATTTGTGGATATCCTAAAGAGATTTTTTCATAGTTTGTGACTATTTGTGACTTGCATTCCTCTTTAACCAAAGTGAACTTGGGGGAGATAAGTCCCAAGCTCTATGGTTCAACTTTTTTCTTGAAGCTAGCTGGCTGTTAAGCATTGGCGTCATTATGTAAATGATTTGTAACATATTTTTTTCTTAGGTTACCATACTCAAGAATTAACTCTTCGTCAAGAAATATTAGAACTACCAGGAGAATGTCGAGCACATGGGCATTTAGGCGCTGTACATATGTCTTTAGGAAATTATACTCATGCTGTTAAGTGTTATCAAGAACAATTAGAAAGAGCCCAAGAACTGCAGGATTGTGCAGTGGAAGCTCAAGCTTATGGAAACTTAGGAATCGCAAGGTATGATAAAAAAAACTTTAATTCCAATTAGATTTTTTTGATTGGTATAATCTCTTATTAGATTAAATATGGGTCATTACGAAGATGCAATTGGTTATTTTGAACAACAATTAGCAACTCTAGAACGTTTATGTTCAATAACAGCTCAGTTAGATAAAGGACGAGCTTTTGGAAGTTTAGGAGACTGTTATGATGCTTTAGGTGATCCTGAAGAAGCTGTAAAATGTCATGAGCAATACCTTGCTATTTCTCTTAAGTTAAAAAGTACAAGAGACCAAGAAAGAGCCTATAGAGGATTAGGTATTTATAAAAACAATTATTAGTACCATACTATAATAATAATAATATTTTGTATTAGGGCAATCTCAAAGATCATTAGGCAACCTCCAACAAGCTTTAGTTTGTTTAGAGAAAAGACTTGTAGTTTCACATGAACTTGGTAATTTAGAAGCTAAAGCTTCAGCTTATGGAGATCTTGGACAATTACATGCTACCTTAGGAAATTTGGAACAAGCAGTTTCATGTCTGGAACACCAAAGAAATATCGCTTTGGAATTAAGTATGTGTATTATTACAATTTTTTAGAACTAATCTAAATGTCTTATTCGAAGAGAAACGAAGAAACCCGGAGAAACCAACTTTTCGGTAAATAATCAGCAACAAATAAAATTGGTTCTCTTTCTTTTTCTTTGAGTAAGACAGTTCCCACATTTCTTTGTACTGATATTGAACAAAAAGAAACCAATAGATGGCGCACACTTTATATTCTATTGTATTTTAACAGATGATAAAGTGATGGAATCAGATGCTATCTGTGGTTTGGGTACAGTTTGTTACCAAATGAGTGAATTCTCTACAGCTCTTCGATACCATATGAGTGAGTTAGAGTTAACACAGCAGTTAGAAATGCCAATTTTACAAAGTAGAGCTTGTGGAAATCTAGGTAAGTAAAATAATTAACCTGAAATTTGTGATTGCATATTTTGTTTTTCAAAAAAGGTGCGGTGTATGAAGCAATGGGAAATTTAGATGAAGCTGTAAAATACCAACAGCAACATTTATCAATAGCAACATCAACTAATGATCAATTAGCAAAAACTGTAGCTTACAGTGCTCTTGGTCGAGTTCATCAACTTTTAGGAAACAGAACGCAAGCTATAAATTATCTAACTCAAGGTTTAACTATTGCTGAATCATTAGGACGAAGAGACGAAGAAGTAAGAAGTTAGATGTAACAAATTACCATTTTTAATCGTTTAAATTTCAGGCCAAAATACGGAATAGATTAGGACTTGCACTTTGGGCGAATGGTGATTTAGAAGGTGCTCAAAAACAGTTAGAAATCACCACTCATTTATTGGAAACGATCAGAAGAGAAACTAAAAGTTCACAAGATTATAAATTATCTCTGTTTGAATTACAGTCATCAAGTTATCAAGTTTTACAGAGGGTGTTGGTGTGTAAGTATTATTATACCAGATGTCTTCTCCAATTTTCTGCTTTATTTTGTTATGTCCTAATCTAAAAAATGTTGTTCAAGTTTTCTTGCAGTCTGTAGAAGCGCATCTTTGGCTTCCCCTTCAAGATTATATGAATTGGAGGAAAGTCTAACAAGACTTTCATTGCAGCTGTTGGAGTGCCTCTCAGAGCTCCAATTATGCCAAGGCAAGAAAGTTTTTGGACCTTATCTAGCCTGTTATATCTTTGGCCGCCTTTCTAAAGTGCGTTTGGCCACCATTAAAGTGGTTATCACCCTCTTGGTTACACATTCATGATCGTGGCTGGAGGTTTTTTGAGTCTTATATCGCCACAAGGTACTTAACCTCTGCCACCACTTGTATGTTTGTGTCATCAAGGCTTAGAGAACCTGCGCCTTCTAAGTTTCTTCTTCTGGTAAATGTTACAGCCTTAGACTTAGAGGGTTGATGTTAAGCTTTACAATCAAGGTCCATTCCGTGACTACATTAAGAGTCTGGTGCATTCTCTTGTCGTAGTATTAAATTTGATGAAATCTAGGATGACCAGGTCGTGCGAAGAACCCACCACATTGTGTCTTCCATTCTTGTCTCTCCATCAGCTCGTCCATACCATATTCCACCGAAAAGGAGATAAAACTTGCATTGCAGCTGTTGGAGTGCCTCTCAAAGCTCCAATAATGACAAGGCAAGAAAGTATTTGAAGTTTACCTAGCTTGATGATGGCAAATATTTGTTATATTTTTGGCCACCATACCAAGGTATTTAACCTCTTCACCACTTTTATGTTTGTGTCATCAAGGCTTAGAGAACCTGTCCCTTCTACGCTTCTTCTTCTGGTAAATGTTACAGCCTTAGAGGGTTGATGTTAAGCCCTACAATTAAGGTCCATTCCGTGATTACATTAAGAGTCTGGTGCATTCTATCGTGTTGTAGTATTAAATTTGATGAAGTCTAGGATGACCAGGTCGTCCGAAGAACCCACCACATTGTGTCTTTCATTCTTAAGTCTCACCATCAGCTCATCCATTACCAGATTCCACCAAAGAGAAGATAAAACTTGCATTGCAGCTGTTGGAGTGCGTCTCAGAGCTCCAGTTATGGCAAGGCAAGAAAGTCTTTGGACCTTACCTAGCTTGATGATGGCAATTATTTGTTATATTTTTGGCCAACATACCAAAGTGCAATTGGCCACCATTAAAGTGGTTAATGCCCTCTCCCACCACTTGTATGATTGTCATCAAGGCTTAGAGCACCTGTGCCTTCTAAGTTTCTTCTTCTGGTGAATGTTACAGCCTTAGACTTTAGATGTTGATGTTAAGCTCTACAATCAAGGTCCATCCAAGAGTCTGGTGCATTCTATATCTTGTTGTAGTATTAAATTTGATGTAATCTACGATGACCAGGTCGTCCGAAGAGCCCACCACATTATGTCTTGCATTCTTACGTCTCACCATTAGCTCGTCCATTACCAGATTCCACCGAAGAGGTGATAAAACTTCTCCTGATGGAATCATTTGTTACCTGTGCTCTTAACAATTTTGAGTGTATAAAATGACTTTTTAGCAAACGGGTCTTCTGCTTTGTTTTCCAAAACATACTCTACCCTTCTTACAAGATGATGTAGAGCTGCGTTTGTAGGTAATCCTGCTCTATAGGTCTTGGTGAATTAGATTTTCAGCCAAAATACATCACCTATCCATCAGTTTTTATTACCTTTGGAGGATCTTCAATATCCTTTCAAATTCTGTAGATTTGCATTTTCTGATTAAATTTTTTACAGGTTTAAACAGACATGAACAAGCTCTTCTTATGGCAGAGAGAGGAAGAAATAGAGCGTTTGTAGACTTACTTTTAGAACGTCAAGGATTAAATGAATCGAAAACGAAATCAAAGACAAGTAGACTAGAAGACTTTGGTATGAATAATTTAGATCATATTAAAGACATAGTTAACAGACAAAGAGCATCGGTATTATACTACAGTATTGCTGCTGGATTTTTATATTCATGGTTGATTGTACCAACAAAAGGTAATGAAAACTTTTATCTATATATAAAACTTAACTAACTTTTGCTTTATTCTAGGTGTTGTTAAATTCCATTACGTATCATTAATCGAATCTGCAGATAATTCTGTATGTGATAACGCTGATCCAGTACCATGTGGTACTGGTCTATTAGAAAAGTTGGTAAATTCTGTTAGAGATAGTCTTGGTTTGGAAACTTCTTCATGTCCAACTATAGCTGAAGATCATGTTGATGATACTTTATCAGAAAGAACAGGATTTCTTAGGATGGTAAATCGACAACACCTTATGAATTCGAGTAACTATTCATTAAGTTCTTTGTTTTCACTGGGAAGTGTTGGAGGTTCAGTTGCTTCATTACAAGGTAGGAAATTAAATAAAACTATTTACTCATTTTTTTATAATTTTTTCTTTAGGAAGCACCAGATCCAGCGCTAGTACTCAAGGTTCCACAAGATTAGGAATTCGTCAAAGTTGGAAAGGACCCAGTTGCTTACACACTCTGTACACAATGCTTCTACAACCATTCGAAGAACACCTCAGTTCTAAAGGTTACCCTAATAAACTTAACCTATCATTAACACTAACTATATTCTTCTATAGGTTCTTCTCCAGAAGATGGTACCAATAGAAGAGAATTAATACTGGTATTAGAAGGAGATTTATACTTAGTACCATTCCCTCTTCTACGTTCAGCTAGTGAAAATTCAGAATATTTATGCGAAAGATTTTCTCTATTTGTAGTACCAAATTTAAGTACCCTACGATCAGGACGGTTACGAAAACAAGATGAAACTGTAAGTAATGTAAACAAATCTACAAAACGTTTGGTTCTATCAATTTCTTTTTAGGTTCGAAGCCTTGTTGTTGGAAATCCCATGTTACCTTCTGCAGTAACGGATCATTGGGGTTGGAAAGATATACCACAATCTGAACAAGAAGCTACCATGGTATCAGAATTATTACAAACACCAGCCTTAATTGGTTCTTTGGCTACGAAAGAACAAGTTTTAACTCAAATTCAAGAAGCTGAATGTATTCATTTTGCCACACATGTGTCATGGAAATTGTCTTCTTTAGTATTGAGCCCAGGAGAAGTAAGTATCTGTCTAATCTTCATCTCCTTACTTCCATTCTCTTTAGAACCTTTTCCACACATCTATCCACCTCTCTCTTCAATGACCCTCTCACTATGTCGATGGTACATCCTTGCAGCCCGTCACGACTCAAAGAGCCACCTGCTTTTCATAACACGGATGAGGAAGAAATAGCAGCCATTACTTGCTGATCTTCGGCCCCTTACTTTTTCAGCAATATCATTCTTATTATTGATATGAGCCCTAAGATATTCAGATCATGTGTTGCACCTTTTAAAGCTACATAACTTTCCTCACGAGCTCTGAGTAACCTTGCTACAATATCAATGTCATCAGCAAACCCAAGATTCTTTACCTGATTGAATATCGTTCCTCCTGAGTTAGTTGGCATCTGTCGCATTTACTTCTCAAGGGAAGTGCAAATGTTGATCATGTCCAATTTGGGTCCTTGGCGAAGGTTTCTGTGGTTCCCTTCGTCCTTGCTAAATGGAAGAGCTCCACGACGGAGGAGACACGCCACAGCGTCAATCTCCCAACCTCACATTTCACCAAGTGGCTTACACCTCCACACAACACTCACACCAAAAGAAAAAGACTCTTTAGGGACGTTCGAGCTCCATGGATGGCAAGAAGATGCAATAACAGCAGAAGAAGCTATCCAACTTGTACAAATGGAGAAGTTTGTGAGAGCGGGGTAGACGACTGATACTAACACCATCCAAACACTCCTATCTACTTCCTGAAAAGGACACAAGTCCTACAACAGGGTTCTCAAATCCAACTTGCTTTTATCTACCCATCAACCTCTTGTCTTGTGTTGGTTCTATTTTTACTATATAACGTTTTCTTATATCTACAGGTACTAGATCAGACTCAATCTAAACGATTATACATGACCGATAATATTGAAGAAGAAGAAAATAATGAATTATCAGTTTCTGCAGAACTACCACCTCTTTCCGAATTCCTCTTAAGTGCTGCAGATATTTTATCTTTAAAACTCTCAGCCAGATTGGTAGTGGTAAGTATTCTTATAAAATCAACTCATAGATAATCAATTTTAAATGTGTAATACCATTTTTTAGATAAGTTCTTCACATACCAGAGAACCTCAAGGTTGGGCAACTTCTGATGGACTCGTAGCCTTAGTCAGATCACTACTTGCAGCAGGAGCTCAAGCAGTTCTTGTATCCTTATGGCCAGTTCCTGATACAGCTACAAAAATTCTATTAAGAGCTTTTTATTCTGCTCTATTACAAGGAACTAGAGCTGCACGAGCACTAGTTGAAGCAATGCAAACTGTACAACACACCAAACATTTTGCTCATCCTGCTAATTGGGCTGGTTTTGTTTTAATTGGTTCCAATATCAAACTATCTAATAAAGTAGCTCTAATGGGACAAGCTTTATGTGAGCTTTTACATTATCCTGATAAATGCAGAGATGCTTTAAGAGTAACTCTTCATTTGGTTGAGAAAAGTTTACAAAGGATCCATCGGGGACAGAAGAATGCGATGTATACCACTCAGAAGTCCATTGAAAATAAGGTAAGTTTAAAAATCTGAAAAGTTCTAGAGGAGAGAGAGATTTAAGCCTGTTCTCCAAGTACGAAAGAAAAAAAAGATCGGAGCAATGTTTCTTTAGAAAGAGAAGCAAACACTGCTCCGGCTTTTTTCTCTCTTTTGTACTTGGAGAACAGGCTTCAATCAAAACGCGCAGAAAGAGAAAAAGGATGATCATAGAAGTGTTAGCTTCTCTTTCTAGTCAAGTGTGCCTAAAACCACCTATCAGAAAAGGAAGCAAGCACTGCTCTGGCTTTTTATTCTCTCTGGTACTGGGAGAACAGGCTTGAATCGGAACACACAAAGAAAATGGAGCTTCGATCTTTTTTCTCTCTCGCAGTGGGATTTTGGGATATTTTTTTTGTTTAGGTTGGTTCAGTATGCGGTTGGAAAGAACTTCTGATGTCTGTTGGATTCAGATTCGAACCTGCATCAAATGGTATACCAAGTAGTGTATTTTTCCCTCAATCTGATCCTGATGAAAGGTTGACTCAATGTTCTGCTAGTCTTCAAGCTCTTCTAGGTTTATCCAGTACATCTATCCATGCTTTATCGAAATTGACATCAAATTCTGAAGTAGCTGATGATATTATTGCTGTAATTCAATCAGCTTTAACACAATTTAGTTCGAAGAGTGTTGAAAGTGATAGTGTTGATGTAGCTCTACATGTAAGGTAGGGTTTTTAGAAAATTAACAGTTTTGGTTGAATTTTACTCGTAATTTATGCATTTTTAGACTTTGGAGAATTCCAGGTTGTCACGAACTATTTGCCTCTTTAGGATTTGATCTACTTGATGTAGGTCAAGATAAAGTAACACTAAGAACTGGAAAACAGGCTAATCGGCGAAATATTCAATTTACAATGCAAGCATTATTAGCTTTGTTTGGTAACTTATAACATTTTCTCCATCTTTACGCAAAAAAATAAATTATTTGTATTTTCAGATACCCAAGAAGCACCAAAAAGTCTAACAATTGATTCTTCGAGTAGTCTTGAATCTCTTGCATCAATTGATAATGATTTCTCACATTCTGATAATGAACTATCAGCTTCCACACCTTCCAATAAACCTGTTCCTCGTGTACCACCACCATTTTCGCGAACAGTATTACCAACTAAACGACTAGGTGGAGGAGCTTTTAGTTCTTATGTTAGACGAAGAGGTGAACCTGATGGAAGAACTGCCAATCCAGGTGATACGAAACCAGGTCTCGATGGTAAACTGAGGAAGAATAGAACCACTACAGGAGGTGATTCTGATTGTGGTTTACAAGTAAATATGTGGAAATTAATCTATATATATTTATTTTGTAATTGTATTCATTTTAGGCTGAGAATCAAAATATGGCTCTCTCTTTAGCACATCAAACAAGAATTAAGCATTTATATTCACAAAGTGATGGTTCTGGAGATAATTTAAGACCAGATAGTTCTAGTTCCACTAGTTCTGCTACTGATTGGGATAGTGGACATGCTACCATATTAAGAAGACAGACTCAAAACCAGGTATGTACGAAGGTTGTCTTTTTAGTTTTGTATATAGAAATTTTCTCTTTTTGTCTATGGTAATCTTCGAGTTGCTTGATGGAGTGGCTAGGCGTTTCCAGTATTGATCATTAACGTTGATAAATCGTATTGGTATTTCTTTAGCGGAGGTAACCACAGCTTAGCCAACGTCTTCATCGTGGTTCCAAGGTTCCATCAGGACAGGTGTTCCTCCCTTCATCTTTACTGACGACTTTATCTTCAGATGCTTAGCATCTGCTGTAATGTCGCTTTTTTCTCCATTTCCTCTATCGTTCTCTCCATTTCTTTTATTTGATCTTCCATATCTCGGCAGAGACTTCATTCTACATTGATGAAACTGTCTCAGAGACTGTGTTCTTAAGTAACGAGATCCATGAAGAAATTTCAGAAGAGGCTCTACTTTCCAGGGCGAAAATTTCAGAAGAGAGCTTACTTTTTAATGAGGCTATCTCGGCAGAGACTTCATTGTTCAGTGATGAAACTGTCTCAGAGACTGTGTTCTCAATGGATGGGATCGATGAAGAAATTTCAGAAGAGACTTTATCTTCCAGGGCGAAAATTTCAAAAGAGACCTTACTTTCTAATGGGACTATCTCGGCAGAGACTTCATCCCATAGTGATGAAACTATCTCAGAGACTGTGTTCTCAAGTGACGAGATCCATGAAGAAATTTCAGAAGAGGCCTTACCTTGCAGGGCGAAAATTTCAGAAGAGACCTTACCTTCCAGGGCAAAAATTTCAGAAGAGACCTTACTTTCTAATGAGTCTATTTCGGCAGAGACTTCATTCTACAGTGATGAAACTGTCTCAGAGTGTTCCAGAGAGATTGTGTTCTCAAGTGACGAGATCCATGAAAAAATTTCAAAGGAGACTTTACCTTCTAGGGCGAAAATTTCAGAAGAGACCTTACTTTCTAATGAGGCTATTTCGGCAGAGACTCCATTTTACAATGATG
The DNA here is from genome assembly GCA_964028335.1 of Altica lythri. NCBI lineage: Eukaryota > Metazoa > Arthropoda > Insecta > Coleoptera > Chrysomelidae > Altica > Altica lythri. The sequence continues at coordinate 7,936,669 of OZ034809.1, forward strand.
AGAAACTGTCTTAGAGACTGTGTTCTCAAGTGACGAGATCGATGAAGAAATTTTAGAAGAAACCTACCTTACCTTACCTTCCAGGGCGTAAATTTCAGAAGAGACCTTACTTTCTAATAAGGCCATCTCGACAAAGACTCCATTCTACAGTGATAAGAAACTGTCTCAGAGACTGTGTTCTCAAGTGACAATATCGAAGAAATTTCAGAAGAGACCTTACCTTCCAGGGCAAAAATTTCAGAACTGATTTTACTTTCTAATAATGCTATCGATGACGTGATCAGAGAATTCTCGTCCAAAAATAAATACGTTTCTGGATTCTGTCCTTCCCTTTCTAGGGCCTCTTTCAGACATGAATCCCTTTTTGCTCTTCTGAGAGTACCTAAATAAGGGATCCAACTGGAAACCAACTTCGTAACACCCTGTTCTTCATGTAGGATCTTTTAGATCTAGGTATTCTAGGTCTTTAAAATGTCACTGATGACTTAAGGTTAGATTTGTGTCTGAAGATTCTATTGGTGGCACCATCCAAGCAAAACTAAAGACTTAACTTTTTAAAGAGTATAATTTTCTTTACAGATACCACCTATACCACCTCCACGTATCCAGCCTTTATCAGAATTACCTCTATACAATAATCTTCCAGCTGGTCTGTTTGAAAACAGTTCAGATAGTGAATTAGAAAAAATGGAAGCAAAATTGTTTAATCCAACATTCAAAAACAAAATGTCTTACAAAAAATCGAGGAATCTCTTAAGTGCGTTTGATAGGTTAAGTGTAAGAACTGAATTAGGTGCAATGTCTCTTACTTCACCTCCAAATCAAGTTAGAAAACCAATAACTCTTCCCAGTGAAGAAACTTTACCATCTAATGAAAGATTATTATATTTCTCACCTAATGACTCTGAAAATGATAATAATACTACAGTTATAGCTTCGGATATTGATAAGAAAGAAGCTGAGAATGATTTGAATAAGACTGATACAAAATCTGGAAGCTCATCATTAAGTAAGAGATTTAATTTAGTTATTCTTATATTAAATATATATTTATTTAATTTTTTTAGCAATACATGACACGATTTTAGCAAGTCAACTAAGACATATAAATCGAGAACTAACACCAACAATATCTGAGGTGTATCTTGAGAGGAATATTGGTTTAGGCTTAGCACCACCGTTATCTAAACTTTTATTAAATCAACCATCCCAATCTACCGTTAAAACTGATAGTTCTGTATTAGAAAAAATTGCACTTGGTAAGCTATATAAACATCACAATAAGCTTTCTTCTAGTTGCAAAATTTTAGGTTTAGTTGACGACGAAGAAGATACCAATGATGAATCAAAGACTGGACCATGCCAAAGGTGTAAATCAGAAAAATGTATTTGTAAATCCAAATCTAATAAACCTTGGCTGTCTGAGACTGCTGGTGCTCTACAGCAAATTCATAGTTCTGATTTAACTACAGCTGATATTCTCGAAAGAGAAGTGAAGAATAAGAAAAGGTAAGAAATTTCAGTGTTGACGGTTACTCTAGGTTCTTTGGTACCATGTTTTTTTAGGAATCCAGACTTGGTTTTACTACCTGGGTTTCTTCAAAACCCATTTTTTTGACTTTAGGTTGACTGGTTCCTTTTTTTGGAAAACCAGTTATTAACTTTTGTCCCTACTCTTCCCATTTATGAACGATTTTGGCCCCCATATTAAACAGGCTTCTCACCTGAGCCCTAAGCTTCTGAAGTTTCACCAGGGAATGTTTCTTTTGTATTTCCTTGCCTCTTTCGGGCAGCTTTCACGATAAACGGACTCCATAGCCTCGTTTACCATGTCCACCTCCCGGTCCAGCCTTGATATATCTTTTATTGACACCGTTCTCTCCTCGAGATTTTTATTGAGGGAATCTACATAATCATCCCAAATTCGTTCTCCGCAGATTTCTGAACTTGGCCTCAGAGGGCTCGTCTGAGACATACTAGCCTTCAATCTTGTCATAGATTTTGTTATTGCAAAGGGTCATATCAAGAATCTCTCTGTGCAAAACTGTTGACTTTTTGGCTCTGTTCGATACTCATTCCGGACATGAAGACCTGTATGTTTCCGGGCGTACCTACACAGGTTCAGAAGGGCATCGATAAGTGTACTGTGGGACAGACAATGTTAGAGTGTAAGAAATGGGCTAATCTAAACTAATCTAATCTAATTAAACCTGGCATGGTCTCTCCTGTATAGCTCCATGTTTTAAACACTGCTTCCTATGGGAATATTGTGACCAGCTTCGGCACCAAGAGTCCTTGCATGCACCCCATGCGTGCAGGACTCTAGTTTGATCAGCTGAAGATCATCACCACCGCTGATCTTCAGGTAGGCATAAATCCAGGTGTCCCAAATTCTTGAGGATTTGGATGACTATCCTTGAGTTACTGTTGCCACAGGATAGTTCCCTTTATAAGAGATCTGACTCCTGTGACTAATTCCTCAAGGTGGTGATAGGTTTCAGGGTTCGTGTCACTGAAGATGAGGAACCGTTTATGGTCCAAAGTCTCACACTCAAATAGAATGTGAGTTGGAGTATTACTCCAGTGTTTGGTCGACTCTTCCCAGACTCACTTCCTGATTTGGGTCCTTATCCAAGCTCTAGGTAGTTCCAGTACAGGTTCTGGACCAATGAATCTTGTATCCGCTCCCTTCTTGGCCAGAAGGTCCGCGATTTCATTGCCCTCAAAGCCCTTACGCCCTGGCACCCATTCCAAGAAGACCTTGTTGTGTCTAACCAATTCATTGAGGTTTTGTATGCACTCCCATATCAGTTTGGGACTAACCCTTAACTGGTTCAAGGCCAGCAGTGCAGTCTGGCTGTCTCAGAAGAAAGTTATTCTCTTCCCTCTCCAGCCACGGCATCTGGCGTGGTCGGCAGCTTTTAGTAAGGCGTATACCTCAGCCTGTGACACGGATGACTCCGTTCCTAAGCTGAAGTGCCGCCTAAGGTTGCGTGGACCACAGACCTCTGCAAGAAATGGGATAGTAAATGGAGATTGCTTGGGCGGGCAACTAGATTCGTGAGTTGCTGGAATGTATGATTGAGAATGAAAGTAACTGGAGGTATGTGCATGAGTATGTTCGTGTGGTGGTAAGAATAAAACAGGAGAATGAAAGAAGATAATGTAAGTCTCCACCCTAGAAGCCACGGGAGGAACAGTTGCGCGTGGCATAAGTTATATCTGAGGAGGAGTACTTAGAAGTGTGTTTTGTTGATTTCATTTTTGTTACTTTTAGATGTGAGCAGAAAGTTAAAGAAGAATTGGAACCCAAACGAATATCCCCTTTTTCTGAAATGTCTCGTCGTGATGAAGGCGATGGTAGAAGTATCGCTGATTCAAATTGTTCCAGTACAAAAAATCAATTCGTAACATATCAAGCCACTGATAAAAAGTCTACTACTAAATCAAAAACTTTGACTAGGAGAAATTGATATGTTTTTATATTTTATTTTGATAAATAAGTTCATTTAATTGTTATTATAAATATTTAATTGTATTTTATAATATATATAAAATAATTGTACAATGATGGAAAGCTTTAATAAATTTGGCCATTTATAGAAATGATATTTAAACTAATCATTATCATCATCACCACCAACATTACCACCATCACCAGTATCATCGTGTACAACTTCATCATCATCATCACCACCAACATCCCAATTAATCTCCTCTGATGGTTCTTTTTCTGCTTCTGGTTCTGATGGTTTTGCTGTTATAGTTTCGGGTGGTATTTCCATTTCTAAAACAGAATCTGTTTTACGTAAAGGTCGATGTATTCTTCGTTTCCACGCTTTTTTTCTTTCACCGGTTGGATCTCCTAGCACATCTCTTCTTTCCTGACCACCTAAAAATTGAAGATGTAAATTTTAGAAAATATACAAACAAGACATTAAGGAGCTATCGAAAAAATCTCGCATCCAGAAGGACTCGTCCCCACAACCTTTGCGTCTACGCGACAACGCTCTTACAACTAAACTATGAATGCTTAGTAATTATTTCGCTTAATTCAACTCATGTCACACTTACTAACTTTCTTAGTTGTTAGAGCGTTGCCGCGTTGAGGCAAAGGTTGCGTGTTCGAGTCCTACTAGATGCGACATTTTTTCAATACCCTTAAAAGGTCACCCACGAGTTGGTGAGCGAGGTAGGAAAATAATGCCCTTAATGACGTTTTAACACTACAAATTTTGGCGCCCAACGTGGGGTAACGATAGATTGTTAAACTATTCGGATTAACTCGGATCCATTGACAATTTTTGTTCAAAAGACAGTTCTCCACAGGAATTCTATGAGAACCAATAAAATAAGTTTTAATTCTTTGTACTTTGGTGCCCTTAATAACGTGTTTGGGGGAAACTCGTAATACCCTTAAAAGGTCACCTACAAGTTAGTGAGCGAGGTAGAGAAATAATGCCCTTAATGACGTTGTAACATTACAAATTTTGGCGCCCAACGTGAAGTAACGATAGATTGTTAAACTATTCGGATTAACTCGGATCGATTGACAATTTTTGTTCAAAAGACAGTTCTCCACAGGAATTCTATGAGAACCAATAAAATAAGTTTTAATTCTTTGTACTTTGGTGCCCTTAATAACATGTTTGGGGGAGACTAGTAATACCCTTAAAAGGTCACCCACAAGTTAGTGAGCGAAGTAGGGAAATAATGTCCTTGATGACGTTTTAACATTACAAATTTTGGCGCCCAACGTGGGGTAACGATGGATTGTTAAACTATTCGGATCAACTCGGATTGATCGACAATTTTTTTTTAAAAGATAGTTCTCCACAGCTTGTAGATGAATTAAGTTCAGTTATTCTATTCTGATTTGCTGGAATCGATTAAGAAGAAAGGAATTCTATAAGAACCAATGAAATAAGTTCTAATTGTTTGTACTTTGGTGCCCTTAATAACATGTTTGGGGCAGACTGGTAATACCCTTAAAAGGTCACCCACGACTTAGTGAGCGAAGTAGGAGAATAATGTCCTTAATGACGTTTTAACATTACAAATTTTGGCGCCCAACGTGCGGTAGCGATAGATTGTTAAACTATTCGGATTGAGTGGCATTTTTTTTAAAAGACACTCACACTGACGAGGAACCCTTTAAATGTAAGATTTGTTCCAAATGTTTTAGAAATTCTAGTCAGTTAAAAACTCATATTAGAACTCACACTGACGAGAAACCTATTAGATGTAAAATATGTTTGAATTGTTTCACACAATCCAGTAGTTTGCAGATGAATTAAGAATTGATAAATGATTCAGTTTTAATATTCTGATTTGCTGGAATCGATTAAGAAGAAAGGAATTTTATGAGAACCAATGAAATAATTTCTAATTTTTTGTACTTTGGTGCCCTTAATAACATGTTTGGGGCAGACTGGTAATACCCTTAAAAGGTCACCCACGACTTAGTGAGCGAAGTAGGAGAATAATGTCCTTAATGACGTTTTAACATTACAAATTTTGGCGCCCAACGTGCGGTAACGATAGATTGTTAAACTATTCGGATCGAGTGGCATTTTTTTTTAAAGACACTCACACTGACGAGGAACCCTTCAAATGTAAGATTTATTCCAAATGTTTTAGAAATTCTAGTCAGTTAAAAACTCATATTAGAACTCACACTGACGAGAAACCTATTAGATGTAAAATATGTTTGAATTGTTTCACACAATCCAGTAGTTTGCAGATGAATTAAGAATTGATAAATGATTCAGTTTTAATATTCTGATTTGCTGGAATCGATTAAGAAGAAAGGAATTTTATGAGAACCAATGAAATAATTTCTAATTTTTTGTACTTTGGTGCCCTTAATAACATGTTTGGGGCAGACTGGTAATACCCTTAAAAGGTCACCCACGACTTAGTGAGCGAAGTAGGAGAATAATGTCCTTAATGACGTTTTAACATTACAAATTTTGGCGCCCAACGTGCGGTAACGATAGATTGTTAAACTATTCGGATCGAGTGGCATTTTTTTTTAAAGACACTCACACTGACGAGGAACCCTTCAAATGTAAGATTTATTCCAAATGTTTTAGAAATTCTAGTCAGTTAAAAACTCATATTAGAACTCACACTGACGAGAAACCTATTAGATGTAAAATATGTTTGAATTGTTTCACACAATCCAGTAGTTTGCAGATGAATTAAGAATTGATAAATGATTCAGTTTTAATATTCTGATTTGCTGGAATCGATTAAGAAGAAAGGAATTTTATGAGAACCAATGAAATAATTTCTAATTTTTTGTACTTTGGTGCCCTTAATAACATGTTTGGGGCAGACTGGTAATACCCTTAAAAGGTCACCCACGACTTAGTGAGCGAAGTAGGAGAATAATGTCCTTAATAACGTCTTAACATTACAAATTTTGGCGCCCAATGTGCGGTAACGATAGATTGTTAAACTATTCGGATCGAGTGGCATTTTTTTTAAAAGACACTCACACTGACGAGGAACCCTTTAAATGTAAGATTTGTTCCAAATGTTTTAGAAATTCTAGTCAGTTAAAAACTCATATTAGAACTCACACTGACGAGAAACCTATTAGATGTAAAATTTGTTTGAATTGTTTCAAACAATCCAGTAGTTTAAATATGCATGATAAAACTCACACTGGTGAAAAGCTTTGTAATCAAAATATTTCATAGATTTCGGTGATTAAAAAATGGTGAAAAAACTTTCAAATGTATATGGATCCCATACAAAATGAATGTTAAAGTACTTCTCGTTAAATTGTCTGAACTTTTGTGAATAAATATTTCTTTGTGAGTAGAACAAAAGTCTCAATGGGCATCAAGCTTAAAAATGGACAATTTTTGAGATATAAGGAAATAATGCCCTTATGACGTTTTATCACTACAAATTTTGGCGCCCAACGTGTGGTAACGATAGATTGTTAAACTATTCGGATTCACTCAGTTCGATAGGCACGTTTTTTTTCAAAAGACAGTTCTCCACAGCTTGCAGATGAATTAAGAATTGATCAATGATTCAGTTATACTATTCTAATTTTCTGGAATCGATTAGGAAGAAAGGAATTCCATGGAAACCAATGAAATACGTTCTAATTCTTTGTACCTTCGTGCCCTTAATAACATGTTTGGAGGAGACTGGTAATACCCTTAAAAGGCCACCCCCGAGTACATGAGCGAAGTCGGGAAATAATGCTCTTAATGACGTTTTAACACCACAAATTTTGGCGCCCAACGTGGGGTAACGATAGATTGTTAAACTATTCGGATCGATTGGCATTTTTTTTAAAGACATTTTTCCACAGCTTGCAGATGAATTAAGAATTGATTAATGATTCTAGGAATTCTATGAGAACCAATGAAATAAGTTCTAATTCTTTGTACTTTCGTGCCCTTAATAACATTTTTCTGGGAGAATGGTAATACCCTTAAAACGTCATATACGCGTTAGTGAGTGAGGTAGGGAAGTAATGCCCTTAATGACGTTTTAACACTACAAATTTTGGCGCCCAACGTGGGGCAACGAACATAAAAGTTACATACTTGATATGACAGTTCTCCAATTAAACACGTAATTATAAGGATGTTTATCTATAAATTTATTAGCTTCATCTTTGACATCTAAAAATTCTTGATATTTAGATTCATATTCAGCAATAGGAATTGAAACAGATGCATAAGGATCTGGTGGTGGTGGAGGTTTTGCTTTCATTACATCAGGAAATAAAGTTGATACTGTTTCTTTAAATATATTTTCTCCTTCTCGTATTCTAAAAATTTTTATCGAAAATTTAAAATTGGAAAAAATGTACTTATCAATATATACCTTTGTCTTTGTTTTCTCTTCTTTCTTTCGTTTTCTTCTTCAAGTTTTTGTAAAGGTTTTCTTCTTCGTTCTAACTCTTTTGTATCTAATTGTTTTTTTGCAATAATAGTTGCTTTTATTTGAGCTTCTTCTTGTAGCTGACGTTTATGAATCATCCATTCAATAAATTTCCCTAATCCCAGAAAAATATAATATAACATAATTGATATTCATAAACAATACATTTTTATTACCTGGTTGTGGTCCTTTTCTTGTCATAGCTTTTTCCTTTTTTTCCTCCTCTTTCTCCTTTTCTCTTTTTTCTTTTTGTTGTTCCTTCTCTTTTTTCTTTTCTTCTTTTTCAGTCTCTACTGATTTCTTTATTCTGTGTAATTCTTCTATTAATTCCCTTTCAGCAATCAACTCAGCATTTTTCTTGTTCCACTTTTCTTGCCATTTTAGGAATAAGTTTTTTCTGATTACTTCCCTTTCTAGATAGTCACTAAATTTTTTATTTTTTGATTCTTCTGTACCCGGTGCTACATCTTCCGGCATGAAGAAAAGTCTTAAAGAACCTATATATAATTTTCATTGTTAAATTAAACAATTGGTTGTTTTTCTAGTAATTGTACCTAATTTATCTCCGGCACCGTATATTGATTTCCTCATTTTTAACGTATGGTACCCTGATGCAGTCAAATAACCACTGGAGAAAGTTTTTGAATAAGCTGGAAGTTTACTATCAACTGCTATATTCCAACTTTCAACATCACCATTTATGACTTTATTAGTAAATAAGTAAGGCTGTAATATAAACATATAAACGAATTCCGTGGTTTAAAATCAATTCTCAACTCTATAAACATATAATTTTAATAGCTAGACTGCGCGTGCGAGAAAGAAAATAGATCGTTCAGTGTGTGTGTGTCCACGTGGTACTCCAATAGCAGCAATGGAAGTTAGACTTTCCTCTTATCCAATCTTCTGATTGAACTTCTCTATAAGGTGTAAGAAAACCTAAACAACATTTTTGTTAGATCAGGAAAGAAGAAAATTAAGCACGAATTTGGAGAAGGCCTCTGGGAGATCAGATCACGTGGTTCCCAAAAATCTGCCTAAGAAACCGTTTCAGGTTGAAATACATTAATAAAGATACGATCAACAGGATTGAGATAGCTGGGTCATGTGGAAAGGATGCCGGAAGAGAAAGAAGCCAAAAAGGTCCATACGAGAAACCCAGGTGACAGACGGCTAAAAGAGTGGCCCAGAATGAGGTGGATAGATGATGTGGAAAATGACCTCTGGGGCATCAGGGAAATTGGAGAAGGCATCTGGAAGATCACATCCAAAAATCTGCCTAAGAAAACATTCCATGTTATTAAAATACATTAATAAAAGTACGATCAGCAAGATTGAGATGGCTGGGTCATGTGGAAAGGATACCGGAAGAGAAAGCAGCCAAATAGGTCCATACGGGAAACCCAGGTGGCTAAAGGAGTGGCCCAGAATGAGGTGGATAGATGGTGTGGAAAAGGACCTCTGGGGCATCTGGAAAATTGAAGAAGGCATCTAGGAGATCAGGTCACATAGTTCCCAAAAATCTGCATAAGAAAACATTCCAGGTTGAAATACACTAATAAAAGTACGATCAGTAAGATTAAGATAGCTAGGTCATGTGGAAAGGATGCAGGAGGAGAAAGCAGCCAAAAAGGTCCATACGGGAAACCCAGGTGGCAGACGGCTAAAAGAGTGGCCCAGAATGAGGTGGATAGATGGTGTGGAAAAGGACCTCTGGGGCATCTGGGAGATTAGATCACATGGTTCCCAAAAACCTGCCTAAGAAAACATTCTAGGTAGAAATATATCAATGTAAGTAATGGCAAAATGCGAGCACTAAATCCAAGTTTCATGGATATACGGTCTAAGACAGAACAGTGTTCAGGAACAGGAATTTACAGTATTGACGAAAACGTACACAATTCTGTTCCACCTAGAACATATACATCTGTATTTCAAGAAGAAGTATATGCAATCTTACAATGTGCAGAAGAAAATAATTTAAGGGATTACAAATCTAAGCGCAGGTGGCTATTGAGGTTTTAAAGACTCCTAAATTGGACTGCAAACTAGTTTAGAGGGTGCAGGAAGAGAGAGCAGCCAAAAAGGTCCATAGAGGAAAAGCAGCTAGCAGACGGCTAAGGGAGCGGGCCAGACTGAGTTGCATAGATGGTGTGGAACAGGACCTATGGGAAATGGGAGTAAGGAGATGAAGAAACTTGGCCAAGCACCGTTAACTATGGTAATCGTTAGTGTAGGTCCAAGCTCTACGGAAGGTCTAGAGCCAATAGGTGTCTATTGGGAGTTTAAACACAGTTAAAGTAGTACCTGAAACAGTTAAACACCTATTGTACCATTGTGAGGGACTAGATAGCAGAAGACAAGCAATTTTTGGAGACTTTACAGTTCCTCAACAAACATATCTTACCGACTTGTACAAAATAGTAGAGGATATCAAGATCCTGGAGTGGGTTACATGAAACAATAAAAAAAGTACAATAAGCCTCTAACTAGGTGGCTATACGATCGGTCTCTCGCATTGGAAGAAAGGAATAGAATCGGAACTCGCAATCTAGGACTTATAAGCCTATCCTATTAAAGTTTTTGTGATTATTCTAATAAGCACAATTTACAAAAAGAACTTTTTATAATAGAAAGTTTTTTACTGATTTATAGGTCATATTTTGTGTCATCTCAACAATGCACAGCCTCCCTGACATTGTAAAAAGATTAAGTCATACAACGCTGTGATTGATCATAGAGAAGATTGTTTCCTTGTTAACAAAATCAAGGGTAGTTGTATCTAAAAACTTTCTAAAACAGTTTATTTTATTACCAGTTAAAATAATAATTACTGTTTTCACATGTATAAACAAAAAAAAAAAAAGAAAAAAAACTTCTCTCTCGCGAGTTCGATCCTATTACAATAACCCAACAGAATTGTCACAATCTACCGCTTCACCCCTTATCCAAATAGGCCACCACAAACTTATATGAAGTCTTTCAAAATGATAATATGTATACATATTTAATTTAATAACAATTCAGTATAAATTTCGAAATCTGTGTATATGCCTAAACACACTTGAAACATGCATTGTCATCCAGTTCTTAGCTATCCTGAAAATTTCAGAGCTCTAGGTAGTCGGGAAATAGGTTTAAATTCGATTGCAAATTCCACGGAATGACACAGAGACACAGAACACGGCGAAAATATAAAAAACTTTCTAAAAAAATAGGAACTAATTAACAGTTGCTACTCGAACCTGAGTTATGTTCCATTCTCCAGATGTATATAATTGTCTTCTTCTTCTCCACATAACGGGTCGATTCATTAATCCAGTTTTCCAAAGGGCAAAAATCCTCCCTCCAACTGTCAAAGTGACATCATGTACACGATTCATTTGTGCAGTATATAATGGTCCATCATGAACTTTTCCTCGAGCTAAAATTTCTGCAGCTTCACTATTTATAATTTCTCCCGAATCAAAATCTTGACCTTCCCAAAAACAATGCAAAAAATCACCTTCCATACTGCCCACTTGCATTTCGGGTTTAATTCTTTCATATATCGTTTTATCCATAATTGGGTGGTATACTATTCGTTCATTAATGGGTGCCTGTTTTTTCGATTTAAGTGGATTTGTAATGGCGTATTTCATTGGACACATATTTTCATGACAATTTGCTATTGCTAATGGTTTACGTCTTTGTCTAGGAATTATTACTTTGTAAATGGGTTTTAGATTAAGATGGTAAATCGCATAAGGGGAGACATCCGTCTACAAATCAAAAAATCTTTAAATCTAGTATCAAGAAAACGTTAAGCCAATGATCAAAATTGAACTTCGATAAATGAAATTTAATAAAAAAGTGCCATACCAGTAAAGCACTTGGTCGTCCCTTTAACCTCTTTAATTTCCTTGGTTTAAATCCCCCCTCTTGTAATTGAGGTTTCTTTACGAGATCCCAGATTAACAGATTACCATCCTCACCACCTGTGATAAATTGCATGGAATAAGGACTAGCACCTTCTTCTTTAGGCTCTGGAACTTCAATCAGTCGACCTAATTTTGTAAACTCATAAAAAGGAGATACCCAAGTTATACCTAAAATTATATATGTGATGATTTTCCAGTAAGTAAGTAAGTAAGTAATGTAATTTTATATTACCATTAATAGGTCCCTTATGGGAATATTTCATATCTGATATAGCTGTTGCTCTTACAAATGAAACATCATAAACTTTCTTCATCCAACGCATTAACGAATTCATATAGGCTCTATTTTTTTGTTGAACCATAGTTAAAATTAAACTCTCTTCTACTTGTTGAAGCTTATTTCTAATGTCCCATATAATCTATAGAGTTATATTTTTATGAATATTGTACCTTTTCTCCGCTTTCTAAGGTGTTAATAAAAGTGGAAAAAGAGAATAAATTAGATCTAGAATTCGGTTAAACTTCTCTATTTATGTTCTCATTTCCGAGCGTCGTCAGCCCATGCTTCTACGCGTCAAAAAGAAACTAAAAAGAAGATTTAGCATGGCAACAGGTGTAACCACGTTACCAACGGACATCGTGTGCAAATCAGAAATCTATTCTCGTAGTTACAATGGTTTTTGCTGCATTCTACGTAAAGAAACGTGGGTGAGAATTCTTTATAGGAGACAATAAAAAGAAGTGGGAAGTGTAAATAAAACTTAGTTTATAGGAACAAATAGACCGTTAGAAATAACGCAAAACAGGAATGAAGATACAGAGTGAAATAAAAATGTTACAATATAATGTATTAATAATATTTATACTTACAATTTGACCGTTTTTCATCCCACCAACAATAATATTTTCGTCAAATTTACAGATTGATATTTTCGTTACTTCTCGGGGTGCATCTAATATTAATTTTGGTTTAAGACCGTCCATACAACTCCATATTACCACAGGATTAGTACCTTGTGTGGCTCTTAATACCTAATTTTAAAAAAAGAAAAATTAATTTGCTTTACTTTGTTAGGAAGAGAGTAAGAGGTCAAGCACCATGGGATCTGATGTATATGTGATTGTAAAGAGTGACTGAGAATACTTAAGAAATAGAGAAAAGCCCTTGAGAGTAGAACGAAGACAACAGACAAGAAAGAGAGTTTAAAAATCAATCTGCAGGACCAAGTGCTGCCAGTAGTCCAAAACTTCAAATATTTGTTGTCTGCGCTATAAAAGAATGATAAAGAGAACCATAGAATTACATGTGGTTAGATGAGCTGGAGAAGAATGAGTGAAGTTTGGTATGACAGGAATGTGAGTGCAAAAATAAAAGGTAAACTGTACAAGAGAGCTAGTGGCAGCAGGAAGTGATGGGAAAGGCACCAGGGCCAGATGGAGTTCTCGCTGAAAGTATCAAAAGAGCAATTAAGGAGATTCCTGAAACAATCCTATCTATAGTGAATGAGATCCTCAAGGGTTACAATATAACCAGGAAACTTTGTCTCATACACAATGGGGACCCATAGGTCTATTTGTTTAATAGCACTGTAGCCGAGCTCTTTGAACAAGTGGTTAAGATCAGGTTTAAAAAGAAACTAAACCAAAAGATTCGAAAATCAGTATTGCATCGACATTGTGAAGATTCTGGGGGACAAGAGAAGTGGGGTCGTAAATTAAAAGTGGTAAATCCTAAATCTTGGGGCATCTCTAAGATGCGATTTTGCTACCACAGATTACTTTTTAGTCAGTTTCTCACTGAAATTTTGGCAATATATCATGAAGATATGGAAAGCAGAAATGAAGACCTGCATGCATGTTTTTATATGTCCAAGATGGACAATTTCAAGGTTCCAGTTAGGCTGTGAACTGATAGAAGAACACCCAGAAGAATTTATAACTAAAATGCTAAGTTGTGATTATTGTGAAGAGAACTGGAACAAGGGATATAACTATATCGTAAAATATAAAGAGGAGCATGACAGATATAGACCTGGATAGCATCTAACTTTGATGATATGTCTGAATGGATGGTACCAGCGTTAGATGGCTCAGGGAGGTTTTAGAGGAAGTAGCACCCCATATCTACTGCTCTAAATAACAGGTAGGAGTATCCTACAGTTTCCTCCCTCCAAAAAAAAGGTTGGATGAAGATTACATAGTTTGGTCTTTCCACAGCTATTTATTTAAAAATTACCCTCACGTTACAGTGGCGACCTCTTAATTTAATGGGTTTATAAAATAATGCAACTAGGTTATTTATACCCAATCTGTCAAATCTGGCCCTGAATGATAAACATATGGTGCTTGATCTGAGTAGCATACAGCCACAGTTCCTGTCCACATAGGATGCCAACACATATCAGCAATCATTTTTCCTCTACAAAGATCAACATCCATAAACGACATATACTCTTTAACTTCTTCTTCTAAGAAAGCGTTTAATAGTTCAGCTTCGTTTCGTAATAAAGTAAGATAATCTTCTGAGTATAGATTAAACGCTCCATTCACCTAAAAATTTAAGAAGATATAATGGGAGTAAGAGAAGGAATAACGAAGTTCTTACTCGCAGCATATCAGAAATGTTCTCATAATTTTCTTCAGTAAACTTTTTAAATGGTTTAACGCATTGTTTTAGAAGTAGTGAAGTATCACCTGGATCATATTCGTACTGAGTTGCAGCATTTGATGGATACGTACAAGTAGTCTGTACCTCTTTAGTAGCATACTGAGGAGCTATTTGAACAGGAGCATCTATTCTTCTTTTAAATACCTACAATTATGTACAACTTCATCTTAATTAAAAGATTTTAAACTATTACTCTACTTACATTAGTAATACGTTCTTCTGATGACAATTTTAGTTCCATATAACCATCTCGTCGATCTTCAGCAACGACCATCTCAAAATCGGATCTTATTATTGACATGGGATAAGATGCTTCGACTTCTACTTCGATTAACGGTCTATTATTTTTTACAAGACCTAGATCGACTTCTTGTTCTGATCCTAATGATACCCTACAACAATTCAAGATAGTGGAACAAAAACTGAAAACAAAATCAGTGTTGTTGGGGTTACAAAGAGATTTGTGGTGCTTATGGGGCTCCACTAGGGGTTGGTGTTGACGTCTAACTGTTTATGATGATGCATGTTATAACTTAAGGGATAAGAGGAAGTCCCATGGGATATGATGAATGTGGATGATATTGTGTTTGTAGATTTTGTGAAAGAGAGACTGGAAGGAATGCTTGAGAAATGGAGAAAAGTTCTGTAGAATAGAGGGTTGCGAGTAAGTAAAACGAAAACTGAGTACTTATATTACAACAGACGAGATGAATGGATTTAGAATAAATCTGCAGCACCAAGTGCTGTCAGCTTTCCAAAAGTGCAAGAGTCTGTACTAGAAAAGAATGAAGGGTTAAAGAGTGAGATAAACCATAGAACTACTTGTAGATGGATAAACTGGAGAAAAACAAGTAACTGGAATCTGAGTGCAAAAATGAAAGGTAAACCGTAAAAGAGAGTTGAAACAACTCAGAAACCAAGTCAATACCAAAAGAGCAAAAGAGAAAGTTAGAAGTGGCGAAGATAAAGATGTTCTGTTGGATGTGTGAATTAACGAGGAAAGATAGAGGAACAAATAAAAAAGGAGGAGCTGAGACAGCTGAGAAAGAAAATCCAGGAAAATAGGTTTGGATGGTTTGGTCATGTAGAGAAGAAGGATGTGAGTACAAGAGTAGATGAATGTGAGATTGGAGGTAAGAGGAACAGAGGAATACTGAAGTTGGGTTAGATGGATAAAATAAATAAGGACCTGAAAGTGATAAAAAAGGAAACGGTGATTCCTAAGGCTATTAAATAGGATAATAATAAACTATCGTTAAAGAGACATTCTGCATTATCTTTAGAGATTTGTTGAGCTATGAAACCTACCATTCTTTAATTATTTTATTAATTGCATTCTGTAGTCGAGCTTCCTTTTCGATCCCAACTCTTTCAATTATTGATTGCAACTCTTCAATTTTTGTGTCTTGTGTACAAATATAGAACTCATCCTCATCTTTTGAATCATCCAGAACATATCCTAAAAAAGTTGGTATAAGTTATTTATTGTGTAGGTAAATAAATATCAAAATATCTACCCATAAATATCTGTTTGCCGGGATATTTCATAATTTCTGTTTTTATTGGTAAAAATTCGGAACTTTCTTCATGCAAATCGAGATTGTCTTGAATAGGCTCTTTATTAACCATCATCCAAGCATTTTCTGCATTTATATTTTCACCAACAACCATACTAAAGTCATCATTAAGTAAAGAATGTTTTTAACAATTTTATTAGCTTACCCAATTAGTTTTTGAGTTAATTCCGATAATACCAGTTTTTTTACCCCAGCAATCATAAATGGATCCTTCTTTCGCTTCCTTTTCCTTCTCTTGGGGCTCTTATCAACTCCATGACTTGACATTTTTACAAAATCTAAATTGACTTTGATTTAAACTAGTTTATGCAGTCAAATTTCTTTATGACAAAAATTGGTTCAACTGATATTGATCAAACAGTTTAGGCACGTTTAGGGTAAATAGGGTTTTGGAATCAGCTGAATAAGCTCAACGTTGTCAGTTGTATGATAGAGTATTTCTTGAGTTACAGATATCTGACACAAGTTTTATAATCAGGAGTAACTTCTTTGTATAAAACGCATAGCTTTTAAGAACTGAGCGAAAAGCAGTTGAAATTCATCATTTTTTTGTCATTTTCTTGATTTTTTTTATCCGTTAGACTATCTATAAATGATCAGTTGAAGCACTGTACAGGGATTTCTAAACTTTTTCAGTACGTTGCGAATTCTGGAGCTAGTGTTTTATTTCGGCGCCCCCTAGCGTCTCAAAATACATTGAAACTATATAGATAGGTATAATATGAAGCTAAGTTTCCAGACTTGAGGGTCTGTCTAATTTTAAAGCCTCAGCTACCCGCTAAAAATTGCTATTACTGAATCTAACAGTTAATTATCGTTAACAGGTGATGGCCTATGACTGCGAACTTTTTTTTTAAGAACCTCCTATAGGTATTCTATGGGAGTTAAGACCGGACTGTTGTCTGGCCATTTCAGTAACTCAAGATCGGTTGCATTTAGATCGTTAACCACTTGCCTAGCCACGTAGGGACGAGTATTATCTTGCATGAATACACAATTTGGCCCCACGAAGGGAGCAAACATGTTCAAGAACGATATTTTCGATATAATAATTCAATTCATGGATCTCATGCGAATGTACGTTCAGTAAAACAGATTCGTCCCCAAAATATCACAGTGCCTTCACCAAATGGAATTTTGGGAAGTTACTGCTTGGCTCTACAACCCGGGGTGGGTCTTGGCCGACTGTATTATTTGCCTCCATCGTCGTCTACCTTCCATTAGGGTTAGATCATATTCAATCTCCATACTTCTTAGGTTTGCTTGTATGTTATCTCGCCACCTCATTCTAGGGCGTCCTAGGGGTCTTCGTCCAACTGGTACTCTTTCCTAGGCTCTCTTTAACATTCGTTTTTCCGGTTGTCTCTGTACATGACCCGCCCATTGCAATCTCTTCGCTTTTATCTCCCTCACGATGCCTTGGTCTCCATATAGTTCCGTTATTTCTTGGTTGGTTCTTCTTTGGTACTGTTCTGTTAATGGGGTTCGTAGTGGTCCGAATATCTTGCGTAGCACTTTTCTCTCAAAGATTCTTAAAGGTCATCGCCTAACTGATACATTTTCCAGGCTCTTTTTAACATTCGTTCTTCCTGTTATCTCTATACATGATCCGCCCATTACAATCTCTTCGCTTTTATCTCCTTCACGATGTCTGGATCTCCATATAGTTCCGTTATTTCTTGGTTGGTTCTTCTTCGGTACTGTTGTGTTAATATATGCCTAGCACTTTTCTCTCAAAGATACTTAGTCTCCTTTCGTTTTCTTTTGTAAGCGCCCTGGTTTCACTAGCATAAGCATACATGGTCGTATGACTGACTTATAAATTGTGATTTTTGTTCTCCTTAAAATATTTTTGTATGCGGTGCATACAAGCACTTATTTCCATTCTAAATTTGGAATACAGCCTACCTAGGCCATATAATGCGCAACTAAAAGTATAGGTTCCTACAGTTGATGATTAAAGGCAAGATTGAGGGCAGGAGAGGGATAGATAGAAAAAAGATGTCTTGGCTCCAGAATAATAGACGGGGCTGCGGGATATACAAACAGTGACTCACACCGCACGAGATGGAGAAGCATCAGAAGAATTCATGGATTTCATTCGATTAGGAACCAACTCCGTGCGGCCATTAAAACAGATTCCTCCACAAAACATCACAGTGCCTCCAACAAATGGAATTTTTGGAACAATATTGCAGCTCGCAAATCCCTCTCTATGCCTTCTTCAAACATGCTCATGTCCATCCGAAGATTTTAAGTTGATCTTAGTCTCATCTGAGAACAAAACTCTTTTCCAATAATCAACCGTCCATTTTTGATGGTTACGAGCGAAACGTAGTCTTGCAACTTTATGTTCCCTGGTAAAAAAGAGGTTTTTCGCTTGTCTTCTATTGTTCAATTGAGCTTCATTTAAACTTCTTCTCACAGTTCCAGACGATATTAGTATATTACGAGCAATAGCAAACTCATTTCGTAACTGTATTAGTGACTGTTCTATTTCGAAGAACAGACACACACAGAAAGCGCTCTTCTCTTGCATCTGTAGATCTTTTGCGCCCTTGTCCAGGTCTGCAAATGTAAGATCCTATCTGGTTGAAGCGTATAACCTTACGAATAAAGGAGGCCCTATACAATCAATCATTTGGATCAAAAGCTTGATTCAATCTACTAACTCAAGCGTGATTGATCGTTTAGGAACCCGTTTGACAATTGAAGCAAGCCTTGATGGTGATTGATAGAAAATTTGAATGACTCAAGCAGTTGAAGGAGGGGATTGATCGTCTACGGCAATTTTCGTCAAGCATTGCGTCAGTCACTATGTGGAAACCATGGCGTCCACTGCTACTGAATATGAATTTTCTGAAAATTCTGAGCGAGAATTTATAAGCTTATTAATAGAATTATGGAAAGTAAAGAGTAAGGATTATTTCAACAGAAATAAGAAAAGTGTAGCGTTAGAGAAAATCGTGGGGGCGTTGAAAGTGCTAAAATCTGATTCTACAGTGAAGTGACTCTGTATGTGAAACCATTGATCACCACCAAAATCAACATGGCAGGGCTAGTAACCTCTAGCGGACGAACAAGAGATCTTATTTCTGATGAGATGAGAAGAAGGTTTTAATCAAAAGATTGAAGGCCTGATTGAGGTTGATTGAAGCGCACGTCAATCGATTGACTCAATCGTTTGATCAAGCCAATTAATCGTTTAGGGCTTCTTTGTAGTGGAAGGAATTATTCCTAACAAATTAGCATTATAACGCATAGAGTATCTTCCAGAACTGTAAAGGCAACCGCATGAAGGACAATTTAGCAAGGAGGGCTGCGGGCTACAAATATGATAGCCCTTGCGCATCTACCAAGCTAACATTGTCCACTGTCGTGGACCTTATCAAACAGAACTCTCACCAAAACTTTATACAGTGCTGGGATTAAACTACGAACTGTAGACTGGCCAGAGAGTTATTACCTCATCCTGTCGAGGAAACAGCAGAAAAATTTAAGGCATTGACCAGACAAAATCTCCGAACAGCTGTGGAAATCTTGACAGGTCACTGCCAATTGCGACAACATCTCTTTAGGATGAAATTAACAGAATCGCCGCTATGCAGAGGCTGCGAACAAGAAGAGGAAACAGTAGAACACATTATGTATGACTACTCTGCTTTTTCTGAAATCAGAAGATCCGTGTTGGGCGAGTATTGGCTTACACCAGCCGATGTCAGGGAGATCCCCCTCGGGAGCCTCATCACCTATTTTAAATCACTAGGCCGGGTGACAGCCTGAGGTGAGGATATCCCTACATACGGGAGGATGCACAATGGGTCATATGTGGCCTCAGCACCAGCTAACCCCTCCCCAAATTTCCAGATCCAGATTAGATCCAGAGTATCTTCCTTCTTTTACCGCGTCTTCTACTGATAAATCTGTGAGATGATGATGATGATGAGATCATTATTTTGAAATTTAAATAAAAAAAAGAGGTAGTGCTTTAATTTACTTTTTGTATTATTATATATTTTGAGTATGGTGCGATACCAGTTGAGGAGAGACTCGAAAGAGACCCACACCCGTCTTTAGTAATCTAACAACCGTTCACTTTTCAATCTCTCTCTCGATTCTAGAGAAACATACATATAAACGTAATAAAAGCGAGTTGGTTGGTAGGTAGGTATATAGCAACATAATTTTCTTGGTATTTGGCTTTTTTTCATTTGAGAAACGTGTTTGAATGTCGATATCGATGCCGGTTAAAATGCTGAAACGTGATTAAAGAATCGTTGCCGATGGGTTATGAAAGGTGATTTGCTCGATGACTTTAAAATGGGTGCGTGGCACTAAGCAAAATATTTTGCGATATTTTTAAATCTATATTTTATAAACTGATTTCAGATATGTTTTCTGGGAAACCGTATTAAAATTTGATATACTAGACTAAAGTTAACATGTGTGGCAGTCAGTGGAACTGCCGGCAGAAGTTATACTTCTATGCACGCGCCCGAATTCATAAATTTGTATACGAATGATTTAGCAAAATCAATATATGATATTCGTGTCCAGCGACCTCAAAAACCTCCTAGTACCGAGTGCACACTCATTTTGTATCGAATTTGCATAAAATTCCTGGAGACGAGGTCCGTCTTTAGCACCAGGTGTTTCGGACACCATCGCCATTATCATATTTGTATTCAGCGACCCATAAACCACCGAGTTCCAAGTGTGCACTGATTTTGTACAGAATGTACATAAAACCCCAGGAGACGAGATAAATGCCACGGAGACTTTCGACATCATGATATTCGTGTTCAGCGACCCCAAAAACCCGAGTACATAAATTGAAATCATTTGGAATACTTACCGAGTTGTAATTTTTCTATTTATCTATTTTTAAACTGTTTCTGTAGCCAACAACCTGAAAAGCATAGTGCAGGATATAATGCAACCATGTGACGGTACTATGGATTACAATACAATACTCATTACTGAATATTATTATTAATATCAATAATATAAAATACTAAACTTTATATGTATACTTACGTGACAGAATTATAAAACAATCTGTCAAACACAATGATATACGTCATTATGATATTCAAAACATTAGCTCAGACTGATTTTTGTATATCTATCTCTTTTCAATGTACTGAATGTTTAAACGGTCTTATAGTTATGACTTAACATGTGGTAAATATTTCATCTTTGTTTTTACCGACCAATATACCTTATATGTGTTTCTATCTCTCTCTTACTCACACCATTACATATGTAATGATTTTGGCATTTAACCCCACACAAATCTTTTCCACCGAGTGTACGAATAGAAGTATAACTTCAATAATCCGCCTCGAAACCACCCTATGCTCCCTAACTACCGATTGAGCTAGTAATAAATAAAGGATTCTGATTTTTTTCCAACAGATTGGCCAATAACCTATTAAAACCAATCATTTAATAACCGAACGCCTTTGTATACTTCAAGATAGAAATCCCTTTTTAAATTTATTTATATATAGATATAGTATATGGCTTTTTATAATACGATACGATACGATAGACTGAACCGTAACCTACATTTAGCCAAACAACATCAAAGAGTGTGAGTTGTGTGTATTCTCGTTGTTAGCCTGATGAAAACAATCGAGCGTGCATTGCGCGAATCGCGGCTGGCAGAACACCACATCACTCGAGTATTCTTTTAAAAAAATGTGACCGCGTTTTCAAATTTTTTTCTTCGTTTTTGAAGAGATAACTTTCGATTTTCCGTGTCGCTCCGGTTTTTGGGGAACTTTTTCAATGGGAAGTAAGCCAATGGCTGTAACCTAGATTTTTTTGAAATCGGAGTTTTTTTTTCGATTAGATATTATTAGTGTGTGTATTGTTTTGTTACCTTCGAAGTTTGTTTATCATTATACAGGATTATCTCCGAAACGAATCTATTTATAAAAAAGGTATGTGTTTAAACCGTTTTTATAAAAATTTTAATAAAATTGGAAAAAAATATATTTAGTCCAAATAAAAGAGTCTTTGAAGTCCCCCCTTACCTGGGAACATCAAGTGGTCTATAAATCCGACCCTTTTCTCGGCCCTCACAGTATCTGTTTGTATGCACTCATGGTTTTACAATCTATTCTTTAAATTTAAAAAAATATATGTGATTAAGTTTGTCATATGGAAGATTACTCATAACATTTGTTATTGTCAATTTTGACAGATGGAAGTTTACATATGACATTCGTTATTGTCATTTTTGACAGCTTGAAGTTTACTTATGACATTTGTTATTATCATTTTTAACAAAAGGAAGTTTACTATTGACATTTGTTATTGTCATTTTTGACAGATGGAAGTTAACATATGACAATTGTTATTGTTATTTTTGACAGATGATACTTTACTAATTATGTATTTTATTATCAGTTTTGACATATGAAAGATTACTAATAACATTTGTTATTGTCATTTTTGACAGATGGAAGTTTACATATGACATTTGTTATTGTCATTTTTGACAGAGGTAAATTTGCTCCTGACATTTGCTCTTGTCATTTTTGACAGATGGAAGTTTACATATGATATTTGTTATTGTTATTTTTGACAGATAGAAGTTTACATATGACATTTGTGAATGTCAATTTTGACAAATGGAAGTTTACATATGACATTCGTTATTGTCATTTTTGACAGCTTGAAGTTTACTAATGACATTTGTTATTATCATTTTTAACAAAAGGAAGTTTACTATTGACATTTGTTATTGTCATTTTTGACAGATGGAAGTTAACATATGACAATTGTTATTGTTATTTTTGACAGATGATACTTTACTAATTATGTATTTTATTATCATTTTTGACATATGAAAGATTACTAATACCTAACATTTGTTATTGTCATTTTTGACAGATGGAAGTTTGCATAGGTATGACATTTGTTATTGTCATTTTTGACAGAGGGAAATTTGCTATTGAAATTTGCTCTTGTCATTTTTGACAGATGGAAGTTTACATATGATATTTGTTATTGTTATTTTTGACAGATAGAAGTTTACATATGACATTTGTGAATGTCAATTTTGACAGATGGAAGTTTACATATGACATTCGTTATTGTCATTTTTGACAGATTGAAGTTTACTAATGACATTTGTTATTATCATTTTTAACAAAAGGAAGTTTACTATTGACATTTGTTATTGTCATTTTTGACAGATGGAAGTTAACATATGACAATTGTTATTGTCATTTTTGACAGATGATACTTTACTAAATATGTATTTTATTATTATTTTTGACATATGAAAGATTACTAATAACATTTGTTATTGTCATTTTTGACAGATGGAAGTTTACATATGACATTTGTTATTGTCATTTTTGACAGATGGAAGTTAACATATGACAATTGTTATTGTCATTTTTGACAGATGATACTTTACTAAATATGTATTTTATTATCATTTTTGACATATGAAAGATTACTAATAACATTTGTTATTGTCATTTTTGACAGATGGAAGTTTACATATGATATTTGTTATTGTTATTTTTGACAGATAGAAGTTTACATATGACATTCGTGAATGTCAATTTTGACAGATGGAAGTTTACATATGACATTCGTTATTGTCATTTTTGACAGATTGAAGTTTACTAATGACATTTGTTATTATCATTTTTGACAAAAGGAAGTTTACTATTGACATTTGTTATTGTCATTTTTGACAGATGGAAGTTAACATATGACAGTTGTTATTGTCATTTTTGACAGATGATACTTTACTAATTACGTATTTTATTATCATTTTTGACATATGAAAGATTACTAATAACATTTGTTATTGTCATTTTTGACAGATGGAAGTTTACATATGACATTTGTTATTGTCAATTTTGACAGAGGGAAATTTGCTGTTGACATTTGTTATTGTCATTTTTGACAGATGGAAGTTTACATATGACATTTGTTATTGTCAATTTTGACAGAGGGAAATTTGCTGTTGACATTTGTTATTGTCATTTTTGACAGATGGAAGTTTACATATGATATTTGTTATTGTTATTTTTGACAGATAGAAGTTTACATATGACATTTGTGAATGTCAATTTTGACAGATGGAAGTTTACATATGACATTCGTTATTGTCATTTTTGACAGATTGAAGTTTACTAATGACATTTGTTATTATCATTTTTGACAAAAGGAAGTTTACTATTGACATTTGTTATTGTCATTTTTGACAGATGGAAGTTAACATATGACAGTTGTTATTGTCATTTTTGACAGATGATACTTTACTAATTACGTATTTTATTATCATTTTTGACATATGAAAGATTACTAATAACATTTGTTATTGTCATTTTTGACAGATGGAAGTTTACATATGACATTTGTTATTGTCAATTTTGACAGAGGGAAATTTGCTGTTGACATTTGTTATTGTCATTTTTGACAGATGGAAGTTTACATATGATATTTGTTATTGTTACTTTTGACAGATGGAAGTCTACATAAGACATTTGTGAATGTCAATTTTGAGAGAGGGAAGTTTACATATGACATTCGTTATTGTCATTTTTGACAGATTGAAGTTTACTAATGGCATTTGTTATTATCATTTTTGACAAAAGGAAGTTTACGATTGACATTTGTTATTGTCATTATTGACAGATGGAAGTTAACATATGACAATTGTTATTGTCATTTTTGACAGATGATACTTTACTAATTATGTATCTATTTTATTATCAGTTTTGACATATGAAAGATTACTAATAACATTTGTTATTGTCATTTTTGACAGATGGAAGTTTACATATGACATTTGTTATTGTCATTTTTGACAGAGGTAAATTTGCTCCTGACATTTGCTCTTGTCATTTTTGACAGATGGAAGTTTACATATGATATTTGTTATTGTTATTTTTGACAGATAGAAGTTTACATATGACATTTGTGAATGTCAATTTTGACAAATGGAAGTTTACATATGACATTCGTTATTGTCATTTTTGACAGCTTGAAGTTTACTTATGACATTTGTTATTATCATTTTTAACAAAAGGAAGTTTACTATTGACATTTGTTATTGTCATTTTTGACAGATGGAAGTTAACATATGACAATTGTTATTGTTATTTTTGACAGATGATACTTTACTAATTATGTATTTTATTATCATTTTTGACATATGAAAGATTACTAATACCTAACATTTGTTATTGTCATTTTTGACAGATGGAAGTTTGCATAGGTATGACATTTGTTATTGTCATTTTTGACAGAGGGAAATTTGCTATTGAAATTTGCTCTTGTCATTTTTGACAGATGGAAGTTTACATATGATATTTGTTATTGTTATTTTTGACAGATAGAAGTTTACATATGACATTTGTGAATGTCAATTTTGACAGATGGAAGTTTACATATGACATTCGTTATTGTCATTTTTGACAGATTGAAGTTTACTAATGACATTTGTTATTATCATTTTTAACAAAAGGAAGTTTACTATTGACATTTGTTATTGTCATTTTTGACAGATGGAAGTTAACATATGACAATTGTTATTGTCATTTTTGACAGATGATACTTTACTAAATATGTATTTTATTATTATTTTTGACATATGAAAGATTACTAATAACATTTGTTATTGTCATTTTTGACAGATGGAAGTTTACATATGACATTTGTTATTGTCATTTTTGACAGATGGAAGTTAACATATGACAATTGTTATTGTCATTTTTGACAGATGATACTTTACTAAATATGTATTTTATTATCATTTTTGACATATGAAAGATTACTAATAACATTTGTTATTGTCATTTTTGACAGATGGAAGTTTACATATGATATTTGTTATTGTTATTTTTGACAGATAGAAGTTTACATATGACATTCGTGAATGTCAATTTTGACAGATGGAAGTTTACATATGACATTCGTTATTGTCATTTTTGACAGATTGAAGTTTACTAATGACATTTGTTATTATCATTTTTGACAAAAGGAAGTTTACTATTGACATTTGTTATTGTCATTTTTGACAGATGGAAGTTAACATATGACAGTTGTTATTGTCATTTTTGACAGATGATACTTTACTAATTACGTATTTTATTATCATTTTTGACATATGAAAGATTACTAATAACATTTGTTATTGTCATTTTTGACAGATGGAAGTTTACATATGACATTTGTTATTGTCAATTTTGACAGAGGGAAATTTGCTGTTGACATTTGTTATTGTCATTTTTGACAGATGGAAGTTTACATATGACATTTGTTATTGTCAATTTTGACAGAGGGAAATTTGCTGTTGACATTTGTTATTGTCATTTTTGACAGATGGAAGTTTACATATGATATTTGTTATTGTTATTTTTGACAGATAGAAGTTTACATATGACATTTGTGAATGTCAATTTTGACAGATGGAAGTTTACATATGACATTCGTTATTGTCATTTTTGACAGATTGAAGTTTACTAATGACATTTGTTATTATCATTTTTGACAAAAGGAAGTTTACTATTGACATTTGTTATTGTCATTTTTGACAGATGGAAGTTAACATATGACAGTTGTTATTGTCATTTTTGACAGATGATACTTTACTAATTACGTATTTTATTATCATTTTTGACATATGAAAGATTACTAATAACATTTGTTATTGTCATTTTTGACAGATGGAAGTTTACATATGACATTTGTTATTGTCAATTTTGACAGAGGGAAATTTGCTGTTGACATTTGTTATTGTCATTTTTGACAGATGGAAGTTTACATATGATATTTGTTATTGTTACTTTTGACAGATGGAAGTCTACATAAGACATTTGTGAATGTCAATTTTGAGAGAGGGAAGTTTACATATGACATTCGTTATTGTCATTTTTGACAGATTGAAGTTTACTAATGGCATTTGTTATTATCATTTTTGACAAAAGGAAGTTTACGATTGACATTTGTTATTGTCATTATTGACAGATGGAAGTTAACATATGACAATTGTTATTGTCATTTTTGACAGATGATACTTTACTAATTATGTATCTATTTTATTATCAGTTTTGACATATGAAAGATTACTAATAACATTTGTTATTGTCATTTTTGACAGATGGAAGTTTACATATGACATTTGTTATTGTCATTTTTGACAGAGGTAAATTTGCTCCTGACATTTGCTCTTGTCATTTTTGACAGATGGAAGTTTACATATGATATTTGTTATTGTTATTTTTGACAGATAGAAGTTTACATATGACATTTGTGAATGTCAATTTTGACAAATGGAAGTTTACATATGACATTCGTTATTGTCATTTTTGACAGCTTGAAGTTTACTAATGACATTTGTTATTATCATTTTTAACAAAAGGAAGTTTACTATTGACATTTGTTATTGTCATTTTTGACAGATGGAAGTTAACATATGACAATTGTTATTGTTATTTTTGACAGATGATACTTTACTAATTATGTATTTTATTATCATTTTTGACATATGAAAGATTACTAATACCTAACATTTGTTATTGTCATTTTTGACAGATGGAAGTTTGCATAGGTATGACATTTGTTATTGTCATTTTTGACAGAGGGAAATTTGCTATTGAAATTTGCTCTTGTCATTTTTGACAGATGGAAGTTTACATATGATATTTGTTATTGTTATTTTTGACAGATAGAAGTTTACATATGACATTTGTGAATGTCAATTTTGACAGATGGAAGTTTACATATGACATTCGTTATTGTCATTTTTGACAGATTGAAGTTTACTAATGACATTTGTTATTATCATTTTTAACAAAAGGAAGTTTACTATTGACATTTGTTATTGTCATTTTTGACAGATGGAAGTTAACATATGACAATTGTTATTGTCATTTTTGACAGATGATACTTTACTAAATATGTATTTTATTATTATTTTTGACATATGAAAGATTACTAATAACATTTGTTATTGTCATTTTTGACAGATGGAAGTTTACATATGACATTTGTTATTGTCATTTTTGACAGATGGAAGTTAACATATGACAATTGTTATTGTCATTTTTGACAGATGATACTTTACTAAATATGTATTTTATTATCATTTTTGACATATGAAAGATTACTAATAACATTTGTTATTGTCATTTTTGACAGATGGAAGTTTACATATGATATTTGTTATTGTTATTTTTGACAGATAGAAGTTTACATATGACATTCGTGAATGTCAATTTTGACAGATGGAAGTTTACATATGACATTCGTTATTGTCATTTTTGACAGATTGAAGTTTACTAATGACATTTGTTATTATCATTTTTGACAAAAGGAAGTTTACTATTGACATTTGTTATTGTCATTTTTGACAGATGGAAGTTAACATATGACAGTTGTTATTGTCATTTTTGACAGATGATACTTTACTAATTACGTATTTTATTATCATTTTTGACATATGAAAGATTACTAATAACATTTGTTATTGTCATTTTTGACAGATGGAAGTTTACATATGACATTTGTTATTGTCAATTTTGACAGAGGGAAATTTGCTGTTGACATTTGTTATTGTCATTTTTGACAGATGGAAGTTTACATATGACATTTGTTATTGTCAATTTTGACAGAGGGAAATTTGCTGTTGACATTTGTTATTGTCATTTTTGACAGATGGAAGTTTACATATGATATTTGTTATTGTTATTTTTGACAGATAGAAGTTTACATATGACATTTGTGAATGTCAATTTTGACAGATGGAAGTTTACATATGACATTCGTTATTGTCATTTTTGACAGATTGAAGTTTACTAATGACATTTGTTATTATCATTTTTGACAAAAGGAAGTTTACTATTGACATTTGTTATTGTCATTTTTGACAGATGGAAGTTAACATATGACAGTTGTTATTGTCATTTTTGACAGATGATACTTTACTAATTACGTATTTTATTATCATTTTTGACATATGAAAGATTACTAATAACATTTGTTATTGTCATTTTTGACAGATGGAAGTTTACATATGACATTTGTTATTGTCAATTTTGACAGAGGGAAATTTGCTGTTGACATTTGTTATTGTCATTTTTGACAGATGGAAGTTTACATATGATATTTGTTATTGTTACTTTTGACAGATGGAAGTCTACATAAGACATTTGTGAATGTCAATTTTGAGAGAGGGAAGTTTACATATGACATTCGTTATTGTCATTTTTGACAGATTGAAGTTTACTAATGGCATTTGTTATTATCATTTTTGACAAAAGGAAGTTTACGATTGACATTTGTTATTGTCATTATTGACAGATGGAAGTTAACATATGACAATTGTTATTGTCATTTTTGACAGATGATACTTTACTAATTATGTATCTATTTTATTATCAGTTTTGACATATGAAAGATTACTAATAACATTTGTTATTGTCATTTTTGACAGATGGAAGTTTACATATGACATTTGTTATTGTCATTTTTGACAGAGGTAAATTTGCTCCTGACATTTGCTCTTGTCATTTTTGACAGATGGAAGTTTACATATGATATTTGTTATTGTTATTTTTGACAGATAGAAGTTTACATATGACATTTGTGAATGTCAATTTTGACAAATGGAAGTTTACATATGACATTCGTTATTGTCATTTTTGACAGCTTGAAGTTTACTTATGACATTTGTTATTATCATTTTTAACAAAAGGAAGTTTACTATTGACATTTGTTATTGTCATTTTTGACAGATGGAAGTTAACATATGACAATTGTTATTGTTATTTTTGACAGATGATACTTTACTAATTATGTATTTTATTATCATTTTTGACATATGAAAGATTACTAATAACATTTGTTATTGTCATTTGTGACAGATGGAAGTTTACATATGACATTTGTTATTGTCATTTTTGACAGAGGTAAATTTGCTCCTGACATTTGCTCTTGTCATTTTTGACAGATGGAAGTTTACATATGATATTTGTTATTGTTATTTTTGACAGATAGAAGTTTACATATGACATTTGTGAATGTCAATTTTGACAAATGGAAGTTTACATATGACATTCGTTATTGTCATTTTTGACTGATTGAAGTTTACTAATGACATTTGTTATTATCATTTTTGACAAAAGGAAGTTTACTATTGACATTTGTTATTGTCATTTTTGACAGATGGAAGTTAATATATGACAATTGTTATTCTCATTTTTGACAGATGATACTTTACTAATTATGTATTTTATTATCATTTTTGACATATGAAAGATTACTAATAACATCTGTTATTGTCATTTCTGACAGAAAGTTTACTAATGACATTTGACATTACAACTTTTGACAAATGACAAATTACTAATCAGATACGTACAAAAATAATAATTTTTTTAATTATAATTAGTTATTTATTGATTTAATTAAATCAGAAACACGTAGATCTAATAAACAATTAATAATTTTTCAACTAATCAATTAAAATGCTGTAAAAATGTTGATTGCATTTTAAATAACAATAACAAAAAAATTATTATAACTATTTATTTACTATGTGATTATAGATTTATTGTTCATAGAATCAGTATTAAAAAATAATAGAATAGAATTGTAGAGCTTAAAAAGCGATTTTGAAATTGATTATTCTGGTCTTAAACTCTTCGCTGAAGCATACCTCATGCATGCTCAATAGGATTGTGATCGGGCGATTGAGCTGGCCAGGGCAAAACTGGAATATTCTGCTTTTCATTAGACGTGACAGCAGTGTGTTTCTAAGAGTAAAACTACCATAGAAACATGATAATGTGACGTGATAGTAGTCTGTTTCCACTTTGACGCATCAGTGAGAACGTTCATGCTTGGTGTGTAACCCAACACACGGCTACTTGTATGCCCTTTCATGCGTTCATTTTAATTTTAGATTGTAGCAATATATTTTTTTTGTAACTTCATACTTTGTAACATATACTGCAACATTAGCGCCTACAAAATAAATATTTGTTAATAACAAATACTTTTGCTATGAATTGAAAATCCATCTATTTCTAAACAAAAAGATGTCAATTAAAACTTCTAAATTAATATCATTAACTCATTTGTCAATCATTGTAATATTAATTTATATGTTGAGCTACGCCTATTTTACTTTCAATATTGATTTGACCTTCAAACGTTTACGGTACAACAAATAATTTGAGTCATAAATAATAAATTGTTTATAATTTGGGAACTACGGAAACCGTGCCATTTAAACTGTGTGTAGCATTTAATTTATTGAAGTTTTTTTTTCAATTTATTATTTTATATATTTATATACATTTTAAATAATCGTATATAATTTTGATTGCGGAACTATTTTTTAATTTATTAATTTACATGATTTTCTTATACATACATTTATCCTGTTTTTTTGTTTCTTTTTTCGGTTGTGAGGTTATATTTCCTTTAGCGCGTATACCGTCACGAAAAACCGACATGACACCATGTAATTAGCACTTGTTTTATCAATTATGTTCATTGTTTGATTATTTATATTATCACTTTAATATTATATTGATATTTATTGTGATTTACCTTATGTTCTATTGCAGTTCTACTCTATATGACAATTTCGCAGCTAACAACAGATAAAGATCATAAATGTGAATAGTAAAGAATCAAGGATAATAAAAATTTTTTTTTTCGATATTTGATTTTTTTTACATTTCACTCATTTTTGTTTCTTTTTGTCCTCATTTTCTTATTTTTTATCATTTTTTTATATTTTCGATAATTTTTTTTTTTAATTTTTAAACTTTTTGTCGCGTTAGGAAAAAATAATAAGGGTAAATTTTATCGATACACGCACATACCGTCACGAAAAAACAGAGCGCACACCGTCACGAAAAAACGACATCATTTTAAATTATGTTTCCACTTCATTTTTGTTATTAATATTCATATTAATATTTACTTAAAACTCAATGTTATTTAGTTATTTGTTTATGCCAATTCTATTCTAAATCGCAGTTTCACCACTAAATAGATACAACAACAGTAAAAGGCCATTAATGTGAATAGTAAGGAATTGGTCTTTTCCTCTTATTTTTGTTTTTTTTTTTCGTCGTTTTTTCAATCCTTTCCTCATTTTCTTGATTTTTCATAATTTTCATAAGTTTTTATATTTTTGCGTTGGTAATACAGGAATTTCGAATTAGCTATTCACTTGTTTTATTAATTTTGCACATTCCTTTGGTTATTTATATAAACATTTTTATTTGATGATTTTTTATGACAGTTCTACTCTATATGACAGTTTTGCCGCTGAACAGAAACAATAACAGTAAAAGGCCATTAATGTGAATAGTAAAGAATTGAGGGTTATAAAAATCGATTTTTATTTTTTTATGTGTTTATTCGATTTTTTTGTTTTAATTTCCATTTATTTATGTCGTTATTTCGGGTTTTGTAGTTTTATTTTTCTTATCCTTATATTTCTTTAAATGAAAAAAATAAAAATATCAAACAATATTAATTTTTTATGGTTCTAAATTCCGATTAAAAGAAAACGTGGGTCGACTACCTTTTAAAAACAAATAAATAATATTTCCCGCAGATATATTACTACAAAAAAAAACATTTATTAATTAAATTATTAACATCAACTCCGCTTTCATTCGTGAACTGCAGAAACGAATATATTTAAAAAAAAAATATTTTGAGGACATCATTGGGTCAAATACCTCGTTTGGTAACGCTACCAGAAAGAAATTATTATAATTTAGTTGTAATGTGGGCTGAAAATGAGGTTTTTTAAAAAAAAATGATTAATCATCCCAGTATTATAATTTAAATATATATTAACGACTAACCAAACCATCAATTTGGAAAATGATTTTTTAATACCTACACAAAAATATTGTAGTTGTCCATTAGAACAAGCGATTAAATTTTAATTGAAGATCCATTATTGAAGCGAAGCTTTCTATGCGAGAAAAATATCGTCGTACGTACGGGAAATGATCTTGTTACCTGTTACGTATTCCTATGTATAGGCATATAGTTATGGAAACAATATGGCATATGTGGCAGACTAAAGTATACCAGTATGTTTCTATTTTATCCCCATTCTTTTATATAGGCTTTAGAAAGATCCTCACGCTCTATTAGTTTATTCCAATATTGTATAAATCGAGAAAGTGTCCTTGTATGTTAAAAATGGGAAAACTATGTGCCAAAACGATAATTTTTGTCATTTTGACATTTAGAAATATAGAAACGTCAAACTTTCGAACTAGAAGGGACAATATGTTGAAAAGTAAAAAACTATGTGTCCACACGATAAAATAACGATTGCAATTTGTCAATTTAGAAAGGTGGAAAAAAATGATGTGTCAAATCGACAAATCGAGTAATGTCAAACTGTCAAATTAGAAACGATCTGTCAAAATGATAAAATTTAAAATTTTGACATATCTAAACCTATAAAGTTTAAATTTGAAACGAATTTATGTTCCTGTATAGCAATGTAATAAAATTTATAATTTAATTACCATGTACGGCTATTATGTTTGTTGTGTCATATGAGTTTCCGGATAACAAAGAAATTGAGGATATATGCAGAATGAATCTATTGATATTCATTGAAACATCTAATTAGAATGTTTTTCTTTAAAATACTTTTATTGTTAAAAACTTTTTGCGTGAGATTAAAATATATATTTATATCAAAAATTTTTGATATCAACTAGGTGAGGTACAAAGATTCGTTCCTAAGTTAACCTTGGATTTCTAAAGAATATACGTGACTCTATAGATTGTGAAAATTATTTTAACTAGTATATACAATAGTAGATATAATTTAAAATTTTAATATTAATAATAATTCTGGGTTAAAATGTTAACTAAAAGTTCACGTTCACATCATCTTTATTGCCGTTTATATTACAAAACTTTAAAGGTGTGCTTCATCAGATAATCTTATATATTAAAAAAAAACAATTTCTTATAGATCAACTTATTATGTTATTTTACCTGACATATCTTCATTTGAACACTTTATTGATAAAATGTCAAATCTGTCAAAATGTGCCACTAATTTTGACACTTTAATGTATTTGACAGATCTTCAATCCGTTTGTTTCACTTGGTTCACCTTATTATTATCAGTTTGAAAGCTATAATATATTTTAAGGTTATGTTGAAGAAGGTGTGTTTCATCAGATAATCTTAGAGATAAAAAAAAAGAAAAATATAAAACCTTCTTACTTATTTTGTTATTTTATTTGTCATATCTTCATTTGAACACTTTATTGATAAGATGTAAAAACTATCAAACTATGCCACTCATTTTGACAGTTTTAATGTTGACACTTGTGGTATTTGACAGATCTTCAATTCGTTAGTTTCACTTGAGTCAGCTTATTATTATCGGTTTGAAAGCTATAATATATCTTAAGGTTATGTTGAAGAAGGTGTGTTTCATTAGATAATCTTAGATATTAAAAAAACAAAGAAAAATATAAAACCTTCTTACTTATTCTGTTATTTTATCTGTCATATCTTCATTTGAACACTTTATTGATAAAATGTCAAATATGTCAAAATATGCCACTAATTTTGACAGTTTGAATGTTGACACTTGTGGTATTTGACAGATCTTCAATCCGTTAGTTTCACTTGAATCAGCTTATTATTATCGGTTTGAAAGCTATAATATATCTTAAGGTTATGTTGAAGAAGGTGTGTTTCATCAGATAATCTTAGATATTAAAAAAACAAAGAAAAATATAAAACCTTCTTATTTATTCTGTTATTTTATCTGTCATATCTTTATTTGAACACTTTATTGATAAAATGTCAAATCTGTCAAAATATGCCACTCATTTTGACAGTTTTAATGTTGACACTTGTGGTATTTGACAGATCTTCAATTCGTTAGTTTCACTTGAGTCAGCTTATTATTATCGGTTTGAAAGCTATAATATATCTTAAGGTTATGTTGAAGAAGGTGTGTTTCATCAGATAATCTTAGATATTAAAAAAACAAAGAAAAATATAAAACCTTCTTACTTATTCTGTTATTTTATCTGTCATATCTTCATTTGAACACTTTATTGATAAAATGTCAAATCTGTCAAAATATGCTACTAATTTTGACAGTTTTAATGTTGACACTTGTGGTATTTGACAGATCTTCAATCCGTTAGTTTCACTTGAATCAGCTTATTATTATAGGTTTGAAAGCTATAATATATCTTAAGGTTATGTTGAAGAAGGTGTGTTTCATCAGATAATCTTAGATATTAAAAAAACAAAGAAAAATATAAAACCTTTTACTTATTCTGTTATTTTATCTGTCATATCTTCATTTGAACACTTTATTGATAAAATGTCAAATCTGTCAAAATATGCTACTAATTTTGACAGTTTTAATGTTGACACTTGTGGTATTTGACAGATCTTCAATCCGTTAGTTTCACTTGAATCAGCTTATTATTATCGGTTTGAAAGCTATAATATATCTTAAGGTTATGTTGAAGAATGTGTGTTTCATCAGATAATCTTAGATATTAAAAAAACAAAGAAAAATATAAAACCTTCTTACTTATTCTGTTATTTTATCTGTCATATCTTCATTTGAACACTTTATTGATAAAATGTCAAATCTGTCAAAATATGCCACTCATTTTGACAGTTTTAATGTTGATACTTGTAGTATTTGACAGATTTTCAATCCGTTGGTTTCACTTGTATCAACTTATTATTATCAATTCGAAAGTTTTAATATATCTTAAGGTTATGTTGAAGAAGTTGTGTTTCATCAAATAATCTTAGATATTAAAAAAACAAAGAAAAATATAAAACCTTCTTACTTATTCTGTTATGTTATCTGTCATATCTTCATTTGAACACTTTATTGATAAAATGTCAAATATGTCAAAATATGCTACTAATTTTGACAGTTTTAATGTTGACACTTGTGGTATTTGACAGATCTTCAATCCGTTAGTTTCACTTGAATCAGCTTATTATTATCGGTTTGAAAGCTATAATATATCTTAAGGTTATGTTGAAGAAGGTGTGTTTCATCAGATAATCTTAGATATTAAAAAAACAAAGAAAAATATAAAACCTTCTTATTTATTCTGTTATTTTATCTGTCATATCTTTATTTGAACACTTTATTGATAAAATGTCAAATCTGTCAAAATATGCCACTCATTTTGACAGTTTTAATGTTGACACTTGTGGTATTTGACAGATCTTCAATTCGTTAGTTTCACTTGAGTCAGCTTATTATTATCGGTTTGAAAGCTATAATATATCTTAAGGTTATGTTGAAGAAGGTGTGTTTCATCAGATAATCTTAGATATTAAAAAAACAAAGAAAAATATAAAACCTTCTTACTTATTCTGTTATTTTATCTGTCATATCTTCATTTGAACACTTTATTGATAAAATGTCAAATCTGTCAAAATATGCTACTAATTTTGACAGTTTTAATGTTGACACTTGTGGTATTTGACAGATCTTCAATCCGTTAGTTTCACTTGAATCAGCTTATTATTATAGGTTTGAAAGCTATAATATATCTTAAGGTTATGTTGAAGAATGTGTGTTTCATCAGATAATCTTAGATATTAAAAAAACAAAGAAAAATATAAAACCTTCTTACTTATTCTGTTATTTTATCTGTCATATCTTCATTTGAACACTTTATTGATAAAATGTCAAATCTGTCAAAATATGCCACTCATTTTGACAGTTTTAATGTTGATACTTGTAGTATTTGACAGATTTTCAATCCGTTGGTTTCACTTGTATCAACTTATTATTATCAATTCGAAAGTTTTAATATATCTTAAGGTTATGTTGAAGAAGTTGTGTTTCATCAAATAATCTTAGATATTAAAAAAACAAAGAAAAATATAAAACCTTCTTACTTATTCTGTTATGTTATCTGTCATATCTTCATTTGAACACTTTATTGATAAAATGTCAAATCTGTCAAAATATGCTACTAATTTTGACAGTTTTAATGTTGACACTTGTGGTATTTGACAGATCTTCAATCCGTTAGTTTCACTTGAATCAGCTTATTATTATAGGTTTGAAAGCTATAATATATCTTAAGGTTATGTTGAAGAAGGTGTGTTTCATCAGATAATCTTAGATATTAAAAAAACAAAGAAAAATATAAAACCTTCTTACTTATTCTGTTATGTTATCTGTCATATCTTCATTTGAACACTTTATTGATAAAATGTCAAATCTGTCAAAATATGCCACTCATTTTGACAGTTTTAATGTTGATACTTGTAGTATTTGACAGATTTTCAATCCGTTGGTTTCACTTGTATCAACTTATTATTATCAATTCGAAAGTTTTAATATATCTTAAGGTTATGTTGAAGAAGTTGTGTTTCATCAAATAATCTTAGATATTAAAAAAACAAAGAAAAATATAAAACCTTCTTACTTATTCTGTTATGTTATCTGTCATATCTTCATTTGAACACTTTATTGATAAAATGTCAAATCTGTCAAAATATGCTACTAATTTTGACAGTTTTAATGTTGACACTTGTGGTATTTGACAGATCTTCAATCCGTTAGTTTCACTTGAATCAGCTTATTATTATAGGTTTGAAAGCTATAATATATCTTAAGGTTATGTTGAAGAAGTTGTGTTTCATCAAATAATCTTAGATATTAAAAAAACAAAGAAAAATATAAAACCTTCTTACTTATTCTGTTATGTTATCTGTCATATCTTCATTTGAACACTTTATTGATAAAATGTCAAATCTGTCAAAATATGCTACTAATTTTGACAGTTTTAATGTTGACACTTGTGGTATTTGACAGATCTTCAATCCGTTAGTTTCACTTGAATCAGCTTATTATTATAGGTTTGAAAGCTATAATATATCTTAAGGTTATGTTGAAGAATGTGTGTTTCATCAGATAATCTTAGATATTAAGAAAACAAAGAAAAATATAAAACCTTCTTACTTATTCTGTTATTTTATCTGTCATATCTTCATTTGAACACTTTATTGATAAAATGTCAAATCTGTCAAAATATGCCACTCATTTTGACAGTTTTAATGTTGACACTTGTAGTATTTGACAGATTTTCAATCCGTTGGTTTCACTTGTATCAACTTATTATTATCAGTCCGAAAGTTTTAATATATCTGGTTATGTTGAAGATGGTGTGTTTCATCAGATAATGTTAGATATCAAAAAAAAAACAAAGAAAAATATAAAACCTTCTTACTTATTCTGTTATTTTATCTGTCATATCTTCATTTGAACACTTTATTGATAAAATGTCAAATCTGTCAAAATATGCTACTAATTTTGACAGTTTTAATGTTGACACTTGTGGTATTTGACAGATCTTCAATCCGTTAGTTTCACTTGAATCAGCTTATTATTATCAGTTTGAAAGCTATAATATATCTTAAGGTTATGTTGAAGAATGTGTGTTTCATCAGATAATCTTAGATATTAAAAAAACAAAGAAAAATATATAACCTTCTTATTTATTCTGTTATTTTATCTGTCATATCTTTATTTGAACACTTTATTGATAAAATGTCAAATCTGTCAAAATATGCCACTCATTTTGACAGTTTTAATGTTGATACTTGTAGTATTTGACAGATTTTCAATCCGTTGGTTTCACTTGTATCAACTTATTATTATCAGTCCGAAAGTTTTAATATATCTGGTTATGTTGAAGATGGTGTGTTTCATCAGATAATGTTAGATATCAAAAAAAAACAAAGAAAAATATAAAACCTTCTTACTTATTCTGTTATTTTATCTGTCATATCTTCATTTGAACACTTTATTGATAAAATGTCAAATCTGTCAAAATATGCCACTCATTTTGACAGTTTTAATGTTGACACTTGTGGTATTTGACAGATCTTCAATCCGTTAGTTTCACTTGAATCAGCTTATTATTATCGGTTTAAAAGCTATAATATATCTTAAGGTTATGTTGAAGAAGGTGTGTTACATCAGATAATCTTAGATATTAAAAAAACAAAGAAAAATATAAAACCTTCTTACTTATTCTGTTATTTTATCTGTCATATCTTTATTTGAACACTTTATTGATAAAATGTCAAATCTGTCAAAATATGCCACTTATTTTGACAGTTTTAATGTTGATACTTGTAGTATTTGACAGATTTTTAATCCGTTGGTTTCACTTGTATCAGCTTATTATTATCAGTTCGCAAGTTCTAAAAATCTATTGAGCATGGCAGTACTACAAGGATCGGTATTAGGCCCCCTATTGTGGAACATAATGTATAAGAGCCTGCTGGAAGAAGAATGGGGAAGAGGAATAACAACGATTGTCTTTGTAGATGACCTAATTCTACTAGTGGATGGAATGGATAAAATGAAATGAAATTTTAATATTAATAACAATTCTGGGTTAAAAAGTTAACTAAAAGTTCACGTTCACATCATCTTTATTGCCATTTATATTACAAAACTTTAAAGGAGTGCTTCATCAGATAATCTTATATATTAAAAAAAAACAATTTCTTATAGATCAACTTATTATGTTATTTTACCTGACATATCTTCATTTGAACACTTTATTGATAAAATGTCAAATCTGTCAACATATGCCACTCATTTTGACAGTTAATGAGTTGACACTTGTATTATTTGACAGATTAAGGGAGATTCACACCCCGGGAAGTCACCGACAGAGTGCGCCCATGAGAATAATCCTTATAGATTAACGAATATAAAACGAATTAAATAGTTAATAAAAAAATAAACTAACAATAGAAATAGTGTTTGGTAAAGATTTATGGGTTTGCCAATCGAAAATTATTTCAAGGTTGACTTGACAGCGTTCCGCAGAGAAAAACAATTGCCGAACAGGATTCATACATCACTTGATTGTGATCATAATTCATAATTTTAACGGGAGATAATATATTTTAGCGTTGGTGGTACTTAGGTACTTTGACCGAGCAATAAATTGTTAAAAAACTTCCTGATGCATTTCAATGCCGATGCACTGACATGAAAAAATCTAGTTGAATTAATTTAATTTATATAAAACTAGCAGCCCGCCCGGCTGCCACGTATTTTAATGAATTTAAAAACAAAATAAAATTTGGAAAAATAAATAAATTAATCAATTGACTCCAGCTGAGTTCGGTGGTGGTTTCTCTACTGGCAAATTATGCCCAGCTCAGCCGTAGAGGGTAAGTGCCCAAAATAAAGTGAGTGCGCCACCGATTTTGCACGGTTAAAATCGGAAACCCCTGATGTTCCAGGCACCACTTCACCCACTGGAAATAATTAAATAAATTTTGAATATTTAACAGTTCTAATTAAATTATTCAATAAAATAAAACGACGATAAAGTGAGCTAAATAAAACAAAATCTCAACTAGACCCTTCTTTAATGAACAAATATCCAGAATTACAGACTGTCAAGCCTCGTGCCTGACAACGCAATTGATTTATAATAAAAAAAAATATTTAACTAATATTAAAAGAGAATTTTTATCCAAAAAGGTGTGATCACACTCAATACAAAGTAAGAAAAATAAATTTTAACTAAAACTATAACCGCGACTTAAATCTAGTTAGCTTATCTGAAATGCTAGATACAGTTCCTCGTCGTCATAGGCTTCTCCAATACTTAGGCCGGTACCAAATTCAAGCCTGTTCCCAGAACCAATAGGCTTACATCAATCTCAAATAACTAAAGCTCGACAAAGTATCAGGTCAGCAATCAAACTTCAACCAAATAACTAGGACTTAAACCCTTAACTAGGATTTACACCTGTATCTAGGATTTACGCCTGTATCTAGGATTTACGCCTGTATCTAGGACCCTATTAAAATAGGGTTATTTTACTTCGTTAAACTCATGATACCCTAGCTGGTAGTCGGGTAAAAACAATTTCCTCGTTGCTAACTGCAATAATGGGGTAAGTTCTGACCACGATTTGCTGTCTAAACGGTTTTAAAAATACCAGTCTTCCCTACTGTCTGCTTTATGGGTTCCTACCCAACAGAAGATTTTATTAAATATCCGGTCGCAGTGCCGTATTTTCTACCGAATTCACCAAAATACAGGAAAATCTCTCCAACAATATTCGATAGAAACAACCGAGGTTTAATTTCGTAAATCCAAACTAAATTGTCCCCGATGAACAGGGATTACAAATCAACCCCTCAAAAATCTTCTCGCTGACACCTTTTCAACTCAAAAGCTGGTAAATGAAAAGGAGGAATCTTCGCACATATCCTTCACGAAATTTGACACACTTCCCAAAATAAAAGATGGCCTCTACTACTATAGGGACAATAACCGTAGATTTTTTTCAGCCAACAATTCACGAACAAACAGTGGTCATTTGATACGACTAATCTTATTATTTATATAGATAACAACAAAAATCCCAACATTACTTAATTTCCCCATTTATTTTCGATTTTAATAATAAAGTTATAAATATGACGGAACACTGGCTACAGAACCGCAATATCCAAGTTATCAACGACAGAAAGAGGATGAATCAGATGAACTACTTGGCAATGATTTCAAAACAATAACACTACAAGAATAATAAATTTACTTACAAAACCAATATTAGCAACAACTAGAAATAATTTATGGTCGAAAATAATAAACAACAGTTGGCGATTAACTATTATCGGACTTAAATCAACCGATACTTGCCTCGATAAATCCTACAATAATGATGAATTATAAGGTAAGAAATTAGCTGTTACTATGGTAAATTTTAACCCGTGACACCGCTTTGCACGGGGATTAAAGAAAAATAACAAAAGCCACTAAATATATTGGGTCAACGCTTCCCTGTAAACAATATTACATGTTGTTTTATTTTCTGGCAACAAAATAAATTGATTTTCAGGTGCTCGACCCGCCTTAGGCTGTTGGCCATGAGATCCCTATTTTTTTTTAAATAAAACATAGCCTATGTCACTCGGGAATAGTGTAGCTTGCCAACGGTAAAAGAATTTTTGAAATCGGTCCAGTAGTTTCGGAGCCTACATTTCAAACAAACAAACAAACAAACCTTTCCTCTTTATAATATTAGTATAGATAAACAGACCAATTTAGAGTGGAAATTCCGATATATAGACAGGAAAAAAATCTCAAAATGACAAATTTTATTGTTTTTACAG
Organism: Altica lythri; assembly: GCA_964028335.1. NCBI lineage: Eukaryota > Metazoa > Arthropoda > Insecta > Coleoptera > Chrysomelidae > Altica > Altica lythri. Next base: position 7,978,963 of record OZ034809.1, read on the forward strand.
TTTTGAAACATGACTTTTCCTTCTCGAATCGGAGCAGTGATTTAATTATTAGAGCAGTTTGTGGTTATTTTAACGTGTAAAATGAATTATGTCAAATCGTGATTCCTTCGTCAATAAGAAAAAAAAAACGAACGTGGCAGTCAGTGGGATTGTCGACAGAAGTTATACTTCTATGCACGCACCAGGATTCATAAATTTGTATGCGAATGATTTAGCAAAATCATAATATGATATTCGTGGTTAGCGACCCCAAAAACCTCCGAGTGCACACTCTTTTTGTATCGAATTTGCATAAAATTCCTGAAGGCGAGGTCCGTCTTAAGCAACAGTTGTTTCGAAGAACATCGCCATTATTATAATCGTGTTTAGCAACTCAAAAAACCACCGAATACCAAGTGTGCACTGATTTCGTACAGAATTTACATAAAACCTCAGGAGAAAAGGTAAATTCCCTAGGCACCAAGTTGCCACGTGTTTTTAATGAAAATAAAACAAAATCAAATTTTGAAAAATTAATAAAACGGTTAATCAATCTATTCCAATCTAAATCCAACTCCAGCTGAGATCGGTAGTGGTTTCTCTACTGGCAAATTGTGCCCAGCTCAGCCGTAGAGGGTAAGTACCAAAATAAAGTGAGTGCGCCACCGATTTGTACGGTTAAAATCGGAAAGCCCTGATGTTCCAGGCACTACTTCACCCACTGGAGATAATTAAATAAATTTTGAATATTAAACAGTTCTAATTGAATAACACAATAAAAGAAAACGACGATAAAGTGAGCTAAATAAAACAAAATCTCAACTAGACCCTTCTTTAATAAATATATTAAGAATTACAAAACTGTCAAGCCTCGTGCTTGACAACGCTATTGATGTTTATATAAAAAAAAAGAATATATGAATAATATTAAAAGAGAATTTTATCCCAAAATGTGTGATCACACGCAATATATAAAAAAAAAGACAAGAAAAATAGATCTTAACTAAAACTATAGTTTGCCTTAAATCTAATTAGCTTATCTGATAATCTAGATACAATTCCTCGTCGTCCTAGGCTTCTCCAATACTTAGGCCGGTACCAAATTCAAGCCTGTTCCCAGAACCAATAGGCTTGCACCAATCACAACTAACTTAAGCTCGACTAAGTATCAGGTCAGCAATCAAATTTCTACCAAAAACTAGGACTTAAACCCTTAACTAGGATTTACACCTGTATCTAAGTTTTCAGCCTATAACTAGGACCCTATAGAGATAGGGTTTCTTTCATTAAACTCGTGACACCCCTAGTTGGTAAACGGGTAAAACAATTTCCTCGTTGCTAACTGCAATGATGGGGAATTCTGACCACGATTTGCTGTCTAAACGGTTTTAAATTACCAATTTTCCCTACTGTCTGCTCTATGGGCCACCACAGAAGATTTCCTAAATATCCCTTCACGAGGAATTTTTCTAACGAATCCACCAAAATAACGGAAAATCTCACTCCAATACTATTCGATAGGAAAAACTGAGGTTTAATTTCGTAAATCCAAAATTAATTGTCTCCGATGAACAGAGATTAAAACTTAAACCCAGAAAATCTTCAGAAGCATCTGCTCGAGACTAAGGTTGACAGTCAAAAAGGAAGTTTCTACGTTTCATAATTCATGAGATTGACACACCTCAAAATAAATGGCCTCTACTACTATAAGGACAATACCCGTATGATCTTCAGCTACCAATTTACTAACAAACAGTGGTCGTTTGATACGACTAATCTTATTATTTATCAAGATATCATCAAAAATCTCAACATTACTTAATTCCCTCGTTTATTTTAAATCTTATTACGCAAGTAACTATTCCACGAAACAGCTGGCTGTAGAACCGCAATATCAATAGTTATCGACAAAAAGAAAGAGATAGTACTTCAGTCAGATGAAAGTGAAAGATGACAGTAATTTAAAAAAAAATAAACAGCTACATGAAATTTACTTCCAAAACAATATTAGCAACATTAGGAATAATTTATGGCCAGAATATATTTATAAGTTGACGATTATCTATTACCGAACCAGATCAACCGGTTCCCGACCCAAGTAGACCTTTAATAATGGGAAATTTCAAGGTAGGAAGACACTTATGTTTACAAATTAAAATATTTATCACTTACGAGAATTTAGCCCGTGACAAAGTGCCGCGGAGACTTTCGGCATCATGATATTCGTGTACAGCGACCCCAAAAACCCCGAGTACATAAATTGAACCCATTTTCAGCAATACTTACCGAGTAAGTTTTCTCTCTATTACCTGTTCGGAATGCACTTTTCGAATGCAGAAATGCAATTTCCCATTTTTACATTATAAAAAATAGCGACAAATTTCCTGATACTCTGACGAATCCAATGCAAAAAAACGCATTCCGATACATCTTACGTTACAATATTCTGAGGTTTCAGTGCTTTATTTTCTCAACTATTCGTAAAAACTCTGTTTATGTAGCCAACAACCTTAAAAGCATAGAGCAGAATATACTGCAACCATGTGACTGTACTTTAGACTACAATACATTACTCATTACTGGGATATTATTATTAATATAAAATGCTAAACTTTATATGTATACTTACGTGACAGAATTATAAAATAATCTGTCAAATAATCATGTGGTCCGTCACTATGATGTTCATACATTAGTTCAGACTGTTTTTTGTATATCTATCCCTTTTCAATGTACTGAATGTTGAAACGGTATTCAAAGGACTTATAGTTAAGACTAATAACATATGATAAATATTTCATCTTTGTTTATACCGACCAATATACCTTATAAGTGTTTCTGACTCTTTCTTACTCACACCATTACATATGTAATGATTTTTCCCATTGAACTGTAAACAAATCTTTTCCAGCGAGTGCATGAATAGAAGTATAACTTCAAAATAAGTTTAAATTTTCTTCTTACAACCTATTTTATACATCTTCAATCATTTGGATTTATTTCTGCGGTAAACATTTAATTGAATTAAATATTACATAAATTTAAAAAATATGACCTTCTTAATTAAATTAGAGCATGAAATCCTGTGAATTGGACTTCATAAACTTAGAAATCGTTTGTTGAGTTATTGTTTCATTTTAGTTGAAGAAACGTTTCAATAAATTTTATTTTTGTTAAATAATAATAATATTTACTTTACCTAACTTTCCGGAAAAGTAATGTACCTACACTATTTTTCCTACGACCACGAGATAACTTTAACAAATATTGTGTTATGTGATTGTTTTATTTGTGACAGTTTCTACTGTAACCTTAAAATTACCCTAGGCTAGCTCCTGAGGGTCGTGGCTTCCTTCTGAGTTTTATTTAATTTCCTCCAAACCTTAATTAAAGGGCGCCAAGTACAGACGCACAAATAAAATTCGAAAAATCAGTTTTAAAATGGTTATTATTTTAATTATGATTGGTAAAATAAATTAATTAATTCTCTTATCTTTTGGGATTTTCGATGGCTTCTAACTGAGTTTCGATAACTTGTGGAACGGAATTGTAAGATGGATGGAGTTCCTTCCAAGGGACAACCTGTCGGATTTTCGTACGATGTGGAACGAAACTGCAATCGGATTGAATTTCGCTTCGAATTTTCGTTAATGGAGTAAAGGAACTGCAAAATGGCGTCGGCTTCAACTGATTGTCGACTGACTGCGTAATTTCTGATATCGCTATAACGTCTCTCCAAATTTCGAGAAAAAATTAATTACCTTATAATTACCACAAAAACTGACCTTGAACAATAGCAATTGTATTCGAAAATTTAAATGTTAGTAAAATACATAAAATATTACATTGACCGCATTTTGGCTTATTTTTAACTAATAAAATTGAAACCAAAGCAAAAAGGTACTCACCAGACAGAAGGGCGAAGGTAGTCGAAAATAACTCTGAATTTAATCAGATTCACCGTCATTCCAACATGACATTTCATTACGCACAACTGTGCGTTATAGCTTACTTACCCTGCATGGTGACAATGAGTATAAATGACATTTACTGTCAAAGGAGTAGATAAAATATATAAAAGGTTGTTTTTCTCTAATAAAATTTTCTAATTCGTATTAAACGTATTATCTTCTTAATCTAATAGGCTCAATTAAAAATGACGTATAAGTATCCAATTTCAGTATAAAAATAGAAATGTTTTCAATTTGCTTACACGTTTATCTAATTATCTAATGGAATATGCATAAGTTATTTTGATCTTGAAACTGTGTCGGAATATTTCTGTAGGAATCAATCCCGATACGTATCTTTCTCATTTTCCGTTTTTGAAGTTATACTTCTTATCATGGACTTGATTTGTGTGGGGTTAAATGGAAAAAATTATTACATATGTAATGGTGTAAGTAAGAGAGAGACAGAAATACATATAAGGTATCGTATCAGTACATTGAAAAGAGATAGATATACAAAAAACAGTCTGAGCTAATATTTTGGAATATCATAGTAACGTATTACATTGTGTTTGACAGATTACTTTATAATTCTGTCACGTAAGTAAACATATAAAGTTTAGTATTTTATATTAATAATAATATTCAGTAATGAGTATTGTATTGTAGTCTAAAATACCGTCACATGGTTGCATTATATCCTTCACTATACTTTTGAGTCGAAGACATGCGTGTGAGTTAAAACCTGTTCCTGCAAAGTTACTGAAAAGTGCAGTTCAAACTGCGTTAAAATTTTGTAAAAGTGTGTACCTATATGTTGTTAGAAAATGTTTTGCATTGTTTTTTAGTGTTTTAAAATCTGTAATAGCCCACGGTAAGCAAATCGGGTTTTGTAAACACTTTTTTTGTACATTAATCGTTTTACTGTTTAGTTTTCGTGTTTGAAGAAAGGACACACATCAACTGGTCCTATTTTTTTAAGTATGTATTTAATTGAATACAGTTAACTTAAAAAAAAAATTCTACTTGCCTGTGTTTGTAGTTATTAAGTTTTATTAGTTAACAGTGCATAGAAGTATAACTTCTGCCGGCAGTCCCACTGACTGCCACACCCTTTTTTTTCAATTTTATTTTGTATCCACGTATTTATTACATGTTTCTCTTTACTTGTCAGATTTAAATTATTTTTTTCGTTAAAATTTGTAATTTATTGATTAAATATATAAGATATCAACTGCGTCACCTTACGGTGGCGTCATAGTACTTAATTAAGTAAGGATTTCTCAATTAAGTATATGAGATATAAACTGCGCTAATAAACAGGAAAAAATCAGAATAAACAGGTATGTAAGAAAACAGACTTTCTTTTCTTTGTAAACCTCTTAAAAAAATACAAAAAAAAATTCATCTCCTTGTCTGGTTGTACTTTCTTTACGACACTGATGGATTGCATTGTATGTAAATGATGAATAAAATTACATTAATATTGCAAATATATAATTTATATTTCGATCACACCTTTACTAGATTTAAATAAGCACAAATATCTACCTACAAACCTTCCGGCTCTGTGTCTGCTACTTTTTAAAATTCAATACTAGTAATCCTATGAGCGTAAATACACATCAAGGTTGGATATGATGAAAAAGCTGTAATGACAAATCAGGAGAACAGAAAATATTCATGGTATGAATTGCGAGATGTATTAATTTGAAATGTAAATATAGGCGAGGAAATAAAGCAATGTACCGACAAAAATCTAGAAAACCCGATGTAACGAAAAATCAACAGCATAATAGTTATTTGTGACACAAGGACGGAAAATGCCATTTTGCAAGAGCGAGTAAATTTGTGTAGCCGAGGGGCGTAGCACCGAGGCGAAACAATACGAGCACTTGCAAAACATTTTGCGGACGTGTAACACACAATATTTTTTGGTCCGACCAATTTTTATTATTTTCAAAAGTTCAAAAACTGTTTATTTTGTGACATACATGATTAGGTGTATATTGACATTATTGACATCTATTGCACGATTAAAAGAATTAGTAATAAGGAATGATTTTCTGATAATCGATTTCACGATCCTTAATTTTTATACATACGAATACCGTGCTAATAAGCAGCACAGTAAAAATTGTTATATTGATAATATTAATATTAATATCTAATAATTTTAGGTATATGAAGATAGCAGAGGCAATGAACTATTATAGTTCAATGAGCAATAATAAAATCGAGATATGTATCTTCATAATCGAATAATAAGTAGTTGTAAATTGACATAAATGTCAAATTTAAAATAAAAGTTGTGAGAGCAATTAAATGTAAGTTTGAATCCTGCTTACCTTTAGAAAAAGTTATTAGTTTAGTATATTATACGCTGTTTTTAAATAAATTAAATTAAAATATGTAGTATTCATTATGTATTTTTGATGACTCATAGCGCCATCTCTTTAGATAATCTAAAAGCTACTTTGCCGGCCTAGGCCGGAAAATGTCATTTTCCGGACGATTTTGAAGTAATTAATAGTATTGTTTCTGGACGGAGGACCAAAAAATTAGTTTTTATTAACTTGTATGTTAAAAACTAAACTCCAGAAGCTGTTACAAAGAGTCTACATACTTATTTTATGGATTCAGAAGCTTTTCAATATCTTCGTATGTTTTTATGCCACTTTTACAGTTAATATTACTTTTTAACACCAAATAACTTGTGGCAGGACCTTCATCAGTAATGTTTCCAAACATCTACACAGCTTTGTTCAACAACATCTTTGCGAGGAGATGACATGAACTTTTGAATGTCTTCACCTTCTTTTAAGACTTGTCGTACGATCTCTAATGGGTTCTTCAATGTTTTTACATACTTTTGTTCCAAACTCCAGAAGCTTTTTCAGTGACTACATACTTCTTTTATGGATTCAGAAGCTTTTCAATGTCTTCGCATGTTTTTATGCCTCTTTTACAGTTAATATTGCTTTTTAACACCAAATCTCTTGTGGCAGGACCTTTATCAGTATATTTCCAAACATCCACACATCTTTTGTTCAACAACATCTTTGTGAGGAGATGACATGAACTTTAGAATGTCTTCACCTTCTTTTAAGACTTGTCAGACGATTTCAAATGGGATCTTCAATGTTTTTACATACTTTTGTTCCAAAATCCAGAAGCTTTTTCAAAGAGACTACATACTTCTTTTATGGATTCAGAAGCATATAAATGTCTTCGCATGTTTTTATGTTTCTTTTACAGTTAATATTGCTTTTTAACACCAAATCTCTTGTGGCAGGACCTTCATCAGTAATGTTTCCAAACATCTACACAGCTTTGTTCAACAACATCTTTGCGAGGAGATGACATGAACTTTTGAATGTCTTCACCTTCTTTTAAGACTTGTCGTACGATCTCAAATGGGTTTTTGAATGTTTTTACATACTTTTGTTCTAAACTCCAGAAGCTTTTTAAAAAAGATTACATACTTCTTATATGGTTTCAGAAGCTTTTCAATATCTTCGCATGTTGTTATGCCTCTTTTAACGTTAATATTACTTTTTAACAACAAATCTCTAGTGGCAGGACCTTCATCAGTAACATTTTCAAACATCCACACAGCCTTTGTTCAACAACATCTTTGCGAGGAGATGACATGAACTTTTGAATGTCTTCACCTTCTTTTAAGACTTGTCAGACGATTTCAAATGGGTTCTTCAATGTTTTTACATACTTATGTTCCAAACTCCAGAAGCTTTTTCAGTGACTACATACTTCTTTTATGGATTCAGAAGCTTTTCAATGTCTTCGCATGTTTTTATGCCTCTTTTACAGTTAATATTGCTTTTTAACACCAAATCTTTTGTGGCAGGACCTTTATCATTAATGTTTCCAAACATCCACATAGCTTTTGTTCAACAACATCTTTGCGAGGAGATGACATGAACTTTTAAATGTCTTCACCTTTTTTTAAGACTTGTCGTACGAGCTTAAATGAGTTTTTAAATGTTTTTACATACTTGTTTTTTTAAACTGCAGAAGCTTTTACAAAGTGACTACATATCTACTTCTTTTATGGTTTTAAAATCATTTCAATGTGTCCATAAGTTTTTATGCCTCTTTTACAGTTTCCAGAGGTTTTACAGTTTGTCAAACTTGTGCAATCAGCAGTTAACTGTGTTAAAGGTTTTTATAAACTATCCAGAGGATTATTCCACATTTTCACCTCTTGAGTAAACATCTTGTATAATTTCTAGAGACTTTTTCAACGTCTCCTTTAACTTTTTTACTTCTTGTATGGTTTCCAGTAGCTTTTAAATATCTGCACACTGTTTTGAACTTATTTTACAGTCTCCAGAGTATTTTCAATGTTTTTATATCTCTTTTACATTTTCCAGACGTTTTACGTTAATTATGTGAAGGCTTTTATAAAGTCTCCAGAGGGTGATTTTACAATTTCAAATATTCAGTAAGTACATGTTTTTTTTGTGGTATCAACAAAAACAAATCTTTGTAGAGCCCTTATTGTATTAAAAACTAATACAAGAGATCCCTTAACACTCAAGAGACTTTAAAAGACCAGTACTTACACACCTATTTCTATAGATTACTTCCAGATTGTACACTGCATTGACACATTAATGTTTATTAACATCTTATGTCTTAGGCTAGGAATACCATGGCACCCTCTTCTCTCCTACCTCTATTTTGCTGAAATATTTCTTCTTCAGACACTGAGAGCAATGAGACATGCTAGGATCGGTTCACCATAGACCAGATTGTTCATAGAACAACTACTCAAGGACCCTTACTAGCCGTACTTCAGAGTATCACAGTCTGCCAATCAGACGATTCCCTATTTGGTTTAATCTCACCTTCTTTATCAAACGAAATTGGATACAATCCAGCTACAGACTTACTTGATATCAATTCAGAAGAATTCATTCTCCCAAACATACCAGTAATAGCGTCATTTGGAGACATTCCTGACTACTCATTTCCACTAACCTTTGATGACTCCGAAGATCAGTTTCTACAAGAACACGATTTCGAAAGTAACAACTGGCAACTCACAGAACTCTTGGTCCTACTCTCACGCGGACTTAACTCCAGGATGGAATCCGATCCTGAAATAGATGAGAATATGTACTCTGGAGGCCAAGAACATACCATTCATATAACCTGAATATAATCCTTAAGGATTCGAAAGATACATGCTTATGTCTATCTTTGTAGAGCCCTTATGTTATTAAAAAATAATATAGGAGATCCCTTAACACTCTAAAGACTTCAAAAGACCAGTACTTACACAGCTATTTCTATAAATTACTTCCATATTGTACACTGCATGGACACATTAATGTCTATTAACATCTAATGTCTTAGGCTAGGAATACCATGACACCCTCTTCTCTCCCGCCTCTATTTTGCTGATATATTTTTTCTTCAGACACTGAAAACAATGAGACATGCTAGGATCGGTTCACCATAGACCAGATTGTTCATAGAACAACTAGGTACTCAAGGACCCTTACTAGCCGTACTTCAGAGTATCACAGTCTGCCAATCAGACGATTCCCTATTTGGTTTAATCTCACCTTCTTTATCAAACGAAATTGGATACAATCCAGCTACAGACTTACTTGATATCAATTCAGAAGAATTCATTCTCCCAAACATACCAGTAATAGCGTCATTTGGAGACATTCCTGACTACTCATTTCCACTAACCTTTGATGACTCCGAAGATCAGTTTCTACAAGAACACGATTTCGAAAGTAACAACTGGCAACTCACAGAACTCTTGGTCCTACTCTCACGCGGACTTAACTCCAGGATGGAATCCGATCCTGAAATAGATGAGAATATGTACTCTGGAGGCCAAGAACATACCATTCATATAACCTGAATATAATCCTCAAGGATTCGAAAGATACATGCTTATGTCTATCTTTGTAGAGCCCTTATGTTATTAAAAAATAATATAGGAGATCCCTTAACACTCTAAAGACTTCAAAAGACCAGTACTTACACAGCTATTTCTATAAATTACTTCCATATTGTACACTGCATGGACACATTAATGTCTATTAACATCTAATGTCTTAGGCTAGGAATACCATGACACCCTCTTCTCTCCCGCCTCTATTTTGCTGATATATTTTTTCTTCAGACACTGAGAGCAATGAGACATGCTAGGATCGGTTCACCATAGACCAGATTGTTCATAGAACAACTAGGTACTCAAGGACCCTTACTAGCCGTACTTCAGAGTATCACAGTCTGCCAATCAGACGATTCCCTATTTGGTTCAATCTCACCTTCTTTATCAAACGAAATTGGATACAATCCAGCTACAGACTTACTTGATATCAATTCAGAAGAATTCATTCTCCCAAACATACCAGTAATAGCGTCATTTGGAGACATTCCTGACTACTCATTTCCACTAACCTTTGATGACTCCGAAGATCAGTTTCTACAAGAACACGATTTCGAAAGTAACAACTGGCAACTCACAGAACTCTTGGTCCTACTCTCACGCGGACTTAACTCCAGGATGGAATCCGATCCTGAAATAGATGAGAATATGTACTCTGGAGGCCAAGAACTCCACATACCATTCATACAACCTAAAGATAATCTTCAAGGATTCGAAAGATATATGCTCATGTCTATCTTTGTAGAACCCTTATTTGGTTAAAAAATAATACAAGAAATCCCTTAACACTCAAGAGACTTCAAAAGACCAGTACTTACACACCTTTTTCTATAAATTGCATCCAGATTGTACACTACATAAACACATTAATGTCTACTAATATCTACTTTCTTAGGCTAGGAATACCATGGCACCCTATTCTCTCCCGTCTCTATTTTGCTGAAATATTTCTTCTTCAGTCACTAAGAGCAATGAGACATGCTAGTATCGGTTCACCATCGACCAGATTGTTCATAGAACAACTACTCAAGGACTATCCTCCGGAAAGCTTGCCCATACCTGGACCCTTACAGAGTATCAGAGTCTGCCAAGCAGACGATTCCCTATTTGGTTCAATCTCACCTTCTTTATCAAACGAAATTGGATACAATCCAGCTTCAGACTTACTTGATATCACCTTTGATGACTCCGAAGATCGGCTCCTACAAGAATACTATTTTAAAAGTATGACTGGCAACTCACAGAACGCCTGGTCCTACCCTCACCTGGACTTCCCAAGAACTCGACATACCATTCATTCAACCTGAAGATAATCTTCAAGGATTCGAAAGATACATGCTTATGTCTATCTTTGTAAAGCCCTTATTTTATTAAAAAATAATACAAGAAATTGAATATACAAAAATATAATGATTTAAAGTTTGGTCGTTATTTTTCTGTAACTAATGGTTACTAATTATATACAATCAAGTTTCTTGATAATAAATACCTTTCTTTAAATTACCATGGTTCTAATGGCAGTACAAACCCAGTTTTTCACAGCTAACATACATATGTCTAGATCCGCTACTGGATAATTTTTCATTTAATTATCAACCATATCAGCAGTTGTAAATTTAACCTGTTTACAGAATATAATTACTAACAATTAAGAGTATGCTCTAACTATATCGCGATTTATTGTATATTGTTAATCTAACCACAGAACACGGTATATAAATGTGAAAGTAATCCTATTCGGGTAAAAATTTACTTCACACAATTAATCCGCTCGGGCAATCAGTAATTATTTTATTTTCATTGTAATTAACGCAACATAGATGTGAGGTCAATAACTATGTTGTTAGAATGTTCAATCCTTGGTAAATTATTTTATGTCATAGATATATAATAACTTATTAAAAATATAGGTTCTTATTAATTACTGAGTTTCAAATATCATACTTTCATTTTATATAAAAAGACACCATCAAATTAGTAAGTCAACATTTTAGTTTTTTTATAAGCTTTGAAAACGATTTCTACGGCCTTCAGAAACAAATATGGAAACTTATCAGATCTCAAAGAAAAGAAGTGAATGAACTAACTGAAAATGAAATCTCCAAGAAGGACTCGATTACTTACTCAGATCAATTATATAAAGACGAACCACAGAAGAAGAAATAACAACAAGTAAAAAAATAAAAGTTGAACAAGATGATGTACAATTGGTCTTCAGAAACTAAAGAACAGGAAAAGCCCCAAATGAAGTAGGTACTCAAATATGTTTCCAAAAGCTTTTCACTGCCGACACATGTTTTTTAGACTTCTTTATTAATCATTTTTTAAAGTTTTCATATATTTACTTGTTAAACACTCTTTGGCTAATCATTACGAGCTTATTCAATGTATTCTGGTACTTTGTACACTTCTTGTATGGTCTACAGAAGCTATTCAATGTCTTCAGATACTGTTTTGTCTGGGTTTAACGTTTCCTAGAGTATAATCAACTTTTTCATATAGTTAATAGTCTTCTTCTACCAACCCCAAAGGGTTTTTCAATGTCTTCTTATACTTTTAGACTTCTTGTACCATATAGGAGAGCTTTTAGATGCCACCATAAACTTTTAGGCTTCTTGTATGGTCTCCAGAAGCATTTTGATGTCTGCTGATGGTTTTTAGACTTCTTTTACATTCATTGTATGGTCTAAATGATTCCAGATGTTGTTTTGGCTTTTAAATGTATTCTGGTACTTTGTACACTTCTTGTATGGTCTACAGAAGCTATTCAATGTCTTCAGATGCTGTTTTGTCTTGGTTTAACGTTTCCAACAGTATAATCAACTTTTTCATATACTTAATAGTCTTCTTCTATCAATCCCAAAGGGTTTTTTAATGTCTTCTCATACTTTTAGACTTCTTGTACCATATAGAAAACCTTTTAGATGCCACCATAAACTTTTAGGGTTCTTGTATGGTTTCCAGAGGCATTTTAATGTCTGCTGATGATTTTTAGACTTCTTCTACATTCATTGTATGGTCTTAATGATTCCAGATGTTGTTTTGGCATTTAAATGTATTCTGGTACTTTGTACACTTCTTGTATGATCTACAGAAGCTTTTGAATGTCTTCAGATGCTGTTTTGTCTTGGTGTAACGTTTCTAAGAGTATAATTAACTTTTTCATATAGTTAATAGTCTTCTTCTATCATCCCCAAAGGGTTTTTCAATGTTTTCTCATACTTTAAGACTTCTTGTACTATATAGAAAACCTTTTAGATACCACCATAAACTTTTAGGCTTCTTGTATGGTTTCCAGAAGCATTTTAATGTCTGCTGATGGTTTTTAGACTTCTTCTACATTCATTGTATGATTTAAATGATTCCAGATGTTGTTTTGGCTTTTAAATGTATTCTGGTACTTTGTACACTTCTTGTATGGTCTACAGAAGCTATTCAATGTCTTCAGATGCTGTTTTGTCTTGGTGTAACGTTTCCAAGAGTATAATCAACTTTTTCATATAGTTAATAGTCTTCTTCTATCAATCCCAAAGGGTTTTTTAATGTCTTCTCATACTTTTAGACTTCTTGTACCATATAGAAAACCTTTTAGATGCCACAATAAACTTTTAGGCTTCTTGTATGGTTTCCAGAAGCATTTTAATGTCTGCTGATGGTTTTTAGACTTCTTCTACATTCATTGTATGGTCTAAATGATTTCAGATGTTGTTTTTTGGCTTTTCAGAGGGATTTTTCATATGGTTGTTGAGGCTTTTTGTCTAATCTCCAGAGGTTATGTATGGCACTCTTTACCAAGTTATTTCAATATACTAGACTGTTTGAGTTATTTTCAGAGGCTGTTATAAAACCTTTTACACTCTTATTCCATGTCTTTACATACTCAGTTAACTTCTTGTATAATCTCTAGATGCTTTTTAACGTCCCCATAAGGCTTCTTGTATGGTTTCCAGAAGCTTAGATTTATTTTATAATCTCGAGAAGCTTTTAGATGTCTCCAAAGGCTTTAAAACTGCTTGTAAAATCTGAAGACGCTGCTTTAAAACTTTTGTATTCTTTTTGTACATTTTCCAGGAGCTTTTGAATACTTTCAACTTCTTTTAAGGCTTTTTTTACAATCTCGAATTCGTTTTTCAATGTTTTTTCTACACTTCAGAAGTTACTACATCCTTTTTAATGGTTTTAGAAGCTTTTAAGCAAGTTTTTAAGCCTCTTTCACAGTTTCCAGAGGTTTTTACAGGTAGAAATTTTGTCAATCAGCAGTTAACTGTGTTAAGGATCGTTATCCCACAATTTCACATATTTAGGAAACTTCTTGTATAATCTCCAGAGGCTTTTTCAACGTCTTCATGAACTTATAAGACTTCTTGAATGGTTTCCAGAAGCTTACATTCCTTTTACAATCTCGAAAAGCTTTTGGATGTTTTCACCTACTTAACAAGCATGTTTACATGCTAGACTTCTTTTATAACCTTCAGAAGCTGTTTTTAAACATTTCTATACTTTTTGTACACTCCCCAGAAACTTTATAATATCTTCACCTTCGTTTGAGGCTTATTGTACCATCTCCAATTGCTTTTACTGACTTGTAAGCCTTTTTTACAGAAGCTTTTTCAAAGTAAATGCATACTCCTTTTGTGGTTTTAAAAACTTTATGACTCCGCAAATTTTTAAGCTTCTTTCACAGTTTACAGAGGTTTCTTGTTTAATCTCTAGAGGCTTTTTCAACGTCTTCATTAACTTATTAGATTTATTGAATGGTTTCCAGGAGCTTAGATTTCCTTTACAAACTCGAAAACCTTTTAAATGTCTTCACCTACTTAACAAGCATGTTTACATATTAGACTTCTTTTATAATCTTTAGAAGCTGTTTTTAAACCTTTGTATACTTTTTTTCACTCTCCAGAAACTTTATAATGTCTTCATCTTTTTTTGAGGCTTGTTGTACCATCTCCAATTGCTTTTTCCATGTTTTTTACTGACTTGTAAGACTTTTTTCCAATCTTCAGAAGCTTTTTCAAAGTAAATGCATACTCCTTTTGTGGTTTTAAAAACTTTAAGCCTCTTTCACAGTTTCCAGAGGTTTTTAGAGGCTTTTTCAACGTCTTCATTAACTTATTAGATTTCTTGAATGGTTTCCAAAAGCTTACATTTTTTTTTTACAATCTCGAAAAGCTTTTGGATGTCTTCACCTGCTTAACAAGCATGTGTACATGCTAAACTTCTTCTATAATCTTCAGAAGCTGTTTGTATACTTTTCGTACACTTTCGAATGTCTTCATCTTCTTTTGTGGCTTGTTGTACCATCTCCAATTGCTTTTTCAATGTTTTTACTGACTTGTAAGACTTTTTTTCAACCTCCAGAAGCTTTTTCAAAGTATTTCTATTGTGGTATTAGAAGCTTTAAAATGTCTCCACATGTTTTATGCCTCTGCTACACTTTCTTCCTTTTACAATCTCGAAAAGCTTCTGGATGTCTTCACCTGCATAACAAGCAAGTTTACATCCTAGACTTCTTTTATAATCTTCAGAAGCTGTTTTTAAACCTTTGTATACTTTTTATACACCCTCCAGAAACTTTATAACGTCTTCACCTTCTTTTGAGGCTTGTTGTACCAACTCCAATTGCTTTTTCAATGTTTTTACTGACTTGTAAGAGTTTCTTCCAATTTTAGAAGCTTTTTCAAAGTAAATGCATACTCCTTTTGTGGTTTTAAAAACTTTAAGCCTCTTTCACAGTTTCCAGAGGTTTTTTACAGCTTGAAATTTTGTCAAATTTGTGCAATCAGCAGTTAACTGTGTTAAGTAGGGTTATTTCACAATTTCACATTTAGTAAACTTCTTGTATAATCTCTAAAGGCTTTTTCAACGTCTTCATTAACTTATTAGACTTCTTGAATGGTTTCCAGAAGCTTTCTTTTAAAATCTCGAAAAGTTTTTGGATGTATTTATCTGCATGTTTAGATGCTAATCTTCAGAAGCTATTAAAATGTCTTCACGTTCTTTTGAGGTTTGTTGTACCTTCGCCAATTGCTTTTTCAATGTTTTTATTGACTTGTTACACTTTTTCCAATCTTCAGAAGCTTTTGCCAAGTAACTGAATACTCCTTTTGTGGTTTTAGAGGCTTTATAATGTCTCCACAAGTTTTTTGCCTCTTCTACAGCTTCCAGAGGTTTTTATAGCTTGAACTTTTGTCAAACTTGTACAGTCAGCACTTAAGGATTTTTATAAAGAATCCAAAGGGTTATTCCACGTTTTTACAGATTGAGTAAACTTCTTGTATAATCTCTAGAGGTTGTTTCCACCTCTAGGCTTCATGTATGGTTTCCAGAAGCTTTTTTTACAATCTCGAGAAGCTTTTAGATGTCTTTACATGCTTCACATGGTTATGTTTACATGCAAGAAGGGTTGTATAACCTTCTGACGCTGTTTTAACACCTTTTTATACTTTTTAAGAGTCTTCAAGAGCTTTGTAGGCTTCTTGTAGAATACCAATAAGCTTTTCAACAGTTTTCCTACTTGCTATACTTTTTGTTTAATCTTCAGAGGCTTTTTAAAAGTCTGTACATACTTTTTGTTATCTTTGCATATTTCCTATAGTTTATAGATTTTCATCAAATTTGTGCAACTAGAAACGTAATTCTTAAACACATCTCTAATTAATTATAAATAATATAATTAATATTTCATTAAACTTGAAACTAACATTATTTCTTACAAGAAAGTGACCTCGAAGTCATCATAATTACCTCACTTTCACTACAACTAAACTTTTATATGATTTAATTTTCCCAAGTTTTCCCACAATAATTTTAAACAATATCTTTTACCAATGGGATCCTCACATCGTTGACAGCTTCTTTTGTTAATTAATTCTCTTAAATTGTTAATTAATGAACTTTTACTCTCTTTCTTTCTTTCTAAAATTTGTTGTTTTTGTACATTGTTATGATAATTGTTTTAAAAAATATGAAAAGAAATTCAGTATTAACATTTTAGTTGTATTGTGCAGATCAGTATAAGTTTGTTGTTTTTGTGTATAGCTATTAGTGAAGTGTTTGTGCAAATATAGTTTTTTAATACAAAAGATGATTAAAAGAGGATGTCTTGAATTGTTTCTAGAAAGGTAAATATTTCAATAATGCCCAATAGTAACTTATATGTGTACTTATGTACACAGGTACTCTTTCCAAAGTCAATGTAATATCCTTTGGTCTTTGTCGGAATTTTAATCCCTTTGGGGACAATGCCGACCATTGGCGTGGAATTAAATAAAAAGGGTCTGTTCACAGTCTATGCGGCACAAGTCTATGCGCGGTATTTAACTCAAGTCGCAATTTGCAATTTTCATCTTTGATGTTTCGTTTGTGTACCACCGCGCTTAGTAAAGGCCGTCGGCATTTCCTTACATTAATATCAAAGCGGCGCAAAACGACTTGAAAATGGGAAACTAAATACACAATGTTGCCGTTACTCAAAAATGTCTTTAAGTATAAGTAATATATACAAAATTAATATCAATAGTAAAAACTGTTTAAATATGAAGAACATAGTTAATTAATTTAAGTATATATTTCTTAAGAATATTTTGACGCTACTGTTTACTATCTATGCAGCACAAGTCTATGCGCGGTATTTAACTTATGTCGCATTTTCCAATTTGCGTCTTTGATGTTTCGTTTGTGTACCACCGCGCTTAGTAAAGGCCGTCGGCATTTCTTTACATTAATATCAAAGCGACGCGAAACGACTTGAAAATGGGAAACTAAATACACAATGTTGCCGTTACTCAAAAATGTTTTTAAGTATAAGTAATATATACAAAATTGATATCATTAGTAAAAACCATTTAAATATGAAGAACCTAGTTAATTAATTTAAGTATATATTTTTTAAGAATATTTTGACGCTACTGTTTACTGTCTATGCGGCACAAGTCTATGCGCGGTATTTAACTCATGTCGCATTTTGCAATTTGCGTCTTTGATGTTTCGTTTGTGTACCACCGCGCTTAGTAAAGGCTGTCGGCATTTCTTTACATTAATATCAAAGCGGCGCGAAACGACTTGAAAATGGGAAACTAAATATTTAATGTTGCTGTTACTCAAAAATGTCTTTAAGTATAAGTAATATATACAAAATTGATATCATTAGTAAAAACTGTTTAAATATGAAGAAACTAGTTAATTAATTTAAGTATATATTTTTTGAGAATATTTTCATATTATCTTTCTAAGAGTCATTGGCGAACAATTGGATAGTAAAGTAGAGAGAACATTTTCCAAATATATAAACTCAGGAATTTTCGGAAATATATCTAATAACCTAGATTCGAAAGTCGGTTCCTTTGTTGGGGTTAGGAGGCGTGGTTGTCTTGTTACATTAATATTAGTTAAACTATAAGAAGTTATACTTTTATTTATCCTCAATTCTTTACTATTCACATTTATGGCCTTTTACTGTTGTTGTATGTATGCATTCTTCGAAAGAAAGCGCCCTATCAGAAATCATCAAAGGACCAAATATCCTTAGAATAGTCCAAGGAATAGTCCCTTGAATTTTTGCCGCATGTTTACTAAACACCCTGTATATTTTACAATATTACTATTATTCGTGATATGAATATATTTTATTATAAAAAAATAATTTACTTTCTTACTCATAAATATCAGTCTCAAAGTAATGATAAAAAATTTAAATATAAGCTAGAAATTCTTTTAATTTTTTATTTTATGAGAAAATGCAAGAGAATAAACACAGATCCATTCTTGTTATCTGCTTTACCAAATTTTCTATAAATTTATGACTGTTCAAATGATTTTAATGGCATTTTTGCGATATCTGACTATTTTTAAACGAATAAGAAATAGTTAATTTTTTGTTGTTAGCTGGTTAGTATGAAAAATCATGTGTCTTAAAATTGTAGTGTGTAGTTAATTAAAAAATGATAAACTCATTTTTGTACAACTTTATGGAAACTCTTCTTTGGTAAGCGAACGTCTGAAACTAATGAGCATTTATTCAATTTTTTTTTCTAAATTTTTGACTCATTTTTACTCACTCCATTCATTATTATACAAACCTAACTCACCTGTCATGCAATTGTCAAATCATTAAATACTGACAGCTTAAAAGTCAACCACATATATGACAGTTAATGAAACTAACTAAACGTCACCTGTCACTCAAATGTCAATTATTACATACTAACAATTGGAAACTTAATCTAACTGATTCAAATACTGACAGTTGCAACGTCAATTCTATATATGTCAGTAAATGACAGTAGCTAAGATTGATTTCCCATTATCTGCCAAACTAATAAATACTGACAGTTGCAATGTCAATTCTCTATATGACAGTTAATGAGAGTAATTGCTTGTGTCATAGTAAATAAAAAACAGGTTGAGTATAATAATCTATGACTTCACTGTCAAATCATTAAATACTGACAGTTGCTATGTCTTTTTCATTTGACATATCCATCCTGTCATTCAATTCCAAAGTCATTGAATACTGACAGTTTTGACAATCTATGACTTCACTGTGAAATCATTAAATACCTACTGACAATTGCAATGTCTTTTTTATTTGAAATATCCATCCTGTCATTCAATTCCAAAGTCATTGAATACCGACAGTTTTGAAAATCTATGACTTCACTGTCAAATCATTAAATACTGACAGTTGCAATGTCTTTTTCATTTGACATATCCATCCTGTCATTCAATTCTAAAGTCATTGAATACTGACAGTTTTGACAATCTATGACTTCAATGTCAAATTGTTAAATACTGACAGTTGCAATGTCTTTTTCATTTGACATATCCATCCTGTCATTCAATTCTAAATGCATTGAATACCAACAGTTTTAACAATCTATGACTTCACTGTCAAATCATTAAATACTGACAGTTGCAATGTCTTTTTCATTTGACATATCCATCCTGTCATTCAATTCTAAATGCATTGAATACCAACAGTTTTAACAATCTATGACTTCACTGTCAAATCATTAAATACTGACAGTTGCAATGTCTTTTTCATTTGACATATCCATCCTGTCATTCAATTCTAAATGCATTGAATACCAACAGTTTTAACAATCTATGACTTCACTGTCAAATCATTAAATACTGACAGTTGCAATGTCTTTTTCATTTGACATATCCATCCTGTCATTCAATTCTAAAGTCATTGAATACTGACAGTTTTGACAATCTATGACTTCACTGTCAAATCATTAAATACGGACAGTTGCAATGTCTTTTTCATTTGACATAACCATCTTGTCATTCAATTCTAAAGTCATTAAATACTGACAGTTTTGACAATCTATAACTTCACTGTCAAATCATTAAATACTGACAGTTGCAATGTCTTTTTCATTTGATATATCCATCATGTCATTCAATTCCAAAGTCATTGATTACTGACATTTTTGACAATCTATGACTTCACTGTCAAATCATTAAATAGTCACAGATGCAATGTATTTTTTATTTGACATATCCATCATGTCATTCAATTCTAAACTCATTGAATACTGACAATTTTGACAATCTATGACTTCACTGTCAAATCATTAAATACTGACAGTTGCAATGTCTTTTTTATTTGACATATTCATCATGTCATTCAATTCTAAAGTCATTAAATACTGACAATTTTGACAATCTATGACTTTACTGTCAAATCATTAAATACTGACAGTTGCAATGACTGTTTCATTTGATATATCCATCCTGTCATTCAATTTTTAAGTCATTGAATACTGTCAATCTATGACTTCACTGTCAAATCATTAAATACTGACAATTGCAATCACTTTTTCATTTGACATATTCATCCTGTCATTCAATTCCAAAGTCATTGAATACTGTCAGTTTTGACAATCTATGACTTCACTGTCAAATCATTAAATACTGACAGTTGGAATGTCAGTTCTATATATGACATCTACTACTTAACCTACAACATTGTACCTACCTGTTATTTTTACCAGTAGAAGTTTAAATATGACGGTTACAATTGACAATAATTGACAGTGTTTGACAATAAATGACAATGATTGACATTGGAGTCAAAATGGCAGATTTCTTACTTTGACAAGTCGTGACAAAATTGTCAAAACATAGAAGAACAACCTCTAGTTGATAGAAGTGTCATCAAGTAGTCTCTGGAAAATTCAAATTTGTAGTGGCAGTACCCACGTTTAGTGAAATTTGAATCGCAATATTAGCCAGCTTGTGATCAGATTGCTACATATGCTCAATATAATAAACATTTTGACACATCGCGATGACATATAATTCCCTAACTAAAGTTCTGTTTCCAATGAATCTAGTAATAAAGTTAAAGATGATCTCACACGTACCCAGCCCAATTGATGACACTTCTATTTGAATCAACTATACATGCTCATCTGTAAAATATGACAGTTACAATTGACAAGGATTGACAGTGGAGTTAAAATGACAGAAATCCAAAATTGACAATGAGTGACAGTGTTTGACCCTAAATGACAATGATTGACATTGGTGTCAAAATGACAGATTACTAAATTTGACAAGTCGTGACAAAAGTGTCAAAACATAGAAGAGCAAGATGCTCATCTGTGTCAGAAATTTTTAAGAAATTTTTAAAGCGTTGTCTTTCTGGCTTTTATAATTAATTCCATTTTGTTTGTTACAGGGTGGTTTACAAAATGATGCAATACTCAACAGAACAACTGATCACAACCATAGCTGTACCAACGATAACTATTTTGCTCATCTGGACTGTGGTGATTTTTCATAAAAATCGAAAAAAATGGGGCCCTTACGATATCCCCATAGTATGCATACTTATCTTATCAATAATCAGAAATCTTAGTATTCTTTGTTATATCTTAATCAATACCTTATCAGATCCTAGTAGTTTTTCACTTGAATATTGTAGCTTAGTAGTATGGATTTTCAATTCAGTTCATACATTTCAAGCTAGTTCATTAACTACGATAGCTATTATAGGGTTATTTTCTGTAAAATTATATAGGAAAAGTCAAAATTTGAAGACATTCCTCACTCCTACACATATTATCTATCATTTATTCTGTTTAACTACACTATGTGCATGCGTGGGTGTAGCAGCAGTTTTGGCCCAAACTGTTGATCGAGATTCTGTCTTTAGAATCATTCCTCAATCGATGTTTGAATGCAAATTCATGCCCTTT
Source organism: Altica lythri (assembly GCA_964028335.1). Taxonomy (NCBI): domain Eukaryota; kingdom Metazoa; phylum Arthropoda; class Insecta; order Coleoptera; family Chrysomelidae; genus Altica; species Altica lythri. The sequence goes on from OZ034809.1 coordinate 8,001,042, forward strand.
AACTTAGATATTAAATTCAATATTTTTATCTTAGTATTACACATGTTTCTATCTGTGATATCATTTACCAGTTTCATAATTATTTGTTACAATTTTTATAAAACTAAAGATACAAACTTTAATTATATTAAAAAATCCAATTCCGATCTAAGCGATTTAAGTTTAGAAAACACTTTAAGTAATGATAAAAGTTTCTATGATACTTATACTATGAACCGAGGACAGAATTACTATCCAAGCGATTATTGCGGAAATAGAGATATGAATTGGAACTCTGATGTGTCAAATATGTCAACAACTGTCAGTTCCGTCAATTCAAAGAGGCCTTGCTTGGAGAGGAGTCTACGAGAAAGGAGAGAGTTGGAAGAAAATCGTACTGGATTAGAAACTATACATCCTGTGCTAATTGTTTGTTACCTCTTCTATCATTTACCAATTATTGTAAGTACTTAAGTTAGTTACTTAGTTAGAACACAATTTAGTAATAATACTTAACAGTAGAACTCCCTTTTTAACCAGTATCACATTTATTCTAATCTGAGTTAGGTATTCTTTAATATTTAATCTGTAAGTAAATATATGGAAATATGTGAAATATTTCACCAAATCCACCACAATTATCGTAGATTGTGCTTTAAAACTTGTCAAGCACAAACTAAACCAAAATTCAGCCGGTAATTCTTACAGAGCTAAATTACACAGCGGCCATTCTTACTCTTCAAACCAAAGGTCGTTTAGAGAACCTCTGAATGTCGAATAAATACTCTAGAAGATGATCTCGAACCAAATAAAGACCTTAATATCCCAAGAAGAACATAAAATGTCAAAATTTCATAGAAATTGTAAAAGCTCTAAAAATTGTAAGAGATTGTAGAAAATGACAGGTTTATTATGATCATCATTAAACAGTGCTGTATTTAAAACTTGTCAAGCACAAACTAAACCAAAATTCAGCCGGTAATTCTTACAGAGCTAAATTACACAGCGGCCATTCTTACTCTTCAGACCAAAGCGACCTCCGGAGGTCGTTTAGAGATCCTCTGAATGTCGAATAAATACTCTAAAAAAAGATCTCGAACCAAATAAAAACCTTTATACCTCAAGAAGAACATAAAATGTCAAAATTTCATAAAAATTGTTGAGGTTGTATATAGAAAATGACAGGTTTATTATGGTAATCATTAAACAATGATAAATCAAGATAACATACGTTTTATTTTGCTTCTTTATGATTCATAATCATCATGTTTTGTTAAAATTACTGTTTACTTATTTATTATTAGATAAAAGATATAGCTAAGTATAAGTCATCCAAACATTAAGATATCAAACCATACTTTCGATAAATGCCATTAAAAAGAATTCGATTCAAAGTAGAAAACTATTTAGTAAATGTAAGCAAAATTCACTTTCATATAAGAAAATAGTAGAGTTGTAAAGAAAATAACTACCCGTTACAAAATATCAATTAGTTTATAACATTTAAAATCTAAGAAAGAGTCGTTACTTTCCTAGAACTAAAAAACGCTCTTGTCTAAGCGAGAAAAACTGTTTGTTTGTATTAAAAGAATTAGTGCTAAATATGGGAAAGATAAGCATGGGAAAGAAACCAACCCCTCACTTAAGGAGAGATATATAAATATGATATTCCATTTTTTTTGCGTTTGTGATACTGAAATTTTGAATTAGATTTTCACCTAGTTTTTGATACTCATTCTACTCCAAATGACAGTTTTGCCGCTAAATAAATACAGCAACAGTATTTATTTTATATTTTTTGACAATTATTTATTGTGTCCTAGTTTTTTTACTCTTTTTATATTCAACTATTTTATATTCTACGCTACTTATTGTATAACTAGGTCAAACAAAGGTGTATCGAGAAAGAAATTTATATTTATGGGTAGGAATATATTGCCTGGCAATTATAATCAGCTGTAGATGTATACAGATAATATGTATTCATAAATAATACAAAAGAAACGGAAGTGAAAAGAAACTTTGCTTGTTAGCATTCGTTTAGGATGCGTTTATTTTTTAATTTACGTGTCGAAATTACCGATATTAGACATTCTAAATTTTTAGTGACGATTTCTTAATTATCAAACTGTATGATAATCCAAAACAAAACAAACAAAAACCTATCTAAAACTAAAACTAGCAACCGATTTCCTTAAAGGCGACTCGCACTCCCAAAGACCATTAAAGAATGTGTTCTCGAGGAAAACTCCATATCTTTTTAGAAAGTTTTTTATATTTTCGCCGGGTTCTGTGACATTTCGCCCCCACCGTTTAGCCCCCACCGTTTAGCCCCCGCCGTTTCGCCTCTGGGACGTTTGGCCCCCTGTACGTTTGGCCCCCTGGACGTTTGGCCCCCTGAACGTTTGTTCACCGAAAATAAAAGATAATTTTAAGAATATTATTTATTAAATATGTCTTACATACAATTTTAAAATTCAAAATTTTGAGCAATGCCTAACAAATAATCACTTATATCTATGGTGCCGTAACTTTGAACAATATTCTTTATTCGTGCAGAAACTCGAGCATATTTTTTGTTACCTGTTGCTCTAACACCTAACAGCAACTGTGAAATCATCTTTTAAATATCTAATGGATGTATTTTATTGTTTAGTTTTATATAATATGGATGATATTAAAATAGAATTAAACAGTGATGCACAATAAGTTTTTGTATAAATTTTTATCTACTTTATGCAGAAAGTGTGATTGTTGATTAGCAGTTTACTGTTGATCAGTTGTTGTACTTAGATTATTTGATATGAAAGGTCAAAAAAGAAAACGTTTAAGTTTATATGAAAAAATTGAAACTTTGGTTTCAGATTTTTTTTTAAATTTAAGTCTGTGTATGTATTATGTATGTATATATATGAAACTATTTTAGATATTTATACTTCTGTAAATTGCATAAATAAATATCTTCATATTTCTATCAAAACAGTTTTAATAGAATACATTCCATACAATAATTTTCAAATATTGTTAGAATGAACTCTAAAATTTTAAAAATTGTTAGCTATGTATATATATCGATCCTAAGTTGGAATGGAATGAAAATATATATTTTACATAAGAAAACTATGAATTTTAACACTTATTTTATATGAAATTCGAAATATTTTATTCCAAGTACATATACCTAAGTAGATATATATTGTTCTGATCACACCTCCTAATAATGGACACCTCCATATAGTGGACAAAAACTAATTCCCCGGAGGTGTCCAGTATTGGGAGGGTTTACTGTATTATCCAGATTATAGCGTCACTTAACCATTTGCAGTTTGAACTTTAAATTTTAAATTAATTTTGCACCAAAAACAAGTTCACAATAGGTATTGCACTAAAAATTATAATAAATATTATTTTGGAAGCGAAACGGTCGGGGGCGAAACGGCGTCGGGGGCGAAACGGCGTCGGGGGCGAAACGGCGGGGGCGAAACGGCGGGAACGAAACGGTGGGGGCAAAACGGCGGGAGCAAAACGTCCGCATCCCTTTTCGCCGTGTTCTGTGTCTCTGTGTCATTCCGTGGAATTTGCAATCGAATTTAAACCTATTTCCCGACTACCTAGAACTCTGAAATTTTCAGGATAGCTAAGAACTGGATGACAATGCATGTTTCAAGTGTGTTTAGGCATATACACAGATTTCGAAATTTATACTGAATTGTTATTAAATTAAATATGTATACATATTATCATTTTGAAAGACTTCATATAAGTTTGCGGTGGCCTATTTGGATAAGGGGTGAAGCGCTAGATTGTGACAATTCTGTTGGGTTATTGTAATAGGATCGAACTCGCGAGAGAGAAGTTTTTTTTCTTTTTTTTTTTTGTTTATACATGTGAAAACAGTAATTATTATTTTAACTGGTAATAAAATAAACTGTTTTAGAAAGTTTTTAGATACAACTACCCTTGATTTTGTTAACAAGGAAACAATCTTCTCTATGATCAATCACAGCGTTGTATGACTTAATCTTTTTACAATGTCAGGGATGCTGTGCATTGTTGAGATGACACAAAATATGACCTATAAATCAGTAAAAAACTTTCTATTATAAAAAGTTCTTTTTGTAAATTGTGCTTATTTTATGTTATGCTCATTGATGCCACTCACCACCAGGTGGCGCTGCAGAGTAGCAACTTCTGTCCCGTTCAACCGATTGTCATGAAAATTGGTATGTATATGTATTTTTCCACGGAGAAGATTTGTATGTTATGCTCATTGATGCCACTCGCCACCAGGTGGCGCTGCAGAGTAGCAACTTCTGTCCCGTTCAACCGATTGTCATGAAAATTGGTATGTATATGTATTTTTCCACGGAGAAGATTGGTATAATATGCTCATTGATGCCACTCGCCACCAGGTGGCGCTGCAGAGTAGCAACTTCTGTCCCGTCTAACCGATTGTCATGAAAATTAGCATGTATATGTATTTTTTCACGGAAAAGGATTGTATGATATGCTCATTGATGCCACTTGCCACCAGGTGGCGCTGCAGAGTATCAACTTCTGAACCGTTCAACCGATTGTCATGGAAATTGGTATGTATATGTATTTTTCCACGGAAAAGGTTTGTATGATATGCTCATTGATGCTACTCGCCACCAGGTGGCGCTGCAGAGTAGCAACTTCTGTCCCGTTCAACAGATTTTCATGAAAATTGGTATGTATATGTATTTTTCCATGGAGAAGGTTTTTATGATATGTTCATTGATACCAGTCGCCACCAGGTGGCGCTGCAGAGTAGCAACGTCTGCCCCGTTCAACTGATTGTCATGAAAATCAGTATGATGATGTATTTTTAATGGGTAAAGATGAATATAATATTCATATTAATGGAACGTACCACCAAATGGCGCTTCCATGTATTAAATTCAATACTGATTAATAGATATCTATACGAATTCGTATAAAGTTCGAAAAATATTTTTTTGGTGCGATAAGTAAAACAAAACTATAAACTTTCTTTCCTTCTCTATCTCTTCTTCTCTTTTATTTTTCTTAAATTTATTTTAGTTGTTGGCTTAACAACGCGCGCCGGATACAGCTAGTTCTATATAAATTTAAATATTTTACGTAGTTTCATAAAAATATTCCTTATGACTATTAATCATATCTTACAAAATATGATATAACGTAGAAAGTGTATAGTAACATCTTATTATCCAAAGTAAACACACATACAATAATTAGTGATGGTGGTATAGAGAAATCTTGAATTAAAAACAGAATAGATACAATTATTATTATTCAGATGGGAATCCAAGCATTATTTTTTAACATTCATATTCATATTTACATGTTCAAGATAATATAAAACACAAAACAATAAGATCATCAACTTGTAAAGAAAGTTTTGGGAATTGCACTAATGAATTTAATAGCTTATTTGAATAAAGAAAATTTGTTGACAAAAAAGTACAAACAATAATAAAGTTAATCTCATGCCTGGATAGTAAAAGACCACACTTTTATTTCGAAAGTTTGACAATTATGACAGTTTGTCAAATTACGGTGGCGTCATAGAACTACAGTGGAAAGTATGCTATAAACTGTTTTAATGTGTTTAATACGAGAATATTTGAACAACTGTCTGTAAATCAAATGTAGACATCTGTGAGTTTCAATCTGCGATGAGTATCGCCACCTACTGGATTCTATACGAATCTAAAGCAGACTCAAATCAAAAGAAGCGTGGAACTGTAAAAGAAACAAACAATTCTTCCTTAATTAAGTACTAAGACGCTACCGTAAGGTAGAAGAGTTGATATGTCACATAGTTAAAGGAGCAATTCTTATTTAATTAAGTACTATGACGCTACCGTAAGATGGCGCAGTTGATATGTCATAAATTAAACTAGCAATTCTCTTCTATGACTTTACCCTAAAATGATGCAGTTGATATCTCATTTAAGGTAGTTCCTCCGCGACAGTCCAGTCAAAAAGTTTCGGAATCGCACTATCGTTAAGCACGTTTGTTTGTACTATGACTGTACGTTAAATTTGTTAACGTGAGTGTACTTCTATCCCTTAAACGTATACACATATACTGTGAAATATAATTGTTTGGAAATGTGGCAACGTCGCGCATTTTTATTCTTATTTCTTCTAACCACTGAAACTTCTTTTAGTTTAGACGCAAACAGGGACGCAAAGTAAACTTGCTCTTTTTATTGCAATAAATAAATAAATAGTTATGGGTGACCGTATTCGTCATAAAGTATTGCAATAATTGAAAATTTACTGTCGTGAAAGTTTCGTTTTTAAATGTTTATTAATATAATATTGTTGAATATATTTTGTATTTATTGTTATAATTAATAACAAATCACAAGATTGTTCTATAAGATTTATTCTCTCATTTTAAAAATTATCAATATTTGTTATGATTTATTAAAAAAAAGTTGAGAAGTGATATCCTTAAAAATATTAAATTCGTTTAAATTTCGCTTTCTGCTCTAACTGCTAACTTTAGTAAGACAAATAGATTTTTACTAAATATAGACATAAAAATAAACTTTATTAAAATGTGTTTTATTAATAAAATATAATGACAAATAATACAAATTATTTAATTCATGTAAGAGCTCTACACACCTTTGATTTTACATTTAAATTATTTATTTTACTCATCTTTTGCTTATATCTAGAGGTAACATCAGAATCTTCTAATGACAACTTCTAAAAATATTCACTCATGTTTATTTCTTTAGAACTTAACAATAAATAAAGTCACTCAAACACTTTTATAACTACACAATCGGCAACAAAAAGTTAGGAAAAGACAATTTAAACACGAAGTAACATGGATTTAAATACAAAACCAAAGTAAACACAACCTTTATTTGCCTCTCAGCGGCCATATTGGTAATCTAATAAAAATAAAAACGTCAAAGTCTTGTCTTGAAATGCCCTATTTGTGACAACGTTGCCACATCGTTTTCATGTCATTAGTCTTTATATCATTCCTTAGAAAATTATTGCTGAAACGAGTTGTTTATTTTAATTTTTTATCGAAACTACGAGGTAAATAATTTTTAATTTTTTTTTATATCATCTAAATATAGTATTTTACCAAATATCAGTTTTTCATCGAGATGGTGAAAGTCATTCATTCATAAATTAAAATAAATTGATGTTTCCCACGCTTCCCCCATGTTACATGTACAATTAATGTCATTTTTAATTGCAAATATCTCATATCTGATGAGGTAAATCGTCTTCAAATTTTAACAGTATGTGTATTATACATTTACGAGCTTATATTCTGAGTTTTGCGAAATTCTTGAAACATTGCTTTCATAACCGTACTACCTTAAAGGAGCAATTCTTACTTAATTAAGTACTACGACGCCACCGTAAGGTGGCGCAGTTGATATCTTATATATTTATGAGAAAAATACATTAGTGTTAGGTGGTAGGCCAGGTCAGCTATATTATATTAAATATATGTTTCGTCTATATGTAATTTTTTGAACAACAAAAATGTCTAAATTAATGATTACTTTCTCCTTGTACAGAGATATTGTTAAACATAAAATATGCGGATTGAAACTGTAATAAACATAAGGAAGGAAGTATTTTAATACATAAATAAAATTTATATTAATTCCAACAAAATGAAATTTATCGTCTGTGTTAGTTGGCGTTAATTAATAATAATCTAAATTCGTGTAAACATTTTAATTATTATATCGCATACTTTACTGTAAATATACGAAAATTCTTGTTAAACAGTCAACCGCATACCTTCATTAAAACAGTTTAAAAAAATTATGTAAGTTGCTAATACAATTAACAATTGTTTAAAATGACGTAGTTTTGCGAAAATAGAATTTTTTACGCCAATTTCATGTAATTACTTAAAAGCCTTTTTCAATTTACATTAACTTATTTAGAGTAAAGTAAATAATCTAATTGTTTGTGAGACAAGTTCTATATTTAAATGAGAATATAATACAGTTTATCCAATATGAATTGTAACCGATATTATCTAATATATTTAAACAAGCAATTCTAACACAGCATTTCATATATTGATATTACAAGAAATCGCACAGTGACGGCACGGCAGTTAATTAATCATCTCCGTGGAGCTCATAATGAGACTGTTTCCATGCATACCATCTACAGAAGGTTAAGAGAAGGTTATTTAGTTAGCCGAAGACCTTGGAGATACGAAGTTTCTATTTTTTGGTCTGTTCCAGAGTATAAACTTAGTAAGTCCTTAACATTTGAATCTCCTTGAATTAGTGAGGTATCATAATCGTAGCATATATTAAAAATATCATTTATGTATATAATGAAGAGAATTGGTCCCAATATAGAGCCTTGAGGTACTCCATGCGAAATAGGTTTACATGCACTATACTCATTTGAGATATGAACAATCTGTTTTCTTCTATATAAATGGGTTTAGCTTCAATAGTATACCACGTATGCCATAATATTCCAGATTACTAAGTAAGAGGTTATGATTAACACAATCGAATGCTTTACTTAAGTCATATAAAGTCATAGTAGAAACCTGGAAACTAACAAGAAAACATTATTAAAAAACCTAAAAATTTGAAAAAAAATGTAAAAGAAGAAAAAATCATCAGTTTTAGCAACTTCTGCCTCGTTCAACCGATTGTCATGAAAATTGGTATGTATATGTATTTCACCACGGAGAAGGTTTGTATGATATGCTCATTGGCGCCGCAAAGTAGCAACTTCTGTCCCGTTCAACCGATTGTCATGAAAATTTGTATGTATATGTATTTTTCCACGGAGAAGGTTTGTATGACATGCTCATTGATGCCACTCAATATTATGAAAATTGGTACGTACATGTATTTTTCCACGGAGAAGGTTTATATGCAATGCCCATTGATGTAACTCGCCACCAGGCGGCGCTGTAAAGTGTCGACTTCCGCCCCGTTCAACCGATTGTCATGAAAATCAGTATAATGATGTATTTTTAATGGGTAAGATGAATATGATATTCATATTAATGGAAGTTACCACCAGATGGCGGTTCCATTAAACGAGCAACCACTACTTATTTACAAAACCGTAGAAATTTGGAAAAATTGTTAAAAAAAACATTAGTAGGCGGTACAAAGTTCGCCTGATCAGATAGTCTAATATAAAAACTCATCAGCTCATCAATTTAATATTAATACTGATTAAAACCTAAAAGTTTTCACTTTTAGATGAATGAAAGTTGCTTCAATTTCTCGTATAGCATTTAATTTATAACCTTATTTTGTTTAACAGTATTTTGTAACAACGTGATTTAATTCCCATATCGAGAACAAACATTTATCGATGTATGTCTCAACCCAACAGACTTATTCATTGAAAGTGTAATGCTTCAGTAATGCCATATTGACTAAAATATAAGGCTTCGTAGGTGTTCTTTGTAAAGATAAAGAAACTAAGTATTATAGCTACTAATATAATCTGGGTTACATTTACATAATCAGTTTTGTATGTGTATAAAATGTCCATTAAAAAATTAAATCCATAAACAATATGCTTTTGAGAATAATCTCTTTTGTTACATTTTACCATTATAATAAATATTTTTTCTACGCCCATGACTGTAAACGTCAAAAATCGCACTGTAGACATTCCGTGTAAGTGACATTTAACAATAACATGCACGTAATGAGATCTCATAACATACATGTGCGTTTAGATAAGAAAACTTAAATTTCTTTGTTTAATCAAATTGCAATAAAATTTTTATGTACGTACTACTTTATTTGGTCTATTTACAAACTTTTAGTCAATTTAAAAACATAAATATATAATAGTTTTTATTAAAAAATAAAATAAAAATAAAACAGATATAGGCAACATACATTACATTTTAAATTATTATTTAATCTAGGATGTTACTTATTGTCACTACTTTGATAAATGTTATTTTAAACGGCAAATTTCGTCATATATTTTTTAAGAGATGTCAAATATTTAGAATTAAAATTAAAATATTGAGTCGTAGAAAAAGCATAGTACGTAACTCGAGTGGTAAGAGGTATTACGTACTCGTGTAATTACGCACTCGCCGCTACGCGGCTTCGTGCGTAACTTTTCCACTCGTACGTAATATCCTATTTACCACTCTTGATACGTAATATACTATTTTTACACAAGAGATAACTCACTATCTTTTTTAGGCAATATTATACTCGTTGCTAACTTAATCGTAAAATGTGTATTAAGCTTGCACGTAGGTACCGCACATACTTTAATAGTTTGTAGGGACACCACTGATAACTCAATTATCTGTCTTGTCTCTAATCATAGATTAATGTCTTTTCTAGTCTCGGAAGATTTTTTTTTTAAAACAGGATATGGTAACGCAACAATGAACTATAGTAGGATATCAATCACATTCTCCGATACTTTTACGGTAAATTTTACTGTGGGAAATAAATTCTCTCTAGATGGTATTTCACGATTATATATATGCAATAAGCGACCGTAAATGTTAACGTAAACGCGATTTAGTAATAGTTTATTACTTTAGTTAAAATAATGATTGTTATTGTATTCAAAAAAAAAAAATTTAGTTGTTTGTATTTGCCTCCTGTGAGGATTGAACTCACGACCCCTGGTTTACAAGACCAGTGCTCTGCCACTGAGCTAAAGAGGCGATGAGAGTTATTTTATTATATTACAGTTTTTAATACGATATGAGTTTCAAATAATGTAAATAAATAAATTGTTTAAATTGATTTGTTATTGTAAATAGATGGTTTCATTCATCAAATTAGTAAATTTCATAAAAATCATTGATCATTGTATAAATGTTTTTAATTGAAAAATGATTTAGTATTTTCCGTTTTTTCAAATTTCTACGATTTCGTCTCGTTTTTATATTGTTTTCCCCGTTTTTTTTTTGTTTTGTCGTTTTTATCATATTTTCTCGTTAGTTTGCAGGTTTTTACTAGTTTTTTGTAGTAATTTTGTAAGTTTTAGATTACATAGAAAAGATATCAATTGCGCCACCTTACGGTGCGTCATAGTACTTAATTGAGTGAAAATTGCTCCTTTAAATATTAACTGCGCCACCTTACGGTTGCGTCATAGTACTTAATTAAGAAAAAAATGCTTGTTAAAATATATATGATAGTTACTGCGCCACCTTACGGTGGCGTCATAGAACTTAATTAGTTTTTTTCATGGTTTTCGCTAGTCCTAGACGTGCTGCTAAAATCAGATGCTTGCATAACTTAACTAACATTATACGATTAAAAAGTTTTATAAAAAAGAGAAAATCATCCATATCTCAAATGTGGTCCAATGGTAAACAAAGGAATAAACTCAAAGTCTAGTACCACAAAAATATTTTAATTTAAGGGGGTACAAGTTTCGGGAATAAATATTCCCATCAACAAGCCCTCAAAAGTAAACAAAACGAAGCAATAAAATTATGGAATTGAAGTCAACAATTCCCGTTGGCAGTTAGAGGGACAACATAAATTGTAGACCGGTTTCGACCTATTGGATCTCATCAGTTCAAGGATATATGTTGTCGTCAGCGAGCTTACTCGCTGACTAAAAATGCACTAAAATCACCATCTATATATATCCACCGAGTGATGGAAACATAAACGATGTGATAGTAGTGACATCTCCACCTCCAACTGCAAATTAAAATATTTTTGTGGTACTAGACTTTGAGTTAATTCCTTTGTTTAAAAAGTTTTATGATTGAGATTTTGGAGCATAAATCGGTCATCCAGATTTGATTTTCTTTCTCTTCACTTACTAACCATTAAGTAATGGTCGCTATTTATCTCGGATCCTCTTTTAATTAACACAAATTTCCCATTTATTTTATAAAAACATATAGGATAAGAGGTAATTCCTCTAAATATCGGTAAACACACTCCAAATATAAAACCAATTTAAAAGCTAATAAAAACGGTAAGTTCCTTACCGTCGCAATAATATTAAATCTATCAAGAAGAACTAATCTATAAATTAGTAAAAACATTAATTACTGTCTAGCGGTACAGAAGTTGAACTTACAACCCGTAGAGAATGGGTTCATCCACGAGATAAAAAGTGGGTCAAAGATTTCATTAAGTCTGTAATCCAAAATAAATGTGCAAAGCCTTCAAGCCGGTCGCATTTTCATATAAACCGACGTTATTCAATATATAAAAGTCACAAAAATTTTCACTGGGCTTATACAATTGTTTATATTAAAAAAAAGTAGGTAGCACTTGGTGAGTGTCGACAGAATTGACGATTTCTTATCGTGCGTTATTAGTACAGTTAATGATGGTAAAATACTACAATTTTGTCAAGTAGCACCCAAGTGTTGTTGGTTACTTTAACCTTGGAACCCCATAATGCACCAGGTAGGTTACTCCTTCACATACACTCACAATCACACCAGAAAGAAAAAGACTCTTTAGGTACGTTCAAGTGCCATGGCTGGCAAGAACATACAAGAGCTACAGTTAAAGCAATCCAACCCGCTGCAAGTGGAAAAGAAGAAGAAACCTTCCCATCCACTCCCTGAAAAGGACATAAGTCCTACAACAGGGTCTTCAAATCCAACACTCCTATAAACTTTCTTTCATCTACCCATCAACCTCTTGTCTTGTCTTGTCTGGTCTTTTAATCTTGGGGGTAGATTGGAGATTATAAGGGATGTTGGTGGCACAGGTGACCTTACTAAACTGCGACTTAAAAGATTTGTTGTGTATCCCTTACATCTATTTACGAGTCCATAAGATTTAGACTTTTAAGAAAGTTTATTATCCTCTTAGGATCAGGCTCAGGTGAACAATTACTTTGCAGTTACAGATAATATGTTCATCAACATACTCACGTGTTTCACTGTCCACTTTGACCATTTTACATAGATGGTACCTCAGTGAGAAGTGTAGAGTGAGAATTCCTGCGATTACTCTTAGTGCAGGTTTCTGAAACTCCAAGAGTAATTCAGAGAAGCACAGTGAAGGCCGTGTTAATATTTTTGCTTCTCTTTGGCTCGGAGTAATTTTCCAATAAGCTGAGTTCCTTCTCCCAACTACTAACTTTATCCATAAGGTTTTGGTCTGTTAAAAGTAGTACTTCTTTTGCAAACCTATCAGCAATCTCATTTCCGATAATCCCTTTATGCCCTAAAAGAGACTTTTTGCAGTTCCAGACTGTTTTGGTAGTAGATTGTAAAGCCTTGAAAGCTGGTTGGTTATCGGAGCCTATAAATATTTTGGTTGTTAATAGGTTTGCTTAGAAGATTGTAGGAGTGTTTTTTAGAGTAATTGAGAGCCTAACATTCGGACCTGTATCTCCTAGTATACCTACTCCTTCTGGTATTTTATACTTCTTAGTACGATAAGTGAGAACTCCCTTTGTTAATATTAACATTTAGTATTCAATAATCCAGTTTTGGAGACATAATGATTGTTGGTAACTTTATGGATTTGGTTGCTCTGGCCCTTAGAATCCCCAGATTTCCTGTAAGAGCATTGGGTTTTATAGCCTCAGTCCTTGTTAACCTATTTACACTTTCCAAAGCTATCCTCTCTATATGTAAATTCAAGTGGGAAATGTCTAGAATTGTCTCCAAGGCCGCACCAGGATAAGATTTCAAAATCAATACAAAATAGATTATATAAGACCATAGTTACCTACGCCAGCGAAACATGGACCATAACTGCAAACGATGAACTCCTTGAGAAGATTTGGGAGAAAAATTCTTAGGAAAATATATGGACCTCACCGAGTCCCATCCATTAGAACTAACACCTAACTAGCAAGACTCTACAACTTTCCAGACATTGTACAAGAAATATAAGCAAACAGATTACGCTGGGTCGGACATATAGAGAGCTACACCAGAATTATAAAAGAAGTATGGAAAGAAACACCACTTGGAAGGAATAGATGAAGATGATAGGATAACATTAAAAAAGATCTCTGGACCTCACCGAGTCTCAACAAGAGGACAATATAGAATAAGAACTAACACTGAACTAGCACGACTCTACAACTCTCCAGATATTGTACAAGAAATAAAAGCAAACAGATTACGCTGGGTCGGACATATAGATAGCTACACCAGAATTATAAAAGAAGTATGGAAAGAAACACCACTTGGAAAGAATAGATGAAGATGATAGGATAACATTAAAAAAGATCTCTGGACCTCACCGAGTCTCAACAAGAGGACAATATAGAATAAGAACTAACACTGAACTAGCACGACTCTACAACTCTCCAGACATTGTACAATAAATAAAAGCAAACAGATTACGCTGGGTCGGACATATAGATAGCTACACCAGAATTATAAAAGAAGTATGGAAAGAAACACCACTTGGAACGAATAGATGAAGATGATAGGATAACATTAAAAAAGATCTCTGGACCTCACCGAGTCTCAACAAGAGGACTATATAGAATAAGAACTAACACTGAACTAGCACGACTCTACAACTCTCCAGACATTGTACAAGAAATAAAAGCAAACAGATTACGCTGGGTCGGACATATAGAGAGCTACACCAGAATTATAAAAGAAGTATGGAAAGAAACACCACTTGGAAAGAATAGATGAAGATGATAGGATAACATTAAAAAAGATCTCTGGACCTCACCGAGTCTCAACAAGAGGACAATATAGAATAAGAACTAACACTGAACTAGCACGACTCTACAACTCTCCAGACATTGTACAAGAAATAAAAGCAAACAGATTACGCTGGGTCGGACATATAGATAGCTACACCAGAATTATAAAAGAAGTATGGAAAGAAACACCACTTGGAAAGAATAGATGAAGATGATAGGATAACATTAAAAAAGATCTCTGGACCTCACCGAGTCTCAACAAGAGGACAATATAGAATAAGAACTAACACTGAACTAGCACGACTCTACAACTCTCCAGACATTGTACAAGAAATAAAAGCAAACAGATTACGCTGGGTCGGACATATAGAGAGCTACACCAGAATTATAAAAGAAGTATGGAAAGAAACACCACTTGGAAGGGCTTAGATGAAGATCTTACTACCAGAAAGACAACAGCGAAGAGTCGTACTGAATGGAGGAATGTAGAGAGCAAAAACCCACCCTGGGGTGTAATGCTACAGTTGATGATGATGATGTAATAAGGTCTTCTGGGCCAATCTATCCTACTTATAATCTACAATCTACAAGCAAGAACAAACCACAATGACTAAGTTTGTGTAAAAAAAAAACACTTCTACACTTAAAAGATAAAATGTTTAAAAGTATATGGAGCGCACTTAACAGTTGATGATTTCATTTACATATCATTACATTATTAATTAACATGAAATAGCTTTAGTAACATTTATAGCTGTGTGAGAAATTCATTTATTTTATTCCGAATATATAAATTTCAAACGGTAATGTGACACATTGGTTTGATTTATTTTGTTAATAGACTGTTTTTTGTACAAAAAACGAAAATATTATTTATGTAGGAATGCCATAAAATCAAGCTGACGCCAGTTTTTTTATTAGATACATTAAATTTCAATATTTCACGTAAACCAACTGCTAAAATGCAAATTTACAAATGTATAAACTTTATTTAATGTCTTAATTATAAAACGTTACATTACAAATGAGTTTTGTTTTATGAAATAAACGTCAAAGTGTTACTAACGAACTTCAGTTATAAGTGTCAAAATTTGAATGACATTTCTGAACACACCCTAACCATTTAAATGCAACCATTTAGCCATGTGACACATTTGAAACATTTTTATGGGCTATTATCTATTTCAGATTATGGTTTTACCTGATATAAATGTCAACAGTAATGTCAAATGACGTAATTACTATCACGTGCAACCTTAAAATTACCCTAGGCTAGCTCCTGAGGCTCGTGGCTTCCTTCTGAGTTTTATTTAATTCCCTCCAAATATTAATTAAAGGGCGCCAAGTACAGACACACAAATAAAATTAGAAAAATCAGTTTTAAAATGGTTTATTACTTTAATTAGGATTTAGTAAAAAAAATTAATAAAATGAATTAATTATTTCTCTTATCTTTGGGTTTTCGAAGACTTCTGACGGAGTTTCGATTACTTGTGAACCGAACTGCAAGTGGATTGAATTCCCTTCAAGGGACTTCCTGTCGAATCTTCGTTAGATGTGGAACAGAACTGCAAAATGATGTCGGCTTCAAACTGACTGTCGACAGACTGCGTAATTTCTGGTATGATTTAACTGGTCCTTAATAGGGCCCTTCTTAAAGATGGCAATAACCCTATTAATAAAATTGAAATCAAAACTCCGAATTTCAAATAATTAATATCGAACACAACCGCTATATCGTCTCTCCAAATTTCGAGAAAAAATTAATTACCTACCTTTCATGTTTATATATTTTAATACCACCAAAAAACTGACCTTGAACAATAGCAATTGTATTCGAAAATTTAAATGTTAGTAAAATACATAAAATATTATATTCACCGCATTTTGGATTATTTCTAACATAAAATGAAAACAAAAGCAATAAGGAACTCACCAAAATGAAGGGCGAAGATATTAAGAAATAAATCTGAATTTAATCAGATTCGCAGATAAAATGAACGAATTTAAATCATAGACTATCGAAGAGACATATTCTCTCCTACCAAACTGGCAATCCCCTCTCGTATCGGCGCGATAACAATAGATAATATAAAAATATATAGTCCGGATGGTATGCTCGAAAACGAACGTTACACACGATCACGTTAATTAATGCTAACATTTAGTGTTTGGTCGAAATTTGGTTTTGAAAACAGATATATAACATGAAAACATGGAAACAAATAAGAAAGTCAGAACTCCTCTTTAATGATTGGACCGATTTTAATTATTTCAATTATTATAGTGTTCATTTTTTTGTTTAATTCTATGAACAGTTTATCGATACAACTCTTTAACATCGTTTGACATCTAGATTGCGTAGATACCCGGTAGATGGCGCTTTAATTATTAGATCATATGATGAAAAACGACATTCTGAGAACAAGATTTGACTCCGAATTATTATTAATTAATCCGCCACATGAGATTTTTTATTAAAAATTGTGAAAGTTTTTGTAGTGTCTAGGAACTAATTTAAAGATTAAAAATCTTAGCTCTTTAACTTAAAGTGCCATCTATTTAAAAAATACAGTATATTCAACATCATTACGTATTACGTATTTCAAAAGGATTCATATTTCGTAATGTTATCACAAACGGATTAAAATCATTTCTTACATTTTTTACAATAAATATTAGAATTAAAATATTATGAAACTATAAACGTACATATATTATTAATTAAATTATAAATATTGCCGATATTGCACAATTTCCGTGATTTAAAGAATTAAAAAGATTTCATATTTTTAATCGTATAGAGATGTTACGGATGTAGATGCAATATAATATACGAGGTTACATAAACGGTTATTTTTCAATTTTTCTTAGATTAGATTTCTTGCTAAAACCCGAAAGAGGGAGCTGCAAATGTGGTATTGACCTTCTGGTACCCATTCCATTTGGACTACATCTTGGTTACCAAAGAAAACAATCAACATTGTCTTGAATTTAAACTGGTTAATCTTTTTTTTTAGCTCTTGGGTACCACTGTCCACTTTACAGAGATAGTAGGTACATCTGATCCTTAGAATTCCAAGATTTCCTGAAGATCACCGTATTTTACTATTGCAGGTCATCTTTTTCTGTAGACTCTCTTCAAGCAGGATTAGATTTTTGGAAAGAGATAGAAGTCGCAGGGTGGTAAATCTGGCGATTAGGGCGTGTGTTCTAAGCCTGTGATCTGGTTTTTGGTCAAATAGTCCTTGACAGAGTCTTAATGTAAGATCCAGCAGTTCTCTTTTCACATTTTGGGTCTGTTTTTTCCAATTTTTTTCTTGGAGGCTTCCTATTGACTTCCTGATTGACTGTCTGACGTTGTGGTACCCATTCCATGTAGACTACATCCCCAAAGAAAACAATCAACATCATCTTGAACATCGACTTATTACTTAACTTTACTTTATACAAATTATGATTTGTTTGTTTATATTTCAGGTTTTATGTATCTATCCAGATTTAATATTCCCATGGCCAGTGTCAGGAATCGCTCTTTGGTTGGGATTAATCCAGGATGTATTGATTCCAGTTGGACTCGGTATAGTTGATTCCAGATTTTGTAAATGGGTTTCCAGTGTCTACAGATGTTCAGGTAGCAACGATGAAGAAAAACTGCCCCATGGTAAGAGAAACTTACTTATTTAAAATAATCCTAGGACAAAAAGCAGAACCTTTAAAGTCAAAATTTAAAGTTTTGGTTCACTCCTTCGAGCATTTCTATGTCGATGTTGACGATAGCATCTCGAATATTGTTCTTCATCTCATTGAGGGTGTTCGAACGATTAATTTGGATAATATAAGATATCCCCATTAAAAATCACAGTATTTTAAATCTGGTAAATGCGCAAACGACTCTAAATCACCTCTTAAAAAGATAAGCCCTTCAGGGAAGCATCCACGCTAAATAGACATTGAAATTGGTGCCGTGGTTCATATTCTAATCTAATTTTTAAATTATTTCAGTGGGTTTAGTTGGAAAATTCAGACCATTTGGTTTAGTGAGTCAACCACAAAGTTTAGAAGTACAAGTACAAAATTCCGATAGAAATCTACCAATTTTTCAAGCTGTTGAACACAGATTTCCAATCACAAATGGTTCATTGTATACCAGCATCGATGGTAGACTACCTGTAATCCACAATTACAGAAGAACTAATAAAGAAAATAGACGTAAGTATATCACTTTTATGGTTGCTGTAAAATCTTGGTCCTCAAGGTATTTACAAGAACACCAGGTGTCAAGTCTGGTAAATGAGTTGGTTTTGGAAGGAATTCTCTCTTTTCCAGATAATCATTTTATTTGTATACTATAATCTTCTTGATGTAAAATCTTAGCCTTTTAATTTTTGAGTTTACAAGTCAGTAGGTGCCAAATCTGGTAAATCTGAAGGATGTGGAAGCAATTCGAAATTCAATTCTGGGATTTTTGTTTGTGCATTGATAGACGAATTTGCTCGAGCATTCCTTGATGTACCACCTTGGTCTCTAAGGTGTTCTTTGAGGTTACAAGTCACCAGGTGTCAGATCTGGCAAATCAGTTGAATATGGAACCAATTCGAATTCCAAATTGGGAATTTTGGCTCAGGTATTGATTGACAAACGTGCTAGAGCATTTTTATTGTTAAATAAGATCCTTTTATGTCTCCTTTGGTTGATGAGTTCATTTTTGCTTCATCTGCTCCAATAAGTATTCATAATTCTTGCTTTTCCAGATAATCATTGTATTTATACTCGCCATAATCTTATTGATGAGAAATATTGGCCCTCTAAGGTGATTTCTTGAGGTTACCAGTCACTAGGTGTCAAATCTGGTAAATCTGGTGGATGTCGAAGCAATTCGACTTTCAATTTAATTCTTGCAATAATAGATGAATGTATTGGGGCAGTATTGTATTGAATTCATTATATCCAAATCTCATTATTGAGATTTTTCAGATAAACAGTCAAAGTCTCTTTTAGAATTGTGTTTTTGAAGCTGAATTTGGTTAAATGGTCCTTATTGCGCATCCATCTTTAACAAACCTTGCTAAAGACTAATTTTTTTGATATTTTTAGGTTTAAAAGTTGAAAAACAACAATCAAACGTAGCATTCCACAATGCTTTGTTAAACCATCGTCATGACTACATCGACAGTCCAACAAAATTCTCCTCTTGCAGTAATTGTAAGACTGATTTATGTCCAAGTCATTCAAATCTACACCACCTCAGCACCAGTTACATCAACAAACAACTCACACAACTCAACCAATTTAATCGACAAATCAATTCGCCTCAAACCAACTCAACTCAAAACAAATTTGGCTCCGATCAATTCAATCCCGGACAACTCAGCTTGATGCAGCTCAATTTACTCAATCAAAAATCCACCGAACGAGTCAATCATAGTCAGGATTCGTTACATACTTTACCGGAAGTAGAGAGTGGGCATTTATTTTATAGAAATCCTGAATTGAAGATGAATAGTCAAGCTGTGAAGCATTCTAGAAATTTATTGAGGTTAAATAAAATGAGACTGAGCAAAAGTGAAGACAGTTTGAATGATCTACAATTTAAAGAAAGTGGTTAGTAATGTTTTATATATAATAGGTTTTTACGGTTGTTACCTCCCATCAAACATCTCTATTCTTCCTCTCTCCATCTTGCAAAACCTTTCTTCTTCATAGCGATGTCAACTTCGTATCTCTCCTTGATTTCCTGGGCCTACCTTTTCTACTATTGGACTCCAGTCTGTTACTCTTTTATTCCAGTCCACTCTGCATCTTGCAAAACTATCGTCTTCATGGTTATACCAACCCCAGCTAGCAACGGCACGTCATAATGACGTCATTATTTGGTGATCACTGGTCGAAAGACGTCAGACGACCAAAAATCGACGTGATAATGACGTCAAATAATTGACGTATATAACACGACATATTGTCACGTCATAATGACGACATTATCTAGTGATAACTCACCTGAAAAAATCAAATAATACATATATTTTGTTATTTATATTTTGTGACTGATTTAATCATTTTATGAGGTTATTTTCAATAATAAACAATAACCCGGAAAAACTTAGCCTTTTATTATTTATTAAGACCTAGAAAAATTTAAAATCCATTTATTTAGTATTTAAACAAAACCAGATATTAAATAATTATATCTATAATTAATTCTTATGAAGAAACTTTTTTATAAAAATTTAAAATTGGCGGGGTACTACTTTTCAATGATACGAAGGTTCCAAACACGAAGTATATAGGTACAACGAATATGCGCTTGCGCCGCTAGCCGACAATATCCGATTCAATTCATTTCATTCCATAACGAAAGACGAACGGAACAGTAAACAACGGCCATTTTACCACTATTTCACTCTCACTCGCATTGTGCATGGTTTTGTACTGTTAGCAGGTGCTAATTAATCAAGCCATTTTACCTTTTGTAGAAAGTGTTGTGTTGTTTCATTGTGGTAAGTATAGTAATTATTATTATTATAGTTATCGTTGTATTTTTTGATCTGAAAATATCTGGTTTAAGTTTATGGCATATGCGGCCGGGTTTTATTCAATTTCTAAATTCGTAATTTTATTCAGTCATAATTTTAATGCTTCAATAATATCAATGCAATTTTAAGCTGAAAGATGAAAAGAAGAAACTGAATAAACCATGTAGTGCAATTATCTAAATATATTTGTTTTTAATTTGTACATACTCTAAAATAAAATTTTGGGTCAATTTTGTTATGGAGATTTACTATATTTGTTTTATTTCTTGTTTTAGGCTTCCTACCTTTCCTCGCTTGGAAAAAATGGGTGCACAGATCATGTCAATAGAATTATGAGACTACTAATGACGAACAGGTTGGCTAAATCATATAATTTTTCTGGGCAGAGAAATGAAAAATTGGCATTTTTCAACACTCTAGTGATATCTGTCATCATCCGTAAGTACTCTTTGTTTTTGTGTCTTACTGCCTAAATTTGTCCTTCATAGAGCATAATAAAATTTTGGGTCAATTTTGTTATGGAGATTTACTATATTTGTTTTATTTCTTGTTTTAGGCTTCCTACCTTTCCTCGCTTGGAAAAAATGGGTGCACAGATCATGTCAATAGAATTATGAGACTACTAATGACGAACAGGTTGGCTAAATCATATAATTTTTCTGGGCAGAGAAATGAAAAATTGGCATTTTTCAACACTCTAGTGATATCTGTCATCATCCGTAAGTACTCTTTGTTTTTGTGTCTTACTGCCTAAATTTGTCCTTCATAGAGCATAATAAAATAATAAATAATTTTGTTGACGGATAATTCTCACTAAATAACCACTTTTTTTAATTTGTTACAGGTGCCAAATTAAAACTCCCTTGACGTCTCAAGTGGATGTTAAAAATGCAATTAAAATATGGCTGAAGCATGCCAAACAACGAGAGCAGAAGAAGAATGCTGGCGCTCTGGTTTGACTTTTTTAATTATTCTATAATAGTAACTATTTTTTGAATTGTTAACATATATTTTAAAGTGACTGCCAACAACAAATAGCTATTTGTAATAATTAAGGTTATTAATGTAAAACTTTCTCAATATGTTTCTCATATTATGATAAATAAATTTTTTTCAAGATAATATATATTGGTTTATTTTTATAGGTGTGCTCCCTTTCCTATATAATTTTATAACAAATTAGCCAAGTGAACATTTTTTTAAACTAGGACAAATTAACGTAATATAGACGTGAAAATCACGTCATTCAACAAATAAAAATAACGTCTTATATCACGTGTAAATCACGTCACATAAATGACGTCATTGGTCCGAGACATTAGGAGGTCATTTTCACG
Organism: Altica lythri; assembly: GCA_964028335.1. Lineage (NCBI taxonomy): Eukaryota > Metazoa > Arthropoda > Insecta > Coleoptera > Chrysomelidae > Altica > Altica lythri. Next base: position 8,023,531 of record OZ034809.1, read on the forward strand.
TCATATTCACGTCATTGTACTGGTCATTTCTAGTCATTTCATGACCGGATATCGACGTCATTTTCACGTGACCTTGCTACCTGGGACTTCACCCCTCCATGATTTTCTGGGAATATCTTCTTCTTTATATCCTCTTCTATCTTTTTTCTAAACACTTTACTGTAATATAATTCACTTTTAATATTTTTTTTACTTGTTTCTGTAATTTCAGGTAAAATAGTCCACTTGGACTCTCAATCCAAAATTGTAGACACAGAACGATCTCCATCTTTAAGCAAAACACAAATAAAACTAAAAGACACCTCCAGAAACGATATTTACAGTTCGGATGATGAATACACAACGGATATCAACGAAAATTATGACTCAATGAGTTCTAAAAGTTGCTATAGTATAACAACAGAAGCAAATTGCGATTTTGATTTTTTCCAATCCAATGCCCGTTCAAAAGATGCAAGTGAGAATGGAATAGAAGAGGATGATGATAATAAAGGATATTATATTATTAATAATGTTAATAACAGGCCTGTTATTAAATCAGTGAAGCCTGTGAATGAAAAAGATAGTCCGAAATTGGATCTGAAGAGTTTTAGGATAACAAGATCGAATTCTAAAAGGTATACTTTTTTTACTAAATCTACAAATTTATGGTATCAAAATTTAATGTTATGGAGTGCTAATTACAACCTATTTTTCTAGGTCTCTGGAAAACTTTCAAGCTTACATTGAAGTAGAAGAAAACATAAAAAACAACAACATTAACAGCATACCAACACTTCAGAGATCAAATTCTTACATGACACTGGAAGATCATCGTAAACTTTTCGGACAGGATAAATTTTTCATGAATAGTTGTAACAAATTTTCTGATCCACCATTTCAGGTTTACAGACAGAAAGTTAAATCTGAAGAGTACCTGCCAAATACGACTACAGTTTATATTGAAGATTCAAGTGGCTGCTTTGAAAAATCTTGTAATAAGTGTAGTGATAAATGTATACATAGTATACCAGATTTAAAAAAAGTGTTTATTTCAGAATATATTTAAGTGTCTTAGTGTTTATTTGTAAATAAAACTATATATATATATACAAATATATTGTTTTTTTTTAATATAAATTCTTGCAGAAAGCAAGGAGTAAAAAATTTTGGGTACCCAGATACAGATTTACTAACAAAACAGTTACTTTTTCAAATAAGTTCCCAACTCTCCTTTATTTTCCTATACTGACCCATGTAAATGTAGATAAGTTAGAGATGGGAAAAAATTGAAAAAAACGGTGGGTGGAACTAGGGGAAGAACCGAAGTATCGAAAATTTAAGTTTGATACCGCACTTGTATTCATTTTGGACCCATTCCACTAGTTACCTAAAGTTGGAAAATCCATTTATCGCTTTGACTTTACCAGTTGATATATTCTGCATAAGTAAGTTACCATTATTGTGAATGTACTATACATTAAAAATTGCTGACATAATCATATGCAGAGAAAGTATCTGTGTGGCCTTTGATCATATGGGGCTGTCAGCCACTTTTTATTCGAAATTATTAGATTATTTTAAATATATTTTTTTATTTGTATTTATTATAACAATCCTTAATTGTTAAGTTTCATATTTTTTAAACAACAATAATTGCTACTTGCATTTCCTTCATATTAATAATTTTGTTCCTAGCTGAACACTTGCTAAGTAAAAGTCAATTTAATAGTTCTGTTGACAATTTGTCAGGTGTTAATTTATTTATAAAAACTAGACAATCTAGAATTCCTGTTAAAAACTTAGGTATTTTACTATAAAACTAAATTTCAGTGGTAAAATTTAATTGTAACAATGGAGAATATGTAAAAATAGTTAATCAGTTATGTTAGAACGCTTTCACTTCTATCTCAATTGTTGGTTACATATGTGATTAATAGAATTTATTATGGAAAGTACAGCAACTAGCATTGAATTAGAGTGGGTTGAACTCGCAAATTCGACATGGGCTCTAAAGAATAGTGATAATATAGCCAACAGGGACCTTGTGCAATCTATGTATGATGTTCTTTTACAAAATAAAGAAGTCAGAGTTATCCCGACAAGCGTATCATCTTACAGTGATGTACAAGTTTTACCTACGTTTCAGTATGATCCTCCAATGGTAAATGATCTTAATCATTATATTACAACCTTATTAACTTCCCAATTACAACTTGCCAAAGAAGTATGTTCATCAACACAGTTTTCCGTTATTCTGAAACAAAGATTGTTAATTTTGAAACGAATTTATTATGCATTATTAATGAAATTTCATGATAAACAAAAATCGGATAACGTATGTGTTAATTATTGTGAATCAAATTTTAATAGTAATACAAATAATGGTGTTGTTCCTGTAGTACCTAGAGAAATGGTTTCTGGTTCACAAGCTCTATTAGAAGTTGGAGTTAAAACTGGATTAGATGTCTTATTTTCTTTATTGAAACAGAATTGGCAGATTAGTGGAATGCTTGGTATACCATCATTATGTAATTCTGTTCTCGAAACTGCCGTATCATTAATAGAAAAACTACCTCCTTTATGTCTTTCTAACGATTCCCAACTGACAAATTTGGGTACCAGTAGTTTAGATCAAGTTTGTGGTTTTTTAAAAACTACCGTTTTACTTGATGGCAACGCTGACGATAATGGAAAGTTATTATCTTGTGAAATTCTTCTTGGATTAGCTCTTCAAAGAGGATCTTTAAGATATTTATTAGAATGGATTGATATGTCTTTGGAAGCTTCATGTAAAGATACTGTATTATCAAGTAAATTAGCTAAAAAAGCAATCTCACAACTACAATCTCATAAAAATAAATGTAAAGTTGTACTAGATGAAGATGGGGAAGAAATAATAATATATAAAGCTGCTTTGTGTCTTATGGAAATTTTGGTTTATATGGCCATTGATTATGGTGGAGCTTGTTCAGCTGTTGAATCTGATTCCGAACTAGGAGTTTATGAAAAAAGTGATGTGTATGTTTGGGGTAGTAATTCATCTCATCAACTAGCTGAAGGGAATCAAGAAAAAATTTTACTTCCTATCAAATCCAAAATTTTCAATCAAGTCCAACAGGTATACTTCTTATATGGTTTTAATAACTATTACATTGAATTTTATTGTTGTAGATTGAAGCTGGTCAGTATTGCACTTTTGCAATACATTGGGATGGATATGTTAGTGCTTGTGGAAAAGGAAGTTATGGACGTTTAGGATTAGGAGAATCATCAAATCAAAGTTTACCTAAAAGAATATTGTTAGATGCTGGTGTTAAAAAGTTATCTAGCTCTAAAGGTAGCGATGGTCATACTTTAGCTTTAATGGAAAATGGAACCGTTTATAGTTGGGGCGATGGAGACTATGGAAAATTAGGTCATGGGAATTGTGCTACACATAAACAACCAGAAAGAATCGCAGGACCGTTTGTTGGAAAGAAAATTAAATATATTAATGCAGGTGATTTTTCTTCATCTTCATTTTCTTTTCTTTGTTTATTTCAATTTACTGAAAATATTGTTAATATTTTTTAGGTTACAGACACAGTGCAGCTGTAACTGACGATGGTAAACTTTACACCTGGGGTGAAGGTGACCATGGTCGTTTGGGTCATTTAGACAATAATGGAAGACATGTACCAACTTTAGTTCAAGATTTAGCAGATGTAGAAGTTGGTTCAGTTGCTTGTGGTAGTTCTCATACATTAGTTGTATCAAAAGATGGTAAAACTGTATGGTCATTCGGATCTGGTGAGAATGGTAAATTAGGTCATGGAGAAATAGCGAAAGTTTATAGACCTAAAGTAATAGAAGCCTTACAAGGATTGATTATACAGAAAGTTTGTGCTGGAACATCGTTTTCTATGGCTCTTACAACCATGGGACAGGTATGAAAATAACTTTAACTGATTGGTTACTGATCTATTGTTTATTTAAGGTGTATACATGGGGTAGTGGACCAATCTTGGGTATGGGTTCAGCAGATGCAATATGTCTTAGACCACTTTTAGTTGAAGATCTAACATCATATAGGATAATTGATATTTCTGCAGGTGATACTCATTGTCTTGCTCTTAGTGATGAACATGTGGTATTTGCTTGGGGTTCTAACAGTATGGGACAGTGTGGACAAGGCCATACTTCAAGTCCTCATACCAGACCTTATAAAGTTATTGGTCTTGAAGGTGTTCCTATTCGACAAATTAGTGCAGGTAAACTTTGTTTCGTGCAAATTAAAATAAAGAGCAATTGTAGAAAACAAAAGCATTCTAGTGTGCTTTTTATCTTTTTTATCCTTGTACTAATTCTGACACGTAATATATGAATTTTGCAGGTACCTCACATTCGATAGCATGGACTTCTATACCATCAGAAAGTCAACATGTCACAAAACATAGACCATTTTGTCTAGATTTACATGAAAAAACTTTTGGTTTCCTAAAAATATTTTTAGAAAAATATGCATCTAATTTTCAATATAAAACGCCACCATTACCCTTTAAAACCTCAGATGAACATCATAGATTTGTCTTGATGACTCTAAAGTTATTGAGTACACACTTGAATTTATGTATTAACGGAAATTTAAATACTAGTGTATTAAATACACATGCGAAAGTATTACGGACTGCTTTATTTAGGTATTTTTTGTAATAGAAGTCTTTTTTCATAATTAATGTTCATATACTTTACAGATTAGTAGATATAGAAGCACCTACTGAAATACAAAACACTGCCAAAGAAGTACTTAATATTGGAGCCCCATTGTTATTGCCTCAATTAAATGAACGAGTTGAATTTTTACATCTTCATTTATCAAGTGGTAATCAATTATCGCAAGGTCAACAAATGCTTTTAGGGATAATTTTAAATAGTTTAGAAGATCCTTTACACATAGCAGCATTATTGGGGTATAATAAATTTCCTGAGACTGTAGATCTTCAAATGACCAGCATGCTTATGCATACTTTATTAAAAACATTCAGTAAAAATACAGTAAGTTAAAAATATTGATTATACTTCGATTTTTATTAATTTGATTTTTTAGGAAGATACTTTGGATAATATTTTAAATTATATGTCTATAACAACCAAATTAAAATGGCAAAGTCCTGGTAATTCAAAAATACACAACCTTCAACGACTTTTATCATCGTTACAAAATCATTTATTGGCTCATACTAGTTCAGATGAAAATTTATTTTTATGTCCAGAAAATGATCTTTTAACAAATCATATTTCTGACGTTTTTAAGTTTGCTATGAAGATTTTAAATCGGGCAGCTCATATATTGATAATGTATCCTTCGAGTTTGGAGTTATTATATAATGTTTTATTGGAATCAGTTACTGGTGCAATGTTGTTTAAAATATTGAATTCATTGCTACTTATGCCTGCTCCTTATGTTAAAAAATTATATTCCGTTCTTCTGGAATTGATAGATCCAATTGATAGATTTAATCAGTTATTACCTAGGGAGTTGTTGAATAATGAAAAGGATACCTCAAGTAAAGCAACTGAAGTATGACCTAATCAGTTTTAGTGTATTGTATATATTTGTTTTAGGAAGTGAAACGCCTACGTTAGACCAATTAGCAGAACAATCATGGATTTGGATAGTAGATATGCAAAAAACATGTTCATTAGTAATTGGTCATTGTTTAGGAGGAATGTTAGTTGGTGAACAACCATCAGCATTGGAAAACCTTTGTAGATTTTGGTTATCAAATGAAATATTTTCAACTGGCATTGTGGAAGAATCTGTAGATATAAATGCTTTAACTGAATTATCATATTTAGCCACATCAAAATTTTCTGAACAGATTTTAATAACAGTAGAAAATTTACCACAACCTATAGAAAATTTATGTAAATTAGTATTTGATTTACCATGTCAATATGATGAGGCTTGTGCTTTACCATCTCCAGAAATTGGTGATAGTAATTGTTTTTTTAATAAATTAATGGAAGATATTGAAATAGAATCATGGGAGTTTAACGAGGAGGATAAAAAATTATTAGATATTGTTACTAAATGTTTTTTAATGACATTATTAAGACAAACTGGTATTTCTGATAAATCTCCTACTCATCCAGCTGTTAAAGAAGTATTTAGAACTGTTTTAAATTTAAGACAAAAAATGATTGCATTGATTTACTGTGAGGAGTTTCAAGATGAGTTAAATGTTGTTGAAAAAGAAACTGATAGTGATCCAACAAGTACTTTTATAAAGGCAAATGATTTTTTCAAAGAAAATGAGGAACAAAATTTTAAAATTTCTTGTCAAGAGATTTTAAAGAGGTGTTTGTTTCTGTTAATTTTTGTGAAAGGTATATAATATTTTATATTATTGTTATAATCTTTCTGTGCTGTTCTTCAGCCTCTCTTTCTTCCTTTCTGCGCTGTTCTAGACGCAGTTCCATAGCTTCACGTTCTTCCTTTCTGCGTTATTCTTCAGGATCTCTTTCTCCCTTTCTGCGTTGTTTTTCAGCCTCTCTTTCTTGCTTTCTGCTCTTTTCTAGACGCAGTTCCATAGCTGCCAACAATTTCCCAATTTCTTCCATCTCGTCGTAATTAGTAGTTCTTGTGTTTACCACAGAACTCGAAGTCTTCTTTCACTTATCCCACTTCTGACACCAATTGTTATAATTTTTCCTTCGTGGATTCGAGATAAGTGATAACAGCAGACAAATTTAACAATTTATTGTAAACACAACTAAATAACAATTTTCTTTAACTAATTTACACAACTTTAATACAATTACTAAATAGCGTCGTTAAAATATCTCGTATAACAATTCGCACTTCATCGCCAGCTACTACAATTATTTATCGCCAACTATCACCACAACACTGCTGTTTCTCCGTCCAACCGGTCCTTATATATAAAATTAATCCTTCTAGAACCATCTACACAGATCCCACAGTAACAATTCTTCTAGAACGTCGATAACGTTGTTGCATTTCTAGAACGTCGAAGGTTCTCGGCTTCCAATCGAACAATATCAGGTTCCAAGAACTGCCCCGTCTCTCTCGTTTACTTCCTGTGCGTCAGGTTCGGCTCGAATCGTAACAATATTTTTATATTATATACTTATAAAAAATATGTAATTATTTTAGGTATTGATGTTGATATTTCCCCTGCTTCAACTAGTTCAGAATCTGAAATTGAATTAGAAAAACCATATATTGATTTTTATAAAACCAAAGATACTCCTTACTTAAATGAACTCCGACGTGTATGTAATTCATTTCAATGTTTCGTTTTAAACGAACCAATAGAAAAATTAAGAACTATAAATAATGGAGATACAAGTGGATGGTGTACAGATCCTACAATAATTTTTAGAGCATTAATAGAGCAAAAACATAGAGCTGTATTGAGGTATTAATTCTCTATTTTAATATTCTGATTAATTAAACTCGATCATTTCCTTCGATTCAAATTAACCAATAGAATGTCATAATTTTTTGAAATTGGACCAATCAGAATCAAATATCAGCGACTATTGCACTAGAGAAATAGTCACGTCAAATATAAATGTCAAATATTTGTCAGTTTACAGTTGTCTCAGGAAATAATCTTCCTAAATATAACACGACCTTGATTAATAGTCTGCTATTTTTGTTGTTGCTAAATTTCTCGAAAATTTTACAATTTGTTTCGACATATTTTGACAATAATAATCAAAGATTAAAGCCCTCGAGCTAAAGCTCTCGGGCTTTAATCAGATTATTAATGTCAAATTATGTCTCAACAAATTGATACTAAAATATTCTTGAAATCTAGATACCACAAAAATAGCCAACTATAATCAAGGTCTTGTTATATTACCCTTGAATAAACTTTTAGGTATGAAAGTTTGGATCAACTTTTATATCACTTAGTAACACGAGAAACATCTCCTACAGTATTAAATTGTATTCAACAACAATTACTTGAGGGAACATTTGGATTTTGTAATATAAAAGATGAAGATTCATGTACTCAACTTCATCATTATTTAGAAGGAATTCAAGCAGCTCCAATGGATATACAAGAAAAAATTAGAACAGTTGTACATGGAATTTATCAATATTTAACACAATCATTAAAACGACAAGTTTTTAGTAATTCTGATAATAAGCAATTATTGTTGGTAACAGTATTTTCTTTAAGTACAAGATATTTAGCTAATGATCTTCCTGTTGTTATAAACAACGATTTAGTTCAACTTTTAATGAAGTTAATTAACTTCCATTTAACTCCGACTAAACTTTTAAATAAATCAGAGTTATTAAGTGTAGCAGCTTTAAGATTGACTCGAATTTTAGCTATATCTTGTTGTGTTTACTCAAAAAAATTAGATTTATCAACATTAGAAAATGTTGTAAATATTTTACATGAACAATTTATTAAAACAATCGAAATATTTGATGAAGGATGTCAAAATGTAGCTGGTGCTGTTTGTTGTAATTTTGGAAGAGATGGTGAACGAAGTTTGGGTGATTTTTTATTATTTTTACGTATTATTTCATCTAGTAATGCTATACAGAAATTATTAGCATCTAAAAAATGGATATATGCTTTATTAACTATTTTGGATACTTCGAATATGCATAATAGTTATGCTACACAATTAAAAACTCTAAGACCAAAATTACTAATTTTACAATTATTACAAGTTATTTTACCTGGTGAGTAATTATTAAATTTTAATTATATAAAATTACCTAATTAATTAATTAATTATTTAATTAATTTAAGGTCTTCAAGCGGTTCATATTGATGACGATCTTCGAAAATATATTATTAATAAATTATTTAATCAAATAAGTCAGGAAGTTTGGGATATACCTAAAGTTGTAAATGATACTTCATCAAATGTGAGTTTTGAGTTAACAGAATGTGACTTTTTGGATAACAAAGTATTTAAAGAAGGAGAGGGTAATGTACCCGTTCATGATATGGGATTTGATGTTGAAAAATGTTATAATTGTACAATCGAAGGTAATTTATATTGAAACACTTATGGGAATTTTAACACAATTTATTCACCAAAATTGTAACAGATTCACAAAACAACGTCAAACCGTTTTAGAATGACACTGAACTATTAAAAAACTTCCCTTAACTTCTAATATAGGAAAAACAAAAATTCTAGTATTTTCGAGAAACATGATCTAACCTAATTGCTACATACTAGAAGAACATAGAATATTCTTTTAACTAAAGGTCCTTTCCTTATCCGGTTATCCCATTACACTGCTCCCTCCTTAGATTCACTCCTCCCGGAATGTTATTCCTTAAATCGGTATCCCGCACAACCCTGAGCTAGCCAATCCATCTTCTTGGAGCTGCTGTACATCCCCACTATGATTTCCCTGGTAAGGCGACAACCGATCATGATGGACCACGACGGGTTTCTCTCTGTAAATTTTTACGAACGATAAATGACATCGTTAATCTTTTTCTTGATGGTGTATGGACCTTCCCAGTTCTTCTGTAATTTGGAACATATGCCCCGACGCTGTCGAGGTTTATAGATCCAAACTAAATCTCCAACTTGGTAACTCTTTTCCATTGTCTGCGTGTTATAGTAACTCTTCATCCGATCACTAGATAATTTAAGTTTCCCACGCACGAGTTTGTGAAAATTCTTCATTCGATTCTGAAGATCGGTGACATATTCTTCACGGGCCACTTTTTCACCAGGTTTATATTTCTTTACCGAGCAGAACCTTCGCAGTTGGTCAAAAAGTTACTAAAATTTTTTGTCGTATTATGTTTATAGAAATGTGTCTAATATACTTAAACATATTTTTTAGGTAATTTAACTTTGGTTCATGGCACCGGAGGCCGTGGTTATGGTTTAGCTTTACAAGCTATCCGTTCAGGTTGTTATCAATGGAAAATACTTATAGTTAAAGAAAATAGAGGCAATGAAGGAACTTGTATCGGTGTAGCTAAATATCCTCTAAAAGATTTCAGTCATAGATCAACAAATGATATGTGGTTATATAGAGCGTATAGCGGTAGTTTATATCATAATGGTGAACGGGATGATATGAGTTTCCAAAGTTATACACAGGGTAATATAATAAACTTTATTGTTAATAATAATTGATATTATCCATTTTATATATTTCTAGGAGATTATATCACCGTTGTATTAGATATGGATGCAAAAACATTAAGTTTTGGTAAAAACGGCGAAGAACCAAGAGTGGCATTTGAAAATATCACCGCAACTGAACTCTATCCTTGTGTAATGTTTTATAGTACCAACCCAGATGAAAAAGTAAAAATTACAGATATGAAAGTATATGGAACTCAAAGGGATTTATTACCGGGTGAACCTAACTTAGCTCCACTACACGCAGTGTTGGTAGAATCTTACGTAACATTATTGAGGTAAAAAATTAGTTGAATTTCATGAATCTAGAACATAATTATTCATTTTTAAATACATAGGAAACTTCATAATGCTACTACATGGACTGATGATGTAAATCAAGCTTTATTTTCAAGATTGAATAAAATAGACACTCTATTTCCTGTTATTGATACTCATAATATCGAAGAAGATATCACTATGACACAAGAAAAGATTAATGAGCTTAAATCTGATATAGATACTGATGAATTATGTAACAACGTTTGGGCAGCTCTCATAGTAATTGCAGGTTTGATTTTTATTTACTTTTATTATTCTAGTTTTGAATTCGCCACGCTGGCCTAGCGGGTTGGCGAATGGGGTAGGGATAGAAAGGGATTTTGCGATTAGTAGGATTAAGGTTGGGGCATGATTTTTCTCAAGAAAGGTTTGAGAACGGATCAATGCTGGGGTTGGCAGGGGCGAATATCTGAAGTAGGTCAAATCTTATTCCTTTTATTACTTCTTTAAATTTTTAGGATTAGATAGAGGTATCAGAATGGGTGGTATTTGCAAACACAAAAACACTGGAAAGAAAGCTATAGCTTTGGGAATATTAAAAAAGGGTATAACAACAGTAAACGTTCAGTGGGAATCGGATGGAGGTGTATCAGATGTATCAATATCTAATCTAGAGTTTGTTGAACCAATTCCATTTGCTATTAATAAATTTAACAATTTAACTCCGAATATTTTATTACAAATTGCAAGACTTAGTGGAATCACAAATGAAATTGTTATGCCAAATTTTGATCTTACAGAAGAAGAGCAATTATTGTTAAATCCTAATAAAAGTCAAAAATATTCAGTACCTGAGCATTTAAGGTATATATTTTCTTTTTTTTTACTTAGCAACATATATTTATATGTATTATTTATTTAGGTGTAGATCTGATTCTCAAATTCATAGTCAAAACACAACAGAACGTCCAAAAACTATGGAATCTTTAACAAACCAAATGGTTTCAAGTATTATAGCTGAAGTAAAAAGATTAAGTACAGGAAAAATAGCAGGATCTCAAAGTGAATCCAAACTAAAAGATGGTGGTGATGCTAAAAACGAAAGTGAAAGTGATAATTTAGAAATAACATTATTAGAACAAAAACTTTTAGATCTAGAAGAAGAAACTTTAAAATTAGCATTTTTACAATTTGCTGCATTAAAAGTGTTGGGTATATTTATAACATCATCATCATTTACAGAACTATTCCTTACTAATCGGAAATTAAAAAATAAGGAAGATATAGAATGTATGGCCAAAATCATGCATGCATTGGTAGAAAAAAGTATAGATCAATGTAAATTAACAAATATTATTAGTGTAGCTGATACTGAAAGAGCTCAATCAATTTTACACATGAGTTATATCAAATGTCGTTCTTCAGAAGAAAAGAAATGTCTTCCAACGCATCCTAATCAAACTGATAACTCCATTACAAGTTTACAACAGAGTTCTACAGTTTTACCAGAATGTAAATACAGTTATTGTTTTTTTTTATATAAATTTTTGATTGATTTATTTATAGGTAGTAACAATATGAGGGAAGATTATTGTACGGTACTGAAAACACCAAGACCAAGTAGTTTGGTTCCAAAACCACCTTCTTCATTAAGTGTTCACACTTCTGGATTTTCTCATGGTCCTTTCGCAATATCAACTGGTAGTAATTTAAGTATGTTATGAATTAATTATTTAATGTCAAATGCCAACTATCAAATGTCAACTGACAACTGTCAAATACTAACTGTCAAATGTCAACTGACAACTGTCAAATGCGAACTGACAACTGTCAAATGTTAAGTTTTAATTAATAAATTTCATCATCTATCTTGAAATTAAATCGAATATAAACATTTTTAGATTCTGGTCCAAACATAATAACAACAGAACGTAGAAGACTTTTTGACGCATTAGAATTTGAAGATAATCTATTTGGACGTACTCGAAGCTCACCAAATGCACCTCCACCACCTCCAGTAGCTACTCCACTACTCGAAATGGGTTTTACATTGAATCATATTAAAAAAGCATTACAAGAAACTAAATGTTTGAGTGAACCAAATGCTCATACTGTTAATACATTAGCTACATGGATGTTGGAACATCCTTATTTAGATGTAACTGAAGATGAAGGTACTTCTAATCGAAGTAATTTAATTAGATCATTAATGGAGACAGGTGAAAGTAATACTGTGAGACCGCAAAGTTTAGAAGGATCAGAAATTGAATTTTTCCAACGTAGAGCTTTAGGTATGTATTATCACTGTTTCTTTTTTTTTTTAAAGGTAGCTTTCTTATCTATAACCATAGATCGCGCTATTGTATACCTATAAGTGTATCGAGAATACGTAAAGTAGGTAAGTATTCACTTCTGTGTGACTCTCACCCAAGGTCGTCCGATGGATATACCTGGCGGTTGTCAGACCCATTGTCTCCTACGGATCATGCGTTTGGTGGAACAGTAGAGGTGATAAAACCCCTCCCTGTGGACAGCCTCTTGTAACCTTGCTTCCTATCTTGACGTCATTTACAGTTATTTCTATGGCACGCATGGAGAGCATGCTGAGGATTCACCCGCTTACTGTTGTAGGTACATGGCACATTTCAGGCAGTAAGCGAGTGCATTATTTTAGGGAACGAGGTTTTATCGAAAGCTTCCTCGATTTCTATGAATACGCCCAGGGTAGCCTCTTTCTTGTCCAATGATCGCTCGACCTGACCAACCACATGATGTACGACCGTATCAGTGGATTTCCCTGTTGCGTATGCATGTTGAGCTGCCGACCACGCCCGAGGCCGTGGCTGGAGAGGGGAGAGGATAACTTTCTTCTCAGACAGCCAGGCTGCACTGCTGGCCTTAAAACAGTTCCGGGTTAGTTCCAAGCTGATCTGGGAGTGCATACAAAACTACAATGAACTGGCTAGAAACAACAAGGTCTTCTTGGAGTGGGTGCCAGGGCATAAGGGTTTTGGGGGCAATGAAATCGTGGACCTTCTGGCCAAGAAGGGAGCGGATACACGATTCATTAGTCCAGAACCTGTACTGGGACTGCCTAGAGCCTGGGTAAGGACCAAAATCAGGAACTGGGTCTGGAAAGAGTCAACCAAACACTGGAGTAATACTGTAGAGCTGAAGCATTCGAAGCTGACGCTCAAAGGCTACTCCAAAAAACTGACGTCTGATATACTGAATCTTGGCAGGAGTCAGATAAGAGTACTGGTGGGCTTGCTCACTGGGCATGGACCATTCAGACTACACCTTCGAAGGATGGGGATTCTGAGAAAGGAACCCACCTCGTGCCGACTGTGCGCCATGGAAGATGAGACGGCAATTCACATTCTATTTGAGTGTGAGGCCTTGGACCATAAACGGTTCCTCATCTTCGGTGACACGAACTCTGAATCCTATCACCACCTTGAGGAGCTAGTCACAGGACTCAGATCTCTTATAAAGGGAACTGCCCTGTGCCAACAGTAACTCAAGGATAGTCATCCAAATAATAACTTGGGACACCTGGATTTATGCCTACCTGAAGATCAGCGGTGGTGATGATCTTTAGCTGAACAAACTGCACGCATCGGGTGCATGCAAGGACTCTTGGTTCCGAACCATGTCACAATATTCCCATAGGAAGCAGTGCTTAAAACATGGAGCTCCACAGGAGAGATTGCCAGGTTTATTTAGATTAGATTAGATTATGATGAATTATAAATGGAGCATTTTGTGATTAATTTTTTTTTTGTAGGTTCACGAAGACGAGCATGTTCAGATTTTCGCAACTTTCTAGAACGAGTAGGTGCTATACATAGAGAAAGACAACATGTACGAGGTGAAGCACATCCATTACTTAGAAATTCATCAGTAGAGGACACCACTAGTGAAAATACCACACCAACATCTACTCAAAGCATAGAACGACCACAAAATAATTCCTCTTATGTTAGCGTAGAGAACCCATGTGCTATATGCCCCTATTGCAAACATTTATCTCCTTATCTAGACGCGCATTTAATATCTTACCATCCCGGTTGTAATACTCCATGGGATAATGGAGTATGTGGTTATTGCTCTGATGGTTTTTATATATTATGTTATAAATGTAAACATAAATATACTAATAATAGCAAAACTGATAACCAAATCCATCTAAAAGCACCAGATATTATTTTTAACGATAACGATATGACTGAAGCTGATGTACAATTAGCTAAATTTACAGTACCAAACTGTGATACTATCGATTTATTAAAAAATCTAGGTTTCAATAAACTAGCAGTGAAAACTTTTACACCAGTACTATTTGATCCACTAGGAGTTAGTGCTGTACAAAAACTGGCTGGTGAAAAAGAAGATAAATCAGATTCTAAAACTAAAACTGTAGGAAATCAAGCTATGTCTTTAAATTCATCATTTGAAAGAATTTTAGCACTACAACAACTAACAATTACTATGCATATTTTATTATCTCGTACTATAGTGTTGAATGTTTTATCTATATTATCAATGAGTACGAATTATTATAGTTTAGTTAGTTGTTTAGAATCTATAGGATTATCTGATATAACCAAAGTTGTCAGATTAATGACCCTCACTGCTATGAATCGTGTTGAAATAAATAATATTAAAAATATTCAAGATTTTCCAACATTTCAACTACCAAAAGGATTCTCTCAATTAGTTACAAAACTATCCAATGCTGCTAATAGTTGTTTAAATTATTTAAGTGTGAGTATAGCAGCTTTAGCACAAAATGAAATCACCTCTTCGAATTTAGTAGTAAATATGTGTACCAAAGAATTAATTATGTACGCATTTGGAGCTTCTATACCTAAATCTGATGTTACTCTTGCTGTTACTCAAGCTTTAGTCAATATTCTTTCTACACATGGTGGATGTTCATTATTGGATTTACCTAAAGAAGATATAACTCAGAGTCCTACATCGGATAATATTGATATTGGACCTTTATCGTTAGTAAATGCTTTGTCTGCGTTTATATTATCAGGAAAAGTGGATAGTAATAGTAAACAATGGGCTGCACAACAATTATTTAAGGTATGTATTAATTTACTTAATTAGTTATTCTTTATGTCATCTTTCCTCAGTTTGCTACTTTCTTTTCATTTATTTATTGTTTACACAACCAACATCAAATATTGAAAACATAAAAATCTTTTTGTCCCTCTATCCGTCCGTCTGTTTATCAAACTATCAACACATCTTCTACGTTAGTACAATGACTAGAGCCTCAAATTAAAGCTGTTTGTCTGAAGAGATAATTGAAGATGAGATTAACATGATTCAAAAGTTATAACCAGAAGAAATTGTCTATTGGGATGATGAACCAAAATTTTTTATAACCCAGCATTTTGTAAACAGATTATTTAGTAGAATGTAGATCCAATTCCACTTTTTTAAGAATTTTTTCTTAGACATGTAGTCTTATTTCAATTCTGAAATGTCTTTCACCAATTTTCTGCTTTATTTTGTTGTGTCCTAATCTAAAAAAAAACTGTTTCTCAGACTTTGTTGCAACCTCCCTTGTTTCCTCCTTCAAAAATAATTCACTTCCATTGCTTTATTTAATTTTTTCGTCTAATCTAAATCTAAATAAACCTGACATGGTCTCTCCTGTGGAGCTCCATGTTTTAAACACTGCTTCCTATGGGAATATTGCGACCAGGTTCGGTACCAAGAGTCCTTGCGTGCAGGACTCTATTTTGTTCAGCTGAAGATCACCACCGCTGATTTTCAGGTAGGCATAAATCCAGGTGTCCAAAGTTCTTGAGGATTTGGATGACTATCCTTGAGTACCTGTTGCCATAGGGCAATTCCCTTTATAAGAAATCTGAGTCCTGTGACTAATTCCTCAAGGTGGTGATAGGTTACAGGGTTCCTGTTACCGAAGATGAGGAACCGTTTATGGTCCAAGGTCTCACACTCAAGTAGAATGTGAGTTGCCGTCTCATCTTCCATGGCGCACAGTCGGCACGAGGTGAGTTCCTGTGCCAGAATCCCCATCCTTCGAAGGTGTAGTCTGAATGGTCCATGCCCAGTGAGCAGGCCCACCTGTAATCTTATCTGACTCCTGCCAAGATTCAGTATGTCAGACGTCAGTTTTTTGAGCGTCAGCTTCGAATGCCTCAGCCCTACAGTATTACTCCAGTGTTTGGTCGACTCTTCCCAGACCCAGCTCCTGATTTTGGTCCTTACCCAGGCTCTAGGTAGTCCCAGTTCAGGTTCTGGTTCAATGAATCGTGTATCCGCTCCCTTCTTGTCCAAAAGGTCGCGATTTCATTGCCCACAAAGCCCTTATGCCCTGGCATAAGACCTTGTTGTGTCTAGCCAGTTCATTGAGGTTTTGTATGCACTCCCAGATCAGTTTGGAACTAAACCGGAACTGTTTTAAGGCCAGCAGTGCAGCCTGGCTGTCTGAGAAGAAAGTTACCCGCTCCCCTCTCCTGCCACGGCCTCAGGCGTGGTGTCGGCAGCCTTTAGTAAGGCGTATACCTCAGCCTGGTATAAGGGTGACCCCGTTTCCCAGCTGAAGTGCCACCTAAGGTTGCGGGGACCACAGACTCCTGCACCGATTCCTTCTGAAGTGCGAGATCCTTCAGTAAAGTACTTGATCCCTGCATCGTCGAAAATTCTTTGAGAGCCGTCCTCAGTCCACTCGTCTCTGTCTCTTAGCTGGACTTGGTATCGACTCTCAAAGTTGAAGCTGGGGATCATATGATCATTTTTTCTTAATCTGCCATTCTTTTTATATAAAGACTATTCAGATATTACATTTTCATCTCTATTTAACTTATTTTCTATTTTAATCACTCTTATTTTCTCCTCTGTGTCATTACACGTCTCTGTATATATATTCTTTTGTCCTATTCACATTTTCTGAACTACAAATTTGTTTTTTTTAGTCTTTAGCAACTAAAATTCAAATGACAGGTGATTGTAACACCGAGCAAGTAAATTTTGCCGATTTATCGAATTTTATGCCGAAACAAATTATATTACAATTAGAAGCACATGATAATCGAGTATCTTCATTAGCTTGGCATGAACAAAGTGGATTATTAGCTTCATCAGGATATGATGGAACAGTACGACTTTGGATAGTTGAACCTAATAAACAACCAATATTAGATTCTACATTAGTATTTCATATGTCTAATGATCTATTCGGAAGCGAGTTACAAGATAGATTAATAGGTGGATATAAGTAGAGTATTTTATATATATATACATTTTTCTAATTTGTTTTTTTATATTTTTAGGTCATTTGAAATGGGCACCCACAGGAAATTATATAGCAGCTGCTCTTGATAATGTGATTAATATATGGCCACTAAAAAAATCTGAAAATACCAATTGTTACAATGATTGGTTTATAGAAGATCAACAAGAATTCATTACAGCAATGACATGGCCAAAAAATAAAGACGAAACACAAAAAGATAAAGAATATGTATTAATAGGGAAAATAGATGGAGCTGTTACGATGATTACACTTTGCGAGGAGAATAAGCAAGTCTCTATTTTACAGAACTTTAGTATGTCAAGAGGTAATTATACACATTGTTATATATTTACATTTCTCCATTTTCTCCATATTGTTTCCAATATTTTTTTTTTCATGTTACATATCCTCCTCTAATTGCTACGACTCCATTACTTACTTACTTACTCCTTAGCGTTACAAGTCCCTATGGGTTTTAGCCGACTTGACAACATGCCATCATTCCTTTCTTTTCTTTGCTAGCTCCATCTAGTTTCTACGTCCATAGATTTAAGGTTTTTTGCTATGTTATGCCCCAACCGAAACAGAGTTCGTCAAAGAGGTCTTTTTCCAGTTGGGATTTCTTTCCACACCAGACTTACTGGCTTGCCCACTGGAGTCTTCTAGACTTTATCTCTTCTTATTGATGCTACACATATAAATTTTTCAGCTGTTGTTCAAATTGATTGGCATCAAGAAGACGGTCCATTTGCAGTGGCTTATTATGATGGAATAATAAAATTAGGTTGGATTGATAGAGAAACACATATCATAACTTGTAAAGCACATGAAAATAGTATAACAGGTCTTCAATGGGATCCTAGAGGTATAATTTTAGCATCTATATCAATAGATGTGAATTGTAAATTATGGAAAATAACAGACGATAAACTAGTTTTGCTTCATTTACTTATACAAACCTACGAACCAATCAGTTTAGTTTGGTCTCCGGTAGTTGGAGAAGGAGGTACTCCACTTTTGTTGGCTATTGGTAAGATTCTTAATATTTTTAAATACTCTTTTTAACTTATACATACTTTTTAGGTAGTAGTTATGGGACAGTAAATGTTTGGAAATTACCAGATGAGAAAAATATACAAGAAAAAGTACCTGTTCTAGTAATGAATTCACAAGGTCATTCATATAACTCGGTATCAAGTCTTTCTATTGATAAAACAGGGTTATTGTTAGCAAGTGGGTGTATTAAAGGACCTAGTGGAGTTGTCAATATTTGGTCTTTACACGATGGGAGTTTACTTCATACAACCACTGGTAATTTTAATTAATAGATAGATTAAAATCAGATTAAACTCATATTCATTAAACTATTTATTGCAGGTAGTGGTGGTGTTTCTGCAAATGGCATGTATTGGCTTAACGTTAATAATTTTCTTGCAATAGCATTTGCTAGGTCAAAAACAGTATGCGCACTAAGCTTCGGTATAAAGGATCTAAATAAAAACCTCCCTCTAGCAGCAGTTCGATGTACTCTTATAAAAAAAGGTATACGTGGATTCAAATCAGCTCCATTCTTTAAATTATTAGCTAATATCCTTCCTGAACTACTTCAAGAACAATATAATGCCGAAAAACTTACTGTACAAACTGGAGGACATCTTATGCATTCAGTTTATTTAAAAAGTTTAGCATCAGCAGCACTTTTACTTGATTTAGATAAAGTAATGTGTTATGCATTACGTCCTTTTAATAATAAAGGAGATTTAGAACCAAATACTGATGCATATTGGTTACATACATTCAGTTTAGCTGCAAAAATGGCTGATAGTTTAATAAAACGTTCCGAATTATCTGAGGATGTTATTAATTTAAGTCGAATATTAGATGAAGATGTTAAACCATCAGCTATTCAGAATGTTTTTTGGTCTTTAAAGCAAGATGAACAAATTATACAATGGGCTACACAAAAACCACAAGATTGGCAGTTTGGCGGTAAGTTATTTGTATGTTACTTACTCAAATAATAGGTTGGGGAAAAAGTATTGTCGTATTTTGTCAATAGATGGCAACACTTAAACATATCTTGTGTTGTACTTATCGTATCTCTTCACACTAAACGGCGATTTGAAGTTGACAATCTGTGCTACAAGTATCACTTTGATAGTGTTGTGATCGTACATTTCAGTCTCAAGTTATAGCGCGTAAAAGATGGAGTCCACCAAGCAAGAAATTCGTCATATTTTACGTTTTTACTACCTGAGAGGTAAAAATGCAACTAAGGCTGTAACAATTCGCACAGCACAGCGTTGGTTTGATCGATTTCGTTATGGTGTAGTGGATGTCGAAGATGTACCCCGTACCGGTAGGCCAATGGGCGTAGAAATAGATAAAATCGTCGAAATCATGGCATGTGAGCATTCGTTCGATTGGCCAGGAACTGGTTGCAGACCATAAAACCGTTTGGAACCATTTGCAGAAGATTGGATTAAAAAAAAAAAACTGGATGATTGGGTGCCACACGAGTTAATGCAAAAAAATCTCTTGGACCGAATCAACGCCTGCGATACACTGCTGAAACGGAACGAATTCGACCCATTTTTGAAGCGGATGATGACTGGTGATGAAAAGTGGATCACGTACGACAACGCCAAGCGAAAAAGATTGTGGTCGAGGAGCGGCGAGCCGGCCCAAACCATCGCCAACCCCGGATTAACGGTCAGGAAGGTTTTGCTATGTGTTTGGTGGGATTGGAAGGGAATCATCCACTATGAGCGGTTCAACTATGGCCAGACCCTCAATTCGGTCCTCTACTGTGAGCAACTCGACTCTTTGAAGCAGGCGATTGATCAGAAGCGACCAGAATTGGTCAATAAGAATGGTGTTCTGTTCCACCAGGACAACGCTCGGTCTCACACATCTTTAATGACCCGCCAGAAGCTACGGGAGCTCAGATGGGATGTCCTATCGCACCCACCGTACACTCCGGACCCAAGTGATTACCATCTCTTCCGGTCCATACAAAACGCTCTCGGTGATACTAAGTTGGCCTCAAAAGAGGCTTGCGAAAACTGGCTGTCTGAGTTTTTTGCAAATAAAGAGGAGGGATAATGAAGTTGCCTTCTAAATGGCGTCAAATTTCGATCACAAATACGACATTTCTTTTTCCCCAACCTTATATTTTATAAAAATTGTATTCTAGGTAAATGTAAGGCATATTTATGGGGTTCAGATCGTCATGGTCAATTAGCTGAATTGGGTTATAGTGCATCAATTCCAGCAGCTGTAGAATCATTTTCTATAGCAAGAAAGATAGTTTGTGGTCAAAATTGTACTTTTGTAATAGAAGCTAATGGTACTGTATTAGCTTGTGGTGAAGGTAGTTATGGACGATTAGGACAAGGAAATTCTGATGATTTACATTCACTGAGTGTCATATCGAGTTTACAAGGATTTGTTATTGTTGATTTAGCGACATCTGTTGGTTCAGATGGGCATAGTTTAGCTTTAGCTGAAAGTGGTGAAGTGTTTTCTTGGGGAGATGGAGATTATGGTATGTTAATGATTACTTTATTAAATATATATAGATATTGTTTAATTATTAGGTAAATTGGGTCATGGGAATAGTGATCGTCAACGAAGACCTCGCCAAATTGAAGCTTTACAATTCGAAGAAGTGGTACAGGTTGCTTGTGGTTTTAAACATAGTGCAGTAGTGACACGTCAAGGAAAATTATTTACATTTGGTAATGGAGATTATGGTAGACTTGGATTGGGTTCAACATCAAATAAAAAATATCCTGAACAAGTTACTTGTTTGGATTCATACAAAATTGGACAAGTTGCTTGTGGATTAAATCATACCGCGTGCGTTTCTACAGATGGTTTAAATGTTTGGACTTTTGGTGAAGGAGATTATGGAAAACTTGGATTAGGACATGTTACCACTAAATCCACACCTCAATTAGTTGAGACTTTATGTAATATTGGTATAAAGAAAGTTGGTTGTGGAACACACTTAACAGTTTTCCTTACAAATAGTGGAAAAATTTATATTTGTGGTATAGATAGAGTCCCATGGCAAACACATATGCGCGAACGTTCCGATTATCGTCCACATCAATTATCAGGTTTAACTGATTATATTATCGACGATTTTAGTGTTGGTACTGAACATTGTTTATTTTTAACATCATGTGGGAAAGTTTTTGTATGGGGAATGAATACTGAAGGTCAATTAGGTTTACCACATGTTTCTTTGGTACGAGAACCTGAAATTATTACCGAATTATCGAATAAAGGAATTAGACAGATTTCTACTGGACGAACACATAGTGCTGCTTGGACTACTCCACCATGGAAACATCTACGGTAAGTATTTTCAGTTCAAAATAAGAAATTGTCTTCTTCCTCTTCTTCTTTCTCTAACTTTATCCCAAGCATATTTGGGCTCGGCATTAGCCTTCTGTATCATTGGTTTCCATTTAATGCGCCCTCTGTTCTCCATTTTTTCTCTTTCAGATCCTCACTCATTGTATCCAATCACCTCAACTTCGGTCTTCCTCTTACACCCAGTCTCACATTCATTCACTCACATAATTCTCATCCTTCCTCTCTACATGTCTAAATCATCCCAACCTATTTTGCTGGATTTCCTTGCTCAGCTGTCCCACTTTCAATGTACCTCTTACTCTCTTATTTTTTACTCTTAATCTATACATCAAACGCAACATCTTCATCTCCGCCACTTCTAACTTTCTCTCTTGTTCTTTCGTTATTGACCAGGTTTCTGATTTAAACATTAACGCTGATCTTACAACTCTCTTGTAGTCTTTATCCTTCATTTTTGTACTCACATTCCTGTCACACAAAACTCCACTTATCCTTCTCCAGTTTATTCATCCATGTATCTCGGACGACCAAAAGAAGAATATACCACTCCATTGTAAGACCGATTATGACGTACGCCTGTGAGACCTGGACCATGACGAAACAGAACGAAAACAGATTGAGGATTACAGAGAGGAATGGACCATGACGAAACAGAACCTACACGAGATGAAACTACGCAACAGTATCGTAGTAGAAAAAACAGGGAAATAGAAGAACTATATGACCAACCGGACATTGTAAAAATAATCAAAGCGGAAAGACTGAGATGGGCCGGCCATGTCAAAAGACAGGAGGATGGAAGACCATTAGGAAGACCACGACTACGGTGGAGAGACAACATAGCATCAGATCTTAGAGCTCTGAATATCACAGAAGCAGAAGAGCTAATGATGGACAGAGTCTTATGGAGAGGAATTGTTGAGTCAGCCAAGACCCATCCTGGGTTGTAAGAGCCACAGAGAGAGAGAGAGAGAGAGAGAGAAGAGAGAGAGAGAGTTCATCCATACTTAATTCTATGATTCAGTTATCCTACTGACTCTCAACCCATTTCACAAATTTTCCTTCGAATCTCTCTCTCAAAATCTACAATTACAATATGTTCCGCAAACATCATATCCTTTTTTGCTTTCACTACTTTCTGTACTTCCTCATTCCACTTCCACGCCTCTTTATTTTCTGGTGCACCTTTCTCTAATGATTTTCCCAACACTTCTCTTGCTATCTTCTCAACAGCATTACTATTGCTGGTCTACCATTCCTCCACATCTTCTTTTACACATTTCTTCCAATACTCTCATACGTTCTTTGTTCTTAAACAGTTGGATAACAGTTATGTCTTTTGAAGCTATATCTTTTTCTTTAGCTATCCTTATAGTTCTCTTTCTTCTTTATTACTACCAATGTTTGCAAAGGCCTGTTCCATTGTCTCTTATTTCGCATCACCATTTTCGCTTTTACTACTTTTTATACTTCCTGATTCCACCTCCACGTCTCTTCTAGTACACCTTTCCCAACACTTATAACACTTATTCTGCTATCGTCCTAACAATATTCCACCATTCCTCCACATCTTCTTTTATACTAATCTCTATTAACACTCTTTCCTTAAATTTACTCTCACACATCTCGTTTTTCAACATCCACAGTACTTTACCTTCCTCTCTTTTCCTTTGGTATCTTTGTTACGTCTATTTCACAGTCCACAACTAAAAGTGTATGCTGTGGTCTGTGGTGTTACACTTCCTATTTATTAGCTTACAATTCTTTATTTCCTTCTGATGTCTCTTTCTATACATCATTTTGTCGACTGGGTCTTATGTCCTCCACTCTTAAACATAATCAATTGCTCACGTTGTTTCTTAAAACAAGAAATGTTTCATTAATTTTTTAGGTTTACAAATTGTGTAAGTTTTGGTTTACCTACGGAAATTCCACCGCAATATGACCATCTACAAGGTTTAACCATTAAATCAATACAATCGCGATTAAAATTCCTTTACAATTTCTCGGATAAATTATATTCATGTTGGACATTAATGCCACTTAGTGTTCAACAAAATGACATGCAAGTACCACCGCTTGAGGGATTAGTATCGCCAAAATTAAGAACACTTTTAGCACCTCGAGTATATACATTACCATTCGTAAGATGCATCGGTAAAACCATGGTACAAGGAAAAAATTATGGACCACAAATTACTGTTAGAAGAATATCACAGGAAGGTAGAAAATCTAAACCGATTTTCGTACAAATTGCTAAACAAGTCGTTGATATTATGCCAAATGAAATGAGATTACCATCAAGAGCTTGGAAAGTTAAATTAGTTGGTGAAGGAGCTGATGATGCTGGTGGAGTATTTGATGATACTATTACAGAAATGTGCCAAGAAATTACTACAGGAATAGTACCTTTATTGATTCCAACACCAAATGCTATTAATGATGAAGGATTTAATAGAGATAAATTTTTACTTAACCCACAATTAACATCGTCACAAAATATGAGTTGGTTCAAGTTTTTAGGTAATAAAAAAATACTTTACAACTCTTAATCTTCTTATTTATCTGTAAAATAATTATTTTTTTAGGTATATTATTTGGAGTAGCTATCCGTACAAGAAAACCTCTTGCTTTACCTATAGCACCTTTGATATGGAAGCTTCTAGTCGGAGAGCCACTTACAGTAGAAGATTTAGAAGATACGGATTGTATGTATATACAAAGTTTAAGAAGTATTCGTGATATACATTTATCTGGTGTCACAGCGGAATATTTCCATGATATCATTCCTTTAGAATGTTTTGAAGGACGAAGTTGTTCAGGAAAAGTAAGTAGGGCAGATTTGGTAACGGTGAATCACTTTTTGAAAGAGTTGTTACTCCAAGGTTTATGGTTATATATGCGTTTCTAATCTATAAAGAAAAGGTCATTTCATGGCGTGATATAGGCACCATCTTATTATCATCTTCAGACTAAACACTTATATTATCTTCACTTTTAATGGAACTATCTTGTAATATTTTCCTTTTCTTTGTTTTTGGCAGTTGCCTTTCTCTGTTTACGTTTCTGTTCTTTGTCCTTATTTGTATTTCATTTTTATTCGCTGTTGAGAATTGCAATCTTTGATTTTCCTTTTCATCTTGGTGCTTTTCTACCTTTAGGTGTTTTAGATATCCCCCGAAATTGAAATGGACTTAAGAATCATTTTTGTACATTTGAGGAGGAGGTACGAGGTGTTGTAGTTGCAGTTGAATCCGCAGTTAGAGAAGATTTGTTTGAGCACTGCAGTTTCAGTAGGATTATTGTGCATCTGGTCTTTCGCGATTGGCGATAAAGCATTGTCTAATGTAACATCAACTTGTGTGGAGTTCTAGAAGATTGTTGTTCACAAGGCTTTGGAGATGTCGTACCATCATTGTGAGGGCCTTGGTCACTAGGTTCTTAAAGTTGAATATATTGAGTTACTCCAGGACAGGAAAGCTCCAATATTGATGACGATTGGTTTCTTGGTTCCTAATCTTGAACAGGTCCATTTAAAATGGACTTAATAATCCATTTTGGTCATTTGAGGAGGAGGTGCCAGATATAGTTGCAGTTGGATCCACAGTTGGAGAAGATTTGTTTGAGCACGGTAGTTTCAGTATAATTATTGTGCATCTGGTCTTTCGCGATTGGCGATAAAGCATTGTCTAATGTAACATCAACTTGTGTGGAGTTCTAGAAGGTTGTTGTTCACAAGGCTTTGGGGATGTCGTTCCATCATTTAGGACCTAGATCACTAGGTCCTTAAAGTTGAATATCTTGAGTTACACCAGGACAGGAAATCTCCAATATTGATGACGATTGGTTTCTTGGTTTCTAATCTTGTCAGGTCCATTAATCTCATTTTGGTTATTTTCCAAATTAACTTCATCCTATTTGACCAAAGTCAAGTGGAATGGACACAATATCTTTAAGGAAGAGATCAAAAAGAGCGAATATAGTGAAAAATTGATTGCTTTTAAGAACCTAAAGGGGTTACAAGAGTCAATAGTTTACTTGAAAATTGGAATCGTAAAATTTAAAACCTGTATTAATGGAAAAAAAGAATAAATTGGGAATACTCACAGGATTCATATTTTGACATTGCAAACTTAGAAGTCATTTGATAAACGATTTGACGAAAATGGTACATGTAGATATTGCGGAGAGAATGAGGAATGTTAGTATTCGCCACATTCTACAATTCCCTGAGAAAACAGTTCTGGAATAGTACAGGATCCTCATGCTTCATGGTTTTCACGAAAAATCCAGAGTTCGTCCAACTGGATGATGCAGCTAGACCCAAGGTTCTTGTTGGAGCTTCCACAATCATGTGTTGCTGGAAGTGGACACTAGGAAATATAATTTCTGGTGTTAGGGGATTCCCCAAAACGCTAACAATATAACAATTTGTTGATAACGTTCCTCGTTCTACGATGATGACCTTGGAAACTTGTATTTGTCCTTTGACTGCACATTTTGTCTAATATTCAACACTGATATATAAACTCTGCCTATTTGCCAGAGTAACTAACTTAAATATTAAATAATATCAAAAGTTGATTTAAAATAAATTTTTAAGGTTGTTGCTATTGTTCACGGTGGTCGTAACATTCCATTAACATTTGAGAATCGAGCGCAATATTATGAACAGGCTGTGAAATTTAGAATGCAAGAATTTGATATGCAAATAGCTGCTATTAGAGAAGGTATGGCAGGTATAATACCAGTTCCTTTATTATCATTAGTTACTGCTGATCATATGGAACAATTAGTATGTGGTATGTCTCATATTTCAATAGCTATATTGAAGAAAATTGTTAGGTGAGTAAAATTTTATAATTATTTTTAGAAATATATGAGGATTGAATAGGTTTAGTTGATTTTTTGGAATAATTATTTTGAAATTATAAAATGTACAAAAATAATCATGTAGTAGTCCTTATAAAGAATTGGCTGAGGATTGTCAAAATGGCAAAACTCTTCGTAGGAAGTTTGGTGTAAGTGACTTCATGCGTGTCTGTGAAAGTGATGGACGAGTTCTTGTGAAAAATTGGCTGCGGATTGGTCTGTTTGTAGAGTTCACTGTCTGTTACTGATATGAGCTTCCAGGGCGTAGCTCTGGGGATGGTCAGAAATGTTGATGTCAGAAGATATCGTAGTAGGGCTGGTGATAGTGTAACTGAGACTATACACTTAGCAGCCTTCCTGGTTGTCCGTAGAAAGTGGTGTCATGGGTCTCGGAGGAGTCCTTATGAAGAATTGGCTGAGGATTGTGCTCTTTGTATAGTTTGCTGCCTGTTACTAATATGAGCTTCCAGGGCGAAGCGCTGGGGATGGTCAGGATTGATGATGTCAGAAGTCTTCGTAGTAGGTCTGGTGTTAGTGTAACAGATACTATACACTTAGCAGGCTTCCTGGGTGTCCGTGGAAAGTGGTGTCATGGAGGAGTCCTTATGAAGAATTGGCTGAGGATTGTGTTCTTTGTAGAGTTTGCTGCCTGTTACTAATATGAGCTTCCAACAAGGTGAAGCGCTGGGGATGGTCATATCTTGCGATTTTTTTTTGATATTTTGACGATTGTTGTTGAAACCTTTCTGAAAACTAACAATTAAAAAAATCTATTTGTGTTAATGTATTATTTTTTTTATTGTAGATACAGGGAACTAGATGAAGGTCATCAATTAGTGCAATGGCTGTGGAATATTTTAGAAAATTTTACTGATAATGAAAAAGTTTTATTTATGAGGTTTGTTTCTGGTAGGTCGCGATTACCTGCCAATTTAGCAGATTTATCACAAAGGTTCCAGGTAAGTAATTAAATAAGAAATTACGGTAGGAAGAATATATATATTTTTTTGTATACTTTAGGTGATGAAAGTGGATAAAGCAGTAAATGGTTTACCAACTGCTCAAACTTGCTTTTTCCAATTACGATTACCCCCTTATACCTCTCAAGAAATAATGGCTGAAAAATTACGTTATTCAATTAATAATTGCAAATCAATTGATATGGATAATTATATGTTAGCTAGAAATACAGATCATGGCGTTGGATCAGATGAGGAATGGAACTAAATTCTGCTGCTATTTTAAATAAGGCTGAATTTATTTTAATTATGAAGAACATTCGATTATCTCGTATGTTTTTTTTATTATTAATATATTAAATATTGTTTAAATGTTAATTTAGCTTGATTTAAATTTCAGAAAGACTGATATAGCTTTGTGGTTACAAATTTTTATGTATTGGAATAATTAACTTATTTAATTAAATATTTTCTCAAGGTTCTTTTCATGCAAATAAATGTATATGAAAACTGTTTATTTTTTATTTTCTGTACACCTATTCCAGAACAGTGCTTATTTTTTTAATTTTTGATTTGTTTTTCGGAAGATATTGAAAGCTTTGTGAAACAAAAATGAAAATTATCAATATTTAAACACAACCAGTCTCTCCCGAATTTTTTATGGTTTCCCATAGGACGATTTTGATAGGTTTTGATAAAAATGATCTAAACCATCTGAAGATTCCAAAACAGTGATTACTTTTTTCAAAATTTTATATTTTTCTAAAGATATTGTCAGCTATGTGACACTAAAGTGAAAATTAACAATATTCAAACACACTCGGTCTCTCCCGTAATTTTTTATGGTTTCCCATAGGACGATTTTAATGGGTTTTGATAAAAATGATCTAAACTATCTGAAGATTCCAAAACAGTGATTACTTTTTTTAAAATTTTGTATTTTTCTAAAGATAT
Source organism: Altica lythri (assembly GCA_964028335.1). NCBI lineage: Eukaryota > Metazoa > Arthropoda > Insecta > Coleoptera > Chrysomelidae > Altica > Altica lythri. Next base: position 8,052,382 of record OZ034809.1, read on the forward strand.
TGAAAGCTATATGAAACAAAAATGAAAATTAACAATATTCAAACACATTCGGCCTCTCCCGTAATTTTTTATGGTTTTCCATCGGACGATTTTGATGTGTTTTGATAAAAATGAACTAAACTATCTGAAGATTCCATAACAGTAATTACTTTTTTCAAAATTTTACATTTTTGTAAAGATATTGAAAGCTATATGCAACAAAAATGAAAATTAACAATAATCAAACCCACTCGGTCTCTCCCGTAATTTTTTATGGTTTTTCATAGGACGATTTGGATGTGTTTTGATAAAAATGAACTAAACTATCTGAAGATTCCATAAGAGTGATTACTTTTTTCAAAATTTTACATTTTTCTAAAGATATTGAAAGCTATATGCAACAAAAATGAAAATTAACAATAATCAAACCCACTCGGTCTCTCCCGTAATTTTTTATGGTTTTCCATCGGACGATTTGGATGTGTTTTGAGAAAAATGAACTAAACTATCTGAAGATTCCATAACAGTAATTACTTTTTTCAAAATTTTACATTTTTGTAAAGATATTGAAAGCTATATGCAACAAAAATGAAAATTAACAATAATCAAACCCACTCGGTCTCTCCCGTAATTTTTTATGGTTTTTCATAGGACGATTTGGATGTGTTTTGAGAAAAATGAACTAAACTATCTGAAGATTCCATAACAGTGATTACTTTTTTCAAAACTTTATATTTTTCTAAAGATATTGAAAGCTATATGAAACAATAATGAAAATTAACAATATTCAAACACACTCGGTCTCTCCCGTAATTTTTTATGGTTTCCCATCGTTCGATTTTGATGTGTTTTAGTAAAAATAATCCTGACTATCTGAAGATTCCAGAACAGTGCTTACTTTTTTAATTTTTGATTTGTTTTTCTGAAGACATTGAAAGCTATATGAAACAAAAATGAAAATTAACAATATGCAAACACACACGGTCTCTCCCGAATTTTTTTTGGTTTCCCATAAGACGATTTTGATGGGTTTTGATAAAAATGATCTAAACTATCTGAAGATTTCAAAACAATGCTTACTTTTTTCAAAATTTTATATTTTTCTGAAGATATTGAAAGCTATGTGACACAAAAGTAAAAATTAACAATATTCAACACACTCGGTCTCTCCCGTAATTTTTTATGGTTTTCCATCGGACGATTTTGATGTGTTTTGGTGAAAATAGTCTAAAATATCTGAAGATTCCAAAACAGTGATTACTTTTTCAGTTTTTTTATTTTTTTTTTAAAGATATTGAAAGATATGTGAAACAAAAATAACAATAATATTCAAACACATTCGCGGTCTCCCCTTTAAATTCTTATAGTTTCCCATTGGATGAATTTTTTTAATTATTTTATCAAAGTCCTACCCTCCTCATTCAGTCATGAAATCCTGCTCGTGTGTCTCACTAAAACTCGAGAATGGCACGACCGATTTTGCTTTTTATAGATTTGAATTATTTGTAGAAGTTCGGGAAAGGTTTAAATAGCGAGAAACATAAATAGAGGAAAATACTAAAAATGATAATCTAATTTTTCAATGCAAAGTATTTATTTATACAGAATTAAAAATAAAATTATGAAACACACTTTAGTTCATAATTCCTTGAAATATTAATTTAAATTCTTTATATCCATCTTCACACAAATCTTTATATGGTAAAGTGTTTAAATTTTTCAACCATTCTGTAATTTTAGGATACTTTTTGGGATCTATAGGAACACATACTTGAGCATTCGATAATGTAGTCCAAAAACTAAAATCAGCTACTGTTAGAGTATCTCCTGCGACATATTTAGTTTTATTTAAAAAAGTTTCTAAAAATTCGTATCCTTTATCCAAAACTTTAGCTGCATCTTCTGGTGCTTTTTTTAATTGCTTACCCAACACTTCATGCTAAAAAAACATTATTGAATAAAACTATTTTAATAGAAAGAAAAAACTAAAAAATCGAAAAAAACCTGGTTTTGATCTTTACAGATTTGGCTTTTATATTGTCATGGTACACAAATTTTAGAATTCTCAGAGTATTGTCGTCTATTGGAGCTTTCGAAAAATTTCTGTTATTTAGTGTTGATATTTATTCTTGTTGACATTGTTATTATATTTGTGGAGGTTAATGACGAAAGAGGTTCTTTTAGTGAAGAAACCGTTCGACTGAAAAATTTGGAAAATAGCAGTCTTTTCTTAGGTTTACGAAAAAAAACATCTTTGCTTTTATGCCATGGTTCAATAAAATAATTGAAAAAAACAGTCGAGACCTGCTGGTATAATATAGATCCTATTACGGCTCTGAGCTTGTTGGCTTGGGTAACGAATAATACATAATATGTACTTACTACTATATATCTGTGTATAGCAAAAAGATCACCAGTTTCATAAAAGAGCATCTGGTTAATTATGGTTCTTTTTTGAATATCTGCTGGATAGATTGGGTTGTTATTACCATATTTTTCTGATAAATATATAATTATCGCATGACTGTCCCAAACTATAAAACCATTATCATCCAAAGTTGGAACTGAATGTCGAGGATTGATCTGTAAACAATTAAATATGTAAATGCAATAAATATGATCACGAATTAATAATAAATAATCTTGTACGCCACTGAAGGTTATTGGAAGATTCTAGTCGTTCGATTCGAATCTCAGACTGTGTTTGAAGAGTGGATGCTCGATGTTTCGAGATCGATACAAATCCAAATATATAAACGATCTCTGGAACGACGAGAATGTTGAGAAAAGAGGAGAATGAGAGTAAGAAAAAGTGTTAAGAGAGATAAGTTTTAAAGATAATGTGGAGGGATAGTAGACCAGCAATAGTAATGTTGTTAGGAAGATAGTAGAAGAAGTATTGGGAAAATCGTCAGAGAAAGGTATACCAGAAGAGGCGTGGTGGTGGTGGAATAAGGAAGTTCAATAAGTATTAAAATCGAAAAAGATATCGAAGAAGAAGTAAGATTCATAAGGAATTCAAGTGATAAGGTAGAATATGAGGTAGAAAAAAGAGCATTGGCAAAATATAAATCAGAAGCAATGGACAAGACCTTTGAGAATTTTGAAAGTAATAAATGGGAAAGACAGTTATTAAGGATAGCTAACGAAAAAGATATAGCTTTGAAAGACATAAGTGCCATCAGGCAATTTAAGAACAAAGAAGGTAGAAGTTTACAAACGTATCAGACTATTGGAAGAAATATTATGAAAATCTGCTGAATGAGGAAAATCAGAGAGATATATTTGAAGATACTATTGCAAATTTTGCAATAGTGAGAGACGTGTCTCGAGAGGAAGTGAAGAGTAAATTGAAGAAGATGAAGAATGGAAAGATGGTGGGAGAGGATGAGATACCAGCAGAAGTATGGAAGGTGCTTGTTAAAGATGAAGTGGATATCATGTGGGACCTGATAAGAAAAGTGATTAATCAAGACAAAAAAAACCCAGTGAGTGGAGAAAAAAGGTGCTGTTGCCAATCTATAAAGGAAGGGATAGCTAACGAAACAGATATAGCTTCGAAAGACATAAGTGCCATCAGACAATTTAAGAACAAAGAAAGTAGAAGTTTACAAACGTATCAGAGTATTGGAAGAAATGTTACTAAAATCTGCTGAATGAGGAAAATCAAAAAGATATATTTGAAGATAGTATTGCAAATTTTGGAATAGTTAGAGACGTGTCTAAGGAGGAAGTGAAGAGTAAATTGAAGAAGATGAAGAATGGATACCAGCAGAAGTATGGAAGGTGCCTGTTAAGGATAAAAAGGATATTATGTGGGACCTGTTGAGAAAAGTGAGAAATCAAGAGAAAAACCCCAGAGAGTGTTGTAAAATCGTGCTGTTGCCAATATATAAAGGAAGGGGATGTGCAAGAATGTGGTAACTATAGAAGCATTAAACTAATGTCGCATATTTTAAAAATTTGGGATAGAACAGTGGAAAAAAGCTGAGAAAAGAGATGAGTATAAGTGAATAGCAACTTGGATTCAAGCCTGGCAGAGGAAAGACAGATATTGCTCTTGTTATGAGAAGAATGATGAAGAGGTCGTGAAATGAAGCGTGATATCCACGCTGTTTTTATAGACTTAGAGAAAATGTATGACCACATGCCGAGACAAGAAATGTGAAGATGTGTGCGAGTGAAATATTTGTCGGAAAAGTATGTAAGATTAGTGCAAGATATGTATGAGGAAACAAAAACGGAAATAAAAAACAGTGTTGGGGTTACAGAGGGATTTGTGGTGCATGTGAGGCTCTACCAGGGGTCGGTACTAAGAAGCTCCTATGTTTTAAGTACGGTGATGAAGAGAGGAAGAGATAAAAAGTGATGTCTCTTAGCATATAATGTATGCGAATTATATTGTGATTGTACATCTTGTGAAAGACAGATTAGAAGGAAAACTTGAGAACTGGAGAAAAAAGCTTCACAGTTGAGAGTAAGTAGGAAGCAAACTGGGAATATGACAACAAACGAGACGAATTTATTTAAAATCAATCTTTAGAAGCAAGTTTGGCCAGCTGTTCAAAACTTTAATAATTAAGGTCTGTGATAGAAAAGAATGAATATTTAAAGAGTGAGCTAAATCATAGAATTAAGTGTGGATAGATGAACTGTAAAGGAACAAGAGGTGTTTTGTGTGACAGGAATGAAAGAGAATTGTGAAGACCACCAATCGAACCTGGTCAATAACGAACGAGCAAGAGAGAAAGTTAGAAGTAGTGGAGATGAAGATGTTACGTTGGATGTGTGGATTAACGAGGAAAGATAGAGTGAGAAATGTGAGAAAAAAAGAACCAGCAAAAGTGGGACAGCTGAGCAAGAAAATCTAGGAAAATAGGTTGTGCAGATTTGGTCACGTAGAGAAGAGAGATGAGAATTATGTGAGTAATAGACTAGATGAATGTGAGATTGGGAGCAAGACGTAGAGAAGAAGACCGAAGTTGAGGTGGATGGATAAAATAAATTAGGACCTGAAAGAGAAAAAATGGAGAAGAGGTAATGCATTAAATAGAGACAGGTGGAAACGGATGATATGGAAGGCTAAACCAAACTCCAACTAAGCTTGGTATACAGATAAGAGAAAGAAGAAGAAGAAGAATCTCCATTTTAAAATTCTTATAAACATAATAAAATTAAACTTACTTTTACATATTCTGGTTTCAGCTGTTCTTTTTTAATAACATCCACATGTATATAATCGAGTTCAATATTTAAAACTTTTGCTGTTAATAAAACTGCCCTTACACAAGGACTTCTTCTATCACCATACAATTTAGGCGACATTTTAATTAGTACTAAAAATGTAACACATTCCAAAGTCTGTATTTATATAAAAATTATTTGTGTTGAAATAAGAATTTGTTTTCAAGAAATAACTGATATCTCATTCTATTTTAAAACAGTAAGTAAAGTAGTTATCCTTCAATGTTAATTTCTTGATTAAAAACACTTCGAAGATAAGTTCAGTAGCTACTAATTAAATATTACAAGTATATAATTTTTTTAATGGATTTTTATATATAATTACGATTTAATCCATAATTTATTTAAAAGTATTTACAATATTTATTTTCGGATTTAAAAATTTGGGATAATAAATTTTTAACATATTTTTTTATATATTTTTGGTATATTTTTAAATTCTGTTTGTATTAAAAAAAACCGTTCCACATTTTTGTAACAATTTTTTAATTATTTTTTTTACGCTCATCTCTATTCGCCAACTTTGCTGCATTAGTTGCAATGGTAAACTGGAGTGAGTTAGAGATGGGCAGGAACGGTTAGATTATAAAGTGTTCCAAAAATAACCGTTTAGTTTGACAAGTATTTTTTTTTCATTTTACTTTTTTTGGAATTTTTAAGATTTTTTCTAGTTCCATGATTTTATTACTGTCCATTTTATAATATTTTTTGTTTATTTACAGATTTTTACTTTTTTTGTTGTATTTTGCAATTTCTATGGTTTTGTCCGTTTTTAGTTTTTTTTTTGTATTTTTGCATTTTTCTGTAAATTTTTATAATTTCCTATTGAACGAAATTTTTCAATTATGTTACCTACCCTCAATTAGTTTGAAATCCTGCTTGTGTATCTCACTAAAACTCGAGAATGGCACGACCGACTTGGCTTTTTATAGATTTGAATTATTTGTAGAAGTTCGAGGAATAAGTAACGGAAAATACTAAAAATGATAATCTAATTTTTCAATGCAAAGTATTTATTTATACAGAATTAAAAATAACATTATGAAACACACTTTAGTTTAAAATTCCTTGAAATATTAATTTAAATTCTTTATATCCATCTTCACACAAATCTTTATACGGTAAAGTGTTTAAATTTTTCAACCATTCTGTAATTTTAGGGTACTTTTTGGGATCAATAGGAACACATACTTGAGCATTCGATAATGTAGTCCAAAAACTAAAATCAGCTACTGTTAGAGTATCTCCTGCGACATATTTAGTTTTATTTAAAAAAGTTTCTAAAAATTCGTATCCTTTATCCAAAACTTTAGCTGCATCTTCTGGTGCTTTTTTTAATTGTTTACCCAACACTTCATGCTAAAAAAATCATTATTGAATAAAACTGTTTTAATAGAAACAAAAATTAAAAAAATCGAAAAAAAAACTGGTTTTGATCTTTACAGATTTGGCTTTTATATTGTCATGGTACCCAAATTTTAGAATTCTCAGAGTATTGTCGTCGATGGGAACTTTCGAAAAATTTCTGTTATTTAGTGTTGATATTTATTATTGTTGACATTGTTATTATAGTTGTGGAAGTTAATGACAATGTCGAAAGAGGTTCTTTTAGTGAAGAAACCTTTCGACTAAAAATTTGTTTTACGAAAAAAAAACATCTTTGCTTTCATGCCATGGTTCAATAAAATAATTGAAAAGAACAGTCGAGACCTGCTGGTAGAATATAGATCCTATTACGGCTCTGAGCTTGTTGGCTTGGGTAACGAATAATACATAGGTAATACTTACTACTATGTAACTTTCTATAGCAAAAAGATCACCAGTTTCATAAAAGAGCATCTGGTTAATTATGGTTCTTTTTTGAATATCTGCAGGATATATTGGGTTATTATTACCATATTTTTCTGATAAATATATAATTATCGCATGACTGTCCCAAACTATAAAACCATTATCATCCAAAGTTGGAACTGAATGTCGAGGATTGATCTGTAAACAATTACATATGTAAAAGCAATAAATATTGTAAAGATCTAATAATAACTAATCTTGTACGCCACTGAAGGTTACTGGAAGATTCTAGTCGTTCACCAACGTACGTAGAACCTGTGACGAGAAGTTTCCAGTCCTTTCTCATACGGAGACTGTGCCTGAAATCTGAAAGTGGATGCTCGATGTTTCGAGTTCGACTAAAGCCGGATATTTAAACGATCAATTTGCCACGATATGATAAGCTGAGGTATGATAGGAGAAAAGATGAAAAAAGCAGCATAGACTTTAAGTTACTTTGACATAGACAGAGAAACCAAAAGAATAGAGAAGGAACGAGACAAAGGTAAATTGGTGAATGTTCAAAAAAGAGTAGAATGAGAGTAAGTTTAAGGAAAAAGTGTTAAGAGAGATAAGTTTGAAAGATGATGTGAAGAGATAGTAGACTAGCAATAGTAATGTTGTTAGGAAGATAGTAGAAGAAGTATTGGGAAAATGGACATAGAAAAGTATACCAGAAGAGGTGTGGTGGTGGAATAAGGAAGTACATAAAGTATTAAAACTGAAAAAGGTATCGAAGAAGAAGTGAGATTCATAAGGAATGCAAGTGATAAGAGAGAATATGAGGTAGAAAAAATAGCAGTGGCAAAAGAGAAATCAGAAGCAATGGACAAAGACCTTTGAGAATTTTGAAAGTAATAAAAGGGAAAGACAGTTATTAAGTATAGCTAACGAAAAAGATAAGCTTCGAAATAGATAAGTTTAAGGAAAGAGTGTTAAGAGAGATAAGTTTGAAAGATGATGTGGAGGGATAGTGGACTAGCAATAGGAAAGTTGTTAGGAAGATAATATAAGAAATGTTGGGAAAATCGTCAGAGAAAGGTATAAGAGAAGAGGCGTGGTGGTGGTGGAATAAGGAAGTACAAAACGTATTAAAATCGAAAAAGGAATGCAAGTGATAAGGGAGAATATGAGGTAGAAGAAAGATCAGTGGCAAAAGATAAATCAGAAGCAATGGACAAGACCTTTGAGAATTTTGAAAGTAATAAAAGGGAAAGACAGTTAGTAAGGATCGTTAACGAAAAAGTATAGCTTCGAAAGACATAAGTGCCATCAGACAATTTAAGAACAAAGAAGGTGAAAAGTTTACAAATGAATCAGAGTATTGGAAGAAATGTTACGAAAATCTGCTGAACGTGTAAAATCAGACAGATATATTTGAAGATAGTATTGCAAATTTTGCAATAGTGAGAGACGTGTCTCGGGAGGAAGTGAAGAGTAAATTAAAGAAGATGAAGAATGGAAAGGTAGTGGGAGAGGATGGGATACCAGCAGAAGTATGGAAGGTGCTTGTTAAGGATGAAGTGGATATTATGTGGGATCTGATGAGAAAAGTGATAAATCAAGACAACAAAAAAAAAGTGAGTGAAAAAAAAACTTATTTTTGCGAATCTATAAAGGAAGGGATAGCTAACGTAACAGATATAGCTTCGAAAGACATAAGTGCCATCAGACAATTTAGGAACAAAGAAAGTAGAAGTTTACAAATGTATCAGACTATTGGAAAGAATATTACGAAAATCTGCTGAACGAGGAAAATCAGAAAGATATATTTGCAGATAGTATTGCAAATTTTGTAATACTGAGAGACGTGTCTCGGAAGGAAGTGAAGAGTAAATTGAAGAAGATGAAGAATGGAAAGGTGGTGGGAGAAGATGGGATACCAGCAGAAGTAAGGAAGGTGCTTGTTAAGGATGAAGTGGATATTATGTGGGACCTGAAGAGAAAATTGATAAATCAAGACAAAAAAAACAGCAAGTGGAGAAAAATCGTATTGTTGCCAATCTATAAAGAAAGGGATGGCTAACGAAAAAGATATAGCTTCAAAAGACATAAGTGCCATCAGACAATTTAAGAACAAAGAAGGTAGAAGTTTACAAACGTATCAGACTATTGGAAGAAATATTATGAAAATCTGCTGAATGAGGAAAATCAGAGAGATATATTTGAAGATACTATTGCAAATTTTGCAATAGTGAAAGACGTGTCTCGAGAGGAAGTGAAGAGTAAATTGAAGAAGATAAAGAATGGAAAGATGGTGGGAGAGGATGAGATACCAGCAGAAGTATGGAAGGTGCTTGTTAAAGATGAAGTGGATATCATGTGGGACCTGATAAGAAAAGTGATAAATCAAGACAAAAAAAACCCAGTGAGTGGAGAAAAAAGGTGCTGTTGCCAATCTATAAAGGAAGGGATAGCTAATGAAACAGATATAGCTTCGAAAGACATAAGTGCCATCAGACAATTTAAGAACAAAGAAAGTAGAAGTTTACAAACGTATCAGACTATTGGAAGAAATATTACGAAAATCTGCTGAATGAGGAAAATCAGAGAGATATATTTGAAGATAGTATTGCAAATTTTGGAATAGTTAGAGACGTGTCTAAGGAGGAAGTGAAGAGTAAATTGAAGAAGATGAAGAATGGAAAAGTGGTGGGAGAGGATGGGATACCAGCAGAAGTATGGAAGGATAAAGTGGAGATTATGTGGGACCTGATGAAAAAAGTGATAAATCAAGACAAATAAACCCAGTGAGTAGAGAAAAACGTGCTGTTGCCAATCTACAAAGGAAGGGGGATATAAAAAAAATTATGAGAGAATAGTAGATTCGAGGCTGAGAGATGAGTTTAAGTGAATTTAAAAATTCCCATAAACACAATAAAATTAAACTTACTTTTACATATTCTGGTTTCAGCTGTTCTTTTTTAATAACATCCACATGTATATAATCAAGTTCAATATTTAAAACTTTTGCTGTTAATAAAACTGCCCTTACACAAGGACTTCTTCTATCCCCATACAATTTAGGCGGCATTTTAAATAGTACTAAAAATGAAAAACAATTCAAAGTCTGTATTTATATAAAAATTATTTGTGTTGAAATAAGAATTTGTTTTCAAACTGATATCTCATTCTATTTTAAAATAGTAAGTAAAGTAGTTATCCTTCAATGTCAATATCCTGATTAAAAACACTTCGAAGATAAGTTCAGTAGATACTAATTAAATATTGAAAATATATAATTTTTTTAATGGATTTTTATAAATAATTACGATTTAATCCATAATTTATTTAAAAGTATTTACAATATGTTTTCGGGTGGAATTATTTGGGATATTTTAATTTATAATTTTTTTTTTAATTTTTGGGGTATTTTTAAATTCTGTTTGTATTTATAAAAAAAAAATACGAGTTCCACATTTTTGTAACTTTTAGTAACAATTTCTTAATTATTTTTTTAAGCCCATCTCTATTCACCAAGTTTACTGCATTAGTTGCAATGATAAACTGGGGTGAGTTAGAGATGGGCAGGAACCGTTAGATAACAAATTGTTCCAAAAATAACTGTTTCAAATAACAATTAATGGTATTAACGTTTTTGTCGAGTTTATCATATTTTTTGTTTATTTGCAGGTTTTTACTTCTTTTTTGTTGTATTTTGCAATTTTTACGCTTTTGTCCCTTGTTTTTTCAACATTTGATTATGATTCTTGAGACTTTTTAACCATTTTTATCAATTTTTCAAGAAATTCTTACAATTTTCTAACATTTTTCAATATTTCTGTTTGCCTTTCGACAATTTTTTAACATTCTCTACATTATCTGAAGGTTGTTTAGAATTTCTTATAATTTTTAACAATTTTTCTACTTTTTCCACTTTTCTGTACGATTTTCCACATTTTTTTATCACTTCCAAAAATTAATGTAGATGCCAAAATTTTTTTACGATTTTCATTAAGTTTTCATGATTTTCATCAAGTTTTCACAATTTTCAACGTTTTTTCAAGATTTTCAACGTGTTTTTCAAGATTTTGGTCGAATTTGATAAGAAAAGCATGTTTTTATATATATATATATATATATATATGTAAGGATTTCTACGGCTGTCGCCGCCTTCCTTCTTTCAACCAACGTCTCCAGTCGTCTCTATCCTGCCATTCTCTATCTCTAAGGTCTCGTCTTTCCATGGCCTCATCCACTTCGTCCCTCCATGATCTTCGAGGTCTGCCTCTTCTTCTTCTTCCCAATGGGCCCCAATCCGAAATCTTTGATATTCACCTTGTACGATTCGCTCTTCTTACGTGTCCATACCAAGTTAAACGTTTTTCTTCAATGTAGGTTAGTATGTCTTGTTCGACTTCCATTCTTCTTTTGAGCTCTTCATTTCTAATACGGTCCATCCTTGTTACTCTGCAGCTTCTTCTCATGAACTCCATTTCGGTTGCTGTAATTTTTGATCTGTTTCGTTTGTTTATTACCCAGTTTTCTGCACCATAAGTCATTATACTTCGTACCAAGGTATTATATATTCTCTTCTTAGTATTTCTGGTAATGTGTCTATCCCATAGTATCCCATTTATTTGTCTAATGCATGTTCTTGTCTGTGCTAATCTGCTAGTTATCTCTTGCTCAGTGGTTCCGTTCTTTGAGAGTATAAATCCTAAATATTTGAATTTTTCGGTGCCTCTAATTTCTTTCCTTCTCCTATTTCCAAGTTTTTTATTGGTTCTTGCTCTGTTGTTAAGTATTCGGTCTTTTCTAGATTTATCTCCAGTCCATTCTTTGTGTATTCCTCTTCGAGTTTTCGTAGCATATAGGATAGGTCTGCTTCGTCTTGGGCCGTAACCACCTGGTCGTCCGCAAAGCTTAATGTGTACAAGAAGTTGTCTCGGACTGGTATACCCATACCTTCACATCTCCTTTTCCATGGCTTTAATATTTGTTCTAGGAATATTTTGAACAGCGTCGGAGCATCCTTGCAGTAAGCCTTTTGTGGTCCTAAATTCTTTTGAGTAATTATTTCCGGTTTTAACTCTTACCTTGTTGTTGTTGTAGAGGATTTGTTCGGCATTTATTAACCTCTCAGCGATTCCGATTTCCTTCATCGTTTTCCAGAGTTGTTTCCTAGGAACCGTGTCATATGCCTTTTTTTAGATCGATGAATGCCATGTGGACCGCTTTATTTTTGGCCATTTTTTTCTCAATCAACTGCTGGAGGGTATAGATGTGATCTATACAGGACCTTCCTGCTGTGAATCCCGCCTGATCATCACCGATTTTATTTGAGATACATTTTTCCAGTTTTCCTTTGAGTAGTTTTCCGTACAACCTTCCCATACATGCTATCACACTAATGCCCCTATAATTTTCGCATTTTTTCCTATCTCCCTTTTTATATATCGAAGTTATATATGCTTTCGACCATTCATCTGGTATTTCGTTCATATTTATCGCTTTGCTAAACATTTGGTGTATAATTCTATGCAGTTTCTGTGATCCGTATTTAATTAATTCATTAACAGTACCCCCTGGTCCCCCTGATTTTTTGTTCTTTAGAGTTCTTATGGCATCCTTTACTTCGATTAATGTTATCTCTATCTCTTCTTCATTTTGGTTTTGTTGATGTGCATGTTCTGCGTCTGTCTCTACGAAATCTGGGCGGTTTTCTGTGAGTAATTCTCTATAGTAGTCTTCCCACTTTTCTTCCGAAACGTATTGTAGTTGGACTTTTTCGTTAGTATTTTTCCTTAAAGATTTCAATATTTTCCAGGATTCCGACTCTCTGCTTCCTCCTATGTATTTTTCTACCTGTGCGCATGTTCCTTCCCATTCTTCATTCTTCTCTTTTGCCCTTTTTCGTTTTACTTCTCTATTTTTCTCTTTGTATTTTTGTATATCTTCTGGGGATTTGGTGTTCATGCTTTTCATATATAGTATTTTCTTCTCTTCAATACATTTTTTGGTTTCTTCGTTTATTTTTCCATTATGTTGTGTGTTGCTTCTCTCTAGTTCTCCCAAGAAAAGCATGTTTTTGGGAATGAAAAAAGATATAATCTAAATATGATACAAAAAAACACAATCACTGTCTATCCCTATTACCATTACTATTACTCTTTCCGAAGCGGTCCCTTATATGTGAAATTAAATCCTCCTAGAAGCATCTCCAATATTACAATTTTAAAAATCATTTTCTATATAAAAACAAAAATCAACTATGGTTCATTAAAAACAACTCAAAAATTGCAACACTCATATAGAATAGATTTAAAATCAATTAAAAGATAATTTAATTAGTTTATCTATTATCAATAACATTACATATTTAAATGTCAATTAGATCAAAGAAAATATATACGTAAACTCTAGAAACTTTTCATCAAATTCAAACAAAAATGGTGCTAAAATTATATGGCGATTTACGGAGTGGAGTCCCTGTGTAAGATCTACTCTTATTGCAGCTAAACTTCTAAATGTTGAGCTAGAATTTATTTTCGTTGATATGTTAAGAAACTAACTACATACTCCTGAATTTTTAAAGGTAAAATAATAATAAATATAAATATTTATTATAATATTAACTATTTATTTAGATAAAATCTCCACATACAGTAACAGTTTTGGACGATGATGGTTTTATTTTATGGGAAAACCATGCTATTATGGTTTATTTAGCAGAAAAATATGGAAATAATAATACTTTATATTCTACAGATATTCAGAAACGATCTATAATTAATCAAATGTTACATTTTGAAACTGGAGATTTAATTGCATTTAATAAATTTATTGGGGTAATCGGTATAATAAATCAGGAAGTTTTAGATGTGGGTGCCCAAATCTTTTAATTTTGGAAATCTATGAATTAAGGTTAATAATTACAACCCGACAAGTATCTCGTGAAATAAGGTGAAGATGCGCCTCTTTTCAGATCTTTATTAAAATTTAAAATTGTAAAGAAAAGTGTTATTTAATTGTAGCATGGAGTTTAAGAGCAAATTATCTGTTAACAGCCAAAGTTTAACAATAATTGCAAATCTGTTAGCTTTTATGAAACGGGAAGCTACAGAAGGTGTCATAATACCTCATCATCATATAAAAGAGCGAGTGGCAACAGTGTTTCCAAAAATACGAAAATCATTCCCTTATTTTTAACTCATTTCTTTAAATATCATACTTAAAAACAGCCAATATTATTGTGATCATCCACATATTGACAACATTGTAAAAAATGTAACATCTGGGGAAATCTTATCAAGCGTTAATGTTCAGGTATATTCCATCCGAATAGTTTCCCTCTCTGCGCACTAGAAGCTCCGCCTTGTCACGAGATACTAGTCGGACTGTAATGCGTTTATTTTGTTTATTTAGATACAGAGGGATTATTGGATTAAAAGGTTGGTATAAAGGCACATCCATTTAGCATTTTTATCAGTAAGAATTCATTCATTGTTGTGCATTTTGAATAGTTTTATAATATAATAAGAAGTATTGGTTATATATAAAAAAAAATGTGAACACATCTTTCTCAAGTCCAAATTCTAGCTCAAAATGCGATAGATCAAATCTTAAGAAATATTTAATTCCATTTGCATGTATCTGAATGAAGATTATGGCTCATTTTTGATAAACAGGCGCACTTTTTGACAAATTTCGGCTGGCAAACATGTATGTGGTTTTTTAGCGATTCACGACCCTCTTTGAACCGTTTAAACCACTTGTGGACTCGTCTACGAGATAAATAATCATCACGATAAACGTGTCTTAATAAATAATCGATGCTTAAATTAATATTAGCTCTTTGTATGATGCTCATTTTTCGACTGATGTTAAAAAGGTACTTTGAGCGCAATAACTCGGCGTGAAGTAGTTTGATTGTCATAAAATTTTGACAGAACATCAATGAAAGATGTACCTATCAAACACTAGCCACAATAACAGATGGCGCTACTAGTATCCGATATTCTGTTTACTTTGCGACAGGCCTAGTATATCGATTTCAGTTCGGAATTAATCACGTGACTTATTTGGAACATTTAGAATCTACTTTAAGCAATAAAATAAATATAATTGGTTCTAAAATTGATAAAAATGATGATTAAAGAATCGATTTCTAATCATAATTTTGGTTTTAGTTTAAAATTGATCAGTTCCTTGAGCTCGGACATTCTGATGCTGGAGTAGAATTTCTACCAGACGCACTAGAAAAACTAAAATCAACTTTGGAACATTTAAATTCAATTTTAAATACAACAAAATACATCGCTAGTAATAATTGAACTATTGCTGACCTAGCTGTATGGACCACACTGACAAATTCTGAATTTTATTTAACTTTGGATAAAATTGCCTACCCAAAACTTGCTGAATATATGGAAATGTTGGATAATTCTTCATATGGAGGTGAATTGAACCAAAAAGGATTTAATCAGTTCAAAGAGTAGGTACATCGCTGGTTTAAGAAAGATCAAACGAACTAAATGAGTTTACTTATGGAAATTTTGTTTATCAAAGATTGCAACTAAATTGATTTATAATTTTTTAAGTATGTACTTAAACAGATAGAAATCATTAAATCATTAATTACAAGGTTATTGTTTTTATTATTGCAATAAATAATATTTGCTCAAAAAAAAATTATAAAAATTCCTATTGTAGGAGTAGGTATTCCGGCACTGCTATTATCAGTTCATAGACCAGTTCGAAAGCTGTTAAAAGCGGTTCAAGACCAGTTCCAAGAGTTCCAAAGCCAGTTAAAGAGCGTTTCAGATTAGTTCAACCAATTCGAAAGCGATTGATTTAATAACTTAAATCTTTGGAGTCTATTTGGGGCTGTCTAGCCAAAGAATGCCTACTGACTAAACTTATAGGGGCTTAGCACCAATCCCTGGTGAATCCATTCCTTTTTATGTCCATTCTTGTTCCCTCATACATCTCTTGTACTAATTGTACTTACTTTTCCGGTATACCTTTCACTCGAATACCTACATCTCCACACTTTTTGTCTCATACGCTTTCTCTAAGTCTATAAAAACAGCGTAGATATTATGATTTATTTTACATCTTTCTTCTCATAGCAAACGCGTTTCTGCTCTCAGGTTCTTTTCCACTATTCTCTCCCAAATTTTCAAAGTATGCGATATAAGTTTAATGCCTCTATCGATACCAAATTCTTGCATATCCCCCTTCATTTTTTGATTGGCACCATCACACTTTTCCTCCACTTACTAGGGTTTTTCTCTTGATTCATCAGTTTTCTCATCAGGTCCAACAGAATATCCACTCTATCGTCACCAAGAACCTTCCATACTTCTGCTGGTATTCCATCCTCTTCCACCACCTAAATCTTCTTCAATCAACTTTTCAGTTCCTTCCTACACACGTCTCTCACTATTCCAAAATTTGCAACACCATCTTCAAATATATCTCTCATAACATTCCTTCCAATACTTAAAAAAAAACACTGCCATCTCCACTGCAAAATAGAAAGTAGGTACAGCTACGTATCATTGGCATATAGATGATACCTGCAGAACTTTAAACAACGATATAAATCTGAAGTATATATGGTATACTGCAAGGGGCCCAAAATAGATCCCTATGGCACACCAGCAGACAAGGCCAAATGTTCAGAAAGCTCACCAGATATTTTGACCCGCTGCTATCTATTCTGGAGTTTATTAGTAAAGAATGATAAAAGAATCTCTGATATACCAATATAACCAAGAACTCATGATTGATAGAGTCAAAAGCTTTGGAAAAATATATGAGGTTTGGAGCAGTATTCTGGTGAGTATCAAGGGATGCAAAAAAATAATTTGTTAAACAACATAGAGCAGTTGTAAAGCCATAACCTGCGTCCAAAACCAAACTTTTGAAATTGGTGATAAAATATTTATTGGTCTTAGATCTTCAAATGCCTTACACATTTTACCCTTTGAAATGGGGATAGTAATTGCCTTCTTTCAAACAGAAGAAAAGCCGACCCTGGTTATAAACTGTAAATTGTTTATCCCATGATAAGGTTTAAAGTACAGTTAAATCATTAAATATATATACATAAAACGCAGAAAATGATTTAATTTATCAATTTAAAAAATGGTGCTAAAGTTGTATGCAGATTTGCGCAGTCCCTGTGTAAGAGCTTGTCTTATTGCAGCTAAAATTCTGAATGTTGATTTAGAATATATTGCCGTTGATATATTTCGAGATGAACTACACACTCCTGAATTTTTAAAGGTAAAATAATAATTAATGTAAATATTTATTATAATATTAACTATTTATTTAGCTAAATCCTACACATACAGTACCAGTTTTGGACGATGATGGTTTTATTTTATGGGAAAGCCATGCTATTATGGTTTATTTAGCAGAAAAATATGGCAATAATAATCCCATATATCCTGCAGATATTCAAAAACGAGCTATAATTAATCAAATGTTACATTTTGAAACTGGAGATTTGTTTGAAAATCATAAATTTGTTGGGGTACGTTATTAATTTATTTTTTATAATTTGTGATATATAAGTTGGTTGAAAATTTTTGAAAGAAAAAATGATAGAATTTGTATTTTTTAATGAAATTTGTTTTTTTATTCAATATAATCTCCCCAAGCTTGAACACACTTATTCCAATGATCCTCCAGTAATTTTATACCAACTTTGTAATGATTTTCCGAAAACTCTGCAAAAAATTGTTCCACAGATGCAATAGCTTCCTCATTTGACGAAAAACGCTTTCCACGAAAAGTTTCTGATGATGTAATAGACGGAGGGAACCAAATCTGGTGAATACGGTGGGTGTTCAAGCAATTCGTACTTTAACTCGTTCAATTTAGCCATCTTCAACAAAGTTGTGTGAATACGTGCATTGTCTTGATAAAAAATGATTGTTTTCAACTGATCCAACAGGTTAATTTTTTTACTTTTTTCGAGATAATCCATTAACAAAACCCCCTTTGCATCCCAAAAAACTGATTCCATAACCTTTTTTGCCGAACGTTCTTACTTCACATGTTTTGGAGCTGTAGAACCAGCTTCAGTCCACTGTAAACGTTCTTGTTTCAGTTTAAGATCACAATGGTAAATCCAAGTCTCATCAATAGTTACAAAACGACAAACAAAATCGGTATTATTCTACCAGGGAACGTTTTTGTTTGAAATCGGCTAGAGTGGAAATGCTTTATGCACACTATGGTTCTACCCTAGCCAGGTAGATTGAGACTCTCAGAGCACAACGTGTCTGAATACCTACTAAATCACTCTTCTCATTTTTTGCATTTATTTGTAATATCTGATTTCTTTTTGTGTATAGTAATATAATTTCTCTCTTGCTGTCTTCTCTGTTCCTGTTCTTTCCTGCTTATTACTTTTCCCGCATGCCTCCTCACTGCACACCATGTTTCTTTGAAGTCAATCATTTTTTCTATTATGTTTTCTTTATTCATATGATTGCTTGAGCGTCTGATTTTTTTCTATGCCCTCTATGGCATTCAAAAAGGTGTGTTCTGCTGTGTCTATCTCACCGTAATACGAGAAATAGGCATCCATGGTCTATCTTATACGCCTTCTATTGTGCCGGAAAACTCCATTAGGTCCATTGGCGGGATGCCCGCGATAAACTGCGCTGCCTCCGCCGATATTGTGTGGTATCCAGCGATCACCCTTGAAAGCATTTTTCTCTGGAGACTCTCTAACATGGATTTATATTTTTGTATAGCCATTGCCGGGGGCTCCGTAGAGGAGTTTAGACTCTACAACTCTATATAATATTATTCTTTTGTTGCTAGAAGGTCCCCCAATATTTGATAGTAATCTTCGTAATTGTACAGCTACCTCACTACCCTTCCATACTGCTTCCGTCACATTGGGGCTAAGACCACGTCTATGGTGTATTTGGAGAGACCTCGACATTTCCCAAGCTTAAAACTGAATTCGCTAATATCATTTTTCCATTCAGGACCAAAATTTGTTTTTTTCGGTGCCAGGTTCAGAGAGTTTTTCTTCATCCAGTTCTTTGCCGTCCTGAGCTCAATCACCGTCCGGAATGGTGCCATCACACATATCGTCATATCGGATAATATTGAGCGTGTGCGCGCGGCAATTGAACAAGATCGTCGTTTGACTGTTAGGGAATTAGAAGATGACCTTACAATACCAAAAAGTATAGTTTAACCAACTAACCGTCTCTGTGTGGGGTCTGGTTTAAGTAAACTTGAACGTGATTAAACAGAGGGATATGATTGGTTAGAAACCAAATCGATATTTTCTCGAGAATTCTTCATCGCTCTAGATACAAGTGGTACGGTTTTTTTATCACGTAGACCATTTCTAATTACCCCTCTAGGATGCAAATTCTCGAAAGTGATGGAACGTTTGAACGGCAGGGTTGGCTTATACTTTAAAAAGAAATTGTTAAATACAAATTAAATATCTGGATTTTAAAAATGCTATAAATATATTGATTTAAGTTCAAATTTTATTCATCTAAATAATCTCGAAGATTTTGATTGATTGTAGCAAATTCTGATTGGCCATGAAAGTAATTTTTTTATTAATTTTTAGTTGGCATTAATCCGTAGAGGTAAATTCCTACCAGAACCAGCTGAAAAAGTGAAAACAGCGTTAAAACATTTAAATTCATTTTTAAATAACACAAAATACATCGCTGGTGATACTTTAACTATTGCTGACCTCAGTGTTTGGACCACAGTGACAAATACTCAAGTTTATATACCATATGATAAAAGTAGATACCCAAAACTTACTGAATATATGAAAATGATGGATAAGCTTCCATATGGAAGTGAATTAAACCAAAGAGGATGTATTCAATTCAAAGAGTTTCTAGCGAGTTTAAAACATACCAAAGAAACTGTGTGAATGAAGTTAGATTTGGAAATTTCATAGAGTTAAAATTTTAATGTACTTAAACTACTAGAAATCATTAAATCGTAAATTACAAGATTGTCTTTTAATTTTTAAATAAAATGATCCCACTGAGTGAGGTATAGACGCACGCACAGCCGTAACCGCTGATGCTCACAAGATATTTTGGTTCGCTGCGATCTATTCTGGAGTTAATCAATGAAGAATGATAAAAGATTCTCTGATATACAAATATAACCAAGAATACTCAGTAACAACTCATGATTGATTGACTCAAAAGCTATGGAAAAATATATTAGGATCAGAGCAGTATTCTGGTGAGTATCAGGGGATGCAAAAACATCATAGAGCAGTTGTAAAGCCATAACCTGCGACTAAAACCAGACTGTGTTTCAGGAAGCACTCCGAAAGTGCCCAGATGTTGCTGCAATCGACGTTCAAAGATCTTTTCTAAAACTTTTGAAATTGGTGATAAAATATTTATTGGTCTTAGATCTTCAAATGTCTTACACCTTTTACCCTTGAAATGGGGATAGTAATTGCCTTCTTTCAAACAGAAGGAAACACCCTTCAAAAATCAATTATTCTTAAGCCGACTCTGGTTATAAACTGTAAATTGTTTATATAAATATTAAAGTTTAAAGTTCAGTTAAAACATTGAAAACATATACGTAAAACGAAGAAAATTATTTAATTTATCAAATTAAAAAAATGGTGCTAAAATTATATGGAGATTTACGGGGTCCCGGTGGAAGAGCTGCTCTTATTGCAGCTAAAATTCTGAATGTTGATTTAGAATATATTTTCGTTGATGTAGTTCGAGGAGAACAACATTATGTTGAATTTTTAAAGGTAAAATAATAATAATTATAAATATTTATTAAAATATTAACGATTTATTTAGCTAAATCCTTCACATACAGTACCTGTTTTAGACGATGATGGTTTTATTTTATGGGAAAGCCATGCTATTATGGTGTATTTAGCAGAAAAATATGGAAATAATAATCCCTTATACCCTACAAATATTCAGAAACGAGTTGTAATTAATCAATTTGCAATTCATAAATTTATTGGGGTAAGTTATTATTTTTATACAACACACTTTCAAAGTGGTGAGGCACTGTCACTAGTGAAGTACCCCTGACAGGAAAATTATAAGGTGCGAGGAGCATCCTTTATTTACAAGAGGGAAACTGGCCGAAGCAGCCGATAGGCTTAAAAATGAAAAGGCCCCAACGGAATAACCCCGTAGTGTGTTAAGGCTGCAGCTAGGTATGCACCCGATACAATACTCTTCATCATGAATGAGCTCCTGGCTACAAAAGTATCCACAGCATGTGGAAAAGAGCGAGAGTAGAGTTTAACCTGAAAGGGGGAGGAGCGCCTGTAATAAAATACAGGCTTATATGCTTGCTGGACGTGCTGGGAAATTTGCTACAGACAGTTTGTTTTCAGGGAGGGCTCTTACACCGGAGACGCTGTGCAGAAAGTGTAGACTTGTCCACCGGGGGGAGAACGCGTAGATGCATGGTCTTCTTCATAGATGTAAACAATGCTTTTAACAATCGTACAAGCTCTAGTCAATAAAGAGATTAGCCAATATATATAGTAAATATTATAATTAACTATCTAAGTGAAAAGAGGCTTAAAATCTTTAATGGGGAATATGTAGAAGATATAGAGGCCAGCAAGGGAGTTCCACAAGGATAGATTCTTGTCCCTTTGCTGTAGAACCTCCTGTACGACGACTTCTGAGGGTAGATCTCTCGCATGGCTTTAACAAAGTAGCTTATGCGAACGACCTGGCACTGGTAGTGAAGGCCCCAGATGCAGACGCGATGGAACTAAAAGCCGAGATCGACTTTTGGCATCAGCGGACGGGTCTGGAGGTAAAGTACCTGATAGCAAAAAGGTAGAGGTAAAGAAAGGGGATTTTGTTCAAATGTGTGGATACCGAGATCCAGCCAAGGATACACTCAAATATCTAGCTCTCTGTCTGGATCAAAATTAATCCTTCACTGAGCACGTAAGGCAGGTAACTATGAAGGCCAGTAGGCATACGGCAACGCTACAAAGACTGATACTGAACGTAGTAAGGCCTGAATGCTGCAAGCGGAGGTTGCTGTCTGGGTTGTGCATTCTACTATCCTATATGAAGTACAGGTAAGTTCAGGAAATACAGAAATATATTACTGAGTGCTCAGAGGAGGATTTTATTAAGAGTTATTTATGGGCATAAGACGTGTCTGCGGAAGGAGTCTGCGTACTTAGTGGGACGCCCCCGTATCGACCTATTAGGAGAAAAGAGATAGGCTTCACAAGTTGACCAGAACCTAAGGAAATAAAGGGAATTGATAAGTGGGTGGGCAGGTGGTGGAATATAGAGGTAGAAGGAGGGACCAGGACAGTCGTATGCGATCTGAAGTCTTACCTGAGTTGTCCACAAAGGCAGCCGGTGCACACCGGACTCCACTACGAAAATTGGGAAGAGTAAAGTAGGGGTGCTATTGCCCTGGCATCCGTTCCTCTGCTAATTTAAAGGACTGGATGCTAGGCACACCTGAAAACTAGATAAGTGGTTTCGCAGTCGTAAAAAATATTATTAAATTAAAAAAAGAGGAGGATCGATTTACTAATTCAACATAATGATTGGGAACAGTTGAGAGGGAGGTTTTTTAATGTGTACCCGGGAAGATAGCTTCTCTGAAGTCCTACATTACCTGGTCAGAACAACCAAAAGCCAAGTGTACACAAATACTGCTCGCATGTATGGGGATCAGCGGCTCCGTCAAGGCTCAGAGTTCTTGATGCAATACAGAGAAGAGCAGTGTCTGATCTTTCCCAGTTTTAAAGATACTTAAACGAATTTCGCTCAGAAGAACTATAATGCCTCCACTAGCCAGACAAGCCAGTGCAACGCGACGTACGAACTCCATGCACCCTTACTGTTCAGTGGCAGACATCGAGAACGGATCGATTCGATCGTTCCTTTACCCCAAGGTCTCCAGATTGTAAAACTCCTTACCTTCCTGCGTCTTCCCCTTCAGTTTCCCCTGTCTGAAGCCAGGGACACAATAAGTAGACAAAAAAAATATGATTGCAGTTTTTTAGCTTGCATTAATTCGTAGTGGTGAATTACTATCAGCACCAATAGAAAAACTAAAATCAACTTTGGAACCTTTAAATTCATTTTTAAATAAAACAAAATACATCGATGGGTGATACTTTAACTATTGCTGATATCAGTGTATGGACCACAGTGTAAAATATTCAAGTTTATTTACCTATTGATAAAATGAGCTATCCAAGACTTGAATATAGGGAAATGATGGATAATCTTCCATATGGAGGTGAATTAAACCAAAAAGGACTTAATCAGTTTAAAGAGTTAATAAATAGTTTCAAAAAGACATAAGAAACTGAATAAATAAGTTTCATTTTAGAAATTTTGGTCATCAAAGATTCCAACTGAAGCGAGTTATGATTACTGTACTTAAATAAATAAAACTCATTAAAGCATTAATTAGAAACTTGTTGTTTAATTATTTGACAATCTATCTGTTTTTGCAACAAAATAATCTTTGAAAAATATTATAGTTATTGTCTATTTTTTATTATTATTTTTTATATTACTTCAGATCCAATTTCCCTATACGTATTCACGGCCACCTCTATTCGCTATTTTTACTACATAAGGGCACGGCCAAATCAGCGACTTTGTCGCCGCCACACAAACGCCGCAGCAAAAACGCCGAGTCGAAATTTTTAAGAGCCTGGCCAAACCAAACGACGCGACGTATTATATTATCCACACAACACTCTTTAATTTTAATTATTCAGTTTGACAATGGACGTAAACGAAGACGTAGGTACTGTTGGGAAAAGCAGATTTTTTAATAAACACGTACCTTCTTCATTTTTCATCTCATTCGTATTGTCATTAAAATCTGGAAGTACTTTATCGGCTACTCCTAACCATAGGTATCCCTGTTTGAATAGTCACTAACTTGTAAATCATACAATGCAGGACGCAATTCTATTTCAGAAATAAATAGTTCTGTGTCAAACATTATTACTTCTTGAAATATAATTACTGTTGAAATTTAACCTGAATTTATGCAAGTCGCTGACGCTAATCTGGCCACTTGCATTAAAAACAAGGGGGAGCGTCTTTGTGGTTGCCGCAAAAAGTCGCTCTCTTTCGCGACAATGCTGCTGTCGGTGCGTTTGAAACGCTAGATATGGCCATGTCCGTTTAGTTACATGGGTTGCGTAGCTGCGACAAAGACGCGGCGTTTGTGTGGCGGTGACAAAGTCGCTGATTTGGCCGTGCCCTAATGCCGCCTCTACACATAGGCTAGCGCATTCGCCAACGCGCTGGCGGTGCGCTTGCCAACGCGCTTGTGAGTTAATCCACACATTGGAAGGTCGTTCAGTATGCTTTGGTTCGGGCCAATGTGCGGACGGATTCAAAATGGATGTTGAGTCGGTAACAGCTGCAGCTGTATATTTATTCACAGCGTATAATTACTACGTAAATGTGTACAAGATAAGGATGATAAAAAAAATGGCAAAGAAGAAGGTGGTGGATGTTATCAATACATCGAAACTGATCGCGCGGCCAATGTGTGGATGGTGTGCCAAGCTTGCGACAAGTGTCCTTTGATGTTATTGACACCGCGCGGCAAACTCGCAAGCGCGCCGGCCAACGTTCAAATACCTACCACCAATGCGCCAACGCCCGTTCTACACATTGGACCAGTGGCTGGGCCAGCGCACCTGCCATCCTGCCAACGCGTTGGCCTATGTGTAGAGGCGGCATAAGCTGGGTTGTAGTATCGAGGTCAGTTAGAGATGGGCAGGAACGGTTAGAAAATTAATTATTCTAAAAATAACCATATATTAAAAAAATTGCAATCAACAAGATTTTTAGGGTCCAAACTATTGGAAAATTGACACTTAGAAAAATAACGAGTAAAATACCGAAGAGTAACGAGTATTCTCACATCGTGCTTTAATTACATTATTCATCCTTCTGGGCATGCTTTAGAATCGGATTTCTTATCCTTATCCGGAGTTTTAGCTCATACCATATGTGCTCGATTGGATTTAAGTCTGGGCTGTATGATGGCCAATCTTACCTTTAAATCTTGACCTCATCAAGATAATTAGTCACCATGCCAGTGGCATATTTAAAAAAACGTTTAGGTTACGAGTTATTTTGAAATAAATAAAAACTAATCTATAACAAATTTCATAAAAAGTTACGCTAGTTAGAAATCAATAAATTTTCAGCCGGATCTGGTTGTCATTATAGATCAGAAGGTCATTTTAATTATAGAAAATATATACGTAAAACGTAGAAGCATATTTATTAAATAAAGAAAATGGTGATAAAATTATACGGAGATTTAAGGAGTCCCTGTGTAAGAGCTTGTCTTATTGCAGCTAAAATTCTGAATATTGAGTTAGAATATATTTCCGTTGATATACATCGAGGAGAACAACATACTGCTGCATTTTTAAAGGTAAAAGTATACCTAATTAATAGAAATATTTATTATAATTTTAACGATTTATGTAGCTAAATCCTTTACATACAGTACCAGTTTTGGACGATGATGGTTTTATTCTATGGGAAAGCCATGCTATTTTGGTTTATTTAGCAGAAAAATATGGAAATAATAATTCCTTATATCCTGCAGATATTAAGAAACGATCAGTAATTAATCAAATGTTACATTTTGAAAATGGGGATTTATTTGCATTTCATAAAATTATTGCGGTACGTTCCTAATTTACTTTTTATAATTTTTGATGTAAACTTTGGATTTATGTAAAGAAAAGAGTGAGAATAGATTTTTATCTGTTTTATTAGTAGCGTCTTCTAAGGGGCTATATGAAAAACTTAATATACAACCCTCGTATTGGTTCTTTAAATCGATCTTAGTCAATAAAATATATCAATAATTGTTCAAAAATGATCACCTGACTTATCTCAAACATTTTAGTGGTTAATTTGATTGTATTTAATCAACCCCAATCAAATATAACCATTGATTACAGTTTGAAAATAATCATTTTTTAAATTAATTTTTAGATGGACCTCATTCGTAGAGGAGAAATACCACCAGAACCAATCGAAAAATTAAAATCAATCTTGGACAATTTAAATTCATTTTTAAATAAAACAAAATACATCGCTGGTGACACTTTAACTATTACTGATCTCAGTGTATGGTCCACAGTGACAAATACTCAAGTTTATTTACCTTTTGATAAAATTAGGTATCCAAAACTTGCCGAATATATGAAAATAATGGATAATATTCCATATGGAAGTGAATTGAACCAAAAAGGATTTAATCAGTTTAAAGAGTTTTTAGCTAATTTAAAAAAGACCAAAGGATAAATGAGTTTTCTTTTGGACAATTTGTTTATCAAAGATTCCAACTAAATCGAATTATAAATACTGTACGTAAATAGATAAAAATCATTAGCGCATTAATTAGAAACTTGTTGTTTAATTATTTAACTGTTGTTTGAAACAAATAATAAGAAAATAAAAAAAATAATCTTTGAAAAATATTAACAGTTATTTTTTATGTTATTTCAGTTACAATTTCCCCATACGCATTCACGGCCACCTCTATTCGCTATTTTTACTACATAAGCAGGCTTGTAGTACCGAAATTAGTTAGAGATGGGCAGGAACGGTTAGAAAATAAATTAATCTAAAAATTACCGTATTTTTAGTAATATGTAATTTACAAAATGTTTAAAGTTCATACGATTAAAAAATTGAAAATTTTAATCGAAATGATAATTTTATACTCGAACAAAAACAGTTGGTTATTATTATTAAAAACGATTTAAAAGAAATCAAAATAAAATAAATTTTTACACTTTTTATTAAGATAATGAATACACTTATAGACAAAATTTCCGAATAGGTACTTTAAAATGATGAAGAATTGTTTATTTTACAAATTTAAAAAAAATAGATTTTTCATGGGAAGAAAAATGGTTAACCTTAAATGCTATGAACATTAATGGCCTTGAACTATAAGTATTTCTAAGTTAAATCTGGCAACTACGCTTCATTCCTACCGCGTATTGGTCTACTTGCACATACGGCAAATGACGTCGCTGCTAACGAACTGCAAATCCAGGTATAGTAAAATTTTAGTTTTTTAATAAAACGAAAGCATGGTTAAAAAGGAATTCCCTCATCGTGCATTAATTACAGGATTTATTCTTCTAGGCATGCTTTTTATTAAAGTTTGCCTGTATTCCTAAGAAATTGCGTTCCATTTATATTGTGCTGCAAGTCTAAGTTCGCCTATTGTGTTTGGAATCTGATTTCTTCTTCTTATCCGGCGTTTTAGCACATCCCATGTGTACTCGATTGGATTTAAGTCTGTGCTGTAGGGTGGCCCATCTAACCTTTGAATCTTGACCTCATCAACACAGTCGTTGCCAAATGGAAGGGCACCACGCCACAGCGTCAATCTCCCAACCCCACATTGCACTACGTGGGTTACACCTCCAAACATACACTCGCACACAGACCAAAAGGAAAAGACTCTTTAGGTACGTTTAAGCAAGAAGATACAAGAGCTACTACAGTTAAAGCAATCCAACTAGCTGCAAATGGGGAATTTTGAGGTAGCGGGGCCAGCGACCGATACTTGTTAATACCCAAACCTTCCCATCCACTCCCTGAAAAGGACATAATTCCTACAACAGGGTCTCCAAAAACAACACTCCTATAAACCTTCTCTAATCTACCAATCAACTTCTTGTTTTGTCTTGTCTTGTCACAATGCCAGTGGTATGTGGTGGTGCATTAATATGAATCTTTGATATCTGATATGGCTGACATATTGTGAAGAATGTTTTCAATGTAAAAGTTAACAGTCATTTGTCCAAATTCTTCCATTTATACAGTGTAGATCACCCAACTAATTCCTCTCCAAAGCATTATACTGTCACCTCCAAAACTAACGTTATGTATGAGATTGTAGATGGCGTACCGTTCCCCAAAACTTATGTAAAAATGATTTTGTCCATCTGGCTTCCATAATAATTGAATTCTAGTCTCTACATTTTGGAGAAGACGAGGAACTGTAGCCTTAAGGGTCTTTAAACCTGTTTTTTAAATCTTTTTCTGACCGTTTTTGAACTACATTTACAAGCTCATTTTTAAGATACGTATTTCGTATACAATTAATTATATAAAAACGAACACTTGTGCTCTTGACCAAGTCTTCGAACAAACAATAAGGTTACGAGTTATTTTAAAATAAATAAAATCTTAGCCTCTAAAAAATTACTTCAATATCTTGTTATCAGGTGTAAATTGTTTTATCAATTACAAATATTATTATAGATCCAAAGGTCATTTCAATCATAGATAATATATACGTAAAACGTAGACGTAGAAGCATATTTATCAACTAAAAAAATGGTGCTAAAATTATATGGAGATTTAAGAAGTCCCTGTGTAAGAGCTTGTCTTATTGCAGCTAAAATTCTGAATGTTGATTTAGAATATATTTTCGTTGATGTAGTTCGAGGAGAACAACATAATGCTGAATTTTTAAAGGTAAAAGAATAATTAATATAAATATTTATTATAATTTTATTACCACAAAACCGTTCTAGAACCGTTACTTACAACTCAGTATTTCAAACATAACGAGAATTCGTCCACTACGCAGTTCCTGGACGGTTCTAGAATGGTTCTTTGGTCTGTTGGAACAAACCTAATATTAATATAATATTAACGATGTATTTAGCTAAATCCTTCACATACAGTACCAGTTTTGGACGATGATGGTTTTATTTTATGGGAAAGCCATGCTATTATGGTTTATTTAGCAGAAAAATATGGAAATAATAACTCCTTATATCCTGCAGACATTCAGAAACGATCTGTAATCAATCAAATGTTACATTTTGAAAATGGGGATTTATTTGCATTTCATAAATTTATTGCGGTACGTTCCTAATTTACTTTTTATAATTTTTGATGTATATAAACACTTTTTAATACTACATTTTTGGTATTGGAAGTATTTTTCTAAAAATTAGGAAATATTCATTAATATTAAACCTCTAGAATTTTTTTTATTATTAAATCAAATTTCCTAACGTAAAATCGGTAAGAATAGTATATTCTGTAACAAGGTTAGAATGAAAATTCGATCCGAGTGGAGAATTCCGAACGCGAGCGTAGCGAGAGAGAGGAACCACAAGTAATCGAATTTTCATTCTAACCGTGTAACAGCCTGTATTTTCTCCACGACCATGTAATAATTCTGTTTATTTAAATTGAAATATGTAGCAAAACAATTAGAACGTCGCACTGACAAATTGAGTGACAGTTTTGAAATTCGCAGGCCAATCCATGTTTTTTGTTGAGCAATTACAGAATGTTATTCCGTCACTAGTATGGAGGGTAGAGATAGTCACTAGTTATAGAATGGAAATACATGTAAAACACATAAGAAGCAAGTGTTCCAGAATGAATATTCTATCTCAAGAGTGAGAATGAACACTTTCTATTATTAAAAATGAAGTCGGAATTATTACATTTATTAATGGTCGTGGAGAAAATATATTCTGGTTTAAAATGGATACCATCGTCAGTTACTACAATGCAATCATTTTCAAATAATAAAAGATATCAATTTTACTTCAGAATCAATCACGAACTGATGCAAATCGAATTTCAGCCCAATTTTAAATCAGTTTAATAGATTAAATTAACAACCTATTACGAGGGTTGTGTTATTAGTTTAGCATATAGCCACTAAGACAAAAAATATATAGACTTATAGTACTGTTATATTTTTCCTTCGTGGATTCGAGATAAGTGATAACCAGCAAACAAACTTACCAAATAAATAACAATTTCTTGCAATACTCTAATCTACACAACTTGATACAATCACAATTACTGAATAACGTCTCTCTAAAATAACAATAACAATTCGCACTTATTTTACAATCGCAGTCATTACAATTACTATTATTCTCTCCGTCCGAAGCGGTCCCTTATATAAGAAAGTAATTCCTTCTAGAAGCATCTCCTTAATTACATCCAGAACATACAACACTCTCGAATCTTCCGAACTTTCAAAAAGCCACTAGAATATTCGAAGATTCTAAGAACTCTCATTTGTCAGGATTAATTTGGTTTAAAAACAAAAACAAGCATTGATTACAATTTGAAAATAATCAGTTTTTAAATTAATTTTTAGCTTCAGCTCATTCGTAGAGGAGAATTACCAGCAGAAGCAATAGAAAAACTAAAATCAACTTTGGAACATTTAAATTCATTTTTAAATAAAACAAAATACATCGCTGGTGACACTTTAACTATTGCTGACCTCAGTGTATGGACCACAGTGACAAATACTCAAGTTTATTTACCTTTTGATAAAATTAGATACCCAAAACTTGCTGAATATATGAAACTAATGGATAATCTACCATATGGAAGTGAATTGAACCAAAAAGGATTTAATCAGATTAAAGAGTTTATAGCTAGTTTAAAAAAGACCAAAGAATAAATGAGTTTTCTTTTGGACAATGTGTTTATCAAAGATTCCAACTAAATCGAATTATGAATACTGTACTTAAATACATAAAAATCATTAAAGCATTAATTAGAAACTTGTTGTTTAATTATTTAACAAACTATTTGTTTTTGCAACAAATAATATTTACAAAACAGAAAATAAACAAAAAAATATTATTTACCAAATTACAGTTATTATCTAATTTTTATTATTATTTCAGTTACAATTTCCCTATACGTATTCACGGCCACCTCTATTCGCTATTTTTACTACATAAGCTGGCTTGTAGTATCGAAGTTAGTTAGAGATGGGCAGGAACGGTTAGAAAATAAATTAATATAAAAATAACCATATCTTTAAAAATATATAATTTACAATATTTTTAAGGTTCAAACGATTGACAAATTGATACTTTTAATCGAGATGATCATTTTATACTCGAACAAAAACAGTTGGTTTTTATTATTAAAAACAATAAAAACAATTAAAAAGACATCAAAATTCTAGTTTTGACGGTACCAATCAATTTTTAGACTTTTAAGATACTAAATACACTCATGGACAAAATTTCCGAATACTTTAACACGTTCGTAATTACTTTTTTACGAAACAAAATGTGCTGAGTCAAGTTATTTAAACACTTTGGACTATGAAGAATTGTTTATTTTACAAATTAAAATTTTAGTTTTTTTATTAAAATGAAAGCATGGTTAGTAATAAGTATTCCTTCATCGTGCTTTAATTACAGTATTCATCCTTCTGGGCATGCTTTTAACTAAAGTTTGTATGTATTCCTGAGGAATTTCGTTCCATTCATATTGTGCTGCAAGTCTAAGATCTCCAATTGTGTTTGGAATCGGATTTCTTCTTCTTATCCGGCGTTTTAGCTAATCCTATATGTGCTCGATTGGATTTAAGTGTGGGCTGTATGTTGGCCAATCTAACCTTTGAATCTTGACATCATTAAGATAATTAGTAAGCATGCCAGCGGCAATTGCTGGTGCATTAATATAAATCTTTGATATCCGATATGGCTGACATATGGTAAAAGATGATTTTGAAGAATATTTTCGACGTAAAAGTCATTGAATTCTAGACTTATCCGTGAACATTTTTCTATTGTTGTATTTCTTCTAATGTGTATTTGGGCAAATTCTAATCTACGAGATTTGTAAATTTTGGAGAAGACGAGAATCTATAGCAGGGTTCCTTTAAACCTGCTTTTTTAAAAATCTTCTTCTGGCACTTTTTGAACTACATTTAGAAGCACATTTTTAAGATGCGTGGATGTCAATATGCGATTTGGTGTACAATTAATTATAAAAAACGAACATCAATTGCTGTGATGCAGCACTTGTGCTCCTGACCAAGTCTTCGGATAAAATTTCCAGTCTCTATCTCTTCACACATTTTTAAAACAGTATAATTCCCTAAAATTTTGAAATAAGTAAAAACTTATCCTGTAACAAATTTCATAAAAGATAATGGGTACTTCAATATTCTAACAGCAGGATCTTGTTATCACGTGTAAATTGTTTTATCTATAACAAATATTATTATAGATCCAAAGGTTATTTCAATCATAGAAAATATATACGTAAAACGTAGAAGCATATTTATCAAAAAAAAAATGGTGCTAAAATTATATGGAGATTTAAGGAGTCCCTGTGTTAGAGCTACCCTTATTGCAGCTAAAATTCTGAATGTTGAGTTAGAATATATTTCCGTTGATATATTTCGAGGAGAACAACATACTGCTGAATTTTTAAAGGTAAAATAATATTTAATATCAATAGGTCTGTTCCAACATATCACAAAAAACCATTCTAGAACCGTTACTAAACAACCAGTACTTCAAAGATAACGAGAATTCGTCCACTGCGCAGTTCCTGGAAGGTTCTAGAATGGTTCTTTGGTCTGTTGGAACAAACCTAAAATTAATATAATACTAACGATTTATTTAGGTAAATCCTTCACATACAGTACCAGTTTTGGACAATGATGGTTTTATTTTATGGGAAAGCCATGCTATTATGGTTTGTTTAGCAGAAAAATATGGAAATAATAACTCCTTATATCCTGCAGATATTCAGAAACGATCTGTAATTAATCAAATGTTACATTTAGAAAATGGGGATTTATTTACATTTCCAAAATATATTGTGGTACGTTTTTAATTTACTATTTAAATTTTTTATGTATATATACACTTTCTATTGATCCTGCAGAATTTTTTTTATTACTAAATAAAGTCGGTAAGAAAATCGATTCTTGCTAAGATTATGGTTTAAAATGGTTACCATTGTTCAGTTACTACAATGAAATCAGTTTCAAACAACAAAATACATATATAAATTTTAGTTCAGAATCAATCACGAACTGATGCAAATCGATTTCAGCCCCATTTTAAATCAGTTTACTAGATTAAACAAACACCCTATTACAAGGGTTGTGTTATTAATTTAGCACATAGCCACTAGGACAAAAATATATGGACTTATAGTACTGTTATATTTTTCTTTCGTGGATTCGAGATAAGTGATAAACAGCAAACAAACTTAACACCTTATTGATAAACACACCTTGATACAGCCACTATTACTAAGTAACGTCTTTCTAAAATAACAATTCGTACTTGTTTCACAATCGCAGTCAATTCCATTCCCATTAGAATTACTATTATTCTCTCCGTCCAAAGCGGTCCCGTATATATGGAATTAATTCCTTCTAGAAGCATCTCCAAAATTACATCCAGAACATACAACACTATCGAATCTTCCGAACATTCGAAAAGCCACTAGAATATTCAAAGATTCTATGAATTTTAATTTGTAATGATTAATTTGGTTGTATTTAATCAACCCCAATTAAAATCGTAGTTTGAAAGTAATCATTTTTTTTATTAATTTTTAGATTGAGTTCATTCGTAGAGGAGAATTACCACCAGAACCAATAGAAAAATTAAAATCAAGCTTGGAAATTTTAAATTAATTTTTAAATAACACAAAATACATCGCTGGTGATACTTTAACTATTGCTGACCTCAGTGTTTGGACCACAGTGACAAATACTCAAGCTTATTTACCTTTTGATAAAATGAGGTACCCAAAACTTGCTGAATATATGAAATTAATGGATAATCTTCCATATGGAAGTGAATTGAACCAAAAAGGATTTAATCAGATTAAAGAGTTTATAGCTAGTTTAAAAAAGACCAAAGAATAAATGTGTTTACTTTTGGATATTTTGTTTATTCAAGATTCCAATTTAATCGAGTTATGATTTTACTGTACTAAATAAATAAAAATCATTTGCTAAGCGAAGATTTGATTTCTTAACTGTATCTTTGAATCTAACCGTCGTTGCGATAATAGAATATCGATTTTTTTCTACTGACCAATCAAGTCTCGTGTGTAAGGTCAGATGTCTAAAGTCAGAGAAGTACGCTAGCTTGGGTTAACAACGGATTTTTTAGTCAGTAAGGGCGTGGAGTGTGGATGTAGAAGCAATAACTTATCTGTAAGAGCTAATTCCAATTTTGGCGGTTTTTTACCTTTAAACGCTTAAAATTAAAAGCTAATTAGTGTTCCGACTGGAGATAAAGTCAGTTTGTAGTGATCGTTGATAGTTTTGGTAAAAAGTCATCGATACTTATACCTATATTTGAGGCTGTAAGTAGCTGAATTTTGCCGGTTGCCGAAGTTAGGCTAGAACCTAATCATACTACCTAGGAACCATTTTGTAAGTCTTTTTATTGCTTAATTACTATTTCTTTACTACAAGAAAAAAATAGAGTACCGTTTATTTCATTGGATTTTGGATTTAATTGTCATCTACATAGTAAATATCCACGTATGGAGAGTTAATTTAGTTAGTGAATAACTCAGTTCATAAAATCGCTGGTATCTGTGAAACTTAGTGTAAAGTTTTAATAGTTATGTTCAATTGTAGTTATACGTACGTAACACTCGATAAAATCAACAGCGGTTGCGGTGTACAGAGTGTGACTTGGTTGTTTTGTAATCGTATTTTACTGATAAATTTTTCTGTTTCTCTCTATACCTCTTATATGTATAATTACTAAACTTTAATAGTTATATGATACTCTCTTTTTTTTAACTCGAGTTAAAAACCTAAGCTAAAGGTGAATTAGTATTTCTTAATTTAACGTTTTATCAAACTTTAATCCCTTTTTATTTCACGTTTTACTTATCAGAGTACACAAAAAATAACAAAACAATGTTACTTAGCTGTTATTGGATTTGTAGTATTAGTTATCTTTTTGATTAAACACCAATGTGTTTAATAATGTAATATCATATTTATGGTGTTGATATTTTATATTTTTATTATTCTATTTTTTTTATACATCCGACTTATTACCACCTTGAGTAATAAATATTGTTTATTGTTTAACTATATGTTTTCTTTCCTACCTTGTGTATGTTAATCTGATCAATTTTAAAAAATGGAAAGAACGAGACGTAACTGAGTAATAAATTTTGATTTATGGAAAATATCCTTATCTTACTAATAGAACTGCAGCCATTTGGATAAGTAAAGTAAAAAGTAAGTATAACTATATCTTTCTAGTTTTACAGATAGAAGTGTGTAATTTTAATTTTAACTAGAATAACTGATGGATTATTTTAACCAACTTATATTTTTTTTTATTATCTGGGTTTCTTATATTTTCCCATCCTTAGGATAAAAAACATAAGTGGCGCCCATTTTCCCTTTTCCATCATTTCTTTCATTATCTCTTTTTCGTCCCCTTTAACTTCGTTTAACTTTTATTTTTCTAATAAATATCTTTCTTTTTACCTTTTCCAAAAGTATTCATCTAGCTCGATCGAATCCACGCTCGCTCTCCTTCTACCCCCTAAGTGCCGTTCGCATTTGTTAACCTCTATAATCGAGCCTTTAACACCTTCCGGGAAAAAAGAGGTTACAACGCTAGTTAGAAATCAACAATTCTTAAGCCGGATCTGGTTACTAGGTACCAATTATTTTGTCCTAACTGATTATTTTTACATTACAAATGAAAGGGTCATTTTAATCAGAGATATAAAGGCCATTTTAATCAGAGTAAATACATACAATACAATGTACAAACTTATTTAATTTAAAGCTTAAAAAAATGGTGCTAAAATTATATGGAGATTTACGGAGTCCCTGTGTAAGAGCTTGTCTTATTGCAGCAAAAATTCTAAATATTGAGTTAGAATACATTTCCGTTGATATACTTCGAAAAGAACAACATACTGCAGAGTTTTTAAAGGTAAAATATAAATAAATATTTATTATAATTTTAATACCACAAAACCGTTCTAGAACCGTTACTAAACAACTCAGTATTTCAAAGATAACGAGAATTCGTCCACTGCGCAGTTCCTGGACGGTTCTAGAATGGTTCTTTGGTCTGTTGGAACAAACCTAATATATTAATATAATATTAACGATTTATTTAGCTAAATCCTTCACACACAGTACCAGTTTTGGACGATAATGGTTTTATTTTATGGGAAAGCCATGCTATTATGGTTTATTTATCAGAAAAATATGGAAATAATAACTCCTTATATCCTGCAGACATTCAGAAACGATCTGTAATTAATCAAATGTTACATTTTGAAACTGGAGATTTATTTGCAATTCATAAATATATTGCGGTACGTTCTTAATTTATCATTTTAATACTAGTTTGTGTATCAAATTTTCGGTATATGAAGTAATTTTTTGTATATTAGTAAACTCATCTGGTAATGAACCTAAAAATGTAAGCTTCGAAAATGAGCCCAAAAGCCTATTCCGAGATGGAGTAATCGTTGCAGAAGCCTTTGAAAATAGTCTTTCTGACGGAACCAATGTTCCAACTGCAGAAATATATTTTCTAGCAATTGGATACAAGTTTGGACTTCAAACTCCTCCCAAACTTGAAGTGGGTTTGCTTTTAATTCTGCAATAGGATTTCCGAAATATAAAGAGATTTCTGAAAAATCTTTCTCCATATCTCTTACATTAATATTTTTCTTTTTATCTTCCACCAGTTTCTTATGATATGTCCAATTCCTACTCTGGTTCCTCACGAGAAGTTGAATATTTCACCATCCTGGTCACTAATATTCTTGTTTATATTTTCTTCGATAAGTTTTTGAATGTTGCTATCGCTTGTGATGTTTATTTTTGAATCTTGGCTCGTGCTTGGATCCAGGATGGTGCTCAGTGAAAGTAGATGGGAATTTTCAGTTGTTACAAAACTTTTAATTATTTCTTTTAAACGTTTTTCTTCTTCACTTTGCGTCTTTAATGCATTTTAAATTTAAAAAATTTGTCATAGCAATAACTTTACTAAAAGTAACATAATTTTCTCCTGAAACCTCTACAGTAAGCTTATCGAAAATTCTTAATATTATAGTGGCTTCTTTAACTGATTCGATTTGAATCGTAGATGGGTGGAGAGTAGGTTTAGTTAACAATATTTGGTAATAATTGCAAAAATCTTTCCACCATGTTAAATGTGGAATTCCACCGTGTCTTTAAATCTAGTGATTCAGTATCACCCATGTCAAACTAACACCTAACCGGGAAGAAGAAGCGATCAGTTCATATCTCGACAGGTTAGTAGAGGGTTGTAATTTTTTACAAAGATCGTCTAATGTTGGATGTCGAAAAATAAATTGATCTAGTCCGACGACCTTTTTACCGAACTCAGCTGGACCATTTTAGTCAATTTATTTTTAGTTTAAAATAATTTACTGAATTAAGTTAAGACACTCTCATTGATTAGGATTAATTTGGGTGTTTTAAATCAATACAATCAATAAAAGAATCGATTTCAGTTCGGAATTAATCATGTTTTAAATTAATTTTTAGACTGCAATCATTCGTGAAGAAGAATTACAACCAGAACCAATAGAAAAAGTAAAATCAACTTTGGATCATTTAAATTCATTTTTAAATAAAACAAAATACATTGCTGGTGATAATTTAACAATTGCTGACCTCAGTGTATGGTCCACAGTGACAAATACTCAAGCTTATTTACCTTTTGATAAAATTAGGTACCTAAAACTTGCTGAATATATGAAAATGATGGATAATCTTCCATATGGAGGTGAATTGAACCAAAAAGGATTTAATCAGGTCAAAGAGTTTGTAGCTAGTCTAAAGAAGAACAAAGAATAAATTACTTTTGGAAATTTTGTTTAGTAAATATTACAATTTAATCGAGTTATGATTTTACTGTACTCAAATAAATAAAAGTCATTTAATCATTAATAACAATGTTGTTGTTTAATTTTAAACAAACTTTTTGTTGTTACAATAATCAATATTTGCTCAAATAATTACAAAAAAAAAGTGTGAGGTGTCAAGGGACACCCGGATAAACGAAGTTCCTTTCGATTAATTAGTGAAGGAATTAGTAATTTGTAAACACAACAGAGTGTTTATACATACATAAGCATTTATTATTGTCTGTATAAAATCTCTACTTACCTAACAGTTCGTTTCTTTTAACAAAAGTGTCCATTTATACAATACCAGAGCTTTAGATAACACATCTTTTTAGAATTACTTTTTATAATTTAAAACAGGAATTAACAATTCAATACAAAATTTTAAAATTAAAATATTTGACAGTAACTGACAGTTAAGGTAATTTGACGTAGGTACCTAAATAGTCAAGTTACGAACTTTTTTTAAAATGTTTATGAATTTATTAATTTATAAAAACAGGATGAAATAAAATGTAATACTATTATAGTTAATTATTATTTTTTCTACAGTATTTTCTTTTAATTTAAAATAGTGTCTTTTTAATTGTAATATATCTATCTATGAGAGAGAGGGAGAGAGAGTTATTTATTTTTTGGTCTGTGAGAGAGAGAAACATGCGTGTGTCGTGTCAAAGTGTCGTGACAACTTTTGGTATGAATTTTTTTTGGCTAGCTCCTAGCGTCAGTCGTAACTGTTCGCAACGCGCGAAAGGGAACTTCGTTCCAAAAATACATTGAAAAATGTTATTTATAAAATTTACATTTTTAATGTAAAAATCAATTTACAAAATATTCTCTAATTTTTATGTTATTTTGAGTAACAATTTCCACATATGTATTCACGTCCACCTCTATTCGCTACATTTACTGAATACACTCGGTTGTAATAAGAGGTGAGGTGAGGTAGAGATGGGCAGGAACGGTTAGAAAATAAATTGTCACGGGTTAATTTCTCGTTAGCAATAATTATTCTAATTGGAAATAAATTGAGTACTCACCTTACTAACTTTTCTAGATTTGAGGGCTCGAGAAATCAGCCTCAAAGGCGGAGGAATTACTACAGTAATCAACGGCATAAGGATACCGAAGGCAACGGGAAACCACGGTATTAAAGATCGTTATGATATCCCCAGGACATCCTCCTGAACTATATATCTGTCATGTTGAAGGAACAAAAACAAATGGCCCCCAGTCCCGGGCAGACCTTAAGTGGTCAGGGGGTGCGAAGAATCTCCCGGCTTCGATATGATAGAATTTTAAAGAAAATTGCCACTTGGAATGTAAAAACTTTATACGCAGCAGGAAAATTACAAAACCTTATCCAAGAGATGAACAGGTTAAAAATAGATGTTCTTGGAGTCAGTGAAGTGCGATGGACTGGTACAGGAATGATTCAATCAAACGGCAAAATCTTTTACTATTCATGTAACACGAACCCGAACCATATAGGTGGAGTGGGAATTTTACTGGATGAGAAGCTACAACCATCAATTAAATCTGTTGTCCCAATTTCCGATCGTGTTATTCTTGTTCAACTGCATGGCCAGCCTATCGACATTAATGTAATACAGGTTTACGCACCTACTGCCGAAAAGCCAGACGTAGACCTGGATCTATTCTACCAACACGTGGACGAGGCTCTGAAAGTGACAAAGTCCAATGAGATCAACATCTTTATGGGTGATCTCAACGCCAAGGTCGGAAGAGGTTCTGTAGAAAATATAGTCGGGACATTCGGGTTGGGTGAGAGAAATGACAGAGGGGACAGACTAGTCGAGTACTGTCAAGAGAAAGAATTCGTAATAACGAACACATGGTACAAACTACCTCCGCGGCGCCTTTACACCTGGCGATCACCCCAAGATAACAACCAGCATATTATACGCAATCAAATTGATTACATAATGATCAACAAACGTTTCAGAAATAACATCATAAAGGTTACCCCCCTACCTGGAGCAGATGTGGAATCAGACCATAACCCGGTGTGTTCAACAATACGACTAAAATTGGCGAGCATTAAAAAGAAGTCCAACAAAACCGTACCAAACATTAAAGCACTCGAAGATCCAGAAGTCAATCTAGAATACCAAGAACACATTAATAACATTGTCAAAAATATTTCAATGGATGAAGACGTAGAAAAAGATTGGTTCAAAATAAAAAGTGCCTTCTTGACAGTCAACGACACTCACCTACCGAAACCCAGAATAACACCCAAACAACAGTGGATGACAAGCGCAATCCTAGAAATGATGGAAGAACGAAGGAAGGTTCGAGGAGATAATAATAGTTACCGGGCTTGGCAAAGAAAAATCCGCCAGGAAATCAGAGCAGCCAAAGAAAAGTGGATGTCTGAACTTTGTGCTGAAGCGGAACGATTCTCCCACCTTGGAGACGGTTTCCACCTCCATAAGAAAATCAAAGAAATTGCAGGAGTGTACAAACAAAAAACCATTATGACCATAAAGAACAACAGAGGAGAATTAGTAACAAACCAAGAAGATCTTCTAAAAATATGGGAGTCATATAGTGCCGACTTATTTAAAGATAACAGATCTCCAACGCCACCAGAAATAGGAGATAATCCGGTAGGACCGAGCATTCTGAAATCGGAAGTAGTTCACGCCATCGGAATGATGAAAAAGGGAAAAGCTCCGGGTCCAGATGAAATGTATTCCGAGACTATAAAACTTTTAAATGAAGAGAGTCTGGATGTAGTTGTCAATCTGTTCAATAACATATATGACACTGGGGTGATACCCAATGACTGGCTGCGCTCAACTTTTATACCGTTACCAAAAAAGCAAAACGCACAACTTTGTAAGGACTACCGTCTCATAAGCCTTATGAGCCACTTTTTGAAATTGTTCCTACGCGTTCTACATACAAGACTATATAGAAGATGTGAAGAAGTTAGCGGGGATAGTCAATTTGGGTTTAAAAGCGGATTTGGTA
This sequence comes from Altica lythri, assembly GCA_964028335.1. Classification (NCBI taxonomy): domain Eukaryota; kingdom Metazoa; phylum Arthropoda; class Insecta; order Coleoptera; family Chrysomelidae; genus Altica; species Altica lythri. Next base: position 8,093,154 of record OZ034809.1, read on the forward strand.
CCAGGGAGGCTATTTTCAGCCTTCAAATGCTTATCCAGAACTGCCTAGATCAACGTAAAGATGTATATATATGCTTTATAGATTACGAGAAAGCATTTGATCATGTCAGGCATAATTTATTATTACAGTATTTGGATGATTTAGGTCTGGATGACAAAGATGTTAGAATCATTCGCAACCTATACTGGAACCAAACCGCCGAAATACGGCTTCAAGATGCCAATGTATCTGAAGAATTTCCAATAAAAAAAGGAGTAAGACAGGGTTGTATATTGTCACCAATGCTTTTTAATCTGTACGTGGAAAGAGCGTTTCAGGAAGCACTTGCGGAGAGCAGCTTAGGAATTAAAGTAAACGGCATTCCTATCAACAACATCAGATACGCTGATGATACTGTAATCTTAGCTGATTCAGAGGATGATTTACAAGCACTATTGAAAGCCGTAAATGATGCAAGCTGTGCTTTGGGTTTGAAAATAAATGCCGCTAAAACCAAGATTATGACAATTTCTAAAAACATCCTGCCAAAGTGCAAAATAACCATCGATGGCATGCACATAGAACAAGTACAGAAATTTAAATATCTAGGTTGCTACCTGAATGAGAAATGGGACCCGGAGGTAGAGATCAAATGCCGCATAGAACAGGCGAGAGCCGTATTTACATCCCTACGTACGTTTTTAGTTGACCACAGACTAGATATTAAACTAAGATTCAGGATGATAAAATGTTATGTGTGGTCTGTTCTTCTATATGGTACGGAAACGTGGACTCTGAAGGCTGCTTCGATGAACAGACTCGAAGCATTCGAAATGTGGACCCTTCGTCGTATGCTTAAAATATCATGGGTCGAGAAAGTAAGAAACGAAGAAGTCATTAGAAGATCAAAACTAAAAGATAGAGAACTGCTCGATATCATCAAAAAGAGAAAGATTTCGTATTTTGGACACATCATGAGAGGTGACCGTTATGAATTTCAACGTCTAATATTGGAGGGAAAAATTGAAGGTAAAAGAGGCATTGGCCGTAAGAGATTATCTTGGCTACGCAACATCCGGCAATGGACTGGAATTCACGACTTTGGTTCACTCAGAGACGCTGCAATTAACAGATATATATAAAATTTGGAGGACGCCTACGCAGTAACGACTGCACGGCACTTAAAGAAGAAGAAGAGGGCTCGACAACAACATTTAGCGTTTTAGCCAAATTTGATTCTTCATTTATCAATGGTGATAATCTATTTATTGTTGTTGGGTACATATTAAGAATTATTGTATTATTATGTCAAGTAATAAGATTTGTTGTTATTAAATTATTATCGCCGACGTTTGTAAACCGCTGGCTGTCACTTCTTCTTTTTCTGGTCGTAAAACTTAGTATATTGTTGTCTGCATCATTGGCATCTTGACATAATATTAAAGATCGGACGAACGAGTTAAGAATTAAACGGGTAGAGGCCATCTTCGGTTGTGTCATATTTCGTCGAGAGGAATCGATTGTCTCGGCCATTTTCCTATTTGCTTTCGACCTGAACAGCTGTGTGAGAGAGTCAGAAGATTTTTTTTTGTTTAAGTTTTAAATCGCAGTGCATCTGTATCAATTGATTTTGGATTTTTGAAACTAAACCTTATTATCCATTCGAATCGTTGTTGGAGTTAGATTCTGTTGTTATTTTTGAGTGATTCGATGGATAACCGCGTGTCGGAATTTTTATGAAGTCTTCTGTGGGTAAGTGAACATGTCTTTTATTCATGCTACTTGCTGTTCGATTCTTATGGTTTTCTCTTTCACTTTTATCTCCGGCGAAATGTAGATAGGATCACGGTACAGTCAGCGAGTTGTTTGATTAATTCAGTACCATTCAGGCCGGCGAATTGCAGTTTAGAGTGGCGGTGTTTAAATCACCTATCAGTACAGTTAGCAACGTTCACGTTTTCGCACATTCATACCAGTTGAGAGTGCCACGATTCTAGGGAAAAATAAACCCTATTACAATAGGTGAGTTATAATGTTATATTTTATTGCAATTAATAACGCCATATAGTCGCAATTTTAATTACTATATCTTGATTTATTTTTACCTGTGTTTTTCACTGTGTATTATATGTTGATTATTATTTTAAGAAACTAGACTACTCTTTCAGCTCCTTTGCGCTATTGCAAGACAATTTTCTTTTGTTAAACTTTAATTTAGTTTATTGCTGTAATCCAGTTATGACTAGGAAGTTATATTTAAGTTGTTAAGTGCATTCCAGTCAATAGTTTGATTAGAAATTGTAAAATCCAGAAATGTCAGCTCCTAACTTCTGAAATTTGTGTAATTCATCTAAATTCATTATTATTTTTTTATTGTTAAGTAAAAATATGTTTTTGTGTTTAAGTTTTATTTAAGTCAGTAAATTAGTATAACAGTATTAAATTAATTAACTCAAGGAGCCATGATAATCTGCTTAAGCTTATTGTTAATTCCAAATTACGATTTTAGGGTTCTTGGTACGGGCTGAAATCCTTGGTACGGGCCTAAGTTTTTGGAACAGGCCTAATTTTTGGTACGGGTCTAGATAATTTTGGTTTAGGCCAGTTAGTTGTGAAGCATTTGAAGCCAAGGACTGGAGGAAATCGACTACGGGATTACCAGATAAGCTATAAGCCATTGTACCTTGTAGATTTAAGTCGTTAATTGTAGATTTTAATTTTAAGTCGTGCGTGTGATCACACCTCTTAGATAATCTTTTTTCTTTACTTTCATATTTATACCATTGTTTTGCGCTAGTGTATAGAACTTGTAATTTAGATTAACCTCAGTAATTTTAGGAGGGTCTAGTTTTGAAGATATTTTGTTTTATTTAGCTCACTTTAACGTTCTTATACGTGCAATTCAGTTAATCTTGATTAAGATTCTTAATTTATTTAATTATCTCCAGTGAGATAGATCAGTGCCTGGGACAACAGGGGTTTCCGATTTTAACCGTTCAAATCGGTGGCGCGACTCACTCTTATTTTTGTACTTACCCTCTACGGCTGAGCTGGGCACTAATTTGCCAGTAGAGAAACCACTTACCGATCTCAGCTAGAGTTGAACTTCTACTTGAACAACTTGATTAATTTTTCAAAATTTATTTTTTTCTTTTTATTCTTTTATTACATCAAAAGTACGTGGCAAAATTATTCTAAATATAAAACAATATTTGAAAACTGAAATAAATATGCTAAACTTAAAATATAAAAAAAAATGTAAATATAACATAAACATAAATAAAAATTGAATAAAATATATTAAAATTTTAAAAACTTAAACTATAACAAGTAACGCTAGTTGACCTCTGTTGCTCGACAATCACCAATAAGTCTAGTTAGAAATTAACAATTCTTAAGCCGGATCTGGTTACTAGGTACCAATTATTTTCTCCTATATAATTATTTTTACATTGCAGATGTAAAGGTCATTTTAATCAGAGATATAAAGTGCATTTTAATCACAGTAAATACATAAATAACACGTACAAAATGGTGCTAAAATTATATGGAGATTTACGTAGTCCCTGTGTTAGAGCTACCCTTATTGCAGCTAAAATTCTAAATGTTAAGTTGGAATATATTTCTGTTGATGTAATTCGAGGAGAACAACATACTGCTGAATTTTTAAAGGTAAATTAATATTTAATATAAATATTTATTGTAATACTAACGATTTATTTAGCTAAATCCTTCACACACAGTACCAGTTTTGGACGATAATGGTTTTATTTTATGGGAAAGCCATGCTATTATGGTTTATTTAGCAGAAAAATATGGAAATAACAATTCTTTATATCCTGCAGATGTTCAGAAACGAGCTGTAATTAATCAAATGTTACATTTTGAAACTGGGGATTTATTTGCAGTTCTTAAAGTTGCTGCGGTACGTTCTTAATTTATTTTTTAATACCAGTTTGTACTCGTAATTCACATTTTCGGTATTTGTGATATTTTTCTGTATATTAACAAATTTTCATTAATATGAAATCGGCAGAAACGTTTTTATTATTAAATGAGACATCAATTTTTTCGCGTACCGTTTTTCACTGGTTCTTCACTTGTTTGTTGTTGTCTCTTTATTTCCTGATTCTTCAACATAATTTTCCTAATCATGTCGTGCACTACTTACCACTTCTCTTTGTTCCTCACCATTGTCCTTACTATGTTGCCCGTTGTGAGCCTTTCCTCAATTTTTTCTTCAGCTCTTCTTCTTACTTCATCAAAGTACTAGCATACCAAAACTGTGTGCTTCGGCTCCCCGATCAGAAGTTAGCTCCACCTACTGTTTCCTCCTGGCAGTGGTTGCCTCCATTTGGCATCCCATTCTTCCACAGTTCGGTCCCTCTCTTCTCTCTTTGCTTGTCCCGTGTTACCACCTTCCTGGGCAAACAGTCTCGCCCTTTCTCTTGTTAGCGCGTCTGCTGGAGGAATCTCTGCTATCTCTGTCACTACATCACTTCTAAGTGTTCTTTATCCGCTTACTACCCTTAGTAGCTCTTTCCTTTGTGCCCTGTTCAGCCTATTTTTATACTTCGCTACCAAGGTAGCTGTATGCCATATCGGAGCTCCGTAGAATAGAATAGACTGAACCACACCGTACAGTACCATCCTTTTCTTGTATTTAGGCCCCCTAACGTTCGGCATTAGTCTCTGCAGGGTGGAGATTCCTTCCTCTGCCTTCTTTGCGCAGTACTCGACGTATCTCCCAAACCTTAGTTTGTCGTCGATTACTATTTCCAAATACTTTATTGATCTCTGATGGATTATGTCCTTTTCTCTCACCCTGAACTGTGTCTTCCTTCTATTTCTTGGCCCTTTCAGGATGATCGCCTCTGTCTTTTCCGCTGCTATTTCTATGTTGTGATCATCCATCCATTGCGCTGTCTGCTCCACTGCATCGTTTGCTTTTTCATTTAGTTCCGTTTTGTTCATCGCTTCGACTAATAGAATGAGGTCATCAGCGAAGGTGATCGCTGTTATTGCTCTTCCCCATTCTTCTTCCAGCAGGCTATCATACATTATGTTCCACAATAGAGTGCCTTATACTGATCCCTGTGGCACTCCCATGATCAGTTCTTGCCCGAATTGAATTTCCTGTCCGATAGGTAGGAGTCCACGATGTTCCGCAGGCCTCCCCCCATCCCTTTCTCTTTCAAGCTATTCATGATAGCCTCCCACGATGCGGTGCTGGATGCGTTCTTGACGTCAATTGCAATGGCCTCACTATGCTTGACTTTGTCCATCAGTTGTTTGACTGCTTGCACAGTTGATCTTCCTTGTCTGAAGCCGTATTGAAAAGGGGACAGGTGACTGTCCACTTCCAGTCTAATCTTCATCAGCCCTTCGAAAGCCTTAACCATTGTGCTGATCAGACCTTGTTTTTTCTTTCGGCAGCAGCACGACTCTTGCCCCTTTCCATTCCTTTGGGACTCTCTGATCTCTTTGTATTTGGTTATAGACTTTGAGCACCACATACGGTATTGGCTCTATGACTGCCTTGATAGCTGACAGGGGGATACCATCTTCTCCGGCGGCCTTTCCTACCTTGACCCTTCCTCCCACCATATCCAATTCCTGTCTGTCATTTCTTCCTACTGGGCTGTCCACCTACTTCTTCTCCTCTCAGCCTCTGGGAAGAGTTTCTGGCACCATTTGGCCCTCTGCTCCCTAGTCAGATCGTAGGGGGTCCGGATTCCGAGGCTTCGCGTTGCTATCCTGTATCCATCACCCCTTCCTCACAGAGTCGGTTCCAATGGTCCCGTTTGCTCTTCCTCCCCTTCATCGTCATCAGGTTTCAGTCTCCTCAGTCTTTTCTAATTCTTTCTAATTCTGATGCACACCTTCCTCTTCTCCGCGATGTCGTCCGTCCTCCAGTAGAGGGTCAGCTCGATGCGATTCGATTTCAATTTAAAAATACAGCAATTTTAGTTTAGATTAATTCCCTAGATTAAACCGAAACGGGTTAAAATAAGTTGAAACACTTTCCTTGGATAGGAATAATTTGAGTGTGTTAAATCAACACAATCAATTAAATGCTTCGATTTTAGTTCGGAATTATTTATTTTTTAAATTATTTTTTAGACTGCTATCTTTCGTAAAGAAAAATTACAACCAGAACCAATTGAAAAACTGAAATCAACGTTGGAACTTCTAAATTCATTTTTAAACAAAACAAAATACATCGCTGGCGATACTTTATCGATTGCTGATCTCAGTGTATGGACTACATTGACAAATTCTCAAGCTTTTGTACCTTTTGATATAAATAGCTACCCAAAACTTGCTGAATATATGAAAATGATGGATAATCTTCCATATGGAGGTGAATTGAACCAAAAAGGATTTAATCAGATCAAAGAGTTTGTCGCTAGTTTATAAAAGACCGCGAAATAAATGAGTTTACTATTGGAAATTTTGTTTATTACAGATTCCAATTTATTCGAGTTAATATTTACTTTTTATGTTATTTCAGTAATAATTTCCAAATATGTATTTACGTCCACCTCTATTCGCTGCTTTAACTGCATAAGTTGAGTTGTTTTATATAGGTGAGTTAGAGATGGGCAGTAACGGTTAGAAAATTAGTTGTTCCAAAAGTAACTAACCATATATTATAAATATCAATCTACTCTTCACATTTATAGACACTCAAACAATAATATAGAATTTTATGTTTTAGTTGTTGATCAAATATATTAGATACTAGTTGTAAAAAATCATTACAAAATATAAATATACTTTTATTGAAATAAATACTTGTATTTTTAATTATTTTATTGTATTCTAATACTCATGTGGGTGACGCCACTCAATAAATTTCACCCATCCAACTCACACTGCAATTGTTCAGGTAGGTATAGACGATAACGATCATTAAATATGTAGTGAGATTATTAATTGACACTTCTGTTCTCGTTTCTGGCCTTTTCCTTAATTTCCACGCGGTTGTCCAGTTTGAGTTGTAGCACATTAATTGATTCTCTTTATTAAATGATAAAAGACCTCTCTTCTACGTATGATACGATATGACAGTTTTGGGCACGCTGACAACGGAAGCCCATTTCACCTGAGCTTGACTAGAAAACATCTCGTGGTTTTGCTTTAATCAGAGTGAATCTTAATCATTTAATTGTAGATCTTGGAGCAGAACCTCTAATTTCCGACTGGCCCATTGACTCCTTCTGCATTTTGGTTATACTTACATATTTTTGGGTTATTTCGTGCCCAGTGGGAAAACCACATTGTGGGATTTGTAGAGAGATTTTTCTTCGTCGGTAAGTACTAAAATTCAGTTATATTTAGATTATAGAGGAACATTATTCTTATTGCAATTTTCTTGATTCCTGAGCATCAGTACCTTTTGACTAGAAGAAATCTCGTGGTTTTGTTTGTAACCATAAAAGTTCCCCAGGCTAGCTCCCGAGGGTCGTGACTTTCCTTCTGTGTTTTTGCTTAATTTCCCCCCAAACAATTTTTTAAAGGGCGCCAAGTACAGACACACAAATAAAATACTTAGATCAGTTTTAAAATGGTTTATTACTATAAAAATTGGATTAGTAATGATTGTCAATTTATGAAAATTAATTAATTCTCTTAACTTGGTTTTTATCGGTGGCTTTTAACAGAGTTTGATCCTAAAGTACGTGCTGTAGAAGGTTGGTTTCCATTCGTGGGACTTCTAGATTGAATTTTCCACGCTTCTACGCAGTGGACTTGGAAACAGCAACGGAAATGGAATTTCCCTGTAGAAATTTCTTTTCGGCTTTTCTAACCGGGAAATCGGAACTGCAACGGAATATCTCTGATGAAACCTCTCGTCGGAATCTTTATAAAGACCAATAATGTAGGGCCCTTTTTCTAGTTGGCAATAACCCAGAGACAGAAGGGCAAAGATGGTCGGAAACTCTGAATTACTTAAAATTCAACGATAAAATGCACGAAATAAAATCAAAAATTAACTACGAAACCATAACTCTCCTTCCAATTTGCAGTCCCCACTCGTCTCAACGCGGAAACAATAGATAATTTAAAAATATTTATAGTCCAGGAGGATTGTTCGAAAATTAACGATACAATCGTTACATGTTTTATTTAGAGTGAATCTAAATCACTTAATTGTAGATCTTGGAGCAGAATTTCTAATTTCTGACTTGGCCATTGAATCCTTCTGCGTTTTGGTTATATTTTTGGGTTATTTCGTGTCCAGTGGGTTAACTACATTATGGGATTTGTAGAGAGATTTTTCTTCGTCGGTAAGTACTAAAATTCGGTCATCTATAGGTCATAGGTATAGGAACATTATTCTTATTGCAATTTCCTTGATTCGTAGATGTATATAGAAGTACGTTATTAAGACAGTTTTTATCACTTCCTTAGTAATTTAAAAATCTAAATTTTATCAACTTTTAAAAATACATATAAAAAAATTCAAGGATATTCTAATTGAAACACTTAAGCTACTCCATTCCTGTAAATAATAAGATTAAATTCTCAATTTTATTAAAGTTGATTGTGACGTAGCCCCACCTACAGATATTTTTAAAACAATTTAAAACAACAACAAATATCTTATCACAATAGGAGACTGTTTTTGGAAATAAATGCTATATAATTGTGCTTCAAAAAAATTGTTCTCATTTGATTATATTATTATTAATTAGTAGGACTGTGATTTTAATTAAAATTATATTTTAATGGTTTTGAAATTGTACGGATTTGATGGCAGCGCACCTGTAAGAGCGGTGTTGCTATGTGGAAAAGCTTTGGGATTAAATTTTGAATTTGTGGATGTAAATTTAGCTGAAGGGGAACAATTACAACCAGAATTTCTTAAGGTAAGATATATATTAATTATTTAGTGTATTTTTTTATAAATATTTCCAGTAGAATGAGTTTGACGAATTTTGGTAGATGCTTTTCAATTTTCAAGAACGCTATCTGTCTCTACGGTATTTTTTATGGTTTCCCATGAAAATTTTTTAAAAAGTTTCAGTAAAAATGTTCTATGAATCCCAAAAACTCATTAGATTTCCAAAATTATATATTTGTCCAATGCATTAGAAAGTTATGGCAAAATAACAAATTCCAAAAACAGTCCCTGTTTCTCCCATATTTTTCATAGTTTCCCAGAGGATAATCTTTATAAGTTTTTGTGAAAATGTTCTAAAGATCCGAAAGATATAGATACATTTATTACTTTTCCAAAATGTTGGGTTTGTCAAAAATTCTCCAAGGTTATATGTCAAAATAACGTAAAAAATAACAATTTTCAAAAACACTCGCTGTCTCTCCCGTAATTTTTCATAGTTTCCCAGAGGATAATCTTTATAAGTTTTTGTGAAAATGTTCTAAGGATCCCAAAGATATAGAAACATTTATTACTTTTCCAAAATGTTGTGTTTGTCAAAAGCTGTCCAAGGTTATGTCAAAATAACGTAAAAAATAACAACTTTCAAAAACACTTGCTGTCTCTCCCGTAATTTTTCATAGTTTCCCAGAGAATAATCTTTATAAGTTTTTGTGAAAATGTTCTAAGGATCCCAAAGATATAGAAACATTTATTACTTTTCGAAGATGTTGTGTTTGTCAACAGTTCTCCAAGGTTATGTCAAAATAACGTAAAAAATAACAACTTTCAAAAACACTCGCTGTCTCTCCCGTAATTTTTCATAGTTTCCCAGAGAATAATCTTTATAAGTTTTTGTGAAAATGTTCTAAGGATCCCAAAGATATAGAAACATTTATTACTTTTCGAAAATTTTGTGTTTGTCAAAAGTTCTCCAAGGTTATGTCAAAATAACGTAAAAAATAACAACTTTCAAAAACACTCGCTGTCTCTCCCGTAATTTTTCATAGTTTCCCAGAGGATAATCTTTATAAGTTTTTGTGAAAATGTTCTAAGGATCCCAAAGATATAGAAACATTTATTACTTTTCGAAGATGTTGTGTTTGTCAAAAGTTCTCCAAGGTTATGTCAAAATAACGTAAAAAATAACAACTTTCAAAAACACTCGCTGTCTCTCCCGTAATTTTTCATAGTTTCCCAGAGAATAATCTTTATAAGTTTTTGTGAAAATGTTCTAAGGATCCCAAAGATATAGAAACATTTATTACTTTTCCAAAATGTTGTGTTTGTCAAAATCTGTCTAAGGTTATGTCAAAATAACGTAAAAAATAACAATTTTCAAAAACACTCGCTGTCTCTACCGTAATTTTTCATAGTTTCCCAGAGGATAATCTTTATAAGTTTTTGTGAAAATGTTCTAAGGATCCCAAAGATATAAAAACATTTATTACTTTTCCAAAATGTTGTGTTTGTCAAAAGCTGTCCAAGGTTATGTCAAAATAACGTAAAAAATAACAATTTTCAAAAACACTCGCTGTCTCTCCCGTAATTTTTCATAGTTTCCCAGAGGATAATCTTTATAGGTTTTTGTGAAAATGTTCTAAGGATCGCAAAGATATAGAAACATTTATTACTTTTTGAAGATGTTGTGGTTGTCAAAAGTTCTCTAAGGTTATGTCAAAATAACGTAAAATATAACAATTTTCTAAAACACTCGCTGTCTCTCCCGTAATTTTTTATAGTTTCACAGAGGATAATCTTTATAAGTTTTTGTGAAAATGTTCTAAGGAACCCAAAGATATAGAAACATTTATTACTTCTCCAAAATGTTGTGTTTGTGAAAAGTTCTCCAAGGTTATGTCAAAATAACGTAAAAAATAACAATTTTCAAAAACACTCGCTGTCTCTCCCGTAATTTTTCATAGTTTCCCAGAGGATAATCTTTATAAGTTTTTGTGAAAATGTTCTAAGGATCCCAAAGATATAAAAACATTTATTACTTTTCCAAAATGTTGTGTTTGTCAAAAGCTGTCCAAGGTTATGTCAAAATAACGTAAAAAATAACAATTTTCAAAAACACTCGCTGTCTCTCCCGTAATTTTTCATAGTTTCCCAGAGGATAATCTTTATAAGTTTTTGTGAAAATGTTCTAAGGATCCCAAAGATATAGAAACATTTATTACTTTTCCAAAATGTTTTGTTGTCGAAAGTTCTCCAAGGTTATACCAAAATAACGTACAAAATAACAATACTATAATTCGAAAGTATTTACGACTTTTCTAAATCTTTTCTAATGGATTAATTTATTTTTAGATTAATCCTCAACATACGGTACCAGTTTTAGATGACGATGGATTTATTTTAGCTGATAGTCATGCTATAAATGCTTATTTAGTTGGTAAATACGGTAAAAAAGATGATACTTTATATCCAGAAAATTTACAAAGTAGAGCAATAATAAATCATAGACTACATTTCGATTCGAATATATTATATGTACGAGGAACAGCAATTTTAGTAAGTATAAACTAAATTTCAATATTTCATGTTATTTCAGTTACAATTTCTTTAAATTTTTTTTACGCCCACCTCTACTCGACAAGTCTACTGCATAAGCTGCAATGATAAAGTAGAGTGAGTTAGAGATGGGCAGGAACGGTTCGGTCATAAAAATAATTTAAAAATAACTGCAAATCTACAAAAAAATTTAAATTTTGTTTACTATAACATTATATTTCTAGAAATTAACCAAAAATTAAGGTTTTATAAAAAAATGGGAGTACAAGAAAAAAAAATTGGCATATTGAATAGTTTTTGATAGGTTTTATTTAAATAAAATCTTATCAATGTTAATGAACCTCAGATAACATCAGTTTCATATTTTTATACAAAGGTTATTAAAGTTTAATGAAATTTTGTTTGGTTTAAAAGATAACTTTTAATCATAAATAGTTATCTCGAGAGTTAGTTTCGTATACAAAAAAATGTAAAAATAATTACTATCAGACCAGGCAAACTTGTTTATTTTGAAGTTCTTACCTATTTTTCTGATTAACTTTTTAGTTTTTCTTAGTTTTTTCTTATTTTTTTGCTTATTTACATTTTTTTTGTTTTACATTTTCTTGATTTTTTGGTTTTATTTTGTTTTTTAGGTATTTTCTTGTAAACTGTAATAAATTTACTTAAAAAATTATCACGAGTTTAATGGCGTTCAATTAATTAATAAAAATAACAATTTTTATTTCAGAGGGGAATTTTGCTTGATGGTGAAAAATACATTCCAAAAAGCAAATTATTAGCATTAGAAGAAGCATTTAATATCACCGAAAAATTATTGGAAAATAAATTATTTATAGCTGGAAATAATGTAACTATTGCAGATTTTAGTATTATTACATCAATATCAACTTTTATTCAATTTATTCCAATAACTGAAGTTCGATTTCCGAAACTGTATAATTGGTTTAAAAAAATGGAAGCTTTACCGTATTATGAAGTGAATAAAGTGGGTTTGGATCATTTTTTAGATGCTGTAAAGGAGAAAATACCTAATTAAGATTTGTGTGCTAGTGTTTGTGTAGATTAATTATTTTTTTCTAATTTATTTATATACAAAGTTCATTACTGATACCCTTTTGTTATCAAATGTATTAATATTTTCTTTATTACGATATTCATAAACAAAAAATGTTATCAATGATGTGTTTGTTTGTTTTTTTGTAATTATTTAGGTGTGTTTGTTTAATAAAGATTATTTTTTAATCGAATTTGTGTTGTTTTATTTAAATTTAAATTGGTGCATTAATAACATTTATTTGGCGAGACAATGAAGCTCTGAAAAGCTTTAGACTAATTTGGTAGAGCAACTTTTTGCATTTGATGTACCTGGTGCCCAGAGTGGACCTCATCGCCTGAAGCTTTGTGTTAAATTCATTCAAAATCAGTTAGAAGGAGACGAAACAGCAGATAAGCTGGCATAAAAGGAGCTAAAACTCCATATTTAGGACCAGAACCATCTTGTGGGATCAGCAGTAGCACAGTCTTAAAAAAAGCTAAGGAAAGAAGTGGATAGAGAAAATTCCAAGTAGTAGAACGATCTAGAAAAACACTCCTAGACAATTATAACCAGAAGAGATCTTTCAGCTGTATAAACCTCAGTAAAAGCAACCTTCGTATTCGGGTACTGCCGATTATGAGCACAATTCAAGAAACTAGGATTGGTAGATGAAACAAAGTGCAGAGCCTATGAGGAAGAGGACGAAACTTCACTATTGTCACGCCTGGGGGGTTTTGAGGAATGTGCCTTAATGTTTTGGGATGAGGGGTAGCTTACTGAAGGCACTTCCCACCCAGGTCGTGGTTATCTACCCCCTGGTTAGGTATCCTGCTGAAGGCAGAAAACTAACCAAGGGGAAGATGAGATAAACAACAGGAAACAAACAACAAATATATTAACAACGAAACAAACAATAACAATAAATAATTAAAGTATGAATAACGAATAACTAAATACAAATCTTAGCTAATCTTACCAAATCATCTACATGATGGCATGTCACACTTACTTACGAAAATACGTCAACAGTCACAACGGCCCAGACCCAAGGGTCTGTTTTAGGGACACCCCGAAGAGTGACCCTTACAGACAACCTTGGACTCCGAACTCCTCGAGTACGACCTCAACGACGCTCTTTTATAGCCAATTCTTACGCTACGTGAGAATAAGAATTAAACTATACATATAAGGTCGCTTTGAAATCTAACGTACTGACTTTGGCCTGGATAATTACAATTAAAAATAATACAATAAAATATCAAACAATTTAACTACCCTATTATCGTATGTGACACTATTAAGTAACTCTAGAGTCAAATACCTAGGAACATACGAAATAGAAGAGAAAGATCTACCTAATTTGAAGCCCACTTTCTAAGAAAGATAGGACTAAAGGAGCTACTGAGGAAACACCAGAATTATAGCAAGATAAGGCTGACACAATAGACTTATGGGTGGTATCTATTCCCTTGATTACTGACATACATACATACAGGGTGTAGAGAAAATGAACTAAAGGTTCTCTATTTTATTTATACTTATTATATTTCTTGTAAACTAACAATCTTAGTAGTCATGATATGGATATTCAGGATGATTTTCTACCCTAAAAACGAAATAATATTTAGAACAAATTGTAATAAATAAAAGACATAAACTTACCCCTCAATAATGTCTTTAATATCAGCAAGTCTTCCTGCTTTTCCTCTCTCCAAAGTTGCTAATACACTCATGTCATGTTTGCTTAAGGTAAAATCAAAAATTTCTATATTTTCTCTTTGCCTTTCTGGATGAACACTTTTCGGAATGGTAACAAAACCCAACTGAAGCAAGTATTTTAAAGCAATTTGGGCATTAGTTTTTTTATGTTTTTTAGCGATTTTTTGTATTGTTTCATCAGTGAGAATATGAGCATTCTTTCTGTTTTCGGATATCCCCACATTGAATCTAAAACAAATTGAAATGTTACTGTTTTCCGCTGGTATTGCGAATTTTAACGATTCGAATCCAGGTTTGAATCATCCTACTTCAGGACAATCCAAGTGCTCACACTGCCTAAAAGACATTCGAGCTTTTGGAACTTCACAATATCGAATTTTTAAACCATCCACCGTAAACTCCTGACCTAAGTCACTTCTTCAGTTTACCAAAGATCAAGAATTCACTGTGTGGGCAGCGATTTCAGTTGTCAGAAGAATCCATTGATGCCTTTAAAGACAACCTTCGTAGCTTTGTATCCAAGTGCTCACACTGCCCAAAAGACATTCGAGCTTTTGGAACTTCAAAATATCGAATTTTTAGACCATCCACCGTAAACTCCCGACCTAAGTCCCAACGATTTCTTTAGCTTACCAAAGATCAAGAATTCAATGTGTGAGCAGTGATCCTAGTTGTCAGAAGAAGTCATGGATGCCTTTAAAGACAACCCTCGTAGCTTTGTATTAATTTTCAATATTTACATTACAAATTTTTATCATTAAACTTACGCATTTGATTTTTGTAAGTACTCAGTCAATCCAGGGTTTCCCAATGGACCATAAGCAACCACTGTTAGATTATTTTTGTGGCAAAATTCTCGAAGTTTTTGTTGTTGGAAATAAACATGTGCTTCAATTTGAATGTTTGCTGGTTGAATTCTAGCAATCCTTTGAATCCGTTGAATCTGTGATATGTTGAAGTTTGAAAGTCCGATTGTACGTGCTCTTCCAGCATCGACTTGTTCTTCCATTTTCTATAAACAAAAAAAATTAGGAATTAGAAAAGTTCTAAGGGCTCGACGTTTTAAAGAACTTTTCCTATAACCTTGCGGCACAAACTCTTTGAAGACAATGGTTTTTTGGGCCATGAATGCAATATTTCATGCTCTGATGTATGCTGAAATACTCTTTAGCTTATAGTGTACCAAAATAACCTCCGAAGTAAAAGTGTCTCAAGAGCTCAATTTAGGTGTATAAGCAGCCTGTAAACCAGGGAAGATTTGGTTTTTAATGGATTGTTTCTAATGACTTCTTGTCAGACCTTGAGGACGATGATTATTGTGGGCCACGAAGAAGTTGCAGTGCACTATTTAATGCTCTGATGCTTGATTTCCTGTTAACAGTTTCGAACAACCATTTTAAAGAACTTTTCTTATACCCTTGAGACACAAATCCTTTGAAGACAATGGTTTTTTGGTCATAAAGAAGTTGCAGTGCACTATTTCATGCTCTGGTGTCACAAAATAACCTCCGAAGTAAAAGTGTCCCAAGAGCTCAATTCAGTTGAATAAGAAGCCTAAAAACCAAGGAAGATTTGGTTTTTAATGGATTGTTTCTAATGACTTTTGTCAAGAACTTCTTGTCAGACCTTGAGGACGATTATTATTGTGGTCCACGAAGAAGTTGCAGTGCATTATTTCATGCTCTGGTGTATAGTGAAACACTCTTCAGCTTATAGTGTCACAAAATAACCTCCGAAGTAAAAGAGTCTCAAGAGCTCAATTTAGGTGAGTAAGCAGCCTGAAAACCAGGGAAGATTTGGTTTTTAATGGATTGTTGTTAATGACTTTTGTCAAGAACTTCTTGTCAGACCTTGAGGCACAAACTCTTAGTGGACGATGATTATTGTGGGCCACGAAGAAGTTGCAGTGCATTATTTCATGCTCTGGAGTGTACTGAAACACTTTTCAGCTTATAGTGTCACAAAATAAACTAAAAGAGTCTCAAGAGCTCAATTTAGGTGAATAAGCAGCCTGAAAACCAGGGAAGATTTGGTTTTTATTGGATTGTTTCTAATGACTTTTGTCAGACCTTGAGGCACAAACTCTTAGTGGACGATGATTATTGTGGGCCACGAAGAAGTTGCAGTGCATTATTTTATGCTCTAGTGTCTACTGAAACACTCTTCAGCTTATAGTGTCCAGCTTAAGATTTTTGAACAAATTGTTCTTATCTTCAATATAACAAAGTTCTTTTAAAAACTTTTCGTTAGACCTTGAGGCACTTTGTGAGTGATTGTTTTTGTGGGCCATGGAAAAGTAAAACATTCACAACTAAGTACAACAAAGTATATTATTTTTAAGATAATTTGTAGATAAAAGTAAACTTACTTTCCATACAGAAATGTGATCCGTAGGAAGAGTTACTTCTGTTCCATTTTCAATTTTGGTCCGTATTGGATTTTGAATTAACCATGCATCTACATAATCTAGTTGAAGTTTCTCTAAAGATGTTTTTAGAGCTGTTTCTACATAGTCTTTATACATATCAGTTTGTGCAAGCCTCGTTGTAATAAAAAGATCTTCTCTCTTGATTTTACCTGATGAAATCCAGTTTTTTAAGACTTCTCCAATAAGATGCTCATTTTTGTAAACGGCAGAAGTGTCGATGTGACGATAACCAATCTCAAGAGCTGAATTTAGAGCGTTATTTAGTTCTTCTCTTTCTGTTATCTGTAATGGGAATAATAATAATAATAGGTCTGTTCCAACAGTCTAAAAAACCGTTCTAGAACCATTACGAAACAACTCAGTATATTAAAGGTATTGAGATTTCGTCTAATGCGCAGTTCCCAGACAGTTCTAGAATGGTTCTTTGGTCTGTTGACACAAACCTATACGTCAATAAGAATTTCTGGCATGGCTTAGTTTTAAAATTGGAGGTGAAATAAAGACTTGAATAAATAATAAAAAAAAAGATAATTTGAACCATTAATACTTTCGTTATTAAGAAGTGGAGGACTAGGAAAGTCAATGACAGTAAGAACTAAGGAAGTAGAAGAGAATGTGCTGGAAATAATAGAAGAAAAAACTAAAAATAACGGTTTTTGCTGCATCAGAACTAAAAAACACGGGTAGCTTCTCCGAAATAAAGGAGAGGGTTTACTCACGATCTTAAGGGCGAAAATTTTATAAAAAAGGCGAAGTTTCTACCGTTGAAGAACAGAAAGACATTGTTTTGTATCTAAAAGTAGGAATGAATATACTGGGTGAAATAAAAATGTTACTATATCTACACCTGCTTTGTGGATTACCAAAAAGCATTCCACAAAGTTGTTACAAAAAAAAGATGGCAAATCGGAGCGAAATGTGGTACAAAGAACTTCAAAAGCAGCATGCAAAGTGATCCTATACTATTCTTGTCAATATACGGTGCTTTCGAGCTTTATTATATTTAAAATATATCGTAAATAATTAATTAATCTTAAAATTTTGAAGAACTTACTAGGAAGGTTCCTATACCTAAAACTGGAATTTTGTAATTTCCATTATTTTTATATTCCATTTTTATAGAATTTGTTAATTGTAATCCTATAATAAATAACCATATTCGTATAAACAATTCCATAATGTAACACTTTCTTACAATGTTAAAACTAGAATGAATATTTTAAATGATAAAATTTAGTAAATCGTTGTTTATACAAACAAAACTTGTTTCTTGGGATTAGTAAAAAGATAAAAATTTAAATCAGATACAAATATAATTAAAAATCCATAAAATACATGTTTTGTAAGTAACCAGAATATTATAATAAAATCCGCAGAGGTCAGCAGATTAAAAAGTTGATAGATAAACAAAGTTGCTTTATTTTTACGAAAGACAGTTTTGTACGACAGAAAACGTCGTTTGAAATAAAAAGTAAGAAATAATTTTAATGCTAGGGCTACATGCTTGGCAAGTCCCGACAAGCTTCCACAAACACAACCGTGTAAAGGGAGTGTTTGGCTTGGCTTTTGTGAGCTGGGAAGTGCTTGTTGCCGATCGATCGATGTCAGTGTCGGTTTTTAAATACATATCAAAGAAAGCTTGCGACAAGATCAAGATCAAGGATCAGTTGGTTAACAGGAATGTAGTGTTGGGTGAAAGGACCCTGTTATAGGACTTAGGTCCTTTGTAAGGAATGAATGGAATGGATAAATCTTCGGCGCCGCTCCCACAAACCTCTTCTCACAATACCAATTTGATATTTACTTCCTATGGTGCTCCAGTTATTTGTTGATCCTTAAGCTCCTTAAACGTGCCTAAACTGCCAAAAAACAATTCCGTGGTGGTGTCAATCATGTCCAATATATCTACCGTCAACATAGGAGAGAGGAGTTTCGTCGAGGAGGTCTTCAAGCACTGCGGGCAGGTCTTGTGCCTGCTATTTTTGCCTGTCCTTTACAGATTAGCGCACTCTCAAGCTTGTAAATGGCATTCAAGCGTTTGTGAAGGCTTGGAGTTTGTGGATGCTTTCGGAGACTTGCTAAGCGTGTAAAACTACAATAAGACATTTCAAAGATGGTATCAAACATATCCCTCCAGGTGACAAGGTCCTCCCTGGAGATCGTGTAACTCGTAGACCATCGTCATAATGAAATTCGTGTTCAGTGACCCCAAAAACCTGTCCATAACACATTAGCGCACTCTCAATGGCATTCAAGCGTTTGTGAAGGCTTGGAGTTTGTGGATGCTTGCGCAGACTTGCCAAGCGTGTAAAACTACCATGAGACATACTAAACATATCTTTCCAGGTGACGAGGTCCTCCCTGGAGGTCATGTAACTCGTAGACCATCGTCATAACGAAATTCGTGTTCAGCGACCCGAAAAACCTGTCCGTAACACATTAGCGCACTCTCAAGCTTTTAAATGGCATTCAAATGTTTGTGAATGCTTGCTAAGACTTGCTAAGCGTGTAAAACTACCATAAGACATTCCAAAGATGGTATCAAACATTTTCCTCCAGGTGACAAGGTCCACCCTGGAGATCATGTAAATCGTAGACCATCGTCATAATGAAATTCGTGTTCAGCGACCTCAAAAACCTGTCCGTAACACATTAGCGCACTCTCAAGCTTTTAAATGGCATTCAAATGTTTGTGAATGCTCACTGAGACTTGCTAAGCATGTAAAACTACCATAAGACATTCCAAAGATGGTATCAAACATATCCCTCCAGGTGACGAGATCCTCCCTGGAGATCATGTAACTCGTAGACCATCGTCATAATGAAATTCGTGTTCAGCGACCCCAAAAACCTGTCCATAACACATTAGCGCACTCTCAATGGCATTCAAGCGTTTGTGAAGGCTTGGAGTTTGTGGATGCTTGCGGAGACTTGCCAAGCGTGTAAAACTACCATGAGACATACCAAACATATCTTTCCAGGTGACGAGATCCTCCCTGGAGATCATGTAACTCGTAGACCATCGTCATAATGAAATTCCTGTTCAGCTACCCCAAAAACCCCTCAAGTAATAATAATTGATTAATTTTAAATGAATTTAGCATTAAACTTCAGGCGACTAGATCCACCCTGGGCACCAGTTATATAAGGGTTGGTTGAAAAGTTTTGAAAACGGTGAAAGTGATAAACGAATATGTTCCTTTATTTCCAACTGTGCATCGATGGGTTTTAGAGTTTAAACCACGTAGTAGACGTCCAAATTTAAAGGATATATCAATAAAAATGAACAAAAAAAAATTGTTAATTTTTTAACTTCATTTATTTAAGTACATTTTCAATAGTATTATTGTTACAGGTAGCGAACAAATAGTTCAAATAATTGTTTTGTTCATATACACAGATAATTAGTTTTTTTTATATATATACTAACATTTAATACACAAAATAAATACTTTGACCTGCAAAGTTTCTAAAAAGAGTTTCCTATATTATCTAATAAATATTATTTTTAATTTTATTATCTTTCTAAATTCTCATTTTCATTTTTTTTTACCTTTTTAACCCTAAGATATATATGTTAAAATCAGAAAAAAATAAGGTTCCTACGAACTGCGCCACAATCTTTATACAATATTTAATTAATTAAACCTAGTGTATAATGTAGGCCTTAATTTTAATGTGCACTTTATCAGTCATTGGTTTTCGAGTTTTTTTACCAAAAAATGGATACGATCCGTAAATGATAAATATACCTGAAGGATAAAAAGGTATTAATCTCTATTATTTTACCATTCTATTGTGGGTTAAATTGTAGTTTACGGTTGTAAGTGCGATTTTCTTAAAAAAATGTTTTTCCACAAAAAAATTGAAATACTCAAGTCATAACAAACAAGAAAAAAAAAATAAACAGAATAAAGAATACCACAAAAACTAGCAATGTAGAAAAACCTACAAAATAAACAAAAAATAAAAATACAAACGAAAAAATATGATGAAATCGACAAAAACAGAAAGTAAACATAAAAAAACAATTAAAAGAACAAGAAAAGTTTACATGGTCAATCAAGGGCGCACTCTATCGGTGACTCTCCGAGAGTGTAAACCGCCTTTAAGGAAATCGGTTGCTAGGATGAGAGTTGGGTTTTTTTATGGTTGTTGGACAATTTTAATATACTTTTTGTCTGACACTCTGATTTTTGATGTTTTCCAAGACATTTTGTAACGTTAATAACGTTATTTGTGGCCTGGCCTATTGACTATTAAATTTTTATAATTTTCGGTGTTATTGTGAGTCGACGCGTATACTTTATCAGATTTGAGAAGGGGAATTTTTAGTTCGATCGTAATTTGCGTCGCTATTTGGATTCTTTTCATTTTGTGCTTCGATAGAAATTAGTTCTCCTCACTACTTACACCCTTCTGGTGAGTAAAATTTAACAACAAGTGATTAACTTTTTTCTCGAACTTTGGAGAAACCTTGGATGATTGTAATCGAAATTAAGATTTATTGGGACGGAATTTTGACTGCTATTATTTTAATTCTTAGGGCCTTTGCCAAATAGTGAAGGGTCCTAGGTGAGGGCTTATCGAGCCAATTTTTCCTGTCAAGAGAAATCATCTTGCCAGCGTCACCATAGACCGTTTGTTATCCACTACGGAAGTTTTTTTCAGTTTTTTCCTGTTAAGAGAAACCATCTTGCCAGCGTCACCATAGACCCTTTGTTATCCACTTCGGAAGTTTTTTCCTGTTAAGAGAAACCATCTTGCCAGAGTCACCATAGACCGTTTGTTATCCACTTCGGAAGTTTCCTTCAGTTTCCTGTTAAGAGAAACCATCTTGCCAACGGCACCATTAACCGGTGCTCACCAACTTCCGGAGGTCTCAGTATTCCGTCCAGAAAACTCCACCACATCGAATCCGTAGAAACACCAGAAAAAGATAAGAAAAGAGTTAATTACTTTTACTAATATCTTAAAGTTATTTTCTTTGAATAAACAATTTAACACTGATTTCACTCTTTTATTTGTATGTCTGTACTTGGCGCCCTTTATTATTTGTTTGGGGAGAGTTGAAAAAGAAAGCCAGAAGGAAGCCACGAACCCTGGAGCTAGTCAAGGGCATTTTTATGCTACAATTTTCAGGATTTTTTGAAATTTTCACAAAACACCGTAAACTGCAATCGCACCCTACAGTGTTACACTATTTAAACTATATATTTATATACTCAAAAATAATTTTCATTTTATTACATTGACACAACAAGTATTTATTTATAATCGACATATACATTTTTTATAAAAATAAAACTGACATAGAACAGTACAGTACCTAATTCTCTTCATTGTGATTGCTACAGCCCAGTCAAATTAGACAATAAAACTACCTTGTTTACGAACGATGCGTAGTTCTATTTTTTCATCTGATTCAATAGTAAGAAACTAAAGGTCTGTTCCAACCGACCAAAAAACCGTTCTAGAACCGTTACAAAACAACTCAGTACGTTAAAGGTATTGAAATTTCGTCTAGTGCGCAGTTCTCGGACGATTCTAGAATGGTTCTTTGGACTATTGGAACAAACCTATAATGTACAGCTCATACACTAAATAGTAAATCTATTTTATATTAAAATAGTGGTTAAAATTAGTAAAAGGTACCAAAATTCTGTAAAGGGTTCTTTAAACCGTTGGAAAAAGTCCAATTAGGCCATTGGGTCCATTACAAGTCTTTGACAAGGTTCTTCTAATTCCGTCTACTTCTTGTCATATTTTTACTTTTCCTCATACTTTCTAGAGCCAGCTCTAGAGGTACCAATAAAATTACAGTCTGGAACCGTCTTTGAACAAGTACGAGTACCCAGATGCTTTTTTAATTTCTTAGATGCTAAGAAGATAATGATGATGATAATGAATGAAGAAGATAAAGAAGATAAAGAAGATGATGATGATGATGATGATGATGATGATGATGAAGATAAAGAAGATGATGATGATGAAGATGAAGATGATGAAGATAAAGAAGATGATGATAACGAAGAAGATGATGATGATGAAGATGATGATGAAGAAGAAGAAAAAGAACTTAAAATGATTATTGATAATCAACAATTTGTAATCCTTCAGTTCTGGCCAATTTTGCACCTTTTAACCCATCCCACTCCTCGCATTGTTGAGGTGGCCTTTACCGTTTGGCACAAGTAGTCAATTTTTCTTTAAGGTCTTAAGGAACAATTGGCTTTTATACTTTATTTAATTTATATACTAAAAAAATAGAACTACATGCACAATAATGATATTAACTGGTCTATAAACTAATGGGTGATTTTAATACACTCTAATAAATATAGGCTGCGAATTTACTGATCTAACATTCATAGTAAACTACGGAGACACCGTCAGCAAAATGTTTAAAGGCCTTTTTGGTCAAAAAATACTCATAAATAATTTTCACTACTAGATTTGACACATATTTTTTCGGTAATAACATCATGAAGAGGCTTGTACTAATCAATGGTGTTAATATGTGTATTTATAGGCCTTTGGGTATATTACTTTTAGTTTCGTTTACAAATCGAACAGCATAAATTGACATTACAAGATAAAAAATAATTGATTAAAAAGCAAAATATAAGCACTTTTTCACCTTATTGGACTTTTGTATTGTCCAAAGAAGCCATTTTAACACCTTCATCTTTCTCTGGATCTTCTGTACTGTCTCCAAAGGCTTTTTTACCATGTTGAGCTTCTTCGTAGGCTTTTATAACATCCTGTATGTACTTTTCTTAACTTTTTAGATTATGGTATTTTGTCCACAAGCTTTTCAATGACTTCATCTACTTTCTGAACACCTTCCACTATCTCTAGAGTCTTTTTTAAGATCTTAGCCATCTTCGTAGGCTCTTGTAACATTCTCCAGGTACTTTTTTAAACTTCTTAGACTATTATATTGTGTTCACGAGCTTTTTCAACAAATTCATCTTCTTCTGAACCTCTTGTACTGTCTGCAGAGGATTTATTACGATTTGACCTTCTTTGTAGGCTCTTGTAATACCTATCTATAGGTATTTTTTTTACTTTATCAGATTTTTATATTGTCTCGAGAAGCCTTCCAACACCTTTTTCTTCATGTTGGCCTTTTATACTATCTCCAAAGCCTTTTTTTAACATGTTGAACTTCTTCACAGGCTTTTATAGCATCCCCTATTCCCTTTTTTACTTCTTGAGACTGTGATATTGTGTCCACACTACCTCTACATTCTTCTGGATTTCTTGTATTGTATGCAGAAGGTTTATTACCATTTTGAATTTCTTTGTAGGCTCTTCTAACATATCCAGGTGCTTCTTTACCTTATTAGAAATTTTTATTGACTCCAGAAGCTTTTCCACCAACTTTACTTTTTCTGAACACCTTCCACTATCTCTAGCTAGAGTCTTTTTTGAGATCTTAGCCATCTTCGTAGGCTCTTGTAACATCCTCCAGCTACTTTTTTAAACCTCTTAGACTTTTATATCGTGTCTACGAGCTTTTCCAACGAATTCATCTTCTTCTGGACCTCGTGTACTGTCTGCAGAGGATTTATTACTATTTTGACTTTCTTTGTAGGCTCTTTTAGCAACTTCAGGTACTTTTTCACCTTAGTAGCCTTTTGTATTGTCTCCAGAAGCCTTTTTAACATTTTCAACTTTGTCTGGAACTTTTGTCTTCAAATTTTATAACATTCTTCATGTACATTTTTTAACTTTTTAAGCTGTTGGCTTTTTTGAACATGTTAACTTCTTTGCTGGCTTTTATAGCTTCTTCTAGGCATTTTTTTGCTTCCTTATAATGTTGTATTGTGTCTACAAGCTTTTCCAATGACATCATTCTCTTCTGAACCTCTTGTACTGTCTGCAAAATAATTATTACCATTTTCAGCTTCTTTGTAGCCACTTGTAACATCTCCAGTTATTTTTTTATTTTATGAGACTTTTGTATTATTTCCAGAAACTTTTTCAAAACCTTGATTATCTTTTGAAACTTTTGTAGAGTCTTCTTTGTAGGCTTTTACAGCATCCTTTAAGCACTTTTTTTACTTTCTTGCACTGTTTTATTGTGATCACAAGCTTTTTCAACGCCTTCACCTTCTTCTGGATATCTTATGTTATTTGCATTGGATTGATTACGATTTTGGCCTTCTTTGTAGGCTTATTTACCTTGTTGTTTTATTGTCTCCAGAAGTTTTATCAACACCTTTATCTTCTTGAAGACGTATTGTACTCTCTCAGAGGCTTTTCTAAAATGTTGAACTTCTTCAAAGACTTCCTCTAGGTATTTTTTACGTCCTTAGAATGTTGCGTGGTGTCCATAAGCTTTTCCAAAGACTCTACCTTGTTCTGGATCTCTTGTTTTGTCTGAAGAGGATTGATTGTCATTTTGACCTTCTTTTTAGGTTCTTGTAACATTTCTAGGTGCTTTTTTACTATTTTAGATTTTTCTAGAAACTTTTCCAACGCCTCCAGCTTCTTCTTAACATTTTGTACTATCTCCAGAGTCTTTTTTAATGCCTTAGCCGTCTTAGCCTCTTATAACTTCTCAAAGATCGTTCTGATTTGTTTTGAACTGGTCATGGATACTCCAGGAACACTGAATTTTTCATAAGAAACTAAAAATTCTGATTAAAACGACTAAAATTAGAATACGTATGCGAAGTTGTTACCAACAGGCTCCCAGACAAAGCTAATAATAACCTCAATCAAGTCTCTGATAAACCAGTACACATAAATAATAATTTACGACTTTGTAAAGAAATAAAATAAAAATAAGTGAGTGTATTTCTAGAAAAACAAAGTTACCAAACTACATTTACAATGTTGGCCTCTACTCCAAAGAAAAATCACGCACAAGCTAGCGAAGTCTAACTAAAACCTAACTCAACTATCTTGGGAATCCATTGTTAGCAAAGAGTGGTTATAATCAGCCATAGTAGATATTATAACATATATGAATAATAATAATAAGTTTTGATAATATCAATCACTATGTTATAAAATATTCCTTACCTTTAATTAATTTTAAATTTTAAATATAAATAGTGAATAGGTAAGAATTAACTCAGTGTAATTATTTTCCAATATGATTAATTAAATATGCTACCGGCTATTCCCTTATGTCAAGGTCAGAGTTCAAATATTCAACCAAACTAGATTCAAAATCAGTGAATACACAAATTTGCAATAAAATGACTGTATAACCGCACTATCCTAGACCAACAGTATTTTCTAGGCATGAATTGCATATAAATTTCTAACCTTTCTAATTCAAAATGTGTCAAACTTCAAAGATACCGTTGATAAACCCAAATATGCATCAAATATATAAAATGAAATATTCTGTCTTGAGTTATTAAACAATTTGGATTAAACTGAACAAAAAATGAATAAAAATAATAATAATTTAGTTAAATACATAAAACAGTGAAATAAAAATGTTCATCAAAATTTCAAAAATCAAACACATATAAAACTCTTTATTATAACGAGTGCAAAGTTGTTACCATTTGTGTGAAGCTTCACTCCTCTTCTGGAATCAGGATTCAGTTCTTAGGACAATCTACTTTCTTCCTCCAATACAGCAAAGATTTCAGGAAACTTTATGAAGATCAAATAATCAATTCCTCTTCAAAACCAAGCGATGGATGACTACTATTTTCTCTGGTAAGTGTAATTATGACTTTCTTTCTTGTTAAATATTAATTAAATCTTCTTTAACTCAATTAAAATACAGTTATACCATAAAGTGCTCAGCCCCATAAATTGAAATATCTATTTCTTCATAAAATCATATAAATTTCTCTTACCAATTGCTCTCTCTGGTTACCTTGGGATAATCTTGATACTTTAAACTGTTTTAATACTTTCTATTCTCAATACTTTAAAAAAAAACTCAAAATTTCTACGGAGCAAATTTTTAATACAACTTCTCTTTCAACAACCAGAAAACAAGAGAGATTCTATCTTCTACAAACTTCTTAACTAATTATTTATAATATAAATCTTACTAATCTCCTTTTAACTTTCTTTTAACATCATAATTTTTACAAAAAAAATCTTCATCGAAACTTTTTACATCCTTCCTCTTCAGAAGGTCGAAAACAAGAGAGATTCTATCAGAATCAACAAAAAAAACAAATGACAAATTCAACAAACTTAAATCTATACATCTTTTCCATCTAATCGCCTACTAATTTCTTATTCAAATAAAATTTTTAACAAAATCTAATTCTTGATTCAATATTACAATTTAAAACAATGATCATTCTTTTTTTTATATTCTTATGAAATTTACTAGCACTACAAACTAATAATTTTCTCTTTTTCAGAATATTTCATTTGGCATTTGAACTATTTATAAATTAGAATATGGTTGGTAAATACGTATACTTTAAAAGTAAGTAGAAGTTTTAACATGTAATTTAACTATTTGTGATGTCTTTTTTTTTTATAATTTAATTTTCTCATTTACTTACACCCCTAATTCATTTAAAATTAATGTTTGATTACTAACGTATTGGCAATTTTATAAACTTTTAATTATCTACTTTACCCATTTATCAATTTCATAATTATCAAAACTTTATATAATGTAGATTAATCATTTTTGAATCTTTAAATAAAAATCTTTGAAATGTATTTGTAATTTTTTTTATTATTATTCTATTTTCTTTTTTCTTTTTTTTAGGAATTATGAAGAAGATGATGATAATCAATCCCAATGTTACAAAATTTGCGCTCTGACCCGAAATAAGAAAATCTCCTTTCTCTACTTTCCATTAGATTTTCCTTCTACATTCTTATTTAATATAACATAGTAACTAATATCATCTCAATATAAACTTAGAAAAAAGCACCAAAAAAAGAAAATAAAATATAGAAATGTAGACGTGTATATTTTGATACGTAAATAATTTGCAAAACAACGATGTTCTAGAAAATGGTAACGAAAATTGATATATGTTGTGAATAGGTGAGTGTGAAATTATTTTATTATTCAATATTAGAGGTTCAGAATTATTCAGAAGTTTATACATAAAAGTATCTTCTTGAAACACTGTCTATATAGCTTCAGAAACATTAAAACAAAAGTAGAATATCAAGTAAATAGAGCAAACAGAATCGCAAGGATGCCTGAATGAGGCAATTTGGAGAAACAAAGATATTGGGATAAAAATGAAAGGCAGAATTTACAAAACAGTGATCAGACTGATAATGAAACAAGCAGTAGAAACACAAACTAATACAAACAGTACAGAAAGAATACTAAAAACAGCAGAGATAAAAAATCCTTAGAAGCATTAATGATAAAATACTTTGAGATAGACCTAGAAGTACAGACATGCGACAGAGATGTAAAGTGGAGAAAGAAAAAGAAGTGACAATTATCATATAAGTAAGTAGAATGACAACAAACAGAACAGTAAAGACGGTTAGAGACTGTTTCCTAATAGGGAAAAGATCAGTAGCAAGACTAGGAATACGAAGGAAACAAAACCTATTGGAGGTACAGTAAAAACCCAGGTAGAGTTCTTGTATATATACAAGCAGAAGAACAAGAAGAAGAAGAAGTAGAAGAAGAAGAAGTCAACGAAGAAGATGATAATGATGATGATAAAGAAGAAGAATAAGGAGAAGATGATCATTATGATGATGATGATAATGATGAAGAAGATGATGATGATGAACATGATGATGAAGAAGAAGATAGAGAAGAAGAAAAAAAACTTAAAATGATTGATAATCAACAACTTGTAATCCTTCAGTTGACAGTAAAAGAAGCAATAACAACGAAACTCAACAGACAAAACAAGCTTGGCCAACGCATACACGTTTTTCTGGAGCTCTTGTATTGTCTACAGAGAAGTTATTACCATTTTGACCTTCTTTAAAGACTCTTGTAACATCTCCAGTTGCTTTTTTACTATGTTATACTTATATATATTGTCCACAGAAGCTTTATCAAGACTTTCATCTTCTTATTGATAGTTTGTACTGTCTCCAGAGGCTTTTGGTATCATGTTGAGCTTCTGCAGGCTTTTATAACATCCTCTAGGTACTTTTGTTAACTTCTTATACTGTTGTATTGTATTCACAAGCTTTTCCAATGACTAAACCTTCTTCTGGATCTTTTGTACTGTCTGTAGAGGATTTATTACTATTTTGACCTTCTTTGTATTCTCTTGTAACATCACTAGGTATTCTTTTATCAACAACACCTTTATATTGTTGTCGACTTTTGTACTGTG
Source organism: Altica lythri (assembly GCA_964028335.1). Lineage (NCBI taxonomy): Eukaryota > Metazoa > Arthropoda > Insecta > Coleoptera > Chrysomelidae > Altica > Altica lythri. The sequence goes on from OZ034809.1 coordinate 8,121,998, forward strand.
TCCAGAGGTTCTTCGCAGGCTTTTATAGTATCCTCTAGGCACTTTTTTCCTTCTTTAGACTATGGTATTGTGTCCACACCACCTCCACCTTCTTCTGGATCTCTTGTATTGTCTGCAGAGGATTGGTGGCCACTTTGACCTTCTTCGTAGGCTCTTCTAACATACCCAGGTGCTTTGTTACCTTGTTAGATTTTTTTATTAACTCCAGAAGCTTTTCCACCACCTTTATTTTTTTCTAAATACTTTGCACTATCTCTAGAGTCTTTTTTAGGATCTTGTAACATCTTTCAGGTATTTTTTTTAACTTTTATATTGTATTCACGAGCTTTTTCAACAAATTCACCTTCTTCTGAACCTCTTTTACTGTCTGCAGAGGATTTATTATTATTTTGACATTCTTTGTAGGCTCTTGTAATACCTCGTATTTTTCTCGAGAACACATTTTTCTTCTTGTCGGCCTTATATACTATCTCCAGAGGCTTTTTAACATGTTCAACTTTTTCGCAGGCTTTTTTTACTCCTTTAGACTGTGGTATTGTGTCCACATCACCTCCACATTCTTCTGGATCTCTTGCATTGTCTGCAGAGGATTGGTGGCCACTTTGACCTTCTTCGTAGGCTCTTCTAACATACCCAGGTGCTTTGTTACCTTGTTAGATTTTTTTATTAACTCCAGAAGCTTTTCCACCACCTTTATTTTTTTCTAAATACTTTGCACTATCTCTAGAGTCTTTTTTAGGATCTTGTAACATCTTTCAGGTATTTTTTTTAACTTTTATATTGTATTCACGAGCTTTTTCAACAAATTCACCTTCTTCTGAACCTCTTTTACTGTCTGCAGAGGATTTATTATTATTTTGACATTCTTTGTAGGCTCTTGTAATACCTCTAGGTATTTTTCTCGAGAACACATTTTTCTTCTTGTCGGCCTTATATACTATCTCCAGAGGCTTTTTTAACATGTTCAACTTTTTCGCAGGCTTTTTTTTACTTCTTTAGACTATGGTATTGTGTCCACACCACCTCCACCTTCTTCTGGATCTCTTGTATTGTCTGCAGAGGATTGGTGGCCACTTTGACCTTCTTCTTAGGCTCTTCTAACATACCCAGGTGCTTTGTTACCTTGTTAGATTTTTTTATTAACTCCAGAAGCTTTTCCACCACCTTTATTTTTTTCTAAATACTTTGCACTATCTCTAGAGTCTTTTTTAGGATCTTGTAACATCTTTCAGGTATTTTTTTTAACTTTTATATTGTATTCACGAGCTTTTTCAACAAATTCACCTTCTTCTGAACCTCTTTTACTGTCTGCAGAGGATTTATTATTATTTTGACATTCTTTGTAGGCTCTTGTAATACCTCGTATTTTTCTCGAGAACACATTTTTCTTCTTGTCGGCCTTATATACTATCTCCAGAGGCTTTTTAACATGTTCAACTTTTTCGCAGGCTTTTTTTACTCCTTTAGACTGTGGTATTGTGTCCACATCACCTCCACATTCTTCTGGATTTCTTGTATTGTCTGCAGAAGGTTTATTACCATTTTGAACTTCTTTGTAGGGTCTTCTAACATATCCAGGTGCTTCTTTAACTTATTAAACTTTTTTATTAAATCCAGAAGCTTTTCCAACACCTCTACTTTTTACTGAACACCTTGCACTATCTCTTAGAGTCTTTTTTAAAATCTTATCCTTCTTCGTAGGTTCTTGTAACATCCACCAGCTACTTTTTTTAACTTCTTAGACTATTATATTGTGTCCACAAGCTTTTCCAACGAATTCACTTTCTTCTGAACCTCTTGTACTGTCTGCAGAGAATTTATTAATATTTTGACGTTCTTTGTAGACACTTGTAATATCTTTAGGTATTTTTCTCGAGAAGCCTTTTCAACACATTTTTCTTCTTTTCGGCCTTTTATGCTATCTCCAGAGGCTTCTTAATATGTTGAACTTCTTCGCAGGCTTTTATAGCATCCTCTATGCATTTTTTTTTCCTTTTTTAGACTGTGGTATTGTGCCCACACCGCCTCCACATTCTTCTGGATTTCTTGTATTGTCTGCGGATGGTTTATTACCCTTTTGAACTTCTTTGTAGGCTCTTCTAACATATCCAGGTGCATCTGACCTTTTTAGACTTTTTATTCACTCTAGAATCTTTACCAACACCTTTAATTTTTTCTGAACACCTCTAGAGTCTTAGCCTTCTTCGTAGGCTCTTGTAACATCCTCCAGGTACTTTTTTTAACTTAATTTTTTAACTATATTGTGTTCACGAGCTTTTCCTACGAATTCACCTTCTTCTGAACCTCTTGTACTGTCTGCAGAGGATTTATTACCATTTTGGCCTTCTTTGTAGGTTCTTGTAATATCTCCAGGTATTTTTTTTTTATTTTATCAAACCTTTGTATTGTATCGAGAAGCCTTTTCAACACTTTTATCTCATTCTCGTTCTTTCTTACTGTCTCCAGAGGCTTTTTTAACTTTTTCACAGACTTTTATAGCATCCTCTCCTAATTGGGTCAATCATTCATGAATTTAGAGCAGAATCCACGCACCAGGGAGGAATTCCATATCAGTAAAAAAAAACGCTCGACTAAAAATCGGAAGTGGAGGCTAGGCCTAAACGATTTTTAAATAGAAATGATTACAAATCAATTTTAACAATCGTACTTCGCCTCCAATTTTTTACACAACATAAAGACTGACACCTATTAAAAAAAATAGAGGGACTTAATTTACCTATGGCTCCACCTATCATTTTATTGGATAGCTGATGTATTAAATAGTGTATGAAACGAAAACGATGATTAGCTTAATGTGTGTTTAAGCACACTTCTTATTAATAACAATGCCAATCGAGCTCAAAATTGCTTTGTAAAATCACGAAATGCTGATGAGGAACTTTTGATCACGATAATTTGGTTAATTTATTCATGCAGTGTCAGCGGAATCCACCGGGGATAATTTTTTATTAGATCTGTCCTTTAATAAAATCTTGTTTCTATTTTTGATTTATATGTATATCTACAAATATTTCTAGTAGTGAAAAAAATTATATATAAAATATGATAGAGTAGCCTTTGAAACTTCTCGATTGTATTTCCTCGTAACACACACACAGCATCCCAAAATCTGACTATATGTAAAAAACGTATTACTATGTGATTATTATTTTATTTTACAGGATATTTTTCTCAAAATTTAACCATCATGATATAATAAAATCTGCAAAATAAATGTTGGTAATATGGTATGATAGATAGTATTAAAAACGACTCACAACAAATAATTTGGTCCCAAAATCTAACTAAATTTCCCTTCTAAGGCTGCTGATTTTGGAAAGTTTTCATTATTATTAATAATTTTATTGCTGGTTTTGTTTCTAGATTTTATAAGGTAATAGACCATCGGATTTCAATAGGAATCCAGGTAGTAAAAGATAAAATCAAGGAGAGTAAAATAAGTGAAAATCGTGGCCACGTCTCCGTGAAAATTGAATTTTTATTTGCAAAGAAAATAATATTTACCCTTGGTTTGCAGATTCCTTAACATGAAAATTAATGGCATAAGGGAGAAAATCCCGGACAATAGCCTGTAAGCTTTACATGTTTTGGTAAAAATTATAGCTTAAGGGTTCCAGTAGCCCTTATGCCAAAATTTTTATACCTATTCAAGAAATGGCATAAAAGAGAAAATCATCAAACAAACATTTTTTTTTAAAGAAAATTCGATTTCCCTGAAAACGCGACCAGGTCAAGCTCTGTGATACTTTTTTTCTGCTTATCTCAACGGACTTTACCAGTATACAAAAAGGCATAAAAGAGAAAATCGTAGTTGTACTTCGTATTGAAATCCGACGATCTATAACTGTATTTTATTAAAAAAAAAACAGGTACGCTCTCACAGCAAAATTTAGCGTCGAGAATATTCGAGTCTATTTTTCTAAAATTAAATTTTGCATCGTATATAGACAAGAATAGTAGGATGACTTTCCATAAAACTGATTCCATGCCACCGAAGCTCTCGGTCTGCATCGTTGTTGCTAACCAGCATATTGCCAACCTAAAATTTCTAAAATCGGCAGATTGTAACACAAAAAAAATTTGAAAAGAGGTTGACCTTAAAGGCCATCCTTGCAACTTCCCGCTAGTTTTAACCGCAAAGCTATAGTAACGTGACGTATTTTGACTTTTTTGAAATGTTTAAAAAGCCATAACTTTTTAACGCGTTATTCGATTTTGATGTTCAAGATGGCATTTGACGCAGTTTTTTGAGACCTAAAAACGTTACTGAGAGTGCAAAATCGGTTAGTCAAAAAATCTCTGAGTTATTGAAAAAAAACACTTTTTTTGAAATTTTTCGACAACGATATCTCACGAACGAATCAACCGATTTTAATTTGCAAAACGGCATTCGACGTGGCTTTTTAAGCTTGAAAGCTGATTAGGTTATGAAATTGATCGATGTAATAGCCAAAAAGATATGCCCAAAAAACATCATTTTTACCAATTGTTTTTTTCGGTTATTTTGAAATTTCTCGAAATCTACCGGCTCGAATCGGTTCAAACTGAACAGGGAATCTAAGTTAGATGGAACTCTTTGGAATGCTTTTTATTTCATTCCGATCGGTCAAGCCGTTCAAAAGTTATAAGAGGTTTACATACATCCACACACACACACACACACACATCCACACGTACATACAGACACCCTCGTAAAAATAGTCAGGGGAGGTTCCTAATACCTCAAAACGTTGAGATCCTATGAAAACTCGATTTTCGAAAAACGGGGTGAAACCAATAACTTTTTTTTAGCGGGAAGTTAAAAATGGAAAAGTAGATTAAAAAAAATTGCGGCAAATTTAATTTTATTTAATAGAAAAAGTTGAGTTTGAATTAAGTTACAAAAAAATTATGAAGGAAAATTATAAAGATATATCGGTAGATTACTTCGTAAATCTGTAGATCTACCGAAAAATCGGTAAAGCTGGCATCGCTGCTCACCAATTCTCACAAAACTCTACAAAAATCGTCGGTAAACCGGAGCGACGATCAAAGGAGGCGTGCAGAGTGATCCTACTATTCTTGTCTATACAGGGTGATATTACCTTCTTTTCTAAATGCTTTAAATTCATACAAATATAAACCACCAAAAATATCTTTAATACTACAAAGATTGATTCCTGTATAAATGTGATAATTAAAAAAACTAAAATACGTATTAAAAAAACGAAAATATAATAATATATTATTGTATTTATTCTCTCTCCACTTACTTGGTAAGAAATAAAGTGTAGATATTTCGCATGCAGTGTTACTCCAGTCAACGTGAAAAATTAAAATAAAGGTCCTAAAAATATGAGCGATAGCTCATTGGATTCGGAATCACATCTAGAAAAATATTTTTGAAGGAAAAGTGTGCAGGCAAAAAATTGCAATTGTTATTAACAAAATAAGATGAAAAAAACAGATGTTTATGTTTTTCTTAATAACTCGAAAAATATTAATATTTAAGCAATTTTGAAAAAAGCTCGTTAAAGAGGAGGAAATTTCCGAAAAAAAAGTCCGTCTTCCCGGAACTCTATCTCCATTATTTATAATTTTAATTTGACGTTGAAAATGGGGCTTTGCGCTTTGAGCGGCTTTTACGCCAGGCGCGCGCTACCGCTAAACGGTGTTTATCAGATAAAATATTTTTTTTATGACATAAAATGTTATTTTAAAAATTTGAAAAAATTCCAGTATTTTCCTAATACTTGAAAGAATCTAAATCAGTTGGAAAAAACATTTTATCACTGTTTTTCAAAAAGTTATTCAATTGTTAACTAACAAATTTTTTCCTAGTCTCTGTTGACATAAACAATGGGATAAAAGGTATAAATAATTGGTCTAAAAATTTGAAACTTCGTGGAGCCCTTTTCATATGTATACTTTACAAGGTCCTGCGACAAATCTTCATAAAAGTTTATTAATTTGTTAATAATACTTTCTAATATCATACGTCACGTTAACTGTGGCGCCAAATAACTTGCCAATTAAAAAAATGATATATCTTTTAAACTATTGGAGATATGATAAAGGATATTTAGGAGTTTTTTATAGAAAATAAGTTTTTCTTTCAAATAATTCTAAGACCAAATTCGTATTTATTGTTTATTAGATACTACATGCATTTATTTGGAAAAATTCTGTATTTTTTTTTTACTTTTTCCCAATATTTTGCAATAGTTATGAAAAATCATAATTAACAAATTAATAAACTTTTATAAACATTTACCACAGAATCTTGTAAAGTATACATATGAAAAGGGCTCCACAAAGTTTCAAATTTTTAGGCCAATTATTTATACCTTTTATCCCATTGTTTATGTCAACAGATATTAGGAAAAAATTTTTTAGTTAACAATTGAATAACTTTTTCAAAAACAGTGATAAAATGTTTTTTCCAACTAATTTAGATTCTTTCAAGTGTTAGGAAAATACTGGAATTTTTTCAAATTTTTAAAATAACATTTTATGTCATAAAAAAAATATTTTATCTGTTTACCGTTTAGCGGTAGCGCGCGTATGCCGTAAAAGCCGCTCAAAGCCCCATTTTCAACGTCAAATTAAAATTATAAATAATGGAGATAGAGTTCCGGGAGGACGGACTTTTTTTTCGGCAATTTCCTCCTCTTTAACGAGCTTTTTTCAAAATTGCTTAAATATTAATATTTTTCGAGTTATTAACAAAAACATAAACATCTCTTATTTTGTTAATAACAATTGCAATTTTTTGCCTGCACACTTTTCCTTTAAAAACATTTTTCTAGAGGTGGTTCCGAATCCAATGAGCTATCGCTCATATTTTTAGGACCTTTTTTTTAATTTTTCACGTTTTTGAAGATGTTGACTAGAGTATGTTTATTGGAGCACAGTGGCATTGTGATCTCAGTGTTTTTTTGTCAGAGTAGAAGTACAGTCGTTCATCGTTTCGGTATTATTTTCGCGTATGTTACGATTACGCGATAATTGTGGGAATGACAGATGTTGCGGGTGGATTAAAGATTGTTTTTGAAAATTAAAACAAAATTAAATTCTTTTTGAAGGACTTTGAATACCTTTCGAACTAAAACAAACTCTATTGACAAATCTTCTGTAGTAAAAAAATGGACTGCTTTTTACAAACCAATACTATTTGTTGTTTTTTGAGGTTAGGCTTCTTTTGGTGCGTCACGAAAAAGCGACAGAAAATTTGCTAGTATATAATTTGTTTTTTTTGCTTTTGTGATACTCAAAGTTACAAATTAGATTCTCATTTGTTTTATTAATTATGCTATTTTTTTTTATTATTGTAACGAAACTACGCCACTGGGTGAATGTTAAGTCTATCTGGAACTCTCTAGAATCTAGAATGATCGAGAAATGGCTCTGCGGGCGAATGTTCTGGTATCAAAAAGAATAAAGGACCCTTTTCTCGAACTCTCTGGTTCCCGAACGTGAGATGGCGTCGCAGTATATATAAATCGGACTCGAAGGCAGACAGTCAGTATTCAGTATAGCGCGAATATTTAAACTTCCAAATAGTGCAAATAAATAAAGTATAGATAAATTATTGTGAATTTAGTGTTTAGCAGTGAAAATGCATCAGATCCATGACATCGCCCGGAAGAACATTCAGATTGCTAGCGATCGCATGAAAAATCAATATAATGTCAGGTCAAATAACAGGATATTTGAAACAGGAGACCTTGTATGGCTTCACAACCCACAGCGACGCAAAGGTTTATGTCCCAAGCTGCAGAGACAATGGGAAGGCCCGTATGAGATTAAGAAAAGGATAAACGACGTAATTTATCGAATTCAAAAACTGCCTAGAGGAAAGCCGAAATTGGTCCACATAAATCGACTTTCACCTTACGAAGGCCGTAATAATGTCGAGGAAGCTAGGGCTGTTTCGCAGGAAGCAAGCATCGAAGAGAATCGGCCCGACTTTGACAGATTCATTACCAATTACACCAACCGAAAGAAAATTAGGTTTGGCGTTACTGCAGAAGTTCGGCAAGACATCTTCAAAGTTCCTAGAAACGTGTCGATCGCTCACTGTGTGTCTCGAGATCTTAGTATGGAAAGAGGCATTGCGTCTGTCTTCAAGAAGAAATTTGGACGTGTAGATGAACTGCTCGACCAACAACCACGGGTAGGCAAAGTATTGCGATTAGAAGATGGCCGCAGGTCCATACTTTATCTGGTGACGAAAAGGGCGTCCAATGAAAAACTGGCCTACAGGGACATTTGGCACGCATTGAGTAACTTGAAGGAAATTATGAGTCATTACGGAATCAGGGAGTTGGCGATACCAAAGATCGGCAATGGTTCGGAACAAATTGACTGGAAGGTTGTAAGGAGCATGATCGAGGTAATTTTCTATGGTTCCGGAGTGTCAGTAACAGTTTGCTGTTACCAACCGAAAGAAGTAGACCTACAGAAGAGCGTAGACTGTTATTTCTTTGGTAAAGGATTCTGTCGGGCTGGGTCCAACTGTCGTTTCCGTCATACACCTGGGAAGCACTGAAAAGTATCTGATCGGGACGATCAGAGTTAAGGAGAGGGCAGTGTAACGAAACTACGCCACTGGGTGAATGTTAAGTCTATCCGGAACTCTCTAGAATCTAGAATGATCGAGAGATGGCTCTGCGGGCGAATGTTCTGGTATCAAAAAGAATAAAGGACCCTTTTCTCGAACTCTCTGGTTCCCGAACGTGAGATGGCGTCGCAGTATATATAAATCGTACTCGAAGGCAGACAGTCAGTATTCAGTATAGCGCGAATATTTAAACTTCCGAATAGTGCAAATAAATAAAGTATAGATAAATTATTGTGAATTTAGTGTTTAGCAGTGTTATAGTTATTCGTTAGGAATAAATCGACTTAAAAATAAATCGAACCTGTGTTTTAATTTGATAAAAACGTTACAATTGGTGTCAGAAGTAGGATGGTCGAAAGGATGAATCGAACGATGGGAAAACATCTATCTAAAGTGGTATCGGAGCACCAGAAAGATTGGGACCAATACCTACCCATGTTCCTGATGGCGTACCGATCAGCAGTTAATGAAACCACCGGCCAGACACCTGCCTGTCTCATGCTTGGACGTGAATTACGCCTACCATGCGACCTTGAATTTGGCAGCAAACCTTCAGAAGAGGGCGTCGCTGGTGAAGGCTACGCAGACCAACTTAAGCTGAAAATGCATCAGATCCATAATATCGCCCGGAAGAACATTCAGATTGCTAGCGATCGCATGAAAAATCAATATATTGTCAGGTCAAATAACAGGATATTTGAAACAGGAGACCTTGTATGGCTTCACAACCCACACCGACGCAAAGGTTTATGTCCCAAGCTGCAGAGACAATGGTATGAGATTAAGAAAAGGATAAACGACGTAATTTATCGAATTCAAAAACTGCCTAGAGGAAAGCCGAAAGTGGTCCACATAAATCGACTTTCACCTTACGAAGGCTCTAATAATGTCGAGGAAGCTAGGGCTGTTTCGCAGGAAGCAAGCATCGAAGAGAATCGGCCCGACTTTGACAGATTCATTACCAATTACACCAACCGAAAGAAAATTAGGTTTGGCGTTACTGCAGAAGTTCGGCAAGACATCTTCAAAGTTCCTAGAAACGTGTCGATCGCTCACTGTGTGTCTCGAGATCTTAGTATGGAAAGAGGCATTGCGTCTGTCTTCAAGAAGAAATTTGGACGTGTAGATGAACTGCTCGACCAACAACTACGGGTAGGCAAAGTATTGCGATTAGAAGATGGCCGCAGGTCCATACTTTATCTGGCGACGAAAAGGGCGTCCAATGAAAAACTGGCCTACAGGGACATTTGGCACGCATTGAGTAACTTGAAGAAAATTATGAGTCATTACGGAATCAGGGAGTTGGCGATACCAAAGATCGGCAATGGTTCGGAACAAATTGACTGGAAGGTTGTAAGGAGCATGATCGAGGTAATTTTCTATGGTTCCGGAGTGTCAGTAACAGTTTGCTGTTACCAACCGAAAGAAGTAGACCTACAGAAGAGCGTAGACTGTTATTTCTTTGGTAAAGGATTCTGTCGGGTTGGGTCCAACTGTCGTTTCCGTCATACACCTGGGAAGCACTGGAAAGTATCTGATGAACTTTCTTAAAACTTAAAACAGAGAGTTGCGGTTTTCTTCAGGTAATAGATAATCTTAATAAAATCACAAATCTTTTTGAATTTTGCAAATATCTCAATAAACAACCGAGATTAAGATAACAAGTTATTTAGATCCAGGTACATGATAGTAGACCTAAATCTCGTTCAGAATGATAAAACGACGCAGAAGCTTCTGTTTATCTTTATCAAACTTAAAAAAACAATTTCGAATGTATTTTTGTTCCATTATTAGCGATTACAACACCCAACTTGCCACTACTTCCGTAAATAGAAAATACCGCCCACACTACCGAAAAGCTTCTACTAAATCACTGTTTTATTAAAATAAGATCCTCTATTTTGCTACAATTACTGGTGTTCAAACAGTTTTCTGACGTCTTTCACGTAGGTAGATCAACTTTTAAGACTTATACGACCACGTTTAGATTAAAGTTGAACATCTCAGGGAATTATTGTTGAAATTTTGCCAACGAAAGTTGAATAAAGTTTGAATCGATTATTAAAATAACACGTGTGTGTACTTATGTGCGCACGTAAGAAGTGACAGTTCTTTGGCGTAACAAGATAAGAATCTTTATTCAAATAAATAATACAAACCGTCAACAAAACCTTTTATTAATTCTTCACTATTTATTTCCATTTATGATATTTTACTCTTGTTGTATCAATTCTGCGGAGAAACTGTCCTTTAGAGTAAAATTGTCATTAAAAAAATAGATAAATATTTGAAGTACATATAAAATTTTTGATGTAAATAATAAAAAAACTTAATGCTTTACCATTTATTCTTCTACTTCTACTTCTACTGTGGTTGTAAGTATTCTGCACTGTATCTCAGTTGTTTATTGAGATATTTGCAAAATTTAAAAAGATTTGTGATTTTATTAAGATTATCTATTATTTAAAGAAAACCGCAACTCGCTGTCTTAATTTTTAAAAAAGTTGATCGTGTATTGTTTTTTTAGAAAAATCACTGTATCTCGGTTGTTTATTCAGATATTTGCAAAATATAAAAAGATTTGTGATATTATTAAAATTATCTATTATCTAAAGAAAACCGCAACTCGTTGTCTTAATTTTTAAAAAAGTTGATCGTGTTTTGTTTTTTTGAGCTAAATCACTGTATCTCGGTTGTTTATTGATATATTTGCAAAATTCAAAAAGATTTGTGATTTGATTAAGATTCTCTATTATCTGAAAAAAACCGCAACTCGCTGTCTTAATTTTTAAAAAAGTTGATCGTGTTTTGTTTTTTGAGAAAAATTGCTATATCTCAGTTGTTTATGGAGATATTTGCAAAATTCAAAAAGATTTGTGATTTTATTAAGATTATCTTTTATCTGAAAAAAACACAAATCGCTATCTTACTTTTTAAAAAAATTTATTGTCTGTTGTTTTTTGAGAAAAATTGCTGTATCTCACTTGTTGCTATCTCAAATAGGGAAATAGCGGTGGTTGCTTTTCTTGATATAGAAGGAGCTTTCGACAACACTAGTACTCGCTCTATTGTGTCAAAGCTGGTATCAAGGAATGTGGAAAACACTGTGGTGAGGTGGATAGGCAACATGCTCGAATCGAAAGTAGGAGAGCGCAAGCATCTCTGTGTGGAACGGTAAAGGAGGTCAAGGCACAAAGAGGGTGTCCACAGGGTGGCGTCCTGTCACCGAATCTGTGGAATCTAGTGGTTGATGACCTTCTTTCTGAGCTCAATGCACAGGGAATGTACGCTCAAGGATATGCTGACGACATTGTTGTCCTAATAAGAGGAAAATTTATGAACACATGCCTAGAACTCATGCAGAGGGCATTGTTCATAGTGGAAAGGTGGTGTAACCAGGAGGGTCTGAGGGTCAATCCAATGAAGACTGTAATGGTACCATTTACAAGGAAGAGAAATGTTGATATCGCTAGGGTACCAACTCTCTTCGGTAACCAGATCCAGGTTAAGAGAGAGTTCAAGTACCTAGGAATAAGACCAGACGATAAGCTCACCTGGAACAGCCATTTGGCACATATAACGCAACGCTCTCAGACCACACTTATGATGATGAGACCGTTGGGAAGACATGGGGTCTGTGCCCACAAATGACTAACTGGCTATACACTAGGGTTGCAAGACCGATGATGGTGTATGGCTCGATAGTCTGGTGGACCAAGGTGATGCAAACTACCGCTGTAAAGAGACTACAAAAGATCCAGCGAGTAGCGTGTCTTGGCATCACAGGAGCCATGAGAGGTACTCCAACTGCAACCCTGGAAGTAGTGCTAAACCTCCCACCTCTCGACATTATTGTGAAAGGGGAGGCAAGGATGGCAGCCTACAGAATGGGTTGCAGTGGTAACTGGAAGTATAACGCCGCTAGTGGGCATACAAGGATTGTGGACACTGTACAGATGGACACCTTGGAAATGCTACCAGACAGGATGGTGAAGATCACAGATCTAGAAAAGCCATACAATGTCAATATTATTGACAGGGCTGCCAGGGAGAAAGGTGAACCTGAATATATGAAAAGGGGGATCACTTGGTATACGGATGGCTCGAAGAAGCCAACAGGCACTGGGGCGGGAATATATGGAGTCAGACCCAAGGCGAAGTTTTGCGTAAGCCTGGGTAAGCTGGCTACTGTTTTCCAGGCTGAAGTTGTTGCCCTATCAAAATGTGTGCAAGAGTGTGTTTGGAGCGTGGTATGACAGACCACACCATATACATAAACTCGGATAGTAGAGCAGCGCTAATGGCACTTGACAGTTTTGACTTTACCTCTAAAGCAGCATGGGACTGTCATCAGGCCATGAAAACCCTGGGAGAGTACAACAAGGTTATCCTTAGTTGGGTTCCGGGGCACAAAGGTATCGCTGGCAATGAGGGAGCAGACAAGTGGGCAAACAAAGGAGCTGAAAGCCCACTCATTGGCCCAGAGCCGACGTGTGGTATTGCTTACAACACAGCACGAAGAGCTGTTCGCCAGTGGATGGGCATAGAACATCGAAAGAGCTGGGAAAGAACAGAAGGTAAAATACAGTCAAAGAGAATGCTGCAGACACCTACTGGTGCTATAGCGGCAGATGCCCTTGGGCTGAGGAGGAAGACCCTGCGGAAAGTGGTTGGCTTCATCAGCGGCCACTGGGTATTTCGCGGACACCTACATAAGATGGGAATTCAAGTTGAAAACCTCCTATGTAGAAAATGCGGTGAGGAGGAGGAAACAGCCTTCCACGTGATATTCATGTGCCCAGCCCTGCAAGGTCTGCGTGTGAGATCCCTTGGCCTACCGACTGGAGATCAAAGGGAAGAACGGGCAACCATAGTCAAAAGAATCTCTTGGTTCATTAAGAACCTGGGATTTGACGAAGAATGAGGATCTGTGAATGAGGGTGCACAATAAGCTGTACTAGCTGCGATGCAATGCCATGGACTACCTCTAAGCCTGGCCCTCTTTAAAAAAAAAAAAATCTCACTTGTTTGTTGAGATATTTGCAAAATTTAAAAAGATTTGTGATTTGATTAAGATTGTCTATTATCTGAAAAAAAACCGCAACTCGCTATCTTAATTTTTAAAAAAGTTGATTGTGTTTTGTTTTTTGAGAACACTTGCTATATCTCAGTTGTTTATAGAGATATTTGCAAAATTCAAAAAGATTTGTAATTTGGAATAATATTTTGACAGTCTTTCGACAAATTAATGATATTTAAACCAGAAAATTCTTTTTTTATTACCAAACCACAAAACTGTAGTATCAGAGTTATTGTTAGAGGTTTATGTTTGCTTCGCAGAAGATTCGTATTGTGACTTATAAAGCTCTAATTGGATTCCTAACGCGATTTCTACCTTTTGAGTGGTCTGGAAACGGATTTTATATAAGAATAGCTTTTCTTAAGATTAAAATCAGGAAAGTGACGTTAATGTCTGATTTGAAACATCAATCAATAGTGATAGTAAAATTTTGATTAAAAATATTCTGTTATAAGTAAAATTACTGATTGTACTCTAACAAGAGATAAGACACATTAATATTGTTAACATTGATATTTACCTACAGGGGGTTTAAAATATTAACTTTACTTTACAAACAAGTCTTTCAAAGTTGAGCATATTGAAGAATCGCAGACTCCAGTAGATGACGATTCATCATCTCCTTTTCCGTACCATTTTCCTTTATTCTTACCTACAGTTTTAGTTGGGGAAATATTTGGAGGAGTTGAAGGATCTGATGGAGATGATTTGCGTAAGAAAACTTCAATTGCACTACCAAGTGCTTGGGGATCCACAATGGAACCACTGCGTTCATCCCAGATTACTTTATGTGGTTCCTTTTCTATAACTTTTTTTTCTTTCATAGATTTATCTTCTTCAGTCTTATTGACTACTGGTTGATGTCTCTTGACAAACCAGTTGGAAGGAGTCGGTTTAGGCTCGTCGGATGATTCATTTTCCAGTAAGGACACATCAAAACTATTAGACCTAGAGCTTTTTAACTGTTTTCTTTTCTGTTCAGCTTGCACTTCTTCTTTTTCATTCTTAATTTCATTGATTTCCGTAGCAGATGTAGATAATGAAGTTAATATAGAGATAAGATCGGTGTTAGAGCATACAATTCCTGCAATCTGATTTTGCTTTTGCATTGTATTTTGTGTCATAGGTAGTTCAGAAGCTCGCCTTGTGGAGCTACTGGGAATTGGAGTTAGAGTTGTACCAGTAAACTCTGAAAATCGTCATGAAGAGTTGGTATAACGTTGAATGTTACCAGAATCATCCAAAGGTTGCACTTCACAGACTTTTTCACTACTGCTTCCCCACATCTTCATTCTCACTTTTCTTGCCTGAACTATGTCATCCATTATATCCAACTGGAGATTATGCATGCTTTCTCTACTACATTCTGTAGATGGTGGACAAGCTATAGATTCACGTCTGTTAGGTAATATCCTGTTGGGAAATGGTGCTGCTATTGATTCCCTTCGATTCCTACCAAATAATGTAGTAGGTACTTTAGAGATGGTCACCACTGAGTGCCTTCTTCCACTTGATGCTTGAGGTGCAGTAGATAATGTAGCTAAAAATTCTACTTGTTTCGGACCAGGTGATGTGGTTTCTCGTTCGGAAAGCCTTCTTACCTGAGAAGCAGTTATTCCACTGCATTGTGGTGTCGGTAATGAATGTTTTCTTATTTCTTTGGCGTATGGTGAAAGGAAGTATGGATTGATACTTGCTTCGTCTTCGGAATTTTGACGAGACACTTCCTTCTCTTCTTCGTATTCATCGTCTTCTACCACAATTAATGGTTCTGAGATTTGAGTGCGCAAAATTGATGATCTTCTCATAGTTTTGGTGTAGTTATCTGAAATCAAAAAAGATATTCATAAGTAGAAGATTCGATTGCTGGTTGAAAAATTAATTGATAGCAAGAGAAGCTTAAATTTTTGATAATAAAAAATTTACATAATTATCATTAATAAGAGGTCGCCAACAATTGCTCGCTTAAAAAAAAGTACACCACAACCAAAGGCGTATTTCTTATATCGTTTGCAGAGGATTGTTTATCATTTTGACCGTCTTTGTAGGCTCTGGTAACTTCTTTAGGTGCTATTTTACCTTGTTAGTCTTTTTATTGTCTCCTAAGCTTTTTCACCACCTTTACTTTTCTCTAGAATCTTTTTAACATCTTAGCTTTCTTCGTAGGCTCTTGCAACATCTTCAGTTGCTTTTTTACCCTGTTAGAGTTTTCTATTGTGTCCAAAAGCTTTTTCAACACCTTTACCTTGTTGTAAATATTTTGTACTGTTTCTAGAGAGAGTGACTTCTTCGCAGGCGTATATAGCATCCTCTAGGTACTTTGTTACTTCCTCATACGTTTGTATTACTTCCACAGGCTTTTCCAAATCTTACACCTTCTTCTGGATATCCTGTATTGTCTGCAGAAGATTAATTATCATTTAACCTTCTTTTTAGACTTTTTTATTGTTTCCAGAAGCTTTTTAAAAACCTTTACTGTTTCTAGACAGCCTTAGCCTTCTTCGTAAGCTCTTGTAACATCAACTGTTGCTTTTCTACCTTGTCAATATTCTTTATTTTTTCTAGAAGCATTTTCATAACCTTTACTTTTTTCTAAACACCTTGTACTATCTCTATAGTCTCTTTTAAAACCTTAGCCTTCTTCGCAGGCTCTTGTAACATCCTTACGTGCTTTTTTATTTTGTTAGACTATGGATCCAGAAGATTTTTATCTACTTGTGGACATTTGCACTGTCTCCAAATCCTTTTTTAACATGTTGACTTCTTCGCATGCGTTTATAGCATCCTTTGGGCACTTTTTTACTTCCTTAGACTATTGTATTTTGTCCACAAGCTTTTCCAGCGCATCTACCTTCTTCTGGATCTCTCGGATTGCCTGCCGAGGATTAATTACCATTTTGACCTTCTTTGTAGGCTCTTGTAACATCTTCAGTTGCTTTTTTACCTTGTAAGACTTTTCTATTGTGTCCAAAAGCTTTTTCAACACCTTTACCTTGTTGTAAATATTTTGTACTGTTTCCAGAGAGTTTTTAAACATGTTGACTTCTTCGCAGGCGTATATAGCATCCTCTAGGTACTTTGTTTCTTCCTCACACGTTTGTATTACTTCCACAGGCTTTTCCAAATCTTACACCTTCTTCTGGATTTTTGTGTTGTCTGCAGAGGATTGATTATCATTTGACCTTCTTTTAGACTTTTTTATTGTTTCCAGAAGCTTTTTTAAAACCTTTACTGTTTCTAGACAGCCTTAGCCTTCTTCGTAAGCTCTTGTAACATCAACTGTTGCTTTTTTACCTTGTCAGTATTTTGTATTTTTTTAGAAGCTTTTTCATTACCTTTACTTTTTTCTAAACACCTTGTACCATTTCTAGAATCTTATTTAACACTATAGCCTGCTTGGCAGGCTCTTGCAACATCCCTACGTGCTTTTTTATCTTGTTAGACTCTTGTCCAGAAGGGTCCAGAAGGTTTTTCAGACCTTTTATCTACTTCTGGACATTTGCACTGTCTCAAGAGGTATTTTTAACATGTTGACTTCTTCGCAGGCGTTTATAGCATCTTTTAGGCACTTTTTTACTTCCTTAGACTATTGTATTTTGTCCATAAGCTTTTCCAGCGCATCTACCTTCTTCTGGATCTCTCGGATTGCCTGCCGAGGATTAATTACCATTTTAACCTTCTTTGTAGGCTCTTGTAACATCTTCAGTTGCTTTTTTACCTTGTAAGACTTTTCTATTGTGTCCAAGAGCTTTTTCAACACCTTTACCTTGTTGTAAATATTTTGTACTGTTTCTAGAGAGAGTTTTTAAACCTGTTAACTTTTTCGCAGGCGTATATAGCATCCTCTAGGTACTTTGTTACTTCCTCACACGTTTGTATTACTTCCACAGGCTTTTTCAAATCTTACACCTTCTTCTGGATCTTTGTGTTGTCTGCAGAGGATTGATTATCATTTGACCTTCTTTTAGGCTTTTTTATTGTTTCTAGAAGCTTTTTTAAAACCTTTACTGTTTCTAGACAGCCTTAGCCTTCTTCGTAAGCTCTTGTAGTATCAACTGTTGCTTTTTTACCTTGTCAGTATTTTTGATTTTTTTAGAAGCTTTTTCATCACCTTTCCTTTTGTTCTGAACACCTTGTACTATCTTTAGAATCTTTTTAACACCTCAGCCTGCTTCGCAGGCTCTTATAACATTCCTACGTGCTTTTTTATTTTGGTAGACTCTTGTATTGGGTCCAGAAGGTTCTTCAACACTTTTATCTACTTCTGGACATTTGCACTGTCTCCAAAGGCTTTTTTAACATGTTGACTTCTTCGCAGGCGTTTAGGTACTTTTTTACTTCCTTAGACTATTGTATTTTCTCCACAAGCTTTTCCAACGCATCCACCTTCTCCTGGATCTCTCGGATTGCCTGCCGAGGATTAATTACCTTCTTTGTAGGCTCTTGTAACATCTTCAGTTACTTTTTTACCTTATTAGACTTTTTTATTGTCTCCAGAAGCTTTTCCAACACCTTTGCGTTTTGTTGAATACATTGTACTATCTCTAGAATATTTTTAGCATCTTAGCAAGCTTTTTCAACACCTTTACTTTTTTCTGAAGACCTTTTACTATTTCTAGAGACTTTTTTTAATAACCTAGCCTTCTTCGTAGGCTCTTGTAAAATCCTTTCTTGCTTTTTTACCTTGTATGACTTTTGTATTGGGTCCAGAAGCATTTTCTACACCTTTATTTACTTGTGGATCTTTTGTACTGTCTACAGAGGCTTTCTTGTCTTAACTGAAAAAGATTGGTCATCATTTTGACCTTCTTTGTAGGCTCTTGTAACACCTCCAGGTTGTTAGGCTTTTTTGTTGTCTCCAAAAGCTTTTCCAACACCTTTACTTTTCCTGAACCTCTTGTATTAAGTCTAGAGTATTTTAAACATCTTAGAGTTCTTTCTAGGCTCTTGTAACATCCCTAGGTGCTTTTTACCTAGTTAGACTATTGTGCCCAGAAGCTTTTTCAACAGCTTTATCTATGTGAATATTTTATACTGTCTTGAGAGACTTTTTTAACATGTTGACTTCTTTGCAGCCGTTTATAGATACTTTTTTACTTTCATAGACTCTTGTATTGTGTCCACAAGCTTTTCCAACGCCTTCACGTTCTTCTGGATCTCTTTTAATATCTGCAGAAGATTGATTACCATTTTGATCATCTTTGTAGGCTCTCCAGATTCTGTTTTACCTTGTTTGATTTTTTTATTGTCTCCAGACGCTTTTCCAACACATTTACTTTTTTTGAACACCTTGTACTATCTCTATATATTTTTGTCTTTACGGCTATATGCAAAACTAAAAGTAAAACCCTCGTATTAATCGTTCTCTACAAATTTAATCACAAAGATATCTGAAACCGTAATAATATTTGTCTGTTCTACCTCTTAATCGAATATCTCTTAATTTCCCAACAAAATTCCTTTCATCGGCCTATTTCTTCGGTTTACAAATGAGCTCAATATTTGTCACTAACGACTACAAAGGTATAGAATGTGGATTTTAAAACAGTAATTTAAGGTAATTCTGTTTACTTTGTTTACACTGAAATTGGGAAAATAAGGGCTTCTAATAATTACGTCAACGGCATCTACTGTTATTAATTTAATTTTGTCTCCATGGAAATTTTATTATTGATTTTGTGAATAGAAGTA
This sequence comes from Altica lythri, assembly GCA_964028335.1. NCBI lineage: Eukaryota > Metazoa > Arthropoda > Insecta > Coleoptera > Chrysomelidae > Altica > Altica lythri. The sequence goes on from OZ034809.1 coordinate 8,141,392, forward strand.
GTAAAAACGATATATTTAAGATTATGTTGAAATATTTAAATATTATTTCGTAATTTTTGAAATTTTTAAAATCATCAATCCTGACCAGCACCAGAGCTAAGCCCTGAAAGCTTATATTAGTAACAAAGAGTGAACTTCCACAAAGAGATTAATCCTAAGCCAATTCTTCATAAGGACTCCTCCACCGAGACCTGTAACACCACTTCCACAGACATCCAGAAAACCTGCTAAGTGTATAATTACTGTTACACAATTACCAGACGAAGACTTTTGATATCATCAACAAGCGGCGAACTCTACAAAGAGCACAATCCTCAGCCAATTGTTCATGAGGACCCCTTCATAAGGCCCATGATACCGCATCCACGACACCCAGGAAGTCTTCTAAGTGCATAGTTTCTTTTACACAAACAACAGACCTCCTACGAAGACTTCTGACATCATCAATCCTTACCATCACCAGAGCTATAACCTGGAAGCTCATATCAGTTACAGGCTGCAAACTTTATAAAATCCAAATCCTCAGCCAATTTTTCATGAGGACTTCTTTACCGAAGCTCATGACACCACTTCCACGGACACCCAGAAATCCTGCTAAATGAAGTTTGTTTTACACCAACAACAGACCTCCTACGAAGACTTCTGACATCATCAATCCTAACCATCACCAGACCTAAGCTCTGGAAGCTCATATCAGTAACAGGCAGCGAAATTTTCAAAGAGCACAATCCTCAGCCAATTCTTCATAAGGACACCTCCACTGAGGTCTATGACACTACTTCCGCGGACACCCAGAAAACCTGCAACTGTATAGTTTCTGTTAAACCAACACTAGATCTCCTACAAAGACTTTTGACATTATTAATCCTGACCATCACCAGAGCTACGCCTTGGAAGCTCATATCAGTAACAGGCAGCGAACTCTACGAAGAACACAATCCTCAGTCAATTCTTCATTAGGACACCTCCACCAAAAGCCATGACACCAGTTTCTACACCCAGGAAGCCTGCTAAGTGTATAGTTTCTTTTACACCAACAACAGACCTTCTACGAAGACTTCTGACATCATCAGTCATAACCATCACCAGAGCGCTGGAAGCTCACATCAGTAACAGGCACCGTATTCTACAAAGAGCACAATCCTCAGCCAATTCTTTATAAAGATACCTCCAGCGAGACCCATGACACCACTTCCACGGACATCCAGGAACCCTGCACCGACACTAGATCTAAAGACTTCTGACATTATTAATCCTGACCATCACCAGAGTTACGTCCTGGGAGCTCATACTCTACAAAGACGTGGACCTGTTTGAACCACACCTCGAAGATCCACGACGTTTCACGTTCCTCGAGAACATTACCTTCAAGAAGAATCGATGCAACTTTAGTAGTTGGCATTATTCAATTTAAGTTGATCATGTAGATAAAAAAAGATTTTTTTAATAAAAGTAGTTTTCAGAATATTTTAAAAATCATTAAAATTTAGTTTCGAAGTTTCGATAAAAAAGTTTTCGGATCCGGGGTAGCTCTCCGTCCAGTTTGCAATCAATAATGTTCCCATGAATGCGCGATATAATAATCTATTATGTTAAATTGTAATCTGATCATGTTTACCATTGTGCTAAAGAGAAATATTTTTAATTGTTTACTAATCGCATGTTTCTATAGCAACATTTCATCGAATTAATAAAAGTGTGAGGTGTCAAGGGACACCCGGATGGAACGAAGTTCCTTTCGATTAATTGGTGAAGGAATTAGTAATTTGTAAACACAACAGAGTGTTTATACATACATAAGCATTTATTATTGTCTGTATAAAATCTCTACTTACCTAACAGTTCGTTTCTTTAAACAAAAGTGTCCATTTATACAATACCAGAGCTTTAGATAACACATCTTTTTAGAATTACTTTTTATAATTTAAAACAGGAATTAACAATTCAATAAAAAATTTTAAAATTAAAATATTTGACAGTAACTGACAGTTAAGGTAATTTGACGTAGGTACCTAAATAGTCAAGTTACGAACTATTTTTAAAATGTTTATGAATTTATTAATTTATAAAAACAGGATGAAATAAAATGTAATACTATTATAGTTAATTATTATTTTTTCTAGAGTATTTTCTTTTTAATGTACATTTTCTTTTAATTTAAAATAGTGTCTTTTTAATTGTAATATATCTATCTATGAGAGAGAGGGAGAGAGAGTTATTTATTTTTTGGTCTGTGAGAGAGAGAAACATGCGTGTGTCGTGTCATAGTGTCGTGACAACTTTTGGTATGAATTTTTTTTGGCTAGCTCCTAGCGTCAGTCGTAACTGTTCGTAACGCGCGAAAGGGAACTTCGTTCCAAAAATCAATAAAAAATTAAACTTGTTTTCTCGATTGTCGTGTTGCCATTAAATCCTGTGCAACAAAAAAGATGATTATCTTTAGATTTACGTCATTTTCTCAGAGTTTTTAATATATTCACCCTTAATACCTTCCGACGTCAGGAAAATTTCTCTCGAGAGACTAATTAATTAGTCAAAAACTTTCAGTAAGGGTTTATAATAGATTAAGGTACACGCAAACGGATTTAAAGGATGAGGTGCAGAAAATACACATTGTGGTATTGAAATCAATATATAAAACGATTTGTTAGAAGTTTATTTTTTTATTTAATAGAGTGTTAATAGTGTGTTGGAGGGGACGTGTTGTCAAAGCCCTTAAAAGGGCTTTGGACTCCACTACGTTCATGTATGTCGGACATAAGGTTATGTACCAACGATACCTGAGCTTCAATCCTTAGGCCGATCGCATACTTACAAGACATGTGTTCGCAACATGTCTGCGACATGTCGCAGACATGTCGTTTCATTGCCAACACAGCGGTTCTTATGGCGAGTCGTAAACCAAACAGAAACGCCGCGGACAGGATGAGACTTGTCGAAAACAACTTTTATACGACACTGCTTGCTCCAATTTCAAGCGTCATTTGTGTCCGACAGCTGCTTCCGAATGCACGGGTTTAATAATGGAACATAATCCAACATTAAATGTAAAATTTGAAGATGAAGATTAAATTTACTATATGAATAAACCCAATATTTTCGATTATTTTTCTTTTTTCGCCTTCGCAATTTAAGAACCAATAATATTGCCATAGACTGATGTGCGAACTACGGAGTTTTGTTTCCTACATTGGTGCTCAACTGTGTTGAAGCGACATGTCGCAGACATGTTGCAAACACATGTCTTGTAAGTATGCGATCGGCCTTATATAAACTGATCTTTTACCAATATATAAATATATAGTATAATGGGATAGGCAAATAAAACACTACTGTCTATTTGAAGCGTTAAGCTGAGTCGCTGAACTCGAACTACCGCTGCTCTCGCTAGCGCCTGTATTTAAAAAGGCCAGTGTGCGCAAAGAAATTTAGTCGGACCGAAAACTGAACGGTTTGAATCATAAGAAGGTTTATATAGGAAATTAAGTCGGACTGAAGACTGAACGATTTTAATCATGAGAAGAAATGTGTAAAGCTCACATTTTGTTGGTGATAGAAGTTGAGCAAAGAACAGTGAAATTGACCATTATTATTTTAATATCAATACATCTGAAAATCGAGAATCTTACATAACCGAATATACAAAGATTTTTTAATGTCCTGCGTTTCTTGTGGACCTTTTGTGCTGTCTCCAAAGGAATTTTTAAATTTTTCGCAGGCTTTTATAGTTTCCTAAGCACTTTTTTTTACTTCCTTAGGCTGTTTTTTGGTGTTCATCCACCTTCTTCTGGATCTCTTGTATTGTCTGCAAAGGATTGATTACTTTTACCTTTTTTGTAAGCTCTTTTATTATATCCAGGTGATTTTTTACGTTGTTAGACTTTTTTATTGTCTCCAGAAGCTTTTCCAACACCTTTACTGTCTTCTGAACACCTTGTACTATCTCTAGCCTTCTTCGTAAGCTCTTGTAAAATCACTAGGTACTTTTTACCTTGTTAAACTATTGTAAAGGCTGTTTAAACACATTTATCTTCTTGTGGACCTTTTGTACAGCCTCTAATGGTTTTTTTAATATGATGACTACAATCATCTACAATCATCTCCAGGTGCTTTTTTATGTTGTTAGACTTTTTTATTGTCACCAGGAGCTTTTTCAACACCTTTACGTTTTGCTGAACACCTTGTACTATCTCTAGAGTCTTTTTTAATATCTTAGCCTTCTTCATAGGCTCTTGTAAAATCGTTAGTTGCTTTTTTATCGTATATGACTTTTGTATTGTGTCCAGAAGCTGTTTCAACATCTTTATCTACTTGTGGACGTTTAGCACTATCTACAGATGTTTTTTAACATGTTGACTTCTTTGCAGTGGTTTATAGCATCCTCCAGGTACTTTTTACTTTCATAGACTCTTGTATTGTGTCCACAAGCTTTTCCATCACCTCCACGCTCTTCTGGAATCTTACATAACCGAATATACAAGAGTGTCTATAGCAATACGAACAGAAATGCGTACAGGAAGACCAGAAGAATTTTGACATTACCAATTCTGACCATCGACACCACCAAGGCTACGTCCTGGAAGCTCATATCAGTAACAGGCAGTGAACTCTATAAAGAGCACAATCCTTAGCCAATTTTTCATAAGGACTTCTCCACCGAGGCCCATGACATCATTTCCACGGACAACCAGGAGCCCATAGTCTCCTGGTTAGCTGTACTTCTCTTGTCAGTCGCCAATATCTTGGCATCCAGTTTTCAATGTTTTATCAGTCGCTTGTCAACCTCTTGTGGGTCTCTTGTGGTTCTCTTGTCAATCTGTTGTAAGTTTCTTGTCAGTCTCTTCTTGGTCTCTTCTCAGTCTCTTCTCAGTCTCTTCTCAGTCTCTTCTCAGTCTCTTCTCAGTCTCTTCTCAGTCTCTTCTCAGTCTCTTCTCAGCCTCTTCTGAGTCTTTTGTCAGCCTTTTGTCAATTGGTTATTAATTTCTTGACAGTCTCTTGTAATATTTGAAATATAGCAACAGTTAAACTTTTTGCTTCATCTTTAACACATATCTGATTCATCTACATCAAGATTAAAACTGAATAGCAATCCCGAAATAATAAATAATCTTAACCATTAACCAATCTCCTGACTTTGTTATATTATTAATCGTTCCAATTACTGCATTTTTTCATGTACGTCTGTTAGAAGAAACTTCGCGAATGTGATAAAAATAAAAAAGAATCACATCTACTACGCTCTTAGGGAAAAGTTAATTTCCAATTCAAATTTACTTTTTAACAGCGAACGTTAAGTGACTTTTTTGAAGTATTACAACTTAATTACATTCCACAGTAGAAATGGTTAGGCTCCTATCAAGACTACCGAGGAAGAGATTACAAAAATACTTCACAGTTAACTTAAGAAGAATATGTACCAAAAATAAAAGAAATGATTTTTATGTAATTTAAATAGAGCAAAAAGAAAATGTTGCATTTGTTTTGAGTCATATTTCTTTAATGAAAAAAACAATTAAGAAAGGCTCACCAAGGCTTGAAAAAATCAACAAACTAATCAGCGATTAATTAATTAATTAATTTCATAATAAGTAACCTAGATTCCAATACAAGCTGCAGCTACAGATTCTAAAACTAACATTTTATTGATTGCCAATAAACTTTCGACTGAATAAATAAGAAAATGTCCATGGATGTAATTAAGGAAATGAAAATAGCTTAGCAAGCTTAATAATCTAGTCAGTAGTGATGAACGTTAAATGGAGAAACGAATGAATTTACAACCTACGAATAAACTCGTCAACCAGTGAGATTCCATTTCCATTTCACAATTCGATATAGCTACACTTTACAGTTTATTACACAAAGGTTTAATAGAAGTATCAGAATAGATCGATTTTATATCTAAATGTTTATTGTATTTGGAGTTATAAGACAATAAATTGGTTTATAGGGAACATTAATAACTTTATTGTCACTTTCAATTGTCAGCCTTTTGTCACTTGCCAATTCCTGTCAATTGTCTATATCTTGTCAGTCACCATTCTCTTGGCAGTCACTTGTCAATGTCTCTTCTTACTTTCTTGTCAGTCTCTTCTTAGTATCTTCTCAGTCTCTTTTCAGTTTCTTCTCAGTCTCTTCGCAGTCTCTTCTCAGTCTCTTTTGAATCTCTCAGTCTCTTTTCAATCTCTCAGTCTCTTATCAGTCTCTTGTCAATCTCTTATCAGTCTCTTCTCAGTTTTTTTTGAATTATGAATTAATAGAGAATAAATGGGTCAATAGAGAACATTAACACCTTTATTGTCATTGTTAATTGTCAGCTCATTGTCAGTTGCCAATCTCCTGTCAGCCGTCAATATCTTGTCAGCCGCCTATCTCTTGTCAGTCGCCAATCTGTTTGCAGTTACTTTTCAATGTCTTATCTGTCGCTTGCCAATCTTCTGTGAGTCTGTTTTCAGTTTTTTCTCAATTCCTTCGTCAGCTGTACTTTTCCTGTCAGTCACCAATCTCTTAGCAGTCACTTGTTAATGCCTTATCAGTTGCCATTCTCTTTGGCAGTTACCTGTCAATGTCTTATTAGTCGCTTATCTCTTGGCAGTCACTTGTCGATGTTTCATAACTCGCTTGTCAGTTTCTTGTCAAACTCTTATTGGTCTTTTGTGAGTCTCTTGTCAGTCTATTGTCGGTATCTTGTCAATCTATTGTCAGTTTCTTGTCAGTTTCTTCTCAGTTTCTTGTCAGTCTCTTCTCAGTTTCTTGTCATTCTCTCTCAGTCTCTTCTCAGTCTTTTCTCAAAGTCTTCTCAATCCCTTTTTCGTTTTTGGTTGCAAGAATTAAATGAGTCACTGTCAATAACAGTAGCCAAACTCCTGTTAGTCGTCAATATCCTTGTCAGCTGTACTTCTCTTTTTAGTCGCCAATCTCTAGGCATCCACTTGTCAATGTTTTATCAGTCGCTTTTCAGTCTCTTGTCAATCTCTTGTAAGTTTCTTGTCAGTTTCTTCTCAGTCTTTTCTCAGACTCTTCTCAGGCTCTTCTCAGTCTCTTCTAAGTCTCTATTCAGTCTCTTCTCAGTATCTTCTCAGTCTCTTCTCAGTCTCTTCTCAGTCTCTTCTCAGTCTCTTCTCAGTCTCTTCTCAGTCTTTTGTCAATTTCTTATTAGTTTCTTGACAGTCTCTTGTAATATTTGCAATACTTATAGCAACAGTTATACTTATACTGAAAAACTACCGTAATAAACAAAACAGCAATCGATGAAATCGATAAACTTTGGGTCTTCAAGATCTAAGAAATTTCTTTTTCAAAAATCTGTTGGAAAAGCTATTCTTATAGTTTTCTGCGATCCCCAAAGAGTAATCATAATTGATTATTCTGTATAAGAACTGGAAAATTGTCCAAAAGTATTTTTTTCTTGTAAGATAATGCAAAATTGGACGAGGATTGGCCTACTTTAAAGCAGAGATGGGAAACTTTCTCTAATAATTATTCTTATCTTTAAAAGCATTGTATAAAAAACATCCAATAAATATTTTACACATCTCCTCCTTCGGTTGTCAGAAAAGCATCAAGATCGACGTTACTGATAAATATTTAATAAAAACTGAAGCGAAACGCAATTACACTAAAGCGAACCACAACGAAACACAAAGGTTTTAGATTTTTCTTCGAAAATGGAAATGAACAAAAAGCTCTGTAATAGTATTGGAATATTTGAAAGGAGTATTAACATTCAACTTTTTAACTGTCACTGAGTTGAGACGTATAATTACCACCAGTTATTTGACATGATTAACATGGTTAAAAAGAGATTGACAGTCGACTTACAAGAGACTATCAAGAGACTAATACATGAGACAAGAGAGAGACAAGATAATGGCAAGAGACTGACAAGAGACTGAAAAGATACTCACAAAAAACTGACAACAGACTCACACGAGACTGAAAAGATACTGATAAGAGACTCACAAAAGACTGACAAGAGACTGATAAGACATTGAGCGACAGACAGGAGATTGGCAAGAGACAATTGGAAATTGACAGAAGAGTTACAAGAGACTATCAAGAAAACTAATAAAAAAAGCTAATAAGAGAATGAGAAGAGATACTAATAGTAGATTGACAAGCGATAAATAAGACATTGAGTGACTGCCAAGAGGTTGGCAACTAATAAGAGAAGAGTGACTAACAAGATATTGACGACTGACAAGAAATTGGCAACTGACAGGAGATTGACAACTGACAATATCAGATTGACAGCAGACTCACAAAAGACTATCAAGAGACTAATAAAAACTGAGAAAATACTGAAAAGAGACTAACAAGAAATTGACAAGAGACTAACAAGCGACTGATAAGACATTCAGTGGCTCCCAAGAGATTGGCGACTGATTACAATAATGTAACTGACAAGATATTGACGACTGACAGGAGATTGGTAACTGACAATAGAAAATTGAAAGAAGATCTTCAAGAGACTTTGAAGAGACTGACAAGACACTCAAAAGAGACTGACCATAGCCAGACAAGCGACTGATAAGACATTCAGTTACTGCCAACAGATTGGCGACTGATTAGAGAAGTCTGACTGACAAGATATTGACGACTGGTAGGAGATTGACAACTGTCAATAGGAGATTGACCGCAGACCTACAGATTTACAAGAGACTAAAAAAACTGACAAGAGACTGATAAGAGACTCACAAGAGACTGAGAAGCTACCGATTAGACATTCAGTGACTGCCAACAGATTGGCGACTGATTAGAGAAGTGTGACTAACAAGATATTGATGGAATAATAGGAGATTGGCAACTGACAAAAGGAGATTGACAGCAAACTATTCAGAGACTAATAAAAAAATGACAAGAAACTGAAAAGAGACTTACAAAAGACTGATAAGAGAATGACTAGAGACTAACAAGAGACTTACATGAGACTGACAAGAGAATGATAAGTGACTGACAAGAAACTGACAAGAGACTGATAAGAGACTGACAAGCGAATGATAAGACATTAAATGACTGCCTAGAGAAAAGACTGATAAAAGAAGAGTGACTGACAGGAAATTGACAACTGACAATAGGAGATTGACAGCAGATTTACAATAGACTATCAAGAGGCTAATAAAAAACTAACAAAAGACTGAGAATGAGACTAACAAGAGACTTACAAGGAAAGAGTTGTAGCATTTGTGTATTGAAATTAGTAGGTTACTCATTAGTTTTTAATGCATTTGTAAAATTAGTATTCTTAATATACATAATTTTTCTTTACGAAAACCGCTGAACTTACACATTAAAATATGCTATAAAAAACAACCCTAAACATGCTGAAGTAATTTAAAAAGGGAAAAGAATTATTGGCGGATTAGGACTGTCGTAAATTTAGCTTTAGTAATATTTTATGAGTTCGTTTCAACAGCAGATCGCTAAAAGCCAAATAATGTTCTTTACTCTCCAGGGAAATATTGCATGACAGAGCTTAATTCTTGGATCCGTCCCCAGGGATACAGATATCAGAAGTAGGTAACAACTTATGTATGTGAACATTTTTATTGAACACTCGTGTAAGATGTTTTATTTATAAGTAGGTAGTTGCTCTATACTTTCTTGACACACTCTGTTTAATAAAAAATCTATGTTTTTATCAAAAATATGACAGAAATTGTCAAAATATTCTAATGAAAATAGGGTCAATTGATAGACAAACAAAGAATGTGTTGTTGTCATGGTTCATTGACCAGGTTTCTGTCCCAGTCTTCGACTGTCATAATTTTCGTCTGTACTGTTGAAGACCAAATAAAAACTGTTCTGTCCCGGTTTTTGACTGTTCTGTCTCGATTTTCGACTGTTGCAATCTACTTTTCTGTAATCCTATAAGTTCTGATAAAGATATTAACGGTGTGGAATTTGACAAGTAACTATTTTGTTTTTATCAGAAATTGTCTAAAGACTCTAGAATCTTTTGATAGACAAACAAAGAATGTGTATGTTGTCATGGTTTTTTGACCTGACTTTGACTGTTCTGTCCCAGTCTTCGACTGTCTTGATTTTCTTCTGTACTGTTGAAGATTCCGACTGTTCTATTTTAGTTTTCGAATGTCTTGTCCTAAGTACACAAAAAACACTCCCTGGTGGAACGAACACCTACAGAAGCTTAGGGCTCAGGTAAGAAGGCTGTTTAATAAGGCCAAAACCGTTTATAAGTGGGAAGAGTATAGACAGAAGTTAACGCTGTACAATAAAGAAATCCAAAAAGCCAAAAGAGACTCCTGGAGGAGGTTCTACGAGGAAGTCCATACGACCCCCGCATGTTCAAGAATCCACAAGGTCCTGGCTAAGGATAGTACAGCGAAAGAGATCGGCCTTCTCAAAAAGGAGGACAGATCATACACCAAAACGTTGGGGGAAAGTTTAAGAATGCTAACATTGGCACTCTTTCCTGGCTCACGGGATGACTGGAAGCTAGCTACCGAAATATCCAGACCTGCAAAAATCAGATGGGCTATCAGCACATTCCGTCCATTCAAAGCACCGGGAACGGATGGAATATGCCCAGCCCTACTCCAGAAAGGGCTGGATGTAATTATAACACATCTGTGTAAAATCTTTAAGGCTTGTTTGGCCTTTAGATTTATACCATCTGTGTGGCAAAAGGTGGAAGTCTTATATCTCCCTAAAGTGGGAAGGATGACGGACCAAACAACCAAGTCGTACAGACCAATAATAAGTCTATCGTCATTCGTAGCAAAAACGCTGCAGAAACTGGTCGATAGATATATAAGGGACGAAATCTTAACGAAGAACCCATTAAGTGATCGTCAATATCCATACCAGCGGGGAAAATCCACAGACCTAGCGCTGGATGACTTAAACAGGCTGTTATCAAAGTCAATTGAAGACAAAGAAGTAGCCCTAGCGACGTTTATTGACATTGAAGGAGCCTTCAGTAATGTGGGACCCAAGTCAGTGACCGACGCTCTTTCAAGGAGGGGAGTCCCCCCACTAATATGCCAATGGGTGTATGCCAACCTAACGCATAGGATCGTAGTGTCCAAGTAAGGTGAGGCGTCCATTGAGGCAACAGTGGGAAGGGGCTGTCCGCAGGGAGGGGTACTGTTGCCTCTGCTGTGGTCAGCACTTGTGAATGACCTCCTTAAGAAACTCCTCAATGAAGGCCTTCACTGCCTAGGTTTCGCAGATGATATGGCCATAATCATTCAGGGGAAGTTTCTGGGCACAGTCTCAGAGCGGATGCAGTCCGCAATGAATATGGTGTACAAGTGGTGCAAGGATGAAGGCCTTTCAGTCAATCCACAAAAATCATCAGTTGTCCCTTTCACTCATAAAAGAGCGTTGCAAGGCTTAAAATCAATAACGCTCAATAACGTGCTGGTTCCAATGGCCACAGAAGCCAAACACCTGGGTATGGTGTTTGACCAGAGGCTATCATGAAAGCAACACATTCAAAAGGTCACACACAAAGCTACAATAGCCCTTGGTAGGTGTAGACAATTGTGTGGCAAGAACTGGGGCTTGAACCCCAAAATGAACCTATGGTTGTATAAACAAGTCATTAGACCAATGTTAACCTGTGGTTCGGTGGTGTGGTGGAGTAGAACGCAGCAGTCCGGGGTGATCAGGCAGCTTGAAAGCATTCAAAGGTAGGCATGTCTGAATGTTACGGGTGCCATGGGGACCACCCCAACGGACGCACTACAGGTTCTACTCAACCTACCACCATTGCACATTTACATTCAGGGCGAGGCTATGGCAACTGCTCACAGGCTGCTACAAGGCCAGGTCCCCATTACCTTATTAAAAGGGAGAAAGCAAGCAGAATTATACGATAGGGTTAAGGCGGATTAAATAATGAGCATGCCTCAGGACAGGATAGTCCCCAGGTATAACTTTGTGAGAAACTTTCGAGTAAAAATACTGGAAAGGGACTCATGGAACAATGGTCCCCCAATCCAAGGGGAGTCAATCTGGTATACCGATTGCTCAAAGACTGAGAAAGGCACAGGGTCAGGTATATACAGTAGAGGACACAGGATAAAAGTCCAACTAAGTCTAGGTGCGTATGCCACAGTGTTTCAGGCTGAAGTAATGGCCATACAACACTGTGCAACGGAGATCGTAAGTCAGGGTATAACGGGCAAAACCGTAGTCATATACTCGGACTTTCAAGCAGTTCTAAAGGCGATAGTCTCGGCACAAATAAGCTCACAGCTGGTGTGGGACTGCGTTGGAGCCCTGACACATGCCGCAAGTCAAAATTCTCTGACACTGACATGGATACCAGGACACTCGGGGTTTCGAGGCAATGAGAAGGCTGATGAATTGGCCCGTGCGGGAGCTACCTAATACCCCAATGATTGGCCCGGAACAATTCGGCGGAGTTGTTGAAACGTTCAGAAAGGCAGCCATTGAGAAATGGAGGCTAGAGAAGGCCCAGGAGTGGTGGGAAAAATCACCGGGCAAGCGACAAGCCAAAGTCTTCATAAAGGGACACTCGGCGAAGTTTACTGCAGAGCTGCTATCACAAAGGCGAAACGATGTCAGAATGATTGTCAGTCTCTTGACAGGACATTGTAGTCAGTTGAACTTAGCAGATGAAGACATCTGTCGATACTGCCAAGAGGAGGAGGAAACCACATTTCATGTCCTATGCCAATGCGAAGGCCTTGCAAGGACGCGGTATCTAGTACTGGGAGAGGAGAAACCGGCTGCTCCAAGTTATGCGGAGTGGCCACTGTCAAGGCTATTAAGTCTCATTAAGAGGGCAGGGCTGGACAAGGTTTTCTAATCCTATTCTTCAGATAATGGGTGGTCACAATACATCTGCAAAAATCGCAGTGATACAGGCTAACAGCCAACCCAATAAACATCTAATCTAAAAAAAAAATCCTGTCCTAATTTTCGTCTGTCCTTTCATAATTGCCGAATAAAAGCTGTTCTGCACCGGTTTTCAACTGTTCTGCACCGGTTTTCAACTGTTCTGTCCCGGTTTTCAACTGTTTTGTCCCAGTTTTCGACTGTCTTGATTTCAATCTGATCTTTCTTGATTTCGACTGCTGTCTTGTCGTAATTTTCGCTTGTCGTATCCTGGTTTTCGATTATGATGTTCTGGTTTTCGAGTCTTAAGGTTTTTGACTATCCCGGCTTTGTTTTTTACTTTTCTATTCTGGTTTTCGAATGTCCTCACCTAGTTTTTGACTGTCAACTCTTGATTTTTATCTGTTCGTTTGGTTTTCAATTATTTAGTTTGGCAACTGTTTTGTTCTAGTTGTTGTCTGGTTTTAAACTCTCTTAGTCTTTGTGTAACATTTTTAAAAGTAGTTAGTAGAACTTACAAAATGTGTATACATAATGTGATCAAAGTGATAATTTTTCTTTAACAAAATTTTCTGAGATGTAAAATTGAGACTAAATATAAACAACAATATATTGATTATATCCTTCATACCCATAAAAAGGGCTTCGTTTTTTAGGATCTATTTAACAGGATTTTTTCGTTTAGGCTACATGATTCGTTGAATTTGACACGGTTGCTGTATATAGTAGACACCTAATTTTATTTACCTAAATCATCCCTTTTAAACACATCCAAAATTTATCAGAGGGTAGCTATAACCCTCGGCGTTTTTCGTCATTCAAATATTGGATTATTTTTTAAATTAAAAATTTAATCAGATTTGGGATAAAAAAAATTAATTAATGTTACATTTGTTGATGTTCTGTCAAAATTTAAAGTACATTTTTAACATCGGCCGAAAAATGAGCATCGAACAAAGTTCTGTGTTGAAGTTAGTAAAACATTTAGCAAAACGCATCGATTGTTGGAAGAAGTTTATGGTGATGATTGTTTATCGTGTAGGATTTAATCCAAAGTCGATAATTATGAAATGTCTTGAGTAGACCTCGTCAAACAAATTTGGAAGAGGTAAGTATTACAATAAAATGAACCAAATTGTGTGACCCACTAACTCGTTCTGTCTCGAATTACCTTAACCACCAGAGTTGAAATTATACTGGAAGACCGCTCACGGCACAATTTTGAACTACAGCTATTAAACTAGTCCTCATCATTTTAGACATAAAAACAAGAGTCTGGTGAAGTTAAACGATGGTTCATTACATTGTTGACAAAAAATGGTCTTTTAACCATCAACCACTCCCCATTTTCACCGGTAGACTAAATTTTCCCATGGAGGGACATCAGTATGCCGACGTAGAAGTTATCCAAAAAGCTTCGAAGACCATTTTGAAGAACATCCCGGTTAATGAGCTAAATTTTCATTAGAAAAACTTGTGGACAGCTATTAAACTAATCCTCACCGGTTTAGACATAAAAACAAGAGTCTGGTGAAGTTAAACGATGGTTCATTACATTGTTGACAAAAAATGGTCTTTTAACCATCAACCACTCCCCATTTTCACCAGTAGACTAAATTTTCCCATGGAGGGACATCAGTATGCCGACGTAGAAGCCATCCAAAAAGCTTCGAAGACCATTTTGAAGAACATCCCGGTTAATGAGCTAAATTTTCATTAGAAAAACTTGTGGACAGCTATTAAACTAGTCCTCACCGGTTTAGACATAAAAACAAGAGTCTGGTGAAGTTAAACGATGGTTCATTACATTGTTGACAAAAAATGGTCTTTTAACCATCAACCACTCCCCATTTTCACCGGTAGACTAAATTTTCCCATGGAGGGACATCAGTATGCCGACGTAGAAGTTATCCAAAAAGCTTCGAAGACCATTTTGAAGAACATCCCGGTTAATGAGCTAAATTTTCATTAGAAAAACTTGTGGACAGCTATTAAACTAATCCTCACCGGTTTAGACATAAAAACAAGAGTCTGGTGAAGTTAAACGATGGTTCATTACATTGTTGACAAAAAATGGTCTTTTAACCATCAACCACTCCCCATTTTCACCAGTAGACTAAATTTTCCCATGGAGGGACATCAGTATGCCGACGTAGAAGCCATCCAAAAAGCTTCGAAGACCATTTTGAAGAACATCCCGGTTAACGAGCTAAATTTTCATTAGAAAAACTTGTGGACAGCTATTAAACTAGTCCTCACCGGTTTAGACATAAAAAAACAAGAGTCTGGTGAAGTTAAACGATGGTTCATTACATTGTTGACAAAAAATGGTCTTTTAACCATCAACCACTCCCCATTTTCACCGGTAGACTAAATTTTCCCATGGAGGGACATCAGTGTGCCGACGTAGAAGCCATCCAAAAAGCTTCGAAGACCATTTTGAAGAACATCCCGGTTAATGAGCTAAATTTTCATTAGAATAACTTGTGGGCAGCTATTAAACTAGTCCTTACCGGTTTAGACATAAAAACAAGAGTCTGGTGAAGTTAAACGATGGTTCATTACATTGTTGACAAAAAATGGTCTTTTAACCATCAACCACTCCCCATTTTCACCAGTAGACTAAATTTTCCCATGGAGGGACATCAGTATGCCGACGTAGAAGCCATCCAAAAAGCTTCGAAGACCATTTTGAAGAACATCCCGGTTAATGAGCTAAATTTTCATTAGAAAAACTTGTGGACAGCTATTAAACTAGTCCTCACCGGTTTAGACATAAAAACAAGAGTCTGGTGAAGTTAAACGATGGTTCATTACATTGTTGACAAAAAATGGTCTTTTAACCATCAACCACTCCCCATTTTCACCGGTAGACTAAATTTTCCCATGGAGGGACATCAGTATGCCGACGTAGAAGTTATCCAAAAAGCTTCGAAGACCATTTTGAAGAACATCCCGGTTAATGAGCTAAATTTTCATTAGAAAAACTTGTGGACAGCTATTAAACTAATCCTCACCGGTTTAGACATAAAAACAAGAGTCTGGTGAAGTTAAACGATGGTTCATTACATTGTTGACAAAAAATGGTCTTTTAACCATCAACCACTCCCCATTTTCACCAGTAGACTAAATTTTCCCATGGAGGGACATCAGTATGCCGACGTAGAAGCCATCCAAAAAGCTTCGAAGACCATTTTGAAGAACATCCCGGTTAATGAGCTAAATTTTCATTAGAAAAACTTGTGGACAGCTATTAAACTAGTCCTCACCGGTTTAGACATAAAAACAAGAGTCTGGTGAAGTTAAACGATGGTTCATTACATTGTTGACAAAAAATGGTCTTTTAACCATCAACCACTCCCCATTTTCACCGGTAGACTAAATTTTCCCATGGAGGGACATCAGTATGCCGACGTAGAAGTTATCCAAAAAGCTTCGAAGACCATTTTGAAGAACATCCCGGTTAATGAGCTAAATTTTCATTAGAAAAACTTGTGGACAGCTATTAAACTAATCCTCACCGGTTTAGACATAAAAACAAGAGTCTGGTGAAGTTAAACGATGGTTCATTACATTGTTGACAAAAAATGGTCTTTTAACCATCAACCACTCCCCATTTTCACCAGTAGACTAAATTTTCCCATGGAGGGACATCAGTATGCCGACGTAGAAGCCATCCAAAAAGCTTCGAAGACCATTTTGAAGAACATCCCGGTTAACGAGCTAAATTTTCATTAGAAAAACTTGTGGACAGCTATTAAACTAGTCCTCACCGGTTTAGACATAAAAAAACAAGAGTCTGGTGAAGTTAAACGATGGTTCATTACATTGTTGACAAAAAATGGTCTTTTAACCATCAACCACTCCCCATTTTCACCGGTAGACTAAATTTTCCCATGGAGGGACATCAGTGTGCCGACGTAGAAGCCATCCAAAAAGCTTCGAAGACCATTTTGAAGAACATCCCGGTTAATGAGCTAAATTTTCATTAGAATAACTTGTGGGCAGCTATTAAACTAGTCCTTACCGGTTTAGACATAAAAACAAGAGTCTGGTGAAGTTAAACGATGGTTCCTTACATTGTTGGCAAAAAATGGTCTTTTAACCATCAACCACTCCCCATTTTCACCGGTAGACTAAATTTTCCCATGGAGGGACATCAGTATGCCGCCGTAGAAGCCATCCAAAAAGCTTCGAAGACCATTTTGAAGAACATCCCGGTTAATGAGCTAAATTTTCATTAGAAAAACTTGTGGACAGCTATTAAACTAATCCTCACCGGTTTAGACATAAAAACAAGAGTCTGGTGAAGTTAAACGATAGTTCTTTACATTGCTGACAAGAAATGGTCTTTTAACCATCAACCACTCCCCATTTTCACCGGTAGACTAAATTTTCCCATAGAGGGACATCAGTATGCCGACGTAGAAGCCATCCAAAAAGCTTCGAAGACCATTTTGAAGAACATCCTGGTTAATGAGCTAAATTTTCATTAGAAAAACTTGTGGACAGCTATTAAACTAATCCTCACCGGTTTAGACATAAAAACAAGAGTCTGGTGAAGTTAAACGATGGTTCATTACATTGTTGACAAAAAATGGTCTTTTAACCATCAACCACTCCCCATTTTCACCAGTAGACTAAATTTTCCCATGGAGGGACATCAGTATGCCGACGTAGAAGCCATCCAAAAAGCTTCGAAGACCATTTTGAAGAACATCCCGGTTAACGAGCTAAATTTTCATTAGAAAAACTTGTGGACAGCTATTAAACTAGTCCTCACCGGTTTAGACATAAAAACAAGAGTCTGGTGAAGTTAAACGATGGTTCCTTACATTGTTAACAAAAAATGGTCTTTTAACCATCAACCACTCCCCATTTTCACCGGTAGACTAAATTTTCCCATGGAGGGACATCAGTATGCCTACGTAGAAGCCATCCAAAAAGCTTCGAAGACCATTTTGAAGAACATCCTGGTTAATGAGCTAAATTTTCATTAGAAAAACTTGTGGACAGCTATTAAACTAATCCTCACCGGTTTAGACATAAAAACAAGAGTCTGGTGAAGTTAAACGATGGTTCATTACATTGTTGACAAAAAATGGTCTTTTAACCATCAACCACTCCCCATTTTCACCAGTAGACTAAATTTTCCCATGGAGGGACATCAGTATGCCGACGTAGAAGCCATCCAAAAAGCTTCGAAGACCATTTTGAAGAACATCCCGGTTAACGAGCTAAATTTTCATTAGAAAAACTTGTGGACAGCTATTAAACTAGTCCTCACCGGTTTAGACATAAAAACAAGAGTCTGGTGAAGTTAAACGATGGTTCCTTACATTGTTAACAAAAAATGGTCTTTTAACCATCAACCACTCCCCATTTTCACCGGTAGACTAAATTTTCCCATGGAGGGACATCAGTATGCCTACGTAGAAGCCATCCAAAAAGCTTCGAAGACCATTTTGAAGAACATCCCGGTTAATGAGCTAAATTTTCATTAGAAAAACTTGTGGACAGCTATTAAACTAATCCTCACCGGTTTAGACATAAAAACAAGAGTCTGGTGAAGTTAAACGATAGTTCTTTACATTGCTGACAAGAAATGGTCTTTTAACCATCAACCACTCCCCATTTTCACCGGTAGACTAAATTTTCCCATAGAGGGACATCAGTATGCCGACGTAGAAGCCATCCAAAAAGCTTCGAAGACCATTTTGAAGAACATCCTGGTTAATGAGCTAAATTTTCATTAGAAAAACTTGTGGACAGCTATTAAACTAATCCTCACCGGTTTAGACATAAAAACAAGAGTCTGGTGAAGTTAAACGATAGTTCTTTACATTGTTGACAAAAAATGGTCTTTTAACCATCAACCACTCCCCATTTTCACCGGTAGACTAAATTTTCCCATGGAGGGACATCAGTATGCCGACGTAGAAGCCATCCAAAAAACTTCGAAGACCATTTTGAATAACATCCCGGTTAATGAGCTAAATTTTCATTAGAAAAACTTGTGGACTGCTATTAAACTAGTCCTCACCGGTTTAGACATAAAAAAACAAGAGTCTGGTGAAGTTAAACGATGGTTCATTACATTGTTGACAAAAAATGGTCTTTTAACCATCAACCACTCCCCATTTTCACCGGTAGACTAAATTTTTCCATAGAGGGACATCAGTATGCCGACATAGAAGCCATCCAAAAAGCTTCGAAGACCATTTTGAAGAACATCCTGGTTAATGAGCTAAATTTTCATTAGAAAAACTTGTGGACAGCTATTTAACTAGTCCTCACCGGTTTAGACATAAAAACAAGAGTCTGGTGAAGTTAAACGATGGTCCTTACATTGTTGACAAAAAATGGTCTTTTAACCATCAACCACTCCCCATTTTCACCGGTAGACTAAATTTTCCCATGGAGGGACATCAGTATGCCGACGTAGAAGCCATCCAAAAAGCTTCGAAGACCATTTTGAAGAACATCCCGGTTAATGAGCTAAATTTTCATTAGAAAAACTTGTGGACAGCTATTAAACTAGTCCTCACCGGTTTAGACATAAAAACAAGAGTCTGGTGAAGTTAAACGATGGTTTATTACATTGTTGACAAAAAATGGTCTTTTAACCATTAACCACTCCCCATTTTCACCGGTAGACTAAATTTTCCCATGGAGGGACATCAGTATGCCGACGTAGAAGTTATCCAAAAAGCTTCGAAGACCATTTTGAAGAACATCCCGGTTAATGAGCTAAATTTTCATTAGAAAAACTTGTGGACAGCTATTAAACTAATCCTCACCGGTTTAGACATAAAAACAAGAGTCTGGTGAAGTTAAACGATGGTTCATTACATTGTTGACAAAAAATGGTCTTTTAACCATCAACCACTCCCCATTTTCACCGGTAGACTAAATTTTCCCATAGAGGGACATCAGTATGCCGACGTAGAAGCCATCCAAAAAGCTTCGAAGACCATTTTGAAGAACATCCTGGTTAATGAGCTAAATTTTCATTAGAAAAACTTGTGGACAGCTATTAAACTAATCCTCACCGGTTTAGACATAAAAACAAGAGTCTGGTGAAGTTAAACGATAGTTCTTTACATTGTTGACAAAAAATGGTCTTTTAACCATCAACCACTCCCCATTTTCACCGGTAGACTAAATTTTCCCATGGAGGGACATCAGTGTGCCGACGTAGAAGCCATCCAAAAAGCTTCAAAGACCATTTTGAAGAACATCCCGGTTAATGAGCTAAATTTTCATTAGAAAAACTTGTGGACAGCTATTAAACTAGTCCTCACCGGTTTAGACATAAAAAAACAAGAGTCTGGTGAAGTTAAACGATGGTTCATTACATTGTTGACAAAAAATGGTCTTTTAACCATCAACCACTCCCCATTTTCACCGGTAGACTAAATTTTCCCATGGAGGGACATCAGTGTGCCGACGTAGAAGCCATCCAAAAAGCTTCAAAGACCATTTTGAAGAACATCCCGGTTAATGAGCTAAATTTTTATTAGAAAAACTTGTGGACAGCTATTAAACTAGTCCTCACCGGTTTAGACATAAAAAAACAAGAGTCTGGTGAAGTTAAACGATGGTTCATTACATTGTTGACAAAAAATGGTCTTTTAACCATCAACCACTCCCCATTTTCACCGGTAGACTAAATTTTCCCATGGAGGGACATCAGTGTGCCGACGTAGAAGCCATCCAAAAAGCTTCAAAGACCATTTTGAAGAACATCCCGGTTAATGAGCTAAATTTTCATTAGAAAAACTTGTGGACAGCTATTAAACTAGTCCTCACCGGTTTAGACATAAAAAAACAAGAGTCTGGTGAAGTTAAACGATGGTTCATTACATTGTTGACAAAAAATGGTCTTTTAACCATCAACCACTCCCCATTTTCACCGGTAGACTAAATTTTCCCATGGAGGGACATCAGTGTGCCGACGTAGAAGCCATCCAAAAAGCTTCAAAGACCATTTTGAAGAACATCCCGGTTAATGAGCTAAATTTTCATTAGAAAAACTTGTGGACAGCTATAAAACTAGTCCTCACCGGTTTAGACATAAAAAAACAAGAGTCTGGTGAAGTTAAACGATGGTTCATTACATTGTTGACAAAAAATGGTCTTTTAACCATCAACCACTCCCCATTTTCACCGGTAGACTAAATTTTCCCATGGAGGGACATCAGTGTGCCGACGTAGAAGCCATCCAAAAAGCTTCAAAGACCATTTTGAAGAACATCCCGGTTAATGAGCTAAATTTTCATTAGAAAAACTTGTGGACAGCTATTAAACTAGTCCTCACCGGTTTAGACATAAAAAAACAAGAGTCTGGTGAAGTTAAACGATGGTTCATTACATTGTTGACAAAAAATGGTCTTTTAACCATCAACCACTCCCCATTTTCACCGGTAGACTAAATTTTCCCATGGAGGGACATCAGTGTGCCGACGTAGAAGCCATCCAAAAAGCTTCAAAGACCATTTTGAAGAACATCCCGGTTAATGAGCTAAATTTTCATTAGAAAAACTTGTGGACAGCTATTAAACTAGTCCTCACCGGTTTAGACATAAAAAAACAAGAGTCTGGTGAAGTTAAACGATGGTTCATTACATTGTTGACAAAAAATGGTCTTTTAACCATCAACCACTCCCCATTTTCACCGGTAGACTAAATTTTCCCATGGAGGGACATCAGTGTGCCGACGTAGAAGCCATCCAAAAAGCTTCAAAGACCATTTTGAAGAACATCCCGGTTAATGAGCTAAATTTTCATTAGAAAAACTTGTGGACAGCTATTAAACTAGTCCTCACCGGTTTAGACATAAAAAAACAAGAGTCTGGTGAAGTTAAACGATGGTTCATTACATTGTTGACAAAAAATGGTCTTTTAACCATCAACCACTCCCCATTTTCACCGGTAGACTAAATTTTCCCATGGAGGGACATCAGTGTGCCGACGTAGAAGCCATCCAAAAAGCTTCAAAGACCATTTTGAAGAACATCCCGGTTAATGAGCTAAATTTTCATTAGAAAAACTTGTGGACAGCTATTAAACTAGTCCTCACCGGTTTAGACATAAAAAAACAAGAGTCTGGTGAAGTTAAACGATGGTTCATTACATTGTTGACAAAAAATGGTCTTTTAACCATCAACCACTCCCCATTTTCACCGGTAGACTAAATTTTCCCATGGAGGGACATCAGTGTGCCGACGTAGAAGCCATCCAAAAAGCTTCAAAGACCATTTTGAAGAACATCCCGGTTAATGAGCTAAATTTTCATTAGAAAAACTTGTGGACAGCTATTAAACTAGTCCTCACCGGTTTAGACATAAAAAAACAAGAGTCTGGTGAAGTTAAACGATGGTTCATTACATTGTTGACAAAAAATGGTCTTTTAACCATCAACCACTCCCCATTTTCACCGGTAGACTAAATTTTCCCATAGAGGTACATCAGTATGCCGACGTAGAAGCCATCCAAAAAGCTTCGAAGACCATTTTGAAGAACATCCTGGTTAATGAGCTAAATTTTCATTAGAAAAATTTGTGGACAGCTATTAAACTAATCCTCACCGGTTTAGACATAAAAACAAGAGTCTGGTGAAGTTAACCGATAGTTCTTTACATTGTTGACAAAAAATGGTCTTTTAACCATCAACCACTCCCCATTTTCACCGGTAGACTAAATTTTCCCATGGAGGGACATCAGTATGCCGACGTAGAAGTTATCCAAAAAGCTTCGAAGACCATTTTGAAGAACATCCCGGTTAATGAGCTAAAACTTCATTAGAAAAACTTGTGGACGGTACAAATTGCTGTATTAACTCTGAAGCAGACTATTTTGAATAAAATAAAAAAAATCTTTGTCCTTACTTTGCGATATACCTCGTATATATCATTTTTGTAGAGTGACTGATACTGTTGCTTAATGCTACTGTCAAAATTGTAATATTTGAAGTTTTATTCCTCAAACTTAATAAAGTTTCTTAAAATTTATCATTTTTTGTATGTACAATTTCGGAATTTCATTTGATTAACCGACATCCTACCAGTTTCTAAACTTTCTAGAACAACAACTTTTCAACTAAAAGTTTGAAATCCCTTGAAGCTTGTACTGAATAATTCAACTCTACGGAGTGTTGTTTTATAGTAATCAATAGCAGAGTATCGTATCGAACAAAAGTTTAACACTAGTACAAGATGTTAACAAAAAGTAGTTAAGGTTAGACTAGTTATCCCTAAATATATGATTTTTAGTTGTTCTAGAAGTTTATCGAACTCTAGAGATATTATGGATGTAGTAGGTAAGATATACTGCTGTAACTGGACACGTGCGACGGTTAGAAAGAGAGAGAAGATCGCAGTACTCTATAGGTCTGTTCCAACAGACCACTAAACCGTTCTAGAACCGTTACTAAACAACTCAGTACTTCAAAGATAACGAGAATTCGTTCACTGCGCAGTTCCCGGATGGTTCTAAAATGGTTTTTTGGTCTGTTGGAACAAACCTTATACCGACGAATGTGCTGTACTCAAAGGTACCTCTGGAAACCTGGTTTCCGCTATTCTATTTATAAGACCTCCCGTCCACTGGATCTGTAAAAATGCAACTGCTAAGATTCGAATTCGAACGAAGGGCGATATAACGAAACCGTTAATGATGGTCCTACAGAACGGTCTTTCTGATTCTGATAAAGAATTTTTCTTTTTGGAAAAATCTGCTGTGATTCATCGACGTGTCAGGCAATATAGACGAAGAAGATCTTCTTTATCTTCATCCAGCCTGTTCCACCCATCGTCGAGTGAAGGCCTCCCTTAACTTCTGCCATTCTCCTCTGTTACTGGTTTTTCTTATCCAGTCGTGTCCTGCCAGTCTTTTTATGTCATCAGACCATCTCGTTTGCGGTCTACCTCTACTTCTTTTGTTTTCCCATGGTTTCCATTCTATTATCCTTTGTGTCCATCTGTTGTATGTCATTCTCCCAATATGTCCCACCCAGTTCCATTTTAGTGCACATATTTTTTCTATAACATCTTTAACTTTTGTTCTTCTTCTTATTTCTGTGTTGGTAATGCGGTCTTGTAGGTTGATGTTTAAGATTCGTTTTTCCATGGCACGAAGAAGATAAGTGTGTGTAAATCGTATTTACCAGTCTCCAGTCTTAATATCTCCATGCTTTGGACAAACTAGAAGTGTTAAGATCTTTATGGTACATTCGTGAAAGTCTCAGTTGATGATAGCAAAAGGTTGGTTTAGTTGACAGATTTTATTCCAATCGTGTATTCAGTATCCTTGTATTCATATGATGTAAAAAAAGATTTACTGTAATCAGGAATGTTCAAAGAAATATTTGAATCCTGGAAAGTATACCAATCTGATAGAAAATGTTGCTGTCCTGGATTTTGGCCTTCCTGCTATTTGATTGCCCTATTTTTCCCCTGTGCTCTCCTGATTTTTATCTCTCCTGTTCTTACCTTTGTCTATCATGTTCTGGTTTTCGAGTGCTGGTATGATTTTCAACTGTTGTAAAAGGTTTCTCACGAGTGTGAGTTCTATTATGAGTTTTTAAGTAACTGGATTGTGTGAAACGTTTCAAACAATATTTACATTTAAAAGGTTTCTCTTTAGTGTGAGTTTTAATATGAGATTTTAAAGCACTGGACTGTGTGAAACATTTCGAACAAATTTTACATTTAAAAGGTTTCTCGTCAGTGTGAGTTCTATTATGAGTTTTTAAGTAACTGAATTGTGTGAAACGTTTCAAACAATATTTACATTTAAAAGGTTTCTCGCCAGTGTGAGTTCTATTATGAGTTTTTAAGTCTGTGGATGTTGTGAAACATTTCGAACCCTGTGCTCTCCTGATTTTTATCTCTCCTGTTCTTACCTTTCTCTATCATGTTCTGGTTTTCGAGTGCTGGTATGATTTTCAACTGTTCAGGTTTTCCACTGTCATGTTCTGATTTATGATTTTCCACTGACTTGTCCGGATTTTTTACATTTTTGCATGGTTTTTGAGTGTTTTATCCTGGTTTTCCACTGCCTTGGTTTGCTCCAGTCCTATCAAGGTTTCAACTGATTTTGAACTGTGTTTCTCTGGTTTTTAACTGCATTTTTCGGATTTTCAACTAGGTACTTGGTTTTAGAATCCAAGTTCTTGCTATTATTCTCGCCAGTCTTTTCGACTATCCTGGTTCACAATGATTCAAGAGAAATAAAGAATTACCTAGTTTTCAACCAACAAATTGCACAAATTTATAGTATGATAATTAAAAGCTAATTAAAATTAAATTGTAATTAATAAAATCATGATTCTCCTGGTATAATAAAACTACCTAATAACCCTATTTTAACCAGAGATTCAATTAGGTTATCCACGTGAAATAAATGTTTGGACGGCGAAACGATAGGGAACGATAACAAGAACAGCAGGACTACGACTACATCGACATCACAGTAATTAATCATTAATGAGATTACGTTACGCAATTATGTTAACGTCGTCGACGTTTGTTGTGGTTGGTATGAATTTCCATAAAGTTCCATGTGTGGAAATATAATATTTGCTAACCGACATAAAATAAAAGACAAAATATTCTGCTTTCAGCATAGCAGAATATAATTCACAACATGTGGAAACATTAATACAACAGGATATGTTTCCTGTTCAAATATTTTGAAAAAAAGTCTTTGTCTAGGTCGCTCAATTTTTATCTGTCTTTTTAAGTATAACTTTTAGGGTCTTTAAAGTGCGTTGAAGGGCTTAAAACCAATAACTCTGAACAAAAAGCTAGTACCAATGGCCACAGAAGCCAAATATCTGGATGTGGTGTTTGACCAGAGGCTATTATGGAAGCAGCACATCCAAAAGGTCATACGTAAAGCTACAATAGCCCTTGGTAAGTGTAGACAATTGTGTGGGAAGAACTGTGGCCTGAACCCCAAAATGAACCTCTGGTTGTACACACAGGTCAGTAGGACAATGTTGACCTATGGTTCGGTGGTGTGGTGGAGTAGAACGCAGTAGAAGGCAGCTGGAAAACATACAATGGCAGTCATGCCTAAATGTTACAGGGGCCATGAGGACTGCCCCAATAGACCACCATTACATATCTATATGGCATGGATACCAGGACACTACGGGTTTTTAGAGAAGACTGATGAATTGGCCCGAGCAGGAGCTAATATCCCAATGATTGGCCTGGAACCATTCAGCGAGGTCGCTGACTCCTTCAGAAAGGCAGCCATTGAAAAATGAAGAAGGGTTTCGGGAAAAGGCTGATTTATTGGTCCGAGCAGGAGCTAATTTCCCAATGATTGGTAAGGAATCATTCGGCGAGGTTGCTGACTCCTTCAGAAAGGCAGCCATTGAGAAATGGAGAAGAGTTTCGGGCGAAGGCTGATAAATTGGCCCGAGCAGAAGCTAATTTCCCAATGATTGGCACGGAACCATTCGGTGGGGTGGCTGACATCTTCAGAAAGGTAGCCATTGAGAAATGGAGAAGGGTTTCGGGAGAAGGCTGATGAATTGGCCCGAGCGGAAGCTAATATCCCAATGATTGGCCTGGAACCATTCGGAGGGGTTGCTGACATCTTCAGAAAGGCAGCCATTGAGAAATGGAGGCTAGAGAATGCCCATGAGTGGTGGAAAAATCACCGGGCAAACGACAAGTCTTTAAAAAAGGACACTTGGTGAAGTTTACTGCAGACCTGCTACAACAAAGGTGAAACGATGTCAGATGAGTCAGCTGTATTTGGCAGATGAAGACATGTCGATACTTTTAAGAACAGGAGGAAACCGCATTCCATGTCCTATGCTTTTCTAGCATCTTTCAATGTTTTCTTGGGTCTCTAAACATTGTTTTCTTTGGTCTATCAACTTTGCACAGGACCATAAAGAACTGTACAAATTAGCAAAATCACAATCCATTGTTTTGTATTAAAATTTAATTACATACCCGTCTAAACTTTTTTTGAAAATGATCTGTAAGCAACAGAAATAATTTGTGTTGGCGCTGAATGAAACAGTACACCGGAAAACTTTACGATTATGTTTATTAAGATCATTTATCCTCGAGAAGTTGTGTAGGTATACTTTTAATAACTTTCCGTTTTCTTTTTAATCAGGATCAAATGAAAAGCTTACTTCAGCCTCTTTCAACATTTTCATTACACATATTAATAGCATATTGCTATTATTAGGAACATCTTTTTCTGGGAGGATCAATATAGGAAGACAATTTTTTAATCTTGATTCGAATTAAAGATGTTCGAATATTAAATTTCTTAAGCAATAACCGAATCCGTATTTGAATGTTATTTATTAGATATAGAAAATCTCTACGAGACTAAGAGAAAATCAGAGAGGTCCAAAAAAAAGTAAAAGACTTTAAAAAAAGGAAAACCTAGGACACATTTAAGGAATCTAGAACAAAGTAGCTTGGAGAAAATGACAATGTTTCAGTTTGACACCAATTTGACTTCGCAGACGCATGTATACTAGACAAAGAAAGAAACGAATACAAAAGAATGTTTTTGGAAGAAGAAGGAGTTAATTTTCTTGCAGATCTTTTCAGCTTTTAGCTTTTTTCTAGGTCTCTTAACTTTTCTGGGTCTTTCATTATTTCCTGCGTTTCACAAATTTGTTTGGGTTTATCAACTTTTTTAAGGGTCCTCTACCGTGTTTCTGGATCTCTAACCTTTTTTTAACATCTCAACTTTTTCTTGGGTATCTTAACATCTCTCAACGTTTCTACTGATCTCTTTTCCTAGGTTTATCAACTTTTTCCAGAATCTTTTAATGTTTTCTATACATAGGGGAAACATCTCAACTTTTTTAAGGGCCCTCTACCCTGTTTCTGGATCTCTAACCTTTTTTTAACATCTCAACTTTTTCTTGGGTATCTTAACATCTATCAACGTTTCTACTGGTCTCTTTTCCTAGGTTTATCAACTTTTTCCAGGGTTTTTAATGTTTTCTATACATAGGGGAAACATTTTAACTTTTTTAAGGGTCCTCTACCGTGTTTCTGGATCTCTAAGCTTTTTTTAAGGTCTCAACTTTTTAGTGGGTATCTTAACATATCTCAACGTTTCTACTGGTCTCTTTTCCTGGGTTTATCAACTTTTTCCAGAGTCTTTTAATGTTTTCTATACATAGGGGAAACATCTCGACTTTTTTAAGGGCTCTCTACCGTGTTTCTGGATCTCTAAGCTTTTTTTAACGTCTCATCTTTTTCTTGGGTATCTTAACATCTCTCAACGTTTCTACTGGTCTCTTTTTCTAGGTTTATCAACTTTTTCCAGGGTCTTTTAATGTTTTCTATACATAGGGGAAACATCTCAACTTTTTTAAGGGCCCTCTACCGTGTTTCTGGATCTCTAAGCTTTTTTTAACATCTCAACTTTTTCTTGGGTATCTTAACATCTCTCAACGTTTCTACTGGTCTCTTTTTCTAGGTTTATCAACTTTTTCCAGGGTCTTTTAATGTTTTCTATGCATAGGGGAAACATTTCAACTTTTTTAAGGGTCCTCTACCGAGTTTCTGGATCTCTAAGCTTTTTTTAACATCTCAACTTTTTCTTGGGTATCTTAACATCTCTCAACGTGTCTACTGGTCTCTTTTCCTGGGTTTATCAACTTTTTCCAGAGTCTTTTAATGTTTTCTATACATAGGGGAAACATCTCAACTTTTTTAAGGGCTCTCTACCGTGTTTCTGGATCTCTTAGCTTTTTTTAACGTCTCATCTTTTTCTTGGGTATCTTAACATCTCTCAACGTTTCTACTGGTCTCTTTTTCTAGGTTTATCAACTTTTTCCAGGGTCTTTTAATGTTTTCTATACATAGGGGAAACATCTCAACTTTTTTAAGGGCCCTCTACCCTGTTTCTGGATCTCTAACCTTTTTTTAACATCTCAACTTTTTCTTGGGTATCTTAACATCTATCAACGTTTCTACTGGTCTCTTTTCCTAGGTTTATCAACTTTTTCCAGGGTTTTTAATGTTTTCTATACATAGGGGAAACATTTTAACTTTTTTAAGGGTCCTCTACCGTGTTTCTGGATCTCTAAGCTTTTTTTAAGGTCTCAACTTTTTAGTGGGTATCTTAACATATCTCAACGTTTCTACTGGTCTCTTTTCCTGGGTTTATCAACTTTTTCCAGAGTCTTTTAATGTTTTCTATACATAGGGGAAACATCTCAACTTTTTTAAGGGCTCTCTACCGTGTTTCTGGATCTCTAAGCTTTTTTTAACGTCTCATCTTTTTCTTGGGTATCTTATCATCTCTCAACGTTTCTACTGGTCTCTTTTTCTAGGTTTATCATTTTTTTCCAGGGTCTTTTAATGTTTTCTATACATAGGGGAAACATCTCAACTTTTTTAAGGGCCCTCTACCGTGTTTCTGTATCTCTAAGCTTTTTTTAACATCTCAACTTTTTCTTGGGTATCTTAACATCTCTCAACGTTTCTACTGGTCTCTTTTTCTAGGTTTATCAACTTTTTCCAGGGTCTTTTAATGTTTTCTATGCATAGGGGAAACATTTCAACTTTTTTAAGGGTCCTCTACCGAGTTTCTGGATCTCTAAGCTTTTTTTAACATCTCAACTTTTTCTTGGGTATCTTAACATCTCTCAACGTGTCTACTGGTCTCTTTTCCTAGGTTTATCAACTTTTTCGAGGGTCATTTAATGTTTTCTATACATAGGGGAAACATCTCAACTTTTTTAAGGGTCCTCTACCGTGTTTCTGGATCTCTAAGCTTTTTTTAACGTCTCAACTTTTTCTTGGGTATCCTAACATCTCTCAACGTGTCTACTGGTCTCTTTTCCTAGGTTTATCAACTTTTTCGAGGGTCATTTAATGTTTTCTATACATAGGGGAAACATCTCAACTTTTTTAAGGGCTCTCTACCGTGTTTCTGGATCTCTAAGCTTTTTTTAACGTCTCATCTTTTTCTTGGGTATCTTATCATCTCTCAACGTTTCTACTGGTCTCTTTTTCTAGGTTTATCATTTTTTTCCAGGGTCTTTTAATGTTTTCTATACATAGGGGAAACATCTCAACTTTTTTAAGGGCCCTCTACCGTGTTTCTGTATCTCTAAGCTTTTTTTAACATCTCAACTTTTTCTTGGGTATCTTAACATCTCTCAACGTTTCTACTGGTCTCTTTTTCTAGGTTTATCAACTTTTTCCAGGGTCTTTTAATGTTTTCTATACATAGGGGAAACATCTCAACTTTTTTAAGGGCCCTCTACCGTGTTTCTGGATCTCTAAGCTTTTTTTAACATCTCAACTTTTTCTTGGGTATCTTAACATCTCTCAACGTTTCTACTGGTCTCTTTTTCTAGGTTTATCAACTTTTTCCAGGGTCTTTTAATGTTTTCTATGCATAGGGGAAACATTTCAACTTTTTTAAGGGTCCTCTACCGAGTTTCTGGATCTCTAAGCTTTTTTTAACATCTCAACTTTTTCTTGGGTATCTTAACATCTCTCAACGTGTCTACTGGTCTCTTTTCCTGGGTTTATCAACTTTTTCCAGAGTCTTTTAATGTTTTCTATACATAGGGGAAACATCTCAACTTTTTTAAGGGCTCTCTACCGTGTTTCTGGATCTCTTAGCTTTTTTTAACGTCTCATCTTTTTCTTGGGTATCTTAACATCTCTCAACGTTTCTACTGGTCTCTTTTTCTAGGTTTATCAACTTTTTCCAGGGTCTTTTAATGTTTTCTATACATAGGGGAAACATCTCAACTTTTTTAAGGGCCCTCTACCCTGTTTCTGGATCTCTAACCTTTTTTTAACATCTCAACTTTTTCTTGGGTATCTTAACATCTATCAACGTTTCTACTGGTCTCTTTTCCTAGGTTTATCAACTTTTTCCAGGGTTTTTAATGTTTTCTATACATAGGGGAAACATTTTAACTTTTTTAAGGGTCCTCTACCGTGTTTCTGGATCTCTAAGCTTTTTTTAAGGTCTCAACTTTTTAGTGGGTATCTTAACATATCTCAACGTTTCTACTGGTCTCTTTTCCTGGGTTTATCAACTTTTTCCAGAGTCTTTTAATGTTTTCTATACATAGGGGAAACATCTCAACTTTTTTAAGGGCTCTCTACCGTGTTTCTGGATCTCTAAGCTTTTTTTAACGTCTCATCTTTTTCTTGGGTATCTTATCATCTCTCAACGTTTCTACTGGTCTCTTTTTCTAGGTTTATCATTTTTTTCCAGGGTCTTTTAATGTTTTCTATACATAGGGGAAACATCTCAACTTTTTTAAGGGCCCTCTACCGTGTTTCTGTATCTCTAAGCTTTTTTTAACATCT
Organism: Altica lythri; assembly: GCA_964028335.1. Lineage (NCBI taxonomy): Eukaryota > Metazoa > Arthropoda > Insecta > Coleoptera > Chrysomelidae > Altica > Altica lythri. Next base: position 8,172,564 of record OZ034809.1, read on the forward strand.
CAACTTTTTCTTGGGTATCTTAACATCTCTCAACGTTTCTACTGGTCTCTTTTTCTAGGTTTATCAACTTTTTCCAGGGTCTTTTAATGTTTTCTATGCATAGGGGAAACATTTCAACTTTTTTAAGGGTCCTCTACCGAGTTTCTGGATCTCTAAGCTTTTTTTAACATCTCAACTTTTTCTTGGGTATCTTAACATCTCTCAACGTGTCTACTGGTCTCTTTTCCTAGGTTTATCAACTTTTTCGAGGGTCATTTAATGTTTTCTATACATAGGGGAAACATCTCAACTTTTTTAAGGGTCCTCTACCGTGTTTCTGGATCTCTAAGCTTTTTTTAACGTCTCAACTTTTTCTTGGGTATCCTAACATCTCTCAACGTTTCTACTGGTCTCTTTTCCTAGGTTTATCCACTTTTTCCAGGGTCTTTTAATGTTTTCTATACATAGGGGAAACATCTCAACTTTTTCTTGGGTATCTTAACATCTCTCAACTTTTCTACTGATCTCTTTTCCTAGGTTTATCAACTTTTTCCAGGGTCTTTTAATGTTTTCCATACATAGGGGAAACATCTCAACTTTTTTAAGGGTTCTCTACCGTATTTCCGGATGCCTAAGCTTTTTTTAACATCTCAACTTTTTCTTGGGTATCTTAACATCTCTCAACGTTTCTACTGGTCTCTTTTCCTAGGTTTATCAACTTTTTCCAGGGTCTTTTAATGTTTTCTATACATAGGGAAAACATCTCAACTTTTTTAAGGGTCCTTTACCGTGTTTCTGGATCTCTAAGCTTTTTTTAACATCTCAACTTTTTTTTGGGTATCTTAACATCTCTCAACTTTTCTACTGGTCTCTTTTCCTAGGTTTATCAACTGTTTCCAGGGTCTTTTAATGTTTTCTATGCATAGGGAAAACATCTCAACTTTTTTAAGGGTCCTTTACCGTGTTTCTGGATCTCTAAGCTTTTTTTAACATCTCAACTTTTTCTTGGGTATCTTAACATCTCTCAACGTTTCTACTGGTCTCTTTTCCTAGGTTTATCCACTTTTTCCAGGGTCTTTTAATGTTTTCTATACATAGGGGAAACATCTCAACTTTTCCTTGGGTATCTTAACATCTCTCAACGTTTCTACTGGTCTCTTTTCCTAGGTTTATCAACTTTTTCCAGGGTCTTTTAATGTTTTCTATACATAGGGGACACATCTCGAACTGAATATAGCAGAAATGTAATGACATAAAAGTGATATAAATACCAACAAATCAAAATCATGTGCCTTAACAGAATATGCAGTTGCTTTTTATAAATTTTTTATTATTTCAGGAATTTTTCAATTCTCGTATATTACCTGTCTGTTGAGTGTAAATCTTACCAAAGGAAATTGTGTTCTGATACGTTTTTCCGATATGTGTATTGATTTCACAATTTAAATAAATTTTGAAGGGTGCCACAATTTCTTCGATATTCCAGGTGCGATTTTAATAAAAATTTGAATATTATAGAAAAATCATTTTTCGTTTTAAAAATATATAAAACAAGATACAGCAACACGGTTTGTTTGGAAAATATTCTTTTTGAAGTTATACTTCTATTCGTGCACTCGGCGGAAAAGAGTTGTGTGGGGTTCGATACAAAATAAGTGTGCACTCGTTACTAGGAGGTTTTTGAGGTCGCTAAAGACGAATATTATATAATGATTTTGCTAAATCATTCGTATACAAATTTATAATTCCGGGCGCGTGCATAAAAGTATAACTTCTGCCGGCAGTCCCACTGACTGCCACACCCGTTTTTTTTTTCATAAAAAAGTGATTTTCCTGATCTAAATATCTAGGAAAATAAACAATAGACTTTTCCAGATAATTCGTAAACCAAACAAGAAGATTTGGCAACCTGTGTTCGTTATTCGATAAGAAAATAAAAATCCCTTAAATCCTTTGTTCGTAAAAAAACTCTTTTTATGATTGTAGTTGACAAAGAAAAATATAAATATCTTAAATAGTTATCCGCAGACTTTTAGTAGATTTCGTAGAGTTTTGTTCAGGAACTTTCAGCTTTCTTAAAAACCATTTGTACTATTAAAATGGGTTGTTTTAAACGATTTCTTACCGTAAAGATTAATGGGTCTTTGAAACTTAATAGAAAACTAATTCGTCTTTAAAAAAATATACAAAATAGCCGGATCGATCTAGACATTCTAAGTGATTTTCTTCAAAACGACCTGGATGATGAACAAGAAGATCAAAAGGAGGAGAGGAAGAGTATGACAGAGAACCCAAGTAACATTTTCACCTGCGTAATGATCTGCAAATAATCTGTATATGATTATATAAAATACTGTTTTGGACGCACTTATGCAGGTAAATGATCTGCAAAACTGCTGTATATTACTTTCATTTCATGTGTAAAAGGTCGTTTGCAGAACCAGTGCAGGTTTGCCATACTCCTGTATAAAACCTATAATTGATGGATTTGAAGATGATATGCAGAAATAATTAAAATAAAAGTATACTCCTCTACATTTTAATTTTATTTCAGGTAATTATCAAATATGATTTTACTACTTCCATTTACTAAATCTACACAACATAAACTTTTGAATTATTTAAAACCACTTTTACCATTTTTTTTTCACCTTTCTTACGCGGGGATTCGATCCTGGTTCACCATCCATCACCTAATTGAAAGTTAGTCGTCTTACCCACTCGGCTATAAGGACACTTAATAGCTACGGTCACTATCGTCATTTAAAACTACTTTTCGCAATAAATAAATTTTTCAGTAGTCAATCAAGATCAGAATTTTCCAGTTTCGTTTTTATTTTTAAACTGTTATAAAAGTTTTAAGTTTTTGTTGATATTTTTTAATTTGGAATAAAACATATTCTTCTTTTTTATGTATTTTATTTTTTATTTTTAAAGTTTCATGCAAAGGAAATGTATGGTGTATTGGCACAAATACGGTTTGTTCTGATGAAATAATTGCTACTAATTTACACAATATATCATTAAATAAATACATATTAATTTTGTGAAACTCATATTTCTCTGTTTGAAATATAAACAAATGAGTGGACAACAAAGGAGTATCAAAAAACTCTTTTAAGTCTTTAAAAGTTGCTTCATATATACCTTTAAAATTCGCATATTCTATAGCTATAATTTCTTTAAGTACATAAACCATATAACAACTCACCCATTAGTGTTCGAGGATCGTTAGGTAAACGCGAATTATAAGTTTTGTTTAACTTTTCTAGTAACGGTTTTAAAGCAACCTGTGAAATGTTAAATTCAATTGCCCAATTTCTTAGAAATGACGCAAAAATATAGTTATGATTTTCTTTTAAATGGTATTGTTCGTCAACTTCAAACACATCTATTTATGATAAATCCATGTCGAAATCATTGTTAGATCCTTCGCCATTTTCAACAAGTTCATCGTTATTTCTTAATGAGGTTTTTATCGAAAATTTATGTATATCTTAGTTATATTTTCCTTCATTTCACCTTTTTATCCATATTAATTAAATATAAATAATATAATAGGAGATGGAACTGTCAAACGTAAAAAAGTAGATATAGGTATAGATATATCATCTGCTTATAATATGCTATTATTTTGCAGTAGTAGATCTATATTTTATTTATATAAAGATATCATTTGCAGAGAATTCTTACTGCAAATAGTCTGCATATAATATTCATTTTCATATTTGTCTGCTTAGAGTTTGCTATTATTCTGCAATAGTAGATCTGTATTTTATTTATATAAAGGTGTCATTTGCAGAGAATTCTTACTGCAAAATGTGTGCATATAGTCTTCATTTTCATATCTTTTATTTGAAGACATTATGCAGGACACAACTGCATTTCCTTTGTCAGTAAATGTCTCATGCAGGAAATATCTGCAATTGTAAACAGTATGCAGGTGATATGAAGTACATCTTTGGTTAAAGGTAATATGATGATTATATGCAGATTACTTCTATTTCTACAGATTATTTGCAGTTGATATACAGTTATAAAAATGACTGCAGGCTCTTTGCAGTGCATTTGCAGTTAATTTATGCAGGTCTGTGTTACTTGGGAAGTAGAAGAAGACGAAAGTGAAGAAGAAGAAGAAGTAGAAAAAGAAGAAGAGTGAGAAGAAGAAGCCGAACGAGAAGAAGAGAAGAAGGAACAGTGATGGAAAGTTAGGAATCGGAGGAATACATTTTTTTACTGCTTTTTAATTTCCATTGTTTTTATAAATTCCAACCCTTGCAAATATCTGTTATTATATACAATAATTTTCTTTATTAGCATGCTCGAATTGTCAAGGCCTATCGTGTTCTAATGGTAGAGAAGAACATCAAGAAGAAGGAAAAGAAGAAGAATGAAGAGAAGAAGAAGAAGGAAAAAAGGAAGAAGAAAAATAAGATAGAGATGAAGAAGAAGAAGAAGCAGAAGAAGAAAAAAAAAGAAAAGAAGGAGAAGAATAAGTAGAAGAAGAAAGAGAAGAAGAAGCAGAATAAGATGAAGAAGAAGAAGATAGAGAAGAAAAAGAAAGAGCAGAGGGAAAAGTGATGGAAAGTTAGGAATCGGAGGAATACATTTTTTACTGCTTTTTAATTTCCATCGTATCTGTAATTATGCAATATTTTTGCTCTTTAGCATGCACGAATGGTCAAGGCCCATCGTGTTCTAATGATGAAGAAGAACAGCAAGAAGAAGGAAAAGAAGAACAAAGAAAAAAAATAAAGAGAAGAAGAAGAAGGAGAAAAGACTTAACAAAAAGAAGAAAGAAAAGAAGGAAAAGAATAAGGAAAAGAACAGGGAGAAGAATAAGGAGAAGAAGAAGAAAGAGAAGAAAAAAAAATTGATGGTAAGTTAGGAATCGGAGGAATAAATTGTTTTAGTGCTTTTTAATTTCCATCGATTTTATAAATTCCAATCCCTGCGAATATCTGTTATTATGCAATAATTTTTTTCTTTAGCAACCACGAATTATCAAGGTCCATCGTGTTCTAATGATGAAGAAGAACATAAAGAAGAAAGAAAGAAGAACAAAGAGAACAAGATAAAGAGAAGAAGAAGAAGAAGAAAAAGAAGAAAGAGACAAAAAGAGAAGAGTAAGGAGAAGAATAAGGAGAAGAAGAATAAGGAGAAGAAGAATAAGGAGAAGAAGAATAAGGAGAAGAAGAAGAAGAATACGGAGAAGAAGTATGAGAAAAAGAAGAAGAATAAGGAGAAGAAGAAGCAGAAGAAGTAGCAAGAGAAGACGAAGAAAGAGCAAAAGATCTGTGGAATAACGCGCTAAGAAGAAGGAGAAAAGGAAGAAGGAGAAGAAGAAGGAGAAAAAGGAGAAGAATAAGGAGAAAAATATGGAGAAAACGAAGCAGAAGAAGAAGCATAAGAAGAAGCAGGAGAAAGTTAGGAATCGGAGGAATAAATTTTTTTACTGCTTTTTAATTTCCATCGATTTTATAAATTCCAATCCTTGCCAATATCTGTTATTATGCAATAATTTTGTTCTTTAGCATGCACGAATTATCAACGTCTATGCGTGTTCTAATGATGAAGAAGAACATAAAGAAGAAAGAAAGAAGAACAAAGACAACAAGACTAAAGAGAAGAAGAAGAAAAAGGAGAAAAGGGAGAAGAAAAAGAAGAAAGAGAAAAAGGAGAATAGTAAGGAGAAGAATAATTAGAAGAAGAAGAAGAAGAATAAGGAGAAGAATGCGGAGAAGAAGAAGCAGAAGAAGTAGCAAGAGATGACGAACAAATAGCAAAAGACCTGTAGAATAAGCATACTGGAGAAACCATTCTAGGAGAAAGGAGGAGAAAAGGAAGGAGAAGAATAAGGAGAAAAAGGAGAAGAATAAGGAGAAAAATAAGGAGAAGACGAAGCAGAGGAAGAAGCAGAAGAAGAAGCAGGAGAAGAAGAAGAAGAAAGAGCAACAGACCTGGAGAAACCATTCATTCCTCACCATTTTTATAGATAGTCTAGACTCTATAGTATTTGTCTGAAGTAGGTAATTTTGCAATAAAACTTTTGAAGAAAATCACGAAAAGCTCATTTTTTGACGTTTGATCTTCGTTTTTAAATATGTTTTCAACAATTTTACAAATTTTCAGCTTGATGGGTACCTATTCACTCTTATTTTTTGGTCTAATTTGACCGGACCAAATGTTCCTAATATCTTAAAAACTTAATATAGTCGATTTTCTGTATTATCATGTTTGAGATACAAAATTTTGTATATTTTTTAATAAATAATAGCATGCACGAATTGTCAAGGCCCATCGTGTTCTAATGATGAAGAAGAACATCAAGAAGAAGGAAAAGATGAAGAATGAAAAGAAGAAGAAGAAGGAGAAAAGGAAGAAGAAAAAGAAGAAAGAGAAGAAGGAGAAGAATAAGCAGAAGAAGAAGAATAAAGAGAAGAAGGAAAAGAATAAGTAGAAGAAGAAAAAGAAGAAAAAGAAAGAGAAGAAGAGGGAAAAGAAAAAGGAGAAGAAGAAGCAGAAGAAGATTAAGAAGAAGAAGGAAGAAAATAAAGAAAAGTGACGGAAAGTTAGGAATCGGAGGAATACATTTTTCTGCTTTTTAATTTCCAGCGTATCTGTTATTATGCAATATTTTTGCTCTTTAGCATGCACTAATTGTCAAGGCCCATCGTGTTCTATTGATGAAGAAGAACAACAAGAAGAAGGGAAAAAAGAATAAAGAGAAGAAGAAGAAGGAGAAAAGACTTGAGAAAAAAAGAATGAGAAGAAGGAAAAGAATAAGGAGAAGAAGAAGCAGAAACACAGAAAGAGAAGAAGAAAAAATTATGAAATTCTTTAGCATGCACGAATTGTCAAGGCCCATCGTGTTCTAATGATGAAGAAGAACATCTACTATCCCACCATTTCAACATGGATTTAGACCCTTCCACTCCACACAAAACCCCATAAATGAGCTGCACACATTCGCAGCAACCGCCCTCAACCAAGGCAAAGTTGCATCTGCAATATTTCTAGATGTTCAAAAAGTTTTGATCAAGTCTGGCATGCCGGACTTATTCGAAAGTTACATGACATCGAACTTCCAATACAAATAATAAAACTTATCAACTCCTACCTTTCCGATTGAACAATTCGCGTCAAAGTAGGCCAATCTCTGTCCAACCCTTTTTCGCCACAAGCAGGAGTTCCCCAAGGCTCCATACTTTCCCCCCTTCTCTATCTTATCTACACTCACGACGTCCCAAACATAAAAAATATTCAACTTTATGCTGACGACACAGCTCTATACACGTCCGCCAAAACTACGGCTGCTCTAAACACCCAAACCCAACGTTTACTGAATAAGTATACAGACTGGTGCAGAAAATGGAGGGTATCAATCAATCCACAAAAAACCCAAACCATAATCTTTCGCCACCCTTCCTACGGCCGTAGACCAAATCAATCCTTTGACAATATCAACCCAACTCTCTGGGGTGAGAGACTCGTATTAATGGACGAGATTGACTACTTGGGAGTGCGCTTTACGCGCACCCTCAACTGGGAATCCGAAGTCAAACGCACCCTCGATAAAATGAGGAAACGAGCCTCTCTCCTTGGAGCGTTATGTGGACGGTTTGGAAGATGTCAACCTAGCAATTTACTCCACACCTACAACGCATACATTCGACCTATAGTCGATTATAGGGCTGTACCATTCATTACCCTCTCTTCCCAACAGAAAAACCGCCTGGCCACAACTGAGCGGAAAATCCTACGAAAGTGCCAATTCCTCCCTCCTTGGCACCCTTCCCATCTCACATATATTCACACAAACTACAAAAATACTACACCAATTCCTCTTCGATTACAGGAACTCCAACGGAGGTATGCCACCAGGACCCTTCAAGGCCCCAACACCCGGGCTCAGGATACTCTCTGAACCCCTTGGAACGGAGGTCACAGAGCCATCCAGAGGAAACCTCGAAGGAAACTTCCGCTTCCCCAGCTGAGGCTACTCCAAGCTGCAGGGCAGCTACTTCCAGAGGAGCTCCAGGGCCATCTAGAAGAGGCCCCACTAGCTCTAAGATAATTAAAAAACTCTAAATATATATTATAAATAATAAAATAAATACATTAGGAACTAATTGTACAGAAAGTAGGCCGAGGTTTTCTGTGGTTTCCCTCGACCCAAGTTCGACCTGTCTCAGTCTAGAAATTGGCTGTTTCAGGAAGAACTTGCTAAATAGTCTTTCTTAAACAGGATAAAGTTGCCACGGACAACTCCTATAATAAAAAGCAGGAAACAGTAAACTGTAGCACTACCCTGAAAAGGACACTAAGTCCTATAGCAGGGTTTAGGGAAATAAAATATATTACTTATTTAATTCTAAGAAATAATTTGTAAGCTAAACAATAAAACATTTTTAAATTTGGAAAAATTTGAATTTGAAAAACATCTAGAAGAAAGAAAAGAAGAAAAAGAAAAGAAAAGAATAAAGAGACGAAAAAAAAAGTAGAAGGAGAAAATGAAGAAGAAGAAGAAGAAGAAAGAGAAGAGGAAGAATAAGGAGAAGAAAAAGCAGGAGAAGAAGAAGCAGGAGAAGAAGAAGCAGGAAAAGAAGAAGCAAGAGAAGAAGGAGAAGAAGAAGAAGAAGAAAAAGAAGATAAAGCAGAAGAATCAGGAGAAGAAGGAGAAGAATAAGGTGAAGAAGAAGCAGAATACTTTCCAATTAAACAAAATCACAAACGACCTGTGGAATAAGCTTAATTTTTGTCTGAAATAATTTTGCAATAAAACGTTTTACAGTAAATCGCGAAAAGATCATTTTTGACCTTTGATCTTCGAGTAAAATTTGTTGATCGTATGCAACGATGGGGAATTTTGAAATGTTTTTTTTTTAATATATTTTCAACAATTTTACAAATTTTCAGCTTGATCATCTTATTTTTTGGTCTAATTTGACCGGACCAAATGTCCCTAATATCTTAAAAAGTCGATTTTCTGTGTTATCATGTTTGAGATACAATTTTTTTTATATTTTTTAATAAAGAAAATAACTTTTTTATAAATTATAAAAAGAACTTTTTAAATGAATTAATTAATATTTTTTCATATATAACTACTGTGGTAGTGCGTAGAATTGAAGATTTCGGGTATCGATAATAAATCTTGTAATATTAATATAAAAATGTATTGCAGTTATCTCTTTAAAATCGCATATCCAGCTAGTAAACCATAAATCAATATCAACCTAATACAGAAATACACAATTAGAACACTTACCCGTATATCATACACAAAAAAACTGGAAATAGCGCATCAGTTGTAACTATAGGAATACTCCAAAATATGGGTTGGTTTCTGTAAAACCGAGAAACGGAGACGTAACAGGTGCTTTATAAGCGATTTTCGTTAGAAATCGGAACGAAAACAGTTGTGACGTGATAGAAAGACCTAAAGAGACTGGTTGGAGCAGGATCAGGATCAGAGGAACAAAAGTATCAGTCGGTTTTTGAGCGTCGGCGTTTCGGCGCGTTGCGAATGCGAGTTTCATCAACAATAATGAACCTTTCGAAGAATAGAAGTGTATAATCAGGAAAGGGATTTCTATGTGAGAATAGGATTCTGTGACTAGAACTGGATAATATAGATACAGTTTCATTGTGATCATTTTGTTTAATAGAGCATTGTGGAAATACAAAGAAAATTTTATTAACATATTTATATACATATATTGATATGAATTTTCCTGCTGCTCAATGTAATTATCGGTCACGGATTCCTAATAAATAAAAAATATATAAATATATAAGAAAAAATTATTTTCTTCCACTTCTTCCTGCTCCAATTCCACTTTTCTATTGCTCAACCCTTTCTCTATACCTTCCACGTTCTGGTTTCTTTCTATTTACTCCTTTTTCCTGCTACTATACTTTCTATCTCTTCCTTCTTGGCTTCTCCAACTACTTTCCACTTCTCTGCTTTTCTATACCTTCTATCTCGTTCCTTCTGCTCCAATTCTTGTTTCCTCAACTATTTCTTTCAGCTCCTCTACCTTCAATGTTCTGGTACATATTTCTATTTGCGAGTTTAAAATAAGATTGAAAGAACGTGCACCACGAAGAAAAATCCATATCAATATATAACATTATGAAAAAATTGATACCTACAAATGTATCTAGTTCCATGCTGTGAATTTATTCCAGATACATAACTTGGATTTGTGCCTTGTGCCTTGTTAGAATTCCTAACGCTAGGACACAGGATGCTACGACATAGATATAAATATTGACCAGTCTACACAAGGGCAAAACCAACCTGTAGACACGTGTTTCGCTCTAGTTAGAGCTCATCAGTACAGTATAGGATAGGTTATATATTTACCATTCTATACCGCGGATGTCTCTTCATCTATGAATGCGGATTATTATCGTTTTTGGACATTTTATGTCGTTGGCTACCTTCGTGGGGCCAAATTGTGTATTCATGCAAAATAATACTTGTCTTCACGTAGCTAGGCAAGTGTTAAACTACCTTAATGCAATTGATCTTGAGTTAATAGAATTGCCAGCCAATAGTCTGGATTTAACTCCCACAGAGCACCTATGGAACGTTTTTTAAAAAAAATTAGCTCTCACCTTTTAACCATAATCAACTTTTTCAAGGTCTGGAATATCATTGGTGTATAATAGGTAAAGTACCGGTCCTAGTACACTACCTTGTGGTACCCTCGCTTTGATATCTTTTAGTCCAGAATAGACCTCTTCTCTCTTGACTCTGAAGTATCTATTTAGGATGTAAGATTCCAATAACTGAGTAAATTCTTTTGGTAGTACTCTTTTTAGTTTGTGAATGAGGCCCTTATGTCATACTTTATCAAAAGTTTGAGTAACATGCAGAAAAACTAGTGCTATTTCTATTAAATTTTTAATTCCCCAAAGCAGTTTGCCAATAGAGCAATAACATCTACAGAAGTAGATCTACATTACCTTGGAGTATGTTCTGAAAAAAAGTAATGTTGGGAAGCTTTTTAGACATAGATTTGACAACACCTCTATTAAAGCTATCATAAGATATATTTATCTAAAAAATACAGGTGGATAAACATGAATAAGCAAAGCTAGGTTTAAACTCTAGCTTGCTTTTTTATAACTGGAACTCTAAGAGGTACTCCAAGAGCACCAATGGAAATCTTGTTAGACATTCCTCCCATTCTTATAATCTTAAAGGGACAGGTAATAGTAAGCTTCTACAGGCCTGAGCAACATTTTTGTTATATGCTATCATTGAGCAAAGTAATGTTTAAAAATTAGCTTGCTTTTTCATAACTGGAACTTTATTGGCACTCCAACAGTAGCAATGGAAGTCTTGTTAGATATTCCTTCTATCCATATAATAGTAAAAGGGCTGGCAAAGAAAAGCTTCTACAGGCTGCAAGAAAACCTGAGCAACATTTTTGTAAAAGCAGGGTATAAAGACTTGTTTGCTTTTTTATAACTTGAACTGTGAGAGGTACTCCAACAGCAGAAATGAAAGTCTTGTTAGACATTCCTTCTATTCACATAATCTTAAAGGGTTAGCCAGAAAACCTGAGCAACAATTTCGTTAAATTCTATCATCAATCAAAGCTTGTCTTTTGGTATCGCAATGGGAGTCTTTTTAGACAAAATCTTGAAGAAGCAGACAAAGATAAGCTTCTACAGGCAGCAAAAAAACCTGAGCAATATTTTTGTTAGATTTGGATACAAAAAGTAAAGAAGGGAATTGAAGAAGACATCTAGGGATGAAATCAGACTGAATGGTTTTCAAATACCTACCTGCTTAAAGAAGATTCCAGGTAGAAAAACACCAACGAAAGGAAGGGAAAAACATCATTTTCCAAATCCTTTCTGTCACTTTTGTAAATATTTTTATTCTCCGACGATCTTTTAATGCGCAACCTTTTGTGCGCGATCCTTGTACGCGATCTTTTGTGCGCGACCTTTTGCGCGCGATCTTTTTTATCTCGACAAATTGTTTGCGTCTTGTTTTCATAGATTCCTTTGTCTTATATGAAATAAATAAAACCTCATATATAACAAAACCGATACTATAATGAACAGTATTAGATACATTTTTTGGTAGACTTATTTTTAATATATACAAAATATCACTAAAAACTTTTTCCAAAGAATATTAACTTAAATATTGAACACTGCAATTTTGTATCTTTGTATATTTCGAAAAATTCCGATTTTATGGAATTCGAATTTATATTTTTCTACGCGACCATTTTTCGACGACGATTTTTATTCTCCGGTGATCTTTTGATGCGCAACCTTTTGCGCGCGATCTTTTGTGCGTGACATTTTGTACGCGATTTTTTGTTCGCGAACTTTTTTAGCGCGGTAAATTGTTTGCGTTTTTTGTTTTCGTAGATTCCTTCATCTTATTTGTAGCATAGCTTCAATAAATAAATAAAACCTCATATCCAACAAAACAGTTACTATAATAAACAGTATTAGATACATTTTTTGGTAGACTTATTTTTAATATACACAAATCTAACTAAAAACCTTTTCCAAAGAAAATTTAATCAAATATTGAACACTGCAATTTTGTATCTTTGTATATTTCGAAAAATTCCGATTTTATCGAATTCGAATTTATATTTTTCTACGCGACCATTTTTCGACGGCGATTTTTATTCTCCGGCGATCATTTGATGCGCAACCTTTTGCGCGCGATCTTTTGTGCGTGACATTTTGTACGCGATTTTTTGTTCGCGAACTTTTTTAGCGCTGCAAATTGTTTGCGTTTTGGTTTCGTAGATTCCTTCGTCTTATATGTAGCATAGCTTCAATAAATAAATAAAACCTTATATCCAACAAAACAGATACTATAATAAACAGTATTAGATACATTCTTTGGTAGACTTATTTTTAATATATACAAATATAACTAAAAACTTTTTCCAAAGAATATTAAATTAAATATTGAACACTGCAATTTTGTATCTTTGTATATTTCGAAAAATTCCGATTTTATGGAATTCGAATTTATATTTTTTTACGCGACCATTTTTCGACGACGATTTTTATTCTCCGGCGATCTTTTGATGCGCAACCTTTTGCGCGCGATCTTTTGTGCGTGACATTTTGTACGCAATTTTTTGTGCGCGAACATTTTTAGCGCGGCGAATTGTTTGCGTTTTGTTTTCGTAGATTCCTTTATCTTATATGTAGCATAGCTTCAGTAAATAAATAAAACCTCATATCCAACAAAACAGATACTATAATAAATAGTATTTGATACATTTTCTGGTAGACTTATTTTTAATATATACAAACATAACTAAAAACTTTTTCCAAAGAATATTAAATTAAATATTGAACACTGCAATTTTGTATCTTTGTATATTTCGAAAAATTCCGATTTTATCGAATTCGAATTTATATTTTTCTACGCGACCATTTTTCGACGGCGATTTTTATTCTCCGGCGATCTTTTGATGCGCAACCTTTTGCGCGCGATCTTTTGTGCGTGACATTTTGTACGCGATTTTTTGTTCGCGAACTTTTTTAGCACGGCAAAGTGTTTGCGTTTTGTTTTCGTAGATTTCTTCATCTTACATGTAGCATAGCCTCAGTAAATAAATAAAACCTCATATCCAAGAAAACAGTTTCTATAATAAACAGTATTAGATACAGTTTTTGTTAGAATTAATTTTATTATATACAAATATAACTAAAAACTGTTTCAAAAGAATATTAAATTAAATATTGAACACTGCAATTTTGTGTCTTTGTATATTTCGAAAAATTCCGATTTTATGGAATTGGAATTTATTTTTTTCTACGCGACCATTTTTCGACGGCGATTTTTATTCTCCGGCGATCATTTGATGCGCAACCTTTTGCGCGCGATCTTTTGTGCGTGACATTTTGTACGCGATTTTTTGTTCGCGAACTTTTTTAGCGCTGCAAATTGTTTGCGTTTTGGTTTCGTAGATTCCTTCGTCTTATATGTAGCATAGCTTCAATAAATAAATAAAACCTTATATCCAACAAAACAGATACTATAATAAACAGTATTAGATACATTCTTTGGTAGACTTATTTTTAATATATACAAATATAACTAAAAACTTTTTCCAAAGAATATTAAATTGAATATTGCACACTGCAATTTTGTATCTTTGTATATTTCGAAAAATTCCGATTTTATGGAATTCGAATTTATATTTTTTTACGCGACCATTTTTCGACGACGATTTTTATTCTCCGGCGATCTTTTGATGCGCAACCTTTTGCGCGCGATCTTTTGTGTGTGACATTTTGTACGCGATTTTTTGTTCGCGAACTTTTTAAGCGCGGCAAATTGTTTGCGTTTTGTTTTCGTAGATTCCTTCATCTTATATGTAGCAGAGCTTCAGTAAATAAATAAAACCTCATATATAGCAAAACAGTTACTATAATAAACAGTATTAGATACATTTTTTGGTAGACTTACTTTTAATATATACAAATATAACTAAAAACTTTTTCCAAAGAATATTAAATTAAATATTGAACATTGCAATTTTGTATGTTTTTTTAACAAATATTTACTGGCAAAAGCCTCATCACAAACATCACATTTAAACGGTTTTTCTCCAGTGTGAATTCTCATATGAGCTGTTAAATAATCTTGACATGATAAAGTCTTTTTACAAATAGAACAAATAAATTTATCAGCAGCATGTATTCTCATATGCATTGTTAAATGTACTTTACTTGGATACGATTTTGTACAAATTTCACATTTAAATGGATTTTCCGAAGTGTGTAATCTCATATGTATTTTTATATACTTTTTGGTTGAGAACATTTTTAAACAAATTTCACATTGAAACGGTTTTTCTTTCATATGTGTTCTTACATGCGATTTTAAATTATCATTTCTTCCGAAATATTTTTCACAGATTTCACATTTATATGGCTTTTCTCCGGTGTGTATTTTCATGTGTGTTTTTAAATGTACTTTATTTGAGTATGTTTTTGAACAAATTTCACATTTTACCCTATTTGTATCCTTTGTATGAGTTCTTGTATGTAACACTAACTGCGCATTATATTTGAAGACTTTTGCGCAAATTTCACATTTAAATGGTTTGTCTTCAGCGTGAGTTTTAAGATGGGATAATAAATTGTATTGGGAGGATAGTAATTTTGAACAAACTTCACATTTAAATAGTTTTTCTTCAATATGGAATTTTATATGAGTGTTGTAATTAGTGTAAAATAAAAATTGTTTAGAACAAGTTCTACATTTAAACGGTTGTGATTCTTTGTGAATGATTCGTTTATGTGTATTTAAATTCTTTTTTGTTGGGTATTCTTTTGAAAGTGCTTTGTTTGATTGTAAAATTTGTTTTTCTATTCTTTCTAAAATTTTAACAAATTTTTTTAAATGTCGGTTTGATTGAAACCTTTTTAAACACTTAATGTATTGAGTCTCTTTTTTTGGATAGCACTTATTTTTTCCACATTTTTTTAAGAAGTGATATTTGAAGAAATGGTTCAAAAACTCAAACTCATGAGAGAAAAATTCTCCACAATAACAACATGTTTCGCAGTATTCACTTTTTCTTGGAGAGGAACCTAAAACAAGATAAATATAAGATTTTACAAGGTAATAAAAGAAGTAAAGATTCCAACGCCATAAAACTAAAGGTTTGTTCCAACAGAACTATTCTAGAACCAATGTATCAATGGTTTTTGGGCTGTTAGGCCGGCGTCGATTGTCATATTGACTTGACGTTTCGCCAACACGAGCGGTTCAGAAGTTGCTTTCTGGTTGATAGTCTGCGAACTACTAAGCTCTGCGTGAACGGAGCCCGTATTTATACGTCGGGAAGGAAGTGGGCGGGGCGTTAGTTGCTTTCGATTCCAATCGGTTCTGGTCGGTGTTGCTCGTTAAGGGTAGACTTTTCGCACCCTTTATTATGGGGACCCATGTTTTGTTGATCTTGACTGCTTCCTCTTTTTTATTAAAGTTGTTCGGGTGCTTCTCTATCTCTATAGCTTCTCTATAGAGTCTGGAATGATATGCTGATGCAGTAGCGAGGACTTGGGTCTCCTCAAATTTAATCCGATGGTTCATAGTGAGGGAATGTTCCGCTACGGCGGATTTGTCCGTCTGCCCCAGACGACAGTTGGCCTTGTGCTCTTTAATCCTGGTGTTGATCGAGCGTTCGGTAGTTCCTATGTACACGCTCCCACATGTGCACGGAATGCGGTAAATTCCCGAAGCCGACAGTGGATCTCTTCTGTCTTTTGCCGATCGAAGACATTCTTTGATTTTTCTCGTTGGTTTGAAAATAGTTTTCACATTTTTCTTTCTTAGCAATCGACCAATTCTGTCTGTCACTTGTAACGATTACATCGTTATTTGTTTGGCCTGGCCTAATAATATTTTATTTCATTAATTTCTCGTCTATTTTGCTACGATATTTTTGGCCTGGCCTACGAAGGTTTGATTTTTAATTTACCGAGTTTTGTTGCGTCGTCGCAGACTGGATTTCAGAAGAAGAAGGGAACTTTTGTTCTCTCGGAAATTGTGTCGCTACCTTAATCCTCTTTACAATTTGTGCTTCATAGTCTGCGGAACTATTCTTATTTCTTCTCCCTTCATTTGGTGAGTAAAAATTAATGTTTAAAATTTTTGGTAATAGTCAAAAACTTGGTGAATATATTTTATTGATTATAATAATTATATCATTCTAACTTTTAAATTATTTCGATTACAATCATTGTTTAAATCAGTTTTTATTGTGTTAAAAATATGTAAACAGATAAAGTGATTAACTTTTTTCTTTTCTCGAACTTGGAGAAACTTTGGATGATTGTAATCGAAAATAAGGTTTAATGAGATGGAATTTTGACGGTGTGAATTTTTATTCATAGGGCCATTGCCAAATTTTGAAGGGTCCCAAGATAGGGCTGTTATTAATTGCACAATTATTTTTTGGAGAGAACTTTGTAAGCAGGATCTACCAGCTTACTATTTTAAGAAAACATCTTGCCAACAACATCTGTAGAACATATAATTTTAAGAAAACATCTTGCCAACAAACATCTATAGAACATTTAATTTTAAGAAAACATCTTGCCAACCGCATCTGTAGACCATTTAATTAAAAGAAACCATCTTGCCATCCGCATCTTTATTCCGGCTTTCCCGACGTGTTCCGAAGATGGATACAGAAAAAAGATAAGAAATTAGTTAATCTCTAAAAATTCATTAATAACTTTAATTACTAATTTTGGCAATAAACAATTTACACTGATTTAACCACTTTTATTTGCTTGTCTGTATTTTGGCGCCCTTATATATTTGTTTGGGGGGGAGTTAGGGAAAAAACCAGAAAGAAGCCACGATCCCTGGAGCTAGCAAGGGTAAGTTAACGATACAAATTGACTTTGTGCGTTACAAATTGGCGCCCAACGTAGTTGAAGCAATTTCTTTGAGATTTATCTTTATCTTTAGATTTATCTATATCTTTTTCTCAAAGGGATTGTTTTGGCTACAACTGGCGACATTAACATTACACACTCCCGGAATAAAAGGCAGAAATGCTTTTGCCACTGGTTGGATTTGCTCATTTTCTTTGGGTCTACGATTTGTTGGTCCAATCGATCTTTTGATTTCCCGTTCTGAATAACCATTGGCCCTTAAAGCATCATGAATATGAGTTAGCTCTGCGTTTAGTGCCTCGGGTTCGCAAATCCTTCTTGCCCTTTCTGCTAAGGTTTTGATGACTCCATATTGCTTACATGGGTGATGGTTGGAATCCCTATGTAAATAACGATCCGTATGTGTTGGTTTTCTGTACACTGTGTGGCTCAATGATCTTCCTTTTCGTGATAATAACACATCAAGGAACGCTAGCTTGTTGTTGTCTTCGATTTCCATCGTAAACTGTATATTTTCATGGATGCTGTTAATGTGTGTCAGAAATTCTTGCAATTTATTCTGCCCATGGCCCCATATTACAAATGTGTCATCTACATATTTATACCAAACCTTTGGCTTATATGGGGCACTGTCCAAAGCCAGTTATTCGAACTTTTCCATAAAGAAATTTGCTATTACCGGGCTGAGAGGGTTTCCCATTGCTACTCCTTCGATCTGTTCGTAAATCTTGTTGTCCCATGAAAAATAAGTGGTGGTGAGGCAATGTTTAAACAAATTGGAGATGTCCTCTGGGAATTTATCACATATATGTTCCATTGCATCGCTTAGGGGCACTTTTGTAAAGAGAGATACTACATTAAAACTTACTAATATATCATTCTCTTCAAGAACTAAGTCTTTAATTTTTGAAATAAAATGGGTGGAATCTTTGACATACGAATCAGTAAGTCCAATGTATGGTTGCAGGAGTGATGACAGGTGTTTAGCTAAATCATATGTCGGTGAACCAATGGCGCTTACAATGGGACGCAGCGGAATGTTGGCTTTGTGTATCTTTGGCAAACCATAGAGCCTTGGTATAGCAGCTTCACTTTTACAAATTAGTTTCTTTGTCTGTTCTTCTATACTTGACTTCTTCACTAAGGTCTTTGTTGTTCTTATTACGCGTTGTGTTGGATCATTGCGTAACTCCTTGTAACTGCTAGGATCCAGTAAATCATTTATCTTTTCCTTATAATCTGCGGTATTTATTACGACAGTGGCATTTCCCTTGTCCGCTGGTAACACCAGTATATTCTGATCCTTGTTTAGATCTTGAATTGCTCTTAACTCCCTAGGCTTTAGGTTACTTTTGGGTGGTTTGGCCTTTTGTTAACGTCAAGTCAATAAGACAATCGACGCCGGCCTAACAGCCCAAAAACCATTGATACATTAGACAATGGCCGCGAAAGCCTTTCACAGTTTATTCTAGAACCGTCCGGGAACTGCGCATTAAACAAAATCTCGATACCTTTAATGAACTGAGTTGTTTCGTAACGGTTCTAGAACTGTTTTTTGGTCCTTTATCATTTTCTTGTTTGTGTAATTTCTAGAATATTTATACTTACGTTTTTTCTTACTATTAGGTTTTCCACAGTTATTTTCCACATTTAAACATATGTCTTTGAAACCATCATTTTCAATTTGATTTTCTGGTAGCTTTAAACTATTATTTTCAATTTGAAGTTCTGGTAGTTTTAAATTGTTATTATCAATTTGAAGTTCTGATAGTTTAAAAACTTGATCTACAAAATCGTCTGTAATATTGGAATTAGTTGGTTCATTCACGTTTTGATTACTTCCACTAAAATTGATATTCTGTTCTATATCATCTCTAATAGTTTCTAAAATTATTAAATCGATTTCGTTTTTAGTACAAAAATCAGAATAATCGGTTTTATTATCCCATAGTTTGTTTTCAAACAAATGATCTGAATTGCCAGTTCCAGGGTCATCAAAAATTGATAATAAATCTGAAGATTTAGTTGTAATCGGATCTGTTAAAGAGGTTGTTGAAGAAGTTGTTGAAGAGGTTGTTGAAGAGGTTGTTAAAGAGGTTGCTAAAGAGCTTGTTGAAGAGGTTGTTGAAGAGGTTGTTAAAGAGGTTGTTGAAGAAGTTGTTGAAGAGGTTGTTGAAGAGGTTGTTGACGTTCCTGAGGTTGAAGCACTTGATTTAGACCTGAAACAGATGTTAATAATTTAACAAAAATTAGGAAATTGGTAAAAGAAGAAGTCATGGGTGTTTCCTAGAGATCTATCATATTTATTCTCCACAATAATGAACTTTTGTTCTTTACAAACTGTCTAATTCACAGTTATGTAGATGTATGTAGAGATCTTGTTATAGTTCAATTTCCAAAATCTTGTTCCAGACTGGTGAATAAAGGACTTTATATCTAAATTATTGGTGAATGAAGGAAGTATATGAGAAGATTTTGGTGTTTCCTGTTGAACCTATTCCATTTCTTCTTCACATCAAAGACCTTTTCTTCCCAACAAACAATTTAATGTACAGAAACTCAGATGAGCGTACATTCCTCTGCTTTCAATCAAAATCTTGCTCATTGGTGGCGATTGAAGTTGAAGGATTTTATGTGTTCGAGATCTATGGTAACATTTCTTCTATGTCTTCCCCAGTGGTCTTTTCAAATACAATTTCAGATTCGAAAACCTTCCTCATGGAAAATGAAAGAATCATGTCTGTTAGGTGTTTCCTAGGGATCCGTGTTGGTACCTATTTTCCAAAACCTTGCTCATCTTTGGTGAATAAAGGAGTCAGATGAGATTTTTGAGTGTTTCTTGTTTCTATTCCATTTCTTCTTCACATCAAAGACCCTTTCTTCCCAACAAACAATTTAATGCAGAGCAACTCAGATGAGCGTACATTCCTCTACTTTTAATCAAAATCTTGCTCATTGGTGGTGATTGAAAATGAAAGATTTTATGTGTTAGAGATCTTTGTTAACACTTCTTATATGTCTTCTTCAGTGGTCTTTTCAATTAAATTTCAGATTCCAAAACCTTCCTCATGGTAAATGAAAGAATCATGTCTGTTAGATGTTTCCTAGGGCTCCGTGTTGGTACCTATTTTCCAAAACCTTGCTCATCTTTGGTGAATAAAGGAGTCAGGTGAAATTTTTGGGAGTTTCTTATTTCTATTCCATTTCTTCTTCACATCAAAGACCCTTTCTTCCCAACAAACAATTTAATGCAGAGCAACTCAGATGAGCGTACATTCCTCTACTTTTAATCAAAATCTTGCTCATTGGTGGTGATTGAAATTGAAAGATTTTATGTGTTATGGATCTATGGTGACGCCTCTTCTATGTCTTCTCCACATCAGTGGTCTTTTCAATTAAATTTCAGATTCCAAAACTTTCCTCATGGTAAATGAAAGAATCATGTCTGTTAGTTGTTTCCTAGGGATCCGTGTTGGTACCTATTTTCCAAAACATTGCACATCTTTGGTGAATAAACGAGTCAGGTGAAATTTTTAGGTGTTTCTTGTTTCTATTCCATTTCTTCTTCACATCAAAGACCTGCTTTTCTTCCCAACAAACAATTTAATGCACAGCAACTCAGATGAGCGTACATTCCTCTACTTTCAATCAAAATCTTGCTCATTGGTGGTGATTGAAGTTGAAGGATTTTATGTGTTATCTATGGTAACACCTCTTCTATGTCTTCTCCACATCAGTGGTCTTTTCAAATTCAATTTCAGATTCCAAAACCTTCCTCATGGTAAATGAAAGAATCATGTCTGTTAGGTGTTTCCTAGGGATCTGTGTTCGTACCTATTTTCCAAAACCTTGCTCATCTTTGGTGAATAAATGAGTCACGTGAAAATTCTTTGGTGTTTCTTGTTTCTATTCCATTTCTACTTTACATCAAAGACCTTTTCTTCCCAACAAACAATTTAATGCACAGCAACTCATATGAGCGTACATTCCTCTACTTTCAATTAAAATCTTGCTCATTGGTGGTGATTGAAGTTGAAGGATTTTATGTGTTAGGGATTTATGGTAACACTTCTTCTATGTCTTCTTAAGTAATCTTTTCAATTAAATTTCAGATTCCAAAACCTTCCTCATGGTAAATAAAAGAATCATGTCTGTTAGGTGTTTTCTAGGGATCCATGTTGCTACCTATTTTCCAAAACCTTGCTCATCTTTGGTGAATAAAGGAGTCAGGTGAGATTTTTAGGTGTTTCTTGTTTCTATTCCATTTCTTCTTCACATCAAAGACCTTTTCATCAACAAACAATTTATTGCACAGCAACTCAGATGAGCGTACATTCCTCTACTTTCAATCAAAATCTTGCTCATTGATGGTGATTGAAGTTGAAAGATTTTATGTATTATGGATCTATGGTGACGCCTCTTCTATGTCTTCTCCACATTAGTGGTCTTTTCAAATTTAATTTCAGATTCCAAAATCTTCTTCGTCATAAATAAAAGAATCATGTCTGTTAGGTGTTTTCTAGGGATCCATGTTGCTACCTATTTTCCAAAACCTAGCTCATCTTTGGTGAATAAAGGAGTCAGGTGAGATTTTTAGGTGTTTCTTGTTTCTATTCCATTTCTTCTTCACATCAAAGACCTTTTCATCAACAAACAATTTATTGCACAGCAACTCAGATGAGCGTACATTCCTCTACTTTCAATCAAAATCTTGCTCATTGATGGTGATTGAAGTTGAAAGATTTTATGTGTTATGGATCTATGGTGACGCCTCTTCTATGTCTTCTCCACATCAGTGGTCTTTTCAAATTTAATTTCAGATTCCAAAATCTTCTTCGTCATAAATAAAAGAATCATGTCTGTTAGGTGTTTTCTAGGGATCCATGTTGCTAACTATTTTCCAAAACCTAGCTCATCTTTGGTGAATAAAGGAGTCAGGTGAGATTTTTAGGTGTTTCTTGTTTCTATTCCATTTCTTCTTCACATCAAAGACCTTTTCATCAACAAACAATTTATTGCACAGCAACTCAGATGAGCGTACATTCCTCTACTTTTAATCAAAATCTTCCTCATTGGTGGTGATTGAAGATGAAAGATTTTATGTGTTAGACATCTTTGGTAACACTTCTTCTATGTCTTCTCCAGTGGTCTTTCCAAATCCAATTTCAGATTCCAATACCTTCATCATGGTAAATGAAACAATCATGTCTGTTAGATGATGGTACAATTCATTTTAAATTTCAATTTGCAAGACTGTGTTTAAGATTAGTGAAGTTTTAGATGTTCCCTAGGGATCGGGACTCCTATTCTACACGTGCTTATTGTTTTCTTTGCTTCATCAGAAGCAGTAAGATGATAGTGGTAAAATTACAACAGAAAATTACTTTTTTTATACTTACTTTCGAATAGTACCAGTGGGAACAGCATTTCTTCTCAAGTAGACTCTATTACCCGTTTTAAAAAAATCGTCGTAATCAAAATGTCTTGAGCAAACATACGCATATTTAGGTAACAATTTTTCTTCTAAACCTAGTGCATCACACCATTTTGCCAAGATAATCTTATTAACAGGAAATCTGAAAAAGTACACCTATTTTATCTTTGAGTAATTCTAGAGTACATACCAAGACGAAAAGTACTTCATTTCTCTACATATTACATGATAGTTTTGACATATTACCTGTTAAAATGACAGTTTTGTCATATTACCTGTTAAAATGACATTTTTGATCTATTAGCTGTCAAAAATGGCATAAATTTATTGAATTTAACATATTAGCTGTCAAATTAAGACACCTTTGACATAACAGTTGTCAAATTAAGACAGTTTTGACATATTAGCTGTCAAATTTAAACGGTTTTGACATACTATCTGTCACATTTGAACTGTTTTAACATATTAGCTGACAACTAAAGATAGTTTTGATACATTAGCTATCAAAATGACAGTTTTGACCTATTAGCTGTCAAAATCGCATACATTTATAGTAACTTTAACATATTAGCAGTCAACTGAAGAAAGTTTTGATACATTAGATGTCAAAATGACAGTTTTGACATATTAGCTATCAAAATGTCATAAATTTAGTATACAATATAGACGTATTAGCTGTCAAATTTAGACAGTTTTGACATATGCCAAACCGACTAATAGCTGTAATTAAGGCTAATGGTCAATGTACAAAATATTAAATTTAAGAAAAGTTTAGAATTTAGTGGGTTTTGTGTTACTGTACGAAGACTTTTTATGTAATTTTTTGCTAATTTTGATACGTTATCTACGCCACTGTTATGATAAACTACATGTCAAAATGACAGTTTTTACCCATTAGCTGTCCAAATCGCATAAATTTAGTAAATTTAACATATTAGCTGTCAAATTAAGACAGTTTTGACATATTAGGTGACAAATTAAGACAGTTTTGATATGTTAAAATTTAAACAGTTTTTACATACTAGCTGTTAAATTAACATTGTTTTAACATATTAGCAGTCAACTGAGGAAAGTTTTGATACAAAATGACAGTTTTGACATATTAGCTGTCAAAATGTCATAAATTTATCATATTAGCTATAAAATATAGACATATCAGCTGTCAAATTTAGACAGTTTTGACATAGTATGCCAAACCGACTATTAGCGGTAATTAGGGCTAATGGTTAATGTACAAAATATTAAATTTAGGAAAAGCTTAGAATTTAGATGTTTTTGTTTTACTGTACAAAGACTTTTTTATGTAATTTTATGCTAGTTTTGATACGTTATCTCCGCCACTGTTATGATAAACTACATACTACATGTCAAAATGACAGTTTTGACCTATTAGCTGTCAAAATTACATAAATTTAACATATTAGCTGTCAAATTAAGACAGTTTTGACATATTAGAGGTCAAATTAAGACAGTTTTGACATGTTAAAATTTAAACAGTTTTGACATACTAGCTGTTAAATTTACACTGTTTTAACATATTAGCAGTAAACTGGAGAAAGTGTTTATACATTAGCTGTCAAAATCACACTCACTTTTGACATACTAGCTGTCAAAGTTTAGACAGTTTTGATATATTCCAAACCCACTAATAGTGGTAATTAAGGCTAATGGTCAATGTACAAAATATTAAATTTAGAAAAAGAATTTAGATGTTTTTGTGTTAGGTACTGTACGAAGACTTTTTTTATGTAATTTTAGGATAGTTTTGATAAGGTATGTCTGCCACTGTTATGATAAACTTACCGATGGTAGGTTATATTTTCATCTCCACAAACATTACAAACTGTACACGATTTTCTAGTTTTTCCTTTTCCCATTAGAAACTTACAAAATATAGGTCACTGGATTTTTCACGTTTGATCACAGTAAATAAGCTTTTTGGTAAATAATTACTGTTTTAAAAACAAGAAAACAGCGTTGAGACTAAAGCGTAATTGACTGAATTTTATGATGAGAAGCTCTATTCTGATGAATCTGTATCCGGGTCTCCAGTTTCTATATTCTCTTATTCTCTTATTCCGCGCGCGCATTTACTGTTATTGCACATGCGAGCAAAATTTTCATAAAATATATTCTTGTTAAAATAACATCCTAATACATTACCATAGTAAAATTAGCGCTGAATAAGTTGTCACATCAAATAAAGATCTTTTCATAGATTTTAACAATAATTTTTAATAGTCCTACGAGCTAATGAAACATGGAAGTGTCAAAATTTGAGAATAGCTTGTGGATCATGATTCTAACAAATTTTTAACTCCCATGAAACGTTTGAGTATAGTATTGCTTTATCGTCAGCAAAGTCAATAAACTTTCCCTTGAATTCAGATAAGAAAAGGTCATTTATATAAATTACAAAAAGCAATGGTCCTAAAACTGACCCCTGAGGTACACCTGTTTGCATACCACAACCTTTACTGAGAACATTTCCAACTCGCGTATGCTGTAGTTTGTTAAAACCATTCCAAAAGAACTCCTCTAGCTTGTACAAGATTTTCCGACGTGAAATAGAATCAAAAGCTCTTTGAATATCTATAAAAAGAATTGAAACTGTTTGGCTCTTATCTGTATTGGTGAGAGAAAATTGAAGAAGCGCCACAGGTCGATAGTTTTCTGGTAAATACTTTTCTTTTCCTTTGTGAATTGGAATAATAAAAGAATGATAAAAATAATAATCCCTTTATTTATCTGTTGCTTTTATTCATTTTTTACTTTATACATATTTGATTATTGATACACCTTTCTATATATTACCGGGCCATAACGATATGTAACATTTAATCAACATCTAGTTTTTTAAAACTGCCATCAAGGCCAAAAACTTCATTAATTTTCTTCGATTTTTCTTGTCGTTTACTTTCATCAACCACTTGACTCATTTGGAACTTCCAAAAATCCCCATTGCTCATTATTTTATCACGCATTTGTTCTAAAAATAATGGAAATACTAAAGGACCAAAAATATTGCAGTGATAAGAAATTGAATAGAATGAAAACTAGTCTCCATGTCTATATCGATAAGAATTACTTAGTTTAAAAGTTGTAGTTCAAAAATGTGCCGAGAGCGGTGTTACAGTATATAAAATGATCTTTTGTCCATTTACCAGTTATTACGTCAAACAATCTAGTTCTTTTGTGTTTAACCTCTTTGAAATACAAGTTAGTTGATGTTAATAATGTTTATGTTATTAATTGTGAGTGTGTAGAAAAGTTTTATTGATACTAAACAAAAACAAGTAGTTTCAATTTAGCCATAGTCAATTGTCAACTGTCAAATGCCAAATGACAACCGTCAAATGCCAAATTTCAAATGTCAACTGACAAATGCCAAATGTCAAAAATGTCAAATGACAAAAATGTGAATATCAAAAATGTTGAAAATGTCCTATATCAAAAACGTGATTTCAATTCTAAATTTATTCGAAGAGGTCCACAGATACAAATAAATGAAATAATGGAATAAACAATAAACGCACCAGTTAATTCTTCTATGGAATCACCATTACCACCATAGTCTTTGGGAAACATTTCTTTCGGAAAAGTCTTAAAAAGTGTTTCAGGATTCGTATGTAGATCAAGCTTAAACATATAATTTTAAATACAAACACACATAAATTTAGTAAATTATATATTTACTATATCTATCAATTCCTTTTTCATAAATGGTTTCATAAGTGCAAGAAGTTTGTCCATAAAGGAAACAGTATTGATATAGTGAAGACCTTTTAATCGAACTGGTAATCCTTCCTTAAAAACAAACAAAATTTTTATTATATTAGACATCAGTCTCTCTCTCTCTCTCTCAAAGGAAAAAAGGAACAATCACTTCAACTTGGGAAATGCCCCAAGATGACATGTAAAAGAATTTTAACTTTATGAGAAAATTCACTTCGAAACTGAATAATAAATCTGAATGGGACAAAGGCACCATATAGGGCCCATACCAAAATGGCATAATATGGTAAATATGAAGGAACTGGAAAATCAGGTATAGAAGGAAACAAAACAGCAGATAAGCTGGCAAAAAAGGAGCTGAAACCTTAAATTTGAAACCAGGACCATTTTGTGGAATCAGCAGTTGTTATAGTTTTAGAAAAACTAATAAAAGAAGTGGATAGAGAAAAAGTCAAGTACTGGAACGATCTAGAAGGACTAATACAATCAAAGAGGCTCCTGGGAAACTATAACCAGAAGAGATTTTTCCCACACACACTCTGAACCAGCCAAACCATCTTCTTGGAGCTGCAGCACATCCCCACTGTGATTTCCCTGGTAAGGCTTCAACCGATCATGATGGAGCATGATGGGTTTTCCTCTGGGAATTTTCACGATCCGATAAATGACATCCTTAATCTTTTTCTTGGTGGTGGTTATAGAGCCAAACTAAATCTCCAACTTGATAGCTCTTTTCCATTGTCCGTTTGTCATAGTACTTCTTTATCCGATCACTAGATAATTGAAGTTTCCCACGCAGTTTCTCCATTCGATTCTGAAGATCGGCGACATATTCTTCACGGGCTACTTTTTCACCAGGTTTACGCCAAACACCAAGTCACATAATAGTCTCATTTCTTTACCGAAAAGGACCTTCGCAGGCGTTTAGCCTGTTGATTTGTTAATGGTCGATCGAATTGCCTTTAGGAATAGTGGAATATGTCGATCCCAATCCCTCTGACACTCTGACACCACTTTTGACAGTTAGTTGGTTATAGTCCGATTCATTTGTTCCACCATTCCATCAGACTGAGGTTGCATCACTTTGTTTCTAGTTTTGTAGATGTCCAATCTTTGGAAAACTTCTTGAAACAGCCTGTTCTCAAAATTTCTCCCTTTGCCTGAAGGCAATTCTAGTGGTACCCCAAAAAGACTTACGAATTCTTCATCTACTATACCTGCTATACCTGATTGGGAACTGCGTAGGTTTCGACCCATTTAGTGAAGTAGTCCATTACAACAAAGATGTACTCATTTACTCTATCACTCTGTGGAAGTGGCTCCAATAAATCTACTGCGATCCTTTCTATTTCTGACCTTTTGCAGCGTTTTCGTGATACCCAGTGAGGAAGAGAAGGAAACCTCAACATACCTACATACTCTCAGCAACCTCTCCCTCTTTACATTATATATAATTTTGACTTTAAGAATACCCTTACTGTTATTTTGATATAAGTAAGAAGATATTTTGTTACCTGAAAATAATAAAGAAATTTCTTCATCATAAGAGGATTCATTTTTAACATATGTCCAAAAACAATCTCTTTTATATCAATAACGCAGTGAATACCGTCTACTGGACCGTATTCGTGAATGTAAGTCATTGTTACCATATCAAATAAACTAATATGCCCTCCAAAAATGAAATTATCAACAGTGCATTCCAAAAATTTACAAAATATTATCACACTTCCATCTGGTAGTTTTTGTGGAAGGACTTTTATACATCTAAAATGGACAAAATTTTACTGAATTCGATTTTCATATTGACAAAGCTTACATATTGTTCAAATTCGTTTGCATTAAAGGATGATTTATATCTCTGTATTGAAAAATATCAGTACACATAGTTTTGATAGTAAAATGAACATCGATTGTAGTTTTAGTTAGTTCTTTGCTGTAATAACAACTATGAAGAAATATTGCAATTTGAAGATCTAAAAAATAATTATTAAAAATAAATATTAAACATTCATATGTCAGTTTATCCAGTTACGTCTCTCTTTTCGTTTGGTACTTCGACCGTCTCTTAATATGTCTTTTTGTCTGTCTCGTAATCTGTTTCTTTTTCTGTGTCTTCATATATATCTTAATTCGTGTTTTATCCATTTCCTTGCCTATGTCTGCAACCGTTTTTGTCTGTGTCTAGACTATCCATGTGTCAGTCTTTTTGTCTGTCTTTTCAATCACATTCTTGACTCTTTCTTTGTTCATCTCTTTGTCTGTATCTTTATCGCTCTTTTCCAGTTTTGTCCCACTTTTCATTTGGTTCTTTTACCGCCTTTTCGTTTGGGTCTTTGTCTGTTAATCCATCTTTTTGTCTGTATCGTAATCTGTTTCTTTGTTGATGTCTTCATATATCTCTTAATTCGTGTTTTCGTCATTTTTCTTGCCCATATCTACGAACATTTTTTGTCTGTGTTCCAGTTTCCTCCCTCTTTTCGTTTGGTTCTTCGACCGCCTTTTCGTTTGGGTTTTGTCTGTTAATCCGTCTTTTAGTCTTTCTAGGAATGTGTTTTTTTATGTCTTCATTTATCTCTTAATTCGTGTTTTCGTCCATTTCCTTGCCTATATCCACCAACATTTTTTGTCTGTGTTTCAGTTTCTTCCCTTTCTTTTCGTTTGGTTCTTCGACCGCCTTTTCGTTTGGGTCTTTGTCTGTTCATCCGTCTTTTTGTCTGTCTCGTAATTTGTTTCTTAGTTGATGTGTTCATATATCTCTTAATTCGTGTTTTCGTCATTTTCCTTGCCTATATCTACGAACATTTTTTGTCTGTGGTCCAGTTTCTTCCCTCTTTTCGTTTGGTTCTTCGGCCGCCTTTTCTTTTGGGTCTTTGTCTGTAAATCCGCCTTTTTGTCTGTCTCGTAATTTGTTTCTTTGTTGATGTCTTCATATATCTCTTAATTCGTGTTTTAGTCCCTTTCCTTGCCTATATCTACGAACATTTTTTGTCTGTGTTCCAGTTTCGTCCCTCTTTTCGTTTGGTTCTTCGACAGCCTTTTTTTAGGATCTTTGTCTGTTAATCCGTCTTTTTGTCTGTCTCGTAATTTTTTTTTTTAGTTGATGTCTTCATATATCTCTTAATTCGTGTTTTCGTCCATTTCCTTGCCTACATCTACGAACATTTTTTGTCTGTGTTCCAGATTCGTCCCTCTTTTCGTTTGGTTCTTCGACCGCCTTTTCGTTTGGATCTTTGTCTGTTAATCCGTCTTTTTCTCTGTCTCGTAAATTATTTCTTTATTAATGTCTTCATATATCTCTTAATTCGTGTTTTCGTCCATTTCCTTGCCTATATCTACGAACATTTTTTGTCTGTGTTCCAGTTTCGTCCCTCTTTTCGTTTGGTTCTTCGTCCGCCTTTTGGTTTGGGTCCTTGTCTGTTAATCCGTCTTTTTGTCTGTCTCGTAATATGTTTCTTTGTTGGTGTCTTCATATATCTCTTAATTCGTGTTTTAGTCCCTTTCCTTGCCTATATCTACGAACATTTTTTGTCTGTGTTCCAGTTTCGTTCCTCTTTTCGTTTGGTTCTTCGACAGCCTTTTTTTTAGGATCTTTGTCTGTTAATCCGTCTTTTTGTCTGTCTCGTAATTTTTTTTTAGTTGATGTCTTCATATATCTCTTAATTCGTGTTTTCGTCCATTTCCTTGCCTATATCTACGAACATTTTTTGTCTGTGTTCCAGATTCGTCCCTCTTTTCGTTTGGTTCTTCGACCGCCTTTTCGTTTGGATCTTTGTCTGTTAATCCGTCTTTTTCTCTGTCTCGTAAATTATTTCTTTATTAATGTCTTCATATATCTCTTAATTCGTGTTTTCGTCCATTTCCTTGCCTATATCTACGAACATTTTTTGTCTGTGTTCCAGTTTCGTCCCTCTTTTCGTTTGGTTCTTCGTCCGCCTTTTGGTTTGGGTCCTTGTCTGTTAATCCGTCTTTTTGTCTGTCTCGTAATATGTTTCTTTGTTGGTGTCTTCATATATCTCTTAATTCGTGTTTTAGTCCCTTTCCTTGCCTATATCTACGAACATTTTTTGTCTGTGTTCCAGTTTCGTCCCTCTTTTCGTTTGGTTCTTCGACAGCCTTTTTTTTAGGATCTTTGTCTGTTAATCCGTCTTTTTGTCTGTCTCGTAATTTTTTTTTAGTTGATGTCTTCATATATCTCTTAATTCGTGTTTTCGTCCATTTCCTTGCCTATATCTACGAACATTTTTTGTCTGTGTTCCAGATTCGTCCCTCTTTTCGTTTGGTTCTTCGACCGCCTTTTCGTTTGGATCTTTGTCTGTTAATCCGTCTTTTTCTCTGTCTCGTAAATTATTTCTTTATTAATGTCTTCATATATCTCTTAATTCGTGTTTTCGTCATTTTTCTTGCCCATATCTACGAACATTTTTTGTCTGTGTTCCAGTTTCGTCCCTCTTTTCGTTTGGTTCTTCGTCCGCCTTTTGGTTTGGGTCCTTGTCTGTTAATCCGTCTTTTTGTCTGTCTCGTAATATGTTTCTTTGTTGGTGTCTTCATATATCTCTTAATTCGTGTTTTAGTCCCTTTCCTTGCCTATATCTACGAACATTTTTTGTCTGTGTTCCAGTTTCGTCCCTCTTTTCGTTTGGTTCTTCGACAGCCTTTTTTTTAGGATCTTTGTCTGTTAATCCGTCTTTTTGTCTGTCTCGTAATTTTTTTTTAGTTGATGTCTTCATATATCTCTTAATTCGTGTTTTCGTCCATTTCCTTGCCTATATCTACGAACATTTTTTGTCTGTGTTCCAGATTCGTCCCTCTTTTCGTTTGGTTCTTCGACCGCCTTTTCGTTTGGATCTTTGTCTGTTAATCCGTCTTTTTCTCTGTCTCGTAAATTATTTCTTTATTAATGTCTTCATATATCTCTTAATTCGTGTTTTCGTCATTTTTCTTGCCCATATCTACGAACATTTTTTGTCTGTGTTCCAGTTTCCTCCCTCTGTTCGTTTGGTTCTTCGACCGCCTTTTCTTTTGGGTCTTTGTCTGTGAATCAGTTTTTTTGCCTGTCTCGTAATTTGTTTCTTAGTTGATGTCTACATGCATATATCTCTTAATTCGTGTTTTCGTTCATTTCCTTGCCTATATCTACGAACATTTTTTGTCTGTGTTCCAGTTTCGTCCCTCTTTTCGTTTGGTTCTTTAACCACCTTTTTATTTGGGTCTTTGTCTGTTAATCCGTGTTTATGTCTGTCTCGTAATGTGTTTCTTCGTTGATGTCTGCATATATCTCTTAATTCGTGTTTTCGTTCATTTCCTTGCCTATATCTACGAACATTTTTTGTCTGTGTTCCAGTTTCGTCCCTCTTTTCGTTTGGTTCTTCAACCACCTTTTCATTTGGGTCTTTGTCTGTTAGTCCGTCTTTATGTCTGTCTCGTAATGTGTTTCTTCGTTGATGTCTCCATATATCTCTTAATTCGTGTTTTGGCCCATTTCCTTGCCTATATCTATCGTCGATTTGTTCATTTAAAGATCTAAAAAATGAATGTTAAAAAGCTTCCAGACTATACATGAGTCAGTCGACTCTTCTGGCTCTTTGTACGCGTTTTCATCTATTTCTTCTTTCGTTTTTTATGTTCCTGTATCTGTCTCTTAAACTGTCTTTTGGTCTGATGCTTTGCCCACTTCCTCGACTCTCTTAATCCGTCTTAAAAAGTTATTTAGTTTGCTTTTTCCGTCTATTAATACGTTTCTTAATTAGTCTTTGCGTTTGTCTCTTCAATTACCTTCTCGTCTGTTTCTTCTTCAATTCTTTAAGAAAGAATTAAAAAAAAAAAGATATTCTTACCAGTAATTTTAGGTAAATGTGGCTGTTTTTCTATCCATTCTTTTAAAGCACTTACATCCTCTTTCTTTAATTTATTATCCCGTTTATACAATTCTTCAACTGAAATTTCTTTAAGAGACATAATATTTTTATGTTAACTTTAATTTAACTCTACTCAAATGCAATAAACATTTTAAATGAATATATTATTTGTATAATTAGATACCTACCAATTAAAATATTTTCAATGTTTTTTCAATTACTTAATTGGTATTAATTTGAATTGAAAAATCATTGCATGTATGATTTTTATAAATTAAAATGTTTAGTAATTATATAATGGGACGGTTTTAGGATGAAAATAACAAGTAATTATTTAGAGAATTAAAAGATTAGTCAAGTTCTTCTTTTATTATTGTTTTTATTAGAAGTTTTGGCATCTCTAAGCCCTAGAGATTTTGCCACACTCTTTTCTTAATATTATTACGATCCGGTCCGGACCTGTCGTCCAGACAGTGGTGTGAGTGAGTCGCTACTTTTAGAATCTTCGAATATTCTAGTGGCTTTTCGAACGATCGTTCTAGATGTAATTTCAAAAACGCTTCTAGAAGGAATTAATTTCATTTATAAGGGACCGCTTTGGACGGAAAAAAATAATTTTAATCCACGAATCGCTCTCCTCCTACCCCCTGGTGAGGCCTCAACCTCTGGAAAAAGTTGATTAAGAAATATAATAAATAATACAAATATTTCAATTGAACAATTTATTTTAAATGTAAATCATAATTATGATTATAAATAAATAATTTATGATGGCCTTCTACAATTTCGATCAGTTCTACATTCATCAATGGTTAACACAATTTGATTTAAAGTTTCAATAATACAAGTTTGTTCTTTTCCAATGTCCTCCAGAGTATCCAATTGTTTATCAATGATATCTACATCAGATTTCACCTCGTTAATTATTTCTGTATTTTTATTAACTTGTAACGAAACTGACTTCGTAATGGTTTGTAAATTTAATACTTTTTCTTCTAATGTACATATTTTAGAATACTGATCTCTTACTTTGCATTGCAAATCGTATACTTTTGAATCTAAAGCATTTAAATTGAGATTAATTTGTTTTAAATCTGCGTTTTGTTGAATTACGATGTTGTTAATTTTATTGAGTAGTAATCGACATGCACATGGATCTACATACTTCTGAAGACCTGCAAAAAAACAAAAATTATAAAATTATAGAAAATAGCTATTGGCTGAGTGCTTATATGCAAGAGGCCATAAACAGAAGAAGAGGAACTAAGTCACCATCATATATTATTTAAAAAAAAAATGTAAATAATTAAAAAACTAGATTTTATACATAAATTATACTAAAACTTGATTTTTATTAACACTAATTCTTTACTATTCACATTTATGGCCTTTTACTGTTTTTGTATTCATACAGCAGCAAAACTGTCATTTGGAGTTAAATTGTCTTAAAAAATGGGCAAATAAGAATAAATATCAAGTAAATATTAATATAAAATGAGCAAAACTAATAAACCAAGTCTTTGGCACATATAACGCAACGCTCTCAGACCACACTTATGATGATGAGACGGGCCGTTGGGAAGACATGGGGTCTGAGCCCACTAATGACTAACTGGCTATACACTACGGTTGCAAGACCGATGATGGTGTATGGCTCGATAGTCTGGTGGACCAAGGGGATGCAAACTACCGCTGTAAAGAGACTACAAAAGATCCAGCGAGTAGCGTGTCTTGGCATCACAGGAGCCATGAGAGGTACTCCAACTGCAACCCTGGAAGTAGTGCTAAACCTCCCACCTCTCGACATTATTGTGAAAGGGGAGGCAAGGATGGCAGCCTACAGAATGGGTTGCAGTGGCAACTGGAAGTATAATGCCTCCAGTGGGCATACTAGGATTGTGGACACTGTACAGATGGACACCTTGGAAATGCTACCGGACAGGATGGTGAAGATCACAGATCTAGAAAAGCCATACAATGTCAATATTATTGACAGGGCTGCCTGGGAGAAAGGTGAACCTGAATATATGAAAAGGGGGATCACTTGGTATACGGATGGCTCGAAGAAGCCAACAGGCACTGGGGCGGGAATATATGGAGTCAGACCCAAGGCGCAGTTTTGCGTAAGCCTGGGTAAGCTGGCTACTGTTTTCCAGGCTGAAGTTGTTGCCCTATCAGAGTGTGCAAGAGTGTGTTTGGAGCGTGGTATGACAGACCACACCATATACATAAACTCGGATAGTAGAGCAGCGCTAATGGCACTTGACAGTTTTGACTTTACCTCTAAAGCAGTATGGGACTGTCATCAGGCCATGAAAACCCTGGGAGAGTACAACAAGGTTATCCTTAGTTGGGTTCCGGGGCACAAAGGTATCGCTGGCAATGAGGGAGCAGACAAGTGGGCAAACAAAGGAGCTGAAAGCCCGCTCATTGGCCCAGAGCCGACGTGTGGTATTGCTTACAACACAGCACGAAGAGCTGTTCGCCAGTGGATGGGCATAGAACATCGAAAGAGCTGGGAAAGAACAGAAGGTAAAATACATTCAAAGAGAATGCTGCAGACACCTACTGGTGCTATAGCGGCAGATGCCCTCGGGCTGAGGAGGAAGACCCTGCGGAAAGTGGTTGGCTTCATCAGCGGCCACTGGGTATTTCGCGGACACCTACATAAGATGGGAATTCAAGTTGAAAACCTCCTATGCAGAAAATGCGGTGAGGAGGAGGAAACAGCCTTCCACGTGATATTCATGTGCCCAGCCCTGCAAGGTCTGCGTGTGAGATCCCTTGGCCTACCGACTGGAGATCAAAGGGAAGAACGGGCAACCATAGTCAAAAGAATCTCTTGGTTCATTAGTAACCTGGGATTTGACGGAGAATGAGGGTGCACAATAAGCTGTACTAGCTGCGATGCAATCCCATGGACTACCTCTAAGCCTGGCCCTCTTAAAAAAAAAAAAAAAAAAAAAAAAAAAGTCTTTACAGGAACAAGAATGCCACCACGAGATGGCCAGCAAAGCACCAGGTGTCCAGGATTAACCTCGTCTACTGGAGATTTATGAAAATTTGATACAATTTCATACAAACTCGTTACTCGGGAGTTATCTTGACTTCGACTTGTCCACTGGAGTTTTATGAAAAGTCGATACAATTTAGTCCAAATTCGTTATTCAGAAGTTTCTGGGTTCGCTGAACACAAATTTAAATACGACGAAGACCATTAAAGCACCTAGTGTTCAGGATGAACATCGTCTACTGTTCTTCCAAACAATTTAGTCCAAACTCGTTACTCGGGAATTTTCTGGGTTTTTCAACCAGGATATTATTGGGATGATGGTCATCGATGCACCTGGTGACTAGAAATGACATCTTGTGGATGTATAGTTCGATACAAAATCAGTCCAAACTCGACGGCCACCGAAGCACCTGGTGCCCAAGATGAACCTCATCCACTGGAATTTTATGAAAATCTGATACAATATCACGACGATCATTAAAACACCTGGTGTCCAGAATAAACCTACTCTACTAAACTTTTATGAAAGTTCTAAAAACGATCGCGTTACTCGGGAATTCTGGATTTTTGAACTATGGTGATGGTCGTTAAGGCACCTGATGAAGAAGTATAGAAACTCGTTACAAAATGAGTCAAAACTTGTTACTGGATGGTTTTCTCAATTACAAATCACGAATATCACTACTGCGATAATAGCTGAAGCACCTGGTGCCCAAGATGAACCTCGTCCACTGGAATTTAACAAAAATTCGCAAAGATAGAACACACATATAATGTTTTCGACAACCACCGAAGCACCTGGTGCCCAAGATGAACCTCATCCATTGGAGTTTTATGAAAATTGGATACAATTCGGGCCAAATTCACTACTCAGAAGTTTCTGGGCTCGCTGCACACAAATATTATTACGACGATTGCCATTAAAGCACCTGGTGCTTACGATGAATCTCTTCTACTGGATTTTTATGAAAATTCGAAACAATTTAGTCCAAACTCGTTACTATGGAAGTTTCTGGGTCTATGAACAAGAAAATTACTATGGTGATGGTCATCGAGGCACCTGGTGACCAAAGTTGACATGGTATTCTTTGGAAGTATAGAAATTCCATACAAAATTAGTCAAAACTTCTTACTTGGAGGTTTTGGATACAATTCAGTCCAAAAATTCATTACTCAAAAGTTTCTGGGGTAGCTGAGTAAGAATATCATTGCGACGACTGCTATTAAAGTATCTGGTGCCAAGAATGAACCTTGTCTCCTAGAGTTTTATGCAAATTCGAAACAATTTAGCCCAACTTCGTTACTAGGTAGTTTTCTTGGTGTATGAACAAGAAAATTACTATGGCAATGGTCATCGAGGCACCTGGTGACCAGGATTGACATCGTATTCTGTAGATGTATGGAAATTCAGTCAAAACTCGTTACTCGGAAAGTTTTCGCAATCACAGAACACATATATCATGTTTTCGACAACCACCTGGTGCCCAAGATGAACCTCATCCATTTTATGAAAATTGGATACAATTCAGTCCAAATTCATTACAAAAAAGTTTCTGGGGTAGCTGAATAAAAATATCATTACAACGACTGCTATTAAAGAATCTGGTGCCAAGGATGAACCTCCTCTACTGGAGTTTTATGCAAATTCGAAACAATTTAGTCCAAGTTCGTTACTAGGTAGTTTTCTTGGTGTCTGAACAAGAAAATTACTATGGCAATGTTCATCGAGGCACCTGGTGACTAGGATTGACATTGTATTCTGTAGATGTATGGAAAATCAGTCAAAACTTGTTACTCGAAGAGTTTCCGCAATCACAGAACACACATATCATGTCTTCGACACCCACCGAAGCACCTGTTGCCTAAGATGAACCTCATCCATTGGAGTTTTATGAAAATTGGATACAATTCAGTCCAAATTCATTACTCAAAAGTTTCTGGGGTAGCTGAATAAGAATATCAGTACAACGATTGCTATTAAAGCATCTCTACTGGAGTTTTATGCAAATTCGAAACAATTTAGTCCAAGTTCGTTACTAGGTAGTTTTCTTGGTGTCTGAACAAGAAAATTACTATGGCAATGTTCATCGAGGCACCTGGTGACCAGGATTGACATCGTATTCTGTGGATGTATGGAAATTTGATACAAAATCAGTCAAAGCTTGTTACTCGGAGAGTTTCTGCAATCAGAGATCACACGTATCATGTCTTCGACAACCACCGAAGCACCTGGTGCCTAAGATGAACCTCATCCAATGGAGTTTTATGAAAATTGGATACAATTCAGTCCAAATTCATTACTCAAAAGTTTCTGGATAAGAATATCATTACACCGACTGCTATTAAAGCATCTGGTGCCCAGGATGAACCTCCTCTACTGGAGTTTTATGCAAATTCGAAACAATTTAGTCCAAGTTCGTTACTAGGTAGTTTTATTGGTGTCTGAACAAGAAAATTACTATGATAATGGTCATCGAGGCACCTGGTGACCAGGATTGACATCGTATTCTGTAGATGTATGGAAATTTGATACAAAATCAGTCAAAACTTGTTATTTGGGGAGTTTTGCAATCACAGAACACACATATCATGTTTTCGACAACCACCGAAGCACCTGGTACACAAGATGAACCTCATCCATTGGAGTTTTATGAAAATTGGATACAATTCAGTCCAAAACGGTTACTCAAAAGTTTCTGGGGTAGCTGAACACGATTAGCAATACAACAACTGCCATTGAAGCATCTGGTGCCCAGGATGAACCTCATCTACTGGAGTTTTATACAAATTCGAAACAATTTAGTCCAAGTTCGTTACTAGGTAGTTTTATTGGTGTCTGAATAAGAAAATTACTATGGTAATGGTCATCGAGGCACCTGGAGACCAGGATTGACATCGTATTCTGTAGATGTATGGAAATTTGATACAAAATCAGTCAAAACTTGTTACTCGGGGAGTTTTGCAATCACAGAACACACATATCATGTTTTCGACAACCACCGAAGCACCTAGTGCCCAAGCTGAACCTCATCCATTGGAATTTTATGAAAATTGGATACAATTCAGTCCAAATTCATTACAAAAAAGTTTCTGGGGTAGCTGAA
The DNA here is from genome assembly GCA_964028335.1 of Altica lythri. Lineage (NCBI taxonomy): Eukaryota > Metazoa > Arthropoda > Insecta > Coleoptera > Chrysomelidae > Altica > Altica lythri. The sequence goes on from OZ034809.1 coordinate 8,211,111, forward strand.
TAAGAATATCATTACAACGATTGCTATTAAAGTATCTGGTGCCCAGGATGAACCTCATCTACTGGAGTTTTATGCAAATTCGAAACAATTTAGTCCAAGTTCGTTACTAGGTACCTAGTTTTCTTGGTGTCTGAACAAGAAAATTACTATGATAATGGTCATCGAGGCACCTGGAGACCAGGATTCACATCGTATTCTATAGATGTATGGAAAATCAATCAAAACTTGTTACTCGGAGAGTTTTCGCAATCACAGAACACATATATCATGTTTTCGACAACCACCGAAGCACCTGGTGCCCAAGATGGAATTTTATGAAAATTGGATACAATTCAGTCCAAATTCATTACAAAAAAGTTTCTGGGGTAGCTGAATAAGAATATCATTACAACGACTGCTATTAAAGCATCTGGTGCCCAGGAAGAACCTCTTCTACTGGAATTTTATGCAAATTCGATATAGTTTAGTAAAAACTAGTTAGTCGGTAGTTTTCGGTGTCCCTAAGCACGAATATCATTATGTCAAAGGTTGCCTGTACTGGTTGTAAATAAAAAAATTGAACCAGATTTATTAATATAAATAAATATTTAATAAAATATATATTCTTACATTCCTATCAGATTAAAATATTTATAATTGTTGGTCTAATTTTCTGATTAAAATTTCTAATAAAAATAAATAAATATAAATTTAATTAAAATAAGTCAGTTCAAGGATCAATGAAAACAAGTTGTATTTAATGTTATTTCGGTGTTTGTTAATATAACTAAAAGTTTTTACATACAGCAAGATTAGTAAATAGTAAGTAAATCTTTATTATTAAATCAAGAATTACCTTATAAGTAGTAAAAAGCTTTTTTAGATTAAAAAATAATGAATTTGGAATATAAATTTAGTACAAATGATATTATTGAACAAAAAAGAGTAACTAGAGAAAATATAGAAAGTATAGAAAAATGGTTATTATTTAATAATACGATTTATATACCAACAAAACTACAAGAGGAACTTATTACACTTTTTTTATTATCATGCGATAATAATATCGAATTAACGAAAAAAACTATAAATTCGTATTTTAAACTACGAAAAGATTCTCCTGATTTATTTGATGGACGAAAATTTGATAGAGAGGATATTCAAAAAGCTTTAAATACATTGTAAGTAAATTTAATCCTATATTTATCTATTTCAAGCGAGCATATCCATTTATTGCTAATTTATTGCTAAAAAATTTATCTATCTTACACTTCGCAAGAAACAATGGATATTCTAGCCTGACAGTCAAGCTTCCAGATCCATTTTATGAGACCCAATTGCAACCACAACCATATTTTATTGCTAATTTATTGCTGAAATAAATGTAGATCTTGCAAGAAACAATGGATACGATTTACTCTTTCCGAGAAACAATAGATATACCAGCCTAACAGTCAAGCTTCCAGATTCATTTTATGAGAACCAACTGCAAACACAAGCATATTTTATTGCTAATTTATTGCTCAAAAAAATATTGATCCTTTCTTTTGTGAGAAACAATAGATATGCTAGCCTAACAGACCAGCTTCCAGATCCATTTTATTAGACCCAATTGCAACCACAACCATATTTTATTGCTAATTTATTGCTCAAACAAAAGTTGATCTTGCCCTTCGCAAGAAGCAATGGATATGCCAGCCCAACAGTCAAGCTTCCAGATCTATTCTGTTAGACCCAATTGCAACCACAACCATATTTTATTGTTAATTTATTGCTCAAATAAATGTTGATCTTGCCCTTTGCAAGAAACAATGGATATACCAGCCTAACAGTCAAGCTTCCAGATTCATTTTATGAGAACCAATTGCAACCACAACCACATTTTTTTGACAATTTATTGCTCAAAAAAGTATTGATCCTGTTTTTGTGAGAAACAATATTGATCTTACCCATTGTGAGAAACAATGGATATGCCAGCCTAACTGTCAAAAAATATAGATCTTATATCGTTTGCGAGAAACAATGAATAATCTAGAAACCAAAAAACGGCGTCATCTTCTGGGTGTCCACCCAACCTAGATGTCAAACGTTGATAGAGACTTACATTAATTAACTTACAGCGCCGTCTATCAGGAAATCGTATAATAATAAAATAAATAATTACAGACCAATCTTGTCAAACTTACGATATAAAAAAATGGCCTTTTACTAACTTAACATGTGCTAGCTTTATAATCTATACTCTTTTATATCTTTTTTCAGACGAATGGTAGCAATACCAGTAAGAACAGATAATAATTATGCAGTAAATTATTTTAGATTACACGATTTGGATTATAAAAATTTTGATTTACTACCAATTATGAAAGCTTCTTTAATGTTAATGGATACATCAAATAGAAAATCCTCCTCAAGGAATTATCTACGTGGTTGATGTCCAAGGAGTAAGGCAATATTTATTTATTTATAATTAAATGTAGAATTTTTTTTATTTTAATTAATCATTAAATGAATATGTTAGGTTTATAAGTACAAGGATAAAATAATATATGATAATTTTCTAAATTATTATTTTTAAATTTAAAACTTCTATTGGCGCTTCTGTTACACATTGCAGTATAGAAAAACATCTGTAGGTTTTGTAAGAGGAAAAAAAGAAAAAAGAAGAACTGAGATAGAATTTTAAGACACTCCAAAACTAATGATCTTATGTGCTATATAGTAAAAGGCTGTAGGCTCATAGATGTGAACTTGTTTCTTAAAAATTAATATTATTTATTTTTTCTAGTTTGGTATTAAACATTTGTTAAGATTTACACCAGGGCCTTTAAAAAGATACTTTTCATATCTAGGAGATGGTTTACCAATGAAATTCATAGGTATGCATTTTTTAAATGCAAATTATTTTGTGGATAAATTATTATCTATGGTTAGGGTATTAATAAAACCCGAAGTAATGTCTAGGGTAAGATTTTTTTCTCTATTTAACTGTAAAATAAAAACATAACACTGTTTACTAAAATAAATTGATATAAGCGCCATCTGTTTGATAGTATCTAAAATAGATATAAAATATACAGTATCCGCTGGGTGCGCGATGACAGCGGCACCTTGCGTTTACAATTACGGCGGACTTTGAAATATCAAATGGCTAACTGTCATTACGAAAAGTAAGTAAACAAATAATTATTTCCAATGAAACATCGTAATTTATTAGTTTTCTACCCAAATGTATTGATCATATAAATCTATAGCGTCGATAATAATATTTATCTTTTTTATTGGAACGAAGTTCCCTTTCGCGCGTTACGAACAGTTACGACTGACGCTAGGAGCTAGCCCAAAAAAATTCATACCAAAAGTTGTCACGACACTATGCACCGACACAATGCACCGACACACGCATGTTTCTCTCTCTCACAGACCAAAAAATAAATAACTCTCTCTCTCTCTCTCATAGATAGATATATTACAATTAAAAAGACAGAAAGATTTGAAGAAAAATGACAAAAATGAAAAAATGACGAGACAGCCACATTTATTATGATTTGATTAAGTAAGTTTATATACATACATACATATTATGATAGTAAATAATTGTTTATACGGAATCTTTACGTTAAGTAAAGAAGCATGTTGCACGTTTTTGTTCATAAAATAATAATATTCAAAATATTTTAACACTTTCTTATACTTATTTTAGGTTTGGTTAGGTAGCCATAAAGGCCATAAAACCACTAGTCAAGATGGCTAATCTTTTACCACCAATAACAGATCCTTCGTAGACGTAAAGGAAACAAACTTAACTCAGGATTTTAAATTTTATGGAATATGCTATAAAATGCTTCAAAATGAAATGGTTATCTAACTATCGAAGGCTCTTGTGTTGTGATGTATTACAATAAGGTAGATACAGCTACAAAATCACACATTCTAAACATAATGTGTGTATATTTTTAATATTGTTTACCTATTATTGAAGCAAAACTTCTTTAGGCACGACTAGGGGTAGATTCTAACGGAAGATTCTGATGGAAGTAACTGTATAATTTCAGCTATGGGAGGAGTTTAAATTTCCGAAATTTATTTATGAAATTTTCAAACGGTTTCAAATACATTAATGGTATTTATAGACTAAAATCTATGTTTCACATTTTAGTTATCATAAACCTATTATTTCATATATAAAAAAAATAATGATAACTTTCAAATTCCTATTTCTAATGAATAATATAAATATAACATCTCATTTTTTTGTAAAGTATATAGGCAATATATATGATTGAATTGTAATTAAATATTTATTTTCCGATACGTACGTCAACAAGTTTTACTTCAATCGCGCGTAAAGGTTACACGCACACTCTTTTTTTTTTTTATATATATACATTTTTCAAAATTCAAAATTACTTAAATTACCTTAATATTAAATTTTTTAGTTACAATAACAAATAGCTACTTAAAAGAGAAATTAATTGTCCCTAGTTGAATTTGACCTTAGCTTGATTGTTCTTGTTTTATCTTCTTTTTCTTGTTTTTCAGTCTTTTTGTTTCTTGCTTCCTTCTCTGTCTGTTTTTGTCTTCCTTCAGTTTCTTCAGTTGTTTTATTAGAAGCAACGCTATTGGATTGATCTTCCGCCTCTTCTTCTTCCTCAATATCGGAAAGTTCTTCTATGGAAAATTTTTGCCCGTCTAGTACCAGTTTATCTCCAAAGATGTAACAATTTTTATGAGTTCCTTTAGTTTGGAAGTGTAGTTGATATTTCCTTAGCGTTTTATAGGTTTCTCGTTGTTGGATAGTTAAATCTTCTTTAATTGCTATTCCACTTCCTTTTAGTTTTTTTCTGTTCTGGATTATTTCCTTTTTCTTTATGTTCCTGGTTAATTCGATTTTTAGTGGGGCTGTACGAGTATTTCCAAGGGTATAAAAATTATTGATATCGTAGTCCTGTAGTTCTACTCCAACTCTATCTCTTAGCTCGTTTTTAATTACACTAATGTTAATGTCTGCAGGAAGCTTATTTAGGCCAAAAATTAAAAAGTTATTTTCTTTTTTTTCTCTTTCTAGTTCCTCTATCTTCTTCTCTAGTAAACGGTTTTTCTCTTCAAGTTGATCTACTCTACTACGGTGTTATCGAAATGCCTCCCGTTTTTTCAGGTACCTATTTTCATAGATGAAATGCCTCCCGGGTACAATCGAAATGCCTCCGGGTCCTTAATCATTTATGGTAATATTTTGTGTGCTTAATCTTTGTATAATGACACAATGTTGCCAAATTATAATTTGAATAGGTAAATATATATCTATTTTTATTTTTCTAATTCTTATGCACTGTACATAAAATCTGTTAACAAAATATTTCAGAGTACGACATTTTTGTTTAGAAAATAAAATTGTTTACAATTAAAAACAAAGCCGAAGTACACTTAGTATTCCAATTGTTTTGATCTAACACGATTCTAATCTCTAATCTATTCCATGAATAGGGTAGTTTGCACCTACTAAATCTGGTAATTAGTTGTTTATAATAAATATCCTTTCTATAATGATGTGATTACTTAATCAGTGTACATTTTTGTTTAGAAAATAAAATTGTTTACCATTAAAAATAAAGCCGATGTACCTACACTAAGTATTCTAATTGTTTTGATCTAACACGATTCTAATCTCTAATCTATTCCATGAATAGGGTAGTTTGCACCTACTAAATCTGGTAATTAGTTGTTTATAATAAATATTCTTTCTATAATTATGTGATCACTTAATTTTTGTATAAATACTTCAAGTTTATTAGTTCTTGTCTCAGTTTTGTCGATTTAAAGCTTGTATCAGTTTGTCAATTTTAAGTTCAAATTGTGTTTAAGTGGATTAAGTTATAATATTCGAAATAATGGAATCAACGATGTGTTCGAGTCAAAAGGGCAAACCTTTAATATCAATTGATGGTTTCACATTCGGTTTTCAAAAAATGTTGGCCAAAGATACGGTAAAGCGATGGACATGTACTAAGAAAACCTGCAAAGCATTTGTGAAAACGCAGGGATGTGACAATTCGATAATTGAGTCGATATTAGATCACAATCACGAGAAGTTGTCTGCCGAAGTGTCCAATAGGAAAGCCGTAAGCAATTCGATAAAAAGAGCAGCCGTGGAAGATATCAACGAAAAACCAATAAAGCTCATATGTAAAGAACTTAAGAAGACGAATATAGAGACATTTACTACCAACGATATCTATAGGGTGAGACAGAATTTATATTACGCTAGAACAACTAATTCTTTAATTAAACTTCCTAAAAGTATATCTGAATTTCATATTGCTATCGATTCAACTTCGATTATTACAAATAGGAACGAAAATTTTATAATTAAAAATGACAAAGATAATCACATTGTTATATTATCCTGTTCTTCAAATCTTTCTTTTCTTTCGACTGTTTCCAATTGGTATGTCGACGGAACTTTTGAGTACTGTCCTCGCTTTTTCACCCAATTGTTCACTATACATGGCTTAAAAAATGGACATTATATTCCTCTCGTCTTCTGTTTACTTGAAGATAAAAAGTCATCTTCTTATTATCTCGTGTTTAAATATATCATAGAAGAATGTATTAAACTCAATTGCCCTGTATCCCCTAAAGTAATAACTTCAGACTTTGAAATTTCTATACATAATGGTATCCGTAAGGCATTCCCTGAAGCAGATCTTCGTGGATGTCGTTTTCATTTGGGTCAGGCTTGGTATAGAAAGCTTCAAGCACTGGGCTTAGCTCCAGAATACCAGAAAAAAGGTGCTGACTCAAGTGAAATTACCCATTTTCTGTCATATATTTTTGGCCTATCATTCTTAGATCCTGAAGAAGTTGGCGATTTTTTTGCAATAGATTTGTCCGAAATTAAACCAGTCGATGAAAGGGTCACTCAGTTTTGTGATTATCTTGTGGATAATTATATATCGGAAAATTCGAAATTTCCGCCACATCTCTGGGCTGAGCACTCTTCATCTTTAGAAAGAACCACAAACCCATGTGAAAGTTTCCATTCCAAGTATAACTCGTCTTTCTACTGCCCTCATCCAAATATAAATAATTTTATTGAGATTATTTTACAATTTCAAATAAATACCTATATTAAAATAAATTCTGTCTCGGTACCAAAAAGAATTGTTGAGGAAAGTACAGCAAAAATCAATTTTGTAAATGAAAAAATATTACAATTAAGAGAAGGTACAATAAATAAATTAGAATTTGTGAAACTAGTGTCATACAAATTTAGGAAAAATAATTTGTAAGTTTGTAAATTTCTTCTGATGATTTGTATATAAAATTGAATAGTTCAGTCTGCAGACTGAATTTTATTGTTTGAGTCATAATTTTCTTAAAAATTGGTGCTTTTAAATTTTCTGCGATGATAATATTATGTAATTTTGTAAGTTTCTGCTGATGATTTGTTTTAATAAATGTATAAAATACTTATCATGTCTTTATGTTTTTGATCAAAATAATCAAAATATTAAAACCAAAAAATAATGGTTAATATTGAGTTATTAACGAAATTCTATAAAAGGACGAAAGTTTGGCAACGTCTCACCTTCGTACAAAGATTAGAAGCTGGTAATTTATTTAGAGCTTAGGAGGCAATTCGTATGTGACCCTTTTAGCGACAGGTAAGAAACCCTTTTTCGGGAGGCATTTCGTATCCGGCCCTCTACTATTTTGTTCCTTTATTTTTTCCAAAAGCCTGGATTCACTTGCATCTATTGCATCTTTTAGCTCAGATCTGTTTCTCTGTATTTCCGCTAAAATTTTTTTGGACGATTCTTCTATAATTTTTCTAACGGTTGCTTCATTCATTGTATTTTCAGTGTGTGACAAGCTTTAGTAAAAATTATTTCGGTATAAATTTTATCAAAACAAACCAGTTTCTTATGGCAGAAATAAAAGAGACCACCTGATATAGTTTAGTAAAATTATTGTTTCTTTATATTACTTATTATCATTTTAAAATTGTTTTTTTAACTTTAATACATACAGTTTTTTTTTGTAGTAGTCTATCTTTTGGATTCCTATTTTTCACATGTGATATTTAAACTTATTTTCTATTGTATATTACGTACAGTTTTTGCCTTTATTCAGAAGCACACAGCACACAGCACTCTGACAGGAGTCTCTAAAAAAATTTTTTTTATAGGAAAGACCCTACTTATTTGTCATCAAGGAATACGTATACGAAGTTTCCGTAGTTAATTCTGGGACACCCTGTATACAATAAATACCAATTTTTTTTTAAACAGTGAATGTGACAAAAAATTGTTGAATTCAAATAGATAATTCAAAAATGCATTAATATTTCTATCGAAAAATACGTCAATACAACTGAAGATCATATCGTAATTTTTTATATCATGGTTCACACTATATATAAGGAGACTGATACATTAAATTTGAAAATTCTACACCTAATATATAATAATAAAACAAATAATTAAATAACTCTTCTTGATTATTATATGAAATATAAACTTCGAAATTATTTATTATTATCTGTTGATGAAATATTTATGTATCCAAAAATATTTAAGAGTGGCAAGTATTAATTATAGTTAAAATGACTCTAGACACCAACTTAATAGGTTAATAACTATAAAATATTATAGAGTGTGTGCGATATATTACATAGTTTATAAATATCACTATAAACACAGTCAAATATATTTAATTTATAAGATAAACACCAAAAACATTAAAAACATTAAAAATCAACGTAAATCAAATGTAAATTAGGAGCTTTCTGCCCGACCTAGCGCTATCCTTCTTATCCGTCTCACTCTGGAATCAATTATTTCGCTGCACAGCTGGTCCATTTGTATTAATATGTCAATGGTGTTTAGGCATATACATTAATTTCGAAATTTATACTGAATTCATATGAAATATGATATAAATTGTGTATACATGTTATCATTTTGAAAGTTTTTAAATATGTCGTTCGTAGCCTAGTTGATTAAGCGTCGGATATGAATCAAGGTGACAGTTCTATTATGTTATCATAATGGGATCGACTACGCGAGAGAGAATTTTTTTTTTGTTTTACATGTGACAACAGTAATTATTATTTTAACTGTTAATAAAATAACTAATTTAGAAAATTTTTAAAAATTTTAGACTATACTGTGGACTATGCCGTAATCTATCTTGTAAAGCGCTATTTGCCAAGGGAGTAATAATTTAATAATAGTAATATGACTTATAAATCACCAAAAAAAACTTTCTACTATAAAAAGTTCTTTAATAAATTGTGATTATTTCATTATGAATCCAATCCTTTGTTTTGTTGCAATTGACCATTGTTTACAAATTTAAATAATTTGTAATAAATAATTTGTTCAAATTAAAAACTCCTGAAGACAGCAATCAAAGATTTGATAATTTATTTGTTTATTAATACAGTTCGTGAATACTGATGTAGTTTTATATTGAATAGGTCTTAGAATTTTTCCTTTAGTATTTTGGAATAAATAAATCCTTTGTTCTGGTTTTAATTGGTATGACTCATTAATTTTGTACAAAATTTCTATACACATAGGAATAAATAAGCTTCAATTTTTACCACTAAGTAAAAGGCTGGAAGGATCGGGATGAAATTTGGTACAGGGGACAGGGGTAGATTATGGTCTGGAACTAGATAAACGGGATATATCTATATTTATCCTAGTTTTATTATAAGCAAATCATTACAGTTGTTATTGAATCTTGATCTTGAATCGCGCCAAAACGGCTGAACGGTGTAGGATGAAAATTGAAATAAGGATAGATGGTAGTTGGGAATAGCACATAAGCTACTTTTCATCCCACGGGAACAGAAAAAAGGAATATAATTATATAGTTTTATGTTATCATTTTTTAGGAATCTCAAATTGTATTAATTTTTTTATATCTTTTATAGTTTTTAATATACGAGGGAATTATAAAATCTTTTTTGAAGTTGTAATTTACTCTAATGACTGGGCAACAAGTTTTTGGAGCGATTTACGTATAAATATAAAAATTATAAAATTGAGATAATTGTGGATTATCTAAATTATCAATATTAAAGAGTGTTTCAAGTCACCGTCCAGCGGGCGGTCAATAAAAGAGATCTCTCTCTCTCTCTCACACTCATAGATGACTAATAGTTGACTCATAGATGACTCTAGATGACTCATAGATGACTCATAGATGACTCATAGATGACTCATAGATGACTCATAGATGACTCATAGATGACTCATAGATGACTCATAGATGACTCATAGATGACTCATAGATGATAGATGACTCAGAGATGACTCACAGATGACTCAGAGATGACTCACAGATGACTCATAGATGACTCATAGATGACTCATAGATGACTCATGGATGACTCAGAGATGACTCATGGATGACTCATAGATGACTCATGGATGACTCATAGATGACTCATAGATGACTCATAGATGACTCATAGATGTAGATGACTCATAGATGACTCATAGATGACTCATAGATGACTCATAGATGACTCATAGATGACTCATAGACGACTCATAGATGACTCATAGATGACTCATAGATGATAGATGACTCATAGATGACTCACAGATGACTCAGAGATGACTCAGAGATGACTCACAGATGACTCACAGATGACTCAGAGATGGCTCAGAGATGACTCAGAGATGACTCACAGATGACTCACAGATGACTCAGAGATGACTCAGAGATGAATAAGATATGACTCAGAGATGACTCAGAGATGAATCAGAGATGACTCACAGATGACTCAGAGATGACTCAGAGATGACTCACAGATGACTCACAGATGACTCACAGATGACTCAGAGATGACTGTCAAATATTTTAATTTTAAAATTTTGTATTAAATTGTTAATTCCTGTTTTAAATTAAATTGAAATAAAAAGTAATTCTAGGTAGAATATACAATACCTCTGGTATTGTATAAATGGACACTTTTGTTAAAAGAAACGAACTGTTGAAAATAATGGATTTACTTTTTTTTTCTATTTTGCTTTGAACAGTGTAGTAGTGTCGCGACTTTGTTAAGTTTATACAGGTTTTTTGTAGATAATAAATATTAAAATAATAGAAAATAAAAACAATAATGTATCCTGACAGTGTTTCTGCACAAGTTCCGGATATTGCTGATAGAGTTAGGTAAGTAGAGATTTTATACAGACGATGATAAATGCTTATGTATGTACAAACTCTCTGTTGTGTTTACTAATTACAATTCCTTCACTAATTAATCGAAAGGAACTTCGTTCCATCCGGGTGTCCCTTGACACATCTCACTTTTTTTCCGTCTAAAATGTCAAAATCATTAAATTTTAGGTAGTATAGATGGGCTTTATCACGGCGGACTTCACGTGAAGTAATTAAAAAAATAAATAAATGTAATCGATTATCGCATTATAGATGATAATAATATGATTATAATGCCGTTAATAATGCAGACGTTTTGTGTATTTTCAGTTAAACATGGCCAAATTAATAATTAAAACTGTTTTTCAAGCAATCACTCACGACATAACTTTCCAACCTCAAATAACCAACAAAGGTAAAGAATTAGTTTTGGCTTAACATGTGCAAGACGTAAAAATAAAACGTGATGCTTCCTACAACATAGGTATCTACTAAATATAGCAAATATTTAAAATGTTGCTTTTTAAGTTATCTTATTAGCTTTTTCCTCTTGATAGCGATTATCCACTACTTCACACGTTGTTCTCGTTTCCAACTTTTTGTGGAAATTTATAGAATTTCTGATCACTATTTTTGCCATTGTTGCTGCAGTTGACTGTACAGCAGGTTTCGTGACAAAGGTTTATTTACTTTTTAAATCGACGCATGGATAAGTGAAATCCATGTAAAATCCTTAGTAAAAAGTGATTAATCGTCCGCCGTAAGTTCCTTTTTTAGCCACGGTGAGCGCTGCGATCGATTCGTGGTTCTCCCACCCTATCCTTAGCACCCAGCGGATATATAATAATACGATTTCTCCCACCGGCCATGACTCGGTCCTGTACATGTAAATAATTTTTAATAAACAAATTTGTTATTTAATTTTTTTAGTTACAAACACATCCTCCTGGTTTTTCTATAGATGAATTCGCAAAATTAATTCCAAAGAAATGTCTTCCTAAAGAATTAGAAGGTGATTTACCTTCTGAAGAAATACTAATAAAAAAAACAAAGGAACTGCTTAAAAATAGAGAATCATTTTGGGATGCTGAAGAAAAACTCAGAAAATCTTGTTTTTAATTATTTTTAAATGTTTTGTTCCAGGAAATGGGTTTTTAATAAAAAAATTAATACCATACAACTTTTTTTCTCAGATTTACAGAAATTTTCAATAAAAGTAGAAAGTATCACTTTTTTGAAATTTTAGAGTGTATACAAACAAGAATATACTAAATGACATTAAGAAGAAATTGAAAAAATGTCGCATCGAGCAGGACTCGAACCCGCAACCTTTGTCTCTCCGCGACAACGCTCTAACAACTAAGCTATGAATACTTAGTAATTATTTCACTTTTTGGTCAGTTAATTCAACTCATGTTACATGTGACACTTACTCACTTTCTCCTTAAGAAAGAAAGACAGACAGTCAGACAGACAGAAAGAGAGAGAGAGAAATGTTATTGGTGGGACACATCTTCTGTCTGACGCAAACCATTCAATTTAGAAAAAAATGATATTAGAAACATAAATATCATTTTTGAAGATGTATGCATAGATACCCCACACGTATTGGTTTGATAGAAAAAATGGGAAATCCCCAAAACTTAGTTTTTTTTTCTATTTTTGTCCAAAATCTTAATACACGGTTCCCAGAATACATCTACTTACCAAGTTTCAACAATACAGTTCTTAAAATTCCGGAAAAAAGACTTACGGACAGGCAGACAGACATGACTAATTTATAAGTGTTCCATTTTTTGTCATTTGGCTACGGAACTCTAAAAAAAGTATCACTTTTTTGATATTTTAGAGTGTATACAAACAAGAATATACTAAAAATGACATTAAGAAGAAATTGAAAAAATGTCGCATCCAGCAGGACTCGAACCCGTAACCTTTGTCTCTACGCGACAACGTTCTAACGACTAAGCTATGAATACTTAGTAATTATTTCACTTTTTGATGGTCATTTAATTCAACTCAAGTTACATGTGACACTTACTCACTTTCCTTAAGAAAGAAAGAAAGACAGACAGTCAGAGAGAGAGAGAAAAAGACAGAGAGAGAGGGAGAGAAGTTATAGGTGGGACACATATCTTCTGACGGAAACCATTCAGTTTCGAAAAAAATGATATTAGAAATATAAATATCATTTTTGAAGACGTATCCATAGATACCCCACACGTATGGGTTTGATAGAAAAAATGGAGAATCCCCAAAACTTTTTTTTTCTAGTTTTGTCCAAAATCTTAATACGGTTCACAGAATACATCTACTTACCAAATTTCAACAATACAGTTCTTAAAATTCCGGAAAATGTGGCTGTGACTTACGGACAGACAGACAGACATGACGAATCTATAAGTGTTCACTTTTTGGTCATTCAACTCATGTCACATGTGACACTTACTTACTTTCTCCTTAAGAAAGAAAGAAAGAAAGACAGACAGACAGTCAGAGAGAGAGGGAGAGAAGTTATAGGTGGGACACATATCTTCTGACGCAAACCATTATTCAGTTTAGAAAAAAATGATATTAGAAATATAAATATCATTTTTGAAGACGTATCCATAGATACCCCACACGTATGGGTTTGATAGAAAAAATGGGGAATCCCCAAAACTTTTTTTTTCTAGTTTTGTCCAAAATCTTAATACGGTTCCCAGAATACATCTACTTACCAAATTTCAACAATACAGTTCTTAAAATTCCGGAAAAAAGTGGCTGTGACTTACGGACAGACAGACAGACATGACGAATCTATAAGTGTTCACTTTTTGGTCATTCAACTCATGTCACATGTGACACTTACTTACTTTCTCCTTAAGAAAGAAAGAAAGAAAGACAGACAGACAGTCAGAGAGAGAGAGAGGGAGAGAAGTTATAGGTGGGACACATATCTTCTGACGCAAACCATTCAGTTTAGAAAAAAATGATATTAGAAATATAAATATCATTTTTGAAGACGTATCCATAGATACCCCACACGTATGGGTTTGATAGAAAAAATGGGGAATCCCGAAAACTTTTTTTTTTCTAGTTTTGTCCAAAATCTTAATACGGTTCCCAGAACACATCTACTTACCAAATTTCAACAATACAGTTCTTAAAATTCCGGAAAAAAGTGGCTGTGACTTACGGACAGACAGACAGACATGACGAATCTATAAGTGTTCACTTTTTGGTCATTCAATTCAACTCATGTCACATGTGACACTTACTTTCTCCTTAAAAAAGAAAGAAAGAAAGACAGAGAGACAGTCAGAGAGAGAGAGAAAAAGACAGAGAGAGAGAGGGAGAGAAGTTATAGGTGGGACACATATCTTCTGACGCAAACCATTCAGTTTAGAAAAAAATGATTTTAGAAATATAAATATCATTTTTGAAGACGTATCCATAGATACCCCACACGTATGGGTTTGATAGAAAAAATGGAGAATCCCCAAAACTTTTTTTTTCTAGTTTTGTCCAAAATCTTAATACGGTTCCCAGAATACATCTACTTACCAAATTTCAACAATACAGTTCTTAAAATTCCGGAAAAAAGTGGCTGTGACTTACGGACAGACAGACAGACATCTATAAGTGTTCCGTTTTTTGTCATTTTTCTACGGAACTCTAAAAAGAAGATATAATAGATCCTATAGGTCTTAGGTGTATCTATCACATATATACATAAAAGAAACACACTGATTGTATATTTTTATTGAAACATAACGTGACACTTGAATAATAAATAATAGAGGTAATAAATTTATACCACTTTAAAATTGGCTTAGGTAGATATTTACAATAAAAGTTAGACTTAATAATATCCTATTGTAAAAGAAGTCACGCTAAAAACAATTCTAATCAACACGAAATCGTTCACTTTTTGGGCCTAAATTCAATTTTACGCGATTTGAGCGACGAGAACTTCAATTTCTTGAAGTACCAAGAAAGTGCGATCAAAAATGTAAATATTCCTATGGATTTAATAAGCATCTTCTTTCTATCGTCATGTTCCGGTTCAGATGTCCATTTAAGGAAAGTTGCAATATCTTTAGCTACTTGACTGGTAGTGGCTGGAGTTCCATCAGTGTATTCCAAAACTTCATTATACAAAGCTTGAGCCATAGAAATAGCACCACCAGGGAAATATGCATTGAAATACTGACCTTCACGAAGAGGTACACCAGCTGGAGGAGGATCGACGTAACCAGTTAATAAAGCAAACACATAATCCTCACCTATAAAAAATAAACAAAATAGATCTTAATCGAAATCATATTAATCCAAAAAGAATCACCTCCATGTCTAGCTGAAACAATGTAGCTTAAATCAGGTGGATAAGCTCCGTTATTAGCTGCACGAGCTGCTTCTTCATTAGGATAAGGTGCAGGTATGTAATCAGACAACTTTCCAGGACGTTTAAACATATTTCCTTCGTCATTAGGTCCATCTTCTATCATTTGTTCTTCTGCTTCTGCTTTAGCTTCAGCTTCGGTGTGTGATACACCAACTAAGTGACGGTAAGCTACAAAACGCAATGAATGACATGCTGCACATACTTGTTTGTATACTTCGTAACCTCGTCGTATACTATAAATAAAAAATATAATAATATAAATTTATAGTTATAAGTTATTTTACTAAACCTTGCATGATCCAAAGAACTGAACATTCCAGAGTGACTCCATATGTTTTTTGGTGGATGTAACTCTAAATCGGATGCTTTAACGGATTGATCTAGAGCAAACAATAAAGCTCCAGTACCCCCTGCTACTAATCCTAAACTTCCCAAAAGCTATAAAAATTAGATTACAATTAAAAATAGGACATTTAGTAACGATTTTTTTAAAAATTTATAAATCAAAATCTATCAAAATAGGTTTTAGTACATATATTAATATCAGAGTATGCTTCAATCACTATATGAATAATGGGTGACATCCTTTACCATATATCAAACAAAAAAAAAGTTATAAATCAATATTTTGGTCATTTTTGGCTCGTGTCAAATTTACCATAGAATATCTTAAAGATTATATAAGAATAATAATGGTAAGCATTTTTTTAAAGCAAACTAAATAATACTATTGCTAAAAAATTGGATATAATTGCATGATGGAACACTTAAGTGGCTACTATTAAAAGTGAGGTTATATAAAGGTAACTATTGAAAAACTTACTGCTCTTTTGCCTCTTATCCATTCTTTAGTTGTGGAAAACGAACTAATCTGTAATATATACACACACTATTTAATTGTACCGTATTAATCATGTAAAATATTAATTTAAACAAGTAGTGAACAGATGACATAACACTTGTTTTAGATTAACTTACTATTAAATAAATACAATTTAACACAGATATTATTTATTATACTTTATGAATAATATATAAAGATTAATTTTTTCACTCTACCTGCCCTATCGAAGACAAATTATTGGTTTTTAGAAGACCTGCACCACAAATTCGACCTACAGTGGTAGCCATATTGTGTGAAGTGAAATAAGAAGAAAATTGATGTTGTATGTAATTAACTTTGATTAAATTTTGAAACTTATATACTAGATATTAACTAGATTTTAAAAAAAGTTAAAGCACTTTTAGGAAACTTTTTGAAAAACAATTTTTTTTGACAGTTTACGTAATAGGGAGAACGGGACAAAAATTTTAGATATGTCAAAGTCAAATTGTTGATAGTGTCTCCATCTAGGTTCATTAATAAGATGATGCATAGACAACCAACATTACAGTTTAATTTAAATCGAAATTGGAAAGTAACAATGTTTTTTCAGAATATCCTATTTATTATATATATTTTAATTATTTTTGTATGTGGTTAAGCATTATTCTGAAAACATTCTGTTAAATTTTTAAAATTAAAATATTGCAAAAAAATCAATGCTAGTGGGGGAAACCCAGTCACTACAAAAAAAGTTCCTATGCTGTAGGCAGGACAGTTCATTATTGATTTATGTGAAATAAAAAAGAATAATTCATCTTGGATGTGAGGTAAAAGATTTACAAAACATTAATGTTTTCATTTTTGGTAAAGGTGGAATTAAAAAACTCTTACATGGCCTGTAATTGCCTTTTTTTAAATACAAATAAATTAGTTATTAATAAAAAAATCTGAGTATTTAGTTTGTTAAAGAAGTGCGCGAAGTTAATATGGAATCAGTTCACAGGTTTTCTAGAAATTTTGACTACCGGCTTTAAAACATTTTTGAGAAAAACGCGTGTAAAATTTGATACTTACATGAATAATAAAATAGCGATAATTCCCAGCTTTATAAAGTAGCTATCACTTGCAATAAGAACGATGCCATACTAGTCTAGTATAGTCTAGTTTTTTTTTAAGAAGCCGTCTGGCATATAGGCACCGGTTGGACAGCAGCCTAGTTTGGTTTATTGTACTTCTTGGTTCATATCACCCACTCTAGGATCTTAGTACCCTCTACTAGTAGGTAAAGGTTTAAAGGATGGGCGCCATGTTTGTAAAGGCACTTAAGTCTTCAAAAATTGACTGTCTCTGTATTTAAACTCTTTTTTCACATAATCTGCAGATTGGATCTCCTTGGCCTGTAAGAAATCCTGTAATGACTTTGAGCTGATTCCTGCTCGTTTTGTGCACTTTTTGAGCTCTTCTGGTACCTCTCTGACCAGTACACAATCTGCTGTGTGTGATTGGCTAGAGAATTGTTCCCAGTGTTGGTTGTGTTTTCTACGTATTTAGGCTTTCATTTGGCTCTGGGCCTTACTTTTTGGTATCTCTAGAACTGGCTCTGGACCGTAGAATGTTGTAGCAGACACTTTTCTTGCAAATTTTTCAGCCTTGTACTCTTATATGACCTGGCATACAAACCAGTTTAACATTGTTATGTTCTGCCAGAATATCTACTACTCTGGAGAACACTTTAGGGGCTCTAAAGCACCAATAGCCGCTTGACTCTTTGTGCATTAAATTATTTTCGCTGGCATATAATTCTGCTTGAAATACAGATGTATATGTTCCCACTGGGACAGAAATTTTTATGTTTCCTGCTCCTGAATCATCTTCAGTCTGTGAAACACGTATATCCCTGAAGCTTGGGTTGCATTTTGCCATTCTTTACGTTGATGTTTTTCTACCTGGAATGTTTTTAGGCAGATTTTTGGAAACCATGCGGTGTGATTTCATCTCCTAGATGTCTTCTTCAATTTCCTGTTTATTTTGTTTGGTTCTTATCTAACAAAAATGTTGTTTTGGCTTTCCTGCAGCCTGTGGAAGCGTATCCCCATCAAGATTATCTGTATAGGAGGAATGTCTAACAGGATTTCTATTGTTGCTGTTGGAGAGCATCTCAGAGCTCCAGTTATGCCAAGAAAAGCAAGTTTTTGGACTTCGCCTAACTTGGTGAAGGCTTTTTAGTGGTATTTTTGTTTACCATACCAAAGACACGTATGTTTCACCAGCTTCGTGTAAATCAGTGTATGTCTGGTTATCACCCTCTTGATTACATATTCAAGATGATGGTTCTAGGTAAATTTTGACTCTAAAATCACTCTAGTTTAGAGCTTTGGCGCACTTTGACTTTTAAAAACAGTACCGCAGACATTTTAAAAATGCCCTACTGGGAAGCCGAATGTTGCAAAGGGAACCGGGCATTTAATTTTGCTCTGGTAACTAGAAGTTTTGCTTCACATGGCTTTAAATTTCTTAAAAGTTGTAGTATTAGAAAAAATAAAGAAAAAAAACGCTTTTCCAAGCATTTTCCCCCCTTAACACAAGAATAAAACAATTTTTTGTATATTTTTTAATTAAATCTAGATTATATTTACAAAGTATGATGATAAGGTGCTGGTGTAGGAACACTCATTAAAGGAGAATTAATATCTATATCCATTTCTGGAGGTACAACAGTCTCTTCTTGTGAAATGATTTTATCTTGTAACAATTTATATAAATTATGCACTTTTTCGCTATGTTGATGTGTTGGTTGTAACGCTTTAATAAGTGAATGCAATCTAGTTGTGGGAAGCTTATGATGAACATACCACAATAATTTCAACAAATGTCTAGTTACATTATCTCTAGAAAGTCCAGCAAAGAAAAATTCATCAAACAACGCAGTACAAAAATCTTCAGCTTGAAATTCATCCGAATTATGAATAAGAAGACATACAAATGAATGTAAGAATGGATCTTCAAACGCTCGATCATCCTTACAATTAGCCAAAACTGTTAAAATTCGTAATAATCCTACTCTATCTTTTAATCTAGCTACATGTAAAGTGTAATACATTGCTAATAAACTAGCAACAGTACTATCTTGTAGATAAGCTTCAACAGCATCTGGTAATGGTCCTGAATGTTCGATAATAGTAATCGCAGCTTCTCGTTCATCGTGTGGTAATTTACCACTTAATTGTCTCACTTGGTCATCGACCATTAATGACATTAAAGCAGGAAGGAATTTAGTAACAACTTGACTATCTAATTTCGGTTCTTTAAAGTCTTGTGAATCAATCATCACCCAAGCACTCAAACCTAAAGCTAACATTCTTAAAAGTAGAATTAAGATGGTATTATCCTAAAAATCAAATTTAAATACTATTTTATTATAAATAACGAGTAAATTACCCTTGGCATTCCTTCAGTGTGGATTAAATGTTGTAGAATTTTAACAGCTGATGTAGCAAGAAAATTAATAGCATAAGGATCACATAAAGTCATAGAAAGATCACCAAGAACTTGTTCTTGTCCTCTTTTAACATTATCCAGAAATCCTTGTAGTTCTCTCGAACGTTTTATATCAACATTCTTTTCTCTAATACAAGCATCTAAGCACCATGTAAATTTATGACAAGGATCTATAGAAATTATATCTTGTACTTCTAAATCATGTAAAGCCATTAATAATTCGGCTCTTAAAGTACAATAATGTACAATTCTTGTCCTTAAAAATAATGTTCTTAAAAATTGTAGAACCATATCGTATAATTTTACACTATTTCCTATCATATGAGCTAACTTTTGTACTACTTCACCTTGTCTTCGTACCTATATAAATAATAGTTTTTTATTGAGTTAAAATTGACTGATTAATATATTTGTAACTTACCTTAGGAGATGGTCCAAAGAATTGTATACCCAAATTAGTATGATCAAATAAAACATTTTCTTTCTCGCTAATATACTGACTTAAAAGTGGAGATACTTCATCACCAAATAGCGATTGATTATCTTTCCAAATTTGTCTTTTTACTTCTGTATCAGTATCCAAATACAATTCCTTATCTCTAACTAACACTTTTAAATAATTATCATCTATTTGTGGTATATTTTTTAAGATTGCCATTACAATAGGTCTCATCGCTTTAACTCTGATTACTGGGAAACTTTTTACTAACAGTTCTTTAAGTTTATTGTCTCTTTCTTTGCCTTCTTGTTTACCTATGTCGTTTATGTGAGTAATTAATTTTTCTCTCAATTCCTAAAAGTAATGTAAGATATATAGTCTTATATTAAATTTATATAGTGCTATATTTACTTCTACTACTGACATATGAAAATCCAACCTTCTTACTCCATGCAAATCAAGTAAAGGCAACATAGGTCTGAGGGAAGGTAAAAGAATACCATTTGTGACCTACAATATTTTTAATTTGCAATTTTATAAAGAAATTCTAATAAATCTATATACAGGATAAATACATTAAATTAATTGAGCATGGGTATTTAAAACAACGAAAAATTTACCTGAAATTCTTCTATGGCTTTCAAAGGATCAGTACAGCTGGTTAAAGCATGTTTTAAATAGTTTGGACCATTTACTTTTAAAGCTTCCAATGGAAAATCGTTATTTGTAGTAGTTCTAGTAGGAAAAGACATTGTTTAATGTTAATAATTTACATTAAATCCACTTAAATAAAAAATACTGTAACAGTAAATAAACTTTGTTTATTGTTTATTGTTTGTGACAATGACAAGTTATTTGACTCTAACCCTTCTGATTTTTAGTCCAAAAATATTCTATTATATAATAGTTCAAATGTACATTTTCTTCTTTTTTTTAAGTTTAGTTGACGTTTCACGAGAGTTCACGAAGGAGATTGTTGAAATTGAAATTGTTTAAATTAAATTCTATTGTCCATATGTGGTACGTGATAACAGAAGACTAATTATCTGTTAATTTAATTTACAAGAACGTGTGAAAATCTTAATAATTAGTGTAATAATATATTTATTTTTTCAGGCTGTTTACAAAGAGGTAAAAATCTATCTTTTTGATTGATATTTATGGCTTTTAAATATTGCTTGCTTTTTTTCTTATTTTTTTGTTATCTCTTTAATTGTTTGTAAATAAAACTACTTGTTGCTTTTATATAAGATAGAGCTGCATGTATGTTTGTTAATAATGTTGTGTTAATAGTGTTATAGGTTAACTTAACCACATGGCAGTATAATCTTGTTAAGTATTTAAAGAAAAAACGTCATTTTCTAAAGTTAGTATTCAAGGATTTGTATTATAAGAAGCAGTGAAATGTCACTGTAGTCACTTATTCAATAAATTATTTTTTATTAATTAATTGGGCACTTAAATTTAAATTTGTATGTATGGTATACGTCTAGTTATTATTATTAGAAATAGTTTATAGTGTTTTATTTAATTATTAAGTAATTATTCTCAATTAAATTTCGTCTTTATTGTTATGCTTGCATGTATGTAAAACTTGTTTATTTGATTGTGCATCATTAAAATACTAGCTGATATATTTTAGTTTTATTTTTGCTTTCCTTGTCTACCTTAAAATATTATTATATTCGTATCTTGTTAAGAATATATTAAAATTCCCATGATGAAACTTAATATCTTAAACCATTTTGAAAATAGAAAAGTATAGTATTAAATTATCGGTAAATCCATTCACCGAATTATATATTTAAATAAAAATTATGATTAAAAACTAGAAATTAATTACGACAGAAGAAAATGCGATCAATGAAGAAGATGTGGAGATGTTTTGGCAGGTGATTACAAAAATTATTGTAAGATATCGAGTATCATAAATGTTTATTTAATAAAAAAGAGTTTCAATTTTAATTCACATTTTTTTAAATCTAATTGTCATACGTTCGTTTTAAAATAATCCATACACCTGATGTTAATCTATACGCTTACTAATATTAATTTTACCATTAAAATTCAGTGTTACAATAAATTTTTACTAACAAACTAACTACTAATGTTCATAAAATAAATTTATGTAATAAATATTCTATTTTAATTTTAGGCACCAAAATTACGGACCAAAATGACAAAGTTCAACTCAAACGAGAACTGGGATTGTTCTCGGCAATTAATTTTATTTTGGCCATCATGATAGGATCGGGGATATTTGTATCTCCGTCTTCTGCTTTAAAATACACTGGTTCTGTTGGAATGTGTATTGTTGTTTGGATATCATGTGGAATTATATCTTTACTAGGTAAACCTTTGGACTTTGGAATCATATTTTTAAATATATATAGATTTGGATATCTAATAACATAATTTGCATTGGGTATATCTTCGTAGATAAAAGTACTAAAACAGAAAAATATAACTACATACTTTGATATACCAGTGTAGTATTTTTAATTGCTTTGTCAATATAAAGAATATACAAGTTTACATTCGAAAGTAGCTTTAATTTGTGTTCTTAGAAACACGAAACACATCTTATCTTTCAAGTGCATTAGATTTTAATGATTTTCTTTGAATCAAAATAGATCTTTGAATATTTAAGATAATTTTTTAATGATATGTTAATATAAACCATATACAAGGTTCTATTCGAAAGTAGCTTCAACTTTTGTCTATCAGTAGCACACTTTATCTATCAAGATTCATTAAAAATATTTTAAATCATCAGATTTTAATGAAATTTTGTTCGAGTGTAGAAAAATATATCTACTTTGAATAGCTAAGATAGTTTTTTAATGCTATATTAATATAAACCATATACGAGGTTCTGTTCGAAAGTAGCTTCAACTTTTGTCTATCAAAAGCACACTTTCTCTATCAAGATTCATTAAAAATATTTGAAATCATCAGATTTTAATGAAATTTTGTTCGACTGTAGAAAAATATATCTACTTTGAATACCTAAGATAGTTTTTTAATGCTATGTTAATATAAACCATATACGAGGTTCTGTTCGAATGTAGCCCCAACTTTTGTGTATCAAAAACACACCTCATCTTTTAAGATCTATTAAAAATATTTTTAAACATCAAATTTATAAAAAATGAAATTTAGCATTAATGTAGAGATCTGTGTCTTTAAAGTATATGAAATTTTTTTTATAGGTGCATTAGCCTATTCAGAATTGGGTACCTTAGTACCACGTTCCGGTTCCGAATATGCATACTTTGTGGATTCATTTGGACCGTTACATAAATTTTGGGGAAATCTTCCAGCATTTATATACTCATGGATAATGATCTTAATGATACGACCTGCTGAAATTGCTGTTCTAACATTAACTTTTTCTCAATATGTTTGTCAACCGATTCTTGATATATTCTGTATTAAAAGTTCAACAGAAACCAGTGATAATGTAATTAAAATTACTGCCATTATTGCCTTAGGAATAACTACATATATTAATGTAAGCAGTGTTAAATTGTATGTTAAAGTACAAAATATTTTTGGTTCTTGCAAAGTTATAGCGTGTCTTATTGTGATTGGAGGAGGATTGTATCAAATATTTTTAGGTAAGAATTTAAATATGATTTTATATAAGTAGTTTATTGTTATCTTAATTTTTTAATTATTACAGGCAATACTGCTAATTTAACAAAAGGTTTTGAAGGGACTACTACTTCCCCTAAAGATTTTGCTTTGGCTTTTTATAGTGGTTTATGGGCCTATGATGGATGGTAAGTAAAATTGTAAACTAAATTAATATTTAGTCAATTGCGGCCACATCTGATCACTTTCGGAGTACTAGCTGAAACACAGCCTGGTTTTAGACTATTTTTGCATTCTTTGATGCTCACCAGAATACTGCTCTGATCCTCATAGATTTTTCAAAAGCTTTTGACTCTATCAATCATTAGTTGCAACAGATTCTTCGTTACATTGGTCTATAAGAGATTTCTTTGTCGTTCTTAGCTAATTATCTTCAGAATTGGTCGCAGCGAGTCAAGATATCTGATGAGCAACACCATTTGTTTAAGTTCAATTTTAGTTTTTTTTATTATTATTATGTCCTCGTAGGTATAGAACTAAATACAAATGTACCGAGAACATCTATTAGGGCAGAAGAGACAATTTATTAATTTGGGATTTAAAGGCTTGCAAGTTAGGACGAGTGGGAAAGTCGTGGAAAGGTAAGGAGTTCCATAATCTGGAGACCCTGAGGATGAAAGAACGATCGAATCGATCCGTTCTCGATGTTTGGCACTGGTATAAGGGTGTATGGAGTTGGCATGTCGCGTTGCACTGGCTTGTCTGGCAAGTGGAGGCATTTTAGAGCGGAGTTCCTCTGAGCAAAATCCGTTTATGTATCGGTAAAAGAAGGAGAGATCAGACACTGCTCTTCGGTGGGACAATGGGACTAGGTTTTTGGTGATACTGGTGTCGTTTATTAGTCGAACTGCTCTTCTTTGTATTGCATCAAGAACTCTGAGCCTTGACGGAGTTGCCAAACCCCATACATGCGAGCAGTATTCAAGATTAGGTCGTATTTGGGCTTTGTAAAGAGTAGCTAAGTTGGATGGAGAGAATTACTTTCGTGCTCTAAACAGAAAGCCTAATTTCTTTCCTGCTGCAGTTGCTATGGATGCAATATGTTCGTTCCATAGTAAGTCCTAGGAGATCGTTATAGTTATACCAACCAGCGTAATGGAGTCGCTTGCCTCTAGTGTCTAATCATTCATTGTGATGGATGAGTCGTAAGTTTGCCTCTTGTTGGATAGGCAACATGTTTTTGTCTTGGAAGCGTTGAAATTAACAAGATTCTTTCTTCCCCACTCGTCAGCAATTCTTAAATCTTGATTGAGAGAAGCCGTTGTGGATCTTCTGTCCTCTTTCAGAATATCTAGAGATATGGGACGGTTGTGCGCTTTGCTACAGTGTAGGTTGCCATCATCTACAAAACTCCAGCGTTGATCTTGTAGAGATTGGAGGAATGTCCATCTACGGCAACTTGGATGTGCCTGTTGGAGAAAAAAATTGGATATCCATCTACAAAGGTTTGGCAAGAGTCCATATGAACACAGTTTGTTCAAAATAGCTGCATGCCACAGTGTGGCAGCCACACTTGATCAAATGCTTTTGAGATGTGATACTATTTGAGTCTATTGATTTATAAGAGATTTCTTTGTCATTCTTAACTAATTATCTTCAGAATAGGTCGCAGCGAGTCAAGATGTCTGATGAGCAACAACATTTGTTTAGGTTCAATTTTAGTTAACGCTTTATGAATGTTTTTATAAGTTGAATGAATTATATTTGCTTTTATTTGATTTGATTTTATAAATTATAGGTCATCTGTAACTGTAGTAACCGAAGAACTGAAGAAACCTGAAGTGTAAGTATTTTTATATATCTGCCAATAAAGTTGATGCCTTTACCTTCTAGCAAATGAAATCTTTTGCTAATCAACAATCTTTGTAACGACAATGTGCTCAACTTTTAACACAAGCTATCTTATATCTTTGGTGTTAATAATCACTTATTTTTAGCAATATCCCAAGAAGTATTTATATAGCTGTACCTTTAGTAACAATTTTATATGTATTTATGAATATTTCGTACATGACAGTTTTAAGTCCCATTGAAATGATAGAGTCTCAAGCAGTAGCTGTAACTTTTGGTGAAAGAATTATGGGATCATTTTCTACGATCATTCCAATCGGCGTTGCTCTCAGCACTTTTGGTTGTGCTTTAAGTCTACAATTTGGTGTTACAAGGTACTCACTTACATAAATACATAATTGTTATTAATAAAAAAAATTATATATATTTTAGATTATGTTATGTATCAGGACAAGATGGTTTTATGCTTGAAAGTTTATCTTATGTTCATTATACGAAAATGACACCATCACCTGCTGTAGTCCTACAAGGTTTTATTTCATTTTTATTTATTTCTATCGGAAATATTATAGAGTTAATTGAATTTGTTAGCTTTTTGATTTGGTTTTTCTATGGAGTTGCTATGGTGTCGTTAATAATTATGAGAAAAACTAAGAAGGATTCTAAACGACCTTACAAGGTATCTAATATAGTTTTTTGTATTTACAATATTTAGTGTATGGGCGAGCAGTCGAACTGGGCGAATGCGTCACTTTTTTTGTCAGACAAGTTTACCATAGCGTTTTACATGCAATTTTTAAACTTTATACCAAAAATGGCTCAAAATTGACACGTTTCGAGAGTTGGACTGGGCGAACGCGTCACTTTTTTTGCCAGAGAAGTTTACCATAGCGTTTTACATGCAATTTTTAAACTTTATACCAAAAATGGCTCCAAATTGTCATTTTTCGGGAGTCGGACTGGGCCAACGCGTCACTTTTTTGTCAGACAAGTTTACCATAGCGTTTTACATGCAATTTTTAAACTTTATACCAAAAATGCCTCAAAATTGACATGTTTCGGGTGTCGGAGTGGGCGAACGCGTCACTTTTTTTGTCAGACAAGTTTACCATAGCATTTTACATGCAATTTTTAAACTTTATATCAAAAATGGCTCAAAATTGACACGTTTCCAGAGTTGGACTGGGCGAACGCGTCACTTTTTTTGTCAGACAAGTTTACCATAGCGTTTTACATGCAATTTTTAAACTTTATACCAAAAGAGAAGTTGCGTATCTGGGACATATTGTCACCAAAGACGGGGTAAAACCAAACCCAGAGAAGATCATTGCAATACAGAACTATTCAATACCGAAGACAACAAGGGATATAAAATCGTTCTTAGCGTTACTTGGATATTATAGGAGATTTATTAGGGATTTTGCCAAATTGACAAAACCTCTAACAAAATGTCTTAAGACGCTAAAATAGAACATACGCCAGAATTTGTTAAATGTTTTGAAACTTGCAAGACACTCCTCACTAATGAACCCATTTTACAGTACCCAAATTTTGATAAAGAATTTATTTTGACTACGGATGCGAGCAATGTTGCACTTGGTGCAGTGTTGTCCCAAAGAATTGTAGGTAAAGACAGACCGATTGCTTTTGCCTCAAGGACCCTTAATGAGTCTGAGCAAAATTACAGCACTATCGAGAAGGAATTGCTGGTCATTGTTTGGGCTACGAAACACTTCCGACCGTACCTGTTTGGCAGGAAGTTCAAAATTTTGACGGATCATAAGCCTTTAAAATGGCTCATAAATTTAAAAGAACCAAACGCGAGACTAATAAGATGGCGTCTCAAGCTAGAGGAATTTGAGTATGAAATTGAGTACAAAAAAGGTCAAATGAATACCAACGCTGATGCATTATCTCGAGTTGAAATTTTGAATTTAATGACTATTTGCAAACGCGAAATGTTCTAGATCAACTTAGCTCAAATCTAAATAGTATTATTCACTTAATGAATGAAATAGAAAATTCTGTCGCTTTCGCACGAATTGGAATATTACATACTAGTATTATCAAATCTAATGAGGTTTATTCTATAATTAGTACTGTTTTAGACTATCACGCCCCAAATGAGTTAGTTTTCGAAAAAATCTCTGATGATATTCATAAATATTACGACATCTTAGAAGTAGAAGCTTTTTATTCCGATTCTAAAATCGTTTTCGCTATTCACGTTCCAATTGTTTACCCTCAGGATTTTTCCTATTATCACCTTTATTCAATCCCTACAAGATACAAGAAACCTTACTACCATAATCCCTCGAAGTACCTACCTGATTATGAATGAAAATTTTTACCAATACACATCAAGGACCTCAAGCCAAACTATTATTGTCCGGATGGATTACTGTCCAATGCATTACAAACAGACGACTGCGTTGTTCAGCTTCTTCAATTACACTCAAACCCCAAGGATTGCCATAGAATACCAATTAGAATTACAAAGAGCTTGATACAGCACATAGATGATGCTCATTACATTGGGTTATTCGTCAATCAAACAAAACTCGAAACTGTGTGTGCAAGAACAGATCTTACTACCTTAAGTGGCAACTATTTAATACCTCTACCTTACCAGTGTCAATTTGCGATAGAAAATCAACATTTCAGTAATGGGAAATTCATGTCTGAAGATCAACCATTGCTGCTACCCCAATTAGAGATACCACATTCCAAAACGGAAGAGGATATACCAGAAATAGTTTTAGAAGACGTCTCATTGGATAAAATTCACGAAATTCGAAGGAAACAAAGTCAAATTAAACCACTAGATATTAATAAAACATACATCGAATCAAATATCCTCCTACTGGTACCTACCATGTTATGCAATTTTGGGATCCATTATTATTTACATCGTGGTGAAGAAAATTAACCAGAGAAGAAATCGCAGTATATCATCGCGAAATACCACAAGGGCAGAAGAAGAAGGTGAAAAACTTCAAGAAAGAAATCAAATATTAAAAAAAAAAACTCTGATTCCAAGAGTTATAAGTCGCGTCACTTTTTTGTCGGACTAGTTTACCATTGTGTTATAATCATTGCAGAAGCAGGCATTATTTGATATTTTAAAATTTTTATTTGAGAAAAAATTTCTTGTGATAATTCTACAAATAATAACATTTACATATTTTAGGTTCCCTTATTTATTCCAGTGTTCATTTTATTAGTTTCTTTATATTTAAGTATAATTCCAATAGTATTGGATCCATCACCAAAATATTTAATGGCTCTCGGATTTATGTCGATAGGAGCAATGGTTTATTATTGGTTTGTTTATAAAAGTAAAAGACCACAAACACTTATGGGTAAAAATATTCATATTAATAAAATCTTTAATAGAATTTTGATCATTTTCTGTTACAGATGGAATTACACGTTATACACAATTACTATTCCAAGCTGTACCACCAGAAAAAAATTAAATCATAATCTTAAAGGATATCGAATTAGATTAATCAAAATTTGTCATACTATCTTGATCATCATCGTCATCATCTTCCTTTTTTACATTATCACTATCATAACTATCTGAAGAAACTTCTTCTTTTATTTTCATGTTTTCATTATTAATAATAGCTTCGTGAGAAAAGCTTTGTTGATGTTCATTTATACAAATTACCATAGGATGTGTAACAGGATGACTACTTTTGGAGTACATTTGCGAAATTAAACAATCTGTACAAAAATCTACAGAATTGGAACATAAAGCACAATGCCAACGTGTTCCTATAATCGGATCCGAATTGCAGTAATCACACTAAAATTATTTATTGTAATAAACTTAAAATTGTGATTTCGACAATAAAGTCGTTAAAAAATAAAGTCAATACCTTATAACCAATATGTTGATAATCATTTCCATTTTCCTCTTCTCTAAGTTTTTCTTGTTTGATTCGTTTTAATAATTGTATTTCAAGTTCAGATTCACTTATACCAGTAATTTCTTTAATTTCGTGATAATCAGTTTGAATTAAATAATTTGTACAATTATTTTTTGGTATATTTACATCGCTACTTGGACCAGGAACTGAATCCATTTCGTTCATAACTACAGGAGGATTAAATTCGGGAAAGAATGTTGAAGGTTTGTGTAAATATTCATTGTAACGTTGGTGTTTATGTACGAAACTTCTCTGCAAATTATAAACAAATTAGATGTATGAAATTAACAATAGGAATGTATACAAAGAAGAATGTAAAGAGAGCAAAGGCAAAAGTGAAATCAGAGGCAATGCAAAACGTTTTTGAGAACATTAAAAGTAATAAAGGATACAGAGAATGAAAAGGTGGTGGAAGCGGATACAGAAATAGTAAAAAATCGAAAAAGGTGGCGAAGAAGAAGTGGGATTCATCAGGGAATGCAGGGAGAATATGAGGTAGCAAAGAAAGTAGTGTAGAGTAGAGAGTTTTGCAAACGTATGAGATTACGAAAGAAATATGTAAGGAATGTAACGAGAATATGCAGACTTTGAATTAGTTTACTACTTACTCTATGTTTTTCTGTAGCTTTTGGTATTCGTCCAGGTATTGGTAAACCAGCTTTATATAGTTTTAAGAAATATTTTTGGATTCTACTAGCCACTTGACTTACAGATTTATTACCTAAAAAAAATTGTTATTAAATCAGATACATTTTATTAAAATTAACTTATACCTAATTCTTTTGCAATTTTTTTATATCTTCGTCTTTCTATTGCTTCTGGAGGGTATTTTAATAACAATTCTTCTAGTTTCTTTTGTTCATCTACAGTCCACATCTATAATATAAAAACTAAATATATTATATATTAAAATATTTATATTAAATAATTTACCTGATTACCATCAGTTTTTCTCTTTTCTTGTTCTTTTTTTAATTCATATTCAAATGTAGTGGAAGTGTTGTTTTCGTAAATACTTTTTAATTCTCCTTTAGGTAGTTTTACATTATATTTCTCAAAATTAATTACTGGTAACTATAAATAATTAAAATAAATAAATTATAAACTATATTAAATAAATTTAAACCTTTGGTAAATCAATCAAAGATGGTAATTCTATTCCTAAATCTTCCCCATTTTGTAACTTTTGTAAAACATTATCAAAATCATCTATTACATTTTTTCGTATATCTAATACTTTCTTGTAATCCTAAAATAATGTAGACATCATAAAATAGAAATAAAGAGTTTTAAAATACGTACTTTTAACAATTTTTCACGTTGAGCAGTAAGAACAACAACAGTTTTTAACACATCACAATAATCTTTGTTTCCTCTCAAAGCTAAATGATCTGATTCGAAGAAAAATAAATCATCTTCAGTACTATTAAATAACGAAGAACCAGCCATAATTTTAACAAATTATATTAGTTTGTTTATATTACTTTCTGACACAAAAACTTAACCTATAAAGAACGTAGTCAAGAAGTCAAGGTCTGATACTTTTTGGTAACCGGTGAAGGTTTGAATTGTAAAAATAATTTATAATTCTTAATAATCATTCATACGGACATTCTTTTAAAAAAATATTAAAACAATATTTATATATTTAATTATCTTAAAATCATACTTAATTACTTTTGATTGGGTTATATTAAGAGTTAGTAAAAGGCCATTAGTTATAATGTTATAAAAGAAGATCTCCACTTCCACATATTTGACAATAGAAAATAATGGTAAACATTCTGTTCTATAATTGAAATTCAATAAATTATTTATTTAGTCTTTATAATATTCAATTAATTGTAATTATGGCTGGATCAGCATTGCGACGTCTAATGGCAGAATATAAACGTTAGTATTATTTTATTAAATAATCCAAATAGTATTGAATAAAGTATATTTCAGAACTTACCTTAAATCCTCCTGAAGGTATAATTGCAGGGCCAATTAATGAAGAAAATTTTTTTGAATGGGAAGCTTTAATAACGTAAAATATATCTGTTTAATCATAACTTCAGTAGGTAACATTCTTTAATTTTAGAGGTCCAGAAGGGACTTGTTTTGAAGGTGGTGTATTTCCAGCTAAACTAATTTTTCCAGCAGATTATCCTTTAAGTCCACCAAAAATGCAATTTACATGTGAAATGTTTCATCCAAACAGTAAGTAGATTATAAAATTATGTTTAAAAATTAATTATATCATTATATTTTAGTATACTCGGATGGTAGGGTTTGTATTTCTATATTACATGCACCTGGAGATGATCCAATGGGATATGAATCTAGTGCTGAAAGGTGGTCACCAGTTCAGAGTGTAGAAAAAATATTACTATCAGTTATAAGTATGTTAGCAGGTAATAATCTTTGTTCGTGATTAGTTGTTAAAAGTACAATTTTCTTTTGAAAAAGTGATATTTATTTATTGTCAAATTACATTTGTAGAACCCAATGATGAAAGTGGAGCAAATGTAGATGCTGCAAAAATGTGGAGAGAAAATCGAGATGAGTTTAATAGAATAGCAGAAAAAATTGTTAGAAGAACTCTTGGCATTCCTACATAAGAACAAATATATACTTTTTTTGGTTGTTATAATTTTATAATATATTTTACAGATGTGGTAATATATAATGTATAAAAATATACCAGATGTCATTAGCGTGTGACCTTCCCTTTAAGAGTTACAGCGGTACAGCGCATAATGATGAGTTTCGTAAAATCGTTAAAATTGTACCGTAAGACTTATCCGAGTGAGACTAAAATGAATAGGATTCTTCCCTATAAGATAGGTATTCTATATACAAAATTTTATGACCCTGTGACTTTCCGTTGGAAGAGTTATAGAGCACAACGACGGAGGGAAACAAGCCGATACTATAAAGTCTTGATGGTACTTATAAAAATTATAAAAGATAGAAATTGCCGTGTTAATTGAAACAAATACCTTTAGTCAAACAATTTTACTTAATACATATTTGGGTAAGCTTTATACATATAAAAACAAAATGTCAACATAATACAGTTATGACTAATATAAACATTAATAAAATATGAATCTATATACACAATAACTTGGAAAAGATGAATTAAAAAAAATACAATACTTGTCTTAAGATTTTGTTTGTATCTGAATATTTTTTAAACCAATCTATAGACTTGTCTAAATCAAAATACAGAAAACCAATTTTTGAAATTTACCTTTGAGAAGTTTTGTTATTTATTAATTTTTGGCACGATAAATAAGATTTTAGTACTTAAGACGGTATTTGTATTTTTTTTAATACCTTGAAATATACTTAATAAAACATTTATATATAAGTACAGGAATATAAATATAAAATATTAATATTGTAACAATAAATTACAACGCCCCACTAATACAATTACGATTATTATGATATACATAAATATATATATAAACCAGTCGGTATTTGTAGAAAGGTAGACCATAATGGACATTTTCTATAGGAAGCTATTTTTTTGCTTAAATATCTTCAGGATATATCCAATACAAAACGAGACATTTTCAATTTTTTTCAGATTTTGTTAAATAAAAAATTTAGCACAGGATTTGCGACTGGAGCATATCGTGAATATCGATGTTGAAGAGATTCCAGCAAAAAAAAATAGTTTCCTATGAAAAATGTCCATTATGGTCTGCATTTCGACAAATACCGACTGGTCTAATATTTAGTCACCAATCCATGAATATGCTAAATGGAAGCATTTATTAATATATTTTATTCAGCTACATTGAAAAGCGAAAATATCTGCTTAATATCTTTTTATTGATTATATAAATTAAATAGCATATTCAGTGAATAGTGGATTTTTTATTACAGTCCGATATATATACATATTTAAATTACTTTGCAATAACCCGATACTCAGTTCTGAAATTTTAATTTAATTACTATCTGTATCACAGATTTTTAAGTCCAAATCTATATCAACACAACCAAAACTCAAAATATCCGTAATTTAAAAAAATAAAATTAATATATAAATAAAAATCTTATAAATTAAAAACAAATCAATAAATAATAAGTATTAATTAAAATAAATTTTTGGTCCTCAATTTAAAATCAAATAAAAACTAATACAATATGAAAATGAGATCCACTCGAAACTTTCATATCAAACTTTTTATAATTCCAAAATTATTGTACCTACTTAAAGGGGCATTGCATATTTTAGATAGTAATTTTAATATATAATATCTTTTACGCATTTGATAGATCCGCTACCTTTTTATCTTTTGTTGAATCTGTAGTTTTTGCATTGGTATTCGTTGAACAAACAATTGTTGGTAAATTTTCAGCCGCGGCTGCTCTTTCAGCTAAAAATCGATCAAAATCACTGCTGGTCACCGATTCTTCACCACCACTCTAAAAATCAAATTAAAAATGTATAAATATTGTTTCGGTAGCTTTCCGGGAGTGTTAGTCGCCTTTAAGGAAATCGGTTGCTACTTGCTAGTTTAAGTTTTGTTAAAGATAGGTTTTTTTTTGGGTGTTACGAAGTTTGAATTTCTAATTAAAGTAAAAAGAAAAATAAATAATAGAAAGAATCAATAAGGGGAAATAACTAAAATACAAAAAGTAGGAGCAAATAGAAAAAGACGCCAGAGCTGGAAAGTGGAGGAGCAGATAGAATGAGTTGGAAAGTAGGGGAGGAAAAAAAGATTCTTGTTGTGTATTTATTTTTTAAATAGCAACCAATTGCCTAAAGTTCAGAATCCCCAACCCGGAGATTATTATTGATTGGAAAAAGTCCCAGAAGAGGAATTCCATATCAATATATAACAAAATTTACCAAAACAGTAACAAATAAAGATGCAGCAGTAGCTATATAAATAAAAAAGAAAAAAGCTTGTGAATGATCCAAAGCATCCCCCTATACTACAGGGTGTCTCATTATATTGTGACTGTTTTAAAAAGCTTATATTTTCGAAACTGTTGTAGATAATAAGATGCGGTTTTCACAGTTAGGTTTATAATTATCTTAAGTTTTGTTGTGACACGTTTATATAAAATGGCCTAATTCCGGTTTACCTGATAGAAAAATGGCGTATTTTCAGAATACAGTAGATGTCATTTTTTAATTTTAACTTCCCTTTCTGTGCACCGATTTTAAACTTTAAGGTATTGTTATAAAGTAAAAATATGCGTCTCTTAGGATATTGCTAAATATACAGGGTCTCCCATTTAAAAAATCACATCTAATGTTTTCTGAAAATACGCCACTTTTCTAGCGGGTAAACCGGAAGTAGGCCATTTATATAAATGTGTCATAACAAAACTTACGGTAATTTTAAACCTAACTGTAAAAACCGGATCGTCTGATCTAGAACCGTTACGAAGATATAAGCTCTTAAAAACAGTCAGAATATAATGAGACACCCTTTATAAAACTAATACTTACGTTATTACCATCATTTTAATGTTATGGTAATTGTTTTTATTAAACTACTTATTTTAAGATATCTCTCATGGGATTTTAGAAATTAGACAACATAAGAAAATGACATTAAGGAAAAAATGTCGTACCTGCACGCTTTACCTATCAATCCCTCCTAAATGTAATTTTCTTGTTTGTTTCTAAATTTCAATTGTTGTTTGTATACTCGCTTTTAAATAAATAATAAACTAGAAATCTAATCAAGAGAACAGAATGGCCCACTGAACAATAACCAATTACAGAATTATGTGAAATCTGAATTTGGAAAGGAACTCAGTTTATTACTGGATGCTGGATGTCAAAACAAGGTAGAATCTCATCAGTATTTACAGGGAGACGATGTAAATCGTAGGTTTTCTGTGCATCAGATACTGCGAAGGTGGGTCCCAGAATGTTTCATGTCTCCATGTTCCAGGACTTTTTGTTGTTTCAGATCCCGAGGGTTGAGATTGAAGAACTGGTTGTCAAAACAAGTTAGAATTCCATCATTGTGAGACCAGAACGGATTCTGAAGCTCAAAAATTGCTTCATTTGTTGATGGCACTGAAGAAAGCTTTATTAATTACAGCCGAAGCAATGATTGACATGTAAAAGGCGAATGTACAGTACAAAGTACATAAATGTACTCAATGAATTATTGGCGCCATCATTTTAGAAGTTTTTTTGGAGACACACACATCGACAAGGTCAAATTTCAGCAGGATAACACGCCTTGCTATAAATAAACGGCTACAATGCAGCATGGGGTCTCAAAACAACCTTATCTCAACATAAACACAGAGAAGGTCAAATTTCAGCAGGTCAACACGCCTTGCTATAAATAAACGGCTACAATGCAGTGGTTTCAGGAAAATGGGGTCCATGTCTTTGATTGGTCAGTACAATCACTTGTTCACAATCCCATCGAAAATTTATGGAGTATGTTAAAGAGCATAACAAAGAATTGCTAAAAACTGCCCCTTTACATAAGTGGAAAAATATTTCAAATGAAGAATGTAGGAAACTCGTAGCTAATATATTAAAAAGAGGGAAGCTGTCGTAATGTCGTGATGCTTGCGAAAGGAGGACCGAGTAAATATTAATATAGAACAATATATTTTGTTTCACATCTATGTGTTCGAAATATCGCCGTTTATTAGAGGTGCCTAATGAACATGACTGTACATATTGCTATGGAAAAAAAAATTATTGGTTGAATTTATCTGACCTATGTTTATCATTGGTTAGTGGTTGTGTTTATTATTGGTTAGTTGCTATGTTTACCATTGGTTAGTTGCTGTGCTTATCATTATTAGTTCCTAATATGGTGGCGATTTGCAAAAAGGTTAAGCATACTTTTTTTTTTTATTTCTATCCTGCTAAATGAATCATTCATAAGAAACTTACCGTTTTACCAAGCCAAGAAGCCATTTCATCAATTTCTCGTTCTTCTGGATTCTGCATAACATAGAAAGCAACAACAAATTTAAGAGAAGAAAAAAAAACAACAACAAAAACAAATAGCTTAAAAGAAAATAAAAAAACCCATAGCTATTAATATAATAAATATAATTACTTACAGTTACTTTTCGTTGAGTTACGGTACTTAAACCTTCTGCTACTTGGTCTGGATCTATATTATCTTTGTATGAACTTCCACTAAAAAAAAATTTATTATTTATTTACAAATAAAAACATTACATAGTTTTAATATAAGTCTGGAGTTTGTTTGTCCTTATCCTGTGATCAACACTCTACAGTTGAGTAATAGGACGTGAATTTTAATAAAAAACTATTTTCTGTGAGAATTTTTGAAAGAAGAAATCTATTCAGGATCTCAAACACATATTCGACATGAATTTGAGATCACTCATCCATTAATTTTTGTTCTTAGGATGCAGGCTTATAAAAAAAGTGAAATATTGTTTTTTATACTTAATAACAGCAGCTAGCCAACCTTCGTACTTAGTATTTTAACATTATTGTTTACCTTTTTTTAGAACTTTCATATGTAACATTTCTAGATTGGGCAAACATATCGAAATCATCAGTTCCTATTTTATCAATTTTTCCATTGGAAGCAGCAGTATCACCTTTAGCTTTACTCGGAGTTAATGCTGAAAAATAAAATAATTATTTATATATAACATTAAACATATTTTTTGAAGCGATATTAGAAGAAGACCTAAAAATGCGACTAAAAAGGCTAATTAAAAAAGGCGTCGAGCTTGGCCTAAATATAAACACTATGAAGACTAATGGTCATATATGTCGAAACTCGAAGGTACAAACAAACAACCATTTACGGGAAACCAATTAAGTATCAAGATTCAAATTTGGATAACGGGCAATTTAGACCCATAACAAGAATAGAGATACCGAGAGCAACTCAAGATGAGGAACTAAGCGATCGTAGCCTCCGAATAGCAATAAGACTCAGATTCGTCAACTGCTATGTGTATCCAGTTTTGTTGTATGGAGTTGAAGGTTTGGACAATGAAAGTAAGTACAATAAATTGCCTTGAGGATTTTGAAATATGGATATTTCGATGTTCAGGATATCCTGGGTAGATCACATCACGGTTGAAGAAATTCTACGAAGAATGGGAAAAGACAGAGAGTTGCTAACAGCAATCAAGATGAGAAATACCGCATATCTAGGGCACATATCACGCCACCAGATATACGAGCTCCCAAAACTCATTATGGCAGGAGAAATAGAGAGTCGCAGAGGACATTGTTCGTAGCTGAAGAACAGCGTGGAGAATCGCACACAATTTTTGTTAATAATTTATAAATACTCACTTAATGTATCTAAAGACTTTGGTAAATCAGCATCAAAATCTATCAAACTATCATTAGCTTCGAGAGTAGGTTTTGTAGCTGGTACCGTAGCTTTAGTAAGAACATACGAAGCTGATTGTTTCGTACCAACACCTCGGTTCTTCTCCCATCGACTATATCTCAAAAACAAATTATTTAGCTCATCATTAATACGAAGTAATTCTTCACATAAAGCATCATTTGATATTTTACTTATCAATTCCACCAGTCTACTTTGCATACTTAGACAGGTTACATGTAATTCTTGTAGTAATTCCAATTCATCAGGTTGTTCATCTCCTGGTTTTATCTCGTGTAACATTTCACCCAATACAGACATGTTACTTTGCACTACATCTAGTTCTGATTGGAGTTTCGCACGTTGTTCTGGTGATAACGTTCCTGTTGGGGCTACATTTTGGTGTCTTGGTGAGGTTTCTTCAGGTCTGAAGTGTTCTGGAGATGGTTCTGTTGCTACACTCTGTAAATTACATATTTAAAGATTAAACAACATAATCTACAACTTGCTGTATTAACGGTGGTTTTAAGAATTTGATTCTTATAAATTTAGAGTCTGTTCGATAAGTATAGCAAAACTTCTGCGCCTGCGAAGTGAGGGACTCTTCTACCGAAACCGAGATCTTGAGGATACAGCGAACCAGTCCCGATACTTATTGAACAGACCCTGTATAAGAGGGTGTTATGTTTCAAAATAGCTTTTTAGAACAGAAAGTTTAACTACATACAAAGTTATGTTAATCCTACATCTTGAAGTCAAAATATAATTTAATATTCATTAATTTCCGATTGCAAACATTGGAATTGGACTAAATGCTATGATATTGAGTTACATTACTTATCAATTTTATATTACATACATATATATTTATAATTTCAAAGTATCATGAACGTATAAAACAATATTCAAAGTTTTTGAATCTTATTAAACAAATATTTAATATTCTTTAAACAATAAAATCCATTATATAATTAACAAAATACCTAATCTACAAAGTGTAAATGTCTGATAAAAAAAATATTTATATACCTTTTTCGGTGTATGAATTGGAGCTAAAGAATCAAGGTCAGTTGCAGGAAATTCAATACCTTTTGCAAGTAAATCTTGATAAACTGAAAGAACACCAGTCATTTCTGGTTGTGATTGAAATGCACTCGCCCAACACTGAATTAAACTTAATACTTTCTCTTGAACAGCAGTAGGAGGGTCGTTTTTAGGCCCAATTAATTTTACCTACAAAAAAAAACAAATAAATCAATTTTATTACCCAATAAACAATATTTATCATGTCTAGATAAACAATACGTCATAAAATTATTTACCAATTCCTGAATAAAATCCTTGTTGCAAACTAATATATGAAATCTCTTTCCACAATTTTTAACACAAGTTTCTAATATGGTTAAAGTATACATCACAACCGTATAATTTTTACCAGCATTCTGAGTGAGTCGTTTACGTATAGCTTTAATTGCATCTCTTGGACCATCTTCAGTTTCGTTTACAAGATCGCATATTTCCATATTTAAGGCCCAATTTTCAGAAGCTAATGTTCCATCTGTTGCTTGTTCTGTATAATATATTATTAATAAATTAATCAATATAATTTTTATCCCCTATTATGTATTCTATAAATTATTATTACTGTTAACCAAAAATTATATAAAATATTGATTTTATTGTTGTATTTATTAAAACCAAACAAACAAGGGGTGACACTTTTAATCTGGATAGAAATTTAAATATTTAGAACAAACAACTACCTTGATTAAAATTAATCAGTCAATGAAGCGATAAAATAGTATTCTATGAATCAATTTACTAATAAGGTGTATGTAAAATATTTTTAAATGGATCATATTATTTGTAATGATTCAAAAATAATAGGACTTAATTAGTGACTCAACTTTCAATTTAATAAAAATTAGCATTAACCTTGAAATGTGTTCTATTTATATACAAAATTAGTACAATTTTCTTGCAAAATAATATTAAGTAAATAAGGTGAAATGTTAAGAATTCTAGGCGAAAATTTGCTGAACAATGCATAAATCAAGTAAATAACAAAATTACGCACCTATTCTAGAACCAACATCAGTCGAAAATGGATTTCCAGTTAAAGCATTTGATAGAAACGACATTTTTATAAGTGTTAAATTCCAAACTATTTAATATTACCGTACTTTCTTAACTAATTTATCAAAATTTAACAACTAAGATGATTATCAATTCACCTGTAATTTCTAAATGTCAAATAATACAAAACATAAAAGGAAGGATTGCCAAACTAGCCAACAAAAAAAATAACAGCCGTGAAGTTAGATGCAACAAATTTTGTTAACTGTAAACATACTTTGTTGGAGAACTTTATTTGTATTTGAATATAGCGCTTTTGATAAATTATTTAGTTTTGTACCATAATTTTGCAAACAAGATGTGGATAAATAGGAATAAATAAAAAATAGACTTCTTAAAATAATTTAATAATCGAGAACATATTAACAATAGAATTATACATTTTTACAAAGAAATTATACAAAACCTAGTACGTCTTCTACTAAAGACTAATAAGAAATTGCTCAAATCTATTATAACAATAAAATTTTAATTTACATATTTTAATTATTAATTAATTTAACTTATTGGGATATAACTATACATAAACATATTTCGGTGAACCACTCAGTTACAGTTGTAGAAAACACAGGATGTTAACTTGGAAAAAAGGTATTTAATATTATTATTTTAAAAAGTGATTTTTTGGTTAAAAAATCTCCAATAGTACGAATTTTGTACTAATTAGTTTATTAATATTTAAGTTATCAAGACATGATTCAAAAATTCATTTTAAAACGTAATTTAGTAATGAGTTTTAACGTAAAAAGTTTTGATTGGTATCACTGTTGTGTTACATTAATGTTGGTAATACTGAACCGTTTACTTGTCCTGTTAAATGACGCCTTTGAACAAATTTGATTCAAAATTATTTTAATTTCGTTGTAAAAGTGAATTTCAACAGTGATTCGAATTAAATTAGTTTTATATATAATATAACAGTGAATGACATTAGTGGTAGTGCTGACTCAAAATGTAAATCAATTTCTACAAGTGTTTTTTAACAAGATACCGGTAAGTGATTTTTTGTATCAAATATAAAATATTTAGTGGTTAAAACTATATAAAACCACTGTTTTCTATAAAAAAAATTGTTTTGGTTAGTAATTATACATTTGTAGTAAACATCCTGTGTATTTTAAGTACTTACTAAGTTCTAAACTATCATTTTTCAACACTTTAAATCACATCGTTGAATCACACAGAGGACGGTTTTATATTATGTAATAGTTAAATTTAATATAAAAAATGTTGAAAAAACAGAAAACAGAACAAAACATTTATATTTTATACACCTTGTGTCGTTTTAAAACACTGATTATTAAAATTTAATAAAAAATAATTAAATCTGCAGTTTAGATTACAATTGTATACAGTTTATAAGAGAATGAGTTTAGTTTCTAAAACTTAAAATGTTGGAGATAGTTTTTTATTTACTTTGTTAAAAGTTTACGTTCTTATAAATAAAATGTATAAATTTCAACAGTTTTTTATAATTTTTAGTGTAAGTATATTAAGTTATCGAAACTGCAGAATCAGCTAAAAAAATAATAAAAAATCTGATTAAAATCACACTCTATCTACATATAGATTAACTTTAGATAACTCGTCACATAAAATATTACAAATTTAACACGATAAAATTTTTTGATAAATTTTTATGATTGAAATATTGCACTATATATAAAAATACAGATTGGGTCAGAAAGGCGTGCGAATTTCAAAACCCAACAACATTCGCGTAGAAATTTCCGCTATCCCACAAGCCAACGAGTTTGTGGTCTATATTCGAGGAGTTTGAAGTTTTCTTCTATGTTTTTTAAACCCGCTTAACTTAATGGCCCACTCTGTATAATAAAAAAGACGAGATCAATTATAATGTATATAAAAATCAGTACATGAATAGTTATAGATTATTTTAAAAGGTAAAATACACATGGAAGTATATTAAAATAAAATTAGTATATTTCTTTTCAAAGGATTAAGCCAAAAAAATAAATAATTATTAATATTTGTTTTAGTCAAAATTTATTGTATTTTTAGTTTAACAGAGTAGGTATTGGGGCGATTTGGACACCTCCATCACCACTCTTTTTTTTTCATCATTTTATCGCTACTAAATTTAGAAAGTTCAAACAGAAAAAATGTTGGTGGGAGAGTGACCAAATCTCCCCTTATACCTACTTATCACCATTTAAATTCGAAACACTCCTTACTGAGAAAAGTGATTTTTCAATTTGAAATTTTAACAAGTGCTTTAATAATATTCACTGTCCGAGTGTAATATCACTTTTTCTTATATAAAATATAAAAATCTATTTACATTTGCACCGACCTTTGTTTTACCTCGAGTAATTGTGGATGATTTTCCACTATATTGAGTAAAATACCTTCAATATAAGTTCTGAGTTGTCTATTTACTTCTTGTTGCTCTTTCAAAGCCTGATGTACCTAAAAAATTATTAATATCAAATTTAAAAAATATTATATATAAACTTATCAAATTTTCAACCTCATCTTGTGACATAACATCTAATTCAGCTGCTAAACTATTTTCACCAATAGAAAGTATTCTTCCAGTTTCAAGTCCCGCATGCAACAAACTAGCTTGAAGTTCGTCATTAACTTCTTTTAATTGCGAATTTTCAGAACGTAAATTTGACATTTCTTCATGTAATTCTTCTAAGCGTAAAGCTTCAGGAGAAGTTGTAGGAAGAGCCGGAGTTCGTGCTTCTAAACGCAATCTTTCAATTTCTTTCGATAAATCTTCTGATAATTGCACTTGTGCTTCGTATTCACGTTTTAACCTATAAACAATTTTTTTTAATAAAAAAATATTCTTATTGATATAAAATCTTACCTAATTTCTTGATCTTTCATTAATTTCATTTCTTCTTTAATTAGATTATATTCATTACTTAAATCTTCATTCTGTTCGATTAAATGTTGTTTTTGATTTTCTAATTTTTCGAATTGAATTCTTTGTCGATTTAATTCTTCTTTTAAATTCGAGCATTCACTTTCAGATCCGTGCAGTCTTATATTTACATTTTCTAGTAATAATTGTTTTTCTCTTTCTAATCTTGATATCAATTCTTTAGTTCTTCTCTGTTCATCCTATAATAAAATTTATTTATTTGAGATTATATGGGGCATAAAATGTGGGCTGAAAAGTTCGTAAATTGCGTTTATATTTATATTTATATTACATTTATATGAATCAACCTTTAAACTGCTATTTATCAGTGTGAAATTCCCCAATTTGCGTCAATATAGCGAAATTTGATCGTAAAACTTGCATATTTATAATTTTATTGGTTTTGACTGAAAATGGTTTGAAAAACTTTCGCTGGGCAATATTTCTTCAACGATTTCGGGATAAGTCTCTTTTTCCTGTTGGCTGATGTACTCTGGGGCAGTTTGGATAGCTTCGTAGGGAATCTTTCTCTTTCTGATTTTTCAGAATTTGGACGATTTCTTCCTCAGTCAAATCAAAAAAGTCGAATAATTCTATCAGCTCTAAATATAATCATTTTATTGCTTTCAAAGGTAACTATATTGACTAATAAACTCAAATTTTACAAAAAAAAAGTGTTTAACTATCTTAGTAAACGAACTTTCCATCTTAACTATTATTTATTTTACATACTTGTAATTTTTCCTCGCATCTAATTTCTGTTTCTCTAACTTGTTCCTCCAACATAATAACTCTAGCTTGTAATGCGGCATTATCAGATTTAGCTCTGGTATATCTTTCATCATTTTGATTTGCGGAATCTTGAAGAATCCCCACTTGTTGTTGAAGTACCTGGAACTAAATTAAAAATAATTTTCATACAATAATGAACACAATTGGTCAATTGTTCCCAAAGTCTTTCTTTGATGCAAAACAGAAAAGACTACCTACGTATGGGACTCGGAAAATTCTCATGGGATTCAAGAAGATGCTCAAAAAGTCACTGTTTGGTGCGGGTTTTGGGTTATGG
Source organism: Altica lythri (assembly GCA_964028335.1). Taxonomy (NCBI): domain Eukaryota; kingdom Metazoa; phylum Arthropoda; class Insecta; order Coleoptera; family Chrysomelidae; genus Altica; species Altica lythri. The sequence goes on from OZ034809.1 coordinate 8,255,232, forward strand.
ACCTTCTTCTTTAAAAAGAAGATAAACAGACCACAACTGTGTATTCTAAATGTTATCAGGCCATGCTGACGAACTACTTTTGGTCAAAATTGAATGAATTTGAAGTGAACAAGCTTTGGTTCAAAAAAACGGTTCTACTTCACATGTAACATGTCAATTATTGGCCCTTTTGATAACTAAATTTTGCGAACGCATAATTTCATGCAAATCTGAATTGGCCTGCAAGATCATGCGATTTTAATCTGTTGGATTATTTTTTATGTGGTTTTCTAAAGAGTAAGGTGTATGGGAATGCACCACGAACAAGACGAGGCTCATTTTTATCTAAATGGACATGTTAACAAGCAAAACTGTCGGAAATGGGGCTCGGAAAATTCTCATGTGGTCCACGAAAAACTACTACATGCTCAAAAAGTCACTGTTTGGTGCGGGTTTTGGGTTATGGGCCTTCTTATTTAAAAAGAAGATAAATAGACCACAACTGTGAATTCAGAATGTTATCAGGCCAGGCTGACAAACTATTTTTGACCAAAATTGAATGAATTAGAAGCGAACGAGCTTTGGTTCCAAAAAAACGGTTCTATTTCACATGTAACACGTCAATTATTGGTGCTTTTGATAACCAAATTTTGAGAACGCATAATTTCACGTAAATCTGAATTGGCCTGCAAGATCATGCGATTTGAGTCCTTTGGGTTACTTTTTATGGGGTTTTCTAAAGAGTAAAGTGTATGGGAATGCACCACGAACAAGACGTGGCTCATTTTTATCTGAATGGACATGTTGACAAGCAAAACTGTCGGATATGGAGCTCGGAAAATTCTCATATGGTTCACAAAGAACCACTACATGCTCAAAAAGTCACTGTTTGGTGCGGGTTTTGGGTTATGGGCCTTCTTCTTTAAAAAGAAGATAAATAGACCACAACTGTGAATTCAGAATGTTATCAGGCCAGGCTGACAAGTATTTTTGACAAAAATTGAATGAATTGGAAGCGAACGAGCTTTGGTTCCAAAAAAACGGTTCTACTTCACATGTAACACGTCAATTATTGGTGCTTTTGATAACCAAATTTTGAGAACGCATAATTTCACGTAAATCTGAATTGGCCTGCAAGATCATGCGATTTGAATCCTTTGGATTACTTTTTATGGGGTTTTCTAAAGAGTAAATGCTCCATGGACAATTCCAGATCTTAAACGCAACAATCGGCTTGAAATTGGGGCCAGAGAAAGAGAAATGTAGGGAAGCAGGTCTGTAAAAATAACCATGGTGGTCATTTGAACAATATTGTTTTTCATACATAATTAATATGGAAATGCCAATAAAATAAAAAGAGATAGAGCTGGCCCACTCTTTATTGAGCGTTAGGAGTTGAGTTAAAGAATCCTAAAAAAGTGGCTGTGACATTCGGACGGACAGACAGACAGAATCTATAAGGGTTCTGTTTTTTGCCATTTGGCTACGGAACCCTAAAAAGAGATAGAGCTGGCCCACTCTTTATTGAGCGTTAGGAGTTGAGTTAAAGAATCCTAAAAAAGTGGCTGTGACATTCGGACGGACAGACAGACAGAATCTATAAGGGTTCTGTTTTTTGCCATTTGGCTACGGAACCCTAAAAAGAGATAGAGCTGGCCCACTCTTTATTGAGCGTTAGGAGTTGAGTTAAAGAATCCTAAAAAGGTGGCTGTGACATACAGACGGACAGACAGACAGAATCTATAAGGGTTCCGTTTTTTGTCATTTGGCTACGGAACCCTAAAAAGAGACAGAGCTGGCCCACTCTTTATTGAGCGTTAGGAGTTGAGTTAAAGAATCCTAAAAAAGTGGCTGTGACATACGGACGGACAGACAGAAAGAATCTATAAGGGTTCTGTTTTTTGTCATTTGGCTACGGAACCCTAAAAAGAGACAGAGCTGGGCCACTCTTTATTGAGCGTTAGGAGTTGAGTTAAAGAATCCTAAAAAAGTGGCTGTGACATACGGACGGACAGACAGACAGAATCTATATGGGTTCTGTTTTTTGCTATTTGGCTACGGAACCCTAAAAAGATATAGAGCTGGCTCACTCTTTATTGAGCGTTAGGAGTTGAGTTAAAGAATCCTAAAAAAGTGGCTGTGACATACGGACGGACAGACAGACAGAATCTATATGGGTTCTGTTTTTTGCTATTTGGCTACGGAACCCTAAAAAGATATAGAGCTGGCTCACTCTTTATTGAGCGTTAGGAGTTGAGTTAAAGAATCCTAAAAAAGTGGCTGTGACATACAGACAGACAGACAGAATCTTTAAGGGTTCCATTTTTTGTCATTTGGCTACGGAACCCTAAAAAGAGATAGCGCTATGGTGCATTTTTCTGATTAATGCCAGTCACATTCTTTAGTAAAATCATTTTTGAAATACAATCCATTCATTAATAATTTCCGTATAAATGAATGGTTTGCTTATCATACTATTTCCTATTTATCAATTTACAAATGAGTCACAATCAGTCAGCAATGTTGAGAATCATATTAAATTAAAAATCAAGTAATATTCATTCATTTTTAGCATTCTTAACATATGATTTTATTGATAAATAACAAAATTTTAACATAGACATGCATTGTCATCCAATTCTTAGCTATCCTGAAAATTTCAGAGCTCTAGGTAGTCGGGAAATAGGTTTAAATTCGATTACAAAGTTCCACGGAATGACACAGAGACAAAGAACACGGTGAAAATATAAAAACTTTCTAAAAAATACATACTGCTGCTTCATTTTCATCATCATCATCATCAGTATCATTATTAGGAGGAGTAATATTAATATGAAATCCATTACTTTTAACATTATTAAAATCCTTAACATTTGGTCCAACAAATTCAAATTGTCCATACCACATATCAAAATCTAAATCTTCAATTTCATTATCTTTTTCATCGTTATCGATATTTGTGCCGTTCATTTTGAAAAAATTTCGAGAAAATTTCATTTGTTCACACACGAGAATAACACTGTTTATATATCACTACTTGCCGTTCCTTTTATCGATAATTTAACTATTTAAATTAAGTGAGTATTAACAATGGTTGTATTTGAGTGCTTTGAGATTTAAATATTTTTATTGTATGAATACATTTGAGTGTAAAAAAATCGACTTAATTACAATTTTCATCGTTTTCATTCTAAGGAATATAAAAAATTTAATAGATGTGCTAATTAGAAAAATGCTGATATTGTTAAATGCTTTAAAAAATACAAATATGCAATTCGAACAAAGTGTTTCAAATATTGCTCATTGCAACGAATGCGAAATGGTGATTGTGATAAAAATATTGGTATATAAGTAGGTAGGTATGTGAAAATTGTCGAAAGTGTCAATTGTCACAAAATGACATTTAAGTAGATATGTCAGATGTCAAACTTATATTTGTAACGTTAAATGTCAAAATTGTAGTGTCAAATATAAAATATTGATATATAAGTATGTAAAAATGCCAAAACTGTCATATCTGCAGTGTTAACTGACATATCAATGTGTCAAATTTATCATATTTATATCGTCAAATGTCAAAACTGTTGTGTCAAATATAAAATATTGATTATAAGTATGTGAAAATGCCAAAATTGTCATATTTGTATGTTCAAATGTCAAAAAGAGACATAAACGTATGTCAATGTGAAATTTTGGGATCAAATATCAAATGTCAATCTAGTTACTTTTTACATTAAAATGTCAGTCTTGTCGGTAAACAAACTATTTACTATTTTTGACACTAATCTATTATTAAACTAACAATATAACGTCAAATGTCAATCTCGTCACTTTTCACACTAAAATGTCAAACTATAAACTGTCAATCTTGTCAGTAAACAAATTATTTACGATTTTTGACAGTAAACAGTCAATATAACATAAAATGTCAATCTTATCAATTATCACACTAAAATATCTCTATAAACTGTCAATCTTGTTAATAAACAAACTATCCACTATTCTGACAGTAAACTGTTATTAAACTGTCAATCTTGTCATATTTGTATTGTCAAATGTCAAAAAGATACATAAACGTATGTCAATGTGAAATTTTGGGATCAAATATCAAATCTGTCAAATGTCAATCTAGTTACTTTTTACATTAAAATGTCAGTCTTGTCGGTAAACAAACTATTTACTATTTTTGACACTAATCTATTATTAAACTAACAATATAACGCCAAATGTCAATCTTGTCACTTTTCACACTAAAATGTCAAACCATAAACTGTCAATCTTGTCAGTAAACAAACTATTTACGATTTTTGACAGTAAACAGTCAATAAAACATAAAATGTAAATCTTATCAATTATAACACTAAAATATCTCTATAAACTGTCAATCTTGTTAATAAACAAACTATCCACTATTCTGACAGTAAACTGTTATTAAACTGTCAATCTTGTCACTTTTTACACTAAAATATCAAACTATATACGGTCAATCTGCTCATTTTTTACACTAAAATAACAAAGTATAACTTGTCAATCTTGTCAGTAAACAAACTATTGACTATTTTTGTCACTAAACTGTCAATATAACGTCAAATGTCAATTTTGTCACTTTTCACACTAAAATGTCAAACTATAAACTGTCAATCGTGTCAGTAAACAAATTATTTACGATTTTTGACAGTAAACAGTCAATATAACATAAAATGTCAATCTTATCAATTTTCACACTAAAATATCACTATAAACTGTCAATCTTGTTAATAAACAAACTATCCACTATTCTGACAGCAAACTGTTATTAAACTGTCAATCTTGTCACTTTTTACACTAAAATATCAAATTATATACGGTCAATCTTCTCATTTTTTTACACTAAAATAACAAAGTATAACTTGTCAATCTTGTCAGTAAACAAACTATTGACTATTTTTGTCACTAAACTGTCAATATAACGTCAAATGTCAATTTTGTCACTTTTCACACAAATGTCAAACTATAAACTGTCAATCTTGTCAAACTTATCATATTTGTTGCGTCAAAAGAACCTCCTCATTATTTTGTTGGTTAATTAGATAAAATTCCCAAAACCATATAAGGAAAACGTAAATTCCGTTTTTCTAACCACATTTAAATCAGAATTAAAATATTTCAATAAAAATTACTGAAAATGATTTGTAATATATTATCAATTGCCAGAAATATATGCGCACCAGATGGTACAAACATGATCTTATAAATTTAATCATTAAAAAGGTCATTAGAGGGCAAACAATGGTTATCTTTAGGATGTTATAAATTATAAAAGAAAAAAATTTACAATAATGTCTGGATATATTTTTCATTAAAGGAACTGCTATAAAATTTGTATTTTATATATATATATATATATATATATATCTAAATAAATTAATTCCATTTAAAATTTTATAAAAATTATTGAAAATTGTTTATAAATATTAATTCTTATCAATAGATTTATTTATAGCTTAAATTTTAACCCAAAAAGTATCCACCTGCTTGATTTGGTATTTGTGCCAAAATACAATAAAAAATAAAAGAGGAAATAATATTAATAGAAATCAAAGCACTCAAAAACACATCATTGTTTAATGTATTTTTAAATAAATTTGTAAATTCGTACACACCACAAATTTATATTGGAACACAATTTTTATCTATCAACTCATCATTAATAATACACTTTTTAATATAACGTATATATATTATTAAAATACCGGTTTTTAATAACAATTTTACACTGAAATTGTATATTTTTTATATATTTTAATACTTTCTCAGCGGCCGATTCGTTCGAAACTAAAATTCGAGACTCAGTCATACTTTATTATTTTCGGCTACGTCATCGGGAAGGTTGTGTTAGATAAATAAATTCCTACTATCAGTCGGTTTGTTTGTGTATTGAATACGCTTGTGAAACGGATTTAGATTGCATTTTCAATATACAAAGTATGTTAGAAATTTGCATACAAAAAAATTTAATAGAAGTTGGAAGTTCTTTATAATAAAATATTTTCTCTAATCTGTCAGTTCAGGAAGTTGTCAAATATGTCAGTTTAGATAGCTGTCAAATACATGTCAAAAATGTCAGTTCAGACAGCTGTCAAATACATGTCAAAAATGTCAGTTCAGGCAGCTGTCAAATACATGTCAAAAATGTCAGTTTTCTTTGTCTGTCTGTCAACTTTCAACATTATTCCAGTTTTTCGGAATTTTTAAATAATTTACAGATTTTATTTTTCCTTTCTCAAAATTGTTCCATTCTTTGACGATTTTATCAATTATTCACGACTTTCCACTATTTTCAACATTTTTACAGTTTCTCGTGAATTTTCAATTTTTTACGATTTTCTTTGTTTTCTCGAAATTTTTCCAATTGTTCAATATATAAGTATATTAGAAATTTTCATATACAAAAATTTAGTAGAAGTTCGAAGTTCTTTATAATAAATATTTCCTCTAATAAAATTTTCTGTCAGTTCAGGAAGTTGTCAAATATGTCAGTTCAGACAGCTGTCAAATACAAGTCAAAAATTTCAGTTCAGACAGCTGTCAAATACATGTCAGAAATGTCAGTTCAGACAGCTGTCAAATACATGTCAAAAATGTCAGTTCAGACAACTTTCAATATTATTCCAGTTTTTCGGAATTTTCAAATAATTTCACGATTTTTTTCCTTTCTCAAAATTGTTCCATTCAAAGTATGTTAGAAATTTGCATACGAAGTTCTTTATAATAAATACTTCCTCTAATAAAATGTTCTGTCAGTTCAGGAAGTTGTCAAATATGTCAGTTCAGACAGCTGTCTAATACATGTCAAAAATGTCAGTTCAGACAGCTGTCAAATACATGTCAGAAATGTCAGTTCAGACAGCTGTCAAATACATGTCAAAAATGTCAGTTCAAACGGCTGTCAATATTATTCCAGTTTTTCGGAATTTTCAAATAATTTCACGATTTTTTTCCTTTCTCAAAATTGTTCCATTCAAAGTATGTTAAAAATTTGCATACGAAGTTCTTTATAATAAATACTTCCTCTAATAAAATGTTCTGTCAGTTCAGGAAGTTGTCAAATATGTCAGTTCAGACAGCTGTCAAATACGTGTCAAAAATGTCAGTTTAGACAGCTGTCAAATACATGTCAGAAATGTCAGTTCAGACAGCTGTCAAATACATGTCAAAAATGTCAGTTCAGACAACTTTCAATATTATTCCAGTTTTTCGGAATTTTCAAATAATTTCACGATTTTTTTCCTTTCTCAAAATTGTTCCATTCAAAGTATGTTAAAAATTTGCATACGAAGTTCTTTATAATAAATACTTCCTCTAATAAAATGTTCTGTCAGTTCAGGAAGTTGTCAAATATGTCAGTTCAGACAGCTGTCAAATACGTGTCAAAAATGTCAGTTTAGACAGCTGTCAAATACATGTCAGAAATGTCAGTTCAGACAGCTGTCAAATACATGTCAAAAATGTCAGTTCAGACAACTTTCAATATTATTCCAGTTTTTCGGAATTTTCAAATAATTTCACGATTTTTTTCCTTTCTCAAAATTGTTCCATTCAAAGTATGTTAAAAATTTGCATACGAAGTTCTTTATAATAAATACTTCCTCTAATAAAATGTTCTGTCAGTTCAGGAAGTTGTCAAATATGTCAGTTCAGACAGCTGTCTAATACATGTCAAAAATGTCAGTTCAGACAGCTGTCAAATACATGTCAGAAATGTCAGTTCAGACAGCTGTCAAATACATCTCAAAAATGTCAGTTCAAACGGCTGTCAATATTATTCCAGTTTTTCGGAATTTTCAAATAATTTCACGATTTTTTTCCTTTCTCAAAATTGTTCCATTCAAAGTATGTTAAAAATTTGCATACGAAGTTCTTTATAATAAATACTTCCTCTAATAAAATGTTCTGTCAGTTCAGGAAGTTGTCAAATATGTCAGTTCAGACAGCTGTCAAATACGTGTCAAAAATGTCAGTTTAGACAGCTGTCAAATACATGTCAGAAATGTCAGTTCAGACAGCTGTCAAATACATGTCAAAAATGTCAGTTCAGACAACTTTCAATATTATTCCAGTTTTTCGGAATTTTCAAATAATTTCACGATTTTTTTCCTTTCTCAAAATTGTTCCATTCAAAGTATGTTAAAAATTTGCATACGAAGTTCTTTATAATAAATACTTCCTCTAATAAAATGTTCTGTCAGTTCAGGAAGTTGTCAAATATGTCAGTTCAGACAGCTGTCAAATACGTGTCAAAAATGTCAGTTTAGACAGCTGTCAAATACATGTCAGAAATGTCAGTTCAGACAGCTGTCAAATACATGTCAAAAATGTCAGTTCAGACAACTTTCAATATTATTCCAGTTTTTCGGAATTTTCAAATAATTTCACGATTTTTTTCCTTTCTCAAAATTGTTCCATTCAAAGTATGTTAGAAATTTGCATACGAAGTTCTTTATAATAAATACTTCCTCTAATAAAATGTTCTGTCAGTTCAGGAAGTTGTCAAATATGTCAGTTCAGACAGCTGTCAAGTAAGTGTCAAAAATGTCAGTTTAGACAGCTGTCAAATACATGTCAGAAATGTCAGTTCAGACAGCTGTCAAATACATGTCAAAAATGTCAGTTCAGACAGCTGTCAAATACATGTCAGAAATGTCAGTTCAGACAGCTGTCAAATACATGTCAAAAATGTCAGTTCAAACGGCTGTCAACATTATTCCAGTTTGTCGAATTTTTAACATTTTTCCAGTTTTTCGTGAATTACCTATCATGAATATTTCTATTATAAAAATGTATGCTAAATGTTCTATCAGTTTAGTAAGTTGTCAAATATGCAGACAGCTGTCAAATAAGCGTCAGTTTAGACAGCTGTCAAACTGTTATATCCGACATGTCAGTTCAGACAGCTGTGACATAAACGTTTTATCAATTTAGAAAGCTGTCATATATGTATGTCAAAACTATTACGTCGATGTTATATTTACAGTATTCATCGGAGTTTCCGTATAATAAATATTTCCCTTACAAAAATATATGCTAAATGTCCAGGAAGTTGTCAAATAAACGTCAAAGTGTTATGACAGTTCAGACAACTGTCAAATAAAAATTAAAAATGATGTTATGACTAATAAATGTCAAAAAAAAAATTAGCACTCATAGGAAGTTTCGTATAATAAAAGGCTAATGTTCTGTCACTTAAGAAAGTTGTCAAAGTAAAGTCAATGAACTTCTACTGTCAATTTAGCGTCAAAACTGTCAACTAAACGTCAAAAATAATGTTCTCAATCAGCTTAGGAAGGTTTTTAAAAACCTGAAAAACTGTAAACTCTATAATAGAACAACAGACAACATGCGGCAATAAAATTCTGCCAGAGAGAGAGAGAGAGAGACAGAGAGAACGCAAGGATGCTCGACGTTTCGAGATCAACTAAAACTGAGAATATACATTTTAAACTCACTTTTTGATGTAAATCCTGTACATCTTCTTCTAAGGACGCATCCGAGTACATATCATCTGTAGTGTCACAAGTACTACTCCTGCCTGACGAATTAAAGCTGGAACTGCGATATAATTGACTGTAAAATCGAAAATCAAAATATCTATTAAAAACTAAACCAATAAAAGAGATAGATTTACTAAACGTGCAATTAGTGAGTGCTGAAAATAAAATACGTGCAACAAAAAGCATTAATCCATCCCTTTTAAGGTAGCAATCTTTTTTTTTGTATGTCGTCATTTGACATGATAGATGGATAGATAAACAGATATTGCATGCGGACTGTTTTTAAATTGGTTTAAAATCCGAAGAGTTTATCTATATTTATATTTTTTTACTGGCTGTGCGTTTATAAAAGTATGATTTAAGTGCTAGAAATTAATTTTTAAACGAAGTTGTTGGAACAAAGCCATTAGCGATAGCCCGCTCGCGCGCATAAGCAGTTTAGTGAATTGTAGAAAAGTAGAATTGTTTTACATAGTCCAACATAGTACAATAAATATTTAATATCCCTAAATTTTGATCATTTGTGTATAAACTGTCAAACTTTAAAAATGTCAAATGACACATGTCAAATGTCGCAAATCAAGATGTCAAATGCCAAAAATGATAAATGTCGGAAATATCAAAATAGTATTAGTTGCAAATTTTGACAGTTGTCAATTTTTAAAACTTTTGACATACCAGCTATCAATTTTAGACAATTTTGACATAATAGTTGTCAAAATTACACAATTGTAGTATGTATATTGTATAGTAAGCTTTGCATTTGACTTCTAATCTAATCTAAGTAACCTGGCATGGTCTCACCTATGGAGCCCCATGTTTGAGCACTGCTTCCTGTGGGAATATTGTGCATTTGACTTACTAGTTAGATATTTTGACAGTGTTGATAGAGTAGCTACCAAATTCAACCAGTTTGGCCGTGCTCAAATCTAAAATGTCCAACATGTCATATGTGAAAGATAAACTGGCTATAAAGTCAAATTTTAATGATTTCATTCGTCATATGTCAAAAATTTTAAATGTCAGATGTAAAAAATGTCAAATGTCGACTTTCAAAAATGTTAAAATTCAAATATCAAATGTAACAACTCAAAAATATCAAATGATAATGTCAAGCGTAAAAATTGCAAATTTCAAAAGTGTCAAAGTCAAAAAATGTCAAAGGTCAAAAATATCAAATATGAAATGTAAAACGCAAAAATTACAAATTTCAAAATTGCCAAATATCAAAAATATTAAGTGTCAAAAATGTCAAATGTGACGTATCAAAAATTCCAAATGCCGAAAATGCCAAATTTCAAACATGTCAAAGGTCAAATATTAAATGTTAAAAAGGTCTAAAGTTAAAAATTTCAAATATTAATAATGTTAAATTTCAGAAATTTTTAAAGTCAAAAATGTCAAACGTCAAATATGAAATGTCAACTTAAAAAAATTTTAAAATTTCAAAATCAAATGCCAAATATTAAAAATGTCAGGTGTCAAAAAATGTTAAATTTCGAGTGTCAAAAATGTCAAATGTCATGTGTGAAAAATGTCAAATGTCAGAAAATCAGAAATGCCAAAACAGTGAAATGTCAGCTTTCAAAAATGTTAAAATTTAAATATCAAAAATGTCAAAAGATGTCAAATCTAAAATATTTGAAATGACAAATGTCAAAGGTAAAAGTTGCAAATTTTAAAAGTGCCAAATGATAATTGTCAAGGATAAAAAGTGTCAAAAATGACAAAAGTGAAGTGTCAAAAATTCCAAATGCCAAAAATGTCAAATTTCAAACATGTCAAAAGTCAAATATCAAATGTTAAAAAGGCCTAAAGTTAAAAATTTCAAATATCAATAATGTCTAATTTCAGAAAAGTTTAAAAGCAGAAATGTCAAAACAGTCAAAGGTCAAATATGAAATGTCAACTTAAAAAAATGTTAGAATTCAAATATCAAAAATGTCAGGTGTCAAAGATGTCAAATATAAAAATTGTCAAATTTCAAATGTCAAAAATGTGAAATGTCAGAAACGCCAAAACTGAAATGTCAAATGTGAAATGTCAACTTTCAAAAATGTCAAATCTAAAATATTTAAAATGACAAATGTCTAACGTAAAAATAGCAAATTTCAAAAGTGCCAAATGTCAATTGTCAAGGGTAAAGTGTCAAAATTGACAAATGTGAAGTGTCAAAAATGACAAATGTGCTGTGTCAAAAAATCCAAATGCCGAAAATGTCAAATTTCAAACATGTCAAATATCAAATATTTAAAAGGTCTAAAGTTAAAAATTTCAAATATCAATAATGTCAAATTTCAGAAATGTTTAAAGTCAGAAATGTCAAATGACAAAACAATCAAACGTCAAATATGAAATGTCAACTTAAAAAAATATTAAAATTCAAATATCAAATGCCAAATATCAAAAATGTTAGGTGTCAAAAGATGTCAAATACAAAAATTGTCAAATGTAAAAAATTTCGAGTGTCAAAAATGTCAAATGTGACGTGTCATAATTTCCAAATGCGAAACATGTCAATAATGTCAAATTTCAGAAATGTTTAAAATCAGAAATGCCAAACGGCAAAACAGTGAAATGTCAATAAATGTCAAATGTGAAAAATTTGAAATGACAAATGTCAAACATAAAATTTGCAAAGAGCCAAAGTCAATTGTAAAAAGTGTCAAAAATGTCAAATTTCAAACATGTCAAAAGTCAAATATCAAATGTTAAAAAGGCCTAAAGTTAAAAATTTCAAATGTCACTAATGTCAACTTCAGAAATGTGTAAAGTCAAAAATGCCAAATGTCAAATGACAGTTACTCTTTATTACATTCGAAATCTGCCAGTGAAAGTTCCGTTCAAATTGATCCGTTCCAGAGATTAGCCGGAACAAACAGATAGATACAAAATGTAAAAAATGTTATTTTGGTATATGGACCGTTATTAGTAACTGCTTATTTATTTTCCCCCATCTCTAAACCGTTCCAATCCGCCGATTAGAAAAGTTTGAATAATAATCATAATTAGAGATGGGCACTAACAGTTACATACAAAACTGAAGTTTTTTTTGGTATTAGTATAATAGAAATTAGTAATAAATCTCTGTCAAATGACGTTATACATTATTATTTTTGTAGTTTTTGTGTTTTCTTCTGATTTTATTTTTTTGGTACCTTGCTAAAGCATTTGAACCTAACTGACGCCGTCCATTGCTAAAATAAAAAAGATATATATTAATAAAAAAAAATAAAAAATTTAAATAAAAAAAAACTTACTGTCGAAATGATCCCCATCTTCTATTTGGAAGATTTTCATGATGACTAAAATATAGAAATAAAATTATTAATATAGTCGAATTTTATTTTTATTATACTATTTTTAAATTTTAGCGTAACACACGGATTATTTTGGATGTGTATCAATTGCACTCAATTTTTTTGATTTACAAACACACACACACGTTTTTTTTTTATTTAATTTATAATCAATTGATTAAAATAGAAATTGAAATTTGTAAGGGAACTGAAAGTTTATTTAATAAATATAATAAACTAACTCATAAAACTTTAATTAGTTATATAATTAGAATAATATTCCCAACCTTGCATTTATTAAAATTAGCGTAATTATAAAATTAATTAGTTTAATTAATTTATAATAAAAAAAAACAACAAACCCACCTTGGAGATGATCTTCTTAAACTTGTTCGTAACCACGTATTTCTATTTATTCCATTTACAGTTCGAGTAGCTTCATTTCCTCTGAAAAAGGAAATGTTAGAACATCAATGAATCCATTCATTATCTTATTACATAAAAAAAATATACTTATAAATGCATAATACAACATGTGTGGGGTCAGAGATTTAAGAATCTTGAAAACACGTTGAAAATCGTAAATAATTGTAAAAATGAAAAATTTTTTGCAATCGTGACCAAAATCCTTGTGACGAAAAAATTGTATAACAAATTGGCATCTCTGCTCACCAGTTCGTACTTTAAAATCTACAGATTTCTTCTTTTTTTGTATCAATCCACCGATTTCGGATATTTTAGGTTGGCAACGCTGCTGGTGAACTACAAAGATTCCTGAGGGTCGAAAACATAAAAATATCCCTTTCTCGTTTATGCTTCCTAAACTTATTGAAGATTTGATAACTTTTTAATTGGACTATTTGCTTCTACCGTAATATTCACCAAGTGCAGTTTATTCATTATTCTCATTATTTATTATATTGTCACACATTGATAAAAATACACAACTCCTATTAAAATATTTTCTTTTTATACTTTATTAATCATCCAACAATAATTTTTAAATTTGAAATGGAATTTTTGAGATAAAATTACAGAATATTATTTTTCGAATAAGCACGTATTTTTAAGGTCGTCTTTATATTAATATAAAGTACATTCATATGACAAAGAAGGAAATTAAATTATTTATTTTAATAACATAAACTGCTATTAGATTATTTAATTTAAAGTAACGGTCAATGAACACAGTTTAAAAAAATTAATAAAAGATTAAAATTTATAGTGTTATTTTATTACCTAAATGTTATTAAGTTTGGTTACCTAATTCGTTTTTGCAGTTTTATGTTTTTTTGACAATTTCTGCACTGTTTACTTTCTTTAGCGATATCAAAATAAAGTTCCGAATTCTCGTTTTATTCTTACTCCCTTTGCGGGTCAGGCTTGGCGAGATAATTATTAAATACAATACGAACCAAAAATCCGTTTACATTTGAAATAATGTTAAAAAAAACTAATTAAAGTAGATTAAAATTGTTTTTTCACAATCGTTTAAAAATAAACGGTTTTCCACCCTACAAAACAGTTAGAAAGTAGACAATTGTTAACGAGGGTGGAAAGTGGTCACTTTCCACTCCGGCTGAAAAGTATAGCTACTTTCCATCCGTTATCCTTTGTTAGGCGCCTTCATAGATAGAGATCATTAAAATTGGCAAATATGACAACCTCAAATGTAATCCATAGATGTTTCCAACTACGTTTTGTAACAATTACAGATTCCAGAATAATAACAACGAATTGAATTGTAAAATAAACGATCGTGTAGACATGATACATTTTTATTTAATTTCTGTGTAATTTATTATTAAGAGAAACGTAACAATAATAACAACAGAGCGAACAATGGATATAGGCAACCAGTACATCCAGCACCTGAAGACAGTATAAAATAAACTATAAAGATAAGGCAGTAGCCGAATATACATCGGAAAGACAGGACAAAAAATAATCTCAAATGTAAACACTAGATGTTCCCAACTACGTTTTGTAATCACTATAGATTCCAAAATATAACAACAACGAATTGTATTGTAAATTAAACGATTGTGTAGACATTAAACAGTTTTATTAATTCCAGCGGAATTTATTATTAAGAGAAACGTAACAATAATAACAAAAGAGCGAACAATAGATAGGTACCAGGTAGGTAAATATTATAATAGTTAACAAATATAAGGATAAGGCACTAACCGAACACACATCGGACAGAAAAGAAAAAAATAACCTCAAATGTAAACAATAGATATTTCCAACTACGTTTTGTAACGATTACAGATTCCAGAATAATAACAACGAATTCCATTGTGAAATAAACGATTGTGTAGACATTATACATTTTTATTAATTCCAGCGGAATTTATTATTAAGAGAAACGTAACAATAATAACAAAAGAGCGAACAATATATAGGTACCAGGTAGGTAAATATTATAATAGTTAAGAAATATAAGGATAAGGCACTAACCGAACACACATCGGACAGAAAAGAAAAAAATAACCTCAAATGTAAACAATAGATATTTCCAACTACGTTTTGTAACGATTACAGATTCCAGAATAATAACAACAAATTGTATTGTAAAATAAACGTTTGTGTAGACATTATACAGTTTTATTAATTCCAGCGGAATTTATTATTAAGAGAAACGTAACAATAATAACAAAAGAGCAAACAATAGATAGGTACCAGGTAGGTAAATATTATAATAGTTAACAAATATAAGGATAAGGCACTAACCGAACACACATCGGACAGAAAAGAAAAAAATAACCTCAAATGTAAACAATAGATATTTCCAACTACGTTTTGTAACGATTACAGATTCCAGAATAATAACAACGAATTGCATTGTGAAATAAACGATTGTGTAGACATTATACATTTTTATTAATTCCAGTGGAATTTATTATTTTAAGAGAAACGTAACAATAATAACAAAAGAGCAAACAATAGATAGGTACCAGGTAGGTAAATATTATAATAGTTAACAAATATAAGGATAAGGCACTAACCGAACACACATCGGACAGAAAAGAAAAAAATAACCTCAAATGTAAACAATAGATATTTCCAACTACGTTTTGTAACGATTACAGATTCCAGAATAATAACAACGAATTGCATTGTGAAATAAACGATTGTGTAGACATTATACATTTTTATTAATTCCAGTGGAATTTATTATTTTAAGAGAAACGTAACAATAATAACAAAAGAGCGAACAATAGATAGGTACCAGGTGGGTAAATATTATAATAGTTAACAACTATAAGGATAAGGCACTAGCCGAACACACATCGGACAGAAAAGACAAAAAATAACCTCAAATGTAAACAATAGATATTTCCAACTACGTTTTGTAACGATTACAGATTCCAGAATAATAACAACGAATTCCATTGTGAAATAAACGATTGTGTAGACATTATACATTTTTATTAATTCCAGCGGAATTTATTATTAAGAGAAACGTAACAATAATAACAAAAGAGCGAACAATAGATAGGTACCAGGTAGGTAAATATTATAATAGTTAAGAAATATAAGGATAAGGCACTAACCGAACACACATCGGACAGAAAAGAAAAAAATAACCTCAAATGTAAACAATAGATATTTCCAAATACGTTTTGTAACGATTACAGATTCCAGAATAATAACAACAAATTGTATTGTAAAATAAACGTTTGTGTAGACATTATACAGTTTTATTAATTCCAGCGGAATTTATTATTAAGAGAAACGTAACAATAATAACAAAAGAGCAAACAATAGATAGGTACCAGGTAGGTAAATATTATAATAGTTAACAAATATAAGGATAAGGCACTAACCGAACACACATCGGACAGAAAAGAAAAAAATAACCTCAAATGTAAACAATAGATATTTCCAACTACGTTTTGTAACGATTACAGATTCCAGAATAATAACAACGAATTGCATTGTGAAATAAACGATTGTGTAGACATTATACATTTTTATTAATTCCAGTGGAATTTATTATTTTAAGAGAAACGTAACAATAATAACAAAAGAGCAAACAATAGATAGGTACCAGGTAGGTAAATATTATAATAGTTAACAAATATAAGGATAAGGCACTAACCGAACACACATCGGACAGAAAAGACAAAAAATAACCTCAAATGTAAACAATAGATATTTCCAACTAAGTTTTGTAACAATTACAGATTCCAGAATAATAACAACGAATTGTATTGTAAAATAAACGATTGTGTAGACATTATACAGTTTTATTAATTCCAGCGGATTTTATTAATAAGAGAAACGTAACAATAATAACAAAAGAGCAAACAATAGATAGGTACCAGGTAGGTAAATATTATAATAGTTAACAACTATAAGGATAAGGCACTAGCCGAACACACATCGGACAGAAAAGACAAAAAATAACCTCAAATGTAAACAATAGATATTTCCAACTAAGTTTTGTAACAATTACAGATTCCAGAATAATAACAACGAATTGTATTGTAAAATAAACGATTGTGTAGACATTATACAGTTTTATTAATTCCAGCGGATTTTATTAATAAGAGAAACGTAACAATAATAACAAAAGAGCAAACAATAGATAGGTACCAGGTAGGTAAATATTATAATAGTTAACAACTATAAGGATAAGGCACTAGCCGAACACACATCGGACAGACAAGACAAAAAATAACCTCAAATGTAAACAATAGATATTTCCAACTAAGTTTTGTAACAATTGCAGATTCCAGAATAATAACAACGAATTGTATTGTAAAATAAACGATTGTGTAGACATTAAACAGTTTTATTAATTCCAGCGGAATTTATTATTACGAGAAACGTAACAATAATAACAAAAGAGCGAACAATAAATAGGTACCAGGTAGGTAAATATTATAATAGTTAACAAATATAAGGATAAGGCACTAACCGAACACACATCGGACAGAAAAGAAAAAAATAACCTCAAATGTAAACAATAGATATTTCCAACTAAGTTTTGTAACAATTACAAATTCCGGAATAATAACAACGAATTGCATTGTGAAATAAACGATTGTGTAGACATTAAACAGTTTTATTAATTCCAGCGGAATTTATTATTAAGAGAAACGTAACAATAATAACAAAAGAGCTAACACTAGATAGGTACCAGGTACGTAAATATTATAATAGTTAACATAATAGTTAATTCCACTTTATTTTATTTAATCGGCAAGAGAAAAGAATATCTTTATTCACAGAACTCTCTGTCACGACTTACTTGAAAACTAATTTTTAAGATATATTTATATATGTACTGTTAAGTGAGGGTCTGGTTTCTTTATCATCTTTTCCATCCTTATCTTATATTTAGGATTAATTCTTTTAATACAAACAAACAGTATGGAATTTATTAATAAGAGAAACGTAACAATAATAACAACAGAGCGAATAATTGATAGGGACCAGGTAGGTAAATATTATAATAGTTAATTTCACTTTATTTTATTTAATCCACAAGAGTAAAGAATATCTTTATTCACAGAACTCTCTGTCACGACTTATACTTGAAAACTAATTTTTAAGGTATATTTATATATGTACTGTTAAGTGAGCGTCTGGTTTCTTTATCATTTTTCCCATCCTTATCTTATATTTAGGACTAATTCCTAATTCTTTTAATACAAACAAACAGTTTGGAATTTATTAATAAGAGAAACGTAACAATAATAACAACAGAGCAAACAATTGATAGGTACCAGGTAGGTAAATATTATAATAGTTAATTTCACTTTATTTTATTTAATCCACAAGAGAAAAAAATATCTTTATTCACAGAACTCTCTGTCACGACTTACTTGAAAACTAATTTTTAAGATATATTTATATATGTACTGTTAAGTGAGGGTCTGGTTTCTTTATCATCTTTCCCATCCTTATGTTATATTTAGGACTAATTATTTTAATACAAACAAACAGTTTGGAATTTATTAATAAGAGAAACGTAACAATAATAACAACAGAGCGAACAATTGATAGGTAACAGGTAGGTAAATATTATAATAGTTAATTTCACTTTATTTTATTTAATCCACAAGAGAAAAGAATATATTCACAGAACTCTCTGTCAGGACTTACTTGAAAACTAATTTTTAAGATATATTTATATATGTACTGTTAAGTGAGGGTCTGGTTTCTTTATTATTTTTCCCATCCTTATCTTATATTTAGGACTAATTCTTTTAATACAAACAAACAGTTTGGAATTTATTAATAAGAGAAACGTAACAATAATAACAACAGAGCGAACAATTGATAGGTACCAGGTAGGTAAATATTATAATAGTTAATTACACTTTATTTTATTTAATTCGCAAGAGAAAAAATATCTTTATTCACAGAACTCTCTGTCACGACTTACTTGAAAACTAATTTTTAAGATATATTTATATATGTACTGTTAAGTGAGGGTCTGGTTTCTTTATCATCTTTCCCATCCTTATGTTATATTTAGGACTAATTATTTTAATACAAACAAACAGTTTGGAATTTATTAATAAGAGAAACGTAACAATAATAACAACAGAGCGAACAATTGATAGGTACCAGGTAGGTAAATATTATAATAGTTAATTTCACTTTATTTTATTTAATCCGCAAGAGAAAAGAATATATTCACAGAACTCTCTGTCAGGACTTACTTGAAAACTAATTTTTAAGATATATTTATATATGTACTGTTAAGTGAGGGTCTGGTTTCTTTATTATTTTTCCCATAGTTATCTTATATTTAGGACTAATTCTTTTAATACAAACAAACAGTTTGGAATTTATTAATAAGAGAAACGTAACAATAATAACAACAGAGCGAACAATTGATAGGTACCAGGTAGGTAAATATTATAATAGTTAATTACACTTTATTTTATTTAATCCGCAAGAGAAAAAATATCTTTATTCACAGAACTCTCTGTCACGACTTACTTGAAAACTAATTTTTAAGATATATTTAAATATCTACTTTTAAGTAAGGGTCTGGTTTCTTTATCATCTTTTTCCTGCTTATCTTATATTTAGGACTAATTCTTTTAATACAAACAAACAGTTTGGAATTTATTGATAAGAGAAACGTAACAATAATAACAACAGAGCGAACAATTGATAGGTACCAGGTAGGTAAATATTATAATAGTTAATTTCACTTTATTTTATTTAACTCGGAAGAGAAAAAAATATCTTTATTCACAGAACTCTCTGTCACGACTTACTTGAAAACTAATTTTTAAGATATATTTAAATATCTACTTATAAGTAAGAGTCTGGTTTCTTTACCATGTTTCCCATGCTTTCTTATTTTTAGGACTAATTTTTTTAATACAAACAAACAGTTTGGAATTTATTAATAAGAGAAACGTAACAATAATAACAACAGAGCGAACAATAATTGATAGGTACTAGGTAGGTAAATATTATAATAGTTAATTTCACTTTATTTCATTTAACCCGCAAGAGAAAAAAATATCTTTATTCACAGAACTCTCTGTCACGACTTACTTGAAAACTAATTTTTAAGATATATTTAAATATCTACTTTTAAGTAAGAGTCTGGTTTCTTTATCATGTTTCCCATGCTTATCTTATATTTAGGACTAATTCTTTTAATACAAACAAACAGTTTGGAATTTATTAATAAGAGAAACGTAACAATAATAACAATAGAGCGAACAATTGATAGGTACTAGGTAGGTAAATATTATAATAGTTAATTTCACTTTATTTTATTTAATCCGCAAGAGAAAAGAATATCTTTATTCACAGAACTCTCTGTCACGACTTAACTTGAAAACTAATTTTTAAGGTATATTTATATATGTACTGTTAAGTAAGGGTCTGGTTTCTTTATCATCTTTTTCCTGCTTATCTTATATTTAGGACTAATTCTTTTAATACAAACAAACAGTTTGGAATTTATTAATAAGAGAAACGTAACAATAATAACAATAGAGCGAACAATTGATAGGTACTAGGTAGGTAAATATTATAATAGTTAATTTCACTTTATTTTATTTAACCCGCAAGAGAAAAAAATATCTTTATTCACAGAACTCTCTGTCACGACTTACTTGAAAACTAATTTTTAAGATATATTTAAATATCTACTTTTAAGTAAGGGTCTGGTTTCTTTATCATCTTTTTCTTGCTTATCTTATTTTAGGACTAATTCTTTTAATACAAACAAACAGTTTGGAATTTATTAATAAGAGAAACGTAACAATAATAACAACAGAGCAAACAATTGATAGGTACCAGGTAGGTAAATATTATAATAGTTAATTCCAGTTTATTTTATTTAACCCGCAAGAGAAAAGAATATCTTTATTCACAGAACTCTCTGTCACGACTTAATTGAAAACTAATTTTTAAGATATATTTATATATGTACTGTTAAGTGAGGGTCTGTTTCTTTATCATCTTTCCCATCCTTATCTTATATTTAGGACTAATTCCTAATTTTTTTAATACAAACAAACAGTTTGGAATTTATTAATAAGAGAAACGTAACAATAATAACAATAGAGCAAACAATTGATAGGTACCAGGTAGGTAAATATTATAATAGTTAATTTCACTTTATTTTATTTAACCCGCAAGAGAAAAAATATCTTTATTCACAGAACTCTCTGTCACGACTTACTTGAAAACTATTTTTTAAGATATATTTACATATCTACTCGTAAGTAGGTTTCTTTATCATATTTCCCATGTTATCTTATATTTAGGACTAATTCTTTTAATACAAACAGTTTTTCTTACTTGGACACTTATTCTACAAGAGGTTTGTGTTTATGGACTAGGTTATCGTTGTATAAACAAAACATTAAATACCATACTCGAAAATTTCAAACTATGACATTATATAAACATAATAAAATAATATATATTTTATTATACCGTAGATAAGTAAATAAATAAATATCTACATAGGAAACTGATTATAAAAAATAAAAAATAAAATGCTACAAATTAGTACATATATATATAATCAATAATTACTTACTATTCGTACATATATGATATAAAAACACGACTATAATAGAAAACCTCGAATTAATTAACATTTATTAGTTCTGCTGGCATCAGATTACGAAATTTGATTATTACACATCCACATTCATTATTTAATTTAAGACGTAATATTGAATATAATAATAATAATAATATTAAACAAAAAAACTAGACCACTTACACATTATTTCCGTTGACATTAGTTTCAGGATCAACTTCTAAGGCTTCTGTGGACCATTCAAAGTTTTCAACGTCAGACAACGATGAACATTGACTTTTATTATTCTGTTCGGAATTTTGTGATACTACGTGTTCCGGTGTTATAACGAAACTCGGTGGCCCAGCAGAACTGCCATTACCATTCACTACTGATTCTTTTGTTGTGGGTGACATCATACTCTCTCTCTAAAAAAAATCGTGTTTAAATAAGCAAAAATCTAACGTAGGTGTGATCATTTGCGAATGAGTAATCTATAATATAAACATAGAGGATGGGATAGTTGAAAAGATAGGTAATGGTAAGATTGTAGCATTTCAAAAAACCGCTATCCAATTAATGACCTGGATAGGGTATTAATAATGGCCGCTTTGGAATTTTGATCTGCATACAATTCCTGGCTAATTATCGTAAAATCTGTGTCTAAATAGAACAGTTATTAAGTGAATATCGTCCAAAACTTTCGTACCAATTTTGGTATTTGGTATTTTGTATATTTTTTTTCCCTTCCCTTCTCCCATTTCCGTTTAACTCCAATTCCTATCTTTTTCTTAAACTCGTTTTTAGAAAATACCATGATGAGTTCTCCAGAGGTTAAATGTTCCGGAAGTAAAATAGTTCCCCATTCGGATTTCCGGGGGGGACAATCTCGGGGAAGTCATGATGGAAATTACATAGCCATCGATCAGTCTACTAGTAGACCAACCACTAGTTCGGCTAAATTTGCCCAGAAACCAAAACACAAAACAGACTGCATGTTAACATTCACGAACATCTGCGGGTTAAATGCCAACATTAACGCAACCCATCACTATTTACAGTCTGTGAAACCTTATGTTCTGGTTCTTACCGAAACACAGGTTTCTGGGAAAAATAACCTGAATCATCTTAAATTTCCAGGTTACGAACTTTACCACAACTTTAAACGGCACAATGGTGTATGTGTTTACGTAAGAAGCATACTTTCCTGCTCTAGACTACCTGCCCTAGAAAACAACAGAGACAACATTGTCTGGCTAAAATTAACACTAAAAGCCTCTAGCAAATTTATATGTTGTATTTATCGGCCATCAGATAATAAATGCGACGAACTACTAGACTATCTATCACAAAAGATCGACTACCTTAATAGTGAGTACCCTTCTTCAGAGATAATTGTGCTTGGGGACTTTAATGTTCACCACGAAAAGTGGCTTAAGTCCAACAAAACGGACACAGAAGGCAGGCTAACTGAAGAGTTTGCAATTAGCCATGGCCTGTCCCAACTAATCGACAAGCCCACTTACTTTCCCAGAGCTGCCAATCACAGTTCTAATACTCTGGATCTTTTTCTGACTACTCACCCTGAGCAATATAATGTAAATGTTCTGTCTCCCCTAGGTAACTCTGATCATGCTGTAGTAGAAGTCAAATGTCCAATAGAACCTTACCCATTTGAGGCACCACCCAAGAGAACTTTTTGGAACTTAAAAAAAGCAGATTGGGAAGGCCTTCGAGACTACTTTGCAACTTTTCCCTGGAATCCAGTCTGCTTTATTAACAAAGATCCATCGGCAGTTTGCAACAGTATAACTGAAATTATTCAGTGTGCCATGGAAGCTTACATTCCTCACTTTACCAAACGCTTAAAAGCCAAACACAAGCCATGGTTTAATAAAGATTGCGATGTAGCTCGGAAAGCTAAGATCAAGTCCCACAAATTATTTATACAAAATCCATCAGAAGAAACAAAACAGGATGATATAAACGCTAGAAACAGATACAACACCACTATTTCTAATTCCAAAAGTCTCTTTGACGCTCGAATGAGAGAGAAAGTAATGTCAAACCCTAATGGAAGCCGGTCCTTTTGGACTCTCGCCAAACATATCAACAACAATTTCACAACTAGTTCGTTCCCTCCACTCACATCAGATGACGGCTCAATAGTTACGTCCTCCACAGCAAAGGCAGAACTCTTTGCCAAAATATTCTCTTCGAACTCGACACTTAACCCACCGGACCTTTTATTCCACGGGCTCCCCACACAATGAAAAATATCATATTTAGGGTTAAGCGGGTGCAGAGAGTCCTTGCTACTCTAAATACCAACAAAGCAAGCGGCCTCGGTGAAATACCTGCTTTACTCTTAAAATGTTGTGCTCCTGAACTAGCGCCAGTTTTCACTAAGCTATTTCAACTATCATATGATACTGGTATTTTTCCAGAATCCTGGAAAACTGCTCGAGTACAACCAGTCCCCAAGAAAGGCTCTAAAACCCAGCCTTCTAATTACAGACCCATAGCTCTTCTATCTGTTATTAGCAAAACTATGGAGAAATACGTCAATCACGAGATCCTGAGCTACCTTGAGATAAACAACCTTTTAAGTGACAGGCAATATTGTTTTCGCCAACAAAGGTCAACAGCCGATCTACTAGCATATGTAACTAATGTCTGGAGTGATGCCATCCACCGCTATGGGGAGACTCAAATAGTATCACTAGACATCTCAAAAGCATTTGATCAAGTGTGGCATGCAGCTCTTTTGAACAAACTGCCTTCATACGGACTCTCGCAAAACCTTTGCAGATGGATATCCAACTTTCTCTCCAACAGGCACATCCAAGTTGCTGTAGATGGACATTCTTCCAGCCGCTACAAGATCAACGCTGGAGTTCCCCAAGGATCGGCTCTAGCTCCTACTCGATTTTTATTACATATTAATGATCTACTAGAAGCCACTAATAACCCGATACATGGTTTTGCAGATGACAGCAACCTACACTGTAGCAAAGCGCACAACCGTCCCATACCTCTAGATATTCTGGAAGAGGACAGAAGATCCACAACGGCTTCTCTCAATCAAGATTTGAGAATTGTAGACGAGTGGCGAAGAAAGAACCTTGTCAATTTCAACGTTTCCAAGACAAAGACATGTTGCCTATCCAACAAAAGGCAAACATGCGACTCATCCATTACAATCAACGATCAGACACTGGTAGCGGGCGACTCCATTACGCTGGTTGGTATAACGATCTCCCAGGACTTACTCTGGAACGAACATATTGCATCCATAGCAACTGCAGCAGGAAAGAAATTAGGCTTTCTGTTTAGAGCACGGAAATATTTTTCTCCATCCAACTTGGCTACTCTTTACAAAGCCCAAATACGGCCTAATCTTGAATACTGCTCGCATGTATGGGGTTCGGCGGCTCCGTCAAGGCTCGGAGTTCTGGATGCAATACAGAGAAGGGCAGTTCAACTAATAAACGACACCAGTATCACCAAAAACCTAGCCCCATTTTCCCACCGAAGAACAGTGGCTGATCTTTCCTTGTTTTACCGATACATAAACGGATTTTGCTCAGAAGAACTCCACTCTATAATGCCTCCACTTGCCAGACCAGCCAGAGCAACGCGACGTGTAAACTCCATGCACCCTTATACTGTTCAGTGCCCGACATCGAGAACGGATCGATTCGATCGTTTGAGAGGCCAAAGAAGACCTGTTTCGTCCCGGAAATCGTTAGCGTTAGGTGCGAAGAATCTAGGAAAAAAAGCTTTGATAATCAGAAAATTCATAAAAAATTTAAAAAACCGTGGAAACTATAAAGAGAAATTAAAAAATTATAAAAAAAACTGGAAAAATCGTTAAAAATGGAAATATTTAAATAGACTTTCTGTTGCTCATTTTCACGTTCAAAGTAACCATAATTCCTGTCGGTGACTCCCACGATTGCAAACTTTTTTTTATTTATTTATATATAAATTAAATTTTATTACTTTATTATATTGCAGTACTATAAAAATTATCACAGTTTTAATACATTTCATTTTATTTTATCCTTTTAGAATATATAAAAATATATTTTAAATCAATAATAGTTTATTTATTTTAAAACGTTGGAAAATTATCTATTTCCAGCTAAATTTTCTTTTACCAATACTTTATATGGAAAAATAAATACAAAACCTTCAGATATAATGACTTTCAACTAAATTACGATTAATGTGTAGATATTTACCTACGACAAACATTCATTAAATTTTATATAAATTTTGTTAACATCCAGTGATTTAAATCATCATAATCTCCATTACAATCACAAAATGCAGTATCACTTAATCTGACTTTAGATAAATAAGAGCGAACTGTTGCATGACCTACAAGGCATCTAAAGTACATGAGATTAATTGACCTGTTTTGGTGCCATCTCTCATCTAATGAAGAAACAGGTAGGATTGGATGAATCTTGCAATATGAATTGTTGCTCCTGTTACAAAAGCGCAACCATTCTATTTCCCAATTTTGTTTTAAGACTTCCTTCCTTTCTGCAACAGTATCTCTCCATGGTAACCAATTAAATTCTGCACCAGATGAGATGGCTTCTTTAGCCAATTGGTCAACTTTTTCATTTCCAGGAATGTTGGAATGTCCTTTAACCCACATAAAGTAGATCGAGATCTTTTTTTCTTTCAATTGTAATAGCTCCTCAAGAATTTTGACAATAAGGCTATTTGTATGGATATGTTTTGTGGTATTTCTTAGAGAGAGTAGTGCAGATTGAGAGTCTGACATAATGACAAACTCAGTAAATTTTAAAGTGTTCTTGTTAATAAAAACTAAAGCCTGATGGATGCTAGTAATTCTGCAGTGAAAATTGAACAATTGGAGTGTAATTTAAACTTAAGAGATTGATCATTGTTTTTAATGTACACCGCACATCCAACTCCACTTGGAGATTTCGATCCGTCTGTAAAGATTTTACAGGGGTTATTGAACTGTTCTAAATACTTCTGTACCACAGCTGAGCACCTTGATGGTACTTCAAACTTGGGGATAAAAACATTACATTTGGAAAACAATATCTTAAAATCAGAATTAAAAAAACATCGATCACTTATAATGTTAGAAATATGTGAGACGTTGGGAAAACCAATGGCTAGGGTAGGAGAATTCTTGTTTTGCCACCATTTATCAGTTAAATTGGAAGTAGACAGATATGAAATTTTTTGAAGAAGAGAGTCAATTTTATTTGCTTTGCATTTAAGAACAAATTTTTCAGACAGAAAAGCGCGTCTAAGATGTAAAGAAGGTTCACTACATTCACTCAATAAGGTATCTGTTGGCGTAGATTTTAAGGCTCCTAAGACTAGTCGTAATTAGTGATGGGACAATTCGAATGCTAGGAATCGAAAGTATTCGATTCTTAAAAGTTCTCAAGTGGTCTCGAGAACAAAGTAACAAACATTCGAATACTTGAGTTCTCGAACGGATCATTCATTCATAAATTCAATAATTTGATCGTATCGAATGTGGTCTCGAACTACAATTAAAATCGTAGACTGGAGTATTCGAATTTAAACTCGAATAATGAATTATCTGAGTTTGATTCAAATTCAAAATCTCAGTTCTCGAGTTGGATCTCGCAATAAATTTTGATGATACTCAAACACACTTTTATGCAAAAATAACAAATAATCCCACACTAACGATTTTTTTGAACCAGGCTTCATTTTTAAATTTTTATTAAGTAGAGAAACAAAGTTATTAGGTAAATATAAACATGCAATTCTTGAACTAACAACGCAATATTATAAAACCGCACAAAGCTCACGCACACTATCAAATCGACTTCAAACGATTTTAAACGAATGACTACAATCGAGACCGTTCAGGTTTCTCTTCTTTTTTGTTCTCGATTCTGTGTTCTCGGATAAGTATTCGATTCTTGAAACCATTCGAGATCAAAGGTTTCGATTCTCAAAAGTATTCGATTCTGCCCATCACTAGTCGTAATGCCTTGAATTGAACTCGATCTAATTTGATGAGACGTGATTTGTGATTTGGTTGCTGACCCATATAAGAAACATCCATAGTCTAAAATAGATCTCGTGTAGGCTCTTCTATAGAATAGCAAGTTCATTTTGGGATCGACTCCCCAACCATGTCTGTTAACAACCTTTAATAAATTGAGGCTTTTTTCACATTTAATAAGACACTTATTGATGTGTTCATTCCAGGTTAGTTTCGAATCCAATGTCATACCCAAATATGTATAGTTATTTTGAACCGGTATTATAATATCGGAAAGTTGCACTCTATCTATATCTGGTAAACGGTGTCTAGTGAAAAATACGACTGCAGATTTGTTGGCTGTCAGTTCAAATCCTTGTTTATAGAAATAGGTCTTAATAAAATTCATAATGGTATCCAGGGAATCGATACACCCTTGATATGAACGTCTTGAAATATAAAAACAGAAATCGTCTACATACTGTAATAGGTTACAATCCCTTATAGCAGGGTGTAGGTCTAGTGTATATAAGTTAAACAAAAAGGGGCTTAACACCGATCATTGTGGTAATCCTCGATTCACAGTTCTAGGACCAAGAATTCTGTTGTTACAACGAATAAAAACTTTTCTATTTACAAACAAATTGACTAGTACTTCAACACATTTTGATGGAACACCAATTTTCAGAAGTTTATTGGAGGCTAAGTACAACACTATCATATGCTCCAGAAAGATCTACAAATAGAGCTGCCAGGTAATCATTTTTTGAAAAGGACAATTGAATATCAGTTGTTAAGTGTGAAACGCATTCCATTGTGCCTATTTTCTTGCGAGAACCAAATTGTGAGTCTGGAAGAATATTATTACTTTCACACCACCATTCTAATCTACTCTTCATAATTCTTTCGAAGGTCTTTAACAGGCAAGAAGTGAGTGAAATAGGTCTTAGGTTTGTGGCGTCATTTGGTTTGGGAATAGGAATAATTAAAGATTGTTTTAACGCATCACAGTTTTCCCCTTTAATTAATAGGTTGTTATATATTTTGCATAAAAATTGTAAGGCGTAATCGGATAAATTTTGCAACATTAGATAATTAATTCCGTCCAGTCCTGGGGCAGACTTTTTAGAAGATTTGATATTTGCTTTAAGTTCGTCAAGCTTGATAGGAGATAACAAGAAGTGTGGTTCAATGTCTTCTTCTGAAGAACTTAGGAGATCAGAAACATAATCCGGGGCTATTTTATTAAATACTTTTTCTATTAAGCTTTCATTATTAAGATAAGATGCTCTAGGTTTCTGAATTTTATTTACCCTACGCCATATATCAGAGGGATGAGTTTGCCTGTTTAGGCTAGAACAAAATGTCACCCAACTTGATTTAGCATTTCCCTTAAATGTTCGTTTGCATATTGCATCTTGTCTTTTATATTCTATAAAGTTAGATAATGTTGACTTAACCCTGTACGCTTTAAATGCATTTTTCCTTGAGGATGAGACAGCTGAACATTCTGGGTCCCACCAGAGCAGAGATTTTACAATTTTAGTCGAAAATGGTTTTTTTACTTTTAGAGATATGTTGGCGGCAGACTCTATGGATTCTATTAAAAATTGACACATGCCTAGAAATATTCAAACCTACGATTTCTATCTATAACCGATAGTTCCTTTAAGTGACTTACAGTTTGACGTTTCAATTGTCAACTTGTCGAGTAATCTCTTTCTCATTAAAATATAAATAAGTGTCTAATAAAACATGATTTGAATCAAGATATGATCAAAAACACGCAGTAACGACTAGAATCATCCGATACCAACCAGTTTAAAGCACTATCGGCTATAGATAGAAATAGTGTTTGATGGTTTAATTATCAATCTGACAAGTAATCTCCGTGTAAATAATATAATATTTGTGTGCTTAAAAAAGAATTGAGTACTGTTCTAATCACTAGGCATCCGTGGCCGATTGGTTTAAATCGCTATCGGCTAAAGATAGAAATAGAGTTTGATATTTTAATTATCAATATGACAAGTAATCTCCGTGTAATTAATATCATATTTGTGTGCTTAAAGAAGAATTGAGTAGTGTCCTAATCGCTAGGCATTCGTGGCCGAATGGTTTAAAGCGTTATCGGCTATAGATAGAAATGGAGTTTGATGTTTTAATTATCAATATGAAAAGTAATCTCTATTTAATTAATATATTTGTATAAAGAATTATTGAGTAGTATCCTAATCGCCAGGCACCCGTGGCCAAATGGTTTAAAACGCTATCGGCTATAGAAAGAAATAGATTTTCATGTTTAAATTATCAATATCACAAGTAATCACCCTGTAATTAATATCATACTTGTGTGCTTAAAGAAGAATTGAGTAGTGTTCTAATCGCTAGGCATCCGTGGCCGAATGGTTTAAAGCGCTATCGGCTACAGATAGAAATAGAGTTTGATGTTTTAACTATCAATATGACATGTAATCACCGTGTAATTAATATCATACTTGTGTGCTTAAAGAAGAATTTAGTAGTGTCCTAATCGCTAGGTTTCCATGGCCGAATGGTTTAAAGCGCTATCGGCTGTAGATAGAAATAGAGTTTGATCTTTTAACTATCAATATGACATGTAATCACCGTGTAATTAATATCATACTTGTGTGCTTAAAGAAGAATTTAGTAGTGTCCTAATCGCTAGGTTTCCATGGCCGAATGGTTTAAAGCGCTATCGGCTGTAGATAGAAATAGAGTTTGATCTTTTAACTATCAATATGACATGTAATCACCGTGTAATTAATATCATACTTGTGTGCTTAAAGAAGAATTTAGTAGTGTCCTAATCGCTAGGCATCCGTGGCCGAATGGTTTAAAGTGCTATCGGCTATAGATAGAAATAGAGTTTAATGTTTTGATTATCAATATGACAAATAATCTCCGTGTAATTAATATCATATTTTTGTGCATAAAGAAGAATTTAGTAGTGTCCTAATTGCTAGGCATCCGTGGCCGAATGGTTTAAAGCGCTATCGGCTATAGGTATAATCCTGTCAGATATGTCATTCCTAATTGGTCTAATTACTAAATATTAAAAACCGTATAAAAGATATTACAGATAATCAACATATGATCAAAAACACCCAGTAACGACTAGGATCATCCGATACCAAACAGTTTAAAGCACTATCGGCTATAGATAGAAATAGAGTTTGATGTTTTAATTATCAATATGACAAGTAATTTCCGTGTAATGAATATCATATTTGTGTGCTTAAAGAAGAATTGAGTAGTGTTCTAATCGCTAGACATACGTGGCCCAATGGTTTAAAGCGCTATCGGCTATAGGTATAATCCTGTCGGATATGACATTTCTGCTTAATGTCATTCTTAATTAGTCTAATTACTAAATATTAAAAACCGTATAAAAGATATTTTGAATTTTATTAGTAACAAGCATATAACTCAGTGAGATAATAAAGTAAATGACGAATTATTTTCTGTCTACTGTACTATTACTATTACTCAGTATTTTACCAATTTTTAATTATCACAAAACAATTCTTTAAATATATAAAAGTTGATATTAACATAAAAATAAGGATAAAAAAATAATATAACGGTAAAACTGATGCTAAATTTAAAATATTTTATGAAAGTTTTAAAATTATGTAAAGGAATGTTTTGTGGATATATTTAATTTTACGAAACCGTAACATATGTTTTTAATAAAATAGTTGAAATATAAGAAATCATCATTTTTAATAATAATAACCTGTTTTTTAATCAATTCCTACCAATAATAATTAATATAAATGAAAAAATTTATAATAATAATAATTATGTATAAATTATAAGTAATAAGAACC
The DNA here is from genome assembly GCA_964028335.1 of Altica lythri. Lineage (NCBI taxonomy): Eukaryota > Metazoa > Arthropoda > Insecta > Coleoptera > Chrysomelidae > Altica > Altica lythri. The sequence goes on from OZ034809.1 coordinate 8,286,938, forward strand.
TTGTGAAAGTATTTTAAAACCATTTACCATAACACAGAATTTCTAAAAATGACCATCAATACCAGGTAAAATAAAGGTAAATACGTACACACACAATCTATATAAAACATATATACTAAATTTATATCTATTTATTTTAATTCTAAAAAGCATTTACGTACATGCATTTAATATTATAACAATACATTTAGACATGCAAATAATATTTACTGAATAAATTAGAAATAGAAAATGAAATTTACCTTGTATATAGATAATTAAAACAGGTAGATAGATCGTTCCTTTACGATATTATAACCTAAACAACACAATTAAAATTTAATAAAAATCACTTAAATTTGTTTAATTTTAAAAAACAATGTAGATTTTATTAAATTCACAGCCACATATTTAATAAAATATTGTTATTTATTAACAAAAATCAAGAAATCATAACAAATCACACCTGACGTTTCGTATGAAAACAGGAGAGAAACTACTTTGGATTTAGACAGAATTCGTATGCAATGATGCCAAGTTTTTCAATAATTTCTATATCGAAGAGTGAAATTAAATTGTTGCATTGCATGCATTTCTATACAAGTTAAAAACTGTAATTTTTAATAATGTGAAATCGTTGAAAGTGTATGATTTTATTTTCAATTTAATGATATATATTTAAATAAGAAATTCAAGTCAATATTTTATGTAAAAGTTTGCGAAAGTATAACACAGTCACAAGTAGCGCCATCTCTACTCCAAAAATGGCTCTTTTATGGTCTAAATAGGGAATGTTTCTTTATTAGTGACTTTACTGTACTGATGAGCTCTAACTAGAGCGAAACACAGTGTCTACAGTTTGGTTTTGCCCTTGTAAAGACTGATTAATATTTATATCTCCGACGCAGCATCCTGTGTCCTAGAGTTAGGAATTCTAACCAGTCACAAATCCAGCTAATTTATCTGGAATATACTGACAGCTTGGCACGAGATACGTTTGTATCATTTTTGATATGTAAGATATTTAAATGATAGAATTTATTATTTAAATATCTTGCTACTATGACGCCTCCGTAAAGTGATGCAGTTAATATATCATATATTTAAAAAAACTGTAGACACTGTGTTTCGCTCTAGTTAGAGCTCATCAGTCTAGTTTGGTTGTGCTCTTGTATAGAATGATCAATATTTATATCTACCTCGTAGCATCCTGTGTCCTAGAGTTAGGAATTCTAACTAGGCACAAATCCAGGTAATTTATCTGGAATATGATGAAAAAAAAATGATACAAACGTATCTCGTGCCAAGCTGTCAGTAATCAGAATTACCATCAAATATCACAAATGTCAAATGTCAGAAACGTCACATGCCAGAAATGACAAATGTCAATAATGTCTAATGTTAGAAATATCAAATGCCAGAAATGTCAAATTTTAGAATTGTCAAATATCAGAAATGGCAAATTTCAGAAATGCTAAATATCAAAAATGCTGCATGTCTAAAATGTCAAGTGTAAATATCAGAAATGTCAAATGTAAGAAATAACAAATTTCAGAAATTTGAAATCAATGTCAAATATCAGATATGGTATTTCAAAGATGTGATAAGTCAGAAATATAATATGCCAAATGTCAGAAATGTTAGAGATGTCAAAAAGGTCAGAAATGTCAAATGTTGGTAAAAAAACTGTAAAAATTGAAAACAAACTGTTAAAATCGTAAAAAAATCGCTGTTTAATTAAACTATATTAAAAAACATTTATTAAAATTAAATATTTACGATTATATAAATATTAAAGTTATTAAATTTGTTTGAATAAAAATAAGATCATAAACGTTCCAAAATAACATTATTATAGTAAAAGTAAGTCCCAACTCTATTAAATTTCTCTATACCGTTACATGTTCCTTTCGTTATAATAGAGATGGGAACTAATTAAAAATAAGTTATTAAATAACTCTTAGTTATTTAAACTTTATCTAGTACTTTTGATATATTGCTAGTTGTTTCTTCCTTTTTTTAATATATATTTTAAATTGTTGAAATAGTTGTTTTTTAAAAATCTTTTATTACCATTTTTGTAATGAAAAGTGTTACAACCTATTTATTTTCTTCGAAATAATTATAAAATCTTATTAAGTATCATTATTTGAATAATAAATACCCGTATGTAATTTTTTAATTAAATTCTTATACTATATTTTTTCATATAATTACTACGCCCGTATATCCATACGCTTTCTTTTTAATTAAAATGAAATCATTTTTATCTGTTCTTTAAATGAAGCTATGTTTTATTTAATCGTATTAAAATAATAAAATATATTGTATAAATAAATTTTAAATAAAACGTAAATTTGAAAATTAATATATGTGGTTTCTAGATAGACAAAAAATATGTATAAGTCTATTGTTTATTTTTGTTTTCAACAAAACCGAGGCAAAAATATTCGTTAGACCATTCAAGATTTATAATCTTTAAAATTTTATTTAACGCCCCTTTTCTTTCTACCACATTAAGTTTTTTTTTTGAGTAAATTAACAAATTTAGGACTATAAATTGAGAAGTATAAAAATTGAAAATACATTCAGAAACTTGGCTAAATTTTGTAACGATCTAGTAATCGTTTTAGTTCAGAAATCGACCTGACTATTTGTAGAGATTTATTTTATTGTTTTGTGCCGCGATTATAAGTGGGAGACAAGGGTCTCTAGTGATAACCGAAGTTTTCTTTTCGCTTTAATAGAAATTTTTTGTTCATGTTAATTTCTGTCGTCTTCCTGATAAGTTCTCCTCAATAAAAGGTTTATTCCACATCTGGAGGAGTCCTACGTAGGAGATATGAATTTTATTTGAAGACGTGTCGAGTCGACCGCCATTTTGTGGGAAGATAACTGAATTTATTTATTTGTTTTGAATTTTCCGAAGCTTATTCAGTCCATCCCTGGAAGAAACCTTATTTGGTAATAATCCGAAGAATTCTCAGTCCATCCCAAGGAGAAATTCATTTAAGTAAATCCTTTCGAAGAAATCAAAAAGATAAGAGATTAAATAAATGTTCGACTAACATTAAAATTTATTATTGAATGAATTTTTTTAATAAATCATTTAAACTGGTGTTTGAATATTATTTGCTTTGTTTTGTTTTGTACTCTGGCGCCCTATAATTTTTGTTTGGGAAAATTAATAAAACACAGAAAAGAAGCCACGAACTCAATTGAGTTAGCTAAGGGTTATTGAAGTTACAATTTATGAAATCTGGCAACATTGAATTGTGATGTAAAAATATCAAATAACAGCACGCCTCTGTAAAGAGATATGTACCTGAGTTTGTTGTTTGCATATTTTATTTACATCCTGCGCACATAACTATATATTAATTCCACCTGTATAGGCATTTTCTAAAATCTCCCTTTTTATATTTTTAATAAAAACCATTACTCATATACGCGACACTATACGAAGGAATTTCGAAAATTACAATCTTCTGATTAATCAGCGGAACCTAAGGAAGTGGGGTAAGATGTAAAGTTAAATTTAAATTGCTTTTTCTCACGATTAAGTAAGTACGTTAAATAAATACAATGGGAAAATATTTTGTATGAGGTACTACAGTTAAATATTTTATTTCTCACGACCATGACAACCGTTTTCTTTTTTTCTTACCTAAAAAATGCATTTCCTGTCACTATAAAGTGTTTTTAGTTGATGAATAAATATATTTAAAATTAGGCAATCAAGAAATTTTATTTCTTGATTGTTAAATTTCTAAATTTCAAAAAATTGGTGAGAGATGTCTTGTAACGATCAGAGATCGTTTTTGTGCCGAAATCCACCTGACTATGGGTAGATATTTATTTTATTGTTTTGTGCCACGATTATTAAGTGGGAGACGAGACGTTATCCGTCGGTTTCCTTGTGCGTAGATTATAACTGCTCCTTCATTTCATCACTGTTTATATTCCTGATAGATGCTCTTCGATACAATAAGTAATTCTTTAGCTTCAGTTATAAATTTTATTTTTATTAAATTGTCCAAATTGTGGTGAATTTTGTTATTGTAATATATTACTAACACTTAATTTCAAGTACAATCGCTATCGCAAACATCAGTTTTTGTGATCATAAAGTGTATTTAAATTAATTATTTCTCGATAATATGGAGAACCAGATAGCGATTCTACTTGATTGTAATTTATTAAGGGATAGAGTTTTGATTATGATTTCATTATTAGGGTTTTTTCCACATCAGAAGGGCCCTATAAGAGATAGACAATAAATGTTGAGCTTGCCTAGGGTTGTAATCCCTTAAAAGGGAAAATAAGAAGCTAAAGTCTCAAAATTTGTCTGAAACCAATAAAAATTGATTCATACCAAATAGAGTCATATCAGGACAATAAACAAAACTCAGATCATTTTAATGTAGAATAATTATTTAATTAAAATAGATTTAAACTAATTTAACAATATTTTTTTCTTATAAATCCAACCATGTATCAATAAGTTCTTTAATTTGAACTCTAGCTGCTTTTAATTGTGGAGTATCATTATCAGATGGATTGTACATATTAGAACAATGTGCGGCATCTAAAATTTATTTATAAAATATATAAAATACCACTTTCTGATTTTATTCCTCAGCATACTTACTTTTTATTAAAATAGCAGGTGCTTTATTATCTTTAGTTTCAGTAATTCCTAATACATGCCAAGGATCTAATGATCCATGAACAAAAACAACATTATCCACTTCAATATCTAATCCACCATAAAAAGTGTTTGTTCGTTGAATAGCATCATCTAAAAATGTTTTATTATATCTCGAACCAAATATATCTTGACATTGTTGAATAAAGAAATCGAGTTCAAATTGATCACCAAATATTTGAGGTTTGTTGGTGGATGTTTGGAAATAACCAAATTCGGTACAAGTTTGGTAAGTCCATTGACGACCTATAGGAAAATATAAATTTGTATCTTTTTACTAGATATATAAATACTAACAAACCTCCTTCTGAAGCTGCAGCATCCCAACTAATATTCTTCAATTCTTCAATCATTTTATCGTATTTATAATCGAGACAAGTTTCATTCGTTGCATTTAAAAGTATACTATTAAAATTAGCTAATCTATCAATTTCATTTCCTATAGATTCATTAGTCATAATACCACAGGCTCTTTCAACACTCATATTCAATTTTTTAGTAGATTCACGATTATCATGATTATATTGAACTACACCAGCAAAATTACCACTAAGTGATTCAAAAAAAGACGATATATCCAAAGAATTGTCGATACTCAACTCTATATCATCACATAAATTAAAAATCTTATTCAAATCTTTTCGTTTATCTGAATCTAGTAGTAATGCTGTTATTTGAGCGGTTCCTGTTTTTACTGCTATAGCACATTCATCACTATATGTACGCAAAGCATCTTGAACCACTTTTAAAAATTCTAAAAATATGTATTTTTTTATTTATACCAAACAACTATCTATACAACACAACAAAATTATCGCAAAGAAGAAAAATAGTAAACTAGTTATTAAAGCGAATCTTTTTATGTAGCCTTTGGCGACTGGGTGATAGAAGCGACTTTGTGAGGGTAATGAATCGAGAAAAAGTGTCCGCGTACGTATGGAAGATAATTTAATTTATAATAAAAAAATAACCTGGAAAATCCAATTTAGCCAATACTGGTCCACTAGCTGACATTGCTCCATGTACTAAATGAGGATATTTTAATCTAAGCCAAGCAGCTAAATTTCCTGGATAAGAACCACCAAAAACAATCCATTTAACATCTTCTGAGAGTTCATATTGTATATTTACCGATTGAATAAATACTGATAAATCCGATAAAGCTTGTTCACTTGTTAAATACACCAAGTTTTCAACACTTAAATCTCTAAAAAATATTAGATCAAGAAATTTAAGATTTCGATTTGTTTAGATTGCATATTTTAAAATATAAATTACTTTAACCAGGAACAAACAGTTTTTATAAATAAGAGAAGTGATAAATCTCTTAAGTAAAATTTTGGTGAAAAAAGATATTCTAATATCTTCTCATCAAAGAATTATATATTCAAGATTACTGTTAACGATAATCGTATTAAATTTGTATAGATATTTTTTTGATTACATTAAGTACAATGCTTAATAAAAAAGTGATTAGGTAGGTACGCGTTATAAAAATCGATAAAAATAAAATCAATTTTACTACACTTACTCAGTGGGATGACTTTTTCCGTAATATCTATGTTCTAATTGAAACAATATTGGTTTAATATCTTTTGCATAATGATACCAGGAGCCATTTGTCATCCAATCAGCAGATGCCTCTCCTTCACCACCAATTAACAAAAATGCTACATTTCTATCGGTACCATTGAAGAATTCATCATTTACAAAATACCTCTATAAGAATTAAATATAAAGAATAGCATACTTCTTTATAGACAAATTAATAAAACTAACTTACCTGTTGCCATGTTCGTTGATCATTGGGATTAAAATGGTCTAACTTTTGTGTAAACCATCTTTCGTATTTACTAGGTTCTTCTGATTCATTAATCAGGTTTTTTTCTCTTCCTTGTCGAAAAAATCTGAATCCATTAACTGATTTATCCAAACTTGCTACGAAAATAAGTGCTATTAGAGTTAAAATTGACTTCATTTCAGTTTGTTTCATCAACGATGACTAAATAAAAATGCTTTGTTTCTTTATTGTTACAGCTATTTATCTACTACAACTTAAGAGATATGCTTATTAATTTACTGAACTTTGAGTATTTAGTTCTTATCATTAATTTGTTTAATATAAAACATCTAAAAACCAATATCAACAATCTATACTATTTGAAAATACGTCAAAAACATAAACAAGGAACATAACCTTATTAAACCTGATTAAATGGTGTCTCTTACTTTGACTGTACTCAGCCAAAATTATTTAGATAATGATTTAAAGAAGTAATTCCTGCTTTTGAAAATTAACTAGGGGTGCATTCGTCTTGGACGCTCACACGCTTTCAGCGCACTCAATCGTCTTTTTCCGCGTTCGACTTGGCGCTGTGAGTAACAAAAAGTCACGCTCGCGGCTAACTTCGTGAGATTAATCTTGTGCTCACAGACGCTAAATCCACAGAGGTAGGGCAGCAAAAGCGTGAGTGCTTAATGGTACTGTTTTTCTAAACGAATGATGCATGAGCATAAGCTAACCAAACTTTGTAATCAAAAAACAAATTGTTAATATTAAAAATGGCGAGATTTAAATTCTTTGTTCGTAAAAGCTGGTATAACCTGTTCAACGAAATGTTTAAGCCTTTATAAGCATTCTTTTTATAAAATAAATTTAAATATGTACACAATATTCTCATTCCATTTCATTATCACTATCTTCTATCATATTGTATTCATCACCACTATCGTCAGAATCAATTATAATTTCCAATAAATTATGTATTATCTAAAAAACATTTCCTTTATTCGCCATGCTGATACAAACTAACGCAACGCTCACAACGTCCAAAACGAACGATATTTTCTAAACGATTCTGAGCGTTCTTAGGCCAAAACGAACAACAATAATTTGTGGTTATAAGCGTGAGTGCTCAAAGCGTGTGAGCGTCCAAGACGAATGCACCCTAGGTATTAGAACAAAAATAAATCGCTATTATTTAGAAAATTTTATAAAATAAAAGTTCACATAAATATTTTACTGATCTGTGTTCAAAAATAATAGATAAATTTGTTCATGGCTGTATTAAACCATACATCAAGATACGCTTTTGACATTAAAGTCAAACTGGTGAACCTACAAAAAGCACGTGTTTGTGTTATTGGTGTTTTTAAAGCATGTAAATTCAAATTTTAAGAATTAAAATGAAGAATAAATCTTTAAGGCATAAAGATACTAATACTTTTAAGGTAAGACATATTATTTTATTTTATATTAATATAAAATTTAAATTAACCAACAAATTTTAGTTCATACCGTTTTGTGAACGTATAACTAATATAGATGTGGATATATTCCATAAAGTACCACATGAATATCATGAAGAAACTGAAGAAAATGTAACATTTTTCCATCAAACTGTAATTAAATGGGAAGTATTGAATTTAAGTGAAAGTTATGAGAAATTTCAGAAAGAACTTAGACCTCTTAATTATGTGACACTTCCACAACTTCTGCTAGTTAAAGACCAAATTGTACAAATTTTATTAAAACATGCACAGGAAGGTGATTCTTTATCGTTACAACCACTTTTAGAGTAAGTACTAAAGTAATTTAATTTATATTTGTTATCATCCGTATTTCTTTATAGGTTAATTGTAGCTGTTGCAAGAGATTTACAGAAAGAATTTCATAATTATTTCTTACAAACATTAGAAGTATTAATAAAACTATTAAACACAAAAGATACTGAACAGTTAGAATGGATTTTTACATGTTTGGCTTATCTGTTTAAATTTTTATGGAGATCTTTAGTTACTGATATCAACAATGTCTTTATTGCACTTGTGCCACTTTTATCTGATAATAAACCGGAATATATTAACAATTTTGCAGCTGAAAGCTTTGCTTTTATAGCTAGAAAAGTAAAGGATAAAAAAAGTTTTTTGAAAATACTTTTGAAATGTGTTAAAAATGAGTCTGATGTAAGTATATTTATTTATCTGTTTTTTATTTGTCACTAACTTTTTTTGCACTCTTAGTTTTCTCATAGTAGGTTTACCAAATGCCACAGTCAACATTTTGAGTATATTTTATTTTTAACGCAAAATTTAATGTAGATTCTTTGATCCATTTTGTTCGATAAGGAAAAAAAATCGAGAATGTACGTAGCCCGTGAAATCCAAATTTTCCCTTTCTTTCTGAACAAACCTCGTATGGTATACCCTAAAGATCTTTTAGGTAGACCCCTCTTTTAAGCTATTTTAAAACAAATATTTTTGTTACTGAAATCGTTACTTATTTGTTGTAATTTATTTTTAGGGAATTTCTGGTTGTGGAAAATTATTATTTCATGTAATTAACGGTATAAATGGACAATTTCACAGTTGTGCTGAAACTATGTTACCATTTTTATTTGAGTTTTTAACTTCAGAAATAAATTCACAAAATACATTATTTGAAATATTAGATAATATGATTTCAAATATTTTAACAAACATTCTTGCACAAAAATCAGATTTACTTTGGTCAACATTTATAAATATTTTAAATAAACTAATCGAACAAGAAAATAATTCAAATAATATTAATTTAATATTGAAACTAATCGGACACGCAATTGAATATAAAGAAGGAATATTTTTACAAAATCCTACAAATTTAGTAGAAATTTTAATAAAAATATTAAATAAATACGAAAAAATCGAAGATACAATTTTAATAATAACACAAATTAGTATAGTTTTATTATTATCAAAAAATATAAAATTCACACAAGAACAATCATCGAAATTAATTAGAAAATTATTAAATGTACAACATCGGAATGTATTTTTACATTTTATTGATAATATAAAAAATTATTCATCATTTGAAGCATTAATTTTACCAAATTTTATACAATTTTGTATTAAAAATAATTTCGATACAGATATTTTTCATATTTTAACAAAAATAATAATCAGTAAATCCCCGAATTGTATTAATGGTATAAATTTAAATAAATGGTTAAAATATAATTTAGATTTTAAAGAATCTACATCTTTAATAATAAAAAAACTAGATAACAATGAAAATATTTTAAATAATTTCGATAATTATTATTGTTGTTTAATTTGTTTACCACATTTAAAAATTGAAGAAGAAGTATTGATTAATATTTATAATAAATTAATAAATTTTATAAAAAATTTAAATGAAACTGATAATAAATTTATAATAAAAAAATTATTATTTTTAATAAATATTACCATAGAAACTCTTATACATTTACAAATACCTATAGGGAAATTATTTGATAATAACATTTTTGATACAATATTAAATTTAACAAATAAACCTGATTTTATTAATAGTTTACAAACAATAAGTTTAATTATATCGTATATAAAAAAACAAGAATCTAATAATAACTATCTTACAATAGATTTATTATTAAAAATTGATAAAATTATGAATAAAAATTTTACATCACCTTATCATGAAATACGTTTATTAACATCTTTTATTTATTCATCTTTTGAATATATTTCTGAATTTAAAAATTTAAAATATACAACAGATTCTGATATAAAAAATATTGAAATTTTTAATGTTTTTACAATAATTTATAATGTGGAATCTATTGAATCAACGGTAACTTCATATAGAAATCAAATACAACAATTAGAAAAATTAACTTATAATAAACCACAGATTTTATTATGTAATCAGACAAATTTTAACACAATACCATTAAGATACCTCTGTGGTGCTCTTTATATCAATTTTCAATTATTATGGGAACCAATAATTAAAATTATATCCACATTTGCTAATGGAATGGAGTCTAATCAATTTTGGAATATATTTGCTGAAGAAATTAATGGTGCTACAGAAATAAAGGAAATCCAAGTAGAAAATATTGAAAGTTCAATTGAAATATTACAAAAATCGTTCAAAGATGTTCAAGAATTGAAATTTAAACCAGATTTTATGAATTATCGAATTTTATTATGGAAAGCTTTAGCTGAGTTTCCAAATGTTGCTGAGGCAAAGAATAGAAATTTAGTTGAACTTTTGTTGAAATTTATTACGTAAGTATTGTTTGTGTTTATTTTTAAAGCGAAATTTTAAATATTAGATTTGTTGAGAACGAAAAATCATCACAAAAATGAGTAACGGAAGTACATCTTCATCTTGCTATCATGTTGTTAAATCTATATCCTCTTTGAATGAAGGGAAAGGGAGCTAAGGACAAACTGGACTAATTAAACTCTAGCTCAGTATGCGGTTGTTCATTTTCTCAATTTTTTTTATCGAGGACATTTTTTAACAAGTTTTTAAGCTAAAAACTTTATTTTTTAAATAATTTTAGAACTGAATATATTATTGGTACATCTGATTCGGTTCCATATCAAAGTATAAAACAAAATAGCACTGAAGATGATACAGAAAAAATAACAGACGAAAATAATCCAAATAAGGACAATAATAAAACTAAAAATAAAAAATATTTAATACGGTAAGTTTTAAACAATAGGTTTTAGAAAAATGGCAACATAGTACGTGCAACTTTTTTAAATATTTTAAATTAAAGGAATTTCCACTGAAAGAACGCTAGCCAATCAGATGTATGACTTTTCTCAAACTTTCACGTACCATGTTGCCGCACTAAAGGTTGGCGATAGATGTTAGAAATGCAGCTATGGCAATATAGTACTTGCAGCTTTTTTTTTAAATGTCTAAAAAACAAATTTAATAGAACTTACACTGGAAAAACACAAACGACTCAAATAAGAAGTAATTGATATTTTACTTTCAAAGTTTCACGTACCATGTTGCCGTAACAAATTTTAGTGATAGATTGTTAGAGAATACACCTGTGGCAACATAGTATATGCAATTTTTTTAAATATTTAAAACCACATTAAAGAAACTCAAACTGAAAGAATACACCAATTAAATGTTATTGTAATTTGATATATAACTTTTCTCAAACTTGCGCGACCTTTGCTGGAAGGGGCTGTGGTCCTCCTATCTTCGGGCGGCTCATTGTCGTGGTGGGCCGTTAAGCCTGCCTCCGACTCTGGGCTTCCCTGAGTCACAGGACGCTCATCCCCCTTTAGACGGAATTTAATCTTTCCTATCCCAAAGTAAGTGAGCATGTTCTGTGCTTTTAGCGCCTCTACGGACTCCCTATCCATGGAGAATGTCCAGATTTGCCCCTTGTCTGTTAGGTTTTTTCCAAAGACTGTCCACAGCCCGGTGTTCAGCTTGTGGTTGTCGACCTTTAGTCTTCTAAGGATGCAGTCGGCATCGAGCCTTACCCCATCCTTATCTGGTATGTGCACGGTGCATGTACACGGCTTTGGGATGTCTTTCCTGTCCTTGGCCTGGAGGCTTGCGCCTTCTCAGGGTTTTAGATTTGGAATTACATCCTTTAGCCATTTTGCAGTCGCATCGTCTGCACATGTGACCAGCAGAAAATCTGGTCTCATCTTGCACTGGTCCAGCCTTACTTGAGGGCCGTCTTCCGGTATTTCCGCCAGTGCATTCTCAATGGCTGATTCTACTACTTTAAGCCTTGTAGGATCTAGCTTTCTTTCTGGGTATCCAGCTTCTACAACTACCATCCTTACAGCTGTCAAGGCCTCTTTAAAAGACCTTCCCTCGATATTCTTCTTTTTTAGGTGTACCTCGGGAGGTGTGCTTTTATCCGACCTTGACCGATATTTGGAGGTGCTGGCTGTTGGCCTGTCTGCTTAGGAGTTACCTGTGCTGTAGGCTTTGGCTTCTCCTTTTTCTCCCCCTTATTTTCGGTCTGACCCTTTTCTAGAGACTTCCTGAAGTTATCTCTTATCACCTGGCGTTTTGCCTCGGCGAATTCGAGACCTTCTCCGTATCTTGTTTTTTGAGGTACCCGATAGTCGTGCCTGGATGATTTCCTCGGTCGACATTAGTTCAATATCTTCCTCCGAATTGACCTTAAAACTGCCCTTTCCCGCTTGCCTTTCGACTTGTGGTTTCTGGGCCTTTGCCTTACAGCTTCTGGTTTTGGCCTTTCCGCATTTTTAGCATGCCTTTGGGCTTTAGTTTCCGGGCGTTTTCCTTTCGCCACCTGCCATTCGGCTTCTGGCTTCCTTTCCTTTTTTTCTTCTACTTCCATTCCCATATGAGTCCCACGAGAAGCTAGAGAAGGGATGGTTCATCTGATCAGAGCCTCACATAATCATGTAAGGCTAGTTACAAGGTGGTTTCGGCCGGTGCTCCCAGGGAACCGTTCACGACCAACTTAACCCGTTGGCCATTCAGTACATCGGCACGGTACCTCACACCTTCACTTAGAGTTGTTTGTGTAATTATTGGCCGTAAGATGAGGGAGGGACATCGGGCCCTCTCCCAGCTTGCCGTTGCCTGGGCTGTGCCTCTGGGAGGCTATTACACCAGAGTCGTACCGATTTGGGGTGGGGGATCCGGAAGCCTCGTAGCGGTCAGCCACTCAAGCTCTCGCATCCATAGCTATAGATTCTAGAGAATGTAGCTATGGCAATATAGTACGTGCAGATTTTTTTTATATGTTTAAAAACATATATAGTCGCGGCAACGAAGCACTAAAAACGCCAAAGTTAGGAATCTTTCCGGGACAGCACGTAGAGAGTTGCGGTTTTTTGCATTCGGTGGCAAAAACGATGTTGAAAATTCCTACCTAGGTTCTACCCTGTAGAAACCCCTGGGTGCGTTGCTGCAGGCCAAAATGCAGCCCAAAAATGCACCTTTTGGGAGGCCTTTCCTCCAATTTTATAACTTCGTAAAAAAGAGGCAGAACTGGCTCAATTTGGCTACTCGGGGGTTTTTGGGGTCGCTGATCACGATTATGATGTTAAAATCGACCTCCAGGACACCTGGGGGTCAGGAACGCCGATGAACGTCATCTCCGTGGGACTCTTCAGGAATTTCGTGCGCCGAGGGGCAGAAATTCGGTATCTGGGGGTTTTTTGGGTCGCTGAACCCAGATATGGCATCGGCGAAGTCTCCACGGACACCTGGTGCAACCTGACCCGGCCCTGAACCTCGTCCCCGTGGGTTTCTTCAGAAATTCGTGCCCGGAAGGGCAGAAACCCGGTATCTGGGGGTTTTTTGGGTCGCTGAACCCAGATATGGTATCGGCGAAGACACACGGGCACCTGGGGCGCCTGACCTGGCCCTGGACTTCATCCCCGTGGGTTTCTCAGAAGTTCATGCGCGGAAGGGCAGAAACTCGGTATCTGGGGGTTTTTTGGGTCGCTGAACCCAGATATGGTATCGGCGAAGTCCCCACGGTCACCTGGTGCGACCTGACCCGGCCCTGAACGTCAGCCCCGTGGGTTTCTTCAGAAATTCGTGCCCGGAAGGGCAGAAACCCGGTATCTGAGGGTTTTTCGGGTCGCTGAATCCGGGTATGGTATCGGCGAAGACGCCACGGACACCTGGTGCGCCTGACCTGGCCCTGGACGTCATCTTCCTGGCTTTTCCTTACAGAATGGAATCAGACAAACTGAAAATCATTACGGGGGTCTTTTGGATCGCTCCCTGTAAATAAAGATTGAGGAAAGGAAGAGAATGAATACCAAGTCTATGTTCGTGTAATTAACATTTTGAAACTTTTTATTGAACTCAAATAAAATATAATCCACCCGTGACTCAACCTCATCTCATAAATCTTCAACTTCGATTTTCAAGACCGTAACTAAATATCAAATTCTGCATCAAGTGACACATCGTTAATCTGTTCATTTTCTTTGTCATCCACTGACCCATTCGTCAGTAGTGCATCTTCCTCGCCCAAGGCCTCTCTCTCTGCTGCAATTAGGCTTTCGACTGAATATGTTTCAGTATTGGTGCAAGTTGAGCCTTCGCAATTTTTACAGGCAAGATTGCAAGACAGGCCGTGCTTCCTACAACTGCAGGTCATGAGATCACACTGTCCTGCGCATCCACAAAATATGAGTTCCATAATGTTGGGGGGCGCAGGTTTTTGCTTCATTTGGATAGGGACCAGTGTACCAGCTTGATAGCTCCACCCCCACTCTGTCGGGTCCACGGTCACCTAATCTCCATGCAACCAATCTTGCACTTGGAAATAGATCCTTTTCAAGTGTTGCTGAATTGCGTCTACTGTGGGGAGAATCTTAGCCAAATTAACTTTCGCCCTCACAGCGTTTTTGCCTCGACTTGAACTGCAAAACACCAACTAATCAAATTTGAAGTAATTGACATTTGACGTCCAAAATTACACTTACCATAGATGTCAAAGATAATAATAGTATACATATAGCCAGGGAAGTAGTTGTTGGTTCTTAGTAAACGGATTTTCAAAGACTCTGTAAAACGTCATAATAGTATTAGGTATACTATTATTATCTTTGACATCTATTTGATAAACGTTTTACTGAAATGACAATTGATTAGCAGGAAACTGTAATCAAGTAGTTTACACTTACCATGTTGCCGTACGAAACTTTGATAATATATTTTAGAAAATGCACCTTGTAGCGTTAAAAATACCCTTTGCTAGCTCCAGAGGGTCGTGACTTTCCTGCTGAATTTTTTGCCTAGTTTTTCCCCAATCAAGTTTTTAATAGGGCGCCAGTACAGATATACAAATATGTAGATCAATTTTAAAATGGTTTATTTCAAAAAAATTCGGATTATTAATGCTGACAGTTAATATTAATTAATTTAATCTCTTATCTGTGGTTTTTCGATGGCTTGATAAACGGAGTTTCTTAAGCTCGTGTTGAAATTGGATGATTTCTACTGAAGGACTTCTCTGACAACAGCGACAGGAAGGAATTTTCTGACCGGAAAATCAGAACTGAAGCGGTCTTTCTCCGATGATACCTCTTGACGAAAAAATAATTGTAGTTTTTGGTAAACCAAATAATAGGGCACTTCTTCTAGTTGGCAATAACCCTGTCAATAAAGTTGGAATCAAAACTCCGAATTTCAAATACTATTATTCGAACACAATAGCTATAAGTCTCTCCAAATTTCGAGAAAAAATTAATTATCTTTTACGTATAAATAAAAAAATACCACAAAAACTGACCTAGCATTGAATTCAGCCATTGTATGCGAATATTTAAAATATTAGTAAAATAAATAAAATATTATATTCACCGCATTTTGGATTATTAAACTATTAAATTTAAAACCAAGGTAATAAGTAACTTACCAGAGACAGAAGGGCAAAGATGGTCGGAAAACTCTAAATTGAATAAAATTCAACGTTATAATGCACTAAATAAATCAAAATTCAACTACGAAGCCAACAATTCTCCTACCACTCTGCAGTCTCCCACTCGTTTCAACGCCAAAACAATAGATAATTTAAAAATATTTATAGACCAGGAGAACTGTTCGAAAATTAACGATACAATCGTTACAACCTATGGCAACATAGTACGTGCAATAATTAAACTTTGACATACAAAGTTACACGTACTATGTTGCAATATTTAGAGTATAAAAAAATATATAAATTTTTTATTTATTTCAGCACTCTTATACAAAAATTAACCGTATTTTCACGTTTTCGTAGTCCATTATCAGTTTATCGTGAACCTGAATTATATAAACTCTATTTCGATTTACTTCACCATAAAAATTCAGATGTACAAAAAGTTGCAATGGATTGTATATTCTCTTACAAACATAAATATTTAATACCATATAAAGAACATTTATATAATTTAATCGATGATAAAAATTTTCGACATGAATTAACTGGATTTAATATCGATTATAATAACGATAATATTCAATCCGAACATCGAGAAGGTTTGATACCGATTTTAATGCAAATTTTATTTGGAAAAATGAATAATAAAACTGGATTACGAACTGGAATTAAATCGTCAACAAAATTGAAGAAAAATGCGGTTTTTCGATTTTTAGCTGGATGTCAAGAAAATGAATTATTAATTTTTTTAAAGAAAGTTTTGGGTATTTATGAGAAATTTATTAAAGATGATCCGGAAGAGTTAATTGAAAGTGTTTATGGAAATTGTAGTTTAGAACAATTTTTACCTCCAAAAAAATTGATGAATACCATAAATTTATTGGGAGTGATTTATGAACAATGTGGAGGTTTATTGGGGAATGAGATATTAAGATATTTGTTGAAAGTGCTTATTGTTATAGGTATGTATAGGTTTTATTTATTTATTAAATTAGTAGAATTTTATATAGGAACTAGCTGGCCCGGCGAACTTCGTATCGCCTAACAATAAATAATTTTTTTCTCATTTCCTTTTTAAAAATATGATTGTAAGAGGAAAATTGTATAAAAATCGATAAATAAGCTTAATTAATCGATTATAAACAAAAATTAATCGATATTTTCTTAAAAAATTACGATTTTATTGAATACCTGACAATTCTTCTTCTTTTTCTTAGTGAGCATGATAAATGTCAAAAAATAAAAATCCGTTAATATTTCAAACATCCTTCATTATTTTCGATAAAAAATCGATAAATACGCTTAATTAATCGATTATAAACACAAATTAATCAATATTTTCTTAAAAAATTACGATTTTATTGAATATCTGACAATTCTTCTTCTTTTTCTTAGTGAGCATGATAAATGTCAAAAATTAAAAATCCGTTAATATTTCAAACATCCTTTTAAATTTGAATAGAAAACTGTTAAAATTTGTCAAAAAACAAATTTTTATTAAAAAATATTAAAGGATGTTCGAAATATACGCAGATTTCACAAATCATACAAATGAGAGTTCGATCTGTCAAAAATTAAAAATCCGCTTATATTTCAAATATCCTTTATTATTTCCGATGAAAAATCGATAAATAAGCTTAATTAATCGATTATAAACACAAATTAATCGATATTTTCTTAAAAAATTACGATTTTATTGAATATCTGATAATTCTTCTTCTTTTTCTTAGTGAGCATGACAAATGTCAACAATTAAAAATCCGTTAATATTTCAAACATCCTTCATTATTTTCGATAAAAAAATCAATAAATACGCTTAATTAATCGATTATAAACACAAGTTAATCGATATTTTCTTAAAAAATTACGCTTTTATTAAATATCTGACAATTCTTCTTCTTTTTCTTAGTGAGCATGACAAATGTCAAAAATTAAAAATCCGTTAATATTTCAAACATCCTTAATTATTTTCGATTAAAAATCGATAAATAAGCTTAATTAATCTGTTTTAAACACAAATTAATCGATATTTTTATCAAAATTGCAATTTTGTTGAATATTTGACAATTCTTCTTCTTTTTCTCAGTGAGCATGACAGATGTCAAAATTTAAAAATCTGTTAATATTTCAAACATCCTTTATTATTTTCGGTTAAAAATCGATAAATAAGCTCTATTAATCGATTATAATGACAAATTAATCGATATTTTCTTAAAAATTTCGATTTTATGCGAATTATATTATAAAATAGATATTCTGTCAAAAGTTGCCTTGAACGTTATAGAAAAAGTTGCTAATTTTTTAAAAAAAATCTATTTTTGATAAAAATATGATTAAATTCGAATAGAAAACTGTTAAAATTTGTCAAAAATGCAATTTTTTTCAAAAAATATCAAATGATGTTCGAAATATACGCAGATTTCAAAAATTATACAAATGAGAGATCAATCTGTCAAAAATTATAAATCTGCTTATATTTCAAACATCCTTCAATATTTTCGATAAAAAATCGATAAATATGCTTAATTAATCGATTATAAACACAAATTAATCGATATTTTTATAAAAAATTGCGATTTTATTGAATATTTGTCAATTCTTCTTCTTCTTTTCCTTAGTGAGCATGACAGATGTCAAAAATTAAAAATCCGTTAATACTTCAAACATCCTTCATTATTTTTTATTAAAAATCGATAAATACGCTTAATTAATGGAGATAAAAACTATCCTATCTTTTAAGTTAGAACAAACAACACATATCTACAAAATTTCATTGAAATCGGTTCAGTAGTTTAGGAGTCCATCGCGGACAAACAACGTGACATGTAATTTATATATATTAAGATATATAGGAAGTAACGTAAAAATACCCTTGACTAGCTCCAGGGTTCGTGGCTTCCTTCTGGCTTTCTTTTTTAACCTTCCCCAAACAATTAAATAAGGGCGCCAAATACAGACATACAAATAAAAGAGAATAAATCAGTTTTAAAATTGTTTATTCAAATAATTAATTGATTTAATGTTAATTAAAAGTTATGTAATTAACTAATTTCCAAACTTATCTTGTCAATCTTCGGCTTTGAAGGTCCAGATGAAAGTCGGAAAAATGACTTGCGACTATTGGAAATGTGGGCACCGGTCTAGGGTGACTCTGGTACGATGGTTTTCTTTAAGTAAGATGAGTCTCCTGCAGTGAGGAATGAAGCGACTCCCTCAGCGATAGCACCAGTCTTTATCGTCAATTGCAAGACATCGAGTTTCTAAAATTTTACCATTAAAGTTATCTGATCTTCTTCTATATGACATGAGGATTCTATATACCAAATTTTATGACCCTTTGAACTTCTATTCAAGAGTTATAGCGCACAAAAACGGAGGGAAACTTCATTTGCAAAAAATTATCTTAATTCGTTCCAAAGAGCTAAGATTTTGAAAAAAAGTTCAGTTTACCTTATAGTGCGCCACTGTATTTAATCCACAAATTATCATTTTAGTACCATGACGCCACCGTAAGGTGGCGCAGTTGTTATTTCATATATAAGCAATTCCCACTTAATTGGTAGAATTGTACCAACAAGTTTTGGAAAATGGTTAAAATTTTACCGTTAAGGTTATCCGATCGATACCAACATTGATAGGGCTCTTCTTTATAACATAAGGATTCTATATAATAAATTTTATGACCCTGTGAACTTCTGTTCAAGAGTTATAGCGCACACAAGCGGAGGGAAATATGAATTATATACACAATTTCGGAAAACCGTTAAAATTTTACTGTTATGGTTGTCCGATGTAAACCAAATGTTGTTCTTTATGACACGAGGATTCTATATACCAAATTTTATGACTCTCTGATCTTTCGTTTAAGAGTTACAGGGACAAACGAAAAAGAATATAAATTATATGCACGAATTTCGGAAAATGGTTAAAATTTTACCATTAAAGTTATCCTATTCGACCAAAATAAATAGGGTTCTTCTTTATGACATGAGGATTCTATATACCAAATTTCATGACCCTGTGACTTTCCGTTGAAGAGTGTCTGCGCAGACAAATAAAGGAAAATATGAATTATATACAGGATTTTCGGAAAATGGTTAAAATTTTACCATTAAAGTTATCCTATCCGAACTAAAATCAATAGGGTTCTTCTGTATGACATGAGGATTCTATATACCAAATTTCATGACTCTGTGATTATTCGTTCAAGGGTGGAACACACACAAACGAAGGGAAATATGAATTATATACACGATTTTCGAAAAATGGTTAAAATTTTACCATTAAGCTTATCCGATTTGAACTAAAATCACTAAGGTCCTTCTTTATGATATCAAGATTCTATATACCAAATTTCATGACCCTGTTATCTTCCGTTCAAGAGTTGCAGCACACACACACACACACGAAGGAAAATATGAATTATATACACGAGTTTCGGAAAATGGTTAAAATTTTAAGGTTATTCGATCTGTACCAACAAATAGGGTTCTTCTTTATGATATGAAGATTCTATATACCAAATTTTATGACCCTGTGATTTTCCGTACAAGAGTTGCAGCGCACACATACTTTTCTTTGATTTCCGATGGTTCATGGTTGGGGAAAAAGTAGTGTCGTATTTTGTCAATAGATAGCAACACTTAAACATATCTTGTGTTGTACTTATCGTATCTCTTTACACTAAACGGCGATTTGAAGTTGACAATCTGTGCTACAAGTATCACTTTGTCAGTGTTGTGATCGTACGTTTAAGTCTCAAGTTATAGCGCGTCAAAGATGGAGTCCATCAAGCAAGAAATTCGTCATATTTTACGTTTTTACTACCTGAGAGGTAAAAATGCAACTAAGGCGGCCGCAAAAATTTGTGAAGTGATACTGTAACGATTCGCACAGCACAGCTTTGGTTCGATCGATTTCGGTCTGGTGTAGTGGATATCGAAGATGTATCCCGTACTGGTACGCCAATGGTCGTAGAAACCGATAAAATCGTCGAAATCATCAAAGTAGACCGGCATGTGAGCATTCGTTCGATTGGCCAGGAACTGGGTGTAGACCATTAAACCGTTTGGAACCATTTGCAGAAGATTGGATTTCAAAAAAAGCTGGATGTTTGGGTGTTACACGAGTTGACGCAAAAAAATCTCTAGGACCGAATCAAACGGAACGAATTCGACCCATTTTTGAAGCGGATGGTGAATGGTGATGAAAAGTGGATCACGTACGACAACGCCAAGCGAAAAATATCGTGGTCGAGGAGGGGCGAGCCGGCCCAAACCATCGCCAAGCCCGGATTGACGGCCAGGATGGTTTTGCTGTGTGTTTGGTGGGATTGGAAGGGAATCATCCACTATGAGCTGCTCAACTATGGCCAGACTCTCAATTCGGTCCTTTACTGTGAGCAGAGCAACTCAACCGTTTGAAGCAGGCGATTGATCAGAAGCGGTCAGAATTGGTCAATAGGAATGGTGTTGTGTTCCACCAGGACAACGCTCGGCCTCACACATCTTTGATGATCCGCCAGAAGCTACGGGAGCTCGGATGGGATGTCCTATTGCACCTACCGTATAGTCCGGTCCTGGCACCAAGTGATTACCAACTCTTCCGGTCCATGCAAAACGCTCTCGGTGATACTAAGTTGGCCTCAAAAGAGGCTTGCGAAAACTGGCTGTCTGAGTTTTTTGTAAATAAGGAGCGGGAGTTTTATAAGGGAGGGATAATGAAGTTGCCTTCTAAATGGCAACACGTTTGTGAACAAAACGGTGTATATTTGTCTTAAATCGGATAATTCTAAGTATGTTAAATAAAGCGTCAAATTTCGGTCACAAATACGACATATCTTTATCCCCAACCTATATAACAAACATTTTTGAAAAAATTGAATTTCGAGGTGATATTTAAAAAGATTAATCTTTATTTTCCATTTGCTGCTTATTTTTCTATCGTTTTAACTTTTAACTTCGTTTGCAAAAAAAATTTAAGAAAATCTTAATTCGTTATAAAGTTCTAAGATTTTGGAAAAACGTCCAGTTTACCTTATAATCGACCAATTCTCACTTAAGTAGTATGACGCCACCGAAGGTGGCGCAGTTGTTATTTCATATATTTATTAGCAATTCTCAGCAATTAAGTACTATGACGCGACCGTAAGGTGGCGTAGTTGTTGTTATATACTCAGTGACATTAGAAGTGTTACACCCAGAAGGAAAAATTTCTTAATCTTTATTTTTTGACAACAGAATGACTATATTTAAAGAATGCTATGATAACAATATCAATGTTTTATCTTTAATAGGTTTTGTTAAAATAAAATTTTATCTTAAATAAAAAAAAAAAACGATTTATGAAGACCGGTTGGTAAAGAAATTTTTAATTATTGTTCTTCAGTCTAATTGTAGTCAGTGTAACAAAATGCCTCGAGTTCGAGGACATCAAAATTACCACCATGTTAGCGATTTTGACAGGGGTAGAATTGTTGCCTACAAAGTTAAGGGCTTATAGTATCGCCAAATTGTCCATCGTGTTAATTGTTGTAACCCTAATAATCCCTTAAAAAGTAAATTGGCATTGGGCGCCAATTAGTAGCTTATTAATTTCACTTTTTAAGGGATTAAAACCCTAGGCTAGCTCAATTGGGTTCGTGGCTTCCTTCCTGAGTTTTATTAATTCCTTCCAAACACAAATTACAGGGCGCCAGAGTACAGACAAAGCAAATAACACGCAAACATCAGTTAAAAATGTTTTATTAAAAAAATCTTCAATAATGAATAATTAATGAAAATACGATAAATTAATTAAATCTCTTATCTTTTATATTTGTCCAGGAATCCAAAATGAATCGTCTACTCGGAATGTGGTTTGAAATACTCTTCGGAATTTCAATTCTTATATTCCATTCCAGGATTTCTCTTCGGTAAATTTTCAATATTCCTTTCCAGGGAAGGTATGAATTCACTTCGATAAATTATCAAACATCGGCTAACAAAATGGCTGACAGCTTGTCACGTTTTCCAAAATTATATTGTCTTTCTCTAATAGGGCCCTTCTGGATGTGGCAAAAACCCTAATAATGAAATCATAATCAAAACTCTATCCCTTAATGAATTACAATCAGGTAGAATCGCTATCTGGTATTCTCCATATTATCGAGAAATAATAAATTTAAATACACTTTATGATCACAAAAACTGATGTTTGCGATAGCAATTGTACTTGAAATTAAGTGTTAGTAATATTTTACAATAACAAAATTCATCACAATTTGGACAATTTAATAAAAATAAAATTTATAACTGAAGCTAAAGAATTAATTACTGTATCGAAGAGCATCTATCAGGAATATAAACAGTGATGAAATGAACGAGCAGAAATAATTTACGTATAAGGAAACCGACGGATAACCGATCGCCTCGTTCCCACTTAGTAATCGTGGCACAAAACACTAAAATAAAAATCTACCCATAGTCGGCACAAAAACGGTCTCTGATCGTTACAAATTTAAGATTATTTTTTTTATTTTTAGGTACTTTCTTAAAATACGCTTACGATAACACACCTGAAGTTCACTCAGGCTACTTTTCCATTCTACGAAATCTAAGATCATCAACACTAAAAATAATCGAAAAATTATTTAGTCAATTTTATCAATATCCATGGACAACTAAAGAAATAAACGCAGTTTTTACTGTATTTATATGGCCATATTTAGAAAAATTGAATACCGAAGGTATTCATAGTCCAACAAACTTATTAAAATTATTCATACAATGGGGTTCAAATCCGAAATATTTCCAATTATTAATAAAACACAAAAACAATGATAAAACCACATTTCCATTAATACATATATTAAATCTATTAATCAATAACAAAACTCATATATCAGTTATAAACATTATCGAAGAAATGTTAGAAAAATTATTAAATTTACAACCAGATGAAGAAGATATAAAAAATCCTTTACAAATTGATAATATATTAGAAATCAACGAAAATATAAATAATAATAATAAAATCAATTATGGTAGCAAAATTCTATTACCACACGTTTCAATAATCTTAGATAAACTAAAATTAAAATTATTAACCAAATCAAAAAATTTAAATAATAAAGAATTATTTATTTTATCAAGAATATCAGAATTAGTATCTGATCCAATAATGAGTGAAAAAATATTAGATCTTCTATTACCAGTTGTTATAAAAAAATGTATTAATAATACACCTGAAGATATCGTATTAAAATATATTAATACAATATATAATCTAATTAAAAACATTAATAAAAATGATATTTATTTAGATAAAATATCACCATTATTTGGACAAATTACATATCCTTCATGTAGAAAAATTTTATGTCAAATACTTGAATTAATAACAAATAAAGAAGAAATTATATCAATAATTATAAATGAATTAAATTCGTTTGATAAAAAATGGATTGATCAACCAGATTATGAACATCGACATGATGCATTTAAACAAATTAATATTTACATCAACGAAAATCAAATTAATTTATCTTTTGGTATTATAATAATCTACAATTGTTGCTATTTTATTAACCACGATACAGATTTATCAACAAAAGAAAACAGTTCATATACAATTAAAAATATATCAAAATATCTAATAAACAAATACATTAAACAACGTAATATATTATTAGATAATACAATATTTAATATAATAAGAACCGGATTAAAAAATCCTAAAGATAATATAAGAAACGAATATATATCCCTATTAGGACAATTATCAAGAGAATGTTCTGATGCTCATTTTATTTTAAGAGATCTAAATAAATATACAAATAAAATCGATTTAGAAGTGGATTTTTTCGAAAATTTAATCCACTTACAAATACATCGACACGCTAGAGCTTTATTGAAATTTTCTCAAATAACTAAAGAGTTAACAGTAGCTCCAAATCCACGTACTCTTACTCAATTTATTCTTCCATTAGCTTCTCATTATATTTGTAAAGAGAAATATGCAAATAAAAATAGTGTAATAGATGGTGCAATTGATGCAATTAGTGTTGTATGTAGAATTTTACCTTGGCATCAATATGAAGGTGTATTGAAATATTATTTAATGAGATTAGATTATAAATTGGATTATCAAAAACAATTAGTACGATTAATTGTTGGGATATTGGATTCTTTTCATTTTAATCTTAAAAATGCTACTGAAAATGATGATAAAGTTAATGAAATCGAAGAAAATACAACAATAGATGCAAATAATAAAAAAAATACCCATATAGATGAAGAAATAGAAAAAACAGATGATCAAAGTGATGATATTGATGATTTTGTTGATAATGATAAAATTGATGAAGAAGAGGAAGAAGATGCAATAGATGATAATGTGAAGATGAAAATTTTTGATAAAGTTACAACTTTGTGTAAATCTACAGCAAAAAGAGTCGTTAAAACTTTAGAGGTAAGAATATCTACTTCACGTTAAATTAATTGTATCGACCCTTACTACTTGAAAGTTCATTTTTATTGGGAATAATAAAAATAATAAAAAACGTTAGTTTTTTATATAAAACTTTCACTTTAAATGTATTTTAAAAAATGACATATGTTTCGCATTTAAGCATCGTCAGATTGACATATAAAGTTATATTTTGTTTATTTCAAGTTCTTCAAGAAAATCTAAATTTTGTTTTTTATTACAAATGACATCCAAATTCTACACATTTGTAATAAAAAACAAAATTTAGATTTTCTTGAAGAACTTGAAATAAAAAGACATCTAGCAGATCCACAATTTAAAGTTGTTAATGAACAAATAAATCTTAGAAATTCTCCACTATTAAACTGTTTACTTTGATTGAGTCTTCATTTTATACATAAATAAGATATAATTGTAATACAAATATATTAAGTTATTGTAAAGATCAGCAGATATAGTTTTTTCCTAGTTTTTCTATATCATTGCACAGTTATACTGATCTTAGAGGGAGATACATCCAGGATAATCCCTTAGGGCTAATAACATCTAGGCTTTAATATTGTTATATCTTATTACTTCCATACTTAATCTAGCCTTAATATTACCTATTCAACATCAGATAGTTAGCTATAAACAAAATATAACTTTATATGTCAATCTGACGATGCTTAAATGCGAAACATATGTCATTTTTTAAAATACATTTAAAGTGAAAGTTTTATATAAAAAACTAACGTTTTTTATTATTTTTATTATTCCCAACCTACTTCACGTTATTTATTTAATTCTTTAATTCAATTATGAACTTTTTCTTTGTGTCTTCTACTTTTTTCCAGTTTTTTCTCATTTTTCTTAGATTAGGTGCGGGTCTTTATACCTAGGGCAGGTCGGAAAAACTTCAATCAACCTAAGGCCTTATCGACCCATTAGTCTCTCTTCCTTCATTGTAAAGACCCTGGAAAGGATGGTGGATCGCCGTGTGAATGAGGAACTGCTTGTCAGGTCCCCACTTCATCGGCACCACTACGCCTATCAGCCAGTGAAATCCACAGAAACCGCGCTGTGCGTCTTGGTTGACAAGATGGAATCAGCGCTGGACCGAAAAGAAGTGGCTCTGGCCGTCTTTCTAGATGTCCAGGGTGCCTTTGATAACACTTCTATCGATGCCATAGTAGAAGGATAGAGACCTTTCTGAGAGGGCGACTTATCACTGCCCACCTGTTTGGTGCCTCTAGGGAGGTGTTGGCCACTAGGGGCTACCCACAGGGGGGAGTCATCTCCCCTCGGTTGTGGAACTTAGCGTCTGACCCTTTGCTTCGGGAGCTCAATGAGTCGGGAATACATGCCCAGGCCTATGCTGACGATTTCGTCATCTTGGTCCGAGGCTTTTGTGTGACCACTCTGACGGAGCTCTGTCAAGAGTAGAACGCTGGTGCAGGAGTCGACATCTCATGGTCAACCCTGCCAAAACGGTAGTCGTACCTTTCACACGCAGGTATAAGCTGGCACCCAGAATCTTCGGTAAAATAATAACAATTGCCGAGAAGGTAAAGTTCCTAGCCGTCCATCTGGACAAGAGACTTACCTGGAATCGGCATTTAGAACACATTATAGACAAGTCTAAGCGTGTTTTAAACATGCTTAAGCGATCTGTAGGGACTCTCACCCAAGATCGTCCGATGGATATACCTGACGGTTATCAGAACCATTTCTACTACGGATCATGCGTATGGTGGAACAAGGTTGAGCAATCAACTGTTCAGAGGAAGCTGGACTCGCTTCAGAGGCTTGCATGCCTGCAGATCTCTGGGGCTATGAGGACAGCCCCTACAGCGGCACTGGGAGTTATCCTGGGCTTGCCACCTCTCAATGTTTACATCAAAGGGGAGGCGATGTCGGGAGCTTACAGGCTGAAAGTTTACGGGTGTGATGGTGATGGCCTGCATCGTTATCGCATGCTGTTCACTGGGGATTGTCAGGTCCTGTTAACAGACTTGCCAACTAACCAGATGATCCACAGTTTCAACTTTGAGAGTCGATACCGAGTCCGGCTGAGAGACAGAGCCGATTGAACTGAGGACGGCTCTCAAAGAATTTTCGACGATGCAGGATCAAGTACTTTACTGACGAATCTCGCTGGTGCAGGGGTCTGTGGTCCACGCAACCTTAGGCAGTACTTCAGCTTGGGAACGGAGTCAACCGTGTACCAGGCTGAGGTATACGCATTACTAAAGGCTGCCGACCACGCCCAAGGCCGTGGCTGGAGAGGGGAGAGGATAACTTTCTTCTCAGACAGCCAGGCTGCACTGCTGGCCTTAAAACAATTCCGGGTTAGTTCCAAGCTGATCTGGGAGTGCATACAAAACCTCAATGAACTGGCTAGACACAACAGGGTCTTCTTGGAGTGGGTTCTAAGGCATAAGGGTTTTGAAGGTAATGAAACCGCGGACCTTCTGGCCAAGAAGGGAGTGGACACACGATTCATTGGTCCAGAACGTGTATTGGGACTGCCTAGAGCCTGGGTAAGGACCAAAGTCAAGAACTGGGTCTGGGAAGAGTCGACCAAACACTGGAGTAATACTGTAGGCCTCAGGCACTGCTCATTGGGCATTCAGACTATGAGGATTCTGACACAGAAACCCATCTCGTGCCGATTGTGCGCGTTAGACGATGAGACGGCAACTTACATTCTATTCGAGTTTGAGGCCTTGGACTATAAACGGTTCCTCATTTTCGGTGACACGAACCCTGAATCCTATCACCACCTTGAAGAGCTAATCACAGGACTCAAATCTCTTATAAAGGGAACTGCCCTGTGGCAACAGTAACTCAAGGATAGTCATCCAAATAAGAACTTGGGAAACCTGGATTTATGCCTACCTGAAGATCAGCGTGGTGTTGATTTTCAGCTGAACAAACTAGAGTCCTGCACGCATCGGGTGCATGTAAGGACTCTTGGTGCCGAACCTGGTCACAATATTTCCAGTGCTTAAAACATGGGGCTCCAGGCTCCACAGGTTTACTTAGATTAGATTATTTCTAATTTTTTACCACTTTTTCCATTTTTGTTTTCATAATTTTGGAATAATCCAGGTTTTTGCATTAAAATTATAATTAATCTAATTAATATAATAATAAGGTTATATTTTACATTACAGTCAGTTTTGTTACCAAAACTACACAAATCATTGGCCCAATTAACCCATCACGAAAATTCCCATAAAGTAAATAGAAAAAAATTCGATAATGACCGAGAAGAAGAAGATTTATTACGAGTTCCAATATCTTTAGCAATGGTAAAACTTTTGGAAAAATTATCACAAAATACATTAGAACACAATTTACCGGGGTAAGTAAATTTTTTATACAATCCCCAACTCGCTATCTCAATTTTTAAAAAAGTCGATTTTATCTCGAAAAATCGTTGTATCTCGGTTGTTTAGTAAGATATTTGTAAATTTTGAAACAAATTTGTGATCTAGATAAGATTATCTATCATTTAAAACAAACCGCAACTCGCTATCTTGTTTTTTCAAAAAGTTGATTGTGTTTTGTTTTTTGAGAAAAATCTATGTATCTCAGTTGTTTTTTAAGATATTTGCGAATTTATAACGGATTTGTGATCCAGATAAGATTATCTATTATTTAAAACAAACTGCGACTCGCTATCATAATTTTTTAAAAAGTTGATCGTGTTTTGTTTTTTTAGAAAAATGGATGTATCTCGGTTTTTTATTAAGATATTCGCAAAATTTAAGCGGATTTGTGATCATGATAAGATTATCTATCATTTAAAACAAACCGCAACTCGCTATCTTATTTTTTTAAAAAGTTGATCGTGTTTTGTTTTTTTAGAAAAATCTATGTATCTCAGTTGTTTTTTAAGATATTTGCGAATTTTAAACGGATTTGTGATCCAAATAAGATTATCTATCATTTGAAACAAACCGCAACTCGCTATCTTATTTTTTCGAAAAATTGATCGTGTTTTGTTTTTTGAGAAAAATCGATATATCTCGGTTGTTTATTAAGATATTTGCGAATTTTAAACGGATTTGTAATCATGATAAGATTATCTATCATTTAAAACAAACTGCGACTCGCTATTTAAATTTTTTAAAAAGTTGATTGTGTTTTGTTTTTTCAGAAAAATCTATGTATCTCGGTTGTTTATTAAGATATTTGCAAATTTTAAACGGATTTGTGATCCAGATAAAATTGTCTATCATTTAAAACAAACTGCGACTCGCTATCATAATTTTTTAAAAAGTTGTTCGTGTTTTGTTTTTTAGAAAAATGGATGTATCTCGGTTTTTATTAAGATATTTGCAAAATTTAAGCGGATTCATGATTATGATAAGATTATCTATCATTTAAAACAAACCGCAACTCGCTATCTTATTTTTTTAAAAAGTTGATCGTGTTTTGTTTTTTTAGAAAAATCTATGTATCTCAGTTGTTTTTTAAGATATTTGCGAATTTAAAACGGATTTGTGATCCAGATAAGATTATCTATTATTTAAAACAAACTGCGACTCGCTATCTTAATTTTTTAAAAAGTTGATCGTGTTTTGTTTTTTTTTAGAAAAATGGATGTATCTCGGTTTTTTATTAAGATATTCGCAAAATTTAAGCGGATTTGTGATCATGATAAGATTATCCATCATTTAAAACAAAGCGCAACTCGCTATCTTATTTTTTTAAAAAGTTGATCGTGTTTTGTTGTTTTAGAAAAATCTATGTATCTCAGTTGTTTTTTAAGATATTTGCGAATTTTAAACGGATTTGTGATCCAAATAAGATTATCTATCATTTGAAACAAACCGCAACTCGCTATCTTATTTTTTCGAAAAATTGATCGTGTTTTGTTTTTTGAGAAAAATCGATATATCTCGGTTGTTTATTAAGATATTTGCAAATTTTAAACAAATTTGTGATCTAGATAAGATTATCTATCATTTAAAACATACCGCAGCTCGCTATCTTATTTTTTCAAAAAGTTGATCGTGTTTTGTTTTTTAGAAAAATCGATATATCTCGGTTGTTTGTTAAGATATTTGCGAATTTTAAACGGATTTGTGATCCAGATAAGATTATCTATCATTTAAAACATACCTTGACTCGCTATCTTATTTTTTCAAAAAGTTGATCGTGTTTTGTTTTTTTAGAAAAATGAATGTATCTCGGTTTTTTATTAAGATATTCGCAAAATTTAAGCGGATTTGTGATCATGATAAGATTATCTATCATTTAAAACAAACCGCAACTCGCTATCTTATTTTTTCAAAAAGTTGATCGTGTTTTGTTTTTTGAGAAAAATCGCTGTATCTCGGTTTATTTTTAATATATTTGCAAAATTCAAACGGATTTATGATCTACATATTTATTTTTTTAGGATATTTATGAAACTTTGTACATTTTTAAAATCACATTTAGACAGTGTTAGAAGAACTGCAAGGGAAACATTACAAAAAATTATGTTAACTTTAGGTCCAAAATATCTGCCTGTTTTATTAAGTGAAATGTCTCCATTATTAAGTAGAGGATTTCAAGCACATGTTTTAGTTTTTACAATACATGGCGTTTTAAATTGTTTAAAAGATTTGTATAAACCCACAGATTTGGATAAAATTTTACTAACAGTATTAGATGTGAGTATTATGTTGTTATAATTATAGGTTGCGCTCTTATACTGGGTCTGTTCTTTGAGTAGCGGGACTATTTGCATTTTCTTAATAATCTTGCGATTTCCTCGCATAGGTTGTTTCAACTTTGGGAATAAGCCGAAGTCTGGTGGACTCATATCTGGGATATGGGGAGGATTAGGCAACATTGATGTCTACTGGAGGGTTTTCCTTACCTCAGGTTTTCCTTTTTGCCCCACTCGGGACTGTGAGATGCCGAGGATCAACTTTGCTGTCTCCTGGAGAGTTTTCCGGGAGCCAGAAGAAAGGAGTGTTTTCCCCAGTCTTCTTTTTCTTTACTTTTTGGTTTTTTCTGTCAATAGTTGTTCCCACGAGTAGCTAGGAATTCTAGGTCCACTCCGGCAGGAGGTTTTGCCTGGTTCCCCCAGGGGGACGTTCTGGACCATTTCTGCTCCAGCGGCCATTCATCCTTTGGGACTTTTCTTTACACCTTGGAATTGGAGAATGGGATCGACTTTAGTTTCCTATAAATTCGTTTTATAGCTAGAAAACTAAAATCCATGTAAATATAAACAGACAGAAAAAGTTGAGGTGGATGGATAAAATAAATTAGGATCTGAAAGAAAAATAATGGAGAATAGAAACAGGTGGAAACGATGATATAGAAGGCTACCGCCGATTCCAACTAGACTTGCGATAAAGTTAAGAGAAAGAAGAAGAAATAGGATCTTCGCTGAGAAGACAAAATAGGAAAAACGAAGTTTGGAAACCAACAACATAGAGAAGACAAATATGTATTCTGTTAGTGAAGATAACATCTTTAGACAAGCCTATAGAATCAATAAATGATGGTGTTAACGGAGATGAAGAAGATGAATCGTAGGAGATGGAAGTTGAAGAAGAAGGTGAAAAGAGTGAACATGCGAGTGAAATTGACGCGGAAGATGATGATGAAGATGAATCCCAAGATAGTGACGAAGACCAACAACATAGAGAAGACAAATATGTATTCTGTTAGTGAAGCTAACATCTGTAGACGAGCCTATAGAATCAATAAATGATAGTTTTAATGGATATGAAGAAGATAAATAGTAGGAGATAGAAGTTAAAGAAGAAGATGAATAGAGTGAAGATGTGAGTGAAATTGACGAGGAAGATGATGATGAAGATGGTGACGAAGAAGGCTGTAGAGATGAGAGTGGTGAAAATAAGAAGGAAGATTACTTCAGAAAACTTGTGTCTCATACAAAATTCGAACCAAATTCAAAGTCTTCGACTTTCTAAAGGTTTTCGAACAATTTGATGAAGAGTGAAGGGTGAGGGACCAAATCTGACGATGATTTTGCATTAAGAGGGTAAAATAACTTTAGAAAATATGTGTCACACACACAATTCGACCAATACTTATGTATACGTATTTATATAATATAATTCGGCCTTAATTCAAAAGTATTCATTTTTCTAAAGGTTTCTGAACAATTTGCTAAAGACTGGAGGGTGTGGGACCAAATATGACTACGGATACACGTTAAGGATTTAAAATTACATCAGAAACCATGTATCGCTTAAAAAATTCGATTAAAACTCAAAAGTCTTCATCTTTCTAAAGATTTTTGAACATTTTGCTGAAGAGCAATTCCTTGAATTCCACTCGGAACTGTGGGATGTCGAGGATCAACATTTCTGTCTCCTGTAGAGTTTTCCGGGAGCCAGAAGAAAGGAGTGTTTTCCTCCGTCTTCTTTTTCTTTACTTTTTGGTTTGCCGTTGGTTATTTCTGTCAATAGTTGTTCCCACGAGTAGCTAGGAGTTCTCGGTCCACTCCGGCAGGGGGTTTTGCTTGGTTCCCCCAGAGAGACATTCTGGACCACTTCTGCTCCTGCGACCATTCATTCTTTGGGACTTTGCCTTACAACTTCAAATTGGAGAGTGGGATCGACTTTAGTTTCCTATAAATTCGTTCTATAGCTAGAAAACTAAAATCCACATAAAAATAAACAGACAGAAAAAGTTGAGGTGGATGGATAAAATAAATTAGGATCTGAAAGAGAAAGAATGGAGAAGAGAAACAGGTGGAAACGATGTTAGAGAAGACCAACGCCGATTCCGACTAAACTTGCGATAAAGTTAAGAGAAAAAAGAAGGAATAGGATCTTCGCTGAGAAGACAAAATAGGAAAAACGAAGTTTGGAAAACCAACAACATAGAGAAGACAAATATGTATTCTGTTAGTGAAGCTAACATCTATAGAATCAATAAATGATGGTTTTAACGGAGATGTAGAAGATAAATAGTAGGAGATAGAAGTTGAAGAAGAAGGTGAAGAGAATGAAGATGCGAGTGAAATTGACGAGGAAGATGGTGATGAAGATGAATCCCAAGATAGTGACGAAGACCAACAACATAGAGAAGATAAATATGTATTCTGTTAGTGAAGCTAACATCTGTAGAGAAGCCTATAGAATCAATAAATGATTATGTTAACAGAGATGAAGAAGATGAATCGTAGGAGATGGAAATTGAAGAAGAATGTGAAGAGAGTGAAGATGCGAGTGAAATTGATGATGAAGATGATTCTCAAGATAGTGACGAAGAAGTCTGTAGAGATGAGATTGGTGAAAATAACAATGAAGGTGTTTAGAAGGAAGATTACTTCAGAAAACTTGTGTCTCATACAAAATTCGAACCAAATTCAAAAGGAGTGTTTTCCTCAGTCTTCTTTTTCTTTACTTTTTAGTTTGCCGTCGGTTTTTTCTGTCAATAGTTGTTCCCACGAGTAGCTAGGAATTCTCGGTCCACTCTGGCAGGGGGTTTTGCCTGGTTCCCCCAGAGGGACGTTCTGAACCACTTTTGCTCCAGCGGCCATTCATTCTTTGTGACTTTGCCTTACATCTTGAAATTGGAGACTTAAGTTTCGTAT
Source organism: Altica lythri (assembly GCA_964028335.1). Taxonomy (NCBI): domain Eukaryota; kingdom Metazoa; phylum Arthropoda; class Insecta; order Coleoptera; family Chrysomelidae; genus Altica; species Altica lythri. The sequence continues at coordinate 8,320,839 of OZ034809.1, forward strand.
AAATTCATTTTAAAGATAGAAAACTCTAATCCACATAAAAATAAACAGACTTTTAACACTAATTTAAATATTTATTTTTTAGTTATGCATGACCGATATTTTTGGTAATTTATCCGAAGAACGAGAAGTTATAAAAATAGCTGTAAAAGTATCAGAAGCAAGACGTACAAAATCCTACGATACTCTTCAAATTTTATCACAATACATAACAGAATCCTGTTTACTCGATCTAATCCTACCAATAAAAAAAATTATCGAAAATTCTCATTCATATAAAAACGCACAAAAATCTCAAGAAGCTTTAAAATATATCGCATTAGGATTGGTTGAAAATTCATTTGTACCAACTGAATCACTATTAAAATTCGCTTATGGCGTTTCATCGAAAAGTATTCCACAATTGATACCGAAATCGAATAAAAGAAAAGATGATAAAAAAAATGAAAAAGAAGGAATAATTAAAGAAGATTGTTTTATTATTCCGAAAGTATCGGGAAATCGAGATATTTATCGAAATCAAAATGTAAAACAATCAACAAATACAAATATACATTTATTGGTGGAATTTGGATTAAGGCTTTGTTTCGTTATGTTGAAAAGGGATAAAATTAGAGATGAAAATTATGGAATATTTATTGATCCTTTTGTTGGTGTTTTTAAGAATTGTTTGAAATCTCAACATGTTAAGGTAAGTCAGAAATTATTTTATTACATTGCAAAACTTCATTTTCATCATATTATATAATTTTGGTTATCAAAAAAAAGTTTTCTATACTTTATATGCAGCAAATTGCTGAAAATCTTTAGAAAAATGAAGAGGTTTGAGTTTTCGTTGAATTGTGTGGTTTTTGAAGTAATTTAGCCTTTTGAACACGAATCTTTCGTCAAATTTGATCCAGCACTCTTCAGTCTTCAAGAATTGCTCAAAACCTTTAGAAAAATAAAGACTTTTAGGTGTCGGTGGGATTGTTTATGCGACTCATGTTTTTCGAAGTAATTTTTCCTCCATTTGGTCCATCAATATTTTGTCTTCAGCAAAATGTTCAAAAATCTTTAGAAAGATGAAGACTTTTGAGTTTTAATCGATTTTTGTACGCGAGACATGGTTTCTGAAGTAATTTGATCTCCTTAACGTCTATCCGTAGTCATATTTGGTCCCACACCCTCTAGTCTTCAGCAAATTGTTCAGAAACCTTTAGAAAAATGAATACTTTTGAATTTAGATCGAATTATATTATATAAATACGTATACATAAGTATTGTTTGAATTGTATGAGTGACACATATTTTCTAAAGTTATTTTACCATCTTAATGCAAAATCATCGTCAGATTTGGTCCCTCACCCTTCATTCTTCATCAAATTCTTCGAAAACCTTTAAAAAGTCGAAGACTTTTGAATTTGGTTCGAATTTTGTATGAGACACAAATTTTCTGAAGTAATCTTCCTTCTAAATACCTTCCTTGTTATTTTCACCACTCTCATCTCTACAGACTTCTTCGTCACTATCTTGAGATTCATCTTCATCATCAATTTCACTCGCATCTTCACTCTCTTCACATTCTTCTTCAATTTCCATCTCCTACGATTCATCTTCTTCATCTCTGTTAACATCATCATTTATTGATTCTATAGGCTTCTCTACAGATATTAGCTTCACTAACAGAATATACATTTGACTTCTCTATGTTGTTGGTCTTCGTCACTATCTTGGGATTCATCTTTATCATCATTTTCCTCGTCAATTTCTTTTGCATCTTCACTCTCAACACTTTCTTCTTCAACTTCCATCTCCTACGATTCATCTTCTTCATCTCCGTTAACACCATCATTTATTGATTCTATAGGCTTGTCTACAGATGTAAGCTTTACTAACAGAATATATATTTGTCTTCTCTATGTTTTTGGTCTTCGTCACTATCTTGGGATTTATCTTCATCATCATCTTCCTCATCAATTTCACTCACATCTTCACTCTCTTCATCTTCTTCATCTCCGTTAACACCATCATTTATTGATTCTATAGGCTCGTCTACAGATGTTAGCTTCACTAACAGAATACATATTTGTCTTCTCTATATTGTTGGTGTTCACCACTATCTTGGGATTCATCTTGATCATCATTTTCCTCGTCAATTTCACTCACATCTTCACTCTCTTCACCTTCTTCTTCAACTTCTATCTCCGACTATTTATCTTCTTCATCTCCGTTAACACGATCATTTATTAATTCTATAGGCTTGTCTACAGATGTTAGCTTCACTAACAGAATACATATTTGTCTTCTCTATGTTGTTGGGCTTTGTCTTAATCATCATTTTCCTCGTCAATTTCACTCGCATCTTCACTCTCTTCACCTTCTTCTTCAACTTCCATCTCGTACTATTTATCTTCTTCATCTCTGTTAACATCATCATTTATTAATTCTATTGGCTCGTCTACAGATGTTAGCTTCACTAACAGAATACATATTTGTCTTCTCTATATTGTTGGTCTTCGTCACTATCTTGGGATTTATCATCATCATCATCTTCCTCGTCCATTTCACTCGCATCTTCACTCTCTTCACCTTCTTCTTCAACTTCCATCTTCTACGATTCATCTTCTTCATCTCGGTTAATACCATCATTTATTGATTCTATAGGCTCGTCTACAGATGTTAGCTTTACTAACAGAATACATATTTGTCTTCTCTATGTTGTTGGTCTTCGTCACTATCTTGTGATTCATCTTCATCATCATCTTCCGCGTCAATTTCACTCGCATTTTCACTCTCTTCACTTTCTTCTTCAACTTCTATCTCATACGATTCATCTTCTTCATCTCTGTTAACACCATCATTTATTGATTCTATAGCCTTGTCTACAGATGTTAGCTTTACTAACAGATTACATATTTGTCTTCTCTATGTTGTTGGTCTTCGTCACTATCTTGGAATTCATCTTCATCATCTTCTTCCTTGTCAATTTCACTCTCATGTTCACTCTCTTCACCTTCTTCTTCAACTTCCATCTCCTACGATTCAACTTCTTCATCTCCGTTAAAACCATAATTTTTGATTCTATAGGCTTGTCTATAAATGTTAGCTTCACTAACAGAATACATAATTTGTCTTCTCTATGTTGTTGGTTTTCCAAACTTCGTTTTTCTTATTTTGTCTTCTCAGCGAAGATCCTATTTCTTCTTCTTTCTCTGAACTTTATTCCAAGTCTATATCATCGTTTCCACCTGTTTCTATTTAATGCACACCTTTTTCTCCATTCTTTCTCTTTTAGATCCTAATTTATTTTATCCATCCACCCCAACTTTTTCATCTTACCGCAGTCTCACATTCATCTACCCTTTCACTCACATAATTCTTATTCCTCCTCTCTACAAGACTGTTGATTCTTACTTATTTGTACGAAAATTCAATAATAATAATAATCGCAGAAATATGTTCTTGATATTGTTGTTTTGTTTTTTAGTTGTGCGTTTTAACACTACAATGCTTAGTATGGGTATTAAAATACGATTTACCATCGTTAAGATTACATATTAAATCGATTACAAAAGATATCTTCGGTATTTTACATAAATACGCTTCTGCAGGTTTAAGTAAAGGTGATAATTTCGATTTGGTTGTTGCTGCTTTTAAGGTAAGTTTTTTTATTGGTTCAGCCTTTTTGAATATAGCATATAGTCTATCTTTTTCGTTACTCTTCACGCACTTAGAGCATTAAAGACTGCTTCTAGTTAGTATAAGTTTGGCTGCACTGCTGGCCTTAAAACAGTTCCGGGTTAGTTCCAAGCTGATCTGGGAGTGCGTCTAAAACCTTAATGAACTGGCTAGACACAACTAAGTCTTCTTGGAGAGGGTGTCAGGGTTTAAGGGTTTTGAGGGCAATGAAATCACGACCTTTTGGCCAAGAAGGGAGCGGATACACGATTCATTGGTCCAGAACCTGTACTGGGACTGCCTAGAGCCTGGGTAAGGACCAAAGTTAGGAACTGGGTCTGGGAAGAGTCGACGAAACACTGGAGTAATACTGTACGGCTGAGGCATTCGAAGCTGACGCTCAAAGGCTACTCCAAAAAACTGACGTCTAACATACTGAATCTTGGCAGGTGTTACATAAGAGTACTGGTGAGCCTGCTCACTGGGCATGGACCATTCAGACTACACCTTCGAAGGATGGGGATTCTGACATAGTTACCCACCTCGTGCCGACTGTGTGCCATGGAAGATGAGACGGCAACTCACATTCTATTTGAGTGTGAGGCCTTGGACCATAAACGGTTCCTCATCTTCGGTGACACGAACCCTGAAACTTATCACCACCTTGAGGAATTACTCACAGGAGTGAGATCTCTTATAAAAGGAACTGCCCTGTGGCAACAGTAACTCAAGGATAGTCATCCAAATCCTCAAGAACTTGGGAAACCTGGATTTATGCCTACCTAAAGATCAGCGGTGGTGATGATATTCAGCTGATCAAACTAGAGTCCCTCCCAAGGACTATTGGTGCCGAACCTGGTCACAATATTCCCATGGGAAGCAGTGTTTAAAACATGGAGCTCTACAGGAGAGATGATGTCAGGTTTATTTAGATTAGATTAGTATAAGCTTAAAAATATTTAGTTTTAGTAATATTAGGTTTAATTTTTTTATTAATTTTAGTGTATGTCTGTTCTTGTTCGTGAAGTAAACTATCTTACAATGGATTCAAATCAATTAAAAATCTTACTTTTATACGTAGAACAAGATATGCATAATCATGAACGTCAAGCTACTGCTTTTAATCTATTAAAAGCGATTTTATCGCGAAAAATAAACGCTTCTGAATTGGATGATGTTATGGAAAAAGTAGCAGAACTTAGTATTATATCAGAAATGGATCATGTACGAACACAATCTAGAATGATATTCCATCAATATTTAATGGGATATCCTTTGGGAAATAAATTGGATAAACATTTCAGTTTCTATTTGTCGCAATTGAGTTATGAATTACGATTTGGTAGAGAATCTGCTATTGAAATGATTTCTACTTTTATTAATACTTTTCCTTTGGTAAGTGAATTCAATTTTTAAAATTTTTAATATTAAAAAAAATGATCAACTGGACTGCTTTGTTGAGCTATTTATTATTTAAGATAATTCAAGAGAAGTTTTTAGTGGTTTCGGTGTTGCGACAGAAAATTGGTCACAAAAATTTGTAACGAAATATCTCCTGGCCTTTCTTATCTCGTGCTTCTCCTCACTTCTCTCATTCGCTGCTTTTTCTGATTAAAAGCTTTATTTTCATCAGATTTTTAATGAAATTATCAATTAGATTATTTGGATTGTTTCTATGATGATTAAATCGGTGTTACGACAGAAAATTTGTCTCAAAAATGAGTAACGGAACATCCTCTGGCCTGTCTTGTCTCCTGCTTCTTCTTGCTTTTCGTATACGGTGCTTTTTCTCATTAAAAGCTTCACTTTCATCGGAATCTATATATATAAAAATGAAACCCGTTTTCCTTGGTCATGGCATCACGCGTGAATGGCTGGACCGATTTTACTAATTCTTTTTGTGTTGTATTTGTTATTATTAGGAGAAGGTTATTAAGGTTATTAAGGTTATATTAAGAAAATCTCTCAGAAATATTATAAAAAAGACATTTAATTTTGCACATTTTAAAAAACGCGCGTAACGAATGTCAATGTCATTCACTGCCATAGACTATTTTGAAAGAGCATCGTTTGTTCGGAAACGTAGTTACTTAATTAAATTAACCTGTGAAATCACACCCATAACCCACGCGTGAATGGCTGAACCGATTTTACTAATTCTTTTTATGTTGTATTAGTTATTATTAGGAGAAGGTTCATTTTTATAATTTTTCAAATCTGCGTATATTTCGAACATCCTTTCATATTTTTTGAAAAAAATTGCATTTTTGAGAAGTTTTAACACTTTTCTATTTAAATTTAATCATATTTTTATCAAAAATCGATTTTTTTTTTAAATTAGCAACTTTTTCCATAACGTTCAAGGCCACTTTTAACAGAATATCTATTTTATGATATAATTCGCAAAAAATCGAAATTTTTAAGAAAATATCGATTAATTTCTGTTTATAATCGATTAATAAAGCTTATTTATCGATTTTTAATCGAAAATAATGAAGGATGTTTGAAATATTAACAGATTTTCAAATTTTGACATCTGTCATGCTCACTGAGAAAAAGAAGAAAAATTGTCAAATATTCAATAAAATTGCAATTTTTGATTAAAATGTTGATTAATTTGTGTTTAAAATCGATTAATTAAGCTTATTTATCGATTTTTAATCAAAAATAATGAAGGATGTTTGAAATATTAAAGGATTTTTAATTTTTGACATCTGTCATGCTCACTAAGATAAAGAAGAAGAAGAATTGTCAGATATTCAATAAAATCGCAATTTTTTAAGAAAAATATCGATTAATTTGTGTTTATAATCCATTAATTAAGCGTATTTATCGATATTTGATCGAAAATAATAAAGGATGTTTGAAATATTAACAGATTTTTAATTTTTGACATTGGTCATGCTCACTAAAAAAAAAGAAGAAGAATTGTTAGATATTTAATGAAATCGCAAGTTTTAATGAAAATATCGATTAATTTGTGTTTATAATCGATTAATAAAACGTATTTGTCGATTTTTAATCGAAAATAATGAAGGATGTTTGAAATATAAACGGATTTTTAATTTTTGACAGATCTATCTCTCATTTGTATAATTTTTGAAATCTGCGAACATTTTGAACATCCTTTGATATTTTTTGAAAAAAATTGGATTTTTGATAAATTTTAACAGTTTTCTATTCAAATTTGATCATATTTTTATCAAAAATATTTTTTTAAAAAATTAGCAACTTTTTCTATAACGTTCAAGGCCACTTTTGACAGAATATCGATTTTATGATACATTTTGCAAAAAATTCGAAATATTTATGAAAATATCGATTAATTTGTGTTTATAATCGATTAGTTTAGCTTATTTATCGATTTTTAATCGGAAATAATAAAGGATGTTTGAAATATAAGCGGATTTTTAATTTTTGACAGATCGAACTCTCATTTGTATGATTTTTGAAATCTGCGTATATTTCGAACATGATATTTTTTGAAACAAATTGCATTTTTGACAAATTTTAACAGTTTTCGATTCAAATTTAATCATATTTTTATCAAAATCAATTTTTTTTTTAAATAATTAGCAACTTTTTTTGTAACGTTCAAATTTTAACATTTTGACAGTTCGACAGTTTGACATTTTAACATTTCGGCATTTTGACATTTTGATATTTTGACATTTATACATTTTGAAATTTCGACATTTTGACATTTCAAATAGAATATGAAAATAGAAAAAATGACAAAACCGGAAAAATTAGAAAATACAAAGAAAAGAAAGTAAAAACTTAGATATAGACAACAAAACATGATAAAATCGATAAAAAAAACAGAGAAATTAATGTAGAAAAAATGTAAAAATTGTAAAAAAGGGAAATGAGAAAAAAATTATTTATTGTTAGGCGGTACGAAGTTCGCCGGGCCAGCTAGTTCCAAATAAAAGGAACAATAAGATCATTTGTATTGTTTCTGTGATGATTAAAGCGATTTTTTTCATGTTTTCGTTGTTGCGACAAAAAGTTGGTCACAAAAAAGGGTAACGGAACATATTCTGGCCTTCTTTGCTTCTCGTTCTTTCTGATTAAAAGCTTCTCTTTTTTTGGAGTCGCTATATACGAATATCATTATGGCGATGGTCTCCGAGACACCTGGTGCTTAGGATGGACCTTATCTCCAAGCATTTTATGCAGATTTGATAAAAAATAAGTGTGCACTCGGTATTAGGTGGTTTTTGGGGTCGCTGAACACGAATATCATGATGCCGAAACTCTCCGAGGTACTTGGTGGATGGTATTTACCTCTTCTGCTGGAGTTTTATGCAAACTCAATACAAAACCTGTGCACGCATGGTACTCCGGGGGTTTTTGGGGTCGCTGAACACGAATATGATGGTTTCAAAAGGCCCCGAGGAACCTGGTGCTAAGTACAGACCACGTCTGCAGGAATTTTATGGAAATTCGATACAAAATGAGTGTGAACTTGCCTAGAGTTTTTTTGGGGTGTTTATATTCAGCGAACTCAGTTTTTTAACATTTCTGATAACTTTGATATTTGACAGATTGACATTTTTGATTTCTTTAACATTTGAGATTCTGACATTGAACATTTCCAAAATTTGACATTCCTGATTGTTAATATTTGACATTGTTAACACTTCTCAGTTCAAATATGACATTTTTAATATTTGACAGTTGAATTTTGATATTTGTGATATTTGACAGTTAAAATTTGACATTGTTAACATTTGTCAGTTAAAATTTGACATTTTGAACATTTGTCAGTTGAAATTTGACATTTTAAACATTTGACAGTTTTAAATTTATCAAAGTTATCCTATTTTCACAGATAATATGTCGAAACTATCATTTTGAAAGATAATATGTCAAAACTGTCTAAATTTGACAGATAATATGTCAATAGTGTCCAAATTTGGCTGCTAATATGTCAAAATGGTTTAAATTTGTCTGTTAATGTGTCAATATTGTCTTAATTTAATAGCTAATATAATAAATTTATTAAATTTATGTTATTTTGATAGTTTATATGTCAAAACTTTTACTTTGACAGATAATATGTTAGACATGTCTAAATTTGACAGGTTATGTGATAAATTTACTACATTTTTGCATTTTAACAGCTAATATGTCAAAACTGTCATTTTGACAGATATTATGTCACAAGTATCTAAATTTAAGAGCTAATATAACAAAACTTCTCTTCCATCGGAATTCACAAATCTCTTTTTTTTTATAATATTTATTAATATTTTAGGATGTTTTAAAGACTTATAGTGGCACTTTATTGGTAACATTAGGTGCTAGATTGATAAATGATGAAGAACCAGAATGTAGAAAGAAAATAGCAGAATGTTTATCATCAATGTTAAAAAAATTAAATAAAACAGAAAGAGATCCACATTTTGACATTGTTTTAACATGGTTAAAGGATAAAAATGTAAGTTTCTTTTTTTTTAATACTAACAAAATCATCCGCCATTTTGACTCCGCTGTTAAACGTCAATCTTGTCAATTATGTTAGTAAAATGACAAAATGGCGTCACTATATTGATAAAACATTAAAATAACTATTACGTCAATTCAGTTACAGCTGAGTCAAAATGGCGAATCGCAATAACAATATTAACCATCTTGATTCCGCTGTCTAAATACGTCAATTCAGTGGCAGTTGAGTCAAAATGGCGGATAATTACAAACTCAGCCATCTTGATTCCACTATTAAACATCATTATTGTCAATTATGTCACTAAATTGAACACTTTTGAAAAAAATATATCCGAATTCAATCAGTCAAAATGGTGGATAATAATAACAACATCAGCTATTTTAATTTTACTGCTAAACGTCAGTATTGTCAATTATGTCATTAAATTGATAAAACATTAGCAAAAAAAGGATTACGTCAATTCAGTTACAGCAGAGTGAAAATGGCGAATCACAATAACAATATTAGCCATCTTGATTCCGCTGTCAAAATACGTCAATTCAGTGACAGTTGGGTCAAAATGGCGAATAATAACAAACTCAGCCATCTTGATTCCACTATTAAACGTCAGTATTGTCAATTATATCAATAAATTGAACACATTTGAAAAAAAAACATATTACCCCAAATCGGTGACACCTGAGTCAAAATGGCGGATAACAATAACATCATCGGCTATCTTGATCATTTTAGGGTAGTTGAAACTATAGTTTACTTACTCTACGATTTGTTAATTTTACTGTCAAACGTTAGTATTGTCAATTATGTCATTAAATAGCTAAAACATTAGAAAAAATGTATTACGTCAATTTCAGTTACAACAGAGTCGGCAATAACAAAATCAGCCATCTTGATTCCACTTTTAAACGTCAGTATTGACAATAAATTATTTAAAAATGAAACAAATGAGACAGCTGACGCTGAAGAATGTTATTTATTTGACATATGTCAAAAAACCTTTATCTCACAATTTTTAATTAATTTTGTTTCCATTAAAAGTAAAAGGTGGCTGAATGAATTGAATTTGATTTTATTTAGTGTTAAGTTACATTATATTGTAGGACACACTGACCATTTTAGGGTAGTTGAAACTTACTCTACAATTTGTTAATTTTACTGTCAAACGTCAGTATTGCCAATTATGTCATTAAATTGCTAAAACATTAGAAAAAAAGTATTACGCCAAATAAATGACAAGTGACGCTGTAGAATGTCATTTATTTGACATATGTCAAAAAATCTATATTTCACAATTTTTAATTATAAATAAATAGTTTGTTTACTGACAAGATTGACAGTTTATGGTTTGACATTTTAGTGTGAAAAGTAACAAGATTGACATTTGACGTTATATTGACAGTTTAGTCTCAAAAATAGTAAATATTTTGTTATCTGACAAGATTGACATTTAAAAGTTTGACATTTTCGTGTGAAACATTACAAGATTGATATTTGACGTTACATTGATAGTTTAATGACAGTTTACTGTCAAAAATAGTGAGTAATTTGTTTACTGATAAGATTAACAGTTGATAGTTTGACATTTTAGTGTGAAAAATGACAAGATTGACATTTGACGTTATATTGTTAGATTAATGACAGTTTACTGTCAAAAATAGTGAATAATTTGTTTACTGACAAGATTGACAGGTTAAAGTTTGACATTTTAGTGTGAAAAGTGACAAGATTGATATTTGACGTTCCATTGATAGTTTAATGACAGTTTACTGTCAAAAATAGTGAGTAATTTGTTTACTGATAAGATTAACAGTTGATAGTTTGACATTTTAGTGTGAAAAATGACAATATTGACATTTGACGTTATATTGTTAGATTAATGACAGTTTACTGTCAAAAATAGTGAATAATTTGTTTACTGACAAGATTGAGAGGTTAAAGTTTGACATTTTAGTGTAAAAAGTGACAAGATTGATATTTGACGTTACATTAATAGTTTAATGACAGTTTACCGTCAAAAATAATGAGTAATTTGTTTACTGATAAGATTAACAGTTGATAGTTTGACATTTTAGTGTGAAAAATGACAAGATTGACATTTGAGGTTATATTGTTAAATTAATGACAGTTTACTGGCAAAAATAGTGAATAATTTGTTTACTGACAAGATTGACAGGTTAAAGTTTGACAGTTTAGTGTGAAAAGTGACAAGATTGATATTTGACGTTACATTAATAGTTTAATGACAGTTTACTGTCAAAAATAGTGAGTAATTTGTTTACTGATAAGATTAACAGTTGTTAGTTTGGCATTTTAGTGTGAAAAATGACAAGATTGACATTTGACGTTATATTGTTAGATTAATGACAGTTTACTGTCAAAAATAGTGAATAATTTGTTTACTGACAAGATTGACAGGTTAAAGTTTGACATTTTAGTGTGAAAAGTGACAAGATTGATATTTGACGTTCCATTGATAGTTTAATGACAGTTTACTGTCAAAAATAGTGAGTAATTTGTTTACTGATAAGATTAACAGTTGATAGTTTGACATTTTAGTGTGAAAAATGACAATATTGACATTTGACGTTATATTGTTAGATTAATGACAGTTTACTGTCAAAAATAGTGAATAATTTGTTTACTGACAAGATTGAGAGGTTAAAGTTTGACATTTTAGTGTAAAAAGTGACAAGATTGATATTTGACGTTACATTAATAGTTTAATGACAGTTTACCGTCAAAAATAATGAGTAATTTGTTTACTGATAAGATTAACAGTTGATAGTTTGACATTTTAGTGTGAAAAATGACAAGATTGACATTTGAGGTTATATTGTTAAATTAATGACAGTTTACTGGCAAAAATAGTGAATAATTTGTTTACTGACAAGATTGACAGGTTAAAGTTTGACAGTTTAGTGTGAAAAGTGACAAGATTGATATTTGACGTTACATTAATAGTTTAATGACAGTTTACTGTCAAAAATAGTGAGTAATTTGTTTACTGATAAGATTAACAGTTGTTAGTTTGGCATTTTAGTGTGAAAAATGACAAGATTGACATTTGACGTTATATTGTTAGATTAATGACAGTTTACTGTCAAAAATAGTGAATAATTTGTTTACTGACAAGATTGACAGGTTAAAGTTTGACATTTTAGTGTGAAAAGTGACAAGATTGATATTTGACGTTACATTGATAGTTTAATGACAGTTTACTGTCAAAAATAATGAGTAATTTGTTTACTGATAAGATTAACAGTTGTTAGTTTGACATTATAGTGTGAAAAATGACAAGATTGACATTTGACGTTATATTGTTAGATTAATGACATTTTACTGTCAAAAATAGTGAATAATTTGTTTAGTGACAAGATTGACAGGTTAAAGTTTGACATTTTAGTGTGAAAAGTGACAAGATTGATATTTGACGTTACATTGATAGTTTAATGACAGTTTACTGTCAAAAATCGTGAGTAATTTGTTTACTGATAAGATTAACAGTTGATAGTTTGACATTTTAGTGTGAAAAATGACAAGATTGACATTTGACGTTATATTGTTAGATTAATGACAGTTTACTGTCAAAAATAGTGAATAATTTGTTTACTGACAAGATTGACAGGTTAAAGTTTGACATTTTAGTGTGAAAAGTGACAAGATTGATATTTGACGTTACATTAATAGTTTAATGACAGTTTACTGTCAAAAATAGTGAGTAATTTGTTTACTGATAAGATTAACAGTTGATAGTTTGACATTTTAGTGTGAAAAATGACAAGATTGACATTTGACGTTATATTGTTAGATTAATGACAGTTTACTGTCAAAAATAGTAAATAATTTGTTTACTGACAAGATTGACAGGTTAAAGTTTGACATTTTAGTGTGAAAAGTGACAAGATTGATATTTGACGTTCCATTGATAGTTTAATGACAGTTTACTGTCAAAAATAGTGAGTAATTTGTTTACTGATAAGATTAACAGTTGATAGTTTGACATTTTAGTGTGAAAAATGACAAGATTGACATTTGACGTTATATTGTTAGATTAATGACAGTTTACTGTCAAAAATAGTGAATAATTTGTTTACTGACAAGATTGAGAGGTTAAAGTTTGACATTTTAGTGTAAAAAGTGACAAGATTGATATTTGACGTTACATTAATAGTTTAATGACAGTTTACTGTCAAAAATAATGAGTAATTTGTTTACTGATAAGATTAACAGTTGATAGTTTGACATTTTAGTGTGAAAAATGACAAGATTTACATTTGACGTTATATTGTTAAATTAATGACAGTTTACTGGCAAAAATAGTGAATAATTTGTTTACTGACAAGATTGACAGGTTAAAGTTTGACAGTTTAGTGTGAAAAGTGACAAGATTGATATTTGACGTTACATTAATAGTTTAATGACAGTTTACTGTCAAAAGTAGTGAGTAATTTGTTTACTGATAAGATTAACCGTTGTTAGTTTGGCATTTTAGTGTGAAAAATGACAAGATTGACATTTGACGTTATATTGTTAGATTAATGACAGTTTACTGTCAAAAATAGTGAATAATTTGTTTACTGACAAGATTGACAGGTTAAAGTTTGACATTTTAGTGTGAAAAGTGACAAGATTGATATTTGACGTTACATTGATAGTTTAATGACAGTTTACTGTCAAAAATAATGAGTAATTTGTTTACTGATAAGATTAACAGTTGTTAGTTTGACATTTTAGTGTGAAAAATGACAAGATTGACATTTGACGTTATATTGTTAGATTAATGACATTTTACTGTCAAAAATAGTGAATAATTTGTTTAGTGACAAGATTGACAGGTTAAAGTTTGACATTTTAGTGTGAAAAGTGACAAGATTGATATTTGACGTTACATTGATAGTTTAATGACAGTTTACTGTCAAAAATCGTGAGTAATTTGTTTACTGATAAGATTAACAGTTGATAGTTTGACATTTTAGTGTGAAAAATGACAAGATTGACATTTGACGTTATATTGTTAGATTAATGACAGTTTACTGTCAAAAATAGTGAATAATTTGTTTACTGACAAGATTGACAGGTTAAAGTTTGACAGTTTAGTGTGAAAAGTGACAAGATTGATATTTGACGTTACATTAATAGTTTAATGACAGTTTACTGTCAAAAGTAGTGAGTAATTTGTTTACTGATAAGATTAACAGTTGTTAGTTTGACATTTTAGTGTGAAAAATGACAAGATTGACATTTGACGTTATATTGTTAGATTAATGACAGTTTACTGTCAAAAATAGTGAATAATTTGTTTACTGACAAGATTGACAGGTTAAAGTTTGACATTTTAGTGTGAAAAGTGACAAGATTGATATTTGACGTTCCATTGATAGTTTAATGACAGTTTACTGTCAAAAATAGTGAGTAATTTGTTTACTGATAAGATTAACAGTTGATAGTTTGACATTTTAGTGTGAAAAATGACAAGATTGACATTTGACGTTATATTGTTAGATTAATGACAGTTTACTGTCAAAAATAGTGAATAATTTGTTTACTGACAAGATTGAGAGGTTAAAGTTTGACATTTTAGTGTAAAAAGTGACAAGATTGATATTTGACGTTACATTAATAGTTTAATGACAGTTTACTGTCAAAAGTAGTGAGTAATTTGTTTACTGATAAGATTAACCGTTGTTAGTTTGGCATTTTAGTGTGAAAAATGACAAGATTGACATTTGACGTTATATTGTTAGATTAATGACAGTTTACTGTCAAAAATAGTGAATAATTTGTTTACTGACAAGATTGACAGGTTAAAGTTTGACAGTTTAGTGTGAAAAGTGACAAGATTGATATTTGACGTTACATTGATAGTTTAATGACAGTTTACTGTCAAAAATAATGAGTAATTTGTTTACTGATAAGATTAACAGTTGATAGTTTGACATTTTAGTGTGAAAAATGACAAGATTGACATTTGACGTTATATTGTTAAATTAATGACAGTTTACTGTCAAAAATAGTGAATAATTTGTTTACTGACAAGATTGACAGGTTAAAGTTTGACATTTTAGTGTGAAAAGTGACAAGATTGATATTTGACGTTACATTGATAGTTTAATGACAGTTTACTGTCAAAAATAATGAGTAATTTGTTTACTGATAAGATTAACAGTTGTTAGTTTGACATTTTAGTGTGAAAAATGACAAGATTGACATTTGACGTTATATTGTTAGATTAATGACATTTTACTGTCAAAAATAGTGAATAATTTGTTTACTGACAAGATTGACAGGTTAAAGTTTGACAGTTTAGTGTGAAAAGTGACAAGATTGATATTTGACGTTACATTGATAGTTTAATGACAGTTTACTGTCAAAAATAATGAGTAATTTGTTTACTGATAAGATTAACAGTTGATAGTTTGACATTTTAGTGTGAAAAATGACAAGATTGACATTTGACGTTATATTGTTAAATTAATGACAGTTTACTGTCAAAAATAGTGAATAATTTGTTTACTGACAAGATTGACAGGTTAAAGTTTGACATTTTAGTGTGAAAAGTGACAAGATTGATATTTGACGTTACATTGATAGTTTAATGACAGTTTACTGTCAAAAATAATGAGTAATTTGTTTACTGATAAGATTAACAGTTGTTAGTTTGACATTTTAGTGTGAAAAATGACAAGATTGACATTTGACGTTATATTGTTAGATTAATGACATTTTACTGTCAAAAATAGTGAATAATTTGTTTACTGACAAGATTGACAGGTTAAAGTTTGACATTTTAGTGTGAAAAGTGACAAGATTGATATTTGACGTTACATTGATAGTTTAATGACAGTTTACTGTCAAAAATAGTGAGTAATTTGTTTACTGATAAGATTAACAGTTGTTAGTTTGACATTTTAGTGTGAAAAATGACAAGATTGACATTTGACGTTATATTGTTAGATTAATGACAGTTTACTGTCAAAAATAGTGAATAATTTGTTTACTGACAAGATTGACAGGTTAAAGTTTGACATTTTAGTGTGAAAAGTGACAAGATTGATATTTGACGTTCCATTGATAGTTTAATGACAGTTTACTGTCAAAAATAGTGAGTAATTTGTTTACTGATAAGATTAACAGTTGATAGTTTGACATTTTAGTGTGAAAAATGACAAGATTGACATTTGACGTTATATTGTTAGATTAATGACAGTTTACTGTCAAAAATAGTAAATAATTTGTTTACTGACAAGATTGACAGGTTAAAGTTTGACATTTTAGTGTGAAAAGTGACAAGATTGATATTTGATATTGTTAGTTTAATAACAGATTAGTGTCAAAAATAGTAAATAGTTTATTTACCGACAAGATTGACATTTTAATGTAAAAAGTAACTAGATTGACATTTGACAGATTTGATATTTGACCCCAAAATTTCACATTGACATACGTTTATATCTCTTTTTGACATTTGACAGTAAAAATGACACACTGACCATTTTAGGGTAGTTGAAACTATAGTTATTATGTTATTATCGTGTAAATATTGAACAAAGACTATTTTTCTTATAGAAAAATCATCGAAGATTAGCTGCCCAAATATGTGGCATTTTCGTAACCGAAGAAAAATCCTCATTCGAAACTAGATTACCATTACTTACTCCTTTATTATTAAAATTGTTCGGTATCGATAATTCACCAGGAAAACTGGTACGATTAAAAAAAGACGATGATATGAATAATAATGAAGAACAAGAAAAAATAACAGATCATCATTTATTCCAATCGTTACAATTACTGATAAAACTTTGTGTGCATTGTCCGTCATTTTTAAAACTTAAAGAAATTATCGAAAATTTAGCTTTTCGTGCACAATCTTTATTGGCTTATCCTCATGATTGGGTACGGTTAGCTGCAGCTCAATTTTTAGGTTACGTATTAGCTTCGTTAGATATTAATCATTTAACGAAGCTGATTTTATCGGATCAATCTGATGAAAATGGTGGATATCTTCATAATGATCCTGTTAATTCTATAAAATCATTAACTTTGGATTTATGTGATCAATTACAACCCAAAAATACAAACAGTAATCTTGCTGAACAGGTATGTATTTATTCTTAATTATTTTTTATAGCGACCGAAAAATCGTCACCAAAAAATGAGTTACAGAACTTCGCCGGGGCTCTTTGTGTCTTATTTTTCTCACTTTAGAGTCATCAAACGTTTCCCCTATGCCATTTTTTACAGCGACCGAAAAATCGTCACAAAAAATGAGTTACGGAACTTCCTCGAGGCTCATTGTGTCATTTTTTGCAGCGACCGAAAAATCGTCACAAAAAATGAGTTACGGAACTTCCTCGAGGCTCTTTGTGTCATTTTTTGCAGCGACTGAAAAATCGTCACAAAAAATGAGTTATGGAACTTCCTCGGGGCTCTTTGTGTCTTATTTTTCTCACTTTAAAGTCATCAAACGCTTCCCCTATGCCATTTTTTACAGCGACCGAAAAATCGTCACAAAAAATGAGTTACGGAACTTCCTCGAGGCTCTTTGTGTCATTTTTTACAGCGACCGAAAAATCGTCACAAAAAATGAGTTACGGAACTTCCTCGAGGCTCTTTGTGTCATTTTTTACAGCGACCGAAAAATCGTCACAAAAAATGAGTTACGGAACTTCCTCGGGGCTCTTTGTGTCTTATTTTTCTCACTTTAGAGTCATCAAACGCTTCCCCTATGCCATTTTTTACAGCGACCGAAAAATCGTCACAAAAAATGAGTTACGGAACTTCCTCGAGGCTCTTTGTGTCATTTTTTGCAGCGACCGAAAAATCGTCACAAAAAATGAGTTATGGAACTTCCTCGGGGCTCTTTGTGTCTTATTTTTCTCACTTTAGAGTCATCAAACGCTTCCCCTATGCCATTTTTTACAGCGACCGAAAAATCGTCACAAAAAATGAGTTACAGAACTTCCTCGAGGCTCTTTGTGTCTTATTTTTCTCACTTTAGAGTCATCAAACGCTTCCCCTGTGCCATTTTTTACAGCGACCGAACAATCGTCACAATAAATGAGTTGCGGAACTTCCTCGAGGCTCTTTGTGTCTTATTTTTCCCACTTTAAAGTCATCAAACTCTTCACCTGTGCCATTTTTTACAGCTACCGAAAAATCGTCACAAAAAATGAGTTACGGAACTTCCTCGGAGCTCTTTGTGTCTTATTTTTCTCACTTTAGAGTCATCAAACGCTTCCCCTATGCCATTTTTTACAGCGACCGAAAAATCGTCACAAAAAATGAGTTACGGAACTTCCTCGAGGCTCTTTGTGTCTTATTTTTCTTACTTTGGAGTCATCAAACACTTCCCCTGTGCCATTATTTACAGCTACCGAAAAATCGTCACAAAAAATGAGTTACGGAACTTCCTCAAAGCTCTTTGTGTTCTTATTTTTCTTACTTTAGAGTCATTAAACGCTTCTCCTGTGCAATTTTTTACAGCGACCGAAAAATCGTCACAAAAAAAGAGTTACAGAACTTCCTCGAGGCTCTTTGTGTCTTATTTTTCTCACTTTAAAGTCATCAAACGCTTTACCTGTGCCATTTTTACAGCGACCGAAATATCGTCACAAAAAATGAGTTACGGAACTTCCTCGAGGCTCTTTGTGTCTTATTTTTCTCATTTTAAAGTCATCGAACGCTTCCCCTGTGCCATTTTTTACAGCGACCGAAAAATTGTCACAAAAAATGAGTTACGGAACTTCCTCGAGGCTCTTTGTGTCTTATTTTTCTCACTTTAAAGTCATCAAACGCTTCCCCTGAGTCATTTTTTACAGCGACCGAAAAATCGTCACAAAAAATAAGTTACTGAACTTCCTCGAGGGTCTTTGTGTCTTATTTTTCTCAATTTAAAGTCATCAAACGCTTCCCCTGTGCCATTTTTTTTACAGCGACCGAAAAATCGTCACAAAAAATGAGTTACGGAGCTTCCTCGATGCTCTTTGTGTCTTATTTTTCTCACTTTAGAGTCATCAAACGCTTCCCCTTTGCCATTTTTTACTGCGACCGAAAAATCGTCACAATAAATGAGTTGCGGAACTTCCTCGAGGCTCTTTGTGTCTTATTTTTCTCACTTTAAAGTCATCAAACTCTTCACCTGTGCCATTTTTTACAGCGACCGAAAAATCGTCACAAAAAATGAGTTACAGAACTTCCTCGAGGCTCTTTGTGTCTTATTTTTCTCACTTTAGAGTCATCAAACGCTTCCCCTGTGCCATTTTTTACAGCGACCGAACAATCGTCACAATAAATGAGTTGCGGAACTTCCTCGAGGCTCTTTGTGTCTTATTTTTCCCACTTTAAAGTCATCAAACTCTTCACCTGTGCCATTTTTTACAGCTACCGAAAAATCGTCACAAAAAATGAGTTACGGAACTTCCTCGGAGCTCTTTGTGTCTTATTTTTCTCACTTTAGAGTCATCAAACGCTTCCCCTATGCCATTTTTTACAGCGACCGAAAAATCGTCACAAAAAATGAGTTACGGAACTTCCTCGAGGCTCATTGTGTCATTTTTTGCAGCGACCGAAAAATCGTCACAAAAAATGAGTTACGGAACTTCCTCGGGGCTCTTTGTGTCTTATTTTTCTCACTTTAGAGTCATCAAACGCTTCCCCTATGCCATTTTTTACAGCGACCGAAAAATCGTCACAAAAAATGAGTTACGGAACTTCCTCGAGGCTCTTTGTGTCTTATTTTTCTTACTTTGGAGTCATCAAACACTTCCCCTGTGCCATTATTTACAGCTACCGAAAAATCGTCACAAAAAATGAGTTACGGAACTTCCTCAAAGCTCTTTGTGTTCTTATTTTTCTTACTTTAGAGTCATTAAACGCTTCTCCTGTGCAATTTTTTACAGCGACCGAAAAATCGTCACAAAAAAAGAGTTACAGAACTTCCTCGAGGCTCTTTGTGTCTTATTTTTCTCACTTTAAAGTCATCAAACGCTTTACCTGTGCCATTTTTACAGCGACCGAAATATCGTCACAAAAAATGAGTTACGGAACTTCCTCGAGGCTCTTTGTGTCTTATTTTTCTCATTTTAAAGTCATCAAACTCTTCACCTGTGCCATTTTTTACAGCTACCGAAAAATCGTCACAAAAAATGAGTTACGGAACTTCCTCGAGGCTCTTTGTGTCTTATTTTTCTCACTTTAAAGTCATCAAACGCTTCCCCTGAGTCATTTTTTACAGCGACCGAAAAATCGTCACAAAAAATAAGTTACTGAACTTCCTCGAGGGTCTTTGTGTCTTATTTTTCTCAATTTAAAGTCATCAAACGCTTCCCCTGTGCCATTTTTTTTACAGCGACCGAAAAATCGTCACAAAAAATGAGTTACAGAACTTCCTCGAGGCTCTTTGTGTCTTATTTTTCTCACTTTAGAGTCATCAAACGTTCCCCTGTGCCATTTTTTACAGCGACCGAAAAATCGTCACATAAATGAGTTACAGAACTTCCTCGAGGCTCTTTGTGTCTTATTTTTCTCACTTTAAAGTCATCAAACGCTTTACCTGTGCCATTTTTACAGCGACCGAAATATCGTCACAAAAAATGAGTTACGGAACTTCCTCGAGGCTCTTTGTGTCTTATTTTTCTCATTTTAAAGTCATCGAACGCTTCCCCTGTGCCATTTTTTACAGCGACCGAAAAATCGTCACAAAAAATGAGTTACGGAACTTCCTCGAGGCTCTTTGTGTCTTATTTTTCTCACTTTAAAGTCATCAAACGCTTCACCTGTGCCATTTTTTACAGCGACCGAAAAATCGTCTCAAAAAATGAGTTACGGAACTTCCTCGATGGTCTTTGTGTCTTATTTTTCTCACTTTAGAGTCATCAAACGCTTCCCCTGTGCCATTTTTTACACCGACCAAAAAATCGTCACAAAAAATGAGTTACGGAACTTCCTCGAGGCTCTCTGTGTCTTATTTTTCTCACTTTAGAGTCATCAAACGCTTCCCCTGTGCCATTTTTTACAGCGACCGAAAAATCGTCACAAAAAATGAGTTACGAAACTTCCTCGAGGCTCTTTGTGTCTTATTTTTCTCACTTTAAAGTCATCAAACGCTTCCCCTGTGCCATTTTTTACAGCGACCGAAAAATCGTCACAAAAAATGAGTTACGGAGCTTCCTCGAGGCTCTTTGTGTTATTTTTTGCAGCGACCGAAAAATTGTCACAAAAAATGAGTTACGGAACTTCCTCGAGGCTCTTTGTGTCTTATTTTTCTCACTTTAAAGTCATCAAACGCTTCCTCTGTGTCATTTTTTACAGCGACCGAAAAATCGTCACAAAAAATGAGTTACGGAACTTCCTCGAGGCTCTTTGTGTCTGATTTTTCTCACTTTAGAGTCATGAAACGCTTGCCCTGTGCCATTTTTTACAGCGACCGAAAAATCATCACAAAAATGAGTTACGGAACTTCCTCGAGGCTCTTTGTGTCTTATTTTTCTCACTTTAAAGTCATCAAACGCTTCACCTGTGTCATTTTTTACAGCGATTGAAAAATCGTCACAAAAAATGAGTCACGGAACTTCCTCGAGGCTCTTTGTGTCTTATTTTCTCACTTAAGAGTCATAACTATCTTTTTAGGTGGTAAAAAATTTAGTATTCATAGCCAAACTATTACAAACAGTTCCTCCAGCCGAAAATAAACCGAATCTTTTATGGCTAACGAAACGTATGCGTAAAATAGTAAACCAAGAAATTGTCGAAAATTCATCGAGTACAATATTGCGAACCGAAGTGTTTAAATGGATCGCCGGAATTTGTACCGCATTAGAATTGGATAATATTCTACCAATAATTTACCATCTAATTGGTCCTCTGGTGCGCGAATTATCATCAACCGAAGAAAAAAATGCTCCTTTACGACAATTAGCGAAAGAAGTGTCGAATTTATTAAAAGCGAAAGTCGGATTGGATATTTACACCGAAACTCTATCAAAACAACAACAAAAATTGTCGGTTAAAAAGGCGGAACGAAAAAGATCTAGAACGCAGTTAGGAGTAACTGATCCGGAAGCTTTTGCTAAAAGGAAAATTCGAAGGAACGAGAAAAAGAAAATTGCTAAAAAACGGAAAATTGAGTCATTAAAAGGAGTTAAAAGAGTGTTTAAGAAACGAAAGACTGTTGATTTGGATAGTTCAGAAATTTTTTAAAAATAAATTTTAAAAAAGTTTTTTTTTGTATTATTTCCAATTTTCAGATTACCCATTTATATTTAGTTAATTTTCAACAGGTTTGTTAGATTTACAGCTCCAGAAACTTCTCCTGTCTCTCTTTAAAGTAAGTACAGTATATTTATATCTTATTTTTTTACAGCGACAGAAAAATCGTCACAAAAATGAGTAACAGAACTTCCTTTGGCAACTCCATCTATCTTTGCTCCCACTTTAGAGTCAACAAACGCTTCTCCGGTCTCTCTTTAAAGAAAATTTACTAAATTTTCAATTATTTTTCACAGCGATAGATAAATCGTCACAAAAATGAGTAACGGTACTTCCTCTGGGCTCTTTGTCTCTCATTTTTCTCACTTTAGTGGCATCAAACGCTCCTCCGGTCTCTCTTTAGAGTAATTACAAAAATTTATAGCTTATTTTTTTACAGCGACAGAAAAATCGTCACAAAAATGGGTAACGGAACTTCCTTTGGCAACTCTATCTATCTCTGCTCCCACTTTAGAGTCATCAAAAGTTCCTCCTTTAAATAAAATTTACTAAATTTCTAACTTTTCGATTATTTTTCACAGCGATAGATAAATCGTCACAAAAATGAGTAACGGTACTTCCTTTGGCATCTCTATCTATCTTTGCTCCCACTTTAGAGTCATCAAACGATCCTCCGGTCTCTCTTTAAATAAAATTTACTAAATTTCTAAATTTTCAATTATTTTTCACAGCGATAGATAAATCGTCACAAAAATGAGTAACGGAACTTCCTTTGGCAACTCTATCTATCTCTGCTCCCACTTTAGAGTCATCAAATGTTCCTCCGGTCTCTCTTTAAATAAAATTTACTAAATTTCTAACTTTTCGATTATTTTTCACAGCGATAGATAAATCGTCACAAAAATGAGTAACGGAACTTCCTTTGGCAACTCCATCTATCTTTGCTCCCACTTTAGAGTCATCAAACGATCCTCTGGTCTCTCTTTAAATAAAATTTACTAAATTTCTAAATTTTCAATTATTTTTCACAGCGACAGAAAACTCGTCACAAAAATGAGTAACGGAACTTCCTTTGGCATCTCTTTCTATCTTTGCTCCCATTTTAGAGTCATCAAACGCTCCTCCGGTCTCTCTTTAAGTAAAATTTACCAAATTTCTAAATTTTCAATTATTTTTCACAGCGACAGAAAAATCGTCACAAAAATGAGTAACGGAACTTCCTTTGGCATCTCTGTCTATCTTTGTTCCCACTTTAGAGTCATCAAACGCTCCTCCGGTCTCCCTTTAAATAAAAATTACTAAATTTCTAAATTTTCAATTATTTTACACAGCGACAGAAAAATCGTCACAAAAATGAGTAACGGAACTTCCTTTGGCATCTCAGTCTATCTTTGCTCCCACTTTAGAGTCATCAGACGCTCCTCCGGTCTCTCTTTAAATAAAATTTCTAAATTTTTAATTATTTTTTACAGCGATAGATAAATCGTCACAAAAATGAGTAACGGAACTTCCTTTGGCATCTCTGTCTATCTTTGTTCCCACTTTAGAGTCATCAAACGCTCCTCCGGTCTCCCTTTAAATAAAAATTACTAAATTTCTAAATTTTCAATTATTTTTCAAAGCGATAGATAAATCGTCACAAAAATGAGTAACGGTACTTCCTCTGGGCTCTTTGTCTCTCATTTTTCTGACTTTAGTGTCATCAAACACTCCTCCGGTCTCTCTTTAAAGTAAGTACACCAAATTTATAGCTTATTTTTTTACAGCGACAGAAAAAACGTCACAAAAATGAGTAACGGAACTTCCTTTGGCAACTCCATCTATCTTTGCTCGCACCTTAGAGTCATCAAACGTTCCTCCGGACTCTCTTTAAATAAAATTTACTAAATTTCTAAATTTTCAATTATTTTTCAAAGCGATAGATAAATCGTCACAAAAATGAGTAACGGTACTTCCTCTGGGCTCTTTGTCTCTCATTTTTCTGACTTTAGTGTCATCAAACACTCCTCCGGTCTCTCTTTAAAGTAAGTACACCAAATTTATAGCTTATTTTTTTACAGCGACAGAAAAAACGTCACAAAAATGAGTAACGGAACTTCCTTTGGCAACTCCATCTATCTTTGCTCGCACCTTAGAGTCATCAAACGTTCCTCCGGACTCTCCTTAAATAAAATTTACTAAATTTCTAAATTTTCAATTATTTTTCACAGCGATAGATAAATCGTCACAAAAATGAGTAACGGTACTTCCTCTGGGCTCTTTGTCTCTCATTTTTCTCACTTTAGTGTCATCAAACACTCCTCCGGTCTCTCTTTAAAGTAAGTACACCAAATTTATAGCTTATTTTTTTACAGCGACAGAAAAAACATCACAAAAATGAGTAACGGAACTTTGCTCGCACCTTAGAGTCATCAAACGTTCCTCCGGACTGACTCTCTTTAAATAAAATTTACCAAGTTTCTAAATTTTCAATTATTTTTCACAGCGATAGATAAATCGTCACAAAAATAAATAACGGTTCTTCCTCTGGGATCTGTCTCTCTCGTTTTTCTCACTTTAGAGTCATCAAACGTTCTTACTGTCTTTCCTTAAATCAAATATAATAAATTTGTAACTTTTCTAATTATTTTTTGTAGCGATAAAAAAATCGTCACAAAAATGAGTAACAGAGCTCTCTGTCTCTTATTTTTCTCATTTTAGAGTCATAAAACACTCTCCTGTCTCTCATTAGAGCATGCATAGTAAATTTGTAACTTTTACAATTATTTTTTATTGCGACCAAAAAATCGCCACAAAAATGAGTAACGGAATTTCCTCTGACCTCTCTGTCTTACATTCCTCCCACATTTGAAAGTACTAAATTTTGTTTCCAGTTTTAAATTTTTATTTTTTATAAAAATATACATATATATTTACATTTTAATATACTTATTATTATACTTATATTTACTTAACTATAGGAAATTCAATATCAATATTTTTCAAATTTTCATTAATCCATTGGTCAGCTTGTTGATTTAATTCGTTATCAAAATATGATCTCCATCCTCCACTTTTTCCTTTTCTTACGAAATTTTCTTCACTACTAAGTATTATTCCCAATTCTTTGTGTTCTTCATTATTAACAGATTTATTATTTTTAAAATTATCAAATCTTAGATAATCTTTCAATGTAGTTAGTTCAGATTCTGTGTAAGATTTACCCAAAAATTTTGCTACTTTATTTATACCTGCATTCATATCCTACAAAAATAGATTTTATTAAAATAATACCTACAAAAAACAAGGTAAGGAGATTTTGCGACAGATAAATCGTCTCTGTCGCTCATTTCTCCCACTTAAGAGTCAGCGAACGTTCTTCACTCTCTCTTTGAATCAAGTATAGCTTTTTATTATTTTTTACAGAGACAGAAAAATCGTCACAAAAATGAGTAACGGAACTTCATCTAGCCTCTCTGTCTCTCATTGCTCCCACTTTGCAGGCAACAAACGCTCCTCCTCTCTCTCTCTCTCCTTGAGTAACTTATTTTTTATAACGACAAAAAAATCTGTGACAAAAATGAGTAATGGAAGTTCTTCTGGCCTCTCTATCTCTCATTTCTCCCACTTTAGAGTCAGGAAAGGCTTGTCCTATCTCACCTTGAATCAAGTATAGTAAATTTTCAGTTTTTCAATTATTTTTTACAACGACAAAAAACCCGTCACAAAAATTAGTAACGCAACTTCTTTTGGCCTCTCTCTCTCTCTCTCTCTCTCTCTCTCTCTCTCTCATTGCTCCCACTTAGGACTCAACAAACGCTCCTCCTGTCTCTCTTTAAATCAATTTATAGCTTTTTAATTATTTTTTACAGCGACAAAAAAATCGTCACAAAAATGAGTAACGGAGCTGTGGGTTTTCTATAAAAGAATATATTTTAAAAAAAATACAACTACCTTGTTCATATCTTCATAAAATAAAAAAAGCATATTATTTTCATGTCTTCGATTCCAGCCTTCTTTTATATGTTCCCAATATGGTGCCCATGCAACTAAAATAAACATTTTTTAACAATTTCTTTTATATTTTATATGGAGTTTTATACCTAATCCATTTTGAAAATAATTCCAAAACTGAGGAAAATCTCCAATATATCCTTGTGTTCTATAAGTTCTATTTAAATGATAATAAGATACTGCTACATCTTTGGGATTTCTTGCTACGTAAATTATCTGAAATACGAAAAAAACAACAGTTTTTAGGGAACGGTTACTTCCCATCTCTAATTATGCTTATTATTCGAACCTTTTATATAGAGAGTCGACGGATTGAAACGGTTTAGAGATGGAAGAAAATAAATTATTGAAACCTTTGATGTATAAAAAGAAACCTAATTATTTATGTACGTACGTAAGAAGTTATATTTGAGCGTAAAAATACCAAACATAAAGTTTAATTTCATGCCTAGACAGTAAAACGCCAATATTTCATTTCGTAAATTTGAAAACTGACAGTTTGTAATTATTACTTAAAGTGAATTTTGTCGAATAATTAAATAGATATTTTGTTTGTGTATTTATTTTTACCCATTGTTATTGCATTGATTTGGGAAATTCATAATTAAAATGCGAATTAAAGAATATGAACTCATACGTAAATAGTAAAAGGCCACCTCTTTTAGTTCGTTTAACAAGATTGACAGCACAGATTGTCAGTTTGAAATTATTAATTAAAGTGAATCGTTTTGTTAAAAAATGTGAAAATAAGTTTGTTTAAGTTGTTTAAATTAAGTATATTTATAGAAATATATTAAATTTTTTATCACCCAAAGACTACAGTGAATAGTTTTTCCTACAAGCAGTTTTAGTCTGTCTATTATGAAGATTTTAACATATCGCTCAGTACATCAAATGTAAGTTTTATTTTTTGTCTAATTTGTCAGTTTTTTGAGTTATATTTTCAATTTTTATTGATTTTGTATTCATTTTCGAAGTATATCTTTAAAAAATGTATCTATTTAGTATTGCCATATATGGATCGGTATTAATGTTCAAAATTTTAATGATTTTTATATGCACATAAAGTTCCGAACTTTGCATCTAAGTTTTACAATATTATGTGCGACAAAATAAGTGTTTAATAATTAAAAATTTTATAGTAATTAGTTACCTTACATCCAACTTCGAATATATTTGGTGGTAATAAACTAAACGGTAAATGTGTTTTAATAAATCTTTGTTTAGTCATTTCATTAAAATATTTCCAACCTGGATAATCAATTTGTTGAAGTTTTTTACACTTTTCTGTATCGTACTGATTTTCTTTTAATAATTTTGATTTTATTTCTTTATGAACAAACGAACTGAATCTAAAAAAAACGTATTATTTTGTTTTATATTAATTATTTCATCGCTTATAATATAACTAACTCTAAAAAAGGAAACCTCTTTAGTAACGAAATTTCAGCTGCTTTTTTGTAATTTAAATCATTTACTAAAAGCCACACCATTTCTTGTGTCCAAGTTGTACCTGTAAATAAAATAATAATAATAATAAAATCACAGTTTAATTGGATAAATTCGTACCAGATCTTGGATAAGTTACAACAAAAACATCATCTGGTCTCGCAATAAAATTATAATAATTTTCCGCTTCTCTTCTGTATCCACTAGGAAAAAAATATTTTTTTGGACCAACTTGAACAAATCCAGTTTTCTCACCTTAAAAACACGTAGTATTTACATAAGTTTTGTACAATTATAATTGCAAGTCAATGGTTTTTAAATTTATTCTAATTAAATATAACCCTGGAACAGTAGAACAAATTCGGAGAATTCTTTTGTATCATCCAATCATCTTTCAGTTCGTTTTGGCACAAATAAAGTAAACTAAAAAGTGTCTATTCTGTTATTTTTTAAATATTTTTTATTACCAATACTTTTATATAATTTTCTATCATGAATAAATAGTTTTGTAATGATAATATTACCTCATTATATCGCAATTCTCGTAAATCAATCTTTTATATATAAATAATATTAATATTTATTTTACCTGTGAATATTTGTAATAATTCCTGATTAGTATCACTATCCACATCTAAAATTTGATATGGAAATTTTTTTCTTTCATTTTCACTTTCACTAATTGAATTAGTAACATTTTCTGGTGTGGGTGCCATTGTTGTGCGCGGTATAAACTTATCTGAAGAAATGAATTTAACAACAATAAAATTAAGTAGGTTTCTTTACCTCTTCTTGGTCTTGAATAAAATTGCATGATTGGAAGAATTTTAAAAAAATTAATGTCAAGTGAAAGTGTTTAAGTGGACATAATATACGTCGTAATATTCGAGGATTATTGGGAAATTTGTGCATCGGTGCTCACAAGGGTACTTTCTTTTCATATAAATTTGTTGAATTATATAATATTTTCGCTATTGTAACGTTTTTTAAGTATTTTCGGTATTTTAACATTTTTTTTGACAGTGTTGAAAATTTGTTAAAAATGGTGAAAAACGTTGAAAATCATGAAAATTGTTAATAATCTTAAAAAAATTGTTAAAAATAATGAAAGATTTTTATAGGCTATTAATTGTGTCAAAAATAACAGTGTTGAAAGGAACTGTATCGTTAAAGTGGTTTTATGATTGAATATTGTTACGAGCCGGTCCGGACCTGTCGCCCACAAGGTGAAAATCATGAAAATTGTTAATAATCTTAAAAAAAATGTTAAAAATAATAAAAGATTTTTATAGGCTATTGATTGTGTCAAAAATAACAGGGTTGTATCGTTAAAGTGGTTTTATGATTGAATATTGTTACGAGCCGGTCCGGACCTGTCGCCCACAAGGGGAGTGAGTCCCGACAGGCCGTTCTTCGATTCTTCTAATATTCTAGTGGCTTTTCGAACGTTCGGAGATCCAGAGGTTTTCGCAATATTTGTAGGAAAACTATCTAGTGATATAGTCCAGGGATTTTTTTAGTTTGTGGGAAATATCTTCAAAACAACAATATAATTATTATAAAATATTTATTAGAACTAATTTACATTAAATAATTACGTTCTAGGATTAATAGTCATCCATATTCCTCCACTTGCTCTTAACGTTGCTCTATACGACAAACGAAAATTTTCTTTGCCAGGTGGAAGCGATACTTCGTAATTTTTTAAGAAATGGTAAAGCATAGTCTTCAATTCTATTATGGCAAACTTATAACCTAAAAAAACAAAAATTTTTATTACAAAAAAGAAAGAAAGAAGAAGGAGGAACGTTGGTTAGAGAAACGAGTTCCGTTACTCGTTTTTGTGACGATATTTTGTCGCATCACTTCTTCTAAATCTAACATAAAAAGATTCGCTTCATAGACGTATGAATTTCGTTAATAGAAAACGTTTTAATGGGCAAAATGTGTTGGATGACTTAAAAGTGACGACAACAAAAAGAAAAATTTCCGTTACTCATTTATGTCACGTTTTTTGTTGCATCATCTCTTCCTTACCTAATTTTAAAAGCTTGACTTACCTATACAGTTTCTTGGTCCTAAGCTAAATGGCAAAAAAGCATATGGATGTAATTTACTTAAATTTTCTTCCTTAAAACGATCAGGATCAAATTTTAAAGGATCTGGATAATATTCTGGTAATCTGTGTGTCATAAAAGGTGATATAAAGAGATTTGTACCATTAGGAATAACAGTATCATCTGGAAAAAATATTAAAAATCGTTAAATTAACAAAGAAAAAATTTAAAAATTTAATTTGCTTTTAGATCCAGAAACTTTTGGTTAATCCGTGGCTTCCTTTAAACTTTAAGTTTGTCTCAAAGATTACATTCTCTTTTTGACGTGAAACTGCGTTAACTGTGCGAAACCGGCGCTCTCGCTCGTTTCTATTCAGTGTAACTCGTGACTCCGACTTGATAGCGCGGTGATTCTTTCGTGTGTTTATCAAGATTATTGATTCATACAAAAATAAGTGCCATTTGGACAGTATTTATATTAAAAATAACCAGAAAGTGATAAAAAATATATAAACATTTGCTATGTCGGCCTCAGCTCGTGCTAGAGCCAGCCAGAAATATAAATCACGGCTATTGTTGGAAAGAGGGGGCTATGGGCCACACACAGGTACCTCAATGTCCGGCGCCGAGCGAGCGAGACGGTTTCGGGAACGTCGCAAAGCCGCTGCCGACGAAAACGCCGACGCCGCGAGGAACTTTTCTGCTGCCGCCAATCTCGCGAGCACCTCTACCACTGGAATACCTGTACTTATGGACGTAATGAATGAACAGACAATCGATATCGCTAACATAGACGTTTCACGTGAAAACCAACGGCTGTATGCCTCAGCACAGCCCCACACGATTTTTTTTTGTACTTTGAATCCTCCTTTCATATTTTTTTGTGGAAACAAATCTTTTTCATACTGATTAACAATATACGAGATCTGTAACAAAAGTTTTCGACCTGCCAAAGTATTCTAGCGACCCCTACCGAGGTTTAAAAAAAGCTACAGATTGGATACTTTTGGGACAGACTTTGTATTTACCTAAAATAACATCTTCTGTTAAGACTCTTGAAACTATAGGAACAGCTGGTACAAGTCTCATTGTTTCTTTAATAACTTGTTCTAAATATTTCATATTATTTATTTCTTTCATTGTCAATTTATCATCTACTATATCAATTGTAGAAAATTCTTTCATTATCTTTTCTTGAACATCTGGACATTTTGCTATAAAAAATAATGTAAAAGCTAAACTTGCTCCAACAGAATCTTGACCCTAAAATATTATTTTTATATTTTATAAATCAGTTTTTCGAAAATTTGTATTTACTTACAGCAAGCATAAATGTTACTATTTCGTTTATTATATCATCTTCTGTAAATTGTTTATTATTTTCAGCGATTTCAATAAACATATCCAAGAAACATATTTTTGTTGATTTTTTTGTTAACTTCATTCTGTTTAACAAAATCTGTAAATAATGAAATGTGTTTCAGTTATTATCTATAAAAATTATAGAAAATCTAAACATGTCAAATGTCTAAAACGTCAAATATTAAATGTCTACTTTGCAACTGTCAAAATGTCAGATATGTTGTGAAATGTCAAAATTGTCAAATATCTGAAATGTCTAAAATCTCAAATGTCAAAAGTCTAAAAGTGAGTAAGTGTCACATATTACATGAGTTGAATTGATTGAAGACGATCAAACGTCAAAATTGTCAAACATTTCAAACGTCAAAATTGTCAAATATCAAATGCTAAATTGTCAAATTTCTAAATTTTCAAACGAATAAAATGGCAAATGTCTATTATATGTCAAATGTCTAAAATATTAAATGACTAAAATTACAAATGTCTAAAATGTCAAATTTTTCTATTTCAACTGTCGACTTTCAAGTATGAACTATCAAATGACAACTGTGAAATGTCAAAAAGTCAAAAATGTCAGATATGTTAAATATTAAACGACAAATGTCAAATAATAAAATGCCAAGTGTCTGAAATGTCAATCTTCTAATAGTGAGAAAGTGAGTAAATGTCACGTAGGTATTACATGAGTTGAATCAGACGATCAAACAGCCGACAAATTCCTAATGCATCTGTGGCTGAAGTGATTAGAGGCGCTACTAGCTATAGGTAAAAATTGTAGGTTCGAGTCTTGTCGGATGCGACTTTTTTTCAATTTGTCAAATGTCTAAAATGACTAGAATTTCAAATTTCTAAAACGTCAAATATTAAATGTCTACTTTGCAACTGTCAAAATGTCAGATAAGTTAAATGTCATGAATACATTTACTTAAGGAGGAATAGTTTATGTGTCATATGTGACATATCAAGTGTCAAATATCAAATTTCAACTGTCCACTTTTTGAATATAAACTGTCAAATGGCCACTATGAAATGTCAAATGTCCGATATGTTAAATGTCAAAAGTTTCAAACGTCAAAATTGTCAAATTTCTAAATTTATATGTATAAAATATTAAATGTCTAAAATATCAAACGTCTAGAATTTCCAATGTCTAAAATGTCAAATTTTTTATTTCAACTGTCGACTTTCAAATATGAAATATCAAATGGCAACTCTGAAATGTCAAAAATGTCAGATATGTTAATTCTTAAACGACAAATGTCAAATATTAAATGTCAAACGTCTAAAAGTGAGAAAGTCAGTAAGTGTCACATATTACATGAGTTAAATCAGACGATCAAAAAGCCGACTAATTTCTAATGCATTTGTGTCTGAAATGATTAGAGGCGACTTTTTTTTAATTTGTCAAATGTCTTAAGTGTCAAATGTCTAGAATTTGAAATGTCTAAAATGTTAAATTTCAAATTTCCACTTTCAAATATGAACTATCAAATTTAACAAACTCACTTCTCTTGTATATGATTGTAAACTTTGTTTTTGTTGTAATTCATAATTAGCAGAAGAAGTCCATTTGAAAATTGATTCAAATAATAACCAAGGTTTAACGAATCGTTCTAATGCTTGAAGTTCACCTCTACAAAAAATAATATATTAATTAATACAATTATAATTTAATATTAACTTAATAATACTTTCTATATGGTGAATCTTTATCCAATGGAACACCAAGTACAGCATCTGAAATATTT
Source organism: Altica lythri (assembly GCA_964028335.1). Classification (NCBI taxonomy): domain Eukaryota; kingdom Metazoa; phylum Arthropoda; class Insecta; order Coleoptera; family Chrysomelidae; genus Altica; species Altica lythri. The sequence goes on from OZ034809.1 coordinate 8,353,769, forward strand.
TTAAATTATTTCATTATTCAAACCATCACTAAATGTCAGTTGTCAATTTAATAGAAATGTCAATTAAGTGACATTACCATTTATGTGACTAAATGTCAGTTGTCAATCTAATCGGAACATCACTGAAGTGATATTTTGGTATTATGTCATTAAATGTCAGTTGTCATACAAGTGAAATTTCGATATGTCACTAAATGTTAGTTGTCATTCTAAAAGGAACATCAAATAAGTGATATTACAATATTATGTCACTAAATGTCAGTTGTCAATCCAATGGGAACATCAATTAAGTGATATTTCGATATTATTGTGTTAGTTGGAAACATTAATTAAGTGACATTTCTATAATTAATTAAGTGAAATTTCGATGTTCTGTCACTAAATGTCATTTGTCATTCTAATAGGTACATCAATCAAATGACTTTTGGATATATGTCACTAATGTGAGTTGTCGATTAAGTGACTTTTTAATTTTATAGAGACAGCTGAAGTTGAATGACAGATTTACTGGTTTGGTTGTTCTAAATTTGGAGAACATGTAGTAATTATAATTGAAAATTTTATCTGATGCGCTATATAGTAAAAGACCGTTCGTTTATAGATGTGACCTTTGTTTTTTAAAGTAACTTACTGTGTAAAACATCTAGAACACAATCATTTATAAATGGTGTTATTTTAACAGTCTTCTTTCCATTTAAATCGCTTACAAATCTACAACTACATTCATCAAATATATCTATAAATTTTTCTAAAATATTTATATGAAAATACGGTTGGATCACTTTTCGATTCTTCTTCCAATGATAACCTATCATTTAAAAAAATATATTAAAAAAATAGTTATATTAATTATTGTTTGTTTACTACATACCATTATTGGTTATCAATCCTCTTCCAATGAAATTATGTAAAAGTTTATAAAATACTCCTTTTTTATTATTTTTATTAGTTGATAATAATACTTTTAAATGTTTTGGATCTGATACAAAAATAGATGGTAAAAACGATATCCATATTCGAAATAATTTTCCGTATATAACACTGGCATAAGTACCCAAATGCAGCAATTCTAAAAAAATCATATTTTTAAATTAACATAAAATCCCTCAATATCTCCCCAGAATAAGAAGAATACAAGTTTCAACTATTATAGACGGATCAGTGAGAACATTCATGTCTGGTGTCTGTTAACAACGGCTACTTGATCTTTGTACTGTATGCGTCACTAAATAATGTCAGTTGTCTAATTGGAAGTGTCATTGTGATATATGTCAGTTGTAAATCTATTAGGAACATCAATTAAGTGACATTGTGATATATGTCAGTTGTCAATCTAATAGGAACTTTAATTAAATGACATTTCGATATTATGTCACTAAATGTTAGTAGTCAATCTAACAGGAATATCTTTAATAGTGACATTTTCATGTTACGTCACTAAATGTCAGTTGTCAATCTAATAGAGGGACATCTGTTAAGTAATATTTTGCCTAATAATAACAGCCGATTTTTAGCTCTGTCACTAAATGATGTCGGTTGTCTAATTGGTACATCAATTAAGTGTCATTTTGATATATGTCAGTTGTCAATCTAATAGGAACATCAATTAAATGACATTGTGATATATGTCAGTTGTCAATCTAATAGGAACTTAAATTAAATGACATTTCGATATTATGTCACTAAATGTCAGTTGTCAATCTAATAGGAATATCCTAAGTAGTGACATTCCCATGTTATGTCACCAAATCTTTATAGAAACATCAATTAAGTAATATTTTAACATTATGGTGTCAGCTGACTTATAATGACAGACGATTATTAGCTTTGTCAATAAATGTTGGTTGTCAATCTAATTGGAACATCAATTAAATGTCCTTTTAATATATGTCAGTTTTCAATCTAATAGGAACATCAATTAAGTGACATTTTGATATTATGTCACTAAATGTCAGTTGTCAATCTAATAGGAACATCAATTAATTGACATATCGATATTATGTCACTAAATGTCAGTTGTCAATCTAATAGGAATATCGTTAATAGTTACATTTCCATTTTATGTCACTAAATGTGAGTTGTTAATCTTTATAGGAACATCAATTAAGTAATATTTCGACATTATGGTGTCAGCTGTCTTATAATGGCAGACAATTATTAGCTTTGTCATTAAATGTCGGTTGTCAATCTAATAGGAACATCAAATAAGTGACATTTGATATATGTCAGTTGTCAATCTAATGGGAACATCAATTAAGGAATATTTCGACATTCTGGTGTCAGCTCTCTTATAATGACAGACGATTTGTCACTAAATGTTGGTTGTCAATTTAATTGGAACATTAAATGTCATTTTAATATATGTCAGTTGTCAATCTAATAGGAACATCAATTAATGGGAACATGAATTAAATGACATATCGATATTATGTCACTAAATGTCAGTAGTCAATTTAACAGGAATATCGTTAATAGGGACATTTCCATGTTATGTCACTAAATGTCAGTTGTCAATCTAATGGAAACATCAATTAAATGACATATCCATATTATGTCACTAAATGTCAGTTGTCAATCTAATAGGAACGTAATTCAATGACATTTCGATATTATGGTGTTAGTTGACTTATATTGACAGACGATGTCACTAAATGTCAGTAGTTAATCTAACAGGAATATCGTTAATAGGGACATTTCCATGTTATGTCACTAAATGTCAGTTGTCAATCTAATGGGAACATCAATTAAATGACATATCCATATTATGTCACTAAATGTCAGTTGTCAATCTAATAGGAATATCGTAAGTAGTGACATTTCCATGTTATGTCACCAAATCTTTATAGAAACATCAATTAAGTAATATTTTAACATTATGGTGTCAGCTGACTTATAATGACAGACGATTATTGGCTTTGTCAATAAATGTTGGTTGTCAATCTAATTGGAACATCAATTAAATGTCCTTTTAATATATGTCAGTTCTCAATCGAATAGGAACATCAATTAAGTGACATTTTGATATTATGTCATTAAATGTCAGTTGTCAATCTAATAGGAACATCAATTAAATGACATATCGATATTATGTCACTAAATGTCAGTTGTCAATCTAATAGGAATATCGTTAATAGTTACATTTCCATTTTATGTCACTAAATGTTGTTAATCTTTATAGGAACATCAATTAAGTAATATTTCGACATTATGGTGTCAGCTGTCTTATAATGGCAGACAATTATTAGCTTTGTCATTAAATGTCGGTTGTCAATCTAATAGGAACATCAATTAAGTGACATTTTGATATGATGTCACTAAATGTCAGTTGTCAATCTAATAGGAACATCAAATCAGTGACATTTGATATATGTCAGTTGTCACTCTAATAGGAATATCATTAGTAGTGACATTTCCATGTTATGTCACTAAATGTGAGTTGTTAATCTTTATAGGAACATTAATTAAGTAATATTTTGACATTATGGTGTCAGCTGTCTTATAATGACAGACGATTATTTGCATTGTCACTAAATGTCGGTTGTCAATCTAATAGGAACATCAATTAAATGTCATTTTAATGTATGGCAGTTGTCAATCTAATAGGAACATCAATTAAGTGACATTTTGATATTATGTCACTAAATGTCAGTTGTCAATCTAATAGGAACATCAAATAAGTGACATTTTGATATGTGTCAGTAATAAAAAAAAATTGATTCTGAATTCTGAATTTTTTTATTTGGTTTGTATTCTGTTTCTTGGCAATTAATTAAATTTGTTTTTCTATGTTATAAAAGATAGATCGTAAATAATGTTCATTTCTCATAAATTTGTTGTTAATTTAAAAATAAAGCGCAATAAGTATTCGTTGTTAAAATATTTTGTTATGATTTTTCTTAATTTACTATTCTTTATAATTAGGTACTCTAGTCAACATCTTCAAAAACGTGAAAAATTAAAATAAAGGTCCTAAAAATATGAGCGATAGCTCATTGGATTCGGAATCACCTGTAGAAAAATGTTTTTGAAGGAAAAGTGTGCAGGCAAAAAATTGCAATTGTTATTAACAAAATAAGATGAAAAAAAACAGATGTTTATGTTTTTGTTTATAACTCGAAAAATATTAATATTGAAGCAATTTTGAAAAAACCTCATTAAAGAGGAGGAAATTTCCGAAAAAAAAGTCCGTCCCCCCGGAACTCTATCTCCATTATTTATAATTTTAATTTGACGTTGAAAATGGGGCTTTGAGCGACTTTTACGGCATGCGCGCGCTACCGCTAAACGGTGTTTATCAGATAAAATATTTTTTTTATGACATAAAATGTTATTTTAAAAATTTGAAAAAATTCCAGTATTTTCCTAATACTTAAAAGAATCTAAATCAGTTGGAAACAACATTTTATCACTGTTTTTCAAAAAGTTATTCAATTGTTAACTAACAAATTTTTTCCTAATCTCTGTTGACATAAACAATGGGATAAAAGGTATAAATAATTGGCCTAAAAATTTGAAACTTCGTGTATCCCTTTTCATATGTATACTTTACAAGATCCTGCGATAAATCTTTATACAAGTTTATTAATTTGTTAATAATACTTTCTAATATCATACGTCACGTTAACTGTAGCGCCAAATAACTTGCCAATTAAAAAAATTATATATCTTTTAAACTATTGGAGATATGATAAAGGATATTCAGGAGTTTTTTATAGAAAATAAGTTTCTCTTTCAAATAATTCTAAGACCAAATTCGTATTTATTGTTTATTAGATACTACATGCATTTATTTGGAAAAATTCTATATTTTTTTTTACTTTTTCGCAATATTTTGCAATAGTTATGAAAAATCATAATTAACAAATTAATAAACTTTTATAAACATTTATCACAGAATCTTGTAAAGTATACATATGAAAAGGGCTACACAAAGTTTCAAATTTTTAGGCCAATTATGTATACCTTTTATCCCATTGTTTATGTCAACAGATATTAGGAAAAAATTTGTTAGTTAACAATTGAAAAACAGTGATAAAATGTTTTTTCCAACTGATTTAGATTCTTTCAAGTGTTAGGAAAATACTGGAATTTTTTCAAATTTTTAAAATAACATTTTATGTCATAAAAAAAATATTTTATCTGATAAACACCGTTTAGCGGTAGCGCGCGTATGCCGTAAAAGCCGCTCAAAGCCCCATTTTCAACGTCAAATTAAAGTTATACATAATGGAGATAGAGTTCCGGGAGGACAGACTTTTTTTTCGGAAATTTAATTTCCTCCTCTTTAAAGAGCTTTTTTCAAAATTGCTTAAATATTAATATTTTTCGAGTTATAAACAAAAACATAAACATCTATTTTTTTTCATCTTATTTTGTTAATAACAATTGTAATTATTGCCTGCACACTTTTCCTTTAAAAACATTTTTCTACAGGTGATTCCGAATCCAATGAGCTATCGCTCATATTTTTAGGACCTTTATTTTAATTTTTCACGTGTTTGAAGATGTTGACTAGAGTAAATGAACCTTGCGCACTTTGTAATTGAAAATTTCTTAAATATTTCAATGTATTTTATGGGTAATAAAAATAAAATATATGTGACATTAAATCATCATTATTCACACTGTTTACATATTTTTTCAACAAATAATAATTAAAATCATGCAAATTAATAATTATTTTTGCAACAAAAAAGTCGTATTTGGAAAATACAAAGATGTTTTTATTGGGAAAAAAATTGCTTGAGTTATTAAATCAAACATCAACTAAATTGGCGAATAATTTTTATAACTACTTTTATCTATACTAATATTATAAAGAGGAAAGGTTTGATTTTTAAAGTGAAACTTTTATTAGATCGTTTTAAGTGCATGTTGCATGTCGCATGTCGGTCGAACGCCGAGTAGGGTATAAAGTATAAAGTAGGCGGCGCTTATAGTTTAATACAAAAATGTACGGGAGTGAGCACATCTGCTACTGAAAACAATCCTACTATTCGTATTAATACGAACTTCGACTGCGTAAGTATCTACGACATGTAACGTCAACGGTTATATTATACCTATTCGTATTAATACGAACTTCGACTGCGTAAGTATCTACGACATGTAACGTTTTAAAAATATTACAGTCGTAAATAATAATTTTTGAAACTGATAATATGGAACTTGAGCAATAAATTATGTAACATATTATATTAAATAAACTCTTTTAAAATTAATCAAAACACTTTCATTTTTAAACAAATAAACTTTGTAATTATCCTACCCTTGTTATATATATTCATTTCATTCTTTTGTCGATTTACTGAAGTTTTCATTTCTATCGTGTGTGAATCGCACACACACCTTTTGATTTTGATTTCGATTTTGATTTCGATTTTGATTTCGATTTTGATTTTGATTTCGATTTTGATTTCAATTTCAATTTCAATTTCGATTTCGATTTCAATTTCGATTTCGATTTCGATTTTGATTTTGATTTTGATTTTGATTTTGATTTAGATTTCGATTTCGATTTCAATTTCGATTTCGATTTTGATTTTGATTTCGATTTCGATTTCAATTTCGATTTCGATTTCGATTTTGATTTTGATTTTGATTTCGATTTTGATTTCGATTTTAATTTCGATTTTGATTTCGATTTTGATTTCGATTTCGAATTCGATTTTGATTTCGATTTCGATTTTGATTTGATAAAGCGATTTTTATACCCTTAATGGAATATGATTCGAAAAATTTTTAGTTAAATGTCTATAGTGTAAAAAAATGAATAGGCTGCGAAACTACTGGACCGATTTCAAAAATTCTTTCACCGTTGGCAAGCTACACTATTCCCGAGTGACATAGGGTATGTTTCATTTAAAAAAAAAATAGGGATCCTTACTAAAATGCCATTAATGTAACCAAAAATGACCTTAAAATCCTTACTTCGCGTGCGCTGAGAATACTATTGATTATAGAATAAAATAATGTACTACGATTTTAAAGAATATATAAATATCTACAAAAAATGCTGCGACAGCATATGTCTAACTGTTATAACTAATTTTTAATTTTTTAAAAGTTTTTATCTTGGTATTAATCCTTATCAAAATAACTTATTTCATAGTCACGACAGATATCACAAATTTAGCATGTGCAATGGGACGAGGCTACTTATAAAGGAATTAAAGGACAATTAAGTTGTAGCAACCATTATAACTGAACCACCAGCTGGTCAACTAGCTCATACACTGAGGATACCGATGATCCCAACTGATCTACCAAATCCATTTAAACTGCTTCAATTTTTTCTCAAAACATCTTTCGCTTTTACTAATAATAAGTCTCAAGGTCAAACCTTCCAATTAGTAGGGATCGGTTTTCCTCATGGCCAACCGCCTAAGGCGGGTCGGAGCACCTGAAAATCAATTTATTTTGCTGCCAGAAAATAAAACAACATGTAATATTGTTTACAGGGAAGCGTTGACCCCATAAATTTAATGGCTTTTGTTATTTTTCTTTAATCCTAGTGCAAAGCCGGGACGGGCTGCTAGTTTATTAAATAATTATCAATCAACTTTTATATGTGTTAATTTATAGCATAGCTGAGATTTATGAGCTCCGAAAACTAGAAAAAACGACCGTCTTACATATTTTCAGTCAAATAATACTTCAGAGCATGATTACAAACGATTTTAAGTGATCACAGGTGATTTCAAGTTATCATAACTGATTTCAAGTGATCAACAGTGATTTCAAGTGAACAAATCATTTAATTCTGTTTATTGGAACGTTGTTTTTTTTATAGTGGAGTATCGAGTATCAGACGGGATAGCTGAGATTTATGAACTCCGGAAACGTGAAAGAACGACAGTAAATTGGACAGTCTTCTTTCCATCATATCCCACACATGTTCGATGGGATTTAAATCTGGTGTACGGGGTGGCCACGGCAAAACATTAACGCCAGCTTCTTGGAGAAAGTCCATAGTTCGACGAGCAATATGGGGACGCGCGTTATCTTGCTGAAAAAGGACGTGTCGACGGCCGTCTATATAAGGCAGTAAAGTGGTTTGTAAGACATAATCAACATAACGTGCAGCTGTCATACTGCCTCGAATGAACACAAGTGGTGATCGGCTACCATAGGCAATAGCCCCCCAAACCATTACTCCAACTGTCCTGTGTACATGTCTTTCAAGAACAAACCCGGTATCTCGTCGCTCTCCACGGCGGCGTGTTACCCTTCTACGGCCATCGTGCATGCCTAAACAAAATCGCGATTCATCGCTGAATGCTACATTATGCCATTTTTCCACCCATTGCTGCCGTTCTCTGCAGCAAGTCAAACCTTGATGGCAATTGTCCTGGGTCAAACGTAGCACTATTCGTGGGCGGTATGAAAACAGTCCAAAGGATCGAATGCGACGGTATAGTGTACGCATAGTAACAGGTCTACCTTCCTCTCCAAACCATTGATCAGCGATTTGACGCGTAGTAGCAAAACGATCTCGCCAAGCAAGTAGCCTGAAGCGCCTATCTTGATGCTCTGTGGTACGCCTTGGTTGGCCAGTTGGTTTTCTTCGTGTTCCTCTACCTTCGTTTGTCCACACACGACACACACGCATTACCGTCATTGCCGTACAATTAACACGAAGGGCAATTTGGCGATACGACAAACCCATATCTTTATAGGCAACAATTCTACCCCTGTCAAAATCGCTAACATGGTGGTAATTTTGATGTCCTCGAACTCGAGGCATTTTGTTACACTGACTACAATTAGACTGAAGAACAATAATTAAAAATTTCTTTACCAACCGGTCTTCATAAATCGTTTTTTCAAAAAATTAAGATTAAGAAATTATTCCTTCTGGGTCATCTGGGTGTAACACTTCTAATGTTCTAATGTCACTGAGTACCTATATATTCTCTTAACACGTGTTTATTTATTTATTTTTCTTCTTCACGGCCATGGTTATTAGTAACTAACAATGCTAATTGTGGTAATAAAAGAATTAACAACATAATAATTACAAATTATTATTCTGTTTTATTTTTAGATCAGATTATTTTATACGGAATTAAAAATTAGAAGGACAAAAAAAATATAAATAAAGAATACAAATAAGGAAAATTTTTTAACGATACGCCTAAATCGATACCATAAAGTTAGGTAATCTTCTTTTTTTTATAAAATTTGAAAATAAATACAAAAACAAGAAGCAGACAATATAATTTAACAAATTAGACAAAATAACAAGTAAAGTTTTTATTAAATCTCATAGGTTTGGTGTACTGAGAGCAATTCTTTAAAGCAAGTACTATGACGCCACCGTAAGGTGGCACAGTTGATATCTCATATATTTAAAAGTGCAATTCTTAATTAATTATTACGACGCTACTGTAAGGTGGCGCGGTAGATATCTCATATTAGTCCAAGATCCCGATATAGGACGACCTTCACCGAGCTGGTTAATGGACCAAACATATTTTTTATGTAATTTAATATTGTCACGGGTTAAATTCTCGCAAGTGATAAATATTTAATTTGTAAACATAAGCGTCTTCCTACCTTGAAATTTCCCATTATTAAAGATTTACTTGGGTCGGGAACCGGTTGATCTGGTTCGGTAATAGATAGTCGTCAACTTATAAATATATTCTGGCCATAAATTATTCCTAATGTTGCTAATATTGTTTTGGAAGGAAATTTCATGTAGCTGTTTATTTCTTTTTAATTACTGTCATCTTGCACTTTCATCTGACTGGAATACTTTCTCTTTCTTTTTGTCGATAACTATGATATTGCGGTCCTACAGCCAGCGGTTTCGTGGAATAGTTACTTGTGTAATAAGATTTAAAACAAACGAGGAAATTAAGTAATGTTGAGATTTTCGATGATATCTTGATAAATAATAAGATTAGTCGTATTTAACGACCACTGTTTGTTCGTAAATTGGTAGCTGAAGATCCTACGGTTATTGTCCCTATAGTAGTAGAGTGTCAAATTCCGTGAACGTTGATATGTAAGAATCCGTTCTTTCTATTACCAGCCTTTGTCTTGAACAGTGAGAAGATTTTATGGGTTTAAGTTGTAATCTCTGTTCATCGGAGTCAATTAATCTTGGATTTACAAAATTAAGCCCTGTTTTCCTAACGAATAGTATTGGAGTGAGATTTCCAGTGGTTTTGTTGGATTTGTAGGGAAAGCGCTTTAGCGGATTTTAGGAAATCTTCTGTGGTAGCCCATAGAGCAGACAGTAGGGAAATTTGGTAATTTAAAACCGTTCAGACAGCAAATTGTGGTAGAATTCCCGATTGGTGCAATTAGCAACGAGAATATTGTTCCACCCGTTTACCAGCCAGGGGTGTCACGAGTTTAAAGAAATAAAACAACCCTATCTTAATAGGGTCCTAGATACAGGTGTAAATCCTAGTTACAGGTGTAAATCCTAGTTACGGGCTTAAGTCCTAGATATAGGCAGAATTTTGATTGCTGACCTGATACTTAGTACGAGCTTAAGTTATTGTGATTGGTGCAAGCCTATTGGTTCTAGAACAGGCTTGATTTTTGGTACCGGCCTAAGTATTGGAGAAGCCAAGGACTGCGGAAACGTATTTAGATTAACAGATAAGCTATATTAGACTTAAGTCGTGACTTTAGTTTTAGTTAAAAATCCATTTTTCTTGTTTTTGTATTGCGTGTGATCAAACATTCTAGATAATATTACTCACATATTTTTTTTTTTATAAATATCGATAGCGTTGTCAAGCACGAGGCTTGACAGTTGTGTAAATTCTTAATTTTTATTAAAGAAGGGTCTAGTTGATATTTTGTTTTATTTAGCTCACTTTATCCTTATTTTTTTTATTGTGCAATTCAATTAGTACTGTTTATTTAATATTCTAAATTTATTTAATTATCTCCAGTGGGAAAGGTAGTGCCTGGAACAACAGGGGTTTCCGATTTTAACCGTTTAAATTGGTGGCGCGACTCACTATTATTTGTTTACTTACCCTCTACGGCTGAGCTGGGCACTAATTTGCCAGTAGAGAAACCACTACCGAACTCAGCTGGAGTTGAATTTCAATTGGGTAAATTTAATTAACCTTTTTATTAATTTTTCAAAATTAGATACTATTCTCATTAAAAATACGTGGCAATATATCAAAAAATATATTGCGTATGAGTTGCCTATCGAATTTCAGTCAAGGATATTTTTAATTAATTTTTAAAATTTTTTTGTGCGACTGAGAGGTCCCTACCTACCGTCCCATGCGATAGAAGAGGACACAACATAACAGCGTTTGAATCCCGGCCTTTTAAAGAGAGAGAGCTCTGCTCTCTGGTCTTGAAAACAAGAAGGATAGCGATAGACGCGTACAGTATATATCAGTATATATCTATAGATACATTAATTATAAAGAGCAAATTGCTTTAATTTATTTCAGTTAATATTTTTAAATAGAAAAAAAAAAGAAATAAAATTTGTAAGATAAGAATTATATATGTATTGCTATAACCTTCTTATTAACTAAAGATTTATATATATACTTTAATGTAACAAAATATATACACATATATATTTAATTGATTGAAAAAAAATTAAAAACTAATCCTTTATTTTAATATGAAACTACTCCAAAATAATGCTCAGAATGTACGCGTCTATCGCTATCCTTCTTGTCTTCAAGAGCAGAGAGCAGAGAGCTCTCTCTCTTTAAAAGGCCGGGATACAAACGCTGTTATGTTGTGTCCTCTTCTATCGCATGGGACGGTAGGTAGGGACCTCTCAGTCGCACAAAATTTTTTTAAAAATTAATTAAAAATATCCTTGACTGAAATTCGATAGGCAACTCATATGCAATATATTTTTTGATATATTAAATTACATAAAAAATATGTTTGGTCCATTAACCAGCTCGGTGAAGGTCGTCCTATATCGGGATCTTAGACTATATGTTGAAACGAATAGTTTTTCAGAAATTAGTATTATGACGCCACCGTAAGGTGGCATAGTTGACAAAATCGTAAAAACATAAAATAAACGGAAAATGTTTGCATTGTAAATATTTTTTTTTTCTATTCTAATTAATATTTTAATCAATAATGTTATTTTATAAAATAAAAACTTTATAGATCACCTTCATGTATTTATATCTACTTTTACTACTTAAAAAAAACTCTCACTTGAAATGTAGATCAGTAACATTTATTGTATGTAATTTTATACTAAATTGCCTTTAATGTTAGTTGGGAAATAAATAATATTAATATAAGAATTAATTGGGAACTTGATAGAATAAGAAAACAGTTTAGTTATATACAAATATATTCAAAGGAAAATTAGGTTACAAAAACTTGTTTATATTAATAAATTTTTAATTATGAAACGAAAAAAGCAATCAAAATCGTTTAATGTTGATATATGTGTATTATGACGTTTTTGAAATACGTCACATATAATAGAGGGCGGTGTGTGTTTATTGATATAACTCTCTATCAAAGTTTGACATCTATGTTAGGTAGACAACCGGTAGATGGTGCTAGTTTATTTATCGCTAAAACTCGAGAATGGTTGGCACGATATGGTTAATTTTAATCTTGAAATATTTGTGAGAGTTTAACATTGCAAAACATAAATAACGGAAAATAGAAAAAAATAATTTATTATTCGAATACAAAGTATATATTTATTATATAGTTCTATGAACTTCTAATAGATGGTGGTGTAAGTTAAGTTGTTTGATATCTAGGTTACAGATACCCGGTAGATGGCGTTGTATTTCGATATCTTAATAAATAGAATAACGAGCCACTAAGGAAAAATGGAAAAACTCACAGATTTGATGTAGGTACTGAGAGCAATTCTTACGTAATTAAGTACTATGACGCCACCTTAAGGTGGCGCAGTTGTTATTTCATTTATCATTACTTACTTAAGCACTTATAGCAATTCTTACTTAATTAAGTACTATGACGTCGCCGAAATGTGGCGCAGTTGATATATAATACATTTAATCGAAAAATTACAAAATGCAACGAAAAAAAAAATCTGGAAACTAACAAGAAAACAAGAAGAGATGTCAGTTGTCATTCTAATAGGAACATCAATTAAGTGACATTGTGATAAATTTCAGTTGTAAATTTATTAAAAATATTAATTAAGTGACATTGTGATATATGTCAGTTGTCAATCTAATAGAAACTTCAAATAAATGACATTTAGATATTATGTCACTTAATGTCAGTGGTAAATTTAACAGGAATATCTTTAATAGTGACATTTTCATGTTATGTCACTAAATGTCAGTTGTCAATCTAATAGGAACAACAATTAAATGATTTCTGATGTTAGGTCACTAACTCTCAGTTGTCAATCTAATGGGTCATCAATTAAGAAATATTTTTGACATTAAGGTGTCAACTGACTTATAATGACAGTCAATTATTAGCTTTGTTACTAAATGTCAGTTGTCAATCTAATAGGAACATCAATTAAATCGTTTAATGTTGATATATGAATATTATGACGTTTTTGAAATAAGTCAGATATAATAGAGGGCGGTGTGTGTTTATTGATATAACTCTCTATCAAAGTTTGACATCTATGTTAGGTAGACAACCGGTAGATGGTGCTAGATTATTTATCGCTAAAACTCGAGAATGGCTGGCACGATATGGTTAATTATAATCTTGAAATATTTGTAAGAGCTTAACATTGCAAAACATAAATAACGGAAAATAGAAAAAAATAATTTATTATTCGAATACAAAGTATATATTTATTATATAGTTCTATGAACTTCTAATAGATGGTGGTGTAAGTTAAATTAAGTTGTTTGATATCTAGGTTACAGATACCCGGTAGATGGCGTTGTATTTCGATATCTTAATAAATAGAATAACGAGACACTAAGGAAAAATGGAAAAACTCACAGATTTGATGTAGGTACTGAGAGCAATTCTTACGTAATTAAGTACTATGACGCCACCTTAAGGTGGCGCAGTTGTTATACGTCACCGAAATGTGGCGCAGTTGATGTATAATACATTTAATCGAAAAATTACAAAATGTAACGAAAAAAATATCTGGAAACTAACAAGAAAACAAGAAGAAATGTCAGTTGTCATTCTAATAGGAACATCAATTAAGTGACATTGTGATAAATGTCAGTTGTAAATCTATTAAAAATATTAATTAAGTGACATTGTGATATATGTCAGTTGTCAATCTAATAGAAACATCAAATAAATGACATATCGATATTATGTCACTAAATGTCAGTAGTCAATTTAACAGGAATATCTTTAATAGTGACATTTTCAGGTTATGTCACTAAATGTCAGTTGTCAATCTAATAGGAACAACAATTAAATGATTTCTGATGTTAGGTCACTAACTCTCAGTTGTCAATCTAATGGGTCATCAATTAAGAAATATTTTCGACATTAAGGTGTCAACTGACTTATAATAACAGTCAATTATTAGCTTTGTTACTAAATGTCAGTTGTCAATCTAATAGGAACATCAATTAAATCGTTTAATGTTGATATATGAATATTATGACGTTTTTGAAATACGTCAGATATAATAGAGGGCGGTGTGTGTTTATTGATATAACTCTCTATCAAAGTTTGACATCTATGTTAGGTAGACAACCGGTAGATGGTGCTAGATTATTTATCGCTAAAACTCGAGAATGGCTGGCACGATATGGTTAATTATAATCTTGAAATATTTGTAAGAGCTTAACATTGCAAAACATAAATAACGGAAAATAGAAAAAAATAATTTATTATTCGAATACAAAGTATATATTTATTATATAGTTCTATGAACTTCTAATAGATGGTGGTGTAAGTTAAATTAAGTTGTTTGATATCTAGGTTACAGATACCCGGTAGATGGCGTTGTATTTCGATATCTTAATAAATAGAATAACGAGACACTAAGGAAAAATGGAAAAACTCACAGATTTGATGTAGGTACTGAGAGCAATTCTTACGTAATTAAGTACTATGACGCCACCTTAAGGTGGCGCAGTTGTTATACGTCACCGAAATGTGGCGCAGTTGATGTATAATACATTTAATCGAAAAATTACAAAATGTAACGAAAAAAATATCTGGAAACTAACAAGAAAACAAGAAGAAATGTCAGTTGTCATTCTAATAGGAACATCAATTAAGTGACATTGTGATAAATGTCAGTTGTAAATCTATTAAAAATATTAATTAAGTGACATTGTGATATATGTCAGTTGTCAATCTAATAGAAACATCAAATAAATGACATATCGATATTATGTCACTAAATGTCAGTAGTCAATTTAACAGGAATATCTTTAATAGTGACATTTTCAGGTTATGTCACTAAATGTCAGTTGTCAATCTAATAGGAACAACAATTAAATGATTTCTGATGTTAGGTCACTAACTCTCAGTTGTCAATCTAATGGGTCATCAATTAAGAAATATTTTCGACATTAAGGTGTCAACTGACTTATAATAACAGTCAATTATTAGCTTTGTTACTAAATGTCAGTTGTCAATCTAATAGGAACATCAATTAAATCGTTTAATGTTGATATATGAATATTATGACGTTTTTGAAATACGTCAGATATAATAGAGGGCGGTGTGTGTTTATTGATATAACTCTCTATCAAAGTTTGACATCTATGTTAGGTAGACAACCGGTAGATGGTGCTAGATTATTTATCGCTAAAACTCGAGAATGGCTGGCACGATAAGGTTAATTTTAATCTTGAAATATTTGTGAGAGTTTAACATTGCAAATCATAAATAACGGAAAATAGAAAAAAATAATTTATTATTCGAATACAAAGTATATATTTATTATATAGTTCTATGAACTTCTAATAGATGGTGGTGTAAGTTAAGTTGTTTGATATCTAGGTTACAGATACCCAGTAGATGGCGTTGTATTTCGATATCTTAATAAACAGAATAACGAGACACTAAGGAAAAATGGAAAAACTCACAGATTTGATGTAGGTACTGGGAGCAATTCTTACGTAATTAAGTACTATGACGCCACCTTAAGGTGGCGCAGTTGTTATTTCATTTATCATTACTTACTTAAGCACTTATAGCAATTCTTACTTAATTAAGTACTATGACGTCACCGAAATCTGGCGCAGTTGTTATTTCATTTATCATTACTTACTTAAGCACTTATAGCAATTCTTACTTAATTAAGTACTATGACGTCACCGAAATGTGGCGCAGTTGATATATAATACATTTAATCGAAAAATTACAAAATGCAACGAAAAAAAAAATCTGGAAACTAACAAGAAAACAAGAAGAAATGTCAGTTGTCATTCTAATAGGAACATCAATTAAGTGACATTGTGATAAATGTCAGTTGTAAATCTAATAAAAATATTAATTAAGTGACATTGTGATATATGTCAGTTGTCAATCTAATAGAAACTTCAAATAAATGACATTTCGATATTATGTCACTAAATGTCAGTAGTCAATCTAACAGGAATATCTTTAATAGTGACATTTTCATGTTATGTCACTAAATGTCAGTTGTCAATCTAATAGGAACAACAATTAAATGATTTCTGATGTTAGGTCACTAACTCTCAGTTGTCAATCTAATGGGTCATCAATTAAGAAATATTTTCGACATTAAGGTGTCAACTGACTTATAATAACAGTCAATTATTAGCTTTGTTATTAAATGTCAGTTGTCAATCTAATAGGAACATCAATTAAATCGTTTAATGTTGATATATGAATATTATGACGTTTTTGAAATACGTCAGATATAATAGAGGGCGGTGTGTGTTTATTGAAATAACTCCTTATCAAAGTTTGACATCTATGTTAGGTAGACAACCGGTAGATGGTGCTAGTTTATTTATCGCTAAAACTCGAGAATGGCTGGCACGATATGGTTAATTTTAATCTTGAAATATTTGTGAAAGCTTAACATTGCAAAACATAAATAACGGAAAATAGAAAAAAATAATTTATTATTCGAATACAAAGTATATATTTATTATATAGTTCTATGAATTCGTAATAGATGGCGGTGTAAGTTTAGCAATTCTTACGTAATTAAGTACTATGACGCCACCTTAAGGTGGCGCAGTTTTTATTTCATATATCAATACTTACTTAAGTACTAATAGCAATTCTTACTTAATTAAGTACTATTTTTTGTTTGTTTTATTTTATTAATTTTTGGTAATAATGTCATTAGGGTTATACCGATAACAAATTCCAAAATGAATATTAAGGCTGTTAAAAATTAAATAAAAAAATATATATATTTACCTTCGTGATCTTTTACTATTAAAACATTACCCAATATTGGCAAAGCTGGTGGTCCTGGTATTTTCCATATTAACAATACGGTTCTTATATAATTTTTTATAGTTTTTATCAGTCCTGTTAATATTGCTAATATATATCCTAAATAATATTCCATGGTCCTGTAATGAAATAAAAAAAGAATGTTTATGTAAAGTGAATAAAATTATTTCTTATAATTATTATCTCTAATTAATTGTTACCTTCACTCAAAGTTAAAGGCCGATGATTTTTGTAGTAGAAGCCAATATAACAGAAAAAAAAAGAAGATTTGTAATTCTTAGTTATAATTAAGTAAGAAGAAGTAAGTTGGCGCAGTTGGTTTCTCATATACCTATTTAAACGAGCAAAACTTATTTAAATACTGTGACACCACCGAAAGGTGGCGTAGTTTGTCTCATATATTTAAAGAGCAATTCTTACTTACTTGAGTACTAAGACGCCACCATAAGGTGGCGCAGTTAATACCTCTTTTGAAGTGATATCTTGTTATGGGAGGGTAAACTGCTTTGTAACGTAACTCATTACGGCGCCACTATGTCTGGCTTCCCTTTCTCTCACGCATACGGCAGCAGAAGGCAAGCTATTCCTCTCTTATAAAGCCGTTTTAGACTATCCAATTTCTTGTACAAGAAATATTGTATGCTCATGTTTGAATTGTGTTTTAGACTATACAATTTCTTGTGCAAGATAAATGTTTTAGGATTCGGCGCAATAGACATAATATTTAATTTTCTTCTCCGTCTCCTTCTGTTTGTGGCCTCAGCTACCTAGGCTATTGGGCCTATATTTAATTTTGAGTTGATCTTTTTGGCAGAAGTTCGGTTTTATTAAATGTTTTGATTATTTTTCATATAAAAGCAATTCAAATGATTAACAAAGCAGCTGTTGCCAGTGCGATTGCGGGTATATACGTGTTAAGCAAAGTTTTAAAGCGCCGTATAGAAATGTCATGTGCGCGCGCAATTCTTGGATGCAATATTGTGTAGAAAATAGAGCATGTTCTATTTTCTTGTACAATAATTTGACAGAAACAATATTTGAACCAATATCGTGTTTGAAACTATCCAATTTATCTTGTACAATATTTCTTGTACAAGAAATTGGATAGTCTAAAACGGCTTTTACTTTAACCCACAGCGCTAGCCGTATTTTGGATAGACGCTTCCCCCTCTCTACTCAGTCTTCAGTATGCGATAGACATAATCACAGATTTGTGGACATAATGTTGACAATGAGCTTTGAATATAAAACATCACAATGAGAATATAACCTTAAACTGTCACCGAAACTGTTTTGACAGTGATTATTAAAAATATAATGAAACAAGCAGAAGATGATCCTCGGATCATTACAGAATCTACTAACGAAAGGTTAGTTTATTAATATAATTAGATTTATCAACAACATTGTGAACAATATAGACTAAAAACAGCTTTAAATCTTTAAATTTATTTTCAAAACAAAAACACAGACAAGTGAAGCAACTTTCTCTCTCTCTTACGTATTTAAACGTTCAATATTTATTTACAAATCATTATTTCAGGGCTATTCAAGTGGATTTTGTCACGCGTCCCGAGACTCACACGTTTTTTATTTAAAGAACAATTCTTACTTAATTAAGTACTGTGACGCCACCGTAAGGTGGCGTAATAATTATTATCTCATATATTCAAACAAACTTAAGTATTATGATGCCACCCTAAGGTGGCGCAGTTATTGATATCTCATATATTTAAACAAGCAATTCTTACTTAAGCACTATGACGTTAATATTTGATTTATTTAAAGAGCAAATCGTACTCAATTAAGTACTATTACGCGCTGATATATGTCAGTTGTCAATGTAATAGGAACATTAATTAAGTGACCTTATGATATATGTCATTTGTGAATCTATTATACCCCATTTCGTCATTCGTTGGCAGCGTATGAAAGATAGGAATAATGCCTAGTTGCCAGGTTTATCTTAGAAAGACTTACTATCTTTGTCTTATTAACGCGCAATAGAAAGAGATATGTTTAAGTTAAATGGCAACCGGTGACTAAAAACACGCCACTGAACGATCACTTGATGACAGAACGATTTACGCTGGCACCGGTTGCCATTTAACTTAAAAATATCTCTTTCTATTGCGCGTTAATAAGACAAAGATAGTAAGTCTTTCTAAGATAAACCTGGCAACTACACAGTATTCCTATCTTTTAAACGCTGCCAACGAATGACGAAATGGGGTTTTTTTATAGGAACATCAATTAAGTGACAGTTGTCAATCTAATAGGAACTTCAATTAAATGACATTTCGATATTATGTCACTAAATGTCAGTAGTCAATCTAACAGGAATATCGTTAATAGTGACATTTCCATGTTATGTCACTAAATGTCAGTTGTCAATCTAATGGGAACATTAATTAAGAAATATAAATAAAATTATTTTTTATAATTACTATCTCTAATAAATTGTTACCTTCATTCAAAGTTAAAGGCCGATGATTTTTGTAGTAAGAGCCAATATAACAAAAAAAAATTTGTAATTCTTAATTATAATTGAGTAGGTACCAACAAGTAAGTTGGCGCAGTCGATATCTCATATTTTTAAACAAGTAAAACTTGCTTAAATGCTAAGACTGCACCGAAAGGTGGCGCAGCTTATGTCTCGTATATTTAAAGAGTAATAACTTTAGTACTAAGACGCCACCGTAAGGTGGCGAAGTTAATATCTCTTTTATTTAAGCGAGCACTTCTTACTTAAGCACTATAACGTGCTAAGGCTGACTAATAATAAAGGCAACTTCACCCCTTGGTGGTGCCCAGAATTAGAACGCCTAAGGAAGATGGCGAGAAAGGCTTTTAACAAGGCAAGTAGTTCAAAACTCCTCGAGGATTGGAACTTATACAAGCTCCACCTTAAGGAATACAAAAAAGTCGTTAGGCAAAAACAGAGAACGGCATGGAGAACCTACTGTGAAGAAATCGAGGATTTTCCACAGGCAGCGAGACTCCAAAGAGCCTTAACAAAAGATCCATATAGAGATATTGGTATACTTAAGAAACAGGATGGTAGTCAAACTACCAACCTGGAAGAAAGTTTACATCTCTTGCGAGAAATACACTTCCCCGATTCTGTTGCCACAGTAGAGGCAAAGTGGAACGAGGAACATCACATACCCTCGACAGATGACTGGCACATTGCCAGACTCATTGTTACCGAGGACAAAGTTAAATGGGCAATATCTAGCTTCTCCCCCTTCAAATCACCGGGAATGGACGGAGTTTATCCAGCCCTGCTGCAGTGGGGTCTGGAGGAGCTTCTTCCTCACCTAGTGCAAATATTCAGAGCTTCCCTAGCTCTGAATTATATACCGAAGATGTGGAGAGAAGTAAAGGTTGTCTTCATACCAAAACCTGGAAGAATGGATTACTCCATTCCAAAAGCTTACCGGCCTATTAGCCTTACATCGTTCTTATTAAAATCGCTAGAGAGGCTAAATGAAAGGTACATAAGGGATACAGTGATTAACACCAAACCACTGCATCCCAACCAACATGCATACACAACAGGGAAATCCACCGATACGGCCCTACATCATGTGGTTGGTCAGATCGAGCGATCATTGGACAAGAAAGAGTCCACCCTGGGCGTATTCATAGATATCGAGGGAGCTTTCGACAAAACCACGTTCCCTAAAATAATGCACTCGCTTACTGATCGAAATGTACCTACAACAGTAAGCGGATGGATTCTCAGCATGCTCTCCATGCGTGCAATAGAAATAACTGTAAATGAAGTCAAGATACGAGGCAAGGTTACGAGGGGCTGCCCACAGGGAGGGGTTTTATCACCTCTACTGTGGAACATTGTTCTAGACAGCCTAATTCACCGCCTCAATGAACATGACAAAATCTATACAGTAGCCTACGCAGACGACATTGTTATTCTGCCAACAGGAAAGTTTGAAAGCACCCTTTGCGACAGAATGCAAGTGGCTTTCAGAACTTTAGAGACATGGTGCAAAGAACAATCGCTGTCTATTAACCCCAAAAAGACAGAGATGGTTCTTTTCACAAAGAAAACGAAACCTAGGGGCTTAAACGCACCCAGTCTTTTCGACGTTAAATTAAGCTTTGCTACAGAAGTGAAATACTTAGGTGTTATCCTCGACAGCAAGCTGACGTGGAACTCACACATAGGAAGCAGAGTTAAAAAAGCATTTATATCTTATGAGCAATGCCGCCGAACCATAGGACAGACCTGGGGATTATCCCCCAAGGTCACCATGTGGATCTACACGGCAATCATAAGACCTATGCTAACATATGGTGCTGTCGTGTGGTGGCCTAAAGTGAAACAAACGACAGCTATCAAAAAATTAAACCAAATTCAAAGATCAGCATGCCTTCTCGTAACAGGAGCCATGCGAAGCACACCGACCAGCGCAATGGAAGTCATACTTGGTCTCACCCCCCTTGATATATTTGTTAAGGAGGTCGCATTGATGACCATGGTACGCTTTCGCACGGTTGGTATCGAAACCACTGTAGGGACTGGCACCTATAGGGATAGTCTGTGGAGGGAATCGATAAAAGTGATACCACTCTTACAGGCAGTCACGGATGCCGTCGCACCAAGATTTGTCTTTGACAAACCCTACAAAATATTAACAAACAAGACAGCAGACCCCAACGTAGTGAACGCTCTGAGCGTATATACGGATGGATCAAAAACAAAGCAAGGTGTAGGATGTGGAATTTACTCTAGATCCTTAAGCCTAAAAACAAAATGCGCTATGGATGGCTTGTCAAGTGTGGTTCAGTCAGAACTCACAGGCATAACCATAGCTGCAAAAGAATTAATCAATAGGAACATCACAGGCAGGAATATAAATATATACACAGACTGCCGACAAGCTCTACTGACCTTGAATAGACCACGTTTCACTTCAAGTTTAGTACTGGAATGTCACCAATCTCTAACTGAGGCCAGCCAGAATAACGTGGTCACTCTCAGCTGGATCAAAGGCCATGGGAACTCTAAAGGCAACCGCATTGCGAACAATTTAGCAAAGAGGGCTGCGGGCTACAGATATGTTAGCCCTCGCCCGTCTACCAAGCTAATAACATTGTCCGCAGTCGTGGACCTTATTAAACAGCACTCTCACCAAAAATTTATACAGTGCTGGGATGAAACTACGAACTGTAGACTGGCCAGAGAGTTATTACCTCATCCTGGCGAGGAAACAGCAAAAAAATTTAAGGCATTGACCAGACAAAATCTCCGAACAGCTGTGGGAATCCTGACAGGTCACTGCCAATTGCGACAACATCTCTTTAGGATGAAACTAACAGAATCGCCGCTATGCAGAGGCTGCGAACAAGAAGAGGAAACAGTAGAACACATTATGTATGACTGCTCTGCTTTTTCTGAAATCAGAAGATCCGTGTTGGGCGAGTATTGGCTTACACCAGCCGATGTCAGGGAGATCCCCCTCGGGAGCCTCATCACCTATTTTAAATCAATAGGCCTGGTGACATCCTGAGGTTAGGATATCCCTACACACGGGAGGATGCACAATGGGTCATATGTGGCCTCAGTGCTGGCTGAGCACTAGCTCGCCCCTCCCAAATTTCCAGATCCAGAACGTTAATATTTGATTTATTTAAAGAGCAATTCGTACTTAATTAAGTACTATTATGGGTAAGGGTGCAGAATTTGTACCCAGACAGAACGCGCTTTTAAAGTCAGATTGACTATGGCGAGCGCTGTTGCCAACTCTCGCGTTCAAATTTACGATGGCTAGAATTTGTTTACTTGGACAAATTGAAGTGTTTTAAACGAGTAGTATTATCTACTCTAAGTCCTAATTCGTTTTGCATTTTTTAAAAATTAGCTTGTATTAACATATAATTGTTCTGAAGGCCATAAAATATTAGAATCGATGAAATATTTAATAAAATATAGATAAATACCGAAAAAAACTTTATTATTGTGACACAGATCATATTAATATAAATTATGTATAATAAATTGAATATATAATATAAAATCGTGTATTTTTAATATCTCATAGTTTAACGACTTAAAACTTCTTGATAAAATTAACCTCGCTGTTATTCCCCCAGATCCTTGTGGCCTCGGTCTAGGTTAGCTGACAATACAAACAGATTGGTTTTAAACATTTATCTTAAACTTTTTACTTACTTTACGTGCATAGAATTACTTATATACTTAAACACTTTATGTAGATATTATTGTACATATAATAAAAAAATTAGAAAATATGTTGTATTTTTATAAGACAAAATACCTAATACAATATTTTTTAAATAGGGTTTAAATCACCCGCGTTTAATTTATTTTAAACGAATACACCCATAGATCTGTATCATCAAGAAGTATAGCTTCGTGATGTATTTTGAAATATACTGAGTAAGTCGGCAGTAAACTAAAAAATATGATAATCTCGTAATATTTGTTACTGTAATTATTTTATAGTAATATATGCGTGTTTCTCAGTTATAAACTTATTAAATATAAAAAAACTATTTTTTTTGTGATCCTGTTTAGTTTTTTAATTGAAGAATCATTTTTTTTGTTTTTATCTTTTTAGTTTCCATTTGTGTACATTATAAATGTGCGTGTTAATTTATAAAATGTTTTTTCATTTCTAGATTAATTAATAGAATTTTAGGGTGTTAACTGTTACTTTAAGTGGTTTGATATTAATATTACATACAAAATCATGAATTTTTGATATGTCCAATTGTATTAAAAAATTTATATATTATTATTATTATTATTTTACAGGAAGGGCTGAGGCAAGCCTATTGAGCCCAAATGTATAATATTAATTACAATAAATATTATTAGTCATATACAATGTAGAAAACTTTCAGTTATTTTAGAATACATATTTTATAGAATAAAAATTGTAGTTGGAATAGTTCATATTTTAATGTATCATGTTTAACAAACTTTTGATGAATTCTGAAATGTCTTAATCTATGTACAAAAATGATGAATGATATATTATTTGTTAATACGTTTATACAGAGTAACCTTAAATTTTATAAACTATATTGAAAATAAAATGTTATGTTTTTATTATTTTTACTTTTTTTTTGTACAATAAACATTGTTACATTTATTTTGTTTTTTTTTGTGGACCCTTATTATTAAAATTCAATTACTATAACTAAGGTGCAGTAAACAGATATCATCCGCATCTTTTTGTCCAAATTTTCTTTTAAATTCATAAATTGAATTATTACAATTAAAGACTTTTGAGTACGTTATATTTTCCGATGTACATATTGGTTAATATGGAATTAGATTGGCGTATGAAACCAAATGATTACATAAAGCTATTGTGAAAGGTTCACACAGTAAAAATCGGACATTTTAACCTATTCTAACGAGTTTCTTACTCTGAAGAGTATACTGAATATTTTGTAACGTTTTTCAAATACACATATGAATAAATCTCTGATCTTAATACAATAAATTCATTCAATACAGCTTTAAAACTTTTCTTGTTTTTAAAAGACTATTAAAATGTTTTGTAGCCTTCTAGAGAATCTATTATTGTGTTTTTAACTTTGATTTAAATATTACATTACAACTTGGCCTATAATTAACACTAAAATCCAAATAACTTAATCTTTTAACAGTTTTGAACATACATACTTACTTAAAATAAAGTATTTTCAAATAGAAATTCTAACCAAAATGTTTGTTTACAAAACCTTTTATCTAACACGTGAATTTAGGCCCATTGGACAGAACATGATAATTAGTATAACCGTATTTTTAATGCTATATTTCGTGGTATTTCAGTATTTCACAAGTTTCCGATTGTTATAGATATGCAATGGATCTGGCAACAATGCATGCAAATTTGAATTTCTCGCGCAGAATTCAGATTAATTTGTGAATGCGCACAGACCTGCGCACAAACAGGAACAAATTCTGCACCCTTACCCTATTATGTCCTGTAAGGTAGCGCAATTGTTATTTCATTTATTTAAACGAGCACTAGTCAAACAAAGGCCAATAAGGAAAAAGAAGAAGAACATTAAAAATTTAAATTTAACATATTATACAGTTAGTCGAAAATCTATTCGAAACAAGAATGCTAATTTACTCATAAATTTATTATATTATTAATCTTCTAAGCAGACATGATTATAAATCTTGTGTTATATTTCGTATATTAACCTTGATTTTTCAGGTATTTCCCCTACCTCCTACCTATTATATAAAAAATACTTGAAATTTGTTACTTTTCGATAAATTTAATCTTGAATCTGTGGCGTATTCGTATAATTATATCTAATTAACATAACAAGTTATTGAAATTATTTTCGAACCGATCAATTAATATATAATTTTTAAATAGGAAGTAGAACAAAAACAAATCATTTAAGTTGTTATATTCGGAAACTGGTTCCGGATTGTTACCTTGAGTTACACCTATATCCTTTCGTTTTTGTTTTAATTTTTTTTTCCGGAAATCCCTTCTAGTAAATTATAACAAACTTATTATCTATACTTATAATAAATCTGTAGAGAGGTCAATTCTGTACATGAAATATATTTTCAAAATAACTATCAGGGGGTAATTAGGGATCGATACTGATGCCAAAAATGAAATCAGTAAAATTTTTGTCTGTCTGTCTGTCTGTCTGTCTGTCTGTCTCATATATGTAATACTCCTATATTGCTAGCATCCTATCTGTATTAGTAGGGAACGCTTCGCATAAAAGAAAGATAGAAGAACCACACTAAAGCGGCTCTGCGCATGCTCGATGCTGGAAGGAACGCCCTTACATTTAAATTTCTTTAAATACATTGCCAATATCTCAGGCGCGCACGTACCTTTTTCAAAGCGTTTTTAAGTAAACTTTTTCTTAAGTTTAAGAGTGTGAAAAGTAATGTTGCTTGAGTAATTACATTCATGACAAATGATTTGTTTAAATGATAATTAAAAGTGGTATATTTTCGGAAAATTTGAGTATAAAGTATATGAATTGAATATTGATAAGTAATTTGTCCTCGCTTGTTGTCCGCAGAATTTAATTTTTCCAGATTATTAAAAATGAAATAATCATAATAATAATTTATTTCACTCACGAAAAATTGTAACAAAGTGAAACGCGTATTTTTATTTATACATATTTACAAGTCGTGTTTGACAACAAGCTACACAGGGAAAAGCATACGGGAGGCCGCACAGGCGCTTAACGCCGTACATGTCGTTCACGAGAGAGAGGCAAATACATTGTCGGCACTGTAATGTTTCGGACCGGGCTCTCTCTCTTACTAGCAATATAGGAGTATTACATATATGGTCTGTCTGTCTGTCTGTCTGTATAACCGTTATAGGAACAAAAACTACTCGACGGATTTTAACGAAACTTGGTACACTTATTTTTCATACTCCTGAGCAGGTTATAGGATACTTTACATCATGCTACAATCAATAGGAGCAGAGCAGTGAAGGAAAATGTTGGGAAAACCAATTTTACGGTGTGGGGGAGAAATTTTTATACGTCTATCCGCTGGGTGAGCGATGACAGCGGCACCTTGCGTTTACAATTACGGCGGACTTTGAAATATCAAATGACTAACTGTCATTACGAAAAGTAAGTAAACAAATAATTATTTTCAATGAAACATCGTAATTTATTAGTTTTCTACCCAAATATATTGATCATGTAAATCTATAGCGTCGATAATAATATTTATATTTTTTATTTTCCCTCTAAAATGTCAAAATCATTAAATTTTAGGTAGTATAGATGGGCTTTATCACGGCGGACTTCACGTGAAGTAATTAAAAAAATAAATAAATGTAATCGATTATCGCATTATAGATGATAATAATATGATTATAATGCCGTTAATAATGCAGACGTTTTGTGTATTTTCAGTTAAACATGGCCAAATTAAAAATTAAAACTGTTTTTCAAGCAATCACTCACGACATAACTTTCCAACCTCAAACAACCAACAAAGGTAAAGAATTAGTTTTGGCTTAACATGTGCAAGACGTAAAAATAAAACGTGATGCTTCCTACAACATAGGTATTTACTAAATATAGCAAATATTTAAAATGTTGCTTTTTAAGTTAGCTTATTAGCTTTTTCCTCTTGATAGCGATTATCCACTACTTCACACGTTGTTTTCGTTTCCAACTTTTTGTGGAAATTTATAGAATTTCTGATCACTATTTTTGCCATTGTTGTTGCAGTTGACTGTACAGCAGGTTTCGTGACGAAGGTTTATTTACTTTTTAAATCGACGCATGGATGTAAAATCCTTAGTAAAAAGTGATTAATCGTCCGCCGTAAGTTCCTTTTTTAGCCACGGTGAGCGCTGCGATCGATTCGTGGTTCTCCCACCCTATCCTTCGCACCTAGCGGATACTTATAATAAATCTGTAGCGAGGTCAATTCTGTACATGAAATATATTTTCAAAATAACTATCAGGGGGTAATTAGGGATCGATACTGATGCCAAAAATGAAATCAGTAAAATTTTTGTCTGTCTGTCTGTCTGTTTGTATAACCGTTATAGGAACAAAAACTACTCGACGGATTTTAACGAAACTTGGTACAATTATTTTTCATACTCCTGAGCAGGTTATAGGATACTTTACATCACGCTACAATCAATAGGAGCAGAGCAGTGAAGGAAAATGTTGGGAAAACCACTTTTACGGTGTGGGGTAGAAATTTTTATACGTCTATACGTCACGCGAACGACGTCGTGGGTACATCGATATAGAACCCAAAAATGTGGTTAGATTTTTTGTTGTACGTCTGTCTGTCTATCTTTATGTTTGTGCGCGCAAAACATGAAAATTACTGATCCGATTTGAATGCGGTTTTCACATATGTATTTGTCTTCTTTTACATCTGGTGTATAAAAAATTCTTCCCCAACTCTTTTACGGTGTGAGGGGAAGAAATCTTAATACAACAATCTATACATCACGCGAACGACGTCACAGGTACACCTAGTTTATAAATAAATTTAGTTGAAAAAGTAAGTTAATATATTTAAAAAAATACTTTTTAATAACTATAAAATAAAAATAAATGACTCTAAAGAATGATACTTTTAGGTCAGATACTAATGGTTATTGGCCCAGGTACTCACTACGTTCTCTGATTGCCATCTCATGTCTAGCCATATATAAATATACTTACTAAAGAAGAAGAATTTTTTGTACATCATAATACTATGCATATATTTATTTCATACGATAATAGATATCTTATGTCCTATATAGTTAAAGACCGCTCACTCATAGATATGACATTTAGGTTGGGTAGGTGGCACTGTGTTTTGATTTTTAATCATTCAACTTCTAGGTTGCGGCAAAACCCAGTAGATGGTGTTTTATTTCAATTTATAAATAAAAAGAAAACTAGACGCTAAAGTAAATGGCAAATAGTCGAAAAAAAAGCAGAATAAACTGGTAAAAAATAAGAAAATAGTTATTATAGTTAGTACTATGACGCCAATATATTTATTCGATAAATACAAAATACAATGAAAGAAATAGTATAAAAACTTGGAAAATAGCGAGAAAATATGAAGGAAATAAAAAACTAAAAAAAGAATTAAAAACATAAACGAGAGAAAATCGTAAAAAACTAAAAATGAGAAAAATGTATCTGAATAAGTAAGTAGTATGAAGCCACCGTAAGGTGGCGCACCTATTATTCAAACGAACAATTCTAACTAAATTGGTATTATAACGCCACCGTAAGGTGGCGCAGTTGATATCTAATTTATTTTATCGATAAATTGCAAAATAAAACAAAAAACACTAGAACCTGGAAACTAACGAAAAAATATGATAAAAATGACAAAACTAAAAAAAAGTGAGTAAATCGTAAAAATTTAAAAAAAAAAGGGAAATGAGAAAAAGACATCTGACAAAATTAAGTACTAGGAAGTCACTGTAAGGTGGCGCTGTTTTTATCTCATTTAAACAAGTATTTTTAGTACTTTGACGCCACCGTAGTTTTTTTTTTAAAGAGGGCCAGGCTTAGAGGTAGTCCATGGGATTGCATCGCAGCTAGTACAGCTGATTGTGCACTCTCATTCACAGATCCTCATTCTTCGTCAAATCCCAGGTTCTTAATGAACCAAGAGATTCTTTTGACTATGGTTGCCCGTTCTTCCCTTTGATCTCCAGTCGGTAGGCCAAGGGATCTCACACGCAGACCTTGCAGGGCTGGGCACATGAATATCACGTGGAAGGCTGTTTCCTCCTCCTCACCGCATTTTCTACATAGGAGGTTTTCCCATCTTATGTAGATGTCCGCGAAATACCCAGTGGCCGCTGATGAAGCCAACCACTTTCCGCAGGGTCTTCCTCCTCAGCCCAAGGGCATCTGCCGCTATAGCACCAGTAGGTGTTTGCAGCATTCTCTTTGACTGTATTTTACCTTCTGTTCTTTCCCAGCTCTTTCGATGTTCTATGCCCATCCACTGGCGAACAGCTCTTCGTGCTGTGTTGTAAGCAATACCACACGTCGGCTCTGGGTCAATGAGCGGGCTTTCAGCTCCTTTGTTTGTCCACTTGTCCGCTTCCTCATTGCCAGCGATACCTTTGTGCCCCGGAACCCAACTAAGGATAACCTTGTTGTACTCTCCCAGGGTTTTCATGGCCTGATGACAGTCCCATACTGCTTTAGAGGTAAAGTCAAAACTGTCAAGTGCCATTAGCGCTGCTCTACTATCCGAGTTTATGTATATGGTGTGGTCTGTCATAGCACGCTACAAACACACTTTTGCACACTCTGATAGGGCAACAACTTCAGCCTGGAAAACAGTAGCCAGCTTACCCAGGCTTACGCAAAACTGCGCCTTGGGTCTGACTCCATATATTCCCGCCCCAGTGCCTGTTGGCTTCTTCGAGCCATCCGTATACCAAGTGATCCCCCTTTTAATATATTCAGGTTCACCTTTCTCCCAGGCAGCCCTGTCAATAATATTGACATTGTATGGCTTTTCTAGACCTGTGATCTTCACCATCCTGTCTGGTAGCATTTCCAAGGTGTCCATCTGTACAGTGTCCACAATCCTTGTATGCCCACTGGCGGCGTTATACTTCCAGTTGCCACTGCAACCCATTCTGTAGGCTGCCATCCTTGCCTCCCCTTTCACAATAATGTCGAGAGGTGGGAGGTTTAGCACTACTTCCAGGGTTGTAGTTGGAGTACCTCTCATGGCTCCTGTGATGCCAAGACATGCTACTCGCTGGATCTTTTGTAGTCTCTTTACAGCGGTAGTTTGCATCACCTTGGTCCACCAGACTATCGAGCCATACACCATCATCGGTCTTGCAACCCTAGTGTATAGCCAGTTAGTCATTTGTGGGCTCAGACCCCATGTCTTCCCAACGGCCCGTCTCATCATCATAAGTGTGGTCTGAGAGTGTTGCGTTATATGTGCCAAATGGCTGTTCCAGGTGAGCTTATCGTCTAGTCTTATTCCTAGGTACTTGAACTCTCTCTTAACCTGGATCTGGTTACCGAAGAGAGTTGGTACCCTAGCGATATCAACATTTCTCTTCCTTGTAAATCGTACCATTACAGTCTTCATTGGATTGACCCTCAGACCCTCCTGGTTACACCACCTTTCCACTATGAACAATGCCCTCTGCATAAGTTCTAGGCATGTGTTCATAAATTTTCCTCTTATTAGGACAACAATGTCGTCAGCATATCCTTGAGCGTATATTCCCTGTGCATTGAGCTCAGAAAGGAGGTCATCAACCACTAGATTCCACAGATTCGGTGTGGACACCCTCTTTGTGCCTTGACCTCCTTTACCGTTCCACACAGAGATGCTTGTGCTCTCCTACTTTCGAGCATGTTGCCTATCCACCTCACCACAGTGTTTTCCACATTCCTTGATTCCAGCTTTGACACAATAGAGCGAGTACTAGTGTTGTCGAAAGCTCCTTCTATATCAAGAAAAGCAACCACCGCTATTTCCCTATTTGAGATAGCATCTTCAATTTTGCAAACCAGCGCATGCAAGGCTGTTTCGCATGACTTTCCTTTCTGATAGGCATGTTGGTTCGGATGCAAAGGACGGCTTAAAAGGACCCTGTCCTTTATATGTCTATCCACGAATTTCTCCATGGTCTTCAGGAGAAACGATGTAAGGCTAATGGGTCTAAAAGCCTTAGGCACAGCATATGTGTCCCTTCCAGGCTTCGGTATGAATACCACCCTAGAGGTCCTCCATGCTGTTGGTATTACTCCACTGGCTAAGCTAGTCCTGAACAGACGCACCAAGGGGAGTATCAACTGGTCCCCAGCTTCCTGCAGGAACACAGGATAGATGCCATCGGTACCAGGAGTTTTAAATGGTTGAAATGCCCTAAGAGCCCATTTAATGCCCGTAAAGGTGATCACAGCCTTAGCGCAATCCCAGTCCTCCTTTATCGTCCGCATCCTAGCCCGTAGTTGATATCTAGTGTAATTTAGTTTAGTCAATAAATTACAAAATACAACGATAAAAGTAGTAAAAACCTGGATGATAACGAGAAAATATGAACAAAACAACATAAACAGAAAAATGATAGAAACAGGCCTCTTACTTAATTAAGTACTAAAAAGCCACCGCTAGGTGGCGCAGTGTTTATTTCCTATAGCCAAGAAAACAAGTTTTATTGGAACTAAGTTCCTTACGGCAGGCTTGGATAAGATAGTGATTTTGCTGCGTGACCAAACTGAAAAAAATGTAATTGTAAAAAACCGTAACAATAAAACCGTCACGCTTGTAATAGTGCCACTATATCTAGTAGGCAGGTTACCGCTAGCCTCTACTCAGATAGACATAATGTTGACAGTTATAATATAATTTTTAACTGTCACCGAAACTTTCTTGAAAGTGTTTACAAAAAATATAATAGGTATAATGAATCAAGCAAAAGATGATCTTCTCATTACAGAATCTCGTAACGAAAGGTAAGCTTAATAATATAATATAAACATTGTAAACAATATAGAAATATCCAACGATGTCAACTTTTGTGATGTCCTATAAATTAATGAAAATCATTGGTTTTTAAATGTAAAATGTGTAAATTATGTTGTAATATTTTATTTAATTGGATTATCTACCCCTGTTACTAATGTTAATCTCAAAATTTATTATAAATTATTATTATTAATATGATCAAAATTTATGCAGTAAATACATAAAAATAATTTGACTAGCATATGACAACTCTTCACGATTGGATATCGTTGGAGGATCGAATATGCGGGATTGTAATTTTTTTTTTTTTTAGTTTTTTTCCAGTGTTAAACAAAAACCTATAAATATTATTTTAACTTTAAATAGAATTAATTTAATTATCTTATTCCGAGCATTATCATTATAAAAATTATATCTTTAGAGAATTTATTGATATATAAGCTGCCCAGACGAAAAGTAAAAATTATGAAAATATGTACAACCAAAAGAAATGTAATTATTAATTTATAACGTAGTATAATCTAAGGCTTGGAGGAGATAGGGATTTTGCTGTGCAACCGAACTGAA
Organism: Altica lythri; assembly: GCA_964028335.1. Taxonomy (NCBI): domain Eukaryota; kingdom Metazoa; phylum Arthropoda; class Insecta; order Coleoptera; family Chrysomelidae; genus Altica; species Altica lythri. Next base: position 8,386,692 of record OZ034809.1, read on the forward strand.
AAAAATGTAATAGTAAAACCGTAACAAAAAGTCTATGGAATAAAATCGTTAAATGAGACGTGCGCAGGCGCTACAGTCGTATTATACACAAGCGAGTAGTGTCGATTCTATAATATTAGCCGAAGGAACTTAGTTCCTACCTGGGGCCCTATTCACTAACCGTGTGAATGCTCGTGTAGGAGAGCTCTCTCACAATTTAGCTTCACTGCGCAAGTCACTCCCCTAAAATTATAAAATCCGTATTCACGTTCTAAGAGAATGCTCCTTTACGCGAGTACTCTACTGGGTAAAACCAAGAGAATTGATACATTTTGAGAGAGTGGAGTGGACTTGAGCACAATGGGTGTTGTCTCATGACAGACATTACATGGGATTTTTCAATACAAGTGTTCTTCATATTGTTTATTTTTCATGATTTGTTATTGCTAGAGTTTTTGTTTGGTTCATTGTTGATTATTTAGTTTTTGTTAGTCTTTTTGTTGTTTTATTAGTGACAATTTTCTGCCAGTGTGTTATTGTTTTTGGGGTTATAAAGTGTTTTTAAAATGGATGATGATGCTTTAGTAATGCAAATGCTAATAAATGATCTTGAAGATGCGGAAGAACAAGCGGCAAATAATATACCTCGCCTGTATTTTCAACGTCAGGACCCTTGCTTGAGATTGTCCGATTTTAATTTTATTAAACATTTTCGGCTGAGTAAAGATTGTTTTGTAGCTGTTTTAGATGAGCTAACACCGCTTTTGCAAGCCCGCCAAACAATTATTTTTCTCATCCCGGTGGCTGTTTATATTTTACAAACCTAAAGTACTAAATAAATAGTTCAAATGTGATGGTTAAACTTGGCAACGTTGAGCAAAAAGTAGTAGACTTGCCGATCTATCGTGAATAGGGCTTTTTAGGATCATGTGAGCGATGAGTGAGAGAGTACTCACATCGATGAGTAGTCGTACACGAGAACTCTTACAAGTTACAGAATAGGGGTCTTGGTGTCTCACGACACCATTATAACTTGTTAAATTAGTACTAGAACGACAACGTAAGGTGGCGCAGTTGATACCTAATATATTTAATCGATGAAATACAAAATACAATCGTAAAAAATGTTAAAAACCTGGATAGGAACGAAAAAATATGATAAAAGTAACAAAACTAAAAGAAAATATACAAAGTCTTAAAAATTTAAAAGACGGAAAAAGAGATACAGACATCTAGCTGAATTAGTAAAATCTTAGAAGCTAACGAGAAAAAAAAAATGAGACAAAATCTTCAAATTTTGAATAACATAGTACTATGACGCCACCGTAAGGTGGCGCAGTTGATATCAAATACATTTATTCAATAAATTACAAAATACAACGAAATAAATAATAAAAAAGTGTGAGGTGTCAAGGGACACCCGGATGGAACGAAGTTCCTTTCGATTAATTAGTAAAGGAATTAGTAATTTGTAAACACAACAGAGTGTTTATACATACATAAGCATTTATTATTGTCTGTATAAAATCTCTACTTACCTAACAGTTCGTTTCTTTAAACAAAAGTGTCCATTTATACAATACCAGAGCTTTAGATAACACATCTTTTTAGAATTACTTTTCATAATTTAAAACAGGAATTAACAATTCAATACAAAATTTTAAAATTAAAATATTTGACAGTAACTGACAGTTAAGGTAATTTGACGTAGGTACCTAAATAGTCAAGTTACGAACTATTTTTAAAATGTTTATGAATTTATTAATTTATAAAAACAGGATGAAATAAAATGTAATACTATTATAGTTAATTACTAGCTGACCCGGTGAACTTCGTACCGCCTACTGATGTTTTTTTATTTATGATTTGTGTGATTATTTTAAGCTTATTGACAGATGATAGAAGTGAAGTTGATCTGCTTTTTGAATAGTTCATTTTTAGGCAATACGTTGCAGCGCCGCCTGGTGGCGAGTTACATCAATGTGCATTGCACATTCGTTTTCTTCGTGAAAAAATACATATACATACCAATTTTTATAAAAATCGGTTGAACGGGGCAGAAGTTGCTACTTTGCAGCGCCACCTGGTGGCGAGTGGGATCAATGAGCATAGCATATTCATTTTCTCCTTAAAAAAATACATATACATACCAATTTTCATAAAAATCGGTTGAACGGGCAGTCGTTGCTACTTTGCAGCGCTACCTGGTGGCGAGTGGCATCAATGAGCATAGCATATTCGTTTTCTCCGTGAAAAAATACATATACATACCAATTTTCATGACAATCGGTTGAACGGGGCAGAAGTTGCTACTCTGCAGCGCCACCTGGTGGCAAGTGGCATCAATGTGCATAGCATATTCGTTTTCTCCGTCAAAAAATACATATACCTACCAATTTTTATGACAATCGGTTGAACAGGGCAGAAGTTACTACTTTGCGGCGCCACCTGGTGGCGAGTGGCATCAATGAGCATAGCATATTCGTTTTCTCCGTAAAAAATACATATACATACCAATTTTCATGACAATCGGTTGAACAGGGCAAAAGGTGCTACTCTGCAGCGCCACCTGGTGGCGAGTGGCATCAATGAGCATAGCATATTCGTTTTCTCCGTGAAGAAATACATATACATACCAATTTTCATGACAATCGGTTGAACGGGACAGAAGTTGCTACTTTGCAGTGCCACCTGGTGGCGAGTGGCATCAATGAGCATAGCATATTCGTTTTCTCCGTGAAAAAATACATATACATACCAATTTTCATGACAATCGGTTGAACGGGGCAGAAGTTGCTACTTTGCAGCGCCACCTGGTGGCGAGTGGCATCAATGAGCATATCATATAAACCTTCTCCGTGGAAAAATACAGATATATATATATATACCAATTTTCATAATAATCGGTCCAGTAGTTTTCGAGTCCATAAATTTCTTACATAAAAACAGATCCTTTTTTATATATATAGATTATTTTTTCTACAGTATTTTCTTTTAATTTAAAATAGTGTCTTTTTAATTGTAATATATCTATCTATGAGAGAGAGGGAGAGAGAGTTATTTATTTTTTGGTCTGTGAGAGAGAGAAACATGCGTGTGTCGTGTCATAGTGTCGTGACAACTTTTGGTATGAATTTTTTTTGACTAGCTCCTAGCGTCAGTCGTAACTGTTCGTAACGCGCGAAAGGGAACTTCGTTCCAAAAACATGCATAACTAACGAGAAATTATGATGAAAACGTCATACCATAAAAAAAGAGACAAAATCGTAAAAATTTGAAAAAAAGCAAAAACTGAAAAAAAGACATTGTTATAGGGCGCGCCAGATAAAATTCTCACATAAGCGTCTATACACACGAACAACCAGTGTCCGACACAGGTGGCGACCACCGATAGCAATGCATTGTTTTAAATGTACGATTAGAGACGAGCCACTTTGCGGACCACACCACTTTTAGCTGCTCGACTGCTGCTACACTAGTGTCCTACCGTCGCCACCAGCCGGGCCACTTTCCTATATTTTATTTTTAGTAGTACGTTGTTTTTAATAGAGGTGTACACACCAACCACTTTTTGTGTGTGAATCTTGAAATTGTTTGATCGTTTATTATGGAGAAACATTTTGAATGCAATACTGAGGATTTTGTTACTGCTATTGAAGGAGAACCTTGTATAGCCGGCTGATGCGCCCCCGGTGGCAACCACCGGTGTCGAACACAAGTGGCTTCATGTGTAAAGACTCGCCCGACCGGTGCGCGGTGGTCGCCACCGGTGTCGGTCACTGGTGGTTCGTGTGTATAGACGCTAAGAATAAACTCGCTATCCTTCGTCCTAAAAAAATATCAAAGTAGAAGTTCAATGTTCGGTATTGATACTTCTTGTATTCCTCAAGGTCTTATTCTTCTTAATAGTTGAATGCTTTTATTTTTGCATTTTATATAAAAGTTGCAATACTTGTTATTATATTCCAATAAAAAAATTACTGTAAAGTACGTTAATTAGTAATTATTTTTATTAATTCGAGAATTCAATATAAATATAATTTACACAGGAAGTATATGATCATAAATAGTATTTAAACAAATAAATAAATTAATTATAATGAAAATAATTTTATATGTTCATAATTGTTTTAATAATAACATTTCTTCCGTGTTTTTATTTAATTATAGGTAATCTTCTTTTCTCTATTACTCGATAGTTTATACGAGGGTTATCTTTTTTAGTCTTGCATACATCCATAAAGAAGAGAAAATAATTTTTGAAGTTATACTTCTATTCGTGCACTCGGTGGAAAAGATTTGTGTACAGTTAAATGGGAAAAAAGAGTGTGGCAGTCAGTGGGACTGCCGGCAGAAGTTATACTTCTATGCACTGTTAACTAATAAAACTTAATAACTACAAACGCAGGCAAGTAGAAATATTTTTTTTTTAAATTAACTGTATTCAATTAAATAAATACTTAGAAAAATAAGACCAGTTGATGTGTGTTCTTACTTCAAACACGAAAACCAAACAGTAAAACGATCAATGTACAAAAAAAGTGTTTACAAAACCCGATTTGCTTACCGTGGGCTATTACAAATTTTAAAACACTAGAAAACAATGCAAAACATTTTCTAACAACATATAGGTTCACACTTTTACAAAATTTTAACGCACTTTGAACTGCACTTTTCAGTGACTTTGCAGGAACAGGTTTTAACTCACACGCATGTCTTCGACTCAAAAGCATAGTGAAGGATATAATGCAACCATGTGACGGTATTTTAGACTACAATACAATACTCATTACTGTATATTATTATTAATATAAAATACTAAACTTAATATGTGTACTTACTGGACAGAATTATAAAATTATATGTCAAACATAATGCGATACGTCAATGTAATACAATAACAATAGCTCAGACTGTTTGTTGTATATCTATCTCTTTTCAATGCAATGAATGTTTAAACGGTATTCAAAGGACTTATAGTGATGACTAATAACATGTAGTAAATATTTCATCTTTGTTTTTACCAAACAATATACCTTATATATGATTCTGTCTCTCTCTTACTCACACCATTACATATATAATGATTTTTCCCATTTAGCTACACACTAATTCATTCCACAAAGTGTCCGAATAGAAGTATAACTTCAAAAATCATTACATATGTAATGGTGTGAGTAAGAGAAAGACAGACAGTCTTATAAGGTATTTTGTTCGGTAAAAACAAAGATGAAATATTAACCACATTTTATTAGTCATAACTATCCGCTGGGTGCGAAGGATAGGGTGGGAGAACCACGAATCGATCGCAGCGCTCACTGTGGCTAAAAAAGGAACTTACGGCGGACGATTAATCACTTTTTACTAAGGATTTTACATGGATTTCACTTATCCATGCGTCGATTTAAAAAGTAAATAAACCTTTGTCACGAAACCTGCTGTACAGTCAACTGCAACAACAATGGCAAAAATAGTGATCAGAAATTCTATAAATTTCCACAAAAAGTTGGAAACGAGAACAACGTGTGAAGTAGTGGATAATCGCTATCAAGAGGAAAAAGCTAATAAGCTAACTTAAAAAGCAACATTTTAAATATTTGCTATATTTAGCAGATACCTATGTTGTAGGAAGCATCACGTTTTATTTTTACGTCTTGCACATGTTAAGCCAAAACTAATTCTTTACCTTTGTTGGTTGTTTGAGGTTGGAAAGTTATGTCGTGAGTGATTGCTTGAAAAACAATTTTAATTATTAATTTGGCCATGTTTAACTGAAAATACACAAAACGTCTGCATTATTAACGGCATTATAATCATATTATTATCATCTATAATGCGATAATCGATTACATTTATTTATTTTTTTAATTACTTCACGTGAAGTCCGCCGTGATAAAGCCCTTCTATACTACCTAAAATTTAATGATTTTGACATTTTAGACGGAAAATAAAAAAGATAAATATTATTATCGACGCTATAGATTTATATGATCAATACATTTGGGTAGAGAACTAATAAATTACGATGTTTCATTGAAAATAATTATTTGTTTACTTACTTTTCGTAATGACAGTTAGCCATTCGATATTTCAAAGTCCGCCGTAATAAAATTGTAAACGCAAGGTGCCGCTGTCATCGCGCACCCAGCGGATAAGTCCTTTGAATACCGTTTCAACATTCAGTACATTGAAAAGAGATAGATTGATAGATATACAAAAAACAGTCTGAACTAATGTATGAATATCATAGTGACGGACCACATGATTATTTGACAGATTATTTTATAATTCTGTCACGTAAGTTAACATATTAAGTTTAGTATTTTATATTAATAATATTAATAATAATATTCAGTTATGAGTATTGTATTGTAGTGTAAAATACCGTTACATAGTTGCAGTATATCCTGCACTATGCTTTTGAGGTTGTTGGCTACATAAACAGAGTTTTTACGAATAGTCGAGGAAATAAAGCACTAAAACCTCCGAATTTTGTAACGTAAGATGGATCGGAATGCGTCTTTTTGCATTAGATTCGTTAAAGTACCATGAATGTAAAAATGGAAATTGCATTTCTGCATCCGAAAAGGACATTCCAAACAGACAATAGAGAGAAAACTTACAACTTGGTAAATATTGCTGAAAATGGGTTCAATTTATATACTCGGGGTTTTTGGAGTCGCTGAACACGAATATCACGATTCCGAAAGTCTCCGCGGCACTTGGTGCCTAGGGTATTTACCTCTTCTCCTGGGGTTTTATATAAATTCTGTACAAAAGCAGTGCACACTTTGTACTCGGTGGTTTTTTGAGTCGCTAAATACGATTATAATAATGGCGATGGTGTCGAAACACCAGGTGCTTAAGACGGACCTCGTCTTCAGGAATTTTATGCAAATTCGATACAAAAAGAGTGTGCACACGGTACTAGGAGGTTTTTGGGATCGCTTACCACGAATATCATATTATGATTTTGCTAAATCATTCGCATACAAGTTTTTTTATCTTCTTCTTACGTGTGTACATAAGTACGTATATAAAATATATCCTTCAAATAATTAAGTTACAATTAATTCTATTTAAAAAAATAAATAAAATAAATTGCGATTCATTTAAATGGATTCTATTAATTTTAATTACTAGTTACTAGTTTGATATATAAAAATTGTTTTGATGTTAAAAAAGTTCCCTTAATAATATTAATAAATGTAACATTTATTGTATATGAAATAGTATATATATAGTACACTAAGTTTCGCTCGAGTGAGAGCTCATCAGTACAGTACAGATTTGTCTTTTCAGTCACTAATGACATCTCCGATTTAGACTACAAGAGAGCCATTTTTAAAGTAGAGATGGCGCTACTTGCGACTATGTTATACTTTCGCATACTTTTACATTAAATATCGACCAGTTTATATCGGAAATGTCTTCATTAGTGACTGAAGAGAAAAACCTGAACTGTACTGATGAGCTCTAACTAGAGCGAAACAAAGTGTCTACAGTTTGGTTTGGTTTTGAAATCAACTTTTAATTCAATATTTTCATATAAATGCATTTTATTTAAAAAGAAATGTAATTATATTGGTATATATGTCTTATTATATTACACAAGTGTGGCATTATTGAAATGGATATATAAATAATAACCGTTCTTTAATGATATACTTTCAATAAATTGTACAGGGACACCATATTATCGATAATAAGTATATGAAAAATTATGTGTTTCCTTCGATTTACCTGGAAAAGTAATTCGTTCTAGTTATTATCTGTTAGCACGCTATATTTTTATTAAAATAAATAAGCACAATTTACAAAAAGAACTTTTTATAATAGAAAGTTTTTTACTGATTTATAGGTCATATTTTGTGTCATCTCAACAATGCACAGCATCCCTGATTTTCCAAAAATATTAAGTCATACAACGCTGTGATTGATCATAGAGAAGATTGTTTCCTTGTTAACAAAATCAAGGGTAGTTGTATCTAAAAACTTTCTAAAACAGTTTATTTTATTACCAGTTAAAATAATAATTACTGTTTTCACATGTAAGAACAAAAAAAAAAAGAAAAAAAAACTTCTCTGTCGCGTAATCGATCCCATTATGATAACATAACAGAACTGTCACAAGTGGACTGATCCGCCGCCTAACCAACTACGCTATGAACGATTTATTTAATAACTTTCAAAATAATATTATCTATAAACAACTTAGATCATGTTTAATATCAATTCGGTATAAATTTCGAAATCTATGTATATGCCTAAACACACTTGAAACATGCATTGTCATCCAGTTCTTAGCTATCCTGAAAATTTCAGAGCTCTAGGTAGTCGGGAAATAGGTTTAAATCAGAGCTCTAGGTAGTCGGGAAATAGGTTTAAATTCGATTACAAATTCCACGGAATGACACAGAGACACAGAACACGGCGAAAATATAAAAAACTTTCTAATAACTAGCGTGAAAAATGTCTAATATGTGAATAAAGATTTTCATTTTGTTACTCACAGGGAGGGGTTTTACCACATCTACTCAATAATATTGAAAAAAATGGGAAAAAATGTATGAAATTGGAAAAAATGGTTAAAAATCATAGAAAATCGTAAAAGTTTGTTTAAAATTTAATAAAAACATTTAAAATACTAAAAAAATTAAGATTATAAAAATGTGCTAAAAAAATTATAGAAAAATGAAAATAAAACAAATTTTTGAAGTAAAACTTCTTTAGGCGCGACTAGGGGTAACTCAGATTTTTTTTCTGACGGAAGTAACGGTGTGACGTCAGCTATGGGAGGAGCTTAAAAACCTTTCCAAACAAAACAAATTTGCATTGACATTTTAATGGAATTGAGGTTATGTTTTGTTTAGAAGTTTATAAATTTTATTATGGTAATCTTGTAATTAATGATGTATTCTTTAACTATTAGATACTATTCTGTTCGAGTAAAAATGGTGTTGTATTATAATATTCTTACCACATCTATTCAATAATATTAAAGAAAAAACTGATAGAACATAACAAAAATGTTAAAAAAAGAAAAAATGGTAAAAAAATGTATGAAATTGGAAAAAATTGTTACAAATCATAGAAAATCGTAAAAGTTTGTTTAAAATTTAATAAAAATATTTAAAATACTAAAAAAATTAAGATTAAAAAAATTATATAAAAATGAAAATAAAACAAATTTTTAAAGTAAAACTTCTTTAGGCGCGACTAGGGGTAACTCAGATTTTTTTTCTGACGGAAGTAATTCTGACAGAAGTAACGGTGTGACGTCAATTATGGGAGGAGCTTAAAAACCTTTCCAAACAAAACAAATTTTAGTGGAATTGAGGTTATGTTTTGTTTATAAGTTTATAAGTTTTATTATGGTAATCTTGTAATTAATTATGTATTCTTTAACTATTAGATAAAAATGATGTTGTATTATAACCTTCTTTCGGTTTCAAATACATTAAAGGTATTTAAAGAGTAAAATCTATGTTTCACATTTTAGTTAGCATAAACCTATTATTTAATACATAAAAAATAATGATAACTTTCAAATTCCTATTTCTAATGAATAATATAAATATAACTTATTATTTTTTGTAAAGTAGGTATATAGACAATAAATATAATGGAATTGTAATTTAATATTTATTTTGCGATACGTAGGTACGTCAAATAAGTTTTACTTCAATCGCGCGTAAAGGTTACACGCACCCTCTTTTTTTAAGATAAACATTTTTTACAACAAAAATTTAATAAATTTAAAAAATATTAAATATTTTTAAATACTGTTTATTTTATTAGTTAAAATGAGAAAAAAACAAGATAAAATAGAAACAACAGTATAATATTAAAAAAAAAATGAAAAAATAAAAATAATGTTAAAAAAAGAAAAAATGGGGAAAAAATTGTTTTTTTTTTGGCTTTGGCATAAAGAAAAAATTGTTAAAAATCATAAATAATCGTAAAAATAAGAAAAACATGTGAAAAATTAGAAAAAATAGAATATTTAAAACAAATTGTTAAAAACGAAAAAAAAATGAACGAAAATTGTATAAAATTAAAAAAAAATATAAAAATAATAATAAGAATTGAAAAATTTGTTTAAAATTTAATAAAAATATTTAATAATAATATTTAATTTTATAAAAATTTGTTAAAAAAAATATAGAAAAATTGTAAAAAATAAAAATAATGTTAAAAAAAGAAAAAATGGGGAAAAAATTGTTTTTTTTTTGCTTTGGCATAAAGAAAAAATTGTTAAAAATCATAAATAATCGTAAAAATGAGAAAAAAACGTGAAAAATTAGAAAAAATAGAATATTTAAAACAAATTGTTAAAAACGAAAAAAAAAAATGAACGAAAATTGTATAAAATTAAAAAAATATATAAAAATAATAATAAGAATTGAAAAATTTGTTTAAAATTTAATAAAAATATTTAATAATAATATTTAATTTTATAAAAATTTGTTAAAAAAAATATAGAAAAATGAAAATAAAACACCGAAGTAGAAAAATCCGTAAATAATTTCAAAAAATCGTTAAATATTGAAAAAAAATTGTAAAAAATAAAAAAAAATGTTAAAAAAAGAATAAAATGGGAATTTGATTTTTTTTTTTAAACACGAAATTCATTTATTGTCAGCGAAACAAAATGAACCCTACACCCCCGAGTGCTATTAATCAATCTTTTTATTCAACAAAAAATTTAATAAATTTAAAAAATATTAAATATTTTTAAATACTGGTTATTTTATTAGTTAAAATGAGAAAAAAACAAGATAAAATAGAAACAACAGTATAATATTAAAAAAAAATTGTAAAAAATAAAAATAATGTTAAAAAAAGAAAAAATGGCCAAAAAATTGTTTTTTTTTGGCTTTGGCATAAAGAAAAAATTGTTAAAAATCATAAATAATCGTAAAAATGAAAAAAAAAACGTGAAAAATTAGAAAAAATAGAATATTTAAAACAAATTGTTAAAAACGAAAAAAAAAAAATGAACGAAAATTGTATAAAATTAAAAAAAAATATAAAAATAATAATAAGAATTGAAAAATTTGTTTAAAATTTAATAAAAATATTTAATAATAATATTTAATTTTATAAAAATTTGTTAAAAAAAATATATAAAAATGAAAATAAAACACCGAAGTAGAAAAATCCGTAAATAATTTCAAAAAATCGTTAAATATTGAAAAAAAAATTGTAAAAAATAAAAAAAAAATGTTGAAAAAAGAATAAAATGGGAATTTTTTTTTTTAAACACGAAATTCATTTATTGTCAGCGAAACAAAATGAACCCTACCCCCCCGAGTGCTATTAATCAATCTTTTTATTCAAAAAGAAAATTTAATAAATTAAAAAAAAATAAACATTTTTAAATCTTGTTTATTTAATTACATAACTATTTAAATATTGCTAATAAAATATTAAAAATACTCACAAAAAAAATCCGGTATTGTACCCACAACACTCTTCCACATACAACCACCAAATAGTCAGTTTTAAAAAAAATTATATTCACAGATAGCGGTTATAATAAAAAATAAAAAATCAAATTCAGGTTCTGCGAACTGGAATTCCGAAATCGCAGACCAACATTCATCCTGCAGATCTCGAACATACACTAAATCAGTTTATAATCAAAAATAACCTTTTTGTGTTGTTTGTAAATTAATATAAAATGAATGCGGTAGACTAGTGACATTGAACGTGAATCTTTTTATTAATTATATTTTTTTTTTATCTGTATTTAATGCATTTACATACTGTTTACACATAGAATTCAAATTTCTTTATGAAAAAACAATTCATCATCATCATCTTCGAGTTTATCATTAAAAATTCTACTAACGATTTCGATTGTTATCGGTAAAATTTTTCTTCTTTTATGTTTGAAATTTTTTTCATCGATATATATATATGTAGATATATTACAATTAACATTTTATGTCATTTTTGACATGTGTCATTCTTATGTCATTTTTGACATCTGTCATTGTTATGTCATTTTTGACATATATCATTGTTATGTCATTTTTGACATCTGTGATTGTTATGTCATTTTTGACATCTATCATTCTTTTGACATAAAAATATTTTATAAGTCATGTGTGACATATCTCATGGTTTCTACTAATTTTATCATCCGTCATTGTTGAATATGTCAAACATTGCTTTATATGTCATTTTTGACATCTGACATGGTTTTAATTTTGACATAACATAATTTAATATGTCACGTGTCACATATGTCATCGTTTTTATCAATTTTAATATCTGTTATTGTTTTATACGTCACTTTTGACATATCAAGGATTAATACGTCATTTTTGACATATATCACTGTCTCGTATGTCAATTTGTCATCGTTTTATATGTTAATTTTGACATGTGTGATTTTTTTACTTATGTCAATTTTTAAAATTTAACTTTTTATCATTTTTCTATTATACCTGGTTTCGTAGTTAGCTGGCAGTGTATAAGCAATGGAAATAAAGCTTAGTTGCCAGATTTAACTTAGAAAGACTTACTATCTTTGTCTTATTAACGCGCAATAGAAAGAGATATGTTTAAGTTAAATGGCAACCGGTGCCTAAAAACACGCCACTGAACGATCACTGGATGACAGAACGACCTACGCTGGCACCGGTTGCCATTTAACTTAAACATATCTCTTTCTATTGCGCGTTAATAAGACAAAGATAGTAAGTCTTTCTAAGTTAAATCTGGCAACTAAGCTTTATTCCCATTGCTGATACACTGCCAGCTAACTACGAAACCAGGTATAGTGGCAAAAAAATAGAACAAAATATACATTTGGTGTGAGAATAGAGAATATTTAAATGTTTAAATCAATGTTTTAAGTCATTTTTGACATCTATCATGCATTTGACATAAAAATATTATATAACTCATGTGTAAGTGTGACATATCTCATGGTTTCTACTAATTTTAACATCTGTCATTGTTGAATATGTCAATCATTGCTTTATATGTCATTTTTGACATCTGACATGGTTTTAAATTTAACATAACATAATTTGATATGTCACGTGTCACATATGTCATCTTTTTTATCAATTTTAATATCTGTAAATGTTTTATACGTCACTTTTGACATATCAAGGTTTAATACGTCATTTTTGACATATATCACTGTCTCGTATGTCAATTTGTCATTGTTTTATATGTTAATTTTGACATGTGTGATTTATTTATATTTGTCAATGTTTAAAAATTAACGTTTTATCATTTTTATGTTAGTGGCCAACAATAAAATAATGTCACAATAGGCAAAATTTAAATGTGTGAATCATCTTTTATGTCAGTTTTGACATCCGTCATTCTTTTATATGTTTATATCAATGTTTAATATGTCAATTTTGATATCATTTGTATGTTAATGTTCAATAATAGAACAAAATATACGTTTTATGTCACAAAGAACATATAGAAGATGTTTAAATCAATGTTTTATGTCATTTTTGACATCTGTCATTGTTTTATTCGTGAATTTTGACATAAAAATATGTTATAAGTCATGTGTGACATATTTCATGTTAAACATTGTTTTATATGTCATTTTTGACATATGTCATGGTTTTACAGATAAATTTTGACATAACAATATTTTATATGTCATCGTTTTTATCAATTTTAAAAACTGTTATTGTTGTATACGTCAGTTTTGATATATCAAGGTTTAATACGTCATTTTTGACATCTATCATTATCTCGTATGTAAATTTGTCATCGTTTTATACATACGTGAATTTTGACAAAACAATGTCAATTTTGATATGTGTCATATTTATGTTAATGTTCCATAATAGAACAAAATATACGTTTTATGTCACAAAGAACATATAGAAGCTGTTTAAATCAATGTTTTATGTCATGTTTGACGTGAATTTTGACATACAAATATGTTATAGGTCATGTGTGACATATCTCATGGTTTCTACTAATTTTAACATCTGTCATTGTTGAATATGTCGATCATTGCTTTATATGTCATTTTTGACATCTGACATGGTTTTAATTTTGACATAACTATATTTTATATGTCACGTGTGACATATGTCATCGTTTTTATCAATTTTAATATCTTGCCACGTACTTTTAGTGTAATAAAAAAAAAATTTAGAAATAGTATCAATTACTTCAAATAGAAGTTCAGCTCCAGTTGAGATCGGTAAGTGGTTTCTCTACGGGCAAATTAGTGCCCAGCTCAGCCGTAGAGGGTAAGTAAACAAATAATAGTGAGTTGCGCCACCGATTTGGAACGGTTAAAATCGGAAACCCCTGTTATTCCAGGCACTGACCTTTCTCACTGGAGATAATTAAATAAATTAAGAATATTAATCAAGATTAATTGAATTGTTCAATAAGAACGATAAAGTGAGCTAAATAAAACAAAAATATCAAACTAGACCCTTCTTTAATATAAAAAAAGTATAGAGTTTACACTACTGTCAAACCTAGCGTCTGACAATGATATTAACATGAAAGAAAAAAAGTATAACGAAGTAAAATTATCCGAAAAGTGTGATCTAAAGTCACGACTTAAATCTAAGTACAATGCTTATAGCTTATCTGGTAATCCAGTTATTAATTCCTCCCAGTCCTTGGCTCCAATTAACTGAGCCTGTACCAAGATGTAGGCCCGAACCAAGAATTAGGACTGCACCAAAATTAAGCCTGCTTCCAAAACAAATTAGGCTTCTCCAAACAAATAAGCCCGTAGCAAGAATTTAGGCCTGCACCAAAAATTTAAGCCTGTACCAAGGACTTAAGCTTGTACCAAGGACCCTATTGTAATAGGGTTTAATTTTTCCTAGAACTGCTTTATTCCGGTCGTGTATGGGAAATTAAATAATTAACACCGTCGCTGACAGTTCACTGCGGCCCTTGGGCTGCGCTACTCCGGTCTGGTATGGGAGATTAATCAACGAACACCTTAACTGACTTCGCTGTAGTCCTATCACAGAAGATTTCCTAATATCCCTTGTAATAAGGCTCCTTTCGAATCAGAATTCACAACTAACAACAAAATGTGATCCCACTAACGATTCGAATGGATAGTTTCAAAATCCAAAATTAATTGACCCGGATGTACCGAGATTTAAACTTAAACCGAAAAAAATCTTCTAACTTCCTCAACAAGTACTTAGGTCGAAGGTTGATAGCGAAAAGGACTTACAACGCGTTTCCTTTCACGAAAAATGATACTCTCGGAGATGGTCTCTGCCCGTTTTTTAATATGTCAGATGCCAAAATAACGAACTGCAGACAACAAGATTCTAAGTTTTACGACAAAAAGGAAAAGAAGAATTCGCCTCGTTGGAAGCAAAGGTGACAGTAGTTCAAAAGTCACATAACCCTAACAATTTGTTCTGAATTTAATAAATAGACTTTCAAAGCAATATTAGTAACAATTTATGGCCAAAATATAATAAAATAGTTGGCGATTATCTATGGGTAACCGAACTAAAATCAACCTGTTTCTAATACTGACTGACTAGGTTTAACCCTTAGTAATGGAAAATTATATAATAAGAAATCCATTATATTTACTTCTAACATAATTATACTTAGAACGGATTTTATCCCGTGACAATCTGTTATTGTTTTATACGTCACTTTTGACATATCAAGATTTAATACCTCATTTTTGATATCTATCACTGTCTCTTATGTAAATTTGTTATCGTTTTAGGTATATGTTTATTTTGACTTTTTATGTCAGTTTTGACATCTGTCATTCTTTTATACGCGAATTTTGACAAAAAACTATTTTATATGTCATATTTCATCATTTTTATCAATTTTAACATCTATTGTTATTAAATATGTCAATTTTAATATGTGTTATTGTTTTATACATCACTTTTGACATATCAACATTTAATACGTCATTTTTGACATCTGTCATTGGATTGTACATCAATTTTGTGTAAAACCATAAACAAATTATACTAAAATCAATTTTTATTAACCTAATTTCGTTACTATTCACAGTTATGGCCTTTTACTGTTGTTTTTTCTATTCAGAGGCGAAACTGTCATTTAGAGTAAAATCAAAAAAGCAAGGTTTAACCTATAACAGGGTTTGAAAAAAATAACAGTTTTTGTTAACTTAATGAGCGTTTTTCGTTTGCGATTAGAGGTGAAGATGTCGCTACTATCACATCGATTACACTTTCGTTACGGTGTATATATATTGAGATGATATAAGTTACTATGCTATATCAAATAAGTACATATAAAGAAAATTAATAAAAATAGAGAAAAGGAAAATATCTTCTCATTCCAAGGCAGAGTGCGAATGTAGTAAATTTGGTATAATTCATCATCGTCTTCTTTACAATACCTAAAAAAGAAAAATAAAACAAAATAAGAAATCAAAATATACACAAGTACATATAAGAGATATTTATTTTCAAAGATTCGATATAATTTAATCTATAACATATAAAATTTTAATGATCATGTATTAAATAGATAATAAGAGTAAATATTGAAAAAGTTTATAAATTTTACGATACATTGGTAATTAAAACCGATTTTAAATAAATTAAGATAAAATGAAATAAGAAAATTAAATGTTGGAACATAAATGTAATACTTTACGTGAATTTTATTATAAAATATTAGAAATCATAGAATAAATATATAAAAATTTTACTTACTTTCAAAATATACAATGTTTGTTTTCAAACCATATTGTGATTTGTTATTAGTATAATTTCCAAATGAAAAATTCTGAAAATAGAAAGATATTAGATTATATTGTAGATAAGATATTATAAAATTAACAACTCATCAAAAGTTTAGCAAATTTTAAAAGAATGACTATTGTATTAAATGTAAATAAGGAATTAAGTATTAGATTTTTAGTAATTTTATTTGATCAATAATTTAGTAGGCGAATAGAGCATAATAATGTATAGTGTAAGTTTGTTTGGAGATTCAGTTGTTAAATTGTTGATTTCTGAATCTCTCTCTTGTTTTCGATCTTTTGAAGGGATAACATGTAATAAATTTTGCTCTGTTAAAAATTTCGATTTTTTTTTTAAATACTTATAAAAGAAAGTATAAAAATATTAAAAGTGTTAACAAAACCGCAAGACAACTCCTGATAGCAGCTGGTAAGACTTAAAGTTCATATATATGGAGAAATGAATGTTAGAAATGGTATGCCGAGCAGTTTATTTATATAAATGTTTCCTGAGTTAATTTAACTAAAGTAAAACTAGTTTCTAATAAGAAAGAGAGTATTAGTTTACTCACCATTTGATGCAAGAGCAGATTATTTCCTGATGAGAAGCAATTTTATTCGTCTAAATCTATAAAGTGTCCGTATATCATTGATGTCCTGGGAAATGGTGGATTCCATTGGAAAGGATAGCCTGTGCATTAGTTGTCCAGAGAGAATACAAAAGCTTCAGAACACGGTATCAATTTCCAATTTTTTTTTTAAATAAAGAACATTCCTGTGTTTTATTTTTATGTATTTGATGAACATTTAATTTCACTTGTACACTGTTTCACTGTTTAAATAAGTTATTTTTCATTCTTAATTAAGTTTAATTTGATTTATTGGTTACAAAATTCAGAATTTTTTCATAACACTTGATTTAACGATGTTTGATTTTTGTAAGTAATGTGTCAATGCGCACAAAACAATAAGAAAAAGTAAGGTTAAGGTCAAATTGGAATTATCGTTAAAAAAAACATAATTTGGTATATGATTGTTGAATTTTATTATTTTTTTTTGTTGAAATTTTCAATATTAGTTAAATTTGAATCCATTTATTATTTGAGATTTTTGAACTCTGACCCTAAGAAAGAGAATAGATAAGAACATATGTTAAAGTAATAATCGTTAAAATAAAAGAAATTAACTTGAATCTTACCTTCTTCACATCTATATTAAAATAAAGAAATTTTCAAGGTAAGAAGTACTTTATAACATAGTAACTTATGGATGACTATAATAATACTATAATCATAGAACACGAGTTATCATATATGTTATAATATATATATCGAGCGTGATTTTAGTGGGATTTTTAGTCAGCGATTATGCTTTAAGCTCGCTGACGGATAACATATACCTTGTACTGACGAGGCCCAATAGACCGAAACCGGTCTACAAGTTATGTTGTCCCTTCTAACTGCAAACTAGAATGGTTGGTTGAAATTATCTATTAGATATGCCAACCCCGTTTGACTTTGAAGTGTAATGCAATATCCGTCGGGGCATATAGCCAGGGAAGTAGTTGTTTCTTCTTAGTTGAACGGTCATTGTCTTAGAAAATGTTTTTCAAAGCTTGTAAAGCGTTGGGATAATTTTATTATTTCTTTGATATCTATTAAAATATTTTTTTTTAATTCTTTACATTTTTTTAATTTTCAATATATTTGTTTATTTATTCCTCCTATGGCATATTTTTTATAGAAAAAATTGTTTTTAAACCTCAATACAAAAATATAATAAAAAAACAATTATATAATTTGTTTATTCTTTCTTATTTTCTATTTATTTATTTAACAAATAAATAAATTTGTTTATAAATCTATAATTAATTACTTTTTTATACAAAATAATTCATATATTTTTATGTTTTATGTTCTTGATATGCCAACATCGAAATTTCCAATTAAAGATGACAAAATTTATATAAAAAATAAAAGGGGGTCACACTTAGAACAAGATTTGTATTATATCAAATTAATGTAAATCTAAAACGATTACAAAACAAGGTGTCCTAAATGTTTATATTAAAATTATGTAATTTTGTAATATTTAAAATATTTTTATGTACTTACAAACACTAAAATTGCTATTATAATTTTTTTAGTAACTTACCCTTTTTGCTATATACCAAATAATCAACTAAAATGAAATTGAGATCAAATTAGACACGAAAATTTTGTTAAGATTAAAAAATCGTGACATAAATGCATTGTTTTTATTGCACATAAAATTAAAAAATGATCATTCATGAGGAATTCTGTATCAGTTTACCAATTAACAATATATAAATAATAACTTGTTTCAAATTTATAGAAATAAAACTTTTCTATGCATTACAGATATAATTATACATTCTAATCATCTATATATATAATCTATATATTGAGATGATATGAGTTAGTATGCTATATTAAATAAGTACATATAAAGAAAATATTAATGGAAATAGAGAAAGGAAAATATTCTTATTCTAAGGCAGAGTGCAAAGGCAGTAAAATTGGTATAATTTATCATCATCTTCTTTACAATTCTTGAAAAAGAAAAATAAAACAAAATAAGAAATTAAAATATATGAGTACATCTAAGAGATCTTTATTTTAAAGATTCAATATAGTTTAATCTATAATATATAAAATTCTAATAATCATGTACTAGATATGTAATAAAATTAAAGATTTAAAAGTTTATAAAGTTTACAATACTTTGGTAATTAAAAAATAATCTTAAATGAGTTAGAATAGAATTAAATTAGAAAATTAAATGACAAAATATGAGAATTCATAAAAGAAATATTCAAAATTTTACTTACTTTCAAAACACACAATCTTTGTTTTCAAGCCATATTGTAATTTGTTAATAGTTTAATTTCCAAATGAAAAGTTCTGAAAATAGAAAAATATTAGTTTATAGATATAGCAAATTTTAAAAAAGGAATGATTATTGTGTTCAATTTGAATAATGAATTAAGAATTAGATTGTTTGTAATTTCATTTGAAATAATTAGGTAATAATAGGTAATATGAATGTATAGTTTTAGTTTGTTTAAAAATTCAGTTGTTTAGTTGTTGATTTTTGAAGCTCTCTCTTGTTTTTGGTAGATTGAAGGGATAAGATGTAATAAAGTTTGCTCCGTTAAAATTTAGAGTTTTTTTTAAAAATATTCATAAAAGAAAGTTTAAAATCAATCAAAAGTATTATCAACCTTACAAGGAAGCTCCTGATAGTAATTGGTAAGAAGTAAAATTTATTTTTATGAAGAAATAAATGTTGGAAATCGTATGCTGAGCAGTTCATGGGTATAATTGCATCCTGAATTAATTTAAGAAGGTTAAAACAGTTTCTAACAAGAAAGAAAGTCATTATTTTACTTACCAGTGGATGTAATAGCTGTTTGTCTTCAAATTGAAAGAAGTTCTATTTGTATTACTTTCCAAAGTGTCCTGATATCATTGCAGTCCAGAGGGAATACAGGATCTCCATAAGACGGTATTAATTTTCAATTTTTAACAATAAAGAACTTTTCTGTGTTTGATTTTTATATGTTTAATGAACGTTTAATTTCACTGTGCACTGTTTCACTGTTTAAATAAGTTATTTGTCACTATTTGATAAGATTAATTTGAGTTATCTTTTATAATTTCATTTGATTCAATTACATTTGGTTTTGAAAATTGTGTAGAAAGTAACAACATTTTTGAACTTAAGTGAGGTTAGGTGAAGTTAATATAGAGTCATTGTCAGAGAATCTCAGTTGGTCCATTATTTCTAAATTTTATAATCGTTTGTCAAAAGTTTCAATATTAGTTGAATTTGAATCTATTTATTATTTGAAATTTTTGAACTCTGACCCTAAGAAGGAGAATAGCCAGGAGCATATTTTAAAATAATAATATTTGAAAGTAAAGAAATTAATTTGATTCTTTACCTTCTTAATATTTATATTAAAATTTAAAATAAATTCAAGATAAGGATTATTTTATAGCATAGTGACTTATAGAATACTACAGAGCAAGTTACATATGTTATAATATATAAAAATGAATGTTTGTCTGTATGTATGTATGTCTGTATGTACTCAATGAACTCAAAAACTACTGGACCAATTATTATGAAAATTGGTATACATATGTAATTTTCCACGGAGAAGATTTGTATGATATGCTCATTGATGCCACTCGCCACCAGGTGGCGCTGCAGAGTAGCAACTTCTGCCCCGTTCAACCGATTGTCATGAAAATTGGTATGTATATGTATTTTTCCACGGAGAAGATTTGTATGATATGCTCATTGAACCCAATCGCCACCAGGTGGCGCTGCAGAGTAGCAACTTCTGCCCCGTTCAACCGATTGTCATGAAAATTGGTATGTATATGTATTTTTCCACGGAGAAGATTTGTATGATATGCTCATTGAACCCACTCGCCACCAGGTGGCGCTGCAGAGTAGCAACTTCTGCCCCGTTCAACCGATTGTCATGAAAATTGGTATGTATATGTATTTTTCCACGGAGAAGATTTGTATGATATGCTCATTGATGCCACTCGCCACCAGGTGGCGCTGCAGAGTAGCAACTTTTGCCCCGTTCAACCGATTGTCATGAAAATTGGTATGTATATGTATTTTTCCACGGAGAAGATTTGTATGATATGCTCATTAAACCCACTCGCCACCAGGTGGCGCTGCAGAGTAGCAACTTCTGCCCCGTTCAACCGATTGTCATGAAAATTGGTATGTATATGTAATTTTCCACGGAGAAGATTTGTATGATATGCTCATTGATGCCACTCGCCACCAGGTGGCGCTGCAGAGTAGCAACTTCTGCCCCGTTCAACCGATTGTCATGAAAATTGGTATGTATATGTATTTTTCCACGGAGAAGATTTGTATGATATGCTCATTGAACCCACTCGCCACCAGGTGGCGCTGCACTGTAGCAACTTCTGCCCCGTTCAACCGATTGTCATGAAAATTGGTATGTATATGTATTTTTCCACGGAGAAGATTTGTATGATATGCTCATTGAACCCACTCGCCACCAGGTGGCGCTGCAGAGTAGCAACTTCTGCCCCGTTCAACCGATTTTCATGAAAATTGGATGTATATGTATTTTTCCACGGAGAAGATTTGTATGATATGCTCATTGATGCCACTCGCCACCAGGTGGCGCTGCAGAGTAGCAACTTTTGCCCCGTTCAACCGATTGTCATGAAAATTGGTATGTATATGTATTTTTCCACGTAGAAGGTTTGTATGATATGCTCATTAATGCCACTCGCCACCAGGTGGCGCTACAGCAACTTCTGTCCCGTTCAACCGATTGTCATGAAAATTGGTATGTATATGTATTTTTCCACGGAGAAGGTTTGTATAATATGCTCATTGATGTCACTCGCCACCAGGTGGCGCTGCAGAGTAACAACTTTTGCCCTGTTCAACCGATTGTCATGAAAATCGGTATGATGATGTATTTTTAATGGGTAAGATAAATATGATATTCGTATTAATTATAGTTACCACTAGATGGCGCTTCCATGTATCAAATTCAATAGTGATTAATAGATATCTATACAAATTCGTATAAATATAAGTTCGAAAAATATATTTTTGGTGCGATAAGTAAAACAAAACTATACACTTTCTTTCCTTCTCTATCTCTTCTCCTCTTTTTTTTTCTTAAATTTATTTTAGCTATTGGCGTAGCAACGCGCGCCGGGTACATCTAGTCTATATATAAAAATGAATGTTTGTCTGTATGTCTGTACGTCTGTATGTCTGTATGTACTCAATGAACTCAAAAACTACTGGACCGATTATTATGAAAATTGGTATTTATATGTATTTTTCCATAGAGAAGGTTTGTATGATATGCTCATTGATCCCACTCGCCACCAGGTGGCGCTGCAGAGTAGCAACTTCTGCCCCGTTCAACCGATTGTCATGAAAATCATTATGATGATGTATTTTTAATGGGTAGGATGAATAAGATATTCGTATTAATAGAATTCACCAGACTATTGTTTCCGGGCCTATATCCAGTGGGATTTATTAATTACAAATAGTACCGCTAGTGGTGTTACTGATAAATGTCCTTTCTTGTTCACTACGATAGAATTTCGAGTTGATTTTACTATCTGATTGCTTTGTGATACCTCCTCTGTTGATTTTACTATCTGATTGCTTTGTGATTCCCCCTCTTCTGATTTTACTATCTGATTGCTTTGTGATATCTCCTCTCCAATACAAGGCCAGTCCAATCCTCACTTTCATGTGAGAATCATGGGTATTGACAAACAGGAAGAAAAGTAAACTTCAAGCTACTGAAATGAAATATTTGACAAAAAGGATAAGGACACTGTGTTTCGGTTAAGTTAGAGCTCATCAGTACAGTTGTTAGAAACATAAACATAATTAAATTATATTTGTATGAAACTTGTAACGATCTATTGGATCGTTTTAGTAATTGAATTTGTAACGTTTGTAACGTTCGTTTTCGAGCATACCATCCGGACTATATATATTTTTATATTATCTATTGTTATCGCGCCGATACGAGAGGGGATTGCCAGTTTGGTAGGAGAGAATATGTCTTTTCGAGAGTTTTTGATTTAAATTCGTTTATTTTATCGGTGAATCTGATTAAATTCAGAGTTATTTCCGACTACCTTCGCCCTTCTGTCTGGGTTATTGCCAACTTTAAGAAGGGCCCTATTAAGGACCAGCTAAAAACATATCAGAAATTACGCAGTCAGTCGACAATCAGTTGAAGTCGACGCCATTTTGCAGTTCCGTTCCGCCATTAACGAAAATTCGACAAGAAGTCCCTTGAAGGGAAAGTACAATCCAATTGCAGATTCATTCCACACCAAAAGAAAATCCGACAGGAAATTCCCTGGAAGGAACTCCATCCATCTTCCAGTTCCGTTCCACAAGTTATCGAAACTCCGTCAGAAGCCATCGAAAATCCCCAAAGATAAGGGAATTAATTAATTCATTGTATTAATTTTTTTACTAATCATAATTAAAATAATAAACCATTTTAAAACTAATTTTTCGAATTTTATTTGTGTGTCTGTACTTGGCGCCCTTTAATTAATGTTTGGAGGAAATTAAATAAAACTCAGAAGGAAGACACGACCTTCAGGAGCTAGCCTAGGGTAATTTTTAGGTTACAAATTCACCAGACTTTTGTTTCCGGGGCTATATCCGGTGAGATTTATTAATTACAAATAGTACCGCTAGTGGTGTTACTGATAACTATTCTTTCTTGTTCGCTACGATAGAATTTCGAGTTTATTTTACTATCTGATTGCTTTGTGATACCTCCTCTGTTGATTTTACTATCTGATTGCTTTGTGGTACCGCCTCTCCAATACAAGGCCAGTCCAATCCTTACTTTCGTGTGAGAATCATGGGTATTGACACATGGGAAGAAGAGTAAACTTGAAGCTACTGAAATGAAATATTTGACAAAAAGGACAAGGACACTGTGTTTCGGTTGAGTTAGAGCTCATCAGTACATTTGTTAAAAATATAAACATAATTAAATTATATTTGTATGAAACTTGTAACGATCTAATGGATCGTTTTAGTAATAGAATTCACCAGACTATTGTTTCCGGGCCTATATCTTGTGAGATTTATTAATTACAAATATTAACGCTAGTGGTGTTACTGATAACTGTCCTTTCTTGTTCGCTACGATAGAATTTCGAGTTGATTTTACTATTTATTGCTTTGTGATACCTCCTCTGTTGATTTTACTATCTGATTGCTTTGTGATACCTCCTCTGTTGATTTTACTATCTAATTGCTTTGTGATACCTCCTCTATTGATTTTACTATCTGGTTGCTTTGTGATACCTCCTCTCCAATACAAGGCCAGTCCAATCCTCACTTTCGTGTGAGAATCATGGGTATTGACAAACAGGAAGAAAAGTAAACTACAAGCTACTGAAATGAAATATTTGACAAAAAGGGCAAGGACACTGTGTTTCGGTTGAGTTAGAGCTCATCAGTACAGTTGTTAAAAATATAAACATAATTAAATTATATTTGTATGAAACTTGTAACGATCTATTGGATCGTTTTAGTAATAGAATTCACCAGACTATTGTTTCCGGGGCTATATCCGGTGAGATTTATTAATTACAAATAGTACCGCTAGTGGTGTTACTGATAAATGTCCTTTCTTGTTCGCTACGATAGAATTTCGAGTTGATTTTACTATCTGATTGCTTTGTGATATCTCCTCTGTTGATTTTACTATCTGATTGCTTTGTGATACCTCCTCTGTTGATTTTACTATCTGATTGCTTTGTGATACCTCCTCTCCAATACAAGGCCAGTCCAATCCTCACTTTCGTGTGAGAATCATGGGTATTGACAAACAGGAAGAAAAGTAAACTTCAAGCTACTGAAATGAAATATTTGACAAAAAGGATAAGGACACTGTGTTTCGGTTAAGTTAGAGCTCATCAGTACAGTTGTTAGAAACATAAACATAATTAAATTATATTTGTATGAAACTTGTAACGATCTATTGGATCGTTTTAGTAATTGAATTTGTAACGTTTGTAACGTTCGTTTTCGAGCATACCATCCGGACTATATATATTTTTATATTATCTATTGTTATCGCGCCGATACGAGAGGGGATTGCCAGTTTGGTAGGAGAGAATATGTCTTTTCGAGAGTTTTTGATTTAAATTCGTTTATTTTATCGGTGAATCTGATTAAATTCAGAGTTATTTCCGACTACCTTCGCCCTTCTGTCTGGGTTATTGCCAACTTTAAGAAGGGCCCTATTAAGGACCAGCTAAAAACATATCAGAAATTACGCAGTCAGTCGACAATCAGTTGAAGTCGACGCCATTTTGCAGTTCCGTTCCGCCATTAACGAAAATTCGACAAGAAGTCCCTTGAAGGGAAAGTACAATCCAATTGCAGATTCATTCCACACCAAAAGAAAATCCGACAGGAAATTCCCTGGAAGGAACTCCATCCATCTTCCAGTTCCGTTCCACAAGTTATCGAAACTCCGTCAGAAGCCATCGAAAATCCCCAAAGATAAGGGAATTAATTAATTCATTGTATTAATTTTTTTACTAATCATAATTAAAATAATAAACCATTTTAAAACTAATTTTTCGAATTTTATTTGTGTGTCTGTACTTGGCGCCCTTTAATTAATGTTTGGAGGAAATTAAATAAAACTCAGAAGGAAGACACGACCTTCAGGAGCTAGCCTAGGGTAATTTTTAGGTTACAAATTCACCAGACTTTTGTTTCCGGGGCTATATCCGGTGAGATTTATTAATTACAAATAGTACCGCTAGTGGTGTTACTGATAACTATTCTTTCTTGTTCGCTACGATAGAATTTCGAGTTTATTTTACTATCTGATTGCTTTGTGATACCTCCTCTACTGATTTTACTATCTGATTGCTTTGTGATACCTCCTCTCCAATACAAGGCCAGTCCAATCCTCACTTTCGTGTGAGAATCATGGGTATTGACAAACAGGAAGAAAAGTAAACTTCAAGCTACTGAAATGAAATATTTGACAAAAAGGTCAAGGACACTGTGTTTCGGTTGAGTTAGAACTCATCAGTACAGTTGTTAAAAATATAAACATAATTAAATTATATTTGTATGAAACTTGTAACGATCTATTGGATCGTTATAGTAATAGAATTCACCAGACTATTGTTTGCGGGGCTGTATCCGGTGAGATTTATTAATTACAAATAGTACTGCTAGTGGTGTTACTGATAACTGTTCTTTTTTGTTCGCTACGATAGAATTTCGAGTTGATTTTACTATCTGATTGCTTTATGATACCTCCTCTGTTGATTTTACTATCTGATTGCTTTGTGATTCCCCCTCTACTGATTTTACTATCTGATTGCTTTGTGATATCTCCTCTCCAATACAAGGCTAGTCCAATCCTCACTTTCGTGTGAGAATCACGGGTATTGACACACAGGAAGGAGAGTAAACTTCAAGATACTGAAATGAAATATTTGACAAAAAGGACAAGGACACTGTGTTTCGGTTGAGTTAGAGCTCATCAGTACAGTTGTTAAAAATATAAACATAATTAAATTATATTTGTATGAAACTTGTAACGATCTATTGGATCGTTTTAGTAATAGAATTCACCAGACTATTGTTTCCGGGGCTATATCCGGTGAGATTTATTAATTACAAATAGTACCGCTAGTGGTGTTACTGATAAATGTCCTTTCTTCTTCGCTACGATAGAATTTCGAGTTGATTTTACTGTCTGATTGCTTTATGATACCTCCTCTGTTGGTTTTACTATCTGATTGCTTTGTGATACCTCCTCTGTTGATTTTACTATCCGATTGCTTTGTGATACCTTCTCTGTTGATTTTACTATCTGATTGCTTTGTGATACCTCCTCTGTTGCTTTTACTATCTGATTGCTTTGTGATACCTCCTCTCCAATACAAGGCCTGCCCAATCCTCACTTTTATGTGAGAATCATAGGTATTGACAAACAGGAAGAAAAGTAAACGTCAAGCTACTGAAATGAAATATTTGACAAAAAGGGCAAGGACACTGTGTTTCGGTTGAGTTAGAGCTCATCAGTACAGTGCATATTTGTCTCCGTCACTATGTCACTATAATGATCTCAGGTATAGACTGGTCAATATTTGATATCAAAGTTTGCAAAAGTATAACACAGTCGCAAGTAGCGCCATCTCTACTCCAAATATGGTTCTAGAGTTAGGAATTTTAACCAGGCACAAATCCAGGTAATTTATCTGGAATATACTGGCAGCATGGCACGAGATACGTTTGTATCATTTTTTTTTATCATTCCATGTATAAGACTGTCAAAAAAACGCCAAATAAAAGGCGAAATGTTTATAAATGAGAATTGGATATAATTATTTAACTAAAATGTTAAGTTACTCACAAACCACAAACCACATTGGTTTTTATTATTAAAACCTTTTAATTTTAATACACCCGTTTAAATCTGCATATATCATTATCTGATAATCTCTCTCAATAAAAGAAGTTGAAAATAAATATTTTAAACCGGAATTCCCATTTCCTTTAAAAAAAAAGGCGATTTCAAATTTATAGTCTTACTTCTGGAAGCGATTTAAAAAAAAAAAAAATTATTTTCTTATAAAACCTTGATGATTCATTTAATTTAGTTTTTGTTTTTTTATACTTGTTAATTTTATATGGAAACAAAACCTTCAGATTTTTTAATTGATTAATAAAATATTGAACTGTCTCTCTTAAAATATTAAAAAAAAATATGTGCTTTACCCACATAAAAGATATAAAATTGTGAAATTGTGTACGTTATTGTGAGATCATCTAATAAATAACTTTTATTAATTTTAAGCGTTTTTTATATTTTTTGAAGTAAAAGTAGGTAAATCGTTTTTTTTGCGAGTCAAAGAAGCACTATGTAAGGTTAAGAAACTTCCTAATAAAGTTAACGAACTTCCAATTTAAGTTGAAAAAACTTTATAAAAAAATTGACAAACTCCCTACAAAAGCTAATTAACTTCCTACTAAAGTTGACAAACTTTCTACTAAAGTTGACAAAGTTCCTACGAAAGTTGACACTTTCTACTAAAGTTGACCAAGTTCCTGCGAAGGTTGACACACTACTATAGTTGAAAAATCTTTCTACTAATGTTGACAACGTTCCTGAGAAAGTTGAAAATGTTCCTAGGAGAGTGAACAACTTCCTACTAAAATTTAAATATTGATAAAATTACTACTACAGTTAACAAACTGTCTACTGAAGTTCACAAACTTTCTACTAAAGTTGAGAAAGTTCCTAAGAAGGTTGATAAAGTTCCTACGAAGGTTGACACTTTCTACTAAAGTTGACCAAGTTCCTACGAAGGTTGACACACTACTATAGTTGACAAATCTTTCAACTAATGTTGACAACGTTCCTGAGAAAGTTGAAAATGTTCCTAGGAGAGTTAACAACTTCCTACTGAAATTTAAAGACTGATAAAATTACTACTACAGTTAACAAACTGTATACTGAAGTTCACAAACTTTCTACTAAAGTTAAGAAAGTTCCTAAGAAGGTTGATAAAGTTCCTACGAAGGTTGACACTTTCTACTAAAGTTGACCAAGTTCCTACAAAGGTTGACACACTACTATAGTTGAAAAATCTTTCTACTAATGTTGACAACGTTCCTGAGAAAGTTGAAAATGTTCGTAGGAGAGTTAACAACTTCCTACTAAAATTTAAAGATTAATAAAATTACTACTACAGTTAACAAACTGTCTACTGAAGTTCACAAACTTTCTACTAAAGTTGAGAAAGATCCTAAGAAGGTTGATAAAGTTCCTACGAAGGTTGACACTTTCTACTAAAGTTGACAAAGTTCCTACGAAGGTTGACACACTACTATAGTTGAAAAATCTTTCTACTAATGTTGTCAACGTTCCTGAGAAAGTTGAAAATGTTCCTAGGAGAGTTAACAACTTCCTACTAAAATTTAAAGATTGATAAAATTACTACTACAGTTAACAAACTGTCTACTGAAGTTCACAAACTTTCTACTAAAGTTGAGAAAGTTCCTAAGAAGGTTGATAAAGTTCCTACGAAGGTTGACACTTTCTACTAAAGTTGACAAAGTTCCTACGAAGGTTGACACACTACTATAGTTGAAAAATCTTTCTACTAATGTTGACAACGTTCCTGAGAAAGTTAAAAATGTTCCTAGGAGAGTTAACAACTTCCTACTAAAATTTAAAGATTGATAAAATTACTACTACAGTTAACAAACTGTCCACTGAAGTTTACAAACTTTCTACTAAAGTTGAGAAAGTTCCTAAGAAGGTTGATAAAGTTCTTACGAAGGTTGACACTTTCTACTAAAGTTGACAAAGTTCCTAGGAAGGTTAACACACTACTATAGTTGAAAAATCTTTCTACTAATGTTAACAACGTTCCTGAGAAAGTTGAAAATGTTCCTAGGAGAGTTAACAACTTCCTACTGAAATTTAAAGACTGATAAAATTACTACTACAGTTAACAAACTGTATACTGAAGTTCACAAACTTTCTACTAAAGTTAAGAAAGTTCCTAAGAAGGTTGATAAAGTTCCTACGAAGGTTGACACTTTCTACTAAAGTTGACCAAGTTCCTACAAAGGTTGACACACTACTATAGTTGAAAAATCTTTCTACTAATGTTGACAACGTTCCTGAGAAAGTTGAAAATGTTCGTAGGAGAGTTAACAACTTCCTACTAAAATTTAAAGATTAATAAAATTACTACTACAGTTAACAAACTGTCTACTGAAGTTCACAAACTTTCTACTAAAGTTGAGAAAGATCCTAAGAAGGTTGATAAAGTTCCTACGAAGGTTGACACTTTCTACTAAAGTTGACAAAGTTCCTACGAAGGTTGACACACTACTATAGTTGAAAAATCTTTCTACTAATGTTGTCAACGTTCCTGAGAAAGTTGAAAATGTTCCTAGGAGAGTTAACAACTTCCTACTAAAATTTAAAGATTGATAAAATTACTACTACAGTTAACAAACTGTCTACTGAAGTTCACAAACTTTCTACTAAAGTTGAGAAAGTTCCTAAGAAGGTTGATAAAGTTCCTACGAAGGTTGACACTTTCTACTAAAGTTGACAAAGTTCCTACGAAGGTTGACACACTACTATAGTTGAAAAATCTTTCTACTAATGTTGACAACGTTCCTGAGAAAGTTAAAAATGTTCCTAGGAGAGTTAACAACTTCCTACTAAAATTTAAAGATTGATAAAATTACTACTACAGTTAACAAACTGTCCACTGAAGTTTACAAACTTTCTACTAAAGTTGAGAAAGTTCCTAAGAAGGTTGATAAAGTTCTTACGAAGGTTGACACTTTCTACTAAAGTTGACAAAGTTCCTAGGAAGGTTAACACACTACTATAGTTGAAAAATCTTTCTACTAATGTTAACAACGTTCCTGAGAAAGTTGAAAATGTTCCTAGGAGAGTTAACAACTTCCTACTAAAATTTAAAGATTGATAAAATTACTACTACAGTTAACAAACTGTCCACTGAAGTTCACAAACTTTCTACTAAAGTTGAGAAAGTTCCTAAGAAGATTGATAAAGTTCCTACGAAGGTTGACACTTTCTACTAAAGTTGACAAAGTTCCTACGAAGGTTGACACACTACTATAGTTGAAAAATCTTTCTACTAATGTTGACAACGTTCCTGCGAAAGTTGAAAGTGTTTCTAGGAGAGTTAACAACTTCCTACTAAAATTTAAAGATTGATAAAATTACTACTACAGTTCACAAACTGTATACTGAAGTTCACAAACTTTCTACTAAAGTTGAGAAAGTTCCTAAGAAGGTTGATAAAGTTCCTACGAAGGTTGACACTTTCTACTAAAGTTGACAAAGTTCCTACGAAGGTTGACACACTACTATAGTTGAAAAATCTTTCTACTAATGTTGACAACGTTCCTGAGAAAGTTGAAAATGTTCCTAGGAAAGTTAACAACTTCCTACTAAAATTTAAAGATTAATAAAATTACTACTACAGTTAACAAACTGTCTACTGAAGTTCACAAACTTTCTACTAAAGTTGAGAAAGTTCCTAAGAAGGTTGATAAAGTTCCTACGAAGGTTGACACTTTCTACTAAAGTTGACAAAGTTCCTACGAAGGTTGACACACTACTATAGTTGAAAAATCTTTCTACTAATGTTGACAACGTTCCTGAGAAAGTTGAAAATGTTCCTAGGAAAGTTAACAACTTCCTACTAAAATTTAAAGATTGATAAAATTACTACTACAGTTAACAAACTGTCTACTGAAGTTCACAAACTTTCTACTAAAGTTGAGAAAGTTCCTAAGAAGGTTGATAAAGTTCCTACGAAGGTTGACACTTTCTACTAAAGTTGACAAAGTTCCTACGAAGGTTGACACACTACTATAGTTGAAAAATCTTTCTACTAATGTTGACAACGTTCCTGCGAAAGTTGAAAGTGTTTCTAGGAGAGTTAACAACTTCCTACTAAAATTTAAAGATTGATAAAATTACTACTACAGTTCACAAACTGTATACTGAAGTTCACAAACTTTCTACTAAAGTTGAGAAAGTTCCTAAGAAGGTTGATAAAGTTCCTACGAAGGTTGACACTTTCTACTAAAGTTGACAAAGTTCCTACGAAGGTTGACACACTACTATAGTTGAAAAATCTTTCTACTAATGTTGACAACGTTCCTGAGAAAGTTGAAAATGTTCCTAGGAAAGTTAACAACTTCCTACTAAAATTTAAAGATTGATAAAATTACTACTACAGTTAACAAACTGTCTACTGAAGTTCACAAACTTTCTACTAAAGTTGAGAAAGTTCCTAAGAAGGTTGATAAAGTTCCTACGAAGGTTGACACTTTCTACTAAAGTTGACAAAGTTCCTACGAAGGTTGACACACTACTATAGTTGAAAAATCTTTCTACTAATGTTGACAACGTTCCTGAGAAAGTTGAAAATGTTCCTAGGAGAGTTAACAACTTCCTACTAAAATTTAAAGATTGATAAAATTACTACTACAGTTAACAAACTGTCTACTGAAGTTCACAAACTTTCTACTAAAGTTGAGAAAGTTCCTAAGAAGGTTGATAAAGTTCCTACGAAGGTTGACACTTTCTACTAAAGTTGACAAAGTTCCTACGAAGGTTGACACACTACTATAGTTGAAAAATCTTTCTACTAATGTTGACAACGTTCCTGAGAAAGTTGAAAATGTTCCTAAGAGAGTTAACAACTTCCTACTAAAATTTAAAGATTGATAAAATTACTACTACAGTTAACAAACTGTATACTGAAGTTCACAAACTTTCTACTAAAGTTGAGAAAGTTCCTAAGAAGGTTGATAAAGTTCCTACGAAGGTTGACACTTTCTACTAAAGTTGACAAAGTTCCTACGAAGGTTGACACACTACTATAGTTGAAAAATCTTTCTACTAATGTTGACAACGTTCCTGAGAAAGTTGAAAATGTTCCTAAGAGAGTTAACAACTTCCTACTAAAATTTAAAGATTGATAAAATTACTACTACAGTTAACAAACTGTATACTGAAGTTCACAAACTTTCTACTAAAGTTGAGAAAGTTCCTAAGAAGGTTGATAAAGTTCCTACGAAGGTTGACACTTTCTACTAAAGTTGACAAAGTTCCTACGAAGGTTGACACACTACTATAGTTGAAAAATCTTTCTACTAATGTTGACAACGTTCCTGAGAAAGTTGAAAATGTTCCTAGGAAAGTTAACAACTTCCTACTAAAATTTAAAGATTGATAAAATTACTACTACAGTTAACAAACTGTATACTGAAGTTCACAAACTTTCTACTAAAGTTGAGAAAGTTCCTAAGAAGGTTGATAAAGTTCCTACGAAGGTTGACACTTTCTACTAAAGTTGACAAAGTTCCTACGAAGGTTGACACACTACTATAGTTGAAAAATCTTTCTACTAATGTTGACAACGTTCCTGAGAAAGTTGAAAATGTTCCTAAGAGAGTTAACAACTTCCTACTAAAATTTAAAGATTGATAAAATTACTACTACAGTTAACAAACTGTATACTGAAGTTCACAAACTTTCTACTAAAGTTGAGAAAGTTCCTAAGAAGGTTGATAAAGTTCCTACGAAGGTTGACACTTTCTACTAAAGTTGACAAAGTTCCTACGAAGGTTGACACACTACTATAGTTGAAAAATCTTTCTACTAATGTTGACAACGTTCCTGAGAAAGTTGAAAATGTTCCTAAGAGAGTTAACAACTTCCTACTAAAATTTAAAGATTGATAAAATTACTACTACAGTTAACAAACTGTATACTGAAGTTCACAAACTTTCTACTAAAGTTGAGAAAGTTCCTAAGAAGGTTGATAAAGTTCCTACGAAGGTTGACACTTTCTACTAAAGTTGACAAAGTTCCTACGAAGGTTGACACACTACTATAGTTGAAAAATCTTTCTACTAATGTTGACAACGTTCCTGAGAAAGTTGAAAATGTTCCTAGGAAAGTTAACAACTTCCTACTAAAATTTAAAGATTGATAAAATTACTACTACAGTTAACAAACTGTATACTGAAGTTCACAAACTTTCTACTAAAGTTGAGAAAGTTCCTAAGAAGGTTGATAAAGTTCCTACGAAGGTTGACACTTTCTACTAAAGTTGACAAAGTTCCTACGAAGGTTGACACACTACTATAGTTGAAAAATCTTTCTACTAATGTTGACAACGTTCCTGAGAAAGTTGAAAATGTTCCTAAGAGAGTTAACAACTTCCTACTAAAATTTAAAGATTGATAAAATTACTACTACAGTTAACAAACTGTATACTGAAGTTCACAAACTTTCTACTAAAGTTGAGAAAGTTCCTAAGAAGGTTGATAAAGTTCCTACGAAGGTTGACACTTTCTACTAAAGTTGACAAAGTTCCTACGAAGGTTGACACACTACTATAGTTGAAAAATCTTTCTACTAATGTTGACAACGTTCCTGAGAAAGTTGAAAATGTTCCTAAGAGAGTTAACAACTTCCTACTAAAATTTAAAGATTGATAAAATTACTACTACAGTTAACAAACTGTCTACTGAAGTTCACAAACTTTCTACTAAAGTTGAGAAAGTTCCTAAGAAGGTTGATAAAGTTCCTACGAAGGTTGACACTTTCTACTAAAGTTGACAAAGTTCCTACGAAGGTTGACACACTACTATAGTTGAAAAATCTTTCTACTAATGTTGACAACGTTCCTGAGAAAGTTGAAAATGTTCCTAAGAGAGTTAACAACTTCCTACTAAAATTTAAAGATTGATAAAATTACTACTACAGTTAACAAACTGTATACTGAAGTTCACAAACTTTCTACTAAAGTTGAGAAAGTTCCTAAGAAGGTTGATAAAGTTCCTACGAAGGTTGACACTTTCTACTAAAGTTGACAAAGTTCCTACGAAGGTTGACACACTACTATAGTTGAAAAATCTTTCTACTAATGTTGACAACGTTCCTGAGAAAGTTGAAAATGTTCCTAGGAAAGTTAACAACTTCCTACTAAAATTTAAAGATTGATAAAATTACTACTACAGTTAACAAACTGTATACTGAAGTTCACAAACTTTCTACTAAAGTTGAGAAAGTTCCTAAGAAGGTTGATAAAGTTCCTACGAAGGTTGACACTTTCTACTAAAGTTGACAAAGTTCCTACGAAGGTTGACACACTACTATAGTTGAAAAATCTTTCTACTAATGTTGACAACGTTCCTGAGAAAGTTGAAAATGTTCCTAGGAAAGTTAACAACTTCCTACTAAAATTTAAAGATTGATAAAATTACTACTACAGTTAACAAACTGTATACTGAAGTTCACAAACTTTCTACTAAAGTTGAGAAAGTTCCTAAGAAGGTTGATAAAGTTTCTACGAAGGTTGACACTTTCTACTAAAGTTGACAAAGTTCCTACGAAGGTTGACACACTACTATAGTTGAAAAATCTTTCTACTAATGTTGACAACGTTCCTGAGAAAGTTGAAAATGTTCCTAAGAGAGTTAACAACTTCCTACTAAAATTTAAAGATTGATAAAATTACTACTACAGTTAACAAACTGTATACTGAAGTTCACAAACTTTCTACTAAAGTTGAGAAAGTTCCTAAGAAGGTTGATAAAGTTCCTACGAAGGTTGACACTTTCTACTAAAGTTGACAAAGTTCCTACGAAGGTTGACACACTACTATAGTTGAAAAATCTTTCTACTAATGTTGACAACGTTCCTGAGAAAGTTGAAAATGTTCCTAGGAAAGTTAACAACTTCCTACTAAAATTTAAAGATTGATAAAATTACTACTACAGTTAACAAACTGTATACTGAAGTTCACAAACTTTCTACTAAAGTTGAGAAAGTTCCTAAGAAGGTTGATAAAGTTCCTACGAAGGTTGACACTTTCTACTAAAGTTGACAAAGTTCCTACGAAGGTTGACACACTACTATAGTTGAAAAATCTTTCTACTAATGTTGACAACGTTCCTGAGAAAGTTGAAAATGTTCCTAGGAAAGTTAACAACTTCCTACTAAAATTTAAAGATTGATAAAATTACTACTACAGTTAACAAACTGTATACTGAAGTTCACAAACTTTCTACTAAAGTTGAGAAAGTTCCTAAGAAGGTTGATAAAGTTTCTACGAAGGTTGACACTTTCTACTAAAGTTGACAAAGTTCCTACGAAGGTTGACACACTACTATAGTTGAAAAAGCTTTCTACTAATGTTGACAACGTTCCTGAGAAAGTTGAAAATGTTCCTAGGAGAGTTAACAACTTCCTACTAAAATTTAAAGATTGATAAAATTACTACTACAGTTAACAAACTGTATACTAAAGTTCACAAACTTTCTACTAAAGTTGAGAAAGTTCCTAAGAAGGTTGATAAAGTTCCTACGAAGGTTGACACTTTCTACTAAAGTTGACAAAGTTCCTACTTATTTGAAAAACTTTGTACAAAAGTTGACACATTTCCTACTACAATTAAAAAAACTTTCTACTAATGTTGACAACGTTCCTACGAAAGTTGAAAATGTTAATAGGAAAGTTAACAAATTCCTACTAAAATTTAAAGATTGATAAAATTGCTACTACAGTTAACAAACTTTCTACTGAAGTTCACACATTTTCTACTAAAGTTAAGAAAGTACCCACGAAAGTTGACAAACTTCCTACGAAAGTTTATACACTTTCTACTAAAGTTGGCATATTTGCAAAATATCCTAAAGTTCACAAACTATATTAGATTATACATTTAGAGGTTGTACCGTATCACAAATCAATAAAAATGATGGTAAACTTGTGATTTCTTGTTCAAAAGTTCCTCTAATTCTGCCTCTTCAACTTCGGCGATACCAAGAGAGACCTCACCTCGTTTCGCTATTTCTCGCGTCGTCTTGACATATCTTTACTTTTGTTGGTTTTTCAGGTGCGAGTCAAAGGAAGCACGAGATGAGACGAGAGGTTAATAAATTTCGTAATAAAGTTGACAAACTTCCCACTTAGTTGAAAAACTTTCTACAAAAGTTGACACACTTCCTACTACAGTTAAAAAAACTTTCTACTACTGTTGACAAAGTTGCTACGAAAGTTGACAAACTTCCTAGGAAAGTTAACAACTTCCTACTAAAATCACTAGTACAGTTAACAAACTTTCTACTGAAGTTCACAAACTTTCTACTAAAGTTGAGAAAGTGCCTACGAAAGTTGTCAAACTTCCTACTTACGTTGCAAAACTTTCTACTACAGTTGAAAAAGTTCATACGAAAGTTAATACACTTTCTACTAAGTTGGCATATTTACAAAATCCTCTACAACTTCGGCGAGAGTCTGCGAGACCGAGGGTGTGGTTGTGCACTCACCTCGTTTCGCTTTTTCTCGCGTAGTCTCGGCATGTTGCCACTATTTGTCGGCTTCTTAGGTGCGAGGAAAAGGAAGCACGTAGTGAGGCGAAAGGTTAATAAACTTCCTACTAAAGTTGACAAACTTCCGCTTTAAGTTGACAAACTTCTGCTTTAAGTTGACAAACTTTCTACAAAAGTTGGTACACTTTCTACTAAAGTTGACAAAGTTCCTACAAAAGTTAATAAACTTTCTAGTAAAGTTGACAACGTTCCTACGAAAGTTGAAAATATTCCTAGGAAAGTTAACAACTTCCTACTAAAATTTAAAATACGCAATTTTAACACACTTCTTACTAATGTTGACAAAATTACTACTACAGTTAACAAACTTTCTACTGAAGTTTACAAAAAGTTTCTACGAAAGTTAATACACTTTCGACTAAAGTTGGCAAATTTGCAAAATCCCCTAAATTTCGCACACTATATTAAATTATATATTTAGAGATTGTATCGTCTCACAAATCAATGAAAATGATAGTAAACTTGTTCAAAAGTTCCTCTAATGCTACCTTGTACAACTTCGGCGGGAGTCTGCGAGATCAAGCGAGACCGAGGGTGTAGTCTCGACATATCTTTGCTTTTGTCGGTTTTTCCGAGTCAAAGGAAAATATGAAATAATACAAACCATTTGTATAAAAAAATTTTTAGTAAAGTGATCATTATAGAGGATCAAAAAAAATATGTTATTTCTTCTTTGGAGGTTCCGCCACGGCTTCAAGTAATGGATCAGCAGATTTATGAGCAGCAACAATTTCTGCACTCTGTTTCTTCACATCTTCACGTGTCAAAACTTGAGAATCACTTACAGTTGATTCAATCAACGATTCTTCACTTGTAACTGTTTCTGCTTCCACAGGTTTACTTCTATCTCGCATCAAAACTTCGAATGTTCGGTATATTTGTTCGAATGGTATTTCAGTTGGTAATTCTCTAGCATTTGCAGCCAGTTTTGCGAATTTGGCGGTAAGTTCTGGTATAATCTTAACACCTGTAAACAAATAAAAAATAAAATAAAAACTTTCCACTATAGTTGATGAACTTCTTATTTAAGCTGACAAACTTCCTGCTAAAGTAAATAAACTTACTACTAAAGTTGACAAAGTTCCTAGTAAACTTAATTAACTTTCTACTAAAGTTGACAAAGTTCCTAGTAAAGTTATTAAACTTTCTACTAAAGTTAACAAACTTTCTAGGTGCAGGGGTCTGTGGTCCACGCAACCTTAAGCGGCACTTCAGCTTAGAAACGGAGTCATCCGTGTACCAGGCTGAGGTATACGCCTTACTAAAGGCTACCGACCACACCTGAGGCCGTGGCTGGAGAGGGGAGAGGATAACTTTCTTCTCAGACCGCCAGGCTGCACTGCTGGCCTTAAAACAGTTCCGGGTTAGTTAGTTAGTTAGATTTGGGAGTGCATACAAAACCTCAATGAACTGGATAGACACTGGAGTGGGTACCAGAGCATAAGGGTTTTGAGGGCAATGAAATCGCGCACCTTCTGGCCAAGAAGGGAGCGGATATACGATTTATTGGTCCAGAACCTGTATTGGGTCTGCCTAGAGCCTGGCTAAAGACCAAAGTCTGGGAAGAGTCGACCAAACACTGGAGTAATACTGTAGGGCTGAGGCACTTGAAGCTGAAGCTCAAAGGCTACTCCAAAAAACTGACGTCTTACATACTGAATCTTAGCAGAAGTCAGATAAGAGTACTGGTGGGCCTACTCACTGGGCATGGACCATTCAGATCAGAGTAAACCTTCGAAGGATGGGGATTCTGACACAGGAACCCACCTCGTGCCGATTGTGCGCCATGGAAGATGAGACGGCAACTCACATTCTATTCAAGTGTGAGGCCTTGGACTATAAACGCTTCCTCATCTTCGGTAACACGAACCCTGAAACTTATCACCACCTTGAGGAATTAGTCACAGGACTCAGATCTCTTATAAAGGGAACTGCCCTGTGGCAACAGTAACTCAAGGATAGTCATCCAAATCCTCAAGAACTTGGGACACCTGGATTTATGCATACCTGAAGATCAGTGGTGGTGATATCTTCAGCTGATCAAACTAGAGTCCTGTACGCATGGGGTGCATGCAAGGACTCTTGGTGCCAAACCTGGTCACAATATTCCCATAGGAAGCAGTTTTTAAAACATGGAGCTCTACAGGAGAGTCCATACCAGCTTTATTTAGATTAGATTAACAAACTTTCTAAGAAAGTTAACAAACTGTATATAGACCATAGTTATATTCAGAAATGCAAACCACTGAAAACAATGGCACGTCAGAGTGATAGTGGACGTTACGGATACGTCCCACAGGGGTCCGTACTGGGTCCTACGCTATGGAACCTTGCATATGACGGGATCAGCGGTTGGAGTGTGGAGAAGGGGTAACCCTGATCGCCTTTGCAGAAGATCTCTTGGTGCTAGTAGTAGCGGAGGACCAGTACAGTCGTGTAATGCATGTGGTCTCATCGGAGACTGGATGAGAAAGAACGGTCTGTGCCTGGTGGCAGATAAGACCGAGACGGCGGTTCTCAGAGGCTCTAGAGAGAGAGAACGAGTGGTTTTTGACGTAGAGGGGGTGTAGATCACACCCAAACGAAGCGTAAAGTATCTGTGGGTGACTCTGCATGAGGGAAGCCCCGAAAAGGGTAACCCTGAAAGTCTGCGAACGATCAAAGGCATCATGCCAAGGATACGCGGGTCCAAGTCCGAAAAGTCCGTCATACAGTCCATCATTTTTTATTCAGCTCCTGTGTGCCAAGAAACGGCCGGGATTCCCCTTTACAACCCTCATATAACTAAAAAAAAAGATTTGTCTCCTAGTTCCTGTTTGAAAACCTCAAAAGAACGCTTGCTGGAAAAAATCAGCACTGCGATAAAGAACTATTTGCAAAAACTGGAGAGAAAAATAGTACCGAAGAGTATATGATCATCATCTATGGTAACTAAGGTAACTATGTAGAACAATAACATCAAATTTTACCAAAAAATGGGTTAACCTACAACCTTTTTAGCTTAACTGATAACTTCCTCAGTAATGGACTAGTATTTGTCGTAAACTAAATAAACATGTGCCTACTAGAGTTGGTAAACTTCCTACTAAAGTTCACAAACCGTATAAAAATTGAATAGTAAAATAGATTAATTACCATCTGCTTCATCTTCTTCTGGTACCACCAAATCGCTGGATCTTCTAGACATCATAGATTGCATAAGAGTAGCTTGATTAATCTTTGATCCAGTTGATAATAATCTGGCGAGATACTGTAGATGTCTTAAAGATATTCTGACTTTAGCTAATAAAGCATATCTACTTTTAATCAAATTTTCATACTCCTCCGCTCTTTCGAATTCAATATGTATATTTGCTCGGAAATTTCCCTTTTGGGCAGTGTATCTAAATATATTTAAAAAAAATGTTTATGAATTCATACCAGTCAACAATTTGAAGTCTTAAGTTATAGAACTTGTCAATAAATGAAGCTTTTTATTGGTTTAAAGTAATTGTCAATAGATTACAACCAATGGAAAGAAAGTACTTAAGTCATTTAAGTTGTTATGATTGGTTGAGTAAACACAACTTACTCAGTTGTTGTTTCTACCATTGTATTTTGTAATTCGGAACATAAAAGCGAAGCGTGTTGTTCTTTTTCTAATAAATAAAGTTGACAAACTTCCCACTAAGTTGAAAAACTTTCTACAAAAGATGACACACTTGCTACTACAGTTAAAAAAACTTTCTACTAATGTTGACAACGTTCGTACGAAAGTTGAAAATTTTCCTAGGAAAGTTAACAACTTCCTACTAAAATTGAAAGATCGCAATTTTAACACACCTCTTACTAATGTTAACAAAATTACTACTACGGTTAACAAACTTTCTACTAAAGTTGAGAAAGTACCTACGAAAGTTGACAAACTTCCTACTTACGTTGCAAAACTTTTACTAAAGTTGACAAACTTTCTACTAAAGTTGAAAAAAGTGCCTACGAAAGTTGACAAACTTCCTACTTACTTGCAAAACTTTCTACCAAAGATGACAAAGTTCCTACGAAACTTTCTTTCTACTAAAGTTGGCAAATTTGCAAAATCTCCTAAATTTCTCAAACTATATTAGATTATATATTTAGAGATTGTACCGTATCACAAATGAATGCAAATGATGGTAAACTTGAAGTATTAAGTTATAGAACTTGTCAAATGATCTGTCAATAAATGAAGCTTCTTATTGGTTTAAAGTAATTGTCAACCAATGGAAAGAAAGTACTTAAGTCATTTAAGTTGTTATGATTGGTTGAGTAAACACAACTTACTCAGTTGTTGTTTCTACCATTGTATTTTGTAATTCGGAACATAAAAGCATAGCGTGTTGTTCTTTTTCTAATAAATCGTTTCTATCTCTTTCACATCTTTTAACAAATTCAGTTAGTCGTTCTGTTTGACGAACTTGTTCTTTAATGCTATAAAAATTAATTTATATAGATTCAAATAATATATTAAAACAC
The DNA here is from genome assembly GCA_964028335.1 of Altica lythri. Classification (NCBI taxonomy): domain Eukaryota; kingdom Metazoa; phylum Arthropoda; class Insecta; order Coleoptera; family Chrysomelidae; genus Altica; species Altica lythri. Next base: position 8,428,435 of record OZ034809.1, read on the forward strand.
TTACCAAGGATAAATTTGATCTACACTTGGAGTGAAAAAAGCATCTTTTAAAATTTTTAAAGTATCTTCCATTGTATCGATTTCTTTTTGTAGCATGTGGAAACTTTTCGTTTCTTCTATTGTTATTTTTCCCAAATTTATATCACTCTACATAAATAATTAAGGTTAAAGAGTCTTTGAAGTCATCCTTTAACTAAGAACAACGGGCTGTCCATAAATCCGAAACTTTTCTCGATCCTCACAGCAGGCTAGGTTGTAAAATCATGAGTGCCTAACACCGCTTGCTGTGAGGATCGAGAAAAGGTTCTGATTTATGGACGGCCTGCTGTTCCCAGGTAAGGGGTGACTTCAAAGTCTCTTTGACAATAATAAAATATATACATACATCTCTTCTAATTAAATTTTTCATATTTGACGAAAACATTTCAACATTTTGTTGAACAAATGCCAAATCTTTTTTTCTGCTAACCATATCGGTTTTGATAATTTTTTGAAGAAATTCAAATTCTTGTCTTCGATCATCTAAATATTCAATTCCTAATTGACCCAATTTTGTTGCGTTAATCATACATTTTCCTTGACTTAAACCATCGTTTTTAAGTGTTTCTAATATTGCATCAAAGTAAATAGCATCCTGTAATAAAAATATTAATATTCAGTATAGGCGAGAATATGGTAGTTGATGTAAAATGGGTATCTTCAATAAATAGTCAACAAACTTTGGAAACTACAAAATTAAACTTGATAATACACCAGGAGATGCTAATTCGTTCAAATAAAAAAAACGCACCGAGCAGGAATTGAACCGGGAGCTTTGAGAGTCCAGTGCGTTACCCACAAAAAATTATTCCTAAACTTCCAAAACTTTAATTTGATAAATAACAAGACAGATTTTTTAAAAAATATAGTGCCGAGTACAAACTTCACAAGTCAAAAACTAATTTGGATACAACTGATTTATTAAAAAGGTAAATTTATGCTCGTCTTGGATAATGATGTTTCGGATTCCTCAGCAGGAAGAGTTTGTAGTACATCCAAGGCTTCTTTCTCTGTTGATCTATTGAGGTCCATTCGTTAGCACCAGCTGCTGTATTGAACTGCTCCAGGGCATCTTGCCATCGAAAGTTGTTGGCTTCCTTCTTGCATTCACATCTCCTGGAGCTCCATACTATGGATGCTCTTTATCTAATGGAGAATTGACAAAATATTCGATCTTTAATCATCCACAGCAGACTTATTTCAAGGTTTCACGAATTCATATCACTAGTTTGATCGGATAGTGGTTGCTCAAATTGTTCTTGTAATATCCGGATTACTTCTTTCTGTCGAGATGTAAATTTAGAAACTGGGAAAGTTAAATTGTTATATCTCTACAAAAATTATTTAAACTTCAATTTTCTTTACTAATACGAACTGGCTGGATCGGTTTGAACTGTTTTGAAGTTCCCGTGGAAGGTGATCCAAAATTAACTTCATGATGTAAGAAGATCTGTGAAGCTCTAAGAAGATCTAAGGGTCTTATTAAACAGACCTGGAATTTTCCTTTATAATACATCCAAGGCTTCTTTCTCTCTTGATCTATTGAGGTCCATTCGTTAGCACCAGCTGCTGTATTAAACTGCTTCAGGGCATCTTATCATCGAAAGTGGTTGGCTTCCTTCTTGCATTTACATCTCCTGGAGCTCCATACTATGGACGCTCTTTATCTAATGGAGACTTGACAAGATATTCGATCTTTAATCGTCCACAGCAGACTTATTTCAAGGTTTCACGAATCCATATCACTAGTTTGATCGGATAGTGGTTGCTCAAATTGTTCTTGTAATATCCGGATCACTTCTCTCTGTCCTGATGTAAATTTAGAAACTGGGAAAGTTAAATTGTTATATCTTTACAAAACTATCTATACTTCAATTTTTTTTACTAATCCGAACTGGTCGGATCGGTTTGAACTGTTTTGAAGGTGATCCAAAATTACCTTCATGATGTAAGAAGATCTGTGAAGCTCTAAGAAGACCTAAGGGTCTTATTAAACAGATCTGGAATTTTCCTTTATATATTTTCCCAAAACTCATTAAAACAACTGCTTCTATTGAAAGAAAAATTTAAAAAGGAGCTAAACCACTCTTTTACTATATAAAATTAGCAATCAGAAGAGCATATACGAAACAAGCTGCAAATGGATAGACTATATGCTGAAGAATCTTGCGATACATTCAACACTGTCAGCACGGATAACCAGAAGATGTCCTCAGGGGGAATTTTATTACCTTTTCTGTGGAATCTCGTCTTGATGAGCTGATAATGAGACTTAACAGTTGACCTGGTCATCCTTGCTTACTTTTATGTAAGGCTTAACATAAACCCTCTAAAGTCTAAGGTTATAACATTTACCAGAAGAAGGAATTTAAAAGAAGCAGATCCTCTAAGCCATAATGGTACTGGCCATGGCAACCATCAGCCGCCACCTTGCTGAGCAACAGAACACAATTGCATTAATCCAAGAACCCTGGATAAGGAAAACCAGAATCATTGGTTTAAGTACTTTAACTGGTAAAACTTTTTACTTTCCCAGCAATGACCAGCCAAGGACTGCCATATACGTACCTAGGCAAATTAAAGTTCATCCTCTGGCACATCTATCCTGCTCGGACTTGACTGCAGCAAGAATGGAATGTGCTAGTTGCGACGGACAACCAAATACCGTAGTCCCAGCATCAGTCTACTTCCCCTCTGATGCAGCCGCAACCATCACCTAGCAGGGAACTGGAGGAACTGGTGAAGTACTGCCAGCACCAGAAATTGGAGCTCATAATCGGCTGCGACTCCAATGGGCATCACGTCAACTGGGGCAGTAAGGACATAAACGCCAGAGGTAAGTCACTTTATGACTATATAATAGGGAATAACCTCTGCATTATGAACAGAGGTACCACTCCCACATTTGTAAACTCTCGAAGTCATAACGATACAAGTCGTGGAAGAGGCTAAGTACCTTGATGTGTTATTTGACTCAAAACTTACCAGGAACCACTATATTCGTAATAATATCTAATTATATTTACTTTTTTCATAATAGCAATCATTTCTTTATAAGAACTTCTTATGTAAATTGCAGCTTCTTTTTTTAAAATTGCATCTTGAACTCTGCCTGTTATTAAATGAGCTTGTTTTTCACATGGTAACATAGTTTGAAGTCCTTCGTATTTTAATCGATCTTCATATATAGCAAATTTTAGCTAAAATCAATTTAGTATATAAAATTCTATTTTATTTTTCAAATAAATATGATTTAATACTTTTAAATCTATTAATCTATCTGATTTTAATTTCATTTTATATCGAAGCATATCTCTCTTCTTTCTTTTAGTAAAATTTACTTGATGCACCATTTCTAATACTTTCTAAAAATTAACATAATTATTGTTTATAATATAATTATTAAATATTTCTCACTTGTGGTGTTGAACTAGAAAATGCTATTTGTAATTCCCGATGTTCAGCTAAAGTATTTCTTAATTTTTGTTTATCACCTCCCATTGCATTATCCAATTTTTTTCTATTAATATCAATATCTCTTTGTATATTTTTCATTTCTTTAGCTTGTCGTTTTTTTGATACAGCATTATCAATTTCCATAATTTTTTTATCCCGAGCTAAATAATTTATCGTATTTTACTCAATTAAAAATCGAATCTATTTAATATACTTACTATATAAATTAATAAGTCCTTTATATTGAGTTATTTTATCTTTTGTTGTCCATTGTGTGGATGTCATTCCATGGAGTTTTACCTTGTTGGCCGATAACATATTTTGGCTGTTCATTTTTGTGCGTTTATATAAAATTCCGTTGAAATAAAAATTAATAAAATTGCTAAAGTGCGAGTATAATTATTTTATAATGTCTTTTTTGATTTGACATAGTCTCCTAGAAACTATTAAATAAATATAATCAAATCAAGACGGTAAGAAAATAGACTATTCTCTATAGTAAAGTAGACTGGTTACGGTTGTAACAATTTTCTCTTAAAAGCTCACCTTAAAGCTATAAGACCTGTACACAACGATGGAAAGTCTTTAAGGAGGAAGCATTGTCTTTAAATTTGTAACCTTTTTTATCGTTAGATGGTAAATGCTCGTCTTAAGGTTCACTATTGCGAACGGCACTCAGTTGGTTGGTGGAGAGAGTTGGTCTCGATTAACAGGTAGTTAGAGAATAAACCATCACTGAATCTTCATAGGTGTCTCAGTAACGAAATACTGTAATTCTGACCAATCTGCAGTCATAATTACTCGATATTTGAGATAGCAGTCTGGAAATATTCAGATAAACCTTCCATCGGAACAAACGAAAATAGGCACTAGAAACACTTAATTGCTTCGTAATTTTAAGATAAAATAAAAAAAAAAACAGGAAAGTTGAAACTCGATGTTCTGAGTGGCAGTGCCACACCTAGAATGAATCACCGTTGATCGGGTCCCCGCGTAAGTAAGCTTTACGAGAACACATAATTCAACCGAAAGATATGATTGGTTAGAAAAAAATTCAATAATTCTTCTCTACAAATTCCGTTACGTTGAAAGCACGGTTGAAAGTATTGAATCTTTTTTTGTCATGTAAGCCAATATTTCCGTTAAATCTCGAACAAAATAGAACGTTACAAAGACAGGGTAGGCCTAGATAAAAAGAAATTGTTAAAAAGAGAAATTACATCACAGGGTTTTTTAAAAACGCTACTAATTTATATCAATACCAATACATGCTTTAGGGTACAAATGTAATGTCTCAGGCGACAACACAGACTGGTTGCTAGTAAATGGAGGAAGTTCTGATTGCTAACACAAAACAGAATCATGATAAAAGGCATGTCTGGTTCCAAAAGAAATCACTGAGGAATGTCAAAAGAGAATTTTGGAGAACATGCAAAAAGGCTCTATCGAAAGATCCTTAGACAAATATGCAACACTCCAAAAGGAGTCTGGAAAATATACTCAGAATAGTAAAGAAACTTTAAATGATTTTTACATTAGATTAGATGTTTATTGGGTTGGCTGTTAGCCTGTATCACTGCGAACTTTGCAGATCTATTGTGACCACCCATCATCTCAAGAATAGGATTAGACAACCTTGTCCAGCCCTGTCCTCTTAATGAGACTTAATAGCCTTGACAGTGGCCACTCCGCATAACTTGGAGCAGCCGGTTTCTCCTCTCCCAGTACTAGATACCGCTTCCTTGCAAGGCCTTCACATTGGCATAGGACATGAAAAGCGGTTTCCTCCTCCTCTTGGCAGTATCGACAGATGTCTTCATCTGCTAAGTTCAACTGACTCATGTGTTTCCTGAGCCTACAATGTCCTGTCAAGAGATTGACAATCATTCTGACATCGTTTCGCCTTTGTCATAGCAGCTCTGCAGTAAACTTCGCCGAGTGTCCCTTTATGAAGACTTTGGCTTGTCGCTTGCCCGGTGATTTTTCCCACCACTCCTGGGCCTTCTCTAGCCTCCATTTCTCAATTGCTGCCTTTCTGAATGTGTCAGCAACTCCGCCGAATGGTTCCGGGCCAATCATTGGGAACTTTAAAGGAGCTTTTTAAAGTTCACTTTCATGAGTCAGAAACAGAACTGACTACGCCAACCACACACCAGAAAAACAAACTAGAAACCATAAGTTAGGGAACCAGGGTTAGCTGGCAGTGGTAGGTCAGAATAATGTTAAATAAGCAATAGTTTAAATCATAGTAATCGGACAGAATTTATCAACTTCTTCTTCTTTCTCTCAGCTTTAACCCAAACCTAGTTGTTGTCGTTTTTGGCCTTCAGTAATATTTGTTTCCAACTGTTTCTATGCATCCTCTCTTTTCCATTTTTTCTCTTTCAGTTCCTCATTTATTCTATCCATCCATCTCATTTTCGGTCTTACTCTCAACTTCATTCTCACATAATTCTCACCCCTCCTCTCTACATGACCAAATCATCTCAACCTATTTTCCTGGAATTTCTTGCTCAATCTATGGAAAGGTCTTTAGACAAGTATGCAACACTCCAAAAGGAGTCTGGGAAATGTACTCATAATAGTAAAGAAACTTTAAAGGAGCTTTTTAGAGTTCACTTTCATGAGTCAGAAATAGAACTGACTACGCCAACCACACACCAGAATAACAAACTAGAAACCATAAGGCACTAGGGTAAGCTGGTAGTGGTAGGTCAGAATAAAGTTGAATAAGCTATAAACTCGTTCGAGTCGTTTAAATCACAAGAATCTTCTTTCTCCCAGCTTTATGCCAAGCCTAGTTGGGGTCGGCTTTGGCCTTCAGTAACATTTGTTTCTACCTGTTTCTATGCATCCTCATTTTTTCTCTTTCAATTCCTCACTTATTGGAACGAAGTTCCCTTTCGCGCGTTACGAACAGTTACGACTGACGCTAGGAGCTAGCCCAAAAAAATTCATACCAAAAGTTGTCACGACACTATGCACCGACACAATGCACCGACACACGCATGTTTCTCTCTCTCACAGACCAAAAAATAAATAACTCTCTCTTCCTCTCTCTCATAGATAGATATATTACAATTAAAAAGACACTATTTTAAATTAAAAGAAAATGTACATTAAAAAGAAAATACTGTAGAAAAAAACATAATTACCTATAATAGTATTATATTTTATTTCATCCTGTTTTTATAAATTAATAAATTCATAAACATTTTAAAAATAGTTCGTAACTTGACTACGTCAAATTACCTTAACTGTCAGTCACTGTCAAATATTTTAATTTTAAATTTTTTGTATTGAATTGTTAATTCCTGTTTTAAATTATAAAAAGTAATTTTAAAAAGATGTGTTATTTAAAGCTCTGGTATTGTATAAATGGACACTTTTGTTAAAAGAAACGAACTGTTAGGTAAGTAGAGATTTTATACAGACAATAATAAATGCTTATGTATGTATAAACACTCTGTTATGTTTACAAATTACTAATTCCTTCACTAATTAATCGAAAGGAACTTCGTTCCATCCGGGTGTCCCTTGACACCTCACACTTTTTTTTATATTTTCACCATGTTCTTTGTCTCTCTGCGGAATTTTGTAATCGAATTTAAACCTATTACCCGACTACCTAGAGCTCTGAAATTTTCAGGATAGCTAAGATATGGATGACAATGCATGTTTCAAGTGTGTTTAGCATTGACATATTAATACAAATGGACCGGCCGCTTCCCATATTCGCAACAGCTGCTTCTGCGGCCAACATTAGTAAGAGAGATCCGAGAGAGAGACGGAGGTAGGCCGGGCAAAACGCACATTGTTTAAATGAGAGCTTAAGGGAAATACATCTTTTTATAACGTTTTATGTAAAAAATAGTATATTATATACTTAGAGTGAGAAGTGAGCTATTATTATGTCAATATCTTAAAAATTATAGAACTGTAAATATTAATTCTCGTTAGGGGAATGGAGTAAATAATAGCAATTTCTCAGGTTAGTAGTGAAAAAAAGCTTTTTCATTTGTGGTTGTTCGAAGTATTTGATGAAACTTAAGTTTGTTAAAATTTCTTAAGTCAAAATAAGTGAGAAAAGACTCTGGTTTTATGTTTAGGTGTACTTATTTGAGCAAAAATAATATATATTACTTACAAAACAATTATTGCAGGCTCAAAAACTGTATTATTTTATACAGGGTGTCCCAGAATTAACTACGGAAACTTCGTATACGTGTTCCTTGATGACAAATAAGTAGGGTCTTTCCTATAAAAAAAATTTTTTTAGAGACTCCTGTCAGAATTATAACCCTTTAAAGAGGAAGTTTTGATTATTTAGAAACTTTTTTGTTCCTTGTCGTTTTTTGCGAAATCGTTTCGGTTTGGAGTAAAAAAATAAAAAGTAGGACCATGTCAATTGAGTATCGTGTATCGCGATCAAGTAGCGCACATTTGCAAAGTAGGTTATAACTCTGACAGGAGTCTCTAAAAAAATTTTTTTTATAGGAAAGACCCTACTTATTTGTCATCAAGGAATACGTATACGAAGTTTCCGTAGTTAATTCTGGGACACCCTGTATACAATAAATACCAATTTTTTTTTAAACAGTGAATGTGACAAAAAATTGTTGAATTCAAATAGATAATTCAAAAATGCATTAATATTTCTATCGAAAAATACGTCAATACAACTGAAGATCATATCGTAATTTTTTATATCTTGGTTCACACTATATATAAGGAGACTGATACATTAAATTTGAAAATTCTACACCTAATATATAATAATAAAACAAATAATTAAATAATTCTTCTTGATTATTATATGAAATATAAACTTCGAAATTATTTATTATTATCTGTTGATGAAATATTTATGTATCCAAAAATATTTAAGAGTGGCAAGTATTAATTATAGTTAAAATGACTCTAGACACCAACTTAATAGGTTAATAACTATAAAATATTATAGAGTGTGTGCGATATATTACATAGTTTATAAATATCACTATAAACACAGTCAAATATATTTAATTTATAAGATAAACACCAAAAACATTAAAAATCAACGTAAATCAAATGTAAATTAGGAGCTTTCTGCCCGACCTAGCGCTATCCTTCTTATCCGTCTCACTCTGGAATCAATTATTTCGCTGCACAGCTGGTCCATTTGTATTAATATGTCAATGGTGTTTAGGCATATACATTAATTTCGAAATTTATACTGAATTGATATGAAATATGATATAAATTGTGTATACATGTTATCATTTTGAAAGTTTTTAAATATGTCGTTCGTAGCCTAGTTGATAGTTGACAGTTCTATTATGTTATCATAATGGGATCGACTACGCGAGAGAGAATTTTTTGTTTGTTTTACATGTGACAACAGTAATTATTATTTTAACTGTTAATAAAATAACTAATTTAGAAAATTTTTAAAAATTTTAGACTAAACTGTGGACTATGCCGTAATCTATCTTGTAAAGCGCTATTTGCCAAGGGAGTAATAATTTAATAATAGTAACATGACTTATAAATCACCAAAAAAAACTTTCTACTATAAAAAATTCTTTAATAAATTGTGATTATTTCATTATGAATCCAATCCTTTGTTTTGTTGCAATTGACCATTGTTTACAAATTTAAATAATTTGTAATAAATAATGTGTTCAAATTAAAAACTCCTGAAGACAGCAATCAAAGATTTGATAATTTATTTGTTTATTAATACAGTTCGTGAATACTGATGTAGTTTTATATTGAATAGGTCTTAGAATTTTTCCTTTAGTATTTTGGAATAAATAAATCCTTTGTTCTGGTTTTAATTGGTATGAGTCATTAATTTTGTACAATATTTCTATACACATAGGAATAAATAAGCTTCAATTTTTACCACTAAGTAAAAGGCTGGAAGGATCGGGATGAAATTTGGTACAGGGGACAGGGGTAGATTATGGTCTGGAACTAGATAAACGGGATATATCTATATTTATCCTAGTTTTATTATAAGCAAATCATTACAGTTGTTATTGAATCTTGATCTTGAATCGCGCCAAAACGGCTGAACGGTGTAGGATGAAAATTGAAATAAGGATAGATGGTAGTTGGGAATAGCACATAAGCTACTTTTCATCCCACGGGAACAGAAAAAAGGAATATAATTATATAGTTTTATGTTATCATTTTTTAGGAATCTCAAATTGTATTAATTTTGATGTGAAACATCTATAGCGGCACGTAAATCAGATTTCTCGCGTGGTGACGGTGACGTCATGACGTAAAAAACCTAACGCATCGATAATAATCGATAAGAGATGTACTGATATCTTATATGAAATTGGTGTCATGTTTTGAGCGACGCGACGGTGGCGCGCCAACAATAGGGGGAAAAAGCTCATCGATTCAAAAATTTGGCGGGACAGGGTATGAATTGTTTCATAAAAACCTAACTCGATTCCGCCTACTATCTATTCTATATATCTAAAAATGTTTGTTTGTATAGGCAACATAATATACCTACATATTTTGCTGACCTGTAAAATTGACAGCTAGTCAATCAAAATTGATTGTTGGTGAATAGTTGTCATATAGTTGTCCGCGTAAAATTTGTGTATAAGTTTTAAATATGAATAAACAAAGTGTTAATAAAGAAAGTGATGAAAAAATATTGAATAAGTACCTACCTACTCTATATACATTAGGGTGTCCGTTATTTCCCAAATTTGGTTTTGTTCTCCAAACACCCATCATCAAATTTTTAGATTATGACCTAACAAAAATTATCAGACCCAAACCAGCCCTTAATATTCACATTAACCCGTGCCTAAATCATAATACATTTCCCATTTAAATACCGTTTAAAAGTTATTCAACGATAAAGTTGTATTCATAGTTAAATTCATCATTTTCCTATTTTTTTATTTACTATCGCTTTTTGTTTGTACTAAAATTATGAAGTAACTACAATTATATTAATATAGTAACGTACTTCTATATAAATTTGTGTTTTAATAATTTCCTTTTTTAAGATTATTGAATTTAAGGCAATTAAATAAAAAGCTAAACGAAATCACTTTTTAAATTTATTCAATAAATAGTCATCGTTATCTGGAAAAAATCGTAATATTTTATTTTATCGTTATGACATATTTAGTTCCTATCACAATCTGTTCTTTTCTGCATATTACTTTTACACAATAATGTCGATGTTTCACATCTGCCAGGCGTCCCGTGACGGCTCACATTTTTTTTTTATATCTTTTATAGTTTTTAATATACGAGGGAATTATAAAATCTTTTTTGAAGTTGTAATTTACTCTAATGACTGGGCAACAAGTTTTTGGAGCGATTTACGTATAAATATAAAAATTATAAAATTGAGATAATTGTGGATTATCTAAATTATCAATATTAAAGAGTGTTTCAAGTCACCGTCCAGCGGGCGGTCAATAAAAGAGATCTCTCTCTCTCTCTCTCTCTCTCTCTCTCTCACACTCATAGATGACTCATAGATGACTCATAGATGACTCATAGATGACTCATAGATGACTCATAGATGACTCATAGATGACTCATAGATGACTCATAGATGACTCATAGATGAGACTCATAGATGACTCATAGATGACTCATAGATGACTCATAGATGACTCATAGATGACTCATAGATGACTCATAGATGACTCATAGATGACTCATAGATGACTCATAAATGACTCATAGGTGACTCATAGATGACTCATAGATGACTCATAGATGACTCATAGATGACTCATAGATGACTCATAGATGACTCATAGATGACTCATAGATGACTCATAGATGACTCATAGATGACTCATAGATGACTCATAGATGACTCAGAGATGACTCATAGATGACTCATAGATGACTCAGAGATGACTCATAGATGACTCATAGATGACTCATAGATGACTCATGGATGACTTATAGATGACTCATAGATGACTCATAGATGACTCAGAGATGACTCAGAGATGACTCAGGGATGACTCAGAGATGACTCAGAGATGACTCACAGATGACACACAGATGACTCAGAGATGACTTAGATATGACTCAGAGATGACTTAGAGATGACTCAGAGATGACTCAGAGATGACTCACAGATGACTCACAGATGACTCATAGATGACTCAGAGACGACTCAGAGATGACTCATAGATGACTCACAGATGACTCAGAGATGACTCAGAGATGACTCAGAGATGACTCAGAGATGACTGTCAAATATTTTAATTTTAAAATTTTGTATTAAATTGTTAATTCCTGTTTTAAATTAAATTGAAATAAAAAGTAATTCTAGGTAGAATATACAATACCTCTGGTATTGTATAAATGGACACTTTTGTTAAAAGAAACGAACTGTTGAAAATAATGGATTTACTTTTTTTTTCTATTTTGCTTTGAACAGTGTAGTAGTGTCGCGACTTTGTTAAGTTTATACAGGTTTTTTGTAGATAATAAATATTAAAATAATAGAAAATAAAAACAATAATGTATCCTGACAGTGTTTCTGCACAAGTTCCGGATATTGCTGATAGAGTTAGGTAAGTAGAGATTTTATACAGACGATGATAAATGCTTATGTATGCACAAACTCTCTGTTGTGTTTACAAATTACAATTCCTTCACTAATTAATCGAAAGGAACTTTGTTCCATCCGGGTGTCCCTTGACACATCTCACTTTTTATTCTATCCATTCCTCTCATCCTAATCTCACCTTCATTTACTCTTTTACTTACATAATTTTCATCCCTCCTCTCTACCTGACCAAACCTCTTTTCCTGTATTTTCTTGCTCAGCTTTTCCACTTTCACTGTACTTCTTAATCTATCATTTCCTATTCTATCTCTCTCTCTCTCGGTAATCCACACATCCAACGCAACTCCGCCGTTTCTAACTTTTCTAACGTTTCTTGGTCTCTCTTTTTAGCCAGGTTTCTGAGTTAGAGGCTAGTTATACAACTCTACTGTCTACCTTTCATTTTTGCACTCGCATTCCTTTATATCATGATGCACTTTACATCTCTCCATTATTCTTCTCCTAGCAAAAATCTCTCCAGTAGTTCCCATCCCAGACATAAATCCAAATTGTTCTTCACTCACACTCGTCTCCTCTCTTATATCCTTCTTAACTGTTCTCTCCCAATTTTTTAAATGATGTGACAGTCAGCACTTTCTTGCACATCCCTTTCCTTTATAGATTGGCACAGGTACGTTTTTCTTCCACTCACTCGCTATTTTCTTTTGATTCCTGGAAGTTCTTGCACAGTTTTTCCCACTTTCGCTATACCTCTTACTCTTTCAATTTTTACTCTATCTTAATCCCATATTTTTTGCAAAAAGGTGCAGCATACATACCTAAACCTGGAAGCATTGGACACGATAAGGCAAAGTCCCTAAGACCAATAAGTCTGTTATCGTTTATACTAAAGACCTCAGAAAAACTACTCGATACGCACATATATTGGCTGAAAATCAAATTCACCAAGACCATTTTGCCTATATAGAGCAGGCACATCTATAGAAACAGCTGTAGATCACCTTGCTTCCCTCTTTAAGACTTCTCCAAACCGTAGACAGGGACCTTCCTGTAGAACTTGAAGACATCCTAAACGAAACCCCCTTCTCCTATAGTTAGACAACAACAGGATACAAAAAAATAAGACCTTGACGAAGATTTCTGTGGGTTCCTTCGTCCTTGCCAAATGGGAGACCTCACGCCGAAGGAGACACGCCAATGCGTCAATCTCCCAAACCTACATTGGGCTACACTCTAACACACACTTACACTCACACCCAAAAAATGTTTCTTTTGGCGGTTTAGGTACGTTCTATGAACACCAGGACCCAGAAAACACCGGAACAACCAGAAATTAGGAAACGAACACCGAATGGCACCCACGTCTGATGCTAACTCGTTCCAAACCATATCATCCACTCCCTGAAAAGGACATTAAGTCCTATAGCAGGGCCCTTAAACCCAACATTCAAATCACACTCCTGCAAACCATTTATTCCTTGTATCCTTGTACATTACCTTACACAAAGGATAGAGTATGTTCTGTAAAACAAAGGAGTGATGTTGCCCTTGAAGTACATCCTTTCCGATAAAAAAAATCATCGAAATCGGTTGGAAAACAAAGAAGCGATGTTGAGCGCTTTTTTAAAAGATAAAGGGATATTTTGACAAAACTTTTTTGAAGAACCAAACCAAACTCTCATCAAAGACCAATAAGTCTGTTGTTATCGTTTATACTAAAGACCCTAGAAAAACTAATCGATACGCACAAATATTGGCTGAAAATCAAATTCACCAAGACCATTTTGCCTATAGAGCAGGAACATCTATAGAAACAACTTGCTTCCCTTTTTAAGACTTCTCCTTCTCTCCTTCCAAACCATAACCTTCCACATCTTGAAAAGGACAATAAGTCCTATAGCAGGGTCCTTAAACCCAACATTCAAATCCCACTAACACCACACTCCCGTGAACCAATTGTACATCACCTTGCACAAATTATATGGTTTTCTCCAAATACCAATGGAACTACACGGGAAGTACCAGCTTTGAAATAAAAAAAAAATCATCGAAATCAGTTAACCCATTCGAAAGCAAAAAAAAATGGTTAAAAACTAAATAAATTTTAAAATAAAAGAACAGTTAACAATGCAAGATGTATTTACTTAAATATAAACAAAATGTTTACAAATCTGATTGTAATAATGCAAATTTATTTGTAGCAATATCTACTTCTTCATCATCATCATCAGAATCACTCTCTTCCGAATCATCATCGGTTTCATTTTTACTGTTTATTTTTTTATTTTCTTTAATAACCCCATCTGAACTATCACTATCGTATATAGGGTGTTCATTAGTATTGGTGGAACTTTTAGCTTGAATCCATTCTACGGTTTTAATATATGGATGGGATTCCCAAGAGTCTGAAATTTAAATATTAGAAATATTTTACTGCAACGAATCTATTTATGTATACCAATTTTGTAAACAAGGAATTGAATAAGGGGCTTGAAGTTCGTTCAATATAGACTGATTTTAGTAAAAACAGAAAGTTTTGATAAAGAGTTACAGTTAATGCTTGTCTTTTTAATCTAATCTTGTTTCAGGAGTACCTCAGGGATCTCATTTTGGTCCCAAATTGTTTCTGATTTTCTTTATGATATTAGAATTCAAATTATTTGTTATTTGGAGACAATGCAAAGATATATAGATCTATTAAATCAGTTGAAGATCCTGATGGGCTTTAAAATGACATTAATTTGTTGATGGACTGATTTTTCACAAACAATTTAAATTAAATACTACAATGTCCTCCTATATGATTTTTTCTTGATGCAATACGAGATGAAGAATAATTTGCTGTTAGTTAAGAATTTAACATCAAAAAATGACCAATCGAACTTTAGGTAGACAATCAAATAAATGGAGGTATATATTTTAACTTTCGTTGAATTCATTTTTACCTTTTTTCTCTAAATATCCACAGGGTCTTAGGCATAAACAAATTTTACCATCCAAAGCCATTCTTAATAAACTATTAGCAGCTCTATAGGAATCTAATCGGGCAGCTTTGGCTGTATAATAACCACGTTTTTTAGCCCAACCATCACATATATCCATTGCTGACCAACTATCATCATTTGTAGGATGTTGAATTTGTAGTAGAGACACCAAATTTAATCTTTCAGCTAAAAATTTATAATAAATTTAGTATTATCTAGAATTAAATGTAACTGATATGAATTGATTATATAATATTACATTTTACCTATAAATTTAACAGTAGTAAACGGTTGCCGTAACTGAGCTATAGGAAAACATCCCATTAAAACCTGTAACGGTTTAGGTACTTTTGAAGGAAACACCAATCCGGGACAATCACATAATCTTACATTTTGAGTTAAATATATAGTTTGGAAATGTTTAGTGTGTCCAGGTGTTCTTGAAACACTTACAACTTTTTTACCCATAATAGCATTCATTAATGATGATTTCCCAACATTTGGATGCCCGATACAACCAATTGTTAAAACACCTTTATAGAATTTTTCGTATTGGTAATAATCAGTATCTACTTGTTTTAGATGGACAGTTTCTCCTATTTCTGTTACAGTTTCATTATCATCAGTAAATTCAAAATTAGATTCCTCTTTAATTTTATTATGCCACGTTGATAAATCGACTTCAGTACCAACTAATTTTTTGCAAACTTCTAGTATTTGTTGAGCTCCTTCTGCTGCCATACGAATTTTACCACGTCTTCTACGAGACTGCAAACCTAATAATTGTTTTTATTTTTATTTAAATCAAATACTAAGATAAAAAAATATGAAATTTAGAAAAAAACAGTAGTTCTACCTGCAGCATTGCTTTGATTTCCCATTAAATTATATCCGGGCAAAGTTGTAAATAAAACAATATGTATATTTGGATATCTTTCTTTAAAATAATGTTTCCATGCAACCACTATGCTCGCAGGTGCTAGATCTATTTTATTTATAACCAGTATAAAATCTTTTTTTAATACATTGGTAACATATTCGTATAATGATGGAGGAAACATTAATGCCTAAAATTCTTATATTTATAAGTGTGTTTTTGAAATATTTTAATACTTACAGCATATCTAATATCTACTATAAACAATATTACATCAGACATTTCTAAAACTCTCCATAACTGTCTCCAGGTTTCCAAATTTAATTCAAATAAACTTAAATCCTTCCAATCATATTTTTGTTCAATTTCTTTCACGTATTCCTAATGAAACAAATTAAATTTTATTATATATTATACTAGCAAATTCGCACGAATATAAAGCTTTGTTTAAAACTATGTAGTAATGATCTAATATATTGATACTCTTACCGTAAAATACCGATTTTCTTGTTGTTCTAGTTTATCTTTGGTAAGAGTAAAGTCCCAATGAGGTCTTTTAGGAAAATCCAATGTTTTTTCAAAAAATTCATCTCCGGAAATTTCCAAATCAATTTCACTTTTTGGTTCCAAACTATGTCTCGCTATTTCTTTCTGTTTATTAATCTCTTCTTGAGTTTCTTTGTAAAATTGGAGTGCATATCTGTTTGGTTTTGATTTACCATCACGAGTAGGTTGAAAATTTATTTTATCAATATTTGTTGAACCTTCTCCAATATTTTCAGGATCTTGTAATAGTAGAGGATTTTGTTGAAATCCTACGAGTCATGTTATTATTTTGTTAAAAAAGTAAATAACGATTTATTTACATACCTTGCTTAGTGTGCTTTTTAGCTTTAAGTTGTTCTTTCTTTGCTTTTCCACTAAAAGGTGTTTTTCTACGACTTTGTGGCATTTTAAATTGTTTTACTGCTTATAAATCAAAAAACTGAAAAGGAAATAATCCCTTAGCTTAACTACTTTTCAAAAAACCAAATAACGTAGCATTTTGGTGAATGTCAAAATTTATTTTGACGTACCAAGAAAAAGAAGAATTTATATACCTTTTTCAACCGGTAGGTGAAAGTATTGGTAGGCACGAATGTAAAAACAGTAGAGTAGAATTGTCAATAAAACAATAAAACTGTCAATTTCTAAATAAATGGGATGTGGAATATATCAATATTGCTTAAGATTTCCTGAAAAAAGAATTTGTTAAAAAACAAATTATTTTTCTCCTACAATGGAGAATTCGTTGGATGATTATATAAAGTTTTCAGAAAACATAAAAAGTACTCCTGAATGTTCAACACAATCAAGGTAAATATATAATTTATGAAACAAAGCATTGTAACATAAAGATAAACTGTTTTTTTAGAAAAACAGTTCAAGTTAGTGCACAAAGAAAAAGAGAATGTGATTCTCGTGCTTTAAAAATAGTCGAGTTTTCAATAGAAGGAAAACTTAGACCTGAGATATTTACAAGATGTGTAAGTTTATACGAAATATTAATACAATTTAAATTATGTTTATTTAAATTTTTAGCTTCCTTACATTAACCAATCACACTACCAAGATATAGTTGAAGAAAGAGCAATTACAAAATTATGTGGTTATTCAATTTGTGGTAAAAGAATCCCTGATATGCCTAAAAAACAGTATTACATATCAACTAAAAATAATAAAGTTTACGATATAACGGAACGTAAAGTTAGTGTGTATTATTAAAAATAGGCTTTTTTTATTGGTTTATTTATTTTCAGAATTTCTGCAGTAATTATTGTTATAAAGCTAGTTTACATATTAAAAAGCAAATTGATGATAGTCCTATATGGTTAAGAAAACTTGATGACATTCCTGAGTATCAATTATTAAGTAACGAAGAGAGGTACTGTATAATTTATTTCTTTTATAAATAACTTGTTAAAATTGTAATGAATTTTTTAGTGGAATACCAGGGGAACATATTGATCAAGGTATTTCTAGACCTAAAATTGAAGCGTCTTTTACATCTGTAGGAAATTTTACAAATGTTTCTTTAAATGATTTAATCGAAGATGAAAAAGGACGACACAAGAACTTTGAAAAAGACAAACTTACAGGTATAGTTGATACTTCTTCAAATTGCTCTATGATTGATTTTATTTAACTATTTTAGTAAAACCAAAAAAGGCATCAAAATTAGTTAAAACAATGCAGACAATCACAGAAAATACCGAACAAATAGAAGAAGAGGTTGAAGAACCACAGACATATGTTGAAAATAGAAGTTTACAAAAATCTGCAAGTTTACCAGTAATAATTGAAAACGAAGAAAATATAGAAACCAAATATGAATCTTGTGAAAATTTAAGTATTACTGCAAACACATCATTTAAAACAGAGAACAAAAAAAATAAAAAACGTTCGACTACTAAAGCAATAAAAACAAATCCAGAGGATGTTCTACGTAAGGTTATTAAAGAATGGCTCACATTAGAATCTTTTATATTTTTATACGGTGAAACGAAAATGAAAGAAATACTGAATCAGAAAAAACTAAACGAATATTTTGATAAACTACACATAGATAAACTTCGACAGGACCAACAAATAAAATACGTTGATATATGTCGACGATTACAATTACAAGAGATGGCGGATGAAAAATTTGATAACACTCTTCTCGGTCTAAATAAATTAAAACCATTACCAGATTATAATAAACTGAAACATGAAAGTAAAGAATTAAATCTTAAAGTTAAAGCCTTTTATAGTGGAATTTTACATGAAAAAGATGATCCTAATTTTCCTTCAACTACAGTTAAAAAAGAAGAAAATTCTAACAACGAAGAATCGCCTGTGGTTTTACCTTTAGCAGATATTAATTCACAAAAGTCACTTCGACGAAAGATATTTTTAAATGCTGTAAATAAATCGTAAGTGCACTATTTATATTCGTTTAATGTTAATAAAATTATGAATATTTTTTAGGATGCAGCAATTATTACAGGCATTAAGAATTAATCTATTATCCAGAGTTTTATCTGATCTTCAAGGATTAGTTAAAACATTTAATCTAAATGCTGATAATATTGTGTTCAAACCAAGTGTGTGGAATTATATAAGCGTTATATTGCTGAATATGTAAGTTAACTGTGTATTTTCAACTACTTCTTTTTCCCTTAACCTCATTCCAAGCCCAGTTGGGATCGGCTTTAGCCTTTCGTATCATTCATTTTCACATGCCTCTATTTGATGCTTCTCGTCTCCATTTTTTCAATGTCAGGTCCTCATTTTTATTATCCATCCATCTCAACTTCGGTTTTCCTCTTCATCTATTCCTTTACTCGCATAAGTCCTCACATCTAACACAACTCCGCCACTTCTAACTTTCTTTCTTGCTCTTTCGTTTTTGACCAGGTTTCTGAGTTATACGCTGGTTTTTACTACTCTCTTGTAAAGTCTACCTTTCATTTTTTCACTCACATTCCTGGATATTACAATGCATTTCACATATCCCCATCATTTTTCTCATTGCAAAAACAGCGCTAGTCGTACCCCACCCGTGTATAAATCCAAATTGCTCTTCACTTACCCTCGTCTCCTCTCTCAGCCTCTTCTCTTCAAAATTTTCTAAGTATGTGACATCAGTTTAATGTCTCTACAGTCGTAATATTCTTGCACATCCGCCTTTCCTTTATAGATTGGCACAAACACGCTTTTCCATCACTCATTCGGTTTTTCTCTTGATTCATCACCTTTTTCATCAGGTCCAATAAAATATTTTTTACTCCATCCAAACCAAGCACCTGTCATACTTCTTCTGATATCCTATCCGCTCCCACCGCCTTTCCATTCTTCATCTTATTCAATGCACTCTTCACTCCTCCCTAGACACCTCTCTCACCATTCAGAAATTTGCAATACCATCTTCAAACATCTGAATTTCGTCTTTCAGCAGATCCGTCCATCTACTTTCTTTGTTTTTAATTTGTCAGTTTGCAGTTATGTCTTTCGGAGCTTTATTTTTTTCTTTAGCTGTCCTAAATAATTCTCTTTCTTATTTATTACTCTCAAGGTTCTTAAAGACCTCTTTACTACCTTATATTCTCCCTTATTAGTTGCCTCCCTGATTTTCTACATCATATTCTTATTACTTGCACTTTCTGATGAATCCTACTGCTTCTTCGGTCCTTGTCTCGCTTATACTACTTTCTGTACTTCCACCACCACTCCACTCTATTTTCTAGTGTACCTTTCCCTGATAATTTTCCCAACACTTTATCTTCTTCAATGTACCCTGTTCTTTACCCTTTGGTACATCTCATACCATTCCAAAATTTGATATAAAGTCTTTAAAATATATCTCCCTCATTTTCCTCGTTTGTAACACTCTACTTGCTTTAGCTATACCGAATCATTCTTCTTTATTACTCTCAAAGTTATCAAAGACCACTTTCATTGTCTCTGATTTTTCCCTTATCACTCTCTTCCTAACCTTTTTCGCTTTCACTACTTTCTGTACTTCCTCATCCCGCATCTTTATTTGCTGGAGCATCTTTCCCTAATGATTTTCCCCACACTTCCTCTACTATCTTCCTAATAACATTACTATTGCTAGTCCACCACTCCTCCACATCATCTTTCATACTAATCTGCCTTAAAACTGTTTCCTTAAACTTATTCTCAACATCCACAACTTTACGAAAGTTAACTTTTGTTTGTTTTCTAATTAATCTAATATATTAATTTTCATTTAGATTGTCAGTACGAGATTCCGAGCTTAAAGAAATTTTGCAAGAAAAATCATCACAAGACTACATTAAATTCCAATTTTCTATTTTGCCCAATCAAAATGGAATTATTATGGAAATAATGAAAGAAATTGTTGATGTTGAATTGTTTATTGAAACTTACATTTCCTCGAATTAATTGTGATTTTACTGTGAAAAATATACTCTAGTATTAATTTATTATTTCAATAAGAATCACAAAATATAAATTCAAAAAATTGCGATTATTTAAATACCTATAAAATTTACCTAATCATTAATTTATGTACACTATTAGATAAAACTCCTTGTGCAACATGAGTGGGAGTTGTAGAATAAAGTTTAATAGGTAAACTCCACACCATAGTTTCTACTGTAACTTCCGATGGAGCTTGCCAAATAGTCTCATTTGTTGAAAGAGGTAAAAGTCCTTTATTTGTACTGGTTACAAATTCAAAATGTAATCTCCATGTTAAACTTACTAAAATAAATTGATTACAAGTCTCGTAAACAAAAAAAAAACAACAATCTTACCTAATTTAGTAGCAAAATCAGGTGTAACATGTAGAGGGATCGGTAAAATTAACTGTGTATAATCATATCCTAAACAAACTTCATGAAAATTACCAAATGTTATAATTCGAGATTTATTACCATCATCAACACCATCTAACATAGTTTTTTCCTCGCATTGTAATGATACAGAAACTTGTAAACAACTTACAGTAGCTATAGTAAAATCAAAAGTACCAATTATATCTTCCCCCAATTTATAAGATGGTTTAAACAGACAAAAACGTGCTACTCGACCCCAAGTGTTTGTTATCATATAAGAATTAGGATTTCTTCTTGCTGTTACATTCTAAAATGACCAAAATCGATGTGTGTGTGAAAGGATCGTTATTCGATTATTTCGTACCTGTAAACTTTGTAAAGCAACATCTAACGGACTTTCTTTTTTTCTAATTTCCATAAATGGATTAGCTGGAGTTAAATCTTCAGTAGTATCATTACATAAAGCTACTGCATCGTTAAGTAAAGTTTCACATAATGGTAACACTCTTATAGGGACTCTAAGTAACTTAACCGGACTATTCACTCTTTGAGTACCAATGGTTATCTTATACGAGTACTTAATTAATTGGCCTCTATAAGAAGGTGGAGAATCATGAGGTATTTTTTCTCTATAAATATAAGTTTTTGATTGTCCAGGAGATAGTCTTAAATCACAAAATAGAATTTTAGGTTTTGTAACTACTTCGATTCTAGCATTTTCGTTGGTGGAAACACTTAAAGCGGTCCCTGGAAAACTTGGTCCATTATCTATATTTTTTTCTTTTGATAGTCGTGAATCTGTAAAACACTGGCAATGAATTTGAGCTGAAGCCCAAGCTAAACTTTCAAATACATCAATATGACTTTGAGATACTGCATGGCTAGGCGAAGGAGGATGAATAAAGGTGACACAACACTCTAAAGTTTCACCTGATAGAAATACATGACCATTTGGTAATTTCGCCACAACTTCAATCATTTTTAAACAATGTTTAACACCATTACTTTAGTTTCAATGTTTTGATTTTTGACAACTCATCTCTTCTTCTTTTATTTTTATACTGGTCTCTCTGCTGGTCTCATGGTGTAAGTACTGGTCTTTACCCAAAGCAAAATATTTATTTACTTAATAACCTGAGTTGTCTAAGTCAACTTGACTTGACAATTGACACTGATAACAGACGTTTAGAAAATTATGAAAACAATTTTCGAAATATTATTTCAATGTTATTTTTTAAACTTGTATTTTAATAAATTGAGAAACGAAATTGAAAGTACTTTTGCGAAGTTAAAGGAAAATGTATCCAAAAGAAGAACGAAAAAAATTAAAACCAACTGGTTTCAGAGGCGTTGAAAGATCAGCTTTTCCATCATCAGCAGAAGCTTCTACGACTAGAGGAACTAAGAGACAGCAACAAGAATCATTGGAAGTACCAGAACCTTCTAATAAAAAGCCTTGTCATGGATTATCATATCAACCCGTTAAGAAAATGCATCCACCTTCTAAAACAGTTAATCTTGCAAATGATAGGTTAAGAAGACTGAAACAATCTTTACAAATACAAGTGGATCCAAAACAATCTGAAATATCGAAACAAGAACATGATGATTCGCATAATAGGCTTCAGATGCCGACTACTCCGAAAGTTACTACTTGGGCAAACGAAAGGGTAAACAGAGTCAAACGAAAATTATCTTTAAGTGATGATAAACATAAAGAAAATTGTGCTAAAACTCCAGAGGATTCTAGTAAAAACCTATTTCAACGGATTAAAAAAGTAAATGAAAATTATAAAAATTCCTCTCCTAATTACTCTGATGTATCTACATCACAAAGTTATTTTAGTTTAAAATCACCTTTAGAAGTTTCTCTTGATACCTCTGCTAAATTACATAATTATCAATCTCCCTATGATACCAATAAAATTAATGTAAAGAAACTTGTTAAAACGCCAAATTTAAATTTATCTTCTAGAATTTCAAAAATCAGGAAAAAAACTGACGAAATTAATAATAGTCGTTCCGAATGTGAGATTGAAACAGAGACAGTTAAAAAATTAAATGGTAATACATGTACAAAACATTCACCTAATCTAACAGATCGGTTAAATTTACATGAGGCTAAACCAAAGTGTTTAAATTTTAAGGAAACGAATACACCAATCCCTTCCTTTGAAAGCCCAACTTCATTAAAGTCTCCACAATCCTCATCTAGTTTAAAAGATCGGTTAAATTTGCATAAGCATAAATCAAAATGTTTAAATTTTAATGAAACGAATATACAAATTGCTTCCTTTGAAAACACAACTTCATTAAACTCTCCACAATCCTCACCTATTATAAAAGATCGGTTAAATCTACATAAGCCTAAATCAAAATGTTTAAATTATAATGAAACGAATAAATCAATAGCTTCCTTTGAAAAACCAACTTCATTAAACCATCCACAATCCTCACCTAGTAACAAAGATCGGTTAAATTTACATAAATCTAAACCACAATGTTTAAATTTTAAGGAAACAAATATACCAATCCCTTCCTTTGAAAATCCAACTTCATTAAACCCTCAACAATCCTCACCTAGTATGAAAGATCGGTTAAATGTACATAAAGCTAAACCACAATGTTTAAATTTTAAGGAAACAAATATACCAATCCCTTCCTTTGAAAATCCAACTTCATTAAACCCTCAACAATCCTCACCTAGTATGAAAGATCGGTTAAATGTACATAAAGCTAAACCACAATGTTTAAATTTTAAGGAAACAAATATACCAATCCCTTCCTTTGAAAATCCAACTTCATTAAACCCTCCACAATCCTCAGAATTTCTTGAAAAAATGTCAATGACAGCACACTGGATTAGAAGTCACCATTCTTTTACAGAAATTGATACAATACAAGACCCATTGTTAGACACAGAAACTAATAATAATTTAAGCAATTCTAATATCGATACAGTGGAGGAAATGGATTGGAGTAATGTATGTATTCTTATCAATATTTTCTCATAGTTAGTAATGTTTGAATTTATTTTAAGGCTGAACCGATTACCTGTACTGAAATTAAAGAAACACCTCAAGAAACTATTGAAACTGAAACAAAAACGGATAAAATTGAAACAGTTACAATTCAAGATGTTAAAGAAAAATTTATTTGTATTGTAGTTGATACTAACGTGTTTATACATGATATTAATACAGTGGAGAATATTATTAATTTAAAAGTATCAGGTATTATCACTTTTATACGTATGTAATTGATTCAATAATAAACTTATTTGTTAGGTTCTATTCAACCTCTTTTATATGTGCCATGGATGGTTATAACGGAATTAGATGAAATAAAAGATAGACCTAATGAAAAGAAATTAAGTCTGAAAGCATTAAATGCAGTTAGATTTATAAACAGAGCAATGAGTGAAGAAAATCCTAAAATTCGAGGTGGTTTATTGATTAAAAGTTGAAAATAATGATATAAATTATATTTATTTACTTACAGGACAATCAGTAGCTGATATGGCAGTACAGAATCATATTGGAACTAGTCCTGATGATAAAATTATCGGGTGTTGTATGCAGGCCATTAAAAAATATGAATCTGTGGTAAAAATATTCTTAAAACGATAATAAATTGATTAAATTTAATTCTATTTTACTTTGTAGATTTTACTATCAAACGATTTAAATTTAAGAAATAAAGCAATGATAAATTCATTAACAGCAGCGTCTTGTAATGATATTATCACAAAAATTATGTCAAAATTGCAAAAAAATACTAAAACCGTTAAAATAATGAAAAAAGTTAGTATGTTGTGGTCGGAAATTATTTTTGAATGTGCAAAAGAAGCTTATGGAGATGCTTGTTCAAAAATGGAAATGTTATCAAATCCACCATGGTCTGTATCGGAATGTTTAAAACGATTTAAAAAGTATTGGGTTGCAGTATTTCAGGAAAAACTTCTTAAACATTTTTTGAATGCTGTAGAAAAATTGGAAAATATACTTAATACAAATAATAGTAAGTATCAACTTCAGCTCGAATTATATCCATACGTACCGTTGCTATATTTTCTTTATTTCGTGCTATTTGGTCGCGTATGATCCAATAATGGAAATTGGGTTTCAAATCCTTTAGCGGTACAGCGAAAATGGTCCCTGTGGGCCGATTATGTAGATTATAAGTTGCTCTATCGCCTTATAGAAAAACTGATATAAATAAATTTTAGGTATCTGTGATGATTCCGAAAACTACGTAGAATTTGTAAAATTATGTCTAACTATGTGTATTTATCTAAAAGATATTGAAGAATCTCGCGGATCAGTAGAAAAAGTCATAAACGACATAACAAGAATGGGATAAATATTTTTTTATTATTACCTTTTGCTTAGTTCTGAAACAGTTGTTATATAAAAAAGTTAATCTTGTACCAAATCTGTTAATAAAGAATCAAGTTTATATGTATATATTAAGTGACTTTTCTTTTAAAACAATGAAATAGATTTATATATAATTTAATAACCATAAAGATTATCAGGAAAGCCACCAGTATATGTATTTATTTGTTTACGTTAAATCATCATCATCATCAGCTGTATCGTCTTCATTTTCTTCACCATCGGCATCGTTGGGAACATCCAGTCTAATATTATTTAACAAATCTCTCATAGCATCTACCAACGAAGCTACGCTACTACGTAAATCGCCCACTTCATTATTATCTGCCCCCACTGGCAATGCACGAGCACCATCTTCATCTCTGCCACTAAAATATAAAAGTAGATACACTTCTCTAAATGGTCTAACAAACAAGGCATGAATTTTGAATATTTTGGTGCAAATTGATCCTATATTTGTGTTTATTTAACTGCCACATTTGACAAAAAACACAGATAACAAAATCCTGCTTTTGGATACATACCAGTAATCAGACCATTAACCAAAAATGAAGTTCAACAAGAAATTCAATATTTAAACATTAGAGAAGCTCCTGGGTTAGACAAAATAACACCAAAGATGATAAAGGAACTACGAGATAAAGGAATCATACTGATTACTCTTATCTTTAACGCCATTCTACGCTTAAACTACTGGCCAAAGCTCTTTAAAACCGCTTAAATAATACTAATCCCAAAAGCAGGAAAAAATCCAAACGAGGTTTTATCATATAGGCCAATAAGCCTACTATCAATCGTATCCAAAATATTTGAAAGGTTAATGTTACAAAAAATTAACTCAGATCCCAATACAGAGGACCGGATACCCAACCGCCAATTTAGCTTTCAAAAAAAAACACTCAACAATAGAATAGTACACTCCATAAATTCTGCAATGGAAAGCAAACAGTACTGCACAGCTGCCTTTCTAGACGTTAGTCAAGCATTTAATAAGGTTTGGCACACTGGCCTGATTTTCAAAATCAAGAAATATCTTCCAATTACCTACCTGAAACAGTTAAAATCCTATCTAAGTGGGAGAGAATTCCGAACAAGAGTAAATGAAAGTATTTCCAATTATTTTCCTATAAAATCTGGTGTTCCATAGGGCAGCGTTCTTGGACCAATATTATATGTGCTATACACAGCGGATCTACCATCCAATAATGAAACCATCACTGGTACGTTTGCAGATGATGCTGTCATCCTTGCAACCGACGAAAATCCAATTATAGCATCTAACATTCTACAGGTTCAACTGAGACGTGGTCAAACAAGTTGAAAATTAAAATGAATGAAACAAAATCAATCCAAGTGACTTTTACCTTGAGAAGAGACCAGTGTCCTCCAGTTTCACTTAACAATATCCATCTTTCCCAATCCTCTAGCACCAAATACCTAGGAATACATCTTGACTCAAAACTCAACTGGAAAGAATATATTCTTAAGAAGCGGAAACAAATTAACCTAAGAATGAAAGATCTAAACTGGCTAGTCGGTAGGAAATCGAAACTGACCCTAGAAAATAAAATCCTTGTCTACAAAGCTATCATAAAACCTATCTGGACGTATGGAATCCAACTCTGGGGATGTGCGAGTAAGTCAAATATAGCCATAATTCAAAGAAGCCAATCGAAAATACTACGAACGATAACTAATGCACCCTGGTATGTGTCAAACCTAACACTTCATGAAGACCTAAGAATCCCGTTCGTACAGGATGTGATCACTAAATATAGCACAAAACACCATGAAGGATTGGAATCACAAAGTAACCCCTTACTCCAACTTCTAATAGAACATCAAGCCAATAGAAGACTCAAAAGGAACTGGTCAGCTGACTTCAGAAACGGTTGAAGTGGAGAAGACCTCACCACGCCCTTGCTCCGGAGCCAGCAAACTAGCTTATAGAACCTCATTTGTGTTTTGATTGCTAAAGAACGTGACATAATAAAAAAAAAGGAAACTGGTGATATCAATGAAAGCATCAAGGACCCCGAAGCATTGTTTATAAGACCATGTACGTAACTATATATAAAATTATAATAAAAACACTTACGGTTCAGGTAAATTTGGATTAAATGTTGGTAAAATGGATCTAAAGAATATACCCAAAGTATTCCCGCTTGTCTGTGACATTGCAGGTCTTTTTGGTTGTGTATATAAATTAATCGAATCTTTAGGTGGTAAAGGATCAAAACTTAATACCGGTCCAGTATTCTCCTAAAAAAAATATGCATATTAAAGCTATCTGAGTAATAGTAATAATAATAGTAAATAATCATACTTCAGTCATAGGCGAAACTCCCTTTACGTCTGAAAGTAAAATATGTCTGGCTATACTTAATGGTAAGCATCCATGGAATCGTTTCAATCTTTTTACTTCATACTCTTTTACTATCGGGTCATTATTTTCAACCCTATCTAAAGCTTCGTGAACATTTTTTTCCAGCCATGGTAAAAGATCACTGTCTTTCCAAATATGGTAACTCCTATTCACATATAACAGTACTAACTGACTAAGTGCAGGAGGTTGTCTAAAATATCAACAAAAATGTTAATAGTTACTAATTTTTAATATTATTGATTTTATTACTTCTTTGGATCGGAAGCAGTGACAAAAAATGGATGACTAGTAACTCTATTATCTGTTTGTACGCTACATTTGTCCAGTAATGGTAAAAGTATACCAGGAAACATAAGAAGTGCCTCTTGCAACACTAAATCTGCTTTAGCGCTATTTCCTAAATAAAAGTGAGCCACTCCTGAAATATAACTGAGATTAATTAATATAACAATTAACAACGTAAAATATGTAAGATAATACTATCGTCGACCTTTTCAGGTTCAAATTTTAAGTCTAAAAATAGCAATAAATCGATAAATATTACAATAATTTACCTAAAGAGTAGATAATATTGGGTAGCCACATTAAATTTTTAGCACTATCCCATTCGTCTACAAAATCTATAAACCAAGTATATTCTCGTGCTCTTATGGCATAGAAATCTATTGCTAAAACAATCCCTAACGGATCCCCATCAGGATCTAAAGACAGCAATAATTTACAAAATTCTAATGATGTACGATAACAAGCTTTGCCTCCAATAAACATTAAATGCTTAAATACTGTAATATATAACGCCCTAAAAAATAATAATTAATATAATTAAAGACATTTATATTTATATTAAATAACTACCTATTTTCTTGCCTTCTATAATCCAATCTACAATTTCCTTGTGCAACATTAAATAGTGGATGATAAGCATATTCTAAACAATATAAAACTCTTTCAATTAATTCAGCTGCTGTGGCTAAATCTTCATTAAGTTTACATAAATCTGATAATTGTATTAAAGCGTCCACATGGTACTGGTGTTCGTTAATTATCGCTACAATATTATCGGGATTCAAACTTTCTACAGCTTCAAGAAATTTATTTTGTACTTGTCTGTAACTTTGACTATGTTCATAGGTAAAATATTGTATACCATTTTTATTTTCTAAACAACTCATTGATAAACCTGATTTGCCAGGATTTGAGTAATTTTCTTTGCGATTTACCATCGTTGTTTGTTTCAAGTGACTTCTACCACCTGCACGATTCTTGCGTTTACTTAAAAATATTTATATTACATTAAATACTAATATGTATAAATATAAGAACTTACTGTTCACTTTGTACAATTTTTGAACCAAAAATTCTTTTTAATTCATTATTAGGATTTAAATGCTTATGTTGAATAGATAATGTATTCTTTTTCACAGTTTTTTCATTTTTAATGTTTGGTACATTAGATGCCTTCATTACATAGCTTTCTCCAAGGAGTTTATTAACTTCCCTTAAAGATCTTTCAACCTCATCAACCTTAGAAACAAAATATATAATTCATATATAAGATAATAATTATTATTAACACTTACATCTGCATTATCTTCACTGCTTCTTTGAGTGTTTGAATGTTTCCCAGATTTTTTCTTCTTTTTTTTCTTTTTACGTTTATTTTCCTGGTGTTCCCTACAAGATTTGGCTGCTTCAGTTTCATTGTCATCTTCTTTAACTTCACTCTCGGAATGAGATTGTTGATTCAGCTAAAATATGATATATAATAAATAATATAATTAAAATAAATCATATATAATTCTTACCAAATCATAACGATTAATATTGAGTTGTTTCCGTCTTGCACCACCACTTACTGGAGTATCAGTTTCAGTATCTGATATTTCTTCAGTAAATTCTTTTTCTTTCTCTCTTTGTAGTTTTCTTAATACTCTGGACGACATTCCTCTTGATGTTACTTATTTTATCTTTAATAATATTTTAATTAAACAGAATAATCAATCACTTTCATTGCAAATTGACATGTTTTTTTACCAATAACAGTGACGTTTAGTTCAAATGTCACCTATTAAATATACATGGATAAAGTAAGGTATTGGTTAATGGTTAAAAATTATATATAATAAGTGATTTAATTCAAATTGTATGTATTTTAAGTGAGTATTATTAATTAGTGTTTATTAAAATAATTTGTATATTTAAACTAATATGTATACACGGGTGGTTGTTTGTTAAGATAGCAGTGTAAATGTCACATCAATGTCAAAATAGTTGTCAAGTTTGTTTTTTTTATTGAAATGATTCACCAATTTATGTCAAGTTTATTGATTTTCCTAAATTAATATTTAAGAATAAGTTTAATTGAAATACCTACTCAAGTTAAATAACAGGTAAATTTCCATTATACTTATTCAATGTTTATAACCTGCTTTGTTTACAGGTAAAAATGGACAATAGTCTAACATCTTATCAAAATGGGGCACAAAATAAGGAGCAAGATTTTCAGAAAGTTTGTCAAACCATAGGAACAAGTATTCAGAAAATAACACAAAATGGTAATAAGTTCATATTTAATTAGTTATATTACTTTCTAGTTACCTAATTTTTCAGTTTCTTCAATGCAACGTATGGTTAACCAGATAGGAACACATCAAGATTCTCCCGATTTACGTAAACAATTGTAAGTTTTTGATATAATATTTAATAATATACTTAATTATCAATATTTAGACATTCCATTCAACATTATACTCAGCAATTAGTAAAAGATACAAATGGATACATCAAAGATCTTAACACTGTCCCTCCTTCTTTATCACCATCTGAGCAAAGACAACGAAAAATGCAAAAAGAAAGGTTACAAGATGAATTTGGAAGTGCATTAAATATGTTTCAACAAGTACAGAGAAGTACTGCTTCGAAGGAGAAAGAAGAGTTTAATAAAAACAAAGCTCAAACATTTGGTGAACCACATTTGAGTAAGTTATTATTGTGTATAAATTTATTATAAATTTTACTGTATAATTATTTATAGTTGGTTATAAATCAAAAGATCAACTAATTGAATTACAAGATAATCAATCCAGGCAGTTACAAATTCAAGAAGAGGCGGATTTGAGAGGTTTAGAAGAACAAGAACAGTCAATAAGACAATTAGAGGTAATGTAGCTTTTATTTTATGGTATATCAATGTAATTTTTATATTTTTTAGAGTGATATAAACGATGTAAATCAAATCTTTAAAGAATTAGGTGCCCTTGTTCATGAACAAGGCGAAATAGTTGATAGTATTGAGGCAAGTGTTGAACATACTACGAATTATGTATCTCAAGGAACTCAACAATTACGAGAAGCTAGTACGTATAAAAATAAAATAAGGAGGAAGAAAGTAATTATAGCTGCAGTTGCAGCTGTTGTTTTGTTAATTATTATCTTGATTATATATTATTCAACACGTTGAATTTGGTATAAAAAATAATGATAAAAGGAGCTAAAAATATAATATCATAATAATTTTGCTCTTTATAATAATTTTGTACCAAAGAAAGATAATTATTTTTATTATTGCATCATTTTATGATGTAGTAATTGTTTAATTTTTTATAATTTTAGTGATACATAATAAAATTATTATTTTACCACATTATTAAAATATATATAACATTTATCGAAAAATTGGAATAAATTTAAAAAAAGTGATATTAACTTTTATTTAGTCTATACGTAATAAGATAAAAAATGGGAGAAAAACTCACAATAAAGTTATTTTATTTCGGTGATTTAAAGATTTTCAGTATTCTTATTAACAAAAAAAAGAAAAGTTTCCGTCCGAAGAAATTGAATTGTGAAGATGGAACAGTTAA
Organism: Altica lythri; assembly: GCA_964028335.1. NCBI lineage: Eukaryota > Metazoa > Arthropoda > Insecta > Coleoptera > Chrysomelidae > Altica > Altica lythri. Next base: position 8,460,342 of record OZ034809.1, read on the forward strand.
ATAAAAAAAAAGTGCCATTTATGTTCTATTTTTTTTAATTAAAAAATAACTTTATTGTGAACTGAAATGTTTCTAAAATATGTTGGCAATATAAAATATTTATATCTAATGGTTAAAAAACGTATTAGTAATATCATTAAAATTACTTAATATTTATTTGTATTAGCATTAATTATATTATCAATATCCAGTCAAAAAAAAATCTTTTGTATAGAGAGATTTTATTGTGATTATTTTTATATTACTATTTAATTACTAACTCCATTGCTTAGAATTTAAGTGGTTTTAATGTTATATTTACTCTGTATATGGTTTCTTAAAAAATATTGTATATAAATAAATCACTTTAAACAATATTTTGTATTAATTAGGACAAAGAAAATGAAATTTTATATAATGACCACCAATATTAACCCTCCACTACTATAATTTGAAAAATATATCTTCAAAGCGTTAGGTAGTTCTTGAAAACATTCCTAAACATTCTCAATTGGGCTAGGGTCAGGACTATATGCTGGCTTATCCATAGTTTCAATTTCTCATTAAACTCTGACCAATGTAAGGGACAAATGATATCATATGTTCTTGAAGGCTCTCCCTTATGTTACTTATCTGTTGTTAAACTGTCATTATTAAAAACCGAGTTTGTACGATTCCTCCAGAAAACATAACTGACTCTCCACCAAAAAATCTGGTGTTTTGAAAGTTCATTCATTTGATCTTCGATAAACTCTTATACGCCTATCTGAGTTTTAAGGACAAAATCTGCTTTCATCTGACCAAAGAACAATTTCCATATCTTCATCAGCTCAATGGATGTGTTCTCTAGCAAAATGTAACGTTGCTCTGAGGGCAAATCTGGTACTCGCGCTGGAATTCTTAGTCTGGGATTAGATTAAGTTAGGCGTCGACGAACAGTATCAGTTAAAATTCGAGTCTATCTGCTTTCTGTAGCTGTAGCAATCTATTATCTGAGCTGTAAAGACCAAATTTGTCTCAACTGACCAAACTTTTTCCCAATTTTTATTAGCCCAATGGATGTGTTATATAGCAAAATTTAACCTTGCTCTACGATGCTCTGGGGTCTAGCCGATAATCAAAAGTTTCGTCAAGTAAAACTCCGGCGAATTTTTACGTCGATTTATAACTAGACTCCTGAAACTAAACACCAGCTGAAATGTTTCACCACGACAACGCACCTGCTCCTTCGTCGATCATTGCGATGGCTAAAATCAATAAATTAAAGTTCGAATTGTTCCTCCATCCACCATAATCACCAGATTTAGGTCGCAGCGATTATCATCTGTTTCCTAATTTTAACAAATGCCAAGGAAGGTGAATAATTTGAGAGCAACGAAGAAATTATTGATGCTACAATTGACTATAAAAGTGGAGAGTATTCAAAGTCCAAGACAAGCCCCTATAACACGAACGTCAAGGAGCACTATCCTCAGCCAATTCTTCAGAAGGACTGCTCCACCGAGACCCGTGATACCACTTCCACGAACACCCAGGAAGACTGCTAAGTCTATAGTGTCTGTTACACTAACACCTCTTACGAAGACTTATAACATCATCAATCCTGACCATCACAACTACGCCCTGGAAGCTCATAATAGTAACAGCTAGCAAACTCTAAAAAGACGTGGAGTTGATTGGACCACACCCCGAAGACCCCATGTTTCACCGTTCGCCGACTGCATCGCAAATTGACGCAACCTTCACGATTATTTTTGTATATTTTATAATTTTAGTTAATTAACCATTCAACAAATCAGCTAAAAGTTCAAACAAAAGAATTTGTTTTAATAAATTCTAATTTCAAATAAAAAAGACAAGCAATATTTATAGCAATACTAAGTTTTTTTATTTGAAAAACAAACACCTGATATAATAAATAAAATATGGCACATAATGATAAAAATTATTAAAATATAGTTACCAATTTTTTCCTATTGGTATATATAAATATATCAATAAAATCGTAATCTGTAAAACTACCATTTCTCAAAAAAAAAACTTGATGAGATCAATTTAACTGTAATTTTTGGGGTATTGAATTAAAAGAATATTGACTAGATTTACTTTAGCAGAAGTAAATAATAACAAAATCACATTTTTTTTATAAAAGTAAAATTAACACCCAGCTTAGTTTATTCAATATGACTAGCTATAAATATGGCGAAAGTTATTAATATTTTCTATAAAACTCCATCTAGAAACACAACTACAATTTCTAGTACAGATAAATGACTAAAAGTGTGCGACCACACATAAAGCGGATAGTGGACCGGAGAGCGGAGAAGACAGCGGAATTAAAATAAAACTTTGTGCTCACACATACGGCAGAGCGGAAAGCGTTGTTACTAAATAGTTTGATATATTCGTACTGTCTCATTTTGCCCTGAATTTTAATGACAAACTTGGGAAATTTGTAGCTAGGTAGTATCCAAAATATCCGTCTTTCTCTCCGATATCTTCATCGTTACCAACATTATGTGTGGCCGCGGCTTAATTTGTTACTTCTTCACACAAGTCACAAAGTTATAAACTATACGAACTCTATTATTAAATACAACTGTTACGATTAGGACAACATCTCCTTAGGATGAAATTAGCATAATCGTCCCTATGCAAAGGTTGCGAAGAAGAAGAGGAAACAGTATAGAATATAATGTATAAACGCTCTACTTTTTCTGAAATCAGAAAGATCCGTGTTGGGCGAGTACTGGCTTGCACCAGCCGATGTCAGGGAAATCTTCCTCGTGAATCTCATCACCTAATTTAAATTTCTAGGCCTGATGACAGCCTGAGGTGCTCGCCCCTCCCCAAATTTCCAGGTCCAGATCTTCGACAGATAAAAATTGGATTTTGTTCGTAAGGAAAATGCATCTCGAAAAGATCGAAAATAAAAAATTTGGAAGTGTCGACGAAAATGAGTTCAGTTTTTCTACTTGGAGGTATTTGAGGTCGCTCAACACGAATTTCATGATAGCGATGGTCTCCGAAGTACCTGATGTCCAGTGTCGACCCCGGTCGCTTAGTTTTAGTAGACCATCTTCGTCATGAAATTCGTGATCAGTAACACGAAAACTTTCCAATGCGACGTGGTCCACTCTGAGCACCAGGTACCTCGGAGACCATCTTTGTCATAAAATTCAGCGAGTTTCTTCGAGATGCACTTTGAAAAATACATTATCAGAGAGCAGATTGTTACAAACGGTTCCAAATTTGTCGATAACCGTAATGAGTTCGTATAGACAACAGAATCTACTTTTATATTATACTCAATAATAGCTACTAATAAATGCCAGGCATATTGAAATTTCCTTACAATTTCCTGCTATGCATATGATTCATGTGTGTTTTTAAATAACTCTTGTGTCTAGTTTTAAACCGACATTTTTTACATTTATACATAACAACTTCACTAGGGCTACTATGGAGTAACATATGAGTTTTTAAATAACCTTTAGATTTGGTTTGAAAATCGCATTGCGTACATGAATGTAAAGGTACTTCATCTTTACTTTTATGTACATATAGTATATGTGTATCCAAATAATTCTTATGTTTCGTTTCAAAATCACATTCCCAACATCGATACATAACACATTCATCGGGTGCTAAATGCACCAGCATGTGACGTTTTAAATAGTGTTTAAATTTCGTTCTAAATTCGCATTGGTTGCAATAATGCATCGTAACTTCATCGGGACTTTTATGCGTCAACATATGCGTATCTAAATAACTTTTATGGCGAGTTTTAAACGTGCATACTTTGCATTTATGCATTACTAACTCATCGGGGTTTTTATGGATTTGCATGTGTGTTTTGAAAAGATACGCTTTTGATTTTGTTTGAAATTCGCATTGATTGCAAGAGTACATTGTTAATTCTTCGGGATCTTTATGTATCATACTATGGGTTTCTAAATATTTTTTATGACGAGTTTTAAATGTGCATTGGTCGCATTGAAACATCGGAACTTCTTCAGGATTTTTATGGATGAGCATATGTCGATTTAAATAATATTTAAATTTAGTTTGAAATGTGCATTGGTTGCATTTATGCATCGGTACTTCATCAGGACTTTTATGGGTAAGCATATGAGTTTTTAAATATGGTTTGGATTTAGTTTGGAAATCACAGAGGGCGCAATGATGCATTGGAATATCATCAGGATTCATATGAATCATAATATGAGTGTCTAAGTATTTTTTATGTTTTGTTTTAAACGTGCAATATTCGCATTTATACATCGGTACTTCCTCGGGTTTTTTATGAATAAGCATATGCGTTTTCATATAGCTTTTAAATTTGGTTTTAAAATCGCATATTTTACATTTGTGCATTTCACAGTCTTCAGGGTCTTTGTGTACTAACATGTGTGTTTCTAGATAGCGTTTATGTTTGGTTTTAAATGTACACATAGCACAGGAATACATAACCATTTCATCTGGGTTAGTATGCATCATATCCTTATGGATTTTCATACTATATTTATATTTTGTACTAAAACTGCAAATAGCACACTTATAGAAAGTCACACCATGAGAATCTGCTCGAACTTGAAGTTTTCTAAAAAAAAAATGACAAATTTTCACATACTTTTAAAATGAGAAGAAACTATATTTGACTTTAAACTTTTGTCAACACAAATGAACACCAAATATACTCGCCTCTTCTCTTTGTCTAAACCTTTTCCCAATCCTAGCTTTCGTATCATTCGTTTCCTCCTGTCTCTATTTAATGCATCCTCTTTTCATCATTTTCTCTCTCCCAGGTCCTTATTTATTTTACCTCGACTTCAGTCTTCCTCTCTTCCTTTTATCCCAAATATCACATTCACTCCTCTCTATATGACCAAACCATCTCAAGTTATTTTCTTTCACTGTACCTCTTACTTTCTAGTTTCTTATTCTATCTCCCTCCGTTAATCCACACATCCAAGGCAACATCTTCATCACCACCACCTCTAACTTTTACTCTTGCTCTTTGGATATTGAGCAGGTTTCTGAGTTATACATAAACGCTGGTCTTGCAACTCACTCGTACAGTCTACTTTTCATTTTTGCCCTCACATTCCTATCACTCATTCTTCTCTCGTTCATCCATCCACACTTAATTCTATGATTCAGCTTACTCTTTAACCCTTCATTCTTTTCTAGCATAGGCCCTAAATATTTGAAGTTTGGTAGCACTTGGACCACCAAATATACTTACGTAGGTTTTTTCTGACTTTTCATAACTTGTCTCTTATTTCCAGAAGTTTGTTTAGACTGATCTATCTCTAATAGATCAGTAGGTTCAATATCTTCATTTTTATTATCTTGTTCAGTATCCATTTCAATCTTAGGAAAAGCAAATTCCAATACGTTAAATAGATCAATTTGTTCTGTACTTTCAACCGATTCATAATAATTTTTAATTTTTTGTTCAACATTTAAACTATTTACAACAAATGTTGAAGCTTTTTCAAGAACATCTGAACATATTTGGCAAACTACAGGCGTTTTTGTTATTTTTGTATCCTATAAAGTAAAATTTACCATAAATTATTGCACAGTTGATTATTAATATAACATACCACTTCAGGAAGAACAATTTGTAACATTGCCACTACTTTTTCAAGGGGAATATAATTTTCTTCCGTAAAAACTAGGCATAGTCTACATATTTTAGCACAGGATTCTTCTACTGGTACAGATTCTAAATCTAAACTTTGACTTGTTGAAGGTTGTTCCTCTACTACTTCTTTTTGAACATCCTCGCTTTCATTATTTACATTATTTAACTGCTCTTCTGTATTTTTTTCACCATCTACAGTATCTAATTCTGTTATTGGTTGATTATTTAAATTACCTGATTCTGTTGTTGTAAGTAAATTACCTGAATCTGTTTCTGAATTATCTAATTCTTGCTGCAATTCTATATTTTTTATAGGTGCTACTAATTTCTTCAATTGTGTTTGTCTACTTTCTTTTAACTTGTTAGATTTTGTCCGTTTAATCTTCATCATTACACGTTTTCTACTTTTAAGTCTCATTCTATTGATAATAAAATTCACTTGCAATTATTTAATTTAATACCTTTTTAATTATTGGCCATTTTATACATTTTTTATAACGTTTTAGGTTATTTATTCTCCAACCAAATGTCAAAAATGTCAGAGTAGTTCATTTGCACGTTAAAGAAGGATGTATAGGGAATAACGTAAGTTAAAAAGTGATAATGATATGGTTGATCTGTATTAAATACAAACTAACGTAACCGCTATGTTGGCTGTTTGGTGATTAATTCTCAACCTCACCCTTTTTATCCAAATTATATCATTGATAAAAAGTTTATATTTATTTTAAAGGCGTGGTTGTAACTAAAATAATAAGTAAACTCAAAAATTGTAATTTTAATTATATTTATAATTTAATTTATTTATAATGGATGGTAAACTCCCAGCGTGTGTTATTGATGTTGGAACTGGGTAAGAATCTAATAAACATAACCCAAGTTTGTGTTATTTTCACTGAATTATTATTTCAGATATACAAAACTAGGTTTTGCCGCAAATAAGGAACCTCAATTTATTATCCCTTCGGCAATAGCATTAAAAGAAACTGCCAAAGTTGGTGATACTAGCAGTAGGAGGGTGAATAAAGGTGTTGAAGATTTGGACTTCTTCATTGGAGATGAAGCATTTGATGCCACTGGATATTCTGTTAAGGTAGGAGAATTTTAATAGTTTACTTAAAAAAGAGTAATATTTGTATTTAAGTATCCTGTACGACATGGTTTAGTTGAGGATTGGGATTTGATGGAAAAATTTCTTGAACAATGTATATTTAAATATCTACGTGCTGAACCCGAAGATCATTACTTTCTTTTAACTGAACCACCATTAAATACACCAGAAAATCGGGAATATACTGCTGAAATAATGTTTGAATCCTTTAATGTACCAGGTTTATATATTGCTGTTCAAGCTGTTTTAGCTTTAGCTGCTAGTTGGACTAGCAGAAGTATAGCTCAACGTACTCTTACTGGTATAGTTATAGATAGTGGAGATGGTGTTACTCATGTTATTCCTGTAGTAAGTATTTTTTTTTATATAAAAATATTTGTAAAATATTTATGAACGAGTCATTACGATGTTATTAAGTACAGTCAAAACTTTGTAGAGGCAGACTTTTTACAGTAATTTCTGATTCGTACTTTGTTTAATGGAACTTCCTTAAATGTAGAAAGTGTGTTAATGAGTATAGGACGCAATTATTTTAATCATTTATTTGACAGGGAACATGTATACATATATAAACGATTTCTTGTATATATTTCAAATGACAACATTGATAAAAATATATAATATATATAATGAAACATCACATCATATTTTATGGTATTTAGAATAAAATCATAACATTTATTGATGAATATTTACGGTGGTACTTACATATTAAGAAATTAACATCAACACTGAAATCACTTAAATAATTAAGTACCAAATACTTAATAGGAAATTTATTTCAACAAAAAATAGTTTTGCTGATAATTTCCACGATAAGTAATTTCATTAATAATACTTTTTAAATTTATTTGATATGTATCCAAAATTTTTACCGCAAATATATGTTGATTAGTTTTTGGTACAAAAAATTTAACAGCAAGCCACATTAAAAACCAAAATTAATCCAAAAGTTGGCTTTCTAGGGACGGAAAATGCTACTTTTTCATTTTAGAGAGAAAAGTATTGATCTGATCGCGATAACATCAATAGAACTTTTGTTCGAAATAAAAAACCTTGCAAAATGACGTCTTATAAAATTCTCTAGTTTGATCTTCCGTTGAGAATATTACTAAAAACTACCATATTTCTTTAAAAAAATAATCTTGTGGGAAAGTATAGTTTATAATGTCTTCTTTTAAAATACGTTAAAGAATGGATCCTTGTCGATGTTTAGTTCTTCCGAAATCGTCGTTTGAAATGTGTTTCAGGTTTTTTTTTGTCGGCTCAACGTATCAACTGAGTTTATCGGAAAATGTAAGCTTTGAATCTTTAACTTGTTTATCTTCGATTTTCATATAACTTAGGGGATACTCCCAAAAATTGTTTTTTAGTAAAGCGGTAAGTGAAACCGGCTGGTGAATACTTTACTTATTTCCCCTACCACCTTACTGAAAAATGGAAATAGCGCGTTAGGAGCGATTTTTCGGCGTTTCTCCAAAACTATATGAAAATGGATTATTTCCCACAAGATTAATTTTCCAACTTGAATAGGAACGAAGTTATCAATTTTTTTAAAAAATTTAGTAGTTTTTCCTCATTTTCTCAGCAGAAAATCAACCTAGTAGGTCTTTTATTTCAAACAAAAGTCCAATTGATATAATAGCGATAGGATCTCTCTAATCGCATTTTCCGACCCTTCGAAGCCGAAAGAGCTAACTTTTGAGTAAATTTTGGTTTTTCAAGGTAGCACTAATGATTTGCTGTTAAATTTTTTGTCCCAAAACACTTTTTTTTGCTATAATGACAGGCGTAAAGGATCTATTTTTTCTAGGCTGATGGATACGTTATTGGAAGTTGTATTAAACATATACCAATCGCTGGTAGAAACATAACTTATTTTATTCAATCACTTTTGCGCGAACGAGAGATTGGAATTCCACCAGAACAATCCTTAGAAACCGCCAAAGCAATCAAAGAAAAATACTGTTATATCTGCCCGGATATAGCAAAGGAATTTTCGAAATACGATACAGATCCAGCAAAATGGATGAAAAAATATGAAGGAATTAATTCTGTAACTAAACAACCTTTCAATGTTGATGTAGGATACGAACGATTTTTGGGTCCTGAGATATTTTTCCATCCTGAATTCTCTAATCCGGATTTTACGATTCCTTTGTCACAGATTATTGATGATGTTATTCAGAATTGTCCTATTGATGTTCGTAGACCTTTGTATGACAATATTGTACTTTCCGGTGGTTCTACGATGTTTAAAGATTTTAGTAGAAGGTTACAAAGGGATATTAAACGAACTGTAGATGCGAGATTGAAACTAAGTGAAACTCTTGGAGGTGGTCGATTGAAGGTATAAATATAATGTAAAAGAAATTATCTGCTTACTAATATCTTTTTTTTTATAGCCAAAACCTATTGATGTTCAAGTAGTTTCACATCATATGCAACGTTATGCTGTTTGGTTTGGAGGAAGTATGTTAGCTTCAACGGTAAATAAACATATTTTAATATTCTTATATGAATGTACATTTTTTATTTTTAGCCTGAGTTTTATACCGTTTGCCATACAAAAGAGGCTTACGAAGAATATGGTCCTAGTATTTGTAGACACAATCCTGTTTTTGGTACAATGACATAATTTATTCAGTTGTATTATTAATATAATTTTAATTTTTTATACTTAATGTAAATTATAGATTTAAAAAAGTCGATTGTTAAATATAAGTTTCAATTTTAATTAGAATTGTATTATTTCCTTTATCTTAATATTATAAATTAAATAGAAATCGTGTTGTGTATTTCTTAATAATTGTAAGAGATTTGTTGTAAAACAAACAAAAAAAAAACGAAATAATTATGAATTAGATAGAAAATAAAAAAAGTAAATAAAAAATAAGGAATTCCAATAGTAAGAGACAAATAAACACAATTTGAAACAACGATAATATCACTAAAAATTTGGATTTCTAATAACGGTTTTTTTGGTTGATATGGAATCCTAATTATGCTTAAGTAACTTCTTCCATTCTTCAGGATCTTGGTACCCTCTACTGGTTTGTATATGTTTAAAAGAAGAGTGCCATAAAAGGCATAAAAAAATTGACTGTCTCCTGCGATCCAATGCCTCGCAATGGTGCAATATTTGACTCCATAGGTCCCATGTGCAGATTGGGTCTCTATTAAACAATCTTATTGTTTGCAGGTGTCCCTTTTCACAGGTGCTTAGCCTGTAAGGAATCCTGTAATGACACTCGTAACGGATTCTTGTTGGTTTTGCGTAGTGTTATAGCCTTTCTGGCACACGTTTGTTCAATGCATATTTTGCTGAGTTATGTTTTTAGTATTGGCTATGTCGTCTACGGATCCAGGCTTTCATTCGGCTCTGGACAGTATTTTTAGGCACTCCTAGAGCTGGCTCTGGATCGAAAAATCCTTTTTTTCAACTTTATAAGCTTGATCCTAGCCTTATATTACTCTATAGTCTATGTTCTGGCACACAAACTGGTTAACACTGTTATGTTTTCAGTGTTGGCTATGTCGTCTACGGATCCAGGCTTTCATTCGGCTCGGGACAGTATTTTTAGGTACTCCTAGAGCTGGTTTTGGATCGAAAAATCTTTTTTTTTCAATTTTATAAACTTTATCCTAGCCTTATATTACTCTATGTTCTGGCACACAAACTGGTTAACACTGTTATGTTTCCAATGTTGGCTATGTCGTCTACGGATCCAGGCTTTAATTCGGCTCTGGACGGTATTTTTAGGCACTCCTAGAGCTGGCTATGGATCGAAAAATCCTTTTTTTTCAACTTTATATTACTCTATGTTCTGGTACACAAACTGGTTAACACTGTTATGTTTCCAGTGTTGGCTATGTCGTCTACAGATCCAGGCTTTCATTCGGCTCTGGACATTATTTTTAGGCACTCCTAGAGCTGGCTCTGGATCGAAAAATCCTTTTTTTAACTGTATAAGCTTTATCCTAGCCTTGGCACACAAACGGTTATGTTCCGCCAGTTAATCGAGTTCTACTCGACATACTAGCCCTATAGACCACTTTAAGGGCCTTTAAAGCCCCAGTAACGGTTAAAAATAGTTTCTCAACAAAAATTATTTGTTCATTATTTTTAAGATTAAAATCAAGTATAAAACAAAAAAAAGTAATTTAAGAAAATTTATTATCGTATATATAAAACAAATAAATAGCGAGTTTTGCAGACTTTTAAATTAACAATGGAAAAAATTTACAAATTGGAAATACTTGATGTGGAAAATGTAAAGATAAAGATAGTTTATAACCAAAAAAAAAAAAAAATATTTACATATATGTAAAATAATAATATATTTTTTGTACTTTACACACCAATATGACATTTGCTTCGAATAATAAAACAAACACAAAAAAAATAATAAGAAAAAACAAAACTATTTACACAAACTTTACACGACATGGCAAACACCATTTACTATGAACAATTTTAATAATAACTTTAATAAATCACAGATAAAACGCCTTTACAGCTGAGAGGTGGTTACTGGTTCTACTTCTGTAAAATTGCACCCTAAATATTAACATTTTTCCAAAAAATTTTTTGCATTGATGGTCAATGCAGGAAAAATGATTTTTACCCTTACTGCAAAATATCATCGAAGTTTTGGGGACACTTTTCGTTTTCTTCTTCGTGTTAATTTTTTTCAGTAGACTAAGATTTTTTTTCTTTTAGACCGACCTATAAAAAATATCGATTATATAATTTCTAGGGATTATAATCTATAATGCTATATAATAATTAATTATATGTTAAAAAATATACGTGAGAACCTATGTGCATTAAAATTTAACTCAAAATGCATAACTGCACCAAATATCCAGGAAAGGAAATCTATTTTTTTGTTTAGTCTGGCAATTAAGTTCCAAAATTGATTTTTTAAAGAACACCTGCATGGCGAGAAGAATGAAAGTGTTCTTTTAAAAACTCGAGAAGTCCGACTTGGAAAGTTATGAAACTTTGGAGGTTTATGGGGATTGCCTATCCCGTGTCCGATTTTTTAAGTGGTACAAAAGAAGAGTGTTCAGAAGACTAGTGCATCGGGCTTCAAAAAGCGATTTGAACGTTCAAGAAGTGACCGAAATGGTCAGAAAAGACCGTCGACTAAGTATCAGAGCTATCACTAAAGATGTGAATATTATAAAGAAATAGTGATACAATTTTTGGTTGAGGAACATGAGAAAAGTGTGTGCTAACCTTGTGCCCATACTGATAACGGCGGAATAGAAGATGCATAGAAAAGATGTTGTTCTGTCACCTAGAATGCATCGAAATGGATTTAAAGTTCTTGTCAAGGGTCATAACTGCTAACGAAACTTGTATTTTTCAATCCCTTAAACCAAAAGACAATCAATGAAGTCTCTTCAATTGCCAAAAAAAGCGAGGATGAGTGAGTCCAAATTCAAAATTATGTTGATTGTTTTCTTTGATATACAGTAGTCCACATAGAAAACTATTCACCCTACCGCAGGAAGATGTGTTCGAAAAAACTGAAGTGGGAGAAAAAGGGTCTTAATATCGACGGCAAATATTCAAATCACCTCCCCTTCGCTGATGATATTATACTCATCAGTATAAACATAAACAAATTACAGAATATGCTAATCGAACTACACCAGGTCTCAAAGGAAATTGGTCTTTATATGAACTTAGGGAAAACTAAAGTTCTATCTACAGAACGAACTAACAATATGGTAGATGGAAATAAGACGTAATATGTATATTTGGGACACCTTGTTAAACTAGGCAATAAGAATCGTACGATGGAAATGGAAAGGAGAATTCGTATGACTTGGGCAGCCACAGGAAAATTATGAGCGATATTGAGGAACAAGGAAACGCCGAACAATCTTAAAAGAAAAGTCTATAATACTTGTATCTTACCTGTGATGACGCATGGTATGAAAACAGAAAATCGACTTCGTACAACACAAAGAGCAATAGAAAGGATAATGCTGGGAATTAGTTTGGGACACCACATAAAAATCGAAGAAAAAATAAGGGGTGGAAGATGTTATTACTGCTGTAGCAAATGCAAAGTGGACCTGGACAAAACATGATCCTGAGAGATGGACCAAGCAGGTGACTCTCTGGAGACCAAGAATGAATAAAAGCAGCATCGGAAGACCGCAAAAACGTTAGGTACATGACATTAAGGAAAAAGAAGACAGGAGATGGTGTCAAATAGCACAGGCCAGAAACAATTGAAACGTCTTGGGGAGGCATATAATTAGAAGTGGACTTTGAAGGGCTGTTAAAAAAGAAGTCCATATAGAATGGGTACCATAAGGTCAGACAGTCAAACAATACTATTATATAGACGTTTTACGAAGGCTCCGATAAAAAAATATCAAAAAGACATGAAATGTGGAAACAGAACAGCTAGATCTTACATTAATACAAAGCGCTGTCTGTCAAAGATTATTTGGCAAAAAAAACAGTGCCTATCCGCTAGACTTCTACCTTTGGCCAAAAATCAAATTCGGCTTGAAGGGAACTCGCTACGAGTCTATGGAGGACGTAGAACAAAATTTGGTTCAGCTACTCAACAGTCTGTCAGAGTACTGCTTCACTCACTGAAAAGTTCGCTTGGAGAGGTGTTGGGAGGTGGAGTATTTTAAAGAGGGAAAAGGAAAAGTTAAAGAAAAAAGAAAATGCGAAATAAAGGTGTTATTGCAATGGTTTCGGAACTTAATTGCCAAATCTCGTACATCGAAACAATCAGTTAAAATTTACTGCGCAATATAAATAAAAGTGCACTAATTAGTAGTTTTCCAATCATAGCATTAGCTACGGTGAGGCTTCGCATAATCGAGCACTTTGAAAAGTAATACTTTCGGGTGATGCGCGCATTGGATACCAAATGAGTAGTAGAAAATATTAAAAATGTTTATATTTTTCTATTTACTATTGACATAATATATAAAAATTTTGGCGTAATAGATCCCAAGATCGAGGGGTCATTTGACGCACCTGAAGATCTGTTGAAAAGTAAAGTCTTATTATTTTACGAAAAAAAAACCTCTTCCTTATTGGATAAATTTGTTTTCAGAAGTAGCCAGTTGTTCCACTCATAAGTGAGGACATGGCGCCTAAAGTTTAGACTTTACTTTTTAAGAGACCTTCAGGTGGGTCAAATGACCACTCGAATTTTCCACCTGGCTTAAGATCTATAATTTTGTAAAATTAAACCCGAATTTAGATTGTTTAAGAGTACATCTCAATATTTATAAAGGTACGAACATCGACTACTTTTTTTGCTATTAAATGTTTAAAATATAAATAAGTTTCACTGGAATAAGAAACTGCAATCTGACGGTGCAATTGAAAAAAAAAAAGCACGTTCCAATTAAGCATTTACAAACTTTGGTATTGTGCGTCACTGAGTCGCATTATGCGAGTCGTTATTTTTAGACCTCATTCGCATTGAAATCAATAAAGCGTCGCGTTAAGTTAGCTTTTTATATCATTCTTGATGTAAGTGTTTATACAAAAGATTTAAAATCACTCTTCTTGTCTTGTCTCTTGAGTCAGTAAGGTGTAAAAATGGTTCGTGCAAAATTATTTGCAATAGTGATTTGTTGGTAAAATATAAAAAAGAAAACAATGGATTTTGTGTGTACTTTTAAAATGAACGTAGCTACTTAAACAGGCAATTTGTTATATTGTATGAAAATTACAGGCAATATTTCGATAAATTGTTAGAAGTACTGGGTCCTTGGATAATTTTTTCTTCAGGTGCGAGGGTTTCCCTGAACAATGCCGTCGAACCATAGGACGGACCTGGGGATTGTCCCCCAAGGTCACATGTGGATCTACACGGTAATCATAAGACATGTGCTAACATATAGTGCTGCCGTGTGGTGGCCTAAAGTGCAACAAACGACAGGTACCAAATCCAAAAACCAGCATGCCTTCTCGTAAATTAGTCATGCGAACCACACCGAGCAGGGCAATGGAAGTAATACTTGGACTCACCCCCCTTGACATATTTGTTAAGGAGGTAGCAGACCCCAACATAGTGAACGCTCTGAGCGCCTATACAGATGGATCAAACACGCAGCAAGGTGTGGGATGAGGAATCAACTACAGATCCCTAAGCCAAACAATGAAATGGGCTATGGATGGACTAATTGTAGTTCAGTCAGAACTCACAGACATAACCGTGGCTGCAATAGACCACGTATCACTTCAAGTTTAGTACTAGAATGTCACCAAACACTAACTGAGGCCAGCCAGAAGAACGTGGTCACTCTGAGCTGGATCAAAGAACATGGGAACTCTGAAGGCAACCGCATTGCGGATAACTTAGCAAGGAGGGCTGCGGGCTACAAATATGTTAGCCCTCGCCCATCTACCAAGCTAACAATGTCCGCTGTCGTGGACCTTATCAAACAGCACTCACCAAAACTTTATACAGTGCTGGAATGAAACAACGAACTGTCCACTGGTCGTATGAATAGAGTATCTATTTGTTTGACTTCTAGGCTTTTTAACGGACGCTAAAAAAAATTCCGTACAAATGAGGCCGATCAGTGATTCCAACGACGCCACTCTCCTTCTCCACCGTTTATTACATTTTGAAATAATCGTATTTAAAAACATAAAAATTTGATCAGAATTAAAATACCGATAAAATATTCATTCAAAATTAATCATAACAATAAAAAAATTACGTACTTTCTTCTTACCTCTCTTTCGCACTCGTTGGTGATCAGCATCATGAATATTGTCTAAAATAAAAAAATTAAAATTAAAATTTATTCAAAAATGTCAACAATATTATAAACAAAATTAACTTACTGTCAACTTTCCGCTTTCCATTTTTTCTTCCATTGTATACAATACGACCTTAAAAACAGAGAATGTAGGTATTAATTAAATAGTTCTTTACACATTCTAAATATGTATATGTATTAATTTATATATATAGATTTAATTAAAAAATAATAAACAGTAATAAATAAAAAAAAGAAATTTAACAAATATAATGTGATGTCATTACTTTTAAGTGAGAGATAAAAGTACATTTAACAGTTATGAACATTGAGTAAAACATTTATTACAATGATTAATTTTTTTTCTTCTTCTTCGTCTTCTTTTAGTGATGTTTCTTTACTATCTTCTTTCTTCAGTCTGTTATCTTCATGTTATATATTAAATATATATAAAAAAATAATTCACAGCCAACATTAAATTACTAGATACGACAAATACTGAATGAAATTGAATTGAATTAAAAATGAAATAACTTTTTATTCCTTCTTTCTCTTCCGACTTCTTTTTTCTTTCTTGATACGTACATTCGGGTCAGAACCGGATGCTGTACTTGGTTGTTGAGTAGAATTAACCATTTTCATATCAAAAGTTGTAGGTACAAGAATTGGAGAAAAATATGTTAAACTAGGACATGAAAAAAATGAATATGGTACATTATTCATATGATAATTAATGGTAGGATTATTATAAGTATGATTATTATACTGTTCAGTTATAATTCTTGGTGGTAATTGTGATATATGAGGATTTGCTATTAATGGAGGTGGAGGAGGTGGTAGAGGCATTTCCTTTTTTTGTGCAGGTGTTTTAAATATACGTGGTGGTTGTTGAGTTACTAATGTATCTTGAATTTCAGCAATACTAATAGCTGGTTTAGCAGGATAACTAATATCATCATTTTCTTCTTCTTCTGCTTCTGCACGTGCTCGTTTTAATATTTCTTCTATAACATCCGGTGCTATAAAATCTTCTTCATCATCATCATAATCTTCTTCTCTAGCGTTAGCTACTGAATGTTTACGTTTCTTTAATGGTAATTTCATCACATCTGATTCGATTTCTGTTGATGTTGGATTTTCGTTAATTATTTTTTGACTTTTATAATCATATTCTTCAATTTGCTGTTGTGGTTCTTGATTAATTAAGTGTTGTATATCCAACGATGTATGTACTTGTTCTTCTTTATTCACAAATTCTTGATTTTCTTCAATATGTGATTTATTATTATCAAAATTACAACATTCTGAATTAATTTTATCAATACAACTACAATAATCTGAAAAAAATGATTGAACAGGTGAATTTGAACGTGAATTAAAAAAATTCATGACAGGACTTGGTGAAAATTTACGTAAATTAAGATTATGTAAATCTGAAGGAATTGTTGATATTTTCGTTACTTTTTCCATCTTCATTGTCTTCTCAAATTCTTCTACTTCTGGTATAACTGCAGGTTGATGAATTGAATCAATTGTATAATTATCATGATTATTAATGTTAGTAGTAAATAATTCTTGAGATATAAAACTATTATCATTGTTAGTAGGAGTAGTAGTTGTTGTAGTAGTAGTAGTATCCTGAGTAGTTTTAGGTAAGGTTTTAGGACGAAATGGATTAGAAGGAAAATTTGACATTATAGGTATACTATCAGAAGGATTGAGGTATAAATTTTTAAGCTCATAACTGAGATTATTGCAACATATGTTTTTACAACTAGTAGGAATGTGAATGTAATCATCATTAGATTCTACTGTACCTTCATCATCAATATTACTATCAATTTTTTCATGGTTATTTGTTCTCCAATTATTATCAGCTACCCTATAGTGTACTTTATCATTTTCTGATACCCACGGTGTTGATTTATCGTAGTTAACCCTATATAGCATCATTCCACGAGGATTATTACTAGTAGATGATGATTCAGCATCTTCTAAACGTTTCCTTGATGAATCTTCACTTGAATCATCTCGATGAGTATCTTTTTTCAAAATACCCTGTATGTGTACTTTATCAGTTCTTGGTGGTGTGTGTTCGTGAGTATTAATGTCATTTTCAACAAAAACTATTCGTTTCCTCTTCAATTTACCATTCGGCGTTTTTGATCCTGATGGATTTGTTCGACTTGTACTTGTTTCATTATTAGCATTATCTGGTTGATAATTAGCTAAATAATAATTTCTAAAATCGTCTATCCCATCATAATCCGGTGAAGTTAAATCGGAAGGACTTGTGGCACTATAATTAGTATTTTCTGGTGAAAGTGATCTACCGTGATTTATATTATTCGGTGGACCATCATTGAAAAGATCAAATTCAACACCATTGATTTTTATAATGTTATCCGATATATTTAACTTTTCGATGTTACCTTTGAGACAATCATCTAAACCAAATCCTCCTTTCATATCATTATACCTACGGCAATAAAGTTACATATTTCAAACATTAAGTATTATATACGAATTACTTTTTCAGTAATATTATTGCTAAACTTTTTAAAACTAAAGATCAAAAGTAAACAGCATTAGAGATGTTAAAATGTGGAGGAATAGTGTACTAGCAATAGTAATGTTGTTTAGGAAGATTACAAAAGAAGTGTTGGGAAAATCAACAAGAAAAGGTGAACTAGAAAATAAAGAGGCGTGGTGGTGGAATGAGGAAGTATAGAAAGTAGTATAAGCAAAAAAAGGACCGAATAAGTGGAATTCATCAGAGTGTGAAAGTAATATGTAAAAATATGATATAGAAAATCAGGTAGTGCAAGTAATAAGGGAGAATATGAGGTAGCAAAGGCGAAATCAAAAGCAATGGATAAGAACTTTGAGAGTAATAAAGAAGAAAGAGAATTAAGGATAGCTAAAAAAAGATACGCTCCGAAAAACATAACTACAATCTGACAAATTAAGAACAAAGAAGGTAGACTTTTACAAAACGTTTGAGAGTATAAAAGACAGATGAAAGGAATATTAAGAGGATCTATTGAATGGGGAAAATGAGGTATTGCAAATTTCTGAATGGTGAGAGACGTGTTTAGGGAGAAGTGAAGAGTGCATTGAAAAAGATGAAGAATGGAAAAGCGGAGGGTGTGGATAAGATATTAGCAGAAGTATGGAAGGTGCTTGGTGAGGATGGAGTAAATATTCTGTAGGACCTGATGAAATAAGTGATGAATCAAGAGAAGAATGAGTGACGAAAAAGCGCGATTGTGTCAATCTATAAAGAAAAGAGGGATATTCAAGCATGTGGTAGGCGGATCAAGGAGAGATACGAGCAAGAAATGAGATAGTAAAAGGTGCAGCTGAGGAAGAAAATACAAAAAAAAAGTTGAGATCGTTTGGTCATGTATAAAGGAGGAATGAATAATGTAAGTAAGAGTACATGAATATGAGATTGGAATACCGAAGTTGAGGTGGATGTATAAAGGCATGGAAATGGATGGATAAGGTAAAAGAAGACATGAATAGCCTTAATATAGCAAGCAGAGAACAAGAAGGAATTGAGAACAATAGTAAACCCAGCAATGCGCCTATTAGGCCTTTAAATCAAGGATTTAGCAATTAGCAGCAATTTTGAAAAATTATATGTAATCAGAAAATAAAAATCATTTCAGATTCCTACAAAACCTATACAAATTATTAAAAAAGTACTTAGAATTATAATACATACCTCAGATGCATTTTATTATCATTTTTTATTTTCTGACTATACATAATTCCCATTCTCTTGTCTGAATTTATTCTTAAATTTCCAATAAAATCTCCATTATCACCAGGATGTTTAAACCTACTTCTAGTTCTTGTTCTATTCTCTTGTGATGTATTAATAAATTTATTTATATCTATTTTCGATATAGATACGCGTAGATGTTTTCCCGGGACGATTTCTATCTCTTTTTCTTCACTGGATTCATTAGTTTGTGTAGATTCTACAGACTCTACACGAAGCGGTGGAATTTCTGTAACTTTTGTGCTTTCCACATGTTCATTAGGAGGTTCTTTGGTGATTTCGCCTGGATTTAAAATATCTACATGAATTGAAGGTTCTTTTGTGGACTCAACGCGAGTTGGGGACACTCTGGTGTTTTCCACTAGATTTGGATCACCTTTGGTTCTCTCTATGTGAATTGAAGGTTCTTTTGTGGACTCAACGCGAGTTGGGGACAATCTGGTGTTTTCCACTAGATTTGGAGCACCTTTGGTTCTCTCTATGTGAATTGAAGGTTCTTTTGTGGACTCAACGCGAGTTGGGGACACTCTAGTGTTTTCCACTAGATTTGGAGCACCTTTGGTTTTCTCTATATGAATTGATTGGTCTTTTGCTGCCTCAGTATGAGTTGAAAGACCTCGATTAGCTTCTGCTTGGACTGTTCTGGATTCCTGCAGAACTCTGGTTGTTTCTACACGAATTGGACTACCATTAAATCTAACAGGATTGTTTTCTTTTATCGAAGATGTATCTGGTTTAATCATAATTTCTCCTGCATGATGAATATCATCAATTTCTGTTGCTTCTAATTCTTCAATATTATCATCATCATCAACTCCATTTAAATCACACGTACTAGAAATATCAGGAAATGTTGGTGATGCATAT
Organism: Altica lythri; assembly: GCA_964028335.1. Classification (NCBI taxonomy): domain Eukaryota; kingdom Metazoa; phylum Arthropoda; class Insecta; order Coleoptera; family Chrysomelidae; genus Altica; species Altica lythri. The sequence goes on from OZ034809.1 coordinate 8,480,508, forward strand.
AATTCGCTATGTCGTATTTCTGTTGATTTAGGCGAATTATGATTAACAAATGTCGAATGCGGCATATGAAAATTATTATTTTCCAGATTTTTATTTTCGTTGAAACCTTGTACTTCATTATCTTCAATTTCTGATAAAGTTGTTTCATTTTCAAAATTATCCTGATCTTTATCTTTATTACTATGCAATGTCTGATCAATTACCACTGTCTTTTTTGATTCCCATTCACTGGTTTCCAAATCTAATAATATATCATCAACATCGTCTAAAATTAATTCCTCCGAAAGTAAATTTTGTACATTTTCTGTAGTAGTATCTTTTTTTCTGGTGAATTTACGGGATTGTATTTCCCTGGCTTTTACTGAATCGTTATCAAGATTTGGTGATTTCATTAGAACTGGAGGTGATGGTGTTAAAGTAGGTTTACTATTATTAGATGTAACTTTAACAGAATCAGTTTCTACGATATCAATCGAGTCCAGAAATGATGATTCTGTATTTGGGACCGTCCTAGTATTTGCTATTGTATTATTTATTGAGGGTGACGACTAAAAATTAATACAATTTGTTAATAAAAATTTTACTAATAGATAAGTAATAGAACACTTACATCCTTTCGTTTGAAATAAATTATAGTGGCAATATCATCATCATCATCTAAAATCTCATGTACCATTTCAGTTTCATCAGGATTACAATCCAGTGTTCCTTCTCCAACAACTATACATTCATCATCTGTTGTTTCTTTTTCTGATATTTCGATTTTACATTCCGCAGGTTCTTCTTGTTCAACTAATTGCATATCTCCTAGAATATTTCTAAGAACTGAACTATCTCCTTGACTGTCCGATTCAGACTCTGATAACTAAAAATAAAACAAAGATTTAGACAGATAATAAAAAATGAGAATCTAATATCAATTGTAAAAAAAAACAAATGCATTCTGAGAGTATGTGTATTGAGGTTTCATCCTCTACCTCACAGAATCTGCACTTTGCTTCATCTACCAATCCTAGTGTCCTCTTAATCGGCAGTATCCGGTGAATATTCCCGTTATAATACCGAGGTTCTTTTCACTGTTTCCCATGGGGTTTCAGCTCCTACTTTTGCCAGCTTATCTGTTGTTTCGTTTCCTTCTATTCCTATGTGTCCTGGAACCCATAAGAGTGTTATTTTGCCCTAGTTTTTTTTCTATATTAAATTTTACACATCTTTCAATGGCACGGATTTCCGCTTGAAAAATACTTGGGTATGCACCTAGGCTTTCTGAGTACATGGCTCTAGGTTCAAAATCCTCTACTCCTGTTCCTTTATCTGTCTTGGAGCAATCCGTATACCATTTTATGCCATTTTGGCTTATCTTCAATATGGTGTCTTTGTCCCATTCAGATTTACTACCCAGTTTTGGTGTAAACTTTCTCATAAATCAAAATTTCTTTGGCATGTCATCTTGGGGCATTTCCCAAGTTTGATGAAATTGAAGTGATCGAGGTCTTTCCTTGATTGTTCCTTCTTTAACCATTCTATACATTGTTTTTTTCGTTACACTTTGTACTTGCAAGTGTAATGGCGTGATATTTAGGATTATGTACTTCTATTGCAGCAGTGGGACATGTTCCCATTGTTTCGGTGATGCATGCAAAGGCTAGTCTCTAAATCTTCGAGAGGTTTGTCCTCGTAGTTGTCAGATTAGTTCTCGTGGCCCAAGTGATGATTGGTCTCAATATTACCATGTACATCCATTGCAATGTCTTTGAATTCCAACCCCAATTCTTTCCTGCAATGTTTCTGTACACCATAAGGATTTAGGATAAACAATAAGAAATTGAGAATCAAAAAAATAAATAGAGGAAATTTTTATAATAAATTTCATCCCTGTTCCAATACTTACATAACTAGTAGAATTATGATCTTCAGAAATAATCTCTGGACTTTGATTTTTAATAAATTTAAAGTAAGATTCGCACAATATTTCATCAGAATTACTTATCTGAGCCAGCACATCAAGAACAGAATTTTGTGACGTTTGTTGTGAGATTTGTTTCCAAATATTGATTGTATGTATGGAACCTGAAGGTCTCGAGTACATTTCAGCCAGTACCATATCCAATTTATCCCAAACTTCTCGATTTTTCAGCTTTTTCCATTTTTTGAACAAAATATGAGCACGACAATAGGCGAGATCAGACTTATTTATTGGTTTCGAAGACATAACAACACTAAAAAGAGTATATTTATATTCAAGATTTAGTTTTAGTAATTTATGTAAATAATTACCTAAATATATTATCAATAAAATTATTTGCATCATCGTGAGCCTCATTTATTTTAATTTTCATTAAAACGTGATGTATACTATCTTCGCGATTTAATAAATAATTTTTTAGTATACGTAGTATTCTTTTACGTTTTTTTGAATTCTTTTTTCTATCTTTTTCTTTGTTATATAATTTACTTTGTATATCTAAAAAAATTGCCAATATATCTTCCATACACTCTAAATAATCATCCAAAGAGAACCAAATTAGTTCTTTTGAATAATGATAGAAGTATTGTATATGCTTTTCCATATAATAGATCAAAGAGTGACATATTCCAGCATCATCCAAATCTATTAATGTCCTACAATTTGGAAAACAAAAATTACAATAATCATAATAAGTAAAGATATGTACTTACGTTAAATACCATTTCATTAAATCTTCTAATGTCATTTTAGACTCCATAAAGGAGGTTTTAAGTGTATTACGCACATTAGTGCTCCATTTTTCAACTATTTCTTCTGGTGACACATAATCATCTACAATTTTTGAAATAAGTAACTAATATCCTTATTAAATAATATATAAACTAACTTACCTAAATCAATACACTCTACTTTTACAGGAATCTCTTCCTCTTCAATTTTTATAGGCAACGGTAGTACGACTTCCATTCTATACACACAGAGACACCCTAGAATTTTGATTGTTTAAATGAATTTCTTCAAAATTATCTCTATTTCAACAGTATTCATTATTATCAAAACACAGGACCAATAACAATGGACTCATAAACTATTCTTTACTCTTATTGACTATTTAACTAAAAATTGATTCAGTAGTGACATTTTTAGGATTCTAAATAAATTATGACAACACTATAACTAATGTGGTAAAATTCATACTGCATAAAAAGTAATAAACTAAATAAATAAATATTTATGATTAGTTTTAGACCTGGATTAAATCAAAACAAGACTGTATCGATCACTTCGAACAATAGGAATAAGTTGTTTTAATGTAATTACAGAAGTATTGGGACATATTCACAATTTATTTTGATAAAATATTTGTAAACATATTTTAGTAAAAATAATACGAAATCAGATTTGACACTACAGTATGCACGAAAGGACAATAAATATGGCGCTGGTTGCGTTCTTTGCGCATTAAAATTTCCACTTAAATAAAAGGATAACAGTAAAAAAAAATACTTACTATTAACTATCAGATTAGATCCTTAACTAGTAACTTAGATTTACAATATTTCAATCCTGTTTAATATTAAGTAGCAGGCAGTGTTTTGCCAAAATACACAAAAATTTGGCGTTAAATCACTACTATAATACATTTCTTTCACTTTACTTAAAACAGTGACACCAACTGAAAAATATTCTGTTTGTCACAAGATATTGTTAATTGTTACCAACTAAGTTAAAATGTACCACTCAAAAATATAAATTCCAACTGTATTTGAACAAACTTATTAATTTAATTTAATCTCCTTTTGAGTTACTTTCTTAAATAAAATCGTAATTTAATTATAATAAAAAACATTCAATATATGGCTGCAAACTAGTATAGTTACAGTTTTTCTAATAGTTTGCTGCTTTATGTAGTAGACCAAAGATCAAAAAGATTTACCTTAATCTGTGTAGTAGACCTTGAGTTTGACAGATTGACAATTTGATAATTAAAATTTTTTTTTATTGGTGTGTTAAACGCGGATTTTAGCAGTTTCATTGTGACGATTTGAATAAATTTATAATTCATATTTAAAACCATACAACCACTACAGCAAAAACTCAGTTTAACAGTTCTCTAACTATAAGAGGTATTTAGAAAAACAAAAAAAATAGTAAGTATCGTTTTAACATAACCTCATTTTTCCAGAAAGTTCGGCATTTCATTTTTACAACTAATAAAAACTAAAACAGTTTTTATAAAAGAATAAATGGCTACTGCAATAGATATTTCGCCTAACAAGGATGGTGGAGTCTTAAAGGAGTTAATCAACGAAGGTACTGGAGATGAATTCCCTCCGAGTGGTTGTAAAGTTAGTGTACACTACACAGGAACACTAACTGATGGTACTAAATTCGATTCAAGCAGAGATAGGAATGAACCATTTAAATTTGATTTAGGACAAGGTAAGAACTACTAATATATCTCTACAAATAACCTACACATATTGAAAATTTTAGGTAATGTTATAAAAGCTTGGGATATTGGTGTAGCCACCATGAAAAAGGGCGAAAGAGCAATTTTAACTTGCGCTCCTGAATATGCTTATGGTGAAAATGGTAGTCCTCCAAACATTCCACCAAATGCTACATTAAAATTCGATGTAAGTATATATTTTTAACAATAAAATACATGAAGTACATAACTTTTGAATTAGGTTGAAGTAATAAGTTGGAAAGGTGAAGATTTAAGTCCAAATAATGATGGTGGCATTGAAAGAGTACAGATTACACCAGGAGAAAGTTATGCTAAACCTAATGACGGGGCCCAAGTTGAAGGTAAGAAATTAATTCGTATACTGTCAAACCACTGGAATTTGATAAGTGAATATTTTTGTGGTTATCTGTGTTATTTTGAAAATAATAACAGGATATTGGATTTCCTAATAACTTGTTTATTTTATTATAATTTTTATCGTTACACACTGGAAAACACGTGACCGTATAATCGATACATTAGACGTATTTATGTATATATTTATATCTATTTATTTTTAAGATATTGAATATTCCAAAAAAACTGTTATTCTATTATTAATTTTAGTTCATATTGTTGGTAAATACGAAAATCGAGTTTTTGATGAAAGAGATGTTTCCTTCACAGTAGGTGAAGGTTCTGAGGCAAATATAATATCCGGAATCGAAATAGCTATTCAAAAATTCAAAAAATCAGAAACTTCTCGATTAATTATTGCCTCAAAATATGCATTTGGTACAACTGGTTGCCCTGTAAGTAATTATATTAATTTCATTTCTAATTGTATTTATATTTTATATCTATTGTAGGAATTTAACATTCCATCTAACGCCACCGTAGAATACACAGTAACATTGAAAAATTTCGAAAAATTGAAGGAAAGCTGGTCGTTGGATTCTGCGGATAAAGTTGCACAATCAAAACTTTTTAAAGAAAAGGGAACTAATTATTTCAAGGCTGGAAAATATGAACTTGCGTTAAAATTGTATAAAAGAATCATATCTTATGTAGAATCAGACACTGGTAATATTCAAATGATTTTAAGTAATTATTTATATTCTTTTGGTTTATTTACGCATTTTTTATATATTTAATAACCGTGAATTTTGTTTTCAGATACCGATACCGAAGAGGATCGAAAATCTCTGTTACTCGCATCCCATTTGAATATATCACTTTGTCAGCTAAAGTTAAAAGAATATTTCGACGCTAAATCATCTGCAACTTCAGCTTTAAAAATTGATCCAAATAACGAAAAGGCTCTATTCAGACGGGGACAAGCTTTAATTCAACTTGGAGAACCAGAATTGGCGAGTAAAGATTTTACTAGGTGTGTAATTTATTTTAATAAAAATTAAATGAAATATTTCATTAAATGAGATTTTAATTTGATTAAAAGGCTTTTTATGTATAAAATAATTATTGAAAATGATGTTATACGATTTCCTATAGGAAGATTTTTGTTTTTTAGAGTTTTTATATTATTTAATTTGGTTAAAATGTCAAAATTTAGAGATAGGTATGTTATTTACAGCAGCAATGGGAATTTAGACATTTTTATTCCATTTAAACACACAGCTCAGTGTTTTAGGCAGAGGTATATGCAATCTTACCATGCACAAAAGAAAGCAAGTCTTGTGAATATAAGAGAATCAATATAAACAATGATAATCAGGCTGCTATTATGTACCTTAAAGTGGGCCTAGACTACAATATTCCACTGTCTAGAGTTAGTTCTAGGTGTATCAAATAATACGATACGAAACCGGATAAAGACAATGGTCAATGTATGGTGTGGACAAGTACCGACAAAAATATCTAAAGTATTGTCTAGAACAATCAGGGACCAGTCAACATTTATCACAGGATCCCCATCCGTTAAAAAGACACCATTAAACTATCGGGTTGTTTAATGGAGATCCTAGCTGAAAATTATGCAGTAGGGTGCCAGAAATACTCATTGAGTCCACAAACATGTGACACCCATCTTCTAGATCTGTATAAATTAGTATAGGCGCCTTAAAGAGCACTAAGGAGGTCCTAGACTAGTATACGAGGACCAAGAAGAACTCTATGTTCTGGCTGATTATAACAGTTTATAATACAAGGCAACAAGCACGCTGATATACTAATTCCAGTTGTACCAAAAAATACCGTACGGATCTGGAGAAAAGCCTAGTTTCGTAGACAACACAACTATCACTGGGAACATATCAATGCCCAATGTAAGACGTGCGTTAGAAGAGCTGAAACGAGTACCAAGAACAACCGATTTTCTGGCTAAACATAACAATATAGGTGTGAGGACTTAGAGGAATCCAATGCAATAAGAAAGCTACGATTTAGTCCATAGCTAGTTCTAAGTGTATCAAAAAAAGCGGATAAAAGCCTGGATTCATAGAGAACACAATGATCAATGTAAAACGTGGGCTAGAAGAGCTGAGATACTGCTAATAAGCAGGAATCAGTTAAGACAGGATTTCTTACCGATAAAAAGACACCTAGAAAGTTTTGGGATTGTTTAATAGAGATCCTACCTGCAGTTTATGTGGCTGGAAACCGGAAATAGTGATTTCGAGGCACTGGATAGTAGAAGACAGTCAATTTTTGGAAACTGCAGAGTGACTCCTCTAACTTATAGCGTTCATCTTGACAAAGAACCCCTTAGGAGGTCCTAGACTAGCATACGAGTACCAAGAACAACCGATTTTCTGGCGAAACATAACAGTTTAAGTGTCAGGACTTAGAGGAATCCAAGGCAATAAGAAAGCTAAGATTTAATCCATAGCTAGTTCTAAGTGTATCTACAAAACCGGATAAAAGCCTGGATTCATAGAGAACACAATATTCAATGTAAAACGTGGGCTAGAAGAGCTGAGATACTGCGTTAATAAGCAGGAATCAGTTAAGATTTATCACAGGATTTCTCACCGATAAAAAGGCAACTAGAAAGTTTGTGATTCTTTAATGGAGACCCTAGTTGCAGATTATACGACAGGGAACTGAAAATCGTTATTGCGAGGCACTGGATCGCAGAAGAAAGTCAATTTTTGGATACTAACCTATAGCGTTCATCTTCTAGACGTGTATAAATTAGTACAAGGGCCTTAAAGAACTCTAAGGTAGTCCTAGACTGGTATACGAGTACATAGAACTCGATTTTCTGTCGGTTTAGGTGTAAAAACATAAAGGAATACAATGCAACGAGCAAGATTTCTAATGCTGAGTAAAAACTGTAAATTGGAACACCTTGCTGTTAAAATAAGAGCTCATATTTGCAGATCATTTTCTAGAGGTGTTTAGCAACTTATTTTTAGAGTACAAAGTAAAAAATTATCGTTTTTTTGAAGTGATACTTCTTTACTTACATTATATAGCCTATTATGTATAAAACTCGAATCTATGAAGAGTGAATTGGATTTCAAAAACGTTGACACATATTACTGGAAATACTCGCGCCTTATAAGCCCAAACATCACTTCTTTCGGCACTACTCAAGTGCCACACACTTGTTTTAACCCACTAATTTATATATTTTGATACCTAACCAAATGTTTTTTTTGTAGATGTTTAGAAATTGATCCTAACAATAACGCAGCTAAAGTTCAACTTGGCATTTGTACAAAAACTTTGAAAGAACAACTGAAACAGGAAAAGAAAATCTATGCGAATATGTTTGATAAATTTGCAAAAATGGACACACAGGTGAAAGCTAATTGATTCTTTTTTTTTTCGTTTTGATGGTGTTTCATTCCTTTATTACTTTTTTTACAATAAAATTTTGCAATTGCATGTTACTTTTCGAATAAATTAGATGTTGTAAATTATGTGTTTTATTTATTATTTATATCCGTATCTTAGAGGTAAATTATTATTAATTTAGACAGATTTTCTGTACTTAAGTATGATAGTTTACTACTGAGCTACAGTTTAATTTAGTTATATATAAAAAAAAAATAATAACAGTGAAAATAAAATTGTAGAGAGAAGAATTTGAAAAAAAGAAACTTCCAAATGTGATGAGTTCGGTAGGTGAATGGGGACAGGAAGATCGAGATCGAGAACCTAGTGAATTTGAAAAAGAAAATCCGGATATTTTGTTATTAAATAAAACTGGAGAATTTAAAGATATGTAGATTTCAAGGTTTTTAATTAAAATTAATACCAAGTTTTTGTATAAAATTCTTTACAATCATCCATACTCTATCTCAAAATAAATAAATATCTACTAGAATTTAAAAAACATTTTTTGAGCATATACCACTAGATACAGTCTACCGTGCCACCCATGCGATGTTGGTTTGTGAGAGAAAAAAAAAATAGGATATGCTATCTTTGTCTGATTGGGATAAGGACAAAAGGTGAAAACACCTTAGGAATAATACATTTTACAACAAAAATATGTGACACTTGAATAGAGAATTTACGATAAAAAAAATATTGAAAACAAATCGTAAAAATTTCTCAAAAACTAACCAACAGACCAAACAGTTCGGTGGATAATTAAAAAAATCTTCAAAAAAACACTTCAAATTTAAAAAAATATTTGGACAACCGAGAGGTGAAGCAGTTGATGAGATATATTTAAACGAGAAATGCTTATTTAATTTAGTACTATGACGACACCGTAAGGTGGCGCAGTTCATGTCTAATACACGTAATCGAAAAATTAAAAAATACAACGAAAGAATAGTAAAAAAAATCTGGAAACTGAATATTTGTAAATAGTAATATGCTGAAAACGTATTATTACAAATTATTGAAAACGTATTATTACAAATTCTCAGATATTTATTTTTTGTAGTTGTCTAATGAACCATCGGGAAAAATCACCTTTTATAACTTTTGTCCGTTTGTTTTGTTTTGTATTTGTAGTATTATATTTATAAATTAGAAAACCGTGTTTGATTGCTTAGTAAATTTCCGCACGTGTGGGAAAAAGTAACTTTCTGCACAGGTGCGAAAAAATAGCACTTTTCATGGTGGTAGAGAGTGTTACTTTCCAATGTGGTCGTAGGAAAAAGGTATTAAAAGACTGTTAGTTTTTTATTTTTTAAATCCTTCTTCAATTTCATTTAAAGTTTTCCCTTTAGTTTCTGGTAAATAAACAAAGTACCAATAAAAGCAACAATTCCGTATATTAAAAAAGTTCCTTAGGGTCCATAGTTTTCAAACATACTAGGAGCTGTTTTCCTCAATAAAGCTCATGGAAATGATAAAATTTCACCCTTAATGGTTAAGTTATGCTGTCCTTTTCTTGTACCTTATTTAACTCATATTATCAATGTTTGTCTTGAAAATGGTTATTTTCCAAAAGTTGGAGAGAATCGGTCATTTGCCCTGTACCTAAAGTATCGTTGCCAACTCAATTAAAAGATTTGAGGCCTATTAGTTTATTACCTGTTCTTGGCAAATTGTTAGAACGAATAGTGTATAATCAAATAAATGATTATTTTATGCAAAATAACATGATTGCAAAACATCAGTCTGGTTTTCGAGCCTCACATAGTACTACAACATCTTTATTAAATTTGTGTGACAACCTGATTAGAGCTTATGATAAAAGTATGGCAAGTGTCGTAATGGCTTTGGATTTTTCCAAAGCTTTCGACACTATAGATCACGAACTATTGTGTGCCAAACTTAATTATTATGGATTTGATGAATTATCTCTTTGTCTATTTAGTAGTTATCTGAGTGATAGATTTCAGAGGGTTAGAATTAATAATAGTTTATCCGAACGACATCCAATTTGTTCTGGGGTACCACAAGGTTCTATTTTGGGCCCAATATTGTTTATTCTGTATATAACTGATATGCAGAATTGCTTAGACTTCACCTCTTTGCAAACATATGCAGATGATACACAGATAATACATCACTTCTATCCACAGGATTATGTGGCTGCTTCAAATCAATTAAGTTCGGATCTTATGAATATTTCAAATTATTGTAAACATCACAATCTTAAGTTAAATTCTGATAAAACAAGTGTACTGTTAGTGTCGCCAAGGTCACATAAGTGTAATTTAAATAGCACCATGCAAATAAGCATTGGCGGTGAACGTGTTAAGTTTTCAACATCAATAAAAGTTTTGGGCCTAATAATCGATGAAGATCTGCGTTTTCACCAGCACGTTAGCAGCGTTGTACAAAAGTGCTATTCAAAATTAAAATTGTTATATTCGAACCGAGAAGCACTGAATTTTAACATCAAGAAGTTACTCTGTGAAAGTCTAATAATGTCTATTATAGGTTATTGTGATATAATTTACTATGCTTGTTTGGATTCTGTTAATAAATATCGTCTACAAAAAATTCAGAATTCATGCTGTCGATTAATTTTTTCACTAAGAAAATATGATCACATTAGTCAAAAAATATTGGAGCTCAAATGGATGAAACTAAATGAACTTTTTAGATTTCGTTATGTAACTTTTGTACATAAAATATTGTGTACGTCTGTTCCTTCTTATTTAAATGAGAAACTTGTTACTAGGAATGCTGTTCATCACCGTAATATTCGCTATAAGGATACGCTCACGATGCCAATATATTTGACTTCGTTCTTCAGGAAGAGTTTTACTTACAATGCCGTAGTATTGTATAATGAAATCCACAATACGTTTAAGAGTCTCACACCTAATCAATTTAAGTCTAGAATAAAGTCGTTTATTTTGCAAATGCTACTCAGCGAGTGTTTTTCTTTCTTTCTTGTTTTGTATAATTGCTAATTCTGCTTTTTACATTATATAGGTATGTGTTTGTTTATTTTGTAGTCTAGTTTGTAAGGGTTAAATGTAAGATTAGCCTTAGGCTAAATTTCGCCCTTAATAAATAAAGACGATTTATTATTATTATTATTATTATTATTATTATATAAAACCTATTGTTATAAATATTCAACAATCTTGAATTTGGACTTGCTCATCCTCGCTTTTTTGTTTCTCGGAGAGTTTGGAGACTTCCAGTACATTGATTGCCTCTTGCGTTTAGGGTCATTTTGAAAAATCCAGGTGTTGTCGCATGTTTTGACCCTTGATATAAAGGAGGGTTTCGTCCGGCAGGATTTCCAGGTCGTCAGGAAGGTCCAAGTCTACTACGGATTGGAGGAGTCTCAGGTTAGGAATGGGGATCTTCTTTTTCGGAACTCTGTATCTTCTTTGGAGTCCTCCATTCCAGTGTGTATAGAGGGTCCTCTGGGCTACGGTGTTAGTTCCCTGCAAAGTCCGGACGACATATCGGTGTTGAAGCGTCTAAAAACGAGAAGGGAGAGGCAGTATATTTGTGTTGTTGTAGAGAGGTGGCTTGGATAGAGATAGTAAAGGTTTTTCACTTTACGCAAGATCGCTCTCTCTGTAGCATGGATGGAATGTAGAAGTCTCTGAGGAATAGCAGAGTATGGCACGGCCTTCTTCTTCCGATTCTACCGCTCAGAGCACCTAGAAGGGACGCTCGTCTTCTCATTTTGTTGAGTGTAAGTTCAACATCAGCGTCCCACCTGAGTGTTCGAGTAAATCAAACTCCCAGGTAGGTCACCTGATCCTGAGGGACCAACTGTTCCTCTCATAGTGACAGGTTGATATAGGTAGTCGAAAGAGAGATTTTCTTGTCGACTGAGGTTAGGATGTCTAAAGATGATAGTTTAGGTTTTGTTTGGATTTAGAGCTACTCTCCATCTGCTGCACTAGTTGGAGAACTGATCCAGCAGTCTTTGAATTTTTCGATTAAGGGTTTCAGTCGACGATGCAGATGTGTATAAGGCCGTATCGTCGGCGTAGAGCTGGATATTTTCCAGAGGAGGAATATCGCTGGCGTAGATGGTATATAAAGTTGGGGCTAGGATTGATCCTTGTGGAACTCCTGGAAGGGAAGTGAATGGATCGGATATTGCATTTCCAACCTTGACTTGGATAATTCTGTTGGAAAGATACGAATAAATAAGTTTTATGGCTGGTATGGCGAATCGGATATCAATTAGCTTTCTAATAAGGCCAGTGTACCAAAGCTTGTCGAAGGCCTTTTGGACATCCATAAATGTGGCAGAGACGACTTTTCTCTGATTTAGGGCAGAGGCGGAGAAAGATTGTATTTCTAGAATCGGGTTTTGGGTAGAGTGGTTTGTTCTGAATCCATGTTGATAAGGGGGGATTATGGAGTTAGTTTCTAGAAAGTCCCTGATTCTTTCTAGGAGTAGAAGTTCAAAGAGTTTGCCTATGACATTAAGCAGAGAGATTGGTCTGTAGTTGTGAGGGTTAGTGTGGTTTTTACCAGGTTTGGGAATCAAGATGGTGTTTGAGAAATTCATAATGGTGGGGAAATAGGATTTGCCGAGACAAGAGATGAAAAGAAGAGTAAGAGAAGGCATAATCGAAGAGGGGAGTTGTTTTAGGGTTCGTCTAGAAATGGAATCTGGACACCAGGGGCTGAATTTTCGCCTTTTTGGGATGCAGTAAGGATGTCTTCCTCAGTGAATGGGGTTTGAAATGGGATGATCTCAGGGAGTAAAAAATCTTTAAAAACAAGCGAGATATAGCAATTTTATTGAGACAGAGTCAATTGCTGATATAAATCTGAATTTCTCAAAAAAGTATCAGATTTTTGTTTTTGTCATTTTGTCGGGAAAAGTATTTGTGGGTGACCGAATCTTCCTAGTGAAGAAAAAAGGTACCTATTAAAACACTGTTAGTCTATTATCTTTTTATTTTTTAAACCCTTCTTCAATTTCATTTAAAGTTTTCCCTTTAGTTTCTGGTAAATAAAAATAAATAAACAAAGTACCAATAAAAGCAACAATTCCGTATGTTAAAAAAGTTCCATCGGATCCATAGTTTTCAAACATACTAGGAGCTGTTTTAACAACAGTAAAAGACGATAAAAACGCTATGAATGAAGATATTCCACTTCCAATACTTCTATGTTTTAATGGAAATATTTCCCCTAATAAAGCCCATGGTAATGGTATAAAACCTATTGTTATAAATATCACATAAATTATTAATAGAATAACAGGAATATAAGTGAATTTTAATACAGGGTAAAATTTGATTAAATAAATATATAAACATAACATAAATAATGGTAAAAATGTACCAATACCACTAATGATTCCTAAAGGTCTTCTACCAATTTTTCTTAACAAAATACAAGCTATTGTAGACATTATTAACCTAATAAAATCTATTATTAACATTGCTAAATATTCATTAAAACCATCCCCAATCGTATCTTTCAAAATACCAACAGCATAAAAAGTTATAGCATTAATTCCAGCCCATTGATTCGCTGTTATAAAAACTATAATAATTCCTAAAGGTTTCAAAAATTCAGGTACAAACAGCTCAATAAATTTCTCATATATTTTTTTATTTTCTTTGTTACTTTGGTCTTGTTTTTGTAACATTATCGCCAGTTCTTTTGTAGATGATTCAGTAGTTCCTCGACACCAATAAAAAGAATTTTCTGCTTTTTTAATTTTACCTTTCATTGCTAACCACGAAGGTGATTCCGGAACGAACAGTAGGATAATCAGACCGATTAAAGGGAATAAAGAACATATTAATGCAGTGTTCCTCCATGTTATGAATGTTCCCAAAATGTGTGATACAAATAGACCTAAAAAAACAGTTTTTATTTTGTTGTAAAAAAATATTTACAAATACACCGAAGAAGTTTTATACCAATAGTTAATTTGGGATGTATAAAATAATCTCAAATCTCACGTAACCAGTGAGAAAGAGGCCAGAAGAAATTCCGTTATAGCTTTTTGTGACGATTTTCTTGTCGCATCACCTCTGGGCTTGAATGTATAAGGAATTAAATTAATGTTCTTATTCATATAGCTCTTGGTTTTAAACTAAATGGCAAAAAAGTACATGGGTCAAGTTTCAAAGGATTAGAAAGGTAAGAAGAGGTAGATGGCGTTGGCTTACTCGAAATTGTGAGCAAGGGACGATAGAGATAAGAGAAGAAGTTCTGTTACTCATTTTTGTGACGATTTTTCTGTCGCATCACCACTTCGCCTAAATGTTTAAGAAATTAAATTAATGTTCTTATTCATGGTCTTAAACTAAATGGCAAAGAAGTATATGGATCAGGATCAAGTTTCAAAGGATTAAAAAAGCAAGCAGAAGCAGATGGCGTTGGCTTAGTCGAAATTGTGAGCAAGGGACGATAGAGATAAGAGAAGAAGTTCTGTTACTCATTTTTGTGACGATTTTTCTGTCGCAACCATTCTTTCTTTAAAAATTCCTTATCAACATCTTGTCTATCTAAAATTAGTTTTTATTAAAAAATATACTCACCTAAAGAAATAGAAGTAGATATTGCTGCTAATAAAATTCCTCTAAATTCAGGATCCGATGTTTCTCCGATATATATTCCCGTAGTTGAAGCTAACATTCCAGTAAAAAATCCTGTTATAAATCTGCCAATTAATATCATTTTTGTATCAGTTGCTAAATAAATTAATAACCATCCAATAAATGTTGGAAAACATGAAAATAAATGAGCAGATTTTCTTCCATATTGTTCTGTAAATATACCACCAAAAACAGAACCAAATGTCATTGGAAGACTAGCAATAGAAGCTAAAATTATTAACAAATAAAAAATTCGTTATCTTAAAGAATATTATAAGTAATATTTGGGGGAAATCCACATTACTATATGTCATAGAACAGCAATGACAAGATGATAGGTGATTAGGGTAGCCAGCCCTTATTAATAAAATAAAAAGAGCTGGAAATCCAATTTCATCGAGACTTCGAAAAGGAAGACCCTTGTACCGTGTGTGTTTTCTTACTATATTTTTTATCTGTGAAATATGAGTTAAAGTAAAAGACAAAAATTTTCGGGTAAGGAAAATGAACATTTTGGTAAGTCTATAGGATTTAAATCGGGGTTAAATGATGGTCATTAGTCTTATTTCACCCATAAGAAGCACGGTTCATAAAAAAGTATATGAGCAGATTTTTTTTCATTTTGTATACATATCACCATTAGCTATTTGAAGAGTAGCAATAAAAGCTTTAGCAATTTTAATTAGCAAAAAATTGTGTGTATAAATGTGTAAAAATCGAGCGGATTTAAATCAGGATTGCGCAATGGCCAATCTAAATCATAACATTTATTTCTGGTACTAATATTTTGGTAATTCTATAGGATTTAAATCGGGGTTAAATGATGGCTGTTAGTCTTAAAAAGAAGTGAAGAAATATTTTTTATAATGTGATACATATATTTTTTTGGTGAAATACATTTAAATTCAAATACTTTACCTATCCATGATTCTTCTTCTTTATCAATGACTAATGTTGAATTATTTATAGTTTGTAATTGTGGAATTAAAATAGCAGAATATCCGAATGTCATTCCAGAACAGATTGTCAGAATAAGAGGTCCTAAAGCTACAATACTCTAAAAAAAAAGATCGACATAGTGATATAAAATTTAGATAATTGCATAACAAAATATTAGAAAAATCAAACAAATACAAAAAAGGAGAAAATCTAAAAAAAAAACGAAGAAGCATGGAAAAAGAAGGTTAAAAAAGAGAAAAATAAAAAAAATCGCAATATGCATCAAATCGGATTAAAAAAATGAGAAAAATCAAAAATAGATGGAAAATTTAAAAAAGAAAGAAGAATTGAAGAAATTAATAAAACCAGAACAAGAGATTATTAAAAACCGAAAAAAAGTGGGTAAAAAACCTGAAAACAATAAACAAAAATGAGTACAAAGCTGAAAAAAATTGAAAATTAAATAAGTAAAAAAAGAAAACGAGCAAAAATTAAATAAAAAACGAAAACGAAAGAAAACGATGTAAGAATAGGAAACAAAGAAGAAATTAGATTAAAAAAATAAAAAAACAGAACAGAAAAAATAACAAAATCAACATGGAAACAAATAAGGTAAAAGATAGGTAAGATAATGTTGTTTTTAAAATAAAATAAATATAAAAATTAAATAACTATAAAATATTACTTGTTTTATAAAAGGATGCACCAAATTCTCTTTTGGTAAATCTTCATATTCTTCTTTTTTTGGTACTAAATTTATAGAATTTAATATTGACGATAATCTACAAATAAATAAATAATAACGACATATGACGTAATCGATTTTTTAAAAATATAAATAAATTAGAACAGCTCATAAATAAAAAAATTAAAATATTAAATTTCTGACTTACAGTTTCATTGTTTTTAATAATTATCCAAATTATATAACAATCAAATTAAACAATTTATTACGTATACTTATAATAAAAACTTTCATTCTTTAGTAACTCTCACTATCTACTTTACAAGACAATACTTTCTTAATACTTAACCTGGATTCTGATGATCAAGGCAAGTTTCTTGTAGTTCTCCTTCTATTTTAACTATCGCTTTTAAAGAGAGAGAATATAAAATATTCTGCTGTGTAAATAATTATTTTAGCAGCCTATAACAATATTTCTGTGATGAATTTGTTATAAATTTAGTTTAAAAAAACTAAAAAACACGCTATTAAAGCACATCGAATTAAAATTAATTTTTAAAATATACTTAACACATTAATGAACGAAAAATACTATATCCCGAGGACCAATTGTCCGGCAGTGACGTCATTGTGACGTAAATGCAAGAGGAACCAATGCGAGGGTCGAAAGAATGCTAGTTGCTATGTTTAACTTAGAAAGACTTGCCATCTTTGTATTATTAACGCGTAATATAAAGAGATACGTTGAAAAAAAGTTAAACGGCACTAGCGCACTTATTAATGTTCTCCACTTCTAGATAACTAGGTTTCTTATCTTTTCTTCTAATTATTTCTAAAAAGATAAGTAGTGCCCTTTACCGATTTCCTTTCGTTATAGCTTTAGATTGTCTTTAAATATTTCTTTTTTTAATTGCTCCTCCGATCCACGACTCGCTCTCCTCCTACCCCATGAGTGCCGTTCGCATTCTGATAACCCCTGGTGAGCTTCCAACATCCGGAAAAAGGTGTTTACAATATTAGTATTATAATAAAAAGTGAATAAATATCATTGTGCAAATTTATTTATTTATCACAATATTATTTACAAGCACTTACACATAAACTATGTTCAATTTATATAAAATAACGTCACAGTAACATATGCCCGTGTGCTAAAACAAACAATAATAATAATTAATAATAATAATAATAACTAAAACAGTTAACGTATTAATTTAATGCTAATAAAAGTTTCATTTATACCAGAAATTTTTTTATTATTTACAAAGGTACACTTTCACTCTTTAAGTAAAACCAGAATTTCTTTTATTTTTATTTTTTCGAAAAAAAGAAAATCTAGTTTTTTAATATTATTTGATTGATGGAGTATACAGAGTGTTATTTTAAATAAAAAGAATTAATGCAGTAATTTATTAAATTAATACATAATTCTGTTTAGAGTATTTTTTATTAATTTAATAACACTCTGTATATATATATATATATATATATATATATATATATATATATTTATATATATTGAATATTAATTTTTATAGCCAACTTAGTAAATAATCCAGTCATCAAAACAAGAGTCAACCTCGAAACGAGCTCAATTTTGTTACAAAACTTTTTTTTGGCAATATAAAAAATGTTCTAAAACAAGGTCGCTAAGATAGGAGTTTGCAAAAACAGTTTTTTGATAATATATCGTTTTTTCTGTCTCCAATCGTATTTGTTTATTTATAAAACTTGTAGAGAAGAAAATTCTCTACAATTTTTGTCTGAAACATTTTTTCGTAGCATGAACCGTTCTTGAGATAGAGGGCGCTGAATATAGAGCGCTCATTCAAACATATTTATCTTAGATCCATTTACTCGTGAATTATCGGTTAAAAAAATGTCGTTGGTCGTTGATTACAAATCTGAGGTTAGCTTACTGGAAAACTCAATAAAAAGCCAGAAAATCAGGAAAACTCGACTAGCAACTTTGCTAACTTTGTAATTTTGGCTAAAAATAATGTCAGCTAAGGGTTTTTGTTCATTGATACGAATCTCAGCTTAGTTGACCGGAAAACTCAACAGAAAACCAGAAAATCGTGAAAACTCGACTGTTTTCTAATAAATTTTATGCTTCCTGACTACAAATCTGAGATTATTTATCAAGAAAAGTTAACTGAAAAGTGGAAAATGGAAAAAATTTGTTCTATTTCTAAAAAACTTGCCAAAAATGTCACCTAGCGGGTTTTTTGGTTATTTTTTATGAATCTGAGGTAAGTTGACCGGAAAACTCAATAGAAAACCTAAAAATCGTGAAAACTCGACTGTTTTCTAATAAATTTTATGCTTCCTGACTACAAATCTGAGATTATTTATCAAGAAAAGTTTACTGAAAAGAGGAAAATGGAGAAAATTTGTTCTATTTCTAAAAAACTTGCCAAAAATATCACCTAGCGGGTTTTTTGGTAGATTTTTTATGAATCTAAGGTAAGTTGGTAGGAAAACTCAACAGAAAACCAAAAAATCGTGAAAACTCAAATGTTTTCTAATAAATTTTATGCTTCCTGACTACAAATCTGAGATTGTTTATCAAGAAAAGTTAACTGAAAAGTGGAAAATGGAGAAAATTTGTTCTATTTCTAAAAAACTTGCCAAAAAATATCACCTAGCAGGTTTTTTGGTAATTTTTTATGAATCTAAAGTAAGTTGACCGAAAAACTCAATAGAAAACCGGAAAATCGTGAAAACTTGCTTTCTTTCTAAAATGATTGCTAACTTTGTACTTTTGCTTAAACAAAATGACACTTAGGAGGTGAAAACTCAACTTTTTTTAAATTTTTTTGTCAACTTTATATTCCCAGATTATTTTCCAAGAAGGTTAACTGAAAAGCGGAAAATGGCAAATTTTCACGATTTTTCGTATTGCAGTTAACTTTTTTGGTTAACTAACCTTGAATTAGTGATCATCGACTAGATTTGTAACAAACTTTAACTTGTTAGATTCCAAGGTGAAATTCTAAGATGACGGAAAATCTCGGAAAATTCGCTTACGTATTACAGAAAAATTGAGCCCAATTAATTTTGATATGTTGACAAAAAATTGGCCATATAAAAATGCGCAAAGCAAATATTTTTGATTTCTTAAAAGTGTATAAATCATCGAAAACACAACAAAAATCTACAAAAGAGTAAAACATCTAAGAATTAAAAAAAAAGAAGAAGTAATACTAAAAATCCTCGAAGAAACAAACATTTCCCAAACAAATTAAAAAAAATTTTGAAAAATAAGGAAAAAGGTAAAATCAACAAAAAATCACCAAAAGTGCTCAAGCCGATTCTGTGCCGTAATAGGAACACGAACAAAATTCTATCCATCCAAAAAATTACCGAAAATATTAAGAAAAGAATAAAAAAATATTGATAAATAATCCAAATTAAAAGAAAAATATATACCGAAAACCGGTAAAAACAACAAAAATCTATAAAAGAGACAGTGCCGGCATTAGAAATTTTTTTTATAAAAATAATTTGTATGCTAATAATAATCAAAAAAACAACACGACTTTTTTAATAAATTTTATGCTTCCTAACTACAAATCTGAGATTATTTATCAAGAAAAGTTAACTGAAAAGCGGAAAATGGAGAAAATTTATTCTATTTCTAAAAAACTTGCCAAAAATGTCACCTAGGAGGTTTTTTTGGTTATTTTTTATGAATCTGAGGTAAGTTGACCGGAAAACTCAACAGAAAACCAGAAAATCGTGAAAACCCGAATGTCTTCTAATAAACTCTATGCTTCCTGACCACAAATCTGAGATTATTTATCAAGAAAAGTTAACTAAAAAACGGAAAATGGAGAAAATCGGTTCTATTTTTAAAAAACTCGCCAAAAATGTCACCTAGGGAGTTTTTTTGTTCATTTTTTATGAATCGGAGGTAAGTTTACCAGAAAACTCAATAGAAAACCAGAAAATCGTGAAACTTGCTTTCTTTCTAAGGAAATTGCCAACTTTGTACTTTTCCTTAAACAAAAGGACACTTAGGAGGTAAAAACCTTTTAAATTTTTTTATCAACTTTATAATCCCAGATTTTTTACCCAGACAGGTTAACTGAAAAGCGGAAAATGGCAAATTTTTACGATTTTTCGTATTGCAGTTAACTTTTCTGGTTAACTAACCTTGAATTAGTGATCATCGACCAGATTTGTAACAAAATTTAACTTGTTAGATTCCGAGGTGAAATTCTAAGATGACGGAAAATCTCGGAAAATTCGCTTACGTATTACAGAAAAATTGAGCCCAATTAATTTTGATATGTTGACAAAAAATTGGCCATATAAAAATGAGCAAAGCAAATATTTTTGATTTCTTAAAAAAAAGTGTATAAACCATTGAAAACACAACAAAAATCTACAAAAGAGTAAAACCTCTAAGAATAAAAAAAAAGAAGAAGTAATACTAAAAATCCTCGAAGAAACAAACATTTCTCAAACTACCTAATTAAAAAAAATTAGAAAAATAAGGAAAAAGCATAAAAAAATCACCAAAAGTGCTCAAGCCGATTCTGTGCCGTAAGAGGAATACGAATAAAATTCTATCCATCCAACAAATTACCGAAAATATTAAGAAAAGAATAAATAAATATTGATAAATAATCCAAATTAAAAAAAATATTATACCGAAAACTGGTAAAAACAACAAAAATCTATAAAAGAGACAGAGCCGGCATTAGAAATTTTTGTTATAAAAATAATTTGTATGCTAACAATAATCAAAAAAACAACACGACTTTTTTTAATAAATTTTATGCTTCCGAACTACAAATCTGAGATTATTTATCAAGAAAAGTTAACTGAAAAGCGGAAAATGGAGAAAATTTATTCTATTTCTAAAAAACTTGCCAAAAATGTCACCTAGGAGGTTTTTTTGGTTATTTTTTATGAATCTGAGGTAAGTTGACCGGAAAACTCAACAGAAAACCAGAAAATCGTGAAAACCCGAATGTCTTCTAATAAACTCTATGCTTCCTGACCACAAATCTGAGATTATTTATCAAGAAAAGTTAACTAAAAAACGGAAAATGGAGAAAATCGGTTCTATTTTTAAAAAACTCGCCAAAAATGTCACCTAGGGAGTTTTTTTGTTCATTTTTTATGAATCGGAGGTAAGTTTACCAGAAAACTCAATAGAAAACCAGAAAATCGTGAAACTTGCTTTCTTTCTAAGGAAATTGCCAACTTTGTACTTTTCCTTAAACAAAAGGACACTTAGGAGGTAAAAACCTTTTAAACTTTTTTATCAACTTTATAATCCCAGATTTTTTACCCAGACAGGTTAACTGAAAAGCGGAAAATGGCAAATTTTTACGATTTTTCGTATTGCAGTTAACTTTTCTGGTTAACTAACCTTGAATTAGTGATCATCGACCAGATTTGTAACAAAATTTAACTTGTTAGATTCCGAGGTGAAATTCTAAGATGACGGAAAATCTCGGAAAATTCGCTTACGTATTACAGAAAAATTGAGCCCAATTAATTTTGATATGTTGACAAAAAATTGGCCATATAAAAATGCGCAAAGCAAATATTTTTGATTTCTTAAAAAAAAGTGTATAAACCATTGAAAACACTAAGTAATACTAAAAATCCTTGAAGAAACAAACATTTCCCAAACAAATTAAAAAAAATTTAGAAAAATAAGGAAAATGGAAAGCAACAAAAAATCACCAAAAGTGCTCAAGCCGATTCTGTGCCGTAATAGGAATACGAACAAAATTCTATCCATCCAACAAATTACCGAAAATATTAAGAAAAGAATAAAAAAATATTGATAAATAATCCAAATTAAAAAATTTATATATACCGAAAACCGGTAAAAACAACAAAAATCTATAAAAGAGACAGTGCCGGCATTAGGAATTTTTGTTATAAAAATAATTTGTTTGCTAAAAATAATCAAAAAAACAACACAACAAACACCTACAAAAGAACAAATGGTTGTAAAAAATCATCGAAGAAAAATTATCAAAATAGAAAAAAAAGAACAGTGCCGGAGTTAGATATTTTTGTATAAAAATAATTTGTATGTTATGTTATAAACAAATAAAAAACTTAGAAATTTTAATATTTTAAAGAATCAAAAATGGTTTACTTTGCAATTATTCTAAATTTGATCATTACTAAAAATATAACACTATATATATTTTCAAATTTATATATGGCCGGCAATTTCTAATATATTGTTTATTATTTATTAAAATTGTAGTTTGTAACCTTTACACAGATTTTAATTTATTTTATAATATGTATGTATGTATTTTTTGATCAATATTAAGCTTAATAACTAACAATGAACAGTTTATATGGTAAATTTTCAATTATATCTGCTTAAGCAAGAGAAAAATGGGATATATCGTTTTTTAAATATAATAAAATTGAGTACCTTTTCTAAAATCGTAATTTTTTTTGTAGACCGTTACTATTTCCATCCTTTTCTTTCTTACCCCAAGTCTAGTTGGGTTCGGTGTTAGCCTTCTCTAACATTTGTTTCGACCTGTCTCTGTTTAGTTCATCTACTCTTCTCCATTTTTTCTCTTTCAGGTCATTATTTATTATATCAATCCATCTCTACCTTAGTCTTCTTCTTTTCCTCTTACCCCCAATTTCAAAGTTATCTACTCTTTTACTTATATAATTCAACTCCCTCTTCTCTACATTAACAGCTCAACTTTAACTTTATCTCTTAGGTACTCTCTCATTGCATATTCTACCTCTCCTTGTCAATTCACACATCCAACGCAACATCTGCATATTTGCCACTTCTAATTTTCTCTCTTATTTTTTCGTTATTGACCAGTTTTCTGAGTTATACATGAAAGCTGGTTTTACTACTCCTTTCATTTTTGCACTTACATTCCTGTCTTATAAAACTGACCCATTGTTCTCCAGTTTATCCATCCACAATTAAGTCTATGATTTATCTCACCTCGTTAACTCTCCACACTTTTCTAGCACTTTTTCGCTTTCACTATTTTCTGTACTTCCTCATTCCACCATTCTATTCTTTGCTTTCTGGTGCACCTTTCTCTGTTGATTTTCCCAATATTTATTCTGCTATCTTCCTTACAACATTACTATTACTAGTCCACCATTTCTCCAATCTATCTTTTATACTAATCTCTCTTAATACTTTATCCTTAAACTTACCTCATACTTTTTTTTCAACATCTACCTTCCTTTCAACAACTAACAGTCTCGCTTTCACTATTTTCTGTACTTCCTCATTCCACCACGACGTCTCTGTGATTTCTGATGCACCTTTCTCTGAGTATTTTCCCAACACTTATTCTGCTATCTACTATTACTAGTCCACCATTTCTCCACTCCATCTTTTATACTAATCTCTCTTAACACTTTATCCTTAAACTTACCTTCATACTTCCCTTTTCTCAACATTTACCTTCCTTTCAACAACTAACAGTCTATGCTGTGGTGTTTCACACTTTCCATTTATTACCTTACAATTTCCTATTTTCTTCTGATGTCTTCTTCTACACATTATATAGTCTACTTAGGTCTTATGTCCTTCACTTTTATATGGAATTAGCTGCTCAGGTTGTTTCTTAAAAAAAGTGTTCATTATAATTTTCCTTTCAGGCTTTGTATCTCCATATGCCCATACTCCTCTTCATCAAAGGCCTTTTCCATTGCCTCTAACTCACTGCTCTCTTTGCTTTAAATATTCTCCTTTATTACTTGCACTCCCTGATGAAATCCACTTCTTCTTCGTCTTCCCTACTTTCTATACCTCTCATTCCTCCACCACCACGCCTCTTTATTTTCTGATGCACCTTTCTCTTCTGATTTTCCCAACACTTCTTCTGCATTCTTTCTTACAACATTAGGTACACCATCTTTCCCACTACTCTTTTCTCAATATCCACCACTTTACCTTCTTCTACATATTATATAGTCGACCTGGGTCTCATGTCCAATTACGTAAGTTCAGTGAGCGATTATGGTTCTTCACATGGAAAACTAAGATAATTAACGATCATCTTCTGGGTTCAATCCTGGATATCAAAGTTTTTGTTGTCTCTGGTATGGTATAAAAATCTTCAAAAATATTGCTCGAGTGTTTTAGTATAAAATCTTTCTAGAGATATTTGCTTAATTTTTGATTTTAGATAGAGTTACTCTGAATTTAATAAAAAGTAACAATTTTGAACTGTCCACTGTTAATACTGTACGATATAATATGAAAAACATTACATTATGTATTTACATGATGATGAAAGTCTATTTTTATTTGTTATGAAAAATTCTCAAAAACATTCTTATTTGTTGTAAAATTTTTACCCTGTCCAAATAAATTGATTATCGTATTAAATTAGACGTTCTTAATAAGTAATATTTTTGAAAAATATTTATCAAGGCAATGAAGCACTAAACCAACCAATTTTTTGATAAAAACATGGATCTTAATGCAAAAAAACTTTTTTTCTGTTCTCTCTTCTTTATTTTGTGGATTTGAGGACGTCTAGATTTACGTAAAAACGTTTCTTCATCCACATCGTCATCTTCGAATGGATTAGTAGAGTTATATCTAATCCCTGCCATATTTTTAATATTATTAGGCCTTGTTTTATTTTTAAGGAGTGTTTAAAAAATGAACCCAATTTTACTTCGCTTAACCGAGCTCCTGGTTCCTAGGTGGACCTCTTCTTCTGGAGTTGTATGGAAATTTGGTAGAAAATCATCCAAAAACCGTTACTCGGGGTTTTTTGGGATCGCTGAATACGAATATCATTACAGTGAGGGTTCCAGAGTATTCGAGGGACATCACTTCCTAAAGTTTTATGGAACTTTAAACAAAATAAGTGGATACTTGTTACTAAAGTGTTTTTTTCGATTGCTGAAGAAGAATATCCTTTTCTCAGGACATCAGAGACCATCGAAATCATTATATTCGTGTTCAGTGATCTTAAAAAAACCCGAGTAACGTGTTTGAATTAATTTTGTATAAAAATTTCATAAAACTCCAAGAGTTGAAGTTTCCTCCAGTCACCAGGTACCTAAGGGTCCATTGACGTCATAAACTTCGCATTTAGCAACCCCAAAACTCATGAATAACACTGATTTTCATAAAATTCCTGGAGATGAATTCCCCTCTGAAGAACGTGTATCTAAGAGACCATCGACGTCATGATCAACGACCCCAAAACCACCGAGCAACGAGTTTCGATTGATGTTATATAAAACTTTCATAAAACTCCAGAAGATGAGTTCACCTCCAGACACCAGGTACCTAAACTACCATCGACATCATGATCTCCGTATTAAGCAACCCCAAAACCTCTGAGTTATGAATTTCGACTGATTTTATATACAATTTTTATAAAACTCCTGGAGATGAAGTCCTCTTCGAAAACCAGGTACCTCAGAGACCATGATCTTCGTATTCAGCGAGCCCAAAACACCCGATGAGTAACGAGTTATGACTGTTTTTGTATAAAATTTACAGAAAGCCCCTGGAGATGTGGTCCCCTCCGAACACTAAGTAACTAACAGAACTTCGACGTCATGATCTTCCTATTTAGCAACACCAAAACCTCTGAGTTATGAATTTCGACTGATTCTTTATAAAGTTTTCATAAAACTCTTGGAGATGAACACCAGGCATCTAAGAGATCTCAACGTACCTGGTGCTCAGATTTTAAGTGGTTTTCAAAATCAATGAGTAACGTGTTTCGATTGAAATTTTCATCAAACTCCAAGAGCATCAGGTAACTCGAAGACCACCAACGTCATGAAATTCGTATTCAGCGAATCCAAGAACCCCAGAGTAACAAGTTTTGACTGATAATCTCTCAAACTTCCATAAAGCTCTAAGATAAAAAGCCCACCTAGACATGGTTACCATGGGGTTCATCCCGGTCATGATAATCCTGTACGATGGCCCTAAAAATTCGACTAATTTTGGATCAAAATTTCTATAAAGTCCCCTATAAGCATCAGGTACCTCAAGGTACCTGGTGCTCAGTTGTTTAGTGACTTGCAAAATCTACCAGTAACGTGTTTTGATTTAAATTTCCATAAAACTCCAGGAGACGAGGTCCAGTAACGAGTTTTTGACTGATTTTGCATAAAGCTCTAGGTGAGAAAGCCCACCTAAGCATGGGTACATTAGGGTTTATCCCGGTCATGATGATCGTGTTCGGAGGCCCTAAAATTTCGACTAATTTTAAATGACTAGTATCTATAAAACCTTCATTCAGCACCAGGTGCCTAAAGGTACAGGTAACGGTTTTGATAAAAATTTCCTTAAAACTCCAGGAGACGAGGTCCACCTAAAGCAAAGATAAAAAATGCAATTTAGAATGTTTTTTTTGCATTACGTTGTTAGATTTTAGTCTTTGGGCTTCATTGCCTCGATTATAGAATAATTGTAAAATCGTTTATAACTTTGGCGTTTATAATAATAATGATTAAAATAAACAAAATTACAATTATTAACAATTTTAATGGTTATTATTAAATATAAGATGTATGACTCATTTTCTTCAGCAATAATAATAATAATAATATTTAACAATTTGTTTACATTTTACATTGATGACAATATTGAAAATCACATAAGCTTTTTATTATTATTATTTTTTCATATTGGCCTATTTACAAAAGCATAACAATATTTTTAATTTTTTTTTTGAAAGAACACAGGTTTTTTTAAATATTTTCAAGGCAAAATTAATATTGGTGTTGTCTTTGTTTAAATTAATATAAGAAAATTTTGCCTTAAAATTATAGTTTTCTTGTAACAACCTCCATCAACAACTAATTTCGTATTTAAAAAAATAATGAAGATTGATACATTTAACAAAAATTATCATTGAAAAAACATTTCAACCAGTGCAAATATACATAATAACATGAAAAAATGTAAAAAATATCAATGACGAATTTTAAAGTACGCGCCACTGGAATATTTTCATCCACAACCATTTTTCATTCAACTATTTAAATTAAAACAATTTAAAAACCAGTAGCTTTACCATTATTTTATTAAAAGCATTGTTTAGGTAACAATTATTTTTAACCCAACTGTTACTTAAAAAAAATAAATTCCCAACTCTATTAAACTCTCCTATACCGTTACATGTAAAATTTGTGATACTAGAGATGGGAACTAATTTTAAAAAATAACTTTTCGTATTATTAGTATTAAAACTATTACTGAACTTTATCTATTTTGAAGATATACAATTTTTTGTGTTTATATATTTATATCTATAAGGAAGACTATAGAATTTAAACTCAAAACAATGCTTTATATACATAATTATCACTCTCTTTTTAGCTACTGTTCGTGTATTATAAAAAAGGAGGAAAATTTTTTTAGGCTATACATAAAAAATGAAAACTATATTACGCAATAGAACTACCGGACATAGTCGTAATACATTTTTTCTCGCACGTTTCCGTATTTTCAGAATTTGATCGGACAGCTTTCGGTGTTCCGGGACTATTTTGTTCGCATGTTTCTGTATTATTATTAGTCGATGCTCTTCTTGATACTTCTCTTGTTGCTGTACGAACATCGAAAACGCTACATTCACTTTCTAAATCGCTGTTTTCTAAGTGAAGGAAATTTAACTATAACAAAAATAGAATATATGTATAATCAAATATTCACCTAATTAAGAATATAAAGCATCTAAGGGTGCTAATTTTCTTACACTAGGGCTGTCTTTTTAGTTTTCCATATAGCCATAAAGACCACAATTAAAAAGACTTAAAGTAGTTTATTGCTTTTCAAAATATGTTCCATCAAGATCGATACACTTTTGCATACGTTCAAACCAATTGGTAAACAGTTAATCCAGTCTTGAGTTAACACCTGCAAAATCGATGTTTAGAGGCATCGATGGCTTTTTTTGGCCACTGGAATCGCTGCCCACGCATTTAATTCGTGATCTTTGGGAACGTTTTTTGCTCTTCTGCGAGCAAATGAGTGATCCAATCGGAAACTAACTTCGTGACACCGAGTACTTCATGTAGGATCTTTTGGATCCAGAAATGCCCAAAGATGCAACCTATCTATCTTCCGCATCAACGTTTTGCTGTGTGTCTGCTGTTTTGGGTGGACCTAGCCTGGATTCGTCGCTGAGACTTGAGCGACCACGTTGAAATTCGCAATACTTGTGAGAAATAGTTGACTGGTGTAGTGCTTCATTTCCAAACACAGAAACCATTATTGCTCGAAAATTTTGTCGGCTAAGATCTATATTATTTAGTTCCAAGCTGATCTGGGAGTGCATAAAAAACCTCAATGAACTGGCTAGACACAACAAGGTCTTCTTAGAGAGACCATGCCAGGTTCATTTAGATTAGATTAGATTAGATCTATATTAGTTGTATTGCAATATAACTCTGGATTTATGTCAACAAAAGATTGAGGTTAAATTTGTATCTGATAGTTCTATTGGTGGCGCCTTCTAAGCGGCTATATGCAAAACTAAAAAGTTAATCCCCGTGTCGAGTATACTGACCTGTCTGGTGTTTACAAATAGTTCACTGGAGTCAGAGCCACAACTGGAACTTTCGCTAAGTTCTGTTGTAAATTTTCTCTGTGCTCTGGGACTTGGAGGGGGTCTTCTGGTACAAACTTGTGCTTGAATATGTTCGCAAACACGCCTAAATCGTCTAATATTACCTAAAATATATACAAATTTTGTTAAGAGGTACATAAGTCAAGTAGAAGAAGCAAAGAAGCAAGCTGTTGTTTTGTTTCAGGATCATAACCACAAACCAATGATTCATCACCAGTAATAACCTTTTTGAGCAAATTTTGATCGCTATTGATCATTTCTTGATTGTGCTGAGACTTCTTTGCTGTTCTGGGATGAATTTAGCACATACACGAGTCATGCTTGATTTCTCGGTTAAAATTCGGTAAACTGTACTTTAGGATCATAACCACAAATCAATGATTCATCACCAGTAATAACCTTTTTAGGCAAATTTTCATCACTGTTGATCATTTCTTGATTGCCCTAAGGCTTCTTTGCTGTTCTAAGAGCAGTTCTGGGATGAATTTAGCACGCACACGAGTCATGCTTGAATTCTTTGCTAAAATTCGGTAAACTGTACTTTTTGGTATTGCAAGACCATCTTCTAGTTGCCTAACAATCAAACGAAGATCTTTTTCCCATCGACCAGAATGAGAGTCACTGTCAACAGACGTGCGGCCATTTTTAAACCATCTATACCACTCTTTTATTTGAGTTTTGCCCATACAATCATCTCCAAAGGTCTTTTGCAATATTTGAATAGTTTCTGTACAAGTTTTGTCAAGTTTAAAGCAAAACTTGAGGCAAATTCGTTGCTCAACTTTTTCGTTCATTTTTAGCTACTTAAAATCCGACGAACTTGAAAACCCTTTATCAGCAAGTCTTACAATTTTTAACAAAAAAAGTTAAAGTGCTAAGATCTGGACTTACCTGAAAGTAAAGTAAAAGTAATGGCAAAAATATATTCTTTGGTATTTTCTCTTGATTGTTTGATTATCGGTGATATATCTACTTGAAATCTAACATGCCTTTGGAACATAGCAGGACCTGTATTACCCCTTTTATATTCTACCCTAAACGACATTGGACTTGACACTGAATGGCTCAATTCAGCTATAGAAAGAAAAGCATGAATTAAATCAGCTTTAACTGTAGCTAACGGTTTGCCTTTCACCAAAATAGTAAACGTTTCATCTTTCTCAGTAGTCATCAGACTTCCAAACCAACTTTTCTTTGTTAATTCAGGTGATGATTCTGGAGTAAGATGAACCTCTTCAGAAGAAGCTAAAACTGTAAAATTTAAAATATTTCCATGGTGACTTTTACTATATTAAAAAGTACCTTGTAACTTATTCCTTCTATGAAACCTAGGAGAACCTAAGAAACTATTTTTAATAGTAGTTAGCCTTGATCGCCAATGATGGCTTGTGGTACTGGTATGGGGGGATCCAGGAGGAGTCATTGGATTTAATATTGAGGCACCTAAGAGTAATAAATATATTAATTTTAGTACCCAATTAGAATAAGATAAGTTTACCTGTAACTAAACTTGTAGTGTCACTTTCTGGTGATGTCATTGTTAGTCCAGAATTAACAGGAGTACCACCACTACTATTAGCTCTATGGTGCGTTGGGGTAGGAGGAGGAGGGGTAACAGTCACATGGGTATTTGATGAAACATGAGTGGAACTTCTATGTGTGTGATGGGAACTTGATCGTTGGTTTACTGGAGATGACATTCCGGCTAAAAAAAGATTTGATAGACTGTAAAGCAATAATTTTTACAAAATAATATTTACAATGTGTGTTAGTAGGTGTGATCACACTATTAAACATAACTGGACTAGAAGCACCTGAAGATCTTGTTGGAGAATGAATACTAAGACTGCTATGTGTACTTCCTGTTGATGGGCTCCTTCTCGTATGATGCCTTCTAGAAAAAATATATAGTAGGGGTATGTTTTTAACTAAAATAATTATATTTGACTCACTTATAATGCGATCTTCTTGGTGTTAAAGGCGATCCCTCACTAATTTGTCCAAAGTGTAACGTATTCTGTCCATTAACCCTACAAGTATCTATTCTTTTCTTTGGCGGATCTTGACTTTCAGTACTTCTAACTCTCAATAACGAATCAGTCTCATCTTCACAAGCCGGTCTTCTCCGTTTCCTTTCCAATAATAAAAAATAAATAACTTTCTCTGTATTGTGACTAGGACTCAATAAATGTTGAATCAACTTCTCTTTTTCTTTGAAACAACCCAAACTGCATATAGCTTGAAGAACATCGGGATCAACGGCTTCTATGGACGGTAGCACGTGAGTTTGGACTACTTCCATCATTGGGAGCTCCAATTCTAGTTCTCCTTTTCCTCCTGCTGTCACCCATGGGTGTTTATTAATTTCAGATAACTACAAATAAAAAAAAAATGTCACAAAATCGGTTGGCTGGTGGTAATTTTACTTACTGTTAAACGTTTCTCGGGGTTGACTTCAATCATTCCCCGTAATAAACTTTGGCAGTTAGGAGGTACGAAGTGGGGAATATGAAAAACACCTCTTTTTACTTTTTCTAAAAGTTGTCGAAGGTTGTCATCATCGAAAGGTAGAGCACCAACTAGAAGAGCGTATAGAATTACACCACATGACCATACATCTGCTTTTCTACCATCATATTTTTCTCCCTATAAAAAAAAAGTATTCTTATTATACTCGTTTTAAAGATAATGAACTCTGAAGTTAGGAGAATGGATATTTGAATAACTTACCCTAATAACTTCAGGACATGCATAATGTGGAGACCCACAACTAGTTTCTAACATAGATCCCATTGGTTGTAAGGAGGCCATACCGAAATCAGCTATTTTGATATTATTTTTCTCATCTAATAGTAGATTTTCGGGTTTTAGATCTCTGTGGCTAAAATTGAAAATATCTTTTAATTACAAATAGTACCTAAATACATTAAGCAGAATAAAATCTAGCAACCTTTGGCTCTAAGCGCCAACGCTCTAACAACTAAGCTATGAATGCTTAGCCAAAAAGCGAATTGATAGTACCTAAAATAAATATAAGAATATTTACCATATTGAATGACTATGGCAAAAATCTAATGCTGATATAATTTGTCTAAAAAATCTTCGAGCTTCTTTAGGTGTTAGTCTTCCTTTTTTCACTAAATAATCAAATAATTCACCTCCAGATACATGCTCCAAAACAAGATAACTAAAAAATTTGTTAATTTACTCTTAAAATTGTAAATTTTAATTTTTTTATACACTTACAGATACTTTTTATTTTCGTAGACATCAGTCAAACCAAGTACATGTGGATGGTCGATTAGTTTCATTATTGCAATTTCTCTTTCTACCTGTAAAGAAAAATAGAAAATTAATAAATCTTTATTTATTTCAAACCCGCAATAGAACTTGAGCTGCATTATGAAAGGATGAACGTGTGAGCTATAAGACCTACTGTGTCCTCCTTTTAATGTTTCCTCAGACTCCTCTGGTGCTATCTTTCTTAGATAGTTAAGGATATCGTTGGCCTTCAAGTTAGGTAGATCTTTCTCTTCTATTTAGTATGATCGTAGGTATCACACCCTAGAATTACGTTATGAATTGCATTCTGAGAGGATGTGTAATGAGGTTTTATCCTCTTCCACATAGAATCTGCACTTTGCTTCATCTACCAATCTTAGTTTCTTCATGTATCCTTTCTATCATCAAAATGAGAAGACGAGCGTCCCTCCTAGGTGCCTTGCGTGGTAGACTCGGAAAATGTGACACCAAAACTCTACTCCACACATATAAAACTTTTATCCAACTTTTGGTTGATTATAACGTTGTGCCATACTCTGCCCTTCCTCAGAGACTTCTTCATGCCACAGAGAGAGCGATCATACGTAAAGCAAAAAACCTACACTATCTCTACCCAAACCGACTTGTCTACAACAACACAAATATACTTCCTCTCCCCCATACCCACTGTAATGGAGGACTCCAAAGGAGATCCAGAGAAAAACAGGATCTCCCTTCCCAACTTGAGACTCCATCAAACTGAACACAGGGCACAGGGACATTCCTGAAGACCTAGAAGCCCACTACGACGAAAAAAAAATGAGCTCTCGGCGAAGGTTTCTGTGGTTCCCTTTGTCCTCGCCAATTAGGAGGCCTCACGACAAAGCGTCAATTTCCCACATTACACCACGTGGGTCACACTTCCACACACACCTACACTGACACCAAAAAAAAAGGAATGATGGTTTAGGCACGTCCGAGGAACTTTGGAACCTGAAGAAATCACAGGAGCTAAAGAAGAAACAACTTCAACTTCCCATCAACTCCCTGAAAAGGACATAATTCCTACAACGGGGTCCTTACATCCAACACTACCACCAAGACCACACTTATCCTCTATATCTAGTCTATTCATTCATTCATTCATTTACTAAGGTTTAGACAGCTGAAAGATCTCTTCTGGTTCGTTCTAGTACTTAGATTTTTCTCTATCCACTTATTTCCTAAGTTTTTCTGTACTCCTGCTGATACCAGAAAATGGTGCTGGTCCCACTTGTGAGGTTTTAGCTCGTTTTTTGTCAGCTTTTGAGCTGTTTAGCATCCGTCTATTCTAATGTTCTTGAACCAATAAGAGGGTAAAAGTGCTATTTTGTCCTAGTCCAAAAACCTCTACTCCTGATTCTTCATCCGTATTGGAGCCATCCATATACCATTTTATGGCATTTTGGTTTAACCCCAATATGGTGTCTTTGTCCCATTCAGATTTACTCAGAAAGTTAAATATCTTAGGCATGACATCTTGGGGCATTTCCCAAGTTTGATCAAATTGAAAAAATGAAAGGTTTTTTCTTGATTGTTCCTTCTTTGACCATTCTATATATTGTGTACATCTATTGCAATGTTCTTGGGTTACAAGCCCAATTTTTTTGCCATAAGAGCTTTGTGTATTATTTCGTTTTCGTATTTGTTCCAGACTAACAGTTTATCTAGGGTTAGCCCTAAATTTTTAACCTCCTTTTTCTCCTCAACGATATCTTCATCTATTTTGACGGTTTTTAAGTTATATTTCTTTTTTTTGCCTGGGAAAGACTACTAAGCTACTATATTATGAAAGGATGCATGTGCGCGGTAGTTCGTGTTAGTATTTTTTATTTTGCTTGTGTAGTATTTAGTTAAAAAAATTATACTTACTTTCATTAATACGCTGTCACTTAGTTTTTCTCTGTTAATAATTTTAATTGCTACTTTTTTGCCTGTCACACATTGAACCCCCAATTTGACTAAACCTAAAAATTAATTTATTATATAGAAGTATGTATAAAAAATACATGTTAGAGTCAAGTTTTTTAGAAAATTCATCTTCTGTCTCTCCCGTTAATTTTTAATGGTTCCCGGGGGACGATTTTGATGAATTTTGGTACAACTATACTAGAGATTATTTTTTTAATGGTTCCTGTTGGATGAATTCCAGAAAATTTGGTAAAAGAAAAGTAGGAACGATTTTAATTTGAAATATTCATTACTTTTTTAGAAACTCATTTTATTAAAAAAGTTATAAAGTTATAAATTTCAGATTTTTTGAGCATACACCTCCCGTCTCTCCCGTTAATTTTTAATGTTTCCTGTGGGATTATTTTGATGAATTTTGGTATAAATGTAATAAAAATTTTAAAAAATTTAAAACAATCGTTACTTTTTAAAAATATTTGTTTTTTTCTCAAATATTTTACATTTTTGTAAAAGTAACAAAAATTATAAAACAACATTGTTTTCCTGTATTTTTTTAATGGTTCCCATCAGATGAATTCCAGAAAATTTGGTAAAAGAAAAGTAGAAACGATTTTAATTTGAAATATTCATTACTTTTTTAGAAACTTATTTTATTAAAAAAGTTATAAAGTTTTTTATAAACAAACACATAAATTTCAGATTTTTTTGAGCATATACCTCCTGTCTCTCCCGTTAATTTTTAATATTTCCTGTGGGATTATTTTGATTAATTTTGGTATAAATGTAATAAAAACTCTAAAAAATTTAAAACAATCGTTACTTTTTGAAAGTATTTGTTTTTTTTTTCTCAAATATTTTACATTTTTGTAAAAGTAACAAAAATTATAAAACAACATTGTTTTCCTGTATTTTTTAATGGTTCCTGTTGGATGATTTTAAGAAATCTTGATAAAAAAAGGGATAAAACTATGTAAATTAAAAATATTTAATACTTTTTTAATAACTCATTTTTTAAAAAAAGTTATAAAGATTTTTATGAACACATCAATTTTAGATTTTTTGAAAATATACCTCCTGTCTCACTCATAAATTTTTAACGTTTCCCATAGGAATACTTTAACGAATTTTTATAACAACAAACTAAAGATACCAAAAATTGGAAAAAAAATATTTATAATTTTTTTTTTGTAAGATTATCACCACTATTATCTAGTGCAGTTGGTCCACTCGGTAATAGTCCGGACGACAAATATTAATTAACTAAATAATTAATTAAAAAACGTCGGTTAAAGTTAAAATTAAGATTTTTTTATAAAAATTTTGCTTACAAAGTAACTTAATGATATTCATTAGAAGGGCTTTTGAAGTAGGTACACTGTGGGAATTTCTGAGTGTACATTATAAAGTTACACATCCCTTGTGTATGACGAATGGCCCTTTGGCAATTTTAGGGCAATATAATTATGAATAAACAAGAGGGAGGGATGTTATTTAAGGTCTCTACAGGAAATGTATTTAACAAATAAAATTTCATGAAAAAATGTCAATGTGAAAAAGTTTTATTAAAAAATCGAACATTTTTTCGATTCTAGATATCTCGATAAGAAAGAAATAGTATATTGTAATACAAGTGTTACAATGACAGAGGTTTCGTAGTACGAGTTCAGTTTGTGAAACGAACCGCGAAGCGGTGAGTTTCGCAAAGAACGAGTACTACAAACCGTCATTGTAACTCGAGTGTTACATACTATTTTTTATAATGAACTTTTAAAAGTATAAAAAAAGTAAAATGAGTGTTTTTCGAAATATTTATTTATGTTGGCAATCTTGACAGTTTTGACACTTGTCAGTTTTAATGATTTTAAATTAGAATGTTTGTCAAATTTGTATAAAATATTCCGAATTTAGCAATAACGCTGATAATGTAGTTAATAATTTACTACAACATACTTCTTGATTTACTACCTGAACTCTTTCGTTGAAAATCAGTGCAGTGCAACCAATTGTGTAAAACAAAAAGTTACCAAAAACAGTGTTACAATGAATCTATTTTGATACTGTTTTTAGTGTCGAAATAGAAACTTTGTGAACGTGAATTATAAAAACTTATTTTATGTAATTTTGTCCAAAATAACTGACATTATTTAATGCTAAAAAATTATCACAAATGAAAAAATCGATAATATTTCGATTATTGATATCTCGATATTTAAATAAAAAAAAATCGAAATTTTGTAGAATTTGATCCAGATTAACCAACATGGTAATATTTTTAAAAAAACTTGATAAAAAACTGAAATTAATCGATTTTAATAAAAAAGCAATCAAGTATTTGTTGGATTCTCGATAACTCGATAAATAAATAAGAAAAAATCCTGAATTTTTACTAAATTTTATACAGAACAATCAATATTATATTTTTTTAAAGTATTTTACAAACATCTGATATATAACGATTTTAGTATTAAAAAAATCGAACAATTGATCGATTTTCGATTTCTCGATAAATAAATAAGAAAACAAACCGAAATTTTTACCTAATTTGATATAATTTTACTGTCATTGTTTTATGTCTAAAAATTGTCAAAAATAATCAAATTATATCGATTTTAGTAAAACAGCAATCGATGATTTTTCGATTCTCAATATCTCGACAAATAAATAAGAAAACAAACCAAAATTTTTATTTAATTTTATCCATTAATTTATGTATATTTTTTCGTAAATAATTGAATTATATCGATTTTAATAAAAATGCAATCGAGATATCGATTCTCGATATCTCAATAAGAAAAAAAGAACGAAATTTTTAACTAATTTGATAAAATTTTATCCGAAATAACTGACATTGTTTTATGTTAAAAATTTATCAGGGATCACTACATTATATCGATTTTAGTAAAACAGTAATCGATGATTTTTCGATTCTCAATATCTCGATAAATAAATAAGAAAGCAAACCTATTTTTATATAATTTCATCTAACTTTACTGAAATTTTAGTACTTTTAAAAATCGTTACAAATAACTGTAAAAAATCGATTTTAGTAAAAGAGCAATCGAGTACAATCTCAATTCTCGATATCTCGATAAAAAAAAGCAAACAAACCAAACTTTTTACTTAATTTTACCCAAAATAACTGACATTGATTTATGTACAATTTTTTTTGCAAATAATTGAATTATATCGATTTTAATAAAAAAGCAATCGATCATTTTGTCGATTCTCTATATCTCAATAAGAAAAAAAAAACGAAATTTTTACCTAATTTGATTACATTTTATCCAAAATAACTGACAATATTTTATGCTAAAAATTTGTTAGTAATCGATTTTAGTAAAACAGCAATCGATGATTTTTCGATTCTCAATATCTCGATAAATAAATAAGAAAGCAAACCAAATTTTATATAATTTCAACTGAATTTACTGAAATTTTAACTTTTTTAAAAATCGTTACAAATGACTGTGTAAAATCGATTTTAGTAAAAGAGTAATCGAGTACTTTCTCAATTCTCGATATCTCGATAAAAAAATAAGCAAACAAACCAAAATTTTTACCTAATTTTACCCATAATAACTTACATTGATTTACGTACAATTTTTTTTGGAAATAATGAATTATATCGATTTTAATAAAAAAGCAATCGATCATTTTGTCGATTCTGTCTATCTCAATAAGAAAAAAAAACGAAATTTTTACCTAATTTGATTAAATTTTATTCAAAATAACTGACAATGTTTTATGCTAAAAATTTGTTAGTAATCGATTTTAGTAAAACAGCGATGATTTTTCGATTCTCAATATCTCGATAAATAAATAAGAAAGCAAACCTATTTTTATATAATTTCATCTAACTTTACTGAAATTTTCGCACTTTTAAAAATCGTTACAAATAACTGTAAAAAATCGATTTTAGTAAAAGAGCAATCGAGTACTTTCTCAATTCTCGATATCTCGATAAAAAAATAAGCTAACAAACCAAAATTTTTAACTAATTTTGCCCAAAATAACTGACATTGATTTATGTACAATTTTTTTTGCAAATAATTGAATTATATCGATTTTAATAAAAAAGCAATCGATCATTTTGTCGATTCTCTATATCTCAATAAGAAAAAAAAACGAAATTTTTACCTAATTTGATTAAATTTTATCCAAAATAACTGATAATGTTTTATGCTAAAAATTTGTTAGTAATCGATTTTAGTAAAACAGCAATCGATGATTTTTCGATTCTCAATATCTCGATAAATAAATAAGAAAGCAAACCTAATTTTATATAATTTCATCTAAATTTACTGAAATTTTAACACTTTTAAAAATCGTTACAAATGACTGTGTAAAATCGATTTTAGTAAAAGAGTAATCGAGTACTTTCTCAATTCTCGATATCTCGATAAAAAAATAAGCAAACAAACCAAAATTTTTACCTAATTTTACCCATAATAACTTACATTGATTTACGTACAATTTTTTTTTGGAAATAATGAATTATATCGATTTTAAAAAAAAGCAATCGATCATTTTGTCGATTCTCTATATCTCAATAAGAAAAAAAACGAAATTTTTACCTAATTTGATTAAATTTTATCCAAAATAACTGACAATGTTTTATGCGAAAAATTTGTTAGTAATCGATTTTAGTAAAACAGTAATCGATGATTTTTCGATTCTCAATATCTCGATAAATAAATACGAAAGCATACCTAATTTTGTATAATTTCGTCTAACTTTACAGAAATTTTAATATTTTAATATTTTAAAAATCGATTTTAGTAAAAAGCAATCGAGTACTTTCTCAATTCTCGATATCTCGAAGAAAAAAAGCAAACAAACCAAAATTTTTACCTAATTTTACCCATAATAACTGACATTGATTTACGTACAATTTTTTTGCAAATAATTGATTTATATCGATTTTAGTAAAAAACCATTCGATCATTTTCGATTCCAAATATTTCAATAAATATTAAAAGAAAATTCCCCTCATTTTACATAATTTTATTAAATATTATTCCCATTTAGAAATTTGAATAAA
This sequence comes from Altica lythri, assembly GCA_964028335.1. NCBI lineage: Eukaryota > Metazoa > Arthropoda > Insecta > Coleoptera > Chrysomelidae > Altica > Altica lythri. The sequence goes on from OZ034809.1 coordinate 8,519,816, forward strand.
AATATAAAATCTAACGATGAGGGGGCAATTTTTTAATCGAATTAATTTCAAATTAAATAAATAAATTATAATAAATTTTATAAAATAACTTTTAACCAAAACAAAAAAAATCTAATAAAACAATCGAGGATTTCTTGTATATTACAAAAGGTAAGCGAAGAAAATACTCTTAATATATAAAAAAAAACTTACCAGTTTGCCCTTTTCCTAAGGTTTTCTCGAGCCTATAGGGCCCAACATACTGATGCACCTCAGATGAAGGATTCGAATTTTCCTTTTGCATTTTCAAATAATTTTACAACTCGATTTGATTCGAAAAATTTTTATGTCACAATTTAACAATTTTCCTCCTATCCCCACTCAACCAACAACCCAAATTAAGCTCCATATCAAAATTATCGAAAATACAATATCTACAAACCCGAAATTCTCGTATCTTCAAGCAAATATATCCAATTTGTTCCTGAACGTAATATTGACATATAGAAAATCGGGGAAGTTTTTATATTCACTTTTTTTAATCATATTTTGTACAAATCGTAACACTTACATGCTATTTTATCTCGAACGTGTTGAAAAAACGTTTTTAGCGGTGAAAAGTCGACATATTTTCCGATTTGGCGAAATAAAACAGAGAAGTGAAATCGGACAGAATTGTGGGGTGGTGAAAATCAATATTGCGCTGAGAACTCTCACGATCTGAAATATCCCTAAAACAGGGGAATTTTCTTTACTCGATTTTATTCTAAATTTATCACATGATTATCTATTTATTATATCTATTTTAACACTATTTATTCTATTCGTTTATTATACTTTTATTGTGTTTCTTTATAAGAAGTTTTTTTTACTATACTTCTTATTAATATATAAGGGTTGGTTGGTATTATATCTACTCAATAAAGTTGGAAGGGTGTTAAATAGGGTTCATTTCTAAGAATTAATAGGGTTGCTGTAATTTATACCGCATGATTTTTGAATGCGGGAAATAGTTTGGATATTTTGAGTATAAATATAACAAAAAAGTGTCATTATGACTCCATTTTTGAAACTATTTGCTTTATACATAATCAGTCTCTCCCTTAAATTTTCAATATTTATCTTGTTTTGATTTTAATAGGATTTGGAATCCAAATTAATAACCGTCCATAGTTTTCAATGGCAAACTTAATTTTTTATTATTCATTACAATTAAAACGGTATACGAGGTGTCCTTGAAAATTTTGACCAAATTTGCTGTTAACAAGTACGTAAGAAGTCTCTTCCTTAAATTTTCAATATTTATCTTGTTTTGATTGTATTAGAAATTTGAATATAAGTTGTTTACTGTCTATAGTTTTCAACGTTAATCTCAGTTTTTTGAGATTTATTACAGTCTGAACGGTATACGAGGTGTTCTAGGAAAGTAGAATCTTGTATGCTTTTAACAAGAAGAAAATCAGTCTCTCCCTTAAATTTTCAATATTCATCTTGTTTTGATTTTAATAGGATTTGGAATCCAAATTGTTAACTGTCTATAATTTTTAATGGCTAACTCAGTTTTTTATTGTTCATTACAGTTCAACCGATATACGAGGTGTCCTAGAAAATTTTGATCAAATTTGCTGTTAACAGGTACGTAAGAAGACTCTCCCTTAAATTTTCAATATTTATTTTGTTTTGATTGTATTAGAAATTTGAATTTAAGTTGCCTAATGTCTATAGTTTTTAATGTCAATCTCAGTTTTTTTATATTTATTACAGTCTGAACGGTATACGAGGTGATCTAGGAAAGTTTAATCTTGTATGCTTTTAACAAGAAGATAATCAGTCTCTCCCTTAAATTTTCAATATTCATCTTGTTTTGATTTTAATAGGATTTGGAATCCAAATTGTTAACTGTCTATAATTTTTAATGGCTAACTCAGTTTTTTATTGTTCATTACAGTTCAACCGATATACGAGGTGTCCTAGAAAATTTTGATCAAATTTGCTGTTAACAGGTACGTAAGAAGACTCTCCCTTAAATTTTCAATATTTATTTTGTTTTGATTGTATTAGAAATTTGAATTTAAGTTGCCTAATGTCTATAGTTTTCAATGTCAATCTCAGTTTTTTGAGGTTTATTACAGTCTGTTCGGTTTACGAGGTGTTCTAGGAAAGTTTAGTCTTATATGCCTTTAACAAGAAGATAATCAGTCTCTTCCTTAAATTTTCAATATTTATCTTGTTTTGATTTTAATTGGATTTGGTATCCAAATTGTTAACTGTCTATAGTTTTAAAGACAAACTCAATTTTTTATTATTTATTACCGTTCAAACGGTATACGAGGTGTTCTAGAAAATTGTAATCAAATTTGTTTTTAACAAGTACGTAATTAGTCTCTCCCTTAAATTTTCAATATTTATCTTTTTTTAATTTTATTAGAAATTTGAATATAAGTTGCTTACTGTCTATAGTTTTCAATGTCAATCTCAGTTTTCCAAGATTTATTACAGTCTGAACGGTATACGAGGTGTTCTAGGAAAGTTTAATCTTATATTATGCTTTTAACAAGCCGATAATCAGTCGCTCCCTTAAATTTTCAATATTTATCTTGTTTTAATTTTAATAGGATTTGGAATCCAACAAGATAACTGTCTACAGTTTTCAATGGCAAAGTCAATTTTTTATTATTCATTACAGTTCAAACATTATACGAGGTGTCCTAGAAAATTTTGATCAAATTTGCTGTTAACAGGTACGTAAGGAGACCCTCCCTTAAATTTTCAATATTTATCTGGTTTTGATTTTATTAGAAATTTGAATATAGGTTGTTTACTGTCTATAGTTTTCAATGTCAATCTCAGTTTTTCAAGATTTATTAGAGTCTGAACGGTATACGAGGTGTTCTAGGAAAGTTTAATCTTGTATGCTTTTAACAAGAAGATAATCAGTCTCTCCCTTAAATTTTCAATATTCATCTTGTTTTGATTTTAATAGGATTTGGAATCCGAATTTTTAACTGTTTATAGTTTTTAATAACAAACTCAATTTTTTATTATTCATTACAGTTCAAACGGTATACGAGGTGTCCTTGAAAATTTTGACCAAATTTGCTGTTAACAAGTACGTAAGAAGTCTCTCCCTTAAATTTTCAATATTTATCTTGTTTTGATTCTATTAGAAATTTAAATATAAGTTGTTTACTGTCTATAGTTTTCAATGTCAATCTCAGTTTTTTGAGATTTATTGCAGTCTGAACGGTATACGAGGTGTTCTAGGAAAGTTTAATCTTGTATGCATTTAACAAGAAGATAATCAGTCTCTCCCTTAAATTTTCAATATTCATCTTGTTTTGATTTTAATAGAATTTGGAATCCAAATTGATAACTGTCTATAGTTTTTAATGGCAAACTCAATTTTTTATTATTCATTACAGTTCAAACGGTATACGAGGTGTCCTAGAAAATTTTGATCAAATTTGCTGTTAACAGGTACGTAAGGAGACCCTCCCTTAAATTTTCAATATTTATCTGGTTTTGATTTTATTAGAAATTTGAATATAGGTTAGTTACTGTCTATAGTTTTCAATGTCAATCTCAGTTTTTTGCGATTTATTACAGTTTGAACGGTATACGAGGTGTTCTAGGAAAGTTAAATCTTGTATGCTTTTAACAAGAAGATAATCAGTCTCTCCCTTAAATTTTCAATATTCATCTTGTTTTGATTTTAATAGGATTTGGAATCCAAATTGTTAACTGTCTATAATTTTTAATGGCTAATTCAGTTTTTTATTGTTCATTACAGTTCAAACGATATACGAGGTGTCCTAGAAAATTTTGATCAAATTTGCTGTTAAAAAGTACGTAAAGTCTCTTCCTTAAATTTTCAATATTTATCTTGTTTTGATTCTAATCGAAATTTGAATATAAGTTGTTTACTGTCTATAGTTTTCAATGTCAATCTCGGTTTTTTGCGATTTATTACAGTCTAAACGGTATAGGATGTGTTCTAGGAAAGTTTAATTTTGTATGTTTTTAACAAGAAGATAATCAGTCTCTCCCTTAAATTTTCATTATTCATCTTGTTTTGATTTTAATAGGATTTGGAATCCAAGTTGTTAAGTGTCTATAGTTTTTAATGGCTAACTCAGTTTTTTTTTATTCATTACAGTTCAAACGGTATACGAGGTGTCCTAGAAAATTTTGATCAAATTTGCTTTTAACAAGTAGGTACATAAGGAGCCTCTCCCTTAAATTTTCAATATTTATTTTGTTTTGCTTTTATTAGAAATTTGAATATAAGTTATTTACTGTCTATAGTTTTCAATGTTAATCTCAGTTTTTTGAGATTTATAACAGTCTGAACGGTATACGAGGTGTTCTAGGAAAGTTTAATCTTGTATGCTTTTAACAAGAAGATAAACAGTCTCTCCCTTAAATTTTCAATATTCATCTTGTTTTGATTTTAATAGGATTTGGTATCCAAATTGTTAACTGTCTATAGTTTTAAAGACAAACTCAATTTTTTTATTATTCATTACAGTTCAAACGGTATACGAGGTGTTCTAGAAAATTGTAATCAAATTTGCTTTTAACAAGTACGTAATTAGTCTCTCCCTTAAATTTTCAATATTTATCTTTTTTTAATTTTATTAGAAATTTGAATATAAGTTGTTTACTGTCTATAGTTTTCAATGATAATTTCAGTTTTTTGAGATTTATTACATTCTGAACGGTATACGAGGTGTTCTAGGAAAGATTAATCTTGTATGCTTTTAACAAGGAGATAATCAGTCTCTCCCTTAAATTTTCATTATTCATCTTGTTTTGATTTTAATAGGATTTGGAATCCAAATTGATAACTGTCTATAGTTTTCAATGGAAAACGCAATTTTTTATTATTTATTACATTTTAAACGATATACGAGGTGTTCTCGATAATTGTAATCAAATTTGCTTTTAACAAGTACATAATTAGTCTCTCCCTTAAACTTTCAATATTTGTCTTGTTTTGATTCTATTAGGATTTTGAATATAAGTTGTTTACTTTCTATAGTTTTCAATATCAATCTTAGTTTTTTAAGATTTATTACAGACTGAACGGTATACGAGGTGTTCTAGGAAAGTTTAATTTTGTAAGATAATCAGTCTCTTTGACCAACTTAGTTTTCTGAGAGTGTGAACGGTATACGATAATTTTTTTTGTTATGAAAAATTAGTTTATAAGGATTTGAACAAGTACATCATAAAGAGTGGCGCACTCTATCGGCAAAATATCGCTCCCCGAAATTGAGCCCATTCGTACAACATTATCTATACTATATGCAGTTACCTTTCAGATATCGATGTTTTCTATAATACAAAATATTGTAGTATATATTTAACAACTATTTTTTTTAATAAAACTTGTATATTTTTCTGGTAAAACACCATATGTTGCTTAATGATATACATACCCTCTATTAAGTATACCTACTTCCGGTGTGTCATTTGATAATCTAGATTTTATTTTAGGTTTCAATTCAATTAAGTAAACTTTTAACAATTAGTAACCGAATAGTTTAATGTAACGGAATTTTGTATAGGTCATGGAATATAATTTACATGTTAATTTTACTACAAAAGCGATTTAAATCTGTCTATCTAAAATAGTGATTAATGTTTAACTAAAGCTCCTTTTGTGAAGAAAAACCTTACCAAAAGCCATTTGATCATCAATAATATATTTATTAAAATCTAACAAGTAAACGTACAAACGTACTTGTTCTAAGAAAATCTAGATTATTTATAAAAACAACATAATGCATATAATTAATGATATTCTATTAATGAAGGGCAAACAAATTGACCTCTTAATTTTAGCAATTGTAAATTTAATTGACCTTCTCTCTGTATCCATCACAAATAAATTTTTGTTGTTACCTGAACTTTGAACTAGTTTAACACACTCTAATTTAAGAAAATCAATTTATTCCAATGTATATTGTTCCAGGAAACCTTCGGTAAAATCCTAATTTAAATGTTTTGATAATAAACTGATAAAAAAAGATCCTCTTATTACCAAGCAAATAAATAAATCGTATTTATAAAAAGAATTAAAAAACAATAATAAATCTATTGCCAATCGAGTTTACTAACAAAAAATCTATTTTAAGAACAACCTGGTTACATACATTATACCATTAATACCTGGAGCGTACGATATCGTGTTTGATGATGGCATCACCGCGATGCTAACAGTCGATTTATATGTACTTTGGTAATATACCTGAGCTTAGGACAATAATTTTATTGATTCTGTGCCAAAGAACCTGGTGGACAGTACTTGTCATGTTATTTCAGTTTAACGACCCCAAAAACCTTTGAATACGGAGTTTCAATTAAAATTTCCATAAAACTTAGGTCTCCTTCGAACTCAAGTTACATCAGATACCATCTACCTTATGTTATTCGTATTCAGCAGCCCTAAAACCACCGAGTACCGAGTTTTATATAAGTTTCCATAAAACTCCACGAGATGATCTCAACTCTGGACACCAGGTATCTCAAAGACCATAAACTTCATATTTAGCGACCCCAAAATGATAGAGTTTTGATTTTGTATCAATATATTCATCATGATATTCGTATTCAAAGTTCCCAAACAAGTAGTTTCGACTGATTTTGTATCAAATTTTTAAAAACTTCTACGATATGAGCTCCTCTGCTTACACCAGGTACATCAGAGGCCATGGACGTCATGATATTTGCGTTTAGCGACTCCAAAACCCTCGAGTAAAGAGTAGTCCAATGAAAAAGTATCAAATCTTCAAAAATTCTAGGGAGCGTAAGACAAGACAAGACAATAGATAGATAGGTGGATAAGAGAACGTTCAAAGAAGTGTTGGATTTAAGGACCTTGTTGGCTTGTTGTAGGACTTATCTCCTTTTGATTCCAAAGTTCCTCGAACGTGCCTAAACCTTTATTCCTTTTTTTGGTGGAAGTGTAACCAACGTGGTGCAATGTGAGGTTGGCAGATTGACGCTGTGGCGTGTCTCCTCCGTCGTGAGGCCTCCCATTTGACGAGGACGAAGGGAACCACAGAAACCTTCGCCAAGGGCTCATATTTTTTTATCCAGTACTCCATCATGTTGGCACCATGCAGCATCTACCTGTAAGAGAGTGGGGATTCGTCGGGAAGGGCTACTAGGTCTTCAGAAAGGTACCTGTCTTCCGTTTGGAGGATTTTGGATTGGGAAAGGTGATCTTGTTTTCGGGATTCTGGATCTTTTTTGGAATCCTACATTCCAGTGGGTATGGAAGAAGCATAAACCAGAAAGTTACATTTATGTTTTCGACCTTCAGGAATCCAAATCTTGTTTTTGTAAATATGGAAGTATCGGCTATAGAGCATTTCGGTATGTATCTTTGTCGCTTATCAGCTGCGTTGCCAATCTAAAATTTCTAAAATTGGTAGATTGATATAAAAAAAATAAGTAGAAATCACTAGAGTTAAAAAAGTTACTTGAAAGTGTCTAAACCTTCATTCATTTTTTTGGTGTCAGTGTAGGTGTGTGTGGACGCGTAACCAACGTGGTGAAATGTGGGGTTGGGAGATTGAAGCTGTGGCATGTCTTCTCCGTCGTGAGGCCACCCATTAGGCGAGGACAAAGGGAACCACAGAAACCTTTGCCAAGAGCTCATTTTTTTTGTATCCTGTCCCCCATCATGTTGGCATCATCCAGTATCTACCTGTAAAAGAGTGGGGGATGGCGTCCAAGTCTTCAAAAAGCTCCCTGTCTACCGTTTGGAGGAGTTTTAGGTTGGGAAGAGGGATCTTGCTTTTCGGGACTCCGGATTTTTTTTGGAGTCCTCCATTCCCGTGTTTATGGAAGGAGCAGCATTGGACTCAATGAGATTAAAAAGCCGACGATGGTAAACTGATATTGGAAGGACTATATATCTATTGATAATCGAGTTTTTCTTGAAATATTTTGCATACAAGCAGGTAATCATTAAAATTGGATAAATTTTCATTAATAATAAACAATTTCCCTAGTAATTTTTTTATTGATGGGGTGCACCGCGACGACGGCACCGCTAAGCACATGTTCTATCGTCACGGCCGGCGAAACACGCCAAACTCCAGCTTTACCATTCATTTTTTCCTCTGCCTGCTTCCCATCAACAATGTTTGTTTGTATCGTGCTGAAATTAATGCATATTCTGATATAGAAATAAATTCTAATCAAAAAATTAAAATGATTCTACAACCGAGTAACGTGGAATTGACCAAAGTGCATTATTACGAGAAAAATATCGCCGGTCAAAAAATTCCAACGATTTCGCAAGAAGTGGATGAAAAAGAAAAAAGTAATTATGAGAGGAATGTGATTATTAAAAAAAATATTTTCGGGCATAAGTGGGTGTTAAAAGTTAATGATAATAATGATGATAATGTTGGTAAAAAAAAATCGCGAATTAAAGTTGTGCTGTATTTGATGGTGTTTTTATCGATAACTATCGCGGTTGGATTTGGAATTTTTTTTTCTTTAAGTAAGTATTATTTTTGTTAAATTAGTTTCTAGTTTTGAAAAATGTTAAAAATTTGGCAATATCTTAAATAAATTTCAAGATATAATTTTTTTATTAAAAGTTTAACATTTTCTTAACGTATCGTTATCCTATTTTTTTATTAAATTTTTAAGTTCATTTCCAGTTGTTAGATTTTTGTAATATTTTATTTAGTTAAAGGAAAAAGGTGTTAATTTTTAGAACTGTTCATTTTTTTTTAATATTTTAACAAATTTTAAAGATATGATGTTTTTTCTAATTGTTTGACACTTCTTCAGAAAATTTTAGTCCCCTTTGATTATTATTTTTTTTATAAACTTCTAGTTATTAGATTTTTATAATATTTTACATAATAATAGAAAAAATTAGTTAGCTTTTTAATCTGTTCAAAATTTTTTAATATCTTTACAAATTTTGATAATATTTTTTTTTCTAATTAATAGTTTGACACTTCTTCAGAACTTATGTTTCCATTTGTTGTTAATTATTTTTTTTATAAACTTCTAGTCATTAGAATTTTATAATATTTTGTATGGTATTTAAAAAAAGTTTATAAATTCTAAAACTATTAATAATTTGTTAATATCTCAACAATTATTGAAGATATGATTTTTTTTCTGTTTAAAATTGTGACACTTTTTCCGAACATTTTGCTTCCATTTGTTCTCTGTTATTATTATTTGTTTTTATAAACTTCTGCTTATTAGATTTTTATAATATTTTGTGTGGTAATAAAAAAAGTATATAATTTCTAAAACAGTTAAATTTTTTTTAATATCTCAACAATTATTGAAGATATGATTTTTTTCCTGTTTAAAATTGTGACACTTTTTCCGAACCCTTTGCTTCCATTTGTTCTTTATTATTATTATTTTTTTTTATAAACTTCTGCTTATTAGATTTTTATAATATTTTGTATGGTATTAAAAAAAAGCTTATAAATTCTAAAACTATTAATAATTTGTTAATATCTCAACAATTATTCAAGATATGATTTTTTTCCTGTTTAAAATTGTGACACTTTTTCCGAACCTTTTGCTTCCATTTGTTCTTTATTATTATTATTTTTTTTATAAACTTCTGCTAATTAGATTTTTATAATATTTTGTATGGTATTAAAAAAAAGTTTATAAATTCTAAAACTATTAATAATTTGTTAATATCTCAACAATTATTCAAGATATGATTTTTTTCCTGTTTAAAATTGTGACACTTTTTCCGAACCTTTTGCTTCCATTTGTTCTTTATTATTATTATTTTTTTTATAAACTTCTGCTAATTAGATTTTTATAATATTTTACACAGTAATAGATAATGGTATTGTTTTTTTAAAAGTATTCAAATTTTTAAAATACCTTAAAAACTTACGCAAATATGATTTTTGTCATATGTTATTCTAAATATACTTCTATTTATTCATATTTTTTTCTGTTTAAAATTTTGACACTTTTTCCGAACATTTTGCTTCCATTTGTTCTTTATTATTATTATTTTTTTTTTATAAACTTCTGCTAATTAGATTTTTATAATATTTTACACAGTAATAGATAATGGTATTGTTTTTTTAAAAGTATTCAAATTTTTAAAATACCTTAAAAACTTACGCAAATATGATTTTTGTCATATGTTATTCTAAATATACTTCTATTTATTCTTTTTTTTTTTTAATTATTCCTAATAATTGAATTTTTATGACATTTTTTTAATATTTTATACAATAATAGAAAAAAGATTCTTATTCCAAAAATTAAGATTGAAGCTTTAAAGTGTCTCCTCTGGTGTGGGGCAAGAACGAAGTAATCATTTTTTGTATCCTGTTGTTGTCCAGGAGGTTTCGTCTAGAAAGTCTTAAAGTTCTGCAGGAAGTTTCCTATCTATGGTTTGGAGAAGTCTAAGGGAGGAAAGGGAATCTTGATTTTCCTTATTTATGATATTCTTTGGAGTCCTCCATTCCAGTGAGTATGGAGGGTCCTCTGATATTTGTACCCTGTAGAGTCCTAGCTTTGTCTTTGGTAGACATGGAGGCTTGAATATAGGAGGTGTGGTTTGTAAGTTTTCCGGATAATGGCTCTATGGCAAGAAGCGATTCAAGTAGTCTTTGAGGAAGAGCAGATTACTGCAGAAAGGTCCATGTCTATGGTTTGGAAGAGTCTCAGGGAGGGAAGGAAATCTTGATTTTCCTTATTCATGTTATTCTTTGGAGTCCACCATTCCAGTGAGTATGGAGGGTCCTCTGATATTTGTACCCTGTAGAGTCCTAGCTTCGTCTTTGGTAGACATGGAGGCTTGGGTATAGGTGGTGTAGATTTTTAGCTTTCGGGAAAATGGCTAACTCTGTGGCAAGAAGCGAATCAAGTAGTCTCTGAGGAAGAGCAGAGTTCTGCAGAAAGTTCCATGTCTATGGTTTGGAGAAGTCTTAGAGAGGAAAGGGAATCTTGATTTTCGGTATTCATGATATTCTTTGGAGTCCTCCATTCCAGTGAGTATGGAGGGTCCTCTGATATTTGTACCCTGTAGAGTCCTAGCTTTGTCTTTGGTAGACATGGAGGCTTGAGTTTTTAAGTTTTCCAGATAATGGCTCTATGGCAAGAAGCGATTCAAGTAGTCTTTGAGGAAGAGCAGATTACTGCAGAAAGTTCCATGTCTATGGTTTGGAAGAGTCTTAGGGAGGGAAGGAAATCTTGATTTTCCTTATTCATGATATTCTTTGGAGTCCTCCATTCCAGTGAGTATGGAGGATCCTCTGATATTTTTACCCTGTAGAGACGTAGTGACCTATGTCTGTGGTAGACATGGAGGCTTGGGTATAGGTGTAGATTTTTAGCTTTCCAGAAAATGGCCAACTCTATGGCAAGAAGCGAATCAAGTAGTCTCTGAGGAAGAGCAGAGTTCTGCAGAAAGGTCCTTGTCTATGGTTTGGAGAAGTCTTAAGGAGGGAAGAAAATCTTGATTTTTGATATTCATGATATTCTTTAGAGTCCTCCATTCCATTGAGTATGGGGTTCTCTGATATTTGTACCCTATAGAGTCCTAGCTTTGTCTTCGGTAAACAGGGAGGCTTGGGTATAGGTGGTGTAGATTTTTAACTTTCCGGAAAATGGCTAACTCTGTGGCAAGAAGCGAATGGTGGAGTCTCTGAGAAAGAGCAGAGTATGGAGTAATCGACAAGAGGTCGAATAAAAGTTTTGTAGGTATGGAGTAGAGTTTTGGAGTGGCATTTTCCGAGTCTACCACCCTGGGCACCTAGGAGGGACGCTCGCCTTTCATTTTATTGATGGTAAGTTTGACATTGATGTCTTACCTGAGCGTACAAGTGAATCAGAGACCCAACTAGGTCACCTGTTCTTGAGGAACGAGCTCTTCCCTCCATAGTAAGAGGCTGATATGGTCAAAAGTAAGATTTTCTCGTCGACTGAGGTTCGGATCTGTGAAGATGATGGTTTGGGTTTTTGGTGAGGTTCTAGGCTACTTTCCATCTGCTGCGTTAGTTGGAAAACTGGTCCAGCAGTCTTAGCGCAGATAGTTTAAAGTTATAGTAGATAGTGTAAAGAATAGGGGCTAAGATTGACCCTTGTGGAACTCTTGAGAGGGGGTGAAGAGTTCTAAAATTGCATTTTCAACTTTTAAACGATTTTTCTCTGATTTAGGGCAGAGAAGATAAAAGTTTGAAGCTGTAGAATCGGGTTTTGGGTATGAATCCACATTGAAAAGGGAGAGATTATAGAGTTAGTATCGAGAAAGTCCCTGATTCTATCTAGGAACAGGAGTTCAAAAAGTTTGCCAATGAAATTTAGCAGATAGGTCTGTAATTTTGAGTGTTTGTGGGATTTTTTCCAGGTTTAAGGATTAGGATAATGTTTGTGGTTATCATGATGGTATGTATGCTTTGTTGAGACAAAAGTTAAAGAGAGGGGATAATCGAAGAGAGGAGTTGTTTTAAAGTTCTTCTGGAGATTGAGTCGGGGTTGAAAAATGGATGTTAAAACATAATAAATATGAAAACAGTATCTTATGTAATGTATAGTATGAGGCCGAGCGCTCATAGATGTCAACTTTTATGCGTCAGATAATAACAGTTCGATAAAAAACAAAAACTTATTTGTCTATAGAAAAACATAAATATTTTTAAGTGATTATGAAACATGAGACAATTTTCGATATAGTTTGTAGCTATTATAAGGTATAAATTAAAGTATGTTAAATCATCCGGGGAAGGACACAACAGATAAAAAACTGACGTTTTAATTTCGATTTTCAAATAATCTCTGTCGACTTAACACAAGACATCCGTGGTCGAATGGTTAAAGGCGCTATCAGTTATACATAGAGATCGCAGTTTCAAATATTGCTGAATGTGAGATTTTTTTGGATTTTTTCTTGTTTGTGTAATTTCTAAATTTAAACAACTTCTATTCTTGTTAGTAATTTTAAAATTTTCAAAAATCAAACAGATGATATAAATAATTGCTGATGTAGAAAATTGCAACGTGACTTAATTAAAATTGTATTAACAGATAAAATTGTTAAAACGCTGATTGAAAATTCTTCAACTCATATTTAGATAACGATTTGATTAAAAAATGTTTATCATTTCAATAAAATATCATTTAATAAATACTTGATATATATTTATAATATTTGTAAACAGTAAAATTAAAATAAATTTCAATAATTTATAATATTAACACAAATTTATAAATTTAAATTTTTAGATAACACGATTTTTCGAAAAAAAGAAAAATATGTAAATGATTTTGTTTATATCGGAGATACATCGATACGAAGTAGACCACATCCTGAATCACCAAATTCAACAGATATTCCTCCTGAAGAAGTCACTAATTATACTACTACGGATAATGATATTGATGAAAAGGTAAGAATTTTTTTTTAATTTTAAACCTCACGTTGGGCGCCATAAAAAATTCTTAAAGATTTAAACTAGGTGATCAGACTCCCGAGGGGGATTTCCCTGACATCGGCAGGTGTGAGCCAATACTCGCTCAACAGATCTTCTGATTATACAAAAAGCAAAGTAGTGATACAGTATATACTCTAATGTTTCCTCTTCTTGTTCGCAACATATGCATAGGGATTTCCCTGACATTGGCTGGTTTGAGCCAATACTCGCTCAACAGATAATCTGATTTTACAAAAAGCAAAGCTGTCATATAGTATATACTCTACTGTTTCCTCTTCTTGTTCTCAACCTCTCCATAGAGACTCCCGAGGGGGATTTCCCTGACATCGGCTGGTGTGAGCCAATACTCGCTCAACAGATCTTCTGATTTTAGAAAAAGCAAAGCAGTCAAACAGTATATACTCTACTGTTTCATCTTCTTGTTCGCAACCTCTGCATAGAGACCACAGAGGGGGATTTCCCTGACATCGGCTGGTGTGTGCCAATACTCGCTCAACAGATCTTCTGATTTTACAAAAAGCAAACCAGTCATACAGTATATACTCTACTGTTTCCTCTTCTTGTTCGCAACCTATGCATAGAGATTCCCGAGGGGGATTTCCCTGACATCGGCTGGTGTGAGCCAATACTCGCTCTACAGATCTTCTGATTTTACAAAAAGAAAAGCAGTCATATAGTATATACTCTACTGTTTCGTCTTCTTGGTCGCAACCTCTGCATAGAGACTCCAGATAGGGATTTCCCTGACATCGGATGGTGTGAGCCAATACTCATTCAACAGATCTTCTGATTTTAGAAAAAGCAAAGCAGTCATACAGTATATACTCTACTGTTTCATCTTCTTGTTCGCAACCTCTGCATAGAGACCCCAGAGGGGGATTTCCTTGACATCGGCTGGTGTGAGCCAATACTCGCTCAACAGATCTTCTGATTTTACAAAAAGCAAACCAGTCATACAGTATATACTCTACTGTTTCCTCTTCTTGTTCGCAACCTATGCATAGAGATTCCCGAGGGGGATTTCCCTGACATCGGCTGGTGTGAGCCAATACTCGCTCTACAGATCTTCTGATTTTACAAAAAGCAAAGCAGTCATACAGTATATACTCTACTGTTTCCTCTTCTTGTTCGCAACATATGCATAGAGTCTCCCGAGAGGAATTTCCTTGACATCGGCTGGTGTCAGCCAATACTCTCTCAAACGATCTTCTGATTTTATGAAACGCAAAGCAGTCATACAGTATAAACTCTACTGTTTCCTCTTCTTGTTCGCAACCTATGCATAAAGATTCCCGAAGGGGATTTCCCTGACATCGGATGGTGTAAGCCAATACTCGCTCAACAGATCTTCTGATTTTACAAAAATCAAAGCAGTCATACAGTATATACTCTACTGTTCCCTCTTCTTGTTCGCAACCTCTGCATAGAGAATCCCAAAGGAGATTTCCCTGAGATCGGCTGGTGCGAACCAATACTCGCTCAACAGATCTTCTGATTTTACAAAAAGCAAACCAGTCATACAGTATATACTCTACTGTTTCCTCTTCTTGTCCGCAACCTATGCATAAAGATTCCCGAGGGGGATTTCCCTGACATCGGATGGTGTAAGCCAATACTCGCTCAACAGATCTTCTGATTTTACAAAAAACAAAGCAGTCATACAGTATATATATACTCTACTGTTTTCTCTTCTTGTTCGCAACATATGCATAGAGTTTCCCGAGAGGGATTTCCTTGACATCGGCTGGTGTCAGCCAATACTCTCTCAAACGATCTTCTGATTTTATGAAACGCAAAGCAGTCATACAGTATAAACTCTACTGTTTCCTCTTCTTGTTCGCAATCTATGCATAAAGATTCCCGAAGGAGATTTCCCTGAAATCGGATGGTGTGAGCCAATACTCGCTCAAAAGATCTTCTGATTTTACAAAAATCAAAGCATTCATACAGTATATACTCTACTGTTCCCTCTTCTTGTTCGCAACCTCTGCATAGAGAATCCCAAAGGAGATTTCCCTGAGATCGGCTGGTGCGAACCAATACTCGCTCAACAGATCTTCTGATTTTACAAAAAGCAAACCAGTCATACAGTATATACTCTACTGTTTCCTCTTCTTGTTCGCAACCTATGCATAGAGATTCCCGAGGGGGATTTCCCTGACATCGGCTGGTGTGAGCCAATACTCGCTCTACAGATCTTCTGATTTTACAAAAAGCAAAGCAGTCATACAGTATATACTCTACTGTTTCCTCTTCTTGTTCGCAACATATGCATAGAGTCTCCCGAGAGGGATTTCCTTGACATCGGCTGGTGTCAGCCAATACTCTCTCAAACGATCTTCTGATTTTATGAAACGCAAAGCAGTCATACAGTATAAACTCTACTGTTTCCTCTTCTTGTTCGCAACCTATGCATAAAGATTCCCGAAGGGGATTTCCCTGACATCGGATGGTGTGAGCCAATACTCGCTCAACAGATCTTCTGATTTTACAAAAATCAAAGCAGTCATACAGTATATACTCTACTGTTCCCTCTTCTTGTTCGCAACCTCTGCATAGAGAATCCCAAAGGAGATTTCCCTGAGATCGGCTGGTGCGAACCAATACTCGCTCAACAGATCTTCTGATTTTACAAAAAGCAAACCAGTCATACAGTATATACTCTACTATTTCCTCTTCTTGTTCGCAACCTATGCATAAAGATTCCCGAGGGGGATTTCCCTGACATCGGCTGGTGTGAGCCAATACTCGCTCTACAGATCTTCTGATTTTACAAAAAGCAAAGCAGTCATACAGTATATACTCTACTGTTTCCTCTTCTTGTTCGCAACCTCTGCATAGAGACTCCAGAGGGGGATTTCCCTGACATCGGCTGGTGTCAGCCAATACTCGCTTAACAAATCTTCTAATTTTACAAAAAGCAAAGCAGTCATACAGTATATACTATACTGTTTCCTCTTCTTGTTGTGAACCTCTGCATAGAGACTACAGAGGGGGATTTCCTTGACATCGGATGGTGGGAGCCAATATTTGCTCAACAGATCTTCTGATTTTACAAAAAGCAAAGCAGTCATGCAGTATATATCTACTCTTCTTGTTCGCAACCTCTGCATAGAGACTCCCAAAGGAGATTTCCCTGACATCGGCTGGTATGAGCCATTACTCGCTCATTAGATCTTCTGATTTTACAAAAAGCAAAGTAGTCATACAGTATATACTCTACTGTTTCCTCTTCTTTTTCGCAACCTCTGCATAGAGAATTCAGAGGGGGATTTCCCTGACATCGGCTGGTGTCAGCCAATATTCGCTCAACAAATCTTCTGATTTAACAAAAAGCAAAGCAGTCATACAGTATATACTCTACTGTTTTCTCTTCTTGTTCGCAACCTCTGCATAGAGACTCCAGAGGGGGATTTCCCGGACTTTGGCTGGTGTGAGCCAATACTCGAACAACAGATCTTCTGATTTTACAAAAATCAAAGCAGCCATACAATATATACTCTACTGTTTCCTCTTCTTGTTCGCAACCTCTGCATAGAAACTCCCGAGGGGGATTTTCCAGTCATCGGCTGGTGTGAACCAATACTCGCTCAAAAGATCTTATGATTTTACAAAAAGCAAAGCAGTCATACTGTATATACTCTACTGTTCCCTCTTCTTGTTCGCAACCTCTGCATAGAGAATCCCAAAGGAGATTTCCCTGACATCGGCTGGTGCGAACCAATACTCGCTCAACAGATCTTCTGATTTTACAAAAAGCAAAGCAGTCATATACAGTATATACTCTACTGTTTCCTCTTCTTGTTCGCAACCTCTGCATAGAGACACCCGAGGGGGATTTCCCTGTCATCGGCTGGTGTGAACCAATACTCGCTCAAAAGATCTTCTGATTTTACAAAAAGCAAAGTAGTCATACAGTATATGCTCTACTGTTTCCTCTTTTTGTTCGCAACCTCTGCATAGAGTCACCCGAGGCGGATTTCCCTGACATCGGCTGGTGTCAACCAATACTCTCTCAAACGATCTTCTGATTTTACAAAAAGCAAAGCAGTCATACAGTATATACTCTACTGTTTCCTCTTCTTGTTCTTAACCTCTGCATAGGGGGGATTCTGCTAATTTTATCCTAAAGAGATGTTGTTGCAATTGGCAGTGACCTGTTAGAATTAACACCTCTCTACATTTTTTAAAATATCTCAAAAACCGTACAACCTAGAAACCTTATTTTGGTATCATTTTAAAGACAATTAAATTTTCTATAAAAAAGTATTCTTCTATATTTTTGAAAAAACTTATCAGTAATCAATTAAAAATTTCAGAATCTGGCTGTAACAGAACGAAAACCGTACTGTACCGATTGTGAATCAATCGATACAATTTGTATGCAATTAAATGAAACTTCACGACCAGAGTGTGTTCCAGTTTTAGATCTTCTAGATCCAACTGGTTGTGGTGGTTTATGTTCGATTAATACCGAATATTGTCAAGTTTTAAGTCAAACTTATCAAGTTTATCAATGCTTACCACGAAAAAGTATATTAATATGCGATGAAGGACAATTTAGTTGTGAAAATATGTGTATTGATGAAATTAGAAGATGTGATGGAACTATAGACTGTTCTAATCAATTAGATGAGCAAAATTGTTGTAAGTATTAGGAACTGTTCCTTTTTTTTACTAAACAGTTGATACAACTAATACAGTTGAGACTTTAGGTTGGTAACTGTTTTTCTTTGATTTTTAGTGTGTGATTTAACTACACATTTCCACTGTGGTAATAACACTTCTTGCTTAGATTTGGTATTAAAATGCAACCAAATTGGTGATTGTTGGGATAATAGTGATGAAGAGAACTGTCTTTATACTAACGAATGTTCATTTGAAGGACAATTTCGTTGTACGGATGGACAATGTATCGATCAGAATGATTTTTGTAATGGTATATTTGATTGTAGGGATAAATCTGATGAACCATATGGTTGTATCGATTACTAGTTAATAATTCTTAACGTAAACAGTATTGATTAGATTAATTAATTCAATTAACAATTAACTGTGTTTGACAATAGTATTGATTAGATTAATTAATTCAGTTAACAATTCACTGTGTTTGACAATCAGATAAATAAAGTTAACTATTAGATATTAACGAATATTTTTGTATATTTTTAGATAATAAATATTTTACTAAGATTTATATTTAATTATTTATAAACTCATGTTTTTAATCAAGAACCTACACTTTAGTTATTTTTTTCTATTATATTGCTTGGAATCCACGACCCGATCTCCTCCAAAACTCTAAGGGTACGTTCAGACTTTTTTTAAACTTTTCGCTTAATATTTGTCGTTGTTAACGTAAACAGTATTGATTAGATTAATTAATTCAATTAACTGTGTTTGACAATCAAATAAATAAAGTTAACTATTAGATATTAACGAACATTTTTATATATTTTTAGATAATAAATATTGTACTAAGATTTATATTTAATTATTCATAAATTCATGTTTCTAATCAAGAATCCTACACTTTAGTTATTTTCTTTCTATTAAATTGCTCGAAATCCACGACTCGCTCTCCTCCAAAACTCTGATACTTTTTTTTTATTTAAAAATTCATGTTTCTGATCAAGAACCCTATACCTTAGTTATTTTTCCTATTATATTGCTCGAAATCCACGACTCGATCTCCTCCAAAACTCTGAGGGTACGTTCAGACTTTTTTTAAACTTTCCGCTTAATATTTGTCGTTGTTAACGTAAACAGTATTGATTAGAATAATTAATTCAATTAACAATTAACTGTGTTTGACAATCAAATAAATAAAGTTAACTATTAGATATTAACGAATATTTTTGTATATTTTTGGATAATAAATATTTTACTAAGATTTATATTTAATTATTTATAATTTCATGTTTCTAATTAAGAATTCTACACTTCAGTTATTTTCTTCCTATTATATTGCTCGGAATCCACGACTCGATCTTCTTCAAAACTCAGAGGGTACGTTCAGACTTTTTTAAACTTTTCGCTTAATATTTGTCGTTGTTAACGTAAACAGTATTGATTAGATTAATTAATTCGATTAGGAATTAAGTGTGTTTGACAATCAAACAAATAAAGTTAACTAATAGATATTAACTAATAAGTATTTTACTAATATTTAAATTATTTATAAATTCATGTTTCTAATCAAGAATCCTACACTTTAGTTATTTTTTCCTATTATATTGCTCGGAATCCACGACTCGATCTCCTTTAAAACCCTGAGGGTACGTTCAGACTTTTTTTTATTTTTCGCTCAATCTTTGTTAACGTAAACAATATTGATTAGATTAATTGATTCAATTAACAATTAACTGTGTTTGACAATCAAACAAATAAAGTTAACTAACAGATATTAACTAATAAATATTTTACTAAGATTTATATTAAATCTATCTATATATATATATATATATAAAAATGAATGTTTGTCTGTATGTATGTATGTCTGTATGGCTGTATGTCTGTATGTACTCAATGAACTCAAAAACTACTGGACCGATTATTATGAAAATTGGTATGTATATGTATTTTTCCACGGAGAAGGTTTGTATGATATGCTCATTGATGCCACTCGCCACCAGGTGGCGCTGCAGAGTAGCAACTTCTGTCCCGTTCAACCGATTGTCATGAAAATTGGTATGTATATGTATTTTTCCACCGTGAAGGTTTGTATGATATAATCATTGATACCACTCCCCACCAGGTGGCGCTGCAGAGTAGCAACTTCTGTCCCGTTCATCCGATTGTCATGAAAATTGGTATGTATATGTATTTTTTCACGGAGGAGGTTTGTATGATATGCTCATTGATATCACTCACCACCAGGTGGCGCTGCAGAGTAGCAACTTCTGTCCCGTTTAACCGATTTTCATGAAAATTGGTATGTATATGTATTTTTTCACGGAGAAGGTTTGTATGATATGCTCATTGATGCCGCTCACCACTAAGTGGCGCTGCAGAATAGCAACTTTTGCCCCGTTTAACCGATTGTCATGAAAATCATTATGATAATGTATTTTTAATGAGTAGGATGAATATGATATTCGTATTAATGGAAGTTATCAACAGATGGCGCTTCCATGTATCAAATTCAATACTGATTAATAGATATCTATACGAATTTGTATAAATATAAGTTCGAAAAATATATTTTTGGTGCGATAAGTAAAACAAAACTATAAACTTTCTTTCCTTCTCTATCTCTTTTTCTCTTTTATTTTTCTTAAATTTATTTTAGTTACTGGCGTAGCAACGCGCGCCGGATACAGCTAGTTATTTATAAATTCTTGTTTCTAATTAAGAATCCTACACTTTAGTTACTCTGAGGGTACGTTCAGACTTTTTGTCCAATTTTTCGCTTAATATTTGTCCTTGTTATAAAATATACACAAAGAAAAATATTTCATCCATTTATTTCCATTCTAACAATTACTACCTATTATTTTAACAAGGCTAAAATATTAAATCAAAAAATAATTTACCTACAATAAATATATATAAATATATTAAAACTTCATTTAAAATCGTGTACCTGTAAAAAAATTATTATTTATAATAAAATTAAATTATATAATAATATATCCATTACCATTTCAGTTTTTTTCTAGCATTATCCAACGTGCTATCAGAATCATGTAAAATATATCTTCTGATACCCAATACATAATTTTTATAATAATTTAACCAATTAATTTGTTCACAATCCATTGGAAATAATTCTTTATCTTTACCATTCATTTTCATCCACAATTTTTTAATATTATAGTTTTCAAACACCCAAGAATTAGTACAAAAATATTTCAATGCATTATTAAGTTTAAAGATTTGTTGGTATGTTTTCACCACTCTAAAATAGAAATAAATTTTATTTAAAAATTAATCCTCTTCGTTGCTATGGTAACAGCTTTTTGATTGGTCACTTTGTTGCTATGTTAACAGCAGTTACTCCTTGTAGTATTTATTAAGTGTCTATCTAAAGCTCTTGTTTTCATGTAAGTTAATGGTAGCTGAATTGGATAAGTGTCTAATTGTGACAGTTCTGTTGGTTTATCGTGATGGGATCGATCACACGAGAGAGCAGTTTTTTTTCTGTTTTTTTTTTATAATAGTAATATGACCTATAAATCAGTAAAACAACTAAACTTATATACTTTACCTGGCTTTTCTTCCCATGATTTTTGTTAATATTTTCAAAAATATTGCAGGAATTCCATGTAAAATACCTGTTAGAAATAAGAATGTGTAATAGTTGTTTGTAATCAATAGAATTGGTTTCCATAAGGCGCGTATATATGGATATTGATTACTGAAATAATTGATAAGAAAAACATATTCCTTCCATGTTAAGGTATTGGTTTTAGAACTGACGAAATTATAAACTGTCATTTCTAATGATCTAAAACAATGTTTTTAATAAAAACAAATTTTTAAAAATTAACCTAATTTAAATTAAGTTTATTTGTGATGTAACCGAAATAACAACATTTGAATTAGATTTGGAATAATAAATGGATTCCAACAAACGATATTTTCTAATTGGATCAGTGTAGAACCAAAATAAGAGCATTTTATTGGTTGGGATTGATTTTAACTCGATTCCAGCAAACCTTATTTTCTAATTCTATATATGACGTGTGACAAGTGACCAGATTATAAGTTGGTAGATTTTGTCCTTTCATTCTTGGTTCGCAAAGTCCTAGGATGTCCCATTTGGTATTCTCTTGTTCTTGTTCCAGGTATGCTCTATCTGCTTCTTTACACATAGTTCTTTTGTTATATGTTGCTACTCTCAGTTGTCTAATTCTTCTTGCGTTGAGTTGAGAACCGAAATAGCAACATTTTATTGGTTGAAATCAATTTATAAATATAAAATAAGCACAATTTACAAAAAGAACTTTTTATAATAGAAAGTTTTTTACTGATTTATAGGTCATATTTTGTGTCATCTCAACAATGCACAGCATCCCTGATTTTGCAAAAATATTAAGTCATACAACGCTGTGATTGATCATAAAGAAGATTGTTTCCTTGTTAACAAAATCAAGGGTAGTTGTATCTAAAAACTTTCTAAAACAGTTTATTTTATTACCAGTTAAAATAATAATTACTGTTTTTACATGTAAGAACAAAAAAAAAAAAAGAAAAAAAAACTTCTCTGTCGCGTAATCGATCCCATTATGATAACATAACAGAACTGTCACAAGTGGACTGATCCGCTGCCTAACCAACTACGCTACGAACGATTTATTTAATAACTTTCAAAATAATATTATCTATACACAACTTAGATCATGTTTAATATCAATTCGGTATAAATTTCGAAATCTATGTATATGCCTAAACACACTTGAAACATGCATTGTCATCCAGTTCTTAGCTATCCTGAAAATTTCAGAGCTCTAGGTAGTCGGGAAATAGGTTTAAATTCGATTACAAATTCCACGGAATGACACAGAGACACAGAACACGGCAAAAATATAAAAAACTTTCTAAAAAGTTCTTAATTGATCTAAATCGATCCCAGATATTATTTGAGTTGAGTTATGGTGTCTTTGTAGAACCGAAATAACAACATTCTATTGGTTGTAATCGATAAGGACAGTTCTAAGTTGATTCCAGCCAATGGCATTCTCTAATGAATTCGGGTGATCAATGTAGAACCAAAAGAATAGCATGTTATTGGTTGAAATCGATTTGAAATTATAAAGACAGTTCTAAATCGATTCTAGCTAACGATATTTTCGAATTGAGCCAGGTGATCAATCTTGAACCCATATAACAGCATTTTATTGGTTGGAATTGCTTGTAAATAAACTCCAAGCAATGATATTGTACGAATTGGGTCAGGTGATCAATGTAGAACCATTTTATTGGTTAGAAATGATAATCGTAACAGTTTTAAATCTATTCTAGCCAATATGTTTGTTCTAATTAAGTCAGAACTGAAAAAATAACATTTAATTGATTGAAATAAATGTAAAAACAAAGTTTTTAAATTATTTGACATTATAAATAATCAATTCTAACCAATAACCTGTTAGGTAGTTTTAAGATCCTCATCCCTAATCAAATAATGTCATTGGTTAAAAATCGATTTAGAAATAAATTCTTTACTTAAATATTTCCTTATTGTACCTTTGTTTTTTAGTATAAATATCCCAAGCTACTGCAATAAGACCAGATATACATTTATCTGCTGGTACTAAATCAGCTAATGTATCACCATCTGTATAAAATATTCGTAACCAACCAGTACTAACTCCTACACATACTCTTTGAGGACCTTGTACACTACTATCGATCCAACCTTCGACAGGTTCTTTATAAGTAGGTATTACTAAAAAATAAAAATATATTAAAAAGCTTTAGTAGATCAAAAAAACTATAAATATGAAGAATAATGATGGGAAAACTAATAGAAGTAGAAAACGAACTAAGAGTTGTGCTCTGAATCAATATTTATTTGCGCATTATCCCGCTAATTGTGTTATGAATTCTATCTTTAAAAGTTCCATTTTGTGCTATATTTTGATAGGCTTCTACAAGCTGCAAGAAAATCTGAGCAACATTTTTGCTAGATCGGAACACAACAAAATAAAACAGGACATCGAAGAAGGGAGATAAAATCATAAAACAAGTGTTCTCCAGACTAGTACTATGGAGGGTACCCTCCATAACTAGTACAAAAACAGAGTAGAACTCGAATATAACACTGTCAAACAATTTTGTGTACCAAGACAACGAGCTGGCTGCTAAACTTGTCAGAAAAAGAGCAGAAACAAAATTCTATGGTCTAAAGGCAGCTCTAGGGGTACCAAAAAGTACGTTGCTGAATCAAATGAAAGCTTGGATCCATAGACAACAAAACCAACACTGGAAACTCATCTTTGGTCAAGCACACAGCAGAATGTGTATTGAACAGACTTGTACCAGAAGAGCTGTAACACTGCGTAAAACCAGCAAGAGTCAGCTTACAGGACATGCAGCATAGGGCTGTTTAATGGAGACCCAAGCTGTAGATGATGTGCCAAGGAAACTGAAACTGTCTTTCTTCTTAAAAACAAGATTAAGTTGGAAAATCAAAATAACTTTTAAAATCAAAAAAAGACATCCCAACAAAAAACGACAAAGACAACATTACATACCGATTGAAGGACGAAATATTCCTATGGGTAAATCACCCTTATTATCTCTGATAAAACATTCAGCAAGGGCTTTAGTGAAGGTATACGTATTAGGAAATTTTCCCATATACCTAAAATGAAAACAATTACGAAACTTGTACATTAATTATAAACATATACCTTGAAATTAATTCTTCATCGTTGTACTTTTCTAATTCATTTTCAACTTGTTCATATGTTACCCATAAATCATAAACTTTCTCTTGAATTTCTGGTAAGTAACAGTTCGAATAAGCTGTTGATACATGAACTATCGACTAAAAAATGGTTTATTTTTAATTTCTACTATTTACTGACTAATTTCGTTTTTAAATAAATCTAGAGTATCAAAAGCTCCAGCAAGATCAATAATACCAAAATTTTGCACTTCGTGCGCAAATATTCCTTAGCCATGACATTTGCTTTCTTCCAATTCATCTGCATATCTCGATTTTACCTTTTATTATCAGCTAGAGGATTTTATAACGGACTCTTCTTTTAGTGCCATATCAGATCCCCCTATAGGGGAGTTGTTCACGGTTGATACTTCTACTGCACTTCGTATACCTTTCCAGGTGCAAATGTTCCTTAGCAAAGACATCTTCATTCCTTCAAATTCCTCTATAAACCTCGTATTTACCTTCCGATCAGCTGGAAGATTTTGTATCGGTTCCTTTTTTTATTGCCATATCAGGTCCCCCTATTTGCGAGTTGTTCATTGTTTTCAGCTAGTTGTTCAGCACTTTCTCTAGGTCTATAAACGCAGAGTGTGTATATCATGCTGTATTTCATTACATCTCTCCATCCTTCTTCTCAGAGCAAAAACAGTATTAGTCGTTCCTCTCCTAGGCATTCATCAAAATTGCTATTCACTTATATTTGTCTCTTCTCTAGCCTTAGTCTTCTCTTAGCCTTTTCTCTTTAATGCCTCTATAGCTACCACATTTTGCACATCCCTATTTCCTTTATAGGTTAAACGCAAGCATGGGTTTCCTTCACTCAATCAGTATTTTCTCTTAATTTCCTCATCAGGTCCAACAGAATATCTAGTCCTAGTCCATCCTCACTTCTACTGTTATCCCATCCGCTTCCACAGACTTTCCATTCTTCATTGCCCTTTTCACTTTCTCCCTAGACACGTCTCTCTCCATTCAAAAATTTAGAATACCATCTTCAAATAGCTCTCATTTTCCTATTTCAGCAGATTCTTGTAAGATTCCTTCCATTTTACTTTTATACTCTTTATATATTTATAAAACACTACCATAAATTGTCGCTACCATTAAATAATAGACCTATGTGTAATCGACTGTGACAGAGGGTTTTTTAAACATGCAGGTAGCGTCATTTTAAAATTTTATTTTAAAAATGTAGTTTTTAATTAAAGAATTTATTTGAGTAATATCAAACAAAGTAGTTTACCTTTAAATTGATAATTTGTTTAGCCAGTCGTAATATACTTTTTGCTGCGTTAACATTTATATTATAAGCAATTTTAAGTTCCTCATTAAATTTAACAGTTGCAGCAACATGGAAGATAATATTAACATTTGTTATTATTTTTTGTTTATCTGTTATCTTTATACCCAAATCAGGTTCTTCAATATTCCCTTCTATTAGTTTTACTTTATGAAAAAAATTTGGACAATCTTGTTTTAGTTTAGAAAATATCTAAAATATAAAATTATTAAATAATTTAATAATAGATTAAATAAATACTTACCGGGTTATTAAATAATTCTTTAGATCTTTCATCTACATTTTTCCCTTTTTTATTCCTTATTAATAAATATATTGTGTTTAATTCTGTTGATCTTAGTAATTTTTCTATTAAAACTTTTCCCATAAATCCCGTTGCTCCTGTAATAAATATATTAGAATTTTTATAAAATTGTTCAATACAAGATTCTTCTAGATTCATTTTGGTAGTTTTTTCAATATAATTCTCTAGAACCTAAATGTTTTCTTGTATTAGTTTCAGAGCAGTTTTAGAAATGAAAAATATTTTATATTTGTTTCAAGGTGAAATTTAACTAAACACGGCGAAAAATGTACTTTTATACGTACAGAAGTGTTAAAATATTTAAATTTATATAAAAAATAATAATTCAGAGAAATTATATAAACTATCATTTAAATTAGGAAAAAAAATTAAAAAAAAATGGTTATAAAGTTCGTTCAAGTCACCTTGTTTTATATAAAATTGCATCTAATTTCCGATCACATTAATTAATAACAAGTTTTTATTAATTTTATTTTTACTGAAATAATTAATTATTATTTTAGATCATTATGGAAACATTTTACATATGTCCCAGATTAGATATCACCAGAAACACAGTTTGTTATCACCTACAAATCATGCGTATGGTGGAAAAAGGTTGAGCAATCAACTGTTCAGAGGAAGCTGGACTCGCTTCAGAGGCTTGCTTGCCTGCAGATCTCTGGGGCCATGAGGACAGCCCCTACAGCGGCACTGGGAGTTATGCTGGACTTGCCACCTCTCAATGTTTTTATCAAAGGGGAGGCGATGTCGGGAGCTCACAGGCTGAAAGTTAACGGGTGTGATGGTGATGGATTGCATCGTCATCGCACACTGTTCACTGGAGATTGTCAGGTCCTGTTGACAGGCTTGCCAACTGACCAGATGATCCCCTGTTACAACTTTGAGAGTCAATACCAAGTCCGACTGAGAGACAGAGCCGAGTGGACTGGGGACGGCTCTCAAAGAATTTTCGAAGATGCAGGGATCAAGTACTTTACTGACGGATCTCGCACTTCAGAAGGAACCGGTGCAGGGATCTGTGGTCCACGCAACCTTAGGCAGCACTTTAGCTTGGGAACGGAGTCAACCGTGTACCAGGCCGAGGTATACGCTTTACTAAAGGCTGCCGACCACGCCCGAGGCCGTGGCTGGAGAGGGGAGAGGATAACTTTCTTCTCAGACAGCCAGGCTGCACTGCTGGCCTTAAAACCATTCCGGGTTAGTTCCAAGCTGATCTGGGAGTGCATACAAAACCTCAATGAACTGGCTAGACAAAACAGTGTTTTCTTGGAGTGGATACCAGGGCATAAAGGTTTTAAAGGTAATGAAACCGCGGACCTTCTGGCCAAGAAGGGAGCGGACACACGATTCACTGGTCCAGAACCGGTATTGGGACTGCCTAGAGCCTGGGTAAGGACCAAAGTCAGGGACTGGGTCTGGGAAGAGTCAACCAAGCACTGGAGTAACACTGCAGGGCTGAGGCACTCGAAGCTGATGCTCAAAGGCTACTCCAAAAAACTGACGTTTGACATACTGAATCTTGGTAGGAGTCAGATAAGAGTACTAGTGGGCCTGCTCACTGGGCATGGACCATTCAGACTACACCTTCGGAGGATGGGGATTCTGACACAGGAACCCACCTCGTGCCGACTGTGTGCCATGGACGATGAGACGGCAACTCACATTCTATTCGAGTGTGAGGCCTTGGACTATAAACGGTTCCTCATCTTCGGTGACACGAATCCTGAATCCTATCACCACCTTGAGGAGCTAGTCACAGGACTCAAGTCTCTTATCAAGGGAACTGCTCTGTGGCAACAGTAACTCAAGGAATTTCGGATACCTGGATTCTAGCCTACCTGAAGATCAGCGTGACGTTGATTTTCAGCTGAACAAACTAGAGTCCTGTACGCATCGGGTGCATGTAAGGACTCTTGGTGCCGAACCTGGTCACAATATTCCCATAGGAAGCAGTGCTCAAACATGGGGCTCCACAGGAGAGACCATGCCAGGTTGTTTAGATTAGATTTAGATTAGATCACCAAACACATAATTTTTTAAAATTTATACAAAGGGTGTATATATATATATATATATATATATATATATACTGGTTTTTTTACGTGTAACAATAACACATGGCCTTTGTCATTTTCTTCCTATCACTACGGTTTCCTAATTCAAAAATAATTTGTGGTTGTAAGTATTATAATAATCCAAAGAAAATAATTTGTTGTGTTATTACATCTATTATTATCTACATTAAAAAAAACTATCAGGGGTTGAAACGTGATCGATATAGGAAACAAAACTATAATTTTCAGAAATATTGTTTGTCTGTCCGTCTGTCTGTCTATTGTCTTACTATGTCTATTTTGTCTGTCTGTCTGTTGTCTGTCTATCTGTTTTCTGTCTGTCAGTTGTCTGTCTTATGTCTGTCTATTGTCTGTCAGTTGTCTGTCCGTATGTCTATCTGTTAAGGTTTTGTGTAAATTGGATGAAATAGGACGATACTAGTTTAACATGTAGAAAAAAATTAAGCTAATTTGGAGTTTTTATCGAAAACGCTGCCAAAATACAGTATATTGAAAAAAAGAAGAAGAAAAATAAGAAAAAAGCGAAAAAAATATGAATTGAAAAAGCGGAAAGTTAAGGAAATAATGGTTAAAATGGAAAAAAATAATCAAAAAATAACGAAAATAGAAAAACCAAGATAATATCATAAAAATTGTAAATAAAAAGCGTGGAAAATCGAAAAAAAAACTGGAAAAACCGGTAAATCCCAAAAAATAGTAAACATCTGGAAAGAAACCAGAAAATATAATAAAATTGACAAAAACAAGAAAAAAAGTCTGAAAAACTTGAGAATAAATCATTTTTTTAAAACATTACTAATTTAAACAAAATTATGGATATTTGATATTTTTATTGTAATATCTCGCTTACATTCCCTAAATAAGTTGCAGCAGTCAACGTGTTAAAAGTGTTGTTAAAATTGACCTCTTACTAACTAAAACAACATAATCTTGTAAATAGTATGAAGTTAGTTTCATAACCTACAAAAATATTTAAGTGCATCCATAAATAGATAATCTAATTTTAATTTACACTGATCTCGATTATTTCAGTTTTCTCTAGAAGAAACGTGCTAGAAATTTCTGTGCCAAAAAAATATATAAAGTGACCGTATTAATTTAATAAACTGACCTAAAAATGGAAAGTGAATCACAAGCAGAAACATTCAAAGAAGAAGGTAATGTTGCATTTAAAAAAGGAGATTGGGATCAAGCTATTAAAGATTATACTAAAGCTATTAATGTCACGAAAGGAGAATCGAGGAATTTATCTATTTATTACAAAAACCGTGCTGCAGCATATTTAAAACAAGAAAAATATGAAGCTGCATTAGAAGACTGCGATAAGAGCTTAGCAATACTTCCAACTGATCCTAAGGCTTTATTCCGGCGTTGTCAAGCATTAGAATCGTTAAAACGATATGAAGAAGCCTACAGAGATGCTACACAGATTTTTAAAGATGATCCAACAAATAAATCTATACAACCAATCCTTGAGAGATTATTTAAAATTGTACAAGAAAGAGCTAGACAAAATGCACAAACTTCGAGTAAATTAGACAGTATGCTACAAATAGCTTTTAATTTGTCTGAGAGTACATCGAAACGTGAAACTGCTATGAACAACCTTTTGGTATTGGCAAGACAAAACGCTGGAGCTGATTTAATGGTAAAATCTACAGTTGTGCATCAAATTAAGAAACTATTGAAAGTAAGTTTATATAATTTCACAATTTAATAACAATCAATGCTCTTCAATGTACATTTAAATAAACTTATGTTATATTTTTAACAAATCGAAACTTGGGTGACCGGAGCGCTTCCTAATTGAATTTTAAGTACTATAAGTTTATATACTAGGGATTGGAATTAATTCATAGCGGTCACCTATTTCACAATGAATATATTACTTTAGATAACAATAAAATACTGTACTATCTACTCGATCACTTGTAAAACGCTAGGAATTAATCCCAACAACTAATAATTAAGGATATATTTTTATAGGTTGAAAAAAATAAAGAAATAATCACAACAGCTATCAGAATAATCAGCGAACTGTGCAAACATAATGATAATCGTACTAAAACCGTACTGGAAGCAGTTGGTTTACCATGGTTTCTAGAAATTTTAGATTCAAATGACGAACAACAAGTAAACGCTGCTGAACATTGTATGCAAACGATTTTAAATGCATTATCCGGCTTGGAACATAAATCAGATACAAAACCGAAAACCGAATTAATAGAAAGAAATAAATCACAAATAGATACTTTATTAAAATGTTTAGTTTGTTCTATAAACAATAGAATAATATCCGGATTAGCTAGAGATGCTTTAATTGAGTTAATTATGAGAAATATTCATTATAATCAATTATCATGGGCTGATAAATTAATCGATATTGGAGGAGTAGAAAGATTAATGGAATGCGCTAGTGAATTGGAAGAGTATAAATACGAAAGTGCTATGAATATTACTAAATCTACTTCAACTGTAGCTGCAGTTTGTTTAGCTCGAATTTACGAAAATATGTACTACGATACATTAAGAGAAAAATTTATGCAAAAAATCGAAGATTTTATCAAAAATAAACTACTTACACCCGATATTGAATCAAAAGTACGAGTAGCAGTCGCTTTAACATCATTATTACGTGGACCGTTGGATGTCGGTAATGCTCTTATTAGTAAAGAAGGTATAATGGAGATGATATTGGTTATGGCTAATACTGAGGATGAATTACAACAAAAAGTAGCGTGCGAGTGTATTATAGCAGCTAGTAGTAAAGCTGATAAAGCTAAAGCTATCATTAATCAGGGTATTAATATATTGAAACATTTATATAAATCATCGAATGACCATATACGAATCAGAGCACTTGTTGGTTTGTGTAAATTGGGTAGCAGTGGTGGTACTGATGCTTCATTAAAACCTTTTGCAGATGGTAAGTTTTTTTTTCATTTTTAGTACTATCTCTTTGATATAATATCAAATTTTGATTATATCATCCTCCTATCCTATATGCTATCTCTGTTTAGGTTGGCGACGATTAGGCAACTCATCTCTGTTCTGGGCTGCATGTATTAGGAAGTTTCCATTAGTCTTAATCACGATTTCTTTTTCCTTTTTCCGTCCTATACTTCGCCTTCCAGTATAAGTTGGAGTCAACGATATTCTTTTTACAATTCTAAAGTAAAAAAAAAAAACGCATGTTTTATGCTTTTATTTTAGGTTCATCATTAAAACTGGCTGAAGCATGCAGACGTTTTCTTCTCCATCCAGGAAAAGATAGTGATTTGCGTAAATGGGCGGCAGAGGGTTTGTCATATTTAACTTTAGATGCTGAAGTTAAAGAAAAATTAATAGAAGATAAAGCAGCTCTTCAAGCTTTGGTAGAATTGGCCAAAACTGGTGATCAATCAGTTTTATTTGGTGTTATTACCACCTTGGTTAATTTGTGTAATGCATTTGAAAAACAAGAGGTAAAATTACTTTGTTTTATATTTCTTTTCTTATACCTAAGATTTTTATATAAATAATAAGTAAATTCCTTAGTATACACATTGGATTAATGAGAAACGAAATTATCCTTAAATCCTTTTATATTATCGCTAGATTGGCAGGTTTTATTCCGGAGTCGGGCAATGCCAAGTGTAACAGGCATTTTAATTCACTCATGCGCACATTGGAGCGTCTGGTAAAGGACACGAATTTCTTATGGGGGGATCTCGATTCATTCGTTGTGTGCAGGTCCCTTAGAAGACTTCGATGCCTGAAGCGGCCAGGCTCAAATCTCCCTGGACGACTGGTGGCCCACAGGCAATAAAGCAAGGTCAGTCGTCTAGGTCGTGCCATGTTATGATGTTATGAAAGCATAGTAACACTTGCAGGCAGGCACTAGAAAAAGACCTGCAGGTAGTAGCGGCTAAGGACCATAACTTACCCAAGAGCCGGGAGAGGCACAATTGCGTCATCTGGAGTATGAGTGTTTCTACTCTATAAGAAACTGATTAAGAGTTATTTTGATGTGAAACATCTATAGCGGCACGTGGTGACGGTGACGTCATGAAGTAAAAAACCTAACGCATCGATAATAATCGATAAGAGATGTACTGATATCTTATATGAAATTAATGTCATGTTTTGAGCGACGCGACGGTGGCGCGCCAACAATAGGGGGAAGAAGCTCATCGATTCAAAAATTTGGCGGGACAGGGTATGAATTGTTTCATAAAAACCTAACTCGATTCCGCCTACTGTCTATTCTATATATATAAAAATGATTGTTTGTATAGGCAACATAATATACCTACATATTTTGCTGACCTGTAAAATTGACAGCTAGTCAATCAAAATAGATTGTTGGTGAATAGTTGTCATATAGTTGTCCGCGTAAAATTTGTGTATTTAGTTTTAAATATGAATAAACAAAGTGTTAATAAAGAAAGTGATGAAAAAATATGAATAAAAATGAGTGAGTACCTACCTACTCTATATACATTGGGGTGTCCGTTATTTCCCAGATTTGGTTTTGTTCTCCAAACACCCATCAAATTTTTAGATTATGACCTAACAAAAATTATCAGACCTTAACCAGCCCTTAATATTCACATTAACCCGTGCCTAAATCAAAATACATTTCCCATTTAAATACCGTTTAAAAGTTATTCAACGATAAAGTTGTATTCATAGTTAAATTCATCATTTTCCTATTTTTTATTTAGTATCGCTTTTTGTTTGTACTAAAATTATGAAGTAACTACAATTATATTAATATAGTAACGTACTTCTATATAAATTTGTGTTTTAATAATTTCCTTTTTTAAGATTATTGAATTTAAGGCAATTAAATAAAAAGCTAAACGAAATCACTTTTTAAATTTATTCAATAAATAGTCATCGTTATCTGGAAAAAATCGTAATATTTTATTTTATCATTATGACATATTTAGTTCCTATCACAATCTGTTCTTTTCTGCATATTACTTTTACACAATAATGTTGATGTTTCACATCTGCCAGGCGTCCCGTAACGGCTCACATTTTTTTACTTTATAGGTAATCCCAGAAATGCTAGAATTAGCAAAATTCGCCAAACAACATATTCCACAAGAACACGAACTCGACGATCCTGATTTCATCAAAAAACGAATTTTAGCGTTAGGCCAAACTAATGTAACCACTGCTTTAGTGGCACTTTCCAAAACTGAAAGTAATAATTCGAAAGAACTTATAGCCAGAGTTTTTAATGCTTTATGTAGTGAGCAGGAATTACGGGGAGTTGTTGTAGCTCAAGGAGGATGTAAAGTATTAATACAATTAGCTTTGAACGGGACCGATAAGGGTAAAAGACAAGCGTCACAGGCTCTTGCAAGGTAGATAATTTTATTTTATTGTAAATAAGTTATTTATATGGGATTCTAATTTTTTAGGATAGGTATAACAATGAATCCAGAAATAGCTTTCCCAGGTCAACGAGCTTTAGAAACTGTTCGTCCTTTAGTAAATTTACTTCATCCTGATTGTACAGGATTGGAAAATTTTGAAGCGTTGATGGCATTGTGTAATATCGCACAAATAAATGAATCGAGTAGACAAAGGATTATAAAAGAAGGTGGATTTTCGAAAATTGAACAATACATGTTCGAGGATCATGTAGAAATTTCAAGAGCTGCTGTTCAGTGTATGTGTAATATGACGCAAAGTGAAGATGTTGTTAAAATGTTTGAAGGAGAAAATGACAGAGTTAGTAATTCCACCTATTAGTATTCTTCTTAGAAATATCTATATTTTTATTTCATTTTTAGGTAAAATTTGCAGTTGCATTAGGTTTAGATGAAGATAAAGACACTGCAATGGCTGCTGCTGGAATGTTGGCTATTGTAACAGGAGCAAGTACAAAATGTTGTCCTAAAGTTTTTGATTCTGTAAATTGGTTGGATAGTTTACATTGCTTATTAGCAAATCCGGATAAATCGATGCAATACCGAGGAGTATGTGTTACTTACAATATGTTAGCGGCATCTAAAGAATGTGCAGAGAAATTAATAAATACTGATATATTGGAAATATTAATGGCATTAACCAAATTACCTCCAAATGGTAATGAAAAGATTATAGAGATTGCAGGATTGGCTTTAACAGAAGCTGAAAAGTGGGGTATTATTAAAAAACCAGAAGAACTGTCAGATTCGTAAAAACACTGTTTTCTTAATATTAAGTGCCTTAAAACTTGTGAAGGCACTGCTTTTTATTTGTATTTTTAAAACGTATTATTTATATTTTTAAATCGTATTATATTTATTTATATTTTTAAAACGTATTATATGTATTTATTGTTATTTTAAATAAAGTTATATATAATATAAATGTTCTTATCTAAACAGATCATAAATAATCAACCCAATACGAAAAATGATTTTATTAATATATTTTAAATCATCCTTTATATGTAATTACCAAATAATAAAAAACATTCTTCCTAATCCATACGAGTCTTCAGGTTTTTAATTGTTACTTTATCCTTCTCACTAAAAAAAATAGGTAATTAAAAATTTAAAAAAAAATCCTTTGTGTATATACTTACATAATGTAAACAGTTGCGCCCCAACCAGATATAGCATCTCGGTCAAAAGCATTAATCAAAGCTTGTGAAATAGTTTCAAAAAGATCTTCAGGTCCTAAATTGGGTTCCCATAACGATTCACACATACCATACAACTGTGCGGATGCAGTACCACCAACAACAAAATCATTGTCTGTTGGTTCATTTATACATCCAATAAGATCCATATTACAAATGAATGGTTCATAAGTACCTGGACTCAGACCTGCTACCATAGGTTCAACGAAAAACGGTCCAAATCGTTTCTCGTAAAGCATATTTGAAACCATATTGGCAAATACTTTTGGAGATATGCGTCTGTTTTCTTTAAGTTCGTAAAGATTTTTTCGAAATCGTAGTTTTTCCATTACTGTTTGAGTATCAGTTGCTAAACCCGGAAGGCCAACGTATAGATGAGGACCCATTTCGAAGATTTTATTAAAATTTGTTGCCACTGTTTGAGCTTGTATACCAAATCTACGATCCGCAGCTATTGCTACGCAATTTTCACCTTTCATAGCTACCATTGCACCCCCATTGTACGCTAGGATCGACTTGAAAATAAAATTATGCTATGTCATTAACGTAACCTCACAATTTAATACAAAATTTATTACTGAATAGAAACTAGATAATTAATAAAGTCAAAGTACTAGAAACTATATTATAATCACAGTAATTGTAAAAAACATATTTTATATTAAAAGATAGAATATTTTTGAATAGTTTAATCAAGCAAATTATAACCTCATATTTTATCTTTGTATATTAAACTATTTTTTATACATACCATTTTAAAAGCGGTTTAGGCACTGACTTTCAAATAAAAATTTACTTTTTCCGAGGAAAACTGATCAAAATAGTTAAGAAAAACTATTTTACAAATTCTAAACAGAAATAAATGAATACACAAATCACCTTAGCATTACTAGACGTCAACTGTCAAGTTTTTAGCCAACTTCAGAATTATTGAGTAGTAGTTCATTTGCACTAATTTCTTGTTGAACACACTGTTTGACGTGTAGAAGTACAATGACAGTGACCATAATCTGTGACAGTGACATTTAGATTAAATGTCTAATATAGGGTAGTAATATTAATATTGGCTTTTTCATTAATTAAATAAATAGATAAATAAGTTTTATTAAACGTAAACTGTACATAAAGTTGCTACTACCATGTTAAGTTTATAGATAAAGAAATAATTTGCAGTATGTATCAATTGATAAGATCAAAGTTTAGATTCATTAATCTTTATTATATTTTAGTAATTAATTAATTCTTTCATTTAATTAGTGATATGATGTTCAATGAACCCTTAATATAACTAACAAAATGAAGTAAATAAACTTTAGTGAATATGGAATCACCTCCTTCAAGTTCAACTTGGTCAGAGGGATTCATTTTAAGTGATGATAGTGGATTACTCTTAACAAATGAGTCTGCTTCTAGTGGTAGTGTTAGTGAAGAAAGTCGTAATGGAAGAAAACTTTTCCATTTTGAGGTATATTTTTTTAATATGTTTTAAGATAATAGTTTGTTTATAATATTTGTTATTGTGTGATTTAAGATTAGAGTTTTATTTGTTTGGTTTGTACAATATTAATAATTAACACAGTGTGTTTGTAGAGGATAAAGTTTAGAAGATTTTTATATATCAGGTTTTGTTTATTAAACGATTGGTAATTAGTAAGATACGGGTAAAGTGTTAATTATAATTGTAAATAATTGATGTATTTTTTATTGATTTCCAAATATTATATCTCAGCAGTAAGTAGTAAATATTATTGAAGACTTTGCTTTCTACAGGATAGTGATTGTGAAGAGAAATCCTTATCTCAAGATGAATCTCTCGATGGAATGTCAGACATGATGTGCGGAGAAAACTTCAATACATTAAAAAAAGGTCCACACTGGACGGATTTTAATATAAAACATTCTCCTTCTCCTATCGAACCTCCACCAGAATTCCAAGACGAACCAAAAAATTATATGTTAAATTTTTTCTGCGAAAAATTGGCACAACAGATAATTAAAAAAGCAATTCATGAACAAATTGAAGCAGAACTGAGGAAATTAAAGATTTTGAGTCAATTACAGAAACCTTTGCAACATTTATTAATAAATAAACCGTGCTATCCATCAGAATTTGTACCATTTAGTCCTTGTCATATTGGTAGACCAAATTCTAGAAGTTCTTTGGGATCATCACGTTTGTCTAGTTCGCATAATTCACTATCTGTCCCTAATACTCAAAAAGTTGATGATTCTACATTTATTACACAAGCTGTTTCACACGATACTTTGTCTTGTAATCAGATAAGTGATTTGTATACTGTACCATTTGATAGTGATATGTATGCAGTTCCTATTGATGTCGTTAAACATCCGTTAAAACCTAGAAGACAACAACAAAAGAAGCGACGACGGAACACTACTTGGGGGTATAGAGAACAGTATCGCATGTTACCAAATAACAATCAGACATTGGAGCTTCACCGGGTAATAAATATTTTAAATTTTAATGGTTTATTTTATTAATCTATTTATATTATCGTTTTTTTTTATTATTATTATTTTCAGACGTTATGTTATCAAGAAAGTAAACGTCACAGTGTTGCTGGAACCTCAGCACCATCCCAAAGTGAACCAATTCATGTAACTCTTCAAGAAATCCGTCAATATTTACAAACTCTCTACTCAAGTTCCTCAGATTCATCAGAACCTAAACTAGAGAAAAGGCCGAAAATTAAAAATGTCTTAACGAATAATAATAAATATTCTGTGAATAAAAATCTAGTCACCAAAAATCCGAATCCTATAACAGTACCACCGAGTAGATCAAAGAAAAATACATTATTCATTAATATTAAAAATAAAAAAGTTAAAGATTCCTGTGATAATATTGGTAAACAGATAAATCTTTCACCAACTAAAAAAGAAAACGAAAAACGACGAAAATCACCAACGAAAATATTCTCATTAAAGCAAATGTTGTGCAATATGTTTCGTTTTAAACGATTTCTTGCCACTGAACAAGTAAAAGATGAAGATAGAAAAATATATTCAAGCAAAGATGATGTACATAATAATAGTAGTATAAGTTGCAGAGCTTTACCTCCGTTACCAAATAAAGAAGACAATGAAGAAAATAAAATTGATGACGAGCAAACTTTAGATTTTGCTACCAATATTCAACGAGTGAAAGATGTAAGTATATATTTGTTGTAACAAATTAAATTTTATTTCAGCAGAGGAATTAGATTGGCAATAAGGAAAAAGCTTGCTTATTTTATGCTTTATAAAAGCTTCATTACAAGAGTGGGCATTATTTACAAAGTTACCGAAACCTCGATAATCTCTGACACCAGTCTTTGCAGGAAATGCAGTCTCCTACAAAGGGTTCTTTATAGATTTCTGAGTATCCAGGACAAGTCCATATTTTTTCTTCTAGATTTTTGTGTTTAGCCTTTCTTTATCATTGGTTTTTTGTTCCTCTTTGCAGTGTCTTCATCAAGGATATTGTGTGGAGTACTGCCAAAAATTTCATACATCTTGCTTTTCTTACTGAAATTGGAAAAATCTTATTTGAGTTGAAGTTGAAAGTGTGTCATAAGCTTACGATTTTGTTTTGATAGTTTCATCATTAGTGTTCCATTCTACTTCACAAGCACTTTTTCTATTGAAAGCATTTCTCGTCCCACATTATTTCCGCTTCATAAATCCTCTTAGCCAATCATTAGCAATTTTCTTTGTTAAATTGATGCTGTTTTATTTTTCTCAGGAAATTCCAATGTTAGTCGCTTGATATTTTTGGCACTTATATCAAAGAACATTTATTTTTTATTTTACTCTAAATCTGATTATTAGCGGACTACGCAGACATCATACCTTACAGAATAAATAGAAAATTGTGTTTTTTTAGTATGGATGGTACTGGGGTCCAATATCTGGTGAGGCAGCTGAAAAAATTTTGTCCAATGAACCTGATGGTTCATTTATTGTCCGAGATAGTAGTGATGATCATTATATATTTTCGTTAACATTTAAATTAAATAATTGTGTCAGACATGTTCGAATAGAACATGATCAGGGTAAGTTTGAATTTAAAAATAATAAAAAGATAAAACGAATTTAATATTAAAAAAAAAAAATGTTTATTGTAGGTAATTTTAGCTTTGGTAGTTGTACAAAATTTAAATCTCAAACAATCGTAGAATTTATAGAGAATGCTGTTGAACATTCTCGTAGTGGTCGATATTTATTTTTCCTTCATCGAAGACCAGTAATCGGACCAGTTCGGGTACAATTACTTCATCCAGTTTCTAGATTTAAACAAGTTCAAGGCTTGCAGCATATGTGCAGGTATTTCTATATTTATTGTAATAGAATAATTTTAAGCAAAGTAAATGTAACAAATAATTAATATTATTTTTTTCTAGATTTATAATCCATAAAAATGTTAGGCGGGACTTAATCCCAAGTCTTCCATTACCAAGAAGAATGATAGATTATTTAAACATCCCATATTATTATACAGAACATGTAGTAGATGCTCGAGAAAATGATGAAAAATCTATTAACCAACAAGTAATTGAAAATCATGAGCAACAACACAACGTCCAATTAGTTGATAATTCCTCGAACAATGTACCTGTTATTCCAGTTAGCAATTATATAATTGTAAATACCAACAATGCCCAACAATTGTGAAAAGTTTTAATACTTTCAGGGTTTAATTTAGGCACCAAAGCTTTTTATTAGATATAAATGTAGTAAGTAAAATTGTAAACAAAACAGTGATTAAAAATTTACTGTTTTGATCGTAGAGTTTATTTGATACAAATTAATTTTATTATTTATTTAAAAATGTATCTCTAATTTGAACATTGCCAACGTAAATTGGTTTATTAAATAAAAAAATTTGAAAATGCTACAGTGTATTCAGTAAAAGACTTCTATTTAGTACATAAAACAACGTAAATGTAAGAAGTATGAAAGTACCATCAGATTTATAGATATGCATCATTTACACGAGTTTCGGAAAACCGATCTAGACCAAAATCAATAGGGTTCTCCCCCATGATATGAGGATTATATTTACCAAATTTCATGAATCGTTCAACAGATATAGAGCACACAGAGGAAGGGACATGCCATATGTTTTACACAGGAGTCCTATCGCCGAAGGCACAAATGGCGATAGGACTCCTGTGTGAGCGTTCGTTGTTTGTGTTTTTAGACACATGTTTCCCTACCATCCTTTGCTCCCAAGTATCCAACACTTTTGCTAGCCAAGTGCAATACCTTACTTTGTTATGCAGCACTGATGATGGTTGTTGATTAGTTGGTTGAATAGATTCTTGAATTCTTCCAAAAACTTGTTTAACGCAGTGGCTGCATCTTCTGTTTGGTGGTGTTTGGTTACTTCAGCGTAGCTTAATTTCTGAGGCAGTGGATTGGACTGTTGTTGTATGTTTCTAGTGTAACTATTATTTGTGTAGATTGCTGGTGAGTTTTGATGCGCTCCGTTGTTTTTGTTGCTTCCTTTGGTAAGTTTCTGATAGTGATCACATTCCTTATAATTGGCAGGGTTGTTTCCATTGCATAACGCACATGTGGCTGGCGTCTCCTTTGACTTTTTGCACGTGGTGGTGTTGTGTGAGCCTCCGCATTTTACACAAACAAATGGTTTGTTACAATATGATTTGGAGTGTCGATATTGTTAGCATCTCATGCACTGTATTATACTGTTTTTTTGTGTTCGTGGAGGTTCTATGAGTACTACTCTGTTCTATAGGCCTGTTATTTTATAGACATCTTTATTGTTTTGTGCGGGTTCTAAATCTACAAAGAAGAGATTTGGTTTTTGTTGTTTCACATTGACTATGTTTCTCACTTTGTGCCCTAACTGAGATACCTAGTTCACTTTTTATGTCGTCAGTATTGGTTGAATGATGTAAGTATCTGATCACGATTCTGTAGGCTCGTTCTTTTTTTAGTTGGCACGTGTGGTGGTATATATTTTTTTCTGTAAATTCCTTAACCATTTTTCGGTATATTTCTGTTGTTTGCAGTTTATTTTGACGATGTTGTTTATTAAACTTTTTGTCTGATATTCTTCTTTTTTCGCTATTTCCTCTAATCGCTTTGTTATCTCGATGAAATTCTGTACCCCGTGTACAAATATTGGTGGAGGTTTTGGTGTTTTGTTGGTTTCTGCATTTCCAGTATTTTCTTCCGTTTCTTTCGACAGCGGTTGGAATCGGTTACCTGTTTCAATTTCGCTTACATTTTGATTATTGTTAAGTGTTTTCTTCCGTTTATTGCTTCTCATCACTTGCCATGCAGTTTTACTGTTTGTCTGTCTTTCTTCCTCATCTTTGCTAGTTGATATTATTCTTTGAAAATGAGTTCCTTTATCTTCGATATTGTTTGTATTTTCTATCTTCATGTTGCATTGTTGGCATATTCATGTTCATTGAATTTACTGGTACGTTCATCATTGCTGGCTGCCTCTGTAGTTGGTTAGTTTGTATCATTTGGGGATTTGTTAGATCACTATGTATAATGTTTGGTTGTCCATTGCTTTATCGGAGAAGATTCCCCGAAGGGAACATTTTTTGTTTTCTCACTTACTTATCGGTAGTGGTTTTTTCTTTATTTATTATTTTTTTTTTGTTATTTGTTAGAAAACTAGTATTTTAATCTTTAATCACTGGGTTCTCGATACGTGTTTACACTTCAAATGCTCGACGTTCACATATTTACAATCAGCAGAGTATTATATGTCTATGGTTTTCTCTAGAAGAAACGTGCTAGAAATTTCTGTGCCTAAAATTATATATACAGGTTAGTTTGTACTGACCGTATTTATTTAATAAGCTGACCTAAAAATGGAAAGTGAATCACAAGCAGAAAAATTCAAAGAAGAAGGTAATGTTGCATTTAAAAGAGGAGATTGGGATCAAGCTATTAAAGATTATACTAAAGCTATTAATGTCACTAAAGAAGAATCAAGGAATTTATCTATTTATTACAAAAACCGCGCTGCAGCATATTTAAAACAAGAAAAATATGAAGCTGCATTAGAAGACTGCGATAAGAGTTTAGCAATACTTCCAAATGATCCTAAGGCTTTATTCCGGCGTTGTCAAGCATTAGAATCGTTAAAACGATATGAAGAAGCCTACAGAGATGCTAGACAGATTTTTAAAGATGATCCAACAAATAAATCCATACAACCAATCCTTGAGAGATTATTTAAAATTGTACAAGAAAGAGCTAGACAAAATGAACAAACTTTGATTAAATTAGATAGAATGCTACAAATAGCTTTTAATTTGTCTGAAAGTACATCGAAACGTGAAACTGCTATGAACAACCTTTTGGTATTGGCAAGACAGAACACTGGAGCTGATTTAATGGTAAAATCTACAGTTGTGCATCAAATTAAGAAACTATTGAAAGTAAGTTTTTATAATTTCACAATTTAATAACAATCAATGGTCCTAATAAACTTATGTTATATTTTTAACAAATCGTTACTTGAGTGACCAGAGCGCTTCCTAAAGCGTCTATACACACGAACCACCAGTGTCCGACACAGGTGGCGACGACCGATAGCAATGCATTGTTTTAAATGTACGTTTACAGACGAGCCACTTTGCGGACCACACCACTTTTAGCTGCTCGACTGCCGTTACGCTAGTGTCCTACCCTCGCCACCGGCCGGGCCACTTTCCTATATTTTATTTTTAGCAGTACATTGTTTTTAATAGAGGTGTACACACCAACCACTTTTTGTGTCTGAATCTTGAAATTGTTTGATCGTTTATTATGGAGAAACATTTTGAATGCAATACTTAGGATTTTGTAAGGAGAACCTTGTATACCCGGCTGATGTGCCCCCGGTGGCAACCCCTGGGGTCGGACACAAGTGGCTTCATGTGTAAAGACTCGCTCGACCGGTGGTCGCCACTGGTGGTTCGTGTGTATAGACGCTAATTGAATTTTAAGTACTATAAGTTTATAGGTATACTAGGAATTGGAATTAATTCGTAGCGGTCACCTATTTCACAATGAGTATATTAATTTAGGTAACAATAAAATACTGTACTATCTACTCGATCACTTGTAAAACGCTACGAATAAATCCCCACAACTTATAATTAAGGATATATTTTTATAGGATGAAAAAAATAAAGAAATAATCACAACAGCTATCAGAATAATCAGCGAACTGTGCAAACATAATGATAATCGTACTAAAACCATACTAGAAGCAGTTGGTCTACCATGGTTTCTAGAAATTTTAGATTCAAATGACGAACATCAAGTAAAAGCTGCTGAACATTGTATGCAAACGATTTTAAATGCATTATCCGGCATGGAAAATAAACCAGATACAAAACCGAAAACCGAATTAATAGAAAGAAATAAATCACAAATAGATACTTTATTAAAATATTTAGTTTGTTCTATAAATAATAGAATAATATCCGGATTAGCTAGAGATGCTTTAATTCAGCTAATTATGAAAAATATTCATTATAATCAATTGTCATGGGCTGCTAAATTAATCGATATTGGAGGAGTAGAAAGATTAATGGAATGTGCTAGTGAATTGGAAGAGTATAAATACGAAAGTGCTATGAATATTACTAAATCTACTTCTTCTGTAGCTACAGTTTGTTTAGCTCGAATATACGAAAATATGTACTACGATACATTAAGAGAAAAATTTATGCAAAAAATCGAAGATTTTATCAAAAATAAACTACTTACACCCGATATTGAGTCAAAAGTACGAGTAGCAGTCGCTTTAACATCATTATTACTATTACGTGGACATTTGGATGTCGGTAATGCTCTAATTAGTAAAGAAGGTGTAATGAAGATGATATTGGTTATGGCTTATACTGAGGATGAATTACAACAAAAAGTAGCGTGCGAGTGTATTATAGCAGCTAGTAGTAAAACTGATAAAGCTAAAACTATTATTAATCAGGGTATTAATATATTGAAGCAATTATATACATCATCGAATGACCATATACGAATCAGAG
This sequence comes from Altica lythri, assembly GCA_964028335.1. NCBI lineage: Eukaryota > Metazoa > Arthropoda > Insecta > Coleoptera > Chrysomelidae > Altica > Altica lythri. The sequence goes on from OZ034809.1 coordinate 8,563,986, forward strand.
CACTTGTTGGATTGTGTATATTGGTTAGCAGTGGTGATACTAATGCTTCATTAAAACCTTTTGCAGATGGTAAGTTTTTTTTTCATTTTTCGTACTATCTCTTTGATATAATATCAAATTTTGATTACATCGTCCTTCTATCCTATGCTATCTCTGTTTAGGTTGTCGACGATTAGGCTAATTTCTCTCTGTTCTGGGCTGCATGTATTAGGTTGTTTCCTTTAGTCTTAGTCACGATTTCTTTTTCCTTTTTCCTTCCTATACTTCGCCTTCCATCTCATTTTCCTTCCAGTATTGTTTTAAAAAACCCGATTAATTAAAATTCTTTTTTATAATTTCTTTTTACCTATGCCAACCCTGTAGGCTTAACATATTAGATGGAACATTCCAGAACGTTGAAATCTAACGAATTTTTCGAAGCGAAGTATTGATTTTTTTTATTGACCAATCAAATTTCACGTTCAAGATCAGATGACTTAAACGGAGATGCTTACCGGTCTTTTTTAGTACCAACGGCTTTATTCATTCTAGGTGTGGTAGGGTTGCTAATAACATCTCGGCGAGACGCCTAGTTTCAGTTTCCCGGTTTTTTTCTTATTTTATTTTAAAAATTACAAGCAAATAAGTGTTTCTAGTGACTATTATCGTTTATTCTACCTGAAGGTTTATCTGAAGATTTCCAGACAGTGCTATCTTTAAGATTACTTCATTTATCGTGTAATAATGGCGGCAAATTGGCCAGAATTACAATATCTCTTTGATCACCAGCTATGAAGAGTAAGTTTATGGTTTATTCTCTAAATACCTACCGATCTAGACAAGAATGGGGTCTAGATTATATCTTACCGTTCCGATCATTTACCGAGAGAATGAAGCCATATGCTATCCAAACTATCTTAGAAACATTAAAGAAGCTAACGTAAGTTTTTACAACTTTTTTTATACCTCTATCTAGTATGAGAGTACCATTTATTTCTATGGAGAATTTTATTTTAACTGTATTTACCGTATCAGCTATTAAAAAGTGCAGTGCGCAGTGCCGGAGTGAAATTAATCGGAATGTGAATATTTTCTGAGTATCGCTTACCTGTATTTTTTCTTACTTATAATTTTTGTATCTCTTATCTGTAAAAAATTTTTATTTGTATTTTTTATTTTTATCTCGTACCTATTTAATTACGATTTATACCTTCGTATATCAGTACCTTTTAACTCGAGTTAATACAAAAGCAAAAAGTGATTTTTATCACTTTTTGATCTAACTTTCATCTCTGTCACTTTTCGCTTATCAGAGTACACAAAAATAACAAAACAATATACCTAGCAAAAGATATGTTTTTGAACTAAATACAAATGTGTCTAGTAATATGTATTTTCTATCCCGTACATAGATGTTTTTTATTTTTTTATTTTATTGTCTCTTTTATTATTGCAGCCAATAATAAATACTGTTATTGTTAAATAGAGATTTTTCTTTTCCTTACTAGAGCCTGTTACTCTGATCAATATTGTCAGTTTCTCTAATCTATATTTTATTAAAGTACTAGATTTTGTTTCTTGAATATGTCTTTATCTTACAAATTTGATTTATAACTATAAGGATAAGTAAAAGGAAAGTGTAAGTATAATTTTTCTTTTTGTTTCTTAAATAAAAGTGTGTAATTTAAATTTTAGCAAGAACAATCTGCCGGGTTATCTAATTTTACCTTATTATATCTTTCTTATTTTATCTGGGTTTCTTATATTTTCCCATCCTCAGGATAAAAAACATAAGTGGTGCCCATTTTCCTTTCTCTTTCATTTCTTTCTTTTTCCTTTTTTATTTCTTTTAACTTTTAATATTCTATTAAAGGTATACCTTTTTATCTTTCTAATAATTTATCATCTAGCTCGATCGAATCCACGCTCGCTCTCCCCCAACCCACTGAGTGCCATTCGCATTAGTTAACCTCCTCAATCGAGCATTTAACACCTTCAGTCAAAAAAAGAGGTTACAGTATTAGTTGGAGTCAACAATATTCTTTTTACAATTCTTAAGTCAAGAAAACACATGTTTATGCTTTTATTTTAGGTTTATCATTAAAACTGGCTGAAGCATGCAGACGTTTTCTTCTCCATCCAGGAAAAGATAGTGATTTGCGTAAATGGGCGGCAGAAGGTTTATCATATTTAACTTTAGATGCTGAAGTTAAAGAAAAATTAATAGAAGATAAAGCAGCCCTTCAAGCTTTGGTAGAATTTGCCAAAACTGGTGATCAATCACTTTTATTTGGTGTTATTACCACCTTGGTTAATTTGTGTAATGCATTTGAAAAGCAAGAGGTAAAATTACTTTGTTTTATATTTCCTTTCTTATACCTAAGATTTTTACTTAAATAATAAGTAGGTAAATTCCTTAGTATACACATTGGATTAATGAAAAACGACATTATTTTTAAGTCCTTTTATATTATCGCTAGATTGGCAGGTTTTATTCCGGAGTCGGGCAATGCCAGGTGTAACAGGCATTTTAATTCACTCATGCGCACATTGAAACGTCTGGTAAAGGACACCAATTTCTTATGGGGGGAATCTCGATTCATTCGTTGTGTGCAGGTCCCTTAGAAGACTTCGATACCTGAAGCGGTCAGGCTCAAATCTCCCTGGACGACTGGTGGCCCACAGGCAATAAAGCAAGGTCAGTCGTCTAGGTCGTGCCATGTTATGAAAGCATAGTAACACTTTCAGGCAGGCACTAGAAAAAGACCTGCAGGTAGTAGCGGCTAAGGACCATAACTTACCGAAGAGCCGGGAGAGGCACAATTGCGCCATCTGGAGTATGAGTGTTTCTACTCTATAAGAAACTGATTAAGAGTTATTTTTACCTTATAGGTAATCCCAGAAATGCTAGAATTAGCAAAAATCGCCAAAGTACATATTCCTCAAGAACACAAACTCGATGATCCTAAATTCATCAAAAAACGTATTTTAGCGTTAGGTAAAGCGAATGTAACCACAGCTTTAGTGGCACTTTCCAAAACTGAAAGTAATAATTCGAAAGAACTTATAGCCAGAGTTTTTAATGCTTTATGTAATGAGCAGGAATTACGGGGAGTTGTTTTAGCTCAAGGAGGATGTAAAGTATTAATACAATTGGCTTTGAACGGGACCGATAAGGGTAAAATACAGGCGTCACAGGCTCTTGCAAGGTAGATAATTTTATTTTATTGTAAATAAGTTATTTATATGGGATTCTAATTTTTTAGGATAGGTATAACAATGAATCCAGAAATAGCTTTCCCAGGTCAACGAGCTTTAGAAACTGTTCGTCCTTTAGTAAATTTACTTCATCCTGATTGTACAGGATTGGAAAATTTTGAAGCGTTAATAGCATTGTGTAACATCGCACAAATAAATGAATCGTGTAGACAAAGGATTATAAAAGAAGGTGGATTTTCAAAAATTGAACAATACATGTTCGAAGATCATGTACAAATTTTAAGAGCTGCTGTTCAGTGTATGTGTAATATGACGCAAAGTGAAGATGTTGTTAAAATGTTTGAAGGAGAAAATCACAGAGTTAGTATTTCCACCTATTAGTATTCTTCTTAAAAATATCTATATTTTTAAATTTTTTAGGTAAAATTTGCAGTAGGATTATGTTTATATGAAGATAAAGATACTGCAATGGCTGCTGCTGGAATGTTGGCTATTCTAACAGGAGCAAGTACAAAATGTTGTTCTAAAGTTTTTGATTCTGTAAATTGGTTGGATAGTTTACATTGTTTATTAGCAAATCCGGATAAATCCATGCAATACCGAGGAGTATGTATTACTTACAATATGTTAGCGGCATCTAACGACTGTGCAGAGAAATTAATGAATACTAATATATTGGAAATATTAATGGCATTAACCAAATTACCTCCAAATGGTAATGAAAAAATTATAGAGGTTGCAGGATGGGCTTTATATGTTGCTACCAATATTCAACGAATGAAAGATGTAAGTATATATTTTTTTGTAATAAATTTTATTTCAGCAGAGGAATTGGATTGGCAATGAGGAAAAAGCTTGCTTATTTTATGCTTTACATAAGCTTCATTACAAGAGTGCGCATTATTTACAAAGTTACCGAAACCTCGATAATCTGTGCACTTATCGTGACACCAGTCTTTGCAGGAAATGCAGTCTCCTACAATGGGTTCTTTATAGATTTCTGAGTATCCAGGACAAGCCCATATTTTTTTCTTCTGGATTTTTCTGTTTAGTTTTTCTTTTCTTTATCATTGTTTTTTTTTGTTCCTCTTTGCAGTGTCTTCTTTAAGGATATTGTGAGGAGTACTGCTAAAAATTTGATATCTCTTGCTTTTCTTACTGAAATTTCGTTGAAATTGGAAAAATCTTACTTGAGTTGAAGTTGAAAGTGTGTGATACGCTTACGATTTTGTTTTGATAGTTTCATCGTTAGTGTTTCATTCTACTTCACAAGCTCTTTTTCTATTGAAAGCATTTCTCGTCCCACATTATTTCCGCTTCATAAATCCTCTTAGCCAATCATTATTAATATTCTTTGTTAAATTGGTGCGGTGTTTAACTTATCTCAGCAAATTCCCAAGTCAGTCGCTTGATATTTTTGCACTTATATCAAAGAACATTTGTTTTTTATTTTACTCTAAATCTCTGATTATTAGCGGACTACGCAGACATCATATCTTACAGAATAAATAGAAAATTGTGTATTTTTAGTATGGATGGTACTGGGGTCCAATATCTTGTGAGGCAGCTGAAAAAATTTTGTCCAATGAACCTGATGGTTCATTTATTGTCCGAGATAGTAGTGATGATCATTATATATTTTCGTTAACATTTAAATTAAATAATTGTGTCAGACATGTTCGAATAGAACATGATCAGAGTAAGTTTGAATTTATAAATAATAAAGATAAAACAAATATAATATTTAAAAAAATGTTTTTTTTAGGTAATTTTAGCTTTGCTAGTTGTACAAAATTTAAATCTCAAACAATCGTAGAATTAATAGAGAATGCTGTTGAACATTCTCGTAGTGGGCGATTATTATTTTTCCTTCATCAAAGACCTGTAATCGGACCAGTTCGTCTACAATTACTTCATCCAGTTTCTAGATTTAAACAAGTTCAAAGCTTGCAACATATGTGCAGGTATTTCTATATTTATTGTAATAGAATAATTTTAAGCAAATTTTTAAATGTAACAAATAATCAATATTATTTTTTTTCTAGATTTATAATCCATAAAAATGTTAGGCGGGACTTAATCCCAAGTCTTCCACTATCAAGAAGAATGATAGATTATTTAAACACCCCATATTATTAAACAGAACATGTAGTAGATGCTCGAGAAAATGAAGAAAAATCTATTAACCAACAACAAGTTATTGAAAATCATGAGCAACAACACAACGTCCAATTAGTTGATAATTCCTCCAACAATGTACCTGTTATTCCAGTTAGCAATTATATAATTGTAAATACCAACAATGCCCAACAATTGTGAAAAGTTTTAATACTTTCAGGGTTTAATTTAGGCACCAAAGCTTTTTATTAGATATAAATGTAGTAAGTAAAATTGTAAACAAAACAGTGATTAAAAATGTACTGTTTTGATCGTAGAGTTTATTTGATACAAATTAATTTTATTATTTATTTAAAAATGTATCTTTAATTTGAACATTGCCAGCGTAAATTGGTTTATTGAATAAAAAAATTTGAAAATGCTACAGTGTATTCAGTAAAAGACTTCTATGGATATAGAGCACACAGTCGAAGCGAAATGCCATATGTTTACCGTTAGGGTTATCCGATCTAGACAACAATCAATAGGATTCTTCCCCATTATATGAGGATTCTATATACCAAATTTCATGGCTCTGTGACCTGTCGTTCAACTGCTCTAGCGCAAAGGGTCGACAGTAGAGACGATAAAACTCTTTGAGGACAGCTTTTATGGTAGTTGATTGAGCTCCAAGGTAAGTATAACTATACTCATAGTGTGAAGTAGTTCTTTTTATTCTTTGCTATATAAAAACCCCATTCTTTGTTTTTTTTTCTCTCATATATTTTACTCTTGCACGTATATTACAACTAAGGACAATAGAATCTACAGTATATAAAATCTGTATAATTTTTTATTTACAATAACAAATCTGTTGGTGAAGAGATCATCTTGATTTTTCAATTAAAATATAAATTTTCAAACCGTTGTATAATTCGCTTTACAATACACTGAAAAATAAAAGAAAATGTTAGAATAGGTATACGAGTGTTTCTCATTTTCATTCATTATACAAAAACATAAAAATAATTCAAAAAAACTATATACACAGAAAAATCAGAGAAAAATGTTTTTGTTCATACTAATTTCGAATAAAATGGACAGTTTTGGGACTCATTGATTTTAGGTTTGTTTATGTATCAATTATAAAATGTAAATATATATTGAATACCTATAAATTCAGATACTGGATCATTTTCTCCATCTCCTCTCATTGTCCCAGTAATTTCTTCATTTTCTACCATAGGCATAAATAAATTTACAAATTCAGAACTATATGGTGGTCCAATTGTTTCAAGTACTTCAGTAACAAAATATCTGATCAGTGAAATATCGGTATCACCTCTTTGCCAACATTGTTTTATATATTTCACCACTGGGACTACACAACCAGAACAAAGAAGATTTACCATTCTATCGAGAACCATTTTTCTCATTTCAAGCTAAAATATAAATTCAAAAATTAATAAACGAACGAAGAATAAATACTGAACAAATTTCACAAAATATAACCAGCTACTAGAAGCATTAAGGTCATCTATGTCAGTATCTTTCAGTTTTATTTATTAACGAAATCTTTTTGGCTATTCGACCCCTTCGCTCTTAGAACTCAACCCTCCTAAAGAACCAAATAGAAGCTTAAAGTGCCTTAATTACTTTGTGTTCAAAAGAATAACTTAACAAAAATACACATTTCATTCACAAACAAAAGGAAATCAATGATTCCACCTCCTGTTATGAATGGAGATAGGCTCTATAATCTACACAGCTCTTGAGCAACTAATACTTACTTGTACCAAAATTTCCAATTCGTCTTGTTTGGATTCAAATAATTTGACCAACAAATTCAAAATTTGATTATGTAATAACGGATGTAAAGTAACAACTTCATCTAATAATGCAAGATGTATTGGTGTATGTTCTGTACATAATTTAAAATAACTCGGTTCAGTTACTGTACATTCCACCCATCTAATTATACCTAAAGAAACCACTGGAAATCTGAAAAAGTATTTTAAAAAAATCAATTAAGGCTTTAAATATTTATAAATAAAAACTTACTTAAGTGACTGATAGATGGTTGATAGTTCAGCCATGAGTTCGGAACTTCCTTTATTTCCATTACAAATATTATGTACAGTTTCAGTTGCTCGAATAGTTGGTTGTAATTCATCTTTATTAGATATTCTTTTTTGACCTTTTTTTGGTTGAACCTCGGAAACACTCGATGCATATGCCAATAAATATATATATTTCGGTTTATAATCGGGATTTAATTTCACTCCAGGTTTAAATAACGAATCAATTAATAGTTCTACAAAAACATAATTAGTATAAGTATTTTTTAATTCTTCACTACGTTTTCTTGAAACTTTTTTCAAAACTTTCTTAATGTATACAATAGTAAATAGTAGATTCAAAAATCGCTGAATAGACTCAATTTTTACCTAGAAATTGTGGTGTGCGAATTAAATCTATAGGAGGAGGATCATTAGCAGTATAATTTCTATACAGCACCGTAATATCAGCAGGATTTAAAGTATTTTTTGATAACATAGCAGTTAAAGCCTGACACGCTGTTGGATAACCAGAAGCACCATTTAAAGCCATTGTAATAGGTGTAACATCATTTCCACTATAAATAAAATATTATTAATATAATTGTTTATCTATATCAATACAAATCTTACTTTTTTTGTGCACATTTTGTAATTTCTTGAGATAGCCTTTTCATGCTACTTCCACCTTTTGATTCTCGAGCCAAAATGTGTATAATAACTTGACTAAATACATATGTATGTTGACCATGGCAAACCATTTTCTATAAAAATTATATGTTAATACTTTGTAATAAAATAAATAAAAAATGTTTATTACTGCACACTCTTTACTAGTATTTTGCCATTCATCAGGATTGCTTAGAAAACTAATAATTGAAGTTTTTAAAACTCTAGAAAATACTTCTAATTGTTGAGCTGCTGTTGATATACTAGTTATTTCACCTTGAAAACCAGCATCAGAAATAAGCTAAAAAGTAAATATATTAAAAAACTAATTTATTACTATTACCATTATGTGTACTTTAATTGTAAAATTTAACATTAAACAATCAGGATATTCTTCAGCTAGTCTATAAATTAAAGATCTCCAAGTTGGATGTTCAATTAACTGTGTTAACCAAGCTGGTGTTTCTCCTTCTTCAGTAAAAATAGTATCAGCTTTTTTGGGATCAAATGTTTTTAGAATCATTTCTTTTAAATGATTTTCGACCATAGCTTGAACATCCGTAACTTTTACACCTAAAATTTAAACATTTATACAACTAGGAACTTAGTTATATCACTTTTTTAATTGATGTATTCTGAATTGTAAAACTTGTTATAGAATTAAAGAAATACCTCCTATAATAAGCCATTCTGCTATTAAATTAGCCATTTGAGCTACAGCTGTATAATTTTGAGAAAGTTCTTCTATAACCTGTAAAGGATTTCCTCCAGATTGAAAATATCGTTTTAACTGTGAAAATATTCCTGGTTCCATAATATAATCCGGTGTTGAAAATTTTTCTGCACATTCTGCCAGCACTTGCTCTGGGTTTTCAGGTTCTTCACCAGCATCAGACTATAATAAACACTGAATTAAGTTTTGTTATAATAAATTAAATCAAACTTACATCGTAATTTCGATCTCCTGCATCCCAAGGTCTCTCATCAAATTCTTCATCCATTTTTATATTATGAAATAAACGTTTTAACTTAAAACTTTTAAGCTTATAATTAATAAAACAATAAATATGTAAATTGTTTACACTACAGATGATGCTTTGCTATAGTTACTATTTAAAAACTAATTCAATAATCTCAATTTCAATACTGATGGACTCTTACTGTGTTGGCATTACAGACAGAAAGCTAAAAGTACATGTAAAAAATTGAATATAAAAATGTTTAAATGCCTTTTAATAATAAGAACTATTTTTAAAATATTTTAATTAAAGATAACTTTAAAATCTGTGTGTTAATAGAGTTTGGATTTGATGTAGCTGTTTACTAAAGAGATTAAAAGTAAAGAAGATTTATTAAGACCAGCAATACCAAAATGAACAGGACCGGCTTCAAATTATTATGATTGTTAAGTTATTACTTCCCATTTTTAAATTATTGAATTTTAATGTTTAAATTTCTTATTGTTTTTACGAATATTTAGGTTTATCTATCATTGTTTTTGCTATAAATATATTTTAATTATTTTTATGAATTTAATTTTTTCGTCATAAAGTTAGAATTTTAGTACAAATATTGTGTTTTATTATTATTGTGTTAGTAAAATTTAATGATCTAAGAAATAAAAGACAAGTTTTGTATAGAAAACTAATAGTTATTTGATTAAAATAAATAATTTTGGAATGTTTTGTTATCTATTTATGACCTAAAATTTCTGAAATTGATACAAAAACATAAGTATAAATCGGTAGATTTAAAAAAATGACGGAAAATTTAAAAAAGTGTTTAAATTACAAAAAAGTTAAATAATTATGAAAGAAAATGATAATGATATATCGTTGATTACTTCCTAAATCGGTAGAGTTGGCATCGCTACTCACCAGTTCTCAAAAAACTCCACAAAAAACGTCGGCAACCCGGTGCGAAATGCGGTACAAAGAAATTCAAAGGCAGTTGGAAGAGTGATCTTACGATTCTTGTCTGTATACGGTGGTCAAATCATTCTAGAACGGAGACAACGTGCGTAGAGTTTACGATTCCATGAGAACACCAACGTTGTAGTTTAAAAGTAAAGAACAGTCTTTTACGAAGTTCATTTGCGTCGGATATTTTAAATTTGCTACATAAATTTCGTTGAATATAAATTGTATAGTGTTTAAATTAGTTATTTACCGTTTATATTCACTATTTTTAAGTAATTAGAATTTTGAAATATTTATGTTCTGTTTACAAGAAGATATGACATTTTTTTATAAAAATTGAGATTTTCTTAAAATATTATATCTAATTAAGTAATTTTTCCATAACACCACCCTTCTTGTTAAATTTATATCAAGTGATGCACGTGCAGATATTAAGGGAAGTACATTTAATATTAGCTAATACACCCTATCCAAAACGAATCGCATACGCAAGGGTGTTGAAATCGGAGATTTATTCCAGATTTTAATACAATCTGTGACAAATTTGTATCAATTTTACGTAAAATTGGATAAATTATCATATCTCAACAATATTTACTATAATAATTTATGTTTATGTATACCAATTTTAGTAAATTGATAAATATCTTTTAAAATTGAAATGTATGTGATATTAGTTTTGATTTAAATGTAGGAAAATTTGATTTGATCTATAATCTTCAAATTAAAAGTAGCAACCCTTTTTGATAGAAGAAAATATAGAAAGGATTAGGTACACCAAACTTAAAAATGCTGTTAAATGATAAGACGTGTGGGATTGGTGGAACTGGTGGAGCTAGATGAATTCCGATGGAAATCTTTGAAGCAGAAGAGTTAACGGAAAAAAATTAACTCGAACGTGGCAGTAAGAGGGCAGGGAAAGTTCGTTACTCATTTTTGTGACGATTTTTCTGTTGCTACATATCTTCCGGACCTAACATTAAAAGCTTTCCTTTAAAAGCTATAAATGTTTATATATTTAACAAAGAAAAGCTACTGAAGAAGTATAGTAGAAGATATACAAAGTATATGGTTAATATAGGGTGTAGAGTCTATTTTAAAAAAATTAATTGGTTTAATTAAAGTTGTATCAAACGTCGTAAGTATTTATTTTGACAAGTGGAAACCCCTGACTTGTTAAATAAAGGGCGTTAGAGCATGTAATAGGATCAAATAGGGCTAATCCCCTTTGATACAAAAACAAGGCATTATTATTGAAACCGATTCCATATGTCCGCAGAAAGGGCCCCCGAGAAATTAAATCAAAGAGGGTGAATTATAATTGATATGCTACAAATTGTATTAAATTGTGTATCAACGTTTTTCATTATTCAAATAAATATGATTTGATGTAAATAATATGTTTAAACACGTAAAAAATCAAAAGTTACTACAATCAGAAGAACTCCAGGAGGTCATCATCCTCTCTCCTTCTAATATTTGAATTATATTTACCTATATGTTGTAAATGATTGGTTTTTCTTACACAGACTTCTGGAATTTCTTTCAATCAACTTAGTCATAATACCTCCTAGTGCATACCCAGTAAAAGTGGGTATGGAGACACTAGGAGACGCTTGGAATCTGATTCTCAGCTTAGAAAAGCAGTTTGGGTGGAAACATCTACAGTTGGATTAATGGAAAGATCCTGAGGTTTACCACTGAAAAAATTCTTTAAAAGGGAATTATAATTGAGACTCCTGCTAGGGCAACATCGTGTATTTGTCTCTTATCAAATGTTGCATCATTAAGAGCTTTTCCACCAGTTCCAGATTTCCTCTGGTTAGATCAAAACAAGTCTCTCAAATTTTTATAGAAAAATACCATAAATCTAAAATTATAAAATTATTTTCAATCATTTATACATCCCGGAAAATTTTGATATCCAGCTCAAAATACAAAGTCAATACATTCCCAACGAACAAAAATCATCCCTAAACATCCCTTACAGAAACCCTATTTCCCTAAATTCCTTCTGTAACATGTTGAAATTGTCTCATTGGTTACAATTTCTAATAAAACCACCCTTATATTATCCTCCCATCCAATGGAACTCAGATATTCCCTCGATCCTTGTCCTGAGGGATAAAAGGGATTTGTAAATATATCAAAATTTATTCTTGTTGGTGATTGTTGTTGAAGTTGCGCTAAGTGATTTAATTAGTGAACAATTTATTGTTACTTTTTTATAATAGAAAACGTTAGATAATGAAAATGTCATTTTCTAATGACCGCGGTCCGTGGGACTCAAATACCGTAAGTGTTTATTTTATTTTATATAAAAAACGGGAATTGTTATCCTCTAGGTTTTATATAAAGGTCATTTAGAGAATTTTCTATTATTTTTTGAATGATTTTTAAACATTTTGACCCCACTTTTACTGATTTTTTCTTGATTTCAAAAGTTGTAAACCTAAAAATCTTTAGCCAAATTGAATTTGAGTAATTTAGGTTACTTTTGTATCTGGAAATCCGCTTAGTACCTAAAGAACGTTGTTTGAGAATAATTTTCCTTCATAAAGAAGGCCTGCACGTAAAAAATATCCGTAACCACTCATGAGACGCGTTCTGTAGAAAGTAGACTTCGAAGTAGACGTCCAAGAAATGCAAACGAAAGTCAAGACCAATATGTAGCTCAAGTGGCTCGAAAGATTGATTTTTTAACGGTCAACAGTCTTCAAAGGCAGTTCCAGCACACATAGGTACCACCAAGTCGTTCTATATAAAGTAGACGTCGAAGTAGGCATCCAAGAAATATAAACGAAATAAGTCAAGACCGATATGTAGCTAAAGTGGATCTAAAAATTGGTTTTTAAACGGTCAGTAGTCTTCGAAGGCAGTTCCAACACACATCATACCAAGTCATTTCTAATGCGACCATTTTCCTTCATCTACAAATATCCGTATACACAGTACGGTCACTCGGACGTAGTGAGGCGCGTTCCTTGGAAATTAGACTTTGAAGGAGGCGTCCAAGAAATACAAACGAAAGTCAAGACCGATATGTAGTTAAGTGGCTCTAAGAATTGGTTTTTAAGCGGTCAGTAGTCTTCGAAGGCAGTTCCAACACACATCCTACCAAGTCATTTCTAATGCGACCATCTTCCTTCATCTACAAATATCCGTATACACAGTACGGTCACTCGGACGTAGTGAGGCGCGTTCTTTGGAAATTAGACCTCGAAGGAGGCGTCCAAGAAATACAAACGAAAGTCAAGACCGATATGTAGCTAAAGTGGCTCTCAGAATTGGTTTTTAAACGGTCAGTAGTCTTCGAAGGCACTTCCAACACACATCCCACCAAGTCGGTTCTAATGCGACCATCTTCCTTCATCGACAAATATCCGTAACCACAGTACGGTGACTCGGGCGTAGTGAGACGCGTTCTTTGGAAAGTAAACCTCGAAGTCAAGACCGATATGTAGCTCAAGTGGCTCGAAAGATTGATTTTTTAACAGTCAACAGACTTCAAAGGCAGTTGCAACACACATCCCACCAAGTGGTTTCTAATGCGACCAGGTTCCTTCATCTACAAATATTCGTAACCAGAATACAGTCATTCGGACGTATTAAGATGCGTTCTATCTAAAATAGACCTCGAAGTAGGCGTCCAAGAAATACAAACGAAAGTCAAGACCGATATGTAGCTCAAGTGGCTCGAAAGATTGATTTTTTAACAGTCAACAGTCTTCAAAGGCAGTTGCAACACACATCCCACCAAGTGGTTTCTAATGCGACCATGTTCCTTCATCTACAAATATTCGTAACCAGAATACAGTCATTCGGACGTATTAAGATGCGTTCTATCTAAAATAGACCTCGAAGTAGGCGTCCAAGAAATACAAACGAAAGTCAAAACCGATATGTAGCTAAAGTTGGCTCGAAGAATTGGTTTTTTAACGGTCAGTAGTCTTCGAAGGCACTTCCAACACACATCCCACCAAGTCGGTTCTAATGCGACCATCTTCCTTCATCGACAAATATCCGTAACCACAGTACGGTGACTCGGACGTAGTGAGACGCGTTCTTTGGAAAGTAAACCGCGAAGTAGGCGTCCAAGAAATACAAACGAAAGTCAAGAGCGATATGTAGCTCAAGTGGCTCGAAAGATTGATTTTTTAACAGTCAACAGTCTTCAAAGGCAGTTGCAACACACATCCCACCAAGTGGTTTCTAATGCGACCATGTTCCTTCATCTACAAATATTCGTAACCAGAATACAGTCATTCGGACGTATTAAGATGCGTTCTATCTAAAATAGACCTCGAAGTAGGCGTCCAAGAAATACAAACGAAAGTCAAGACCGATATGTAGCTAAAGTGGCTCTGAGAATTGGTTTTTAAACGGTCAGTAGTCTTCGAAGGCACTTCCAACACACATCTCACCAAGTCGGTTCTAATGCGACCATCTTCCTTCATCGACAAATATCCGTAACCACAGTACGGTGACTCGGACGTAGTGAGACGCGTTCTTTGGAAAGTAAACCGCGAAGTAGGCGTCCAAGAAATACAAACGAAAGTCAAGAGCGATATGTAGCTCAAGTGGCTCGAAAGATTGATTTTTTAACAGTCAACAGTCTTCAAAGGCAGTTGCAACACACATCCCACCAAGTGGTTTCTAATGCGACCATGTTCCTTCATCTACAAATATTCGTAACCAGAATACAGTCATTCGGACGTATTAAGATGCGTTCTATCTAAAATAGACCTCGAAGTAGGCGTCCAAGAAATACAAACGAAAGTCAAGACCGATATGTAGCTAAAGTGGCTCTGAGAATTGGTTTTTAAACGGTCAGTAGTCTTCGAAGGCACTTCCAACACACATCTCACCAAGTCGGTTCTAATGCGACCATCTTCCTTCATCGACAAATATTCGTAACCACAGTACGGTGACTCGGACGTAGTGAGACGCGTTCTTTGGAAAGTAAACCTCGAAGTAGGCGTCCAAGAAATACGAACGAAAGTCAAGACCGATATGTAGCTCAAGTGGCTCGAAAGATTGATTTTTTAACAGTCAACAGACTTCAAAGGCAGTTGCAACACACATCCCACCAATAAGTGGTTTCTAATGCGACCAGGTTCCTTCATCTACAAATATTCGTAAACAGAATACAATTATTCGGACGTATTAAGATGCGTTCTATCTAAAATAGACCTCGAAGTAGGCGTCCAAGAAATACAAACGAAAGTCAAGACCGATATGTAGCTAAAGTGGCTCTCAGAATCGGTTTTTAAACGGTCAGTAGTCTTCGAAGGCACTTCCAACACATATCTCACCAAGTGGGTTCTAATGCGACCATCTTCATTCATCGACAAATATCCGTAACCACAGTACGGTGACTCGGACGTAGTGAGACGCCTTCTTTGGAAAGTAAACCTCGAAGTAGGCGTCCAAGAAATACAAACGAAAGTCAAGATCCATATGTAGCTCGAAGAATTGTTTTTTAGTGGTCAGCAGTCTTAGAAGGCAGTTCCAGCACACATACCACTAAGACGTTTCACGTTTCTAATGCGATCATCTTACTTCATCGACAAATATCCGTAACCACAGTACGGTGACTCGGACGTAGTGAGACGCGTTCTTTCGAAAGTAGACCTTGAAGTAGTCGTCCAAGAAATATAAACGAAATACAAGACCAATCTGTAGCTCCAAGAATTGTTTTTTAACGGTTAACAGTCTTCATAGGAAGTTTCAACACACATAGGTACCACCAAGTAGGTACTTTCTAATACGACTATCCTCCTTCATCGACAAATAAGTATCCGTAACCACACTAGGATCATTCGGACTCATTGAGACGCGGTCTATAGAAAGTAGACCTAGAAGTAGGTGTCAAGAAACACAAACGAAAGTCAAGACCGATATATGGCTGAAGTAGCTCGAAGAACTGGATTTTTACCGGACAACAGTCTTCAAAGGTAGTTCCAGCACAAATACCACCAAGTCAACTAATGCGACCATCTTCCTTCATGAAGAAGGCTTTTCACATCGACAAATATCTGTAATAACAACACGGTCACTTGGACTTATGCAAAATAGACCTCGAAGTAGGTGTCCAAGGGTTACAAACGAAAGTCAAAACCGATATGTAGCTCAAGTTGCTCGAAGAATTAGGTTTTAAATAGTCAACAGTTTTCAAAAGCAGTTCAATGACACATAGCACCAGGTCGTTTCTAATGCGACCATCTTCCTTTGCAAAGAAGGTTTCTTACCGACAAATATCTTTAATCACAGTACGGTCACTTGGACGTATGATAAGTAGACCTCGAAGTAGGAATCCAAGCGTTACAAACGAAAGTCAAGACCGATATGTCGCTCAAGTGGCTCGAAGAATTGGGATTTTAACGGTCAACAGTCGTTTAAGGCAGTTCCTTCATGGAGAAGACTTATCTTATCAACAAATATCTGTAACAATAGTACACACCCTTGGACGCATTAACACATGTCCTGTTGGACATAGCCCTCGAATTGGACATCCAAGAGTTACAAACAAATGACCGATATGTAGCTCAAGTGGCTCGAAAAATCGGTTTTTAATGACCAAGAGTCTTCGAAAGTTGTTCCAGCACACATACCACCAAGTCTTCTCTAATGCGCCCATCTTCCTCCATGAAGAAGGCTTATCGCATAGACAAAAATATCCGTAGTTATAGTACGGTCACTCTGACGGGATAAGACGGGTTCTGTGGAAAGTATACCTCGAAGTACCGAAGTACATCCAAGAGGTACAAACGTCAAGACCGATATGTAACTCAAGTAGTTCGATGAATTTGGTTTTTAACGGTCAGTTCCAGCACACAACCACCACACACAACGACCATCTTCCTTTATAAAGAAGGCTTATCACATCCACAAATATCCGTTATTAAAGTACGATCACTCGGTCGTATAAAAAAATAGATCTCTAAGTAGACATCGAAGACTTACAAACGAAAGTCAAGACCGATATGTACCTGAAGTGGCTCGAACAATTAGGCTTAATGGTAAACACTCTTCGAAGGCAACTCTAGCATATATACCACCAAGTCATTTCTAATGCTACCATCAGAAGACGCGTCATTGGTTCAGGTTTTCTTTTTAGAAGACCTCTATACGAGAAAGTTAGAATGGGTTCGTGGTTACCAAAACTGGTTTTTGCCTCAATGGTCTTTGAGTGAAACAAGGATTGGATTGGTCAGTGACAATCATCGTTATCGAATCTGTACTTGATCTTGCAGAAAAGTGGTACCATTTGAAGGCAGAAGTGTTATGTTTTGGAGGGAGAACCCCTTTGCTTCATCTTCCTGGTCAAGTTTAAATCGACCTCATCCTTCGGCCTATTGTAAAATGAGGAAGTTTCCAATTCAACTTTATAGACGATAAAGCTCACCCACATCAAACTCGAGCAGTCCAAGACTTTCTATACTACCCCCAGCTTAGATTTTTCATATATATCAAAAAATATAAACCTCGTAAAAAAATTTTAGTATAAATATCTCGAAAATCTTTTCTTGAAGAGAATTTCATTGACTTTTCTGTTTTTTTTTATTAAATATTGTTTGTAGGGTCCAGATTTTCCAGCTTATCCGCCAGATATAAATGGATATCCAGGAATTTGGGATCCTCATCATTGTTTGTCAGCACAAAATAATGCGTTAAGTGGATATCCAGATATTATAACAGCATTTAATTCCGATTTAGGTAATTATTTTTTTTTATAACAAATAACTGTAATTTTCGGTATAACTATGTATCTCTACTAATCTTATAAGGTGCGAGTATCTCCAGTATGAGGTAATATGGTCGAACGCTTTTGGAATGCTTCCAAATAAACTAGAACAATTTTGACTGATTGAACAAAATTATGAATACGAGTATTTCTATGCAATTATTTTCAGTTAAAAGATTATTTATTAGATTCAAACATTTGATTTTTCCATTTTAAATTAAAATTTATTTATTTTTTAGTATGGCAAAGACAACAATGTGGAGGATTGGTTGCTAATCGATTAGCACGAAGTGGATCTACCAATGGGAATACCTCAACGAAAAAAACTAGAAGACGTGTTGCTACAATAGCACAAAGACGAGCAGCTAATATTCGTGAAAGAAGAAGAATGTTTAATTTGAATGAAGCATTTGATAAACTTAGACGAAAGGTAAAAACTCATATAAAAACCATTGTTTTCAAGAAGATTTCTAATTAGCTAATTAACATTAGTACTATCATCTGCCATTTTGAATCCAATGACACTGGTTCTCAGTCTTGTCATTCCTCACATTAAATTGTCATTCAAATCAACATTTTTATTATTTTGTGATCTTTTAATCGAATATTTGATATATTATTGGAAATTTTAGGTACCCACATTTGCATATGAGAAGCGTTTATCTCGTATTGAAACTCTTAGATTGGCCATAACTTATATCAGTTTTATGACAGAACTATTACATGGACAACCACCGGATCACAAAAATGCTGATTTATATGCCCAAAGAGAGTATATTCCCTATGGTATTATTAATTAAAGTGAATCATATGTAACCAGTTCTAGTCATATAGAATAAGTTTTTTTGTAACAACGTCTTCCAATTGTATTTGTTTACAAGTATATATCGATATTAAAATGTAATTTTATTTATTTGACTTAAGCCCACTCTGTCCTTCTAAAACCGACTCTGTTTTTTTACCTTAAACCATCCTTGATATTTTAAAATTAAATAAAAAGAAGAAATTGTGAGCTGTCAATATAAGTTGGCATTACTGTTAAAAATCTGTCGGTTGAAAGCTGGCATTGTTAATGGTGCTTGAGCGTGCATTTTATTGAAATATTCCGACTAAACCTATAAATTAACCATATAGATATTTAGTAGAAAATCGAGAAGTGATAACCATGGCGGAAAATACACAAAATTCCAACGGGGATTATGTACTAACCGAAGAAATGGTTAAGCCGCTAAAGTGTTCTTTTTGCAACTTGTACTTATCTTTTTCGCCCGTTTACATGGCAACACACGAAGAAGTCAGGTATAAATGTGGAAGATGCTCTATTAAAACCAGGTACAGCTTTCGAGCCACTATGTACGAAAACCTAGCTAAATACATGAAGTTTCCTTGTATTTACAAAGATTGTAAGGAAGTTTTATGTTGGGAAGATGTACGTGAACATGAGAGGATGTGCGATTACCGTACTTTTAAGTGTTTCGCGACTGATTGCCAAGAGTTGGTACCTGAGAAAAAAGTCGCGTTGCACTACAAAGAAAAACACAAAAAACTTTATCATTTTGACAAAATATCAATAGATAGCCTCCATTTAAATCACGGTTTTTGCATATTAGAAAAAGATGATCAGACTTATTTACTGTTATATGATACAGATGTTGATAAACTGAGGTTAAGTTTGACTTGCATTAGTCCCTCTGAAAAACTTGAGAAACAATTCGAGGTTAAATTTACTGGAAAAGATCATAAATCTATCCTGATGACTGAACAAAACTTGCTGCAATTCAACGATCGAGTTCACTGCTATAAATGTTTGAAAGGCGATTGTAAATATCAGTATCATATGTATCACGATTATAGAAAAGGTGTATTGAAATATACTAATTGTAAAATAGATAAAGATATTCTGAAACGTACATTTAACAATGAAATGGGTTGTACTATAAATGTAGTTGATGAGAAAAAGGTTGAAACTGAGGATGCTTTGGTTGATTTATTGGGTGGTAAAGATATGGTTGTTGATGAAGTTAATGAAGAGGAAGAAGAGGATGAAGTTTCTAAATCAATCGAACCAATAAAAACTGATGCTATTAAAGAAATTTTGAAATGCACAGTTTGTCAGGAATATCTGAAAGTAGCAATTTTTCAATGTTTAGCAGGACATGCAGTTTGCAAGGATTGTAAAAGTAAATCTGATCAATGTACTTCTTGTGAAGGTAAAATAGAAAATACAAGAAACTATATTGTTGAAGAGGTTGTTAGCAATTTGAAATTATTTGATGAAGCAAAGGTTGAGAGTGAAGATAAAGAAATAATGTGCCCAATGTCGAAATGTAAAGATACAATTAAAATATCTGCTATTAGCACCCATTTCAAAGAGTCTCACATTGAGAATTTTCATTTTAATAAGGTAAGTTTAATAAATCCAATAAAATAATCAAAAAAACAATTAATTTTATAAATTCCAGGTTACACTGAATAACGTTTATGGCTATTACAACGTTGATGTTCTCGTAAAAGATAATAAAACTTATCTTTTATTCTTTGACTTTAACGATTTCTATTTTGGCATAAGTGTTTGTTCAGTAGAAGCTCCAGAACAATTGTTTGAAGCTAAATTGCTGTCAGATAACAAAAGATACGCTTTAATTGCAACCGACCAGAAAGTCATTAAGTTTAATGATAAGGAACATTGTTTTAAATGTTCAATTGGTAAGAATAGAATCTATTGTTCATATTTGAATTGTTTGTTATTAATTTTTATTAGATGAGTGTCTAAACATGTACATATTTAGAAAACAGATTTTTTTAGACCTTTCTACATAACTTATGTTATTTATTTCAGGTGTTTGCAAAATAACTGATCATACATTTAGAGTTAAACGTAAAGAAATATTCCGTAGACTTACTACGAAATTTAATAGAGACTGTATAAAACGAGCATTTAAATCGAGTTCGTTAAGTTACCAAATCAATATTATTGAAAACAAAGAAAATAAGAGTGATCGAATTTTAAAGCAACTATTCGAATGTCCAATTTGCAAAGATTATATGGTACCTCCAATACATCAGTGCATTGCTGGCCATACACTTTGCAATGTTTGCAAAACAAAGGTATTTTTTTAAATTTATTTTAATATAAGTTACTAGTTGATAAGATAACGCACAACATCGATTTTTTGAACGGCAAGTTAGATTGGATCTGCTATGGTGAGTTCGATTCGTTAGAATCTTTACAAACTTTGTGAACTAGTCTGATAATGATGAAATCCCAAAACTGTATTTGTTTGTAAGAAAAATGCGTTTCTAAAGGGCATTCCATTATAAAAAAATACTAATCAGTAATGAATGGTAGCAATGGAAGTTCTATTAGATCTTCCTCCTCTTCACATAATCTGAAAGGGGGAGACAAGAAAATCTGAGCAACATTTTTGTTAGGTAAGGCAGGAAATTAGAGAGGATATCTGGGAGACCGTAAAGTTCCCAAATACTTACCTACATCAACGTGAAGAATGAAAAAATGCTTCAAGGGTTACATGTGGTACACAGACTGGTCTAATACTGAAGAGGGTTCAGGAGCAGGAATTTACAGTAGTGACGACAATGTAAAAAATTCTGTCCCTTTGGGAACATGCAATCTTGCAATGTTCAAGATAAAATAATTTGAGGGTTTATAAATCTAAGTGGATTAACATACACAGATCTTCAGGTGACCATTGAGGTTTTAAAGACTTATAAAGTGGTCTCCAGACTGCCGAGTAGAATTCATTATCCTGGAGGAACTAGTTTGGATGCTAGGACATAGACGAATACAAGGCAACGGATAGGTTGATAAACTTGCAAGAAAAAGATCACCTACAATATTTTACGGTCCAGAGCCAGCTCTAGGGCTACTTTAAAGTACCGCCCAGAGACGAATGAAATCCCTGATTCATAGACAGTACAACCAACACTGGGAAAACATCTATGGCAAAGCACACGGTACAGACATGTATCGAAGAGCTGAAACACTGCGAAAATTCAGCAAGAATCAACTACAAATCTTTACAGAATTCCTTACGGACCTAAGGAACACCTGCAAATCATGGAGTTGTTTAATGGTGACCCAAACTTCAGATTATGCGACAGGCAACCTGAAACAGTTAAAGACATACTCGTAGGAGACTTTGAAAGAACCTCTACAATAATGGCACCCATTTTTTAGATCTACAAACTAATAGAGGGTACCAAGATCCTAGAGTGGTTGTCATGAACCAATAAGCCTAAGTAGGCTGCAATACGACCATATATCAGACGGCTTCCATCTTTAAAAAAAATGAATGATGAAAATGAATGACAGTTTTTTACTCGGTGCTGAACACAAATATGATAATGGTAACGGCCTCTGTAGTACCTGATGCGCCGAAATGATCCTATCAAGCTCTTTCTCTGAAGTTTTATAAAAATTCTGTACATAATAATCAGAAACTCTTTAACTCGATAGCTTTTGAGATTACTAAATACGATTAACGAGTTTGTTTTAATAAGGCAAGGAATTTTCATAAAACACCAGATGTCGACGTCGATAGAACCCTTTCCTAGGCTCTTGTCAACCTCATGTTCATATTCAGCAAACTCAGAAACCCCCGAGTAACGAAATCAGACTTATTCTTTACCGATTTTTTTTTTAAATTGATTACTTCAGATTATCAGACTAGTTATAAAAATTCTCGTACTAAACAGCATTAAAAATCTATTTCATAGTTTATTGCTTTCTAAAGAATCTAAGTGATTCTAGAAATCTATTTAATGTCTTAGACAAGTGATTGTAAAATTTTACCAGAAATGTGAAAAAATAGGCTTTATTAATAAGCAATTCAATATTACTTAAAACTAATTTATGTTTTATTAAAAGGTTGAAAAATGTCCTTCTTGTGAAGGAAGTATTCAAGAAACAAGAAATTTCATGTTGGAAAATATATCTGAGGTGGTAGAATTACCATGTAACTTTGAAAATGACAAATGTGATTTCCGAGGTGGTGTTAAGAGAATGGCAACACATGAATTGGAATGTCCTTTGAATAATAAGAAAATGCGTTCTGATGAAGAAGAAAAAGAAAAACCACAAGAAGAAAAAGAAAAACCACAAGAAGAAGAAGAAGAAAACCCACC
This sequence comes from Altica lythri, assembly GCA_964028335.1. Lineage (NCBI taxonomy): Eukaryota > Metazoa > Arthropoda > Insecta > Coleoptera > Chrysomelidae > Altica > Altica lythri. Next base: position 8,586,818 of record OZ034809.1, read on the forward strand.
AACAGAAACTACTGCTACTGATAATGACAAGGTTTGTTTTTATTAATTATAATGCATTTATGATTTTTTTTATTATATTTAAGCACATAAGTAATTATGAAGTGTTTGTTTTTTAGTCTGCTCCAGTAGATGAACAACAAGAGGCAGCAGCTTAATGTACAATTTAAAAAGCACAAATGGTGTGTGTGTAAATTGAAAGCTTATATTTAATTAGTTCATATTGTTAAGTCATTTAATTCCATCAAGATTTTACTGGGTGGATATTAAATATATAAGTTAGTGGCATATAAAATAATATGTACTTTTTCAATTTTAATTTTCATTCTTACTTTTAATTTAAAAATAAAGAATATACCAATATCAGTTTCTTAACTACCCTACATGGATTAAATAATACTTTAATTGGTACCAATATTCGAAAAGTAGCTCCCTTTGAGTCTTTGGCCTTAGCATAGGAAAAAAAAGAGTTATTTAACTGTACAGTTTATAAATCACATAAGATCATCAAATGTTGGGAAATTTACATCATTTTTCAGAATGATTCATCAGCCATACTCATTTCTTTAAGAAAAAACCCCATTGGTGTGTTTTGTAAACCCACTTTATTACTGACAAGCCTAAATCCGTCACTGGATACAACTCTTAACAAATAATGCATTAATTTCGACCAAATTTGATTACCATAAAAACGGTTCTAGTGAGTTAATCTTTAAAAGATAGACATATTCTGTCGAGGACATTTTTTTAGATCATTTCAAGAGGAATAATTCTTTCATACATAAATTTTTGGTATCTTGAACCGTTTTCGCAGCGCACGCAATGGAAGCCCTCAAGAATCAATAATTTTCCCCGTTTTTTTTCACATTTTCCATTACTTCTTCGCTCCTAATAGTTGCATCGTGATGTTATATAGCCTAAAGCCTTACTCGATAAATGGTCTATTCAACACAAGAAGAATTTTTCAATTCGAACCAGTAGTTCCTGAGATTAGCGCGTTCAAACAAACTCTTCAGCTTTATAATATTAAGTACCTATAGATTTTATTTTTCAAATTTCTCAATCTCAACGAAGCATGGATAAATATTGCTAGAATATAAAATTTAATCAATATAACTTTCTTTCGCTTTAATAAATTACTTACCTGCCACTGGTAACAATATTCCAAATAAAAATATCACAAGCGATTGTAATAGGTACATCAGAAAATATCCGGCTATTAAGATAATAAAAGTTGATACAAATGGTTGTATTTTAAATATCGCATCTGTAGCCTTTTCACGGGTTATATACAACAATATGAATATAGCAGCTATCGCAAGGAAACCGCAAACCATTTTTATGGGATGAATAACACTAAAAAACGCAAATACATTAAATCATGTAGGTAGATTATAATTCGGTTCGATTGGTCCAGGTGACCTTACTACACTGCGATCTAAAAGATTTAAGTCCATAAGTTCTAGACTCTGTATGTACGTTTGTAATCAGATCAGGCTCTAAGAAGACCTGTACCAGATATTTATGTCGTTGGCGAACAATTACTCTGCAGTTACTGATAATCTATTCACTTTCATCTGCAAGTTCCATTGTTCACTTTGCCCATTATACAGAGATCGTAACTCTGTTGACAGTTTCCTATGAGAATTCTTGGTACTACTATGATTCAGGTTTCTGAAGCTCTAAGGATAATTTAGAATAGCGCAGTGAAGGCCTTATTAAATTTTTGGAACGAAGTTCCCTTTCGCGCGTTACGAACAGTTACGACTGACGCTAGGAGCTAGCCCAAAAAAATTCATACCAAAAGTTGTCACGACACTATGCACCGACGCAATGCACCGACACAGACCAAAAAATAAATAACTCTCCCTCTCTCTCATAGATAGATATATTACAATTAAAAAGGCAGTATTTTAAATTAAAAGAAAATGTACATTAAAAAGAAAATACTGTAGAAAAAAACATAATTACCTATAATAGTATTATATTTTATTTCATCCTGTTTTTATAAATTAATAAATTCATAAACATTTTAAAAATAGTTCGTAACTTGACTACGTCAAATTACCTTAACTGTCAGTCACTGTCAAATATTTTAATTTTAAATTTTTTGTATTGAATTGTTAATTCCTGTTTTAAATTATAAAATAGTTATTTATGCAACTAGTGCGTAAAGTGACCTTTTTTGACAAATGTGAATGTTGTCGCATGAGCCGCAGGTGAATGCGACAATCACATGAGTCAAAAAAGGAACATTTACGCACGAGTTGCATACAATATTTTTTCTACAACCGAATTTCTTTACAAGAAATACAAGTATAGGCCTGATTTTTTTTACGCTTTACTGAAAAAAAAAATATTATATTTAAAACATATTTTAGATAACAAAATATTTATTTTCTAAATTAATCTCACCTTATAATACCGGTACGTAGAAACGCGAAATGCTTGAATTATAAATTAATTGAAATGTCAATCAGTCATTTAAATAAAAATACTTACCCTTATTCCTGAACTGATATTTCTGTCATATTAAAAATTAAATTAAAAGTTACTGAATATAATATCTAGTTTTGTATGTATTAAACTGCAATAATTTAACAATTAAATATATTTACACAAATTTACACTATTAAATAATAAAAAAAAGTTCCTTTACCCGGAATTGAACCCGAGTCATCTGGGTAGAAGCTATATACCTTACAACCTCGGCCACTAACACACATAAAAGTATTTGCATAATCTTATACAAAACAGTGCTTATTTTACTTTTTTTCACTAGTGAAAAAAAAACTTTTTTTTTTCACTAGTGAAAAAAAGTTAAACTTTACGAACCTTAAACCGTGCGTAAAGATAATACTTTACGCACGGTTGTAGAAAAAGTAATTTTAAAAAGATGTGTTATTTAAAGCTCTGGTATTGTATAAATGGACACTTTTGTTAAAAGAAACGAACTGTTAGGTAAGTAGAGATTTTATACAGACAATAATAAATGCTTATGTATGTATAAACACTCTGTTATGTTTACAAATTACTAATTCCTTCACTAATTAATCGAAAGGAACTTCGTTCCATCCGGGTGTCCCTTGACACCTCACACTTTTTTTTTATATTTTCACCGTGTTCTTTGTCTCTCTGCGGAATTTTGTAATCGAATTTAAACCTATTACCCGACTACCTAGAGCTCTGAAATTTTCAGGATAGCTAAGATCTGGATGACAATGCATGTTTCAAGTGTGTTTAGCATTGACATATTAATACAAATGGACCGGCCGCTTCCCATATTCGCAACAGCTGCTTCTGCTGCCAACATTAGTAAGAGAGAGACGGAGGTAGGCCGGGCAAAATGCACATTGTTTAAATGAGAGCTTAAGGGAAATACATCTTTTTATAACGTTTTATGTAAAAAATAGTATATTATATACTTAGAGTAAGAAGTGAGCTATTATTATGTCAATATCTTAAAAATTATAGAACTGTAATAGTTATTTACGTAACGAGTTATGAAAACTCCAATTTTGTTTAACGAGTGTGATGTTGCAGCAAGAGCGTAGCGAGTGCTGCAAATGAACACGAGTTAAACAAAATGGCGTTTTATAACGAGTTCCGTACAAGATTTTTTATAATTTTGACGAAATTCCATAACTAATAAAAATCATAATTATCTAATAATAAGTAAAAACAATACATCTAGTTCTCGTGTTTATTTTGCATTGACACCTTTCTAATGACAATTCTATTTAATACAGATATAATTAAAAGGTAAGTTTCTGACTTAAATATTAAGTATTATTATTTAATTTTTTGTTTAAAAATGTCTGCTTTTAAATATTTCTTTAATAAAGTTAGTATAAAATAGTTCTTAGTTGTTTATATTTGCTTTATATTTTTCGTAACTTGTTTTGAAATGAACTTTTCAAAACTAGTTACGTAAAGTTTTACTTTTCAAAACTAGTTATGAAAAGTAATGACTTTCAAAACTGACAGCAGTTTTGAAAAATGTCACTTTACTTGTCAAAATTATAAAAATATTAATTCTCGTTAGGGGAATGGAGTAAATAATAGCAATTTCTCAGGTTAGTAGTGAAAAAAAGCTTTTTCATTTGTGGTTGTTCGAAGTATTTGATGAAACTTAAGTTTGTTAAAATTTCTTAAGTCAAAATAAGTGAGAAAAGACTCTGGTTTTATGTTTAGGTGTACTTATTTGAGCAAAAATAATATATATTACTTACAAAACAATTATTGCAGGCTCAAAAACTGTATTATTTTATACAGGGTGTCCCAGAATTAACTACGGAAACTTCGTATACGTGTTCCTTGATGACAAATAAGTAGGGTCTTTCCTATAAAAAAATTTTTTTTAGAGACTCCTGTCAGAGTTATAACCCTTTAAAGAGGGGTGGTAAAATACGGTTTTAATTTAATATCTTCTGATTGGTCCAAGATAAAAAATTAAAAATTTGGGTGAACATCATTTTAATAAAGACGCATTTCTCCTGCCACTTTTCACCTGCCCTACCCCATTCTAAGGGTGCAAATCAAGGAACCCCTCTTAATTTTTTTTGTAACTTTCTTAGCAATTAATATTTGCAATAACAAAAAATTATTTTAGGAAGTTTTGATTATTTAGAAACTTTTTTGTTCCTTGTCGTTTTTTGCGAAATCGTTTCGGTTTAGAGTAAAAAAATAAAAAGTAGGACCATGTCAATTGAGTATCGTGTATCGCGATCAAGTAGCGCACATTTGCAAAGTAGGATATAACTCTGACAGGAGTCTCTAAAAAAATTTTTTTTATAGGAAAGACCCTACTTATTTGTCATCAAGGAATACGTATACGAAGTTTCCGTAGTTAATTCTGGGACACCCTGTATACAATAAATACCAATTTTTTTTTAAACAGTGAATGTGACAAAAAATTGTTGAATTCAAATAGATAATTCAAAAATGCATTAATATTTCTATCGAAAAATACGTCAATACAACTGAAGATCATATCGTAATTTTTTATATCATGGTTCACACTATATATAAGGAGACTGATACATTAAATTTGAAAATTCTACACCTAATATATAATAATAAAACAAATAATTAAACAACTCTTCTTGATTATTATATGAAATATAAACTTCGAAATTATTTATTATTATCTGTTGATGAAATATTTATGTATCCAAAAATATTTAAGAGTGGCAAGTATTAATTATAGTTAAAATGACTCTAGACACCAACTTAATAGGTTAATAACTATAAAATATTATAGAGTGTGTGCGATATATTACATAGTTTATAAATATCACTATAAACACAGTCAAATATATTTAATTTATAAGATAAACACCAAAAACATTAAAAATCAACGTAAATCAAATGTAAATTAGGAGCTTTCTGCCCGACCTAGCGCTATCCTTCTTATCCGTCTCACTCTGGAATCAATTATTTCGCTGCACAGCTGGTCCATTTGTATTAATATGTCAATGGTGTTTAGGTATATACATTAATTTCGAAATTTATACTGAATTGATATGAAATATGATATAAATTGTGTATACATGTTATCATTTTGAAAGTTTTTAAATATGTCGTTCGTAGCCTAGTTGATTAAGCGTCGGATATGAATCAAGGTGACAGTTCTATTATGTTATCATAATGGGATCGACTACGCGAGAGAGAATTTTTTTTTTGTTTTACATGTGACAACAGAAATTATTATTTTAACTGTTAATAAAATAACTAATTTAGAAAATTTTTAAAAATTTTAGACTATACTGTGGACTATGCCGTAATCTATCTTGTAAAGCGCTATTTGCCAAGGGAGTAATAATTTAATAATAGTAATATGACTTATAAATCACCAAAAAAAACTTTCTACTATAAAAAGTTCTTTAATAAATTGTGATTATTTCATTATGAATCCAATCCTTTGTTTTGTTGCAATTGACCATTGTTTACAAATTTAAATAATTTGTGATAAATAATGTGTTCAAATTAAAAACTCCTGAAGACAGCAATCAAAGATTTGATAATTTATTTGTTTATTAATACAGTTCGTGAATACTGATGTAGTTTTATATTGAATAGGTCTTAGAATTTTTCCTTTAGTATTTTGGAATAAATAAATCCTTTGTTCTGGTTTTAATTGGTATGACTCATTAATTTTGTACAAAATTTCTATACACATAGGAATAAATAAGCTTCAATTTTTACCACTAAGTAAAAGGCTGGAAGGATCGGGATGAAATTTGGTACAGGGGACAGGGGTAGATTATGGTCTGGAACTAGATAAACGGGATATATCTATATTTATCCTAGTTTTATTATAAGCAAATCATTACAGTTGTTATTGAATCTTGATCTTGAATCGCGCCAAAACGGCTGAACGGTGTAGGATGAAAATTGAAATAAGGAAATAAGTTGGGAATAGCACATAAGCTACTTTTCATCCCACGGGAACAGAAAAAAGGAATATAATTATATAGTTTTATGTTATCATTTTTTAGGAATCTCAAATTGTATTAATTTTTTTATATCTTTTATAGTTTTTAATATACGAGGGAATTATAAAATCTTTTTTGAAGTTGTAATTTACTCTAATGACTGGGCAACAAGTTTTTGGAGCGATTTTCGTATAAATATAAAAATTATAAAATTGAGATAATTGTGGATTATCTAAATTATCAATATTAAAGAGTGTTTCAAGTCACCGTCCAGCGGGCGGTCAATAAAAGAGATCTCTCTCTCTCTCTCTCTCACACTCATAGATGACTCATAGATGACTAATAGATGACTCATAGATGACTCATAGTTGACTCATAGATGATAGATGACTCAGAGATGACTCAGAGATGACTCATGAATGACTCAGAGATGACTCACAGATGACTCAGAGATGACTAAGAGATGAATCAGAGATGACTCACAGATGACTCAGAGATGACTCAGAAATGACTCAGAGATGACTCACAGATGACTCAGAGATGACTCACAGATGACTCAGAGATGACTAAGAGATGACTCAGAGATGAATCAGAGATGACTAAGAGATGACTCAGAGATGAATCAGAGATGACTCACAGATGACTCAGTGATGACTCAGAGATGACTGTCAAATATTTTAATTTTAAAATTTTGTATTAAATTGTTAATTCCTGTTTTAAATTAAATTGAAATAAAAAGTAATTCTAGGTAGAATATACAATACCTCTGGTATTGTATAAATGGACACTTTTGTTAAAAGAAACGAACTGTTGAAAATAATGGATTTACTTTTTTTTTTCTATTTTGCTTTGAACAGTGTAGTAGTGTCGCGACTTTGTTAAGTTTATACAGGTTTTTTGTAGATAATAAATATTAAAATAATAGAAAATAAAAACAATAATGTATCCTGACAGTGTTTCTGCACAAGTTCCGGATATTGCTGATAGAGTTAGGTAAGTATAGAGATTTTATACAGACGATGATAAATGCTTATGTATGTACAAACTCTCTGTTGTGTTTACAAATTACAATTCCTTCACTAATTAATCGAAAGGAACTTCGTTCCATCCGGGTGTTCCTTGACACATCTCACTTTTTATTTGCTTATCTTTGGCCTGGACTGTTTTTCCAGTAGGCTGCACTGAGTTCCCAATTTCGAACTTCATCAATGATGATGCATTTCAATATACCATAGAAAAGTTTAGGTCTAATAAAAAAGAGTACTAGCTCCTTTTTTTGCGAGACTCTAAACTCTCATTTCCGACAATTCCTTTATGCCCTAGTGCCAACAGCAAAGCTATTTTGTTGTGTTTAGCCAGGTGCTTAATAGACAGTTCCAGGCTGCTTTGGACTGGAACCTGGTAGATTTTATTTATTTTATTAGATAATTAAATGCATATATTGTAGATTTACCAGGTTCATAAGCAAATTGTTCTTTGTTAGATATTCACTTCTTACATGTGAGTAATAGGCATGTGGCTAATACAAGCAAAAATTAAAACTTACCTTACTAATACAAAAATTAATAAAAACATAAAAAAATAATTGGTCTGATAGTAAAACAAGTTATTTGAAACTCTGTTGCCCCATCTTTTTGTATCCTGAATATTTGGTATTTGGAAACGTGCTGATTCCAAAAGAAAATCGTCTAAATGTCGTAAAGTTGCTAATTTGACCATTTCTTCCTTCCGCATTTGGTTATTAAAGTTGTCCTGACTGTATTTATTTGTTAATGGCATTTTAAACAAATAATTAAGAACCGAGTTTTGTTTATTCCAAAACATCACTCAATCCTCAAAGACATAGAACAGGAAGGTCAAAGATAAGATTAGAATTTAATATTTAAATTGTGGTCTGCATTATATAGGGTGTTTCAAGGTTGAGTAGACCAGCTGATACATTTAGATTTTTTTAAATAAAACTAACATTAAATACAATATTCAAAACCGCGCTAACCTTTAAACAGGCAAAAAAGTTCTAGTAAAAAAACAGAGTAAGGGTTGCTAATTTCACTCTTGATAATAGGAGATATTTAAAAAGTAACCTTTGGACACGTATAGCGGGTAGGCTATGATGAACGTTTGGACGTGTTTCGACTATTGTTAATTTATTTAACTCCTTCAAGATGGAATAATGTAAAATAATTTATAGCTTTTTAAACTTTTACTTTCATACTTACTACTAATTTAAAAATAAACAATATATCTATGTTAGTTTCTTGAATACCTTACATGACTAGAATAATAATATAAATATAAGTAATATAAAAATTATACGATTAAAAAATATAAAGATATAACAAAATCATTTGAGCTAAAATGTGATTAAAAAGTAAGCTGCCTTAGTGTATTTTAAAACTGGCTTAAATATAACACATAAGATTTATTTAATTCTACAGTTTATAAATCACATAGGATCATCACACGGAAATTTATTGAAAAATTTACACCGTTTCTCAGAATAATTCATTATCCATACCCATTTCTTCAAGAAAAAAACCCATTGGTGTTTTTTGTAAACCCAAATTTTCCACTTTGTTACTGATTTTATTTTTCAAATTTCTTAATCTCAAGGAAGCATGGATAAATATTGCTAGAATATAAAATTTAATTAATATAATTTTCTTTCGCTTTATTAAATTACTTACCTGCTACTGGTAACAATATTCCAAGTAAAAATACCACCAGTGATTGTAAAATGTACATTAGAAAATATCCGGCTCCAAAAACAATAAAAATTGATACAAATGGATGTTGTCTTTTAAATCTCGCAGCTGTAGCTTTTTCATTGGTTATATACAGAAATATCATGAATGTAACAGCTACTGCAAGGAAACCGCAAGCCATTTTTATCGGGTGAATAACACTAAATAAAGCAAATAGGTTAATAAATGAAATTAACAAATACAAAAATTAAAACTCACCCAACTATAACAAAAATTAACAAAAACATTAAAAAGTAATTGGTCTGATAGTACAACAAGTTATTTGAAACTCTGTAGCCCCATCTTTCTGTATCCTGAATATTTGGTATTTGGAAACGAGCTGATTCCAAAAGAAAATCGTCTAAAGGTCGTAAAGGTGCTAATTTAACTTCTGATGATGACTGTTTCTTCTGCATTTTGGTACTAAATATCGTCTAAAGTTCTGATAACTATATGCATATGGAATTTTCCTCAAAAAATTAATAAGAATATCTTTTTATTTATATGTAATGACATCACTCAAATCTGACAGATGTAAAATTATTCTTCTTTTTAAGTTGATTGGGGTTCTATGTTGTACAATTCATTCAGTTCAAACTTTTAACCTAGTAGTTAAATAGTCAAACTATCTAAAACAGAAGATTAATTTATGATTTTTAAAGTGAAAGGTATCTTCAATAAATTTAAATAAAAGTTGGAAACTAGTAAACTAAGCTTTAATACTATATCACCAGCAACAATGGTATGTTGAAGAGGTTCTTGGTACCTAATTTATTACCAGAAAAATGAAAAAGTTTATTAGTTCAAATAAAAGAAATAGACATAGATTAAACCTGGAGCTTTCTAATTAAAAGTGAAAGAAGGTAATATAACAAAGTAATTATTTAATTTACTTAGATTTTTCAAGTAATTGTAGAAAAAGTAAAGTCTATCACTCTTATAAACAATAGTTATAATACACGTCTAGTATAAAAGACAACATTTTTTCGCATTTCATTCTGTTTACGGAATATACAAATTTTTAAATGTTAACTTGTAAGTTATAGTAAACATGGTAATTTTATGCCAAAACTGCAGTCAGTATCACCGATTTTGCATACTGATCCCAAAATATGTAATATGAAAATTTGCAAAGTTGCAGCCCTTTATAGACATATTTTTAATCTAAAATTTTCATTACAATACGTTTACATGCTTAGCAAGTCTCGGCAAGCTTCCACATACTCGAAGCCTTCGCAAATACCATTTACACGCTTGTGAGTGCGCTAACTGCTAACTGCGCTGGTGTGAGTAGTGTGTTACGGACAGGCCAACACGGCAGACGTCGAGGTTGTTTCAGGACTTGCGTTTGCGGCGCAAACTCTTGAGTGGTATTAAAAATGAGCCAACATGTAAATACGTTTCAAACGATTGCCGCAAATTTTCTTTGATTTGTGTTCAAAAATCGAAAACCGACACTGGCCTGGATCGAGAAGCTCTTCCCAACTCTTGCAAGCCAAACCAAACACCCCCTATAAGCTTGTCAAGCATGTAAACGTACCATTTTACAATTCGATTCTGACATCAGATTTACAGGATCCAAAAAAAGTTAAAAAAATGGGATTTGAATGAAAAACAATATTATATTGACAAAAATATTATTTATAGTAAAAAATATGCATATCCATATATAGTATAATTATAAAGGAATGCGTAAAAGTAACAAAAACGGAATATTGCAAAATATTGCTTACCAGCTATGGTTATCTAAATCTAATAAAATATTTTTTTCATTGATTTAAAAAAAATATTTAACAATAATAATAGAGTGAAACAAGTAATTAGTGGGAACAAATACTTAAAACTAAAAATCCTCACAAAAATTAATAAGATTGTAAACATTTTCCAGCTCACTGTTTTTTTAGATTAAAAATGGTGTAGAAATATAAAAAAGTAGTTGAAACGTTAAGAAGAGTAAATGATGTGATGATTTATTTTGTTTGTTATATCTGCATTAATTTATTAAATTGTTTACAAACTTATTGTACAATATACATATAGATAAAATAAACAAATTTTAAGTAAATAAAAAAATACTTAAGCCTAAAATCTAAACATTATATTGGATAAGTATGTTCATAAATAATTTAAATATGTTAAAATACAAACAACTCATCCAATATTATCACCAACCAGCTTTGCTTTATTATTTTTTCTTCCTTAGTCTTATTTTGAGCAAATAATTTCAATATAAAGATTTTTCTCTTAACTACCAATAACATGTAGAATATTAAAAACGTATTCAATAATAAACTTTTGAAAATACTTGTTTTTATCAAAGCCTAAACAAAAATATATAATAATAATTTGATAAGATAGTTAATGGCACATATCGTGGAATAAAGAATAAAAAAGAAAAATAAATACCCAATTTGAAATACAACTTTCATTTTTTTAAATCTATATCTATATAAGTAGAGTGAAAACATTAAATAATAAAAAAGTAAATTGTGCAAAAAAAAATTAATCAGTGCGTTCTCCTGAAAGAAAATTAAAAAAAAATAAGACAAATAGTATAATAAAATAAAAAACATTAACAAGTAAATATACAGGCATTTAATATAGAAAGGAACTATCGTAGACAAAAGATTGTAATCAGCCATCAAAGCTCTGAACTCACACATAATCAGTTCAAAGATGGTCTGGGAATGCCCGGGTAAACTAAATGAACTAGGACAAAATAACAATGGGTTCCAGGACACATAGGAATAGAAAGAAACAAAAACTGGTAAAAAAGGAGTTGTAACACACTATTTGAAACCAGATCCATTTTGTGAAATCAGCAGTAGTACAGTCTTAAAAAAACTAAAAAAAGAAGTGAACACATGAAGAAACTAGGATTATTAGATGAAGCAAAACACAGATTCTGTGAGGTAGAGGATAAAACCTCAATACACATACTCTCAGAATGCATTGCATTACGTAATTCTAGGGTCAGATACCAAGGATCATAAGTCTGAGGAAACATAAGAATTATAGCAAAAAAGGGGGACACAGTAGTCGCAGGTGTATCTTGTTAGCCCTAATTTGCTCTTACTTACATGGCATTGATAGAAAGAAGAATACCTGAAGACCCGAAGCTTTGTTGCTAACAATAAATATATAAAAAAAAGGGGAGCATAAGAATTACAGAGGAATTACTCTATATAAATATATACATATACAGACCTATATTGACGTATAAATGGATGTGAAACCTGGATCTTAACACAAAAAAAGATCAGCAAATTACAAACTACGGAAATGAAATATCTTAGGCAAGTTAAAGAAGTGCGTAGAAAGATAGAATAAGAAAAATACAAATTAGAAAAGAGTTACTAGATATACAACCACTGTCAGAATCAATGACAATTGAGTTAGTGGGACACTTACAACGAATGGATAAAAAGAGATCTGGAAAGCAAAAATTAAAAAAAAGATGTAGGAAATATAAGAATATAAACAAAAAGGGGATGTCTATGGGAACAAAAAAGAACAAGCTCAGTTTGTGTACAAATAAAACCAAAATACCACCACACCTAAACGGTAGAATGTGATTCCATCATTCGATATAGTTGGTAGTTATTATACGGTGTAAGTGAATTGTGTCAGCTCGCCAAAAAAAATAATATATATATCAAAATAGAATAGTACAAATTTTAACTTCTGTTGACATTTTATCAAAGAATCCCGGAATTATCCTTATGGAAAACCGTTACCGGTTAAGTTTAATGAAAGTTTGGTGAATGATAGTGCTCAGTTTGTAGATAAAGCTACGGCCTTCTAAAGTTATTAAATTCAGTTGATCAGTAAACATCAGGCGCACTGCCAAGTAGTTTTGTTATAAAAAGGACTAAAATACATTTTCTTGTGCTCTAAATCATGTATCCCAGTTTGGTTTTCGAGAATTCAAAGGAAAAGACTGAAGAACAGCGTTAGCTAATCTGCTGCTTGATCAACATAAGAATTATCATGTTTTCACAAATGTTACTTAATACCAGCATAACTGCAGCACCGCCTTAACTTCAGGAAACTGCTGAAACAGCTTTAGAAAACAGCATTAGATTTTCAAAAAATCATTTTGAAGATAAAGAATCGCAACAATGAAACTTGCTTCATGAACAATACATAAAATATCGCTGTTTTTCAGTTTTCCGAAGACTTTTCGGCGGTTTCTCGAAAACCAGGATTAACTTTTAGCTTGCAAGTATGCACCAAAAAAAATTTTCTTGGTCTTTTTATACTACAAATATTTTTATTTACTTGGCTGTGAATCAGTGTGCTTGATATTCACTGATTATCTGATTTTAATGAATTCAAAAGGCTGTAGCTTCAGAATAATAGCTTTACAGACTTTTTTATCTAAAAACTGAGAACTATAATTTATCAAACTTTCAATAAATTTAACTGGGACCGGTTTTCCATAAGGATAATTGCGGGGTCCTTTAAACTTACTCATGGCGTTTATTTTAGAAAGCACTTGTCTATAGGGAGCATCAGTACCATTTCCAGAATTCCTTACAATTTCTCCAGATAATAAATCCTGGCAGTATTTTAAAACTTGATCTATATTATGTTTTCCGATCATCGGTATCTAAAACAATAAATAAGGTATTTAGAAAATTTAAGATAATAGAAATTTCAACTAAATAGCTTAACCATAACTTACTGTTAACAAAACTTCTTTTACATCATTATTAACAACTTTTTTCTTAGGTTTTTCAATTCTTCGTTTTCCTTCTGGAGGTGGTTTCCCAGCGTGATCTTTTTCATCTTTCTCTTTATCTCTTTTCGGGCACGAACAAATCCTCACATTCAGAGTTCTTCTTCCAAATAGTTCACCTCTAAAAATGTTTTATCTATAACATTTGTTCTAATAGTATACTAGGTAGTTTGATAAGTAAACTTATTCGACGATGAGGGCGCTGTGATCTCAAAAAAACATTAGTTCTGGAAAGTCTATGCTTTTTAGGTATACTTTTGATTAATAACCACAGTTACTCCACAAAAGTCCATGATTATAAGGTGAAGGTGCGTTTTTGAACGAAGTATTAAATATGAAAAAAATATCCCGCTGAAGAGAGCCGCAATTGCTGACAAAATCGTGTGACCACTTCTCAGCAGACCTTATGAAACGCCATCTATCAGACTTTTGGTGTCGATTGGTAACCTTTGACGACAACTGGATCCACTACTATACAACAGATAATAGAATGAACACATGGCAGTGGAGTAAAACCAGTGAGGTGCTCAGAAGCGGCAAAAAGGGGTTTAATGAGCCAGAAAGGATTTGACCACTGTAAATTTTGAAAAAGGTAAAACTATCAATAGCCACTACTGAACTATTGGGAAACGGACCTATTTCGAGAAGAAAAAAGTGTTGTTTATCTAAAACAATGCAGCGTTACAATAGAATTCATAAGTTGGTCTTCAGATTGCTTCCTCATTCAACTTATTCTCCTGATTTAGTCCCTTCAGATTATTATCTACCAAAATCTGAAGAGATGGCTCGTAAAATAAAAAAAATTAGTTCGATCAAGGAGATTTACGATTTATTTTGCAGAGCTTCCTGAATCAAATTATTCGGAAAACATAAAGACTCTGGAAAATCGCGGGAATCGTTGTATTGTACTGAAAGGAAACTATATCGAATAAAATTTATGTAAAAACATGTTTTTCATTTCAAAGAAAATTACTTATCAGACCTCCTAAATAAGTTTTATAATTTTCAGAATAACATTATAAATCCTTAATGTTATCCTTTCTACGTAACATAACTCAATAAGTTCTTATAAACGACTAATTAAGTTTTAGTAAAAGCCTTACTGTTCATTTTCCAACGAAAATATAACTTCAATTGCTCTACGATTCATTCCTGGTGCTGGACAAGAATTTTTGCACATAAACTCGAACATTTCTCGAACAGTATCAGTACCAGGTTGTGGAAGTGAGAACGGAATAATCAAACTAAGTCTTTCTTTGTTTTCTTTAACTCCTACGTATTTTGTTTGAGTATTGCTACATCGAATAATATGTGGACGCATTGGATTATCTCCTAAAATGAAATCACAAAATACAAATAAAAACTTCTTTCAAAAATGTTTAGTATTAGAATTTTGATGAAAAGTTGATTTTGAGGCATCAAAATCTAGTTTTGTATATCAATCAAAACTGATATAATTAGATTTTTTAATGCTGGAGGACATCTAGTTCTTCATGGTTCATGTGACCCACTCCGGGAACTATGTACCTACTCTTTGTGGAGTCTCCAAAAATTGACTGTCTCCTGCGATTTAAAGTCTCGCAATGGTAACTATTTGACGTTCCCTGTCGCAAAATCTGCAGCTTGGAGTCTCCATTAAATAGTCCGCTAACCGGTGCATGGCCCTTAAGGAATCCAGTAATGATTTCTAATTGATTCCTGCTGGTATTGAGCAGTGATTCGAGTCTGTTCAATACACATTCTGTTGTGTGCTTGGCCAGACATGTGTTCCCAGTGTTGGTTGTGTTGTTTACGAATCCAGATCTTTATTCGGTTCCGGACCGTAGTTTTTGGTACCCTTAGAGCTGCTCTGGGCCTAGAATATTGCTTCTAATTGTGTTCCTGCAATTTTATCAACCTGCTCGTTGCCCTGTATTCCTCTGTTCTGGTACCAAACTAGTTTGACACCTTTATGCAATTTTAGAAATATTTTTCTTCTTGTATATAGCCATAAAATCTATCTAGATCAGACACTAATATATGAGTGATATAAAGTTAATGAGTATAAAAAATAAGTTCCTAACTATTAGATTAAGAAAGTTTCAATTACTTTTTTTGATTGATTAGTTTGAAAACAAAAATTGCTTACTTCCAGAAATGCTATCAGAGTGCTCATGGTTTAAACATCGGTAAACACATTCTGGAGCGTGTTGAGGTGCACTGTACATCGGTGTAACTCTGATAAAAAGTGGAAAATTGGGACGAGACTTCACTCTGAAATCCAATGGAAATGGTGATTTCATATTCATATAAACTTTGTTTAACATCGCTGAATACTGTAATAAAAATTATATGTAATAATCATAATTATTTAATAATAAAAAAATACCATCCAGGCATTCTTGGAATTATTAGGAAGAATATCCACTTCGAAATCGTAAGGACCAACATATTCTTCGTTACATAACACACTTGTGCGAATATCTAATTGTTGGATTTGCGGTTTTAAATCTCCCACCTGAAATTTGTTTATTGTAACTAATTTATATTTTTGAATTTATTTATAGTACTTGCCATTAGGGTTTGCTCTTCGGAAAACAGTACTTCATTTATTAAATGTTCATTTCCTTCACTAAAATTGAAATATTGATTATATAATATCACAAATATTAATAAAATAATACTTACAGCAAGTATAATTGGTCTTCTGGACAAAGAATATCGGACTGGAATGACATATTGCTACAAAATATAATTATTAAATTACTATTACATTTAGTGATAATTTGGTAGTATACACTATTTTTTTTACAAAGTAATCTTGAAACTAAACCATTTTTAAAAATCAGAAACTTTTTGCTATACATAAATTAGTAAAAACTACAAAATAATCAATAATAGATCAGTTTAGTGCTTGAATATGATGAAATGTAAAATGAGAAAACAAGTATCCCTGTTTAGTAAAGTAGGTGGTGATTCAGGAGATATCACACCATTCGCATAAAACATTTTTTCGACTATAAAACCGTCTCTTACAGACTTTCCATTCACTATTAGTCATAACTCGCAAGGTTTCCGATAGATCACGAGAATACTACAGAAATCCAACATCACAGCCCAAAGAACCATATAAGGCACCCCAGAGGATCATCAGAAAACCGAAGATCTCTTTTCCCAATCTATGAAATAGATCGGGGACTTCTTATAGAGCTCAACGATATACTGAAAACATTCCACTATTCAATCGATATTTTATTGAATCATCAACAAGAATTTCTATTTTTTTTTCATCCTCTCTAAATATAAAGCCTCACTATGCATAAAATGGGCTACACTAAGATATATGCGCTCTTCAGAATAACAGGAACACCAACAGAGAATAAAACAATGATAAAAAGCGACTTATATTAATTCCGAACACTTCCAGCAAACCCATTTCTGAAGAGAACATTAAGTCCCTTATCGAAATCCTATAACACGAATTTTTAACAGGGTCCTAAAATTTAAAACGTTCCTTTCACATCCTAACTTCTCCTCTTTGTTTGTCTGTCTTTTAACAACAAATAACTATACCAATAATAATAAGGATTAAATATATATATAAAAAGGAATGTGAAAAAATAGGGTTTCAAAAATTGACTATTTTATATTCATCACTCATAAAATAAATCGTTGAAATGCTGTGTAGTTATATACTTTAATTTTGGTGATTCACAAACACTTGTTGACACTTTAAAGATTAATTGAAAACTATATTAAAATATTCATAAAATCCTTCAAAGTTTGCCTCATAATTAAAAAAAGTTAGTTTAAATTAATTTTTAATAGAAATAAAAGAAAAACAAGAATTAATAATCTAGTATTACTAAAATGACACTTGCTTACAATAAAACACGTAGTTATATATATTTTGCAAAATAAACTATATCATAAATGAATAATTTCATATTAAATACTTAAATTTAAAAATAACATTATTTTAATTCGTTTAAAAGTTATATATTTTGTGTCCCAAGCATAACAAGTTTTGTTGTAAAAGTTTACTAACCTGTAGTTAACATGAGGTTTTTAAAATAAAAACACCAGTTATTTACCTATGTGCATTAATAAAATAAATATATATATAATATGTAATATTCTATATCTTAACTTACGTAAAATAAGTTTTAAATTAACTAAAAAAACACAAAAATAAACATTCATTAACTATACACTATTTTTCATACAACAACAGCTCTCCCACCCGAAGGAAGCACAAGAAAGAATTTTGACTTTGACATCTGACAGACTTGGATGGGTTATTAAACGTTGCCAAGTTTAAATTTTTTAATATACTTTACTGATAAGTTTTTATTTATAAATAGGTACTAACTTCTTACTGCATAACAATCAATAATTTCCTATGTTTATTTCATGTTTCTTCTTTTTTTAACAAAACTAGATTTTTTTCGGTTTTGGATTCTTTACCCTATTTTTCCTTCCGTTTTTTCGATTTTATCATAATTTCTAGTTTGTTTGGAATTCTTTATTCTTTTTTTTCTGATTTAGTTTTTAATGTTCGGTTTTTCGCTCTTTTTTCTTAGAAAAGTTAACAAAATATTTGTCGATATTGAACAGATCAAAGTTTATTGAAAGTAATGACAATTTGATTCTTAGGATATATTGGTAGTTAATAAAACAGAAAACTGTTTCTAACAATAATTTATTTACAATACGAATAATTCTTAATTAAAATATATTTACTACACTAAAATCTCGAATGCATATAATAATCTATCGCTGTAGAAAAAGCTGCGAAACCCATAGCGCCTACCACTCCAGCTTTTACCCCAGCTAAAAAGTTAATATTATTATCTTTTTTTTTTCAATTAAATATAAAACATACCTCGCAGTCCTATTAAACCTCCAGTAACAGCACCGGCGTAAGTTCCATTTTTCCAATCAGATTTTCCCCTAGACTATAATACAAAATGTTAATCTGATATACCTATATTTTTTATTATATTACAACGAATAAACAGTCCCACTTTTTATATAAAGAATACGTACTGATTCAATTACACACTCGACACCTGTAAATAGAGCTCCAATCATGGCGAAATTTTTAGCATAACCTAAAGTTGTAGTTTTCATTTCCCTGAAAACTTGTCTTGCTGTTTGTGGTTCTGCTGTGTCAGTAACCGAAGCTGGTCCCATACTAGATGAAAATAAACCTATTGCTGCTCCTAATCCGTAACCTTTAATAGATTTTATATAATATTAACTATATTTGAGTATTATATTGACTTCTTACCAATTACACAACTCATAAGTGATTTGAAAGCGCAACTTTCAAAGAATGATTCTACCATTTTTTCTTCGTTGGTTTTTATTTGAACAGGACCGACAGATTTTGGTATAATTATATTTTCGCGATAACGGTATGTATTTCCTATAAAATATTTTGTCAGATAATCCCATTCTTCGGCTGTAAATGAACGCTTTTCTTGATTTTGAGACATGGTGTGGTTTTCTGACATAACCTAACAAACTGCGAATTGATTATTGTAATACTACAATTTACCTTCTAATTAAACATTCAATTTTATATTATTCTACAATTTTTTATCGGATTTTTAAATAACTTAAGAATTTAATTTGTATTTTTGTTTAGCAATTATTTAGCCATTTGAACTACACTTATAAAAACTGTCAATCCTATTGACATTGTCTTGTACTTTTGTTTACATTTTGTAGTAGTTCAATTGTTAGTAGTTCTTTTGTAATAAAGTGTCAGGCAGTTAGTAGTGTTAGTACTGTTAATACTAAAATATTTTACTAAAGTATTTAAAAACTCTGTTTACCGTTATGACCTATACCGAGGAATATTTAAAGAATAAGCTTACGAAAGAGCTAGAAGCATCTCATGTGGTAAGTGCATTT
This sequence comes from Altica lythri, assembly GCA_964028335.1. Lineage (NCBI taxonomy): Eukaryota > Metazoa > Arthropoda > Insecta > Coleoptera > Chrysomelidae > Altica > Altica lythri. Next base: position 8,606,638 of record OZ034809.1, read on the forward strand.
ATTATTTTATTTTTTTCCTGTCAAAATTATCAACTTAACCTCCTTATCGATTTTCCGGGTTTAATGAATGCCACATCACACAAAATTGTATTTATCATAGTTCAAAATTTAATAAACTGTAACGTCCAAAATGCATTGCTTTCGAATAAAGTCTGATGTTTGGTTAGTGATATTTGGTACAATTCTTGCTATACTTTTACGTGTCTGTACAAATTTGCATTCATATTCTGGAGAAGCAAAAGGGCCTATGTATGGAGATTATGAGGCACAGCGACATTGGATGGAAATTACAACGAATTTGCCAATAAATCAATGGTATTATAATTCATCCGATAATGATTTAAATTATTGGGGATTAGATTATCCTCCTTTAACCGCGTATCATATGTATATTTGTGGGAAAATTGCTCATTATTTAAACCCAAATTATACAAAATTACACCATTCCAGAGGATATGAAAGCGAAGAACATAAAGTTTTTATGCGGTTTACTGTAATTATTAGTGATGTGTTAGTGTATATTCCAGCTCTCATAATATATTATCAAATGTGTATTAAATATGTCAATATCGAAGATAGCGGAGGTGTTAAGAAAAAGAGATTGAAGACTGATAAAAATCTACGCGAAATCAAGCCAATGAGTGCTTCTTTGTGTACTGTATTAGGGTTATTGTATCCCGGAATTATACTTATAGATCATGGCCATTTTCAATATAATTGTATATCTTTAGGATTTAGTATTGTAGCTATAACGTTTATTCTAAAAGAATGTGATATTTTAGCCTCAATATTTTTCTGTTTGGCTCTAAATTATAAGCAAATGGAACTGTATCATGCTCTACCATTTTTTCTATATCTTTTAAGTACCTGTGTACCTAAACCGGGACAAAGTACGGTTTCTGGTATAATTAGATTGATCAAAATAGGTTTAACCGTTGTTATAACATTCATAATAATTTGGTTACCATTTCTATTTAGTTTAGATGATTCTTTACAAGTTTTACATAGACAATTTCCATTAGCACGTGGAGTTTTTGAAGATAAAGTTTCAAACATTTGGTGTGCCTTAAATGTTATATATAAATTTAAAACTAAATTCGATAACCATCAGATGATGCGAATATGCCTTTTTACCACATTTTACGCACTTCTACCGAGCTCTGTCGATTTATTTTTAAGACCTAATTTAAGAAAATTTGTATTAGCACAAATTAATTCTTCCTTGGCATTTTTCTTATTTAGTTTTCAAGTACATGAAAAAAGTATATTATTAGTTGCGATGCCGATTTTATTATACTTTCCTTATGATCCGTTTACTTGTTATTGGTTTCTTTGCATGAGTGTTTTTAGTATGACCCCCTTGTTATTAAAAGACAATTTGATCATAGCAATTATAGCACTTACTTTGTTTTACAGTGTTACTTTTAGAATATCTATCGAACATGATTATAGAAGCAATTTGAACAATCAAGATGGTTTAAAAGAATATTATAAAAGTCTTCTTTTTTCTTTATTAAACATAGAATATAAAAAAGCGTCTCAATTAGGTATAATTAAAGCTTCATTTTATCAAATTGTTAAAAATTCCGATGCCTTAAAAACTCTTTTATTTCATTGTTTTATGTTTATTTCACTCATTGGTTGTTTGATATTATTTATTATTTCTATTTTATTTGAGCCACCAGTTAGTTATCCTGATATTTATCCACTTATGATATCCGTCTATTCTTGTGTTCATTTTGTAGGATTTTTCGTTTACTTTAATATTAAACAACTTCGTATACCTCAACAGTTTGAGGATATTAAACTAGACAAAACGAAAGAATTGTAGCTGTGAGATATTTTTTTAAGAATTTGTTATTGTACATTTTTTGTTGATTTGTTTAGTAATAAAATTCAGACCATTTGTAATTTAGTTTATTTATTGAGTACTGAAATTTCATCCTAGCAATGAACCTTTAAAAATCATATGAATATAAATAAATACAGAAATACGAATATCTGAAACTGACAACTATCGTTACATGTGTTGGGATCAATCCAACAGTTAGTTGGTAATTTAGTAAAAATCCTGTATTATCAGGTATGTCCGCTAGGATAAAAAATATATTAACATTTGAATTAATTAGCAACCAATATAGTTGTTGATAAATATATATATAAAATAACGTACGTTAGAAAGAACACTTAAGTTCAAATAATTTAAAGATAAATATTATATCATTTAGCTCTGCCCTTTGGGGCATCTTCCATAAAGCTCTGGCTTATTGCCATCTTTAACCGTGTAAATATGGTAAATAATTGTAAATAAAAACTACCAGCAAAATATGATGTTTAATATGCATATATTTTATTGCTTAAATAAGGAAAAAAAATATTGAAGAAAAAATTAAGTTTGAAAAAAAAATGTAGTTTTTACAGGTATTTGATCTTGAACATTATAATCTCAAAGATAGTTGGGATTTAATTTATAATAAAGCGACAAGTAAATTAATATAAAATATACATGATCCTATGCTTCAAAGAAATAGGGTGCCAAGTACAAACTTCACAAATCCTAAAATAATCTGTTTGCAATTGAAAAAGTAACAATTAAACGAATTTAACTAAGATTAAAAACATTAAGATTTTCATTTAGAAAGATAAATGGTTATATCTGTACGAAAAAGAATTTAACTTTAATTTACTTCTTCATCAGAGAGGACGTAGGTTCGTCTTAAGCTGCTCCAAATAACAAAAGATCCATGAATACCAATCCGAACTGGTCTGATCCGATTCTAAAATCACTAAATATCTTACCTACTTTTACCAAATAAAATATATGGTGACATGTCACACTTACACACAAAAAAATATGTCAAGAGTCACAAAGGCTCAGACATCCCAAAGAAAAGCTCATACTCTGGACTCCCCATGTGGGATCTCAATGACGCTTTTAAAGTATCCAAGTTCGTCTCGAAATCTAAATAACCGACTTTCTTCTAGTGTGATAGAAAAATGTTAATGAAGTATAAAATAATAAATTAATATCTGGTGTAAAACTATCCTATGATCCTATGTGATATGCCCCCTTTCTCTTAAAGCCAGCTCCTAGCTTTGCTCGGCCCTGTTTTACAGGGGTATATGTATAGGACATTACCTCTTCTTCTCGGAGGATGTAGTGTCTTGCCATAGTCTATAGAAACGCCAGGTCCACCACTTTCTAGACGTATCTCTTTTTGGTATATCGGTCTGTCTGTAATTCCATCAAAAATGACTCTATAAAGCCCCCCACTCACTCCAACATCTGTTTCCATCAAAAGACAAATTTAAAAAGGACAGAACGACGTGTTACGACATAAAATTGTTTCTTTCATTGGAAATATGATGCATGTGCTATACTTTACTTTAATCGGTCAAATTTGAAATTGCTAGCTAAAAGTATTTCGTTAATAAATAAAACCGACTGGAAAGGTATTGACATTATAGATCACGAAGACTAGATACCAGGAGTTTAAACGTAATGTTAAAAAAATGGTCTCAATTTCAGGGACAGATCTATTGCCGGTAGAGGGCGCTCGTGTTCCTAAGATACTCGTTTAAATCCTTACGCGGGAAGTTTTGTTACTATTGAAATGAATGTTTTAGGAAATTCTTAGAAACTTTTCAAGTGCTGTAAATGCAAAAATATAAAGTAAGTAACTACAAATTGCCTTAAAAAATTTACTAGTATTTTCAGTATTATGATTATGTATTACGTATTATTATTTATATTAGAGTGAATATTTTTTTTATTAATAGTAAGCGCAAGTTAAGGAGGTTCTGTAACCTACAATTTTAACTATTACGAAATACCAGTTCGACTGAATCTAATGTAAAAACTTTGAACTTTGAAATTAACTTTACGTATAAATAAATACGTCATTTCTGTAATCCCAAAATTTTCACCTCTAGTTACTTATAGATATTAAATTTTAAAAATCATATGGGTATTTTATCTCCTTATACACGGGCTCTTTTGTCTAGGGATGACAAATTCTTGAAAAACATCAATATATCGAAAGCGATAGACATCGGTGGACATAATATCAATGCATCGAAAGAAAAACATCGGTGTTTCGAACATCGGTATTAAATATATCACGTAACTTTTATATTATGTATAAATCTGGGTAATGCATTATTTTATATTTGTAATGTTCCACATACACATATTAAAAATAAAATACGACACATTATACATACATTTATTTAAACAACTTTAAAATCATATCTGATAAAATAAATGTAAAAGATTACTAAGAAAATAAACTCAAAAAATTGTAATAAAATAAACTTAAAAACACATAAATAACTTCTTTAAATATAATTATAAGCCCAATATCCATCTGGTAATGAACCTAAAAATATAAGCTTCGAAAGTGGGCCGACCAAAAACCAAAAATCGTTGCAGAAGCCTTTAAAAATAGTATTTCTGACGAAACAAAAGAATACAAGTTTGGAAATACATGTTTCTACTCCTCCCAAATTTGTAGAGTTTTTGCTTTTAAGTCTGCAATAGGAATTCCGACGTATAAAGAGATTTCTGAAAATTATTTCTTCATATCTCTTACATTAATATTTTGCTGTTTATTTTCCACCGGTTTCTTATGATACTACCTTATGTCCAATTACTGCTCTGGTTCCTCACGAGAAGTTAAAGTACTTGTAGATATACTTGTATGAAGAATACTAACCTGACAGGCAACATAAAATACAAACAGTTTCCAAGAGCTTAGCTTTTTTCTTTCTTTTATCAACTTTTTATACGATATACCTATAAGATAAAACATCAATTTTTAAGGTGCGATATATCGATGTTTGTTATATGGTTCTGCTACTTGGCAATCGCCAGATAAATTAATTGTTTATAACACAAATTTTTAACAGATATTATTTTGATGTTACTCACTTTTGATGCTTTGAATATACCCACTTTTTTTACATTGTCATCTGCCTTTCGCCCACTAACACAACCATAAACAGCACAATACTTTCCCATTTCTTTTTATTAATTTTATTACAAGTAATTTTCAATAAATTAATATCATATATTTAATTTAATTTCGTGAAATTTAAATGTCATAAATGTCATAAACATTGGTTCGGGTCTCTTAAAGATCCTCGCGCCGCCAGTGGCGAAAAATAGAACTATAATCTGGCCCGATTATTGAGACCAGAAATATTATGAAAAAGCCTATACCGTGTAAACTCCTGGTATCTAGCCTTCGTGTTATAGATAATGAATTTTAATTTATAGACAATTATAATAGAAACAACAGATAACTATGTTTAAATCTTACAACTTAAGAAATCTTATTTTAATTAAAAAAATCCAAAACTGGGTTAACAGAAGAGTGGACCAATCTTTTTTTTTATTTAAATAGTATGATTTTTAAAATAACAATACCTATTGTAATGTAAATACTTCTTTTTTTAGAATATATAATTTATTTTTAGGAAGTAGTAGATCAGTCAGATGGATGTGGTGGAAAATTTGCTTGTGTGATAGTTTCCGAAAAATTTAAAGGAAAACCACTTTTAGCAAGACACAGGTACTATATTAATTATAAATAAAAAACATGTTTAATAGGATTATATTTTATTAGTTAAATTAATGCATAAATAAACTCGTTTTAATTATAATTTCATAATGACGCAATAGATAAATAGTTTCATTAATTTGTTTTTAATTTATTAATACGTACAGATTGGTGAATACAGCATTAGAAGAAGAATTAAAAACAATACACGCTTTTTCCCAAAAAACATTCACACCTGAACAGTGGGAAGAACAGAAAAATAATGCTTAAAAATGAAGATCCCAATGTCAAAACTTCAGGTAAATAACAAATTTTGTTAGGTAAAGATTGTCAGAATTTTTTTTTTCATTGAAAAGAACCTTGCTGTCGATTTTTGTGACCTTTTGTTATAATTTAATATTATAAAAAAGTGTTTTAAATAGTTGAGAACGAAAATGATCAGGAATGTAATTTTCGGAGCACTTGGTGCACAGGAAACCTACTTTTTATATCGTCTCCTAAAGTTTTCTGTAAATTCGTCATGAAAATAACTGAAACTCAACCATAATTTCGATATCACATCTCCATATACCCTTACAACCCTTATAAACCACCTGTATCATCCTACAATTCGGCTAACCGTTCTAACTCTGAGTAGAGCGAGTTTAAGCAAGTAAACTTCTTTAAGAAAAATTAGCCAGAGTTAGGGGTGTTAGCCTGCTTAGGGGTTCTAATCTAATCTAAGTAAACCTGGCATGGTCTCTCCTGTAGAGCTCCATGTTTTAAACACTGCTTCCTATGGGAATATTGTGACCAGGTTCGGCACCAAGAGTCCTTGCATGCACCTCATGCGTGCAGGACTCTAGTTTGATCAGTTGAAGATCATCACCACCGCTGATCTTCAGGTAGGCATAAATCCAGGTGTCCCAAGTTCTTAAGGATTTGGATGGCTATCCTTAAGTTACTGTTGCCACAGGGCAGTTCCCTTTATAAGAGATCTGAGTCCTGTGACTAATTCCTCAAGGTGATAAGTTTCAGGGTTCGTGTCACCGAAGATGAGGAACCGTTTATGGTCCAAGGCCTCGCACTCAAATAGAATGTGAGTTGCCGTTTCATCTTCCATGGCGCACAGTCGGCACGAGGTGGGTTCCTGTGTCAGAATCCCCATCCTTCGAAGGTGTAGTCTGAATGGTCCATGCCTAGTGAGCAGGCTCACCATTACTCTTATCTGACCCCTGCCAAGATTCAGTATGTCAGACGTCAGTTTTTTGGAGTAGCCTTTGAGCGTCAGCTTTGAATGCCTCAACCTTATAGTATTACTCCAGTGTTTGGTCGACTCTTCCCAGACCCAGTTCCTGACTTTGGTCCTTATCCAGGCTCTAGGCAGTCCCAGTATAGGTTCTGGATCAATGAATCGTGTATCCGCTCCCTTCTTAGCCAGAAGGTCCGCGATTTCATTGTCTTCAAAACCCTTATGCTCTGTCACCCACTCCAAGAAGGCCTTGTTGAGTCTAGCCGTTCATTGAGGTTTTGTATGCACTCCCAGATCAGCTTGGAACTAACCCGGAACTGTTTTAAGGCCAGCAGTGCAGCCTGGTTGTCTGAGAAGAAAGTTATCCTCTCCCCTCTCCAGCCACGTCCTCGGACGTGGTCGGCAGGCTTTAGTAAGGCGTATACCTCAGCCTGGTACACGGATGACTCCGTTCCTAAGCTGAAGTGCCGCCTAAGGTTGCGTGGACCAAAGCCCTGCTTAGGGGTTGGTGTGGATTGTTTCTCGAATGCAAAAAACCATCTTCATTGATCTTATTGCACAAATTTCAACGGTACATTGTCTTGTTTTGTCTACTAAAATTGTGTTTTTAAGGTTTGCAAATCCAAGTTGCAGCCCCGGGTAAAGCAATTATTTATGGGGAACATTCTGTAGTTTATGGAAAATTAGCATTAGCAGCTAGTATTGATTTAAGGACCAAATTGAAATTAACTGAAATAGACGAACCAAATACATTCATTCTACAATCTCAGAATTTGGATTTTTTTTACAAATTTAATTTACAGGTAAAAACATACTTAATTTTGATGATAAATTAAATAATAATTATTTATATCTTAGGATATTAATTTAATGTTAGAAGAAACTCTTCCAGTTATGGTAGACACGAATAAATATAATTGGGAATCTCCAAAACTTCTAAATCATGAGGAACTTTTAAAAAAAATTGAATATTTACTAGAAAAATCGAATATTGCTTTTACTTGTACAAAACATATTGTGGCTTCAAAAGCTACTTTATATCTTCTTATTGGAATATTAGGATCAACAAATTCAAAACTGAAACCTATACATATCACTACAACAGCTGAATTAACCATAGGTAAAAATATCGATGATGATCAAATATTAAATATATATTCAATATATTTTTTAGGAGCTGGATTAGGTAGTTCAGCATCATTTTCAGTATGTGCAGCAGCAGCTTTTTTGCAATATGTTAAGCATTTTACATCTACCTCCAATTTTTCAAAACATTTTTATAAACCATCATACTGGGAATTTGATCTAAACAAATTTAATGAACAAGAATTGGATTTAATTTCACAATGGTCTTTTTGTGCAGAGAAAATCATACATGGAACACCATCAGGTATGTTATGAGAAAAAAAAATAGTTTTGAAAGCTAGTAAAGCTTCTTCTTAATTTATATTTGAATGGGAGTTATAACGGAGGCTTTCTTAGCGAAGACGTGTCCGGAGGAGAAGAAGTTCACTTTCGTGGATGAGGAGGTGAAGTTTAAAGTGGGAAAAAAGAAACTCATGATTTATTAAAGTTAGTTGGCTCTTCATACGTTACGAGGAAATCATCAATAGCAGAATCTTGTTCAAATTCTTCATTTCTTGTACAAAGTCCTTTATTCAGATCTGTTGCCCAGATAGAGAGTATCGCATCATCATCATTACCAAAACTCCGCTCCTGTCATTCTTCTCGCTATGTTGGTGTTCTTTCTAGAAACCTAATAGCTAGACCTCATATATAAATAAACCTCCGCAAAAATTTTAGGAAGTTCGATTTTTTTGTTGCAGAAGTTCCGCAGTAGTGGAGATAGAGTTCTGTTATAACACTAATGTGAATATTCCGTTATTTTTCATACTTCAGCTGAACTTTCTTCATTATTATAAATACCACAAATTTTTTAGGCCTCGATAATGCTACCTGCACTTACGGTTCCATAGTGGAATACAGAAAAGGTTTTCCTTTAAAATTATTAAATCTACCATCATCATTGAACCTACTATTAATAAATACAAATGTGTCAAGAGAAACCAAAAAATTAGTTACAAAAGTAGCAAATCTTCATCAACGATTCCCGAATGTTGTTAATAATATATTAGAAGCAATGGAAGAGATATCACAAGAAGCTGTGAAGAACTTTCAACATTTATCAAATAAAGGTAAACAAATTCTATCTTTTAAATATAATCTTTAATTGATATTTTTTAGATACTCAACAAATCTACGATAATTTATCGCAATTATTTTCAATAAACCACAATCTATTAAACTCAATAGGAGTAGGTCACATTAAATTGGATGAAATAGTAAATATTTTAGGAAAAGTTGGTCTAAGAGGAAAATTAACTGGAGCAGGAGGTGGAGGATATGCTATTTGTTTAATACCTCCAAATTTTGATGTTAAATTATTAGAAACAGTTGTTGATGAGTTAATTTCTAGCGGATTTGAAGTAAAACGTACTAAATTAGGTGCAGTTGGAGTTAGATTGGAAACTATATAAGTTTTGACATTGCTGGATATTGGTTTTTACATTTTTTCTTAAATAAATATTTATATTCATTATGTTTTTGTTTAATTTCCATTCCTATTTATTTGTTGTATGCAAATATAAAGTATCAGGACTCTAGTTTGTTCAGCTGAAAATCAACACCACGCTGATCTCAGGTAGGCTTGAATCCAGGTGTCCCAAATTCCTTTAGTTACTGTTGCCACAGGGCAGTTCCCTTTACAAGAGATTTGAGTCCTGTGACTATTTCCTCAAGGTGGTGATAGGATTCAGGGTTCGTGTCACCGAAGATGAGAAACCGTTTATAGTCCAAGGTCTCACGCTCGAATAGAATGTGAGTAGCCGTCTCATCTTTCATGGCGCACAACCGGCACAAGGTGGATTCCTGTGTCAGAATCCCCATCCTTCGAAGATGTAGTCTGAATGGTCCATGCCCAGTGAGCAGGCCCACCAGTACACTTATCTGACTCCTGCCAAGATTCAGTATGTCAGACGTCAGTATTTTGGAGTAGCCTTAGAGCGTCAGCTTCGAGTGCCTCAGCCCTACAGTATTACTGCAGTGTTTGCTCGACTCTTCCCAGACCCAGTTCCTGATTTTGGTCCTTACCCAGGCTCTAGGCAGCCCCAATACAGGTTCTGGACCAGTGAATCGTGTATCCGCTTACTTATTGGCCATAAGGTTCGCAGTTTCATTACCTTCAAAATCCTTTATGCCCTGGAACCCACTCCAAGAAGACCCTGTTGTCTCTAGCCCAGATCAGCTTGGAACTAACCCGGAATTGTTTTAAGGCTAGCAGTGCAGCTTGGCTGTCTAAGAAGAAAGTTATCCTCTCCAGCCACGGCCTCTGGCGTGGTCGACAGCCTTTAGTAAGGCGTATACCTCAGCCTGGTACACGGTTTACTCCGTTCCCAAGCTGAAGTGCTACCTAAGGTTGCGTGGACCACAGACCCCTGCACCAGTTCCTTCTGAAATGCGAGATCCGTCAGTAAAGTACTTGATCCCTGCATCGGCGAAAATTCGACTCTCAAAGTTGAAACTGGGGATCATCTGTCAGTTGGCAAGCCTATCATAATATCATATCAGTTAATTCAATATTAGTGTAAACAGGAATAGCGAAAGTTGTAGAATTGTTCACCAACAACTAAATAATAGCTACAAATAATATCTAGATAAAACATCGGTCCAATTTGATAAAAAAATCAAGTTTTTGAGAATGAAAAAAAAGAGATAATCCAAATATGATACAAAAATACGTATTTTATGCGTATTTTGGGCCACACTACACTACCACCTATTTCATTTTGACACTTTTTTTAACACCCTGTACATTGTACTTTTTGATAAAATTAACTATAATGTTATTTATTTTTTATACATATCTTACTTTAATTTATTTCTAATCTATATGCAATCATTTTATGTAATTTATCACAATTACTTACAGTTTTATAGAGATCTTAAGTGGTTTGTATTCGTCTATATTTTAAAGGAGTTTAATTTGATCATTCTATTTTCAATTATTATTTAACGTGTATTATTTTCTTTAATCAATATTTTACATGACGATTTTGTATTTATAATTTTATAAATATTAACTAAATAAAAAGCAGCCATCTAGGAGATAGTAGATAAATGACAATTAGAAAGTTATTAAAAATTGTTCTGACAAACTGATGGCTTCTCTGAATGCCATTTGACATCTAACTGTCATTCAAGCTTTGACATCCACAATAAAATGTCAAATTCGGTAACAAAAAACAGTTAGTTAGACTAGACCATCTCGATCGTATAATTCTTACATAATTAAACTTATTATGTACAAATTTTAAAGTGTATTTTTACTAATATAATCATGACGAAAGTGTGTCGACTGTGTTTGATAAAGTTGCAAAGAGGTTCCAGATATTTCAACATCAACGCCGTAGAGTCATTTACGGGGTTCATGCCCTATCGTGACCAATTGACGACTTGCATTCCAGAAATGGTTTGTTGTATTATCGATTTCTTAATATATGTCACTATTAATTTATGACAAAAATAATCAAATAATTAAAAATTTTCTTTATTTTTATATATGGGCGTATTACACTGGATAGTAATAGCTATCTGTCATTTATTTTAATTATGACAAGATGATCTAAATTTGTTTTTTTTATTTTAAACCGTAATATATCAATTTATCACAAACTAATTATTGATTGTTTGTAATAAGTTTTTTTTATTTAAAAAAATTACTTTTAGGCATTAGATTTGATCCCGAGTCCTGTAATATGTAATAATTGTCGAACTGCATTAAAATCTGCTTACGATTTTAAAAATCGTTGCTTATTGGTAGAAAAGAAAATTCAAAGTTTTATTGAAAATCAAAATTTATATGAAATCAACTATGACTTGTCACAGATTTCGACTGATGATCTTCCACCACTTAATAAATTTTCTTTACTTGCACCATCAAGTGAAGAAGATATTCCTTTCAGAATTAAAAAGGTAAATAAAGTATTAGTTTTGTTATTTTTATTAACGGTTTTATCATTTATTTTACAGTTTTTAGAATATTTTTGATAATTACTAAGTTGTATAAAATTCCTCGACTGTTTTTGTTTTAAAGTCGTTGTCAATTGTTGTATAATGTACTGGATAGTTAAGTGTGGTTTACCAATAATTTCTCCAATTTTTGTTCTGCTTCCACAAATCTGTTACGATTTTTCGTACCGGATAATCAATTTCTCTTGTTTTCTCACTCATTTTTCAAATTGTCACAGATTCCAACCGATGATCTTCCACCACTAACTAAATTTTCTTTACTTGCACCATCAAGTGTAGAAGACATTCCTATCAGAATTAAAAAGGTAAATAATTTATTTTTGTTATTTTTATCACACGGTTTTATCATTTATTTTACAGTTTTTGTTTTAAAATCGTTGTCAATTTGAGTGTTTTTTTCTGCTTCCACAAATCTGTTACGATTTTTCGTACCGGATAATCAATTTCTCGGGTTTTCTCACTCATTTTTACGTAATTTAGATGCTTTTATTCTTGGCCCACCCTGTACAATATTTATGGAGAAAGTAATAAACAAAAGACTTTTGACTAACTGTATAATGATCGATTTTATTTTAACTTCAAAAGTAAATACAAATATTTTTATTGCAATTAAACTTAATTTTCGTTTTTCAATTTAGGACTTATTCAATGAATCCGTACAAAATACAGAAAGTTCAAGCACAGAATCAAATGGAAACGTAAAAACAGAACCCAAGGAACTTTTCGAAGAATCTTTAATACCTAAAAATATTGTACATAGAAGAAGACCCTATAAAGGTGGTAGAAGCCATGGAATTTTTACCAATGAAGTGTTTACTTGTGACTTTATCTGTAATTTTTGTCATGAATCGTTTAAAAGTTTACAAGCGTTAAGGAAACATAACAATATATGCTTGAAAAGTAAGTTTTATTGAGTCTTGTGAATATACGAGGCTAGTAACCTCACCTACCTCTACCTAAATTTGAATCTGAAAGATACCATTCCAAACCAAAAATCAAAATAAATTTGAATTGTTTTTCAGCTACACAAACCGAGAAATCTCCAAACATTTTAACAAAACGACCACATCTACCTACAAAAGCTAAAAATCATTTAAAGAAATGGTTGTTTCGTCATACAGATGTAAGATTTTAAACAATTTATAATTTCATATATTTAATCAATATTATTTTAGCATCCTTATCCAACCGATCAAGAAAAACAAATGTTAATGCAAGAAACAAATTTATCATTACTACAAGTTGAGAATTGGTTCATTAACGCTAGAAGAAGAATTTTGCAGGATTTAACCAAATTAAAACACCGAGGGGTAAAAACAGGTAAAAAAATATTGTATTAAACAAGGTGGATTTATTTTTGGATTTTTTTCCAACTTATTATTTTTGCTTCCTTTTTTACCTTTCTATTTCGGACTACGTCATAAAGACAGGCACCATAACCATTTTTTTTTTCATGCAATCCATACTGAGATTTTTGAGTTTAATTGGGTTTTTATGTATCTGTATTACAAAACTATTTTTTCTTCGTATAAGTAAAATTGTTTTTACATTTTCTTGGAGTAGGGAATTGTAATGCCATTCTCAGATGAAAGTTTCAATAAACTGGAGCTTGATGGTAATAATTTCTCTCGCCATCCTTCGTTTCCCGTTATCTTTTTTATATTTTTTACATCCAAGAATCTTTTGGTTCTTCATGCATAAAAATATAGTTTTCATCATCAGGGAACCGTTTATTGATTTGTGGCAGTAACTAGTTTTGTAGTAATCGCTTGTTCATTGTTTCTTCTACAAAGTATAGGCGCCCTATGTCTTTGGCATAGATTCCACACTACATCATGACACTAACCGCAATATTCTACTGCCCAGAGCCAGCTCTAGGAATAACAAAAAGTAGCTCATCAGAGTGGTTGAAATGAACCATTGTAAGAAGTACATGAACTCTAACTAGGTACAACTATATGTCAGACAGCTTCCATCTTAAAAAAATATTGTATTAAACAAGGTGTTTAACCCTTTCTACATGGAAATCCTTGTGGAATTGTTCTCCAGGACGTCGTCTTAGAAAAGAACTTTTGTCAACCAACATTTGGGACGTTGATTCGTCAGAAAAGCCCTCCTGGAAATTAATAGAATTAATTCAACTATTAAAAAAAGTTATATTTGCTCGACTTCAGTCTGTAAGACTCAAATTTCGATATTACATGGCCCATTGTAGTAGTTTCTTTTGCATAGGCGCGTTTTTTTTTTAGTAGACCAATCAGATTCTCTTCGACCAACCGTTTGTGTATGGTTCGCAATACTCTTTTTACGATTTACGAGGCACATGTCCCTAATTTTTCCACAGAGACAGGATAGTGTTCGATTTTAAACACATCATTGTTAACTGTTAATTTATGACAATCTTATCCTGTAATTAGTTTATTATAATTTTATCTGACAATATCAATTAATCGATTCAAATATTATTTCCAGAGGACATTCACGATTCACGTTTGGGTTTAGAAATGGAATACGAAGAATTAGTTCCACAGTCAGGATTACAAAATATGAATTTCAAATATTTCGCTACAAATCCGTTAGAAGAGATAACTTTACCACCAGCACCTGAAAATATGATAAAAGAGGAATTTATTGAGGAGGAAGAAGACGAGGATATGAAACAAGATGATGATGATGAAGAAGAAGAAGATGGAGAGAAACAAGAAGAGGAAGAGGTAGAAGTAGAGAAATGGGGAGATAAGCAAGAAGAGGTACCAAGACAGATACAACAAATTGAAGTGATTAAAGAACATGACAAACACGAAGAAGAAATAAAAGTAGATCTGAGTACCGTTAAATGTGAGGAAATTGAAAGTCGGTAACTTAGTGTATGTAAGAAGTACTATATGACTGAATTATGTAATTAATACTAAAAAAACATGTATTCAATTTTAAGTTAAATAACTAAATTTTATAATTAATGATTGTTTTAAGGTATTAGTTTAATAATTATACTATTCCTAATAGGCCGTTGTTACTTTCAAGCATATACTACTAGAGACAGCCGATAAGATACTGGTGTATGTGAAAAAGAAAGAAGAATAATAAGATATTCTATCTCTCACGGCGTTATCTAACTCAATGATGCGCCAGTTTTGAATCGGCAGCACGGAAAGCTGCCTTTAATTGTAGGTATATATTTGAAGGTTGTTAGATTTTTTATTTATATTATTTTTTTACTTGGGTCAATGGGGAATAGCTAATATTTTTAGGATAATTGTGAAGCAAAAATGTAAAATTTGTTTAATCCGAACTACCAATTACGATTAAATCCAAATTTATATTTTTATTATTAGTTTATGAAAATGTAAATAAATTCACAATATATAATATTTGTAAAATAATAATAAGTGTAATAATTTCACTTCAAGTGAGTGAAATTTATAAATTCGACCCTCTCCGATTCGCTTGAAAATTAGAACACTCGGTTTATTAATGTTCTTATAATTTATATAATCAGGGATAAAATTGTGTTAAATTTGTTTTTAGCAACATTTTTATAAGGAAATGAACAAATAAAACCAGAAAGATGCATTTTTGATGCCAAATTTACCGCTAAACACTATGGTTATTGTAAATTTTTCCAACAAAAGTCTACAAAGTGAATAATATGTCAGAATTTTCCGACTTTCTACGTTTTCATGTTAATTTTTTTGCGGAATCTTAATCTGGATTTTAATATTTTAGATATATGAAAAATCAGAAAATTTTACTGTTTTTTAAGTATAGTTTGTTCTAGTATCCAAATTAGGTTCATAAAAATGTAAAAGTTTTGACATATTTTTCGCTTTTACGACTATCCTTAGGAAATTTTGAAAATTCTGCAATGATAATCTGATTCAAAGGAAATTTAACATGGAAAATGTATTTTTTTACGTTTCCCTAGCAAAATTGTTCTAATCGTCTGTACCGAAAGTATAAACATCACGTAATTTGTATAGCACACACTAGAAAGACAGGAAAAGACTGTTTTGATCTTTTCTCTCTTGCACGGGAAAACTGATTCAAGTCGGATTGATCAAATTTGAATAAAGTGTGCTTTTGTAGGGAATTGGAGTAGGTCGGGTTATGAACTTTCCGCACCCTTTATTCATTTCGGCTACTTTATTGTGTTAGTTCCATAAAAAATCTATCTTTAAAACTTTAATTGCTAGTTTTTTTCTATTTTACATAATTGTACATACATCGATAAATGCAGGTGATTGGGGTGAAATAGTCAAGTTTGATGCTTAATTATAAATTATAATCGCACTACTAAGTGCTTCATGTACAGTCAATGTTTCTCCATACTCATTCTTTATATTTTATTTCTGAACAAGTATTTTTTTATTTAGTAAAACCATTATGTTTAAACGCGTAATGATCTGTTATATGTTGTTAGTATAATAACTGTAAATATACAATAAATTTGCAATTTTTGTTTTAATTACACCGACGCACAAAAGATTCACTACTAAATGCACACACCACTGTTAGATAGATAGATGTTCATTGGGTTGGCTGTTTACCTTTATCACTGTGACCTTTATAGATCTATTGTAAACATCCATCATCCCGGGAATAGGATTAGAGCACTTTGGCTAACCCTGTCCTATTAAGGATTTAATATCCTTGACAGTGGCCTCTCCACGTAACTTTGGGAAGACGGTTTCTGCTATCCCAATGCTTGATTAGATACCGCGTCCTTGCAAGGTCTTTATAGGACATGAAATGCGGTTTTTTCCTCCTTTTGGTAGAATCGACAAATGTCTTAAGCTGACTGATGTGTTTTCTGAGCCTACAATGTCCTGTCAACAGACTGACAATCATTCTGACATCGTTTCGCCTTTGTGAAGACTTTGGCTTGCCCGATGATTTTTCCCACCACTCGGGCCTTTCTGGCTTCATTTCTGAAGGTATCAGCAACCCCACCGAATGATTCCGGACCAATCATTGGGATATTAGCTCCCGCTACGGCCAATTCATTGCCGCGAAATCTATATCATATGATACTGGTATTTTTCCAGAATCCTGGAAAACCTAGCCCCATTGTCTGATCTTTCCTTGTTTTACCGATACATAAACGGATTTTGCTTAGAAGAACTCCGCTCTATAGTGCCTCCACTTGCCAGACCAACCAGAGCAACACGACGTGCCAACTCCATGCACCCTTATACTGTTCAGTACCAGACATCGAGAAAGGATCGATTTGATCTTTCCTTTATCCCCAGAGTCTCCGGATTGTGGAACTCCTTACCTTCCCACATCTTCCCCACTCGTCCTAACTTTCAGGCCTTTAAATCCCAAATTAACAAATTATCTCTTCTGTCCCAATAGATTTTCTCGGTACATTTGTATTTAGGTCCGTCCATACCTACGAGGATATCCTCTTGGTCAATTTGTGCGTAACGTGATTGGTCGATAAGATCTTGCGATTCTCCAGGGGCCATTTTAAAAACACTATGGGGTCGCTTCTATTGTTTGTAAGCAGAATTAAATAGGAGTTTCACTAAGTACGTTTATTTAATGATTCTTGATCCTTGGAAAAACAATACCGATATGTGGGTCCGGTTAAAACCATTTCTTTTGTGTGCTAATTAAAAAGGATGGGACGAATTTTATTTAAAATGGTTATTAAGAATTGGGTAAAGTTCCAGGAATAATAACAGATTTTCATTCATCTTTGATTTAATTGATACAATCAAAATACACAGAGCTTACTAACAAATATTGCGTTCAATAAAAAATACTCGCTTTCATACCTATTTTGTTAAAAAAATAACCTATTTCTTATAAATACAATAAGAGTTTTAGTATATTTTATTGTAATGATACAGAATAAAGATAAATTTCATTTGAAAATATTAAAATTATTAAGTGGAAATAGGTTACTGTTTTAAACATTGTCGAGGCGAAACAAATCTAAAAAATGGTTTCATAATCCTAAAATTTTCTTTCTAAACGGTAATTCTTAAATCTAATTAACTGAGTATTCAGCGTATACATATAAGTCATAAGAAGCACCAATATCTAAAAATTTTCCGAAATTTAAGCTACATCATAAGAATTGTCACCAAATATTTTGGTATCTGTATATTTTTGTATAGATAAAATAAATTTTTTTAATAGACTGGTTATGTAGAATATAAATTTTATGGAATTTTAAAAATAATTAAAAAGACAAAACTTATGATATTTTGTACGATTTTTTTGTCTACTGCTTCTTTCTTCTTATAATGACTTTCGAGCAATCGTTAAATTTATCACAGACCGACATAGCAACTAAAACTGTAACACCGACTCCGTATTGTCCAAAAAAAAATTATTTATAAATATCTATGTTTTTTTTTAATTATGATACAAATCTTGGTAACAGTTTAGGAATGAAAAGAAAAATCAAATCTTCAAAATCCATCATCATCATCATCATCACCATCGCCAACAATCTTCATGAAGCTTTTTTTTTGGACAATCTATCAATCTTAAAAAATATTACAATACGCGTTTTTTTAATATAAACAACAAGTTATTTCATTGACTCTTCTTATTATAAACCAATATTATCAAGGGTAATATAACAAGACCTTGATTATAGTCGGCTATTTTTGTGGTATCTAGATTTCGAGAATATTTTAGTATCAATATGTTAAATTATGTCGAAACAAATTGTAAAATTTTCGAGAAATTTAGCAACAACAAAAATAGCAGACTATTAATCAAATTCGTGATGTATTTAGGAAGATTATTTCCTTAGCCGTTGTTAAACTGACAAATATTTGACATTATTTGACGTGACTATTTCTCTAGAGAAATAGTCGCTGATATTGTTCTAGTGCAATAGTCGCTGATATTTGATTCTGACTGGTCCAATTTCAAAAAATTATGATATTCTATTGGTTAATTTGAATCGAAGGAAATAATCACTGCATGATATAGTCAGATTTTACAGTGTAGGTAGTTAAACCATTCAAATCATCCATCTAACGTGTTACAACAATAAGATCAAGATTTTATTTTATTTAAATAATCACGTGCCGTCTTTATTAAAAAAATTGCATTTGTCACCTGATGGGAAGATTCTTGCCAAAAATCCTACAACTCGAGGCTTCAGTAATATCAATACAACATTTTAGATACGTAAGTTCAAAGAAGAAGAAGAAGAATTAATATCTACAGGTGGCTTAAGTGGTTTTCACCATCAGGTTCTGGTATTACGATGAATAGAGCCAAAAGAACCGGAATTAACGCCAGATCAAGACCAATGTGCGTGATGAAGAATCACATCCTACTCGAGGTACCACTGTTAACGCAAAACACATTGGATCTAGACCAGAGCAGGTCTATAAAAGATCCTCTCTAAACAAGACCAGTTGGAGAAACCTGGTTCTAGCAAAACTAAATTTAAAAGTAAAGAACCACAAATAAAAGCTGAGAAACTTAATATCGAAAGCTTGCAAAACGAAGGAACAAAAATCTTATACCAAACCAGGTTAACAAACACCAGGTATCAATACGAAATGGGCACAGGAATATAAGACCGCTTGGTTTAATGATAAAGACGTATAAGCAGGACATCTTGTAAGACTTAGAGACGAAAGATGGACAAAGAAACTTATCGAATGGAGACCCACAGCCCATAAACAGAAAAGAGGATGACACCCTACACGCTGGATAAAAGAATTTCAACAAACTGGATCCTGGCTGCTCAGGACAGAGAACCTTGTAAAAGTTTAGAGAAGACCTATGTTCAGCAACGGACGCAAAGAGAGGCTGATGATGATAAAATATTTTTCTTCATTTTGGTTATTTTTCATGATGACAAGGCATTTGTAACGTAGCAAATATTATCAATGTTAATCCGTTTATAGTCAACGAAATAATTTGTAACGGGTTTTATCTAATTATTTATGAATATTTTCTAAGATTGTGTATTAAATTCAATTAAAAATTGATAACGCACTACAGCAAGTTGAAAACAAAAACGTTTATATATACATCGTTTCAAAGTTTACGTATACATTAGAGAAGGATTTAAAAAATGACCAACACAATATATTAAAATACGATACGGTTTTCAAGATAGTGGGAAACATATTTTAAAAAAAAATCATTTTTTTAATTATATTTACAAAGTATGGTCGATTTTTATTTTGTTCATTAAATTGAGCATTTAATTTTATGTTGGTCATTTATTACAAAAAGTTGACAGAATATTGATAAAAATTACAGATCTACAATAAAATTCCTAAATATATGAATTGGATGGAAATTTTTTCGCTTTTTTTTTCTCTTATACTATTTATTTATTGTATAATTACGTATATAAGTTCCAAATAGTATACTTTAAAAATCATACTCTGATTTTTTTTTCACAAGTTTTCTTTTATATATTTTTTTTCCTAGTTAATACTGAATAATATATTTTCTTTCGTTATTTGTAGAAATTATAAAAGAAATAGAAACAAAGTGGTGATTAAATTATTTAAGTTTCAAAGAAACTTAACATATTCATAAAATAGCTGCAAAAATTTATCATTATATAAAAGTTGGTTTTAGTATGACGCTGATGAACCAAACGTTTTATTTCTGCACTTCACCATCGACGGTGATTGTTGATCATGTGATCGTTTATAATCAGTAAGTATACACACGATCATCTGTACTAGTTTGTTCAACGATCCGGTAGAGTCGTAAATCTCCGTTTGGACGTGAAGGGTGTGATTGTTAGAACCATTTATGTGGTTCATCGAAAAGTTAAAAAAAATGAAATGAAGGCGATCGTGCGGGCATCTTAACGCAACCAACCGGTGATTCCGTTTGATTCGTGTCCCAAAAACACATGGTTGGAGGCGATCATAGACGATGATAGGCGAGTACAGCTCTTCTACAGGATTGTGTTCGCGCATAACATATTCATAAAATAGCTACAAAAATTTATCATTATATAAAAGTTGGTTTTAGTATGACGCTGATGAACCAAACGTTTTATTTCTGCTCTTCACCATCGACGGTGATTGTTGATCATGTGATCGTTTATAATCAGTAAGTATACACATACACACGATCATCTGTACTAGTTTGTTCAACGATCCGGTAGAGTCGTAAATCTCCGTTTGGACGTGAAGGGTGTGATTGTTAGAACCATTTATGTGGTTCATCGAAGTTTTGAAAAAAAAAATGAAATGAAGGCGATCGTGTGGGCATCTTAACGCAACCACTCAGTGATTTCGTTTGATTCGTGCCCCAAAAACCACATGGGTTGAAGGCGATCATAGTCGATGATCGGCGAGTACAGCTCTTCTACACGATCGTGTTCGCGCATAACCGTTAGTAAAGAGGAGCCTTTAGAATAACGTCGATGAGTGTAAACGCTTAGCAGTGCGCTTTCTCAAGAGTCGCTGATTATCACACCATTATTTGCAGTAATAATCAAAGTTTAAGTGATCAGCGATCAACACTGAAAAGTCTCATCATAACTTTAAAACTAGCCTTCGGCTGATTTTAATGTCATGTTGAAAGTCTAATATGTGGCTATATAAACCTTATAGAAGAACGCCGAGCTTAGCAATGCGCAGTCGTACACGTCGCTGACAATCACACGAATGTCTTTACTTGAAGCAGTCCGCATTTTAAGTGAGTTTGTACTCCACAGCGATCTACACAATACTGGAACTTCTTGTATTTACTCTCATTGTGACTATAAAACTAGCCATAGGCCCATTTTAATGTCTCAATATGTAGCTATGAAGGGTTTTAGAATAAGGTCAAATTTAGCAGTGGACATACTATCACACAAGCGCCTCTATCTGTAGCTCTCCGCATTTTAAGTGAGTTTTTTCTCCACAGCGATCAACACAATACTGAAACGTCAAGTATTTACTCCCATTGTGACTCTAAAACTAGCCTTAGACTGATTTTATTATCCTAATATGTTGCTATGATAATGCTATAATAGCGTTTCAGAGTATGGGACAGTCGTACGCTACGCAGACAATCACTCGAACGCCTCTGTAGCACTTCGCATTTTAAGTGTGTTTGTATGACACGAAAACGTATGGCGCTGTTCCTTAGCGTGATTCTAAAACCAACCTAAAGCATCTAAGAGCATCAGAAGAAAACTAGAACCACCAAAAAAACAAAAACATAATACATTTTGTCATATAATACCACTCTGTAAAGGAAATTTAAGTATATAAAGACAACATTTAACAGTAGCATAAAGATTAAGTTCTTATTTTAGTTGAAATTACAGATATAATACTGAAATGAGCATTTAATATTTAAGAATGCGTATACACAAGATATTGGCTCAAAGTATAACTTCAATGTATATATATTTTTACTTGTAGTTAAACTTCGAGCATCGTTTCTTTTTTTATATTTCTGAGGTATATATTACGTATACTGGTTTCATTAAACAAACAATAATAGTAAACACAACAATATATGATCTAAATCAGCCTTTTAAACGTAGTTCGATTCTGTTTGATTTCATTTTAGAAAAATTGGTTATCCCAATGGAATGCTTTTATTTAAAACTATTGATCCTAATGAATTGACACAATTCTATATTGCACTCTATATGAGTGATTATATACATGATCAGAAGGTATACACTTCTTTTATTCGCCATATTTGTGCTAGTGTCAATGTTTTTACATTAACAACTGATAACGTCCATAACTATTCTTGAAATGATTCAAGGATGTTAAATTGATCAGATATGTACTTTTAATGGGTATTAGAAGAACTGAAAAGTTCGTAGGCTGACACATAGATTGTATTACTGTAACTATTAACTTTTAGTTAGCACCCTCCTTCAAAAGAGACGTATAAAAAATTAACAGTTCGTGAGATATAGCAACTTTTGGTTTAGTCATATAGAGAGGAGGAATGAGAAATTTGGGGGTAAGAGGAAGATTGAAGTTGAGGTGAATGGATGAAATAAATGATGGCCTCAAAGAGAAAAAAATAGAGAAGAGGATGCATTAAATAGAGACAGGTGGACACGAACGATACGAAAGGCAAACGCTGAACCAAACTAAGCTTGGAATAAGGTTAAGAGAAAGAAGAAGAATATATAGGATCTGGATTTGAAAGTTTGGGAAGGGGCGAGCTAGTGCTCAGCCAACACTGAGGCCACATATGACCCATTGTGTATCCTCCCGTGTGTAGGGATATCCTCACCTCAGGCTGTCCCAGGCCTAGTGATTTAAAATAGGTGATGAGGCTCCCGAGGGGGATCTCCCTGACATCGGCTGGTGTAAGCTAGTACTCGCACAAAACGGATCTTCTGATTTCAGAAAAAGCAGAGCAGTCATACATATTTAACGATAGTTTATTTTCAATTTATTGCCAGGACTTACAATCAGTGAAAATGAACTTTAATAATATTCATATATGTAGAGCCTTAACTTGAGTAGTAAGAATGGCAAGTATGATAATACTCATATCTTTAGTGTCTTGGTATGAAATAGGAAATTATGTAACCAACATTAATACAAATATGGTGGCGCTAATACAAAATCGTATCACCTGCTTTTTGTGCATGTATCAGAAGCCTGTAAATAAATTTCTAATTTATACAACCCATCCATTTGTGTCAATATCCATGGACCAGATTTGAAATATAATTATATTGATTTTAAAAAATGAATTCAAACGATGAACACTGTTTCATCACCACCTACAAGCTTATCTGAAATCAGAACATTAATAAATTTCGTTGAAAGAATAGAAATTAATGGATTTACCATCAAGGAACATCAAAAGTTGACAGTTTCACTGTCGTTCAGTAACCGGACTGTTATTGTAACCTAAAACATCGACAGGGTGGCCATTCTGTTGGTTAACTTCACCGCTCTGAGCGTTTGCATCTATAACTAAACTACCTTCATCGCCATCACTACTATACGAATCGCCTTCTTCATCTGAACTTGAGAGAATGCCTACAAAAAAAAAATGTGGAACACAGGGAATGAACAAGGAGGAGAAGCATAGATCTTTTAACGTTCTGAAGCATTATTTGATCCAACAGAAAATCATGTTGGAAGCCGTTTCATATATAGGCAACGGCTTATTGGACTTCTTCGATTGGTTTGTCACAACTTCAGGATCATCTACTAGTTTGTACAGGTCTAAAGGATATGTTTGTGGAGGCACTCTAAAGTCTCTAAAAATTGACTGACTCCTGTGATCTAGTGACTCACAATGGTAACTGATTAAGATTTCCTGTTACTTAATCTGCAGCTTGGATCTCTATTAAACAGTTCCATGTGTTCCTCCTTGGCCCGTAAGGAATCCTCTAATGACTCGTAGCTGATTCTTACTAGTTTTGCGCTCTTTTGGCACACATTTTGCTGTGTGTTTAGCGAGAGATGTGTTCCCTGTGTTGTTTACGTATCCAGGCTTTCATTCGGCTCTGAAAGGTACTTTTTGCTTTCTCTATAAGGCCTCAAATTATTTTATTTTGCGCATTGCAAGATTACATATACTTTTGCTTAAAACAGTGATGTATGTTTCCTAGAGAGATAAGAATTTTTACATTTTCGTCACTGCTCTGGAAACTTCTTCAGACTTATCTACGTCTAGGACAGGTGTAACAATGAAACTTGGATTAAATACTGACATTTTGCCAGTCTTCACGTCGAATTTTTACCTGGAATGTTTTTTTAGGCAGGTATTTGAGAACCATGTGGTCTGATTTCATCTTCTATATCTTGCTGTATTTTGTTGTGTGATGATCTTGTTCAGATTTTTTTGCAGCCTATAAAAGTCCATCCTTGCCTCTCTCTTCATGATTATGTAAATAGAAGGAAGGTGGTCAAACAGAACTCTTGGAGTGCCTCTCAGATTATAAAAGTTAGAATTCGTTTAAAAAAAAAAAGATATAAAAGAAACAAGATTTCTTTTAAAGCAAAACTTAAACAAGGATATAAAATGAGTTTTTGATATTTACCACTATCTAACTGTGCTGGCATATTAGCAAAATCCTGTGGCCAAAACCTCCTATTATTATTGTGGCTCTTCTTTTTCTTGTGACTCGGTGAATTCGTGGCACTATTCGTATCTGAAGGCGTAGTAGCATCTAACATTGGTTGAAGAATTCTACGTCTAGCATTTATAAACCAATTGTTTACTTGTAATAATGTGAGATTCGTTTGGGCTGCTATATGACGCTTTTCATCCTCAGTCGGATACGGATGCTTAAAAAGAAAATCATAAATTTCTATATAAATTACAACACTGGCTATTAGCACCACAAAGGTCATCTATATGTCAATACCTGTCCGGTCCGTTTTATTTATTAACGAAATATTATCAGCAATACCAATACTAAAGTATTACCCATGAATATTTCTTTTGGTGTAAAAGTCTTACATAAGAATATCTGGAAGGATAGAGGTTCTGAAGATATTCCAGCAAGGTTGAAGTATATTTTTTACAAAAAAAGGGAAAAGAGGCATCCAGATGCGTTAAAATTGAAGAAATTTCGATATACTAGCGTGGTCCGATAAGTAATTATCATACAAAAGAAAAACGAACTGGGTAAATTCGTATGGTAGCCAAGCTTTTAATGGTATCTGGAAAACTGAAAAGAGATTGACAAAAGAGGTTGATTTACTTGAAAGTAAGAGCAATTAGAGATAAATAGACCAAAGACAGTGTTCCGTTATTCACTTTGTAACGATTTTTCTGTCACAACATTAAAAGTTTCGTTTTAAAATCTTTGAGTTGAGGAAAAGTTATATAAAAGTAAAACTTACCACCAAATGCTGAAATAACCACGATCTCATAACACTAGTGGCATGTTTCGGTAAAACTCCCCTTTTTTGTTTCCTGCCGCCTCTACAATTAAAATCACTATCACAGTCGTCAGCAGAGCCTCCCGGTGTAGTTGGAGCAGGAGATAAAGGACCCCCTGAACTATCGCTGGGGGCAACCGAAGGACAAATATTGGCTCCAATTTGACCAAGTGGTGTGGAACCGTGAACAATTAGATTTTCTGGTGGTTGAGTTGGTGGTAAAGGGGGTGTTGGACCGCTACTACTTCCATATGGTGGCATTGGATACGTTGGGGGTGTTTCTATGGGGCGGTCGATCATTGTTACATTTGGTATAACCTGTACATTAAAAAAAATTTTAGAAAATTTCAATTGGTTTTTTAAACGATAAATAAACCTACTGGTTGTGGAGGAGTGATAGAATATTGCACTGGACTATTAGATGCAGAACCACTTTCTGAGTTAGCATGTGATAGCATATTGTTATTATTATTTTCCATACTGTTCATTAAACCACCCCCAAGTACATCTAAAAAAAAATAATATAATAAATATTAATTATCAATTCCAAATATTTCGTCAAATTTGGTGGAAGGGGTTCGCCGATTTTCCCTAAATTTTAGGATGATACCCCACTCTCACTTTTCTGAGAGTCAAGGGGGGTGTAACTATGGTGAGCCCTTAAAGCAGAGATGCTTCTTACAAAATATGACCTTTTTGAGGCTGTTCTAAAATAGCTTCTAAGGGCTAAAAAAGGTTCTTGAAAAGGTCTATAACTTGAGTTACGGTCATTTGAAAATGTTTATTTCTTCAAAAATCTCATTTTTATGGAGTATCCAATTGTTAACTGTTAGTTAAGTTAGTTGTCTTCATATCCGACAACCTCTTTGTGGAGATTTTCTATTTCTTATGGTATTTGGGGAAATTCGGCACACCCTTCCCATTCTTTGAACTTATCCTAATATAAGTAAAAGAAAAATAGTTAATTTACCTTGAGGATAATCAGATCTTAACAAATTTTCAGATTGCATTTTTCCCTTAAGACAAGTGATGTATCTATTGCAAAAATCTTTGCATAATTCTTGAACTTTTTCTAATTCTAATAAATGTATCCTTAAAACTTGTATTGCTTTTATCATCTAAAAATTAAAAGAAAAAAAAAAGAAAATCACTTTCTATTTGATGAACACATGATGTAAATTTATATTTTGTTTTCATTAAGACATTTGTTTGCTAGTACAAGTTAGATATTACGTAAAAAACGATCTCGATACAAAACAACAACATTATGTATTAATTTGAATGAATAATTTACAT
Source organism: Altica lythri (assembly GCA_964028335.1). Taxonomy (NCBI): domain Eukaryota; kingdom Metazoa; phylum Arthropoda; class Insecta; order Coleoptera; family Chrysomelidae; genus Altica; species Altica lythri. The sequence continues at coordinate 8,633,637 of OZ034809.1, forward strand.
ACTAAATCTGTATCGATTCTATTTCTGTATATAATGTTGTTTTAATTAAATGCTTATGCAGTTTTATAATTAACAGTTACTATATTTGAAAATGTATAACTAGTTTTGTTTATGTTTGCAAACTACTTATTTGTGTCCAATATTTTGATATTTGTTTTTATTTAGAAAATTTCTAACTAGTGGCCACAGGGTGGACCAAAACGCATAAAAAGGAAAAACATGCTATATTTAAATAAGAAAAGCTCTATATGTTCTACTTTTATCACAGCATTGATCAAGACCTGTTTGGCAAAGAAAAGGAGGATAATGCTCCATACCAAAGTGTAAAACTAGTTAAAGTAAGGATGGAGAGGTATGTAATTGATAGGATGGACTGGCCATCACAATCCCAGGACCTTAATCCTATCTAGAATGTATTGCAAAGGATATCAAACCTTATTTCAAAAAAAAAATAAGACAAATACATTAAACATCACGTTTACAGATTCAACAAGTATCAAAAATCTTCATTTTTCTGAAGATTTACAGGAACTTGCTGAAGAGGGTGCTTCTGTACAAGCAAATCTGTAGAAATTTTTCGATTCATCAATATCCTTACTTTTTTTGTTCGATAGTAGAGAGATAGACATTTAAATTGTGAATTGGGTGACTTTACTTCCTAGAATACATAGGTACTACTACCATATCTGCCGAAGTGACCTACCAAGAACTTTATATCCTTCTAGGAAATTTGGAGCCTATCAGGAATTCTAGAAGATTCCAGCTTATTGCTACTGACATATATTTTTTTAAGACTTCTTAGGATACACGATTCATTGGTCCAGAACCTGTACTGGGACTGCCTAGACCATGGGTAAGGACCAATGTCAGAAGCTGGGTCTGGGAAGAATCGACCAAACACTGGAGTAATACTGTAGGGCTGAGGCATTCGAAGCTGACGCTCAAAGGCTACTCCAAAAAACTGACGTCTGACATACTGAATCTTGGCAGGAGTCATATAAGAGTACTGGTGGGCTTGCTCACTGGGCATGGACCATTCAGACTACACCTTCGTAGGATGTGAATTCTGACACAGGAACCCACCTCGTGCCGATTGTGCGCCATGGAAGATGAGACGGCAACTCACATTCTATTCGAGTGTGAGGCCTTGGACCATAAATGGTTCCTCATCTTCGGTGACACGAACCCTGAATCTTATCACCACCATGAGGAGCTAGTCACAGGACTCAGATCTCTTATAAAGGGAACTGCCCTGTGGCAACAGTAACTCAAGGATAGTCATCCAAATAAGAACTTGGGACACCTGGATTTATGCCTACCTGAAGATCAGCGGTGGTTTTGATTTTCAGCTGAAGAAACTAGAGTCCTGCATGCATGCAAGGACTCTTGGTGCCGAACCTGGACAAAATATTTCCATAGGAAGCAGTGCTTAAAACATGGAGCTCCACAGGTGTGACCATGCCAGGTTTACTTAGATTAGATTACATTAGATTTAGGACAATCTTATTATATGTATAATTTTGAAAACAATTCATCAAATCCAAGCTAACAGAACAATTTTTCTTTAGTAACATAAACTGTGATAAATAATTAGTGTTTCATGTTTTTTTAAATTAGAATCTTAAATATTTTAAATAAAGACTTGTAACTGATGTTTGAAGTTTGTTTATTTATGTTTATTTTTATTTTATTTTTTTAAATAATTGAAAGGAAATAAGTAACCATATACTGAATTAGAGTATAATTTGTTTGTACTTGGCAAAGTTTCCTTTGATTCAGAGAATGTAGGGACCCTTGTTTGGAAATTTTATCGAAAATATGTCCTATGGGTAATTTTTATACAAGTAATACGATTATTGTTAATATTTATATGGATTATATTATTGAGATATATAATTACCAGTCCGTCAATTTCAGGTTCGTTTGCCAAAAATGGTTTTCTATCACGTTCCTGATGCTGTACAAAAGCCTGAATATCCAAATTAAATGCATCACTAGATTGAGAATCAGAAGATTGTGTAGCCAATTCACATCTTTCAAATAGAAGAGCAAGAAGGGGAAATAGAGGATGCCTGAAAAAAAGGTTATTTAATTATTAAAAAAAAAAAATTTTGTAATTAACAAATTTAAAACGTTACAATTTTTTGAAGATTTTCTTATGATGGTGTAACATCAAGTTCTAAATGCTACTTCCACACTCTGCGAGAACAAGCGCAAACGAAAGTATGTTATGTGCACTTGCCTCATTCTCGGTCATTCGCGCGTCGTCTCGGCATGTTTTTGTGGAGACATAACTCGACGAGACATAAGATAGAAGATAATAGAAATGTGTACGCTATGCTCGCGCCTTCACCTCATGGTTCCTTTGACTCGCGACTAAGGCTTTCTCTATGCTTTAGGCGAGAATCTGCGAGACCAAGCGAGAACAAAAGTGTGGCATATGTGCTCGCCTCGTCTCGGTCTTTCGAGCGCACATTCTCGCTTGATCTCGCAGAAACTCGCTGAGAGTGTGGAGGTAGCATAAAAATATGTAAATATAGGAATTTCAAGAACCTACTATATTTCTATAACTTACTTATAAACTGATCGTTTATCAGCTTCAAATTGTGCTTGTTCAGCATCATTTGTTGAATAAACAGCTGGCAGAGGCTGCTGTACCCCAGTTTCACCAACAGGAGGTACACTCAGCATTGCACTTTGGACACCACACTCCATTTCTCATCACCTAAAACAAAAAAAAACGTGTTTGTGTATTTATTTACGCACGTAAGAAGTTATAGTTCTTTGGCCTAAAAACCCCATTATAAAGTTAAATCACATACCTATATAGTAAAAGGCCGATTCTGTTATTTCGTTTGACAAGTTTGACAGTTTGTAATTATTAATTAAAGTAAATCTTATTAAACTAGCATTTCTTACTAAATTAAACGCTATGGTGACACCGTAAGGTGGCGCAGGTGATATCTCATATATTTAAAGCAGAAATTCTTACTTAACTAAGTACTATAACTCTACCCTAAGGTGGCGTAGTTAATATCTAAGATATTTAATTGATAAATTACAAAATACAATGATTATTTAACATTGAAAACAAAAAAAGTTACAAAATCGTAAAAATGTGAAAAAACGTCCTGGTTTTGTTAACAAAAAGAAATATTTGTGATAATTTTAAATGTATCTACGTAAAGTTTGGATCAAGCGAAAATTCATAAATATGCGATGATCGAATAGAAATTTGAGCTCCGCAGTCCCTAAGCTCAACGGAATACGAAGGATGAGGACAAAACGGAATAAAAAAGATGAATAGAATAATATGAAAGTAGAGCAAGTATGGAAAATGTTATGTGGTTGATACATTGATGCCAATTATTCAGGTGAAAAAGTATTTAAATAAAATGTAAGTTACCTACTCATTTTGATAAATGTTTGTATCATTACAGGAATTCCTTGATGATAAAAAACTATATTTGTTATTGTTAGGTGTAATGTATGTAACGTATTAAAGAATTAAATGAAGCATAAAAAAATATAAAAAAGAGTGGTCAATTCTTATCAAAGCGCAGCAATTTTCTGTCCAACATTTTTTCAGCAAGAGCGATTTTTGCACCCTCTTTGTTTGACAATAACAACCAGACTGTCTGTTCCAGCTGCCTGGATTTTTTACTCAAGGTCAAAGGATATATTTAGAACAAAACTCCGTCCCTCTATTGTTTAAAAAAAAAAAGTGAGATGTGTCAAGGGACACCCGGATGGAACGAAGTTCCTTTCGATTAATTAGTGAAGGAATTGTAATTTGTAAACACAACAGAGAGTTTGTACATACATAAGCATTTATCATCGTCTGTATAAAATCTCTACTTACCTAACTCTATCAGCAATATCCGGAACTTGTGCAGAAACACTGTCAGGATACATTATTGTTTTTATTTTCTATTATTTTAATATTTATTATCTACAAAAAACCTGTATAAACTTAACAAAGTCGCGACACTAATCCACTGTTCAAAGCAAAATAGAAAAAAAAAGTAAATCCATTATTTTCAACAGTTCGTTTCTTTTAACAAAAGTGTCCATTTATACAATACCAGAGGTATTGTATATTCTACCTAGAATTACTTTTTATTTCAATTTAATTTAAAACAGGAATTAACAATTTAATACAAAATTTTAAAATTAAAATATTTGACAGTCATCTCTGAGTCATCTATGAGTCATCTATGAGTCATGTCATCTATGAGTCATCTGAGTCATCTATGAGTCATCTATGAGTCATGTCATCTATGAGTAATCTATGAGTCATGTCATCTATGAGTCATCTATTAGTCATCTATGAGTCATGTCATCTATGAGTCATCTATTAGTCATCTATGAGCCATCTATGAGTCATCTATGAGCCATCTATGAGCCATCTATGAGTCATCTATGAGTCATGTCATCTATGAGTCATCTATAAGTCATCTATGAGTCATCTATGAGTCATCTATGAGTGAGAGAGAGAGAGAGAGAGAGAGAGACCGCTGGACGGTGACTTGAAACACTCTTTAATATTGATAATTTAGATATAATCCACAATTATCTCAATTTTATAATTTTTATATTTATACGTAAATCGCTCCAAAAACTTGTTGCCCAGTCATTAGAGTAAATTACAACTTCAAAAAAGATTTTATAATTCCCTCGTATATTAAAAACTATAAAAGATATAAAAAAAGTGAGAGGTGTCAAAGGACACCCGGATGGAACGAAGTTCCTTTCGATTAATTAGTGAAGGAATTGTAATTTGTAAACACAACAGAGAGTTTGTATATACATAAGCATTTATTATCGTCTGTATAAAATCTCTACTTACCTAACTCTATCAACAATATCCGGAACTTGTGCAGAAACATTGTCAGAATACATTATTGTTTTTATTTTCTATTATTTTAACATTTATTATCTACAAAAAACCTGTATTAACAAAGTCGCGACACTACTACACTGTTCAAAGCAAAATAGAAAAAAAAAGTAAAAAAATTGCAGTTTTTCTGCTCGCTATAATGTTTGCAATTGGGGACGAAACACATCACCATTTTTACTGCAACAGAATACTATTTAATAGTTAAAGAATACATAATTAATTACGAGATTACCATAATAAAATTTATAAACTTTGAAACAAAACATAACCTCAATTCCACTAAAATGCATATAAAATTTAAACACTTACACTAACTTTCAATGTTTATTCACTATCACAAATTGGATACAATAGGTCGTATGAAAAGTGTCCGGAAAACGTTAAGATTTTTGATTAGAAACCACTACAAGTAATAGAAAAATCTTTTATGGCATTTTCAATGCAAATATGTTTTGTAGTTTTGTGTTTTGTTTAGAAAGATTTGTAAGCTCCTCCCATAGCTGACGTCACACTTTTCTATGCATTGTAATATATCTATCTATGAGAGAGAGGAAGAGAGAGTTATTTATTTTTTGGTCTGAGAGAGAGAGAAACATGCGTTGTCGGTGCATTGTGTCGGTGCATAGTGTCGTGACAAATTTTGGTATGAATTTTTTTAGGCTAGCTCCTAGCGTCAGCGTAACTGTTCGTAACGCGCGAAAGGGAACTTCGTTCCAAAAAACAGTCTAAGAACTTAACTGCCAGACCTCGTATGACTTGGTATGGCACTCATTATCCATCTTGCGCTATTGTCAGCTCTTTGATCATTCGATTACCACAACGTCGTGGACACGTGGACTGGACATATCTGTCATTATCAGCTTGTCAGATATACCGGAGTGAAGTTGGTAACAATTCAATTGCCTCACCCTGTATATAAAAGTTTCTGGTATCAATCTATTCTACTTACAACAATTTGCATAAACAAATCAGACTTTTAAAATATTTTCGATTAAAATATTTTACATGCGATAAAATTTATTTAAACAGGTATTAAAATGCAATTTGTAATAACTTTGGCAACATTGAGTGACCCGAAGCAGCGCCTGATGTGCAAATCTTAAATAAGAAAGATCCCTGGTCGTTTTTCAAAGATAAAAAACAGCTGGCCCAAGCAATATTTGGTTAAAATTAATAAAAGGAGGAGCGGTAGCAGTCGGCGGGCGGCCGTCGCACTGGGATGTTATTACAGTGACGTTACCATTTTTATTTTTAATCTGGGAATCCCCTAACTACTCCTAAATATATATACAAGAAGAAAAATATCAAATACTTGAAATTTAGAGCTCTAAGTTTGTATTGGGTCACTCTGGCCAGCCCCCCACTACCCCTTTTTGTTTTGACGTTTTTAAATTTAGAAACGTCAAAAGTCAGATTTTGACATTTTCTGTCGTTTTTAAAATTAGGTAAGAAAAAAACTTTTATTTCTTATGGAAAAACAACGTTTCAAAATGCCAAAAATCGTTCTACAGGACAAAATTACAATTTGACAGATAAAAAGAAAAAAGAACTAATTTAAAATTAAGAATAGTTAAATCATTAAATAAAATTATAAAAAAAGCTAATCTAATTAGTTTCATTTAACTATAACAGTTATTTTTTTAAAATAAGTTCCCACCTTTATTACTTTTTTGTATATCTTTAATGTAAATATCGGTATACTAGAGGTGGGCACTGACCCACTGACGTACAAATATAACAATAATAAGTAACGAAATTAAATAATTTAGTTGTAACAAGATTTTTGTTAAAAAGCGATTTTATTTCGTTTTTATGATTATTTATGGTTATTAACACTAGAAGTGTTCCATTTTTGTGATTTTTTGCTTAAAATGGTTTTTATATCAAAAATAGTGAATTTTCTGGATGTTTAAGCCTCAAAGGGTTTTTGGCGCGATAGAGAAAAATGAGAACGTTAAATTTTTAGAATGCTCGCGCACACCGTCACAAAAAACCGACACCATGAAATTAGCTAGTTAACATTTTAGTTTTTTTTTGCGTTTGTAATAGTAAAATTTTGATTTTCACGTGAGTAAAACGCTGAATAACTACTAATGCATCTGTGGCAGAAGTATTTAGAGGCGTTACCGGTTATAGCTAAAGAATCCATGTTCGATTCTGAATGTAAAAAAATCCAACGATATCTCAAAACGAATAGTTTAACAAAACTTTTCAATTTTGAATAACACGATTTTATCAATAACAACATACTGTGAAGCAGATTTTAATACTAAAATAAAATAAATTCCAACAGACCATAATAGATCTAATCTAAAAGCTAATATTCATTTCACAAGCTGTTTTACAGCTTAATTACATCGAAAAAATTAAACCGGAACGAGATAGAGAAGATAAAAAAGGGGTGACTAGAATGAGGGATGCCAGAGCCAAGGGCCCCCGAACTATCCGGAAAAAGACGAGGCGTGCAGTCATTATGAACAAGTGTCACCCTGGGAGAGATTCAAGACTACAATAATTGTGTTTCCCTCCCTGGACGGAATGAATTAAACATATTGGGAGCTTGAGCTTTAGTTTCAGCTCTATATCTGTTCTGTATAGCTGTAGCTGTAGCGCGACGCCACGATACACCAGCTACTGCTGCGTCTGGATAACGGAAAAAGGATATTTTATATAAGGACGTGTCCTCTAGAAAATACAGTGGCAGACAAACTAATTATTATAATAGTTCATTTATATAAAAAATATAATTCAGTTGTCACTGTCAAGATTGTAAAAAAACAACGACAAATGTAATTTCTTTATAAAGTTTGATTTTATTAGTAGTTTCAGAGTTAAGATATTAAATTTTATAAAAAAAAATAAGAAAACTTGTTTTCTTTTAAACTGTCAATAACAGACACATACAAGTTTATATCTATGAACGTACGGCCTTTTACTATATAACCCATAAGGTACTTTTAGATCATATTTCAGATTTTCTCGTTAGTTTCCAGTTTTTACTGTTTTTTTTTTGTTGTATTTTGTAATTTATCGATTAAATATATCATAGTACTAAGTTTAGTACGAATTGCTCGTTTAAATATCAACTTAGATACCAACTGCGCCATCTTACGGTGGCGTCATAGTACTAAGTATATATTTACTATTTTAATTTTTAACTATTTTCCATTTTACTTTAGTTTCTCCTTTTTCTATTTATTTAGAAATCGAAATACAACGGCATCTACCGGATTTTTGCAACTTAGTTATTAAACAATGGGTTAAATATTTAACTTACACCGCCATCTATTAGGAATTTATAAAACTAAATAATAAATACACATTTTGTGTTGACACGAAGTACTTCAAACCGCTTAACATTAAATGACTTTATATAGTTTGATTTTATTAGTAGTTTCAAAGTTAAGATGCTAAATTTTATAAAAAAATATGAAATTTTTTGTTTTCTTTTAAACTGTCAATAACTAACACATACAAGTTCCAATCTATGAACGTACGGCCTTTTACTATATAACACATAAGGTACTTTTAGTTCATATTTCATATTTTCTCGTTCGTTTCCAGGTTTTTACTTATTTTTTCGTTGTATTTTGTAATTTATCGGTTAAATATATCATAGTACTTAGTTTAGTATGAATTGCTCATTTAAATAACAACTCCGCCACCTTACGGTGGCGTCATAGTACTTAATATATATTTACTATTTTAATTTGCAACTATTTTCCGTTATACTTTAGTTTCTTCTTTTTCTATTTATTTAGAAATTAAAATGCAACGCCGCCTAAAGGATTTTTTGCAACTTAGTTATTAAACAATGGTATAAATATTTAATTTACACCGCCATCTATTAGGAATTTATAAAACTAACACACACTTTGTATTGACACGAAGTACTTCGAACCGCATAACAATAAATGGTTTTTTATTACTCCCGATGATCATTTTTCGATTCTTAGATTCTTTTCTTGTTTCTAAGTGAATAATCTAAAACACAGCCCCATCTACCAGTTATCTACTCAACCTAGATGTCAAACGTTTATAGAGAGTTATATCCATTAGCTTACACCGCCCTCTATCAGAAATAACCTAGAAACAGTTTTTCATGTAAAAGTCCTTTCCTTATTCGGATATCCCGTTACAATATATTGTCATATTTTTCGATAATTTTGTTTAAGAAAAATAGGTACAAAAAATAATAAAACTTTTATTGATTATTATAAATCTTCGATTTATAATATAACTATCTTTTTTTGTTTAATATTTTGATATTAAGAATCCCTCTAACTTGCAAAAAAACATATTTTTATTATCCTATTTTCCGGTTGTTTTTCATTTCAGTCCCGATTTTCCCCTAACGACAAAACTAAAGCCATGAGCTCTCTGACTAATCCCCCTGCACTGTAATATCTTTTCATAACATTTTCTCTCTCTTCCACAAATTTCTATCCCTTTTTAACTTTGCCTACAAATTCAAACAGGTTCGGCACAAGAGAATCTCTCAATAAAAATAATACATACCATCAAAAATTAGAATAAAATAAATATATATAAAAAAGTTCACATCTTTATTAAACTTTATCTGTATAATAAAGGTGGGCACAAATGTAAATAATCACAATTTATAAAAAGAACTTTTTATAGCAGAAATTTTTTTTACTGATTTATTGGTCATATTACTATTATATAAATTATTTTGTTACTTTCACATGTAAGAACAAAAAAAAAAAAACTCTCGCGAGATCGATCCCATTACGATAACCCAACATTCCCAACAGAATTGTCACAATCAGCCGCTTATCCAAATAGGCCACGCCAAACTTATATGAAGTCTTTCAAAATGATAATATGTATACATATTTATTTTAATAACAATTCAGTATAAATTTCGAAATCTATGTATATGCCCAAACACACTTGAAACATGGATTGTCATCCAGTTCTTAGCTATCCTGAGAATTTCAGAGCTCTAGGTAGTCGGGAAATAGGTTTAAATTCGATTACAAAATTCCACGGAATGACACAGAGACAAAGATCACGGCGAAAATATAAAAACTTTCTGACTAATAAAAATAATAGTGAAAATTCTCGATACAGAAAAAATGTTTTTTACAAATGTTGATTTTGTAATCCGCGGCGCTGTTGATTTTGAAATTCTTAAGATTTGTTTATACTTTAAACCTATGCCGTTGTTTTTGAGGAAAAAATCTGTTTCTTAAAAATATTATATTGTAATACAAGTGTTACAATGACAGGTTTCGTAGTACGAGTGCAGTTTGTGAAACGAACCGCGAAGCGGTGAGTTTCGCAAAGAACGAGTACTACAAACCGTCATTGTAATTCGAGTGTTACATACTATTTTTTATAATGAACTTTTAAAAGTATAAAACAATATATAAAATGAGAGTTTTTCGAAATATTTATTTATGTTGGCAATCTTGACACTTTTGACACTTGACAGTTTTAATGAATTTAAATTTGAAAGTTTGTCAAATTAGTATAAAATATTCCGAATTAAGCAATAACGCTGATAATGTAGTTAATAATTTACTACAACATACTTCTTGATTTAATACCTGAACTCTTTCGTTGACAATCAGTGCAGTGCAACCAATTGTGTTAAACAAAAAGTTACCAAAAACAGTGTTACAAGTTACAATGAATCTATTTCGATACTGTTTTTAGTGTCGAAATGGAAACTTTGTGAACCTGAATTATAAAAAAAACTTTAATCAGTTACTTTTTAAAATAAGTGCCCATCTTTATTAAACTTGTCTATAACTTAACTTGTAAATATTAGGATATAGAAGGTGGGCACTTACGTAAAAAAATAACAGTTACACAATATGTTTTTTACAAAATCTGTATTTTTTACATATTTTTTTGTTTCATTTAGAAGAAAATATTAATATTTTATTGTGGAATTTTATTATTTCAAAACACCAAGAAAAACAACAAAAACAGAAGACAGATTTAAAAATAATAATAAGATTTAAATAACAGGGATGTGAATGACTTTTTCCCACATTTCTGACAAAGTATGAATTCCTCATCGATATAACTGCTTGTTTTTTGAAGTAAACCAAAAATGAAGCCAATTTTTCACTTCTTCGTAAGAGTTATAGCGCTGCTTATCAAGTGCGTAGACCATCGATCGAAATGAGTATTAGTCAGACGAAACTAGATCTGGTAAACAAGCGGGATGGGATAAAACGTCCTATTGAAGCATTTTTAACGTTTCTTTCAATAGTCGAGAGTGATTATGAAGCAAAATTACTTTATCATGTCGTTTTTCTTTAAAATAACAGTACCTATTAGTTGTTGTCAATAAAGGTTTCACCAGATTTCAGAAGCTCCACTTCCTTCCAATCCTACCAAACCGTCTGCTCATGAATATTCCGTTTTGCGGTCGATGTTGATGGTTGACCTGGGATAATCCATGATTTTTTGCGTTTTGGATTATTAAAATAAAACCATTTTCATAACCAGTAACAATCCGATTCAAAAAGCCCTTTTTTGTCTTTTCAACAAAATTTTAGAAGTGAGATTTCGATTTTTCATCTGTCTTTCGGTCAATCCATATGAAACCCATTTTTCTTCTTTGTGTATTTTTCCTATGGCTTTGAAACGTTTGTAAATTGTTGTACGATCACCTGTTTTTCACTTAAAGATGCATCTTCATCCAAAATTGCTTGCAATTCAACGTCTTCAATTTCTTGTCTTGGTCTTCCATGTTTTTTGTCATTGAGATCGAAATCACCACTTTTGAAGCGTCTATTTGAAGTAAACCAAAAATCAAAGCCAATTTTTTTAATTCTTCGTAAGAATTATAGCGCTCCTTATCAAGTGCGCGGGCCATTGATCGAAATGACGAAGCTAGATCTGATAAACAAGCGGGTTGGGATAAGCATTGAAGCATTTTCAACGTTTCTTTCACGGTTTAAATGTATTAGTTGTTGTCGATAACGGTTTCACCAGATTTCAGAAGCTCCATTTCCTTCTGATCCTACCAAACACAGATCATAACCTTCTACACATGAATATTCCGGTTTGCGGTCGATGTTAATGGTTGACTTGGGACAATCCATGATTTTTTGCGTTTTGGATTATTAAAATAAAACCATTTTTCATAACCAGTAACAATCCGATTCAAAAAGCCCTTTTTTATCTTTTCAACAAAATTTCAGAAGTGTGATTTCAATTTTTCATCTTTCGTCTTTAGGTCAATCCATTTTCCTTCCTTGTGAATCTTTCCTATGGCTTCTAAAAGAATGGAAATTATTATACGATCACTGGTTTTTCACTTAAAAATACATCTTCATCCAAAATTGCTTGCAATTCAACTTCTTCAATTTCTTGTCTTGGTCTTCCGCCTTCTTTGTTATTGAGATCGAAATCACCACTTTTGAAGAGTCTAATCTAAACCATTTGCTCCACAGTGTTTATAATAAAGCATGTTCTTTATAGACTTCCTCAAGAATTTTCAGCTTCAGCTGCGTTTTTTCCCTTTGCAAGGAAGTGGTGACGTAAAACTTCCAGCAAATGCTTCTTTTTTGGCTCAAAATTCGACATTTTTGATGCGATAAAAAACTATGTTATTATATGTACCGTGACTTCATATACACACTAAACGTTGTTGACAGATGTCAAAACAATTTGTCAAGGCTCCCATTTATCTATCCAGCCATCTATGAGTGAACAGCGGTTTCATATTCACGCATCTATTAATTCTTTAAATTAAAATTTGAAAGAAAATTGATTTAAACCGACTCTGCTTTTCGAAGCAGAGAAATTGCTAAAACCGACAAAACTGCATAGAGGACGAACTCCCGAACTCCTGAATTGCGGAAACAACGAAAAGTGGCTCAAACTCTCAAAACTCCCAACCATTGTCTGTCTCCATGTTGGCCCCAAAGCAAACTACATTTTTTTTGTCTTCTTACAATTTTCTTTTCCTAGTATTTATTATTTATACAATTTTTATCTACTATTTTGCATACTTTTAGAATAGCTTAGTAATTTTATATAAAATTATGTGTGTATAAAAAAAAATTAACCAAATAAGACCTTTTAAAATTCCCTAGTATTTACTGACATTTATCGAGAAAGCGAAATAAGGGTGAAAAACAATAAAGGTCAATAAGAGATGTTCTAATCGTCTATCCAGGAATTCCCTTCGGGAAGAAATAAGGAAACAATTATAGACGCGAAATTTGAGTGGATTTGGATTCGTACAAAATTTAATTTAACTAATTTCAACAACAGTCAGGGATTTTTAAGTGGAAACTTCTTCTAAAAGTGTCTTATAGAGACTGTAATATAAACAAATGGAAAATACATAAAAATAAATTAAAAACCGTGAAAAATTACTAAGTTTACGAAAAAAATTGGACAATGTGAAAAAATGGAAAAATTTTGAATATCAAATTCTGGTCACGAACACCACCAATTCAAAAATTCAACTCCAACACCTTTTTACTACCGACACAGCAATTTTAAAGTTATGAGGAAGTAAAACATCCATTTTGAATCCACTGTTAATGATTGTCAACTGTCAATATCTTGACAGTTTCACTATAACTGAGCGTGATTCGTTTTGTCTCAGAAAAAAAATGAAATGTAACAAAAAAATATCAAAATTATACTTAAATATCCACATAATTTTGGAAGTAAATCAGTTACCTATCTATGTTAAGGAACTAAAGAATTACCGTCAGCCATTTCGAATCTACTGTTAATGATTGTCAACCATCAATATCTTGACACTCCTCTGTCAAGGCTGTCAAGTTTTTTTTTTATCTCTGCTAAATTAGTTATTTTCAGTGTAACTGAGTGTAATTCGTTTTGTCTCCCCAATAAATTTAAAGTTGTAACAAAAAAATATCAAAATTCAGCTCCAATGTCTATTGGACTAAATAATTATCATCAGCCATTTTGAATCCACTGTCAATGATTGTCAATATTCTGTCAAGACTTTCAAGTTCGTCTAAATTAGTGTGATTGGGTTTGTCTCGAAAAAACTACAAATATCGGTTTACAGCCTTTTATGAGAAAGTAAAACAATTACTTATCTATGTTATAGGGCTAAAAAATTGTCGTCATCTATTTTGAATCCACTGTCAGTACTTGTGAATCACCAATATAGTGTAACTGAGCAAGATTTGATTTGTCTCCGAAAAAAATACCAAGTTGTTACAAAGAAAAATTTCAAAATTATACTCCGACATCTGTTTACTTTTGTAACAGCATTTTTTATGTTATCAGAAAGTAAAACGGGTACGAGTGTTGTTTTTGTTTTAGTTTTACATATAGCCGCTTAGAAGGCGCCACCAATACAACCTTCAGACACAAATCTGGATCTTAGCCAAGAACATTTTCGAGCAGTAATCTTTTACAATTTTCGGAGAGGATTATACCAACAGCAATGACTATGAATCTTGGATTTACTCCTACGAACCGAAAAATAACCGCCAATCCGCTGTGTGGGTGTTTCAAGATGAGGAAAAACCAACAAAAGTGATCCGTTCTCAAAGTGTATCAAAGAAACTGTCCTAAGTCCCAACGACTTCTTCACGTTCCTAAAGATCAAGAATTCAATGCGATTCCAGTCGCCAGAAGAAGCCATCGATGCCTCTAAAACAGCGATTTTGCAGGCGCCAACTGAAGACTGGAATAATTACCAATTGGTTTGAACGTGTGCAAAAGTGTACTGATCTTGGTGGGACATATTTTAAAAAGCAATAAAGTACCTTAAGTCGATATATTTTGCCTTTATGGCTATATGCGAAACTAAAAAGACAACCCTCATACCTATCTTTGTTAAGGACTAAATAATTATCATGAGTCATTTTGAATCCACTGTTAATAATTGTTAATAGCTGTCAAGACTGTCAAGTTGTTTGTTATCTCGTCCACATTAGAATTATTTCCGAAAAAAATGCAAATATATCAAAATTATAACTTTTTTTTTCCATTAAAGCAAAAATCGTATCCGACTCTGTATTTGAACGTGCAGTTGTTTCTTCGTGTCTGTTTTCTTTCGATTCTTATTTCTTGTTGTACATGTCTAAAATGTTTATTGCTGTTTAGTCATAATTTGAATATAAAGTGAAATATAGTGCTTTACAGATTCCGCATTAAATATATTCCTTCCTTTCCTTTCCTCTAGCTCGAGTTGGTAGTTTTTTTTTTGTCTTAGTTCACTGGGTTGAGGGATATGTTTACTTCCTTTATTTCAAGCGTGACATGATGTTTAAATGATCTATTTGTGATTTAAAATTACTTTATTTGAATGTGTAGGCATACACATTGTTAAAATATTGGTTTTACATATCAAGACAGTTTTATTTATTACTTTTAGAAACATAGGATAATAAAGATATTTACACAACAAAAAGTTGGTGTACAATATTTTGGCAAAATTCTAAAAATCCAATGTTAATGTAAAAATGATACAAACTGTAATATCTTATGTGCTATATATTAAAAGGCCGCACGGTTATAGATGTGAACGGGTATGATCAGTTCTGTAACAGATTGTGGATAGTGTCTAATAGAGTGAAATATTTCATTCGTTCAAAAGTGTCCGCGTACGTACGTACGTTACCTATTTCCTATCTTGCTCTTAAGGCATATCAGCAGACTGAAATATCTTGTTTGTATTTATCCCTATTTTAAGGATCAGTATATATTTTAACTAAGTACAACGAAAAAAGTCTGTGATATCAACAAAATATTAAAATATTTGAAAAAAATCATTATGATGCTTATAAATTCTTGAGCTCTGTATTTTCAAAGTAGCTCTACAAAATAGAGAATTTCTTCTATAAATTTACATAATTTAATTAAAATCAGTTCAGGTACCGAAAATTAAACAAATTCTTCCAAGTGTCCAAATGATAATTTATATACATAATTATAAACAAAAATTCTAATCTTAAAAAAAACGACTTTGTCATTTATAATTAAAATATGTTTACAACAACTAAAAAACCAAATACAAAACGATAATTAGATAATTAAATAATAAAAAAATAAATAGTTACCTATTTAGTATTTCATACATACAATGAAGCAATTATACTAAACTTGCGCACTTATTCCATATTAAAAACCATCAATTAAATATAATAACACTTCACGTGTAAATATTAATGTTAATACAAATTTCTTGAATATTAAAAGTTAAACAATAAATGTTATAAGTATACCTTTTTTAAAATATATTTAATTATTTGCGCATAATTAAACGTTAACATTAAATTAGTAAGTGCACTTTAACTTCCCGGTAAGCAGGTATTATAAAGTTATTATCCTTAATTATAGATCAATTAGTACCAATTACGTAGTGTAACGTTATTAAACGCATAATGATTATGTTTATCAACCATTACGATCTGAGTATATAAAATTTACATCGTGTTTAAATATAATATACTTTCAATTCATATTCAATTCAACACCTTTTCGCTAAATGTTGACTTGTTTACACTCTCTAAACATAACCTAAGTGGTATTGATAAATAACACTGGTTCAAGCTAATGGTGTTAACAAGAACAAAAAACAATTTGAAGGGCGAATCATTTAACACTTTACAAAGACGACTACACATTAATGCTTAACAAAAGAAATATAAGAATAATCAAATAAATACTTACATATTATCAAATCATCGCAACTGATTTTCACAAAATTTATATCACATCGCGAAATATATTTTAATCAACCCGGCAAGGTTAACTCGATACTTGAACACAAAAAATCAACTACAATAAAAAAAATTAAAAAACGAACTCGCTTAAATCAAATGGAAACAGTTATAACATCACAACAAACAAATTTATGCCAAAAACCATGTGACTAAAGAATTTTTCAACAAAATTTCTAGTGTTTACATGTCACTCTTCCACTAACAAATGAGTTTCTGTCTAGACTAGAAGACGTATGTCAATATTCGTCAAAATCAAAATGGCTACGCCTTTAATTTGTAAGCAAAGACTCACGTCGACATTCATCTCACCCACTGACATTAACGACAACCTACAAATCTTCTACAACGTATTTCGTCACTAATTTATCATAAAACACGCCCAACACTTAATAGCTTGGGTTTAATTCAAATTGTAGCGCGAAAAATATACCTTCTTATACCATCCCATAAATATTTTCTCGAAATATAAATTATTTTTTATACTCCAACAACTAAAATCTATATCCTAGATAAAATTTAACAAAAACTACAATATTTTGTAGAGCATGCGCTCCGCTATGAATATTGTTTTTTAATCTTATTTTATTGACTTATTTCCAAAAAAAAACTTTTGAAAAGTATTACATGAACATTATACACGAAATCGATTTAATTGTGCAGTTTCCTTATATTTTTATTAAATATACATTGGTTCAGCGTAAATTAATTACTAATTATTAATAGACTTACAGCGACATCTACTATTAAAAATATACAACATTTATAAAGAATTCTTCTACTTGATAGTTATGCAACCATTTATACGAGTCAAATGAACTACTTATAACTGACACCTGTTGAGTATTATTTTTAAACCTACAAATTGAATTTTTAAATTAGGTCTTTGTATTACAAAAGCACGTGGTTCCGTGGTTCCGAATAAAAGTAGTATAAACAGTAAACTAATATTAAAATTATTAATGAAAACATGTCTGATAATCAGGAATTAAACTGGATAAATCGTCGTTTAGGTCGAGGAGCAGTAGAAAATGGTTTAACTCATGAATGTGGAGTTTTTGGTGCTATTGGTAATGAAAATTGGCCATGTAATTCGGAAATTGCTCAATTTATTTGTATTGGTTTGGGAGCCCTTCAACATAGGTGAGTTTTGTGTTATATATATGTTAAAAGTTGTTTTTTTATCATTTATAAATGTTACTAGATTTTTTGATTGCTATTATGTTTAATTCAAGCATTCACTTTTAGCTGCGTAATCAAATTTTGGTTTTATTTTAAAGATTTAAGTTTTTTTTAATTTCTAGAGGACAAGAATCAACAGGTATAGTTACCAGTGAAGGAACTAATGACTATAATGTTCATAAAGGAATGGGTCTAGTAAAACATGTGTTTAACAACGAAAGTATATCTAAACTAAAAGGATCTCTTGGTATAGGTAATTACTGATTTTATTAAAATTTTTGTAGTAGACTCACTATGGGTGAAATCAACACTTTAACTAATTACATAACTTTTTCCATATACTGTACTCAGTAATTTTTTTAGGTCATACACGATACTCTACAAGTGCTAAATCTGAACAAGTAAATTGCCAACCATTTGTAGTACATTCCATGCATGGAGCAGTGGCTGTCGCTCATAATGGCGAATTAGTAAACGCTGCAGTTTTAAGAAAACAAGTTTTAGATCGCGGAGTGGGTTTGTCGACACATTCAGACAGCGAACTAATAACTCAAGCTTTATGTCTTATCCCCCCAGATGGTGAAGTTAATGGACCTGATTGGCCAGCTCGTATTCGTCATTTAATGCAATTAGCACCATTAAGTTATTCTCTGTGTATAATGCTTAAGGACCGAATTTATGCCGTCAGAGATCCATATGGAAATAGACCATTAAGTTTGGGGATTATCGTTGATTCAAAACATGACTGTAAGATATTGGTTATTTCTTTATTTCTGGTTTAGTATCGTCTTGTTTCTGTTTCTATTTCAAAGATGAATATTTTTAGTACAAAATGGAGAAATTGCTATAGTTCAACCTGAAGGTTGGGTGGTATCTTCAGAATCTTGTGCATTTATCTCTCTAACAAGGTATTTACGTGAAGTTGTACCTGGTGAAATAATTGAAATGACACATAAAGGCATTAAATCTATAGATATAGTACCACCACCAGATAATAAATCTGTGGCTTTTTGCATATTTGAATACGTCTATTTTGCCAGACCTAATAGCGTTTTTGAAGGACAAGAAGTATATACAGTAAGAGTACATTGTGGTATGCAACTCGCTTTAGAACATCCTGTAGAAGCCGATATGGTCGGTTCTGTGCCTGAATCTGGAAATGCTGCAGCATTTGGATATTCCAAACAAGTAAAAATTTGTAATATATTAACTTGGTTGGTTATTTTTTGTTTAATTTTAGTCTCAAATTCCTTTAGGAGAACTGTTGACCAAGAATACATACGTAGGAAGAACTTTTATTCAACCAAATAATCGTATGAGGCAAATGAATGTTGCTTTAAAGTTCAGTAAGTGTAATAAAAATTTGAATGAAAGAAAATGTTTACTATAGCGTATATTTTCTCATTTTTTAGGTCCAATATTGAGAAATGTAAAGGATAAAAGAATAATTCTCATAGATGATTCTATAGTGAGGGGTAACACTGTTGGACCAATTATTAAGCTTCTCCGTAGAGCTGGTGCTAAAGAAGTACATATACGAGTTGCTAGTCCACCTTTAAAATATCCTTGTTATATGGGAATCAATATCCCGACAAGAGAAGAATTAATTATGAATAAGTTAAAAGATACAAAGGAATTTGCCAAGGCAGTTGGTTAGAAATTAATTAAGTTAGTATTGTTTAAAAAAAAACATATTTGTCTCATTCCAGATGCTGATAGTATTGAATATTTAAGTGTTGCTGGATTAATAACTGCAGTTCGAAAGGAAATTCGACCAGTAACAAAATCTGCAGGACATTGCACTGCTTGTTTAACAGGAGAATATCCTGGTGGTTTACCAGAGGAATTAAATTGGTGAAAATGTGAATAAAATTCAGAACAAATTTATTTTTTTGATACTTACTTGTTTAATGATCTGAATTTATAATTTTAAATACGTTTTGGTCGTTATGGCGATTAAAATGTTGCTATAATTAGAAACGTAGTAAAAATATAGTAAGCTTTAAAAGTTATTGCAATATTTCGTTATTTTTAAATGTAACTCATTTATAAGATTATGTTAAGACGGTTAATCTTAAGTTTATTGTTAATTTATTGCTTTCAAATTGAAAATAATTATCAGTATTTTAGAATATAAACTTTAAAGTATAGATATGTTTTTGTATTACAAGTAAATTATATTTATATAGTGCAATACAACAAAACAAAATTGCCGAAAAAACTTAATATCTCAAGAAGGGTTAGTCCAATTAGAATGCAGATATTTTCAATCGACTCAGGATTAAAGAAAATAATCTTATTGTATCCTCTCCATTCCATTACTGAAGGTTGGATATAATTGTGGCAAACTGTTCTCTGTCTTGCGCTGTCCTAAATAATGTGTTCCTTAGCCAAGAGCACTTTCTCCGTCCCGATCCTCTTTTTCCTTCAATCTTTCCGTCCTTCATTAGAAGGTAGAAGGCTGTATATCTCTTGGTGGTAAATATGCCCCAAACAAGTAGTTCGCAGTGCCCTTTCAATTGTTACACGTTGTCCAAGAGATCCTCAACATTGTTCGGAGCAGCCACATTTCAAAGGTTTCTAAAGCGTCGCCCCGGGTATTTCATTTCCCCGATGCCACCCATCTCTGGGAGTCTTTCGATGAAGGACTAGCAACCCCACACTTTGGAGTTGCTATTTACTCCAGATCAACGTTTCGTTAACTGCCAAAGATAAATTCAGAAAAAATACTTTTGATGTATTACTGGAACCATATCCCTTTTTTAAGAAATCAACCCTTATCCTTAATTCATTCTTTTAGAGATATGAATGATCTCATAAGGACGAGCAAGTGTGTAAATAAAAAACAATTTTTATACATTGATACATTTATTGTACTTAATTTCATATATTTATTTTTTTTACAAATATGGTCCATTTTCTACTATCACAGTTTAAAAAATCATTAATTTAAAAACAGTGTTGGATCAGAAATAATCCAAAGAATCTTATATGCAACTCCCAAAATTTTCACAACAAAATTGTCCCTTACACTTTTCATTATATTTTTTTTATACGAATTAAAATTCATCAATTCACTCGCTCTGTAGAACAAAATTCCAAACAAATAATAATAAATATATAAAGATTTTGTTTATGTAATTAATCGGTAACGAAATTAATATTCTATCACTTTTATATTTAAAAAAAATATAAATTATTATTTATTTGGGATTGAAATTAATAACAGTAAAAAACATTATATTTTGGCAATCACGCTTAAACATTTACAATATAATACAATATATACACAATATACAAAAAATTAAATTTTACGATTAAATAATTTTTTAACCAAAAATAAGAAAAAAATTTACAGGTATTTTTATACTTACAACAAAAATTAAGTCTTATATTATTTTTTTGAAAAGTATTGATATAAACTTATTAAAAGAAATATAATTTTCTTAGTGTATGAAAAATTTTGATGGTACTATCAGCCTGTTTCCTGGGAAAATTAATAAAAAAAAAGATCCATTAGGACAAGCACCGATGGGAACACAATAGACATTAATAATCTGTCTATGGTGCTCCTAGTGGATCTTTTTTAAATCTTCCCAAGAAAAAGGCTAATTGGAGAATACACATGTAATAAAGGAAACTCTAATATCCTTAAATTAGAATCCCATAAAGTTTTGTTGATTTGTAAATTTAATTTAACACATATATTTCTCTACGTCGATTAAAAGATTCAAAGTT
This sequence comes from Altica lythri, assembly GCA_964028335.1. Taxonomy (NCBI): domain Eukaryota; kingdom Metazoa; phylum Arthropoda; class Insecta; order Coleoptera; family Chrysomelidae; genus Altica; species Altica lythri. The sequence continues at coordinate 8,655,162 of OZ034809.1, forward strand.
TTTTTACATTTAAAGTCAAAATTTAGACATAGACTACAAAAACTTAGGAAAGAGTGAAAATAATATTTTTTAGTTACCCAATTTACGACCAGGTAATTTAAAAATATTTTTTTATTTTTCTACTACTTAATAAGGCTAAATTGAAAAATATATTCAATTAGTTTTAATATATTTTATTATTTTTTTAACATCTATAAAAATGAATTGAATATTTGATTTTTTTTGAATATATTTTTCAAATATGGTATTTTACCGTAGGAATTGAAACGACGACAAACATTTTCAAAATAAATTTTAACACTTTTTATAAACGAGTAGTTATTTTGTACTGTTCTGATGGACCATTCAGAATATATTTAAAAAAAAAATCAAATTTTTTTGAAAACATTCTATATGGTCTAAGCAAAAGCAACCTGATGATAAGCGTAATTTTTTGCTGTATTATTTGCAATTCCTTCTATCGATTAAAGTCTCAACAAAAAATATTTTCTTTTTTGAACACATTTTTTGTTGTGGTGGAAAAGAGAATATAGCATACAATATAGATTTGTTACTATATTTCTTTATGTAGAAAATATTTTTATAAAGAACTATAATCTTTATTGGGGATCATAATGATTCGAATATTTGTGTCAGGTGGTTGTTGTAGTCGGGTACTGGAACATAGTACCGTACGTCAACCCAGCTGATCTTACCGTGTGCCGAGGAGGTAACTGAGGAGTTACCTGACCAGAAGTGTATCTCGGTGAAATATTTGGTGGCTGAGGTGGAGTTGGTATGCTAAAAAAAGTAGATAGTTTATATTAGTTCAAAAATATTATGTATGTAAGTATAGTAACACACAAGTCAAAAATGTTGCAGAAGTTTTTAAGCTACCTTGTTAATTCAGTCATACTTTTTAAAATTGTTCTTTAAGAAACACAGTTCTATTTAGTGAGTTTTAAACGCGTGACAACAAAGAGATGATTGATTTTTCGTCTCAATATTGCTTAAAAATCGATATTTAATTGACCCTAACCTTAAGGAGGAACTAAGAGAAGTACGAGATATGGTCACCGACGTTTGGACCGTGGAAAGAAGGCTAAGGGTGCCAATTTGACACCAAAATGGGAACTGCATGTCCTAAGTTCACTGTAGCCGATAATTACAATTTGCTGGGAACATACAGGTGGAGTTAGATATTCTTCTCTGACGAAAGTAGGATGGTATGGACAAACGAAATCGTGTCTATAGAAGGCTAGGCGTGCGATTTACTAAATGTTGTGTCGCACATTTTTTTGTACGTTCTGAGCTGGTTTTTCTATGGACGGAAAAGCTGAGTTGGTTTTGGTACATGATGGAAGATCGGAAGGGGCTTAACAGTGCATTGTTACATTAAAGATTCGAGCTAGTGTGTGAACTTAGTTCTCGTTTTCTTATAAATTAGATCTCAATTATCATTGAAGTTAAAATTTACCTTGCCCCTCCATTATATTGTGTGGGTAACTGTCCAGGATGTGGATGTAGCGTAGCATGCCGCCTCATATGCAAATGTGACGTTGAAGGAGGATTCAATCCTAAGTGGGGTAAAGTATTAAAAGAGTGGTGTGAAAATGAATGAGAATGGGAATGAGAATGTGATCCTGGTGAAGCTCCAGGTTCTCTTCGAGGAGGTAAAGGAGGTGGTGAACAATCTCTAAATGGTAAAATATTATCTCTTGGAGGAAGAATAGGAGCATCTGGCGCCTGTCTCATCTAAAAAGTTACAATCACAGAAATATTAGGTAATTTGTTATGAGATTAAAAACTTACTTGTTGTGGCGAGCTAATTTCAGGACTATCCCTTCTTCTTCTAGGAGGTAAAGGTGGCGGTGGTGGTGGAGGAGTTGGAGGTAAACGAGGACTAATAGGTTCAATAGGGATATGTGGACCGGGGGAAACAGGACTATGAGGACCAGGACTATTTGGACCACCAGTCGAGCTTTGACTATTATGACTGTACCTTTGAGGACTAAAAAATAAATAACATTTTAGCACTTCATTAAACCTAATAATAATTATCGTTATATTGCGTATTCAAACCACATAAAGACACTTATAACAAAAAGTATATCAAAGGTGTATTAGATACGACTCAAAATGAATTTGGGGAGAAAAGTGACCTCAAAATAAGCTCTTTCCCATATAGGTTTAAAATTTCAATGCAACTGTCAGTCATAAACATTCTGACAGACTTGAAACAATGACATTTGTTTCTGCCCTAGGGCAGAAACAACTGTCAGTTTCTGACTGACAGTTGCATTGGTCTGAAATTGTCTTGTTTCAACTGGCAAAACAGGGATCAAAACTATTTAAGACAAATAGCGGAGTAATATTTTGACAACGATTTGGCGACAGCTGTCAGACGATTATGATTTTATTCGCTTTTGTTTATTACAAATGCGATCTGACATAATAAATAAATGAATATGCCGGTCAGAAATAACGTTGTTACTCCCCTAGGGCAGAAAAACTGTCAGTTTCTGACTGACAGTTGCATTGGTCTGAAATTGTCTTGTTTTAACTGACAAAACAGGGATTAAAACAAGCTGTTTCAATGCATGTGATATGAAAAAGTATTTTTGCATTTTTTTATTAAATAATAGGGGTTAAGTGGCAGAATCACAAATGAAAAAAAAAGTTAAGTAAAACTTACACAGAAGGCGGTATTTGTTCACTTCTCGGTGGTCTAAAAGAACTTGTTGAAATAATCGAGCTGACACTGGGACTTCTATTATGGTTAAACCAATTAATTTTTGAACTAGACGGTGCAGGTGACACTGGACTTAAGGTGGGACTATTCTGACTTGTTCCCAACTGCACCTTTAATAGGAAAAATACATATTTAAATAATTTTCAGTTCTAATAACTATGTAGTTTTACTTACCGGTGCAAATACACTGAAATCGTTATCAGATCTTGAAGAATCTTCACTTTTAGAATCATCACTTTTAAGTGTTGAATTTAGAGTTTGATTAATAGTACTGGCGACTGCTCCTGATACACTTTTTACTGTTTTCACAGTTTTTATCCCTGGACTTTTCAAATTCAAATGTGGCCACCTTCTAGGGAATTTTGGAAGAATTTTACAATTCCTCGGTTCGATTTCACGAGATTTTTGATACAGATAATTGTTAATTTCTGTATCGTTCATATCACCGAATGGATTTAAGTTTTCTAAAAAATGCTAAAAAAAAAACAAATATATCTATACTAGGAAATCATGATAATTTCATTAGTTTTTACCTTTATCGTTGGTTCCACACTGAAACAATACGGTTGATTCTGATACTGTTGAATTTCTCCTGTTATTTCAGCGACTTTTCTACGTTTGAAAAAATTGATGAGTTGTGTATTTGGCAGAAAATCGGAATTTCCTTCTTCAATATGTAAAATATTTGTCAAATACATCCCTAAGAAGGGTACACATGGTGGATTAATAGATCTTAATTTTTCCTGATATTTTTGGAAACGATCATCACTTTTACGGCACTCTTCTAAAGCTTTTCGATTTTGTTGAGTAAGAGCCTAAAAATAAGAATAGCAAAGGATAAATTTGGCACACAAGAAAAAGTTTTAACTTTAAAAAAATACTTACTGCGAATGTAAAACTTAATCTATAAACTGAAGCAGAGCCTAAAGCTGAAACTATAGCGAGAACTCCATTAAAATTGTTCATTTCATTCAAACATATCATTACTTCTATGATTCGATTTACTATAGCAACACGTTCTTCAAAGTTTTCTGATTCTACTATATTTTTCTCCAACCAAATGGTAAACTAAAATATAGTATTATTAAAAATTAATTTAAAAAATGGTTACGTAACATACATTTGTAGTATGTTTAATCATTTTTAATAAATTAGGACTTGTAGTTTCTTTATCCTTTTTGGTCCATACAGATCCAACTAACTCTGATGGTTTTATAGTTCTATACAGATCAAATTCCAAAATTGTAAGTTGTCTAGCTATTTCTACAGGATGTAATGTTAAAATTCCGTATTCTTCTTCTGAACAATTAATATGTCGTTCAATAGGCGGAGGAGGATCGTCAAAATTAAATTTTATGTGCCTTTGATTATCATTTTCCATCTGAAAATAAAGTATATATATATATATATATATATATATATATATAAAACTCAATTTCTACCAAAATAAAAAAATTATTAAGTTACCTTTCTCTGAACAATTTTAATAACGCTATCTACCCATTTTCTCATACTTTTTCCATGAACTGAATCCAAAAAATTTTGTAGTTTCACTAATAGCGAAGGATTTCTTTCAAAATCGTAAAAATGATGATCCACCCAGTGTCTCAATACATTTAATACTCTAAAAATACGAATTATTAAATTAAACATTAATCAATTAAAGATTAACACAAAACACAAAAAAAATATTGTCCAATTAGCTGAAAATTCAGAATGATGTGTATCAAAAGACATCCCTGAGAAAAGGATGTTATAAACACATAAAAACGAGAATCCTAAAATACAAAACAATTGACATTACTAAATAGCACAAAATTCCCACTAGTATATTAGCCACAAGATGACTTGTGATCCATATACCCAACATTAATCTATCTATTCGAAAAGAGGGTATGGAAAGAAGGCTCTTATTTAGAGCTCACTGAGCATCGTCATAATAACTATCCATATCTCACAGAATATACATAAAGGAAGGAGGTTTTCTATCTACAAAATTCTAAATTTTCAGCTAATTTGATAGGATTTTTTACGATATTTTATGTGCATGTTTTAATAGAATTGTTTAATACCTGAATTGTACTGGTTGACAATATTCCTTTCTATATTTCTTCCAATCTTCTCTTTGGCTGCTCTTTTGCATTTTATCAGTATCACAACAGTCTTGTTCATAAACTAGAGACGGATCGGGAATTTGAAACCGTTCTATTAACAAATCGAGAAGTTCAGTGGGAGAGCAGAAACTTCGATAAGTTGTCAAAAATGTTCTAACGAATTTTGGATCAGCATAAATGTGATAAGTCAGTCTTTCAACAAGTTTATATAAAGTTGCACCCTAGAATTAAGTAATATAGTTTGTAATTAGGTAAAATAATAATAATAATAAAAACTAACTTTGATTAGAGGAACTCCACCATTTTCTCTTTGTTCCAATATAATGTTATCTTTAGAATCTGGTTCGGCGAATTTATATAATTCTGGAGGAGGTAATTTTAATGGATGTTTTCTTTCTATATCTGATAATATACTATCTAATACTCTCTCCAACATAGACCTAAAATATACAAAGTAGAAAATTAAATATTATAAAAAAATGAATTTGGAGTAGTTACAAACAGAATGAGGTGGATCAAGTAAAATAGTTCAAAAAGCTTATTGACACAGAAAATTGTGTTTTATTAAATGAATTGTATGAAAGATGAAATATGAATGATTACCAATTGAATGAATTATTTCGTTGATTGTAAATACAGATTAACACCGATGCCAGGTTACAAATTCCTTGAAATATTTACAAACTTAGATTATTGTCTTTATAAAGTAAGTTCTTATTTCATATCATTTAATAATGACTAAAGAGAAAATAAATACATGGATGAGTCGATGAAAATGATTATATCAATTTTGAATACTTAACTCCTACGCTATAAACTTTGATCCTATCAGTGATAATAATCGGCTTAGAGCCCACGAAATAACTTGGAACATATTATAACTTACCTATTATTTAGCATAACTAAATCAGCCATCCACGAATTTTTATCTTCTACTGATTTGGCGCATAAAATAACAGAGGGCGTTTGCCTTGGTGATATTTCAAAAGCATGTTTAACTTCGTCAGTATCCTGATGATCAATTATTTCTACCTTTCTTATAAAAAATCGTTCTTTGAGCCTACATTCGGGATGATTTAGATGAACTGAACTCTGCCTCCTAAAAATTATAAATTTAGTCAGTTGCTAAATTAAAATACATTATCAATAACACAAATTTCTTAAGGATATATATTTACCTAGAATTAGGTTTACAAAGTATCATTAAACCATCGAAAAGAAATACCCGTCTGTCAGTCAGTCTTTTATTGTTTCCCACTTTAACCAAAGTGTCTTCTCGAACAAATTCATTACAACACTGACCCAAATCTTTCGAATCCCAATTTTCAACTAACTTTTCTAATTCGTGAATTTTCACTAAAGCTGCTTGACGTCGAGCTCTTGCTTGAGGCAACGGAGCCGAGCTGCGGGGGAGCGTTTGAGGCGGACCACAACTACCTAAGAAAAAAATAAATATAACTATTAGATCTTGGAATCATTTTATATCAAATTCTAATCATTTCCAAAGCAATTTTGACTTAAAAGTAGCTTTTCGGGCGTTTCAGACAGCTGTGCGCCGGTAGGAAACCTGCGATACTTCCAATTCGCTATTTATCTATCTATGTATATAAATTTATATATTTTTTAAAGTAAAAAGTAGAATATATACCTAAAGTTATCTGTAAAGGTTTCAACAATCCTTGAACCTGTGTCAAAGTTTCTTTATCCTCACTGGATTCCGTCAAATCTCTCAAAAGCTTAATATAATCTAAATAAGAAAAACAGTGCCAAATTGGACCCATTAAAAGAGCTGGTAAATAGTATTTTAGAGCTAAAGGCATTCCTTGACCTGCTGTATTAAGCGCACTCTGTACTTCGGGTCGTGAAAGTAATGCATTTAAAGTTTCACGACAAGTTGGAGATGTTACATCTCTAGCGTATTTTATGTACACATCAAATTCAGCAGCTTCGGCCAATTCTTCGAAACAACTACCGATATACGGCATTTTTTCTTGTGCCATCTCTCGGACATCTTCTAAACTACCAGAGAGAGTGTATGTTAATTCGTATATATCCATTATATTCGAAAAGATTTTTTCTATGTCTTGTGGACCAGGCTTCAGTTTTATTATTTCTTCCCTAAAAAAGAAAAAGAAATGTGTTTAGCTATATGAAACAGCGAAAAAAATCGAATCAAGAAGGAGAACTGGTAAAAACATATCAAATTGTTTTTAAAGAGGATTCTTTAACCACCATTCTCATCTGTAAACTGTAATCTTAGAAAAAAGGTGTTGTAATATGTTAGCCTACAAATATTTCAGTCTAACTGATACAACAAACCAAATCTGAAGATAAATACATACCTAAATACTTTTATTAGCATATGAAGCTCTTTTAGATACGCTTTTTCTGAAGCAATAAGTTCTTTAACAGTATCTTCATATGTAAGACTAGTTCGAGCACCTGTAGGTAACATTACAGGTGTTTCATTTATACTAGCGACACCTCCACCTTCATCTTGATAAAACATGTCCATAAGAGCCTAAAAAATAATAAAATTCATCTACTCTATCCTAAATAAATTAAAAAACTTAAACCAAGAGCAGCTGTGAAAAATATAAATTTAAATATAATATAAAAATCTATTTCATCATGCTTAAAGTTTTGTGCTTAAATAAAATTCAAAAGAGTGCAATCAAGTATACGCAAAATAATGTTATAAAACTAAAATAAAGGCAGCTTGCAAAAAAAATTAAGCTATGAGATATAATTATGTACACAATTATAATAATAATAATAAAACTAAAATATAAATAGGTAGATTAATTGTAATAGTTTAAAAAATAAAACATTCGTATTTAAATATTATAGAGTTAAGCAAATAAAAATTGTAACAATTTTTTTAATGCTACGTACCATGGATGTGGGCTGAAGTGCAGCGTGGAAAGCAAAAGCATTTTCTTTTAATAATAAAAAGCTATGATCTACAGTTTTCCATGTTTTATATCATATTATTGACTTTTCTACTTCCCTCAAAATGTATTTTGTATTTATATTTTACCGACATATAACTAAATATGAGACTGATTTATTTTTTTAATTTGTTGAATTCTAGTCGTTTTAATACGGAGGATATATACGTTAATAATAAAAAAACCGAATAAAACGTATATAAGAAGACCAGGATCAGACAGAAAAAAGGTTCAGAGATCAGAGAACGTTTTTTTAATGATTTTTGCATTCTGAAACCGTCCAACCATCAAATTTTCAGTCTAATCGTTTTTTAGAAGCTCCACTGAGGTGCCATCTCTGGGGACAGAACTGCAGATCAAATGGTGGTGCGCTACTAGACTATTCTTTTAAAACTTGAGACATCTGAACTTAGAGAAATCGCAGGAATTCTCACAGGAGACTGTCCACTGAGGTACCATCTCTGGGAACAGAGCTACAGATCAAATGGTGGTGTGATACTCGACTACTCTCTTAAAACTTGAGACACCTGAACTTAGAGAAATCGCAATTCTCAAAGGAGACTGTCCACTCAGGGGCCAACTCTGGGGACAGAGCTGCAGATCAAATGATGGTGAGCTACTCGACTATTCTCTTAAAACTTTTCTGTACGAACTATAAGAAGAGTCTTGCATGAAAGTGGTTTATGTTCTGATAGGCCAGTAGCAATTAACAGCAGCTCATCGAGCTAACAGGATGACATTTACGAATGATCAGAGACTCGACTGTTCAGTAATGGAGTGTTGTAATGTTTTCTTACGAATCACATTTTTGCTTGCGATTCCCAGATGAATGTGAACGTATAAGCATCAAGATCCGAGGAACGGTCTATAACTTGCTGTATTTCAACCAAAACGCCTTTGGTGGTGGAGAAGTTATGGTATGTGCGGGTTTTTCTTTCAATGGACGCACAGAATTCATTTTTATCGATCATGGAAATCAAACAGCAGACAGTGTCTGGAGGACCATGTTGTCCCTTACGACCCCTTTTGTTGGGAATAATTTCTAATTTATGCAGGATAATGACCGTCTACATACTGCGTAAATCGCCATGGACTATCTATCTACATTTATGGAACATATGAGACAAAAAGAATAAAAAGAGGCAACCATTGCCAGGAACGATCCAAGAGCTGCTTAATATTTACTTATTCCGCATTTAAACACTTACAGAATTAAAAATAATAATACATATCAAATGCAAGTGTTCATTTTTTTACCAGGAGTGTCTAAATAAAAAATCATGACATAAATGTAAACAATGAGCACCTGAACGTAAAAACAATGTTAAACAAGCACCTGACTGTAAAAAAAATATAAACAATCAAATAATTGCAAAATTTAAAAAATAGTTACTATAAGTACAATAATTATATACAAAACATGGAGAAACTATTACTGCTACAAATCAGCTTCATTTTTGACTCAACTTTTCTTATCACTGCACAAACTCTTAAAACTTTTAAATCCTACACACTAAATTCGTAATTCTTTATGCAAAAAAACTGTCGTTGCTTTCTGAACAGTAGTTAAATATACTCAATATGATTCTCAAATAAATAAATAAAAACCAACAGTACTCTATTTATTCCCCCAATACGTTTTTTAATTATTTCAGTATTTTGTTTATTGGGAATCACATTGAGAAGTCTAAATAATAATTTGTATTCTAAATAACAACCTATATGCTAAATTGTAGTTATAAAAAATGCTAAACACTCACCTTATCCACTTTCATAGAAATCTGCACATCTTGATAGGTGATTTCTACATGTTTGATATTTTTCGCATAATTTCCTACCAATTTTAAAATATCAGCAGAAATATATTCTAAAACTGCCACGAGAAAAAGAGAAACCGTAGAATCTACTTTATACAGCAAAAGTTCCTAAAAAATATTTTTTTTTAAATATAAAACAGATTGGGAATAAAAAAATCGAAATTCAGTAGAAAAATCAATGAAAAAGATATTGGAAAAAAAGTATACCTTTTGCAGCAGTGAATGAATTTTATCAACAGGCAACTGCAAAACTGATTTCTTCTTGCCACGTTCAAGGGCTTCTTGGGCCTCTTTTAGAGCCCATTTGTCAATTGGTGTAGGAAATGTATTTTGCACCCTAAATTCAACATCCTAAAATAAATATATTTTAAAAAATCAATCAAATTTTTTCTCTGCTTCAATTAATAATTACCTGAACAGTATGAGGACTAGGTTTTGCACATAACATAGCAAGAAGTCGTAAACATAGACTTTCCACATATTCTAGGGCTTCTTCTCTTGCTCCCAGCGATGGGTGTACTTGCTCTAGAACCTAAGAAAGCAGTAAATCAATTAACGAAAACTATCCCCAATTTAAAGTGGATTTTCTAGTTTCTATAACTATTTAAATATCTGTCATACAACTTTTTAGAGATAACGTAACACAACAGCATAGACTTTTAGTTAACATAGACGTAACAGAAAAACCCAAGGAAAAGAGAAGGTACGAGAGGAATGCAAAGTGGTGGATGTTGAGCCAAGAAGAGTATGAGAGTAAGTTTAAGGAAAGAGTGTATGAAAGATAATATGGAGGAAAGGTCGACTAACAAGAGTTCTGTTGTTACGAAGATAGCAGAAGTGTTGACACCAAAAATTAAAGAGGCTTGGTGGTGGAATTAGTAGTAAAAGAGAAAAAGGTGACAAAGAAAAAGTAAAAGGCAGCAAGTGATAAGGGAGAATAAGAGGTAGCAAAGGAGAATACAAAGAGAGCTGTGGCAAAAGCGAGGGCAAAAGCGAAATCAGAGGTAATGGAAAAGATCTTTGAGAAATTAGAGAGTAATAAAGAAGAAATAGAATTATCAAAGATCGCTAAAGAAAAAGATAAAGCTTCAAAAGACATAACTGTCATTCGATAAATTAAGAACAAAAAAGGTAGAGTTTGACAAACGTATGAGAGTACAAAAGGAAGATGAGAATCTGTTGAACAGAGATATATTTGAAGATAGAATTGAAAATTTGGCAATGGTGAAAGACGTGTCTAGGGAGGAAGTGAAGAGTGCTTTAAAGAAGATAAAGAATGGAAAGGCAGTGGGAGCGGAGATGGGATACCAATAGAAGTATGAAACGTGCTGGGTAAGGATGAAGTAGATATTCTGATGAATCTGATAAGAAAACTGGTAGAGAATAGTTAAAAGAAATTAAAAATTTGATTCATTGCTATTTTGACAACTGTCAATTTGAGTAGTACCCTTTTAAAAAATGTCAAATATAAGTACCTAAATGAAACATAATATGGAATAAAGAGTGATATTTTATTATAAGAGCTTTTATCAAACTTTGATTGATTATTATTAGTCATTTTCTCGTATCATTCATTTATATTATGAGTAACATGGTATGGATAATTTAACATCTACAAAACATCTTTAAATAATTTTTGAATCAGTGTAAATTCCAAGTAAACAATAATTGCAAACATTAAAAAATCATTAAAATTATTTGATAAAATGTATAAAACATTTTCTGAAAATTGGATTAGGATTCTTTTTAAAAACAAAACTTAAATTTATTCACAGATGTCAAACTAAATAGATTCTAAAATAATAGATAGACATTCTAGATATTTTTTATTATTAATCAATTATCTATTTATATTATTTTAATTAACAATTGCACATACAAAAAAAACAGTTATTTTAAAATATGAAGTGATAAGTATTGACTAAATTCACTTACTTTTTTTAATGCAGCAGTCAGGAGGCCTTTCCATTTTGCAGAATTTTCTTCCGAATTAAAATCGTATATATTATCTCCGGCCAAACCAGTATTCATATTTTCTTGAAAAATAATAAAAATGGAAAAATGGGAATAGCACTTTACTACTAAAGGCCACTCACGACGACATACATTGTCACTTTTCGCTTCTATGCGAATATTAACATAAAATACGAAAATAAAAAAGAACAAATTTCAGTTAACTTTTACGTCCAATCACAAATAATCACCATTATTTATCGTTTTACTTTAATCTGTTGACGAGAAATTGCACTTTTTTGACCGAAAGTGGACAAAATATGATCACTTGACTTTCGCCATTTTGGATGTCTACTTCAGAATTGTTTCTTCTCTTTTCTTACCATCGACTGGTTCTATTTCTTTCTCTCTTTTCACAACACAAAGCAACCACTGCGCATAGAATACGCTTTATACACGGTTGCCAATTTTTTTAAATTTCATTACATAACAGTTATCCTACAAAATAATCTAATTAAATATTTTAAAATACCTGACAGTGTAACCAAATATAAATTATTAGTTATTATTTATTATCCATAACTATATTCTAATATGACTTATTCATTAAAAAAAAACTACAATAATATTATTTTCTTCGATAATACGTAATAAGTAAATATTAATTTCTAGTTAAAAAAAAATCGGTACTAGTAACTTAATTGTTTCTATTGTAATTCTTATTAACTCATAATATTCCGGTTTTTGTTAAATATAAGAAAAATATTTAAAGCTATAAGAAAATTATCTATTAAATTTGACAATGTTGTATATTTGGATATCTTTTGTCTTTGCTCCCCTTGCAAACTTCGATATAATATTCTCTTCTTTTTCTACAGATGTGTAAATAGAAATGGAATGGAATGGAATTTCTTTTTGGAATATGCGTATTCAGTCTAATCAATAAACAAATAATTTATAGTTTTGTTTGTTGCGATTTTCTTTTTTCACGTTGCGGAATTCCAAAAAGAAGAGTACACGAAATCACTACTGAATGAATTTAATTCTAGAATAGACATCAACGTATATGAAGTTATGATAAAGAGAGCATTACAGTATAAATAAGTTTTATTTGAATATAAACTTGATATGTAAACAAATTTTGAATACAAAATCAAAATTTTAATTATCCAATTAGTTAGGCAACACTTATTACATGAGGATTATTTTTCGTTGTAGACAGTTGGCAACATTGATTAAGAAATTAGTGAACTCGACTTGATAACGCCGGTAGCGTCAGTTCAAATTCTTTTTTTAAATTTATTTAATTATTTACCGATATTATTCGGTAATTACTGAAAGTTAATTCCTAGTTAAAATATCACGCGAAATAGTGCAAAGCAACTTGCAATCGTGTGTGATTTATTTCGTTTCATCGTGTTTGTGTTGAAATCGCATCGGCACCAGTTGAAATTGAATTGTATAAAGTGAATTTCTAAAATTTGATTTATATAGTGATTCGTGATAATTACTCTAATTTTCTTACTGCTATTAATTCAACTAAACATAGCGTTATAAATCAATTTACTTGGAAATATTTAGTGAAATGATAGTGTACGATATCCAGTAAGAACGGTATTAGTGAATCCTGAATAGAGAAGCAAATGAATCCTATAGGTAAGTGTTCATGAATAAAATCTGTATAAATCTAGTAGCTTTAGCCAAATAGTTTTTATACATAGTTGGCCGGAAATTTAAGATATTCTAATTTGAATTTTTAAATTATTAAATGTTTCAACTTTTCAATAAGAGATGGTGGTAGTATCAATGACTAAATTTATTTATTAACCAGATTTGAATTGAATAACAATGTTTTTTGTATATTTTAAACATATAATTAGTTGTTTTTTTTAACATTTTCAACCATTGCAACTTATTTTACAATTGCGTTAATTATATAAGTTAATGTTTACATTAAGAGATGGTGCTGATTTACATTTAACCATTACGAAAATACTCGAGGTTTAAAAATTTACCTTGTATTTAAAGAATTCTGTCAAATTAGCGGATTATGATAAAGGTAGGATATAAAAAAATAATACATATTTAATTAAATTTATTTTCATTTATTTATGTATTGAGTATTTCAATATTACATATTATTAAAAATATGATAAAATTGTGTATAAACATATAATTTGTGCTTACAAAAATGTACTTTTAAAGCGATTGAATGCCAAAACAAGCTTTAACAAATAATTTTAACAAATTATTTTCAATAATGAAGTAGTAATAAATCATCTTTATTACGGTTTTTTTTCTTGTCTTAAATTTCTTTATACTTACAATATTTTTCATTTTGTATAAATCTTTTATAAGACGGATTTTTTTCTAACAAACTTTGTTTATTAAATTTATATTTTTATTAATTATTTGTTATTATTTGATTTATTTATTTATTTATTAATTAAGATTGTTAGTTAAAATATCACATTTTATTTATGGAATGTTATTTATAAATTTTTATAATAATTAATACTTTTAATATACCTTGTTTAAAATTCATAAATAAATAATTTAAATATCAATATATTTAAATTAAAAATTGATTTTAAAACTAAAAAATATATTAAAACGATTTTTTTTATAAATTTTAAAATTAACTTTATGGCAATACTAAATGCAATTTAATTTTTAAAAAAATATTAATAATACCTCAGAGGTAGACTACAATTTTTTTATTTTCGGTTCTTTTTATGAATGATGGCGTACGTTAAAATCTAATTTTTTTTGAAGTTTTTTGAAATTTTTTACTCTTTTACTCATTTAAAGAGCTCATATTTTAGACTAGTTGTACTCGCAACGTCGTTCGCGTGGCGTGTGATTGTTGTATAAAAATTTCTTACCCCACCCCATTTAAGGAATGGGAGAGAAATTTTTATACACCAGATGTTAAGTTGAAAGAAGACAAATACATCTGTGAAAACCGCATTCGAATGGGATCAGTAGTTTTCATGTGATGCGCGCACAAACATATACATTTCTACAGTTTTATTATATGTATAGATAATGCCCAAAAACTACAAAAACCTGATTTTTTAAATCTTTTGAGTCATTTTTGCTAATTCAGCGAGCAAAACTTTAAATTTTATCAATTTTTTGAGCGATTTTTGCTTATTTAAAGAACACAAGGGCTATTTTGACCTAAGAAGGTGTCAAATAGACATATTTTTTTTTTTGAATTTTTGCTAATTTAGAGAGCACAAATTTCAGATAAGGCCTAATTTTGATCTAAAAATATGTTAAATGGTAAACGACCGTCTGTATAATTTTTGGAGTAGTGGGCTACCCTAAAAGCTGCAAAAACACGATATCTTGAAGTTTTTGAGCAATTTCTGCTCATTTAGCGAGCCAAACTTCAATTTTTTGCTTAAAGAGGTCAAATTTCAGATACAGGCACAAATTATGATCTTTAATTAGTAAACGACAGCTTTTAAAGTTTTTGAAGTTGTGTGCTGCACTAAAACCTACGAAAAAAATCTGTTTTTTAAGTTAATTTAGCAATTTTTGATCATTTATCGAGCCAAACTTTCGAGTTTATCAAGTATTTACCAATTTTTGCTCAATTAGAGAGCACAGATTTCAGATGAGGCTTAATGTTGATCTAAAGATATGTTCAATTGTCTGTATAATTTTTGGAGCAGTGCGCTACCAAAAAAATCATAAAAGAACTGATATTTGATGTCAAAAAGTCGCGAAAGTGAGTACAACTCGTAAATTTCGCAAGCGCGCCATCTCTACTCCAAAAATAGCACCGTTGTGGTCGCTTTGCATCTAATAAATAACCAATAAGCAACGTAAACAAATAACGAACGGAGCGTTATGACAGTCTTATAAAAAAAAAAAAAATGAAAAATGATATAAGTATCTTGCGTAATGCTGTCAGATTTGTGCATGGTTAGAAGTTGTACTCACTTTCGCGACTTTTCTATACCGGGGATGTCTTTTCATTAGTGACTGAAGAGACATAACCTATACTGTACTGAAGAGGTTTAACAAGACCGAAACATGTCTACAATTGGTTTTGCTCTGGTATAGACTGGTTGATATTTATATCTACGTCGCACGCATCATGTGCATTTGAGTTAGAAAAACTAAATGACGTAAATGTTTGTCAAAAATCATAAAGCTATCGAAATTTAATATTTTTAACAGAATAGAAAGAACTTCGTTTGCTAAAGTCCAAATACAGGTTGAAATTCCAAAAAACTTCAGAATTTTTTAATCTAGAATCCAAGAAATTATTAATTATTAAAAAATTATTAGTTTTCGATAATATTACAAAAAACAATGTAATGATGATTATAATAATAATATTCCATACCTTAAACTTAAATATTAGTCTGTTAATAATAATAATAATAATAAATTAAATCGTGAAAAATATTTAAACTATAAATAGATATTAATAAACAAAGTTTATTTTTATATTTATTCTTAAATTTACGGAAATTTATTGATATCTCACTGTTTTCATTAATTTACAACAATATATAATATATATTAATCAACAGTCTATAAAAGCTATCCCAAATATTGGGACCAATTCAGTTTTTTTTTTCATAAATCTTTTCATTATAGTAATTAATAATAATAATAAACATAATTATAACCATAATCATAATAATAAAAAAAAACAATTATTTATTTTTTATGTATATGCTATTTTTTCGATCTTTTAGGACTGCCCAATGGGGATTCCTAAAACAAAATGTTTATTAGATACTAAATTATTAAAATAAAATATTTATTACCAAATCTAATTCATCTAACGATTCTAATTTCGCAATAGGAGCAATTTTCTCCTCCTTTTCTTTATCTTTGTTTATCAAATAGTCGGCCCATGAAGATTCTAGTCCTTTATCAAAATCAAAAGCTTTATTAAATGATGCAAACCTAGAAAAAAGAGTGTTAATAAATATTTAATTTAAAATTTATAGTAATTACCTATGAAGTACTTGGGAATGATGATTTCTTGATATCGGTTTAGGTTCACTAACTGATCTTTGAAATATATATCTACTTCTATTTGGATCTATTGCTACATTTTCATATTCAGGCATCTAAAAATAATATTATCTATAGTGCATTGTTAGTTAAAAAAAATTGTACTTACTTCATGTTTAACAGTCGACGTTTCGCTACTACTTGGCTGATGATGTGCCTGTAAAAGGGACAAAATTGTTTTAACATCAGTGGCGAGAGTTGTTTCCAATGAATTAACACGCTTCGACAACAAATCTAATTTATTGTTGATATGCTCAAGGATACTTCTATTTATCACTATATTGTCCGAATGTGAATCCATTGTGGAATGTTGAAGATGTACGGAGGAGGCTGTTGTTGTATCCAATGGTACCTAAAAACAAAAAAACATCTTTTTTACAATGTATCTTTTCCTCCAACACCAAGAGATCAACAAAAACGAAAGATACTTAGAACAATTTGTCCAAAAAATCTTTAATATATAGAAGTTGTAGATTGCAAGTGAAAGATATAGCAAAAGAATAAAATAATTTTAGCACCAGAGTTCCAAACATACTGAACAAGAGTAAAGTTTGACAAGAAGCTTAAAGTATGAAAAATATTTTGCATAATTTTAGCACCAAAGGGCTAAACGCAATGAAGAAGAGCAAAGTTTCACTAGAGATCCCAATTACAAAAAAAAACATAGTTACTTAGCACAAGAAGTTAAAAGAACATTTAACACAAAGTATATAAAAATAATGAAACACACTTTAGCACCAGAGGACCAAAAATAACAAAGAAAAGCAAAAATTTGACAAGGGATACAGAATTTAACAAAATAATAAAAGATGCTTGAAACAAGCTGTCTAAGGAACACTTAATATAAGAGATACAAAAATATTAGAAGAAACTTTAGCACCAAAGGGTCAAAAAAACCAAAGAAGAGCAAAAATTTGACAGGAGATAGAGAATTTAACAAAATAATGAAAGATGCTTGAAACAAGCTGTCTAAGGAACACTTAATATAAGAGATACAAAAATATTAGAAGAAACTTTAGCACCAAAGGGTCAAAAAAATCAAAGAAGAGCAAAAATTTGACAGGAATAGAGAATTTAACAAAATAATGAAAGATACTTAGACCAAGCTGTCTAAGGAACATTTAATAAAGGAGATACAAAAATATTGAAAGAAACTTTAGCACCAGAGGGTCAAAAATACCAAAGAAGAGCAAACATTAGACAAGAGGTACAGAATTTAACAAAATAATGAAAGATACTTAGAACATGCTGTCTAAGGAACACTTAATATAAGAGATACAAAAATATTAGAAGAAACTTTAGCACCAAAGTGTCAAAAAAACCAAAGAAGAGCAAAAATTTAACAGGAGATAGAGAATTAAACAAAATAATGAAAGATACTTTGACCAAGCTGTCTCAGGAACATTTAATAAAGGAGATACAAAAATATTGAAAGAAACTTTAGCACCAGAGGGTCAAAAATACCAAAGAAGAGCAAACATTAGACAAGAGGTACAGAATTTAACAAAATAATGAAAGATAATTAGAACATGCTGTCTAAGGAACATTTAATATAAGAGATACAAAAATATTGAAAGAAACTTTAGCACCAGAGGGTCAAAATAACCTAAGAAGAGCAAAAATTTGACAGGAGATACAGAATTTAACAAAATAATGAAAGATACTAATTACAAGCTGTCTAAGGATCATTTAATAAAGGAGATACAAAATTATTGAAAGAAACTTTAGCACCAGAGGGTCAAAAGTACCAAAGAAGAGCAAAAATTTGACAGGAGTTACAGAATTTACCAAAATAATGAAAGATACTTAGAACAACCTGTCTAAGGAACATTTAATATAAGAGATACAAAAATATTGAAAGAAACTTTAGCACCAGAGGGTCAAAAATACCAAAGAAGAGCAAACATTTGAAGGAGATACAGAATTTAACAAAATAATGAAAGTTACTTGGAACAAGCTGTCTAAGAAACATTCAATAAAGGAGATACAAAATTATTGAAAGAAATTTTAGCACCAGAGGGTCAAAAGTACCAAAAAAGAGCAAAAATTTGACAGGAGTTACAGAATTTACCAAAATAATGAAAGATACTTAGAACAAGCTGTCTACGCAACATTTAATTTAAGAGATACAAAAATTTTCAAAGAAACTTGAGCACCAAAGGGACAAAAATACCAAAGAAGAGCAAAAATTTGATAGGAGATAGAGAATTTAACAAAATAATGAAAGATACTTAGAACAAGCTGTCTAAGGAACATTTAATAAAGGAGATACAAAACTATGGAAATAAACTTTAGCACCAGAGGGTCAAAAATGCCAAAGAAGAGCAAAAATTTGACAGGAGATACACAATTTAACAAAATATTGAAAGATACTTAGAACACGCTGTCTAAGGAACATTTAATATAAAAGATACAAAAATATTAAAAGAAACTTTAGCACCAGAGGGTCAAATACAAGGAAGAATGTCAATATGTTATAGGAGATTAAACAAATAAAAAATACACAAAATTTCCAACGAACATGTAACGAAATATGTAATGAAATAATTTTAGCACTAGAGATCCAAAGATACTGAATAAGGGTAAAATTTGACAAGAAGCTATAAAAATACGAAAATTACCATAAGCGAGCCAACGAATAGTAGGTTTATAAAAAATTTTAGCACCAAAGGTTTTCAAGCATCAGAGATCTAAAAAAATATACTTTGGGAGGTAAAAAAGTGTTGAAAGAAAAATTTTGGCCAAATTGGTTGAAGGAACTTACCAGTGTTTCTGGGATGGGTCCTCCTCCAGCATCAGTTCCATGGGGCGGACTAGGACTATTTGTATAGTAACTGGTACTACTTGAGAGTGGTCCAGAGATGTGCTGTGGTGCTATTTGTTGGTGCGTCGTTGTTGTAGTGCTAATTTCTGGAGGATGGTAAGCGCCAATTGAAGATTGCCTTCGGATTGTACGTATTCTATGGCTGGAAGGAGGAGTGGACTGTGCTGCAAGATATAAAAAAAAAATTTTTACAAAAAGTTTAAAATATAATAATAATGATTTTTGATTGAATTTAAACTTTCTGTTTACTCATATTTTCTAATAAATCTCTTTATTCTAAAAATCGTGCAAGATCTAAATTTGGGAAACAGTTTCTTTTGCTAAAAAGTGAATAGTATATAAATATTGGTAAATAAAGCTAATTGGCATGCTGTCAAATTGGTAATTCCGTAAAGATATACATACATTAATGACTTGCTAACTATTTTGATAGAAGAACCAAAAACTACGACATCTATTGATATTGTTTACGTACTAATATGTTTGTGTTGGATGCAGTGTAAACATTTTTAAATTTCTATTCAATATATTTTATATTCCTATAACTATAAAAGATAAACAATAAAAACTCAAGGAAATTCAGTACTCTAACTAAATCATTTTATTGATCATAAAGGCACAAAGAGAACAGTGAAGAAAAATATTAATACATTTGTTACTATAATAAGTACTATCCAAATGTTTATTTTATTTGATAATAAATTTGAACTAAGTATCTTATATCCTACATAGTAAAAGGCCCTAAGCTCATAGATGTGATCTTGTTGATAGTTCGATAGAAGACAAAAAGGTTGACTGTGAATTTCCTATATCTAACAATACAAATACACAAATCTAATTCAAATTTTTAACTAAATTGTTCTGTTTAACTATATAACTATATTCAATACCGAATTCTAACCAATGAAAATGCTCTGACTGAAATACGCTCATTTCATTGGTTGGAACTGATTCAGAATTGTTATTTTTTATTATTATTATTTTTTTTTGTTTAACAGTACAACGTTAAACTTACCGATTAGTGGCTGGTGTGTTTTGTGTAACCTTAGATCTGGAATACTTCGTTTGAGTTGACTTAGCATGCCTAAACACATGATATTTATTTTATTTTATAGCACAGATTTTTTAGTCCACGTCAAAACCATATTTTAATTTGATCATTTTACAAAATTATCCTAAATTCGTATCAAAAGATTTAAAACAGAGTTCAATATAATCCAATTCATACAACTAACGTCAATTAGTGATTTTTTACATTCAAAACCCAAATAAGTTGTTCTGAACTGATTCTGTGATTCTAACCAATTAAAATGGTCCATTTGGTTCACGTGACTATTCAAATGACAGTTTATTCGGTCAAATCTATTCCAACCAATAAAAATTGTACAAATCAGTGTCAGTTCACAAACTGTTGGTTGGAAAGATTCCGAAAATGCTTTTATAATAAATTTGTTCGTAAGGTGAAATCTGAACTATTTCTAACGAATTAAATTACACCAATTCTGTCACATGACGAAAGAAAGCATCAAATGTTACATTTAATTGGTTAGACTTCATTCAGATAACGTATCAGCTGATAGAAGTGGTTCTGAACTTATTTTAACCAATTAAAATGGTCCAATTTAGTCATGTGATCAATTGAGAACTGAAGTAATGCATTTTATTGGTTGGAATCCATTCAGAACACAAATCAGCTGATAAATGCTGTTCTGAATTGATTCTGACCAATTAAAATGGTCCAATTAAGTCATATGATCGATCCAGAAATAAAATAATGTATTTTATTTGTTGGAATCCATTCAGAACACATATCAGTTGTTAAAAGCTGTTCTAAATTGTTTCTGACCAATTAAAATAGTCCAATTGAGTCAATTGACTCTTTTAATAACAAGTTATTAGTTGGAACTCAAGTTTTTTTGTAGAGTGGAATCTGAACTAATTCTAACTAATTAAAACAAACCTATTCAGTCACATGACGAATGAAGACATCAAATGTTAGATTTTATTGGTTTAACTACATTCAGAAAACATATCAGCTAATAATAGTTCTTCTGAATTTATTCTTACCAATTAAAATGGTTCAATTTAGACACGTGACTATTTAAACGACAGTTTATTAGTTGGAATCTATTCCGATCAATAATTTAAAGTTGTATAAATCAGTCAATTATTAGATTTAGTTTACAAATACTTAAATTTATTAGTTGGAACCGTTCTGAAGATTCTATCCAATAAAATCCAACAAATTCAGTCACATGACGAATGAAAGCATTAAATGTTAAATTTTATTGGTTGAACTATATCAGCTGATACAAGTAGTTCTGAACTTATTTTGACCAATTAGAATGGTCCAATTTAGTCATATGATCAATTCGGAAGTGAAACAATGTATTTTATTGGTTGGAATCGATTTAGAACACGTATCAGCTGTTAAAAGCTATTCTGAATTGATTCTCAACTATTAAAATGGTACAATTTAGTCAAATGACTGTTCAAATGAAGGACAGACCATTACACATTGTACAAAATGGCCAATTGATAGATTTTGTTTGTTAGAATGAAATCTGAACATGATTTTCGATTAAAACAGCAAATAAGAGAAATAAAGAAAGGAATTGGCTTACTAGTTAGTGGGAGCAACAAGGGGAAGTTTCGTAACTCATTTTTGTGACGATTTTTCTATTGTAAATTAATTTCGCTTCCATTAGTTAAAAGAGATAGTTCTAAATTGATTCTGTGCAATTGTCGGTCAATTTGGTAGATTTTAAATTTTGTCGGTTACGGCAAGGAGAACCATTGGCTTACTAGATGGTGGAAGGAACAAGGGGAAGTTCCGTTATTCATTTTTGTGACGATTTTTTTATTGCTTCAATTAATTCAATTAATTAATAGAGATAGTTCAAGATTAATTCTGATCAATTAACATGGTCCAATTCAGTACCAAAAAACAAATATTGCCTTGATTCGTTGTAAACTAGTAATAAAACGATTCTAACCAATAGAATTTATTGAAATTAATCCTTTGACTAATTCTGAACTTTTATGATACGAATTAAGGTAGAGATCTTTGTATTTTTCATTTCTATCTGTACTATAAATTTTGCACAAAAACAATGATATTAAATAAAATGATCTGAGATATTAAAACTGAAAAAAAAGGGATTAAAATGTAATAAGAGGGGGAAAATATTTAAAACTATTTGTAATATATTTACAATTACTTAATTTTGGTTTCCAAATGATATTAATTATTAACTATAACCGTTACTTAAATAAAATCAGTTCCCAACTCTATTAATCGTTCCATATAAATATTGGTTATAATAGAGGTGGGCACTAATTTAATTTATCTAACTGTACGTATTTACAACTAATTATATATTACAATTAATTTTAATTATATTTTTTTTAATCTATATTAAAAGCAATGCATGTAACGCCTACACCACAAAATCCATTCAAAAAAAAAATAAATAACAGAGTCTTCCAGTGCAAAAATCGTCAGAATTTGTTTATATTACAAATTAAACATTTATTTAGACTTAATTTTGCACTGAAATCTCGTTTTTTTAATGTTTAATAGTAAAAAATAATTTATATAGTTTTTTATGTTGGGGATAATTCAGGGAGGCAACAAACATTTAATTATTGAAAATAGAGTTGCATTAACTACCTGTAATGGAATTTAGAGTCGAGGATCTTCGTTTCTCTTCACCGAAGTCCAGATTTAGAGGAGTCACATCCTGGCCGGCTTTATCAGTTGTAAATTCTAAAATGCCATGCCCTAAATCAAGAATAAACTTTAGAATTTAAAACATATGGATGTGACGATTTAAAAATTGAGCAATGGAAAAATGAGAAAGAGAAGCATAGTAAACAATCCTTATACTTATCGGGTATGAAAAATAATGTATTCAGAATTTGGAGGCCTTAAAGACATTTCTAAAGATCCTGAAAACTAATTAGAAAAGACTTAGAACCGTAGAAACCTTAGAAATAGTACAGAAGAAGATCAAAATCAGTTCTGTTATCTATTTCTTTATAAAAATTAATTTTAATGTACGAAATATTATTAGACCATTTGGAAAACCTTCAAAGAATAGTTCTGTTGAAGTATCTATATAAAATGATTAAGGGCATTCTGCTTGAAGGACTAAGCAAAAGGCTGCAAAAAATCGGAGCAATATTTTTGTTACCTATAACACAACAAAGCAGGACATGAAGAAGATATCTGCGGGTAGGTATACACCAACGTGAGAAATAGCAAAATGCGAGTTTACAAATAATGCTTCAAGGTGACACCTGGTACACAAATAAGTCTAGACAAGGGCGAAAATGCAAAATTTTCTGTCTCCCTGGACACGTACACATCTGTGTTTCGAGCAATCTTACAATGCACAACAGATAGTATATATATTACGACCCTAGGCCAGAAAGTTGGATTTTCTGGCGCGTGAAATATAGATGCCGAGGCGAAGCCGAGGCATCTATATTCCACGCGTTAGAGCATCCAACTTTTTGGCCATGGGTTGTATACTATTTTTCTTGATCCCCATCCGAACATAGTCCGCCAGAGCGCGCTGTAATTCAAGCAAGCCATAAAAGTTGGACTTTCTGGAGTGAAGAGCTGCCAAAAAGTGCGTATTTTCGGGTAGAGGATCAAGAAAATCTGTAATTCAAGCAAGCCATAAAAGTTGGACTTTCTGGAGCGAAGAGCTGCCAGAAAGTGCGTATTTTCGGGTAGGGGATCAAGAAAAAATAATTGGAGAGCTTCTAAATCTAAGTGGACTATTATCTGAACATATAAGGCAGCTATTAAGGCTACGAATCCCACTAACAGAACAGTACCGAAGAAGAACCAACCAAGAAATAACGGAACTATATGGAGAACCAGACATCGTAAAGTGATAAAAAATGGGCGGGTCTTCTAAAGAGACAACCGGAAGAACAAATGTTAAAGAGAGGCTGGGAAACTGTACCAGTTGGAAGAAGACCCCTAGGACACCCTAGAATTAGGTGGTGAGAAGCAGACCTAAGAAGTATGGGGATTGAATATGACCTAACCCTAATGGAAGATAGACGACAATGGAGTCAAATAGTACAGTCGGCCAAGACCCACCCCGGGTTGTAGAGCCAAGCAGTAAAAAAGTAAGGAAGTTTTGAGGCTTTAAAAGCTCCTAAATTGGTCTCCAGACTAGTAAACAATAACCAAGTAGAAGTCGACATCCTGACGGAACATAACAGTGTCAAACCAGCAGGATTCGAGGATATAGAGTAATACAAGGCACCGAGTAGGCTGATAAACTTGCAAGAAAAGGATAAGCCATAATATTCTACGATCCAGAGCCAGAGATACTTAAAAGTCACCTGTAAACCATGCAAACGTAGATTCTAGTTGAAGATTATGCAGCAGGGAACCAGAAAGAGTTGAACCCATACTGCGCCATGGATAGGTACTGGATCGTACCTATGGAAACTTGGAGTGACTTTTGGAGAAAATTCACCTGGGACCCCTGTTCATTTGTAATTATATAGAAAAATTGACATCTGTAGCAGAAACAGTCGTGAACTAACTGGAAGTCTACCAAGATTTAGTTTTCATCAGCATTTTTCAGAATCCTCTTCAGTAAACCATCTTCAATTACTAAGGAAATTCAATGCATCCTTTACGACTTGGAAGTTCTTGGAGGTCGATAAAGTGTATTGCTAATTTGGACAACGATTTATCAACTTCCATTCCCGAGTTGTTTTAACTTTAGATCAATTTCTTGACGCTGCTAAATTCATTCCATAGTCCATTAGCCACTAAGAAACTCGATTTGACACAAAGTAGCTTCTTTCTGTTCTAAGAGATCACAGTGGAAGCAATTAGATGGGCATGATCTTCTGGCATTGTGTTGGTTCAAACGGGATAGATGTTGAATTTCAAAGTAATATTATTGGAGGGTTTCCAAGCATCTTGCAACTTCACCTTTAGGATACCTAAATTAAGAAGCCATTTCAGATTGGCGTGGTCAGTTCTGAGCATAGATCGTCCTCTATATAAATACTTGTCAAATGCTCCACAGATTTTATTTTGTTGAAAAACCCGAGTAGGTACTCGTTTGTGTCCATTCCACATTGCTTGTGTCTAAAATAAACTTTCCTTTGGGTAGAGGATAGACAAAGTCCAGAATTGCTGCTTTTTTAAACGTATTGAGACATTCTTTATCCCAACTAAATCTTTAGCAACCAATCAAAGAGTTTGAAACTGACATCGCTGTTGTAGTGAAAATTGTTCTTAAGTTATAAAAACCAAGTTTTAAACTAATTGGAAACCAAGCAAACCAAAAAATAATTCTGTTAGAAAAGCCACGAAAACTAATTTATCAGGGAACAAGTTTTGTTTCTAATTATATGGAATTTGATTACACAAACTAAATATTGAAACCAAAAACAGCTCCTGTACTGATTGTTTCCATATAATCGAATATTCTAAATAGTTTTAAACCAATAAGAACCTTATATCTAGGAAACTATTCTAAATAGCTACAAAAAACAATTAAGAAAGTCCTCAAAAAAGAAAATTCAATCGGGGGATCAGATTATTGCAAAAACCACGAGCCAAAAAAATTTATCAAGAATCACAAACCATTAACGTCAGAATCACTAAAGTAAGTATATTATTTAATTAATATCAGTTAAATATAGAAAAATGTGCTCATAAACATCCAATAAAAAATAAAAGAAAGGAAAAAATAGAGAGAGAACATCTGAGAATTCCGAGGGAAGCGAAGCTTTCTATGCTATCTTGAACTGTGGAGTAAGCCGGAAAATACATTTTTTTTTTTAAACAAAATTCAATAAATAAATAAAAGAAAATGATACAATCGTATTTTCCGCCATGCTGACAATATATACAGATACATAACCTGGATTTGTGCCAGGTTAGAATTCCTAACTCAAGAGCACATGATGCTGCGACATAAATATAAATATTAATCAGTCTATACCGGTCAAAACCAAATTGTAGACACTGTGTTTCGCTCTATTGGAGCTCATCAGTACAGTACATGCTTGTCTCTTCAGTCACTAATGAAGATAGACTGGTTGATATTTGTTGTTGAATGCGAAAATAAAACACAAACGCAAGTACCGCAGTCTCTACTTCAAAAATGGTACTCTTGTATTCGCTTTGCATCTAATATATAAACCTTAGGCAAGGTAAATAAATAAAACGAACCTGGCACAAATCCAGGTTATTTATCTCGATATATTGACAGCGCAAGATACGATTGAATCATTTTTGCATCTTTTTATGTTATAAGACTGTCAAAAAATGCTCCGATCGTACTATGACGCTACCGTAAGGTGGCGCAGTTAATAGCTAATATAATTAAACGAGCATATCTTATATATTTAAGCAAGCAATCGTTACTAAATTAAATACTATGACGTCACTGTAAGGTGGCGCAGTTGATATCTAATAGGTATATTTTTACAACGAAAAAAAAAATTAAAAACTTTGAAACTAACGGGAAAATATAATGAAAACGAAAAGAAAACTACCATAAAACTATATTTTGAATAACCTAATGCTATATGGTAAAATACAAAAATAGAAACGTATATGTATACTTCAGTCTGACGCGTATGCCATGTACTTTCCAGACTATATGCCCACCATATGCTTATATATTAATAATAATGAGAGTGAAAGAAGGGGATAGGTAACAGATGATCTTTCGTACGTACGCGGACACTATTTTGGATTCACTCCTCTAGCTAAAGCTAACATAGAAAGCTTTGCTTCAAAATTTATGATAATAAAAAAAAATAAAGATTTACCTGACTCTGATTCATCACTATATTGTGATTCTTGTCTACCATTTATTGATCCTCTAGTAGATTGTCCATTGGATCTAGTGGAAGGTACTCCTCTAAAATAACGAGTTTCTTTATCCTTTGGATAAAATGATCTACGAGGAACAACACCAGCTTGCTCATCCTGATAGAAAAAAAAATAAATTTAAGAAATAATGAAAACAAAGATATATTTATATCTATACTTACATCTCTTAAATTAAAAGTTATTTCTAAATTATTTAAAAAATGAGTATAGAATTCAGGATATAATTCCAAAACATCTAACAAATCATTTCTGTGGATTTTATGAAGATCACAGTATGTCAATGCTCGTACATTACACGCAGATTTTCCCAATGTGGGATGTAAACATGGATTTTCTCCAAAAATATCATATTTACCTAAAAACAACAACATAAATTTTAACTTATAAATAATCCGCCCAATTATCTTTCCTTCAAATACGTTTGATTCCCAATTTCGTCGATAAAAAATGCGATACTCTCGATCTTATATCACTGTAAATCCCCTTTGAATAAATTAAAAATGGTAATGTTTGATACGCTGACAGGCAAAATTATCTAGTGGTTTAAGTTCACTTTACTATCCGATTGCTCGGTGGTACCTCCTCTTCAAATACAAGTAAGTCGATTTTATTGTTTCATTTAATTATTTTATTTTTAGAAATGTCTTAAATTGGGGTGATATTTTCAAGTAATTTCACAAAATATGTTAATGGACATTTATTTTAAAAACTATCTTATATAAACTTTTTAAATACCAATTAATACTTATTTTATTTTAAAACTAAACCAGTAACGAGTCTAATTGACCTATTTCTTAATAGCAAATTTCACAATGTTTTCTATTGGAAAAAAAACAACACTTACCTAAAATTGCCATCACAATATCATCTCTTAAAATTTCTATAGATCCTCTTGATATGAAATAAAGAGAAGTGAGTACATCTCCTCGATGAACAAGAGTGTCCCCAGGGGGCGCGTGAGTAGTTTTAAATTTTAATGAAAGAGCTCTGAAACATCGAGATAGTTTAAAAATTTTAGTTTAACTGTTTTTCCAATTAGTGAATTCGTACAGAAAAACAAATATTGAAAACTGGAATTTCATCCATAATAATTGTTATTTCTATTGTAATAAATGGAATAATATTTTAGAAATTGCGGTAACGGTTGTTTATTTGTTTTTAAATGAAGTATTTTTATATATAGAAAGTAATAATAAAGAATGTTTATTTGTTTTAAATTTTTGTTTTAAATACATATATTTCAGAATTTACTTGATATAAAAAAACAGTGAAAATCTGGAAAAAATCTGGAGAAAGTTGAAAAAATAGTAAAAAAATAACAATTAAAAGTACTGAAAAGTGAAGATACATAAAACTTTACTTTACTTTGATCATATTAGATTCAAAAATATTTCCAATTAAGAAACTCACCTCAAACAACCCGGACTGGCTCCATCAAACACGCTACAATTCTGCAACAAATTCCTATTGAGATGAAGACAAATATCAGCTTGAAGGCATTCCGGGAAGCCCTTTAAAACAGAATTCATATCGATACCATTCGTGTAAGTCCACGCATGCTGAAAATACTCTTCTAATCTTTGCCGAAGGGGATTTGGGATCTGATGGAATCGGATAAATTCACGTACACGTAACATTTGAGTATGATACCTTGCTGTGCCTGAGTATAGTCGTTGAATTATTGCCGAAACGTTACCAAATATACTGGCATACATTAGAGCTAAAATTATAAGAAAAAATGATTAGTTTTTGAAAAAGTATATATATTCATACACTTTTTGTGTTTCTAATCTTATTCTATAGCAGTATATCAAGTTTTCATACAATCGGATCATGTTCAAATTTTAGCAACAATAATGGAGACAGTATTAGGAGAGGTTGAAATGGTGGCAGAGTCTCCTTTACAGGAGATTAAATAGATGCGGAATCTCTTGAGAGGAAACTCTTTCGCCACAAAAAACAAGCTAAACGCAGGCGAAGTGAAAAAAAGCGCACTGCATCATCTTTAGTATCATCATGTTTTCAAGATTTGTATAAGTTGACAAGTGAAGTTTTTGGAGCAGGTGAAAGATCAAAACTTACTCTTTCGCCACAAAAAAGAAGATAAACGCAGTAGAAGTGAACAAAAGTGAACTGCATCATCTTTAGTATCATCATGTTTTCAAGATCTGTATAAGTTGATAAGTGAATTTTCGCCACAAAAAAGAAGCTAAAGCAGGCGAAGTGAAAAAAAGTGAACTGCATCGTCTTTAGTATCATCATGTTTTTAAGATCTATACAAGTTGATAAGTGAATTTTTTGGAGAATGTGAAAGATCAACACTAACTCTTTCACCACAAAAAAGCAGCTAAACGAAGGCGAAGTGAAAAAATGTGAACTGCATCATCTTTAGTATCATCATGTTTTCATGATCTGTATAAGTTGACAAGTGAAGTTTTTGGACAAGGTTAAAGATCAACACTAACTCTTTAGCCACAAAAAAGAAGCTAAACGCAGTAGAAGTGAAAAAAAGTGAACTGCATCATCTTTAGTATCATCATGTTTTCAAGATCTGTATAAGTTGATAAGTGAAGTTTTTGGAGAAGGTGAAAGATCAACACTAACTCTTTCGCCACAAAAAAGAAGCTAAACGCAGTAAAAGTGAAAAAAAGTGAACTGCATCATCTTTAGTATTATCATGTTTTCAAGATCTGTATAAGTTGACAAGTGAAGTTTTTGGAGATCAACACTAACTCTTTCGCCACAAAAAAGAAGCTAAACGCAGTAGAAGTGAAAAAAAGTGAACTGCATCATCTTAAGTATCTTTAGTATCATCATGTTTTCAAGATCTGTATAAGTTGATAAGTGAAGTTTTTGGAGAAGGTGAAAGATCAACACTAACTCTTTCGCCACAAAAAAGAAGCTAAACGCAGTAAAAGTGAAAAAAAGTGAACTGCATCATCTTTAGTATTATCATGTTTTCAAGATCTGTATAAGTTGACAAGTGAAGTTTTTGGAGATCAACACTAACTCTTTCGCCACAAAAAAGAAGCTAAACGCAGTAGAAGTGAAAAAAAGTGAACTGCATCATCTTAAGTATCATCATGTTTTCTGTATAAGTTGACAAGTGAAGTTTTTGGAGAATGTGAAAGATCAACAGTAAGAGGAATACTTATAGAAGCAGTTGATAAATATAGGTACCTAGGAACGACTGTTAACGAGAACAAAGACTACTCCGAAGAAATAAGATCAAGAATCGGACAATCTAGAGCCGTGTTTATAACAGAATGAAAAAAGTGCTTTGTAACAATAAACTTAGCCTGCAGCTCAAGATCAGAATGGTACATTGCTACGTATTTTCCGTTCTATTTTATGGAATGGAGGCTAAAGATAGAAATTAGTGACCAACTGAAGACCTTATCTTAAAAATAAGTTGGGTAGATAGAATCACGAATGCTGAGTTTTCCAGAAGAATGAAAAAGGACAAAGAAGGTAACTTGATAAGTATTGATTGCTTCAGGTAATAATCCAAGGTAAATATAAGGAAAAATGATTGTAGGAAGAAGACGAATTTCGTGGTTAAATAACCTAAGAACATGCTACAAATGCAGTTCCGAAGATTTATTTCGAGCTTCCATATCAAAAATTCAAATAGACATGATTATTACCAACCTTTTAAGAGGAGATTAGACTTGAAGAAGAAGAAGAAAAAGACTACCCCAACGTTCAGACCTGCATCAAATTGTTTGCTGGTCAAGAATTTGCTGCAAAAATTATTGATAAAATCCCAGGTCATCTTCGTGTCAAAGTATTTAGAGAGTTCAAAACTTTCCATCACTGTTAAGGTCATCCCAACAGGAAATTAGACTTGAACAAGAAGAAGAAAACTACGACAGCGTTCAAACCTGCACCAAATTGTTTGCTGGTCAAGAATTTGCTGTAAAAATTATTGATAAAATCACGCTCGTGTCCCAGTATTTAAAGAGGTCCAAACTTTCGATCACTGTTTAGGTCATCCCAACAGTATCCAGTTCTCAGATTTTTTAAAAAACCAAGAAAAGTTTTAGTTGATTTTTGAAAAGATTTAATGGAGTTCAACTCTTGAGAAGGATTCAAGAGTACAAGTTTTTCAGTAGGGCTGCTGCAGTGAAAATCATCAAAGAACTGACTTCTTCTTGACAGTTTATGCATGGAAAAGAATATTCTTTGTGTGTACAAAGATCAACTTTGTCCAATCGATATGCAATTTAGGATTTAGAATCTGGTATCCGCTTTTAATCCAGCGTCTTGTTAACACCTGTTGGTAGTTATTGAACCAGAAGTGGTGTAAGCATTTATTGCTTATTCTGAAACCACATCGTAGGATAAGTGAAGCGATTTGTGGTCTTTGGGAGTTATCGTGTATATCCTTCTATGTAGTTATCTTTCTTATCCATTTGGGGCTCCACCAAGGGTCAATGCTTGGCCCCTATCTGTTTAGGATGGTGATAGATGTTATGACTGAAGGGCTAAAGGTGAAGCAGCATGGGTTATAATGTATGAAGTTGATATTGTGATCGTACTTTGTCTGAAAGAAAGACTAGAAGGAAAATTAAGAAAAGTTTAATAGTAGAGGGTTAAGAGTAGGACAAAACTGAGTATGGACTTAAAATTAAACTGCAGGATAAAGTGCTAACAGCTGTCCAAAACTTTAAACACTTCGGGTCTGTGCTAGAAAAGAATGGAGTGTTAAAGAATCAGATGAATTACTATAGAATTAAGAAGAATAAGTAGAGTTTGATGTGATAGGAATGTAAGTGTAAATATGGAAGGTAGACTCTACAAGAAGGTTGTAAGAACAACGTTGATGATCAGAAACCTAGTCAATCGCGACAGAGGAAGAGAAAAAGTTAGAATTGGTGGAAATGAAGATGATGCGTTGGATGTGTGAGAGATAGAGAAAAAATAAAAGACTGAAAGGTACAGAGTAAGTGGAACAGCTAAGCAAGAAAATCAATGCAAATATGTTAAGATGGATTGGTCATGTAGTGAGGTGGGATGAGAATTATGTCAGTAAAAGAAATGAATGTGAAATTGGGGGTAAGAGGAAGAAAGGAAGACAGAAGTTAAGATGGATGGATAAAATAGATGAGGACCTGAATAAGAAAAACTTTATAACAAAGAATGTATTAAATAGAGAGAGGTAGAAACAAATGTTACTTAAGGCCAACGTAAACCCTAACTACAGTTGGAATAAGGTTGAAAGAAAGAAAAAGTAGTTATCCTTCTTTCTTTTTCTAAATATTGAAAGGATTGTGACTGGGAATGAAGAAACAAGTGTAATGGCTGTCAAGATTTACTGTTCGAGAGTATTCAAGAAGGGGGCGGTATGATTTTCCAGATCCAGAATTGACGAATACATCTGAGGAAGCAAAAGATATAATTTGTTATCTGCTAGTTCAGAATGCTAGTAACCACAAAAAAATCAAAATTAAGAAAATTTTCAAATCTCAGAAATGTAGCAAACTTGGTATAAAGATGCCAAACAGTATCTGGAATCTAAAAATAATCTTATTTCCAGTGGTTTCCTCGATATTTAACATTGCTTTAAAGGAAAATATCAAAATTTAGCCTTATTATTATAAAAAATTTGTTAACACCTAAACTAAGTCTCCATTTACATTCCAAGATATCTACTTGATATCTAATTGAACATTAATCTAATTTCGAAATGCAATTTAGATTTACTCATCGACCTAATTTCTCACATAAATTTTCTTTCCAACTGATTAAATGTCTACTTACATCCCGCAAGCATAACGCAAATTGTGAAAATTTTCTCAGCATCAGTATTTGGAGCGACATTACCAAACCCCACACTAGTTAATGATGTGAATGTAAAGTAGAGAGCAGTTACATATCGACTTCGTATACTGGGTCCTCCGGTGTTATTTGGAAAATAATACTGTTGAGTATCGTTTGCTAATACGTCTAACCAACCGATTCTGGCTGGAAGTATTGGCCTTTCTGCATTACCGATTGCATACCTAAAAAAAATCATTAATATAGTGATTCTCTCTTTATTTCAAAGTTATTTTTATGGTACAAAAGTGAAGAAAGACTCATTGAAACTTAAAGAGTAGCACCAGTAATTTTTTTTAAAGAAAATAGATTTGAGTATTAAAAAAAGGGTATAACATTTTCTTTTTCAACGAATTGATAACAATTTAAACATTATTGGGAAAAAATTTGACCGAAAACCTTCGAGTCTTTATCAAAGTGTGGTGTGAGGTAGAGGAAATTCTAAAGAAACAGTTTTCTATAAATTAAAAGCATCATGAATATATTTCTCGAAGGAAATCTGGTCGAATATGTATTTTAATACATCCAGCATCTATCAAAGATTAATTCGAGGTACATAAGATGCTGAATATAATCCAAAAGCATAACCCATGGTTTTGGTTATTTGGAAAATGTAAATATTTGGTCCAAAATGAATTAGAGATAGTTAAATGATGTAACAAAGAGTTTTCTTCAAATTTCTGGAAAAAGATCTAACCGGATTTTTAGAGGTACAGAAGTAGAGGTACAGAAGGTTCCTAAAAGGTATTATTAAACCTTCTAACAATCCAAAAGTACCACAAGTGGTTTCGCTAAAGAAGAAAGATGGAACTGGACAGTTCTGAGTAGAATAGAAAACCTGCATGATCTAACAAAGAAATTTCTGTTAATTGAAGACACCATGAAAGATGACGTCTTGATTGAAAACACCAAATAAACATTTCTTGAAGGAAATCTTGTTGAATATCTTTTGATACATCAAGGAGTACTTAGAGGTACAAAAAATGTTGAAAAATGAATAAATTAAATCTTTAAACAATCTAAATGTACCTACTTCCAGTGGTTTTGATGAAAAAGAATGATGGAAATATTTAGCTCTAAGTGAATTAGAGAAAGTTCCCTCATCTAACAAAGAGTTTTCTGCAAATTAAAGACAACATGAAACAGACATGAAAATGTATTTTTTCGGTGGCAACTGAATCTTTTACACAATTTATTTACAAAATTGTTAAGATACACTGAACTCTGCTGGATAACGTCTAACTACTTGACAATACAATGAACTCTTGTGAATACTTGAACTTGAACTCCTGGATAGTTTCTCCATTTTTTTGCTTCCTGCTTTTCAACTGCACTCGGTATACCGGTTCTAGATGACTTTGACCATAACGCATCTCTAGACGATTCACCAATAGCTCAAAATTGGCAACCTCATCCGGTGTTGATCTGGTTTTGCTCGTCTCGCAAGTTGGCGACTTGTTGATTTTGTTCGTCTCGCAAGCTGGACACTTGCTGATTTTGTTCGTCTCGCAAGCTGGACACTTGCTGATTTTGTTCATCACGAAGAGTGTACATTTCGGAGCGCAAATGCGATATTTGCTGGGAGAACGAACTGGATAACTCTTCTGGTAGGGTAGACATCCGTTGTGATAGCTGGGACATATCTTCGCGCTGGCTCTTCATCTGACTGGAAAGCTCCTCTTGTTGGCTCGTCATTCGTCCTGATAGCTCCTCTTGCAGCCGGGAAAGTTGTTGAGTTTGTTCTTCTTGTTGGCTCGTCATCTGTTATGACAGCTGGGACATATCTTCGCGCTGGCTCCTCATCTGACTGGATAGCTCCTCTTGCAGCCGGGAAAGTTGTTGAGTTTGTTCTTCTTGTAGTCGGGAAATTGCTTTTTGAACCGGGTCATCGAACTCCACAACGTCAGAGTCCATATTATTATCTAGGTAGTATTCACGGAGCCTACTCAACAATACGGATTTGGTCCCAGTAGTTTCCAACTCCAATTCTTCGAGCTCTTTTCTGAGCTCAGCCACCAATAGTTCATTTATCTTTTTTCCAGGCAGAAAGATAGAACTATTCAGTTCTAAGTAAATCAGAGAAAGTTTCATGATGTAAGAAAGAGTTTTCTTTAAACTGAAGACACCATACAAGAGGAAATACAGTTGAATGCCTTATGTTACATCTTCTAGAGATGCTAAGAAAAACGTATGGAGACTGAAATAAAAGCAAATGTTAAAGAATAAATGGAGAAGCTGAAGAAAATATTAGGCTTAATACTTGGTATTAAACCAAAAAATCCAAAACGCATTTTAATGTATTTGAAGCCGAAAAAGTAATAACTAGTATCTGAAGACATTAGAAGAAGTCTAAGAGGTAGGTGAAGATGAAAACTAATTTGACACGTGTAGATCAAGAAAACGTCTATGCAAATGTTAAAGAAATTTCAAGAAATAACTTAACATAATAAAACAAATATTAATCAATTAATGCTAAAATATGATTATCTAATAATCATATTTTAGCATAAACTTTAGAAAAACAATAATAGACTTTGAAAACTCTAACCACGCTCTGGAGCAGTTGGGAGTTATTAAAACAGCCTCTGAAGAACTATTCTTGTTCTAAGATAAACAATATTATACCAACTACCGGTAAATTAAGTCCGACTGGTTGAGCAGCCTTAGGAAATCAAATAAACAAGAATAACTATCTCTGGAGATGTTAAAATAAAGTTATCAAGTATACGAAAATGTAAAAGAAAATACAAGAAGCACTAATTTTGAGACACGTATACAATGAGTCTACGAACTATGTGTAGATGTTAAAAAAACATCTTGAGGTACCAAAAGAAGTACAAAGAAGTAATTCTTGGTTTTAGTCAATAATTTAGTTCTGTTTCCGCAGTAAAATATATTCACAAATATATTGTAGACGTCATTTTGATCCATCTGTAAAACTAAATAATCCCCCTATTCTTGTAGACAAGCTGTCAAGACCGGATTATAGGCATGTCAACTTTAGGTACAGCGTAATGTCAGCAAACTAACTACATAATTAACTCATCTTATAAACGTGGAAATGAATAAGTTTTGCGATAAACAGATAAAACAATATAAGTTTGATCGATCTTTAGCGTACTTTTTATCAATAAAAATAAAACTCACAAATTTAGAAACATTAAAACAGATTTTAATCAATGTCTAACTTAACTTAATCAACAAATTATACTTGGATATGAAAATTTCTACCTGTTACTTAAAGTTAATTGTTTTTCTAATTTGAAGAGAGTTGTACGATGATAAATTGTTCGGACCATGATTTTAAATAGACCTGTTAGATAAAATAAAAATCGAGAAATTTAACGATTTTTTTGGTTATTTTTGCGTATTTTCGGCGATTTAATGGTTTCTTGACGTTTTTGGCAAAAATAATCGAAAATTTTTAACGGGGTTCTTTATGAAAATCGACAGATTTAACGGTTTTCGGTTCTTAGTCAAGGTATTTACGGGTTTTTTTGGTTATCATTACAAAATTTCGAAGATTTAATGGTTTTTAACGTTTTTTTACGATTTTTTGGTTATTTTAGTGAAATTTCGACAATTTAATGATTTCTTGACGTTTTTGGCAAAAATAATCGACAAATTTTAACGGTTTCGTTTATTAAAATCGACA
The DNA here is from genome assembly GCA_964028335.1 of Altica lythri. Taxonomy (NCBI): domain Eukaryota; kingdom Metazoa; phylum Arthropoda; class Insecta; order Coleoptera; family Chrysomelidae; genus Altica; species Altica lythri. The sequence goes on from OZ034809.1 coordinate 8,691,964, forward strand.
ATTTTAAGGGTTTTCTGTTAATCTGTCAATGTTTTTACGATTTTGTGGTTGTTTTTACGAAATCTCGACGATTTAATGGTTTCTTGACGTTTTTGGCAAATATAATCGACAAATTTTAAAAAATCGACAAGTTTAACGGTTTTCTGTTTTTAGTCAAGGTATTTACGGTTTTTTGGTTATCTTTACAAAATTTCGAAGATTTAATGGCTTTTAACGTTTTTTTACGATTTTTTGGTTATTTTTGCGAAATTTTAATGGTTTCTTGACGTTTTTGGCAAATATAAAAGACAAATCTTAACGGTTTTTTTTTTTAAAATCGACAAATTTAAACGTTTTCTGTTTTTGTCAAGTTATTTACTATTTTTTTTATCTTTACGAAATTTCGACGATTTAATGGTTTTTTAACGTTTTTTGCGATTTCGTTGAATAAATCGACAAACTTTTACGGTTTCTTTTATAAAAAATCTAAGAATTTAATATATTTCTAATTTTAATGTTTTTTTTTTTGTAAAATCGAGAAATTAATGGTTTTCTGTTTTCTTTCTTGTCAAGATTTCGACAATTTAACGCTTTTTTTGAAGTTTTTGCGATATTTTTTGAAAAATCGACCACTTTAACGGTTTTCTGTTTTCTTTTATTCGATATTTTTTCGATTATTACAGATATACAATTGATCTGACAACAATGCATGGAAATTTGAATTTGTCGCGCAGAAATTTTTGGCTTTTTTTTAAGTTTTGCGCGACCGACCGTTCCTAAGAAGAAAACTTAAATTCAAGATTACCCCCTAACTATCTATCTAGATATCTATTTAAAATAAATATGTAATATCAAGTAAATACAAAATAAAATTTAAAAATCCTAAAGCCGGGCCCTTTCCACTAGTTATCTAAAGTTGGAAAATCCCTTTATCGCTTCGACTTTATCAACGCATACTCTTAAATTCTGCATAAGTCAGTTACTATAATTCTGAATGTACTATACCTATAATCAAATTCTGCATAGTTACTATAATTATGAATGGACTATACCTACATTATTTTGCTACTCACCGCATGTTGTCATATACATGATTGTATTTCTTTAGTAACAAAATCTTTAGTTAACAAACAAACAATAAAAAAAAATATACCAACCTAGCTAATGTTCTTTTAGCATTAAAAATTTCATTACATACTATCAAGAAAAACATGAGTTGATGATCTTTTTATCCTTACCAAATACATGCCATCCAATGTGCTATTAGAGCAAAAGTAGCCATAAGAAGTAAAAGGACAGCTGCCCCATATTCGGAATACCTATCGATTTTCCTTGCTACTCGGACCAATCTTAAAAGTCTAGCCGTTTTCAAAAGTCCAATTAGAGTAGTTGTCTGAAAATAAAGTGTCCATAGTTACAGTTTATATACAATCCGAGGAAAATTAAAGAAAATCTGTCTGTATGTGGTCAGTGAAACGATCGAATAGCATTGCATTAATAATCAGATTTCCTCAGAAATAATTTCAGAAATTTATTATTAAATGGTATTGTATCGCTTCTAATACACCACAATTGAGATTATACGAAAAGAAAGCAATATTTTATGGTGTTTATATGTTAGTTTAGGTAGTGTTAATTCTAACTAAAATCGGTTAATTAATTAAACGGAAATAGCAATTAATATCTGATTAAAATTTAATTATTACTATAGGAACAAAATTAAATTAAATTCATTTGAATATATGAAAGATATTTTAATGTTAAAATTAGTACAGTATAATCTCAGTAATCCGGCACTTCGATAGATCGGCACGTCCAATAATCCGGCACTCTTCGCCCACTACCTATTGTCGATTGGTTACCAAATCTATCAGAAAAAGGATTGGAGACAAGTGAAGAAAATTTAAATTTTCGTGGTTTGAAGGAATCGAAGAAGCGGAGCAAATTATAACAGACGATGTAATTGTATGTGAAGCAGTACAAGAAGAAGAAAGCTTTGCAGAAATATTGGAGCCACTAACTGCTACACCTGTAAGAGTTAAACCAGATGATGCATTGATTTGTTTCATTCAATACCTCCATAACATGTGCAGAAAAAAATGGCATATCTATGTAATTACATACATATGTACATGTTAATTTAATACATTACGTACATTTATTTCCTCAATAAAATGCTTTATTTTATTTATTACCTATGACTTTCTCACTATAATCCAGTAATCCGAAAATTCCAATAATCCGGCACCCTCCGGTTTTTAATAGTGCCGGATTAGTGAGATTATACTGTATATTTACTATACCTCCACTTTATAGTGGAGCATACGATTCTGTGATAAGAAGGCTCCTCTTTATAGATTTCAAACAAGCTTACGATTCTGTGATAAGAAGGCTCCTCTTTAAAGATTTCAAACAAGCTTACAATTGTGTGATAAGAAGGCTCCTCTTTATAGATTTCAAACAAGCTTACGATTCTGTGATAAGAAGGCTCCTCTTTATATATTTCAAACAAGCTTACGATTCTGTGATAAGAAGGCGTCTGTATCATAACTTAAGGGCCCTTGGAATTCCGGAAAAGATGATCAGACTAATTAAAATGACCTTAATGAATACCGACAATAGAGTAAGGATAGAAGGAAGTCTAACAGGAAAATTTGAAGAATTAGTACTCTTCAATTTCTTGTTGGAGGCAATAATGAGAGAGAGTGGAATACAAAAGAAAGGTATGATTTATGACAACAGAAGCCAGGTCCTGGCCTTTGCGGACGATGTAGTGTTAATGAAAGGGAACTATTAAGGATTTTCAAACTCTTTCAAGCGAAGCCCAAACAATATGGACTGATAATTCATGAGGAAAAAACAAAGTATATGGAAATTGGACAGACCACATATGAAGACACTTAATTGAAGACTATTACAAACAACGAGTTAGGTGTAACCCTAACAAGTAAAGGGGAAGAAAACCAAGAAATTGAGAAGCGAATTTCGATAGCAAGGAAGACTATCGGAGCACTATACAAACTATTAAGAGCAAAGAACATCTCTAGAGAGGCAAAATTAAGACTATACCAAACAGTGATACCGCCCACAGTCCTTTATGAAAGCGAAACATGGATTATGAACAAAAATCATAAAAATATGCTAAACATATGGGAGCGGAGTGTCTTAAGGAAGATATTCGGGGGTGTAAAAGACAATGAAAACCTTTGGAGGAGACGAACAAATGCAGAGATCAAAGATCTGTACCGGAAACCAGAAATTAGCTGGATCATCAGAACAAAGCGATTTGGATGGTTAAGCCATCTTGCGAGAATGCCTGACGGAAGGTTGGCAAAGGACTTGCTGCTGAGATTTTTGAAGTTATACTTTTTTTGGCAAGTTCGGCAAAACCGATTAGGGTACATTTTTACGATACACGAGAATATCGTCACGACAACCGAGCGCACACCGTCACGGAAAAACGACAGCATGAAAATAGCTAAACCATATCTTATTTTTTTTTTGGGATTTGCGATACTGAAATTTCGGATTAGATTTCCAGTTTTATTAATTTTGCTCATTTTTCAAGTTACACTTGTCTCAGCCTAAAATGAAGACGTATACCGTAACGAAAACCGAGCGAAAAAACGGCAATATGAAATTAGTTTGTCAACTTTTTTTGCTTTTGTGATACTGAAACTAAACACTTATGTCCAAATTACGTAATTATAAAACTTTATTAATAAAAAATTATATTATATAGGATAATCAATAAATTACCAAAATCCAACTGACCGTAATTAACAGGGACCCACTCATGTCAGCCAAATCCCTAAATTTCCAGTATAAACACAAATAAATTATCCTTTATAATATTTAATAAGAGTATATTAAAATGTTATTTGAAAAATATTGTTAGTGACTATCAACAAGCACAATATATAATACCATGCGATTCAAAAGCGTGCTTTAACCTAAAATGAAGAGTAAAAAAACAAGCAATTTGGTGGCAGTTTATAGATAACTAGACTTGAAATTTCGTCAAAACTCAACTTATATTTGCTCATGGTTGCATAATTCGTCAAAATTTTTGCTTAAAGACAATTCTCACTTCTGCACATTTTATATTCTGAAAGTATTCTTAATTGTTCACTTAACTTCCGAATAGTGTATACATATATTCTTATACTTATAAAGAATATAGTATTAAGTTACATTGCTGTAGAACATTTCAAAATGTTCCAAAAACATCTTAAGAACACTTTATATTGTTTAGAAATGACTTAAACGTCTTTCAACAGTTGTTAGAACATTCTATTTAGACTTCAATGGTTGTAGAACATATCGAAATGTTTCTCAAACAACCAAATGTTCTATAAATTGTTTTATATAGTTTAGAAGTCATTTAAACTTTCTTAGAACAATTTGAGTTCTTATGATAACATCCTACTAACTAACAAACTCACTAAAAACATTTTAAGAACATTCCATATACTTTAGAATTATTGTAGAACATTTCAAATATTTTAGAAATTGTTCTATAGGTTTAAGAGTCAGTTATATTGTTTAAGAACAATTTGGATTGTTTTAAAAACTTACTTAAACGATTGTAAGAACATTCAATACATTCATTCACATAGGTTTAGAATATTTTAAAATGTTCTTTATTATTTGGCAGCTATTTTAATCGTCTTAGAACAATTTGGATTGTTCTGAAAACATTTCAAGAACCTAGATACTGACTTAAAACCATTTTAAGAACATTCTTTGCACTTATATTGGTTAAGAATATTTTTAAATATTCTGTAAAATGTTCTAAATGCGATTTTAACTTTTTTAGAACAATTTAAATTTTTCTAAACTTACTTTTATTATCTAGGAGTCATTAAAATTAACTCGAAAAATTTAATTTTAGAACATTCCTTGCACTCATATTGTTTAAGAATATTTTAAAATGTTCTGCACAATGTTCGATATTATTTAGATGCGATTTTAACATATTCCAGTAGTTCAGAAAATTACTTAAAACATTTTAAGAATATTCTACATACTTATGTTGCTCTAGAACATTTAAAAAACATTTTAATGATTTGTAAATTGTTCCATAGGTTTAGAAGTCAATTTGAATTGTTCTGTAAACATCTTTTTATCCTATAAACTTCCTTAAACAATTTAACAACATTCTATACACTTTAGAATCGAGTCATGTTCTTTTAGAATATTTTAAAATATTCTGTTTTTTAGGAGCCATTAGAACAGTTTTAGCACAATTTTTATTCTAAAAAAAATGCTCTAAAGATTTCCAACTAAAGTTGATTTAGTGCTTACAACTTCATGCGCGGAAGTTACGACTTCATTCAAAATCTAAAAGCGCTGAAGTGAGAATTCGTGAAAGTGGAAATAGTTATGATATAAGTAGATAATAGTTGAGTTATTAGATTTCAAAAATATAGTGTTAAGTTCAACAAATTATGTTTTATTCAAGTTTATAGAAATCTATGCGATTGTAAGCAACAAACTATCATAGACTACCTCGTCTTTATCCAAGCCCAACTATAGAAAAGAATTAAAAGTTCATTTTAAAAATCATCTTTCATGAAAAATTTGGCAAAACAATCTTTTAATATTGCGGAAATATGACTGGTGAAGTGATAAAAATCTCCTTGTCAATTCGACCAAATTTGTGTGTTTATTTTTACAAAAGATTAATTAATTTTAAAATTAGTGCAATTGAACCAGAACCATAATTAAGTGCAATTGATCCATACCCAATATAGTCTGGGCATTAAAATTGTAAATAGTCTACGCGAGTAATGATAAACTAATATATTTTTTTTTAGTTATTTATAAATAAATATCGTAAAATGTAGAATATTAATTATTCTATATTGCTTTACAAGTTTTTGAAAAACATTTTCAAAGCTATTAACCATTTAACTAAGAAGAAACAACTACTTCCCGGGCTATGGGCCCCAACGGGTATTGAATTACACGTCAAAGTCAAACGTGGTTGGTATATCTACAAGATATTTAAACCAACCATTCTAGTTTGCAGTTAGAAGGGACAACATAATTTGTAGACCGGTTTCGGCGTATTTGCGCCTCATCAGTACAAGGTTATCCGTCTGCGAGCTTAAAGCATAATCGCTGACTGAAGACTACACTAAAATCACAATCAATATATGTCTTCCAGTAAAGGAAGTGTAAAAGATGTGATAGTAGCGACATCTTTACCTCTAACGCAAACCAAAATTCGATTTGACAACAAGACTTTGGTCTCGATACTATTAAAGTATTTTGGTTTGCCGTTAGAGGTGAAGATATCGCTACTATCACATCTTTTACACTTCCTTTACTGGAAGACATATATTGATTGTGATTTTAGTGTAGTCTTCAGTCAGCGATTATGCGTTAAGCTCGCTGACGGATAACATATACCTTGTACTGATGAGGCGCAAATACGCCGAAACCGGTTTACAAATTATGTTGTCCCTTCTAACTGCAAACTAGAATGGTTGGTTTAAATATCTTGTAGATATACCAACCCCGTTTGACTTTGGAGTGTAATTCAATACCTGTCGGGGCCCACAGCCCGGGAAGTAGTTGTTTCTTCTTAGTTAAATGGTCAATATCTTTGAAAGTGATTGTCAAAAACTTGTAAAGCGGAATATAATAATTAATATTCTACATTCTACGATATTTATTGATAACTCGCTTTATTAAATATGACCATTTTACAGTTACTTGTAATAATACTTTAATAGTTATTTATAAAATAAATTACTTTTTAAACTTCCTATAATTTTTAACAATTTATGCAGAATTTTAATTAATTTCAGTAAACAAATTTTACGTCAACAAAACAAATCTAGTTTAAATATTGAAAGAGCGTTTTCAATTAAATCTATTAAATTAAATCGATAATACTTTAAAATTTAATATAGAAAATTTTAAATTGTAATGTAAATATATCTTGTTTATCTGTTAATTTTAATCATATTTCAGAAAATTTTATATTAAACTTTCTAAATTTGTTTGTACACAGAAAACTTTTACGAAATTAAGTGATAATATAATGTTTCTTGTATAAAGTAAAACTTTATCGACGGTTATGAAAACACACAACTTTGTCATATTTCCCTGTCTTATGAGATGTCTAACTACGAAAATTTCGTTCTTTCAAAAATTCCTCAAAAATCAAACAACGATAAGATAGTAGAAACCATGAACGGACTGGGAATATTTATAATTTTTTTTTTCTATATGTATCTTCTTTTCTAACTTCTCCTACTCTAGTCAACATCTTCAAAAACGTGAAAAATTAAAATAAAGGTCCTAAAAATATAAGCGATAGCTCATTGGATTCGGAATCACCTGTAGAAAAATGTTTTTGAAGGAAAAGTGTGCAGGCAAAAAATTGCAATTGTTATTAACAAAATAAGATGAAAAAAACAGATGTTTATGTTTTTGTTAATAACTCGAAAAATATTAATATTTTAGCAATTTTGAAAAAAGCTCGTTAAAGAGGAGGAAATTTCCGAAAAAAAAGTCCATCCTCCCGGAACTCTACCTCCATTATTTATAATTTTAATTTGACGTTGAAAATGGGGCTTTGAGCGGCTTTTACGGCATGCGCGCGGTACCGCTAAACGGTGTTTATCAGATAAAATATTTTTTTTATGACATAAAATGTTAATTTAAAAATTTTAAAAAATTACAGTATTTTCCTAATACTTGAAAGAATCTAAATAAGTTGGAAAAAACAATTTATCACTGTTTTTCGAAAAGTTATTCAATTGTTAACTAACAAATTTTTTCCTAATCTCTGTTGACATAAACAATGGGATAAAAGGTATAAATAATTGGCCTAAAAATTTGAAACTTCGTGGAGCCCTTTTCATATGTATACTTTACAAGATCCTGCGATAAATCTTTATAAAAGTTTATTAAGGAGGTCCTTTCGCTGCAAATTAGTCAAAACAAGTGTTGTAGTCAATACTCGATAAATTAAAATAAAAAACCCATAAAAATTCCTAAAATTAAAAAATAATTAGTATATGAGGCATTGATAATTGAAATTTTGAAAATTAAAAAAAAATAGTTAAATACAGAAGTTAATTTGACTCTTGTAAATTAGCTGTTAATAGCCTGTCTGTGATTTGACAACGCTGTCTCACGGTTGTTCATATTTGTCAATATTTGTATCCACACAATCCTAACCTTATAGGTCAGTAAAAATAGCATTTAACTTTGCACTAAATTTCCGATCCAAATTTCTTTTTTTATTAGGTTTCGGATAACTTACTGAGTATAAAATCACAAAATGCTGACAGATCCAGGTGACGCTAGAGGCGCCATCTTGAAAAAACGTTTTCGGCCGATATCACGGAAACTATGCACTTTAGAGCAAAAGTCATATTGACCATTATTATAGAAAATAAAATTTTGCATCTTTTGTTTTCAGCAAAATTTTTTGTAAAACTTACCGTTTACGATTTATGGCCCATTTAATGAACCGATTTTTCGATCGCAGCCAATAACTCTTGAAAGATTAGATTAACCAATAAAATGCATCAATTCATTTTTAAAGATCCTTTTATTCTCTACAACTTTTGTTTTAAACTTTTTTTTCTAATGTCCATAGTTTTTGAGTAATAGGACGTTTTATGTTGGACTACCGAGCGAAAAGTTGAAAATTTCAAGATATGCATAGAATATAATAGTACAAATTCAACAAATAAATTAAAAAAAATATCCCGATTGTTTACGTAGTTAACAAATAATAGTTCAATTCCTTACCTGCAATAGTAACAAACATTTTTTTATTTTACTTAACTATATTTCGCTGCCGCGTCACCCGCCAAGCGTCGACATTTCTCCATTAAACGTCCTATAACTCAAAAAGTATAGACATTAGAAAAAAAAGTTTTAAAGAAAAGTTGTACATAATAAACGGATCTTTAAAATGAATTGATGCATTTTATTGATTAATCTAATATTTCAAGAGTTTTTGGCCGCGATCGAAAAACCGGTTCATTAAATGGGCCATAAATCGTAAACTGTAGGTTTTACAAAAAAGTTTACAAAAAACAAAAGATGCAAAATTTTATTTTCTATAATAATGGTCTATATGACTTTTGCTCTAAAGTGCTTAGTTTCCAAGATATCGGCCGAAAACGTTTTTTCAAGATGACGCCTCTAGCGTCACCTGGATCTGTCAGCATTTTGTGATTTTATGCTCAGTAAGTGATCCCAAATCTTATAAAAAAAAAATTTTGGATCGGAAATTTAGTGCAAAGTTGACCCGAAAAAACTGCTATTTTTACTGGCGTATTAACCATGTTTAAGCTTTAGCTGTCAATGTGGTGAATGAGTAAATTGAATAAAAATGCTTAATCATAATATTCGAATGTCTCGTGGCAAGGATGCTTGTAAATTTGTGAGTCTTAAACGTAAACAATGGTGTGATAATGTTGTAAGTGCAAAAAAAGAAAAGTTTACATTGAAGGAATTAGTACGCGCACTACGCAACGTTGCCAAATGTTTTGACTCCATTTTAATGTAAGTTACTTGAGATTCTTTTGTGATTTTTAATTATTAATTTCTCAGTAAATTGCACGGTGACTGATATATTTTATTGCAAAAAAAGGAACCTGGATATTTCAAAAATCTAATTTTCAGTTTTTCTTTATTCCATCTAATCGGTGACTGATAGTATAATTCGAAAAATATCGTTAAGTACTTACTTTCTCATAAGACTCTGTACAAATACTAACATTTTAAAACGTTTTTTTTTTTCAAAAATTTGCACGGTAAGGTATGATTAAAACTTCACTATTCGATAAATAAGGTCTTTAACTATTAGAAAAAAATTAAATTTATTCATAATCTAATATTTTTTATTTAACATTGGCGGCGAAAGGACATCCTTAATTTGTTAATAATACTTTCTAATATCATACGTCACGTTAACTGTAGCGCAAAATAACTTGCCAATTAAAAAAATTATATATCTTTTAAACTATTGGAGATATGGTAAAGGATATTCAGGAGTTTTTTTATAGAAAATAAGTTTCTCTTTCAAATAATTCTAAGACCAAATTCGTATTTATTGTTTATTAGATACTACATGCATTTATTTGGAAAAATTCTATATTTTTTTTTACTTTTTCGCAATATTTTGCAATAGTTATGAAAAATCATAATTAACAAATTAATAAACTTTTATAAACATTTATCACAGAATCTTGTAAAGTATACATATGAAAAGGGCTCCACAAAGTTTCAAATTTTTAGGCCAATAGTGTATACCTTTTATCCCATTGTTTATGTCAACACATATTAGGAAAAAATTTGTTAGTTAACAATTGAATAACATTTTCAAAAACAGTGATAAAATGTTTTTTCCAACTGATTTAGATTCTTTTAAGTGTTAGGAAAATACTGGAATTTTTTCAAATTTTTAAAATAACATTTTATGTCATAAAAAAAATATTTTATCTGATAAACACCGTTTAGCGGTAGCGCGCGTATGCCGTAAAAGCCGCTCAAAGCCCCATTTTCAACGTCAAATTAAAGTTATAAATAATGGAGATAGAGTTCCAAGAGGATGGACTTTTTTTTCGGAAATTTCCTCCTCTTTAACGAGCTTTTTTCGAAATTGCTTAAATATTAATATTTTTCGAGTTATTAACAAAAACATAAACATCTGTTTTTTTTCATCTTATTTTGTTAATAACAATTGCAATTTTTTGCCTGCACACTTTCCCTTAAAAAACATTTTTCTAGAGGTGATTCCGAATCCAATAAGCTATCGCTGATATTTTTAGGACCTTTATTTTAATTTTTCACGTTTTTGAAGATGTTGACTAGAGTATAAGTAATAAATCCAACCGTAACATAATATTGAATTAAAATTCGTTTCCACATTACTCCAAAGGTAGAATACCAAAACTTAAAGCTTAACTGAAACTTAACATTTATTTGAATATTTGATACTAATAATTGAGTTAACTAAACTATTAATGATTTAATTGGAAGCAAAACGATGGGGGAATGGAGAATTTGAAACCAATTACACGATATATATTACATCTTACTAAAAAAATTGAAATCAAAACAGTTAACTATCTTAAATTCAAGAAAATAAGACCTCATTATCTTACTATTTGCATAGAAGCGAAAAGAGGCTCTACTCGTTGAGAAATTTTCGATCTATTATAGATTTCATAACAACCTTTCTATAAGTCGATGACAAAACCAAAATCAAAACACCTTCTAAGAAATGGATAAGGAAAATTATTCAAAGTATCTTTTAAAAGCGTTTGTTGAGGAATTTAAGCATTTGGTAAACTGAAAAAAGTATCTTTTCAAAATGTATGTGAGGAAATTTATAAACCAATTACAAAAGATATTTTATAATAGAAACCTAAACGACCTCAGGAGACTTTCAGTATTGTAGGTAAAGAAAAACATATTTGTTAGTGTTGTGGGTTGAATAGAAGCTAACAAAGCCTCTACAAGAAATATATAAAGGATTTTTAGATCTATAATAGATTTCATAACAAACTTTCTATAAGTGGATGAGAAAACCAATATCAAAACACCTTCTAGTAATCTTAATAATCTTAAAAGAAATGGATAAAGGAAATTATTCAAAGTATCCTTTGTTAAGAAATTTAAACCAATCACAAATGGCTTTGAGGTGGAAGATAAAATTAAGAGACCAAGAAGGATATGGAAACAGATTTCCTGGATGAGGCCGCAATGTGTAACACATTAACCCTTATGCTAAGAGTCGGCACTTTAACGGACTGCCTCCGCAGTGCCCAGAAGATAGCCCTAAAGATCAGTAAACATAGAGAAGGACAACCCTACTGGTGAAACGAAGTGATCACGGACTGCAGAAAATTGTGCTTGACAAAAAGAAGGAAACTAACAAGGACAAGAGCACGTGCTCATCGGGATAAGTAGCTCATCACAACACTAGAGGCGGAGCACAAAAAAAAATAATAAAAAAGGCCAAGACCGCAGTCTGGACGAAGCTGTGCAAAGAATTAGAAGTGGACCCCTGGGGTCGTGGCTAATAACATCTCGACTCACACACTAAAACATCTACTGTCGCTTTACGAGATGTCACAGGCCGAAAGGCTGTGGGTGTCAAGGGAGCTCTTTCCTGTCACCAGCGATAAGCCTATTCTAGGCAAGGTAATGTGCAGGAGGCCTCGCCCTTTTACGCGCGACGAGCTAGCAGAGGCAGCAAATAGACTGCGTTCAAAAAAGGCATTGCATAGATGAATATGAAATGAGCTCCTGGAGCAACAGAGCATACCTCACACATGGAAAATAGCGAGGATTGCTACTCTACGCAGTCCCGGTCTAGTACGCTGTTACCAGGTACCAAATGTATAAATACATCCTATTAGGTGCTCAGAGGAAAATGCTGCTTAAGGTCACATGCGCCTACAAGACGGTGTCCATAGAGGGGACCTTTATGATTAGCGGAGTCTTCTCTACTACCAAAAGATAGCGCCAGACTCCATGAAATAGGCAGAAGGTCTACGAATGCCAATAAAAAAAGAGAAAAAGAGACAAAGCTAAGCAAATGGGTTGGAAGGTGGGGTAGAAATGTGCTGACGCTATAGAGAAGACATGTTATTGCTGATACAAGAAAGTGGTTGGGCTGCGGGCACTGGGTGATCGATAGAGTATTATATAAAAGAGATACATATACATGTAGGGATTGTGGCGATGAGACAGATGCTTTGGAACACACAGCAAATGCAGCAAATGAAACGAAAAAAAGAAGAGGTATTACCGGTTGTCCAGCCATCTGCAGGATTTTTGGATTAGATGCTGTACAGCCCGGGTAAATCGAATGTGGGACATGATATAATCAAAAATATTGTCAGGGAAAACGAGGAAGGGAATAGGATTTTATACAATTAAAGAGTAAATGTTAAGTACAGCCACTGCGGAGGGTTTTTTTAGTGGGTATCTAGGTGGACATTTCTCCGGGAGTCCCACACTACCTGGTCTTGACCATCTAAAGACCAAGTGTACATAACGTTTATTACTTCTCTCCTGTCCAGCCCCGTCTGAAGTTATGTTGCTGAAAGGGTTTCAGTCAGGGCTACTACACGTAGGGAGGTAAAAGCAGTCATTGAAGAAACTGGTTAAACACAATAAAGTAACTTTGCTGTTGGGACAAGGAATAGTGGGAAACGAGATTGCGGATATTCTAGCAAAAGAAAGAGGTATTACTTCTTTTATCAGACTTAAATCTTTCTCTGGCATCTCAAAATGCAACAATGTGGATAAACTTAGAAATTGGGAAAAGGAACTCAGTGCCGCCTACAGGAAAATCACTTCAGTCCAAAGACAAGCAAAAAAAATAATGCTTTACTCGAAAATTCTCTTAAAGCTTCAGACATCTGAATTCAGAGAAATCGCAGGAGTTCTCACTGAAGACTGTCCACTGAGGTACTATCTCTGGGGACAGAGCTACAGATCAAATGGTGGTGGGCTACTCGACTATTCTCTTAAAACTTGAGACATCTGAACTCAGAGAAATCACTAGAATTCTCACAGGAGACTGTCCACTGAGGTACCATTTCTGGAGACAGAGCTGCAGATCAAATGGTGGTGCACTACTCGACTATTCTCTTAAAACTTAAGACATCTGAACTCAGAGAAATCACTAGAATTCTCACTGGAGACTGTCCACTGAGGTACCATTTCTGGAGACAGAGCTGCAGATCAAATGGTGGTGCACTACTCGACTATTCTCTTAAAACTTGAGACATCTGAACTCAGAGAAATCGCTGGAATTCTCACAGGATACTTTCCACTGAGGTAGGGTGACAGATGGGTAGATAAAATGGTGGAAGAAATTATCGATAGATGCAGAGTAATTGTTCATATGTGGAACAGGTTTTCTTAAGTCTAGACCTTCTGGACTACTATGTAAATGTAGGGTATACTCAAAAGACCTTTTAGGTCGAAGTGTAGTTATGTCACCCAGACAAAATTACATTCTACAAGCCTTTGGTAAACTTAGAAAAATAAATCTTTGGCTGTGTTGATTACAGATTTGTAGCCAAAAGCACCTTTGAATATCCCATAAAAAAATCAAATCAATTATTGATGTTACAAGCCAAAAGATCTTTAAAAAGATTATTTGATACCAATTATTGATCTAACTAAATATTTTGATTGCATTATTGACATAGTAGAAGTCAAAAAAGCACTAAAATTAGTAAGTAGACAAGTGAGTTTTGATAAAACAAGAATTTGTTATTTATGTAGTATCCTAAACGTGCTTTTTAAAGGAGAAGTTAGAAATAATAAAATAATTTGATTTGGTACTTTTAATATATTTTTTTATCGATAAAATGTCGTTTTGGGAGACCCAGTCCAGACTTGGCGAAAACGAAAGTCAGTAGACTAAACTGAGAGCATTCAAAATGTTCCACATTTCAAAAATGCAACATTTAACATCGATTTTTCCATGTATCCGATTTGGTCCATCCCGTTAATTTAAAAAAACCAAAATGATCACAGTTTGTTATTTTTTTGTTTTTATTATTAATGTTAGTTTTTGAAAGAAAAAAATATGATATTTATCAGGACTTTCCAAATAAGATAACAAAAGGAGTATAATACATACATCTTTCGTACTCACTTCTTCAGTGTCAGTGCCAAAAAAGAGAAGGTCGAACGGTACAGCTGCTACTAAATCTATAAGAAACCATCCTTTAACATAATGAGATGCAATTTTTCCTGGATCCGAAACCACCTCGTCGTTTCCTGTTATGTATGTTGTGCGGAAATTTATTAAAATGTCGATTATAAATGTGACATCCACTGAAAACAAATTTTTAATTAATAAGTAACAAAAGTTTATTCAATAAGGTGCTTTTTTTCGCTTAAAATTGTTCATTAAACTAGAAAATAGCATAAAATTGAGCAGATTGAAAGTATTTTAATTTAAAAAATGGAAAATTGTATACCTGATGGAAAGTTTTAACGCGCTTATTATTCTATTTATACATCGAGACCCAATTGTCCGGCAGTGACGTCATTGTGACGTAAATGTAAATGCGAGGTTTGAAAGAATGCTAGTTGCCATGTTTAACTTAGAAAGACATACTATCTTTGTCTTATTAACGCGCAATAGAAAGAGATATATAAAATTAAATCCTTCTAGAAGCGTCTTCAACATTACAGCGAAAAACAAACTTTCTGGAATCGAACGCTCTCGAATTATCCGATCGATCGAAAACCAACTGGAATCTTCGAAAATTCTCGGAACTGGCGTTTGTCTGGCGTTACTTTCTTGGCGACAGGTCCGGACCGGTTCGTAACAATACCTAATATTTGATGTTTATGTTTTCTGAACTGCGTACCGCAAAAAAATCAGTGATTTTTTTCTTTTCGCTTAAAATTGTTCATTAAACTAGAAAATTTCATAAAATTGAGCAGATTGAAAGCATTTTAGTTTAAAAAATGGAAAATTGTATACCTGATGAAAATTTTTAACGCGCTTATTATTCTATTTATACATCAAGACCCAATTGTCCGGCAGTGACGTCATTGTGACGTAAATGTAAATGCGAGGTTTGAATGAATGCTAGTTGCCATGTTTAACTTAGAAAGGCATACTATATTTGACTTATTAACGCGCAATAGAAAGAGATATATAAAATTAAATCCTTCTAGTAGCGTCTATTCTATAACGTTACAGCGAAAAACAACCTTTCTGAAATCGAACGTTCTCGAATTATCCGATCGATCGAAAAGCAACTGGAATCTTCGAAAATTCTCGGAACTGGCGTTTGTCTGGAGTTACTTTCTTGGCGCCAGGTCCGGACCGGTTCGTAACAATACCTAATATTTGATGTTTATGTTTTATGAACTGTGTACCGCAAAAAAATCAGTAATTTCTTTTTTTTCGCTTAAAATTGTTCATTAAACTAGAAAATTTCATAAAATTGAGCAGATTGAAAGTATTTTAATTTAAAAAATGGAAAATTGTATACCTGATGGAAATTTGTAATGCGCTTATTATTCTATTTATACCTCGAGGCCCAATTGTCCGGCAGTGACGTAAATGTAAATGCGAGGTTTGATTGAATGCTAGTTGCCATGTTTAACTTAGAAAGACATACTATCTTTGTCTTATTAACGCGCAATAGAAAGAGATATATAAAATTAAATCCTTCTAGGAGCGTCTTCAACTTTACAGCGAAAAACAACCTTTCTGGAATCGAACGCTCTCGAATTATCCGATCGATCGAAAAGCAACTGGAATATTCGAAAATTCTCGGAACTGGCGTTTGTCTGGCGTTACTTTCTTGGCGACAGGTCCGGACCGGTTCGTAACAATACCTAATATTTGATGTTTATGTTTTCTGAACTGCGTACCGCAAAAAAATCAGTGATTTCTTTTTTTTTTCGCTTAAAATTGTTCGTTAAACTAGAAAATTTCATAAAATTGAGCAGATTGAAAGCATTTTAATTTAAAAAATGGAAAATTGTATACCTGATGGAAATTTTTAATGCGCTTATTATTCTATTTATACATCAAGACCCAATTGTCCGGCAGTGACGTCATTGTGACGTAAATGTAAATGCGAGGTTTGAATGAATGCTAGTTGCCATGTTTAACTTAGAAAGGCATACTATATTTGACTTATTAACGCGCAATAGAAAGAGATATATAAAATTAAATCCTTCTAGTAGCGTCTATTCTATAACGTTACAGCGAAAAACAACCTTTCTGAAATCGAACGTTCTCGAATTATCCGATCGATCGAAAAGCAACTGGAATCTTCGAAAATTCTCGGAACTGGCGTTTGTCTGGAGTTACTTTCTTGGCGCCAGGTCCGGACCGGTTCGTAACAATACCTAATATTTGATGTTTATGTTTTATGAACTGTGTACCGCAAAAAAATCAGTGATTTCTTTTTTTTCGCTTAAAATTGTTCATTAAACTAGAAAATTTCATAAAATTGAGCAGATTGAAAGTATTTTAATTTAAAAAATGGAAAATTATATACCTGATGGAAATTTTTAATGCGCTTATTATTCTATTTATACCTCGAGGCCCAATTGTCCGGCAGTGACGTAAATGTAAATGCGAGGTTTGAATGAATGCTAGTTGCCATGTTTAACTTAGAAAGACATACTATCTTTGTCTTATTAACGCGCAATAGAAAGAGATATATAAAATTAAATCCTTCTAGAAGCGTCTTCAACGTTACAGCGTAAAACAACCTTTCTGGAATCGAACGCTCTCGAATTATCCGATCGATCGAAAAGCAACTGGAATCTTCGAAAATTCTCGGAACTGGCGTTTGTCTGGCGTTACCTTTTTGGCGACAGGTCCGGACCGGTTCGTAACAATACCTAATATTTGATGTTCATGTTTTATGAACTGCGTACCGCAAAAAAATCAGTGATTTCTTTCTTTTCGCTTAAAATTGTTCATTAAACTAGAAAATTTCATAAAATTGAGCAGATTGAAAGCATTTTAATTTAAAAAAAGGAAAATTGTATACCTGATGGAAATTTTTAACGCGCTTATTATTCTATTTATACTTTGAGGCCCAATTGTCCGGCAGTGACGTCATTGTGACGTAAATTTAAATGCGAGGTTTGAATGAATGCTAGTTGCCATGTTTAACTTAGAAAGACATACTATCTTTGTCTTATTAACGCGCAATAAAAAGAGATATCTAAAATTAAATCCTTCTAGAAGCGTCTTCAACGTTACAGCGAAAAACAACCTTTCTGGAATCGAACGCTCTCGAATTATCCGATCGATCGAAAAGCAACTGGAATCATTGAAAATTCTCGGAACTGGCGTTTGTCTGGCGTTACTTTCTTGGCGACAGGTCCGGACCGGTTCGTAACAATACCTAATATTTAATGTTTATGTTTTATGAACTGCGTACCGCAAAAAAATCAGTGATTTCTTTTTTTTTTTCGCTTAAAATTGTTCATTAAACTAGAAAATTTCATAAAATTGAGCAGATTGAAAGCATTTTAATTTAAAAAATGGAAAATTGTATACCTGATAAAAAATTTTAACGCGCTTATTATTCTATTTATACATCGAGACCCAATTTTCCGGCAGTGACGTAAATATAAACGCGAGGTTTGAATGAATGCTAGTTGCCATGTTTAACTTAGAAAGACATACTATCTTTGACTTATTAACGCGCAATAGAAAGAGATATATAAAATTAAATCCTTCTAGAAGCGTCTATTCTATAACGTTACAGCGAAAAACAACCTTTCTGAAATCGAACGCTCTCGAATTATCCGAACGATCGAAAAGCAACTGGAATCTTCGAAAATTCTCGGAACTGGCGTTTGTCTGGCGTTACTTTCTTGGCGACAGGTCCGGACCGGTTCGTAACAATACCTAATATTTGATGTTCATGTTTTATCCAATTTTTGCAAATTGCATTATTTTCTTATCTTAAAATTTGTATTTTTATCTATTTGTCTCACTTTCTCGTTTCAAATTGTATAATCTAGAAATTAAAAAAATGCGCCATCTACCTAGATGTCAAACGATTTTAGAGAGTTGTATCGTTAAATTATTTGTCTATAAGAAATTTATAAAACTAAACAATAAATACACATTATAAATGAATACTTAATTAAAAATGCATTTTGTAGTAAACCATTTTCAAATACACTTGAACACACACAAAAAATTTCATCAAAATCGATCCAGCAGTTTATAATGAATTCAGTCACTTACACACGTGTAGAAGATTTTAATATACATATACGGATTCAACTAAAAAATTTCATAAAATTTGTAGATTGAAAGTATTTTAAGTTAAAAATATGAATATTTTATACTTGTATAGAAATTTTAATAACTCTACCTAGTGAGTGGTGTGAAAACAAATTTATAAATTAATTACATACGAATTTCATTAAAATTTTATTAGGTAACTGTTTGTACCGTTTGTACCTTCTACCCTTCTACATTACTATTTACTTTGTCAGCTAAAACTAGATTTGAACGTTAAGGTAGATTAAATAAATTGAAGAGCTAAGGGAGGTTCTCCTCTATGTCAGATTTAATATCGTTTGAATTAATAAGATTAAACCAAGATTTATCTAATCAGATAAAAGTAGAAAGAATTTTAAAAATAGAAGTTAGAAAATATGACTCTTCTTGATATTACTATACTAAATAATATCGTCATTTTTCTACTATTTTTTAATAATATTAGATCCTAAATTTAATACTTCAAACTAAAGTATAAGTTTTACAAAAGATTATTGAAATTTTATGACAGATCATTATATGGTAGTGGCTACTACAAAAGTTAAAAAAGATTAAGAAGGGAACACACAAAGAAAAAAATTGGACATAAACAAAAGACATGAAGCTTACGTAACAAATAAATATACAGAAGAAGTGACATCAGAAATATGAAAAAGATATAAAGAAGGAAACATACAATAAGAATGGGAAACAACCAAAGGAAAAAAAGTTAGGAGGAATTGGAAATGAATGGTACAACCAGCAATGCAAAGATATAACAAAGGATAAAATAGAAGCGAAATGTTTGAGAACGGATAAAAATGAAGACAAACAGAAATATGAAGAATTAAAAAAGAACGCAAAAAAGACAATATTAACAGAAAATATGAAGGCAAGACGACTGGAATTAAAAACAAGGAGGGAAAAGTGGTGGTAGAAGACAAGAAATATCAACAAATATGGATAAATCACTACAAGAAACTACTGACGGATAGGACTGAAGATGCAGAAATGAACAGTTGGTAGAGAAAGAGGACCAAGGACACATAGATCCTTTAATTGAACCAACATAAGAAGAATTGGATAAAATCATACAGAAAAGTAAAAATAAAAAAGCTTCTGGTAAGGATGAAATTAATATGGAATTCATATAGTATGGTGGTAACGAAATTAGATGAAAAGTTAGCAGAGAAAGAGGACCAAGGGCACATAGATCCTTCAATTGAACCAACATAAGAAGAATTGGATAAAATCATACAGAAAAATAAAAATAAAAAAGCTTCTGGTAAGGATGAAATTAAATTGGAATTCATAAAGTATGGTGGTAACGAAATTAGATGAAGAGTTGGTAGAGAAAGAGGACCAAGGACACACAGATCCTTCAATTAAACCAACATAAGAAGAACTAGATAAAATCATAAAGAGAAGTAGAAATAAAAAAGCTTCTGGTAAGGATGAAATTAAATTAAAATTCATAAAGTATGGTGGTAACGAAATTAGATGAAGAGTTAGTAGAGAAAGAGGACCAAGGGCACATAGATCCTTCTAATGAACCAACATAAGAAGAACTGGATAAAATCATACAAAAAAATAAAAATAAAAAAGCTTCTGGTAAGGATGAAATTAAATTGGAATTCATAAAGTATGGTGGTAACGAAATTAGATGAAGAGTTGATAGAGAAAGAGTACCAAGGACACATAGATCCTTCAATTGAATCAACATAAGAAGAACTGGATAAAATCATACAGAAAAATAAAAATAAAAAAGCTTCTGGTAAGGATGAAATTTAATTGAAATTCATAAAGTATGGTGGTAACGAAATTAGATGAAGAGTTGGTAGAGAAAGAGGACCAAGGACACATAGATCCTTCAATTGAACCAACATAACAAGAACTGGATAAAATCATACAGAAAAGTAAAAATAAAAAAGCTTATGGTAAGGATGAAATTAAAATGGAATTCATAAAGTATGGTGGTAACGAAATTAGATGAAGAGTTGGTAGAGAAAGAGGACCAAGGACACATAGATCCTTCAATTGAACCAACATAACAAGAACTGGATAAAATCATACAGAAAAGTAAAAATAAAAAAGCTTATGGTAAGGATGAAATTAAATTGGAATTCATAAAGTATGGTGGTAACGAAATTAGATGAAGAGTTAGTAGAGAAAGAGGACCAAGGACACATAGATCCTTCAATTGAACCAACATAAGAAGAACTGGATAAAATCGTACAGAAAAATAAAAATAAAAAAGCTTCTAGTAAGGATTAAATTAAAATGCAGTTCATAAAGTATGGTGGTAACGAAATTAGATGAAGAGTTAGTAGAGAAAGAGGACCAAGGACTCATAGATCCTTCAATTGAACCAACATAAGAAGAATTGGATAAAATCATACAGAAAAGTAATAATAAAAAAAGGTTCTGGTAAGAATGAAATTAATATAGAATTCATAAAGTATGGTGGTAACGAAATTAGATGAAGAGTTAGTAGAGAAAGAGGACCAAGGACACATAGATCCTTCAATTGAACCAACATAAGAAGAACTAGATAAAATCATACAGAGAAGTAGAAATAAAAAAGCTTCTGGTAAGGATGAAATTAAATTGAAATTCATAAAGTATGGTGGTAACGAAATTAGATGAAGAGTTAGTAGAGAAAGAGGACCAAGGGCACATAGATCCTTCTAATCAACCAACATACGAAGAACTGGATAAAATCATACAAAAAAATAAAAATAAAAAAGCTTCTGGTAAGGATGAAATTAAATTGGAATGCATAACGTATGGTGGTAACGAAATTAGATGAAGAGTTGGTAGAGAAAGAGGACCATGGACACATAGATCCTTCAATTGAACCAACATAAGAAGAACTGGATAAAATCATAGAAAAAAAATAAAAATAAAAAAGCTTCTGGTAAGGATGAAATTAAATTGGAATTCATAAAGTATGGTGGTAACGAAATTAGATGAAGAGTTAGTAGAGAAAGAGGACCAAGGACACATAGATCCTTCAATTGAACCAACATAAGAAGAACTGGATAAAATCGTACAGAAAAATAAAAATAAAAAAACTTCTGGTAAGGATGAAATTAAATTGGAATTCATAAAGTATGGTGGTAACGAAATTAGATGAAGAGTTGGTAGAGAAAGAGGACCAAGGACACACAGATCCTTCAATTAAACCAACATAAGAAGAACTAGATAAAATCATAAAGAGAAGTAGAAATAGAAAAGCTTCTGGTAAGGATGAAATTAAATTAAAATTCATAAAGTATGGTGGTAACGAAATTAGATGAAGAGTTAGTAGAGAAAGAGGACCAAGGGCACATAGATCCTTCAATTGAATCAACATAAGAAGAACTGGATAAAATCATACAGAAAAATAAAAATAAAAAAGCTTCTGGTAAGGATGAAATTAAAATGCAGTTCATAAAGTATGGTGGTAACGAAATTAGATGAAGAGTTCGTAGAGAAAGAGGACAAAGGACACATAGATCCTTCAATTGAACCAACATAAGAAGAACTGGATAAAATCATACAGAAAAATAAAAATAAATAAGCTTCTGGTAAGGATGAAATTAAAATGGAATTTATAAAGTATGGTGGTATCGAAATCAGATGAAGAGTTGGTAGAGAAAGAGTACCAAGGACACATAGATCCTTCAATTGAACCAACATAAGAAGAACTGGATAAAATCATACAGAAAAGTAAAAATAAAAAAGCTTCTGGTAAGGATGAAATTAAATTGGAATTCATAAAGTATGGTGGTAACGAAATTAGATGAAGAGTTGGTGGAGAAAGAGGACCAAGGACACATAGAACCTTCAATTGTATCAAGATAAGAAGAACTGGATAAAATGATACACAAAAATAAAAATAAAAAAGCTTCTGGTAAGGATGAAATTAAAATGGAATTCATAAAGTATGGTGGTAACGAAATTAGATGAAGAGTTAGTAGAGAAAGAGGACCAAGGACACAAAGATCCTTCAATTGAACCAACATAAGAAGAACTGGATAAAATCATACAGAAAAATAAAAATAAAAAAGCTTCTGGTAAGGATGAAATTAAAATGGAATTCATAAAGTATGGTGGTAACGAAATTAGATGAAGAGTTGGTAGAGAAAGAGGACCAAGGACACATAGATCCTTCAATTGTACCAACATAAGAAGAACTGGATAAAATCATACAGAAAAGTAAAAATAAAAAAACTTCTGGTAAGGATGAAATTAAATTGGAATTCATAAAGTATGGTGGTAACGAAATTAGATGAATAGTTGGTAGAGAAAGAGGACCAAGGACACATAGATCCTTCAATTGAACCAACATAAGAAGAACTGGATAAAATCATACAGAAAAGTAAAAATAAAAAAGCTTCTGGTAAGGATGAAATTAAATTGGAATTCATAAAGTATGGTGGTAACGAAATTAGATGAAGAGTTGGTAGAGAAAGAGGACCAAGGACACATAGATCCTTCAATTGTATCAACATAAGAAGAACTGGATATAATCATACAGAAAAATAAAAATAAAATAGCTTCTGGTAAGGATGAAATTAAATTGGAATTCATAAAGTATGGTGGTAACGAAATTAGATGAAGAGTTGGTAGAGAAAGAGGACCAAGGACACATCGATCCTTCAATTGTACCAACATAAGAAGAACTGGATAAAATCATACAGAAAAGTAAAAATGAAAAAACTCCAGGTAAGGATGAAATTAATATGGAATTCATAAATTATGATGGTAACGAACTTAGAGAGAAAATACTTATATTATTGAGAAATATATGGAAAGAAGAGAAGATACCAGTGGAATAGGAAATAGGGCAAATAGTAACAATTCATAAAAAGGGGACAAATTTGTAAAAATTACAGAGGAATAACACTACTTAACACAACATATAAGATACTAATACCAATAAGTAAATTTTAAAAACCCTATAAGAGATAAGTACTTCAAAATAGTTAGTTTTCATTATATATTTATTTTAACACAACCCACCAGGTAGAATACCCAACAAAATGTAATTTTACTCAATTTTAATCAATTGTTAAAAAATCCTAAATCAAACTTTATTAAAGACGATATAAATTTCTTAATAAAGTCTCTTTATTATGTAGATCAGTTTTATTTAAATACAAAACCTATCTTACTTTTTATCTCAAGAAGAGCACTTTTTTAAAAAAAAAAGATCCATATAAAGCGGTCGAATCCATTACTAATGAGGCCCTTATTTCAAGAACACAGCTTTTAGTTTTTTTTAATGAAACAAAATAGAATGACAAAGGGAGGTTTCCATTTCCTGGTGTACATTTCCCTTTAAAATATCAAACAGGAAAATCCAGTTGAAAGCGCATATATTTTTTTTCCTATTAATGAGTGTTCAATATAATTTCAAACAGCGCTTTATCACACTTTTTGTAATCGACAGAATAATTTTATTTCAATCACGTCAAAAAAAAACTGAATAAAAAAAAACGGATGTGGCAGTTAGTGACAGCCGGTACAAGTTTTACTTCTATGCACGCGCTCGGGTTCATAAATTTGTATGAGAATGATTTAGCAAAATCATTATATGATATTCGTGTCCTAGTACCGAGTGCACACTCAGTTTGTATCAAATTTGTATAAAATTCATGAAGACGGAGTCCGTCCTAAGCACCAGGTGTCTCGGAGACCATCGCCATTATGATGTTCGTATTCACCGACCCAAAAAACCCCCGAGTACCAAGTATGCACTGATTTTGTATAGAATTTAAATAAAACCCCAGGAGAAGAGGTAAATACCATGCACCCTGGGCACCAAGTGCCTCGGAGAGTTTCGGCATCATGATATTCGTGTTCAGCGATCCCAAAAACCCCGAGTACAAAAATTGAACATATTTCCAGCAATACTTACAAAGTTGTAATTTTTCTATCTATTGTCGGTTCGGAATGCACTTTTCAAATGCAATTTTGCAGAAATGCAATTTCCCATTTTTACATTATGAAAAATAGCGACAAAATTTCCTGATGCTCTAATGAATCGAATGCAAAAAACCGCATTTCGATCCATCAGAATTATAAAATAATCTGTCAACCACAATGTGATACATCACTATGATACTAAAACATTAGCTCTTTTTTTTTACCGACCAATATACATTATATGTGTTTCTGTCTCTCTCTTACTCACACTATTACACATGTAATGATTCTGCCGATATAATCCCATACAAATTTTCACCGCCGGGTCCACGAATAGAAATATAACTTCAAAAAAATTTAAAAAATCTTACCTATTAGATCTATAATAACAATGGGATCTTCACTGTACTTTTTGTTTTTTCTGTTGTTAAAATCGGGTTCACCAAGTAAAAAAGCTGCTACATACGGAGTAAAAATAGCGGTATATATAACCAGAATTAAAATTATCCAATCCCAAACAGCCTTAAAAGGGGAATAATGGAGAATTGTATAGTTGTGGATTCGAGGATTTTGAAGTTTATATTCCGGAAGGACATCGGCACCCAACGATAGTACCTGAAATCAAGATAAAATATAAAATTAATATTTATTTGAAGAGATATTTTTTATGGAATTCTTAAAATTACCAAATTCGGCATATCTGATAAGATATGATTAAAAACGCCGCATAACTACTAATGCATCTGTGTCTGAAAAGGTAGGAGGTGCTACCGGCTTTAGGTAGAAATCGCAGGTTCGAGTCCTGTCGGTTGTATTTCTGTCAAATGTCAAAATTGATAGATTTCAATTATCATAATTGACAAATGTTAAATTATCAAGTTTTATATATTTTCTTGTATATCTATCAAAAGTAAAATGTCATAATTGATAATTGTTGGATTAAATCGTATTAATTATCAAATTTCCTTAAAATGGTCACATTATATATTAAGTATCTATATATCCGTTAAAAGTCGTAATTAACAGATGTCAAATATCATAATTGAGAAATGTCAAATTAAATTGTATTTATAATTGTTTCTTTTAGAGTGCTCACTCTATATATTTTCTTGTATAACTGTCAAATGTCAAAATTGACATATTTCAAATATAATATCTGACAAATGTCAAATTAATTCGTATTCCTTAGTAAGAAACTGTATATTTTCAACTGACGCACTCTTAGCCTAAGCTGAACCCTATTTAATATGATTGATCATATAGATCCGAGCTCTATTTTACTTAGTACATAATATTACGAACTGACATAAATTGACATAACTCCTTTAATTGTTAACGGATTTAAATGAAAAAAAAAATAGATATTAAGTGAAACATATTACAATTTATTTATAAAAACTGCATCTACATCCGTAAAGTCATTTTTGAGATTAGCGGTAACAAACATAGAGACAAACAGACGAAATAAAAAAAGAAAAAACGTTGTTTTGGATTCTTTTACTTATATAAAGGCCCTTTAAAATATATTTGACATGTACAGATTGCGATAACTTACAGTTTTATTATACGTATAGATTGTACTGTGTTTTGCAATTTTATCGGTAATACCCCCTTAAGTACATGTTCCGTCCGCTAGAGCATCCGATAAGAAACATAACTTAACAAGAAACGAATAGAGACAGAAAAAAACAGATCATACGGCATTACTAAACTGCAAAAGTATGTCAATATAATTATCATAATATGTTCCATGGAATATAAGCTAGAAAATAGAATAAAGCTAGAAATTTATATAACATGACAGATAATAATGGTAGAGTTGCTAATATATTTGTAATTAACTCCATAATTAACGTCTCACATCACATGTCTCGTGTTTAACCTTAAATATGTCATTTCCGGTAAGGAGATTGATTCAACCAGATGCCAACAAGGAGCTTAAGAAACTAAATCATATTTCAAACATCAGTATTGATTTCATAAATTTATAGTAAATATAATCTAAAGACTTAATTTTAAAATCATTAAATGCTAATCAATTAATTATTTGAGATATATATCATGAGATTTTTAAAACAAAAAAGAGGACTCGAACCTGTTCTCTATTTCAAGCCGATAGGAACGATAAACATTCGATAACGGATTTATCGTACATATATGACGTCAATGAGAGAGATTGCAATCCCTAGTCTGCAAAGAGAATGTTGTCCATATATGTAATACATATATGATGTTATCAGATCTTTCTCTTTTTACACGCTCACAGGTAGCTGTAGGTATGTCTTAGCTACTCTATCTACTCTAATATAACCAAAATAAAGTTCCACGGTTCAAAATTACGAATGTTGAAGAGAAACAGAAACAATTAAAATTAGAATATGTTATACGATCTTGATTTGAGTACGAAACTTTGATATAAAATTTTCAAGAATAAAATTATTTATTCCTGACTGATATATTATCACCGACTTTTCCAACTTAAAGTAGAAATTCAAGATAACTTGAATTTCCTCTGCTCCAATTATACAACAAGAGTCTTGACAAGCAGGAAATCAGAAAAGCAGGGGGTTGTTTACCAGTAAACCTGTAGTTTGAATAGTACATAGGCGAACTCTACGAATTCTATCACTATGAAAATTGATTTTGATTAGAATATAATAGGTTGAGAAATTCAATACACGTGGAAAGAATTTATTCGTTTTTTTTTTCATGAACTATCCAATATTTTTATTTAGAATATGTAGAATGTTACCTGTTTAGAAAAACAGGAATACGAACAAAATCAGATGTTGTTTTTTATTATATGAGGAATATGAGGATTGTCTTTTTAGTTTTGCATATAGCCATGAAGACAAAAAAGAAATAGACTTAAGGTACTTTATTGCTTTTCCAAATATGTCCCACCAAGATCGATACACTTTTGATTACGTTTAAACCAATTGGTAAAACAGCTATTCCAATCTAAAATTGACACCTGCAAAATTACTGTTTTAAAGGCATCGGAAGCTTCTTCTGGCGACTGGAATCGCCACGGATTGAATTCTTGATCTTTGGGAACGTGAAGAAGTAGTTGAGACTTAGCTTAGGACTATATGGTGAATGGTCTAAGGACCAATTTACACAGAACGGATGTAGGTGTGGACCTTTGTCCCTTTCGTGTCTCTCCTATGTAAACATATTTGATAGGGAACTAGACATGTTGTTTTTCTATTTTTTGTAACATCTTTAGAGTGAAATTTGTTTGATTGTCTTTGTAAACCCATACATACCGACAAAGGTCAACAAAACAGGGGAGTATCTCTGGTGATGGTAAAGATTGATGATGTCAAAAGTCTTCGAAGGAGGTCTGATATTACTGTAACAGATATCATACACTTAGCAGGCTTCCTAGATGTCCGTGAAAGTGGTATGATGGGTCCCGGTAAAGAAGTCCTTCTAAAGAATTGGTTGAAGAATTTGTAGTCTTCGCTGCCTGTTACTGGTATGAGCTTCCAGGGCGTAGCTCTGGTGATGGGTGCTGGTCAGGATTGATGATGTCAGAAGTCTTCGTAAGAGGTCTGGTGTTGGTTTAACAGAGACTATACACTTAACAGACTTCCTGGGTGTCCGTGGAAATGTTGTCATGGGCTTCGGTGCAGAAGTCCTTATGAAAAATTGGCTGAGGATTGTGCTCTTTATGGAGTTCGCTGCCTGTTACTGATATGAGCATCCAGGGCAAAGCGCTGGGGTTGGTCCTAATTGATGATGTCGGAAGTCTTCGTAAGAGGTCTGGTGTTGGTTTAACAGAGACTATACACTCAGCAGGCTTCCTGGGAGTCCGTGGAAGTGATGTCATGAGCCTCGGTGGAGAAGTCCTTATGAAAAATTGGCTGAGGAATGTGCTGTTTATAGAGTTCGCTGCCTGTTACTGATATGAGCTTCCAGGGCGAAGCACTGGGGCTGGTCTGGATTGATGATGTCGGAAGTCTTCGAAGAGGTCTGGTGTTGGTTTAACAGAGACTATACACTTAGCAGGCTTCCTGGGTGTCCGTGGAAATGTTGTCATGGGCTTCGATGGAGAAGTCCTTATGAAAAATTGGCTGAGGATTGTGCTCTTTATGGAGTTCACTGCCTGTTCCTGATATGGGCATCCAGGGCAAAGCGCTGGGGTTGGTCCTAATTGATGATGTCGGAAGTCTTCGTAAGAGGTCTGGTGTTGGTTTAACAGAGACTATACACTCAGCAGGCTTCCTGGGAGTCCGTGGAAGTGATGTCATGAGCCTCGGTGGAGAAGTCCTTATGAAAAATTGGCTGACGATTGTGCTCTTTATAAAGTTCGCTGCCTGTTACTGATATGAGCTTCCAGGGAGAAGCACTGGGGATGGTCAGAATTGGTGATGTCGGAAGTCTTCGTAAGAGGTCTGGTGTTGGTTTAACAGAGACTATACCTTAGCAGGCTTCTTGGGTGTCCGTGAAAGTGATCCCGGCGGAGGAGTCATTTTGAAGAATTGAATTTGTAGAGTTTATTGCCTCTTACTGGTTTGAGCTTCCAGAGCGTAGCTCTGGTAATGGTCAGGATTGATGATGTCAGAAGTCTCCGTAGTTTAGACGAGATTATACACTTAACAGGCTTCCTGGGTGTTCGTGGAAGTATTGTCACGGGTCTTGGTGGACGAGTCTTTCTGAAGAATTGGCTAAAGATTGTGCTCTTCAACGTTCGTGTCATAGAATTGTAATACACTGGGCGTATAAACACCGTAAACCAATCGTACAAAATGACCCAAAGATAATAACTAACAATGAGAAAGTTCATGCCTGGTGTGTTTTAACCACGACTACTTAATCTTGTGCGTTACGCGGTCAATCTGGAAACATTGTGTTGCCACATATCTTTAACATGATTTTCCAGATGGAAATATGAAAGTGATATTAAATTTAAAATTGTAAAATTTAAAAAAAAAACAAATGTTTTGGAGCAAACTCAATGACGTGTAAAATAAGATCTCTAATTTAAGATGTCATTTGCAGTTTATTGAGAAAAACAAAATTCACAGAGCCATATAACCACAAATATGACCGACAACACTGTTTTTTGCACTTTTAGGTTAAAATATCTTAAAATCCTAATCGGATAGAGCAATTCTTATGGTAGATTTGGATTTATTGATTTCTTTATAGAAATTTGATGCGATCCATCGCTACGTATTTGACCGGCCTAAAACTATTTGTTGTAATTCCTATTAGGTAAAAAATCTCGCATGAGTCTCTTAATCTGAGGGTCGTGGGTTCGTGCCCCACGTTGGGCGCCAATTTGCAACATCTAAACGTCCTAATTGGCGTTGTTTCCCTTACTAGCTGAAACAAATTATACATGGGTCGTTGATTAACCTTTTAAGATTATTACCAGTTTCTCCTATACATGAATTTAAGGGCACCCTTTTATTATGTTATTTTTCGGGTTATGTCCCTTTTTTATTTTTTTTTTATTTTCTATATTTTTATTTTATTTAAAATTTTTTTGGTAACTTTTCCTTTTTTTTTATCGTTTTCCGTTTCTTTGGTTATTTTTCATTATACTTTGGTTTCTTGTTTGTAACAATTTTTTTATTTTTTTTTTATTTTTTCTTGTTTCTTGATCTCCCCCTCTTTTTGATTTTCTACATTTTTCTTTTTGTAATTTTTGAGATTTTTTCATTTTTTTTTTCATATATTTTTCTTTTTTTCATTTTTTTAAATTTTATTTTCCAAGTCCATCGATTTTTGTTATTTTTGCAGTTATTATTATTTTTCTAGTTATCATATTTTAATACTCATTATTCTAATCGGACGAAGACAAATCCAAATAATCTTTCTAACTGTTTATTTAGAAAACGAAATATAATGCCATCTACCCAGTTTCTCTGCAACCTATATAGATATTAAACGATAGTATGGATTTTTTCGATAAATTAAACTACACCGCCATCTATTAGGAATTAATAGAATACGGATTAAAGAAAACACCCTTTATAATGAAAAATTAAATTGTCGTTTTTAAATTATTATAATTTGTAATTTATAGTCTATATGTTGTCGAGGACTAATAGAAAAGTTTCTTCAAACTCCATTTATAGTAGTTTTTGCGTGAAAATCGGACAACAAACAGACTCTTCTACTAATTCATTATGTGTATAGAAAAACAGATTTTAGTTTCGTTCAAAGTTAATTTTTGCTTTTACACTTCATGCCGACAAAGGATGCCGCCAAAGGAAATTGTAACGTTCGTTGTGGGTCTAGCTCCTCGACTATTTAATTTTAAAAATATCAATGTTATTTGCGTGGACTCGATTACTTTATCTGACTTGGATAGGAGAAATTTGGTTTCTTCGTGAGATTCGATGCTAAATTCTTTCATTTCATATGGTAATTTGTTAATTATAAGTTGTTTATCTTAACTCTCTGCACCCTTCGTTTTTGGGCTTTTGCCATCTTGAGAAGGGCCCTAGAGAGGACGTGATTCTCGACATAGCTTTCATTTCGAAAACACCTATAACACCAGTTCAGGGTCATTCGAACCAATTTTTTCAGTGGTCTCCGTTTATTATAAGAAAACATCAGTTTCTGCCAATCGAACCAATTTTTCCAGTGGTCTCCGTTTATTATAAGAAAACATCTGTACTGCAGTCCTGAGGTCTTCAAAATTTGTTCTACAGATTGTACACTCGCTTCCGCAAGCTCCGACAGAAGACTTCGCTTAATTCAAAGATAAGAAAATAATTAATTACTTAATTTTTTTTAATTAACTTTCTATTAGAATTTTTATCATTGAATAAACAATTTAAAACTGATTTCACACCTTTATTTGTCTGTCTGTACTTGGCGCCCATTAATAATTGTTGGGAAGGAATTGATAAGAAACTCAGAAGGCATCCACGATCCTAAAAGCTAGCTAAGGGTAATTTAAGGGCTACAAAATCTTTTATCGGCATAATGTCTGAATGCAAAGAAAAGCAAAAATTTATTTTGAACTAAACTATACTTATATATTAAATAAATTTAAAAAAAATACCCAAACTTACGTTGCTAATGTTGTTTTTAAGATGAGCCTGTGTAGGACTTTTGAGTCCTTGAAAATCCAAACTCATATTGGGCATACCATTGCAAGGTTCAATTTTCACAATACTTCTCCTCGAATCTTCAAATCCGGGGCCTTTAATACGAACACTCGACCATTTTATCGGAAAATTAAGTAATGTAGCTGTTGATGCGTTTCGACGAATTTCGTATTTTAAACTGCCGCCAATTGTGCGACTTTTCCGACGTGAATTTTCCGCTTCCGGTGATTTACTATCGCTATTTTTTCTACTTTGTGATTTGCTGTTGGTGCTTATACGCGTTGGTTTTGTACGTCGCGACGGTTCAGGTGTGGAAGTTGTGCTGGTTATTATCAGAGGAATGTCCGTTGGAATTAGATGATCGCCCATGGTAAAAGGAGGGCGATTTTCTCGTGTATTGGAGCATTAATTATTTACCAAACAAACCTATCTTTATGAGCAATTCTAAGTCTTCGCTGATATGTTTTGAAATTTCAACGTCAGTCAATTTTATATTATCATAAATACATACATTCTATACAGCCTTATTTATTTATTTATTTATTTATTTATTTTAATAATGTTCGTTATTTGTGATGTAGACAGAATTTTATCTGTTCTTAAATAAAAAAATATTCCTGAGTTCCTGTTTAAATATTTTTTACATAAACTTTATTGCACAAAATCAAATCGATAATTTTATCATTTATATTCAGTCAGTATTTCTGCTTTACGATCATGCGGCTCTTCAAGTTTAGAAATATCACGTAATTTCGTTCTAAATTGCAAATTTGTTTTTATTTAAAAATATATCGTTCAAAGTAAAAATTTTATTAAGAATATGCTAAAGTCACTTAACTGCATACAAACTAAAACAACCTTTTGATCTTTTGATGCATACATAAAAATCTTCCACAGAATACGAGGTTTGTCGAAAAGTAAACTGGAGTTTTAAAAAATATCCGATAGGGTAGACTGGGTACGGTTGTGCCAGGGACGCCAGGGTACGGTAGTGACAGTCGTTATATTAGCGCTTGTATAGGGTATTGCCGAACTGTTCCAGGGGAGGGAATAGTGGCTTGTGGATTTGAAATGTGTCACAGCGTCAATCAACGTGCATTATAACTACAAAAAAAAGTAAATTTTTGACCGTCAAAAGTAAGTATTTTTGTTAAATTTCTTTTGATAAATGTAGTTACATGTATATTAATAGAGTATTTAGTGTTTGTCATAAAGATAAATAAAATATTAGGAATCAAAAACCCGTAGTTAGTTTGTTCGTAGGTTGTTCGGTGTCAACATAATGTTTGTTTATTTACAAAAAGGTGCATTGGGTACGGTTGTGACAATTTTCTTGGGGACGGTTGTGACAAATATAAAATGTTTTTTATTTTAATTTTAGATGCCTAGAAAACGCGTAAGGAAAACGGAAAGAGGAAAGCATGAGAGGAGTGACTATGTAAATGCTTACGAAGAAGTAAAACGAGGGATGTCCTTACGAAAAGCTGCGGAGATGTATCAAATTAACCGCATGTCGTTATTAGGGTACGTGCGTAAACGCAATAGTGATGAAGATGGCACGGGAGAGAATATCAGGATGGGCTATGTCGCTCACAATAAGGTATTCTCTGAAGAACAAGAAGCACAGCTGTCAAAGTATTTAATACGTTGCGCAGATATTTATTTTGGACTCAGTCCTAAAGAAGTACGAAAGTTAGCTTTTGAACTCACCAATAAATATAATTTAAAACGACCAGATAAATGGGCTGAAAATAATATGGCAGGAGAAGAATGGTTTCGTTCATTTATGAATCGAAATCCTTCGCTATCTGTTCGGGTAGCTCAAGCTACTAGCCTTTCAAGAGCAACTAGCTTCAACAAAACCAACGTTGAAGCTTTTTATGATAATCTTCAAAGAGTTTTAGACAGACATACTTACGAACCACAGGATATATATAATATAGATAAGACAGGTATTACTTCAGTCCAGAAACCAGACAAAGTAGTGACAAGACGTGGCATACGGCAAGTAGGAGCCGTCACTTCAGCTGAAAGGGGCACGCTAGTTACAGTTACTTTTGCTGTGAACGCTTTGGGGAATAGCATTCCTCCTTTTTTCATTTTTCCTCGCGTTCGTTATCATGACCATTTTCTTAGAGACGGGCCAGTAGGATCAGATGGGTCTGCAAATCCTTCAGGCTGGATGCAGGATGAGTCTTTTCTTTTATTTCTCAAGCACTTCAAAAAATTCTCCAATGCTTCATTAGCTCATAAAATATTGTTGGTACTAGATAATCATTCTTCGCATGTGCATATTAATACATTAGATTTTTGTAAAGAGAATGGTATCACTTTACTTTCATTTCCACCACACTGTTCGCACAAATTGCAGCCACTTGACCGTTCGGTTTTTGGTCCCTTAAAAAAAGCTGTGAATACTGCTTGTGATGGATGGATGCGGAGTAATCCCGGTAAGACGATGACCATCTATGACATACCAGGTATAGTTAAAAGTGCTATGCCTCAAGCTGTCACACAAGCAAATATTCAGGCTGGTTTTTTAAAAACTGGAATCTATCCTTTTAATCGGAATTTATTTGGGGAAGTTGATTTTGCACCATCTTACGTTACGGATAGACCAAATCCGACATCCGACACAGGTGGAAGTGCTCCTGTATCTCTTGCAATAGACACAACAGACCCTGAAATTATTACGGAAAATTTAGATTTTTCATCCATAGAAGAAAATTTATCTACCTTTAGGCCTGATAACCAAACACCTCCACCTTCATCTTTAATTATAAATTTGAATCACATAGAGCCAACTGCTTCAACTTCAGCTGTTTTTTCACCTGAAAGTATCAGACCCTTTCCGAAGGCTCTACAAAGAAAAGTAAGGGGTTCTAGGGCTAAGAAGTCAACTATTTATACTGACACCCCTGAAAAGAAAGCAATCAGAGAGCAACATGAAGCCAAACAACAACGAATGAAGGTGAAACAGGCCCAGAAAAATTTTAGTGGGTCAAACAAAGGAAAATGCAAAGCTACACAACAATCATCTGAGGAAGATGAGTATTTTTGTGTGATTTGCTTGGGCGGATTTAATGAAAGTAGACCCGGTGAAAAGTGAAAAGTGCCAAGGAAAATGTGAACTTTGGTCCCACGTAGACTGCACAGATGGTAGTCGCTATTATATCTGCCATAACTGTGATGAGTCTGACTAGATTAAACATGTTTTTTGTTTTACTAGTTTATTGTTAAATTATTAAATAATATTGTTGTGTTTTGGTAGTTTCATAAATGTTTGATTTCTAGGTTTTATTTTATGTTAAAGTTCTCTTTACTGTTTATTTTATATAGTTCCTTATCTAAGTTCCTATTATTAGTAGTCATAGTGATTTAAGATTCCGTTTGTAAATTATTTCTTGTATCCAAACTTTGTGATTTCTATTCCCAAAGACGTAATATTAAGTATTTTGTGCAATTAAAATAATTACAGATTATTTTTGACTATTTTTTACTGTTGTCACTATCGACCCCAACCACTGTCACAACCGCCCCTAGGGTGGGGTCGATTGTGACACTTTTCTTTTTTTTTTAACTTACTCCTATGAGATACCTATTGCAAATAGGGTAAAAAATTTAATATGCGTTCGTAGAGAGATAGACCAATTACTATAAAAACCGATTTTTATCCATCTAACTGCCATATAGACAGAAATATGACGGATCAACTGAAAATTGTCACAACCGTACCCAGTCTACCCTACTAGTAGCGCTATCTAACGTGCGATAGGTACATCTTTGATTGTAGTTCTCTGCAAATTTCATGACAATCGAACTTCACGCCTAGTTACAGCGCTCAAAGTGACAGTACCTTTTTAACATCGGTCGAAAAATGAGCATCGAACAAAAAGCCAATATTAAATTCTGTCTTAAACTTGATAAAACGCATTGCTTGTTTATGGTAATGATTGTTTATCTTGTAGCCGAGTCCACAAGTGGTTTACACGGTTCAAAGAGGGTCGTGAGTCGCTGGAAGACGACGAATATGTTGGTCAGACAAAATTTGTGATTTGGATAGAAACTGTAGAAAAAGTGCGTCTGTTTATTAAAAATGAGCCAATATCTTCATTGAGATACATGCAAATAGAATTAAATATCTACAAAAATTCGATTTATCGCAATTTGACCGGTAATTTGGGCATGAGAAAGTTGTGTTTCACACAAAAAATACCGGAATTTAAAAAAATATCCGATACTACTAGCGCTATCTAACGTTCGATAGGTACATCTTTAATTGATGTTCTGTCAAAATTTCATGACAATCGGACCTCTCCACGCCAAGTTACAGCGCTCAAAGTGACAGTACCTTTTTAACATCGGTCGAAAAATGAGCATCGAACAAAAAGCCAATATTAAATTCTGTTTTAAACTTGATAAAACGCATCGTTTGCTTATGGTGATGATTGTTTATCCTGTAGCCGAATCCACAAGTGGTTAACACGGTTCAAAGAGGGCCGTGAGTTGCTGGAAGACGAAGAACATGTTGGCTAACCGAAATTTGTGATTACGCCAGAAACTGTTAAAAAAGTGCGTCTGTTTATTAAAATTGAGCAAACATTTTCATTGAGATACATGCAAATAGAATTAAATATCTACAAAGATTCGATTTATCGCAATTTGACCGGTAATTTCGGCATGAGAAAGTTGTGTTTCACACAAGCTTACGGATGACAAAAAATGCTTCGAATTCAACTTTTGAGAAGGACATCATTAAAGAGACAAGAAAGATATAAAATTTCTGTACAAAATTGTGAGACTAGTGACGAAAGGTGGAGTTTTCAATACAATTCCAAAACCAAGCGTCAAAAGTCCACATGGAATTACCCAAGCGAGCTAAATCGAAAAAAAAGTGAAGACAATGTTAATTTGTTTCTACGATTCAAAGAGAATTATTCACAAAGAGTCCGTTCCAGCGGGCCAAATGATTAATGATCGGTATTATCTAGGTGTTATGAGGCGTATTCGTCGTGTTTGGATAGAATATTGCGAAGAAGGAAGCTGGCGCCTGTTGCGCGATAATAAACCATCACATCGATCGACACTTCTATCCGATTTTTTGACAAAAAATGACATTTTAGCCATAAACCACTCCCAATAATCTTCGAATATGGCACCGTGCCATTTTTTTCTGTCTGGTAGACTACATTTGCCCATGATGGGAAAGCGGTATGCCGACTTAGAGGTTATCCAAAAGGAGTCGACGATCATTTTGAAGAACATTTCAGTCAATGAGCTAAGATCCTCATTCGAAAAATTTATGGATCGGTGTATTAACTCTAAATCCTGAATCCTTTTTTAAGTTATTTTTTTTTAATTTTTTTTTTTTACTTTTTTATCGTTTTGTATAAAGAATTGTGACGGATAGGATGTTTTCTATCCCATACAAAATGTGCAGTCATACAACAATAAAAAATAGTCACTTCAAAGGAATACGATTATGAGGTTCTTTAAATGTCAAGTAGGCAATTTTATTCTTGTTCTCCAGTTTTCTCCTTTATCGTATTTTGTGGAAATTAACCAAAAATAGACTTCTATAAAAAAACTGAACTTGAGGACGTTTACAGCTTTTTTTTAACAATAATTATCAATTCTTCTACTTCTACTTGCTATTAAATTATCAGTAATTCATGTCATACATTTCAGACAGTTTACTATTCCACATCATTTTAAAAACCTGGTTGTACTTATAATAAATAATAGTATTTTGTATGGCAATGGGTGAAACAAGACGATTTCTGACTAAGGAGAGAGTTGACTGCCCGAGCGAAGCGAGGGCTGTCTTCGCCCGGTCAGAAATCGTCTTTGTTTCATCCCGTGCCACACACTCTATTTTTAATATCACATACATTAAAACAGCGAGTTTTGATCTCTGTAGCCAGTTGAAGTAAGACTATTTCAGACAAATACATAGTAAAATCTTTACAACGATTTGACGACAGCTGTCAGACGATTATGATTTTATTCGCTTTTGTTTATTACAAATGCGATTCTGACTTGAAATAACGACATAAATAATAAATAAATGAATGTGCCTGGCAGAAATAACGTTGCTTCTCCCCTATGGCAGAAAAAACTGTCAGTTTCTGACTGACAGTTGCATTGGTCTGAAATTCGACTGACAAAACAGAGATCAAAACAATCTGTTTCAATGCATGTGATATAAAAAAAAATTTTAATACCGAAATTAAAGTTTTAGGATTTATAAATGTTTAAATAATACTTAGTATGCTTGTATCGAATTTTGATTGGCATCAGCAATAATTCGTATTTTAATTTTTGTTCTACCCACGCGAAAC
Organism: Altica lythri; assembly: GCA_964028335.1. Lineage (NCBI taxonomy): Eukaryota > Metazoa > Arthropoda > Insecta > Coleoptera > Chrysomelidae > Altica > Altica lythri. The sequence goes on from OZ034809.1 coordinate 8,730,042, forward strand.
CCAAGAGAGGTTCAGTGTTAACCACCCACCCCGACTCTTTTTATAAATTTATGAGAAACATGATCGAGGATCGTTGCGACTGAGTATAATTGCCTACAACGAAGCCAAAAACAAATACAGGTATAGCACTGTTTTGTTGTTGATTTTACTCTCCCATATACTTTATCATGTTAATTAGAAACATTAATAAATTGTATATCATTAAAAATAAAAATATATATTTCATTGCCTACGTGCTTGCTGTATTTTAATATAAAATTCTACTAAAAAAGTGCAATATCTAGAGAGAAAGGAAACTAACCTACAAACTTTACCACGTATTCGTATGCAAAAGCTGAGACGACAGATTGATGAGACACAAAGAAGGATCACAATAATAAATATTACAGTTTAATTCCAATTTATTTCGTAGAAGTCACTTACATATTTCAAAACATTCTACAAGGTGTTAAGGAAACTCGATTTTTTATGCACTAAGTTGGTAATATATTTTCTCTAAGATTTAAATATAAACTCTAATTGACATTTCTGTATTAAAACGAACGTGTATATACGTTATTTCGAGGAATAAAATTTTTAGAAATTTTGATGAAAGCTGACATTAGTTATTTTAGTTTAATATTGGTTTAAGTTCTAAAAGTGATAGTTCGTTGATTTTATATTTTTATAGCTAACTCGGTAAACTTTGTACCGCCCATAAATATATGGGATAGTTCCAAGCTGATCTGGTAGTGCATACAAAACCTCAATGAACTGGCTAGACACAACAGGGTCTTCTTGGAGTGGGTGCCAGGGCATATGGGTTTTGAAGGTAATGAAACCGCGAACCTTCTGGCCAAGAAGGGAACGGAGACACGATTCATTGGTCCAGAACCTGTATTGGGACTGCCTAGAGCCTGGGTAAGGACCAAAGTAAAGAACTGGGTCTGGGAAGAGTCGAACAAACACTGGAGTAATACTGTAGGGCTGATGCATTCGAAGCTAACGCTCAAAGGCAAAAAACTGACGTCTGACTTACTGAATCTTGGCAGGAGTCAGATAAGAGTACTGGTGGGCCTGCTCACTGGGCATGGACCATTAAGACTACACCTTCGAAGGATGGGGATTCTGACACAGGAATCCACCTCGTGTCGACTGTGCGCTATGGAAGATGAGACGGCAACTCACATTCTATTCGAGTGTGAGCCTTGGACCATAAACGGTTCATCATCCTCCGTGACACGAACCCTGAAGCCTATCACCATCTTGAGGAGCTAGTCACACGACTCGGATCTCTTATAAAGGGAACTGCTCTGTGGCAACAGTAACTTAAGGATAGTCATCCAAATAAGAACTTGGGAAATCAGGTGCATGCAAGGACTCTTGGTGCCGAACCTGGTCACAATATTCCCATAGAAAGCAGTGCTTAAAACATGGAGCTCCACAGGAGACACCATGCCAGGTTTACTTAGATTAGATTAGTAATTCTTACTTATTTCAGCACTATAACGCCACCGTAAGGTGGCGCAGTTGATATTCGTTTTTTTAAATGAGTAACTCTTACGTAATTAAGTATTATTAAATAGTAAAAACCTGAATACTAACGAGAAAAACAGCTAAATTATGTTGATACTAACTGAAATTGAGTTTCCCTAATAATATTATTAGCTTACAAATTTACAAGATGTATCATACATGACAGAACTCTATATTTAATGCATTTAAGTTGATAATATATTTCCGCTACGGTTAATATGTTTTTATGTTGGCATTAACTGTATTTGACATTTCTGTATTAAAACGAACGTGCATATATTTTGTTGAGAGTTATAAAATTTTGAGAAATTTAGATGATAATTTACATTTATCTTAATAAACAACCAGAATATAAAAATTTGAATGATAAGATCCAAAGAGATCCTGGCAATAATAAATATTAAAGTCGGTGTAGGTTATAAAAGTATTAGATCGTTTATTTTATGTTTGTATCTACGAACTTTCACATAACGGTATAGCTATGTTCTTCTAAAAAACTATGGTAATTTTATATCAAAGTTTACGAAGTCTGGCTACATTTTTTTTAAAGGAAGGCTGCATATCCTTATGAATAAAAGGGCCAGATTTTTGTTCTAAGTATATCCCTTGACCTAGAAAAGAAATTCTTTGCAGCTGCAACAGATAGCTTACGCCGACAAATGTTAGATAAAAAAATTGAGCTTAAAGTTCGCGTCAGAAAAAAATGAACCTTTGCAGTGGTTTTACGGGAATGATTTGCCTATTTCGTGCCCGAATTTTTCAGTGTTACAACCGTTTTAAAAAGGAGCTGAAGGGTGTTTAAGATACTGATCACGTAGAGCGACCAATGACTTTAAAAAGCGACTTGAACGTTAAGAAAGGGACCGAAATGGTTAGAAAAGATCTATCAGGGCTATCGCTGAAGATGTGAATATTATCAAAAAACCTGTGAAACAAATTTTGCATAAGAAACTTGATGAAATTGTGTGCAATGCTTATGTCCAGACTCCTAAAGACGGAAAAGGCGAAACAGCGAAAACCGAAGGACTTAAACTTCTTATCAAGGGTCATAGGAGCGACTAAATTTGAATTTTTCAATGCCACCTAAAACCAAAAATCCAAGAAGTCTCCAAACTCTTCAAAAGCCAAAAAAGCGAGGATAAGCAATTTCAAATTCAATATGATGTTGATGGTTTTCTTTGATATACAAAGTTTAGTCTAAATGGATCTCTGGATCTGGAAATTTGGGGAGAGGCGAGCAAGTGCTCTGCCAGCACTGAGGCTACATATGGCCCATTGTACATCCTCCCGTGTGTAAGGATGTCCACACCTCAGGCTGTCATCAGGCCTAGAGTTTCCCAAAGGGGATCTTCCTGATCTCCCAGTCCTTGCCTAACACGGATCTTTTAGTTTCAGAAAAAGCAGAGCAGTCATACATTACATGTTCTACTGTTTCCTCTTCTTGTTCGCAGCTTCTACATAGTGGCGATTCTGCTATTTTCCTATTGGAATGGGTACTAGAAAGTCAGAGAGTCAATCAAATTTAGCATCCTACCTGTTCCCAAAAATCAAATCCTGCATGCTTATTGCAATAATCTCAAAACTTAATTGCAAGATTTTAAATGTAATGTATCTAAATAGAGACAGCGAAATTATGTTGGTACTAACTGAAATTGACATTTCTGTGTTAAAACGAACTTACATGTGTGTAAGTAGGAGTTTTGGAATTCAAAAAGTATAGGTAATTAAATCTTGAAATAAATAAAATTTTGTTGATTTATTATTAATATCTCTGTACATATTCAAACCACATATTGATATTATTGCTTTTCGTGTATAAAATGAAGCTGTTTTAAACGATTTTTCAATAAATCCATCTATTGATATTTGATTAATAGCAAGTACTGTAATTTCTATGTATGGGATATTTAGAGATTGAATTGCATTCAGAGGTAAATATTCTGTATAAATATTATATACACTACCAAAGCCGACTTCAACAAGAATTTTGTTACAACCTATAATATATTCTGTATGAAATATATCAGGGTTATTAGATGACTGAAGTGATCTTTTATCTGTATAATTGGTATCAATTTAATGGAACTAAAATACTTTTAAACTTCGGGTCCATACCGGTTAAATCTCTACTTGTATAGGACTAATTGGATTCTGTAAACTCTAACCAAGGTTGTGTAACATTTTGACACACGTGTCATCAAAGAGAAACAAACCAAACAATGCTGTTAAACTAGTAAATAAACAGTAGATATTCATTTAGTATCTACTATTTGTAATTTGATGTTTGTATAAAATACCGAACATAGGGGAAAAGGGGTAATGAGAGTCAGTGGGCAATGGTGGTCAGCGTTCTAGTTCCTAGACGACATCGACATTAGCTAAACAAACGAATATCGTCCATAAAGACTAGTTAAAGTTTAGTGACAACTTGCAACACCCCGCTTGCTTGTTCAGTTCGAGTCCGCCGTTTGCACGGGAACCCGTTGCGCAGCTTCGCGTCATTTGATGTAATTTTACGTGTGCAGAAAATAAGCGGTAAGTACATAAATACATAAAATATAAATACTTAGAGTAGATTATTATGTGCCTTTAAGCTTATATTATCGATTTAAAAAACATTCATAGTATTTTAATAGCAAATTAAAGTTTTATTTAAAATTTTTACAGATTTAGTAAGATCGGGTAATAAGAGTCACTGCAGTGCGGGCAATCAGAGTTGACTCCCATTGCCCGCAATCATTGTAACATACCTAAAAAAATAATTGTGTTTAATTATTATTTCAGAAATGCCGAAAATACGTCAAAGGTCTACAAATAAGGCTCAGTGGTCATCTGAAACACTGTCAAAAGCTGAGGCTCTCGTGAGTCAAGGCCACTCTATGAGAAGTATGAATATACCTTTTTCATCGGAACCACGTCTCGGACGACTTCCTGTATTCACAGCAGATGTTAAAAAGGTTTCGTCAGACCGGATAAAATACTTATTTTCGATTTTTTATGGAGTTACAGCGATTCAAATTAGGAAAGCAGCATACCAGTATGCAGAAGACCTTCAAATTTCACACAATATTGACGCATAAAGATATTGCAAATAAAGCCAAAAGGCGCGTACTTTAAGATCTAAACACTTCTTCAGAATCAGATATTAATCTTAATCAGATATGTGACGATGATGAAGTCGACGATTTGAATAAATTTTTGGTATGTGATGAATTTGGTCGCAACAATGAATTATGGTATAGATGCACTTCTTTTGGCTTATGGGGACACGCTAGTTGCACAGGATAGGACTCTCCAATAGGTTACGCATGTGACAATTGTTAGACTAGGCTGACTCTCATTGTCCCCATAGTGACTACATTTACCCTCAGATACGTTTTTTTTTAATTTAATGTTAATTAATATATGATTCCAACGGTAAGGAAACTGTTTGAGACTAATAGTACAATGATTAAAATAATTTAAAAGTTGATGAAAATAAAAATAAAGTAAAAATTGTGTGTTTCATTCTATATCTTGCTTAAGTGACTCCCATTACCCCATTTTCCCCTACATGTAAGTTTTTTAGGATCACAAATAGTATTAGGATCAGTGTATGTGTTAGATTTTAATCCTTAGTTCATCGGGAACAAATTTAAGACTATAAAGTAGCTGAACCGGCAGACTTCGATAACGATTTTGTCTCCTTTTTGTATTGTTTTCAATTTTTTTTACGGTTTTGCGTTTTCATCATATTTCCCCGTTAGTTTCCATGTTTTAACTATTTTTTTCATCGTATTTTGTAATTTATCGGTTAAATATATTAAATATCAACTGTGCCACCTTACGGTGGCGACTAAGTACTTAATTTAGTAAGAACTACTCGTTTAAATCTATAAGATATAGAATACTTAATTTAGTATTGTCTTAGTTTTCTGTTTTTTTACTATTTTCTATTCTACTTTAGTTTCTTGTTTTTCTATTTATATTTAAATTGAAATACAATACCATCTACTGGATTTTTTCGCAATATTGATGTTGAATAAACTAGTAATCAAAACAATGCGCCATCTACCGGGTGTGTAACCAACGTAAATGTCAAACGTTTATAGAGAGTCAGATCAATTATACTTACACCGGGTGTGAAACACTCTTAAGGAAATCGGTTTCTAAGATTAGATTTGATTGTTTGTTAGATAGTAATAGCATTAAGATATTTTTGAAAAATAGAATTGTTTTGAATTAATTGTAAGAGTTATTGTGTATGAAATAAATGATTTGGAAAGAAAATAGTTACAGTTGAGTATAAAGAGTATAATTTAAAAAATATATTAGGAAATGGGAATCAAACCAGAACAGAAGCTTGAACAAATATAAAATGAATTTTCGTTTACTATGAGGGACAACCGAACAACCAAAAAGTGGAAGAGAAAAAGGAATAGGGGAAATTGAATTTTTTATTAATCGCAGCTAATTTACATAAGGTGCAGAATCCACACTATGGAGATTTTATCGAGTGGAAGGTGTCCCAAGGGGAAGTTTCATATCAAAAAGTATTAAAAAGACTGTTAAAATTTACAAATCGCAGCATTTTTGTCTAATATTTTTGAAAGGTGAAATTTTTATATCCAACAGGTAGAAATTTATAGCAGTCATTAAACAAAGAATACCTCGAAGAAAGATAGCATAGAGTGTTGTATAGAAAATATGTGCATATTTGGAACTAGCAAATCTTTAAAGAACAGGCTCACGCAGAGTTGTCAAGGACTTACAAGAGGACCAAGGATGACTCTGTGTACCAAATTGCTAGAAGAAATCCTCACTCAGAGCTGCCACAGGGCTTGTGATAGCTACAAGAGTGAACGTTTTAGTTGCATTTATAAGAAAAAGACTTCGCCCTAGGGAACTGTACAGTAGGAGAAAGTGAAGAGTTCTATATTTATCAAGCTAAAATGACCTGACAAAACTTGACAATTGAGAATTAACAAAATGACATTGAATTCAGAGCTCCAGTAGACAAGTGAGACTCCTGGCTGTCAATTTCACAGTTTTAGACTGACCTACATATTCAACAGACCTAGGTCTTATCGAACACCTGTGAGATTAGCTCAAAAGAAAAATTAGAGCTTATCAAAACAATATAGGCAATGTAGCAATCTTAATCCACAATAATGTACTCCTTCATAGAACCAGAGTGTCTTAGAAAAGACTTGAAACGAAAAATACCACAGTTTAAGACTGACCTACATGTTCAACAGACCTAAGTCTTACCGAATACTTGTGAGATTAGCTCAAAAGAAAGATTATAGTTCATTAAAACGTAGAAATGTAGAAATGTTAATACACAATAATCCACCCCTTCATAGAATCAGAGTGTCTTAGAAAAGTCTTGAAACTAAAAATATCACCATTTAAGACTGACTTACATATTGAACAGACCTAAGTCTTATCGAACACCTGTGAGATTAGCTCAAAAGAAAAATTGGAGCTCATCAAAACAATGCAGGAAATGTAGCCATCTTAACACACAATAATGTACACCTTTATAGGACCACAGTATCTTAGAAAAGTCTTGAAACGAAAAATATCATAGTTTGAGACTGACCTGCATATTCAACAGACCTAAGTCTTATCGAACACCTATGAGATTAGCTCAAAAGAAAGATTAGAGCTCATCAAAACAATGTAGCAATCTTAATACACAATAATGCACCCCTTCATAGAACTAGAGTGCCTTAGAAAAGTCTTGAAATGAAAAATATCACACTTTGAGTCTGACTTACATATTCAACAGACCTAAGTCTTATCGAACACCAGTGAGATTAGCTCAAAAGATAGATTAAATCTCATCAAAACAATGCAGGAAATGTAGCAATCCTAATACACAATAATGCACCCCTTCATGTCTTAGAAAAGTCTTGAAACGTAAAATATCACATTTTGAGACTGTTCTACATATTTAACAGTCTTATCGGAAACCTGTGAGAATAGCTCAAAAGAACGATTAGAGCTCATCAATACAATGTAGGAAATGTAGCAATCTTAATACACAATAAATCACCCCTTCATAGAACCAGAGTGTCTTAGAAAAGACTTGAAACGAAAAATATCACAGTTTAAGACTGACCTAGATGTTTCCACAGACCTAAGTCTTACCGAACACATGTGAGATTAGCTCAAAAGAAAGAATAGAGTTCATCAAAACAATTCAGGAAATGTAGAAATGTTAATACACAATAATCCACCCCTTCATAGAACCAGAGTGCCTTAGAAAAGTCTTGAAACGAAAAATATCACAGTTTGAGAATGACTTACAAATTCAACAGATCGAAGTCTTATCGAACACCCGTGAGATTAGCTCAAAAGAAAGATCAGAGCTCATCAAAACAATGCATGTAGAAATCTTAATCCACAATAATGCACCCCTTTATAGAACCAGAGTGATTTAGATAAGTCTTGATACGAAAAATATCACAGTTTGAGACTGATTTACATATTTAACAGACCTAAGTCTTATCGAACACTAGTGAGATTAGCTCAAAAAATATATTAGATCTCATCAAAACAATGCAGGAAATGTAGCGATTTTAATACACAATAATGCACCCCTTTATGTCTTAGAAAAGACTTGAAACGAAAAATACCACAGTTTAAGACTGACCTACATGTTCAACAGACCTAAGTCTTACCGAACACATGCGAGATTAGCTCAAAAGAAAGATTAGAGTTCATCAAAACAATTCAGGAAATTTAAAAATGTTAATACACAATAATTCACCGCTTCATAGTACCATAGTGTCTTAGACAAGTCTTGAAACGAAAAATATCACAGTTTGAGTCTGATCTACATATTCAACAGACCTAAGTCTTATCGAACACCTGTGAGATTAGCTCAAAACAAAGATTAAAGCTTATCAAAAAAAAATGCAGGAAATGTAGCAATCTTAATACACAATAATGCACCCCTTCATAGAACCAGAGGATCTTAGACAAGTTTTAAAACGAAAAATATCGTCACATATTCAACAGACATAAGTCTTATTAAACACCTGTGAGATTAGCTCAAAAGAAAGATTAGAGCTCATTAATACAATGCAGGAAATGTAGCAATCTTAAAACACAATAATGCACCCCCTTTAAAAAATCTTGAAACGAAAAATATCACTGTTTGAGACTGACCTACATGTTCAACAGACCTAAATCCTATCGAACACCTGTGGGACCAGCTAAAAGAAAGATTAGATCTCGAGAAAACAATACAAAAAATGTTTATTGTTGTAGCACACGACAATGTTGACACTTTAATAAAAAGCACGACAACATAAATCGAAGCTTACGTAAAGACAGATGTGGCAACACGGATTACTAATATAACCAATTTTCTGTTTGACCATTAAAAATTAAAATCTCATTTCGTTTGAAAAACAAAAAAATAATATTGTTATGCTTATTTTGTCAACTAATTATTTTTTTATTGGTATGTGGGCTAATTGTTCATTAAACGTTTTTGGTAAGGACTAATTTATAAAAAAAATGTTTAAATATCATGAAAATTAATTAAAAAATAATATATAAACTCGTATAAGTTCAGTTGTGTTTATATTTGACAGTTCCACTTCCAAATTGACGTTTATATTAACATAACGAACATAAATGTGCGTTTTAGTATCACAAATAATCAAACAGGTATAAAAGTTATATAGTTTTATCAAACTGGAACGTTTTTTATTTTGGTTCTGAAACGTTACTAAATGATGTTGGTAGTACCTGCAAATTGACATTAAGATAAGATAATGAACGTACATGTGCGTTCGTGATTAGTAATAAATGTCATTCAATAATGTCAAATATATAGATAACACTAGTTTACAAAATTAAACTTTTTGTCTGTTGCCGTGATTTTGATGGTTGATAATGTTCACTTATGACTTGTTTATGTCAAATCTAGCCTTAAAATTTTTCGTGAAACTGGGGTTACTTTGCTTATGATTTTTGTGCTTATTTATTTACCGATAAAATGCGTTTTTTTCTGTTATAAATCATATCTAAAGTTTTTGCGACATGAGTAGTTCAAAGAGACGTTGCTTAAACTATCCAAATCATTTTTGCTACATATGCGGACAATATGTGTTTAAAGGCAGTAGAAAAGTTATATCAGAGTTGGTGATAAATATTTATTTTGAGTACTTTGGGAACCTCTCGGATAAAAATAATAAGTCTTGGACTCCCAATTGTATGTGTAGAATATTTAAGATTATGGAAAAGTGGTAAAAGAAGTGCCTTTAAATCTGAAACACCAACCCTTAGAACAAGACAATGTAACACCAAGTTCTTCACAAAATGATACTGATTTTGAAGGTATATCAAATGAGCCAAAATGCTTCTCTAAATATGAGTTAGATTATCTTGTACGCGACTTAAATCTTTCTAGACAAGTTTCAGAATTATTGGCAAGAAATTTATTTTCCTCAGGAACTAAAATAACTTTCTATCGTGAAAGAGCAAAAGAATTACGGTTTTCCAAAGAAACAGATATTACCTTTTGTTCATAGGTATATTAAAAACTTGAATCAAACAATTGAGGTTTCTTCATTGATAGCTCAAAACGGAAATAAGTTCGCAGGGACACCTATTGCCAACATTACAAAGTTAAAGAAAGAATATTGTAACATCTCGCTAGTCTTGAACAAAATAAAATTCAGTGACCATCAGTGGCACATTCCTTTAGGTCAACAAAGTGGTTACACTAAATTTCCCTGTTTTATTTGCCTTTGAGACAGTAGAGCTAAACTAGAGCATTGAGTGAGAAGAATCTGGACTTAAAGAACAAATATGACGCCTGGGAAGCACAATTATACTTCCGCCATTACATATCAAACTGAGAATCATAAATCAGTTTGTTAAAGCACTAGATAAAACCGAGAAATGTTTTTCATACATTTGTTAAAATTTCCCTCAACTCATTATGGAAAAGATTAAAGCCGGTATATTTGATGTCTCCCAAATTAGAGGATTCTCAAAAGATATTTAATTTAGAAATTCAATGAGTTAGAACTAAGGGCTTGGACAACTTTCGTCTCTGTGATACAGAATTTTTTCAGAAACAAAAAATTTGAAAATTATGTCGAGCTTGTTAAAGACCTTTTATAATTAAAAAATATGGGGTGCAATATGAGCATAAATCTCCATTTCCTTCATGGTCTATTGGACAGGTTTCCGGAATATTTAGTAGATATGAACGAAGAGCAAAGAGAGCGTATGGAAGAGCGTTATCAGGGTTTTTGGGATAAGAATATGATGTCTGACTATTGTTGGTTTCTGATATGCCATTTTCCTAAATCTACACAACAAAGAAAAGCTTTAAAACGAAGTTTTGTAGAAGGCAATGATTAATTTAATTTTTTAATAAATAATTTCTTATTTTTTATTACATGTTTGAACTTCCCGTTATTTTTTTTAATCGGGAAGTTATTGGTTTCACCACGTTTTTTGAAAATTGAGTTTTCATCAGATCTCAACGTTTTGAGGTCTTTGGAACCTCCTATGACTATTTTTACGAGGGAGTCTGTATGTATGAGTGTAAACCTCCTATAACTTTTGAAGGGCTTTACCGATCGGAATGAACTAAAGAGCGTTCTAAAGAGTTTCATCTAACTTAGATTCCCTGTAAGTTTAAACCAATTCGGACCAGTAGATTTCGAGAAAATACCTTAACAATTTTTTTGTAAAAATGATGTTTTTTGAGCATATCTTTAACTTAACTGTAGAGACTATTCTGTTGGTTTTTGTGGTATTTTCTTCCACATTGATGACCAAACGTTAACCAAAATTCTATGGGACCACATGGACACTCTACTCTTTTGAACAATTTTTCAAATCGATTTATAAATACCGTAGATATTTGGTAACATACATAAAAAAAGATGGTCGAATTAAGAACCTTCTCCTTTTTGAAGTCGGTTAAAAATGAGCCTATTTTGTAGGTTTCAGTATTATTTTCTTCCACATCGATGACCAAACCTTAACCAAATTTCTATGGGATCACATGGACACTCTACTCTTTTGAAGAATTTTTCAAATCGGTTTATAAATACCGTAGATATTTGGTAACATACATAAAAAAAATATGGTCGAATTGAGAACCTTCTCCTTTTTGAAGTCGGTTAAAAATGAGCCTATTTTGTAGGTTTTTGGTGGTATTTTCTTCCACATTGATCACCAAACCTTAACCAAATTTCTATGGGATCACATGGACACTCTACTCTTTTGAAGAATTTTTCAAATCGGTTTATAAATACCGTAGATATTTGGTAACATACATAAAAAAATATGGTCGAATTGAGAACCTTCTCCTTTTTGAAGTCAGTTAAAAATGAGCCTATTTTGTAGGTTTTTGTGGTATTTTCTTCCACATTGATGACCAAAGATAACCAAATTTCTATGGGATCACATGGACACTCTACTCTTTTGAAGAATTTTTCAAATCGGTTTATAAATACCGTAGATATTTGGTAACATACATAAAAAAAATATCGTCGAATTGAGAACCCTCTCCTTTTTGAAGTCGGTTAAAAATGAGCCGATTCTGTTGGTTTTTGTGGTATTTTCTTCCACATTGATGACCAAACCTTAACCAAATTTCTATGGGACCACATGGACACTCTACTCTTTTGAAGAATTTTTCAAATCGGTTTATAAATACCGTAGATATTTGGTAACATACATAAAAAAAATATGGTCGAATTGAGAACCTTCTCCTTTTTGAAGTCGGTTAAAAATGAGCCTATTTTGTAGGTTTTAGTGGTATTTTCTTCCACATTGATCACCAAACCTTAACCAAATTTCTATGGGATCACATGGACACTCTACTCTTTTGAAGAATTTTTCAAATCGGTTTATAAATACCGTAGATATTTGGTAACATACATAAAAAAAATATGGTCGAATTGAGAACCTTCTCCTTTTTGAAGTCGGTTAAAAATGAGCCTATTTTGTAGGTTTTTGTGGTATTTTCTTCCACATTGATGACCAAACCTTAACCAAATTTCTATGGGATCATATGGACACTCTACTCTTTTGAAGAATTTTTCAAACCGGTTTATAAATACCGTAGATATTTGGTAACATACATAAAAAAAATATGGTCGAATTGAGAACCTTCTCCTTTTTGAAGTCGGTTAAAAATGAGCCTATTTTGTAGGTTTTTGTGGTATTTTCTTCCACATTGATGACCAAACCTTAACCAAATTTCTATGGGACCACATGGACACTCTACTCTTTTGAAGAATTTTTCAAATCGGTTTATAAATACCGTAGATATTTGGTAACATACATAAAAAAAATATCGTCGAATTGAGAACCCTCTCCTTTTTGAAGTCGGTTAAAAATGAGCCTATTCTGTTGGTTTTTGTGGTATTTTCTTCCACATTGATGACCAAACCTTAACCAAATTTCTATGGGACCACATGGACACTCTACTCTTTTGAAGAATTTTTCAAATCGGTTTATAAATACCGTAGATATTTGGTAACATACATAAAAAAAATATGGTCGAATTGAGAACCTTCTCCTTTTTGAAGTCGGTTAAAAATGAGCCTATTTTGTAGGTTTTAGTGGTATTTTCTTCCACATTGATCACCAAACCTTAACCAAATTTCTATGGGATCACATGGACACTCTACTCTTTTGAAGAATTTTTCAAATCGGTTTATAAATACCGTAGATATTTGGTAACATACATAAAAAAAATATGGTCGAATTGAGAACCTTCTCCTTTTTGAAGTCGGTTAAAAATGAGCCTATTTTGTAGGTTTTTGTGGTATTTTCTTCCACATTGATGACCAAACCTTAACCAAATTTCTATGGGATCATATGGACACTCTACTCTTTTGAAGAATTTTTCAAATCGGTTTATAAATACCGTAGATATTTGGTAACATACATAAAAAAAATATGGTCGAATTGAGAACCTTCTCCTTTTTGAAGTCGGTTAAAAATGAGCCTATTTTGTAGGTTTTAGTGGTATTTTCTTCCACATTGATGACCAAACCTTAACCAAATTTCTATGGGATCACATGGACACTCTACTCTTTTGAAGAATTTTTCAAATCGGTTTATAAATACCGTAGATATTTGGTAACATACATAAAAAAATATGGTCGAATTGAGAACCTTCTCCTTTTTGAAGTCGGTTAAAAATGAGCCTATTTTGTAGGTTTTTGTGGTATTTTCTTCCACATTGATGACCAAACCTTAACCAAATTTCTATGGGATCATATGGACACTCTACTCTTTTGAAGAATTTTTCAAATCGGTTTATAAATACCGTAGATATTTGGTAACATACATAAAAAAAATATGGTCGAATTGAGAACCTTCTCCTTTTTGAAGTCGGTTAAAAATGAGCCTATTTTGTAGGTTTTAGTGGTATTTTCTTCCACATTGATGACCAAACCTTAACCAAATTTCTATGGGATCACATGGACACTCTACTCTTTTGAAGAATTTTTCAAATCGGTTTATAAATACCGTAGATATTTGGTAACATACATAAAAAAATATGGTCGAATTGAGAACCTTCTCCTTTTTGAAGTCGGTTAAAAATGAGCCTATTTTGTAGGTTTTAGTGGTATTTTCTTCCACATTGATGACCAAACCTTAACCAAATTTCTATGGGATCATATGGACACTCTACTCTTTTGAAGAATTTTTCAAATCGGTTTATAAATACCGTAGATATTTGGTAACATACATAAAAAAAATATGGTCGAATTGAGAACCTTCTCCTTTTTGAAGTCGGTTAAAAATGAGCCTATTTTGTAGGTTTTAGTGGTATTTTCTTCCACATTGATCACCAAACCTTAACCAAATTTCTATGGGATCACATGGACACTCTACTCTTTTGAAGAATTTTTCAAATCGGTTTATAAATACCGTAGATATTTGGTAACATACATAAAAAAAATATGGTCGAATTGAGAACCTTCTCCTTTTTGAAGTCGGTTAAAAATGAGCCTATTTTGTAGGTTTTAGTGGTATTTTCTTCCACATTGATGACCAAACCTTAACCAAATTTCTATGGGATCACATGGACACTCTACTCTTTTGAAGAATTTTTCAAATCGGTTTATAAATACCGTAGATATTTGGTAACATACATAAAAAAAATATGGTCGAATTGAGAACCCTCTCCTTTTTGAAGTCGGTTAAAAATGAGCCTATTCTGTTGGTTTTTGTGGTATTTTCTTCCACATTGATGACCAAACCTTAACCAAATTTCTATGGGACCACATGGACACTCTACTCTTTTGAAGAATTTTTCAAATCGGTTTATAAATACCGTAGATATTTGGTAACATACATAAAAAAAATATGGTCGAATTGAGAACCTTCTCCTTTTTGAAGTCGGTTAAAAATGAGCCTATTTTGTAGGTTTTTGTGGTATTTTCTTTCACATTGACCAAACCTTAACCAAATTTCTATGGGATCATATGGACACTCTACTCTTTTGAAGAATTTTTCAAATCGGTTTATAAATACCGTAGATATTTGGTAACATACATAAAAAAAATATGGTCGAATTGAGAACCTTCTCCTTTTTGAAGTCGGTTAAAAATGAGCCTATTTTGTAGGTTTTAGTAGTATTTTCTTCCACATCGATGACCAAACCTTAACCAAATTTCTATGGGATCACATGGACACTCTACTCTTTTGAAGAATTTTTCAAATCGGTTTATAAATACCGTAGATATTTGGTAACATACATAAAAAAAATATGGTCGAATTGAGAACCTTCTCCTTTTTGAAGTCGGTTAAAAATGAGCCTATTTTTTAGGTTTTTGTGGTATTTTCTTCCACATTGATGACCAAGCCTTAACCAAATTTCTATGGGATCACATGGACACTCTACTCTTTTAAAGAATTTTTCAAATCGGTTTATAAATACCGTAGATATTTGGTAACATACATAAAAAAAATATGGTCGAATTGAGAACCTTCTCCTTTTTGAAGTCGGTTAAAAATGAGCCTATTTTGTAGGTTTTAGTGGTATTTTCTTCCACATTGATCACCAAACCTCAACCAAATTTCTATGGGATCACATGGACACTCTACTCTTTTAAAGAATTTTTCAAATCGGTTTATAAATACCGTAGATATTTGGTAACATACATAAAAAAAATATGGTCGAATTGAGAACCTTCTCCTTTTTGAAGTCGGTTAAAAATGAGCCTATTTTGTAGGTTTTTGTGGTATTTTCTTCCACATTGATGACCAAAGATAACCAAATTTCTATGGGATCACATGGACACTCTACTCTTTTGAAGAATTTTTCAAATCGGTTTATAAATACCGTAGATATTTGGTAACATACATAAAAAAAATATGGTCGAATTGAGAACCCTCTCCTTTTTGAAGTCGGTTAAAAATGAGCCTATTCTGTTGGTTTTTGTGGTATTTTCTTCCACATTGATGACCAAACCTTAACCAAATTTCTATGGGACCACATGGACACTCTACTCTTTTGAAGAATTTTTCAAATCGGTTTATAAATACCGTAGATATTTGGTAACATACATAAAAAAAATATGGTCGAATTGAGAACCTTCTCCTTTTTGAAGTCGGTTAAAAATGAGCCTATTTTGTAGGTTTTAGTGGTATTTTCTTCCACATTGATCACCAAACCTCAACCAAATTTCTATGGGATCACATGGACACTACTCTTTTAAAGAATTTTTCAAATCGGTTTATAAATACCGTAGATATTTGGTAACATACATAAAAAAAATATGGTCGAATTGAGAACCCTCTCCTTTTTGAAGTCGGTTAAAAATGAGCCTATTCTGTTGGTTTTTGTGGTATTTTCTTCCACATTGATGACCAAACCTTAACCAAATTTCTATGGGACCACATGGACACTCTACTCTTTTGAAGAATTTTTCAAATCGGTTTATAAATACCGTAGATATTTGGTAACATACATAAAAAAAATATGGTCGAATTGAGAACCTTCTCCTTTTTGAAGTCGGTTAAAAATGAGCCTATTTTGTAGGTTTTAGTGGTATTTTCTTCCACATTGATCACCAAACCTCAACCAAATTTCTATGGGATCACATGGACACTCTACTCTTTTAAAGAATTTTTCAAATCGGTTTATAAATACCGTAGATATTTGGTAACATACATAAAAAAATATGGTCGAATTGAGAACCTTCTCCTTTTTGAAGTCGGTTAAAAATGAGCCTATTTTGTAGGTTTTTGTGGTATTTTCTTCCACATTGATGACCAAAGATAACCAAATTTCTATGGGATCACATGGACACTCTACTCTTTTGAAGAATTTTTCAAATCGGTTTATAAATACCGTAGATATTTGGTAACATACATAAAAAAAATATGGTCGAATTGAGAACCCTCTCCTTTTTGAAGTCGGTTAAAAATGAGCCTATTCTGTTGGTTTTTGTGGTATTTTCTTCCACATTGATGACCAAACCTTAACCAAATTTCTATGGGACCACATGGACACTCTACTCTTTTGAAGAATTTTTCAAATCGGTTTATAAATACCGTAGATATTTGGTAACATACATAAAAAAAATATGGTCGAATTGAGAACCTTCTCCTTTTTGAAGTCGGTTAAAAATGAGCCTATTTTGTAGGTTTTAGTGGTATTTTCTTCCACATTGATCACCAAACCTCAACCAAATTTCTATGGGATCACATGGACACTACTCTTTTAAAGAATTTTTCAAATCGGTTTATAAATACCGTAGATATTTGGTAACATACATAAAAAAAATATGGTCGAATTGAGAACCCTCTCCTTTTTGAAGTCGGTTAAAAATGAGCCTATTCTGTTGGTTTTTGTGGTATTTTCTTCCACATTGATGACCAAACCTTAACCAAATTTCTATGGGACCACATGGACACTCTACTCTTTTGAAGAATTTTTCAAATCGGTTTATAAATACCGTAGATATTTGGTAACATACATAAAAAAAATATGGTCGAATTGAGAACCTTCTCCTTTTTGAAGTCGGTTAAAAATGAGCCTATTTTGTAGGTTTTAGTGGTATTTTCTTCCACATTGATCACCAAACCTCAACCAAATTTCTATGGGATCACATGGACACTCTACTCTTTTAAAGAATTTTTCAAATCGGTTTATAAATACCGTAGATATTTGGTAACATACATAAAAAAAATATGGTCAAATTGAGAACCTTCTCCTTTTTGAAGTCGGTTAAAAATGAGCCTATTTTGTAGGTTTTAGTGGTATTTTCTTCCACATTGATCACCAAACCTCAACCAAATTTCTATGGGATCACATGGACACTCTACTCTTTTAAAGAATTTTTCAAATCGGTTTATAAATACCGTAGATATTTGGTAACATACATAAAAAAAATATGGTCGAATTGAGAACCTTCTCCTTTTTGAAGTCGGTTAAAAATGAGCCTATTTTGTAGGTTTTTGTGGTATTTTCTTCCACATTGATGACCAAACCTTAACCAAATTTCTATGGGACCACATGGACACTCTACTCTTTTGAAGAATTTTTCAAATCGGTTTATAAATACCGTAGATATTTGGTAACATACATAAAAAAAATATGGTCGAATTGAGAACCTTCTCCTTTTTGAAGTCGGTTAAAAATGAGCCCATTCTGTTGGTTTTTGTGGTATTTTCTTCCACATTGATGACCAAACCTTAACCAAATTTCTATGGGACCACATGGACACTCTACTCTTTTGAAGAATTTTTCAAATCGGTTTATAAATACCGTAGATATTTGGTAACATACATAAAAAAATATGGTCGAATTGAGAACCTTCTCCTTTTTGAAGTCGGTTAAAAATGAGCCTATTTTGTAGGTTTTAGTGGTATTTTCTTCCACATTGATCACCAAACCTTAACCAAATTTCTATGGGACCACATGGACACTTTACTCTTTTGAAGAATTTTTCAAATCGGTTTATAAATACCGTAGATATTTGGTAACATACATAAAAAAAATATGGTCGAATTGAGAACCTTCTCCTTTTTGAAGTCGGTTAAAAATGAGCCTATTCTGTTGGTTTTTGTGGTATTTTCTTCCACATTGATGACCAAACCTTAACCAAATTTCTATGGGACCACATGGACACTCTACTCTTTTGAAGAATTTTTCAAATCGGTTTATAAATACCGTAGATATTTGGTAACATACATAAAAAAATATGGTCGAATTGAGAACCTTCTCCTTTTTGAAGTCGGTTAAAAATGAGCCTATTTTGTAGGTTTTAGTGGTATTTTCTTCCACATTGATCACCAAACCTTAACCAAATTTCTATGGGATCACATGGACACTCTACTCTTTTGAAGAATTTTTCAAATCGGTTTATAAATACCGTAGATATTTGGTAACATACATAAAAAAAATATGGTCGAATTGAGAACCTTCTCCTTTTTGAAGTCGGTTAAAAATGAGCCTATTTTGTAGGTTTTAGTGGTATTTTCTTCCACATTGATCACCAAACCTTAACCAAATTTCTATGGGATCACATGGACACTCTACTCTTTTGAAGAATTTTTCAAATCGGTTTATAAATACCGTAGATATTTGGTAACATACATAAAAAAAATATGGTCGAATTGAGAACCTTCTCCTTTTTGAAGTCGGTTAAAAATGAGCCTATTTTGTAGGTTTTAGTGGTATTTTCTTCCACATTGATCACCAAACCTTAACCAAATTTCTATGGGATCACATGGACACTCTACTCTTTTGAAGAATTTTTCAAATCGGTTTATAAATACCGTAGATATTTGGTAACATACATAAAAAAAATATGGTCGAATTAAGAACCTTCTCCTTTTTGAAGTCGGTTAAAAATGAGCCTATTTTGTAGGTTTTTGTGGTATTTTCTTCCACATTGATGACCAAACCTTAACCAAATTTCTATGGGATCACATGGACACTCTACTCTTTTGAAGAATTTTTCAAATCGGTTTATAAATACCGTAGATATTTGGTAACATACATAAAAAAAATATGGTCGAATTAAGAACCTTCTCCTTTTTGAAGTCGGTTAAAAATGAGCCTATTCTGTTGGTTTTTGTGGTATTTTCTTCCACATTGATCACCAAACCTTAACCAAATTTCTATGGGATCACATGGACACTCTACTCTTTTGAAGAATTTTTCAAATCGGTTTATAAATACCGTAGATATTTGGTAACATACATAAAAAAATATGGTCGAATTGAGAACCTTCTCCTTTTTGAAGTCGGATAAATTTGTGTAAAAAATCACTTTGCTTAATGCATACTAGACTTTTGAGCCCGAAGAGCTCAAAAATGTAAAAATACGCCACATTACTATAGCTTTGTGGTTAAAATTAGCAGAAAGTTGTAAGGATGGCTTTTAAGGTCAACCTCTTTTCGATTTTTTTACTGGTTTTACGTCATAGCTAAAACTCAAAAACTAGAGATGAGAAAAAAAATTATTTTGGCAACAGATATACTGTAAACTAGTGTAATCAAACAGGTATAAAAAACATGTTGAAATTATCAAATTTGAACGTTTTTTATTTTGGTTCTAAAACGTTACTAAATGATAGTTGGTAGTACCTGCAAATTGACAATTAAGATAAGATAACGAACGTACATTTATTAATAAATGTCATAGATAATCTAATCAATTCCTAATCTAGAAATGTGTCTGATAAACAAAATATTTATTATTAACTATTTATTTTCTTCATAGAATATGGTATATATCCCATAAAATATTTATAATAAATTTTATTGATAGTAGATATGTATATTAATTAGAAAATAGGTCATTTATACAGTTCGGTTGGAATATAATTTATTTTTCATGTGAATCATGTATACATTCTTATCGATTTACTATAGTCTGATTTCCTTTTTTATAATATAGAATTAAAACAAAATACTCAGGAATATTTTATACAATTTATAATATAAACTATTCATTACTTATTGTTAATTTATAACCTCACCATTTTATCATTATTCCTATTTTTTAAAAACAATCACTTAAACTCACAAAGTAGATAATTTAGGAATGATTTATCTAAAAGAAAAATTCAATTCTGTCTACAATCACACAATAAAACCCTACCAATTCAAAATCGCTCATAATGAAGCACGTTTCTAACTAAAAGTCACCATCAGGCACTTCACATAACTACAAGTCGGAACGATATACAATCTTTAATAAATAAAACTAGTGCTTTCGATTTGGGGTGAGTTTATAAATTTTTCTGTTATGATTTGAGTGGTGACACGAACCGTCCGCAACATTCTGAAAATGAATTCAAACTGCCTCTAATTTAGATCCGAGAGTGCTCTGGACCTGAGGCTTTGTGCTGAGGGATGAAATAGAATGTGAATCGCGCATTCCCATTGGATTATTACGGGGGTTGTAGGAATAGGAACTTTTTGAGTTTAGATTTAGAACTATACCGGATACTGTTTTTTAGTTTGTTTGTTTTGTTGATTCTTTTGTGAATTTCCACACAATAGGTTTTAAATGTTGTATGTGTTTCAAATAATCATTGACGTAAAATATTTGTTTTGAGAAACCTTTTATAGAATACAAAACAAGAAAATGACGTTAAAGTTAAAATGGGAGTAAGGATGAAGTGAATGAGGGTCTCATGTGACATAAGTTGAATTAAGACAACCAAAAAGCTGGTTCTGCTGGATGTGACATTTTTTCGTTTAAAAACTGGAGCAACAGATAGAGAGTAGCCCTCAACCTCAACAAAACCCAAACCATCATCTTCAGACATTCAAATCTCAGCCGACGTAGAAAATTTCAATTTCGACCATATTAATCTCCCACTATGACCTACCTGGGATTCACTCGAACGCTCAGTTGGGAGGCCGATTTGGAACTTACCATCAAGAAAATGAGAAGACAGGCGTGCCTCCTAGGTGCCCTGGGTGGCAGACTCGGAAGATGTCACGCCAAAACCCTACTCCACACTTATAAAACTTTTATCCGACCTCTGATCGATTTATAAGGCTGTGCCATACCCACCTCTTCCTGAGGGACTTCTTCATTCTATTCTTGCCACAGAGAGAGCAATAATACGCAAAGCCAAAAACCTACACCACCTATCCCCAAGCCACCTTATTAAAGTAAAAATGGGCGTAAGGATGAAGTGAATGAGTGTCTCATGTGCCATGAGTTAAATCAAGACAATCAAAAAGCTGATTAATTACTAGTGATTAGTGGTTAGAAGGTTTAAGTTCTGCTGGATGCGCCTTTTGTTTTCATTTGAGTACTGGAGTAGATCTCCAACTGGTGCAGCAGATGAAGAGTAGCTCTCAACCCAAACAAAAATCAAACTCAAACATCCAAACATCAGTCGACCAGAAAATCTCACTTTCGACCATATCAACCTGTCACTATAGGGGGAACAACTCGTTCCTCAAGATCAAGTGACCTACTTGGGCGTGCGATTTACTCGAACGCTCAGGTAGAACGCTGATATTGAACTTACAATCAACAGTCTACCACCCAGGGTACCTTTTAGGTGCCCTGGGTGGTAGACTCGGATGGTGTCACACCAAAACCCTACTCCACACTTATAAAACTTTTATCCGACCTCTGGACGATTATAAGGCGGTGTAATACTCTGCCCTTCTTTAGAAACTTCTCCATGCCCTTCATACCACAGAGAGAGCAATCATACGTAAAGCCAAAAACCTACTCCACCTTTACCCAAACCGCCTTGTCTACCAGATCACAAATATACTGCCTCTCGCCTCTTATCGATTTTAGCTACAACAACGCTACGTCGCTCGGACTCTACAGGGAACGAATATCGCATCCCAGCTGACCCTCCATACTCACTGTAACGGAAAACTTCAAAGAAGTTCCGAAAATCAAGATCCTCCTTCCCACCCTAAGACACCATCAAACAGTTAGTAGACAGGGACCTTCTTGCAGACCTAAAAGCCCTCCTTCTTCTTCTTCTTCATCATCTTCAATGTACTTTGTCAGTTGTGGACGTTGGCTATCATCATAGTAACTTTAATTTTATTTGCGGCGTTCCTGAACAGTTGGATCGACGTAAGTCCTAACTATTGGCGTAAGTTTTGAAGCCATGAATGTCTTCTTCTTCCGGGTACGCGTTTATTCTCTATTTTACCCTGTATTCTTAGTTGCAGGATACGGTATTTGTCGTGTCTCATAATATGGCTGATGTATTCAGTTTCCGCTTCTTAATTGTGAAAGAGATTTCTTTTTGTTTACCCATTCTGCGCAATACCTCTTCGTTGGTGGTGTGGGTCGTCTAGGATATTTTCAGGATACGTCGATACACCCACATTTTGAATGCCTCCAGCTTTTTTATTTGTCTTTACGTGATTGTCTAAGCCTCTGCGCCAAACAATAAAACACATAGCATTTTACCAGACGTATTTTTAGTGGGAGAGATATGTCGCAACGGGTGAATATATTTCTCATGTTGTTAAATGTTGCTCGGGCTTTTTCCACTCTGGATCGAATTTCGGTTGTTTGATCTCAACACCACTACACTGAATACAAAAAAATGAGCCCTTGACGAAGGTTTCTGTAGTTTTCTTCGTCTTTGTCAAATGGGAGGCCTCACGAGGGAGGAGACCTTACATCACGTGGATTACACCCCTCACACACTAACACTGGCACCTAAAAAAGAATGACGATTTAGGAGCTTTGGAACCAGAAGACACAGGAGCAAAAGAGGAAGGCAGACCAACCTGCTACAAATGGAGAAGTTTGTGAGAGCGGGGCAGACGACCGATGCTAACACCATTCAAACCTTCCTATCCACTCCCTGAAAAGGAAATAAGTCCTATAGAAGGGTCCTTTAACCCAACACTCCCCCCACCAACACCACATTGCTAAACCAACTGATCCTTGATCGACTTGATCGGTGTATTATTATTGGAACGAAGTTCCCTTTCGCGCGTTACGAACAGTTACGACTGACGCTAGGAGCTAGCCCAAAAAAATTCATACCAAAAGTTGTCACGACACTATGCACCGACACAATGCACCGACACACGCATGTTTCTCTCTCTCACAGACCAAAAAATAAATAACTCTCTCTCCCTCTCTCTCATAGATAGATATATTACAATTAAAAAGACACTATTTTAAATTAAAAGAAAATGTACATTAAAAAGAAAATACTGTAGAAAAAAACATAATTACCTATAATAGTATTATATTTTATTTCATCCTGTTTTTATAAATTAATAAATTCATAAACATTTTAAAAATAGTTCGTAACTTGACTACGTCAAATTACCTTAACTGTCAGTCACTGTCAAATATTTTAATTTTAAATTTTTTGTATTGAATTGTTAATTCCTGTTTAAAATTATAAAAAGTAATTTTAAAAAGATGTGTTATTTAAAGCTCTGGTATTGTATAAATGGACACTTTTGTTAAAAGAAACGAACTGTTAGGTAAGTAGAGATTTTATACAGACAATAATAAATGCTTATGTATGTATAAACACTCTGTTATGTTTACAAATTACTAATTCCTTCACTAATTAATCGAAAGGAACTTCGTTCCATCCGGGTGTCCCTTGACACCTCACACTTTTTTTTTTAAATTAACTGTATTCAATTAAATAAATACTTAGAAAAATAAGACCAGTTGATGTGTGTCCTTACTTCAAACACGAAAACAAACAGTAAAACGATCAATGTACAAAAAAAGTGTTTTTGGTCCTCCGTCCAGAAACAATACTATTAATTACTTCAAAATCGTCCGGAAAATGGCATTTTCCGGCCTAGGTCGGCAAAGTAGCTTTTAGATTATCTAAAGAGATGGCGCTATGAGTTTAAATTTTAAGTCATCAAAAATACATAATGAATAATACAAATTTTAATTAAATTTATTTAAAAACTGCGTATAATATACTAAACTTACCTATAACTTTTTCTAAAGATAAGCAGGATTCTAATTTACATTTAATTTCTCTCACAACTTGCATTTTAAAATTTGACATTTATGTCAATTTATGAAAATAGTTCATTCTCTCATCTTTATATAAACATCTAATCTTGTATGTCACAAAGTAAAAAGTTTTTGAACTTGTTGTGTTTGCAACATATGTTAATTAAAACACTAATAACTGCTGAAGCTAAACACGTATATTAAGTATTAAACAAGTTATTACACAATACACAACAACACAACTATAATATTTAACATCCAATGTGGCGCTTATATCTGTCGGCTGTCTTCTAGTCAGTGGTCTTAGTTCAGGTAGCACAATCAGTCAAGTCTTGAACATAACAAAACTTTTGAAAATATTAAAAATTAGTCGGACCAAAAAATAGTGTGTGTTACACGTCCGAAAAATATTTTGCAAGTGCTCGTATTGTTTCGCCTCGGTGCTACGCACCTCGGCTACACAACTTTACTCGCTCTTGCAAAATGTCATTTTCCGTCCTTGTGTCACAAATAACTATTACAAAACCCGATTTGCTTACCGTGGGCTATTACAGATTTTAAAACACTAGAAAACAATGCAAAACATTTTCTAACAACATACAGGTACACACTTTTACAAAATTTTAACGCACTTTGAACTGCACTTTTCAGAACTTTGCAGGAACAGGTTTTAACTCACACGCATGTCTTTGACTCAAAATACAATACTCATTACTGAATATTATTATTAATATAAAATACTAAACTTAATATGTATACTTACTGGACAGAATTATAAAATAATATGTCAAACATAATGCGATACGTCAATGTAATACAATAACAATAGCTCAGACTGTTTGTTGTATATCTATTTCTTTTCAATGAATGAATGTTTAAACGGTATTCAAAGGACTTATAGTGATGACTAATAACATGTAGTAAATATTTCATATGTAATGATTTTTCCCATTTAGCTACACACTAATTCATTCTACAGAGTGTCCGAATAGAAGTATAACTTCAAAAATAAATAAAATTTCAACAAACACATTTTTTACCATCCAGAAACACAAAAGGTTTGTTTACAATGCAAAAATAAAGTTTAGTAGGGTTTAGTATTTGTTCAATATATAATGACTTTCAGAAATGTTTAATTATTAAAAAAAAATGTCTGCTTTTCGATAGACTTAAGTAAACAGGTAAAAATATTTTTTTTATTTTTTATATTTTCACCGTGTTCTTTGTCTCTCTGTGGAATTTTGTAATCGAATTTAAACCTATTTCCCGACTACCTAGAGCTCTGAAATTTTCAGGATAGCTAAGATCTGGATGACAATGCATGTTTCAAGTGTGTTTAGGCATATACATTAATTTCGAAATTTATACTGAATTGATATGAAATATGATATAAATTGTGTATACATGTTATCATTTTGAAAGTTTTTAAATATGTCGTTCGTAGCCTAGTTGATTAAGCGTCGGATATGAATCAAGGTGACAGTTCTATTATGTTATCATAATGGGATCGACTACGCGAGAGAGAATTTTTTTTTTGTTTTACATGTGACAACAGTAATTATTATTTTAACTGTTAATAAAATAACTAATTTAGAAAAATTTTAAAAATTTTAGACTATACTGTGGACTATGCCGTAATCTATCTTGTAAAGCGCTATTTGCCAAGGGAGTAATAATTTAATAATAGTAATATGACTTATAAATCACCAAAAAAAACTTTCTACTATAAAAAGTTCTTTAATAATTTGTGATTATTTCATTATGAATCCAATCCTTGGTTTTGTTGCAATTGACCAATGTTTACAAATTTAAATAATTTGTAATAAATAATGTGTTCAAATTAAAAACTCCTGAAGACAGCAATCAAAGATTTGATAATTTATTTGTTTATTAATACAGTTCGTGAATACTGATGTAGTTTTATATTGAATAGGTCTTAGAATTTTTCCTTTAGTATTTTGGAATAAATAAATCCTTTGTTCTGGTTTTAATTGGTATGACTCATTAATTTTGTACAAAATTTCTATACACATAGGAATAAATAAGCTTCAATTTTTACCACTAAGTAAAAGGCTGGAAGGATCGGGATGAAATTTGGTACAGGGGACAGGGGTAGATTATGGTCTGGAACTAGATAAACGGGATATATCTATATTTATCCTAGTTTTATTATAAGCAAATCATTACAGTTGTTATTGAATCTTGATCTTGAATCGCGCCAAAACGGCTGAACGGTGTAGGATGAAAATTGAAATAAGGATAGATGGTAGTTGGGAATAGCACATAAACTACTTTTCATCCCACGGGAACAGAAAAAAGGAATATAATTATATAGTTTTATGTTATCATTTTTTAGGAATCTCAAATTGTATTAATTTTTTTATATCTTTTATAGTTTTTAATATACGAGGGAATTATAAAATCTTTTTTGAAGTTGTAATTTACTCTAATGACTGGGCAACAAGTTTTTGGAGCGATTTACGTATAAATATAAAAATTATAAAATTGAGATAATTGTGGATTATCTAAATTATCAATATTAAAGAGTGTTTCAAGTCACCGTCCAGCGGGCGGTCAATAAAAGAGATCCTTTTCTCGACCCTAACAGACTCTCGCAGCAAGTGCTTTAATGCACTCACGATTTTACATTGTTTAAATTTAAAAAATTTATGTTCGGGCGTTACGAACAGTTACGAGTTACGACTGACGCTAGGAGCTAGCCAAAAAAATTCATACCAAAATTTGTCACGACACGACTCTCTCTCTCTCTCTCTCTTAGATGACTCATAGATGACTCATAGATGACTCATAGATGACTCACAGATGACTTACAGATGACTCATAGGTGACTCATAGGTGACTCATAGGTGACTCATAGATGACTCATAGATGACTCATAGATGACTCATAGATGACTCATAGATGACTCATAGATGACTCACAGATGACTCATAGATGACTCATAGATGACTCATGGATGACTCATAGATGACTCATAGATGACTCATAGATGACTCATAGATGACTCATAGATGACTCATAGATGACTCATAGATGACTCATAGATGACTCATAGATGACTCATAGATGACTCATAGATGACTCATAGATGACTCATAGATGACTCATAGATGACTCATAGATGACTCATAGATGACTCATAGATGACTCATAGATGACTCATAGATGACTCATAGATGACTCATAGATGACTCATAGATGACTCATAGATGACTCATAGATGACTCATAGATGACTCATAGATGACTCATAGATGACTCATAGATGACTCATAGATGACTCATAGATGACTCATAGATGACTCATAGATGACTCATAGATGACTCATAGATGACTCATAGATGACTCATAGATGACTCAGAGATGACTCAGAGATGACTCAGAGATGACTCAGAGATGACTGTCAAATATTTTAATTTTAAAATTTTGTATTAAATTGTTAATTCCTGTTTTAAATTAAATTGAAATAAAAAGTAATTCTAGGTAGAATATACAATACCTCTGGTATTGTATAAATGGACACTTTTGTTAAAAGAAACGAACTGTTGAAAATAATGGATTTACTTTTTTTTTCTATTTTGCTTTGAACAGTGTAGTAGTGTCGCGACTTTGTTAAGTTTATACAGGTTTTTTGTAGATAATAAATATTAAAATAATA
Organism: Altica lythri; assembly: GCA_964028335.1. Taxonomy (NCBI): domain Eukaryota; kingdom Metazoa; phylum Arthropoda; class Insecta; order Coleoptera; family Chrysomelidae; genus Altica; species Altica lythri. The sequence continues at coordinate 8,758,181 of OZ034809.1, forward strand.
GAAAATAAAAACAATAATGTATCCTGACAGTGTTTCTGCACAAGTTCCGGATATTGCTGATAGAGTTAGGTAAGTAGAGATTTTATACAGACGATGATAAATGCTTATTGTACAAACTCTCTGTTGTGTTTACAAATTACAATTCCTTCACTAATTAATCGAAAGGAACTTCGTTCCATCCGGGTGTCCCTTGACACATCTCACTTTTTTTGCTGTTTTGGGAGGACCTAGCATGGATTCGTCGCTAAGACTAGAGAGATCACGTTGAAATTGGCAATACCAGCGGGAAATTGTTAACTGGTGTGGTGCTTTATTCCCAAAACACAGAAACCATTTCAGCGAGACATTGCTGTTGGGATAACCCTCTCCGAAAAATGTAAATAATGTTTACTTGAAAATGATCCAATTTCGACCAACTTGCTAATTTGAAAAATTCACTGTACCTACAAGACTAGTTGTAGCGCAATGAAACTTTGGATTTATGTCAACAACAGATTGATGTTAGATTTGTGTATTGGTGGCGCCTTCTAAGCGGCTTTATGCAAAACTAAAAAGACAACCCTGGTGGTAACGTGCGTTAGTTTCTATAAGAAACTGTCACTTAACATTAATAGTGCATTGTGTGGCAAGGAGTGAAACAAGACGAATTCTGACTAGGGCGAGAGTTGGCTGCCAGAGCGAAGCGAGGGCTGTCTTCGCCCGGTCAGAAATCGTCTTTGTTTCATCCCGTGCCACACACTATATTTTTCATATCACATGCATTGGAACAGCGAGTTTTGATCTCCGTAGCCAGTTGAAGTAAGACTTTTTCAGACAAATAGCGTAGTAATATCTTGACAACGATTTGACGACAGCTGTCAGACGATTATGATTTTATTCGCTTTTGTTTGTTACAAATGCGATTCTGATAGACTTGAAATAAAAATAAAGACATAAATAATAAATAAATGAATGTGCCGGGCAGGAATAACGTTTTTCTCCCTAGGGCAGAAAAAACTGTCAGTTTCTGACTAACCGTTGCATTGGTCTGAAATTGTCTTGTTTCGACCGACAAGTGATCAAAACAAGCTGTTTCAATGCATGTGTTATGAAAAATATTTTTTTTTTTTAATTTACTGCTATTAAAACATTTCTCAGATTAATTTGTAATGGAACGCAGTTTGAAGTTTAAGTCAAGGTCAGGATAACAGATTTATTTTGAAACAAAAAGAAAAGCAATTTATATTTTCCAATCGCGATTTTTATTTCTTTTTTTCTGTGTCGCAACAAAAGGAATGCTTAATATTTCTCAATTTAATAAAAAAGGTATTATAATTTCATGCTAGAAAAGTAGACGGTTTTAATTTTTCTTTCGGACAAAGTATATTTCTGAGAAATTGTGTCATTAAAAATTTTCCAAAGAAAAATAGTAATTTTAGGCCAGTATAACGATTATTATAAAATTAATTTTTATAGGGAAATTATATAAATATGTAAACAATTTAAAAATGAATAATAAGATAAGATCGAGGTTCTTAATCCAGTTTTTTTTTTAATTTTTTTATTTTGAGCATATTTTATCTTAAAAACTGGACTATTTTAGATGTATATGTATAGATCATAACAGTTTGCTAAATTACATCCTTAAATTATTCTTTCATATTTTCTATTCTAAGAATAAACCATAAGTAGAGAGGATTTTAGATTGGTAATTTTCAAAAGATGAGAAAAGTATATACCTACTATCGATTAGTTTTTATGTTTACGTAGTTCTATTATACTTGTTGGTCCGTGAAATTAGTTGTATGTCTTTATTAGTTTGTGTTTTTATGTAGTTCTATTTTTTGGTCCATGAAATTTGTTATATGTCAATAATTAGTAAGTTGATGTTATATGTCAAATTTCTTTCTACTTGCGATATTTTCGTTAGAAAGTATTGATTTCCCTTTTATTGTCACATCCCATTCTTATTTAGAGGCAAATGGCCAAATCATCGAAACCCCTGAAGAGAAAGCCTCAATCTTCAAAAACCATCTTCAACAAGTCTACTCTCCTCCAAAACCCAAATTTTGATCACCAATTCTATCTGAAAACAGAACATATTACCCGATGCCTTTTACAACGACAAACCACCTCATGCGAAAAATATCCCTTCTCTAACCCTGTTTACTGAAAAAGACGTCTTCATAGCATCTCAAAAAGCAAAAATTTAGCCTCTGGCTCCGATTCTCTGTCCAGAAGAACCATTCTTATTTAGAGGCAAATGGCTAAATCATTGAAGCTTCTAAAGAGAAAGCCTCAATCTTCAAACACCATCTTCAACAAGTCTACTCCCCCCCAAAACCCAAATTTTGATCACCAATTCTATCTGAAAACAGAACATATCACCTGATGCCTTTTACAACGAAAACCCCATTCCCACGGAAAATATCCCTTTTCTAACCTCGTTTACTTAAGAAAACGTCTTCATAACATCTCAAAAAGCCAAAATTTAGCCTCTGGCTCCGATTCTCTCTCCAGAAGAACCAATCTTATTTAGAGGCAAATGGCTAAATCATTGAAGCTTCTAAAGAGAAAGCCTCAATCTTCAAAAACCATCTTCAACAAGTCTACTCCCCCCCAAAACCCAAATTTTGATCACCAATTCTATCTGGAAACAGAACATATCACCCGATGCCTTTTACAACGACAAATCCCCTCATGCGGAAAATATCCCTTCTCTAACCCTGTTTACTGAAAAAGACGTCTTCATAGCATCTCAAAAAGCAAAAATTTAGCCTCTGGCTCCGATTCTCTGTCCAGAAGAACCATTCTTATTTAGAGGCAAATGGCCAAATCATTGAAACTCCTGAAGATAAAGCCTTAATCTCCAAAAACCATCTTCAACAAGTCTACCCTCCCCCAAAACCCAAATTTTGATCACCAATCCTATTTGGAAACAGAACATATCACCTGATGCCTTTTACAACGAAACCTCCACTTCCACGGAAAATATCCCTTTTCTAACCGCGTTTACTGAAGAAAACGTCTTCATAACATCTCAAAAAGCCAAAATTTAGCCTCTGGCTCCGATTCTCTCTCCAGAAGAACCATTCTTATTTAGAAGCAAATGGCCAAATCATTGAAGCTTCTAAAGAGAAAGCCTCAATCTTCAAAAAAACCATCTTCAACAAGTCTACTCTCCCCCAAAACCCAAATTTTGATTACCAATTCTATCTGGAAACAGAACATATCACCTAATGTCTTTTACAACGAGAACCCCACTCCCACGGAAAATATCCCTTTTCTAACCGCGTTTACTGAAGAAAACGTCTTCATAACATCTCAAAAAGCCAAAATTTAGCCTCTGGCACCGATTCTCTCTCCAGAAGAACCATTCTTGTTTAGAGGCAAATGGCCAAATCATTGAAGCTTCTAAAGAGAAAGCCTCAATCTTGAAAAACCATCTTTAACAAGTCTACTCCCTCCCAAAACCCAAATTTTGATTACCAATTCTATCTGAAAACAGAACATATCACCCGATGCCTTTTACAACGACAAATCCCCTCATGCGGAAAATATCCCTTCTCTAACCCTGTTTACTGAAAAAGACGTCTTCATAGCATCTCAAAAAGCAAAAATTTAGCCTCTGGCTCCGATTCTCTGTCCAGAAGAACCATTCTTATTTAGAGGCAAATGGCTAAATCATTGAAGCTTCTAAAGAGAAAGCCTCAATCTTCAAAAACCATCTTCAACAAGTCTACTCTCCCCCAAAACCCAAATTTTGATCACCAATCCTATTTGGAAACAGAACATATCACCTGATGCCTTTTACAACGAAACCTCCACTCCCACGGAAAATATCCCTTTTCTAACCGCGTTTACTGAAGAAAACGTCTTCATAACATCTCAAAAAGCCAAAATTTAGCCTCTGGCTCCGATTCTCTCTCCAGAAGAACCAATCTTATTTAGAGGCAAATGGCTAAATCATTGAAGCTTCTAAAGAGAAAGCCTCAATCTTCAAAAACCATCTTCAACAAGTCTACTCCCCCCCCAAAACCCAAATTTTGATCACCAATTCTATCTGGAAACAGAACATATCACCCGATGCCTTTTACAACGACAAATCCCCTCATGCGGAAAATATCCCTTCTCTAACCCTGTTTACTGAAAAAGACGTCTTCATAGCATCTCAAAAAGCAAAAATTTAGCCTCTGGCTCCGATTCTCTGTCCAGAAGAACCATTCTTATTTAGAGGCAAATGGCTAAATCATTGAAGCTTCTAAAGAGAAAGCCTCAATCTTCAAAAACCATCTTCAACAAGTCTACTCTCCCCCAAAACCCAAATTTTGATCACCAATCCTATTTGGAAACAGAACATATCACCTGATGCCTTTTACAACGAAACCTCCACTCCCACGGAAAATATCCCTTTTCTAACCGCGTTTACTGAAGAAAACGTCTTCATAACATCTCAAAAAGCCAAAATTTAGCCTCTGGCTCCGATTCTCTCTCCAGAAGAACCATTCTTATTTAGAGGCAAATGGCCAAATCATTGAAGCTTCTAAAGAGAAAGCCTCAATCTTGAAGAACCATCTTTAACAAGTCTACTCCCTCCCAAAACCCAAATTTTGATTACCAATTCTATCTGAAAACAGAACATACCACCTGATGCCTTTTACAACGAGAACCCCACTCCCACGGAAAATATCCCTTTTCTAACCGCGTTTACTGAAGAAAACATCTTCATAACATCTCAAAAAGCCAAAATTTAGCCTCTGGCTCCGATTCTCTCTCCAGAAGAACCATTCTTATTTAGAGGCAAATGGCCAAATCATTGAAGCTTCTAAAGAGAAAGCCTCAATCTTCAAAAACCATCTTTAACAAGTCTACTCCCCCCCAAAACCCAAATTTTGATCACCAATTCTATCTGGAAACAGAACATATCACCTGATGCCTTATACAACGAGAACCCCACTCCCACGGAAAATATCCCTTTACCGCGTTTACTGAAAAAAACGTCTTCATAACATCTCAAAAAGCCAAAATTTAGCCTCTGGCTCCGATTCTCTCTCCGGAAGAACCATTCTTATTTAGAGGCAAATGGTCAAATCATTGAAGCTTCTAAAGAGAAAGCCTCAATCTTCAAAAACCATCTTTAACAAGTCTACTCCCCCCCAAAACCCAAATTTTGATTACCAATTCTATCTGAAAACAGAACATACCACCTGATGCCTTTTACAACGAGAACCCCACTCCCACGGAAAATATCCCTTTTCTAACCGCGTTTACTGAAGAAAACATCTTCATAACATCTCAAAAAGCCAAAATTTAGCCTCTGGCTCCGATTCTCTCTCCAGAAGAACCATTCTTATTTAGAGGCAAATGGCCAAATCATTGAAGCTTCTAAAGAGAAAGCCTCAATCTTCAAAAACCATCTTTAACAAGTCTACTCCCCCCCAAAACCCAAATTTTGATCACCAATTCTATCTGGAAACAGAACATATCACCTGATGCCTTATACAACGAGAACCCCACTCCCACGGAAAATATCCCTTTACCGCGTTTACTGAAAAAAACGTCTTCATAACATCTCAAAAAGCCAAAATTTAGCCTCTGGCTCCGATTCTCTCTCCAGAAGAACCATTCTTATTTAGAGGCAAATGGCCAAATCATTGAAGCTTCTAAAGAGAAAGCCTCAATCTTCAAAAACCATCTTCAACAAGTCTACTCTAACCCAAAACCCAAATTTTGATCACCAATTCTATCTGGAAACAGAACATATCACCTGATGCCTTATACAACGAGAACCTCACTTCCACGGAAAATATCCCTTTTCTAACCGCGTTTACTGAAGAAAACGTCTTCATAACATGTCAAAAAGCCAATATTTAACCTCTAGCTCCGATTCTCTCTCCAGAAGAACCATTCTTATTTAGAGGCAAATGGCCAAATCATTGAAGCTTCTAAAGAGAAAGCCTCAATCTTCAAAAACCATCTTCAACAAGTCTACTCTAACCCAAAACCCAAATTTTGATCACCAATTCTATCTGGAAACAGAACATACCACACGATGCCTTTTACAACGACAAACCCCCCCATGCGAAAAATATCCCTTCTCTAACCCTGTTTACTGAAAAAGACGTCTTCATAGCATCTCAAAAAGCAAAAATTTAACCTCTGGCTCCGATTCTCTCTCTAGAAAAACCATCTTCAACAAGTCTACTCTCCCCCAAAACCCAAATTTTGATCACCAATTCTATCTGGAAACAGAACATATCACCTGATGCCTTTTACAACGACAAACCCCCTCATGCGGAAAATATCCCTTTTCTAACCTCGTTTACTGAAGAAAACGTCTTCATAACATCTCAAAAAGCCAAAATTTAGCCTCCGGCTCCGATTCTCTCTCCAGAAGAACCAATCTTATTTAGAGGCAAATGGCTAAATCATTGAAGCTTCTAAAGAGAAAACCTCAATCTTCAAAAACCATCTTCAACAAATCTACTCCCCCCCAAAACCCAAATTTTGATCACCAATTCTGTCTGGAAACAGAACATATCACCCGATGCCTTTTACAACGACAAACCCCCTCATGCGGAAAATATCCCTTCTCTAACCCTGTTTACTGAAAAAGACGTCTTCATAGCATCTCAAAAAGCCAAAATTTAACCTCTAGCTCCGATTCTCTCTCTAGAAGAACCATTCTTATTTAGAGGCAAATGGCCAAATCTTTGAAGCTTCTAAAGAGAAAGCCTCAATCTTCAAAAACCATCTTCAACAAGTCTACTCCCCCCAAAACCCAAATTTTGATCACCAATTCTATCTGGAAACAGAACATATCACCCGATGCCTTTTACAACGACAAACCCCCTCATGCGGAAAATATTCCTTCTCTAACCCTGTTTACTGAAAAAGACGTCTTTATAGCATCTCAAAAAGCAAAAATTTAGCCTCTGGCTCCGATTCTCTCTCCAGAAGAACCATTCTTATTTAGAGGCAAATGGCCAAATCATTGAAACTCCTGAAGATAAAGCCTTAATCTCCAAAAACCATCTTCAACAAGTCTACCCTCCCAAAACCCAAATTTTGATCACCAATTCTATCTGGAAACAGAGATATCACCCGATGCCCACCTATAAAACAAATTCACTCAGACCTTTCCAACAGAATAATCCGTATCAAAGTTGGAAATGCAATTCTCATCAAAATTTCAATATTTACTGTTAAAATGTATTTTTATTTCATTTTACTTGCTTTTATACTTCAGCGATATCATATGCCAAATTTCTTATTACTGAACAGAAAAATTGTGAGATGCGAAATGTCAATTTTTTTTCGATAAAAGAAATTGGTTGTCATTTGTCATATATCAGACATAAACTTTCTTACTGTTGGCGAAAGTTAGATGCCAGATGTCAACACCCTTCCTATTTTATCTAGTTTTATTTAAAATCAATTTTCAGTATAAAAACTCAACTGTGAATTCTTCGTTGGATTTAAAAATGATAAATTTCATCTACCAACTTACTATATTTCTTATTGAAATTTAAATTTTAACTATTAATTTGTATTTTGATTTCATTGCACTCGTTCGTTATTGACATTTGATATTGAAACACGTATGGGGGCTTTTTACACAATTTATTTACAAAATTGTTAAGATACACTGAACTCTGCTGGATAACGTCTAACTACTTGACAATACAATGAACTCTTCTGAACACTTGACTCGAACTGACGTTAACTGCCCATGCATCCCCTTATATACAACATTATTTAATCTAGTCAGTGTGTTTAGAAGCTTCTAGAATTTTCTAGAAACATTATTTAAAATGGTCAGTTGATTTTTTTACAAACTTCTAAAAATCAACTGTCAACAACAATCTTTCAAATTAAGGTCCCTTCCTTTACGGTTATCCCGTTACACTGCCCCCTCTTTAGATTCATTCCTCCTGGAATGTTATTTCCTACATCGGAATCTCGCACACTCCCTGAGCCAGCCAAATCCTCTTCTTGGAGTTGCTGCGCATCTCCACTGTGGTTTCCCTGGTAAGGCGCCAAACGATCATGATGGACCACGACGGGTTTCCCTCTGGGAATTTTCACGATCCGATAAATGACATCGTTAATCTTCTTCTTGATGGTGTAAGGACCTTCCCAGTTCTTTTGTAATTTGGGACAAATACCTCGACGCCGTCGGGGGTTATAGAGCCAGACTAAATCTCCAACTTGGTAACTCTTTTCCATTGTCCGTGTGTCATAGTACCTCTTCATCCGATCACTAGATAATTGTAGTTTTCCACGCACCAGGTTGTGGATATTCTCCATTCGATTCTGAAGGTCGGCGACATATTGTTCACGGGCCATTTCTTCACCAGGTTTACAACCAAACACCAAGTCACATGGTAGCCTCATTTCTCTACCGAACAGGACCTTCGCAGGCGTTTGGCCAGTTGATTCGTTGATGGCCGATCGAATTGCCATTAGAAATAGTGGAATATGTCGATCCCAATCCCTCTGACAATCTGACACCACTTTTGACAGATAGTTGGTTATAGTCCGGTTCATTCGTTCCACCATTCCATCAGACTGAGGGTGCATCGCTGTGGTTCTCGTTTTGTGGATGCCTAATATTTGGCAAACTTGTTGAAACAGCTTGCTCTCAAAATTTCTTCCATGGTCTGAATGTAATTCTAGTGGTACCCCAAATCGGCTTACGAATTCTTCAACCAATATATCTGCTAAAGTGGTGGCTTCCTGATTGGGAACTGCATATGCTTCAACCCATTTAGTGAAGTAGTCCATTACAACAAAGATGTACTTTTTTCCTACATCGGTCTGTGGAAGTGGCCCCAATACATCTACTGCAATTCTTTCAAAAGGACTTCCAACCAGGTATTGCTGCATTTCCGCCTTCGGTTTTCGGTGCGGACCGTTACTGGCAGCACAGGTAGTGCATTTACGACACCAATCTTTAACATCATTAGTGCAATTTACCCAGTAAAATCTATCTCGGATCTTTTGCAGCGTTTTCGTGATACCCAGATGTCCTCCAGAACTATCATTATGCATCTGTTTTAAAATTTCCGGTACAGCATTTCTTGGGACCACTATTTGTTTCCTTGTTTCTGTGCCCTCGGAATTTTCTACAAGTCTTTTAACGAGCCCACCGTCTACAACTAAAGAGTTCCATTGGGACCAGTATGCTTTTAAAGCAGGAGAGGATGAGGATATCTCTCTCCACAACGGACGACGGTCCATTCTCTTCCACTCCCGAATCTTTCTCAGAACGGGATCGTTTTCTTGTTGCTCCTCCAGCATAGAGCTCTCGTCTTCTGGCACAACCTTAACTAAGGCAAGTTTTTCCTCGTTCTGCTCCATACGGGTACAATGGGGGCAATCAGGTCGACATGGTCTTCTGGAAAGTGCATCAGCATTACGATGTCTGGTTCCAGGTCTGTGCTCGATTTCAACATCATATTCCTGCAGTTTTTCGAGCCATCTTGCTATCTGTCCTTCTGGGTTCCTAAAGCTAAGTAGCCACTTTAAACTAGCATGGTCTGTTCTGATCAGGAATTTTCTGCCATACAGATATTTATAAAAGTGTTCGACGGATTTTACAACTGCTAACAGTTCCCTCCGAGTTACACAGTAGTTCGTTTCAGCTTTCGATAAAGTTTTGCTGAAGTAACCTACCACTCTTTCCTTACCGTCTTGTAGCTGTGACAAGACGGCTCCAATTCCCACATTGCTGGCGTCGGTGTCCAGAATAAGCTTACCATCAGGAAGTGGATAAGCAAGAACAGGTGCTGACGTAAGCTGTTTCTTTAATATTTCAAACGCCTTTTGACATTCCTGATCCCAACAGAAGGACTTATCTTGTTCTGTCAAACGGGTCAAGGGTTTGGCGATGTCTCCAAAATTCTTGACATATCGTCGGTAATAGGAACAAAGACCCAAGAAACTCCGGAGCTGATGTTTGTCGATAGGGATTGGCCATTCCTGAACGGCTTGTATCTTAGCGGGGTCAACAGCAACGCCATCCTTGCTTACGTTATGTCCTAAATAGTTGACCTGTCTCTGGAACAAGTGGCATTTCTTAACATTCAATGTTAGATTAGCGTTCTGTAATCTTTTAAAAACTTCCTCCAGGTTAGATAAATGTTCCTTAAAGGTCTTACCCATTATGATGATGTCGTCTAGATAAACTAGACAAGTTTCCCATGACAAACCCCGCAAGATGTTCTCCATTAGTCGTTGAAACGTCGCAGGAGCATTACAGAGGCCAAATGGAAGGACCGTGAATTGCCATAACCCTGATCCACTGGTAAAGGCAGTCTTTTCTTTGTCTGCAGGATTCATTTTAACTTGCCAGTATCCGCTTTTAAGGTCTAAGGTAGAAAACAAAGTAGAACCCGCCAAAGCGTCGAGGGCATCATCAATCCTTGGTAGAGGATAACTGTCCTTCTTAGTGACATCATTTAGCTTTCGATAGTCGACACAAAACCGCATTGATCCGTCTTTCTTTCTCACTAATACCACAGGAGAAGCCCACGGACTACTGGATGGTTCGACTATGCCATTTTGGATCATTTCTTTAAGGGCTCTGTCTGCTTCTTCCTTCTTAACTTGAGGCATCCTTCGGGGTACCTGTCGAATCGGACGTGCATCTCCAGTGTCAATTCTATGTTGTACAACATCAGTTCTTCCCAGTTTACTTTTAGAACCAAATACAGGTTTATAACGATAAAGTAGATCTCTTACCTGTTTCTTTTCTAATTTTGACAAAGAGGGATCTAATTTTGTCATTAATTGTTCAATTTCGTTGGTCTCATCTGTTTCCGTAACGTTTACCTTGTGAATTATGGCCGTTACTGGTTCTAAACTTCCCATTTCCGTGTCCTTTCGGAGAAAAACTGGATGATCGTTCAAGTTGATAACTCGGATGGGTACCTCTTTGGCGGATCTAACAAGAGTCTTACCCACAAGGAGTCCTTTTCCCAATTCATGGTCATGGTTCTTCGGCTCTATCATGGCTCCGGTCCATCCAACCGCGCTGTGACGACACATTCGCAGCTCGCCGGAAGTTCGATATCATCGATTAGCTTGATCGAGGCATTGTCAACTTGTTTTCGGTGCAGGAATATTTCTTCATTTTTCTGTTTTCGGCTCTTTAACTGCATTCGGTACACCGGTTGTAGATGAGTTTGACCATAACGCATCTCTAGACGATTCACCAATAACTCGAAGTTGTCAGCTTCATCCGGTGTCAATGATTGCAAGACGTCTAAAGCTTCGCCTCGCAGAGCTACGGTTAGGGACAATGCCTTCTCCTGGGATGACCATCTATTAGCTCTGGCCGCTGCGTCGAATTGTTTCAGGTAATTTGGCCAGGAAGTCTTCCCGTCGAAGGTCGGGGGTTTCATCGTCGTTCGTACATGGGTCGTCTCCTCGCTTCTTTGTCGTTCGACGTCTGCTTGGCAGTTTTCCATCCTTCTTGCATCTCCGTCGCCGTTGTGGATGGTTTGGTTTCGGCGGCTAGCTTCCTGTTCTCGTTGAAGCTTTCTTATTTCGGACTGCACTTGCTGGTTGATCTGGTTTTGCTCGTCTCGCAAGTTGGCGACTTGTTGATTTTGTTCGTCTCGCAAGCTGGACACTTGCTGATTTTGTTCGTCTCGCAAGCTGGACACTTGCTGATTTTGTTCTTCACGAAGATGTGATATTTGCTGGGAGAACGAACTGGATAACTCATCTGATATGGTAGACATCCGTTGTGATAGCTCTTCTTGCTGGCTCTTTATCTGACTGGATAGCTCCTCTTGCTGCCGGGAAAGTTGTTGAGTTTGCTCTTCTTGTTGGCTCGTCATTCGTTGCGCCAGCTGGGACATATCTTCGCGCTGGCTTCTCATCTGACTGGATAGCTCCTCTTGTTGGCTCTTCATCTGACTAGATAGCTCCTCTTGCTGGCTCGTCATAGTCGTCATTCGTCCTGATAGCTCCTCTTGCAGCCGGGAAATTGCTTTTTGAACTGGGTCATCAAACTCCACAGCGTCAGGGTCCAAATTATTATTTACGTAGTACTCACGGAGCCTTCTCAACAATACGGATTTGCTTCCAGTAGTTTCCAATTCTAATTCCTCGAGCTCTCTTCTGAGCTCAGCCACCAATAAATCAGTTATCTTTTTTCTAGGCATTCTTGTATCTTCACCCCACACCTGACACCAATTTGAAACACGTATGGGGGCTTTTTACACAATTTATTTACAAAATTGTTAAGATACACTGAACTCTGCTGGATAACGTCTAACTACTTGACAATACAATGAACTCTTCTGAACACTTGACTCGAACTGACGTTAACTGCCCATGCATCCCCTTATATACAACATTATTTAATCTAGTCAGTGTGTTTAGAAGTTTCTAGAATTTTCTAGAAACATTATTTAAAATGGTCAGTTGATTTTTTTACAAACTTCTAAAAATCAACTGTCAACAACAATCTTTCAAATTAAGGTCCCTTCCTTTACGGTTATCCCGTTACAATATCATATGTCATATGTCAACAATTGGTCAGTAAAAGATGTCTTATGTCGAATTTCCTGCTGTTGGTTAAAGAAATTTGATGTGATATGACAGATTTCAATTTTTTTACTATTGGATAAAACAATTTGATGTCAGATGTCGGCATTTATTCAATTTTCAATATGAAATGTAAGCTCTTGTTTTATTTTGATTTTATTACTTTTATTGGTCAGTGAAATTTGATATCATATGTTATATGTTAACGATTAGTCACAGAGAATTGATGTCAATTGTCAAATTTCTTGCTATCGCTCAAAGATGTCATACGTCAGATACCAATCTTCTTCCAATTGGACATTAAGCATTATGACTTCACCGTAAGGTGGCGCAGTTGATATCTCATGTATTTAAAGAAGCAATTCTTACTAAAATAAGTACAATGACGCAACCGCAAGGTGGCGCAGTTGATATCTTATATATTTAAACGAGAAATTCTTACTAAATTAAGTACTATGATGCCACCGTAAGGTGCTGCAGTTAATGTATATTTAACCCAGCAATTCGTACTAAATTATTGCTCTGACGCCACCGTAAGTTTGCGCAGTTTATTTTTTACAAAGTTAAACGAGTAAATCTAACTTAATCAATTAATTTGACGTTTGTTGTTGCTATCAGTATATTATGAAGTTTTTGAAATATAATATTCGGAGATGTAAGTTAATCGATATAACTCTCCATCAACGTTTTGATATCTAGGTTAGGCAGACAAAGGATAGATATTGCTTTGTTTTGATTTATAGATTATGCATCGCTAAAATTCGAGAAGGGTTGGACCGATTTGGTTAATTTTAATTTTGAAATGTTTATGAAAGTTTAGGGATGGTTTAAGTAAATGGTAAGAAACATAAATAATAATAAGTAACTGGAAATAGAAAAAACATTAATTTATTTTTCCAGTACAAAGTATTTCCTATAAGTTCTATGAATTTCAAGTAGATGGTGGTGTAAGTTAATTTGTTTGATATCTGAGTTACAGATACCAAGTAGATGGCGTTGTATTTGTACTTGTAAATAAATAGAAAAACCAGGAAAATACTTACCAATTTAAGTACCATGACGCCAACGTAAGGTGGCGCAGTTAATATCGCATTTATTTAAACACTAATTCTTATTTGATTAAGTACTATAACGACACTGTAAGGTAGCGCAGTTGTTATTTCATATATTTAAACTAGCTTAATCACAAAGAGCAATTCTTACTTAATTAAGTACTATGACGCCACCGTTAGGTAGCGCAGTTAAGGGGAGTCCGTAAAAAAGAATTTTTGGGTTTTGAGTGTATATTGGTATTTGAAATTCGCGCTTTCTTATGAGATGTAAACAAAAGCTCTATGACAACTAGAAATACATCTATTTTATGTTTAAAAATTCTATGTCAGCGCTAGCGTTCCCATTTCTTGAATTCTTCAGTCACCATTTTTATAATTCTTGAATTCTTTAGTCACCATTTTTATAATTCTCTCAGTTTATTATCAAGTTAGAGTGCATTGGACATATTGAAAAACGAATGGCGCCAAGATTGAGGAAACTGAAAGCTCAAGGTAAGAAACTCTCTGATGGGAAAACTCTAGAGAAAAAAAGAGACTGGCAGATTAGACTATACATAAAATTCAACTTTTCTACGGTTTAGCCATCAGAAGAAATACAGAGAGTGTTCCAAAAATGAGAAGAGTAGTTTGGGCTACATATTTTCCTGTCTCTTCTAATAATAATAAGCCTCAGCACCAACTATGTCCTGACTCTGACACAACATGGTGTAAGTACAATATGGCAACTAAGCTGGTGTGCCATATGATCATAATAAACATTTCCACTTGTCTCAGATTGTAATTTTTGAAATACACTCCATTTTTCATAATTTGGCCAAGCCTGAGCTTTTGGAAAAATGCACTAAGGGGAAAACACAAAACCCAAATGAATGTCTCAACAACGTCATTTGGACCATTCTACCCAAAAGGACTTTTGTTGATTCTTCCACCTTACATTTTGGTGTTTATGATGCTGTGAGCAGGTATAATGATAGACATATAGCACAAATATACCTTTTGGAGGAGATGAATGTGGATTCAGGAAGAAACACCCTCATTGCCTTGAGAAATCTGGACAGGGAGCGTATACGTAGGGGCGATAAAGCTATTGCAGATTACCAGAAAATGGTTCGTCAGAAGCCAAGCCTTGCTAAGAAACGATTGGAGGTGGTTTTTGAAGAGGAAGAAGACCCTGACAACCTATCCTACTAAAAAACATGAGTTATGGTGATTCACCCATTCTTTCCCATTTTTCTCAAAATGTACTCTTTTCAAAATCATGTACCTTCTTCTCAGCTCCTGTAAGAGATAGGACGCTCGAAATTTTGTGGCATGTTATACTGTTTATTTTGTGTAAATGGTTCTATGTAATAGCCAATAATTATCATTAAAAATAATTTTTCAGCAACATTTTTGAATTCAAAATTTTCGAGTTTTGGTATTTCAATTGTCAAAAATCTAGTTTTGCCTTCATATTAATTTTATACACACAAACTATGTAACAGGTAATGAGCTTCAAAACAAAACAAACCACAGGTCTCTATCTATCATAGATCCTGAGTGAGATAGGATTACGGACTCCCTTGAATATCTCATATTCCTACTTAAGCACTGTGACGCCACCGTAAGGTGGCGCAGTTATTATCTCATTTATTTAAACAGAAATTCTTACTTGCTTAAGTACTATAATGACACCGTAAGGTGGTGCAGTTGTTATTTCATATATTTAAACTAGCAATTCCTACTTGATCACTTAGAGCAATTTTTACTTAATTAAGTACTATGACGCCACCTTAAGGTGGCGCAGTTTGTATCTCATATATTTAAAGAGCAATTTTTACTAGATTAGTACTATGACGCCACCGTAAGGTGGTGCTGTTGATATGTCATAAATTTAAACGAGCAATTCTTACTTAATCAAGCACTACCGACGCCACCATAAGGTGGTAACGAAAAAAATAGGAAAAACCTGGAAACTACTAATAAAAAATATGAGGAAAACAACAAAAACCAAAACGAAACAAAATCGTAATAAATTTAAAAAAGAGGAAAGATATCGTGTTAGGAGGTGCGAAATCCGCTAGTATAAGGAATAATATTCAAAATAATATAGATTTTATGACACTGATTATTTATTTTTAGTAATATATAAGGTAATCAATTATTTTAATTAAATTTAATTAATTATTTAAGATATATTTTTCAATAATAAAAAACAGTTTGTAAAAATAGTGGAATATACATAGTTATTAGATACAGTGACAAAGACCGTGAAGATTTGGAATAAAAGGCATTAACAAGTTCAAGGGCCTGCGCACTTTTGCTCGGTATATTGATTCTCAAACGGTTTGATATTTTGGCACTGGCGTACCTTGTAAATATTGTTTTTTTCGTATATTTTTTTAAGAAAATAACTCACCTCATTAACATTAGTTTTAACTCTATCTTGATGCCGTTTGGTTCCTTGCAGTATTTTGATTTCGTCAACGAAACTATCACCGAATTTGGCACTGAAACTATTACGGAAAATACTTTTTCTTTGTTTAAATTTTTTGAATACATTCGCTTCGGTATTTTCCATATCACAGTTTTCCATAAAATTTATATAAACATCTTGATTTTCGTTGTTTTTTAAAAATTCCTCGATGCTATTGGACGGTTTCGATTTCTTTTTCCCGTCCAACGAATACGTGGTTTTCGGGGAAATTTGTGATTTCTTATATTTGTGTATTAACGAGTCACTATTGCTAATTTTTGCTATTTTATTATTGCTACGACGTTTTTTCGAATTTCTCGTTGAATCGTTTTCGAAATCATCGATGATTTTACGGATTATCGTTAAATTTTCTTGATTAACATGATTCATTATGTTTTGTTTGTTCATTTTTATTAACATTGTTTTTAAATGATGTTGTGACAATACGCGTCATTGCCACTCATTATTTTACCTAAAAACCATTTTATTTTATATTAATGCTGAAGCAACTAAGTGCAACAAAGCTAAACCAGTGCACAAAAACGATTTTACCATCGTATTAATAAATAGGAGGTCGCTAATTTTAATGCTAGATCGCTAAATATACTCGTAGATCGCTAGAGATATATAAGTAAGTCGCTAAATCTGTTTGTAGGTACTAAATCTATTTGTAGATAGCCAAATCTAATTGTAGGTCTCTAAATCTATTGTTTTTTATATCAAATGATACAGTTCGTCAGCCTTCACAAACGTTTAAATGTCATTTACACGTTTGCAAGTGTCCTACTGTGTTACCGACAGGCAAACATGAGATCTTTCCATACCACAAGGCAATCGAACACCCCTTTTATACGCTTGTGTTTGTGGGAGCTTGTTGACACTTGCCAAACATGTAAACCTACTGTTAAAGCCATGATTTTTCAAAATCTCACTATAGCGACATACAAGTATTTATTTCTAGATGAACTATAAAATTACAAATCATTGAGTCCGTGATTAGTGTAAATAAATCTTAATGATTTAACATTTGTTATATTTACAAATATAGCGATCTACTTATATAATTCTTTCTAGCGATTTATTGGTTAATATCTAATATCTAAGTATATATGTACAGCGAAGAACACTTTTACCATATTTTAATTGCACCATAAGTCGCTAAATCTATTGTTAGGTCGCTAAATACAAAAAATCACTAAGCTCATAATATATATTTTAAAAACCGAAGATTAGCGGCTTAGAGATTTGCAAGATTTAGAAATTTATCGATAGATATAAATATCTAGATATTTATATATCTATGTTTCCAATATCCAAGTACAAACGGTTCTATAAATCGCTAGATTCAGGAAATTAGTTAAAAAATCCAGTTCAAGATCTTGAAATTGCTATATAATATTCATTTGTGGACTTTCAACCATATATACAGTTACAAAAGTGGATTCTAGCGACCTAGCAATTGCTAAATCCATGAATTTAGAATCTAACGTGTTTTGAGAATTGGTAACTGTTCATTTTATTGACTTTAAAATGGATAAATCAATGATTTTATCACCTTTTCCAACATTTGAAGTTAAAGTATTAATCGCTATATAGTAATATCTTTAGCGATCTACAAATATCTATATCTAAATCTACGAGTCTGTGATTAGTACAAACTTATAAAAATCAACTAATGATTTACAATTTGTTATATTTACAAATATAGCGATCAATATGATTTTTTTCTAGCGATTTATTGGTAAATAATTTATGAATTTATGTGTACAGCGATAAACAAGTATAAAAAACACTTTTACCATATAATAATTGCACCATAAGTCACTAAATCTATTGTTAGTTCGCTAAATACAAAAAATCATTCAGCAAATTTCTGCTCATAGTATATGATTCAAAAAACAAAGATTAGCGGTTTAGAGATTTGCAAGATTTAGAAATTTCTCGATAGATATAAATATCTAGATATTCATATATCTATTATTACAATATCCAAGTACAACCGGTTAACTCAGCGATCTATAAATCGCTAGATTCAAGAAATTATTTAATGAATCCAGTTCAAGATCTTGAAATTGCTATATAATATTAATTTGTGGACTGTAGGTAAACTTTCAAGCATATATACAGTTACAAAAGTGGATTCTAGCGACCTAGCAAGTGCTAAATCCATGAATTTAGAATCTAACGTGGTTTGAAAATTAGTAACTGTCCATTTTATTAACTTTAAAATGGATAAGTCAATGATTTTATCACCTTTTCCAAAATTTGAAGTTAAAGTATTAATCGCTATATAGTAATATCTTTAGCGATCTACAAATATGTATATCTAAATCTACGAGTCTGTGATATGTACAAACTTATAAAAATCACCTAATAATTTACAGTTTGTTGTATTTACAAATGTAGCGATTTATATAATTTTTTTTTAGCGATTTATTGGTAACTAACTCATGAGTTTATGACAAACAAGTGCATCAAGAACTTTTTTAGCATGCTATTACAGGAAAATAAATCTCTAAATCTATTCTTAGGTGTTTAAATACAAATAATATTCCAATAAATTCAAAGTTCAATTAAAAATCTCGCTATAGTAATCTCGTTAGCGATCTACAAGCATCTAGTACTTGGTAATCTATTAGATTATAAATCTTCGAGTTCGTAATGTTTTAAAAATTGTTGTATTTAGAAATTTAGCGATCTATTGAAACTGCTTTAGCGATTTGTGTGTTGATAACTGAACTAGATTTATCCAATTCTCACAAGACTTGTGTGTGTACAGCGACTTATAATATATAGTAAATCAAAAGCTTAGAATCCAAAGCTTTCTATTGATAATATATTCAACCAAACTATATAAATCATATTTTTAGCGCATTCATTCTATTATACTCTTTGGATTTTAATTCAAAAGCAAATCTGGCAACTATCCAAAGTTTATAATTCAATAAGCAAGCCTGAACGAGAATCATGAACTATTTACAAATCAGTTGTCAACATGTTTTGAACGCCTCTTTATATAAATTCACTAATTAAAATTTAATCCTAAACCGATTTTGAAGTTCTCAAAAAACTAAACCAGTATAATAATCTCCTAAATCTTATTATTGAAACAAAGAAAATAAATGATCAATATATCAAACTTAAATATCATCTGGAATATCAATCAATTGAGTTCAGTTTCTATATTATGTCACATATTATTATGTCATTCTGCCATAAGCCATTCTGTCATATGCTATTCTGCCAAAAGTCATTCCCTCATATGTCATTCTTTCGTATGTTATACTGTCATATGTCATTTGGTCATATGTCAATGTCTATTTGTCATATGTGATTATGTTATATATCATTCTGCTATATGCCATTCTGTCACATGTCATTCTGTAATATGTCATTCTATCAAATGTCATTCTGTAATATGTCATTTTGTCATAAGTTATACTGTCATATGCTATTCTGCCAAAAGTCATTCTCTCATATGTCATTCTTTCATATGTTATACTGTCATATGTCATTTGGTCATATGTCAATGTCTATTTGTCATATGTGATTCTGTTATATATCATTCTGCTATATGCCATTCTGTCACATGTCATTCTGTAATATGTCATTCTATCAAATGTCATTCTGTAATATGTCATTTTGTCATAAGTTATACTGTCATATGCTATTCTGCCAAAAGTCATTCTCTCATATGTCATTCTTTCATATGTTATACTGTCATATGTCATTTGGTCATATGTCAATGTCTATTTGTCATATGTGATTCTGTTATATATCATTCTGCCATATGCCATTCTGTCACATGTCATTCTGTAATATGTCATTCTATCATATGTCATTCTGTAATATGTCATTTTGTCATAAGTCATACTGTCATATGCTATTCTGCCAAAAGTCATTCTCTCATATGTCATTCTTTCATATGTTATACTATCATATATCATTTGGTCATATGTCAATGTCTATTTGTCATAAGTGATTCTGTTATATATCATTCTGCCATATGCCATTCTGTCACATGTCATTCTGTAATATGTCATTCTATCATATGTCATTCTGTAATATGTCATTTTGTCATAAGTCATACTGTCATCTGTAATTCTGTCGTATGTCGTTTTGTCATTTGTCACTCTGTCATATGTAATTCTGTCGAATGTTATTCTGTCATTTATTCTACAAAATGTCAACTTTGTGAGATGCCACAGGTTGTTATGTCGTATGATATTTTGTCATTGTTGTTCTATATTCTCGTTTTGTCATAGGTCATTTTGTCATACAATCATACTGTCATATCCAATTGTGTAAAAAGTAATTCTATCAAATGTTATTTTTTCGTTTGCCATACGTCATTTTTCTATTTGTCAATTCTGTTATATATCACATGTCACTCTGTCATATGCTATTCTGTCATACGTCATTCTATCATATGTCCTTATATCATATGTCATTCTTTTATTCACGGGATCCAAAATTTTTTCGGCGTGAGCGATTTTTACACCCTCTTTATGTGACAATTACAACGCTATTATCCGTTGCAACTGCCAGAAATTTTTACTCAGGGTCAAGGAATCTATTTAGAACAAAAATCTATCTCTTTCATTCTTTTTGCTATCCACGTTTTCTTTAAAAAAATCAATCTCGGAACTAAATGGCCAGACTACATACATCATGCATCTAAACTAGTTTAAAATTTGTATACTGAATATAAAAACATCAAGAGCCTTTTAGTACTGTTACTATGGAACGAACATATTGCATCCATAGCAACTGCAGCAGGAGAGAAATTAGGCTGTTTGTTTAGAGCACGGAAATATTTCTCTCCATCCAACTTAGCTACTCTTTACAAAGCCCAAATACGACCTAATTTTGAATACTGCTCGCATGTATGGGGTTCGGCGGCTCCGTCAATGCTCGGAGTTCTTGATGCAATACAGAGAAGAGCAGTTCGACTAATAAACGACACCTAGCCCTATTATCCCACCGAAGAGCAGTAGCTGATCTTTCCTTGTTTTACCGATACATAAACTGATTTTGCTCAGAAGAACTCCGCTCTTTAATGCCTCCACTTGTCAGACCAGCCAGAGCAACGCGACGTGCCAACTCCATGCACCCTTATACTGTTCAGTGCTGGACATCGAGAACGGATCGATTCGATCGTTCCTTCATCCCCAGGGTCTCCAGATTGTGGAACTCCTTACCTTCCCACGTCTTCCCCACTCCTCCTAACTTAAAGGCCTTTAAATCGCCAAATTAATAAATTGTCTCTTCTGCCCCAATAGATGTTCTTGGTACATTTGTATTTAGGTCTATACCGACGAGGACATCCTTAATAAAAAAAAAGAATAGATCGAGGACACGGTATTCGTTTTTATATCAACATAAATATTATTAAATACAACGATGGTAATTTTTAATATATATTTATATAAGATAAGATCAGTATCCGGTTCCAATTCCGGTACGGAAAATTATCCTGAATTATGAAAAGTAGATCAAGTAAAACAAGAGTTAGACAAATAAATTTTGATGCAATGCAGAAATAGTTTTGATATAAAAAATGTGCCAGGTACACGCAAATGGTTTTCCAGGTTAAGGTCGTTCTTTTGAATGGCACACTTGGTTTAAAAGTGAGACTGTTCCAGTTAAATTGCTTATTTGTGCAGGAAAAAACAATGAAATATTAATTGCGTCAATATAAGGCTTAATTATTTTTTACCAAACAAAAAACTGGTTGAAAGAGGCTTAATTGGATTGAGCGTTTATTTTGATTGTTTTTTCGGTTAATAAGAGAAATCAAATTAATAAGAAAAATAAATTGCGTTCTAATACTGTATTACATGAGGAGAATAACCTTTATAAGTTAGCCAACGATAAAATTTGCTTTTTACACTCAATATTACAGGAAATTGATTACCTAAGTGTCCAAAAAAAATATTTGGTTTTATATAGAAATCCAAACTCTTCAAATAGCCTTAAGAGATGTTTAAAAATTACAAGAACAATATAACAATGGAACAAGTAGATTTCATTAAAACGCTGTTTGTTAAAATTGAATATTTTAAACAGTACAAAAAGCAGATAAGATGCTTTGAAACAGCTCTATAGAAAAATGTCAGAACTACATGGAAACACAGAAATAATTTCAGAAAAATTCAAGAGAAAGACCGATATCATTAAAGAGGTTTTGGTTAAGTTACAATAATATAATAATTAAATAAAAACCTTTTGAGTTTTTTCAAACAGTACAAAAGGTAGATAGAGATTTTGAAACAACACTGAAGATATTGATAAATAACAGGCTTAGATGGAAATATAGAAATAGCTTCTGAAAAGTCCTTGAAAGAGACAAATCTCGTTAAAGAGCTTTTTGTCATATTTTAACAACACAAAAAATTAATAATAACCTTTTGGTCTCTTCTAAACAGTACAAAAAGTAGAGAGGGACCTTTTAAAAGGATCTGATGATGTTGAAAGAGCTATTGGTGATGTTCAAACAATGCAAAGAGTATAGAATAAATTTTTGAGGTCCTTTAAACAGTTTAAACAAATAGAGACGGTAAAAGAGCAGTGAAGATGTTTAAATATGACAGAACTAGATAGAAACATCGAAATAGTCTCTGAAGAGTCCAAAAAAGAGATCAAAAAGTGCAAGATCCCATGAAAGTGCTTATAGTCATGTTAAACAGTAATACAAAAATAACAGAACTAGATGGAACTAGAGAAATAGCCTTTGAAAAGCACAAGAAAGATACGGATATCATAAAAAAGCTTTTGTGTATATTATTACATCACAATAAGTAAATAATAACCTTCTTGTGTCTTTTAAACAGTATCTACAAAAATAGGTTGAAACATTTCAAAGGCTCTTATAATGTTGAAAAATAACAGAACTAGATGAAACCATAGAAAGAGTCTATAAAAACTCCAACAAAGGTAAGGATATCGTTAAAGAGCTTTTGGTTAAATTGTAACAATACAATTAATAAACAATAACCTTCTAGTGTCTTTTAACTGGTAAAAAAGTAGATAGAAACTTTTAAAGGCTCTAATGGAGATTAAAAATAACCGAACTAGATGAAACTTATAGAAAGAGCCTTTGAAAACTCGAAGAAAGTTAAGGATATCGTTAAAGAGCTTTTGGTTAAATTGTAACAATACAATTAATAAACAATAACCTTCTAGCGTCATTTAAAGGGTAAAAAAGTAAATAGAAACTTTTTAAAGGCTCTAATGGTCATTAAAAACAACAGAACTAGATGAAACTATAGAAAGAGCCTCTAAAAACTCCAAGAAAGATAAGGATATTATTAAAGAGCTTTTGGTTAAATTGTAACAATACAATTAATTAACAATAACCTTCTAGTGTCATTTAAATGATAAAAAAGTAATTAGAAACTTTTTAAAGGCTCTAATGGAAAACAGAACTGGATGAAACTACAGAAAGAGCCTCTGAAAACTCCAAGAAAGGTAAGGATGTCATTAAAGAGCTTTTGGTTAAATTGTAAAAATACAATTAAGAAACAATACCCTTCTAGTGTCATTTAAATGGTAAAAAAGTAGGTACAATAGAAACTTTTTAAAGACGCTAATAGGGATTAAAAATAACAGAACTAGATGAAACTATAGAAAGAGCCTCTGAAAACTCCAAGAAGAATAAGGATATCGTTAAAGAGCTTTTGGTTAAAATGGTAACAATACAATTAATAAACAATAACCTTCTAGTGCCATTTAAATGGTAAAAAAGTAGATAGAAACTTTCTAAAGGCTCTAATGGAGATTAAAAATAACAGAACTAGATGCAACTATGGAAAGAGCCTCTGAAAACTCCAAGAAAGATAAGGATATCGTTAAAGAGCTTTTGGTTAAATTGTAATAATACAATTAATAAACAATAACCTTCTAGTGTCATTTAAATGGTAAAAAAGTAGATGGAAATTTTTTAAAGGCTCTAATTTAGATTAAAAATAACAAAACTAGATGAAACTATAAAAAGAGCCTCTGAAAACTTCAAGAAAGTTAAGGATAGCGTTAAAGAGCTTTTGGTTAAATTGTAACAATACAATTAAAAAACAATAACCTTCTAGTGTCATTTAAATGGTAAAAAAGTATATAGAAACTTTAATAAAGGCTCTAATGAAGATTAAAAATAACAGAATTAGATGAAACTATAGAATTGGCCTCTGGAAAGTCCAAAAAAGATACGGATATCGTTAAAGAGCTTTTGGTCTTGTTATAATCACAAAATAAGTTCATAATAACCTTTTGGTGCCTTTTAAACAAAACAAAAACTAGAAGAGGCTTTAAAACAGCTCTATTGAAGTTGAAAAATGACAGATCTAGATAAAAACATAGGAATAGCCATAAAAAAGTAATAGAGGCAGACGGATATCATTAAAAAACTTCTGGTGATGTAAAAAGATAACAATAAACCAATGATTTTCTTCAGGACACTTTTTACAAATATAAGAAGTCAACGAATTTAAAAAAGTCTATGAAGATGTTAAAAAATTGCAATAACTAGATGGAAACATTATCATTATATAGTTTAATTGTATTTTATATAATTTTTCATAAATATAAGGCACATAACAGTTATAAAAGTACCTTACTACTTTGCTTCGCTCACTCCTTTTTATTGTAAATGTGTTATGTTTATACTTACTCTAAGGGAAATAAGCACAATTTACAAAAAGAACTTTTTATAATAGAAAGTTTTTTACTGATTTATAGGTCATATTTTGTGTCATCTCAACAATGCACAGCATCCCTGATTTTGCAAAAATATTAAGTCATACAACGCTGTGATTGATCATAGAGAAGATTGTTTCCTTGTTAACAAAATCAAGGGTAGTTGTATCTAAAAACTTTCTAAAACAGTTTATTTTATTACCAGTTAAAATAATAATTACTGTTTTCACATGTAAGAACAAAAAAAAAAGAAAAAAAAAACTTCTCTGTCGCGTAATCGATCCCATTATGATAACATAACAGAACTGTCCCAAGTGGACTGATCCGTCGCCTAACCAACTACGCTACGAACGATTTATTTAATAACTTTCAAAATAATATTATCTATACACAACTTTGATCATGTTTAATATCAATTCGGTATAAATTTCGAAATCTATGTATATGCCTAAACACACTTGAAACATGCATTGTCATCCAGTTCTTAGCTATCCTGAAAATTTCAGAGCTCTAGGTAGTCGGGAAATAGGTTTAAATTCGATTACAAATTCCACGGAATGACACAGAGACACAGAACACGGCGAAAATATAAAAAACTTTCTAAAAAGTATTTTGGTATCAATGCAGCGTAGATTGCAGTAATGCAGTATTTTTTTGTTGGTGATCATACCAAGGAGTTTTTTAAATGATAAATTTAGAAAATAATTCTTTTTGTTTAATCTTTTAGTTGTATTTTAGTGTAAATTTATATATTATGTTATGTATAGAGCTACTCTTACTGTTGTATTGCAAAAGCATCAATAAATTTTAAAAAAGCCTTCCAGCAATCGCCAAAAAGCTGGTTGCTAAAAAACTCTAATAACAAGCTAGAAACAGATTTAGTGCAAAAATTAATAAAACAATAACAATCGCAAAATAATTTTTTTAAGGCATTTATTTTATTAAATACTCATACCTAAATCTAATATATTTAAAAATTAAAAAAATAATAATCAAAAATATGGAGAATATTACTCTTACATTAATATTTTCATATTTATTTTATGTTAATATATTGATATTAAACAGTAAGAGTAATATCCACCTTTAATCTGTTTTCCTTCTAAACAACTTATAGCCCTTGACACGTAGCATCACTTTTGACAGAATCATCAGTGTTGGTATAAATCTATTTCTTTAAAAAAAATCTAATAGCAAATATACAGCAGTAAAATATCACGACCGAATCGTTATGAAAATCTTAACAGACTAACTGGCACTGCCGGATTTTCAGTTTCCCGTCGACATTTCAGCCAGTTCAGGGTTTTCAGAGGCGGGCACACTCATGTTCTTTTGGAGGCGCAGGATAATTTATTTATGCTGCATCAGTGAAATTGAGATGCAAATAAAGATATTGCAGATGTTTGAGATTAAAATATTTACGAGCTAAAATTGAGTATGACGCATGATGGATTTTTTAGTTTTGTTCACGTTCAAGAGCGATTTATTTTCAAAGAACGAGAAAGATCAAAGCAATGTCGATGAGTTTGTGGGAGACAAGAATCAATTTCTTAAGATGTTAATCCAATAAAAAATAAGTAAAAAGGCTGCAAAGTTCTTGCTCAAAATCGACCATTTTTACATGTAAATCTCCATAAGAAATTCTAAGGTTTATTCTAGTCATTTTTGTCTCTTTTTCATACATGCACGACTTACAATATGTAGAGTAATCAATACCATTTAAAAGTCCGTATTAAGAAGGCCATTAGGGTTGTAACGGAGTTGAATGAGCTGTCAAATAAATTTTAGAAGAATTAGTCTAAGATCCCGATATAGGACGACCTTCACCGAGCTGGTTAATGGACCAAACATATTTTTTATGTAATTTAATATATCAAAAAATATATTGCATATGAGTTGCCTATCGAATTTCAGTCAAGGATATTTTTAATTAATTTTTAAAAATTTTTTGTGCGACTGAGAGGTCCCTACCTACCGTCCCATGCGAGAGAAGAGGACACAACATAACAGCCTTTGTATCCCGGCCTTTTAAAGAGAGAGAGAGAGAGAGAGAGAGAGCTCTCTGCTCTTAAAGACAAGAAGGATAGCGATAGACGCGTACATTCTGAGCATTATTTTGGAGTAGTTTCATATTAAAATAAAGGATTAGTTTTTCATTTTTTTTCAATCAATTAAATATATTTATATGTGTATATATTTTGTTACATTAAAGTATATATAAATCTTTAGTTAAAAAGAAGGTTATAGCAATACATATATAATTCTTATCTTACAAATTTTATTTTTTTTTCCCATTTAAAAATATTAACTGACATAAATTAAAGCAATTTGCTCTATATAATTAATGTGTCTATAGATATATACTGATATACAGGGTGTCCCAGAGTTAACTACGGAAACTTCGTATACGTATTCCTTGATGACAAATAAGTAGGGTCTTTCCTATAAAAAAAATTTTTTTAGAGACTCCTGTCAGAGTTATAACCCTTTAAAGAGGGGTGGTAAAATACGGTTTTAATTTAATATCTTCTGATTGGTCCAAAATAAAAAAATAAAAATTTGGGTGAACATCATTTTTATAAAGACGCATTTCTCCTGCCACTTTTCACCTGCCCTACCCCATTCTAAGGGTGCAAATCAAGAAACCCCTCTTCATATTTTTTTTGTAACTTTCTTAGCAATTAATATTTACAATAACAAAAAATTATTTTAGGAAGTTTTGATTATTTTGAAACTTTTTTGTTCCTTGTCGTTTTTTGCGAAATCGTTTCGGTTTGGAGTAAAAAAATAAAAATTAGGACCATGTCAATTGAGTATCGTGTATCGCGATCAAGTAGCGCACAATTTACCACCCCTCTTTAAAGGGTTATAACTCTGACAGGAGTCTCTAAAAAATTTTTTTTATAGGAAAGACCCTACTTATTTGTCATCAAGGAATACGTATACGAAGTTTCCGTAGTTAATTCTGGGACACCCTGTATACTGTACGCGTCTATCTCTATCCTTCTTGTTTTCAAGACCAGAGAGCAGAGAGCTCTCTCTCTTTAAAAGGCCGGGATTCAAACGCTGTTATGTTGTGTCCTCTTCTATCGCATGGGACGGTAGGTAGGGACCTCTCAGTCGCACAAAAAATTTTTAAAAATTAATTTAAAATATCCTTGACTGAAATTCGATAGGCAACTCATATGCAATATATTTTTTGATATATTAAATTACATAAAAAATATGTTTGGTCCATTAACCAGATCGGTGAAGGTCGTCCTATATCGGGATCTTGGACTAAATAGTTGGTAAGAAACGGTTCAAAGCGGCTCAACAGAGAGTGTGTAACACTACAACATAGACTCTCAGTTGTGGTTTATGATATAGACGTAACAGAGAAAACAAAGGAAAAGAAAAGAAACGAGAGGAAGGTAAACTGGTGAAAGTATGACAGTTTAAGAGAGTTTAGTTTAAGAGAAATTAGTAGAAAAGATAATGTGGAGAAATGGTGGACTAGCAATAGTAATGTTGTTAGGAAGATAGGAGAAGAAGTGTTGAGGATATCATTAGGGATTGGGGCACTAGAATATAAAAGAATATAAAGAGGAACGGTGGTGGAATGAGGTAGTACTCAAACTAGTGAAAACGAAACAAGTGACGAAGAAGAAGTAAGAGTCATCAGGGAGTGTAACTGATGGAGAATATGAGGTAAGCAAGGTGAATGCAACGAGAGCAGTGGCAAAAGTATAGAAAATAGTGAAAGCGAAAAGGGTGACGAAGAAGAGGTGAGATTTATCAGGGAGTAAAAGTGATAAGGGAGAATATGAGGGATCTTTGAGAACTTTGAGAAGAAAAAGAGAATTATTAAGGATATAGCTAAAAAAAGAGATAAGAATAAGGAAGATAGAGTTTTACTAACGTATCAGAGTATAAAAAGAAGATATTCCGAGAATCTGCTAAACGAAATTATATATTTGAAGATGGTATTGAAAATTTTAAAATGTTGAGAGACGTGACTGGGAAAAAAGTGAAGAGTGCATTACAGAAGATGGAAAGGCAATGAAACAGGATGGGATACCAGTAGAAGTATGGAAGGTGCTTGCTAAGGATGAAGTAGATGTTCTGTTAGACCTAATAAGAAAAGTGATGAATCAAGAGAAAATACCGAATGAGTGGGGAAAAATCCAGAAAAATAGGTTGAGATGGTTTGATCATGTAAACAGGAGGGATGAGAATTATGTGGATAATAGAGTAGATGAATGTGAGATTGGGGTAAAGAAGAAGACCAAAGTTGAGATGGATGGCAAAAGAGGAAATAAATGGAAAAGAGAAATAGAAAGCTAACGCCGACCTCCAACTAGGTTTGGGATAAAGGTGAGAGAAAGCGAGAAGGTGGTAAAAGAGTGATTGCAGATGTTGCAAGTTTTTAATAACATTGTTGTATACATACACACACAAACACACAGATGGTGGAAAATTCTCTTTTCTACGCTTATTAAAAATTTTCATCCAGTTCAGTGATTCGCGAACTTTCCCAACTATGCGTTTGGATATATTCGAGAGATTCATAACTCTTGTTTATCAAAAAATAAAGAAAAATAAGATTTTGGCAAGTATGGTGAGAATCTGCTGATGTATTTTGGCGTCCAATAAAACTTCTTTTTAAAAGCGTAAAACAGAAAGAAAAAAGAACTTTTCATAGGAAATATTGGCATAAAAGCGAACTCTTTTTATCCACCGTTATCTATTTGTTTCGCATATATAAAATTGGAAAAATCGTAATATTAATATTAAATATTGTTTTAGAAATATGACACTTAAAACATTTCATTAAAGAATAACAATTCTTTGACAGGAATCTGCCCGAGGATTCAGAGTAATGTAAAAAACTGTCCCTTACATCTGTCAAAAGTGCCGAAAATGTTTTTTGAGATATACAAAATAAATTGAAACTAATCAAGAGCATAAGATTATGCGCCAAACGATCAAAATATTAAAATTAAGATTACTAAGATTGTCCCTCAAGAGATTTGACAGATACCTAATAGCTATTTGACAGATATGTGACAGACTTTTGACAAAGTGTCACACATCTGTAAATGTCAAAAATCCAATGAGAGAAATCTCAAATAATCGTTTAATAAAGTATCTTAAAACTTATTCTTATATAAAAATCACGATTAAGATTATACCTCAAGATATAATTATAGCTGGTTGACAGCTATGTGACAAATCGTTCAGACTAAGTCACATATATCTGTCAATGACAAAATTTTGATATCGGAATTGTGCCTCAAGAGATTTAACAGATGAATAAATGCTACTTGATAGCTATGTGACAGGTCGTTGGCAAACTGTCACATACCTACCTGTTAATATCAAAAGTGTTATTAAGTCCTTTAAAACCTTAAAAAGTATTCTTAAATAAAATGACAGAAATCACGATACTTGACAGATTAATTAAAGCTTGTTGACCACCATGTGACAGATCATTGACAAATTGACACATATCTGTCAAAGTCAAAGGTCTAGTTGTGACAGATGAACAGAATCTAATTGACAAGTATATGACAGATCGTTGACAAATTTGTAAGGTATATGTCAATTTTAATCAACTAATGAAATATTATAAGATGTAAACTAAAAAGTATCATTTTATAAATTGTAACAATTTTGTATCATATTGTTAATAATAAGATACTGTCTGAAGAGACTTGGCAGATTGACAGCTATGGGACACATCACTGACAATTTGTCACATATCTGTCAATTTGACAGATGTATATAAGCTACTTGACAGTTACATGACATATTTGTCAATGTCAAAAGTTTAATAGAGAGTTATAAGATGTAATTTTAAAAATTATGCTCATTATCGTATCTATCTAAAAAAATTATTCTCTTATTTCTTTGTTATACAAATAAATCATAAAAATTAAATATTAATATAATTTTTATTTAACAATTAAATCTTACCACAGGATTTAATACAATTTTTGATCTATCCATAAATTCAATACTCACAAAACTGCTTCCAGCAATAAACTGAATTTCATATTGAATTTTGCAGAAATTGAGACGTTTGCATGTGTATAATAACATATTTCCGATAAAATTCTTGAATGAATTAGTCTTTTTTGTAAAAAATATTGAAGCGAATACTTTTGTATTAAAGGAAATACTTGAATTGGAAATATAATACATAATCCACTCAAGCATAATACACGATAATTGTATTAAGTTTTTATATGGATAAGAAGATATTAAGCAAGAAAATTTTAAAAACAAAATCACCATAAAGGATAAAACCAGAGATAAATAAATCCTGTTTAAAATAACGAAAATTTACTTAACATTTTTTTATTGTTAAATTTCTTGTAAATTTAACCTATCAACCATCTATCGTAATGTATTTGTAATATATCGATTAAATATAAATCAACCTGCGCCACCTTACGGTGGCGCCATAGTACTTCATTTGGTAACCATTGCTCGTAACTATAGGAGGTATTAATTGCGCCACCTTACCGTGGCGTTATGGCGGTAAGGATTTAAGTAACAAATGCTCTTTTAAATATAAAGATATTAACTGCGTTACCTCACGTGATGGGATAGTACTTAATAAATAAGAATATATAAGATATCAGTGGTTTTTCATTGCCTTTTATTGTAAAAATGTGTGCGAATTTGGCTTAATAAAAAAATATTCTTTAATAAAGTATAGTTATATACAAAAAAAATAAATCGACGTTCATGGCACATTATATTTGTAATTTAATGTTAAAAATCCATAATGTAAATATATACAAAGGAAACCTTTATATTCAAGGTCTTACATCGCCTACTAACAATGCAATATAATTCAACTGATTGTTTAAAGTGCACATCTTAATTAACTATTTTTAGGTTATTTCTGTTATTTTTTGGTAAAATTTTTCATTTAGAAAGATACGAGTATAAAGATGTATATACATGCAATAGTAATAAACATTGATTACAGTTTTAATCTATATTTATTAAAATATGGTAATAAATGACATTAAAGAGAAAAAATTATACTAAAACCGATTTTTATTAACCTTAAGTCACTACTATTCACATTTATGGCCTTTTACCGCTGTTGTATCTTTTCAACGGCAAAAATATCATTTAGAGTAGAACTGTCATAAAAAAAAATAATAATATCAACTAACTAATTTCATTATGTCGGTTTTTCGTGACGGTGTGCGCGCATTCTAAAAAGAGTGTGCGTGTAACCTTTACCCGCGATTGAAGTAAAACTTATTTGACGTACGTATCGCAAAATAAATATTAAATTACAATTCAATTATATTTATTGTCTATATACTTTACAAAAAATGATATAATGTTATATTTATATTATTTATTGGAAATAGGAATTTGAAAGTTATCATTAATTTTTTATAAATGAAATAATAGATTTATGATAACTAAAATGTTAAATACCTTTAATGTATTTGAAACCGAAAGAAGATTATAATACAACACCATTTTTACTCGAACAGAATAGTATCTAATAGTTAAAGAATACATAATTAATTACAAGATTAACATAATAAAATTTATAAACTTCTAAACAAAACATAACCTCAATTCCACTAAAATGTCAATGCAAATTTGTTTTGTTTAGAAAGATTTTTAAGCTCCTCCCATAGCTAACATCACACCGTTACTTCCGTCAGAAAAAGTTACTCTCTAGTCGCGCCTAAAGAAGTTTTACTTCAAAAATGTAGGTATCCTCATCATTTTTCCTAAGGCGCCAAAAGAAGAACATAAAAAATCAAAATAATCGTATATAAATATAAAAAGACAGTGACAGATATTGAGCCAACAATTGAGAACCTTAGAAAACTACCAAAAATATTTTTTTGATTATACAACCAAATTTTGTATACCTTTGTTTATTCCAATTAATTAAATAAATAAAATTAACTTACCTGAGCAACTTTTTCGCCCATTTTGGGAGTATGAATACCACTTTGAAAATATTTGGCAGATCCATTGTCTTGAAACGAGAACTGCAACAAAGTATTCAATTTAGAAAATATTTGTTCAAAAAAAAAACTTACACTTGAGTACTTGGATACAAATGTTTCATTATAACATTTGCCAAGAAACAAAATAAATTACCAACAAGTGAAAGGAAGGTTAATAAACTAATTTATGTTTTTGTGTTTTATAAAAATAGAAATAAGTTTTTTTTCAAGCTTCGAGTATATACGAGGGTTGTATTTTTAGTTTTGCATATAGCTGCTTAGAAGGCGCCACTAGCAGAACCTTTAGACATAAATCTAACCTCAATGTTTTGTTGACATAAATCCAGAGTTTCATTGCAATACAACCAGTCGTGTAGGTACAGCGAATTTTTGATAATAGGTTTATAATTTTTTTAAATGTCAATTGGTTATAGGTTTATATATTACTTTCCATCATAGGGATATAAGATATAGAGCACGTGAGCCATAGGAACGCACACAAGTGAAAGCCAGCTTGGAATAGAAAGAGAGAGAGAGCAACTAGTGCGTCTGGTTTTTTACCTTACTAGTTTTATAGACTCGCCTGTTGCGCATGTGATTAGACAAAGATAAACCGACGCACTAGTTGTCCTCTCTCTTTCTATTTCGTGCTGGTCGTATCGGCTGGCTCCCGTTAGTTGTCCTCTCTCTTTCTATTTCGTGCTGGTCGTATCGGCTGGCTCCCGTGCTCTATATCTTATATCTCTATGCTTTCCATACATTACACCCTGTCATATGTCATAAGTCATTCGATCAATTTTCTATTAAACAGAATCTCAACTAGCTTTTTTCGTTTATACTAAACTTTATCCAAACGAAATTGAAATGCCAATCATTTTTACGATTTAAACAGAGCAACTTTAAAAGAACGTCATTATTTAAACAAAATTTCTATTAAATTTTTCTTACTAACATAAGCAGTTAACACGTGAGCTTTTTAACAATTTTCCCTAAAAACTCGCAAGTTTCTGTACACCAATCAGCGCACACACTATAGATGAACAGCTAGTAAATATTACTTAACGAAATCTGAATTCAATCTATATATGTTTACACAGATGTTTTGTTTTTAGAAAAAACTTGAACGGGAGAGAACTAGTTATACATGAATCGAATTTAATAGTGGTGTGTTCATTAATGTATATCTGAGTGAATATTTATGTGTTTATCATGGTATTCAAGGGATCTAGGTGTGCGGAAAATAAAATAATAAATTAAAAAAATAATATGAATAATTTGTCGCACGACCATGGAGAGACATAGGTATGCCGTCAGTCGACGACTATCCAAGTTGGATTGCGGAAACTTTTCCAAAGAGCTATTGAAAAAATGTTTTTAGTTTAGAAAACAAAAAAATGAACATTTTTAATAAAACAGGTGCACATTTAATTCGAAATATAAGTATCACAAACGCAAGATAAAACTAAAATCTTGACTATCCAATTTCATGGTGTTGGTTTTTTGTGACGGAGCGTTTTTTGACATAAAAAGATGAAAAAATGATACAATCGCATCTTGCGCCATGCTGTCAATATATCCAGGTACATAACCTAGATTTTTGCCTGGTTAGAATTCGTAACTCAAATGCCTTCGATAAAGTATGGCACCAAGGATTGCTTTATAAGATAAAACAGTTATTACCCCACCACATTGTCCTACTACTCAAATCCTATCTAAGCAACCGATACATGCAAGTTAAAGTCCAAACCAGTCTATATAACTACCAACCCATATAAAATCAGGTGTCCCCCAAGGAAGTGTCCTTGGTCCTTTCCTTTACCTACTATATACTGCTGATGTTCCAACCACCAACAATACATTAATCGCCACCTTCGCTGATGATACAGCAATCATGACATCAGATCGAGATCCCATAAGAGCGTCAGAAAAGCTACAATCTCATCTCAACTTTTTACAAGAATGGCTGCAACAGTGGAGAATAAAAGTTAACAGTGACAAATCTACCCAAATTACATTCACTACAAAACGCAGCGTATGCCCACAAGTTTACATCAACAACAACCTAATACCAGTTAAAACTGAAGTTAAATACCTCGAATTATATTTAGATCAAACATTAACTTGGAAACCTCATATAAAAGCTAAAAAAGAACACTTGAAGCTAAAAATACAAAAAATGAACTGGTTAATTGGACGTCATTCACAGTTATCAATTGAAAACAAGGTACTTCTGTACAAAGCCATCCTGAAACCAATATGGACATATGGTATAGAGCTATGGGGCTGCAGCAAACCATCGAACACTAAAATATTAGGTACAAACGTTCCAATCAAAAATACTTCGAACAATAGCTAATGCCCCATGGTTTGTAAGTAACCACACAATTCATAATGATCTTAGAATTCCAACCATCAATGAAGTAATCCAAACCTTAGCAAACAAAAACAAAACTAGGAATGAACATCATACAAATCCATTGATATCCAACCTATACACGGAACCTATGAGACATAGAAGACTAAAACGTTGCTGGCCAGAAGACCTCTTATAAGAATAGAAAAACTCCGGAGACCCATCGATGGATGGTGCCCGCCTCATGCCACCTAACGATAAACCATACCATTTACTTATTACTTTATTATTTTAAGTAGATTGTAAATTTGCAATATTTAAATAAAAAAAAATGCACATGATGCTGCGACGTAAATATAAATATCAAAAACAAACTATAGACACTGTGTTTCGCTCTATTAGAGCTCATCAGTACTATACAGACTTGTCTCTTCAGTCACTAATGAAGAGACATCTTTGGTATAGACTGGCTAATATTTGTTGTTAGAAGTCTGCGAAAGGTAGAAACAATCGAAAGTAGCGCCATCTCTACTCAAAAAGTAGCACTATTGTGGCCGCTTTGCATCTAATATATAAATAAAACGAACGAAGCGTTTTTTTACAGATTTATAACAAAAAAAGGTGAAAAAATGATACAATCGTATCTAGCGCAATGCTGTCAATATATCCAAATGCATAACCTGGATATGTTAGAATTCCTAACTCAAAAGCACATGATGCTGCGACGTAAATATAAATATCAATCAGTCTATACAAGGGCAAAAACAAACTATAGTAACTGTGTTTCGCTCTATTAGAGCTCATCATTATAGTACAGGCTTGTCTCTTCAGTCACTAATGAAGATACATCTCCGGTATAGACTGGCTAATATTTGTTGTTAGAAGTCTGCGAAAGGTAAACACAATCGCAAGTAGCGCCGTCTCTACTCCAAAAGTTACAGTGTTGTGGTCGCTTTGCATCTAATATATAAACCTTAGGCAAGGTTAGAAAATAAAACGAACGGAGCGTTTTTTACGGTCCTATAACCTAAAAAAAATGATACAATCGTATCTAGCGCCATGCTGTCAATATAACCAAATGCATAACCTGGATATGTGCAAGGTTAGAATTCCTAACTCAAAAGCACATGATGCTGCGACGTAAATATAAATATCAATCAGTCTATACAAGAGCAAAAACAAACTATAGACACTGTGTTTCGCTCTGTTAGAGCTCATCAGTACAGTACAGGCTAATAAAGAGACATCCCCCGTATAGACTGGCTGGTGTTTGTTGTTAGAAGTCTGCAAAAGTTAGAGACAATCGCAAGTAACGCCATCTCTACTCCAAAAGTAGCACTGTTGTGGTCGCTTTGCATCTAATATATAAACCATAGGCAAGGTAAATAAATAAAACGAACGGAGCGTTTTTTGACATTCTTATAACATAGTGACTGAAGAAACAAGCCTGTACTGATGAGCTCTAATAGGGCGAAACACAGTTTCTACAGTTTGGTTTTGCCTTTGTATAGACATAGACTGATTGATATTTATATTTACGTCGCAGCATCATGTGCATTTGAGTTAGGAATTCTAACCAGGCAAAAAGCTAGGTTATATATTGACTGCATGGCGCAAGATACGATTGTATCATTTTTTCATCTTTTTATATACACAATCTATATATAATCTACTTCTTCGATGGTATGGAAACGGCTTATACTGTTTTATTTTTACAACAAATTATCAATTTATAATAAATATCTCTATTTTAAAAAATTATAATTAACAAACCTTTGGCAACTTTGTCATACTTTTTCTAAGCGAACTCCGCTTCCTGCTGCAATTTTTTTCACAAAAAATCGACACTTGTATCATTTTTAATCTTCTACGCGCACTATTTTTGTTTCTTCTTATTATATTGGCAATAAAAACTTTTTTATAATACAAAATTAAAAAATTTTATGATTAAATTCATTTTGTCAGAGAATTTTTATTTATATGTATAAATATTTATAAAAAATTTGTAGTTTTATTTTTGAATCTACGAAAATAGCCACAAAATAAAATAAATATTTTATATAAAATTCATTTTTAATAATTAAAGTAAATAAGAAATGAAATTCTAAAAATGCACATGGTTGTTTATGTTTACTTTGCCTTCATTTATTACTTATAAAATATTACCGATGAGTCGAAAAGTTAAAATTTGGTTGTTTCTGTCTCACTTTTTCACACTCACGTATATCTTCACTGATAAAAAAAAAACAATACTTTTCCGGAAAGAAAAATTGGTGTGTTGATTATCGACAAGAGAGGTGATAAACTGAGGTTGGTTAGATGAATCGTCGGAAAAAGCTCGTCATCCAGGCGCCTCGGACTCAGCCACTAATAATATACATAAAAATAGGCTATAAAAGCTCTGCAAGTGCTATTTTCATTGAATTGGGACTCTGCAAGAGTTCAGATTAAAAGATTGTTTTATTTTCTTTTACTACAGGACCGGTTTCCTTTATCTTCAACATAAAACTTACATAGATAAATAAATTTCAAGTTTATTTATTAATCTTGTTAGTAAAAGTTTACAATTTTTTATATATAAATCTCCATAAACATTTTTAATGGTATTATGACATGATAAAACTGTGACATATGACTAGATGACATAGACAGGATTATGTTATAACATATGAAGGATGAAGCTGTAACAAAGTAAACAGGATTTTTAAGAAATATCCGATACTAGTGGCACCACCTGTTATTGGGTTCAGTTTCAGATAGATACATCTCTCATTAATGTTCTGTCAAAATTTCATAACAAACCAACCACTTCATGCCGAGTTATCGCACTCAAAATACCTTTTTAACATCGATTGAAAAATCAACATCGAACAAAAATCCAATATTAAATTCTGTTTTAAACTTGGTAAAAAATTTACACATCAATTGTTGAAACAAGTCTATGGTGATGATTGTTTATCTTGTACTCGAGTCCACAAGTGGTTTACATGATTTAAAGAGGGTCGTGAGTCGCTGGAAGACGACGAATATGTTGGCCAACCGAAATTTGTAATTAATCCAGAAACTGTCAAAAAAATGTGTCACAATCTTTATTGAAATACATGCAAAGAATTCGTTCCAGCACCCTTCTTCAATAAAATTATCGGTCGTGGATTCCAAAATTTTTAAATTGATTGTCCTTAAACACAAAAATGATAAATATAAAAAAAATTCTTTCGCTTCTTTCTAAATCTTTCTTCTTCCGTTGTTCCACTCTTTCTCTATACCTTTCTCTTCCTACTACTTTCCAACTCCTTCTTACTGCTGCCTTTATATTTATCTACTGCCTTTCTGCTTTCTTAAAATTTTCAACTGTGGCCTCTTTGCTTTTCTATATTTGTTTTCTGGCTTCCTGTGTTGTCTATAGTCTAATTTTAATTTCTTCTTGAATATATTTTTCTTTTTCTTTTAATTTATACACTTTTTTGATTATTTATTTCCCTTTTTATTTTAATTTTAATTTCAAAACTTAACTTCTATATCTTTACAATTTTATTAATTTTTTAACCCTCTTTGACATTTTTCAAATTCAATTCATCACAATCCAATCAATAATAATCCCTTAACAACGTAGCAACCCCCAAACAAAATAATTTTACAAAAAACATCTAAATAAAAAATACTTAATCTAGACAACCAATTTGCAAATAATGGATCACGTTCCAACACTTCATTGAAAGAAAGTGCCCATGAAGACAAATCCATATCAGTATGTTTTGTTACGAACCGGTCCGGACCTTCGCACAGGAAGTAGTGCGAGACAGACGCCAGTTCTAAAAATCTTCGAATATTCTAATGGCTTTTCGAACGTTCGAAAGATTCGAGAGTTTTATATGTTCAGGATGTAATTGTGGAGATGCTTCTAGATGGACTTAATTTTATATATAAGGGACTGCTTTGGACGGACAGGAATAATAGTAACTTCTTAGGCCTGTAACTGCATAAAAAAATCATTACTGAAGAGATGGTTTCCTCCGTGGTCGGTCTACAATCTCAAACCTTCTACAATGTACCGAAATAGATAAGCAAAATCCATTATTTACCTTTATTTTAAAAAGGTTTTCGATAAAGTTCCACACGAACGTCTTCTTTATAAATTGAAGCATTTTGCTGTGAGAGATCCATTGCTGTCCTAGATTCGTGCTTTTTTATCTGATAGGATAGAGTATCTCAAGTCAGAATTGAAGATCAATAATTATCCTATAAATTTCTTGTTACTAGTGGTGTACCGCAGGGTTCTGTTATCGGTCCCCTGCTCCTCAACTTATATATCAGTGATATGGTGTCAGTGTTTGTGTCCACGGTATGCAGATGACACCAAGAATTGAAGATCAATTTTTTTATGAATTTCTTGTTACTAGTGGTGTACCGCAGGGTTCTGTTATCGGTCCCTTGCTCTTCAACTTATATATCAGCGATATGGTGTCAGTGTTTGTGTCCATGGTATGCAGATGACACCAAGAATTGATGATCAATTATTTTATGAATTTCTTGTTACTAGTGGTGTACCGCAGGGTTCTGTTATCGATCCTCTACTCTTCAACTTATATATCAGCGATATGGAATCAGTGTTTGTGTCCACGCTTTGCAGATGACACCAAGAATTAAAGATCAATTATTCTATGAATTTCTTGTTACTAGTGGTGTACCGCAGGGTTCTGTTATCGGTCCCCTGCTCCTCAACTTATATATCAGTGATATGGTGTCAGTGTTTGTGTCCACGGTATGCAGATGACACCAAGAAATGAAGATCAATTTTTTTATGAATTTCTTGTTAC
Organism: Altica lythri; assembly: GCA_964028335.1. NCBI lineage: Eukaryota > Metazoa > Arthropoda > Insecta > Coleoptera > Chrysomelidae > Altica > Altica lythri. Next base: position 8,798,068 of record OZ034809.1, read on the forward strand.
TAGTGGTGTACCGCAGGGTTCTGTTATCGGTCCCCTGCTCTTCAACTTATATATCAGCGATATGGTGTCAGTGTTTGTGTCCATGGTATGCAGATGACACCAAGAATTGATGATCAATTATTTTATGAATTTCTTGTTACTAGTGGTGTACCGCAGGGTTCTGTTATCGATCCTCTACTTTTCAACTTATATATCAGCGATATGGAATCAGTGTTTGTGTCCACGCTTTGCAGATGACACCAAGAATTAAAGATCAATTATTCTTCGAATTTCTTGTAACTAGTGGTGTACCGCAGGGTTCTGTTATCGGTCCCCTGCTCTTCAACTTATATATCAGCGATATGGTGTCAGTGTTTGTGTTCACGATGTGCAGATGGCACCAAGTTCTTTTCTAATCCACTATTACATTATGAAGAATTGATTAACGATCTGAGTAGAATTGTACAATGGTGTACTACTTGGCTTCTAGAGCTCAATATACAAAAATACATTCTTCACCTAGGACACAATAACCCACGTATGGGTTACTACATCAATGGTGTAAATATCCCAACATAAATATCTTGGGGTTGCAATTTCGATTGACCTAAAGTGGGCTCCTTATATTACGTCAATATTACATGGTTAAACAATGTTTCAAAAATCTGTCTTCACAAATGTTAGCTACTATTAACAAAACCTACATCTGTCCCATCTTGGATTATGCTGCATTTATTTGGAACCCTTACTTTGCAAAAGACATTCATGCTCTTTAAAGGCGAATCTGCAGACTTTCACCAGCAATTCGTAATCTCTACTATGAAGAACGTCTTCAAATCTTGGGACTATTCAGCCTCCAAGAAAGGAGACTTCGTCCCATCTTGGACTACGCTGCACTAATTTGGAACCCTTACTTTGCAAAAGACATTCATGCTCTTGAGCAAGTTTAAAGGCGAATCTCCAGACCTTCACCAGCAATTTGTAATCTCTACTATGAAGAACGTCTTCAAATCTTGGGATTATGCAGCCTCCAAGAAAGCAGACTTCGTGGGAATCTGATTGAGACGTATTGCATTATTCGTTTATTTGTATTGTAATGCGATAAACGGTGATTGTGCAATAGGTGCGAATTGTTATACCTATAAAGTATATTAGAAAGACGTTATTTAGTATTTGTGTTTATCAATAAATTGTTAAGTTTGTGTGCTGTTTATTACTTATCTCGAAACCACTAGGAGAAAACTATAACACTATATACAATTATGTATAGATCAACTGCGCCATCTTAGGATAATTTGTAGTACTTAATTCAGTGTAATGCTAGTTTAATTATATGAGATATTAACTGCTCCACCTTACAGTGGCGTCATAGTACTTAATGAAGTTATGACGTAAGACAAAATGATAACAAAATTAAAATTTCTTGATCATCATTACTTGATGATGAAACTTTAGACACAATAAAGCTACTACGGATATGTAATATATATACGTAGCTATTAAAATTGAAATCGAATATAAAATTTGTTTTTTCAGTAATTATTCTAATTCCAAAAAGAAATATGATAAAGTTAAGAAAAGATCATTGTCCTCATATATGTTATATCTTTAACCGTCTCTGATTCTCATTTTTCATTGTAGGTGGAAGCTAAATTTGGAATATGGACCGCGTGTTGTATTTCTTTAAAGTTTATGACCTGTTTTGAGTTACATTGCTTGTATATGGATACCGGAAGATGTTTTTCATGTTTTTCTTCACCTCATTATTCCTCCAAAAACATCTATTGGATATTTATAGTTTAGTTATGTGGAAAATTCTAACTACAAGACTACTTGTAAGTATAGAATTTAAATCATTTAAATATAATTAATTTAGTAACAATAAGAAACTATATATATTAAATGAATATAAAAATACGCTTTTATATGTTCAAATTCAAGCTTCTCTTCAATAAAAAAAAGAAGCTTTTTACCCATAAAACCGAGCGTTTCTTTTAAGATTTTATGCTTCTTCGTAAAAGTTTTTTTTAATAATCGACTTTTTTCACTTTAAGCGATCACTTTTCTTTCAATAACAAGATTTATTTCCATAAATATATACGTCACAAAACTCTTGTAAGCCATTTTTAATAAAGCTTTCAAATAGTCCTTTACTGAAAACTTTTTTTAACAAACAATTTTTTTTCTTAAAATCGAACTTTTTTCACAATAGATATAAAGTTTTTGCTTAAGCCTTTAAAAAAATCATCGGTGTTTGCATTTAATAATCGATTTTTTGTAAAGAATTTTGTTAATCAAAAACAATGTTTACATATTTACTTCTTTAATTGGGGAACTTTTGCCACTAAAATCAAAATAATAAAATGATAAATCAATATTTTGAAAATGACCCTTTCTTATTTATCTTGATAGATATGACAAATTTGTCAAGGGTCGTTTTTTCAAAACTGAATATATATTCAGATGAAATATGATTCTATGATATATATAATATATAAATTTAAATATAAAATGATTAAAAATAATATTCTTGATCCCAGGAAAGAGTTCAAAGCTTTGATATTTGCATAATTTAGTTTCATTTTTCAGTATATTAAAAATTATTCTCTTCATTCCTATAAAAAAGGAAAAATAAAATAAGAAAGATGAATTAAAACTTAAATATTAAAATACATGCGTTGGTTTAAAATAATTTAATTAATCGAATAAATAATGGAATACTTACTTTTAATAGATTGTGTATAAATTTTCACTTCCATAATTTCCATATTTATTATTTTTATAATATTCATATTTGTCATTTATAAAATTAATAAGAAATTGAGAAATTCTAAAAAAATTAAATTTATATTAAACCATAATAGAAAATAAAATTTATAATTTTTGTTAGAAATCTAGTATGTAAGGTTATAATACAAATTTGCAAAATAATGTTATAAATCTAGTATGTATGATGATAGAAATTGTTAAAGAAATTAAGATAAGTAATCTAGTAGGGCTAATTTGTTTTATTTGAATAGAATCAAGTTTGTTTTGGAAAAATTTATATAGGATATAGATTGTTAGTGATAGGCTTTTGTTAGTTTGTTGATTTTGGAGATTGTTTCTCTTTCCCTTGATCTTTTATAGAGAATGGTTGTAATAAATGTTATGCAGTATTAAAATTGAGTTTTGTGATAAAATAATAAGTTAAAAGAGATTTGAATAATATAATATTGGTACTAAAGTTGAATAGAAGGAGTTTGTACGAGTTTGGTAAGAAGAAAGATTATTTAAAGTTATTTTAAAAGATTGAAAAAGTCGACGAGAAGAGATATTGGACTAGAAAGAATATTTATCATTGCTAAGAAGATTAAATCATCAGGTTAAGAAGAGAAGTATTGAAATAGATACTTACCAGTTCTAAATATAGCAGTTTTTCTCAAGAATTAAAGAAAATTCTTCATTTATATGGTTTGAGCAGTACTTATATGGTAGAATGCTTGGAGAATTGAATTAGCAGCAGTTATACGGTATTTTAATATAAAAATAAATAATTGTGTGTTTAATTTCTTGTTGTATAAACTATATTCATTTTCACTTTCATATAAAAAATAATTTTGCACATCACTAGATTTAAGAACATTTAGAATTTCTTATTTTCACTTTAAAATTTGATTAAAACAATTACTTTGCACATTCACAGTCACAAAATATTAATTTAGAAATTTTTAAGGTTAAGTTCAGTTAAAAATCGATTATCCACGCGTCTGTTCTTACCATTGGCGTTCCAAATAAAGTATTAAAATTAATTAAAATTAAATTAAAATTATATTTATAATAAAATTAAGAGGTAAATTTCAATAATTAATTTTTCTAAATTTTGAACTCTGCTCTAAAGGTAAGAGTAGCACGGGCAATATACAATATAAAATATATATTTGGAATCATATATAAAAGTCATTTACTTTAATTAAAATATCTTATAAAAAGTTTAAATTTAATTAAAAGGAAAAATTTTAAATTATAGCATATATACTTATAAAATAAATACTGAGCAAGTTATATATGTTATAATATATATACATAGCTCTACAGGCCTGAAAGGCCCAAGGCTTTATTTGTCATTTCACTCCATTTCTTCTTATTTTGGCACATGGATGCGTTTCCAGATTCTTAAATCCGCCTCCACTTCGCTCTTCCATCTTTCCTTTGGTCTCCCTCTTCTCTTTTTTCCTCCTATGCTCCTGCAAATGATCATTTTTGCACTTCAACCTTTGTGCTCTAGCATATCCTGTCTTACTTGGTTCTTTGTACATATCCGCAAGTTCTTGGTTTGTTCTTCTTTCCCATACCCCATTGTTGCTTTTTCCTCCAAAAATTTTTCTTAATACCTTTCTTTCCCATATTTCTAGAGAACTTATATCTGCTTTCCTTAATATCCACGTTTTACAAGCAAATGTAACTGTTGGTCTTATTACCGTTTTGTAAATGCCTAACAAAAATTAAAATAAATTTCGTTTCTCAGCTTTCGACAACCAGATCGGTTGTCGTTTTCATAGATAAAAAAAAATTAAAAAATACTTCTTATTGCAATGCTTTTTGGTTTTGGTTTTAAATTCATAATTCGTTTTTTTTGTTGCTATAGATACATAAATTAACGCTAACGACATAAATAACTGGGACGGGTCTTCTTAGATCCTAATCAAGTTACAAACGTACATCCTAAGCGGATAATACACTTTTTTTAAAAATCTAGACCTTATAGACTCATAATTAGATGTAGATTATATATAAAACATCTTCTAGATCGCAGTGTAGTGTAGTAAAGTCATCTGGGCCAATCTACCACCCTTATAATATATAATCTGCAATCTTTTTTTTATTTATGGATGTCCTCGTAGGTATAGACCTAAATACAAATGTACCGAGAACATCTATTGGGGCAGGAGAGTCAATTTATTAATTTGGGATTTAAAGGACTGCAAGTTAGGACGAGTGGGGAAGACCTAGACGTGGGAAGATAAGGAGTTCCACAATCTGGAAATCCTAGGGATGAAGGAACGATCAAATCGATCCGTTCTCGATGTCCGACACTGAGCAGTAGGTGTAAGGGTGCATATAGTTGGTACGTGGCGTTGCCCTGGTTTGTCTAACAAGTGGAGGCATTATAAAGCGGAGTTCGTCTGAGCAAAATCCATTTATGTATCGGTAAAACAAGGAAAGATCAGACACTGCTCTTCGGTGGGACAATGGGGCTACGTTTTTGATGAAACTGGTGTTGAACTGTTTTTCTCTGTATTGCATCAAGGACACTGAGCCTTGACAGAGCTGCTGAACCTCATACATGCGAGCAGTATTCAAGATTAGGTCGTATTTGGGCTTTGTAAAAAGTAGCTAAGTTGGATGGAGAGAAATATTTGCGTGCTCTAAACAAAAAGCCTAATTTCTTTCCTGCTGCAGTTGCTATGGATGCATATGTTCGTTCCAGAGTTAGTCCTAGAAGATCGTTATACCAACCAGCGTAATGGAGTCGATTGTATCTGATCGTTCATTGTGATGGATGAGTCGTTTGTTTACCTCTTGTTGGATAGGCAACATGTCTTTGTCTTTAAACCGTTGAAATTAACAAGATTCTTTCTTCCCCATTCGTCTACAACTCTCAAATCTTGTTTGAGAGCAGCCGTTGTGGATCTTCTGTCCTCTTATAGAAAATCTAGAGGTATGGGACGGTTGTGCGCTTTGCTACAGTGTAGGTTGCTATCATCTGCAAAACCATGTATCGGGTTATTAGTGGCTTTTAGTAGATCATTAATGTGTAATAGGAATAGAGTAGGAGCTAGAAATGATCCTTGGGAAACTCCAACTTTGATCTTGTAGAGGTTGGAAGAATGTCCATCTACGGCAACTTGGATGTGCCTATTGGAGAGAAAGTTGGATATCCATCTGCAAAGAGAGTCTGTATGAAGGCAGTTTGTTCAAAAGAGCTGCATGCCACACTGATCAAATGCTTTTGAGATGTCTAGTGATACTATTTGAGTCTCCCCATAGAGGTGGATGGCATCGCTCCAGACATTAGTTACATATGCTAGCAGATCGGCTGTTGACCTTTGTTGGCGAAAACCATATTGCCTGTCACTTAAAAGGTTGTGTGTCTCAAGGTAGCTCAGGATCTCGTGATTGACGTATTTCTGTATAGCTTTGCTAATAACAGGTAGAAGAGTTATGGGTCTATAGTTAGAAGGCAGGGTTTTACAGCCTTTCTTGGGACTGGTTGTACTCGAGCAGTTTTCCAGGATTCTGGAAAAATACCATATTTATATGATAAAATCCTGTAACTCTTTTGGTTCATATCGTACCAATTGTTTTTGTCCAATATAAAAAAATCAGATTTCCCATAATAAATGGTAATTATTATTTATAACAATATTTTATTTTTCACAAAAAAATAACTCTCATGTAATTACGTAGGTACTTAAAATATATGAGACTGTAAAACAGATGCTAAATAAAACCCTGGCATGCCTATATAAATATTTTTGTTTCCAACTTACTTTTTATGAGTTTATTATGAATGTTTGAATTTACACTAAAATTTATGAACTCCCATAACTTCTTAATATACTCTTTCAATTGACGGTGTTTACTTTTCGGAAGTATATTGTATTACAACTAAAAATTAATAATATCTTAAACATCATATAAGAAAACCGGGCATCCAGTTTTCCGGGAAAATTATTAATTCATTTCGATATAAAGTTAACAGATGGAGTAAGACAACTTAAACAACAGAATTATTTCTGTATTCACTTTTGTTTACATTTATCGTATACATAACGAACTTTGGTATCTGTTATAAACGTATTATTAGAGCATATAACAAATTTCTGATATAGAAATATACTACAATTAGAGATCTTGTAGACTAATATCTAATCGTCTATTTGTTTATAAAAATAGTTAATAGAAATATAAATAATCAACGTACTTGTTGACAAACCTTTTGCTTCATTGAATCTGTTGGATTTGAAAGACTTGGGCTTTTTCTATCACTACCATGTGCTGTTCGGTATCGCTGAAGATCACTTTCCGACGATACGTTAGGAAATTGCTTGCAAAGCTGCGGTTTATTTGCTAAAAAACAAATTTTAATTAATAATAATACACCATAATGACTCTAAACTTATTTCTAATTAGACAGAAAAAGTTTTCAACCAAAGAAGTAGGAAGCATTACTAATAAAGAATAATAATGGACAATAAAGAAACAATGTGATACGTCACTATGATACTAAAACATTAGTTTAGACTGTTTTTTGTATATCTATCTCTTTTCAATGTACTGAATGTTTAAACGGTATTCAAAGGAATTAGGAAAAAACAAAATATATGGAAATGGGACTCATCACATATGAAGACACTCAACTGAAGACTACTATAAACAACGAGACTAAAGAAAACTGCTTCAAAAAGGTGTCGGAGTTTGAGTATCAAGAAATAACCCAAATAAGTAAAGAGAAAGAAAACCAAGAAATTGAGAAGCGAATTTCGAGAGGAACGAAACTATCAGAGCACTACACAAACTATTAAGAGCAAAGAACATGGATTATGAACAAAAAAAAATGAAAATATGCTGAACATCTGGGAGGGGAGTGTCTTAAGGAAAAAATATTCGGGGAGTAAAAGACGATGAAAAGGAAGAGACGAACAACTGCAGAGATCAGAGAGCTGTACTGGAAACTAGAAATTAGCCAGATCGTCAGAGCAAAGCGACTTGGATGGTTGGGCCATCTTGTGAGAATGGCTAACGGAAGGTGGACAAAGGACTCGCTACTAAGAGGAGAAGGAAAGAAGTGAAGAGGATAGCCACGAAAAAAGTGGCTAGAAGCATAGAAATAATCGGGATAGTCAATTGGCCATGGACAGCTAAAAATGGAGATAAACAGTTAAAAAATTCCAAGCCATAGGCCTTTAAAGCCGGTTGCGCTATATTTATATAGTTTGCAGGTGTCCTTTGACTGGAGCTTAGTCCGTAATGAACTCTTTGGGTTTTGTGCTGTGTTTCATTTCTTATCCCCGTCTTTAACCATTTTGCTAAAGAGGTGTTCCCAGTTGTGGTTTGTTGTCTACGAATCCAGGGTTTTATTCGTTTCCAGACCATACTTTTTGGAACCCTCTGACCCATATTATTTGTCTATAAACCCTTTCTTGCAAGTTTATCAGCCTGCTCATTACCTTGTAATCGTCTAGTTTGACACTGTTACGTTCTACCAAAAGATATTGAGTTCGGCATTCGGGTACTAGTAGAGTCTTTAAACCCAAATAACCGACTTTCCATCTGTTCATACGTTTAACCATTTAGATTGTAAGCCCTAAAATTATTTTTTCTTGCGCATTGCAAGATTACATAATTTCTGCATGAAAAACAGATGTATGTGTTCCTAGAAGGACTGAATTTTTTAAATTTCTGGCTGGCTTCTATTCCTGAACCCTCGTCTGTGCACCAGGTATAATCCTGATGCTCAGGTTGAGTGCCTGCATTTTGCCTTTCTTCACATTGATCTATCTCTATCTGGAAAGTTTTCTTAGGCAGGAATTTGGTTTGATTTTATCTTAAATTACAAAAATCGTTAAAAGTTGGTCAAACTGCTCTCGAAGTTTTTACAAGCAGTTTAGGAGTCTGCTCCAAAAATTTAGGACTGTAGATTAACCAAATAAAAAAGAAACTGCTCGTATCAAAACATGAGTAAACGTTTAAAAAATCAGTTGTAGATAGCACTTTTGAATTCTGACAGTCAAATAGCTGGTGATACTCTCTTTTGACAGTTGTGCCAGGTAAAATAGTGATGGTTGCCGGTTAAATGGGCATGTTTGAACAACTTTTTCATTCCTTTGAGTACAGATTATTCTGACAAGTTGCCGATTAGTCATCAGCCTAATTGTCTCATCAGAACCAATAATTCTGGCATGCATGCGAAATTATTGCCAACAGCTTAACAATCTGCTTCAGAAAACTTTTAACATAAAAATTAGTTGGGCACAAGGTACTAGAGATTAAACAGAGAAAAAGAAATTGCTCAAATCTAAAAATCAGTGAAAAGTTTAAAAAATTGAATCACAAATACCATTTTTGACATCTGACAGTTAAATAGATGGCGACCCTGTCGTTTGACTAGTGTGTGACAGATTAAAGCAGCTCAAAAGCGCATGTTTGAACCTTTGAACACGAATTGTTGTGACAAGTTGCCGACTGGTTATAAACTATCACTTTTGACATATGATAGATAAATAGTTGGTGATATTGACAGGTTTGACAGGTGCATAACAGATAAATTATGAACGATAGTATACCTATATTTTTTAAATTACAAGTTAAAACGCATCCAAATTCAATTTAATTAATAAAACTATAAGCACTATAAAATAAAAATAATATATCAGTAGATATATATGCATTTGAATTCACTTTGACATCTATCCATAACTGACATTGACTTTTGACAGTTGCATGACAAATATTTTTTGACAGATAGATGACATTTGTCAACAGTGTGCTTCAATTGTATACATATAGTTGATTCAAATAGAAGTGTCATCAAGTGGGCTGGGTACGTGTGAGATCATCTTTAACTTTTTTACTAGATTCAATGGAAACAGAACTTTAGTTAGGGAATTATATGTCATCGCGATGTGTCAAAATGTTTATAGTTATATTGAGCATATGTAGCAATCTGATCACAAGCTGGCTAATATTGCGATTCAAATTTCTCTAAACGTGGGTATTGCCACTACAAATTAGAATTTTCCAGAGACTACTTGATGACACTTCTATTTGAATCAACTATATATACTTATATTCTATTCTACACTTACAAATACTAACGGTAGGATACCCAGATTTAAAGCACTGTCTTCTAGCTATGGCATCTAGACTGGTAGCATGCGATACTTTATTTTGAATCACGTGATGTTGCCTAGAAAATATATAATTTTGTACTATAATAATCTATATCTAAGTATACGAGGTCTGTTCCAAAAGTATCCGAACTGCATTTATATTTTCGCAACCAAAGTGTTTACTTGCTGATAACTGCCGGACGTATAGTTCATGTTTGTTTCCAAAATAATTTTCAAGTTCGTCAAATTTTTAACTGGCAAAGTTGAGCAACGCATTTTCATTAAGTTTTGCTTTAAACTTGAAAAAACTTGTACAGACATGTTGCAAAAGGCCTTTGGAGACGATTGTATGGGCAAAACTATTTAAAAATGACCGGAAGGATCGTCGTTTTAATATTAGGGAGTTAGAAGATGACCTTGCAATACCAAAAGGTACAATTTACCGAGAATTTAAGCATAACTCGTGTCACAAAACTGCTTTCAGAACAACAAAGAAGACTTCGATTTGAAATCGCTCAGGAAAATCCAGAAATGATCAATAGTGATGAAACTTTGCTCAAAAAGGTTATTACTGGTGATAAATCATCGGTTTATGGTTATAATCCTGAAACAAAACAACTCTTCGCAGTGGAAGCATGCTTCTTCGCCTGGATCAAAAAAAGCACCTCAAGGAGCAAAATCAAGTCAATGTTGATTGATTTTTTCGATTGTGAAGGCGTCGTGCATCAAGAATACACTTCTGCAGGTCAGAGGATTAACAAAGAGTATTTACAGGCCTTTTAGGCCCATCACTTGATTATTTTCGGGCCTTTGTCTTCCAGTTGTTTATTCCCTTTTTCCTCAGATCTGCTGTTACCACTTGCAGTTATCTCTTTCTCGATCGTCCCTGTCCTCTATTTATTACTGGATTTAAATAAAATACTTTCTTTGCCATTCATGTCCCCTCTCTTCTATCTATATGTCCTAACCATCTTCTACGCTGAGCTTTTTTGAAATCAGTTATTCTATAGTTGATTTAATTCTTCATTTGTTCTTCTTTCCAACCTGTTGTCGACTTTCTTTCCTCCAAAAATTTTTCTCATTATCTTCCTCTCCCATATTTCTAGTTTTTCCATTTTATTCATTAACCATGTTTCACAACCATAGGTAACTGTTGGACGTAATACACTTTTATACAGCTTTATTTTTGCTTTGCGTGAGACACTTTCTGATCTCAATAATAAAGTTAAAGCCCATCGATCGCTTTTCACTATTCTTGCCATTACTTCTGAACATGTGTCAGCTATATTTGATATTTTTACCCCCAAGTATGTAAAGCTATAGACTTCTTCTACTCTCATTCTCTTTCCGTCATTCAGTTCAATGTCAAAATTCTCTCTTACCCCTTCTTCCTTTTTTTCTTTGTTCATAACCATGTTTTTTGTTTTTGACTCGTTAATTTGTTGTGCTACTTTTCTGACCGATGTCTTTAAAATCTTGGCAACCCCCTTTAGTTCTTCTTTTGTTATTGCAAGTAGGGTAATATCGTCTGCATATGCGAACTACGTTGAATTTGGCAACTGGTGACTGGCTTCTTCACCACGATAATGCTCCAGCGCATGCATCAAGCCTTGTTCAGCAGTATTTATCAAAACAGAGTGTTGTAAGCTTCAGCTTCTTCATACAGATACAACTTTGTTACTTTTGGCTGTTTCCTCGATTGAAAATGTTGCTTAAAGGACACCGATTCGACGACAAGAAGACTGTTGAAACCAATACGACAAATGCAGTAAAGTTGATTCCAATAGATGACTTTGGGAAGTGGAATTATCGATATGACGAAGAATAAACCAAGCGCCGAAAAACAGAGACAGGTTGAACAGTTTTGGAACAGACCTCGTATTTTAAATTTATTATCGTGCAAAAAAATAGACACTACAGTATTAATCCTTAATACAGTATTAGAATACAACAAAAAATAATCTACAGAAACGATCTTATATTTATTTTTGTTAATAAATCTATCAAATTTATATAAATATAAATATATTTTGAAAATATGTAAAACTGTTTATTCTGTGATTTAAGCAGCATATTTTAATATATAGCAATTAAATTAAGTATAATTTTAATTTGAATCATCACTAAATGTTCCATGAAAAACTATGTATTTTTGAAATACCAACAAGTAACAAGGTCATTTAAATCATTTAAATAGACACTAAATTTAATGTAGTCAACATGTTAATGCAAAATAATATTTCTAGCCAAAACATTACGAGGGTTAAGTTTTGTTATCTTAAAGTGTGACATTTTTAACGGTAATCAAACAGACAAAGATTTGTCATATTGATAGAGTTTCTGTCAAAATCCCTATTTTGGCCAAACGAATAGAAAGAAATCGTTAACACTAGGTTGGTTCCAAAGGACCAAAGAACCATTCTAGAACCGTAGGTACGAGACTGCGCAGTGAACAAATTCTCGTTATCTTTGAAGTACTGAGCTATTTAGTAACGGTTCTAGAACGGTTTTGTGGTTTGTTGGACAACGATTTTTGAATTTTAGTACAATAAGTAAAAAATGACCCAGTTACAAGTTAATACTATCAACATCTGGATTTAAACTATTATTTTTTAATACGCACAAACTCTATCGCTAGGTATATTAGTTATAAGTAGATACTTTTGACATCTGTCTATTAACCTTGACAGTTCACAGCTGTCACATCTTAAAGTCTTGTTACCAGATGTCAAACGTGTACTCAATTATCTACTTAGATACATTTCTCACCTATTATTACTATTATTATTACTGCTATTAAAATACAAGGGACGACAAGTTTTTTCGATACTTTCGCCCCTTTCGAAGGACGCTTGATGACTGGCTGGAGCACTATGTGATATCGTTAAGGCCGTATAGTCTTTTATTTGAGCTGATGCGGGTACGGTGGTCTGGATGGGTGCTGGTATAATACCACCATCCGGTTTTGACACCCATGCTTGTTCCAGAATTGGCGCTGGTGCACTCGACGTTAATGGACTGAAAAATTAACACGATAAGCAATAAAGAACATAATAGGTCAGGGGAAAAGTATGGGTATGGTACAACAAATCTTCTTCATTTTCTGCTAATAAGATACTCTGTGGTAGACTCAGAAAATGCCATTCCAAATATCTACTCCATACATACAAAACTTTTATTCGACCTCTTGTCGATGATAACGCCGTGCCATACTATCTGCTCTTCCTCTAAGACTCCTCAATTAGCTTCTTGCCATAGAGAGAGCCATTATCCGTAAAGGCAAAAACTTACACCACCTTTATCTAAGCCGCCTTGTCTAAAAGGAATAGAATGTAGAACTTTAAAGAAGATCAAGAAATCAGAAAATCAAGATCCCCTTTATTCACTAAGACATCTCCAAACCGTAGACAGGGACCTTCCTGCAGAACTTAAAGACCTCCTAGACGAAACCATCTTCTTTTCTATATCAACAGGATACAAAAAAACACTTACACTCACACCAATGTTTCTTTTGACTGTTTCGGCACGTTCCGGGAACACCAGGACCCAGGGAACAACAAGAAATCAGGAAGCAGGTCTGATGCTAACTCTATCCAAACCATACCATCAACTTCTTGAAAAGGACACTAAGTCCTATAGGAGAGTTCTTAAACTCAAGATTCAAATCCCACCAACACGACACTCGTGCAAACCAATTATTCCTTATATCCTTCTATACTAAGATAAAGTGCAACAAAAAGGAGTAACTTTTTGTTAAAGCCGAATAATAAGATATAAAGAAGATATGGTAAACACCTCAACAATGCAGAAGATCTAAAGATCATCTACAATTAAAATGTACAAGTTGCTTATTGAAGAGAATAGATGTAAAACATACCATTGCTCCAAACCTTCCTCCTCTTCTTCAGCAGCAGTAACGTCACTGGGTGGAGTAAGATATCCTGCAAGTCTTAGTCCCCTACCTCTAATATTTGATCCGAGTCTCAAACTTTGGCGAAACGATGCTCTAGCTCTACCGACTGAAAAAAAAATTCATTAAAAAGTTTTTGTTAAAATTTGTTCATGAATAAGAATATAAATTTCAAAGTAGAAAGAAACTGGCATTGGAATCTAGCCAACAATTTTTCATAAATCTGTTAAGTAGGTAACGTTTCAAGGTTTTAAATATCAGCCATTTTGGGTCAGTTATTAAAGTAAAATAAAAATTGATGACCCAGAAACTTTTTAGTCGTTGCTTGGCTAAAAACTGTACAATATCTCGAAAAGTTATTCATTTCTATTTTTTTTTCTGTAATTGGTTACGAATTTGGCTACGAACTGCTTTTCTATTCTTTAGATTTTACCCCTTTTTACTCACCGGGCAGAAATTTGAGTTGAATCAAGAGCTCATTGCCGCTAAATAGGTCTATTTTGCAGAGCTCATTTTTTTTAAATAAACTAGTTATACGAACATTTTTTAAGTCGCTATAATTTAAAAATAAAAGTAAAAATTTGTTTAAACAATTATAAGTATTTACCTACATTTACTTAATCTATTTTTGGTAACAGGGCTATTTTCTAATGAAGATGCTGGCACCGTTGTTAAATCTTCAAAATTAATGATGATTAAACTAATGTCATCCACCTCGCTTCTTATTGGCTTTATCACTTCTGAACAAAGGAACTTTGACCCTGAAAACAAAATAAATAAATAAGAATACATATAAATTCCCATACGTAAATTATCTAGCTTTCTTTTTAGTTAATCGTAAAATTTGTTTACTCTGTTAAAATACAAATTACATAACGTTGTATTTTGCACTAAGTTAAGTAATAATTTACTTTATCTACTCCTATTAAATTAATCATTTTATCCATAAACCATCAGCGTGAGTTATAACAGTGAGTTATTATAACTCATTAAATGCTGTATGTAAATAGTGTGCAGTAAACTATTATGCTACCTCCACACTCTCGGCGAGTTTCTACGAGACCAAGCGAGAGTGGATTTTGTGAGTTCGCCTAGTCTCAGTCGTTCTCGCGTAGTCTCGGAATATCCACTTTTTGTCGATTTCACAGGTGCGAGTCAAAGGAAGCACGAGGTAAGGCGAGAGGTTAATGAACTTCCTATTAAAGTTAACAAACTTCCTATTTAAGTTGACACACTTTATAATAAAGTTAATAATATTTCTACGATAGTTGATAACCTTTCTACAAAAATTTCCCAATCTCAAATTGATACCACTTAAATTTCTCAAACTATATTAGATCATATATTTAGAGATCAAGAGAGAAAGAGACTATGGTTGTGCTCTCGCCTCATCTTGGCTTTTCAGGCGCGGGTCAAAGAAAATACGAGATGAGGCGAGGAGTTAATAAACTTTCCACTAAAATTGACAATCTTTCTATTTAGTTCTACAAATTTGACACACTTCCTATTAAAGTTGACAAACTTTCTAATAAACTTGACAATGTTTCTACGAAAGTTGACAAAGTTTCTATTAAAGTTAAAAAAGTTTCTATGAAAGTTGACAAACTTCCAACTAAAATTTCCCAATCGCAAATGTACGAAATTACCTAAATTTCTCAAACTATATTAGATTATATATTTAGAGATTGTACCGTGTCACAAATCAATAAAAAATATGGCAATCTTGTGATTTATTGTTCAAAAGTCCTTCTTAGCTACTTCTACACTCTCGGCGAGTTTCTGCGAGAACAAGCGAGATCGAGAGTGTGGTTGTGTTCTCTCCTCGTATCGATCTTTCTCACGTCGTTTTGGCGTGTCAAAAATCCATAAGAATGATGGGAAACTTATTTAAAAATCCTTCTAATGCTACCTCTACACTATCGGCGAATATCTGCGACACCAAGCGAGACCGAGAGTGTGGTTGTGAGCTCGCCTTATCTCGGTCTTCCTCGCGTCGTCTTTACAGGTCTCCACATTTTGTCGTTTTTAGGAGCGAGTCAAAGGAAGTACAAGATTAGGTGAGAGGTTACTAACCTCCCTACTAAAATTGACAACCTTCCTGTTTAGTTCTACAAAATTGACACACTTCCTACTAAACTTGACAAACTTTCTAATAAAGTTGATAATGTTCCTACAAAAGTAGACACACTTTCTGTTAAATTTGACAAAGTTCCTATGAAACTTGACAAATATTTTACTAAAATTTTCCAATCGCAAAATCATATATTTACATATACCGTGTCACAAATCAATGTAAATGATGGAAATCTTGTGATTTATTGTTCAAAACTCCTTCTAATGCTACCTCTACACTCTAGGCGAGTGTCTGCGAGACCAAGCGAAAGTGAGGTATGTGTGCTCGCCTCGTCTCGGTCTTTCTCACGTCGTATTGGGATTTCTTCAGTTTTTGTCGTTATTTCAGGCGCGAGCCAAATGCCCGATCCAGACTCTCCAGAAGGTTACACGAGAAAACGCGAGTGCGAGAGTGAGGATGGTACTC
This sequence comes from Altica lythri, assembly GCA_964028335.1. NCBI lineage: Eukaryota > Metazoa > Arthropoda > Insecta > Coleoptera > Chrysomelidae > Altica > Altica lythri. The sequence goes on from OZ034809.1 coordinate 8,814,371, forward strand.
TCGTATCCCTTCGTCTTCCCTCGCCTCGCCTTGCTATCGCTCTGTTTTGTGTCGGTTTTTCTGGCGCGAGTCAAAGGACGCGAGAAGGTGTGCGAGAGAATCAACCACACTCTCGCATTCACTCACTTTGTTATTAACTGCTGTATAATAAGGGCAATTGCGTTCTTTATCATGGCTGAGTGGAATAACGATTTGTGTACTTACCACATTTATGGAACTGTATCAAATGGAACCAATCATTTGGAATCCAAAAAATCCAGAACACATGGATAAAAATAAATTGGGATTGGTTAAACAAAGAATTAAATATACCTGTATAGGAGTTAAAAACTAAAAAAATCAATAATGGCAACATTTCAAGGTCACCGGTTTAAATCATATTTATAAACCCATATGGTTTCTATACGAACTAAGCAAAAGGTTTTTATGTGACATCAATGAATGAAAAAATTGAGAGTGTGGATGACTAGTACTCCGGCAGCCTTCAGTCGTTAAGACTCGTGCCGAGAGCCTCTAGAAGGCGCCTCGCGAGAGTCTGGATGGGACAAAGGGAAGCATGAGGTGAGTCAAAAGGTTGGGAGGCGCGAGTATAGTGTACATAGTATTGTTGCGCACATGGAATCATATCTTATGCACCATCCATACTCTCTAAGAGGCTACAAGAGAGAACGCGAGTGCGAGAGTGTGGATGGTACTCTCGTATATCCTCGTCTTCCCTTGCCTCGCCTCGCTATCGTTTCATGTTGTGTCGGTTTTTCAGGCGCGAGTGAAAGGACGCGAGAGGGTGAGGCGAGAGAATCAACCTTACCAGTTTGTTATTAACTGATACAGAGTCAGAGCAATCGCGTTCTTTAGCATTGCTGATTGGAATAACGATTTGTGTACCACATTTATAGAACTGTATCAGATGGAACCAATCATTTGGAATACAAAGCTTCAATTAAAAGCGGTGCCAGTATAAATGATATGTATAAACCCATTTGGTTTCTATTCGAACTGATGGAAAGCTTTTTATGTGACATCAATGGATGAAAAAAATCGATAGTGTGGACGACTAGCACTCCGGCAGCCTCCACTCGCCAAGACTCGTGCCGAGAGCCTCTAGGAGGCGCCTCCCGGAGGGTTTGGATGGGCATTATACTTTGTCTAGCTTGAAACAGTACTGAAGTGCCAAGAGTGTGTATTCTCGTTTACAATACTCGCTCAAGTGTGTAATAATAGCATTAGAAATGTTCGCCATTCATCAAACAATTTATTAGCAGTTTCTGCAAGGGATATAACGGCCTTAATACTGAGGTGTATATTTCTGATTCCAAAACACAATAAAACAAGTCATGGTCATAATATGAATTATAGCAAACTTCATCGGCGTTAGTTATGACCTACCTTACTGCTCTTTAATAATATATTAATATCGACATATATTTTTTTATTTCATTTTCCAAGTGTGCGTGTTATATTGCATTTTATTTTATGCCAATTTTCAATTCGTTCGTCTTTAAATATCGATTTCAAAGTAATATTTAGGTTTAAAAAGTATGTAGGCAAGGAATATATTTTATATCAATAAAAAACTGTAAATTTTATTTATATATTCGACGAATTGTTTCTTTCGATTTTGTATTACCTATATTCTTTTATAAGTGTATCGGATTTCATGGTAACATATTAAACTTTTTTGCCATTTCGACACGACAAAAACGAATCAGGTGTAGATTAAATGGAAAAAAATAATAACTTAATGTTACAATGGCGTCTTCCAAATATAGAAATTGTTAGTAATCTTATATAATAACTAGCTGACCCGGCGAACTTCGTACCGCCTACTGATGTTTTTTTACCATTTTTCCAAATTTTTACGGTTTTGTAAATTATCGATTAGATATATCATACATTAACTGCGCCACCTTATGGTGGCGTCATAGTACTTAATTACGCAAGAATTGTTAATGTAAATTAATACTATCTCAAATGCGCCACCTTACGGTGGCGTCATAATACTTAATTTAGTAAGGATCACTCTATTAAATATATGAAATAGCTGTAACCGGCGCGCGTTGCTACGCCAACAACTAAAATAAATTTAAGAAAAATAAAAGAGATGAAGAGATAGAGAAGGAAAGAAAGTTTATAGTTTTGTTTCACTTATCGCACCAAAAATATATTTTTCGAACTTATATTTATATGAAATCGTATAGATATCTATTAATCAATATTGAATTTGGTACATGGAAGCGCCATCTGGTGGTAACTTCTATATACGAATCTCATATTTTTTTTTTATTAAAGATGTCCTCGTAGGTATGGACCTAAATACAAATGTACCGAGAACATCTATTGGGGCAGAAGAGGTAATTTATTAATTTGGGATTTAAAGGCCTGCAAGTTAGGACGAGTGGGGAAGACGTGGGGAGGTAAGGAGTTCCACAATCTGGAGACCCTGGGGATGAAGGAACGATCGAAACGATCCGTTCTCGATGTCGGGCATTGAACAGTATAAGGGTGCATGGAGTTGGCACGTCGCGTTGCTCTGGATGTTCTGGCAAGTGGAGGCATTATAGAGCGGAGTTCTTCTGAGCAAAATCCGTTTATGTATCGGTAAAACAAGGAAAGATCAGCCACTGCTCTTCGGTGGGATAATGGGGCTAGGTTTTTGGTGATACTGGTGTCGTTTATTAGTCGAACTGCCCTTCTCTGTATGGCATCCAGAACTCCGAGCCTTGACGGAGCCGCCGAACCCCATACATGCGAGCAGTATTCAAGATTAGGCCGTATTTGGGCTTTGTAAAGAGTAGCCAAGTTGGATGGAGAAAAATATTTCCGTGTTCTAAACAGAAAGCCTAATTTCTTTCCTGCTGCAGTTGCTATGGATGCATATTCATATTAAGCATTAAGAATACAGCATCATACTAATTTTCATGACAATCGGTTGAACAGGGAAGAAGTTGCTACTCTGCAGCGCCACCTGGTGGCGAGTGGCATCAATGAGCGTATCATACAAACCTTCTCCGTGGAAAAACACATATACATACCAATTTTCATTACAATCGGTTGAACGGGGCAGAAGTTACTACTTTGCAGCGCCACCTGGTGGCGATTGGGCATCAATGAGCATATCATATAAACCTTCTCCGTGCAAAATACATATACATACCAATTTTCATGACAATCGGTTGAACGAGTCTTATGGTAAAGGTGTTTTACGAGCATCCAGGTACTATTTATATTATTTTATAAATAGGAAAACCAGTTATTAGAAAACTGGACACAGTGTGTCAATGCATTCAAAATGTTGACTGTGGCATTTGGTGAATCTACTATGAGTAAACCAAGAGTGTATGAATGGTATGAACGCTTCAAAGAAGGCCAAGAAGTCATTGATGACGATGACCGCTATAGATGCTCGAGCACGTCAATAACTGATGAAAATGTCGATTTAGTGAAGCAAAAGTTTTCGAAAATCGTCGAATTACTATTAAGGAAGTTGCTGAGGATGTTGTCATAACAACTGGACTGGATCACATCATGCGATTGTATTGGTTGTTTTGGGCATGAAACATGTGGCAGCGAAAATTTTTCCAAAATTACTCAATTATGACCAAAAACAACGCGCATCAATATCGCTCAGGAGCTGTTTAATACCGCGAACGATGATCCAGATTTCCTTAAAAGGATCATAACTGGTGACGAAACATGGGAATATTGCTTTGACAAAAGCCCAATCATCCCAATGGAAGCGTCCAGAGGAGCCAAGACCAAAAAAGCACGTCAAGTTCGGTCGAATGTGAAGGTTTTGCTCACTGTTTTCTTCGATTACAACGGTGGAGTGAATCATGAGTCTTGCCACAATGTGGTACGGTCAACAATGAATATTACCTGGAATTTATGAGACTTTTGCGCGAAGAAATACGACTTAAACGTAATGATTTGTGGGAAAACCAGTCCTGGATTTTCCACCATGATAATGTACCAGCACATTCATCACTGCTTGTATTAAACCGTCGGGTGACGATGAGGATGAGATTACTTTATTTCCGTGGAAAAAATATGTTTTTACCAAACGATAACAAGTAGTCACTTTAAAAATTTTGAAGACTAATCTAGACTTAAGCAGCAAATAAATAAAGAAGATATCTAGAAAATTAAAAGCCCACAAAAATCTGTTGAAGGTGTTGAACAAGTCTCCGCAGATTATAAAAAAAATCAAATTGTAATCAAGATGTTAAAATCACCGTCAAAGACGCGAAATAAACCAAAGAGTACGAAAATATGTCTGGAAAATTTCCTGGAGTTATAAAAGAAAACTAAAAAAACTTTCTCCATTGTAAATTTCGAATAAAACTCTATTTAGCATTTACCAATTTCGATTTCATTATATTTTCAGTGTAATTTCATGTATATACCGTCGCCACTGCACTAAAGAAATTTGAAAACTATTAAGTCCCGAAAACACGTATTGTTGGTTTTAAATGAGTATAGTATAATATAGATGGAATATTAGCAACCATCATCAAACTTTTCTAATCGATATTACTTTAATTTTTATAAAAGCTTAGCTTATAGAACGAAAGAATTTTGTTCAAAATTTTCATATCATAAGAGAATAATCAGATTTTCATATCTACTAAAATAAAGGTCAGATAATTTTGCAAAGGGTTTTAGAACAGAGAAGTTATCACCAGCACCATCAATATAAAATTTAATTTAAAATTCGACAACAATGTTACTTGTTAATTTTTTCATTACAAATACAAAGAAGAAGGGGATAAATTTTTAAATGCTATAAAATAAAGAATTGAAAAGTATACAAACAAGAATATATTAAATGACATGAAGAAGAAATTGAAAAAATGTGGCATCTAGCTGGACTCGAACCCGCAACATTTGGCTCTACGAGCCAACGCTGTCAAATCGACAATTAAAACTTCAAAATCTCTCTCTCTCTCTTATTAACGTCATGCTGTATGTGCTTAAGGAGAAACTGAGTAAGTGTCACATGTGATATGAGTTGAATTTAACGACCAGAAAGCGAATTTATGGCTAAGCATTCATATCTTAGTTTTTAGAGCGTTTATCATGCCTCTGTTGATCGTTTTCGAAGATGCCACAACTCCACAATCTGCACTAAAGTGTCACTCTCTGACTTTGCAATTATCACGTTCTTCGAGTCCCAGCTGCTCATTCATATAGCAACTTTTAAAGTATTTTCGCAATTTATGATTATCAAAAGTCGTTAATTATGCCTCCGTTAATCAAAACTACATCTCCAATCTGATTTTCAAAGATGCCACCACTTCACAATCTGCACTAAAGTGTCACTTCCTGGCTTTGCAATTATCACGTTCTTCGACTCTCAGCTGCTCATTCATATAGCAACTTTTAAAGTTTGTTGCAATTTATGATTATAAAAAGTCATTAATTATGCCTTCGTTGATCAAAACTACTTCTCCAGTCTGATTTTCAACGATACCACCACTCGACAATCTGCACTAAAGTGTCATTTCCTGGCTTTGCAATTATCACGTTCTTCGAGTCCCAGCTGCTCATTCATATAGCAACTTTCAAAGTTTGTTTGCAATTTATGATTACAAAAAGAATTATGCCTCCGTTAATCAAAACTACCCCTCCAGTTTAATTTTCAAAGATGCCACCACTCCACAATCTGCACTAAAGTGTCACTTTTTGAATTTGCAATTATCACGTTCTTCGAGTCCCTGCTGCTCATTCATATAGCAACTTTCAAAGTTTGTTCACAATTTATGATTATCAAAAGTCGTTAATTATGCCTTCGTTGATCAAAACTACTTCTCCAGTCTGATTTTCAACGATACCACCACTCGAAAATCTGCACTAAAGTGTCATTTCCTGGCTTTGCAATTATCACGTTCTTCGAGTCCCAGCTGCTCATTCATATAGCAACTTTCAAAGTTTGTTTACAATTATTTATGATCATAAAAAGTCGTTAATTATGCCTCCATTGAGCAAAATTACCTCTCCAGTATGAGTTTTAAAGATGCCACCACTCCACAATCTGCACTAAAGTGTCACTCTCTGACTTTGCAATTATCACGTTCTTCGAGTCCCAGCTGCTCATTCATATAGCAACTTTTAAAGTTTGTTCGGCATTTATGATTATCTAAAGTCGTTAATTATGCCTCCGTTAATCAAAACTACCTCTTCAGTCTAATTTTCAAAGATGCCACCACTCCAAAATCTGCACTAAAGTGTCACTTCCTGGCTTTGCAATTATCACGTTCTTCGAGTCCAAGCTGCTCGTTTATATAGCAACTATTAAAGTTTGTTTGCAATTTATGATTATAAAAAGCCGTTAATTATGCCTCCGTTGAACAAAATTACCTCTCCAGTATGAGTTTTAAAGATGCCACCACTCCACAATCTGCACTAAAGTGTCACTCTCTGACTTTGCAATTATCACGTTCTTCGAGTCCCAGCTGCTCATTCTTATAGCAGTTTTTAAAGTTTGTTCGCAATTTATGATTACAAAAAGTCATTAATAATGCCTTCGTTGATCAAAACTCCTTTTCCAGTATGATTTTCAAACATGCCACAACTCCACAATCTGCACTAAAGTGTCACTCTCTGACTTTGCAATTATCACGTTCTTCGACTCCTAGCTGCTCATTCATATAGCAATTTTTAAAGTTTGTTCGCAATCTATGATTATCAAAAGTCGTTAATTATACCTCCCTTGAACAAAATTACCTCTCCAGTTTGATTTTCAAAGATGCCACCACTCCACAATCTGCACTAAAGTGTCACTTTTTGACTTTGCAATTATCATGTTTTTCGAGTCCCAGCTGCTCATTCATATAGCAACTTTTAAAGTTTGTTCGGCATTTATGATTATCTAAAGTCGTTAATTATGCCTCCGTTAATCAAAACTACATCTTCAGTCTAATTTTCAAAGATGCCACCACTCCAAAATCTGCACTCAAGTGTCACTTCCTGGCTTTGCAATTATCACGTTCTTCGAGTCCAAGCTGCTCGTTTATATAGCAACTATTAAAGTTTGTTTGCAATTTATGATTATAAAAAGTCGTTAATTATGCCTTCGTTGAACAAAATTACCTCTCCAGTATGAGTTTCAAAGATGCCACCACTCCACAATCTGCACTAAAGTGTCACTCTCTGACTTTGCAATTATCACGTTCTTCGACTCCCAGCTGCTCATTTATATAGCAGCTTTTAAAGTTTGTTCGCAATTTATGATTATAAAAAGAATTATGTCTCCGTTAATCAAAACTACCTCTCCAGTTTGATTTTCAAAGATGCCACCATTTCACAATCTGCACTAAAGTGGCACTTTTTGACTTTGCAATTACCACGTTCTTCGAGTCCCAGCTGTTCATTCATATAGCAACTTTTAAAGTTTGTTCGCAATTTATGATTACAAAAAGAATTATGCCTCCGTTGATCAAAACTACCTCTCCAGTTTGATTTTCAAAGATGCCACCACTCCAAAACCTATACTAAGGTGGCACTTTTTGACTTTGCAATTATCACGTTCTTCGAATCCCAGCTGGTCATTCATATAGCAACTTTTAAAGTTTGTTCACAATTTATGATTACAAAAAGTTGTTAATTATGCCTCCGTTGATCAAAACTACCTCTCCAATCTGATTTTTAAAGATGTCACCACTCCACAATCTGCACTTAAGTGGCACTTTGTGACTTTGCAATTATCACGTTCTTCGAATCCCAGCTGCTCATTCATATAGCAACATTTAAAGTTTGTTCGCAATTTATGATTACAAAAAGTAGTTAATTATGCCTCCGTTGATGAAAACTACCTCTCCAGTATAATTTTCAAAGATGCCACCTCTCCAAAATCTGCAGTAAAGTGGCACTTTTTGACTTTGCAATTATTACGTTCGTCGAGTCCCAGCTGCTCATTTATATAGCAACTTTTAAAGTTTGTTCGCAATTTATGATTACAAAAAAACGTTAATTATGCCTCCGTTGATCAAAACTACCTCTTCAGTCTAATTTTCAAAGATGCCACCACTCCAAAATCTGCACTAAAGTGTCACTTCCTGGTTTTGCAATTATCACGTTCTTCGAGTCCAAGCTGCTCGTTTATATAGCAACTATTAAAGTTTGTTTGCAGTTTATGATTATTAAAAGTCGTTAAGTCCAGTATGAGTTTCAAAGATGCCACCCACCACTCCACAATCTGCACTAAAGTGTCACTCTCTGACTTTGCAATTATCACGTTCTTCGAGTCCCAGTTGGTTATTCATATAGCAACTTTTAACGTTTGCTCGCAATTTATGATTACAAAAAGTCGTTAATTATGCCTCTTTTGATTAAAACTACATCTCCAACCTCATTTTTAAAGATGCCACCACTCCACAATCTGCACTAAAGTGGCACTTTCTGACTTTGCAATTATCACGTTCTTCGAGTCCCAGCTGTTCATTCATATAGCAACTGTTAAAGTTTGTTCGCAGTTTATGATTATTAAAAGTAGTTAATTATGCCTCCTTTGATCAAAACTACATCTCCAACCTCATTTTTAAAGATGCCACCACTCCACAATCTGCACTAAAATAAAAATAAAAATTTAACTTATATCGTTAATTTAAATACTACACATATTTTAAAAGCGAGTTGTTGTTTAGAAATAGCCATTCTGAAAAAACTATTAATAATTCATAAATATTTCACGATATCCGCAACTGCCAACTTTTTAATTGGCTGTAATTGACGGGAAATTACCCTAGGGCATTGAAAAATTCACATTGTATGCGTGTAAATACACGAATTAATTTTGATTCGATACTAATGAGGTTGGTATAAATGGATATTCCAATGGGACTTTTCTAAAATAAACAAAACGAACACTTTTAACTTTTGTGGTTTTTGGAAATATTTTATTTATGACTAAAAATTGTAGACCAAAAACGTAACAACTAAATAAATAAAAAAATTTCGCAATCAGCAGCCTTCATTACGGTTAAATTATTCATGTATTTGAATTTTTTTAATAATATCCAATTTAAAATTTTCATTTGTGACTGAAAAGACATAACCTATACTACACTGATGAGCTCAAATGAGAGCGAAACACAGTGTCTGTAGTTTGGTTTTGCCCTTGTATGGGTATATCTCGAAAACTACGTACTAAAATTGAGTAAATATACATCCATGACTCAAAGAGGTATTGCAAAGGAATCTACTGTGAGCTTGGGAGATCTTACCAAGCAGAAAAGGAAAAACTGGAAGGATTGTGGTGAATAGAAAACGAAAATGTGGAGGAAAAAGGAAGACAACTGCAAGAAATTAAGCATTTTTAGTGGGGTTGAATGAATTAAACAAGTCAAGATCTTTAGAAAGATTTATCACGCGCTGGAGTTATTATTCATAACTCTAAGGTGCCAGGACGACTTTTGGAAGGTGGAAGAAAAGCAATAACAACTTAGAAGACAGCTATTGACTACTAAAATGATGAAAAAACAGTATGATTGGCTGAGAAAAATATAAACGCTGTAGTGCTGAAGATTGGAAAAGAGTATTGTTCTTAGATGATAGCGACTTTTTGGTACAAGGACAACGGTCTCGTTTTGGTCACAAAAAGTATCAATGAAAAACGCTGGCTTATATTAATCAAAAAGTTAAACATCCTCTAAAGAAGATGTTTTGGGGCTGCTTTTCTTATAAAGATACTGGATTGGTATATAAACGTTTGTTTACCAGAAGTTATCGCTATAGCGATATAGCAACACACAACGGCGAATCATCTTATATAAGGACAATGCAAGTGATCACATTGCCCAAAAGATAAAGGGCCCTTGGCGAAGGTTTCTGTGGTTCCCTTGGTCCGTGCCAAATGAAGGGGCAATCTTCCAACCCCACATTGCACCACGTGGGTTACACCTCCACATAACACTCACACCAAAAGGAAAAGACTATTTAGTCCATGGATGGCAAGAAGATGCAATAACAACAGATGAAGCTATCCAACCTGCTACAAATGTAGAAGTTTGTGAGAGGGCTGCCGATGACCGATACTAACCCCATCCAAACACTCCTAACCACTTCCTGGAACAGGGTCCTTAAATCCAACACTCCTATAAACTTTTTTTCATCTACCCATCTGTGATCATACTGCCCAAAAGACAATTGAGTTTTAGGAACATCAAAACATCCAATTGCTAGACAATCAACCGTATAGTCCCGACCTAAGTTCCAACGACTTCTTCACGTTCCCAAAGATCAAGAATTCAATGCATGGGCATGGATTTCAGTCACCAGAAGAAGCCATCGATGCCTTTAAGCAGCGATCTTTCAGGTTTCAATTGAAGATTGGAATAACTGTTTTACCAATTGGTTTAAACGTTTGTGATCTTGGTTGTACATATTTTGAAAAGCAATAAAGTACTTTAAGTCATTATGGCTGTATGCAAAACTAAAAAGACAACCCTCGTATTTGGCGATACGAAGTTGGCGGGGTAAAACTATTTGTGAGCAAACAAAATATGGTATTTAAATTAAAAATTTCTATTTAACAAGAAAAGTTTTATCGGATAAAACTTATACATGTTATAATGTAACCCTCAACAGTAGATATCCTGTTTCAGCTAGTTTGACGGCAAAACAAAATTAATGAAAAAGAAAAACTTTCTCGTGACACGAACAAAGTTTGAAAAATTGTTCGAGTTAGATATTTTAATCAATGAAACAAAAACTGTACCGCTAACGATGACCGTAAAATTTTGATAACTCGTATAACTAACTCAATTTATTATTATGCACATTTCCGGTATAATGTCGAATATATATCTACCTAACGAAATTTATTGGTTAATAACATCAAACTCTATTTTTAGGTAAATTAAATTTCATTAACTCTTTCAAAAACTTTAACACAACTGACATGAAAATGTGTGTGTAAACAAACCGAAACTAATGAGTGTACATGCCAAATTCAATTAACGATTTTTAAACTAATCATGTCACTTGGAATTGTTAAATTGAAAGAAAAGGTTTTAGGAAATTTTGATTCATAGGATTTTTTGTTAAGATACAAATTTATGAGAAAGAAGTCAAAATTTTCAGAAAGATTTAGCACGCGCTGGAGTTATTATTCATAACTCTACGGTGCGAAGACGACTTTTGGAAGAAAAGCCATAACACCTTCGAAGAAACTGCGAAAATGATGAAAAAACGGTATGATTGGGAGAAAATGTATAAACGCTACACTGCTGAAGATTGAGGAAGAGATAAAAGCGACTTTTTGGTCACAAAAAGTATCAATGAAAAGCGCTGGAACATATTGGTCAAAAAGTTAAACATCCTCTGAAGAAGATGTTTTGGGGCTGCTTTTCTTATAAAGATACTGGACTGGTATATAAACGTTTGTTTACCAGAAGTTATCACGATACTTAGACAAAGCAACACACAACGGCGAATTATCTTATATAATGCAAGTGATCACACTGCCCAAAAGACAATGGGCCCTTGGCGAAGGTTTCTGTGGTTCCCTTCGTCCTTACCAATTCGAAGTGCTATAAAATGTGTGGCATTCGTAAACTCGTATGGAAGCAAAGCTTTCAATGATAAAATTGATGTACTCAAGAATAAAGCAGTGAATTAGATAGACAGAAGAAGCGTTGGCTTAATCCAGAGGATAGATGTTGCGCTACAAGACATTTTGTGGACGTAACATAAAAAGCTTTGCTTTAAAACATGTGGGTCTCTGTAAATTCTAATGAAAACTTTTCTTTTAATAATATTTGGTGTACCTACCGACTGAAGAATGGACCAGTGAATGAGACATAGAAGAAGTGTCGACTTATTTAAAAGTGGAAGCAATGAGAGTATAGACGTTCCGTAATTCATTTTTGCGACGATTTTTTTGTCTTAACATCTCTTTTGAACGTAACATAAAAATAAGATTTGTTTTAAGACTTGTGGATCCTGTAAATTCCGATGGATGAGAAGCTTTCAATAATGAATCACTGGTGGCCAGAGGTTGTGTTTCATGGGATTTTATGTACTTAGTACTTTTTACCCTAATTTCAAATGTAAAAGACTTTTTTTCGTAGCAGCTCTAGTTTCCGAAATATTTAATAACAAAGATTTTAGTAAAAATATATTTTTTTCAATAAATAAACTTTAGTCTTATCAATTACAGTGAGTTAAGTTTTCTTTTAAGAGATTTTCATGTATGAGTTGATTCAGGAGCACATTCCTTATTTTTGCACCAAATTTCTGTCGCATTATTCTTGTGGACATTCTTAAAATGCTTTGTATTGCAACGTCTATAACTTTGTAAATTCTAATAAAAACGAAACTTAGTGTACCAACTGAAGAGTAAAGCAGGGAATGAGAGGCACAGAAGACTTACTTGAAAGTGAAAAGAGTGAGAGGATAGACGTTGAAGGCTTAAAGCTAAAGAATATGGAGATTGGTAGGTAAAAGGAGTAATTTATAGGAGTATGGTATGTAAGTTGTAGGCCTTAAATTACCCTTAGCTAGCTTTTAGGATCGTGGATTTCTTCTGAGTTTCTTATCAATTCCTTCCCAACAATAATTAATGGGCGCAAAGTACAGACAGACAAATAAAGGTGTGAAATCAGTTTTAAATTGTTTATTCAATGATAAAATTTCTAATATGAAGTTAATTAAAAAAAATAAGTAATCAATTATTTTCTTATCTTTGAATCAAGTGAAGTCTTCTGTCGGAGCTTGCGGAAGCGAGTGTACGATCTGTAGAACAAATTTTGAAGACCTCAGGACTGCAGTACTGATGTTTTCTTATAATAAACGGAGACCACTGGAAAAATTGGTTCGAATGACCCTGAACTGGTGTTATAGGTGTTTTCGAAATAAAAGCTATGTCGAGGATCACGTCCTCTCTAGGGCCCTTCTCAAGATGGCAAAAGCCCAAAAACGAAGGGTGCAGAGAGTTAAGATAAACAACTTATAATTAACAAATTACCATATGAAATGAAAGAATTTAGCATCGAATCTCACGGAGAAACCAATTTTCTCCTACCCAAATCAGATAAGGTAATCGAGTCGACGCAAAGTAACATTGATATTTTTAAAATTAAATAGTCGAGGAGCTAGGCCCACAACGAACGTTACACAGTGGAACCTGCTTTAAGACTTATGTCCTTTTTAGGGAATGGATAGGAGTGTTTGGATGGTATTAGTATCTGTCGTCGGCCCCGCTCTAACAAATTTTCCCATTTGCATTACCCTTTGCAGCTGGATGGACTGCTCTTGAGTCTTCTCTCCATCCATGGCGCTTGAACGTACCTAAACAGTCTTCTTTCTTTGGTGTGAGAGTAGGTGTTGTGTGGTAGTGTGACCCACGTGGTGCAAAGTGAGTTTGGGAGATTGACGCTACGGCAAGTCTCCTCCGTCGTGAAGCCCTTCCATTTGGTAAGGATGAAGCGAACCACAGAAACCTTCGCCAAGGATCTTTTTTTTATCTAGTGGTGGAGTGGTGGGAACCATCTAGCGGTAGGATGGAGGATTTCGTCCAGCAGAGTTTCCAGGTCTTCAGGAAGGTCCATGTCTACGATTTGGAGGAGTATCAGGTTAGGTTAGGAAGCTTTATTTAAAACGTGTGGAACTCAGTAAATTCCGATAAAACCGAAAGTTTTTTATGATATGTACTGTACTTGAGAGTGGAACCGCGAATAAAAGGATCAAAAGAAGCGTTGCATTAGTTTAAAGTGGCGAAATAGACAAAAGAAAGTTTGGCTTACTCAAGAGAATAGATGTTGCCTTCCTTATTTTTGTGCCTAATTTCTACCGCAACATTTTTGTGGGCTTAACTTAAAAAAACTTTGTATTGAAACGTTTAGAACTTAAATTCTAATAAAAACGAAACTTGGTGTACGTACTGAAGAGTGAAGCAGGGAATGAGAGGCACAGAAGACTTTTTTGAAAAGACTAAGAGAATAGACGTTCTGTTCCGACGATTTTTCTGTCGCAACACGTCTTTCAAATGTAACATAAAAAGTTTTGTTTAAAACCTGTGGAACTCTGTAAATTCCGATAATACCGAAGGTTTTTTATGATATTTAGTGTACTCGAGAGTGGAACAGCGAATAAAAGGAACAGAAGAAGCGTTGCATTAGTTTAAAGTGGCAAAAAAAAGGTTTGGCTTACTCAAGAGAATATAATGTTGCCTTCCTTATTTTTGTGTGTAGTTTCGGCTGCATTATTCTTGTGGACATTCTTAAAGAGCTTTGTATTGAAACGTTTAGAACTCCGTAAATTCTAATAAAATTGAAACTTGGTGTACCTACTAGAGAGTGAAGCAGGGAATAAGAGGCACAGAAGACTTACTCGAAAGTGGAAAGACTGAGAGGATAGACGTTCTTTTCCGACGATTTTTCTGTCGCAACACGTCTTTCAAATGTAACATAAAAAGCTTCGTTTAAAACGTGTGGAACTTTGTAAATTTCGATGAAACCGAAAGTTTTTAATGGTAATTAGTGTACTCGAGAGTGGAAGAGCGAATAAGAGGAACAGAAGAAGCGTTGCATTAGTTTAAAGTGGCAAAAAAGACAAAAGAATGTTTGGCTTACTCAAGAGAATAGATGTTGCCTTCCTTATTTTTGTGTGTAGTTTCGGCTGCATTATTCTTGTGGACATTCTTAAAGAGCTTTGTATTGAAACGTTTAGAACTCCGTAAATTCTAATAAAATTGAAACTTGGTGTACCTACTAAAGAGTGAAGCAGGGAATAAGAGGCACAGAAGACTTACTCGAAAGTGGAAAGACTGAGAGGATAGACGTTCGCTTCCGACGATTTTTCTGTCGCAACACGTCTTTCAAGTGTAACATAAAAAGCTTCGTTTAAAACGTGTGGAACTCTGTAAATTTAGATAAAACCGAAAGTTTTTAATGGTAATTAGTGTACTCGAGAGTGGAAGAGCGAATAAGAGGAACAGAAGAAGCGTTGCATTAGTTTAAAGTGGCAAAAAAGACAAAAGAATGTTTGGCTTACTCAAGAGAATAGATGTTGACTTCCTTATTTTTGTGTGTAGTTTCGGCTGCATCATTCTTGTAGACATTCTTAAAGAGCTTTGTATTGAAACGTTTAGAACTCCGTAAATTCTAATAAAATTGAAACTTGGTGTAGGTACCTACTAAAGAGTGAAGCAGGGAATAAGAGGCACAGAAGACTTACTCGAAAGTGGAAAGACTGAGAGGATAGACGTTCGCTTCCGACGATTTTTCTGTCGCAACACGTCTTTCAAGTGTAACATAAAAAGCTTCGTTTAAAACGTGTGGAACTCTGTAAATTTAGATAAAACCGAAAGTTTTTAATGGTAATTAGTGTACTCGAGAGTGGAAGAGCGAATAAGAGGAACAGAAGAAGCGTTGCATTAGTTTAAAGTGGCAAAAATGACAAAAGAATGTTTGGCTTACTCAAGAGAATAGATGTTGACTTCCTTATTTTTGTGTGTAGTTTCGGCTGCATCATTCTTGTGGACATTCTTAAAGAGCTTTGTATTGAAACGTTTAGAACTCCGTAAATTCTAATAAAATTGAAACTTGGTGTACCTACTAGAGAGTGAAGCAGGGAATAAGAGGCACAGAAGACTTACTCGAAAGTGGAAAGACTGAGAGGATAGACGTTCGCTTCCGACGATTTTTCTGTCGCAACACGTCTTTCAAGTTTAACATAAAAAGCTTCGTTTAAAACGTGTGGAACTCTGTAAATTTCGATAAAACCGAAAGTTTTTAATGGTAATTAGTGTACTCGAGAGTGGAAGAGCGAATAAGAGGAACAGAAGAAGCGTTGCATTAGTCTAAAGTGGCAAAAAAGAAAAAAGAATGTTTGGCTTACTCAAGAGAATAGATGTTGACTTCCTTATTTTTGTGTGTAGTTTCGGCTGCATCATTCTTGTGGACATTCTTAAAGAGCTTTGTATTGAAACGTTTAGAACTCCGTAAATTCTAATAAAATTGAAACTTGGTGTACCTACTAGAGAGTGAAGCAGGGAATAAGAGGCACAGAAGACTTACTCGAAAGTGGAAAGACTGAGAGGATAGACGTTCGCTTCCGACGATTTTTCTGTCGCAACACGTCTTTCAAGTTTAACATAAAAAGCTTCGTTTAAAACGTGTGGAACTCTGTAAATTTCGATAAAACCGAAAGTTTTTAATGGTAATTAGTGTACTCGAGAGTGGAAGAGCGAATAAGAGGAACAGAAGAAGCGTTGCATTAGTCTAAAGTGGCAAAAAAGAAAAAAGAATGTTTGGCTTACTCAAGAGAATAGATGTTGACTTCCTTATTTTTGTGTGTAGTTTCGGCTGCATCATTCTTGTGGACATTCTTAAAGAGCTTTGTATTGAAACGTTTAGAACTCCGTAAATTCTAATAAAATTGAAACTTGGTGTACCTACTAGAGAGTGAAGCAGGGAATAAGAGGCACAGAAGACTTACTCGAAAGTGGAAAGACTGAGAGGATAGACGTTCGCTTCCGACGATTTTTCTGTCGCAACACGTCTTTCAAGTGTAACATAAAAAGCTTCGTTTAAAACGTGTGGAACTCTGTAAATTTAGATAAAACCGAAAGTTTTTAATGGTAATTAGTGTACTCGAGAGTGGAAGAGCGAATAAGAGGAACAGAAGAAGCGTTGCATTAGTTTAAAGTGGCAAAAATGACAAAAGAATGTTTGGCTTACTCAAGAGAATAGATGTTGACTTCCTTATTTTTGTGTGTAGTTTCGGCTGCATCATTCTTGTAGACATTCTTAAAGAGCTTTGTATTGAAACGTTTAGAACTCCGTAAATTCTAATAAAATTGAAACTTGGTGTAGGTACCTACTAAAGAGTGAAGCAGGGAATAAGAGGCACAGAAGACTTACTCGAAAGTGGAAAGACTGAGAGGATAGACGTTCGCTTCCGACGATTTTTCTGTCGCAACACGTCTTTCAAGTGTAACATAAAAAGCTTCGTTTAAAACGTGTGGAACTCTGTAAATTTAGATAAAACCGAAAGTTTTTAATGGTAATTAGTGTACTCGAGAGTGGAAGAGCGAATAAGAGGAACAGAAGAAGCGTTGCATTAGTTTAAAGTGGCAAAAATGACAAAAGAATGTTTGGCTTACTCAAGAGAATAGATGTTGCCTTCCTTATTTTTGTGTGTAGTTTCGGCTGCATCATTCTTGTGGACATTCTTAAGGAGCTTTGTATTGAAACGTTTAGAACTCTGTAAATTCTAATAAAATTGAAACTTGTTGTACCTACCTACTAAAGAGTGAAGCAGGGAATAAGAGGCACAGAAGACTTACTCGAAAGTGGAAAGACTGAGAGGATAGACGTTCTTTTTCGACGATTTTTCTGTCGCAACACGTCTTTCACATGTAACATAAAAAGCTTCGTTTAAAACGTGTGGAACTCTGTAAACTCCAATGAAACCGAAAGTTTTTAATGGTAATTAGAGTACTCAAGAGTGGGACAGCGAATAAGAGGAACAGAAGAAGCGTTGCCTTAGTTTAAAGTGGCAGCAATGAGAAGATAGACGATCCGTTACTAATTTTTGTGACTATATTTATATCGCAACAACTCTTTCGAATGCAACAAAAAAAGCTTTGCTTTAAAACGTGTGCAACTCATTTGTAAATTCCATTGAAAGCGAAGCTTTTAATGATAATTAGAGTACTCGAGAGTAAAGAAGTGAGACAGAGAGACACACAAGAAGAAAGACTCTGCGTTACTTATTTTGTGACGAAATTTCTGCCACAACACCTCTTAACATAAAAAATTGCTTTAAAACGTTTGAAATTCTAATGAAAACAAAACTTTAAATAATAATTCGCGTAGAGAACAAGAAAGATTTTTTAAGTAGACAATAACCTGGTTAGAATCGAAATGACAATTTTCTCAGTTTGACAATGTTTGTCAAACGATTTTTTTAGTATGTAAAAATACTTCTAATTAATAATTAATACATATTTTCTTCATATCTCATATTACTTTTAAATTATTCACAACATTCCGTATGGATTTATTAAACTTTGATCAATAGTAACCTGGATTTGAACTCAAATTACTAATTATATTATAATATAAATCTACCTTTATCTACAATCGTACTGATATAAAAAAAAGATCAATATTTGCACATACCATTTCTCGGTTGAAATATTTTTGTAGATGAAGCATTATCTGAAGCCCTTTAGGGTAAATGTAAGTTTAACACATACCTACGTTTTTCACGTTTTTCCCGAGACTTTGCCCCCAAGACTAACTTCATGATCGATCAGTCTGTCTTTAAAGGGTGAAATCTAAGGGTCTATTTAAGAAAATTAGGTTATTTGCATTTACGGTGGTAGGTAATATTAAGACAGGACCGGAATTTTTTTACACCAAATTTATAACTACACCTACCCAATACCGTTTTTTATACATACAAGTAACCAAGATAAATTCGCATTTTTTTGAAATTTTCTTCCATTTTAGACCATTTTTGATAAACTTTTAAATGTTTAAAGAAAAACATACTGTGTATAATTAAAAATATTTTAAATAATGAAAACAGCTGAAAGAGTAGATAACTATATGCTTCTCAGTCATCTCGACTTTGAGACGCCAGCGCTACCTCGTGGCGCAAGGCCGCATTAGGTTGAGTCAGGTGCTGTGTATTGCCTATTGTTTATCATGCAAAATCACTCTTCTGTAATGAGAGTAAAAAACAGAAATAAAAAAACTTTGTCACTCCATAACATTTTATTTGATAAACATTATTGGTACATACTCGACTCGGCGGACTGCGACAATCCAATCCTTGCGACGAGCTACTTCCCACGATTTCGAGGGAAATCTATAATAACTTATTCCTGGTATAGTATAACCCCGGGAATTGCACCCAACAACACAACAAATGTGACCACTAACTTTTTTCGCGGACATTTCTCGACAATTGATTAAAATTTTAAATTTAAAAAAGCACACACTCCGCTGGAATTACATAGCATATGACACTTATGACAGCCGATTGACCCAACCGCATGTCGCAGCAGTCCGCTTGGTGGTGCCACTAGAGGTGCCTGAGAGGCGTATACAGCTAGGAAGTCCAAAAAATATATAAAATAGTTATTTGTGACACAAGGACGGAAAATGACATTTTGCAAGAGCGAGTAAAGTTGTGT
The DNA here is from genome assembly GCA_964028335.1 of Altica lythri. Classification (NCBI taxonomy): domain Eukaryota; kingdom Metazoa; phylum Arthropoda; class Insecta; order Coleoptera; family Chrysomelidae; genus Altica; species Altica lythri. Next base: position 8,833,518 of record OZ034809.1, read on the forward strand.
AGCCGAGGTGCGTAGCACCGAGGTGAAACAATACGAGCACTTGCAAAACAATTTCCGGACGTGTAACACACACTATTTTTTGGTCCGACTAATTTTTAATATTTTTAAAAGTTCTGTTATGTTCAAGAATTGACCGCTTGTGCTACCTAAAGTAAGACCAGTGACTATAAGACAGCCGACAGACTATCAGCTGGTATAACGTGATCTTCGGGTAGATATAAGCGCCACATTGGATGTTAATATTATAGTTGTGTAATAACTTTTTTGATACTTAATATACGTGTTCAGCTGTTATTAGTGTGCAAACACAACAAGTTCAAAAACTTTTTTTCTTCATACCTCGGTCGAAAGTACGTTCTTTCGTCCCTAATTGCATGGAAGAAAGTTTAACATTTACTCCCTGTTTACGGCGGGACGAAAGTTGAATTTTCGGCCCTGCGCGTCATGATGTTTTGTCGTCTTTAACATTTACTCCCTGTTTACGGCGGGAGGAAAAATTTCTCATGCGTAGTTACACTTGTAACTAGGGACTGTTTATTCTCGTGTCATTTCTATTTCTATCTATAACCTTAAAAATAATCATTAATGACACTGCATGGAGACACTATATCATAAAAACACTAGAAACGTCGTTGATCCAGGGCCATATGTTGGCATTTATCAAAAATTTCCTAAATAATAGAACAATACAAGTTAGAATAAACGGATGTACATCTACTCCCAGAATACTTGAAAATGGAACACCACAAGGGTCTATACTTAGCCCAACACTATTTTTAATCGCCATCAACAGTGTTTTGAAACAAATGAAATCACCTATAAAAGCCACACTATATGCAGATGACCTAATTATATTTATAACAAGCAGAAATGTATTACTAGCTGCACAGATACTACAAACATTTTTAAATGCACTAGAAAACTGGTCTCTTCAAACAGGTTTCCTCTTTTCCAGTGAAAAAACGAAATTGATGGTCTTTAGTAAGCAGAAGTACACGAATCCAGTTAACCTTACCTTAAATAAAAAATTAATTAAAAAAGTGGATGAAAAAACTTTTCTAGGATTGATTTATGATGATAAATTAAGTTGGAAACCACATATCTCTCAACTGCAAAAATCTTGTCAGTCTCGTATTAATATTCTTAAATTTCTTTCTAACAGCACTTGGGGAGCTGACACGTCAATTTTACTGAGCCTCTACAAAACATTAATTAGAAGTAAAATAGATTATGGTTCTATCTGCTATGACACCGCCAACAAGACATTGCTTAAAACTTTAAATAATATACAAACATCGTCTCTAAGACTGGTCTTAGGGGCTTTCAGAACCAGTCCTATAGTCAGCCTTCAAGTATTAGCTAACGAACCTCCCTTAAATCTGAGACGAGAATTTCTATCCTTAAGATATGCAGCAAGAGTTTCAGAAAATCCTGACAATGATCTACCTCTGAGAGAAAGATTAAAACGTTGTGGATTCCCTTTTGAGCAGCTCAACCAGTCTGAGACAACAAAGCCAAATATTTCCCCTTGGCTAATCAAAACACCGGAAATAAATACATCTCTAAGAAGATACCAAAAATCCTCTACCAATCCCTTCATTATTTTGAACTCCTACAATGAACTTATTTCCAAATACCCACCCTCTTATCAAATTTTTTCCGATGCTTCCAAAACTCCGCATGGGCATGCTGCAGCCTTTATTACCGATAACGAACAATTCCAAATACGCATACCTATATATTGTAGTATATTTACCGGAGAAACTACAGCCATACTGGAAGCCCTTAAACAGTGCAGCGAAGTCAAAGAAACCTCCTTTCAAATTATTACTGACTCACTAAGCGCTTTGATAGGCCTAAAACAGCTGTACCCATCTCATGTAATAATGAAGCAAATAAGAGAAGAACTTTTCCATCTTCAACAACAAGGCAAGAAAGTTATATTTATTTGGGTACCCTCACATATCGGTATTAAAGGTAATGAAATAGTAGACTCAGTAGCCATGGAAGCGACTACCAAAGATGAAGTTGGAATACTCAATAAATGTCCTAGTTCAGATCACAATACAACTATAAAAGAACATATTCTTGAAAAATGGCAGGCCCTCTGGGAAGAAACGCCGAATAATAAACTCAAAGAAATTATGCCACAAATCAGCAAGAAACTAGAGATGCCAAAGTCAAGAAAGGATCAAGTAGTTATAAATCGCCTCCGAATAGGACACACCCTTCTAACTCATCAATACCTCTTGAAAAATGAAAATCCACCTATATGTCACAATTGCACCACAACCCAATTTACTGTCAAACATATTATTATAGAATGTCCTTATTATAATAAGGAAAGAAGAAAAAACCAACTAAGCGAATTCTTGGACCTCACCTTATCATGGAACATCGGCCGTGTACTGAAATTTCTTAAAGACATTAACCTTTATCATAAAATTTAATTGTATTTCGTTTTGTTTGTATGTGGTGTCTCCCCTGCTAATAACTCGTAGCAGGCCGGAAAATGTCATTTTCCGGACGATTTTGAAGTTATTAATAGTATTGTTTCTGGACGGAGGACCAAAAAGATTTTTTTTTTAATTTTTTTGTATATAAAAATAAATAATAATAAAATACTTCCCTGGATTATTGAATAAGTAGGTCATGCATAAAATTAGGATGTGATTTAGTTAGAGTGTATAGCTGACCCAAGAAATGAATTATTCTAAGCAAATATCCATTGTTAATTTTTCTTTATATTAAAATGTGTTTATGATGCCGGTAAAAGGATATTAAATATTTTAGTAACATTTCATATTTTCTTATCACAAACATTTATTTAAACATGTATTCATCATGCCTTAATTGATGAAGTATGTTATTCTAATTAAGTTAATATATACAATCAATCACCGGTACGAAAAACGGGCACTTTGAAATATTTGACCAAATTTAAAATTTGATATAACTTTTTTTCCTTTTGTCCAATTTTTATGATTTTTTCAACAATTTGTACGTAAATTATACTCTTTAAGTTTGCATGGTTTGGTTTCGGCGACAAGCTTCCAGTTCTCGTTTAAGCTCCCCCCTGTCCCGTCTCGCAAATTGGCCACTTGCTGATTTTTCTCGTCCCGAAGAGTGCACATTTGCGATATTTGCTGGGAGAATGAACTGGATAACTCTTCTCGTATGGTAGACATTCGTTGTGATAGCTGAGAAATATCTTCGCGCTGGTTGGACAAGTGGAACAATTGATACGTCTATTCCTATTGCTGGCTCGTCATTCCTTGTGATGGCTTCTCTAACTGGCTCGTCATTCGTTGTCACAGCTCCTCTTGCTAACCCGTCATTCGTTGTGATAGCTCCTCTTGCTGGCCCGTCATTCGTTGTGAGAACTTCTCTTGCTGGCTCCTTATTCGTTGCAACAGCTGGAAAGTTGTTGAGTCTGTTCTTCTTGCAGTGTCGTTATTTGTTGTGATAGCTCCTCTTGCTGGCCCGTCATTCGTTGTGAAAACTTCTCTTGCTGGCTCCTTATTCGTTGCAATAGCTGGAAAAGTTGTTGAGTCTGTTCTTCTTGCAGTGTCGTTATTGGTTGTGATAGCTCGTCTTGCTGGCCCGTCATTTATTGTGATAGCTCGTCTTGCTGGCCCGTCATTCGTTGTGATAGCTCCTCTTGTTGACTCATCATTCGTTGCGACAGCTGGAAAAGTGGTTGCGTCTGTTCCTCTTGTAGGCTCCTTATTGGTTGTGATAGCTTTTCTTGCTGACTTGTCATTCGTTGTGATAGCTCCTCTTGTTGACTCGTTATTCGTTGCAACAGCTGGAAAAGTTGTTGCGTCTGTTTATCTTGTAGGCTCGTTATTCGTTGTGATAGCTCCTCTTGCTTGCTCGTCTCTTTGCGACAGTTGGGAAATTGTCTACTTAACAATACGGAAATGCACCTAGTAGTTTCCAACTTTAATTCTTCGATTTCTCTTCTGAGCTGAGCCACCAATAGTTCATTTATCTTTTTTCAAGGCATTCACCTCATACTTGACACCAGGAAAAACAAAATATTGTTTTTTTAGCCTAATAGTTTAAGTTTGAAACATTCTGTAAATACCAACGAATCAAGATATTGCTTAAGATCTCCAGATTGCCGACATTTAGTTCTAGAGTAAGCTTTCAAGGAGGTTAATTTATGATATGGGCTGGCATTTCTATGGAATCACAAACAGATTTATATCTTGTTTCCAGGGGAGCTATCAATTCTGTAAGGTATATAAATTGAATGTTACAGTTTATGTTGTTCCACCTGCACAGTTAGTAGAAGCTCGTACAGCTCTGATAGTCAGAGAATACTTAAATAATGCTAACATATCTCAGATAGAATGGCCACCGCACAGTCCAGATCTAAATCCTATCAAACACGTCTGGGATATGCTCGGTAGACAAATTCGAAGCCTGGAACCAGTACCCGTAACTCCAAAAGAATTGCAACTCCTGGAGCTATGGACAGCTAATCCAGAAGTAGGTTATAAAGTTTAATAATCCAGCTATAAATTTAGAAAAACTAGAAGACCCAACTCCACAGGAATTACATATGGAAAAACTTTGTAGGAGCAGGGACGACGACAGACAGATACTAACTCCTTCCCAACATTCCATCCATCCCCTGAAAAGGACGCAAGTCCTACAACAGGGTCCTCATACACACCAAACTCCTAAAAATCTCCATATTTCTCCCTATGAACTTACTTACTACTACTACTACTATAAATTTTTGAAAAAATCATTAAAATCAGCAAAATAAAAAGTTATAAAACTTTAAATTTGGTTAAAATTTCAAAATGCTCGTTTTTTGTACCAGTGAGTGTAATATTAAGAAGAAATCAAAAAAATAGTCACATCCGGCAGATCACGAACCTGTAGCGCCTCTAACAATTTCAAACACAGATGCAATAGTAGTTAGTCAGCATTTATGAACATGATTTAAGTAATCCCACATTTGACACTTACTTAATTCCTCTACACGTTAAGACAGGAGTAACAATGAGAAAATATGTATAAAAAAAAAATATAATTCTAAATAAAAAAATTGTTTTTTTAACAATTTTATTCTACGTGTTAAAATTTTACAAATTCTGTTCCGTATCAACAAAATTTTAACTATGTAATTCTACTCTATGTAGGAATTTATTGATCAGTGTTTGGTTAAACCTCACGACTTTAGTCTTTGATAAAGGAAACAATAAATTCCGAAAGCAAAGACAATTAGTCAAAGATTGTTTTCTTACCTGTCCAATACACGTCTATGTATGGATAAATAGATATATATCTTTATATATATAATTCTTCTGTGCGTGTGTATGTCACTAAACAGCTGGTCCAATTTCAATGAATTTTTTTGTATGTGTGCAAATGGATTCAATGGTTTAGAGTTACTATTTGATCCGCTATAAAATACTTTTAATAGTGTGTATTTACTTTTTTTTTTGTACGTATTCCTAATATATAACGATGTAAGTTAATTGATATAACTCTCTATCAACAATTGAGATCTATGTTTAGTAGACACCCGGTAGAATGCGCTGTGTTTTAATTTCTAGATTATTTATTGCTAAAACTCAGTAATGGTTGGACAGATTTGGCTAATTTTGATCTTGAAATATTTGTTAAAGTTAAACACGCGTACCAAGTAACAGAAAAAAAAAATAGTATTATACGTTACAAGATCGGTAGGTGACTTATTACAGTACGAGTTAGTTTACGGACGAGGCGACGTAGGAGCCGAGTCTGGAAATAAAAACAATTACTGTAATAACACCTAACGACCATGTATCGTATTATATTTTATTTCATCCTGTTTTTATAAATTAATAAATTCATTAAAATTTTAAAAATAGTTCGTAACTTGACTACTTACGTCAAATTACCTTAACTGTCAGTAACTCTCAAATATTTTAAAATTTTTGTATTAATTGTTAATTCGTGTTTTAAATTAAATTAAAATAAAAAGTAAGTAATTAATTATTTTATTTTTATTTTATAGTCATTACAGTGTTTGTAAATGTCAAAAATTATAAGTAATTGTCTTCCCTTATGCAATCAGAGCAGAGTTGCTAGGCAACACATTACAGTACACGGCAGAGTCGAATTGTCTCCGCGATTGAGCAGGTCATTTTCTTGTATTCCGAATTCTCTCCCTGACGGGGTCGAGTTGTCTCCCATACCTGTTTGCAGGTAGATTTTCTGTTAATTACATAATTTTATATTTTTCGCACATTGAGGTGGGTTGATAAATAAAATTAAATATGTACACCTATATATTTAATAAGAAACAAACTTTTATAGTAGCATAATTTATATACAAGAAAAACCAACTATATACAATATACATACATGGTATAACTGTTCTATTTCCTATCATGTGCTCTAAAATGGTATGAAATCGCTTTTACAAAATCTAAATGTTTGAAGTTTCTTTTTTAATTCCTCAATTTTTTTATCGACAAAACATTGTCTGTTTAATACACTACGATCATAAATTTTAATATTATTACAGCTTCTCATTTTTATGTAACTATCTAATTGAAAATTTAATAATACATTTAAAAACTGATTTATATTTGGATGAGGTGAATAAAATGATTGGTTATATTTGGCATGAAACGATTCGCATCCATTTGTTGTTCTTAACAATGAAGATGAATGTTCAGCCCATACATGAGGAGGAAATTTAGAATTTTCATCGATATAATTTTCAACTAAATAATCACAGAATTGATCTACACGGTCACAACTTGGTTTTAACTCATAAAGGTCCATAGCAAAACAGTCACCAACACTTTCTGGTGGTAAGAATGGTAGTCCGAATACATATGTCAAAAATCTTGTTGTGTCGGTTTCAGCTTCCTTTTGCTTCTTGTATTCGGATGATAGACCTAATTCCTGGATCTTTCGATATCATGATTGACCAAGATGGAATCGACATCCTTTGATTTTGGATTGTGGGAAAATTTTAGCCAAACTGGTGTGAATAGCACTTTCAAAGTCGGCTGTTATTACACTTGGGGTTAAAGTGCAGCCCAACTTTTCTACTTCTTCTTTGACGAATGCAAACATTTGTTCATATGTAGATGCTGTTTTATTGGGTAACAAACAGAAGACGAGTGGAACGTAGTGTCCATTTTTAAGTCCATGTATCGTGAAAAGTTGTAAATAGAATTTAGGACAGTAGTTAAAAGTGCCATCTACGTAGAGAAGTGATACAGATGCCAAAAACTTCAAATTAGTCTCACAAGAGAATATTACAATTTTACTTTTTTCACAGTTTTTGATGAGAAAATTTTCACCTTTATTTGTTTTTATATTTTGTGACTTCAATAATTCTTGGAATTCTTCTCGATCTTTTGGTAAAGTTGGTAGCTGCCTCGATCTTGCATAATGTACATTTTTTCTTACTAGAACAATGTCTTTAGTTGTTATAGTTTCCGGATCCGACTTCTTTAACTCTTTTCGAATAAGTTTTATAGGCCGTTCACATATATCCTCTAAAGCCGCACGTTTTACACTATTACTTAACTTCTGTCTGTTTAAGTCGCTTTCCGAGATTCTGTCGTGATTATGTACCAACAATGAATCCACTATCACATGTTCTTCAGTTTCAGTTTTCACGTAAGCTTTACATAATGTTTTTCTTGATGTAAATATCCATCTTTTTTTATTTCCCACTAGCATTTTTTGGAAAGAAAACTTGAACCCCTCAATCACCAGCAGTTGTTTTCCTTTCTCACTTAAAATCACAGAACTCATTTTGAGGGTAATTGTTTCCTTCAAGACTGCCGAAATTATTATAAATTCATAAAATATGAGCCACAACATGTACCGCTTCAGGTAGGTAAACAAAGTCATTTTATTGCAATTAGACCCTTATTACTTGGAGCGTACCCATAACAATAGGGAGAGAATTCGGATATGACCTTTTTGGGGACAGGTAATATTTTGAATCTATGGAGACAACTCGGACCTGTCCACAGTACATGATACCGTAATGTTTTACTTACCGGCGCCAAATTGATTATAGGGAAGTTTATTTACTGGACAGGATGAAATAATAGTATATTCTGTAACAAGGTTAGAATGAAAATTCGACACGAGTGGAGAATTCCGAACGCAAGCGTAGCGAGCGAGAGGAACCACGAGTTATCGAATTTTCATTCTAACCGTGTAACAGACTGTATTTTCTCCACGACCATGTAATAATTCTGTTTATTTAAATTGAAATATGTAGCCAAACAATAAGAACGTCGCACTGACAAACTGAGTGACACTTTCGAAATTCGCAGGGCAATCTATGTTTTTTGTTGAGCAATTACAGAATGTTATTCCGTCACTAGTTATAGAATGGAAATACATGCAAAACACATAAGAAGCAAGTGTTTCAGAATGAATATCTCAAGAGTGAGAATGAACACTTTCTATTATTAAAAATGAAGTCGGAATTATTACATTCATTAATGGTCGTGGAGAATAGTATATTCTGTAACAAGGTTAGAATGAAAATTCGATACGAGTGGAGAATTCCGAACGCGAGCGTAGCAAGCAAGAGGAACCACGAGTTATCGAATTTTCATTCTAACCGTGTAACAGACTGTATTTTCTCCACGACCATGTAATAATTCTGTTTATTTAAATTGAAATATGTAGCCAAACAATTAGAACGTCGCACTGACAATCTGAGTGACACTTTTGAAATTCGCAGGGCAATCTATGTTTTTTGTTGAGCAATTACAGAATGTTATTCCGTCACTAGTTATAGAATGGAAATACATGCAAAACACATAAGAAGCAAGTGTTTCAGAATGAATATCTCAAGAGTGAGAATGAACACTTTCTATTATTAAAAATGAAGTCGGAATTATTACATTCATTAATGGTCGTGGAGAATAGTATATTCTGTAACAAGGTTAGAATGAAAATTCGATACGAGTGGAGAATTCCGAACGCGAGCGTAGCAAGCGAGAGGAACCACGAGTTATCGAATTTTCATTCTAACCGTGTAACAGACTGTATTTTCTCCACGACCATGTAATAATTCTGTTTATTTAAATTGAAATATGTAGCCAAACAATTAGAACGTCGCACTGACAAACTGAGTGACACTTTTGAAATTCGCAGGGCAATCTATGTTTTTTGTTGAGCAATTACAGAATGTTATTCCGTCACTAGTTATAGAATGGAAATACATGCAAAACACATAAGAAGCAAGTGTTTCAGACTAAATATTCTATCTCAAGAGTGAGAATGAATACTTTCTATTATTAAAAATGAAGTCGGAATTATTACATTCATTAATGGTCGTGAAGAAATAATATTCCAATACAAAGTATTTATTTATTATATGAATTATATGAATTCCTAATAGATTGCAGTGTAAGCTAATTTGCCTGATATCCAGGTTATAGATGCCCGATTTCTAAAAAAATTAATAAGAAAAACAATAAACTAAAGTAAATTGGAAAATTGCGAAAAAAACTACGTCCAATTAATTTGTTACGGCATTTTAAATTTAATCTTTCAATCTGTGACTTGTCTATATTAGATTTTGATATAATTTGGAGAAAATACCGAAAAATCGTTTCAAAAGTTGCTATTTTTAGAAAGTTTTTTTATTTTCGTCGTGTTCTTTGTCTCTTTGTCATTCTGTGAAATTTTGTAATCGAATTTAAACCAATTTTCCGACTACCTAGAGCTCTGAAATTTTCAGGATAGCTAAGAACTGGATGACAATGCGTGTTTCAAGTGTGTTTAGGCATATACATAGATTTCGAAATTTCTACTGAATTGTTAAATTAAATTAAATATGATTTATATGGATCTGTAGTTAGAAGGCTGGGTTTTACAGCCTTTCTTGGGGACTGGTTGTACTCGAGCAGGTTTCCAGGATTCTGGAAAAATACCAGTATCGTATTATAGTTGAAATAGCTTAGTGAAAACTGGCGCTAGTTCAGGAGCACAAAATTTTAATAGTAAAGCAGGTATTTCATCAAGGCCACTTGCTTTGTTGGTATTTAGAGTAGCAAGGACTCTCTGCACACGCTTAACCCTAAATATGATATTTTTCATTGTGTGGGGAGCCCGTGGAATAGAAAGTAGTTCCATGTTGTCCGGTGGGTTAAGTGTCGAGTTCGAAGAGAATATTTTGGCAAAGAGTTCTGCGTTTTCTGTGGACGACGTAACTACATATATTGAGCAGTCATCTGCTGTGATTTTTGGCGAGAGTCCAAAAGGACCAGCTTAAGGTTTGACATTACTTTCTCTCTCATTCGAGCGTCAAAGAGACTTTTGGAGTTAAAAATAGTGGTGTTGTATCTGTTTCTAGCGATTATATCATCCAGTTTTTTTTCTTCTGATGCTACATCGCAATCTTTATTTAAACATGGCTTCTGTTTGGCTTTCAAGCATTTGGTAAAGTGAGGAATGTAAGCTTCCATGGTACACTGAATGATTTCAGTTATACTGTTGCAAACTAAAGATGGATCTTCGTTAATAAAGCATACTGGATTACAGAGAAAAGTTGCAAAGTAGTCTCGAAGGCCTCTCCAATCTGCTTTTTTTAAGTTCCAAAAAGTTCTCTTGGGTGGTCCCTCGAATGGGTGAGATTCGATTGGATATTTGACTTCTACTACAGCATGATCAGAGTTACCTAGGGGAGACGGAACATTTACATTATATTGCTCAGGGTGAGTGGTCAGAAAAAGATCCAGAGTATTAGAACTGTAATTGGCAGCTCTGGGAAAGTAAGTGGGCTTGTCGATTAGTTGGGACAGCCCATGACTAATTGCAAACTTTTCAGTTAGCCTGCCTTTTGTGTCCGTCTTGTTGGACTTAAGCCACTTTTCGTGGTGAACATTAAAGTCCCCAAGCACAATTATCTCTGCAGAAGGGTACTCACTATTAAGGTAGTCAATCTTTTGTGATAGATAGTCTAGTAGTTCGTCGCAATTACAGTCTGATGGCCTATAAATACAACATATAAATTGCTAGAGGCTTTAAGTGTTAATTTTAGCCAAAGGATGTTGTCTCTATTGTTTTCTAGTGCAGGTAGTCTAGAGCAGGAGAGTATGCTTCTTACGTAAACACATACAAAATGGTGCCGTCTAAAGTTGTGGTAAAGTTCGTAACCTGGAAATTTAAGATGCTTCAGCCTATTTTTCCCAGAAACTTCTGTTTCGGTAAGAGCAAGAACGTGAGGTTTTATAGATTGTAAATAGTAATAGGTTGCGTTAATGTTGGCATTTAACCCGCAGATGTTAGTAGACTGATCGATGGCTATGTTATTTCCATCATGACTTCCCCGAGATTGTCCCCCCCCCCCCCCCCCCCCGGATATCCGAATGGGGAACTATTTTACTTCCGGAACATTTAACCTCTGGAGAACCCATCATGGTATTTTCTAAAAAAGGTTTAAGATAAAGAAGGGGATTGGAGGAAAACGGAAATGGGAATCTTCATCAACTGTCTAGTCGTATTTCTTTTAGCTAATTCATCTGCTTTTTGGCGAGTCTTACAAATCTTCTTTAATTCTGTTTTATCACTCACATTGTTATTAGACTTCTAGAAGTGTGTTTGGAGTCCTCGTTAAAATTTATTTCTTTCTTCAATGTTTTTGGAGGTATTTTCAACTTCTTTATCTGCTTCTTGCTAAGTTTTCAACTTCTACACTTGCTTCTTTAACATCTTAGCATTTTTCTACTACTCACCGTTTTGTGAGAATTGCTTCTAGAAGTGTTTTTGGGTTCTTCAGTATCTTTTTTATCACTCATCCTGCTGTAAGACTTATAGAAGAGTCTGCAGTTTTTTCTTTACTAACTGTCTACTCATTTAATATCTTCATATTTTCTTTTAATAATTTCATCTGCTTTTTGACAAGTTTTATAAGTCTTCTTAAAAGTCGGTTTATTTCCGCTTGTCGGTTTTCTTTTCCCAACTTATTTAGGTGGCCTCTCAAATGCTCAATGTTCAAATTGGATGCGAAATTATAAAGGAGAAAAGAGATTCTAATATATTTTTCTTTTTTTGTTTCAGGTAGGTTCAGAAGGCGCAGGATAGCTATTTTTGGTGAGTTTTTTTGCATTGAAATTATTGCATGTTAGCAAATTCGAAATGAAATTTCGAATTTGATTTATTTATTAAGTTTAGCGGATTGTAGCAAAAGTTCGGTTCGCATTCAAACAAAAAATTATTTATTATTATTTATTTTTTAAATACATTTTAATTAATTATTTATTAAAGCCTTTTGCTACAATTCTGTCGTCTACAAACGGTAGATGATGAAGAGTTCCAGAGAATAAGAAAAAGAAGAAAACAGTTTATTTTCCATCATAAAATTCAACAAAATGCTTAAAAAAAAATTAATTTAGATTTCGTAAAAATTTCTTTCTATACCGAGTCAATGTTTTTCTAAATTCTAAAAAATTAAAAAGTTAAATTTTTAATTTATTGAAAATCGCGGAAAATTTCCAAGTATTGTTTTCTCTTTAAAAAGTGTCTCCTTTATCCAAAAATTTGAATCCAATTTCCTAAAATATAACCAATTTTCTCATTTTTTGTCTGCCTTTTTTATATTTTTATTGTTAGGATCAAATTTTCTTGAATACAGCGAATTTCCAAAACTGATTTTCTTTATATTTAAAAATATATAAAATTTAAAATCTATGAATTAATAGACAATGACCAATGTCAAATTTTCTTTTTTTTTCCTTTGTTTTTTCATCTTTTTTTTCGATTTTTACTTTAGCTTTCTCGTTTTCTATCAATGTTTTACATATTTGTAATAATTTTACTATTTTACAAATTTTCTTAATACAAAGGAAAAACTCAAAGTCTAGTACCACAAAAATATTTTATTTAAGGGAATATTCCCATCAACAGGCCCTCAAAAAAGTAAGCACAAAAAAGAAGCAACATTCGAAAATGTGGAATTGAAGTCAACTATTCTCGTTTGCAGTTAGAGGGACAACATAACTTGTAGACCCGTTTCGGCCTATTGGGCCTCGTCAGTACAAGGTACCTATATGTTGTCGTCAGACAGCTTAAGGCATAATCGCTGACTGAAGAATGCACTAAAATCACTATCTATATATAACCACAGGGTAATGGAAATATAAACGATGCGATAGTAGTGACATGAGGGCCTGTTGATGGTAATATCCCCGAAACTATTATAGCCCCTTAAATAAAATATTTTTATCTACTCTACCTTATATTATGTATCAATTTTTAGGTCGTGAAAACTGTCATTATAGACAGCAGTGCGTGAAGGATTAAAAGTGTGCGTAAGTAACAATGTATTTTAAATGGGATTTACTTTTCCGCACTGTTTTTGACACACCTTCATATAATCAAATATCCTTAGCATTCGCGTTGCCATGGTGTTGCTATGAGAGCATTTGTTTTGTTAGTATCTTGTAAATGAATTGAAAGTAAATTGCTTTCTTGTAATTATTGGAACTAAGTTCCTTACAGCAGGCTTGGAGAAGATAGGGATTTTGCTGCGTGACTGAACTGAAAAAAATTTAATAGTAAAAACCGTAACGAAAAACCCATTAAATGAGACGTGCATCAAATACATTCTGGAAGTTATTATAGGTAGGTGGTTCGGTGGTTCATTGGTAGAATGCTCGCCTGGCACGCGGGCGGCCCGGGTTCGATTCCCGACCGATGCAAGTTTTTTTTATATATATATCTCTTAACTTTTACCTTTTTTGTTAAAGTAATATGAGATATAATTTTTAAAAATCTTGATAGTTGAAAGTAGTTAGGAAAGGTGAGAAAAAATAAATGTATACATTACTCTTTAAAGCTCTCTTTTAATTTTAAAGAAGCTTCTTTCTTAACACCAATATTTCACTGATTTTGATATATTGACCGTTAAATGAGACGTGCGCAGGCGTTACAGTCGTATACACAAGCGAGTAGTGTTATGTGTCGATTCCATGGTATAAGTATATACACTTACACCATTGTCGATTCTATATTAGCCAAAGGAACTTAGTTCCTACCTTGTGTCCCACGACACCATTTTAACTTTTTATTTTTTATTTGATTATCGTAGATAAAATATTGTATGAAACTGTGCGTGAAGTGCTTTTTGCGCACTTACGCGATATATAGCACTCGCTTCGCTCGTGCCATAAACATCGCGTGCGTGCGCAAAAAGCATACTTCACGAACTGTTTCATAAATAACTATTGTGGTACTAGACTTTGAGTTTTTCCTTTGTATTACCATTGGACCACATTTGAGATATGGATGATTTTCTCTTTCTAAAAGATGCCAGTCTGGCGATCATCATCCGTCATTTTTTAATTTCTTTTGAACACCGAATGTGTGTGAATTGATTTTAGTCAATTTGACTTCTGTTTTGCAGTTGGAGGTGAAGATGTCACTACTATCGCATCGTTTATATTTCCATTACCCTGTGGTTATATATAGATCGTGATTTTAGTGCATTCTTCAGTCAGCGATTATGCCTTAAGCTCGCTGACGACAACATATACCTTGTACTGACGAGGCCCAATAGGCCGAAACCGGTCTACAAGTTATGTTGTCCCTCTAACTGCAACGGGAATAGTTGACTTCAATTTCACATTTTCAAATGTTGCTTCTTTTTTGTGCTTACTTTTGAGGCCTGTTGATGGGAATATTCCCAAAACTATTAGCCCCTTAAATAAAATATTTTTTATAATTCACGTTCACAAAGTTTCTATTTCGACACTAAAAACAGTATCGAAATAGATTCATTGTAACACTGTTTTTGGTAACTTTTTGTTTTACACAATTGGTTGCACTGCACTGATTTTCAACGAAAGAGTTCAGGTAGTAAATCAAGAAGTATGTTGTAGTAAATTATTAACTACATTATCAGCGTTATTGCTAAATTCGGAATATTTTATACAAATTTGAAAAACATTCTAATTTAAAATCATTAAAACTGACAAGTGTCAAAACTGTCAAGATTGCCAACATAAATAAATATTTCGAAAAACACTCATTTTACTTTTTTTTATACTTTTAAAAGTTCATTATAAAAAATAGTATGTAACACTCGAGTTACAATGACTGTTTGTAGTACTCGTTCTTTGCGAAACTCACCGCTTCGCGGTTCGTTTCACAAACGGAACTCGTACTACGAAACCTCTGTCATTGTAACACTTGTATTACAATATACTATTTTTGGTCCTCCGTCCAGAAACAATACTATTAATTACTTCAAAATCGTCCGGAAAATGGCATTTTCCGGCCTAGGCCGGCAAAGTAGCTTTTAGATTATGTAAAGAGATGGCCCTATGAGTTTAAATTTTGTCATCAAAAATACATAATGAATAATACAAATTTTAATTAAATTTATTTAAAAACAGCGTATAATATACTAAACTTACCTATAACTTTTTCCAAACATAAGCAGGATTCTAAATTTCTCTCACAACTTGTATTATAAAATTTGACATTTATGTCAATTTAGAACTACTTACCATTCGATTATGAAAATAGTTCATTGTCTGTGCTATCTTTATATAAAATTATTAGATATTAATGTTAATATTTTCAATATAACAATTTTTACTGTGCTGCTTATTAGCACAGTATTTGTATGTATAAAAATTAAGGAAATTGAAATCGATTATCAGAAAATCATTCCTTATTACTAATTTTTTTAATCCTGCAATAGATGTCAATAAACATGTAATCTTGTATGTCACAAAGTAAAAAGCACAAGTAAAACGTTTTTGAACTTGTTGTGTTTGCAACATATATGTTAATTAAAACACTAATAACACTAGAAACACGTATATTCAGTATCAAACAAGTTATTGTACAACTATAAATATAATTATAATATGTATTAACATCACGTCATACCAATACCAGTTGACAGTCTGTCGTCTTCTAGTCACTGGTCTAACTTCAGGTAGGACAAACGGTCAACTGTTGAACATAACAGAACTTTTGAAAATATTAAAAATTAGTCGGACCAAAAAATAGTGTGTGTTACACGTCCGGAAAATATTTTGCAAGTGCTCGTATTGTTTCCCCTCGGTGCTACGCACCTCGGCTACACAACTTTACTCGCTCTTGCAAAATGTCATTTTCCGTCCTTGTGTCACAAATAACTATTGTAGTACTAGACTTTGAGTTTTTCCTTTGTATTACCATTGGACCACATTTGAGATATGGATGATTTTCTCTTTCACAAATTTTCTTATTGATTTTACACATTTTTCGATTTTTTATCTAATTCTATCATTCTTTTAATTTTGCTAGTTTTTACTCTTAAAAACTATTTTTAAGGTAAAATAAAAATAGAAATATCGTATGAAATACAAAATGTTCATACATAAAATTGAAATTAGCAACATCAACTCAATTTCTAAACATAAAAACAAACACAGATTTATCTAAATACGAGATGCACACTCTAACAGAATGACGAAACTTTTTCCAGGATCCATTATGACGTATTCTTCATCAATAATGACGTCAAATTGGTGTTGTCATACTTACGACTGCATAAAACAGCAAAAGGTCGAACCTCGGTGAAACGTTCCTGATTTTCCTCATTTAAAAATAGCACCGATTAGTTTAGTTTCGAGATGGGCGAAAATTTTACGTGTGTGTGTATCTGATTTGTTCTAATAAAACGCTTACGGGATATAATAGAAGGTCGAAAAGTTTACTTTTTTTTAGGTCAAGAACAATGACTAGAAATGCGGATAGACCACAAATTTAAATTTAAGTTTTCTAATAAAAACAGATATATAAAAAAGGTTATTATTCCTAATAGCGGTATTTTCCACCGAAAAATTCATTTCTTCCAAAATGTCCTTGTTTTATTGAAAAGGTGTTTTTCAGTAAATGTTATCATTTCATTCCCAAAAATATTCATTTTTCTAATATAAAAACCAAACTGTAGACACGTGTTTCGCTCTAGTTAGACCTCATCCGTACAGTATAGGTTTGTCTCTTCAGTCACTAATGAAAAACATCCCCGGTATAGACTGGCCAATATTTGATGTAAATGTTTACGAAAGTATAAAACAATCGTAATTAGCGCCACCTCTACTCCAAAAATGGCTTTCTTGTGGTCACTTTGCATGTCATATAAAACCTAAATAAACGAACGGATCGTTTTTTGACAATCTTATACATAAAATGATCAAAAAAATGATACAAGCGTATCTCGTGCCATACTGTCAGTATATTCTAGATACACAACCTGGAGTAGAGGTGGCGCTATACCGGGTATGTATCTTCATTAGTGACTGTAAAGACAAACTGTACTGATGAGCTCTAACTAGAGCGAAACACGTGTCTACTGTTTGGTTTTACTCTTGTATAGAATGATCAATTTTTATATCTATGTCGTAGCATCCTGTGTCCTAGAATTAGGAATTCTAACCAGGCACAAATCCAGGTTGTGTATGTGGAATATACTGACAGCATGGCACGAGATACGGTTTTTACGAAAAAACACTATATCTCGGTTGTTTTTAAAAAGCAATTGGAAATTTAAAGGATAATTAACTGTGTTTCTATATTTTTTAGTTTGCTTAATATTAAGATCTGTCATATGTTTGGTGCTGTCAAATGCCTTGATCTCTTAAGTGTCTAGATCACTCAAATGTCTGGATCTGTCAAATGTCTAGATCTGTCAAAACTCTAGTTCTGTCAAAGGCTACATCTGCCAATTATCTATGTGTGTCTGTTATGACAGATCTATCAAATGTCTACATCTATCAAATATCTAGGTGAGTCTGTTGTGATATTTAATGTGTGATCGGCCATTAAAAAAGTAAAAATATGTACTTTGAATCTAAATTTATAATTTAGAATGAAAATAAAAGAAAATTTTCCCGTATTTCGTATACAAAATTGTCATATTTATAATATATTAGTTTCCATAATATTCAGATCTGTCATATGTTTTAAGCTGTCAAATGCCTTGGTCTCTTGAGTGTCTAGATCTGTCAAATGTCTGAATCTGTCAAATATCTAGGTGTGTCTGTTATGACATATAATGTGAGATCAACCATTAAAAAAGTAAATATACTTAAAATCTAAATTTATAATTTAGAATGAAAATGAATGAAAATTTTCCCGTATATCGTATACAAAATTGTCATACATATTTCTAATATATTAGTTTCCATAATATTTAGATCTGTCGTATGTTTGGTGCTATCAAATGTCTTGACCTGTCAAATGTCTGGATCTGTCAAATGTATAGATCTGTCAAATGTCTAGGTCTGTCAAATGTCTACATCTGTCAAATATCTAGTTGTGTCTGTTATGACATTTAATGTGTGATCGACCATTAAAAAAGTAAAAATACTTTAAATCTAAATTTATAATTTAGAATGAAAATGAATGAAAATTTTCCTATATATCGTATACAACATTGTCATATTTATAATATATTAGTTTCCATAATATTCAGATCTGTCATATGTTTGATGCTGTCAAATGCCTTGATCTCTTAAGTGTCTAGATCACTCAAATTTATGGAACTGTCAAATGTCTAGATCTGTCAAAACTCTAGTTCCGTCAAAGGCTACATCTGTCAATTATCTAGGTGTGTCTGATATGACATTTAATGTGCGATTGACCATTAAAAACGAGAAAATCCTTTAAATCTAAATTCATAATTTAGAATGAAAATAAAAGAAAATTTTCCCGTATGTCGTATACAAAATTGTCATATTTATAATATATTAGTTTCCACAATATTCAGATCTGTCATATGTTTTAAGCTGTCAAATGCCTTGATTTTTCAAGATCTGTCAAATGACTGGATCTGTCAAATGTCTAGATCTGTCAAAACTCTAGATCTGTCAAAACTCTAGATCTGTCAAAACTCTTAATATGCCAAATGTCTACATTTGTCAAATATCTAGATGTGTCTGTTATGACATTTAATGTGTGATTGACCTAAAAGAGTAAAAATACTTTAAATCTAAAGTTATAATTTGGAATGAAAATGAATGAAAATTTTCCCGTATATCGTACACAAAACTGGTGCTGTCAAATGCCTTAATCTCCTAACTGTCTAGATCACTCAAATGTCCGGATCTGTCAAATGTCTAGATCTGTCAAAACTCTAGATCTGTCAAATATCTATTATGACGTTTACTGTGACCATTAAAAAAGTGAAATTACTTTAAATCTAAATTTATAATTTAGAATGAGAATGAATTAAAATTTTCCCGTATATCGTATACAAAATTGTCATATTTATAATTTCCATCACTTAGATGCCGTGTTTACTTTTTGTTTAGGTCAAAATGTTTGTAATGCAAATGAGTACAGAATAAGGTTCATTTTAATGAATGCGGTTAATACTGCAGTTTATTTTTTTTTCTTTGTTCAGAACCAAATAATTTTCATATAAGAGAATTTCTGCTTAAAAATTATCTGTAATAAGACTTTAATTTAAAAATATTGATATTTACTATATAATTCCTATATTCGATAAGTAGGTATGTAACCTTGATATATAATGATATATCCAATACATCAGAAAAAGGTAATTCTTTAGGTATAAAAGCAAAATTATTGCATAAAATATTTTTTAAACCGTGCATTTTTTTATAATTGCGTAGGATTTTACACCGATAAAACCATATCTGATCATTTTCTATACCAACAAGAAAACAAAAATAGAAAATCGTGTATCACAGTTAGTAATATTCTTTTTAATCTAGAAATTAGATATTAAGGGAAAATAGAAAAACTGGCATAAAATGTAGTAGAACGTGCCTAACCGCTAGACATTCGTTGCCGAACGGTTTAATGCGCTGTCGGCTATAGATACGAGTTCGCAGATTTCCGCCTCTATGAAAGTTGAAAAAAAAGTAAAAAAAAAGTGAAAAAGAAAATATTTACTACATTTAGTACTATGACGCCACTTGACCAATCAAGGATTGCGTTACAAATCAGATAATCTTCGCGGGGGTATCTTAGGCGGCTTTTTGGTTCTAACGGATTCATTCGTTGGGCGGTGGTCTTGCTGAGAACAGCTTGATTCACTTAGTGAGAATTTTCCCGTTCTTTTTTTTGTTACCTGAAACTTATAAAGTAATAGTGTTCGTAGTGCCGATTAAAAGGTTGGTAGTTTCTCAAAAATGGTTTTGTGAATACCACCTGTAAGTACCTGTGGATGAGGCTAAAGAAAAGTTGAATTTTTACCGTATTTCCGAGATTAAGCTTGGACGCTTGCCACGTATTTTAATGAAATTAATAACAAAATCAAATTTTGAATAATAAATAAATTAACTAATTGAAATTTAACTCCAGCTGAGTTCGGTAGTGGTTTCTCTACTGGCAAATTGTGCCCAGCTCAGCCGTAGAGGGTAAGTGCCAAAATAAAGTGAGTGCGCCACCGATTTGTACGGTTAAAATCGGAAATCCCTGATGTTTCAGGCACTACTTCACCCACTGGAGATAATTAAATAAATTCAAAATATTAAACAGTACTATTGGAATTGCACAATAAAAAAAAATAACGATAAAGTGAACTAATTAAAACAAATTATCAACTAGACCCTTCTTTAATAAAGTTAAATTTAAGAATTTACACAACTGTCAAGCCTCGTGCTTGGCAACGCTATCGATATTTATAAAAAAAATAAGTGAGTAATTTTAAAAAGAATATTATCTAGAATGTGTGATCACACGCAATACAAAATACAAGGAAATTAGATTCTTAACTAAAAACTAAAGTCACGACTTATATCTAATATAGCTTATCTGTTAATCTAAATAAGTTTCCGCAGTCCTTGGCTTCTCCAATACTTAGGCCGGTACCAAAAATCAAGCCTGTTCTAGAACCAATAGGCTTACACCAATCACAATAACTCAAACTCGTACTAAGTATCAGGTCAGCAATCAAAATTCTGCCTATCTCTAGGACTTAAGCCTGTATCTAGGACTTATGCCTGTATCTAGGATTTATACCCGTATCTAGGACCCTATTAAGATAGGGTTTCTTTCATTAAACTAGTGCCACCCTAGCTGGTAGACGGGTAAATCAATCTCCTCGTTGCTAATTGCAGGAATTCTACCACAGTACACCGTCTGAACGGTTTTAAATCTCCAAATCTAACTACTGTCTGTTTCTTGATCACAGAAAATTACACAAAATATCCCTCCACGAGGATTTTTCCAACGAATCTACCAAAAATAACAATAGAAACTAACTCCAACTTGATTCAAATGGAAAAGTAAGGTTTAGTTTCAAAAATCCAAAATTAATTGTTACGGATTCACCGCGATTTAAAACTTAAACCCAAAAATCTTCTGGATGCCACGTTCTTACAACAAAGGCTGGTAAATGAAAAGACCTGGTTCTCTCGTATCACATGCACCAGAGTTTGACGCACGTCGAGATAAGAGATGGCCTCTACTACTATATGGACAGTAAACGTAGGATCAACAGCTACCAACTTACGAGCAAACAGTAATCGTTTAAAAACAACAGATCTTATTACTTAACAAGATTACACCAAAAATCCCAGTATTACTCAATTTCTCGTTCATATACAATCTTTAGATGTCGGATGCTAAAATAACGAACTGCAGACGACAACATTCTAAGTTCTACGACGAAAAAAAGGAAAAGAAGATTTCTTCGGTCCTTGACAGTAGTTCAAACGTCCTAACCCAACATTTGTTCTGAATTTTAATAAATAAACTTTCAAAACAATATTAGTAACAATTTGTGGCCAGAATATATTTATAAGTTGATGACTAACTATAATCGCTCTAAATCAACTGGTTCCAGACTCCAGTAAACCTTTAGTAATGACGGATTTATAAGGTAAGAATTTAGTTATAACTATTGTGAATTTAAACCCGTGACACGCTGATCAAGACGCTTAGGAGCCATTTGTAAATTTTTTTATTGTATCGTTACTATTTTCACTACAAGAAAAAAGAGTACTGTTTCTTTCTTTGGATATTGGATTTAATTGTATTCAACATTGATAATACCTACGTATCAAGAATTAAAGTAATAAGTGCCGTAGAACACAAAGTATGATTCAGTTTTTTTGAAAAGCCGGTGTTTTTTTATTTAATATTTTTTATCTGTACCTATAATAATAACTGGTTATGTAAGTACTCTTTTAGCTCGAGTTAATACAAAAGCAAAAGATGATTCAGCAGTTCTTACTGGATTAAGTACTAGGACGCCACCGTAAGTTAGCGCTGTTGATTTTTCTTATATTTGATTAGCAATTCTTTCTAAATTTAGTTCTATAACGCCACCGTAAGTGGCGCAGTCGATATCTAATATATTTATTTAATAAATTACGAAATACAACGAAAAAAATAGTAAAAACTAAGAAAATATAATGAAATCGACAAAACAATAATAAAAACAAGAACAAATCGTAATAATTTAAAAAAAAAAACGAAAAATGAGAAAAGATATTATTGTTAGGCGTACATAGTCCGCCGGGTCTAGTTTATAACATAAAAAAATTTGAAAATATAAACAAAAAACGTTATACCTACTCTCATGGTGCCAGGAAATAAACTTAAAAACAAATTAAAAGATGAATAATTGATAATTAACTTCATTCTAAATTAACCAATAACAAAATGTATTATTTAAGATATTATCCTGCCAAAACTGTAAACTTTACTAATTTCTTGATGATAAATTTTGAAAATTAAAATAACAGGGTTGTGCCAAGTTTATTACAACAAAAAAAAAAAAAAATTAACTGTCGACAATAAAATTGGTCAATAAAATAGAAATTAATGGTTAATTTAGATGAATAAATGTTTCTTTAAAATTAAATGTAAGTGTCGATTTTTATGAGTTTATTTAAAAATTAACTCACACTTATGTTACGAAATTTAATTGTTATTTTTGGTCTCAATTTTATTGTATTTTTTTATGTTAAAATAAAAGATTATTAAATTTATTTATAATACTAGCAGCCCGCCCCGGCTTTGCACGGGGATTAAAAAAAAATAACAAAAGCCATTAAATTTATTGGGTCAACGCTTCCCTGTAAACAATATTACATGTTGTTTTATTTTCTGGCAGCAAAATAAATTGATTTTCAGGTGTCCGACCCGCCTTAGGCGGTTGGTCATGAGAAAAACCGATCCCTACTATTTGGAAGGTTGGACCTTGAGACTTATTATTAGTAAAAGCTAAAGATGTTTTGATAGGAAATTGAAGCGGTTTAAATGGATTTGGTAGATCAGTTGGGATCATCGGTATCCTCAGTGTATGAGCTAGTTGACCAGCTGGTGGTTCAGTTATATTGGTTGCTACAACTTAATTGTCCTTTAATTCCTTTATAAGTAGCCTCGTCCCATTGCACATGCTAAATTTGTGATATCTGTCGTGATTATGAAATAAGTTATTTTGATAAGGAATAATACCAAGATAAAAACTTTTAAAAAATTAAAAATTAGTTATTTCGACGTAACTATAATAGTTAGACATATGCTGTCGCGGCATTTTTTGTAGATATTTATATATTCTTCAAAATAGTAGTACATTATTTTATTCTATAATCAATAGTATTCTCAGCGCACGCGATGTAAGGATTTTAAGGTCATTTTTGGTTACATTAATGGCATTTTAGTAAGGATCTCTATTTTTTTTTAAATGAAACATAGCCTATGTCATTTGGGAATAGTGTAGCTTGCCAACGGTAAAAGAATTTTTGAAATCGGTCCAGTAGTTTCGGAGCCTATTCATTTCAAACAAACAAACAAAAAATCAAACCTTTCCTCTTTATAATATTAGTATAGATAACTTGGTTGTTCTATCATCTGTCAAGAACTCTGATAACAAGTACATTTTGACATATGACAGAGTAATACAATCTTTCATCTGTCAAGAATTGTGACAAAAGAGCGAGATACTATTATACATATAAGAAAGAATGATACGGTGAGATACGGCACTGATTCTCGTATGTCAAAACCAATCTGTCATCTGTCAACAACACCGATTAGAGTAAAAACCGAATGACCACAGAAGCTGATTAACCCAAAAGAAAAATAAGAAGCTGCTTACAGTAGTATGGTGGAAATAACAGAAAAATACTGTGACGTATGTCAACATAATACTGGAGTATGTGACAACGTATAACCTATAAAAATGATATAGATACTGTGACAAATGACAGTATTGACAGCTGGATCAACTGTTATATTTTAAAATAGTAACTTACCGTCTTTTCGATAATAGAGTATTTCGGCATGTTTTTCGGCGCCATCTTGCAGGGCCTCCCTGAGATTCGAGACGGCCTGTTGTGACGTTAAAGGACCGCAAAGGAACTCGCAGGAGGCTGGTCTTTGCATTACATCGGCTCTCGAATAACCGGTTAGGCGGCAAAAACCGTCCGAACAATAAATAATGTGACATTGTCCGTCTCTGCTATTTGCTACCAAAAATGAACGATCTGAAAAAAATTAGTATAATTACTACTTTTGAATCTAAATTCAAAAGGGTATAAATGTCATCAACTATTGATAAGTTTATAAGTCACAACACTGAAGTTACAAAAATATAAAAATCTCTTTTTTCTACGTCTCCAACGGTAATTGGATATTGAAGTTATCTTTCCCGATAATGTCATTTGTCATATTATGACATGTTATACTTCATACTTCAATTCTGTCATATGTCAAATTAAAAGACATTTCTAACATCATATAATTTATACTTTTGAAACTAAATTTATAACAAAAGATATAAATGTTATCAACTATTGATAAGTTCATAAGTCACTACACTAAAGTAACAAAAATATAACAATCACTTTTTTCTATGTCTCCTACGGTAATTGGATATTGAAGTAATCTTTCTCAAATATGTCATTTGTCATATTATGACATGTTATACTTCATACTTCAAATCTGTCATATGTCAAATTAAAAGAAACGTTGACATTTCTAACATCATATAATTAATACTTTTGAAACTAAATTTATAACAAAAACAATAAATATCGTAAAATGCAGAATATTAATTATTCTATATCGCTTTACAAGTTTTTTAAAGGCATTTTCAAAGATATTGACCATTTAACTAAGAAGAAACAACTACTTCCCGGGCTATGGGCCCCGACGGGTATTGAATTACACTTCAAAGTCAAACGGGGTTGGTATATTTACAAGATATTTAAACCAACCATTCTAGTTTGTAGTTAGAAGGGATAACATAACTTGTAGACCGGTTTCGGCGTATTTGCGCCTCATCAGTTTATAAGACACTACAGATAAGAATCTCTTTTATCTACGTCTCCCACGGTAATTGGATATTGAATTAATCTTTCTCAAATATGTCATTTGTCATATTATGACATGTTATACTTCATACTTCAAATCTGTCATATGTCAAATTAAAAGAAACGTTGACATTTCTAACATCATATAATTAATACTTTTGAAACTAAATTTATAACAAAAACAATAAATATCGTAAAATGCAGAATATTAATTATTCTATATCGCTTTACAAGTTTTTTAAAGGCATTTTCAAAGATATTGACCATTTAACTAAAAAGAAACAACTACTTCCCGGGCTATGGGCCCCGACGGGTATCGAATTACACTTCAAAGTCAAACGGGGTTGGTATATTTACAAGATATTTAAACCAACCATTCTAGTTTGTAGTTAGAAGGGATAACATAACTTGTAGACCGGTTTCGGCGTATTTGCGCCTCATCAGTTTATAAGACACTACAGATAAGAATCTCTTTTATCTACGTCTCCCACGGTAATTGGATATTGAATTAATCTTTCTCAAATATGTCATTTGTCATATTATGACATGTTATACTTCATACTTCAAATCTGTCATATGTCAAATTAAAAGAAACGTTGACATTTCTAACATCATATAATTAATACTTTTGAAACTAAATTTATAACAAAAACAATAAATATCGTAAAATGCAGAATATTTATTATTCTATATCGCTTTACAAGTTTTTTAAAGGCATTTTCAAAGATATTGACCATTTAACTAAGAAGAAACAACTACTTCCCGGGCTATGGGCCCCGACGGGTATCGAATTACACTTCAAAGTCAAACGGGGTTGGTATATTTACAAGATATTTAAACCAACCATTCTAGTTTGTAGTTAGAAGGGATAACATAACTTGTAGACCGGTTTCGGCGTATTTGCGCCTCATCAGTTTATAAGACACTACAGATAAGAATCTCTTTTATCTACGTCTCCCACGGTAATTGGATATTGAATTAATCTTTCTCAAATATGTCATTTGTCATATTATGACATGTTATACTTCATACTTCAAATCTGTCATATGTCAAATTAAAAGAAACGTTGACATTTCTAACATCATATAATTAATACTTTTGAAACTAAATTTATAACAAAAACAATAAATATCGTAAAATGCAGAATATTAATTATTCTATATCGCTTTACAAGTTTTTTAAAGGCATTTTCAAAGATATTGACCATTTAACTAAAAAGAAACAACTACTTCCCGGGCTATGGGCCCCGACGGGTATCGAATTACACTTCAAAGTCAAACGGGGTTGGTATATTTACAAGATATTTAAACCAACCATTCTAGTTTGTAGTTAGAAGGGATAACATAACTTGTAGACCGGTTTCGGCGTATTTGCGCCTCATCAGTTTATAAGACACTACAGATAAGAATCTCTTTTATCTACGTCTCCCACGGTAATTGGATATTGAATTAATCTTTCTCAAATATGTCATTTGTCATATTATGACATGTTATACTTCATACTTCAAATCTGTCATATGTCAAATTAAAAGAAACGTTGACATTTCTAACATCATATAATTAATACCTTTGAAACTAAATTTATAACAAAAACAATAAATATCGTAAAATGCAGAATATTAATTATTCTATATCGCTTTACAAGTTTTTTAAAGGCATTTTCAAAGATATTGACCATTTAACTAAAAAGAAACAACTACTTCCCGGGCTATGGGCCCCGACGGGTATCGAATTACACTTCAAAGTCAAACGGGGTTGGTATATTTACAAGATATTTAAACCAACCATTCTAGTTTGTAGTTAGAAGGGATAACATAACTTGTAGACCGGTTTCGGCGTATTTGCGCCTCATCAGTTTATAAGACACTACAGATAAGAATCTCTTTTATCTACGTCTCCCACGGTAATTGGATATTGAATTAATCTTTCTCAAATATGTCATTTGTCATATTATGACATGTTATACTTCATACTTCAAATCTGTCATATGTCAAATTAAAAGAAACGTTGACATTTCTAACATCATATAATTAATACCTTTGAAACTAAATTTATAACAAAAACAATAAATATCGTAAAATGCAGAATATTAATTATTCTATATCGCTTTACAAGTTTTTTAAAGGCATTTTCAAAGATATTGACCATTTAACTAAAAAGAAACAACTACTTCCCGGGCTATGGGCCCCGACGGGTATTGAATTACACTTCAAAGTCAAACGGGGATGGTATATCTACAAGATATTTAAACCAACCATTCTAGTTTGTAGTTAGAAGGGATAATATAACTTGTAGACCGGTTTCGGCGTATTTGCGCCTCATCAGTTTATAAGACACTACACATAAGAATCTCTTTTATCTACGTCTCCCACGGTAATTGGATATTGAATTAATCTTTCTCAAATATGTCATTTGTCATATTATGACATGTTATACTTCATACTTCAAATCTGTCATATGTCAAATTAAAAAAAAACGTTGATATTTCTAACATCATATACGATGTTATAATTCAAGATTTATTTAACATTGTAGTATTTTCTTGTACATTACAAAGTATTAATCTTTGAACACATCAATTTGATGCTCGCATCGTAACATCAATTCTTTAAGTATAATAGAGAGAATTGAAAAAAGATTGCATAGACTAGATTTAACTTCCTGTAAAATATTTAATAGAAACTGCTTTCATGGTATAAAACTCTGTGAATCTGTTTTGTGTTGAAAAGCCGAGACGAAGTTCAGATGCATTGCAAACCGAAAGTAATATTTTATAAGCAATTTTCACCACATATAGTTCGGCCACTGTTATTACTCTTATATTCTGTACCTACGTGTAAAACAGTTTCACGAGATCAGGTATACCAACCAACAAAGAGAAAACTGAGACAAAAAATCACTTTTTCCTATAAAACCTTTTCTGTTTATAAATTTATACAGCCGCTGTCGGTTGCTTTCAATGTCAAAAGATCTGCTTGATCCGTTTAAGAAATTGTCAACTAAAACAATAAATTCTAGAAGTTATGTAGCACGTTTCAAGTTAATTTAAGTATTTATTTTTAAAGTTATACTTCTTTAGCGAGTTAGGGTTAAATATTTAATATGCGCGTGCACACCGTCACGAAAAACCGACATGTCAACATTTAGTTTTGGGAAGTTATACTTCTTTTGAGGCTTTAGGGATGATGAGGGTAATTTCTTACGATTTACACGCACACCGTGACAAAAAACCGAACGAAAAACCGACAGTATGAATAATTGATGGTCAACATTTTAGTTATTACTTACTAACTTCGAAAATAAATACAAAAACAAACAAAATTTTAACTAAAATCACACAGATTTCTACATTTGATGTACTTTATTCTTCGTAATAAACAAACTAAACCTGCTTGAGGTAAACTTTCTCCTGTAGTCCTTGGACGCTGATTTAAAATACTGAAGTATAATTTTTTACGTACATACATATATGTATGTGTGGAAAGGCTACAACATAAATGTCAATTGTCACTCCTAGAACTCAACCGAACTCACTTTCCATATAAGTATCGTTATATTCATCGTTTAGACGACTTTGAGTTAATTAGCATCACCGCTCTCTATTGTCTAATTTATGCGGGGGAATGTAAAAATAATTATGCCAATTGTCACTCCTAGCAATCAACGCAACTCACCTTCTATATTAGTGTCGTTATCTTCATCAATGAGAGCAAATTTAAGCTTATTAGCATCAGCGCTCTCTGGTGTTTAATTTTATCCAATTATGCGTGAAAATGCTATAACATTAATGTCAATTGTCACTCTTAGCACCCAACCGAACGCACCTTCCATATCAGTATCGGTATAGTCAACGCTGACATGAAATGTTACAACATTAATCTCAGTTGTCATTTTTAGCACTCAACCGAACTCACATTCCATATTAGTATCGTTATATTCAACGATAAGTGCAGATTATTAGCATCAGCGCTCTCTGTTGTCGAGTTTTATCTAATTTTGCATGGAAATGCTACAACATTAACGTCAATTGTCACTCTTAGCACTCAACCGAACTCACCTAGTCACCTTCCATATTAGTATCTTTGTATTTCTCTGTTGTCAAGTTTTATTGGATATATACATAAAAACATCACATGCTAAAACATTAGGTAATGTCAATTGTCACTCTAGCACTCAACCGAACGTACCTTTCAAATCAGTATTGGTATATTCAACAATAAGATTTCTTGTCTAGTTTTATCCAATTATGTGTGGAAATGCTACAATATTAATATCAATTGTCACTCTTAGCACCCAACCGAACGCACCTTCCATATCAGTATCGGTATAGTCAACGCTGACATGGAATGTTACAACATTAATGTCAGTTGTCATTTCTAACACTCAACCGAACTCACATTTCATATTAGTATCGTTATATTCAACGATAAGTGCAGATTATTAGCATCAGCGCTCTCTGTTGTCGAGTTTTATCCAATTTTGCATGGAAATGCTACAACATTAACGTCAATTGTCACTCTTAGCACTCTCAGCGCTCTCTGTTGTCGAGTTTTATCCAATTTTTCATGGAAATGCTACAACATTAACGTCAATTGTCACTCTTAGCACTCAACCGAACTCACCTTTCATATTAGTATCTTTGTATTTCTCTGTTGTCAAATTTTATTGGATATATACCTACGTAAAAATATCACAAGCTACAACATTAATGTAAATTGTCACTCTAGCACTCAACCGAACGCACCTTTTAAATTAGTATCGTTATATTTAACGATAATTAAGATTTCTTGTCTAGTTTTATCCACTTATGTGTGGAAATGCTACAACATTAATGTCAATTGTCACTCTTAGCACTCAACCGAACTCACCTTCCATATTAGTATCTTTATATTTCTCTGGTGTCAAATTTTATTGGATATATACATAAAAATATGAATGCTACAACATTAATGTCCATATTAATATCGTTATATTCAACGCTGAGAGCAAATTTGAGCTTATTAACAACAGCGCTCTCTGTCGTCTAGTTTTATGCAATTTTGGTTGGAAATGCTACAACATTAATCTCAGTTGTCACTTTCAGCACTCAACCGAACTCACTTTCTGTATTAGTATCGTTATACTTATCTAGTGTTAAGTTTCATTTATTAGTATATAGGTACAAACATGACAATATTAATGTTTATTGTTATTACAATCATTTAATGGAACTAATAATGTCATATTTAGCTTTGATATGAATCAGAATCAAAATGTCAATTGTTAATAGTCTTGTTTAAATTTTAAATACGTCCTTGTTCTTGTGGAACTATTGATTTGAAGGCAAAAACACAAACGAACGCACTTTCTAACATTTGAGTGGTCATATTTTGCTACAATTTGTAATGTAAATTGTGCAAATTACTTGTTTCAATTTCCAAAAAAACTAGTATAAAACCAACTATACTATCGTTTGTATAACCAAACAAACAAACACAATTTATCAATTATAAACCTCGAGTTAATTATTCCGTAGATTCTAATCATCCATTAATCACAGTTTTATTTTAAAAATGTGGGTAATTTGGACACATACACACAATTCTCTGAAACAAAGCAGTTTTCCAGTACGTAAAATCACTAATACGCAGATAATTTTACACGAAAAATATGGATGTGATAACGGTGATATGATATTGGAAAATTCGGAACAGGAGTGATTTTATCTCTATAAATAAAATTATTAGTATTAACCAAAAATAATAATCATATGTTTATGTCTCTTAATTTGGGAAATGAATAAGCCAATATAACATCTGTAGTTTGTTTACATGAATTTTGGGATTAATTCGTATTTCCTATCACCATTGACATTGATTTCACTACTCGATTTGGAATTACTGTCATTTGTAGCTACTATATTGCTGAAACTCGATGCCGAGTTTGAAGTTATCCAGTATTCTTGATAACATTGCGCTAACATTGTGTAGCTAAGTGCTCTACGACGGGTTTGAGATTGGAACTTCGAAATCGAAACCATTTGTCTCCAATTGCTCCTATCAGCTGCTGCGTACCCAGTTGCTGCTAAGATGATTGTTTTCAGTGTTTCATGTAAAACGTCTTTACAACTATAAATTTTGGGGAAATGCAAAACTTTGCCATAATCCTCTCTGTTTACAGAATCAAATGCCTTCTTAATATCGATGAAGGATCTGTATCTAGAAATTTGGGGAGGGGCGAGCTAGTGCTCAGCCAGCACTGAGGCCACATATGATCCATTGTGCATCCTCCCGTGTGTAGGGATATCCTCACCTCAGGCTGTCACCAGGCCTAGTGATTTAAAATAGGTGATGAGGCTCCCGAGGGGGATCTCCCTGACATCGGCTGGTGTAAGCCATTACTCGCCCAACACGGACCTTCTGATTTCAGAAAAAGCAGAGCAGTCATACATTATATTTTCTACTGTTTCCTCTTCTTGTTCGCAGCCTCTGCATAGCGGCGATTTTGTTATTTTTATCCTAAAGAGATGTTGTCGCAATTGGCAGTGATGAAGGTATTGTGCATATTGTCCTGATGCTCTAGTATTTCCTCTTGCAGTTGTCTTAGGATAAAAATCAAATCAGTTATAGATCTATTTTGTCTGAACCCACTTTGTGCCTGAGGGAGAATTTTGTGAATATAATACAAAAGCCGATTTGTCATTATTCTAGTGAGGACCTTTTCTGCAACGGATTAAAGATATGCCCCTATAGTAGCTACAGTCTGCAGCGTCAGCTTTGTTTTTAAATTATTTTACTGTAAGTGCGTCTCGGAATTCTTGTGGAACCTCCTCTTAAGTCCAAACGAGGTCAAAAAGAGTTTTGAGATGAGGAATTATTTCAGAGTCTATGTTTTTCTTTATTTGGGAAAGTGCATGGGATATCTCTTGAAGCGTTATTTTGGCATCTAGTGTTATGTTTGTTTGGTATTGAGGAATTAATTCAATTACAGAGTGGTAAATGAAGTGTTCCTGATTCATAATAGAACAGTGTTTTCTCCAACGGTTCACAATTTCCTGTTTTTCCCTTAATATCATTCAAGTACAATAAAACAGGTATTTCTCTTTACTGTGCCACCCAACGAAAATGTACCCAAAGGAAACGATTTGTAACTCCACTTCGTAGTTTCATCTGCTTCATTACAATTATAAGAAAGCAAAGGGTTAACCAACGCATGACAACCTTTAAATTTCACTAACC
This sequence comes from Altica lythri, assembly GCA_964028335.1. Classification (NCBI taxonomy): domain Eukaryota; kingdom Metazoa; phylum Arthropoda; class Insecta; order Coleoptera; family Chrysomelidae; genus Altica; species Altica lythri. The sequence goes on from OZ034809.1 coordinate 8,866,023, forward strand.
AAAGAACTCCAAAAGACAAGCACGACAGATGTTAACTTTTTGAAGTTTACAGCGAAAATACCTTCCTGTTCCGGTCGTAGTCGAAGGTCGAAAAAGAAATCTGTCATTCGCGATTGCGTGTAGTAAATAACGGTAGTCCTAGATGTTAGTAGCTATTAATGACAGTAGTTTCAAATCGAGTACTGAATTCAATGTCAATGGTAACAGGAAAATACGACTTAACCCCACAATTAATGTAAACAAACTACAAATGTAAAAATTAATGTTATGAGGAGAAATTCAAAAAGAAAGACAAGCAAGTAAATAAAGGAAATTATACAGACGACGAATAACATATTTTTACTCATAGAAACTTGTTCTCAATGGCAATATCTAGCAAATACAGTGAAAGACAGTAAACCTAAGATTCAATGAAAGGAGAATTGGAATCGTATTTGTTGAAGTTTTGAGTGTTACGACTTCTTTGACCTAAAAATACCAATCACAAAGTTTAGTCTCATGCCTAAATAGTAAAAGGCCGTATAGTCAATGTGTGGATCAAGATAACCGACTAACCGCTTATCCGTGGTCGAATGATTAAAAGCGGTATAGGGTAGTGATAACAGATTCAAATCCTGCCGAATTTAACATTTTTCGGTTACTAGTTTGTCTAATTTCTTAATATCAATAATCTTGTTCATTAATTCCAACTTTCCAAATGAAGTTACATTTTAACTACATTAAGTTGTATAAACGCCGTCACGTACCATATAAATATAATTAAGGTTAAATCCCATATTGTGTCCCGAAGAACAACGAGATAACATAAGTTTTAATTACCCCCGGCACAATCTAAATCCCTTCAAGAGCAACAGATGTCAACTACTTGAAGTTTACAGCAAAAATACCTTCCTGTTCCGGTCGTAACCGAAGGTAGAAAAAGAATTATGTCATTTGCGATTGCTTTTAGTAAATGACGATAGTCCTAGATGTGAGGAGCTAACTGTCAATCCAACGTCAAGTGTCAATCTTGTCACTTTTCACACTCAAATGTCAAACTCTAACTGTCAATAAAACTCCAATGTCAATCTTGTCACTTTTTACACTCAAATGTCAAACTCTAACTGCCAATAAAACGTTAAATGTCAATCTTTTCACTATTTACACTCAAATGTCAAAACTCTAACTGTAAATAAAACGTCAAATGTCAATCTTGTCAAATTTACACTTAAACGTCAAACTTTTACTGTCAATACAACGTCAAATGTCAATCTTGTCACTTTTCAGACTGAAATGTCAAACTCTTTTTTTTATGGTCAAGCACAAGCACTGCAGGAAAAATCCTTTAAGGCGCTTTGGGAGCGGTGCGTGTGCGAAGAAAGCGATTCACGTTGGTCTTGAATCGTTGGAGGTTATATTCGGTGGGAAATACGGCCTCAGAAAGGCCGTTCCACAGAGAGGATGTCCTCCAGAAGAAAGAGTTCTTAAACAATGATGATCGAGGAGTATTAAGTTGAACCACATAGGGATGGGAGGAAGTGGTTCGTCGTGTATTTCTGCTATGAATTGCTCTAGGTGGAATCAAGCGGGCAATGTCAGTAGAACACTTGCCATGGAAATATTTGTAAAAGAGGGTCAAATCACCAACCTGTCTTCGATGTTCTAAGCTGTCGAGGTTCTTGGGAGCTCGTGGTCACCGATCAGACGAATGGCTCTCCTTTGGATGGAAGGGTATGCTTCGGTGCAGAACTCCAGGCATGAGAGCAGTATTCCAGTGATGGTCGAATCTGGGCTTTGTGGAGTATCAAAAGTTGTTTTGGTGTATACAGCTTTTTGGTACGGAAAAGTACACCGAGTTTCTGAGAAGCTGTCTTGGCGATTGTTACAACGTGATTATGCCAAGACATATTTCCTCCCAGATTGACACCCAGTAAGTTAATAGACGAAGTCAGTGGAATTGCATGTCCTGCCATGACTATATCTGGTTCTGCAATGTTAACCTTTTTAGAGAAAACTGCTGCCTGGGTTTTTTTAGCGTTAAATTCGACTTGGTTACTGTCACCCCAAGACAAAATTTCTTCCAGGTCTTTATTGAGTCGAGATACTTCATGCTGTCTGCGAAGATGTGCGTCAGCAGCCGATGTTCGAGAGTTCAAAGTAAACGATGAGATAAGTGTGCTGTCGACAGCAAAGCTATAAATTGGATTTTCTGTCTTCGCTAGAAGGTCGTTAATGTATAGTAAGAAGAGGGTTGGGGATAATATGGACCCTTGAGGAACACCAGCATTGATGGTAAAGGTGTCCGAGAGAAACCCGTCAATCGCCACTTGCAGAGAACGGTCCTGAAGAAAGCTAGAAAGCCATGAACAGAATCGACCGGGCATACCGTAGGATCGCAGTTTACTTAGGAGCCCCTCTTGCCAGACACGATCAAAGGCTTTAGAAATGTCTAGTGCAATAGCCCGGGACTCCCCATGATGTTCGACTGCGTTGCTCCAAAGATGGGTGACATATGCTAGGGGGTCTCCTGTTGATATGGACTCTGGACTTACGAAAGCCGTACTGATGGTCGCTGATAATATTATGGCCCTCTAGGTATTTTAGAAGTTGTTGGTTAATAGCTTTCTCCATCACTTTTGATATAACTGAAAGCAATGCGACAGGTCGATAGTTGTTTGGCATGGTTTTCTTGCCTTTCTTTGGTATAGGCTGAACTCTTGCCTTCTTCCAAATGTCAATCTTGTCACTTTTTACATTCAAATGTCAAACTCTAACTGTCAATATAACGTCAAGTGTCAATCCAAATCGAGTACTGAATTCAATGGTAATGAAAACAGTAAAATACGACTTAGGTAACCCCAAAATTAATGTAAATAAACTACAGATGTAAAAATTAATGTTATGAGGAGAAAATAAAAAAGAAAGACAAGTAAGTAAATAAAGGAAATTCCAACTATCCAAATGAAGTTACATTTAAACTACATTAAGTTGTATAAACGCCGTCACGTACCATATAAATATAATTAAGGTTAAATCCCATATTGTGTCCCGAAGGACACCGAGATAACATAAGTTTTAATTATCCCTGGCAAAATCTAAATCCTTGCAAGAGCGACTTGAAATAAAGAGTCCTTAATGCTTTTCTATTCTAAAAGAGACCACACTCTAGCCGAAAGTAGAAAATATGGTGCAAGATAATCAATAATTCAACCCAATTCTGGAGTTTACACACACAAATACAACCGGTCAGAATTTTCTATTTTTATCAGAAAAATTGCCAGGATATGGGCCATGGAATTTAAAAACATCGATATTTGATTTTGCTGAATTAAATATTTTCTATAATACCATCAAATTCTATAGATATAGATATTTGCTTTACTATGGAAAGTATTATAATATACACTATTCCCTTATAAATACTTCGTTTACTATTTAAAAAAAACAAATCAAGCCATTATAAGGTGCTATTTGAAAAGCTAATAACAAACTAAAATACTCGTTTATCATATTTGCAAATTGTGTTAATAGAACATTATTAAAAAATTAGAAATGAAATCCAACAACATCGAAAAACTGTTCCTAAACTAGTATTTTAACTTTCACTTTCTTTAGGGATAAACGCCATATAGCGGTGTTTTTTTGAAGTTATACTTCTATTCATACACTGGATTTGTGTGGGGTTAAATGGCAAAAATCATTACATATGTAATGGTGTGAGTAAGAGAAAGACAGAAACATATATAAGGTATCAGTACATTGAAAAGAGATACAAAACACAGTCTGAGCTAATGTTTTGGAATATCATAGTGACGTATTACATTGTGTTTGACAGATTATTTTATAATTCTGTCACGTAAGTAAACATATAAAGTTTAGTATTTTATATTAATAATATTAATCATAATATTCAGTAGGTAATGAGTATTGTATTGTATTGTCACATGGTTGCATTATATTTTGCACTATGGGGTTTTGTAAACACTTTTTTGTACATTGATCGTTTTACTGTTTAGTTTTCGTGTTTGAAGTAAGGACACAAATCAACTGGTCTTATTTTTCTAAGTATTTATTTAATTAAATACAGTTAATTTAAGAAAAATATATTTCTACTTGCCTGTGTTTGTAGTTATTAAGTTTTATTAGTTAACAGTGATGCCATTGATATATATTTGATGGCGCCGAGTGATGATGATATAAATGTGAAAATTACATGCGCGAGTTGTAAACGATCTCTAAAAGGCGAATTAAAATGTACCAAATGTGAAAAACAGTATCATCCTGCTTGCTTAGTTCGTCTAAGAGGCGCAAAAGTGGTTGGTCAAAATTTAATCATCTGTCCATCATGTGCTGAAAATGATGGCGACCATGCGTGGAACAATGTTCGATGCTCTAAGAAGAGAGAACAGTTTAATAAACCAATTGCTCATCCAGATGATGGAAAATCACGACTTAATACATGGTAGACTGAACGATATGGAAGACCTGGTAGAAAAACTCTCCATAGAATTGAAATCATTACATTACAAAGGTAAACAAGATAACAACCCCTCTACCTCCTGTTCCTCACGCTATTGCTTTGTCATTGCTATCGGAGGCGCGCACGAACAAATCGAGCGCACGTAGGACGCGCTCTACGACTACGCAAGTTGAGGGTACGTCATACCAAACCGAGCTGAAGTTGGATACAGGTTGTGATCGTGTCCGCAAAACATATGGTCAAGTGGCCAGTCGTCCTGTAGCAACAGCAGAAACAGAAAATTTTGATAATTCGAACAGAAAAGAAGAAGACCTGGCCAATAACAAAGATGGGATTTTTCAGATTCAACTTCATCAAAAAAAAACGCCAACAATACAAAAAAACGTCTGGGAAATGCGGAAGTATCCCAGGAAAATGAAATAAATGGCTTCTCGGGTGGAGAAAGAAGAGCTTGGATATATTTAAATCGTGTTAAAAGACAAGCAACTGAGGCTATGATAACAGATAACATAAAGAAAAAGGTGGGTTTTGAAACTGAGAATATTTGCGTAAGGGAGATACTCACTGATCCAAACAAACTCAAATGCTTTGTTGTAACAGTACCGTTAAAGCGCATACGATCCAGATTTCTGGCCTCGGATGGTTGGCATTAAGAGATTTGATTTTACGAAACACAGAGAATTTTTGCAAACTGCCGGTAATTTTTTATAAATGGCTACATACCTGATTTACTACTTGTTGATAATAGCCAACCTAAAATTATTAGTCATAATACGAACATATTTAGCATATTTTATGTCAATATCTGCTCAATTAGAAACAAGATAGGCGTTCTGGAGGCCTTTCTCCATGATCATAATATAAAATACAGTGCTATTTGTCTGGTCGAGCACTTTCTTTTAACAGAAGAGGTTCAGCATCTAAGTGTCTTTGGTTATGACCCGAGCTCTTATTTTTGTCGTGTACAGAATAAACGTGGTGGAGCTATGATTTTGGCAAAACATGGTATGGAGGTAAATCCTTTAAAAATGATCGAAAACTTATCAGTTGAAGGACGAAACACCTGATACTAAGACGAACCTCGTCTCCAGGAAATGATATGCAAATTTGATACAAAATCAGTGTGTACTCGGTACTAGGAGGTTTTTGAGGTCGCTGAACACTAATATCATATAATGATTTTGCTAAATCATTTGCATAAAAATTTATGAAACCGGGCGCGTGCATAGAAGTATAACTTCTGCTGGCAGTCCCACTGACTGCCACACCCTTTTTTTTTAAAGAAATTTTACAAAGTTGAAAAAATGGACTGGGTCTCTTGTTCTAGTGAACCTTTAGAGTTTTGATTAGTAAATTTTTGATATTTTATTCGTGCCTATTCGAATTTACAAAAAAAAAAAATACTTTTACTAGCAATTTTTTTCTTGGAGGTGCGTTGGATAACCGATTAAAACCGTCAGAGTATGAAGAGACAAATGTATATGAAAAAAAAAATAAGAACTCATTAAGTATCGAAAACTAATTTGTTATACATGACATGCTAATCAAATTTACATCAACTATTGTACACATCTTTTCAACATCATGAATGATTTGTTTATTATTGAAAAATACATTAAAGAAACATTGCGTAAAATAAATTTGTATCCCAATTCGCCCTCCAATATAGTGCCAGAAAACTAATTAAAAAATTATTCCGTTAGAGACATATTTATTTTGAACAGTAAAATTTATCGTTACTCAAAGTATTTTTATTTTGTAATTGATATAATTAATGTTAATATTTGTTATTTTATGTATAGGTTAACTTATATATTATCTGTCAACTGTCAACAACAGTGATAAGAATGTCATTGTGACAATTGACACATGTGTCAGCGAAATAATATGACATATTATGACAGCATCTTGTTTACAAAAAGAGTGTGCGTGTAACCTCTACGCGCATTGAAGTACAACTTATTTGACGTACGTATCATCGCAAAATAAATTCAAATTCAAAATATGTTTATTAACAAGTAGCTACAGGTTTTTGATTTTTTTCGTTTACTATTATTATTTATTGATGAAAGAGTAAAATATTCTTGAGAATCCGCCAGTTTATTCAAGTGACAACTATTTTCTTTTGTAATTTATCTAAAATTCCTTAATTTCACTTTCACGTATTAAAAAATTTTGACAGATATTAAAGGTTAGGTTAGGTTAGCTAATCAAAAGTTTTGACGTACGTATCGCAAAATGTCTCGCAAGGAAGTGAGTAGAAACATAAAGAACTGTGTGTGTGAAAATCATGAGGAATCTGACAATTTCTTCCGTATTTTAAATGTTAACTGTCAATCAATTTCTAACAAAACTAATAGAATAGACCTTATCTTAAAGCAATATGAACCAGACATATTATGTCTATCCGAAACATGGTCCAATAATGACAATATCGGCTACATACGATTTAATAATTACTCTGTTACTGTTACTTCAATAGAACTAATAAATCACATGGCGGTGTACTAATTTTGACAAAAACTTCCATAGAAATTAAGAAACACGATTTTTTGACTAATTTATCACTTGAAGTAGATATTAAAATCTCCAGTATCTCTTTTAAAATACTTCAAACCAACTGTTGTATATTAAATATTTTATAGATCCCCATCTGGAAATTTCAATACATTTATAGATAGACTTTATAGTGCATTAATTTTCTATAACTTTATATCTTTTATTCTTTGTGGAGATTTCAACATTGATTTTTTAAATGATTCACAGGAAAATAAAATGTATGCATATAGAGTACTCACTCATTTTCATTCAATATTTTTTCATCACTTTCTTCATTAATAAATGCACTCTGTTTATTCATATTTAAAACAAACACTTTATACACAAATTTTAGGCGTAATACTATTCACCAATGTATTTTGGTTGACAAGCTGTCAATTTGACAGGTCAGCAAAATATGTAAATTATGTTGCCTGCCATAATATACAATTACAGATTTAACTTTTATTCAATATAGTAGGCGGAATCGTGTTAGGTTTTTTGTATCAGGTTTTTTGCGTTACATAGAATATGACGTCACGTCCGTTAGAATTACTAAGTTACCCCTAGTCGCGCCTAAAGAAGTTTTACTTCAAAAAGTGACAAAATCATAAATCATTTGAAAGAAGTTTGGCCAAACTAAATTTTTATAAAAACTATTGAAAAGAAGTTGATATTTGTTTTTTTATCCATAGGTCAACTTATATATCATCTGTCAACTGTCAACAAATCTGATAAGGATGACATTGTGACAATTAACACATGTGACAGCGTAATATTGTAAATATGACAGCATGTTGTTTACAACAAGCAAATCGCTTGAAAAGAATTCGTAGAAACTGAGTTGTTGAAGAAAATATTTAAAACAAGTTGATATTTGTTATTTTATGCATATGTCAACTTATATATTATCTGTCAACTGTCAACCACTTTGATAAGGATGACGTTGTGACAATTAACACATGTGACAGCGTAATATGACAGCATGTTGTTTCCAACAAATACAAAAAAATCCTAAACCACTTGAAAAGAAAATGTACAAATTGAGTTTTTGAAGAAAATATTTAAAACAAGTTGATATTTGTTATTTTATGTATATACTATCTGTCAACTGTCAACAACTCTTATAAGAACGACACTATGACAATTGACACATGTGACAGCGTACTATGGTGACATATGACAGCACGTTGTTTACAAGAGACCAAAGTAATCCTAAATCACTAGAGATGAATTTTTTAAAAAAATATTTAAAACAAGTTCTAATGTGAGATTTTAAACATGGTTACACATTTGACAAAAAGAAAATTAGCTAAAAACAGGTTCATTTACTGTAAAATAGGTTTAATTTTTAATTTAGCTCTTATTAACACAGTTGCATATGATACTGTGACAATTGACCAGTTAATACTGTGATAGATAACAATAGAAAATTATGACAGATGACGTTATCTAACAGAACCTCAGAAAAATTTTGAAGAAGCTTTTTTATTAAAAATTTAAAATTTCTAGTTGAGCTTCTTCATATTTAATAAAATACTGTTAAAACTAAATAAATAAATGAAACTAGTTTAGAGTTAAAATACGAATTCATACCTGGACCATTAAAAGTTGCAGATTTTTTTTCTAACTTGGCAATAATTTTAACTATTTCCCCGTGAGCAATATTATTCATGATCAAAAGAAAGGCAACCGAGTTACCCAAACATCTGACCAATAAGGTCTTTGTCACTATAAAACACAACACTCTATATATAAACCCACTGCACCAGAATAAACGCATCTGATTTTCGATAAAACTTCTTTCTTATCACATATCTACTAAAAAATTACACCGTTTAATCGCGATTTTCCGATTATCACGCCGGTTTTCATGGTCCTGACGACGATGGCAAAAAAAATTTTTCAGCAATGTGCGGTTGTGTCTGCGATTTAACTGAACCTGACAAACTCCCAATGATATAAATAACGGGATCTGGCGTACTATTTTTGTACTCATAATACATGTTTATCCTTTTTTTAGAAGGTTCATGTGAATCGGGAATTTTCACAGGTTGGTTCGACACGGTCACGTGGACCTCAATTTACCTGAACGTTTTCCTATACAATAGATAAACTCAGAAAAAAAAATAATCGTTCAAACTGAAAAATATTATCCTTTTATTCAAGGTCACACAACTAAATATATACGTGAAATGATTTTATATATAATAATATATATTATATTAACAGTATCCCACAAGGTTCTCTTTTGAGGCCACTCTATACTAAACACAATCATATATGATTTATTGTAACAATTAGAAAATTAGTAAAATCGAAAAAATAACCTGCGATAGTCGAAAAAAATATATTTTTATAAAGTTTTTTTTTTATTTTAAACCTCTTTGAGGTCATGTGAACCTCAATTTAGTTGAACGTTTTCCTATACAATAGATAAACTCAAAAGAAAAAAAATAATCGTTCAAGCTGAAAAATATTATTCCATTTTTCGAGGTCACACAACTAAATATATACGTGAATTGATTTTATATACATATAATAAAATATAGTAACAGTATCCCACAAGGTTCTCTTTTGAGGCCACTCTATACTAAACACAATCATATATGATTTATTGTAAGAATTGGAAAATTAGTAAAATCGAAAAAATAACCTGCGATAGTCGAAAAAATATATATTTTTATAAAGTTCTTTTTATTTTTTTATTTTAAACCTCTTTGTGGTCACGTGGACCTCAATGTACCTGAACGTTTTACTATACAATAAATAAACTCAGAAGAAAAAAAATATCCGTTCAAAATGAAAAATACTATTCCTTTTTTCGAGGTCACACAACTAATTATATACGTGAATTGATTTTATATATAGTAGGAGTATTCCACAAGGTTCTCTTTTAAGGCCACTCTATACTAAACACAATCATATATGATTTATGGTAACAATTGGAAAATTAGTAAAATCGAAAAAGTAACCTGCGGTCGTCGAAAAAAATATATTTTTATAAAGTTTTTTTTTTATTTTAAACCTCTTTGAGGTCATGTGAACCTCAATTTACTTGAACGTTTTCCTATACAATAGATAAACTCAAAAGAAAAAAAATAATAAGCTGAAAAATATTAATCCATTTTTCGAGGTCACACAACTAAATATATACGTGAATTGATTTTATATATAATAATATATAGTAACAGTATCCCACAAGGTTCTCTTTTGAGGCCACTCTATACTAAACACAATCATATATGGTTTATTGTAACAATTGGAAAATTAGTAAAATCGAAAAAATAGCCTACGATAGTCAAAAAATATATATTTGTATAAAGTTTTTTTTTTATTTTAAATCTCTTTAAGGTCACGTTGACCTCAATTTACCTGAACGTTGTCCTATACAATAGATAAACTCAGAAGGAGTAAAATAACCGTTCAAACTGAAAAATATTATTCCTTTTTTTGAGGTCACAAAACTAAATATATACGTGAATTGATTTTATATATAATAGTATATAGTAGGAGTATTCCACAAGGTTCTCTTTTGAGGCCACTCTATACTAAACACAATCATATATGATTTATGGTAACAATTGGAAAATTAGTAAAATCGAAAAAGTAACCTGCGTTCTTCGAAAAAAATATATTTTTATAAAGTTTTTTTTTTATTTTAAACCTCTTTGAGGTCATGTGGACCTCAATTTACTACGTTTTCCTATACAATAGATAAACTCAGAAGAAAATAAAATAATCGTTCAAACTGAAAAATATTATTCCATTTTTCGAGGTCACACAACTAAATATATACGTGAATTGATTTTATATATAATAATATATAGTAACAGTATCCCACAAGGTTCTCTTTTGAGGCCACTCTATACTAAACACAATCATATATGGTTTATTGTAACAATTGGAAAATTAGTAAAATCGAAAAAATAGCCTACGATAGTCAAAAAATATATATTTTTATAAAGTTTATTTTTTATTTTAAACCTCTTTGAGGTCATGTGGACCACAATTTACTTGAACGTTTTCCTACACAATAGATAAACTCAGAAGAAAAAAAATAACCGTTCAAACAGAAAAATATTATTCCTTTTTTGATGTCACACAACTAAATATATACGTGAATTGTTTTTATATATAATAATATATATTAACAGTATCCCACAAGGTTCTCTTTTGAGGCCACTCTATACTAAAACACAATCATATATGATTTATTGTAAGAATTGGAAAATTAGTAAAATCGAAAAAATAACCTGCGATAGTCAAAAAAAATATATTGGAACTAAGTTCCTTACGGCAGGCTTGGATAAGATAGGGATTTTGCTGCGTGACCGAACTGAAAAAAATGTAATAGTAAAAACCGTAACAATAAAACCGTAACGCTTTTAATAGTGCCACTATATCTAGTAGGCAGGTCACCACTAGCCTCCACACAACGCTAGCCTCTACTCAGTGATCAGTATACGATAGACATAATGTTGACAGTTATGATATAATTTTTAACTGTCACCGAAACTTTCTTGAAAGTGTTTACAAAAAATATAATAGTTATAATGAATCAAGCAAAAGATGATCTTCTCATTACAGAATCTCCTAACTAAAGGTAAGTTTAATAATATAATATAAACATTGTAAACAATATAGAAATATCCAACGATGTCAACTTTTGTGATCTCCTATAAATGATGTCATGTTGTAATATTTTATTTAATTGGATTATCTACACCTGTTACTAATGTTAATCTCAAAATTAATAATAAATTATTATTATTAATATGATCAAAATTTATGCAGTAAATACATAAAAATGATTTGACTAGCATATGATAACTCTTCACGATTGGATATCGTTGAAGGATCGAATACGCGGGATAGTAATTTTTTTTAGTTTTTTTCCAGTGTTAAACAAAAAACTATAAATATTATTTTAACTTTAAATAAAATTAATTCAATTATCTTATTCCGATCATTATGATTATAAAAATTATATCTTTAGAAAATTTATTGATATATAAGCTGCCCAGACGAAAAGTACAAATTATGAAAATATGCACAACCAAAAGAAATGTAATTATTAATCTATAACGTAGTATAATCCAAGGCTTGGAGGAGATAGGGATTTTGCTGCGCGACCAAACTGAAAAAAAAATGTAATAGTAAAACGAAAAGTCTATGGAATAAAACCGTTAAATGAGACGTGCGCAGGCGCTACAGTCGTATACACAAGCGAGTAGTGTCGATTTAACATTAGCCGAAGGAACTTAGTTCCTACCTGGTGTCTCACGACACCATTATAACTTGTTTTTATAAAGTTTTTTTTTATTTTAAACCCCTTTAAGGTCACGTGGACCTCAATTTACCTGAATGTTTTCCTATACTCAGAAGAAAAAAAAAATAACCATTCAAACTGAAAAATATTATTCCTTTTTTTCGAGGTCACACAACTAAATATGTATATACGGGAATTGATTTTATATATAATAAAAAATAGTAACAGTATCCCACAAGGTTCTCTTTTAAGGCCACTCGATACTAAACATAATCATATATGATTTATTGTAGCAATTGGAAAATTAGTAAAATCGAAAAAATATCTTTAAAATGGTCGAAAATCGTACAGAAATGTTGAAACACATGAAAAATTGTTGAAAATTATATATAAGAAATAACCTTGAAAAATTGGTGGAAATGTTAACAATGTGTCATACAGAAATCTGGAAAAATATAAAAAATTGTAGAAAATTGTAAGAAATTTTTAATAATCTTGAAAAACTGTCAAAAATCATAAAAAAATGTTGAAAATCGTAAAAAAATATTGACCATTGTTAATAAATATTTTTATCTTAGATAGATTACTACTAAAAGAGCTTTTTTTTCAATCTAATACAGAATCATAACAAGTTGCAAACCATAAAATTTCCAATCAAAAATTTGTATTAACTTCCTGAAAATTTCGATATGAGTAAATGTAATTGTGAAATGGAAAATCCAGATTTTCGCGACAAGAGAAAGCGTAACAATAATGATAAAAAATGCAAATCCAATTTGACGCAAGTGCCATAAGAATTAAATATTTAACTATACAAATCCGTGCACTTTTCAAATTGAACTTGTTTTTTATTCAAAAAGCTGGCAAAATTATAAACCGACCTTGTTTTCGCGCCCTTTTAATACATAGATTTCGCCCACATTATCATAATTTATGCATGTGTATCTAATTAAATATAATTAAAATTCGACCTCATTTTCGCGGCCTTTTACTATACAGATTTCACCAAGCCAAATTAGCAAAGAACTCAAAAGAAAAAGAAGACAGCTGACCAAAAACCGAATCCTTTTATAGAGATATATACCTATATATATTGTTATGATATGATTGGTTCATAAAATTTTTGTATTTGATAATAGGTAACTGTCTTTATATGGGTGTTTAAAAATTTTATTTCAGAAAGAGTTGATAATGGTTGATTTTGTTTATGATTTGATATTTTGTTTTGAAGAGGTTACCTAGGGACGGGGAAAAGAGAATTGGGAGGTTTTTTTTTTGGATGATTATTATGATGGATTGTCATTAAGTTAATTTGAAAAATGTGATAAAGAAAAATTTGTATGATTATAGAATTTGAATTTGAAGAAGATACTTGTAATTTTGAAATATTGAAGTTAAAGTTAAAATAAAACGTAAATAATTTAAATATTGTTTCAAATAATAAGAACCCAGACCAAGATAGCCGGAGACAAAGACAAATATTGATTCCATAACAAATTGTCGATCCAACGTGGGGCAAGAAACGAATATTCATTCCCATTACAAATTGTCAACCAACGTGGGGCATAAATAAGAATCCATTACAAATTGACGAACCAACGTGGGGCCAGAAAGAAAACGAACATCTTTTAAAGACGACAGCAGATCAGGCGGATAGAAAAGAAAACAAGAAGTTGCCGATAGCCGATAGAAAAGAAACCAGGATAGCCGAATTTGAAATTAATTAGTAGAAAAATTGTACCTACTCTGGGGTAAGATTTTTAAATTTCTATATAGAGACAGTTTTTTATTTTTGTTGTTTATATTTGAAATAGGGGGGATACATAAATTCTGTTAAGACATAATTTATAAATATTTAGGTTGATACAAATCATTTTTATAAAAATTTTTTGATTTTGACAGTGTCAATAAGACATAAGAAACTTTGATATACGGGGGGTGAATTAAAATTATAAATTTAATACACATATTAAAATTTAAATCAAATAAAAACAAATTGAATAATTTTAAATAATAAAATGGAAACAAGAAGAAGGCAAAACAAGAAACAGGATGTACAGATGCAACAAGGAGATCATCAAAAAGATGAGGACATACAGATTATGGGAACAAATGAATCGGGAGATGAAAAAGAGAATACCACGATAATAGAAGCAATTATTGAAAGTAATGGTAACAAACATGAAGAAAGTGATATGGATAGGATGTTTAAATTTTTAGAAAGAATGAATGAAAAACAAGAAAAAATGAATAATAACTTAAAAGAAGAAATGAATAAAAATACAGAAGCAATAAATGGAAATATGGATTCTATGAAAAAAGAAATAAAAGAAGATATGAAAAAAGAAATAAAAGATATGAACAAGAATATGGAAGTATTTAAAGATGAAATGAAGAAACAAATGGAAATGTATAGAGAAACATTAGAAGAAACAAAAATAGAAATAAGAAATGAAATGAAAATGAGAAAAACAGAATTAGAGATAATTATACAACAAGAGAATATGGAAAAGAAAAATGTAAAAGAAGAAATGCAAAATACAGTAAAGAAGATATATGAGATGGAAGAAAAAGAAAAAGAAATAAATGTAATACAAGAAAATGAAATTATGAAATTAAAATTAAATAATGAATATGACGAAGATAAGAAGAATTATAAAGATAAATATTATAAAAATGAAGAAGCAAAATATGAAAATAAAATATATGAAGGTGATAAAAATAAATATAAAAATAGATATTATTATGATAATAAGAATAAAATTAAATATAAAACTAAATCCAATTGCAATAAGGAGAATAAGAAGAAACCTTATGAAGATGGTGATAGAAATTATTTTGAAATATGTGATGAAATTAGAAGATTAAAAAAGATTTGGAAGGATATAATTTATAATTATAAAAAAAAAAAAAAAAAAAAAAAAAAAAAAATAAGTTAATTAAAAGCAAATAGGATTGTGATAAAATTAAAATTAAGATTAAAATTAAAAATAAAGAGGAAGAAATTGATTAAACAAAATAAATAAAAAAAATTTTAAATTGGTAAAATTTGAAAGTAAATTTAAAATTATAAAATGTGTCTTAAAAGAAAATTTTAATTTTTAAATTTAGGGGGATTTGTTATGATATGATTGGTTCATAAAATTTTTGTATTTGATAATAGGTAACTGTCTTTATATGGGTGTTTAAAAATTTTATTTCAGAAAGAGTTGATAATGGTTGATTTTGTTTATGATTTGATATTTTGTTTTGAAGAGGTTACCTAGGGACGGGGAAAAGAGAATTGGGAGGTTTTTTTTTTGGATGATTATTATGATGGATTGTCATTAAGTTAATTTGAAAAATGTGATAAAGAAAAATTTGTATGATTATAGAATTTGAATTTGAAGAAGATACTTGTAATTTTGAAATATTGAAGTTAAAGTTAAAATAAAACGTAAATAATTTAAATATTGTTTCAAATAATAAGAACCCAGACCAAGATAGCCGGAGACAAAGACAAATATTGATTCCATAACAAATTGTCGATCCAACGTGGGGCAAGAAACGAATATTCATTCCCATTACATATATATATATATATATATATATATATATATATATATATATATTGATATGGATTTTTCTTCAATGGTGCACGTTCGTTCAATGAAGTGTTGGAACGTGGTCATGATTTTTAAATCGGTTGTCTTGATTAAGTATTTTTTTTGATATTGTATTTGTTTTTGTTTAGATTATAGGATGTTAGGTTGTTAGGAGGATTATTATTGATTGAATGTCAAAGATTGTAATTTGGTAAAAGTCATTAGAAAAATAAAATTGATAAAATACATAGAATTTGATTTAACTAGTAAGAAATATTGAAATTTCAATTGAAATAAAAAGAGTTGAAGAAAATTATATAATTAGAAGAATTTATAAATAAATAAAAAAGTAATTGGAATTGGATACGAGGATACAGAGAGGTTAGAGTTGGAAAATTGTAAAAGAAGAAGGTATAGAGAAAGAGTTGAGCAGCAGAAAGGTATTAAATAGATGGAAAGGCAGCAGCAAGAAGGAGTTGGAAAGTAGTTGGAAGAGGAAGATATAGAGAAAGAGTGGAAAAACGGAAGAAGAAAGATTTAGAAAGACGCGATAGATTTTTTTTTTATATTTATAATTTTTGTATTTTAGGACAATCAATTTAAAAATTTTGGAATCCACGACCGATAATTTTATTGAAAGTGGGTGTTCCGGAAGGAGGATCCATTTCAATATATATATATAGAAACGATAGAATACAAGAGGACAATATAGTGCCCATTAGGTGATTATACAGAGGAATAAACACCAATTAAAACAGACTTGTTATTTTATTTTTAAAACTGAAATATACTGATCATAATTTAGTGCTACTGAAGAAAAATGAAAAACAAAAAAAAATGTTTCTGATTTTAATTTTTAAAACCCAACAATGGACTTTATACCATAAATTTCGGGTGATTTTCAGTATGCGCAGCACATAAAAAACTTGTCGTAATTTAGTGCTCAGTAAGTGCTACTGAAGAAGAACAAGCTCCAAAGAAAAATTGTTTGTTGTTGAAAATTAAAATAAGAAACAATTGTTCATTGTTGCTTGTTATTTTTTAGTAGCACTTAATGAGCACTAAATTATGCTGACCAAATAGGTAACCATTAATTTATTTCGGGTGATTTTCAGTATGTAGCAAATAAAAAACTTGTCGTAATTTAGTGCTCATTAAGTGCTATTGAAGAAGAACAAGCACCAATAAAAACTTGTTTGTTATTAAAAATTAAAATAAGAAACAAGTTTTCATTGCAGCTTGTTCTTCTTTAGTAGCACTTAATGAGCACTAAATTTATTTACTGCATATCGAATATAAGTTTCAAATTACTGCCACTTGCTCAATCAAAAACAAAAATAACAAGTCTTTTTTGATAGGTATTTGTTCCTCTGTATTAGCACTCAATGAGCACTATATTGTATCAGTGTGTAGCGTGCTTGATTGTTGATAATGCTTACTGGATGTTAATCTATCAGTTAGACTTTAAAAATAGATAGGTATTGCGTTATTTTCTTTGATTTTTATTTTTATTGCAGCACTATTTGAGCACTAATTATACGAATTTTCATCAGTAATTCATAGCATTGAATTCATACAATTTCAGCTCTCGTTGAAATAAGTATTGATTTAATTTTCTTATTAAAGAGAAAATCATTAAATTCGCGAATGTAGCACTAAATTAGCACTAAATTAAAAAAAGCTGATTTCGACAACTTTATCGGCCCTCTATTAGTCTAAGCTACGCCACTGACTGTATTGCTAGATTATTGAAAGTTTCATAAAGGTATAAAATGTCATAATTTATGACACTTTTGTTTATTTAAAATTTGCAAACAATTTTGAAATTGACAGAAACGAAAATAAACCAAAATTTAAACTGAAACTCAAAGAAAATTAAATATAAATCTGAGATATTTACAAAAACTTAAAATAGAATAACTAGTTTAATATAATTATTATTTTATGAATTTTTTTCACATATAATACCGTAATTACGTTAAATTTATATATCACATAACACTTAGAGTAAATTAAATTGAAAATTGTTTATTTAATTTTTGACGAAAATCCAATAAAATCGAAATTGACATCTTAAGTGCGCGATCAAAATCAGAGTATTTATTTTTTTATTAATTAATGTATTAGAGATCGTTTTGGGTGATGAGGAATTTTTAAAAATAGAACACAACATTCACAAAAAAATGTAGGAATTTATTCACGATTTTTTTGAAGTGATAACTTCTTATGGGAGGGTAAATAATTTTTAGCGTAACGCGTTGAAAAAAGCGTTTATCATAACGGGTTGTTTATCGCTGTTACACGCAGGCGCAGTGAAACCTAATAATAATAGAAATAGGTAAATATTAATATTAATATTAATACAAATATCTTTATGCACGACCGAGCGGTAAAGTACAGATTATTACATACATTTAGCGGGCGTAAAGTGCCACTTTAGCGCCCGTGGACTACTTTACCGCCCGCCGGGCGATAAAGTGTAAATGGCGGGCAGTAAAGTAATTTTTTTGTCTTAAATATTGAAATACTTGCAATCATCTAAACTGACAATGAGTCTAAATAAAAATGGCCACCACCTATTTTGACTTTGTTGTAAGGGTAACGACAACATAGGTATAGTCCATTTCACGGTTTTTGGCCGATGACAGAAATCATACTCGAAGTAAATTTAGAGTTACATCTCTCTCAGATACAGGCAAGTTAGAAATTTAAATGAGGACGTTTGTTTTTTAATACAACACTTACGTAACTGCATGTTGTTTCACCGGTAGATAAAAAGTATTCAATACGGAAGTCTTGACTTAATTCACATTCCTAGTATCTGTCATGTACGGCTCGTTGTTGAAGGGTTAAATTTAATAATTATTAATGTCACATTTTTGTAGATGTCAAACCACAGTGATAGTTTCAGAAACTTACGACCTAATTTAGAAAAAAAAACTGTCCGCCATTGGTAACTTGGATGACAGTTTAATCTTATTTCAGTGGTTTCTAATATCAAATCGGCCAAAAACGATGAAATGGGCTACCTATATATAGATTATTGTTTTAAAATATTATCTCTAGCCTCTGTGCATATTACTTTCAATCAAACTATTTATTTTAAATAACGAATGAATACAAATTATTAGGTGAATGGTTATACAGGGTAAGTTGTTAATAATATCGAGGTTCGAGGTATAAATTTCATACAAGTTGAAATGGCATTAATATTAAATTGTTCACAAAAAAAATATATCCTTTATAAGTTTTATTATTAAAACAATCGTTGACATTGACAGTTGACATTTGACAGCTGACAGATAATATTTTACATGTGACAGTAGAGATTTGACATTTCAAATTTGGCATTTGACAGTTGGAACTTGACAGTTGACGTTTGATATTTGACCATTGACAGTTGACATTTGATAGTTGCCATTTGACAGTTGACATTTGATAGTTGCCATTTGACAGTTGCCATTTGACAGTTGACATTTGACAGTTGACATTTGACAGTTGACATTTGACAGTTGACATTTGACAGTTGACATTTGACAGTTGACATTGACAGTTGACATTGACAGTTGACATTTGATAGTTGATATTTCACAGTTGACATTTGACAGTTGACATTTAACAATTGACATTTGACAGTTGGCATTTGACAGTTGATATTTGTAAGTAGAATTTTGTCAATTGACATGTGACTTTTTTCAATTGACAGTGTAATTTTTTTTATAAATGATTATTAAATCGGTCGTGCATAAAAGTTTGTATGTATTTCGGGCGTAAACAGCGTTTATGGACCTTACGTGTTAATAAACGTCCATAAACGCCTGTTTTACGCCCTTGATACATAAATAACTATTATTTATTTATTTATTTATTTATTTATTGAAGTGATAACTTCTTATGGGAGGGTAAACTGATTTTAGCGTAACGCGTTGAAAAAAGCGTTTATCATAACGCGTTGTTTATCGTTGTTACACGCAGGCGCAGTGAAACATGATATTCTCTCTCTCTCTGTCTCTATGCTTTTCCCAATGTAAGTTTTAAGTATATTTGAATTTACCATGTTATACGGTATTAATCTGTCACTAAATACAATTCATTACTTTTTATTAATTATTAAATATTTATATCCATTTAATATCATAAAAATTAGGTTATTTGCTATATCTTCGTATATAAAACTAACTAGCTGACCCGGCGGACTTCGTACCGCAAATCATTTATGTCATTCTTTAATTTTTCGTTTTTTCAATTTATTTTGATTTTATCGTTTTCATCATATTTTCTCGTAAGTTATCATGTTTATACTTTTTTTTTTTGTTATATTTTGTAGTTTATCGATAAAATATATTAGATGATAACAATACTTAATTTAGTAAGAATTTCTCGTTTAAAAATAAGTGATATTAACTGCGCCACCTTCCGGTGGCGTCACAATACATAAGTAAGGATTGCTCGTTTAAATATATGTGATATTAACTGCGCCACCTTACGGTGGCGTCATATAAAGTAATCAAATAAGTAGTGGTTGCTCGTTTAATGGAAGCGCCTTTTGGTAGTAACTTCCAATAATACGAATATCATACTCATCTTACCCATTAAAAATACATCATCATACTGATTTTCATGACAATCGGTTGAACAGGGCGGAAGTCGATACTTTACAGCGCCGCTTGATAGCGAGTTACATCAATGGGCATAGCATATAAAGCTTCTCCGTGGATAAATACATGTACATACCAATTTTAATATTGATCGGTCAAATAGTTTCTGAGTCTATCGATTTCATACATACAAACATCCTTTTTTATATATATAAATAGAAGATAAGGATTGCTCGTTTAAATATATGTGATATAAACTGCGCCACCTTACGGTGGCGTGATATCAAGTAATCAAATAAGTAATGGTTGCTCGTTTAGTGGAAGCAACATCTGGTGGTAACTTACATTAATACGAATATCACATTCATATTAACCATTAAAAATACAGCATCCTACTGATTTTCATGACAATCAGTTGAACAGGGCAGAAGTTGTCACTCTGCAGCGCCACCTGGTGGCGAGTGGCATCAATGAGCATATCATACAAACCTTCTCCGTGAAAAAATACATATACATACCAATTTTCATGACAATTGGTTGAACGGAGCAGAAGTTATCACTCTGCAGCGCCACCTAGTGGCGAGTTACATCAATGTGCAAAGCATATTCGTTTTCTCCGTGAAAAAATACATATACCTACTAATTTTCATGACAATCGGTTGAACGGGGCAGAAGTTGCTACTCTGCAGCGCCACCTGGTGGCGAGTGGCATCAATGTGCATAGCATATTCGTTTTCTCCGTGAAAAAATACATATACATACCAATTTTCATGACAATCGGTTGAACAGGACAAAAGTTGCTACTCTGCAGCGCCACCTGGTGGCGAGTGGCATCAATGAGCATAGCATATTCGTTTTCTCCGTGAAAAAATACATATACATACCAATTTTCATGACAATCGGTTGAACGGGACAGAAGTTGCTACTTTGCAGCGCCACCTGGTGGCGAGTGGCATCAATGAGCATATCATATAAACCTTCTCCGTGCAAAAATACATATATATACCAATTTTCATAATAATCGGTCCAGTAGTTTTTGAGTCCATAAATTTCTTACATAAAAACACATCCTTTTTTATATATATAGATTTAATCCCTTTTAATTATAATTTAAATTCATAATTTAAACGGTTCGGTCATCCTCGATAGATATCGTGCAGTTGTAGGAGAGAAGAAATGGAAATTAAATCAAATAGAAATAGGTAAATATTAATATTAATACAAATATCTTTATTTTTTATTTATTTACTCATTTATTCAAATAACAGGTTGTCTAAGAAGAAATGACAGTCTGATTAGCCTAATTTTAGCATAAAAAAGACGTGTTTTGGTGGTTTCATTTGTGATAAATCTTATAAAAGTTTATTATAAAGTGTGTTATTAATGTTATTATTGATAATAAGGATAAGAATTTAAGTTTTAAGTGTGTATTAAATAGCAATCAGGCCGTTCCACGTAAAGGGTGGTTGTATTGCGAATTACTACGCGACTGATTAGAAATTTTGAACTGTCATAGTAAAAATTTTTTGTATCGTAATTAGTGAAAGTTATAATGATAAAAAAAATTTCAGAATTTTCAAAATAATTAAATTTCTAAATTTATACACATTATCATATTAATGTACATAAAATTTAAGTAATAGGCAAAGTTTTTCTCAAGTTAAAAAATTTCAATATTAATTAGTTCAACTTGGATTAGTTGAAGTTATCACTTCTGTCGCGCGTCCTGAGACGCACACGTTTTTTATATTTTTCTATGAAGTAGTTTGGAGTTTCTTTATTATAGAAAATGTGTTTAGATTATATAATATCTTCGTGTAGAAATTGGTTTCTTTGTATACTTTGTGATCCTTTTCTGTACGTTATTTTAAGTTGTGTACCGAATCTCATAAAAGTGTAACTAGAATAGGAAGTTATGTGATATATAAAAAAAATTTATCGCTAGGATAGAATTATTTTCTGGACTTAATAACAAATAAAAATTGAGTGAAAATTTGATATATAGGCGTCCGGGTGGTTAAAGGTACAATTTTTGATATGGTGTAAGGGTATACCTGTTTAATTCAATTTTGTAACCGAAAAAACAGTTTAGAAAACTTTTGGTAGCCAAAAAATCAAACATCCAAAAAAAAGGGTGTTGCAGTCAGTGGGACTGCCGGCAGAAGTTATACTTCTATGCACGCGCCCGGTTTCATAAATTTTTAAGCGAATGATTTAGCAAAATCATTGTATGATATTCGTGTTCAGCGAACTCAAAAACCTCCTAGTACCGAGTACACACTCATTTTGTATCAAATTTGCATAACATTTCCTGGAAACGAGGTCCGTCTTAAGTACCAGGTGTTTCGGACACCATCGCCATTATCATATTCGTATTCAGCGACCCAAAAAACAGCCGAGTTCCAAGTGTAATTTTGTACAGAATTTAGATAAAACACCAGGAGAATAGGTAAATACTCTAGGCACCAAGTGCCGCGGAGACTTTCGACATCATGATATTCGTGTTCAGCGACCCCAAAAACCCCGAGTACATAAATTGAACCCATTTGGAATACTTACCGAGTTTTAATTTTTCAATCTATTGTCTGTTCGGAATGCACTTTTCGACTATTCTTAAAAACTCTGTTTATGTAGCCAACAACCTCAAAAGCATAGTGCAGGATATAATGCAACCATGTGACGGTACTATGGACTACAATACAATACTCATTACTGAATATTATTATTAATATTAATAATATAAAATACTAAACTTTTTATGTTTACTTACGTGACAGAATTATAAAATAATCTGTCAAACACAATGTAATACGTCACTATGATATTAGCTCAGACTGTTTTTTGTATATCTATCTCTTTTCAATGTACTGAATGTTTAAACGGTATTTAAAGGACTTATAGTTATATTTCATCTTTGTTTTTACCGACCAATATACCTTATATGTGTTTCTGTCTCTCTCTTACTGACACCATTACATATGTAATGATTTTTCCCATTTAACCCCACACAAATCGAGTGCAAGAATAGAAGTATAACTTTAATAAATCACTGAATATAGTCCAACAGATAATCCAATAGATAGTTACAGTTTATAAGTCTTAAATTACAAATGAGGTCAAATAGATAACTTTACACTGCGCCCTAATAGATCATTTGTGTATACTTTACATCTATTTCTAAGTCCATAAGATGAAGACTTTTTAGAATCTATTATCTAGGACGTACATTAATTTGTTACCTGATTATGCTCTAAGAAAGCCTATCCCAAATCTTTATATCGTTGTTTACAATTATTCTGCAAATACCGGTAATTATGTTCAGCCGTTTAATTTGCAAGTCTGCGAGGACTTATATATTTCAACGAGCAATTCTTACTTAAGTACTATGACGCCACCGGAAGGTGGCGCAGTTAGTAGGTATATATATCGTAAGAAATTGTTTAAAATCCAGAAAAACTGTTGGAAATAAGGAAATTGTAAAAAAAAGTAAAAAGTGTGAGAATCGTCCGGATATAATGTTAAAAATCTTTAAAAAACGTTGAAAATCGTGAAAAGTTGAAGAAAAGCGCAAAAAATTGTTGACATCTTCAAAAATTGTTGAAAATGGTGAAAAAATGTCCAAAATTGTTCAGAAATGTTAAAAAACTGTTGAAAATTATCAGAAATTCTTAATAACCATGAAAAATTAATTTCACTACTTAGATGGAACTATTTAAGAACATTTACTGATGTTGACTTCCTGGATTTGAAATGAAAATTGTTTGGATTTATCAATTACGCTTTTTGTTTATTATCCAAAAAATTGTAATTGATTTTTATTCTGTTTGACAAAAACTGGCTTTGTGACCGCAAAAAGGCAATAATATGCGTCATTTTCTAATTAAAATGCTCTTTGAAGTTTCCAAAGTACATATTTGCTCTGAACCATGAATGGAAATTTTCAAATCGTTGTCAAGCCAAATTATTTCTCGGCAAACTTTCAACTATTGATTTTGTGAATATAAGATTTTATTGTTGTGTGATATAACTATGCTTTTAGCGAAATCAAACCAATTCATTTAGTGAAGTAATATTTTATAGCGACAATCAGCTGTTTATAGAATAAACCTACTTTTTTATAAAAAAAAACACAAAATCTCTTTACTACTTTTGTATATATAGCCCATTTTACCGATTTTGGCCGATGACAGAAATCATACTCGAAGTAAATTTATAGTTACATCTCTCTCAGATACAGGCAAGTTAGAAATTTAAATGGAACGTTTGTTTTTTAATACAACACTTACGTAACTGCATCTTGTTTCACCGGTAGATAAAAAGTATTCAATACGGAAGTCTTGACTTAATTCACATTCCTAGTAACCGTCATCTACGGCTCGTTGTTGAAGGGTTGAATTTAATTATTATTAATGTCATGCGTGCAATAAAAATAACTGTAAATGATGTCAAGATACGAGGCAAGGTTACGAGGGGCTGTCCACAGGGAGGGGTTTTATCACCTCTACTATGGAACATTGTTCTAGACAGCCTAATTCACCGCCTCAATGAACATGACAAAATCTATACAGTAGCCTACGCAGACGACATTGTTATTTTGCTAACAGGAAAGTTTGAAAGCACCCTTTGCGACAGAATGCAAGTGGCTTTCAGAACTTTAGAGACATGGTGTAAAGAACAATCGCTGTCTATTAACCCCAAAAAGACAGAAATGGTTCTTTTCACGAAGAAAACGAAACCTAGGGGCTTAAACGCACCCAGTCTTTTCAACGTTAAATTAAGCTTTGCTACAGAAGTGAAATACTTAGGTGTTATCCTGGATAGCAAGCTGACTTGGAACTCACACATAGAAAGCAGAGTTAAAAAAGCATTTATATCTTATGAGCAATGCCGCCGACCATAGGACAGACCTGGGGATTATCCCCCAAGGTCACCATGTGGATCTAGACGGCAATCATAAGGCCTATGCTAACATATGGTGCTGTCGTGTGGTGGCCTAAAGTGAAACAAACGACAGCTATCAAAAAATTAAATCAAATCCAAAGATCAGCATGTCTTCTCGTAACAGGAGCCATGCGAAGCACACCGACCAGCGCAATGGAAGTCATACTCGGTCTCACCCCCCTTGATATATTTGTTAAGGAGGTTGCATTGATGACCATGGTACGCTTTCACACGGTTGGTATCGAACCCACTGTAGGGACTGGCACCTGTAGGAACAGTCTGTGGAGGGAATCGATAAAAGTGATACCACTCCTACAGGCAGACACAGATGCCGTCGCACCAAGATTTGTCTTTGACAAACCCTACAAAATATTACCAAACAAAACAGCAGACCCCAACGTAGTGAACGCTCTGAGCGTATATACGGATGGATCAAAAACAAAGCAAGGTGTAGGATGTGGAATTTACTCTAGATCATTAAACCTTAAAATAAAATGTGCTATGGATGGCTTGTCAAGTGTGGTTCAGTCAGAACTCACAGGCATAACCATAGCTGCAAGAGAATTAATCAATAAAAACATCACAGGCAGGAATATAAATATATACACAGACTGCCGAAAAGCACTACTGACCTTGAATAGACCACGTTTCACTTCAAGTTTAGTACTAGAATGTCACCAATCTCCAACTGAGGCCAGCCAGAATAACGTGGTCACTCTCAGCTGGATCAAAGGACATGGGAACTCTAAAGGCAACCGCATTGCGAACAATTTAGCAAGGAGGGCTGCGGGCTACAAATATGTTAGCCCTCGCCCATCTACCAAGCTAACATTGTCCGCAGTCGTGGACCTTATCAAACAGCACTCTCACCAAAAATTTATACAGTGCTGGGATGAAACTACGAACTGTAGACTGGCCAGAGAGTTATTACCTCATCCTGGCGAGGAAACAGCAAAAAAATTTAAGGCATTGACCAGATAAAATCTCCGAACAGCTGTGGGAATCTTGACAGGTCACTGCTAATTGCGACATCTCTTTAGGATGAAACTAACAGAGTCGCCGCTATGCAGAGGCTGCGAACAAGAAGAGGAAACAGTAGAACACATTATGTATGACTGCTCTGCTTTTTCTGAAATCAGAAGATCCGTGTTGGGCGAGTATTGGCTTACACCAGCCGATGTCAGGGAGATCCCCCTCGGGAGCCTCATCACCTATTTTAAATCACTAGGCCTGGTGACAGCCTGAGGTGAGGATATCCCTACAATACGGGAGGATGCACAATGGGTCATATGTGGCCTCAGTGCTGGCTAAGCACTTGCTCGCCCCTCCCCAAATTTCCAGATCCAGATGTCATATTTTTGTAGATGTCAAACCACACTGAGAGTTTCAGAAACTTACGACCTAATTTAGACAAAAAACTCTCCGCCATTGGTAACTTGGATGACAGTTTAATCTTATTTTAGTGGTTTCTAATATCAAATCGGCCAAAAACGATGAAATGGACTGTATATATATATATATATATATATATATATATATGTTATAACATATGATAACAGACTATAGTATTCTATAAGTTACCATGCTATAAAGTAATCCTTACCTTGAATTTTTTTTATTTTAAATATTATTATTTTAAAATATGCTCCTGGCTATTCTCTTTCTTAGGGTCAGAGTTCAAAAATTTCCAATAATAAATAGATTCAAATTTAACCAATGTTGAAAATTTTGACAAACGATTATAAAATTTAGAAATAATGTACCAAATTATGTTTTCTGAACGATGATTCTATCTTAACCTTAACCTTACTTTTTCTTATAGTGTTGTGAGATTTTACACACTATTTTCAAAAACCAAATATAATTAAATCAAGTGTTATGAAAAATTCTGAATTTTTGTAACTAATAAATCAAATTAAACTTATCTAAAATGAAAAATAACTTATTTAAACAGTGTACAAGTGAAATTAAATGTTCATTAAATACGTAAAAATCAAACACAGGAACGTTCTTTATTGTTAAAAATTGGAGATTGATACCGTGTTATGAAGATCTTGTATTCTCTTTGGACAGCTAAGGCTCTGGATCTCCTTTTCAATAAGAATCCACCATTTCCCAGGACAGCAATGATATATGGACACTTTAGAGATTTTGACTAATAAAATTTCTTCTAATCAGGAAACAATCAGCTCTTACATCAAATGGTAAGTAAACTAATTATCTTCTTTCTTGTTAGAAACTGGTTTTACTTTCTTTAAATTAATTCAGGAAGCATTTATATCAATGAACTGCTCAGCATACAATTTCTAACATTTTTTTCTTCATAAAAATAGACTTTACTTCTTACCAGATGCTATCAGGAACTTCCTTGTAGTTTTGTTAACACTTTTGACTACTTTTAAACTTTCTTTTATAAGTATTTTGAAAAAAAATTTAAATTTTAACGGAGCAAACTTTATTACATCTTATCTCTTCAAAAGGTCGAAAACAAGAGAGCGATTCAAACTCCAAACAAACTTACACTATACATTATTATTCTCTATTCGCCTACTAATTATTTGTCAAATAAAATTACTAAAAATATAATGCTTAATTCCTTATTTACATTTAATACCATAATCATTCTTTTAAAATTTGCTAAACTTTTAATGAATTGTTAATTTTATAATATCTTATCTATAATATAATCTAATATCTTTCTATTTTCAGAACTTTTCATTTGGAAATTAAACTAATAACAAATTACAATATGGCTTGAAAACAAACATTGTATATTTTGAAAGAAAGTAAAATTTTTTATATTTCTTCTATGATTTCTAATATTTTATAATAAAATTTATGTAATGTTTTACATTTATGTTTTAACATTTAATTTTCTTATTTTATTTTATCTTAATTTATTTAAAATTGTTTTTAATTACCAATGTATCGTAAAATTTATAAACTTTTAAATATTTACTCTTATTATCTATTTAATACATGATCATTATAATTTTATATATTATAGATTAAACTATATTGAATCTTTAAAATAATATCTCTTAGATGTACTTGTATATTTTAATTTCTTATTTTGTTTTATTTTTCTTTTTTAGGAATTGTGAAGAAGATGATGATAAATTATACCAAATTTACTGCATTTGCACTCTGCCTTGGAATAAGAATATTTTCCTTTCTCTATTTCCATTAATTTTCTCTATATGTACTTATTTAATATAGCATAGTAACTTATATCATCTCAATATATATATATATATATATATATATATATATATATATATATATATATATATATATATATATATATATATATATTGTGATATTATCCTATTATATGTTATAATAAATTAAAGAACAGATCAAATTAAGTTATTAATAAATTCATTAAAAAAAGGAATATTCTTGATCCTGGGCAGAATACAAAGTTTAGGTTGTATATAAATAGTATTAATTTTCTTCAAGTTCCTTAGTTTTAGTGTTGTTTTAATTTTTTCTTCGTTCCTAAAAAAAAGGAAAACATAAATTTAAAAATAAAATATAAGGAGTACCATGATATATTCATAATTATAAATAAAAGGAATCATGTAATTTTCTTTCTATAAAACAAGAAATTTGTCTGAGAAAGTATGCTAGAAATAATATTTTTTTTTAAGCAAAGAATAAGTTCAAATATAAATTAAATGTAGAATTATATGCTGTATTAACTAATGCATATGAGTATTTAAAAGCTATTATTATGGTTTAAATTTTAAATGAAAAAATTTATTAAAAGAATGAAATGAAAGGTTTTAATATTAATAGTAATAAATAAAAAACATAAATTTGTATAAGAATCCTAGGTATAAGATAAATTGTAAATAGAAATTAATCAAGTGCACGGATGTCATAAATTAAGTTATTATCAAGTAGGCATCAGATAGATACTAATAAGAATTGTTAGGATAGTTGTTTTTTGTTATTTTTGTTTTGGAAGTTGTTGATTTTAAACGACTCTCTCTTGTTTTTTGTTCAGAAAGAGAAAAGACGTGTTAAATTTGCTCTTGTAATTTTTTACGAATTTTATTAAAAAATTTCAATATAAATCAGTCTTGAGTAATTAAATATTATTATAAACGTCTGTAAGAAGAAAACTAAAGTATATTGGTAAGCAGAAAGTTAATATTTGTATAAATAAAAGAAATCAGAAGATGAGAACGTGATAGCAAATGGTGCTATGAATGTAATCTTGAATTTCCAAGTACGTGTTAAATAGAAAGAAGGAATAAGTACATACCAGCGTTGCAGAGTTCATTAAGCAGTTAGAAGACCTTTTTCTTGAACGAGTTTATGGTTTCTTTTGATAATCCTGTAGCAGACTAGCTGAGAGAATTCATAGATCCTGGAGTCACGGTATTAATATTGCACTATTCACCTTAATAAAGAACTTTCTTGTGTTTTCTATATATAATTGGATGAACAATTAATTTCCTCATTTTCACTTTTACTCTATTCACATATTTTATTAGTTTTAAGAATTTTTTGATATGTATAATACCACCATTTATTAATCTTTTCATATCATTTTACTCACATAATTAGTAAACATAGAATCTCACATTGACGAGAAGATAGGTTACAGATCTTCTTCTTTTTAATTTAAACATCCATAGGTATCATTTGGTACATAATAGTCATTATGCATATAATTTCAAGACAATATCAAATTAATAAAATAAAACATTGAATTCTGCCCTGAGATAGAGTCGTTGATAAAAAAATTTATAAACAATAATTCAATTCACATCAAATTTTAAAGTTAAATATAATTATTTTAAATTTACATCATTTTAAATATAACATATAATCAGATAAACAACACAAAATTATAAACAATTAATAATAAACATTTACATTTTCATATATGTTATAATATATATATATATATATATATATATATATATATATATATATATATATATATATATATATATATATATATTTTAATATAACAGATAATAATAAAAAAAAATTGTGTAAAACTAGGTATATGATTTTAAAATAGAACTTAAAAAGAACATTTTAAATTATTAGACCGATCGACTTGACTTTCTCTCGCATGCGATATCCGTTTCAAATTTTGAAAATGGAAAAAAAATAATTAAGCTTGTCACGCCAACGCAACCTCTCGAGCTTTTTGTTGAATCAAATGCGAGATTCATGATTTTGTAGCGTTTATAAGTGCATTCAAATCCGTTTATAATCATCGTAAAACAAATATATGTATATACAAACAGGAATACATTAAATTGAAAACAACAACTGTAGAAATGTTATGACCTAGTTAATTATTTGTTAATAATATCAACATTAATTCTATATTTAATAACTAGTTGTACCGGTGACGTCGTTCGCGTGGCGTATTGTATACAAATTTCTACCACCACCTCGTTAAACAGGTGGAGGGGGGAATTTTTATACGCCAAATGTTAAGTTAAAAGAAGACAAATACATCTGTGAAAACCGCATTCGAATTGGATCAGTAGTTTTCACGTGATGCGTGCACAAACATACAGACAGACAAAAAAATCTTACCACTGTAACGTTCGTTTTTGAGTATATCTTCCTGACTATATTTTTATTTATTTTAATTTTATCGCGCCGGTGCGGAAGGTTTGTTCGCGTCGATTTGGTAAGAGAAAGTTTGTTACTTCGTTAGAAAATTTATCCAATTCTTCCATTTTATCTTCGATTCTTAATATATTCAGAATTATTTCCTGATTTCCTTGGCCCTTCGGTTATTGCCAAATCAAAGAAGGGCCCTATTAAGGATTATCTTAAAACAGAAAAGATTCGCTGACTACCGACAGCCATTTTGTTCATTAGAAATCGACACAAGGTGAAACCATTTCCGGGTTTGGACACAAAAGCACTTTCCTTGAAGGAAAAATCATTCCCATCCACGTTTGGATTTAGACCAGTTCAGATCCACAATAAATCAAGCTCCAACAGAAAGAATCCAAATAAACTAAATTTAAGAGATTCAATTATTTTTTTTTTAAATTTGCACATAACTTTGAATGATTAAAATAAATCAACATAAAACTGATTTTATCGTTTTTTATTTGTTTGTCTTAACTTGGCGCCTTAAATTAATGTTTGGGAAGGATTGATAAGGACTCAGAAGGAAGCCACGATAATCTCTTTGGGACAATTCCTTAACAATAGATGTTTACAAGAGGTTATTAATTTTTACTGCCCTATTTAAAATCACTTTTATAATGAAGGTACACCAAATGTGAACATACTTTATTTACATTCTCTTCGGCCTATAAATAAAGTGTAGATAATTATTATTTTAGACGGTTGTTAAAATTACTACACACAGAAAAATGATATAGAATCAGAAAGACAAGGGTATCTATAAAATTTGTTGTTCTTCAGAAAACTCTCATTATTGGAACTATGTTCCTTACGGCCGGCTTGGATAAGATAGGGATTTTGCGGTGTGACCGAACTGAAAAAAATGTAATAGTAAAAAACCGTAACAATAAAACCGTAACGCTTGTAATAGTGCCACTATATCTAGTAGGCAGGTTACCGTTAGCCTCCACAAAACGCTAGCCTCTCTCAGTGTTCAGTATACGATAGACATAATATTGACAGTTATGATATAATATTTAACTGTCACCGAAACTTTCTTGAAAGTGTTTACAAAAAATATAATAGTTATAATGAATCAAGCAAAAGATGATCTTCTCATTACAGAATCTCCTAAACAAGGGTAAGTTTAATAATATACTGAAATGGATCCTCCTTCCGGAACACCCACTTTCAATAAAATTATCAGTCGTGGATTCCAAATTTTTTAAATTGATTGTCCTAAAATAATTTTTAAAAATTATAAATAAAAAAAATAATTTATCTTCTTTTAAATCTTTCTACTTCCGTTGTTCCACTCTTTCTCTATATCTTCCTCTTCCAACTACTTTCCAACTCCTTCTTGCTGCTGCCTTTCTATTTATCTATTACCTTTCTGCTGCTCAGCTTTTCCTCTATACCTTCCTCTTCCTACAATTTTCCAACTCTGACCTTTCTGTATCCTCTTATCCAATTCCAATTACTTTTTATTTATTTATAGACTCTTCTTATTATATTTTTCTTATATTCTTTTTATTTCAATTTAAAACTCGTTATATTTTACTATTTTAATCAAATTCTATGTATTTTTGTTTACTTTTTATTTTTCTAATGACTTTTTAAAATTACAATTCTTTGACATCTCCATCAATAATCCTCTCTTAACAACCTAACTTATGAACTAAACAAAAACAAATACAATATCAAAACAAATACTTAATCCAGACAACCAATTTAAAAATCATGACCACGTTCCAACACTTCATTGAAAGAACGTGCACCATTGAAGAAAAATCCATATCAATACATAATATAAACATTGTAAACAATATAGAAATATCCAACGATGTCAACTTTTGTGATGTCCTATAAATTAATGAAAATCATTGGTTTTTAAATGTAAAATGTGTAAATTATGTTGTAATATTTTATTTAATTGGATTATCTACACCTGTTACTAATGTTAATCTCAAAATTTATAATAAATTATTATTATTAATATGATCAAAATTTATGCAGTAAATAGGTACCTACATAAAAATAATTTGACTAGCATATAACTCTTCACGATTGGATATCGTTGGAGAATCGAATACGCGGGATGGTATTTTTTTTTAGCTTTTAGTGTTAAACAAAAAACTATAAATATTATTTTAACTTTAAATAAAATTAATTCAATTATCTTATTCCGATCATTATCATTATAAAAATTATATCTTTAGAGAATTTATTGATATATAAGCTGCCCAGACGAAAAGTACAAATTATGAAAATATGTACAACCAAAAGAAATGTAATTATTAATCTATAACGTACTATAATCCAAGGCTTGGAGGAGATAGGGATTTTGCTGCGCGACCGAACTGAAAAAAATTAATAGTAAAACCGTAACAAAAAGTCTATGGAATAAAACCGTTAAATGAGACGTGCGCAGGCGCTATAGTCGTATACACAAGCGAGTAGTGTCGATTCTACATTAGCCGAAGGAACTTAGTTCCTACCTGGCGTCCCACGACACCATTATAACTTTTTTACTTGAAACTTTCTGTACGTAAATTTGACCCTAACACTTATTATTATACAAAATTTTGATAAATTTAAACAATAGACTGTAAAATCGTGAGTGCATACAACCACATGCTGTTAGGGTCGGCGAAAAGATCTCTTTTATTGGTCTTTTATCGGCCTCCCACTGGGCCCAGGTAAAGGGTGACGCGAAAGACTCTTTAACCAAAAATTCATATCTTTAGAAATCCTTAATTTCTACTTTAATTAAAGATTTAACTTTCTTGATTAATATTTTAAATTTTTGTTAAAATAACTACACGCAGAAAAAAGTTATAGAACCAGAAATATGCATTCTCCAAAATTTATGTATTTTTAATCCCTAAATTATTATAAGCAGTAGAGTAAAGCATATACTGTTACTATTTATTTCCTATACTTTTTTATATATTATTACACTGAGAATAATATTATAGGCAGAGAATGGCAACCGTAGTTATTCCTTGATATCTTCACAACTCTTTGATTTATTCATTTGAAACTTTTTGTAATTAATAATTTATTATTTTTAATTGGTATTTAAGAGTTATGTAAATATTGCTAAGTTATAGAGTAAATTAAAATATTTTTACTTACTGTCTGTATCAAACTTCCTTATGATTGTTTCAATAAGTGTAGTCCTGGGTGCGACCAAACCTCTTCTAACTGGCATATCAAAGAATTTCGTAAAAATATTTCATTTCATCAAGAATTACTATCTTCTACAAGGCGTTGCATTGTTTATAAAAAATTTCCGTTGACATATTACTTTTGTACTATTACTCAAAAATTAGGACGTTTAATAATGCAAATTTAGCAAAAAGCTTTTATAATGAAAATTATCTTTACAAGAAGCTTTGATTGCATATTTATATTGTTATGTAGATTATTAACAAAAATCACCCTGTAGTATTTTTGTATCGTAAACAGCAATAAACACCGACCACACCGAGCTTTATTTATAAAAAATTTCTAAGCGACATTAATTCGTTAAAAAGAAAAATAAGGCATTTTTAAGGCAAAAATTGCGATTAAATAGAGCCACTGTCACTTTTATTTAACGCGAAAAATTATTTTCTAGTATTTAATATTCGTTGTTTTTGTTTGTGTTCATATCAGTATCACAGAGTATAAAGTTATGAAAACATAAAACATCTGAACGCGTGGAAATCCATAGCTCGATTGTTAGCCTGCGAAAATACACCCTCATATTAAGGGTGCGCGCGCAAAAAATATAGTATAAGAGCTTAAAAGAAATATGTATTTAGATAAATGGACTAATTATCTTCGTACACCTGTTTTACCTGGATTTCAATTCGGTTCAATTAAAATGATAATTAATTTAACTTTTTTAAACAATCAACATGAAAATATGGTAGGTATAATTTTTTATCGAAATATGTAAATTACATATAACAGAAAGTAGCAAAACTTACAGGTATAGTTGGTTCACATTTAGTGTGTCTTAACTTATGCAGGATTTAAATTTATGATATCAGGTCAATCAGGTGGCTCTAGCCAGAAGCATAGATATACGACGGAGGTGCAAAGTGGAGAACATCAATGAATGGACAAGGAAGAGGAGAATAGAATGACCACATGTAGAATGGCAGCAAATAGAGTGGTAAGGATGGCGAGAGACGGCTCCCCAATAGGGAGGAGATCAGTGGGAAGGCCACGAAAACGATAACATACTGGAGGCACACTAAGAAACAGGCAGAGCAATGCCTATAGGAAAAGAAGAAGAAAAAGAGGAAGAAGAAAAAGAAGGTGGCTTGGAAAGTGGTCAGCTGAAGAAATATAAGGAAAAAAAATTAATTAACTAAATTATAAGATATTCATTCAATAAAGTAAATTCTACTGATTATTTTTATATTTAGTAAATAATTGTTTTAAACATTCTTGTTTTTGGAACGAAGTTCCCTTTCGCGCGTTACGAACAGTTACGACTGACGCTAGGAGCTAGCCAAAAAAAATTCATACCAAAAGTTGTCACGACACTATGACACGACACACGCATGTTTCTCTCTCTCACAGACCAAAAAATAAATAACTCTCTCTCCCTCTCTCTCATAGATAGATACATTACAATTAAAAAGACACTATTTTAAATTAAAAGAAAATGTACATTAAAAAGAAAATACTGTAGAAAAAATAATAATTAACTATAATAGTATTACATTTTATTTCATCCTGTTTTTATAAATTAATAAATTCATAAACATTTTAAAAATAGTTCGTAACTTGACTATTTAGGTACCTACGTCAAATTACCTTAACTGTCAGTTACTGTCAAATATTTTAATTGTAAAATTTTGTATTGAATTGTTAATTCCTGTTTTAAATTATAAAAAGTAATTCTAAAAAGATGTGTTATCTAAAGCTCTGGTATTGTATAAATGGACACTTTTGTTAAAAGAAACGAACTGTTAGGTAAGTAGAGATTTTCTACAGGCAATAATAAATGCTTATGTATGTATAAACACTCTGTTGTGTTTACAAATTACTAATTCCTTCACTAATTAATCGAAAGGAACTTCGTTCCATCCGGGTGTCCCTTGACACCTCACACTTTTTTTTTCAATCTTAGATAACTCCTGTTTACTGATATTTGCGGCTTTCAAATCTAGGTTGCCAGATATATTTCCGAAAAATCCTAAGTTTATATATTTTGAAAATGTTCTCTCTACTTTACTATTCAATTGTTCGTCAATGACTCTTTGAAAGATAATATAAAAATATTCTTAAAAAATTTATACTTAAATTAATTAACTAGGTTATTCATATTTAAACAGTTTTCAATAATGAAATCAATTTTGTATATATTTCTTATATTCAAAGACATTTTTGAGTAACGGCAACATTGTGTATTTAGCTACACATTTCCAACTTTTCTGGCGGCCGCATTGAAATTCCGACCCCTTTCTGACACTATTACCGAAAAGATGTGTTTCGAGAGATACAAGACAGTCGCTCATAGGAACCGAAGTGGTAGTATATTGTTATGGTAGTTAAATTTCGGAGTTGATTTAGCAGAGCCACTCTATACCGAAATGGGAATCGGTAAAGCGAGTGATAAATATTTATAAATATCTATATCTTTATCTATATTTCGACCGATAGGTAAATGGGGTTATAATGAGGGTCGTCGGCTAAAATAGTCTTTGAGTGAATAAGTTTTTAGTTGTTAATATTTAATTTTATTAGTTGCACACAACTATACCAAACTTAATTTCAACAAATAACGACTATTCTGATCTCTGGATCTGGAAATTTGGGAGGGGGCGAGCTAGTGCTCAGCCTGCACTGAGGCCACAGATGACCCATTGTGCATCCTCCCGTATGTAGGGATATCCTCACCTCAGGCTGTCACCAGGCCTATTGATTTAAAATAGGTGATGAGGCTCCCGAGGGGGATCTCTCTGACATCGGCTGGTG
Source organism: Altica lythri (assembly GCA_964028335.1). Lineage (NCBI taxonomy): Eukaryota > Metazoa > Arthropoda > Insecta > Coleoptera > Chrysomelidae > Altica > Altica lythri. The sequence continues at coordinate 8,903,013 of OZ034809.1, forward strand.
TAAGCCAATACTCGCCCAACACGGATCTTCTGATTTCAGAAAAAGCAGAGCAGTCATACATAATGTGTTCTACTGTTTCCTCTTCTTGTTCGCAGCCTCTGCATAGCGGCGATTCTGTTAATTTCATCCTAAAGAAATGTTGTCGCAATTGGCAGTGACCTGTCAGGATTCCCACAGCTGTTCGGAGATTTTGTCTGGTCAATGCCTTAAATTTTTTTGCTGTTTTCTCGCCAGGATGTGGTAATAATTCTCTGGCCAGTCTACAGTTCGTAGTTTCATCCTAGCACTGTATAAATTTTTGGTGAGAGTGCTATTTGATAAGGTCCACGACTGCGGACAATGTTAGCTTGGTAGATGGGCGAGGGCTAACATATTTGTAGCCCGCAGCCCTCCTTGCTAAATTGTTCGCAATGCGGTTGCCTTTAGAGTTCCCATGTCCTTTGATCAAGCTGAGAGTGACCACGTTATTCTGGCTGGCCTCAGTTAGAGATTGGTGACATTCTAGTACTAAACTTGAAGTGAAACGTGGTCTATTCAAGGTCAGTAGTGCTTGTCGGCAGTCTGTGTATATATTTATATTCCTGCCTGTGATGTTCCTATTGATTAATTCTTTTGCAGCTATGGTTATGCCTGTGAGTTCTGACTGAACCACACTTGACAAGCCATCCATAGCCCATTTTAATTTTAGGCTTAAGGATCTAGAGTAAATTCCACATCCCACACCTTGCTTTGTTTTTGATCCATCTGTATATACGGTCAGAGCGTTCACTACGTTGGGGTCTGCTGTCTTGTTTGTTAATATTTTGTAGGGTTTGTCTAACGACTATTTAATACCTACTAAAATAGTTAAGCCGACCCTGAACATGTTAGATAATCTCTTTGGGACAATTCCTTAGCAATAGATGTTACAAGAGGTTATTTATTTTTACTGCCCTTATAAAATGACTTTTTTAATGAAGGTACACTAAATGTGAACGTACTTTACCTATATATAATAATATTTGCACTAGAGAAGTGATTTAGTTTGTTTCTTACATTCTATATTTTAATTTCTTTTAAATTTATGAAATTTTTTTTTTCGGTTTTGAATTTTTTCAATTTTCCACTTTACTTACATTTTTGCATGCTTTTCGCCTCTATTTCGTTTGCTCATTTTTTAACATGTTTTTTTTTCGATTTTTTGTTTTTTGGAACTAAGTTCTTTACGGCAGGCTTGGAGGAGATAGGTATTTTGCTGCGTGACCGAACTGAAAAAAATGTAATAGTAAAAAACCGTAACGAAAAGTCCGTGAAATAAAACCGTTAAATGAGCCGAGTTCGATTCCCGGCCGATGCAATTTTTTTTTTTAAATCTTGATAGTTGAAGGTAGTTAGGAAAGGTGGGAAAAAATAAATGTATACATTACTCTTTAAAGCTCACCTTGAATTTTAAAGAAGCTTCTTTGTTAACGCCAAGATTTCACTGATTTTGGTATATTGACCGTTAAATGAGACGTGCGCAGGCGCTACAATCATATACATAAGCGAGTAGTGTTATGTGTCGATTCTACATTAGCCGAAGGAACTTCGTTCCTACCTGGTGTCCCACGACACCATTTTAACTTGTTTTTTCAATAGAAATAAAAGACTATTCTCAACATTTTACTTGTAAATGATGTAATATAAATAGAATAGTACAAAAAATAGTAAATTAACTAAAATTTACCGTGGTTCAAACGATAATTTAAAACCATGACGGAATCTGAGTAACAATTGCAGTTTTACTTCAATTTCTTCTACTGATTTGTATTCTGTAAAAATACGAAATTGTCGAATTGTCATTGCTACTAAGGTCTTCAGAAGTAGTATCGAATATTGTCGTCCTAAAACAAATCATTACATTTTTTACATCAATATTGTTACGAGCCAGTCCGGACCTGTCGCCCAGACGAAGGTGTGAGGTGTTGTTTGAATTCTCAGAAGCTCTGAAGACTCGAGTACAGATAATCCAGATAATTCGAGTAGCTCTGGAATGTTCTATTTTGTTCGATTCTAGAAATGTAACGTTAGCGACGTTCTAGAAGGAATTAATCTGGTATATAAGGACCGCTTTTGACGGGAGAGTTAGTTGTTATGGTGATAGTTCGATAGTTGGCGATAAAAGAATAATTGCAATTGTGTTAAATGGCGATAAAGTGTGAATTGTTGTACGTAATATTTTAAAGACGCTATTTTGTCATTGTGACTTATTAAAGTACCTACATATACCATTAATTATTAATATTCCAGATTTTTGTAAAAAATACTACACGCAGAAAAAAGATATGAGACAAGAACAATAAGTCTATTTCTACAGAAATTTGGTTTTCTATGAAATTCAATAGTTCATATCTTTTTAATTACGAAATTGGTCTTCTTCAAACTTTATATAAATAAACATTTACAATTTTTAATTAATATTACCATTTGTAAAATTTGCTACCAGACTGACAACACGATTTATAAACGAGTGAATCTAGATAATAAATATTCACCTATACAATTTCTGGGTCCATAAGAAAATGGTAAATAAGTGCATGGATGTCTTTTAGCAATTTCTTCTGGTAGAAATCTGTCAGGATTAAATTTTAATGGATCTTTCCAGTATTTTGGATTTCTATGAATGTAGAGAGCAATTATTCCTATTATACATCCTGCAGGAAGAGTACCATCACCTAAAAATTCGTATTCAATAAATGTTTTTTAATGATGAAAATATGGATTTTTCCTTTTTATTAGAAACTTTTTTATTTTCGCCGTGTTCTTTGTCTCTTTGTCCTTCTCCTTGTCATTCCGTGGAATTTTGCAAACGAATTTAAACCTATTTTTCAACTACCTAGAGCTCTGAAATTTTCAGGATAGCTAAGAACTGGATGACAATATATGTTTCAAGTGTGTTTAGGCATATATATAGATTTCGAAAATACTGAATTGTTATTAAATTAAAAATTATTTAAGTTGTGCATAGATATTGAAAGTTTTCATATAAGTTGATGGTAGCTGAATTGGATAAGCGTCTAATTGTGACAATTCTGTTGGGTTATCGTAATGGGTTCGATCACGCGAGAAAGAAGTTTTTTTTCTGTTTTTTTATATCTAATCTAATCTAAGTAAACCTGGCATGGTCACTCCAGTGGAGCCCCATGTTTTAAGCACTGCTTCCTATGGGAATATTGTGACCAGGTTCGGCACCAAGAGTCCTTACATGCACCCGTGCGTGCAGGACTTTAGTTTGCTCAGCTGAAAATCAACACCACGGTGATCTTCAGGTAGGCTTGAATCCAGGTATCCCAAGTTCCTTGAGTTACTGTTGCCACAGGGCAGTTCCCTTTATAAGAGATTTGAGTCCTGCGACTAGTCCTCAAGGTGGTGATAGGATTCAGGGTTCGTGTCACCGAAGATGAGGAACCGTTTATGGTCCAAGGCCTCACACTCAAATAGAATGGCGCACAATCAGCACGAGGTGGGTTCCTGTGTCAGAATCCACATCCTTCGAAGGTGTAGTCTGAATGGTCCGTGCCCAGTGAGCAGGCCCACCAGTACTCTTATCTGACTTCTGCCAAGATTCAGTATGTCAGAAGTCAGTTTTTTGGAGTATCCTTTGAGCGTCAACTTCGAGTGCCTCAGTCCTACAGTATTACTTTAGTGTTTGGTCGGCTCTTCCCAGACCCAGTTCTTGACTTTGGTCCTTACCCAGACTCTAGGCAGTCCCAATACAGGTTCTGGACCAACGAATCGTGTGTCTGCTCCCTTCTTGGCCAGAAGGTCCGCGGTTTTTTTATATACTTAATAGTAATTTGACCTACTACTAGAAAAAATTCTTTTTATAAATTGTGATTATTTTGTATATACATACCAATTTGTATATCGTCAGTTAATCGTCTTCCAAACATCGCTCCTATAGGAAATAATCTTAAAGTTTCCATTATGACTCTTTCGGTATATTTCATGTATGGTAGATCAGAATAGTGAACATCCCTATCTGGACCCAAAATTTCTGTTATTTCTTCATATACTTTATCCTAATAATAAAATATGAAAAAAAATATATAAGTGTTAAAGTTTACTTTGTTAATTGTCATAATTTTGCATTATCTTAGTTTTTTATTTAATGTAATTTCTTCTTAATCTAATTTCAAAATTTAATCCCATAAGAGATATCTAAAATTTACCTGAATATTGGGAAACATTGCTAACATAGTAAAAACAGCACATAATGTAGCAGCTGATGTTTCTGTACCCTAGAATTAAATAATTTATTACCTTATAAAAAGAAATTATTAATTTTCCTTACTGCAGCTAGAAATGTGCCAATTTCTGCTTCTAATTCATCTCTATTAAAATTGGCATGTTCTAAAATAAAATCAAGAAACGCTAAGTTCTTCTTTTTAGTATCTTCAAATATACAGTCTTCGTTTAAAAGTTCCTTTTGCTTGTTATACTCTTCCATTTTCTTTTGTACTACCTAAAAATTATATGGAACAATAGTAAAAACAAATAGACAAAATTGAAAATAACGAGATCGATGTTATAAATCATTTTTACAATTTAGCTAAACCAAATTAAACCGCGAGATGCGCAATGAATTATTGCAGTGAGCATACATAAACTGATGGGAAATTGCCTACTACTCGTTTCATTGTATTGTTACGAGTTGGTCCGGACCTGTCGCCCAGGAAGTAGCGCGAGACAGACGCCAGTTCCGCCTTTCCTCCGATCTTGATCGAGACTGACAATCAAGCTTTAGATGAACTTCTCGTCCACAGTTGAAACATTTCCTGTAATTGGTTTCTCCAAGGTGTCCAAACCTTTTTATATGCCTAATAAGGTTTGATTTTTCTCTTTCGTTACCATTCTTACATGATGGACCTTACGATACTGGCGGGAGGCATTTTTCACTGCTTTAAACTCCAGCGCATAAAAAAGAACAACTTTCGATGTTTGGTGACGTCCCAGTCTCACCGCTTGCTACATGTCCGTGTCCTTCACTCCATCGATGAAACTGCTCACACACAGCTGATGACTGAATTCTTCCGATGCATCTGGATAGGCAAGTCTGACCAGTCTCTCTACATCAGCCCCATACTCCTGTAGAGTCTCGGATGTTCCTTTCATTCTTGATTTCAATTGATGCTGATACACTTGCTTTAGGTATTGACTGCCATACCTAACTTCCAGGACTGATACTACCGCTACATAGTTGCGCTGTTTCTCGATCGGTATAATTTGCAATATTTCGGAAGCTTTTCCCCGCAAGGCTAACATAAGAGCTGTTGCTTTCTCTTCATTGCTCCAGCCGTTACTTTCTGCAGCCGCTTCAAACTGCCTTCTGTATATGTTCCAGGGAGCTTCATCATCAAACGTAGGAGGCTTAATTATACCCTGGTGGAATGGAGTCACAATCGTAGATGTAGCAGAGTTTCTTACATTCTGTCCCTCGAGTCGAAGAATAGCTCGTTTAGTTTCTTGGACTTGCTGTAGAAGCTCTTCTTTGGTTACCTTTACGTGTTCTTGAAACTCTTGGAATTCCTGTTTATTCACTTTATTTTCTCTCAGATCAAGAAATATCTTCATGAACATGTCTTTTTCGTCTTTCCTTCGCTGTTCTTTCTTCTTGTTCTTCTTTTCTACGCTGTTCTTCTGCCTCAGGTTCTTTCTTTCTGCGCTGTTCGTCAGCCTCTAGTTCTTTCTGTCTCGCGCTACTTCCTGGGCGACAGATCCGGACTGGCTCGCAATAATATAGTACGTTGACAATTATAATAACTGACTTACGCAGAAATCAAAGCGATAAAGGGATTTCCCAACGACGGGTAACTAGTAGAAAGGGCTTGATTAAGGAACTTCTATTTTATTATAAAATATGACTACGATGGTAACACGGAGTTGTCAACCGAAAATACTGTTTACGGTATTACCAATCTATAATATGACTGAGCTGTCACTAAGAGTATTTTTTTGAAAAACTCAGCCAAATGAAGCCAAAATTGCAGATTTAATATATATAATAAAATTGACATACTCGTGATGTATTACGATGAAGTTTCTTTGCTAATATATTAAGTTGTTTACAGGTTTTTGAAAACTTCCAATAGATGGGTATATAATTATAAAAACGAAATATTTTTTGATTAGCTAATTCCAAAAATCCATCTATTATTTCTCCTATACCTTCTTCATCGGTAGATTGAATATTCATATTAACACCCATTGCTGTTTCTAAAAAAAAATTTACCAAGTAGATTGAAAAGTTCCAACTAAATTACAAAGGTACTTCGAGTAAATTAACTTAGTAGCTCAGATGGTATTTTTACATATAAAAAGAACATATTTTAGTGATTGTATTAATACTTACGGCACACTATATCTAAAGTGCATCTTGAAGCAAAAACGTACCAATTGATATCTTTGTTTCCAATGAGATTATGTGTTTTATCAATAAATATTTTACCTTTTTCTACAAAAATTTCAACAAATGAAACTAATATTTTCTGATTAAAAGATGGAGCTATAGATTTTCTATGTTGTTTCCATGAACTTCCTAAAAACAACTTATTGTAAGGAATTAAATATATCCATCCACTGAAGGTGACGAGATAATTTTAGAAAGGCAATTAGAATGAAGACGACGTGCATGGAGTTTACGAGACAATATCCAATTTTTTAAAGTTGTATGTATGAGCAAGGTAGGGGTAACAGATCCACCTGCGACCTATAAGATCTATTGTGTCCCCCTTTTCTTGCTATATTTCTGATGATTTCTCAGACTTATAGCAGCTCTTCTAGTCCTATCTTCCTTAGAAAGTTTAGGATATCATTGGGTTTCAAATTAGATAGTTCTTCCTTTTCTATTTCGTATGACCCTAGAATTACCTAATGCGATGCATTCTGAGATTATGTGTATTGAGGTTTCATCCTCTACCCTCACAGAATCTGCAGTTTGCTTCATCTACCAATCCTAGTTTCTTCATGTGTCCTCTTAATGGGCAGTGCCTGGTTAGTACCTATTCCTGTTATAATCCGGAGTTTCTTCTTACTAAGCTGTGAGATCTCTTCTGGTTATAGTTTCCTACGGGCGTCTTCTATTGTCTTAGTCTTTCTAGATCATTCCAGTACTTGAATTTTTCGCTATCCATTTTTTTCCTTAGTTTTTCTAAAATTGTACTACTGCTGATTCTACAGGATGGTTCTGGTCTCAGATATGGGGTTTCAGCTCCTTCTTTTGCCAGCTTGTCTGCTGTTTCGTTTCCTTCTATTTTTATGTGGAACCCATAGAAGGGTACTGTTCGATTGCAACGTCCGATCTAATGCTAAATACTTCTAGTTTTTAGATTACAACTAAATTAAAGTTAGAAATTTATATTAAAATAAATCTACTACCTGGCATTGTTAACAGACCATGTCCTAAACCTATAGACAATACATCATAAAATTTTGCTTTTTCTATAGCTGCATTATTATTTAATACTATTTCAATATCTTTTGGATTAGATATCAATATACATAAATCTGTTGGAGTCCAAAATCTACATAATCCATCATACTTTTCCATGCAATTCATAATAATAGACATAATATCTGAAATAACAATAATAAGTATTTAACAGCTCGTTTGTACCTATGAGGGGTGCCTTTTTAATTTTGTATATAGCCGCTTAGATGGCGCCACTAATAGAACCTTTAGACACAAATCTAACCTTAATCTTTTGTTTACATAAATCTAGAGTTTCATTGCAATAGAACAAGTCATGTAGGAACAGTAAATTTTTGAAATTTAGCAAAATGTATCTTAGCTTAGAACATTTTCGAGCAATAATTTTTAACAATTTTCTAAGAGCATTATCCCAACAATAATGTTTCGCTGAAATGGTTTCTGTGTCTGGGAATAAAGCACCACACCAGTTAACGATTTCCCGCTGGTATTGCGAATTTCAACGTGATCGCTCCAGTCTTAGTGACGAATCCAAGCTAGGTCCTCCCAAAACAGCAATCATAAAGCAAAAGAATAATGCGCCGATCAAACCGATCAAGGATCAGTTGGTTAAAAGGAATGTGGTGTTGTTTTCTTGTTAGATCCTTTCTTTGCTCACAGAAGAGCAAAAAGTGTTTAGCGTCAATTAGTGTCAAAAAACATTGGAACGGTTCAACAAAGGAAGCTCAAAAAATTGATGAATCTTGGATTTACTCCCACCAACCAGAAAATAAACGCCAATTTTCTGTGGATATTTCACGATGAAGAAAAACCAACAAAAGAGATCCTTTCTCGAAGTGTGTCAAAGAAAATGGTCGCAACTTTTGTGTCGAAATCTGGTCATGTGGCAACAATACAAGTGTTCATACTGCCCAAAAGACCATCGAGTTTTGGAGCTTCAAAACATCGAATTATTTGACCATCCACCGTATAGTCCCCATCTAAGTCCCAATCACTTCTTCACGTTCCCAAAGATCAAGAATTTGATACCTGGGCAGCGATCTCTGTCATCAGAAAAAGCTATCGATGCCTTTAAAACAGCGATTTTGCAGGTCTCAACTGAAGACTGGAATAGTTGTTTTACCAAATGGTTTGAACTTATGCAAAAGTGTATCGATCTTGGAGGGCCACATTTTGAACAGCAATAAAGTAATTTAAGTCTATATATTTTTTGTCTTTATGGCTATATGCCAAACTAAAAGGACACCTCTCGTATTTTATAATTCAAATCTAAGGACAGTTTAACTAAAGTCAACAATAAAGCATCACAAACTTATAAGGTTGCTCACCGATACCTACGGGACGTAGATATAGTTCATATACAGAAAGTATATGTTTACAAAGCCTAAAAAGATCAGATTAAAATGTTGGAAAATATAGTTCGGAAACTGCAGAAGACTTTTGGGGATCAGTCTATGAACAAGATACAAATAAAAGAGTGGTAGATCTGAGTGCATACAAAGAAGGTGGCGGACCAGAGTAAAGAGGGCCAAAATTTGGGGCCAAAAGTTGCCATCGATAATATGCTCGTTATTTTTACCTCGTAATGTTGGACTCTTGACAAGCGAAAAGCTTGGTGGATACAAAAGAGGTGGTGAACAGCGCTAAAGAGGGCCAAAACTTGACCAAAAATATATTTTTGAATTGTGGATTTCCTATTTTTTATAATAGTACTAAGTTTTGATGATTTGATGACGTAACCATCCAGAATGCTTAAACAGAATAAACATTTGTTGCTTTTATAGAGGACATGACAACAGTGCATTTACAACTAAAAATAAGATTAAATGTAAAGGAATAAAATTCATCAACCCAATAAGGCCTACTTTTATATTTTTAAACTTGGATGATGTATCTTCTTTAGCAGTCCTTCAAAGTCCACTCCTGAACTTAAGCCTCCCTAAGACGTTTCCATTCTTTTTGGTCCTGTGCTGTTTGACACCATCTCCTGCCTGCTCTTTCCTTAATGTCATCTACACAACGTCCTTGCGGTCTTCCAATGGTGCGTTTACCTATTCATTCTTGGTCTCCAGAGAGTAACCTGCTTGGTCCATCTCTAAGGATTCTGTAATGAGATATGTCCTGCACAGGTCCACTTTGCATTTTCTTTCAGCTTTCACCCTTGTTTTTCTTCGAATTTCTTCGTTTTTTTTTGCGGTGTCTCAAACTCAAATTCCCAGCTTGCTGTTTTGGTTGCTGGGGATATTATTTTCATACCATACGTCATTAACGGTAAGAAACAAGTATTGAAGACTTTTCTTTTAAGTTTGATCCTTTCTATTTCGATCCTTTACTTTACTGCTCTTAGTGTTGAACCAATTCGACTTGCTGTTTTGGTTGCTGGGGATATTATTTCCATACCATACGTCATTACCGGTAAGAAACAAGTATTGAAGACTTTTCTTTTAAGATTGATCCTTTCTATTTCGATCGTTCTATTCCCTTTGCCTAGTTTAATCAGGTGTTCCAAATATAGATATTCTATAACATTTTCGATTTTATTTCCATCTACCAAAATGTTAGTTTGTTCTGTAGATAGAACTAATGTATACTTTCACATATTTAAGCGTGTTACATTAATTTGACATGTCGTTATTGACAGTTGTTTGACAAGCAGCATACCTGTTATATATATACTACTAACGATAACAAAATTATCTATCCATCTTTACTTATTTGTGCTACGTTTTTAAATTAAGAATGAAATTAGTGTAAATTATATGAAAAAACTTACCCCATCCTGAAGCTTTTAAAAAGACATAAGAACTCCCAATAAATGGAAGTGCAAATGGTCCTGGAAACTTTCTTGCATACCAATACAACTTTCTTCTATTTAATAAGAAATTTATATACCACACTAATACTGTTGTTACCGTAAATATATACAAAAACTGTAATATATCAGTACCACTGTGTTTTTGATAAAAATTATCGTAAGATTTCGTATTATTCACCATTTTGAATATACTAAATAGGCATTATAAAAAAATTAAATGTACCTATCTGTACCAACTAGATTGAAATAGAAATATCTGTAGCGCAGGATATGAAATAGGTTACCTATATTATCATAAATTTTTTATAAAATTCATTGTCATTAATCCTTTCTCTTAATAGTTCCAGAAGTGAGTGTTACTCTATTTAATTCATAAACGTAGCTAATAGAAAATTATTCCTTTCACCAGCCTTCAACTATACATATAAGGAAAATCGAAGAATTTACATATCTAAAAATTAAAACAAAAAGAAAATTGGCATACAGAAAAAAAAATTAAAGAAGGTTGTCACCAACGTCAATAGCTAGGCACACACGAAAGGGATTTTTATTTTAAAACGATTTGGTCTGTGACAGTCAAAGACGCTTGGTTTATATGTACGTAAGTGGCCGAAGCCTGAAAAATTCGTGACATATCGGATCCGCTGGTAGTACGCCGGTAGTTCCGTCATGCCACAGATCTTCCGTTTATAAATATCTGCCAGTTAGTGTGCGATTGCCAATTGTTTATTTCTTTTACTTAGTTCAAAGATGAAGTGGACAAAAGAAATCATAACAGAAGTTATTGAAATGTACCGAGTGAGACCGTGTTTGTGGAAAGTAGATAGTTTTTAAAGTCATGATGTTCGTGTTGCCGAAGTTCCTGTACTAATGCCATATGACCATATTGTAATGCGACTACGGCTCTGTCCTGGTTGGCCATATGGGCTAGTCCGACCAGCGGGCGACGCCGTGGAATGTTCTATTGAACCATATCGAAGATTCCGGACTTGTCACATACGACTGGAAGGATCTCTGCCCTTACGTTACATCTTCTCGAGATGATTCTCGATTGTATGAAGCGCATATAAATAGACTTTTATTTTGAAATATAGTTTAGTTTAGTTTTTGAGTTGAGTCTAAGTAAATAAGTGTTTATATAAATCAGTGTTTAGTGTTCATATAAATTAGTATATTGTAAATAAATTGTGTTATAACATAAATTAAGTGTATTAGTTGTATAAATAAATTAAATAATAAACTGTGAAAATAAATAAACGTTACAATATTTAGGTCTTTCTTTAATCCATTCTTTCATCACCCATTTACTTCTACATCATGTTCTTTTCTTTCTTTCTATTTGTAACACACACAAACCCATAAGGGCCACTTTTCTTTTTTTTTGTACGTTCAGACATATTCGTAGGTACAGATACAAGACTGCCAGGATTTTAAACTGGTATAAAATACCTGTCCCGCCGTCCAATCCCCTCAAACTATTACAGATTTAACCCTTAACTAAGGGATCTGTTCCTCCAAATATCAAATCCGTTGATATAATAAAGGGTGAAATATGTAAGTTAATGGAGACTAAAAGATTCGTCCCGCAGCAGTCCAGATATGCGGGACAGATATGACATATCTGGACGGCAGGATGGATCTTTCAAAAATCCCTTTCGTGTGTGCCTATGTAAGAAGTAAAAAAGTACCATCAGATTTGAACACATAAGTGGAACTTTGGGTCTTTTTAGTTTTAAAGGTCCAAAAATGTTGCGACCATTTTCATTGACACACTTGGGGAACGGATTACTTTTGTTAGTTCTTCTTCATCGTGGAAAACCCAAGCGGATTGGTGTTAATTTTCCGGTTCGTACTAGTAAATTCAAGATTCAACTCCACTAAGGCTCGTTTCACACTTATACGGTTCGATTCGGTTCGGTGCGTATTCGATTCGTTTTCGGTAGCCGCCGGAAAAGTGTGAAACGGTGATACGGTGTGTGATCGGTACCTAATTGATAACTGATAGAACCGAAAGACCCCTCGACACGAATCGGTTTCGTTCGGTTTCCATTCAGGTCCAGAGTTCACAAAAGCAATTGGTCGTTTACACACATACGGTTTAGTTTCGGTTCGGTCACGTTTTCGGCAAGGGAAAATATTATTTCATTTTCATTTTCTCATTTAAAATTTTGTAATTTACATTTAGCAATGTCTGATTCACTTGACATTGATATTGATTGACTGATTACAGTTTCGGAAAAAGGGTATAACATGCACCAAATTCCACCCGTTTGGTGAGGATTGGATGTACCCAGTGAATTCGATTATTCCTTTTTCGTGTTTTGTCTTTTCTCCATAGTGAGCATTGTGGGAAAAGTGAGTAAGAAATTCAGTACTGCGTATTCGATGATTCGGTCGTGAAATCAAACCTTATACTAACAGAGTGTGTGTGAAGAGTTTTCATTCGTTTTGGCCGCTACTGAAAACGAATCGAATACGCACCAAACCGAATCGAACCATTTAAGTGTGAAACGAGTCTAACTATACCACAAAATGTATTTTAGCTTCCTTTGTTGAATTACTGTAATGTTTTTCGACACCAATTTACGCCAACCACTGCACCGGTTCGAGCACAAAATCGGTCGTTTTTACATGTAAATCTCCATAAGAAAATCTAAGGTCCATTCTGCTCCTTTTGGTCTCATTTAGCCAAGCCTTTCAATCACCCCTGGTCCCCCAGCCTCCCTTGACGGGTAGGCTGAGGGACCAGGGGCGTAGGGTTAAAGGATTTTGACATTGTAACAGGGTAAAGTAAGATGCCAAAATGACCCTAAGCAAATTTGTCAGGGAATGATGTATAGGGTAAGATGCTAGGACAAATGGACCATGTAAATGAGTGCTTATCTGTGAACAAATGAGGGATCCAACGGGAATCCCAACTTCGTAACATCAAGTTCTTCATGTAGGATATTCCGGTATGTTACATGGTGGTCATCCTTAATTATTTGACGACCAGCATCAATGTTTTACTGTGTGACTGCTATTTTGGGTGGACCTGCCTAGATTTGTCGCTGAGACTGGAGCGACCATGTTGAAATTCGTAATACCAGCGGAAAATAGTTGACTGGTTTGGTGTTTCATTCCCAAACACCGAAACCAATTCAGAGAGCCATTGTTGTTGGGATAATCCTCTCCGAAAATAGTAAAAAAATATTGATCGAAAATTTTCGCGGCTACGATCCATTTAATTTCAAAAAATCACTGTACCTACACGACTTGTTGTTTCGCAATGAAATTCTGGATTTTTGTCAACAAAAGATTGAGGTTAGATTTGTGTCTGAAAGTTCTATTGGTGACACCACGAAGTATAGATACCAGGAGTTTAAACGTAATGTTAAAAAAATGGTCTCAATTTAGGGGACAGAACTATTGCCGGTAGAGTGCGCTCGTGTTCCTAAGCTACTGGTTTAAATCCTTACGCGGGAAGTTTTGTTACTATTGACAGCTTTTATGACAACTAATTTTAATTAAATAAATTAATATTATTTATTGAATTTAATTTCGCGAAATTTAAATGTCATAAACATCGGTTCTTATAAGGCTCTATAAGTTCTTATGGTTCCTAGCGCCGCCAGTGGCAAAAATAGAACTATGATCTGGCCCGATTATTGAGACCAGAAATATTATGAAAAAGCCTATACCGTGTAGACTCCTGGTATCTAGTCTTCGTGGGTGACACCTTCTAAGCGGCTATATGCAAAACTAAAGAGACAACCCTCGCACTACTATAAACATCTATTTACCTATGCATTATAAACACGAGTTTCGGAAAACTTTTACCGTTAAGGTTATCCGATCAGGACAAAAAAATGGAGTTTTTTCCCATGACATGAGAATTCTATAGATCAAATTTCATAAACGGAGTCTGATTAAATCAAAATTTCAATAATTACTAATCTCATTATATATTTTTTTTTATTAATAATTCCATCTTGAAACGCTTGTGTTTTATTACAAATAATAATTAACTCAAACAACAATAAGCTTTTTTTTTCTAATAAGCATATTCAATAAAATTTACAGTTATAAGAATCATTACACTTAGAATATAAAGAACACCGCAATCTTAATTTGAAGGTTACAAACTTTCAATAAATAGAATTACTATTTATTAAATATTTTACAGAGAAAATCAGCTATTACTGTTTTTTATAGGTATATCATTATTTAATTTCATATCTTATTAAAAAAAGATAGAATTTTACTATTCTTAAAAATTTATAATTTAATGGAATTTAAATCATTAAAGTCGGGTAGAAGTAAAAGAGTTATAGAGTTTTGTCTTAACAAGCACTCGAGCTTTTTTCCAATTATCTCGGAAACTTTATGAGATATGGCAATGTTCTGAATCTGGATCTGGAAAATTGTCAAACTTTAAAATTAAAAAATGTTAAAACAGCAGATTTTCACATTGTTTGACACTCTAACTAAAGCATCGTTTTATCACAATAAATGAGTTTTTCCATAAAAAAATTCTGAAATTTATTCTTCCTTTATTTTAAAAATGTTAAAACAACAAGAATCTGTCATTTTGTCGTTTTGTATTTGGCAGTTTGACGTTTTTCAGTTTAAAATAAACACTCGAGCTTTTTTTCCAAATATCTCGGAAACTTTATGAGATATGGCAATGTTCTGGATTTAGATCTGCAAAATTGTCAAACTTTAAAATTAAAAAAATGTCAAAACGGCAGATTTTGACGTTGTTTGACACTCTAAAGCAAGGCCGGCAAACCCAGGCACGCGGGCCACGAAGTGGCCCGCCACGGCATTTGAATTTGCCCGCCACCAGTCAGATTTACTGGACCTCTGTCAACTTGAAACTACTACCACAGGAAAGGATATATTCATGAAACTCAAAGATTGCATTGAGGGTAAGAGCCTAAACTGGGATAAATGCAATTCAGTTTGTACTGATGGAGCACCTACAATGATGGTCGACAATTGTTTTCTTATCATTGCATGATACACCTGGAAGCTTTGTGCGCTAAAGATATGACGTTCGAGGATGTGATTGACCCAGTGGTACGATGCATTAATTTCATACGTGCCAGAGCACTGAACCGCAGACAGTTCGGAGTGTTGGTTGAAGAAGAAATAAAAGAGTACGGCGAATTACATCTCTATTGCGCTGTCTGCTGGTTATCCAAAGGTGAAATGTTAAAACATTTTTATGATTTGAGGGAACAGGTTCTGGATTTTCTGGAAGAAAAACAAGCATTGCCATCAGAAAGAGCTGTTCTTAAAAATCCATTATGGTTGTGCGATCTTGCATTTTTAGTAGACATAATGAAGTACCTTAATGTCCTGAACCTTAAATTGCAAGGAAAAGATTGTTCTCTTCCGACAATGCTGAACCTAATCAATGGTTTCAAAGGGAAATTAAACTTGTTTGCGGCAAACTTAGAGGGAAATAATATTGACCATTTTTCAACACTCGCAAGTGTAAAAGAAAAATTAAAGATCACTGCTCTTGATATCTCAAAGTACAAATCAAAAATAAAATGTTTAAAAGAGTCTTTTGTAAACAGGTTCCAGAATTTTGAATCTGACAAGAAAAATATTCAGCTGTTTATTAATTCTTTTGCGATCAGTTCTACTGACCTGCTTGGGTATCCAGCAAACATTCAGCTCGAACTAACAGATCTACAAAATCACACTGCCCTGAAACAAAATTTCCACGAAAATGTATCTCATTGCAGCTAACAGAAAGCTTCGCAAATTTCTGGAAAGTAGTTTCTACTGAAGATTTCCCAACATTGCGTGACCTTGCTATGCAAATTTTAAGCAGGTTTGGTTTCACCTATATGAGTGAAAAAACGTTTTCTACTTTATCCTATATTAAAAATAAATATCGAACATCTCTCAATGCAAAACACATTTCTGATTTGATTGTACTATCAACATCAGATTTAAAACCAAATATCGAAAAAATTGTACCAGAAAAACCTCTTCACCGATCACATTAAATCTAAACATCATTTTATTTCATTTTGTTTACAAATAAAGTAAATTAAAGCATATTTTGTGTATAGATTACCCTAAGAATATAGTAGTAGTTTTGCCTTTAAAATTTGTGGCCCGGTGCCACCATAGTCTAAGAAATTTTGCTCACTTTGAAAATTTATTGGCCAGCCTTGCTCTAAAGCATCGTTTTATCAAAGGTAATACCACGAGTCCTTAAAATTTTATCGATAAATTTTTAGTTTCCACGGAAACTTTTTTATTTGGCAAAAATACGAAAACAAACTGAAATGTGATAAAATCACGAGTCCGTAGGACTTGTTTAAGTAGTTTTGCCTAAAATAAAAAAATAAAATAAAAAAGTTTGAGTCTGGAAAATAAAAATTTATCTAGTAAAATATTACAGGACGGACGAGTGGTATTTGAGAAGATTATTTTTTGAACCATTCTGTACAAAAACTACTTTATTTAAAAAACTTCCTAGAACAACTTATATTTCATCATTAACAAAAACGAAATGCCGTTACCCTTCCTATTAACTTATCCTGTACACTAGATAGTATTGACAGTTGTCAGTTGTCGTGAGCGTCGTGAAAACAGGGTTATAATTTGAATAAATATTTATTTTTATACCTATTTATACAATTATATTATTAAAGAGAAAATTACCAAAATAAAAATTATTAGGTATATCTATTTAAAGTTTACCTACAAGACCACATTTGCCTGTAGGCATATAAAAGTTTTAAATGCATGCAGAACCAGGAAGCAGGTTAGTTTTAAAGTACCTACCTACATATTTGATTTTTCATTATCGTTTAGATGAATTGAATTGTGATAATAATAATAACAAAATATATTTCAGAATATTTAGATAATATAAATGAATGTTGATTTATAGTAAGGTACCTACTTATAAACAAGAAAATTGATTGTTCAATATTGTTATTGAATTTTTGACAGTTCTATAATTTTATCGATACTAGTAAAACCACTACTTAGTGGTTTTATCAATATAAACCGGAATGATTGGCTAGATTTAGCATAAAACATTCAAGATTAAGCGTTTTCATTGGACGAAATTACTAAATTGTGATATTTTGACAGGTGAAAAAAATAATCATAATAAATTCGTTTTTCCATAATAAATTTCTGAAATTTATTCATCCTTAATTAAAACGTCGCGTTGACGTTTCGTATTTGGTAGATTGAAGTTTTTTAGTTTAAAAACGTCAAACAGACAAATTAGAAACGTCAAATTGGCAAATTTTTGACATTTTTTGTTGTTATAGATTGAAATCTATGAAAAATAAAAAATACGATCTCCAAAATTGTCCAACTTTAAAGTTAAAAAATGTCAAAACGAAAGATTTTGACGTTGTTTGACAGTTTAAATCATCGTTTTATCATAATAAATTCGTTTTTCCATAAAAAAATTCTGAAATTTAATCGTCCTTAATTAAAACGTCGCGTTGACGTTTCGTATTTGGCAGTTTGACATTTTTCAGTTTAAAAACTTCAAACAGGCAAATTAGAAATGTCAAATTGTTAAATTTTGACGTTTTTTGTGGTTATAAATTGAAATCTATGTAAAATACAAAATACGATCTGAAAAATTGTCAAACTTTAAAGTTAAAACATGTCAAAATGGCAGATGTTGACGTTGTTTGACACTGTAAATCATCGTTTTATCATAATAAATTCGTTTTTCCATAAAAAAATTCTGAAATTTATTCGTCCTTAATTAAAACGTCGCGTTGACGTTTCGTATTTGGCAGTTTGACGTTTTTTAGTTTAAAAACGTCAAACAGACAAATTAGAAACGTCAAATTGACAAATTTTGACGTTTTTTGTTGTTATAGATTGAAATCTATGAAAAATAAAAAATACGATCTCGAAAATTGTCCAACTTTAAAGTTAAAAAATGTCAAAACGACAGATTTTGACGTTGTTTGACAGTTTAAATCATCGTTTTATCATAATAAATTCGTTTTTTCATAAAAAAATTCTGAAATTTAATCGTCCTTAATTAAAACGTCGCGTTGACGTTTCGTATTTGGCAGTTTGACATTTTTCAGTTTAAAAACGTCAAACAGGCAAATTAGAAATGTCAAATTGTTAAATTTTGACGTTTTTTGTGGTTATAAATTGAAATCTATGTAAAATACAAAATACGATCTGAAAAATTGTCAAACTTTAAAGTTAAAACATGTCAAAATGGCAGATTTTGACGTTGTTTGACACTGTAAATCATCGTTTTATCATAATAAATTCGTTTTTCCATAAAAAAATTCTGAAATTTATTCGTCCCTAATTAAAACGTCGCGTTGACGTTTCGTATTTGGCAGTTTGACGTTTTTTTGTTTAAAAACGTCAAACAGACAAATTAGAAACGTCAAATTGACAAATTTTGACGTTTTTTTGTCGTTATAGAGTGTCAAAAGTGTCAAAAAATGTTAAAAACTGTCGTTTTTACGTTTTAATTTCAAAGTTAGGTGTATTTAAATTGAGAAATATCAAATTTAAGAATATATGGAGATGATATAAGATAATCTATACTGATATTATAAAGAGGAAAGGTTTGATTTTTTGTTTGTTTGTATGTTTGTTTGTTTGAAATGAATAGGCTCCGAAACTACTGGACCGATTTCAAAAATTCTTTTACCGTTGGCAAGCTACACACTGTCCCGAGTGACATAGGCTATGTTTTATTTTCAAAAAAAATAGGGATCCTTACTAAAATGCCATTAATGTAACCAAAAATGACCTTAAAACCCTTACATCGCGTGCGCTGAGAATACTAGCCTCAAGGTCAAACCTTCCAATTAGTAGGGATCGGTCTTTCTCATGGCCAACCGCCGAAGGCGGGTCGAGCACCTGAAAATCAATTTATTTTGTTGCCAGAAAATAAAACAACATGTAATATTGTTTACAGGGAAGCGTTGACCCAATATATTTAGTGGCGAGGAAAGGTTCGTTTGTTTGTTTGTTTGAAATGAATAGGCTCCGAAACTACTGGACCGATTTTAAAAATTCTTTTACCGTTGGCAAGCTACACTATTCCCGAGTGACATAGGCTATGTCTTATTTTCAAAAAAGATAGGGATCCTTACTAAAATGCCATTAATGTAAACAAAAATAACCTTAAAACCCTTACATCGCATGAGCTGAGAATATTAGCCTCAAGGTCAAACCTTCCAATTAGTAGGGATCGGTTTTTCTCATGGCCAACCGCCTAAGGCGGGTCGAGCACCTGAAAATCAATTTATTTTGTTGCCAGAAAATAAAACAACATGTGATATTGTTTACAGGGAAGCGTTGACCCAATATATTTAGTGGCGAGGAAAGGTTCATTTGTTTGTTTGTTTAAAATGAATAGGCTCCGAAACTACTGGACCGATTTTAAAAATTCTTTTACCGTTGGCAAGCTACACTATTCCCGAGTGACATAGGCTATGTTTTATTTTCAAAAAAAAATAGGGAACCTTACTAAAATGCCATTCATGTCACCAAAAATAACCTTACAACCCTTACATCGCGTGCGCTGAGAATATTAGCCTCAAGGTCAAACCTTACAATTAGTAGGGATCGGTTTTTCTCATGGCCAACCCCCTAAGGCGGGTCGAGCACCTGAAAATCAATTTATTTTGTTGCCAGAAAATAAAACAACATGTAATATTGTTTACTGGGAAGCGTTGACCCAATATATTTAGTGGCTTTTGTTATTTTTCTTTAATCCCCGTGCAAAGCCGGGGCGGGCTACTAGTATGCTATAATTAACAAAATAAATTAAATAAAGTTATGATTAAATTAATAAAATGAGGATATTCTTGATCCCGGATAGAATACAAAGTCTTAGAGTTTATAAATTTGTTCAATTTTCTTCAGTACTATAAGTTGTTATTAAGTTATTCTTTCTTCTTTCCTAAAAAAGGAAATCAAAATATGAAAATAGAATATAAAAGTAGTTTTCTTTTAAAATATATCTATTTTTAAAAGTGCATATAATAGTTTGTGATATTTTAAAATTAAGAGGATTACTTTTGAGTAAAATAGGAAAACTAAATATTTAAAAAAAAAGGATTTATATAAAGTACAATGATATGTATTGTTGTTTTAAAAGAAGTTAAATAGAAGAATTGTAATTAAATAAACCAAGAATGATTGTGAAAAAATTAATAATAAAGATACATAATTTCAAATAAAGAATAATTTAAAGCAAGAACCAAATAAAAAAAATTACTTACATTTTAAATAATTAATATAGGTGTTTCAAAGCCATAATAGTTGTTTTTAATTGATTTAATTTTGAAGAAATTGAAAAGTATTTTAGATTATAGTTAAATAAATATAAAATTGTAAATTCATTATGAATGCCATAGTATTTTGGATATAAATAATTGTGTAAATCAAAATAAAAAAAATCAAGTATTCGATTTTTTTTTTTTATAATTGAGATGTTATCAAGTAGGTTTAATTTAGATAGGTATGTAGATGAATATTGTTATAGTTGTTCAATTGTCTGTTTGTTGATTTTGTAATCTCTCTCTTGTTTTTTGATCTTGAAAGAAGTAAGTCGTATTAAATTTGTTCCTGTTTGAAATTTGAGTTTTTTTGAAAAATATTAAGTAAAAGAAAGTTTAATTTTAATAAAAACATTAAGAAAACTAAGAAGAGGTTATGGAATATATGTGGTAAGCAGAGAATTTGATTTATAATTAAAAATAAAGTCAAGAAAGGCGAGAGCAAAGCAGCAGATTGTACGAGTCATATTTTAATTGAATTTAGAAGAATATAGTAGCAGATAATAGATAAAAAGTGCCAGAATTTACTTACCAGAGTAGCAGTATACAGAATTAGCAGATTATCCAGAGGTTTTAACGATTTGTATGGTTTTTGAAGATATTCATATTTGGACCTGGATTTGAGACAGTAAGGGGTGAAGGAGCACTTCAGAAACCGGTATAAGTTTTTTTTTTAACAATAAAGAACTTTCTGTGTTTTACTTTTATATTTAATGAACATTTCTCACTGTTTCACTGTACACTATTTTTTTTAGTATATAAGATTCATAACTTTGTTTCACATTATAATAATTACAAGATTTTTCATTTTCATTCAATTTTATAAGTAAAGTTTTGAAATCCGTTAAACATTCAATCGTTTATAGCGAAGTTAGGTTATAGGGCTTCTTCTTTTCCCAAATCTCAACAGTATAATATCCTTTGGTTCATTAGCATAAAAAAATTTATATTTTACATACAAAAGTATATAATTAATCTAATTTAAACATTGAATTCTGCCCATGAGAGAAGAGTCATTGTCGAGAAATATAAAATAAATTTATAATATTTAAAATTCTAAAAAACAATTTGCCTTTATAAAAATTTTAAATAAAATTTTATTTTCTAGAATTATAAATTTAAAGGCAAAGTTTATTTATAGCATATTAACTTATAATAAATATCCATAGCAAGTTATATATGTTATAATATATGTATATTTTAATTTTATTAATATAAAAAAGTTGTTTTAGAGGAAGAAAATTGTTCGAAGAAAATTGTTCAAATGATAATGGTAAATTCTTCGAAAAGGAAAATAATCGACTTTCAAATATATTTATCCATTTTAAGTATTATTTATTAAAAATTAAACTTACCTATCAAACAATTTACTTCGAAAATTTTCCTTCAAACAATTTACAGGACATCAAATATTCTACATAAAATTTTGAAGTCTACTAAAATATATTTTTTGATATTTATATATCACTAAACTTATTGTTTATCTTCTCCTCTAGGATCAATAGTAGCAGCCGAAGTTGTTCCTAAAAAAACATTAATAATTAAAAATTTCTTGCAAAAAAAATTAATGTAACATACGTGTTGTAGTGGTAGGCGTAACTTTAACATTCTGAAAAAAACAACTTTTACCAGTTTCAACAGATCTCTTTAACATCATTCTACTCATTCTTTCATTTTCCACCTGATTTGAATATGATCCTTGATTTAATCCAAGATCTAAATTAAGTCCAACTCCTCCTCCCATTTGATTCATTTTACTTTGTTGTCTTTGTTGGCTCATTCCCATAAACTGTGGATAAGCCAGTATGCTTCCCTAAAATATATGATTTCTTATTATTATATATTTACACAAACCTAAGGAACTTACAATTATTAAAAGAAAACTGGTGATTAATGTGATAGATTTCATTTTTTTTACAACAAAATGTTTTATGAATGAATTATGCACCGTAAAGCGAATGTTTAAGTATGTTTTTATCGGAAGTGTGAAATTATTTAGTTAATTATTAAAAATTGATACATTTCCTATAAAAGATTTAATAAATTATTAATCCGTATCATTTTTATTAATTGAAACCATTTTGTAAATTTGTTTTTTCAACACAACCTATTATTATAGTTCATTAAATTTTAACAATCAATGAAAATTTTCTGGTCTGGAAAATTGGAGAGGGGCGAGCAAGTGCACTAAGGCCACATATCGCCCATTGTGCATCCTCTAGTCAGTAGGGATATCCACACCTCAGACTGTCTTTGGGCATAAAGAGATAAGATTCTTCTCGATAGGAAACTTCCTGATATCCTGGTGTAAGCCAGTACTCACCCAATACGGATCGTCTGATTTATGTGCTCTACTGTTTCTTCTTCTTGTTCGCAACCTCTGCGAAGGCCACATATCGCCCATTGTGCATCCTCTAGTGAGTAGGGATATCCACTCCTCAGACTGTCATCAGGCATAAAGAGATAAGATTCCTCTCGATAGGAAACTCCCTGACATCCTGGTGAAAGCCAGTACTCGCCCAACACGAATCGTCTGATTTATGTACTCTATTGTTTCTTGTTCTTGTTTGCAACCTCTGCGAAGGCCACATATCGCCCATTGTGCATCCTCTAGTGAGTAGGGATACCCACACCTCAGACTGTCATCAGGCATAAAGAGATAAGATTCCTCTCGATAGGAACTCCCTGACATGCTGGTGTAAGCCAGTATTCACCCAACACGGATCGTCTGATTTATGTGCTCTACTGTTTCTTCTTCTTGTTCGCAACCTCTGCAAAGGCCACATATCGTCCATTATGCTTCTTCTAGTGAGTAGGAATATCCACACCACAGACAGTCATCAGGCATAAAGAGATAAGATTCCTCTCGATAGGAACTCCCTGACATCCTGGTGTAAGCCAGTACTCGCCCAACACAATTCATCTGATTTATGTGCTCTACTGTTTCCTCTTCTTGTTCGCAGCAAGAGATGTTGTCGCAATTCGCAGATTCCCACCACTCTTCGGAGATGTTGTCTGGTCGATGCCTTAAATTTTCCTAATGTTTCCTCACCAGGATGGGGTAATAACTCTCTAGCCACTCTACAGTTCGTTGTTTCACCCCAGCACTATAGAAAGTTTTGGGGGAGTGCTGTTTAGTAAAGTCTTCTTAATAACTGCAATTTCAAGGGAGGAGGCCCTGACAGGAAAAAGACCAAATCTGACCCTTCTTCTTCTTCGTCTTCTTCTTCTTTTTCTTTTTGTTGTAGCACTATAAACCCGGGATGTGTCTTAGGTGACTACACATCTTGCTTCAATCTCACATGGTCGTTCATGATAGTTGGATCGATAAATAGCCCCATTGTTCTTAGATCTAAATATAAATTATCTCTTCACCGTATTCGAGGGCATCCTTAGGGCTTTCTCCCTGTCGATTTCACAGTTCATAGTTTCACCCCAGCAGTGTAGAAAGTTTTGGTGGGAGTCTTGTTTGATAAGGTCTTCCTAATAAATGCCTTTTCAAGGGAGGAAACCCTGACAGGAGAAAGATCAAATCTGACCCTTCTTCTTCTTTTTCATCTTCTTTTTCTTTTTGTTGTAGCACTATAAACCCGGGATGTGTCTTGGGTGACTGCACATTTTGCTTCCATCTCACACGGTCGTTCATGATAGTTGGAGATAAAAAGCTCCATTGTTTTTAGATCTAAGTATAAATTATCTCTCCACCGTATTCGTGGGTATCCTAATGGCTTTCTCTCTGTCGAGGCATTCTTCTATGGACATGGCATATGTCTATTTGATCTCATTCAGGATTAATTAGTGTCAAAGGTCTTTCTTAGAATTTTTCTCTCAAAATATCGGATTTCTGGTTGCATTCCACATACTAGAGGACCGATCTAAACACTGATTCTTGATTTTTGAGGTTCATTTTAGGTTTTTGGATTTAATAGTGTTTTGGAGGCTACCAATCTATTTGTTTGCTGCCTGGATTCTTCTTTTTATCTCTTCTATATTATATATAGTTATTGTCGTTCTGAGTATTTAAAACGCTCCACTATTTTAAAGTTATTGAGTCTATGGTTACATTTTGTCCTTTTTTTTCAGGCCGTTTGTTGCACCTACCCGGAACCGTCGTTGGTTGACATTCATCGGGTAGGTGTCGGCTGGAGTGGAAATGTTTTATACACACCCTAACCGGGTAGTGTGGGACTCCCAGACCCCCCTACGAGTCTGTATACCCACTAAAACCACTCGCCTTGCTTGTTTTTTTATCGTTTTTTCCTCCTTATGTGTCTTCGCCTCTTTTCTGATTCCGTCTCTCATCCTGCTCTTTGATTGTCATAACTTTCTTTGCCAGTTTGCTGATTGTATTCCATACTGCTTCTAAGTTTACCATCTTACCTATTAACTCTTCTTTTTCCATTATGCCTATATTTGCTTGGGCTTCTGCTCTGTAACTAATCCATCTCTGGCATTCAAAGAAATTATGTTCCGCCGTGTCTATCTGGTTGCAGTATATGCAGTAGTTATCTCTTGCTTTGCCAATTTTATAAGTATAATATCTGAAGGCTCCGTGGCCGCTGAGTATTTGTGTTAGAAAGTAGTTCGTCCCCCTGTGCTTGCATTCAACCCAAGTTGTGACATATCTGATAAGCGTCCTTGTCCATTCGCCTTTCGAGCTACTACTCCACCTTCTCTGCCAGGAAACAAGAGTTCTTCTCTTGGCTTCCTTTCGATTAGGCAGAGTCGGTCCTACTTCGAAGAGGAATCTCCTCTCCTCCATCATAAGGTCAATCGGTGGGATGCCCGCGATGACCTGCGCTGCGCCAGCCGATATGGTTCGATAGCCGGCTATGACTCTTAAGAGAAGTTTCCTCTGGAAGCTTTCTGTTAGGGACTTATATTTTTGGATGGACATTGCAGGATGCCACACTGGGGCTCCGTATGGAAGCTTCTACTCCACGACTCTATATAGGATTTCTCTTCTGTTGTTAGAGGGGCCTCCTATATTCAGAAGAAGGCGTTAAAGTCTTCCTGCTGCTACGTTGGCTTTTCTAACTGCTTCAGTCACATGGGGGCCGAAGCTACGTCTGTGTAGTGTTACTCCCAGGTATTTCAGGGTTTTGTTTGGAGATAGTTCTACGTCTCCTATCCTGAAGTTTACACCGCTAAGGTCACGTTTTCCGCTTAGAATCACTATTTGTGACTTCTCTGGTGCCAGATCTAGGGAGTTTTCCTTCATCCACCTGTTTGCCATCGCCATAGCTTTGTTTGTCCTAATCTCTAGTACCGTCTGTACATTTTGTCCTACTCTATCTTTTTTGCCTGCTCATGGACCATAAAATCAGTTGTTTACCTCAACATCTATTTTGTTAAAGATATCCTTTGAAGTGGTAATGGTTTTTCCAAAAATATCAATGCGCTCACGTTTGTAGGTAGTAGTTTTGGCCCATAGTTCGTTCTTGGTATCCGATCACGAATCTGAAATAAGATCTAATCTATCATTCTTCAGTCTATAGAAAAATACTGAGGATTCTTCATAAATATGAAGACTTGGTTCTTACTGCCGTACTTTTTGAAGACTGAAGGGTGGTTGATCAAATCTGACTGCGGATTCATATTCAGCGAAAAAAAAAATATTTCGGATACCCTTTTTTTGTGTGTAGTGAATTGAACAATAAAGGCGGAAACATACTATCAAAACGTGACACGACGCCACGCCACACGACGCATGTTAGTACCTCTCAATTCCATATATTTAATACAGTTAGAAGCACATAGACAACACGCTATGTGACCACACGCCGCAACATAAATATATGGACTAACATGCGTGGCGTCGTGTCACGTTTTGATAGTATGTTTCCGCCTTAATCGATACTGTTACGTTCTAGGGGTTCAAAATAAAATCACTGCTGAACGAAAATGTCTAATTTATTTACACACACAATAAACTAAACGAATTATAACTAAATAACTAAACTAACTATAACACACTAATTTATGTACTACAATTAACTTCGATTTATATTCACTATATTTATTTGCACTGCGTAGCTCGTTCGAATATTTAGACTGTCACCGTTAACTTTTTCAACTTCCCTCGTGGGTCGTGGCTCTCCGCTTATTTACCAGTCCACAGCTTCCAGAACGTCCTTCGGTAACAGTTTCTCGTCGCGGGTAGAAGGAAAGGAATTATTCTCGATTGTACGCGTAGTCACCAGACTTCCGGGAATCAGTTGTTTACCTAGCGCTATCAGGGCGACAGAGGCGTACTAGGGGACTCTCGCTCGTTACACTGCCCCCTCCTTAAGACGTTCGGTCCCCGAACACCTTGGTTGGTATGTCTGAACCTACAGGTATCTCCCTTTCTGCAGCTCCCTTGCTTTTCGAAATAGCAATCCACAGTCTTCTCCTTCATTGTGTTTCCGCTCGGGTTGAAAATGCACACGAGTATCTCTATTCCTGTCTTATGGAAAAGCACCTCGAGCATGTTCCGGACGACTCTCCAGTTGAGTTGATCTAGACCACAACCCAACTTAGGCACAGCCAGCTTGTTCACTTTCAACCTGGTGAGTTCGTTTCTTAGGTTCAGCAAGGTATTCCACATACTTCTATAGCTAGGCTTGTGATCGGAAAACCTCTTAGTCACCATGTAGAAGAGGTGACGATGACCGTCAGTGAGACTCAGAATTTTTCCGGGATGGGGCTGTTGTCTGGAGAGCTCAGATACACGGCCAAACTTCTTCCTGAAGACTAATGCTATTCCCCTGGACATACGCAGATCTTCGGCGACACAATGAGCTAGGGAATAATCTCCAGGCACAGAGAAGAGGTCCTGCTGCTGCTCGGTGGTAACTCCGAATCGTGCCTTCCCAGTTCCACCATAGTTCTCCATGAACTGGTCGAAACTCATCTCAACATGCTCTGGGCTGGTCGTCCTTCTCAGATGGGTCTCGTCTTGTTCGTCGTAGTCCGCCTCGTATTTCGCCAACCGATTTACATGGACCACGCGCCTCTTGCCCCTTGGTAGTTTTTGTATACGGTACACTACATCATTGATCCTCTTTACCACTCTGTATGGACCCTCCCAATTCCTCTGTAGCTTAGGTGATAATCCTCTCCTCTTCTGGGGGTTGTACAGCCAGACCAAATCTCCAGCGTTAAAACCACCTTCTGTAGCTTTGCTGTCATAACGGGTCTTCATTCGGTCACTAGCAATTTGTATGTTTTGTCGGACCTTTTCATGAGTGTAGTGTAGCCTGCTCCTCAATGTGCTCACGTAGTCCTCACCAGCTATCTCTGTTCCGGGCTTACAACCAAACTCTAGGTCACAGGGTAATCTTATTTCCCGGCCGAACATGACACAAGCTGGTGTCTCTCTAGTAGACTCCTGTACGGCTGATCTGTAGGCCATGGTGAACAGATGAAGGTATCGGTCCCAGTCTCTTTGATGGTCAGAGACCACTTTAGCCAAATATTTTCTTCCGTTTTATTCTCCATTTTCTGGGTGTTTTCTTCCATTATCTTTCTAGTATTTTCTTCTATTTTATTTGTGTTTTTCTCCATTTTCAAGCTCATTTTTTCAAGGGCTTGCTGGAAAAATTCCATTGTCGCCTGATCCATTTTCTTCGTCTGTGATCTCGTAACTGGCATACAAAATATTCACTAATGAAGTCCACAATTTAAATTAACACAGCAGTTCAATTTACCCCACACCTGACACCAATTGTTACGTTCTAGGGGTTCAAAATAAAATCACTGCTGAACGAAAATGTCTAATTTATTTACACACACAATAAACTAAACGAATTATAACTAAATAACTAAACTAACTATAACACACTAATTTATGTACTACAATTAACTTCGATTTATATTCACTATATTTATTTGCACTGCGTAGCTCGTTCGAATATTTAGACTGTCACCGTTAACTTTTTCAACTTCCCTCGTGGGTCGTGGCTCTCCGCTTATATACCAGTCCACAGCTTCCAGAACGTCCTTCGGTAACAGTTTCTCGTCGCGGCGGGTAGAAGGAAAGGAATTATTCTCGATTGTACGCGTAGTCACCAGACTTCCGGGAATCAGTTGTTTACCTAGCGCTATCAGGGCGACAGAGGCGTACTAGGGGACTCTCGCTCGTTACAATACTTTTAACAGATGTCACAAAGACTACCAAGTTCTGCAATTTAGATAACAAAAAGGAAAATTAAAAAAAAAACTGCACTAAGCCTATTTAAAGCAACATTTATTAGAACATTTGTTAGAATTTTAAACTCTTGAATATATACATTTATTTTCTTGATGCTGTAGTGGTGGTTGTTGTAGTTGTTGCTAAAAAAATAAAAATAAAATAATAAGTCTATATTTTACTTTCTTAAATACTACTTACTACGTATACAGTAAGCCCCAGTCACCTTTTTATCTCCAATCGCTTTCGGAATTGTATTTTTATTATCACTAACCAGGGCTCTTATTAATTTACCACCTCTTAGAGGTGGTGGAGGGTTGTATCCATTTTCAGACATAGCATCACATTCTATCTACAAGTTACCAATGACCATAATTCCATTTATCTCAAATTAACTATTCTCTGTTTAATTCTATATGTTTTATATTTTGATACAAGATAAAATGTTATGTACCTATATCTTGTGTCAAGTGTCATTTTTCATCTAAATATGTCAGTGTTATAAATGACAGTTCTGACAGCTGTCATTTCTGGCGATTAGAGAAAGTGTTTACATACAGACGTACCTATAGCGCTTTCCTTGAATTGTTCACCAATAACTAAATAATAGCTAGATAAAACATCGGTCGAATTTGATAAGAAAAGCAAGTTTTTAAGAACGAAAAAACAAGTAATCCAAATATGATACAAAAACACAAAACACATATGTTTTTTAAGTATTTTCTGCACATTTTGGGCCATATTACCACCCATTTCATATTGTGACACTTTTTTTAACACCCTGTATATTGTATATTTTGATAAAACGTAATAAACTTTAAAATGTTATTTATATCTTGTGTCAAGTGTCATTTTTCATCTAAATATGTCAATGTCATCAATGACAGTTATGACAACTGTCAATTTCTCTTACCTACAGTAAAATGTGTCAATAACCAAGTAATAATCCATCTGCAGCGCCATCCGCTATAAGTAAAAGATCGTAGGTTCGAGTCCTGTCATATGTCACATTTATTGCGATTACTTTCTCGATGTAACTTCTTTTTTGTCTAATTTTTAAATTTCAAAAAAGATATCTATATCTCAAAAATAATTAGTTTTTTGTGTATATCTATATACATAAAAGCGAAAGGTCACTCATCACCATATCTCAGAAACTATAAGACCTACAAACTTGAAATTTAGTGACACAGGCTACTTTTTATAAAACAATCAACACGCCTCGCGAACGAAATCGCGGGTATATCAATATAGAACCCAAAAATGTGATAAGATTTTTTTTACTGTCTGTCTGTCTGTCTGTATGTTTGTGCGCGCATCACATGAAAACTACTGATTCGATTTGAATGCGGTTTTCACAAATGTATTTGTCCTCTTTTAACTTAACATCTGGTGTATAAAAATTTCCAACCCCCCACCTCTTTAACAGGAGAATATAGGGGTTTCATTTTTGAATATTTCAATATCACGCGGGCAAAGCCGCGGGTATAAGCTAGTAGTTAAATAAAATTTAATAAGAAAATCTATTTTGTATTAATCTGAAATAAAATCTTACCATAAATGTGGCTATTAACAATAATACACAACTAAAAGATATAAACAAACTCATCTTAAAAATGTATAAATGAAAATTTAATTCAATTTGTTTATATATATATTATTATAAACAACTAATTATATAAATTTTTTATTGTACAGGAAGTAAAGGTGATTAAATTAAACCTTATTATAATGTTTAAACAATTTTTTGTTACAATTACAACAGTTTTCAACAAAAGCACGTCCGGTCTATTATAAAAAATAAATAAAAACTTAGTCAAAATCTAACTTCTTAAAACTGCCTTCTAGCCCAAAAACTTCACTGATTTTCTTGGATTTTTCTTGTCGTTTACTTTCATCGACCATTTGACTCATTTGGAATTTCCAGAAGTCTGGATTGGCCATTATTTTCGAAAATGTTTTTTCTAAAAACATTCAAAACCAAAGAAGACAAAAATAGAAAATTACTCAAAAAAATAAAATAGCTTACCCTTCAATTCTTCTATTGAATCAGCATTACCACCATAATCTTTGGGAAATATTTCTTTTGGAATAGTTTTAAAAAGTGTCTCAGGAGTTGTATGTAGATCAATCTTAAAAATTTAATCATAAACAGACAAATAAATCCATTAGTTATATATTTACCATATCGAGCAATTCCTTTTTCATAAATGGTTTCATAAGTGCCAGAAGTTTATCCATAAATGAAACAATATTGATAAAGTGAAGACCTTTCAATCGAACTGGTAATCCTTCCTTAAAAACAATAAAAAAACTTAGTTGTTTGTTGATATTTTATTATTAATCTAATCTAATCTAAGTAAACCTGGCATGGTCTCTCCTGTGGAGCTCCATGTTTTAAGCACTGCTTCCTATGGGAATATTGTGACCAGGTTCGGCACCAAGAGTCCTTGCATGCACGCGATGCGTGCAGGACTCTGGTTTGTTCAGCTGAAAATTAAAACCACCGCTGATCTTCAGGTAGGCATAAATGCAGGTGTCCCAAGTTCTTATTTGGATGACTATTCTTGAGTCACTGTTGCCACAGGGCAGTTCCCTTTATAAGAGATCTGAGTCCTGTGACTAGCTCCTCAAGGTGGTGAAAGGATTCATGGTTCGTGTCACCGAAGATGAGGAACCGTTTATGGTCCAAGACCTCACACTCGAATAGAATGTGAGTTGTCACCTCATCTTCCATGGCGTACAATTGGCACGAGGTGTCAGAATCCCCATCCTTCGAAGGTGTAGTCTGAATGGTCCATGCCCAGTGAGCAGGCCCACCAGTACTCTTATTTGACTCCTGCCAAGATTCAGTATGTCAGACGTCAGTTTTCTGGAGTAGCCTTAGAGCTTCAGCTTCGAATGCCGTAGCCCTACAGTATTACTCCAGTGCAAGGGGAGAAGATATAGAGTTACCACCAAAGCCACCTTAGGACTCGATCTTATTTGATCTTTATACAAGCTAGTCTTTAAATGTTCTGCAACTCTATTATTGCTTTTGTTACGTTTTTTATTCCACCAAACCAGCGCAGGAGTCTGACAACCGTTAGATATGACCAATAGATCATTTTAGGTGTAAGACGCCATTTTTTACTAAAAAACTTACGGCAGGTCCACAGAGCCCTTATAGTTTTATATTTGCGAGGTGTGCATTCCTCGGAAGTTTACTGTCGAGGATAACACCTCTTGTGATAATAAAACTGTTCAACAGAAGGTTGAATTATTGATATCCTTCTGTTGGTTAATGGAATAACTGTTGTTTTCTTAGGATTGACTGATAGACCTTCCTTAGAACACCAAGAGTTTATGAGTTTTAAGGCAATTTGATAAAATTAGATAAAATCAATTTTCCAGTCAACATTTTATAAAACCCTAAAAGCAAAATTTTCCAGAACAATTTTCTCTTTGCTTTTTTAAGAATTTCTAAACAATATTTCATTCTTAAAACAGTTCAACTGTAAACTTGTTTACCTGAAAATAGTAAAGAAATTTATTCATCATAACCGGATTTAATTTCAACATATGCCCAAACACAACTTCTTTCATATCTATAAGAAAATGAACACCTTCTGCTGGACCACATTCATACAGGTAATGCATTATTACCATATCTAATAAACAAACTTGACTTTCGAAATGATACTTATCCAAATCTCGATCAGTAAGCTTAGAATATATCACCACACTTCCATCTGGTAATTTTTGTGGAAGCTCACTAATAGACCTAAAATAAATAAAAGAAAATTATATTATTACGTTTATGCAAATCTATGCAAGCTTTTATACTTACATATTTTTTAAAGTCATTTGCATTGCAGGATTCCTTGCATCTCTATATTGAAATATATCAGTACAAAGAGTCTTGATAGTGAAATAAACATCTATTGTAGTTTTAGCCAGTTCATTACTATAAAAACAACTATGAAGAATAAGAGCAAGTTGAAGTTCTGGAAAAAAACACTAGGACTGTAAGGCCGGTCATACACGTAGCGGCATCGCGAAGTTGATCACGACGTGTGTGCTAACACCTATTACGTAAGATAAAACCTTAACGATAAACGGATCGCTGGCAGCATTGAGAAGTCATATTTTCTACTGCAAGAGATGAGCAGATCCAGGGATAATATATTATGTTCACTACACCGATCGCTTACGAGAAAAAGAGGCAGCATCAGTTCAGAAAGGGACACGGACGACACAGACCATTCAAACAAGATAAGACAGATGGAAAAAAGAAGAAAAGTGGACAAGACCAAACACCAAAAACAAAATCCAGAAGACGGCGAGGAGGAAGAGGAAGAGTAAGAGATCATAAGGACCCTGAGCAATAACAAAAATGACAGGAAAAGGAGAAAAATACTAAAGATGATAAATTACGAGCTAGATCAAATAGATAACTAGACAACCTCGAGAGTAAGTGGGGGCCAGATCTCTTTTTTAAAATCTGACCAAGAAGCTGTGAGAACCAACATTAGACAATTGGAGAGTGTGCTGCTAAATCTGACAAATAAGTAGTCCTCCACTTTTCGTGCGGAGAAATCTTCTGGATGTCAGGAGACACCAATGAGAATAGTTATAGATCTAAGGTTTCATCCATTCTCTTCTTTTATCTAATGTAATAATTTAACTGTTTTCTTTTAAATAACCATATTCTTCAGCACTTCGTTTTTTTAACATTTTTCTACTTCTGGGTTTATGGGTTTCTGGGTTTATGTGCTTCCTCATATTTGCGGTAATAAACCTCTCCAATTTGGTTCTGCAGTGTACCGCTGCGATAAACCGCTAAGTGTATGACCGGCCTAACAGATATAAAAAATCTAGTTTCCTGGAGTTTAGAGGGTGAAAACTTTTTAACTTTTTATAAAAGCATTTTTGATTTTCAATAAAATAAAGTACTTTCCTTTTCAGTATGTAATCAACTATTTAATCTTCTGTATTGAGTATTGCCATTTACTTTTTATGTTTTTATGTTTAATTCTAATGATAGTTTTTCTTACCAGTAACTTTGGGTAAATGTGGCTGTTTCTCTATCCATTCTTTTAAAGCACTTACATCTTCTTTATTTAACTTTTCATCTCGTTTATATAATTCTTCAACACTAATTGGATTGATAGACATATTTTATTTTTAAATTTTCTTGGTTGTTGCTTTATTCAAATGTAATAAATGAATGAAACTTTAAACAATGTTTAAGAAATATCTTTTTTTATAATTAGATACCTGTCGTATAATTTTTGTAAACAGATTTAAACGGATAATTAGAATGTATTTTTATTAAAAACATTGCATGTATGGTTCCTCACCAATTAAAATAATATTAGGTATACGATACGAATTTTAAAATACGTGATTCTTAGATTTAATTGTGGTATTATTGTCAAAGAAGGTTTATAAACCTAATTTATATACATTAGCTTGAAGGCCTAGAAAGCTCAAGGCTTGTTTTGATATTTCTGTCCATTTTTTCTTATTTACGTTCTTACATTTTTACATCATCCCCAAGACCTTTCTTCCCCACATTTCTATCATTCTTTGGTCAGCTTTTTCATGTCTCGCTTTAAAACAGAACTATCGATCCTATTACTGTTCTGTACAATTTAATTTTCAGGTTTCTAGATATTACTTTACTACTTAGCAAGTTTGTTCCCAGCTGTTATTCTTGTACATATTTCTTTTGTTCATTGGTTTCTTGATAATATATTACCTAAATATCCTTAATATACTCCCCTCTTCACACCACACATCTTTCCATACGTTTTTTCCATTGATCAAAGCAGTACTGGAAGTCTTCTTTGGTAAGGGTCTTTAGGAGCTCTGCCGTTTTTTGCTATACCGTTTTTTGCTATATCGGGCCTCTTTCAAAGCAGATTTTATCTTTAGAAATAAACAAAAAATTGCACGGTGCCAAATCTGGCGAGTACGGCGCGTGTTCGTGCACTGGAGTACATTTATTGGCCAAATACAGCTTCGCAGATTGCGCGTTATGGACAGGTGCGTTGTCCTGGTGCAAAATCCACGAGTTGTTCTTCCACAACTCTGGCCGTTTCTTACGAACTTGTTTTCGCAATTAGTAGGTCTGGTTGGCAGTCTGACCCTCTGGAACCCATTCAGTCATCACGATACCGTTAATGTCGAAAAAAAAAAACGATCACCGTTGCCTTGAATTTTGACTTGGGCATCCTTGATTTTTTGATTCTGGGCGATTTAGGCATCTTCTGGGATCAATCCGGGGTCTTCTTTTAACCTTTTAAGGAAATCTGACCAGACGTGTTGGTCAGGACTCAGGTTGCACAGACATTTGTCATGTGGAATTCCTCGTGTCAAATTTTTCTAACCGTTTCTTTATCGGCGCTTACAGCCTCGGCAATCATCCTGATGCACGTACAATTTGGTTAATTTTGGTCACCGTTTCCAGAGTTCAAACAGTGACAGGCAACCTTGCTGCTGGTCATCTTCAGTGCTCTCTCGGCCCTCAGCACTCAAAAACACGCGCACGAGATAGAGATTTGTCCCCATAGGCCTCTTGCAACAATTTATAGCACTCAGTCGGAGTTTATTTCAGTTTAATGAGAAATTTGAGATTGATACTATCGACTTGTATGTCCCTCCGTCCGTGTGCGCCAAAACTCTTGAACAGAAAGTTATAGGGTCATGAAATTTGGAATACAGAATCCTCATATCATCGGTTCAGATCGTGTGCGCTACAACTCTTGAACAGAAAGTTATAGGGTCATGTAATTTGGAATATAGAATCCTCATATCATGTAAAAAAACCCAATTGATTTTGGTCCAGATCAGATAACTCCAACGGTGAAATTTTGACGGTTTTCCAGAACTCGAGGATATAATGCATATGTTCGCTCCGTCCCAGTTTGCTATAACTATTAAACGGAAGGTCACAGGGTCATAACATGTGGTATATAGAATCCTAATGTCACGATATTGGTCCAGATCGAATAACAATAACGAGAAAGTCTTAGCGGTTTTCCGAAACTCGTTTTATGTGTTTAAATCCGATGGTACTTTCTAACTTCTTAGATTAACGTTGTTATTTATATGTTTTTGAATTTTTTAGTTTTTAAACTTAATTTACAATAATAAACGAATATTTCACCTTGATTCAAAAAAGCAATAATTTTATATGATGATCAGATATCTACACTATTTTGCATTCAACATTGCATGCAGTCATGTTTCAACAAAATTATTAATAATTATACAGTCCTATTTCCGTCATGGTAATGGAAAAATAATTATTATGCCAGAAATTTGTAATTGTCTGTCATATTCAATCAAAAATTTTAAATAAAACCCCAAAGATTTAAGTATCAAAAAAATTGATTTTGATTAACTCTTCTTACCACTCTTTAATACAATAAGATTTTTTTAATTAACTTAATTATGTTAACGAACATATCAGTAAATATGATTTTAAAGTATGACATGCGACATATAAATACAATAATTAAATTGTAATTATTGTATCATTTTTAAAGAAGCTTATAATTTAATATTTTTAATTATTATGTAATATTAACTTGAGTAAATAATCATTAAGAATACTTTAAAAAGAAATTTTAAAGTCGTGTTACAAAGTAGAAACAAATGTAATTAACTTGTCATTACCTCTGATTCGACATTATAAATTTTTATTCAGTTATTTGTCATAGTCCATAAGAATAGCATCAATTATTGGAGTACCTATAAAAAAAATTGATTTTATTTTTGTTTGCAAAAATGTCTTTTAAAGAAATAAGTGTTGAAGATGTGTATAAAAGTGATGATAAACTGAAGAAAGAAGATGTTAATGCTATAATTGAGTGGATGGAAAAACAACCACATTTACCTAAAGCGACAGGTTAGTATAAACATATTTATTATAAAAAAATAAATGAAAATAGTTTATATAAATAAGAAGAAACAAAAAAAAATATTAAGATAACAATAAAAACTTGAAGTCATCAAAACCTTAGCAGAAAGGGCAAGAAGGATTTCCGAACCCGAGGCACTAAACGCAGAGCTAGGTAACTCATATTCAGGATGCTTTAAGGGCCAATGGTTATTCAGAACGGGAAATCAAAAGATCGATTGGACCAACAAATCGGAGACCCAAAGAAAATGAACAAATCCAACCAGTGGCAAAAGCATTTCTGCCTTTTATTCCGGGTGTGACAGACAGAATTGGTCGATTGCTAAGAAAGAAAAATGTGAAAACTATTTTCAAACCAACGAGAAAAATCAAAGAATGTCTTCGATCGGCAAAAGACAGAAAAGATCCACTGTCGGCTTCGGGAATTTACCGCATTCCGTGCACATGTGGAAGCGTGTACATAGGAACTACCAAACGCTCGATCAACACCAGGATTAAAGAGCACAAGGCCAACTGTCGTCTGGGGCAGAGGACAAATCCGCCGTAGCAGAACATACCCTCACTATGGACCATCGGATTAAGTTTGAGGAGACCTAAGTCCTCGCTACTACATCAGCATACCATTCCAGACTCTATAGAGAAGCCATAGAGATAGAGAAGCACCCGAACAACTTTAATAAAAAAGAGGAAGCAGTCAAGATTAACAAAACATGGGTCCCCATAATTAAGGGTTGCGAAAACTCTTCCCTTAACGAACAACACAGACCAGAACCGATTGGAATCGAAAGCAACTGAGGCCCCGCCCACTTCCTTCCCGACGTATAAATACGGGCTCCGTCCACGCAGAGCTCAGTAGTTCGCAGACTGTCAACCAGGAAGCAACTTCTGAAGATGCGAACTGCTCGTGTTGGCAAAACGTCAAGTCAGCAAGACAATCGACGCTGGCCTAACAGCCCAAAAACCATTGATACATAAAAACTTGCATTGCATTCAAAAATAAAAATACACTAAAAAGCAAAAAAAGAGTGTGCGTGTAACCTTTACGCGCGATTGAAGTAAAACTTGTTGACGTACGTATCGGAAAATAAATATTTAATTACAATTCAATCATATTTATTGCCTATATACTTTACAAAAAAAATGAGATGTTATATTTATATTATTCATTAGAAATAGGAATTTGAAAGTTATCATTATTTTTTTTATATATGAAATAATAGGTTTATGATAACTAAAATGTGAAACATAGATTTTAGTATTTAAATATTCTCGATAGCTTCTTTGTGGCATAATAATGTCTATTTATTTCTTTATTCGGGGATCTTTTTGCCACTAAAACAAACTTATAAAAAATATAAATCAATATTTGGAAAATGACCCTTGCTTATTGATCTTGATAGATGTCAAATTTGTCAAGGGTCGTCTTTTAAAACTGAAAATGCCTAACAAAAATGAAAATAATTTGTTTAAAAATAATTCTTCTGAGCTTTCGACAACCAGATCGGTTGTCGTTTTCAAAGATAAAAATTTTTTCAGTCTATACTCTTTATGCAGTTTAGATTTTTAAAATTTTGATTTGTTTTTTTATAACTATAGATATATAGATTATTAACTCATTCTTTTTTTAAGGTGGTTAGCCAAGATCTAGATAAATCCAAAGTAAAATTTGAAATACATTCATTTGGATTTAATAAAATGTGTGCTGTTTCTTTTAATTTTCTTTTTATAGAATTTTCTTCTTTACATAAAATTTTTGTTTCAGTCCATTTTATTTTGTGATTTAGAAAATTAAAAGCATGTTCACAAATTTTAGATTTATCTATATCTCCTTTTTTAAGATAATTTTTGTGTTCATTGAGGCGAACTTCAAGAGGTCTTCCTGATTCCCCAATGTAGACTTTGCCACAATCACATGGTATACTATATACACAATTTTTTGTTTTTTGATCTAAATTAACTGGTTTTGTTTTGGTTAAAAGTGATCTAATTGTATTATTTGTTTGAAAAATTGTCCTTATGTTAAAAGCATTACCAATTTTTTGAATTTTTTCAGAAATACCTTTTATATATGGAATTTTTGTTGTTTTTAAATTTTGTGTATGGTCAATTTGGTTATCCAATCTCTGAGGGTTTTCAATTTTATTGAAAGTTGATTTAATTAATTTTTCGGGATACCCATTATTCATTAAAACTGTTTTTATTGTTTCTTTTTCGTCTTTAAAAGAAGCAATATTTGAACATACTATTTTAGCTCTGTCATATAAACTTTTTATAATTCCTTTTTTAACTGTCATACTGTGATTGGAATTAAAATTCAAATATCTGTTAGTATGTGTTTTTTTACGAAAAATGTTAGTATTAATTAAATAATCGGTTTCCTTCGTAATTAATATATCAAGAAATGGTAATTTCTCATCTTTTTCAATTTCAATAGTAAATTTAATAGATGGTACTTTATTGTTAATATTTTCAAGAAATCTGTCTAATAAATTGAGATTGTAAGGCCAAATTGCAAAAACATCATCTACATATCTCCACCATATTTTTGGTTTAAAATATGATGTTTCAATAAAATTCTTTTCAAAA
Organism: Altica lythri; assembly: GCA_964028335.1. Lineage (NCBI taxonomy): Eukaryota > Metazoa > Arthropoda > Insecta > Coleoptera > Chrysomelidae > Altica > Altica lythri. The sequence goes on from OZ034809.1 coordinate 8,942,247, forward strand.
AATTCCATATAAATATTACTTAATATTGGTGAAAGACAACTTCCCATTGCCATTCCTGTTTTTTGTTTATAAAAATTATTTTTATATTGAAAATAAGTTGATTCGATACACATAGTTAACAATTCCATAATGGTATCTACGGATAAATTTGTTCTTTGATTTAAGCTATTATCATTTTCTAATAATTGTTTGACTATTTGTAACGTTTTATCAACAGGTACGTTTGTAAAAAGGCTTACAACATCAAAACTTATCATAAATAAATAAACAAATTCATTTCAAAAAATTCAATGATTTAATTCAAGAAAAACATATCGAAATTCAAAATTTACAAAATAACACATTATCAAAAACCGTTATAAATTTATCTAATAAAGAACTAACCAATTCAGAAATTTCATTTTTATCAAAAGGGTTAAATTTTTCAATAACCCATAAAAAGATTCCAAAATTAGATTTCATTACATCTATTGAGGAAACAGCTCAAAAATTACCATTTGATGAAGGAAATGAGTACAGAATTCGGTGCAAAATTGAATTAGAAAAAGATATTAAAATAAAACAAAATCTATCATCATATGAATTTAAGGCTCTAAATTCTTTAAAAAAATATGATGAAATAAAAATTTTACCAGCTGATAAAGGAAATGCTACAGTTATCTTAAATACAAATGATTATGAGATGAAATTGGAGAATTTACTGGAAGACCCAACTTATACCAAAATTAATAACGACATAACAAAATCGTTAGAAAATAAAATATATAAATCTCTTTTTAAACATAAAAACGAATTAAATGACTTACAAAGAAGACAACTAACTCCACATTATAGTAAACCACCTCATTTTTATGGTTTACCTAAAATTCATAAAGAAGGAATACCACTCCGTCCAATTGTAAGTTCAATCAATTCTCCTTTCAGTAAATTATCAAAATTTTTACTCAATATCATCAATCCTTTATCTAATAACACTGACTCATTCATTAAAAACAATAAACATTTTTTAGAAAAATTATCAAACATTAATATAAATAAAAATCACCTTATGATAAGTTTTGATGTTGTAAGCCTTTTTACAAACGTACCTGTTGATAAAACGTTACAAATAGTCAAACAATTATTAGAAAATGATAATAGCTTAAATCAAAGAACAAATTTATCCGTAGATACCATTATGGAATTGTTAACTATGTGTATCGAATCAACTTATTTTCAATATAAAAATAATTTTTATAAACAAAAAACAGGAATGGCAATGGGAAGTTGTCTTTCACCAATATTAAGTAATATTTATATGGAATTTTTTGAAAAGAATTTTATTGAAACATCATATTTTAAACCAAAAATATGGTGGAGATATGTAGATGATGTTTTTGCAATTTGGCCTTACAATCTCAATTTATTAGACAGATTTCTTGAAAATATTAACAATAAAGTACCATCTATTAAATTTACTATTGAAATTGAAAAAGATGAGAAATTACCATTTCTTGATATATTAATTACGAAGGAAACCGATTATTTAATTAATACTAACATTTTTCGTAAAAAAACACATACTAACAGATATTTGAATTTTAATTCCAATCACAGTATGACAGTTAAAAAAGGAATTATAAAAAGTTTATATGACAGAGCTAAAATAGTATGTTCAAATATTGCTTCTTTTAAAGACGAAAAAGAAACAATAAAAACAGTTTTAATGAATAATGGGTATCCCGAAAAATTAATTAAATCAACTTTCAATAAAATTGAAAACCCTCAGAGATTGGATAACCAAATTGACCATACACAAAATTTAAAAACAACAAAAATTCCATATATAAAAGGTATTTCTGAAAAAATTCAAAAAATTGGTAATGCTTTTAACATAAGGACAATTTTTCAAACAAATAATACAATTAGATCACTTTTAACCAAAACAAAACCAGTTAATTTAGATCAAAAAACAAAAAATTGTGTATATAGTATACCATGTGATTGTGGCAAAGTCTACATTGGGGAATCAGGAAGACCTCTTGAAGTTCGCCTCAATGAACACAAAAATTATCTTAAAAAAGGAGATATAGATAAATCTAAAATTTGTGAACATGCTTTTAATTTTCTAAATCACAAAATAAAATGGACTGAAACAAAAATTTTATGTAAAGAAGAAAATTCTATAAAAAGAAAATTAAAAGAAACAACACACATTTTATTAAATCCAAATGAATGTATTTCAAATTTTACTTTGGATTTATCTAGATCTTGGCTAACCACCTTAAAAAAAGAATGAGTTAATAATCTATATATCTATAGTTATAAAAAAACAAATCAAAATTTTAAAAATCTAAACTGCATAAAGAGTATAGACTGAAAAAATTTTTATCTTTGAAAACGACAACCGATCTGGTTGTCGAAAGCTCAGAAGAATTATTTTTAAACAAATTATTTTCATTTTTGTTAGGCATTTTCAGTTTTAAAAGACGACCCTTGACAAATTTGACATCTATCAAGATCAATAAGCAAGGGTCATTTTCCAAATATTGATTTATATTTTTTATAAGTTTGTTTTAGTGGCAAAAAGATCCCCGAATAAAGAAATAAATATAGATTTTAGTCTATAAATACCATTAATGTATTTGAAACCGTTTGAAAATTTCATAAATAAATTTCGGAAATTTAAACTCCTCCCATAGCTGAAATTATACAGTTACTTCCATCAGAATCTTCCGTTAGAATCTACCCCTAGTCGTGTCTAAAGAAGTTTTGCTTCAATAATAGGTAAACAATATTAAAAATATACACACATTACGTTTAGAATGTGTGATTTTGTAGCTGTATCTACCTTATTGTAATACATCACAACACAAGAGCCTTCGTTAGTTAGATAACCATTTCATTTTGTAGCATTTTATAGCATATTCCATAAAATTTAAAATCCTGAGTTAAGTTTGTTTCCTTCACGTCTACGAAGGATCTGTTATTGGTGGTAAAAGATCAGCCATCTTGACTAGTGGTTTTATGGCCTTTATGGCTACCTAACCAAACCTAAAATAAGTATAAGAAAGTGTTAAAATATTTTGAATATTATTATTTTATGAACAAAAACGTGCAACATGCTTCTTTACTCAACTTAAAGATTCCGTATAAATAATTATTTATTATCATAATATGTATGTATGTATATAAACTTACTTAATCAAATAATAATAAATGTGGCTGTCTCGTCATTTTTCTTAAAATCTTTCTGGCGCTTATAATATCCCCTTTGACGTTCACAATTTCTTTTCTTTTTAGCTCTGTAAGTCTATAAAACGAAAATAGCTAGGTATAAATAATAGGTATAAATAATTAGGTATAAATAGTGTAATTACACACCAAAAATAAAATTTATGCATATAGAGTACCTACCTATTCACTCATTTTCAATCAATATTTTTTCATCACTTTCTTCATTAATAAATCCACATTGTTTATTCATATTTAATACAAACACTTTATACACAAAAAACTATTTATATAAAGGAATGTATTTCGATTGACAAGATGATCAGCTGTCAATTCATACAATTACAGATTTAATTTTATTTAATATAGGAGGCAAAATCGCATGAGCGCCGCCAAGATTATTTTCAGGGGGTGCATCTGCATCTACACACTATTATGATCTAATATATATATATATAGAATGTAGAATGATTTGGACAGCAACCGCGACGCCTTTAGTTTTTATTCAAACAATAATTTAATAAAAAAATTAAAAAAATATATAATTTTCTGGTAAATTCAGGTATTTTCTTTCATAGCAGGGGGGTGCAAGCGCACCCTCTTGCACCCTGCTGCCGGCGCCCATGCAAAATCGTGTCAGTATTAGGTTTTGTTTCCGGTTTCTGTTATTAGAATGACGTCACGTCCGTTAGAATAACTTTTTTACTCCTAGTGTCGCTAAAGAAGTTTTACTTCAAAAAATAAAATCTTTATTTCTTAAAAAAATTGTAAGCAATTAGGCTTCTGATTTCGCTTCTCTTGAAGTCGGCTTCAATGGTTTATAGCTACGTTCGAATTAAGAAACCTACTTCTTTTTTAAAGTCGGTTAAAAAATACCTTACTTTCACCTTCTACAAGATTCTTATTCTAAGGATAACCTATCTTAATTTTTTTTTATAGATAGTAATTTTATACAACAGATAAAAATAAATTAAAAACGTTAGAATATGACGTCAGAATGGTAACGTTCCGTTACAATTACTTTGGTTAGAAAATAAATCTGAGTTACCCCTAGTCGCGCCTAAAGAAGTTTTACTTCAATAATAGGTAAACAATATTAAAAATATACACACATTACGTTTAGAATGTGTGATTTTGTAGCTGTATCTACCTTATTGTAATACAACACAACACAAGAGCCTTCGATAGTTAGATAACCATTTCATTTTGTAGCATTTTATAGCATATATTCCATAAAATTTAAAATCCTGAGTTGAGTTTGTTTTCTTCAGTTCTACGAAGGATCTGTTATTGCTGGTAAAAGATCAGCCATCCTGACTAGTGGTTTTATGGCCTTTATGGCTACCTAACCAAACCTAAAATAAGTATAAGCAAGTGTTAAACATTTCGAATATTATTATTTTATGAACAAAAACGTGCAACATGCTTCTTTACTTAACGTAAAGCTTCCCTATAAACAATTATTTACTATCATAATATGTATGTATGTATATAAACTTACTTAATCAAATCATAATGAATGTCGCTATCTCGTCTTTTTTCCATTTTCATTTTTCTTCAAATCTTTCTGGCGCTTATAATATGCCCTTTGACGTTCACAATTTCTTTTTCTTTTTAGCTCTTTAAGTCTATAAAACGAAAATAGCTAGGTATAAATAATAGGTATAAATAATTAGGTATAAATAGTGTAATTACACACCAAAAATAAAATTTATGCATATAGAGTACCTACTAACTCATTTTCATTCAATATTTTTTCATCACTTTCTTTATTAATAAATCCACTTTGTTTATTCATATTTAAAACAAACACTTTATACACAAATTTTAGGCGTAAAACTATTCACCACCAATGTATTTTGGTTGACAAGCTGTCAATTCATACAACTACAGATTTAACTTTTATTTAATATAAGTAGTAGGTGGAATCGTGTTAGGTATTTTGAATCAGGTTTTATTTCCGTTACATTAGAATGACGTCATGTTCGCTAGAATTACTGAGTTACCCCTAGTCGCGCCTGAAATACCCAAAGATGCCTCTATCTCTACAATCATAAAAATCAACAAAAAAAAACGTAATTTGAAAGAAAAAGTATAACTGTTAGGTAATACGAAGTTTTCCGGGAAAGCTAGTAAAAAATAAAGGAAAGATACGATTACCTTATTCATATTGTTGCATTACAATATAAAAAAATATAATGGAAAATAATGCAATCTTAATTAAAAAAAAAAAAACAATGTGGCAGTCAGTGGGACTGCCGGCAGAAGTTATACTTCTATGCACGCGCTTGGATTCATAAATTTGTATGCGAATGATTTAGCAAACTCATTATATGATGTTCGTGGTAAGCGACCCCAAAAACCTCCTAGTATCGTGTGCACACTCTTTTTGTATCGAATTTGCATAAAATTCCTGGAGACGAGGTCCGTCTTAAGCACCAGGTGTTTCGAAGAACATCGCCATAATTATAATCGTATTTAGCGACTCAAAAAACACCGAGTACCAAGTGTGCACTGATTTCGTACAGAATTTACATAAAACCCCAGGAGAAGAGGTAAATACCCTAGATACCAAGTGCCGCGGAATCTTTCGGAATCGTGATATTCGTGTTCAGCGACTCCAAAAACCCCGCGTATATAAATTGAACCCATTTTCAGCAATACTTACCGATTTGTAAGTTTTCTCTCCATTGGAATGTACTTTTCGAATGCAGAAATACAAATTCCATTTTTACATTATGAAATATAGCGACAAATTTCATGATACTTTAACGAATCCAATGCAAAAAAACGCATTCCGATCCATCTTACGTTACCAAATTCGGAGGTTTTGGTGCTTTATTTCCTCGACTATTCGTAAAAACTCTGTTTATGTAGCCAACAACCTTAAAGGCATAGTGCAGGATATAATGCAACCATGTGACGGTATTTTAGACTACAATACAATACTCATTACTGAATATTATTATTAATATAAAATACTAAACTTAATATGTTGACTTACGTGACAGAATTATAAAATAATCTGTTAAATAATCATGTGGTCTTTCACTATGATATTCATACATTAGTTCAGACTGTTTATGGTATATCTATCTCTTTTCAATGTACTGAATCATGAAACGGTATTCAAAGGACTTGTAGTTATGACTAATAACATGTGGTACATATTTCATCTTTGTTTTTACCATAGAGATATAAGATATAGAGCACGTGAGCCATAGGAACGCACACAAGTGAAAGCCAGCACGGAACAGAAAGAGAGAGAGCAACTAGTGCGTCTGGTTATATAGTTACTAGTTTTATAGACTCGCCTGTTGCGCATGTGATTAGACAAAGATAAACCGACGCACTAGTTGTCCTCTCTCTTTCTATTTCGTGCTGGTCGTATCGGCTGGCTCCCGTGCTCTATATCTTATATCTCTATGGTTGTTACCGACCAATATACCTTATAAGTGTGTCTGTCTCTCTCTTACTCACACCATTCCATATGTAATGATTTTTCCCATTTAACTGTACACAAATCTTTTCCAACGAGTGCATGAATAGAAGTATAACTTCAAAAATCTTACATTAACAATTTTATTACCTTACAGAACTCCAAATTGCACTTTTTCTACACAGTTGCTATTACAGTAACGAACTTGCAAAAAATACCATCGACATATATTTTACTGTAAAAACTATTTGTACTGATATTTTTGGATACCGAAACATAAATGAACCACTTTTACATGTCACCTTAAAGACAGTGTAAGTATATTTATTTTAATTTTTAAATATCTTTATTTTATTATATAACATTTTAGCTGTATTTATCCTTTACCAAAACTAACATCTGATGGAAGTCTTGTGATGTTCTGTAGTCTTGTAGATACAAATCCAGATAACTATTTTCAAGCTCCACAGGTTAATTTATTCGATATGGTAACATTAGCTTATTTGCATCAATATGGTCCTACAAATGGAGTTCATATTGTTTTAGATATGAAAGGAGTTGTATTTGCACATTTTTTGAAACTTAGTCCTGTTATTGTCAAAAAGTTTCTTTATTATCTTCAGGTAAAATAACTATCTACACCTAGAGCCATTTTAACTCCACTGTCACTGAATTGACATACGAGGTCTGGCAATTAAGTTCCGAGACACCTCCATAGCGAGAAGAATGAAAGGGGTGGAGTTTTTTCTAAAATATATCACTTGATCTTGGGTAAAAATTTTAAGCAGCTGCAACAGACAGTCCCGTTGTTATTGTCAAAAGGGTGCAAAAATCACTCGCGACAAAAAAATTTGAAATTTTTGAAGTTTTGGTTTAAACTCGAGAAGTTTGTGTCGGAAAGCTTGCAGAGAGTTTACAGGAATAATTGTCTATTCCGCGTCCAAATTTTGAAATGATACAAAAGGTAACCAAGGATGTTGAAGATGACCAGCGTGTCGGTTTGCCTGTGTGACTTGAACTTTTAAAATGTGACCAAAATTGTTAGAAAATATAATAAGAATTGCTGAAGATGTGAAGATTAACCAAGAAACTTCTGCATGAAAACTTAATATGAGGAAAGTGTGTGCTAATCTTGTGGCCAGACTCCTAACGGAGGAACAGAAAATGCATCCTAAAAGGAACTCAAAAATGCATCGAAGAGTACCCAAACTTCTTGTCAACTACCCTGAAACCAAGATGCAATCAATGCTCTTTCCCAGAGCCAAAAAAAGCATGGATGAGCAATTCCAAATTCAAAACTATGATGACTGTTTTCTTTGAAAGGGGTGTAGTTCACATGGAATGGGTACCAAGAGGTCACACAGTCAATCAATACTACTATATAGAGTATTTAGGAAGACTTCTAGAAAAAATAGCAAAAAAGGCACGAAATGTTGACAAAACAATCAAGACAACTTGCCGACTCATAACGCTGTCTGTCAAGGACTATTTGGCATGCCATAGTCTTGGAATTCGCCAGACTTAGCACCCTGTGACTTCTATCTGTTCCCAAAAATCAAATCTTGCTTGAAAGGAACCCGCCACCCGTCTATAGACGACGTAAAACAAAAATTGACAGTGAAAGTCTCTGAACTCTACAAGAGCCAAAAAAGCGAGAATGAGCAAGTCCAGAATCCAAAACTTCAAGGTGAAAAAGTCAATCAAAACTACTAGACGTTTTACGAAAACCCTAAGAAAAAATTCGCATAAAAAGGCTCGAAATGTGGAAAGAGAACTGCTGGATCCTACTTCAAGGCAACCCTCCGGCTCATAACGCGCTGTCAAGGACTATTTGGCCAAAAACCAGCACACAGTCTTGAAATTCGCCAGATTTAGCACCATGTGACTGCTTCCTATTCCCAAAAATCAAATCTTGCTTGATCGGAATCCACCAGGAGTCAGTAGAGGACGTAAAACCAAAATTGGCGAAGCTACTTACCTGCAGTACTGCTTCGAACAGTGGAAGGTTCGCATGGAGAGGTGTCGGGATGCGGATGAAGAGTATATTAAAGAGGAAAAATGAAAAATTGTGAAAAACTACGAAATAAAGATATTATTGCAATAGTCTCGGAACTTAATTGCTGGACCATGTATTCGCTTTAAGCGAAAGAGTAACTCGGAGCTGCTTCTTTGTAAGATACAATACATGTAGATATAATATACTAATTTTATTAATAATATTATAAATTACCAATTTTTTTAGGAAGGTATGCCTATTAGACTAAAAAGTCTTCATTTTGTTAACACAGTTTCGTTTATGGATAAAGTCCTTGCTCTTATGAAACCATTTATGAAAAAGGAACTTATCGATTCAGTAAGCTTAATTATTATTATTATATTATTTTAAATTTTAATAATAATTTTTTAAGCTATGTCTTCATACCGATACTACATCACTTTTTAAGAAACTTCCCAAGGAAATTTTTCCTCAAGATTTAGGAGGTCAAGCAGAATCTATACAAATATTACAAGGTATTATTTCAATCAATTATAATTATAAAAATAAAGTTATTTTTTTTAGAAAAAACAAGATGTCTGATTGTTGATAATCCAGATTTCTGGAAATTCCAAATAAATCAAACTGTGGATGAAAGCAAACGTCAAGGTAGACCAAAAAATATAAACGAAATTTTTGGTATGGAAGGCAGTTTTAAAAAACTAGAAGTAGATTGATTGTTCCATTTGAAGTTGTTAAAATTAGTATAATAGATGGTGTTACTTTACTGATTTTTTTATTTGATTCTATCTAATTTTCTTTAGATTAGAGATTTTTGAGCCCCATCTATCTAGCGGCCCAAATTGAGAAATTTGAGGTTTAAAACATTGCTTCGAATTGGTCACAAAATGGTAACTAGGTCCGATTAATTGGTCATTTATACAGAAATTTTTGCAATGAGTTAAAATATAAAGGTCATCCAAAAAAAATTAGTGGCTCTATTTGATCGTACAGAGTTCAATCAAATTGAATTTAATTGGTCACAAACTGGTCAACATTGGTCAGTATATGATGATAATTGGTCAAAAGTTTTTAACATTTGGTACTGGACACAAAAAAAAATATAAAGAGTTTAAAATTTCAAGCCCATTAATTAAGACAAAAAAATATTTAGCGGCCCCATATTGTAATTTAAAACTCCCCTAGTGATTTAATAATAATAATAATAATAATAATAATAATAATAATAATAATAATAATAATAATAATAAACACATTTATTATCCCAAATATTTACAACAGCTGTTTGTAATACAATATTTCTTTTAGAAAATAATATATTAATTGGTCACAAATTCGTCACAATTGTTCAGTTGCTCAGAAGGATTAGTCACCTGTTTCAAATGATCTTAGAGAGGGGGTTTTAAACGTAATTGATACATATAAATGTTGTGCACCCCAATATTATAATTCAGAGCTCCACTAGTGCAATATTAATTGGTCACTTATTGGTCATGATCGGTTAGTAGGTCAGAAGGATTGGTCACCAGTTTCAAAGAATCTTAGAGAGGGGTTTCAAACGTATAATTGATACATATGAATGTTTAGCACCCCAATATTAAAATTCAGAGCTTCTCTGGTGCTATATTAATTGGTCACAATTGGTCAGTAGGTCAGAAGGATTGGTCACCTGTTTCAAAGGATCTTAGATAGGGGGTTTCAAATGTAATTGATACATATGAATGTTTAGCACCCCAATATTATAATTTAGAGCTTATCTGGTGCTAGATTAATTGGTCACGAATTGGTCATAATTGGTCAGTAGGTCAGAAGGATTGGTCACCTGTATCAAAGGATCTTATAGAGGGGGTTTCAAACGTAATTGATACAAATGGAAGTTTAGCACCCAATATTAAAATTCAGAGGTCCACTAGTGCAATATTAATTGGTCACTAATTGGTCAGATGCTCAGAAGGATTGGTCACCTGTATCAAAGGATCTTATAGAGGGGGTTTCAAACGTAATTGATACAAATGGAAGTTTAGCACCCAATATTAAAATTCAGAGCTCCACTAGTGCAATATTAATTGGTCACTAATTGGTCAGATGCTCAGAAGGATTGGTCACCTAATTCAAAGGATCTTAGAGAGGGGGTTCCAAAAGTAATAGATATATATGGATATTGAGCACCCCAATATTATAATACAGAGCTCCACTAGTGCAATATTAATTGGTCACTAATTGGTCAGATGCTCAGAAGGATTGGTCACCTGTTTCAAAGGATCTTATAGAGGGGGTGGTTTCAAACGTAATTGATACAAATGGATGTTTAGCACCCCAATATTAAAATTCAGAGCTCCACTAGTGCAATATTAATTGGTCATGATTGGTCAGTTGCTCAGAAGGATTGGTCACCTGTTTCAAAGGATCTTGGAGAGGGGGTTTCAAACGAGTAATTGATACATATGAATGTTTAGCACCCCAATATTAAAATTCAGAGCTCCTCTGGTGCTATATTAATTGGTCACGAATTGGTCAGTAGGTCAGAAGGATTGGTCACCTGTTTCAAAGGATCTTAGAGAGGGGGTTTCAAACGTAATTGATATATTACGATATTGAGCACCCCAATATTATAATACAGGGCTCCACTAGTGCAATATTAATTGGTCACTAATTGGTTATGATTAGTCAGTTGCTCAGAAGGATTGGTCACCTGTTTCAAACATAATTGATACATATGAAACATAGGCGACCTTCCCCTAAAATTTTTTACCCTATATCAGGGTGACCTATATAAAATAGTATATTACATAACGAGAGTTGTAAGAAGCTTATTACATGCGAGTAAAAATGTTGCGCGCGAGCCGCGTAGCGGCGAGCGCAGTAATTTTACAAGCATGTAATAAGCTTACAACTCAAGTTGTGTACTATACTTTTTCTACGATTATTTTCATTTATAAAAATAAAAAGTATAACAAGTAACTTTTATTTATTTAACAAAATTCGGGAACAATTTAAATTAAACATGTATTTATAATAATTAATTGTAGAATTTTATTTACAAGTTCTGTACATCAGGAGCTCCATTTAAAAAAAGTTTTATTTCATCAGGATGTAAAATTTTAGATTTTTTGTTTTTAAAACCTTCTGATTGCCTTTTTAGATAAGCTCGCAATTTCGGGTAATTTTCAATATTAACAACATTATTTTTCAAAGTTATAACACTTCTTAGCATAGAATATATTGCCCATAATGAGGATGGTTTAAATTTCTTAGCGATTTCTCCAAAATAAGCCAAGAGTACGTTTTCAGAAAATGAATTTACATTATTTGTTGTACGCTTATCCATAAATTGCTGATATACCTTTTAATATCTTCCTCTAGATTTTTCTGGTAATAGGTTCTCGGTAGTGTTCGCAGCTAACTGCATAATATTGGGTGGTGTGCTACTAAATTCATCTTCACTATTCGATGAACTCATTTTATTTATCTGTATTTAAGTTACCACTATATTTACACTGATAGATTAATAATTTTTAATGTGTCAAAATAACGTCTGTTAATTCGTTTCCATCGTAACTCGACCAACTGACTTACAAGGCTTATATGATATTACACATTTTTATAGAACTGAAGCGTAATTTTTTTTATTACGTGCTAGTCATTACGTGTCAGTATCTGTTTTAATGTATTTACTTAGCATCCAAATAGTAGGTAATATACAATTTACTAGTAAGAGAGTAGAAAAAAATTATTATCAATCAAAATGATTGTCATTTACGACAGGTATATAATTTTTAGATAAAGATTTCATATTTCTCTAAATTATATTAGGTATTAGGTAAATATTATGCCTATTACTGAATTTAATATTGAAAAAATATATGCCGATGATAAAAATTTGAAACCAGAAGCTGTCCACTATTTATTGGAATGGGTAAATAGAAAAACACATTTACCAAAAATTACAGGTAAATAAAACAGACTAACTGAAGAATTTTTAATTGAAATTAGATTAATTCGGCAAATTGTCGTTTGATTTTTTTAGAAAGACAGGCTATTCTTTTTTTACATAGTGCCTATTATGATGTAGTACTAACAAAGCGTTATATTGATACTTATTTTACTATTAAAACAACAAATCCTAATATATTTGGATCAAGAACCCTAAAGGACCCTTTATTTAAAACTACTGTAGAAAGTGCGTGAGTAAAATTCTAGAATCCAATCCCAAAAGTAACAAATTATTTATTTTGTAGAAGTTCTTGTGTATCATTTTTTTATTTACTATTTATTATGGTTTTTCTTTTATGTTGTATTGTTTTTTTATTGCAGTTATCTTTCTCGTTTTCATTTTTATTTTGTTTTTCCTTGATATGTTCAATGGAGCATCTTGGAGAGAGTTTTAGAACTGCTAGTTTGGATTCATATTCCCTTTATGAGATCTTTTGCTTTTTTACTATTCCTTCGTTAATCTATACTAATATTATAAAGAGGAAAGGTTTGATTTTTTGTTTGTTTGTTTGTTTGTTTGTTTGTTTGTTTGTTTGTTTGTTTGTTTGTTTGAAATGAATAGGCTCCGAAACTACTGGACCGATTTCAAAAATTCTTTCACCGTTGGCAAGCTACACTATTCCCGAGTGACATAGGCTATGTTTCATTTAAATAAAAAATGGAGATCCTTACTAAAATGCCATTAATGTAACCAAAAATGACCTAAACCCTTACATCGCGTGCGCTGAGAATACTAGCCTCAAGGTCAAACCTTCCAATTAGTAGGGATCGGTTTTTCTCATGGCCAACCGAATAAGGCGGGTCGAGTTCCTGAAAATCAATTTATTTTGTTGCCAGAAAATAAAACATCATGTTATATTGTTTACAGGGAAGCGTTGACCCAATATATTTAGTGGCGAGGGAAGGTTTGTTTGTTTGTTTGTTTGAAATGAATAGGCTCCGAAATTACTGGACCGATTTCAAAAATTCTTTTATCGTTGGCAAGCTACACTATTCCCGAGTGACATAGGCTATGTTTTATTTTCAAAAAAATATGGATCCTTACCAAAATGTCATTAATGTAACATGTAACCAAAAATGACCTTAAAACCCTTACATCGCGTGCGCTAAGAATACTAGCCTCAAGGTCAAACCTTCCAATTAGTAGGGATCGGTTTTTCTCATGGCCAACCGCCTAAGGCGGGTCAAGCACCTGAAAATCAATTTATTTTGTTGCCAGAAAATAAAACAACATGTAATATTGTTTACAGGGAAGCGTTGACCCAATATATTTAGCGGCTTTTGTTATTTTTCTTTAATCCCCGTGCAAAGCCGGAGCGGGCTGCCAGTCTTCATATTATCTCGTAATTTGTTTGAGTTTTATCAATTCTCTTCAAAACATAAATTCAGGGCGCCAAGTACAGACAAACAAATATAACGCAAAAATCAGTTTTACGATGATTTATTAAATCAAGTTTCATATGTTAAAGTTATTTTTTTTTTTTTTTAATAATTAATTAATTCTCTTATCTTAGTTTTCCAGACTTCAATTACGGTGGAGCTTTGGGAATTCACTAGAGGATTTCATTCCTTCAACCAGTTCAGGGATAGTACGCCGGCTTTTTCTTAAAAAATCTTCCTATTAACTATCTCGGAATGGTAGGGTTTTTCTCTTCATTATGACTTCTCTAGGTCGTCTTGTCAGCGTTTCTCTAATTGTTTCTAGATAATTCCCCTACAAGGGCCGTTCTGGATTTGGCAATAACCTATTATCGAAGGGCACAAATATTAGATAATATTTCTCTTCAGATGAAGAAACTGCAAGTAAGTGAACGAACGGATATAATTTACTGTCGAAGAAAACGAATCGTCCCGTCTCCCAAAACATAAAATAAATACCAACCTATAGTCAGGTGGATTTCGGCATAAAAACGAACGTTACAATCTTTTTCTTTTCTGTTTACTTTGCATATTCTAATTTTGCTTTTCTGTATTTGTTTCTCTTATATCTTTCTCTGCTGCATTTATATCTGTTTGTTTCTTTATTTGCAATAAATAAGAATCGTATTTTATTTTAGTTTACTAGCATTTCTTCCCACACTAACACCAACAGGAGATATAGTAGGTTTTGCTAGACTTACTGATTATAACACATCAATTTTCCATCCAGATTATTGTGTAAGACTGTATGATACAATATGTCTATTACATTTGCATCAAAATGGTCCTCCAGTGGGAATGCAGTTAATTATTGATATGAAAGATACTACATTTGGACATTTTTGGAAATTTAGTTTAAGTTTAATAAGAATCTTTCTTCAGTACTTACAGGTAGTTAATGATTATGGATAACAATTTTTTAATACACAATATAATTTTTAGGAAGCAATGCCTGTAAGACTAAAATATGTTCATTTTATTAATATAGTACCTTTTTTGAATAAATTAATTACTTTAATGAAACCTTTTTTACACAAAGGTGTTATTGACTATGTGAGAAATGTACCTAACATATTAATATCACAATGTATAAGATATTATTTTCAGATAGTCCCTCATACAACTATGACCACTCTTGATAAATATATTCCAAAAGAAGTATTACCAGAAGATTATGGTGGTTCTTATCGTAACACGTTAGACTTGCAAGGTAAAATAAATATAATATAGTAGATTGTAGATTTATAAGTTAGGTTACTATGCACTCTAACCTAAGAGATCCCCGAAAATAAATATAAACCCCGGGTTCGAGGAGCACTCTGGGCACTAGGTATATCGGAAACCTTCGTAGTCATGAAATTCGTGTTCAACGACTCCAAAAGCTCCCTAATGGAAAAATTGAAAGAATTTAATATAAAACATCACACGACGAAGGTCAGCATGGGCACCAGGTACATCGGAGCCCTTCGCCTTCATGAAATCGTATTCAGAGACATCAAAAACCCAGAGTAATGATTATCGAATGATTTTGAATAAGCTCAATAAAAAATAGAGCCTGCGAGGTTGACAATATCTTGCAGTTATAGCACATTCACAATTATAGTAACTGACTTATGCTATACTTCCCGAAAATTAATATAAAACCCTAGGATACGAGGAGCACCCTGGGCACCAGGTACATCGGAGCCCTTCGCCTTGATGAAATCGTATTCAGAGACATCAAAAACCCCGAGTAATGATTATCGAATGATTTTGAATGAGCTCAATAAAAAATAGAGCCTGTGAGGTTGACGATATCTCGCAGTTATAGCACATTCACAATTATAGTAACTGACTTATGCTGATAAAGGGATTTCCCACCTTTAGGTAACTAGTGGAAAGGAATAAAAGTGGCTGTTGGGTATTAATTTATTTTGAAACCAGTCTTCAAATATATAGAAGTTGTGTTGTGATGGTAATCGAGTCATGAATCACTGATGTTTTTTTAGCTAATATAGATAAGACATTTGGAACCCATCCATCCACTGATCCAGCATGAAATATTGTTATTCTTTTTCCTCTATTAGAAGGCGGTTTTGTTATGCAAGATTGACTATTATCTACCCAATATCGTGCGTCAACTCAGATTTCCTTGAAAGGTTAAAAGAAGATCCCCGACTGATGAAAAATATTATTACTTGCGACGAAACGTGGATTTTTCAATACGATGTTGAGACAAAGCGGCAATCGATGCATTGGAAGACGCCTGAATCGCCCAGAATAAAAAAAAGGAAGGATGTTCAAATCAAAATTCAAGGCAATGTTGATCATTTTTTTGACTTGAACGGTATCGTGATGATACTATTTGTTAGTTTTGACAACACTGCGAGAACGAGTTCGTAAGAAACTAAGAAACGATCCGAGTTGTGAAGTAAGAACTATAGTGGATTTTACACCAGGACAACGCACCTGCACAAAACGCGCTATCTGTCAAGCAGTATTTGGCCAATAAAGGCACACGCGCCGTACTCGCCAGATTTAGCACCGTGCGACTTTTTTGTGTTTTCGAAGATGAAATCTGCTATAAAAGGGATCCGAATTGAGTAGATGGAAGTGGTAAAGCAAAAAAACGTCAGTGCTCCTAAAAGCACTCACCAAAGAAGACTTCTAACACTGCTTTGATCTATGGAAAAACGTATGGAAAGGTATAAGCCGAAGGGAGAGGAATACATTAAAGTGGAGCATTCGAATGTAAAATAATTTTCATAATAAAACCCATTTTTGGTCTCGTTATTAAATTTCCACACCTCGTATAAAGATCGTTATTAAAAAAAATGTATTTCAGAATGTTGAGATATTATACTCAAATTTTGTGTATGTATACCTATATAAAACAAAGTTCAATATACAATACAGTACATTTGTGCCCAAATTGCTTTGATATTAAGGAAATTATAATTTTTTGTTAAAATTAGTATATTAAAAACAATATAATTTCTAAAATACTCCAGGAATACTAAAGTTATTATAAATAGATCGTGTCCTGTTACCATATAAATATATTTTTGATGAATTTTCTGCTTAAAATTGTACAAATTTAATTTGTAGAAGAAATGATTAACATAATCGCTGACAATGAAGAATTTCTTAAAACTCTAGAATTACAAACTGTAGACGAGAAGAAAAGGGTTAGCAAGTCAGAATCTACATTTGAAATAAAAGGAAGTAAAGTATCATTAAATATTAACTCTAATGCCGGCACTAGTACAGCTGAATGATAATTTTTTTACCAAAAACTGTTAATATAGCTTGTAAGTTACTAAATTAAATTTTGTTAATAAATAAATTCTATGAATTGTTTACCTTTCTTTATCTCGAAGTATATTTGTAGATATTAAATATCCTTAAGTGCTAAATATATCCATTTCTTATTGATTATTTCCTTCGATTCAAATTAACCAATAGAATGTCATAATTTTTTGAAATCGGACCAATCAGAATTAAATATCAGCGACTATTGCACTAGACTAGAACAATATCAGCGACTATTGCACTAGAGAAATAGTCACGTCAAATATAAATGTCAAAAATTTGTCTTCTCAGCAAATCTTCCTAAATATAACGCGACCGTGATTAATAATCTGCTATTTTTGTTGTTGCTAAATTTCTCGAATATTTTACAATTTGTTACGACATAATTTGACATTAATAATCAAAGATTAAAGCCCTCGAGCTAAACCTCTCGGGCTTTAATCAGATTATTAATGTCAAATTATGTCTCAACAAATTGATACTAAAATATTCTCAAAATCTAGATACCACAAAAATAGCCGACTATAATCAAGGTCTTGTTATATTACCATTGATAATTGGTTTCAAAGTGAATATAATATGGTCTTGCACCTTTCCTAAATTTACTCTTAGCCTGTACTAAAGCTTTTTCTGGCTTATTTTCAATACTTTTCTTATATACCTTTTTTACTGTACTTAATAACATTAGTCCTCTGTATTTGCTGCAGTCTTTATCGTCACCTTTTTTGTAAATTGGCCGTATTAGTCCCAATCCACAATCTTGTATAGTTTTTCCAATCTAAGTGTAAGAACATTCGGTCTTTGTCGGATTTTTAATCCCATTGAGACCAATGCCGACCATTGGCGTGGAATTAAAGAAAAAGGTTAATAAATTTTTATTAATTTTTGCAGAAGTGTCAACCCTACCCAATTTTTTTATTTGGTCGCTTTCATTTTAAAGAATGATCCGTAACATTTCCTAATTTAACAATTTTGTATATCGTCGTATACTCGATTCGTGTTAATTCATGAATTCTCGAAACAATCGCATTGTCAGTCATTCCAGCATTTTCTTTTTTCAAACAATGATACATATTTAAAACAACGCGTTGACATTGAACGTGTAAATCTTTGTGTTATAATTCGAGACTGTCTTTAATATAATTATAATCTATTGATAATTGCGACGATGATGGATCTTGATCACCCGTTTCAAATGGTCGCCAAAACGCAATGGTATTATAATTTCTTATTATACCAATTTTTCCAATAAACACACTGACGCTACTGTATACTAGTCTTAAAATGAAACATTATGCAAGGTTAGAAGTCAGTCAGAAGCTCGGTCAGAAGTATAACCACTCGCTAAAACTCGTTCCATGCCGATTCCCATTTCGGTACAGAGTAGCTTTGCTAAATCAACTCCGAAATTTAACTATATTCACGTTACTACCACATGTTTAGAAACACATCTTGTCGGTAAATAGTCTTACAAAGACGTCGGCATTTCTTTACATACAAAATCTAAGGAGCCGGAAAAAAAATTAAAACGCTGAGCTAAATACTCAATGTTGCCGTTACTCAAAAATGTCTTTAAGTATAAGTAATATATACAAAATTGATTTCATTAGTGAAAACTGTTTAAATATAAAGAACCTAGTTAATTAATTTAAGTATATATTTTTTAAGAATATTTTCATATTATCTCTTTAAGGGTCATTGACGAACAATTGAATAATAAAGTAGAGAGAACATTTTCAAAAGATATAAACTAAGGAATTTTCGGAAATATATCTGGCAATCTAGATTAGACAGCGCTTCCTTTGATATGGTAAGGAAGCGTGGTTGGCTTTATTACATTAATATTAGTTAAACTATAGTAGTATTTGTACTCTCTATTGGTGTCTATATGTATTAATTATTAGTTTTCAGTCGTCTCCCATATTTTTTTATCAACCTGGATGTTTTATTATCTTTACTTGGCGCTTTGCCGTTCTTTAGGCTCTTTACTGCTTCCTCTGACTCTTCTCTTGTTATCGCTTCATTTATTTCTTCTTGTTCTACATTCATTTTTTCATCTTCCGTGGTATCCTCTTGATCGTCTATTTTTCCATCTATGCTCAGTAGATTTTGGAAATAGTCTTTCCATATCTTCATTACTTCTTTTTCCTCAGTTAATATCACCCCCTTTTCGTTTTTTATTGCAGTTGTATTAATCCCTTTCTAAGATTTTTCAGCACTATAAAACAATTTCCGATTTCCTTTATAACCATTACCCATTTTTTCTCCAAATTCTGTCCAGTTGTTTTGTTTCTCTGTCGTCCCTAATTCTAATTGTTTAAGTATATTTCTGTGTTCTTTGTATCTTGAATAATTTATTTTTGTTCTTTTATTTAAATATTCTTATCTTTATTTTTCTGTTTATAAGATTTTATAGTTGTGTGTTCCTTACATTTCTATGCTTTATTTTCTTCGCCTCTCATTTTAGCAGCTACTTGCAGGTCACTATTTATCTCCTAACTTCTTTTAACTCTAATAACGTCCTTTACTGCGTTTTATCATTTCTTTCTACCAGCATATAGACCATAATCGACTTTTCTCGTCCGCTTGGCTCCTCTCTTGTAAACTTATGCATGTCTTTGTGTTCATAATAAGTATTCGTTATTACTAAATTGCCTTCTTCCATTATTATTTCTTATCCTTTCTCCATTTTTACCGATAACTGACCCATACTCCAACTCTTCCATTGAAGTCTCCCTCTACATATATTTTACCTTTTCCCGCTTCTATTGTCTCTGTAATGTGGGTCTCATATTTTAGTTCCCTCAATAGTATTCTTTGGTCAAATGGTTCCCATTTATTCAATAGTTTTTTGTGTTCCTTCTTTATTTTACATCCTATTTCTTCTGCTGCTGTGTCCACAAGCTTTGCAGATTTAATATAGACAACGATTTTTTGAAGTTATACTTCTATTCGGACACTCTGTGGAATGAATTAGTGTGTAGCTAAATGGGAAAAATCATTACATATGTAATGGTGTGAGTAAGAGAGAGACAGAATCACATATAAGGTATATTGTTCGGTAAAAACAAAGATGAAATATTTACTACATGTTATTAGTCATCACTATAAGTCCTTTGAATACCGTTTAAACATTCATTGCATTGAAAAGAGATAGATATACAACAAACAGTCTGAGCTATTGTTATTGTATTACATTGACGTATCGCATTATGTTTGACATATTATTTTATAATTCTGTCCAGTAAGTATACATATTAAGTTTAGTATTTTATATTAATAATAATATTCAGTAATGAGTATTGTATTGTAGTCTAAAATACCGTCACATGGTTGCATTATATCCTTCACTATGCTTTTGAGTCAAAGACATGCGTGTGAATTAAAACCTGTTCCTGCAAAGTTACTGAAAAGTGCAGTTCAAAGTGCGTTAAAATTTTGTAAAAGTGTGTACCTCTATGTTGTTAGAAAATGTTTTGCATTGTTTTCTAGTGTTTTAAAATCTGTAATAGCCCACGGTAAGCAAATCGGGTTTTGTAAACACTTTTTTTGTACATTGATCGTTTTACTGTTTAGTTTTCGTGTTTGAAGTAAGGACACACATCAACTAGTCTTATTTTTCTAAGTATTTATTTAATTCAATACAGTTAATTTTTTTAAAAAAATTATTTCTACTTGCCTGTGTTTGTATTTATTAAGTTTTATTAGTTAACAGTGCATAGAAGTATAACTTCTGCCGGCAGTCCTACTGACTGCCACACCCTTTTTTTTATTTGTAGGGAATCTCAAATTGTTGATGAATATCAAAAAGAAATAAATGACCTCTTTAGTGTTGAAGGCAGTTTTGAAAATTAGTAAAGAATAACATGGATTATTAATAAAACTAATTTTTGATAACAAAAACTTTATTTAAAACAAAAAATAATACATTTATTAGCGTTTAGAAGAAATTTTCTATGTTATTAAATTATAAAATTTTAAAAACTTGTTTAAATATATCACAAGCCTTTTTTACAACTATGATATTTATGAATGTAAAATAACAGTTTTTATAAAACTGAAAAAAGTTTTTACTAAAAATTTTTCTAATCATTTTCTTTAATACTCAAACTACTCTATTTTTTTCTCAATTTCAAAATTTTGCAACCTTTTAGAGAATACATTTTCTTAGACAATTTCCTATGCCAATTAAATTTGCAACACCCTGTATATAAAAAAATCATCAAATAAAATACCTAAATTTTTATATTTTACTATAAGTTATTTCAGTAACAAAACGTTACTAAAATATTTTTGGCCACCTCTATACAGTTCTTTTTGAATAACCAGTTATATGAATGGAGTCGAATGAGCTGGATTTTTAAAGATGGGAATCAATTTTGAAACAGTTACAGAATAACTAGAAATAAATATTTAATTTATATAAGATTTTGTAATCTAATGTCTTTTGAAAGAAACTTGTAATAATCGAATTTTAATCAAATCGAAACTAAATTTTTGATAAATTAAAATAAAACAGATTACAATCTCGTAGCTTCAGAACTAGTGGCTACTACATTTTTTTCGTACTGTGCTCTGGATACTCTTCTGGCACTATAATATCCAAAATTTGGATCAGTTGGACTCATAATAATGCTCTGCCTTGGACTTTGAAAAAAACGACTTTCAGAGGTATCCACACCTGGTGATGCTGTTTCGAGACATTCACAAGATAGACTAGAATCAGATGAAGCTTCCTGAGAATATTTTGGTACTGATAGAAGACTTTCAGTCGATTTTGTTGGCTGGATGTACCTAATAATATAAAATAAAGCTTATAGAAAAATACGATACGAAGATTGTCTTTTTAGTTTTGCATAAAGCAATAAAGTACTTAAAAATATGTCCCACAAAGACCGATAGACTTTTGAATATCCTAAATTGCTATTTTAGAGGAATCGATGGCTTCTTCTGGCGACTGGAATCGCTGCCCACGCTTAGAATTCTTAATTTTTGGGAACGAGAAGAAATCGTTGGGACTTAAGTCGGTACTAGGTATACGGTGAATGGTCCAACAACTGTTTTGAAGCGCCAAAAACTTGATTCTCTTTTGGTCAGTGTGAGCACTTACATACCAATTGGAAGTCTTCGATCTTCTAAAGCAATTGTTACCACGTGACCAGATTTTGACACAAAAGTTGGGACCATTTTCTTTGACACACTTCTGGAAAGGATCACTTGTCTGGGTTTTCTCTAATCCTTAAACACCCACACAGCAGATTGGCGTTTATTTCCCGGTTCGTAGGAACAAATCCAAGATTCATTGCCACTAACAATATTATAAACCTTTTTTGAGCTTCCTTCCTTTTGAGCTTCCTTTGGAAACGAGAAGTCGTTTGGGAACGAGAAAAAGTCGTTGGATTGGGACTTAGGTCGGGATTATACGGTGAATGATGCTCCAAAAACTCGATTCTCTTTTGGTCAGTGTGAGCACTTGTATACCAATTGGAAGTAACCGTTTTTCGATCTTCTAAAAAATTGTTACCACGTGACCAGATTTTGACACAAAAGTTGGGACCATTCTCTTTGACACACTTCTGGAAGGGATCACTTGTGTTGGTTTTCCCTAATCGAGGAACACCCACACAGCAGTTGGCGTTTATTTTCCGGTTCGTAGGAACAAATCCAAGATTCATTGCCACTAACAATATTATAAACCCTTTTTGAGCTTCCTTTGTTGAATGTTTTTCGACATCAATTGACGCGAACCGCTTTTTGCTCTTCTGTGAGCAAATGAGGGATCCAACAGTAAAACAAACTTTGTAACACCCAGTTCTTCATATAGGATCTTTTGGGTCGAGGTCTTTGAAATGCCCTAAGATGCATCTAAGATCCATTTTTCAACCAATTTCGACTTGTTGTATCGCAATGAAACTCTGGATTTATATCAACAAAAGATTGAAGTTAGATTTGTGGCTTCTTGTATTGGTGACATCTTCAAAGCAACTAAATGCAAACTCAAAAGACAACCCTTAGCAATAAATTTTATATACATACTAACCTTCGATGAATATGTGGTGTATATTGCGGCTGGCCACTATCACTACTTTGTTTATCAATTCTAACATATTGTGTGCCTTGATTTTTAGTATGTGGTCGAGCATTTTTTGATCCTGATTTGCTTGTTGTATCCAAATAACCATAACCAAAACCATAACCGCCAAAAGCTTTTGTAGCCAAGTTATCCCAAGATTTTGGCTTAACCTAAAACCACAATTGAACATTTTCTGGATACAAACCTATCAGTCAAACCTTTACCTGATTATATTGAATGTAAATGGTTTCGTATTGTTGAGGTTGAGAATATCTTTGGTGTTTATTTGATTTTAAGCTATGTTGTCTAGAATTATCACAAGAACCATCCCAATATAACGTATCACTACTAAGTGATGTTGTATAACTATTAGCTGAACTTTCTGCCAATGTTGTAGTTGTTGGAACTACATTACTAAGCTCACTTGAAGTACAGGAATGTAGAGTACACTGACTTACCAATCCTGCTCCAATATGAAAGTATCTATAAGTAAAAAATATACTTAAAATTCTCCAAAGCAAAATTAAAAATTGTATCTTTAACCTTTTTGGTGCTGAAGAGAACATATGTGGTTCAGCAACAGTTTGTGATGATTGGGAATGTGGTCGAGATCTAATTTTTTGGGGTTCAGTTTGAGTTTCCTCAGTCTTAGAATCTCTTCTTCTTTGTTCTTTATGGCTACGTGATCTTCTTCTACTTGATGGTACACATCTAGGATCACAACATGGACTGGCCAAATCATATGCATCTAAACTGTTATTATCACCATTACTGGAACCTGACTGAATACATGGGTTACATAATTGTCCAGCATATCTAAAATATTTAGACATCCATAGAATTGATTTTAAGCATATTTTTCTTACGAACCTTTGACAGAGCACTGGTTGTTTTTTAGTTTTTTCCAATCGAGTTTGGCTGGCTCTAGTTTGTTTTTGATCGCAAGGCGTCTTGACTATAAAATTTTGTTGATCTTTATATTGAGATGGTTCCAAAGTTAGAAGATACTCTCCACTACTACTAGTAGAAGGATGAAGAATATATCTGAAAGTGAAATAAATATTTCAACATATTTACTGAATAAGCTGTAAAGGTCCAAAGAAAATCTGCATGCAAACAAATGTTTATAAAAGTAAAAAAGAGGTGAAATAAAAAAAAGATTAAAGAACTTAAAAATTAATTTATTTACAAACTTAAAAAATAAATCAAAATTACAGGTTTTAACATTGGTATAGAATGTCTTCATTTTCTTTTATATCTACCTACTTTTGTACTAATTCTTACCTATACCGGGAATCAAGATATTGATAAGCAAACGCTAAAGGTGGAGCTGCTTGTTTTTGTTGCTGTGCAACTTTTGCTACATCTTCTGTAGATACTGTAGGTCTACAATAAGAGTAGGAAACCTGACTAGGAGTGGGAGGACCTTCGTTGTTAGCCTGTGAAGCCTTTTTTCTTGCAGGAAGACTATGAGTCTTCCATTTACCTTCGATGATTTGCCTTTCTCTTATACACAATTTTTCTAGCTCTTCCATTTTTGATTGAAGTATCCTTTGGAGTTGAATATAACGCATATGTAACTCTACCTGTAAAGATAATACAAATTATTCAATCTACGAACTTTACTACACGGGAAATAAGGATAAAAGTCACCGGAATGGAGTGGGGATTGTAATAACAAAAAATATTGAGGATTCTGTCTTCTAAACTTGAATTGTATGAAACGAATGAAGGCGTTTGAATTGTGGAAGTTCCATAGACTGTTGAAAGGACTTAACTTGCCACTAATATCTCGATATAAGAACGAATGGACAAAGATAGAGAAATGCTCACAACAGTAAAGAGCAGAAAAACAGCGTATATGAATCACATTCTTCGAAACAATAAGTACGAACTATTGAAACTTATTATGAAAGGTAAAATAGAGGGAAGAAGAGGACCAGGACGACGATGAATTTCCTGGATGAGGATCATCAGAAAATGAGCGGGAATGGATAACCAGACTTTGATAAGAACATCAGAAAACAGAGAAGAGTTTGTATTGGTTATTGCCAATCTTCGATAGGAAATGGTACGCCAAGAAGAAGATTCAATCTATGATAGCAGATGGTACCCCAAGAAGAAGATTCAATCTATGATAGTTAAAAATAAGAAATTAAAAGAAGAAGAAGAAGAATTACATGCAGAAAATATTTTTAAACGGTACAAATAATACCTTTCTTACACAATCTTCAAATAATACAACCATCCTCATTCTGCTGTCACACTTTTTAATATAGTTGACTAGAGTTTTATGATCGGCCTTTTCCATATCTGTACCATTTATTGATAAAATCACATCTCCTTCTCTCATTCCAGCTCTATAGGCTGGTCCATCATAATCCACAAAATCTACATATGTAATCATTTCTATTTCTTTTTCTTTTTTGTAGTGGATGCCATAACTTTGTAAGGTGAAACCAAATGAGGCATTTTTCTTTTCAACAATTATCGTACGTCTTCTTCTATCTTCTTCAGGTTTTGTTACTGTGACGCGATCTGATTGAACTCTTTCTAAGATTTGAGCCTAGAAATGTTAAATTATTAAATTAATACGGTATAGAAAAAAAATTGCAATAATAGAAACAGAAATTGTAGCAACCAAAGGAGAAATTGAAAAAATGTCGCATTAGGAAGGAATCGAACCTGCAACCTTTACCTTTAACGTCTCTAACCTGTTTAGCCACAGATGTATTAGTAACTAGTCGGCGTTTTGATCATCTTGAGTCAACTCAAGTCATATGTGATATTTATTTATTTCCTCCTTAAGTGTCACATATGACATGAGTTGAGTCAACACGATCAAAAAGGCACTACGTTGCCGCATGTGCTGTAATCGAGCTGCTTTGTCTTCCTCTGACTGTGAGGCTCGATATTCAGGACTACGTTGCCGCATGTGCTGTAACCAAGACGCTCTGTCTTTCTCTGACTGTGGGGCTCGATATTCTTCACTACGTTGCCGCATATGCTGTAATCGAGCCGTTTTGTCTTCCTCTGACTGTGAGGCTCGATATTCAGCACTATGTTGCTGCATGTGCTGTAATCGAGCCGGTCTGTCTTCCTCTGACTGTGAGCCTCGATATTCAGCACTATGTTGCCGCATGTGCTGTAATCGAGTCACTCTGTCTTCTTCTGATTGTGAGGCTCGATATTCAGCACTACGTTGTCGCATCTGCTTTAACCGAACCGCTCTGTCTTCCTCTGACTGGAAGGCTCGAGGAGGCTCGACATTCAGCATTATGTTGTCGCATATGCTATAATCGTGTTGCCGAGTGTAGGTAAAGGTTGCAGGTTCGAGTCCTGCCGCATGCGACATTTTTTCACTTTCTTCTTAATCTCAATTTCTTATTTGTGTAATTTCTAAACTTCAAAAATCTTATGAGAGACACCTCAAAGTAGTTAGTTTACCAAGAATTAAAGTAATTAAATAAAGGTTACTCTACACTTATTATAAAAACAAAAAATGTTTATATTAATAAAAGTCCTTAAGCAAATACTTAACAAATAATAAACCAGTTTCGTTAGACTTGGAATGAAAGGTCAAATGTTCGAGTTATATAAAAATAAATAAAAAAATTATTTCGTAAACACTTGTTTATACTAAATTTTTGTTGCCCATCCTTTAACAACAAAAACACACACACACCTAATTTGTTTAAACATCGACCTATTAAAGGATTGCTTATCTTTATTTTACAATGTTTAAATGTTATAATCAAATCAGCAACAAATAATGTTAACTATTTACAGTTGGTCACGGAATAATTAACATTTCCTTTTGTATATTAACTATATATTAAACACAAGTACAAGGATAACCACTACAAAAATTATGTGAATAGGTTATTATTACATATCTACAAATTGATTATTATTATACATGATTGGCAAACAAAATAAAATAGATAATGGAAAATAAACTCATAGAAGAACAATCAAAAGTGGAACAAAATCATTTATGGAAAGAATATAAAAATTTAAAAAGGTCTTAGAAAACATTATAAATAAATAAAAAATGCGTGTGGCACTTGATGACTCTTCCCCTGTTCTTTCCAGCACTCTTTCACGCCGTTCTTTCTATAGCAATGTATTAAAATATTTCATTCCGTGATGTGACGTGACGTGACAATGAAATCGATTCCCTAACGGTGGAAACAGACTACTATCACGTCACGTGAGCTCAGTGATATAACTGCTATCACGTTTAACGGAACTTTCGTGAGTATTGCATTGGTTTTCAGTGTAGTGTTTGTTTTTTGATGGCGAATGAATTTGATAGCTCAATTAGTTCTTCGGAACGGGAAGAAGAACAGGTGGTTGTACACTTTTGGATGAATGTGGTAGAAACCTAAACAGAGTAAGGATGCACGATATAAAGAAAATAAGGAAGCAATTGCTTCTTCTTCCTTCTATTAGTTTAGGCGAGATGCCTGTTTTTCCTCATAACTCTGTCAAATATATATTCAAATTGTCGCTCGATCGTTTTCGGGGGGTCCTACGCTACTGTGACATATAGGTGATTTATCACGTGTAAATAACCTTACAATTCTCCAGTCATTCATTCTTTTCTGCTCAGCATCCAGTTGATTATATTTTCCACCTTTTACCTTTCTCTCTCATTTTCACTTTTCTCTCTGTCGAAAAGTGTTTTCCCTGTTATCCTACGCACTACCCTCATTTCCGTTGTTTGTTTTTATTCTCAGTTGTTGTTTCTTTCTGGTCCATATAGTAGAAGAAACTTCTGGATGCAAAATCTATAGGAATGGTTTGGTATGACATCTATCCAACAGTTTAGACTATTAAATTCGGATATATTAATAGCCAACGTTCATAATGGATAAGGCAATATGGAAAAAGAAAGAAGAAGTATTCAGAAGAATTGCCAAACAACAAGAAATTCATTCATGGTAAAGAAAAAAATTTAACCTTCAGGGTAAGGTGGATGATAGAAGAGAGGTCCAGATAGAAGAAGAAACTTCTGGATGCAAAATCTGCTAGACGAACTGCTAATAAAATTTGAATATATTAATATCCAACGTTCATAATGTATAAGGCAATGGAAAAACGAACGAAGAAGTATTCAGACGAATTGGCAAACAAACGGGAATTTCATTCATGGTAAAGAAAATACTTATCCTTCAGGGTAAGGTGGATGATAGAAGAGAGGTCCAGGTAGAAGAAGAAACTTCTGGATGCAAAACCTATAGAAATGGTTTGGTATGTCATCTATCCAACAGTTTAGACTAACTGCTAATAAAATTTGAATATATTAATAGCCAACGTTCATAATGTATAAGGCAATGGAAAAAGAACGACGAAGTATTCAAAAGAATTGGCAAACAACAATAAATTACATTTATGGTAAAGTAAAAGACTTATCCTTCTGGGTAAGGTGGATGATAGAAGAGGGGTCCAGGTAGAAGAGAAGAAACTTCTGGATGCAAAATCTGTAGAAATGGTTTCGTATGTCATCTAACCAACAGTTTAGACTAACTGCTTATAAAATTCGAATATATTAATAGCCAACGTTCATAATGGATAAGCCAATGGAAAAAGAACGAAGAAGTATTCAGAGGAATTGGCAAACAACAAGAAATTACATTCATGATAAAGAAAAAAACTTATCCTTCAGGGTAAAGGTGGATAATAGAAGAGGGGTCCAGGTAGAAAAAGAAACTTCTGGATGCAAAATCTGTAGAAATGGTTTCGTATGTCATCTATCCAACAGTTTAGACTAACTGCTGATAAAATTGTTAATATATTAATAGCCAACGTTCATAATGGATAAGCCAATGGCGAAAGAACGAAGACGTATTCACAAGAATAGGCAAACAAGAAGAAATTACATTCATGATAAAGAAAAAAAACTGAAATACTTTGGCCAGAGATAATAGATAGATAGATAATTTGTCTATGACTTTGGCCATCTGATATAAGACACAACAAGTATCGACTCCATCAACTTATCCTTAAGGGTAAGGTGTATGACAGAAGAGGGGTCCAGGTAGAAGAAGAAACTTCTTGTTGCAAAATCTGTAGAAATGATTTCGTATTTCGTCTATCCAACTGTTTAGACAAACTACAAATAAAATGCGAATATATTAATAACCAACGTCCATAGTGGATAAGACAATAAAAAAAGAAGAAGTTGCGCATTGGTTACAAAATTTCGACTGAATAGGAAGAAAACTAGTATACACTATTTGGCACGAAAGTCGATCTTCCTACCTCTGTAAAATGTAGATTAGATTCAAAAATTTCAGTGAAAATCTATTTTTTGATGTGTAAAAAGTACCTTAATACTTGTGATATACAAAAATAGTTTATTTCAATTTCCATTACAACTACATACCCACCCTTCAATACTAAGATAATTAGTTTTACAAATTACAAAAACACAGTAATTAAGTATAGTAAAAAAATCGTCCTTGCCTTATCAAATGAATTTATATTTATAAAATATTTACGTCATTGTGATACTTTCTACATTATAACTTATTGTTGCAAATAATGTAATATTAAAATAAAATATACTTACAGGGGATGATGAGGTACCCTCTTCTTCATTTTTTTCTAATTGTCCTTGGCTCTGACTTTGTGGGGTTCTTCTCATGTCTTGAGATTCACTAATTAGGTTCTTATAACCACATACTTTTATAATATCACTAAATCACTCATTTTTACTTATTTTATTAATTATAAATAAACAGCTGTTTGTATTGAACATTAGACGTCGCCTGCGGCCATTTTGAACGACGTCGTGCGTCGTCTCCGTCCACGTCTCGTTTATTGTTCGTTTCATTCGCAATCGCTAAGTGGATTTCAATGTTACACTTGTTGTTGTTATAAAACACTAGTCGCTATATGGATTTTCCGTGAATTGTTAACACACCTGCGATAAAATAATTTACAGGGTGAAGAGACAATAATGAATGATCTATTGTTATCCATATAAAGATTTAATGTCTTTTTCAAGTTGAATTACAATTAACTAAGCTTTCAAACTCGCTTATAATTAATTAATTAAAAATACAGATAAGGTTCTTGAGCGCACATCGCGCACAAAATTTAAATTAACTGGATAGTTGTTAGGCAACACACAATACACTCAATAATTTGATTTAATTAACTACCGCTAACTTCATGTTATTCACATTTGTATTTGATATTGACAACTAAAAATATTTTGTTGTCATAAATTCCAAATAAACAAAAAATTGATTGATTTTAATTTAACTATAGTTAACATTTAATGGAATTCAAAGAGACAGACTTACCTCCTCTTCCTGCTAGACCTGCACCTTTGGAAGAAAAACAACTAGAAGGAGATGTAGATTTGGATGAAGATGAAATATCACAGCAGATGACCCAATCGTACAGTGAAATATCGTTTAAATCTGGATTAAGCCCTGAAATTGAAATACCAACACTTGAATCTATCACATTAGAAGAAATTAAAAGACCAATGACTCTTCCATATACAAATCCAAAACCATTAAACATGGAAGGTTCAATTCATATTGAAGGTAACATGACACATTTTGTTGCTGAAGAAATCGAACAAAAAATACGATTATCTAGTCCAGTATCTAAAAAAGATACTCCAGGTGGTAAATCATGTACTCCTAGTCCTTTATATAGACAATTATTAGTTCCACAAGTCAATCAACTTGATGCAGCACTCATTAACGATTTAGAAGTAGAAGCTCACAGAATGGCCACATCGGTTGATAGTCTTATTGAAAACTTATGTGGTATATTACACTCAATATCTTCTATAACTGCAGATAATGTCGATGTTTATAAAAATGCTGTTTCTAAAATGAGTGATGCCATGGATTCAAATATTAAAAGTATGTACACAATGATGGCTAAGGCCGAAGAAGTTACTCAAAGTATGAAAATTGTTGAAGCACATTCCGTTAGAATTAAAGAAATTAAAAGGTTAGTTGACTTATTTGAAAGTTTTATCTAATATTTTATTATATTTTGTTTATTTAAATCTATATCTATTTATATTTAGTTATTAAAAATATATTGTTTTATGTATTGTAATGATATGAATTTTGCTATAAAATAAAGAGACACATGTGGATTAATATATTTTATAACACACTCCATTTCAAATGAGTTTAATTGACTTAAATCGCCCTTTTTTGGACATAATTGTATAGATGGGTTTGAAATTGAAATGTGTAGTATGATATTTAACAAAAACCATTCCAGGTTTTAATAGTGCATAATATAAATATTTATTAAAAGATTTTGCAACATTTAAAATAACAGGTAATCACCATCCGTTCATTCGCTTAGTCTTTGAACTTTTATCAGTGTAAATAAAACGTGACAAATTTATTTAAAAATATATTGTAAAACGTATATTTATTTCAATATATTTCATGTTTTTAAAAATTATTCGCTTAAAACATGAAGGTCAAAAAGCTATTGTATACTATATTTTTTTTTAAGTGGGTAACAGTTTATAATCTTAATATTTTCAATTAGTTTTTATACCTTTTTGATACATATGTATATATTTCCGATTAAATCAGGAATCTTGGAACTTTTATTGATAACAATTTGAATTAATTTTAATATTTTTATCTTATTTAAAAATTAATTCGACAACAGAAACTACATTTTGTTTAAAATAAAACATAATGATTTTCTAGACTGATAATAAATATTCGGAAAACCGGTTAAAACCAATTTAAATACATAAATAAAACAATATTTTTTATACCCAAGTTGTTTATACATCACACATACAAATTAATTATAATTTAGAATTAAGTTTAATAGCACTTTCTTTTAATACGCGCCTAAGGATTTTTCCTGTTGGATTTCTTGGGATTTCATTTACAAATATCACACCACCTCTAAGCCTTTTTTGTACTGAAACATTATCTTCAACAAATTTCTCTACTTCCCTTTCTGTAATATTGTGATTAAGTTTTTTGACTATAAAGGCTAAAGGTAACTCTCCAGCATCTTCATTTGGCAAGCCTATCACAGCAGCGTCTTGTATAGCAGGATTTGTAAGTAGTAAAGCTTCAAGTTCAGCTGGAGCCACTTGGAAAGCTTTATATTTTATTAATTCTTTAATTCTATCGACAATAAAGAAGTAACCATCGTTGTCATAGTAAGCTACATCTCCAGTATGTAACCAACCATCTTTGTCTATTGTACTTTGTGTTGACGTTGTATCTCCTACATAACCCTTCATGATTAATGGACCTTTAAAACAGATTTCTCCTTCTGCATAAGGACCCTGTGGTACACCGTCTTCATCTATGATTTTAGCCATCATTCCAGGTACTATTTTACCACATGAACCAATTTTACCTTTTCCATGTGGACTTACTAAGACTCCTAAAGTGGTTTCTGTCATACCGTAAGCTTGTGAAACATGACGAACATTAAAACGTGTTTTTAATTCTTGTTCCATCTCTCTACCCATTGGTGCGGCTCCACTACGAATTTCTTTAATGCAAGATAAATCATAGTCACGTACCATTGGACTTTTTAAAATAAATAATAGCACTGGGGGTGGTACAATTAATCTTGTAACTTTGTATTTAACTATAGCATCAAGAAAAATTTTAGGCTTAAATTTTTCTAATACCACCATATTTTTACCTCTCATAATATTAAGGATCATCAGCATAAATCCAAATGAATGGAAAAAGGGAACAAGTCCCATCATAGCATCATTGGGATCATCATTTTCTACTATGTCACCCATAATAATTCTGGATATGTCCATATATGCAGTCATACTATCATGAGTACACATTACTCCTTTTGGTAACCCCGTAGTTCCAGACGAACAAAGAATAGTTGCTACAGTTTCCTTTGGATCTATTGGTACTGATTCATACTCTTCATCAACTTCTTCATTTTCTGCACCTCGTACTATATCATTAAATCTCACAACAGATGGATAACTACATGGTTCATTACCAAATAATACTATTTTTTGTATATGAGGATGCTCTGGTAAAATACCAACCATCTTATCAATAGTTTTAATTGAGCAAAAAATGAGTTTTGGTTTAGAAAGACCCAAGACATGCTTCAATTCACGTGGAGTGTAATCTGGATTTAATGGAGCAAATGTAGCTCCAGCAAATAAACTTGCAACAGGTACAGTACAAAATTCTAAGCTATTCTCACTATTTATCGAAATATTATCTCCTACACCAATACCTTGACTAGTAATCCACTTAGCTAATTTCGTTGCTCGTTTCAATAATAAACATGCAGTTAATTCTTCACCAGTTTCACCATCTACTTGTAAAACATTTTCTTCGTGAGCTTTTAGTAACCGTAAAAGAAGTTCACCAAGGGATATATCTATTAATCGTTCTAATTCTTCTCCAACGACAATATTCTCGGAGTTCTGTGGAGCCATGATTAACTAACTAACTAAACTAAATACTGGAAAAAATCAATACTATTTTACTCAACTGCTGCCTTCTAAGTGATACACGTACAACAATATAAGTGCAGTTCATATGATAAGCAAATAGTTGATAATAGATTTCTTAAACCTTGAACTCGGTTTCAATGTGCTCACTTTTAGCATTTTTAATAATTTAGATCTATAGAAGGAAGATTCGATTACCAAACCTCCAATAAAAAAACTGGTTGATTAGTCAGAATAAATCACCTGATGTGACGCATCTCTTCTTTTTATTGCTTGAAATGTTAGTAAATGCCAACAATTTTATCTAGTTTTAAATTACTTAGAGTCTTTTCTATTTGTTTCTTTGTGTTATTATGTTGATTTTAAATTAAATTCATTAAAAATATAAAAAAATAACGATTGTTTACAAATTGAATATGACAGTTTAAATAGTTTAAAAGGGTTTTTACTAACTTATTATTCAGCCACTTAGAGTATTTTGGAACAAGATTATTTAAATTTTAGCTTATTACCGAATAAAATAAATAATTTATTATTGTTAATAACAATATTAAAAATGCTTTTATAACTAAAATACTTAACAAAGTGTGTTGTTGGCAATGGTAATGATAAAAGACCGTGAAAAAAAATTTGTGACAAATTTATTGTCAAAATATCAGTGAAATGTCAATAGTTTATGATTCATCAATATTTTTTAATTTTTGTTTAGAAAATGATAAATTTCAGGCATTTCTCAACGATAAAAAATGTCTGATATTAACTTAAATGTATGTTATAAATGTCTAATTATTAATTTCCTTATGACAACATTTATATACTTGTTTTTTAGAACTATAACAATAGCGACACAGAAAGTTCAGAGGATGAAATAGAACCAAAATTAAAATATGTACGATTATCAAATGATGTCCAAAGAATTCTTTTACATTCGTCAGCAACATGTATAGCAGTACATCCAAAGGTAAATTTGAATACATTAATTTCCAAAAAATTAATTATACAATTTTTAGTTTATTTGCCTTGGTTCTCACTGGGGAATTATCCACATATTAGATTACCAAGGTAACAGTATAGAAGGTAAAGATTTAAAAGCTCATGCAGTAGGAATAAATCAAATATCTATAGATTTAAATGGAGAATTCATAGCAACTTGTTCAGATGATGGACGGGTATTTATCCACAGTTTATTTTCCAAAGAAAATAATGTGCACCTCAATATTGGAAGGCTCGTGAAAACAATAGCTTTAGATCCTTATTACTTTAAATCCGGCACTAATAAAAGATTTATCACAGGTATGTTTATTCTACTCTCTAGAAGTACTTGTTTGTATTTGAAATTTTTGTAGGAGATGATAAATTGACTCTTTATGAACGCACATTCCTTGGTAGTTTAAAACCTACGGTTCTTTGTGAGAGTGAAGGTTTAGTAAAAAGCCTTTCGTGGGGAGAAAATTTTTTAGCATGGTCCAGCAATATAGGTGTTAGGGTTTTTGATATGAATGCCAGGTGCTCTCTAGGATTAATTAAATGGGAAGAACAGCAAGGGTAATAATAATTCATAATACATATAGTATACTTATATGTATTGTTTTTAGGATATCAATAGAAAAATTTCGTTGTAATTTGAGATGGGCAGACAACAGAACTCTATTAATAGGTTGGGTTGATACTGTTCGAGTTTGTGTGATAAGGAAAAGAAGCAATATAGAATTGGCTAATCGAGATCTACCTGAATACTTAGTAGATCCAGTATCTACTTTTCAAACGGAATTTTACATTAGTGGTATTGCTCCATTGGATCAACAGCTAGTTTTATTGGGATTCCCAAAAGAACTTGATGAAAATAAAAAATCGTTACGTCCTCAATTGTATATAGTAGAATATAGAGATAATGATTATACTGATGTATGTACTGACAGTCTTTCATTAAGAGGGTACGAGGAATATGGAGTTAATGATTATCATCTTGATGTTTTATTAGAAGAAAATAGATTTTTTATTGTAGCTCCTAAGGATGTTGTTGTAGCTAGTCCATATGATCTTGATGATAGAATACAATGGTTTATACAGCACAAGTAAGAAAAAAGTCGTTTTTATTTTAACCTTTCTTGTAAATACTTTTTTTTCTTTACCATTTTAGCTGCTTTTTCTAAATTCTCTTTCACTTGTTTGTATTGTATAATATCTGTATGTTTATGTTTTTATTTACTTTTAGCAAATTTGATGATGCATTAGATATCCTAGTACAGAATAACAATAGAGGAATCATCAGACATACAGTTCAATCTGTAGGTATTGATTATCTTGATCATTTGCTCAGTAGAGGTATGTATGATAATGCAGGAAAATTAGGGTTGAGAATTTTCGGCCAAAATCCATCACTATGGGAAGACCAAATATATAAATTCGCCAGTGTTCACCAATTAAGGTAAAAATACAATACAAAATGTATTTCAGAAAATATTAATTAATATATTTTTTTAGATCTGTTAGCCCATACATTCCTCGAACTCTGGAATCAAAATTAAATCCTCATATTTATGAAATGATACTCTATGAGTATCTAAAATTAGATTCGAATGGTTTTCTAAATTTAGTAAAAGAATGGAATTGTGGTCTTTATAATATTGCAGCAGTTATAAATGCTGTTTTAGAACACCTATTAAACTGCGAGATTGATAAAAATGTTTACTTGGAAGCGTTGGCTATCTTATACAGTTATGATAAGAAATATGATAAAAGTCTGTCCATGTATCTTAAGTAAATATTGTTTATTTGTTATTAATTAATTTAAAAAATTTAAATAATAATTTGTCATCATATTTGCATATTTTTTGTAGATTAAAGCACAAAGATGTATTTACCTTAATTCAAAAACATAATTTATATAGTGTAATCCTTGATATGTTATTGGATCTTATGGACTTAGATCATAAACAAACAATAAATTTATTATTACAAAAAAATACCATACCTTCTGATAAAATTGTAGAAAAATTAAAAGAAAACGGATTACACTTATATAGGGTAAATAATTTTATGTTAAAATTAATCTGTATATTAATGAATTATTTTTAGTACTTAGATGAGTATGACAAAAAAAATCCCAAAGGGAAATATCATAAAGAACTTGTTAAACTTTACGCAGTGTTTGCAAGAGAAAAGTTATTGTCATTTTTAAAAAAATCTGATCATTACCCTATTCAAGAAGCATTAGATATTTGCCAAAAACAGAAGTACTATCCAGAAATGGTTTACTTATTAGGTAGAGTTTTGAAAAATATTTATATAAATGTATAGGTACTAGTTTAAATATTTTATATAGGTAGAATAGGTGATACTAAAGAAGCTTTAGAATTGATAATCAACGAATTAAAAGATATGCAACATGCTATTGCATTTTGTCAAGAACATGATGATCACGATTTATGGGATGATCTTATTGATAAATGTGTTGAAAGACCAGGTAATTAATTATAATGTATACAGTGAAACTTGATTAAGTGGGATGTATGTATGTAGTTAGAGGTAACAAATACACCTGCGACCTATAAGATCTATTGTGTCCCCCTTTTCTTGCTATATGTTTGATGATTTCTCAGACTTATAGCAGCTCTTCTAGTCCTATCTTCCTTAGAAAGTTTAGGATATCATTGGGTTTTAAATTAGGTAATTCTTCCCTTTCTATTTCGTATGACCCTAGGTATTTGACCCTAGAAGTACTTAATGTCCTCATTTACTGCAACAATTGAACCTGTGTGTTCCTCGCATGGCATCCAGAAATACGGATACATTTTACCTCGAAGCACCGCGTACAAATATAATGAAAAATTCTCCGTTACATAATATGACTAGCACATGTAATTCTTTAAGTTGTTTAGATATATTCACCTGTAAAATTTCAGATATAAAATCTCATTTCTTGAGCTACTGATATTACTCTCTGTTTATTGTTTTGTGTTTTATGTTAACTGTTATTTTAGTCTTAAGATTCTATTACTCAATTGTAAAACACTTGTACATATATTCCTATCCTGTAATTGGGTTTACCTGTTGGATAGTGTAATGAAATAAATAAATAAAAATAAATAAATTAATGCTATGGATTCTGAGAGTATGTGTATTGAGGTTTCATCCTCTACCTCACAGAATCTGCAGTTTGCTTTATCTACTAATCCTAGTTTCTTCATGTGTCCTCTTAATCGACAGTGTCCGGTTAATATTCCTGTTATAATTCGGAGGTTTTTCTTACTCAGGTTAAGACAGCTGTGAGATCTCTTCTGGTTATAGTTTCCCAGGAGCGTCTTCGATTGTCTTAGTCCTTCTAGAATCTAGATCATTCCAGTACTTGGATTTTTCGCTATCCATTTTTTTCCTTAGTTTTTCTAAGATTGTACTACTGCTGATTCCACAGGATGGTTCTGGTCCTAGGTATGAGGTTTCAGCTCCTTTTTTTGCCAGCTTGTCTGCTGTTTCATTTCCTTCTATTCCTACGTGTCCTGGAACCCATAGGAGGGTAACAGTGTTATTCTGTCCTAGTTCATTTAATTTGCCTAGGCATTCCCAGACCATCTTTGAACTGATTATATCTGAATTCAGAGCTTTGATGGCTGCTTGACTATCTGACGTGATTACAATCTTCTGTCTACGATAGTTCCCATCAATATTAAATTCTGCACATCTTTCGATGGCACGAAATTCCGCTTGAAAGATGCTTAGGTACGCACTCAAGCTTTCTGAGTATTTGGTTCTAGGTCCAAACACCCCTGCTCCTGTTCCTTTATCTGTCTTGGAGCCGTCCGTATACCATTTTATAGCGTTTGACTTAGCCCAAATATGGTGTTTTCGTCCCATTCAGATTTACTTCCCAATTTAGTGGTAAATTTCCTTACAAAGTTAAATTTCTTTGGCATGTCATCTTGGGGCATTTCCCAAGTTTGATCAACGTTTTTCCTTGATTATTTCTTCTTTGATCATTCTATATATTGTTTTATTCCTAGCATTTTCTACTTGAATATGCAGTGGCGAGAGATTTAGTATCACTTCCATTGCAGT
Source organism: Altica lythri (assembly GCA_964028335.1). Classification (NCBI taxonomy): domain Eukaryota; kingdom Metazoa; phylum Arthropoda; class Insecta; order Coleoptera; family Chrysomelidae; genus Altica; species Altica lythri. Next base: position 8,981,194 of record OZ034809.1, read on the forward strand.
AGTGGGACATGTTCTCATTGCTCCAGTGATAAACGCACAGGCTAGTCTCTGAATCTTTGAGAGGTTTGTCCTCGTAGTGATCAGATTAGCTCTCGTGTCCCAAGCTACTGCCCCATATGTGATGATAGGTCTCACTATTGCTGTGTACATCCATTGCAATGTCTTTGGGTTACAGCCCCAATTTTTCCCAGCAATGTTTCTGCACACCATGAGGGCTTCTGTAGCTTTGTGTATTATTTCGTTTTCGTGTTTGGTCCAGAGTAACTTACTATCTAGGATTAGCCCTAGATATTTGACCTCTGTCTTCCACTCGACGATATTTCCACCTACTTTTATGGTTTTCAGTTTAGGTTTCTTTTTTCTTGTAAAGGCTACTAACGTGGTCTTGGTGGGGTTGATATTAAGTCCCACTGAATCACACCACTGCTTTGCTATGTTCAGTCCTCTTTGCACTATATCGCAGAGGACGTTTTCATATTTCCCTCTTGCGATTAAGTGGGATACTTTAGCACTGTTACCTTTGTTAAGGTAAAAAAGCAACCTCTATATCTGGAATTGAATTGTTTACCTAGTAATTAGTCTACACGCAAATTCATTTGTGCCTCAATGATCCCCAGTTTTTCGTTTTGTTTTGCTATCATTTCAGTACCTGAAAAACTAAATGTAAATCCGTTTACGAAAGCATATTTCGCACCTCTGAACCTCTAATTCTCACGTTTATTAATGAAACCCTCTGTAAATAAGACCTGAATGGATATCTGAGACACTAGTTAAAAGAAATGCCTTTTTAAGTGAGCTCCTTTATCTCCCACATAATCAGGTTTCATTGTATGTCATTTATATAGTCAGTGACATTAGAAGTGTTGCACCCAGAAGGAATAATTTCTTAATCTTAATTTTTTGACAACAGAATGATTATATTTAAAGAATGCTATGATAACAATATCAATGTTTTTCTTAAATAGTTTTTGTATCTTAAATTAAAAAAAAAAAGAAGATTTATGAAGACCGGTTGGTAAAGAAATTTTTAATTATTGTTCTTCAGTCTAATTGTAGTCAGTGTAACAAATGCCTCGAGTTCAAGGACATCAAAATTACCACCATGTTAGCGATTTTGACAGGGGTAGAATTGTTGCCTATAAAGATATGGGTTTGTCGTATCGACAAATTGCCCTTCGTGTTAATTGTACGGCAATGACGGTAAAGCGTGTCTGTCGTGTGTGGACAAACGAAGGTAGAGGAACATGAAGAAGACCAACTGGCCAACCAAGGCGTACCACAGAGCGTCAAGATAGGCGCTTCAGATTACTTGCTCTGCGAGATCGTTTTGCTTCTACGCGTCAAATCGCTGATCAATGGTTTGGAGAGAAAGGTAGACCTGTTACTATGCGTACACTATACCGTCGCATTCGAGCCATTGGACTGTTTTCATACCGCCCACGACTAGTACTACCTTTGACCCAGGACCATTGCCATCAACGTTTGAATTGGTGCAGAGAACGGCAGCAATGGGTGGAAGAATGGCATAATGTAGAATTCAGCGATAAATCGCGATTTTGTTTAGGCATGCACGATGACCGTAGAAGGGTAAGACGCCACCGTGGAGAGCGACGAGATACCGGGTTTGTTCTGGAAAGACATGTACACAGGATAGTTGGAGTAATGGTTTGGGGGCTATTGCCTATGGTAGCCGATCACCACTTGTGTTCATTCGAGGCAGTATGACAGCTGCACGTTATGTTGATGATGTGTCTTACAAACCACTTTATTGCCTTATCTAGACGGCCGTCGACACGTCCTTTTTCAGCAAGATAACGCGCGTCCCCATATTGCTCGTCGAACTATGGACTTTCTCCAAGAAGCTGGCGTTAATGTTTTGCCGTGGCCACCCCGTTCACCAGATTTAAATCCCATCGAACATGTGTGGAATATGATGGGAAGAAGACTGTCCAATTTACACCATCCTCCACAAACTCTGGCACAGTTAATCCATGAAGTTCAAGTTGCATGGAACGAGATACCACAAGCAGACATTGATCATCTCATTTTGTCAATGCCTAGACGTCTACATGAGTGTATTCAGTTCCGGGGTCACCAAACACATTATTAACTTTTTTTTTGTTATACGTTATTAAAAATTCTTGAAAATGTTATCGTTTTATTCTCGATGTAAATCTACCATGTTGCCAAAAAATTAAGATTAAGAAATTCCTTCTGGGTGTAAGACTTCTAATGTCACTGAGTATACTTAGGTGTATAATTAATATTTTTTTAGAGTTTGTAACATTTTTATTGGAAAGTATCGGAACTTACGTAGATCCTACGAAATTAATACTAAAAATTAAAAAAGATACAGTTATACCTGATCTAAAAAACTCATTGGTTAAAATGTTGAATCAATATAATTTACAAGTATGTATATTTAAATATAATTTTAAAAGATACTTTTAAAATTGGATATTTCAGGTATCAGTACAAGAAGGTTGTAAAAAAATATTAGTTTCGGATTATTTTAATTTACAAAAGAAACTGGTAAAAGTGCATCAGAAAGGATATGCTTTAAGTGAAGAAGTAGTATGTGGTGCTTGCCATAGAAAAATAATAGAAAGAGGTAAAATGGGTACAAAAACATGTATGGTTTAGATTTTTATATATAATTTTTAGATGCTTCAAGAACTGCCGATATTGTCGTTTATAATTGCAAACATGCTTTTCATATTCAGTGTCTATCAGAACATAGAACTAGATGTGGAATTTGTTATGCTACTGAACAGAAGTAGAATAAGTAAGTAATTATTAAAAAAGTTTAAGGAAAGTGTAATCAAAACATTTTATTGGTTTAATATACTGTTTTTATTAAATTTTGTCATTTTTTAAATTAAATTTTGTTCTCGATGATCTTAGCCATTTTCATAGGACATAAACTTTGGAAGAAATCGACAGTAAATGATAAAATATTTTGAGGTTTCAGCAACAAAATATTGTTTAAATAATCAGCTAAAATATCTTTTACTTCAGGATGATCACACATGTATGTTTTCATTTTTAATTCTGCCTTAGTCTAAAATTACAAATATTTTTGATTCAATGCAATTAAATTAAATTTTTTATACCTTCCCATCCAGATATTTAGAAAATAATTCCATATCTTCATACCAAGTTTTATCTAAACATAATCTATCATATGGACTTGGTTTTCCTGAACATACATATTGCAATGGATTCATATTTATTATAATTTTACAACCATCCCATTCTTGAGTAACTATTCTACCTAAACAAATTTTTATTTACTTTTAATTTAGACGGGATCTGTTTTGGATTGGACATTTTCCATAGGAAGCTATTTTTTGCTGGAATTCCTTCAGGATTTGCCCAATACGCCATATGGAAAATGTCCATTATGGTAACTGGTCTATTTAATTTAATACAACTTTATTATTAATATTAATATGATTATTACCATAAGTTGTCATTACTGTAACACAGTTATGTTCAATACCACATTGTTCAATAATATATCTATATATTTTACAAACTTCAACACTTTTATTATTTATAGTACCCATCGCAGGACCAGTACATTCCTAAAACAAATTCAACTATTTTATTAAATTTTTGAAGACAATCTAGTCCAACTTACATAAATATTTCGACACATATCTCCATTAATGTAAGTTGTTGATAATTCAAATGATCCTTCAAATTTCGTAATTGCCAAATATCTCATCAAAACAAAATTTGCACCTTCACAAATAAGATTTCTAGTTTTAGCTAAACTATAATACTTTTTTTCATCTACTTTTTCTCGAAAAGCGGTATGTCTCAAATAATATTTTCTGTTTTGTAATCCAATATATAAACTTTTCTCATTAAGCGGGGCATCTGGCATTTCTGCATATCTAAATAGAATGTTTGAAAATAGTTTAAATATTTAAACGTATTATCGCTAATGTAATTACAAATTTGTTGAATATTTTGGATTTTAAATTGATATACAGTAGAACTTCGATTATCTGTCGATGGTCGGGACCAGGGTGTGACGTATATAGGGAACAGGCGGAAAGTAGAAAGAAATGAGGAATTTACTAAAACATACTATATATAATAACCCCCAAATCCATATTTTTGAAAGCACGAGGTTTTTTTGCTTTTTCAACGATCTAGAACGGAATCCTATGATAATTTGTACAAGCCATAACCGTTATGCTTACCTTTATAAATTTGTATCCAGGTGCTGAAGTCTGAAGCTAATGTAACTGGGAATCTAAATCTAATCTAAGTAAACCTGGCATGGTCACTTCTGTGGAGCCCCATGTTTTAAACACTGCTTCCTATGGGAATATTGTGACACCAAAAGTCCTTACATGCACCCGATACGTGCAGGACTCTAGTTTGCTCAGCTGAAAATCAACACCACGCTGATCTTCAGATAGGCTTGAATCCAGGTGTCCCAAGTTCCTTGAGTTACTGTTGCCTTTGAGCGTCAGCTTCGAGTGCCTCAGCCCTACAGTATTACTCCAGTGTTTGGTTTACTCTTCCCAGACCCAGTTATTGACTTTGGTCCTTACCCAGGCTCTAGGCAGTCCCAATACAGGTTCTTGACCAATGAATCGTGTGTTCGCTCCCTTCTTGGCCAGAAGGTCCACGGTTTCATTGCCTTCATTATGTCGCTGGGAAAATGCCTTCCAATTTAAGCCAGTTTCATCGCAGTTGTAAACTTGATTTCTTTGTAAACCAGGCTTTTTAATTTCCTCCCTAAGTTTTTTTTAATATATTCTACCGCACTTAAAACTGCCCGATGACCAATAATCGAGTGTTATATAATCGAGGTTCTACTGTATGGTATATTTTTGTATACATTACTCTGTTCTTTTTTCTTCCAGGGTATGAAGATTCCTGTCAACCCAAGCAGTAATTCGAGATCCTCCATTATAATCAATACTAAACTGTGTTGATAAATGTATTACAAATTTTGTTGCATTTTCAGCCATTTCAGCTTTTAAGAAGTTTTCATATTCAATGAGTTCTTGTTCCAGATCATATTCGATTTCATCGGTTGATTTTGGTTTCGACCCTTCATGAGATAATCTATTTGTCATCGGACCAGCAACTAGATAAATTGTATTAATTTAGAATTTTTTTTAATCTTTTAGGAATAAAAATATGCATTCCTATTTCAAGAAGCATTAAAAACAGAACATATAAACAAATTTGAACCTTGTTTTGCTTGTTGTAAAGCTTTAAGGACTTGTAGTTCCAATTCTTGATCAATGGGAGGTTTTCTTATACCTTCTGGTAGAATAGCCCCTACTGCTTCTATGTTAAGACAAAGAGAACCTACAGGATGTGGTACCCCTTCTGTAGATTCATCTTTGACATCTAATTCACTGACTAACAAAGTTTCACGAAATGATAACTGTTGGATCATTTCGTCATCTAAAAATATAATTGTTTGTGTATTTAATAATATAATTTGAAAAATTTCATATTAATTAGGTTTGACTACCCAAAAAAATCATTAACACAGTAATTACTGGATTTTTGTTTTAGCCTAGAAATTTATTTTATGCATATTGTACATAATTTTTATACTTATTGGACTGTGATCGAATATTATTAAACTAACTTCTCAATATCCTCTCGTAAATTAGATTGTAAACAGTTTTATTTGATATTATGTTACATTGTTATTAACCGTCTTGTATGAATGTTTTTTTTTGTATTAAATCGTTAGCTATTAAGCACAAGGTGATATACTTGATAAATTTTGTGTTAATTTTTCGTACATTATATACTCATTTTATTATACAGTAATACCTCGATTATCCACCAGGATGCGACTTTGCGAAAAAGGTCTTTTGGGTGCCTTTCTTTCTTGCAGGGTAGGGGATTTTTCTCAATACTACTGGTTGAACGAGTTCGGTTTTCTCTTGATTTTTATCTTTTTCGGGTACCATCTACTATCGAAGATTGGTGATAACCAATGCAAACTCTTTTCTGTTTTCCACTGTTCTTATCAAAGTCTGAGTGTCATTCCCGTCCATTCTCTAATGTTCCTTATCCAAGAAATTTGTTGTCCTCTTCTTCCCTTTACAAGTTGCAATAGTTTCGTACTTATTGTTTCGAAGAATGTGACCCATATACGCTGTTTTTTTTCTCTTTACTGTTCTGAACATTTCTCTATCTCTGCCCATATGTTCTAATATTGAGACATGTTCAGTCATACAGATGTCGGTTGTGTCTAGCTCTTTCTTTGTATGGCATTCCAACAGGATGTTATGGCGGACTTTGTCAAAGGCTTTTTCATAGTCGATGAAACATATAAGATGTAGCCCTATTAATCCTTTAAAAGGGATTACAACCCTAGACTAGCTCAATTGGGTTCGTGGCTTCCTTCCTGAGTTTTATCAATTCTCTCCCAACATTAATTACAGGGCGCCAGAGTACAAACAAAGCAAATAATACGCAAATATCGCTTTAAAATGATTTATTTAGTAAAAATCTTCAATTATTATAGTTAAAGTTAAATTAATAATTAATTAAATCTCTTATCTTTTTATTTTTCCCAGGAATCCAACCAGAATTAATAATTCGGGATGAGTTTGAAATACTCTTCGGGATTTCATTAATTAAATTCCAATCCAGGGATGGTTTGGCTACTCTTAGGTAAATTTTCAATTTTCCTATCCAGGGAAGGTAGGTTTTCTCTTCGATAAGCTTATCGATAACGGCAAACAAAATGGCTGACGGCTTGTCACTTTGGTATTTCTCTAATAGGGCCCTTCTGGATTTGGCAAAAACCCTAATAATGAAATCATAATCAAAACTCCATCCTTTAATAATTTACACTCAAGTTGAATTGCTATCTGGTTCTCCATATTATCGAGAAATAATTAATTTAAATTCACATGTTTTATACACTTTATGATCACAAAAACTTACGTTTGCGATAGCGATTGTACTTGAAATTAAGTGTTAGTAATATTTTTATAATAACAAATTCGCCGCAATTGGACAATTTAATAAAAATAAAATTTATAACTTAAGCTAAAGATTTACTTACTGTATTCAAAGGGCACCGGTCAGGTATAAAAACAGCGAGGAAATGGACGAACAGATATAATTTACGTACAAGGAAACCGACGGATAACCGATCGCCTCGTCCCCCACTTAATAATCGTGGCACAAAACATTAAAATAAGTATCTAACCATAGTCAGGTGGATTTCGGCACAAAAACGGTCCCTGATCGTTACAAAGTAGGTTCTTACGTTGGTTTCTACATTTTTGCGTTAGAAATATTAGACTGAACAAGGCCTCTGTGGTTTCAAATCCATGACAAAAACCGAACTGCTCGACTTTCGTGATTTTTATACAATTCTATAATTTTTGTTACCATATCTTTCTCTCGAAGCTTGTTAACATATTCCACTAAACTGACACTATTAGCCCTTATTTTTTCACCTTCATTTGATAACTGCTTTATTCCGTGTCAAATTTTGAATTTGTCCAATGGGTGATGCATAATCGAGTGCCGGATAATCGAGGTTCTACTGAACTTTGACTATTTACCAAACATTAAAAAAAAAGTAAATATAAAATTATAATATTTGACAAAAAATACTTGTGTCTGTTTATATATGCTATTTTCCTTTTGATTGCAGTTTTCTAGTCTCTACTTTCATATAAATTAGTTCATAACTTACCTATGCAAAAATCAGGAATAAAATTTTCCAAATCAAATAATGGAAATTGATTATGCCATTGTTTTAAATTTTCATATCGATCCTTACACGCTATCCGTTTATTTAATTTGAATAAGATTTCTCTCAAAATATATTGTGCCTAAAAGATATACCAATTTTATAGACTGTTATGCATGACGATTTTTTCCCTTATGCCTTTGAAAATATTGAAAAATGAAATGAGTAAATTATATGAAAATAGGGTTTTCAGGCGGCATGTAATGTGATAATAGATTTCCTTTTGTAATAAAATCAGACGTGGTGCGACGATTGTTTCCCTTATGCCCTTTTACAAAAAGATCGAGGATTATCGGTTCTATTAACAAAAATTTCTTGAGATATTTCAAAATTAGTGTTGAAAAAGTTGGTATTAACAAAACTTTAAATTTGCCAAAAATTTCAAACTTTAATAACTTTTTTACTTGTAAACGTACAAAAAGTTATAACCCATCAAAAGATAGGAAATTTTCTTACAATTTTAAAAATGTATTTTATTTTTTTATACCTTTTATAGTTTTCGATATGCAAGGGAATTACAAAATCTGGTCTAAAATTTGTAATTTCCTATTTTCCACTCATGTCATGTCAAATTTTCATTACACAAGGAAAACATGAGGAAGAAAATCGTGGTTGAATTTCGTATTGAAATTCAACGGTATGTTGGTAATAATAAGTAAAAATAGTGTACGTGTGCTTCTGGATTATCAGCTGGTTCCTGTTCAACATAAGGTAAACCTTCAGCCCAGTCTTCATGACCTTTAAGATAATTTAATACTTTTTCTTCGTACGATTTTGGAACATTATCGGCCATTTTAACTGAATATAGAATGATTTTAAAATTTTGCTGATGACTTGATATTTGTCAATATTTGACAGTATATTTTAACAATTATGTAAATAATTTAAAAATATTGACTTTTTAAATCATTTTGACGTATACATTATTACTTTTTTTTATCATTATTATTATTATTATTATTATCATGTATTTTTCTTTCCCAAAATTTGTGGATTTATAAACCTACCACTTCCTCCGAACTTTCTTCTTCGACTATTGGTTGTATACTAATTATCCATTCCTCATGGCGTTTGAGATAACATAACACTCTATCACTGTATGGCTCTGGTAGTCCTTCTAATAGATGTATCATTAGATCAAAAAGGATCAAATGAGTTAACTTCAAAATTTTACTTATTGCATTTGACATTGCCAAAAATTAAGAATCTTTTGTGCTAAAATTTAACCAAATAATAAGTCAAAATTGACATTCGATTCATTTCCCTATTCTTCATCTTTTCTCGATTTTATAACAGTCTTTATTCCATACTTCCATCTCTTTTTTTGGTCTTTCCCGATTTATTTTTCTAGGTTTGACACACCGATACAGATTTTTAGGAAATCTTTATACAGGGTGTTAAAAATGTCACAAAATGAAATGGGTAATAGTATGTCCCAAAATAAGCAAAAAAACGGTAAACATTTGTCCGCAAATTAACGGTTTTGGAGTTATGGACCATTTTGTCGAACTCTTTCAAAATACCTTCATTGGCTAGGATTGGATGATAACCCTGCTCTACTCTTTGCTGCAGCTCCTCGAGGTTATTCACAGGAGTGGCATATGCAAAAAAATTTAAGTATCCCCAAGGGAAAAAGTCAAGGGGGTTTAAATTAGGCGATCTTACAGGCCATGATAAAGGTCAGCACTTTCTTATCCATTTTTCTCGAAAAGATCCGTCTAAAAGCTCTCTTACGGCATTGAAATTTGGGTCGGAGCACCAACGTCAGTAATTTTTTTTGTTAAGCAATGTCTATACCTAAGTACATGTAGAAAAAAGTTACAGGCAAACAATCGAAATAAAACAAAAAATCCATTTTTGGGCGTTTTTTTGAGATATTTTTACGAAAAATGCCTCTATTTGACTCTAGAAGGTGCCATTTCGATTGGAAATTTAATTGTCTCCAATTATTCTGGAGTGTTTGCATGAAAAAAGAATAGTTTTCGAGCAATTTTAAAAAATTGAAAAGTGGATGTGTACAGCTCTCAAAAACGCAAGGCTTAAAATAATAGCATACCTCCGCTCTTTTATAATTTGGGGTCAATTGAACATATTTAATTATAAAAGCCCTTTAACGTTGGCGTCCCTTCCAACTCTGTTGTTTTGACATAATCAATAGCATATGGTAGCTACTCCCACCACCCAGGCACAACTTTCACTCCCTGGCTATTTTCTTTCTATCTTCCGCTACCTGGAAGCTATTAATATTAAACTTTTATTAAAGATTAAACTTTAAACGACAAATAAATTTGCTGACTTAAATATATAAATTTTTATTTATGGATTATCACAAATTTACATTTTTTTTTTTTATTAAATCTATTCTCCGGTTTTCTTTGATTGTGGTGATACAAGCGAGGCAGTTACAGGTTTGTTTTGTGTCCTGGATTGTCGATTAGGATTTTTCTTTTTTACTACTAAAGAAGTATCAACTACTATTTCATCAAATGGTACTCCAAAAGCAGCTAAAAATTAAAAATAATTCTAATAAAACAATTTATACATTCATACGATTCGATTCTATACATAATCTTGGAAGTTACTTTCACTTTCAGTACAAGCGAATGAATTCAACGTAGAAATAATTTCGTAAAAGTTGATTATTATTATATTACTTACATTTAGCATCGCTTCCAACTTGATTAGTACCTTCAACAGGTGCGGTTTGAATTGTTTGGAGTATTAAAAAAATACAAAAACCAAATAAAACCAATGGTTTCTTCATCTTTCAACTAAACACTTGGAACGACTAGTGAAAAGATTTTCAGTTATAAGATTACGATTATTTGTCATCGCGCGACCTCAAATCTCCATATTAAAATATTCTGTGAAATACAGAGTGAGACTAAAAAAATATCGGTGAATCAAAAGATAATACTGTTATAGAAAGTAGCTTTCAATTTTATTGGGTCTACAATTTGCATTGTAGAAACCAAGTTAAGTTTCGTATAAAACCGGTATATTAAATCATTACACTAGGATACCAAATACTTAAAAAACAATTGACAATAAAGGTGCTTGAACTTTAATATCCATTAATCTAATTAGTTCATTTTGATACAAATTTCAAACAAGTTGCATGTTTTGTATCTAGTGACTCTATTGTTAAAAGTTAGCCTCAAGGAAAAGTTGGATTCTCTCTTTTATATTCGAAGAAATAAAGAACAATTTTAAACCATTAAAAAATGCAGACTTTAAAAATGTAGGATTAGTTGAATTTGATTTTTGCAGATAATTTTAATCTGATTTAGCCAACAAATACTGGAGCGGTGCGCATTTCCAGAATAATTTGACTGTTAATAAAAAAATTGCTGTAGGTAAGTATTCTATTGGTTCATGTCCCTCACTTGGTACCCTCACCCAGAGATAATAATAATAATTTTTCTATTCTCTCACCTGTGCTGACGATGTGTTTTCTAGCAATGTCTATGTTCTACAGCTTGTTTCGTCTATGCCTTTTAGACGAATGGCTCTTATGATAATGTACAGGTTTTTCTTTATACAAGTCCTTTTGGAAACCACAATTCCAATCTATGTAGCCATATTTCCTACATTCCGGACGAAGACACTTCCAATCTATGGCCGGTGTTTTTTTTTCTTAGACAGATCCTGAATTCTTCATACGTTGTTTTTGACTGTTGAATATACTCGAGAACAAAGGGCGCTTCTCATGTCGCTTTTGATCCGAATAGCATCAGATTCGCCAATTACCATCTTGGATAGTCAAGCAGCCATCAAAGCTCTGAACTCAAACACAATCAGTTCAAAGATGGTCTGAAAATGCCTAAATGAACTCTTATGAGTTCGAGGATAAATAGGAATAAAAGGAAACAAAACAGTAGATACGCAAGCAAAAAAAGGAGCTCAAACCACATACTTGGGACCAGAACCATCTTGTGGAAGCAGCAGTAGTACAGTCTTAGAAAAACTAAGAAAAGAAGTGGATAAAGAAAAATCGAAGTACTGGATCGGTCTAGAAGGACTAAGACAATCTAAGACGCTCCTGGGAAACTATAACCAGAAGAGATCTTTCAGCTGTCTAAACCTTAGTAAGAAAAAACTCCGTATTATTAACCCGGCACTGCCGATTAAGAGGACACATGAAGAAACTAGGATTGGTAGATGAAGCAAAGTGCAGATTGTGTGAGGTAGAGGATGAAACCTCAATGCATTAATTGCATTACGTAATTCAGATACCTAGGGTCATACGAAACATCAGAATTATAGCAAGAAAAGGGGGACACAATAGATCTTTTAGGTCGCAGATGTATTTTTTTCCATGTGTATTCACCACTGCGCCAAATGATATCCTTTGGAACTGCATTGGACTCTGACTGCTGCAAGGGGTCTCATCCACCGCTAGTTCCAATTTTGCCTGGATGAGGAACACTGCCATCTTTAGATCCCGTGCAGCATCGCTATAAGTCGAATTATCAGATAAGACATCTTTTTATACCTCCAACCTTCTTGTTCTCCTCTCCACTTGTTTTTGCGGCTTCTGCTGCCGGTTTTCTGTGGATTTCGTAAAATCCACGTTCTAGCAACTTGATGTATTCTAATATTCTAAATACTAGATTGTTGGTTTTTTACTTTATTTTTAAGATTACAGATAAGGTCATATTGACAAATATATGAATTATAATGTAACAGATAAATTAAGAACTGTTATTTTTGAAGTGATAACTTCTTATGGGAGGTAAACTGCTTTGTAACGTAACGCGTTACAGTGCCACTATATCTAGTAGGCAGGTTATTACTCCTCTCTCACTTTAACCCACATCTTTGAATATATTCAAAGGCTAGCATCTACTCAATGTTCAGTATGCGATAGACATAATGTAGACAGTGCAGAACGCACACGTTTTTTTTTTTTATAAAAAACGACATTTTACTCCAAATTTATAAATGTCGATTATGAAAAAACTCGTTTTTAGATTTTACTAAAAGTTTAGTTGGTTACAATGGTTGCGTTCAGTGAGGTGAGCGCTACGGAGCGCTCAGTAGCGGTGACGTCACGTTGATATTTTTGTTAGGTCCACCCACCTCTATTTGGAAGTAAAACTATGTAAGTTTTGGCAGTTCTAATATTGTTGTATTGTTCAGCCACCTAAAACTTTGTCTTTTTGTTGATTTCCCACCTTGCCATTTTTTGTAGCAGTTTTTACATTTCGCTCCTTAATTTAGCGTCATAAATGTCAAATGTCAAATAATTAAAATTTAAATTCAAACTTAAAAGTTGAGATCAAGTTCTTTTTAAAAAAATGGAACATTTTGAAATTGAGTTTAATAATAAAAAAATTACTTGTTACGAGACACAAGAAATTAGAGAACGTTTACAAAACGGTATGTATAGAATAATACATTAGATGTGTTAAAATTTTTAATTTGAATTTTTGATTTAGATACGGACTTTTTTAAAAACTATTGGGATTTGGCCCTACAAAAAACAGGACAGTCGGAAGAAGTTATTGGGATGGACTTATTAGAGGATGCAGACGCCTCTGGTTTCAGATGGACCCGGAATGCAACGCTACTTTTGTTGCAGTTGTACAATGAAACGATCGAAGCATTTCGGGATCCAAAATATAAAAAGAAGGTACTGTGGGGGCAAATACAGGAGGAATTTTTAAAAAAAGGGATTGAAATTAGCGCAGACATTGTAGATAAAAAAATTAGAAATTTAAAAAAAATTTACAAAAACATTTTGGATAAGAAAAAACAAACAAGGAGGGGTCAAATTACTTGGGAATTTTTTGGGGAATGTCAAGAAATTTTTAGGGAAGATAAAACCATTCATTTTGGCCCCACAGTATCTTCTTTACCAGACAAGCCTGGACCTTCTAATCAAGTACAGGCACCCAAAACAAATTTTCAAAATTTGTTGGAATCATCTCCAATAAATTTTGAAAATTTGTTGCCGACTTCGACTACCTCAGGGGCAAGTCGAACATCAATACGTGAAAAAGCTTACGAACTCGAAAAACTAAGAATAGAGGAGTTGAGATGTTTAAGAGAAGCAATCCAAAAAAGTAATGAGATCCAAGAGCAAAGGAATCAGATAATGATTGAAAAAAATATTTTGTTAAAACAACTAATAGAAAAAAAAATAAATACAAATTACATCCTACCTATTGTTTTATTTAAAAAAAAATGTAATAAATTTTGAAAATTTATTTTTTCAGATTTAACAAATTATTGTTTACATAAATCAAATACACTTAATAAACATATTATAAACATTGTTTATTTTAATTGTGGGTCATTACAATTACGCAAATTAATTTTTTAACTTTCACCACTCCAAAGTAGCAGATTACTATCAAAGCAAAATACAACTCAAATTCATAAACATAAAAAAGTAAAAATTATTAAATTAGAAAAACAAACACCAACTATACATTAAAAATATTAACAATTTCATTGCGCTTTGCAATTCCTAAATGTTGGTTAATTAATATATCATTATTTATTTCTTCCTCTGGAATTTCATCTTGGATGTTGATATGGATGTCTGCTGGTCCTTCAAGCAGAATTATAAAATTCTGTAAAACACACGCTCCGGCAATAATATTGTTACCAAGATCAAAATCTGAAATGTCTAGGCATTTCAATCTTCTGAATTTACATTTCAGTAATCCAAAAGAACGTTCGATTTATAGAACGAATTCTACTTAAACTTTGATTATAATTTGTTTGAGCACCAGTTAAATGACCATTGTCTCTAATTGGTGTCATCAAATTTGTTAATAAAGGATAAGCAGAATCACCTATAATATGACGATTTTGATTTAGAAGAGGGTTTTCTATATGTTGAAGACGATGGTAGAGCGGTGACTTTCTAAAAACCCTGGCATCGTGCATTCGACCAGGCATCCCAATAAACACATCAATAAATGATCCTTGATGATTAGAAGTTCCTAAAAATTATATTTATATTTTTAATTGAAGTATTTTTTTAACTGACCTGCCTCTAAACCTTTTGTCTCAATTAAAAAGAAAAATCATAGAATTAAACATATAAATTCAAGTATAACTACATAAAAAGTAATATGTAACTATAAATATTAACTATGTATTACTGTTGTCTTATAAATAAGATTAAATACTTATTTAGAAAGCTCGACAAAGACAAGAGTGTTTTAAACCTATATTGCATAATTACTTTAATAACTTTGCTAATTTAGATTGTTTTCACTACTTTGTTAGAATAATTTATACACTCTTCAGCAATATTATATAAAAATTAAATTAGTAAAGTACCTTGTAAAATAATCGAATGAAATCCCTTCCTATTATAATAGTCATTAGGATTGTTTACTGGTTGTTTGCAAGGAATATGACAGCCATCGATAGCACCAACAACACAAGGGAACCCACGAGATCGTGCAGAAAATACCTAAAAAAAAAATTATGGATAAATATTATTTATAATTAGTATATTCAGTTAACTACGTTTAAGGATATCCTTTGTTGTTCCACATTAGGCCAGCGAATGTACTGTGGCATTAGCCGCACCAAAATATTTATTATTTCCTTAAAAATAAGATGACCAGTACTTTTGGCTATTCCAAAACGGTCCTCTACAGCCAAAAAACTTTCCTGCTTGGCCAATAACCAAATTGTAAATAACATTTTCTTTTCTAAAGGAATCTCATGATTTTGGATCTCGTTTCCAATAATTAAACTTAATGCCTGAAGAAATACGAAATAAATTTACAGTTAATGAATTTTTAAATAAATGTTAAAATTCCAAACTTACCTGGAATGAAGCTCTTGTCATTCTAAAATGTTCTTTAAACTGAATATCAGTGTACCTGGGTACAACTGTTTCGTAGTAATTTTCAATTCTCACAACCACATTTGGTTGATCGTTGTGAATAGAGTAAGCTAAATACTCTATTGCCGGCAAAATATTATTAAAATTTAATGCGACATCAACATCTTCATCCTGATCTTGTTCAAGTAACGCAATTATTAATTGGTCATCCATTTTATTAAAATCCCAAAATATTAAACAACAGGAACACAAAACAAAGCAAATACTTAACAAGCACAGTTTATAGTTAAACACTCATTAAAAAATGAGAAAGCACTATAACGATTAATTTGTATTTTAATAAAAACAGCAAATTTAAAACTGACACAATACATGTCAATCTTATCAGTTCCACATGTTCCAATGAACGGTTAAAAAATAACCGCTACGGAGCGCTACGGAGCGCTCACTCCCACTGAACGCAACCAATGACGCTTATAAAAATATAACATCTTTCATCACTTGTCTGAACTTGGCACCTCAAAATATGTTTTTTAAATTTTTGTTTAAACAATAAATTTTGATAAAAAATAGAAATTTGGATAATCGCGAGGTCCGGGCTTGAAATTTAAAAAAAGTACGAGGGTGCAAATTATGAAAAATACGTTTTTGAAAGGTGCAAATGAAGCTCTTTCATTAGGTATAAACAATTTTTTTTTTAAGAAATTTTTGGGGCTGGAAGATCGGTGGTGGGCTTGACAGTGATAACGTGATAACCTTGAGCAAAAAGCGTTTGTAAATTCGTGCGCTGTTGTCAGTTTTTGCGGTAAAATTAAAATGAAATTCTTGCGGGTTAATAAGATCATCGTTACGATATACGATTTATATTTCTTTTTCAAAATAACTTTAGTCCTTACTTCTTTATGTAATAGTAAACATTTCCAATTTTCCATTAAAGGAAATATCATTAGGACGAATAGCTGATGCTTTTATTCGGAAAAGAAGAAGAAATAAATAACAGAGAATGAGTGTTATAAACAAATATCTGAATGTAAACATTACTCATAGAAATCTATTATGCCTAATGATATTTATTTATTTATTTATTTATTTATTTATCTATTTATTTATTTATTTATTTATTTATTTATTTATGGTTTGGTTTGTGCCGTCTGTTTGTAGCATACCATCTTCAACTGATATATCAATTTTGAAAAAAAAGTTTCTTTGAACGGTAGTAAACACATGCGCAGTTACTTATTTTGAGGATGCAAATACATTTTTGAAAGGTGCAAATTAAGAGCTTTTATTAGATATAAACAATTTTTTTTTTTAAGAAATTTTTGGGGCTGGAACAGAGGTGGTGTAAAATCGAGCAAAAAACTGTCGAAGTAGGCGGTCCTTAGGGTGAAAAAACAGACGCGTAGGAATAATTGCGTGTTTAGAAATCATTCCGCCGGAAAATATTTTCAGACGAATTCAATTGTGATAAAAATTTATCCCTAAAAAGTGTTTTTCTTAACGAAATTGTGCCAATTGTCTTCTCACTAATAAGTAAGTAGAGATTTTTAATTTATTTGTATAATTGTGATAGTTGTTTTAATAGAGAAATTTATCCAAATATCGTATTATTGAGTTTAGATTTTAAATTTTTTCAAACTAACAAATATCAGTGTTAATTATTTTGTTTTTTTATGAATAGGTCTTAGAACGAGATTAGCAAGGGAGGATTTGATATATAAAATATCTCTACAAGAAATACAATGGTAAGTTAGAAGTTTTTATGGTAAAATAGTTATTTGTGACACAAGGACATCTATATACATATAATAAAACTGTAGGGTGTGTTTGTGCGCGTATAACATGATCCGATTCGAATGCGGTTTCCACATATGTATTTGTATTCTTTTAACTTAACTTCTGGTGTATAAAACTTTCTCCCCACCTCTTTAAGGGGATGAGGAAAGAAATTTTTATACAAAAATCAACACGCCACGCCGGCCACGCGAACGACGTCGCGGGTAGGTACATCGAAATAGAACCCAAAAATGTGGTTAGATTTTTTTGTCTGTATTTCTGTATGTTTGTGTGCGCATCGCATGAATACTACTGATCCGATTCGAATGCGGTTTTCACAGATGTATTTGTCTTCTTTCAACTTAACATCTGGTGTATAAAAATTTCCCTCCCATTTCTTAAATGAGGTGGGGTAAGAAATTTTTATACAACAATCACACGCCACGCGAACGACGTTGCGAGTACAACTAGTTTTTAATATTTTCAAAAGTTCAAAATCTTTTTACTTTATGACATAAATACAAGATTAGATGTTTATTGACATCTATTGCACGATTAAAAGAATTAGTAATAAGGAATGATTTTCTGATAATCGATTTCCAGATCGATCCTTAATTTTTATACATATGAATACTTTGCTAATAAGCAACACAGTAAAAATTGTTATATTAAGAGTATTAACATTAAAATCTAAAAATTTTATAAAAATAGCAGAGACAATGCACTATTTTAGTTCAATGAGCAAAAATAAAATCGAAATATTTATTTTCATAATCGAATGATAAGTAGTTGTACATTGACATAAATGTCAAATTTAAAATAAAAGTTGTGAGAGAAATTAAATGTAAATTAGAATCCTGGTTACCTTTAGAAAAAGTTATTAGTTTAGTATATTATACGCTGTTTTTAAATAATTATAATTAAAATTTGTATTACATATTATGTATTTTTGATGACTCATAGCGCCATCTCTTTAAAGGTACTTATTCCTCAAATCTAACAGGTTATATGGAAAATTGCAGGTAGTTGAGATAATTAAAAGGTATTGGGCTTAAAATTAAGACATTAAGAATTCTTAGAAAATCATCCAGTGAGGAATTTTATGTTTCTCGAATTTACATATAAAGACGAAAATATAGATAATTTATAATCAGTAATTTGTTCGCCAGTAAAGATTAATGAAGTTTATAGTTGTCTTGAGTTTTTATAAGTTATGGAGATTGCGGAAAGTATTAGTGAAAGGGTCCGAAAACTATTGATAGTCGAACATCATAAGTTCTATTTGTATAAAGTGCTCAAAAAAACTGAAGAGGAATGTTGGAGCTGCACAAAACGGGGTTGCAATGTAAAATTATATGTATTAGGAGGAGCATTTTCAAGGCTTACTGGAATACATAATCATGATAGTGTCAATCCTCAATTATTGAATAGACAGAAAGTAAGTAATAAAGTTAAAGAAGCTGCTACAGATAACCTGTCGACTAAACCAAGGAAACTGATTCACCAAGAAATACAAAAAGATCCCGATGTTCTGAAAACATTAAGCGCATATGATCTTATTCTTATTGGAAAAAATGCAAACAACGCCCGAGTAAATATGATGCCGAAGCTCTCTACAACAAGGCGGACCTTACAAGAATCATTAAACCAAATGGAAGTGAAAACGGCTGTTAGTGAGAATTTTTTATTAGTCAATGATATGCTTCAAGAAATTGTGATTTTTTCGTGCATAAAAAACCTGTCGTTTTTATGTGAACATCAGGAATATGTTTATATGGATGGAACATTCGAAAACTCTGCCAAACATTTCTTACAACTGTTTACCATACATTGTTATGTGAGCGGAAACTATGTACCTGTTCTATTCAGTTTACTAAAAAACAAAACCATAATATCTTATACAAATTTATTTATGCTAGTCAACAATAAATGTTTAGAATTAGGTTTTCACTTGAAACCAAAATATATAGTAGTCGATTTCGAACCAGCTATTCATAATAGTGTTAGAGACGTTTTCTCGGATAGCAATATAATAGGTTGTCGGTTTCATTTAACACAGAGTTGGTGGAGAAAAATTCAATCTCTAGCAGGTTTATCAAATGAGTATAGCAACAATGACTCCGAAATTGGAAAATGGATTCACTATATTTTCGGTTTACTTTATTTGCCTCCTGAAGAAGTTGGGGATGCTTTTGTGGAGGATTTAATGTCGATAATGCCCGTAGACTCAAAATTAACTGATTTGACTGATTACTTGGTCAATACATACATATCTGAGGATGCAACATTTCCACCTCAAATTTGGGCTGCATTAACATCTGCAACTTGCCGAACTACAAATAATTGTGAAGCATTTCACTCTGTGTTTAAAAAGTATTGCGAAACACCTCATCCAAATATTCACAAATTTCTGGAATGTTTGATTGGGATGCAAACAGATACTTATGCCAAAATGAACAGCTGCCTTAGGTTAGAAAAACATGTAATCCGAGCAAAAACATCCATCAAGCAAAGGTTCACTCAGCAAAAAATTGACCAGTACTTACAAAGACAGATTTGTAGATTAGATTTCCTAAAGTGAGTTTCTTATAGTTATATTAACCATTAGGAATCAAACTGTTCAGTTTAAATTCCAAAATAAATTTTAATATTATATTTCATGACAAGGTTTTTGGTAATCGAATAATGTTATTGTAAGTACATTAAAAAATAGGTGAAACTTATAATTCATATTATTTTAAATGTTTCTTTTACTTACGAATATTATTTTTCACATGTGTATTTAAAGTTTCGAAATAAAAGATATAAATTACCAATATTATATAGTATAACGTGTTTTAATAAATGTGCATCCACATTTTTTAACATTACACTGATTTCAAATAATTATACAAATCTTTTCAGTACGACCTAATATTGTTTAAAATATCGACCATTGCAATTTCATTAAAATAACGATATTAATAAATAATACTCCACTGGACGCTACTGATTATATGAAGCGTTACTGCAACTGAAATGTTTAGACTGCAATTCGGCATTTTTTTTATACCTGAAATCGACCTTTTATTTGGACTGCAGTTAGTATGTAACCAAATGTAACCGGAATAAATAAGCTTCAATTTTTACCACTAAGTAAAAGGCTGGAAGGATCGGGATGAAATTTGGTACAGGGGACAGGGGTAGATTATGGTCTGGAACTAGATAAACGGGATATATCTATATTTATCCTAGTTTTATTATAAGCAAATCATTACAGTTGTTATTGAATCTTGATCTTGAATCGCGCCAAAACGGCTGAACGGTGTAGGATGAAAATTGAAATAAGGATAGATGGTAGTTGGGAATAGCACATAAGCTACTTTTCATCCCACGGGAACAGAATAAATATAGTTTAAAAAAACTAAAAAACACGCTTTTATAAAGCATGTTTCTGAAAAACATCGAACTAAAAAGTTAAAAATAATTTTCAAAATAAAATTAAAACAAAAATAAATGAAAAATACTAGTATTATTGTGAAAAAAGCGTTGGCGATTGACATTCTCTCTCTCTCACTCATAGATGACTCATAGATGACTCATAGATGACTCATAGATGACTCATAGATGACTCATAGATGACTCATAGATGACTCATAGATGACTCATGTATGACTCATAGATGACTCATAGATGACTCATAGATGACTCATAGATAACTCAGAGATGACTCACAGATGACTCACAGATGACTCAGAGATGACTCATAGATGACTCAGAGATGACTGTCAAATATTTTAATTTTAAAATTTTGTATTAAATTGTTAATTCCTGTTTTAAATTAAATTGAAATAAAAAGTAATTCTAGGTAGAATCTACAATACCTCTGGACACTTTTGTTAAAAGAAACGAACTGTTGAAAATAATGGATTTACTTTTTTTTTCTATTTTGCTTTGAACAGTGTAGTAGTGTCGCGACTTTGTTAAGTTTATACAGGTTTTTTGTAGATAATAAATATTAAAATAATAGAAAATAAAAACAATAATGTATCCTGACAGTGTTTCTGCACAAGTTCCGGATATTGCTGATAGAGTTAGGTAAGTAGAGATTTTATACAGACGATGATAAATGCTTATGTATGTACAAACTCTCTGTTGTGTTTACAAATTACAATTCCTTCACTAATTAATCGAAAGGAACTTCGTTCCATCCGGGTGTCCCTTGACACATCTCACTTTTTATCATTTAAACAATTCGGTTTTTTTTTTTATGAATAGGTCTTAGAACGAGATTAGCAAGGGAGGATTTGATATATAAAATATCTCTACAAGAAATACAATGGTAAGTTTTTATGGTAAAATAGTTACTTGTGACACAAGGACGGAAAATGACATTTTGCAAGAGCGAGTAAAACAATACGAGCACTTGCAAAACATATCCCGGACGTGTAACACACACTATTTTTTGGTCCGACTAATCTATACATATAATAAAACTGTATAGGGTATATGTTTGTGCGCGCATATAACATGATCCGATTCGAATGCGGTTTCCACATATGTATTTGTATTCTTTTAACTTAACATCTGGTGTATAAAACTTCCTCCCCACCTCTTTAAGGGGGTGAGGAAAGAAATTTTTATACAAAAATCAACACGCCACGCGAACGACGTCGCGGGTACATCGAAATAGAACCCAAAAATGTGGTTAGATTTTTTTGTCTGTATTTCTGTATGTTTGTGCGCGCATCGCATGAATACTACTGATCCGATTCGAATGCGGTATTTGGTATTTGTCTTCTTTCAACTTAACATCTGGTGTATAAAAATTTTCCTCCCATTTCTTAAATGAGGTGGGGTAAGAAATTTTTATACAACAATCACACGCCACGCGAACGACGTTGCGAATATACAACTAGTTTTTAATATTTTCAAAAGTTCAAAATCTTTTTACATTATGACATACAATATTAGATGTTTATTGACATCTATTGCAGTAATAAGGAATGATTTTCTGATAATCGATTTCCAGATCGATCCTTAATTTTTATACATATACGAATACTTTGCTAATAAGCAACACAGTAAAAATTGTTATATTGAGAGTATTAACATTAAAATCTAAAAATTTTATATAAAAATAGCAGAAACAATGCACTATTTTAGTTCAATGAGCAAAAATAAAATCGAAATATTTTTTTTCATAATCGAATGATAAGTAGTTGTAAATTGACATAAATGTCAAGTTAAAAATAAAAGTTGTGTGAGAAGTTAAATGTAAATTAGAATCCTGGTTACCTTTAGAAAAAGTTATTAGTTTAGTATATTATACGCTGTTTTTAAATAATTATAATTAAAATTTGTATTATATATTATGTATTTTTGATGACTCATAGCGCCATCTCTTTAGATAATCTAAAATTCCTTTTCCGGACGATTTTGCAGTATTGTTTCTGGACGTAGGATCAAAAATTTGTTTTCATAAGTTTGATTTTGTTATATTTATATTGAATTTTATTTCCAGGTTTCTACATAGAAGTGAAAAGTGTTTTTTTAATGCGAGTTTCGAAATTATTGCAACACGACTTGCAATCCGGTAAAAATTTATCAAAATAAAAACCGGGAAGTAAATTCAGTGCGTTTAATAAATCGAATTTATCGTATAAAAATTAAATCGCGCGATATTTATATTTTTGATTACGATAAAATAATAATTATACCAATTTCTTCGGGAAACGTTGTTATATTATGATTTTTTGTTAAATCGTATAACTATGCGTAGGGGAAATTTGGGTAATTATTCTACAATAAAATTCGTACAAAACGCGAGTAAACGTGAATCGGGAAAATTCGGGAAATTTTTCTTATAAATTATATAAATAATTATACCAATTTCCTTACAATACAATAAAGAACAGGTATACTCGATATTTATATGAGTCCAATAAGTTATTTGGATTTATAGATTTATTGGGTATATCTGGACTTTGCCGTAAGGGGAATTTGGGTAATTATTCTTCAAGTAAATTCGTACGAAACCGGAATGAACGTAAACCGGGAAAATTCGGGAAATTTTTCTTAATAATCCGGTAAATCGCGGGGATAATTATACCAATTTTCTCAGGATACAATAAGGACAGGTATAGTCGATATTTATATGAAACCAATTAATTATTTGGAGTTCATATATTTATTGGGTACATCTGGACAAGGCTGTGGGATACACTGTTATACGATTTTTTTTAAATCTATACGTTATCTATTTGTTATACGATTTTTTTACAATCGTATAACTGTGTAGGGGAAATTTGGGTAATTATTCTAGAAGTAAATTCGTACGTAACGGGAGTGAACGTAAATCGGGAAGTGTACGCGAATGGAAACTATGAAGAAAACTAGAAATTCTAGTTATGGAGGAGCCAGCATTAGGGAAGGAGAAAATAGGTAAGTTATCAAAATTATTCTTATTCTTTCTTTCAGTAGTCAATAACTGTCCATTTCTGGATTTAAGAATCTTCTTGATGTTTCCATTCTGTGTTATAATGTCTTTATAGTTTCTTTAAGCAGCTAATTCATCTACTTTTTGGCGAGTTTTACAAATTTTCTTTATCTGTTTTATCACTCATCAGAACTTTAGAAGTGTAGAAGTCTTCGTTAAACTTTACTTTTTTCTTCAGTGTTTTTGAAGTTTTCAACTTTTATATTTACTTTTTTAACATCTTAGTACCTTTCTACTATTCACCGTTTTGTTGGAATTACTTCTAGAAGTGTTTTTGGGTTTCTTCAGTATCTTTCTATCATTCTGTAAGACTTCTATAGAAGTGTCTGCAATTTTTTCTTTACTAACTGTCTACTCGTTTAATATCTTCATATTTTCTTTTAATTATTTCATCTGCTTTTAAACAAGTTTTACAAATTTTCTTTAATACTGATTTATTTCAACTTTTGTTGGTTTTCTTTTCCCAACTTAATTAAATGTTCGATATTCAAATTGGATGCGAATTTATAAAAGAGAAAAAAGATACTAAAATTTGTTTTCTTTTTTGTTTCAGGTAGGTTCAGAAGGCGCAGGATAGCTTTTTTTTGGTGAGTTTTTTGCACAAAAATTATTGCATGTAGGCAAATTCGAAATGAAATTTCGAATTTGATTTTATTTATTTAGCGGATTGTAGCAAAAGTTCGGTTCGCGTTTAAACCTTAAATAACAACAATTTTTTTACATAATAACGCATTTTTTATCATTATTATTATTTGTTTATATATAATCTGAAGTCATATTATTACCCGAAGGTGTTAAGGTTTACAAAACTTTCAAATAAATAGTTTCAGCTATAAACAGTTTTCACGAGTATACAAATTTTGCCTATTCTTTCTTATTTCTTGCTTTATTATTATTATATCCTTCCAAGTTTTCCAAGGTCTACTTCTCGTTCTTTTTTATATTGATCTTTCTTGCCATACGCTTTTTGTTTGTCTTCTATCCTTCATTTCCACAACACATCCAAACCAGTTTAGCTGTTATCTTTCAATGCTTTTTAAAATCGGTTCCACTGTTAATTCTTCTCTTATTAAATCATTTCTAATTTTGTCTCTTCTTCTACATCCTTTTATTTCTTTTAAATATCTCATTTCCAATGCTTGAATCTTGTTCTTTTCTTTATTTAGCCTTTCTTCAAGAACTCTTTCGTATATCTTTGCTATTATTTTAAGTATCGTTATTCCTCTGTAGTTTTTACATACTTTCTTATCACCTTTTTTTGTATATTGATAGCAATATTTCTATTTCCCAGTCTTCTGGTATCCTTCCTATATTCTATATTTTATTGAATAAGTCTGTTAGATTTTTAGTCATTTCTGATGTTATCTCATCCTCGCTTTGTCAAATCTATTTCCTTTTGTTCTTCTAAGTCTAAGTCTTCTATTTCTATAAGTTGTCCTACTTCTGGTTCATTTATGTTTAATATACTTTCAAAATAGTTTTTTCCATCTATTCATTATATCTGAGTTCTCTGTCATTCTCAGATTTTATATTGTTAGTTCTATTTTGTCTTCCAGTTCTTAAAGTATAAAATAGTATTTGGTTTCCTTTGCAGTAATTCTCAATCTTTGTACCAAAATCCTTCCATTGTTGTTGTTTGGCATTTTTATTAACTCCTTACCTTTTATTATTTGCTCTTTATATTTGGTATAATTTTCGTTGTTTTTGTTTGTGAGATATGATTTCCATTATTGTTTCTTTAGTTTTATTTTATCATTTCACCAACTTGTTTGATTTTTTGGGTGTTTCTTTTACTGTTTTGATCATTGTTTCTTTCAAGAGTTTTAATTAATTATTTAAAGACTTTTGCTACAATTCTGTCGTCTACAAACGGTAGATGATGAAGAGCTCCAGAGAATAAGAAAAAAGTTTATTATCCATCTTGAAATAAAATAAAATGCTTAAAAAAATTGAATTTAAATTTAGTGAAAATGTCGCAAAAAGGACATTTTTTAAAAAATTTCAAGGGTAGCTTTTTTTCTATATCGAATCAATAGATTTCTAAATTCTAAAAAGATTAGTTATTAATTTATTGAAAATCAAGGAAAATTTCCAAATATTGTTTTCCATTTAGAAAATTTGAATCAAATTTCCTACAATATAACCAATTTTTTAAAACAAAACACCAGTGCAAACAAATATTGACGATTGCATGTTGCAATAAGGCACATTAACTAGTTGGTCAAATACAGCATGCGCAGATTTACCTTACGACTGTCTTTAAAACATACAGGTGTGAGTCGGGAAGTTAAATGGCAAAATTAAATAGAAATTTTGCTAGGTTCGTTCATATAATGACGTTCTTTTGAGTTTCCCCTGGTAAAATCGTAAAAATAATTCCTATCCAAGTGGGTCTAGTTAAACTATACCAACTAAACTTTTAGTAAAAACAAAAAAACGACTTTTTCTAAAAACATTTTGTTCCAAATTTCACCTATATGTCGATTTTGAAAAAACTCGTTTTTCGTTTTTACTAAAAGTTTAGTTGGTAACAATGACACTTTTAAAAAAAATTGTATCTTAAATCTTTTTTTTTAATAACCTTATTTAATTGTTAGGAGTATCGAACACCTGCTTACATTCTTGTGTTCCTACCAGGATATTGTAATTAAGAAAAAAAAAACTGTGGCCAATCTTTACATATATTTACTAACGTATTCGCAAAATCTTAACATAATAAGAATATGAATAAAATAAAAACAATTCAGTTAAACATTCAGAATCACTTTCATATAATTATATAAGTTAAATAGTTACTTCATATACATATATATCTATGTTTAAATAAAGGAATGATAAATGGGCTACAAAAAAACAAAGAGCAAATCGAATAATAAAAAAAATTGTTTGGATTATATACATACAATGGTAGTGCTAGTACGAAATATATATTTACATTTTTAAACTGAAACAAGCAACAAAACGTGTCTATATGAAAAGATGCCTGATTCCAAAAACTACAACAATATTATTTAACAAGTTATTTTACTAGAATTTTTAAGCATTTTACTTTGTTTTAAAATTTAACAATTATGTCTTTCTTGTATTGCAACATTTGATAAACCAAATCTAATCAAAACATTTTTCTAATAGAAATTGTATGTAATTAGTAATTAATTTAACTAACGTGAATAATCTCAGAGTGTACTTAAAGTGAAAAAAAATATATGATCTTGCATAACTCGTCTAGCATTTTACAGAAACAAAAGTTTTGACATATATTAATTAAATCTTTAAAGTCACTATTGTCCGGTAGCACTAGCTCTTCAGTTTACATTGAAAACTATTCAAAATTCCACTTTTCTATACAGTTGGACTGGAAGGGGGCCTTATATTACATACCCGGATAACCTTGGTAGGGCATCTGTGGAGCATAACCAACTTGCGCATAAGTTTGTTGTGGTACATACTGTTGAGGTGGAATTCCTTCAAAAAAAAAATGTTAAAAATTAACGAATAATATTCAAATTTGGCTTTAAAACTAAAAAGGTTAAATAAATATCATCATCTTTGTAACGACCTAGAGGATCGTTTTAGTTCAGAAAGCCACCTGACTATTCGAAGAGATTTATTTTAATGTTTTTCGCCGTGATTAAGTGGGAGACAACCGATCCGAAGCTTTCTCGTCGCTTCAATAGTTAATTCGCGTTCATTTTAATATCTGTTTCCGTTCGAACAACTCCTCATTATAAATTAAGTAATTATATCGTTTCAGTTATTAATTTTATTTGTATTAAATTGTCCAAATTGTGGTGAATTTTGTTTTTTAAATATATTACTAACACCTAATTTCAAGTAGACACGCTATCCTCAAACATCGGTTTTATATTTGATCATAGATTGAATAATACCACGTGTATTTAAATTAATTTTTTCTCGATAATATGGAGAAACCAGATAGCGATTCTACTTGATTGTAATTCATTAAGGAGTAGAGTTTTGATTGCTGATTTCATTATTAGGGTTTATGCCACATCTAGAGGAATCCAAGTAGGAGTTAGACTTTTGGATGTCAACGAACACCACTGAGGTCGATTATATTCAATACTTTTTTCCATGAATGTTGTTATACAATGAAGGTGGTCGTTGGTATCAAACCCATCTTGTTCCCGATATTGATAGAAGTTCAATTTTGTTTCTAGTCGATTTACTATATATGAGTATATAATTTGTATATGTGGTTAAGTAGACTAATTGGCCTATAGTTTTCAAGGTCCGTTCTGTCACCCTTTTTATGCAAATAAATATAAACTAAGAAAAAAAAATAGAAACTACGTTATAACACACAGTTAGGGAATGCAATACCGGGATCTCGCATGCCATGTGCGTAAAATGGACATGATCCAGCGCGGGATTAAAGAGGAGCGAAATTCGTGTTACGGTAGCGCACGGCTGCGCGCCGATGACGAATGATCCGTTTAAGTACGAAGAAGATAGGTCTGAACTTGATACATTTCACTGACCCTCGAAGAAGGTAATTAAATCTATTGTAGTCAGATTACAATTCAATAAAAAAAAACTAACACCCATCGCTCCTGCTCATGACCTCTCACCAATCTGGAGTCAAATTCACCACCAACTGCAGCAGCACTGTCACTTGAAGACGAACTCGAGCTGACTTTGACGAATTTAAAATCTACTGGAACACCCCAAGTTACATAAGATCTCGATATTTTAATAAAGAGAAGAAAATGAATTATTTTGAGTCACTTGGACAGAAAGGCACATATCAATTTGTTTATAACGCCTTAATCCTACAATCGTTCTGAAACGAGCATTTTCTGCAGCTGGTCCTACGAGGTCTGTAAATTAAGTGATAAGACTGACAACGTTGCGTTTGATCTGGCAACACTGGTGGGGCGACAGAGAAACATGTTGTCCACCTTCAGTACGAGTTTGACCTCGCTCGAGTCATTTGGTTGTGCGTAGCGATTGTTTTTCTGAAATAGTTTTTTCTATTGTGTTCTAAAAATGAATGACATCAATTTCGAGCAACGGTGTGCTATCAGGTTTTGCTTCAGACTTGGGCACAGTGCAACGAAAACTCTTCTTAAACTTCAACAGGCCTACGGAGATAGTGTTTTGTCAAGAGCCCAGGTTTTTCGGTGGTTTAAGGCATTTTCAGAGGGAAGAGAGACGATTCAAGATGAACCACGAAGCGGAAGGCCTTCATCTTCAAGAACCGATGAAAATTTCGACAGAATCCGGGATCTTGTGCGTCCAGATCGTCGGTTGACAGTCACAATGATCGGGGAAAAGTTAAATTTGACTCACACCACCGTTCATCAAATTTTTACCAATGAATTGGGGATGAGAAAAATCTGCGCAAAAATGGTTCCAAAAAACCTTTCGCAAGAACATCAGGAAGGAAAGGTGCCTTGACTTTTTGAATTCAATTGAAAACGACCCCCATTTTCTGGAACGTGTCATTATTGGTGACGAGTCTTGGGTGTTTCGAGTACGACCCAGAAACTAAGCGCCAGAGTGGCACACTTCAACCTCTCCGAGGCCAAAAAAAACAAGGATGGCGAAGTCAAAGATCAAATGCATGCTGATTTGTTTTTTTGATATCCACGGAATCGTCCACAAAGAGTTTGTACCCTAAGGTCAAACGGTCAATCGACACTTTTACCGAGAGGTTCTTGAAAGACTTCGAAAAAGGGTCATTCGTGTGAGACCAAACATCAAAAACAAGTGTGTGTTGCATCACGATAATGCTCCTTGTCACACAGCAATTTCAATAAACGAGTTGTTGGCCAGTAAAAACATTCCTGTGGCTCCTCAGCCTTCTTATTCGCCTGACTTGAGTCCTTGTGACTTTTTTCTCTTCCCAAAGTTGAAAAATCACCTCAAGGGAAATCATTTTGGGACAGTCGAAAACATTCAAACGGCTGTAACCGACCAGCTGAAAGTTATTCAAGTATCGGGGTTCCAGCACTGCTATAAGGAGTGGATGAAACGTCTCCAGCGCTGTGTGGCCTCAGAAGGAAGTTATTTTGAAGGTGACCACATAGAATTGTAATTCGTTTTGAATAAATATTTAAAAAAAAAATCAGTCTCATCACTTAATTTACATACCTCGTATAGTTTGTAAGCCGTTTAGTAGATGAAACCATTAACACCTTATATACTTAGATTCGTTACATTAAGTACCGTCAGAAGTTATAAATTATTTTATTATTCATGCGGGATCGAGCAAACACCTGGAACCCGCGAGATCGAAAATGTCCAGTACCGCAAATACCGGGATTGAGAATTTCCTTCGGGATAGCATTCCCTACACAGAATAATACGTACCCATTCCAGGACCAGCTGTCAACATAAGTTGAGGTTCGGGTAACATCATTGGTTTGTTCGTTTCTTCTGCAGCTTCACTCTGGCGTTCAGCATCAGACTTCTCTAATTTTTCTACTTTTGTTGTTAATTCTCTAGTTACTTGTATAAGGTAAGGCATTGCGAAGTCCATTATATTGTGTTTCCAAGCTAATTCTAGAATGACATCTGGCCGAAGCAAATCGTAACACTAAAAAACAGATATATAAAAGCAATTCTAATACACTACATAATACAAAAATGACCCACATGGAATAAACAAGCAGAGAAACAATCATATGACTTTCTTTCCAAGAACCAAGCTAGTAATTCCTCAGCCAATTCTTGATTTCTGGATTCTGAAGTATATTCCATGGCATCTCTAAATAATCTATCTTTTTTGCACAATTCAACACTTTGTTTCCATCTGTTGTTACCTTTGTAAAGGTATGCAGCAATACGTCTAAATTCGGTTAGTTCATGCTTTTCCAATTTTTGTGCCAAACCTATATTATCAAAGTTATCGAATGCATCTATAGATGTTCTTAAGCCCTGAAAATTTAACATAATTAAGTAGGTGAAGTCATGAAAATGAAATATAAACTATAAAATTATTAGCTATTACAACTATATTTACCTGGAAATCTTCTTCTTCTATAAGTAAAGAATTCAATGCCTCATTGATCGCTTTGTTGTTCAAATTTTGCACAGATCGAAGATAAGATTTGACCAGTTGTAAATGTCCGGTTTTAGTAAAGAATGCAACCGCCCTAAATTAAAAAATTACAAATTATTTACATTATATAATAGTTAGAATTTTTTATAGTACCTAGTATGATCCATTCTTGGAGCCAAAACCAACAGCAAATCATTCAACAAAAGTGGTTTGTAATCAAGATAGAACTGAATAGCTTTATAGTAAAGCTCAATATTAGCTACTTTAGTAATAATATCTTTGAAATGACCCTCACGCCATGCTTCGGTAGGATGTGCCATCATTGCCAAAACTGCATTATCATATTCTTCGTATTTATCATACAAAAAGACTAATTCTGCCCATAAGTGAGCCTAGGAAATCATTATTTAATTTTTTTTTTATTTATGATTTCTCGTATATATACTTACTTGCTCGGCTGCTCTGAGAACTTTGGGAATATTAACTCGTGACCAGAACAATTCCAAATGTTCTCTCATCTTAGCTGGTTTGTATTTAGAGTACAAAATAGCCAATTCAGTAAACATACCCATATGAGCTCTTTCAAGTCCTAATGCAGCTTCTAAGAGACCAATTAATTCTTCAAAATATCCTAAAAATAATAAAACCATTAATAACATCAGTAATTCTCATAAACCTAATTATACACAAACCTCTATCTTGATAGTAGTTGATCAAATCTTGCAATTCATCAGCATGTACCACAATATGCATACCACACATTTGGGCTAATCTAAATTCTTCAGCATCTACACAAGCAAAACATACTTCCTTCCATGTTCTTGTACTGTTAGCTTTTCTAGCACTATCAACAGCACCTTGGAATTCCTTAAGATGAACGAGTGTGATTGCAAGTCGAGCGAAGTTAGAAACGTTGTTGTAAAGTAACTTTGCAGCATCGTACATTTTATCATCAAAACATCTAAAAAATAATAAAACTTTATATATTTAAACAAAATTAAAAATAACAAAGTACCTATCTCCTATCTTCTGGATATCGGCATGATTTGGCCCACTAATAAACTCTTCTAAATCAGCCAATCTTCCTGTTTTAGCATAAGAATAGATCAATTCTGATTCAATGTAACTTTCTCTTGCCTTCTTTCTAGCCATTTGAAGATAACGTACTAAATCTTCCCAACTATTATTTTTAGAAGCAACATCTACGACATCTATATAAGCAGAAGGATCATCAGCTTTAATATATGAATCAATAGCTTCCTTTACAAGCCCTTGATTAAGTTGAGCTTTAGCAAGTTGGCTCCAAACTGCAGGCTCATTACAACGTTCTAGAATAAAAAATAATTAAAATCACAATTATTGTTCAGAAAATCTTACATACCTGCAAATTCATAAGCACGATCCAAATTGTTAACTTGTTCAATGAGTACTTGAATAGCAGAGGTATTAACATCGAATTTTTTGAAAATAGCAAAAGCCTCTTCGTATAAATGATTGTTTATTGCAATATTAGCAATATCGGGAGCATCGTAGTTATCTAAACGGTTGATGTAATCCATAACTCTTGTAGCATCTGCCTTAATAGCTATAAAACAAACAATTTTATTAAAATGTTCTAATTTTTATAAATAAAATAAATATTGTTACCTGTAAGTATAAGCAAGTTTTGTAGATTCCTATGTTCAGAGAAAGCAGAACTGTCAAGTACAATTTTCTCTAGTAATTCAATAAGTTCATTAGGTAAATCGGCTGTCATGAAAGCTTTTACTGTTACAGAAATATCTTCTGGATCCTGAGTCTCGCTTAGAGCGGTTTGTACTACCTGATCAATCAATTGGCGTCTAAAATGTGTAAAATACATTATTCGGATACTATCACACACTTAATAGAAATTCAAATTTACTTATCTAAACACACGGTATACATCGTGGGGTTTCTAAATGTTTTAGTATGTTAGTCCACGTCCGTTGCATAAACAAAAATCTAGCAATAAATAAGCAACGGACGAGGACCGAGGATCCAATGGGTCTAACCCCTCGAAATTACGAACTGGTAAGGGATCTATTAGGAATCAAAAGAATAAACATTGAAAATACATACTTGTAAGGGTTACTTTCGAGTAATACTTCAGCCCATAATTCAGGGTCACGTCTATGTACCAAATAACGTGCTTCTGATTTAAAAAGAGAATTTTCATTACAAACGGCAATTAATTCTCTATCACACTGTCCTCTTTCGTATGCTACGCAAGCTAAATGAGGATCACGTTTCTCACAATAACGTCCTACGACTCTAGAATCGTACCTACAAAATATTTTGAAATAGATTAATGTATATTAAATAATAATTAAAAAAAACTAACCATTGATTTTCTTTTAAGAATCTTTCAGCATTATTATTAGAATCAATATATATCTTTGCTAGTGCGTTATGTGTAGCAGGTTCTACACATCCTTCATGAACTCTACTTTCTAACCATGGTAATAATAATTTCAATCTATTTCTTTTTTCTACCTCTTCAACCAATTCATCTGTCGAAAACTGGCCTCTTACAACAAGAATTAGATTTTTAATGATATCTTCGGAACAATCAACATCAAGAAGACCCCCAACAACCACCTAAAAAAAAAATAATTTTAATCCGATCTAAATCTTACCTCTATCAAAAAAATATAAAATAGTATTATCTCCTTGAATATGTATACTTACTGGTAAACGACTAGGATTAACTTTCTGTACATAAATCTCAATGTATTTCTGTAAAGAATTTCTATACAGATACAAAACTAAATCATGCACAAAATCGAAACGATCGCAAACAATAATAAGTGGGAGTTGATCAGTTAATTTAGCTTCTTTTAAGAAATTTTTTACTCTTTCTGCATTGTAACAGTTAGATTCTCGACAAATTCGTTCCACTTCTTTGATTTGTCCAGTTTTACATGCTGCTTGAATATATTTAAAATGCACTTCTTGATCTTGCGAAAAGTTGACAATTGAACCAAGGAAATAGAATAAACCTACAAATAATACGGTTATTGAAAGTCTAACAGTTATTTATTGATATACAAACCTTCATAACTCTTAAAGCTTTCAAACAAATCAATTAAAGATTTTGTTGTAAGCTGTTCATGATATTTAGTAGCGATCTGAACACATATTTGTAAATTCTGTCTAATATTTGCAGTTAGCATAGCTCTTAGACACTCCAAACTATCTTCTACACTTAATGTTCCAAAGAAATTAACTAACCACTCAGCTGGAAGTAAATGGGTGTGTACAACAGCACGTTTAATGTCGTACAAATCAGTATAATGTTCAAGTGCTCTTTGTAAAAGACCAGCTTTTTCACAGAGTTGTGCCACATGAGGGCGATCGTAGTGAGTAAACATGTTGTTGCCAAGGATTGCATCTGCTACTTGCGGGGCAGACATTAAGTTCATTTCAAGCAATCTAAAAAAATATTCAATTACATATTGTTTTTGAGAAAAATTTTCTTTAAAAAATTGGGATTTAGTATAAAGATAAAAAAAACAAAAATCATTAATTACCTAGTTTGTAAATGTCCTTCGGTAGGTCTATTATTTTTCAGAGCATCTAATAAAAAGGCAGTGCACTGCTGAACCATATTTTGTTCCATAAAAATGTCCACAATTTGATTAATATCAGCTAATGGTTCTTCATCAGCAACTAACATTCCTGCAAAAGCGGCTCCTTGATCTGGATTGGTACGCATAACTTGACGTAGTAAGAAAATATAATCAGGTGTATAAGATACTTTCTTTGCATAAAGAACAATTTTCTGGAACTGACCAGTTTCTGCAAAACTTTGAATCACCTAAAATAAAAATAATGTTAAAAACATTAGAAACATTGGCAATATTGAAGTTTATAAAAAAATATTACCTTAGCTGGAACATTAGCTCTAAGATATACAGATAAAGCCAAAGTTGGATCAGCTTGTTTTACAAGATCACCTAATTCTTCAGAACACTCTAATTTTTCTTCCTTTAACCATTTTTCTAATAATTGTTTTCTTCCTTGCAGTAAGACCGGCTTACATAATTCCAAAGATTCATATCTAAAACAAAAACAAAATAAATAAACAAATAAAAAGGTGAGTATTGTGTTTGGTTTGTAATTTTTTAGGAAAAGTTAAGTAATTACCTGTTGAGTTGACCTTGATCCAATAGAATACCGAAATATTGCAAAAGAGGACTATTTTGTCCAGGTTGAGTTGGAACTTGCTGGAACATTTGAATGGTGGCTGGAGTTCGTAAGATTCCTAAAATTTTAAATAAAAATAAAGTTAAACTAACTTATGGTTCCGGTTTCCTAACTGAATAAAAAATTTAGATAGGGCACAAAAAATTGACTTAAATTGATGAGTTTTTTAATAACATAAAAAATGCTCAAAAAACATTCATATAAATGACAAGTAAGAAAAAAAAATTAAAATTTAAAGTTTTTTTAGCTTATATTTGAAAGATGGGTCGAATTAATTGAAGAAATATACCTTTAGGAGCATTAGCAGCAACTTTAGCAGCTTCAGCATACTGTCCATTTTGGAAAAGCACTTGAAATTTGCTAACAAACAATTCTTCAGCGCCAGCTAAGTTATTTCTAGTAGCTAAACGTAAAGCTAAATCAGGATTATGCAGAACTGTATTGATGTATCGAATGATATTTTCTTCATCTACAGAAACAGATAAAACTTGTCCTCTTCTGTTCACGCCTAAAACATAATTTAACATAATAAACATCGATTCCATCCTTTAAACTTAAAATTATTTATGTTATTTGATTTATTATACTGACTATATTCTTAGGGTTAGGCCAGAGTGGAGAATAGGGGTGGTCTAACGACTGCATTTCACGTTTTTATAAGTTTGGTCATCCATTTCTTTAAAATAGATGTCGCTCTAGTTTGCAGACCTATGTGTGAATCTTTCAGATGATACAATCGTGATAGATTCATAACCCTGATCATAATATCAATCGATAGACACTAATAAACAATACATAGCTCATAGCCAAACAGACCTGTAGACCACCTCTTTCCACCATCCCTTGGTTTAGCGAAACGTATATTAAGAGTTAAGTAAGTAAATTGGTGTTAAAGGGAACAGAAACGTCGAATAATTAATCAAAAATTGTAAGATATTTGTTTAAAGAGTTGCCAATAAACCCAATATGTTTATCATCATCAAGAAAACTATAGAGATAATATATCTAAGCATTGTACAATTAATTTATTATTACCAATAATTCCTCCAGTAGCCTCATGTGGTGCTGTTACAAAAATAGTTTCACTAGATATCCGATTCATGTAGATACAAGTACCACTTTCAATATCATACATATGAACGTAGCCATACTTAGTAATTAAGTATATAACATCGTATTTGGACGAAACTTGCATAGCAACAGGAAAATCATTTTGTGCCTCAGGTGGGAAGAAAACATCAACTGTCTTTTTCGGAAAAGGTTGGTTTCCTGCAGGACTTTGTCCGACCTATTAGTAAATATAATTTTCAATTAATAGAATCAGTTACCTATAGAAAACAACGATTAATTTTACCTCAATAATATGTAATTTTCCTCCTTGTAAAGTACGGACAGCAAAACAGAATAATGTAGAAGGTTCAGGATTACCATCCATTTTAAAAGTGGCAAAAGAAGCTGCATGGCCTTCGATAGGCTGCGAACATTTCCTTTCGACAGAATATAACTGCATAGCTCCAACTACACGAGATTGTTGAGCACTGATTCCAACCAAAAGAAGCCAATTTTGTTTTGGATCTGTGCGATAGTTGATAATTTGGCAAGTATTCAAAGAAGAATGTCTGTAAAAGTAAAATTTATCAAATAACGTACACAGATTTGTTATATAAAGTTATATTACCTATCAAACATTTTTTGTGGTATAGAATCACCTTCCATAGACCAGTGAAAGACAGATGTTTCAGTAACAAGAGCCAAGGTATTTGGACTAATCCATTTCCAAAAAACTACATCTTCTGTCATGGTATGCGCTTTCATTTTTGATTTCATTTCTATGTTAAAAATTTGAAGAGTTTTCTGTGTTTCCACACCAGCTTTACCTTTAAAATAATATTAATATTAGGCACTACCCCACACAACTGTTAGAATTAGGTTTTACCTTTCAGAGCAATGACTTTAGAAGCTGGATTCATAATTGCACTTTCGGCTGTAATTGGTCTTCTAATTGGATTTGCAGTATCAGCCATATCAATGATAACTACGGTAGATGTATCACCCACTTTTTCTCTAACACAGATGTATTTGTCACTCTCCAAAGTGAGAGTGGCAAAAGTGATGTTCGTAGTGTTAATTCCAGCATTGGAAAGCTATAAAAAATAAATAAAGTAATCATCTACAGAAAAATTATATTTACCGTAAAGAAAATGTAACCAATGTATCAAATTATTAAACTATTAGAATTAGAATTATAGAGAATAAATAAAAATGTATGACATAAGAATATTGTACTCTGTTGTTAATACTTAATCGATTATTGTATTAAATGAAATATGATAGCTCATTAAAAACACCTATTAGTAAATAGGCTAATCCTGTTTAATTATGTAACAAAATATTAGTAATAATGAAATTATTATAAAGAGAAATAACAATAAGTAGCCTTAATATTCCAAAAAAAGTGTAAATATATTTAATTCCTTTATAGAAGAAACTGCCTACTTTTTTATATACTTTTGGAGGATATAAATTTTAATTTAAACACTAATTACTACTCCAATATAAATAAAGTTAACTTTAATAGTATTTAATATATACAACTAAACTTTAACAAAATAAATTTATGCAGGTATAAAATTATATTGAGAACAAATTAGTAGAGAGTATGATCTTTGACCTACTAAAGATAGTCTTTAATTTTTAGAAGTTTACACGTATCTAACATTATTATATTATGAATTAAAAAATATGAAACATAATAATAAAATGAAAACAAAAATTTGCATAGTCATACTTAATTACTTCCAAGAACTAAAATATGAATCTATATATTTTTATCAGAGGACTTTTTAAATATAGAAAAAACAGTAGGAATACAATACGAATTCGTTTTTTAACTATAAATAGATTGAATGATGTAAAGAAGAATTTAATTTTTAAGTAGGTACAGGAATAAAATATGTGCAACCTTTATCGATAATGCTGATGAATCCGTCTATCAATAAAGAAATAATCGTACCGGTACAATATATTAAATAAATTTTGAATCTGCTGTAACTTACACGTATCAAACTAATATTAAAAGAAAAATAAATGTGTGTATATTAATTAAAAAACGATCCAATTTAAAGAAAAAAATGGAGATCAAAATAGGTAAGGGGCGTTTTGTTTTTTACCTGTAAATGTTCCTGAAACTTGATTGGTAGCAGTTGCTGCGTCATGTTGCTTTTATTTTGCAACAAAACACAAAATTAAATTTTCAACACTTTCCACTATATTTAATAAAACGTTACTTTTTTAGATGCTGAAGAAAATGATAATTTTTTTCCAATAAACTGACAGCTAGCCACCATTAAACATCTAACATGGCGTCGTCTCTTTGTAAACCGGTGACGTGTGATGTCAAATTTCGCCACATCAACATATGTCAACTGCCAAATCTAGAGCAAAAGAAGATTTCTTGAACATATTAACTGGTAATGCTTTAAAATGCAGATCATTCATAAAAAGAAGAACGTACGGCGTGAACCAAATACTAACTTACAAACAGACCATTAGATTTGTGTCAGTTGTCATGATTTCGACAATTAATACTTGAAATTTGAAATAATATGATGTTTTATATTCAAAGAATAATACTTTGGTGAACGTATAGAAGTGCTGCAGGTTCAAAGGCTGCCACTTATATAAACATTGCGTGTGGTTTTAAGTATAATGATTTCATATATTTCAATTAAATGATGCACTACAATTTGTTATAGTCTAAGATTCTTATTTTCGAAGTTTATGCCCACTTGCTAGGTAGGAAAAAAATGTTGAATTGATTTAGCCGAAACTTTGTGTAAATCCATAATATAAATGAAACAATCACTTAAAAATCTACACTAATTTATTCACTAACACGACATGTTTCGACGCACAGCGTCTTCTTCAGAAAAAACTCTCAAGAAACCATTACTCTTGAGTTAAATTTTCGTGGAATATTTTTTTGATAGTAACATAAATGCAGACAATTTCCTTCAACTACTTATTTGAAAGGACACTTGAAAATAACCCAGAGTTAAGTATATTAACTGCCTTATGCCGCCCCTGTGTTTAGGTATTTGTGGCTTTTAAAAATACCCGTAGAGAAAGGTAACGTTTATTTCAAAATTATATTTACATTTGAGCGTCCATTTATGTTTACCATTGTCTTACCAACATTAGAGATATTTTTTTAGCGTACAAATCTATTATTTTGTATTACATCCACGATAATTGGAGATTAAGTCATGAATGATTTAGAAAAACTATTGGAAATCATAAATGAAAAATATTTTATTACGCACAACAAAAATTTTCCATTTGATCTATTATCATCACAATGGTTATAAGTTTTAACAGTTTTATTCATTGTCAAAAAAAAAAAAAAATAAAAATTGATCGCTTTCTGTTTGAAGAAATTACTTTATGTTTAATTGAAGAGATCATAATTATGTCCAATTAATTTTATTTAAGCTACATAACTGTATTCCTCGCTAGAATGAGGTGTTCTTTCAATATATTGTTTATCAATTAATGATTCTATACATTTTTTTATCAACTGAACGCTAGGTGCAAACGAGACTTTGGATTGAGCATATACCTTAAAAAAATATATAAAATTAGGTTAAAAATCAATCTAGGTAATCCTATTTAT
This sequence comes from Altica lythri, assembly GCA_964028335.1. Taxonomy (NCBI): domain Eukaryota; kingdom Metazoa; phylum Arthropoda; class Insecta; order Coleoptera; family Chrysomelidae; genus Altica; species Altica lythri. The sequence goes on from OZ034809.1 coordinate 9,020,955, forward strand.
ATCAAACTATATGTTTCTAACAAAAACGGGTATGAAAAAACTCAGGCAAGAAATTAATAATTGAAATATAATTAACAGCATTACCAAAATATTTGTTAGAGAATTAACTTACTTCTTGTATCAGAAGGTTGTGCTTGAGTACTTTTCGAGATTTCATAATTCTAACAATAGCGGCTTGCAGGTACATTTTTCTATCTTCCTCAACAGAATTCATAGTTTGTTCAACTTCATGCGGTGTTTCTTTTTGAACAGCCGCAGTTATTCTAAATTTCGTTCTTTTATTTGAGTAATCTAAATTAAGTCTAAGTATCACTTCTGGTGTTAACTCCTAAAACAAACAATTCACGATTTAACAACAAGAAATTTAAATATATAAAAAATCTTACCTCAGCTTCAGATATTAATAGTTTCGAATCTAAAAGGCTAACTACGTGTCTATTAAATTGATCGTTATTCAATTGTAAATTTTCTCGAATTTCACGACATGTTAATGCATTAGTATTTTCGAAAAGTAACAACATCGCCATTTGAAAAGTTTGAACTGTAACAACATACGGTCGTTTTAAATGATTAAGTTTCAATTCTGCTTGACATAGGTGATGTAACCACGTTAATTTTCTTCCATTGAATCTTCGGTGATAAAACGTTTCAAACTACAAATATATTTTCAAATATTAAATAATCACAGTAGGAACATATAATATACAAATTATACACTTATATAATATCCGAAAGAAAAAGAATAGGTAAATACGTAATTAGTGATTATTTATCATCAAAACAAACTGGAATGTTGTAATAAAGTAACTGCTAAATAAATAAACAAAAAGGGAGATTTAAAAATACATCGAAATATGAATAATGGCAATAAAAATAAATAACAAGAATAATAGTGACTTACCATATGAACACAATTTTCTAGTTGTCGTGGTATAGAAAAAAGTGTAACAATAGCTTGTCCAAGTGGCCACGCTCCTGCTTGCAATACATAAATGCTGAAATTAATTCCCAATTCAACATTACCCTCTTTTAAAAATGTATTAAATTTAATGTTAAGATCAGAACTAACTGACATATCTGTGAACATTCTGTGTAATTTACTGGTAAATTCATATCCACAAGCCTACAAAAATATAACAATTTAATAATTTTCAAATGTAATCAATTTTTTTTTTCGATAGTAAAATTTAAAATAATTAAAAATATACTTAAAAATTATAAAAATAAGGTTTTCATTTTTTTAAGTACATCAAAATGAAGATATTATCTAGAATCGTCTAGTGTAGAACAGTTGAAAAGAAATATATTTCATTGTGCTGCCAATGAGGCACTTGATTCTGTGAGTATGAGTAAGTAGTATTCTCTTCTTTTTCTTCTTATAATAAGACCTAGTGCAGTTTTTATGTTTAGCCTCCTTTGTAGCTTTTCCTGATCGGAGGAGAACGAGGAAAGAAGAGGAGAGGAAGACCAAAGAAAAAAATGGTTAAACGCCGTTGTGGAAGATATCAGAAGAGTGGGAATTCAGAATTGGGAAAACAAGACAAGATATAGGAAAACGTGGAAGGAGATATTTAAGAAAATAGAATTGGAAGCCATAAGCCTTTAAGGCTTGCAGTATGATCAAACCTGTTTTTTTTTTATAATTAATTTTGGTTTATTTACCTGTTTTAACCTATTAATCATCGATTCTTCTGCATCCATGCTTTGCGTTTGTTGGTGTATTAATCTTTTAGCTAACATGCGAGAATAGAACTTTTGAAAAATATCTTTATCGTCAATATATTTAAAAATTATTATACTTTCAGCTAATTTTTCATCGACCTAAAACAAGTTAATACACAATTATTTTTATTACTAGGACTGAAAATTTAATAGTTCTCGCTTTTATTAAGAAAATATTTTTTTTACCTCAGTTTCAGTAATTCCCTTACTAGATTTTTTCAGGAGAGTATCACAATATTTTGCTAAAAGTTCAGGACTTCTACAAGGAGACCTTCCTTGATTTGGTCTGTGATTAATTACAGAATTACAAGCTTTATCTAAAGCACCCATAAAATTTTGATCAGACTTAAAAACATCCTGTATTAACTGTTTGTATTTCTTATAAACTGCCAGCAGATTTTCTACAAAACTGATATGGATATTTTCACCTTGAAGATTACCAACAGCCTGTATAAACATAATAATAAGTAGGATAATAATTATATATCTTTTGTTAATATACATACAGATAATCCTTGTGTTTTTATGTGATCAAGAAAAGTATCAACCAGGACAACCATAGCGTTTTGAACACTTTTAAGTAAATCGTACATATTTGATAAATCTTTTTTTCTTTCATTCTGTACCATATTCATACATTCACTGTATAAAAATTGTAAATGTTCTGCAACCATATGAGTTTCACACTTGTTAGAAACCTTAAAAAATAAAATCATATAATAAAACGTTTGAAAATTCCGATGAAAATGAAGCTTTTACTGATATCTGGTATACTCGACAGTGAGAGTAGCGATTAAGAGAGGCAAGTAGAGATATGAGGCATTGGATTGCTCAAAAGCGGGAATAATGAGAGAAAGTTACCATCAACACAAAAAAATAAAGATTTCTTTTAATGAAAATAACGCTATATGAAAGCTATGCTTCCAAAATTCTGTGAATTTCCATAAAAGCGCAGCTTTAAATATCTTCAGAACAGAAATGTAAACTAAAAATTACTCAACAGTAAGAGTAACAAAATATATAGAGTTTTTACTTATTTTTTTAAATCAACACTAAGAGCAACGAAAGGCCAGTGGAAGTCTGTTACTCATTTCTGTGACGATTTTCTTCCGGAACTGGTAATAAAAGCTTCATTTTAATAATTACTTATTATCTCGTAAATACGTACTTTCGGAAAGGAACTGTAATGTAAAAACCTTCTAGCTCTAAATAACTCTTCTTCTATTTTATTTTTAACTTTTTCCATATACAAACTAACATCTTTCTCTTGTAAAAGTCTGGCTGCATCTCTTTTAAAATGTTCACCACTAGCATCTAGAAACGGTTCTTCAAATAATTCTTGATATAATTGTAATTGTCCTTTTTTTCTGTACCCTTGAACCTCAACGAAACTAGAAATGGTACCACGTACGGCTTCTATTGGTATTGTAAGTGGTTGTTGGGACCGATCTTGATCGATAGCTTCTAATAATAATTTAACCAATCGTTGTCCTAATGGTGCTATCATACCACTTTGCCATACCTCCAAGGCTAATTCACCAATTTCCATTTGTTCACCTATTATACAAAGATAACCATATAAATGAGCAATAAATTAATCAAAATACAAATACCCTATCCTTAAAATTAAATTTATATGATAAAAAATTGTCTTACAAACACTATAGTTTAAATTAATATATATTTTAACATACCACCCGTTGCATCAGCACTACCGTATATAATTTCAGCATCAGATAATTTTTGGGTCTTAATATGTTGTTGATTCAAATATAAATACAAACTATGAAGATACTGACTACCTACAGAGTATTGCGACCAATAAAGAAAATAATTTTTGACTAGGTTTTGTTCGCCGTCTTCTTGTACTTTATTTAATAATTTCGCAACATGGTCTATTAAATATTGTTTGGTTTCCGCGTAAAGTCTATCAGCCATTGGTTCAGGATGAGCAACACAAATTGAATACACATCACTGCAAAGCAAAATAACAAATATAAGTTATAAAAACCTTTGTTGTATATAGCTGAATCATGTTTAGTAAATTGACATAATAATTATAACAACTTACGAAAATCTATCATTCCATACAGTCCTAGCGACATGATCCAATGTAATAACTCCCTTGATAGTTTCTCTAATAGCACCCCAAGTGGCGTTAAAATCTACGCTTTTTGGTTTAAGAGACATGTTTGCACCATAAAACCACTTTACACTGATGTCACTGTTTGACAACAATCCAACTAACAAGACAAAAATAAAAATCTAAAAATAAAAATACGCACAAGTTTAATTGAAGATCAAAATTGGTTGATAGAGTTTCATAATTTGTGCCTTCGACTGAAATGTATACATCCAATTTATAACCTTTATAAAACACTTCAAATTATGAAATAGAGCTACCTGAAACTGATGAGAGTATGATAATAATGTACTAAGATTAATATACCATAAATTTATTAGGAATTGATAGTTACAGAGATTCTAATAAAAAATTTGTATAATTTTTTAACTTACGTCTTTCACTTTTCTACTTGACGTTTCTATTTGTATAATTTTTTCTTCTTTACTATATTAATAACTGGTGTTTACTTATGTCAAAATTAAGGTATAAGGATGCAATATATTATCATCATAACAAGAATATTATTATTTTTATTATTATTATTATTATTATTATAATAAATATTCCGAATTTAAAATATAATATTGGAGATAACAGTTTTTATGTGGTTGTATAACAGTTACGCTGCAGACTAAATGTTAAAAAGAAAATAGAAGAAAAACTATCAACCTTGTTCTCCATGCTTGTGAAGTTAGAAATAGAAATCATTCCCATTTCTCATATTCTCATTTCTTTTTATAAAGATTTTCGTAGTCGGCATACACGTTTCGTGTCTTAAGACTTAAAAGTAAGTAAAAATATATTATATTTTTAAAAAATATGCTTACAATTCAATTCAATATAATCACCTTAACTTATTAAAGTATTTTTTAAGCATATAATATTATTATACGTTCGGATTCATTTAGATTATTTTTTGTGTTCATCGATATCCATTAAAAAAATGTTTTGCGTATCACAAGTTTAATTGTTATTATTTATAGATGCGTTACGTAGCTGCCTACTTATTAGCCGTTTTAGGCGGAAAAGCCTCCCCTTCAGCTGGAGATATTGAAAAAATCCTTGGTTCAGTCGGGGTTGAAGCTGAGGGTGAAAAACTTAAAAAAGTCATCAGTGAACTCAATGGCAAATCCATCGAAGAACTTATTGCTCAAGGTATTTTATTTAATTAGTTATTATAGTATTAAATAATTTTAATTGTTTGCAATTTTATATTAACGTGGTAAATTAGTAAACATAACCTCAAAAATATAGCATACGGTATTTAGTTAATTTTATCAGTTGTGTTATTCAATGATGATTAAATATCTCAACCATCTTTCGTCTGAATCGATGTGATTATAAATATTTAGCTGACATTTATTTTAATATCATTGATTGTTATTTAACTGTGTTGAAGTGTCTTAATATTTATGTTTTATTTTGTAGGTAAAGAAAAATTGAGTTCTATGCCCGTTGGTGGTGGTGCTCCAGTAGCTGCCGCCGCTGCAGGAGCTGCTGCTGCAGCCCCAGCTGAAGAGAAGAAAGGTAAATTATATTTTTTCGTTTATATAATTATCTCAATTCTTATTTAACTGTGAAGGCATCTTGTTTGAATATTTTTTTGTCAAGCATTAATATCATTATAAATAAAAACTATAAAGTTTGATATTAAAATTATGATGATTCTCAATTTACACCATCTTTCGGCTGAAAGTATTGATGATTATTTTTTACTGAAATTACTATTTTATTTATCTATTTTTTTCTTAATCGATTCGTTTATCATACTAATTTATTGTTTTTTGTAGAAGCTAAAAAAGAAGAAAAGAAAGAAGAATCTGATTCAGATGACGATGATATGGGCTTTGGTCTTTTCGACTAAAACTTATCTTAAGATTCAAACAAACATTTTGTAATATATATTTTTTTTCTTAAAATGATTTTTATTAAGTTAATACTCTCTCATTTTTATCAATAACTTGTGTCAGAAATAAAATTGAAAACAATAAAAATACAAATAAAAACAGGATAAAAGGATGGTAGGATGTAACCAAAATGCACTCTAATACAGTCTGATCCCTTAATAGATCAATAAATATAAACTATCACACAAATACATTAAATGAAATTAATCTTTATTTTGTTGGCTTTCAACAAGTTCTTGTACCAACCTCTGCCTAGTATCACTTTCATCCATTACTATCAAATCTGAATAAGATACTTCATCAAAAATACCTTCGTCTGAAATACTAAAATCTGGGGTATCCTCATCAAAATCAATAGCTAAATTGTGTAATATACATGCACTTTGTATACATTGAATTGTAAAAGGAACATCTCTATTTTCAAAAAACTGTAGTCGTTGAAATCTTCCTTTTAATAATCCTAAAGCTTCTGGAAAAACGCTTTTTGCTGTTTCGTGACATTCGTTGAAGAATTCTTGAGCCTCTGTTAACGTGGGGGTGTTTTTAAACTGTTGGACTAGCCAGGAATGGTTTATGTAATCATTGAAACCTACGGATAAAATAATTTTAGAGCGTCTTTAAGGTTGTATTGTTTTGCGATTTTCTACTGATCTCTCTTCGCAAAGAAATATTTAAAGTCGATTGAAATTAAACAAAGTTGGAAAACTCTTCAGACGGTATGGATTCGAATGTTTCATCGAATTGAAAAAAATGTGGATTTGTTTAGTGACACATAGTTCTAAATGTGTTCACACGGTTCGATCGTTTATCGCATTCGGAAACTTTTTCGTATTCGAAAAGTAGTAGGTGTGAAATGGATAAAGTGGACGTGGAACTTTTAAAGAAGTATAGTAGAAGAGAGACCATCTTTATGGAATTAAACCATCGGTGATTATAAATATAAACATACAATAGAATATTCCCAATATCTTCTATTGTGTCGTTTTCGGCATTTTACATTGTAACAAACTTATTGACATCCATTTTCATGAACGGGCTGTTACCCGGAAAGTCAACTTATTACAGTTAAAGTGTGTATTGGATACAAAATTTTATATCAAATATTTAACTAAACTCACCAACAAGATAATAATCGTCGAATATATCTTTCGATTTAGTAAGTAAACAGGATTTTTCCAAAATAATTTCAGGATGATTTGAACCTTCAGAAATAAAAAGATCCATAAATTTTCCGTTAATAGTGATAGCACCTAAAACCGTAACGAAATAAAATTAGATTCAATAATAGTATTACGGTATAAAAAATAAATACCTTGTACAGCTAAACTATGAAATTGTTTTGAACAAACGTAATTTATATCATGTTTAGGTTTAATAATTTTAATATGTGATACTCCTAGAACTCCTAAACACCGTCGTAAGTGCGTTACGTCTTGAAACATTTGTGCAATACTTGGATATTCCTCTTTTGATGGCCAAAGAATATGATCAGACATTCTAGAGACCACTGCGTTAGTACCTAGATAAAAATATAACTTTTAAATAAAATAATAAAGTATTCTAAAAACAATAACTTACCAACTTTAACAACATGATGTATACAACTTGTAGTCTTATTGAATCTATCTGATATTTGTTGAAACGTTTCTTGATTACCTAAATACCACAACAATATATAAGACGCTTTTTCTGGATTTACTCTTTCCCTACCCCCTTTTCGTTCACTTCTAAAAGTATATTGGAGCATTTCTTGAAAATAATAATACATTAAATTATTTAAAATAAACGTTGTTAATATCTACTCACCTACTACTTTAATAAACGTACTTTTTGATACACGAAAGTGGTGTCTAAAATCATACTCATTTAATTGAGGCACTTCAATTTCAACAAAACCTTCTCTTTTGATTTTCTTTTCAGGTTGAACCCTTTCAATACATGTACAATAATCTTCATCTTCACTATCACTACTACTACTACTATTTAATAAATAAGCATCTTCACCATAATCTGAGGTGTACAGATAAGATTCCTATAAATTAGATCAAAATAGTTTAAAATAAATTGTAATAATTGTAAATAAATTTTGTTACTTACCAAAACAACTTTATCCATTTTTAGAAATGTATAAAACTATTGAAAATTCTTTAACAATAATGAAAATTATAAATAGTAAACATTAATATGTGTATTAAATTTGACACACTAACCATTTGTTTACTACATACAAGTCACTTTACAAATTTGTAACTACCGTATTTTCGAACTACTGGATGTTTATTTATACTAACTTCATGATAATATTTCTGTAAGAAGAAGAATGTAATGATAACTTAAAACTTAACATAATAGTTTATATGTCAAGTTTGTAGCAAATAATGGAAAAAAATAAATCTCAAACGTATCTTTTAAGTTTAAACGACTTCGGACAAAAGATCTGCACCTCCCAATCGGAACCTAATAAAAAGTAGTACAACAATTACTATAAACTGTAAGTAAATGACTACTGATCAATTTTTTTAAGGTTCATTTTAGATGAAGAAGGTAATATGACAGAATACTATCCAGAAACAGCTATTTGCGCTGTTAAACTTGATTCTCAAGGAAATATTAGTGAAGAGGATAATAGTAACGATACATATAACAGTGAGACACAAAATATTACTACATTAGAAGATCCTGCACACTTGGGTATAATATGTATATAATAAATAATTTTTTTGTAACAGCTTTTTTTTAAGGTATTATGAATTCGTTGGATGGTGTTGCTGAATTTGAAGAAAACCTTATGAACGAATTAGATTCAGATTTTATGAATATGGTACCAAATCCTCAATCTCATTATATTATGCAACATATGGATATACGAGAACCTTTAACTAAGCTTCGAAAACTTATTGAGAACAGATTAGGTGTTGGTTTACATGGATATGTCTTTGCTTTACAAGGAGTTCAAATAGTTCGTATATTTTACAAGTAATTGTTCATGTAAACATTTAATTGTATTTTTAGCTTGAAGATGATAAAAATTTAGTTGAACAGTGTGTTCAAGGTGAAGGTTTAGTACAAGTTAATGTTCAAGTACAAACTAATCTTAAAAGAATTAATATTATTGACGTATTAAAACCCGCAGAGGATTATATACATGTTGGTAGGTATTTTTATTTATAAATTATAAAATAAAATTAATTTATGGATATTTTTTAGAAGATTCAGACACTGAGAAACCTTCCACTACAGATAATGATGAAAGTGGTAAAAAAGTGGTTGTTGAACAACCGGGTAAACCTAAAAATATTGTTCAATGGCAAGTTGATAGTAGTTACAAAAAGGAACAAGAACGTTTAAAGATACCTTCTGATCCCAAAGAATGGTAAATTTAGATTATTATTTAGTACAATTCAAAATTTAGAGAACGCAATAAGAAAATATTACAAATTACTTCTGATATAGATTTTTTTGTTATATTTATCTCCAAAAAATTATTGCATGTATCTTTTAACCTCATAATTTTTTTGTGTTTATTCACCAATAGAGAAATCAATGATTCAACCTTCTGTTATGAATGGAGTGAGACTTTCATATTCAGCAGGGGTACAATTACCTCAGAGTTATCCTCGACAGGAAACTTTCGTGGATAGCACAAAAGCTATGTAGACCTGCCGTAGGATGTTTGGGAAAACCTAAAATGATCTATTGGTTGCCAGAACCCTAATCACATATGCTGTGCTGGTGGAACAAATCAACGCAACAAAATACAATAATAGAGTTGCAAAAGGTGCAAAGATTCATAGCGCAATGAGATCGTGTCCTAGTGTGGTCTGGGAGGTAATTCTATACCTTCCTTCCTTGCATTTACATGTGCCTATAGGTTAACAAGGACTAAGTTGCTGAAACCCTAAGATCTTACAGAACACCTTGGGTGGTCTAAGTGTTGGAGCCACCCTATGCATGAAGGTGCCTAATAGTCTCGCCAAAAAAGAAGCTATCGGAACTGAACCATTCTGTAGCATCTCGAAATGTCAAGCAAAAAGGTTAATACGGCCTTCACTGCGCTACTCTAAATTTCTAATAGAGTTTCAGAAAGCTGAACTCGAGTAATCAAAGGAATTCTCACAGAACACTATCCACTGAGGTACTATCTCCGTAAAATGGACAAAGTGGACAGTGGAACATGCAGATTCTTTGCGAATGCAGATCAAACAACATCACGAACATTCTATCTGTAAATGAAGAGTAATTATTAGGTCTTCTTAGAACCTGATAAGGTTACAAAAGTACATCCTAACTACTTTGTGGACTCATAATTAGATGAAGGGTATATGTAGTAAAGTCACTTAGAATTTTCAAATTATCTTTAAACCTTGTTTTATTGTACATATTTTAATTTGCTGTGTAATCTATTTTAGGACTACATTACACGTACGCCACTGGGTTCAATGGGCTGTACGTCAATTCAATTTAACCAACATTAAATTAAGTGATTGGTTTATGGATGGTAAAGAATTAAATGCATTAACAATCCAAGATTTTCAAAAAATCGTTCCAAATGATCCCGGAGATGTATTTTGGACTCATTTGGAATTGTTAAGAAAAATGAAAGTTGTAGCAACGAAAAAGGAAGAAGCACCGAAACGTATCATACCGAAAATTATGAAAGTTAATAAAACTAAAAAGGATTTAAAAATTTTGAATTATTCTACGAATGTTCGATATTTCGACGCAGCTGGATTTAGTTATACTAGTAATAAAACTGGAAATAATGGCCAAATTCAATTGTGGCAGTTCCTTTTGGAATTATTAACAACGAAGGAATATATATCTATTATTCAATGGATTGGTTGGTTATTTAATAATTTAGTGATAAAATAAACTTAAATTTTTAGATATCGCTGAATATAAAACTTATTATTGTTTTATTTTTATAGGAAAGGATGGAGAATTTCGACTGAATCATCCGGAGGTGGTGGCAGATTTATGGGGTGAAAGAAAAAATAAACCTTTAATGAATTATGAAAAATTATCGAGAGCATTGCGATATTATTATGATGGTGATATGATATCAAAAGTGCATGGAAAACGGTTTGTTTATAAATTTGTATGCGATTTGAAACAACTTTTAGGTTATAGTGCAGTGGAATTGGCGAATTTGGTAAAATATGGTTCTCCCAACGAGATGTGAAAGAAAAAATATTTTCAGAATTTTTCACTGTGATTATGAATTTGTAGATTTAAATTAACCAATAAACGATTGTTATAAGAAAAATTTTTATTTTGAGTTTTATTTAAAACGGGAGTAAAACATTATCGACCTATAATCATTCTTGGATAAATTATTCAAATAACTTTTATAATCTGGAAAATATCAATTCTATGTAATTCTTCCGTTGTCTACTTTTCTTGCTATTTAGCCTGTGTATTGGGCTTATTGCTGTTCCAATTCCTCTTCTGAAAGAGTTCCAGTTTGTTCTCTCTTCAATTTCTTCTCCTTCGCCTATAGGTAAGCTTATAGAAATATGTGCTCTAGGCTGTCTAATACGTCCTGGTGTAGGAATGTATTCTGTGGTTTCCTATCCAACTTTGATTTTAGTCCAGTTTTGTTTGTCGAGGCTGTGAATAAGTTTAATAATGTTTTTTGTTTGTAATATCTCAATAGTATCAACCAGCCGGACTCGAATGATACAAAACACATGTAAGAAAACTTGTTATAATTTTAATCTGTTTCATAATGAAATTAGCGTCTATATAGTGCCGATCTTTTGCTTCGGGTGCTCAATGAGTTCGTTCGCTATACTTACAAGGGTTTCGGATTAAAAATTTTATAGGTATTTCCAGGTAAGTACTGTAAAGTTTGACCCGTTCTTTGGGGAAATATCAACTGGTTAAATGAAATAAAAAATAATGCACAACTTTTTAATTAAATAATAATAGAGAATCTTTTGTCTAATTAAAAGTATATTAAGCAGAATTAAACTTCTTCATTAATGGAGTCTTATGTGGCTATTATAAACCTAAGAATAATCATATTTTATTATTTAGTTGAAAAAATAATATTTTTATATAAAAAAACAATTCTTTTAATTATTATTACTTAAATAGATGTCAAAGATAATAATAGTATACCTAATACTATTATGACGTTTTACAGAGTCTTTGAAAATCAAAGAACATATAGACCGTTTACTAAGAACCAACAACTACTTCCCTGGCTATATGCCACGACGGACATTGAATTACAGTTCAAAGTTAAACGGGGTTAGTATATCTGCAAGATAGAACTAACCATTTTAGTTTGCAATTCGATAGGATATCACTTGTAGACCGGTTTCGACGTATTGGCGTCTCATTAGTACAAGGAAGATATCCATCCAGAAGCTCTAAGAGCAACTAGATTGGAGATATGTCTGAAATCACACAAATACATTATCTTTAGTAAAGAAAATGTTAAAAGTGCGATAATAGCGACATCTCCATAACTAATTGCAAACTGAAATTCTATTTGACAAAAAACCTCTCGGCCTGCTCTCGGCTTTGTAGGGTTAACTACTTGATTGCAGTTTCCTGCTAATTAATTGTCATTTCAGTAAAACGTTTATCAAATAGATGTCAAAGATAATAATAGTATACCTAATACTATTATGACGTTTTACAGAGTCTTTGAAAATCAAAGAACATATAGACCGTTTAACTTTGAACTGTAATTCAATGTCCGCCGTGGCATATAGCCAGGGAAGTAGTTGTTGGTTCTTAGTAAACGGTCTATATGTTCTTTGATTTTCAAAGACTCTGTAAAACGTCATAATAGTATTAGGTATACTATTATTATCTTTGACATCTATTTGATAAACGTTTTACTGAAATGACAATTGATTAGCAGGAAACTGCAATCAAGTAGTTAACCCTATTATTACTTAATTAAAATTATAATCTTAGAACATTAATTAATTAAAAACTCCTCTGTCTTGTAACACATTTATACCTACCCCAATGTTATTTTGATTTAAAATCTGACCATCAGTGCAATTTTGCCTAATTTCTTAGATAGAGGCTTATTGGAACTGGTTGTCAATGACTAATTTGCATAATTTTGTTAATCCGAAACCCTTGTAAGTCTAGCGAATGAACTATACATGCCCAGGCATATCCCAGTTAACCAGGCGACGTGAATCCGACGTCAGTTAAACGTTATTTGATCACCTACATGACGTGAGGAATTGACGTGATTATAACGTCGTTAGTACGTGATAATGTCACAGCTTATAGACGTCAGCAAATAACGTTATGGTAACGTCAGCAAATAACGTTATAGTAACGTCAGCAAATAACGTTATGGTAACGTCAGAAGATAACGCTATGGTAACGTCAGCAGATGACGTTGTGGTTACGTCACTGTAAAGTACTCAACTAGGAGATTGGAAAGAATAGAAATGAAATTAGACACAGAAGTAATAAGCATTTATTCAAAAATTAAAATTATTGACATTTGCATTACCGACTAAAATGAAATAATTAGTTTATGACTAAAATTAAATAATTAGTTTATCAACTTTTTCGTATTTAAACGAACGAATGAATTAAAGGAAATGATGTAAAACAATCGCCAATACTTTCTACTCAGAATAACAGAAGCGCATCTTTTAAAATATCTGTTTATCTATAAACTCAAATGTATATAAATTTTGAAACTTAAATTTAATAATAAACAACATAGTTATAGCTTAAATACTAATATCACAAAAAAGGTACATTTTATACTATTATCACACAAACAGGTACAAGTTAAATTATTGCCGCAAAAATATTAAAAGTTACCAAAATAATAAATGATAGATAAATTGTAAGGTACAAAAAAGTTGTTTAAAATTTGCTTATAGTTACAAATATATATGTACATATTAAACTAATATCACAGAAATGTACGATAATCATTACTTTTATAACAAGTTAAATTTTATATTAATTTAACGAAATAAGAATTAAAATTTACATTACACATTGCACAAAATTCATATTTAATAAACACACGAAGCTTCTTATTATGAAAATGTTTATCATAAACATGATTGAAATACTTACTTTTACAATCTACAACACAACATTTATATCTAAAATAACCTGGTAGTGACATGTTTAAAACTATTCACTATACTTTTGCACGCTTTTTACGCTAAAACTATCTTCAATTTATGTTAAACTAAAACCACTTGCACTTCCCTGTCACTATGCCATGCCGCCATTACTGTTTTTAGTGTTTTTTCGCGCTATCAGCTGATCACTCTGATCAGATTTTGCTGGTTTAGTTCCCAGTTTCACCACTACAGAATGCGATTGCGCCCTATAGTATGCGCACAAACATGTTGGCGCCTTTGGGCTATGTTTCAAAAAGTCTCTTAATTTGTCTATGTAATATACATAAACATTTAAAAAAATTTAACGTATTGTTTTCCGTTTGAAAGCTTTTTCAAAATATATATTTCAAAAATTGATAACGAAGTGAAATATTTTTTTATACTATTAAAATATTAACCATATCAATGAAAAAAATCAAATAAAGATTATAATCAATGATGGTTAAAGAAAATAATACATACAAACATGTAAAGTAGCTTTAATTTATCTACTACTAGATATGAGAGAAAGACAGTGCGAAATATGAGATAAAAAATGTGGAACGCTTCTGTTTTATATTTTAACAATCGATAAATTGGATAATAAATGGCCCGAAAAAGACGTCAATTTGACGAATAAACGAGACGTCACTTTCACGTTGCCAATATGACGTCTTTTTTACGACATATTTCTGACCTATGACCAATCTCACCAAAAATGACTAATAAATGTCGTAAAATAGACGTCATCATTCGTCATGTGGTTAACTGGGATGTTGACGATTTCGTCATCTTGGTCCGAGGCTTTTGTGTGACCACTCTGACGGAGCTGCTCAACGGTGCTCTAGTCAAGAGTAGAACGCTGGTGCAGTAGTCGACATCTCACGGTCAACCCTACCAAAACGGTAGTCGTACCTTTCACACACAGGTATAAGCTGGGCAGGCTTAACGCCACCCAGAATCTTCGGTGAAAGAATAACAATTGCCGAGGAGGTAAAGTTCCTAGGCGTCCATCTGGACAAGAGCCTTATCTGGAATCGGCATTTAGAACACATTATAGACAAGTCTAAGCGTGTTTTAAACATGCTTAGGCGATCTGTGGGAAAGACGTGGGGACACTCACCCAAGGTCGTCCGATGGATATACCTGGCGGTTGTCAGACCCATTGTCTCCTACGGATCATGCGTACGGTGGAACAAGGTTGAGCAATCAACTGTTAAGAGGAAGCTGGACTCGCTTCAGTGGCTTGCATGCCTGCAGATCTCTGGGGCTATGAGGACAGCCCCTACAGCGGCACTGGGAGTTATCCTCGGCTTGCCACCCCTCAATGTTTAGGTACATTAAAGGGGAGGCGATGTCGGGAGATCACACGCTGAAAGTTAACGGGTGTGATGGTGATTGCCTGCATCGTTATCGCACGCTGTTCACTATGGATTGTCAGGTCCTGCATGTTGACAGGCTTGCCAACTGACCATATGATCCCCAGCTTCAACTTTGAGAGTCCGGCTAAGAGACAGAGCCGAGTGCACTGAGGACGGCTCTCAAAGAATCTTCGATGATGCAGGGATCAAGTACTATACTGACGGATCCCGCACTTCAGAAGGAACCGGTGCAGGGGTCTGTGCATGGTCCACGCAACCTTAGGCGACACTTGTGAACGCTTGGGAACGGAGTCAACCGTGTACCAGGCTTGTGTATTCGCCTTACTAAAGGCTGCCGACCACGCCCGAGGCCGTGGCTGGAGAGAAGAGAGGATAACTTTCTTCTCAGACAGCCAGGCTGCACTGCTGGCCTTAAAACAATTCCGGGTTAGTTCCAAGATGATCTGGGAGTGCTTACAAAACCTCAATGAACTGGCTAGACACAACAGGGTCTTCTTGGAGTGGGTGCCAGCACATAAGGGTTTTGAGGGCAATGAAATCGCGGACCTTCTGGCCAAGAAGGGGGTGGATACACGATATTCATTGGTCCAAAACCTGTATTGGGACTGCCTAGAGCCTGGGTAAAGACCAAAGTCAGGAACTGGGTCTGGGAAGAGTCGACCAAACACTAGAGTAATATTGTAGGGCTGAGGCATTCGAAGCTGATGCTCAAAGGCTACTCCAAAAAACTGACGTCTGACATACTGAATGGACCATTTAGACTAATACACCTTCGAAGGATGGGGATTCTGACACAGGAACCCACCTCGTGCCGATTGTGCGCCATGAAAGAGGAGACGGCAACTCACATTCTATTCGAGTGTGAGGCCTTGGACCATAAACGGTTCCTCATCTTCGGTGACACGAACCCTGAATCCTATCTCCACCTTGAGGAACTAGTCACAGGACTCAGATCTCTTATAAAGGGAACTGCCCTGTGGCAACAGTAACTCAAGGATAGTCATCCAAATAAGAACTTGGGACACCTGGATTCAAGCCTACCTGAAGATCAGCGGTGGTGTTGATTTTCAGCTGAACAAACTAGAGTCCTGCTCGCATCGAGTGCATGTAAGGACTCTTGGTGCCGAACCTGGTCACAATATTCCCATAAGAAGCAGTGCTTAAAACATGGAGCTCCACAGGAGTGACCATGCCAGGTTTACTTAGATTAGATTAGATTAGTACCGATCTTTCTTTCCTCAAACTTGTTATTCTTCTTTACTGGTAATTTGTGACTCTAATTTGTCTTTTATAACTTTAGGTAACTAACAAACCGGAATAGATTAGTTTTTTAACCAAGCAAATAATTTTTTAAGATTTTAAGGATATTTGAATTTATAACTATTTAAAATAAAGATAAAAAGGATACAAAAATTTGAAATGCAAATGCCACCTATAATATCAAAATCTAATTAAAAATAAATGGGCTGTATAACTTCTCAAAGCATTCTATTCTTATATAAAATTGAAATCACGATGATACGATTAAAAATTATTAGGTAAAAAATTGTTTTAAAAAAACAATCAAAAATCATTGTCAAATATCTGTCAAGTTTTTCTCCCATCCATGTCGTGTTTAACATAATCAAAATTAAAGTAAAAATTTAACAAAATGTATAATTTCTTGTCTCGAAGTATTTCAAAATCTAACTGCTGTTTATCACGGATTTGCAAAAAAGCTCCAAAATATGCTGTGAAAAAAGCCATGTCAGAACCCTTTGGTACCATTAAAGTTCCCATAAAAAAACCTATTGAATTTTCTAAAGCAAGTACATCGCATGATGGTAAATTACTGACTAAAAAATGTAGTTATCAAGTAAGTATTTTTTGTTTATTTTTTTATTTGAACAAAGGAGTACTACGACCACATTGGAAAAGTAACACATGAAAAGTGCTACTTTTTCGCACATGTGCGGAAAGTTAATTTCCGCATAGAAAGATACCTAAGCAATCAAACACGGTTTTCTGATTTACATTTATAAATGTAATAACTACAAATATAAAATAAAACACAATCGGACAAAAAATATCGGAGAATTTGTAATAATAGGTTTCCAAGATATTCCTATTTACAAACATACAGTTTTTTAATCACAGTAGTATTGCCATAACGTGTAATGTGCCACAGTAAAAACGTAAAAAATTTATCATTGAAAAAAAAATTAACGCCCGGAATCGAACCAGGGTTTACTTTTAGAGTTCTAACGTAAGACACTCGCTTAAACTATTGAGCTAACACGGCACATGTACTCAGCTCCATATTTGAAGTATCTATCTTTTTGGAAATTTTTACAATATATTTTCAAAAAAATGAAAGTATCTTATTCTCTTTCAAGTAAGTTTCCTTTAAAATAGTGAGTTTTAAACGAGGTTCAACACAGCTATTGTTTCCTATTTTTATCTGCTTTTATCTGCAACTAAGATTTTCAAGAATTTTTATTACACGAATCGCACCTCTTTTACAATAAATAGAATATTAAAAAAATATTCCATTTTTGAAGGTAATGCACAGATCCCTTTTCCCGGATCCTCCCAAAGAAGTGATACAAATTATGATGTTTTCAACATCATCTTCTGAGTATTTTTACACTTCCACAATAAATCAAGATAGACGTAAATCGAACAACCAAAAAGCTGTTGAAGTTTATAAACAGGCTTTAGAAAATGTTATGAAAATCAAATTTCAGAAAAAAAGAATTGATGATCCATTTATGAATGCCGATTATAAGGTGAAGCCCTATAGAAGTACTTCAGGACCAGATCCACTTGAAAAAAATATTGGTATGTATACAGATCTAATGTAAAAATTATTAAAAATGCTCTTGCAAAGAAATTTTGAAATCAATATTTTTTTTATAATTATTAGCTTCACAGTTATTCAGATATAAATAATTTCATGACGTGAATATATAAAGTTCACATCTATGAGCATACGGCCTCATACTATATAGCACATAAGATACTTTGGCCGTATTTATGATCATATAGAATAAAAATTTGCATACTACTGTAGAAAAGTAATTGAAATGAAGCCGGCTTTGAAATTTCTTACTTCTTCTTTCTAACAACTTTTATTTCCGTACAAAACCTGTATATTTATATTGCAGTCTGTGTCAGGCGCGCTAAAAACAGTTTTAATTTCAAAAATAACCAGAAAAATTTTGTAAACAGTTACAGAAAAGTATACTTCTTAATGCAGTACTTTTCTTAACATTTTTTTTGCCTAAAAAGACATAGAAATGAACATTGAAGACTAACGATGAATTTTGGTACAAAAAAATCTTTTGACCGAACAAAAACTGCTATTTAAATTTTTGTGTCTAATTTAGTTTGAAAAATAAACAAATTATAAACTCAACAAATATTGCAGAATGCAGAATATTAATTATTCTATCGCTTTACGAGTTTTTGAAAAAATTTTCAAAGACATTGACCATTTAACTAAGAAGAAACAACTATTTTCCGGGCTATGGGCCCCGACGGATATTGAATTACACTTCAAAGTCAAACGAGGTTGGTATATCTACAAGATATTTAAACCAACCATTCTGGTTTGTAGTTAGAAGGGACAACATAACTTGTAGACTGGTTTCGGCGTATTTGCGCCTCGTCAGTACAATGTTATCCGTCGGGGCCCATAGCCCGGGAAGTAGTTGTTTCTTCGTAGTTAAATAGTCAATGTCTTTGAAAATGCTTTTCAAAAACTTTTACAGCGATAGAATAATTAATATTCTGTATTCTGAAATATTTGTTGATTGATAACTCGCTTTATTAAATAAGACAATATTACAGTTTCTTGTAATGATACTTTAAATTATAAAATCTTTCATAGCTAAAGTCCAAGAAAAATTGGACCAACCAAGTAAGTCATATCTGCCCGCAGTAAGACTGAATAAAACTCTAATGAGGCAAGCACAACCAAAAGTTGATTGGACACGGAAAAAACGACCTCCAACTCTTAATTTTGAACATCCCCATCTTAAACAATTTAAGATTGTTTATCCAACATACAAATTGAAAAATAAATTGGCAGTTCGAGATGCAGATCAAGACAAACCACAAGTATGGAATAATAAAATGAAAAAAGTATATAGGGTGAGTAGTATCCTATACTACAATTCAACAATAAGATACAAATTCAATATTCATTAATTTGTTTAAAAAATGATTTAGGTCGAACCGCCTTCAGATAGGATTATTGTACGCCCTTACAATAATAAATTGGCATGTACTTCTGGAAATTCAAATGAAAATAAACGAGTATTAGGTGATAAATATTCTATGGTTGTTATGAAACGTAGAAATAAATTGGATCAATTAATGAGAGCTGCTCATGATCTACAAAAAGGTAAAAATTATACTTTTATAAATTCTGTACTGTTGCAAACTTTTTTTTTGTTATTTTTAGAAGCTTTGAGAATTAGAAAAAAGATGATTATTGGTAAACATCCCACACCAGTGTTGTCATATGAAGATAAAGTGAAAGAAAATTCTTATCGTCCTGAAGAAGACGAATTGTTTGATTTGGAACCAAAGGAAAACTTGTTGAGAGTCGAAAAGTTTTTAGGAACCAGTTTAGTAAAGTCTGAAAGTAAGTGATTTGTTGTATAAATAGTAATTTTTTCATGTATTTAAAAAAAAATCTTCTAGAAAACAAAAAATCTCTTCTTCTTCTTTTTATAATAGAATCTGGCCTGTTTCAATCCGATATGTTTAGCCTCCTTTGGAGGTATTCTTGTGATGTTGAGCTCCAACTTTCGTACCATTTTTTAGGTGATCTGTCTACCGGTCTTCGCGTATTTGGTTTTTACGACTTTGCCCATCTTTCTTCTGGCATCCTTTCTACATAGTTTCTCCAACACCGCTTGCGTGTTCTAACCCATCTTAACACATCCTGTATTTCCAGTTCCTCCCGGATGTCCTGGCACCTTATTCGATCCCTGAGGGTTACATCCTTGATGGTTCTTAATATGTGCATTTCGGTGGTCCTCATTATCTTTTCGTTTTAGATGTTTCAGCTCTGGTTTCTATGGCGTACGTTAGTATAGGTCTTACGCATGTTTTTATATTCTCATCTTGCTCTTTGTACTCATCATTTTGTTTCGTCATATGATATCTCTCAGGTATCCGCTGAATCTTGTTGCTTTAAGGGCTTGTGTTCTTGTTTCTTCAAAGAGATTTCTCTCATTTGATTCCTCTACGCCCAGATAGTTGATTTTTCACACTTGCTGAATTGTTGACTGCCAGTTTGCACCTTATGGGATCTTTGTAGATAACCATTGATTTTGTTTTTTCTGTTGCGATGCTCATGTTAAGTTTATGTGCTGTCACTTTCATCTTGTATAGTAGACGTTGTAGGTCTTCTCCATTCTCTGCTATGAGTATATGGCGTCATCTACAAAATATAGTACTTTAATGGCTCTATTAACTATTCTCTTTCCAGCGTTAACTTTGGTATTTTCAATGATTTGGTCCATGACTATGTTGAACAGGGTCGTATTGATTCGTACTTCCCCAGACAGTCCATCGTTCGTTCCTGTATGATTCTTTGATAGCTGTAATCGCTGTTGTTTTGATCCAGAAATTTAAATATAGCAGCTAATCGCACCCTGTCAAATGCCTTGGTCAAATCAAAAAACAGATGCATATGGGTTTGTTGAACTCTATCATTCGACGTGATATGAATATTTCGTCCAGCTTTGATCTATTGGACCTAAACCCTTGCTGTTCTCCGGATATTGGCACCTTTTCCATGATTCTGTTTGCAATGATTTTGGTACAAAGCTTAAGGACCGAACTCAGTAGCGTTATATTTCTAAAGTTATTTGGGTTTCTTCTCTTTCCTTTTTTAGGTATAGGAATGGATATGCTTACTCTCCATTCCTCTGGTATAGTCCTGGATGTAATTATTGATATTGTCGACACCAGCAGTTTTTCAGTTTTTTAACTTCTGTATTGTCTCTATTGTTTCAGGATGTGATGTTTCAGCAGACCAGTCGTAGTTTCTTTCGTTTCCATACTCGTTTTTTCCTTTTCCTTGCCTTGTCGTGTATTATAAAAATTCGTCCTTTCCCGAGGCATTCGATTCAGTACTTTGAGCAGTAAAGGTTTTTTCTAAAGGACAGGTTGCTAGCCTCACCCTTAAACCTTTATCCTTTACCCGGGCTTGTGTATAAGAAAGCTGTACTTCAAAAAATTCTGTGAACTCCGATGAAAGCGTAGCTTTTAATATCTTCGGTGTCAGAAAAAATAACTCAACAGTAGTAGCAATTAAAGATAGAGAGACGGGGGAAATTTTTTACTCATTTTTGCGACGATTTTTCTATCGTAATACTTTTTCTGAACTTAAGCTTCGCTTTAATAATGGTGTCTACAATCAAATATTTTTTTGTAAAGGTATCAAAATAGAACTTTTATTTTAGATTCAAATCAAGTACTGAATGTCCAAAAATATATAGAAGCTCCAGTGCCCGCTGAGAATTTAAGATTCAACAAAAAATCAGAAGTGGAAACAATAAAATTAATTAACGATCCTGATCATTTGAAGGAAGAAATTAGCGAACAACCACAACCTGTACAAGAAATCCTTAGTTATGTGGAAAAGTTAAAACGTCTGAAAGAACAGTCATCAATGTCTAAATCAGTACTTAAATTACCGGTAAAAGGGGAGGAAAAAATAACAGAACAAATAACTGTTGCGGAACATTTTGACGAAATAAAAAAACCGTTTTATAAAAAAGTGCTAAAAAAATATATAAATGTTAACGAAATTTTAGATATGCCATCTTCTAAAGATATTATTAAACCTCCTGAAAATATGTCAGAATTTAATACTAATATTTTATTAAGCAAAAATACCGATTTACCACCGAAAAAAAGTACCAGTAAAAAAAGTTTTGAAGACATTTTATCTAAATATGCAAAAAATGAACCACCTAAAACAAAATCCGATGCAAATCTTGCAAACAAAGTTAAAACTCTTTTAAAACCAGCAAATGAGTATATAGAAAAATTAAAGGAAGCTGGTGAAAGTAAAATAAAAAATCTAGAAACTTCTATTGATGAGCAAATTCGATCTATAGAAAATAGTTTAGATGAAATGAAAAATCATATAACTGGAAGTAAATCAACCACAAATAATAATTCACCACCAGAAAAAGTTTTAACACCAGAAAAAGTTTTAACAACACCAGGAAAAGTTTTAACACCAGACAAAGTTTTAACAACAACAGATAAAGTTTTGTCTACACCCGCAAACAGTAAAGATAGTAATAAAAAAATTGTAACACTAGACAGAAAAGAATCTAAAGCTGTTACAAAAATAATAGAAAAAACTAAAGCTGAAGAAAAAGCAAAAAGCAACGAAGATAAATACAAAATTAAACAAAAACCTTTAATAGAACAAATGCGAGATAACATCGATGCTTCTATTAAAGAAGATTACCAAAAAACTTTTGGTGAATCTTTTAAACTAGGAGAAGAAAAAACAATACCAAATATGAATGAAATAATAGAACCAAATTCGAATTTAACAATAAAAAGTGGAGCAATGGAAAAATGGATGTTGGATAATAAACTAACTGTTAATATGAAAGATAGTTCAAAAGATGAAAGTTTTATAAATACAACAAATAAAACTGGAGCTGTACCACAAACTCCACCACCGACATTTGCAACAGAAAAACAATTACAATCAGTAACACAAAAAGACAAATCACCATCAAAAAAACTAACACCAACACCTGCTTCACGTGATCAATTAAACAAAGAACCTGATCATATTATTCAAAAACAAGCAATGGATCAATATCAAGAAGAAAGTTACGATCACCAAAGTAGAGAAGAAGAAGATGAAGAGTTTTATCCGAAAGATTATAAGAAATCGAAATTTCAATCACAACTTGATGAGGTACCAGAAAAATGGTTAAAGAAAAAATATAATGAAATGAAAATGCACCAACGAGTAAGTTATGTTGATGAATTAATACGTGATGAAACACCAGAAGAGAAAATTTTACGAAAATATCACGACATGAAGATGGATTCCACACAAAGAAGTCTTCCCAGTGGTGAAGCACCGGAGGATTGGGCTAGAAGAAAATACAAGGAGTTACAAGCTTCCCAAAAAACATCAACTGAAAGTACAGAAACTCCAGAGCAGTGGTTTCAGCGAAATCACGACCAACTAAAACCTACCACTGAAATAAAAGCTGCTCCTGATGATTTGAAAGTTGAGGAGAAAAAATCTGAAACTCCAGAGGAATGGTTAAGAAGAAAATATAAAGAATTTAAATCAAAACTTTATGGTCAGCAAAAAGAAATTGATGAAAAACAGGAATCTGATGAAATGAAAGCAAAATCATCAGATGACACACCTGATGTGATTCTAGGTGCTACATATGAAGTAAATCCTAAAGAAAAACCTGAACAATGGGCTTTGCGAAAATTAGAAGATTATGCTAATGATCCTTCATTGTTAGAAGCTAAATCCTATAAAGAAGACGATTATGATGATGGTAAAAAATACAAAGCTAAATATTATGAAGATGATGACATAGAATATAAAACTAAATCATATAAAGATGATGGTGATACTTATAAAACTAAATCATATTACGATGATGATGATGAAGGATTAAAATATAAAACTAAATCATATTACGATGATGATGATGAAGGATCAAAATATAAAACTAAATCATATTACGGTGATGATGATGATTATAATAAAGGAAATAAATATCAAACCAAATCGTATTACAGTGATGATGATAGGAAGCATTATAAAACTAAATCATACGAAGATGATGATGATTACAGATATGAAACAAAATCGTTTGATGATGACAAATTATATAAATATGATGATGAGGATGAAGTTAGAAAATATAAAGAAATAAAAGCAGCTTCTAATTATGAAACAAAGCATGATAAAGATTATGATAGTGAATACCCCGAGGAAAAATTTATGAAAAAAGTTAAAAAAACTAAAAGTGAATATGAAGAATTTTATATACCAGAAAAATATGCAGCTAAACCGTATCGACTTGAATCTGAAACTCAACAATTTGATAGCGAATTTGTTCCTAGAGATGATCGTTCGTATGAGGAGAAAATAAGAAATAAATATATTAAAGATGATGCTCCATATAGTGAAAAAATGAAACGAAAATATAAAGATATGAAATTAAAATCAACTGATGATTCTGGTGAATACGAGGAAGAATTTATTAAACTTGATGATTACAAATATCATCCTCGGGAGGAAGAAACATTTTTTGAAACTACAGATAAACCACATAAAAAGGGATATTATGCTAAAGAGAGATATGAAGAGAAAGATGAAGAAGAAGAAGAAGGTGGTAAATATGCATCAGAATTGGGTGATCTTGTTGGTGAAGATTCGAAACCGAAAGAGACTTATATAATGAAACCGCATGAAGAAATATCCAATAAAACTCCAACAACAAGTTGGGTATCAGCGATAGAAAACTTCTCTAAAGAACTAGCAGCGAAAGCTGGTATTATCTCATTAGATAACAAATATAAAGAAGATGGAAGATTAAAACAAAGCGATGTAGAATTATCTTCATTTACAGAAGAACCGTTGGATACAATGTACAAATCGAAAACAGAAATGTTGGATGAAATAATAAGAGAAAACGAGCAAAAAGCAGATTTTAAACAAGTCGATGATGATGAGAAACAAGTGGCTTTTGATCAGGTGAGCAACCAAGATAATAAAGTACAAAAAACTGAAGATAAATATATTCTAGGAAAAAGAGAAGAAAGAATGGACCGACCATCCCCTCCACCTCCAACACCACCAAAAAAAGAGGACGAAAAAAAGAAAAAACCACCACCACCACCACGAGGAGGCATGATTTTACCACCGAAACCAGATGCTAATAAACCAGTTTTAAAGAATGAAGACACTGCTAAATCTATTGCAAAACAACTCCAACAAACTAAAATCACTATGAAAAAAGGTAATGATTTAACGAAATTAATATTAGAATCTGATGATAAATTACGCGATAATTTAAAGTTTATATTAGCTTTTATTGAGGAATTAGAAATTAAATATAAAGATGGTTCTGATGTAAATTTAATAAAATTAGCTAAAGATATGGATGAGAAAACAGAAGCGAAAAAATCGTCAAATTTGCCACTAAATTTAGTTAGGAAAGTTATGAAAGTTAAAAGATCAAGAGATAAACGAGTTAAAAAAGATAAACACAAAAAATATGATAATGTTATTAAAGCAATTACAGAAATGGAAGAAAAGGAAATTGAAAAACCTAAATTAAAACCTAATCACTCTGAATCAAGTTTAATGCAAATGTATTTATTAGATGAAGATGAAAGAATTTTAAATGATTCAAATAAAGCTATAAAACGTATTAATAAAAAAACTGTTGATATAAATGAAGATTTTAAAATATTGAAAGATGTTCCTGTAATAAATGAAGATATTGAAATAATTAAAAATGTTCCTTTGGTAAATGAAGAAGTTAAAAAAAATAAAAATAAGGAAATTAAACCAATTAAAAAAGCTCCTTTAATAAATGAAGAAATTAAACCAATTAAAAAGGCTCCTTCAATAAATGAAGAAATTAAAACAATAAAAAACATTCCTTTAGTAAATGAAGAAGTTAAAGAACCTATTATCAATAAAGAAATAAAAACTGTAGAAAATGATCCTTTAACAAATGAAGAAAATAAATCAACACCATCACAAGATCCAACTAAACTTACCTCAAATAATTTTAATGCAACTTTGATTGAAAGTAAAGATAGTAAACTTTTAGTAAATATTATTAAAGAAGTAGAAAAGCAATCTGTACCACAAAAAATAATTAAACGAAAACCAATACGTCCTATTAAACTAAACAGAAATCACTGTCATTTATCTAAAGAAAAAGTTTTTGTTTTAGTGGTACCCAAAAATGTTATACCACCTAAAAATCGAAAAAATAAATATTCTTTTAATGTATCAAAGTTATCTTCAATAGCTTCACTTGTTAAAAAGAAACTTGCAAATTTACGATTAAAAGCAAAAGATTCAAATATTCTTAAATTAATCTACGATCGTAGTAGTAAAAAAGAGGCTGAAAGATGTAAAAAAGTTGTGTTTAAAAGAAAAATAATAAATACCAAAGTAAATACAAAAAATAAAACACCAACAAATGAAGTTAAAACAGAAGATAATTTTGTAACTATAGCAACAAGGAATTTAAAAGAAATTAGGAAATTAATGAAGAATGTTCAAATTGTTGAACCGAAAGTTAATGAAGATAAATCAAAGGAATTAACAAAATCTGAGGATTCTAATATTGTTCCTCATTCAACTATTGATAATAGTATCAAAACATGTACAAATAATGTAAATCAACTTTTATCTGATATCATTAATCAATCAAATCTACAACAACAAGTGAAACCTGATAAAAAAGAACCAAATTCTGAAGCAGCAAAATCTACTAAATCTTCTATCCAAGATAAAGAAGCTAATATTGGTGTAAAACCCTCATCAGAAGCTACTTCTGGTACGGAACCAGTTTTTGATTCTGAACCCACATCAATTATAACCAAACCTAAAACTGATATTTCTGATAAAGAACCAAGTTTTCCTGATAAACAACAATCAAAGTCTATTATTCAAGCTGATGATCATAACCAAGAATCTATTCCAAAGGTAACTAAATCTGGTAATGAAGAGAAAATTTCATCTGATGTTAAAGAAGTTAAACAATCTAAAGTTGAAGATAAAAATTCTTCTAACGATAATAACGGTAAAGTTAAAATGGTTGGTGTTTTTGGTACACAAGGTGCTACACATCTAGATGTTAAAATAAAAGTTAATACTGAGATACAATCCGATCTTCCTGAGGTTTTTATTAGAAAAAACGTTGTTGAAAATGGTATAAATACTGATGTAATACAACCAAATGCTATTGTGGTTAAAAAAACTGATCAAAGTGATTTAATTCATCAAAAAAGTGGTGTAATTCATCAAAAACTAGAGCAAAAAAGTGGAAATTTACCATCTGAGATAGCTCAAATCAACAAAAATCTTTTGGATGTTAAAAGTGGTGTTATTTATAAGAAAAAAGATAAAGATAATAAAAATTTATCTGGAAACGAAATATTTATTTCTGAAACAACTAAAAAGTGTTTGGAACATAAAGAAAATTCTAAAAGTGGTGTAATTTATCAAAAAACTGGTGTTTTATATCAAAAACAAGATCGGGAGTGTAAAAATATACCTGACAAAGAAAAATTTGTATGTGAGTTAACTAAAAAGTCTTTGGATAATCCAGAAAATCCTAAAAGTGGTGTAATTTATCAAAAAACTGGTGTTATCCATCAAAAACAAGATATATCTGGATCTGGATTAAATAAAAACCCTATAACAGATTCTAAAAGTGGTGATGTTCATCGTAAACAAGATTTAGAGTATGAAAATTTGGTTCGCAATAAGAAATTTGATTCTGGATTAACTACAAATCCTCTGGAATATATTAAAGATCCTAAAATACTTCTACACAATCCTATAGATACTTTATCACCAACAATATTAAAAGGTATAAATGTAGATGATAAAATAGAAAAACCTGAGAAAATTGTAAAGAAAAAAAATAAAAAACTAGAGGTTACACGTTCTTTAAAATCGACGCAATTACCGAAAAATTGCCAGAATACTGCATCCCAATATTCAATCCAGAAACCGAAAAGTATTAAAAATAAGAATAATTTGTATACAACTCAATCAACAACTTCTAAAAAGAGTAATAAATCTCAAAAAATACCTGATATTATATTGAATAGTATTAAAAGTTATCCACATACTGCATTTACAAAGGAGGTTAAGAAAGATAAATTACCGAAAAAAGAACCTGTTGTGTTAAATTTCCAACTACCAACTAAAACAGTTAATAGTAGAGATTCAATTGATATAAAATCGAGATCAAATAAACAACTGGCTATAAAAAAAGTTGGGAATTTAGATAAAACCATATCTAAACGCCCAAAGGTTTATTGTAATGAAGATTTAAAGAAAATGTTTAATTTAGATCATTTAGAACCATCAGTACGTGCTAAACATTTTCTTTTAGACACCGAACAAAAAACTGTTAAAATTGTTTTGGATGTAAACTCAAAATTACAAAATGAACCAAAAGCTTTATTAGCAGCGAAATTAAAACACCAAGAAAACGTTTTACAACGATTTTTAAAACAACAAAACGATAAAATTAAGTCAATAAAATGTTTAACTGAACGTATCGGAGAAGCGGTACATTTAATGAAATATAAACAAAAAAAAATTGATAAACAAAACAAATTAAAACCTTCAAAAAGTAGTGTAAAAGAACATGAAGAACACCAACCAATTAAATTAATTTATACACGATCTAAACCTCTTAGAGAAACTGGTATAACTAATTCTACACAAACAGTATTATCTTCAAATAATAATAGAAATAATGATAATAATAATAATAATAAAAATACTAATAAAAATAGACCAAAAGAAAGTAATAATAAAATAAAAAAACGCTCAACAATAAGTATAAAAGCAGATTCGAATAAGAAATCTAATATAACTGTATCATTACCAAAAAGAAACACACCAATAAATAAAGCAAAAAAAAGAGTTACTTATCAAATAAATAAAAAACCAAATATAAGACGAATGCGTAGAACTAATATGAAAAAACCTGATAAAAATGAAAATAAAAAACGTCGATTAAAACGAAGAAATGTTATATTATTTTTATTAAACAATCTTAATAATGAAATAAAAAAGCAGCAAAATTGGCATCCTTATAATAAAATGAATGAGAAAATAACTCCAAAAGATAAAGTACAAAAAGCTGTTAATAGATATCGATTTAAAACTCCTTTGGATGTTGTTAATGATTTTGATGCTTTAAGTTCACCAGATTTAGAAATGGAAAAAAGAAAGAAAAACAAAGAGAGAGTTAATGATGATTTTTTTAAAAATATGCATAAAAAAATGATGTTTACTACTAGAACTATAACAAAAAATGATAAATCTGATCAAGATCCACCTAATTCAACTTTTGATAATAATGATGGTGATGATAAAATCGTAGAAATGAAAAAATCACCACCAGTAAGGAAAACATCAACTTTACCACCTCCTACTAAAGAAACTAACAAAAAGAATATAAAAACTAAAGAAAAAGATACATCTACAGCTGCAACAAAAGATGATAGTAAAGTTTTATCATCATGGATCGATCCAATAACAAGTGGTGCTAAAAAATATTTATTAGAATCAGATATATCGCGTACAATTTTAAATACAATTAAAAATAGTTTTATATCAGAACATTTTTTAACACGAAATAATTTACTACCAGTTGAAAGTCAAATGTTTGATCAACAAAAAAGGGATTTTTCAACACAAATTGAAGATGATGAAAATAATATACCAAAACCACAACAAAATACTTTTATTATACCCTCTTTTGTTGCTGCTCAAAGTTCTCATTCAGAAAAAGAAATTAAAATAATACCAACAACACCAAAACAAGGTTTGGATAAATATTTATTCCCCCCTTTCGTTACAATGTTAATGGGTAAAGATAAAAACCAACAAACTGAATCATCATTCTCAACAGAACAGAGTACAGAAGTAGATTTGAAAAAAACATTAAATAAATTTGCAACCAAACCTAAAGTTAATAAAAAAAAGTGGAAATTAAAAAATAAAAAACAAAAAGATAAGTTACAGTTACAGTTACATTTACAGATGAAGAAAAATACACAGAAAGAAGAAAAAGATACAGAAAAGGCTAAACGTTTAGAAGCTTTAAAAGGAATTGTACCAATAGCAAATTCTCCTTTTGCCAAACAAAGATTAACATCTGGAATAGAACAATTATTAGCAACTGATAGTAGAAGGAAAAGATTTAATTTAATGGCTGCAATTACAGACGAAATCCATAAAGAATCGAATGAATTAACTGCTAATTTACCACAAGATAAATCCAGTACCAAAACTGATGCTTATAAAAATTTTGATATACGTAATGGTGAATTTTATAGTTGTAAAGATTTTACAAAAAGTATGAATCAAGAACCTACAAGAATGATAAGATCCCGATCAGCACATTCTTCAACTGGTAGAAAAAAATCATTTTCTAGTAAAAGTAAAGTTGTCAATTTTAGTATACCGCTAAAAGTATTACGACCTAAAGGTAAATTTATAGAAAAAGATACAACTACTAACATAAAATCAAAATCGCGTGTTAACAAAACTCCTACTAGAGGAGGAGATATTATAATACCCCCTAAAACAGCACCTCAAACTTATTTTGACTATAAAGATCAAGATACGACTTTAAATAAAAACATTCCTGAAAAAATTCTAGCAAAACCAAAAAGTAATAATCCACTCAATTTAAAAATTACTTATGTCAATCAAAATGTTGCTCAAAAACCTAGCGAGGAGTATTTTTTGCCGCCTGAAAAATTAACTAAAGACGATGATTTTGTATCTGTTTCAACAGTAAAGTTAGAATTTTTGAAGCGTTTAAAGGAAGAAATAGAAAACTTAAAACCTGATGGATCAGGTATAAATACAGATCCTGCTAAAATTAAAACAAGGATTATAGATAGATTATTGGATAAGGATTCTGCATCTGAAAGTTATACCAGTTCTGATTCGATCACTGAATCGTGGTCAAATTCTTGTACTAGTCAAGAAAGTGAGAGGAATATAAATAAGAAACAAAATTCCGTTCAAAAGAGTAAAGAGGATAAGAATCAAGAGGATCCAAAAAAGAAATAATAGATTGTAAGTTTTTTTTTAGATCATTAAAAATGATAAAGAAAATGTTTTATGTTTGTTATAATAACTATTTTTTTAGGTGGTGACGTTTGGGATTCACAGCGGAAGGAAAAATGTATATTTCGGGAGCTATAAAATTGTACGTTTAAGTGACGTGCTGTTATAACTTTTTTGTTTTTTGCTATAGAAAATTAAAAGTGGAAGAAAAGACAGTTTTGAAGTATCTAGAGTAATCCAACTGTCTATGTAAAAATATTTTCTAAAGTACGTGTAACAAATTTATTAGTCAGTTGTTCTTTAATTAAAGCAATGTTCAAAGTGACAGTTTTTTATTTATTAAACTAGCGATTATAGAGGGCACGGGTAAGGAGCATCAAAAAGTGTCTGTCCGAAGAGGGCGACACTGTAGCACGAGGGTAATTTCTAATTGAAGGCCTAAAAATTAAATAATAACCATCGGAAAAAAGTTAGTTGGAAGCATTGTTAAAAACAGGGGTAAAAACAAACCATCCTACCGCCAATAAAGTTAGGAATATTGCCCCAAAAATATCAGTGGAAGACTTTAACAGCAAAAAAGAAAAAATTTTGTACAAGACTGTAAATCTAGATTCAAAGGTACAAACTAAACCTAGAACTATAACTACTACTAGAACTATAACAAAAAATGATAAATCTGAACAAGATCCACCAAATTCAACTTTTGATAATAATGATGGTGATGATAAAATCGTAGAAATGAAAAAATCACCACCAGTAAGGAAAACATCAACTTTACCACCTCCTACTAACGAAACTAATAAAAAGAATATAAAAACTAAAGAAAAAGATACATCTACAGCTGCAACAAAAGATGATAGTAAAGTTTTATCATCATGGATCGATCCAATAACAAGTGGTGCTAAAAAATATTTATCAGAATCAGATATATCGCGTACAATTTTAAATACAATTAAAAATAATTTTATATCAGAACATTTTTTAACACGACATAATTTACTACCAGTTGAAAGTCAAATGTTTGATCAACAAAAAAGGGATTTTTTAACACAAATTGAAGATGATGAAAATAAGACACCAAAACCACAACAAAATACTTTTATTATACCCTCTTTTGTTGCTGCTCAAAGTTCTCATTCAGAAAAAGAAATTAAAATAATACCAACAACACCGAAACAAGGATTGGATAAATATTTATTCCCCCCTTTCGTTACAATGTTAATGGGTAAAGATAAAAACCAACAAACTGAACCATCATTCTCAACAGAACAGAGTACAGAAGTAGATTTAAAAAAAACATTAAATAAATTTGCAACCAAACCTAAAGTTAATAAAAAAAAGTGGAAATTAAAAAATAAAAAACAAAAAGATAAGTTACAGTTACAGTTACATTTACAGATGAAGAAAAATACACAGAAAGAAGAAAAAGATACAGAAAAAGCTAAACGTTTAGAAGCTTTAAAAGGAATTGTACCAATAGCAAATTCTCCTTTTGCCAAACAAAGATTAACATCTGGAATAGAACAATTATTAGCAACTGATAGTAGAAGGAAAAGATTTAATTTAATGGCTGCAATTACAGATGAAATTCATAAAGAATCTAATGAATTAACTGCTAATTTACCACAAGATAAATCCAGTACCAAAACTGATGCTTATAAAAATTTTGATATACGTAATGGTGAATTTTATAGTTGTAAAGATTTTACAAAAAGTATGAATTAAGATGAACCTACAAGAATGATAAGATCCCGATCAGCACATTCTTCAACTGGTAGAAAAAAATCATTTTCTAGTAAAAGTAAAGTTGTCAATTTTAGTGTACCGCTAAAAGTATTACGACCTAAAGGTAAATTTATAGAAAAAGATACAACTACTAACATAAAATCAAAATCGCGTGTTAACAAAACTCCTACTAGAGGAGGAGATATTATAATACCCCCTAAAACAGCACCTCAAACTTATTTTGACTATAAAGATCAAGATACGACTTTAAATAAAAATATTTCTGAAAAAATTCTAGCAAAACCAAAAAGTAATAATCCACTCAATTTAAAAATTACTTATGTCAATCAAAATGTTGCTCAAAAACCTAGCGAGGAGTATTTTTTGCCGCCTGAAAAATTAACTAAAGACGATGATTTTGTATCTGTTTCAACAGTAAAGTTAAAATTTTTGAAGCGTTTAAAGGAAGAAATAGAAAACTTAAAACCTGATGGATCAGGTATAAATACAGATCCTGCTAAAATTAAAACAAGGATTATAGATAGATTATTGGATAAGGATTCTGCATCTGAAAGTTATACCAGTTCTGATTCGATCACTGAATCGTGGTCAAATTATTCTTGTACTAGTCAAGAAAGTGAGAGGAATATAAATAAGAAAAAAAATTCCGTTCAAAAGAGTAAAGAGGATAAGAATCAAGAGGATCCAAAAAAGAAATAATAGATTGTAAGTTTTGTTTTAGATCATTAAAAATGATAAAGAAAGAAACTGTTTTATGTATGTTATAATAACTATTTTTTTAGGTGGTGACGTTTGGGATTCACAGCGGAAGGAAAATGTATATTTCGGGAGCTATAAAATTGTACGTTTAAGTGACGTGCTGTTATAAATTTTTTGTTTTTTGCTATAGAAAATTAAAAGTGGAAGAAAAGGCAGTTTTGAAGTATCTAGAGTAATCCAACTGTCTATGTAAATTTATTAGTCAGTTGTTCTTTAATTAAAGCAATGTTCAAAGTGAGTTTTTTATTTATTAAACTAGCGATTATAGAGGGCACAGGTATGGAGGATCAAAAAGTGTCCATCCGAAGAGGGCGACACTGTAGCACGAAGGTACTAATTTTTAGAGCTTCAATTAAAAATTAAAGAATAACCATCCGGAAAAGGTCGGTTGGAACAATTCGCACTTATTTTACAATTACTATTATCCTTCTCCGTCCGAAGTGGTCCCTTATATATGAAATTAATTCCTTCTAGAAGCGTCTCTGAAATTACATCTCGAACAGAACACACTCGAATTATTTGTACATTTTAACAGCTACTAGAATATTCGAAGATTCTCAGAACAGCGACTATTTTCTAACGTACGTGTAACAAATAGATTAGTCAGTTGTTCTTTAATTAAAGCAATGTTCAAAGTGAGTTTTTTATTTATTAAACTAGCGATTATAGAGGGCACAGGTAGGAGGATCAAAAAGTGTCCGCCCAAAGAGGGCGACACTGTAGCACGAAGGTAATTTTTAATAAATTAAAGAATAACCATCGACAAAGAAACAATTCACACTTACTTTACAATCGCAG
Organism: Altica lythri; assembly: GCA_964028335.1. Lineage (NCBI taxonomy): Eukaryota > Metazoa > Arthropoda > Insecta > Coleoptera > Chrysomelidae > Altica > Altica lythri. Next base: position 9,055,361 of record OZ034809.1, read on the forward strand.
TCTATCGTATTACCATTACAATTACTATTATTATTCTCCGTCCAAAGCGGTGCCTTATATATGAAATTAATTCCTTCTAGAAGCGTCTCTGAAATTACATCTCGAACAGAACACACTCGAATTATTTGTACATTTTAACAGCCACTAGAATATTCGAAGATTCTCAAAACAGCGACTATTTTCTAACGTACCTACGTGCATTAGTCAGTTGTTCTTTAATTAAAGCAATGTTCAAAGTGACAGTTTTTTATTTATTAAACTAGCGATTATAGAGGGCACAGGTAGGAGGATCAAAAAGTGTCCGCCCAAAGAGGGCGACACTGTAGCACGAAGGTAATTTTTAATAAATTAAAGAATAACCATCGACAAAGAAACAATTCACACTTACTTTACAATCGCAGTCTATCGTATTACCATTACAATTACTATTATTATTCTCCGTCCAAAGCGGTGCCTTATATATGAAATTAATTCCTTCTAGAAGCGTCTCTGAAATTACATCTCGAACAGAACACATTCGAATTATTTGTACATTTTAACAGCTACTAGAATATTCGAAGATTCTCAAAACAGCGACTATTTTCTAACGTACCTACGTGCATTAGTCAGTTGTTCTTTAATTAAAGCAATGTTTAAAGTGACAGTTTTTTATTTATTAAACTAGTGATTATAAAGGGCACAGGTATGGAACATAAAAAAGTTTCCGCCCGAAGAGGGCGACACTGTAGCACGAAGGTAATTTTTAATTGAAGCACCAAAGAATAACAATCGGGAAAGAAACAATTCACACTTATTTTACAATCGCAGTCTATCGCATTACCATTACAATTAAGTACTATTCTTCTCCATAAAGGTTGAAGGTTGAAGAATATATAGTTTGGAAGATAAGTATGATAATTTTTAGGAATTTGGTATGTAAGAGGACCCTGTTGTAGGACTTACGTCCTTTTCAGGGAATGAATGGAAATGTTTGAAAGGAGTTAGTATCTGTCGTCGGCCCCATTCTCACAAATTTTCCAATTGCGTTTCCCATGCGTAGTTGGATCTTCTCTTCATCCATCCATGGTGCTTTAACGTGCCTAAACAGTGTCTTTGGTGTAAGTGTAAGTGTTGTGTGGAAGTGTGACCCACATGGTGCAATGTGGGTTTGGCAGATTGACGCTGTGGCGTGTGTCCTCCGTCGTGGAGCCCTTCCATTTGGCAAGGACGAAGGAAACCACAAAAACCTTTTTCCTATATCCAGTAGTGGAGTTGGGGGCACCATCTAGCGGTATGAAAGGGGGGTTTCGTCCATCAGGGTTTCCAGGTCTTCAGGAAGGTCCAAGTCTACTACGAATTGGAGGAGTCTAAGGTTAGGAAGGGGGATCTTCTTTTTCGGAACTCTGTATCTTCTTTGGAGTTTTCCATTCCAGTGTGTATGGAGGGCTACGGTGTTAGTTTCCTGCAGAGTCCGGACGACATATCGGTGTTGAAGCGTCTGAAAACGAGAAGGAAGAGGCAGTATCTTTGTGTTGTTGTAGACAAAGTGGCTTGGATAAAGGTAGTGTAGGATTTTCACTTTCCGTAAGATTGCTCTCTCTCTGTGGCATGGATGGAATGTAGAAGTCTCTGAGGAATAGCAGAGTATGGTATGGCCTTGTAATCGACAAAGGTTTTATATGTGTGTAGGAGGGTTTTGGTGTCACTTCTTCCGATTCTACCACCCAGAGCACCTAGGAGCGACGCTCGTCTTCTCATTTTGTTGAGTGTAAGCTCAACACCGGCATCCCACCTGAGTGTTCGAGTAAATCGAACACCCAAGTAGGTCACCTGATCCTGAGGGACGAGCTGTTCCCCCCATAGTGAGAGGTTGATATAGTCGAAAGAGAGATTTTCTCGTCGACTGAGGTTAGGATGTCTAAAGATAATGGTTTGGGTTTTGTTTGAATTTGGAGCTACTCTCCATCTGCTGCACCAATTGGAGAACTGGTCCAGCAGTCTTTGAGTTTTTCGGTTAAGGGATTCAGTCGACGATGCGGAGGTGTATAAGGCCGTGTCGTCGACGTAGAGTCTCTTCTCTCTCCAAAGCGGTCCCTTATATATGAAATTAATTCCTTCTAGAAACGTCTCTGAAATTACATCTCGAACAGAACACTCTCGAATTATCTGGACGTTCTAACAGCTACTAGAATATTCGAAGACTCTCAGAACAGCGACTTACTCACACCACTGTCTGGGCGACAGGTCCGGACCGGCTCGTAATAATACTTAGAAATTATTAAATCTAGTCGTAAGTGAAGGAATTGCAAAATTTTTTATAAACTCGTTTTCACACTGTTTTAATTTATGTATATTCTAACCTAAGTACTTTTTAATTTGTTATTTTGTGTTAAACGTACTAAAAAACTTGTTTTTTTATATTCAGAGAATTTAGACATTTATAATAATTATTTTAAACAACGCAAGATTCTAAGAAAACTAGTTTAATTTTAAAAAATAATAATATATGAATCACTGAATTCTTCCGAATGTATTTTCTTCATCATTAATTTTTAAAAATTATATTACAAGGATGTAAAATTGTATAAATTTTTATTATATTAAAGTGTATAGTGGAATATCCTTGAAGACAAAATTATGAGCAAAATATTCGATTACGAATATTGCGATTAGGATTACGCAATTGTAGCAGCGCATGAGTTTTCACTTTGATGTTGCCAAATTTTGTTAAAATTTTTAAATAAATTTCAGTGGAATTTGTTACTTTTGGCGTCCGGACTATTTTGTTTTTTTTTTGTTGATTTTGAGATTAAAAAAATTGTTTTGGATTGTGTAGCATTTTTTGACCTTATTTACCAGAATTTGTGAAAATATTCCAATGGGAAACATAAAAACTACGGTAATGTATTTGTAAACTTATGATTCTTTATATAATTGTTAAAACTCTTTTGTAAATGACACCGCAACTGTTCTTATGAGGTTTGTTCCAACAGACCAAAGTACCATTCTAGAACCGTTCGGGAACTGCATAGAAGTCGAAATCTCGATACGTTTCAAGTACTGGTTTTTTTCGTAACGGTTTTTCGGTCTGTTGGAACAGACCCATGGAAAACACGAAAGTTTTTTTGAATGGTAGTTCACAGTGCTTAAATAAAAAAAAATAAAAATGGGAAATAGGTGTCTGGAAAACTAGCTGCAGTCTTTTGAGGTTATTAAAATATGGAACATATGCATCGAAAGAAACTTAAACTTCTTGTCAAGGGTCATAACTTGCAACGAACCTTGGATTTTTCAATATGATCCTGAAACCAAGAGGGAATCAATGGATTGGAAGTCTCCAAACTCTCCGAGAGCCAAAAAAAGCGAAGAAGAGCAAGTCCGAATTCAAGACGATGTTTATAGTCCACATGGGATGGATATCACAAGATCAGACAGTCAACCAACAGGTTTTAGGAAAACTCCGAGAAAAAAATTAGCAAAAAGCCCGAGATGTGGAAAGAGAACTACTAGATTCTGTCTGTCAAGGACTATTTGGTCACAGTAATAGAAAATACGGCCTATGCGCTAGACTTAGCACTCTGTAAATTCAATCTGTTACCAAAAATTAAATCCTGCTTGAAGAGAACCCTCCACGAGTCTATCGAGAATGTAAAACAAAAATCGGCGAAGCTACTCAACAGCTTGTCAGAAGATGACCTGCCGGACCTCTTCACACAGTGGAAGGTCCACATGGAGAATTGTCGGGATGCTAATGGAGAGTATATTGAAAATAAAAATGAAATTTTTTTAAAATTGCGAAATAATGATGTTATTCCAAGAGACTCGGAACTAATTACCACAATTATTTTTCTCTGATCACGATTCCGTCTCGATTTCTAGAAAAGTAAGAATGCAGATCTAGTCTCTATCCATCTGGATTTCAAAAAAGGCTTTTATTTATCTTTATAATAAGAAGGGACCACGATATTCATTGGTCCAGAACCTGTATTGGGACTGCCTAGAGCCTGGGAAAGGACCAAAGTCAGGAACTGGGTCTGGGAAGAGTCGACCAAACTTTGGAGTAATACTGTAGGGCTGAGGCATTCGAAGCTGACGCTTAAAGGCTACTCCAAAAAACTGACGTCTGTCATACTAAATCTTGGCAGAAGTCAGATAAGAGTACTGGTGGGCCTGCTCACTGGGCATGAACCATTCAGACTACACCTTCGAAGGATAGGGATTTTGACACAGGAACCCACCTCGTGCCGATTTTGCGCCATGGAAGATGAGACGGCAACTCACATTCTATTCGAGTGTGAGGCCTTGGACCATAAACGGTTCCTCATCTTCGGTGACACGAACCCTGAATCCTATCACCACCTTGAGGAGCTAGTCACAAGATATCAGATCTCTGATAAAGGGAACTGCCCTGTGGCAACAGTAACACAAGGACAGTCATCCAAATTAGAACTTGTGACACCTGGATTCGGTGATGTTGATTTTCAGCTGAACAAACTAAAGTCCTGCACGCATCGGATGCATGTAAGGACTCTTGGTGCCGAACCTGGTCACAATATTCCCATAGGCAGCAGTGCTCAAAATATGGACTCCACAGGAGAGACCCATGCCAGGTTTACTTAGATTAGATTAGATTAGATTATCTTTATAATTATTTTGACCCCTAAAATGTTTCCAAGTCAATCTGCTCATTTATGGAAGGAGTACTTACATTGAAGTACATAAGTATTTGTTTCTATTTTTTTTTTCAATTGGTAATCTCTTTTTGTTCGTTATGAAAATCGGCGAAATTTAGACTCTGCTTGTCTCGATTCTGTCTTGATTTCGGGACGATACCTAGAAATTTCTCAAGGTATCGCGCAACAGTAATTCAAACCTTATTTTGTAAATAGTTTCCAATCTGCCTTTGATTTAACTTTCAGGTTATAAAAAAAAATGTTTTCTCTTCTCTTCTGCTGCTTTCATCTATTTCCGTTAATTGACACACAAATTATCGTTAAATGTTAATATATTATGTATACTTGGCAATCCAGCATTTTTCCAACCCTCCACTGTCAAACCAGAGTTTCACAATTTTCCCGAAACGATGGCAGTGAATACAATTTTATTAGATTTCACCATAGATAGATCAACTATGAAATCTGATAAACAATTAAATTTGGTTTGTAGAAGTATAGAAGAATGTTTGCGTGATTTTTTAATTAATTTAAAGCATGTAAGTAGCTTTAAATTTGAAGAGGTGTATGTGGGGCTGTACACCGCTGAACCGGGGGCTACAGTGCATTTAAAAATGTATCAAAATGGTTTAATTACAGTTAATATTGATTATTTTAAAGGAGAGAAACAAAAACCGATTTTGCCTTACGAAGTAAGTTTTTTTTTATTTATTAATACTATTTTATAAATTAATATTTTACACCAAGTTAATCAACTAATTTAATACCAAAGAAAAAAGGGGGTAGGTAAAATAGTTTTAGTAATTTTCAATTTTGTGTGATTTTATTATAAGCTTTTTTAAATCTTGGACATATGTGGTTGAAAATTGTTCTTTTAGGGGGGCAATAAAAAATTTACAGAGGGGTAAATGAAAAAAGAGAGTGACACCTGGTAAGTGTCGACAGATGTGACCTATTTCTTATCGGGGTTATGACTGTGTGTGTGGGGTTATATTAATTACAGTTAATATCGATTATTCTAAAGGGGGTGTTTATTTAATACCAAAGAAAGGGAGGGTAGGTAAAATTTGTTAGTAATTTTCATTTTTGTGTGTTTTAGAATATATTTTATTATAAGCTTTTTTAAATCTAGAAAATTTGTGGGTCAAAATTAATTTTTTTTTGAGGGGACAATAAAAATTTACAGGGGGCAATTAAAAAGTTTTTAGACAAAAACCACCACATTTTTGCGATGAAAAATTATAAAAATATTTCGAATATATTGTTATAATTTTTCCTTCGTGATTCGGGATAAATGATAAACAGCAGAAAAATTTATTGACAGTATATCGCCAGCTATTACAATTACCATTACTACTCTTCTCCGTTCAAAGCGGTCCCTTATATATGAAATTAAATCCTTCTGGAAGTACCTATCTCCAAAGTTACAACGAAAAACAATCTTTCTAGAATCGAACGTTCTAACAGCCACTCGAATATGCCCTGATTCTAAAAACGCGACTACTCACACACACACACCACTGTCTGGGCAACAGGCCCGGACCGGCTCGTAACAATATTAATAAACTCTTCTTGATAAGTAAAAACGAGCATCACGGAACTCCCCCTTGGGACAGCTTCCTATCAATAAAATCTCCGGGTTGTGGATTCTGCATCTAAGAAATTTTACTACAATAAATATACACAAACAAAATTGTAATCATGTCAGATAGTCAAGCAGCATCAAAGCTCTGAACTCAGATAAAATCAGTTCGAAGATGGTCTGGGAATGCCTAGGCAAATTAAATGAACTAGGACAGAATAACACTGTTACCCTCCTATGGGTTCCAGGACACGTAGAAATAGAAGGAAATGAAACAGCAGACAAGCTGGCAAAAAAAGGAGCTGAAACCCCATACCTGGGACCAGAACCATCCTGTGGAATCAGCAGTAGTACAATCTTAGAAAACATAAGAAAAAAAATGGATAGCGAAAAATCCAAGTACTGGAATGATCTAGAAGGACTAAGACAATCGAAAACGCTCCTGGGAAACTATAACCAAAAGAGATCTCACAGCTGTCTTAACCTGAGTAAGAAAAACCTCCGAATTATAACAGGAATACTAACCGGTCACTGTCGATTAAGAGGACACATGAAGAAACTAGGATTAGTAGATGAAGCAAACTGTAGATTCTGTGAGGTAGAGGATGAAACCTCAATACACATAATTTCAGAATGCATGGCATTAAGTACTTCTAGGGTCAAATACCTAGGGTCATACGAAATAGAAAGGGAAGAACTACCTAATTTAAAACCCAATAATATCCTAAACTTTCTAAGGAAGATAGGACTAGAATAGCTGCTATAAGTCTGAGGAATCATCAGAATTATAGCAAGAAAAGGGGGACACAATAGATCTTATAGGTCGCAGGTGTATCTGTTACCCCTAACACCACATACCTACATACATACATACACAAACAAAAACCCAATTTTCTGTTTCTTCTTTCTGCTCCTCTACTTGCCTCTTCTTTTCTGATCCTGTACTTTCTAACTTTAGCGTCTTCTATTTGCTCCTGTTCTAAGTTTTATTTATATTTTTTGATTAAGTCTTGATTTTATATATATTTTAATTTAAAGTTTATGATTTTTTAATTCAATTTATATATTTACAATTACAATTTTTATTCATCTGAGATTTATTTAATTAATTAATGACATCTCCATCAACAAAATTCACAAAAAACAACCCTAAATTCAAAAATCCTAATCCTAATAACTGATTTTCCTTATGGTGATTCTCACTCCCGGAAAGTCACTGAAAGAGTACGCCCCCAAAAAAATCTATATCAATATATTTTTTTTACAGAGATGTAAAGAATTGGAACGAGACATTTTAGATCGAGTTGTAAATATAAGAAAATGTCAATCTTTAACACCAATAAAAAGAGGAACTTTTATGCGATATTACATTACATCAGGTATTTTCTGTATATGAATTTTCTTTTAAGAGAAAACAGTTATATAAGATACATTTTTTTTAGATGAAAGATTACTGGAATATGATATAGATAAAATGCTGTTTGAAGAAATTACTCCATACCAAAAAGTTCAAATAGCTCATTCTAAAAGTTTAGGAAATATGCTTATACTTGATGATTTACAAAGTAAAAATTTTAATATATTTTAAAATTTAATGATTTTTAATTACAATATTTATAGATATTGCAGAATCAGATTTTATTTATACAGAAACTTTAATGGCAAAAGGCAAAGAATGCTATACTGATAAAGAAATTGTGATATTAGGTGAGTAATTTTTAAAAATATCAGATTTCATCTTTTTTTAAATAATAAATTGATTATTTTAGGAGGTGGTGATGGTGCTTTACTCCATGAATTGCTCAAAGAAAACCCCAAAGAAGTGATAATGTTAGAAATAGATGAAGTAGTTATTAAAGCGTGTAGTAAATATTTAAGATCTCTTTGTGGTGACGTTTTAGATAAAAAATCCGGAGAAAATTATCAGGTTATTACAAAAAAAAACTATTCAGTATCAAATGCTTTCGAAATCGATCATATAATCTTAAAATCGATTACAATGAATCTGTCTAACCTGACTTTATTTCATTGGTAGAAAACAATCTAGAATGGATTATAGCCAATCAAATGCAGGTGTTTACACCAATTGCGACTTATGAGTGAATTTAAATATATTCGTAGGACCAGAAATATCGTACGATTATGGCTTTGACTCGTTGATTATTTAATGACTGGGTTAACTTAACCGCTTGTTTGAATTGCATTTTGCACGTATTTGTGAAGATTGTCCGTAATGAATTTAAATTTCAGCTTTACCAAAATAGAAAGAATGCATTTGATAATTTTTTATTTTTACTTAGAAATAGGTAGAATTCCTGGTTATCTTTATCTGGACGGAATTTAGATCAATTTCTCAATTTTTCGTAAATTCGTCAACTTAATTGTTCTTCATCTTCGGATTCCCAGAGTCCATGATAAACGTAAAGTTCAAAAATGCCCTATTGGGAGAACCTACGGTTGGGGGATTATCGTTTTTGGGAACAAAAATTGGCGAATTTAGTTTAAGATATTTCCTAATTTAGTTAGTAATTTCTTAGTTTTCTTTTTTCACATTTTTTTTTTGTTTTTTTCAACTATATTCCATTTTACTTTAGTTTCTGTTTTTCTATTTATAAAGAAATCGAAATACACCGCCATCTACCAGGTATTTGTTTTTTTTTCTATTTTTCGTTACTTATTATTTACGTTTCTCACCGTTTACACTTTCACAATTATTTCAAAATGAAAATTAGCCAAATCGGTCCATCCCTTCTCGAGTTTGATTGAGACACACGAACAACATTTGATTTTTATATATTTATTTCAGATATTAATTGGTGACTGTATTAAATCGCTAGAACATTTTATTAAAGAAAATCGAAAATTTGATTACATTTTTGGTGATTTAACAGATATTCCAATTTCTGAAAATCTGTCTGGACAACTATGGGCATTTTTGGATCAAATACTACAAATATCTTTTAAATTATTAAAAGCAGATGGAAAATTTATGACACATGTAAGTATGTTTGTTTATTAAGTCGTATTATAAAATGTAATAATTTTTTTATTTTTTTAGTTAAGTGGAGCAACATCGATTGAAAGTATGGAAACTTATTAATCTTTATTATATAAAATTGAGCCGCCAGTGACTTTAACTACATCGAAAGCTTTTATTCCGTCATTTATGGAAGAATGGTTATTTTGTCAAGTTTTTTATAAATAACGCTACTTTCATAATTTAAATTTTCTAGATAATGTTAGATAATATTTGTAGGATATAAAATTTTACTTATATTGATAAAATTTAATGCAAATAGTAAAATTAATAAATTAAAGAAAAACTACCTTCTACTTTTCATTTTTGTGCTCACATTCCTGTCACATAAAAGCAACTCATTCTTCTCTAGTTCATCCATTCACACCTAGTTTTGGACAGCAGTCAACACTTGGTCCTGCAGTATGATTTTAAGTTCTCAGTTTGTGTCAAACTCACTATCAACCTTCCATTCTTAAACGATTTTCTCAATTTCTCATGTTTTCCTTCCAGTCTCTCTTTCACAAAATCTACTAAAACAATATCATCTGCATACATTATATCCGATGGGGCTTCACATCTTATTCCTTTAGTCATAACACAGATAGCACCGAACCCTGGTGGAGCCTCAAATGCACCGCATATCCTTCTGTACCCCTTAACCCCCTTAAATTTTTTTGTATAGCTAGATAGTTAATAAACAACTGCCTTCTTAGTTCCTCCCTTTAGTTGGTAACAAAGAGCGCAAGAATTTCCGATTCCAGATCAGTGTTTGAGGACAACAAGACAGTTGGTCGAATAAAGGGACAGTCCCGTTACAAACATCCCTTACTGTAGCAATATTTGCTTCAGTTACCTTCCTGTCAATCAAATGGGGTGTACTTTAAAGAATGCCACCAACCAGATGACGCAAAATAGAGGTAGGTCGGATATTTTTGGGATAGACCTCGTACATATCCAAATACGTACAGACGGACATACAGACATCATCGCGGGAATACTCAGGATGGCTTTTTTAAACTGCACAACGTGAAGATCTGGTGAAAATTTGTTTTTCGAAAATCAGGGTGAAACAACTTCCTGATTTTTTAAAATTTTCAATTTTTTACGCGGGAGGTTAAAAAACGAGACAAAAACGTAAAAATTTGAAAAACCGAAAACGAGTAGAATACAGTCTTAGGAAGTACGAAGTTCTCCGTGTCAGTTAGTATAAAATAAAGAAATTTTATAAAATTTAACATAACTTTTAAATAAAATAAAAAAATATCAATTCCTATAAAATATATTATGTATTTACTATAAATTATTTATAAAGAACCCTGTATAGCTATTATAAAGTACAAAGAGAGTTAATTTACACTTTCGCAACTACAGTGACTGACAATTCTAACAAATTTCGAACCGTTTGCAGTACTGATTATTATTATTACTCGCGTTGGCGTTGGTGGTACCAGAACAAGAGTACCCAGTGGTTCACAGTTTACAAATTTTAACGACTACTCTCGAACTTTAATTTATTTTTTTTTGCTTACGTTATTTTTGGAACTGGATTTTTTCAACTTGTGTTAACCTGTTTTATTATTTGATATTTCGTATCTACGTCCAGTGTACGTTTCTTTATTAGATTTTGTAACAGGTGAGATTTTTTTTATTGAATTAATTAGTTTATAATAAATTTTTAATGTTAGTTTTTTAAATATTTTTTAATGAACAAAAATTCCTGTTAATGAAAATGGGTATCTAATCCTTGAGTGATGTAATTTGTTGTATTTAGTGAGTACTTTGGTCGTTATTGTCCAATTGTTTAGTAAATAAATGTAAATTAGTAATTTATTATACAAAAACATTTTAAATGTGAAAAACTAAATTCGCGTTTGCAGCATTTTTTAAATTTTAATGATTCGATAAAATCTGAATAATTTTGCGGTTATTAAATTTTGGAATTTATTATAATCACATATTATTGTTATGGCTATTAAACTTTAAAATAAATAAAGATCTTAATAAAGTGATGAAAAAATGTAACTCATATAAATTTTAAAATATTTCCGGAATGATTGTAAAAAAAAATGTTGGAACTTTGTAATGTCAGTTTTATTAAATTTTACACGTTTAATTAATGGAATTTTGAGGGTTGCACATTGTTTGTAAGAAAGTAAATTTTATAAAAAAATATTTTTTATATTTCTTTATTAAAGGTATTTTAGTATAATTTATTTAGAATTAAATGAAGTATAAATATAAATTAATTCTCTTTATAAAATATTATATGTAACCTTGATTTAATCGAGCATATATTCAAACATTAATTTCTTATAATTAACTTTACTTTTTTTTACTTTCGAACAAAAATTCCGCCTTTTATACAATGACAATTTTACCGTTAATAAATGTTGCAATTTTACTATTATCAGTAGCGTCAATACGTAATATAGATGAATTTTCTGTTTGAAATTTAGTACTTTTCCTATTTCTTTCTGAATATATTTTTCAGGTTTTCGTGATTTTTGGCATTCCCCTCTTTTTTCTATTTTATTCATAATTTTTGCGATTTTTTTCTTGATTTTTTATTTTATTCGTTTTTTTTTCTGTTTTTTTCGATTTGATCTTACTTTGTGGTTTGTTTTCAGTTTTATATGGATTTTAACTCATTCTTTTTTCATTTTTTTCAATTATTCCTGTTTTTCATTTTTTTATTTTTCTTATTTTTAGCATATTTTCTCTCAAGTTTAGCCAACTTTTCTTGTTTGTTCCTATTTTTCTTAATTTTACATTATTTTTTGTTTTTACGATTTCTCCATTTTTCTTTCTTTTCCCATTTTTTAAAATACATTTTTCCACTCTCCTTTTTTAATTTTTCCATTTCTTATTGAATGTTTTTGTTTTATTCTGCTTTTTCGTTTTTTTCGATTTTTTCTTACTTTATGGTTTGTTTTCAGTTTCTTATGCAGTTTCTTCCATTTTTTTCAATAAATACTGTTTCTAGTTTTTCTATTTTTAACCTTTTTTGGCATTTTTATTTTCAATTTTAGCGATTTTTTCTTGTTTGTTCCTATTTTTCCTAATTTTCGAATATTTTTTGTTTTTACGATTTTTCTATTTTTCAATTTCTGTGATTTTTAACAGCTTTAAACACAGCTAAAAACAATTTTAGACAACTTTTAAATAGCTTTAGACAGATCTATAAACAACTTTTAAAAGCTTTAGACAGCTTTAAGAAGTTTAAACAGCTTTTTAACAGCTTTAAACAATTCTATTAACAACTTTAGACAGCTTCTAAACAGCTTTAGACAAGTCAGTAACGAAAGTGTAAAAGATGTGATAGTAGCGACATCTTCACCTCCAACCGGTCTACAAGTTATGTTGTCCCTTCTAACTACAAACCAGAATGGTTGGTTTAAATATCTTGTAGATATGCCAACCCCGTTTGACTTTGAAATGTAATTCAATATCCGTCGGGGCCCATAGCCCGGGAAGTAGTTGTTTCTTCTTAGTTAAATGGCCAATGTCTTTGAAAATGTTTTTCAAAAACTCGTAAAGCGATAGAATAATTAATATTCTGCATTCTGCAATATTTGTTAATTCTATTAACAACCTTAGACAGCTTTTAAACAGCTTTAGACAAGTCTATAAACACCTCTTAAAAGCTTTAGACAGCTTTTAAACAGCTTTACACAGTCTATAAACAGCTTTTGACAGCTTACAGTTCTAAAAACAATTTTAGAAAACTTTTAAACAGCTTTAGACAAATCTATAAACAACTTTTAAAAGCTTTAGACAGCTTTTAAGAACTTTAAACAGTTCTATAAACAGCTTTTTAACAGCTTTAAACAATTCTATTATATAACAACCTTAGACAGCTTTTAAACAGCTTTAGACAAGTCTATAAACCCCTCTTAAAGGCCTCAGACAGCTTACAGTCTATAAACAGCTTTTGACAGCTTACTGATCTAAAAACAACTTTAGACAACTTTTAAACAGCTTTAGTCAAATCTATAAACAACTTTTAAAAGCTTTAGACAGATTTAAAAAGGTTTAAACAGTTCTATAAAAAGCTTTAAACAATTGTATTAACAACTTTAGACAGCTTTTAAACAGCTTTAGACAAGTCTATAAACACCTCTTAAAAGCTTTAGACAGCTTTTAAACAGCTTTTCACAATCTATAAACAGCTTTAGACAGCTTGGAACACCTTTAAAAAGATCTAAAAATAACTCTAGACAACTTTTAAACAGCTTTAGACAAATGTATAAACAACTTTTAAAAGCTTTAGACATCTTTTAAGAGCTTTAAATAGTTCTATAAACAGCTTTTTAACAGCTTTAAACAATTCCATTAACAACTTTAGACTGCTTTTAAACAGCTTTAGACAAGTCTATAAACACCTCTTAAAAGCTTTAGACAGCTTTTAAACAGCTTTTTACAGTCTATAAACAGCTTTAGATAGCTTACAACACCTTAAAACAGATCTTAAAACAACTTTAGACAACTTTTAAACAGCTTTAGTCAAATCTATAAACAACTTTTAAAAGCTTTAGACAGATTTAAAAAGGTTTAAACAGTTCTATAAAAAGCTTTAAACAATTGTATTAACAACTTTAGACAGCTTTTAAACAGCTTTAGACAAGTCTATAAACACCTCTTAAAAGCTTTAGACAGCTTTTAAACAGCTTTTCACAATCTATAAACAGCTTTAGACAGCTTGGAACACCTTTAAAAAGATCTAAAAATAACTCTAGACAACTTTTAAACAGCTTTAGACAAATGTATAAACAACTTTTAAAAGCTTTAGACATCTTTTAAGAGCTTTAAATAGTTCTATAAACAGCTTTTTAACAGCTTTAAACAATTCCATTAACAACTTTAGACTGCTTTTAAACAGCTTTAGACAAGTCTATAAACACCTCTTAAAAGCTTTAGACAGCTTTTAAACAGCTTTTTACAGTCTATAAACAGCTTTAGATAGCTTACAACACCTTAAAACAGATCTTAAAACAACTTTAGACAACTTTTAAACAGCTTTAGTCAAATCTATAAACAACTTTTAAAAGCTTTAGACAGATTTAAAAAGGTTTAAACAGTTCTATAAAAAGCTTTAAACAATTCTAGTAACAACTTTAGACAGCTTTTAAACAGCTTTAGACAAGTCTATAAACACCTCTTAAAAGCTTTAGACAGCTTTTAGACAGCTTTTCACAATCTATAAACAGCTTTAGACAGCTTGGAACACCTTTAAAAAGATCTAAAAATAACTCTAGACAACTTTTAAACAGCTTTAGACAAATGTATAAACAACTTTTAAAAGCTTTAGACATCTTTTAAGAGCTTTAAATAGTTCTATAAACAGCTTTTTAACAGCTTTAAACAATTCCATTAACAACTTTGGACTGCTTTTAAACAGCTTTAGACAAGTCTATAAACACCTCTTAAAAGCTTTAGACAGCTTTTAAACAGCTTTTTACAGTCTATAAACAGCTTTTTTTTGGTTTTTTGTAAATTTCAAAATTCTCATTCAACGTTTTGATTTTTTTCTTTTTCCTTTTTTAATTCAAAAGTTTTACATTTTTTTAGAATGATTGCAAAATATATGCTCTAAAATTAATATTAGATACACCACTGTATTACACCATCCCACCTGTCTCTTTGGTATTTATTAGAGCATTGCAAAGATAACAACATTCTAGTATCTATAGTTATTAATATAATATCATAATATCATAATTGAAAAACAGATTAAAATTTGCTATATTTATAAAAACGTGAAAGATTGTGGGCGTTGAGAAATTTACTTTGAAATATTTTTTTTTCTAACAGACAAATTAGTTTAAAATTGTAATAAGAAATGTTAAAACATTAATCAACTAATGATTTATCAATAAAATAATATATATAGCCGAATAAGGAAAGGACTTTTAGTTAAAAGACTCTTTTAGATTATGTTTTAGTGACTATATTCCAGAATATTCTAGGTTCTTCTAGTATGTAGCATGTTTCTCGAAAATAATAGAATATTCGTTTTTACTATATAAGGGAATATATTAGCAGTTAAAGGGAGATTTTAAATAGTTTATTGTCATTGTAAAACTGTTTACCAGTTTTCTAGCAGAGTTCTTGTGAATATGTAAAAAATATCGTCAAAATCGAATACAAACAGATAGTCCAGTCAACATCTTGAAAAACGTGAAAAATAGTGTTAAAGGTCCTAAAAATATGAGCGATAACTCATTCGATCCGGAATGACAATTAGATAATAGTATTATACGTTACAAGGTCGGTAGGTGACTTATTACAGTACGAGTTAGTTTACGGACGAGGCGACGTAGGAGCCGAGTTTGGAAATGAAAACGAGGACTGTAATAACACCTAACGACCATGTATCGTATTATATTTTATTTCATCCTGTTTTTATAAATTAATAAATTCATAAAAATGTTAACAGTAGTTCGTAACTTGACTAAAAATAGTTCGTAACTTGATTAGTTATGTCAAATTACCTTGAAAGCGATCTGTCACTGTCAAATAATTTTTTTATTATTAAGGTTTAATTGTTAATATAAAATTGAATAACATTGACTTCCTTTTAAATATGGATGTAAAAGTAAGTAATTAATTATTTTATTTTTATTTTATAGTCATTATAGTATTTTTAAATGTCAAAAATTAAAAGTAATTGTCTTCCCTTAAGCAATCAGAGCAGCGTTGCTAGGCAACACATTACAGTACCTGATACCGTAATGTTTTACTTACCGGCGCCAAATTGATTATAGGGAAGTGTATTTACTGGACAGGATGAAATAAAGGTGTTTTGAGGATTTTACAGCATGAAAAAAATTCCAAATGTTATTAACAAATTAAGACGAAAAAAAGGCATTTCGTTTTTTGCTTATAACTAGAGAAATATGAAGGGTTAAGGAATTTAAAAAAAAGATTCTTAAAGAGGAGGCAATTTCCAATAAAATAGTCCCAACTCCCGGAACTCTATCTCCATTATTTATAATTTTAATTTGACGTTGAAAATAGGGCTCCGCTCGGCTTTTACGGCATTCGCGCGCTGCTGCTAAACGGGGTTTATCAGATAAAATATTTTTTTTATGACATAAAATGCGATTTTACAAATCTGAAAAAATTCTAGTATTTTCCTAACACTTAAAAGAATCTAATTCAGTTGGAAAAAACATTTTGTCGCCATTTTTCAATAAGTTATTTAATTGTTAACTAACAAATTTTTTCCTAATCTCTGTTGGCATAAACAATGGGATAAAAGTTATAAATAATTGGCCTAAAAATTTGAAACTTCGTGGAGCCCTTTTCATATGTATACTTTACAAGATCTTGCGATAAATGTTTATAAAAGTTTATTAATTACTTAATTATGATTTTTCATAACTGTTGCGAAGTGCAATATATTTCATTTTGCAATAGTTATGAAAAATCATAATTAACAAATGAATAAACTTTTATGAAAACTTATCGCAGGATCTTGTAAAGTACCTATACATATGAATAGGGCTCCACAAAGTTTCAAATTTTTAGGCCAATTATTTGTACCTTTCATCCCATTGTTTATGCCAACAGAGATTAGGAAAAAAATTGTTAGTTAACAATTGAATAACTTATTGAAAAATAGTGACAAAATGTTTTTTCCAACTGAATTAGATTCTTTCAAGTGTTAGGAAAATACTAGAATTTTTTCAAATTTTTAAAATCACTTTTAATGCGAATGCCGTAAAAGCCGAGCGGAGCCCTATTTTCAGGGTAAAAATAAAATTATAAATAATGGAGATAGAGTTCCGGGAGTTGGGACTGTTTTATTGGAAATTTTCTCCTCTTTAAGAATCTTTTTTTTAAATTCCTTAACTCTTCATATTTCTCGAGTTATAAGCAAAAAACAAAATGCCTTTTTTTTCGTCTTAATTTGTTAATAACATTTGGAATTTTTTGCATGCTGTAAAATCCTCAAAATACCTTTTTCTAATTGTTATTCCGGATCGAATGAGCTATCGCTCATATTTTTTGGACCTTTATCACTATTTTTCACGTTTTTCAAGATGTTTACTAGACTTAAGAGAGTGATCCGTTTCCGTCAATTTATCGCGATTTTTGCTTTTGTATACCTAAAATTAAACTGTTAATATATTCCATAATAGAGACAATAAAATTATATAAACGATAACATCATAAGTAAAGATAATGATACCTTATAAAATTACTTCCTTAATTTTGTATCTAGTAATTGAAAATTTTTATATCAATTTTTACAGACGAATAAATTTCATGTCATGTAATACGTTCACCTCTAAACACTAATTTTTTTCAAGGAAATAAATGATGTATATATTTTACGATAATGCATCTGTATTTTCGTTCATTATATTGTCTTTTACTAGAAATAATTTTCTTTGTTTAAATACAATTTTACTGACAAGTTTTAAATTTATTAAAAGGTAAGCAACTTTTCCAAAAAAGTCGATAGAATCGATGTCGTTTCTATTAGAAAATTATGTTGCAATATAAAGTAAATTAATAACAATTAATATTCGTAATGTGTATTGTTTGATTAAGAAACATCATTAAAAGCAACGGTACGTGTTTAAACTAAGATATAGTCTTTTAACATTTTACTTGAAACTGGCCGTGACCTACCTTCGATTAACCATTTTACCAAAGAAAATCTATGTTTGGCTCAATTATTTCATTCCTATTTGAATGGTAATTTTTAAATACCAATAGAACCCAAATAGGAGTAAATGTAAGCTCAAACATAGTGGGAATTATGGCAAACAATTCGATTAGCACTTCAATTTTAATCTAATGGTTGTATTGTTTTATTATTCTTCTAAATAGGTCAAGTTTATAGGCTCTCATTGAGATTTTTTCAAAGATGGAAGCCTCTGAGATATAGTCACTGGTCGTACTGCAGCCTAGGTTAGGTTTATTGTACCTAGTTATTACATTGATTCGTCTTACCCACTGCACTAGTTTGTACAGGTCTAAAGGATGGATGTCAGATGTTTGTGGAGGCATTCTAAAGTCTCCAAAAATTGTCTATCTGCTGCGATCTAGTCCTTGGTAATGGTAAAGTACGAGTTTAACTGTTTCAGGTCTGCTTAAGTCTTCATTAGGCAGTTCTATGGTTCGCAGATGTCCCTTGAGCGGTGTGTGGATCGTAATGACTCGTAGCTGATTCCTGCTGATTTCCTAAGTGTTTCAGCTCTTCTGGCAGTCGTTTGAGCCATACATACGTTCTTCTGTGTGCTTTTGGCAGAGATGATTTCTCAGTATTGGATCCAGACTTTCATTTGGTTCCGGATTATACTTTTTGGTACTCCCAGAATTTGGATCTACACCGTAGAAAATTGTGATCCTTTTCTTACAAGTTTATCAGGCTGCACGTTGCCTTGTATTCCTTTAGGTCCTGGCACCCAAATTAAATTGACATAGTTTTGGTCCTCCAGGAAATCTAGTTCAACTCATTTACTAGTCTGGAGACTAGAAATCTTTAGGAAAGGACAAATATTTTTACGTTGTCTTCACTGATGTAAATTCCTGCTACTGAACTCTTTTTAGTCTTAGACCCGCCTGATTGTTGACTACCAGCTTAGAAAACACCTGTCTAACTTTAATCTTCTACCCGAAACACAGTCAGGCTTCCGTCCAGGATATGGTTGCGCGAGTGCATTAGCTGCAATACTTGATGATGTTATGTCATCCCTTGATGTTCATCGAAACACAGCTCTGATACTGATAGACTACTCGAAGGCATTTGATACCGTTGACCATGATCTACTTTTGGCTATTCTTCACTATTTAGGTCTCTCCGACAATGCTGTATCCTTTTTTGCCAGTTATTTGGATTGTAGGTCACAGAGGGTAAAGATTTCTGAAGAGTTGTCTGATTCACTGATGTTGCATCATGGTGTTCCTCAGGGTTCTGTTCTCGGTCCTCTCTTATTTTCAATTTACACTTGTCATATTTATAACTGTCTCGAGGTTTGTAAGTTTCATTTATATGCTGATGACTCCCAGCTTTATTACTCTTTTGATACCAAGGATGTTGCTACAGCGGAGTTGGTCATTAATAAAGATCTACAGAATCTTTTATGTGTATCGTCCAAACATGGCCTCAAAATAAATCATTCAAAATCGTCTGTGCTGCTATTTTGTAGCAATAAGGATCGCAACTTTCTTCAAGAAAATCTCCGCTTGTCATTGGATGGTAATCTTCTTGAATTTTCTTCTGTAGCCAGGGACCTTGGATTGTATATTGACACCGAGCTCAGGTTCAGAGAACATGTTGCTAAAATAACTAATCGTGCTTATAATTCTCTTAGAACTATTTATTCTTTTCGTCATTCTTTGTCACCTCCAGTACGAAAAATGCTCTGTGATTCTCTCGTTTTGAGTCATTTTAATTTTTGTGATATTGTATATGGCCCATGTCTTGATGTTTACACTTCTTCTCGGATACAAAAAGTCCAAAATTCATGTTTAAGGTTTATTTATGGCATACAAAGGAGGCAGCATGTATATCATGCTTTGGTGTGGTCCGGCTGGCTAAACATGGAAAACAGAAGGAGTCTTCATTTTCTTTCTTTCTGTCATAAGGTAATCATCTTTAAAACACCACCGTACCTGTTTAATCGAATTTCATTTAGGACGGATGTTCATAATCTTAATTTACGTCATCGTGGTCTTCTCACTATACTCCGACACGGTAGCTCACTATTTCGCCGTTCGTTTTCATTTAATATCGCATCGTCTTATAACAATATCCCTGCTGAATTTAAATTATTGAGTCCGTCCGTATTTCATCGGAAAATGAGAATGATGCTATTGATTTAACTGTGCGTTTGAGTCTGTGTGTTGGTGGCTCAAGCATATATCTAAATTACATTATGTAGAATAGGGTGTAGAGCAGACAGTGAGCTAAGAATATCCTACTTTTAAGAATTTATTTTTGTTGTGGATTAATTTGGGTTTTGGGTTCTGGGAGTAGAGAGAGGCATCTGCACTTGTTGCAGGTGAATCTATCCAGAACCTATTGTCATGAAAAAGTTTAATACCTTTATTCAATTAAAATCTATGTTTTTATTAGAAACTAAATTATGACTGCCATCATGTCACATAGATTGTTATATTTTTGTATTTTTTATCTTGACAATAAACAGCTATTATTATTATTATTATTATTATTCCCAAATGTAACTATGAAGCTTAGGTTGAGTGTTTGTATTTTGTCTTTCCTTACTTTGATGTATTTCTACCTGGAATGTTTTCTTAGAGAGTTACTTGAAAACCAAGTGGTCTGATTTCATCTCCCAGATATCTTTTCCAATTCCAATCCTCAGATTTTTTGCAGCCTATAAAAGCCTATCCTTGCATCTTCTTTCTAGATTATTAGGCAGTAATTTGAGAATCTGATTTCATCTCCTAGATATCTTTTCCAATTCCAATCTTCAGTGTTTTTAGCCTGTAGAACCATTGTGGTCTGATTTGATCCCTCAGATCTCTTTTCCAATTCCAATCCTCAGATTTTTTGCAGCCTATAAAAGCCTATCCTTGCATCTTCTTTCTAGATTATTAGGCAGTAATTTGAGAATCTGATTTCATCTCCTAGATATCTTTTCCAATTCCAATCTTCAGTGTTTTTAGCCTGTAGAACCATTGTGGTCTGATTTGGTCTCTCAGATATCTTTTCCAATTCCAATCCTCAGATTTTTGTAGCATGTAGAAGTCCATTCTTACATTCCTTACATCTTTCTTCACGATTATGCGAAAACAGGACTTTCTTCCATTAAGGCAAGTTGTTTTTTCCACCAAAAACGACTTTAACATCACAAAATGGTGAAGAGTTTGTGGCTACAGGGTTGAGGGATATAAGGGACCTTAACATCACAAAATAGTGATGGGTTTATGACTACAGGATTGAGGATTATAAAATCTACGTTAATAAGGTCTAGGATAATAGGGTTTAAAGTTTTAATAGCTAGGGTTTTTATACAGTTTGACTTTCGAAAATCTCAGAATCGTTCATGTAAAGTATATTACTTTTAAAATATATTGGTATAGTAACTAAGAGCTGTTGCAAGATCTAGTGAAAATCAAATTTAGATTTAGAGAATAGGAGGGTTGTGAAACGAGTTGGAACCGTGTTACTATTCATTTTGCAACCAAATTACTGAGGCGTGAGCTGGTGCATTGTGATGGAATATAACTTTTTGTGGTCAAACGTGAGCGTTTTTCTTGCAGGTCGGTTTTCAAACGGTCTAATAACGATAAATAATATGAATCCGTAATAGTTTACTCTTTTCTAGATAGTCGATGAGCATTATTTCTTGTAAATCCCAATCTTTCCGGGCAAAGGAATGGTTTTCGCCTTTTTTAGCACAGATTCTTCGTTTGTTTAGGTTGTTCTTAGATTCCAGAAGTATAGTGATGTTTCTATTGTTTTTTACACAGTTGTGCCAGATACGGTCCTGCATAATTCTATTTGTGTGGACCAAGAGGGTTGAAATGACGCAATTGCAACGGGTGCGCGTGAGTCTTTCGTGACCAACACTTGTGGAACGTGTTGACGCTATTATTGATAATTAGCCTTTTGTTACGTTTAAAGCACCTTTTTATTTTTGTTTGTTGTTTGTTTAACACAAGTTTTAATGAATTTATAAACACTTGTTTCTTTATACGTAAAATTCAAAAAAATATTGTTTAATTATGTTTTTAAACAAAATTGAAACATCCAAATTCCATACACATTATTGACGAAACGACGACGCGACGGTTGTGGAATCTTTTGAAACAGCTTTGGAATACTTTAAACGATTTCGCTGGTTTTCACTGTTTTTTAAATTTTTTTTTTGACAAAATTAGCAAATTAAAAAGCTTTTTTGAAAAGTAATAATTGTACAAATTTGCATTTTATAAATAGTAGGTATGTTTAATTTCATAAGTGGTACACTTGAGAAGATATTTAATATGAACTAAAAACAGTTTTATTATTAACATTTAAAACGATTTTTTTCATTTTTTTGACAAAATTAGCAAATGAAAACTGATTTTAAAAAGTAATATTTTTACAAATTTGACTTTTATGAATAGTAGGTATGATTAATTACATAAGGGAGACACTTATTAGGATATTTAATAGGAATTGAAAATTTTATGATTTGTAAAGGTATACAAAATGATTTAAATAATTGTAAAACTTTATTTTAAACATAAATGTATATATAAAATATAGTTGTACTATCTAAACTATTAATATTCATTTCTTTTCAGTGATAATAATGCTATAAACTATAACGAAATCGTGAGTTGATAAATAACGAACACGTCGAGGAAAGCAATTTATTCAAGTGAGAATTTGGTTGTCTACATTTACAGGAAATGCATTTATTTAATAGGAAACCTTTTCTAGGTGAGTTAAATATTTTATAATTTATAATCCTATTTATTATAATTAATTATTTAAAATAACACCCTTAAAACATTGTGAACAAAATTATTATAATTTAAATACTGAAAAAGAAGAATTTCTTTTGAAATAGTAAGTTTTTTAACAAAGGCGTCGCACAGAGTGAATTTTCGGGGTACAGGATTTATATCAGCAGTATTTAACAGGCATTTCGAAAGTAATGAAATTATTTTTTTAAAGTAAAAAGCTTCTTTCAAGGAAATATACCCATAGAAAATTGGCAATTCACTTATTTTTTCTCATTATTTTTATTTATATATTTAAAAGAAAGTCGTGTTGTAATAAACGTATCAAATCTTTAAAACTTTAAGGAAGCGTAAACGAGAAATTTATGTTTTCGACCCTCAGAAATCCGAATCTAAAGTTGTTTTTTTTTAATAAATATTAGGTAACGGCGCTAGAACATTTCGGTCTCCATTTCGGTATGTATCTTTTTCGCTCACCAGCAGCGTTGCCAACTTAAAAGTTCTGAAATCGGTAGATTGATACAAAAAAAAGTAGAAATGGCGGCAAACATAAAAAGCGTTTATTTAATAAAAAAAAATTAAGATATAAGAAAGGTAAATAATTATAAAAGAAAATTAAAACGGTATATCGGTAGATTACTTCCTAAATCGGTAGATCTACCGAAAAATAGGTAGAGTTGGCATCGTATAACGATTATTTAAAAAATAAAAAATTCAAAAAAGGGGCAACTTGAGAGCATTGTATATCTTTTTTACACAAATAATTGGTTTTAGTTAAAAATAAGAATCAAATGACGAACTAATGATCTAATAAAAGAAGGTTCAAAAATAAAAAAATCTGGGGTACTAACTGAAGAGCACATTTTGTTTTTAAATAAATAAATAAATAAATAAATAAATAAATAAATAAATAAATAAATAAATAAATAAATAAATAAATAAATAAATAAATAAATAAATAAATAAATAAATAAATAAATAAATAAATAAATAAATAAATAAATAAATAAATAAATAAATAAATAAATAAATAAATAAATAAATAAATAAATAAATAAATAAATAAATAAATAAATAAATAAATAAATAAATAAATAAATAAATAAATAAATAAATAAATAAATAAATAAATAAATAAATAAATAAATAAATAAATAAATAAATAAATAAATAAATAAATAAATAAATAAATAAATAAATAAATAAATAAATAAATAAATAAATAAATAAATAAATAAATAAATAAAGAACAAATAATTGTTTATAATGAAAAATAAAGAACAAATAAAGAACAAACGAATTATAAAAAAGTTTAGAAATTAAAAAAAAAACAGGGGGTTAGTGGGTAACTTGAGAGTTCATTTCTTTTTTATATAAATAAATTAAGAACAAATAATTGCTTAAATTGGATAATAAGAATTAAATGAAGAAGTATCGATCTTATAAAAAAAAATAATAAAAAATAAGGGAGTCAACTTGAGAGCATATTTTTTTTATAAATAAATGAAAAACAGAAAATTGTTTATTGCTAAAAATAAGAAGCAAATGATGAACTAACGATCTATTTAAAAAAATCAAGAATTAAAAAAAAATCTTGTGTATAGTTTAACTTATATTAATGTAACAAGACAACCACGCCTCCTAACCCCAACAAAGGAACCAACTTTCGAATCTAGGTTGTCAGATATATTTCCGAAAATTCCTAAGTTTATATATTTTGAAAATGTTCTCTCTACTTTACTATTCAATTGTTCGCCAATGACTCTTAGAAAGATAATATGAAAATATTCTTAAAAAAACTATACTTAAATTAATTAACTAGGTTCTTCATATTTAAACAGTTTTCACTTCTAATGATATCAATTTTGTATATATATTACTTATACTTAAAGACAGTTTTGAGTAACGGCTACATTGTGTATTTAGTTTCCCATTTCCAAGTCGTTTAGTGCCGCTTTGATATTAATGTAAAGAAATGCCGACGGCCGTGGTATAACGCAAACGAAACATCAAAGACGCAAATTGCAAAATGCGACATGAGTTAAATACCGCGCAGACACTTGTGCCGCATTACAGTAACCAGTAGCGTCATTGATTTTCATTGATTTTTTATATTACATATCCGCTGCACTACCTTACGATGGACTTCATAGTACTTAATATAGTAAGAATTTCTCGTTTAAATATATGAGATAATAACTGCGCCACCTTACGGTGGCGTTATATTATTTGATTTAGAAAGGTATTTTTTTACTTTATTTTTTTTGGCATTTTTTCTGTTTTTAATTTTCCACTTTCTTTTAGTTTTTCGTTTATTTATTTATTTATGAATCAAAATTCAACCGATCTTTTGGGGTTTCTCACAATCTAAATGTTGAATAATCTAGAAATCAAAATACAGTACCATCTACCGGGTGTCTGTCTAACCTAAATGTCAAAGGTGTATAAAGTTACTTTAACTTAGACTGTCATCTATTAGGAATTCGTAAAACTAAATAATACATGTTTCTTTGTCACAGATCCATCATTCATCGTCGCAATTATCAATAGATAAAAATTTTCAAATTGATACAAAATATACAACAACCGTTTTTCTTTTGAAATAAAAAACAAAAATTAATAAAAATTTATAGACAGACCCTTTTTAATTTAATTTAATTCCACGCCAATGGTCGGCATTGTCCCCCAAAGGATTAAAATTCCGACAAAGACCAAGGAATATTAGATTGACCTCGGAAAGAGTATAGGTACTAGAAGGGTCAAACTTGAGACCAAATATCTTTTTTAAATAAATAAATAAAGAACAAATAATTGTTTAAAATAAAAACTAAGAAACAGGCGAAGAACTATCGAATTAATACAAAAAATTTAAACATTAAAAAAAATCAAGGTGACTAGGGGATAACCTGAGGGCACTTTTTTTTACTTAAATAAATAAATAAATAAATAAATAAATAAATAAATAAATAAATAAATAAATAAATAAATAAATAAATAAATAAATAAATAAATAAATAAATAAATAAATAAATAAATAAATAAATAAATAAATAAATAAATAAATAAATAAATAAATAAATAAATTAAAACAAATATGTATAATAAATGACGAACTAACGAACTTATAAAAAATATCTAAACTTGGCACCGTTATTCTATCTCTATAAGGCATAAAATTATCGAAAATAAAAATATATTTAATATTATAGATATGATGAAAAAAGTTGTTTAAAAAAATAAAGTTGCTAATAATAATAAATAAAAAATTGCAAATAAATAAAATAAAAATCATGAAAATGATAATTTATTGCTAAAATTTAAATTTTATTGCATAAAATTTTGAATAACAACATTTTTTCATTAATTATTATCTAATCGATTTTAAATAATATTTTTTTAGTTATAATGCAAAATAAATAGGAAATTTTTGAAATGTGTTATGAGTTATGACTATATAGCTACAAATTTTTTTATAAATAAATATAATTAAAACCAGTCTCTTGTTTTGTATTTATTTTAAAATATAGGAAATTTAATTGTAATTAGTGTCACTTACATCTTAATTGCTTTTCGTTAATTACTAATATTAAGAATTGATTTTGCAAAATAAATCTCAAAACAAACTAATTGAACTTGAACTTTATTCATTATAATAAATTTATAACAATAAGGTGTTTTGTTGGTTTGTTTTCTATAGAAGCGGGTTGTTTTATTTTTGGAAACAAATATGTATTATATATATATATATATATATGAAAAATTACGTCTGGAATGTTTCAACACTTTTAACATTATGATAAAGAGTAACAATAAATTAAATAAGTTCAAGGTAAAACTAAAACCATCCAGTTTGTTTTTAGACTTTGTACTTTTTAAATTTTAGTAGACAAATTATTCCATATTAAAATAGATTTAAACAAAAAAAAATTATCTTTAAATAATAATCAATTAACGAAAATAGTAGGGAAACCGAATTGAAACAAAAGTATTAATTGTTTTTGAAGTTATACTTCTATTAATGCACTCGATTTGTGTGGGGTTAAATGGGAAAAATCATTACATATGTAATGGTGTGAGTAAGAGAGAGAGACAGAAATACATATAACAACAAAGATGAAATATTTACCACATGTTTAGTCATAACTATAAGTCCTTTGAATACCGTTTCAACATTCAGTACATTGAAAAGGGATAGATATACAAAAAACAATCTGAACTAATGTATAAATATCATAGTGACGGACCACATGATTATTTGACAGATTATTTTATAATTCCCTCACGTAAGTAAACATATAAAGTCTAGTATTTTATATTAATAATATTAATAATAATATTCAGTAATGAGTATTGTATTGTAGTCCATACTACCGTCACATGGTTGCATTATATCCCTCACTATGCTTTTGAGGTTGTTGGCTACATAAACAGAGTTTTTAAGAATAGTCGAAAAGTGCATTTCGAACAGACAATAGATAGAAAAATTACAACTCGGTAAGTATTCTAAATGGTTTCAATTTATTTACTCGGGGTTTTTGGAGTCGCTGAACATGAATATCACGATTCCGAAAGTCTTCGCGGCACTTGGTGTCTAGGGTATTTACCTCTTCTCCTGGGGTTTTATGTAAATTCTGTACGAAATCAGTGCACACTTGGTACTCGGTGGGTTTTTGAGTCGCTAAATACGATTATAATAATGGCGATGGTGTTCGAAACACCTGGTGCTTAAGACGGACCTCGTCTCCAGGAATTTTGTGCAAATTCGATACAAAAAGAGGTACTAGGAGGTTTTTGGGGTCGCTTGCCACGAATATCATATAATGAGTTTGCTTAATCATTCGCATAGAAATTTATGAATCCACGTGCGCGCATAGAAGTATAACTTCTGCCGACAGTCCCACTTACTGCCACACTAGTTTTTTTCTTGCTATTAAAAAATATGTAAAAACTAGCTGACCCTAAGATTTTTTCTCATTTCCGTTTTTTATTTCAAATTCTTTTTTTGTATAATTTTTTCCTTTTTTAAAGTTTATTTTTTTGTTTTTGCTGTTATTATGATGTTTTCTTATTATTTTCGAGGTTTTTACATTTCGTTCTATTTTGTAATTTTTGTATTGGATATTAACTGCGCCACCTTACAGTGGCATAATGGTACTTAATGAAGTAAGAATTGCTCGTTTAAATATATGAGATGTGCAAGGCGCCACCTTACGGTGGCGTCGTAGTACTTTTCTGTTTTCAGCATTTTTTTGTTTTTGAAGTTATACTTCTATTCGTGCACTCGGTGGAAAAGATTTGTGTAGAGTTAAATGGTAAAAATCATTACATATGTAATGGTGTGAGTAACAGAGAGACAGAAACACTTATAAGGTATATTGGTCGGTAAAAACAAAGATGAAATATTTATCACATGTTATTATTCATAACTTTAAGTCCTTTGAATATCGTTTCAACATTCAGTACATTGAAAAGGGATAGGTATACAAAAAACAGTCTGAACTAATGTATGAATATCATAGTGACGGACCACATGATAATTTTATAATTCTGTCACGTAAGTATACATATAAAGTCTGGCATTTTATATTAATAATAATATTCAGTAATGAGTATTGTATTATAGTCTCTAAAATACCGTCACATGATTGCAGTATATTCTGCTCCATGCTCTTAAGGTTGTTGGCAACATAAACAGAGTTTTTACGAATAGTTAAGGAAACAAAGCACTAAAACCTCCGAATTTTATAACGTAAGATGGATCGAAATGCTTTTTTTGCACTGGATTTGTTAGAGTATCAGGAAATTTGTCGCTATTTTTTATAATGTAAAAATGGGAAATTGCATTTCTGCATTCGAAAAGTATATTCCGAACAGACAATAGAGAGAAAACTTACAACTCGGTAAGTATTGCTGAATTTGGTTCAATTTATATACTCGGGGTTTTTGGAGTCGCTGAACACGAATATCATGATGCCGAAAGTCTCCGCGGCACTTGGTGCCTGGGGGTTTCATGTAAATTCTGTACGAAATCAGTGCACACTTTGTACTCGGTGGTTTTTTGAGTCGCTAAATACGATTATAATAATGGCGATGGTCTTCGAAACATCTGGTGCTTAAGACGGACCTCGTCTCCAGGAATTTTATGCAAATTCGATAAAAAAGAGTGTGCACACGGTACTAGGAGGTTTTTGGGGTCGCTCACCACGAATATGATATAATGATTTTGCTAAATCATTCGCATACAAATTTATGAATCCATGAGCGTGCATAGAAGTATAACTTCTGCCGGCAGTCCCACTGACTGCCACACTAGTTTTTTTTTCGGCTATTTTCATTTTCCTCTAGTTTGTAGTTTTTTATTGCTTTAAAAATCGAAATACGACGCCATCTACCAGGTATCTGAAGCCTAGATATTAAAAATATTTAAATACTAGCAGACTTTTACTCATTTCCATTTTTTTCAAATTCTTACGATTCTGTCCCGATTGTTCTTGTTTTCAATGTTTATTTTTTTGGTTTTGCTGTTTTTATCATGCTTTTCTATTATTTTTTCGGATTTCACTTTATTTTTATATTGTAATTTTTCGATAAATATATATATTAGATATTAGCTGCGCCACCTTACGGTGGCGTTATAATAGTAAATTTTTTGAGAATTGCTTGTTTACATATATATGAGATATTAACTGCGCTTCCTTACAGTGGCATCATAGTACTTAATGAAATAAGAATTGCTCATTTAAATATATGAGATATCCACTGCGCCACCTTAAGGTGGCGTCCTAGTACTTTTCTTTTTTCCGTATTTTTTTGTTTTTTGTTTCTTTCATTTTCCTCAAGTTTGTACTTTTTTATTTTCTTAAAAATCGAAATACAACGCCATCTACCGGTTATCTGAAACCTAGATATAAAAAATATTTAAATACTAGCTGACCCTAAGTCTTTTTCTCATTTCTCATTTTTACGATTTTGTCTCGTTTTTTTTTTTGTTTTCCATGTTTATTTTCTTGATTCTTATATTTTTATCATGTTTTATTGATTAGTTTCCAGGTTTTTACTATTGACTTTTTTTCATAAGCAAAGGTGAAGTCAATCAGTTTTATAAAGTTATATAAAAATTTGCAACAAATAGAAAAAAAGTCAACCCATAAAGTCCTAGTGTCCTATAAATAGGACATACAACAAATCATTTTTTTTTATTATGCCATTTTTTTCATAATTGTAGAAAGTCTAATATTTTTTGTTCAAATATAGTTGTAGGAAGTGTGTAATATTTTTATTTTCTTTATAAGCCGTAATTTCTTATTGCAAAGCATTCTATAATATTTCCTTTTATTTGGTTCTTGAACATCACTTACCATATTTTTAGATTTTCGTGTTGTGTGTATTTTGTAAATGAAATAACTGCATAGGTTGACCTCACAGTATATTATTGTTACTAACTAGGTATGTTTTACAAAATGTTTTGAAAGAGCAAAAGATATACTGTGCTCTATATATGCCCGTCCTATTTATAAGACGCTGGCACTTACCATGATCAACTGTCCACAGCTGTTATGAGAAACATAACCACACAAAATGAAACATAACCTAGTTTGATTACTGATTGTTACTGTATTACGTGAAGTGTATGTGCAGCGTCTTTTATACGGCAATAACCGAAAATGTATCAAACTAAACGGGCGTTAACTGTCCAAGAATTGGAAGATATAATAGATGACCCAAAATTTTTTGAAGAACTTGAATCTGCTACCATGGTCGTGCTCCCGCTATACGCTGATTCACTGACAGATGAGGACGAGGCAGATGTAGATATTATAGGTATGTTGCACAACATAATATTATTACGTATACTTATTATACAATATTTGTTCTTTTATAGGAATAGCTGATGTTCATGATGTACCAGGAGAAGTTGAGTTGCAATACAATACCTCGCTAGATATTATTGAAGAAGAAGACGAAATCGAAGAATTGCAAGCAGAACCAATAGCAGGACCTTCTCATAGCGTTCCAAATGTACCTCCGAGATTGAAGAAGAAAAGACTCCTTACAGATATATCACCTAAGTGGCGCAAAATTAACCCTATTTACACAAAATTACCAGCAGAAGGACGAGAAGTTATTGATAAGTTAGCCGAATTAAAAGTGTTGTTAAAAGACAAGACTCCTGTTCAAATTTTCGAAAAGTTTTTTACAGAAGACATTATGGTCTATATAACTAAACAAACAGTTAGATACGCTGCGGCAGTAAAAAATGATACAAGCATGAGTCTTTCACCAGAAGAAATAAGAGCTTTTATGGGTATCTTGATTTTTTCGGGTTATCACAAGTTGCCTTCTGAAAAAAACTACTGGTCGGAAGAAGAAGATCTTGGAGTTGATATTGTAAAGAAATGTATGTCTAGAAATCGGTATCTCAAAATAAAACGATACTTACATTTTAATGATAACGACCTGGTACAAAATAACAATAATAAGAATGACAAGGGTTTCAAAGTTCGTCCGTTGATTACTATGATCAATGAATCATTTCAACAATTTGGGATCTTCGTTAAAGATTTGTCTATTGATGAAATGATTGTAAAATATTTCGGTAGACATGGCCTGACATAGTTTAGGTATACGTGGGAAACCGATCCGCTTTGGATATAAATTTTGGGCTTTATGTGGCTCTAATGGTTATTGCTTCAAATTCGATTTGTACTGTGGTGCTGAAACCTCTACGAACGTAGCAAAAAATCAAGACCTCAATTTGGGAACGAGGGTAGTTGTCAATTTACTAGACTGTGTTGAAAACCCTAGAAGTCATTGTGTTTATTTCGACAATTTATTCACTAGTAGAGATTTATTGTTGCATCTGCAAGAGAAGAGATTCAGAGCCACTGGCACATTGAGGGAAAATAGAATAGGAAAATGTACAATAAAGGATTCCAAAAGCCTAGCAAAAGATCCACGGGGAACTTTTGATCACAGATTTGACAGTAATGGTGAAATTCTTATCTTGAAGTGGAATGACAATAAGTGTGTCTCTATCGCAACAAATCATGACTATACAGAACCCCTGTCACAAGCGCCCCGATGGGATAGAAAAGCCAAAGAAAAGAAAAATATACCTCAACCACGGGTTTTGAAAAACTATAACACTCATATGGGTGGAGTAGATCAACATGATTGGGATGTAGGTAAATATGCTGTACAAATAAGGGCAAAAAAGTGGTATTGGGTACTCTTTACACGAATGATTGATATGGCCGTTGTAAATGCATGGATTCTCTACAGGATCGTCAACTCCGCAGATATGAGCTTGCTAAATTTTAGAAGAGCAATTGCAGTGGCATATATGAGATTGGGAGTGAAATCAGTTATGGGACGTCCCACTATATCTTCAACTTCTAAAGTCTTTGATGATGTAAGATTTGACCGAAAGGGACATTTCATGGAACGTAGGGACAAACAAAGAAGATGTCAAGGAAAAGCTTGCAAATCAAAGCCTCTTACATTTTGTGTAAAATGTTTAGTAACTCTGCTTTCTGCTTCAATCCTTATCATTTAAAATAAATGTTTTGTTACTTTTCTTGTAATAATTATATAAAATAAAACCTTTAGCGTCATATTTATAGGACACCCTACAATTTTGACCCTTAAGCACCGATTTGCAAATTAAGAATATTTATGTACTAAGTGACCCCTAAAATGAAGACTTTAGAGAAAATTTATCTTTTTTTGAAAAAAAAAAAGTTGGGACTCAATGGGTTTAAACACTGAAATAATTTTATTTTAATAAAATTTTCCTCTTACATACTTTTTCTAGATTAATTTTAAACTTCACGAACTTTATGATAAAAATCTTGAACAATAATAAAGAAAATTCCTAGTGAAATAGATATTTAGCTAGATTAAAATTTGATAAAAACTAATGCAATTTTAACTTTCCTTTCATAAATACAGTAATTTTATTTTCTAATGACAATAATGGATGTTCATCACTTTACAACTTGGGTCATTGATTTCAATAACGATTTAATAATTACAAAACTGTATAGAAGAATATAATTTTTTTTATGAGCTATTGTCACAGACAGGTCTTAAAATTATTTATTTACGATTTACTAATGATGTAATTTAAAAACATTTATTTACGTTATACAGCGTTTGAACATATTATGTCATACAGAAGATACTCGCGCCTTATGAGAGTAGTAGAAATAATAATCACAATTTATAAAAAGAACTCTTTATAGACTACCTTTTTATGATTTGTAATCGATTTTAAACCCACTTACAGCAACCCCATGTATATATAAGTTACTAGTTTACCAAATAAAATGGAAAACTAGTAGAAATTGTTGTTAAACTTCAATACATCTGCCTAAAAACACGTAAATCATGCATTTTCATCGAGCTCTTAGCGATCATGAAAGTTTCAGATCTGTACTTAGTCGGAAAGTAAGTTTAAAATCGATTACAAAATTCCACCCGGACAGACAAAAATAAAACAAGCAGAGAATACGAAAGGATAGTAAATAGTAACAGGTCCAAACAATTCTGTC
The DNA here is from genome assembly GCA_964028335.1 of Altica lythri. Lineage (NCBI taxonomy): Eukaryota > Metazoa > Arthropoda > Insecta > Coleoptera > Chrysomelidae > Altica > Altica lythri. The sequence continues at coordinate 9,088,604 of OZ034809.1, forward strand.
AGTGCTTACTGTTTTTTACTATAATTTTTACAATTACTAAATATATACCAATTATGCAATTTTCAATATCAAACATAATATCGTCATTATAATTTGATGGACAAAACAATTGTTTCTTTCTCAAAGTTGAAAGTTTACCAAGGTTTCTTGATAATTATGACATTATTAACATGCATTTTATGCAAACTTTTATCACAAATGAGAACATTGAAACTATATTACATTAAAATAAAAAATAAAATAGAGAAATTATTATCACAAAATTAAAAGTTCTAGTTTAATATCAAATCCTATAAAATATCAAATTGGACATGTGTCAAACATAAAAGGAGATATTCCCACTGACTGAGGTATAGACGCACGCACTGCCGTAAACGCTGTAGAAATGTAAAATTTGGACATCTGTTTTTTCATAATTTGAACACCCTTTTAGAAGGGATTTTTAAAAATTTTAACCTTGAAGGGGTGCAGTAGGGGTTGAAAATGTGAAATAGAAAAATTTATAAATTTATTGAGAATTGCTCGTTTAAAAATATGATATATTAACAGCGCCACCTTACAGTGACATCATGGTACTTAATGAAGTAAGAATTGCTCGTTTAAATATGTGAGATATCGATTGCGCCACCTTACGGTGGCGTCTTAGTACTTTTCTTTTTTTCGTATTTTTTTTGTTTTTTTTTCAGCTATTTTCCAATTTTCTTTAGTTTATAGTTTTTTTAATACTTTAAAAATCGAAATACCACGCCTAGATATCAAAAAAATTTAAATACTAGATGATCCTAAGACTTTTTCTCATTTTAAAAAATTTTAACCTTGAAGGGTTAAGAATTTGAAATAAAAAAATTTATATATATTGAGATGAAATATGATTCTATGATATATATATAATATGTAAAATTAAGTATAAAATGATTAAAAAGCATATTCTTGATCCCAGGGTAGAGTGCAAAGCTTTGGAATTAGCATAATTTAGTTTCATTTTTCAGTATATTAAAAATTATTCTCTTCATTCCTGAAAAAAAGGAAAAATAAAATAAGAAAGATGAATAAAAACTTAAATATTAAAATACATGCGTTGGTTTAAAATAATTTAATTAGTCGAATAAATAATTGAATACTTACTTTTAATAGATTGTGTATAAATTTTCACTTCCATAATTTCCATATTTATTATTTTCATAATATTCATATTTGTCATTTTTAAAATTAATAAGAAATTGAGAAATTCTAAAAAAAAAATTAAATTTATATTAAAACAGAATAGAAAATAAAATTTATAATTTTTGTTAGAAATCTAGTATGTAGGGTTATAATACAAATTTGCAAAATAATGTTATAAATCTAGTATGTATGATGGTATTCTAGAAATTGTTAAAGAAATTAAGATAAGTAATCTGATTTGTTTTATTTGTATAGAATAAAGTTTGAGTTTTTTGATAAAATAATAAGTTAAAAGATATTTAAATAATATAATATTGGTACTAAAGTTGAATAGAAGGAGTTTGTACGAGTTTGGTAAGAAGAAAGATTATTTAAAGTTATTTTAAAAGATTGAAAAAGTCGACGAGAAGAGATATTGGACTAGAAAGAATATTTATCATTGCTAAGGAGATTAAATCATCAGGTTCAGAAGAGAAGTATTGAAATAGATACCTACCAGTTCTAAATATAGCAGTTTTTCTCAAGAATTAAAAAAAATTCTTCATTTATATGGTTTGAGCAGTACTTATATGGTAGAAGGCTTGTAGAATTGAATTAGCAGCAGTTATACGGTATTTTAATATAAAAATAAATAATTGTGTTAAATTAATTGTACCGACCCTTACTACTTGAAAGTTCATTTTTATTTGGAATAATAGAAGTAATAAAAAACTCTATGTTTTTTACATATAACTTTCACTTTAATTAAATTTTTTTTTTTTTTTTTTTTTTTTTTTTTTTTTTTTTTTTAAAAATTTTTTAATTAAAGTGAAAGTTAAATGTGAAAAACATAGAGTTTTTTATTACTTCTATTATTCCAAATAAAATAATTGTGTGTTTAATTTCTTGTTGTATAAACAATATTCATTTTCACTTTCATATAAAAAAATAATTTTGCACATCACTAGATTTAAGAACATTTAGAATTTCTTATTTTCACTTTAAAATTTGATTAAAACAATTACTTTGCACATTCACAGTCACAAAATATTAATTTAGAAATTTTTAAGGTTAAGTTCAGTTAAAAATCGATAATCCACGCGACCACGCGTCTGTTCTTACCATTGGCGTTCCAAATAAGGTATTAAAATTAAATTAAGATTAAATTAAAATTCTGTTTCTAATAAAATTAAGAGTTAATTTTCAATAATTAATTTTTCTATATTTTGAACTCTGCTCTGGAGGTAAGAGTAGCACGAGCAATATAAAATTCATATTTAGAATCATATATAAAAGTCATTTACCTTAATCAAAATTTCTTATAAAAAGTTTAAATTTAATAAAAAAGGAAAATTTTGAATTATAGCATATTTACTTATAAACTAAATACTTAGCAAGTTATATATGTTATAATATATATAAAATATTTTATTGAACACGTGTTTAATGGTTTATAAGATTCACCCCCTTAGGGTGCAAATAAGGGATTAAAGCTTTTTATGGCTTATATTTAAAAATAAGTCCTTTAAAAAACTGTTAAAAATCATAAAAAATCGTTTAAAATTGTAAAAACAAATTGAAAATCGTGAAAAATTTACAAAAAAACCTGAAAAAATGATTAAAATCCCAAAAGATTGTTGGAAATCGTGAAAAAAAAGGTCAAAATTGTCAAAAGAGTCGTTAATAAATGAAAAATATTTAAAAATCCTCATATAATGTTAATAATCATAAAAAAATATTTCAAAAATCGTTAAATTGGAAAAAGTTGATGAAAATCGTAAAATGACAAAAATGTCGAAAATCGTACAGAAATTTTGAAAAATGTGAAAAATTGTTGAAAATTATAAGAAATTTCTGATAATCTTGAAAAAGTGTTAAAATGGTTGAGAAACTGTCAAAAACCATAAAAAATGACGAAAATCAATAAAAAAAATTGTCAAAAATATTTAGACATCACAAAAAACGTGTAAAACAGTAAAATATGTTTAAATTTCCTAAAAAAAGGTTAAAAATAATAAAAAATTATTAAAAATTGTGAAAAATTGTCGAAAATTTAAAAAAACAATAAAAAAATTAAAACTTACAAACGTAAATTAAAAAAACGAGTAGGTACGTATTAAAAAAATGGGGGAAAATCGAAAAATAATTGAAAAAAAAAACAGGAAAAGATGAAAAACTGGCAAACCAAAAAACCAAAAAATAAATAAATAAAAAAGAAATAGATAAAAATGTAAAATGGATAAAAATTGAAAAACCAGAAAAAAAGAAAAAAACGAACAATATCACAAAAATTGTAAATAAAAGAAAAATGTAAAAAAAATCAACTAAAAAGGAACAAAATCGTAAAAATTAGAAAATACACCAAAAAATACTAAAAACCTGTAAATAGACAAAAAATATGATAAAATCGATAAAAACTAATAAAATCATAAAAAAAAACAAGAAAAAATCATAAAAATTAGAAAATGAAAAAACAAATCACTAATTATTGTTAGACGATACGAAATTTGCCTGGTCAGCTAGTAATTACAAATAAATGAGTAAAGATCAGACACTTTTCTAATTTTCCATATTAAAATATAATTAAAACATAATTAGCGCCCTCTGTACTTTGAAAGTGCAATTGTCCACCTCCCTTTAGGAGAGAGTGGGGCGGAGATGGTACCCAACCCGTGGTACTCGATCAGGTGTGAACACTGTGAACTGCAAGTTGTGTGAGTTCAGATTAATGTTGGCTTAGAACGGTACGATTACACCTCCGCTCGTGTTATTACTTAAGTACTAACGGGAAAAAGTGGCGCATTGCGCGTATATACTAAAGTGTGTTGTTAAAAGAAACTCTTCTTCGTTCTTCTTCTTCTGGGACACGCGAAGTAAGTCATGGTGGACGGCTTTATTTAAGTGAAATTTTTTGAATTAATTCATTATAGATCCGGATAGAAGGACCTTATTACACTTTCTGATAAAGTTCTTTTATTAATTTAATTGTAAGGTACTTTAATTTAGTGTTATACTTATTTTTTTGTTAACATATTGTGTATGTTAGTCATATATATATTTTTGAATTTGAGTCAGGCTCTGAGAAAGTTGTATGAATGATTAATAAGACACAGGAAACAAGAATTTCGAGAATTATTAAATATTCAAAATAAAAAATGAGTAATTTTGATATATAAACCACAACCACAAGTAGAATTTAGTGATAAATAGTACAATCAAATTTCTAAAAATGTGATATATTCTAAAAATTCTCATTTTTCATTCAATTGATGATAACTTCAATTAGAATTATATAAAAATGTAAAATATTTTCTATATAGAAAAATTTATCCGCTGATCTACTACACCTTTCACTACGTAATATTTATGTATAGATACTAAAATTCTTTTATTGAAAAATTGGCACAAATGACTATATAAGGAAAATATTAAAAAATTATATAGACATTTAGGAACAAAAACCTAATTAAGTATTTTATTGACTCCATTACTAAGTACCTTGGTACTTTAGTGGGTAGAATATCTGTCTATAAAAATACGAATCTATATTGTTAAATTTTATTTACTTTTATATTTACTACCTTTCTAAAATATAATATTTTGAATTTTTGCAATTCATCAGATTATTGCAAATTGCAATCAATCTATAAGTCTATATGCTTTAGGTTAAATTAGGAAGTATAATTAATATAGTATTTTTCAACCAAATTGGTTAAAAGTTAATGGTAAGGAAGTGCACCCTATTGTGATGGACAATAAACAAGCAGGTATACAGCCGTTTCAACCTTATCTATGATAATATTACTTAAAGGGTCGGACTGTGAAAGTTTATGAAAAAAGTTTAAAAGAACTTCTTAATAGTTACATGGAAAAACAATCAATTTTGTCTAATAAGCAATTTGGTTTTACGTCAGGTTTTAGTACTGAAGATGCCCCACAGGAAGTTATTACTAGGATAACAACAAATCTAGATAAAGGAAAAAAGTGCCATGCGGTATTCCTAGAACTATCAAAGGCTTTCGATAGGGTTTCACACCAGGGTGCGAAGGATATATATCAATGGATATATATCATGATATATATCCGATATATATCCAATGACTTTTTGTGATATATATCAATATATTCGTCATTCGTGCAGTTTTTACGTGCTTTTCTGTTTTGCCGACCGCGGTGGACTTGTTGCGTACCTAGATACCTAGAATAAGACATAAATATTCATTTTTGCTAAAATTTACTGAAAGACCCTTTTAGGTATTATCTGACTAATCCCATATCGTAAACAGATATTTTAGAATGGGCATTGAATTTAATACTTATACCAATTTAACATTTATTAGTTTAAATAGTTTTGGGTTTTTCCTGATTAAAGATGTTCGACGGTTGTAGGTCTGTTTAGAATTTCCGGTAGGGATTGTTACGGTTTTTCCAAATTACTTATTAAAAGTTATTAAGTACAATACCCTTTTCTAAACTAGAGGTGAAAAGGGTGCTTCACTGGGTTATGGCAGAAAGAAAAATAGTCTAAAAGTGAACACCAGAAAGAAAAGTTCCTTTAAGAATACCTTTTAATATATGTGAGTTTTGTTTCAGGGGTTGCATTGATAAAAATAAGTTCCCCTCAACTTAACTTCCTTTCATTTGTTTGTAGATAAAATAAAAATCGGATTTTGTTATATATGATTTTTGCTAGATTTTGTTAGTTGTTAAAACACGATTTAATTACATTTTCTTGATAGAATTATAAAAAAATATTTTTTTTAACATCCCGCTAAAAAAATTAAATTTATTTTTAAAATCGGGAAGTTACTGTTTCTACCCCGTTTTTTGAAAATCGAGTTTTCATCGGAACTCAACGTTTTGAGGTCTTTGGAACCTCCCCTGACTATTTTTACGAGGGTGTCTGTATGTGTGTGTGATGTGTGTGTGGATGTATGTAAACCTTATATAACTTTTGAACGGCTTGACCGATCGGAATGAAGTAAAGAGCGCTCCAAAGAGTTTCATCTAACTTAGATTCCCTGTAAGTTTGAGCCGATTAGGACGGTTAGATTTCGAGAAATTAAAAAAAAAACAATTTTTTTTTTTTAAATGAACCTAATCAGCTCTCAAGCTTAAAAAACCACGTCGAATGCTGTTTTGAAAATTAAAATCGGTTGATTCGTTCGTGAGATATCGTCGAAAGAACACAAAAGAAGATTCTCAAATATAAGTGAACAACTCTTGACAGCTGTTGCTTCAACAGCGGGTCCTGAAAGGATTTTCTCCAGTTTTGGTCTGGTGCAGTCGAAGCTGAGGAACCGTTTGGGAATTGCCAAAACTAATAAATTGGTGTACATGCTTTAACGCCTCATCAAGCCTTTAGCAAAGAAAGGGAACTTAGATTGGATATCAGATCCTACACACGATGATTTTACTCAGACGTCAAAGTCAGACAACGACGTCAATCTGGTTCAAAATGTTGTTGATGTATCCGGACCGGAGTCAGAACATGAGACTGAATAATAACAATAACTAAAAAAATGTTTGAATATATTCTAGAGTTATTATAATTATAAATTATTTATATATTTATAAAAAGGTTTTTTTTATCAACTAACTTAACATTAGTTCGGCAGTCCTTCGACGTAGCCTTCCTGCATAGACTTCCAGGTTTTCCTGTCGCTAGCCTTCATTTTAAGACTTAAGTACTATATAAGAAAGCATTTAAAACTTTCATTTTTTTTTAATAATTTATTATGCTTATGTAAAACGTATGCAACAAATATACATAAATAATACTATAAAATAACAACATGACGTTCATACAAAATGGATATATATCAAACTTGATATATATCGGATATATATCATAAATATCCGATATTTTGATATTTATAATAAATATCGGATATTTTCGCACCCTGTTTCACACTCTAAATTACTAAAAATACTTAGAAGCTATTTGAGTGACAAAAATCAAAATACTATAATAAACAACACTCTCAGTCAGCCAAAAACAATTAAAATGGAAGTACCACAGGGAACAGTTCTGGGACCGATTCTTTTTAAGATTTATGTAAATTTATTGTTTAATTTAGATATAGATGGGGAAATTATATAGATTTTGAATAGCTTCTTGAGGAATTGCTGCAGGTTTAAATTCTTTTTTTGCAGCCCTTTAAATGAACCTATATGTGTTCTATCAGCTTCAAGTCTAGGCGCTCAAATTTGAATATTTTATGGAGGTCAAGCGGGTCGTAGACGGCGACCAATAGTGCCTGGTTTAATATTTTTATTGTTTATACTTTACAAGCAATCAAAGTTAATGGAAAACTATTTTTAAATGACAAGCGCTTTCCTAATACACGTATTTTTAAAATTGGTGGAAACTCTTAAAGCATTATACCGTAGTTTCGTCAGATCTGGAATCCAAAGTTGTATTGTGGTCTCATCCTCATATTTTTCTATTTCGATATTCCACTGGACATGAATTCTTGCAAATTTTAAACGACTGTGGCAACTCAAGTATGTAAAGCAGGAAGATCAGTGGACCCAATATAGAACCCGGATCACCTACGGCACAAAGATTTTCCGAAAACTTAAATACGATGCTAACCATGCAAGAAAATTTGCCCTAAAGCCCATTTTTTTTATTTATTAATGGGGATACTAATATTAATTGAATCAAAGCCTTTTAGAAGATCAAAGAAGTACACACCTACAAACCTTCTCGCATCCAGAGCAGTACATATGTATAAAGTTGTATCCTCTGTGGATCTGCCTGGCAAAAAGCAATGTTAATGAGAGGATATTAATTTAAATTTTAAAACAAAACTTATCATTTGTTACAACATCAAAATTTGTCAGATCTTGAATTTAAACCTGCTTCTTTAAATCTTTATTTTAGTTTTTAACTTGTCTTGTATTTAAAGATGTATAGATATCAATGTGTGATTTACTGTAAAACCAAGAACCAAAAAACGATCATTTCTTGCTGTTGTGCTTTTTACGCCCCTGTCCAGTTTGTTGAAACTTTTGTAAAAGTTTTAATACAGTAGATTTACTTCTTCCAAGATGTTTGGACAATAATCCATTATTTTATTTCTTCATTGTATAAAGCTACAGTTTGTACCGCTGCAGTGACTTATTGTCAGCGTATTGTTGTTTTAAAAAGATAAAAATGCCAGTACTTTTGATCAAACTACTTTTTTTATGTTTTTGATGTCCTGAATTTGATCCCTGAGTCCGTTTTGCTGCATCAGGCTTGAGTTTTGAATAAACTTTTAGGCCAACAATTAGGGTTCACGAAATATCCCTGCTTATTATGTTTATGGAATAGTTAAGATAGACATTATGTGAAACAAATATGGTCAGCTAGAATAAATTTCGATCCAGGATCTAAAAATGTTATACGAATATGCTACATGTTATATGAATGCTCCTCCTCATTATCTTGTCCCACTTTTTCCTATTAATCTTGGTCTCATAAAGCAGTATATCAACGTTCTTGAGAAAAAGGTACCTACCTACTTGTTTGCAGTATTAAGGGGAAAAGTTCCCAGCAATGAGTGACGTTGAATTGAATGATTTGACCACAAATTCAAAGCTTATTTGAGAAGGAAAATTTTGTTGGCACTATGAATGACTGTAAAAAAGCAGCTTGGTAAAGTATTAAATCTGTTTGTTAGAACTTTTTGGGACATAAGAATAGTAAGAATTACCAAAATTTAGTCGAGGAACTGCTGATTAAAAATTTAGGTTGCTTGATGTATCATAAATCACCATACACTCTCACCTTGACTATTTTCCTCAAAACCTTGGAGACTATAATAAAGAGCAAGGTAAAAGATTTCATCAAGATCTAAGTGGCATGGAAGTTCGGATTAAAGAAGGTGGGATGTCAACATGATAACGGATTTTTGCTGGATGTTAAAAAGAGAAACAATTGAAACTAGAAAACGAAAGAGCTGGATATCTCTTTCTCACAGATCATATGAAAACAAAAGACTGTTAACTTGCTCTCATCTGGACAAAAAAGACACTAGAGTTTTAAATTTGTTAAGAAATCTGCTTACATTTGTCCAAAACACTTTAACACACTTACTTTTGGTGATTTTTATCGGATTATTGTGTTTACTCAAAACTCAAACTTGATGGAGCAAAAGTGACTGTGGAAACTTGATCTGGTCAGAAGTACTGATCACGTTTTTTGTGCCGCTGTTATTTAGCCATTCAACTCAAATAACTAAATTAGCTGTAGGTATTTAAATAAAACAAATAGCGAGAATTGAAAAGAGCGAATAATATAAAATAAATAATTCTACTAATCTATACTTCTATACTAATATTATCAAGAGGAAAGGTTTGATTTTTTGTTTGTTTGTTTGAAATGAATAGGCTCCGAAACTACTGGACCGATTTCAAAAATTCTTTCACCGTTGGCAAGCTACACTATTCCCGAGTGACATAGGCTCTGTTTCATTTTCAAAAAAATTAGGGATCCTTACTAAAGTGCCATTAATGTAACCAAAAATGATCTTAAAATCCTTACATCGCGTGCGCTGCGAATACTGTTGATTATAGAATAGAATAATGTACTACGATTTTGAAGAATATATAAATATCTACAAAAAATGCTGCGACAGCATATGTCTAACTGTTATAATTACCTCACAATAACTATTTTTTAATTAAAGTGAAACTTTTATTACATGGTTTTTTGGTCTGTGTTAGTGAATGTCGGGCATGTCGGCATGTCGCGTGGTCGACATTTCGATTTCGATTTCGATTTCAATTTCAATTTCGATTTCGATTTCAATTTCGATTTCGATTTCAATTTCGATTTCAAATTCGATTTTGATTTCCATTTCGATTTTGATTTTGATTTTGATTTTGATTTTGATTTCGATTTTGATTTCGATTTCGATTTCGACACCTACAGTTTGTAGCAGCTGACAGTGTAGTGTGCTCTACGCTATATTATTTGTGTTTAATTTTATTTATATTCGGTCCATTCCAATTTTTCAAGTATAAAATTAAGATTGATAAAGCGATTTTTATACCCTTAATGGAATATTATTCGAAAAATTTTTAGTTAAATGTCTATAGTTTCACTTTTACCGTGGTTTCATAAAACCACACAACGTTTTTTTTTAAGTTTTTATCTTGGTATTAATCCTTATCAAAATAACTTATTTCATAATCACGAATTTAGCATGTGCAATGGGACGAGACCACTTATAAAGGCATTAAGGGACAATTAAGTTGTAACAACCATTATAACTGAACCACCAGCTGGTCAACTAGCTCATAGATTGAGGATACCGATGATCCCAACTGATCTACCTAATCCATTTAAACCGCTTCAATTTCCTATCAAAACATCTTTCGCTTTTACTAATAATAAGTCTCAAGGTTAGACCTTCCAATTAGTAGGGATCGGTTTTCCTCATGGCCAACCGCCTAAGGCGGGACGAAGCACCTGAAAATCAATTTATTTTTCTGCCAGAAAATAAAACAACATGTGATATCATTTACAGGCAAGCGTTGACCTAATAAATTTAATGGCTTTTGTTATTTTTTTTAATCCCCGTGCAAAGCCGGGGCGGGCTGCTAGTAGGTACATAATAACAATATTAAATACTAGACTTTCAAATTTCAAAATGTCGCTACTGGAAAAGTAATAAACCTTTTTAGTCACAGCAAGTGTTAAAATACTAATAAAGATAGGTTTTTTGAACCTGTAGGTAGCGACGTTTTTGTAATACCGAAAGAAATGAATAAAGATAATAAAGACTTTAATAAAAAATTTATAAGAACAATGATCTGTGTAGCAAGGTTAATTCAATAAGAAAAATTAAAATTCCTCACATGTCTTCTTCAACTGAAATGCATATAATAAAAAAATTGCAGTTGAATAATAAATCAAGCAAGTAAACCTTGTCGATGTACATTAAATTTATTACTAAAACAAAGCATTCGTAAAACAATAGGTAACATGAAAATTTAAAAAAAAATTCGCAGACATTGTTTCAATAGTGTTAATTTAAGTGAGTTGTTAGAAAATACGGAATATTTCGTTTCTTGAGAGATTATATTAGTTATTATATAATAACAGACTCAGGCATTTGTAAAACTTGACTTACTTTGGCTCTTTTCAACTTTCTAGACATGTTATGCAAACTGCACATATATGTGTATAAATTTTATTCTTATATGTTTACTTGTATAAAATTTTATTCTTTTTATACTTACTAACTACATTTTTAAAATTTATATTTTTTACTGCTATGCTAGCTACTTAAAACTGTACTTAAATTTTATATAATTTGTAATTAAAATGTATACAGGGTGTTTCAGAGTAACATTCAGAAACTTTTGGTCAAATAGTAAGCGTCCAAAGAGTTTTTTATTTTTTCATCAAAAGTTCGTCTCTTGACTACTTAACTCTTAAACACCTTGGATCATTAAATATAAAACTTTCTTTATATTTAGTTTTTATCTACCAAATAAAGTTTCTTGTTACGTGATAAACTAATTTAGCATTTTTTATACCGGTATTACATCGACAATTTTATCATGAATGAAATTTATGAATTTATTCAAGGTCTTTTTTACGATAGCGTTCACATTTATACTTCTATCAAAGTTTGATTAAAATGACAATAACCGTACTTTTCTTTGTTGTTTTTAATAATGTTGGCACCCCTGAATCCACGATAATATTTGATAAAAGTTAAAAGTCATACGATTAAAATTTTATCGCGAATAAGTTTGACCAACTTATTCAAGGTCTTTTTTACGATACCATTTACACTTTATATCAGTTTCACCAAATTGTTCACGGAAAACAGGTTCACCAACCGTTAAAGATTTTGCCAATTTAAATTTTATTTTGTATTGGTCAACTTTTACTTTTTATTCCATGAAATAAATACAAAACCAACAACGAAAACTTACACACATCCGACGCACCACATATCAATAAAAAATTCAGACAAACCTGAAATAAAAATTGAAAATAACGATATTTTAGATTTTATAAGATTGGCATCCCTGAATTCGCGATAAAAATTGATGAAAATTTGAAAATCTTCTTGGATAAAAATATATAAAATAGTAAAATATAGTTTTGTTCAGTTTTGTTCAAAGTTAATTTTTGCTTTTACACTTCATGCCGACAAAGGATGCCGCCAAAGGAATGATGCCGAAAAAAAATGTCGCCAAAGGAAATCTTTTTTCGGCATTTTTGGGCGGCATGAAGTGTGAATGCAAAAAAAGCAAAAAATAATTTTTGAACTTAACTTTATAAATATAGTGTTATGCGAAAAACGGGAAAAACAATTTGAGTTTGGAAAAATGTTTGATCGATTTATCGTACTTTTTAACAATAAAACTCACAAATTTAGAAATATTTCAACATATTTTAGTCAACGTCTAACTTAATTGGCCTTTTAACAAATTATACTTGGAATTTATATACATTTCTATACCCATTTCGGTACACAGAGAGAGTGGCTCTGCTAAATCAACTCCGACATTTAACTACCATCGCATTACCACCACTTCGGTTCCTATTAGCGACTGTCCTGTATCTCTCAGAATACATCTTGTCGGTAATAGTGTCACAAAGGCGTTGGCATTTATTTACATACAATATCAAAGTGAAGCCAAAAAAGTTGGAAATGAGTAGCAAAATACACAATGTTACCGTTACTCAAAAATGTCTTTATATATAAGTAATATATACAAAATTGATATCATTAGAAGTGAAAACTGTTTAAATATGAAGAACCTAGTTAATTAATTTAAGTATATATTTTTTAAAAATATTTTTATATTATCTTTCTAAGAGTCATTGAAGAACAATTAAATAGTAAAGTAGAGAGAACATTTTCAAAATATATAAACGGTAATAACGTCACAAAGGCGTCGGCATTTCTTTACATACAATATCAAAGCGAAGCCAAAAAAGTTGGAAATGAGTAGCTAAATACACAATGTTGCCGTTACTCAAAAATGTCTTTAAATATAAGAAATATAATCCAAAATTGATTTCATTAGTGAAAACTGTTTAAATATAAAGAACATAGTTAATTAATTTAAGTATATATTTTTTTGAGAATATTTTTATATTATCTTTCTATGAGTCATTGAAGAACAATTAAATAGTAAAGTAGAGAGAACATTTTCAAAATATATAAACGGTAATAACGTCACAAAGGCGTGGGCAATTCTTTACATACAATATCAAAGCAAAGCCAAAAAAGTTGGAAATGAGTAGCTAAATACACAATGTTGCCGTTACTCAGAAATGTCTTTAAATATAAGAAACTAGCTGTACCCGGCGCGCGTTGCTACGCCAATAACTAAAATAAATTTAAGAAAAAAAAGAGGAGAAGAGATAGAGAAGGAAAGAAAGTGTATAGTTTTGTTTTACTTATCGCACCAAAAATATATTTTTCGAACTTATATTTATACGAATTCGTACAGATATCTATTAATCAGTATTGAATTTGACACATGGAAGCGCCATCTGGTGGTAACTTCAATTAATACGAATATCATATTCATCTTACCCATTAAAAATACATCATCATACCGATTTTCATGACACTCGGTTGAACGGGGCAGAAGTTGCTACTCTGCAGCGCCACCTGGTGGCGAGTGGCATCAATGAGCATATCATACAAACCTTCTCAGTGGAAAAATACATATACATACCAATTTTCATGACAATCGGTTGAACGGGACAGAAGTTGCTACTCTGCAGCGCCACCTGGTGGCGAGTGGCATCAATGAGCATATCATACAAACCTTCTCCGTAGAAAAATACATATACATTTATATATATATATAGATAAGAGCTGTTTTTGCATAAATTTCATGAAAATCGGTCTAGTAGTTTTTGAGTTCATTGAGTACATACAGACATACAGACAAACATTCATTTTTATATATATACTAGCTGTACTAGGCGCGCGTTGCTACGCCTGCAACTAAAATAAATTTAAGAAAAATAAAAGAGAGAAGAAATAGAGAAGGAAAGAAAGTTTATAGTTTTGTTTTACTTATCGCACCAAAAATATATTTTTCGAACTTATATTTATACGAATCCGTGTAGATATCTATTAATCAGTATTGAATTTAATACATGGAACGGAACAGAAGTTGCTAGTCTGCAGCGCCACTTAATGGAGAGTGGCATCAATAAGCATATCATACAAACCTTCTCCGTGGAAAAATACATATACATACCAATTTTCATGACAATCGGTTGAACGGGACAGAAGTTGCTACTCTGCAGCGCCACCTGGTGGTGAGTGGCATTAGTGAGCATATCATACAAACCTTTTCCGTGGAAAAATACATATACATACCAATTTACATGACAATCGGTTGAACGGGACAGAAGTTGCTAGTCTGCAGCGCCACCTGGTGGCGAGTGGCATCAATGAGCATATCATACAAAGCTTCTCCGTGGAAAAATACATACACATACCAATTTTCATAATAATCGGTCCAGTAGTTTTTGAGTTCATTGAGTACATACAGAAATACAGACATACAGACAAACATTCATTTTTATATATATATATAGATAGATAGATATATACAAAATTGATTTCAATAGTGAAAACTGTTTAAATATGAAGCACCTAGCTAATTAATTTAAGTATATATTTCTTTAATAATATTTTTATATTATCCTTCTAAGAGTCATTGACGAACAATTGAATAGTAAAGTAGAGAGAACATTTTCAAAATATATAAACTTAGGAATTTTCGAAAATATATCTGGCAACCTAGATTTCAAAGCCGGTTCCTTTCATATGGTTAGGAGGCGTGGTTGGCTTCTTACATTAATATTAGTTAAAGTATACCTGTTACTAATCGTTTTTAATTTGAAGAGAGTTGTACGATGATAAACTAACAATTAAAGATCTGCCTTTGATTGATCGAAGTCTTGTTATAAAAGTGTTTTTTTTACAATTGCCATTGAATCCAAATAAGTCAATTTTACCTCTATACCGTTTGTTTGTGACACAAAAAAATCTATTTAGTGTAGAAACAATTACAAAACTTTATCGATGTAATTATTGTGATCATAATAATAAATGTTTTTATTACTAAGAATTCGTTAATATAATTCCTAATCTTTTAGTAAACACACTTTTTATCTTTAAACAACTTTTCATGTTTAATTTTCTTTAAAATGTTTATGGTACTTATTCTGTTACGAATTTAGAGTTAAACATACAAACAAAAACAATCAAGTCATTATTTTGTTATTAGTGTGAAGTTAGTAATTGTATGTATAATAAAATCATAAAAAAACAACCAAATTTTCTCTACCTTATATCAATTTTAAGGTACTTATAGAAAATTTTCCCTATTTGCTCACATGTCTCTTTTTTTATCTCCTTCTCTTCAACTTTTTCGAGGTGTTCCTCGTCTTCGTTTTCCTTTTGGATTCCATTGTAACACTTTCTTTGGGTATTATTACAGAAAACTGTAATATTGTCGTATTGTTGGTTTAAATTAATCTATTAGATATGCCAACCCCGTTTGACTTCGAAGTGTAGGTAAGCCAATATCCGTCGGGGCCTATAGCCCGGGAAGTAGCTGTTTCTTCTTAGTTGAACGGTCGTCTTTAAAAATGTTTTTCAAAAACTTATAAAGCGTTAGAATAATAATATTCTGCGATAACTTTCTTTGGGATTTTATTATTATATAGTCATTCTTTGTATTATTAGTACCTGTCTGTACTATATTAATTGACTCTTTTGTATTTTATCTGTGATATCATATTCTACTCTTATCCTGATGATTTCATTTGTAACAACTGTTGCTTTTGTAATAATATTTTTTTCTTATCTTTCTATGTCCAGATATGACCTTAATGAAATACCCTGTATATGAGAATTCCCATTCTTCTCACTTTCTTTTTTTTATTAGTTCTTCTCAATTCGTCGAGGAACATAACTAATTGATTAAATATATTTATCTGATAAATAATTGATGTTATTTCGAGGTGAAAATTTATTAACCTTCCTCTCAGTGTCGACTTGAATATTTTAATATATTATTTAAGCAATTTTCTTTATCTAAATTTGTCAATTAATCAATAAATCGTGAATCATTGTGATAATTTATCGTTTTTATTATTCATTTTCTATCGTGCAAAAATGTTTAATTCGGTATTATTTTAATTAACGACTATTTCCTGTAGTAAATGTTGCTTTATAAACAATAGAAAATAATTACTATATATGTATAGAATCAAGTATGTAGTAATTTATTGTTGAATAAATATTATAGTATACTTTAATTTATCGTAGTAAAACAATGTAAAAAGTGTTAAATTTTACTTTCACGGTAAATTTCTAATTTCTGTTCTTCAAAAAACCACAACAATTAGAAATTATTTAAAATGAAATTGATTAATTGAAACAATTTATTTACTTTATCGCATAAATATTTAGATTGTTTATGCGGTTCTATTTGATATAATAATTTCTTTAACAGATGGTATCTCTACAAATGAATAAAATTGAAGTGTTTGTTTCTAATAACATTTTTTACAATTTTTGTCTGTCTGTCTGTCTGTTTGTTCCGGCTATTCTCTGGAACGGTTGGACTGATTTTCACTTAAAATCACAAAGGCAGCTGTTCGGTTGGCTCGGAATAAAAAGTTACGAAAAACTGTGAAAATCCGGGGTTTTTGGACTCGCTAAAAAGGAATATGATATAAAATGTCATCTCCTGATTACCTGGTGGCTAGGATAAGAACTGTTCATCTCCTGGCAAAATACAACCATGGACACCTACAATTTCGAATGCGTAGATCAATTTCAGTACCTAGGAGCAGTTATAACCTCGGACAACGATATCACCAGCGAAATAAAAACAAGAATATAAAAGGGCAATACATGTTTTTTCGCCTTGCAAGATCTATTTAGGTCCCGACTAATATCTAGGAACTCTAAAATACGGATGTATTCGGCAGTAATCAAGAGAATTATTATGTACGGTTCGGATACATGGACACTGACGAAGCAGAACGAACTAGTGCTAAGACGCTTCGAAAGAAAGATGCTGCGGAAAATCTTTGGGCCGAGAATAGACGAGAGAACGGGCCAATATAGAATAAGAACAAATGAGGAGCTTAAGAACATATACAAAAGACCGAGTTTAGTAAACGAAATAAAAGCACAACGGCTCAGATGGGCCGGACACGTACAGACATCGCCAAACGAACATCTTATCAAGAGGATATGGGTGGAGAACCCAGTAGGAAAGCGACCTTTAGGAAGACCAAGGCTCAGATGGAGAGACAATATCAGAGAGGATGCAAAAGTCCTAGGAGTACGGGACTGGAAGAAGCCGATGTTGGACAGGGATAGGTGGAGGCAAGTCGTAGATGCAGCTAAGACCCACGAAGAGTTGTAACACTACGAGAGAGAGAGAGAGAGTTATACCATGAGGGCAAACTTAATGCTCGGGGGTTTTTGGGTTCGCTGAAAAAAATATCACATCGAATGCTATCTCCGACGTACCTGGTGCCCCCGATCCCTCCTGTTTACTTTATCTCCTGGAGTTTTCGGTAAATTCAATGAAAAAATAGTCAATACTCAGTACACAGAAGTTTTTGGGCTTACTGAATAACGAATACGACATCAAATGTCATTTCCGGAGTACCTAGTGATTAGGATACCTGCTGCTTACCTCATCTCCTGGAATTTTCGTTTAATCAAAACTTACTAATGGGGTTTTTGGGCTCGTTGAAAATGAGTATGACATCAAAAGTCATCTTCGGAATACGTGGTGCTTAGGATAACTACTAGTTAATACCTTATCTCCGAGAGTTTGCGGTAAATTCATTAAATAGTCCAAATTCAATACCCGCGGGTTTTTGGGCTCGCTAAACACGAATATGACATCGAATATTATCTCCGGAGTACCTACTTGGTGCCTGGGATACCTACTATTCTCCTCATCTTTTGGAATTTTGGAAAATTCATCAAACATTTAGTCAACAGTTAATAATTGAGGGTTTTTGAACTTGATGAAAACGAATATGGCATCGAATGTCATCTCCTGAGTAGATGGTGCCTAGGATACCAACTGTTTACCTCATCTCCTGGAGTTGTCGGTATTATCGTTATACAATTAGTCCAAACTCAATACCTGCGGGTTTTTGGGCTCGCTAAACACGAATATGACATCGAATATTATTTCCGGAGTACCTGGTGCTTAAAATACCTACTATTTAGCTCATCTCCTAGAATTTTCGGTAAATTCAGTAAACATTTAGTCAAAACTCACTACTCGTGGGTTTTTGGGCTTCGCTAAAAACGAATATGACATCGAATATTATCTCCGGAGTACTTGGTGCCTGGGATACCTACTATTCTCCTCATCTTCTGGAATTTTTGGTAAATTCATCAAACATTTAGTCAACAGTTGATAATTGAGGGTTTATGAACTTGATGAAAACGAATATGACATCGAATATCATCTCCTGAGTACCTGGTACCTAGGATACCAAGTGTTTACCTCATCTCCTGGAGTTGTCGGTATTATCGTTATACAATTAGTCCAAACTCAATACCTGCGGGTTTTTGGGCTCGCTAAACACGAATATGACATCGAATATTATTTCCGGAGTACCTGGTGCTTAAAATACCTACTATTTAGCTCATCTCCTAGAATTTTCGGTAAATTCAGTAAACATTTAGTCAAAACTCACTACTCGTGGGTTTTTGGGCTTCGCTAAAAACGAATATGACATCGAATATTATCTCCGGAGTACTTGGTGCCTGGGATACCTACTATTCTCCTCATCTTCTGGAATTTTTGGTAAATTCATCAAACATTTAGTCAACAGTTGATAATTGAGGGTTTATGAACTTGATGAAAACGAATATGACATCGAATATCATCTCCTGAGTACCTGGTACCTAGGATACCAAGTGTTTACCTCATCTCCTGGAATTGTCGGTATGATCGTTATACAATTAGTCCAAACTCAATACTCACGGGTTTTTGGGCTCGCTAAAAACGAATACCTAGGATACCAAGTGTTTACCTCATCTCCTGGAATTGTCGGTATGATCGTTATACAATTAGTCCAAACTCAATACTCACGGGTTTTTGGGCTCGCTAAAAACGAATATGACATCGAATATTATCTCCGGAGTACCTGGTGCTTAGAATACCTACTATTTAGCTCATCTCCTGGAATTTTCGGTAAATTCATCAAACATTTAGTCAACAGTTAATAATTGAGGGTTTTTAAACTTGATGAAAACGAATATGACATCGAATCCTGAGTACCTGGTACCTAGGATACCAAGTGTTTACCTCATCTCCTGGAGTTTTCAGTATTATCATTATACAATTAGTCCAAACTCAATACCCGTGGGTTTTTGGGATCGCTGAAAACGAATGTGACATAGAATGTTATCTCTGGAGTACCTGGTGCTTAGAATACCTGCTATTTAGCTCATTTCCTGGAATTTTCGGTAAATTCTTTAAACATTTAGTCATAACTCACTACTCGGGGTTTTTGAACTTGCTTAAAACGAATATGATATAGAACGTCATATCCGGAGTACTTGGTGCTTAAATACTTCATCTCATAAAGTTTTCGATAAATTCTTTAAACATTTGGTCAAAACTTGACTAATTTATAATATAAAAAGTGATTATTAGTAGTATTACATATTTTTTTCAATATTTTTAAGCTGTCCGTGCTGCTGCTATGAGACTAGTATGTGTGAGAGAAAAAACAATATTTACTGGCTCTTGGCATGTCGGAGAGCCCATTAAGCTAAAAGTGCGAGAGAGGTACCATATCCTAATATTCTTTTTTCTCTCTCACATACAAGGTTATTTCAATAAGATCGGATCGGAACCTTTATTGTTACTTCTATAAAACTATTGTATAAATCCGTTTTAATATATTATTATTATTTTAATATATTAAAATTTAACACATTTCGATATACTTAATTTTATTCAAACTTTTAAAAATTTATGTTGTTAACATTTTTTTTTTGTGCAGTTCAGTATGTAAATTTTACATTTACAAATGCGAAATTGTTGATTAACCGGTACATTATCAATCAAAGTCCTTGATATTAAACTGTTAAAGGTTTTTTTAAATATACTAATGTATTAAATAACATTTTTTCGTTTTAATTGATGTAAATTAGCAATAAACTTTGAACGACACGTCAAAGTTTTTTTTTAATTAAAATAAATAAAAATTAAAATCAAAAAAATCTCCACTGGTTATATATTTATTTATATATATCTCCAGAGAATAAAACAATTAAAAGATTAAATCTGCCTATTATTTAATAATAATTGTTTACTGTATTTATTTTAATTATAACAATTAAATAATAAAAATGTATGCAACAATAAATGACCTCTTGACATTATTTTTTCATTAATTATGTTTTTTTTGTTTCAGGTAAGACAGGTTTAACCATTTTGTGGACAAAAGTGATGAGGTGTTAATTTAAAAAAAAAATCGTAATAACGAGTGTGAGAGTGTTAATTTTATTTGTTCTTAAAAAAATATTAATCGGACTTTAAATTAATATTTAAAAATGAAAGGTAGAGAAAAGCTTTGCGCCAAATTATCGAGTGCATTTTTAAGGAAGTGGTGTAAGTATTATTTTTAAATCATCATTTTATAGTTTAGTTAAACATAATATTTTGAATCGCTGAAATGGCTCCAACGATATGGTTAGGTTTAATTTTTAAAAGATGTCGTTTTATACGTATTTTCGTGTTATGAAAAACTGCTACAAATAACTGAAAAATATGAATTTATGAGTAGTTTTTTTAAGTGGAAGCAACTAACTGCTTTACCGACACAGCAACACTCAAGCTATTGCAGTAAATGACGTTTGTGGTTTGACCAAGAAAATAAATTGTTTACTTATTTTATTGATAAAACTGTGTTTTTTTAATTGACTGTTTGTATTTGATGACAATTTTCTTCAAAACGTTTATAAACCATTTACCTTTACAAAATGTCTCGAAACTACCTTGAAGAAAAATGTCATCAAATACAAACAGGTCAAATTTAAACATGGCGCAGTCAAGAAGCGTTTAAAATTTGATAAATATCGTTAAAAAATAGTATTTTTCGTAAAATATTGATAAAAATTTGTAAAAAACCTTGAAAGTTTTAAAAAATTGTAAAAATAGGTTAAATACCATTAATAATTTAAAAAAAAAACTGCTAAAACCGTTACAAATATGACAAAAAGTGATAAGCTTTTTAAAGATCTTTAATAAATCAAAAAACCGTTAAAAACTGGTAAAAACCGGTAAAATTGGTTAAAAATATGAAAAAATGGTAAACAGTCTGCGAACTACTAAGCTCTGCGTGATCGGAGCCCGTATTTATACGTCGGGAAGGAAGTGGGCGGGTCCTAGGTTGCTTTCGATTCCAATCGGTTCTGGTCGGTGTTGTTCGTTAAGGGTAGAGTTTTCGCACCCTTTATTATCGGGACCCATGTTTTGTTAATCTTGACTGCTTCCCCTTTTTTATTAAAGTTGTTCGGGTGCTTCTCTATCTCTATGGCTTCTCTATAGAGTCTGTAATGGTATGCTGATGTAGTAGCGAGGACTTGGGTCTCCTCAAACTTAATTCGATGGTCCATAGTGAGGGTATGTTCCGCTACGGCGGATTTGTCTGTCTGCCCCAGACGACAATTGGCCTTGTGCTCTTTAATCCTGGTGTTGATCGAGCGTTTGGTGGTTCCTATGTACACGCTTCCACATGTGCACGGAATGCGGTAAATTCCCGAAGCCGACAGTGGATCTCTTCTGTCTTTTGCCGATCGAAGACATTCTTTGATTTTTCTCGTTGGTTTGAAAATAGTTTTCACATTTTTCTTTCTTAGCAATCGACCAATTCTGTCTGTCACTCCCGGATAAATTGATAAAAAATACTTTAAATTATCAAAAAATGAAAAATTGGTTAAAAAAAAAATTATCTTTAAAAATTCGCAAAACCGGTAAAAATTGACAAAAATTATTAAAAATTTGAACAAAACACTATCTTAAAAAAATTGCATAAAAACGTAAAATTGGTTAAAAACAAAATATCTTTAAAAAACGGTAAAAATCGTTCAAAACTGTCAAAAACAAAAAAAAAATTCGAAAAGAGGTTGACCTTAAAGGCCATCCTTGCAACTTCCCGCTAGTTTTAACCGCAAAGCTATAGTAACGTGACGTATTTTGACTTTTTTTGAAATGTTTAAAAAGCCATAACTTTTTAACGCCTTATTCGATTTTGATGTTCAAGATGGCATTCGACGCAGTTTTTTGAGACCTAAAAACGTTACCGAGAGTGTAAAATCGGTTAGTCAAAAAATCTCTAAGTTAATGAAAAAAAAAAAAAATTTCGACAACGATATCTCACGAACGAATCAACCGATTTTAATTTGCAAAACGGCATTCGACGTGGCTTTTTAAGCTTGAGAGCTGATTAGGTTATGAAATGCAAAAATAGCCAAAAAGATATGCCCAAAAAACATCATTTTTACCAATTTTTTTTTTCGATTATTTTGAAATTTCTCGAAATCTACCAGTTTGAATCGGTTCAAACTTTCAGGGAATCTAAGTTAGATGGAACTCTGTGGAATGCTTTTTATTTCATTCCGATCGGTCAAGCCGTTCAAATGTTATAAGAGGTTTACATACATCCACACACACATCCACACGTACATACAGACATACAGACACCCTCGTAAAAATAGTCAGGGGAGGTTTCTAAGACCTCAAAACGTTGAGACCCGATGAAAACTCGATTTTCGAAAAACGGGGTGAAACCAATAACTTCCCGATTTTAAAAAAAATTTTAATTTTTTTTAGCGGGCAGTTAAAAAATAGTTAAAACAGGCAAAAAATCTTAATGTTAGTCAAAAATCGTGAAAAATTGATAAAAAATTACAAAAAACGTAAAATTGGTTCAAAATGACAATTAAAAATTGGCTAAAACGTAAAATTGGAGAAAAAAATATCCTAAACAGTTGGTAAAAACGGTAAAACTGTTGTAGTCAGATGAATTTTAATTATTCTTAAAAATAGGCATACATTTTTAAAAATTAATAAAGAAATGTAAAATTGGATAGAAAAAATATTTTTAAAAATTGATAAAAAACAGTAAAAATTGGTTAAAACTGTTGTAACTTGGATGAAATTATAAAAATCGTTAAAAAATGGTAAAGATTATTAAAAACTGGTAAAAGCCATTAAAATACAGTTAAAATAGATAAAACTGTTTATTTTAGTAAAAAAATCGTTGAAACTTGGTAAAATTTGCAGGACTATGCAATAAAGCTTTTACAGTAAAATACTTTTTGGAACTCTTTTGAACATTAGTTTAAAAATTTGTTTAGGTAACATGACAATGACCTAATTTTTAATAAAATTCTGTTCTTGGACAACATTAAGTACTTAAAAACCTATAAATAAAAAAATAAATTAGATAACGTGACTGTAAAAACGCACATTAAAACATTATAATTCCATACTCGTTATACGTATTGACGTAAATACAAGGGGTCATTTTGATTTTATCAAACTACCTCAAGAATACCTGATGAATTTTAATAAATATGTTTATATTAAAATATTTACGTAAATTTCAAGAAAACTGATTTCAGTGGAATCAAAATCAAGGTTAATCATGGGAAAAATGCGCAAAACCAACGGGAGAAATACAAAAAAAATATGGAAAGTTTTAACATAGGTAAATGTTATGATGAGTGATCACGTTTCCATTTTTAACAGAAAATTTCCATTAGGTAAATGTAGTTGTTTATTTATATTTTCTTTTATATAAATAATAGAAATCTGTCTCGACTTCTTATTATATTTATTTCCACATGATTTGCTTGCGTTTAATGAACTGTTATTATTGATTCTTACCTGTCTCTTGGAAATCTTTCAGATTGAAATTCTGACATCGTAACCTATTTTTTTATTATTATTTTTTATTGATGTTGTTGCTAAATGAAGTCTGTGGTGTGGAAAATAAAATTAAATAAATAGAAAATAATTTAAATTGTATCAATGACAACTGCATACATTTTATGGGTAATGTTTGTTGCAGAAATATCATTACAAAAATGATTAACGGAAATTTTCCTTGTCAGTTACTCCTGCTGCGAGGGTTGTCTTTTTAGTTTTGCATACAGCCATAACGACAAAAAGTAGGGTATATAGATTTAAAGTACTTTATTGCTTTTCAAAATATGTCTCTCGTTGATTGATACACTTTTGCACACGTTCAAAGTTCAAACCAATTCGTAAAGCAGTTATTCCAGCCTTCAGTTGACATCACCAAAATCGCTGTTTTAAAGGCATGGATGGCTTCTTCTGGTGACTGGAATCGCTGCTCACGCTTAGAATTCTTGACCTTTGGGAACGTAAAGAAGTCGTTGGGTCTTAGGTCGGGATTTTACGGTGGATGGTCCATAATTCGATGTTTTGAAGATCCAAAAACTCAATTGTCTTTTGGGCAGTGTAACCATTTTTCGATCTTCTAAAACAATTGTTCCCACATGACTATATTTTGACACAAAAGTTGCGACCATTTTTTTGACATACTTCGAGAAACGGATCACTTTTGTTGATTTTTCCTTACTATGAAACTCCCACACAGAAAATTTGCGTTTATTTTTCAAGTTTGTAGGAGTAAATCGCGACTAACAATACTATAAACGTTTTTTGAGCTATTTCTGTTGAAGCGTTCCAAAGTTTTTCAACACTAATTGTTTTTTGCTCTTCTGTGAACAAATAAGAAATCTAACAGAAAACCAACATCGTTAAACCCAGTTTTTCATCTAGGATCTTTTAGATTGAGGTTTTTGAAATGCCAAAATATGCTTCTTTTTGCTGTGTGACTGTTGTTTTGGATGGACCTAGCCTGGATTCGTCGCTGAGATTGGAGCGACCACGTTGAAATTCCCAATACCAGCGGGAAATAGTTGATGTGGTGCTTAGTTCCCAAACGCAGAAACCATTTCATTTTTCACCTAAAATAATATTTCCACATAAGATGGTTGTTAGGGTACGATAACCTGTGGAGTACTGCATATCAGCTCGGATAGTACCGAGGATAGTACAGTCGGTGAAGCATTTGATTATTAATCCAACGGTCCACGGTACAAGTCCTTGTTATCATATTATGTGGGAAAATGATTTTGGGTTAAAAAATAAAAAAAAAACGATTTTTTAGGACGTGGTACCGATCTAGATCGATTTTTTGCCTCCATGTTCACCTTTATTTCAAATTTCAACGAAATCGTTAGAGCTGAAGGCTCAAGAATATGGAGATTGGTAGGTAATAGAAGTAATTTATAGGAGTCTGGTAGGTAAGAGGACTCTGCTGTAAGACTTATGTCCTTTTCAGGGAGTGGATAGGAGTGTTTGGATGGTGTTAGTATATGTCGTCGGCCCTGCTCTCACAAACCTTCCCATTTGCATTTCCCATGTGCAGCAGGTTGGATTGCTCTTAATTCTGTTCTCCATCCATGGCGCTTGAACGTACCTAAACAGTCTTCTTTCTTTGGTGTGAGTGTACGTGTTGTGTGGTAGTGTGACCCACGTGGTGCAATGTGGGTTTGGGAGATTGACGCTGTGGCGTGTCTCCTCCGTCGTGGAGCTCTTCCATTTGGCAAGGACGAAGGGTACCACAGAAACCTTCGCCAAGGGCTTATTGTTAGAGCCGTTTTCGAGAACCTATGGCACACAGTTGCTCGAT
This sequence comes from Altica lythri, assembly GCA_964028335.1. NCBI lineage: Eukaryota > Metazoa > Arthropoda > Insecta > Coleoptera > Chrysomelidae > Altica > Altica lythri. Next base: position 9,114,528 of record OZ034809.1, read on the forward strand.
TAATAGTATAAGATTTGTTTTGTAATATCGAAAATAGCTCTAACGATTTTGTTGAAATTTGAAATGTAGGTTTAAACGGGGGGAAAAATCAATCTCGATGCGTAACACGTCTTGGTTAATTCATTTTTTTCTTTTTTTTTAACCAAATTTGTTTACCCACATAAAATGGTTGTTAGATACGGTAATATGAAACAGCACCTGGGTGGAGTTCGGTAGGTACTTAATGTTATTACCGATCTTGGAATGTATTGTTTGTTGTGATCATAACAATATATATATATTGAAATGATATGAGTTACTATGCTATATTAAATAAGAATGTAGAATGAAAATCTTATGGCAAATAGAGAAAGGAAAATTTTCTTATTTCTGGTCAGAGCGCAAATGCAGTAACAGTAGGATCAATTATCATCATCTTCTTCATAATTCCTAAAAAAGGAAAAAGAAAATAGAATAAGAAAGAAAAAAATACAAATTCATTTCAAAGATTTTTTTTTAAAGATTTAAAATGGTTTAATCTACATTATATAAAGTTTCAATAATTATGAAATTGATAAATGGGAAAAGTAAATATTTAAAAGCTTATAAAATTGCCAATACATTAGTAATTAAACATTAATTTTTAAATGAATTAAGGGTATAATTAAATAAGAAAATTAAATGATGAAAATATCACAAATAATTAAAATAAATATTAAAGTTTTACTTACTTTTAAAATATATAAATTTATCAACCATATTCTAATTTGTTAATAGTTCAAATTCCAAATGAAATAGTCTGAAAAAAGAAAAATATTAGTTTATAGTGCTAGTAAATTTTATAAAAATAAAAAGAATAATCATTGTTTTAAATTATAATAATGAATCAAGAATTAGATTTTGTTTGTAATTTTATTTAAATAAGGAATTAGTAGGCGATTAGGTGGTAAGGATGTATAGATTTAAGTTTGTTGAATTTTTCAGTTGTTTTTTTGTTGATTTGATGAAATGTCTCTTGTTTTCCGGTTCTTGAAATGTAAGATGTATTAAAAATTGCTCCGTTGAAATTTTGAGTTTTTTTTTGAAAATATCGATAAAAGAAAGTTTTAAATCAGTTTAAAGTATTAATATTATCACAAGGTAACCAGAGAAAGCAATTGGTAAGAGAAAATTACAATATTTTATGAAGAAATAGATCTTTAAATTGTGGGCTGAGCAGTATATGGGTATAACTGCATTTTAATTAAGTTAATGAAGATTAAACTAATATTTAATAAGAAAGAAAGTCATAATTACACTTACCAGTGGATGTAGTAGCAGTTTATCTTTTGATTGAAGAAGAATTTATTGTTCGATTTCTACAAAGTGTCCTGAAATCTTTGCTGTACCGGGGAAGAAAGTAGATTGTCCTGAGAAGTGAATTCCGAATCCTGTTTCTCCAGAAGAGGAGCGAAGTTTCATTCAAATGGTAACCACTTTTCACTCGTTACAATAAAGAGTTTTCCTGTGTTTGATTTTTATAATCTTGATGAACATTTGTATTTCACTGTTTTATGTGTTTAACTAAATTATTATTCACTATTTGATAAGTTTAATTTGAATTGTTTATTAACAAAAGTCAGAATATTTCATTTCATATATTTAATGCATATTTGGTTTTAACAACGGTTTCTTGAGGTTTATCATATTTTGAATTAGTAAGGTTAGAAATTTATATACAATCGATGCCTAGAAAACATAATTGGTCTAGGATAGTGAGGTTTTACAGTCATTTTGTTGAAATTTTTTATATTAACTGATTTTGAATATATTTTTTTTTTTTGAATACTTAGTTTGAACTCTGACCCTGATATAAGAGAATAGCCGGTAGCATATTTAAATAATAATATTGGAAAATAATTAAATTAAGTTAATTCTTACCTATTTAATATTTATATTTAAATTCAAATTTAATTCATGGTAAGGAATATTTTATAACATAGTAATTTATATAATCAAAAGAAAGTATTATTCATACACTCATATATGTTATAATATATATATTTTTTTTCTACTATTAGCAATAGTACAATAAGTCAAACATTTAACCATAATTATAACTATCTTATATAAACACAAATTCTCTACTGCGTCATTACCATTTTAATTTTTTCTAATGAGGTATTTAATAATAAAAATAAAGATAATATAAATTCTACAACAAAGTAAATAAGTAGTCCTGGTAATATAATATAATAACAATAATTAGTTACCTACTAAAAAATAAAATGAAGGTTCCATAGGATTAAAAAAAAATAGAACTATATATACCACATAGCTTATGCTAAAATTATTATCAATAATCCACTTTTTTATTATGGATTTGAACCGTCTATCAGGGCTTTAAAGTACCCTAAAGTGGTCTTCACACTAGTACACGAAGGTCAAATAGAACTCGATATCCTATTAAAAAAAGAAACAGTGTCAAACTAGTTTGTGTGCCAGGACATAAAGAAATACAAGGCAAGAAGCAGTCGGATAGACTTACAAGAAAAGTAGATATCAGCCACAATATTCTATGGTCCTGAGCCAAGCACTAGGGGTACCAAAAAGTACGCTTTGGAACCGAATGAAAGCCTGGATCCGTAGACTACGAAACCAACACTGCAACACATCTGTTCAAGAACACAGCAAAACGTGTATTGAACAAACGAGTGCCAGAAGAGATTAAACACCAAAACAAACCAGTAGGAATAATCAATGAGTCATTATAGGATTTCTTATGGTCCATGCACCGATCAAGGGACAACTATAAACCAAGTGACCCAAGCTTCAGATTATGCGGACAGCAGTTAAATATAAAGTGGTTCTTTAAGAGAGTTAAGAGATTCTTCACAAACTTATGGTACCCATCGTTTAGACCTGTACAAACTAGTAGATAGTACCCAGATTCTGGAGTAGATGACATAAACTAATGAAAGAAGTACATAAAGCCTAATTAGGTTGCATATGACAGACATCTTTCATCTTAAAAAAACGTATTTGAACACAAATGTAAAACAAAAAAATTGTTCTGAGTACCAAACATTAACAAATTTTCCTAGTCTAAGCATAGTTTGGAAAAATACGTATAATTACCGATAATTACACATAGAAAATTACTCTATAAAATAGCAATATAAAAGTATTACACTTATTTGTTTTTAATTATAATTAAATATTATATACAAAACGGAAGAATATAAAGTACTTAAGAAGCATTAAATAAACAATAATTTTACAATTAACCAACGAAAATTACTGACCATAACAAAATTTATTGGTCGCCACTTTCATTGCTTTTACGTCATCATTCTCTAAACTACACACATAAAAATGTTTTTTTTTTGTTAAATAACACTTTAATGATTTAAATTTAATGTAATAAACTTCTTAATTAAATATTCTTCTAAAAGACCATGTCCTCGTATAATATAACATTGTAAATATTTTTTTTATTATTAGTGGTATTTAAGTAAGTTTTAAACCAAACTTGATAACTTTGATACGTCTTGAAATAAACTCGTTTTAGTGCCCTTGGGCTGTACGCAATTACATTTACTGTATACATCTTTTTTTATCGTTCTTCTACGTTCTTGTCACATAGAAGAATAGGTTCAACCACATAGTTTTAAAGCTATCTAGATATAAGTTAAAAAATACAAATTTTCCTAAAATTCCTCTTAATTAACATTTCACTAGTTCGTTTAGATTTTTCGAAATACCTTAAAAACCCTAAAATTAAAACATGTTTAAATATGCGGCTACGGTATTTTGATAAACTGTGTGCGCGCGTTACCCTGGAATAGGGGATGAACTTTTTTTTTTGAAGTTATATGAGGTATGTTCAGAAAAAAGCTCATAAAATCTTTATTCATTCATCATTCATATCTAAGTAATATAAACACACTTGTGCCAGAGCTTCTTCCAATCTTTGAAGCACTTCTGGAACTCAATTTTGGATAAGGCAATCAGCTCTTTCTTCGACAAGACCTTTATCTCCTCAATTGTGCAAACGTCGTTCTTTCATCGGTCTCTTTAGTATTGGAAATACAAAAAAGTCGCAGCTGGCCAAGTCCAGAGAATACGGTGGTTAAGGCATGATAACGCGCTTTTTTTTTGGCCAAAAACTCACGAACCAGCAGTGATGAATGTTTTCCATTTTTCTTTATTTTTTGCTTCCTCTCTAGTAATTCTTCTATTTGTTATGATCTTTTTCACTAGGATCTCATGGGTCTTCCTACGGGTATTTTCAATGGTCTTCTTGTCTCCCATACTTTTCTGACTATTATGTTCATTCTATACAGGTATCTAAAGCATCTTCTATTTTCTTTATTATCGGTAAAACTTTTAGTTCTTAGTTAGTAATTCGTTTCTTATTTTGCATTTTTTTAGGAATATCATTTCTATACTCTATTTTTTGCTCTTTAGTATATCGTTTCGTACCCAGTTTTCTCATCCAAAAGTTAAAATTGGTACAAATACTGTCTTGTAAATATATATTTTGGTTTTCTCTGAATATTTCCTTTTTGTCAAAAATGTGTTTTTTTACGCTGTGGTAGATTCTGGAGGCACTATCCTTCTTTGCGTGTATCTGTGCCTGTGCGTTGTGGGATCCATTCTTTTGTATCTTGACTGCTAAGTATATGAAAACAGTTTTTTGTCGCCCAATCCGTTTTTCGGGTCTTCATATTTCTTTTATTTAATTTATTTTTCCACATTGTTATGTTCTTACTTATAGATGTTTCGTTTCTGACTAAGAATACAATATCATCTGCAAAGCTCGCTCAGTTATCCAGACTGGAAGGCCTCTATGCAACAAATAATAAAACTAGCTGACCTGGTGATCTTCGTCCTGCCCAAAGGAGGCTTTACATTGAGGCGACAAATCCGCATGTGGCGAAATCGAATGCTGCAAGTTGCAATGTTAATTGGAGAAGGCTCCTTATTCGAATGCGGATTGCGGCGGTTTCTTCTCTTAGTTGTTCTAGGTCGCAGGCTTTCCGACACGTATGTCAAGTCTCAATGAAGAGAAGGTGAAGTTTTTGATATAAGATTACCACGAAAACAACATTTTGTGGGATTTGCGTAATCTGTCATAAAAAGACAATCGTAAAAACTTGAAGGTGTGGGAAGCACTACCTAAAAACTATGAATGCACAGTCAAAGATTTGAAGGAAAGAGTAAAAAATTTGTAAACGAAGTTCCGTCTGTATAGAAAGAAAAATTTTTGGATCCGGTAGAATCGAACAATGGATACATTTTGCTTTGCACACGTTCCTTTTAGAAGTAGACGCGTCAAACTAATAGTCAACTGTTCACAAATAACTCTCTACACCATATCTTCCGTATTTGCCTCTTTCGCCATCTTCTGGTAAAAATTAGATAAGCTGCAGAAGCTACCGTTTGCATAGACATCTCGACATGCTTCAAATCGAATTGAGGGGTTTTTCTATAATCACGTGCTGCGGGCACCTAGATTGCCTCAATGTAATGCCTTCTTAATTTTGATGTCCTTTTCTTATTCTCTCATTACGGGGGCGTCATAATACAAAAAAGAATTTTATAAAATTTAAAAATTAAAAAGAAAAGGAGTAGGACAAAGATTGCTCGTGTAAATATCTTGAGATATCAACTACGCCACCTTTAGGTGGCGTTGTAGTACTGAATTGAATACGAATTGCTCGTTTAAATATCAATAGATATCAACTCAAAGTACTAAATTAAGTATTTTCTTTTTTTGCCGCAGGATGTTCTGTTTTTTTCGACTATATTTCATTTGATTCGAGTTTCTCGCTTTTCTATTTATTTGTATATTAAAATATAACGCTATCTACCGGGTCTATATGAAACGTTTGTATTTTTAACATACCGCTATCTATTGAATAATTACTTAAACCAGTCCACAGATACCTCCATTTGCTAGAATCGTTTGGACAGACAATTGTAATTGTAGAAAATAAACAAATAATTTGCAATAATATAATATTGCGACTATAAACTGAAATGTAAGCTATCCTCAATCTTTTGGATAAAACTGCACAAGGACCACAAGGTCTCCAAATTTGATTAAAATCGCTTTACTAGTTTAGAAGTCCATCACAGACAAACAATGTGACGCGTAATTTATATAGGTATACTAAGATAACATAACAAAAATTAATTTATATTTAATCTTAAGTTGTTTGTGTTAACAAATCATTAAATGTCTTTCTCATGTTTGTCATTTTTGGGTCGATATCTATTTGGATATTGTTACATAAGAATTGCATGAGATGCTAAAATCGTGTTTAGTTTGTTTCTGGCGTTATATTTCTCTACTACACGATTCATTCCATACCAGGTCATTCAACCAACTTATTTATAGTTATACTTCACTTGGTCATTAAAATAATGCAGACACTATTCCACTACTGGTTATTTAAAATAATATATAAAAAAAATGTATATTGATCCGATATTTCAATATATTTCAACTTTAATCGAATTGAACTCAAAGTATTAAAAAAATTGTATATCCTATCCGGTGAACCTCATCAGGGTATGCAGATTTGACCATTTTTGTTCCACTTTTTATCGATTATACATCCGGTCTTGTTTTAGAAAGTGCATTTTTTTTGTTGTGTATAAACTAGGATATTTAATATTTAATCAAAACCGATTTATGCTAACTAGGCTGAAAATGTAAAAATGACCAAGAACAACTAAATAAAGCAATAAATGGAGATAATATTTGTTAATAACAAAAGCTCTCGACTGATGCGTTATTGTGTCAGGAATAACAATGAGACATTTTTTTCTTTTTGTAGATCATCATGATCTATTTTTATTTTGAATAGTTCGACAGGCGCCGGAGATGCCAATTATTATTAAAGCAACCTAAAAGATGTATGAATGAAATTATACATGTAGCTGATAATTTGCAAGATATACATAACTTCTGTAAAAGAATGTAAGCTCCCATGGCACACTGAATGATTTCAGTTATACTGTTGCAAACTGCCGATGGATCTTTGTTAATAAAGCAGACTGGATTCCATGGAAAAGTTCCAAAGTAGTCTCGAAGGCCTTCCAATCTGCTTTTTTTAAGTTCCAAAAAGTTCTCTTGGTTGGTGCCTCGAATGGGTGAGGTTCGATTGGACATTTGACTTCTACTACAGCATGATCAGATTTACCTTGGGGAGACAGAACATTTACATTATATTGCTCAGGGTGAGTAGTCAGAAAAAGATCCAGAGTATTAGAACTGTAATTGGCAGCTCTGGGAAAGTAAGTAGACTTGTCTATTAGTTGGGACAGCCCATGGCTAATTGCAAACTCTTCAGTTAGCCTGCCTTCTGTGTCCGTTTTGTTGGACTTAGCCACTTTTCGTGGTGAACATTAAAGTCCCCAAGCACAATTATCTCTGCAGAAGGGTACTCACTATTAAGGTAGTCGATCTTTTGTGATAGATAGTCTAGTAGTTCGTCGCAATTATAGTCTGATGGCCGATAAATACAACATATAAATTTTCTAGAGGTTTTTTAGTGTTAATTTTAGCCAGACGATGTTGTCTCTGTTGTTTTCTAGTGCAGGTAGTCAAAAGCCGGAAATTATGCTTCTTACGTAAACGTAAACACATACACCAGACACCATGGTGCCGATTAAAGTTGTGGTAACGTTCGTAACCTGAAAATTTAAGATGATTCAGGCTATTTTTCCCAGAAACTTGTGTTTCGGTAAGAACAAGAACGTGAGGTTTAATAGACTGTAAATAGTGATGGGTTGCGTTAATGTTGGCATTTAACCCGCAGATGTTAGTGAATGTTAATATGCAGTTTGTTTTGCGTTTTGGTTTCTGGGTAAAATTGGCTGAACTAGAGGTTGGTCTACTAGTAGACTGATCGATGGCAATGTTATTTCCATCATGACTTCCCCTAGATTGTCCCTCCCCTGGATATCCGAATGGGGAACTATTTTACTTTCGGAATATTTAACTTTTGGAGTACTCATCATGGTATTTTTTAAAAAAGAGTTTAAGAGAAAGATGGGAATTGGAGTTAAACGGAAACGGGAGAAGGGAAGGGAAAGAATCGACTTACAACTCAAATGGGGAAACATGTTTAGAACATTTCATCCCATCTTAATGAGTTGCAGGGTGGTACCTCCTCGGGCGATGGAAAGTTCCATCTACCACCTAATAATCTCTTTGGGACAATTCCTTAACAATAGATGTTTACAAGAGGTTATTTATTTTTAAAGACTTTTATAATAAAGGCACACTAAATGTGAACCAACTATACGTTTTTACTTTTGTCAGGTAATAGATTTAACGTCATGCTTGTGCAGCCTTACATATTTCTGGGATTGTATATAATCTTCCTCTTTGTCGGACATATTGCAATACTCTCAATTACAAAAGAAATAAATTTTACGTCAACGATAACTGTCAAATTTTTCATAGATTACTAGACAGGAAGATTTGTCTGAAATAAATGTTTCTCATAATTGATTGCTTTATTTATTAATTTCATCATATTATTGAAGTTATACTTCTATTCGGACACTCTGTGGAATGAATTAGTGTGTAGCTAAATGGGAAAAATCATTACATATGTAATGGTGTGAGTAAGAGAGAGACAGAATCACATATAAGGTATATTGTTCGGTAAAAACAAAGATGAAATATTTACTACATGTTATGGGTCATCACTGTAATTCCTTTGAATACCGTTTAAACATTCATTGCATTGAAAAGAGATAGATATACAACAAACAGTCTGAGCTATTGTTATTGTATTACATTGACGTATCGCATTATGTTTGACATATTATTTTATAATTCTGTATTGTATTGCAATCTAAAATACCGTCACATGGTTGCATTATATCCTTGACTATGCTTTTGAGTCGAAAACATGCGTGTGAGTTAAAACCTGTTCCTGCAAAGTTACTGAAAAGTGCAGTTCAAAGTGCGTTAAAATTTTGTAAAAGTGTGTTGTTAGAAAATGTTTTGCATTGTTTTCTAGTGTTTTAAAATCTGTAATAGCCCACGGTAAGCAAATCGGGTTTTGTAAAAACTTTCTTTGTACATTGATCGTTTTACTGTTTGGTTTTCGTGTTTGAAGTAAGGACACACATCAACTGGTCTTATTTTTCTAATCTGTATTTATTTAATTGAATACAGTTAATTTAAAAAAATATATTTCTACTTGCCTGTGTTTGTAGTTATTAAGTTTTATTAGTTAACAGTGCATAGAAGTATAACTTCTGCCGGCAGTCCCACTGACTGCCACACCCTTTTTTTTTAAACGATTGTGAATAAAATAGTATACCTACTAATATCATGTCATCAAGTTCATATTACACAGAAATTCGCTAAAGCTGGTAAAAAAGATTTTCATTGTTGACTTGTAATATTATTTAATAAATTTATGCAGTTATTTTTTATATAATAAGATTTGATGTCTACTTTAGTCAATACATTTTTTTAAAGTTGTAATTTTAAAGTTTAACCAATGTTGGAATAGGTAGCCATCTGCCCACCTACTGCGTTTGCAAAAGATCTCTGTTTTCTTTGACCTACATCAATATTCATTGTAAAATTTTAGGTGGGCTTTACTTTCTTGTTAATTTAACGGTATGATCATCAATTTTAGAAACGGTTTTAGAGATACAGTAATTATTCTAAAAGGTTGGAAGTTAATCGAAAACAGAAGCAAGTTTTTTCTTATTGGCATATACTTGTTTTTATAACAATTTGCAAATGGGAATTGACGTAAAAGTGTCTTATTTATTATGTTATTATTTTTAAAATCTAGTTTTAATTTAATATAAAAACTTGCTCATCATTCATTAAATGTGATTTGTAAATAAATTAATATATTAAATAAATTAATGTCAATAGATTCAAGGAAAAAATCAAGGTATACCACCAAAAAACCTTATAATTAAGTAACCTTCTTTCTGATTTTAGTGCAAAAGCAAAACCGGAACAAGATTAGCACCTTTTTGATATATTTACCATACTTGAAAAAAAATTTAATATATGGTTATTGAAGCGAGTGTTATTTCAAAAAAGATTTTCTCACAATAATAGTTTGTAAATGAATAAAAGTATGCAATAAACCAGCATGCTCTTTGCACACAATTAAATTACACCATTTCGAAATTTTATTGTTCTTTTGAAAGAAATTCAGATAATTTTAATTGAACACCTGCTCAAATCAAAGATAATAAAAATTGGTCAATCAATTTAAAATTTGTTCCAATTTTTATAGTATGTGGTCAATCGTGTTTTTTGGAAATTAATAAGATCTATCTGTTCGTATAATCTTAGTCAAGTATTGTAAATACCTTGGCAATGAAATCGCGGACCTTTTGGCCAAGAAGGGAGCGGATACACGATTCATTGGTCCAGAACCTGTACTGGGACTGCCTAGAGCCTGGGTAAGGATCAAAATCAGGAAATGGGTCTGAAAAGAGTTGACCAAACACTGGAGTAATACTGTACGGCTGAGGCATTCGAAGCTGACGCTCAAAGGCTACTCCAAAAACTGAAGTCTGACATACTGAATATTGACAGGAGTCAGATAAGAGTACTGGTTGGCCTGCTCACTGGGCATGGACTATTCAGACTACACCTTCGAAGGATGGGGATTCTGACACAGAATCCCACCTCGTGCCGACTGTGCGCCATCGAAGATGAGACGGCAACTCATATTCTATTTGAGTATGAGGCCTTAGACCATAAACGGTTCCTCATCTTCGGTGACACGAACCCTGAAACCTATCCCCACCTTGAGGAATAAGTCACAGGACTCAGATCTCTTATAAAGGGAACTGCCCTGTGGCAACAGTAACTCAAGGATAGTGATCCAGAACTTGGGACACCTGGATTTATGCCTAACTGAAGATCAGCGGTGGTGATAATCTTCAGGTGATCAAACTAGAGTCCTGCACGCATGGGATGAATTCAAGGACTCTTGGAGCCGAACCTGGTTACAATATTCCCATAGGAAGCAGTGTTTAAAACATGGAGCTCTACAGGAGAGACAATGCCAGGTTTACTTAGATTAGATTAGATTGTAAATATCTTACTTTAGCAGCTCGTGTGAGACAAGCGAATACCTAATAATTTTCATTTTTCTTGAAATGATCTAAGCAATTTTTATTTAGAATATAGGTAAATAATTGTTTTTCTTAGTCTAACCTTAACCGCCAATTAGATACTGATCTATTTTTAGTTGTGCTGTGTCGGTAAAGCAGTTAGTTGCCCCTAAGCGATGGAATAAATTTAAAAAAAGTAACAAAAAACAAAAGAAAAAAGTAAAAAAATTGAAATACAATCGTATTTCTTTCACTAGACGAAGACACTATAATAAATCAAGTAAAAATTTGCATAAGAAAAAGATTCTACCATATTTTCCTTCGTATTTCATATTTTTTTAACTGTCTAGGATAAAATTTCGTAAAATTGAAAAAATATATCAGAAATTTTAAATAAATCAATCACCTTTTTGCTTTTATAAAATTCAAATTGTTAACAATTATTTTTTTTCTACTTTAATTTGTCGCTACCGGAAAGAAAACAAACCTTTCTATACACCAGCTTAGGCATATCTGAACGCTACTCAATGTTTTTCGTACCTGTAGGTAGCTACGTTTTAACATAATTTTAAAAAATAGTTATTTTAATTTTTTTTTATATAGATGAATAAAATTATATTTTACGACGCCTATGCAATTACCCAATGTTCTCTTATATACCATTACTTGGTCACATTTTGATAGGTATCACTAGCAATTACATTTCGTTATTGTTATAAAAGAAAACTTTCTACAAATTAAGCAATTATGCGTTTATAGTTACCTTGGACGATTTGATAATAAAAATATCTAACAATATTTATTTTGGACCTTAGTATTTGTCAACTTTTAAACGTATATTTATATAATAAAAATATTTTTTTTATAATAAAATTAATACATTCCATGTGTTTAAATAAGATATTGATCTATATTATTATTAATTAATTATATCCTACTGTAAGATTTTTTAATATTAAAATAACGTGATGCAGTAAAATTTATAAAACAACAATCTTCAATTAACCATTTATTATAATTAACCATACTTTAGTAAATATAGCATGAACATTAAAATTAAAAAAAAAAACAACCTTACGTGTTATTATGATATGAGTTGGCACCCTTGAATCTTGATCTATTGATGTCATAAAATTATTGAATTTGATTGTATATTTTAAAGAGCAATATAATTAACTATAATTAAGTATAATTTTTTAAATTAGACATTTTTAAAGTTTGGTTCATTTTGTTGAATTTGTTAATTGCTGTGTTATTATATTATATTGTACTTCTTATTTAATTTCAATTAAATATATTATATTCCATTATATATTTGTAAAATAATTATCTTAACAATGATATCTACTTAAATTTATATGACTTAACAATATAATTTTTATACAGATATTTATGAGCTTTTATTTTTTTTTTCGCTTTTTTTGAATAAAATTGTAGTAAACGGTTATTTGAGATATCTCGCTTCAAATTTTTGAAATTTTGAAATTTTTGAAATTTTGAAATTTTTAGAAAGTATAAAAACTAAAATATATTAAATGACATTAAGGAGAAATTGAAAAAAATGGCGCGTACAGCAAGACTCGAACCCGCAAACTTTGCCTCTACGCGGTAACACTTCGACTTTGTTGTTCTATTTTTCGGTTTTTTAACTTATTTTCTTTTTTGTGTGTTTTTTTACCCATTTTTCTCGTTTTGTTTTTTAATATTCTCATTTTTTTTTTGTATTTTCTCTACTTTTTTTCATTTTGTCCCCATTCTCACAATTTTTTTTGGTTGCCTTACCTTTTCGATTTCTTTATTTTTCATTTTTTTTTTTTATTTTTAGTTTTTTGTTTAACTTTTGCCAGTTTTCTTGATTTCTTGGTTCTTGGATTTTTTTCCTTCTTTTTTCTTCTGTTTTTTGTTTTTCTTTTATTTATATTATTTTTTCTTTGTTTTAGGTTTTTTTCCATTTTTTTATCTTTTTTCTTGTTTGTGTCTTAACTTTACCTATTTTACCTTTTTTATTTTTTAATATTCTCATTTTTTTTTTGTATTTTCTCTACTTTTTTTCATTTTGTCCCCATTTCTCACAATTTTTTTGGTTGCCTTACCTTTTCGATTTCTTTATTTTTCAATTTTTTTTTATTTTTTAGTTTTTTGTTTAACTTTTGCCAGTTTTCTTGATTTCTTGGTTCTTGTTTTTTTTTCGTTCTTTTTTCTTCTGTTTTTTGTTTTTCTTTTATTTATATTATTTTTTCTTTGTTTTTAAGTTTTTTCCCATTTTTTTACCTTTTTTCTCGATTATGTCTTAACTTTACCTATTTTACCTTTTTTATTTTTTAATATTCCCATTGTATTTGTTCCTTCTTTTTTTTTTAATTTTTGTTCCCATTGTACCACATTTGTTCTATTTTTTTGTTGCATTACCTCTCAATTTCCTTATTTTTCTATTTTTTTATTAGTTATTTTTTTTATTTTTGTCAGTTTTCTTGAGTTCTTTTTTCTTAGTTCTATTTTTTCTCGTTTATTTACACATTTTTACCTATTTTTCCATACTATTGTTTTTTCTTACTTTTTTGATCTTATTTTTTTCTTATTTATTTCTAGTATTTTACCAATTTGATTCCAGTTGTTTTTGTTTTTTTTTCAATTGTCACTATTTGTTCGGGAATTTACATTTTTTATTCGATGTATTTTTCCGATATTGTCTTACTTCTCGTGTGGATAATTATAAACCATCGTTGACGTTAAATTATATAATAAGAAAACATTTTATTACCTTGAACAATTTTATAGCTTCTTAAAAAATGAAAACTATTCCAACAAATACATAAATACTTTTTTTCATGAAAGTTTAAAATATTTGTCTAGCTATATGAAATTCCTAACTCACAAATTAATCTAATTTATAATTAATAATAAAATGAATATAAATGCAAATAAAATTTTCTGTATTATTATAAAAAAAAAAAAACAAATCAATTCTAATTAGAACATTGTGATGTAATTCCTTATTAGAAACAGTTTTTTTTTCACCAAAAATCCAGTTAACAAAAAATTTTTCAATAGATTGAAGACCTTCATTACATGTTAGTTAAAAAAATTTTTAACATATCAATCCGTTTTAGAAGATGAGTCAAATAGTAATTATTTGTAACTAAGTATTAAAGTATAATTGATTTAATAAACAAAATAAATGTTTTTTTATTGGCAGATACTTTATTGCCAACCTTGATTATAGTATTAATGTTAGAAAATATCTAATTTAGTAGTAAAATTTAATAAATGCATAATGTCTAGAAATTAAACCAACATAAAAAATTGTTTGTACTTTATTAATTACTATTAATTATTTTTTTATTGCAGGGTTCGTGGTAGCAATATCTCTAGGATGTTTATTTTTTGGAATAATAGTCATAGTTTTCTTCAGTAGTTGGGTTAATTTAGTAATAAATCATGTGAGTATTAAATTATTTTTTTATTAATATTTTGTACTATATTTTTAATAAAACTATATATTAATTATTTTTGGAAACTTTTTCAGCAAATCAAATTAAGAGATGGTTCACAAACTTTCAATTGGTGGGCAAAACCTCCTGTTGAACCAATAATTAAAGTTTATATTTATAATGTTACCAATGCAGATGAGTTTTTAAATAATGGATCAAAACCTATAGTAGATGAATTGGGACCATTTGTTTATGTGTAAGTAAAAATTATATATGTACTCAAAAACAAAAACCATTTAAAATTTTACGTTTAAAAAAAAAACTAAGAGTTCCGTAGTGGTTACTTGACAAACGTTACGCTCCATCTCTATTTTAGGGCATTTCACGTTGCCCGATTGTATATTATCTATAAAAATAGAGTTGGGCGAAAATAAATATGTATCTTATATGGGGTGTCGAAATTAAATCATTCAATGACAACAATATAAAAAGTAATGAAAACATGGGGTATATTTTAATATTTGCTAATAAATCTGTTAATACAATAAGTTCAAAGATATTTTATAATTAAAGAAATAACGATTTTGCAACAAATATTATCAAATGTAGCCATTCATCATCATCATCTTTGCGTCCATTGCTGAACATAGACCTCCTTTAAACTTTTCCAACTTTCTCCGTCCTGAGCAGCCAGGATCCAGTTTGTTGACATTCTTTTATGTCCTCTGTTATGTTTATCGGTTCTGGGTCTCCATTGGATAAATTTCTTTTTCCATTTCCCGTCTCTAACAGCCCAATTTTCTCTATTTTGAGCAGCCAGGATCCAGTTTGTTGAAATTCTTTTTATATCCTCTGTTCCGTTTATCGGTTCTGGGTCTCTATTCGATAAATTTCTTTGTCCATTTCCCGTCTCTTAACAGCCCAATTTTCTCTCTCATCAGCAGCCACGATCCAGTTTGTTGAAATTCTTTTAAGTCCTCTGTTCCGTTTATCAGTTCTGGTTCTCTATTCGATAAATTTCTTTGTCCATTTACCGTCTTTAACAGCCCAATTTTCTCTCTCCTGAGCAGCCAGGTTACAGTTTGTTGAAACTCTTTTTATATCCTCTGTTTCGTTTATCGGTTCTGGGTCTCCATTCGATAAATTTCTTTGTCGATTTCCCGTCTTTAACAGCCCAATTTTCTCTCTCCTGAGCAGCCAGGATCTAGTTTGTTGAAATTCTTTTTATATCCTCTATTCCGTTTATCAGTTTATTCAATAAATTTCTTTGTCCATTTCCCGTCTCTAACAGCCCAATTTCTCTCTCCTGAGCATCCAGGATCCAGTTTGTTAAAATTATTTTTATATTCTCTGTTCTGTTTATCGATTCTGAATCTCCATTCGATAAATTTCTTTGTCCATCTCCCGTCTCTAACAGCCCATTCAGACGGCATGTCCGGTCCGGTTTTAACCCGGCATTACACGCGTATCTACTTTTACCATAAGTACACGCGCACGGTCTAAATGACCGCATTAGAAATGTTGATATAAAAAAACGAAAAACAAAAAGCCCATTGGGTATTTTAGAAATGTAATATTAAATGACAATTTAAAAAACTCAACTAGATGTAAAAAAACAATAAAACTGATTTTCAGCCCCTTCCATAGCTCATTTTTCTGCGCATGTGTGGAAAAATGGAAAAGTGTTTTTTCGGCAAATTGACCTTTCAAAGTTCATAAATAGGGAATAGGTGGAACCTTGAAGACTGAATTTGAATATTAGCAGAGTTACAGGCGATTTTCGAAAAATGCGGTCTTTTTGACCCTTACGCGTGTAACGCCGGGTTAAATTCGAAACGGTAATCGCGACACTCATTTACACGACACCCAGCGAAACGGAACGAACTTCTATATTCATGTGTTTTTTTTAATTATAATATATTTTAAGCTAATTGTGTGTCCAGTTTTTAGAAGTGTGATCAGCGAAGTCGATAATAGTTTTTTAGTATATCTTCATATCTCAAATGATCAATTTTAATGTTATAACCATTTATATTGTTTTCCATATGTTTTATCATCATATACTTGCAAATTATTATTTATTTACTTAAAATATTTGCCTAGTAGATTGATATTTCGAATTAGCAACATTATTAAATAAATTCCATATAACACATTATATAATCTAAAAGATTCATCGAAAATTATCTAACATTATGAATGGAAAGTCTTGCGCAATTGAGGAGAATGAAGCGAAAGTATATATCAGATATTTATCATTTATATACTGGTACCCTATATTATGATTATTTCTTAAAATTAAAATTGGACTATGTCTCCGTTTTATGAGGGATATTATTGCTATTAACTAAATGATACTTTCTCCATTTTGTAATTGATAAATTCATTAGTATAAAATTCATACTGTACAAAAGAAAGTTTATAATACAAATAAATCAACAGACTGTTTCCTTCCTTCCTTTCTTGACAAAAATATGGAAATTAAGAAATTGAGTTGTAATCTGCCTTAAAAATAAATAAAAAGTGTGTTATGTGTTATGTTGTCATCAAGTATTAGTAATTAATTTCACTTAGATCAAGATCTATAAAATAAGACTATTTGATTCATATGGTTCCGAATCAGTAGTTTTATGATCCTTTTTATCTAATCTGGGTAGATTTTAAAAATTAATAGTTACTATTAAATAATAGGTACAGCAATAAATCCAATTTCCTCATTTGGATAGATTAATTAGTAAAGAATATTTTAGAAATCTTTGTAGTTTTATAGTTCTATTTCATAATTTACGTTTCTATAAAAAATGATTTTATTATGACCTTATTGCACTATTGCCTAAAAGATCGTTTGTGTATACTCATCTATTTATGAGTCCATAAAGAGTAGACTCTTAAGGAACTCCCTAGATCTGGCACCAGAGAAGACCCAGATAGTAATTATAAGCGGGAAAGGACATTAGCGGAGTAAACTTCAGGATAGGAGACGTCGAACTATCTCCAAACAAAGCCCTGAAATACCTGGGAGTAACACTACACAAACGGAGCTTCGGCTCCCATATGACTGAAGCAGTTGGAAAAGCCAGCGAGGCAGCAGGAAGACTACAACGTCTTCTTCCGAATATAGGAGGCCCCTCTAACAGCAGAAGGGAAATCCTATATAAAGTAGTGGCTATACGGAGCCCCAGTGTGGCATCCTGCAATGTCCATCCAAAAATACAAGTCCCTAACAGAGAGCTTCCAGAGGAAACTACTCTTAAGACTCATAGCCGGCTATTGAACCATATCGCAGACGCAGCGCGGGCATCCCACCGATTGACCTTATAGTGGAGGAGAGGAGATTCCTCTTTGAAGTAGGAGCGACTCCGCCTAATCGAAAGGAAGCCAGGAGAAGAACTCTTGTTTCCTGGCAGAGAAGGTGGAGTAGTGGATCGAAAGGCGAATGGACAAGGACGCTTATCAGAGAGATGTCATAACTTGGGTTGAATGCAATAACAAGGGGACGAACTATTTTCTAACACAGATACTCAGCGGCAACGGAGCCTTCAGGTATTATACGAACAGAATTGGCAAACCAAGAGATACCTACTGCATATACTGTAACCAAATAGACACGGCGGAACATACTTTCTTTGAATGGCAGAGATAAGCAGAAGCCCAAGCAAATATAGGCATTATGGAAAAAGGAGAGCTAATAGGCAAGATTGTAAACTCAAAAGAAGTATGGAACACAGTCAGCAAACTAGCACAGAAAATTATGACAATCAAAGAGCAGGATGAGAGACGGAATCAGGAAAAGACACTTAAGTAGGAAACTCCTGAAAAAACTATAAACAAAACAAACAAGGGGAGTGGTTTTAGTGGGTATACAGATTCGTAGGGGGTCTGGGAGTCCCACACTAACCGATTAGGGTGTGTATAAAACATTTCCACTCCAGCTGACACCTACCTGATGAATGTCAACCAACGACGGTTCCGGGTAGGTATAACAAACGGCCTGAAAAAAAACTCTTAAGGATGTCTAGTATCCACTCAAGGCCTATGTTTGTAACCGGATCTGGATCTGAGAAGACCTTTCCCAGATATTTATTTCGTCGACGAACAATTACTCTGCAGTTACAGATAATATGTTCAGCAGGTTCATCAGTATACTCGTAGAATCTTTGAAATTTTTGAAATTTAGAAATTATACAAACAAGAAATTATTAAAATGACATTAAGGAGAAATTGAAAAAATGTCACATCCAGTGGGACTCGAACCCACCATCACTGCCTTATACGCAGGCATGCTTTAACCACTTAAGCTATTGGATGCTCAAGTGGTTAGGAAGCGAAACGTTATAATGAACTCAAATCCCGTCAGATATGACATTCACTCACTTTCTCCTTAAGCACATGTTACATGACGTTAATGAGAGAGAAGATTTGTCAAATCGACAATTGAAACATCAAACTCTAAGTCACTTTATTTGTAGAATCTGCATGCTCCTTTGTAAACTTTTCCCAATTTATAATGTTTTTTGAGAATTCCTGCGATTACTCCGGGTTTAGATAACTAAAACTTTAAAAGTAATTTAGAATAACGCTGTGGCGTATTAACCTTTTTGCTTGTATTTACCTGGACTGTTTTTCCAGTAGGCTACACTGAGTTCCTTTTCCTACTTACGAACTTCATCCACAATGTGGCATCTATTCCACAGACAGCTACAGGTCCGATAAAGGGGCTACTAGCTCCAACTTTTTGAGAGACTATCAACAATCTTATTTCCAACAACTCCTTTATGCTCTGGTAACCAAAAAAAAAGTTGATTTGTTGTGCTTAGACAGTGGCTTAAAAGACTGTTTGCAATTCTAGACTGTTGCAGACACAAACATAGTAGATTGTAGAGCCTTTAAAGCTGCTCGACTACCGAAATACAGAAGTCTATTGCTTAAAAGAGGAAGTGTTTCTCAGGGCTATTAAAAGCCTTACATTAGGACCTATAACTCCTATACCTACCCCTTCTAGTGTTTTAGGCCTAGCAATATAATAAGCGTAATCTCTTCTTATAAACTCAGCAATTTCGTTTTTGTTAATCCATATCGTTAATACTAACATTTAGTATCAGTTTAAAACCCCATTTTGAAGACACAACGTCTGTAGATATCATCATTGATTTGGTTGCTCCGATCCTTAGACTGAACATTTAAACATTTGTATGTGGACAGCGAAAGGCAAGAAAGAGTCGAGAGTTATAACTACCTAGCTACAAGTGTTAACTGTTCCGTGGAATATTGTTCAGAAATGAAGATTCGCATATCAAGAATCTGCCCTGTAGTCGCGATTTGAGCCTGGACATAAGATTTCGATTGCTTAAATGTTATGTATTCCCTGTTGTTTTATATAGTGTAGAAACTTTCATGTTTACTGCGAACAAAAAGTACAATATGGACCTACCGTAGGGTGTTAAAAATACCATGGATAGAACAAGTGACCAAAGTGGAGGTTATGAGAAGAATATATAAAGGTGTAAAAGTTCTACATGAAGTAAAGAAGAGAAAATTAGAATATCTTGGCTACATCATGAGAGGTGCAAGGTACAGAATTATGCAGCTCATAATCCAGGGAAAGAGATCTGCTGAAAGAAGAAGAATATCTTGGCTTAGGAACTTGCCAGATTGGTTTAACGTAAAGTCATCTGACCTATTTAAAGCCGCAGTTTCCAAAATTAATGATGAAATGTAGATGTACATGAAAAAGAAAAAGATCCTAGATGTTCTGTAAGGTTGCCGAGTTTCAATGATTTAGTTCTTGTTAAACTATAGGCACTTTCTAGACCAAAATCCCCTTCGTGTAAATGCAAAGCGGAAGGATTAGAATTACCTCCAATATCGCACTAGGAAACGATCTCATTGCGCCTGTTATTCCTATTTAAGTGAGACTTAGCAGCTTCTGCTACACTATTATTTCATTTTGTTGTTGTATTTTGTTCTACAAAACCAGCGCAGCATGAGTGATTAGGGACCAGATAACCGGAAAATATAACTCATGTTTTCTCAAAAAGCCTACTTTAGCGGTTATACTTGTGAGGTAGGCCTTCTGTGGATGAAAGTGTCATCCCATTCTTAATAGGAGGTTCAATCAATAGGTTTGTTCCAACAGACCAAAGAACCATTCTAGAATCGTCCGGGAACTGCGCAGTGAACGAATTCTCGTTATCTTTGAAGTACTGAGTTGTTTAGTAACGGTTCTAGAACGCGTTTGTGGTCTGTTGGAATAGACTTATCAACTTTCTTAACATTTGTTATCATTAGTAAGGGTATTATACTAAAAACTTTCATTTATTTTTTTTATGTTTAGTTTTAATTGTTGTATAGATACTAAAAGGGCATTATGTAAAGTTTAAAAAAATGTTTTAAATGCAGTCAAAATCGTGTATAACACACTCTAATGAATCGTATAATGAAAAGTGTTACAAAATTTACTGCTTATGTAAAATCGCGGAAGAGCATGTACCGTTTGCAGTTCTAGACGAACGCATGAAACTTGACACGGATTTCTTCTTTATGACATAAGTAAAACGATGAAAACCAACTATAGTTTAATAAAAAAAGAACAAAATTGATAATTACAAATAGATGTACGAAAGTTGTTGAAAGACTAAAAGAAACCATTTATATTGGATAATTTATTTAATTGATTATAATTTGTATTATTTCGCTTTTTAGGGAACGTTGGGAAAGGAAAAATATTCAATTCCACGATAATGGAACTGTTTCATATAATTTACAAAAAATTTATCATTTTGATGAAAGCAGATCAACAGGAAGTGAAGATGATATTGTCGTTGTGCCAAATATTCCTATGCTTGTAAGTATGATAACCAAATTATATATTTGTAATCAAATTTTAAATTTCTCTATAAAAATATAGTTCATATGATTTCAATAAAAGATCAAAATAATGAGAAAGAAACAAAAACATGAGAAAAAAAAACAAAAAAAAGAAATATGAAAAACAAAAAAGTTCAAATAAAAATAAATACAAAAAAAACGAAAAATCGAGACAAAAAGAAAATGCGAAGAAAAAACGAATAAATAAAAGAAAGATTAAAAAAAATATAAATCCTTCTGTGATATTTATTGTTTAGTTATACGGATTCATAATAGAAGGCAGTGTAGGTTAATTGATATAACTGTATCAAAGTTTGACATATAGATTGGGTAGACACCCGGTATTCTGATTTCTAAATTATTCAACATCTAGATTGCGGGAAAACCCAGAAGTTGGTGCTGTATTTCGATTTATAATTAACTAGAAAAACGAGAAACTAAATTCAAAAACAAAATAGCGAAGTAAAAAAAAATCTGAGAAAATAAAACCAAGAAAATACTTATTTAAGTACTATGACGCCACCGTAAGGTAGCGTAGTTAATATCTGATACCTATATTTAAATTGAGCAATTTTTAGTACGATGTCGCAACATTAAGGTGGAGCTGTTGGTAGCTAATATATTTAATCGATAAATGACAAAATAGCACGCAAATACTAGTAAACACCTGGAAACTAACGGGACAAGAGAATGAAAAAGACAAAAAAAAGTGAGACAAGAGAAAAAGAAAAAATTGGAAATACGAAAATATATAAATAAAAACAAGAACAAATAGCAAAAATTAAAAACAAAACTTGAAATTTGGGAAAAAACGAATAAAAAGAGGATTACAAAAAACCTAGAAACAGATATGAAAGTAGAATAAAACTTAAAAAAAAAACACAAAAAAAGAGGAAAAAATGAGATTGAAGAAAAATCGTTAAATTAAAAAAAAAGTAAAATGTGAAAAATACCATAAAATAGGAATAATTTTAAAAATGAAATTGAATGGATAAAGAAAATAGAAAAAAAAAACGAGAAACTACATTAAGATGGAAAATAGTAGAAAAAAAAATTATGAGAAAACCAAGAAAATACTTACTAAAGTAAGTAATAGGACGCCACCGTAAGGTAACGCAGTTGATATTCAATATATTTAGATGAGCAATTCCTACTAAACTAAGTACCATGACGCCACCGTAAGGTGGCGCAGTTGATAGCCAATATATTTAATCGATAAATGACAAAATACTACGAAAACAATAGTGAAAACCTAGAAACTAACGAGAAAAAGGAATAAAAACAACATAGGAAGTAAAACAAAATTCAAAATACAAAATATATAGATGGAAACAAGAAAAACAGATATGAAAATAGAATAAAATTTAAAAATAAACACAGGAAAAAGAAAAAAGAAAGATTAAAAAAACAGTAAAATAAAAAAAAGAAAAATCTGAAAGATCGAAAAAAACATAAAAATAGGAATAATTTAAAAAATGGTAAAAATAAGTAAGAAACTAGAAAAAAACTAAACCACGAGCAATTCTTACTAAACTAAGTACCATGACGCCACCGTAAGGTGGCGCATTTGATAGCTAATATATTTAATCGGTAAATCACAATATACCACGAAAAAAATAGTCAAACCTGGAAACTAATGAGAAGAAAGAATAAAAACGGTAAAATCAAAAATACAACATTGAGAACAATAAAAAAGGGACAAAATCGTAAAAAATTGAAAAAAACGAAAAATGAGGCAAACACTTCAGTGTAAGTCGGTACGAAGACCCCGGGGTCAGCAAGTTTTTTAAATATTATGTTAAAAAAAATTTCAAACTTTGCTTAAAAAAATATTGTTTCTATAAACGATAGGTTTTTAATAATTATTTTTTTAACACGGATATTCTAATATTGTTATTCTCGTAGAGAATAGTATAGGGCACGCAATGAAAGAATGTATTAACTAACCTTGGAATTACTTTCAAGTTTTTTCTTCTTGTAAATCAATGAATGATGCAGTTGACATCACTGTTAAGAGGAAAAATTATTATGAAATAATCGTGGAGATAACCACATTTTTATATCAAGAGATATATTTTCTAATAGTTTATTAGTTAAGTAGTTATATTCAAATATTAAAATGTGTATACAAGGATATAAATGTATGCAAATTAATGAATAGAATAATTAGTTTTTAATTTGTCTTACATTCCGCAAAATTAATAATTGAATAATAAATAATTTAGAATTTTTAAACAATATTCTGAAACGTTTACAATTGGGAATAGAATAAAAATAACAATACAGAGAATTCAACAGAAAAGTTAAAAGAGCAAACTCGACCTGGATCAAGGAATGTCAATACATAGACCAACAAATGGGAGGGAGTAGGGGCTTTGAAAAAGCATGTAAGATAGTTAATATTATCAGGGGTGGCAAAACAATACAAAGTATTTCGAAAAGTCAATGGGAACAACACTTTAAGGAAGTAGAAAAAAGCTAACAATACAAAACAACTACTAAAACACGAAAAAAGCTGGAGCTGATAGAATTTATCCGGAATTAATAAAATTTTGACCATACAAATTATGGGGAACGCTGAAAAAACGCTTCAATGTTTTTCGACAGCAATTGCTCTTCTGTGAGCAAATGAGGGTTTCAACTGAAAACCTACTTCGTAACACCCAGTTCTTCATGTAGGATCTTTTGGATCGAGGTCTTTGAAATGTCCAATACCGGTATGTTACACGGTGGTCATCCTTAATTAGTTGACGAACCGCATCATTGGTTTGCTGTGTAACTTCTATTTTGGGTGGACCTAGCTGAGACTGGAGCGACCACGTTGAAATTCGCAATACCAGTGGTTATTAGTTGACTGGTGTGGTACTTCATTTCCAAACACAGAAAAAATTATTGCTTGAAAATGTTCTTGGCTAAGATCCACTTTTGGACTGACTTCCTAATTTCAAAACTTCACTGTACTTAGGTACACGCCTTGTTGTATCGCAATGAAACTCTGGATTTATGTAAACAAAAGATTGGGGTTAGATTTGTGTCTGGTGGTGCTATTGATGGTGCGTTCTCTGGTAATATACGATATTGAACCGAAAAGAAGAAAGAGAGGATGACCAAGTAGAAGCAGGAGAGATAATTTTCAGGAAGCAATTAGTGAAGGATATCTATCTCATGCCAGAAAAATGAATAGGTATAGAAAGGCGGCTACATTATGAAATAATGCGAGTCTGCAAATATCAAACTAATAAAAACACATTTACGTTCATACCTAACAATAAAAAAAAGCATATCTTAGTAAAAGAGAGTAACGATATTTTAATCAAATCTAAAAAGTCGTTAAGATTCATTGTTTCAAAAGATAATAAATATTTATAAGAATTAAATATAAAAACTAAACTATGTAAATCAAACATTAAAATTACTTTCACTTTTATTTAGTACAATAATAAATAATTAGAATCTGATTTTTATGCTTCATTAACATTGTTGTTAAAAATACCTTGTCCTACTTTGCAAATATAGTATTTATCAATTCCTTTACTATACCAGTTTTTAATGATAGTATTAATAAGTAATTTTCTAAGATGAAACTTATTAAAATATGTACTATATTCATTTTTTCACAGTAAATTAGTATTAAGTAAATTATTCTTCTAAGTTTATATCTATTAAGAATTTTGTAAGTAGACAGGAAATATGCAATTGCTAAGTATATATTTACAGTCACCAAATAGATATTACTTACATTATTATATTACATAATGTACTAAGCAATATTATTATCAATTTTCAAGAGAAAGTCATTTTTTTGTAACAATATATAAAAAAATTTGGCTAAAGTTGATTATATTTCAGTGAAATCTTTATGTATTAAATTTTTTTATGCGTGTGTATGTAACTATTCTATGAATTCGTAATAATTAATTTATCGATACAACTCTTTAACATCGGTATGCATTTAGGTTGTGTAAACACCCGGCAGATGACGCTGGATTTCGATTTTTAGATTGTACAGTTGAGAATGTGAGTCAAACAGATAAAATTAAAAATTATATAAACAGAAAAAAGCGTTAGTTAAAAACAAAACACAAAATATGTGAAAAGTAGAATAAAAAAGAATAACAAAAAAAACTAAAAACTGTCATGAAACTATGATAATATTGAAAAAAAAGACAAAAAGAGGGAAAATCGTTGAAATTAAAAAAATGTATATTAAAAAATAAGAAAAAACACCAAACTAAAATAAAATTAAATGCTAAAACGTAGAAAATAATTGCAAATTTGAAAAAAAAAACAAAATGTGGGAAGAACTAGAAAAAAAAAGAGAAACAAAAAGGTAATAAAAATAAAAATTGGGTAAAAAAACTAAAAACCCATAAAAAAATAACTTAAAATTGAACAATACAAAGGATAAAAAAAATATCAGCAAAATATCGATAAAACAAAAAATAATACAGGAAAAATTAAAAAAGGAGTAAAAATATAAGCAAAAAGGAAACTATCGCAAAAACTGAAAAAAAATCGAAAAAATAGGAACAAACAAAAAATATTGCAAAAATTAAAAAAATATGAAAAATAAAAAAAAATAAAAATATGATAAAGGAATGGAAAAATAAGGGATAACAGGTATAAGAAACTAGTTAGAAACGAAAAATAGTGATAAACAAAAAAATAAGATAATATAAAAATGTATAAAAAAAAAAATAAAAGGAAAAATCAAATAAACTGGCAAATCTATTAGAATAAGAAGAAAAAAACATTTAAAATATAGCATGGAATGTATAAAAATAAGTAAAAAATTAGAAAACAAAGAGAAAATAAGTAGACAAAAAATTAACAACAAAAAAAAGGAATGAAATCGAAAAATCAATAAAAACTCGTAAAAATTGAAAAAAAAAATTAAAAATCAAAAAAAATAAAACAAAAAAATAGGAATAATTAAAAAAATGGAAAAGAGATGAGTAAAAATGGTGAAAAGCTAGATAAAACCAAAAACATTAAATAAATAATTAAAATCGAAAAATCAAGAAAAAAATAATAAAAAACAGAAAAATAGAATATAAAAAAATACTTGAAAAAATGAAAAATAACACAAACTAGAAAAGTACAGAAAACAGATTAGTCGAAAAATAAATTAATCGAAAGAATAAAACAGATTCGGAAAAAATACGGAAAAAGAGAAAATTTGGAAGAACAACCGAGAAAAATTGCAAAAATTAAAACACAATAATAAAAACGTAAAAAATCGAAAATAAAACATAAAAATAGGAATAATTTAAAAAATGGAACACAATGGGTAACAATAAGTAAGAAACTAGAAAAAAAAAGAAAATAATAAAAAATAAAAAATAAAAAAAACAAAAGAATAACAGAATAACATTAAAGAATCAAAAAAAAGTCGCAAATAATGTGAAAAAAACAAAAAAAGAAAAAAACAAAAAATCACGAAAAACTAAAAAAACAGATAAAAAAATCGGAACAAACGAAAAAATAAGAAATATTCAAAGAAAATCATTAATCATAGAAAAAAATCGAAAAATCAAGAAACAATCGCATTCTTTTTTTAATAGAAAAAATAAAAATCAACTCAAATCATTAATTCTTATGCATTAAGAAATTCAATTGGTCAGCTGGTACACTTACAAAAATTTAAATCGAAAATGTTTCTACCATAAAATAACCGACCAGCTAAGTAGCTCTTGATAACATTTTTCGAATCAACGAGTAGCGACATATAATTTAAATAATAATTTTTTAAATTTTTAGAGTGCCACATCACAATCAAAACATGCTGCAAGATTCCTACGATTAGCTATGGCTAGTATAATGGATATTTTAAAAATAAAACCATTTGTTGAAGTATCAGTTGGTCAACTTTTATGGGGTTATGAGGATCCTCTTTTAAAATTAGCCAAAGATGTTGTTCCTAAGGAACAAAAATTGCCCTATGAGGAATTCGGACTTCTTTATAAGGTAAAAAAATACTTCTTGTTATATATTTTTAATACAAAAGTATCTAAAAGCAATTTTTTAGTATACAACAGTTAAAACTCAAAGATATAAAAAATTTACAATTTTACTCGAGTTAAGTTAACACTATCAATAGTTTTCACTTATTTACTATTTTTTTTTTACTTAGAAAAATGGTACATCTGAAGATAGAATATCAGTATGGACTGGTACCGCTGATATAACAAAATATGGTTTAATAACAGATGTAAATGGAAAAAAAAATTTTAGTCATTACACTACAGATGAGTGTAACAGTTTAGAAGCATCTGATGGTTCCATTTTCCCCCCACACATGACAAAAAATACAACATTATATATTTTTGATAAAGATTTATGCCGAAGATTGCCTTTAGTGTAAGTATAAGTACTAAATATTAACGTCATTTCTTGTGTGTCTAATTTTTATAAATTTCAACAATCAATTAAAGATCAAAAATAATTGATTTACTAAAAATCTATAGTTCCGATTCTCTAACTTAATAAATATATAAGACAGGGCACAAGAAAGTTCGGTTGTTTACTGCAACCTTTAGGCCATTCCTTTCTATTTCGCCAATTTTTATCTTCCAGATTTGTTAATATCATGGCATTCTTTATTCCATCCTTTCATCTCTTTATTGCGCTTTCCTGATTTTTTCTTCTAAGTGGGATCCACTAATGTACATTATTGGCCAATCTATTTGCTTCCATTGGGATCTGATGTCCATACCAACTTACCTAATTGGTTGGTTTCAATATTTTCGTACAAAGTCTTCTCTACTCTCTCAATAATAAAACACCAACTTACTATTTCTTAAAAAGTACGAGTCTGTTCTCGAATGATTAGAGGCGGTAATGCCATTTTTTGTTTGCTTTATTTCTGAAATTTCAAAAATCCCATGAGAAATGTATCAAGCATTATGAGTTTCCTATCAAATATTAATGTATGATAATCACCATTATACTAAAAGATATTATTTATAAAGTTTCCAGAAAGAAATTTTGTCAAGTAGTAATGAAGTACCAGCATACAGGTTTAGTCCACCCAAAAATGTTTTTGCGAGTCCAGAAGAAAACCCTGACAATGCCTGCTTTTGCCCACAAGGACCTCCATGTGCTCCATCAGGATTTTTCAATGTATCACTTTGTCAATATGGTGAGTAAATATATTATTTTAAAAGCATGATTTTTAAATACATATTTTTTTTTTATTACAGATTCACCAATTTTGTTATCGTTCCCACACTTTTATTTAGCTGATGATATGTACAGAACTGCTCTTGAGGGAATTTCACCACCTGATCCAGAAAAGCATATGTTTTATTTGGATGTTCAACCTGTAAGTTGCTTTAATTAGTTTAAACAACAAAAAAATAAAATAAAACTGTAAAAAGATTGTTAAAGAAGAAATACATAACAAATTGATTAGCAAAGTTTAAATAGAGAAAAAAAATTGAAAGGGATTTAAGGTACAGTAAGTTCGATAAAAATGATTCTTAAGATACCAGAAAGAAACAAAATTGGTACGAAAAATTAAGAAAGTGGTAGAACCATTACAGGAGAACTCAAATTTGAATATAGACCCCTCAAATAAATAAAAAAATTCTAATGTAGAGTCGAGGCAATTTTTGGCTGAAAGATGGATTTCAACTGCATTTGTAAGAGGATCAAGAAAGTTTTTGACCTAAACCGATAATATAAATAAGAAAATTGCATTTTTAAACAAAGAAACTGCATTTTCCAAGCAGAATCTCGAATTGAGAAATAAAAATACAACAGTCGGGTATTTTTGAAGTCGCTAAACATAAACATGAACCTCCAAGAGTTGAAATCCACCAGGTAACTTCGGGACCATCGTAGTAATGCCATTCGGGTTCTGTAACCACAAAAATTTGAGTATAGAGTTTTGATCGATTTTGTATGAAATTTTGAGAAAACCCTAAGATTCGAGATCCTCCTTAGCAACCAGGTACCTCTGGGACCATCATTGTCATGATATTCAGGTTTTGCGACCACGAAAACTTCCGAGCACCGAGTTTTGATTGATTTTAAATCAAATTTCGATAAAGCCCCAAGACTTAATACCCTTCCTGGGCACCAGGTACCTCGGTAACCATCGCTGTCATGACATTAGTGTTTTGCAAGCCAACAACCTCCAAATATCGAGTTTCAACTGATTTTGTATGAAATACCCGTAAAATACTTAGGCACCAAATCTCCTCCTTAGCCACCAGGTACCTCTGGGACCATCACCGTCATGATTTCAGGTTTTACGACCACATAAACTTTCGAGCACCGAGTTTTGATTGATTTTGAATCAAATTTTAATAAAGCCTCAAGACTTAATACCCTCCCTGGGCACCAGGTACCTCGGTAACCATCGCTATCATGACATTCGTGTTTTGCAAGCCAAAAACCCCCAAATGTCGAGTTTCAACTGATTTTGTATCAAATATCCGTAAAATACTTAGGCACCAAATCTTCTCCTTAGCCACCAGGTACCTCTGGGACCATCACCGTCATGATATTCAGGTTTTACGACCACATAAACTTTCGAGCACCGAGTTTTGATTGATTTTGAATCAAATTTTAATAAAGCCTCAAGACTTAATACCCTCCCTGGGCACCAGGTACCACGGTAACCATCGCTGTCATGACATTCGTGTTTTCCGAGCCAAAAACCTCCAAATATCGAGTTTCAACTGATTTTGTATCAAAAATCCGTAAAATACTTAGGCACCAAATCTCCTCCTTAGCCACCAGGTACCTCTGGGACCATCACCGTCATGATATTCAGGTTTTACGACCACGAAAACTTCCGGGCACCGAGTTTTGATTAATTTTAAATAAAATTTCGATAAAGCCCCAAGACCTAATACCCTCCTCCCTGTTCACCAGGTACCTCGGTAACCATCGCTGTGATGACATTAGTGTTTTGCAAGCCAAAAATCTCCAAATATCGAGTTTCAACTAATTTTGTGTCAAATATCCGTAAAATACTTAGGCACCAAATCTCCTTTTTAGCCACCAGGTACCTCTGGGACCATCACTGTAATGATATTCAGGTTTTGCGATTACAAAAACTTCCGAGCACCGAGTTTTGATTGATTTGAATCAAATTTCGATAAAGCCCCACGACTTAATACCCTCCCTGGGCACCAGGTACCTCGGTAACCACCGCTGTTATGACATTCGTGTTTTACAAGCTAAAAACTTCCAAATATCGAGTTTCAACTAAATTGTATCAAATAAGCGTAAAATACTGAGGCACCAAATACTTTGAAAAATATCGCTATCATTTCATTCGTCTTATAGGACCACAAAATCTAGTTTTTGATTGATTTTGGCTTATATTTCCATAAAACTCTGAGAATCGAGATCCCTTAGCACAAGGTACCTGGGAAACTTTCGGGGCCTGCAACCACAAAAACCACCGAGTTTCGACTAATTTTGTGTCAAATTTTCATAATGCTCTGAGAGTCGATATCCCTAATGTGCACAAAGTACCTTAAAAACCATCGCCATCATTACATTTGTGTTCTGCCATCCTAATATCGGGCCTCGACTGATTTTCTATCAAATTTTCATAAAGAGTAGATATCCTCCTTAGGCACCAGGTGTCTCAGAAATCATCGCCGTGATAATATTCACATTTTGTGACCATAAAAACCTTTGAGTATTGAATTTCTACTGATTGTGTATCACATTTCCTAAAAGCTCGAAGATTCCAGATCCTCTCTGGCCACCAAAGACCTCGAAGTCTAATATTCTTTTAAATTTTCATGAAACTGTGAGAGTAAAGATCCTCATGGACACCAGGTGCCTCAGCAATCATCGTCGTCATGACACTCTTATTCTGTGACCACAAAAACCCTTTAATAATGAGATTCGACGGATTTTGTATAAATAACTCCAGAAGACGTGATTAACTCTGGGCATCAGAGGCACCTCAGGAACCATCACCGTCTCAGCGAACCCAAAAACACCTGGAGAGTAAAA
Organism: Altica lythri; assembly: GCA_964028335.1. NCBI lineage: Eukaryota > Metazoa > Arthropoda > Insecta > Coleoptera > Chrysomelidae > Altica > Altica lythri. The sequence goes on from OZ034809.1 coordinate 9,145,895, forward strand.
TTAAGTTCATTTCCTTCTATTTTTCCATATGCTATTACTTTTTATTCTTAAATGGTTGCCTTAGGACAAAAAGTTTACTGACGTTACGATTCAATGCAATTTTATGCATTGAAATACATTTGTCGAAAATTTGTAAGTTTTTGGGCTTTTTAATGCTTCATTGCTTCAACTACTAAAAATTAATTAATTTTTATATTTTATTTTTTTAGATGATGGGATCTGCAATGTCAGCTAAAGCTAGAGTTCAAATCAATTTGGCCGTCTCTCAAGTTGTTGATATTAAACAAGTTGCGACTTTCCCAGATATAATTTTCCCCATTATGTGGTTTGAAGAGGTATATTTTATTTACTTTTAAATTTTAATAAAAAAACTACAATTTTGACCATTCTAAAATTAGTCGCTACCATAATAGACGAATTTACCCGGTTGCCAAGAAGTTTTTTCAAGAATTAAAGCTATAAAATCATTAACCTACTTAATCACTAAATACGGTCCAAAGTTAACTCAAAGTTTTTTGCACCACGTCTTCGTAAGATATGCTCGATGTCAGTTAAAGAAATCGTGAAGTACGAAGCGTAAATTCTGTTCTTGTTAAACGATCAAACCTATTTTATTTTTAAGTCTTGTTGTCAGCGCAAGAAGAAGGAAGTTGTGTTAATGGTTGCTCACATCTTAAGAATACAGACACCAATAAATTATCTCTAGAACTATACTAGAATAATATAGGTTGAAGATATTGTCCACAGAGTACTATAAATATTGGAAGCAGAATTTTTAGAGCAATAGAAGTTGTTGATTTTCGTCTTTTATTTCTTTATGGTATCAAATTTTGTGAAATCCTATCTGCTATCAATCCACACATAAATCCTCATACTTCTGTATAGTTGCGAGCATGAATTTCTGGTGGATTAGTTTTGTATGAGATTGCTTGTCCAACGAAATTCAACATTTTCTTCTCTTCCCGAGTGATGGGTAATCCATGAAAATGAGCAGTTGAAGGGATCATAAATTATAGGTTCAATAATGTTTTGAACATATCTATCCCCTATTATAGTGCCTGGAATGAGAATAAGCTGCGTAGGACGACCTCCTCAAAACTAATCCTTCCTGGTATGGACTGACTTCTGTGGTAAAAGATAGTCGTTCTTGTCGACCTGGCCCTCTTCAAACTCTTTGTTGTCGACTATAACTATCCAAACCATATCTGGTTTGGTTTGAAAAAAGAACATGTCGCCATTGAGCCAAAATCCATGTTTTGTGTTCCTGTGTACTGTGTAGAAGAGCCACTGTGTCTGGAAAGTAACCTTGGTACTCCTGGATCGCAAGTGCTCTTTATGAAGTCTCCACCTTATTGTGTGGTTTTGGAATTTAACCGATCATACGGTTTGTTTAAATGAGTTTGGACAGCTGAGTCTGTTATATTTTTATTCCAACGTACATAACCAGCTAAATATCAATTTATTGCTATATGGCGTCCAGATTCATGTCTGCAGTCAACGCTGTTGGTTTTCTGGTAGGACGACCTCCTCAAAACTGAACTTTCCTGGTATGGACTGACTTCTGTGGTGAAAGAAAGTCGTTTTTGTCGACCTGGCCCAAACTCTTTGTTGTCTACTATCACTATCTAATCCATAACTGGTTTGGTTCGAAAAAAGAACATGTCATTAAGTCAAAATCCATTTTTTGTGTTCCTGTGTTCTCTATAGAAGAGCCACTGTGTCTGGAAAGTAACCTTGGTACTCTTAATAGTCTACTGGACGCAAGTGCTTTTTATGAAATCTCCACCTTATTGTGGTATTGGAATTTAATCGATAAAACTTTCTGTTTAAATGTGTTTGGACAGCTGTTTCGATTCCATCGTACATAACCAGCTAGAAATCAATTTATTGCTATATGGCGCCCAGTTTCATGTCTGCAGTCAACACTGTTGGTTTTCTGATAAAAACGTACTATTCGAATAAGTAAAGAGCAGAGAATGTCCAATATATCCGCAATCCAATGATTCAACAGACATCATGTAAAGCCACTATTCTTGCTATATTGAACACTGAAATTCTACGCAAAATTGATATGAACCACTTCATAAACATTGGCATCTAAAATTATGAGAATTTGTTTTTGTAAAGTTTGTTTTAAATAATAAATATTTTGTTTTAAAATTTACGAGGGGGTTCAAGAGTTTTGTCGATATGAGTTTTAAGAAATTGGTGTTGACCATGAAGATGGTTGTCGTTCGTGATTCTCAACGCATGTCACAACACTTTAATGGTAGCTATGTTTTTTGTAGTAAAAAATATTCTTCTTCCTTCTCTCAGTCTTATCCCAAGGACTAGTTGGGGGTCGACGTTGGCCTTCAGTAAGATTTATCTTCATCTCTTCCTATTCAATGCATCCTCTCGTCTCCATTTTTTCTCTTTCAGGGATCTTCTTCTTATTTCATTCTTCTGCTGGTATCCCATCCGCTCCCACTGCCTTTTCAATCTTCATCTTCTTCATTTCCTCTCTAGACACGTCTCTCATCATTTCAAAATTTGCAATACCATCTTCAAATAGATATCTGTCATTATCCTCGTTGAGCAAATTCTTGTAATATTCCTTCCATCTTCCTTTCCTTCCTACTTTGTTATTAATTTGTACAAAACTGGTACAAAATATTGGTGTTAATATAGATTTTAGATATTTTTAAATACCGGATAACTTGTAATTAAAAATGATTTGTTTTTTTAGGGAATTGAATCACTTCCAGAAGAAGTAACAGGATTAATGAAACTAGCAACAACAGCGCCTCCAGTGGCACGACTTGCAATTGCTTGTTCATTATTTGTAATTGGAGGACTTCTTCTTATTATTGCAATTTGGAGGTTAGTTCGAGGTGCTAACAGATTAAGTTCATTACATATAGCACCGGGACATATTGGACAAAGTAATAAAAATAAAGATGTTCCCTTGGGAAATGTACCCAAAAATTAAATTTGTAAATTTTATTAATTTAGTAAAGAGAATTTTGATATTAGGTGATTAAAAAATAAATTATTATATTTATATACGAGATGTAAGTGAAAAATTTGGAATGTATATTTTATAAAATATATTTTTTATGTATAAACAAAAAATTGTATATGAACAAACTATAGTAAATGTTATATTTGATATGATGTACAAAAAAATTCTGAAATATTTAATTTTATATATACGAGGTCTATCGAAAAGTAAACAGGGCAAAGAAAAAAAAATTTTTTGACAAATAGAATTGACTTTATTCAAAATAGTTTCATTTAGAGTTAATAAACTTTCCGAATAAATATTTCAGCTTATTTACCGACATGTTCTTCAAAATGGTCGTCTACGTCTTTTGGATGGCCACTACATCGGCATACCGCTGTCTATCCATGGGCAAACGAACAGAAAAAAAGTCGCACGGAGAATATGGGGAGTGGTTGAGGGTTAAGATGCCATTTTCGCAAACTTTTTATTTGGCTTCTTTAAAGCATTTTTTGGTCATCCGTGAGCTTGTGCGGAACAAACCCAAATTCCGCAATGCCCAAATTCCTGGTCAAAATGCAATAGATCGAATCTTTGCATATATCTCAATAACGATTTTGGCTCATTTTTAATAAACATACTCACTTTTTCGATAGTTTCTGGTGTAATCAAAAATTTTAGCTAGCCAATAAGTTCGTAGTCTTCCAAAGACTCACGATCCTCTTAGAACCATATAAACCACTCGTGGACTTGGCTACCATATAAAGAATCATCACCATAAACTTGTACCAACACTCGATGCGTTTTTGGTCATCCGTGAGCTGATCATATTTTTCTCATGCCCGAATAAATCTCGCTCAAAATGCGATAAATTGAGTCTTTGGAGGTTTTTAATTCTATTTATATGTATTTCAATGACGAGTTTGGTTCCAAAGACTTACGATCCTCTTAGAACCATGTAAACCACTCGTGGACTTGGCTACGATATAAAGAATCATCATCATAAACTTGGACCAACAATCTATGCGTTTTTTGGTCATCCGTGAGCTGATCACATTTCTTCTTATGTCCAAATTCTCGGTCAAAATTCGACAGATCGAGTCTTTGGAGATTTTTAGTTCCATTTATATGTATTTCAATGACGATTTTGGTTCCAAAGACTTACGATCCTCTTTGAACCATGTAAACCACTCGTGGACTTGGCTACGATGTAAAGAATCATCAACAATATTTGTACCAACAATCGATACGTTTTTTGGTCATCCATGAGCTGATCACACTTTTCTCATGCCCGAATCTCGGTCAAAATGCGATAGATCGAGTCTTCGGAGATTTTTAATTCCATTTATATGCATTTCAATGACGATTTTGGCTCCAAAGATTTCCATTTCCAAAGATGTCCAAATTCTCGGTCAAAATGCGATAGATCGAGTCTTTGGAGATTTTTAATTCCATTTATATGTATTTCAATGACGATTTTGGTTCCAAAGACTTACGATCCTCTTTGAACCATGTAAACCACTCATGGACTTGGCTGCGATATAAAGAATCATCATCATAGACTTGTACCAACAATTTATGCATTTTTTTGGTCATTCATGAGCTGATCACACTTTTCTCATGTCCAAAATCTCGGTCAAAATACGACAGATCGAGTCTTTGGATATTTTTAATTCATTTATATGTATTTCAATGACGATTTTGGCTCCAAAGACTTACGATCCTCTTTGAACCATGTAAACCACTCGTGGACTTGGCTACGATATAAAGAATCATCATCATAAACTTGTACCAACAATCGATGCGTTTTTTTGTACATCCGTGAGTGATCACACTTTTCTCATGCTCGAATTCTCGTTCAGAATGCAATAGATCGAGTCTTTGGAGATTTTTAATTCCATTTATATGTATTTCAATGACGATTTTGGTTCTAACGACTCACGATCCTCTTTGAACCGTGTAGACCACTCGTGGACTTACGATATAAAGAATCATCATCATAGACTTGTACCAACAATCGATGTGTTTTTTGGTCATCCGTGAGCTGATTACACTTTTCTCATGCCCGAATCTCGGTCAAAATGTAATAGATCGAGTCTTTGGAGATTTTTAATTCCATTTATATGTATTTCAATGACGATTTTGGTTCCAAAGACTTACGATCCTCTTAGAACCATGTAAACCACTCGTGGACTTGGCTACGATATAAAGAATCATTATCATAAACATGTACCAACAATCGATGCGTTTTGGTAAATGTTTACGAAGTTTAAAACAGAACTTAATAGGCTCTTCGTTCGATGCTCATTTTTCGAACGATGTTAAAAAGGTACTGTCACTTTGAGAGCGATAACTCATAAAATTTTGACAGAACATCAATAAAAGATGTATCTATCGAATACTGGCTCCAATAACAGATGGCACTACTAGTATCTGATATTTCTTTGCGAAAGACCTCGTATATTTTCTAAATTCAAAAAATTGATCTTATATGTAACCTTGACAAATATGTTTTTAAAGAATCGATATGGACTCATTATAGATCATACAATGATTTTAGCAACTGTTTTGCAAAAGTACACAGAATTTTTTTGTATCTAAATTTGATAATTTTTGATCATCTAATATGTTTTAACAACGAAAAAAAAACAATGTGATAACTTTTTTATATTTTCTTGGTAATTTCTAGATAGTTTTTTGCATCGATAAAAAAATTTCTTTGTATGTGTATATAGAAATTTCGATTTTTATTTGCTCAAAAAAAGTTAATTATGAAGATTTAAATCTTGCCTGTTATCGATGAGTAAAACTTTCAAACTGATATTATTTTTTTTTTTGTAAAGAAAGACATGGTTTTTTATATATACATAAAAATATTAAATATTTCTTGATTCTTGAAATGTTTTTTATTTATATTTTTTCTGATGATAATCCGTCCTATATATAGTTAGATCATAGATTTTTATGTTTTATTTTTAAAGAATTTTAAGATTTTTGTTTTTTTTTGTATATATTAAAATTTTTTATGGTATTACTGATTTTTTGTAATTATAAGTTTACCATCACGTTTTAAAAGATATTTTGCTCATACATTTAGGTGGCGTTTTCTGGATACATTAAAAGTTAAAAAAATGTTAATTTTATTCTCTTATTATGATTTTTTTGTTTTAACTTTTATTGTGTTGTGGATTAATTAATTTTAGAATAAATGGGTGCTGTGTGTTTTTGTTGTAAATATTTAGTACGAAAAACAATATAATTGCAGAAATATTTTTTGCAAATTATTTTTAAGTTAAAAAAATACTTAATTTTTTTGATAGAGATAATTAATTTTGGACACTCTCTTTGTTTTGTAAATTTTTACGATTTAATGGTTAATTGTAAAAAATTTATTAAGTAAAATAAAATTTTGTATATTTTACAGTTGTTTTATATACGCTAAACAAGAAGAAATGATTTTTAAAATAAATATATTTTTATGTATGAGAAATAAAGAAGCCCGATTGGATTCGAACCAATAGAGCCTGCATTCAAAAGCAACCCTTCCTTAAATCACAACACTCTAACCCATTTTTTTAATTTTAATATAATATCAAAGAAGGCAAAGAAGAAAAATATTTTTTAAAACCATTTTAACTATCTGATCATAAGTTATTTCAGTGATTATACCCACATTGCAAGTAAAGTGTGTACTATCAAATTGTGTTCAGTGACCCATTCTGCTCTACCTGAAGAAAATTTCTTCTAATGTCCCTCAGGAGATTCTACACAAAATTTAGATCTATACTTCTCAGTTTATTGTAAATTTGCCGTCCTAATTGTTCTTCATCTTGGGCTTCCCAGCGTCCATAATAAACCTTTCTAGACAGTAATGTTCAAAAATTTTCTGTTGGGTAAGTTTGGAGGATTATTGTTTTTGAAAACAAAAGATATTAGTATGTGGTGTTATCGAAGCTTTGCTTTGGATATTTCTTGAGTAATAACCTGATGCTTTTTCTTATTCCTCTTCTTCTTCTTCAAGTACCATCTCCTCTTATGTACGTCGGAATCAAATCATAACAGTCTCAGCTCTCGAACTCATTTAAGAAGAACGTATCTTCTTCTTCTTCTTCAAGTACCATCTCTTCTTAGGAGGTTGGTTATCATTTATTTAACGTCTTCTTCCTACACTCCTTTTTCCTTGTACCTATTGTATGTTGGCTTAATACCTAAAGCAATAAATACCAATCACGTGACCCAAATGTTAACGTTTCCCTATTTTAACGGTGTTCACTACTTCTTTGTCCTTTGTCATTCTTCTCAGAACCTCCGCATTCGTTGGTCTTTATGCCCAACTTATTTTTAAGATTCTTCGATAGGTCACATTTTAAACGCCTTCTGGTGGTTCCTAATTTCTTTCTTTAGTGTTCATGGATCCATTCCATAAAGTAGAATGGAAAATACGTAGCAGTGCAACATTCTAATCTTGAAGGCTGAGGAATCAAATCAAAACAGTCTTATCTCTCGAACTCATTTAAGAAGGACGTATCTTCTTTTTCTTCAAGTACCATCTCTTCTTAGGAGGTTGGATATCATCATGACTATTCTCAAGTTATTTAACCATTAAATTCGTCTTCTTCCTAGACTCCTTTTTCCTTGTGTTGTATGTTGGCTTAATACCTGAAGCAATAAATACTAATCACGTGGCCCAAATGTTAAAGTTTTCCTATTTTTACGGTGTTCACTACTTCTTTGTCCTGTCTCATTCTTCTCAGAACCTAAGTATTCGTTGGCTTATATACTCAACTTATTTTTAAGATTCTTCGATAGGTCCACATTTTAAACGCCTTCTGTTGGTCCCCAATTTCTTTCTTTAGTGTCTATGGATCCATTCCATAAAGTAGAACGGAAAATACGTAGCAATGCAACATTCTAATCTTGAGCTATAGGCTGAAGTCATTATTGCAAAGCACTTTTCTCTTTTCTTAACACTGACCTGGCTTGTCCGATTTTTGATCTTATTTCTTCGGACTAGACGCTGTTCTCGTTAACAATCGTATGTATATCAACTTTTTCTACAGATATTTCTCTTACTGTTAATCTTTCTTGTTGTTTTAGTTCTGCTATTGTTATAAATTTTGTCTTCTGAACATGAAGTGAAAGTCCAGCTTCTTCATTCTTGTTTACTACGTTATCGAGAAGTTCTTGTAAATCTTTCGTATTTTTTGTGATCAATATGGTATCATCTGCATAAAAAATGTTAAAGGTTAAACAACAATGGTGAGGATACGTACCCCTTTATCTCTATTTTCTGATATTATTCCTTTTCCCACTTTAACACTTATGTTATTATCCTAAGATCGTTTCTATCTGTGTTATTGTCCCCCAGTAGTTGCATGAGTTGATTGTGACGTACTTTGTCGAAGGCCTTAATATAGTCGATAAATTGGTTGATTGACATACATACAGCTTTGTATCAGCACATTAAATCCGGTGACTTATAAGACTGATCATTGCATTCCTTGGCATTTGATTTCTTTGACAGTGTGATGAATTTTGATTTAAGACACTCGTCAGGTATAATGCCTGCATTATATTTTTTGTGTTACAAATCCGACAACACATTAACTGGTGAGGTACCAACGCCTGTTAGAATTTGCCATTTTTATTGCTTGAATCACTTCATCTCTCATTATGATAGTCCCGAGCTCTTGGTCCGAACAGTTTTCTATTAATTCATTTTCCATTTTCTTGTGTAGATTGCATGGATACGTGGTTTCCACCAGACACATCTTCACCGGGTAAAGATCAAACACCAAATCATCTCTACCGAACAGGACTCATCGACAGCTAATCGGTATACCATCCTCCCACTTTCGTTGGTGTTAAGAGACAACCTCTGATAGATAGTTGAACAATGTTTGTTTCATTTTTTTAATTATTTTGTTAGACTGAGGATAAAGTGGAGTAGTTTTCGCTTTATAAACTCCCAGACCTGACAAGACTTCCTGAAATAACCTATTCTTAAAACTTCTTCTTTGGTCCGAGTGTAATTCAAGAGACACATCAAATCCACTTATAATCTAATTCACCAAGACGTTGGCTAAGGTGATCGCTTTCTAATAAGGAATTTCATAAGTTTTTACTCATTACGTAAAGTAGTCCATTAAGATGAAAATGTCGGTTTCTGGTAATGGTCCCAAAATATCGACAGGAATTCTTTCAAACGGACCTACCACTTGATATTGTTGTATGGCAGCTCTGCTTCTCGTATGTTGCCTATTACTTGACACCAATACTTGACGTCATTGTAGTACTTCTTTAATATCTTTTTGACACCCAGGTGTCTCCCAAAAGTTATATCGTAAAGTTAACGCAATAACTTTAAGTACACACGTTCTTGGAGTCATCAGTTGCTTCCTGGATTCATTTCCATCAGCATTTTCAACAATCTTCTTCAGTAAACTTTCTTCAATTACCAAAGAACTCCACTGCACCCAATACCACATTAAGTTCTTGAAAGACGACGAAATTTCTTACCAGTTTTGACGACGATTCATCAATTTTCACTCGCGGATTTTTCCAAAGAGTTTTTTAACTCGTGTGACAAAAATACACCACAGTTTGTATTCAAAAACTGTAAACAGTTCATATCAATGAAGTTTTTACCCATTTCGTAAAGTAGCCCATTAAGATGAAGATGTCGGTTTCTGGTAATGGTACCAAAATATGACAGGAATTCTTTCAAACGGACTTACCTACCACTAGATATTGTTTTATGGCAGCTCTGCTTCTCGTATGTTGACACCAATACGTGACGTCATTAGAGTACTTTACTTCTTGCGTATCTTCTGTAATATCTTTTGGACACCCAGGTGTGCCCCAAAAGTTATATCGGAAAGATGACGCAATAACTTTAATTACACACTTTCTTGGAGTCATCAGTTGTTTCCCATGTTCAATTAACAAGGAACTCCACTGTACCCAATATCACATTATCTTCTTGGAAGACGATGAAATTTCTTACCAGTTTTGACGACGATTCATCAATTTTCATTCGCGGATTTTTCTAAAGAGTTTTTCAACTCGTGTGACAAAAATACATCACAGGTTGTATTCAAAAACCGTAAACAGTTCATACCTATTAATGAATATTAGGATGTACCTATTATCACCTACTTAATTGTATATGAAGTTTTATGAAATATCAAATACTGGATTATTACGAATGTTAATACAATATGTAGCAAAAGTGCAATGACTTAACTGCATCTTTCCAATATAAACAAGATAGGTATTGACTTTTAATGTTTTTGTAGTTTTATTTTTATCAATCATGGTTTTTTATTTATATTTTGTATAAATAATTGTTTTTTAACATTGTTTTTAATAAATTGACCTTTGCGCGAATTTTTTTTAGCGATTAAATTATCGTAAAATGTTGTTAGATGCCGAGACATTTGGTGACCAGGAACCTTAAAAACAAATATGTAGAACGTTATTAAAATACATTAAAAAATACTTAAGATATATTTCAAGTTGAAATAACGAGGTGATGAAATAGAAAGGAATATTTTTTAATATAAAAAATCATAATTTTCATACCTGATATTACAGGAAGACATACACCTGAAACAAAAAACTAGTATTAATATAAAATGAAATTCAAGAAAAGAATCAAGAATCAATGATTTTTTTTTGGATAGATTTTATTAAAAAAAAAAACTAAAATTAATGATAAAATGTCCAAAAGAAAAATTGTTAAAACTGGAGTACCACAAGGTAGTGTCTTGGGTGCTTTGCTTTTCATACGTTTTATTAATGACATATTGGATATGGAATTGGGTAAATGTAGAGTACATCTGTTCACCAATAGTTTACATTGTGGGTGGAAATATTAATATTAAAAAATATGTATGTTTTCAAAAAATAAAATTAGAATTTATATTGAACTTTTTAACAAGTTTAATAATATTTATAAAAATCTTCATTAGAATTCTATTTTTAAATTTTTAAAGAATTACCGATCAGAAATATGTTTTTAATAAATAATAATAGTAATAAAAAATTAAACAATAAAATATATAATTACGGTCAATTTATATTAAGACTAAAAAAATAAAATTAGTTAGTTATTCCCCATTTAAAATATATCAATAATCACTTGACGTTTTCTTGGAATATTTTAATTAAATAATTTTATTTTGATGTTAAATGCTTTGTATTTTTTAAGGTCACTTTTACGTACAATTTTATGGTATATTTATACTGGAATAATATACAGGTACCTAGGTATAAAAATGTAAAATGTTATTCAATTATTCACAAACTAATTTTGTTTAAATTTCAAGAATAATGGTTTCTAGAACTAACTTGACATATTTTTATACAAAAAAATATATGTTTATTTTATATGCATAGGTATATATTGGAATTCCTCATTGGGACACCTTCCGATTAATAAAATTCTCCAGTTTGTTGATTCTGAACTTAAGGAAATCTGTTGCTATTATAAGAAAAATATCCAAACTAAATTTTCTTTTTTCCTGTGGATTGTCTTCTTTCTGCTCCTTCTTTTTCTCCTTTACTTTCTAGCCCGTACTTTCGATCTCTAGCTTCTTCTTCTTCTTCTGTTTTTTGTGTTTTAGTTATTTCTTTTGATTACTAATTTCTACAATTATCTATTTTTTTTGGTTTTATTTAATAAAACATTTCTTAACTTTTGATTTATTTGAAGTATTTCAATCACCATTAAATTTTTTATTCTTCTTTTTTCCTGTAGATTGTCTTCTTTCTGCTCCTTTACTTTCTATTAGTTCCTTCTTTTTCTCCTATACTTTCTAGCCCTTTCTTTTTGTGCTGCTCTACTTGGTCTCTCCTTCTCTCTGCTCCTTTCTATCTCTAGCTTCTTCTTCTTCTTCTGTTTTTTGTGTTTTAGTTATTTCTTTTGATTAATAATTTCTATAATTATTTATTTTTTCTTTTTATTTAATAAAAAAATTCTTTTAATTTATTTGAAATATTTCTTTCGAAGATTCTAAGACTAGCCGGTGCATGCATCACTGGTGCAATGGAAGTAATCTTAAATTTTACGCAACTACATATTCAAGTAGAAAATGTAAGGAAAAAAAATATAGGTATAGAATGGAGAAAGAAGGAACAATCAAGAAAAAACCTCGAATACTTCAATTTGGGAAATGCCTCAAAGATGACATGCCAAAGAAATTTAATTTGTGAGAAAATTCACCACAAAACTGGGTAGTAAATCAGAATGGGACAAAGACACCATATTGGGGCGAAACCAAAATGCCATAAAATGATATACGGACAGATCCAAGACAGATGAAGGAACAGGAGACATACCCAAGCATTTTTTAAACGAAAATCCGTGCCATTGAAAGATGTGAAGAAACTATCGTAGATTATAATAGATTATAATCAGATGGTCAAGCAGCCATCAAAGCTCTGAACTCACACACAATCAGTTCAAAGATGGTCTAGGAATGCCTAGGCAAACTAAATGAACTAGAACAAGTGTTATTACCCTCATATGGGTTTTAGGACACATAGATAAGCTGGCAAAAAAAGGAGCTGAAACTCCATACTTAGAACCAGAACCATCTTGTGGAATTAGCAGTACTATAGTCTTAGAAAAACTGAGGAAAGTAGTGGATAGAGAAAAATCCAAAAGTACTGGAACGATCTAGAAGGAGTAGGATAACCGAAGACGCTTCTGAGAAACTATAACTAGAAGAGATCTTTTAGCTGTCTAAACATTAAAAAACAAACGAGAATATTAACTAGGAGCAAAGAAACTAGGATTAGTAAATGAAGCAAAGTGTAGATTCTGTGAGAAAGAGGACCAAACCTCAATACACAAAAATACCTAGTACATAGGAAATAGAAGAGAAAGATCTACCTTACTTTAAGCTCAACGATATCCTATACTTTCTAAAAAGATAGGACTCGAAGAGCTACTATCAGTTTGAGGAAATATCAGAATTCTAGCAAGAAAAGGGGGACACAATAGATCTTATAGATTGTAGGTGTATCTTGCACCCCCAATTTCGCTCATAAGCTCATAAAATTACGGAAAATCACCGAAAGAGTGCGTCCCCGAGGTAAATCCATATTAATTTTTAAGCTTTTTTTTTTGAAAAGCAAATTATGTTACTTGAGCAAATAAAGTGTTACTGAGAAAAAACGTTACAATATTAATTATACTAACAAACTCAACATAATTTATGTTAATTGCTTATTATAATACCAGCGGAAATATGTCTGTTTCATGTAAATATGGAAAAACAACATAAAAATATTTTTTAATGGTTGTTTCTGACGAATAAAAAATAATATTTATATAAGTTGTAAAAATTTAAAGTACGTATTTAAATAATATTGAAACACTTATGGGGACTTTTACACAATTTATTCACAAAATTGTTAAGATATACAGAACTCTGCTGGATAACGTCTAAACTGCTTGACAATACAATGAACTCTTGTAAATATTTGAACTTGAACTGCCGTTAACCGCCCATACATTCCCTTATATACTACAAATGAACATTCTGGAAAATTCTAGAAACATTATTTATTCTAGTCAGTGTGTTTAGAAATTTCTAGAATTTTCCAGAAACATTATTTAATCTAGTCAGTGTGTTTAGAAGTTTCTAGAATAACCGAAAAACAATCTTTCAAATTAAGGTCCTTTCCTTTACGGTTATCCCGTTACACTGCCCCCTCCTTAGATTCATTCCTCCTGGAATTTTATTTTCTAAATCGGAATCCCGCACACTCCTTGAGCCAGCCAAACCATCTTCTTGGAGCTGCTGCACATCTCCACTGTGGTTTTCCTGGTAAGGCGCCAAACGATCATGATGGACCACGACGGGTTTCCCTCTGGGAATTTTCACGATCCGATAAATGACATCGTTAATCTTCTTCTTGATGGTGTATGGACCTTCCCAGTTCTTCTGTAATTTGGGACAAATACCTCGACGCCGTCGGGGATTATAGAGCCAGACTAAATCTCCAACTTGGTAACTCTTTTCCATTGTCCGAGTGTCATAGTACCTCTTCATCCGATCACTAGATAATTGAAGTTTTCCACGCACCAGGTTCTGTACATTCTCCATTCGATTCTGAAGATCGGCGACATATTGTTTACGGGCCACTTCTTCATCAGGTTTACAACCAAACACAAAGTCACATGGTAGCCTCATTTCTCTACCGAACAGGACCTTCGCAGGTGTTTGGCCAGTTGATTCGTTAATGGCCGATCGAATTGCCATTAGAAATAGTGGAATATGTCGATCCCAATCCCTCTGACACTCTGACACCACTTTTGACAGATAGTTGGTTATAGTCCGGTTCATTCGCTCCACCATTCCATCAGACTGAGGGTGCATCGCTGTGGTTCTCGTTTTGTGGATGCCTAATCTTTGGCAAACTTCTTGAAACAGTTTGCTCTCAAAATTTCTCCCTTGGTCTGAATGTAATTCTAGTGGTACCCCAAATTTTCGAATTTTCGAAGATTCTAGTTGCTTTCCGATCGATCGAAAATTCTAGTGGCTGTTAGAACGTCCAAACAATTCAAGAGTGTTCTGTTCGAGATGTAACTTCAGAGATACTTCTAGAAGGATTTAATTTTATATATAAGGGACCGCTTCGGACGGGGAGAAAAATTGTAATTGTAATAGCTGGCGATAAAGTGTGGATTGTTGTACTGTATCACAGTTGTGTAAATTAGTTTAAGAATTTATCTATTTATGTTTATCACTTATCCCGAATCCACGAAGAAAAAAATATAACAATATAAAGATTTATAATATTTAATATCCTTAGATTTTAAGCAAGTATGTATGATTAAATTTAGTAGATATGTATTCGCAGAGTCATCTGCCGATGCGATCTTTTCTAATTGTTTTTTAAATCAATTTGATTTTTAATTTTTGAAGTAAAACTTCTTTAGCGAGACTAGGAGTAAAAAAGTTATTCTAACGGACGTGACGTCATTCTAATAACAGAAACCGGAAACAAAACCTAATACAAAATACCTGACACGATTCTGCATGGGCGCCGGCAGCAGGGTGCAAGAGGGTGCGCTTGCACCCCCTTGCTATGGAAAAAAATACCTGAATTTACCAGAAAATTATATATTTTTTTAATTTTTTTATTAAATTATTGTTTGAATAAAAACTAAAGGAGTCGCGGTTGCTGTCCAAATCATTCTACATTATATATATATTATATCATAATAGTGTGTAGATGCAGATGCACCTCCCTGAAAATAATCCTGGCGGCGCTCATGCGATTCTGCCTACTATATTAAATAAAATTAAATCTGTAATTGTATGAATTGACAGCTTGTTATCTTGTCAACCAAAATACATTGCGGGTAGTTTTTTGTGTATAAAGTGTTTGTATTAAATATGAATAAACAAAGTGGATTTATTAATGAAGAAAGTGATGAAAAAATATTGAATGAAAATAGTGAGTACCTATAATCTATATGCATACATTTTATTTTTGGTGTGTAATTACACTATTTATACCTAATTATTTATACCTATTATTTATACCTAGCTATTTTCGTTTTATAGACTTAAAGAGCTAAAAATAAAAAGAAATTGTGAACGTCAAAGGGCATATTATAAGCGCCAGAAAGATTTGAAGAAAAATGACAAAAATGAAAAAATGACGAGACAGCCACATTCATTATGATTTGATTAAGTAAGTTTATATACATACATACATATTATAATAGTAAATAATTGTTTATACGGAATCTTTACGTTGAGTAAAGAAACATGTTGCACGTTTTTGTTCATAAAATAATAATATTCGAAATATTTTAACACTTTCTTATACTTATTTTAGGTTTGGTTAGGTAGCCATAAAGGCCATAAAACCACTAGTCAAGATGGCTGATCTTTTACCACCAATAACAGATCCTTCGTAGACGTAAAGGAAACAAACTTAACTCAGGATTTTAAATTTTATGGAATATGCTATAAAATGCTACAAAATGAAATGGTTATCTAACTATCGAAGGCTCTTGTGTTGTATTACAATAAGGTGGATACAGCTACAAAATCACACATTCTAAACGTAATGTGTGTATATTTTTAAAATTGTTTACCTATTATTCAAGCAAAACTTCTTTAGGCGCGACTAGGGGTAACTCTAACGTTAGATTCTAACGGAAGATTCTGGTGGAAGTAACTGTGTAATTTCAGCTATGGGAGGAGCTTAAATTTTCGAAATTTATTTATGAAATTTTCAAACGGTTTCAAATACATTAATGGTATTTAGAGAGTAAAATCTATGTTTCACATTTTAGTTATCATAAACCTATTATTTCATATATAAAAAAAATAATGATAACTTTCAAATTCCTATTTGTAATGAATAATATAAATATAACATCTCATTTTTTTGTAAATTATATAGCCAATAAATATGAATAAATTGTAATTAAATATTTATTTTCCGATACGTACGTCAAAAAGTTTTACTTCAATCGCGCGTAAAGGTTACACGTACACTCTTTTTTTTTATAATATTGCCTTGTCCTTGATAAATACCCAAAGTTTCAAAATAATCCAACATTTCAAAGTTGGTTAAAATCCTGTTCAAAATTTCCATTACAAAGATAGATAGATAGTTAATATAAGCGTTTTAAAAACCCATGCGGTTCTTGCTCTATTATTAAATATTCAAATCCAATTAAAAATATTTAGAAAAAACTAATATTCTTTTAAGTAAACTTACTTTTTAATTATCATTTATTAAATATTTAAGCGTTTATTATTATTATTGAAAAAAGAAATAAATAAAAGCACCTAACAAATAATGATTTTTTCTACAAGCATGCGGAAAACAACACTTTCCCGCACGCATTTTAATTCAGAAAATATCTCTTAATTAAGATTATTTTACATGAAAATAGGGATTTTTAAAATGTTTGTTTTTATAAAAATCATAATTTATTAAATCACCCCTGTAAACCTTACTTAAAGCAACAACAAACTCACCTGTTTAAGTAGGGTTGCTATAGTACAGTCGTGTATTTATTGACACTATGAAAGATTTAATTGTCACAATCGCATCTTTTCAAGTATCTAAATAATTTTCGAGGTGATTTTGCTTGTAGAAAAAATATTGATCCTAACTCTTGCGGAAATTAACTTTCCCGCACTTAACTGCTTGCCCGAACTCCGCTTCGCGTGTTCGGGCATTGCCGCACTTGTTAGGATAATAACTATTTTCATTTTCTGTTTTTTTCCAATTTTTAGGATCCATCTAGTTTTTTCGATTGATTTCCATGATTTTATTACTGTTTTTGTCGATTTTATCATATTTTTTGTGTTATTGACCGTTTTTTTTCTTTTTTGTTTTTTCAATTTTTATCCATTTTACATTTTTATCTCGATCTTTTTTTATTTTTTCAATTTCGTGAGATTTTTAAATATTTTTGTTTTTACAATTTTTGTTTCGTTTTATCTCCATTTTTTGGATACTACTCATTTTTTTAATTTACGTTTATGTTTTTTTATATTTTTGACAATTTTTCAGGATTTTTAATAAAAATTTATGGTTTTACACGTTTTTTTAGGATTCCAAACAATTTTTAACAATTGTCAAGAATTTTTTACGATTTTCCACATTTTTTATGATTTTTGACTGTTTTTTTTAACAATTTTTCACGTTTTTCAACATTTCTGTACAATTTTTGTCATCTTTTCACTGTTTTTAACAATGTTTCAAGATGCCAACAATTTTTAATGATTTTAATCTTGTGTTTATGATTTTTAAAGTTTCTTTAAGATATTCAACATAATTATTCAGGATTTTTAACATTATATGAGGATTTTCAAATACTTTTCATAAACATTAGCATTTTTTTTTTAATTAATATTAATAATTTTTCTGGATTTTCAACATTTTTTTCAGGATTTTGGTAAATTCTCTACCATTGACCATTTTTTTTTATAATCTATACTAATATTATAAAGAGGAAAGGTTTGATTTTTTGCTTGTTTGAAATGAATAGGCTCCGAAACTACTGGACCGATTTCAAAAATTCTTTCACCGTTGGCAAGCTACACTATTCCCGACTGACATTTAAAAAAAATAGGGATCCTTACTAAAATGCCATTAATGTAACCAAAAATGACCTTAAAATCCTTACATCGCGTGCGCTGAGAATACTATTGAATATAGAATAAAATAATGTACCTACTACGATTTTGAAAAATATATAAATATCTACCAAAATTCCGCGACAGCATATGTCTAACTGTTATAGTTACGTCACAATAACTAATTTTTAATTTTTTAAAAGTTTTTACCTTGGTATTAATCCTTATCAAAATAACTTATTTCATAATCACGACAGATATCACAAATTTAGCATGTGCAATGGGACGAGGCTACTTATAAAGGAATTAAAGGACAATTAAGTGGTAGCAACCAATATAACTGAACCACCAGCTGGTCAACTAGCTCATACACTGAGGATACCGATGATCCCAACTGATCTACCAAATCCATTTAAACCGCTTCAATTTCCTATCAAAACATCTTTCGCTTTTACTAATAATAAGTCTCACGGTCAAACCTTCCAATTAGTAGGGATCGGTTTTCCTCATGGCCAACCGCCTAAGGCGGGTCGGAGCACCTGAAAATCAATTTATTTTGTTGCCAGAAAATAAAACAACATGTAATATTGTTTACAGGGAAGCGTTGACCCAATAAATTTAATGGCTTTTGTTATTTTTCTTTAATCCCCGTGCAATACCGGCGCGGGCTGCTAGTTATTAATAATTTTTCAAGATTGTCACGAATTTCTTACAGTTATTCACGTTTTTCAAGATTTCTTTATAATCTTTAACATTTTTTGACCATTTTCATTTTTTTTTTAAATATTAATAATTTTTTACCATTTTATCAGTAGTCCGCATAATAATTTTTATAGGAAACGAAGTAATTTTGAAATATTATTGAAACAAAGTTTCAACACCTTATTTGCACCCCTTCAGGGTTAAAATTTTTCAAATTTCTTCTTAGTGGGTGTTTACATTATGAAAATAACTTCTTCTTCTCCTCGGTGGCGTAATGATTTTGTTTCAAGCCGGTCCGGACCTGTCGCCCACAAGGTGAGTGAATCGCGACAGACCGTTCTTAGAATTTTCGAATATTCAAGTAGCTTTTCGAACGTTCGGAAGATTCGAGAGTGTTGTATGTTACGGATGTACTTGTGGAGATGCTTCTAGAAGGAATTGATTTCATATATAAGGGACCGCTTTGGACGGAGAATAAGAATGGTAGTTGTAACTCTAGCGGATATTTTGGACAATTCAGACAATATATTTAGGATAATTAAAATTTGAACATTAATAAGATGTCACCGAAAAAATTCTACACTATTATTAATTAATACAAAATAATTAACTAACTGTCAATACTGAACAATTATATAATCCCAAAGTCCGCTAATTATGATTTTATACTAATTATTGTATATTTTTATATAATTTTTTCTTGTACATCAAAGAAATTTTATCCGATAAATTCTATTTATTATAATAGAATTCAACTTTAACCTTTAAAAAGTATAAGAAAATTCGATTAAATATATGACATGACCTTTGCTAAA
Source organism: Altica lythri (assembly GCA_964028335.1). Classification (NCBI taxonomy): domain Eukaryota; kingdom Metazoa; phylum Arthropoda; class Insecta; order Coleoptera; family Chrysomelidae; genus Altica; species Altica lythri. Next base: position 9,165,520 of record OZ034809.1, read on the forward strand.
CTGTTTTAATTGCATAAATTTCCAAAATTTTAAACGAAAAGACTGAATCATTTAATTATTATCCAAATGTTTCAACCATGGCCCCAATATGTATAATCATTATTATATTTATTGTAGTTAACTACATAAAAATTAGTTGAAGAACCGAAATTAGAGGTCGTAAAAGAACACGTCGCATTTATTTTATTTATGTTTATTTTTATTTCCTAGTTTTTGATGTAGTTGGAATTTTGTAGCAATTTAAAAGATATTATTCTAAACAAGTCTAGTAAATATATGGAAAAAACAATGGACTTGATTGACTAAGTCTCTAAATAAAAAATTAAAATATTTCATAAATAAAAACACTCAAAAAAAATTAAACCGCCTTCAAAACAAAATGCACTAAAAAGCAAAAAAATTTTATTTCTTAAAAAAATTGTAAGCAACTAGTCATCTGATTTTGATTTCCTTGAAGTTGGCTCCTGTGGGCCGAAATAAAGGACTACATTTTTTAGTTGAAAATAACTCGCCCAAGATTTAATTTCTTTTTGTAGGGCTAATAGCCTAAGCCTAACATGTCCTCAACATGACTGCAAATTTGAAAGCAAAAATAACGTACAGGGTCGGACTTATAAAAAAAATTATTTAACGGTGCATTTGAGCTCGTTGCCAATGAAAACTGTCTTAGCTAAAATTGAACTGATATGCTTTTTTGGTAGGTTAACTATCCAGAACACTTCAGTAAAAGTGAAATTTTTCATAATTACCGGATTCGCAAAATATCATTGTTGTTTCAATTTTTTTTTAAGTTTTTATTTTAGTTGCTACTTGGCTTTGTCAGATGTGGGCGCAAATTCATGATGTATCTTCAAAACCTTCCTAATGCCAATTTTAAATCAAATGTTAAATAAGTAGTCGGTCATATAAAATTCGCAATATCGAATGTTTAAGAACCAACAAAAAATCATGATTTACTCCTTTAAAAATCCCCAATATTGATATTGACGTCTATCGCAAAAAACTTTTTTGAAAACTGCATCAAAATTGATTAAGTTAAGTGTGAGTTAATCGCGGACAAACATACATACATACAGGTCAAGCTGGGAACCCCCTTTTTGAAGTCGGTTAATATCGAATTTATTTAATTTAAAAATATAGGGGTTTAGTTTTAATAAATGATGAATGCGCATTTGCTCGCACCAATTTTTTAATAGTGAAGTCGGTTAAATGATTTAGCTTTTTATTTTTTAAAGTTTAGTTAAAATACCAAAAACCTTCTCCTAACTATGCAAATACTGTGTTAAAAACCGCGTAAAAATCGGTTCAACCAAAAGCGAGATAATCGCATACAAACATACATAATATATACTGTTATGAGCCGGTCCGGACCTGTCACGCGAGACAGACGCCACTTCTTATAATCTTCCAATTTTCTAGTGGCTGTTGGATCGTCCGAATAATTCGAGAGTGTTCTGTTCTAGATGTAATTTCAGAGACGCTACTGGAAGGAATTAATTTCATATATAAGGGACGGCTTTGGACGAAGAAGAAGAATTGTAATTGTAATAGCTGGCGATATACTGTGAAATAAGTGCTAAGTGATATTTTAAAGACTTTATCATCCAGTACTTGTGACATTACCAAAGCTGTGTAGATTATTTTAAGAAATTGTTATTTAATTGTGTTTATCAATAAATTGTTTGTCTGCTATTTATCACTTATTCCGAATCCACGAAAGAAAAAGTATAACAATACATACATACAGGTCAAACTGAGAACCTTTATTTTTTTGGAATTCGGTTAAAAAGTGTCTTAATGTAAAACCATAAAAAAATAAAATTTGTCCAAGAATTTTGGTTAGATAATCCTAAAAATAACACGTGTGTGTAGTTATTTTTGTGTTTACGGAAGTAAAAAGTTATACTTCATTGTCGTAACAAGATAAAAATATTTGTTATTATAAATTATAAGTTATAACAAAAAATAGATATTTTTGTTTAGTATTGCAAAATAAAAAAAATCTCTTTCAAGTCGCACTTGAGTACCTACTACCAAAAAATTATTTTTCCATTATTCTCATGACGAGCAATTTATGTTAAAAGTTACAACTGGTTTCATTGTTTAAGTGTTTTTAAGTTTTTCTCACATCCTAGAAGTTAAACTCTAGACACAAAAAAACACTTTCACTTAATTATTAATTTACATTTAACATCAACAAATAACCGTTCCAATATAACCAATATACAGAGTGTTCAGGAATTCTTTTGCCAAAACACCATTGCTAATTGTATATTTCTAACTTAAATTATGCTATTACAGAAATGCTTCCAATGGAACAAGAGCTCTTTGGAGATGAAATTCTCAAATAATGTTTTTATACAGGATATTCAGACAAGATTAAATTGCGTAAACACAACAAAAAATACTGTAAACTAACGAGAAAATATAAAAATAAATCAGTGTTAGGTGGTACGAAGTATTCATAAAAAGAAGTAAACATATAGGAGACAACAAAGGACGCCAGCGATAGCCAATAGAGCAACAAAAAGAAGGAGCTAACAGGTATAGAGGAGCAGAAAAAAAACTGCAAGAAAAAAATGTTTGCATATTTTTGTAATAGCAAATGATTGTCTTAAGTGTAGAATACACAGTCTGGAGATGTTATTGATTGGAAGGAGTTCCTGAGGAGGAATTTCTTATGGATCCCCTCTTTGGGAACACCTTTCAATCAATACAATTTTTCTTTCTAGTTTTCTTCATGTTTTCTTTTTGCTCCTTTCTGTCAATCAACTTCGTCTTTCTACTGCTCTATACCTGTCTCCTCTCGTTCATTTCCAAATAGTTTTCTTTTATTTGTTTCGTTTACTCTTTAATCTTCTGATCATATATTTGTGTTTCAGGACATATAGGAATAGAAGGAAACAAAACAACAGATAAGCTGGCAAAAAAGGAGCTGAAATTCCATACTTAGGAACCAGAACCATCTTGTGGAATCAGCAGTAATACAGTCTTAAAAAAACTAAAAAAGAAGTGGATAAAGAAAAATAGGACTAGAAGAGCTGCTATAAGACTGAGAAAACATCAGAATTAAAGCAAGAAAATGGGGAAATAATAGATTTTATGGATCGAAGGTTTATCTGTCACCCCTAATTTCACTTAAGATACATACGTTGCCGCGTATAGGCAAATGTTGCGGGTTCGAGTCGGTTAATTTCTACTTAATGTCATTTGTTTGTATACTTTTAAATTTTAAAAATCCCATGAGAGATATCTCAAAATAATCGTTTTTTTTTTAAATTACAATTTAAATATTTAATTTTCTTCATCTTTTTAATGAATTTTTCGTGCTTATGTCAAATTTTCCAAGAACCTATATTAAATACATAGCTATAATTTATGTATGTAAACAAGGAGGATATCACAGGTATAGAAAATACCTCTATATATACTAGAACCTGTTTATCTCGGATTTTTTGCTATTAATATCCTCTTCAGAGATATTATTTTCTCATAATTTAGTGATACTGTGTTGGTGTTGAGTGTCTTTTCCTATTTAAAGAGATTAATTGAAAATTTGCTGATACTTCAGATTACCGGTAAGTTTTTATAAATTTCATATACTCTTAATATCTTTTTTAAATTTTTGTAAAAATTCTTGAAAGGTTTTTTAATTTTTACTGAATTCTGTTAAAAAATGTAAATAGTGTTTCAATTTTATAGAGTTTTTATCAAAACTCATATTTTTTTATTTTTTAACCATTTTGATAGAATTGTATAGATCTTTACCCACGACTCATAAGTAAATTGCGTATTTTTTAACCTATAACTCTGTCAGTAAGTGTCAAATTATTGAGGAGTTGTGTTATAGTTTCATTTACTAAACTAGTGGAGTAAGTAAATAGAAACCTGTATTATTATGTTGGTTACCTACAGTTTTCATTAAATTAAACTAACATTTGACATTTCTCAGACAAAACTGTCTGCATAATCGAATAGTTTTGACAACTTATGCCAAAATTTAAATTTTATATTTGGTATTTTTAGTTTTATACAAAACCATTTGGTAAGTCGTGGGTAAAGCATAGTACTTCACTCGAGGAACAAATTGCATATTTAGCTCGTTTCTTTAGCCCCTTCGCTCGCAAGCTCGCTCATGGGCCAAACACACTCGCTGTAATATGCAATTTACTCCACTCGTAAAGTAATATACTATTACTTTTCAAATAACTATGTAGCAAGTTTTAACTTTCTATAACAATTTTCGAGCTTTTTTCAATTTTTACTGAATACAGTACACATAAAGTCAGGAAACAAAATCATCGACAGATTTAAAACCTCAAAGGGTTTGTTGCAAGGGTGCCACACTTCACCAACCCTTTTTAAAATATTCCTAAAAGATACCTTGAGACCATGAAAAGAAAAGTTCCAAGGAATGGGAATTAATATTAGAGACGAAAATCTTTATACTTTATGTTTTGTGGATGATCAAGTTATAATGATACAAGATGAAGAAGACTTCAGCTAAATAATAAAAAACTACGGTAAGAATACCAAAAAGCTGGAAATACCACAACAGAAGAAGACATCAACAGAGGAATAGAACAAGTTAGTTAAGTGGTTTGGGTCAAGAATATTAAGATAAAATGATATGCAACTCTATAGTCCACAGCATTATGACCTATGGCTCATATATGTGGGTAATAAACAAAAAGAAAAATTCTAGCAACAAAAATGGAGTATAAGAGGAAATGCTGCGGTCTTACAAGAATGAATAGTAAGGAGATATACAGAAGAATGCAAGTTCAGAATGTCATCATTAGATATATTAAAGAAAAGAGGCTGTTGTGGTATGGGCAAGTCAGAAGAGAGGAAAGCAAGTGGATAAACCAGATAACAGAATGGAAACCGATAGGTAGAAGAAAGAGAGGAAAACCTTGTAGATTCTGAAGAGGTGAAGTGGAGAGGTCTTAATGACAAACAATGATTGGGAAAAAACGTATTTCTCTGTACTAAATATCTTACAGTACGTAAATGTCAGTACTGTCTAAAAAAATTAACCCCACAAGAAATGCTGATAATTTTAAAACTCCCTGCTAGTAACTTCTTCTGATCCAGTTTCCACAGCGAATCAGTCCATTTTTCCTTTGCTTTTGTTCTTGTCCTTACAGGTCGTTGGGTGATCTTGCTTGGTTTAATATTAAATTCCATTCTCCTCTGTTTCCTAGCTGGTTCCTCCAATCACGAATGAACATCTTCCTTCGTCTTCCCATCTACACTTTGATCTTCTCTGTTGGTTTCGTATTTATTGGTTTTCACCTTTGTATCTTCCTTCCGTCTTTGTCCAAACAATTTCCCTTTGTGTCGGACAATCTCTTGTTCTTTCATTTGTTATTTCATATTTGAAAAGTCTTGTGAAGTCTCTTTCTTGGATTTTGTTTTGGTCCGAGGATTCTTGTAGGAATTTTCATTTCTAAGATTCTCAATCTATCCTTGTCTTTGCTAGTCAAGCACATTTTCTTTGCTGCACATATTATTACCGATCTAATTATTACCTTATATATTTTTATCTTAGTATTTTTACTAATTTCCCTATCTCTCAGAAGTTGTTGGTATCTCCAATACGTTTCATTGCCTGCAATCACTCCTTCATTTATTTCTGTGCTTGTCCGTTTTTCCTTTGCTTTTGTTCTTGGCCTCATAGGTCGTTCGGGGATCTTGCGTGGTTTGATATTGAATTCCATTCTCTTCTGTTTTATCCTCTACCTTACACAATCTGCAGTTTGCTTCATCTACCAATCCTAGTTTCTTCATGTGTCCGGCAGTGTCCGGTTAGTATTCCTGTTATAATCCGAAGGTTCTTTTTACTAAGGTTAATACAGCGTCTTCGATTGTCTTAGTCCTTCTAGATCATTCCAGTACTTGGGTTTTTCGCTATCCATTTTTTTCCTTAGTTTTTCTTAGATTGTTCTACTGCTGATTCCACAGGATGGTTCTGGTCCCAGGTATAGGGTTTCAGCTCCCTTTTTTGCCAGCTTGTCTGTGTCCTGGAACCCATAGGAGGGTAACAGTGTTATTCTGTCCTAGCTCGATTAATTTGCCTAGGCATTCCCAGACCATCATTGAACTGATTGTATCTGAGATCAGAGCTTTAAATGTCTTAAAAAATTAACTTCACTAGGAATGCTGATAATTTTAAAACTTCCCTGGTAGTAACTTATCAATAATTAAATACATTGATTAATTAAAGTAATATATTACATACTATAAAAAATGCAGTATGTAACCAGGGTCAATGATTCCATAGAGCAGTGCGTATAAAAAATATGCATTCATTAAACATCGAAGATAAATAAATAATTGTGAAAAAGAATAAAAAAATTGATCGTTACGAAGGCCACTTAATGGCATTAAAGGTTCAAGATAGGTGATAGGTGGTGACATGATTCTTGTCGTCCGGATTTAACTAACAAACCAGGAGATACGAATAATAAACAGAAAACTAACAGTCTGATAATGTTAGTGCATTCTAGTCAGTAGTAAGGTTACCTAGCTAGCTATATTAGTTCAAGACTATATTTAATTTTTGTGAGTGGGAATTAATTCAATTTTATATGGTAAATACAGAAATTTGTTATAATTTATATTAACATATAACTAATAATTTTAAACGATTTAAAAATTACCCCCCTACAAATATGTGGGATAATTAACTGTCACTATTTTTGTTCTTCTTATAAATTTTATTTTAATAGCTAAAAAGATCAGTTTTATATTTTAGGAGGTGGGTCTATTAAGACATTGCTAAATAAAGTTAAATTTTGAACTAAAAATTACCACTAACAAATTTTGATAATATAAGGAGTGAATTGGAGTACAAGTTAAAAAAATGTTTTAATTTTTAAATAAAAGTTAGTTTTGTTGGTTCAAATATTGTAATTAAATGTATTTTGTACACTAAACAATTTTTCCTAAGAAATATACAAAATGTTTTCTAATTAAGTGTCAATATTTTAGGGGGAGCAGTGCTCGAGATTGGGAAAAAATCATATTTTAAGTAAAGGTAATGTTTTTGGTACTTAAAATACTGTTAAAATGAAGAATTAGTCATAAGATATGTTTTATTTACTTTTTTTTGTTCTTTTTTTTTTTGAAACTCCTTATTTTAATATTTTTCTGGTTTTGTATTGTTTTTTGTCCGTTTTTCTTTGTTTCTTGGAGTTTATTAACATTTTCTTGAAGTTGGAGAGTTATTTCGATTTTGGGGTATTTTTTAAAAGTTTTTTTTTGATTTTATATGTTTTTTCAGTTTATACCTTTTTTTGTGATTTTTTAACTTTTTTTTTTCGTTTTTTAACGTTTTTTTTTTTTGGAGGTTTTATTCGAAAACCACAAAAACCGGTAAAAATTAGCGTTTTTTCGGTTTTTTTTAACTTTTTTCGATTATTTATTTTTTTTTGTCTTTTTTTCGTTTGTCTAGTTTTTTTTACGTTTTTTTGGGTTTTGTATTTTTTTTAACTTTTTTTCGTTTTTTTTTTAGTTTTGCATTTTTTTATATTTTGTTTTCCTTTTATTTAACATTTTTTCGAAGAGAAAGAATTTTTCGCTTTGTTAGTTTTTTTATCGTTTTTAAGCGTTTATACAGTTTCTTAACGTATTTTTTCGTTTTTTTAACGTTTTTGTTTTTCGGTATTCAAGCAATCTTGCTTTTTTTGTTGTTTTTTATTTGGAAACCAAAAAAACGGTTTTTTCGTTTTGTTTCCGCTGTTTTAAAGTTTTCTCTGTTCTTTTTGGTTTTTGTTTATTTTTTTAGTTTTTTAACCTGTTTTCTTTTTTAACGTTTTTATCTTTTTTTTTAACGGTTCTATTTGTATTTTATTGTCTTTTTTATTTTTTTAACGTTTTTTGTGTATTTAATGTTATTTTTGTTTTTAATGTTTTAATGACTCATAAGTAACAAAAAGTGGGAAAATGCCGCTAAAAAAAATATGAAAATTGCTTCACAATTAATCGTCAATATTTTGAGGAGGCGAATCAGTGTACGAGACCACCGCTCTTCCAGCCCCAAAAATTTCTTCAAAAAAAAAAAATTGTTTATACCTAATGAAAGAGCTTAATTTCCACCTTTCATAATTTGCACCCTCGTACTTTTTTTGATAAATTTGATTTAAAATTTGCTTTACTTAAACCAGATTTAAATTCTCATTTCTCACTCCCTAAAGAGTATTTCGATATCCGCCTTTTACCAAAAATTTGCAATTTTAATTTTTTTATTTGCACCATCGTAAAATTTGCGAAAAACGGTAATAGACCGTCAGCCCATGGTATAAAAAATTGAACGATCCTTGACCGTATGCCCTTTGAAGATTCGACTAGAATATATGTGCCAATTATGTTAAATTTGAAATAAAACTTGCATCCTGGTTCTATAGTTGCAAAATTCCGGAAAATGTTGAAACAAAATTATGATAAATTTTAACAAAAGTTGACCGTATGCCGAGGTAATGAGAAGAAAGTTAACGAAAAAATAATTCAGCGGAAAAAGGTCGGCATACGTGTAGGGTAGTCCCTAAGGGATGTAATAAACCCTTGAAATTGCAGAAAATTGTTATACCTTCTTTATGATAGCTGACCGTATGCCTCTAAGAGATTTTTATTATTTATGACGTACCATATACTTATGCCTAACGGCATACCGATCGGTGGTTCCAAGTGGTTCCTAACCTCTAAAACATGTGTGGAAAAAATTTTATTCTTTTTTATGATCGTTAACTATATGCCATTAGCAAATATGATAAATTGTAATCAATGCTATCATATGGAGCTTTGGCATACAGATCGAGTGGTCCTAAAGTAGTGGCATACGTATCAAAAGATGTAAAAATTTTAAATAACTTTTCGATGATCACTGACCGTATGCCAATAAGTTTATCATTAGACAATACTAAAATGTAATGCATAATGAAAGGGCATACGCTCATCGCGGTCCCTAACATCAAAAATTAAAATTGAAGTTAAATATTAATTTTTGGCAATCGCTGACCGTATGCCATTATGTATATTATTAAATAATTGAAAAATTAAATACCCTGCAAAAGGGCATACGGTTTTAGTGGTTCCATACCAAAATTATCAGCTGAAATATCTATTACTCCGAACGAGCATCTCTAGTGTGTATGTGAAGTGATTGTGTATATGTATTAGACGCAACCAAGCTTCGACCAGTTGATCATCAATTCTGCGCAAATAATATTCGAATTTTTGAGGTAACGAACCACTAAAACCGTATGCCCTTTGACAGGGTATTTAATTTTTCAATTATTTAATGATATACATAATGGCATACGGTCAGCGATCGTCGAAAATTAATATTCAACTTCAATTTTAATTTTTGAGGTTATGAACCACGGTAATCGTATGCCCTTTCATTATACATTAGATTTTAGTATTGTCTAATGATAAACTTAATAGCATACGGTCAGTGATCATAGAAAAATCATTTCAAATTTTTACAACTTTCATATACATTTCTGAGGTGAGGAACTACGATAACCGTATGCCTTTTTGCAAGTTGTCATTTTATAATGTAAACTTCAATTTTAAGTAGATTTTTTACGGTTAAGAGTCATAAAATAGAATAAAAAATTTTCGACACATGTTTTAGAGGTTAGGAACCACTTGGAACCAGCCGATCGGTATGCCGTTAGGCATAAGTATATGGTACGTCATAAATAATAAAAATCTCTTAGAGGCATACGGTCAGCTATCATAATACGCCAGTAAAAATAGCCGTTTTTTCGGGTCAACTTTGCACTAAATTTCCGATCCAAAATTTTTTTTTTATAAGATTTGGGATCACATACTGAGCATAAAATCACAAAATGCTGACAGATCCAGGTGACGCTAGAGGCGTCATCTTTAAAAAACGTTTTCGGCCGATATCTTGGAAACTAAGCACTTTCGAGCAAAAGTCATATAGACCATTATTATAGAAAATAAAATTTTGCATCTTTTGTTTTTTGTAAAATTTTTTGTAAAACCTACAGTTTACGATTTATGGCCCATTTAATGAACCGGTTTTTCGATCGCGGCCAAAAACTCTTGAAATATTAGATTAATCAATAAAATGCATCAATTCATTTTTAAAGATCCGTTTATTCTGTACAACTTTTGTTTTAAACTTTTTTTTCTAATGTCTATAGTTGATTCAAATAGAAGTGTCATCAAGTAGTCTCTGGAAAATTCAAATTTGTAGTGGCAGTACCCACGTTTAGTGAAATTTGAATCGCAATATTAGCCAGCTTGTGATCAGATTGCTACATATGCTCAATACTTTGAATATAAAACCTCAGGAAGGAGGATTTAAAACAGAAAAGTGGGTCCGGGATGGTTGTTGCATATGGCGGAAGACTGTTTCCGTTACAGCAGTGGCGCGTGTATTGAGACCTTTGAATATAAAGATTAAGACAGATATGAAATAAAATATGCAGATTTAAAAAGCAATTTATTAAAAATTCACGAAAAAAACTGTTTTAAAATTAAAATACATATTATTCGCAGCGTTTTCTTCAAGTTCTAATATAAAATTGTTGGTTTATCTACGGAATTAAACTTTTACAAAAAGGATTGGTATTGTTCTAGTGTTTTATATATTAATTAATTGGTATTGTTTTAACACTAATAAAATTTTATTCGAATTATAACAATTCATTAAAAACATCAAATATAAATCGATTAATAATTTGAAACTAGTTAAATAAACTAAATAGCAGAAATAAAAAACTGTTACAAACATATAACTTTATTGGCCCTTTTTTATATTAACTTCAAATTATAACACAATTGTCAAAAATATTAATATAAATGGGTAATTTTAACAGTAACTAAAATACACAAAAGAAATAAAACTAAAAACACACGAAAAATAGACTATTTAAGAGACACAAAACAGAAAAGACCATTAAACACAACCAAACGTAAACAATAAATGAGTCATAAAGTGGTTGTCCAACATGGCCGTTTCCGTCGCACTTTTTAATATTGACAATACGCAGATCCCTCCTTCCTGATGTTTTATATTCAAAGGCTCAATATAACTATAAACATTTTGACACATCGCGATGACATATAATTCCCTAACTAAAGTTCTGTTTCCATTGAATCTAGTAATAAAGTTAAAGATGATCTCACACGTACCCAGCCCACTTGATGACACTTCTATTTGAATCAACTATATACTTTTTGAGTTATAGGACGTTTAATGGAGAAATGTCGACGCTCGGCGGGTGACGCGGCAGGGAAATATAATTAAGTAAAATAAAAAAAATGTTTGTTACTATTGCAGGTAAGGAATTAAACTATTATTTGTTAACTACATAAACAATCGGGATATTTTTTTTAATTTATTTGTTGAATTTGTACTATTATATTCTATGCGTATCTTGAAATTTTCAACTTTTCGCTCGGTAGTCCAACATAAAACGTCCTATGACTCAAAATCTATGGACATTAGAAAAAAAAGTTTAAAACAAAAGTTGTAGAGAATAAACGGATCTTTAAAAATGGATTAATGCATTTTATTGGTTAATCTAATCTTTCAAGAGTTATTGGCTGCGATCGAAAAATCGGTTCATTAAATGGGCCATAAATCGTAAACGGTAAGTTTTACAAAAAAATTTGCAAAAAACAAAAGATGCAAAATTTTATTTTCTATAATAATGGTCTACATTACTTTTGCTCTAAAGTGCATAGTTTCCGAGATATCGGCCGAAAACGTTTTTTCGAGATGGCGCCTCTAGCGTCACCTGGATCTGTCAGCATTTTGTGATTTTATACTCAGTAAGTTATCCGAAACCTAATAAAAAAAGAAATTTGGATCGGAAATTTAGTGCAAAGTTAAATGCTATTTTTACTGACCTATAAAGAAGGTATAACAATTGTCTGCAATTTCAAGGGTTTATTATATCCCTTTGGGACCAACCTACACGTATGTCGACCTTTTTCCGCTGGATTATTTTTTCGTTAACTTTCTTCTCATTACCTCGGCATACGGTCAACTTTTATTAAAATTTATCATAATTTTGTTTCAACATTTTCCGGAATTTTGCAACTATAGAACCAGGATGCAAGTTCCATTTTAAATTTAACATAATTGGCACATATATTCTAGTCGAATTTTCAAAGGGCATACGGTCAAGGATCGTTCAATTTTTTATACCATGGACTGACGGTCTATAACAATTATTATAAAAATTAATAAAACTAGTTTCGGACTGCTGTCAGAAATAAGTAACTGCGGGTAGTGAACGCATGCGCAGTTATTTATTTCTGAACGTACATCAGCCAGGAAATGATTTTATTAATTTTTATAATAATTGTTACCGTTTTTCGCAAATTTTACGATGGTGCAAATTAGAAAATTAAAATTGCAAATTTTTGGTAAAAGGTGCATATCGAAATACACTTTAGGGAATGAGATATAAGCATTTGAATCTGGTTTAAGTAAAGCAAAATTTTAAAATAGTACGAGGGTGCAAATTATGAAAAATACGTTTTTGAAAGGTGAAAATTAAGCTCTTTCATCAATACATACATAGTATAAAACAAAGTCGCTTTTTCTGCCCTATTTCCCTTTGTATGCTTAAATGTTTAAAACTACGCAACGGATTTTGATGCGGTTTTTTTAAATAGATAGAGTGATTCAAGAGGAAGGTTTATATGTATAATAACATCCATTAAATAGTGGAGAAATACTGTTATTTTTGAGGTTTCTAATGTGATGTCGTTAATTATCAATTTTTTTCCGCTTACATTTCAAACGCAGGCTGTACCCTACGAGATTTATCAAAATAATGTACTAATTATTTATTTGTACACATTGAAAGGGTCTACAGAAAACTCCGCGATGGTATATGTCTATCTCTTATGGATATTCCACAATAACATTTTTTTGTCATTTACTTTTTACGACAAATAATGGCTAATTTTCGAAGCGATTTTAACCAATACAGCATTAATCCTTATCCAATTAAATGGCTTAAATACATTGTTGATTTAATATAGATCTATATGGTCCTTTACAGCACAAGATTTAAATGAATATTTTCGAAGATATTACAGATTTAAAATTGCGGGACGTAGCGCTTGCGGTGGTACTGGCTGGCCGGGGAGGCGATAACGTGCCTATAAATAGCGCATCGGAGGCCGCGATTTTTCTCATAGCACTTTGAATTTTGCAGCGATCGGACGCGTTTATTACGAAATTAATCATTATGACGCTACCCTAAGGTGGCGCAGTTGAGATGTTATAAATTTACACCTGTAATTCTTACATAACTAAGTACTATGACGCCACCGTAAGGTGGCGCAGTTGATATCTCATATATTTAAAAGAGCAAAACTTACTTACCTAAGAACTATGACGCCACCGTTAGGTGGCGCAGTTAATATATAATATACCTAACCGATAAATTACAAAGTACTATAAATAATAGTAAAAACTGGTAATTAACGAGAAAATATGATAAAAAATACAAAAAATTAATCGTAAAAATAAAAAAAAAAATGGAAAAAACATTAGTGTTAGGCGGTGCGAAGTTCGCCGGGTCTGCTAGTTAGGTATAAACAATTTTTTTTTAAAGAAATTTTTGGGGCTGGAAGAGCGGTGGTGTGTACGAGATTGAGGAATGAAATCATTTTTTAAATAAAGGTGTATTTAGGACTTAAAATAAAGAATAAGTGGTAAAATTTATTTTATAAACTAAGAATTCACCCCTTACAAAAATGTAAAGAGTTTCATTTTTAATTAGCAATATTTTAAAGGGCTAAGCAATGCACGAGATTGACAAATTCAAACACAGTTTTTGCTATTGAAAAAATTGTTAAAATGAAGAATAAATAATTAAAAGTTTTTTAAGCGGTATAAAAAAACTGCATAATAAATTGTCAATATTTTAAGGGCCAATTAATTTTTTTAAATAAAAGTTTCTGTTTCTCATTAGATTAAAAAAAAGTAATGACCTGTATTTAAAATAGTAAAAAATGATCATTTACAAATATTATTTTATTTATAAATGTCATTTTTACAGGGGGTGAATTTGTAAACGAGTTTAAGTCAGAATTTGAAATTAAAATTGATTAATTTTGTATGTAAAAAAATTTTTTTGGTTGATCAAAAATATTTTTAGTTACAAAATTAATATTCAAATCTATATAAAAATGAAATACTATTAGTTTCATATACAAAAATGAATAAAAAAATGAATAAAAAAATTTCGTAATCTACTAATTAATATTTATTTATATGTAAAAAATAATATATTTTGGTAATAACACCGAATTTTTAGTTAAGGTTACATCCTTTCTTATGAAATATTAAAGTAGATATTTATTAACAAATTCATTAAAGTGTTACAATTTTTTTAATACTAAAATAATTACATAGGTAAGTATTACTTAATGGATGATGATGTTAAGGTCAAAAAAATGATTGCAACTAATAAATCAAATGATTTAACTAAAAATGCATTAACCTATTTATTTATTTAGTTATTAAAAATGCTTGATTTGTATATAATAGACAATTCTTTTCTTACTGATTATATTTTTTTTTTAAATTCTTTTTTATGAATATTAACTTTGGTTTAAAAATCCATTTTATGTATTTAAATATTGTCTATAACTTCTTTTTTGGGGAACTTTTGCCACTAAAATCAAAATGATAGAATAATAAATCAATATTTTTGAAATGAACCTTGCTTATTTATCTTGATGGATATGTCAAATATTTCAAGGGCCGTTTTTTCAAAACTGAAAATGCCTAACAAAAATTAAAATAATTTTCTTTTCTAAGCTTTTGACAACCAGATTGGTGATCGTTTTCAAAGATAAAAAATTTAATGTACTTCTTCTTGGTACCATTTTTTATGTGTTTGTACAATTTAAACAATGTGTATTTAAAAAAACAAATATGAACAAAAAATCGACCTTGAACTATACTATACAGAACTATACTTTACTATACCAAATATTCCATTCTCAAATATGTTTTTTAACGGTACTAATCATAAATTTATAATAATAAATCATCTCAATGTAATAAATTAGTTTTTGGTCCTCCGTCCAGAAACAATACTATTAATTACTTCAAAATCGTCCGGAAAATGACATTTTCCGGCCTAGGCCGGCAAAGTAGCTTTTAGATTATCTAAAGAGATGGCGCTATGAGTTTAAATTTTAAGTCATCAAAAATACATAATGAATAATACAAATTTTAATTAAATTTATTTAAAAACAGCGTATGCTAAACTTACCTATAACTTTTTCTAAACGTAAGCAGGATTCTAATTTACATTTAATTTCTCTCACAACTTGTATTATAAAATTTGACATTTATGTCAATTTACAACTACTTATCATTCGATTATGAAAATAGTTCATTGTCTCTGCTATTTTTATATAAAATTATTAGATATTAATGTTAATATTTTCAATATAACAATTTTTACTGTGCTGCTTATTAGCACAGTATTTGTATGTATAAAAATTAAGGATCTTGAAATCGATTATCAGAAAATCATTCCTTATTACTAATTCTTTTAATCGTGCAATAGATGTCAATAAACATCTAATCTTGTATGTCTCAAAGTAAAAAGTTTTTGAACTTGTTGTGTTTGCAACATATGTTAATTAAAACACTAATAACTGCTGAACACGTATATTAAGTATTAAACAAGTTATTATACAACTATAATATTAACATCCAATGTGGCGCTTATATCTACCCGAAGATCACGTCATACCAGCTGACAGTCTATCGGCTGTCTTCTAGTCACTGGTCTTACTTTAGGTAGCACAAGCGGTCAACTCTTGAACATA
Source organism: Altica lythri (assembly GCA_964028335.1). Classification (NCBI taxonomy): domain Eukaryota; kingdom Metazoa; phylum Arthropoda; class Insecta; order Coleoptera; family Chrysomelidae; genus Altica; species Altica lythri. The sequence goes on from OZ034809.1 coordinate 9,181,375, forward strand.
ACAGAACTTTTGAAAATATTAAAAATTAGTCGGACCAAAAAATATTGTGTGTTACATGTCCGGAAAATGTTTTGCAAGTGCTCGTATTGTTTCGCCTCGGTGCTACGCACCTCGGCTACACAACTTTACTCGCTCTTGCAAAATGTCATTTTCCGTCCTTGTGTCACAAATAACTATTGATCTGACTGCAGTAAAAATAAATTATCAATTAGCTGTCATATAAAATTAGTCACTAACATTTTTTCATTAATATTCATATAATTTTTTTTATGAAAATGCCGTTACCTGCAGGTTCGAAAAACCGTATACTTTAGTGGGATTGTGTGAACTAAAATATAGAAAGGTTTGTCATTTGAGGGTAGCGACATTTAATTTCAAAAATACTTTCATTTCGAAGTATAGAATAGGTTTATTTTAATATAAAATTATAGTCCGTCTAGAAAGTATTCGGAAAAACAAAGCTCAATTGTATTTATTTAGTATACATTTTTAATACTTAAATTATACTATACTATATATTTGCAAACGTCGAGGTACACTCGAAACTAAGTCAGCTCTATAATTTTCGGTGATGGTATCCCAGAACTGTAAAACAGACTCAATCAATTCATCTTTATTTCGTGTGGTTCTTCGTTAAACTTCAATGTACATTATTCGCCATATGTTTTGAACGAGACTAAGATCTGGTGAAGCTGCTGGCCATAGAATTGTTGTCACTTGGTGATCTTACATGCAAGCTTGAGTATAGGCCGAAGTATCTGGATCTGTAGATGGGCGAGCAAGTACTTTGCTGGCATTGAGGCCTCATATGGCCCATTTAAATAAATGATGAGACTCCGGAGGTAGATTTTCCTGACATCGGCTGGTGTAACCCATTACTCGCCCAACACGAATCTTCTGATTTTAGAAAAATTAAATTAGTTATACAGTATATGCTCTTCTGTTTCCTCTTTTTGTTCGCACCCTCTGCATAGAAGTGATTCTGCTAATTTCATCCTAAAGAGATGTTGTCGCAATTGGCAGTGAACTGTTTAGATTTTCACAGCTGTTCGGGGATTTTGTCTTGTTAATTCCTAAAAGTTTTGGTGAGAGTACTGTTTATAAGATCCACGATAGATTGGTGATGGACGAGGGCTAACATATTTGTAGCCCGCAACCTTCCTTGCTAAATTGTCCGCAACGCGGTTGCCTTTAGTGTTCCCCTGTCCTTTGATCTAGCTCAGAGTAACCACGTTATTCAGGTTCGCCTCAGTTAGAGTTTGGTTTTTTGCAACTATGGTTGTGCCGAACTACACTTGACAAGTCCATTTCATTTTTAGACTCAGGGATCTAGAGGATATTCCACATCCCACACCTTGCTATGTTGGGGTCTGTTGTTTCATCTGTATGGTATCTTGCATTATCCTGCTGAAAACGCCACTCCTCTGGATATAGAGCATGTGCCCTTCCAAGAATAAAATCATTAAGAATGTCACAATACTTTTCACTATGGAGGGTAGTTCACTATTAACGGTAGAGATCTGCGCCACCATTATTTTGGCGGGAAATTTGGAAATTTGAACAGTTTCACGTTGTTTTGATAGTTATTTGAACCAAGTTGGAAACAGCTGTCATTCGATGTAAAGACATTATTAAAATTATCTTCTTAAAAATGTTCATAAAATTCTATTCTTCGTTCCTTTTGTAAAGGTGTCATTATAGAGAGTTTTTTGGTTTTCTTTAGTGACAGACGGACAGTAGCTGAACAGACTTTAACGAAAGGGTCACCATCATAAAAAAAACTTGCTGCTTACTCTACTTTTTTTTACAAAAAAAAAATATTGATGGTTAAATTTCTCTAGTTTAACTTTTTATATTTATGCTTTTCTGGGTAAAATGCGTCAGAAAGGAAATATTCTTAAGTAGCATTTTTTCAATATTGAGTTGAAATTCGAAATTTCAAATCAGTTTTGAAAACTCCGGGAAAACTTTCAAGGTAGAACTACCAAATATCTTTACTATATGTATTTACATTTGTTTAAACATCCTGTATGTATTTACCCATCATACTTTACATTTTAAAACCTTGAATAACCAAAAACCAATATATTTATACCAGGAAAAATCAATTAATAATTCACCTATAGAAGGATGCTAAACAAAAATATGACCTCCATCATATTTTTAGAAGGTATAAAGTACTAATTTTATTAAAAAAAAATAATCCGTATATCTTTAGAATAATCACATTTAATGCATTAAACTTAATAATGTTGCTTGTACCTAATATGTGACCTAGATTTTGATTCATTGAAATTTAATTTTAATCAATTAGTCAAATCAATCAATAAAATTATATGACCCCGACCTCAGTTATTATAGATTATCCAAAAATTATAAGAATATGTTAAAATAAAGAACATATCATAAAACGTAAATAAGTAGCAAAATCTTTATATCTAAATAACTTCTGTACATGTACATGTGACTAACTTGCTCCTAAACGGTTGGACCTATTTTAATAAAAAAAAAGAGTGTGCGTGTAACCTTTACGCGCGATTGAAGTAAAACTTGTTGACGTACGTATCGGAAAATAAATATTTAATTACAATTCAATCATATTTATTGTCTATATACTTTACAAAAAATGAGATGTTATATTTATATTATTCATTAGAAATAGAAATTTGAAAGTTATCATTATTTTTTATATATGAAATAATAGGTTTATTATAACTAAAATGTGAAACATAGATTTTACTCTCTAAATACCATTTATGTATTTGAAACCGTTTGAAAATTTTGAAAATTTCATAAATAATTTTTGAAAATTTAAGCTCCTCCCATAGCTGAAATCACACCGTTACTTCCATCAGAATCTTCCGTTAGAATCTAACGTTAGAGTTACCCCTAGTCGCGCCTAAAGAAGTTTTGCTTCAATAATAGGTAAACAATATTAAAAATATACACACATTACGTTTAGAATGTGTGATTTTGTAGCTGTATCTACCTTATTGTAATACAACACAACACAAGAGCCTTTGATAGTTAGATAACCATTTCATTTTGTAGCATTTTATAGCATATTCCATAAAATTTAAAATCCTGAGTTGAGTTTGTTTTCTTCAGTTCTACGAAGGATCTGTTATTGCTGGTAAAAGATCAGCCATCCTGACTAGTGGTTTTATGGCCTTTATGGCTACCTAACCAAACCTAAAATAAGTATAAGCAAGTGTTAAAACATTTCGAATATTATTATTTTATGAACAAAAACGTGCAACATGCTTCTTTACTTAACGTAAAGCTTCCCTATAAATAATTATTTACTATCATAATATGTATGTATGTATGTATATAAACTTATTTAATCAAATCATAATGAATGTCACTGTCTCGTCTTTTTTTCATTTTCATTTTTCTTCAAATCTTTCTGGCGCTTATAATATGCCCTTTGAGGTTCACAATTTCTTTTTCTTTTTAGCTCTTTAAGTCTATAAAACGAAAATAGCTAGCTATAAATAATAGGTATAAATAATTAGGTATAAATAGTGTAATTTCACACCAACAATAAAATGTATGCATATAGAGTAGGTACTCACTCATTTTTATTCAATATTTTTTCATCACTTTCTTCATTAATAAATCCACTTTGTTTATTCATATTTAAAACAAACACTTTATACACAAATTTAAACTATTTACCACCAATGTATTTTGGTTGACAAGATGACAAGCTGTCAATTCATACAATTACAGATTTAATTTTATTTAATATAGTAGGCAGAATCGTGTTAGGTATTTTGTATCAGGTTTTGTTTCCGGTATGCGGATTAGAATGACGTCACGTCCGTTAGAATTACTGAGTTACTCCTAGTGCCGCTAAAGAAGTTTTACTTCAAAAATTATGTGTGTTCAAGTAGATTCGAGAATGGTTCAGATTCACTATAAGGTAGGCTTTATTTTTATGTAAATTAATTATTCATTTATCGAAACTATAATTTCTGAGAGACAGCACTGTAAGTTAATACCCATTTCTCTCTCGTTTGACATATAAGTTGCGTATACATTCAGTAGATGGCGTTGTTTCAATTTCTAAATTTAAAAAAGTGAGTCAAAATCGACCCACAGGGACAGTCTGTGGAGGGAATCGATAAAGGCGATACCACTCTTACAGGCAGACACGGATGCCGTAGCACCAAGATTTGTCTTTGACAAACCCTACAAAATATTAACAAACAAGACAGCAGACCCCAACGTAGTGAACGCTCTGAGCGCCTATACGGATGGATCAAAAACAAAGCAAGGTGTGGGATGTGGAATTTACTCCAGATCCTTGAACCTAAAATTAAAATGGGCTATGGATGGCTTGTCAAGTGTGGTTCAGTCAGAACTCACAGGCATAACCATAGCTGCAAAAGAATTAATCAATAGGAACATCACAGGCAGGAATATAAATATATACACAGACTGCCGACAAGCACTACTGACCTTGAATAGACCACGTATCACTTCAAGTTTAGTACTAGAATGTCACCAATCTCTAACTGAGGTCAGCCAGAATAACGTGGTCACTCTCAGCTGGATTAAAGGACATGGGAACTCTAAAGGCAACCGCATTGCGAACAATTTAGCAAGGAGGGCTGCGAGCTACAAATATGTTAGCCCTCGCCCATCTACCAAGCTAACATTGTCCGCTGTCGTGGACCTTATCAAACAGCACTCTCACCAAAACTTTATACAGTGCTGGGATGAAACTACAAACTGTAGACTGGCCAGAGAGTTATTACCTCGTCCTGGCGAGGAAACAGCAAAAAAATTAAAGGCATTGACCAGACAAAATCTCCGAACAGTTGTGGGAATCTTAACAGGTCACTGCCAATTGCGACAACATCTCTTTAGGATGAAATTAACAGAATCGCCGCTATGTAGAGGCTTCGAACAAGAAGAGAAATCAGTAGAACATATAATGTATGACTGCTTTGCTTTTTCTGAAATCAGGAGATCCGTGTTGGGCGAGTACTGGCTTACACCAGCCGATGTCAGGGAGATCCCCCTCGGGAGCCTCATCACCTATTTTAAATCACTAGGCCTGGTGACAGCCTGAGGTGAGGATATCTCTACACACGGGAGGATGCACAATGGGTCATATGTGGCCTCAGTGCTGGCTGAGCACTAGCTCGCCCCTCCCCAAATTTCCAGATCCAGATCCAGAGACAAAATCGAAAAAAATAATGAGAAAAGAGGAAAAAACTGAGTAAAAGAACTCATAACCAATAAGAAAATAGGATAAAATCGACAGAAACACCTGAAAAATCGAAGAAAAAACTTCTTTATAATTATTAAGCAGAATCACAATGATTTTTAAAAACTAAGAAAATGACAAAATTTTAAACTCAACTAAAAAGTTATGTTTTAACCGTAAAACTAAATTGAACTTGTTATTGGGAGAAAACACGAAAATAAAAGGAAAGAGGAAAAAAATATTGCAATATAGTGATATGGATCTTCTTTCTGGAACACCCTTCTTCAATGTAATTATTGGTCGTGGATTCCAATATTTCTAAATTAATTATCCTAAAAAATATAAACATAAAAAAAATTTCTTCCTCTTCTTCCATTCCACTTCTTTTCTGTTGCTCAGCTCTTTCTCTATACCTTCCTCTTCCTACTATTTTCCAACTCCTTCTTTCTGCTACCTTTCTTTTTATCTATTGCCTTTCTGCTCTTTTAAAATTTCCAACTCTCTGCTTTTCTATACCTTCCAAGTTCTGGTTTCTTTCTATTTGCTCCTTGCTTTATTTATAATTCTTCTAATATTTATTTTTCTTTCTATTTACTTTCAAAATGGGTTTTCTTTTATTTGATTCAATAATTTTTTATTAATGACAACTATTTCTTCCAAATTCAATGACAATCTAATCAATAATAACAAAAAACATCCTAATTTAAACAAAAACAACCTAAATACAAAAATACTTAATCTAGACAACCAATTTACAAATAATGGATCACGTTCCAACATTCCATTGAAAGAACGTGCACCACGAAGAGAAATCCATATCAATAAATTAAATGGAAAAAATAAGAAATAAAAAAATGGAAATTAGGAAAAAACATGAAAATGAAATAAACTCTAAAAAACGATAAACCAGAAAAAATATGGGAAAGTAGAAAAAATTGTATAAATTGAAAAAAACGAATTTACACAAAATTAAAAAAAAAATTGAAAAAAGAGAAAAAAATGAGTGAGGAACTGAAAACAAACAAGTAATAAAATAAAAAATAATATCATCGAAAAACCGCCAAAAAAACGTACAAAAAAGAGAAAAACGAGAAAAGAAGAAAAACTGAGTAAAAAACATCGAAAAATAAAAAAAAGCATTGTGTGGTTTTATGAAACCACGGTAAAAGTGAAACTTTTTTTCACACTATAGACATTTAACTAAAAATTTTTCGAATAATATTCCATTAAGGGTATAAAAATCGCTTTATCAATCTTAATTTTATACTTGGAAAATTGGAATGGACCGAATATAAATAAAATTAAACACAAATAATATAGCTTGGAGCACACTACACTGTCAGCTGCTGCAAACTATAGGCGTTGAAATCAAAATCAAAATCGAAATCGAAATCAAAATCAAAATCAAAATTAAAATCGAAATCGAAATCAAAATCAAAATCAAAATCAAAATCAAAATCAAAATCGAAATCGAAATCGAAATCGAAATCGAAATCGAAATCGAAATCGAAATCGAAATCGAAATCGAAATCGAAATCGAAATCGAAATCGAAATCGAAATCGAAATCGAAATCAAAATCGAAATCAAAATCGAAATCAAAATCAAAATCAAAAGGTGTCTGTGCGATTCACACACGATAGAAGTGAAAACTTCAGTAAATCGACAAAAGAATATGATGAATATATATAACAAGGGTAGGATAATTACAAAGTTTATTTGTTTAAAAATGAAAGTGTTTTGATTAATTTTAAAAGATATTTTATTTAATATATGCTTACCTTTAGAAAAAGTTATTAGTTTAGTATATTCTACGCTGTTTTTAAATAAATTTAATTAAAATTAGTAGTATTTATTATGTATTTTTGATGATTCATAGCGCCATCTCTTTAGATAATTTAAAAGCTACTTTGCCGGCCTAGGCCGGAAAATGTCATTCCTTGGAATTTTGTAATCGAATTTAAACCCATTTCCCGACTACCTAGAGCTCTGAAATTTTCAGGCTAGCTAAGAACTGGATGACAATGCATGTTTCAAGTGTGTTTAGGCATATACATAGATTTCGAAATTTATACTGAATTGTTATTAAATTAAATATGTATACATATTATCATTTTGAAAGACTTCATATAAGCTTGCGGTGGCCTATTTGGATAAGCGGTTGAAGCGGTAGATTGTGACAATTCTGTTGGGTTATCGTAATAGGATCGATCTCGCGAGAGAGAAGTTTTTTTTTCTTTTTTTTTTTGTTCTTACCATGTGAAAACAGTAATTATTATTTTAACTGGTAATAAAATAAACTGTTTTAGAAAGTTTTTAGATACAACTACCCTTGATTTTGTTAACAAGGAAACAATCTTCTCTATGATCAATCACAGCGTTGTATGACTTAATATTTTTGCAATATCAGGGATGCTGTGCATTGTTGAGATGACACTTAAAATATGACCTATAAATCAGTAAAAAACTTTCTATTATAAAAAGTTCTTTTTATAAATTGTGCTTATTTTACCTTTTCATCGATTTTTGCAACTTTTTCTGGTTTGTATCTATTTTTTGTAATTTCCTTTTTTTCTTTTGATTCTGCCTATCTTTCTTGATTTCAAAATTCCTTGTTCGACCATTTTGTAATTTTTCAATATTTTTTCAATTTGTTTTTTTTTTCTCAATTTTTAATCTTTGTCATTTTTTCAATATTTTTCTTTGTTTTTTTGTAATTCGGTCGTTTCTCTACTTTTTCATGTTTTTTCTTCTGGTTTTTTTTTATCGATTTGATCTCATTTTCTCGATTTTTTTACCCATTTATTTTTCAGCTATTCATGTTTTTTCGGTTTTCCTCTTTTATTTTTTTTACAATTTTAAATCGTTTTACTTGCTTTTTTCATCAATTTTTGCCACTTTTTCTGGTTTGCTTATAATTTTTTTTATTTCTTTTTCCCGCATTTTCTTTTGATTCTGCTTATCTTTCAATTCCTAAATTAAAAAAGTGAGAAAAAATCGAAAAAAATAATGAAACTACTACGAAAAATATTAAAATTCAAATAAAAAACGGTATTTCCGAAAAAACAGAAACAATTATAAAAATCTAAAAATAAATAGGTAAAAACACGAAAATAAGAGAAAATTGCGAAAAAAATAGGATAAAAAAGGATAAAAAAAATATTTTAATATAAATTAAATGGAAACAATAAGAAATAAATAAAAAAACGGAAATTAGGAAAAAACATAAAAATGAAATAAACGACAAACCAGAAAAAATATGGGAAAGTGGAAAAAATTGTATAAATTGAAAAAAACGAATTTACACAAAATTAAAAAAAAATTGAAAAAGAAAAAAAAATGAGTGACGAACTGAAAACAAACAAGTAATAAAATAAAAAATAATATCATCGAAAAACCGTCAAAAAAAAATGTGCAAAAAAAAGAAAAACGAGAAAAGAAGAAAAATTGAGTAAAAACATCGAAAAAAAAAAAAAAAAGAAATAATGAGAAAAGAGTGAAAACTGAGTAAAAAACTCATAACCAATAAGAAAATAGGATAAAATCGACAAAAAAACCTGAAAAATCTATACACTTGTTATTTATCAAATAGAAAATTGTAAATACAATAAAAACAATAATTGATTTAACCAGTAATTTGTTTCAGTGCAATAGTATACCAAATGATAATTCAAGGTTACTAGATTTAGTTTTTGCTCATAACAATAACATATTAGTCGAGGTAGCGCATGAAATTTTGTTTCCTACTACAGTGCATCATAATGCCTATTCTTTTTACTTAGATGTTGAATTAAATAATAATACTTTATTAACTAACGAACTCAGATACGATTTTTCCAATGCAAATTTTGGAGGACTAAATGAATATTTTTCATTTGGTCACCACATCTGCAAAAAAATATAAATTTAATCGAAAACATCCAAAATAGATTTCTTCGTTTTGCTGGTTACAAGCTAATGATTCCTAGAATTGGATATAGGCATAATTATGAACTAATCAAAAAACATATTAATTTAGATTCTTTGGAATCTCGAAGATTGTATTATGACTTGATTTTATTTTATAAAATTGTAAACGGAGTATTATACTGTCCAAATATCCTAGAAAAGGTTAAAATAAATGTCCCCCAAAGAGTCCTTAGAGACATAGAGACAATCAATTATATTCTATTTCAGTATTAAAGAATAATTACCTTAGCAACAATTCTTTAATAAGATCTGCACAATTTATAAACAAAAAAGGAATTGATCTGTATAAATTTTCGGGCATATATCGATTGCGCACATTTTATTACCTGCCTAAGTAATCCTTCTAATCCCGGTTGTCGATTGCGCCCCGGTTTAAAACGAAGATGGAATGAGGTGTATCGATTGCGCACAAAATACTTACCTGAATATAAGAATTTGTAAACGTACTGTTATTTTCAAATTTACGATCAATTTTATTATACATAAAAATATACTATATTATACATGTTTATTGTGACGTTAAATAAATAAAATATCCAAAAAATTAGTAGAACATAACACATTTATTCAAAAAAAGAGTTTATACAATATGAAATAAAACAATAACATAAATTGCACAACATTACATACTTATACCTATACTATTTTTTATAGTGAATGCTCACTGCTTTTACAAAATCAAATCTTGTTAGATTCTTAGATTTATACATATCTACCAAATGTTGAATATATTCTATGTTTTAATAATTTCTTATCATAATTAACTTTTGGGTCATGTACACTAGACATTTTTATATATGTATCTATTTGAAACTCTTTCAAAACATTTATAAAAGTATAAAGATTTGGATGCGGGGAGTAAAAACTTAAAAACTATTATTAAAATGGGAATGGAAAGATTCACAACAATTTGTGCTCCTTGTCCAATCTGCCTCGCAACTACTCCACATTATGGGAGGAAATTTACTGTCACAGTCGAGATAAGTTTCTACTAAATAATCGGCGAATAATTGCACTGTAGCATCGTTTGGTATAACACTCATGAAATCCATACAAAATGAATCCTCTACTTCGTCAGGAGTTAAAAATGGAAGCCCAAATATATTTCGTAACCACTTGCCTATTTCAATTTTTTTAGATTTATATTCATTTGTTAAGCCAAGTGTTTGAATTTTCCTATACCAGGATTGAGTGAGATGAAACTTACAACCAATAATTTTAATATAAGGCCACACTTTGCGAGCAGCTGAATGTATACCTACTTTGCTCAAAATCTATTATTATTTTTGCAGGGCGTAATAGCAATTGTAATTGAATACATTTTGCTTTTATATGTTCAAAAGCAAGATAATATGTACGTTCTTGTTTATTCGGCAATAAACAAAACACAAGCGGGATATAATATCCATTAGTAAGGGTATGAATTGAAAATAATTAATAGAAAAATTTCGAGCAATATTTAAAAGTTTCATCTACGTACAAAACATTTTAATTGCATAAAAATTTTAGATTTGTTTCTGAACCAAAAATTACTATGTTATTAATTTTATCATTAACTAAAACAAAGTTTTCACCTCTACAAGTTAAAAAGTTTGTCGATTGTAAAATTTCGTGAACTTCAAATATGTTACATGGTAGTTTTAGAAGTAACATACGTTTTTTCTTTATATAAACTTTGTCTGCAATTGTATACATTCCTTGCATTAAAGTTATCTGTTGGCGTACTCGTCAGAGCAGCATGCAAAATTTTAGATGGTTAGCTTTTCTTTTTACAGCAGCAACAACTATCTATTAAGAAGAAAATGGCTAAGTTACAGTTAAAATAACATACATTACATACTACATACATAATCAGAAACGTTATTTTACCCGAAGTTGTTTAAGTTTCGATCAACGTTTTTGACAACATCGTGATTGTGAGTGTTAAATTCTTCTAATATAACACTTTCCGTTTTGTCCAATAAACTTCGCGCTTTGCCTATTTTATTAGTGCAACGAAACGATACCCCGTTGATTATATCTCTATGTTTTCGAAAAGTATAATTTTTCACCAAAATTAAGTTTCCCCTACGTTCGCTTTCCAGAGAAAGATTATACCAGCCCTTTTGTTGACCTTTTTACCTGTCTTACTTGGGGCGCAATCGATGCACTCCTTTTTCAGGTAAAATTCGAAAAGGCAGATTATCCTAAGTTTTATTGCGGGTTTGGGCGCAATTGATAATTTCCCAAATTTTCATTACCTCAATTTAAAACTCTTCTACATTGACTGATTTAACTACTTATACCTTGTAATGCATGTACAGTGTAAACTCCGTATAACGTCACTCGATTAAGTTCAAACTCCCTAAAACGTCGAAAAGACTCGTTGTTGGTTGGTTTAGCTTGTATTCCATATAACAACACACTCTTTATAGCGTCACACTAACTCTCAATAACGACAACAATAAGTAATAAAAGCTACCTTTTAAGTTGTAAAAATTTGGAAAAACACATTGATTCAATTGTTGCTATAAACTGTACCGGTACCTGTTTAACACCTGCATTAAATTACATTTTCAAAGAAAGATGAATTTGACCCATCCGGATTAAGTAGGTACATTATAATCTAATTATTAGGGTTGTCCCGTCAGGCAATTCCCGGATTATCGGCAATCGGAGAACTATGAAGAATTTCTTGAATTATACAACTGGGTTTTTACCCCTTCATTAATTAGATGGTCAATATTCCACCCCCCAAAGATTTAATCGTTTATAATTTACATAAATAGGAACGCAAAATCAAATTTATGATCAGATCGTTCCGATAAAGTGAAGTGAAAATGTCATGTAAAAGAAAATCGTTTTGTATTGACGAAAAAGTGCTGTTGATACGCGCAATAGAGGCAGGAGAGAATATAAGTGATGTTGGCAAAAAATTTGGCTTTAGCCGCTCTACGGTCTCCACAATATGGAAAAATAAAGAAAAAATTCTGCAAGCACACGAATACGGAAAGTCCGCGAAAAAAATAAAGAAGCCTAAGTACGAAGACATAGATGAATCTATTTTAACATGGTTTCGCCAACAACGGCAGAATAATATGCCAATCTCGGGGCCAATTGTCGAAGCAAAGGTGGAGAAATTTGCAGAAGAATTGGGCGTAACTGATTTCAAAGCATCAGAAGGATGGTTGGGAAAATTTAAGCAGCGTCACCATATCAATTATGGAAAAATAAGTGGAGAAGCACGAAGTGTTGACACAACTATTACGGACGAATGGGTTAATAACGTTTGGAGAAAATTAAAAGAAAAATATGCCCCACGTGACATTTTTAATGCGGACGAAGCAGGAATTTTTTATAAATTAAGACAATGAAATTCAAAGGAGAAAAGTGTGTTGGAGGAAAGTTGTCCAAGGAACGAATTACAGTGCTTGACGCCGCTAACATGGATGGGACAGAAAAAAAGAAATTAATGGTAATAGGAAAATCAAAAAACCCGCGGTGTTTCAAGAATATAAAAGAATTACTGGTAAATTACAAGGCCAATAAAACTGCTTGGATGACAGCCCAACTGTTGAAGAAGAAGTACGTAAGTGGGACGCAACTTTAATGGGGCGGAAAATTTTACTTCTTATCGACAACTGTCCAGCTCATCTCAATATATCGGGTCTACGAAATATAGAACTGGCATTTCTCCCGCCAAATAACACAAGTGTATTACAGCCAATGGACCAAAGTGTCATTAAAAGCCTTAAGGGTCATTATAGAAGTAAATTGTCGATGGAGCTTGTCGAATCTGACGGAAAAACGTCTATAAATATGCTGAAGTCACATCGACAACAATACAGAACTCATTTAGGCATGCTGGCCTGTATACGAATTCAACAGATCAGGAGGTACGAACGGATCCTGAAATGGATAATAGTGATATGGACGACCTTCCGTTAACGGAATGGATAAAACAGGCCAATATAGCAAATTTCACAGAAAATTTTAAAACCTATATGGGAGTAGACGACTGCCTTATAACAACGGCTTCACTGACCGACGAGGAAATATTAGATTCGGTTCGAAAATCAGAATTTGAAGAACAAGGAGATGAAGAGGAAATGGATGAGCCTGAGTCACCACCAAATTTTAAACAGGCTCTGGAAGCAGCTAAGTTATTAGAAAGGGATTTTCTTTATCAAGAAGATGTCTCAATGTCGCAAGACATAAAGAAATTAACTAAAAATTTGCAACAAAATTACTGGTCCAGCAGAAGGGTTTAAACCAAAATTACCGATTATACAGAATAGTGAATTTAATGAAGATAATTAATTAATTAGCAATAATAAATATACTCTGTAAATATGTATGTAATCTTTAACATTAGTTTGGTTTAATAAATTGTATCTTATATGCATATTTTTTGTTCCCTCTGATTAACGGCAACTCTTTATAACGCCATTAATTGCCCAATCCCTTCAGTGACGTTATATGGAGTTTACACTGTATTTATTCTGTATTCTGTATTTATCTTTATTTATTTAGTATCTTGTAGTCTTATTATTTTGTATATGTATGTATATATATTTTTTGTAATTTAATATTTTGTAATGGAGCTTTCCGTCAATAAACATTCTATTCTATTCTATTCTATGTTCTGGTTTATTTTAGCTTAATGGATACATTAAGAACACAATTAAAAATTGTTATGTTTTTGAATGATTTTTATAACAATTATAATATAAAAAATAAGTTAACAACTTAATTGCAAAAAAATACAAAATTTAAACAAGTCTGTTAAGTACTAAACACAACATTTCAACGAATCGCGGTTAGTTTTTTTAATCTACTTTCAAAATATGACCGATATGGTAAGATTTTATTATTATTTTTTAAATTTATTTATATGTGGCGTAAATTTTATATTAATAACCCGACAAACCTCGTATCGCATAATAATCAATGATTTATTTTATTTTTTCCATTTGATCTTATTTTCTCGATTTTTACTCATTTTTTTTTCGTGTTTTCCTTTATTGAGTTTTTTTTACAATTTTTTGACTTCTCAGTTTTAAACCGTTTTACTTGTTTTTTTTAGATTTATCATATATTTTACATCTTCATCGATTTTTGCAACTTTTTCAGGTTTGTTTTTATTTTTTTGCAATTTCCTTTTTTTTTATTTCTTGATTTCAAAATTCTTTAATGTATCAATGGTTTTTGGGCTGTTAGGCCGGCGTCGATTGTCATGTTGACTTGAAGTTTCGCCAACACGAGCGGTTGGCATCTTCAGAAGTTGCTTTCTGGTTGACAGTCTGCGAACTACTGAGCTCTGCGTGGACGGAGCCCGTATTTATACGTCGGGAAAGAAGTGGGCGGGGCCTAAGTTGCTTTCGATTCCAATCGGTTCTGGTCGGTGTTGTTCGTTAAGGGTAGAGTTTTCGCACCCTTAATTATGGGGACCCATGTTTTGTTGATCTTGACTGCTTCCTCTTTTTTATTAAAGTTGTTCGGGTGCTTCTCTATCTCTATGGCTTCTCTATAGAGTCTGGAATGGTATGCTGATGTAGTAGCGAGGACTTGGGTCTCCTCAAACTTAATCCGATGGTCCATAGTGAGGGTATGTTCCGCTACGGCGGATTTGTCCGTCTGCCCCAGACGACAGTTGGCCTTGTGCTCTTTAATCCTGGTGTTGATCGAGCGTTTGTTTTTTGTTTGGTAGTTCCTATGTACACGCTTCCACATGTGCACGGAATGCGGTAAATTCCCGAAGCCGACAGTGGATCTCTTCTGTCTTTTGTGGATCGAAGACATTCTTTGATTTTTCTCGTTGGTTTTTCGGTATTTTTTTTATTTATTCGATATTTTTGTTTCTTTTTTGTAATTCGGTCGTTTCTCTACTTTTTCATGTTTTTTCTCCTGTTTTTTATCGATTTGATCTTATTTTTTTGATTTTTTCACCCATTTTTTTTAAATTTATTTTTCAGTTATTCGTGTTTTTTCGGTTTTCCTCTTTTGTTTTTTTTTACAATTTTAGACCATTTTACTTGATTTTTTTTATTTTTCTCATATTTTATTTTTTCATCAATTTTTTCCGCTTTTTCTGGTTTGCTCATATTTTTTTTGCGTAATTTCTTTTGATTCTGCCTATCTTTCTTGAATTCTTAATTCTTTGTTCGCCTTTTTTTCATTTTTCGATATAAGTGCGAAAACGATCAATAACTGCACGAATTAGCCAGATTATACCGACCGTAAAATTGAGGAAGTACTACTTTATGAACTTCTCATTTACACATCATGTTGACAAAGGATAAATGCCGACAAAAAATGCCGCCAAAGGAATTGTTTTGTCGGCATTTTTGTTGGCATGTAGTGTGAAGGAAAAAAATGAAAAATTAACTTTTGACCAAACTATACTGAACAGAAATTCAACATAGTTTGATATTATCAGCTGTTATAATAGAAAACTTATCAGCAAGTAAAAGGGCCGAAATAGTTGTAGAGAAAAATCCCCAGCTATTCACTTTTTGTTACCGTTGAAGGTTATCTGATGTCACAAATCCTGTTTTCCCCTTTTCCTTCCTTCGCTCTGGAAGAAGGGGTGTGGGATGCTGCGAAAACGATGTTACATGCTCAAAAAGAGCAATAGGGTGTCAAAAAGGTATTATATGCCAAAAGGACATTCAGGTAATGGCTATCTAAACGGCCTAATAGATTTCAACACATCATTGAAATGGAAATGACCTATGCAATCCTCTTGTAAAGTGGTAATGAGTAGACGTACCAAAAGGGATTTAAAGTAACACCCTTACCTCCAGGGCGAAGGAAAGAAAATGGGAAAACAGGGTTTGTGGCGTCAGATGAACTTGAACAGTAATAAAAAAAAGGGTGTGGCAGTCAGTGGTACCGCCGGCAGAAGTTATACTTCTATGCACTGTTAACTAATAAAACTTAATAACTACAAACACAGGCAAGTAGAATGTTTTTTTTTAACTTAACTGTATTCAATTAAATAAATACTAAGAAAAATAAGACCAGTTGATGTGTGACCTTACTTCAAACACGAAAACCAAACAGTAAAACGATCAATGTACAAAAAAAGTGTTTACAAAACCAGATTTGCTTACCGTGGGCTATTACAGATTTTAAAACACTAGAAAACAATGCAAAACATTTTCTAACAACATATAGGTACACACTTTTACAAAATTTTAACGAACTTTGAACTGCACTTTTCAGTAACTTTGCAGGAACAGGTTTTAACTCACACGCATGTCTTCGACTCAAAAGCATAGTGAAGGATATAATGCAACCATGTGACGGTATTTTAGGCTACAATAGAATACTCATTACTGAATATTATTATTAATATAAAATACTAAACTTAATATGTATACTTACTGAACAGAATTATAAAATAATATGTCAAACATAATGCGATACGTCAATGTAATACAATAACAATAGCTCAGACTGTTTGTTGTATATCTATCTCTTTTCAATGCAATGAATGTTTAAACGGTATTCAAAGGACTTATAGTGATTACTAATAACATGTAGTAAATATTTCATCTTTGTTTTTACGGAACAATATACCTTATATGTGATTCTGTCTCTCTCTTACTCACACCATACATATGTAATGATTTTTCCCATTTAGCTACACACTAATTCATTCCACAGAGTGTCCGAATAGAAGTATAATTTCAAAAAGTGCAAAGTGAACCTTTATAAGAAATAACAGTATTTTGATGACTCTTCCAGCTTCTTTACACATACAGATAAAAGCACGCATTAGTATTACTACTTTCAAGATAAATTCTATAGTTTTTGATGTTACGAAAAATACAAATCATTAAATAAAAAAATTTTACTTATTTTCAAAACATGATTTATTGACTTTCCATTTTTTTTTAGTTAATTAAAACCATGCAGCCGAAAAGCTGGAAAGATATGGTGATGGGCACAGATGAAGACCTCAATGGCACTAGTCGACCTGAAGAAGCTTTAAATATTCCTAAAATTGCTAGAAATAGTATAATGTCAGCACGTAACAGTCTAATTTCTGGAGTAGCAATATCATCACCACGAAATCCAGGAATATCACAATTTTGCAAACGTAAAATGCAAAACCAGTGTTGTAAGTATTTAGAAAATGAATGACATATTTTGTGATTAATTAACAGTAAATAAACGAATGTAAATAAATAAATAGATAAATAACGGGCATTTATCGATGGAACAAACTTACAAGGTGAAGATGAATGAACTTTTATTACATGTGCATTACACAATCGATAATTATGCATTATATATAGGTATTACATATAGGGGAATTACAAAATGTACTAAATAGACTATTCGAACATCGTCTTAGGTCACTAATGGAACCCAAAAAATAATGTTATTTTTATTTCTGTTAACTTTTTACTTAAATATTCCAGAATAATAATACCCAAAGTTACGGATCCACCAAAAATGATATTTTACACAATATGACGTCACTGAGTTTCAAACAGATTGGTTCAATGGACATATTTTTGTAATTTAATTATATTGTTATATATCTAGTTTGTGTTTAAAATTTTTTCAAATATATATTTTGCGGTGCCTAAATGCAACAATACAACAATAAAAGCTTCCAAAAAGCTATTTTTATGTGTTCTAAATTGCAATGGATGTACATGGCAATAGTTAGACCAATCACTAATGGAAAGCTAATCTGACTACGACGAGGAGAAACCTTTCAATAGTAGTAATTCTAAATCTTACTCCACCACAAATTCAAGTAGAAAGTATATGAAAGAAAGCAATATTTAGAATGGTCAAAGAAGGAACAATCAAGGAAAAACCTCGACCACTTCAAATTTATCAAAGGACATGCCAAAGAAATTTAACTTTTTGGAAAAATTCACCCCAAAACTGGGTAGTAAATCTGAATGGGACAAAAACGCCATATTGGGGTTAAACCAAAAAATGCCATCAAGTGGTATATGGACGGTTTCAAGACAGATAAAGGAACTGAAGAAGGGGTTTTTGGAACTAGAACCAAATACTCAGAAGGCCTGGGTGTATACCCCAGCATTTTTAAAAGCTTAAAGCCACACTATTAAAAGATGTGTACAATTTAATATCGAAAGAAACTATCGTACACAAAAGACTGTAATCATGTCAGAAAGTCAGGCTGCTATCAAAGCCCTGAACTCAAACACAAAGATGGTCTGGAAATGCCTAGACAAACTAAATGAACTAGAACAAAATAACACTATTATCCTCTTATGGGTTTCAGGACACATAGGAATAGAAGGAAACGACAAGCTGTCAAAAAAAGAAGCTAAAACCCCTTAATTGAGACAAGAATCGTCTTGTGCAACCAGCAGTAGTACAGTCTTAGAAGAGCTATGAGAAACAGTGAATAGTAAAAATTCCAAGTACTGGAACGATCTAGAAGGACTAAGACAACCAAAGACGCTTTTAGGAAACTATAACCAGAAGAGATCTTTCAGCTGTCTAAATCTCATCAAAAACAACCTCCGTATTGTACTCCGGGTACTGCCGATTAAGAGGCCACATGAAGAAATTAGGATTGGTAGATGAAGCAAAGTGCAGATTCTATGAGGAAAAGGAGGATATCTCAATATGCATACTCTCAGAATGCATTACGTAGTTCTAGGGTCAGATACCTAGGATCATACGAAATAGAAGAGATAGATCAACCTAACTTGATGCCCAACGTAATCCTAAACTTTCGAAGAAAGATAGAACTAGAAGAGCTGCTATAAGTCTGAGGAAACAACAGAATTATAGCAAGAAAAAGGGGACATAATAGATCTTAGGGATCTTAGGGTCGCCCCTAATTACGCTCATACATACATACATGTGTTCCAAAGAATACCAAAATACGTCGAAATTGGTTGCAACTTTCTCGGTGAGTTCCAAATGAACTAAAGACAAATTTTAATCTTTTTTTCTGTGAAGAAGTATGTTTTTGAACTATATATTGTAATAAACATAATTTAAAATAAGATTTATTTTATAGCATTAAGTAATTAAATATTCATTGACTGACTTACAACATGTGAATACAAAATGGGTATCAGTAACAAAATGATTAAGGTGGATCACGTTTTACCTTAAAAATTTATATTAGCAATATTGGATTTACCTTCAAAAGGTTTCTGCTGTCAGCATTCACAAAAGTGCTTTCCATGATTAAGTTTTTGCAGAAATCAAAGAAAAGTTACTAACAATTACTGTAAAATAAGAAAAACTATTCAAAACCAAAAATTTTACAAATAGCAAACTATAACAAATCGATCTTCTGTGTTACGTGACAAAATCTATTTATAATTAATTTTATGTTGGGATTTTTGGATAAATAATAGTCGTAATACCAAGATTTGTCTTTGACAAACCCTACAAAATATTAACAGATAAGATAGCAGACCCCAACCTAGTGAATGCTCTGAGCGCCTGTACGGATGGATCAAAGGTATGGAATGTGGAATATACTCTAGATGCCTGAACCTAAAAATGGGCTGTAGATGGCTTGTCAAGTGTAGTTCAGTCAAAACTCACTGGCATAACCATAGCTACAAAAGAATTTATCAATAGGAACATTACTTAAAATTTAGTACTAGAATGTCACCAAACTCTAACTGATACTAGTCACTCTGGATAAAAGGACATGACAACTCTAAAGACCACCGCATTGCAGACAATTTAGCAAGAAGAGCTGCGGGCTACAAATATGTTATCTCGCGCCAATCTACCAAGCTAACAAAGTCCGCTGCCGTGGACTTTACCAAACAGCACTTTCACCAAAACTTTATACAGTGCTGGGATGAAACAACTAACTGTAGACTAGCCAGAGAGTTATTACCTCATCCTGGCGAGGAAACAACAAAAAATTTAAAACATTGACCAGACAAAATCTCCGAACAGCTGTGGGAATCTGAAGAGGTCATTACTAATTGCGACAACATCTCTTTAGGATGAAATTAGCCAAATTGCCCCTATTCAGAGTTTGCGAACAAGAAGAAGAAACAGTAGAGTACTTGCTGACTTCAGCGAATGTCAGGGAAATCCCCCTCGGGAGTTTCATCACCTTTAAAGTATACCAGTCTGTATGAAAATGTTTCTGTCCTAGATTTTGGCCCTCCTGCTGGTTTTTGCTTGTCCTCTCCTGATTTTTATCTCTCCTGTTCTTACTTTTACCTCTGGTTTTCGAGTGCCTGTTGTTGTTTTAGACTATTTTGTCTTGGTGTTTTGGTTTTTGAATGTCCGATTTTGTCTTTAGAGTGTCTTGTACTGGTATTCTTCTAATTTATGCCTAGTCTAGATTTCGACTGTTTAGGTTTTCGACCAGTTTTGCGGATTGTAGACTGTTCTCTGTTCTGAATTCCAAATGTTCTGATTTTTGAATGACATGTCGTGATTTTCGTCTACCATGTTCTGGTTTTCAACTGACATGTTTCGTTTTTGACTGCTCTGTTTTAATTTTCGACAATCCTGTCCTGGTTCTGGATAGTTCTGGTTTTCGAGTATTTATTGTCCTGTTCTAAATTCTGATATTTGTCAGCTCTATTCCTCAACTGGCCTGGTTTTGGATTGTATTTAAATCTTTAGGTCTGATGACAGCCTGAGATGTGGATATCCCTACACACGAGATTTCTAAATTTTCAATATTAATATATTCATTTTTCTTATAAAACAATCGCATTTAAATAGCATATAATAAATTAATTATATTAAAATAATAATTAGTTGCTTTGACCGTCCACTAATTGACATAAAATAACAATTAATAGGAGTATAATAACGTTCTACTTTCCAATTACATTGCAACAAAATAGAAATAATATAAAACGTGTTATGTTATATACAGTTAGTAATTGTATATAAATTTTCTTTTGTACTCGACCCATTATAGATTGCCCTTCACCATAATTTTATGCAATATTTTTATAACAACAATGAATAATCTTAAAACAATGTCAATACTACTGAATTAATTTAACTTAATCAAACCATAAAATGTAATTTAATTGATAACTCTCGTAAAAACTGGTAAAATTTAATAAAATTATATCTTAATTAAAAAATTAGATAAGAATATTTTTTAATAACACCAATATTAAAATTTATACGGAAGTTTTAAATATGACAATAATAAATAAATGCAACAATGATATTAATATACTAATAAAACTTATATACGTAAAATTATTTGTTATTAATATTGTGTTGCGTAATGCAATAGGTAAGATTTGCAATAAATTAAATTTTATTTGAATAATTATATTTATATTCATAATTTTTCTACAAATGTCGCTACCTGCAGATAAAAAACACCTCATGTTTATATTCAATTTTCACGCTAAAAAATGAAAAGGTCTTTTAATAAAAGGGTAGCGACAAATCGGTATTAAAAAATATTATCACTATTTTCAAATTTTAACAATTTTCTTTCTTTTCTCTTGGTTTGTTTTCATGCTTTTTTGTCTGTTTTTGCCAATTTTATCATATTTTCTCATGTGTTTTTAATTTTTTGTTTTTTTTACTTTGTAATTTTTTTCGTGGGTTTTTCTTTTTTTTTCGTTCTTTTTCTGTTTTTTTTTAATATTTTTGATTTGAGTTTAGTTTTTTTGTTTTGTTATTTACCCATTTGAAATATGTTTTATTTTCAATTCTCTTTTGTATTTTGATTGCCCCATTTTTTCGATTTTCCTTTTTTTAATTTTGTGGTTTTTTATTGTTTTTTGTTTTTTTTTGTATTCTCTCTTTTTTACATACTTCTTTTTTCTATTTTTTGATTTTATTTCAATTTTGCTAATTTTTTATCTTTTTTTAGTTTTTACTGTTTTTTTTGCATTTTTTCTATTCTTTCTCATTTTATCGATATTTCCAGTGTGTTCTTAATTTTTTGTATTTCGGTTTTTTTAAACGGTTTCGTTCCGTTTATACGATATTTATCATTTTTCCCATTTTATCAGTTTTTTATTGCAAATTTTTCTATTAATGAATATTAACTTTATTTCGGATAAAGACAAATCCAAATAATCTTCTTAAGCTGCTCGCAAACACGACCACTTGTGGTCGACACCGGTGGCCGCCACTAGCTGCGGACTGAAACTTTCATGGCATACATATAGACCCGGCGCACGCACGGCTTTCGAAGTGGTTCATCCAAGCGACAACCTGCGGTAGCCGTCGACTCTCGCTGCTAGTGGTCGGTGGCGGCCACTTTTTCCCCGCGTAAACACAGACACTTCTTTGAGCCACTTCAGTTGATTGCATTCATAGGTGTAGTTAGTAAATGGACGTTGCAAAAACACACACACACACACTAACAGAATTATAGATTAAGTGGGTAGTCCAATGATTTAAAGGAATAATAATAATTCTTTGAAAAATCTACATCTCATTACAAAAATACAAAAAAAAATGTAATCTTGAAGTTGCAATTCTTCGAAAAAATTATAAAATTCATTTTGCTCTCAAGTTCTTAATATGGGAAGCGCCCAAAAACGTCAAATTCTTTGCAAAATACATCGTCTCCGTCTTCGTTTTAATATTAACAAAATAACCAACATATCCATTTTGTCAAACTAGAGGGACTTTATTAAAACAATTTTTAGAGACTGAAGCCAGAAAATCTGCTTGTCCCAGCCACTGGTAGCGGCACAAAGCGTTTTGTCGCGACCACCAGTGGCAGCCACTAAAACGCTGTATAGAGCTGCTAGTGGCGGCCACCAGTGTCGACCACAAGTGGTCGTGTTTGCGAGCAGTCTTAATCGTGTTATCTGCAATCGAAATATAACGTCAACTACCGGCTGTTTCCGAAACCAAGTTTTTGTGCTGTTTTTTTCCATTTTTTGGTTTCATCTGATTCTTTCGTTTGTTTTATCGATTTTAGCTTATTTTTGCGTTTGCTGTTTTTCGAGCTTTTCCATTTTTTTTGTTTTTTTTATTAACTTTAAGTTTTTTCTATTTTTATCTTTTTTTTAAACTTATTTTTGCTAATTTTTGATCTTTTTTTATTTCATTTTTTCTAATCTTTCCCGTTTTATCGATATTTCATTATTTTCATTTTTTTGTTTTTCAATTTTTTTTGAACGGTTTCATTCCGTTTTTATGAGATTTATCATTTTTTCCAATTTTTTTCAGTTTTTTCCAGTTTTTTATTGCCATTTTCGTTTATTCATGAATATTATACTTTAATAGGTACTGATTACTTTATTTCGGATAAAGACAAATCCAAATAATCTTCTTAACCGTGTTTCCGTAACTTAGATTTTAAAAGGGTAGCGACAAATCAGTATTAAAAACATAAATAATTTTTTAAAAGGGCGATAATTTATCTATACTAATATTGTAAAGAGGAAAGGTTTGATTTTTTGTTTGTTTGTTTGTTTGAAATGAATAGGCTTTGAAACTACTGGACCGATTTCAAAAATTCTTTCACCGTTGGCAAGCTACACTATTCCCGAGTGACATAGGCTATGTTTCGTTTTCAAAAAAAATAGGGATCCTTACTAAAATGCCATTAATGTAACCAAAAATGACCTTAAAATCCTTACATCGCGTGCGCTGAGAATACTATTGATTATAGAATAAAATAATGTACTACGATTTCGAAGAATATATAAATATCTACAAAAAATGCCGCGACAGCATATGTCTAACTGTTATAGTTACGTCACAATAACTATTTTTTAATTTTTTAAAAGTTTTTATCTTGGTATTAATCCTTATCAAAATAACTTATTTCATAATCACGACAGATATCACAAACTAAGCATGTGCAATGGGACGAGGCTACTTATAAAAGAATTAAAGGACAATTAAGTTGTAGCCACCATTATAACTGAACCACCAGCTGGTCAACTAGCTCATACACTGAGGATACCGATGATCCCAACTGATCTACCAAATACATTTAAACCACTTCAATTTCCTATCAAGGTCAAACCTTCCAATTAGTAGGGATCGGTTTTCCTCATGTCCAACCGCCTAAGGCGGGTCGGAGCTCCTGAAAATCAATTTATTTTGCTGCCAGAAAATAAAACAACATGTAATATTGTTTACAGGGAAGCGTTGACCCAATAAATTTAATGGCTTTTGTTATTTTTCTTTAATCCCCGTGGAAAGCCGGGGCGGGCTGCTAGTTATATAATAATCACAATAAAAATTATATAAAATTTGAATCAATTAGCCTTAAAGCCCGGAAGAATATTTGTTTGTATAATCGAATTATAAATAATAATTAATTACTTTTTAATCAATGATTTGAAGGTTAGAAGCTCTCACGCTGCATTGAAACCGCAGCTTTAATATTTATATTTTATTTATTTATGTATCAGAAAATTACAATGTAAATCTGTCTACGTGATTATAAGCTATTATTACTCTTTTATACTGCTAAAAATAAAGATGCCGTTAGGGGAAATGGAAAACAAAAACAAAAAATTGTTCAAGGTTAAAAGAAGTATTTATGTAATTAAAGTAATTGGTAATATTAAATAGACTATTATAAAATATTTAAAATTATTAATAATTCAGTACGTTATTTGCCACACGTAACGCTGTAAAATCAAATTAAAATTCTAACAATAGGCAATTCGACAAAGTGAAAAATAAAATAATTCATAATAGCTTCATTATAAATTTGTGAAGCGTTTACCAGTTGTTTAATAAAATATAATAATTTAATAATTAATTCAAAAATTAAAAAACAGTTGGGCCAATGTTTACCTGGCTACTAAAGGTATTCTAAAGGGTTAAATGTTCATTTTTACTGGCATTATCTTTTTTTAAAACTTACGAAGTGATAAAGTTTCGTTTTTCTATTGAAGATCTTATCTGAAGATTTCCAGATTGTGTTATCTATAATAACTCCTTCAAATATCTTTTAATTATGACTAGTGATTAGTCAGATTATCGTTTTTCGTTACCGTTTACCCATGAAGATTAAGCTAATGTTTCTCAAATTTCCTGTTAATTGGTACCAGAGAATAGTCGTATTATTACCGTGTTATCTTCGAGATTAAAGATGATTCATGATTTTCATTTTATCTTTGAAAAACTTAGGGAATCAAGAGTAAGTTTTGTTTTATCTTTATGCCCTTACCGTAAAAGAAAGTACCGTTTATATCTTTGGAAATTAAAGTTGTATTCAATATATCGAACTACAGTGATTCAACGACTAGTGAACAGTGCTGTATCTAAATCTATCTTTATATTCTTGTATTTCTCATCTGTATGTTTATTATTTATGTCCCAATAAATAAGTACTCATTTAAGTCAAGTTAATAATAGAGCAAAAGGTAAATTTTACTTAATCTTTATTGGTCTAAATTCAAAGTATCTATAGGTACCTAGTTCCCGTTTAGCTTAAAGAGGGTACACATAGTTATCAATATTAATATCTGAGCTGTTATCTTTAGTGTTTGGAATACCGGTCACCTAATGTGATAACCATAGATATCTGTTTCTATTTTTTGTTTATTGTCCTATGTTATTTTATTATTCAACTAATGAATAAACATTGTTATCGCTTAATTAAATATTTTCATTTCTCTCTAGAGTGTTTTGCCCTGATCAATATTATCTTTTAACTATTTAATTAAAAAAAAAAACAAATAAACTTTAAGTCATTAAAAATGTTTTTATTATTTTGGATTATTTAAGTAAATAGACAACAGAACAAAATAACAAAATTTTTTGGGATCATTTTCAACTATTAAATGACCTAACAAGAATTTCAAAACTTTGTCAATAAACCAATAATTCAAGATTTTCTAAAAATTGTTTTAATTAATTAAAATATTTTTACAGATCAATATAAATTTATACTAGCCAGTATATTATTAACGATTTGTGGTGTTCTTCAAATCATATTTCCTCCATACGATATACTAATGAGTATTAGGATTAGAATGATACCTGGTAAGTACTTATAATCAATTAATAATCATAATTTTGCTTGCTGCTTGAAACTCCTTACAGAGAGTTGTTACCTCCTCAATTTATTGATAAACACAACTAAATAACAACACAACTTTGATACAGTCACAATTACTGAATTACCATTATAATTACTAATTTCTTCTCCGTCCAAAGCGGTCCCTTATATATGAAATCAATTCCTTCTAGAAGCATCTCCACAATTACATCCAGAACATACAACACTCTCGAATCTTCCGAACGTTCGAAAAGCCACTAGAATATTCGAAGATTATAAGAACGGCCTGTCGCGATTCACTCACCTTGTGGGCGACAGGTCCGGACCGGCTCGTAACAGTACTCCTCTATTTTAAGATGACAAGATTATTTCAATAATATTCTTCTATTTTAAGATTTTCACTGCACTTGTTTCTCCCAAGGGTCTTGATTTGGTCTTTGGAATTAAGTCAAACTCTTTTGGCATTGATGGCATTACTGGTAAAATGCTTTAGCTGTCTTACCCATCTGTTCTATTACTTTTTTATCCATGCCCCTTCTGGAGGGGGTGTTTCCTTTTGTCTGGAAAAGACAATTACTTTCCCCATTCCAAAGGGTAAAAAGTGTGAGGCATTTGAAGATCTAAGACCGATAAGTATTTTATCACCAATTTCCAAGTTCTTTCTGAAACACAGTCTGGTTTTAGACCAGTTTATGGTTGTACAACTGCTCTATGTTGTTTAACAGATGATATTTTTGCATCTCTTGATGCTCACCAGAACATTGCTCTGATCTTCATAGATTTTTCAAAAGCTTTTGACTCTATCAAAGATAATTTGTTACTGAGTATTCTTCGTTATACTGGTCGAACACAATTAATATTAAATTTATAGATCAAGGATTCCCAAAGTTTTTTTGTAGGCTTTGCGGAATGCTCTTTGGAAACCCCTGGTTTAGATATATACGAAATATGGACAATATTTGGCATCTATTATTTAAAAATATTTTTTTTTAGGTATACCCACATACGATTGGTGGTTGGATCCACCAGATGAAGTTGTAGCAAAAGTTTATATTTTTAATGTAACTAATTCAGAAAGTTTCAATAATGGTACTGATAAAAAAATAAAATTACAAGAAGTTGGTCCCATTATTTATAGGTAATTTTATAATATTTTTAATAATACTTGGAGAAGGAGAAGTTTTCCACAATTTTTAGAAGATTTTTTTAAGCTGAATCATCTTGTGCACCAATACTTTATATTTATAAAATTAAATTAGTTGTATATTTATCGAGAAAATTCTAAAAAGTATACACTTGTCCAACGAAATCCCACATGTTCTCAATAGGATTTATATCTGGTGGGTTGGTTAGCTATGGTGATCTTTATATATTTCCAATCTCTAGCGCATTTTCTTATCTTCTCATGCCATGGGGCCTCTTCAAATTCTGGTTTTGTCTTCAATCCCTATTGATCTAAAATCCAGTCTTTGTGTTCCTGTGGCCACTATAGACGAGCGGCTATATCTGGGAAATAACCTGGGTCGTCTTCATCGTCTTTTGGTTCACAAGTTCTCTATAAAGTGTCCGTCTTCTAAAATGATTTCTTAGAGTTGAGACTGTTCGAAACCAACATACTTACGCTGTTTGATATCGATATTTTCTCGTATTTATTCCCCTTTGACACGTCTCCAGTATATTCTGCTACAAATCTATTATTGGGATAACTAAAGCGCGGGGAATCCCTACTCTATCCATAATTCGATAATTCAACGGTCCCCCTTATGCATTTCCACTATTACTCTAGTATTGAACACTAAAATTCTTTTACCAGAAGAACAAACAAGCAAAACCGGTATAAAGATTGGTATCTAAAATTTTAGAAAACTGTTTTAATATTGGGATGTCTAGTACTCGTAAAATAAATAAAAACTAACTGTAAAAAAACTGTCATAATATTTTAGGAAGGGGGAACAAGTATTTTGGCGATATGAGTATTTGAAATTTTTTCCCTGT
Source organism: Altica lythri (assembly GCA_964028335.1). Taxonomy (NCBI): domain Eukaryota; kingdom Metazoa; phylum Arthropoda; class Insecta; order Coleoptera; family Chrysomelidae; genus Altica; species Altica lythri. The sequence goes on from OZ034809.1 coordinate 9,209,491, forward strand.
CAAAATTTCTAAGCATTTTCGTAAACTAACAATTCTTTTAACTAAATGTTCGATTATATTTTAGGGAAAAATTAGTTCATTCCAACATATCTTTCAACGAAAATGGAACATTTACTTATACAGCAACTCGAACTTTGCAATATTTACCAGATAGAAATCCAATAGATATTCGTAATCAAACAGTTACAATACCAAATATGGCAGTACTGGTATGTACAGTCAGTTATACGATATTATTTCCATTATAATTATCAATTTTCTTTTATTTTTTAGCTCATACCATCATATTTCTATAACGCACCGTTTTTTGTTAAATTTGGTATAAATCTAATGATTAGGAAATTAAATTCCCAAATGTTTAAAACTGCTACAATCGAGGAGATTCTATGGAACACGACAGATCCAATTTTGGAAGTTTCACAACAAATTGCACCAACTTTAGTACCAAAAAAGAATGTTGGAATATTAGCAGAAGTAAGTGTAAAAAATTTTATTCACAAAATTTATTAATAAAGAGATTGTATATTAAAGAAATAAAATATTGATTACTTTTTAGATTTATCAATATTATGTAGACACTGTAACAGTTTCAATTGGTCCAAAATATAGTGAAAACGATTTTTTCAAAATTCAATATATAAATGGTACGGAATATTTACCAGAACGTGCAGAGAAATGTGGAGAAAAAGTAACTGGAGCATCAGAAGGTTTAGCTTATTATCATAATGTTAAAAAAAATGATACCTTAAAAGTTTATAGAAAAACTTTATGTAAAATTGCTACCTTAAATTATTTAGGTAATTTTTCTTTATAGCACAAAAAATTCTTATTAAAATCATAAAATCATTTTCTTTTTTACAACACCCAGTATTTTTAATAATAACTAGCTGACCCGGCGAACTTCGTACCGCCTACTGATGTTTTTTTACCATTTTTCCAAATTTTTACGGTTTTGTAAATTATCGATTAGATATATCATATATTAACTACGCCACCTTATGGTGGCGTCATAGTACTTAATTACGCAAGAATTGCTAATGTAAATTTATACTATCTCAACTGCGCCACCTTACGGTGGCGTCATAATGCTTAATTTAGTAAGGATCACTCTTTTAAATATATGAAATAGCTGTAGGTACCCGGCGCGCGTTGCTACGCCAACAACTAAAATAAATTTAAGAAAAATAAAAGAGATAGAGAAGGAAAGAAAGTTTATAGTTTTGTTTCACTTATCGCACCAAAAATATATTTTTCGAACTTATATTTATATGAAATCGTATAGATATCTATTAATCAATATTGAATTTGATACATGGAAGCTTTATTTAATTAAGTAACCACGTTTCCGAACAAACGATGCTCTTTCAATATAGTCTATGGCTGTGAATGACATTGACATTCGTTACGCGCGTTTTTTAAAATATGCAAAATTAAATGTCTATTTTTAAATATTTCTGAGAGATTTTCTTAATATTTTCTTCCGTAAGAACCTTCTCCTAATAATAACAAATACAACACAAAAAGAATTAGTAAAATCGGTCCAGCTATTCACGCGTGATGCCATGACCAAGGAAAACGGGTTTATATAAGATATAAAAATGTCGCTACCTGCAGGTTCAAAAAACCTTAATCGTATGTTGCAAGAGATGATTCTATTTATGTAATGGTTTATTATTTTGAGGGTAGCGACAATTACATAAAATGTATAAAAAAAATATATATTTTTAAATTTATTCTAGATGATATGGAAAGATATGGTATGAAAGGACAAAGATATCTAATGGATAAATATTTTTATAATAGAACTGAACCAGAAATTAAAGACTGTTTTAAAGGAGAACCTAAACTTCCAAACGGACTAATCGATGTATCACCTTGTCATTATGGTAAAAATTTACTTATTATAAACATACGAAAAAAAAAAATTTAAATGTTTTAGATTCATCAGTAGCACTAAGTCATCCACACTTTCTGTATGGCGACCAAAGCCTTTTAAATGCTGTTGAGGGACTTAGTCCTGACCCAGAAAAACATCTTTCTTTTGTAGAATTAGAACCAGTAAGTATTTTGTTATTTTATTTCGTTTACCTGGGATTTTTAAAATTTTGATATTAGACAAACAAGAAACGACATTAAGGATGTAACATTATTCCTCGTGTATGCCTCACGATACTGTTTTAGGGCCTCTTTATTTTTGTATATATACTAATTCTAATATGACTAAAAAAATTAAGCTGTATTTTTTTGTTTGTTTGTAGAATACTGGGGTTCCTTTACAAGGTAAAGCTAAATCTCAATTAAATTTAGTAGTAAAAGATATGAGAGGATTTAATGAAAAACTCCGTAAATTTAGTAATCTCAACATTCCTTTAGTTTGGTTAGAATATGTAAGTAGTTTTTTACATATATGTAATTTTTATTTAATATTTCATTATTTTCTTTTTTAGCATCAAGAAGGTTTACCACCAAAAATCCAATGGATGTTATGGTTGGTGGTAATAGTTTTACCAGTGTTACAGAAAGTTATGATGGTTTGCACATTTGTAGCTGCAATTACTTTGAGTATTTTTTATGTACATCGTAAACGAATTAAAAATCATTTTGAAGAATTTGATAATAATCAATGTCTGCCTATTGAAAGAGAAAAGTTCCTAAAATAAATTAATCTTAAAAAGAATTTTAAAAACTATATAAATTCTGATTTATGAATTTTGTAAAACGAAGTAGGTACCTAAGACTTGGATCTAAATTAAATAAAATCTAGTCTATTGTAGGTATTACAATGATGGTAACTCCGCACTTTCGCAGAATAAAACAAAGTTTTGTTTGGATTTTTTGTATTCTAATCTTTCTGTTTATACCTCGAGGCCCAATTGTCTGGCAGTGACGTCATTGTGATGTAAATGCAAGTGGAACCAATGCGAGGTTCGAATGAATGCCAGTTGCCATCTGTAACTTAAAAAGACTTACTATCTTTGTCTTATTAACGTGCAATAGAAAGAGGTACTTTTAAGGAAAAAGTCAACACTGGAGGACATTGTTAAGTACGCTAGTATCCCTTTATATTACGCGTTAATAAGACAAAGATAGTAAGTCTTTCTAAGTTAAACTGGGCAACTAGCATTGGTTCCACTTGCATTTACTTCACAATGACGTCACTACCAGACATTTGGGCCTCGAGGTATATGTTTTAGTATTATTAATTTTAGTATATATAGAATGTCTTAGTTTGTTTTTTTACTAAAACAGATCTTAGTCTTTGGAATAAATATGGATATTCCTTATTTATTACTTTATTTATATTTCTTTTAACAGAAATAAATGAAATGTCCATGCTATAATATATTAAAATATATCTATAGGGAAGGTTCCTACTTAGGTTTTTTTATAGCATACGTAATAATATAGACAGATCTGTGATATAATATTTTTTTATATTTGTATAACTAAATACTCCTTAAAGAAGTGATGTAGTGCCAATAATGTTATTATTGTTAATTTATAGGTGTGTGATATAAAATTTATAAATACATGTAATTAAATTTTGTTTTATTATATTTTATTACACCTTTAATGATTTTGACTAATAAATTCATGAATTTATTCAAGGTCTGATTCACGATAGCGTCCGATTTCATGGACTTCCTACCAAAAAATTATAGATATAATAACAGCATTATAACAAATATTGATGTTATAAAAAAATATTATACTATCAATTAGAAAAACTCAATTCAACATAAAATACAAATTTGTATACGTATGGATAAATTTTCTAAAAACCTTACCTATTTAATGTATTCTGTTTTATCATATATCCTCATCGGAACTAAATAAATGTTTAACTGTAATTTAGCTGGATATGTTAGGTAAGGTTAGGTTTCAGAACAGAAGATACTAAGAAGATGTTAATCATAAAGCTGATTTTTGATAAATTAAAATTATACAAGACGGCTTGGAAAAATATTTATTAGATGTTTTATTTGTATTTAAAGCTTACCTTTTTTATATGTATTTATACACTACTTTTATAAATAATCACTCCCGATTTAACACGATTTTAACCACCGGTAAAACCGAGAAATGTTTAAAACTATATTATAACCTTTTCTATCCACTATACGGTTATAATTAAATATATTATATCAATTAAGATTCACTAGTTATCTTAGATTATCACTAGGCGTCCTTCAGATTTTCACGATTGCAATATGTTTAGGACTACTTCTGGTATAATTCACACAATACTTTTACGTTCAATTAAAATTTAGTGTTTTTTTATTAAAATACTTATTTAATAATCAAAATAGTATGGAAATAAATTTGAATTTAAATTCGAAATCACAAAAATTACGCTATACTGCGCAGTTGAAGACACGAAGAGATAGAATCAGTATAACCAACAGTGCAAACTAAAATTAACCAATAAATATAATACGTCGTCTCTTATATAATCATTCAGTTATTAAACTCATTTCCGAATAAATCTTATTTACACTATAAATATTATTTCACATTTACTTAATGATTTTATTTATTCGTTAAAAAATGTTGCCTGTTTATTTATATTTTATTATAAACAATTATTAATTACACGTATATGATATTTTAGTCATTACGTAACCTAATAATTAAACGTCAAAACAAATAAAATAACGTCAATAAAATTTAATGACTTGTAGAATTTAGTTAAAATTTGATAAAAACAAGCTTGTATGACTAGTTAAAAGTATTTATTAAAATATGGATCCACATTTACAAGAAGTACTATCTAAATTGGAACAAAATCCACAACCTGTATTAGAAGAAACAGTAAGAATTTTATGTAAAATCGGAGAAAATATTCTTAACAATCCTTTAAACACAAAAGTTCGTACTTTACAAAAAACCAATGCAACTATTAATAATAAAGTTCTATCCGTAATAGGAGGAAAGGAATGTTTAACAATAATGGGATTTGAGGAGGTAAGCTTTCATATAATTTATTAAAAAATATTTTAAAACTTGTTATACTTTTACAGAAAGATACAATCTTTGTAATGAATCAAAATGTTCCATTAAAACGTATTGAAGATTTTGTAACAACTGTGAAAGGTTGGAAACAACAGTTAATTAACAGATTAAAATCAGTGGTAAGTTTTATTTAATTTGCTATTAAAACGTGATAATACATTAAAATTGCGACTGTTTCAATTTACAATTGTCTTATTGCAATTAATTAGAATTCCTTCTTGAAGCTGAACTTCCAGCAGTAAATAAGTATAAAAACCACTTAAAAGCTAAAATTAAATTATTTTAATAGTATGTGTATAGATGATATACTTTACCATTTATTTCATTTATAAGTGTAATCTAAATAACAAGATTATTTGTTTTATAGTGCTTCTATGATTAAGTTATTCTTACCAAAAATACAAGTGGAATATTAATTTCAAAAAATCCGATTGCTGTAAATTTTACAGGTATCAGTTTTACTTGTCTAGAAAATAAAATTAACTAAACTTTAAAGTTGTAAAATCAACTCTTTATTTTAATATATAATTACCTTATGCCAAACCGCATGTGGCAAATCTTTATTTTTATTGATAATTTGATGTATTATTGGTCCAGTTTTTTTGAACTACAATTGAAGTTATGTTACACAGTGTTAGGCAATTGAATTGATACCAAATTCACCCCAGTATATCTGACAAACTGATTATGACAAATACATCAAACTTGTTCTGATGATGGGATAATATATTGTTTACAAGCCACCAAACGCATGTTTAAATGCTTGGCAAGTCTCGGCAAGCTCCCACAAGTTTCACAAACGTTTGGATGCCATTTAAACTCTTGCGAGTGCCAGACATTGGCCTGGGTCGGCAACAAACTCTTCCCATCTCACGCAAGCCAAGCCAAACACCCTCTTTTCACGCTTATGTTTGTGGAAGCTTGCCGAGACTTGCCTAATATGTAAACATAACATGATATATAGAAGAAAAAACACGATTGGAAATCTGTTCTTGCATGTATTTTGATATAAAATCACAACTAGTTCTTGTTTGTAAGCTATAACATCTTAAAGTGAAGAAAATGTTCATGTATCGTACTATAACTCGTAAAAAAGGTACTGATAGCATTGCAATGCAAAGATGGTAGACAAAAAAACGGCAACGTCACCTGAAATGGTTTCGAAAGTGAAGAAGCTACTATAGTAAAACCTACGTCTTAGTGGTAATAAAATTAAAAGTATTGTAACGAATCTTACGGCAAATAATGCAAAATGAGCTCCATGTCAAGCTATAAATAATAATAAAAACGCCCAATCTTACAGCACTTAAAAAAAGTTCGCTTCGACAAAGCAAAAGAGTTATGACGCTTATCGGAATGTGGCAAATTTCGTAACTTTGGGTTCTGATAAGAAGAAAATTCTTTATAGACTGTTGCTCGTCATGGAATGGATAGCTTCAGCGAAGTCCATGACAATGGCGTGATCGCTGCGGGTGTCGTGGCGCGTTGGAAGAAGCTACCAAGCGATGTACTGGATAATAGTCAAGCTACACCTTATTCTTTGACTAGTCCGGTAATAACCAGGTGCAAATTCTATCTGGTTCATTTTAGAGAGCAAAATGCGGACTAAAAAATAGACTAGCGTCAATACGCTGAAGAAAGTTATTTTACGTGAATGGGTCAAAATACCGTTTGAAGGGGGAGTCAAAACAAAAGGTCTAAAATGAATGGGTTTTGGAATTTTGATTATTTTCACACATTTTTGTTTAAATAAATAATAAATATTTCGCACTATTAAATTTGGTCCTTTAAGTAGGTAACATTTTATTCGCCTAACCCTGTAGAGTATTTTTTTTACTTACTTCTTCCTTTGTATTATGACAAAGAATAATTATATAAAGCATTTCAATAAAGTGTGTGCTGCCCCAAGAAAACCATAATGCACAGGCGACTAATCGTCTGTTAACCTGTAAATTTATTTAAATGTAATCAAATAAAACAAATATATTAGTTGTAGTTTACCCGAAATTCATAGTAAATAAAGAAACCTATAAAATGTAGGGTAATAAATGTGTTAGCCATAACTGCAAATATTTGTAGTGAAAACGTTCTAACAATATACATCTGTATTTTTGTCAATCTATATTGCACTTCCATTAACATTTCTATTTTTCGTACCAGATATTCCTGTTCTGTAATATAGTCTGATGATTCTACAAATAAGAATATTAAATTTCGTATAAGACGATCGTTTAAAAAATTCGTGCAAAGTCAGAAGGATCGCACACTGGTGCGTATATTTAGTCAGTAAGATCTCTTGGAATAACACACACCAAGTTTTAGCCAGATCGGTCTATTTTTTTTGTTTTTGGCATTGAGTTTTATTGATTAAATATTACTTTATGAAAGGCAAAACGCCTTAGGAAGCTTAATAAACATTATGGGGACTCTGCATCGTTGATTAGAACAATTTATAAGTCGTTTCGGAGTGGCCATACGGGCACAAGTGATATTGAACGTTCTGGAAGCTCTGTTAAGGTTACTACTTCAGGAATCATTGATAAACTCGATGATATTGTGATGTATGGCAGAAGAATGAAGACGCACTAACATTTGAGCATGGCAAAGCTAACACGCTTCACCAAAAAAAGAAATAGTGGAAAGTGTTGCAAAGACAGTTTGCAGCTGGTCCAGAAGAATCTGCAGGACTTTAAGCTTCATTTCGTCACAGTTGATAAAACATAAATACATCACTACAATGCTGAGACCAAAGAACAATCTAAACCATGGGTTAAAACTGGAGGAATCTGTGCCAAAAAAGGTTGGAAAGATTATGGTGACTGTCTTTTGGGATTCGCAAGAAAAAATCCTTCTTTCCTACCAGGTAAGGAGTAAAAGTATTGAAGATGTATATTATTCATTGTTTTTGAACAGTTTGAAAAACGAACTGTAAGAAAAACGCGCACATTAGCCCACAAAAAAAGTTATTTTCCATCAAGAATAGATATTTTTCAGACTTGGACGAATCCTATTATTTTCTCAGGACAGAATAGTCCCCAGGTATAACTTTGCGAGAAACTTTCGAGTAGAATTATTGGAAACGGATTCATGGAAACAATGATGGCCCCCCAATTCGAGGGGAGTCAATCTGGTATACCTACTGCTCAAAGACAGAGAAAGGCACAGGGTCGGGTATATATAGTAGAAGACACAGGTCCAATTAAGTCTAGGTGCGTATGCTAGAGTGTTTCAGGCTGAATTAATGTCTATACATACAACACTGTGCAACGGAGATCGTTAGTCAGGATATAAAGGGTAAAACCGTAATCATATACTCGGGACAGCCAAGCAGCTCTAAAGGCGATAGTCTAGGCACAAATAAGCTAATAGCTGATGTGGGACTGCGTTAGTGCCCTGACACATGCCGCAAGTCTGAATTCTCTGACACTGGCATGGGTACTAGGACACTCAGGGTTTCAGGACAATGAGAAGGCTGTTGAATTGGCCCGAGCGGGAGCTAATATCCCAATGATTGGCCCGGAACCATTCGGTGGGATTGTTGACACCTTCAGGAAGGCTGCCATTCAGAAATGGAGGCTAGAGAAGGCCCAGGAGTGGCGGGAAAAATCACTGGACAAGCGACAAGTCAAAGTGTTCATAAAAGGACACTTGGCGAAACTTACTGCAGAGCTTTTATCACAGGACATTTTCGGCTCAGAAAGCACATGAGTCAACTGATCTGGGCAGATAAAGACATCTGTCGATGCTCCCAAGAAGAGGAGGAAACCGCATTTCATGTCCTATGCCAATGTAAAGGCATTGTAAGGATGCGGTATCTGGGTGCTCCAAGTTACGTGGAGAGGCCACTGTCAAAGCCATTAAGTCTCATTAAGAGGACAGGGGTAGCCAAGGTGCTCTAATCCTATCCTAAAGCTGATGGGTGTTCACAATAGATCTGTAGAGCTCGCAGTGCTACAGGCTAACAGCCAACTTAATGATTATCTTTTTATCTATCTGCATCTTTGATTAGAACAGTTTATAAGTGGTTCGTAGTGGCCATACAAGTGATATTGAATATTCTGGAAACCCTTTTGGGGTTACTACTCCATGATATGGTGAGGTATGACAGAAGAATGAAGGTGCACCAACATTTGAGCATGACAAAGCTATCTGCAAGGTGGATGCCGCAATTACTCACGCTTGACCAAAAAAAGAAATCGTGGGAAGTGTTGCAACGACGGTTTGCAGCTGTTCCAGAAGAATCTGCAGGACTTTAAGCGTTGTTTCGTCAGAGTTGATGAAACATAGATACATCACTATACTGGTGGGACCAAAGAACAATCTAAACCATGGATTAAAACTGGGAATTTGTGTCAAAAAAGGTGAAGACCGTTCCTTCAGCGACTTTTTTTGGGATTCACAAGGAAAAATCCTTCTCTACTACCTGGAAAAGGGTAAAAGTATTGCAGATGTATCTTTATTGAACCGTTTGAAAACCGAGCTCTAAGACAAACACCCTCGAGTGACCCACAAAAAAGTTCTTTTCCATCAAGAATGAATATTTTTCAGAATTGCACAAATCTTATATTCGGAAAGGAGTAGCGTTGGATGAAATGTGTTAACCTAAAAGGAAACTGCTTTGAAGAATTAAGTATTTTTTGTGCTTGCACGAATATTATAAACGACCCTCTTACTACTTTTACCCTAGCTTACCTTTACTAATTGTTACTATTTGGTCCCATGTATTTCTTGATTTTGGAAACATTTGATTGAGATTATTATTTATGATTCTAACTTTTTCTAATAAATTTTTCACTATATTTGAATAAAAACATTGAAAAATATATTTAACCGGGGCAGGAATGAAAAATATTAAATATTGTTCAATATATATAACTTTATGATGGTAATTAATAACATAATATTGAATTATTCCTTGTAAACACAATGGTAATAGGAATAAAAGTTTGAATATTTCGGTTTGGATATGTGTCATATAATTTACATGGATTCCTATTGGTTTCATAAAGTTGTCAATATAATTAAGTTGTTTAAAAATTTGTAAAATATTTTTTTTCTTGTAAGTATTCATTATGAACACAATATAGAACATCATAACAGTTGAGACACCAATAAATATAACACCAACACGTAATAAACCTCCTGTATATTTTGATCCTGGTTGTAGGTTATTTGATTTAAATGTAAAAGTATAACTCATTAAAACCGTGTATATTGTTGGTAATAGAAGATATAATGGGTATGTAGAATTCGTTACAACGTTTTTACATCCTTTGATATCAATTTTAATACTTGAAATACCTACAATTCTTGATATGGTTAAAAATATGTTTAAAATTTTATGCTGATAAGCCATATTTGTCTAAAAGATTATTCTTATAAATTGGATGTATCTAATGTGCTATAAAAATACATTATCTTATCAGAAAATTAAAAAAATATATCAGACAAATAAATGAATTATAGCGTTTATATAATATGATAAATTAAAAGATATAATTTTGTCATAATACTGATATAATTATATAGATATATACAGGGTGCTGATTTTAAAAGGTAATAAAACAAAACCCTTTCAAAACTTTTTTAATCCTGTCACATACGATCGCCCATTACATGGTTTCGAAGATGATATTTGTTTTTAATACACTGAGATACCCGATTTTCGAACCTCCGCCGAACTCTTTGAAGCCTATCAAGGTTATGGCAACTGCTCACAGGCTGCTATAAGGCCCACCTCCCATAATCTTATTCAAGGGAAAAGAGTATAATAAGTATGCCTCAGGACATGATAGTCTCAAGGTATTACTTTGCGAGAAACTTTCTATGAGAATTATTGGAAATTGGAAAGGGTTTCATGGAACACTGACCCCACAATTCAAGGGAGTCAATCTAGTATACCGATGGCTTAAAGACTAAGAAAGGCTCAGGGTCGGGTATATATAGTAGGGGACACAGGATACAAGTCCAATTAAGTCTTGATACGTATGCTACAGTGTTTCAGGCTGAAGTAATGGCCATACAACACTGTGCAAAGGAGATCATAACTCAGGGTATAACGGGTAAAATAAAAACATAGTCATATACTCGAAGTAGCCCTGAAACATGCTGCAAGTCGAAATTCTCTGACACTGGCATCGGTATCAAGACACTCAGGTTTTCAAGTCTGATGAATTGGCACGAGAGGGAGCTAATATCCCAGTGATTGGCCCGGAACCATTCAGTGGGGTTGTTGACACGTTCAGAATAGCAGTCAATGAGAAATAGAGGCTAGAGAAGGTCCAGGAGTGGTGGGAAAAATCGACAAAGCCAAAGTGTTCATAAAAGGACAAACGATGTTAGTATTATTGTCAGTCTCTTAACAGACCATTGTCGGCTCAGAAAACACCTGAGCCAACTGAACTTGGCAGATGAAACCATCTGTCGATACTGCCAAGAGGAGGAGGAAACCGCATTTCATGTCCTATGCGTGAAGTCCTTGTAATGACGAGGTATCTAGTATTAGGAGAGGAGAAACCGGCTGCTCGAAGTTGTGTGGAGAGGCCATTGTCAAGGCTATTAAGTCTCATTAAGAGTGTATGGCTAGACAAGGAACTCTAATCCTATCCAAGTGATGATGGGTGTTCATAATAGGTCGCAGTGATACAGGCTAACAACCAACCCATTGAATATGTATCTATCTATTCTTCAGATGATGTAGGGTTCGAGACTGATCGGTGTAAACGATGGATTTAAGATAACCCCATAACAAAATCGCACAAAGCCAAATTAGGTGAATGCGTCAGCCATGTAAAATTGCCACTCAATGCGATCGGAGAAATGTTCCCTCAAAAGATCCATCGGTGATGGTGCTGTGTGGGCCGTAGCTCCATCTTCTTGAAACCACACATCACCAAGGTCCAGTTTATCGTTATTAAAAGGAATAAATGTTTAATCTTCAAAAAAGTAAGAACTACTTATCCATACTCTCGAAACAGTATAACAGACTGTGAGACCTTCATAATGCAGTGGTACCTGATAAACTTCACGTGGATTGTGATCTTTCCAAAATCGCGTGTTTTGCTTGTTCACGCAACCAGAAATGTAGAAGTACGCCTCATTGCTAAAGAAAACGATCGATTCGTCAGGCAGGTTTTCATGGATTAAGCATTTCGTCGGGCAACTAAAATGCGATTATAAAGCTCCTGTGTCACAGCTAATTTGTATGGATGGAATTGAAGATCCTGGTGAATAATTGAACTCACAGTGCGATCAGAAATTCCCCCAAAAGCGACTGCATGTTCGCGCCGAACCACGGGGAGATCGCAAAAAACAGACACTCGCCCTACCCTCACCTTTTTCTGTGTACTGACTCTCTGGTGAGCTGTATGAGAATTCGTAACATTTCCTCTCTTCCTTAATGTTTTCACCGACGAAACAATCTAGGGATTCATGTTTCTTCTTTAGTGTTTTTTTTTTTTAATAAAAAAGTAAAGCGTCAAAATCATTATTATGTTTGGACTTAAAAACTTGTCTATTTAAAGGAGTGATGAGCGAAGTACCTCCTGCGAGCCACCTCTGAGCCTCAAAGCACATAAACCGGCCCGTAGTAGTAAAACTACACACATGGTCTAAACAGATTTCCCAAACAAACCTATAATTTTCCTTTATATCAGAACTTCATAAGACTCACTTCTTGAAGGTGGATTGAATTAACTATTTCTATCGAAAGACTGCTTCTTTTTTACTAATAATAACCATGCGCAATAAGTTAATTACAAAACTTTTAAATTTTGGTTTGCTAAAAAGATTTCGTTCCTAAATAAAACCAGAAAGTTATTGACATATAGGTAACCTTAGTGGCTCTAATAGCTAATTAAATTTAAAAGTAGATAACAAATCTTAAATTTATAGACAACTTTAACAAACAAGAAAGGCAAATCAACACAAGTTAATTAAATAAAATGTTATATTTTTATTACAGAATGTACCTTCACAATCCCAAATTCCTAGTACTTCTATGAGAAATAATACTAGTACGTCCAATACAGATAGTTCTAAAGAAGTTATAAAAAAACCTAATCTACCACCTGTGGAATTGGTAAGTTTTCTTTTAATTCAACATTTTTCCAAACTTGTAGCTGCTTGGTACTGTATAAGCATAACAACAATACTACTGGCAGAAGCTAGCAACTAAAAGAATATTTAGATGTATTATTATGATTTATTTTTCTGTATATACTTACACTTAGGACCAATCTACGATTAATTTTAAATAGATTTAATACATTGAAAGAATATTTTGAGTGTTCCAACTGCATTAAAAATGCCAATATCTAAAAATTACAAAATACATTATGTTTTGGAATAATGTCCTCACAATTGATAATAACAGAAGTTAAATTAAGTATAATGACGCTACCCAAGGTAGCGTAGTTTATATCTAATATATTTAATCGATAAAATACCACGAAAAAATAGTAAAATCATTGAAACTAACGAGAAAATATAATAAAAACGACAAAACAAAAAAAACACAGCAGTGTTAGGCGGTACGGAGTCCGCTGGGTCAACTAGTATTTATTGTTTTCATCCCACATCAATAAAAACGTAGAGATTGGTTTGCCTGTCAGCCTGTCTGTCCGTCCGTTTGACTGTCTGTCTGTCCGTCCGTCTGTCTTTCTGTAAGCACATCTCCTCCGGTATTCCAAGGGCTAGAAAAACAAATTAGATGTCAAATTAAAGCTCTTTGTCTCAAGACGTCAAAAAAGGTGGAATTTTTATATTACTTCCGGTTCGAAAATTATAACTAGAAGAAGTAGTGTAAAGTCTTTTAAGGAGAATCACTTGATTTTTCATGGTGCGATTTATATTTATTTACCATTTCTTCGATTTGATCATTTTGACTCTTTATCAATATACTAGTAGCGCTGGCTTGTAGATTTTGCATCTAAAATCATTTAAACATAATATATTTCATAATTGAATTGTGTTAATATCAGTATTACCTCATCTGTTGCCCCATCACATGCATTTGAAAGATCAAAAATTTCATACAATTTAATAAATCCCCAAACAGTCCAACCCAGTGCTGTCAATGGCGAAAGTGCAGCCTAAAATATATTTTTAAATTATTCTAATAACAATTTGAAACTAACTAGGCTACATTAGAAAAAACATTAAAAAAGAATATAATTGTACTTTTAGATAAAAACATCAAACAAAACGTCTATTTATGTATAAAAAATCTTACTCTATAATAAGTATAGAAAATACAATAAGAAAAAATAAATAGCGTGTTTGTTAGAGTTGCTAACATTGGAATACCATACACTCCATTTATCGTTTTTGATACTTCTAATAATTCATTCGAAATATTCATTATTTGACTTATTTTCTCCAGTTTTTTTGTAGCTGATAATCTTTTAGAATAATCTAAAAAAATATTTAATCAAAATTGGAAAAATGTTATAAAAATCATATCTTACTAGTTGATAAAAATTCTAATTGCTTATTTAGCATTTCAGTTCTTGTAGCGACCATTAATATAAATATAGTATATTGACATAACATAACATGAATTACAAAAATTGGGAAAAAAAATATTACATATACTTTAAATGATATATGCCTAATATTTTTAACACTAATACTATGCATAATTTCATTTAATAAAATTAATAACATAAACACCGCAATTCTAATAATTTGATAACGATAATATTTTCTATATGGAATACTTTGTCCCATTTTTATTATATGTGTATCAATATTATTTAACGTATTTAATATTTTATAAACAGTTTTAGTTTTAATGAATCCCTGTATATAAATTACAAAAACAATTAATATAGACGAGCAAAATTGTAAAATTAATCCAGATTGTACGACCATACTATTATTTGCAAAATTTGCCATAAATTTATTATGGTTACCTCCATTATCTAATTTTGTTATAATAATAAACCCAATGAAAGTAATTAATAATACAAATGTAATAATTTTATACGATCTGAGAGAGAAGATAGTTTTACTTATTCTGGGAACCACAGGATTTACTCCAAATATTGCACTTATTAATAAAATTGGCCACATACTCGTATAAAAACATTCTACGTTTAACATTATTGTAGCAAATGATAATTTTTTTTAATCAAATGAAAAAATACTGGCTGTATAAATGGATATTAATTTAACTTATTTATATGTTACTCTATTTATAAAAATAAGCAACACGATAGAAATAATACTCTTTATAAATGAATATTAATGAATATCGATTAAAGTTATTTGTGATTATTTTGAATGATTACAGAACTTTTAGAAATATTAATATACTATCAAAGATGACAGAGTAAGAGTCACAATTTTTTTTTATCAATTTATTTAGTGCAAGTTCGGTAGAGATGGCCATAGTTTTTATGGGCACAGGCGAACTCAACAAAGACCAGCACCATAATCCCTTAACGATTTAATACCTATAAATCCAGTAGTTGATTTCGTCAACGGAGTTTTTGCTATAGCCGTACAAGGGCAGGTAAAAGAATTAATTTCTCAGTATACCTAACGTTTGAAATTTCCAAACTTTATTAATATAACATTCATATCATGATCATCATACTCTTTGCGTCCATTGCTGAACATAAGCCTTCTCGAAACGTTTCCAATTTTCTTTGTCCTAAGCAGCCAGGATCCAGTTTGTTGAGATTCTTTTTATGTCCTCTGTTCCGTTTATCGGTTCTGGGTCTTCATTCGATAAGTTTCTTTGTCCATGTCCCGTCTCTAAATCTTGCAAGATGTCTTGCCTATTTCCGTTTTTGTTTTGATATGCGTTCTATAATATCATCTGCCTTAGTTCTTATGCGTATCTCTTCGGTTCTTACTTTATCTTTTAGTGTCAATACTGTCAATAAAATCATAGATCTCTCCATTCGTCGCTGTATCACTCTCAGTTTTTCAGCCGATGTTTTGGTGAGGGTCAATGTCTCTGCGCCATACGTCATTGGTAGAACATACTGATTATTTTTTTTTTATTAAGTATGTCCTCGTAGTTATAGACCTAAATACAAATGTACCGAGAACATCTATTGGGGCAGAAGAGACAATTTATTAAAGGCCTGCAAGTTAGGACGAGTGGGGAAGACGTGGGAGATAAGGAGTTCCACAATCTGGAGACCCTGGGGATGAAGGAACAATCGAATCTATCCGTTCTCGATGTCTGGCACTGAACAGTATAAGGGTGCATGGGTGCATCGCGTTGCTCTGGCTGGTCTGACAAATGGAGGCATTATAGAGCGGAGTTTTTTTGAGCAAAATCCATTTATGTATCGGTAAAACAAGGAAAGATCAGACACTGCTCTTCGGTGGGACAATGGGGCTAGGTTTTTGGTGATACTGGTGTCGTTTATTAGTCGAACTGCTCTTCTCTGTATTGCATCAAGAACTCCGAGCCTTGACGGAGCCGCCGAAAGAGTAGCTAAGTTGGATGGAGAGAAATATTTCCGTGCTCTAAACAGAAAGCATAATTTCTTTCCTGCTGCGGTTGCTATGGATGCAATATGTTTTTTCCATAGTAAGTCCTGGGAGATCGTTATACCAACCAGCGTAATGGAGTCGCTTGCCTCTAGTGCCTGATCATTCATTGTGATGGAGAAGTCGTATGTTTGCCTCTTGTTGGATAGGCAACATGTCTTTGTCTTGGAAGCGTTGAAATTAACAAGATTCTTTCTTCCCCACTCGTCAACAATTCACAAATCTTGATTGAGAGAAGCCGTTGTGGATCTTCTGTCCTCTTCCAGAATATCTAGAGATATAGAACGGTTGTGCGCTTTGCAAAATCGTGTATCGGGTTATTAGTGGCTTCAAGTAGATCATTAATGTGTAATAGGAATGAAGTAGGAGCTAGATTCGATCCTTGGGGAACTCCAGCGTTGATCTTGTAGAGATTGAAGGAATGTCCTTCTACGGCAACTTGGATGTGCCTGTTGGAGAGAAAGTTGGATATCCATTTACAAAGGTTTGGCGAGAGTCCGTATAAACACAGTTTGTTCAAAAGAGCTGCATGCCACACTTGATCAAATGCTTTTGAGATGTCTAGTGATACTATTTGAGTTTCCCCATAGCGGTGGATGGTATTACTCCAGACATGAGTTACATATGCTAGCAGATCGGCTGTTGACGTTTGTTGGCGAAAACCATATTGCCTGTCACTTAAAATGTAGTGTGTCTCAAGGTAGCTCAGGATCTCGTGATTGACGTATTTCTCCATGGTTTTGCTTAATAACAGATAGAAGAGCTATGAGTCTGTAGTTAGAAGGCAGGGTTTTACAGCCTTTCTTAGGGACTGGTTGTACTCGAGCAGTTTTCCAGGATTCTGGAAAAATACCAGTATTATATGATAGTTGAAATAGCTTAGTGAAAACTGGCGCTAGTTCAGGAGCACAAGCTTTTAAGAGTAAAGCAGGTATTTCATCAAGGCTTTGTTAGTATTTAGAGTAGCAAGGACTCTCTGCACACGCTTAGCCCTAAATGTGATATTTTTCATTGTGTGGGGAGCCCGTGGAATAGAAGGTAGTTCCATGTTGTCCGGTGGGTTAAGTGTCGAGTTCGAAGAGAATATTTTGGCAAAGAGTTCTGCCTTTTCTGTGGAGGACGTAACTATTGAGACGTCATCTGCTGTGGATCTTCGTTGATAAAGCAGACTGGATTCCAGGGAAAAGTTGCAAAGTAGTCTCGAAGGCCTTCCCAATCTGCTTTTTTTAAGTTCCAAAAGGTTCTCTTAGGTGGTGCCTCGAATGGGTGAGGTTCGATTGGACATTTGACTTCTACTACACCATGATCAGAGTTACCTAGGGAGACAGAACATTTACATTATATTGCTCAGGGTGAGTGGTCAGAAAAAGATCCAGAGTATTAGAACTGTGATTGGCAGCTCTGGGAAAGTAAGTGGGATTGTCGACTAGTTGGGACAGCCCATGGCTAATTGCAAACTCTTCAGTTAGCTTACCTTCTGTGTCCGTTTTGTTGGACTTAAGCCACTTTTCGTGGGGAACATTAAAATGCTTGTCTTTTAATAGATATTGGGATATTAGCTTTAAACACATCTTTCATTTTTCCGTAAACCGCCCATCCTAAAATTATTCCTCTGGTCAATTCACAGGTTTGATTATCTCTGTGAATTTGTATCTCATGACCTATGCCGAGCTATGTTTAACTACATAAAACTTTTTATAAATATCTATGCGCAATACTTGAACTACAAATGCTCAAATTTGTCAAAAATATTTCGTTCATTAATAAAACCAGAAAGATATTGACATATAGGTTAACTTTAGTGGTTCTACTAGCTAGTTATAAAATTAAATTTTGAAAGTAGGGAATAAACTTGAAATTTATAAACAACTTTAACAAAAAAAAGGTAATGATCTTTAATCTTTAATAATGTAGTATATTTTTATTGCAGAATGTAACTGCACAATTTCAAATTCCTAGTACATCTATAAGAAACAATACTAGTACGTCCAATAGTGCTAATTCTGAAGAAGTTATAAAAAAAATTAATCTACCACCTGTGGAATTGGTAAGTTTTCTTTTAATTCAACATTTTTCCGAATTTCTAGCTTCTTGATACTGTATAAGCATAACAACAATACTAAAAGCAGATGCAATCAACTAAAAAATATTTAAATATGTTATACATTATTTATTTACCTATATCTACTTACACTTAGAACCAAACTACGATTGATTTTAAATAGATTTAATACATTGAAAGAAAATTTTGAGTGTGCCATCTGCATTAAAAATGTCGATATCTAAAAATGAAAAAATTGAAAGTTTTTAACAACAATAGAATACTGTCATTCCTTATTCATTTTTAAGCATGAAATTAAAGGAATCATTATAAAATATACTGATCTGTTTTCTATTTGATTATAGATCGTTGTTTTTTGTTTATATTTTTGATTCAAAAATCTTGTTTGGTATATCAAAATCATGTTTTGGTTAGGCATTGCGCGTCTCGTGATAGACAAAGAAGCCCAAAAAACGTGCTTACAGTAACCAAAAGACAATCGAGTTTTTGGAGCTTCAAAACATCGAATTGTTAGTCCATCCATCGGATAGTCACGTTTTAAGTCCAAAAGATCCTACATGAAGAACTGAAGAAGTTGGTTTGCCTCATTTGCTCAAAGAAGATTAAAAAGCGATTTACGTCAAAAACATTAGAGCGGTTCAACAAAGAAAGTCCAAAAACGTGCTTACACTGCCTAAAAGACAATCGAGTTTTTGGAGCTTCAAAACATCGAATTGTTAATCCATTCATCGTATAGTTACGATCTAAGTCCCAACGACTTCTTTACAGATCAAGAATTCAATGCGATTCCAGTCAGAAGAAGCCATCGATGCCTTTAAAAAAGCGATAATGAAGACTGGAACTGAAAAAGTTGGTTTCCCGTTGGATCCCTCATTTGCTCACAGAAGATCAAAAAGTTCGTTTATTTCATTCTATAAATTAACCGAAATTTCGAGTCAGCTTATGTAAGCTCTTTGGCAACAATAAATAGTCGCCTATTGGAGTTCTTATTAATATAAGAATGAATCCAAAACATCCTCTTTTTTTCGATTTTTTCGACTCCGATGGAAATAGAGAAAAGGCTCATCATCTTCATCTTTCTGACTGTTAATTTGTAACCTATTATACCAAAATGGTTAGAAACGAGGAAATCATAAGAAGGACAGGCGTCAAAGATGTCATAGAGCGAATAGCATGGCTGAAGTGGAATTGGGCGGCCATGTAGCCAGAATGAAGGATGGAAGGTGGACCCAAAAGATTACAGTGTGTAGACCACGAGCAGACAAAAGAAGTAGAGGTAGACCACCTACACGATGGACAGACGACGTCAAAAGGGTTGCAGGAAGCCTAAGATTGACAGAACTGGAGGAAATTAGGGGAGGCCTATGTTCAACTTTGATGCAGAAGGCTGGATGATGATGATACTAAAATACGATTCAAGTACTCTACGTGTACAGACCATCAAGCATAGCGTAAACGTCGAGACAAGACGAATTCAATACGCACCTATGACCTATTTATAATCTATAAGTAATATTTAAATATTTATTTACCATTCGTTCGATTTGATCATTTCGATTCTTTATCAATATACTAATAGCACTGCTTTGTATTTTTTGCATCTAAAATGTTTTAAACAAATATATAACTAAATCGTTTTATAATATGGATATTACCTCATCTGTTGCCCAATCACATGCATATGAAAGATCAAAAATTTCATACATTTTGAGAAAACCCCAAAAAGTCCAACTCAGTGCTACAATTGGTGTAATTGAAGCCTAAAATATATTTATATATTATTTTAGTAACAATTTGAAAATAAATGTTTCATTCATCTCTTATTTAGTAAGATTTAAAAAAAAAACGATTATTTTACATTTTTCGGATCCATTCTCTCCGAAACTTTAGTTTGAGGATACAAAAAAGTTACCGCTCTAAATGGATAAATATGTAAAATTATCTTTTTTTTTAATACAATACATTTGTACATGTTTGAGCTTCTTATACACGTTAATAACAGATTAACCAATTGTAAGTAATAAAATTGATTAAAAAAGATAGAATGAAACAAGTTCTAAATGTTGTAACAGAATGGAACTTGATTCCAGCTTAAGGTTGAAATATTAACAGAAGAAATGATATAAAAGGCGCAGGTCCTCTAAGCCATTTTATGCATTGTCCTTTTCAGGATAATACTACAATTTAATGTCTTCTTGCATTTACCAAAGTAGTTGTCCGTTTATTCAGTTTAAGAAAAACCATTTGGTAAATTATTCCTGAAACAAGCTATTTCCAGGCTAAGACATGTCAAACTTGGATCGAGAGAAACCACAGAAAATCTCGGACTACGTCTTTGGTATGATGAAGAAAGAGACAACAACAAAATGCCATCATCAAGTTCAAAGACTTGTTTGCATTGGCATAACTGGAGCTTTGATAGGTACTCCAACAGTACCAATGGAATCTTGTTAGATCTTTCTCTTGAAGGGAAGGTAAAAATGGGCTTCTACACGCTGCAACATTTTTTTTACATCAAGACACAAAAGAAATACAGCAGGAAATTGGAGAAGATATCTGGATGATGAAACTAGACAACATAGTTCCCAAATACCTGCTTAAAACTTAATCAACGCGAGAAATGGAAAAATGCGAGCACTTAACTCAAGCTTTAGAGATATATAATTGGTACACAGACAAGTCTAAGACTGGAAAGGGTTCAGGAGTAGGAAATTACAGTAGTGATGGAAATTTCTGTCCCTCTAGGATCATATAGGTACATCTGCGTTTCAAGCAGAATTATATGCAATCTGGCAGTGTGCAAGAAAAAACAATTTGATGGCTTATTTTAACTAGATCAACCTATACACAGAGAGTCAAATGGTTATTAAGACTTAAAAGACCCCTATAAAATGGTCTCTACTCTAGTATACGAGTGCCAAGTAGATCCGGTGTTCTGGCGGAAGACAATAGTTTCAAACTAGTTTTGGTGTCACGATATAGACAATACAAAGCAACGAGCAGACTGATAAACTTACGCTAGAAAAAATAAACCACAATATTCTACGACTCAGGTCCAGCTTTAGGGGTATCAAAAAGTATTGTCCGGAGCCTAATGAAAACCTGTATCTATAGAAAATACAACCGCCATTGGGGACACATCTCGGAGCAAAAATGTGTATTCCAGAAGAGCTGAAACATGTGCAAATCTAAAAGGAATCAGCTACGTGTCATTAGACATTCCTTACGGGCCATGCACCGGTCAAGGGACAAGTGCAACCGATGGGACTCCTTGTATTTTTGGATAAAAACATCAAAACAAACATATCTATTTATGAATAAAAAATCTTACTCTCCAGTAAGTAGAAAAAGTACAATAAGCAAAAATAAATAGAGTGTTTGTTAGAGTTGCTAACATTGGAGCACCATACACTCCATTTATCTTTTTCGATATTTCTAATAATTCGTTTGTTACATTCATTATTTGACTTATTTTCTCCATTTTATTTTTAGCTGATAATCGTTTGGGACAATCTAAAAAAATATTTAATAAAAATTGCAAACATGTTAGAAACATAATATCTTACTTGTTGATAAAGATTCTAATTGATTATTTAACATTTTAGTTCTTGTAGCAACCATTAATATAAATATAGAATATTGACATAACATAATATGAATTACATAAACTGGGTAGAAAAATATTAAAAATACTTTAAATGATAAATGCTTTACATGAGAAGCACTAACACCATGCATAATTCCATTAAATAACATAAATATCATAAAAACTGAAAGTCTAATAATTTGATAACGATAATATTTTTTATACGGAATACTTTGCCCCATTTTAATTAAATGTTTATCAATATTATTTAATGTATTTAATATTTCATTAAAAGTTTTAGTTTTAATAAATCCTTGTAAGTAAATTACAAAAACTATTAAAATACTCGAAAACAATTGTAATAATATTCCTGTTTTTACTACTATACTATTATTTTCAAAACTTTCCTTAAATTCATTTTTACGGTTAACTCTATTTCCCAATATTGTTAAAAGAATAAACCCAATGTAAGCAATTAATAATACAAATATAATAATTTTATACGGTCTGAAATACAAGTTAGTTTTACTTATTTTGGGAATCACAGGATTTATTCCAAATATTGCACTTATTAATAAAATTGGTCTCATACTCGTATAAAAACATTCTACTTTTAACATTATTGCAGCAAATGATAAAAATTACTGGCTGGATATTCCTTTATAATTATTTATTTGTAATTTATAATAATTATGTATTACTTTAGTTATAAAAGTAGGCAATGCGATAGATCTAATTGTCTTCATAAATGAATATGAATGGTTATTGATTAAGGTTATAGGCGATTATTTTAAGTGATTAATCCCTTAATCTATGTATATTCGCGCAGTTGTCATATCTATTTATTCTCGTTTATCGACTAAGCGAGTATCAAGATTTCACGTAAAATCTCGCTAGATGCCGACACTTTCGGTAACCAACTAATCTAATCTACATAAACCTGGCATGGTCTCTCCTGTGGAGCTCCATTTTTAGAAAGTTTTTTATATTTTCGCCGTGTTCTGTGTCTCTATGTCATTCCGTGGAATTTGTAATCGAATTTAAACCTATTTCCCGACTACCTAGAGCTCTGAAATTTTCAGGATAGCTAAGAACTGGATGACAATGCATGTTTCAAGTGTATTTAGGCATATACATAGATTTCGAAATTTACACCGAATTGATATTAAACATGATCTAAGTTGTGTATAGATAATATTATTTTGAAAGTTATTAAATAAATCGTTCGTGGCGTAGTTGGTTAAGCGGCGGATCAGTCCACTTGTGACAGTTCTGTTATGTTATCATAATGGGATCGATTACGCGACAGAGAAGTTTTTTTTCTATTTTTTTTGTTTTATTTTAACTGGTAATAAAATAAACTGTTTTAGAAAGTTTTTAGATACAACTACCCTTGATTTTGTTAACAAGGAATAGTATATTCTGTAACAAGGTTAGAATGAAAATTCGATACGAGTGGAGAATTCCGAACGCGAGCGTAGCGAGCGCGAGGAACCACGAGTTATCGAATTTTCATTCTAACCGTGTAACAGACTGTATTTTCTCCACGACCATGTAATAATTCTGTTTATTTAAATTGAAATACTTATGTAGCAAAACAATTAGAACGTCGCACTGACAAACTGAGTGACAGTTTAAAATATCGCAGGGCAATCTATGTTTTTTGTTGAGCAATTACAGAATGTTATTCCGTCACTAGTTATAGAATGGAAATACATGCAAAACACATAAGAAGCAAGTGTTTCAGAATGAATATTCTATCTCAAGAGTGAGAATGAACACTTTCCATTATTAAAAATGAAGTCGGAATTATTACATTCATTAATGGTCGTGGAGAAACAATCTTCTCTATGATCAATCACAGCGTTGTATGACTTAATATTTTTACAATGTCAGGGATGCTGTGCATTGTTGAGATGACACAAAATATGACCTATAAATCAGTAAAAAACTTTCTATTATAAAAAGTTCTTTTTGTAAATTGTGCTTATTTAAGCACTGCTTCCTATGGGAATATTGTGACCAGGTTCGGCACCAAGAATCCTTGCATACGCCCGATGCGTGCAGGACTCTAGTTTGTTCAGCTGAAGATCATCACCACCGCTGATCTTCAGGTAGGCATAAATCCAGGTTTCCCAAGTTCTTATTTGGATGACTATCCTTGAGTTACTGTTCCCTTTATAAGAGATCTGAGTCCTGTGACTAGCTCCTCAAGATGGTGATAGGATTCAGGATTCGTGTCACCGAAAATGAGGAACCGTTTATGGTCCAAGGTCTCACACTCGAATAGAATGTGAGTTGCCGTCTCATCTTCCATGGCGCACAGTCGGCACGAGGTGGGTTCCTGTGTGAGAATCCCCATCCTTCGAAGGTGTAGTCTGAATGGTCCATGCCCAGTGAGCAGGCCCACCAGTACTCTTATCTGACTCCTGCCAAGATTCAGTATGTCAGACGTCAGTCTTTTGAGCGTCCGCTTCGAATGCCTCAACCCTACAGTATTACTCCACTGTTTTTGGTCGACTCTTCCAGACCCAGTTCCTGACTTTGGTCCTTACCCAGGCTCTAGGCAGTCCCAGTACAGATTCTGGACCAATGAATCGTGTATCCGCTCTCTTCTTGGTCAGAAGGTCCGCGATTTCATTGCCCTCAAAACCCTTATGCCCTGGCACCCACTCCAAGAAGACCTTGTTGTGTCTAGCCAGTTCATTGAGGCTTTATATGCACTCCTAGATCAGCTTGGAACTAACCCGGAATTGTTTTAAGGCCAGCAGTGCAGCCTGGCTGTCTGAGAAGAAAGTTATCCTTTCCCCTTTCCAGCCACGGCCTTGGGCGTGGTCGGCAGCCTTTACTAAAGCGTATACCTCAGCCGTGTACACGGATGACTCCGGTAACCAACTAACTAAAAGATCAAACTTATGATCTAGAGTATCCAATGTATTTTTTTTTTTTTATTTATTTTTAGACATACTCCAATCCTTTTTTAAGACAAATGGAAACATTATCTCATTTCGTTTTACCTTATGAAGATAAAGATTTACAGGAACGAACAAGAAAATTGATACCAATTTTATCATTAGAAGAAAATGCACAGAATAGGTTACGATTAATTCAAAACCACATAAAGAAAAGTAAGTATTTATCATAAAAATAACCCAACACAAATTTCAGCTATAAATATATTGTAGACAAATTAAAAGATCCAGAATTATCAATTCAAGATTTCTTAATATTAGAATTATTACAATGGTTCAAAGAAGATTTTTTTAGTTGGGTTGATAGTCCATCTTGCGAATTCTGTGGACAATCCACTGCTTTTTCACATATGAGTACTGATCCAAAATTGTTAATGTATACAGATCGAGTTGAGGTTAGTATTTGTATACATTTTTAGATTTTTATTAAAATTTGTTATTACAGAGAATTTTTTAAAGTTGTTGGGTCAAAAAAATCCTTACAAAAATAAGTAACGGGTCTTCCTTCATTTATCATTCGTTGGTCCCACGTCTCTTTGTCTTTCATTCGCTGTTACCAATTTTGAATACATCAGATATCTTTAAAAGCTTCCAATTTTGTTAACAATTACAATAAGATGCATCGTTTGATTGCCAATCTTCGTATCGCTGTTTCTCTCTCTCTCTCTTTTCACAATATTTTAAAAACCTTTATTACTCTATCTTATACTTATATGATTTTAGCTCCACAGATGTAAAATCTGTAGTAAATTCACTCCATTTCCTCGTTACAATGATTTAAATATTCTGCTGGAAACTCGCCGTGGTCGTTGTGGAGAATGGGCGAATACTTTCACTCTTTGTTGCCGTTCTATGGGTTGGGATGCTAGATATGTCGTTGATCAAGGTGATCATGTATGGACTGAGGTAATTTATATCACCAAAAATCAAAATTTTCTAAAAATTTAAAAGAATATTTTAGGTTTATTCCACAACACAACAACGATGGTTACACTGTGATCCTTGTGAAAATATCTGTGATACACCACTGGTATATGAATCAGGATGGAAGAAAAATATTTCATATGTTATAGCGTACTCTTATGACGATATTCAAGATGTTACTTGGAGATATTCTAGTCATCATAAAGAAGTATTAAAAAGAAGAAAAATGGTATCAGAAGACGAGTTATTAGAAGCTATTATGAAAATTCGTTCAAAATTAACAACTAATTTAAGTGCAGCTAGAAAAGCTTATTTGGTTAAAAGGAATTTAATGGAATTAGTAGAATTTTTAGTAGAAAAGTACGAGATTTTTTAATATATACGATTTCTATATAGTGTCTGTTCAATAAGCATCGGGACTGGTTTGTGGTATATTTAACAGAGCCAGACAGGTGATCCCGCCGAAGCACCTGGTGTCCAGGATGAACCTCGTCTACTGGAGTTTTATAAAAATTCCAAACTCTTACTTGGGATTTTCGGGTCGCTGATCATGATATCACTATGACGTTGGTCACCGAAGCGGTCGTTCTCGGTAGACGGGTTCCCCACCAATCAGGTGCACTTTAATTCTGGCGCTTGCTGGCATGTGTTAAGACAGAAGGTAGATTTTTGTGACGTGTGATTTTTATGGTGTTATTGGTAGCGGATCGTTGAACAACGCTACGCTGTGAAGTTTTGGTTTAAACTCCGCAGAAGAGTCTTTGAGTGGCACAAATTGTTAAGGAAGACGGGGAGCTCGTCGAAGATGAGCAAATCGTCGAACTCCCGACAACCACTGGAACCTATTATGCTCTGGTGTACTCCTGATAGACGTCTTCCTTATTAGTGAGGCGATCGACCTTTCAGTCAGAATCGTCCACACCAATGTAACAGAGGATACTGCGATGAAGAAATTTGCGCGAAGCTAGTAAAATTTTAGATGGCGCCCAGTAAGATAAAGATTTTCTCGACAGCGATAAATCGTGGGTGTTCCAGTACGACCCGGAAACAAAATGTCAAAGTTCAGGATCGCAGACGAAGGGGTCCGCGCGTCCGAAAAAAACTCGGATATCAAAATCAAAGATCTATACCATGTAGTTTGTTTTTTTCGACGTGGCATTGTTCGTGCGTATTGGAACGACCTAAATGCTGCATTTTACGTACAAATAGTGACACACAACCAAAATCGCGTATTGTACGTGCGATCAGCCATTGCGAAGAATTGTAAATTTCACCATGATAACTCGAATGCCAGGGTGCAATTGTTGTTGCGGCAGCTGCTGGCGTGGCAACGTTGCCTCACCCTTCTGCAACCCAGATCTGCACCATCGAAGCGGTTCAAGAGGAGATGACAAAGTTTCTCAACAGTATTCCGGAAATCGACTTCCCGCGGGAGTTTGAGATAGGCAGATGCGCCGATCTAATCGTATCGATACAGAAAGAATGTATTCTGAGTTGAAATGATACCTGCAATAAATGTTTATTTTTGGAACCAGTTCCGATACTTATTGAGCAAACTACATATTATCGAAACGAAGCTTTTAATGTTGAAATTACGACAGAAATACGTCACAAAAATGAGTAACCTCTTATTTGAGTACGACAAGCAATGGGCCAACTCTGACAACTTATAACAATTCGAAAATTAAATAAACCTGGATGATTCCTAATGTTAAATTATCAAAAACACGTTAATCGATATGTATCTGAAATACTTCTCATCAAATTATCAACGTCGTTGTCCTCAATTTGTTGCTTTTGCTCTTGCATACAATTTAGCAGCTCTGTCTTTGTCTGGAACACTAATCCTTGCTATAGTACACTTTTTTTAGCATATCACAAACGTGCTCGATGGGAACTGAGCAGACCATATTGTTCTGCTCCAAAAAGTTTGACACGGTAATTGCAACATTCGAACGTGCATTGTTGTGCATAAGCACAAAATCTTTTCGGAATTTTGCTATATCTGGAAGAACAGTAGATTCAAGAATATGATTTGCCGTTAAAAATTCTTTAATATAAACGAGATTAGTTCGAAAATTTATTGAAACTTCTGCCTAAACCATCAAAGTTCCTCTTTGATATCTATCCACTTCAGCAAGCGACATGCTTGGCAATTATTACCCACACCCTCAGTCTTCTTGAATCGGCTGAAAAAGAATACATGATCATTTTCCTTCTTGATACATTTAGTTTTCTTCGATACATTATAATCTTGTGCGATTCCCACGGAATAATATTAGAACGCTAATGGGACATCTAAAGTGAAGATTTCCCTCATAGTTTGAGTTTATTGCCATAAATGCTTCTTAATTGACTAGCAGTAACATTGGGATTCCTTAATTCCTGCAAAGTTGTGCAGCTTAAATATCGTTTGTATGATGATAAGTGGGCATAGCTAAAATACAAAAATCGCTTGCTTACATTTGTATCATGTGTTCGACAAATCTATATTCGTCGATAAAAATGATTTAAAACGTATTTACTTTTTAATGTCAAAGATATCATTAAAAGCTTCGATTCCATTGGAATTTACCGTTTTTCATACGTTTTTTTTTTGTTTATTTAAACAGGAAAGTTAAGCCTGGAGAATTTCAAGGTAGAACATCTGGTTCTGAAATTTGGCGTTTAGCCAGAGGTGAAATTCAGGAATCAGTGCAGACAAATCAACACGTATGGACAATAAACTATGAAGATATTGTTAACGATATTGTCATTATTAGATATTCTTCAGCTTTAAATATATACCAATTAATTTCAGGAGAGACAATGAGAGAACATTCTGGTTGGGAACAAGGATTGTTTCAAATTGAAAATGTTTTTAGAAAAGAAGAAAAAGATTGGAAAATGGTTTATTTGGCAAGAAAAGGTATAGTTGTTTTTGAAAAATTAATTTTCTTAAAAAAACTTTATTAAGTTAATATTTTGCTAAATTTGTAGAAGGAACAGAAAGTGGTTCATTGGAATGGAAATTTGATTTGTCGAATGCTAAAAAAGTATTGAAAAGTATAGAAATAAAATTACAACAAAAAATGTATGAAAATGGATTGATTGATGTACAAATCTGTTCAAAAGATTATTGCATAAAAGTGCCAAAAGGTAATGATTATTTTTACTATTTGTAAGCATTTTAATAGGAGTATTTAACAATATTATTAAATTACATTTTTGTAATTCAGTTACGAAATATCATAATTTTGTCACTCATTCTAGATACAAAATGTTGTTCATTTTGTCACCTGTTTTCATTTTGTCACTCATTTTATCAAAGAGTGACAAAATGAAATCTCATTTTGTCACTCTTTAATAAATGTAATGGTTATCTCCATAGAAACAAACAAGGATGGCTTTGAAACTATCTAGCAGAAATAGGCCGACGTTAAATAATAACCAAGTAAAATAAATTCAAAATGAAAATGAAGCTGCATTACAAAAAATTTTATATATAAACACGATGCAAAACACCGTGTGTTTTGCACACGATGTGTTGGGTCCCTCGTGATCCAAACTTCACATCTAGTGCAAAAAACTCGTTCATTTTGCAACTAGTTATATAAATAGCTATTTTGAAGTGAATACTTCGTATTGTTGACTATGGATGATTTTATCACCACCTATTTTGATCACCTCGATCACTACTCCATTGTCGCCAGGGGATTTGTTATTTTTCATTTTTAAAAGTGCCGTTTTGACTTCATTAATTCTGATCCCTGGTTTGTGATTTTGTTGTCAGATAGTTTATATTATTATTTTTTAGGACAAGAAGTAGTTAAAATTGAAGATTTTTCTGGTTCTACAGATTTAAAAATTGTAGTTAAATTATCAGGTGGAAAAGGAGATATAGCATGGCAACATGCTCAAATTTGCAGACAATCTTTAGATAGTAGAGAATTTAATTTTTATGTTAAATTTACATTCCAATGATGTTCGTTATGTTGTGCTTATTTTTTATCTGTAAATAATTATTACATTTATAAATATAATTTTAAGAATAATGTATTGACAAAATTTTTATGTTAAAATGTGATTATGTTTATATGTATTGTAATAAATTTATATTATAATCCCTATTATTTATTTTTACAACTGAAATGTTTACCGATATTTTAGTTTCTTTTTTAATTGTTTTGAACAAATAATAATAATAATAATCTATTTGAAGTGACGTTGTATCATTTTTTTTTACCCCATACATTCCACTTTTTATGTAGGACAGATAATACAAGTGTTCTCTAACGAACCTATTGTTCTCAGACCGCATTGCAAATGGCAAATATAACATCTCATTATCCAACAAACCTATATTTTTAACAACAATAATAGAACAACATTTTTTTGTTTTTCCTTATCAACAGGTGAAAAGTGCTCCCCACAAACGGTTAAGCCAAGAGAATCGAGTACGAAAGCACCACGTGATTCCTAGATCATAAATAGACCGGTAACCACATAGACAGGTAACCACGTAGCTGTAGCGTGGATCACTTGACTTCACAGCTTACAGTTAGATCTGTCTAGTCTCCATGGTTAGATCCGTTAGATCGATCAAAGATTCGATTATTAACGATTCAACGTTTATTTATATCTAGCAGGCTATCTTTTTATTTATTCACATTGGTATTGGTTTTTGTCATGTTGGTATTTGAAAGTTACCAAGTCATTGCAAGTCACAAATTGACAAGCTTAACAACAAATAGCATAAATATTATGGAGGGTAGAGGTAAGGAGAACGATCTTAAATGGGAAATGATTAAAAATGTGTCCACTTTTTAGAGGTACATAACACTTCTCAAACTTGCCACTACAATGGCGCTAAAGTAGATGTAGGGTACAGAATGAATGTAGCAGTTTTTGACAAATTGATTGAAATGTCGTATGATTTTGTAATATAAGTGCTATAAAAAAACGTGGTAATGAATTTTTAAATACTTATTCACTTATTGCTGGAAAATAATCATTAATAAAATTTCATTTTATATACTTTATTATTATCTTATGTATGTGTCATAATAAAGCGGAAATGTGTCTTTCCTTGTTTATTTATCTATCCTACTCTAAGAAATTATGGCGCTTTTTTTTAAATTTACCCTACTACGATCGTAGCGCCACCCTTATTTACCACATTTTGACGGACACTTTCAATACACGGAGATAGTTCTCCTTACCTCTACCCTCCATAATAAATATAATTGTCAATTGTATTTAAGAAATTAAATATGTCGAAAAAAAATTGTGTAGAGACAAAAAAATGCATTCAGAGATGCTATTACATGTTTAAGAAAGACCAGAGAATTTCAGAAGACGGATATTTACAAAAGATCTCTGAGGTTTTTCATGTAAGTACTATATGTGTTCTATACACGATTATTCCAATATTTTCATTAGCAAATAGTTCCAAACATTTTGAATTTTATTATTAGTTGTATATGAAGATAATTGTTAGAAAAAATACACTTTTACAGTTTTTACATTCAAATTACTTATTATTTATTAAATACACATAACCTAAAAACTCACTACTTTTCAATATTTTACAATGTTGCCAGATTATGTAACATAATTAAAAATGTTTTGAAAATAAAATATTTTCTTTAATTAATAAAGTTTGGTAATTAAAATGTAATTTGATAGCAAATAAATCAATTAATGTTTATTCATTGATCCATTAAATTAAATTTTTATTATTTTTTTAATCTTTAGTGTTTTTTTAGGTTAGTGTTATATCTATACGAAACATCTTAAAAGAAAATTTAGCTAATGGCAAAGAAGCGGCGGATAAAAGGAAGAATGATAAAGCAGATACATTTGATAACTTCATTTAAAAAAAAACTTGCAGCGGCAGATTTGGACGTACAATTCCAAAAACGAATGTTTTAGACAAACTTTTGACTGATGTGAAACAAAACTTGGATTTTAGGGGTGAACGTACCACTTTATTTTACACACTTATAAAATCAATGGGATATAAATTTAAAAAAGTGAACGGACGACAAATTTTAAGTGAGCAAAAGACATATCAAAATCAGCAAAATCGCTTTCCTTCGGAAATTTATGGAACTAAAAAAGCGCAATGAATCAATCAGATTTGTGTACTTAGACGAAACGTGGATATACAAAAATGGCACTCCAACGCGTCGATGGGTACATGAATCTGATTTAAAAAGCAATCCATTGCATTTGAAATCTGAAGGAAAGCGATTTACAATTTTACACGCAGGAACAAATACTGGGTTTTTAGAGGGATGTGACTTGTTGTTAGACTCTTCAAATACTGACATTGACTATCACAAAACTATGAACGGTGACATTTTCAAAAACTGGATTGTTAATCAACTCATTCCTGCTTTATCCAATTTTTCAGAAAAATGTGTAGTGGTAATGGATAATGCTCCTTATCATTCTGTACAACTAAACAAACCACCTACATTTTCAGCAAAAAAAGAGATAACGCAGGGATGGTTGAGCAGCAATAACATCGCATTTGACAAAAAAATGACAAAAAAACAATTATACTATACTATAATTCAACCATACAAAAGTAACGATAAGACATATGTAGTATATGAAATATTAAAGCAACATGAACATGATGTACTTCGACTACCCCCATACCACTGTCAATATAATCCAATAGAGTTGGCATGGGGCTTTACAAAGACGTACTATAACAAAAATATTGCATCTTTATACACCAGACATGTGGAAAAATTTTTGTAGACATACAGACGAACTTATTTTGGCAGATTGGACTACTTACATGGGAAACTGCTCACATGACAATATTCCTCCTTTAATTATTTCATTGGAGGAATCAGATTCTGACGATTCCGATTTTGGATTTGATAGTGACTCTGATATATCCAATGAAATAATGGAGGTGGATTAAAAATACATACCGAACAGATTAACAATAGTTTTAACCGAGGGGCGGTTAACTTCTAAAAATCCGTGTACAAATTTTTTAAAATCCCATGAAATCTCTTTGAAATCCCCTAATATATTTTAAAAATCTTTTAAAATCCCGTAAAATCTTTTAAAATCCTGTAAAATCTTTTAAAATCCATTAAAATCTTAGAAAATCGCAAGAAATCTCGCGAAATCTCTTGAAATCCCGTGTAAACTCGAGTAGGTTCGGCGCGGCACCAACGATGCGCAATGGCTTTCCGTCTTGAACGTGTCTATCTATTCGTTTTCAACTGTGTGCGCGGCGCTGTGTTCAGTTCGAACGTATAACGTGTTACATTTTACCACGATACACTTTATAGAATTGACTGGCAATGATCCCTTTTTTCTAAGAAGATCGGACAAATACAAAATTGATAAGCAATTCAAAGCTCTAAAAAAAACTTTTTAATAAACTATTATACACTTACACTTATTAACTAAATAAAACTTCCAGGACACAATGGTTCATTAATATTTTGTTGTTTACATGCCTTCGCCCAGCAGAAGATCCCAGTTGCAATAATTCTAATCAAAGTATTTTTTAATACCTATGAGTTGGGTTCTGAGTAGTAGGCATGGTTTTTTAAAATATATTTAAAAACAAGTTTTCTATTGGCTATAGTATATACAGGGTGATCCACTATAAGGGTGGCGAGCGGCCATCCGGCCATATCTCAGAAAATATAGGAGATGAAGCGAAAAGTTAAATGCAAAAGGTAAGTATAAGATAATATGTGGTAGTGCATATTTCTAAAATATTTATAATAGTATGGCTCTTCCGGTTATACCGGAAGTAGATGTCAACTTGCTTATTCTATAAAGAACACCGTGTATATAATTACATTTTTGAATTCTACATAAAATTATAATTACTTTTTAATAAATGCATGATTACTTTATGCTTAATAGTTTCCGAGATATTGACTGTCGAAAAATGACATTTTTGAACTTTGACAGCTTATAGCTTTCTAACTTTACATCTTAAAGTAAAACGGCTTACATGTTCCTATCTTCGATTTTTGTTATCTTTCCAAAAGGGCCAACTTCCGGTCAAACCGGAAGTACTGTATTTCCAGCTTTCAAGTTACATCCGATTTGACCGGAAGTTGACACTTTTGGAAAGATTACAAAAATCGAACATAGGAACATGTAAGCCGTTTTGCTCTAAGATGTAGAAGGTCAAAGATCAAAAATGTCATTTTTCAACAGTCAATATCTCGGAAACTATTAACCATAAAGTAATCACGCATTTATTAAAAAGCAATTATAATTTTATGTAGAATTCAAAAATGTAATAATATACTGTTCTTGTGTTCTTTATAAAATAAGCAAGTTGACACCTACTTCCGGCATAGCCAGCAGTGCCATACTATTGAATAGAAATATAGACTACCACATATCTTATAAGTTTTGTATTTAACTTTTCGCTTCATCTCCTATATTTTCTGAGATATGGCCGCTCACCACTCTTAGTGGATCACCCTGTATAGCACCCCAAAACGATAAAAACAAGCCAGTGCCTGTGTTTTAAACGGTCTAAAATTGGTCTCGTAAAATCTTTGAAAAT
This sequence comes from Altica lythri, assembly GCA_964028335.1. NCBI lineage: Eukaryota > Metazoa > Arthropoda > Insecta > Coleoptera > Chrysomelidae > Altica > Altica lythri. Next base: position 9,244,107 of record OZ034809.1, read on the forward strand.
CTTGAAATCCCAAAAAATTCCTCAAAATTTCTTAAAATCCGAGTTAAAGTCCTTGAAAATTTTATAAAATCTTTAAAAATCCCTAAATCCCTAAAAATCTTTTGTTATTCCAAAATCTTCAAAAATCTCCAAAAATCTTTTAAAATCCTAAAATCCCGTAAAATCTTTAAAGATTTTTAATCCGTGTACACCTTTTAGAGAAGTTAACCGCCCCTCGGTTTTAACCAAATCTGTAGCTTCAATTTTTGTTGTTTATAAGTTTTTAACTTCCCGCCAAAAAAAATTTTAAATTTTTTTAATATCGGGAAGTTATTGGTTTTATCCCGTTTTTCGAAAATCGAGTTTTCATCGGATCTCAACGTTTTGAGGTATTTGGAACCACCCCTGACTATTTTTACGAGGGTGTCTGTATGTACGTGTGGATGTGTGTGTGGATGTATGTAAACCTTTTATAACTTTTGAACGACTTGACCGATCGGAATGAAATAAAAAGCGTTCCAAAGAGTTCCATCTAACTTAGACTCCCTGTAAGTTTGAGCCGATTCAAACGGGTAGAAATTTTAAAATAACCGAAAAAAACAATTGGTAAAAATGATGTTTTTTGGGCATATCTTTTTTGCTATGACATCGATCAATTTCATAACCTAATCAGCTCTTAAGCTTAAAAAACCACGTCGAATGCCGTTTTGCAAATTAAAATCGGTTAATTCGTTCGTGAGAAATCGTTGTCGAAAATTTTCAAAAAAAGTGTTTTTTTTTAATAACTTACAGGTTTTTCTACTAATCGATTTTGCACTCCTAGTAACATTTTTATGTCTCAAAAAACTGCGTCGAATGCCATCTTGAATATCAAAATCGAATAACGCGTTAAAAAGTTATGGCTTTTTAATTATTTCAAAAAAAGTCAAAAGCGTCAAAATACGTCACGTTACTATTTATAGCTTTGCGGTTAAAACTAGCGGGAAGTTGCAAGGATGGCCTTTAAGGTCAACCTCTTTTCGAATTTTTTTTTTTTTTAATTTTGTATGTTTCATTTTCTTTTGTACTTTGTTTATTTTACTATCAGTGTATCTGCTTTTCTGCTGATTAATTGCACTGAAACTATTAAACACATTTTAAATGGATTACCAATATTTGAAAGCTTAGATATATAACGAAGCATAACATTTTATGGGAATTTTTGTCTTTGTTTTACTTATCAAAATGGCTGAAACCAATTGGTATGTAATAATGCCGTACTACCTGGAAAGCTCCACGAAAAACTCTTCAATATATAGCTGCTGTAATACTTATCGACAAAATGAAATATTTTGTATTTTTCTCATTTATAGCTGGTCCAATTTAAATGTTTGTTGTAAAACTTATTTTATAATACCGTTATATAGACATAGAAAATTTGTTCTAGACTTTTTTCTAAATGTTTTTATTGTTTGCTTTTATTTAATTACTATTATTTTGTAAATGCATTCATTATATGTAAATATATTGATACGGATCCTCCTTCTGGGAACACCCTCCTTCTATGAATATAGGTCGTGGATCCAAAATTTTTAAATGGATTGTCTTCACAAATCAATTTAAAAATGTATAGTAAAATCTTCTTCTTTGTAATTTCCAAAAATCAATTTTCTTACTGCAATCTTTCAGGAAAAACATTCTTCCTATTATTCCATTTGTCTCACCATATTATTTCTATCCTTGGACTGCACTGCTTACCATATTTCCAATCTCAGGTTTCTTTTTATTTTTATTGCTTGTTTCTTTTATTATTTTATATTTTCTATTTCTATTTATGGTTTTAATTAATTATTTGTTATAAATTTAAATTTCAATATTCAGTTTTATACAATTTTTTATTTCATCTGACTTTTACAATGTTCTTCCATCAAAATTCAAAATTATAATAATCATCTCCATATAAAACAATCTATCAACTAAACAAAAACAATACAATATCCAAAAAAATTACTTAATCTAGACAACCGATTTAAAAATCCCAGACCACGTTCACACAACTCAATGAAAGAACCCGTTCCAAGAAGAAAAATCCATATCAATATATTTTTAAATTGATGATTTCCTTTTTTTGTGAAAGTACTAAGTTTTAATGATTTTTGATGGCGCTGAAATGGAGAACACAATTATTTTATTTATTGTCACTAACACTATGATTTTATTGAGGACTTGACAACAGCGCATTTACAACTGAGAATAAGAATAAATATACAGGGCGAAATTCATCACCCTAACAAGGCCTACTTTAATAAAAATAAGCTTTGAATGATGATAGTTTTTGAGTCAGACAAAAATGGCTTTCTGTTCATATTTTCTTTTGGAAAGTTTTATTAATACTCGAGGTGAATAATATAGCTTTTAGGAATGTAATAAACACGGTTTTAAATTACACGAGAGGGCATCGCTTATGCGCCTTATTCGAACGCGTACCATGCAAGATCAAGTAGTCGTTGATTAACACGGTAGTTCAAAATAGTAGCCTTCTTAACTTCGGGGGATATTGATCCATCTATCTGCAACGCTTCTACGCCCAGGATGCTTCAACATAGTGTCGGATCACAAGGTCCTATGACAAGCACGTCAAAGAGCATAATTCTTCAGAAGGACTCCTCCATAGAGATCCGTAACACCACTTCCAAGTACACGCAGGAACCCTGCTAAGTGTATATTCTTTGTTACACTAACACTAGACCTTCTACGAAGAATTCTAATATCATCAACCCTAGGTATCCACCACCAGGCCTTGGAAGTTCATACCATTAACAGCTAGCGAACCCTACAAAAACGTGGACCTGATTGGACCACACCCCAAAGAAAAATAGCCTGAAGCATCTTAAATATCCAGGTTACGAACTTTACCACAACAAAACGAACACAGAAGGCAGGCTAACTGAACAGTTTGCAATCAGCTATGGGCTGTCCCAACTAATCCCACTTACTTTCCCAGAGCTGTCAATCACAGTTCTAATACTCTGGATCTTTTCCTGACAACTCACCCTGAGCAATATAATATAAAAGTTCTGTCTCCCCTAGGTAATTCTTATCACGCGGTAGTAAAAGTCAAATGTCCAATCGAACCTCACCCATTCGAGGCACCACCCAAGAGAACTTTTTGGAATTTAAAAAAATCTAGATACCACAAAAATAGCCGACTATAATCAAGGTCTTGATATATTACCCTTGAATATCTTACGAACCGAAAGCGCGATATAAATCCTATGGCATTGTTAAACTCACGACATGTGCTTTACAAGAAAATCAATTTGATTACCAGAAAGATATTGCAAAATTCGATTTTTTCGTAATTTTTGGAATTAGCACCCCAAGACACCCGTTAATAAGATCACTATCATATTTTCTTGCTAATGAAACTTTAAATTCTTATTTTGAAGATCATTCCCACTCCACTAATTACTAAGATATGAGAATTTTTAAGTTTGTTGTTATTAACTATCTCGTTTAAATTTAGAATAATCACTTTTTTAAAGATTTAGTTGTTTTCAATTATTTTTAATATTTTTCCAATAGCAAATTTTTATTTTTCTTTATCAATACTTTCTTAATTTTTAATCCATATCGTGACTTAACACTGATTAAAGTTATTTCAAAATGCTTTGGATTATAAAAACATGTTAGTGGATTAAATAATGTTTAATAAGAAAAATAATTAAATCTATAATATCTACCTAGTTAATTATAGATGATTTGTAATCAAACTCAACTATCAATAATAAGAGAGTAAATAATATGTTATTATAAATGAAGAAAATAGCTTTTAACATTGTTTCACAAAATTAAGTAAACTATCTACTTTCAAAAAGAGCAAGTAATATTTTTTTTATAGAAACTCTTTACATAAGTTTACTCAAGAAAATATACTTTATTTTTTACAATTTATACAATACTTAAACGATTTTTATAAAAATTAATACTCTGGTCAAATTAGATTAAAAAATAATGGTAAAGGTAGATAAATTCCCATCAAGCTGAAAAAGCCTAAAATTGTTTAAAACAGGATTAAAATAACATTTCAACATTTACTTTCGTTCTCATACTTGGAAAAAAATTACTCGAGGTTTAGGAAGAAAAATTAGATTTTTTATTTTTAACTAGCAGCCCGCCCCGGCTTTGCACGGGGATTAAAGAAAAATAACAAAAGCCACTAAATATATTGGGTCAACGCTTCCCTGTAAACAATATTACATGTTGTTTTATTTTCTGGAAACAAAATAAATTGATTTTCAGGTACTCGGCCCGCCTTAGGTGGTTGGCCATGAGAAAAACCGATCCCTACTAATTGGAAGGTTTGACCTTAAGGTTAGTATTCTCAGCGCACGCGATGTAAGGATTTTAAGGTCATTTTTGGATACATTAATGGCATTTTAGTAAGGATCCCTATTTTTTTGAAAATAAAATATAGCCTATGTCACTAGGGAATAGTGTAGCTTGCCAACGGAAAAAGAATTTTTGAAATCGGTCCAGTAGTTTCGGAGCCTATTTATTTCAAACAAACAAACCTTTCCTCTTTATAATATTAGTATAGATATTATCAGATGTTCGTTTCAAAAAAAAAACGTAACTTGGAATATTTACTGATCCAAAAATGAATTTACTTGATTTTCAGTTTTCCAATCCATGAATTTTACATATATAAATTCATATCTCTTTTTAGATTTTTTTTGGTAATAAATCTAAAGAGGGTTCTTTAGCCTGATGTGCTGTTTTTTTTAAGAATGTCCTCGTAGCTATAGACCTAAATAGAAATGTACCGAGAACATCTATTGGGACAGAAGAGCCAATTTATTGATTTTGGATTTAAAGGACTGCAAGTTAGGACGAGTGGGGAAGACGTGGGAAGGTAAGGAGTTCCACAATCTAGAGTCACTAGGGATGAAGGAACGATCTAATCGATTCGTTCTCGATGTCTGACACTGAAAAGTATAAGGGTGCGTGGAGTTGGCACGTCCCGTTGCACTGGCTTGTCTGGCAAGTGGAGGCATTATAGAGCGGAGTTCTTCTGAGCAAAATCCGTTTCTGTATCGGTAAAACAAGGATAGATCAGCCACTGCTCTTCGGTGAGACAATGGGGCTAGGTTTTTGGTGATACTGGTGTCGTTTATTAGTCGAACTGCTCTTCTCTGTATTGCATCAAGAACTCCAAGCCTTGACGGAGCCGCCGAATCCCATACATGCGAGCAGTATTCAAGTCGTATTTGGGCTTTGTAAAGAGTAGCTAAGTTGGATGGAGAGAAATATTTCCCTGCTCTAAACAGATAGCCTAATTTCTTTCCTGCTGCAGTTGCTATGGATGCAATATGTTCGTTCCATAGTAAGTCCTGGGAGATTGTTATACCAACCAGCGTAATGGAGTCGCCCGCTACCAGGATGAGTCGCATGTTTGTTTCTTGTTGGATAGACAACATGTCTTTATCTTGGAAGCGTTGAAATTAACAAGATTCTTTGTTCCCCACTCGTTTACAATTCTCAAATCTTGATTGAGAGAAGCCGTTGTGGATCTTATGTCCTCTTCCAGAATATCTAAAGGCATGGGACGGTTGTGCGCTTTGCTACAGTGTAGGATGCTATCATCTGCAAAACCATGTATCGGGTTATTAGTGGCTTCTAGTATATCATTAATGTGTAATAAGAATAGAGTAGGAGCTAGAGCCGATCCTTGGGGAACTTCAGCGTTGATCTTGTAGAGGTTGGAAGAATGTCCATCTACAGCAACTTGGATGCGCCTGCAAAGGTTTTTCGACAGTCCGTATGAAGGCAGTTTGTTCAAAAGAGCTGCATGCCACACTTGATCAAATGCTTTTGATATGTCTAGTGATACTATTTGAGTCTTCCCATAGCGGTGGATGGCATCACTCCAGACATGAGTTACATATGCTAGTAGATCGGCTGTTGATCTTTGTTGGCGAAAACCATATTGCCTGTCACTTAAAAGGTTGACTCTGGTCAAATTAGACCAAAAAATAATAGTAAAGGTAGATAAATTCCCATAAAGTTCAAAATTCATTTCAACATTCCCTTTCGTTCTAATATTTGGAAAAAACTTTACTCGAGATATAGAAAAATTTTTAGATTTTTTACTTTTAAAATCAGATTTTCGTTTCAAAAAAGAACGTAACTTGGAATATTTACTATTCCTAAAATGAATAAATATAACTTTCATCACTAGTGATGAAAGTTAACGTTATGAGAATTTCTTTCACTGTGGCGGAAATCACGTTTTCGCTAAAAGTATTTTATTACAAAATGACATCTTTTTGTACCTGTTGTAGAAAATAGTTATTTATGAAACAGTTCGTGAAGTATGCTTTTTGCGCACGCACGCGATGTTTAGAGCACGAGCGAAGCGAGTGCTATATATCGCGTAAGTGCGCAAAAAGCACTTCACGCACAGTTTCATACAATATTTTATCTACGATAAACAAATAAAAAATAATTACAAATTCAAATTTGAAAATTTAAACTACAAAACTGTCAGAATGACTTTGGTTGAAATGTAATGCTCTCATAGCAACACCATGACAACGCGAATGCTAAGGATATTTGATTATATGAAGGTGTGTCAAAAACAGTGCGAAAAAGTAAATCCCATTTAAAATACATTGTTACTTCACGCACACTTTCAATCCTTCACGCACTGCTGTCTATAATGACAGTTTTCACGAACTAAAAATTGATACATAATATGAGGTAGAGTAGATAAATAGTTATTTATGCAACTAGTGCGTAAAGTGACCTTTTTTGACGAATGTGAATGTTGTCGCATGAGCCGCAGGCAAATGCGACAATCACATGAGTCAAGAAAGGAACCTTTACGCACGAGTTGCATACAATATTTTTTCTACAACCGAATGTGTTTACAAGAAATACAAGTATAGGCCTGATTTTTTTTTACGCTTTACTGCGAAAAAAAATATTATATTTAAAACATATTTTAGATAACAAAATATTTATTTTTTAAATTAATCTTACCTTATAATACCGGTATGTAGAAACGCGAAATGCTTAAATTATAAATTAATTGAAATGTCAATCAGTCATCATTTAAATAAAAATACTTACCCTTATTCATGAACTGATATTTCTGTCATATTAAAAATCAAATTAAAAATTACTGAATATAATATCTAGTTTTGTATGTATTAAACTGCAATAATTTAACAATTAAATATATTTACACAAATTTACACAATTAAATAATAATAAAAAAGTTTCCTTACCCGTAATTGAACCCGAGTCATCTGGATAGAATGTTAACACCTTACAATCTCGGCTAATAAGACACGTAAGGTTATTCGCATAATCTTATACAAAACAGTGCTTATTTTACTTTTTTTCACTAGTGAAAAAAAAACTTTTTTTTTCACTAGTGAAAAAAAGTTAAACTTTACGAACCTTAAACCGTGCGTAAAGGTAATACTTTACGCACGGTTGTAGAAAAAATATTTTATACTGAAGCAAGTAGGAAATCTCGAATCCTAGTGAACGCACACAAAAAAATTTCATAAAACTCGATTTATGAGGTGTTAAGTCACTTTTATATGCACAGAAGATTGTATATGGAAAAGATAGATTTTATAAAATAAGCTACTGAACTTATTTTATTTATTTTTAAACTTACAAGATATTAATTAAATTGTTTAGTCATTCAATCAATTCGTACTGTTTATAAAATATCGTGTTTGTAAATTTTTATGCACTTTCTCGATTCTTTTTCAATCAGACTTGATTTACTAGAAACAGTAATTCAATTTTCTACTTAGATAGCGTTTAATTTGCAAAAATTAAATCGTTACTTTTTCCGGAATTAAACTCATGCCTGTTGGTTAACGCTTTGATGTTTTAATCGACCATTTTAAACATATTCTTATTTTATGGTATTTATAAACTAACGTTGTTTTATTGTTCTTTTTTTGAGTATTTGAAAAAATATGAGTAACGGTAAAATACTCAATAAATAATACTAAGAATTTAATTAATAAAATATTTTGTGGCGAACTTCTAAGTAAATAATGATATTTTGTGTAGGTACCTAAATTTGTTCTTTAAAATATTGGTCCAAAAATGAGTATTTTTAGACCGTAGGGTTTATTTTAAAGCGTGTTTGAAAAAACAATACTGTTGTTTCAGTATGCGGGAAAGTGAACGAAAAATTGAAAATCTGAGTAACCAGGTTATAAAATAGTAGTTTACGTAATAAGTCCCGAAAGTGGTCTTTTACTGGACGAGTGGGCAATTGCAAGCCTGCGAGTCCAGTAAAAGCACTTTTGGGACGTATTACGTACAATATTTTTTTTAAACCGGCCAGAATTTAGTAATTTCCAGTTTATTTTTCGGTCAGAAAAACTCATTTTGTCGGACCGGTCCAGAAAATTATTGTGACAGTCCGGTAAAAGCTTTTTTGGTCCTCCGTCCAGAAACAATACTATTAATTACTTCAAAATCGTCCGGAAAATGGCATTTTCCGGCCTAGGCCGGCAAAGTAGCTTTTAGATTATCTAAAGAGATGGCGCTATGAGTTTAAATTTTAAGTCACCAAAAATACATAATAAATATAACTTTTAATTAAATTTAATTAAAAACAACGTACAATATACTAAACTTACCTATAACTTTTTCTAAAGGTAAGCAGGATTCTAATTTACATTTAATTTCTCTCACAACTTGTATTATAAAATTTGAAATTTATGTCACTTATCATTCGATTATGGATATAGTTCATTGTCTCTGCTATTTTTATATAAAATTATTAGATATTGATTTTAATATTTTCAATATAACAATTTTCTCTGTGCTGCTTATTAGCCAGAGATAATAGAATTAATTAATTAATTTGTCTATGTTATTAGCACAGTATTTATATGTATAAAAATTAATTACTAGCTGACATTTTGTCGGCTATCTTCTAGTCAGTGGTCTTAGTTCAGTTAGCACAAGCAGTCAAGTCTTGAACATAACAGAACGTTTGAAAATATTAAAAATTAGTCGAACCAAAAAATAGTGTGTGTTACACGTCCGGAAAATATTTTGCAAGTGCTCGTATTGTTTCGCCTCGGTGCTACGCACCTCGGCTACACAACTTTACTCGCTCTTACAAAATGTCATTTTCCGTCCTTGTGTCACAAATAACTATTACCGGACTCATTTTTATTTTCTGGCCTTATCCGACAAAATGAGATTTTCTGACCTAAAAATAAGCCGGAAAGTACTAATTTCTGGCCGGTTTAAAAAAAAATTTTAGCTAATGTGGATACCCTATAAACTGGTGCAGTTATGTAAAAATATCAAATATATTGTATTTCGCATCCAATATGGTAAAGGGTTTTTCTTATTTTATCAATTTGCACCAAATTTGATATACGGAGAGGTTTTCTGGGGTGGTTGTCCACGTTAGAAAGTCAGATTTTCAAAATCCAAATTGCGCATCCAATATAGCAAAGGGTTTTTCTAAAATTTTACCAATTCCTAACAAATTTGATATACAGGGAGGTTTTCCGGGGTCAGTGACCATGATTAGAAAGTCAGATTTTCAAAATCTAAATTGCGCATCCAATATGGCAAAGGGTTTTTCTGAAATATTATCAATTTGATATACGGGGAGGTTTTCTGGGGTCGTTTGCCACGATTAGAAAGTCAGATTCTCAAAATCCAAATTGCTCATCCAAGTATTTTTAAAATTTTATTATTATGCACCAAATTTGATATACGGAGAGGTTTTCTGGGATTATTGGCCAAGATTAGAATGACAGATTTCAAAATCCAAATTGCGCATCCAATAAGGCAGATGGTTTTTCTAAAATTTTATCAATTTGATATACGGTGAGGTTTTCTGAGATAGTTGGCCACGAGAAAGTCAGATTTTCAAAATCCGAATTGCTGATCTAAGTATTTTTAAAATTTTATCATTATGCACCAAATTTGATATACGGGGAGGTTTTCTGGGGTGGTTGGCCAAGATTAGAAAGCCAGATTTTCAAAATCCAAATTGCGCATCCAGTATGGCAAAGGGTTTTTCTAAAATTTTATCAATTTGATATACGGGGAGGTTTTCTGGGGTCGTTGGCCATAACTAGACGATTACCATTTTCAACCTCTTTATTATCGAACTATATAATTTTCATGCTCCTCTGAAAACATATAATCATCGTCCAAACTATACGCCATGGATCACCCCTAATATACAGTTCATGCAGAGATTAAGGGACAGGGCCTATGTAAGATATAAAAATAATCGTAAACTATCCACCTTCGAATATTATAAATCGTTGCGTAATCTTGTATCTAGGTCGCTTCGAAGTAAAAGCGTGCCTACTTCAATGCTCTCTCTTCTAACACTGGTAATACTAATTTAATCTGGAAAGACATTAAAAAACTGGGTATCAATAGTAGAAAGCCTAAAATACCTTCTCATTTGCAAGATATTAATTTATTAAATAATCATTTTGTTTCAATTGCAAATAACTTGATCCCTGTTCCTGATACGACCTTGCATTACTATTTAAATAACACATTTGATGGATTTACTGAACCATTTACGCTCACTACTGCCTCTGTTGAGGATGTTAAAGACGCAATATTTAGCATATCATCCAAGTCATTGGGTCCCGACGAGATTTCAATACAAATGTTGCAGATATGTTGCCCCGAAATTTTAATCAATTTTTGTTTGCTTGAGGGGCAATTTCCTGTTCAGTGGAAAACCTCTTATGTATTGTCCATTCCCAAAAGCAATAATTGTAATACAATGAGTGATATTCGCCCAATAAGTATTCTGTGTGCTATCTCCAAGGTATTAGAGAAGATCGTTAACCATCAAGTTCGAAATTATTTAAATTCTAATAATATTTTGCCTGATGTGCAGTCCGGGTTTAGGCAAGGCCATGGATGTGCTACAGTTTTATCCGCCGTGGTTGATGATGTCGTAAGATCACTGGATGTTAATATTAATACTGCTTTAATCTTACTCGATTTCTCAAAAGTCAAAAGCGTTCGACACCATAGATCATGGATTGCTTCTAGCCATCTTGAAATATTACGGGTTCTGTGATAGGTCATTACTTTTCTTTAAAAAATACCTCTATAATCGTTCACAGATGATAAAGTTAAATGATGCTTTATCTAATCCTCTACCTGTGAGATCTGGAGTTCCACAGGGCTCAATACTGGGGCCACTGTTATTTACCATATATACCAGTAAACTGTTTTCTTGTTTAAAATTCTGCAAATATTATTTATATGCTGACGATACACAGTTATTATATTCTTTTTCTAATAAAGATGTTATTACAGCTCAGACTAATATTAATAATGATCTATCTGCTTTATCATCCACAGCTAAAAATCACTCACTTCTACTGAACGCAACTAAATCTTTTATATTATTATTTTGTTCTAAATATCATCGTCTCTTTCTTGAACAGCAACTGGTTATAGCTATAGATCGTGATGTGTTGAGGTTTTCGAGTGTATCGAGAAACTTGGGCCTACAGTTAGATACTAAATTAAGATTTAGAGAACATGTTGCTGGTCTGGTGAGTAAAGCTTATGGAGCGCTCAGGGTCATTTATCCATTCAGGTATTTGATGTCGGTCCCAGCGCGTAAAACCTTATGTGACGCTTTGGTATTGAGCAGGTTTAATTTTTGTGACGTGGTCTATGGCCCTTGTTTAGATGCCGTGACGACTCGTAGGATACAGAAGGTACAAAACTCATGCGTTCGTTTTGTACATGGTTTAAGAAGACGCCACCGCATATCTGCATATCTGATTTCAATTAGATGGTTAAATATGTTAAATAGACGCCTCCTCCACCTTTCCTTGTTCTTTCACAAGATCTCCATACTCAGAACTCCTCCGTACCTGATAAGAATACTCTGCTATCAAACAAATGTTCATCATTTGAACTTAAGACATCGTGGTCTCTTGACAGTCACAAGGTATTTTAAGACAATTTTCAGACGAAGTTTTTCATATAACGTTGCTGCTGTGTATAATGCTATACCCAATGATTTTAAAAAGTTATCTATTCCAAGTTTTAAATTAAAATATAAACAATACCTCTCATCCTTTATGGGTTTTTAAAAATACATGATTTTTTCTAGTGGATGGGCCCTTTCACGTCTCTCTGTGATATTAAAATGTTACATTATTAATTATCCATTGATTTGTATGTATTACTTAGTGCTGTCTGGATGTCGCTGTAAGTTCACGTATTGAGGAGAGTAGAAACCTGTTGTACTGGGTTACAGCTGCTACTGAGTTTAGTAATTCTGTGGGGCATCGGGAAGATTGATTCCTCATTTTGAGGAGTCAATGATGTCCTTTTGAAATGCATGTTCTAGTTTGAAAGTACTCATCCTTAACGTATTAAAAATATGATTAATTTTTATTTTTGTACTCGGATGTACCTATAATGTACCTATAATGTACATGCATCAATAAATTTATTTTTATTTATTTATTTATTTATTTATTTATTAGAAAGTCAAATTTTCAAAATCCAAATTGCTCAGCCAATATGGCAAAGAGTATTTCTAAAATTTTATCATTATGCACCAAATTTGATATACGGAGAAGTTTTCTGGGGTCGTGGGCCACGTTAGAAAGTCTGATTTTTAAAATCCAAATTGCGCATCCAATTTGGCAAACGGTTTTATCGCAATATGTACCAAATTTGATATACAGAAAGGTTTTCTGGGGTTTGGAGACCAAGAAAAGTAAGTGATTATTTATTTTATTGATAAAAAATGGTTATAAACCTAACTTTCGAAACCACGACTTGTCTCACATCAGGTTTCTCCAAAGAGCAAATTTCGTCCAACCAGATACTTAGTGTTAATAAAATTTATAATTTCTGAATTCAATTTACTGATTAATGTTTATTGTTATAATTATTAAATCGGGTATTATAATGTGATCCGATTTTATCAAGGAAATAACCCATTTTTATTTGAATTGCATAACTACAGCTAGCCAATTATATATCCAATATATGTTTTTGGAATTCTAGAAAAGAGTATGTCAATTTTCTTGTCTAAAATATACTAGACTAGTGATGAGTGATGTTAATGTTATGAAATATATAATAATACTAACAAGATAATCGAATACCGTTTATTAAAATAGATACGTTTATCGGTACCTAGTATCTAGTTTTTTGTTCCTTTCACGCTTCTCGGTTCAATCAATGGATAAACGTGCCGATTTAACATGCTTTGAATTTTTTCTCTAAAAAGGACCCCTCCAATTAATCTTTTAATATAAATATATCAACAATTTACCGATAAAGTCAGTCTACCTTTAACTTACTAATTCCAACATATTTACTTGTAGAAGTGACTTACCTAAACGTAAGTTCAAAAATATTTTTTGTAGTGTAATATTCTAATAATTCCATTTTTTTTCAGTGCAAAATGTTCAAGTTATGCGTTATTTTTGCTATTGTTGGTAAGTTAAACATTATTTTTTTATTAGTCTTATTTAGCCATCTTCAATATTAAGGGTTTCATCAAGTTTCAATTTTTACATTTTCCAGTATCGACTACTTTTGCTGGTGTCGCTAAAAGCAAGCAAAACTACGTAGTTCTTGAACCTCAAGCAGAAAACTCCTACACCTACAACCACTATGATGGAAATACCATCGGGCATCATGATTACGAAGGAAACAAAGCAATTCATGGTGCAGAACTTGCCAGTTTAGCGCATTCTTCAGCAGCTCAAGCCAAAACTGCCGTTCAAAACCAACACACTGCTGGCAGTCAAGCAGCTTTTGGTGTAAAAAGTAGTCTTGCAAGTGCAGCTTATGGGGTAAGATTTGTTTAATTGTTTTTTTACATAACCTATTTCTAATCAAACTGAATGTGGTTCTATCTAGACGTTTTTTTATCCATTGAAAATGGTTTCATCTAGGTGTTATTTCAACCTGATGAAGACATTATTTAAACCATTTTTATTAGTCAAGTAAACCAAATAGCTCCATATTATTGCTTCTAATAATAACGTTTTTCTTACCACATAAGTCGTATCCTATGTAACACATTTTCCTGTTTCTCTTTTTATGTTCAGTCATCTACCATGGCATAGTTTAAAAAAAAATCGAAACATGCACTAATATGCTCGTGGTGACTTTTCAGTACAATTTATGATATTATCAAACTTTTACAGGCTGCCCAAGCTGCTTTAGCTGCCCTAGTAGGTAAACGCGCTCTTGTTAACAGTATCAGAGCCCAACTCGACGAAGCTCATCAACAAGCTCTCTCTGAAGCCACACAATATCAACAAACTCAAGCTGCAGCTCAAGCAGCGGAAGAAACTGCTCATCAAGCACAAATCCAACTTCAGTCTTTAAACTCAGCTCTTGCTGCTGCTCAAGCTGGTGCTCAACATGCTTCTCAAGCCGCTAGTGAAGCTAGTCAATCTGCTGCAGCTCAACATGCCATGTTATTGGATGCTAAACAACGCGTTGCACAATTATCCGCTCAACTACAGAATTGTTTGAGCGATTTACAACAGACTGAAGCTGCTGCACAAAAAGCATCTGAGTCTGCTCATCTTGCACAATCTAATGCAGCTGCTGCTGGAGCTGCAGTGAGTGCTCATAGTGAAAAAGGTTACGGAGGATATCATCACTAATTTAGTATTACAGGGATTTTTATAATTTTGTATTTTTCATAATAAAATCATGATAAAAAATAATATTGTTTTTATTTATCTTGTATAAATATAGAATTTTGTATGTGAGGACAGAAAATTGATAGGACTAGCTGTATTCTTTGTTGAATACCGTATAACAACAAGTAGTTAGTGTTCATTCTTTGGTGGTTACTCTATGTGTCAAATGTGGTAAAATTGCTGATACTTCACCCTTCCACCAGTAGATTTAAGAAAGTTGTTAGATCAAAGAAAACATTATCATTAGCAAACTGGTTCTGAAGTTGCTAGTGAAGCTGGTCAATCTGCTGCAGCTCAACATTCTATGTTATTGGAAGCTAAACAACGCGTAGCACAATTATGCGGTCACTAGAACAAACTGAAGCTGCTGCACAAAAAGCATCTAAGGCTACATATCTTGCACAATCTAATGCAGCTGTGGCTAATAAATATAGAATTTTATATTTGAAGACAGAAATTTGGTAGGACTAGTTTTATTCTTTGTTGGATATCGTATTGCAACAAGTTGTTAGTGATCATTCTTTGGAGGTCACTTACATTTAACAAAAGCGTTTACTCTTTATTAAGACCTGAGGAAGTCTTTTGGGTAATCATTTTGTAACACTCAAAATTTGAACTTCAAAAAATATCTTTCCATTTCTGCTTTCATTGAGTCCTAGGTATATTGTCTTTTACTATATTTGGTAGATTTTGCGTTTGAAAACAAGTTTCTATAAGTAACAATACGTTATTCATCATCTGTATAATTTCCTTCACTTACTTACTTGTCTTTCTTTTTCATTTTCTTCTCATAACAATAATTTTTACATCTGTAGTTTGTTTAAATTAATTTTGGGATTAAATCGTATTTTCCGGTCACCATCGACATTGAATTCTGTACGCAATTTGGAACTACTATCATTATAGCTACTATCTAGGTCTAGGACTACATATCCCTTTTCTCTACCTTCAACTACGACCGGAAGGAAGGCATTGTCGCTGTTGTTCTAATTAGAATTTATTTATTTATTTGATAAATTTAAATTTAATAAGTTGAATTAGAACGAATTCCTTCCAAACCCTAATTTTGAATCCAGGTAGTTCACGGAATTCCTTCTAGTGGATTAAAGTATTAACTCGTTTGCCTGTTTTAATCCTTATCTCAAGAAAGGTATACCTACTACGAGTAGAGCTTGAACCCAAATGGAAACGATAAACTCTTATAGCTGTTTCTGGCCAAGCTCGTTTCAAGCTTTGATGAATGGCAAGTTCAAAATCAGCCACTACAGATTTAGTCTGGAAAGTTTTACCAATATCATTGCATAAATGAATTAAATTTTGAAAGGCCATTAAATATGAATTGTTTTTTTTTATCCGGAAGCAAAATATATACCTACTAATGGAATGTAGTAATTGTTCTGTAGCCCGTGAATGGTAAATAAAAACTTTCAAGGAACGTTTGAAATTCCAAATTTATCTTTTTGCCAAAAATTACTATACCATTTTCAATTTCAATTTTGTTTGTTTTAAGATCAAAGCTTTCTAAGACTCGATGTGCTTCGTCTCTTGTTTTCGGAATATTAAACGGGAAAGTAGATTTTCTTGCAGCACTTTGTGAAGAAGAGTTTCCACATCACCTATTAAAAGTTCTTTACGTTTCGTTACATCAGTTGCTTTGCGCTTTAAGCTGTTGCTTATCCTTTTTCTGTCCAGCAGCCTATCACTTACTGGATCATGATTATTAGTTTCTTTTAGTTCAATAAATCTATTGTTTTTATAGGTTACTAAGAATATATAATAAATATAATTCAACGCTTTACAAGTTTTTGAAAAACAATTTTTCAAAGACAATGACCGTTCGACTAAGAAGAAACAACTACCTCCTGGGCTATATGCCCCAACGGATATTGGATTATACTTCAAAGTCAAACGGGGTTGGAATATCTACAAGATAACTTAAACCAACCATTCTAGTTTGCAGTTAGAAGGGACAACATAACTTATAGACCGGTTTCGACCTTTTTGGGTCTCGTCAGTACAAGGTATATGTTATCCATCAGCGAGCTTAAGGCATAATCGCTGACTGAAGATTTCACTAAAATCACGAAGATATATTACTTTCAGCAATGAAAGTGTAAACTCCGCGGTAGTATTAATTCTTATAAGTTTCGGGGCAGACGTCTCGTTGTCAAAACCTTTTGAATTTTGGTTTGCAGTTGGAGGTGAGGATGTCACTACTACCGCGGAGTTTACACTTTCATTGCTGAAAGTAATATATCTTCGTGATTTTAGTGAAATCTTCAGTCAGCGATTATGCCTTAAGCTCGCTGATGGATAACATATACCTTGTACTGACGAGACCCAAAAAGGTCGAAACCAGTCTATAAGTTATGTTGTCCCTTCTAACTGCAAACTAGAATGGTTGGTTTAAGTTATCTTGTAGATATTCCAACCCCGTTTGACTTTGAAGTATAATCCAATATCCGTTGGGACATATAGCCCAGGAGGTAGTTGTTTCTTCTTAGTCGAACGGTCATTGTCTTTGAAAAATTGTTTTTCAAAAACTTGTAAAGCGTTGAATTATATTTATTATATATTCTTAGTAACCTATGAGTAAGTCGCTTTACTAAACACGACAATATCACAGTTTACTGTATTAATTTCTATTGTTTTTAGAAACACGGACACTTTTTTGTAGCACTAACTGAATAACCCCACTTTTTAACTTCATCCACTAAGTTCTTTTGAAATATATACTTAAAGTTGTTTATAAAGAATAACGGGCTTTCCCTTTTCGCTTTCAATTACTTCAATATCCATTTTTACTTTTAACTGTTTACGCCAGAAGTGCACAATTTAGACTAATTCATTTTGAAGAAATTTTTGCACATGCAACAAAAATTCATTTAGATCAGGTAAGATATTATAAAGTTTATAGGGGATTATAGTAGAACGTTTTAGTACTTAGTAACCCCAGTTATTTAATAAATTAGTGTTATCATATCACATGCATTGAAACAGCTATTTTTGATCTCTGTTTTGCCAATCGAATTTCTGACCAGGGCGATGACTCTCGCCCTCGTCAAAAATCGTCATGTTTCACCCCTTGCCCCACACTATACTATTAAATTCAAACCGAAAAACCTTTTAATTTTCAAAAATAAATTAATAAATGAAACATTTTCTACCTGATTCTTTCACGGGACTCTACTTGCATTCTTGCTGGGACTCTACTCTGTGTGTAATGTCATAAACTGTCGAAGGTCGAATTTAGACCGAAAACGCCATTTATCTATTGATTCGTCTAAAGTAATAGGTGTTCCGACTAAGTCTCTTGTGGATTTAATTTTCTAGTTAAATTTTAACCTATTATTTTTCAACTGGGCCGCTGTATCTTACCTTGGCTATTGGTATTTTTGGTTATTTTGGTGTCCAGTTAAATAACTACTTGCGGGATTTATTGAGAGATTTTTCTGTTAATGGGCAGAAGTTACCTCAGAAAGGGCATTGTGTAATAGTGAGGCAAAAATCACCGCTTCAATTTTTTGTCGAAGTTTAGGACGGGTGTTCTAACTTAGCTTTCCTAGTTTTTTTTTGGACGGGTTTTCATCCTTAGTAGCACTAGTTTTTAGTACGGGAGCTCAACCTTAGCTCCTTACTTTTTATGGAGGATTAGTGGTTCAGTTGTTGAACTGTGTTGGACTATGTTAGGGTCCGTTAGGGCCTATTAGAGCTAGGTGTTTCCGGCTTATACCGTCCAAATCGGTAGCGCGACTGACTTTAGTAAAATTCATCCCTCAACAGTTGAGCTCGGGCATAATTTGCCAGTAGAGAGACCACTAACCGACCTTATCCAATTTGGCTTATACGTTTGTAATTCTTACAGCAATTAATAAAAGTTCGTGGCAAATTATATATCCAATGTTTTCGGAATTCTAGGAAAGAGTATATCGATTTTCTTGTCTAAAATATCCCAGATTGGTGATGAGTGATGTTACTGTTATAAAAAGTAATAATACCAACAAGATAATCGAATACCGTTTATTTAAATAGATTCGTTTATTGGTGGTACCTATTTTTTGTTCCTTTCATGCTTCTCGGTTTAATCAATAATGGATAAACGTGCCGATTTAACATGCTTTGAATTATTAGGTACTCTAAAAAGGACCCCACCAATTAATCGTTTAATATAAATATATCAACAATTTATCGATAAAGTCAGTCTACCTTCAACTTACTAACTCCAACATATTTACTAGTAGAAGTGACTTACCTAAACGTAAGTTGAAAATATTTTTATTGGTGTAATATTATAATAATTCTATTTTTTCAGTGCAAAATGTTCAAGTTATTCGTAATTTTTGCTATTGTTGGTAAGTTAAAAACAATTTTTTCCTTAGTCTTAACCATCCGCAATGTTATGGGGTTTAATAAATTCCTATTTTGTACATTTTTTAGTATCGACTACTTTTGCTAGTATCATTAAAAGCAAGCAAGACTACGTAGTTCGTGAACCTCAAGCAGAAAATTCCTATGTCTACAATCATTATGATGGAAATAGCATCGGCCATCATGATTACGAAGGACACAAAGCAATTCATGGGGCAGAACTTGCCAGTTTAGCGCATTCTTCAGCAGCTCAAGCCAATACTGCCGTTCAAAACCAACACTCTGCAGGAAGTCAAGCAGCTTTTGGCGTAAAAAGCAGTCTTGCAAGTGCAGCTCATGGGGTAAGTTTTGATTAATTCTTTTTTTACACAAATGAGGTTATATCAAGATGGTTTTCAACCATTGAAAATGGTTTAATCTAGAGGTTATTTAAACTTGATGATGATGTTATTGAAACTATTTTTATCAGTTAAGTTAAGCTTCATTTCTTTGGTTACAATTCATTCGAAGTATTATATGGAAATGAATTTATTTACATACAGACGTAGGAAATCCTTTCAATCAATAAATGTAATCCATAAGCTTGATGTGATGTATATGCCTACATTTTATTGGCTATTATCGATTTTGAATTCATTACAATCAATGAACGTAGTTTATATGGGTAAGGTGAGACAAATATTTTTTTTTTTATGGTCAAGCACAAGCACTGCAGGAAAATTCCTTTAAGGCGCTCTGAGAGCGGTGCGTGTGCGAAGAAAGCGATTCACGTTGTTCTTGAATCGTTGAAGGTTATATTCGGTGGGAAATACGGCCTCAGAAAGGCCGTTCCACAAAGAGGATGTCCTCCAGAAGAAAGAGTTCTTAAACAATGATGTTCGAGGAGTATTAAGTTGAACCACATAGGGATGGGCGGAAGTGGTTTGTCGTGTATTTCTGCTATGAATTGCTCTAGGTGGAATCAAGCGGGCAATGTCAGTAGAACACTTGCCATGGAAATATTTGTAAAAGAGGGTCAAATCACCAACCTGTCTTCGATGTTCTAAGCTGTCGAGGTTCTTGGTTAGCTCGTGGTCACCGATCAGGCGAATGGCTCTCCTTTGGATGGAATCCAACAACCGAAGTGTATGCTTCGGTGCAGAACTCCAGACATGAGAGCAGTATTCCAGTGATGGTCGAATCTGGGCTTTGTAGAGTGTCAAAAGTTGTTGTGGTGTATACAGCTTTTTGGTACGGAAAAGTACTCCGAGTTTCTGAGAAGCTGTCCTGGCGATTGTTACCACGTGATTATGCCAAGACATATCTCCTCCCAGATTGACACCCAGTAAGTTAATAGACGAAGCCAGTGGAATTGCGTGTCCTGCCATGACTATATCTGGTTCTGCAATGTTAACCTTCTTAGAGAAAACTGCTGCTCCATATTATTGGATCTAATCATATCAACTTCATCGCATTGGTTAGAATCAGTTCGAAGCATTATATAAACAAATTTATTTGCATAAAAACAAACTGAGTTTTCGGAGTTTTCCCATTTTCCAAGATTTATTAAACAATAACAATAAGGCTTTTTAACATCATATTTTAACGTTTAGTACAGTCCTAAAGGAGGCATACCTTCAAAAATGATTAAAGCACAATAATTAAACTAGCTCATATAAAGAGAACGGTATATCGGTTTTTCTCTTACCATATAAGTCGGCTATATCCTATGTAACACATTTTTCTGTTGTTTTTTCTAGCACAGCATAGCTTTAAAAAATTTAAAAATGGGCTAATATACTCGTGATGATTTTGCAGTACAATTTATGATATTATAAAACTTTTACAGGCTGCCCAAGCTGCTTTAGCTGCCCTAGTAGGTAAACGCGCTCTTGTAAACAGTATTAGAGCCCAACTCGACGAAGCACATCAACAAGTCCAATCTGAAGCCACACAATATCAACAAACTCAAGCTGCAGCTCAAGCCGCGGAAGAAACCGCTCATCAAGCACAAATCCAAGTTCAGTCCTTAAACTCAGCTCTTGTTGCTGCTCAAGCTGGAGCTCAACGGGCTTCTCAAGCCGCTAGTGAAGCTAATCAATCTGCTGCAGCTCAACATGCTATGTTATTGGAAGCTAAACAACGCATTGCACAATTATCCGGTCAACTACAGAATTCTTTGAGCGATTTACAACAAACTGAAGCTGCTGCACAAAAAGCATCTGAGTCTGCTCATCTTGCACAATCTAATGCAGCTGCGGCTGGAGCTGCAGTGAGTGCTCATAGTGGAAAAAGTTACGGAGGATATCATCACTAATTTAGTATTACAGGAATTTTTATAATTTTGTATTTTTCATAATAAAATCGTGATAAAAAATAATATTGTTTTTATTTATCAATTGGTGGATCTTGTTTAAATGCCTCTAGAATTTAATGTTTAGGACAGGAAGTGCATAGAAGCTGTATTATTTGTTGAATGCCGTATTACAACAAGTTGTACTCTATGAGTCAAATGTGATAAAACTGCTGATACTTTACGCTTTCAGTGGTAGTTTCTAGAAGGGTTGTTAGATCAAGCAAAACATTACCATTAGCAAACTGGAGCTCAACCAGGTTCCCAAGCCGCTGGTAAAGTTGGTCAATCTACTGCAGCTTAATATGCTATGCTATTGGAAGCTAAGCAACGCGTTGTACAGTAATCTGGTCAGCTACAAAAAGAAAAAAGAAAAAAGCACAATCTAATGCAGCTGCGGCTGTTTCTACAGTGAATGCTCACATTGGAAAAGGTTACAAAGAATATCATCATTAATAAGTTATATTCTGTATTTTCAACATTTTCCCTTTAATTTGTAATATTTCTTTATCAAGTTTCGTAACTTGGACCCCACGATAAACTTCTAATCGTCTTCCCTCAGCTAGCGCAACTTTTAATCTAATTTAAAGGACTATTGCAAAGTCATCTGATAAAACTAGCCAATGAGAATCTCTCTTGTGAAGTAGGTACCTTACCAACGCTTCACTTACATTTAATAAAAACGATTAATTTTTATTTAGACCTGAAGAAGTCGTTTTGGTAATCATTTACTAATTCGAGTAAATAAATATATAACTATAATCCTGAAAGCTCTAATATCCCAAAGTTTTTTTTTATTAATAAGATCTGGTTTAACACTTATATTTATAGACCGGTATTCAGGATTATTTACACATTATCACATAAGTACAAAGTGTACGAATTCTGTAAGTTCATTGCTTTTTTATAGAATATTTATTTAAAAAAAATCATTTTTCTTGTTATCATTTGGAACTGATTTTTAACTTGTTACCTTCTTATACATGTTGTTACTTCTGATTTTCCTTTTTTGAATTTTTACCATCCAGGCTTCTTAACTTAGTTCTTCCTTCTCAAAAAAGTTAAGTTGTGCGCTAATCAAATTATAACATCCCACACTTTAGTTTCTCTACCCGTTACAGTGCTCGAGCATCCACGACTCGCTCTCCTCCAAAAATCTTAGTGTCCTTTTGCATCTTGTTTTTAAAATTTTCCGGGAACATTCACTGCGCAAATTAACAACAAGGAAATTTTGAATATGTAAACATGTAACAATTTTCTTTGATTATTTTAATTTTTCTCCTAATATCCCCATCTTCCTTTTTTTTCTCACGTTTCGTTCTTTTTACAGCGATGTATTGAAGCGTCACGTCGTGTGACGATGAGATAATTTAGTCCTGTGCAAAAAATTCTGTCGTACCGAAACAAAACATTAAAAACCTATTCAAACTTCAAACCCCCGATTCGCTTTTTGGACACCTTGTATAAGCATAAATTTTGTGGAAAAAAACAGATGAACAAAAATATCTTTTTAAACAATAAGAAAAATAAGTAGACTAAATAAAATGCACGTGTTTTTCGAATCTCTTTTTGGTAAAAATATATAATTAATAGTTATCTTGTTATGGTATGTAATTAATCGATTACAAAGTTGGGTTGCAAAATTTTTGTTGTTAAGTTGTTGTCCCCGATTTAACGTAGCAACAATTTTTAAGAAAAATTAAATGTAGACGAATGGTAAATAATGAGTAAAGATTTTGCATTAACTAAAGGAAATTCGATTTGTAATGGTTAAAATAAAATGTGTAACTATTATACGATTTTAATGTATATTTAATGCTTTGTAACTATTTCTATATAATTTTGTAAATTTCGAAATTAGTTAAACAAGAAACGACATTAAGGAGAAATCGAAAAAATATCATTTTCAGTATGATTCGAACCTGAGCTCTTTAATAGTAGCCGGTAGCGCTTTTAACCTCGTTAGTCACAGATGTATTAGTGTTTAGTCGGAATTTTTAATTATATATAAAAAAGCTAAAACACACGCTTTTAAAGCACATCAAAGAAGTGACTAAATTTAATATTTATTATATTAATTTAACGAACAAGTTAAAAAGGTGAGGTCCCAAATGAGAACCTTGAGGAACACCATAAAAACCATTTACAGGATTAACAAAAAAATTCTTCTTAATGTTATTTAATATATTCTTGTTTGTGTATTTACTAAAATTTTAAAAATTTACAAAATTTCAAAAACATATTACAGTAAAAAATGTACGTTTTGCTAAATATATATATTTAATTAATTATTTTATACATAAAAACATATAGAACGCCTCTGTTTTTCTATATAGTTATAGTAAAATTATTCTTCCATTTCATTTTTCCAAGTATTAACTAGATCTCAAGTGCAGTTTAACAATAAAAGTAAAAGAACAAAAAAAACATAATTCTTGTCCCCACTAATACTTTTACGTGCTTTATAAGTGAAACTATGTTGAATATAAGTTTTTAAATTTAAATAACAATAACTACGATTTCAATGTATAATGTATATTTTTTTTGACCTAAAGATAAAAGTTTATCGAGAGTTATTGAAGCTTTGGTTAATAGCACCAATAACAAAATTCAATAAAATTGCAATTCAAACTTAAACTGACAACAACAATTAACTCAACTACAATGGAAGTGTGCACTTTTAATAATGATTTTAATGAAGGAGAGTACGATATTAAATTCTATAAACAAATAGGAAATAATTTACCTGTTATTAATAATTTAGATGATTTAATTAGAGAATTGCGAGTGTTGTTTTCAAGTGATAAGGTTAATATTGATTTGGTCCATTATGTGATGAATTCTTACAAATCTAATCCTGCTGACTGGAAGAAATTTGCTAAATTTGATAGATTTCGGTAAGTTTTTTTTTACACAAATATTTTATGACACATATAAATAGTACCTACCTGTATAGTTGGTTCATATTTAGTGTGCCTTTAATATAAAAGTCATTTTGATAAGGGTAGTAAAAATAAATAACCTCTTGTAAACATCTTTTGTTAAAGAATTGTCCCAAAGAGATTATCTACCTAAACCTTAAGGGTTGGCTTAACTATTTTAGTAGGTATTAAATAGTCGTTATTTGTTGAAATTAAGTTTGGTATAGTTGTGTGCAACTAATAAAATTAAATATTAACAACTAACAACTTATTCACTCAAAGACTATTTTAGCCGACGACCCTCATTATAACCCCATTTATCTATCGTTCGAAATATAGATAAGCAATAAATTAATAAATAAATTTTACAATACGCGGCCCTAAAAATCCTTCTTGCAATCGAAAGATATTCACAAAATTTTGGAATATTTATCTTCACATAGAAAGACATTATTATATGGATTTAAATCCTTAGTTATATAGTTCTACGGGTTTTCCCCGTGATCTTTCGACATTTAATTCATGATTGAAATAAAGATAATCGTTTAACGTAACGCACTAAATGGAAACCAACAAAAAAATATTTTCTGAACGACTGATCACGAATTCCTACAAACCCTAATTTTGAATCAATTAAAGTTTATTTCAAGCTATATCGTCTTGACTTTTTACCTGTATTAAGATGATTGTCAATAATAGTAAAAGTTGTTTGTTTACCAAATTTTGTTGTGTATTTTGAAAATTCATTTTACTTTAGGCTATTAGATTTCCTAGGGATAGTCTTCTAAAGTGGCCGTATCGCAGACGGCTATTGTTATTATTATGTAAGAAAGACTTATACTTATACACTTACTTAGCAGTTGCTGAATATTTACTTATCATAAGCGTAAACGCAAATGGGACTAAACTCAATATTTATGTTGAGAAATTTATGAACAGTGTGACAAGTGTTCAGATTCACTGCTTTCTGGATGTCGATAAAGGTATTCCTATGGAGACCCAGCTTATCAAGACCTTCTAAGAGATTTTTGGTGATCAGACCTGTAGATGACACGATTACTGGTATCACTTCATCCTTCTTAGCAATGTTGTCAATGGCAAGAACAATAGACACCGTGCGCCAGAGAAACTGCATAGAAGTAAAACGCTGTAATTTGCTCATTTTTTTGAAGTAAAACTTCTTTACCCACGACTCATAAGTAAATTGCGTATTTTTTAACCTATAACTCTGTCAGTAAGTGTCAAATTATTGAGGAGTTGTGTTATAGTTTCATTTAGTAAACTAGTGAAGTAAGTAAATAGAAACCTGTATTATTATGTTGGTTACCTACAGTTTTCATTAAATTAAACTAACATTTGAAATTTCTCAGACAGAACTGTCTGCGAAATCGGATATTTTTGACAACTTATGCCAAAATTTAAATTTTATATTTGTTATTTTTAGTTTCATACAAAACCATTTGGTAAGTCGTGGGTAAAGCATAGTACTTCACTCGAGGAACAAATTGCATATTTAGCTCGTTTATTTAGCCCCTTTGCTCGCAAGCTCGCTCATGGGCCAAACACACTCGCTGTAATATGCAATTTACTCCACTCGTAAAGTAATATACTATTTTTGCACGATAGAACGATTTTGCTTAGTTACCGCGTTTGTTGCCTGATCAGTATGTTGTGTTTACTGAAACAGAACGGTAAGTAATTTACTTACCGCTCTAGAACGGTAAGTAAATAATTGCATATGTGATGTATACAGAGCACTTTTGACATTTTAACGTTATTAAAATGTCAAAAGTGCTCTGTCCAATGTCTAATACGAAAAAATATTTCTATCGTTATAAGCATCACGTTATAAGCATCACGAACGTTAAGGACTTCCGATCTCAGACAAAAATTGGAGTCGTCGCTCCGCTCCTCTTCAAACAATTATCTTCGATCGGTAAAATGTCCTTACCGTTTTATTGTTTTTAACCCAACATCAATAAGTGAAAACGTAGCAATCGTTTTTTCCATCGTTCGTCTGTCTGGTAACAAATCTCCTCCGCTATTATAAGGGCTACAGACACAAACACGATTTCAAATTAAAGCTCTTTGAAGACGTCATTAAGAGCGAATTTTTTTTTATCATTTTCAGCTCAACAGCTATAACCAGAAGAAGTATAGTAAAGTCGTTTAGGATGAAAACAGTAAAATCAAAAATTTTTCTGGCGCGAGATTATTATTATTAAAAAAACTGTTAAAGCTAAAGTAGGACCAGAAATATAGTACGATTATGGCTTTGACTCGTTGATACCTAACTTTATGACTGGGTTAACCTAAGCCCTAATAAAAGTAACGTCGAATTTAAAAGACGCTGCTATTTACTTACATTAATTACGATTTTAGATATTTTCATGTATTTTTAATTTTTTTTTAATGTATCTATTTTATCGTTATTTTCATCATTCATAGGTAAAGGATAATTTAAAAATTTGAAAAATTTAAAAGAACAAATAAAAAACAGAAAATTTAATCAAACTTAACGTCATTAAAAAAAATTCTTATACTTTAAAATATGTAGTTTGTTTACTTTATTGAGAAAAATAACATTAAAATGGCAAAAATCAGCAATTTTTGTTTACACAAATTAACTCTGTAAATATTTCCGTTCGATTTTATTAAAATTTATTACTTTAAAATAACATTAATTAACTTTCCGCGTCTTATCTAATAATATATTAAGCAATATTATATATAAAAATGTAAATTACAGAATAAAATTTAAAAGATAATAAATCAACAGAATATATAAAATATTTTTGATTAAGGTAATTTATTTATTTCAACCAATTATAATTATTGATATCTAAGTGCGTTTGAGTTATTTCCGAATGTAATAAACAGAACTGTTTATTTTAAAAACATTATTTTGTAAAATAGGAAAACATGTATTGCAAAAGGGCCTTCAGATAACAAAAACATAATGTAAACATATTTAAAATTTGTTTTTAATATATTTTTTATTAAATATCAAAGAAATTTTTTTGAAAATTTCAAATTACATCCTTTAATTTTATACTTTAATAGTGGGTGTATTTGTTTTTTAAAACTGATATTTTTAAAAAAATAATCTAAAAAAAATTGTTATAAAAGTATATTAATAATTAATACCATTTTTATCTACCTATGTTTTATCATATTTTTAAACTAGTTGGCGACGTAGTTCGCATCGCGTGTGATTGTTGTATAAGAATTTCTCCCCCCACCCCGTTAATGGAATGGGAGAGAAATTTTTATAGACCAGATGTTAAGTTGAAAGAAGACAAATACATCTGTGAAAACCGCATTCGAAATGGATCAGTAGTTTTCATGTGATGCGCGCACAAACATACAGACAGACAGACAGACAAAAATCTAACCACATTTTTGGGTTCTATTTCGATGTGCCCGCGACGTCGTTTGCGTGGCGTGTTGATTTTTGTATAAAAATTTCTTTCCTCACCCCGTTAAAGGGGTGGGGGGAGAAAGTTTTATACACCAGATGTTAAGTTAAAAGAAGACAAATACGTCTGTGAAAACCGCATTTGAATCGGATCAGCAGTTTTCATGTGATGCGCGCACAAACATACAGACAGATAAACAAAAAGCTAACCACATTTTTGGGTTCTATATCGATATATGTAGTAACACCCCCC
Source organism: Altica lythri (assembly GCA_964028335.1). Lineage (NCBI taxonomy): Eukaryota > Metazoa > Arthropoda > Insecta > Coleoptera > Chrysomelidae > Altica > Altica lythri. The sequence goes on from OZ034809.1 coordinate 9,272,098, forward strand.
CGTTAATTATTTTTTAAATATATTTACAATTTATAATGTACATAATTTTCATTTCTACAGTTTTATTATATGTATAGATAAGACGTTTAGGAATTTTATTTGATTTAAATATTGGTTTAAAAAAAATCACGGAGTGCTGTTAAAATGAGAGGGGTGAAAGTTAGAGATAGTTGTGAAAATGCTTCACTTTCACACTCGTGTGAAAAGTGTCACATTCCGCACTCGTTATATAATATAGTATTTTTCTCCATTAGTCGAAATTACGTAAAAACAGACAAATACATCTGTGAAAACCGCATTCGAAATGGATCAGTAGTTTTCATGTGATGCGCGCACAAACATACAGACAGACAGACAGACAAAAATCTTGTCAAGATAGATTAAATGCCATTTTTTACGTTGCAGGAAAAATATGTTTGTAATAAAAAATAAATACACGAAAATACATTTACATAGAAATATTATTTTTATCCAAAATAATATATTGTTGATAAAATAAATTCTAATTTCTAATTTTATTCTATTATTTCTGAATAATCTTTTATTTCTTAACATTTTTGAAATCATCAAATAAACGTCATAATTTATAAATATTTTTGGCTTTAATTGGGACAAATGATTATTTATTTTTCTGTAGTTATCACGTTTTGTATTGTATATAATACAATGTTTATAGTAGTAGCAATAAGTAAATACAAAAGTAAAAGCTTGTATTTTATGAAAAAAAATCTATGTCAACAATAACAGTGCAAAACTACAATGTTATTATTTGTGATGTTTATCTTGCAAATCTAAATGAAAATATACAAACATAAAGATTTTACTCTCTTCTTTATAGTCATAAAAATACTTTAGCAAATATTCTTAGTTCATAAGCGTACGTTTTTACAATTTTAAACTCATGGACAAAATTAAAAATTGCTATAAATTGCTATAAATTTCAAAATAATAATGACCATGATTAAGGTTGCTTAAGAAGGGTTTTCTTTGATTGTATTAATTTTCTTTTGCCTCTCAAAGATATAAATTCCAAAATTATCAAAATGACGTCGCAACGTAGATTGTACTTTAAAAATCAGTACAGCAGACTCAAAACGATATACACTAAACAAGTGCCTTATTTAAAACTTGGCAAGCACAAACTAATCTAAAAACAGCCGGGGATTATATCAGATCAAAATCCTAAAGTGACCATTGCTAGTACGACCCCGTTCTAGGGTCGAACGCAATTCTTCGACGGAGGCCGGATCGTAAGTGGCGCGAATTATTACCTCAGACACCTTGCTCAAACGAATCGGATGTTTTCGAGTTGTTTCGAATCAACTAATCAATCAAAAACCGTAATTTTTTTTCACATTTTTTTAAATTAAAGAATAAACTTATATTTTATTTTTTTTAAGATACACCAGAAATTTAGTAGATCATGGCAACGGAAAATACAATTTAATGACGCTTTGTTGGGGTGAAGGTCATGGTTCCGCAATTCATGATCACGCAAATTCTCATTGCTTTATGAAAATATTGCAGGGATCTTTAGAAGAGATCAGATTTTCTTGGCCGGAAAATGAGGGTGAAAAATTAAAGGAACTTGAAAGAAAACGACTGAAACTTAATGATGTTGCTTATATTAATGGTAAGTTAAAAAATCTTCACTATTGTTTATCTATGCTTCTACTCTGCATGTAAAAATGTGTTATTAGAGATTATTTGGATTTTTAATGACACGATAACAATTTTACCGATAATTTTCGCGACTTTTTCAATTTTTCACGACCTATTCCATAATTTATTATTTCCAGATTCAATTGGACTTCATAGAGTAGAAAATGTTTCTAATGTCGACACAGCGATAAGTTTACATCTATATTGTCCACCATATCAAAAATGTTCTGTATTTAATCAAAATACTGGTTTTAAATCTACATCTACTGTGACATTTTATTCAGCTTTTGGAAAAAGAATTAAGGTAATAGAATGTAACTCTATACCTAGTCAGACTTATACCAGTTATTTTTTTTTATAGGAAAATCAAGAAATTAGGGAACCCGAGGACAACTGATAATTACTACTTAAAAAAAATTAGCAATGGACAAATAAGAAAATAAATTAATTTAGATATATGTTTTTCTAATAAATTATTTTTATTGGCATAAGAAATTATTTCACACTTTTAGGTATACACAATCAGAGTGTATTTTTAACCAATACAGAATTTACGATTTCCTATTGGTTAGAATGTATCTGGAACACTGTCGATGCACATACGCCACTGTAGCTCTCTGTGATGAAAACGGTACTAAAAGGTCGAGAGAAATGGAGTCAGTGCACCAATGTCAAATGTCATCTTTATCTGTCACAATCAAATGTCATTTTCATCTGTCAATATAGATTATCTGTCAAATTAAAATGTCACTTTTGCAAGAAACTTAGAATATGATAAAAATTGGAAAAAACGTGATGAATTTCAATAATTGTTAAATCATGTAGATTATAAGCGAGGTCGATTAGCGCAGGTGACCTTTCTACACTGTGACCTTTTTTGTATATCTTACATATATAAAAAAGTCTATTATCCGCTTAGGACATACGTTTGTAACCTGAAAAGGTTCTAATCTGACCTGTTCCAGATATTTATTCCGTTGGCGGACAATTACTATACAGTTACAAATATGTGCATACTGACAGAATTCCCATGTTCCACTTTTCCAATTTTACAGAGATTATACCTCCGTGGACAATGTTCTATAAGAATTCATGCGATTACTCCGAGTTTAGATGTCTGATTATAAGTAGGGTCGATTAGCTCAGATGGCCATGTGACCTAAAGGATCTTTTGTGTATGCCTTACATTTGTTTAGGAGTCTATAAGGTCTAGACTTTTATGAAAGTCTATTATTCGCTTAGGACGTATGAAGACCTGTCCCAGTTAATTATTTCGTTGGCGTCCTTAAGGTCTAGACTTTCAAGAACCAGCTCTAAGAAGAGCTATCCCAGATGTGTGTGTCATTGCAGTTATAATATGTTTACCGTTTCATTTGCATTCTCACAGAATCTGTTTTTTTCAACGTCCACTTTACAGAGAAGGTCCTTACGTGGACAGTCTCCAGTGAGAATTCCTGCGTGAGTTCAAGTTTTTGAAGCTGTAAGAGTAATTTAAAGTAACGCAGTGAAGGTCATAACTGTAATGTTTGACTTTGGTCTGGAGTGTTTGTTCACTCTGCTGTTCTGAGTTATTTTTTTCAATTACCTCATCCATAGTGCAGCATTTCAAGATGCCACAGAATGGCTCAGGTCTATAGAAGGAGCACTACCTCTGTCTTAATGCCCTGGAACCACCAACAAAGTTGTGTTTGACCAGTTGCTTAATAGACTGTTTGCAGCTCCAGGCTGTTTTGGACTCGACTGGTAGATTGTAGAACCTTCTAAGCAGCTTGATTATGGAAGGCAATAAATAAGTATTCTGACAACAAAGTTGCTTCGTTGTGTTTGACCAGTTGCTTAATAGACTGTTTGCAGTTCCAGGATATTTTGGACTTGATTGGTAGATTATAGAACCTTTTAAGCAGCTTGATTATCGAAGGCCGAGTTATAGTGTCTTTTAATGTAGCCTTGAGCAAAGAGGTCTATTGCTAATAGCTCCACTTGGAAGATCGTAGGAATGTTTCCCAGAGCTAATGGGAGCTTAACATTAGGACCTATAACCCATATATCTACTCCTTCTGGTGTTTTAGACCCATCACACGTTCGCCAAATTTGTACATACAAGCGGAGACAATTTAGAGTTTACTATATTACGTCATTGGATGGCTAAAAACTTTATTCACTTTATTTCTTCTTTACAGTTAGGATAATGAAAAAGTATTTAGCGATGGATTTTTATTTATATATTTAAGAGAGAGTATTTATATTTATCGTCCACAAGTACAAGTACAACCACAAATGTGTTCATCTTTCAAAGGACCAGGTAAATTTGTTAAACGATGCTTCGATACTTGATAAGGAATTTTATGCCATTCACCAGTTTTTTTATTCATTTGCCAATGTGGGTCTTTTGATTTGTGTGGATTACCAAATTGTGGTGGATTACCAGATTGTGGTGGATGAGTTTTATTTTTACTTGGTGGAAAATAATTCTTATTATCACCATTTTGATTTATTTGACAATTACAACAAGCCCTGCCTTTACAAGGAAACGATTTGTGTAACTGTTTTCTACAAAATTTTTAGGATAAATAACAATAAAATACGCAAATATTAATTTACCTCTTCTCAGTTAATTCAGATATTTTTCTCATGATCGGTTCTTCACTTTCACTAGGTTGTTCATAATCAATTATCGGTTTTTCTAATGGTTCATTATATTTACTTTTTTGTTCAAATTCAGTCAAAGCTTTCTGCACTCTATTCCTGTTCCGAGTTTGTAGACTCTCTTCTAGCTCTTGCACTAACTCTTCATACTCTTCTTCGTTTTGGTACGGAAAACCTTTATATTTAATTGGATTATTATCAGTAGAATAACCATCACTATCTTCACCTTGATCAACAACCAACTCTACATCATCATCATCATCGTAATCTGAACTTGAAAAATCGTATAGAGGAGGTGGTGGTGGAGAAGGGCGTTGTTGATTGTGTCTGTTTGTACGAAAATGATTTTCTTCATGTAAACAGGTTCTATAAAAAAATCATTTAGGAAACGAGGCTCCAAAACAATATTTAGAGGTGTAAAGACAGAAAGACTATAAGTGGGTCGATTGGCCCAGATGACCTTTACAATGCGACCTATTTATGAGTCTAAAGAAGTTTATTATTTGCTTACGTTTGTAACCTGAACAAACTCTAAGAAGACATTCAGAATTTGAATGTTTTAATGTCCAATTTGCCAATTTTAGAGTGATAGTACCTTAGTATAAAGTGCCTTAGAGTGTTTTAGAGTAGCACAGTCAAACTCGTATTAACCTTTTTGTCTTCGGCTAGGACTGTTCTTCCAGTAGACTGCACTGAGTACATTTACCCAATTTTGAACTTCATCCATAATGCGGCATTTTTGGATACCACAGAAATGTTTAGGTGCGATAAAAGGAGTAGGAGTACTAGCACCTTTTTTTGAGAGACTATAAGCAATCTTGTTTCCGACAATCCCTTTATATTTTGGTACCCAATGCAAAGATATTTTGTTGTGTTTAGCCAGTTTCTTAAGACACTGCGTGCTGTTCCAGGTTCTTTTGGACTCGATTGGTAGATTGAAGAACCTTCTAAGCAGCATTACAATCGGAGGAAATAATTCTGTCTGAATTAAAAGCGTTTTTTAATGCTCTTTTGAGCAAAGAAATCTATTGCTAATAGTTTCGCTTGGAAGACCGTAGGCGTGTTTCCTAGGGTTAATGAGAGCTTAAAATTGGGACCTGTAACCACTTCTTCTGGTGTTTTAGACCTATCCGTATAATAAGTGAGAGCTTCTTTTGTAAGTAAATAAATTGAGTTGCTCCGACCCTTAGAATCTTAGATGTCCTTAAAGATTGCCGGCTTTCATAGGCTTAGTCCTTGTTATAACCCAAAAGCACTTTCCAGAGCAATCCTCGTAACATCTAATTACAATTAGGGAAGGTCTAGAATTTCCTCCAAGACGTACTAGTACACAATCTTATTGCGCCAAAGATCCTTATTGTGGTGGTACAAGTAATAATCACTCAGACTTAAATAAACCAACCTGTATATGAGCTCATTAGATCAATCAGAGTCTACGAAGATAAAAGAGGGAGTACAGACTCAAAACTATTGGTTATAATAAAGATAAAGGAAAGACTTAATAACACATAAATTGATGGAAGACAAATATGAGCAGAATCATATGGTGCTGATAATTATAATCAGAGTGATAAAAGCCAAAAGAAGGAAACCAAGCAATAAAGTGTGTAGTAATATTAGAAAATTGAGAAGAACCTTAATACCTGCACTGTCCAACACAAGGAACACAGTTAACTTTTTTAGATATAGAATTCGCTTTCCTACGTTGTTGGTAATCTCGTTGAGAATCTTCATACTCATGGTGGTGTGCCTCATGGTTTCTAAATGTACCATCACACATACAACTAGTTTCTGGTGATAGATTTCTACATAAACAGCGATCAGAACAATGACACTGTTTAGAGTGTAATGATTTTGGATAACATATAACATCTTCTAAAGGATACCGATCTACTGATCTAGATTGCTCACGTGGACTTTGCTTTTTTCTATAGGATCTAAAAAAAAACTGGTAAAGTTATAATTCAAATAATCACAGATGATATTTACTTTCTGTAATTATTAGAATTATGATCTCCTGAATAACACAATTCGATAGGTGTTGAACTAGATTTCGAAGTTGGTACTTTACTGGAATCAGTATTCACAGCTTTATTGTTTGCTATTGCAATATCAGTGGTATTACTGGGTGATTCCATTCTTGGTTTATAAACGTTATCATTCGAAGTTTGGAACGTTTTATCCACATATTTTGGTCGTTCTTTTGTAGGAACTGAAGGAGCTGTTCCTTTGCTAACTTTTACTACAGAATAATCTGGTTTCATAATTGATGGATGGCTAACTTGGGAATCTTGATTTACACAGTAACAAGGTCTAAAATGAAGTTCTTCTAAAAGAATACAATATTTAGATCTACTTTTTTGAAGCAAAGCTTTTAATGTTAGGTTCGAAAGAAGTGTTGTGTTGCAACATGGTTTTAAATCAACATACGAGAGCGTGGTTACAAATTAACAGACCAGATGGCAACACTTACGCTTCTACAAATCAAATGGCAGTGATTAACACACATCAGGCATAAATCTGCTCACTGATCCGTCTACGGCTAGTTGAAACAATTATTCTTCTTATCCTAGTGAAACCAAAATATTACAAGATAGTCTCGAAACAAACTCCCATGACATGAACATCAAAGAACTCATTCTTCAGAAGGACTCTTCCTCTGGGATCTAAGACTCCACTTCCCCGAACACACAGTATATTATACTTTCAGTTACACCAACAAGAGACCTCCTACGAAAACTTTTGACATCATCAATCCTGACCATCACCAAAGCTACATCCTGGAAACTCATGCCAGTAAGAAGCCGCAAACTCTACAAAGAAGTGGACCCAATTGGACAGCTTGTAGAAACTTGCCGAGATTTGCCAAGCATGTAAAAGTACAGAAGAATAAAGAAAGTACGATGAGCTTTAAATGGTTTATACACCAAAGTTCTCATATAAAGCTTAGATAGCAAAAAATGCCATCAAAGTTTTCCAATCTCTGTTACTTATGGAAGGTTAAAAAACCTTTATTTACCGTTTTGACCTTTCCAGTTTCCCCTTACTACAACATTTTTCAAGGATTTTTATGCAGAATCCAACTTACCTCGTTGATATCTTTCAATATCAGTTTCATTGTAATTTTTGTAACTATGGCGTTTATCCATTATCCTACTTTCTTGTTGATTTCGATGCATAATATGTTCGGTAAAAGCTGTATCAGGTTCAAAAATTGAATTCCCAACACTACTTCTTCTTTTATTATTCGTATCGGAAGATAAACGTTTCGAGTTTTCTAAAGATTGTTGGTTTTGTATAAGATCATCCGATGGATAATTGGATCCAAGCAACTTTGTAGAATTTCTATAAGCGATATCTTGATGCCTAATAGAAGCTTCTCCTTCCAATTCAGCAACAATTAAACTTTGATTGGAATACTTTCCAGTTTCTGTATTTTTGTCTATTAGTTTTATTTTACTTTCAGTTTGTGATAGTCTGTTTTCGATATCAAATTTGTTACTTTGAAATGGTGATTCTTGTGGAGGAAGTAATTCAAACGATGCAGAAATTTCTGTTGCTTTAGATGCTTGAATACCACTCCACTTTTCTGTATCAGTTGATTTATCAATTCCTACACTTTCTTTTCGTTTTTGAGTATCGTTATAAGTTTGTGATAGTTGGTTTTGTTTTTGTTGTCTTCCTACAGAATCTGTTGATATGTTGTGTAAATCAATTGTATGTTTAGAATTGTGATCTTTCTGTTTATCGATAGAAATAGATTTGTGTGTGATTGGAGAATTATTATTAAGGTTTCTTTGATATATTTCCTGTGTGAAATCTGAGCTGTAAATCTTTGGTAGATCTTCAAAAGATGGAGTTGGTGGACTATATTTTCTTTGATTATCTAGAGAATGAAGATTAACGTTGGCACTAATCTGTGATTCTTTTTGAGATGTTTTTGAACCAATGTTTTTGATGTTTGATATGTTTTCACTAGAAGTTACTGAACCAAAAGGATTGGTGTTTTGTTGTGGATCTGCTGAATCTAGACTCCAATATTTTGATTGCTGAGATTCTTGAATTTTTGATCTAATTTTCTCTAATAAATCTGTATTTTTGTTTTTTAAACTTCTGGTATTGGATGATACTTGATTGTTAGATGGTTCTCTTTCTAGTGATTGTAGACTTAATTTGCAAGAATCGCCAGAATGTTTTAATACAACTGTTTGAGTTCCTTGATTACTTTGTTCTTTTTGTAGTGTTGAACCAAAACTATCAACTTTAGATGAAGTATGAAGCTGTGTGGGTGAATTTTTATTATGAATGTTATATTTTTGGGAGTTAGAAACTCCTTTTAATGATAATTTAGAGTTTTTACTATCTTTTTTTTGTATATCTAAACTAAAATCCTTGAATTGTTTTGGAGGTTCTGTTGATTGTGTTACTACGTTTTTATATGGAGGATTGGGTGAATTTTGAGAAAATCTATGTTTAGATATTTGAAATAAATCAACTGGTGGATTAACGAAAGTTTGTTGATTCGATTTTCGAAATGTATTTTGTAAATCTAATGATTTTTTCGAATATGGTAATTCTTTTTCCGTTTTATATAATTCACTGAAATTATTAGAATTTTGAGTGGCTCCCTCTTTAATTTTATTTTCAAGAGGTGGTATTGGTATAGGGGTAATTTTAATATCTTCACTTAATCTATATATCGCCACTAAAATTAAACATATTTAGATTGTTAATAATAATAAATTACAATAAAATACCTTCTCTTGTTTTATCAAACAACACTTTTTTCTTATTAAGTCTTTTCGAATCTATAACAGCCTTTTTATTAATTTTATGAAATTTTATTGGTCTTCCTAAAACGTTACAACAAAAATCTTCACTGAAAAAGCTACTCTCCGAAAAGCTATTTTCTAGTTTATAATAATTGTCGTTATTTTTCAAAAAGGCATGACTCATAACTTCGGAATTATTTTAAATTATACACGAAACCCAATTTCAAAAATATACGTTGCAATATTACAATTCTAATCATTTATAATGACGTAAATGTCAGTCAAATTGCTGTGGTAACTTTGCTGTATTTTTTTTTATAAATTTAATGTAACAAATTCCATTTTTCAGTTACTGCCCACCTCTAACTTTACGGCGTTTACGAGTTAATGATGGATAATAATAATTATTTAGAGGTGGGTTGTTACAAAATTATACGAATATTTTTTAACATATTTTAAGATATAGTCATATGGTTCGTACTGCAGCCTATTTAGGCTTTTTGTACTTCTTCCATTGGTTCAGGTCACCTCGTCCAGGATCTTGGTACCATCTACTAGTGTTTAAAGAATGGGCGCAAAAGTTTGAGGAAGCACTTTAAAGTTCCCAAAAATTAACTTCTTCTGCGATCTATTGCCTCGCATTGGCACAGTATGTGTTTCAAGATCCTTGCCGCATAATCTGTAGGTTGGGTCTCTCCATTAACCAGTCCCATGGTTTGCAGATGTCCTTTAACAGTTTCATGGCCTGTTAGGAATGCTGTTATGACTCGTAGCTGATTCCTTCTGGATTTGCGTAGTTTTTCACACTTTTGTTCAATACACAAAGATGTTGCCTTGTATTCCTGTATGTCCTGGTATGTTTACCAGGATATCTAGTTTTACTAGGCATTTGTGTACTTTATGGATCCTTAAAGCCCCAATAGTCCCCTGATTATCTCTGCATATGTGAATCCGCTCAGATTTGTTAGTCCGCAAATTATTTTCTCTTGCGTATCACAAGATTGCATATGGTTCTGCTTGAAATATAGATGTATATGCTGATATTTCTGTTTCTGAACCCTCTTTAATTTTAGACCCATAGGTGAACCAGATTTTAGAAATCTTGGATTGGGTCCTCGAATTTTGCCATTCCTCATATTGATGTAGTTATCTCTGCCTGAAATGTTTTTTAGGCAGGAATTTGAAAACCATAGGCTCAATTTCCTGCCTTATTTTTTTAACTCGTGATCTACAAAAAATTTGCTCCGATCTTCTTGTAGCTGGTAGAAGCTCCCTTTTCAAAATTTGTTTACCGTTATTTTACAGAAATAAAAAAGTAATAACATTTTTGACAAATATTTATTAATCAAGACAGTATATATGAGCAACATTATTATATATGGCAACTAAATACGTATAAAAATAAAATACTACAAATGATAAGCATGATAATTGAGATACTCATTCTTATGCGCAGCATTAACAGCATTTAAATTAGCAACTTGAGCAGCTTTCGTAGCTTTACTGGCAGAATATTCAATGTCTTTTAAATCACCAGCAACATATTTTAACTCATGTAAAATTCCATCAATTTTCTGTTTAGCTTGGAAAACCATATCTTTCTGAACTGCTTCTGCATTACTAGCTTCAGCTGCAGCTGATGCAGCATTGTGTGCTGTAGTATCAGCTTCTGTAAGTGCGACTCTTAGAGTGTTAACTTGAGCTTGTGCTTTATGGGCTGCTTCTTGAGCTGTTTGAGTGGCTTGTTTAGTTTGGTGATATTGAGCAATTTCTTCTTTGAGTTGGTGTTGAGCTGAGATTAGTTGGTTTTTGAGGTTAGCGAAAATTGCTTGTTTTCCTGTTAAGGCAGCTTGAGCTGTTTTAGCAGCCTAAAAAGCAAATTCGTAGTAATAGAAAGTATTAAAAGATAATCGCAATAAAGAATTATGCCTATAATATTTAAATTTTAACTTTTAACTTTCTTACCCCATTAGCTACATGTGCTAAAGTACTTTTAACACTATATTCAGCTTGACTTCCTGCAGAATTTTGAGTCCAAGCAGCACTTTTGGCATTTTCAGCAGAAGAACGAGCTATACTGGTGAGTTGTGCTCCCTTTTGCACAACTAAATTTACATTTCCTCCTTCACCATAGACTCCTTGACTTGAGAAAGCACCATTCCAAGCAGATAAAGGTTCTAATATAGTAAATTCTGCTTGAGGTAAATAGCCTGCTGTTACAGTAGCTGAAAAATGTAAATATCGTAAATCCTCAATTCTCTTATTCCACTCTTGGTCATTGGAAAAGCAATAAAACCTCTTGCTTCCAGAAAGATGGATTTGGGATTACTGTCTATGAAACATAGTGCACAAAAACGTACATGGATGAGCAAAGAAATATTTATTGATTGATTTCTAACTGAAGTTAGAAATACTTATGTGAAAATAATCTTCACGAAGAAGCTTTGCTTTTAATGGATAATGCACCAATTATCCTAAAGAAAGACTTGAAGTCCGAAGATAAATAACTAGTCACTTTTTGCCTGCAAATACGATATCCTTGATCCAGCCTAAAGAACAAGGGGTTATTGAATGTTTCAAGAGAAGATATTGAAAGGCTTTTATTCCTGGACTTATTTCCGAAACAGACGTGGACTTTTAACCACATTTTAAAGCCTTTAGAAGCCAATGATCATGATGATGACTTAGTACAAAATAATTCGGAAAATACCTATGAAGATATGATAACAAATATTCTACAATAGTAAGAAAACAAAGAGGAGGCAGACCGCGTTCAACAACTGTTATTGAGGAAAATATGCGACCATTCAAGAAAGTAATGCTTCCAAAAGATAAAGCCAAAAAAATCACAGACTTTTTCAAAAAACTATAGTATTACGGTTACGTTTACCCTGGTCAACCACTGGTGGATAATTGAGGTTCTAATGTACAAAGCAGCAAATGTTTGAGAGGAAATTAAATGAGGTTTAAATAGAGAAATAAATGAAAAACAAAAAATTACACTTACCTGCTAAAGTCGAAACGATAACTATATAGAACATTTTTGTTAACACTTAAAGGTAAATTCAGAAATAAAACTAAAGGAATACTTATATTTAAAGATCTGATATCAGCTTTATATATAGTAAAATTTACCATTTACTTGATATTTAATCTGTTCGAGAGGGGTGAGTAAAAGTATATTTAATTTATTAGACTAAGTTCGTGATTTTGATTAAGAGTTACTGCGATGATAGAAAGTATAATATTATACTTATGCATTTTTGGTAAGTAATGCATTTCTTACATTTTTTAGTATGTAATAAATCTTATCATATTGCATAATTAGACTATTTTTATACGTTTAAATTTAAAAAATTTGATAAATTAGATACCTTACCTTAAATTCTAAAATTATTGCATCTCAGTACCTTTCCTTTAGTTTTAAAAATGTGTAAATCATATTAAAAGAGTACATTCCTTTCACTTGAGAAGAATTTTCAACGATAAATTTATGTGTACGTTTCCGAGGTTTTAGAAAAAAATGATTCAAGTATATTTTATACTTTAAATAAATTTATAATATTTAATACCACTTAGATAGATTTTGAATGTCAAAATTACAGAGATCTAGCCATAGACAAATGATCTAGCACTGCTGAACGTGATAATGCCAACAAAGAGGATATAATCGGTGAATACCAGGATGGTTGGGACAAGACAAAGCAGTACAGATATTCTTGCAATAAGAAATATTTGAGGAGAGTCATCAGTATCAAAAACCGACTATGATATTGTTTATAGATTTCAAAAAAGCATTTGACATAGTTAAAAGAGAGGAACTGTATAATTCACTTGAAGATCTCAGAATAAGTAAAAAAATAATCAAAATGATTCAACTAACTTTAAAACAGAAAACCAATTAAAAATAAACAAGGAAAATTTCCTAGTAATGAAGAAGTAAGACTAGGAGACCCATTCTCATTTACTCTCTTCAGTGCCCAGTGTTCGTCGATGAGATAGCAATACTGGCGAGAAGTAAGCAGGAAATAATAGAAACAACAACAAAATTGGAAGAAAAGCTTTTTAAAAAAAGAAATGTATATCAAAGACTTAAAAACGAAACACATGGAATGCACAGACAAGAATATTTAACAATAAGAACAAATGAATTTGAAAAAGTTGAGAGGTTCGAATATTTAGGAGCACTATTATAACTTAACATAGAAGACAAAAAACCATAAAAGGAAAAAAGCGTGTTTATGTGTTAAATAGGTTACAAAGAAGTAAAACCATTCATGAGGAGTAAAAATAAGATACAAAATTGTTCGTAGACCCAAAGATACATGGACATTAAACAAAAAACAGCAAGAAATGATCCAAAAGTGCTCAGAAAGCGAAATGACGTATGGCTTAGAAGAAAAATTAAAGAATTTAAAGACTTGTATGGGACATTAAACAAAAAGCAGCAAGAAATGATCCAAAAGTGCTCAGAAAAGCGAAATGATGTATGGCTCCTAAGAACAATTAAAGAATTAGAACACTTGTATGTGGAGCCCAACATATTAGGACTGATAAAAGCGCACGACTGAGGTGTTTAAAACATATTGAGAAACCAAATAGCTAAAAATATTGCTAGTAAGTACCAGAAGGACGTAAAAGGAGAGGTCAGCCCAGAACAAGATGAAAAGCAGACATATAAGAAGACCTAAAGATACTCAACACTACAAACTGGAAACTTAAATCGATGGACAAGAAAGGATGGAGAAAAATGGTCAATCAAGTCATGAGCAGGGTGACCAGGGTCGTGTTTTATTTACTGACTAGCTGTAACCGGCGCGCGTTGCTACGCCAGCAACTAAAATAAATTTAAGAAAAATAAAAGAGAAGAAGAGATAGAGAAGGAAGGAAAGTTTATAGTTTTGTTTTACTTATCGCACCAAAAATATATTTTTCGAACTTATATTTATACGAATTCGTGTAGATATCTATTAATCAGTATTGAATTTGATACATGGAAGCGCCATCTGGTGGTAACTTCCATTAATACGAATATCATATTCATCTTACCCGTTAAAAATACATCATCATACTGATTTTCCTGACAATAGGTTGAACGGGACAGAAGTTGCTAGTCTGCAGCGCCACCTGGTGCCGAGTGGCATCAATAAGCATATCATACAAACCTTCTCCGTGGAAAAATACATATACATACCAATTTTCTTGACAATCGGTTGAACAGAACAGAAGTTGCTATTCTGCAGCGCCACCTGGTGGCGAGTGGCATCAATGAGCATATCATATAAACCTTTTCCGTGGAAAAATACATATACATACCAATTTTCATGACAATCGGTTGAACGGGACAGAAGTTGCTAGTCTGCAGCGCCACCTGGTGGCGAGTGGCATCAGTGAGCATATCATACAAACCTTTTCCGTGGAAAAATACATATACATACCAATTTTCATAATAATCGGTCCAGTAGTTTTTGAGTTCATTGAGTACATACAGACATAAAGACATACAGACATACAAACATTCATTTATATATATATATAGATAAGAGCTGTTTTTGCATAAATTTCTTGGATGGGATGTAAATGATGTGGGGGTATCTATGCACTATACAGACAAATGAACCTCACAGAAGGGTGGAGGGTCAGTGTGAAATATATTTGGGAGCCTGTTCAGAGTTAGAGCTTATTAAAAATGGATCTTTAACAGCACACAACTACGTAATGGAGATCATAGAGCCCAATTATATGCCAACATTTCATTTTTATAAAGATAACGCTCGGCTACACACTGCGCATATTGTAATTAGCTACCTCCATCAGGTTGGTACCACTCAATTGAACTGGCCATTTCGATCACCAGACATGAATCCAATAGAACACGCCTGGGATATTCTAAAAAGAAGAGTTTGGCAGCGAAATCCAGCTCACAGGAATGACGAAGAGCTAAAACTGGTATTAGTTAAAAACTGAAACAAACTGCTACACGAAATGATAGATAATAGATAACCTCAGGCAGAGACGGCAGAGCATAGGAAATAACATACTAACCCTATTAATAACCTGGAGAGGCAATACTCGCTATTATTGTCAATAATTTTGTGTTTCGTTTAATTACAGTTTAAAATCTCATTGTCGAATGGCCCTATTTTGCCAATTTCGTTATTCAGTTTTTTTTACGTGTAACCCTCGAAATTTTAACATTTTTTCTTCTACATAAAAATCCTATTAAAGAAAAACGAAACTGATCTTTAGTATAGAAATAATAATAGAGTCATTATTAACTTGGTTTTTGATTAATGTATATATAAATAAATTAAATCTCAACAAATAAGATACGAAATAAACATTCAGTTCAGTTGTCCTTGTCCCTCCTTATATCTATATTAGTACATTCCACTCTTTCATTGCAGATTAATCAAACATGAACTAAGGATTAAATAATAGTTTGTATCTCAGATTATAATTTTCCAGTTTAGTAGACATCATGAAGTGTGTTGTGTATTTTGTTTTTCTATTCATTTTAGTAAACTTAGTGAACAGTGCTAGAATATTATGCGTTTTTCAAATGCCTGCAGTTAGCCATCAAATGGTATTTCAACCAATATGGAAAGAATTATCATTGAGAGGTCATCAAGTTGTTGTGGTAACTCCACGACCTCTTAAAGATCCGAATTTAGTAAATTTAACTGAAATAGATGTAAATCACAATAGTTATGAGTTGATAAAAAAACATGGTTTTCAATTTTTTATGAATAAATTGAATGGCATTCCTACGAAAATACCAAAAATTTTTGCTATGCATTATGATTTTGCTGAGGTTATATTAAAAAATGAAGAGTTTATTAAAATTTATAATAATTCTAATGAGAAATTTGATCTGGTTATAGCACAAACGTATATATCACCAATTTTATATAGTTTAGCTGCTAAATTTAACGCACCATTAATTGGAGTTTCGTCAATGGGAGCTTATATAGGATCACATTTTGGAATTGGTAATCCTAATCCTCCTTCAATGCATTCTGAAATGTTTTTACACTACAATGGTCAATTAACGTTATATGAACGATTAAAAAGTACTTTATATTATTTATTTGTTAGATTTTATCGAACTTTCGTTATTTTACCCAAATCTGATGCTCTAGCTAGGAATTATTTAGGTAATGATTTACCTTATATCGAAGATATCGAAAGAAATATGAGTTTGTTACTGTTAACTACAAATCCTTTCTTTTATCCACCACGACCAACAATACCTACTATTATTAATATTGAATCTATACATGTAAGACCTCCAGAACCTTTACCTAAAGTAAGATTTTTATCTACTTTTTTATGGGTTTAAGAATATGATTAGAAAACAAAACAAGATATAAAATTAAAGTTCTTGAACAAAATTTGATTTAATAACCATTAATTTTTGTCAACTATCTAAAACATTTCAAGAACCAATTTCACATTATCTTTCAGGATCTCCAAAAACTCTTGGATGACTCTCCGGAAGGAATAATTTATTTTAGTTTAGGATCAAATGTTCAAAGTGTAAATATACCAAATAATGTAAGAGATACTTTGATACAAGCCTTTTCAGAATTACCGTATAAAGTATTATGGAAATTCGAGTCTGATAATTTACCAAATAAACCAAAGAATGTGATAATTCGTAAATGGTTACCTCAACAGGATATATTAGGTAACGAATGAATCTTTTATATTTTTAAAATTATATTTTATGTATGAAAATGTTTTAGCACATCCTAATGTAAAAGTTTTCGTATCTCAAACTGGATTACAATCTACAGAAGAAGCTATATCAAGAGGGGTCCCAATAGTGGCTATTCCTTTCATTGCAGATCAAGAAATGAATACTAAAATATTAGTAAAATTGCAAGTAGCAGTTGGGATTGACTTTGTAACAATTACCAAAGAGGAAGTTAAAGAAGCTATAATGGAAGTTATAAATAATCCGAAGTAAGTTGTGGTATTTTTGGTTTATTAGTCTATAAACCACTTTATATTTAAAATAAAGTCGTTTTTTGAGTATTTTTTTTATCTTGTTTCTTCTTATGGTATTTATCCTCTTTGGACCATATTACGAAATAGTGTAGTTGAAGTCATTTCTCAGAGTTTTAAGTCAGGATATTTGTTGACGCCCTGGGCCTAAAAGATAAGTCCTAAAATAGTCCATATTTTTTAAGTTGGAGGACGTCTGACGGTCATATTGAAGCCTAGTTAGGTTTATTGTACTTCTTTCATTAATTCATGTCACCCACTCTAGGATCTTGGTACCCTTTTCTATTTGAGACAGGTTTAAGGGATAAGTCTTCAAAAATTGGCTGTCTCCTGCGAATCAGTGCCACGCAATGGTACAGTATACCTATTTCAGGTTCCCTATGACACAATCTGCAGCTTGGGTCTTCATTTAAGATTCTCTTGGTTTTGCAGAGGTAACCCTTGAACGGTGCATGACTTGTAAAGAATCCTGTAATGAATCGTAGATTGATTCCTGCTAGTTCAGCGCAGTATTTCAGCTCTGCAGATGAACGTGTATTCAATGCATATTCTGCTGTGTACTTTGCCAGAGATATGTTTTCAATATTAGTTGTGTAACGAATTCAGTTTATCATTCGGCTACAAACGGCACTTTTTGCTACCCCTAGAGCGTAGAATATTGAACTGATCTTTTCTTGCAAACTATGCGTCCTGTCTGGGCCTCCACTCCACAATCCGCTTTGTCTACCTGTAGTCTACCTGTTATTCCCTCTACTGCATCAATCACTTTTCTTTCTCTGCGAAGTTCAGTTTGTTATGTGGTCCCTTAGGTTCAATCCCAACAGGGACCTTTCCATTGCTCGTTGTGATACTTTAATCTTCTGAGTAACCTTCCTTGTTATATAGTGACGTCTCGGCGTCATAAGTTAAGACAAGTTGAAAACTTTTCTCTTTAGACAAATCTATAAATCTGATTTAAATATATGTAGGAGATTTTCAAATGCTGCCTACCTCAGCCTTATTCGTCTGACTAATTTACGCGTGTGAGTATCTCTACTTATGCAAATTTCGTGCCCTAGATATTTGTATAAAGTAGTCTCCTCAAATTGGTGACCATCGACATACATGCCTTCACTGAGTACGAGGTTGATCATCAATTGAGTTTTTTTTACACTTATTTTAAACCAACTTTATGTTACAACAAATACATTTAGCTTCACGTAAAGTTGGTTAGTTATTGGTAATTTTAATTAATTTTTTTTTTAACAGATACAGAAAAAACATGGAAGAGTTGCACAAAGTGTGGACCGATCATCCTATGAATGCAAAAGAGAGAACAATGTGGTGGATAGAATATGTATTAAGGCATAAGGGTACTAAACATTTAAGAAGTCCTTTTGGAGATCTTTCATGGACTGAGTATCTTTTATTAGATGTGATATCAATAATTTTATTATCTGTGATCATCACAATGTATTTGTTACGTAAAATATTTAAATACATACTATCGCTGTTAAAAAACAAAAAGAAATATAAAACTCGATAGATTATTGTTAATTTTGTATATTTAAAGCATTTTTATACTGTTAATTCATTTAAATTGTGTAAAATTAACAGGTTATATGTCATAAAAACCATGGGCGTAGCCAGGAATTTTTTTAGGTCTTTTTTCGAGGATAATTTCTCAAAAATCAATAAAAAACCGAGGATATTTTTTTGAAAAAAAAAGTAGGACATATTTATTGACAAGAATATTGAGAGATACTTTAAAAGTATCATTTTTTGGTTTCTCAAAATAGAGAAACATCGTTAGTAAATGAATCAAATTGATTTCATAAATTTTTACCATTGATTTCGCGTTTTATAAAACAATTTTCTGGGATTTTCAGCAAATTTCCTGAAGACTTTATCTTCTATTTCGGATTTTCTTTCCTTTATTATTTTTCGATGCACACTGAGCATGCATAGTCCTGAAAAAAATTTCTACGGAGCAAGTCGTGCAAGGTAGTGCCAATAATATTTCCAATGCATGTGATACAGCAGGAAAAAAGGTGTCCGCTTCCGTGATTACGTCGCACACTTCCAAATTTTTCATCGCTTCTTCACTAAGCTGTTTGTCTTTCCAAGTGTTATACCATATTTCAATTTCTGCACTTAGATCCAATTCATAAAATTCTGAAAATGGCTTGATGTCTTCTTTCAAATCGCCAATACTTTTTTCAACATAATGTATGGATGCAATGTGAGTAGTGAAAATGCAGGCAAATTGAATGGCGCGAATCGATTTGCAAGCGATGATATCAACGAATCCAAATACGGAATTAGCAACGATATTTTCCAATAATCATTTGGATTCGATGCAGGTTGATTTGAACGATGCTGCTATTGATGTTGTTGTTGGGTTAGTCTGGACATATCCAATTCAATATCAATTGAGTTCGCTATTTCTTTTGCCTCGTCTAGAATTTCATCAATCACGGTATCTACAGCGGTTCGATGGCTAGAGATAACAGTTGATCAAGATGGTCTTTGCATTTGAGCAGGTCAAGACTTTTAGATTGAAGACCATTCACGACAGGCTCAAGAATATCTGAATATTTGGCAATTATTGAAGTGCATGTGATAAATACAGGTTTCGTTGCTGCAGAGTGTAGCTGAAATGCAGCTGATCGCGTTTTTGCATTGCCTTCGGTGGATAAAGTCAGTAATACGTTCGCGATCTCAACGAAATTGGCTCAATTTAGATAAACATAAAACGTTTTGAATAGCGGCAATATCATAAATACCGCGCAGAGAAAACGTTTGGATTTGTGTGAGCATAATCGAGATTTATATACATTATCGCTTCTCAGAAACAATAACAAACACACCAGTATAAATAATTTCGATACTGTCCAAATTTTTGTTTGATTTCAGCTATTTACGAGAATAGTCTTTGAAAAGTCCTCGTTGTTTCAGCATTTTCTCCAAATGTCCTCGAGGACAAAGATTAATTTTTTCTTAAAAAACGCAGAATTTTTCGAGGACATTTGGCTTAGGTTGGGGCATTTGCCCCTACCTGGCTACGCCTATGATAAAAACGATCTTTTTATATTAAAAAATAAAAAACAGGAATAGTTTATGTAGTTTATTAATATAGGAACATTCAAAAATACTTGAGTATCACAAAAACTTTGGTATGTTTAACTTGTGATTCTAACAAATTTGTATTAAAATTATACGTATTTAACAGTAATAAATGAATTTGATCATGAACTACTAACAAATTATCAGTTTATTTATTTATATTTTTAAAAGCTTTATAGATTAAACATTCTATTACTAATCAACAATAATACAAAAATAATTGGTTTGATAACTACATAGCATTTTCAATTATATCTTCATTCTGACAAATTTGTTGATTTAAGGCACAATAAATTATATCCAAAAGTCCAACTGCAAGTTCTTTAGCGCTATATGGAAGATCTAAAGGAGGTACGTGAAGGAATAAAGTTTTTGAGGAATCAATGTTTAATGAAGTATAATATATAAACTCGCAAAGATACCTAGAAACAAAATTAATGGTATGAACGTTGATATACATACATTAAAAAACATATACTTACTTTCCTGCATTTTGTGAGGCACAAGTTTTTACTGTACCAAAATTATTAAGTTTATGACAAATATCCTTAATATTAATTCCAGTAAAGATACATTCTAAACCAGACGCACAAACAGAGCCAGTGGCATGTTTATTACCCCTAGCATCACACTGATCATAACCATCTCTATTAGCACATTGTTCTAGTGTAATTACTCTTGAGTCCCCTGATACTCCGACATGAACCACTAACTACAAGAATATAAACTAGAAAAAACATTGAGAATTAAATATACTTACAAGTGGCTTGAATTCTTCCCATAATTTCGGAATTACAGAACTAACTTCATCATATTCAACAGGGATTTCTCTCTTAATAATATTGATACCTTCATATTCATCAGGAAGTAATTTCACAGCTTCCCAGCTTGCGTTAACAGAATGTGCTTTAAAGGGACCGAAACCAGTTACTATTACATTATTTGATTCACACATATTATTATTTAACAACGAATCATCAAATTATTAAAATAACGTACACAAGCTGTTTATGTAGAACTAAACTATTTTTCACTTTATCTATTTGTTATATACAAAGCAATGTTAACGTAGCTAGCAGAAATATAAAAACTAAAACTATGTAAATAAACATTTACGAAAATCTAACCCTACTTCTACTTGACAACTTAATTGTGAGTCGAAAACCCGAATATGACAAGGCCAGAAATTATGACATCAAATAGTTCAAATTTACAAAAGAGTGATAAAAATATGTCAACACGTTTAAATTAGCTTGCACAAACAAAATGTGATTGATGTGATTAGCACAATTGTTACATGTAGAACAAACAGTAGTTGTTATAATTAACATACCTAGCTAAAGCTATTTATAATCTCAAAAACGTAAAAAAGGTGTAGAAAATGAAGTGGTGTAATTTAAAACAGTTTCGGATATTGATAAAAGCTTGTTGTAACCGAAAAATTCAAATAAGAAATTATAAATCATTTGCAGCAGGTGATAAAGTGATTGATCTCGATGAAAACACCCTCACAGGTCGACTTTTAATTTATTTAAATAATAATACAACAAATGGAACCTTAAGTCAATCTAAATTAAAGCTAGATAAAGATAAGTTTGATACAATTTACCAGGATATTGAACGACTCAAATCATCGGTTAAATCGTTGGCTATTAGCCAAAATTCAAAAGCAATGAATTTATTAAAGGAATTAGATAGAGAATGTAGTAGAAAAGTAAGTCTAATGAAAACTAGTGATATATTTGAATTGCTACATATATACATGAAAAAAGTACCGAATAGAATTATACAATTGGATTTTTATGAAAGTGCAATGGAGGAATTATCTAGTAAATTAAGTATACTAAACAAAAATGATATAATTCAGTATATTTTTTATGCTGGTCTTAGAAAAAAGATGACTAGACGTCATGAGTCACTGAGGAAGTGTATAAATTATTTGAGTAAAAATAATATGGATCCATTAACAGCAGAAGATTTTTGTGTTATTTGCAATTCTACTTTTAAAACAACCACTAAAATTAATAGTGAACAATTTTTATCTAAAATAATTGTGTACTTATACAACAATTTACACTTATTTAAAGATCCAGCTTTATTTGTTACTTTATTAAAAACAATTAGACAAAATCGCTACCAAGATGAAGATTTGTTAAGAACAATGTCATGTACAATGTTTTTTAATAAAACTATTGAACATTATTCTTTTCCTGCTCTTTGTCATATTTTAGCTGTTTATTCTGATTATTTATATTATGATGAAAACATTTTAACAGCCTTTTCTCAACGGTGTGTTGAGATTTTAAAGGATAATAAATTTACTTTCCTCTCAGAACAACCAAGACTGAAAGATATTAAAAGGTTGTTATGGTGCCTCAGTAATTTAAATTACAAAGGTTTAGCAATAAGTGATATTAAATCTGTGATAATTCCAAAAATTTTACAAAAAGTACAAGAAGGAGACATAGAAGATGATTTTTCTAGTTTAATTGAAATTACTTTATATCTTTGGATGTTGAATTATCGAGCATATGAGTTAGTACCTTATTTTCTAAATAAGAAAACTGTAGAAGCCATTAATAGTAAGGAGATATTTTTTTATATTTATGTTTATTATAAAATTATTTTTTTACAGATTTGCATACACCCTTGAAACAAAGACTTAATCTTTTACTCACATGTATGTTTTATGAGGATAAAAAACTTCTAAAAACAGTAGGAATTCTTCCTAGAACAAATTTTGAATACAATATGTCTGTGCAGTTAGAAAAACGTCCATTATTAAAAAGTATTATTAATAATTTAAAAAATATTGGCAAGAATCACGAGTTAAATAAATTTGATGTTTGGTGTCAGATACCTGGAATACATATTATTGGTGTTACTGGATATAAACGTAATATTTATAAGACTGTTCATATTGAATTATTAGATGAATATACAACATTAAAAAATACTGATAATTTACCAACAGGTCCGATGGAACTCAAATTAAGACTTTTGGAACAATCGGATGAAGGATTAATTTTGGTAAGAGAAATATTTCATTAAGTATTAAAATACGTATTGCCTCAAAACATATCAGCTACACTAATTTAATCATTATAACAGGAAATCTTTTCTTACTGATAAAAATAATTTGGGAAATTAATTTTATATCATACACTGACCGCAATGAAAAACTGAGCAGTTAATTTTTTTAAACAAACTTTATGTGTTTTAACAATTGAATCTTTCTTCCAAGAACAAATTGTGTTTTGTAAAAATTTAAAAAACGAGAGCTAAAAAGTTTATTTGGGTTTGAGCAAAAATGTATTAAACAAATCAAAACTGTAATGCCTTGTTAGCAAAATTGGGTAGTTACAGTATTAATAACGTGTGTTGTCTTCATATGTTCGAATTAATGCCACTATCCTTGATATACCTAAAATTAAGAGGTGAATATTATCTTAAAAAATCCGTTTCTTTTCGCATAAAAGAGCTTATTGCAACTGATTTAAAATTAAAGAAGGGACACGACTTTGCCTTTAATTGGGCTCACATCCGGACTTATCCTTGCCAGAAAATAACAGGAACAGGAAAGTTTACATCCTTAAGTACTATTGATTGATTGACGCGGAAAGAGACCTGGCATTATTATTCCAATAAGGTCAACATAAAAAAACAAAATTTTGGAAGTAGTGAAATTGTCCCTCGAAAGAAAATACAATTCTGTGTAAGCCTCTAGAGAAATTCCGGCCCACACCATAATTGAGTACCCTGAGACTGATGGTACTTTCTGAAAAACACTCGTATGGGTCTCTTACGACAATCTGGAAACCACAGTCTAAATCCGGACTCATTGCTCAGGATTTATAGAAAATTGAAGTCGCTCACCTAGAAAGATGTGCACTTGTTGCAGGCCTACAAATGATAATGTTTATTTGGCGGGCAGTACGAATTCAAAATAAACGAATTAGAAGTTGCTTGTGCTTTTGCTTTGACTATTCATCAGAACTATGTCAAATACGACGGCAAATGATAGAAACGAGACGAGAGTGTCTTCACGAGGAATACCGAGACGAGGCAAGCGCACATACCTCGCTCTCGCATGGTCTCGCAGACAATCGCCAAGAGCCTTAGGTTTGTTTAAAAAAATTCAACTGCCGTTTTTCGTGCTGCTGTGTTTATATTCCTCTGCTTTTTTAATTTGGCTTTGAAAGAATTTGTCTGTTTTTTTTTAAGAAATAATCTTTTAGCTACCATAGCAATGGATAATATTGACAATATTTAACAATAAAAACGATTGATGATTCAAATTTCGTGAGTAATTTATAAATTTATTCAGCATAATCTAATCTTAAGCATTATCTATAGTAAACATTTTTACAGTTAATAAATATTGCTTAATATTTTTTATCGTAACTATAAATGATGGCTGTTTATAACAATTCAAATAGCTATGCTTGATTCATTTTATTATAATAAAAAAAGTAAGTTTTCAGTGTCAATTTTTACCTTCACAAGTGTGTGATGAAAAAATTAAAAAAAAACACAAACAATTAAATAACCTTTCCCTAAATAATGCATTTTTACTTAAAAAAACCTGTAAAACGCCTATGGAAACTGTGTGGGAATTCTACACTTGCTTCGAAGGACCTTTATAATTATATGAAATAAATAAACTCCAACGAACTTGATAACAATCTATTATATATACAATATAATACAAAAAGTTAAAAGTAATTATACGGCCACGACTGGCTCGGTCAAAGTATATGAAAGGCATAGATTAATTAAAACTTATAATCTGTGATGACAGGAATGATCTTAAAAATTAGAAAGTATACAAAAACTAAACCACACATAAATTTTGTGAAACAAAGATACAAAGCAGACACATGCAACGGATGCATGTGTTATCTTAACTTAAGTGTGGTATCTTAGCCAAGTGTTTCTACGTATAGCCCTCAGCAGGCTGTCGAATATTTCTTGAATTTACAACAGAAACAAAATCGCGTTAGTTACATCACTTATAACGAAGGAATCTGTACCGATTTTAATGATCGAAAAAATTGAAGATAAGAAAAAAAATAATCGCAAAACTAAGAAATGAGCAAAATCAAAAAAAAAAAAAACTGGTAAACCAGGAAAATATAAGAGAATTGGGTAAAAAACGAAAACGGGTTAGAAATAAGCGAATATTAGTGCGTGGTACTCTAAAGTGTTCGCAAAGGGCAAGTGGGAATTCCGTTACTCCTTTTTGTGACGATTTTTTGGTCGAAAAGTCTTTTACGAATCTAGCATTAAAAACTTTAAGGATTTTTTTAACATAAATGTTCAAATTGAGGGTGAAATATCACTGAAACTATCTTCTTTAAAAAAATAACAAATGGTGCGTATTTTTTTAATAGTAGATAAAAAAATCTTTATTATTTTTAGGTGGATGCAAATGAGCTTAATTCTTTAAGTAATTGTGAAATTCGAGAACTATTATTGGATGAGATTGAATTTGTGTGTTAACAAACGATTTATTTAATTAATATATGTTTTTTAAAACCGGTCAGAAATTTGTACTTTCCGGTTTATTTTTAGGTCAGAAAATATCATTTTGTCGAACAAGGGTAGAAAATAAAAATGAGTCCGGTCAAAGCTTTTACCGGACTATCACAATAATTTTCTGGCCTGGTCCGACAAAATGAGATTTTCTGACCCAAAAATAAACTGGAAATTACTAAATTCTGGCGGGTTTAAAAAAATTTTTGTACGTAATACGTCCCAAAAGTGCTTTTACTTGACCACTTTCGGGACTTGTTACGTAAACTACTATTTAATTATACGTAGTAGTAACATACAAAACAATCAGTATTATTTTTGATGACAACGATTCATATTTATTTATTAAATAATTAAGAATACATTTTCACTTTTATCTACAAAGTTTAATTGAAGGTCATTTTGTTATCGTTTGTGTGTTTTCTAGTATTTAAGAACATAATCTAGTTTTAGATTTTCATTTGTGGTATATTTTTTTAATTTATATATAAGTGTATTTGGTCTTTGATTTGTCTTAATGTGCAATAAAATATATGTTTATTAATGCATTTATATCATTTCTGAACTTTTTCTGGCGCGCCTGTGGTAATATAACTTAAGTAAGCGATAACCGAATGCCACTGTATCATGGCTGTAGCTAAAGGGGGCGCATTGTGGGGTAATGCCCTACCTTAAAAATACCAAAAAACTAAGATAAGTTATTATAATTAAATTGTTTTTTTATAGTTTAAGATAAAAAAAATGTAGCGGTAGGTATATGAACTTTTCCGAACACACAGTTTGTAACGTTCATTTCACATTATAATAATTCGAAGACTATAGATGACATTTGAAGAGCTATCACATAAAACGATGGGTCTAATATCTATGATGCAGAGGAGATTCCCTGTTCCACAGATTGCACTATGGAAATCCCCATTTCGTCGGCAGCGGCTTTGCGACGTTCCCGAAACCGTCTCGCTCTATAAATACTGTCCTAATTGCACTTATTTTTGTATGAATCAATCTGTTTCAATAATCTTGATAAACACACGAAAGAATCACCGCGCTATCAAGTCGGAGTAACGAGTTACACTAAATAGAAACGAGCGAGAGCGCCGGTTTCGCACAGTTAACGCAGTACCCCTTAAACGTGTTTTAAGTAATAAATCAATACAATTGTTATTTCTATTGCTATAAAATGAAAATTCGTTGATTTCGCGATGTACAAACGGAATTTCTTTGGAAAAGGAAAAAGAATTGAAAATAAAGTTTACCACGAAGAACCTCTGTGGAAGCACAAAATTCAATCACTACTCTTAATTCTATGCAACAGGTTGATCAACACATTTTGGTAATGTTATTATTATGTTTTATGAGAATAAATACAAAATAAGTATCTTATGAGCTATATAGTAAAAGGCCGTATAATCATAGATTTGAACTTATATGCGTGAATTGTTGACAGTTCTATTATAAAGAAAATTTTGATATGTGTAAAAAATCTTTAAACATTACAAATAAGGAAATATTCGAAAAAAATTTCAAGTTTGGTCAGTGCAAGTTTTTTTATTAACGCTCAAGGTTAATAAATCTTATTTAAGTAGAATTCTACTTTAATAAAAAAAAAAAATATGTCCTAGCAAGTTTTAAAGTCTGTCGGTATTATCCGTATGATTTAAAAAAATATTTTAATACTAGATGAAAGTATGCAAATGTTAGTCTCAAGTTCCCGATAAATATAATTACTTTAAAAAATTATATAATTGCTATTTGATGCATATTTAACGTTTTTTAACAACATTTTCTTCCAATATAAAAAATTTTAAAACAATCGTTTTGTAATTATTATTCATAAATTGTAAAAAATTTAAATAAGTCTAATTTTTCAATAGAATTGCTTTGAATTCAATACAATTGATTTTATAAAGCTTTCGAATTCCGATACAGAAAGTTAAAATTCAAAATTTGCTCACATGATACATTTGAACTACGAGTGTCTAAGGTGACACGTACGGTCACTTAAACTCTGTATTCTTTGCTTAAATCACTAAAAATGAATACTGTTTTTCATTATTATACGTTATTATGTATGATCTGCATTACTAAATATATTTTTTTCATACTTAATATAGTTTATTATTTTATTTATAACTATTTACTTTAAAACAATTATATAAATCTAACTGAATACATGTATAGTTCAAGGCTTGTAATATTTATTTACACCGCTAAAATAATACAATAAATTTAATTTTATATGAATGTTAATATTTGTTTAAGAAAATATACTCATTAATAAGATAAAAGCTTAGGTAAGTACATATAATAAACAAACAAATTTATAAATAAAGTTCCTGAATTACCTTATTACCTTTTTTAACCATTTCTTTTTATTGATTTAATTTAATTTACGCAACGAAAGACCTTTACTATATTTACATAGTAAAAATCATTCTACATACGGTTTACTTTTCCAACTGACATCACCTATTCTTCCTCAATTAAAAACTTTACGTTTACGTATATTTGGGCATGCTCAGCAGTGCGTGTTTGTGAATGAAATAAAGTCGAAATTAATTTTAATTTTAAAGAATTTGACTCTTGATCTGTTGAATATTGATATTCATTTGAATATGCAATAATTTGCCCGTTTAGATTCCTTTTTGTGATTTAAGTAGCTTATGGCGAAAGTCGCGAAAAGAGATTAATTTTTCTGCAGAAAAAAGGGAGGTTAAGTTGTTCTAAATCTCTGGTTTTTTCAAGACTGAGGTTAATTCGGTAAGTATTTATATAATTTCGTTCTGTTTTTTAAATAAGGATATTAGTTTAATTCATCTAACTCAAGTTATACATGTATTTTTATGATAATATTAAAAATTTTAAAATATATTTTCATTGATATATAATGCTTTTTAATGCGCTTATTTATACATAAATATTGTTTTTAATAATTATATAGGTATGGGGTAATAATTAATTTATATTCAATATTTTTAAAATAAAGGAAATAGAATACGACTTTTGATATATTTTTGAAGGTCATTTTTATTACATTTCACGGCGCACGTACAATGTTGCCAAATACTATGAAAGAAATTTAATGTTTATTAAATTGGTTGCAATCTTTTTAATATTAATAGGTTTCTATAAATAACTATTTTTTATATATATTTATAAGTTTGAATAAAATTTATTTATAAGCTCTGTGAATCACCTAATTTGCTTTTATTTTGTATAGGTATCTTATTTTAAATGAGTTTTTCTGGTATTGAAGAAGTGTGATTATTTAAAAAACTAAAAAATGCATTTTTTACTTTATACTAACTGTTCAAATCTAGTTTCGAAAATGATATAATTCTAAATATATTATATAGATAAATATAAATATTTTGTTCTTGTTGAACTCTACTCAAATCTTAAAAGATTTTGAAAATATCACATGTGATGATGTAAAAAGTGATATTACCCAAAAAATCATACAATAAAAACGTGCTTTAATAAATCTGATAATATCTTCTCGGATTATTGAATTTCTAATTTCATGATTCATTCTACTTCTCATTTCCCCTTTTTCATTTTTATTGGGCCCGCTAGTCTCCTTATGATCTTCCTCTCAAATATTCTTAGCACAGATTATAAGTAAATCTATGATTCTTAGTCTTTCTTCGTCTTTACTTGTTAGGCACATTATCCCAGCTGCGTCTGCGTATAAAGTTACAGGTCTGATTGCCACTTTGTATACTTTCAGTTTTGTAATTATAGATAAGTTCTGATCTTCATTAGATTATGGTATCTCCAAAATGTTCTATTGCCTGCTAGGAGGAGGTTATCAATTCGACTATATTTTACTGCATATCTTCAGTATTTATAATCCGATTTGAAAAAATCTTTTTGCATTCAATAGAGTAGAGTGTCCGTGTGGTCCCATACAAATTTGGTTAAGCTCTGGGGATTAGTGTGGAAGATATTCCGGGGAACACCTCAAAAATCAACTGAATAAGCCCTGCAGTTTGGTTAATATGTTAATTATGAAGTATAACATAAAAAAATAAACCCACGCTTGCTCACTGTGGGTTGGTGATTTAAGACAATTAAGTCCACGTTGGATAACGATATTTTCCTTCACCTTCTCCGAAAAGAAAAAAAATTAACAATTTATTGTGTTAAATGAAAGAGTCCATCGTTATTTTTTTTATATAAATCCTTATATCCTATTTATGTACGCAATTCTTTTGTTGTCAAAAATTGTGGAGCAAATTTAAATCAATTTCGTCAAATTTAAAGTAATGATACTAAAAGCTATGTAAGTTTGGCAACACAGCATTGATTCCAAAAGGCCCCCTCGTGTTTGAATGTCATCAGATTAAATCCTGCGTTCTCGTTGGCGAGATTCGAACAGGCCACATGGTGTTTGCAAAGTTGCCAGATCGAAATAGAAATAATCAAATTGTAGCAATTTTTATAGACTAGGTAACTGTGCGAATTTTATACCGCGAAAAAATCTATTATTTTCTGCATTTTATTTTTCTTATTTTTTTTTAAATTTTCATTTTCTTGATTTATTTTTTTTTTCGGTTTTCTCCTTAGTTTCAAGTTTTTTAGCTTATTTTGTGTTTTATTTTTCTTGTTTTCTCGGTTTTTGTTTTTTTTTAGCTTTTCTTATTTCTTGTTTTTTTTTTTCAATTTTTGCGATATTTTCTCGTTTTATTCAGTTGTTTCCTTTTTGTTTTTCGATGTTATCTTTTTTTCTTTGTGAATTTTTCAGTTTTTTCGATTTTAATTTGTATGTGTTTTACCGATTTTACATCTTTTTTTTTCTCGTTTTATTTTCAACTTTTGGGTCTCTTCAATTTTTCCTCGTTTCTTCGATTTTGTGCACCTTTTCGATATATAATTTTTCCTATATTTCTTTTCTATTGTTTTATCCAGATTTGCAGTTTTTATCGTTTTTTTTTTAATTTTTCTCGATTTTATTATATTTAATTGTTTTTATCATTTTTATTTATTTACGTTTTGCTTTTTTGATTGTTTCAGATTTAAAAAAAAATCCTAATTGTTGCGATTTCTCTACATTTTACATTTTTATTTTTTAATCTGTCTTATTTTCGTGTTTTTCAGTGTTTTACCCATTTTTTGGAGTTTTTTGTGTTTTCCTATTTTTTTCAAATGTTTGATATTCCATACCTGTTACGAATATAAAATATACTAATTTACACATTTTACATGTTTGTCAATTTTGTTTGCGTCAAACGTCAATACCACCAAGAGTAACCTTATGCAATAAGATATCTAATATCTTATTAACAAAAAAACTAACATCTTAAAAATGGTTATTGACCATTGGGCTGTGGCCAAGGCACGAAACAGAGCCGAATCTATTATATTACAAAAACAACTAAATAGTTTAGATAGACAAAAATATCAAGAACTAATTCTCCTCGACCAACAAAAGAAAGTTTATGGTAAAAAAATTTCAAAAATAAGTTCAAAATCTTACCAATATCAAAATGAATTTATTACTTGTGAAACACAAGCACCAGGACTTTATGGGTAAGTAAAGAATGGGATCAAACGAGACAATCATAAAAACTATCAAATCCTTTTAGTGGTTCAAGTGAACAAACAATAAAAAACCCTAATTCACGATTCTGTATGGCCTCTTCCGATTACAGTGGTATTCGTGATATGGTTTTCACCAATAACGTTGTTGATATTGAAAAACTTTTGGTACTCCATTTACTTTCTGTCCATAAAACTGAAACGTTAGTTCCGGCTAAACGAAAGTTGGCCACTGCCTTCAAAGAAAATGCTCCTACCGAACGACTTGTTGAGAAATCTAAACGGGGGTTTGTTTAGAAACTAAAATAAAATCAAATAAAAGGAAACAACTTTAAACCCCTCACGTTCACATCAGGTCTTTTTTTTTTGTAGGAAGTCTGGACGTCTTAGTGTAATTCTTCCATTGGTTCATAGCTTCTACTTTAGGATCTTGTTACTAGTACTAATTTGTAAAGGTCTATGTTGGGGGAATCACTCCAAAAATTGCGATCTTCCAGAGTTTCAATAGTCTTATGGTTTGCCTGACTCGTAAGAAATCCTGTCACGACTGTTAGTTGCTTCTATTCAGTGCTTTAGCTCTTATAGCACTCGTCAGTTCAATATACATTTTGTCCGGTGCTTGACCAAAATCTTTGTCTTGGTACCCAAACTAGTTTGGCACTGTTATGTTCCTTCATAAAATCAGTTCTACCCGGAACTCTTATACTAGTCAAGAGACCACCGTAGGCTTCTTTAAGACCTAAATAGCTGTTGAATATTTAAATCAATCTTAGATATACTCCCCATTGACATCCCGACACTCAACACTTCTCCATGCAAAGCTTCCACTGTGCGAAGCAGTGCAACAGGTCATCTTTCGACAGGCTGTTGAGTAGATATTCCCATTCCCTTCAAGCGGGATTTGATTTTTGGGAAGAGATAGAATTCGCAGTGGCGCGTGTTCCAAGACTGTGACCTGGTTTTTGATCAAATAATCCTTGAGACACCACGTTATAAGCCATTGCCTTGTCTTGATATAGCATCCAGCAGTTCTGTTTGCACATTTCGGGCCTTTTTTGCGAAGTTCTTCGTAAAACGTCTATATAGTGGTATTGATTGACCGACCTTGTGGTAATTATTCCATGTAGACTACACCCCGTATATCAAAGAAAACATTCAAAATGGTCTTGAATTTGGAGTTCCTAATCTTCGCTTGTTTGGCTATCAGAGAGTTTGAAGACCTCCAGTGCATTGATTTTCTCTTAACTTTAGGGTCATATTGAAAAATCCAAGTTATGACCCTTGACCCTTGACAAGAAGTCCTTTTTCATGCATTCTGGGGTGTCAAACATTTTTACGATACATTTTCTGTTACGCAGTTAGGGGTCTGGATAGAGGCTGCGAACAAGAAGAGGAAACAGTAGAACACATTATGTATGACTGCTCTGCTTTTTCTGAAATCAGAAGATCCGTGTTGGGCGAGTATTGGCTTACACCAGCCGATGTCAGGGAGATCCCCCGCGGGAGCCTCATCACCTATTTTAAATCACTAGGCCTGGTGACAGCCTGAGGTGAGGATGTCCCTACAATACGGGAGGATGCACAATGGGTCATATGTGGCCTCAGTGCTGGCTAAGCACTAGCTCGCCTCTCCCCAAATTTCCAGATCCAGGGGTCTGGGTACAAGCACACACTTTCCTTTTGTTAAGTTCCTCATGCAAAATTTGTCTCACAGTGTATTTTTCTTCAGAGATAGTCATGATACTTAATCGACGATCTTTTCTAACCATTTTGGTCGCTTTTTGAAGTCACAGGCCGTTCGACCCGTCATTTCAACATCCTTCCTCCTTAAAACGTTTGTACCACTCAAAAACTCGTTCACGGGATAGCGAATCATTCCTGTAAAACCCCTGCAAAGTTTCATAGCTTTACGACGCGTCCTTCTTCAATTTTTAACAAAAACGTTTACTCTTTGTCCAATATTTTATCCAACATTCTTTTCGGCGCGAGTGATTTTAAGACCCTCTTTATTTGACAGTTGTAACGGGACTGTTTGATCCAGCTGTCTGGAATATATTTAGAACAAAACTCTGCCCCTTTCATTCTTATGGTTCTCTGTTTGCTCAAAAATAAACTCTAAAGGAGAATTCAATAAAAAATAGTGGGGGAGAATATGATTATTTTATGCATAAGCAATTTTAAAAACTTTAAGAATACAACTCTATTAATTATCTTCATCATTTGTTGTAAGAAATTTAATGATATATAAGCTTTGTTGACCACTTCTAATCT
This sequence comes from Altica lythri, assembly GCA_964028335.1. Lineage (NCBI taxonomy): Eukaryota > Metazoa > Arthropoda > Insecta > Coleoptera > Chrysomelidae > Altica > Altica lythri. Next base: position 9,305,640 of record OZ034809.1, read on the forward strand.
ATTGATGGTCCTACTATCTTTTTCAGGGTAGTACATGTTAATATTTTCCAGCTCTGTTGATGCAGCTAAGAACGTTTTAGACAAAGTTGTTTCCTTTTAATCAGAACTAACTTAAGATATAATTTTATTGTATTAGGTTTTTTATCGACGAAACTATAATGGATCTTTTACCATTTTATACGGTGGAATATCTAGAAGTAGGTCCTGATGGAGAAAAACGCCGACAAATTATAAACCAAGATTCACGATTGTGTAATAGAATTTTGTTTAACAGAAATCTTAGAAAATTGATTATCACTGTTTTGAGTGTACTACACAAATCGAATTTTGCAAAATTTAGAAAACTTATACAATTAGCTCATAATCCAAATAAAATACGAGCTATATTAAGTACTAATAGTTGTAAAGGTAAATAAAATATAATTAATGTTGTCACTCTTGAATCTGACAAGAAACACTTCTTCTTTAAAAAACATTCGTATTATTATCCATCATTATGACTCTGATATCACTGAATTATCGTTTATTTATTATATTCATTGTACACCAATCAGTGCTCGCGTTAGAGCTCAGAATTACTGTTGACAATGACAAAATTGACAATTAGTGACATCAGAGTCTGAATGGTGGTAGTTTCCCACTTCAAACAGAGCCAGACTAGCCAAAAAATGGCGCCAATGGAAGGCACTAGACCCCAAAACCTAAAGTGTTTTGCTCGCTGGCTTTGGATTAATAATTATAAGTAAACTTCCTAAACTGAATTATGTTGATTAATAGAGTTCCTTGATACACTATCTGACCAGAACATAGTAACCAACTGTGAAAACTTCACCTTGACACCACCGTTTAAATTGAAAACACGAGATCTAAATGTCCGGACTCCGTCGGGTTCTTTGGAGAATCTTCTCACTGATCTAAGAAGTAAGGTTTTGCAAATTCCTGTTCGAACTCCTCTTAATATTGAAGAACCGAAAATATCGTTTAACAAGGTGCTAGCTCTTCGATCATCGATTTTTAGAAATAATCCTAGGACGCCAAGGATTATTGGATCTTCGATGTCCAACAGCGATAGTACCAAGTTTGTAATACTTTTATTTTCTCCTATAAACTGAGATTTGTGTATAATTTCGTAATTTTTTTCATTCGAAATAATCAAATCTTCAGAAATCCATAAATATTCTTATATCCTCTTTTAAATTAGATTTCCGCAAACTGGTTTATTTGCAAAAATATCCAAAGATATTAATGAAAGCGATTTAAAAAAATCTGAAAAGAAATCATTACGACGAGTAGAAATCCCCAATTTTGTTCAAAAAAACATCAAAGAAGCTGGAAAAACTAAGAAAATAGAATATGATTTTGACGAGGATTTTACAGCACCTGTTTTGTTAGATTCAAGACGACCTTCTTCCAAAAATCCAGTACAAAAAGTGGATTCAACAGGTTTGTATCTACAACCTCTTCTTTTTTTCCATTTTTTTCAAGTTAATCCATCTTACCTTAAGAAAAAGAAAATTCTTTACTGATACAACATATAAATATAGGTTATCAAGCATCAAGTTTTCAAGAAAATTCGCAACAATTCCAACAAACATCTGAAGAACCTGAATCAACTGCTTCTAGTTTAAAATCTCAATCTGATGAAGGAAAAATTTTTAAAAATGTTCCCCCAGAACAACGATTGAATTCTCAAGTATTTGTAGAAAATGTTGATTACACTCCTCATACTGTTGATTTACAAATTCAGGATATACAAAATAAGGAAAATCGAAGTGTTAAAGATGTTTCTACACATAGAAAGCATCATATTAAACAAACTACGTGTACGGCTTGCATGGAAAAGTGGAAAACACCACTACCTATACCAAAAACTCCTAGGTAACACCATAGTTATATAAATCTGTTGTATCTCCTTTTTCTTGGTATAATTCTGATGTTTCCTCAGACTTATAGCAGCTCTTCTAGTCCTATTTTTCTTAGAATGTTTAGGATATCGTTGAGCTTCAAGTTAGGTAGGTCTTCCTCTTTTATTTCGTATGACCCTAGGTATCTGACCCTACAATTGAGTTTTCATCCTCTACCTCACAGAATCTGCACTTTGCACACTACCAATCCTAGTTTCTTTATGTGTCCTCTTAATCGGCAGTGTCCGGTTAATATTTTATAAGACAGAGGTTCTTCTTACTAAGGGTTAGACAGCTAAAAGATCTCTTCTGGTTATCGTTTTTCAGGTGCGTCATCGATTGTATTAGTTCTTTTAGATCGTTCTAGTATTGGATTTCTTTCCATTTCTTTCCTTAGTTTTTCTAAGATTGTACTACTGCTGATTCCACAAGATGGTTCTGGTCCCAAGTATGGGGTTTCAGCTCCTTCTTTTGCCAGCTTATCTGCTGTTCCGTTTCCTTCTTTTCCTATGTGTCCTGGATAGCAGTGTAATTATGTGCTAGTTCATTTAGTTTGCCTAGGCATTCCCAGACCATCTTTGAACTGATTCTGTGTGAGTTATAAGTATTTTATTCTGGGTCCAAAAACCTCTGCTCCTGTTCCTTTATTTGACTTGGATCCATCCGTATACCGTTTTGTGGCATTTTGGGCTTAGCCCCAATATGGTGCCTTTGTTCCATTCAGATTTAATATCTAGTTTTGTGATGAATTTTCTCACAAAATTAAATTTCTTTGGCATGTCATATTGGTGCACTTCCCAAGTTTGATCAAATTGAAGTGATCGAGATTTTTCTTTGATTGTCCCTTCTTTGAACATTCTTTATATCGTTTTCTTTCTTACACTTTCTACTTGAATGTGAAGTGGCTAGAGATTTAGGATTACTTCTATTGCAGCAGTGGGGATGTTTCCATTGCCCCAGTGATGCATGCCCAAGATAGTCTCTGAATCTTTGAGAGGTTTGTCCTCGTAGTAGTCAGATTAGCTCTCGTGCCCAAAGCTACTGCCCAATAAGTGATGGTAGGTCTCACAGTAGACCAGTAACCGACAGTAATGACATTATTGTCCGTTTCTTCACATATTTCGATCGAATTGTCACTATTAGACGGTCAGCCAAGCTTGTTTGTCATTTATAACATAACAAAGTTTGCCATTATCTACACTTCTACGTGACTTTTTAATGTCTTCTATGTACCTTTAATAGTTTTTCGTATTCAGTTAAAAGTTTTGGTATATTAACCTTAATCTCTAGAAAGTGAGTTGTGCTCTAAATGCCTTTTAGTGTTAAAAGTTTTAAATCAGAAACTGTATGAATCTATACAAATTCTAATGAATATATTTTTAAATGACATTTTATTACCTGTACTAACGCACATGTGTTTTTTATACTACAAAAACGTCAATCAGTTTTTTTGTACCGCGCCTCTTTAGCTCAGTGGCAGAGCACTGGTCTTGTAAACCAGGGGTCGTGAGTTCAATCCTCACAGGAGGCAGAATATGATATTTTTTTACAGCATTTTTAAAACGAAATATACAAAATTGATCTACATATTTTTGTATCATTTAAACAATTATTTTAATAATATCTACTAATATTCTAAAATACAATCTAAATGCTACTAATTTTATGCTTGAATAAATGTGACTGTGGTAAATTAAATTGAAGGACAATACAATCATTTTTATGAAATAGAACAAATTTTATAGTTCGAAATTTGTATTTAATAAAAAAAAAGGTTATTGCCTCCTGTGAGGATTGAACTCACGACCCCTGGTTTACAAGACCAGTGCTCTGCCACTGAGCTAAAGAGGCGTGCTTAACAAAAATGTTTTGGTACTAACTGGGATTTGACCTTTCTATATAGCAATAAGTATATTACACACCGAGGTGGAAAGTACTTTATTTTTCTCAAGAGAAAAATGATACTTCCATTGAGGTATGTATACTAGTTTATTCACAATCGTTTAAAAATAATATTATGATTAAAGTATTATTACAAGAAACTGTAATATTGTCTTATTTAATAAAGCGAGTTATCAATCAACAAATATTGCAAAAGTCTTGTTGTCAAATCGAATTTTGGTTTGCAATTAGAGGTGAAGATGTCACTACTATCACATCTTTTACACTTTCGTTATTGAAAGATATATATTGATTGTGATTTTAGTGTAGTCTTTAGTCAGCGATTATGCTTTAAGCTCGCTGACGGATAACATATACCTTGTACTGACGAGGTGCAAATACACCGAAACCGGTCTACAAGTTAATGTTGTCCCTTCTAACTGCAAACCAGAATGGTTAGTTCAAATATCTTGTAGATATACCAACCCCGTTTGACTTTGAAGTGTAATTCAATATCCGTCGGGGCACATAGCCCGGGAAGTAGTTGTTTCTTCTTAGTTAAATGGTCAATGTCTTTAAAAATGTTTTTCAAAAACTCGTAAAGCGATAGAATAATTAATATTCTGCATTCTGCAATATTCGTTGAATAATATGATGAAATTAATAAATAAAGTAATCAATTATAAGAAACATTTATCTTCCTGTCTAGTAGTCTATGAAAAATTTGACAGTTATCGTTGACGTGATTTCTATAATAATTCGTGATTTATTCTTTTGTAATTGAGAGTATTGCAATATGTCCAACAAGGTAGAAGATTGTACACCCTAAGAAATACGTTAGAGATTTTTTTTTGTCCTTTCTTTCCGATGTGTGTTCGAAAAGTGCCTTATCCTTATAATTTACTTTATTCTTTCTTCGGATGCCAGATGTTGGTTTTAGTTAATATAGATTTATCTCAATCTTTTTTACCAAGGTTTTTTCAGTACATACATGTGTTTTTACAGAAATTTTACTCTACTAAAGTTTCGTTTTGGTTTGTGTGATTACTGGTTGCCTATATACCGATATCGATATAAAACGTTTGTCATATATGACAATTTTAATGATCTCTATCTATGGAGTCGCGTTACCAAGATGAATGGGGAAGAAAGTGACCACTTTCCACTTTGGTTAACAATTGTCTACTTTCCAACTGTTTTGTAGGATGGAAAACCGTCTATTTTTAAACGATTGTTAATAAATCAGATTATCTGTTATTCGATTTTGGTATTAGAACAAAAAATACACAATTTACTGTTATCTGTTTTTAAGAATAAGAAAAAAGTCTGATCCTAACAATCCACCAAGAACTGATAGCAAAAATCGAATCCATACACTAATAAATAAAGAATTGTTTACTTTGGAATCATATGATAGAAAATTCTCATCTTCAACATCTAAACCAACAATAAAAAAAGAAGAACCGACGGAGTCCGAAGATAATGCAATCATCAATCCCATCTATCTGGCTAAAATAGAACAAGAAATTCGTGAAAAAGAAACACAGAAAAAACTAGAAAAGTTCTTGAATGAACCTATAGAAAAATAATAAATAATGTGTTAAAAGTCTGCTTAATGGATCAAATTACGTCTGTTAGCAGGAATATCCAATTAAAATGGCCAATTACTAACTACCCTTAATTTTTTTTGCTATTGCGGTTTCCGGGCTTAACAATATCTCGCCTAGATACAATGGAAAGAGCTTTACATAATTGATACAAATTGAAAATTATTTCATAATTTTTTTGTGTCTGTAATGTAGATTGTTAGTCTCATCGACAAGTTGAAAATGGTACAAAATAGAGATACTACTCTTAAAATTATGTGCGATAGCTCATTGGATCCGGAATGACGTCTAGAAAAATGTGCCAAAAGCGTGTATTAGCACATAAAAAATTGCAAAAGTTATAAACAATTAAAGCTGAAAAAAAATGGAATTTCGTTTTTTTGCCGATATTTAATAAAATATTAATATTTAAAAAATTTCAAAAAAAGATTCTGAAAGAGGAGGAAATTTCCAATAAAAAACTCCTTACTTCCGGAACTCTATCTCCATTATTTATAATTTTAATTTAACGCTGAAAATAGGTTTGCGCTCGACATTTTTAGGTTGCGCGCGTGGCGTCAAAAGCGAGTACGGCACATTAATTAATTTATTTTAGGTATTGAATTTTTTTTTTAAATTTGAAAAAATTATGGTGTGTTCTGAACCAATTAACCAAAAACTGAAAAATCCAAGCAATGTTGTTTAACTTCAAAAATTATTATAAACAAAGTATGAATATTTTTTTAATTTTTATGCCGTGATCTTGTAAAGTATGTATATAAGAATGGCTCTACGAAGCGAAAAATTTTTACGGCAATTATTTAAACATTTTTTTTTATTTACAATTAAGACAAAAGTTCAAGAAAATTTTGTTAGTTAACAATTGTTTAACTTGTTGAAAAATTAACTTTAAGTAAAATTTCCAACGGGAATAAATTATTTATAGTGTTCAGAACACACCATAATTTTTTCAAATTTAAAAAATAATATTCAATACCTTAAATAAATTAATTAATGTGCCGTACTCGCTTTTGACCTCCACGCGCGCAACCAAAAAATGTCGCCCACAGACCTATTTTCAGCGTTAAATTAAAATGATAAATAATGAAGATAGAGTTCCAGGAGTTTGGAGTTTTTTATTGGAAATTTCCTCCTCTTTTCGAATCTTTTTTTGAAATTTCTTAAATATTAATATTTTATTAAATATTGTCAAAAAACGAAATGCAATTTTTTTTTCATCTTTAATTTTTTATAACTTTTACAATTTTTTATGTGCTAATACACGCTTTTGGCACATTTTTCTAGACGTGATTCCGGATCCAATGAGCTATCGCACATAATTTTAAGAGTAGTATCTCTATTTTGTACCATTTTCAACTTGTCGACTAGACTATGTAGTGATTGTAAGAAATCGATTATTGGTTAAGTCGTGGGGGTATAGAATTTTTGTTAAATCTGCTTCTGTTATAAATTTGTTGTTATTGCACAGCAGAAAAATTGCAATTCTTCTCTATCCATTTACCTGTAAAATCGATTTTCTTCGGTTTGACCGTTTTTCAGAAGTAGGAGGGAGTGCTAGGAGGTGAAGTTAGTGGTTTTGGGAACATCTCGTTTGCACCATTGAAATTAGCAAAAACTGAAGAGTATTTTTGTTCTAAAGATATGGCCTTAACCGATAAACTAGATAAGCTATTATATCTAGCCAAAGGGGATATTTGCCATGAGAAAAATGGTAATTAAATTATCCTTTATCTATTTACTTCTTTGATTTTACAGTTTTTCTAGAGTAGGGAGGAATGTTAGGAGATAAAGGAGGTGGTTCTGGGAACGGGGAACGTCTCCTTTGCACCATTTAAATTAGCAAAAAAATGTGTCGTAAGGACGATTTTGATAGTTGTTCTCTTTCTCTGCTATTGACTATTTTAGCTTGACATCTAAGCTAGAATAACTTAGCAAATAGCAAAGAAATAGGCGTAAAAATTTAGGCCAGGTTAAAAATTAGCCCCTTTGAATAGCATATTTCAGCTTGACAGATATGATCAAATTGATGTATTATAAATTGTTCTTATTGTATCTAGCCAAACACTTGGTTATTTAAACTTTTTCGATATAATTACTATAATAAAGATCTTTTTAGGCAGATTTTTAATTATATTTTTAAATAGATCTTAGTACATCTTTATTATACTTATTAAATAGGAAATTCCATAGTTATAAAAAAGCTAAATCTTAATCAAATTTTATGTTATTATACTTTTCTATTTTGGACAGGAAATCTTCTAGAATTATAAAATCATAACTAAAATATGTTCTTTTTTTTTAATTAAATATCGGTTTATTTGTAAAGGCGTATACAGACGTGCAACAAAAAGTTGTATCGCAACACCGTCGCGCAACAGTTTTTTGTTGCGCATCGTAGAATGTAGATTGTATAGATTAAAGTGAGGTCCATTGGTCCAGGTGACCTTACTACACTGCAACTATAAGATCTTTTGTGAAAACATCTAATTATGAGTTCATAAAGTGTAGACTTTTAGAAAAGTCTATTATCCAGAATGTACGTTTGTAACCTTGTGAGGGCGTTTCACATATCTGCAAGCTCTACTGTCCACTTTGCCTTGAGATGGTACCTGAGTGATTTCAGGTCTCTGAAACTTTTATAGTAATTTAGAGTAGCACACTGTATTATGTCTTTACTTATCATTGATCCAGTAAGCTACACTGTTCCTTTTTCCAATTTCAAACTTCATTTATCATGCGGCATTTTGAGATGCCAGAGAAAGGTTTAGTTCCGATAAAAGGAGTACTAGCTCCTTCTTTTGTGAGGTTATCAGCAATCTTGTTTTCGACAGTCCGTTTATGCCCTGGTACCTACAGCAAATTTACTTCGTTGTGTTTGACCAGTTGCTTAAGAGGCTGTTTGCAGTTCCAGGCTGTTGTAAACTCGGAACGTGGTAGTTAGCTATCGAAGGCAATAAATATTTAGGCTGAATTAAGGCACAGAGCATAGAAGTCTATTGCTAATAAGTAGCTCCACAAGATCGTAGTAGTTTGTCAGGGGTATTGAGAGCTTATCATTAGGATTTGTAAGCCCTTATACCTACTCATTCTCGTATTTCTACCCATCAGTATAATAAGTGAGGGTTCTTTTTGTAAGTTAAGCGATTTTGTTTTGTGTTAACTCACACTTGTTATATTAACGTTTAATGTGAGTTCGGAATTCCTTTTTGGAGACACAATGTCTAGTGATGCTCAAAATTGGTCTTGGTCTTGCGAAAAAGCAAGACCGATATCAATACGACTAGCAAGACCAAGGATCAAAAAGAACAAGACCAATACCAACACCGATTATGCAAGACTAAGACCAAATACGCAAGACTCAACCGAAAATTCTTCCTCACTGTGCTTAGTAAAGTGTTATCGAATGTTCTCTCTATATTCAAAAAAGCACATAAAACGACTTCCTTTGTATCAATAGCCGTTTTAAGATTTATTACCAGATCATGCAAGGCACCTATTGCAGATTTACAAAGTGGATAGGTAAATTGTTCCTCTTGAAGTGCTATCTCTTTTCCATGCTTTTTGATAGAAAGGAAGTGAGGCTTATAGGCTTACATTACTTTTGGTTCCTCCGGAGAACCTTTAACACTCTTAGGAATAAAGCAAGAAAATATACCAAAATGAAACCCATTTTGAACTTTCTTGTTATGTGAGAGATTAGTATTTTTTTTTATTTAAGGATGTCCTCGTAGGTATAGACCTAAATACAAATGTATCGAGAACATCTGGGGCAGAAGAGGCAATTTATTAATTTGGGATTTAAAGGACTGCAAGTTAGGACGAGTGGGGAAGACTTGGGAAGGTAAGGAATTCCATTATCTGGAGATCCTGGGGATGAAGGAACGATCGAATCGATCAGTTCTCGATGTCTGGCACTTAAGGGTGCATGGAGTTGGCACGTCGGGTTGCACTGGCTTGTCTGGCAAGTGTTGGCATTATAGAGCGGAGTTCTTCTGAGCAAAATCCGTTTAAGTATCGGTAAAACAGACACTGCTCTTCGGTGGGACAATGGGGCTAGGTTTTTGGTAATAATTCTGTCGTTTATTAGTCGAACAGCTCTTCTCTGTATTTTATCATGAACTCTGAGTCTTGACGCAGCCGCCGATCCCCATACATGCGAGCCGTATTCAAGATTAGGTCTTATTTGGGCTTGTAAAGAGTAGCTAAGTTAGATGGATAGATTTCCTTGTTCTTCTTTTTTGTTGCAGTTGCTATGGGTGCAATATGTTCGTTCCACAGTAAGTTCTAGGAGATCGTTATACCAACCAGCGTAATGCAGTCGTTTGCTACTAGTGTCTGATCGTTCATTGTGATGGATAAGTCGTATGTTTGCCTCTTGTTGGATAGGCAACATGTATTTGTCTTGGAAGCGTTGAAATTAACAAGACTCTTTCATCCCCACTTGTCTACAATTCTCAAATCTTGATTGAGAGAAGCCGTTGTGGATCTTCTGCCCTCTTCCAGAATATCTAGAGATGTGGGACGGTTGTGCGCTTTGCTTCACTGTAGGTTGCTATGATCTGTGTCATATTATTAGTGGCTTCTAGTAGATCATTAATGTGTAAAAGAAATAGAGTACCAGCTAGAGCCAATCCTTGGGGAACTCCAGCGTTGATATTGTAGAGGTTGGAGGAATGTCCATCTACCTACAGCAACTTGGATGTGCCTGTTGTTAAAGGGCTCGAAATATGCCATCCTCTCCAGGAGATTTGTAAAGCTGTCCATTTAATTTTGTTGTCGCTGCATATTTTCCGCACTAAGCTTTTAGTGATGGTCATCAATACTCACTGATCCAAGAAAGTAAGCGTCTAACACGCATTTCATACTGATCTCATGTCTAAACATGCAAAAAGTGGTGCAACGATACGAAGTTTTGTTGCAAGTCTATGCGTGACTTAATATTTACAAAGGTTTGTTTTTTAATGGTAGCGGCAAGTTGCATAAAAGAAAATTGACCCAAATTATGTTTGAATATACGTAAAAAAAAGATAAGAAAATTAAATATTATCATCCTATAAAAGTATAGAAGCTTTGTCGAAAAAACAAAATCTAATTCAAGTTACATAAATTTTATTTATAAAATCAGAAGGTAATGAATATTAACAGTGAAATTAATGGATAAATAGTAAATGGTCATGTATATAAAGTGTGTGTAGGTCTCAATAAAAGCGTAAAAGGTTGTTTTTCTTAATTTAAATATACAATCAAACACGTCGATAACGAATTCTATCAATAATAATATAAGTGTATGTACATTAATTAACATATGATTTGGGAGTGAAATATCCTTATCACCATGCTTTTTTCTCAATCTCTTCAAATGTCAAGCAAGGGTATTTTGGACACAACTTCTCTTTTGCAAGGTTATTGATAATAATAAATTATAAACAAATTATATATCGGTTTCTAAAGTGGAACGACTTTTGCATTATATAAATCAGTTGTAGTTTTATCAGTGCTTGGTGAATGATTGAAATTTCCTTATTCGAAGTTTTAATCGGTGCTTGGATTGGTGGATTAGTTTATTATTTTATAAAATCGAACATATTTTATCAAAAAGGTAAGATTTTAGATTTTCTTTAATAATATTTGCAAAATAAACGTATTATTATTATTATTATTATTATTATTATTATTATCATTGATAAGCTTCTATGAATTTTTTCAAATTTGCTGTTACACACTAGGGGAGTAGGTACTGACAGAAGCTAAAATTTTTCCCTAGCAACCTTTTTTTCTTACCGCATATTAATCAATGATTTATTTAATTTTCGTTTTTCCTTTTATCTCTTCTTTAAAAAAATAAGTTGTTCGATTGTCCGTTTTTTTACCCATTTTTTCAGTTTTATTTTTTAATTTTCCCGTTTTTCTATTTTTTCCAATTTTTGCGATATTTTAATTTTCTTTTTTGTTTTTCAATTTTATCTTAGCTCGTTTATTTTAGTATTCTACCTTTTACACACGCACAGAGGATTTTCTATATTTGCTATATTTTTATTTTTTTATTTTGTCGCATTGTATATTTGATATATCGAAAAACAGCGCTATCTACAATGTGTCTACGTAACCTAAATGTCAAATGATGTTAAAGAGTTGTATCGATGATTTAACATTAATTAAGAATTCGTAGATATAAACAATATATACCTACATAATATATAAAACATTTTATGGCCCGGAACCATTCGGCGGAGTTGCTGACACATTCAGAAAGGCAGCCATTGAGAAATGGAGGCTAGAGAAGGCCCAGGAGTGGTGGGAAAACTCACCGGGCAAGCGATAAGCCAAAGTCTTCATAAAGGGACACTCGGCGAAGTTTACTGCAGAGCTGCTATCACAAAGGCGAAACGAAGTCAGAATGATGTCTTGACAGGACATTGTAGGCTCAAGAAACACATGAGTCAGATGAAAACATCTGTCTATACGGCCAAGAGGAGGAGGAAACCGCATTTCGTTTCCTATGACCTATGCCAATGCGAAGGCCCTGCAAGGACGCGGTATCTAGTACTGGGAGAGGAGAAAGCGGCTGCTCCAAGTTATGCGGAATGGCCACTGTCAAGGCTAATAAGTCTCATTAAGAGGGCAGGGCTGAACAAGGTTCTCTAATCCTATTCTTGAGGTAGTGGGTGGTCACAATAGATCTGCAGAGGTCGCAGTGATACAGGCTAACAGCCAACCCAATAACCATCTAATCTAATAACATTTTATAGTGGACCAAACAACTAATCTAAACCATATTCAAATCCACTTGAACACAAAAAAATGATCAAAATCGATCTACATACATGCGCATAGAAGATGATTTTCTATACACAACTAATTTTTCTGTTTCTATCGAACTGTCAAAAACTCACACATGTAAGTTTTCATCTAAGAGCATACGACCTTTTACTATATAGCACATAAGATACTTAGTATGAAAACCCATAAAATTTCCTATATTACTTTGGAAGTCCTTAATACACAAAAGATCTTTTTAAACAGGGACATATTGGATAGAAGTTCAACAACGATTTTCTGAATTATGCCCATTGGAACATTGAAAGGTATTTACAACTCATGGAAAAATCCGATATTTTTCTATGAAAATTAGATGTTCTATGCAAAAAAATTGGGTGTGGTAATAAATTTTTAAAAGTTATTACGTTTTTGTACGTAAAACGATAAAATAGTTAAATAATATTATTGCTTTTAAGTACAGTTATATAATAGCTAATTTAAATCATTGATGGAAGTAAATAATCAAAATTTATGTAAATAAAATGGAATCACGCTTGTTTTAGAATGTTATATGAATTTCAAGACCTTTATGACCTGATAGCGTCAAATATTTGCATTTATACATTATACTATGAAAATTTTTAATTACAAATATCAATGTTATTAAAAAATAAGCACAATTTACAAAAAGAACTTTTTATAATAGAAAGTTTTTTACTGATTTATAGGTCATATTTTGTGTCATCTCAACAATGCACAGCATCCCTGATTTTGCAAAAATATTAAGTCATACAACGCTGTGATTGATCATAGAGAAGATTGTTTCCTTGTTAACAAAATCAAGGGTAGTTGTATCTAAAAACTTTCTAAAACAGTTTATTTTATTACCAGTTAAAATAATAATTACTGTTTTCACATGTAAGAACAAAAAAAAAAAGAAAAAAAAAACTTCTCTGTAGCGTAATCGATCCCATTATGATAACATAACAGAACTGTCAAAAGTGGACTGACTCGTCGCCTAACCAACTACGCTACGAACGATTTATTTAATAACTTTCAAAATAATATTATCTATACACAACTTAGATCATGTTTAATATCAATTCGGTATAAATTTCGAAATCTATGTATATGCCTTAATACACTTGAAACATACATTGTCATCCAGTTCTTAGCTATCCTGAAAATTTCAGAGCTATAGGTAGTCGGGAAATAGGTTTAAATTCGATTACAAATTCCACGGAATGACACAGAGACACAGAACACGGCGAAAATATAAAAAACTTTCTAAAAAGGGTGTGGCAGTCAGTGGGACTGCCGGCAGAAGTTATACTTCTATGCACTGTTAACTAATAAAACTTAATAACTACAAACACAGGCAAGTAGAAATATATTTTTTTTTAAATTAACTGTATTCAATTAAATAAATACTTAGAAAAATAAGACCAGTTGATGTGTGTCCTTACTTCAAACACGAAAACCAAACAGTAAAACGGTCAATGTACAAAAAAAGTGTTTATAAAACCCGATTTGCTTACTGTGGGTTATTTCAGATTTTAAAACACTAGAAAACAATGCAAAATATTTTCTAACAACATATAGGTACACACTTTTACAAAATTTTAACGCACTTTGAACTGCACTTTTCAGTAACTTTGCAGGAACAGGTTTTAACTCACACGCATGTCTTCGACTCAAAAGCATAGTGAAGGATATAATGCAACCATGTGACGGTATTTTAGACTACAATACAATACTCATTACTGAATATTATTATTAATATATAATACTAAACTTAATATGTATACTTACTGGACAGAATTATAAAATAATATGTCAAACATAATGCGATACGTCAATGTAATACAATAACAATAATAGCTCAGACTGTTTGTTGTATATCTATCTCTTTTCAATGCAATGAATGTTTAAACGGTATTCAAAGGACTTATAGTGATAACATGTAGTAAATATTTCATCTTTGTTTTTACCGAACAATATACCTTATATGTGATTCTGTCTCTCTCTTACTCACACCATTACATATGTAATGATTTTTCCCATTTAGCTACACACTAATTCATTCCACAGAGTGTCCGAATAGAAGTATAACTTGAAAACAATTTTCAAAATTTGCAAGGTCTGTAAAAGCTAAGTTATATATAAGCGTCTTCGGTCTCTTATCGTAACCTTTACGGTATTCCTTTCGATTTCGCTATTCTTCATTCTCCAGATTTCTCAAACTCTTTGCTAATTCATCCCTTCATCTCTTTTTATCTTTTTGTTCTTACCCGATTTCTTCTTCTAGTTGGAATCCACTGATATACATTCTTAACCAATCTTCCATTAGCATCACATGTCCATACCAGCTTAATGTTTGCTTCAACATTTTGATACAAGGTCTTCTTTACATCCATTCTGTTTTGTATCTCATCATTTATTGATATTTTATTTGATACGTTAGATTGCACACCACCTTCTCCAATACCTAGTTTTCTCTGTGTTTATTCTCCTTTTTCTCTCTTCTGTTACAGTCCAAACTTTCCCGATTTTCTTTATAAAGTAATCGTTTTTCTTGCCATCGTCCTGTATTTGTACACCAAGATTGGAAGCAATTTAAACATTCAATTTTTTTGTCGATATTTTGTTCCTCATAGAAGTGAATTTAGTTTTTTCATAATGGCATTCCCTTCTTCAATTTTCTTTATAATGTCATCGTTTTTTTGCCATCTTTCTGTATTCTGTGTGTTTAACTATGTCTTCTTTAGTCCATATATCCTATCTTTGATTCTTACTAATGGTCATATACTGGGTCTTCTTTATAATAATCAATAGATTCCACTCTTCATACTGCTCAAATTGCTAGATATAAATCGTGCAATGACGTCAATCACAGCTTTCTACAAGCAATTTAAACATTTAATTTTTTTCGTCGATAATTTGTTCCTCATAGAAGTAAACGTAGTTTATCGTAATGGTATTTCCTTTTCCGATTTTCTTTATAATGTTATCGCTTTTCTTGCCATCTTCCTGTATTTGCACACCAAGATAATTATATTGGGATGTGTGTTTAATTATGTCTTCTTTAGTCCATAAATCCTATCCTTGATTCTTACTAATGGTCATATACTATGTCTTCTTTATACTAATCTCTAGATTCCACTCTTCATACTGTTTAAATTGCTAGATACGAATCAATAATGAAGTCAAATCACAGCTTTCTATAAGAAATTTAAACATTCAACTTTTTTGGTCGATATTTTGTTCCTCATAGAAGTGAATGTAGTTTTTTCGTAATGGCATTTCCTTGTCCGATTTTCTTTATAATGTAATCGTTTTTCTTGCCATCTTCCTGTATTTGCACACCAAGATAATTATATTGGGATGTGTATTTAATTATATCTTCTTTATCCATAAATCCTATTCTTGATTTACCATTTACTGGTTCTCCTTATAATAATCTCTAGATTCCACTCTTTATACTGTCCAAATTTCTGATTCTTACTAATGGTCATATACAGGGTCTTCTTTATAATAATCTCTAAATTCCACTCTTCATACTGCTTAAATTGCTAGATATGAATCAATGACGTCAAATCATGTGCTCTGGCTCGCGATGAACTGTTATGTAAACTAAATATAAACTAAACTATTAACATTTATTAATTTTTAAAAACCAGACATTGTGTTGAAATCAACTGATATTTATTTTATCTTAACATGCAATGAGCTCGTTTATTTTACGTGTAGATTTATTTTTTTTTTATTTACAGACAAAAAGTCTGGTTCCTCTGAAACGCAACTGAATGTAACCAGAAGTGATAAAATAACAGAAAGAACTATGACCGATACAGTACAAGAAAATGGACAATGGATCATTGGTAAATATATACCAAATTAAGAATTAATAGATGTAAAAAAAAATTAAAAACAAAACAGGTTCCGTTCCTTCTTACAGTTACAGCCTACCTCTAACTAACCCCTTAGCATATGAATAAAGTTACAGAATAATTAATATGTAGAGGTGGACGATAATAATTAATAACGAATTGTTATTGAAATCCTTTCTATGATTACTGATTAAAATAGATTTTTTTTGTTTATTATTTTTATTATTATCAAAGGAAACTAGATATTTTATTTTTAATAAACTATATATTTTAGGTGATGAGGAAAGGGAAGAAGGTGATGAAGAAAGGGAAGAAACTGATGTATTTTTACAAAATGATGAATTAGACAGTCCTCCACCAGCAGCGCCATCTGATGGTCAAGGAGGATATTCCAGTTCAGGATGGAGCACTTCTGTTTATGCTGAATTAATGGAAAAAAGAAAGAAACTTAAGTAAGAAAATATATTTTCTTGTATTAGAGTTATAAATAATCATAATTATTATCTAATCTTTATTTTTATACATCTAACACAGTGTTGCCAAGAATTTTATTTGTTTCTCATTACTTGGATATTTATTTCTATATGATTTTATCAAATATTCAAATAGGTAGTCATTATTTGAATTTTTTTTATAAATTACAAGTATTAGAAGTTCAAGGTTGAATCTTCCTGAAGTTCGTAGACCTTGTAAAAAATTGAATAATGAATATTTTTTTAAATTTTTTAAAAGGTTTTTCCAATTAGAAGTATAATGCTATTCTTTTTACTTTCATTTAAAATTCAAATAGTTAAATTAATGGAAAAAGTTTTTATCAACGTAATGACGTCAGTTCGTTACTAAACAATTAAACGTTTATTAGCTTTATTTCGAATTCGTTTTTTTGACAGTTCTAGAATTGTTCTTAAATTTAATGTAGCACTATCCTGAACTACTCTGAAAGCCGTTTTGGTGTAAATCTTTTTTTATGTATTCAAAGATTCAAATCTCTGACCGATAATCGAATAAAAAAAATAAAAAACGTTTTGACCCATAGTAGTAATAATTATCATTTTGTTTTGAAGTGATAACTTCTTATGGGAGGGTAACTGATTTTTAGCGTAACGCGTTTATCATAAAGCGTTGTTTATCGTTGTTACACGCAGGCGCAGTGAAACATAATAATAATAGAAATAGGTAAATATTAATATTAATATTAATACAAATATCTTTATTTATTTATTTATTTATTTATTTATTGAATTGATAACTTCTTATGGAAGGGTAAACTGATTTTAGCGTAACGCGTTGAAAAAAGCGTTTATCATAACGCGTTGTTTATCGTTGTTACACGCAGGCGCAGTGAAACATAATAATATCATTTCTCTCTCTCTCTCTCTCTATGCTTTTTCCAATGTAAGTTTTAAGTATATTTGAATTAACCGTGTTATACGGTATTAATCTGTCACTAAATACAATTCATTACTTTTTATTAATTATTAAATATTTATATCCATTTAATATCATAAAAATTAGGTTATTTTCTACATCTTCGTATATAAGTTATTTTACGTATGTGGTTCGGTGGTTCGAATGCTCGCCTGCCACGCGGGCGGCCCGGTTTCGATTCCCGGCCGATGCAATTTTTTTTTTTGTATATACATATATGCAAATTAAAAATTAAAAAATTTCAATATTAAATAGTTCAACTTGGATTAGTTGAAGTTATCAATTCTGTCGCGCGTCCTGAGACGCACACGTTTTTTTTTAGATTATTTTCTATTTTACTCTAGTTTCTTGTTTTTTACCCCTTTTTCGATTCCTTTTCTTTTTTTCAATTTTCCACATTTTTTGTTGTCTACCGCCTAATAATCAATATTTTTTTTCCAATTTTTCTTATTTTTTATTTTCCCCAATTTTTACATTTTTTCTCGATTTTTTGATTTTCTTTTTTTTTGTTTTTTTAATTTTATCTTATTTTCTCGTTTGTTTCCAGTTCTTATACCCATTGTTACCCACTTTTTTTAGTTTTTCGTTTTTTTTTTTAATTTTCCGTTTTTACGTATTTTTCTTATATCCTATTTGTTCTGTTTTTTATGTGTCTTTTAAGAGCGTTCTATAGGCTTTTATTTACTAGGTTCCTGCTAACTTTTTTATTAATTTACTAATTAAAATTTGGTTTTCACCAAAATATAGAGAAAAAAATCTAGTATTGTGGATGCTAAAAATATATATTTTTCATTCAATTTCCATATTTTTTCTTTGATATTTAAGTGCAAGTTTTTAAAAATTTTAAGTTTCCACATTTCTATATAACATTTTAACATTTTTGATCAAAAAAATTTATTTTTAATCTGCTGTAACTAACAGTTAAAAGGGATTTAAGAAAAATGCATTAAGTGCTTCATTATGTGCTGCCGCCAGTAGTAATGCGTTCAAACTATTAGAGTTGCATCTAAAGATTCTAAATCTAAAGGGTTCAGAGGCGTCGGGCCCATCAATATAAGAAAGTGTAAGGGCGATGCAACTCCGATCCTTTTTACAGCGAAAGAACGCTCTTATTCAATTTTATAGTATTTTTTCATTATTGTTTCTTTTATCTTTTTCTGGTATTTTGGGCTTGTTTTTTATGATTTATGGGTGCTGGAATATTAAAACAAATTAATATTACTCCTTTAATTTCACTTTATTTTATATTTAAACCACAAGAGAAAAGAATATCTTTATTCTCAGAACTCTCTGCCACGACTTACTTCATAAAAACTCATTTTTAAGATATATCTGGGGGCACGGTAGTGCCCCCGCCAAGACGAGCCAAGCGAAGCGCACGGGCACTACCTACCTTTTCTCGAAGCGCTTCGTCGTTTTTTTGAACCCTCATAACTTGGGTTTGGATTATGCTAGATCAACAAAATTTTCGGGATATATTGTCAATAGCGGACTAATTGAACATATTAAGTTTTAATTACATTAGCTTTTATACTTCAGATTTTATTTATATCTAAAAAACGCTGATTTCGTCACTGACTCACTGATGATCATCAAAATTATTAAGGTATTTCCTAATGTCCTAGAAAGCTGAAATTTTGTATGTAAGCTAGTATTAGCACACAAACAACAAAAAAATTATAAAACTTATAACTTTCATCCCCCAGCCCCTTAAACTAGGGGATGGGAATTTGTATGAGACCTGTAATTTTAAATTAAATTTTGATGACGCTAGAGGTCTAATCTAATAATTTAATCTAAAACTTGGTGTATAGGTACTCCTTGTTAAAAAAAAAAAAAAAAATTTAATCGACATATATTGAGACATATCGACATATATTGAGAGACATATACTTCAGATCAGATCATATAAATATGAATGAATAGAAGTGTGCGAACGTCTCCTGCCTCTTACGTCCACACAGTAGCTAAAAATAAAAAAAAATTGTCCTTGACAGCGAGCGCGTCGATTGTCTTGTTTTGTTGATTGTCGATTGTCTTAGACATAAATAAAAAAAAATTTTGTTACAAACAACTTACAAAAAGAAATGAAATCCCACCAAAAACATTTTCATGTAAAATGTTGCCAAGACGAGCCCATATGACTCGCACTGTCAAAAAGTTATCAGATCTCATGTAGAGCCAAGCTTCTAACACTACACGCCCTAACTCTACAAGGCCTAACTTCACAAACACCTACACCTTAGTCAAAATATGTGGCTTGGCCGTTCGTTACTACAAGAACTATTGTATAACACAAAAGTAATGAACAGTGAATTGATTTTTCACCTTACGCCGATGTGAATGTAGCGAAATGGCCAAGCCACATATTTTGACTAAGGTGTAGAGTTTGTGAAGTTAGGCCTTGTAGAGTTAGGGCGTGTAGTGTTAGAAGCTTGGCTCTACATGAGATCTGATAACTTTTTGACAGTGCGAGTCATATGGGCTCGTCTTGGCAACATTTTACATGAAAATGTTTTTGGTGGGATTTATATATCTTCTCTTAAGTAGGGTTTGGGTTCTTTCCCATGCTTCTTATATTTAGCAATTCTTTTAATACAAACAAACAGTTTTTCTTACTTAGACAGGGTTTAAAATATTCCTTATTATTTTTCAACAGTTTTTTAATTTTTTCAATTTTTTTTTTCAATTTTTCTGCTTTTTATTTTTTTTTCCTTTCCGTTTTTACGTTTTTTATCCCAATTTCTCAATTTTTTATTGAAAAAATTTTTCTTATCATATTTTTATACTTATTTTAAACTGGACGAAGACAAATCCAAATAATCTTTCTTGCTATATTATTTACAAATCGAAATAAAACGCCATCTACCTGGAGTCTCTGCAACGTAGATGTAAACTGATGGTATAGATTTGAATCGATACATTAATTAACAGCCATCTATTAGGAATTCATAAAACTAAATAATAAATACGCACTTTGTGTCGCTTTTAGTAATTTCTGTTACTTATTATACCTCGAGGCCCAATTGTCTGTCAGTGACGTAAATGCAAGTGGAACCAATACGAGGTTCAAGACTTACTATCTTTGTCTTATTAACGCGCAATAGAAAGAGATACTTTAAAAAAATGTCAATCGGCACTAGCGCACTTAATGTTGTCCAGTGTTGACATTTTTCTTAATAGTATCTCTTTCTATTGCGCGTTAATAAGACAAAGATAGTAAGTTTTTCTAAGTTAAACATGGTAACTAACATTCATTCGAACCTTGCATTGGTTCCACTTGCATTTACGTCACAATGACGTCACTGACAGACAATTGGACCTCGAGTATAGGTATTTACATTTCTTATCTTTTGAACGTTCCCTAACCTTCAAAAATATTTTCAGATAAAAATTAACTAAATCGATCTTTCCATTCTCGAGTTTTAGCGATATAAACTAAGACAAAATAATAATAAATTTCTAATTCTTTTTCCTATTTTACGTCTATATTTCTGGCAGCCTTGTCCCGATTCCTAACGGATAATCGAGGTTCTACTTTAAACTAAAGACAGACTGATTTTTTGGTTGCGCTTCTTATAAAAAAAGATTCGACCCATAGATAGGAGCATAATTATTATCCCTTCCATTTATCATTCGCGATCTTCCGATACACTTACCGAAACGGATGATATTATCTGAAAAAACTTGATTAGTACAACGATACCGTATGCGGTCTCTTTATTAAACAACACGATTCAATTTCAATTCTTTCAGTCCATCGCGGTAATTCAAACGGAGTGAAACTGCGCTTGGTCGCTTTCTATTTACTTACTCTCGACGTTTTCAATTCTAACCTTGACTCGAAAACATCAATAGTTACCTATTAGAAAAATTCGGAAAATTTGGCTGTGATATTCTATTACATCGGGTTAAAAATTTGTTTTTTTAGTGATAATTTTAATGTGGATTACTCTATGTATATAACAGTAGGAAGTGTGTTTTTATCATTTATATTTCATATCATGTATCATATAAAACACCTGATGTGTGTTTACGTTTGCGTGTTACTTACTAAGAAATGTGTCACTATTACACCATGATACAATGTAATTTCTTTGTATCATGCTATTACACTATTTATATATATTTTTTAAAATTTTATATTGCAAATATTTTTAGTACTATTAATGAACGTAATTTGATATATACAATAATATATATAATAAATCCTATTATAAAATTGCGCATATGCTGTATTGTCAAATTTATTATTTGTTTAATATAAGATACAGTTTAATGAACGTTTAGTAATTATAATAAATATTTGGTAGAAGTATTACATTAAATTCTAATTTATTTTATATACAAAACTATAGGAAAATTTTTAAAAATAGTGCTGAAAGAATACTTTTTGATTATATCATAATGGATAAATGGACGGAAATCGCAAAAAAATGTATAAAAAATAAATTTTTATTTAGATTTTTTTTTTTATAATCACCCTTATTAGACTTAATAGAATAAGAAAATTGAATTTTCCATCGTGCACCCAAATCCAAATTTGTTGTTCAAATATTTCTTTGTGCACTATTTAGTAAAATTGTTTTTTTGTGTGAAGTTAGATGGCGCGATAGAAAAAAATGATGAGGGTAAATTTTTACGATCCGCGCGCACACACCGTCACAAAAAACCGACAGTATGAAATTAGTTACCTAATCGACATTTTAGTTTTTTTTCTTTTCATAATTTTTTAAAATAAATACAATAAAACCAGAACATTATACAAAAAACTGACAAATTAAACCAAAAAAAATCTCACAACCTTCGAGTCTCGCCGAATGCCAAATTTTTTTAATTTCTTCTTAATGTCATTTCAAAAATGTTCAAAAATCCTATAAGAGATATCTCAAATAATCGTTTACTAAACATTTGAAGTATTCTATTATACTTTTAATGAAAATAAGCCTTAAGATATAAATATTTGTCATTTCTGACAAAAAATGCCATTCAAGAGGTTATATATATTAGAAAATATTAAATTTATACGCCGCCATGCGTAAGTAGAAATTAATAATTAATAATATTGTTTATTTGAACTGTTTACTTTTTTCTCCATCCAAATATTTATAATATCTTAAAAAAATATTACAAAAATTGATAATTTGATATAATTATATAGTCCAGGGTCGATAATTTGTGAAACCAAAAAGGAAGTAACTTAGTGGTATCTATTGAAAAAGGAAGAAAATAAAAGGAAAAATAATTTACAGGCGATCTAAGGTTGGGAAGGGGATGGGGTTGAGTTTTTAAGGGTAAAAAATGGTTTATTGCAATTTCCGACAAAACTATAAATCCTATGAAAAATACTAAATAGCAGTTGTAGGTAATAAAAATATCAACTTTTGTTTCTACAATTTTCCCACATAACCTCATAATTTATGCATAGAATTCAAATAACCGAATACAGAAAAAACGATTTTTCATAAAATTTGGTCACAACTTACCTTTTAATGACCCAAGCACACTCTAAATTTGTTGAATTAAAAAAAATTAGTTTTCCTCCTTATTTTAATTTTATTGCGAAAAAGCACCCTATTTTTGAATAAAAAATTCTGACATCAAAATATTTCCTTTTTAAAAAACTCGTTTTGCTTTTTTGTTCGTTGAAATCTCTACTTTCTGATGGTGTAAAAAAATATTTATTACTATGCCAAATTTTCTCAAAAAACTTCTATTTTTTAAGGACTTGCAAAAATTGCGATAAACCATTTTTCACCCTTGAAAACTACATCCATCCCGACCTTAGATTGCCCGTAAATTATTTTTCCTTTTATTTCAGTTATATTTTCTTCCTTTTCCAATGGGTTTCATCCTGTTAATATACACATATATTTTTTTACTTTTGATTATTTTTAAAGGCTTCGGCAGTGGTTTAGTAGTGCAATCTATTATTAGTTTTTTTTCTATATGAAAGAAATCTATAAGACCAGCACTAAATTTAATCCATTCACACATATAGAACCGCTATTTTCAACTGTAGATGATTCAACAAACAAATATTGTTTATTATATTACATACCAACCTGTTTGGTTAAATTTCATTTCCAGTTACAAAAAATTGTCTTAGTTTATATAAAAATAAGTAGAAATTGTGTATTTAATTGAAAAAAAGTATGATTTGGAATAGGTAAGCGCATCTACAAAATTGGTTATAAAATATTTGTTGTTTTCCGTACATTAATTACCTACGTCTAATAAGAAATAATGACACCAGTAATATTTATCAAAACATTTTAATGTTATTTGGAAAAATACTGAACAAAATATAAATAGAAACGTCCAATCATAAATAACAATACAGTTATTGGATAATATTGTCACTCTAAGATTTACACATATTATTTTTTTCTAATTTTATGAAAAAATGCATTATGGTGCTTACCAAAGGTATTTTATTTCATCAAAAACTTTTTTGCTACTATAATAGTATACCGTCATTCTTAACTAATTTTTAAACATGAAATCGATACTTTAAGGAGCTTCATATCGAACCGCAGCTTCATATCAAGAGTCCAGCGCGTTACCTACAACCGAATAAGTGTCAAACGAAAAGACAAAATAATTTTATTTAAGTACTGAGAATTTACTACAATACAAATGAATTTTACAAGTAGTAGTAGTAGTAGAAAAAGTAAAATCTATTACTCGTGCAACCGTTAGACTCATCTACGGTTCGTATGATAAAAATTTTCATTCACATGGATCTGGAAAATTGGAGAGGGGCAAATAAGTTCTCTGTCGTCACTAAGGCCACATATTGTCCATTGTGCATCCTCTAGTGCTAGTTTGTAGGGAAATCCACACCCTAGGCTGTCATCAGGCCTAAAGATTTAAAATAGGTGATGAGACTCCAGAGGGAAATATCCCTGATATCGGCTGGTGTAAGCCAGTACTCACCCAACATGGATCTTCTGATTTCAGAAAAACTAGAGCAGTTATACAGTCTATGCTCTACTATTTCCTCTTCTTGTTGGCCACTTCTGCATAGGGGCGATTCTGCTAATTTCATCCTAAAGAGATGTTGCAATTGCTTGTGACTTGCTAAAAGATTTCCATAGCTGTTTGGAGATTTTGTCTGGTCAATGCCTTAAATTTTCTTGCATCGTTAACTTGGAGATGAGCGGGGCTAACATATTTATAGCCCGCAGCCCTCCTTTAGAGTTACCATGTCCTTTAATCCAGCTCAGATAGCACTCTGTGTAAATATTAACATCCTGCCTGTGATGTTCCTATTGATTAATTCTTTTGCAGCTATGAGTTCTGACAGATACTCCAGTCCATAAATGACCCTAAATGAGGTGTAGAGTGCGTGAGCAGGTAACTAAGCGATTCCTTCAGAAACTTGTTCAGGGGGCTTAGGTTGTTAACATATCAAAAGTCCTGACTCCTAGTTGATGAGCGGGTGGGAGGAGGGGGGGGGGTAAAGGTACGAATTTTGGGTTTTTCGCTTATATCTCGAAAACAGTGCATCGGAGAGAAATATTTTTAAATAGTAAAATAGAGTTCTTAAAATTATCTAAAACTTTTATATTTACGTCAAAATATTCATAAACATTGCATCATATTGTCTAAACCTATTCATAAACGAAAAGTATGAATAGGAAACAAGTTTTAGATTTTTAAATTCCCTTTTAGAATATATATACATATGCTGATTAATGTCCAACCCGCCTAAAGTTACAGCTATTTTAAAACTTGTATAGCATTTTGCAATTTTCAGAAAATTAGTTTGTATATCATATTCTTAACCCACAACCTTTGTTCGTGTATTTTGTTTAAATTACAGATAACAATATCAGCAATTTGTTAGTCAACACAACACAAAAAGGACATTGGACAGGCTCGCAAGAGTAAAGATGCAGAAGACATTGTCAAACTCAATCAGTGGTTTGATTCTCATCCTTCCTTCCCAAAAACCTCTCAAATCATGTCAATTTCGAGTGAAGTTGTCAGAGATGCCACGATGTCATGCTATGATGCTGTTGTAGTTGGTAAAAGGGCTATGAATTCAATAGTTGACTTAACATTTGCAGACTTAAAGTTATCGCGCAAGGATCGGACATTGCCAATATCTTCTGTCAGCTCATCGATAAAAGTTCACGATGAAAGGGTAGTAGTTGACCCAACATTGCTCTTTCAGCGGATATGTATAAGCAAACGATCAGATGAGGATTTGATGACATATTTTGAGTATGAGTTGGCCCCATTTCCCTTAGCACTGTTCAACGAAAGTGGCATGAGAAAGACAAACAAATCAGTGCTGTACAACTTGTTTGAGCCAACCAAGAAAGATATTCTTCTGCCTCAAATGAACATTGTAGTCGATGGAGGATTCCTACTCCACAGAGTTATTTGGCCAAAAGATGCATCAGTTGTGACTATTTGTAATAGTTATATCACCTACGTCGACCACCATTATCCTGGGACTACTCGCACTGTGGTGTTTGATGGGTACGCAAACACAGCCAATAGCACTAAATCACAAGAACAAATGCGTCTTTACAGACTAAAAAGGTCAGCCGACATCAATTTGACATGGGACACACAAATACCTGTTAAACAGGAAGACTTTTTATCAAATCCTACCAACAAAACTAACTTCATCTCCTTACTGGAGGTAAAGCTGCAGGAGAAAGGGATACATACTCTTCAGGCTACCGATGACGCTGACATCCTAATCGTGAAGACTGCTGTTGAACAATCCACTCACAACTCTGTGGCTGTCGTTGGTGAGGATGTAGACCTTGCTGTCCTGTTGATTGCTTTCACTCCTGCGACACGAGATATCTTTATGCTGAAACCCGGACGAGGGAAAACCAAAACAATAGTACTGTCCACCCAAGAGATGCAGCACCGTAGATTTGAACACATCCTGTTTTTTCATTCATTTACCGGATGCGACACAACTTCTGCTACTTTCAGGAGAATCAAGGTGGGCTTCTTTAAATTGTACTTGGAGTCAGAAATCATCCAGCAAGCAGCAATGACATTTTCTAACCCCTCCTTTACTTACGACCAGGTTGAAAAGGCTGGGGAGATGTGCTTTCTGAAGTGGTATAAGGAGCCAAAAAAACAAACCTCCCTTAACCAGTACCGCTTCCAATCGTTTACGAGGTCAGTGACAAATATGAAGCCTGAAATCAGCTCCTTACCTCCAACAGAGAATGCAGCTAAACAGCACTCTCGGCGAACCTACCACCGAGTGCAGCAGTGGCTCGGTAATGAGCTGCCCCCTCAAGATTGGGGGTGGAAACGTGTAGGAGACACCCTGGTGGCAATTAAAATGAAAAATCTACCAGCACCAGAGGTTCTTCTGAAAACTATATTTTGCCTCTGCACCAAGGATTGTGTAATTGGAAAATGTGGCTGCCGAAAAGCGATGCTCACCTGTTCTGTAGCGTGCCTCCACTGTCAAGGGAAGTGCCTGAACAGTGTACCTGTTGACGATGAGGACGATGAAGACTATGTAGAGCCCATTCAGAAGATGCCATGGAAGAACAATCATTGCCTGGGCCCTCAAGTTCAAAGAGGATGAAAATTTAATTACTTTTAAAGTTGAGAGTAAAACATCCTATCCTACTAATATTATATAGGCGAAAGTTTGTTTGGATGGATGTATGGATGTATGGATGTTTGTTCCTCTTTCACGCAAAAACTACTAAACGGATTTTAATGAAACTTTACAGTAATGTAGCTTATAGATCAGAATAACATATAGGCTATAATTTATAAAGATATTGTGTGAATTGTCCAAAATATAACGATAAATGTCATTTAAGTCTGAAAAAATTCTGCAATCTGCGAGCTACTCAGGCGTGTGCTGCAAAAACAGTTAGTGCTACATGTATATAATGTATGGTGAAAATATTTATCTTAAATAGTCCTACAAAAAATTCTGCGACACCATATATATCTATCTTTTATGAGTAAGCCATTATTGTCAAAATAGTGAACCATAAATACAATAAAAATTGATAATTTATTTCTAATGCACATTTGGTAGTAATAAATGGATCCTTATCAAAATGAATACTTTTATCGCTTTTGGTATTTAAAGGAGATAAATTTTGTCCTTCACAATACATCATTTGAGTAGCTACCTATAGGCCTATGATTAGGGGTTTGCAGTGCTTAATTACTGTATTTTTGACAATATTGTTACGTTATTACAGTGCGAATGTAACATCTCAATATTGTCAGACTGTTATATTTTTCAAATACGACCCAAAAATTAAGTATGTTATAATTTTAATGTCATAATGTTAGTTCTTTTCACGCTAATATAAGCTACTCGAAATACTAATACTGCGCACACGAAGTCGCGGGCACCAGTTATTGATACATAAAGACCTTGCTTTTATTCGAATTACACGCAGACGAAGTCGCGGGCAAAAGCTAGTTAGGAATATATTGAGTACAATGGGGTTTACAATTATTATTGTATTGATGTAACGAAACTATTTGTAGAATAAAGTGTGAAATTTGTCATCATCATTATTTTTTCTACTTTATTTAATAACTTGCTTATAAGTGGCCATATATGTTATTAGATGAACGAACAGAGGTTGTGGGTTAAGAATATGATATACAAACTAATTTTCTGAAAATTGCAAAATGCTATACAAGTTTTAAAATAGCTGTAACTTAAGGCGGGTTGGACATTAATCAGCATATGTATATATCTTCTAAAAGGGAATTTAAAAATCTACAACTTCTTTCCTATTCATACTTTTCGTTTATGAATAGGTTTAGACAATATGATGCAATGTTTATGAATATTTTGACGTAAATTGATTTTTTTTGTAGATTTCAACTTTTTCCGAGGGTATAGCTCGAAAACGGTTAGGAATTAGAAAAAAACATATAATATAAAAGTTTTAGCTAATTTTAAGAACTCCATTTTATTATTTAAAAATATTTCTCTCCGATGCACCGTTTTCGAGATATAAGCGAAAAACCCAAAATTCGTACCTTTACCCCCTCCTCCTCCTCCCCGCTCATCACTTAGGAGTCAGGACTTTTGGTATGTTAAGAACCTAAGCCCCCTTAACAAGTTTCTGAAGGAATCGTTTAGTTACCTGCTAACGCACTCTACACCTCATTCCTTGACTGGACTTAGAGCCATACTTGACAAGCCATCCATACCCCATTTCATTTTTAGGCTCAAGGATCTAGAGTACATTCCACATCCTACACCTTGCTGTGTTTTTGATCCATCCGTATAGGTGCTCAGAGCGTTCACTACATTGGAGTCTGCTGTCTTATCTATAATATTTTGTAAGGTTTGTCACTCTGGTTTGTCAAAGACAAATCTTGGTACGACGGCATCCGTGCCAACTTGTAAGAGTGGTATCACATTTAGCGATTCCCTCCACAGACTGGCCCTATGGGTGCCAGTCCCTACAGTGGTCATCAATGCTACCTTCTTAACAAATATGTCAAGAGGGCACTCACGTGTAATTTAGGGCATTCAAAACTCTTTATAGAATATACTAATTTATTTGGAGACCAATCATGTCGGAGTAATATAACAATCTATCAATTTTTGTTTGTACATACCTCTGCTTATGAAGTATTAGGCAATTCTGTGTTTCTTGGCCGATAATATAGGATGTCTGATTGACTAGATCTGCACATCTTTTTATTTTATTCTTGAGCTACTTTTTGCAAAAGTTCCTTCCAATTCCCTCTATTTATTGATCTGTGTTTAACTTCTCCATATATCAGTTCTATCTGTTCGTTTTCATTATTTTTTGTTCTTTTTTAACTAATATCTGGTCTTCCAATCTTTCTTCCTTCAGGCTCATATTTAAGTGCTTTTTTCACTATGATTTTTTAGCATCTTCTCAATGTATGGTCATTCCAATTCCATTTTTTGTTCCTGATATGTTATCGTTTTGTTATTCTTTCCCATAGTTCTGCAACCAACAATAAGTGGAGACATGCAGAGATGGAGTGAGCGCAAATATCAAACTCTCAGTCTCGCTTGGTCTCGCAGAGGTAAATTTTACAAATTTGTTCCCTATTTTAGTAAAAAATACATTCCGGTGTTTCCTAGAGGTGTTCATTATTTGCCATCGGTACTTGTATGCCCTTCTGTCCGTATGCGCTATAACTGTTGAACGAAAGTTCACAGGGTGATGAAATTTGGTATATAGAATCCTCATGCCATAAGAAAGAACCATATTGGTCCTATTTGGCCAACCCTTACGTTAAAATTTTTAAAGCTTTTCCGAAACTTATGTATATAATGCATATGTTGCTTTGTCGTGGGTTAAAACTCTTGAGGAAGGTTACAGGGTCAAAAAATTTGGTATATAGAATCCTCATGAGTTGAGACAGAACACTGTTGATTCTGGTCCTGATCGGATAACCCTTACGGTTAAATTTTAACTGCTTTCCGAAACTTGTGCATATAATTTTTAAAATCACAAATTTTAATAATTTAATTAATTAAAAAGTGTATCTAAAACGTCCCTGGTGTATAATTATTAATAAACATTTATTGTGAAGGAAAATTGAAAATTGATTTTCATACATAAAATTACCACATTAAACAAAAAATTTTAATATTTCACAGTATGTTAATTATAATGTCTTTATGTTAGTAATTGATTGAAAATTGCTGTTCTCTTATAAACAAATTTAAATTAGTTAGACACAGCTTGTATTCAAGGTTTTCAAAAAAAACTTGTTTTGGTAATTAATTTAATTAAAAAAACCTTAATTATAAAATGTTGCAAACACTATAATAGTATTTTGCTTAAAAATCAATTTTAAATATCTAATCCTTTAATAGAATTATATGAAACGAAGCTTTTTTTTAATTATAATTATTAATTATTTAGTAAGGGATTAGAATTTTGATTGAAATATATATGTCTAAAAAAATAATCCTTAGATTATTATACGAAATATAGATAATTAACTATAATCTATATATAAACCCATTTTTTATTATATAACTGTATGTGTACCTAATCTGACACAAAAATAAAAAAAATAAAGGTTAAAGAGTCTTTGAAGTTACCACTTACCAGCGAACAGCGGGCGGTCCTTAAATACGACCCTTTTCTCGACCCTCACAGCATCTGGATCTATGCATTCATGATTTTACAATCTATTATTTAAATTTAAAAAATATATTGTAAAACCATGAGTACATACAACCATATGCTGTGATGGTCAAGAAAAGGGTCGAATTTATGGACCGTCCGCTGTTCCCAGGTAAGGGGTGACTTCAAAGACTATTTAACCAAAATAAAAAATACACTTCCTACTATAAAAAAAGTTCTTTTTACAGTGCAATAATGATTTGAATGACGGATATTTTACAAACAATTTTTAATTATTTTAAATTCGGTATATCATTTTTATTTCCGACTACTACACGTGATTATAATAAAAGTAACAGTGTTCAAATCGATAATAATAAAAGTGAAATTAATTCATTAACAATAGAAAAAGATTCTTGTGAATTGTGGCAAGATTTAATGATGAATAAAAGACGACGGAATAGTCGACGTTTCATAATTGGAGCAGGCGATGATGATGAATCTGAATTGCCACAATTGCCCGATATTACTTTTACACATTCCGAAGGTTCCAGCGAGAATCTTAAAAAAAATTGGGTCCAAGATGTCTCGAAACTTGCTGTACAACAACAAGCTACACTAACGTAAGTTTGAAGAGTTTTTATTTGTTACAGAATTCTTCTATAAATTTTAAAAAATGTAATATTGGTATATTACTTGAATATATATTGTAACTCTAGGGTGAGTTTAACAGTATTTTTAACCAAAAGCGATCTATCAGGTGACTTAGTTCTTGGAACATCAACTTGATAATCAACAGACAGCCAAAAGAAAACTAAACCCGCTCTCGATGGCCTCTGAATATTTGTGCTTTTCAGTTAATTTAGAAAGTTATCGAACATTCTTGAAGTTTCTGGATCTCTATGGAATATTCTTAATCAGTACATGATCTAATCTAATCTAAGTAAACCTGGCATGGTCTCTCCTGTGGAGCCCCATGTTTTAAGCACTGCTTCCTACGGGAATATTGTGACCAGGTTCGGCACCAGGAGCCCTTACATGCACTCGATGCGTGCAGGACTCTAGTTTGTTCAGCTGAAAATCAACACCATGCTGATCTTCAGGTAGGCTTGAAACCAGGTGTCCCAAGTTCCTTGAGTTACTGTTGCCACAGGGCAATCAGTACATGATAGCTATAGGTAGATTGATGGCACAATTGTTATATTGCACCCATTTAGATGTTGGATATCGATTGCGGTCTTCTACGTTGAAGGATGTCGGTCGAATTGAATTTCTTCTGGTAGTATTTGTATCTTCGGACCCTGCCAGTTCTTTTCCAGCTTCGGACAGAAACCCAGTTTTTTTGAGATCGCCCTTTCGCTATGATGTTTATTTTGCCCAGACATCGTAGTACTGTTTCATTCGATCACTTGCTAACTGTAGATTGTTACGAACCAGCTCATGAACATGCTCCATCTTATTCCGTAGATTGGATACGTATTGTCTTCATCAGATCGGGATCCAAACACCAAATAACACGGCAGCCTCATTTCTCCACCAAACCGAACTTTAGATGGAGTTTGTCTTGTAGTTTTAGGGACAGACCTCATTTTTTTCGAGATAACCCTCTCTCTTTAAGGTTTATATTATCGTAGTACTGTTTCATTCGATCACTTTCTAACTGTAGATTGTTACGATATAGCTCATAAACGTGCTTTATCTTATTCTGAAGATTGGATACGTATTGCCTGGATCAGATCGGAATACAAACACTAAATCATACG
Organism: Altica lythri; assembly: GCA_964028335.1. NCBI lineage: Eukaryota > Metazoa > Arthropoda > Insecta > Coleoptera > Chrysomelidae > Altica > Altica lythri. The sequence continues at coordinate 9,337,969 of OZ034809.1, forward strand.
GCAGCCTCTTTTCTTTACTGAACAGGACTTTGGATTGAGTTTGTCTTGTAGATTCATGGACAGACCTCGTTTTTTTAGATTACCGTCTCTCTATCATGTTTATTTTGCTCAGACGTAACTGTTTCATTCGATCAGTTGCAAACTGTAGATTATTGCGAACCAGCTCATGAACGTGCTCTATTTTATTATGTAAATTGGATAGGTATAGTCCTCAACAAATCGGGATCCAAACACCAAATCACACGGTAGTTTCATTTCTCTACTGAACAGGAGTTTGGATGGAGTTTGTCTTGCAGATTCATGGTGAGCTGATCGATATGCGATTAGAATAATAGAATGTGTTCATCACAATCTCGTTGATGTTCAGAGACAACCTTTAATAGATAGTTGACAAATATTAGTTCTTTTAAACATTTCATGAGATTGGGGATAAAGTGGAGTAGTTCTCGTCTTATGAATTTTCAGTTTCTCAACAACCACTTTCTGGAACAACCTGCTCTCAAAATTTCTTTCTTGATAGGAATATATTTCAACAGGCATACCAAATCTGGTTCACCAAGATATTGAAGGTAACAGCTTCCTGAATAGGAACTCCGTAATCTTGTACCTATTTCGTTAAGTAATCGATTACGACGAAGATATATGTAATTCCATCAAACTTTCGCATATCTTGTTCACACCAAGGTGTTCTTCAGACTATTAACACCTAGGTGTCTTCCAGAAGATAACTCAAAACCTCATATTCAAGTTCTTGGCATAAATAGTTGCATCCTGGATTCGCTTTTATTATCATTTTTCACAATCCACTTCAGTAAACCATCTTCAATTACCAAAGAACTCCACTGTACCCAATATAACTTGAAGTTCTAGAAAGACGACGATTTCTCTGACTAATTTGGTGGACGATTTATTATTAACTTACAAAATCGTAAGCAATCGTTACAATATCATTTAAATTAGTAATATAATATTTCTCCATATATAAATATAAAAATGTGTAAATCAAACGTATATTTTTCAAGGCAAATAAAGTTTTCCTTTAACCAATTTTCTAATTAGAATCTTTTTAGCGTCATGTCGATTAAGGACAACATTATCATTATTTAGTTATTACTGAAATTATCATCTGTTTTGTGTAATTTATTTAAATGTAACACGTTTAGTTACATGCCGATAAATATTTTATCGACATGACACCTTAAAAATAATGTAGGTACTGGAGAATAGAGTTCATTTAACGAATTCAATTAACTATTGTATTCTTTAACTAAATAAACGTTGCAAATCTTTTATTACTATTATTTAACAATAGAATGGAAAAATGTTTTTTAGATGTAACAAGAGTAACTTTTAACTTATGTAATGGTATACATGCAAAGTTTTTAGCTTTACGGTAATTTGAAGAGTCCTTAAAGTACTGTAAGTCAGCAGTGAATAACCACACCTTTCTCTATTGGAACTTCTTTGCACTTTTTAACCTTAATTTTTAAAATTAAGTATAAGAAAAATAAAAATCAAACAAAATCATAACATAGACTGGCTGGTAAATTTGAAAATCAAGGGAAAGCATTACAGAAAATTAGAACAAACATTCTATGTAGAACGGTGGTTTCTGTAATCTTGTTAGTAGTAGTACTCTTCGTATCCTCGTAGAGTATTAGCGATCCGTCTACGGCACTCATTTGCCAAGGATATTACAATACTGTCTCGAATCACCAGCTCCCATGACACAAACGTCAAAGAGCACAATCCTCAGCTACTGTTTCAGAAGGATTCCTCCACGGATATCATTGACATCATTAATCCCAACCATCCCCAGAGCTGCTCCCTGGAACCTCATACCATTTATAGTCAGCGAACTCTACTAATTCTTTAACCAATTCTTCAGAAGGACGCTTCTCTACCAGAACCTATGACACCACTTTCATGGACACCTAGGAAGCCTGTTAAGTATATAGTGCCTCTTACAAAGATTTTTGATATCATCAATCCTAACCATCACCAGAGCTACACTCTGGAAGCCCTTACCAGTGACAACTAGCAAACTCTAGAAATTTTACAACCAATTCTTTAGAAGGACCCAACTATTGGGACCCGTGACACCACTTTCACGAACACCCAGGTGGTCTGTTAAGTGTATAGGGTCTGTTACACTAGCACCAAACCTCTTACGAATACTTTTGACATCATTAATCCCAATCGTCACCAGAGATACGCCCTGAAAATCATACCAATAACAGACAACGAACTACAAATTCTTTAACCAATTCTTCAGAAGGACTTCCTAGCGGGACTCGTGACACCACTTCCACGGACACCCAGGAAGTGTATTAAGTGTATAGTGTCTGTTACACTAGCACCAAGCCTCTTACGAAGGCTTTTGACATCATCAATCCTAACCATCACTAGAGCTACACCCTTGAAGCTCATACCAATAACAGCTAGCAAGCTCTACAAATGTTTCAACCAATTCTTCAGAAGGACTCCTCTACCGGGACCCACGAGACCACTTCTACGGACACTCAGAAAGCGTGTTAAGTGTATAGTGTCTGTTACACTAGCACCAAACCTCTTACGAAGGCTTTTGACATCCTCAATGCTAACCATCACCAGAGCTACACCCTTGATGCACATACCAATAACAGCCAGCAAGCTCTACAAATTTTTCAACCAATTCTCCAGAAGGTGTCCTCTACCGGGACCCGTGACACCACTTCCAGGGACACCCAGGAAGCGTGTTAAGTGTATAGTTTCTGTTACACTAAAACCTAATCTCCTACGAAGACATCTGACATCATCAATCCTGAACATCACTAGAATTAAGCCATTGAAGCTGATACCACTAACAAAAACGAAGACACCATTGGGCCCACCTCGAAGATCTATGACGTTTTACCGTTCGCAGACTGCATGGCATTCATTGTGAATCGACGCAACTTTCTTGATTATTTTTTACATTTTATAACTTGGAAATAATTAACATTCAACAAATCAGCTAAAGATTGAATATAACATAATAGCATACATAAAAAAGCTAATTATACAGTATACAGTGTTGTAGAGATACACTAATTCACATACAGCCCTTTGTTATCTATTAAAAATGGTTTACTGATAAAATAATTTATAAACAAGACCTTTGATATAGGCAACACGAGTAGCGGTGTGTATGGATTACTTATCTATATTTTTCTTCTAATACAGATCTAAATTTAGAATTTCTATATGCGGTAGTTTCTGTGTGCGCTTTTACAAAACACTTAAATTTAATCTAAACCAACACTTACTATGATTAAAAACGTATTTTATTCAAAAATTTTATTCGGCGCATCGAATAATGTTAAAAAACTTTTAACAACGTAAGAATATATTATTTTATGTAAATATATAAATTATTAAAAACAATTTATCCTAAACAACCTAGAGTATTATTTTCTCAAACATTTTTATACCCTTTAACACTTATTTAATCAATAAAGAATCCTTAGAATTTCTAAATAAATATATCGAACGTTATTAAAACTAAAATCAATTCTTTTTACAGACCTTCTATGTCCCAAGGTACTGTTATGCTTCACAACAGACATGAAGAAAAAAATTTTACTGTAGCAACTCCAGAAGAATTTGTTAAACGATTCAATGGAACAAGAGTTATTAATAAGGTAATTTACAATTTAAAAAAACAACATCTCAAACACAGTCAAAGAAAGAAAAATGATAAATATTCTTTTATAGGTTTTAATAGCAAATAATGGAATAGCAGCTGTTAAATGTATGAGATCAGTACGAAGATGGTCGTATGAAATGTTTAAAAATGAGAGAGCAGTACGTTTTGTCGTTATGGTAACTCCAGAAGATCTTAAAGCCAATGCTGAATACATTAAAATGGCCGATCATTACGTACCGGTACCTGGAGGAACAAATAATAATAATTATGCCAATGTGGAACTTATTGTAGATATTGCTATCCGATGTCAAGTGCAGGTAAATATTGATATTATGTGCTCTATTTGACTCCAAAAATAGCCCTGTTTTGGGACCTCCAGACTCTTTCCAAATTGTTTTTGATTTGAACATGCACGTGGTCAACTTTGGTTTTTTGAGATATGAGTGATATCAGACATAAAAATGTTACCAATGATCGTGTTTACAGTGAGCTTCAGTACCCGGGGCATATAATGAGAAATCAAGGAAGATATTTGCTACTCCAATGCCATCTTACAAGAAAAGATCGAAGTAAAACGAATTCCAGAACGAAGAAGAATGTCCTAGCTCGTAAAACTATGAGCACACAGCTATTTCGGATCGTAACCAACAAAATCATCATAGGGAGAAGGATCGCCAAAGTCAGGATTGGACAGGCACCCTAAGAAGAAGTTTCTGATGCTGCCATGCCCACTTAGCAATTGAGTAGTGAAGTAGTCCAGCTTGCCGTGCATTCTTTCTAACCGGGGGTGAATCCAATAAGTCTGTGAATCCACTGCCCTTTTTCACTCTTCTTGAGATAATATCACCAATCACTAATGGGGCATTTTTCGAGATCGTCCTATACACGCTAGCCTTCTTTGGACACCTTCTAATTAGGCAACGGACATTGCATAGTTCTAGATAAGATCCGCATAGAACCACCGAGCACAGCACTTTTCTTTTAGATGACCTCTTACATATAGCATCTTGTTAGAGACCCCGTTTTTGTTTCTTTATCTTTTGTGCAACCCGTTCTATATGTGCCCCAAACTTTACGCTAAGATCCACACTTCTATATACTCAAGAGTCTTTTGGGACTTAATACATTGACCTTCCACCAATAATTACCCGTCTGACAATAAGTAATATAAGCTTTAGTTTTTTCTATGGCCAATGTGAGGTTTACTTTTTGGCCACTGTATGATGGACGCCAACGTTTTATAACTTTTTTGGATAGGATCTTTTTCAGTGGTCGCGGAGATCAACACTGCTAAGTCATCTACAAAGGGAGACTTTAGACAGACATCTTGGTGCCGACAGACTTTAAAAGACCTGCGTAACAGTATAAATGAACTACAGAAAAATCTAAAACTAAAATAGGAAACATTTGGCAAATTATATTTGAATTATAGATTTGAGATCAGATGAAAACGATCTTTAAATCGTTAGATCTGACCTCCTCCAAAAATTTAACAATGAAAGCTTGGGAAGATTCCCAAGGTCTCAAAAACTTGCCAATTTTGGAATCACTCTTATGTTCTAATTTTTATTTAGGCCGTATGGGCAGGATGGGGCCATGCCTCAGAAAATCCAAAACTACCAGAATTACTCCACAAAAATAACATTGCTTTTATTGGTCCTAACGAGAAAGCAATGTGGGCACTTGGCGATAAAATTGCATCTTCCTTAGTGGCACAAACAGCTGAAGTACCTACTTTACCATGGTCTGGATCTGGTAAATATGAAGTATATTTATCCAATATAAAAAAAACGTTTCATTATATTTACTGTTTAGGTCTCACTGCTCAATATAGTGGAAAAAAAATTAAAATCTCATCGGAACTATTTGCTAAAGGTTGTGTACACTCAGCTGAAGAAGGTCTTGCAGCTGCTCATAAAATAGGCTTTCCAGTTATGATTAAAGCTTCAGAAGGTGGTGGTGGTAAAGGTATTAGAAAAGTTGAACATCCTGATGATTTTCCTGCATGTTTTAGACAAGTAAGAAACTTTCATCATCTCAAGTTAAAGAACCTAATAAATTATCCATAATTGTTTATTTAGGTACAAACTGAAATACCAGGTTCTCCAATATTCGTAATGAAATTGGCTAAATGTGCCAGACATTTAGAAGTCCAACTTCTTGCTGATATGTATGGTAATGCTATATCAATATTTGGACGTGATTGTTCCATCCAAAGAAGACATCAAAAAATTATCGAAGAAGCACCTGCTGTTATAGCTGAGCAGTCTATTTTTGAAGATATGGAAAAGGTAAATTTTAATGATCTTCAAGATATTTATATTAATTTATTTTTATTTAGGCTGCAGTTCGTTTAGCAAAAATGGTTGGATACGTATCAGCTGGAACTGTAGAGTACTTATATGATCCATCTGGGCAGTATTACTTTCTTGAACTTAATCCTAGGCTTCAAGTTGAACATCCTTGTACTGAAATGGTGTCTGATGTCAATTTACCAGCAGCACAGTTACAAGTAAGTACCGAATTTGTTCTAAAACATTATAAAATGTATGGGCAACCTTTGACATATTGTGGGCCAATCATCAAACACTTCACTTTTTGATAATCGCTGCCACTCGCTCACCTAATTCTGTGAGTATGAGTAAGTAGTATAAAATTTGTTTTTCAAAATGTCTCGTAGGCCGGATCAATTCAAACAGGCTCGCGGGGCATTTGTTGTTTAATACGATATAATCACTTGTTGAATTAATAAATTTAAGATTGCTATGGGATTACCACTACATTACATCAAAGATATTAGATTGTTATATGGTGAATCACCATGGGGTAATAGTGAGATTGATTTTGATCAACCAAGACATAAACCACAACCATGGGGTCATGTTATAGCTGCAAGAATTACTTCAGAAAATCCTGATGAAGGTATATCTTGTTACACATATTCTATAAGAAAATTTATTAAATTTTACATTTTTAGGGTTTAAACCAAGTTCAGGAACAGTGCAAGAATTAAATTTCCGTTCATCAAAAAACGTTTGGGGTTATTTTTCAGTAGCAGCTTCTGGTGGTTTGCACGAGTTTGCAGATTCGCAATTTGGTCATTGTTTTTCGTGGGGTGAGAACCGAGAACAAGCTAGAGAAAATTTAGTAATAGCTTTAAAAGAATTATCGATTAGAGGAGATTTTAGAACAACTGTAGAATATTTGATTACATTATTAGAAACAAAATGCTTCCAGGTAATTTACAAAATTAACCGATATAATAAGGGAATACAATTTGTTATTTTAGGAAAACACTATTGATACAGCTTGGCTGGATATTCTTATTTCCGAAAGGATGCAATCTGAAAAACCTAATATTATGTTAGGAGTAATTTGTGGATCTTTACATATCGCTGATATTAGTATCACTAATGCTTTCCAAGAGTTTCAAACGTCTCTTGAAAGGGGACAAATTCAAGGCACTAACACTCTTACCAATGTAGTCGATGTAGAACTTATCAATGAAGGGTAAGAATCAACCTTTTGTTATAAAAATTTGATAATTGTTTACTGTACAATACTGTTTTTTTTTAATTGGAAACAACTAAGTTCATATTCAATGGGATTCACGACAACTGATGCTAACAACACCCAAATCTTGCAAACCATTCCCTGAAAAGAACATGAGTCCTACAACAGGGTCCTTAAATCTAATACCACTCCTTAAATTTTTATTCATCCCCTTCTATCATATCTTATCGTCTCTTCTCTCTCTTTTTGTTGATTACGTTATGTCTTTTATGGCCACTGAGGGCGAGCAAGGCATAATAATGCAAAATGATACATTGTCAGAGTATATCTAGATGAAGTGGGAATTAGGCGATTTGAGTGGCCAGCATACGGTCCAGATATGAATCCCATTGAATACTACTTCAAACTACTTAAGAAGATGGCTTTTAAAGTTATGTCAAGAAAATCAATTGTTTCCTTATATTCTTTATAATATATGTGTCATTTTAATTCAAGAGTTTATTAAAAATGCCGAAAGGACTTCACGAAGGCGCCACTAATCTCAAGTGTTGGATTAAAACAGATAAAAATCGTTGGGAACTGGTAAAATCCATTGAAAATTGGTAAAAACCGTTAGAAATTGGTAAAAAAATAAAAAAAAGGAACTATTTAATTTATCCATTCCACCATCACATGCAATGCGGTTTTCTGTTCAAAATTTAAGCATCATGAACCTTCATGAAATAATCAGGTTTCCGCTCGTTCCTCACGTGCTGCTAAAGTAAGATACTTATACAACTTGAGCAGATTTTGATGTTTTACGAGCAAAAGTACTCTCTAATAATAAATCAATAAACCAGGTTTTTTAATAATTGGTTTGTTGATGATTTTGAATAATTAGTATTGACAAACGTAGAGAATTAAATTAATTGGTATAAAATAATAATTGTTTTGTTGATGATTTTGAATAATTAGTATTGGTTTATACTAATTAAAATAATAACTTTCAGGAATAAATACAAAGTACAAGCAACAAAAAGTGGTGCAAATACGTATTTTTTACAAATGAATGGGTCATTCAAAGAAATCGAAATTCATAGATTAAATGATAGTGGAATTTTACTATCTGTTGATGGAGCATCGTTTACCACTTATATGAAAGAAGAAGTAGATAGATATCGTATTGTAATTGGTAACCAAACTTGTGTATTTGAGAAAGAAAATGATCCTACTATACTCAGATCACCTTCTGCTGGTAAACTTATTGGTTATGTAATAGAAGATGGTGGACATGTTCAAAAAGGTCAAGCGTATGCTGAAATTGAAGTAATGAAGATGGTAATGACGCTAACAGCATCAGAATCAGGAATTGTTACTTATGTTAAACGACCTGGAGCTGTTTTGGATGCCGGATCCATTATAGCTTCTCTAGAACTAGATGATCCTAGTTTAGTAACAAAAGCTGTTTTGTACAAAGGACCGTTTCCTGAATTGGACGTATCACAACCTGTTATTCCAGAAAAACTTAATCATGTACATAACAGCTATAGAGCAGCGTTAGAAAATACTTTAGCTGGTTATTGTTTACCGGATCCATACAATGCTCCTCGGCTACGTGAAGTTATAGAAAAATTTATGTCATCTCTAAGAGATCCAAGTCTTCCTCTACTCGAACTACAAGAAGTTATGGCTTCTATTTCTGGTCGTATTCCAACAGCTGTTGAGAAGAAAATTAGAAGATTAATGGCTCTTTACGAAAGAAATATCACGTCTGTGTTGGCGCAATTTCCTAGTCAACAAGTAAGTATTTTTTTATACATAATTTATTATTTATCCTTACTACCTTCATAAGGCGCGAGTATCTCCAGTACAATTGAATGCTGTTGAAGCAAATACTTCGATATAGTCTAGTTGTTGGGTACCTGGCTTTTAGCCAGGAGAAGACTTGGATTCGATTCATTATGTCAGATTTTATGTTTTTATCTTGTATAAGGCGCGAGTATCTCCAGTATATTCGAACGCTTTTGAAATGAATTCTTCGTGATGGTCTAGTGGCTAGTATACCTGACTTTCAGTCAGGAAAAGCTATAGATTGGATTTCTTGTATCGTTTGTTTATATTTGCTATAAGGTGTGAGTAACTCCAGTGTGTTCGAACGCTTTTGAAATGAATTTCTCTTTATGGTCTTGTGGCTAGGATATGTGCTTTCAGCCAGGATTCGATTCCTTATATCATTTTTTTTTACATATCTTCCATAATATTTATTCGCCTGGATATCTGGTTTCCAGCCAGGAAAAGACTTGGAATAGATTTCTTGGATCGGTTTTATATCTTCTATAAGGCGAGTATCACCAGTATGTTCACATAGTTTTGAAATGAATTCTTCGATATGGACATGTGTCTAGGATATATGTTTTTCACCCAAGAGAAGTCTTGGAGTCTAGTGGCTAGAGTACTTGAATTGCTGCCAGGAGAAGACATTGATTCGATTCCTTGAATTGCTTTTTTTATTTTGTTTAAATTTTCTATAAGGCACAAGTATCTCCAGTATGTTCGAACGCTTTTGAAATGAATTCTTCGATATGGTCTAGTAGCTAGAATACCAGACTTTCAGCCAGGATAAGACTCAGATTCGATTCCTTGTATTGTTTTTTATATCTTCTATAAGGTGCGAGAATCTCCAATATGCTTTTGAAATGAATGTTCGATATTGTTTAGTCGCCAGGGTACCAGCCAGAAGAAGGCTTGGATTCGATTCCTTGTATCGGTTTTATATCTTCTATAATGCGCGAGTATGTCCAGTATGTTCGAACGCTTTTGAAATAAATTCTTCGATATGGTCATGTGGCTAGGATACCTGTTTTTCACCCAAGAGGAAACTTGGATTTTGATACCCGGTATTTGATTTTTTAAAATATGGTCTAGTGGTTAGAATACTTAAATTTTAGAAAGGAGAACACTTGGATTTGATTCCTTGTATCGTTTTTGTTTATATCTTCTATAAGGCGCGAGTATCTTCAGTACATTTGAACGCTTTTGAAATTCTTTTAAAATGAATTCCTCGATAGACTACCTAGCTTTCACAAAATGAAATTGCTTAATATTGCTTAATAAATTAAACTTTCTCCATGTATAACAAGTACTCTCAAGTAGCGACATCTGGAATAACAAATCTACAATAACTTATTAATTATAGATAGCAAGTGTTATTGATACGCATGCTGCTAGTATGACAAGACGAGCAGAAAGAGATGCCTTCTTCTTAGCAACTGAAGGAATTATACAATTAGTTCAAAGGTATATAAACTTTTACTTCTCATTACTTTTAAGCTTTTTTATCTGATATACTTCTTTTCTCATTGTTAGTTTTTTCCTTACAGATATAGAAATGGTATTCGAGGTCGTATGAAACACGCAGTACAAGAACTTCTACGTCAATATTATGATGTTGAAAGCCAATTTCAACACAGTTCCTATGATAAATGCGTGTCTTTATTACGTGATAAACATAAAGATGATATGTTAGCTGTAAGCAGTACGATATTTTCCCATAGTCAAGTGGCCAAGAAGAATTTATTGGTAACAATGCTTATCGATCATCTATGGTCTAATGAACCAGGTCTAACTGACGAATTAGCTAATTGCTTAACAGAATTAACTTCATTAAATAGAAGCGAACATTCTAGAGTAGCTCTAAGAGCTAGACAAGTACTTATTGCCGCTCATCAACCAGCATATGAATTAAGACATAATCAAATGGAAAGTATATTTTTATCAGCAGTTGATATGTACGGACAAGAATTCCATCCTGAAAATCTCCAGAAATTAATCGTATCCGAAACATCAATATTTGATATTCTTCATGACTTCTTTTACCATACAAATCGTGCTGTCTGTAATGCTGCTTTAGAAGTTTATGTAAGAAGAGCTTATACTAGTTATGATATTAGCTGTTTACAGCATTTAGAACTGAGCGGGGAAATACCGGTGGTTCATTTTACTTTCACCCTTCCTCCATCACATCCCAATAGATTGGTGAAATTAAGCTCTGGTCCCGAAGAAAAAGATGGTGAGTTAAAAAATAAACACCTAGTAGTATGTATCTTTTCCTAATACAAATTTATTGATATGGAATTCCTGCTCGGGACTTCTTCCAATCTCCTGGGTGTGGATTCTGCACTTTATGGAAATCGACTGCTATGGTGTCTTTTGTTTTTTTTATCGTAGTCCATCCTTGGTTCACCAAAACTGTTCTGATCTAATACTTCACCTCTACTGGCTCTGGCTTCCTCTGTTGTCTAGATTCAATTTCCTTTTTCTATGTTTTCCTATTTTCTTTTCAATTTTATAAATTATTTACATTTTATAATTATTTTATTGAATTCATTTCAGGAATTCATTTTTCAATTCATTATCTATCTCCTTATCAATCTAACAAAAGAAAATCAAAACTCCTCATCTTAGCAACCGAATTCCTTAAGGACAATTCACACTCCCAGAGAGTCACTAACAGAGTAAATCTCTGAGAAAAATCTATTTCAATATTTTTTTTTTCAGAAAATTTGGATTCTAGTGGAAACGAGGTAAAAATCGTTGATACATTCCACAGAACTGGTTGTATGTGTGCCTTTGAAAATTTCCAACAATTTGAACAATACTCTGATGAAATCTTCGATTTGATCGAAGATTTCGCTAGTCCAGCAGCGATATCGGCGAAAGATCTTAATGCAGTTGAAAGTGGATCAGAATCTAGAGGAAATAGTACATCTATCAATGTTAGTCTTTCTATAGAAGGAAGAAGGTAAGTTTAGAATATAATATCATATTTTCTTTAAGTAATTATTTAATCTATAGGCCAAGTGCTGATGAAAAAATTATAGAAGAACCGATTCATATATTAAATATTTGTATCAAGAACGATGGTGATAAAGATGATTCTACTATGAGTAAAATCTTTACTGCCTTCAGTCAAAAAAACAAAGAAGAACTACTATCACGAAAAATAAGAAGAATTACTTTTTCTCCATTAAAACATAAACAATCGCCGAAATACTTCACTTACAGGTTAGTTAATTTAATATGACATATCACTGTCATTTGTCTATAACAAACTGTCATCTGTCACTAACTAATCAACAGTATTGACTATCTATCTATCATATTGACATATGTCAGTAGTTTTGATAGAGCAGTAAAAACATAGATATTATCGTCCGCTTTGTTGTATCCATTACGAGGGTTGTCTTTTTAGTTTTGCATGTAGCCATAAAGTCAACAAAGTACTTTATTGCTTTTCAAAGTATTTCTCACCAAGATGGATACACTTTTGCATATGTTCAAACCAATTGTTAAAACAGTTATTTCGGTCTTCGGTTGACACCTGCAGAGTTGCTGTTTGAAAAGGCATCGATGGCTTCTTCTGGCGACTGAAATCGCTGCCCACGCATTGAATTGAATATGGTGGTTTATAATATTCATTACATTGTTTTCCCTGGTGATTATTGATGAATTACAAGTGTACCAGGCTGAGGTATTCGCCTTACTAAAGGCTGCCGACCACGCCCGAGGCCGTGGCTGGAGAGGGGAGAGGATAACTTTCTTCTCAGACAGCCAGGCTGCACTGCTGGCCTTAAAACAATTCCGGGTTAGTTCCAAGCTGATCTGGGAGTGCATACAAAAACTCAGGCACAACAGGGTCTTCTTGGAGAGGGTGCCAAGGCATAAGGGTTTTAACGGCAATGAAATCGCGGACCTTCTGGCCAAGAAGGGAGCGAATACACGATTCATTGGTCCAGAACCTGTATTGGGACTGCCTGGAGCCTGGGTAAGGACCAAAGTCAGGAACTGGGTCTGGAAGAGTCGACCAAACACTGGAGTAATACTGTAGCGCTGAGGCATTCGAAGCTGACGCTCAAAGGCTACTCCAAAAAACTGACGTCTGACATACTGAATCTTGGCAGGAGTCAGATAAGAGCACTGGTGGGCCTGCTCACTGGGCATGGACCATTCAGACTACACCTTCGAATGATGAAGATTCTGACACAGGAACCCACCTCGTGCCGATTGTGCGCCATGGAAGATGAGACGGCAACTCACATTCTATTCGAGTGTGAGGCCTTGGACCATAAACGGTTCCTCATCTACGGTGACACGAACCCTGAATCCTATCACCACCTTGAGGAGCTAGTCACAGGACTCAGATCTCTTATAAAGGGAACTGCCCTGTGGCAACAGTAACTCAAGGATAGTCATCAAAATAAGATTTTGGGACACCTGGATTCAAGCCTACCTGAAGATCAGCGTTGGTGTTGATTTTCAGCTGAACAAACTAAGAGTCCTGCACGCATCGGGTGCGTGTAAAGACTCTTGGTGCCGAACCTGGTCACAATATTCCCATAGTAAGCAGTGCTTAAAACATGGAGCTCCTCAGGAGGGACCATGCCAGGTTTACTTAGATTAGATTAGATTGATGAATTATATAATTTTTCAGAGCAAGAGACAGTTTCTATGAAGATAGAATCTACAGACATTTAGAACCAGCTTGTGCCTTCCAATTAGAAATGAACCGAATGAGATCATACACACTTGAAGCTTTACCTACCTCAAACCAAAAAATGCATCTATACCTCGGAAAAGCAAAGAGTGCTGGTGGAAAGGAAATAACAGATTACCGATTCTTTATACGATCTATTATCCGTCATTCTGATCTAATAACAAAAGAAGCCTCCTTTGAATATATACAAAATGAAGGAGAACGAGTAATACTTGAAGCTATGGATGAATTGGAAATTGCATTTTCACATCCACAATCTAAGAAAACTGATTGTAATCATATTTTCCTTAACTTTATACCTACTGTCATTATGGATCCAACTAAAGTAACTATTTTTTTTTTTTTGTTATATATGGCTAAAAGAATAATAATTGTTTTTTATGTAGATCGAGGAAGCTGTTACAAACTTAGTAATGCGATATGGGCCACGTTTGTGGAAACTCAGAGTTCTTCAAGCTGAAATCAACCTCATAATTCGCCCATCACCAAATTCAGAAACACAAAGAATCCGTCTTTTCATTGCAAATGATAGTGGATATTATCTAGATATCAGTATGTACACAGAAGTTGCTGATGCGGATACTGGTATTATTAAATTCCAAACCTTTGGATCAAAACAAGGACCTTTACACGGTCTTCCTATCTCTACTCCATACATTCCTAAAGATTATTTACAACAGAAGAGATTCCAAGCTCAGTCTATTGGTACTACTTATGTATATGATTATCCTGACATGTTTAGACAAATGGTGGATTTACAGTGGAAGCAGTATGTTAAAGAACGTTTAAGTGGTAAGTTCATTTTTTATGTATATTTATGTTGTTTGAATACTTGAAAATTTGGTTAAAGTCATCATTACCAACTATCCTTCACCAAGTTGAGAAAATTAAAAGGTAAAACCAGGTCCTGTTTTTGATTAAATATCACCAATTTTGCAAATAGAGAAATGTACAGGTTATTGGGCAGTGTGACCAGCTGTATAAGTGTCGCTTGGTTCTCTGGTTCTCCGCATTCGTATGCGTATCTCCAAGATAGTTCCATTTAGCCAGGTTATCTTCACGTCTGAGTCTATTCAAACTTTCCCACACGTTCCATTCCAGGTCTCCACCAGATAGTGCGATCTCTATGGGGTGGTTCCATTGTGAGAGGTGTCCCAACCTATCCTTGTATATATCGGCCCTTGCTGTGCTTGGTTGGGTGAGACTGTGCTGTCTAGGAACGTCTTTCTTGACATAAGTCGTTTTCTGGGTGCAACCCACCTTTTTTCTTTCATTGTTGGTTACATTTCTACATCTTATGCTGGCCACGACAGGAGTTTGTCTATTGGGGTTAGTATTAGATGTTTCATAATGATTCTGCAAGTCTCGTTTAGTGCTGTATCTACCTGTTTAGTATGTGCAGGATTTTAGCAGACAGGATATAGGTATTCTGCTGCAGAGTAATATAACGCAAGAGCTGAGATTCTTAGCACTGTGGGATTGGCTTCCCATAGCTGTTGCCGCTATCCAAAATTTTTGAACTTCCCTAATACTTAGTTTTCATATGTTTTTCAGAAAACATTACTATTCCGGACAAACTAATGGATTTTGTGGAACTTATCCTGGATCCAGAAACAGAAAGTAGATTAATAGAACAAAAACGTGTACCTGGAGAAAATAATGTAGGTATGGTAGCTTGGAGACTTACATTGTATACTCCAGAATATCCTGAAGGAAGAGATATCATCGTAATAGCTAATGATGTTACTTATTTGATTGGTTCATTTGGACCAAAAGAAGACAAAGTATTTGGAATGGCTAGTGAGATATCCAGAAAACTAAAAGTTCCAAGGATTTATATGGCTGCTAATAGTGGTGCAAGAATTGGTTTAGCTGAGGAAGTAAAAGCTGTATTTAAAGTTGCGTGGGAGGATAATAAAGAACCTGATAGAGGATTTAGATATTTATATTTATCTCCTGAGGATTATGCCAAAGTTAGTGCTACTAATTCGGTTAGAGCTGTTTTAATTGAAGATGAAGGAGAATCTAGATATAAACTAACTGATATTATAGGTATGAATTATTATTATATTATTTATTTTACGTATCTAATTTATATATTTAAAACATTTAGGTAAAGATGATGGTTTGGGTGTTGAAAATCTTAAATATGCTGGAATGATTGCTGGGGAAACCTCAGCTGCTTATGAAGAAGTTGTAACAATATCTATGGTTTCTTGTAGAGCCATTGGTATTGGTTCCTATTTGGTGCGTTTAGGTCAAAGAGTGATACAAATCGAAAATTCGCATATTATTCTAACTGGATACGCTGCGTTAAATAAAGTAAGTATTTTTATTTTTTTTCATTATTTGTATAAATTTGAATATCCGTTTATAACTCTCGGCTGGTCATAAATGCTTCTTTACTTTACAAACGCTGAGAAAATCAAAATTACTATCAAGATCCTCAAAAATCAAAAGTTATTAAAGCCAGCGGTATATTACGGGTGTGAAACATGGACCCAAATAAAGCAAAAAGAACTTTTGTTTCTACGATAGGAACGAAAGCTTCCAAGGAAAATATTTGGCCCTATACAAAATCCATAAGAACTAATGAAGAACTAGAGATGTTTTAATGCAGCCTTAATATAATAAAGATACTTCGACAGATCTCCTGACAACCGCCTAATTAACATGGTTTGGAATCACCACCCAACTGGATTAAGACCCATTGGATGTTCAAAAATAGAGTGATTTGCAGATTGTCCAGATCTGGCTCCGAGTGACTTTCTCTATTTGCAGACCTCAAAAAAATGCTGCTGAAAGAAATTCAGCACTGATAAAAAGGTTATCGCGGAAACTGACCCTAAAGAGAAATAGTATCGGAAAATTGTGTAACCGTTTTTCAGCTTCTGTTATATTAGCCAAAGTACGTGGTAGAAAACTCTGAAAAAAAAACGAGTTTTATTATTACACTTCGTACTAGAATTTCGGGCCCTTTTACTCAGGTGCAAAAAACCGACAAAGAACGGAAGTAGACCGAAGCGGAACGAAGTCGTATTAAGTGCCTCTCTTCACTCTTGTACTTGGTCAACTTCGCGAATAGTGTATTGGGTGCTTAAAACAGCTGCTAATTTATTTTTTGTACATTTTAGTTATTAGGAAGAGAAGTATATGCTTCTAATAATCAATTAGGAGGAATCCAAATCATGCATAACAACGGTGTAACTCACAAAACTGATCAAACTGATTTAGAAGGTATTTACACCATTCTCAGATGGCTCTCTTACATTCCAAAGGTAACAGATTATTAAATAATTCATAAATAAAACATTATATAAACGTTATTTTTTCTAGGATAAATTATCTCCAATTCCTATTATTAATTCAGTCGATCCAATAGATCGTGAAGTTACTTTTACACCTACAAAAACTCCTTATGATCCAAGATGGATGCTACAAGGACGACCGTCACCAAGTGAGTACATATTTTTAAATTTAATTATAAAAAAATTATTTTTTTATTCTATATTTAGCTGATTCTGGAATTTGGGAGAGTGGATTCTTTGATAAAGGATCTTGGTCGGAAATTATGGAACCTTGGGCCCAAACTGTGGTTACCGGAAGAGCTAGATTAGGTGGTATACCAATAGGAGTTATAGCTGTTGAAACTAGAACTGTAGAACTTAAATTACCTGCTGATCCTGCTAACTTTGATTCAGAGGCTAAAGTAAATATATTTAATATACAAATATTTTGAATATTAAAATTAAAATATTTTAGACTGTTTCTCAAGCTGGCCAAGTATGGTTCCCAGATTCAGCTTATAAAACTGCTCAAGCAATCAAAGATTTTTCAAGAGAAGATTTACCATTGGTTATATTTGCTAATTGGAGAGGATTTAGTGGAGGAATGAAAGGTAAATATTTTTTAATGTGTCGTTATTAGATTAAGCCCGCCATACACGTGCGGTATATCCCAGCGGTTTTTATCCCTCGAGTAGCATTGCATGTTTATGGCGGGTAAAAAGTATCATAATCGTACACGGAGGGATGAAGCGTATGAAAAGCTGCTTGAAAAGTTTTGAGTTCTAGCTTGGTGCTGTAATGTTTATGGTTTAAGGTATTAATTAACTTTTCGTGCGGAGAAATTGCAGTCCTCATAGCTGTATTTTACTTCTTGATGACAGGAGACACCAATGAGAACAGTTGTGGATATAAAATGTTATCCCCTCTCAAGTACTTACGATAACTGTACCGTTTTCTTTTGAATTATCACTTTTCACTCCATATTATGCGGTTTATGGCTGGTCTTAGATATGATTAGTACCTCGATTTGTTACCAAATCCCTGTTTCAGATATGTATGAACAAATTGTAAAATTCGGAGCATACATCGTTGATGGTTTACGCGAATACAAACAACCAATCATAATTTACATTCCACCAAATGGTGAACTTCGAGGAGGTGCTTGGGCTGTTGTAGATCCAACCATAAACTCCAGATATATGGAAATGTACGCTGATAACGATAGTAGAGGTGGTGTACTCGAACCCGAAGGAATAGTAGAGATTAAATTTCGAAAAAAAGATCTAATTAAAACCATTCACAGAATTGATCCAATAGTACAAGATCTTGATGAACAAATTGCTCAAATAATGAAAGACATACCAAGAGATCGTTCAGCAAGCATTTCACAACCACAACCGCGTGAAAGATCAGCAAGTATTTCACAAGCTGCGGAAAAACCAAAATCACCAGAGGTTGTTGCACTTGAAACTAAAATACAACAAAGAGAAAACTTCCTTTTGCCTATGTACCATCAAGTATCTGTCCACTTTGCTGATCTACACGATACACCCGAGAGGATGTTGGAAAAAGGAGCTATTCATGTAAGTTATTTAATTATTAAACTAGACGTTAAAAAAAAGACTGTCTACGGTCCATTTTTGCACTCACATTCCTGTCATGCAAAACTCCACTCATTTTTCTCCAGTTCATCCATCCAGGCAGCACTTGGTCCTGCAGATCCATATGTTTCGTCTGTTGTCATATACGCAGTCTTTGTTCTAATCATTCTCAAGCGCTTTTCTCCATTTCTCAAGTTTTCCTACCAGTCTCTCTTTCACAAAATCTACAATCATAATATCATCCTCATACATCATATCCCATGGGGCTTCTCCTCTTATCTCTTCCGTCATAAAAACCGTTACTATACTAAGGTAAGTGTGTGTATGTGATTCTCATTGTTTTGAACCATTATAATCAAAGAGACTTATTAACTTCAGGTTCTTGTTTTGGAGGCAATATTTCGAGGCCTTTTGCTTCATATGATTATTTAATCTTCTTTTATAGGATATTGTACCATGGCGTAAATCTAGAAGTATTATCTACTGGAGGCTACGAAGACGACTTTTAGAAGATCGCGTTATAAAGGCACTAATGGCAGTACAACCAGAATTAGCTTTAGGTCAAGGAGAGGCAATGTTAAGAAGATGGTTTGTTGAAGATAAAGGAGCTTCAGAGGTAGGATTTTTATTGTTTTTTTTTGTACTATCAAAAATGTTTAAACTAAATATTTGTAGGGTTATAAATGGGATAAAAATGAAGTAGTAGTACAATGGATAGAAGAACAATTAGCTAGACCTGCACACGAATCAATTATAAATCATAATATTCACGCTGTTAAAAAGGATGCAGTTATTAATCATGTTAAATCTACTATCGATGTAAGTAGTTTATTTATTTTTATTTTTTATTTGTGAATCCTGAACTCATCGAATCTGCTTTATAGCCTCCCTATATTTCTTAGCATGTTTTGAATGTATTCTTAAACCTTAAAATCGTGATGAAAATTGTTTATTTATTGAAACAATGAGTAACTTCTTATGGTAAATTTAATGCTTTTTAAAAAATCAAGAAACATTCTTTTTAAAGATGAGAAAAATATCGAATAATGAATTTTTAGTGTCGAATTTTTTTATTTTATTTTTTATTTTCCAGGATTGTCCCGACGTATGTCTTGATACAGTGGTAGCCCTAATCGAAAAATTAAGTGACAACCAAAAAGCAGAAGTGATACGAACATTAAGTCAGTTAGGTTCTTTAGAAAATATAGATTAAATTAAAAAATAATTAAAAATAGGACTGACACATTTTTTGTAAACATTTCTTTTTTTAATAGACAATAGACCATAAACGTACCTAAGCACAAACATTTTAGTTCACTGCCAACAACGAACTAATATTATAAATGAGAATTACAATAATTTAATGAAAATGTTCATCTTGAATAAAAATACGAGGTATTAATATTGTACGTACTTTTTTAATAATAATTTTTTTATTAGCTTAACTATTAGACTACATTTTTGGCCTTTTTTTAAACAAATGCCTTGGTTAAAAGGTGCTACTTTTGATATTAATATATTCTATTTTTGTATGAATCTCGATGCTATGCTAGGAAGTCTTAATAATATCGAATAATTTCTGAAACGAATTTCTGTTTAAATATTCTGTATATCGATATAATAAAAAAATTTAAACAACTAAACGAATTGAACTTTTACAATAATTGTCTTAGAATATATTTTTTTTTTGTAAAAATAGTGCATATTTTTACACTTTTGCTAGGTTTTTTAAACTGTGTTAATTTTATTTATTTATTATTTTTTTCAAATGAATGTGAATTGAGAGAATATCCAACTTTGTTATTTGTTAATAAAATTTTACTGAAGATTTTTGTTTTATTTAATTTTAGATTAAGATATTACTGTTTCAGATAATTTCTTATTAAAATTAGTGAAAAAAAATTTAAATCTGGCGTAGTATGCTTGCTTTTAACACTATGGTAAACGTAGAATGAGCGACAGAAAAAATTGTTATTTGTCACATATCCCATTTTCGCAAAGACGAGTTTCATCTTGAAATATTTTTTAAAAAAAATGGAGAAAGGTTAAGGCCGGTTTTATTCCTAAGAGTGGCAAACGCTCTCCGGAGAAACCAAAGTCATATTGACTTATTAGATCACCCCCTTTCTACTGAAAAGTTTGGAAAAATATTTGACTCACATAAGAAGTGAATATCTATCAAAGATACCACTTCAGGAGGAACAATTTGCATATCAACCCGGCAAACCTACAATAAATGCCTTGCATTATCTCGCAAGATGCCTTGAAAAGGCTATTGTTACAAAGAAACTAGCTTTATGTGTTTTTTAGAAATAGAGGGAACATTCGATAACACCTATTAGCGCTGCCACAACAAACATGGATGTAGGACTTAGAGGAAGGCGTCGAACTTCCAAGCTCATCTGAAAAGCACCAGCCCCGATCCAGTTCCAATAAGTGGACGTTCTTATTGGAAAAGCCCTTCTAATGAATGTGCCTGTTCGTCCATTCTTTGGTTCAAAGGAAGGAAAAGCTTAAAGGATCAGCATAGTCTAACATACTGAAACACGTCCTATTCATCAAACAGCACAACGTCTTCCTTAAGAAACACGAGCAAAAATGGAACAGATTTTTGGCAAACGACGAATTAGTGGAGCTGTCCAAATTCTAGTCTAGATTCAGTTCTAGTTACGTTGGAACCCCAAAATCACGATCAACGAAAAGGCGTTCTTATTGGAAAAGCATTCCTAATGGCAGTTCCGAATGTGATATTCGTCTAACCAACATTAATGACCATCCAGTAACTATTAAGAAATGAACTCAATTGGGAAGTTTGGAAACAGTGATTTTGTTTAAGTATTGAGGGAGCATTCGATAAAACCTTGAACGCGCGCCCGTCTTCTACCTTTCCGGCAGGAATTCCAGCTTTGTGTGACCGGCCTAATAGGCAAAAATGTGGACGATTTTTTTTGGCGTTTTTTCACGTCGAAACGTAGCGTGAAATTCCGCCCTTAGCCTTACAATAAATATTGAATAAAAAACATTGTACTTGAAGAAACTGCAAACATTTTTAAATTGCACAAGCAAACGATCATTTCAAATACCCAAATGTACAAAAATAATTACAAAAATTTTTAAACTGAAATAATTTCACATAAAATTGCATATATAACAGATTATATCTTCCCCAATTTTAAATCTATTCATACCTGATAATCCTTGCTAACCTCGTTCGGGACCTACCTGTAAACCAATAAAAAAATAGTATCCCAAAACAACAAAAATTTAAAAGTTAATCAATTTTATGAAAAACATACCTTTATTCTCCTCATTATTGCTATATCATCATAGAAATATCACAACGATCACTCAATCTAGTCTAGTTGCACTACACTCACAGATTACTATATTGAAAAATTTAAATATTGTTTTATAGGGTAGAAATTGCCGAAATTACCGAAATATAAAATGAAAATACACATTTGACTATTAAAAACGTTTTTGTAACAATTACGATAGTAATCGTATAATGTTTTTAAAACAAATCGAAATTTAATATAATGTATATCACCAACACAATTTTTAAGTTTCAAAAAGGACGCTTACTATAAATTTTTAAATGAAATAAAATGAAATCAGTGTCGCCAACAGTCTAAAGTGAAATATTCTAATTCAAGCAGGTTTTAGAAACTAATATAAATAAATTAAATTTAAAATGAAATTAATATTATCCAAAATATTTTAAGTGTGTAAATTAGATTAATTAAAATAATGTTTTTCTTTTTCAACATTTATTACGTTTTTCTCCTTCTGAATGGCCTTTGGACACCTGTTGCAGTCGGCCATTAATTAGATGTCAACAACCCAAATGTCATAATTTTTAGGTTAGTTTCTTAACCGGAGTGGATGAGGCAATATTTTTACATATTTCACTATAAAATAAAGTTATAAGACACACATTTTGAATAAAATAGGTAAGTTTCTGTGCTACTACTTCACTTCTTTTGTTAATTTGTATGAAGTTCATATAAATTTAATAGGTACATCGTCAGCATGGCTGAGTTAATAGAAAATATACTAAAATATATATCAGATAATGGTGACGTTAATACGTTAAAATTAGCAAAAGAATTTAAAGAAGATCACCAAAAAATTGTAGGTGCTTTAAAAAGCATTCAAGCTCATGGCGAGTTAGTATTGGCAGAAACTGTAAGTGAAAAGAAGATTGAATTATCTGAAGAAGGAAAATTAATAGCAGAAACAGGTAACGCTTTTAAAAATTTTCATTATTCAGTTTAAATTAATTGTGTATACTTACTTTATTACTAAAAGTCTATAACTTATATAAAAAAATTAAAAAAGTTGAGCATTTTTTGATAATCTTGCTGAATCGGGCCTAAAATTTTTCTGATAGTCTCATGCAGTAGTAATAAAGTCATTTTTATTAATATTATACAAACAATTAAGAGAGTAAGTAATGAAACAACGATTAATTTTATTATCTAAATATTGCAAAAGTAATCAAAACATAACTAAAGACACAACAAATTAGTTACTACAATTGCGTTACAATGTTATTAAAGTTTGAATCTATATGATTATAAAATACATATTTACATATAAATTCCAGGTAGTCATGAAGCTAATATTTTCAATTCAATACCAGAAAATGGTATTCCACAAGCAGATGTGATGAAACTTCCCAATGCTAAAGTGGGTTTTAGTAAGGCTATGTCTGCTGGTTGGGTAGTTGTGGATAAAACTTCAAATCCTCCGTTAGTAAAAAGAAAAGTACCACAAATTGAAGATACGGTACAGATACATCTTAAACAAATATTATTAGGTGACAGTTCTAAAATTTCTGATAAAGAAAAACAAGAATATAAAAAAAGGAAACTAATCCAAGAAACTACTATTAAAAGTTTTGATTTAAAAAAGGGCCCTGAATTCAGTTTAACATTAACTAAATTAGAAACTGATCTTACAGCTGAAATGATCAATTCTGGCTCATGGAAAAATTTAAAATTTAAAGAATATAATTTCGATGCCTTAGGAGCTCCATTAGAATGTGGATATCTTCATCCTTTACTTAAAGTAAGATCGGAATTTCGACAAATATTTTTAGAAATGGGTTTTTCTGAAATGCCTACTAATAATTATATAGAAAATTCATTCTGGAATTTCGACGCTCTATTCCAACCTCAACAACATCCAGCCAGAGATGCTCATGATACCTTTTTTATTTCTGATCCTGCCATTAGTACTAAATTCCCTCAGGATTATTTAGAAAGAGTTAAAAAGGTTCACAGTAAAGGAGGATATGGTTCACAAGGGTAAGATAAACTAGACAATAAAATATAACTTTTTTCTGTAACATTTATGAAGAAATCAGAACACAAAAATGATAATGAAAATGCAAGTTTAGCTCCAGTTTTTAAGCGTTGTTTCTCAGTGGAAGTTCACAGTAAAGAAGTTATTAATTTTTCTTTCTTTATAGTTATGGTTATGATTGGAAATTGGAAGAAGCACAGAAAAACTTACTAAGAACTCACACCACAGCGGTCAGTGCTAGAATGTTATACAAAGTAGCACAACAAAAAGAATTTAAACCTATAAAGCTTTTTAGTATCGATAAAGTATTTAGAAATGAAACTTTAGATGCAACACATTTAGCTGAATTTCATCAAGTTGAGGGTGTGATTGCTGATTATAATTTAACTCTTGGAGATTTAATTGGCGTATTTGCAGAGTTCTTCAAAAAATTGGGTAAGGGGTTGTTTCTTTTCTTTGTAAGAAAAAATAGCATTCAAAAAATGAAAAATTTTAGGTATAACTCAATTAGAATTCAAACCGGCTTATAATCCTTATACAGAACCGAGTATGGAGATATTCTGTTTTCATCCAGGGTTAGGAAAATGGATAGAAACCGGTAATTCAGGTATTTTCCGACCAGAAATGTTATTACCAATGGGTTTACCGGAAGATGTTTGTGTCATAGCTTGGGGTTTATCATTGGAAAGACCAACAATGATTAAATATGGTTTTAATAATATTAGAGATTTGGTTGGACCGAAAGTTGATTTGGAAATGGTTGCAAAGAGTCCGATTTGTAGACTTAATAAATAATTTATTGTTGTTATGAATTGGAAAATAAAGTTTTATATTAACATAAAGGAATTTGTTGTTATTGAAATTATTTATTTTTATATGGACAAAATTGTACGATAATGGTTAATTTAAGCTCCTTCCATAGTTGACGTCAGACCGTTACTTCCGTCAGATTCTGACGTCAGAATTACTTTGTCAGAAAAAAATCTGAGTTACCCCTAGTCGCGCCTAAAGAAGTTTTACTTCAAAAACAAAAAGAGGATTTTCTAATTTGGTGCCGTCTTTCTGAAGATATGCCTGTAAATACATTCAAGCATTCATTTTTATTTATATAGATTACATTATCCATCATTTATTATCCTTTATCTGTTTTACACTGATGTGGATTGTGAAAATAAATAAAACGATAAAAAAATATAAAAATTAAATTATAAAATTCGTAATAAAAACATTAAATTCTAAAATCTAGTACACTTATTAACATAATATAAATTAGTTTAAAAAAATGACTATACAATTTTCTTAAATCTTAAATAATAATTTATTTACAGTTCAGTTGTTGTTTCTACAGGCGAATCATACGTAAATCCTAAATTCAAATAGTCTTTCTTTTCTTTAAACATCACGTTATCATTGGTAGGACTGGCATTCATTTCATCTTCATCAGAAGATCTAAAAACAAAACTGTAAATAAAAATGTGAGCAACTTGGTAAATTCCAATGGAAAATGATATATTTTATAATCGAAAATTGATCAGCGAGGGCAAGAGGAGCGTTGCGTTACTGTTTTTTGTCATGATTTTTCTATAGCAACATTAAAGCATCATAATACTAGCTGACCTCGCGAACTTCTACACTAATGTCTATTTCTATTTTCCGTTTTTAAAATTTTTACGATTTTGTCTCGTTTTTTTTATTGGTAATAATTGTACGTTTAAATATATGAAATATCAACTGCGCTCCCTTACGGTGGCGTCATTGTACTTAGGTACAAATTGCTCGTGTAAAAATATGCGACATCGACTGCGCCACCTTACGGTGGCCTCATAGTACTTAATTTAGTAAGTATATTCTTAGTTTTCCTTTTTTCTAATCATTTTACCTGAGTTTCACGTATATCTGTTTATTTATAAATTGAAATAGAGACCACATCTTCATATAGCAGCTACGAGCAAAATTTGGCAGTGCATGCCTTGTTTATTGATTTCAAACAAGCTTTTAACAGAATATAAAAAAATTAAGATTTGAATAACGCCGGGATTCATTTAAAACTATTAAGATTGACCAAGATGACTCTAGAAAGCACGGAAAGTAAAGTATACGTAAAAGGTCCGAAGCTTTTTTTTAATATTTTACTTTAGTTTCTCGTTTTTCCATAAATCGAAATACAACGCTATCTACCGGATTTTCCGCAACCTAGATGTTAAACGATGCTATAGATTTTTTTTCGACAAATTAACTTACATCGCCATCTATTAGGAATTTGTAAAACTAAATAACAAATACACACTTTACATTGACTTGGAGTCGTACCGCATAACAATAATTGTTTTTTTATTGCCTGCTTTATTTAAAAAAAGATGTGATTGTTTTTCGATTTTTTTCTCGTTTCTATGTGAATATTTTAGAAATCAAAACACAACGCCATCTACCGAATGTCTACCTAACCTAGATGTCAAACGTTGATAGAGAGTTATATCATGATATCAGATATAAAGTTAATTTACCTGTACATATGATCATTCCTCATAGAATGGTCCATATTTTTAGATAAAATATGATTATCTCCTACACTAGAAGCTCTAGCAGTTGTTGCCGATTCACTACTAGCAGGACTTTGTTGACCTAAAAAAGTTTATCCATTAAAAAAAATATTTTATTTAAACTTAGACGTATAACTTACCATATTTCTTAAGGTTATTATCTTTAGTAATATAGCTAACATTATCTAAACTAAATGTGTGATTCTTATTGCTAAAATCTAAATGTAAATCGTTGTAATCTTCCTGATCATCAACTGGGACACACATTTGTAAAACTTGAGTTTCATATTCTTTAAGATTAGGTTCTACGTAAACTGTATCGTATCTTGTTGGACTTGATGGAACGGTGTACTGTCGTTGCATTTGCTCTTTGTACACTTTGTACCTATATAAGAATAATAAAAATTACAAAGATGAAGATATCAATCAATCAAACACACACCTCTTGAGGTAGGTACATATACATCAATTTAAGGAATGGTCCAACCCAACGTTCAAGGCTACAAATGAATCTAAAATTGAAGAGGGTTCACAAGAAGTGGAAATGTGAAAATTTTTATCCCAATATGAGGAATGGTTCAACCCAAGCTTGAAGGCTACAAAGGAATCTAAGATGATGATGGTTCACAAGTCTTATTGGGAACATATACTTCTAGATGTACACCTCTAGAGGTACATTTACATTAATGTAAGGAATGGCCCAACCAAGCGTTAAGGCTACAAATGAAGATGGTTCATAAGTAGCAAATGAAAATTTCTATTTGACTGGAAACACACACCTCTAGAGGTACTTTTATACAATATTACAATGCACAAGACAAAAAATTGAAGGCTTATAAATAGGAGCAGATTAATATATCCACAAATAAGACCTTAAAAAAGCTTATGGTGGTCTTCGGATTAGTTTTCGAGTAACTAAATGAGCTCAATGTTCTGGCGAAACAACAATGTCAAACTAGTTTGGATGCCAGGACATCACGAATTAAAAAGCAAAACGATAACTTGCAAGCAGAGGATCAGCGTCAATATTCTATGTTCCATCACAAAATGTATACTAAAAGAGCTAAATCACTGCAGCAGGAAACAGCTAAGAGTCAATACAGAATTCCTTACAAGTCTTGTACCGGTAAAAGAACACCTGGAGACACTAATTGCACTTACAGATATTTCTCTTAGGACCTCTGCTCTACGATGAAATCCTAAACCTACACGCGATAGGAGTTAAAGTAATAGGATTTGCTAATGATCTGGTTCTAGTAATAAGATCCAGTGAGAAAAATACACAAACAAAGCAATGAGAATGGGCAAGAGTTGGATGGAGGAGAACTCTCTAGAGATGGAGAAGACACTCGCTTTAGATGTACCGTCGAAAGACATTCCAAATCAGGAATTATAAGAATGGCACAGAAAAAAAAATTGTTTAACTCAAGAATAAAGTCTTTGTTTGATGCTAGACTTTACTTTTTAAGAGATCTCAAGGTGGGCTAAATGACCCCTAGAAATTCCAATCTATCTTGGTATCTATTATATATAAAATAAAAATAATTCTTACCTTGACCAGGAGACACATATATAAACAATTCCAATAACACCCAAAACGCAAATAATAATTGCAAGTACTATTAATGCGTACGGGAAAATTTCGGGAGTAAATGAATTAGCAGTAACAACAGGTTTAGGTTTTTGTATAGCCAAAGGATCATGGATATTTATAGCAGTTTGCTTTATTTGGCTGGTTATGTCAAACGTTATATTTGCCATTGCTGATTTTTCGGTGATGGATCTAAAAAAAATATTACTATCAAGCTACAACACTAAGAAATGCAGGTAGCTGTTTTCTTAATAAAACTTATTTTTATAAATGATTTTTCTTATAAAAGAGTCGGCATAAGTAGCATAACGAAACATAAAATTAATATTTCAACTATTCCAAAAATTTGCATGATCAATTCATAAACTTTATTTATACCGCTCACGTAACGATAAGAAAATGATGAAAACGTAAATAAAAGAAAATGTAATGAAGACTAATATTTACTTACGAATTTATTGATATTTTAATATTCGTATAAACATCAACATCACAATTTTATAATCGGTACTGCATTAAACTTATCGACTGGACGGAAAATAAAGGTGGCAATATAACAATGAATTATTATTATCGCTATTTAAAATTTATGTGATGATGAATCGTACTGTTATGTTTGTTGCACAATCAACATATTAATAAGTACTACGTTTTCTACCATATAAACGAGAGTACCATACAGACATATAATATTGTGGAATCAGGAATTTGGTTTGTTACTAATTATAAACAATTAAGTTCTTTTAGTCACGAAACTATTTGAATAATTTTAATTGTTTCTTAACGATAAATAGATTATAACAGTTTTACTGTTTATTGGAAAGCAGGTTAAATTTCTGTGCGTTTAATGGTACAGAAAATATGTTTCGAACAGTAAAATTAATATTCTGTAAGTATATGACTATATAGAAAAAAACTCATTTTAGAAATGAGAGACAAACAAGAATGTCATTAAGGAGAAATGCGGCTGGACTTGAACCTACGATCTTTATCTACAGCCGATAGCGGCTTTAATCATTTAGCCACTGATACCTTTTTTTTAAAGATAGAAGCCATTGTATAATGTCAATCACTTTGGGATCTTAGCACCCTCTACTAGTTTATACAGGTGCCATGGGTGCCATATGTTTGTGAAGCCACTTTATAATCTATAAAAATTGACTGTTTTCTGCGATCCACTACATCTCAATGGTACAGTATGTGTTTAACTGTTTCAGGTTCCCTTGTGCATAATCTGTAGGTTGAATTTCCATTAAACAGTCCCATGGGTTGCAGGTGTCCCTTGACAAGTTTCAGCTCTTCTGGCTCAATACACAGCCTGCTGTGTGCTTGGACAGGAATGTATTCTCAGTGTTGGTTATGTTGCCTACCGATCTAGACTTCATTCGGCTCCGGATCGTACTTTTTGGTACTCCTAGAGCTGGCTCTGGACCGTAGAATGTTAAACCTTTTCTTGCAAGTTTTTCAGCTTGCATTTCTCTATGTCCTGTACCCAAACTAGTTTTACACTGTTACAGAGGTTGTCTTTTTTTAGTTTTGCATATAGCCGCTTAGAAGTTGCCACCAACAGAACCTTCAGACACAAATCTTACCTGAATCTTTTGTTAACAAAAACGCAGCAATCTCTGGCTGAAATACTTTCTGTGTTTGGGAATGAAGCACCACACCAGTCAACTATTTTCTTTTGGTATTGCGAATTTCAACGTGGTCTCTCCAGTCTCAGCGACGAATTCAGGCTAGGTCCATCCAAAACAGCAGTCACACAGCAAAGCATTGACGCGGTTCGTCAGCTAATTAAGGATGACCGCCGAGTAACATACCGGGAGATAGAGGCATCTTTAGGCATTTCAATGACCTCGATTCAAAAGATCTACGAAGTTGATTTCCCGTTAAATCCCTAATTAGCTCACAGAAGAGCAAAACGTGGTTCGAGTCGATTGGTGTCGGTCAATATTGGAACGGTTCAACAAAGGAAGCTCAAAAAACGTTTAGGACTTTAGTTGGACAGACAAAATTCATTCAATGCATATATGTTGAGATTTGACTTATATTACCAACGTTTTTAATAATTTAGTAAGTATATTTAACATTACTTAACTTACCTTTTAACTAATGAATGATTTCTATCTAAAATTTCATCAGTTTCAGGATCGATTACATAAAACCAAACATCTGTCGCTGTGGAATCAGTTTCTAAAGTGTTATTTCCGCCAATAAATTCCCTAGAATTCAATTTTTCAACTCCTACTATCAATCCGGATTGTTCTTGTACAATCCTTACTATATCATCTAATTTCGTTTGAACCATATCTGGTTTAGCATCTCCTATTACTAAAATCAGTCGATTTATTGGTGAGATCAAATTTACAATAACATCAGTGCGAACTTCGAAGAAGTTGATGGAAGAATTTGGATTATCACGAGCCATTGCTTCCACTCTGAAATATATTGTAAATAAAAACAAAGGTTAATTTTATAATATATTCAAGTCTCTATCTTTTTCAAATAGAGCCTCAATTACGAAAGGTTTTAATTATGCTGAAAGGTGAAAAAATGTTTCCTATTTAAATGTTTTTGGCAGTCACAAAATGAGTTCCCTTGAGGAGGTTTTCCAAGAGAAAAAAAGGAGGCTGAGGAGCCACAGGAAGTGTTTTACTGGTCAAAAACTCATTTATTGAAATTACTGTTTTTCAAGAACCTCCTGGTAAAAGCGGTGACTAATCGTTTGGCCTTGAATAAAACCTTTTGAGGACCATTCCGTAGAGATAGTTAAAATAAATTAGCATGCATTTGATGTCTGACTTCACCATATCTGCTTTTTTGAGAAGATATGTTGAACGATGCCATTTTATACCCTGGCGCTTGTTTTTTGGGTCCTACTCAAATATCCAAGATTCGTCACCAGAAAAGGCAACTTTCCTCCCTTATGTCCTTTTGAGCTTGTGAAAGCTTTTTTAGCACCATTTTTGCACTGATTTTTCTCATTTCCAGTTTATTGATCAAAAACTGGTCAACGGTGGTGTGAGACAAACTTAACACTTTCCCGAACATTCTGATTGTCAACCGACGATCTGAACGCACAAGATTCCGTATTATGGCAACACTTTCATCGGTTCTTGAAGATAAAGGCGTTCTGCTTGATTCATCTTCAATCGACTCTCTTCCTTCTGAAAATCCCTGAAACCACCGAAAAATCTAGGCTCTTGACAAAACATCCCTGTCGTCCCACCAATCCCAAAGACTGATCAAACGTGACGTGAGAATCTCATTACTTAATTTATACACCTCGTATGTCATTTAGAAGAGGTTTGTTTGGTGGTTGAATTTCATTGTTGTTGAGGTACACCGGTATACTAGGGGCTTGATGAAGGTTGTTAGTTTAAAAAATTTGGGGCATTGTGAAATGTAGGCTTGTCAAAATATATGATAGGGATTATTATGTGCTGCGCGTTCTACTTCTTGGGTGGAAACGAATGCTAATTCAATGTTACAAAAAATAGAATATAAAAATTTCTAATATACTGATTCTTACCTAATGGGTAACATATCCTTATCAAAATGCTCAAAAGATCTCTTCGTTTTAATAATCCCCGTTGATGAATCTATGGTAAAGAACTCATCACTCATATTACCTGATAATGAGTACTCAATTTTTCCAAATTTTCCACTATCTTTATCATCAGCCTTAACTTGAAGTACCGTAGTAGAAATAGGTGAAGAATCCGGTATGGCAGCGTAATACTTTTTAAAATCAGGAGATGGGTAAATAAAATATGGTTTGTTATCGTTTACATCAAGAACATTGAGTGTAATTTGAGTTACAGCAAAGTCTCTATTGATAAAACCCTTTAGAGACATAATTTCAACTTCTAATTGATATGTGTCTTGAGTTTCGTAGTCTAAACTACCATTAAGGTATAGAGCACAGTTACGATCTTCTGTTACATTTATGAAGAATTTTCCTGAAAAATAAATAATTTTTTAAGTTATGTAGTGAGAAAAGTTGGTCATCAAAAAGTGAAAGAATAACCAACTAAATGAGTTTTTTGAGTAACTTTTTAGTTTCCAAAACACGTAATAAAAATTAGGTAAAACATCCTGAGAACATTTTCGTTGCAGACCTGTGATCTGAGTTAAAATAGGCAAAATAATAGGTAATCTTGTAATTGTTTCAATTGTTTATGCTAGTGGCTAATAATTACCTTCTGTATTACCGGATATAATTTGGCATTTCAGTGGAATGTTTGTTCCATGTGTTTTACTATTAACAATTGTTAAAGTTTTAATTTTATATCCAGTTGTGGCATTTTCTGGTACTTGTAAAGCATATGATGTATCTGCAAAACGTAACCCAACCTCTGGTGCCACTGTTGCAACATGTTGAATATAAACATCTACTGTAATAACTGATGATAGTTGTGGGTCTCCCATATCAAATGCTCGTACATCCACCTAATAAAAAAATACTCCAAAGTCACGAAATGAAATAAAACACAATAATAATCATATACCTGATATTCTGTATCGATTTCTTTCTTTAGATCATTAGTTACTCTTAAAACTCCGGTATCAGGATCTATTTGGAAATATTTTTCTGCTTTACCACGACCAACCAATTCATATCTGACCTATAAATAATTTTTTTTTAAAAATTATAGAATATTTTCCAGAAATCAGTTATGGAAAACAATTCTGGACATCGGCATAAACCTACACTTAATTGAAGCTGTCAAAAACAAGCTAGAGTGAAAAAAATGACTCCAAGATCACAAAAGAGTTACTGCAGTGTTGCACTATATCTTCAACGCTCCTTAAAAATTTTCTAGAAACAATTTTAAGGCCATGGAAAAGCAAATGTGGAAAGTATTGGAATACCAAACAAAGACAGCTTGTTGTACACATTAAGTTTCATAGATGACCAAGTGATAACTGGCCAAAATGAAGAAAACTAGAAGAGGAGCACTTAAACAATGGATTGGAAATAAATCAGGATAAGACAATGGAACAGGAACTAATAAAAAAATCTAAAAGCCTACGATAACAAGGAAAAATGGAACCACTGAACACGAAATCACTAGCAGACAATGGTATGTGAGCATAGCAAATAATAAAAGATTTTCATATTGGAGCCTAATGGGAAAAAGGAGAAAAGGCCGACCTCACAGAACATGAAGAAGTGGACGAAGCTTTGAAAAAACGGGAACTAAAGAAGGAGAATGACATAACAAAAAACTGGAGACACATTGGTTGAAAGTGAAAATTATCGTTAAAATATTTCTTACCTTATTTCCTGGTGAAGTACCATCAGAATCTGTTGCTACGAGTGTAGTTACAACAGTACCAATCGCAACATCATCTTCTAAAGTTATAGGATGAGGAATTATAGTAAAAACTGGTGGAATATCATTACGATCTTCAACATTTACGATAACTTTAGTAGTACTACCATTTTTATTTGACATATTTTCTAAGGTACCAATAATTAGTATATGCTGTGAGTCTTTTTCATAATCAAGTCCTCTAATTGTATAAATAGCTCCAGTATTTTCTTCAATTCTAAATAAATCCGTTGGACCTTGATGTATGACGTAGGTAATTTTCTTAACTGTATCTGGATCAGTTGCCTGTAAAAATAACAAATTTTATATTGTAAAAAAACATCTTCTGATAGATGAATCGAATACGATAAGATACAGAGAAGAAGTTATGATGTAAAGTAGTAGTAGTACAAGTAGTACTAGTAGTAGAGAAGAAGTTTTAGATTTTAGGACCCTGTTAGGAAACATCTTCTTCAGTGATAGGATTAATGAACGTGATGGGAATTAGACCAGAATTAAAAGAGATCAGAGGTGGAATACAATAGCAGAACTTCAGATGCCAAAAAATCGAAACCTGCTCCTTAGTAAATGGCTGTATTAGTTGTGGTAGACTACGATACAATACAAAGAAGGAGTTATATGACGACAGCCAAAGAATCCTTGTATTACTACAAGAAGAAGAATAAAAAGATGTGACATGATTCCTTCTATTTGGCAGACGAAGAAAATCACAGAAACCTCTGTTAATGGCTCAGTTGTTTTTAGGAGTAGATTATTATCAGCAGGACTGTAGAGTTTTGTCCAAAAGTTCGTTGGGCTCTATAAGGAGTCCTCGATCTACCGTACTGATAATGTTTGGATCAGAATTAACAAAAATCTGGTCTAAGACATTTATAATAAGTTATTGGTTTAACACTTACTTGAACTTTAACAACAAAATGATCAGGAACATTTTCAGGTACAGTAGCTTCATATTGCGGTGTTAAAAATACAGGTACTTCATCTTCAACATCTAATACTTCAATAGACACTGTAGCAGTGGCTATTCTAGGATCAGGTGCTCCATCTTTAGCAGTAATTACAAATTGGTAATCCTAAAAATTATATAATTTTACTTTTGCAATAACAAATAACAGTAACTCACTTTTTGCTGTTCATAATCTAACGGCCTGTTTGTTGTAATTTCACCAGTTTCATTATCGACATCAAATGGTAAACCTGTTGGAATCGTATACATAACTTTCGCGTTAATTCCTTCATCTGCATCTGTAGCGCGTACGAACCCAACTGAAGTTTTATTTAATCCTTCTTTTACTTTGAAATGATATGGATCACCAACAAATTCTGGATTTTTATCGTTGATATCTGTTACTTTTATATTGACGCGAACTGTACTGTACAATTTTCCTGCATCTTCTGCTTTTACAACCTAAAATAATAATAATCTCTAGTTTAGCTCATTGGAAACTAGAGAATAGTAACTTACCAATTGATATGTATTTAAATCTTCTCGATCCAAAAGCCGGATAATTGTAATAATTCCACTTTTAGAACCAATAGCAAACTGTCTTAAATCATTTCCTGAAACTATTGAGTATGTAACAGGATCTCCTTCAGGATCCATAGCCTGAAAAAATGAAAATAAAGATGCTACTCCAGTAGATTTATTTGAAATTACTTACAACTATGGTAGCAACTGTTGAATTTATCGTAGCTCCTTCACTAACTTCAATATCGTATACAGATTGTTCAAAAATTGGAGCTTGTGTGTTCGGTCCTGGACTTATAGTAACTTCAACTATAGCCTGACTGTATAATCCTCCAGAATCTGTAGCTTGCACAGTTAAACTGTACTGCTCTCCTGCATTTAATTTTCCTATAGTTTCAATGAGACCAGATTTTGGACCGATTGTAAATTTGTTGTTGCCGTTATTGGATATGTGGTAGATTGAATATGTTATGTCTGCATTTTTACCTAAAAAGTTAGATGTAGGTGTAATCATAAAGATTCCAAAAAGTTGGAAAGCAGTATACTGAAGAACATGAGTAAATGTTACACAAAGAAATTAAAAATGTATTGATAAAAAACAAAGAGATACAGAATGAATGACCAAACAAAAAGTATAGTAATGAGGAAGAGACTAGATAAACTGTTTTTCCTATTCCAAAACAAAGAAGGAGTAATTAAAACTCATAGGAAAGAAACAGGATATCCCTTTCTTTTGATACTGATAGTTGGAGAAATATTAAAAATGGTCCAAAGTGGATAGACTTATTTCACAAAGATAGGCAGCATCAGTTCAAATAGGGAATAACTGAATCTCATATAAGACACGCACTGGGAAGCAAAACTGTATATCTGTATCCCTTTTTTAAACTGAAAGTTCGTAAACTACCAAAAATTGTCCAAAATGATAGACTTTCTTCACAAAGACAAGTAACATCAGTACAAAGAAGGAGTAACTGAATCTCATATAAAGAAAGATATGGGAAAGAAACAGGACATCGCTCTCCATTTCTTTTGGAACTAATAGTTAGAAAAATGCTAGAAATGGTCCAAAATGATAGATTTATTGCACAAAGATAAACAGCATCAGTACAAAGAAGCATAAACTAAATCTCGTATAAAGAAGATACTTAAAGAAAAAGACTCAAGACCTTTGAAATTGACAGTTGGAAAACTACCAAAAAAGATCCAAAACAAGGAACTTACTTCACAAAAACAAGCAAGGAGTACCTTAATCTCATATAAAGAAAGACATGTAAACCTTACATACCTTCGTCATTATCAGTAGCTTGAATGGTGGTAACAACTCTTCTGATTTCTCCCGCAGGAACAGATACTGGAGGAATAATAGGTAGTATTGGAGGATTATCATTAACATCTAATAGATGTACAGTCAAAGACATTGGAGCACTAGCTGCGATTCCGTGTTTCTCTCTAGCAACTATTTGAAATTTAAATTTTCCTGGATTAGGAGGATCTCTATCTAAATTATTCTCATTCACTACCAAATTATTATTTTTATCTATAGCAAAATATGGAGTTGTAAGTTCAAATGTATAATCTGGTTTTGGATCATCAGATCCCTAAAATCAAAAATATCTTCATTTTATAGAAGTAATTAATTGATTTATATTTCACTTACAAAATCTTTATCTTCAACACTGACTACAATTGGGTTTCCAGTTGCATCTAGAACTTTTCTACCTATCGGAGAATTTTCTTTAACAAATCCTTCTTTGGATGATACTCGGATTTCTGGTGGATGTGCATCTACAGGTTTAACAGTAATGAATAATTTTGCTGTTGTCGATCTTTTTGCTTCTGAAACTTCTTGTGCCTAGATTGTGATAAATATATCATTAAATTTTGGTACAGGCAGAAAAAAAGTATTCAAAAACGAATGATTATACTTTGGTATTTTACAACTTATCAATACATGTTACTTATGAGACTCGCAGACGGATGAACGTAGAGTTAACATGGGATATACGAGGTCTGTGGCAAAGTAAACAGGACAAAGAAAAAAAATTACAGAAGAATTGGGAAGGTCCATACACCATCAAGAAAAAGATTAACGATGTCATTTATCAGATGGTGAAAATTCCCAGAGGAAAACCCGTCGTGGTCCATCATGCTCGGTTGGTGCCCAGGGAAACCACAGTGAGGATGTGCAGCAGCTCCAAGAAGATGGTTTGGCTGGCTCAAGGTGTGTGCGGGATTCCAGCTTAGGAAATAATATTGCAGGCTTTCCCATAACTGTTTCAATTTGCTTAGTAAGAGCGAAAAAATGAACACTTCCGGCTCTTTGAACACTTCAACAGCTATATCAGTAGACTGACTAAAAATTTTCTAATCCGTCTGCTGGGGCAGTGTAGACATCTCGGTGGAAAGCGTGGATATCTTTTCAATGAATGTCTCATTTATCTGACTAGATGTCGCAGTAGATAGCTTGGATATTTCCTCATTCAATTTCTTATCCATTTGATTGGATATCTTCTCATTTATCTGAACGGTGGACCCAATAACAGATGGCGCTACAACTATCGGATATTTCTTAAAAGTCGTATTTACTTAACGACAGGCCTCGTACTTTATTCCCGTGGAAAGTATAAACGCGCACGCATAAGACAGGTCATCGCATCACTGGCTTACTGTTACAAATTTACATATATATGAGCATGTATACGTATGGTTATATAGAATTACAGTTAAATTGAATGTTAAAAAATATTATCAAGAAGTGTTACTTGATTTCAGTTGTTTTTTAATATCACGAAACAATTTCACACCTATTATATAGTAAATATTATTTATTAAAATTTAGTAGTAAGATATTAAGTAAAGATTTGAAATTTTATGAGTTGGTTACCTAATGAAAAGATAGAATTTTTTATGTTTCTTTGCGCTTTTTCCAACAAAATATCAATAAACAATATAAAAGTCGTGATTCACGAAATCTGTTTTAACCTACATTTGAAAGTAAAAACAATAGAAATTCGCACATGGGATTTTTTAAAATACTGGTAAAGATGTTGAACATAATTATTTTATTACAATTATTTAAAAAAAATTGAATCAATGAGAAAATGTTATTGTGTTATAAAAGAAAGCATCGATTAATATCAACATGTTTTTAGTAGATTTTTATAGTAGCTTTCTACTGTTTATGATATGTAAGAGAAAGGAAAATTAAAGTCATAAAAAATTAAAAGCACTTTTAGATTACCTATAAATTACTATTTTTTATTTTAAATACATGAAATTTGAACTTACCTTAATGATAATACTAAATTTTTTTGTGGTCGATGTATCCACTGGTTTAATTTGATGAACTTGTCCAGTGTCAGAATCAATTCGAAAATAATTAATATACGTTTCTGGTACGCCACTGACAAATGAGTATTTAATTGGTGAGTTTACAGTATCCATATCAATTGCCTGGATTTTTTCGGGAGATATATTTAGGACACCCTGTAAGATGCCACTTGACACCTACAAACAAATTCATATGTGTGAGTTATTTTTTAAGGTACATATATGTTTTAGCGTACGTATACGTATAGTTATATAAAATTGTGTTTTGATTATTTTTTATTGCGAAGACGTTCTGATAATCATGTTGAACGTTATAAAACGTTGAAAAATTACAAATGGATACACAAAACTAAAAGTATGATGAAAAATATAATAATAAGCACAAAAATTTGGAAAAGTTCGTGAAAAATTGAAAAACTGTACCGTTAAAAACTGAAGTCGATTTCTGATTATTCATTAGGGGTTCATCCAAATTTATTTGAAGAGGTCCACCCGGTAAATTTTATTATTAATCGACATTAGATTAGAGAGAAAAAGAGAAAGATTATGGTTCCCAAGTGTTTTCTCTACTATTGGATAATGTCAGATCAAGAGTTTTCAAGATTACAACGATAAGAGAATAATTAATTCTTTAAATTAACCCAATGAAACCACATGGTGTTTGTGATAAATACTTTAAAAGGGTGTGTGAGTATAATTTGTTTAGTTTGTACTTTAAGGCACTTAATTACATGTTTAGGAGGAACTGGTAAAACTCTTAAAAAAGTAACCCACTCCTTAGTGAGCTAGCTAAGGGAGTAACGCCTTGTGGGACGTTTTAATATTACAAAATAAATTATGTTTTAGGACCCACTATCCTTTTCAGGATAGTTCTACAATTTTAATGTTTCCCTTCTAGTAAAACAAATCGGTAAATTAGTTTTTGCAACACCCTGTATTTAGTTAATTAGGATAAATAATCACTTTCTTTTAAACTGCACGTACCTACTTTACAATCTACTAGATTAAATATAAAGAAAAATTCCTTATACCTGCTCCATTATTACAATTCTTTCTTTTAACGATCTCGATAAGGTAAGATAAATAGGATTTTACAAAAAGAAGCCCCAGTAGCAAAAGCATTCAGAAATGAGGATAAAAATATAGAATACAACCGCATTCTTAAAGATCGCAGATTTGTTCAGATGAATGCACATTGGAATTTTACTCACGGGAGATATATATGTTGTACCTTCTATTGACAGATTTATTTACTAGACTGTTTTTAATGAGAATTCTCACGATTCTTGGGATATTTTTTTCTAAAGGTGTATTATATTCGCGTAGGGTGAATTAGTGGGTGTTTCTTGGTCCATTCTCACACCTATAGTGTTGGTGTAATTTATAGGTAAAGTATATTCACAAATATAGTGTCTCATTGTAAAAGTCATTTTGATAACACCTGTAAAGTCAACTGTAGGTGAAGAGTAATGTTAAAAAACTAAACACAGGTACATAATTCTCATCTTATAAACGTGGAAATTAATAGGTTTTGCGAAAAACGGGAAAAACAAGTTGTGTTTGGAAAAATGTTTGATCGATCAGACCCACTTTTTAACAATAAAACTCACAAATTTAGAAACATTGAAACAGATTTTAGTCAATGTCTAACTCAATTGGCCTATTAACAGATTATACTTGAAATTTATATTAATTTCTACCTGTTATTTATCGTGAATTGTTTTTAATTTGTAGAGAGTTGTACGATGATAAACCAACAATTAAAGATCTACCTTCGATTGAATTGGTTGTAAAGTCGTTTGAGTGTTCAGTTTGTATGTAAAATACAAAATATTATCAACAATTTAGGAGACGACAGTGATGTTGTTATATTTAGGCTTTCTGTTTTATGTCTGAAAAAGTTATCAGGATATACTCTTAAATTCTGCATAAGTCAGTTACTATAATTGTGAATGCACTATACATTTTTTTAGCTTTTTCTGAAAGTAGTTTCTATTAAATAAATTTTATTAATTACTTACTGAAGCAGTATATTCTGGATTAATACAGGAACCATCCAAAAGCATACAATTCTTGTATATAAAAGAAGGTGGTAGATCATCATCATCTTTAATATTTACAGTTAAGGTAGTTGTAGATGATAGTCTTTGAGAGACATCTCTAGCTCGATCCTGTAAATAAACATAAATTTTAGATTTCTCGATGTGGAAAACTATGATAGAATACCTATTAGTACAATTTTTCTCCACCAATAAAGCTTTAGTTGCGCTATGACATACTATTTAAATATGCATTGATACTAGCTGACTTTGCGCACTTAGTACCTAAGTATTTTACCATTCTTTCAAATTTTTACGATTTTGCTCTTTTTTTATTATTTTCAATGTTTTATTGTAGTTTTCATTATTTTGTAATATATTGATCAAATAGATTAGATATCAACAGCGCTACCTTACGGTGGCGTAATAGTACTTACTTTTTCTCCATTTTATTTTAGTTTTTCGTTTTTTTATTTATAAATCAAAATACAACACCATCTACTAGTTTCTCCCGCAACTCAAAGGTTAAATACTCGAAAAATCAAAACACAACGCCATCTACCGGGTGTTTCAGTTATATACACACTCACAAAAGGAATATACATATAGAAACCGGTGGGTGTGTCCGGATTGCGGCGATTGGTATCAAATGCTAAATTCAAACAACCGTATTGCGGCCGTCTCAGATTTTTGTCATCAATACCCCATGACCGGACTGCGGCGGGCGACAGGTAGGCCAATAAAGATTAGGGTAATGCCACCCTGTCGTAATGACGGTTTATAATCCTTAAAATACCTGATTGGCAAAATTTCCCGAAATGCAAATCATATATAGAATTTTTGTAAACTATGCGCCATTTAATGGATTTACCTTAACTTCTTTTTGTATTTGAATGGTTCAGTAGTGTAGCTCTAAGCTTAGACTGCGCCAGGCATTGACATAAAATTTTTATTATGTATTTCATTTCTTTTTTTTTTTTTAATAAAGACATTTATTATTATTATTGTTATTATTATCATTACTTCGCTACGCAAAACCTCAAATATGTCAATTCTGCAGAGGATAGAAGCACATAAATTATGTAAAGACAGTAATTCAAGGTCTGTTATAGTTTAGTATGTTTCGAGAATTGTCTTTTCAACAAACATTTAAAAATTGCCTTGCATATTTAAACTTAAGTAAATACGTCCTTAATGTAGGGGCTAATTGCCCTTAATACGTCTACCTGATGGCTACAGCCGCAGTCCGGTTGTCGTTTCATTCTTACCTGTTTCTTGGGAGCTACGAGTGATGAATTATCGCCGCAATCCGGCTCAGCCCATAGAAACATCGTAAAACTGACTGGAAAGCATATCATGCAGACCTGACCTGCAGTTTGAGAAGGATTAAGAAGATGATAAAACACACACCATAGACCTAGACATTGC
This sequence comes from Altica lythri, assembly GCA_964028335.1. Lineage (NCBI taxonomy): Eukaryota > Metazoa > Arthropoda > Insecta > Coleoptera > Chrysomelidae > Altica > Altica lythri. The sequence continues at coordinate 9,379,617 of OZ034809.1, forward strand.
TGCCTGAGATCAAAAGGTAGGTACTCTGAGAGGAAATAACCTGGGTAAAGTAATGACCTTTTGATACTTAGGACAGACAATTTAATGCCGCAAAAAATTCAGGTAAGTGGAACAAACAGAGCAAAACAAATCACTGAGAAAGGCCAAGGGGTAGTCGAGGAGAAAAAACTACGAGGAAATACAACAGACTGCAGAAATGTCCAGGTCCCAAAAGACTCTATCGAAAGATCGTCAGACAAGTATACCAGCACTCCAAAACGAACCTGGAGAATACACTTAGACTGGTCAAGTTAATTTAAAGAAGCTCTTTATAGCTTTCTTTTTTAAGTAAGAGACAGAACTGACGATAAGTTATGGCACTATGAATAGTTGGAAGTAGCATTGATACCAATAAGTCTGATGGTCAGAATAAAGTTAAATGAGCAATAAACTTGATCGAGGAGGATAGCATTGATACCTAAAACTGAAAAAAATGGATTGGAGAAGACCAAGTCTCTTAGCCCAATAAGTCTGATCTCGTTTGTACTTAAGACCTTATGGAAAATCTCAATAGGCACATTAGGGATGGTGTATTAGCTAAGAATCCAATTTATAAAGATCAGTTTGCTTAGAGAGTAGTAACATTTACAGTAACAGGTCTACATCTTTTTGTAATTTGTACGATTATTAATTTTAAATGAGATATTTCTTTACTTAGTTCACACATTAGTATGTAATTCGAGTAATCAACTCATTAGAAAGTGACAAAAATCGACATAAATTTAACCCACGTCCTATAAGGTTCTCTTTTTAAATTTTATAAAAAAAAATGTCTATAATTTTGAACCTACACTACTAAGTAGGTAATTAATTCCGATTTACTTTCCAATTCTTATAGACAGGTTCACACTGACATTGAAGCAATTGAAATTAGCATTTGGAGTGGGTGCAGTTCAATAAATTCCAGAATCAATGTAATATTATTTTTTTATAAAATTCTACTTAAATAAATAAATAACTTTATCACATATTTTATTTGAAAAACGATTTTTTTATCATATTTTCTCGTTAGTTTTTACTATTTTTTTATAATACTTTGTAATTTATTGGTTAGATATATTATATATTAACTGCGCCACCTTACGGTGGCGTCATAGTTCTTAGTTAAGTAAGTTTTGCTCTTTTAAATACATGATATATCAACTTCGCCACCTAGTTATAAAAAAGCGAACATGAAATGTAGCGTAGCAGTATAGCTTCTGACACTTCTAAATAATAAATAATCAGGAAAAAATGGAAAATTTACGAAAAAATGGATCTAAGTGTTGAATAATCCAAAAAAACTTGAAAACTGTTGTAATAAATTTTATTAGGTGGAAAAAAATCCTTAAAAATTGAAATAATCTGGAAAAAACAAAAATATCCCGAAAAATCATGAAAAATTGAAAAAATCATAATAAAGTTATATATTATGATGTGAAAAATTGTATTAAGTCCAGAAAGATAGAAAAAGTTTTTCGGAACTGAAAAAATTGGAGAAAATTGGAAAAATCGTAAAAAAAAAGAAATTGAAAAGAATCTTAAACAACCCAAAAATTGTATAATAGGCCGAAAAAAATAGTAAAAATATTAAAAAATTCAAAAAAATCGTGAAAAACAGAATATTATGAAAAACCATAAAGAAAAAAAAACAGTGAATGTCAAAAAATGTGTAAAAAAAATAATAAAGTCATTAAAAATTAAAAAATCTTTAAAAACCAGGACATGTCACCATAAATTTTATTAGGTTATGAAAATTAATAGAAATCGAAAAAATCATGAAAAATTGGAAATTTAAAAAAAAACTTAAAAAATTGTTGGTGGAGAAAAATTTTAAAAATTAAATATATCTTTAAAAATTTAAAAATAGTAAAAGCTCTTTAAAAATTGAAAAATATTTAAAAAACCTAAAAAATAGGAAATAATTGAAAAAAAAATAAAGAATCTTAAAAGTAAAAAAAAAGGAACTTTATAAAAATGGGAAATATCTTTAAAAAAATGAAAAATTAAAAAAAACTTTCAAAAAAATAGAAAATGTCAAACAAATCATAAAAATTCAATAAATGTCATGAAAAAATCTATTAGGTCGAAAAAAAGGGGAAAATCTTTAAAAATTGAAAAAAATATCTCAAATACCTAACCCATAAATGTCAAAATGTAAAAATCTTTATTTATTGAATAAATCATGTAAAATCGGAAAAATCGTGTAAATTCATGTAAAATTAAAACAAATAAGAAAAATATAAAAAGTCCGGAAAATCGTAAAAAATCATGAATAATTAAAAAAATCTAAAAAAAAAAACAGTAAATGTAGTCAAAAATTGTATTAGGTCGAGAAAAATGTTTAAAAATTGAAAAATTTTAAAATCTTAAAAAACCTGGAAAATCTCAAAAATATGAAAAATTGAAAGGATCTTAAAAGTTAATGTGGTCAAAATTTTTGTAGGTCGAGAAAAAAAATCTTTAAAAATCGTGAAAAATTATAAATATTAAAAAATTAAAAATTGAAAACCAGCTTAAAAAAGTAAATGTCAAAAATTTTATTAGGTCGAGAAAATAGGAAAATAAAAAAAAATCATAAAAAATCGGAATATTGTGAAAAATCATGAAGAAAAAGAAAAAAAACGTAATTGTCGCCAATTAGTATTAGGTCAACTAAAATAGTAAAAATCTTTAAAAAATGAAAAAATCAGAAAAATCGTGAAAAATCATGAAAAATTGTAAAAAAAAACAATAAATGTCGTCAAAAATTGTATTAGGTCAAAAAAATAGTAAATATTTTTAAAAATTAAAAAAATCGTAAAAAGACGTAATATCATGTTCTTATTTTCATTAAATATTACCATGATAGATTATCTATCTAGGCTTAATTTTATTAAACTATAAATATAAAAAAATCTAATTGCCCCTTATTTGTATAAATTCATTCATGAATAAATTCTAGATGTAAAACAAGCATAAACAATAAAAATAGGAAGCCTTATTAAGTAATGTAGGTAATTAAATTAAATGGCTATTAAAATTATATTACAATTCAGCCTCTTAATCAATGTATGTAATTAGTAATTACTATGTATGTATATATAAAATGTGAATGTGTGATACTTACAGTTGCAACAATAGTGACATAATATCGTTGTGTTTTTTCGAAATCCAACGTCCTGTTGACAGTCACTTGACCTTGATGCGGTAAATTAATCGCAAAATATCCATAACCATCTTCACTGTGTACTCGTCCTTTACCTATCCCATCATCAGGTGGTAAATGATCAGCTAGGAAAAAAATATACTTATCACTCTAACGGATCTGTCGATATGCGCGGATATTTCTTACCTTTAACTATTGAGTATTCTACAAGACCATTCACTCCTGTATCCTTATCTTTAGCTATTATATTTTGAAATATCGTTGTTCCTATTGGTGTTAACTAAAATTATAAATGAATATATACTTTAAGTATAAGATTTTTATGTTTTTTTTTACTTACTTCTGATATGGTAGTTTCATATGGCGTGTTTATAAATTCAGGTGCATTATCGTTGATATCTGTCAGTCTTACAATTATGGGAATTGTTTTTTTCTTGTGAGTTTGTTTTACGGTACAAATTAACTGAAATGTTAAAAACAATATTAATAACTAAAATTAACAAAGAGAAGAAACTGTTATAGTATATTTACGTAAGGCTAATGATCGTTGGATTAAAAGAGTAAGAGACTGGAGTCCAATGGGTAGAAGAAGAAGAGGTAGGCCCAGATAATCATAAAGGGACGAAGTTGACATCGCCATGAAGAAGAGAGGTTTGCAAGATGGAGCGTGGAAGAATAGAGATGTTTGGCGCCTAGAGTTTTATGTTAATTTTATCAAAACTATTCGCAAGTCATATGTCTAGTTACTAGACAGAATACCCAATGAGGAAATTCTGAGAAGGATAAAGAATGAAGAAGATATCCCAACATATATCGAAGAGAAGAGACTATTATGGTATGACCACGTAAGGTGTGCTGGCAATAATCGCTGGATTAAAAGAGTAACACACTGAAGTCCAATGGATAGAAGAAGAAGAGGTAGGCCCAGATAATCATGGAGGGACAAAGTTGACATCACCATGAAGAAGATAGGTTTGCAAGATGGAGAATGGGAGAATAGAAGAGTTTGGCGCCTTGACCGTAAAAACTTCAATCAAATGAAGACTACTTCGAAGGATGCCACCAATCAAATGACGAAGATTAAGCCAAGCTCCGAAAAATAGGGGCAGGTCGGATACTTTTGGGACAGCCATCGTATATGATAACGGGCATAATCCTCGAGCTATCTGGTGCCAGGGTGGACCTCGTCTTCTGAGCACCAGGAAATTATTCAAAACTGATTAGTCGACAACAAAAATTTTGTTGCGCGATGGAGTTACGATACGAATTTTTGTTTAATATCCATACACGGCTTAAGGTATGTATGTTTAGAAAATCTTGTTGATTCATTGGATGCTTTTATATTTTAATAGATAAATGCGTAGATCATTAATAAAGTGAAACTTCCTAAAATAATATTACAATGCTTGTAAAATTTTTACAAGAAAATTCTTAATAAGGTGAAAGGAGAACAAAAGAGCACACCTTATTACAATATTTTAATTATATTAAACATAATAAATAATAAACATTATCATCTCATTTAAAATTATTTATTTGATATTTGAATATATTAAAATTTATTTCTTCATTGTACCGATAGATGTTTGCATATAAAATTAAAGTACATATTTCTCGCTGTTACACCTGCAATAAGTGGGTTATCTGAATCTTGTTTTATATTGTGACGAGCCTATGTCTCTCGAATTAAGTAATCACCAATTAGAATATGTCTTGCAGGAGGTAGAGCATGAAATGTCGTGTTAACTTAAGGTAATTACAAACTTTGAACAGGGTCTTAAAGTGTATTCTGCAATTATAAAACTGGTAAGCAAAAATCATTACAAAGCAATATCTTCAATCACAAAAAGACGTTCTAATCAGTTAAATTGTTCCTGGCAAGAAAGGTAGGAAAATGGAGTAAAAGGCATCTTGACGAGGAGATTGATTAAAGATATGAGGGTTCTTTTGCATATAGCCGCTTAGAAGGTGCCATCCATAGACCCAAATATAACTTCAATCTCTCCTCACAGAGGAAAGAATAAGAATATACCATCGACGCTATGACGGGGACATCGGTGAAAAAGTAGGGAATGTGTAGAGGGCCACATCTATTGAGATGTAGCAAACGGACTTGGAGAGGACGGAAGATGTGGCTAAGTGGACCAAGTCACTTATTCCGCACATAAGGACCTGGTTGAGGTGTATGCACTGTTTCACGGAATACGCCCTGACGCATGTAATGAGTGGTTAAGAGGAGAATGAAATGAGATGAAGGTGAGTCTCCACCCCAGAAGCATGGGGAGGTAAAAGTAAACGAAAAACTAGTTAACACCTTAAGGTTTACTGATTACAAAGGCATTCTAGCAACCAGCTATCTAGTTCTCATATAGTCACCAATCGTACTGCAGACTAGTTAGGCTTAGCTCATATCAATTACTAGAGGTATGTTTTACTAGTTTGTACAGATCTAAAGGATATTTCTGGAGACATTCTGGAGTCTCCAAAAAGTGACTGTCTCACAAAGGTACAGTGTTTCTAATTTCCTGCTGCAACTGGGTTCTTCATGGATTGCAGGTGTACCTTGACCGGTGCATGGCCAGTAAAGAATCCTGTAATGACTTCCAGCTAATTCCTGCTAGTTTTTCGCAGTCTTTTAGCTCTTGTGGCTAAAGTCTGTTTAATACACATTCTGCTGGTTAAGAAATGAGAGAGTAAGAGGTATAGTGAAAATGAAACAGATGAGCAAATCAATTCAGTAAAATAGGTTGAGATGTTTTGGTCTTGTAGAGAGGAGGGGTGAGGGGTGATTATTATGTCAGTAAAAAAATAGATTAATATGATATTGGCGGAAAGAGGAAGAGAGGAAGTCTGAAGTTGGATAGATAAAATAAATAAAAGAGAACAAATAGAGAAAAGAGGATGCATTAAATAGAGGCAGGTGGAAAGAAATGATAGGGAAGGCTAGGGTTAGGAGAAAAGTTGTTTTAGTAACCATAAGCAAAAAAATCGCTTCTAGACAGATTATAATCTTGAAAAAACTTGAAGATATAGTAAAGAAACAAAAATGTTTATTAAAAAAAATAATTAACAGCAATAATTTACATAATCCAATGAATCATCTCGAAAGAATGTCCAACAATCCAAAATCGCCACCATTAACAAACGCTAAAAGTTTTATCACTTTAAATCTCCTCAAGGCTACAATTTAATCCTTTATAAGACTAACATTTTTCTGACAGTTGCAAAATTAATGACCACAATTCTAGTTTCCCACAAAAGAACACCCACATTTCGGTTGTGTTATCTATCTTTTCGCATTCTACTATAGTCTGAACGTATATATCCGGTGTTTACAAGTTCACAAGTTCACTTGATCTTTACCAATGGATAAGATGTTCTGTATCACGGAAAAAAAAATTAAATACAACCAGTTTGAAATGGTAGCAACCAAATATGGTAACGACTACTTTAAGATCGTCAATGAAATAAACTTGACTAAATTAATAATCTAGATTTTATGAATAAAAAAGAGAGCATGTAGAGCAGATAATTTGTTGTTGTATATTTACCTGGAACACAATATGTGATAAATTATTCTCATCCCTATCTATCGGAGACAGTAGTTGTAGTTTCTTTCCATTAAGAAAAAATAATGGTATACCTTTAGGAAAAGATAAATCCAAAAATATATCTACATTTGGTTCTCCTGATATTGGTAACACTGCAGGAACAGTTTCTTGACTAATTGCTGTAAAAAAAAACAATAAAATTATGAGAATTTTAGTAAATTGATTAATTATTCTAGGACATCTCTTATGATAATCGATGCAATTAAGCACTGAACCTCCGACATTTAAAAGGCTAGCCGGATTTTAATGATTCTTTTTGCATTTGATTTGTGGGAAACTTTGTGACCTTATGCGATCATGTAATATTGTCAAACTGTATTAGTGCATACAAAAAATTGCTTCTCAAACGAAATTCGTTATTTACAGGCTGAAATGAGCTCAATTTTGGGGAGTGCACCACGTGAATCACACTCCATACATCACTTACACTGACACCGAAGAAATAAAATAAGTTTTAAATGGTTTTGGCACGTTCAAGGTGCTTTGGATCCAGAAAACACCGGAGCAACAGAGCAAGCAACACTAACCTGCTATTGGGAGAAGAAGTTTGTGGGAGCAGCACAGGTGACTGATGCTAACTCCATCCAAACCTTCCCATCCACTCCTGAAGAGGACATAAGTTCTACCTACAACTGGGTCCTTACACCACATTTCTGTAAACTTCATCTTCTTCTTCTTCTTACTCAGATGTTTCTGGGGTCGCTAAAATCGAATATGTCATGAAAAGTGATCTCCGGGGTACCTGGTACCCAGAATACCTTCTGTTTTCATCGCCTCCTGGAGTATTGGATAATCTTCTTCTTCTTTATAAACCGTAGTTTCAAGATTTTTCCAAATATCTTTAAACTGTGCTTTTTGTCTCCAGTTTCTTCCCGCTGTGTTTTTAATGTCTTCTCTTCATTGGCCTGCCCAGCTTTCTTTTATTTTCCTAAGACCTCCATCTTAATACTTTAGATGTTCATCTATTACTATCCATCTTGGCCACGTGTCCTACCCATTGCCACTTCAATTTGTCTATTCTCTCGGTTATGTCTGTTATTCTAGTCCTTCTCCTAATCTATTTGTTTCTTAAGTTATCTCTCAAACTAACACCCAGCATTTGTCTCTTTATAGCTCGTTGCGTCTCCTGGAGTTTTCGGTAATATTGTTAAACAATTACTCAAAACTCAATACCCGGGTGTTTTGGGCTTGCCAAAAACAAATATGACAATGAAAGTTATCTCCGGAGTACCTGGTGCACAGGATACCTGCTGTTTACCTCGTCTCCAGGAGTTTTCGGTAAATTTATTAAACAATTATTTAAAAATTAATACCAGGTGGCTTTTAAGCTCGCTAAGAACATATATAATATCGAAATCGATCTACGCAGTATCTAGTGCTCAGAACAGCAACCTTTACGTCACCTCCTAGAGTTACATTGAATATATTGAAAACAATTTAGTGCAAAAACCCTCTAATTATGAGTTTTGACTAAGTGTATAACAATATTACCAAAAAATCCAGGGGGACAAGTAAGTATCCTGTGCACTAGATACTACGTAGATCACTGTTAATGTCATATTCGTTTTTAGCAAGCCCAAAAACCGTCCTGTACGAAATTTGACTAATTTTATAACAAAATTACCGAAAACTCCAAAAGTCGACGAAAACACTTTGGAAATGCGTTTTTTGTACGCACAAATGCAGTTTTCCAATATTACATAATCGCAAAGGGTCACAAAGTTTCCTGATGTTCTCACGAATCGAATGCAAAAAGAATGCCGTTTAAATTTCGGGTGTAATCCCGTTTTTAGTGCTTTATTGTCTCGACTATGTGTTTTAAACAGATTAAAAGAGCTACAAAGAACGTTTAAACAGTTTTAAACATCTTTTAAAAACAGTTCAACCAGGTGGGTTACATAAGGCAAACTGTTTTTCTAAAAGCTGTTTAAAGCTGTTGCTGTTTAAAGCCTATTTAAAAGCTGTTTGCCTCACACCATCCAACTGGTTAAACTGTATTTTAAAGTTTGTTCAAAAGCTCTTTAAAGCTGTTTAAAAGTTACTTGAAGCTGTTTAAAAGTAAATTCAGTTGGGATACATAAGGCAAACTGTTTTTTTTTAAAGCTGTTTGAAGCTGTTTAAAGCTGTTTAAAAGCTATTTAAAAGCTGTTGGAAGCTGTTTAAAAGCTGTTTGCCTTACATAATCCTACTTGTTAAACCGTATTCTAAAGTTTGTGCAAAAGCTGTTTAAGCTGTTTAAAAGCTGTTTAACAGCTATTTAAAGCTGTCTAAAACACAGTCAACCAGTGGGATTTAGGATTTTTAATTTTTTTTTACCTCTTTATTCTACGATTTTACGATTTCTTATAGTTTTTGACGATCTTCTAAGAGTTTTTTTTTCTTTAATACGATTTTGACCATTTTTTTTTCTATTACCTACTTTTTAAAATCATAGATATGCGTTTAGGAAATTTTGTTACATTAAAAAATTCATTGAATACGTGAGAATTTTTGGCATTTTTATCAAAGGTGTGGTTTATAGACAGAATCGTGAAGTCTTATATGTAAGGCCAGGCTTCTGGTTACTTTTTATAATAATAGGTTTCAATTTCAATGCCACTTGATATATGAACTCTACCGTATGCATTGAAAAAATGCTCACACAAAAAATAAAAGCAAGAAAACTAAATATAAAAAACATATTTTAAGATTTAAATGTTAATCATAAATTATAATTGTCTTTAATTAATTTAATCTTTGGCACCCTGACTATTTAGGGTGTGGATCAATTGCCTTAAATTAAAATATTTAATTTTAAAAGACTGAATTTCGTCAGTTACAGAAAAATTAATGAATTTACAGATTATTTATTTCTTTCTGAATATTTTTACAGTGTTTTACTATATTTCACGATGTTTTTACATTTTTTATGATTTTTACTAGAGATGCCACGAATAGTGATTTGGCCGAATACCGGATACCGAATATTCGGCTATGCACTTGGCCGAAGCGCCGAATATTAGGCAGCCGAATGTTCGGCAAAAGATGTGCATTTTGCACGCGACAGGTTATGACTTGTCTTAGTGCCGCACGTGCGGAATTATTTGTTAAATTTTGTGTTAAAATATCACGGCTTGTTTGTCATAAACTACAGAATGGCACCTTCCAATAAGAAATCTCGCATTTGTGAATATTACGTGGTTTTAGTGCTGATAATAAACTGGCTGTGTGTTTGCTATGTAACGACAAGATCCACTTTCTTGTACACGACATTGGGGCCAATATGGTGGAATGTGTACGGGACGCAGACTACGATTCTGGAAGGTGTTTCATACATTCATTACAAAAATGTATCAATGACTCGTTAAAGTCAAACCGAAATACCACAGAGGATTGCTGCTGCGAGACCTATTTTAAACACTCTGGTACAAGCACAACAAAAGCTGAAATCATTTCGCCAAGAACTCAACTTGCCAAACCACCTACTTGTACCAGATATAAGCAGACGTTGGAATTCAACCTATTATTTAATGGAGCGATTATTAGAGCAAAACGAAATGTCTCTTTGAACATTACAGATCATGAATCTTTAAACAATTTGACACCTTCTCAGTGGGAGTTCATGAATCAATGTATAAATCTCCTTAAACCGTTCGAAGAGATTACAAAAATAACCAGCTCAGGTATTTCCTGCATCTCCGAAGTCATTCCACATGTTGTCACATTGTTAAAATACCTAGAGAAAGAGAACACCAAATTTAACTAGAATAAGATCGTCACTTCAAGAACACCTTAAAAAACGGTTCCAATTCGATGACAAATATCTGATTGTCACTTTTATTGATCCATGTTTTAAAACCTGGGATTAGTTCGAGCTAAAAGAGCAAAACAGAAAATTCTTTTAGATGCTCTGAAAATGAGTCGTGATGAGTCAAGTAGTACCGATGATGATTTTTCTCCATTTTGTAAGAAAAAATACAACCATGAAACTGAAAAATAAAATGAAAACACACGACAGTTTTTGGGACTGTTTTGAGGGAGTCTCTACAAAGTACCTATGTGCAACATGACCCAAATATAGGGAAAAGTTTTGTGGCAAATGAGATCGATATTTATTTAAAAAGTATTCGCCTAAATCGGACGGCAGACCCATATAAGTTGTGGTCAGCAAATGGAACAATGTATCCAAACCTGACAAAATTTGGATAAAATTTGCTAAGATCTATTTATCATCTCCTGGCAGTAGTGTTTATAGTGAGAGGCTATTTTCGAAAGAAAAGCACAACCGTTTGCTATCAACATAATAATGTATTTTTCCAAAATTTGGTATTCGGCCGAATACTGCATGCTATTCGGCCGAATACCGAATATTAAAAAAAGTGACCGAATAGGCCGAATACCGAATAGTAGCCGAATACTCGTGGCATCTCTAATTTTTACTATTTTTAACGAATTCCTATGAGTTTACGATTTATTATTGTTATATTTTATTTTATTTATTTTTTTCCATTTTTACGTTTTCTTTTCCGTTTCTGTAATTTCTTTTGTTTTGTTTTTGATTTTTTAACGAATATAAACGATAATTAATGTCTTTCTATTTAGGATTTCTCGTTTTTATATGATTTTTTTTATAGAGTTTTGTTTCTTTTATACATTTTTTTATCTATTTTTTTAAATAATAGAAATCTACTTATTTTTATTTTTTTAATAAATTTTATTTTTGACGCGCTGACTATTTAGGGTGTGGATCAATTGCCCTAAATTTTTTTTTTCTAAACTTATTTGTCAAAGCTTGTTTTTGTATCAATATATTATTAAGTAAATATTTTGTAAAAGTATAAAAAGCAATTATAAAATTTGATAAATAATAATATATACAATGTTTAAATTTTTGTTATTCTAATTATAAACAAAATTCCTTATAACAATAATGATACTCAATAGTAGAACCTATATCTTGTTTCAATGACCTAGTTTTATACTAATTATCGACATATCTATTTAAAATTACTATATATATATTTGTATTTTAAATAATAACATAATAATTAGTGATTAGACATAAAGTGATATACTTACATGTTCCTCGACTTTCTTCTATATCTAAAATTATGTTAGACGCCCCATTTTCCACCTCGCATAGTCCTGAAAATGAAAGCCGTCGTTATTTTTACATTGATTATTTTTACAACTTTCCTTTTGTTTAGTGAGATTAAAAGTACGTTGAAATTGTAAATTTATTGTGTATATTATGTGGAAACTCATGACCGAGTAAATCATCTATATTGATAAAAATTAAACAAAAAACTTTCTTTTAATTATTCTTTGGTATGTTTTATGAGCCATAATCATTTAAGAATAGTCATTAAAAGAAACTTTATAGACGATTTAAGGAGTTTTCAAATAATACACACATGCTCAAAATCTACAGATATTCAAAAACTTATAAAATGGTTCAAAAGTATTTTATTGAATAATTTGTGTAAGCCTGATACGTAGGAAGAGGTAAATGAACGAAGATATTAAAATAACGCATTTTCATAAAAAATAATATGCAAAAAACAAAAATTTATTAATTTTGAAACAAAATCGACAATGGAACAAAAAAAATTAATCAGGAATGTGGCCTCCTCGTGCATTTACAGAGTCCTTCCAAACAGAGGATCAAATAATCCAGAAATTGCCATCCAGCAGTGTTGAAGGGCTTAAAACAGCTCACTGTGATTTTGAAATTGATTCTGGTCTTGAAGAACTCTTGGTTAAAGCATATTCTACACATGCTCAATGGGATTGAGATCGAGCAAGTGAGCTGGCAAGGGCAAAACTGGAATATTCTGCTTCACAGTGGCTGTATGTGGAGTACCATTGTCATAAAATCAGGACCAATGTTTCTTAAATTTCAAGGAGTTTCAAAAAATTTTTTTTCGTCCTATCTTTATATTCAACTTTGGACTCGCTTCAAAGGCTTGCATGCCTGCAAATCTCTGGGGCTACAACGGCACTGGGACTTATCCTGGGCTTGCCACCCCTCAATGTTTTCATTAAAGGGGAGGCGATGTCGGAAGCTAACAGGCAGAAAGTTAACGGCCTGCATCGGTACCGTACGCTGTTCACTGGGGACTGTCAGGTCTTGTTGACAGGTGTGCCAACAAACCATATGATCCCCAGCTTCAACTTTGAGAGTCGATACCAAGTCCGGCCAGAGCCGATTGGACTGAGGACGGTTCTCAAAGAATTTTCGACGATGCAGGGATCAAGTACTTTACAGACGGATCTCGCACTTCAGAAGGGTCTGTGATCCACGTAAGCTAGGTGGCACTTCAGCTTAGGAACGGAGTCATCCGTGTACCAGGCTTAGGTATACGCCTTACTAAACGATGTCACCACACCCGAGGCTGTGGCTGAAGAGGAGAGAGGATAACTTTCTTCTCAGACAGCCAGGCTGACTGCTGGCCTTAAAACAATTCCGGGTTAGTTCCAAGCTGATCTGGGAGTGCATACAAAACCTCAATAAACTGGCTACACACAACAAGGTCTTCTTGGAGTGAGTGCCAAGGCATAAGGGTTTTGAGGGCAATGAAATCGCGGATCTCTAGCCAAGGAGGGAGCCGATACACGATTCATTGTGCGCCATGGAAGATAAGATGGCAACTCACATTCTATTTGAGTGTGAGGTCTTGGACCATAAACGATTCCTCATCTTCGGTGACACAAACCCTGAAACCTATCACCACCTTGAGGAATAAGTCACAGGATCACTTATAAAGGGAACTGTCCTGTGGCAACAGTAACTCAAGGATAGTCATCCAAATCGTCAAGAACTTTGAACACCTGGATTTATGCCTACCTGAAGATAATCTGGTGATAATCTTCAGCTAATCAAACTAGAGTCCTGCACGCATGGGGTGCATGCAAGGACTCTTGGTGCCGAACCTGGTCACAATATTCCCATAGGAAGCAGTGTTTAAAACATGAAGCTCTGCAGAAGAGACCATGCCGGTTTATGTAGATTAGATAAGATTAGGTTATTTTCTACTTTGACTTAAATTTTTCTGTCTGTTAGATACCTCTAGTCAAATTTTGAAATTAAAGGAAAATTTATTGTTTCATGTCTATTTTTACTTATTTTTAACTATAATATATACAGTTAATTATTTGTTTTCTTATCATTATGAAATTAACAAAAATTAGTATAGTAAATTGTTTGACTCATATTGATGATAAACAACAACACATGGAATACATAAATAATATATGTTTATGATTATCTGCATATATTTTTTTTTTAACTGTATTCGCTGATTATTCTCCTGTCACGTTTTAATTAAAAAATAACCGTAGTTGTGTTGTGTTTCTGTGACCATGAAAATTTAAAGAGCTTCTAAATACTTTGTCCCCTTTAGCTAATTCTGCTGAATCTTATAACAGTTGTTAATGAGTATTATTATTATTAAGAATAATTGTTTTACTTCAAGAATAAATATAAACAAATTGTGTTAATTAAATACGGTGAATTTTAATAAATGTAATAATGCCAGCTGACCCAGCGGACTTTATACCAAAAAATTATTTTTGGAATTTTTTCTAAAATTTTTTTAATTTTCTGGTTTTTTACTCTGCTTTTATTCAATTATATTTGTTTTTAGTTTTTCCTATATTTTTTTTTATTTAATTTCAGTTTTTCGCTTCATTTTTGTTTTTTACAATTTTTGCGATTTTTTCTTTATTTTCTTCATTTTTTCCGTGTTTTCCTATTTTTTTCAATATCATCTTATTAATCCTGTTTGTTTTATTTGTTTACCCATTTTCACTTTTGTTTTTTTAATTATTTTCATTTTTTTGTTTTTTTCTGTTTTTTTTTCGATTTTTTGTATTTCTGATTTTTATTCGGTCATTTTATGTATTTAGATATTTTTTGTATTCCCGTTTATCTTCTCGATTTCGTTAGTTTTCAATTTTTTTCATATTTTGATATTTTATCAATTTGTGCGGCTTCATTTTTAGATTTTTTATTTTATTGAAGTAAAACTTCTTAAGGCGCGACTAGGGGTAACTCAGTAATTCTAACGGACGTGACGTCATTCTAATGTACCGCGTACCGGAAACAAAACCTGATACAAAATACCTAACACGATTCCGACTACTATATTAAATAAAATTAAATCTGTAATTGTATGAATTGACAGCTTGTCAACCAAAATACATTGGTGGTAAATAGTTTAAATTTGTCTATAAAGTGTTTGTTTTAAATATGAATAAACAAAGTGGATTTATTAATGAAGAAAGTGATGAAAAAATATTGAATGAAAATGAGTGAGTACCTACTCTATATGCATACATTTTATTTTTGGTGTGTAATTGCACTATCTATACTTAATTATTTATACCTATTATTTATACCTAGCTATTTTCGTTTTAAAGACTTAAAGAGCTAAAAAGAAAAAGAAATTGTGAACGTCAAAGGGCATATTATCAGCGCCAGAATAAAGATTTGAAGAAAAATAAAAATGAAAAAAGACGAGACAGCGACATTCATTATGATTTGATTAAGTAAGTTTATATACATACATACATATTATGATAGTAAATAATTGTTTGTAGGGAAGCTTTACGTTAAGTAAAGAAGCATATTGCACGTTTTTGTTCATAAAATAATAATATTCGAAATGTTTTAACACTTGCTTATACTTATTTTAGGTTTGGTTAGGTAGCCATAAAGACCATAAAACCACTAGTCAGGATGGCTGATCTTTTACCAGCAATAACAGATCCTTCGTAGAACTGAAGAAAACAAACTCAACTCAGGATTTTAAATTTTATGGAATATGCTATAAAATGCTACAAAATGAAATGGTTATCTAACTATCGAAGGCTCTTGTGTTGTGTTGTATTACAATAAGGTAGATACAGCTACAAAATCACACATTCTAAACGTAATGTGTGTATATTTTTAATATTGTTTACCTATTATTGAAGCAAAACTTCTTTAGGCGCGACTAGGGGTAACTCTAACGTTAGATTCTAACGGAAGATTCTGATGGAAGTAACGGTGTGATTTCAGCTATGGGAGGAGCTTAAATTTTCAAAATTTATTTATGAAATTTTCAAAATTTTCAAACGGTTTCAAATACATTAATGGTATTTAGAAAGTAAAATCTATGTTTCACATTTTAGTTATCATAAACCTATTATTTCATATATAAAAAATAATGATAACTTTCAAATTCCTATTTCTAATGAATAATATAAATATAACATCTCATTTTTTGTAAAGTATATCGACAATAAATATAATTGAATTGTAATTAAATATTTATTTTTCGATACGTTCGTCAAAAAGTTTTACTTCAATCGCGCTTAAAGGTTACACGCACACTTTTTTTTTATTCTTTTTTTTTATTTTATTTTATTTTATTGTCTTGTTTATTTTCCCTTCCTTAGCCATTTTCACTTTTGTTTATTTAATTATTTTCATTTTTTATTTTTTTTTCCATTTTTCGTATTTTTTCTCCTTTAATTTTTGTGTGTTTTTTTTTTCTGTTTTTTTTTTTCGATTTTTTGTATTTTGTCATTTTGTCATTTTATATATTTATATATTTTTTGTATTCCCGTTTATCTTCTCGATTTCGTTAGTTTTCAATTTTATCAATTTGTGCGGCTTCATTTTTAGTTTTTATACAGTTTTTTATGTTATTTTATTTGTCAATTTTCCCTTCCTTAGCCATTTTTATCCTTTTTTTTTTCATTTTTTTTTAATTATCCCTTTTTTCAGTTTTTTGTTTTTAATTTTTGCAACTTTTTCGTGTTTGATCCAATTTTTTTGTGTTTCGATTTTGCCTTGCTTTTTGATTTTTTTATTTTATTTTCTCATATTTTGGTATATTTTCACTTTGCACTTTTTTCAATTTTGGGATTTTTTATTTTTTGTTTTTATTTTTCAATTTTATCCAATTTTTTTATTTGTCATTAGTTTTTTTTCACATTTTCCTACTATTTGTTTTTGTTTTCAATTTTTGCGATTTTTCCCCCATTTTTTTTTTATTTCATTCCATTTTCTTGTTTGTTTCTATTGTTACTCATTTTTTCCGTTTTGTTTCCAATTTTTTTTACTCGGCTTTTTTTTCGATTATATTTTCCCGTTTCTTATTAATTTTAGTTTTTCGTGTTGTTTCCTTTTTTGCCTTATTTTTTTTTTGCTTTTTACCATTTTTGCGATTTTTTCTTAATTTTTTTTCATTTTATTTTGTGTTTGCCTATTTTTTTATCAATATCACCTTATTTATGCTGTTAGTTTTAGTTCTATATCCATTTTTACTTTTGTTTTTTTTAATAATTTTCATTTTTTGTTTTTTCCATTTTTCGTATATTTTCTTCTTTAATTTTTGTAATTTTTCTCGCCAATTTTTTTATTTCATTCTATTTTCGAGTTTTTTTCTATTGTTACTCATTTTTTCCGTTTTGTTTCCAATTTTTTTTTCACTCTTTTTCAACGCTTTTTTTTTCGTTTATATTTTTCCGTTCCTTTTTGTTCTTTTGTGTTTTTTTGCTTTTTACAATTTTTTCGATTTTTTTTAAATTTTTTTCATTTTATTCCGTGTTTGCCTATTTTTTATCAATATCACCTTATTTTTGCTGTTTCTTTTAGTTCTATATCCATTTTTACTTTTGTTTTTTTAATAATTTTCATTTTTTGTTTTTTCCATTTTTCGTATATTTTCTTCTTTAATTTTTGTGATTTTATCTCGTCTCTTTCGATTTTTCGTATTTTTGATTTTTTTTTTCAGTCACTTTATATATATTTTTTTATTTTCTCGTTTATCTTCTCGATTTCTTCATCATTTCATATTGATAATTTTTTTTTAATTAAAATAATGATAAAAACTTGTCTTCTGTCGTTTTAAAAATATACCAAATTTAACATATGACATTTAAGATGTGATTAAATGGTATTTTGGTTTTCTGATTTGTAGAATCTCCCTGTCTGTGTTAAAAACAAGTCTATTAAATAAGAATTTTATTATCGCCAATAATGTAGGACGATGTAACCAAACCAGAAAAGCAACTTATCTTTTTATATTAGAGGGTTCTTGTTATGTTATATCTGTAGTTTAGAGGAAATTACTATGTTGAATACTGACAGCAAGTTTTTAATCTTGTACATTTACAAGTTAACAGTTTTGTTAAAGTTTACTGAATGAAAGAGACATGTTTTACTAGACTTTTAATACTTAATCATTTTAATTACGGTTATTTATTATATTGAATAAAGATTTAATTACTTACCTTGAGCATATATCTTTGGTAGATAAAGTAATAGAATTATCGAATATGCTATCCTGAATATGAACGCCATTCGAAGAATCTATAACAAAAAATAAAAGTGTTTTAAAATTAGACAAAAAAACAAGTAATATTAAAAAAATAATAATAAAAACTCTAACCGAGAGCACCTTAAACCGTTTAGGTATGGATGTACGTAGAGGATAATTATCTCTTGGTTCTACTAATGTCGCACATTAGAAAGAGAAGCAAACACTGTTTTATTTTTTGCTTTTTACACTAAAAGTCAGATTTGAATCGAAACGCACAGTTTAGGAATTATAAGCGCCTCCGCACACGGGTCGACGCTCGTTGTGGTCGACTCGATTCCAATCGCGTACGTCCCTTCCCTCCACTGCGAAGGGCAAACGCTGGAATCGCACGTATCGTACATGACGAGCATGACGTGCGAACTTCGAGACGCGATTTCAAACGACCCGTGTGCGGAGACTCTAAGTCATTGTGGAAAGTACGTGAGGTTTTATATGGAAATAATCACAGAGGACTTTAATGTTACTGTATAGTAAAACAAAACATTGTATTGGATTCTGAAGTAGTTCTGATAATTTTTTTGAAAAAAAAAAGTTACTTTTGGGGGGTATGTAGGTATATCTATATCTATATCTATACATATAATAAAACTGTAGAAATGAAATGTTTGTGCACGCATCACATGAAAACTACTGATCAGATTCGAATGCAATTTTCACATACGTAATTGTCTTCTTTCAGTTTAACATCTGGTATATAAAAATTTCTCCACCCACCCCTTGAACGGGGTGAGGAAAGAAATATTTATAAAAAAATCAACACGCCACGCGAACGACGTCGCGAGTACATCGAAATAGAACCCAAAAATGTGGTTAGATTTTTTTGTCTGTCTGTCTGTATGTATGTTTGTGCGCGCATCAGATGAAAACTACTGATCTGATTCGAATTCGGTTTTCACAGATGTATTTGTCTTATTTCAACTTAACTTTTGGTGTATAAAAATTTCTCTCCCGTTCCTTTAACGGGGTGGGGGAGCAATTTTTATACAACAATCACACGCCACGCGAACGACGTCGCGAGTACAACTAGTTTACAATAACACAAAATCACTTACAAATAAAGTGATATGATTGTAAGAGTTAAGAAGTTTAACTTTTATGGTTCTAGTGGTTGCCTACCTACGCACTATTTAGAGGGTGGAAAGAGATTACTTCCTACCCCTTTTTAGAATTGTCTACTTCCCACCTTATAGTTAATAGTATCGTTTTTGTGCACTTTAAAGATAGAATATAATAACTTATATAATTAAAAAAAGAAAGACAATAATTACACAGTGTAAAAAAATCTTTAAATGTTTCCCATGTAACTGACGCATCTCATTAAAAATAAAAAATAGTTTATGAGAAACCCAAACAAAGAGTTTTACAATTGCGAACACATAAAACTGTCTGGTACAGTTTTAGAATATTAACATTTCCTGATCTCATAAGTTTCTTTATTTGTATAAAAAAATATATTCGCCTTCTTAGAAAAGGAAATGTATAAATCGATGTGCTTCATTAGTAATAAAATTTTTTGTAGGTAATTATAGAAGGTAATTAATTAATTAATTGATTATTTAATTAATTTGGTAAAGTCTTTCTATGTAATAGATAAAATTAGATATTTCTTATATTTGTTTTGTAACAGCTAAATTTCCTAAAACCTTATGAGCTGTTTTTTTGCTATTTTGCCTTACTTTGCTAAAGAATGTAAATTTTATTAAATTACATTTGACTTTATAATTACAGTTAGAATTTGACATTTTAGTGTGAAAAGTGACAAGATTGACATTTGACTTTATAATTACAGTTAGAAATTGCCATTTAAATGTGAAAAGTGACAAGATTGACATTTGACGTTATATTGACAGTTAGAGTTTGACATTTCAGTGTGAAAAGTGATAAAAATGACATTTGACTTTATAATGACAGTTAGAGATTGACATGTTAGTGTGAAAAGTGATAAGATTGACATTTGACGTTATATTGACAGTTAGAGTTTGACATTTCAGTGTGAAAGTGACAAAATTGTTCATTAAAACAAGAAAAAATCTCAAAATTTAGAAAGAGTAAAATTGTTAAAAATAGATAAAAAATTGATAATAAACGAGAAACTAAAGTAAAATGGAAAATAATCGAAAAACTCTGGAAAAGATAATTCGAGAACAAATATGTGGGCTATAGAAAACAACTGAAAAAAGGGGACAAAATTGTAAAAATTACAAAATACAACGAAAAAAAGAATAGTGAAAATAGTGAAAACGATAAAATATGATAAAATCAAGAAAAAAGTAGTAAAGGAATTCATTGTTTAATAAATAGCTGGTACGAAGTTCGGCGAGTCAGGTAGCAATTCACATTTTCTTCCATTTCTAAAATTTGGTATATAGAATACTTATAGATATCAAAGATCAAAGAATTAGAATTATTATTCTAACGCTTTACAAGTTTTTTGAAAAACATTTTCAAAGACAATGACCGTTCAACTAAGAAGAAACAACTACTTCCCGGGCTATATACCCCGACGGATATTGGACTACACTTCAAAGTCAAACGGGGTTGGCATATCTAATAGATAAAATTTAAACCAACCATTCTGGTTTGCAGTTAGAAGGGATAACATAACTTGTAGACGGGTTTCGGTGTATTTGCACCTCGTCAGTACAAGGTATATGTATGCGAGCTTAAAGCATAATCGCTGACTGAAGACTACACTAAAATCACAATCAATATATATCTCTCAATAACGAAAGTGTAAAAGATGTGATAACATATACCTTGTACTGACGAGGTGCAAATACACCGAAACCGGTCTACAAGTTATGTTATTCCTTCTAACTGCAAATTTATAATTTATATTTCCCTCCTTTTGTTTGCGCTATAACTTTTAAACAGAAAAACACAGCCTCATGAAATTTGATATATAGAATTCTCATGTCATGAAGAAAACCTCTATTAATTTTGGTTTAGATCGAATAACCTTAGCGGTAAAATTTAATGAATTTCCGAAACTCGTGTATATATTGTATTCAAAAATTCGTCTTACATTCACTTTGTTTACTTTAAAAGGGACCTATCTATTTATTATAGATAACATTAAACATCCTTGGTTATTTGGGACCACCAAGAACCATCTTTATCTTTATAATTACTGTTGTTATGAACATTCTCTACATTCCTGACCCTTTAAATCACCTTACACCCATTTTACTTTCATAGTATTTGACCAACCTGTATCTTACATAAGGAAATTAGTTGTTTAGTATTTATTATATTATATGGTATGGTAATGTGTTAAATGCTTGTCAAGAAGACCATAAAAGTTTTACATACTAAAAATATTAATAAAAAAAGAGTGTAACAAACAACTAATTGGTGTATCATTAAACTTGTCTAATTATTAATTAACAAACATTTATCTTTACACAAAGTAGGTAATTGAATAACTGGTTATTTTGAGTATTTCGGCGTAAAAAATTACCAAAGATTTATATTTTCATACAGACAATCTCCTACACTACCTTAAACTAGCGGAAATGAAACATTTTTAAATTTTTTTTCTCACTTATTGCTGCTCCAAAAAATCCAAAAAAAAATCGTGGATATAGATGATATTTTTATATTTCACACACAATTGTATGATTAACCGAGTTCCAGAAGTGCTTCGAAGATTTGAAGAAGCGCTGGCAATACGGAAAACAATCAAAAAGTTGAAAAAATGGAAAAATAAATAAAAGAAATCATAATTGAGTGAGCGATGCGTCCGCGTGGACAGCTGCTATACAATAATACATTTACATCTTTTCGTCAAGTATGAAGTGTAATGAAAAGTGAATTAGATGTCAATTGTTTATAGCAACGATAATTGCGGCAATAAAGGTAAGGATTCTTTCGATATTAAATATATGTTCAGTGATATATTGTCGAATATTCACTCAAGTAGGAGGCAGAGAGAGAAAGAGCTCTCGCTTGCACTTCAAGCCTTAAATGGAACGCCTCAGAGCGAGGTAACGCCGCATGAGTCATGTTTTTTGGTGCGTGCAGTCAATCCATCGAATTATATGACGTTGTCACCTCAAAAATGTAATAAATTTATTATACTGTCATACAGCATTCTTGTTTAAAGTATTTTCTTAATTAAACTTTTTTTTGTTGTCCTTCAGTAAGGTTGAATTTACGTATTTAATAGAACATGTTTAAATATCGAAATTTTATGCAAAGTTGGACGAAAACACAAAAATGCATTTAAAATAGTAACCTTGAATAAATTCATGAACTTCTTTACCTTTACGATAAAAAAAGCGCCGAAACCTGGTATTAATATTTAATTACAAATAAGATATCATTTTTGTAGACCTTAATTATTATCTCCATCATCTTGATCCTAGGTTTGAGTGTATTATTTGTTCGTAAAAAGCAATTTATGAGTGAAACCACAAAGAAATAGACCACCACAATCGCTCTTTGTTAGACGTATGTAGGTACGTTAATTATTTATTCACCACACATATACATTTACCAGCTGACTGTCAACATAATACATAGTAACAATCATGTTGAAAGGTCAAGATACCATTCATGCTTGCCAAACATTTAAACTACTCATGTCGATGTTGTGGGTGTGTTTAGGAATGAACAAAATTCAGTTTGTGAGACAATAGAATTTAAGATAGAAGACATGTACAGAATTAATTAAGAATGCTTAATAATAAATTTATTACATTTTTGAGGTGACAACGTCTTATAATTCGATGGATTGACTGCACGCACCAAAAAACATGAATCATGCGGCGTTACCTCGCTCTGAGGCGTTCCATTTAAGGCTTGAAGTGCAAGCGTGAGCTCTCCCTCTCTCTCCTACTTGAGTGAATAATCGACATATATTTAATATCGAAAGAATCCTTTATTGCCGCAATTATCGTTGCTATAAACAATTGACATCTAATTCACTTTTCACTGCATTTCATACTTGACGAAAAGATGTAAATGTATTATTGTATAGCAGCTGTCCACGCGGACGCATCGCAAACTCAAGTATGTATGTATGTATGTATGTATGTATGAGAAGTTAGGGGTAACAGATACAACTGCGACCTATAAGATCTATTGTGTCCCCCTTTTCTTGCTATATTTCTGATGATTTCTCAGACTTATAGCAGCTCTTCTAGTCCTATCTTCCTTAGAAAGTTTAGGATATCATTGGGTATTAAGTTAGGTAGTTCTTCCTTTTCTATTTCGTATGATCCTATAGTGGAGTGTCTAGAGGTTTTTACCTCGGATTAGAGTTACAGTGAATGAATTTATATAATCGACGTGGGGTTTTGCTTTTTATACTATAAATTACAATGTTTACCCAAAATTTTTTTGTGCTTTCAATTTTTTCATTGTTTAAACAAATTATTATGAAAAATTAATTTTTGAGCATATAATTTTACTTTAAATAGTAATTTTTTCTCATTTATCTGTTAAATTTCACCTGAATAGACATAGAGGAACATCTTTCGAGAATACCTGTGTATAAAAATAGCAGTAGCGATTTCGAACAGGTAATAAAACTTGGAGGGGAGAGCAATCGGCAGCTGCTAAGCTGCTATGTAGCGCCTATCCGAGCGCGAGCGCCTAGATGTGAAATCCTTCCGAAATTTTTTTAACTCCGTCGGGTCCATTTTATACTGTAATTCTTTCATATTTTGTAGATAAATTTGTGAAGCCTTCACATAGGAAAAATGCCCTGATGCATGAAATAATGGAATCATTAGCTCAATACTATATAAATGTAAATTCTTTCTCCCATACAATCCGCAGCAATGAAGTCCTTCAATATACTAACCATTCGAAAATAAGTAATCCATAGTTTTGACGCTTTATTTTTATTTTTAAGCTCCAGTAACTTATTTTAAAAAAAATTTGTAAGCGTTTGAAATCCATGGTTTTCCAGTTATTTCTGTATAGTTGAACATTTAAAAAATCATAGAGTTATCATCATCACTTATTACATTTGCAAAATCTGTATTGTGTTCCATAAGATTTTCAAAAACCAATTGTGATAAAGCTTGCTGTAATAAAGTATAAGCACGTACTGATCTAACATACACATGTCCATAAGTTATGCGATCAATTGTATTTTCAGCATATATGGTAGAAAGAGCTTCTTTTATCCCACTTCCAGCCATAATATAACCAATGGATCCCATGTAAGATATTAGAGTATGAAACGAGCCTAGCCTCCACTCAGACCAGCCAGAGCAACGCGACGTGTCAACTCAATCCACCCTTATACTGTTTAATGCCCGACATCGAGAACGGATCGAATAAAAATATAGATGTTGTTTATTTAATATAACACTATTGATTGTAAAGGAACGTTTCATTATATGGGAAGCATTGAAATAGTTAGTCCAAGTGATGGTATACAACATACAACCTCGACGACCTATCAAGCGCTTGAAGACACTTCCACCTGAATCTTTTTTAAACACGGAAATATCCCTCTGCACATATATCCAGCTTCTGCAGGTACAGGATTTGCAAAGATACACGTTACCAGAAGTTGAACCGGATGTCAAGAAATTTACTACAAATGATCAATTAAATATTTTGTGGACGTATTTAAAGTTCAAAAATAATAACAAATTTTCCGGATGGAATGGATTTATGAATTTATTAACTAATGCCCATGATTTTGATGTGTCATCGATAATTTTTTTGCATTTCATTAACGCAGCTCCAAGTGATTATCACACAATTTACACAACAATAAAAAATTCAGTAGATAATGCTAAAGAATTGGATATGAGAACATGAATTTTAACGTTCGATCAACCTCTATACATGAAAGCACGGGATATTGCTTCTGCTGTTTTTTTTTATTTTTTTTTTATTAAGGATGTCCTCGTAGCTATAGACCTAAATACAAATGTACCGAGAACATCTATTGCGGCAGAAGAGACAATTATTTATTAATTTGGCATTTAATGGCCTGCAAGTTGGGACGAGTGGGGAAGACGTGGGAAGGTAAGAAGTTCCACAATCTGGAGACCCTGGGGATGAAGGAACGATCGAATCGATCCGTTCTCGATGTCGGGCACAGTGTTGCCAACTCGGATTTTAAAAAAGGCGTAGGTCAGATTAGAAAATTACGTAGAAATGGTAAAATTTCCATATAGAAAATACGTAGATCTACGTACTTTTTTTTCTAAGTGAAATGAAGAGAGTAGGGTAGGTAAAAGTGAATAAAACGACAATTTATATTACCCTAAAAGTAGTAGACAGCAGGCAAACAACAAATTTAAAAAACATTACTGTTAGCAAACAAAAAATCTATGAATTACCACTTGCTACTTTCAGACTCATCATCAATTTATTTAAATTAATAAATTATACTTATCATTAAATTTGTACATATATTTATTGAAATGTTTAATGTGTTCCTGTAAAGGCTCACGGTTTTTTTTAAGCCACTTTTCGTAAAAAGTAAGCCTGTTAGCGTGTCAGTATTAAGCCTGTTTCTTATGTTAGTTTTCATCAAATTGATCGCAGAAAATAGATGCTCGACATTTGCACTGTTATGTGGCAAGGTTAATAAATTTTGTGCAAATTGAGTCAATAAGGGAAACATTTGAGACGAATCGCCTTATCTTATTTTTGAAATATGACGCCAAACTCATTTGCTTTGATTAGCTGATCCTCTTGAAATGGAAGATAAGTGTTTTTAGTATGAAACGGAACGTTTATTAACTTTTTTTCGCGAAAGTAAGGGAAATTATACCCATTCAGTCTATTTTGCAAATTTGAACCATTTTGATAGAAAATACGTAGATTCTGGAACTAAAGTTCGTAGGTTTGCAAGTAAGGCTTAAAATACGTAGATCTACGTAAAAAGACGTAGAGTTGGCAACCCTGGTCGGGCATTAAACAGTATAAGGGTGGATTGAGTTGACACGTCGCGTTGCTTTGGCTAGTCTGACAAGTGGAGGCTAGGCTCATTTCATACTCTAATATCTTACATGGGATCCATTGGTTATATTATGGCTGGAAGTGGGATAAACGAAGCTCTTTCTACCATATATGCTGAAAATACAATTGATCGCATAACTTCTGGACATGCGTATGCTAAAGCAGTACTACGTGCTCATACTTTATTAAAGCAAGCTTTATCACAATCGGTTTTTGAAAATCTTATGGAACACAATACAGATTTTGCAAATGTAATAAGTGATGATGATAACTCTATTACTTTTGAAATGTTCAACTATACAGAAATAACTAGAAACCATGGATTTCAAACGCTTACTATTTTTTAAAAATAAGTTACTGAAGCTTAAACATAAAAATAAAGCGTCAAAACTATGGATTACTTATTTTCGAATGGTTAGTATATTGAAGGACTTCATTGCTGCGGATTGTATGGGAGATAGGAATTTACATTTATATAGTATTGAGCTAATGATTCCATGCATCAGGGCATTTTTCCTATGTGAAGGCTTTACAAATTTATCTACAAAATATAAAAGAATTACAGTATCAAATGGACCCGACGGAGTTAAAAAAAAATTCTGAAGGATTTCTCATCTAGGCGCTCGCGCTCGGATAGGCGCTACATAGCAGTTGCTGCTTTGCTCTCCCCTCCAAGTTTTATTTCCTGTTCGAAATCGCTACTGCTATTTTTATACACAGGTATTCTCGAAAGATGTTCCTCTATGTCTATTCAGGTGAAATTTAACAGATAAATGAAAAAAAATTACTATTTAAAGTAAAATTATATGCTCAAAAATTAATTTTTCATAATAATTTGTTTAAACAATGAAAAAATTGAAAGCACAAAAAAATTTTGGGTAAACATTGTAATTTATAGTATAAAAAACAAAACCCCACGTCGATTATATTAATTCATTCACTGTAACTCTAATCCGAGGTTTTAACGTTTTGAATGCTCCAGGCACTCCACTACTAGGTATTTGACCGTAGAATTACTTAAAACGATGCATTCTGAGAGTATGTGTAGTGAGGTTTCATCCTCTACCTCACATAATTTGCAATTTGTTTCATCTACCTATCCTAGTTTCTTCATGTGTCCTCTTAATCAGAAGTGTCCGGTTAGTATTCCTGTTATAATTCGGAGGTTCTTCTTAGTAAGGTTAAGACAGCTGTGAGATCTCTTCTGGTTATAGTTTCCCGGGAGTGTCTTCGATTGTCTTAGTCCTTCTAGATTCTAGATCATTCCAGTACTTTTCGCTATCCACTTCTTTCCTTAGTTTTTCTAAGACTGTACTACTGCTGATTCCACAAGATGGTTCTGGTACCAAGTATGGGGTTTCAGCTCCTTCTTTTGCCAGCTTGTCTGCTGTTTCGTTTCCTTGTATTCCTATGTGTCCTGGAACCCATAGGAGGGTAACAGTGTTATTCTGTCCCAGTTCGTTTAATTTGCCTAGGCATTCCCAGACCATCTTTGAACTGATTGTATCTGAGTTCAGATCTTTGATAGCTGCTTGACTATCTGACATGATCAGAATCTTTTTCACTACCTATACCTACGTGTGTATCTTTTGAACCGTTTACATTTAACATTCTCCACATCTCATAACTTACTTTTAATCAACTTAATTATAAATATAAAAACAAAGCAGTACTTAACCAATTATTTATTAAAATGTATATTTTATGTTAATATAGTAAAGAGCCTCAGAGGAAATAATGTTCTTTCATCAGATTTTATAATTCCTTTCGAACAAGACACCAGACACCAGATAGACCAACGCATCCTTATTTTATCTTATATTGACAGTTTTTAACAACATAAATATATTTCGATCCGATTAAAATAAGGAGTGTTCAACGAGCCGTTACATTGGAATCTTTTATGTTTATACAGGGTGACAAAAATAAAACAAAATGTATAAATAGTAATAAAAAAAATTGTTATAAAAAACGTACTTACGTACTCAAGTAAGAAGTTATACTTCTTTGGCATTTTAATTGTTTTTTTTTTGTCTGATTAGTCGATATTAGAATTATGTTTTTGTTTTTATATTTATTATCCAAGTTTATGAAAAAAACTAAAATGTTTTTTCGTCACATGGCTTTTTCGTAACAGTGTGCGCGCGAATCGTTTTTCACTAACATGTCCAAAGAAGTATAACTTCAAAAATGGGTTAAGATATTTCTAAATCACCGAATTACATAATTAAACAATCCAATACTTTTAGTTATCAAATATGATATATGACTAAGTTATCTTCCTTTGTATTATAAAATGATGATAGAGGAATTAAGTGCACTTTGTAAACTCTTATTCTAAGTTTAAAGAACTTAAATTGTAGTTATTAAAAGAAAATTTCATACCGCGACGATCCTTTTTTAACTTAAGATTTATCGTTTAATAACATTATTTTATTTTTATAATTAGGGTACGGCTTCTGCTATAATTAGAAAACGTAGAACATGTAGGTTTCAATTTTTCTTATAAAGGTATGTGATTTTCCATCGCTGCACAGATTTTTAATTTCTGGTTGGTAATTTGTAACAGTATAGGAAAAACGCTATACAGTGTAGATCTTCAAAGCATAAAATCGATTTTTTAGTTTCAATTAAGTTTTAGATAAAACTTATCATTTTGCGAAACCTCTATTGAGTTTTTGATATTTAAAAATTATCAAAAAACGACATTAAAAAGATTTTAGAACCTCCCGCCTGTTGCGTCTTTAACTAAAAACTTCGACTAACCACTAATGCATCTGTGGTCGAAAGGATAAAGGTGCTACGGACCACAGATAGATATCACAGGTTCGAGTCTTGCTGGATGTGAAATTTTTTTTATTTCTACTTAATACCGTTTCTTATTTGTCTAATTTATAAAATAGAAAAATTTCATGATTTACTTTACCAATCTCTGATTCTGGTCCATTAGCTGAATAAAAATATCGAAGAGGGCACAAAAAAAATGACCTCATGTTGACGTCATATTACTAAATTAAGTAAGAATATATGTAAATATATAAGATATCAACTGCGCCACCTTACGGTGGCGTCATGGTACTTAATTAAATAAGATTGCTTTTAATAAATGTTTCCTCTGAAGGAGTGAAATAAGGGTTGAAAGTTTATGTGAAGAAATCTTTAAATCGTCACAGATTTTTACAAAAATTAAAATTCATGCTCTTTAAAATATTTCATGGTTTATTAGCATTCATCCCCTAAGGGTGCAAATAATAGGTTGTATGGATTATATTTAAAAATTACTTCGTTTTCTATGATAAAATGTTAAAAAACGTGAATAATTTTGTTGAGAATCTTGAAAAACTCTTGAAAATGAAAAATTTTTGAATATAGTGAAAAAAATGTCAAAGATTATAAAGAAATCTTGAAAAACGTGAATAATTGTAAGAAATTCTTGAAGAATTGATGAAAATGGTGATATAATCTCAAAAATTAAAAAAAAATTGACAATCGTAAAAAACTGACGAAAATGTTAAATAAACATTAAAAATCCAGAAAGATTATTGAAAGTTGTGAAAAAAACTTTAAAAATTGTGATAGAAGTTAATAATTCTACAAAATTGATTAAAATTATGAACAATGTTAAAATTTGTGAAAAAGTATGTTAAATATCTTTGCAAATCGTGAATAGTTTATGAAAATCGTAAAAAAAATGGTTGAAAATTGTCGAAAATGATTAAAAAAAAATGTAGAAAGTCATACAGAAATCTTGAAAAACGTGAAAATGGTAGAAAATTGACAATCTTGAAAAATTGATAAAAATGGTTAAAAAATTGTTGACAATTGTGAAAAATAATTGGAGATCTTAAAAAAAGTGTAAAACTATAAAATATTATTGCAAATCTTAAAAAATGTTAAAAATGATGAAATAGTACATTACGTAACGAGTGCGGAAAGCAGGTGATCCTATCACGAGTGCGTTTGTCGCGCGAGTCAAAGCCGAAGGCGAACGCGATAAAAAGCACGAGTGATGGGATTACCGGCGCACCGCACGAGTTGTGTATTCGATTTTTCATCACTCCGTGAGGAAAGCTCTTGAATTTGTCTAAATTAAAAGGAAAGAAGATAATAGAAGTAGTATTAGATCCGATCCGCCTGCACCGCGAAGGCGCTGAAGGAGGGTTGGGAGAGGCGGATCCCCCCCATTAAAACAAAAATTTTTAGAGTTAAGAAATTATAACATTTTTAGTAAAAAAAACACTTTTTTATTACAAAATTATGTATAGTTATGAATCTTTGTTAAATACGTTAAATGTAATATTTGAACAGTTGCTTACTTCTAGAGACATATTTTTTTTATTCAACTTAAGTATATTAGATAATAATTGAGAATCAACAAAATATTTATTTAGTAATGGAACGTTTGATTGATTATATCGTGGTGCATTTACTACCGCGTCAGATGCAAAACTATTAGAAAATTCCTCCTCAATAGGGAACCGGACAACTTTTCAAATAGTGTTTAAAAATAATCTTTATTCATATATATATAGCCATAAAAAATAATATTTTAATTTAATAAATCCTCTGGAGTACCTACTTGAAAACGTCAAAAACAAAATTTATTTCAAATTGCCGCGAAAACAGCACTTCATGTCAATTCAGATCGCGTGACGTCATATAGAGGTGAACGAACTACGAGCCATATTACAAGTGATCAGTGCTTGGATAAATTAAGTATTTTGTGTTTCTTAATCATCATGTACCGAAAAAAATATCGTTGTACCTCGATGTGGAAATACATCAGTAACTACTCCAAATAATTTTTTTATTGATGTACCTCGAAAACCAGACATACGAAAGAAATGGTTAGACCTAGCAAGACGAAAGTGCGATGGAATGTCTGTTACTTCAGCAGTTTACTTTTGTGAAGACCACTTTGATGTAAGTACTGTACCTAGAGTGTTATTACACAGCCCATAATACAAATAATCATATTTAGTGTGTATGTAATGTAGGTGTTATAGGTTATGTCTTACTTAGAATGTTTTACGTGTGCATAAACAATCTTGTATTTGTGTTTTAGCTGCCAAAGAAGCTATAGAGAATATTTAAACTTAATTATATCTTTTATATACATTTTATCTTACTTTATATTGAGAATGTTAATAAATAAAACCATTGACAAATTGTGTATAATTATTTTATTAAGTGCTTTCATATAAAATAGGGAATATTTTTTTTTTTCAAAATTCACTTATACTAGAGATATATAATGTATAACTAAAGTTCTGTTATGACTATAGTCCTTCAATTCGTAACTAATTACAATTAAATATTTTTAGAAAAATGCAAATAAATCGTAGAAAAACGCGAAATAACATACAAAGCAGTGTTGTTTACTTACGACTACCTCCATATGACGTTACGCACTGTGATTGGCGTTTGGGCTCTTACACGTCACAGATAATTTACGCAACTTTATTTATTGATTTAAAAATATGAATCATTGTTATTTCTTAAAAATCTTTATTGAGTGATATTGTTGTATAACAAACTTTATTTTAAAACACATCTAAGATTTTTTTTCGATTACTGTCCGGTACCCTATTCACTTTCTATCTCATTTATTTTTGATTGGGAATCACTTATCAACTCTGTTTCGGTCATTGATTGCTTTCCGCACGGTCCTGCATGGTCGAAAGCAGTGCTTTCCGCACGGAGTGATGAAAAGTTTTATATTTCGTAACGTTAAAGGAAGCATTGCTTTTCGCACGGTCCTGAATGGTCAAAAGCAGTGCTTTCCGCACGGAGTGATGAAAAAAATTAATGAAAATCGTGAAAAATTGTCGAAAATAATAAAAAAAAGTGAGAGGTGTCAAGGGACACCCGGATGGAACGAAGTTCCTTTCGATTAATTAGTGAAGGAATTGTAATTTGTAAACACAACAGAGTGTTTATACATACATAAGCATTTATTATTGCCTGTATAAAATCTCTACTTAGCTAACTCCATCAGCAATATCGGGAACTTGTGCAGAAACACTGACAGGATACATTATTGTTATTATTTTCTATTATTTTATTATTTATTATCCATAAAACACCTGTATAAACTTAACAAAGTCGCGACACTACACTGTTCAAAGCAAAATAGAAAATAGTAAATCCATTATCACCTGAATATTTTCAACAGTTCGTTTCTTTTAACAAAAGTGTCCATTTATACAATACCGGAGGTTTAGATGACATACATATACCTAGAATTACTTTTTATTTCAATTTAATTTAAAACAGGAATTAACAATTTAATACAAAATTTTAAAATTAAAATATTTGACAGTAACTGACAGTTAAGGTAATTTGACGTACCTAACTAGTCAAGTTACGAACTATTTTTAAAATGTTTATGAATTTATTAATTTATAAAAAAAGGATGAAATGAAATATAATACTATTATAGGTACTTATTTTTTTTCTACAGTATTTTCTTTTTAATGTACATTTTCTTTTAATTTAAAATAGTCTTTTTAATTGTAATATATCTATCTATGAGAGAGAGAGAGAGAGTTTTATTTTTTGGTCTGTGAGAGAGAGACAGACAGACAGAGAAACATGCGTGTGTCGTGTCGTGACAACTTTTGGTCTGAATTTTTTTCGGCTAGCCAGTAGCCTCTAGCCTCAGTCGTAACTGGTCGTAACGCCCGAAAGGGAACTTCGTTCTGCGGGTTTGGACAAATACAACAAACACTATTGTGTGTAATTTCGCTATATATTTTCATTCTAGAAGCATTTTTGTAGTTTAATTTAATTTTACTTTTACGTAATTTTACACCGTTTTCTACTTAAAAAAAATTACGTGAGATTTGTTAAGAACCCCCCTCTCCCCCAAGTGAGATTTAGAAAGATTGAGCTTGACCCCCTCCCCCCTCTGAACACCTCGCGTAATTTATTTATTTTAAAAACAAGAAAAACTCATAAAAATAGAAAACAGGAATTTCGCCTGGTTAGCTAAAGACATTTTATGAAATTTCTTATAACGTAAAAGGAGAAGGTTGTATAACCGATAGGAAAATAATTTTAAAAAAATAAAGAATGCATAAATTGATTACTTTCATAAAAAAACATTCTGCTTTTACATAATCATAATTCAATTAAGATTTACAGCAGATTTCTTTAAAAAAGCATAATTGTGTATTGATACAAATTTTCCTTTACTTTTTTCTATTTGGTTAGTTTAACAAATAAATTGTTCAATTCGCGATAGTGGCTTCGAAAAATTCTTACATTTTTTTTCGTCACAGTGGATGCACAACACTTTCTTTCGGCATTACTTCATTGTTTTTGTGGGAAAATGGTTACTGCAAAGATCTGTCAAAACTAGGAAATATTGTATGGAACTATTAACACATCTATATTACCAGTAGTAATAATTTTATAATACTCACTTATGCGGTTAATACTGTTATTGTATTACTTCATCTTTACCTACGCAATAAGATAAATTGAGATTTTTGTTTTAGAATTCAGAATTTACAATTTTTATCTTCTTTTACTTCATCTTTTAGAAGAGAAATCGAATGCGGGTTCTTTACTCCAGCAGTTCTTGCTAAGTTGATTGGCATCAGCTGTCTCGCCATGATCGTCGTACTGATCTTCTTCTGTGTGTGTTATTTTCAACTATCTTTCATTCTGTTGGTACTTAATGTTATTGGTTGGTTAATTACTTATATCAGAATCGTAATATCAAAAATAATTCACCCTGTGTACGAGGTCTGGCTATTAAATAACGAAACTGTGTTCATTAGAGAGATAGGGAAAAAGCAAGTGGTGCGTTGGGTATCTAGAAGTCTTCTCTTTGTACGCACCAAATCACGTTTTCGTCACTATTACAGTATTTGTGCAGTAGTGGTTTGAAGCAAACGTGTTTTTTCTCGGGACGAAAACCATGTGTGACGAAAAATCAATCCCAAATTTCTCTTTAAATTGGAATAAACTCCTAATG
Source organism: Altica lythri (assembly GCA_964028335.1). Classification (NCBI taxonomy): domain Eukaryota; kingdom Metazoa; phylum Arthropoda; class Insecta; order Coleoptera; family Chrysomelidae; genus Altica; species Altica lythri. The sequence continues at coordinate 9,413,664 of OZ034809.1, forward strand.
AGTGCTATAAATTGTTGCAAGATGTCTATGGGGACAATTCTCTCTCGTGCGCGTGTTTTTGAGCGCTTCAGTGAAGGCCAAGAGGACACTGAAGATCACCAGTGACCAGGTTGCCCTATCACTGTTTCAATTTCGGAAATGGTGACCAAAATCAACCAAATTTTGCGTGATGATCATAGAATGAACATCCAGATGTTTGCCGAAGCTGTAAACGCCGATAAAGAAATGGTTAGAAAAATTTTACACGCGGAATTACACATGACAAAAGTCTGTGTTAAATTGGTGCCAATAAACCTGACTCCTGGCCAAAAGCTCGTGTCTCAACAGGTCTGCTCAGATTTTCTTGAAAGGCTATAAAAAGATCCCGGATGGATGGAAAACATTATTACTTGCGACGAAACGTGGATTTTTCAATACGATGTTGAGACAAAGAGGCAATTGATGCATTGAAAGATGTCTTAATCGCTCAAACTAAAAAAGCAAGGATGTAAAAATCAAAACTGAAGGCAATGTTGATCGTGTTTTTCGACATTAACGGTATCGTGATGACTGAATGGGTTCCAGAGCGTCAGACTGTCAACCAGACTTATTATTTATCAGTTTTGGCAATACTGCGAGAACGAGATCGTTGTGGAAGAAAAACTCGTATGTTTTGCACCAGGACAACGTACCTACCCATAACACGGTATCTGTGAAGCAGTATTTCTTATGGGTTCCAGGACATATAAGAAACGAAACAGCAAGTAAGCTGGCAAAAAAGGGAGCTGAAACCCCATACTTTGGACCAGAACCATCTTGTGGAGTCAGCAGTAGTACAGTCTTACAAAAACCAAGGAAATAAATTTAAGTACAGAAACGATCTAGAAGGACTAAGACAATCGAAGTCGCTCCTGGAAAACTATAACCAGAAGATATCTTTCAGTTGTCTAAACCTTAGTAAGAAGAACCTTAGTATTGTAACGAGAATATTAAGTGGGCACTGCCGATTAAGAGGATTGGTAGATGAAGCAAAGTGCAGATTCTGTGAGGTAGAGGATGAAACCTTAATACACAGTGTCTCAGAATGCATTGCATTACGTAATTCTAGGGTTAGATAACTAGGGTCATTCGAAATAGAAGAGAAAGACCTACCTAACTTGAAGCCCAACGATATCTTATACTTTCTAAGAAAGATAGGACTAGAAGACTGCTATAAGTGTGAGGAAATAGCTAGAAAAGGGGAGGTGTCTGTAACCCCTAAGTGTGCTTATACATACGTACGTACATAAAGTATGTATACTGGTTTGTTGTTCATAATGGATGACTAAGATGTCCTGAAATTGTATTGTTTTCCAGAAACCATACGCTTGTAATTTTACATCCAAGATATTTAAATATCGAGTCTTGGTCGATAGTGCTGGTCTCTATTGACAGTCTTCAGCGCAGAGCTTTATGGATTTGGTCTTGCTTATTACAATTTGCATGTTAAATTTTTCTGTCTGTTTATTCAAAGCTTGTAAAATTCTTTGTAGGTCATCTTCTGATTCCGCGACAAGTACTATGTCATTAGCATAACATAATATGATTATTTTATATATTATCTACCATGATTAGGTGCTGAAAGTGTCCTCTTGGAAAACACCTGGTGTTGTATCATGATGAAGTTTCTTCATATCTGTATTGTTGTGTTTCTGTGTATGTAGTTTTTTTGGTAATTTGTCTTTTACAAGATCGCGATAATGTCTATTATTGGCACACAATCAAAAGTCTTGCTCAGGTCTACTAAACAGAGATAGAGGGAGGTGATATTTTTCTATAAGTTTCATCCACAATCAGTTTGGTTATGAGGTTAAAAGAGTTATTTCTGAAAAGGTTACTATATAGGTTGTTTTTTCTCATTTTTTTAAAGATTGGCAGTGTTATAATGTTTTTTAGTACTTATATGATGTCATTTATTGTTAAGTATTTTATTGTATTCTTCTATTATGGCAATTCCTGTTTCTTATTAACTCGTTAGCTATATTATCTTAATTTGGTGTTTTCCAGTTAATAACTTTCAACATAATATAGTTATATTGATACCCAATATACATATTTATAGAATGTACGTGTCTATACATCAAAATTCTCATTTAAGGTCATTATGTATTATAAAAGTAAATTTTTACAAGGTTACATATACTAATTATAATAATAATTATTAATTTACAATACCTACAAGCAAGTGATAGAACACTGCTTTATAAATCACAAACAAATTCTACAATGTTTCATGTTTCTACTCTTAAAATAAATACTAATATGTATTTTTAGTAAAATAAAATTATCGAAAAAATGTCACATGTAGCAGGATTCGAATCTTTACATAGAGCCAGCCAACCACTTCAGTCGCAGATGCATTAGTATTTAGTCTGCTTTTTGATGGTCTTAGTTCAACTCATGTCACATATGACACTCATTAAATTCCTCCTTAAGTATGACGTTAATGAGATAGACTATTTTTCAAATCGGTCAAATTCCAAGTCACTGTCTTTGTGTCCTGTTTTGTATTATTTGGTTAGATAGCAACTTTTTGCAGAGTAGTCCGATTTTGATTTTTTTTTATTGGATAGGGTATATTTCAAAGTTGGTCTCATAGAAATTTGAAAAAATAATGCAACCCAAGTGGTAAGTAAACATGGGTTGATTGATTATTCATTGTATGAGACACCTTCTCAATTCCTTAGCTAAGCACCTTAATGAGAAAGATTATTTGCTAAGATATGATCATAAACGTCAACTAACCGCTAGGTATCTGTAGCCGATTGGTAAAAGGCGCTATCGACTATAGATAGAGACAAATATGACATATGACAAATATGACATTTCTCCTTAATGTCATTTCTTGTTTATCTAATTTTTAAATATAAATATACAGATAAATCATATAAAAAAGAATATAGTAAGCAATATATCAACCTAATTAACTAAAACGATTGTTTGTCCTACATAGAAGTTTTTGTGAATCACAATTTCAACATTATTTTGTAATTAATTGATTAACAATACCTACCTGGAAGGAAAGTTAATTTTAAAAAACATAATTTCTTGTGCAATTTAATTTACCGATAATTTTTCTTGTCTGTTTATTGTACAAATTGAATGGCAAAAAGAACCTCAATACTAAACAGAATAAAAATTGTGTATCGACCAAAACGAAAAAATATAAAATATAATTTAAGAGATAATTAAATAATAGAACCATTTTGGAAAAAAAATCTATTTTTTTCTCTTTGAGTATATGTATAATAATCATCGTACATCCAATTTCCTATTTTTAGAGCGAATTTTAGCAAAATGATGTCAAAATTGACGTATAAAATATTAAGAAATGTCAAAAATGATATATCAAACCGAGGGGTAAACCGCTGGTGAATTTTGGTGTACAAGCTTGCGGTATTAGCAGGAATTAGTGGGTATTACGGGGAATTACCGTGTATTACACAAGTATTACTGTGTATTACTAGGAATTACCGTGTATTACCAGGAATTAGTGGGAATTTTATGGGTATTATGTGGTATTACTACTGTGTATTACTTGTATACTAGTTGCTGCGCAAATACATAAACAGCACATGCGCCATAGAAGTTAAGTGGAAAAATTTCAAAGAGACAATATTGAAACTGGCAAGACAAACATGCGGATATACTAGAAGTAGTAAGACCAAGAACCAAGAAACAAACAAGCTGGTGAAGCGAAAATATAAAGAAAGAAATAAAAGAAAAGAAAAGATTGTGGATTTGTGGAAAAATTATTTACAAAGTAGAAGTCAACAAACATATGGCATATATAAAATACAAAGAATAAAAGTTAAAGAAATGGTCAAAGAGGCAAAAAAAGAGGGTTGGGAAGAGTTTGCAAGAAAAACGCAGAAAAATAGTTAAGGAAACAAGAAGCAATTCTACAGAACATTGAGAAACATAAAAAAACAAACAGAGTGAATCTTAATCAAATAAAAGATCAACAAGGCAATATCATAACAATTATCGGGCGATGGCAAGAATATTTCACAGGAGAAATGGGATAGACAACATAACCGAATCAGATATAACTGGAATACAAATGGAAGAACTTGAGGAAGCTTTGAGGAAAATTAAAGTAAGTAAAGCACCAGGATGTGACCAGCTAGTTTCAGAATTACTAAAATACCTAGGACCAAAAGAAAAGAATGAATTGCTGGAAATATTAAATATGGCATGGAAAATAAAAAAAAAACTTCGGATTGGAACATCGCAACAATCTTGCCAATAGATAAGAAGGGAGATACTGGGGTATGCGAAAATTATACAGGAATATCTCTCTTATGCGCAGGACTAAAAATATACGAAATAATAATAGAGAGTATAGTCGTTGTCAAGAAAATTGGTTGATTTGTTACAACCAGGTAACAGATTATCGATAAGGGCCGGACTAAAAAATATATATTTAGTGTAGTTACTATTGTTATTTAAAAAGGATTGCTGTTCTAAGTAACACAAGACTTTAATGATATGTCGTATGTTATGTTTATATATGGGTTTTGAAATTTCTATAAGTTTTACCTACATGTTTTAGGGCAATCACGACAGTTAAGTTTGTAAACACCAGATTTCTGTGATTTATTAATTTTGGATTTGTTGTTTTTAATGTGTGAGCTTAGATTATTATTCGTTCTAAAAGAAACTGTTAAGTTATAAACTTATATATACTTATATAAATTTTTTATTTAACTTAGTTATGGATATCCATCAAGTATTATAACAGCCAATTCAATCATAAATTAATACTAAATCAACCAAAAATTAATAGATATAAACTTTCACAGTCCTTTAAGTAATATTTTCATAGATAAGGTTGAAAAGGCTGTATATAGCTGCTGTTTATTGCCTATCACAATAGGGTGCACTTTCTTGCCATTAACTCTGACCCAATTATCTTAAAAAATACTATAAGTTACATAAGATGATAGAACCAAGACTAGCAGATGCACAAAGTGATTTAGACCAGCGCACAGTGTACAAGATCACAATGTTACTTTGCAACAAATAATAGAAAAATCTTTAGTCAAAAATAAAGAAATAAACTTAGCATTCCTAGACATGAAAAAGGCGTTTGATATGGTGGACGGGACATGAATCTGGAAGAGCCTAAAGAACAAGAATATAGATAAAGAGCTGCTTAAAGTGATATATAGTCTCTATGAAAATACAAATAACCAAGTAAGAATAAGAAATAAAACATCAAAAATCTTTAAAAATAAGAAAGGAGTCAGACAGGGTGGTGTATTGAGCCCACTATTGTTTATAAGCGTGATGGACCAGGTAATAAAAGCTTGCTGGCCAAAAACTAAAAAATATATTGTGGGATATAGAAACATGCAAGTAGTGAAAATAGAAGCATGCGTATTTGTAGATAATATAGTGCTTATAGCAAAAACAGAAAAAGAACTACAAGAGTACATGATAATATGGACAGAAGAATTAAAAACATACAACTTAAGAGTAAATACAGAGAAAACTAAAGTGATGGTGATGGTAGCAAAAAAAAAGAAAACAAAAACAAACATTAACATTGAACGAAATAGAATCGAACAGGTAGAAATATACAAGTATTTCGGAATAAATTTGAATAATAAAGGGACACAAGAAGACGAGATTGGCGCCAGAATAAATTCAGCTACAAGACTATATCATGCACTATACAAAAACTTCTTGAATAAAAAAGAAATAACAACAAAAACAAAAATGATCGTATATCAAACAGTGTACCAACCAGTATTAATCTACGGAGCAGAAAACTGGTACTCGACGAAAGACAAACAAAACGACTGCAAACAAGTGAAATGAAATATTTAAGAAAAGTGCTGGGTGCTAGAAGAACAGATAAAAGAAGAAACGAAGACATTAGAAAAGAATTAGAAACGAAATCAATAAAGGATAAAGTAGAAGAAAAGAAAATGAAATGGTGTGGACACATGATCAGAATGAACGAAACTAGACAAGTGAAGAAGATATGGGAGGCGAGAAAAATAGGGAAAAACAGGAGGGGACGACCAAGAAAAACGTGGAACAATAGCATAAGTGAGATTCTAGAAGAAAGGGGAAAGATGTGGAGTGAGGCGATGGAACTGGCTAGAGACAGAAAAGAGTGGCGTCAATTTGTAAATTAAAAAATTAAGAGAGCTTGTACACCTCGACACCTCCGGGTATAAGAGGTTTTCGATTATGTATGTATGTATCTTTGATAATGAGTGGTAATTTGCTAATTTCACTGGATGAAATCTATATTCTTAACATTTAAAACTAGAATATCAACGCAAATAGGCAAGGAATTACTAATTATTATTGTGAATTACTTGGTATTACAATGGAATTAGGGGTATTGCCGGGGAATTAGTGGTATTACTTGGGAATTAGTGGTATTACAGGGGAATTACTAGGTATTACTAAGGAATTACCAGTAATACACAGGTATTACTGTGTATTACTCCATGAAAGTGGAATTAGTGTACAAAATTCTACCAGCGGTTTACCCCTCGTATCAAACAATGACACTTTGTCAAGAAAGACATATAAAACGTTGATGTCAAAATTGACGTATAAGACAATGAGAAATGTCAAAAATAATACATCAAACAATGACACTCTGTCAAGAATGACATGTAAAACTTACAAAATGCTGATCTCAAAATTGACTTATAAAACAAAGATTGATTTTAACAGAGCATTTAGACGGATCTTTTGGAGAAAGATGATAGGAAAGGGTGGACCTGTACCATGGCCTGCAAGATCGCCTTATTTAAACCCCCTTGACACTTATTTGACTCCTATTTCCTATTTTTAGAGCGAATTTTAACAAAATTATGTCAAAATTGATGTATAAAACAATGAGAAATGTCAAAAATGATATATCAAACAATGACATTCTGTCAAGAATTACATGTATAACACTGATGTCAAAATTGACGTATAAAACAATGAGAAATGTCAAAAATGATATATCAAACAATGACACTCTGTCAAGGATGACATGTATGACTTATAAAACGCTGATGTCAAAATTGACTTATAAAACAAAGACAGATTTCAACAGAGCATTTAGGCGGATCTTTTGGAGAAAGATGATAGGAAAGGGTGAACCTGTACCATGATCTGCAAGATCACATGATTTAAACCCCCTTGACTTTTTTATTTTTGGACATTTATTTTCTATTTTTAGAGCGAATTTTAACAAAATTATGTCAAAATTGCCGTATAAAACAATGAGAAATGTCAAAACTGATATATCAAACAATGACACTCTGTCAAGAATGACATGTATGACATATAAAACGCTGATGTCAAAATTGACGTATAAAACAATGAGAAATGTCAAAAAATATATAACAAACAATGACACTCTGTCAAGAATGACATGTATGACTTATAAAACGCTGATGTCAAAATTGACTTATAAAACAAAGACATATTTCAACAGAACATTTAGACGGATCTTTTGGAGAAAGATGATAGGAAAGGGTGGACCTGTACCATGGTCTGCAAGATCGCCTGATTTAAACCCCCTTGACTTTTTTATTTGTAGATACTTATTTGACTCCAGTTTTCTATTTTTAGAGCGAATTTTAACAAAATTATGTCAAAATTGCCGTATAAAACAATGAGAATTGTCAAAAATGATATATCAAATAATGACACTCTGTCAAGAATTACATGTATAACATATAAAACGCTGATGTCAAAATTGACGTAGATATAAAACAATGAGAAACGTCAAAAATGATATATCAAACAAGAATGAATCAAGAATGACATGTACCTGTATGACTTATAAAACGCTGATGTCAAAATTGACTTATAAAACAAAGACATATTTCAACAGAACATTTAGACGGATCTTTTGGAGAAAGATGATCGGAAAGGGTGGACCTGTACCATGGCCTGCAAGATCGCCTGATTTAAACCCCCTTGACTTTTTTATTTGTGGACACTTATTTGACTCCTATTTCCTATTTTTAGAGCGAATTTTAACAAAATTATGTCAAAATTGACTTATAAAACAATGAGAAATGTCGAAAATGATATACCAAATAATGACACTCTGTCAAGAATGACATGTATGACATATACCTAAAATGCTGATGTCAAAATTGACGTATAAGACAATGAGAAATGTCAAAAATGATATATCAAACAATGACACTCTGTGAAGAATGACATGTATGACTTATAAAACGCGGATGTCAAAATTGACTTATAAAACAAAGACAGATTTCAACAGAGCATTTAGACGGTTCTTTTGGAGAAAGATACCTGTACCATGGCCTACAAGATCGCCTGCTTTAAACCTCCTTGACTTTTTTATTTGTGGACACTTATTTGACTCTATGTTTCTGTAGTTTGTTAATAAATATCAATGTTTATTGTACACATTAGAAAATTGTTTCCGCATACATATTTATGAACCGTTTGTGCTTATTTTGGGAAATACTAAAAACCATTTCATTTTGGGACACTTTTTTTAACACCCTGTATACTAGAAAGAAAGAGCAACTAACAGCATAGCTGCCTTCTCACTTGTACACTTACGTTATTTGCTGGGGGAAGTGAAGAGAGAGATAAAATGGGACAGCGATCTTCTCTCTCTTTCTAACCAAAGAGAAGGTTAGAGGTCTAAAGTTTTAACTGGAGTAGGTATTCAATTTAGTTGCAAGATAAAAAATGGAATATATCATATATCTCTGTCAGTTAATCTGTGTAATTAGCAATAAATCAGTAAAGAAACTATTATGTAAAAGATACCCGCATTTTCTGTATTTTAGTACCTACTGATTCATATTTAATTAAAACAGAAAAGAAATTTAAAAATATTAAATCTAAACAGTTTTTACCGTTTAGTTTAGATTTTTCATTAGTGTTTAATGTTGATTTTCTTCATGGTCTGTCAGTTTAATTGTACCTAATTTAATGGCTACTCCTTGATCGATTCACTCGCATCAATTCACATGTGTGTGTTCTTTATTTAACAATTTTCATTCTTGTCTTATTTCTATTTACATCTGTAAATGCTACGTCCAACTATTATTAGTGGAAACGTGCCGTTAGATTTAATGCTTGCTAATTTATTCCGTGTATGCAATCGCCAACCGTACCTTTACATTAACTGTCAATCGTTTCAGATACAAATTAAGATATAGCCTTATTTAAAAAACAAAGAAATTAAATCATTCCACAAATTAACATTTTTAATTTGTTAAAGCAATCACTAAATTAAATAAAGAAAAATAATAATGATGGAAAATAGAAAAAGTGGGCATCTTTAACCATAACTACTCATGCTCTTCTATCATCTCCAGAAGCTCCTAGAGTATTAAGGCGATAAATAATGATTAGAACTAGAAATGTTTGAAACCACTTCTTCTGAGCATCCTGAAGACCAATTAATAATGATTATATTCGGTTAGTAAACTATTATCTAGAAACAAATCGCTACACACCCCTACCTCTTCTGTTTATTCTTATTCATCTTTTCTAGAAGCTTTTTCATAACCTTCACTTTTTTCTGAACACCTTGTACTATCTCTAGAGTCTTTTTTAAAACCTTAGCCTTCTTCGCAGGCTCTTGTAACATCCTTACGTACTTTTTTACCTTGTTAGACTATGGGTCCAAAAGGTTTTTCAACACCTTTATCTACTTGTGGACATTTGTACTGCCTCCAGAGACTTTTTTAACATGTTGACTTCTTCGCAGGTGTTTATAGCATCCTCTAGGTACTTTTTACTTCCTTATTCTATTGTTTTGAGAAGCTTTATCAACACCTTTACTTTTTTCTGAACACCTTGTATTATCTCTATAGTCTTTTTTAACATCTTAGCCTTCTTCTTTTAACATTTCTAGGTGCTTTTTTACCTGGGTAGACTTTTGTATTGTGCCCACGCCCACAAGCTTTTTCGTCCTTGAAGATTTTGCTGCTTATTTTACATCCATTCTTTCTCAAAGAGAGTTTTATTTTATATATTTTTCTTCGCAGCAAAAGTTTTCTTAATTTTCTTTGCTTTTGTTGGAGTTGTATAGTTTGGATTTCAGCTCTTTGACTATCTTTTCACGATAAGTTTTATTTGGTACTATTTTTGGTAAAGATCGGAATCTAAATCATATGGATGACATTATTATTGTCTTTGTTTTACCAGTTTTATTCTTCTACTATCTTCAGAAGCTTCTGAATCTCCTGGAGGCCAATTAGTAAGATAATTTTCGGATAGTAAAGAATTCTAAAATGGTTAGAGTAGATGATAATTTAAATAGCTTAAACAAAAAAGTTCTCTTTGGTACTTTTTGTATTATTTAGTCCTCCTTGGATAGCAAAAAATACAGAGGAAATAGAAATAGTGTAAATTCTTCTTTGGTTCTTCATATATCTTTTGAAGGTTTAAGAGTTCACTTATGGCAACCATCAGATTTGATCCACACTTATGTTGGTGAATCTAGAAACAAATTTCTAGACACCAAGCATCGGTAGGTAGGTACTCATTCTCATCATTTAGTATATATATAAGTAATATATGACGCCACCGTAAGGTGGCGCAGTTGTTATCTCATATATTTAAACGAGCATTAAACAATAAAACAAAAAACAAAACATTAAAAACGAAACAAAATCGTAATATTTTGAGAAAAGAAGCACTAAGAAATTTGTTTAAATAGATACAATCTCCATAATATTAATAGTCTCCCTATTATTTTATCAAATAAAAATGATATCTTAATTTTAATCTAACGGCTTACATTCGAAGAATTTTATATTTTTTTTGTATACCTTTTACTCGAATTGAATGAGTTGTGGTTAGATAAACGTTTCTATAGAAAAAAAGTGAGTTGTTAATAAATAAATCAAACAAAAATTTGTAAGATATCGATTTGGTAGGAAACATCATTGACCTAGAGACGAAAATAACGGTATTCAAACCGCAAAAGCTGCCGTATCTAATAGAATGTTGATGACATATCAAATGTAGTGTAGAAATGGTAAATACTACGAATGAAGAAATATATAATAGGAAACTCAACGAATAAATTAGCTAATTTGTTGTGAATCCCACCAAAACGATTTCAAACGAGCCGAAAATTACCCACATCCTTATATATGTAGATGATAATTATTACCTATTTAATGTAAACATATATTTTATTTTCATTATCTTAATTGCAACGTAAGTGTTTTTATACAGTTAGTTGAAGATTTTGTAATTTCTTACCAAATATAATTTGGTTGAATAATAAAAAGGTCAAGTATAAAATTTTAGGAAATATGGTTTAATCACAAAACTTTTACTTCTTTGGTAGTTTTGGAACGAAGTTCCCTACGGCAGGCTTGGAGGAGATAGGGATTTTGCTGCGCGACCGAACGGAAAAAAATGTAATAGTAAAACCGTAAGAAAAAATAAATGGAATTATTTGCGTGGAATAAAACCGTTAAATGAGACGTGCGCAGGCGCTACAGTCGTATACACAACCGAATAGTGTCGATTCTACATTAGCCGAAGGAACTTCGTGTTACCTGGTGTCCCACGACACCATTATACTTTTTTTACACTATCGACTATTGGAATACTGGAATACCCTTTATCTTCCCTTCTCTTAATCAAGTTAAGTTAATTTTTTTGTATTAACTTTTCATTGTATGCTCACTCCAACATTACTGTATTCTTCTAGTCTTTTTTCTGTTTTTTTATCCATTTCATTATCCTAATCTTTTTGGTTTATGTTAATTATGTTCTTGCTGATATTAAACTATTGAAAAATGATACAAACGTATATCGTGCCATACTGTCAACGTGATCTAGATATAAAACCTGGATTTGTGCGTGGGTTAGAATTCCTAACCATAAGCACAGAATACTGCGACATACATATAAGTATGAATCAGCCAATACAAGAGCAAACTTCAATCTGACAAGCATGACGCGAGATACATTTGTATCATTTTTCATTACTTTATTTATAACACTGTAAAATACGCTATGTACCTTTGCTAATATTGTTAAATATTTAAATTCTTTCTTCTTCTAACATTCCTTTTTCAATTGTTGTACTCGCAAGAAGAACCATCGGAAGGATGTTAACATTTCCTGATCTCATCTGTATAAAAATATATTTTTCTTTAAAGGAAAAGAATCGATGTGCTTCATTGATAATGAAATGTTTTTTAGGTAATTAGAGCACGTAATTAATTAATTAATTAATTAATTAATTAATTTGGTAATGTTTTTCTACATAAATTATAAAATCAGATATCCTAAATTTGTTTTGTGATGGCTTGGAATCTCATGAAGTTAAATTGTGGCGCCCAACGCGAGGTTGTTTGTAATTATACAAATTTAGCTTAACAGATAATGATTGGTATTAAAATTAAATCTATAAAAACAAGCAAGGAATGAAGTGTTTTTTGTAAAAAAGTCATTTTGCTACTGAATGAAGTTGGTTGAAGAAAAGCTAAATTTTTGAAGTGATAACTTCTTATGGGAGGCTAAACTGCTTTGTAACGTAACGCGTTACGGTGCCACTATGTCTAGTAGGCAGGCTACTCCTCTCTCACTTTAACCCACAGCGCTAGCCGTATTTCGGACGGAGGCTTCCCCCTCTCTTTGAATTTTTCAAAATTTTCCAACTTTATAGGGGTTGGTTCCGACAAAACACTTTTTAATTTTGCTAATTGATTTTTGATTTTCTTTAAACTTTTTAGTTTAACCCTGTATATCTCGAGAACAATAAAAGGTATTGAAAAACTGAAAAGTGTTATGGAAAATATAAAGATTTGTCTATGAATCTGAAAATTTTTATTAAAATTGATCAAAGAGAAATATTCAAAATTTAAGGGAGAGACTGACAATCTTCTTTTTTTTATGTTTGATTTTCTTTAAACTTTTGAGTTTAACCCTGTATATCTCAAGAACTATAAAAGGTATTAAAAAAGTGAAAAGTATTCTGGAAAATATAAAGATTTTTCTATAAATTTGCAAATTTTTATTAAAATTAATCAAAGAAAAATATTGAAAATTTAAGGGAGAGACTGACTATGTTCTTTTTTTTTTTTTGTTGATTTACGATTTTCTTCAAACTTTTTAGTTTAACCCTGTATATCTCAAGAACCATAAATGGTATTAAAAAAGTGAAAAGTGTTATGGAAAACATAAAGATTTTTCTATAAATCCGCAAATTTTTATTAAAATTGATCAAAGAGAAATATTAAAAATTTAAGGGAGAGACTTTTCTTTTTGTTGATTTTTGATTTTCTTTAAACTTTTTAGTTTAACCCTGTATATCTCAAGAACTATAAAAGGTATTAAAAAAATGAAAAGTGTTATGGAAAATATAAAGATTTTTCTATAAATTTGCAAATTTTTATTAAAATTGATACAAGAAAAATATTAAAAAATTAAGGGAGAGACTGACTATGTTCTTTTTTTTTGTTGTTGATTTTTGATTTTCTTTAAACTTTTTAGTTTAACCCTACATATCTCAAGAACCATAAAAGGTATTAAAAAAGTGAAAAATGTTATGGAAAATATAAAGATTTTTCTATAAATCTGCAAAATTTTATTAAAATTGATCAAAGGCAAATATTGAAAATTTAAAGGAGTGACTGACTATGTTCTTTTTTTGTTGATTTACGATTTTCTTCAAACTTTTTAGTTTAACCCTGTATATCTCAAGAACCATAAAAGGTATTAAAAAACTGAAGAGTGTTATGGAAAATATAAAGATTTTTCTATACATTTGCAAATTTTTATTTAAATTAATCAAAGAGAAATATTTAAAAATTTCAAAATTTTTGAATTTATACACATTATCATAATAATAAATAGTTCAACTTAGAATGTACACTTTACACTTTATTAAATGCGTTCTGTTTTTCGGTATAAAAAAAAAATACCATAAAACAGTCTTTGAATTTTAAAAATCCTTAAAATCAAGCGAGATATGCCTTTTCTAAATAGTTTTTCTTTTATAATGTACAAAATACTACAAATTGTTCGAGTATATACCTGAGAGTGGTAGCATCGAATAAGTCGAAGCAACCAAAGGCATTTCCGTTACTAATTTTTGTGACGATTTTTCGGTCGTTACAACTTTTCTTTAAAATTAGATTTGTGGAACTATTTTTGAATTATTTATCAATTTTTGTACGTTCTTTTGTACAATAGGTAACAATTGTGAAACTATTTTGACTTAGTTGGTTTATTAATCCAGTCATATGGTACGATTTTTTGTACAATAGGTAATAATTCATTGCAATGAAATTTATCTGTCGAACAAGCGGTTATAATTCATAAAGATTTATTACTGCATTAGTTTCTCGAATAATCGTATATGTTGTTAGATTGCAAGCTTAATAATCTCAAATGTCGACCGGTGCTTTATATGACCTTTTGTATTAAAAGAAATAATTACGTATATTGTTTATGTAAAATGAGTAGATTCGTGATTTTTTTACTATGCTAAAAGGTATAATGTTATATTAAAATGTCAACACGAAATTATAATAGTAATATACGAGGTCTGTAACAGAGTAAACAGGATAAAGATTATTTTTCGATAAGTTGGAATTTATATTATAGAAAATGATCCCTTGCAGTGTTAATACAGCGATTTGAACGGTTCACAAGTTTTTTGAATGAGGATTTCAGCTCAAAATAGTCGCCGACGCCTTTTGGATGGCCTCTATCTTCCTTGGCCTCTTTAATGTTATCTCCCCAATGTTAAATTCGAAGCATTTTTTCGTCATCCGTGAGCTGGTGCGTAACAAACCTTTCTCATGCCCAAATTGCCAGTCAAAATGCGATTGATCGAATCTTTGGAGATATTTATTTGAATGTGCATGTATCTCAAGGAAGTTTTTGGCTCATTTTTAATAAATAGATGAATTTTTCACAGTTTCTGGCGTAATCACAAATTTCGGCTTGCTAATATGTTCCTTATCTTCCAGCGGCTCAAGAACCTCCTTGAACTGTGTAAACCACTTGTAGACTTGGCTACAAGATAAAATATCATCAGCATAAACTTCTTTCAACCATCTATGCGTTCGTTTCGGTAAATGTTTTACCAAGTTTAAAACAGAACTTAGTAATGGTTCTTAGTTCGATGATCATTTTTCGACCAATGTTAAAAAGGTAGTGTCACTTTCAGCACGATAACTCGGCGTGAAGTGGTTCGATTATCATGAAATTTTGACAGGACATCAATGAAAGATGGACCTATCGAACGCTATAGCCCCAATAACAGATGGCGCTACTAGTATCCGATATTTCTTTAAACTCCTGTTTACTTTGCGACAGACCTCGTACATTTATTAAAATGGGCAATTATCTTAAAGTTCAAGGTTTTTTTCTATTTTTTTTTAACTAGAAAACAAATTTTCTGTTTGAAATCAGTCTTACACATTCGTGATTTAATTAATTTGCAATTAACATACATTTACGTATTTTTCTTAAATATACTTTTTTTTGTGTTATGTCATTGTTCAAAGGTGACTTATCATCTTTTGGAGGATATCAAGTACAGCTATTAACATTATGCAAGAATTTTGTGAAAGTTATTTCTACTGATGGCGTTTAACAGGTAATTTAAGTGCAGTTTCAATCTATTATTATGCGCAAAATCAATGCATGTATTTTTAAGGTTGATGTCAGTAAAGTATTCTTTGATTTGTTCATCTACTTTGATGATTTTCTAAGAGAAAATGTATAAAATCACTTAAAAGAAGCAGCAAAAATATAAAAATGCAACTAAAGAGTGTGATACTAAATTGGAATGTAAAATTTAACAATAAGTTTGGGTAAATAGGTATATACGAGGTATGTCTTTTTAGTTTTGCATATAGCCATAAAGACCAAGATCAATACATTTTTTCATACGTTCAAACCAATTGGTAAAAAAGTTATTCCAATCTTCAGCAAAATCGCTGTTTTAAAGGCATCGATGGCTTCTTCTGGTGACTGGAATCGCTGCCCACGCAGTGAATTCTTAATCTTTGGGAACATGAAGAAGTCATTGGTGGATGGTCTAACAATTCGATGTTTTGAAACTTCAAAAACTCTATTGTCTTTTGGGCAGAATGGACACTTGCATTGTCCTGATGTAGGATGATTCGCCATTGTGTGTTGCTTTGTCGAAGTTTCGCGATAACTTCTGGTATACAAATGTTTATATGCCAAACGGATGTAAAAGTTCTTTGATCTTCTAAAGCAAGTGTTGTCCAGATTTTGACACAAAAGCTGCGACCATTGTCTTTGACACACTTTTGTTGAACCGTTTTAGACACCAATTGACGCAGCTTCTTTTTGCTCTTCTTTGTGCAACTGAGGGATCCAACCGAAAACCAACTTCATAACAGCCAGTTCCTCATGTAGAATCTTTTGGATTGAGGTCTTTGAAATGTCTCTATCTCCCGGTATGTTACATTGCGGTCATCCTTAACTGGCTGACGAAACGCATCAATGTTTTGCTGTGTGACTGCTATTTTGGGTGGACCTAGCCTTAATTCGTCAATGAGACCGTAGCGATCACGTTGAAATTCGCAATACCAGCGGAATAAAGTTGACTGGTGTGATGCTTTATTCCCACCCGTTCAGCGAGACATTGCTGTTGGGATCATCCTCTCCGAATATTTTTTGTCCGAGTTTTTGGAGTTTTAAAACATCGAATTGTTAGACCAACCACCATATAGTCCTGACCTTAATCCCAAAGAATTTCTAACGTTATCAAAGAACAAGAATTAAATGCCCGGGCCGCGATTTAAGTCGCCAGTTGTCAACAGAAGACTGTTTTACCAATTGGCAATTGGTTTGAACAAATGCAAAAGTATATCGATCTTGGTGGGACATATTTTGAAAAGCAAAAAGGTACTTTAAGTCTATATTTTGTTTTTGTTTTTATGGCTGTATACAAAACTATAAAAACAATCCTCGTAATCGACTGACACAATAGGCAAGAATAATCCTTGTAGGTAAGTAAGTACCAATATAAATATACAAATCTAATGTCAGATGTCACTAAAGTCATATTTGACATCTGTCTACTGATTATATCTCATCAAAAAAGGAGATCTATTTAGATCTAATTTTCTATAGGTAACATTCTTTCTGATAATCTAGTTATTATGGAATGTAAAATAACCACTCCTTTTATATCCTTTACTCTAATTAGAAATATATGCTTGATTATAATCAACAACTAACTATTTTATTAAACTAATAGATTTGAAAATAACGATGATGTAATACTATTGAATATATGTTTTTTTCTTGTAAAACACAGGAACTAATAAGTACCGTACGAAGTTATGTAGACAAGACACGACATAAGAAAGTAGGTAATGTAGGTAACCAGATAAACTTAAAGGAGGTTAAACTGACTGAAATCTCCAAAGAATTCAATCTGCGATGAAGCTGTAATACCGTGACTCAAATATCACAAATATTAGATATTATTAAAATAGAATGTTAAATTTATTAAACGCTATAGATAGTTAACGTCAAAAAAAAATGAGGGCACTTATTGCTTGTTATATAATTCATATTGGATTTTAGCAATATCGAATTGCAGATTTACTTAATTTACAATCCGTAGCGTTCTTTCAATATTTCTGTATCCAATAGAAAATATTAGTTCAAATTTGATAACCATATTAGATCAAACTGGCACACTGGTCTGCTAAAGAAGCAAGAATATGCGTCTTTTTCTTTATCCTAAGATAGTTAGTGTTCTCTATTTAATACATTCTCTCTTCTCCATGTCTTCTCTTTCAAGTCCTCATTTATTTTATCCATACTTTGGTCTTTCTCTCTTCTTCTTACTATTATCTCCTTTTTTTAACTCTTATAATTCTCATCCCTCCTCTCTACATGAGAAAACTATCTCAATTTATTTTCTTGGATTTTCTTCCTCATCTATCCAACTTTTACTGTCTCTCTTACTCTATTATTTCTTCATCTATCTCTTTTTGTTAATCCACACAGCCAACGCAACATCTTTATCTTCGTCTCTTCTAATTATCTCTCTTGCTCTTTGGTTATTGAACAGGTTACTCAACCAATTTACTTAGCTTAGCTAATTTCACTCATTTCTTCTCGTTAATCCACACTTCCAAGGCAATATCCCCATCTCTACCACTTCTCATTTTCTCTCCAGCTCTTTTTTATTGACCAGGTTTCTAAGTTATATATCAAAGCTGGTCTTACAACTTTCTTGCATAGTCTACGTTTCGTTTTTGCACTCACATTCCTGTTACACCAAATTCCACTCAACCTACTCCAGTTCCTCCTTTCACACTTAATTTTATGATCCATCCCACTCCCTAACCCTCTATTCTTTTCTAGTGCAAACCCTAAATACTTGAAGTTTTGGACAGCTAGCAGCACTTGGTCCTGCAGATTAATTTTAAGTACGTTTATCTGGTCTGTCTTTATATAATTAGTCTTCGTGCTATTCACTCTCAACTCTTTTATTTCAAGTTTATCAAGTTTTTCTTCTAGTCTCTGTTTTACAAAATCTGCAATCACAATACCATCCGTATACATCATATCCCATGGGGGTTTCACTTCTTATCCCTTCACTCATAACATCAATTACCATGCTACACAGGTAGAGCTCAGTATCGACTCATGGTGGAGCCCACATGCACCAAAAACTCCTTTCTAACCCTATCAACGCTTTCTATTTCCGTTTTTATTTCCTTATACATCTTTTGCACTAATCTGACATACTTTTCCAGCACAAGTTTTACTCGAGATGTTTTACTGGAGATGTATCCACACTTTTTGACTCAGAGCTCGATCGTACACTTTCTCTAAGTCCATAAAAGCAGCGTGGATATCACGTTGCATTTCAAATCCCTTCGTAAACCCATCAAAGCTTTTGGTTTCTTCATACATGTTTTCACTAATCAGGTCCAACAAAATATCCACTCCATCCTCATCACGCACCTTCCATGATTCTGTTGGTATCAAATTTTTATTTCCTCCCCTGACACGTCTCTCGCCATGCCTATATTTGCAAAACCGTCTTCAAATATATATCTTGCAGTTTTCTCGTTCAGCAGGCTATCGTAATATTCCTAGTTACAGAGGGGGACACACATGTTACCACTTTGGAAGTATCTCTCGCGCAAACTATTCAGTTTAGAAAAAAATACCATTTTTGAAGACCTAACCAAAGATACCCAACACTTATGGGTTTGATGAAAAATAAATTTTGAGTAGCAGTTTTGAGTATGGGAACCCCCCATTTTTTTATATTTTGGTGTAAAAACTTAAGGCGGTTCACATATTACAATTACTTAAAAAGTTTCAACAGCAAAGTTTAGGAAAAAAGTGGCTGTGACATAAGGACGCACAGACAGAAAGAAAGACAGACAGACAGACAGACAGAAATGACGAATCTATAAGGGACCGTCGTTTACCATTTAGCTACAGAACCCTAAAAAGTGTAGATAATTAATCCAAATAACTTTTCTCATCAAGTTCGGGTCGCTAAACTCCATAATCACCATAATAATACCCCTCCTATTTCGCTATCACTGTTATTTGATTGGTTGTAAGTATAATAACAACAAATTTGAAAATTTTCCAGATTTGAGTTGAGGAAAAATTACTTTTACCGTAAATCTAATTTGAACCATTTTCAATAATAATCACGAATAAATTTAAAATCACATAATCACATAATTGCAATTTATAATTTACCCCAAATCTGATACCTACCAATCTGTTACCAATAAATTTATTTAGCTGTTTTCCTTGAAACAAAATTTGTATTACAAAAAAAACACCAACGTAACACTATCTTAAGATTTTAATAACTATATATTAAGTACTTCTTAAATTGAATAAGTTTATTATATTAATTAGTCACACAAATCCTCTTTGGTTCAAGTACCAATTTAATCTTTAAGAGTAAATATTACCTTTTAGAAACTTTTGTTGATAAAAATATAAGTAAAATCCCATAGGGCGCACTTTAGTCAAAAAATCCGTTACACACACTCACACAAAAAAATTCATTTTAAATCCACAAATCGGTCATGCTAATAATTAAAATAAAACTTAAAAGAAGCCACTAATTCGTATCGCGGTCACGTCTTCAGAGTCCAACTAAAAAGGGATCTTCTTTCCAGCCACCTGTCGCATAAAATTCTTCCTACGATTGTTTGTAAAAGTCGGAATAGCGGTACGACTGACGTTACGTTCGATACCTGACCCGGGTGACTGTGGCCACCAGGTACCGTATGTGGTACTTTTAGTAAAAGTCAAGAATTGCAGGAGTTGACGGCGCGGTGAAGGTTTTTTAGGCTTGGTGCTATTTCTTTGAAGATGCTGCTTCGGTATAGACAACTCTTATAACATTGGTACTACCATTGGTACCAATATTTAGCAACGGTTTTTTTATTTCTTTTAACTATTTTTTCTCCAATTTCAACGATTTTTTACATCCACGGTTTTTAACCAATTTTAGCGATTTTTTTGTTTTTACAAATTTTTAACCATTTTTGTCAATTTTTAACAATTTTTTAATGATTTTAACAAACTTTTTAACAATCCTCACAAGTTTTTAACGATTTATTCATATTATTTTGTTTCCTTTTGTTTATTATCATTTTCAATGTTTTTCTTTTTGGTTTTTGTCATTTTTATCATATTTTCCTATTAGCTTCAAGGTTTATACTATTTTTTTTTTTTTTTTTTTGGAATTTATTTATCATATTTATCATAGTATCAGATATTTCTTTCTATAGCATTGGTAGGTACTACAATTGGAACTGATTTTTACCAACATTTAACTGTTTTTAACTGTCTTATTTAACGCAGTTTTTCTTTTTTTTACGATTTTTTCCAATTAACAATTCATTTATAAAATCTGCGGTTTTTGCCCAATGTTTAACGAAAATTTAACGTTTTTTTACTAATTTTTAACGGTTTTACCAATTTTAACCAATAATTGACGTCTCTAGTACATTTTAACGTTTTTTTATTAAATCCTAAGGAATTGTACGGCTTTGTGATACATTTTTAACGGTTTTTGACTGTTTTATGGCTAGTTTTTAAGTATTTTTACAAATTCTTAATGATTTTTCCCGTTTTTTCTCAATTCTTAGTACCATTTTTAACTTTTTTCCAAATTTTTACCAATCATTAACGAATTTTTACGATTTTTTCACAATATTTACTATTTTTTAACAATATGAACATTTTTTACACATTTTACCAATTATAAATTACTCTTTTTTATTTTCTTGTTATCAACCTAGCTTTTCCATTTTATAAAATATAATTAAATATTTATTAATTTACATTAATAAACAAAATAAAACACTCCGCCTCTGGATGGGTTTGCTTTTTAAGCGATCATTAAACTTACTCTACTCTTCTGCCATCTATCTTCTATTTGTGAAAGTTATAAGAATGTTGACATTATGCCTACTAAGTTAAAGACCTATTTTAATCTGTCATTAATTGTCATAGTTAAAGGTTATATTTATTTATTGTTTAGTTTACTTGTTTTTGTTCTTACTATTTAACTTTAAGCGTAAAACAGATATTTTAGAAAAGTAAAACGATAAAATTACAAAAAAAATGTCTGCACAAATACAAGATATGAAATTCAATGAATTGTGTAGAGTTTGCTTAACTAGAACTGATAATATGAAACAGCTTTTAACTATTTTTGGTACTGCAACTGATTTACTTTCAAAACTAACATCACTTATAAATAGTCAGGTATAATATTCAATACTTTTATACTTAAATATTCTCTATAAATGTTTTTTGTATAGTTGATTCAGATAGAAGTGTCATCAAGTGGGCTGGGTACGTGTGAGATCATCTTTAACTTTATTACTAGATTCAATGGAAACAGAACTTTAGTTAGGGAATTATATGTCATCGCGATGTGTCAAAATGTTTATAGTTATATTAAGCATATGTAGCAATCTGGCTAATATTGCGATTCAAATTTCACTAAACGTGGGTGCTGCCACTACAAATTTGAATTTTCCAGAGACTACTTGATGACACTTCTATTTGAATCAACTATATATTTTCCTCTCTTATTTGGGGGACTTTTTGCTTCTAAAATAAAAAATAAAACAATAAGTAGGTTTTGAAATGTTGTTTATTTTATTAATCTTGATGAATATATCAAATTTGTCAAGAACAAATCTGAGAATGCCTTACAAAAGTTAAATACATGTAAAAAATGTTTCAAGTTTTTCGACTACCAGAATGGTTGTCGTTTTCAAAGATAAAAAAATGAATAAATAAACAAAAAAAAAAATCAAATAATATAAGTGTACTTTCAATATTGGGTTTTATTATTGTTTACATTTTCAAACATTTCTATTTTAGTGGCAAAAAGTTTAGTTTTTTGATATTAAAATTATGTTTGTTTTAGATTGATCTTACAAATATTAATCACCCAAAATCTATTTGTTTGAAATGCGAAGAACTATTAAACACATCTTATGATTTTCAACAATTAAGTATACAATCTCACAAGTTCATTGTAGAGTTAAAAGAAACAATTAAAGAAGATGTAATTGAAACAAAACACCATAAAGTTAAAGAAGAGAATAATGATGTATTTGAAGAAATATCAATCGTTTACGAACAATCTGATAACGTTTTAAGTGATGAAGATTTTGAAGCAGAGAAAGTAAAGAAGACAAGTAAAAAGGTTAAAGTGAAAAAAGAAAAGGGGGCTACTAAAGTTAAAATATGTGATCCAGATGAAGTTTTACAATATATTAAGCTTGTTAAAATGAAGTTTTATGATTCTAGAAATTGTTTATTTTGTGGTTTTTCAGCCAGTAATGTTCGAACCCTTTCTGTACACATGTCACGATTACATGGGTAAAAATAATACAATATTACCGCATTGGAATATATTTTAATAAAGGTTCACATTTTAGAGCTTTTAAAGATAACTGGTGCTGGAAATGTAATAGAGTAGAAGATAATTTAGCAGAACATACAGAAATTGTTCATAAGGATGAGTTAAAATGTCCTTTTTGTGAAAAACGAAGTACTACCAGTAGTCATTTTGTAGAACATTTATCACGTCATACAGGTAAAAAACTGTTCCAATATGATTTCGTAGATTGCAAAAAACGATAATATCTTCCTAACTGCATTTTTCTATTGTATCCATTCCATTGCATGCTTTCCTTGAACGTTCGTTTATGCTAATTTAGTATTATCTCTTATTTTTATTCCTGTAAAATCAAATTCTCAAAGTTATTCTATTTTCAGTTAAACTCAAAAACATTTGTCAATTATGCGAAAAAGGATTCGTATCAGTTCGTCATTTAAAATCTCATTATAAGAAAGTCCATAATGGCCAACTAGTAACTTGTGATGTATGTTTAATGGATTTTACTGATAAACTATCGTTAATTGAACATTTCAAAATTCATAGAAAAATTAACTGTAAAGTATGTGATGAATATTTTAATGAAGATGAATATAATACTCATATTTGTTTTAAAAAGGAAATTAAAACTGATACGAACAGTGATAGTACTGCTGATGAGAATATTGAAAATAAAAATGGACAGAATACAATTATTTGTGGAGAAAATATGTATGTTTTTTTATATTATATGTTTACGAGGGGTGTCTTTTTAGTTTTCCATATAGCCATAAAGACAAAAAATATATAGACTCAAATATGTCCTTCCAAGATTGATACACTTTTGCATACGTTCAAGTCAATTGGTAAAACAGTTATTCCAGTCTTCAATTGACACCTGCAAAATCGTTCTTTTATAGGCATTGATGACGTCTTCTGGTGACTGGAATCGGTGGCCAACAATTGATTTTTGATCTTTGGGAACGTGAAGATGTCGTTGGGACTATGCGGAGGATGGCCTAACAATTCGATGTTTTGAAGCTACAAAAACATTATTGTCTTTTGGGCATCGCGAGCACCTGCATTACCCTGATGTAGGATGATTCTTCGTTGTGTGTTGGTTTGTCGGACTTTCTTCTTTTAAAGCAATTGTTGCCACATGAACAGATTTTAACACAAAAGTTGCGTCCGTTGCGATCTCTTTTGTTGCTTTTTCCTCATCCGAAAATTTTTAAAAAATATTGCTCAAAAATGTTGTCAGCTAAGATCCATTTTTCGACTGACTTACTAATTTCAAAAATTCACTGTACCTAACCGACTTGTATTGCAATGAAACCCTGGATTTATTTCAACAAAAGATGTTAGATTTGTGTATTGGTGGCGCTTTCTAAGTGGCTATATGCAAAACTAAAAATACAACCCTCATATAATAATAAAAATAATAATTATATATTTTTTAGTAATAATATTAAATCTCATCGGTTTTGTGAGCTTTGTAAACGAAAAGTTAGAAATCTTAAACATCATATACAAAAACATCATAGTGAAAATAATAAAAAGGATGAACCAAAAGCACTTTGCACCTACTGTGGGAAACAATTCAAGTATTTTATTTATTTTATTATGAATTTGTTGAATTTTTTATAATTTTACGTATTTCCAGACACCAATCAAATTTAGATGTACATATGAGGACACATACAAAAGAAACTCCGTATAAATGCAGTTATTGTGAAGTTGCTGTTGCTACAAGAACTAGATTGGTGGATCATGAGAGAACACATACTGGAGAAAAGCCTTTTATATGTAAATTTTGTGGAAAAGTTAGTTTCAGTATTGTTTTTTTAATATTTCTTTAATGGGTGTTAAAAATATTGCACATTGAAATCCTAATACCTATTTGTAGTTTTAAGAAATATTGTGGAATATATGGAATTTAAATCTATAAATCTGCGTGCCCCCAATTTAATGAGAACGGGCACAGGTCGGGCACTTTAATAAGTCCAGTTTTTAAAGAAGCCCTAAATATAACTACTTTTAAAAAACGATAATAGTAATATTTTTCATTTTTGTTAAAGGCATTTAAACAACATGGCGTATTAAATACTCACTTAAAATTACACACTGGACGAACTGAACAATGTTTATTATGTCCCAAGAAATTCTGTAGGCCATCTGAGTTAAAAAATCATATGCGAATACACACAGGTAATCATTTATTATTACTACATTTATAGTTAACTAGTTCCTTTAGAAACTCTGGTTAAACTGATTTACTGATAATAGAATACAATTTTTAATTATATAAGATATATCATGGGATTTTGGAAATTTAGAAATTAGACAAACAATAAATGACTTGTATGTATGTATGTAGTTAGGGGTAACAGATACACCTGCGACCTATAAGATCTATTGTGTCCCCCTTTTCTTGCTATATTTCTGATGATATCTCAGACTTATAGCAGCTCTTCTAGTCCTATCTTCCTTAGAAAGTTTAGGATATTTAGGATTGGGTTTTAAGTTAGGTAATTCTTCCCTTTTTATTTCGTATGACCCTAGGTATTTGACCGTAGAAGTACTTAATACGATGCATTCTGAGAGTATGTGTATTGATATTTCATCCTCTACCTCACAGAATCTGCAGTTTACTTCATCTACCATTCCTAATTTCTTCATGTGTCCTCTTAATTGGCATTGTCCGGTTAGCAGTCCTGTTATAATTCGGAGGTTTTTTTTACCCAGGTTAAGACAGCTGTGAGATCTCTTCTGATTATTGTTTCCCAGGAGCGTCTTCGATTGCCTTAGTCCTTCTAGATCATTCCAGTACTTGAATTTTTCGCTATCTATTTTTTTTCCTTAGTTTTTCTAAGATTGTACTACTGCTGATTCCACAGGATGGTTCTGGTCCCAGGTATGGGGTTTCAGCTCCTTTTTTGCCAGCTTGTCTGCTGTTTCATTTCCTTCTATTCCTACGTGTCCTGAAACCCATAGGAGGGTAACAGTGTTATTCTGTCCTAGTTCATTTAATTTGCCTAGGCATTCCCAGACCATCTTTGAACTGATAGTATTTGAGTTCAGAGCTTTGATGGCTGGTTGACTATCTGACATGATCACAATCTTCTGTCTATGATAGTTCCTTTCAATATTAAATTCTATACATAAATGACTTACTACTAATGCATCTGATGTGCTTAAAGGTGCTATCATGTTGTTTTTTTATCTCATTTCTAAAGTTTAAAAGACATTGACTATATTATCATCTATTTTTTTAGGAGAAAAACCGTTCGCATGTACTTATTGTGAAAAAAGTTTTATTCAACGAAGTCATTTGGTAGAACATACAAAAATTCATACTGATCATCGACCATTTAAATGTAATATTTGTGGTAAAGCTTTTAAACAGTCGAGTACATTAAAAGGACATCTTAATGTTCATGAAGGTAATTATCTTTTTTTACTTTATTTATTTATAAAAAAAAGCTAGATAAATAATGGAAGAGATGTTGAACGTAAGAGTAACAGGTGACTCCTTTTGCTGTATAATAATTTGGACACTCTACAACAGATGGCTTACACATCTCATCATTAATTTTTTTGTACAGAGTGGAGAAAAGAGGCTGTCTAACGACTGTATTTCAGAATGTTTTAAGGATCGAGTCGCTAGGGCTAGACTGTCAAGTCAACAGGTTACAGAAATGTATAATAATCGGACAAAAAAGTCTCGATCGGTAAACTCTTGTTGTCTTGTTATAATTTCTTACTTACATACGATTTTCTACTGCATTTGTCCACTTAATACTTTTATCACCCTTCTATGAGACATCACATTTACTTGAGAACGGCTCCAAGACAGATGAAGGAACTGGAGCAGGGGTTTTTGGACTCCCAAGTATTTTTCAAACGGAAATCTACGCCGTTGACAGATGAGCAGAATTTAATATTGGATGGAACTATCGTAGGCAATCATGTCAGATAGCCAAGCAGCCATCAAAGCTCATGATTTTTGGTCTTCCTGTGAGCGTTCCATCGATCAAACTGTAACCTCCAAAAAAATTTTTTTGAACCACTTTTGTACTGTTCGATCACTAACGGCATCATCTCCTAATGCGGTATATATTTTTCGTGTCTCCGCTGGAACTTTTGTCCTAATAGATTAAACAACTTCGAATTACTGTTTTATTCGTCACCATTTTCAATTAAACTATTCAAAACGAAAAAGGAGCCACTACTTCATAATCTTATATTCCACGTAGTTTGTAATTGAAAGAAAATATATTATTTTACGATCACAATCTAGGTATAGACTTAAACCTTACCCGTACAGCTCTAAACAACTTTTTTCACAAATAAAGTAGAAAACGATTACTTTTTCAAAAAACTATTACACAAAAATTTTTTTTTTTTTAAGTGGCTCCTTATTCGTTTTGAGTAGTTTATTAAAGCTAGGAATGAAACAATTTTTAGCAACTGTTTATGTTTTTGAGAAAAGTGGCATTCATACTAATGTGATTGCAGGGAAGAAACAATCGATATCAATCAAAAACATGAACTATATCCATGGCAGTGTGTGATATAGAGAAACCGCACAAAGTGATTTGGTTACCTGATAGATGTCGCTGTAGGTTGCGGACTTACACTGTTGTATGTGAAACTTCTAGATATTCTTCATTTATGTAAAATTTGCCTAATAGATGTCGCTCTAGATCGTTCTAGGTTGCGATCTTATACTGTTTCTTGTATATGAAACTTTCAAATATTTTTCGACTAAGTCAAATTTGCAAATTTTAACATAATTTGATTTTTGATTGAGATATTTTATTTTAGGCAAAAAGA
Source organism: Altica lythri (assembly GCA_964028335.1). Taxonomy (NCBI): domain Eukaryota; kingdom Metazoa; phylum Arthropoda; class Insecta; order Coleoptera; family Chrysomelidae; genus Altica; species Altica lythri. The sequence continues at coordinate 9,441,397 of OZ034809.1, forward strand.
TGTATAAATGCACCATTTGCTCGTATAGTTGTAGAAAAAATTATACTCTAAAACAACATCTACTACAACATCAAAATACACATCAAGTACAAGAAGGTGGTTACGGTTGTGAAACGTGTGAAGAAAAATTCCCTAATGTAGAAATATTGACTTCTCATCGATCTACACACCAAGAAACTTTAACTATTCCTGAAAATATTACTCTTGATATTAAATTTTAGACAGTTATATTTTTGATTTTAGAAATTTACTTTTTAGTTGAGAATTGAATCTGCAGACTAGTTTATTAATTTTTATTTATATTTTAATATACGATTTAAACCTAAACTATGTTAAAATAGTATATAATTTTTTTATACAATTTATTATAAATAGTAAATAGTGTTTAATTGATTTATTGAATAGTTTTATTTCTAATAATTTTATATTTTTTTACAAATTATAAAATGTACATAATCCCTAAGAGTTGTTATTGGTATAAGCTTCCAGAGAGTAACTCTGGTGATAGCAGGATTGCTGATGCCAGAAATCTTCGTAGCAGACTTCCTGGGTGTCCGTGGAAGAGGTGTCTCGGTGGAGGAATCCTTCTGAAGAATTGGTTGAAAATTTTGTAGAATTCGCTGGTTGTTATTGGTATGAGCTCCTAGGAGGTAGCTCCGGTGATAGTCAGGTGGAGTCCTTCTGAAGAATTGGTTGTTACTGGTATGAACTTCCAGCGGACACCTCTGGTGATAGTCAGGATTGATGATACCAGAAATCTTCGTAGCAGACTTCTCTGGTGTCTGTGGAAGAGTCTCAGTGGAGGATTGGTTAAAAATTTTGTAGACATTACTGGTTGTTATTGGTATGAGCTTCCAGTCGATCAAGCGTGCGTAAGCGACGCCCTCTCGTGAGTCTATCTAAGATCAAAACGCCATAAAATGGTATACAGATGGCACCAAGACAGATAAAGAAACAGGAGCAGGGGTTTTTGGACCTAGAACCAAATACTCAGAAAGTTTGGGTGCGTACCCAAGCATCTTTAAAGCGGAAATTCGTGCTATCGAAAGATGTATAGAATTTAACATTGAAAGGAACTATCGTAGACAGAAGATTGTGATCATGTCAGACAGTCAAGCAGCCATCAAAGCTCTGAACTCAAATACAATCAGGTCAAAAATGGTCTAGGAATGCCTGCTATGGGTTCCAGGACACGTAGGAATAAAAGGAAATGAAACAGCAGACAAGCTGGCAAAAAAGGAGTTGAAACCCCATACCAGGGACCAGAACCATCCTGTGGACTCAGCAGTAGTACAATCTTAGAAAAACTAAGGAAAAAAATGGATAGCGAAAAATCCAAGTACTGGAATGATCTAGAAAGACTAAAACAATCGAAGACGCTCGCCTGGGAAACTATAACCAGAAAAGATATCATAGCTGTCTTAACCTTAGTAAGAAGAACCTCCGAATTATAACAAGAATACTAACCGGACACTGCATGTCGATTAAGGGCCATTTGCACCGACAAAAGTTTAAGCCGGCTTTTGCGAAAAGCCGTGCTTTGACGAAATATTCATTTGCTCCGCCTCAAAAGTGTGTCATTTTGTCCTCTAAACGCGCTTTAATTTAAACCCTCAAAAAAGAACGTTTATCTTTTTAAGCTTGGTTTTCTAAAGAGGACATATGAAGAAACTAGGATTAGTAGATGAAGCAAACTGCAGATTCTGTGAGATAGAGGATGAAACCTCAATACATATACTCTCAGAATGCATCGCATTAAGTACTTCTAGGGTCATACGAAATAGAAAAGAAAGAATTACCTAACCCAACGATATACTAAACTTTCTAAGGAAGATAGGACTAGAAGAGCTGCTATAAGTCTGAGAAATCATCAGAAATATAGCAAGAAAAGGGAGACACAATAGATCTTATACGTATCTTAATGGACCCAACAAATTATTATTAAACATTCAATAAAACCAAAATTCAATTACCGAGAAAACCAATTTATATACATATAAAGACAATTTAAATTTAATTACACATCAGAAAATATTAATTCTTATTTCATTTGTAGCTCATATAATTGTTCACAGTAAAGTAATTTTATTCGACACAATGTTGAATATACTCCCACGCGTAAAAATTAAATTAAAGCAAATGGTAAAAGTGTGAATTATACATGTTAAGATTGACAGATAAATTGTGAGAGAATTATTTCGTTATTTTTGTTTTATGAGAATTTCATATTACTTATTACGTAGGTGGTATATCTTGCTTTTAAACGGTATTTATCACTTTTAATTTGATTAACATTTAGTTTACAATAGAAAGCAAGATAAATGCAACATATATAGAAACATACTATTGTGACACTTACTCTCAAGGAGATCATATATAAAGAAAATTTTAATAAAATACTTAAAGTTTAAGTAACCATAACATTTTCTTAACGTTAACTATAAATCAAAGATTTTTTCTATGGAAGCAGTTTGACATAATAACCGGTCGTACTTCAACCTTATTGTACTTCTTGGATTGGTTTATGGCATCAATTCTAATTTGTACAGGTCTAGAGGATGCCGCGAAGTCATCTTTTTTTCCAGGAACCTGTCGTAGTACGTACCTTATTTTATTTGTTCTAGTGGTTTATGGTACCCATTCGGGGATCTTATTCCCTTTACCTATTTGTATAGGTCTAGAAGATGTCATATGCTTGCAAAGTCACCTTTTATCCTGGAAACCCGCTGACATGGTCACTGGTCGTACAACTCATCCTAGTTAACTTTATTGTATTCCTTCCACTGATTTATGGTACCGATTCAAGGATTTTGCTATCCTATACTAAATACAGGTCTAGTGGATGCTATAAGCTTGCGAAGTAACCTTGTTTTCCTGTAAACCCTCTGACCTGGTCACTTATTATACTACTTAGCCTAGTTAACTTTATTGTATTTATTCCAATGGTTTATGGTACCCATTCGAGAATCTTGTCATTCTATACTAAATTGTGCAGGTCTAGAGGATGCTATAAGCTTGCGAAGTCACCTTTTTTCCTGGAAATCCTCTGACCTGGTCACTGGTCGTACTACTTAGCCTAGTCAACTTTATTGTATTTCTTCCACTGGCTTATGGTACCCATTCGAGGATCTTGCGATCCTATACTATATTGTGCAGATCTAGTGGATGCTATAAGCTTGAGCAGTCACCTTTTTTAATCCGGAAAACCTCTGACATGGTCACTGGTCGTACTACTTAGCCTAGTTAACTTACTGTATTTCTTCCACTGGTTTATGGTACCTATTCGAGGATCTTGCTGTCCTATAGTAAATTGTATAGGTTTAGAGGATGCTATAAGCTTGCGAAGTAACCTTGTTTTCCTGAAAACCCTCTGACCTGGTCACTAATCGTACTACTTAGCCTAGTAACATCATTGTATTTCTTCCACTGGTTTATGGTACTCATTCGATGATCTTGCTATCCTATACTAAATTGTGCAGGTCTAGAGGATGCTATAAATTTGCGAAGTCACCTTTTTTTCTGGAAACCCTCTGACCTGGTCACTGCTCGTACTACTTAGCCTAGTTAACTTTATTGTATTTCTTCCACTGGTTTATGGTACCCATTCAAGGATCTTGCTATCCTATACTAAATTGTACAGGTCTAGAGAATGCTATACGCTTGCAAAGTCACCTTTTTTCCTAGAAACCCTCTGATATAGTCGCTGGTCGTACTACTTAGCCTAGTTAACTATATTGTATTTCATACACTAGTTTATGGTACCCATTTTAGGATCTTGCGATCATATACTAAATTGTACAGGTCTAGAGGATACTATAAGTTGGCGAACTCTCCTTTTTTTCGGAAACCCTGTGACATGGTCACTAGTCGTACTACTTAACCTAGTTAACTTTATTGTATTTCTTCCATTGGTTTATGGTACTCATTCGATGATCTTGCTATCCTATACTAAATTGTACAGGTCTAGAGGATATTATGAGCTTTGCGAAGTAATCTAGTTTTCCTGGAAACTCTCTGACACAGTCACTGGTCTTATTAGTTGGCCTAGTTACCCTTATTGCATTACTTTCGCAGGTGTATACTACTTATTCTAGGATATTGGTACCCTGTACCAATTTGTGTAGATGTAAAGACTGCCATATGCCTGTGAAGTCCCCTTTTTCCTGGGAACCAACTAATATAGTACTGGGTCGTAGTGTTTAGCCTTATTGTATTTCTTTAATTGTCTTATGGTACCTATTCGAGGTACTGGGTACCCTGCACTAGTTTGTATAGGTCTAGAGGATGCATTAAGCTTGCGAAATCACCTTTTTCTCCCTCTCATATAGTCACTGGTCGTATCAATTACCCTAGTTAGCGTTATTTGTATTTTTCTTCTTCCACTGGTTTATGGGTACTCATTCGAGGATTTGGTTATCCTGTACTAGTTTGTACTGCTCTAAAAGATGGGTTCCGTATTATTTATTTAGCTTCGGACTGTATTTTTTTGTACCATTAACATTTTTCCCTTGCTATGCATTCTTATATTATTCTGAGGATCACATTAGGGTTCAATAGCCTCTTAACTATCTTAACTATTTTGAATAGAATAAAAAGGCACAAGACCCAAACAAAATTTGTTTAGATACTCTCACAGACTACTACAAATTCCCTCCAATGCTTTTCATACTTCATTTTTTATTCTATGTGAAAATAGAAATAAAAATACCTTAGTGAATACCTACAATACAAAGTAATTTTAATAAAATTAATCAATTGACAGGAAAAATGAGAAAATATTTCAACTATAAACCTTACAATTCTCTCTATTTGTAAAAGATTACATTATGAATAAATATGGAATGACTTGTTAATGGATAAAATAATCTTACAGCAATCAATTTTTTCTTTTTATTAAATTTGTAATGCGTTAAGTAAATATATATAGGTATATAAAGAAATCTGTGAATATTGCGATTTATCTGCTCCATCTAAATTTCCTATTTACTTTTATTTTCTCTCAATAATTCTTCAACGTCTTCACGCCTCGAGGTGCATCTTAATTACTTTTGAAACTGACCATTAGATATTACCTAATCCTGAAGAGAATAGACTATCTATCTATTCATCTAGAAGAACCGGCTTAAGAATATTTATACTTTGTATACATATTTATTAAAGATATTTATTGAAGAAGAAAAGTTATTGAATGTGGACCAGAAGGAGCAAATAGAAGAAAAAACTAGAGCTAGGAGGTAGAGGAACTGAGAGTAGGATATGGTTATTAGAGGAGAAGAAAGAATGGAGACCAGCCACAGGAAGAAGAAAGAAAATTGGTAGAATTTTTTACTGATCTGATCGATTTTTTAAAAGCAGAATCCATGAACCCGGAATTTTTTATTGATTGGAAGGTGTTTCCCAGAGAAGGAATCCCTTATCAATATATATTACAATTACTATCAATATTTTACCCAACAATGTTGCCACATTCAATATTAAGTTAAAAAGATAAGAAATTTATTTAACCATCCTTAAATATTTATCTTTTGCTAGATGTGGAAGATGTCTCCAGGTACCTGGTGCCTAGGATAGACCTCGTCGCCTGGATTTTATTTTAAGATCAGACAATAATCAATACTCGAAAGGTTTTTGGGGTTTCTGAAAACGAATTTAATGACAGTCTAAACTACGAGGTACCTGGTGCCTAGGATGGACTTCGTAGTCTGGATTTTATGTTAAACTCATTTAAAGTTGCAGACCTACAAACTTCTTTGACTTATTTTGAATGAGTTTATTATAAAATCCAGAGGTCCACTCTGAGCATCAGATACCGCGGAGACCATCGCTGTAATGAGGTCGATCCTAAGTACCTGGTACCTAGGCACTAAGGTACTTCAGAAAATCATCGTCGTTATAAAATTCGTATTCAGAGACCTTAAAAATCTCCAAATAATGATGATCAATTAATTTTAGAAGAATTTAAGATGAAACTTCAGACTATGATGGTCACCGATGGCACCAAGTACTGCGATGACCATCCTCGTTATAAAATTTGATTTCAGTGACCTCAAAAACATACGAGTAATGATGATCGACTGATTTTAGATGAATTTAATATAAAATTCGAGGCAAAGAGGTTCACCTAAGTCAACAGGTAGGTACTTCAGAAACCATCGTCCTTATGAACCAAGACACCAGGTACTTCAGAAATCATCGTCGTTATAAAACTAGTGTTCAGCGAGCTCTAAAACCCCTCGAATAATGATGATCGACTGATTTTAGATGAACTTAACAAAAAAACTCCAGGCTACGAGGTTCATCTAGTGCACCAGGTACTTCAGAAACCATCTTCGTTATAAAACTTATATTCAGCGTCCTCAAAAACCCTCGAGTAATACATATCATCTGATTTTAGATGAATTTGACATACCGTTCTTTTTCTTCTGACAAATTGGTAGATTGGTAGATCGCCTATAAGACATGAGTTGAACCATGAGATCACCAAACAAACCAACTAAACGTTAGGATCATCTGTGGCCAAGCAATTTAAAGCGCTATCGGCTATATATAGAGATCAGAGGTTTAGGTCCTGCTGTTTCTGACATGCCATCTACTTACCAATGATGGTATGTTTACTAATACAAATTATTGTTATTAATAAAAATCTTACAATACCTTTACAATATACAAACAAATCGATAAACATTTACAAACAAAAATGTGACACGATTTTTAAAATTAGACAAAGGAAAGTTATACTTAAATGCAAATGGATAGCAAATTTTAATCGTAGTTATTATTTATTTGTTTTGACCTAAGTCGGTTCTGATTATAATATTATGTTAAAGAAGAGGAGGTTTTCCTGGTTTAAAAGTGAATGAGAGAAGGACCGATGTTATGGACACATCAAGTTGTAATTATCTCTGTGAAAGTACACAGACACGAAAGTTTAAAGAATATCTGACCTATTGCCTTCAGTGTCGGTGCGCAACATTATGTGGTTTAGCATTTACTTCATGTAGAGGTGGGTGTTATTTTTTTAGAGATTCTTCGGCACATACAAAAAAAGTTTTCTCTATTAGTGTAGGTGTCAGAAGATGGGACACCGTGGGCTTTTCCATTTTGGGTAAAAAATTGTCGGGAACACAAATACCTAAAAGGGTTGTCTTTTAAGTTTTGCATAGAGCCATGAAATATATAGACGTAGAGTACTTTATTGCTTTTCAAAATATGTCCCACCAAAATCGATACACTTTTTTTTACACCTATCGGTAAAACAGTTATTCATGTCTTCAGTTGACCCCTGCAAAATCGCTGTTTTAAAGGCATCGATGGCTTCTTTTGGCGACTGGAATCGAATTGAATCCTTGATCTCTGGGAACGTGAAGAATTCGTTGAAACTTAGGTTGGGACAGTACGGTGGATGGTCTAACAATTCGATTATTCGACTTCAAAAACTCGATTGTCTTTTAGACAGTGTGAGTACTTGTATTCTCCTGATGTAGTATAATTTGTCAGAGTTTCGCGATAACATCTGCTAAACAAACGTTTATACACCAATCGGAAGTAACCGTTCTTCGATCTTCGATCAATTTTTGCACATGACCAGATTGTGATACAATAGTTGCGACCAATTTCTTTTACAAACTTCGAGAACGGATCACTTTTGTTGGTTTTCCTCATCGTGAAACACCCACACCGCGGATTGGCGTTTATTTTCCGATTCGTAAGAGTAAATCCAAGATTTATCGCCGCTAACAATACTATAAACGTTTTTTGAGCTTTCTTTGTTGAACCGTTCCAATATTTTTTGACACCAATTGACGCGAACCACGTTTTGCTCTTCTGTGAGCAAATGAAGGCTCCAACAGGAAACCAACTTGATAACACCCAGTAAAATATCTTAAAATTAGTGCCAAATAAGTATTTTTCAAAGCTTTTTAAGTTTTAACTCGGTTTCAACGTATGCAAATCAGCTAAATTTGTTTATAAGGGTTTTAAACAAACTTAAGCTCATACTTGAGTTAGCAGTAATTGTAGAGCAACTCAAAACGAACATTTTAAGCTTTGAAAGATTTTTGGGTTCATTTTTAGCCAAATTATCGATATTTTAATAGCGCGCACTGATGCGCAGTCGGCTCGCCGCAAAAACTTACGCACGTGAACCACTCTTTACAAATTAGAGTTAATATTTATCTGTGATGTAATAGTCGAGGAACTCAAAGCGAACATTTTGAGCTTTAGAAAAGGTTTGTAGGTTCATTTTTGGGGAGGTATCGATATTTTAAAAGCGCGCACTGAGGCGCAATCGGCTCGCCTAGAAAACATATGCGCGCGAACCACTTATTTCAAATTAGAGTTAATATGTATATGTAATTTTCATTTTTGGAGATCCTATTACAATTTTCCCATATAATTCTTATAATTGAAATATTATAAAGTAGATTTCCTTTCATCCTATTTACTTTTTTTTAGTTTTCTCTTCTAAATCAGATAAAACAGAAAATAAAAAAAAGTGTTCTTATTTCCTTTTGTAGGTGAAAAGAATCATAATAAACATATTACTCCAAAATTTTTATTAACTATTTAACGTTAACATGTTACATTGTATTTATAATAACAGTTATAATAAACCAAACTCACCTTTAGATATGTTTAATATTCAGATAGATATATAGATATACTGGTCTATTATTCTTGCGTATTTTTCTGTAGTTTCTAATCGTGCTTCTTCCTCTTTCGGCATATTTACATGGTTGATAGCTGCTGGGTATTGATCAGGAAGAAATTCTCTATGAACCATGAGAGTTCAAGTAATTAATTTATTATAGAGGGACCTATAAAAAAATTGCTATCATAGGCGTCGGAAAAACTTTATTTACTTAAAAAAAATACTACGCTTGTGATCAATTTCCTTTCTTCAAATTTTACTTTAATTTAAACAGGTGTTAAGTACAAAATTTGTTAATGAAAAGAAAGTTTAAATTGCATTTCTATGATAATTATATTGCTGTAAATATTGACTTTTATAACTAGTTATATATATAAAGTTAGGAAAAATAATAAAACCGTATCTTGTGCCATGCTGTCAATTTGATCCAAATATAAAACCTGGATATCTGCGATGGTTAGAATTCCTAACCCTAATCAGAGAATGCTGCGACATAGATAAACCAACCTGCAGACACTGTGTTGCGCTCTATTAGAGCTCATCAGTACAATACAGGTTATGCCTCTCCAATCACTAATGAAAAATCATCCTTGGTATAGACCGACTGATACTTGTTAGTTTTTCTTGCAAAAGTTAGACAAATTTGCAAGTAGCGCTATCTTCTCTCCAAAAATGTAAAATCTCTTCATCAGATATTGGAGAGTCATAACCTGTACTGTACTGATGTGCTCTAATAGAACGAAACACAGTGTCTGCAAGGTGGCGCAAATAATATTTCATATATTTAAACGAGCAATACTAACTAAATAAAGCACTACGTAGCGCAGTTCACATCTCATATATTTAAACGAGTAATTCTTACTAAATTAGTACTATGACACCACCGTAAGGTGGCGCAGTTGATGTCTAATATATTTAATCAATAAATTACTACCGAGAAAATATGATAAAACCGAAAAATACATTTCAAGAGTTAACTAAATAAAATGTAAGTAGATATAAAAGAGAAAAGAAACAAATTCAGCAAATAACTTTCGTAATGATTTTAGATAATTTATTCGCACGATTAAATTGGATTTTCTTCTAATCTAAAAGGAAGTAATTTTATAAATTTAACATTATAATCACAAAACGTTCTTCTATTCCAAAGATTTCTTTCATAACTACCGACAAATTAACGTTAATTTGGATTCTCTTGATACCGCATTTCAACATCTCTAATTTGATTTCTTGTTGTGTTGGCCAGTTGGTTATGTGAATATTTCAACTAGATAAAATGAACATAAACTACGAGCGAATCGTGTATTGAATCTGATATTGACTATCTATCATAGACGGAGTGTGCAAATCTAATAAAATAAAAAAAAACAATTCCATTACTGCATCAACAACCGGTGTGACGTAAGCTGGTGAAATGTTGTGATTGAAAAGGACTTTTTTGTGGACTTTTTTCTCACAGTTCGGTCATCAAATGGTCCTACAACGATGAATCTCAGAAGACAGTAGCTATAAATGGAGAAAAAGAGTGATGTGAAACGATTTGGAACCTTATATCTATTACTTTTGCATCAGCAACTGGTGTGGCGTAAGCTGGTAAAATGTTGTGATTGAAAAGGACTTTTATGTGGCCTTTTTTTCACAGTTCGGACATCAAGCGGTCCTACAACGATGAATCTCAGAAGACAGTCGCTATAACTGGAGAAAAAGAGTGATGTGAAACGATTTGGAACCTATTTTCTATTACTTTTGCATTAGCAACTGGTGTGGCGTAAGCTGGTGAAATGTTGTAATTGAAAAGGACTTTTTTGTTGAATTTTTTCTCACAGCTCGGTCATCAAGCGGTCCTACAACGATGAATCTCAGAAACAGTCGCTATAAATGGAAAAAAAAAGAGTGATGTGAAACGATTTGGAACCTTATTTCTATTACTTTTGCATCAGAAACTGGTGTGGCGTAAGCTGGTGAAATGTTGTGATTGAAAAGGACTTTTTTCTTACAGTTCGGTCATCATATATGGTCCTACAACGATGAATCTCAGAAGACAGTCGCTATAAATGGAGAAAAGGAGTGATGTGAAACGATTTGGAACCTTATTTCTATTACTTTTGCATCAGCAACTGGTGTGGCGTATTAAGTGGGTAAAATGTTGTGATTGAAAAGAACTTTTTTGTGGACTTTTTTCGCACAGTTCGGTCATCAAATGGTCCTTAAACGATGAATATCAGAAGACAGTCGCTATAACTGGAGAAAAGGAGTGATGTGAATGATTTGGAACCTATTTTCTATTACTTTTGCATCAGCAACTGGTGTGGCGTAAGCTGGTGAAATGTTGTGATTGAAAAGGACTTTTTTTGTGGACTTTTTTCTCACAGCTCGGTCATCAAGCGGTCCTACAACGATGAATCTCAGAAGACAGTCGCTATAAATAGAGAAAAAGAGTGATGTGAAACGATTTGGAACCTTATTTCCATAACTTTTGCATCAGCAACTGGTGTGGGGTAAGCTGGTGAAATGGTGTGATTAAAAAGGACTTTTTTGTGGATTTTTTTTTCACAGTTCGGTCATCAAATGGTCCGACAACGATGAATCTTAGAAGACAGTCGTTATAAATGGAAAAAAGGAGTGATGTGAAACGATTTGGGACCTTATTTCTATTACTTTTGCATCAGAAACTGGTGTGGCGTAAGCTGGTGAAATGTTGTGATTGAAAAGGACTTTTTTCTCAGAGTTTGGTCATCAAATAGTCCTACAACGATGAATCTCAGAAGACAGTCGCTATAACGGGAGAAAAGGAGTGAGGTGAAACGATTTGGAACCTTATTTCTATTACTTTTGGATTAGCAACTCGTGTGGTGTAAGCTGGTGGGTTGTTGTAATTGAAAAGGACTTTTGTGTGGGTCAATCGTGTGCTTTTTTCTTAGACCTCAGTTAATAAACAATCCAATAACGATGAATCTCAAAAGACTGTCGCTGTAACTGGCAAAAAGGAGTTATGTGAAACGATTTGGAACCTTATTTCCATTACTTTTGTGACAACAAATGTTTAACCTGAGCTGATGTGTTGTTGTGATGGAAAAGGAAATTTTTGTGGGTCAACCGTGGGTTTTTTCTCACAGCTAACTTATCAAACGGTTCAATAATGATGAATCCCAAAAGACAGTTGTTATAACTGGAAAAAAAGAGTGATGTGAAACGATTTGGAACCTTATTTCGATTACTTTTGTGACAACAACTTGTGTAGCGTGAGCTGATGCGTTATTGTGATGGAAAAATACATTTTTGTAGGTCAATCGTGGACTTTTTTCTTACAGCTAACTTATCAAATGGTCCAATAACGATGAAGAGTTGTTATAACTGAAGAAAAAGAGTGATGTGAAACGATCTGGAACCTTATTTCCATTACTTTTGTGACAACAACTTGTGTAGCGTGAGCTGATTCGTTCTGTGATAGAAACTGACTTTTTTTTGGGTCAATCGTGAGGTTTTTCTTACAGCTCGGTTTTCTAATGGCCCAATAATGAGTGTAGTGATTTATCCGTGTTTCATATACATTAACGAAACGGATTCTTCTAGTACATCTCAACACTTCACACATTTACCTGTAGATGAGAATGGGTCTTGGATTTTTACCAGTTAGAAGTTGAAATTTGTCCCAAAATTTTTCTCTGTCTAGATAGTCTAGAGAAGTTGTGACCTGCCTCCAAAGTGAAGCTTTGTGAGAGTTGATCGAGAACCTCATCAGAGCATTAAGAGGTTCCATTCAGTTTTGATGGTAGTGACTTTGGATGAGTCCGTATAGAAGTCTTATCATTGGCAAGATATGTGGGGAAGACTGGTAGATTTTGAGTTTATTGCGGAGATCAGTTTTACATATTCGGAAGCTGTTTTCATTAGGTTTTGTAGTCGAAGAGCGAACGAGTCGATGTTTTCTGTTGTCTCAAGCAGGTGACTTGGTGGGGTTGGTTATTAAACTCGGTTATAGTCCCGAAATGAGAAGAAGTTTGGTTTTGGCGAAGGGGGATTTATTAGTGAGGTTTTGACCAAAAGATTTGTTTTATATAAAAAAATGTATTATTCTGAAAATAAAGTTAAGAATCTTGGGTTAGTCCGGACCACATGCACCATTCATATTTTTTAAAATGATAAATTGATGTTTTTCAATTTATTGCGATATATTAAATATGAATAAACTTTAATATTCTTTATTATTACATCACTAGAAGGTTCGATATATTATAATTATATTATTAGTAAGTTCATATTTCATGTTAAAAAAATTGCATAATGATACATCTTATTTATTAAAAAATTATCACTACTTCACTCTCTTTGTATTATTGACAACATTTGACAAGTGTTTGAAATCCATGGGAGAGAATTGTTTGTTACTTTCGATTTTGTATTAGAAATTAACAGGTTAAGATAAGAATAAGACTGCGGGTAATTGTGAAATACTGCTGAAATAATAAATGGCATTTTCTATCTAACAACTCGAATTATTTATTGTTTTATATTTAGGAAGTCGTCTTTGGTACATAAATTAGAAAATACTTATGCTTTCCATAAATTTATTAAATTTTTAGGTACCTACACACAGTAGCGTAACTAAAATTTGGAATCCACGAACAATAATCTTCTAAAAACATTTAAGTCTAGTCAGGCGCTTATTGACGCTTTAAAGTCCACTAAAGTGGTCTTCAGACCAGTACACGAATGCCGAGAAGAACTCGATATCCTAGAGGAACATAACAGTGTCAAACTAGTGTTGGTACCACGACATAGAGGAATATATGACAACGATTAGGTTGATAAACTTGTAAGAAAAGGATCAGTCACAAAATTCTACGGTCCAGAGCTAGCTCTAAGGGTACCAAAAAGTCTGGATCCGTAAACAACACTATTAACACTGGGAACACTTCTCGGGCCAAGTACACAACAGAATGTGACATTTGTCAGAGGAGCTGAAATACAAAACGAGTCATTACAGGATTTCTTACGGGCCATCCACCGGTCAAGGGACATCTGCAAACCATGGGACTGTTTAATGAACCTAAAACAGTTAAACACAGACTGTACCATTGCATGGCAGTGGATTACAAGAGACTTCAGAGTGCCTCTACAAACATATGACATCTATCCTTTAGATCTGCTCAAACTATACCTGGTTTCGTAGTTAGTTGGCAGTGGATAAGCAATGAGAATAAAGCTTAGTTGCCAGATTTAACTTAGAAAGACTTACTATCTTTGTCTTATTAACGCGCAATAGAAAGAGATATGTTTAAGTTAAATGGCAACCGGTGCCTAAAAACACGCCACTGAACGATCACTGGATGACAGAACGAACTACGCTGGCACCGGTTGCCATTTAACTTAACATATCTCTTTCTATTGCGCGTTAATAAGACAAAGATAGTAAGTCTTTCTAAGTTAAATCTGGCAACTAAGCTTTATTCTCATTGCTTATACACTGCCAACCAACTACGAAACCAGGTATAACAGATGGTACCAAGAACCTGGATTGGGTGACATAAACCAATAGCATAATTAGGCTGCAGTGCGACCAGTGACTATATGTCACACATCTTAAAAAAAGGTATAGATCGCCAAACGAAAGTTTGGGACAGCCACGTGGCTTCTCGTTCAATGCGGAGTGGTTTTTTTACGAGCGTTACGATAACAACGAACGTTCTGAAAGCTTGTCAGTGTGGTAGCTAGAATGGTTTTGTAAACTGTATTTAGCTACGAATATGCTGAGAGAGTTTCTGAGTTGTTTTTTAAATGTATGTATTTTTTTAGTTTAAATTAGGCAGTAACAAATTTATATAAAAAAATTCTTCTTAATTATGTTGGCATCATACATTAAAAATTAATTTAAGATGTATAATATATTGTTATTTCCGTCCGCCACTGATAGAAAGACTCCGCCTACCTGCGCCGACTAACACGTGGCTGTCACAAACTTTCGTTGGGAGACCTATACTTCGTAGGACTTCGCTAACCTTATATTTGTCTTCAGCAACCTTAAGAACTCTGGAGTATGCGTTATAGGTAACAAACACAGTTCTTGGGTTCACATTCCTGACATCTCCAAATTTCCGGTAATAAAACAGCAAATTCTCTTTGTAATATTACCAAGCCACCCTTTTACAACTGCAAAACTTGAAGCTATCTTCCTCGGTGAGTTTATTCTAACCCTTAGCTTCCATGCTAGTCAAGACTCACTGCACTTTCATATTCTGTTTATCAGTTAATCAGTTAATTATTTTTCTCTGTCTCTTTATTAATTTATCGATCCTTTTTCTCGGTCTTAACTATTGACAATTATATGCCACACGAGATGTAACAGAAAAGTAATGATACTAGCAACACTTCAAGTGACCTGAAATAGTTGATCATTGATCAAATCAATGCTCATTTACATAGAATTTGTTCCTCCAGGACAAACTTTTAACTAAGTTTTCTATAAAGATCTTTTTGAAAGACCTAGAAAAAGGGTTATTCAAGCGAAACAAATGGATGCTTCATTTTGACAACGCCTCATGTCACATTGTTCTTTCCGTCACAGAATTATTGAACTCAATTGATATTCCTATGGTTCTTTAGTCCCCTTACTACAGTCCCTGAAACTATTGCCTTTTTTTACAAATTCTAAACAAAGGACGTAATTACAGGATTTAGGTAGTGCATAACGGACAAGCTGAAGATCATACTGGTTGAAGACTTCTATCGCTGGTATCAAAAGTGGGAATAATGTCCCATCGATGTATCTCCGGATAGTTGGCCGAAAGCCAGTTATTCCTACCACGAAATAACATCTGAAAGTGATGGTGGCAAAAAAAACGCCTCTATAATGATGGCCCCGAAATAACGTCTCCAAGATGATGGTATCAAAATGACGTCTGCGAGATGAGAGCGATGAGAAGAATCGCGAGTGATAAATGTCTTTCCTATCGATTTTCAAAATCTTTGTCAATTTTCTATTTTCTTAAAAAATATTTTTGACCTTTCTGTTTAATTTTAGCAAAATCGTACGTGAATACGAGCAAGTCTTTAGAATACCCAACATTTCTGGTAATATACAAGAACGTGTAACAAACTTCATCTCTAAAGATCATAAAAAGAGCTTTACAGTTATCCGAAAATGATGAAATTTCGTATTATTAAAAATAAACTAAATACTTTACTCAAAAATTAGATTTGCAATCAAAAACAATCACAATAGAAATTCGTAGAAATAATTAAAAATAAATCACATACATTTCTCAAGAAACATAATTATTTTTTTATGGTACTTGAAATGAAATTGACCCTCAAATCGTCTCTGAATCATGCCTAATCTGTATTATATAATAATAATGAGCATTAATTTGCATCAGTAATAGTTATGCTCTAGATACCTTAAAGAAATCGAGGTGAGTTGATCACTGGTCTTTGATATCGAACTGGTTTTATTGGATTACTAAAGACAGGGACGATACAATTCTTCAGCTGATTTGTTCAATGATTTTGTTTACATCATCAACTAAAATTATAAAATTGTACAAAAATAATAACAAGGTTGCGTCGATTCTGGTTCGGATCTTTGTAGAACTCGCTGGTTGTTACTGGTATGAGCTTTCTGGGAGTACCTGTGGTGATGGCCAGGATTGGTGATGAAAGAAGTCCTCTGTGTTCCTCAATGAACAATTTAAGAAAGGTACGACTAAATTAACAAGATCGATAAGGAAACCTCTTCGACACTTTTGACCCGCGTGGTAATATATTTACATCTTCATCTTCTTCTTTCAGCAGCTCTTAACTGTCCACTCCTGGACGTAAGCTTCCCCTTGACGTTTCCATTTTGTCGTGTCTTTTGCTACTTGATGTCATTGTCTTCCTGGCGTATCCTTGATATCATCCAACCACCACTTGGGAGGTCGACCCATAGGTACTTCTTTTATGCAATTTAGGTTTCCACTGCATTTTGCATCTTCTTGTCTGACAACATGTCCTATCCAATTCTATTTCAAGTGAGCGTTGTATTATGTCTTTAACTTTGGTTCGTCTGCGTATTTCCTCGTTGCGGATTGTAATCTTTCAAGGTTAGCATAAGCCTTTCTATTGCACGCTGAGTGGTTCTGAGTCTCCAGACCATGAGTTACCACTGGGAAGATACAAGAATTAAAAACCTTGGTTTTTAGATTGATGGGAATTTTAGTTTTACTGAGGACATTTTTAAGTTTGCCAACGGCTGCTCATGACATGCGGACTCTTTTCTTTACCCAAGTTATACCTGGGATACCTGAGAAGATAGTTAGAATGACCAGGATGTGCATAGATAGATCTTGTAGTAGAGTGCGGATCGACGACATGCTGTCTGGTCCCTTTGAAATAAGCAGCAGACTGAAACAGGGTGATTCCATATCTCCTATTCCATTTAACATTGCAGACGATATCACAGAAAACAAAAATCACAATTTATAAGACAGTCATACGACCTACCGTCATGCATGCTAGTGGAACCTGGACACATACAAAAGAAAACGAAAGAAGACTAAGAGAAAAGTGCTACGCAAGATATTCGAACCGCCACGAATTCCACTAACAGAACAGTACCGAAGAAATAACGGAACTATATCGAGATCCAGACATCGTAAAGGAAATAAAAGCAAAGAGATTGCAATGGGCTGATCATGTACAGAAACAACCAGAAGAACGAATGTTAAAGAGAGCCTGGGAAATAGTACCGGTTGGACGAAGACCTCTAGGAAGCCCTAGAATGAGGTGATAGGATAACATAAAAGCAGACCTAACTGTAGCATTTCTTTAGTGATCTCATCCTCACCAGGTGCATTTTTCATTGGGCCAGAGCGAGAGTAATTTCTTCACTTGTGATTTCTGGTAGTTCTTCTGAACTGACATTAGTCATTTTTTATTTAGTATAAACAATATTTTACAAATAGCGCTGGATGACTTGAACAGGCTATTATCAAAGTCAATTGAAGACAAAGAAGTAGCCCTAGCGGCATTTATTGACATTAAAGGAGCCTTCAGTAATGTGCGATCCGAGTCAGTAACCGACGCACTTTTAAGGAGGGGAGTCCCCCCACTAATATGCCAATGAGTGTATGCCAACCTAACGCATAGGATCGTAGTGTCCAAGTTAGGTGAGGCGTCCATTAAGGCAACAGTGGGAAGGGGCTGTCCGCAGGGAGGGGTACTGTCGCCTCTGCTGTGGTCAGCACTTGTGGATGACCTCCTTAAAAAACTCCTCAATAAAGGCCTTCACTGCCTAGGCTTCGCAGATGATATGGCCATAATCATTCAGGGGAAGTTTCTGGGCACAGTCTCAGAGCGGATGCAGTCCGCAATGAATATGGTGTACAAGTGGTGCAAGGATGAAGGCCTAACAGTCAATCCACAAAAAGCATCAATTGTTCCATTCACTAATAAAAGCGTTACAAGGCTAAAAACCAATAACGCTCAATAACGTGCTGGTTCCAATGGCCACAGAGGCCAAATACCTGGGTGTGGTATTTGACCAGAGGCTATCATGGAAGCAACACATTCAAAAGGTCACACGCACAGCTACAATAGCCCTTGGCAGGTGTAGACAATTGTGTGGCAAGAATTGGGGCCTGAACCCCAAAATGAACCTTTGGTTGTATACACAAGTCATTAGGCCAATGGTAACCTATGGTTCGGTGGTGTGGTGGAGTAGAACGCAGCAGTCCGGGGCGATCAGGCAGCTGGAAAGCATTCAAATGCAGGCATGCCTGAATGTTACAGGTGCCATGGGGACCGCCCCAACGGACGCACTACAGGTTCTGCTCAACCTACCACCATTACACATCTACATACAGGGCGAGGCTATGGCAACTGCTCACAGGCTGCTACAAGGCCAGGCTCCCATTACCTTATTAAAAGGAAAAAAGCAAGCAGAGTTATATGATAGGGTTAAGGCGGATCAAATAATGAGCATGCCTCAGGACAGGATAGTCCCCAGGTATAACTTTGCGAGAAACTTTCGAGTAGAAATACTGGAAAGGGACTCATGGAAGAATGGCCCCCCAATCCAAAGGGAGTTCATCTGGTATTCCGATGGCTCAAAGACTCAGAAGGGCACAGGGTCAGGTATATATAGTAGAGGACACAGGACAAAAGTCCAACTAAGTCTAGGTGCGTATGCCACAGTGTTTCAGGCTAAAGTAATGGCCATACAACACTGTGCAACGGAAATCGTAAGTCAGGGTATAACGGGTAAAACCGTAGTCATATACTCGGACAGCCAAGCAGCTCTAAAAGCGATAGTCTCAGCACAAATAAGCTCACACCTGGTGTGGGACTGCGTTGGGGCCCTTACACATGCCGCAAGTCAAAATTCTCTGACACTGGCACGGATACCAGGACACTCAGGGTTTCGGGGCAATGAGAAGGCTGATGAATTGGCCCGTGCGGGAGCTAATACTCTAATGATTGGCCCGGAACCATTCGGCGCAGTTGCTAATACATTCAGAAAGGCAGCCATTGAGAAATGGAGGCTAGAGAAGGCCCAGGAGTGGTGGGAAAAATCACCGGGCAAGCGACAAGCCAAAGTCTTCATAAAGGGACACTCGGCGAAGTTTACTGCAGAGCTGCTATCACAAAGGCGAAATGATGTCAGAATGATTGTCAGTCTCTTGACAGGACATTGTAGGCTCAGAAAACACATGAGTCAGCTGAACTTAGCAGATGAAGACATTTGTCGATACTGCCACAGGAAGAGGAAACCGCATTTCATGTCCTATGCCAATGTGAAGGCCTTGCAAGGACGCGGTATCTATTACTGGGAGAGGAGAAACCGGCTGCTCCAAGTTATGCGGAGTGGCAACTGTCAAGGCTATTAAGTCTCATTAAGAGGACAGAGCTGGACAAGGTGCTCTAATCCTATTCCACAGATAATGGGTGTTCACAATAGATCTGCAAAGGTCGCAGTGATATAGGCTAACAGCCAACCCAAAAAAAATATCTATCTATCTATCTAATATGAGTATTTTTATTGTAAATAATGAAAGGCATTTTTTATACTCACCAATGAGATAACGATCTGTAAATCGTTAAACAGCCGAATCTACTCTATTTTTTTAACAAAGCAAATCTTGTCTAGGTTAACATTTCCTGAACTTTAACCTGAATCACTTAACCATTATAAGAGTTTTTTTTTATACTTACCTCATAAGTAAAAGCCCATAAATTAATCCGGCTCTGCACCAGTTTACAGATAAATCTTCATCTCTTGAACTTTTACGGTAAATAGATTAAGTATGGGAGGCTATAAAAAGAATCAACTTGCATTTTTGATGGCCTCATTACTGTACTAGTAATATCTTTACGAGTACATTCACATTTACATATTTTTTTTAAACAGCTTTAGATGGTTATGTAGAAATCACATACCATGCAATATATATTTTATCGTCTGGTGCTCTATGAATTCAATATTCAATACAAGAATAGATGACTTGGCGAACTTCTTACCGCATAACAATTAATGTTGTTTTTACTCATTTTCCGCTTTTTTTTCTACTCTTTATGATTTTTCCTCGTTCTTTTTAATTATTTTCTTTATTTTTTTAACGTTTTTTTTTTCGGATTTGCTCACTTGGGTGCTTCCTTGCGGAACTATGACGCTTGGTTTCGAGATCATATTGCAAACACAACGGTTTGTCACCAGTCAGAAAGTTTTTACCTTTCTTGGCCTCTTTAATGATAACTTTTTGGTCATCTGTAAGACTGTGTGGAAAAAACCGGGAACACACTTTTTCCCATGTCCAAATTCCCGGTCAAAAGGCGATAGATCGAATGTTTTGAGATATTTAATTGCATTTGCATGTATCACAATATGTGAAATCAGAAGATCCGTGTTGGGCGAGTATTGGCTTACACCAGCCGATGTCAGGGAGATCCCCCTCGGGAGCCTCATCACCTATTTTAAATCACTAGGCCTGGTGACAGCCTGAGGTGAGGATATCCCTACATACGGGAGGATGCACAATGGGTCATATGTGGCCTCAGTGCTGGCTGAGCACTAGCTCGCTCCTCCCCAAATTTCCAGATCCAGAGAGATGTATCTTAATAAAGACTTTGACTCATTTTTAATAAACATACACACTTTTTCGACAGTTTCTGGCGTAATCACAAATTTCGGTTGACCAACATGTTCGTCATCTTCCAGCGGCTTAAGATCCTTTTTGAACTGTGTAAACCACTCGAGGACTTGACTACAAGTTTAAAACAGAACTTAATGTTAGCTCCTTGTTCGATGCTCATTTTTCGACGCGCGATAACTCGACGTAAAGTAGTTCGTTCAGGTTAATTGAAAATTTCACTATAATTATATTAAGATTAAATACACCTTACAACAAAGGTTTTAAATACTTTAATCTATAATACATATAATTTACGATAATCAAAATCGTATGTTTTGATACCCCACCTATTTTATAATATAAAAATCTAATTTGGGTAGAATTGCAAAGTCATTAAAAATATTAGTGTTTGCGCAACACTAATCTTAACTTAATATCTCGTTTCAATCATAACTGTAGTTGCTAAAGTTTTATTTTTATATTAAAATAAAGTCTATTAATGAAAACGAAATCTGCTGAGGAACAGAAATCTGTTAAGAGGTCATGACGAGCGGTCAGATACGAAGGAAATGTAAAATGTTAAAATGTATGTTCACCATGTCAAGATTTACTTTCACAAACACAGTAATACATTAGCGTCGATCACAGAATTTTTTTGCATAAAAAAATATACAGCGTTTATCACAGTGAGGCTTAAAAAGTAAACAACAATAAAGAGGTGATTTAAAAAAAAATAAGTACCTGGATGTCCTGGATGTGAAGGATATTATCATACCCTAACAAGCAACTTATGTGGAAAAATGATTTTTGAGTGAAAAAATGAAAAATAAACGAATTTTCTCAAACTTGGTACCCAGCTAGATCGATTTTTTCGCCCGGGTTCACCTATACTTAAATTTGAATGAAATCGTTAGGGCCGTTTTCGAAAACACAATACCTATATGAAAATGTCAATATATCCAGGTACATAAACTAGATTTGTGCCTGGTTAGAATTCGTATCTTCATTAGTGACTGAAGAGACAAGCCTGTACTGTACTGATGAGCTCTAATAGAGCGAAACACAGTGTCTACAGTTTGGTTTTGCCTTCTATATATCTGATCCTTACCGTTCTTTCTTTTTTTGCATACTCCTACGCACTGTTATTTCTACAATAATGTTTTGAAGAATCGTATGACGATGAGGTCGATTTCCTTCCGTTTAATAAATTGAATATTTTTCTACATATTAAATAAAAATTTATTGTTACACTACTGGTACGAACGCGAATATTCAAGTTTCTGCTAAATTTGCTTCTTTAAGCGATTCCATCATCTTCAACGTAGAAACGCAACCACAAATATGCTGGTCATTGGGTGAGAATGCGCTGAAAATTATAATTGAGTTGTTGAAGATTTATGCTAATTGAATATCTCAAAATATTTCTTTATCTTAAATTAACTGGTCTCATATATAATTAACTCTTTACTTAATATAAGATGTCAAAAATGGGTTAAAATAATTTTAAAAAAATAAGTGTATGAAGATGAATATTCAGGATGACATGAAAGAATTTAGCGAGGAAAATAAGATGCAACAAACAAAATAAATATAAAAAAAATTGCAATTATTTACCGAATATTAAAATATAGAAATTAGAAAAAAGAGTTTTATTAGAAATTTAAATAATATACCTCTGTTATCTCTGTCTTTACGTCCTTGAAAATTGATAAAATATTTGATTTGAAAAAAATTTCATTTACGAAATATTACTTTTGCGCCTAGGAGAAATTTTACTTTTAGGGGTTAGGGTATAAAAAATCGCTTTAGGTACTGCCTAAATAAGAAAAAAAACATAAATAAAAGCAGCACAAGACCCTAAAAAAGTCTATCTAGTGACACAATATTTGTTTCTACGTACAACAGAAAAAAACTATCCAAACTCGTATTAGGTTCAGTTAACTAGCTAAAAGGAAAGTAAGAAGCACTAGAATCAATTAAAAACAAGTAACATAGAGAGGACCTAAAAATAACAATATATCTTGAGAAGAAGTAAAAAAAGGGTGTGGCAGTCAGTGGGACTGCCGGCAGAAGTTATACTTCTATGCACGCGCCTGGATTCATAATTTTTTATGCCAATGATTTATATGATATTCGTGTTCAGCGACCTCAAAAACCTCCTAGTACCGAGTACACACTTATTTTGTATCAAATTTGCATAACATTTCCTACGAGGTCCGTCTTAAGTACCAGGTGTTTCGTCCTTCAACTGATAAAGGATTTTTAAAGGATTTACCTCCATACCATGTTTTGCCAAAATCATAGCTCCACCACGTTTATTCTGTATACGACAAAAATAAGAGCTCGGTTCATAACCAAAGACACTTAGATGCTGAACCTCTTCTGTTAAATGAAAGTGCTCGACCAAACAAATAGCACTGTATTTTATATTATAACGCATGGTCGCCATCATTTTCAGTTTCAGCACATGATAGACAGATGATTAAATTTTGACCAATCACTTTTGCTCCTCTTAGACGAACTAGGCAAGCAAGATGATACTGTTTTTCACATTTGGTACATTTTAATTCGCCTTTTAGAGATCGTTTACAACTCGCGCATGTAATTTTCACATTTATATCATCATAACTCGGCGCCATCAAATATATATCAATGGCATCACTGTTAACTAATAAAACTTAATAACTACAAACACAGGCAAGTAGAAATAATTTTTTTTAAAAAATTAACTGTATTCAATTAAATAAATACTTAGAAAAATAAGACCAGTTGATGTGTGTCCTTACTTCAAACACGAAAACTAAACAGTAAAACGATCAATGTACAAAAAAAGTGTTTACAAAACCCCATAGTGCAAAATATAATGCAACCATGTGACGGTAGTATGGACTACAATACAATACTCATTACTGAATATTATGATTAATATTATTAATATAAAATACTAAACTTCATGTTTACTTACGTGACAGAATTATAAAGTAATCTGTCAAACACAATGTAATACGTCACTATGATATTCCAAAACATTAGCTCAGATTGTTTTTTGTATATCTATCTCTTTTCAATGTATTGATACCTTATATGTGTTTCTGTCTCTCTGACTCACACCATTACATATGTAATGATTTTTGCCATTTAACCCCACACAAATCCAGTGCATAAATGGAAGTATAACTTCAAAAATGTCTATAATGAAAAAAATTCTATAGAAGATTGGGTTAACTGCAGAACAAGAAAAAATGCAGCGCTAAACTGTCTGAGGTTTATTAATTCATTATTGGTTGATAGCACCCATTCTTATATCTGTACTAATTTGTACTGGTCTACAAGATGGGCACCAAAGGCTTGCGAAGTCACCTTATGGTTTCCAAAATCTCCTGTGATCTAGTGTCTTACAATGCATGTATGAGTTTCATGCTCTTTGATGCAAAATCTGCAGCTAGTGTCTTCATTAAAAGGCTCTATGGTTAATAGGTATTCCGTAAAGAACCTGTAATCCTCTTAGCTTCTACGAAGTGCTTCAGCTCTTTTAGTACTCGTCTGCTCAATATACATTTTTACGTGAGCTGGGCCAATAATATGTTCCAGTCCACGAATACAGACTTCCATCCTGCCCCAGGTCGTACTTTTAGGGACCGCTACGGTACAACTGACAAATGTGTAAACAATGTACTCTTTGGGAAGTAGGTAAAATTAAGGAGCGGGGTTGTTTAGTTTATTGATGTTTGATTAATCAACGCTCTTATGTAATCAAAAACAATAACATATGGAATTTTAAAAAGGAAAGTCACATACACAACTGATAAAAAAAGATTTCTCCATTTTTTGTCAGAAGAAAACTGTAGCTCTATGGTTAATGGGTGTTCCGTAAGGTATCCTCTAATCTTCTTAGCTTCTACGAAGTGCCTCAGCTCTTTTAGTTTTCGTCTGTTCAATATACATTTTGACGTGTTCTGGACCAATAATATGTTCCATTCCACGGATACGGACTTTTTGGTACTCCTACAGTCTACGTACAACTGACAAGTGTGCGAGCGTGGAAGCCTGTGGGAAGTGACTGATAGTACGAGTGGGCCGAATGGGGTACTAGTTCAGATATATCTGGAACGAAAAATCACAAACACAACTGGTAAAAAAGAAAAAAAAAGTTTTTGGAACGAAGTTCCCTTTCGGGCGTTACGAACAGTTAGGTACGACTGACGCTAGGAGCTATCCAAAAAAAATCCACACCAAAAGTTGTCACGACACGACACGACACCCGCATGTTTCTCTCTCTTCAGACCAAAAAATAAATAACTCTCTCTCCCTCTCTCTCTCATAGATAGATATATTACAATTAAAAAGACACTATTTTAAATTAAAAGAAAATGTACATTAAAAAGAAAATACTGTAGAAAAAAAAATAATTACCTATAATAGTATTATATTTTATTTCATCCTGCTTTTATAAATTAATAAATTCATAAACATTTTAAAAATAGTTCGTAACTTGACTAGTTAGGTACCTACGTCAAATTACCTTAACTGTCAGTTACTGTCAAATATTTTAATTTTAAAATTTTGTATTGAATTGTTAATTCCTGTTTTAAATTATAAAAAGTAATTCTAAAAAGATGTGTTATCTAAAGCTCTGGTATTGTATAAATGGACACTTTTGTTAAAAGAATTGAACTGTTGAAGATATTCAGGTGAAAATAGTGATAATCTATTTTGCTTTGAACAGTGTATTGTCGCGACTTTGTTAAGTTTATACATGTTTTTTGTAGATAATAAATATTAAAATTATAGAAAATAATAACAATAATGTATCCTGACAGTGTTCTGCATAAGTTCCGTTAGGTAAGTAGAGATTTTATACAGACAATAATAAATGCTTAGATATGTATAAACACTCTGTTGTGTTCACAAATTACTAATTCCTTCACTAATTAATCGAAAGGAACTTCGTTCCATCCGGGTGTCCCTTGACACCTCATACTTTTTTTTTCTTTTTGTAGTTGAAAGACTTGAAAGAGAAAATTGTAAAACAGACTTTGATAGCCATTTGTCTAAACTATAAATTAATATCAATAGAAAATTGAAAAGAATATATACCTACATAAAGGTCTCTTTAGAAAAGTGAACTGATGGGACTGTGGGTAGAATATAATACGTTATTTAAATTTAAATATAATTATACAATCTCTACATCTTGATTAAAGGTGAATAGGTACACTAATAATAATTTACCATTATTCGTTCAATTTGTGAATAATAATAGGACTATTACTTATTGGACACACTTTCTTAGAGTCATGCCGTGATCTGATAGTTTTTATTTAATAACAGATCCTCTATTGTATTGGTAAATATTAAAAATTTCTCACAGAAATATTATACACAAAAAAATCATTTAGAAGTATACTTACAATATAAAATAAAGAAGAAATCCACAGAAAATGGTAATATTTAAAGAAGAATACAACACAGAACAAGAAATACGTTTTGATAAAAAACACACTTTCAAGTTTGGTATAGTTTATCCAAAACCACTTGAATAGGCGTGGTCAACGCTCTTTTCGAATTTTCAAGAATTCTCTTCATGGGCGTACAGGTGTGAGTCAGGAAGTTTGCCACGTACTTTTAGTAAAAACAAAATAAAATCAAATTTTGAAAAATCAAACTTATGGTTTAAATTGAAATCTCCAACTCCAGTTAAGATGGGTAAGTGGTTTCTCTACTGGCAAATTTGTGCCCAGCTCAGCCGTAGAGGGTATATACAAAAGTGTGAGTCGCGCCACCGATTTTAACGGTTCAAATCGGAAACCCCTGATGTTCCAGGCACTGACCTATCTTACTGGAGATAAATAATGAATTTAAGAATCTTAATTAAAAAAAAAAAAGAAAAGAATTGAGTGAATAACAAATATGGTGAGTGGGTGATGATCTGAGTAAGACACAAAGTTACATCTATCAATTATATTAACGAAAATAAACCCAAAAGAGTAGTTTACAAGATATAAAAAAATATATAATCAAACAAGAAAGTTAATAATAATAATATCAGCAAATAATGCCAAGAACTTGGCAGTTTTAATATTGAGTGATCACCCAGCGCAATAATAAAGATTCAAAATTAATAAATCCTATAAAGTAAAACAATATTTAAAAAGGTTAGGCCAACTCTTTACAATGTCTTAACTTAAAATTAGATTTTTGGCTTATCTATTTATCCGCAGATCTGAAGTGAGGCTTTCGTTAATAGCCTGCTGCTCTGTGGAAGGTGAGGCTTGGTGTTGATTCCTCAGTAGTGAGCTGATCTTACAATACACTTGCCAGGTCCAAAAATAAAGTTCAGCCAATACCAAAAATAATTTCAGCCAGAACCAAAAACAATTTTACTCGCCAGGTCCAAAAACAATTTTACTCGCCAGGTCCAAAAACCCCTTTTATATTAAGATTTGGGGTTAAGCAGTTAATCTGCGATGTTATTTCGCTAACAACCTATAGCAAATTTCGATTCTTAATCGGATGTCCACGCTTCTTCGTAACGAACTCCTTAGCAATCACACGAAGAAAGCACCATTTAATCAAATCCCAAAAATATGGAGTTATCTATACGCCTACTCAAAAATACCACAAAGGAATAACCAAAAATGAGGCTTAGATAAAGTATATTGAAGTGAAGTTCAAAAACCCATAAGGATGGCTTGAATATTGCCAAGAGAACTTTCAACTTCACAAAATGGCGTCACTTAATTCGATAGTAATAGCACTAATGTGTTCGTACAATTGTTGAAATGCAAAAGAAAGCCAACATCACGCTAATCGACGCAAACCCATAGAGATATAAGATATAGAGCACGTGAGCCATAGGAACGCACACAAGTGAAAGCCAGCACGGAATAGAAAGAGAGAGACTCGCCTGTTGCGCATGTGATTAGACAAAGATAAACCGACGCACTAGTTGTCCTCTATCTTTCTATTTCGTGCTGGTCGTATCGGCACCGACGCACTAGTTGTCCTCTCTCTTTCTATTTCGTCTTGGTCGTATCGGCTGGCTCCCGTGCTCTATATCTTATATCTCTATGCGCAAACCTTCCAGCAATGACACTTGTGAGAATAGAAGGGGAAATAGTGTGTTCCGTTGTGCAAAAACGGCTTGCTAGATATTAATTTGATTTCCGAAATGATGTTAAAATTAAATCGAATTCATTAAGCTAAATGTATTATTAATATTAAAAAGGAATCGATGCACTTATTTACTTAATTCAAAATTTTTGTTATTAGCTTAAACAGTAAAAGCGCCGCTCATTTTCGGTTTAAACACTAGAAATACTCTCGCTACTGGTCAAGGCAAACGGCGGTGATCAGAACCTTGTTAAGAGGCTAACAATCGCGTAGAAACATTAACTTAACTTTTAAATATATTGACGCCGATTTCTGCACGTGACAAGTTAAAAGCAACATTAAATAGATATTTTACTAGGTTCGTTCATATAATGACGTTCTTTTAAGTTTCCCCTGGTAAAATCGTAAAAATAAGTGGGTCTAGTTATACTATAACAGTTAACTACAATTTTTGCTGAAATAAGTTTTTTTAAGTGGATTTTTCTCAAGGGCGGAGTCTATCGGTGACTCTCAGGGAGTGTGATTCACCCATAAGGAAATCAGTTGCTAAGAATAGTTGTGAGTTTTGTCAGATAGTTTTTTGTTAGATTGAACATAAAAGTGTTTAGAGGTAAAGGTTGCAAAGTTCGAGTAGTGCTAAATGAGACTTTTTTGTCAATTTCTCCTTGATTCCATTTCCTTGGGTGTCTGTCTAAATTTCAAAGAGAGTAAAGATTTTTATCAAATTTTTTATACAGCTTCCCATTTCTGTGATATATGTATATATAAGAGTTTCCACCGATATATTGACATATCATAATACCTCTGGAACTAAATGGCGTAGAGGCGTAGAGACTTGAAATTTGGTAAGAATATTCCTTTTATCATGTAGAGATCAATAAATAACAAATTTTACCAAATTTCATCCATAAGGAGTGTTATGGGGGCGTTAACAATAAAAAAATCCCGTTTTTAAAAGAAAGCTTCTACATGCACAAATTGGTTAGGAATCTTCTAAATGTGATGTAGAAATAACTAATAAGCGTATTGTATGATAATTTTTTCCCAATAAGGAGTGCGGAGACGAGTCTTAACAATGAAAATTTTCAATTTTCGAGCTATACTTTTTATTAAATTCCTAATAGATATCGCAGTGGGACTGCCGGCAGAAGTTATACTTTTATGCACGATCATGGATTCATAAATTTGTATGTGAATGATTAAGCAAAATCATTATATGATATTCGTGGTAAGCGACCCCAAAAACCTCCTAGTACCGTGTGCACACTCTTTTTGTAGGTATCGAATTTGCATAAAATTCCTAGAGACGAGGTCCGTCTTAAGCACCAGGTATTTCGAAGACCATCGCCATTATTATAATCGTATTTACCGACTCAAAAAATCGCCGAGTACCAAGAGGGCACTGATTTCGTACAGAATTTACATAAAACCCCAGGAGAAGAGGTAAACACCCTAGGCACCAAGTGCCGCGGAGACTTTGGGCATCATGATATTCGTGTTCAGCGACCCTAAAAACCTCGAGTATATAAATTGAACCCATTTTCAGCAATACTTACCAAGTTTTCTCTCTATTGTCTGTTCGAAATGTACTTTTCGAATGCAGAAATGCAATTTCCATTTTTACATTATAAAATATAGCGACAAATTTCCTGATACTTTAACGAATCCAATGCAAAAAAACGCATTCCGATGCATTTTACGTTACAAAATTCGGAGGTTTTGGTGCTTTATTTCCTCGACAATTTGTAAAAACTCTGTTTATGTATACAACAACCTCAAAAGCATAGTGCAGGATATACTGCAACCATGTGACGGTATTTTAGACTACAATACAATACTCATTACTGAATATTATTATTAATATTGTTAATATAAAATACTAAACTTAATATGTTAACTTACGTGACAGAATTATAAAATAATCTGTCAAATAATCATGTGGTCCGTCACTATGATATTCATACATTAGTCCAGACTGTTTTTTGTATATCTATCCCTTTTCAATGTACTGAATCTTAAAACGGTATTCAAAGGACTTAT
Organism: Altica lythri; assembly: GCA_964028335.1. Taxonomy (NCBI): domain Eukaryota; kingdom Metazoa; phylum Arthropoda; class Insecta; order Coleoptera; family Chrysomelidae; genus Altica; species Altica lythri. The sequence continues at coordinate 9,471,307 of OZ034809.1, forward strand.
AGTTATGACTAATAACATGTTATAAATATTTCATCTTTGTTTTTACCGACCAATATACCTTATAAGTGTGTCTGTCTCTCTCTTACACACACCATTACATATGTAATGATTTTCACCATTTAACTGTACACAAATCTTTTCCACCGAGTGCACGAATAGAAGTATAACTTCAAAAAAATGACAAAACGGAATATGAGGAAAAGACCTTTGCCGGATTAGTAAATAAAATATTTTGGAAGTCATTTCATTGCAAAAACATCTAATTTGCAAGTCTAACATCCATGACACACAGACACACTAAACATATAGGATCTATTAATAATTTCTATTAGCTATTTCGATCCTGACCTTCGTATTTAAGTATATATATGATACTAAAAAAGAAAATAAAATTCTGCTAATTGAATAACATTACCGTTAAGTGAAAGTTCTAAGATTGATGCAAATTGACGATAATGGAATGAATCCTGAAAACGATTTTTAAATATATATTTTATTTAATTATTTACTTTAGATACTGTATCGGTAATTTGACAAAATGAAAGCGATTTAGCTCCTGATGCAGTAGGTGGATTATTGCAAATACGATTTTTATGTCACAATTTATTTCAATTTATCGAGAGAAACTTGAATTCCATATGATATCATTATAAAAGAATGTTTACTATATTATAATATTTGTATAGGATTAAATGAAAACAGAGGAGGAATGTAAAATCTACCTTAAATTTCATTGGTACGCACTAATTTATAGTAGTAAAATAAGAAATTTATTTATTTTACTTGTATAAAAATGAACAGAAGCTAGAGGAAGTTTTGTTACTTCTTTTTGTGAGGATTTTTTTGTCGACACTAGAAATGTTGGCTTACTCTAAAATGGGAGCAATAAGAAGTAGAGAGGCCAGAAGAAGTTATGTTACTCCTTTTTGTGACGATTTTTTTGTCGATACTAGGAATTGAGTCTTACTCTAAAGTGGTAGCAATGAGAAAAAGAGAGGTCGGAGGAAGTTTTTTAACTTCTTTTTGTTACAATTTTTCTGTCGACACTAGAAATGTTGGCTTACTCTAAAATGGGAGCATAAGAAGTAGAGAAGCCAGAAGAAGTTTTGTTACTCCTTTTTGTTACGATTTTTTTGTCGATACTAGGAATTGTCTCTTACTCTAAAGTGGTTGCAATGAGAAAAAGAAAGGTCAGAGGAGGTATTGTTACTTCTTTTTGTGACGATTTTTTTGTCGACACTAGAAATGTTGGTTTACTCTAAAATGGAAGCAATAAGAAGTAGAGAGGCCAGAAGAAGTTTTGTTACTCCTTTTTGTGATGATTTTATTGTCGATACTAGGAAGTGTGTCTTACTCTAAAGTGGTAGCAATGAGAAAAAGAGAGGTCAGAGGAAGTTTTGTTACTCCTTTTTGTTACAATTTTTCTGTCGACACTAGAAATGTTGGCTTACTCTAAAATGTGAGCATAAGAAGTAGAGAGCCCAGGAGTAGTTTTGTTACTCTTTTTGTGATATTTTTTTTGTCAACATTAGGAATTTTGTCTTACTTTAAAGTGGTAGCAATGAGAAAAAGAGAAGTCAGAGGAAGTTTTGTTACTCCTTTTTGTTACGATTTTTTTGTTGATACTAGAAAGGTTGGCTTACTCTAAAATGGGAGCAAGAAGAAGTAGAGAGGCCAGAAGAAGTTTTGTTACTCCTTTTTGTTACGATTTTTTTGTCGATACTAGGAATTGTCTCTTACTCTAAAGTGGTTGCAATGAGAAAAAGAAAGGTCAGAGGAAGTTTGTTACTTCTTTTTGTGACGATTTTTTTGTCGACACTAGAAATGTTGGTTTACTCTAAAATGGGAGCAATAAGAAGTAGAGAGGCCAGAAGAAGTTTTGTTACTCCTTTTTTGACGATTCTTTGTTGATACTAGAAATTGTGTCTTACTCTAAAGTGGTAGCAATGAGAAAAAGAGAGGTCAGAGGAAGTTTTGTTACTCCTGTTTGTGACGATTTTATTATCGACACTAGAAATGTTGGCTTACTCTAAAGTGGAAGCAATTAGAAATAGATAGGTTAGAGGAAATTTTGTTACTCCTTTTTGTGATATTTTTTTTGTCAACATTAGGAATGTTGCCTTGCTCCAAAGTAAAATCAAAGAGAAATATATAGGCCACAGGAAGTTTTGTTACTCCTTTTTGTGACGATCATTCTGTCATAAAACCTCTACCGTGTCTAAAATTAAAATATTCGCTATAAATAAGTAAGATATTTATCTTTAGTAAACAACTAAATTGACTTTCGAACATTCGTTAAACAAGTTATTCATACAAGAAATACTAAAGAGTTAAATACGTTCAATTTTCATTTTTCGGCTATATAGGTAGATAGTTAATTACCCACCAATCATTTATATAATCATCAGTCTCATTAAATCCCATTAAATTAAAATTATAGGTTTGTAAGTGAAAACAATGTCTGCTTTTCTGTTCAGTTTTTATTTTTTAAAACGCCTGAAGCAGAATTTTAGAGCTTGCGAAATTTCTATTTGCATATAGATACAAACCATTATTGTTTCATAAATGGTATTGAATTTTAGTTAAGTGTAAGTATTATAATTATACTAAAACTTAATTATTAAATGTAAAAGCTTTTTAGTTTAAAAGTATTGTACAACATTAGCCTTAAAAGAATATTTTTTATTAAAAAAATATAGGTTAGAGATTGATACAAAGAACATGTTAACCAATAGACTGTGAGGCTAGCTTAAAAATATAGAAAAAATCCAGCTGTTACTCTTACATAGTTGTAGTAATGAAGTGCGGCCCTTAAGGGTCTATTCTATGACGAAATCATCAAAATTGACTATGCATATCTATTAAAGAAACCTAAATAAAACTCACTTAGTTTCTTTTTTTAAGTTAGAAGTCGTCAGAAATATAGCTAACGGTCATACTGCATTCTAGTTAGGCTTATTGTTCTTCTTCTATTAGTTCATGTCATTCACTCCAGAATCTTGGTACCCTCCACTTGTAGAGACACTTTAAAGTCTTTAATATCTGACTGTCTCCTGGTATCCAGTACCTCCGCAATGGTACAGTATTTGTTTAACAGTTTCAGGTTTCCTGCTGCTGTAGCTTGAGCCTCCATGAAACACATCCATGGTGAAGTCGTTCCATGACCGGTGCAGGGACCGTAAGTGTTTCAGCTTTTCTGGTATACGACTGTTCAATACTTAGTTTGTGGTGTGCTTGACCAGAAATACGTTCTAAGTGTTTGCTGCTTCGTACCCTTTTTTTAGTACCCTTAGAGTTGGCTCTGGACCGTGGAATGTTGTAGTTGATACTTTTCTTGGAAGTTAATCAGACTTCTGGTTGTCTTGTATTCCTCTGTTCCCTTACAACCAAACTAGTTTGACACTGAAATTTTCGAGCAAGATATCGAAAACTATTGAAGTTTCTAGGTGAGTTTTAAGTCTATATCGCTTGCATATTTATGCGATTAAGGATTAGTGGACCTGCGCCCTTTAAGTTGCTTCTCTTGGACAATGTTACAACCTTAGACGGTTTATGTTAAGCCCTTTAGTCTTGGTACATTCCGTGACTACATTTAGAGCCTGGTGCCTTCTATCTCTTGTTGTAATATTAAATTTACTGTGAGATAGTATTACCAGAGCATTCGTATAATCCACCAGATAGTGTTTTTCATTGTTAAGTCTCACCATCAGCTTGTTCAAGATCAGATTTTATGGAAGAGATGATAAAACTCTTTCCTGAGGGCATCCTTTGGTTACCTGTGGTGACAATGTGTCTTTGAGCAATTTTAAATTGGTCACAGTACTCTATAACATGCAGTCTATCCAACTGCAGCTAGTTTCTTCTATGCTCTTGTTATTGGTTAAAAAAGAAGTTTTGTCAAAAGCTCCATCTATATATGTATATAAAAGCGCCCAAAATCACCATTTTGTTTTCCAGAACGTATCCTATCCTTTGTACAAGTTGATGTAGAGTTGTTTCTGTAGATGTTCGCGCTATATAAGCAAACTGGTCTTGGTGAATTGCATTTTCAGCCAATATATCATCCCTAATTTGCCTATCGAGAAGTGTAGTTATTTGTAACATAAACATTAAAAAAAATAAAAAAAAGTTGCGGTCTTCATCTCTTTATACCTATAATAAAACGTAAAACTTTCGCTCTCTTTTGAGTTGTGAGAAACCAGCTGATTTTTTTGTACCTAGCGTGTATTTTTCTATTATAAACCAATGTCAGACAACATGCTCTCTTTGGACGTATCCAATGATTACTTAATTAAGTACTATAACGGCACCGTAAGGTGGAACAGTTGATATCTTATATATTTACACAGCATTTTTACTAAACGAAGTAGTATGACGCCACCGTAAGGTGGCGCAGTTAACGTCTTATACATTAAAGAGAGCTTTTCCTACTTAATCAAGTACTATGACGCTACCGTAAGGTGGCACTAACAAAATCACAAAATTTAAAAAGACCTAACTTTCCAAACACTTGCTGGGGTATTTGTTTCGAGTCTTCAGTGCAGATAGTACTGATAGTAGTGTTGCAAAATCCGATTAGCTTTATCTTAATCCCATTGTTTCGACAGCTTTGAAGAAAAACTCGATTCAAACACTGGCAATTTTTTTTATATTTAATTGAAGACTGGAAAGAAGTTGTTGAATTCTGTGTTAGACGATGTTTTTATTAATTTAGGGGACTGATTCCGATATTGCTGATTCCGAAAGTGGCATAGATACTAAGTTGAGAAATATTTAAAACCACAAAATCATTCTAATGCTAAATTCTAGGTAAAATATCAAATAAATATTCTAGACTTTCTAAATTTATTTCAAAATTTTATTATAAATAGCATAATCCCCTGTTTTAACTATGTGCAATGATCATTTTAAACTTTCGACTTCTGTGTTATAGCATATTAAACTTAAATAAAATCTAGACAACTAACAGAATGAAACGAGTTTTAGTTTATGCATCCATCTCGCGGTTCTATTTGGTTTAGCCTAGTTTTATCAACTTTTATGGTTTCATTTCCTTAAGGACCTCAGTTTAGTATAGCCAGAGAAGTATTTTTTAATTGTTAGTACCCTACTATACATAAAGTAACAACTAGTTTTCTTTTTATATGAGGTTTGTTCAGAAAGAAACGAGAATTTTGAATTTCATGGGCTACGTACATTTGATTCTCGAATATTTTTTTCCTCTGCTTTGAGTAAACCAAGAGAGTATGAATGGTGTAAACGCTTCAAAGAAGACATTGATGACGATGACTGCTCTGGACGCCCGAGCACGTCAACAACTGATGAAAACGTCGAATCAGTAAAGCAAATGGTTTTGGAAAATCGTCGAATTAGTATTCGGGAAGATGCTGAGGATGTTGGCAAATCAACTGGATCGTGTCATGTAATTGTATCAGATGTTTTGAGTATGAAACGTGTGGCAGCGAAGATTGTTCCAAAATTGCTCAATTTGAACGAAAGACAACGTCGCATGAATATCGCTCAGGGAGGTGTTTCATACCGCCAACGACGATCTACATTTTCTTAAAAGGATCATAACTGGTGACGACAGATGGGTATATGGCTATGACATCGAAACCAAAGTCATATTATCCCAATGGAAGCGGCCAAAGGAGCCAAGACCGAAAAAAGAACGTCAAGTTCGATCGAATGTGAAGATGTTGCTCACTGTTTTAATCGATTACAATAGCGTAGTGCATTATGCCACAAGGTCGTACGGTCAACAACGAATATTACTTGAAAGTTATGAGACGTTTGCGAAAGCAATACGATATAAACACAAGGATTTGTGGGAAAACCAATCATGAATTTTGCACCATAACTTGTTCGTGAGTTTTTGGCTCAAAACAACACCGTTATCATGCCTCAACCACTGTATTCTCCGGACTTGACCGGCTGCGACCTTTTCCTTTTTCCAAAACTAAAGAAACCGATAAAAGGACGACATTTTGCCACATTTGAGGAGATAAAGGGTGCAACGAAAAAAGAGCTGAGTTCCAGTGCTTCGAAGATTGGAAGAAGCGCTGGCAAAAGTGTGTTATATCTAAGGGGGATTACTTTAAAGGGGAAAAAATAGTTTTGGATGAATAAATAAAGATTTTATGAGTTATTCTCATTTTTTTTTCCAACATACCTCGTACTTATTTTTAAGCTCAACTTACGGTTAACAACTTTTAAAAAAAATTTGGGCTTATAATTGACAAAGAGTCAATATTTGTTTAAAGCAAATATTATTGTAACTTCCTGAATAGAAATGTCGGTAAAATAGAAGCTAATAATAGTAGGAACTACCAGTTACATCGAGATATATCATTATTAAAAAATTTGTACTCATAAAGTAATGATTTATGTAACTTTCTTACTCCATTGACCATTATAAATTACATTAACTACTATAATTGTAGACTAGAATAGTTGTAATGGGATTTAACTCTAAATATCATTTGTGGGTGGTATGCAGTGGCATGATAGTTTATTCTTTAAATAGCCTTAAGCAAATAACAAAAAGGAATTAATTACTAGATTTCACTAAAAGATTTATAATTGGCTAAAATTTTAATGAGGTAACTTTTTCACACATTTTTAATGGTGATTGAAGATGCTTCTTCTATTTAGATATCTCCATGAGTCTATAGAGAACAAAAATCAAAGAAGCTACTCAACTAACCTTATAAATATGAAACAGAGGAATAAGCAATTAATGATTTTATATCTCTTTGTCAAATACAAATTCAAGAAACTATCCTGCTCCGATAGATGACCTGCAGAACTGCTTCGCACAATTGAATTTTTGCATGGAGAAGTGTCAGGATGCGGATGGATTGAAAAATAAAAAATTGTAAAAAAATGCAAATTAAAGATGTTATTGCAATAACCTAGGAACATAAATCATAGTTCTATTGGTCATGATGTCTAAAATTTCAGAATTCTGCATAATTAGGTATCTATCCATCACATCACAATTGATGTTTTTCAGGATATCAGAGTGTACATATCCACTTTTATAAATTAATATAATTTAAATTTTTTATAACTTTCTCCAAACTGTTAATGACAAAAGTGTATCTACAATATTTAAAATAAACAGTTCTCATTGCAACAACCGTAGTAAAATTTAGCAATTTTTTTAGCAAGCAATCATTCACAATGTTACAATAATAATCCTTAATAACACTTCACATCAATGTAAAGTATATAGTAACAAAATAAAAGTAAAGTAATGTTTGCGCACTTGTTATTCGTTTAATTTTTTATTCTACAGTTACAAAATTCATTTGCAATATTCACATGAAAACAAAGACAGATACTTATTGTTTTACTTCGTTCAATTACTGTATGAGAAACGCTTCACTTGTGTAAATAAATTCAGTTTTTAAACTTTACTTTAATTTATATATCGTTTATGTAATAGAGAACAACTGAAAAACTTATCTAAATAAAATGCAATTAATTTATCAGAAAATTATTTTGCTTTAATTTTGCAACGTAAACAGGACTTTTAAGAAATATTCGATGCTAGTAGCGACATCTGTTATTGGGGTAGCGTTTGATAGGTACATCTTTCATTGATGTTCTGTCAAAATTTTGTGACAATCGGACAGCTTCACACCGAGTTATTGCGCTCAAAGTGATAGTACCTTTTTAACATCGGTCGAAAAATGAGCATCGAACAAAGATGTTAAGTTCTGTTTAAACTTAGTAAAAGATTTACCGAAACGCAAGTTTTGAAACAAGTTTTTGTTGATGTTTTGTTTATGATTAGCCAAGTCCACGAGTGGTTTACACGCTTCAAAGAGGGTCGTGAGTCGCTGGAATACGACGAACATGTTGGTCAGCCGAAATTTGAGATTACGCCGGAAACTGTCGAAAAAGTGCGTCTGTTTATTGAAAATAAGCCAAAATCTTCATTGAGATACATGCAAATGGAATTAAATAGGTAGGTATCCCCTAAGATTCGATCTATCGTATTTTAACCGAGAATTTGGGAATGAGAAACGGTTTGTTCCACACAAGCTTACGAATGACTAAACGATGCTTCGTATTCAACATTCGATAGATATCATTAATGAGGCCAAGATGACATAATTCACATTTCAACTTTTCGCCACACATCTTCGTAAATAGTAGGTGAACGCTGAAGACTGATAGAATAACATAAAACATGGACGATGACCAAAGCTAACGAAGAAATGCATAGAAAATTCGAGAGGAAAATTCTCAGAAGAATCTTCCGACTCCAACATGACCCAAATAACAACCAATATCGCATTAGAATGAACAACGAACTTAAACAGTTCTATAAAGACAGTGATGTCATCTAAGAAATTAAATCTAAGCAACTGAATTGGGCCGGTCACGTACACACATTACATCACGCTTGTAAAATTGGTTTGAAAATAGCAACTAACTGGAAAAAGACTGCTAGGACGTCCACGTATGCGGTGGAAAGATAACATTAAAGCAGACTGGGCAACAATGAATCTGTCGGTGGAACCAGCCATGATGGATGATCGTGTAGAATGGAAGCGGGTTGTACAGTCAGCCAAAACCTACCCAGGGTTGTACTGCTACATAAGAAGAAGAAGAAGAATGGTGACTGGTGACGAAACGTGGTGTTTTCAAACCAAGCGTTAAAGTTTCCCATGGGAGCACCCAAGCGAGCCAAATCCGAAAAAAAAAACGGTTTGGAAAAGTCAAAAGTGAAGAAATGTTGATCGGTTTTTGCGATTCGAAGAGAATTATTCACAAATAATTTGTACCAGCGGGCCAAACGGATAATCTAGGTGTCATGAGGTGTTTGCTCTCGCGAAAAAACTGCGAACAAGGAAGCTGGCGCTTGTTGCACGATAATGTACCATCACATAGATCGAACCCATCACATAGATCGAACCTTTTGTCCGATTTTTTTGACCAAATATTGCATTTTAACCATCAACTACTCCCCATATTCTCCGGATATGGCACCGTGTGACTTTTTGTTCGGTAGACTACATTTGCCCATGAAGGGACAGCGGTATGCAGGCGTAGATTCCATCCAAAAGACATCGAAGACGCTATATTAACTGTATTTAGAATACACTAAATTCCATTTAGGTACCGAAAAAAAATGTTTTTGGTCCTCCGTCCAAAAACAATACTATTAATGTAGCATGTCCAAAAAACTCTATGCAGAAGATTTTTATTTTTTTATTTTTTATTATTTTCCCTTACCTAAGCCGACCCTGATCATATTACCTTCCAGAAAATTCTCGACTTTAACGGTTTAACCGTCAAAACTATCGATTTTTTTAGACCGACCAATCAAATCTGGTGAATAAGGTCATGCGGCGCAAGAGGGGTGGTTTGAAGCGACGCGGCTTACTTTTTTACCGGGATTTAGAATTCAGTCTAGTTTGGGTCTCTGTGCTTTCAAGTCATTTTTGTTCAACCCCTAGATTCAAATACCGGCAAAATTTCCTTTAGATTTGCAAAGAATTACTTGCTATTTAGTGTTTCTAATTAAGTTAAAGTCAGTGAGTGAGTGTAGAACCTCTCTGATGAAAAAGCTGTCTTGTATTACCGAAGAATCACCAGATTCTACTGTACCGTATAAATTGGGTGTGGCCCCATTTAATTCTCCTATCTAGGAAACAAACTGTAAGTCTTTTAATATAATTACTATTTCTTAACTACCAGAAAAGTTGGGATACCATTTAGTTCTTTGGCACAAAAACTTAATTGTAATCCGCCTGAATAATATCCAAGTGTGGGTAATTAACGTAAGAAGTGCTTATAAAATCCACAGTGAAACCGGTTTTTATAAAAAACCCAGTACCTTATCGACAGACTCCTAAAGTGTGCAAATTTCGAAATAGTTCGTCGCATACATGTTTCAGTTATCAGTGAACGCGTTGTACAGATTCTGATTAAATATTTTTATAACACCTTTATGGTAAATTTTTGGTTTCTTAATGTTTATCTTAATTTAATTGTTTTAATATAAATTATTATATGGTACCCCCCATCTTTTACTCGAGTAAAATATCTTTTAAGCTAAAAGTGATTTACTATTTTTTTATTAAATTTTGATACTTTTCAATTTCTTTTTCACATCACATTCTGCTTAAATGGGTACACAGAAATAACAATATAAAAATACTTAGCTGTTATTGAATGTGTAATATTGTTTCTATATGTGATTAAACACTAATGTGTCTTACTCATGGATGTATATGGTCTTACTGTATTTTACCTTATTTCATTTTTTTGATATTTTATATGTCTATTTGTTTCATTCATCTGTTTGACTTATTACTACACACAGTAATAAATATTGTTTATTGTTTATTTATATGTTTTATTTTCTGACCTGGTGTAAGTTATTCTGATCTAATCTCATTAACAACACGAATGAGACGTATTTCACTCATAATTCTTAGCTTTTGAACTGATTAAAATACAGAAAGCTGTTGTGATAAGTAAGAACAAAAAGTAAGTATAACCTTCTCTTTCTAGTTTTTCTAATAAAAGTGTTTAATTTAAAAAACTTTAACCAGAACATCTACCGGTTTATTCAATTTTACCGCATCTTACCTTATGTCCCTTATATCTTTCTTATTTTAACTTTATCTATAACATCTGATACATCATTTTTTCCAACATCTATATTTAATATTTTTTCCATCCGGGTTTCTTATCTTTTCCCATCCTTAAGATAAAAAAATAAGTGGCGCCCATATTCCTTTCCCTTTTTTTATCATCTATTTCATTTTCTCTTTTATCCCTTTCAATTTCCTTTATCGTTTATTTTTTTTGTAAACATATTCCTTGTATTCTTTTAAATATTATATCATCTAGCTCGTTCGAACCTACGCTCGCTCTCCTCCTACCCCCTGAGTGCCGTCCGCATTTGTTAACCTCGATAAAACGAGCCTTTTAACATCTTGAGAAAAAAGAGGTTACATTAATTACTTCAAAATCTTCCGGAATATGACATTTTCCGGCCTAGGCCGGCAAAGTAGCTTTTAGATTATCTAAAGAGATGGCGCTATGAGTCATCAAAAATACATAATGAATAATACAAATTTTAATTAAATTTATTTAAAAACAGCGTATAATATACTAAACTATAATAACTTTTTCTAAAGGTAAGCAGGATTCTAAATTACATTTAATTTCTCTCACAACTTTTATTTTAAATTTGACATTTATGTCAATTTACAACTACTTATCATTCGATTATGAAAATACATATCTCGATTTCATTTTTACTCATTGAACTAAAATAGTTCATTGTCTCTGCTATTTTTATATAAAATTATTAGATATTAATGTTAATATTTTCGATATAACAATTTTTACTGTGGTACTTATTCGCACAGATTTCGTATTATAAAAATTTAGGATCTTGAAATCGATTATCAGAAAATTATTCCTTATTACTAATTCTTTTAATCGTGCAATAGATGTCAATAAACATCTTATCTTGTATGTCACAAAGTAAAAAGTTTTTGAACTTTTGAAAATATTAAAAATTAGTCGGACCAAAAAATAGTGTGTGTTACACGTCCGGAAAATGTTTTGCAAGTGCTCGTATTGTTTCGCCTCGGTGCTACGCACCTCGGCTACACAACTTTACTCGCTCTTGCAAAATGTCATTTTCCGTCCTTGTGTTACAAATAACTATTTTTAATTTTTTTTCTTTGTCCTGTTTACTTTGCGACAGACCTCGAATAAGTTGATTAATAAGTTGTTTAAATACATCAATTAATTTAATGGTTATTTTTGTTACCAAAACTGGTTATTAATTAAATATAAAATATTTAATCTTATTGTTATAATTTATTAAACGACCCAAAAAACAACTTTCGTTTTACTTATGGGCTATTGTTAAAATATCACATCAAAACTGTTATCAATTAATATTTTTTAAGTGAAAGCTTCCACCTACATCAAATATAAATAATAAAAGATGATTTTTACTTCAACAAATGTGTTGCTTTATTGCTATTTGTTTAACTAAAATGATGTATCTGCGTCTAATTTAAATTTATTTCGACACGAGAGGTAAAACTTATGGAATCCTGATAAAACACCTGTCTCAGAAAAAATTTTGGGTGGAATTTTTTTGACATGATGCCTCGGCTATACGCTTCGTTTTCCTGCTTAACCCAAACGTAACTAACCGAATAAAAATATAAGACAGGGCACCAAAAGTTAGTTTCATAATTGACATTTAACATTGTCAATTGACAACTGACAACTGACATGTGACATTTGGTCATTTTCAACTGTCAACTGTCATTTTAACTGCTAAATGCTATTTTTAACTCTCAACTGTCATTTTAAACTGATAACTGTCATCTTAAATGTTAACTGTCATTTGTATTTGGCCATTGCCAGACCAAGGTAGACATCTTTTTCTTTTTTTATTTCTATCTGTCAAATGTCATTTTTAACTGTCAACTGTGATTTTTAACTGTCATTGTCAACTGTAATTTTTAACTGTCAACTATCATTTCTAAGTGTCAACTGTCATTTGTGACTGTCAACTCTCATTTTAACTGTTAACTGTCATTTTTAACTGTTGTTTTAACTGACAACTGTCAACTGTTATTTTTAACTGACAACTGTCTTAGAGTTGAATGTTTCAATTGTCGATTTGACAAAGTCTCTCATTAACGTCATGCTATATGTGCTTAGGGAGAAAGTTAATAAGTGTCACATGCGGCAGGAGTAAAATTAAACGACCGATAAGCGATTTGATGGCTATGCATGCATACCTTAGTTGTTAGAGCGTCAGCGCGTAGAGCTGAAGATTGCTAGTTCCAGTCTCGCTGGATGCGACATTTTTAACTGTCAACTGTCATTTTAACTGTCAAATGCTATTTTTAACTGTTAACTGTCATTTTAAACTGTTAACTGTCATTTTAAAGGTTAACTGTCATTTTTATTTGGCGATTGCCAGAACAAGGTAGACATCTTCTTCTTTTTTTACTCTTATCTGTCAAACGTCATTTTTAACTGTAAACTGTGATTTTAAAATTGTCAACTGTAATTTTTAACTGTCAACTGTCATTTCGAAGTGTCAACTGTCATTTGTAACTATTAACTGTCATTTTAAGTGTTAACTGTCATTTTTAACTGTCGTTTTAACTGACAACTGGCATTTTAAGTGTCAACTGTTATTTTTAACTGACAACTGTCTTAGAGTTTGATGTTTCAATTGTCGATTTGACAAAGTCTCTCTCTCATTAACGTCATGCTATATGTGCTTAGGGAGAAAGTTAGTAAGTGTCACATGTGGCAGGAGTTAAATTAAACGACCGATAAGCGATTTGATGGCTAGGCATTCATAGCTTAGTTGTTAGAGCGCCAGCGCGTAGAGCTGAAGGTTGCGAGTTCGAGTCTCGCTAGATGCGACATTTTTTCAATTTTTCCTTAATGTCATTTAATATATTCTTGTTTGTATACTTTCTAAAAACTTTCAAAAATTTTCAAAAAGGAGACTATGTTAAGAAATAAATAGCCATTTTTCTAAATTTTGCATTTTTATTCGGCCATTGCCAGACCAAGGTAGACATCTTCTTCTTTTTTTACTCTTATCTGTCAAATGTTGTTTTTAACTGTCAACTGTCATTTCTAAGTGTCAAGTGTCATTTGTAACTGTCAACTGTCATTTTAACTGTTAACTGTCATTTTTAACTCTCGTTTTAACTGAGAACTGTCATTTTAACTGTCAACTGTTATTTTTAACTGGCAACTGTCTTAGAGTTTGATGTTTCAATTGTCGATTTGACAAAGTCTTTCTCTCGTTAACGTCATGCTATATTTGCTTAGGGAGTAAGTGAGTAAGTGTCACATGTGGCAGGAGTAGAATTTAACGACCGATAAACGATTTGATGGCTAGGCATTCATAGCTTAGCTGTTAGAGCGTCAGCGCGTAGAGCTGAAGGTTGCGAGATCGAGTCTCGCTGGATTCGACATTTTTTCAATTTCTTCTTAATGTCATTTAATATATTTTTGTTTCTATACATTTTTCCACAATTTTCATTTTTCTTTTGTAGGCTAAGTACTTATCGGAACACCCTCGTATGAATTGTGTCCGTTAAAAGAGAATTTACAGTATAAACATTTTTCAGACTTTGAGATTAAGAATTTTGACCCACACATTAGAAAATACTGTAAACACCAATTCCAATGTCTTATTAATTTTTCATTAATAATTCTTGACCTAATACTGCCATTGAAATTATTCGAAATCTGTTTTAATAATTCACCAATAACGTAATGTTAATAATTATTCTATAATTATAAATAATGAGTACTGCTAAAGGGTATGTAATTCTGTTACTGTTTTATATTATTCTATTAGCCTCAAGCGTTCACCTACTATTTACGAAGATGTGTGGCAATGTTATTACTTTTTATTTTAACACAGATCTACTATTTTGCAATATAGAATCTGAGATTAAAACACGGGAAAAGTCGAAATGTGAATTATGTCATCTGTTAATGTTAATACCTACACAAAATTAAGAAGAGTTTAAGTGATTATTTAACACTTGGAAATGCAATTTCTAGTTATTAATATGATATGTAAATTATCAGATAAGATCCTTAACTTTATATATTGCATGAAATTTCAAGATGGAATTAAACAATAAATACGAGGATTGTCTTTTTAGTTTTGCAAATACCCATAAAGACAAAAAATGTATAGACTTAGAGATGTAACTGTAGAAATTCCCAATAAAGGGCTTAAATCCCCTAGCTAGCTCACTACAGTCGGCTTCTTTTAGGAGTTTTACCAGTCCTCCCCAAACATAAAATATAAGGGCGCCAGAGTACAAACTAAGCAAATAAAATTATTAATTATGCTTATTAATGTGTTTTTGTTAGGAAATTAATTCAAATCTCTTATCTTATCGTTGTTTCTTTAGAATGAGATTCTCTTGGGACAAATTTCTTGCTTGGTGAACTGTCGTTGTTTTCTAAAAAATGGAATTTTCTTGGAACAGATATCCCTTCAGTATTAGCTCCTACGTGACTCTCCTCACAAATGTGGATTAACCTTGTTTTGAAGAGGAGAAATGTAGGTATAGCTTGACGGTCACCGAATTAAAGAACTAAAAATTGTAATCGCCGCACAAAAAAGGAATTTACCAATCCAACGACTAACCGTAGCAATTTTAGTTAGGGCGATAACGTTAAAATAAATCACTGAATATAGTCTGGTGGATTCTAATACTAAACAGATCCAATAGATCGTTACAAAGAGCTTTATTGCTTTTCAAAACATATCCCACCCAGATTGATACACTTATCCATGCGTTTAAACCAATTGGTAAAACAGTTATCCAGTCTTCAGTTGACTCTTGCACAATCGTTGTTTTAAAGGCATCGATGGCTTCTTCTGGCGAATGGAATGGCTGTCCACACATTGAATTTTTGACTGCCAATTGCGACAATACCTCTTTAGGATGAAATTGGCAGAATCGCCCCTATGCAGAGGTTGCGAATAAGAAAAGAAAACAGTAGAGCATATACTCTGTTAATGCTCTGCTTTTTCTGAAATCAAAAGATCCATGTTGGGTGAGTACTGGTTTACACCAGTCTCATCACTTATTTTAAACCTTTAAGCCTGATGACAGTCTTAGGCGTGGATATTCCTGCAGAGGATGCACAATGGGCAATATGGTTTCAGTGCCGGCAAAGCACTTTCTCAAAATTTCCAGATTCAGAAGTAATGACGCCGCAGGATTTTTATGGGAAATGGCTTTCGACTAAATTTTTTCAAATTTAAGTATGTGATAGCTCTTGAAGAGTAGATCAAAATTGCTTATAGGCACAAAGCTCTAGAGCCAATAGTTTAGGATCTACAGCCCTCTAAAGTTGACATAGAATACGTAGTTTGAATACAACTTGAAATACCATTTCGTACCAAGGGTATCCACAACTAAAAGTAAGTTGTATAACACTATAACTATTGTACAAATAAAAATAAACTTTTCTCTCCAGATCCCTGAAGATGACCCCAAAAAGGGTCGAAAGTTATGATAATTTAAAAAAATCCACTTAGTTGTATTCTATGTCAACTTTAGAGAGCTGTAGAACCTAAACTATTGTCTCTGGAGCTTTGTGACCATGAGCTCTTTTGATCACCTCTTTAAGACCTATCACATACTTAAATTTGGAAAAATTTAGCCAAAAGCCATTTACCATAAGGATCCTGCGGCGTCCTTTCTTTTTACTTTATGCATCCAATTAATTATTTATTGTTGGGTTATCTACTTGATTTACAGTTTCCTGCTAATCAATTGTCATTTTAGTAAAGCGTTTATCAAAATAGATGTCAAAGGTAATAATAGTTTAATACTATTATAACGTTTTACAGAGTCTTTGAAAATCAAAGAACATAGACCGTTTACTAAAAACCAACAACAACTTCCCTGGCTATATGCCCCGGCGGACATTGAATTACAGTTCAAAGTTAAATGGGGTTAGTATATCTGCAAGATAGAACGAACCATTTTAGTTTGCAATTCGTAAGGATATCACTTGTAGACCGGTTTCGGCGTATTGCGCCTCATCAGTACAAGGAAGATATCGCTATTATAGCACTTTTAACATTTTCTTTACTGAAGATAATGTATTTGTGTGATTTCAGACATATCTCCAGTCTAGATGCTCTCAGAGCTTTTGGACGGATATCTTCCTTGTACTGATGAGGCGCAATACGCCGAAACCGGTCTACAAGTGATATCCTTACGAATTGCAAACTAAAATGGTTCGTTCTATCTTGCAGATATACTAACCCCATTTTTTTTTTTTTTTTAAGAGGTCCAGGCTTAGAGGTAGTCCATGGGATTGCATCGCAGCTAGTACAGCTTATTGTGCACCCTCATTCACAGGTCCTCATTCTCCGTCAAATCCCAGGTTCCTAATGAACCAAGAGATTCTTTTGACTATGGTTGCCCGTTCTTCCCTTTGATCTCCAGTCGGTAGGCCAAGGGATCTCACACGCAGACCTTGCAGGGCTGGGCACATGAATATCACGTGGAAGGCTGTTTCCTCTTCCTCACTGCATTTTCTACATAGGAGGTTTTCAACTTGAATTCCCATCTTATGTAGATGTCCGCGAAATACCCATTGGCCGCTGATGAAGCCAACCACTTTCCGCAGGGTCTTCCTCCTCAGCCCAAGCGCATCTGCCGCTATAGCACCAGTAGGTGTCTGCAGCATTCTCTTTGAATGTATTTTACCTTCTGTTCTTTCCCAGCTCTTTCGATGTTCTATGCCCATCCACTGGCGAACAGCTCTTCGTGCTGTGTTGTAAGCAATACCACACGTCGGCTCTGGGCCAATGAGCGGGCTTTCAGCTCCTTTGTTTGCCCACTTGTCTGCTCCCTCATTGCCAGCGATACCTTTGTGCCCCGGAACCCAACTAAGGATAACCTTGTTGTACTCTCCCAGGGTTTTCATGGCCTGATGACAGTCCCATACTGCTTTAGAGGTAAAGTCAAAACTGTCAAGTGCCATTAGCGCTGCTCTACTATCCGAGTTTATGTATATGGTGTGGTCTGTCATACCACGCTCCAAACACACTCTTGCACACTCTGATAGGGCAACAACTTCAGCCTGGAAAACAGTAGCCAGCTTACCCAGGCTTACGCAAAACTGCGCCTTGGGTCTGACTCCATATATTCCCGCCCCAGTACCTGTTGGCTTCTTCGAGCCATCCGTATACCAAGTGATCCCCCTTTTCATATATTCAGGTTCACCTTTCTCCCAGGCAGCCCTGTCAATAATATTGACATTGTATGGCTTTTCTAGATCTGTGATCTCCACCATCCTGTCTGGTAGCATTTCCAAGGTGTCCATCTGTACAGTGTCCACAATCCTTGTATGCCCACTGGAGGCATTATACTTTCAGTTGCCACTGCAACCCATTCTGTAGGCTGCCATCCTTGCCTCCCCTTTCACAATAATGTCGAGAGGTGGGAGGTTTAGCACTACTTCCAGGGTTGCAGTTGGAGTACCTCTCATGGCTCCTGTGATGCCAAGACACGCTACTCGCTGGATCTTTTGTAGTCTCTTTACAGCGGTAGTTTGCATCACCTTGGTCCACCAGACTATCGAGCCATACACCATCATCGGTCTTGCAACCCTAGTGTATAGCCAGTTAGTCATTTGTGGGCTCAGACCCCATGTGTTCCCAACGGCCCGTCTCATCATCATAAGTGTGGTCTGAGAGCGTTGCGTTATATGTGCCAAATGGCTGTTCCAGGTGAGCTTATCGTCTAGTCTTATTCCTAGGTACTTGAACTCTCTCTTAACCTGGATCTGGTTACCGAAGAGAGTTGGTACCCTAGCGATATCAACATTTCTCTTCCTTGTAAATGGTACCATTACAGTCTTCATTGGATTGACCCTCAGACCCTCCTGGTTACACCACCTTTCCACTATGAACAATGCCCTCTGCATGAGTCTATGTTCTTTGATTTTCAAAGACTCTGTAAAATGTTATAATAGTATTAAACTATTATTACCTTTGACATCTATATTTATTGTTGATTTAAGTAACAATCTAAACTGCAATAACTTCTAGTTGAATAATTATCAGTAAAATTTAATCCCATTCTATTGAAGTAAAACTTCTTTAGCGACACTAGGAGTAAAAAAGTTATTCTAACGGACGTGACGTCATTCTAATAACAGAAACCGGAAACAAAACCTAATACTGACACGATTTTGCATGGGCGCCGGCAGCAGGGTGCAAGAGGGTGCGCTTGTACCCCCTGCTATGAAAGAAAATACCTGAATTTACCAGAAAATTACATATTTTTTTAATTTTTTTATTAAATTATTGTTTGAATAAAAACTAAAGGCGTCGCGGTTGCTGTCCAAATCATTCTACATTCTATATATATATTAGATCATAATAGTGTGTAGATGCAGATGCACCCCCTGAAAATAATCCTAGCGGCGCTCATGCGATTTTGCCTCCTATATGAAATAAAATTAAATCTGTAATTGTATGAATTGACAGCTGATCATCTTGTCAATCGAAATACATTGTATAAATAGTTTTTTGTGTATAAAGTGTTTGTATTAAATATGAATAAAGAATGTGGATTTATTAATGAAGAAAGTGATGAAAAAATATAGATTGAAAATGAGTGAATAGGTAGGTACTCTATATGCATAAATTTTATTTTTGGTGTGTAATTACACTATTTATACCTAATTATTTACACCTATTATTTATACCTAGCTATTTTCGTTTTATAGACTTAAAGAGCTAAAAAGAAAAATAAATTGTGAACGTCAAAGGGGATATTATAAGCGCCAGAAAGATTTGAAGAAAAATGACAAAAATGAAAAAATGAAGAGACAGCCACATTCATTATGATTTGATTAAGTAAGTTTATATACATACATACATATTATGATAGTAAATAATTGTTTATACGGAATCTTTACGTTGAGTAAAGAAGCATGTTGCACGTTTTTGTTCATAAAATAATAATATTCAAAATATTTTAACACTTTCTTATACTTATTTTAGGTTTGGTTAGGTAGCCATAAAGGCCATAAAACCACTGGTCAAGATGGCTGACCTTTGACCACCAATAACAGATCCTTCGTAGACGTGAAGGAAACAAACTTAACTCAGGATTTTAAATTTTATGGAATATGCTATAAAATGCTACAAAATGAAATGGTTATCTAACTATCGAAGGCTCTTGTGTTGTGATGTATTACAATAAGGTAGATACAGCTACAAAATCACACATTCTAAACGTAATGTGTGTATATTTTTAATATTGTTTACCTATTATTGAAGCAAAACTTCTTTAGGCACGACTAGGGGTAGATTCTAACGGAAGATTCTGATGGAAGTAACTGTATAATTTCAGCTATGGGAGGAGTTTAAATTTCCGAAATTTATTTATGAAATTTTCAAACGGTTTCAAATACATTAATGGTATTTATAGACTAAAATCTATGTTTCACATTTTAGTTATCATAAACCTATTATTTCATATATAAAAAAAATAATGATAACTTTCAAATTCCTATTTCTAATGAATAATATAAATATAACATCTCATTTTTTTTGTAAAGTATATAGGCAATAAATATGATTGAATTGTAATTAAATATTTATTTTCCGATACGTACGTCAACAAGTTTTACTTCAATCGCGCGTAAAGGTTACACGCACACTCTTTTTTTTTTAGATTCAGTTTAATGTTTTTATCTAGTTTCAGGAAATTCAATCCAAAATTAAATTAAAATACATAATTGTCATTTAATGTGTTTTATATGTTATTCGTTAAGAAATTTTAAACATTAGTCATTTTAAATACAATAAAATTGCATAGAACTTCACTTAAAAGATTGTTAATTAAATGAAACTCGATGAGATGTATGGAAACTTGTTCGACATTTCTAACCTTTGGCAAAATTTAATTAACTTTACATATCTTTGATTTAATTACACGATAGTAAAAGTATGTATTATTATATCACTCACCCAAAACAGATCGTTATATAAAGTATTTTTTTATACATATTTCCGGATTAAAATTTATATTAGGTAATAGCGAAATAATCTTTTTTCGTTAGGCCGATCGTATACTTACAAGACA
Organism: Altica lythri; assembly: GCA_964028335.1. Taxonomy (NCBI): domain Eukaryota; kingdom Metazoa; phylum Arthropoda; class Insecta; order Coleoptera; family Chrysomelidae; genus Altica; species Altica lythri. Next base: position 9,491,982 of record OZ034809.1, read on the forward strand.
TATGTTTGCAACATGTCTGCGACATGTCGCTTCAACACAGTTGAGCACCAATGTAGGAAACAAAACTCCGTAGTTCGCACATCATTTTACATTATGTCGTCTGATGATCATGTGGCAATATTATCGGTTCTAATATTGCGAAGGCGAAAGAAGAAAAATACTCGAAAATATTGGGTTCATCCACATAGTAAAGCTAATCTTCATCGCAGTATATTTATTTTCAACGATTTGCACAAATTTTACATTAAATGTTGGATTATCTTCCATTATTGAACCATACACGTGCATTCGGAAGCAGCTGTCGGACACAAATGACGCTTGAAATTGGAGCAAGCAGTGTCGTATAAAAGTTGTTTTGTACAAGTATCATCCTGTCCGCGGCGTTTCTGTTTGGTTTACGACTCGCCATAAGAACCGCTGTGTTGGCAATGAAACGACATGTCTGCTACATGTCGCAGACATGTTGCGAACACATGTCTTGTAAGTATGCGATCGGCCTTAAGGGTGTGGTCATGGTGGTCAGAGAGAGCTTAATTTAGTTATTATATTAAAACTTCGTTTATGTTTCTTAATCAGATGAAAGCTACTAAATCTATGAGCTCACGGAGACAAAATATGTGCATGTGCAGAAAAAAACAACGTGAAATCACACGTGAGGCCGTGACGTAACGTGATATGTATGAGGTGACTTTAGTGTGGTTCTAATCCATAACGAATATCCAAAACAACATCCGTGACGTGAGTCTGCGTGAGGTCACTTGAACTCGTGTATCGTAATAATATTCTTTGAAAGTTACCTGTTAAGATTTGGGAGGTAATTCGAGTACCCCTGGTGCCATCATGTAAAGATAGAAATAGCAGGTTCGATTCCTGTAATATATTCCTTTAATGCCATATATTATTTTTTTGTCTTATTTATAAACAACTATATGTACACGGCGCGCGTTGCTGCGCTAACTACTAAAATAAATTTAAGAAAAATAAAAGATAGAGAAGGAAAGAAAGGTTATAGTTTTGTTTTACTTATCGCACCAAAAATATAATTCTAGAACTTATATTTATACAAATTCGTATAGATATCTATTAATCAGTATTGAATTTGATACATGGAAGGGCCATTTGGTGGTAACTTCCATTAATACGAATATCATATTCATCTTACCCATTAAAAATACATCATCATACTGATTTTCATGACAATCGGTTAAACGGGACAGAAGTTGCTACTCTGCAGCGCCACCTGATGGCGAGTGGCGTCAATAAGCATATGATACAAACCTTGTTCGTGGAAAAATACATATACATAACAATTTTCATGACAAGCGGTTGAACGGGAAAGAAGTTGCTACTCTACAGCGCCACCAGGTGGTGAGCGGCATCAATGAGCATATTATACAAACCTTCTCCGTGGAAAAATACATATACATACCAATTTTCCTGACAATCGGTTGAACGGGACAGAAGTTGCTACTCTGCAACGCCACCTGGTGGCGAGTGGCATCAATGAGCATATCATATAAACCTTCTCCGTGGAAAAATACATATCCATACCAATTTTCATAATAATCGGTTGAACGGGACAGAAGTTGGTACTCTGCAGCGCCACCTGGTGGCGAGTGGCATCAATGAGCATATCATATAAACCTTCTCCGTGGAAAAATACATATCCATACCAATTTTCATAATAATCGGTCCAGTAGTTTTTGAGTTCATTGAGTACATACAGACATACAGACATACAGACAAACATTCATTTATATATATATATATATATATATATATATAGATATAGATATAGATTTGACATATAAATAATATGCAACAATATAAACTTTGCATATATATTCATTTTTATTTGTCTAGAACTGAAAAATATTTTACATTATACAACAATAAGAAAATGGTTGTAGGTGAGTCTCATTAAAATAAGTTACTTTTACTATCACTTTATAAATACTTATTCATGATTATAAATTATGATCAACTAATTATTGAGATGAACTAATAGATTAATACGTAATTAGTGATAAATGAATTATATCTTTTATATGAAGTTAAAGTTCTATTTAAGTAATAAGCTATTACTTCACATAAAATAAGAGTAAAGACACTAATAAAATAGAATCACTTATATAGGTAAATTACTTATTAGACTTCAAATAAATCTTGATGTCAAAGAGATTTGCTAATAAAACATTAAATACTCTTTACAGACACCTAATGGCAAGTACATAAATCAAAAAAGAGAATCTATGACTTTAATATTAGTTCATTATATTGAGAGTTAAAAATAACAATCTTCTGAAATTTAGAAAGTATACAAATAAGAAAAAAAGAACTTGCAATGTTTACCTATACGCTGTAACAGCTCTAACAACTTCAGCAACAGATGCATTAGTAATTAGTCGGCTTTTTAATCGTTTATGTACAGCTAAACAGATATAACTGCAACTGTGACGATTTGACACGACCGGACACGAGAGACGTTGGTTGATGCGGTGATGCCTAATCGAATATTATTTTAGAGGTATTGAACTGTAATATTAATACTACATAGTTACTGTAATGAGTTTATAATTATACCTATTTATTTTCAGTGCATTAATATCAAAATTATTAGTCAGACTCATTAAAATGAACTGAATGAATGGAAGTCTATTAAATTAGAAAGATAAATTCAACAAACAATAACTACTTCACGATTTACGAAGTTATCTGACAACGTAGCAAACGCACTAGAATTGAAGTACAATGTTAAGTATACGGATGTTTACGCATCGGGTGCTTGAATGCAACTGACTCTCGGCTCCTCCCACTATCGATGAATTGACCTTGAAAGTTACAGTTATATCTGTTGAGCTGTACGCATGACGTTAATGACAGAAAGTTTATTTGTCAAACCGACAACTAAAAACCTCAACATCACTTTTTTATATTTTTATTTGGTTAGGAGATTAGAAAATGTTTGAGATATCTTATTTTGGATCCTTCCAAGATTTTGATAATATACCAAATAACAACTCAGTAAACAATAAAAAATTGTTTTGAGACAAAAAAATTTAACAGTAAACCACCAAACTCAAATTTGTTTAAAAGTTAGCTTTTCCTATTTCGTAGGGTCGGAAAAATTATCGGGAAATCCGACGATTTTGCTCTTATTTTTTTATTTTAGAGTGAAACGTAACCCAATATTAGATTTTTGAAGAGAGCGAGTCGTGGATTCTCGAGCAGTTACCATGGCTAAGTGTGAGATTTTAAAATATGATTAGTTCGCCAGTAACCTGGATGATGGAAATACAAAAAGGAGAACTAAGGTGGACCTCTTTGAATAAATTTGGAAGTTACTTGTATTTAGAGGGGTTAATCACAAAAGAACCAAATTGTTTGAATTAGCAGCTCGTAAAGGGACTAATCACGACTAGAAAATATTGATAATGTTAATGCAACACCACTCACAGCAAATTTTTGAACTACAAATTTTAATCTAAGTGATTCTCACCGATAACCATAGTCTGGTAAAATTATTAATAATACTAGCAGCCCGCCCCGGCTTTGCACGGGGATTAAAGAAAAATAACAAAAGCCACTAAATATATTGGGTCAACGCTTCCCTGTAAACAATATTACATGTTGTTTTATTTTCTGGCAACAAAATAAATTGATTTTCAGGTGCTCGACCTGCCTTAGGCGGTTGGCTATGAGAAATACCGATCCCTACTAATTGGAAGGTTTGACCTTGAGGCTAGTATTCTTAGCGCACGCGATGTAACGGTTTTAAGGTCATTTTTGGTTACATGTTACATTAATGGCATTTTAGTAAAGATCCCCATTTTTTTGAAAATAAAACATAGCCTATGTCACTCGGGAATAGTGTAGCTTGCCAACGGTAAAAGAATTTTTGAAATCGGTCCAGTAGTTTTGGAGCCTATTCATTTCAAACAAACAAACAAACAAACCTTTCCTCGCCACTAAATATATTGGGTCAACGCTTCCCTGTAAACAATATTACATATTGTTTTATTTTCTGGCAACAAAATAAATTGATTTTTAGGTGCTCGACCCGCCTTAGGCGGTTGGCCATGAGAAAAACCGATCCCTACTAATTGGAAGGTTTGACCTTAAGGCTAGTATTCTTAGCGCACACGATGTAAGGGTTTAAAGGTCATTTTTGGTTACATTAATGGCATTTTAGTAAGGATCCCTATTTTTTTGAAAATAAAACATAGCCTATGTCACTCGGGAATAGTGTAGCTTGCCAACGGTAAAAGAATTTTTGAAATCGGTCCAGTAGTTTCGGAGCCTATTCATTTCAAATAAACAAACAAACAAACAAACCTTTCCTCGCCACTAAATATATTGGGTCAACGCTTCCCTGTAAACAATATTACATGTTGTTTTATTTTCTGGCAACAAAATAAATTGATTTTCAGGTGCTCGACCCGCCTTAGGCGGTTGGCCATGAGAAAAACCGATCCCTACTAATAGGAAGGTTTGACCTTGAGGCTAGTATTCTCAGCACACGCGATGTAAGGGTTTTAAGGTCATTTTTGGTTACATTAATGGCATTTTAGTAAGGATCCCCATTTTTTTTTAATGAAACATAGCCTATGTCACTCGGGAATAGTGTAGCTTGTCAACGGTGAAAGAATTTTTGAAATCGGTCCAGTAGTTTCGGAGCCTATTCATTTCAAACAAACAAACAAACAAAAAATCAAACCTTTCCTCTTTATAATATTAGTATAGACAAAACTAGTAGATAGATCTTTACATATGTAAATATTTTCTTATTAACCTATAATTAGTAGATTTAAGATATAACAAAAAAAAAGTAGTCGAAAGTAGTTAAAGAACGATACAATGATACCCAAACGAATTATTCCATTCGATATAATATTATGTTCAATTTCATTGGTAATAATAGCAAGTGTACCTATAATAATCACAATAATTGATGGTATGAAGATTAACATCTCTCGAACTTTATAAACCTCCAACAAAATCGAGTGGATAAATTGATTTCCTCAATATAAATTCACACACAGATATTCCTTTCTTTTTACCGATTACCGATTATTGCTCGTAGAAAGTGTTATTATTTAAACAAATTGTTCTTTCTTAAAGGAAGATTACATGTTCAGGATGTACCTGCGACGTCTACTGACACGTTAAACAGGTCAGTGGCGTTACAATTTATCTATTATGTAATTTTTTATTTTCATTGTTTCGAATTTAGTTGGATTGAAATAATTACTTCCTCTTTTGCAAGGTTACTCTAAAATAAGAAACAATTTTTTTAATCTAAATAAGAGTTTATTTAAAAAAAGTAATATTTTTATATAAGAGCCATGTTTTATTAAAAGAAAGTTTTTTATCTAAGCTAATGTTTTCTAATAATAAAGGTTTTTCGACCAAGAAGAACGTTTTGTTTTATAATAAAAACAGTGTTTTATTAACAAAAAAAATGTTTATGTAAAAGAGTGTTTTTAAGTGATATAAAAACAATTTTTGGATCCCAAAGAACATTTTTTTATAGATTGGTTTGCAAAATAGTTTATTAAATATAAAGGTTAAAGAGTCTTTGAAGTCACTCCTTGCCTGGGCCTAGCGGGAGACAATTTAAAGAGACCTTTTCTTGGACCCCAATAAATGCTTCTTTAATGCACAAATCAATATTTTTATCTTCAATGGCGTTAAAAAAAAACATTTTTTTCAATTAAAAAAAGCGTTTTTTTCAAAGGTAATACCACGAGTCCTTAAAATTTTATCGATAAATTTTTAGTTTCCACGAAAACTTTTTTATTTGGCAAATATACGAAAACAAACTGAAAAGTTTGAGTCTGGAAAATAAAAATTTATCTAGTAAAATATTACAGGACGAGTGGTATTTGAGAAGATTATTTTTTGAACCATTCTGTACAAAAACTACTTTATTTAAAAAACTTCCTAGAACAACTTATATTTTATAATTAACACAAACGAAATGCCGTTACCCTTCCTATTAACTTATCCTGTACACTAGATAGTATTGACAGTTGTCAGTTGTCGTGAGCGTCGTAAAAACAGGGTTATAATTTGAATAAATATTTAGTTTTATACCTATTTATACAATTATATTATTAAACAGAAAATTACCAAAATAAAAATTATTAGGTATATCTATTTAAAGTTTACCTACAAGACCACATTTGCCTGTAGGCATATAAAAGTTTTAAATAATAATAATATTTATTTACTTAGAAGAATAGTTACAAAGTAGTTTTAAAATACAAAATAGTGTAAATAAATAATACTCAAGAAGTGCACAGCACTTGTTTCGAGAAACATACAAATTTAAATTTAGAAAATAAAAATAAAAAATTAATTAATTAATGGCATAATAAATAACTAACTATTAAAACACAGATATAAAGGAATCCTAAAATATTACAATTTTTATTAAAATACATTGTGAAAATACTAACTAACATACTAAAAACTTTTTTTTTTTTTCTTTTTTTTTTTTTTTCTTTTTTTTGATTCAATAAGAACATATATTAAATAAATTATATTTTATGCGTTTTATAGTGCCCTTGGTGGTAAAGGATTGGTTAGTTCTTTTACTTAGCCTAAGTTGAACAAGACAGATGACACAACAGATGACAGTACAGGTGACAAAACAGGTGACAAAACAGGTGACAAGACAGGTGACAAGACAGATGACAAGACAGATGACAAGACAGATAATAAGACAGATGACAAGACAGATGATAAGACAGATGACAAGGCAGATGATAAGACAGATCACAAGACAGATGAATGTCATAAAAAGTGCGTTTTCTTTAACGAAAAACAGTTGTTTAATATCAAAGATCTTTTTAATATAAAAGAGCTTTTTTTAATATAAAACCACATTTTATTTATCTAAAATAAAAAAAAGAGTGTGCGTGTAACCTTTACGCGCGATTGAAGTAAAACTTTTTGACGTACGTATCGGAAAATAAATATTTAATTACAATTCAATTATATTTATTGTCTATATACTTTACAACAAATGAGATGTTATATTTATATTATTCATTAGAAATAGGAATTTGAAAGTTATCATTATTTTTTATATATGAAATAATAGGTTTATGATAACTAAAATGTGAAACATAGATTTTATTCACTAAATACCATAAATGTATTTGAAACCGTTTAAAAAATTTGAAAATTTCATAAATAAATTTTGAAAATTTAAGCTCCTCCCATAGCTGAAATCACACCGTTACTTCCATCAGAATCTTCCGTTAGAATCTAAAGAAGTTTTGCTTCAATAATAGGTAAACAATATTAAAAATATACACACATTACGTTTAGAATGTGTGATTTTGTAGCTGTATCTACCATATTGTAATACAACACAACACAAGAGCCTTCGATAGTTAGATAACCATTTCATTTTGTAGCATTTTATAGCATATTCCATAAAATTTAAAATCCTGAGTTGAGTTTGTTTTCTTCAGTTCTACGAAGGATCTGTTATTGCTGGTAAAAGATCAGCCATCCTGACTAGTGGTTTTATGACCTTTATGGCTACCTAACCAAACCTAAAATAAGTATAAGCAAGTGTTAAGACATTTCGAATATTATTATTTTATGAACAAAAACGTGCAACATGCTTCTTAACTTAACGTAAAGCTTCCCTATAAACAATTATTTACTATCATAATATGTATGTATGTAATATAAACTTACTTAATCAAATCATAATGAATGTCGCTGTCTCGTCTTTTTTTCATTTTCATTTTTCTTCAAATCTTTCTGGCGTTGATAATATGCCCTTTGACGTTCACAATTGCTTTTTCTTTTAAGCTCTTTAAGTCTATAAAACGAAAATAACTAGATATAAATAATAGGTATAAATAGTGTAATTACACACCAAAAATAAAATGTATGCATATAGAGTAGGTACTCACTCATTTTCATTCAATATTTTTTCATCACTTTCTTCATTAATAAATCAACTTTGTTTATTCATATTTAAAACAAACACTTTATACACAAATTTAAACTATTTACCACCAATGTATTTTGTTTGACAAGCTGTCAATTCATAAAATTACAGATTTAATTTTATTTAATATACTTAGTAGGCGAAATCGTGTTAGGTATTTTGTATCAGGTTTTGTTTCCGGTACGCGGTACATTAGAATGACGTCACGTCCGTTAGAATTACTGAGTTACCCCTAGTCGCCGCTAAAGAAGTTTTACTTCAAAAAGTTTATTTGATCTAAAAGATCGTTTTACACCCATTAAAAAAATTTAAAGAATCTATAACAATTTTATTATTTATAAATGAATCCAATTTTATAAAAAAAAATTTACTAAAAAATTATAAAAACGAAAATTTGATTTATTTTATTTAAAGTAAATACTCCTGTCGGCACTACTCGTGTGTTATTAATTATTGTACTTTCAAGCTAGTAGGCGTTAAAGATTTTTTTAAATAAATAATAAATATTAATGATAATTTTATGTTAAATTATAATTTGTATTATAATTAAATAATTTAGTTAAAAATTATTTTTTCAAATGTGTAGTGATTCATTAAAAAACAAAGACTTTCTCATGTATATCTAATAATTTCTACGATTTCTCAACTAAAATAATTTGATATTTCCAGGATTGTAATTAACATTATTTAAAATTATTATTTTTTAATTATAGCTACATTATAGCCAGGAAAGATAAGATAAGATTAAATCTATACAGAGAAGAGCAGTTCGACTAATAAACGACACCAGTATCACCAAAAACCTTGCCCCATTATCCCACCGAAGACCAGTAACTGATCTTTCCTTGTTTTACTGATACATAAACGGATTTTGCTCAGAAGAACTCCGCTCTATAATGCCTCCACTTGTCAGACCAGTCGATTCGATCGTTCCTTCATCCCCAGGGTCTCCAGATTGTGAAACTTCTTACCTTCCCACGTCTTCCCCATTTGCCCTAACTTGCAGGTCTTTAAATCCCAAATTAATAAATTGCCTCTTCTGCCCCAATATAAGTTCTCGGTACATGTGTATTTAGGTCTATATCTACGAGGACATCCTTAATAAAAAAAATACTTTTTCTAGGATCTTTTTTGCTAAGAAACTCTTCACTTAAACTGTAACTTTACGTGTTTAACTTAATTTAACCTAAAAGGGATTATTACAAAAATGTTGTTTTAAACAAAAAATTGATAAATAATAAATTAGCCCAGTTCAACTCTGGTACCGAAAAGTTCGTCTTTTCTTTATAAATTCTCATCAATTAAACAACGAATACAACTTAATTTAAAATTAATGTTAATACAAAATTTAAGATCAAATTAACACTTTTAATCCTTTTCTCAATTAATCACGTTTTCACTGTATAGTTCCACTCATGCAAATTTATAATTTTTAAGAATTTAAAACACCTCTAATAGGATTACTTAAGGAAAGTTATGTGTCAGTTTTAATTGTTATTACTAGCTATAAAAAAGTATAAATATAAGGAGGTGACAATTGATAATATAAATGTAAATAATATTTTTATTGTTAACAAATCGTTACGTATCGTTACTTTTTATTTCCTCCCATCTCTAATTACACTTTAGTCACCAATTTTATCCATACGCAAATAGGGTGGGTTAGAGGTGGAGGATAACTGTACGAACTAAACTTTTAACTAAAATAATTTTAAAAGAATAATGAATTTAAATAAAAATCATTAATAAGTATAATAAACAACGATAAAATAAATTAAATTTCTTGACAAAATATGTTCATAATTTTAATGGGTACAGATTGCTTAATATTTTTAAGAAACTGTAATATTAAAACTCAATTCGTGAACATTTAAGTAATAACGATTTAAGTTAAGAGTTTATAGACTTTTAAGATAATACGTGTTTCTCAGATATTGCATAGTAAATGTGTGTTTGATAACTGCTTCGAAATAAAAAAAAAATAACAGATGCATTAAATGACCATATAAATAAATTATTTTAAATATTATGTAATTCATGTATGTGTTGTAATACAAATATGTTACAATTTATTATTTAAAATTTATTGAATATTTAATTGCAATAATTTAAAATATAAGTTCTTATAATTTCGTAATTTTTCATTTTTTCTTCATTTAAAACTACATTCTAATGTTTTTTTTATATTTTTTGGTTAAAGCACTGTCGCGTAAAAACGTAGATAAGATTTTCGATTCCTGTCGCAAGTGCTGGTGTAATTTTTAGACAGAAAATAGTGTCAGTTTAAATTTCTCTTGTCTCTTTTCTCTTGTTTCTTGTCTCCTGTCCTTGTTTCTTTTCGCTATCCTGTCTCTCTTTTATCTTTCATCTCCATCTTCTCTCCCTTCTCCCTTCTTTCTCTTCTCTCCCTTTTCTCTTCTATCGTCTCTTTCTGTTACCTCATTTTTTCTTCATTTCCTTTTGTTTTCTCTTTAATTTTTCCTCTTTCTTTTTTATCTCTTTCCTCTCTTTTCTGTTAATTTCTCTCCTCTCTGTCTTCTTTCTTCTTTCTTTCTTTTCTCTATCTTCTATCTTCTCTCTTCTCTCTTCTCTTTCTCTTTGTTTTTCGTTAATCTTTTCTTTTCTTCTTTCTCTCTTTTATCTCTTTTTAACGTCCTATATATACATAAAAAAGCATTAAATATATGTTCTAGATCTAGACAACCTTAGTTAAACAAGGTTATTATTAAAGCACCAATTTACCGCTAGGTACCTTGTAGTTAGAGCGCTGTCGCGTAAATTCAAAAATCGTAGGTACAATTCCTGTCAATTTTTCTTTGATATAATTTTTTGTTGGAATTTTGTTTTTCGATTAATTTAATACTAAATTAAATTATTTCACGGCACGAATCTTCAAAAAGTCGAATTTACAATTAAAAACGCAATAACGATTGACATCCCATATGACTTTGGTAAAACTATGGTATAAAGTTTAAAAAAACCTAAATTGACTTTAATTACGATGCATCCTTAAAATTTACATACAATCAGCTGCTGGTAACAAGTTGGTCGAAAAAAAATCACCTTTCCCTTTTACCTTGATAAAATTGTCCTTCAACTTGATCTCAATAATCACTTTCTTTTCGGTTTTTACATTTTCGTAGATACCGGCTTATGATACAGGTATTTAAATGCAATTACCTACAAACAATTTCTGATTTCTTCTAATGTACCTGCTAAATTTTAAATCCAGATCGACCAATACATAAACAACAGTTCAGGAAGCAATATTATTTTCACGTACCTAAATAATTTACAAAAAATCTAACAACTCTTTAAATAGCATAATTTTAATTATAAATAATAATTCATACCTACACATAACGTTAATACTATTAATTTTACACAAACAAAATCTATGATTGCTTAGTTTGATGAAATAGTGGGTAAGTAGTAAAATTCATTGGAGCGTATAATACTCTTTTCTTTTCTTAATAGCCCATTTTATTGCTAATAAAAAGTATTCATAAAAGGCAAATGTAGACAATTTTAATTTTAGTTAACATCATGTAATAATAAAATTAACAACTTTTTGAAACTATAAAGAATAATGGAAATAATAGGTAAGATCCCACAACTCTAGACAAGCCAAGACTTTCGCCAGTTCAGAATTTAAAACAAAACGTAGTCTCGTAGTCTTTTTTTACAAAGCATCCCCAGAAAATCAATGAAGACTATCTCACTGTCCAACCTTCAAATCATCCACGATCTACTTGATAACGCTCCCTTGTACTACCATCCATATCAACAACTGAGTCTTTGACGAAGGTTTCTATGGTTGTATTCATTTTTGCAAAATAAAATCTTCCTCCACAAAGCATCACCAGAAAATCAAAGAAGACTAACTCTCTGTCCAATCTACAAATCATTCACGATCTACTGGAGAACGCTCCCTTGTACTACCATCCATACCAACAACTGAGTCTTTGCCGAAGGTTACTATAGTTGTATTCATTTTTGCAAAATAAAATCTTCCTCTACAGAGGATCACCAGAAAGTCAAAGAAGACTATCTCACTGCCCAATCTACAAATCATCCACGATCTACTGGACAACGCTCCCTTGTACTACCATCCATACCAACAACTGAGTCTTTGACGAAGGTTACTATAGTTGTATTCATTTTAGCAAAATAAAATCTTACTCCACAATGCATCACCAGAAAATCAAAGAAGACTATCTCTCTGTCCAATCTACAAATCATCCACGATCTACTGAATAACGCTCCCTTGTACTACCATCCATACCAACAACTGTGTCTTTGCCGAAGGTTACTATAGTTGTATTCATTTTAGCAAAATAAAATCTTACTCCACAATGCATCACCAGAAAATCAAAGAAGACTATCTCTCTGCCCAATCTACAAATCATCCACGATCTACTGGAGAACGCTCCATTGTACTACCATCCATACCAACAACTGAGTCTTTGACGAAGGTTACTATAGTTGTATTCATTTTTGCAAAATAAAATCTTCCTCCACAGAGGATCACCAGAAAGTCAAAAAAGACTATCTCTCTGTCCAACCTACAAATCATCCACAATCTACTGGACAACGCTCCATTGTACTACCATCCATACCAACAACTGAGTCTTTGACGAAGGTTACTATAGTTGTATTCATTTTTGCAAAATAAAATCTTCCTCCACAGAGGATCACCAGAAAGTCAAAGAAGACTATCTCTCTGTCCAACCTACAAATCATCCTAGATCTAGTGGATAACGCTCCCTTGTACTACTATCCATACCAACAACTGAGTCTTTGACGAAGGTTACTATGGTTGTATTCATTTTTGCAAAATAAAATCTTCCTCCACAGAGGATCACCAAAAAGTCAAAGAAGACTATCTCTCTGTCCAACCTACAAATCATCCACGATCTACTGGATAACGCTCCCTTGTACTACCCATACCAACAACTGAGTCTTTGACGAAGGTTACTATAGTTGTATTCATTTTTGCAAAATAAAATCTTCCTCCACAAAGCATCACCAGAAAATCAAAAAAGACTATCTCCCTGTCCAATCTACAAATCATCCACGATCTACTGGAGAACGCTCCCTTGTACTACCATCCATACTAACAACTGAGTCTTTGACGAAGGTTACTATAGTTGTATTCATTTTTGCAAAGACTATTTCACTGCCCAATCTACAAATCATCCACGATCTACTGGATAACGCTCCCTTGTACTACCATCCATACCAACAACTGAGTCTTTGACGAAGGTTACTATGGTTGTATTCATTTTAGCAAAATAAAATCTTCTTCCACAAAGCATCACCAGAAAATCAAAGAAGACTATCTCACTGCCCAATCTATAAATCATCCACGATCTACTGGATAACGCTCCCTTGTACTACCATCCATACCAACAACTGAGTCTTTAACGAAGGTTACTATGGTTGTATTCATTTTAGCAAAATAAAATCTTCCTCCACAAAGCATCACCAGAAAGTCAAAGAAGACTATCTCACTGCCCAATCTACAAATCATCTACGATCTACTGAAGAACGCTCCCTTGTACTACCATCCATACCAACAACTGAGTCTTTGACGAAGGTTACTATAGTTGTATTCATTTTAGCAAAATAAAATCTTACTCCACAATGCATCACCAGAAAATCAAAGAAGACTATCTCTCTGTCCAATCTACAAATCATCCACGATCTACTGGATAACGCTCCCTTGTACTACCATCCATACCAACAACTGAGTCTTTGACGAAGGTTACTATAGTTGTATTCATTTTAGCAAAATAAAATCTTACTCCACAATGCATCACCAGAAAATCAAAGAAGACTATCTCTCTGTCCAATCTACAAATCATCCACGATCTACTGGAGAACGCTCCATTGTACTACCATCCATATCAACAACTGAGTCTTTGACGAAGGTTACTATAGTTGTATTCATTTCTGCAAAATAAAATCTTCCTCCACAGAGGATCACCAGAAAGTCAAAGAAGACTATCTCTCTGTCCAACCTACAAATCATCCTAGATCTAGTGGATAACGCTCCCTTGTACTACCATCCATACCAACAATTGAGTCTTTGACGAAGGTTACTATGGTTGTATTCATATTTGCAAAATAAAATCTTCCTCCACAGAGGATCACCAAAAATTCAAAGAAGCCTATCTCTCTGTCCAACCTACAAATCATCCACGATCTACTGGAGAACGCTCCCTTGTACTACCATTCATACCAACAACTGAGTCTTTGCCGGAGGTTACTATAGTTGTATTCATTTTTGCAAAATAAAATCTTCCTCCACAAAGGATCACCAGAAAGTCAAAGAAAACTATCTCTCTGTCCAATCTACAAATCATCCACGATCTACTGGATAACGCTCCCTTGTACTACCATCCATACCAACAACTGAGTCTTTGACGAAGGTTACTATGGCTGTATTCATGTTTGCAAAATAAAATCTTCCTCCACAGAGGATCACCAGAAAGTCAAAGAAGACTATCTCTCTGTCCAACCTACAAATCATCCACGATCTACTGGATAACGCTCCCTTGTACTACCATCCATACCAACAACTGAATCTTTGGTTGTATTTTGCTATTCCGAACAAACATCAATCCCATCCTTGATGATGTCGTTAAATTCTATAACAGGATCTTAAAATCTAGGATTACCGCTTAACACTCCTCCAGCAATCAAACTTCTCTTCTGACATTTATTTTGTCATGTTTTAGATTTTAAATTTATGGACACTAATTAACTTTAATCAACAATGTCTTATTGATTAAAAATAATAGATCGATAATAATTTGTCTATTTTTAATAACGCGAAAGGTAATTAATTAAAACATTTTACTAAATAGTTAGTCTTTAACAAAATAATTGCTGGCCAATTATTATGCAAGATTATGTATGTCATTTCTGTAGTTGTAAATTGTTTGTCTAGAATTATAATTTGCATCAATTAAAGTAACTTACACAACACAAGAAGAATTAATTTCAAGAGGTAGAAGATTCTTTACAAAAAGTTATAAATAACAATTTATCTATGTTACCTAAATAGGCCAGCGGTCTGGGAAGAGAAGTACATTTTTGGTTTATAGTACAAGCCAGTCTATGTTTACATCTAAAAATAAATGGGAAAACTTTAGGTGATCAAAAAAACCCAAAAACGTAACTGTTTTTAAAGTTAGCTACAATTTGAGCTCAATAGCAGCTCTGTAGAAATTTTAGATTCTTAGTGATTTCCTTTAAAAATTGGCGATTTTTCCAAACGTCTAACTTTTAAATTTTGGTTGATTCTCGTGAGGAATATAGATCAAAGAAGTGATCCTACGATAAAATTCATGGCAAAAATGGGGGAATTTTAAGAAAATGACTTTGTATAGTACCTGTTTGACAAATTGACGGTATCGTACCACAAAATAAACGACTTTCTAACGCGAAACACAAGTAGGAACTAATTACTTTTATTGGTTCTGAAATAAATACCCAGAGGATCCCCATCAAGCAATCTCTAGACGATGCTGACAGCTTATTGTGAGATCTTCTATGGAAAAAGGCCCATCTTTGAAAACGTCTTTATAATAAAGTGAGGATGTTGACCTGCTAGCCCTCCACAATCGATTGAGATCGACCTAGTCCAATGTCTGCCCTGAGAAAAGTGACAGCGGTGGAGCTGAAGGTACACATCACTTAATAAAGTCTTTTGAAAGAGAAGAAATTGTCATCTTTCGTGGGCTATAATTGATTGTCCCTCCACGCCTTCATCAGTTGTGGTACAACCTCTGGCAAAGTAAAACAAAACTCTTGGACTACTTCAACTGATTGATGTAGCAGCTAGATTTCTCTTAAGCGTCGCCTCTAAACTAGCCTCTGCGGCAGCAAATGTTTCGTTACACTATATGGGGTGGCGAAGAGGACTCTGTCCATCTTCCGTCTAAATTTCAGACAATAAAGCAAGGGTACGTCACTAGAACTCTATATACAAAGAATAAACACCTCAGCCCATTGGAATGGAAGACTTCAGAGAACGTCAAGAAATCCGAAGAATAAGATCCTTCTTTCCCTTCTTAAGAATCCTTTCGAATTGCAGACAGGAACCTTTCTACAGAACCCCACGACCTCCTCTCCTCTACAGACAGAAAATATACTCCAAAAAAAATTTTTAGCGACCCACAAATACCTAGCCTCTGGTCTAAAAGTAATGTACAAAAAATGTTTTCTAAGACATAAACATAAACCTTAAACCTCACATAGAATTTCTTTGGTAGACTGACCTACATCAGAAACATTAAACATTTTCTTTTTATTTCAAGATAGGTAAGTAATGTTATATAATATAAAAAATTTGAATATTATCATTACGAGCAATCGCGAATTTCTTTAGTACTTTTTTTTGTTATAATATATATTTGTCATGCGTGTTTTAAAGATACTAAATATTTCCTAGGAATAATAATAATGTGATGTTTGAATTTATGTGGTTTTCTTAGATTCTTACATAATAACTAAAATGAAAGAAATCTGTACTTTTACATAAAGTATTGAATGTAAGTATTAATTTTATGAAGAATATTCATGAAATATGCATATAGAATAGTCTATTAAGTAAATATAATATTAGTTATTAAAAATATTAATTATAGTTATATGTATGTTTACTAATATATAATTAAATTGTATGTATAAAATCTTCAATCATTTTATTTATTTTATTATTTATTGTATTATAGATTTTCAAATTGTTGTCATTTTATTATTTGGTAATAGAATAAATACTATTATACAAATTTAGTGGAAAATATTTTATATTTTAACATTTAGACTAACTTTAGGTAAAAATATTAAATCAACGAAAAAATTATAACCAAATGACGCCGCCTTGACTGTTAGCATCCATACATCCCTTATAGGGGACTCTAGTAAAAGTTATTTGGACCATAAATAAATTATAAAAATAAAATGATTAATAAATAAGGTTTATATATAGCAATTTTGTTTTTTAAATAAGAAATAAAATACCAATCAACATCTTTTAAACGAGAGATTTATGTGATGTAGATCTTTATCCTGTATCGCAATTATCTAATCAAATAATATTATTAATGATACTTACTTGAAAGTTTTTCTGGTTTTACCATATATGTATTTTCTAAATCATAATTTAATCAGTTTCTTGTAACAGTAATTAAGCTGTAAATCTTCTGGTAATAAATTGACCTATTGTATACATCTTTCAACAGTTATGTAGTTTATAAGCTAGTAATGGTTTATATGAAATAAAATCTTTTTAATGGTTATTAGCACATTACAATATGTGATCCCCACGAATCAAATGTCACTAACGTGTCAAATATCAAATTGGTGAACTTTAATTAATTTTCAATCAAGACAAGTATTAGAAATGTTTCAAATGTCACATTTGTGACCTATAATTAATGTTCAATCACTGTCACTAAAATTTAGTAGATAATGTCTAAGTTGTTATTTATTATAAATATTCATTTTGAGATTTACAAAAGGCTTTGTCGCCAGAGAAGTATAATTTACCATGCAAACACTTATAGAACGGTGTCGTGATGTCAATTATGACGTATTTATATGTCTAGTTGACTTCGAAAAAGCCTTTGATAGTGTACGACATCAAAAGATGGCCAAAATACAGAATTAGGTGACGAAGACGTGAGAATCATTGCTAATCATACCGACACCAGAAAGCCATAATACGAGTAGATCAACAAAAATCGAAGAGGATACCTATAAATCGAGGAATAAGAAAAGGATGCGTGCTCTCCCCTTTACTTTTTAATATGTATTCAGAAGAATTGTTTAAAGAGGGATTAGATGGCGTAAATGAAGGAATACTTATAACGGAATACTCCTGAACAATCTCAGATCTGCAGACGATACAATGCTCCTTGCGGACAGCAGAGAAGGACTACAGATCTTGGTTGATCGCATTATCAAAAAAGAAAATCATGGTGGTCAGCAAGAATAATGTTGACGAAGACAGTGTTTACGTTAAAGGAAAACCGAGAAGTGCTTTTCATAAGATGAAAGCACCAAAAACCTAAAAATACACGTATTCTCTGTCCTGCTGTATGGAGTTGAAACCTGGACAATTACAGAGGCGGCAGAGTAAAGATTCACTAGTGTTGAAATGTGGTGGTATCGATGAATGTGGAAAATATCCTGGATACAACACGTAACAAATACTGAAACCCTAAGAAGAATTAAAAAGGGATAAGGGACTACTCAACGCTATAAAGAAACGAAAAATGAGCTATTTTGGTCACATACTAAGAAACGAGAAATACGAATTGATGTGGCTGATCATACAAAGGAAGGATTTGACCTAATCTCTGGCAAGATTCTAAAAGAAGGTACGGATAAGTGCATGAAGCTAAAAACCTTTATATTTAATGCAATTCTGTGCCTAAACTACTTCCCTAGCTCATGGAAGTGGGCACAAACCCTAATGACCCTTATACCCAAAAAAGGCTGTTAAATACATCTTCACACCGGTCTATAAGCCTTTTGCCCATGCTTAGCAAAGTTTTTGAAAAAATGTATGTACGTAAAAAGAAAAAAACGTTAATAGACAAACACAAAATAATTCCAGAACATCAATTCGGTTTCCATAACAAACACGGAACCATAAAACTAGTACATAGGCTGGTCAACCAAATAAACAAGGATTTTAACGTCAAAATATAGTGCTCTGCTGCTTTCCTTGACATATCTCAGGCTTTCGAGAAGGTATGGCACAAAGGACTACAAATAAAACTATCCTCATTTCCAATTCTTACAATCCTTCATTAAAAATAGACACTTTCTTATGAAGCACGGTACCGACCTCACTAAGATATATCCTATTCACTCCGGTATCTCACAAGGCAGCGTCCTCGGGCCAATTCTATTTCTCTTATCCATAGCGGACATTTCAACATAAAGAAGAACTACATTTACAACATATGCAGATGATACTGCTATTCTGACATCCCACACAGATCCACCAACAGCATCAAGAAACCTTCAATCAAACATAAATAGAATTCAGCAATGGATAAAAGTAAGGCTCATCAAATCTAATGGAACTAAATGATTATATGTAACATTCACGTTACGTAGAGAAATATTCCTCCATGTATATATTGATAAAATTGTCTAATTCTGCAATCTGACGACGCCAAATATCTCGGCATGCAATTGGACCGCCGCCCAATTGGAAAAAATGTATTTTCAACAAATAGCTTGACATAAAATTGGCAATTTAAAAACTATCTTTGGTTAACAAAATTTTACTGTAAAAGCCCATCCTCAAGCACATATGGACTTATGGGATTCAGCTATGGGGCACTGCCAGTGTCTCCAATACAAATATCTTACATAGATTTCGAAATAAGGTGCTGCGTGCCTTAGTCAATGAGTACTATGTAGGTACTCAACAAGGTCATTTAGAATGACATTCCCCAGGAATCCGTGAAAGAAGCCATACAACGTTTTAGTGTAAAGTACTTTGGACGAGTGCTAGTACATCCTAATGCGTTAGTCATGATGTCTTTGAAGTCACTGGAGTAACTCTCTACTTGTCTGTATTTCTTAACAAAACAAATGCTTAATGCCCAATGGGCAGATTGCTGAACTCAATGGAGTTTATAACAAAAACAACACAGTGCACGTGTTCACACCAATTTGTTGACGATGGCTAAATTGAACGAATTAAAGTACGAATTGCTGGAACACCCACCGTATTCACCAGATTTGGTTCTCTCTTTGACTATTGTCTCTTTAGAAACTTTAAACAATACCTTCGTGGAAAGCAGTTTTCGTCGAATGAAGAATCTTTTGAAGCAGTGGAACCATATTTTGCAGAGCTTCCGGAAAATCATTACAGAGATGGTACAAAATTACTAAACAAATGCTTAATGTCCAATAAGAGTTTATAAAAAGAAAAAAACAAGACAATACACGTATTCACACCAGTTTGTTGACGACGGATAAATTGAACGAATTAAAGTACGAATTTCTGGAACACACATCGTATTCAAAACTTTTTAACCAACCTGTAGTAAAATTAAGAGAAGAGTATATTGAATAATAAAATACTTTTACTAATAAATAGGCTAAGAATATTTCAATAAATCCTCGACATACATTTATTTGTTTTTCTATCACACCATAAAATTTGGCAAATAAACCATCTGTCAAAATCTTATTGATGCGATTAAACAATAGATTCTTTAAACATTTTTAATATACCTAAAAAGAAATCTCTTTTAACCCACGAAGCAGTCAGTGTTGAAATTTAAATATGCCTAATTAAATATATACCCTAACTATTTTTATCTAAAAAAAATCTTAAAGAAGGAAACGTATTTGCCTAACAATTACAAAATTTATTTTCAATGAAGCAGCTTCCGAACAATACAGAAAATATAATGTGTGCTCTGATTCGGATCAGTGAACGTCATGGTCTATGCTGTTTTAAAACTATGTAACACTGTAATTTTGATTTCAATTATTTTAAAGCTTAACTTTCCGTAAAAATAATGTTTTGTCTTAAACAGCGCCTCTAAAAATGCCTCTTTTAAAAATAAAGAAAGCTCTATTATATTGATTCATATATATGAATATACAAGGTGTTAATAAAAAAGTGTCACAAAATGAAATGGGTGGTAGTATGGCTCAAAATATGCAGTCTTAATAAACATATGTCCACAAATTAACGGAGTGTTTTGTGTTTTTGTATCATATTTCAATTAACCCTTTTTTCATTCTCAAAAATTTGCTTTTCTTATCAAATTCGACGAAAGACGCGCTACGTCTGTATGTAGACGCTTTCCCTAATCGCCACTTGTTTTCAGTTGGTGTGTTTGGAAGACTGTACCGACAGTTGCGTGATCCAGATACATTTGGGAAACTGTTCCCTAATTTCGGAGGACCAAGCCGATGTTCACCCCTGAGACAGAAGAAGCAATTTTGGCACGAGTAGAGGAGAATCCAGAAACTAGTTTGCGAAGAATATCAGTGGGTACCAACGAGTGGATGCTCTGAATCCACTTGATCATCAGGCACGTTTGGAAATTCCGTTGGTTTCTAAAAAATGATGCTGAGGACCCCAATTTTATTGCAGACATGAAATGGAGTTTTTAATTTTCATAATTCGCACATTTGGGCCGAGGAAAATCGCCATAGCATTGTGGAATCCAGGCACGTTTTTCGTTGAACATTTGGATAGGTATTTTGGGCGACCGGCTACTAAGTCCGATTGTATTATCTAGCCGATTAACTGGAGCTGACAACTTAAACTTTTTGCAAAAGACATTGGGTAATCTTCTAGACGATATTCCTTTAATAAAAAGAAATCAAATGTGGTTAAAGCACGATGATGCTTCGGCCCATTTTTCAATTGCCGCAAGAGAGCATTGAGACGAATCGTTGAAGAAAGATTGATCGAAAGGGATGGACCAGTACCATGGTCTGCAAGATCGCCTGATTTAAACCCCCTTGAATTTTTCCTTTGGGAATTCGTATACACCACTCCTGTGAATAACCTCGAGGAGCTGCAGCAAAAAGTAGAGCAGGGATGTCATCGAATCCTAGCCAATGAAGGTATTTTGGAAAGAGTTTGACTCCCTGCGGTGGAGATGTCTTGGAAAAGCAGAATATTTCAGTTTTGCCCTGGCCAGCTCAACCGCCCGATCTCAATCCTATTGAGCATGCGTGGAATTTGCTTCAGCGGAGAGTTTTTCAAGACGAGAAGCAAATTCAAAATCGCAATCAGCTGTTTTAAGCTGTTCAACAGTGCTGGATGGCGATTCCCAAGAAGATGGAAAGACGCTGTAGAGCCATCATAAATGCACGAGGAGGTCACATTCCTTATTAAAACATTTTTTCATTTTGTTCCATTGTCATTTTTTTTTATTGGAATAATAAATTTTCGTTTTGTGCATAAATTATTCTTATTTTTTAGTTTGATATTTTTCTTCATTTACCTCCTCCCACGTATCAGGCTTACACAATTTAATCTATGATATACTTTTGAACCATTTTATAAATAAAGTTTTTAAATATCCCTTGGTTTTTAAGCATGTGTGTAACACCGATCTTGCTAGCGATAAAATTTATGAGGAAAAACGTCATCCACGATAAGAATTCTTTTGCTAAAATCCATTTTGTAAAGTCGTTTTTCATCTGTAACCAAGTTAGTCACTTAATGTTATAAAATAAAGGAGTGTCAATTTTATGATAATAAACTGTAGAAAACAAAGGTACCGCATGGGTAACGGATTATATTTATAGGTTTAATAATCGTCAAGATCAAGAAACATTGTAGCCTTTCTCACGTATAACTTATTTTGTGATTTTTGATCTAAATTGTGTCTATTACAATCTATTAAGCAAGAAAATACCACATTAAAGTGATCTTTACAAAAGAAGAGAATTAAATCCATCTTTAATTCATCAGGATCTCTCAATAGAAAGATGCAGGTACTTTTTTCGTATTTTTTGGAACACATACAAATAGTTTTTCGGAAATTTTTAATCGTGCATTTAAGGATCTGTCCCAAAGTAAACAGGACCACGTGTGCCATCTGTTATTAGGGCAAGCGTTCGATAGGTTCATATATCATTCATGTTCCGTCAAAATTTCATGAAAATCGAACCCCTTATCTCGCTCAAAGTGAGAGTACCTTTTTAACATCGGTCGAAAAATCAGCATCGAAAAAACAGCCAACGACAATTTTAAAGAACATCCCGGTCAATGAGCTGCAATCCTTATTCGAAAAACTTGTGGACTGTGCAAATCGCTGTATTAACCCATAAAGGGGTCTATTTTGAATAAAATAAATTTCATTTGCCAAAAAAAATTGTTTTTTTCTGTGTCCTGTATACTTGTTGGTATAACTCATTTAATAACAATTTTAAACAAAAATCAGAATTATCGAAAGTTTAATCAAACAGAAACACAAATATGTCCAATTTACAACTTAGTGACGTCATATTGCCATTTTTGGGTAGTTACGTAAATTTTGTTTTTTTTATTTCGGACTTTCGAAACTAGAAAATTAGAAGAAATAATGATTTTCTTTATCAAAAATCTTCAGGTTCTAAAAAACATAAATTTTATTTAAATATTTATTAAGATAACTGTCTTTAATGATTTTTTCATAATAAATAAATTAAATAATAAAAAAATATACAAAGTTAATTAAAATATGATTATTATACAATAGATTTCCAGGAAAGTGTAACTGGTAATTAATAAATTATAAAAGTATAATCATGATGATAAAAATGATGAATCAATTTTATGCATAATCAAGTTATAAGTGAATGTAGGAATAGATGTCAAAGATAATAATAGTATAATACTATTATGACGTTTTAGAGAGTCTTTGAAAATCAAAGAACATATATACCGTTTACTAAGAACCAACAACTACTTCCCTGGCTATATGCCACGACGGACATTGAATTACAGTTCAAAGTTAAACGGGGTTAGTATATCTGCAAGATAGAACTAACCATTTTAGTTTGCAATTCGAAAGAATATCACTTGTAGACCGGTTTCGACGTATTGCATCTCATCAGTACAAGGAAGATATCCGTCTACAAGTGATATCCTTTCGAATTGCAAACTAAAATGGTTAGTTCTATCTTGCAGATATACTAACCCCGTTTAACTTTGAACTGTAATTCAATGTCCGTCGTGGCATATAGCCAGGGAAGTAGTTGTTGTTTCTTAGTAAACGGTCTATATGTTCTTTGATTTTCAAAGACTCTGTAAAACGTCATAATAGTATTATACTATTATTATCTGTGACATCTATTTGATAAACGTTTTGCTGAAATGACAATTGATTAGCAGGAAACTGTAAATCAAGTAGTTGAATCTAGGAAATTTATAAAAAAATCTTGATTTTTATGAAATCTAAAAAAATTATACACTCAATATATTTTTTTCTACATTAAGGAGGTCCTTTCGCCGCCAATGTTAAATAAAAAATATTAGATTATGAATAAATTTAATTTTTTTCTAATAGTTAAAGACCTTATTTATCGAATAGTGAAGTTTTAATTATACCTTACCGTGCAAATTTTTGAAAAAAAAAAGTTTTAAAATGTTAGTATTTGTACAGAGTCTTATGAAAAAGTAAGTCCTTAACGATATTTTTCGAATTATACTATCAGTCACCGATTAGATGGAATTAAGAAAAACTGAAAATTAGATTTTTGAAATATCCAGGTTCCTTTTTTTGCAATAAAATATATCAGTCACCGGGCAATTTACTGAGAAATAAATAATTAAAAATCACAAAAGAATCTCAAGTAACTTACATTAAAATGGAGTCAAAACATTTGGCAACGTTGCGTAGCGCGCGAACTAATTCCTTCAATGTAAACTTTTCTTTTTTTGTACTTACAACATTATCACACAATTGTTTACGTTTAAGACTCACAAATTTACAAGCATCCTTGCCACGAGACATTCGAATATTATGATTAAGCATTTTTATTCAATTTACTCATTCACCACATTGACAGCTAAAGCTTAAACGTGGTTAAGGTTAGGATTGTGTGGATACAAATATGAACAACTGTGAGACAGCGTTGTCAAATCACAGACAGGCTATTAACAGCTGATTTACAAGAGTCAAATTAACTTCTGTAGTTAACTATTTTTTTTTTTAAGTTTTAAAATTTCAATTATCAATGCCTCATATACTATTTATTTTTTAATTTTAGGAATTTTTATGGGTTTTTTATTTTAATTTATCGAGTATTGACTACAACAGTTGTTTTGACTAATTTGCAGCGAAAGGACCTCCTTAATTAATTTGCAATATATCTTGATTATTTTTATAAAGTAGAAAGATTATTTGGATTTGTTTTCGTGGAAATAAAATATAAAGAAAGTTAAAAAAATGTGAAAAACCAAAAAATAATAAAAATCGTAAAAACGAAATAACGAAAAAATGGAAGAAAATCGAAAAAAAAAATTTAAAATAAAGATGAAAAAGTAAAAAAAAAAACGAAAAAAATAAATGAAAAAAGAAAGATTTTAAATGGGCACTTGGAAAATATAATATAAGACAAAATAGAAAAATAAAAAATAGTAAAATAAAAAAAATATATAAAAAAATTAGTAAAATATTTGGTTGCGGAAACACTCGGTAGATGGTGTTGTATTTTAATTGGTAAATAATAGAGTTAAAAACCAAAAATTGGCTACAAACTAGCAAAACTGAGATAAACTAAAAGAATTAGAAAAAAAAACGAAAAATAAAAAAATAGGGAAAACCAAGAAAAATCATAAAACTTAGAAAAACAAAAGAATGTGTAAAATCGATAAACAAGAAGAATTAAAAAAAAATGAAAAATTGTAAAAAAATAACTAAAAAATTGATAGCACACAAAAAGCTAAATTAAAATGGAAAATAATCGGTAAAAGGTGAAAAAAGAAATAAAAAAAAAGAAAATCCGAGAAAAAAAAATGTGTGGGAAATAAACAACGGAAACAAAAGATAAAACCAGAAAAATTAGAAAATACAACAAAAAAAATGGCAAAAACTTGGAAATAAACGAGAAAATATGATAAAAATCAACAAAAACTGGAAAAAGAAAATCATTGATAATAGGTGGTACGAAGTTCGCCTGGTCAGCTAGTTTTAAATGAAAATTTGATTATGTACTCTAGAATAAAAAATACTATTTTTTAACATTATGACGAATTTAGAAGAGAAATATAAAATCAAACAAAAAATTATAACCAAATGAGGGCGTCTAGACTGACCGTAATGACCGTATACATACAACCCCTATAGAAGACTAGAGTGAAAGTTATTTGCACCATAAAATAATTAAAAAAACTAAAAATGTTAAATTATTGGATTTGATTAATCAACTTAAGTTTTATGTTTACCGATATTTTTCCAATACGATGTATGCTTTTTTGTAACAAAATATTATTATTAAAATTAGGAATATCTCAAGAATTATTCCCAAAATAAACTTATAAAACGAAATTATTAAGTTTTTTAACAACAAAATACAGTTAAAAACAAAAACTGATATAAAATTACATATTATTTTATAACAAATAATATATTTATTTAATAAAACTAACTATATCATAATTTAAAAGGTAATTTATTAGTTATAACAATAACACCAATCGAGTTATACTAACTGACATTAAAAGGGTAAAAATTATTAACTTACCTCATCTCTTGAGGTACATTACCGTCGATTTTGCACCAAATTAGTCCTTATTGTAAATTAGTAAAAGTAATTTTTCTTATTGTATGTTGAGTGAATGTAAAAGCCGAAGATTTTGCCGGTGTGAATCTTCTTGGGTTTTTAGTGGGAGACGATAGTATTTAAATCAATTTGGATGTACCATCAGGCATCATTTGATCAGTTCTAGTTAGTGATTTTACATCATGAGACCATTTGTGGTATGTAATTTTTTTATTTATTTTTTTTTTCAAAAAAAAAAAAATATATATATATAGTGAAATAGTGGTTTTGTGTTATACGTTTTTGGACATAAACGTGTTATACAGTGCAAATTTAAAAAAAAAAAAATAAGATTCTAAACTTTTTACTTAAATCAAAAGAGCATTTTTTATTATTTAATTTTTTTTATTTTTAATAATTTACATATAACAGCACTTTTTGTTACATTTTTTATTTAGGATGCTGTATCTAAATTTATAAAATAATATTTGTTCGTAACCGTTTCTGAACCGATAGAATTAGTTCTGGACTGTACTGTAATTGATTCAGATTTAATTATTTTATTTCTGATAAAATTCTTAATCGATTAAAATCAGAAGCTTAAATTATTTATTTGATGTTATAGCCAAACGTTACAATTCAACTCGCTGGAATCGATTCAGAACTATTATTTGTGTATATAATATATTTGGAATTGATTATAGACTTTTTTGGTATGCTTATTTCGTATATCTTTAAATTTCTTTCGGTGTTTTACACAAATTCTAATCTATTATTTTAATTACAGGAGTTTTTTTTTGTTTCACTAGTTCTGAACCGATAATTTTTCTTAAAACATTTTATCAAACTTTTTTTTATTTTTCCCTAAATTTCCTTGGTTTATTTTTTACATATTTTACTCTTCCTAACATGTTTACAGACTTATTATATTAAAAAATTTATGCGATTTTAAAACGTATATCAGTTCATAGCAAAATATTGTTAGACAAATTTTTTTTAGTAAATTTAGGGTCAGATTTTTAGCACAATTTATCTATTTGTTAATATTAGAGTTAAATTCGTATAGATCATTTAAATTTTTGTTAAATTTTATTTAGATTCCTAATTTGCAATAAGGAAAAGTTCGAGGTTTATATGAATATAAATTAAAATTCTGTACCAAAAAATCTCTGATCTAATTTATAATGTAAAAATAAAAATGCAACAAATTTCTCTCAACTAAAAACAGATTTTAAATAACAAGAAACATTTGTGTATAAAATATATATAAAAAACGAAAGACATTTGTATCGCGAAACTGTTTTCTACTTTATATCCCACAGTTTCACAGTTATTCACACGATATGGAATTGTTAAAATTTTTTTTATTAGATTATGTATTAATCAATTTTGTGACTAAAATAAGCAAAAAAATACCTTAATACCCTAGATAACCGAGACTTTTCTGCTCTTATAATGTTAGCCAAATTTTTTCTTACTTTAGCAGTACGTGTAAGACGCACGGAAACCTGATAATTTTCTTGAAATGATTCTTGATTTCACGTAGTTTAAGAAATCTGTCCTTTTTGTGTTTGATAAGGATTTTCTTGAAAATGTAATTTTATTTTCAAATTTATGTTCAATAAGAAAGACGTAAGAAAATATCTTAAATAAAAAAAATAAAAATTATAAAAAATACTATTTATTACTTTAACATTATAACGAATTTAGAACAGAAATATAAAATCAAACAAACATCGTAACCAAATGAGGCCGCCTTGACTGTGAGTATACACACATCCCCTATAGGCGACTATAGTAAAAGTTATTTGGACCATAAAATAATTTAATTTAATTTGTTTTCTTGAAAATAAAATTTAGCTAGATCAATTTTTAAGATTATAAATAATAAGATATAAATTTTCTTCTAATAATTGTTAAAGATAAGTGTAAATAATTGGAAATAAATTATATATAATTTTCTATAAACCAGACGGTGTTTGTATAGGAAATTCGAATAGAACATAATAATATACGTATAAAAAAATTAGTTAACGATTTTAACACATAACTTTCAGTAATTTTATTTGCACATAAATTTTAAACTTTCTCTTTGAAAATTTTTAACTGAAATTTTTTGTATATTTTTTTATTAAATTTTTATTGATCCAAATTTTAACATTTATTCTTTTTTTTTAACAGTATTTTTGTGTTTTGATCGCGTTTTTGAAGTATATATACAATAACATAATTTTTAAATTAATACCTTGTAGCGGATAATAAATTTCCTTATTATTTTTTTTGTACTAAATTTATAAATTCGCTTGAGTTAATTAATTTCTATATAAAAAACATAATTAATATAACTATTAACCCACAAAATTTAATAGTTTTTTTTTATTATATTTAACACATGGAAAGTTTGTTAAATGATTAATAATTTAATTTGAGGGCGATTATTAAACATAAATTTAAATAAAATGACAGGAGATAATACTTTCTCTTATTATTAATATTATTTAAAAAATTCCAATCCACCGATATTCAAATTTTTATATCTATTAGTTTCATCAATAATAAATTTAATTACGATTATCATACTCATAAATATTTAATGACATTTAATTGTTGCCCACCCTGGTAGTTGACATAATGACATTTTTTTTATTCTAGTTGTTATCCACCCTGGTTGCACTTGCCAGTGCCAGACCTGAAGCAGGTTACAGCTACAGCCCCCCATCTAGTTCTTATGGAGCTCCATCAGGTGGTGGTGGAGGCTTTGGAGGTGGATTAGGGGGCGGAATCGGAGGAGGTAAGTTTTATTATTATTTTTTTTTGTTTTTTATTATTTTTATTTTTTATTTTTTAGGTTTCGGAGGTAGTGGTGGCGGCGGAATCGGAGGAGGTTCCGGCGGTGGATTTGGAGGTGGCTCCGGAGGTGGTTTCGGAGGTGGCTCCGGAGGTAGCTTCGGCGGTGGCTCCGGAGGTGGCTTCGGAGGTGGCTCCGGAGGTGGATTCGGCGGTGGAATCGGAGGAGGTGGAGGTAAATTACCCTTAATTCCACATTATATTTCCAATTACATGATTATTATATTATAGGACTCGGTGGTGGAATCGGAGGAGGTTTCGGAGGCGGAAGCGGTGGTGGATTCGGAGGTGGATTCGGAGGTGGTTTCGGAGGTGGTTTCGGAGGTGGCACCACTATCCAGAAACACATCTACGTCCATGTACCCCCACCAGAACCTGAAGAATTCAGACCACAAAGACCCATCCAAGTTGGACAAGCTCAAAAACACTACAAAATCATCTTCATTAAGGTTTGTTTACGTAAAATCAATTAATTTTTTCGTTTATTAACATTTTGTATATTTACAGGCCCCAAGTGCACCTGCACCAACTGCCCCAGTAATCCCACTCCAACCACAAAACGAAGAAAAGACTTTGGTCTACGTTTTGGTCAAGAAACCAGAAGAAGCACCAGAAATCAACATCCCAACTGCAGTACCTACCCAACCTAGCAAACCAGAAGTATACTTCATCAGATACAAGACACAGGTAAGAAAAAAAGTCAATTTACTCCAAAGGATTCGATATACCAACCTTATGGTTATTGTCGACATTTTTTGTTAAAATTTTCTAGTTACATCTTCATCGGCCACTCTTTAGCCATTTATTGGAATTATCGTAATGTCTTCAAGAGCAATTTTCTGTCTTATAACATTCGTTTGTAATGTTAACAACTCGATACGGATAATGAAGCAATAAAAAAAAATTAAAATCAAATTAAAAAAATCACCGCGTTATCGCTTCTGTTTACTTTCTATCTCATTGAGAAATATCATCTTTAAAATTTCTAATTTTATCGCTGCCATATAAATTAATAAACATTTATTTAAACGAAGAAGTCAGCTTCTAAACCGGTTTCAAGACATATAGAAAGGTGTTAATACTTAATTATTGACATAATACATCAGCTACTTTATTAAGTAAATAAATAAAGATAAACAATGTGGGACACAACCTACAAAAACTTTTCCAATCGGAAGTACCTAAAGATAGTAATCATTTTTTAAGAAATTTACACAACAGGTATTAGATAATATTTTAATTAAAGTAAAAATTTAATGTAGAGGACATTTCCGCTATCAAATCTGACAGATGAAGTTTTATCTGACAAGTTGTCAATTTACTACGTCAATTGCCATTGGTCAGTCAACTGTAATAACTTATATCAAACTTATGTCGATCCAAAACTGTATTCTATCAATAACTTCTTCTGTATTAAAAATTAATAACATTAACACTGACAGGTGACGTTTTAATTGACAAATAGTCGATTTATTATGTCAATTTTCATCTGTCATCCAATTGTAATAACTTATATCAATCATTTTTTGTGTCGATTCCGAAACTGAATCCTATCATCAACTTCTTCCTCTGGGTTAAAAAATATTCACATCAACACTGACAGGTGAAGTTTTAGTGGACAAATAGTCAATTTATTATGTCAATTGTCATATGTCACCCAATTGCGTTAAATTATATCAAAAATATTTGGTGTTGAATCCAATCCAATCAAATTCCAAACCCTGACGTTTCAGTTGAAAAACCGTCAAGTTCAATTGTAATCTGTCAGTCAATATTTCTAGGTTTAGTTGACTATCTGTCAATTTACTACGTCAATTGTCAAGTGTTTCTGCCACCTTTCTATTTTAAAAAACCCTGACGTTGACGTTTCAGTTGAAAAACTGTCATGTTACTCCGTTACACTTGCCAAATTTCTACAGCAACTGTCAACTGTCATATTTTTCCCGCTTGTGGGATTTTTTTTTGGCTTGGATTAGTTGGATGCTTTCTCAGTGAAGTAATTATTAAAATTTTACTAAAATTACAAACTTTTGATCTGAGAAAGTCTTCTATCTTCAAGAATATTTGATAAAATGTAAAAAAAGCACTTTCCTTCTATCAAAGTTCAACAATTAACAATTCCAATCATCTGTTGTTTTATGTATGTATAGAGAAAGTAAGTTTTATGCAGAATAGTTGTAATTGACTTTCTTACGTGAAATACCGCTCGCTGGCTAATTTTTTATGGAAGATTCTCTGTAAAATCTTCACGCGGAAGCCAGAGGTCATGAAACCAATGAAAGTAGCGATTGTCGGAGAATGTGAACAGCTCTTTATGGGTCAACAAGTCGTCTTCTTCGATTATTATTTACTTATGGGAAAACTGGTAACAGTGGCGGACGCGGATGTTTTGTTGTATTTCGTAATGTTTTTTTTTTTGGAAATATCTCTTCCACTAAAAACATAGACATTAAATAATTTAATTGTTGTTTGTTATATAAGATCTTCAAATCTTATTATAATTTATAGCTATCTGCATTTATGATTTTTGTATTTTACAGAAAACCGCTGGAGGTGGTTCCGGATTCGGAGGTGGTATTGGAGGTGGCATTGGAGGTGGTATTGGAGGTGGTATCGGCGGTGGTATCGGCGGTGGTATCGGAGGTGGTATTGGAGGAGGAATCGGAGGTGGTAAGTACCTTCCAAATTTTCTTTTATTTATTTTTTTAAAGTTTATTACATCAACATTAAGGCAATTTACAAATTTATCTACAGTACCTACTTCAACAAGCAAAATTGATTGATAACGTGCTCTCAACTTCTTTTTTAAAATTTATTCCACTCTTTTGATAACAAAATTTAGACTTTTAGTGCTTATATCTACTTTTTTTTAAACTTAAGTGTTATCTTCCATTCCATGTTTCAATTAGTTTTTTAAATACTTCTTTTCTTTTTTAAACTCTATAGTCATACTTCTTTTTTTCATTGTATAATCTTGTATTCAATTAACATTTTTTTATTTTTTAGGTGACGGACTTGGAGGAGGAATTGGCGGAGGAATCGGAGGAGGCAGTGGTATCGGAGGAGGTATCGGCGGTGGTATCGGAGGAGGACATGGCGGTGGAATTGGCGGTGGTATTGGAGGAGGACATGGAGGTGGAATTGGAGGAGGAATTGGTGGTGGATCCGGTGGCGGTATTTCCAGCAGCTACGGCCCACCAGGCAAATCCGGTCCCTACTAAAACCCTACAAAGTTACCTCTGTAACGATTGGCTATACCAATCGTTACACTACTGTTTACTTCAAATTTTATATTCTACTTGATGTGATTATAAGTTGGCTGTCGTTACCAGAACCACCCCCCAAACAGTCGGCTTTTAAAAAGGAGTAGATTATTTGTTTTGAAGTAAAAAGTGGATTTTATCCTCCAAAAAAAGAAAAAAAAAAATAATGAATGGTGATGCTGGTACGTTTACTGGTAATCCAAAAATTTTGATTAATTATAATGTTAATTTGAATTTATGGTCTATTGGTTAACGCTCTTTCGATTTGTTGTTTTGGCAAGTCGGTTATTATGGAGCGGTTTTGGATGAAGCTGTAAAATTCTTGTGTAAAGACTATTAAATGTTCGCCGTTAACTTTTAGAGTTATACAGTTTTATCGGGAGTTGTTCCATGTTGTAAATATCGTGCAATATAAGCATATGTTATATATTTTATATATTTTTGTATATTTTTTATCAATACGGTGACAAATAAATGTATTTTTTAGTATACTCCAGTTTTTTATTTTACTCAATACTTAATAATCTTGTAAACAGTTCATAAAGAACTTTAAAGCAATTTTTCAAAAGCTTGTTAACAACCAAATAAAGGATTATAAAAAATTTCTTCAACCAGAAACATTAGCAAACAGATGACCACGCTTCTGTCTGGCTAGGATTACCACAGAAATGGTGAAATGTGAAAAAGATATGGTGGACAAATTGTTGCTTTTTTAGTTTTACTGTATCTGTGGTTAAAATTGGAAGATAACATTTTGTCGTGTTATTTATGTGTTTAACAGAATATAAAATCCTGCTGTTTAAGAATCTCTAAAATATTTTTTTTTAATGAAGAAAACTCAATACTTAACTATATATACTATCTAATCAAGTATAGTGACTCATACCAGAAGCAAATTTCTCTGTCATGAGGTAGGTACTGTACGGAATTTAGAACAGTTTTTCGTAAATTCACTTTCTAAATTGTTCTTCATCTTGGGCTTCCTTCCCATCATCCATCCATCCATGAACCTTCCTAGATAGTAAAGAACAAAAATCCTCTATTGCGCTAGCTTCCAGTAAATTTGCAGAAGTATCGTTTAGAACTTGACCCAGGTTAGTGAAGGCCTCTCGGTACTTCTCAATGCCTTAATTGCTTTCTTGTAATTGTTTTTGTATATAGCCACCAGTGTCTCTTTATTTTTTTCCATATATCGTCTATGAAATCGTCATGGCTTATTTTGATTATACCTTCCTGGATAGAGGCTCAGACCTGGACCCCAGCCTGATAATCTGTTCCAGAATCTGAAATTCCCCCCCAACATCCATAATGAACGTTCTTTGATAGTAACGAACAAAAATCCTCCATTGGGTAAGCTTGCAACAAATTTGTAGTATTATCGTTAAGAAGTTTAACATCTTGGGTATTTCTCAATGCCCTAATTGCTTCCTTGTCAAAATTTTTTTTGAAGGGACTTTTTTACTGTGCCTCAGCATATAGCCTATTTCCTTTGCTGATTACCATGTTCTAGGTCTGAGGCAACCTTCTTTTCTCCTACTTAGGGGCTAGGTTTTCTGTGGTGTAGATTTTTATCTCACACCCAGAGTTCCTGAAGATGACCTCCACCATTTTGTGCAAAGCCTTAATCAGTTGGGACAACACATTGTTCATAGCGATTGATTCGCCACACACCAGGGTCTGCCATAGTCTCTTTAATTTTTCCATATATCGTCTATAGACCGGACATGGCTTATTTTGATTATACCTTCCTGGAGATAGGCTCAGACCTGGACCCTAGCTTGATAATCTGTTCCAGAATCTCAATTTCTTTCCCAGCATCCATAATAAACGTTCTTTAATAGCAAAGAACAATAATCCTCCATTGTGTAAGCTTGCAACAAATTTGTAGGATTATCGTTAAGAAGTTTACCATCTTTTGTACTTCTTAATGCCCTAATTGCACCTTGTCATAATTTTTTTAAAGGGACTTTTTTACTGTGCCAAGTACCTCAGCATACATCCTCTTTGCTGATTACCATGTTGTAGGTCTGAAGCACCCTTTTTTTCTCCTACTTAGTGGCTATATGTTACCCTCCTTGAAGTTTCCTGTGGTGTAGGTTTTTATCTCATACCCAGAGTCACTGAAGATGGCCTCCACCACCTTCTACAAAGTTGTAAGCGGTTCAGACTGCACATGTTGGATTGCAATTGATTCGCCACCCACCAATATCTGTCTTAGTCTCTTTCTCTTTCATATATCGTCTATAGACCAGTCATGGTTTATTTTGATTACCTATACCTTCCTGGAGATAGGCTCACACCTGGATCCCCGCCTGGTAATCTCAAATTATTTTTCGACCCTGACTAGATCTGGGAACCTGTCCCTTCACAATCTTTGGATGCTGCTCCCCATTTCGGGGTCCTTTGGCTCCACCATTACGACCATGCTGGTTGTAGCCAGTGTGTCGATGGGGTTACCTATGTTTATGCTTGTGCTTTTGAAGAATTTTTCGTGCCACGCCTTATCAGCTATCTGGAGGAAATCCTTCACCAATTGAATCCCCTCCAGAGTGCCAATGACATTTGTGCATCGGCAGGGAGTATCTGCGTTATTCTGCATCTTGGCTTCCTCCACCAGCATTCATAATGAACCTTATAGTATTGGGTGAGCTTGCAACAAATTTTTAGGATTATTGTTTAAAACCTTGCCCTCTATAACCTCTACGATCATGAGAAGTTTATATCTTTGGTAGTTCTTAATGCCCTAGTTGCTTTCTTGTCATTGTTTTTCTGTTGGGTCTTTTTTATTGTGCTAAGTACCTTAGTATTCTTCGCTGATTAACACGTTGTAGCTCTGAAGAATCCTTCTTTTCCCTTCTTAGGGGCTATGTTACCCCCTTTGAAGCTTTCTGTGGTGGAGATTTTTTATCTTACACCCAGTGTCCCTGAAGATGGCTTCCACCATCTTTTGCAAAGTCCTAATCGGTTGGGACAGCATAGCGATTAATTTGCCATTCACTAGTGTCTACCTCAGCCTTAGTTCAGAAAAATTTTTGTTTTAGGTAAAAAAATAACTTTTGTTTGCTTTTGTTATATAAAAAAAGAGGACAATGGCTGATACTAACGAAAATGATCATTCGTTCGGGGTGGAAAAATTCTTGCTTTTAGGGGATGCATTGGGGTTTCTGGGGGATAAAATGCTGGTTTCTAGCAAAGACTAAATTTGAATATAATGGTGTTGGTAAAAATATAATTATTTTTTGAAAAAAATAAAGATTTTGGAAAGAAAAGTGTTAGTTTCTGAAGAAAAATTGGTTTAAAGAGGTTAATTACGTTTTTGTTTGTAAAATGACTGTAGGCGAATGGGCAAAGGATCGAGGAAAAAAATTGTTTCAGAAAATAACAGTTTTTAAAGGAAAATTATGGTATTCAGGGGTCAATGGTACTATATTCCAAAATAATGTTTCGGGTATTTTCAACCATTTACTCTTTACATCATAGGCATCTTTAAACACCCTAAAAATAAGTTATCGATGGGATACAGTCTTCAAATAGGACGTACATACTAACATTCTAACTTATCAGGATTTTTTTATTGGTCCGAAATGACTGAAAAGTCTGTGATTTTGTGCGTATTAGAAATCAATTTTTAAAAGAAACCGTTACGACACATCCCTTAGCAATAGCCCGCTTGCGCGTTTTGAGCCCCCACCTGGCAGCCTTTCTAATAATCAGTCTTAGATAGGAGAATTTTAAAATAGAAATAGTCTTATTAACTCTTTATTCCATCAGCTTTCTTCCAGTGAATGTGCCGTCAAAATCGATCCAGCCATTCCAGAGAATTGTTGGAACAAACGGACAGACAGACAAAAATTTTTAAAAAATGTAATTTTGGTATACGTACTGTATATACGTACGTATGCATTTATTTTAATATTAAAAACAGACCCTCCAATTTTATTATGCATATGGAAGATAAACTCTCTCAATATAGTTTCAAGGTTTTAAATTAAAGTAAGTACCTATATCTGTAATCGAATTTCGCCTGATAGGGTCAAAAAAATTTATGACCACAAGTGAAATTGCCGTCTGTGGTCCGGTTACTTTCCCAATTGGCAGATTTCACAAAATCAAAATAAAAAAAAGATGATACCTACCTAAATACGAATATGTCCAGCCAGCCTACACTTGTGCAGGCCAATTAACCAAAATACAGGTTTAAATATATACATTATTTAACAAAATCATTGAAATTGATATTATATGATTATAATTCTACAATAAGTAACTAAGTGAATGGTTACATTGAATGCGATTACGTTCGATTTTTTAGTCGTGCGATGTCGTACGATGTCGGACGTAAAAACAAAAACTAACCATAAACTAACTAATTTAAAGCTGTGCGGTTACAATAGTTGCGATGTAGTCGGATGTTTTCGTACGATGTCGGACGACTAAGTGAGAAGAACAAACATGTTTGTTTTTTCCTGCGATATCGTACGATACTTTCTGTTATAAACGATATAGAAAGCTAGCACCTGATTTCAAACATTAGGATGAATACTTTTCCGAAAATTAGAATATGTTTCGAGTTGTTGGTGGATCATATTAAGTATATCCAACTGCAACCCTGGAAGTAGTGCTAAACCTCCCACCTCTCGACATTATTGTGAAAGGGGAGGCAAGGATGGCAGCCTACAGAATGGGTTGCAGTGGCAACTGGAAGTATAACGCCGCCAGTGGGCATACAAGGATTGTGGACACTGTACAGATGGACACCTTGGAAATGCTACCAGACAGGATGGTGAAGATCACAGATCTAGAAAAGCCATACAATGTCAATATTATTGACAGGGCTGCCTGGGAGAAAGGTGAACCTGAATATATGAAAAGGGGGATCACTTGGTATACGGATGGCTCGAACAAGCCAACAGGCACTGGGGCGGGAATATATGGAGTCAGACCCAAGGCGCAGTTTTGCGTAAGCCTGGGTAAGCTGGCTACTGTTTTCCAGGCTGAAGTTGTTGCCCTATCAGAGTGTGCAAGAGACTGTTTGGAGCGTGGTATGACAGACCACACCATATACATAAACTCGGATAGTAGAGCAGCGCTAATGGCACTTGACAGTTTTGACTTTACCTCTAAAGCAGTATGGGACTGTCATCAGGCCATGAAAACCCTGGGAGAGTACAACAAGGTTATCCTTAGTTGGGTTCCGGGGCACAAAGGTATCGCTGGCAATGAGGGAGCAGACAAGTGGGCAAACAAAGGAGCTGAAAGCCCGCTCATTGGCCCAGAGCCGACGTGTGGTATTGCTTACAACACAGCACGAAGAGCTGTTCGCCAGTGGATGGGCATAGAACATCGAAAGAGCTGGGAAAGAACAGAAGGTAAAATACAGTCAAAGAGAATGCTGCAGACACCTACTGGTGCTATAGCGGCAGATGCCCTTGGGCTGAGGAGGAAGACCCTGCGGAAAGTGGTTGGCTTCATCAGCGGCCACTGGGTATTTCGCGGACACCTACATAAGATGGGAATTCAAGTTGAAAACCCCCTATGTACAAAATGCGGTGAGGAGGAGGAAACAGCCTTCCACGTGATATTCATGTGCCCAGCCCTGCAAGGTCTGCGTGTGAGATCCCTTGGCCTACCGACTGGAGATCAAAGGGAAGAACGGGCAACCATAGTCAAAAGAATCTCTTGGTTCATTAAGAACCTGGGATTTGACGAAGAATGAGGACCTGTGAATAAGGGTGCACAATAAGCTGTACTAGCTGCGATGCAATCCCATGGACTACCTCTAAGCCTGGCCCTCTTTAAAAAAAAAAATATTAAATATATAATTAAATGTTGAAGGAAACATTCTAAAGTACTCATCAAACTTTTGTGGCTGCTTACTTAACTCATTGAAGAGGGTTACGTACTCCCCTTCCTGGTCTCTCCTTAAGTATATACCATTAACCAAATATTTTCTTTTTTTATTTAATACCATAAATTTCTAACAGTTATTTTTAAGGAAATGTAAATCCTCTTCGTCATCCATTTTAAACTGAAACTGTAAATGCAACGAATCGCAAACAATGTAACCACACAATCGTACGACAAATGGTCTTACGGCATCGCACGATTAAAAAATCGTACGTATCCGCATCCAATGTAACCATTCACTAAGAATCGCGTTAACAAAAAAGTACGCAAAATTATTTTACAGAATTTGATTTCTCTGGAATTTACCTAGCTAGACAAAAAATGGAAGCATTGTTTACCGATATTTCAACATAAACTATTATTTTTTCCTTAAAAATCGTCAATTTTCCGCCCAAAACTGAATTTTTCAATCCTTACCAAATTTTTAGAAGAAATCATAATTTTACTTCTGGACGCTATCACATTTTCCCTAAAAACAGTGATTTTATCATCTTTCAGAAACCATGATTTCCTCTAAAAACTATTATTTTTCCGCATAAAATTGCATTTTCTATTCCAAACCAATTTTTTTCTCGGTCTTCTGAATATTTTCTGTAATCACAGTCTTTTTAGAAACAAAAACCATTTTCTTTACCAAATTATCATTGTTTCCCCAAAAACAATAATTTTCCTGATGAAGAAGGTTTATCATCATCATCAGCTTGCATCAGCAGGTATCTCCACGGTATCGAACGCCTTTTGGAAGTCAACAAACACCAGTACCAGAGGTTTACAGATATTTTTACATAAACTATCATTTTTCCCTTAAAAATTGTCATTTTCGGCCCAAAACTGAATTTTTTAATCCATACCAAAATTTTAGAAGAAATCATCACAAATGAAGCATCCTCTATTTGCATCCTTAACTGAACATATGCCTCCTCTAAACTTTTCCAATTTTCTCTATTCTAAATAGCAGAATCCAGTTTGTTGATATTTTTTTTATGTCGTCTCTCCAACGGTTAGGGAGTCGTCCTCTTTGCCGTTTATCGGTTCTGGATCTTCATTCGACAAGTTTCTTTATCCATCTCCCGTCACAAAGTCTTGCAAGATGTCCTGGCCATTTCCATTTGTGTTTTGATATGCGTTCTGTAATAACGTCTACCTTAGTTCTTCTGCGTATTTCTTCGTTTATACTTTTTCTTTAAGTGTCAATCTAATCATAGATCTCTCCATTCATCGTTGTGTCACTCTCAGTTTTTCTGCCGATGTTTTGGTGAGGATCAATGTTTCTGGGCCATAAGTCAGGACTGGTAAAACACATTGATTAAAGGCTTTTCTTTTAAGAAATATTGGAATATCAGCTTTAAACACATCTTTAATTTTCCGTAAGCTGCCCATCCTAAAGTTATTCTTCTGATCAATTCACAGGTTTGATTATCTCTTGTTTCTTTGGTTTTTTATCTGATTTGCTCCATTTGAGACCAGGTTAGTTCCAGTTATCGGGAATGTTCTAATTATGCAGTCATAGATTAAACAATATTTGGGCTTTCTTGATTATTGCTGATCCCCCTATTTTTATGGCCTCTGTAACTATTCCATCATTTCCAAGAGCTGTATTGTGACTCATCTTCTTTAGAGCATTTTGAATTTCGACTGTGGAGATATCAGAAATATCTTCTGGAGATATTCTGTTTGATTTAATGTCTGTTGTTTCTTATACATAGTTCTGTAAAACTTTTCGACTATTTGAATCAATTTTTCTTTGTTGGATGTTGTTTCTCCTGTTTCGTCTCTAAGTTTGAAGATTTCGTTTCTTCCACTTGCAAGTTTTCATTATATTCATACCTTCATACTTTTATTTTTTTCAATGGTCTCTATAATTTCATCGTCTTTAAACTGTCTTAGATCTTTCCTTGATTGCCTTGGAGATGTTCTAATGTTCCTTCTTTTATAGTTTGTTTTGAATCTTAAATTGATTTCCCCTTACCTGCTTTAAATCTCCCATGTTTGACTTTTGGATGGATTCTCCAAAATTTTAATGTTACTCAAAGTAACTTGCAACTTCTTCCTGCCTATGTTGGATTGAATTAACTGATACTACATTTAAAATAGTTATTATTAGCCTGAAGATGGCTCAGTGTAGCCGAAATTAGTCGCTACTCTGTTACTTTAGTTTCATTAATTAAATAGATAAAAATATCTTTTATCTATGTTTTCAGGCAATAAAAAATAATTGCAATACATTGAAAAATATGGCTCTTCATGGCATCTATTGGCAAGTAGTAATACTTCAATTTTTTTTAATTGACTCAGTAACACTAAAAGCTACTTCACTTCAGTATAGATGGCGTTTGAGGTTAGACCAAGAAATTTAATGTTCTACTTATATTATTAATAAAATATTTGTCTTTTTAAACCAATTGTTGATTAAAAATGCTTAAAAGATCTTCAAAAAAAAAAAGTAAACCCACGACTCTACTCAAGAAGAACTTAAAGAAAATCACCATCAAACACAAACCGTTCAGGTCACTTAAACTTCGCGTAGTCAAGGATCATTTCATGAAAACCTTTATGAAAAGAATCAGGTTTCGGGAGCGGCTCTTATTCGTCCCCGAGCAGATACAAGAAAAGACAAGACAATAGATGGATAGGTAGATAAGAGAAAGTTCAAAGGAGTAAGGACCCTGTTGTAGGACTTATGTTCTTTTCAGGGAGTGGATGGAAGGTTTGGATGGTCCCGCACTCACAGACTCCTCCATTTGTAGTTGGTGTTGTTCTTTTTGTAGCTCCTGTGATTTCTTCTATTTCCAAAGTTCCTCAAACGTGCCTAAATCGTCATTCTTTTTATGGTGTCAGTTTAGATGTGTGTGGAAGTGTGACCCACGTGGTGCAATGTGGGGTTGGGAGATTGACGCCGTGGTGTGTCTCCTCCGTCGTGAGGCCTCCCGTTTAACGAGGTACTAGAAGAAAACCCTCACCTTAATTCCTACCGATACTAATTACGGTATTTTAATGACACCACTCAACTGGTCCCCAACAAGGGACTAAAACTTCTGGAAAAATCAACTTGAGTTTGTTTACCTACTATTTCCGGAGACGAATTGATATATGTTTCTTCAGGAAGGCAATTAACCCAATTGGTAATTTTAATACCACGGGCGAGTTTATGCACTTCTGGTTTCTGCTCGTCCTACACGTACTGCTAAAGGTGCGTTCTCATGAGTAAAGTATAGTTGACCAATTTTAGTGGTTCCTTTCGTCCTTGTCAAATGGAAGGCACCAAGATGGAGGAAACACGCCACAGCATCAATCTCCCAACCCAATATTGCACCACGTAGGTTACACATCCACACATACACTTACACTCACACAAAAAAAAAAGACTCTTTAGGCACGTTCAACTACCATGGATGACAAAAAGACACAGGAACAACAGTCGAAGCAATCCAACCTGCTGTAAGTGGAGAGATTTGTGGGAGCGGGGCCGGCAAAATACTCCTCTGAACGATATAAGTTTGTTTGGATTAAACTTTTTTTGATCAACAAAATATGTAGGTAACTCTAACGTGGCCCTATTCAAAGATATGGGTTGACTTTAAAGATGAAATGAATAACCAGAAATCGATCCCTTAATAAAATTACAATAAAGTAGAATCAGTTTCCAGCCAAATCGGATTTTTCCAAATAAATTCTTATATGACGTGTTCGGTCTAAAATTTATTCAAGATTACAAAAATTGATGTTTGGCGAAAGTGAAACTACTTGAAAATTAGTTGCTAGTAATAATAAAATATCACCTCAATTTAAGAAACTTCTACAAATAAAATAATTAAATGAAACAATGAAATCAACTTTATTGTATGTGAAGAGGAGGTACCACCGAGCAATCGGATAGTAAAATGAACTTAAAATTCTGATTGCAATGCGAAAGAAGGACAGTTATACAGTAACACAACTAGCGGTATAATTTATAATTAAGGCGATTACATTATAATAAATCTTACTGAATATATAGGCTCGAAAACAAAGTCTGGTGAATTCTTTAACTAAAACGATCCGATAGAACGTTACAACGATAAAAGTCTGTTTAATTAAATATAATTTTATTATAAAATTAAAATTATATATCCTTACATTATCTTCTATATGTAATATAATTAATATTTCCATTAATTTGCAAAAATACAAAACAAATCTCAGAAATCAGTTAGGTACATGATGTAGTAATTAATAAAGCTTTTTTGATACCTAAAAAAATACAAAAACACAAACTTGTGTAGATATATTTAAAAGATTTAATAACCTATTAAATATTGTTTAATTATTTGAAATATTAATATTGGATGTTAATTCATTGACTAGTAAACTTAATAGTTTTATTAATTAATTTGTTCATCTGTTATTTTTGAAGTTAATCCTTTTTTTGAAGCGTCTGATACAGACTGAAACTTCTTTTTAATACCGATGTATAGGTTTGTAAATCTTAGGGTTAGACACCCGGAATGTCTCGTTTCCCGAGACTTTTTGGTCGAGGCTCGAGACGAGACACAAGTGTCTTAATTGGGAAAGATCTCGGATTACTACTGGATGTCAAAAAGATAGAATTCCATCATTGTCAGAGCAGAATGGTTTCTACAGCTCAAAATTTCACAAAGTATGTTTTTTTAGCGCGCCTGATACAGACTGAAATATTATATGAGAATATTTGGGTTTGGGAACTGGAATGTCTCGTGTCTCAAATTTTGAGACTTTCAGGCCGAGACTCGAGACGAGACACAAGTGCCTTAATTGGGAAAGATCTTGTTTTACCACTGGATGCCAAAAAAGGTAGAATTCCCTCATTGTTAGAGCAGAATGGTTTCTGAAGCTCAAAATTGCGCAAAGTATGTTTTTTTTTTGGCGCGTCTAATACAGAATGTGAATACTTGGGTTTGGGACCCGGAATGTCTCGTGTCTCGGATCCCAAAACTTTCAGGCGGAGACTCGAGACGAGACACTAGTGTCTTAATAGAATTCCATTATTCTTAGAGCAGAATGGTCTCTGAAGCTCAAAATTGCTCAAAGTATGTTTTTTTGTGGCGCGTCTAATACAGAATGTGAATATTTGGGTTTGGGACCCGGAATGTCTCTTGTCTCGGATCCCAAAACTTTCAGGCCAAGACTCGAGACGAGAAACTAGTGTCTTAATTGGGAAAGATCTTGTGTTACTACTGGATGTCAAAAAAGGTACAATTCCATCATTGTTAAAGCAGAATGGTTTCTGAAGCTTAAAATTGCGCAAAGTATGTTTTTTTTTGGCGCGTCTAATACAGAATGTGAATACTTGGGTTTGGGACCCGGAATGTCACGTGTCTCGGATCCCAAAACTTTCAGACCGAGACTCGAGACGAGACACAAGTGTCTTAATTGGGAAAGATCTTGTTTTACCACTGGATGTTAAAAAAGGTAGAATTCCATTATTCTTAGAGCAGAATGGTCTCTGAAGCTACAAATTGCGCAAAGTATGTTTATTTTGGCGCGTCTGATACAGAATGTGAATATTTGGGTTTAGAACCCGGAATGTCTCGTGTCTCGGATCCCGAGACTTTCAGGTCGAGACTCGAGACGAGACACAAGTGTCTAAATTGGTTAAAAACTCGGTTTAATCCCAAAAAAAGTAGAATTCTATCGTTGTTAGAGCAGACTGGTTTCTGAAGCTCAAAGTATGTTTTTTTTGCCGCGTCTGATACAGACTGATATATTATATGCTTCATTTTAATACCGATGTATAGGTATGTGAATATTAGGGTTTGGGACACGAAATATCCTGTGTCTGGGATATCCCGAGACTTTCAGATCGAGACTCAAAACGAGACACAAGTCTCTAAATTGGGAAAGAACTCAGTTTACTACTAAATGTAAAAAAAGATAGAATTCCTTCATTATGATAGCAGAATAGT
The DNA here is from genome assembly GCA_964028335.1 of Altica lythri. NCBI lineage: Eukaryota > Metazoa > Arthropoda > Insecta > Coleoptera > Chrysomelidae > Altica > Altica lythri. Next base: position 9,536,153 of record OZ034809.1, read on the forward strand.
CATGAAGCTCAAAATTGCGTCAAGAATGTTTTTTTGGTGAAATATTGTAGACTTCATTTTACAACCGGATTTGGAACATTGTTTCGTGTCTTGGATGCGGAGACTTTCAGGACGAGACTCTAAACGGAAAAAGAATTCAGTTTACTACTGAATGTAAAAAAAGGTAGAATTCCGTCATTGTGAGAGCAGAATGGTTTCTGAAGCTCAAAATTGCACAAAGAATCTTCTTCCCGGGACTTTAATCGTATGCTGTCTTATGTCTCAGAAATTTGAAATCGCCGATAATTCCTATTTTTTTACATCGCATGTTAACTATAATAATATGTAAATAAATATGAACTAAGTATCTTTTGTGTTACAAAGTAAAAGGCCGTATACACACAGATGTGAACTGTTGATAGTTCAAAAGCTATAGGTACTACAGACGAATATTTTACGTTATGGTTTTCTGATTTTCTAAACAACAAATGAACAAAATTATTAAAATTGATACCGATTTGTTTGTTTACAGCATTTTAAATCTCCAAATAACTAAAAAATTTAACCTACTTAAATATTTCAATAAAATAGATACATTTGTCAACCGTTTTTTTATATAACTTAATTAATTAAAATTAATACTAAAATATATAAAAATCACATTGTAAAAAAATATAAAACTGGCATTATTAATAATATTTACAAATTTACAGTTCGTCTCAGTTTTTAATTTAGAAACTTCTTGGAGCTCCATACTCGCTAGATGGACCTGCAGGTGGGGCTCCATATGAACTGTCGGGGGTACCACTTGCTGGGTAACCACCTTCTTCTTTCTATAAATAAAAATAGAAAAGATATTAATTTTTATATTAGATACATTTATCTATACTGCAGATAAGTCAAAATATAGTAAATATTAACAGTACAGTTACAAGAATTGATTGACAAAGACCATTTAAGAAGAAGTACAAAAAAAAGGTACAGATTTTAGATCCTCTAAGTAAAGAAGTACATTACTCTAACTTTAAAAGGAGTTGCTGCTGGTTTGTTGGAACCAAGGCAATAATAGAGTTCCAAAAGGTGCAAAAGACTCCCTTGTATTTGGATCACTAGATCAACGGAATTGTGTCCTAGTTCGATGTGGAAGATAATTTTAGAACTTCCACCCTAACTTATACTTTTAGGGAGGATTCCTCTGGAAAGTGTCTATAGGTTAAAAAACACAAAGTCTCTGGAATCGGTGATCTTACAGGACATCTTGGAATTTTAAGGATTGGAGCAAACCAATCCATGAAGATGCCTTCCAAAACGGGATTTCAAATTTACAGTAAATGTTAATAATAATGAGTATGAGTTAACACAATCGCTCAACTAACACAAAAAGCTCTTAATTACTATACCAATGGCTCTAAAACGCCTGAAAGAAGAGTAGGTATAGGAAATGCAGGTACTAATGTTGAGCTCTTGTGGCCATGGGTAACACTCCTATCGACTTTCAAGAGAATCTACTAGACTTTTGTTTTCAAGATTGCATAAAAAACGTCACAATTCAGCCAGAATATCGATAGCCAAGCTGCTTTAAAGGCTCTACAATCTACCACGTCCAAAACAGCCCAGAACTATCAACAGCCTCTTAAGCAACTGGCTAAACACAACAAAGTAGCTCTACTGTTGGTAACAGAGGATAAAAGGATTCTAGGAAACAAATAAGAACTCTTTTTGTTGAATCTGAACTTTTCTCTGGCATCTCAAAATGCCACATTATGCATGAAGTTCGTAATTAGCAAAAAGGAACCCAATTGGAAAAGGACTTCAGGCCAGAGACAAGCAAACAAGGTTAATAAGCCTTTATTGCGCTATTTTAAATTACTCTTAGAGCTTAAGAAACCACATTATGCATGAAGTTCGTAATTAGCAAAAAGGAACCCAATTGGAAAAGGACTTCAGGCCAGAGACAAGCAAACAAGGTTAATAAGCCTTTATTGCGCTATTTTAAATTACTCTTAGAGCTTAAGAAACCTAAACTTAGGGTTATCGTAGAAATTCTCTTAGGAACTGTCTAAGGAGGTACCATTTTAATAAAAATAGACAAAGTGGACCGTGGGAGATGTAGGTTCTGTGAGAATGCAAAATAATAAAATGGTAAACAACAAGAAAAAAATTAAAGAGTAAATAAAGCATCATCAGCGTATTGATCTATATAAAAATAACGTATTAAAGCACATCTAGAGCTTTAGGAAAAGTGTATATAACCAAAGATAATGGTACGCTTTTGCACGGTTGGTATCGAACCCACTGTAGGGACTGGCACCCGTAGGAACAGTCTGTGGAGGGAATCGATAAAAGTGATACCACTCCTACAGGCAGACACGGATGCCGTCGCACCAAGATTTGTCTTTGACAAACGCTACAAAATATTAACAAACAAGACAGCAGGCCCCAACGTAGTGAACGCTCTGGGCGTATATACGGATGGATCAAAAACAAAGCAAGGTGTAGGATGTGGAATTTACTCTAGATCCCTAAACCTAAAAATAAAATGGGCTATGGATGGCTTGTCAAGTGTGGTTCAGTCAGAACTCACAGGCATAACCATAGCTGCAAAAGAATTAATCAATAGGAACATCACAGGCAGGAATATAAATATATATACAGACTGCCGACAAGCACTACTGACCTTGAATAGACCACGTTTCATTTCAAGTTTAGTACTAGAATGTCACCAATCTCTAACTGAGGCCAGCCAGAATAACGTGGTCACTCTCAGCTGGATCAAAGGACATGGGAACCGCATTGCGAACAATTTAGCAAGGAGGGCTGCGGGCTACAAATATGTTAGCCCTCGCCCATCTACCAAGCTAACATTGTCCGCAGTCGTGGACCTTATCAAACAGCACTCTCACCAAAAATTTATACAGTACTGGGATGAAACTACGAACTGTAGACTGGCCAGAGAGTTATTACCTCATCCTGGCGAGAAAACAGCAAAAAAATTTAAGGCATTGACCAGACAAAATCTCCGAACAGCTGTGGGAATCTTGACAGGTCACTGCCAATTGCGACAACATCTCTTTAGGATGAAATTAACAGAAACGCCGCTATGCAGAGGCTGCGAACAAGAAGAGGAAACAGTAGAACACATTATGTATGACTGCTCTGCTTTTTCTGAAATCAGAAGATCCGTGTTGGGCGAGTATTGGCTTAAACCAGCCGATGTCAGGGAGATCCCCCTCGGGAGCCTCATCACCTATTTTAAATCACTAGGCCTGGTGACAGCCTGAGGTGAGGATATCCCTACAATACGGGAGGATGCACAATGGGTCATATGTGGCCTCAGTGCTGGCTAAGCACTTGCTCGCCCCTCCCCAAATGTCCAGATCCAGAAGCATCATCAGCGTCTTTATCTATATAAAGATAACGTATTAAAGCACATCTAGAGCTTTAGGAAAAGTGTATATAACCAAAGATAATATGTAAAAAAAGTAGACCAGAAGGAAATATTCATACCTATAAAATTGATAAAAGCACAACACGTAAAGAAGGGCCAAAAAATAATGTAATTTAAAAAAAGCAGTGACCAAAACTGTAAAGGGATCAATGGCGCAATGAGATCGTGTTCTAGTGTGGCCTTGGAGGTAATTTAGACTTTTCCAATAGCCTTTACATGTAAAGAGGATTGCTTTGAATATGCCTCTAGGTTAAGCACGATTAAGTCTGAGAAAATCATTGATCTTATAGGACATCTTGGGATTTTAAGGGTCGAAGCAAGCCAATAACAATATTAACCTTTCCATAGCTCTGAGAAACACTACCATGCCAAGCTGTTAGGAATAGACTTCAGCACTCAAGAGTGAAACAAAAAACGCCTAAATTCAGCTAGAATATTTATTGCCACCGATAGCCAAGCTGCTTTGAAGCCTGTTGAATCTACCACGCTAGAGTCCAAAACAATTTTGAACTGCAAACAGTCTCTGGCTAAATAAGAGACAACCAAGAAACTTTTCTGTAGGCAACAGGACATAAAAGGATTGTCAGAAACGAGATTGCTGATAGTCTTGCAAAAAAGGAGCTAGTAGTCCTTTTATCGTAGTGGGGAAAAAACTGTAGTCTAATGAAATAACACTCTAAAGACAGTGCCTTATTGTAAATTAGCCTTAGAGCTTCAGAAACCTGAACTTAGAGTAATCGCAGGAATTCTCACAGGACACTGTCCACAAAGGTACCGTTCTATAAAAATGGGGAAAGTGGACAATGGAACACGCAGATTCTGTGAATATGCAGAAGAAAATAAAGAATATATTATCTGTATCTGCAATGTAATTTTTCTCCAATAACAAAAATACTTGGGAGAGGTCTAATTAGAGCCTGATTAGGTTATAAGCTGCTTTGAAATCTCTTATTGAATCTACCACGTTAGATTCCAAAACAATCTGGAACTGCAAATAGTCTCTGGTTAAATAAAACACAAGCAAGAAACTTTTCTGTGGGTAACAGGGCATAAAGGGACTGTCGGAAACGAGATTGTTGATACTCTCGCAAAGAAAGGAGCTAGTAATCCTTTTATCGTAGTAGGGAAAAAGAGCTTAGTGTAGTCTACTGGAATAACACTCTAAAGACAAACAAAAAGGTTCTCTGTGCTACTCTAAATTGGTCTTAGAGCTTTAGAAACCTGTACTTAGAGTAATCGCAGGAATTCTCACAGGACACTGTCCACAGAGGTACCATTTCAGTAAAAATTGAGAAAATGGATAATGGAACAAAGTAATTTTTGTCCAATAACATAAATACCTAAATACTTAGAGCCTGATCAGGTTATAAACGAATATCCTGAGCGAACAACAGACTTTCTTAGACTTCTGGACTCAAATAAAGATATAGGGCATACACAAAAAATCTTTGAGGTCGCAGTGTAGTAAGTAGCCAATCAACCTCATTTATAATCTTCAATCTACAAAAGTGTGTCAAATGGCAAACACGATTGTAAAATAGAAGAGGTATAACCAAGCTGCATAAAATTTTATGGATATCAAGATAAGATTTAAAAAAGTATCTAGAGCTTTAGGAAATATTTGTATTTGAAAAATAGTAAACAAAGAGGAAAAAATAAAGAAAATACTCTTAATGTGGGATAAAGAATGACTAAAATGTATGAAATAGTAAATAAAGTAGGAAAAGTAAAAACACCAAATAAAGCTTTATCTCCTTATATGAAAAAAATACGTAAATAGCATCTATATCTATAGCTTCAGAAAATAATCTTGTACCTCGATAATTGGTAAAAGTGAAGTATTAGACAAATATTAGAGATAATTACAAACTCAATAAATGTTTTTATATACTTTTCCATACCTGAGTCTTGTATCTGATGAAATAAACTTCTGGTTTGCTTGGTTGAGTTGCAGCAGGTGTTGGAATGACAATTTCTGGTTCTGGTTCTGGTTTCTTGACCAAAACATAAACCAATGTTTTTTCTTCGTTTTGTGGTTGAGCTGGAATTATTGGCGCAGTTGGTGTTGGTGGAGTTGGGGCCTAAAAAACACAGCAATGTCATCAGTTACCTCTATACAGACTTTTTTAATGTAGGTACTAAAATAGAACTGAAAAATTAAAGAAAACTTGGTTTTTACCTTAATGAAAATGATTTTATAATGTTTTTGAGCCGGTGCTACAGTAATAGGTTTCCTTGGAGCTGGAATATCAGTTTCTGGTGGAGGTACATGAACGTAAACATGTTTTTGAATCACTGGTTGTGCTGGTGGAGCTCCATATGATGTCGAAGGACCTGATGGATAACCACCTCCTGGTGCACTTGGACCACTTGGTGCACTGTAACTATAACCGGCCTCTGGTCTCGCAGAAACCACTGCTACCAAACCCAAAATGGCCTACAAAGAAAAATAGAAAAAAATTACAGTTGTATTCAAGTTTTCAAATTGGCTGACAATTGCATCGCATATCAATCATTTATTTCTTTTATTTTTAAAAATGTGTACCGTTTTAAGATCAATTACCGCACCAGGCATGAAGGTTCTCACTGATCTTTATCCTTATTTAAAACATATCTTTCATGTCTTTTTTGAAATTTAGAAATTAGACAAACAGTAATAAACATTTCCTATAATTATAAATGGTAACAAAACAGTTATTTCTACTAATTATTGTTATTCATCTTCATCCGAAAAGTGAAAATGATTTCCGTATAAAATATTTGATTACTAGAATTTAAATTATAAGGCTTATATTCGGTTTAATAACTTTTTATAATTATTATTTTTATCGGCAAAATGTTGATTCTTCCATAATACGATTCATAACATTGTAATTAAGTAATGTTGTTTTATAATTTAAGAATTGCAATTTTTGTTGTGTAACATCAAGATTTCTGGTGGGTAATTTTGAATTTTAAATATCAGTTTCGCAATCTGATAACATATATGATAGCATATCCTGATTTTATAGAAATTATATATCTAGGTATTTTATATATAGCCCCGATCTTCACGGTTATAACCTTAATCAATAAAGAAAGTTTTAAATTTGAGCTGAACAAAAATATCACAGCGAAAGACACCGAAGCACTTGGTGTTCAGAAGGAACCTCTACTGGAATTTTATGAAAATTATATACAATTCAGTCCAAATTTCTTAATCGCGGAGTTTTGGGATAAGTGAACTCGAATATCAAATATCACTAAGGCGACAGTCACCATGGCACTTAATGACCAGGGTTGACATCGTCTTCTGGAGTTTTATAGAAATTTGATACAAAATCGGTCTGAACTCGTAACTCAAGGTCGTTAAATAAGAATACTACAACGGTGACGGTCACCAAAGCGCCTGGTGCTCAAGATGAACCTCTTCGACTGATATAACGACAGCGGTAGTCATCCTTAGTTTTGCATCTGAAGATACGCAGGTTTGGTAACAAATTTTCAAAAAACCCAAGAATTTTATGTCCATTCTGGTCACAAGTGCTTTAATGACCGTCACTGTCTCAAAATTCGTGTTCCGCAATCCCGAAATTCCCAAGTTACCAGTTTGGATTTAATTCTTTGGAATTTCCATAAAACTCCAGGAGGAGAGATCAATCCTGTACACCAAGTGTCTTGGTGAGTGTTGTTATAGTGCCCAGGTGCCTAGTTGACCTTAGCCCTAGCGATATTTGTGTTTGGTGACTCCAAAAACGCCTGAGTAACGAGTTTGGGCCGATTTTGTATTAAACTCTTAAAAACTGTTAGCTCTGATCACCAAGTGCTTCGATGACCGTATCCGTCGTCATATTCGTGTTCAACAACCCCGAAAATTACCGAGGAACAAATTTTGTTTGAATTGTATCAAATTTTCATTAGGTACACTCTAGTAGATAAGGTTCATTCTGAACACCAGGTGCATCAGTGACCATTGGCGACACAGAAAACTCCTAAGTAACGAGTTTGGGTTGATTTTGTATTGAATTTCTTTAAAACTCCAGAAGACGATGTTAACTCTGCTCACCAGGTGCCTCAATGAACATGGCCATAGTGATATTTTTGTTCAGCAAGTTGATTTTGAATCGAACTACGATAAAACTCCAGGTGCCTTCCTCATGCTTGTATCCAGTGACCTCGAAAATTCCCGAGTAACGAATTTGGTCTGATTTTGTATCGAATTTCTATAAAACTCTACAAGACAATGTTAACCCTGGTTACCAGATGCCTTGGTGACCATCCCCATGGTAATATGCACGTTTAGTGAATTCAAAAACTCACAAGAAACAAGTTTGTACTGATTTTGTATTAAATTTCTTTAAAACTCTAGAAGATGTTAAACTTAGTCATCAGGAGAGTGTTGCTATAGTGAAATTTCTGTTCAGCAAACTACAGAAAACGATATCAACACTGATCACCAGGTGCCTCGGTGACCATCGCCAAAGTTTATGTTGAACCACCCCGAAAACTTCCGAGTAACGAGTTTGTTCTGATTTTGTATCGAATTTCTATAAAACACCAGAAGATGATGTTAACCCTGATCACTAGGTGTCTCGGTGATCATAGCTTTAGTAGAATTCTGCTTTAGCAAGGAAGGAAACCCCGAATAACGAGTTTGGACCAAATAATATCAATTTTCATAAAACTATAGTATACTAAGACAACTGTGGTCACTAGATGCCTCGGTGACCATCGTCATAGTATTAATAGCGTTTAGCGACTCCGAAAACTCCCGAGTAACGAGTTTAGAGTATAGACTAAACTGTATCGAATTTTAACAAAGTTATATCTTGGGCACCAGCTACTTTGGTGGCCTTCGCAGTCGTGAAATCCACAGGGGATGTTTGCACTAAACTGTTTATTACAATAAATTAAAACTTACAAATCTGAATGTTAAATTTGTTTATTAAAAAAGGTTAAAGACTCTTTGAAGTCATCCCTTACCTATATAAGAACAGCGGAAGGTTCTAAGATGACGCCCTTTTTTCGAACGTAACCTCAGACCCTCACAGCACTCACGCTTTTACAATCTATTGTTTAAATTTAGCAAATACATTTGATTAATTTTTTATAAATAAAAATAAATGAATAAATACCAGAAACATATATTTTTTAAATTTAAATAATAGATTGTAAAATCGTGAGTCTATGCTCTGAGGGTCTGTTAGGATCGAAAAAGGGTCTCATTTACGGACAGCCCGCTGGGCCCAAGTAAGGGGTGATTGCAAAGACTATTTAACCTAAAAAATGTTTAAATATGTTGTGTTACAAAGAAGAGATTTGAGGAAAGATTTTTTATATATAAATGATTACTTACATAGAAATAAATTTCATAAATCAGTAATTTTTTACAATACATTGTCATTTTCAAACGCAAGAAACCATATAATAACTGTTTTGTGTTCATACATTATATTATACAATACCAATGCACAATAAGATATATTTTAAACACGTTATTATTTAAATAATTAGCAAAAACTTTCTAATAATAATTATTAATAAACAACCACGATAAAATATATTTATCATTAATCATAATACACATTGTATTTTTTTTTATAAAAATTAAATGTTTCTATTAGTACTACAATAGGTATTTGTTTATTAAGAGCAGAAAGTGCTAATTTGCCGCTTGAGTGCCAAAAAACATTCTTCTCGAATTAAACACAAGATTTTTTCTACGATCACTTGAAAGTACAAGAAGAAAAAAATAATTTATTATAACAATTGTTATCTATATTGGTAGTCAAACTAAAGTGTTCAGTAGTCTAAATTATAAGAATATTAATAAATCGTAGTGGGTACTTTATTTATTTATATTATATTGAAATTAGGAATCGTAAAATTAACAATTTTCTGCTCTAGAGAGGAAAGTGAGAGATGGTAACTAACGCCAACTTTCTATTAAGAATTTTTTAATAATGATCGTAGAAAAAGAATATTTTAATTGTTTATTACTGTTCTCTTTATTTTTTAAATATTTTTTTATATGTCTTTAGTTGCATTATTTTTTACTTTTACATTCTTTTTATATGTAAATTTTGTGGTAATTTTGTCCATAACTTTTTGAATCTATTAAATCTTGTCATTTGATGAGGTCTTTACAATAAGTTTTTTTCTTTTTATTTTGTTGTTGACGTCTATTTTATGTTTAAATATCTGCAAGTAACTACTCTCTTTCGAACGCTTTGTATATTCTTTCCTCTTATTTGCTCTATATTCCAAACTTTTTATTTCTGTTCTTTTACAGTCTTTAGTTGTATTTTGGTACTCCTAGCTGATCCTTTCTTGCTAAATTAACAGTCTTCTAATTGCCTTAAATTCCTCTATGTCCTGACACCCAAACTAGCTAGACACTGTTATCTTCCACCAGGATATTCCTTTATGTCCTGGTACCAAAACTAGTTAAATACTGTTATGTTCCACCAGGATATCGAGTGCTACTCGGTGTACTAGTCTGAAAACTACTTTAGGGGCCTTTAAAGCCACAAGAGCTGCCTGAAAAGCTGTTGATCTGCTTAGATTTGTGATGTGCTTGGCCAGAGATGGTTCCTGGATTGGTTGTGTTATCTACGTATCCAGGCTTTCATTCTGTTCCAGACCGTGCTTTTAAGTACCCCTAGCTGATCCTTTCGTGCTAAATTAACAACCTTCTAATTGCCTTAAATTCCTCTATGTCCTGGCACCCAAACTAGATAGAAACTGTTATGTTCCACTTGGTTATCCCTGAATGTCTTGGCACCCACACTTGTTAGGTGCTGTTATGTTCCAACAGCATATCGAGTTCTACTCGGTGTGCTAGTCTGAAGACCACTTTATGGGTCTTTAAAGCTGCAAGAGTGCCTGAATAGCTGTGAATTTGTTGATCTGCTCAGATTTGTAAGTCATCTTGCGCATTGGAAGATTGCGTAGGTATACTTCTGCTGTAAATACCTCCTTCAAAATCCTCTTCAGTGTAATCCTGAAGTTTGGGTTGAGTGGTCGCATTTTGTCATACTTGACATTCAAGTTTTTCTACCTGGAATGTTTTGGGAACCATGCGGTCTGGTTTCATCTCCCAAACTCATCTCCATTTTCCTATTTTATTTCTATTATTTGCTCTTTATATTAAATTTCGTTTTGGTGTACTATTACGAATTTGACTATTTCTTCAGGTATTTTATATTTTTTTTATCCAATTCTCTTTTCATATGGCTTCCTCTTGGATACCTTGAACTATCTCTTCTCTTTCAACAAGTTTGTTCAATTTTATTTGCTTTCTATTTCAAACTTCGTTCTGAGATAAAAATATTCCATTATTTTTTTTGAATTTGGCCTATTTTATGCTGGATCTACAATTATTGGTTTCTATTTCCTATTTTCTTTTTATTTAACTTCCTTTTCGAGTCTTTAACTGTAGTTTCTATTTTTATTGCTAAAGTTCTGCAAGCATCTATTTTTGAGTTTTTCTATCTCTTCTCTTTCAACAATCTAATCTTTTCTGTTGTTCTTATTCTATTCGAAACGTCTTTTATTTCTCTTTCTTATTTTCTTTTGATTAATCTTTCTTTTAAAATCTTTAAATGCATTTTCTGTTCTATTAAATGTCTGAAGGTATCTGTTCTCTTTTAACAATTTTGCTTCTTCTTGTCTCTTATTATCTTCCATAGTATCTAATTTTGGTTCTAAGGTAAAAATTTTCTGTTTCTTTTTAAAACTTTATGAAATTTATACATTTTTTTTATAATATTTTTTCTTTCTTTGGAAGCATTTTAATGTATTGTTTGTTTCTTCTATTAAAAATATTAAGATAAGTAAAAAATTAAAAATATTAAAAATATAAAATAAAATAGATTAATATTATTTATGAATACTAAAAGCAGTTAAAATAAATAAGAAGATTATTTTTAATTTTTTTTTGTTTTCCTGATAAATTTTTGTTATTTATTGATAAATATTATAAATTGAATCAAGTATAACACAACAAAAATGAACCAACTGAGCTTTTATTTTCCACATAAATGCAATTTATCTCATAAGAAAACTTATTGAAGATACTTGAATATGGAGAAAAAAAAAGTAAAAAACTCAATTTCATAAATTAAAATATATAAAAAATTTAAAAATATAACATAAAATAAATTAATATTTTGTATAAGAAGTAAAATCAGTTAAAATAAGAAATGAGATTATTTTTGTTTCCCCTATAAATTTTGGGTATTTACTAACAAAAATGAACCAACTGAGCTTTTAATTTTCAAATGAAATTTACCCTCTCACAAAAATAGTTGAATATGGAAGTAAAAAAATAAAAAGTATGATAAAAACAATTAACATAAAAAAATACAATTTTCGATTTTTTTTGCTACCCTAAAAAATTTTAGCTGTTTTACTTACATATCTAAAAAACTGAATTAAGTATCTAAAACAACAAAAATGAACCAACTGATGAACCAACTGAACAAATGAACAATAAACTCGTAATTTTCAAATTTCACAAAGTTTTAATGCAAAAAACCTCATAAGAAAACTTTATGAAATAGAATAATGAACCAACTGAGCTTTTTAATTCAAATTATCATAATTTGAATAAAATCTATCTTAGTTGAATATATTTTTTACTGATAGACTTAAACATAAATTTAATAAAATCGTTTGATACGAAAAAAAATAGCTGAACCTCAAAAAAATTAAATAAAAAAATACGTCCTATTAACTTCTAATCAACCCTTAAACCAGAAAATATTTAAAAAATTCACACTAAAAAAAAATAATCCATAAATCAGTTTCCACTGTATTTATCACTATCACTATCATAAATCACTCACTATAAACACTTTTAAAAAAATAAAAACCCCCCATAAAAAATACCTACCACAAGAATTCTCATCTTCAAAATTTTATGGGGTTGAAAACTACCACCAATGTGTATGGGACTACTGAGTGAATATTTAAAAGATTTTCTATTTATATGAAAGAAGCAAAAGGGCATCATATATATGTGGTCTATAAGAACGCTGAGGGGGGGCAGTCATTTAGTGATGGATGATGGTATATAGATTGCCCCACTCTTTGTTAATAAAAAAACAGTAAGGAAGATGTTCTATAATTAAGTGAAGTAAAAGTGTTGCTAGAGACCTTGCCGCTGGTTTTGTTTAATGAATGTGTTCTACTAGATGACCCGGTGAATTTCATATCGAATAATAAACAATGAATTAATTGTTTTATTTTTTTTTATTTATTTAAAAAAATGCGATTTTTTCTTGAGATTGTACATTTTTATTCCTGTTTTTGTATATATATTATTTTGTTGTTAATTTTTTTATTCCATTTTTTCTAAATAATTTTTTATTTTTTTTTATATTTTGTTGGATTTTTAATTTTTTTCTTATTTTATGTTTTATTAAAATTTTTGCGTTTTTTTTTTTAATATTTGTTTTTTATTTTGGTTTTATCTCATTTTTTAGTTTGTTTTCAGTTTCTTTATAATTTTTTCCATATTTTTAATTTTTTTTGTTACTTTTCGATTTTTTTACGTTACGTAATTATTTTTAAAATTCAATGATTTTTTTTATTTGTTACCATTTTTCGAATTCTTTTTTTTTTTCGTTTTTTAATATTTTTTTTTTATTTTTATTTTCTTGATTATATTATTTTCGAATTTTTCTTAACTGTTGACATGTGCCTTTAAAATTAAATTGTAAATAAACTTAAGAAATACAAAGGAAATTCATAATAATTCCATACATACTAGCAAAAAAACCCACCTGATTACTATGAACTACTTTTACAATATACGTGGGGAGGGTGGGGCGTGCAACTTCGTAATTAGTTGGTACACAATACCATAATTTGAAATTTGAATACTTTTATTGTTAATTTTTACGGTCTGTAGCAAACCATGTCTGAGATCCTACATTTTGATGTATATTAAAAATTGCACAAAAATTATGCAATAAAATCAGTCGATTTAAAAAATTTGTATTTAAATATGTTTGTAGTGGTTCATACACAATTTAATTACATAAAAAAGTTTTGTAAATTTATTTTTGGAGGAATTCGATACTTATCTACTATTCCATTATTACATGTGCGTGCTAATGTGGCTATAAAGTCCTGTTCTTATTGAAATTACGCGGTCACATTCCGGACACTGAAAATTTCCAGGTTTGTTTCCAAATGATCTACGAAGGGGTTGAGAATGGAACCATTTGTCTGCAATTGCTCCTATTAGCTGCATAACATTCCAGTTGCCTACTAAGTTGAATATTTTCAGTGTATCGTGTAAAACTTGTTTATAACGTTTTTTCTAGCCTTCTTGTCTATGTACCCCCTCGCTTAGTTCTCCAAAAGGTACACATTTCTTTAGCCGATTGTCATCCAATCGATAGCCATATATAGCCATGTTTGGTTTAAATGTTAGATTAAACTTTGGGGCGCAACCTCCAGAAAGTCTTTGATCCAGCACTGACTCTGTTATATATTTCTTTGTCTATATTTGCTTTAGTATTTAAAAAGATGCCAAGATATCTTCTAGTTGTTACCCTTGCAAAAATATTTGCACATCGCTGATGACCTGAGTCATTGACAGAATCTTAATTTTAGATGAATTGAATTCAAGACCAAAAGCTTGATAAGCTTTCGAGTAGACGTCAATTATTTTCTAAAGTTGGTTTGGAGAACTAGCTACTAACACACAGTCGTCTGCATACATTAGTTCTATTATGTAGCAGTTTTTAGTTTTCTTTTCTACCTTCAACCGTGCCAAATTGAAGAGACCCAGTCCTCTTTCATCCAATCTTTTATCGACAATCATAGAAAGGGCAGCCATACATACAATAAAAAGAATAGGGGCTATAACACTACCCTGTTGAACGCCAGAGGGTGTATGGAAGGGGCTGGTTACTTTTCCGTTATAGAGAACACTGGCGTACGGAATGCCAAACTTTACCATAAACTTCCACAGAGCTTCTCGCTTTAGAGAATCGAATGCCTTTTTAATACCGATGAAGGCGATGTACATATTTTCCTGATGCTCTAGTGTTTTCTCTTGCACTTATTGTAGGATCAAAAACTAATCAGATGTAGATCTATTTGGCCTGAAGCCACTTTGTGTATGAAGGAGAATTTTGTCAATATAATGCAGAAGCTGATTTGCATTTATTCTAGTGAGGACCTTGCCTGCAAAGGATAGTAAAGATATACCCCTATGCTGCATCACCTATATTTTTGTATAGTTCGTCTCGGAATTCTTGTGTAACCTCCTCTTGAGTCCAAACCAGGTGAAAAAGAGTTTTGAGGTGAGGAATTATTGCAGAGTCTAGCGCTTTTAGGATTTCTGCAACTATATTGTCATTACCAACTGAATTCTTCTTTATTTAGAAAAGTTCTCTCCAACGGTTCAAAATTTCCTGTTCGTCCCTTATTAAGTCACCATTTTCGATTTTGATTAAACATAGTTTTTTGTGAATAGAGTTCTTTTGTGGCGTTGAAGAAGCGACAAGAATCGTAAGAGTCTGCAATTTCCTTTGCCTTGTATTTCCACCATTTGTTTTTAATAGCTCGTATTTCCTTTTGGGTATCATTCTTAATCCTGACAAATTCTTAAAGAGCATTCAAGTTGTTAGGATTATTTATAGTGGATTGGAATACACGACGCTTGCGTTCTAAAATTTCCTCGATTTAAACACGGTTTTCATTAAACCAATCCTCTTGTTTCTTACCTTGATGCATACCAATAGCGATTTTGCTTGATTTCAAGATGCTATCCCTTATCTAACTCATTAGGGTCTGTGCGACTCGCTTCTGCCATAGTTGAGGGTAAGCTTTCCCGAAGGGCTGCTTTCAACTGTTCTTTAATCGTTGGATTTTAATTTAATTTTTTAATTTTAACGAATTTGCATAAAACTCCAGGAAAAGACGCAGATACAAGGCACCAGGTATAAAAAGCTGCCTCAAAAATCCTGGGATAACAAGTTTTAACGAATTAAAAAAAAATGAATTTTATGACGAACTTTTATAACCTCCAAGAGAAATCATAGATACCGGGCACCAGGTAGCTCATGGAGGATCGCCAAAGAGCTATTTGTATCAAGCAACCACAAAAACCCTAAGAAATCTAGTTTTAACAAATATTATTACGAGTTTTTATAAAACTCCAAAAGAAAACATAGATTCCTGGCACCAGGTACCTCGTAGTAGACAAGACAAGACAAGACAATAGGTTTATAGGTAGATGAGAGAAAGTTTCTAGGAATGTTGAATTTAAGGACCCTGTTGTAGGACTTTTGAGGGAGTGGATGGAAAGGTTTGGATGGTGTTACCACCAGTCGCCGGCCCCGCTCTCATAAATCTCTCCACTTGCAGCAGGTGGGATTGCTTCGACTGTTGCTCCTGTGTCTTCTTGTCATCCATGGCACTTGAGCGTGCCTAAAGAGTCTTTTCTTTTGGGTGTGAGTGTAAGTGTGTGTGAAAGTGTAACCCACGTTGTGCAATGTGGGGTTAGGAGATTTACGCTGTACCGTGTTTCCTCCGTCGTGATGCCTTCCCATTTGACAAGGACGAAGGGAACCTTCGCTGAGGGCTATTTTTGTATCCAGTCCTCCTAATGTGGGCACCATCTACCTGCAACAAAATCGGAATTTTTCTAGGAGAGTTTCAAGGTCTTCGGGAAAGTCCCTGTCTATCGTTTGGAGGAGTCTCAGGTTGGGAAGGGGGATCTTGTTTTTCGGGACTCTGGATCTTCTTCGGAGTCCTTCGTTCCAGTGGGTATAAAGTGTCTTCTTCGTTCCCTAAAGAGTCTGAGTGACGTATCGTTGTTGTAACGTCTGAAAACGAGAAGGAAGAGGCAGTATATTTGTGTTATTGTACACAAGGCGACTTGGGTAGAGGAAGTGTAGGTTTTTCACTTTACGTATGGTAGATCACCAACGTGATATTTCTGTTCATCGAACTCAGAAACTCTAGTTTAACAAATTTCAACGATATTCTATAAAACTCTAGGAGAAGACGCAGATATCAGGCACCAGGTATAAAAAGCTTCTTTAAAAACCTAGGGATAACAAGTTTGAACAAATTGAAAACGAATTTTATGACGAACTTTTATAACCCCCAAGAGCAAACATAGATACCGGGCACCAGGTACCTCATGGAGGATCGCCAAAAAGCTATTTGTATTCAGCAACCACAAAAACCCTGAGAAATCTAGTTTCAACGAATATTATTACGAATTTTTATAAAACTCCAAAAGAAAACATAGATTCCGGGCACCAGGTACCTCGTGGTAGACAAGACAAGACAATAGGTTGATAGGTAGATAAGAGAAAGTTTATAGGAGTGTTTTATTTAAGGATCCTGTTGTAGGACTTGTGTCCTTTTTAGGAAGTGGATGGAAAGGTTTGGATTGTGTTAGCATCGGTCGCCGGCCCCGCTCTCACAAATCTCCCCACTTACAGCAGGTTGGATTGCTCCTGTGTCTTCTTGTCATCCATGGCACTTGAACGTGCCTAAAGAGTCTTTTTTTTTTGGTGTGAGTGTAAGTGTGTGTGGAAGTGTAACCCACGTGGTGCAATGTGGAGTTAGGAGATTGTCGCTGTGTCGTGTCTCGTCCGTCGTGATGCCCTTCCATTTGGCAAGGACGAAGGGAACCTCATTTTTGTATCCAGTCCTCCTAATGTAGGCATCATCTACCTGTAACAAAGTGGGAATTCATCTAGGAGAGTTTCCAGGTCTTCGGGAAAGTCCCTGTCTACCGTTTGGAGGAGTTTTGGGTTGGGAAACGTGATCGTCCTTTTCGGGACTCTGGATCATCTTCGGAGTCATCCATTCCAGTGGGTATGAAGCGTCCTCTGGGATGTGGTGTTCGTTCCCTGAAGATTCCGAGTAACGTATTCTTGTTGTAGCTTCTGAAAAGGAAAAGGTAGAGGCAGTATGTTTGCGTTATTGTAGGCAAGGCGGCTTGGGTAGAGGAAGTGTAGGTTTTTCACTTTATGTATGAAAAACGACATTAACGGTATAGTGATGACTGAATGGGTTCCAGACTTACTATTTGTCAGTTTTGGCAACACTGCGAGAACGAGTTCGTAATACATTTCCCGAGTTGTAGAAGAACAACATGGATTTTGCACCAGGACAACGCGCTATTTGTAAGACAGAATTTGGCAAATAAACGCACTCCAAAGCTTGAACCTGCCAGATTTAACACCGTGCGACTTTTTTTGTTTTCCGAAGATAAAATCGACTTTAAAAGAGACCCGATATGAGTCAATCGAAGCGGTAAAGCAAAAAACAGCAGAGCTCCTAAAGGCCTTCACCAAAAAAGACTTCCAGCACTGCTTTGATCAATGGAAAAAAGGTATGAAAAGGGGTGGGGCGAGGGGAGATGTGAAGAGAGAATTTTTATAATAAAACCCTTTTTTGTTACCAGTCTCGTTATTTAATAGCCAGACCTCGTATTATGTCAGACTGATCAATCTTAAAAGTTTTATATTGCATAAAATTTCCTAACTGATGATGACACAAAAATCTATATATCAATAAAATTGTTAATAACAAATATACCGATAAGTGCTCTCAAAAAGATAATCATTTGAGTGAGAGGATTCAAGTAATCACAAAGTTTACATAACATTAAATATCTACCAAATCATCAAAAATCTCTTCTTTAGCAATCCTCTACAGTTTGAAGTAGACTATTTAAAAATAGGAACCTACTTACTGAATGTGTTAATAGCAGGTTAAACATTAAATTAAATTGTTACAAAAAATCCTAGGAACTAATTTGAAAGTTAAATTGAAGTACATATATGAAAATACTTTCATTTTTTAATCTAAAACTTAACTTATCTGGTAAACATATCAAATAATTTACACATTGTTAAGTCATTTTTTGTACGATTCGTTGATTTTTCGTTTTGTACTAGGAAGTTAATAATCCTTACGGAAATTCTACATTGTTTTTTGTTAATTAAAATTATCCAAGAAGCAGAAGTTATATACAGTTTTTTATTATTACACATAAAATTTAACTGTTACATCTAAGAGAAATAAATACTAGACATCTGCAAATATTTTTAATGAAATACAAAAAATCGTCAAAGGTTCAATTATTTACAGAATGTCCCAAGTTTTTTAAACAGGGCTTTAACAGTAATTAGAAATAGTACGGATAATACTTTTTTTTCGGACGAGTAGACAAAATTTCAAAACGAGCCGTAGGCGAGGCCTGCAAGTCTGCGAGGGAAAAAAAAACTGTTTTCAGACGTGTTGCGTACACTATTTTTTCCGCAACCGTTATAGCTAGTTTGACACATTTTGAGACAATTTATACATTTTGACATATTCTGAGACATTTTAAAACACTTTGAGACATTTTGACACATTTTAAGACTTTTTTGACACATTTTTTCAATATACGAGAGAATCGAAAAACCAAAAAAAAAAAAATAGACAAAAATTGTAAAATGTAAAAAATAAAAAATAAAACAAATAAAAAATGACAAATTACAACAAAAAAAATCGTCAAAACGGTAATAAAATCATGGAAAATCCGTAAAAGAAGAAAAAACGGAAAATAAAAAAAAAATTAATACTGTTAGGCGATACAAAGATCGCAGGGTTAGCTAATTTGGCACATTTTAAGACATTTTGGTATATTTTGACACATTTTCAGACATTTTGAGACAATTTTTAAACATTTTGACACACTTTAACACATTTGGGCAGAATTTGACACTTTTTAGCTATTTCGACACATTTTAAGACATTCTGAAATATTTTGACAATTTGTAACACATTTTAACCATATTTTGAAATATTTTAAGAAATTTTAACAGTTTTTGGCACATTTTGAGATATTTTTAGACGTTTTGACACATTTCAACACATTTTGAAACACTTCGACAAATTTTGAGACCTTTAGACCCATTTCAAGATATTTTGATACTTTTTGACTCATTTCGACACATTTTAAGAAATTCTAACACATTCTGAGACCATTTTTTAACATTTTGACACATTTTAACACATGTGGGCAGAATTTGACAGATTTTGACAAATTTTAAGACATTTTCACATATTTTGACAATTTTTAACACAATTTAAACACATTTTGAGATATTTTAAGAAATTTCAACACTTTTTGGCACATTTTGAGACATGTTTTGACACATTTCGACACCTTTTCACACACTTCGATAAATTTTGACGCTTTTTGACTCATTTTAAGACATTTTGATACTTTTTGACAAATTTTGACACATCTTTAGATATTTTGACACATTCTGAGAAACTATTAAACGTTTTGACATATTTTAACACATTTTGGCAAAATTTGACACATTTTCATACATTTTGACAATTTTTAAGACATTTTGACATATTTTGAAAATTTTTAACACATTTTGATACATTTTGACATATTTTAAGAAATTTCGACACTTTTTGGCACATTTCAACACATTTTGAGACATTTTTACATGTTTTGTCACACTTCGAAAAATTTTGAGACCTTTTAACTTATTTTGAGGAAGTTTGATACTTTTTGACACATTTTCAGACATTCTGAGACAATTTTTAAACATTTTGACACATTTTAACACATGTGGGCAGAATTTGACAGATTTTCAGACATTTTGACACATTTTGAGAAATTTTGACATATTTTGACAATTTTTAACACATTTTAAGATATTTTAAGAAATTTCGACACTTTTTGGCACATTTTAAAACATTTTGAGACACTTTTACACGTTTTGACACATTTCGACACATCTTGACACACTTCGACAAATTTTGACACCTTTGACTCATTTTGAGACATTTTGATACTTTTTGACACATTTTCAGACATCTTGAGACACTTTGAGATATTTTGACTTATTCTGAGACAATTTAAAACATTTTTACAGATTTCAAACACATTATTATTATTATTATTATTATTATTATTATTATTATTATGGGTTTATCAATAGTAAGCGGAAAAATTCCGATGAAACTATTGAATTGTGTATCACAGTGTCACTATTTATAAATAAAGTTCTTCTAAAGTTTTTTTTTATCACAGTTTTTTGTTATGTTCACCATTTTCACAGTTTATCACAATTTAGTAATGAATGGTAATATTATTCCAAGTCTGCATTTCCAAATCAAGCCTGTTCTTGAACTGGCTTGTGCTTGTAGAGTTAACTGTATCCTCACTTAGCCTATTCCAGCTGTATATGACCCTATTTGTAAGGAAGTTTCTTTTTAGCAGTTTGCTGGTTTGCTGGTAACTAGCCTGTCGCTGTAAGGTAAGTTTCTCAGTTCCAATGGAATTTTTGTAATTCTTCGCTGCACTCTCTCAAGTGCCTCAATATCTTTGACATAATATGGATTCCAAATACACTGTCCATATTCGATTTTTGGTCTTAAAAACGATTTGTAGAGTTTTAAAATCATTTGAGGTGATTGATCCCTAAATGAGACTTGCACTAGATAGATTAAGGTGTTCATTTTCTTTATTATGTGACTAATATGTTGTTCCCATTTTAGATCTTCGGTTATAATTATTCCAAGGTCTTTTTGTTTTTGTACCCTTACCACCTCGGTTTGTCCCAGCATGTAATTGTTTTTTGGATTTGTTCGTCCTATGTGGAGAACCGTGCATTTCGAATCATTCATCGGCATATTCCAGGTCGTTGTCCAGGTTTTAATTTTGTCCAGGTCCTCCTGAAGGTAGTGACTTTGCTTCAACGGGTTGCAGTATATGTTTGTGTCGTCAGCAAAGGATGTGTAGTTGGTCTTTAGTCCTGAATATAGATCACTTAGGTACACAATGAAAAGAAGGGGACCCAAAACAGACCGCTGTGGAACACCAATGTAAATGTCGTATTCACTAGACAATACCTGTCCCACACGAACCCGAAATTTTCTTCCCTGGAGAAAACCTCTTATAAAGAGAAAACCTCTTATAAAGAGGGCAGAATTTGACAAATTTTAAGACATTTTGACATATTTTTACAATTTTCAACACATTTTAAGACATTTTTACATACTTCGATACATTTTGACTTATTTTAAGACATTTTGACAATTTTTGAGACATTTTGACATAATTTGACAATTTTTAACACATTTTAAGGTATTTTAAGAAATTTCGACACTTTTTGGCACATTTTCAAACATTTTGAGACATTCGTACACGTTTTGACACATTTCGACACATCTTGTAACACTTCGACAAGTTTTGACACCTTTTGACTCATTTTGAGACATTTTGATACTTTTTGACACATTTTCAGACATCTTGAGACACTTTGAGATATTTTGACTTATTCTGAGACAATTTAAAACATTTTTACACATTTTAACACATTTGGGTAGAATTTGACAAATTTTGAGACTTTTGACATATTTTGACAATTTTCAACACATTTTAAGACATTTTCATATACTTCGATACATTTTGACTTATTTTGAGACATTTTGACAATTTTTGAGACATTTTGACATATTTTGACAATTTTTAACAGATTTTAAACACATTTTGATACATTTTGAGATATTTTAAGAAATTTCGACACTTTTTGGCACATTTTGACACATTTTGAGACATTTTTACATGTTTTGACACACTTTGAAAAATTTTGAGACCTTTTGACTCATTTTGAGACATTTTAATACTTTTTGACACATTTTCAGACATTCTGAGAAAAATTTTAAACATTTTAACACATGTGAGAAGAATTTGACAGATTTTCAGACATTTTGACACATTTTGACAAATTTTGAGACATTTTGACATATTTTGACTATTTTTAACGCATTTTAAGATATTTTAAAAAATTTCGACACTTTTTAACACATTTTAAAACATTTTGAGACATTTTTACACGTTTTGACACATTTCGACACATCTTGACACACTTCGACAAGTTTTGACACCTTTTGACTCATTTTGATACTTTTTGACACACATCTTGAGACACTGAGACATTTTGACTTATTCTGAGACAATTTAAAACATTTTTACACATTTTAACACATTTGGGTAGAATTTGACAAATTTTGAGACATTTTGACATATTTTGACAATTTTCAACACATTTTAAGACATTTTCACATACTTCGATACATTTTGACTCACTTTGAGACATTTTGACAATTTTTGAGACATTTTGACAATTTTTAACACATTTTAAACACATTTTGATACATTTTGAGATATTTTAAGAAATTTCGACACTTTTTGGTACATTTTGACACATTTTGAGACATTTTTACATGTTTTGACACACTTTGAAAAATTTTGAGACCTTTTGACTCATTTTGAGACATTTTGATACTTTTTGACACATTTTCAGAAATTCTGAGAAAATTTTTTAAACATTTTAACACATGTGGGCAGAATTTGACAGATTTTCAGACATTTTGACACATTTTGACAAATTTTGATACATTTTCACATTTTTTGACTATTTTTAACGCATTTTAAGGTATTTTAATAAATTTCGACACTTTTTGGCACATTTTAAAACATTTTGAGACATTTTTACACGTTTTGACACATTTCGACACATCTTGACACACTTCGACAAGTTTTGACACCTTTTGACTCATTTTGATACTTTTTGACACACATCTTGAGACACTGAGACATTTTGACTTATTATGAGACAATTTAAAACAATTTGACACATTTTCAGACATTTTGACAAATTTTGAGACATTTTTACATACTTCGATACATTTTGACACATTTTGACATATTTTAATAATTTTTGACACATTTTTAGAAATCTTGAGACTTTTTGACACATTCTGAGACAATTTAAAATATTTTGACACATTTTGCCACATTTGGGCAGAACTTGAGACATTTTTAGACATTTAGACAAATTTTGAGACATTTTGACATATTTTGACAGTTTTTAAAACATTCTAAGACATTTTGAGACATTTTGACAAATTTTGAAAGGCTTGGCTCCACAGTTTACAAGGTATCACAAAGATTCAAAAAGTTTTATAAACTAGAGACAAGTTTTTAAAAAATATACAAAGTGTCATTTAAATTTAAGCATTAATACTTGGAAAATAATCTATTGTATACAAACTTTCGTACAAAATACGTGCTACAAGTTCAACATTCCAGAAAAGCCACAGTTTTCAAGGTACCACAAAGATTCAAAGGGCTTTATTATCAAGAAACAGTTTTCAAACAGTATTCAAAATTTTATTTATACTTGC
The DNA here is from genome assembly GCA_964028335.1 of Altica lythri. NCBI lineage: Eukaryota > Metazoa > Arthropoda > Insecta > Coleoptera > Chrysomelidae > Altica > Altica lythri. Next base: position 9,559,806 of record OZ034809.1, read on the forward strand.
AGTATAAAACTTTCCAAAAAATCCATTTTGGTAAACTAGAGACACTTTTCAAACAATATGCAAAATTTTATTTAAATTGGAAAGTTATAGACTTGTTAAAAAATCCTTATATCGATACAATTTTACTTAAATGTCACAATCATTAACAAAGTTAAGATCCAAATGCTTATTACTAAAATCTTATGTAATACAAATTCATATCTTTCAATCTTCAGAAATACTCATCTAAAGAACGTCTCCTTTCTCTATTATTTTTTGAACGCTCAAATTCTGTAGTCGTTACTTTTAATTGAGAAAAAATCGTTAATTTCTTCAGATAATAGAGCACAGTCGGTTATTATTGACTATAAATAAATTTAGTCAGAGATTGACTTCCAAATAATTATAAGGAAACTCAATATTAAAGGCAGTTTATCATTCTTCATGTCGAAATAATTTGATGCATCGGATTGGATCCCATTAATTGAAAACGTTGTGTAACACTGAAAAAAAAATTCAAGATTGTGAAATTATCGTGAATTTTCAATTGTTGCAAATGAATATCTAGTTCATTTACTGGAAATATCTTTTCCAATAATGAAGGAATTTTAATTAAGTTTTAATGAGCTATTACCTGTTCCTTTAGTCACTTCCGTTATTCATAAGAGCGTTATGGTATGATTCATTTTTTGCATCTAAATTTTTTGCAAATAAAAACGCACCATAACAGTATTTAAAAATCTGTCATATGTCAAATGGCGTAATTAATTATTTTTTTTGTATCAATTTACCGATTTCAGAAATCAGGAACACATTTTCACGTGGACCTAAATATTAGATCATTTCTGCTAATTACCCAAAAATTTATTATTATAAATTTTTATACAGGGTACTTAAAATATTTAAATCTGTTATTATAGTCTATTTGTGTGCAGTTAGCAGCATAGTGAATCTATATATATAAAACTCAAAGGTGACTGACTGACTGATTGACTGACTGATATAGTGATCTATCAACGCAGAGCCCAAACCGCTGGACGGATGGGGCTGAAATTTGGCACGCAGGTAGATGTTATAACGTAGGCATCCGCTAAGAAAGGATTTTGATTAATTCCACCTCCAACGGGATAAAATAGGGGATGAAAGTATGATCTATTAACGCACAGCTCAAACTGCTGGACGAATGGGGCTGAAATTAGGCATGCAGGTAGATGTTATGACGTAGGCATCCGCTAAGAAATGATTTTAATTAATTCCACCCCCAAGGGCATAAAATAGGGGGATGAAAGTTTGTATGAAACTTTGTCAATTTTAAACCGTTCGGGCTAAAACTTTGCATGCATATAGTTACTGCGACGATGGCATCCCCTCAGAAAGGATTTTGATTAATTCCCCCCCTAAGGGGATAAAATAGGGGATGAAAGTTTTTATGAAACTCTGTCAATTTTAAACCAATCGGGCTAAGATTTTGCATGCAGATAGTTACTATAACGTAGGCATCCCTTAAGAAAGGATTTTGATTAATTCCACCCATAAGGGGATAAAATAGGGGATGAAAGTTGGTATGAAACTTTGTCTATTTTAAACCGATCGGGCTGAGATTTTGCATGCATATAGCTACTATGACGTAGGCATCCTTTAAGAAAGAATTTTAATAATTTCCACCCCTAAGGGGATAAAAAAGGGAATGAAAGTTTGTATGAAACTTTGTCAATTTTAAACCGATCGGACTGAGATTTTGCATGAATGTAGCTACTATATGACGTAGGCATCCCTTAAGAAAGGATTTTGATAAATTCCACCCATAAGGGGATAAAATAGAGGATGAAAATTGGTATGAAACTGTGTCAGTTTTAAACCGATCGGGCTGAGATTTTGCATGCATATAGCTACTATGACTTAGGCATCCCCTAAGAAAGGATTTTGATAAACTCCACCCCTAAGGGATAAAATAGGAATGAAAGATTGTATGAAACTTTGTCAATTTTAAACCGATCGGGCTATAATTTTGTATGCATATAGCATGCAAGTTTTTAAAGTTTTAAAATAATAATAGTCTAATAACACTCGCGCTTTACTGAGCGGGGTGTGTAGAGCGGTGAGACGGTAGCACGCTGCTGCTGGCCGACATGAAACTGTCGATGGACGCGTAGAGTCTTGAAAATTCGAGAATAAATTTGTTTTATTACGTAGTGCTGAATTCAGAAATTACTTTTTTAAATTCCATCCCTAAGGATTTAAAATAGGGGTTGCAAATTTGTATGAAACTCGGTGGCAAAAAACTAAAGTCCACGCGGATGAAGTCGCGGGCGACCGCTAGTTCATTATAAATGCAATTCCTTCAAAGCCCAAGCAAGGGTGGTTCATGAAAAATAACTAAAAGTAGTCATTTCTATTCAAATATAGTCATAGTTGTTATTTTTCAAAGAGTCAACCCTGTAATTAGGGATTAACATACACAAACACAATAGAAACCCTAAATAATGAGCCACTTTCACTACCGAAAATGTTCTTGGAGTAAAATAATAAAAATATAGATCACAATATAAACCACCAACACTAACGAGTACCTATATTCTTATGTATTAGGATATAAACAAATCCTCAATTTATAGATTCATAACTTAAATTACTTAAGAAGATTAAAATATGAAATTTCTTAATACCGATATAAATAAGTACGTGCGCTACTGATTTAGGGTCTTGTTTACAACATTTTACGATTTAATGACTTTTCTTAGCTGCCAATTCCAAACAAATGGACTATAACACATTCAATCTCGGTGTTGGTAATTTCGCCACCAAGTATCATTAAGGCGTTAGTACTACAGGTAAATTCGCCACCAATCTTTAATGGCATGCTAAGCCTACCAGTAATTTCGCCACTGCACTTCTGATAATTATTATCCTTTCACCTGATTTAATTGTTAATGGCATACGTACCCATTTTGCTTATTCTGGTATTTTCCTTGATAGACTATTCAAATTAATCGCACTGCACATGAAGTAAACATATCTATTGCTAGATACTTTGTTATTGTCTCATGTGAACATAATGTGACATAAAAAAAGAAATGAAAGCAAGAGTATGTAGGTAGTATAGTTTTATTGGAAAAGTACAAAATGAATACGAAATCATAGGACAACAGATTCCAAAATAAAACAGCATTTATTACTTAGGATTACAACGATACACATTTCAAAAAATGCATTCTACTTATTTCCTTATTGCTATATCGCCTTAACATACTGTCTATAAATTTTTGTCTATCTCTAACTGTTTTGTTATGTACTTTTGTTGGCAAATGTAAGCTTTGTATTTTTACATATGTGTCTATTTGAAACTCTTTAACTTTTTCCAAAAACACAAATAAATTTGGATGTGGTTTATACATTGACTCATTAAAATTGTGGTGAAACGATTCGCATGCATTTGTGGTACGTGTAATGCATGAAGAATTTTCAGCCCAAATTGTTGGTGGAAAAAGCGAATCCTCGGAGAGGTAAGTATCAACCAAATAGTCCGCGTATTCTTCTACTCCGCTATCTGTTGGCATAGTTTCAAACAAGTCCATAGCAAAACAGTCGCCTACTTCGTAAGGGTCCAAATACATTAGTGCAGACGTTGTACGGACCCACTGACCAATGGCACTAGATTTATCTTCGTATCCTTTTATTAATCCACACCTCGGTACCATGCTTTTGGAGCAGACGGGAGAAATTTTCGGCGAGCGTTGTACATAAGTACTTTTCCTTATATATTCGACGTCTGTGTTGGTAATCGTTGGCGGCAGGTTCTCTTTTAGCGTCCTTCTTATAATTTTCGCGGGTTTTTTGGACAAATCTTCGGTTGCCCTTCTCTTACAAGAAGTACTGATGATTTGTCGGTTCAAAACAGCTAAATTTGCAGGATGACCGTGTTGATTTTGTAATGACGACGTCTGAAGGGTTCTGAAGTTCTCCAAGTGTATGAACTGTACACTTGCATTTCCTGTCGACACATTTCCACAAACTTTCATTTGTCGATTTTAGTGTTTTGTGAAAACTAAACTTATAGTTGTCAACGACTAACATTGATCTGCCACGTATACTTTTAATGATTTTAATATCCATACTGAATCACAGAATCTTGTAAAGTATACATATGAAAAGGGCTCCACGAAGTTTCAAATTTTTAGGCCAATTATTTATACCTTTTATCCCATTGTTTATGTCAACAGAGATTAGGAAAAAATTTGTTAGTTAACAATTAAATAACTTTTTTAAAAACAGTGGTAAAATGTTTTTTCCAACTGATTTAGATTCTTTTAAGTATTAGGAAAATACTGGAATTTTTTCAAATTTTTAAAATAACATTTTATGTCATAAAAAAAAATATTTTATCTGATAAACACCGTTTAGCGGTAGCGCGCGCATGCCATAAAAGCCGCTCAAAGCCCCATTTTCAACGTCAAATTAAAATTATAAATAATGGAGATAGAGTTCCGGGAGGACGGATTTTTTTTTCGGAAATTTCCTCCTCTTTAACGAGCTTTTTTCAAAATTGCTTAAATATTAATATTTTTCGAGTTATTAACAAAAACATAAACATCTGTTTTTTTTCATCTTATTTTGTTAATTACAATTGCAATTTTTTGCCTGCACACTTTTCCTTCAAAAACATTTTTCTAGAGGTGATTCCGAATCTAATGAGCTATCGCTTATATTTTTAGGACATTTATTTTAATTTTTCACGTTTTTGAAGATGTTGACTAGAGTATACAGTTTTGCCCTGGTTAGTTCAATCAACTGATCTCAATATTATTGAGCTTGCGTGCGATATACTTCAGCGAAGAGTTTTTCAAGACCAGAATCAATTTCAAAATCGCAATCATATATTTCAAGCTCTTCAAGAGTGCGATTCCCCAAGAAGATCTGGATAAGTTGATCCTTAGTCTTCAGTATGGATAGACGCTGTAGAGCCATCATAAAAGCACGAGGAGGCCACATTCCTCATTAAAATATTTTTTTTCTGTTCCATTGTCAATTTGTTAAAAATCAGACTTTTCAATATTTTTCTTTGCTCGTTTTATTTTCTTATAATTAATTTAAATAATTGCAATTTCCTTTAAATTGCTAAAAAACATAACCAAAGTAGCTTACAACACTTTATTAGAACAAAAGAAACTGAAAAAGAATGAGCAACACAAAATGATGTCAAATAAGTCTTCATACACCAATATCTCTTTTAATAAATTGCAACTCTAATATTTTGTGTAACTGCCATTTGCTTTTATGATCGTTTTGGAAGACTTAACACTAGCTTTCTAGTAACTTCTTTTCTTACCAAACTTTTCATATCTTCCTTATTTCTGACACGACATTTTTAATCTTTCCACAGATATTCAATTGGATTAACAACCACTGATTGCGAAGGTTCTTCTTACAAAGGTTAAGACAGCTGATAGATCTCTTCTGGTTGTAGTTTCCCAGGAGCTTCTTCGATTGTATTAGTCCTTCTAGATCATTCCAGTACTTGGATCTTTCGCTATTCATTTTTTTCCTTAGTTTTTCTAAGATTGTACTACTGCTGATTTCACAGGATGGTTCTGGTCCATGCAAGCAGTTTCTAACACCTTCCTTATTTCTGATACGAGGTTTTAAATCTTTCCACAGATATTCTATTGGATTAACATCCAATGATTGCGAAGGTTCTTCTTACTAAGGTTAAGACAGCTGATAGATCTCTTCTGGTTGTAGTTTCCCGGAGCGTCTTCAATTGTCTTAGTCCTTCTATATCGTTCCAGTACTTGGATCTTTAGCTATCCATTTTTTCCCTTAGTTTTTTTAAGATTGTACTACTGCTGATTCCACAGGATGGTTCTGGTCCCTGCAAGCAGTTTCTAACTCTCTTCCTTATTTCTGATACGAGGTTTTAAATCTTTCCACAGATATTCTATTGGATTAACATCCAATGATTGCGAAGGTTCTTCTTACTAAGGTTAAGACAGCTGATAGATCTCTTCTGGTTGTAGTTTCCCAGGAGCTTCTTCGATTGTATTAGTCCTTCTAGATCATTCCAGTACTTGGATCTTTCGCTATTCATTTTTTTCCTTAGTTTTTCTAAGATTGTACTACTGCTGATTTCACAGGATGGTTCTGGTCCCTGCAAGCAGTTTCTAACACCTTCCTTATTTCTGATACGAGGTTTTAAATCTTTCCACAGATATTCTATTGGATTTACATCCAATGATTGCGAAGGTTCTTCTTACTAAGGTTAAGACAGCTGATAGATCTCTTCTGGTTGTAGTTTCCCGGAGCGTCTTCAATTGTCTTAGTCCTTTTATATCGTTCCAGTACTTGGATCTATAGCTATCCATTTTTTCCCTTAGTTTTTTTAAGATTGTACTACTGCTGATTCCACAGGATGGTTCTGGTCCCTGCAAGCAGTTTCTAACTCTTTTCCTTATTTCTGATACGAGGTTTTAAATCTTCCGACAGATACTCTATTGGATTAACATCTACTGATTGCAAAGGTTCTTCTTACTAAGGTTAAGACAGCTGAGAGATCTCTTCTGGTTATAGTTTCCCAGGAGCTTCTTCGATTTTCTTAGTCCTTCTAGATCATTCCAGTACTTAGATTTTTCGCTATCCATTTTTTCCTTAGTTTTTCTAAGATTGTACTACTGCTGATTCCGCAGGATGGTTCTGGTCCCTGCAAGCAGTTTCTAACTCTCTTCCTTAGTTCTGATACAATGTTTTAAATCTTCCCACAGATGTTCTATTGGATTAACATCCACTGATTGCAGAGGTTCTTCTTACTAAGGTTAAGACAGCTGATAGATCTCTTCTGGTTATACAGAGAGACAACATAGCATCAGACCTTAGAGCTCTGAATATCACGGAAGCAGAAGCGCTAATGATGGACAGAGTCTTATGGAGGGGAATTGTTGAGTCAGCCAAGACCCATCCTGGGTTGTAAGTAAGAGCTACAGAGAGAGAGAGAGAGACAGAGAGAGTAAGCTTTGAATCGCTTGTTGTTGGATTTATTCTTATCTTTTTCACAATTATGGAATCTTCCCTGGCTGTTAATTTTCTGGGGCAGTCAGAACATGGACGCCCTTTACAGGAACCAGATGATTTGTACTGACTTCTTACCTACTGACATGGGATCTTTTAATTATTCTACCGATTTTTCTTAGAGAATTTTTCTATTTCCACAAATCTATAATGATTTTTCTTACAAAAATTGAAATTTCGCAATTTCACTTTAAAACGAAATTCAAGTATGATCCACGAGATGATACAAAGAGACTTTCTTAATGACTGTATTCTTAATTAGAATTTTTATGATAAAATTAAATCTTGTGGTATACAAGATCATAAAAATCTACTAAAAATGTTCCAGAAACATAAAAATGATATATCAGTCTATATCTTATTAAAGAATGTGCTATATACATTATAAATCATTGTATTTTATAATAAAAGTCTGATGTATTAATTTTTTTTCTTATCATAAAATAAATTATGACCAATAATAAACGGCATTTCCTAGAAAATAATTTATTTAATTATAAATTACAGTAAATATACCTATACTTTCTCTGATTTTAAATATTATTAAAAAAAACATATTTTTTGCATAAAAAAATTTTTTTAAGGTATAAATCCTCATCTGGCTTATTCACATTACGGAACGCTGTCACTTGGGCGCCAAAATTAATTACAATGTTATTTAACATAAGTCAAGAATACCAAGTTGAGCCTACAGAATGGGTTGCAGTGGCAACTGGAAGTATAACGCCGCCAGTGGGCATACAAGGATTGTGGACACTGTACAGATGGACACCTTGGAAATGCTACCAGACAGGATGGTGAAGATCACAGATCTAAAAAAGCCATACAATGTCAATATTATTGACAGCGCTGCCTGGGAGAAAGGTGAACCTGAATATATGAAAAGGGGGATCACTTGGTATACGGATGGCTCGAAGAAGCCAACAAGCACTGGGGCAGGAATATATGGAGTCAGACCCAAGGCGCAGTTTTGCGTAAGCCTGGGTAAGCTGGCTACTGTTTTCCAGGCTGAAGTTGTTGCCCTATCAGAGTGTGCAAGAGTGTGTTTGGAGCGTGGTATGACAGACCACACCATATACATAAACTCGGATAGTAGAGCAGCGCTAATGGCACTTGACAGTTTTGACTTTACCTCTAAAGCAGTATGGGACTGTCATCAGGCCATGAAAACCCTGGGAGAGTACAACAAGGTTATCCTTAGTTGGGTTCCGGGGCACAAAGGTATCGCTGGCAATGAGGGAGCAGACAAGTGGGCAAACAAAGGAGCTGAAAGCCCGCTCATTGGCCCAGAGCCGACGTGTGGTATTGCTTACAACACAGCACGAAGAGCTGTTCGCCAGTGGATGGGCATAGAACATCGAAAGAGCTGGGAAAGAACAGAAGGTAAAATTCAGTCAAAGACAATGCTGCAGACACCTACTGGTGCTATAGCGGCAGATGCCCTTGGGCTGAGGAGGAAGACCCTGCGGAAAGTGGTTGGCTTCATCAGCGGCCACTGGGTATTTCGCGGACACCTACATAAGATGGGAATTCAAGTTGAAAACCTCCTATGTAGAAAATGCGGTGAGGAGGAGGAAACAGCCTTCCACGTGATATTCATGTGCCCAGCCCTGCAAGGTCTGCGTGTGAGATCCCTTGGCCTACCGACTGGAGATCAAAGGGAAGAACGGGCAACCATAGTCAAAAGAATCTCTTGGTTCATTAAGAACCTGGGATTTGACGAAGAATGAGGACCTGTGAATGAGGGTGCACAATAAGCTGTACTAGCTGCGATGCAATCCCATGGACTACATCTAAGCCTGGCCCTCTTTAAAAAAAAAAAAAAAAGGTTACCAAGTTTGTTTCAAGTAAAGTTTAATTTTTTAATTTATTAATTTAGTTTAATATCTTCATGAAAGTATCATTAAATTTTTAATAACAATTTAAAAATATCATCAAATACCATAAATAATATAACTATTATATATCACCCTGTATATTAAGAAATATTTTTCAAATCTAGGCCTTGTCGCCCTAAATGACCCTATTACATTAGAAAACGAACATTATATGTCGTTTGGCCATAATATTTCGAGGCGTCTGAAGTGACTCAACCTGTATATTTCAAACGAGTTTTCGATTATTTCAGAAAGTTAATTACCTACCTTTCTGAAAGTTATATGGAATATTTCTAACATTAGTAAATTTTAATTAAGTACTAATTACATAATTACCAATAAGTTCACTCGTTTTTGGAGAACTCTGTATATTAAGAAATATTTTTCAAATCTAGGCCTTGTGCCCTAAATGACCCTATTACATTAGAAAACGAACATTATATGCCGTTTGGCCATAATATTCCGAGGCGTCTGAAAGTGACTCAACCTGTATTACTCTAGTCAACATCTTCAAAAACGTGAAAAATTAAAATAAAGGTCCTAAAAATATGAGCGATAGCTCATTGGATTCGGAATCACCTCTAGAAAAATGTTTTTAAAGGAAAAGTGTGCAGGCAAAAAATTGCAATTGTTATTAACAAAATAAGATGAAAAAAAAACAGATGTTTATGTTTTTGTTAATAACTCGAAAAATATTAATATTTAAGCAATTTTGAAAAAAGCTCGTTAAAGAGGAGGAAATTTGCGAAAAAAGTCCGTCCTCCCGGAACTCTATCTCCATTATTTATAATTATTTATAATTTGACGATGAAAATGGAGCTTTGAGCGGCTTTTACGGCATACGCGCGCTACCGCTAAACGGTGTTTATCAGATAAAATATTTTTTTTATGACATAAAATGTTATTTTAAAAATTTGAAAAAATTCCAGTATGTTCCTAACACTTGAAAGAATCTAAATCAGTTGGAAAAAACATTTTATCACTGTTTTTCAAAAAGTTATTCAATTGTTAACTAACAAATTTTTTCCTAATATCTGTTGACATAAACAATGGGATAAAAGGTATAAATAATTGGCCTAAAAATTTGAAACTTTGTGGAGCCCTTTTCATATGTATACTTTACAAGATTCTGTGATAAATGTTTATAAAAGTTTATTAATTTGTTAATTATGATTTTTCATAACTATTGCAAAATATTGCAAAAAAGTAAAAAAAAGTTCAGAATTTTTCCAAATAAATGTATGTAGTATGTAATAAACAATAAATACGAATTTGGTCTTAGAATTATTTGAAAGAGAAACTTATTTTCTATAAAAAACTCCTGAATATCCTTTATCATATCTCCAATAGTTTAAAAGATATATCATTTTTTTAATTGGCAAGTTATTTGGCGCTACAGTTAACGTGACGTATGATATTAGAAAGTATTATTAACAAATTAATCAACTTTTATGAAAATTTATCGCAGGATCTTGTAAAGTATATATATATGAAAAGGGCTCCACGAAGTTTCAAATTTTTAGGCCAATTATTTATACCTTTTATCCCATTGTTTATGTTAACAGAGATTAGGAAAAAATTTGTTAGTTAACAATTGAATAACTTTTTGAAACACAGCGATAAAATGTTTTTTCCAACTGATTTAGATTCTTTCAAGTGTTAGGAACATACTGAAATTTTTTCAAATTTTTAAAATAACATTTTATGTCATAAAAAAAATATTTTATCTGATAAACACCGTTTAGCGGTAGCGCGCGCATGCCGTAAAAGCCGCTCAAAGCCCCATTTTCAACGTCAAATTAAAATTATAAATAATGGAGATAGAGTTCCGGGAGGACGGACTTTTTTTTCGGAAATTTCCTCCTCTTTAACGATATTATTTCAAAATTGCTTAAATATTAATATTTTTCGAGTTATTAACAAAAACATAAACATCTGTTTTTTCCCCTTTTTTTTTAATAACAATTGCAATTTTTTGCCTGCATACTTTTCCTTCAAAAACATTTTTTTAGAGGTGATTCCGAATCCAATGAGCTATCGCTCATATTTTTAGGACCTTTATTTTAATTTTTCACGTTTTTGAAGATGTTGACTAGAGTAGTATATTTCAAACTAGTTTTCGATTACTTCAGAAAGTTAATTACCTTTCTGAAAGTTATGTGGAATATTTCTAACATTAGTGAATTTTAATTAAGCACTAATTACATAATTACCAATAAGTACCTATTTTTTGAAAATATTTGAAGCAACTAATGCCACTTCTATGCAAGCTTCTGGGTTGTAAACATCTTAGCTTTTGTGAAAATGGCTTGTTTCAAATTTTTATTGGTAAGTAAATACTTTTCATAATATATTCTAACTCTTGCTTCCCTTTTTGTCTATCAAAGTCTTTTAGTTTTCTTATAAGTAAAAAGGATTTTCGATAAATTTAAGAATAAGGCCGTTTTTTTTATACTTTTTAACTTTTTTCTGAGTGTAGATTTCTTATCAAAATTAGAGATATAAATCAAAAACAGTAAATGTTTTTTTAACAAAAATATCAAATTACTGAGATCTACTTAGATTTGACTTTTTATTATGTTATTATTAATTTAATATTTTTCTGCGTGTATAATTTTTTTAAAATTTTGTGGTATTCATAAAAAAATTACAAAATAAATAAATAACTTAGTATAAAATAACATAAATACGATTTTTTGAAAAAAGCACTTTTGTAAAATTGTAGTGTTATTGCTACTAAACTATAGATAACTTTTTTGTTAGTGTAGAAAGTTTTATAAAAATTGTTGGCTTCAATTAGGAACAGTATATTCTTACAGCAAAAATAAATTAGTCATAGAAATACATTTTTTTTTTTAAATATTCATTTCTACGCTAGTTAGACTTTTTCTGAGTGTAGAATTTTTACAAAAATTATGGTTACATTTTTAAATAGCAAATAAAGAAACAAGTTGTACTACAATTTTGTACAAAAAATTGACAAAATTGATTTATTAATTCATTATTTGACTATTTTTTTAATTTAGGTCTAAAAATTACTACACTGAAAAAAAAGTTATATTAAAAACTTTTTTTTAAGTACATACTTTTCATAATCTATTTTAACCATTTCTTTCCTTTTTTCTATCAAAGTGTTTTTTTATTATAAGTAAAAAGGTTTTTCGATAAATTTTAGAATAAGACTGATTTTTAGACTATTTTCTGAGTGTAGATTTCTTATCAAAATTAGAGTTATAAATTAAGAACAGTAACTGTTTATTAAAATAAAAAGATCAGATTACAGAGATCCACTTAGATATGATGTTTAATATTGTCGTTCGACGTCTACGTGGTCGGTTTCCCTCCTTTCTGCATTTCCGTCGCCGTGGTGGATGATTTGGTTTCGGCGACAAGCTGCCAGTTCTTGTTGAAGCTTTCTTATTTCGGACTGCATTTGCTGGATGATCTGGTTTTGCTCGTCTCGCAAGTTGGCGACTTGTTGATTTTGTTCGTCTCGCAAGCTGGACACTTGCTGATTTTGTTCATCTCGCAAGCTGGACACTTGCTGATTTTGTTCGTCTCGCAAGCTGGACACTTGTTCGTCACGAAGAGAGTGCATTTCGGAGCGCAAATGCGATATTTGCTGGGAGAAGGAACTGGATAACTCTTCTGGTAGGGTAGACATCCGTTGTGACAGCTGGGACATATCTTCGCGCTGGCTCTTCATCTGACTGGATAGCTCCTCTTGCTGGCTCTTCATCTGACTGGATAGCTCCTCTTGTTGGTTCGTCATTCGTTGTGATAGCTCAGACAGTTGTTGCGTCTGTTCTTCTTGTTGGCTCGTCATTCGTTGTGATAGCTGGGAAAGTTGTTGAGCTTGTTCTTCTTGCAGGCGGGAAAGTTGTTGAGCTAGTTCAGAATTTGCTTTTTGAACTGGGTCTTCGAACTCCACAGCGTCAGGGTCCAAATGATTATTTACATAGTATTCACGGAGCCTTCTTAACAATACGGATTTGCTTCCAGTAGTTTTCAACTCCAATTCTTCGAGCTCTCTTCTGAGCTCAGCCACCAATAGTTCATTTATCTTTTTTCCAGGCATTCTTGTATCTTCACCCCACACCTGACACCAATTTGAAACACTTATGGGGGCTTTTTACACAATTTTATTTACAAAATTGTTAAGATACACTGAACTCTGCTGGATAACGTCTAACTACTTGACAATACAATGAACTCTTGTGAATACTTGAACTTGAACTGACGTTAACTGCCCATGCATCCCCTTATATACAACTTTATTTAATTTAGTTAGTGTGTTTAGATCTTTCTAGAATTTTCTAGAAACATTATTTAAAATGGTCAGTTGATTTTTAGAAACTTCTAAAAATCAACTGTCAATAACAATCTTTCAAATTAAGGTCCCTTCCTTTACGGTTATCCCGTTACACTACCCCCTCCTTAGATTCATTCCTCCTGGAATGTTATTTCCTACATCGGAATCCCGCACACTCCTTGAGCCAGCCAAACCATCTTCTTGGAGTTGCTGCGCATCTCCACTGTGGTTTCCCTGGTAAGGCGCCAAACGATCATGATGGACCACGACGGGTTTCCCTCTGGGAATTTTTACGATCCGATAAATGACATCGTTAATCTTCTTCTTGATGGTGTAAGGACCTTCCCAGTTCTTTTGTAATTTGGGATAAATACCTCGACGCCGTCGGGGGTTATAGAGCCAGACTAAATCTCCAACTTGGTAACTCTTTTCCATTGTCCGTGTGTCATAGTACCTCTTCATCCGATCACTAGATAATTGTAGTTTTCCACGCACCAGGTTGTGTATATTCTCCATTCGATTCTGAAGGTCGACAACATATTGTTCACGCGCCATTTCTTCACCAGGTTTACAACCAAACACCAAGTCACATGGTTGCCTCATTTCTCTACCGAACAGGACCTTCGCAGGCGTTTGGGCAGTTGATTCGTTGATGGCCGATCGAATTGCCATTAGAAATAGGGGAATATGTCGATCCCAATCCCTCTGACAATCTGACACCACTTTTGACAGATAGTTGGTTATAGTCCGGTTCATTCGTTCCACCATTCCATCCGATTGAGGGTGCATCGCTGTGGTTCTCGTTTTGTGGATGCCTAATCTTTGGCAAACTTCTTGAAACAGCTTACTCTCAAAATTTCTTAATTGGTCTGAATGTAATTCTAGTGGTACCCCAAATCGGCTTACGAATTCTTCAACCAATATATCTGCTAAAGTGGTGGCTTCCTGATTGGGAACTGCATATGCTTCAACCCATTTAGTGAAGTAGTCCATTACAACAAAGATGTACTTGTTTCCTACATCGGTCTGTGGAAATGGCCCCAATACATCTACTGCGATTCTTTCAAAAGGACACCAATCTTTAACATCATTAGTGCAATTTACCCAGTAAAATCTATCTCGGATCTTTTGCAGCGTTTTCGTGATACCCAGATGTCCTCCAGAACTATCATTATGCATCTGTTTTAAAATATCCGGTACAGCATTTCTTGGGACCACTATTTGTTTCCTTGTTTCTGTGCCCTCGGAATTTTCTACAAGTCTTTTAACGAGCCCACCGTCCAAAACTAAAGAGTTCAATTGGGACCAGTATGCTTTTAAAGCAGGAGAGGATGAGGATATCTCTCTCCACAACGGACGACGGTCCATTCTCTTCCACTCCTGAATCTTTCTCAGGACGGGATCGTTTTCTTGTTGCTCCTCCAGCATAGAGCTCTCGTCTTCTGGCACAACCTTAACTAAGGCAAGTTTTTCCTCGTTCTGCTCCACTCGGGTACAATGGGGGCAAGTATTTCTTATGTGGCCTAGTTCTCCGCAGTTCCAGCATCTCACTGGGCGCCTTCTTTTTGGAGATAACTTCATTAACCTCTCTACTACCGCTTCGCCTTCTCTGATGGCATAAACGGCATGGTCGAAGTTACCAGTGTCTTCCATTAGTCGAGCAGCTGCATGTGAGGCCTCCGTCGCCGTATCGAACTCCAGAGTAATGGTCAAGGCGTTTACAAGAGATCTCGGCCTCGCCAACCGTACAGCCCGTTGCAATTCGGCGTCTCGAAGACCATCGGTAAAGGTTTGGATCGCCAGGCACTCCAGAAAATCTTCCGCTGCATTTGGATACGCAAACCGTACCATTTTTTCCACTTCAGCTTTGAACTTCTGGATAGTTTCTCCATTTTTCTGCTTCCGGCTTTTCAACTGCACTCGGTATACCGGTTGTAGATGACTTTGACCATAACGCATCTCTAGACGATTTACCAATAGCTCAAAATTGTCAACCTCATCCGGTGTCAATACATGCAGGACGTCTAAAGCCTCGCCTCGCAGAGCCATGGTTAGGAACAATGCCTTCTCTTGGGGTGACCATCCATTCGCTCTGGCCACTGCGTCAAATTGTTTTAGGTAATTTGACCAGGAAGTCATCCCGTCGAAGGTCGGGGGTTTTATCGTCATCCGTACCTGGGCCGCCTCTCCGTTTCCTTGTCGTTCGACGTCTACGTGGTCGGTTTCCCTCCTTTCTGCATTTCCGTCGCCGTGGTGGATGATTTGGTTTCGGCGACAAGCTGCCAGTTCTTGTTGAAGCTTTCTTATTTCGGACTGCATTTGCTGGATGATCTGGTTTTGCTCGTCTCGCAAGTTGGCGACTTGTTGATTTTGTTCGTCTCGCAAGCTGGACACTTGCTGATTTTGTTCATCTCGCAAGCTGGACACTTGCTGATTTTGTTCGTCTCGCAAGCTGGACACTTGTTCGTCACGAAGAGAGTGCATTTCGGAGCGCAAATGCGATATTTGCTGGGAGAAGGAACTGGATAACTCTTCTGGTAGGGTAGACATCCGTTGTGACAGCTGGGACATATCTTCGCGCTGGCTCTTCATCTGGCTGGATAGCTCCTCTTGCTGGCTCTTCATCTGACTGGATAGCTCCTCTTGTTGGTTCGTCATTCGTTGTGATAGCTCAGACAGTTGTTGCGTCTGTTCTTCTTGTTGGCTCGTCATTCGTTGTGATAGCTGGGAAAGTTGTTGAGCTTGTTCTTCTTGCAGGCGGGAAAGTTGTTGAGCTAGTTCAGAATTTGCTTTTTGAACTGGGTCTTCGAACTCCACAGCGTCAGGGTCCAAATGATTATTTACATAGTATTCACGGAGCCTTCTTAACAATACGGATTTGCTTCCAGTAGTTTTCAACTCCAATTCTTCGAGCTCTCTTCTGAGCTCAGCCACCAATAGTTCATTTATCTTTTTTCCAGGCATTCTTGTATCTTCACCCCACACCTGACACCAATTTGAAACACTTATGGGGGCTTTTTACACAATTTTATTTACAAAATTGTTAAGATACACTGAACTCTGCTGGATAACGTCTAACTACTTGACAATACAATGAACTCTTGTGAATACTTGAACTTGAACTGACGTTAACTGCCCATGCATCCCCTTATATACAACTTTATTTAATCTAGTAAGTGTGTTTAGATCTTTCTAGAATTTTTTAGAAACATTATTTAATCTAGTTAGTGTGTTTAGAAGTTTCTAGAATTTTCTAGAAACATTATTTAAAATGGTCAGTTGATTTTTAGAAACTTCTAAAAATCAACTGTCAATAACAATCTTTCAAATTAAGGTCCCTTCCTTTACGGTTATCCCGTTACACTATTATGAATTTACGTTATAAACTTTTTCTGCGTGTATAATTGTTTAAAAAAAATTGTGGTGTACATTAAAGATTTAAAAAATAAATAAATAATTAATTAAGTATAGAAATTACATAAATATGATTTTTGAATAATACAATTTTGTAGAATTGTAATCTTATGGGTACCAAGCGAAAACTTTTTTGTGAGTGTAGAAACTTTTATTAAAATTGTTAGCACTAATTAAAAATAGTATATTTACAGCAAAAATAAATTAGTCAAGGAAATACATCCATTTTTTTAAATATGCATTTCCACTTTTTTTATAGGTAATCTATTATTCTGAGTGTAGGTTATTTTACAAAAATTATTTGTATATTTTTAAACAGTACCTAACTAAAGAAAGTTGTAACTCATTTTTGTACAAAAAGTTGACAAAATTGATTATTTGACTATTTTTTTAAATTATATGTAAAAATTCCTACACTGAGAAAAAAGTTATACACCCTTTGAAAAAAAATATATCTATCTATACCTGGATTTGCCGTCCGTTGGCATTGACGTCTTTTGACGTGTATGCAAGTAGACCAATACGCTGTAATGAAGCGTAGTTGCCAGGTTTAACTAAGAAAGACTTATCGCGTATTGGTCTACTTGCATATACGTCAAATGACGTCACTGCCAACGGACTGCAAATCCAGGTATAAGGATTTTTTCTCTGATTACTTGAAAATTGAAAATATTAAAGATCTAACTATTTTTTTTTATAATTTTAGGTAGCAACCCTTCTCTTCGTAGGTTACGTATCAGCAGAAGAGTCATCCAACCAACCTGAAGAAACCCAGAGCTTAGCATCATCAATTTCTACAGTAATCGTAGAATGGTTAAGCAGGATTATAGAATACGTATTCGAATTATTTGATCTAAAAATGAAAACAATACGATTCTTAATATCATTATATACCAATGAAAATTTGGCATTATTTAAAAAATATATTAACCTTCTAATGCGTTTCACACAATGGTTGTACAACATTTTCCCTGACAGTACCAACGAAACAGGCTTGAGATTTTTATCTTATCTTTTCCCACAAGTCAACCAACCCCATCAAATTGGCCATGATGAAAATATCGAAGAATCATCGACTATTATGCCTTCTTTGATCCACAGTTTAGGTTTAGATGATAGCCATGAAGGACGAGAAAGTGAATTACAATTTGATGAAGCCAAAAAATCAGAAAACTTTCAAAATCAACTTATTAGTTTAAATACGTTGATTAATGCACGTGCTGCTAATATTGATAGGAAATAAAAATAGTTTTAATAATTTATTATATCTTAGCTTGTTATAAAGCAATAAATGCTTTTAGAACTGTATTTGTTTTTAATTTTTTATATTTATTATATTTTTATTGGAGTAGTATGTGTCTTATTTTTTAAAATTATACATCTATATCAAAGCTATAGATAAAGATTGTCAGTTTTTAGTTAGATGGTGTTTGAGATTAGACCTAACATTTGGTAAAAGAAAAACAGTTAAAAACAGTAAAAATAAACCGTTCAAGATATGAATATATCAAACAAAAATCATTAAAACATTGTAAAACTTTGGAAAAATAAATTAAAATTGACAAAAAATTGAATAAAACAGTTAAATATTGTAGGATTAGGAAAAACTGTTAAAACCTGATTAAACCCTGAATAGATCTCTGTTAAAAACAGTTATACTATGTTAAAAACAGTTAAAACTTGTTAAAAAACGTTAAAAACCGTTATAAGCTGAATAAAAAGCAGTAATAGTTGTTAATAACTGTGGCCCAGACGAAGGTGTGAGGTGTTGTTTGAATTCTCAGAAGCTCCGACAACTCGAGTACTGTGCGGAAGATCCAGGTAACTCGAATAGCTCTGGAATGTTCTATTTTGTTCGATTGTAGAAATGTAACGTTAGCGACGTTCTAGAAGGAATTAATCTGGTATAAAAGGACAGCCCTGGACGGAGAAAGGATAATTGTAATTGTAATAGATGGCGACTGTTGTACGAGATATTTTAAAGACGTTATTTAGTAATTGCGATTGTATCAAAGTTTAAGAAATTGTTAATTAATTGTGTTTACCAATAAATTGGTAAGTTTGTCTGCTGAGAATCCAGAATCCAGAATCCAAGTTCGCAGAGCCAATTCCTAATTCGTTTGTAAAAAGTTCATAACGATTCAGTAACTTGTTAAAATGATCCAAACTTTAAAGCGCTTAAAAGTTATCAAAATTTGAATAATAAAGCAGGGGGATACTCTACTACGACCTATAAGATCTATTGTGCCACTCCTTGTGCTATACAATTTTTGCTCCTTCCATATCACCTTTTCCAGACTTTATTTTGGAAAGAAATTCTAGGAACTAGTTCCTCTTATCGAGCTGGTGTGTACCCAGGCACCTTTATGCTTTAATGCATAGAATTTATTTAGGAGATGCAGAGGAAGGTATATATTAGCAAAATTAGGGTTGACAGATTCACCTGCGACCTATAAAATCTATTGTGTTCCCCTTTTCTTGCTATATTTCTGATGATTTCCACAGACTTATAGCAGCTCTTCTAGTCCTATCTTCCTTAGAAAGTTTAGGATATTGGGTTTTAAGTTAGGTAGATCTTCCTGTTCTATTTCGTATGATCCTGCACTTTGCTTCATATACCAATCTTAGTTTCTTCATCCGCTCTCTTAATCGGCAGTCCCGGTTAGTATTGCTGTTATAATACGAAGGTTATTCTTACTACGGTTGAGGCAGCTGAGAGATCTCTTTTGGTTGTAGTTTTCCAGGAGCGTCTTCGATTGTCTTAGTCCTTCTAGATCATTCCAGTACTTGGATTTTTCGCTATCCATTTTTTTCCTAAGTTTTTCTAAGATTGTTCAACTGCTGATTCCACAGGATGGTTCTGGTCCCAGGTATGGTGTTTCAGCTCTTTCTTTTGCTAGCTTGTCTACTGTTTCGTTTCCTTCCATTCCTATGTGTCCTGGAACCCATAGGAGGGCCACAGTGTTATTCTGTCCTAGTTTATTTAATTTCCCTAGGCATTCCCAGACCATCTTTGAACTGATTGTATGTGAGTTCAGAGCTTTGATGGCTGCAAATAATTCAAATTCAAATTTAAAAATGTTTATTTATAAAGTTTACATGTTTTCTTAAGATTAAATAGAAATATTTAAATTTTTCCCTATACCCTGCTATAGGACTGTTCTTTTCAGGGTAGTGCTACATTATAATGTTTCCTGCTTTTTACTATCGGAGTTGTCTGTGGCAACTTTATCCTGTTTAAGAAAGACCATTTAGCAAGTTCTTTCTCAAACAGTTTGTTTCCAGGCTGAGACAGGTCGAACTTGGGTCGAGGGAAACCACAGAAAACCTCGGCCTACTTTCTGTACAATAAGTTCTTAGCTTATATTTTATTTATTACATATTTATGATTATTAGCGTAGGGCTAGTGGGGCCTCTTCTAAGTGGTCTTGGAACTCCTCTGGAAGTTGTTGTCCTGCTGCTTGGAGTAGTCTCAGCTGGGGAAGTGGAAGTTTTCTTCGAGGTTTCCTCTGGATGACTCTATGACCTCTGTTCCAAGGGGTCAGAAGAGTATCATGGGCCCGGGTGTTGGGGCCCTACAGGGTCCTGGTGGCATACCTCTGTTGGAGTTCATGTAACCGAAAAAGTAAGGGTGTAGTATCCTTGCTATTGAGGTGAAGGTAGGTGAGATGTGAGGGGTACCAAGGGAGCAGGTATTGGCATTTGCGTAAAATTCTTCGCTCAGTTGCGACCGGGCGGTTTGTTTGTTGGGGAGTGAGGGTAATAAATGGTACAGCCTTATAATCGACTATAGGTCGAATATATGTTCTGTAGGTGTGGAGTAGAGTGTTTGGTTGACATCTTCTAATCCGTCCACACAACGCTCCAAGGAGAGAGGCTCGTTTCCTCATTTTATCGAGGGTGCGTTTGACTTCGGATTCCCAGTTGAGGGTGCGCGTAAAGCGCACTCCCAAGTAGTCAATCTCGTCCATTACTACGAGTCTCTCACCCCAGAGAGTTAGGTTGACATTGTCAAAAGATTGATTTGGTCTACGGCCGTAGGAAGGGTGGCGAAAGATTATGGTTTGGGTTTTTTGTGGATTGATTGATACCCTCCATTTTCTGCACCAGTCTGTATACTTATTCAATAAACGTTGGGTTTGGGTGTTTAGAGCAGCCGTAGTTTTGGCGGATGTGTATAGAGCTCTGTGTCGTCAGCATAAAGTTGAATATTTTTGATGTTTGGGACGTCGTGAGTGTAGATAAGATAGAGAAGGGGGGAAAGTATGGAGCCTTGGGGAACTCCTGCTTGTGGCGAAAAAGGGTTGGACAGAGATTGGCCTACTTTGACGCGAATTGTTCGGTCGGAAAGGTAGGAGTTGATGAGTTTTATTATTTGTATTGGAAGTTCGATTGACTATCTGATGTGATTACAATCTCCTGTCTACGATAGTTTCTTTCAATATTAAATTCTATACATCTTTCGATGGCACGGATTTTCGCTTGAAAGATGATAGGGTATACGCACCCTGAGTATTTGGTTCTAGGTCCAAAAACCTCTCCTTTATCTGTCTTGGAGGTATATAAAGGTTGCAAGATCGAGTTCTGTCGGAGACGACGACATTTTTTTCAATTTTTGTAAATTTCTTGTTAAATCCAATTTCTTATCTGTATGATTTCTAAAATATATTGTGCATTACAAACAAATCGTTTTGTTAAACAATTAAAATGTTACAAATTGTTATAAAACAGAAACAATACAACATTAACCGAGTTATTAATTAAAGAAACATCATTTAAAATTCCCACATATGTTAACAATTAGAAAAAGAACTAAAATTAATAGTCTAGTAAAGCATTTGATGGTTTCACTTTCGCTTAAGATATTTTCACGTTCAGTCCTTGAAAAGAATGGACTCGAATAGTCTATATTAACCAACGAAATATGGATCTATCGGTGATACCTGATATGCAAGACAATTATTTATTGCGGAAATTTTAAACTAAAAGAAAATTAACTGAAAACAATAGTTAGTGACTAACAGGTGAAAGTTGATTATTGCTAATAATCTAACCATATAATGGGTTTTTATTACAGTTATATGATTATACCATTAACATACTATTTAAATAGTTTTATGAACATCGGTACTTATACGTAAAGTGCATTTAGCGCCTTTTAATGTATTTTATTGACCGCTAAATTAGTTACTTCACTTTTTTTATATCTCATCCGTCTTTCACAACATATAAGGTGTAAGTCAGGGCTGATTTAGTTAGGAAATAAGTACTAATTTAGGTAGTAGGTATACACCGGCCTTCTATCTACCAGATATGGGCTTTTTCAACGATATACAACACCACTTTGAAGCTATATGTGAAACAGTGGTCAAATACCAACATCAAATTGGCCCCAAAAACAAGAAGAAATTTTTCTTTCTTCAATGCAGACACTACTCAGTTCTCCCCAAACACTTGCAACATATCATCCGACCCATAGAAGACCTTCTTCTCAGATAGGATCCAGATTACATCCAAGAAACATTTAATCATAAAATAAAATAAAATTCTTAATTAAGAAGTCAAAATCATCAAACTCAATAACCAATTATTCAGTTCTCCCCAAACTCATGCAACAGACCATAGAACACCTCATTACATATTTATTCACACACAATACTGTCCAATTAGAACACAAAAAGAGGACTCTAATCCTAATGCTGTTATTGTGATGAGGTTACTTAATTGAACTACCAATCACAGCAAGGGTATTAAAAGGCGTAGTTATTATTCTACTTTAATATATTTTTGGTTGGAAATTTGTTTTATGAATAAAACTTAATTATTTTATTGTTAATTAAAAAAAATTGTGATAATTGGATATTATCCAAAATGATGTTGATTTATCAAAAAAAAGAGTGTGGCAGTCAGTGGGACTGCCGGCAGAAGTTATACTTCTGTGCACGCGCATGGATTCATAAATTTGTATGCGAATAATTTAGTGAAATCATTTTATGATAATCGTGGTTAGCGACCTTAAAAACCTCCACAAAAACCGAGTGCACACTCTTTTTGTATCTAATTTGCATAATATTCCTGGAGACGAGGTCCATCTTAAGCACCAGGTGTTTCGAAGACCATTGTCATTATTATAATCGTATTTAGCGACTCAAAAACCACCGAGTACCAGGTGTGCACTGATTTCGTACAGATTTTACATTAAACCCTAGGAGAAGAGGTAAATATCCTAGGCACCAAGTGCCGCGGAGACTTTCGGAATCGTGATATTCGTGTACAGCGACCTCAAAAACCCCGAGTTTATAAATTGAACCCATTTTCAGCAATACTTACCGAATTGTAAGTTTTCTCTCTATTGTTATATATTTTTAACTGAAAATAAAGTAGTTATTAATTTTATTTCCTCGACATACATTTTTATCGGAAGAAGAAAAATTATCTTAGTCGATGTTACGCAACAAAAATTATAACTACAATATTAATAAAGGCATGTAAGAACCGTATACGTAAGTTAATACTATGTTTTCTTCTTTTTACCTCATTTCGCGAAGATAAGTGACGACGTGTTATTTTCCAAATGAATTATGGGTTTCCGATAAAAATTGCAAAATTGTATCTGTATAATTTGATTTCTATTTTTGTAACTAAGAAATTAAGTAAATATGTGGTGGATTAAGCTGAATTACTCATTACATTTTAAATTAAGATTTATACATTACATACAAAAACCAGAAAAATGTCTTTTAAGTCATTATTTCCACCAACTGTTGGTTGAAATTTATTTATTTTAAAGTTTTACGTATAAAATGTAAAATTAGAAAAAAAAGTAAAATTACGAAGGTTGTCCTTTTAGTTTAATTGCGATACAACAAGTTGTGTAGGTACAGTGAATTTTTGAAATTAGTAAGGCCGATCGCATACTTACAAGACATATGTTTGCAACATGTCTGTGACATGTCGCTTCAACACAGTTGAGCACCAATGTGAATGTAGGAAACTAAACTCCGTAGTTCGCACATCAGTCCACATTATGTCGTCTGATGATGATGTGGCAATATTATCGGTTCTAATATTGCGAAGGCGAAAGAAGAAAAATACTCGAAAATATTGGGTTCATCCATATAGTTAAAGCTAATCTTCATCGCAGTATATTTATTTTCAACGATTTGCACAAATTTTACATTAAATGTTGGATTGTCTTCCAGTATTGAATATTGAACCATATACGTGCATTCGGAACCAGCTGTCGGACACGAATGATGCTTGAAATTGGAGCAAGCAGTGTCGTATAAAAGTTGTTTTCGACAAGTCTCATCCTGTCCGCGGCGTTTCTGTTTGGTTTACGACTCGCCATAAGAAACGCTGTGTTGGCAATGAAACGACATGTTGCGAACACATGTCTTGTAAGTATGCGATCGGCCTTAGTCGGTAGAAAAATAGATCTTAGCCAAGAAAGTTTTAAGCAATAATAATTGTCAACAAATAATCTTCTTTGTTTGGAAATGTAGCTCCACACCCGTCAACTATTTCCCGTTCGTTAAGGATAACCACTGTGTAACATATCGGAAGATAGAAGTATCTTTAAACATTTTAAAAACCTTGATCCAAAAAAAACATAAAAACGGTTCAACAAAGAAAGCTCAAAACACTTTTATAGTATAATTGTAGGTATTAGTATTTTAAAACTATTCCATTAACTGCGCCACCTTACGGTGGCGTTATAGTACTTTTTATTTAGTGAGAATTGATCGGGGATTAAAGAAAAATAACAAAAGCAATTAAATTTATTGGGTCAACGCTTCTCTGTAAACAATATTACATGTTGTTTTATTTTCTGGCAGCAAAATAAATTGATTTTCAGGCACTCAGACCCGCCTTAGGCGGTTGGCCATGAGGAAAACCGATCCCTACTATTTGGAAGGTTTGACCTTGAGACTTATTATTAGTAAAAGCAAAAGATGTTTTGATAGGAAACTGAAGCGGTTTAAATGGATTTGGTAGATCAGTTGGGATCATCGGTATCCTGGACGGACCTGTGTAGGGAACTGGAGGAGGATCCTTGGGGTCGCGGATACCAAATTGTGACCCACAAAATCAAACACACCCTGACACCTTATGACATGCCACCGGCACAAAGAACAAAAGTGGCGAGAGACCTTTTCCCTGTCACCAGGGAGGTTCCCTTGCCAGGAAAGCTAAGGTGTAAGCAGCCTCCTCCTTTCACGATGGAGGAACTGGCCGAAGCGGTCAGTAGGATAAAAAATGGAAAGGCCCCGGGTCCCGACCGGATAACCCTGGAATGTGTTAAGGCGGCGGCCAAACATGCACCTGAGGCGATACTCCTCATCATGAATAAGCTCCTAATTAAGCTAAACATACCCAGCACGTGGAAAATAGCAAGATTAGCCCTGAACCCAAAAAAAAGGGAGAGGGGCTGAAACAAAATACAGGCCAATATGCCTGCTAGACGTGCTGGGAAAGTTGCTAGAAATCCTGGTTCGGGGTAGACTACTAAAAGAAATTAATAATAACGGCGGGATATGCGATAGACAATATGGTTTTAGGGAGGGCAAAAGCACTCTGGACGCAGTCCAGAAAGTGATCGATTTGTCCACCGGAGGGAGAACGCGCTGGGGTGTGGTCTTCTTCATCGATATCAAGAACGCGTTTAATACAGCAAAATGGGATAAGATAGTTCAAGTAATGGTCGATAGGGTCAGTACCTAATAAACATAACTGTTGACTACTTAAGTGAAAGGAGGCTCAGGATATCCGAAAGCGAGGACATGGCAGCGAGTCAGGGGGTCCCTCAAGGATCGATTCTTGGCCCTTTGCTGTGGAATCTTCTGTACGATGGGGTTTTGGGGCTAGATCTCCCGTATGGCTGCGACACAGTGGCTTATGCGGACGATCTGGCTCTGGTGGTGCGGGCCCCAGACGTGGACGCAGTGAAGCTGAAGGCCGAGATTGCTCTAAACCTGATCGGTCTCTGGCTTGGGCGTACGGGTCTGGAGGTGGCAGCTCAGAAGACGGAGTGCCTGATAGTAAAGGGTCCGAGAGCAAGAGGTGGGCTCCTGTTTAAATGGGCGGACACCGAGATCCAGCCAAAGACACATGTCAAATACCTAGGTGTCTGGCTGGATCAAAGACAGTCCTTCACTGAGCATGTAAGGCAAGCAACGGTTAAAGCTAGTAAGCATTCGGCAGCGTTACAACGGCTGCTGCCGAATATAGGTGGGCCTAGCTGCCTCAAATGGAGGTTGTTGTCCGGGGTAGTGCATTCTACCATCCTGTACGCAGCACCGGTGTGGGGCGGCGTCTGAAGATATAAAAAGTACAGGAATATGTTGCGGAGTGCTCAGAGGAGGATATTACTAAGAGTCATTTGTGCCTATAAGGCGGTGTCCGCGGAGGGTGCCTGTGTACTTAGCGGGACGCCCCCTATTGACCTGATGATAGAGGAGAGAGGAAGGCTACACAGACTGGAAAGAAAGCCAACCGCAGCAGACAAAAAAAGGGAAAAGGAATTAACTGTGGACAAATGGGTGGCACGGTAAAGAAGCATGGAAGCAGCTGGATGGACCAGAAGTATCATAGGTGATCTAAGAAAATGGTTGGGCTGTCCACATAGGGTGACAGACTACCACGTCACCCAGTGGCTTAGTGGACACGGGTGCTTTGGGGAATATCTTCACCGTATAGGCAAAAGGGAGGAAGCGGTCTGCACTGACTGCGGAGCAGACCTCGATGGACCGGAACACACGGTGCTCCACTGCGGTAAATGGAGCGAGAAAAGGCGTGGGCTGTGCCCTGGTATCCGGTCCTCTGCTGAGTTACTGGACTGGATGCTAGGCACACCCGAGAGCTGGAAAAGGGGTGCCGCAATAATAAAAAAAATTATTAAATCAAAAGAAGAAGCAGATAGAGCTGCTTACGGTTAAAATAGCCAGCTAAGAGGAGGGTTTTTTTTAGTGGGTACCCGGGAGATAGTTCCCCGGAAGCCCCACACTACCTGGCCTGACCAACCAAAGGCCAGGCGTACGTAAAGTCTTTTTTCCCCTCCAGCCTTCCCTGCCTGAAGAAGGTTGATCAGACGGTTCCAGGCAGGGACATACACATATATATATGAAGGCAAAAAAAAAAATCCTCAGTGTATTAGCTAGTTGACTAGCTGGTGGTTCAGTTATATTGGTTGCTACAACTTAATTGTCCTTTAATTCCTTTATAAGTAGCCTCGTCCCATTGCACATGCTAAATTTGTGATATCTGTCGTGATTATGAAATAAGTTATTTTAATAAGGATTTATACCAAGATAAAAACTTTTAAAAAATTAAAAATTAGTTATTGTGACGTAACTATAACAGTTAGACATATGCTGTCCCGGCATTTTTTGTAGATATTTATATATTCTTCAAAATCGTAGTACATTATTTTATTCTATAATCAATAGTATTCTCAGCGCACGCGATGTAAGGATTTTAAGGTCATTTTTGGTTATATTAAAGGCATTTTAGTAAGGATCCCTATTTTTTTTTTAAATGAAGCATAGCCTATGTCACTCGGGAATAGTGTAGCTTGCCAGCGGTGAAAGAATTTTTGAAATCGGTCCAGTAGTTTCGGAGCCTATTCATTTCAAACAAACAAAAAAATAAAAAATCAAACCTTTCCTCTTTATAATATTAGTATAGACAACTGCGTCACCTTATGGTGGTGTCCTACTACTTAATTTACTAAGAATTGATTGTTTTAATATTTAATTGTAAAAAAATAATAGTATTAGTATTTTAAAACTAACCCATTAACTGCGCCACCTTACGGTGGCGTTATAGTACTTCATTTGTAACGTTTGTAACGTTCGTTTTCTAGCATTCCATCCGGACTATACATTTTTATTCTGTTTAATTTTATCGCGCCGACGCGAAGGTCGATTGCCGATTTGGGTAGTGGGATTTGTTGCCTCGTCGACGGAATTATTTCTCTTCTGGTTGATTTCGTCTTCGATTCTCGATAAATTCAGATTTTATTTTCTGACTACCTTCGCCCTTCATTTCTGGATTTAATGCCAAATCTGAGAAGGACCCTACCGAGAATTACTGATATTCATATCTAAAAAATATTGTTGGGAGTCGGCGGCCATTTTGAAAACCGACCATTCATTCCCGGAATTGTTGCAGAGAAAGATCTCTTAAGGAAGACCACTTCCACCCACTTGGGCAGTACTGTTTCGTCTCTTCCGAAAATTTGTTGGCTTAATGAAATTTTGTAATAAATTAACTTAAAACTGATTTTTTGGAATTTTATTTGTGTGTCTGTACTTTGCGCCCTTTAATACTTACTTGTTTGGGGGGAATTAAGCAAAAACACAGAAGGAAGCCACGACCCTCAGGAGCTAGCTTAGGGTAATTTTTAGGTTACACATTTACTGCGCCACCTTACGGTGGTGTCCTAATACTTAATTTACGAAAAATTCATCGTTTTAATATTTAATTGTAAAAAAATAATCAAAAAACCATGTTTATTAACAATTATTGAAGAAAAAAACGATAGATACTGATTATTTTTATTTAAAATATATTTACAACAGTAAACAAGTAAAATATGGATAACATTTTTATTTCTAAAAAAAATCCTCTACATTCTAAGATTTTTTAGAGCTAGTGCTCCTTGTCCGAAAATTTGTGTTAAAACATTGGAAAAATCAGGTCTAAAATTTGAAAATTTTGTTTTACTCGATTTTACTGGAGCAGTTTTTTCTGAAGATAAAAATGTTGAGGACCTAGGAGATGGTCGTAGAGATAATATAAATTTGTTTAAGACTTTCCGAGCGTCACTAACTGAAACTGATGGTTTAATTCGCAGTTTTTTATCAGTTTTTTCTTTATCCAGATCTTTATTATCGATTTTACCAATATTTAAATCTTTATTTTGATCAGATACCTCACCAACTAAAACTGGTGGTTTAGTAGTAGGTTCTTTATTAGTTTTTTCTTTATCTAAATCCTTACCAGCTTCAGCATTATTTTTACTATATTTTGTATCAATTTGACCAGTATTTAAACCTTTGTAATCAGATTCCTCACCAACTGATAGTTTAGTAATAGCAGTTTCTTCTTTATCCAAACCCATACTAGCTTCAGCAGTATTTTCAACAACTTTAGTATCGATTTCACCAATATTTAAATCCTTACCAGCTTCAGCAGCGTTAGCACCAACTGTAGTATCAATTTCTCCAATATTTAAATCATTATTTTGATCAGATTCCGCATCTTGTCTCAGATAAACAGTTGAATTATTTATTGATCCATTTTTATAATTATGACTTCTATTAAAATTATCTAAAGCTTTTATAAGCTCATCGTTTTTCTTTTCAATATTTAAAAGACCATTTTTAGTAGTAGCACTAGTGAAAAGTTTGGATAATTCATTTTGTTTTGGTGGATTTTGGGTTTTGGAATCATCTGATGTATGCAAAATTGGTGTTACTGAAGGTGGGTTAATATCATCATCAAAAACGTAACTTTCTGATTTCCATGGAAGATTAGTTCGATGTATAAATTCTTCTAATTTAGTTTCACCATTTGTTGGAGTACCACTATCAGAATCTGGATAGATATTACCACCAATACTTGCTTGTGTATGTTCAGTTCTAACCGAAGAACTATTTGGATTAGTTTTAGTTGAAGTACTATCACTAGTTATTGTATATTCTGTTGGAAATCGTTGAGAATCCAACCTCATAGGATGTGGTTGAGTATATTTTTTAGGGTGTTGTTTTTTACCTTGTTCAGTAACTAAAAATTGATCTTTAAGTAATTTAAACTCAACACTATCATCATTATCTTCATTAAATTTTCCTTTGTTAACAATAGCTTTATTTGCTTCGTATATTTTCCTTTTTTCTTCAGGATTAAGTCGATTATACACCATTTTACTCATTTCTAACCAATCATTAATCAATAATAAATTTGGTTGATTTTCAAGTGGTGCTGGGGGATTACCAGGATCAGGTTTACTTAAATATTCAATATCGTTGATACTGTTATCATTTTTATGGTATGATAAAGTGTTTGGTTCATACTTTTTACTATTATCAGTTTCCAATTGATTTCTGGATATTATTGGAAGAGATAAAGTGTGGTTTAAGAGTTCTTCAAAACTGGAAAAATCTTCTGGAGGCTCGTTGGGGTTGTGGATCAACTGGATTTTTATTTGGTCTACAAAAAATTGTAATAATTAGTAAAAATATAAATGTTTAACTATATTTTCTATACCTTTAGGAGGATTATTATCAACTTTTTCTGATTGCGTGGGTGCTTCTAAGGTTAGGATAATTCCATGATGATCCTCAGATGTTTTAATAGAATCCTCTGGTTTTGTAAATATCTTATCTAAATCTAAAAATGTTTACATATAAAAATTACAATCTTAAACTACAGGTACAAAAAAGTTTACTTACAAAATTTAGGATCAGTATGTACCTCTTCTTGGTATTCTCGAATATCTAGTGGTGGTGGTGTAACCTCAACAACTTTGATAACTTTATTAAAATTATCTTTATTGTGAAACACAACTTCAGTTACTCGTTCTATGATTGCAGGACTAGTAAATGCATCAAAATTTTTAGGAATCTCTTTAAAAGTTTCATTATCTTCAATTACCACATCTTTGGTAACTTGTTCATTAATTGGTGGAGCAAAACCTGGTGTATCAGTAGTTTTACCTTCAATATTTGGTATTAAGTAATCTAAATCATAAGTAATAGGTTTATCAGGAATTGTAACAGTACCTGGGTAATAATATAGGTAAGGTCCATTATGTAAATATTTTTTATCGTAGGAGTGCTGTAGAAACCTATCAAGAAAACTACTGTCTTCGTTACGTCTGTTAAAAACATTTCTGAATATTGGATTTGATGAAAAAGCATCAATTAAACTTCTTTTTACTTCATGTTTTATGTTTTTGTCATCAGAGATAACTTGTTGGATGTTTAAGAATGCTAACAGTAAAAGTAATGTAGAAATCTGTAAAGGAAACAATATTTTAGTTTATGTGGTGTATGGTTATGACAATATTTTACAAAATCACCTATTTATTACTCTGGAAAACCAATAGCTATAAATGTTATGTTATAAGAGGTAAAAAAGAGCTTCTGGACACCGTACAAGAATCCTAAGAAGTAGAAGATTACTGAAGACTTATCAAAGGTATATCAAGTAGTGGAAGACTTTAAAAGAGGCAAAAAGGAGCTTCTGGACACCGTAAAAGAATCCTAAGAAGTAGAAGATAACTGAAGACTTATCAAAGGTATATCAAGTAGTGGAAAACTTTAAAAGAGGCAAAAAAGAGCTTCTGGACACCGTACAAGAATCCTAAGAAGTAGAAGATTACTGAAGACTAATCAAAGGTATATCAAGTAGTGGAAGACTTTAAAAGAGGCAAAAAGGAGCTTCTGGACACCGTAAAAGAATCCTAAGAAGTAGAAGATAACTGAAGACTTATCAAAGGTATATCAAGTAGTGGAAAACTTTAAAAGAGGCAAAAAAGAGCTTCTGGACACCGTACAAGAATCCTAAGAAGTAGAAGATTACTGAAGACTAATCAAAGGTATATCAAGTAGTGGAAGACTTTAAAAGAGGCAAAAAGGAGCTTCTGGACACCGTAAAAGAATCCTAAGAAGTAGAAGATAACTGAAGACTTATCAAAGGTATATCAAGTAGAGGAAGACTTTAAAAGAAGCAAAAAAAGAGCTTCTGGACACCGTATAAGAATCCTAAGAAGTAGAAGAAAACTGAAGACTTATTAAAGGTATATCAAGTAAAAGAATATTTTAAAAGAGGTAAAAAAGAGCTTCTGGACACCGTACAAGAATCCTAAGAAGTATAAGATAACTGAAGACTTATCAAAGGTATATCAAGTAGTGGAAAACTTTAAAAGAGGCAAAAAAGAGCTTCTGGACACCGTACAAGAATCCTAAGAAGTAGAAGATAACTGAATACTTATCAAAGGTATATCAAGTAGTGGAAGACTTTAAAAGAGGCAAAAAAGAGCTTTTGGACACCGTACAAGAATCCTAAGAAGTGGAAGAAAATTGAAGACTTATTAAAGGTGGTATATCAATTAGAAGAAGACTTTAAAAGAGGCAAAAAAAAGAGCTTCTGGACACTGTACAAGAATCCTAAGAAGCAAAGGGAAACTGAAGACTTATCAATAGGTGTATCAAGTCGAGGAAGATTATATAAGAAGCCTAAGAAACATTTATAGATGCTAAAATCATGATTGTACAACATGCCTAAAAATTGCTGAAGACAACAGACCTTTAGAAGAAATAGATAATGCGTCTAGAATATGTTTTAAGAAATATAAAACCTTGATAAAGGATTTAAAAACACTTTAAAAACTGTTAAAGAAATTTGATGATAGGTGAAGACATTACAAAAACTTCTGGAGACTTACAGGAAGGTTGTGAGAGTAAGAAAATAGTTTCTGATAAATTGTGTTAATAATCTTTTCGCTGCAGTGTTGTATGTAAAGAGCTTCTAAAGAATCATAAATTGAAGAAAACTGAAAAGTGTTCAAAAGGTGTATAAAGTAGATGGAAACTAATGAGAAGCCTAAGAAACAGTTATAGATGTTAAAAACCTAAGAGTAACTTTACAACATGGCTAAAAAAATAGTTGGCGATCAAAATTTTTAAGAAGTGTAAAAGTAGTCTGGAAAATCTTTTAAAAATCTAAATAGTAGATATAGTGGTATTGGTAATAGAAGACTAAAGATAAGTGAGGTTATTGAAGAAGATCATCAGACTTACAGGAATGTTGAGAAGTCATTACAAGCAACAAAAGAGTCTCTGGAAAAGTAGTTACCAAAAATTTTTTGTTGTTGGGTTATAAGAAATATGATAAGAAATTACGAAGACCGTACAAGAATCCTAAGAAGTAGAAGAAGACCAAAGACCAAAGACTATTCAGAAGGTATGTAAAGTAAATGAAGACTAAAAAGCCACTGGCAAGAGTTTTAAGTAGAAATTTTAACGTCAGAAAGTTTCTCGAGTCTGTATATAGGTAAAGCCTATGAAACAGTAATAGATGTTAAAAACCTAATGGTGAATATACACATGACTAAGAAGTAGGTGGCGACAAAAGTATAGAAGTAATCTGGAAAATGTTTTAAAAGTAGATATAATGGCTTTAAACATTGTAAAAGAAGTCTGAAAACAAGTGAAATCATTGAAGAAGATCTGGAGATTTACAGGAAGGTTGAAAAGTTGTTGAAAGCAACAACAGAGTCTCTGGAAAACTAATTTCCATAAATTTTGTGTTTATGAGGTATAAGAGGTATGAAAAGAAATTATGGAGACAGTACAAGAATCCTAAGATGTAGAAGAAAAAAATGGAGATTTTAAAAAGCCACTGGTAAGACGTTTGAGTAGAAATTTAGACATTAGAAAAGTTTCTGGAGGCTGTATAAGAAGAATCAGTTATAGAGGTTAAAAACCTAATGGTAACTTAACTACATGGCTAAAAAACAGTTGGCGACCAAAAATTTTTAGGAAGTGTTAACGTAGTCTGGAAAATCTTTTAAAAATCTAACTAGTAAATATAGTGGCATTGGTAATAGAAGACTGAAGATAAGTAAAGTCATTGAAGAAGATATGGAAACTTACAGGAAGGTTAAGAAGTCGTTGCAAGCAACAAAAGAGTCCCTGGAAAAGTAGTTACCAACAATTTTTTGTTGTTGGGTTATAAGAAATATGATAAGAACTTATAGACACCGTACAAGAATCCTAAGAAGGAGAAGAAAACCAAAGACTATCCAGAAGGTATGTAAAGTAAATCAAAAAAGCCACTGGCAAGACTTTTAAGTAGAAATTTTAACATTAGAAAGTTTCTGGAGTATGTAAAAGAAGTCTAGGCAAGAGTAATAGATGTTAAAAACCTAATGGTGACTTTAGACATGAGTAAGAAGTAAGAAAAGTGTAAAAGTAGTCTGGAAAACATTGTAAAAGAAGTCTCAAAACATTGAAGAAGATCTGGAGACTTACAGGAAGGTTGAGAAGTCGTTGAAAGTAACAAAAGAGTCTCTGGAAAAGTAATTTTATGTTTGTGAGTTATAAGAGGTATAAAAAGCAATTATGGAGACAGTACAAGAATCCTAAGATGTAGAATAAAACTAAAAAATATTCAAAAGGTATATAAAGTAAATGAAGACTTTAAAAAGCCACTGGCAAGAAGTCTAAGTCTACTTAGACATTAAAAAATCTCTGCAGATTTTAGGAAGCCTAAGGAACGGTTACAGGTGTTAAAAATTCTTTAGATATTGTAAAAGAACTATTTGAGATACCTACAAAATTTACTAACGAACATCTAGTTTTAATATTACAAAAGACATTCCAATCCATAAATGTCAACATAGATAGCAGCTCAAAATTGGTGATTGAATATTCAAAAAACTATATTTCTATTAATTGTACTTTACTTACCTTTAAATTCATTTTTTGAACTTTTAAACAACAAAAATCAAACTGGTTCACTTTATAATTACTATTCTTTCTGATTGAATGCCTTTTATTTAACTTTTAGTAACATGGTTTTCTGTAGAAATCCCATTAGAAATACATTACAAATTATTACTTTAATCACTTGTTATTCACTTGACAAAATATTTAAGGAAATTAACTGAAAAGTCAATTTTAAAATATGTGTATTTCCTCAAGATAAACTTAATTATCTTTATTATTTTTATGACACTTTCTTAAATGAAGAAAAATAGCTAAAAGTATGTTTATATAGTTTTTATTATCTGTAAATTTTTAGTCAGGGAGCTTTGATGATAAAATTAATAAAATCTAATATAACAAAAAACGCTTAAAATCTCGTTTGCAATATTTATTTACAATAAACTCAATATATGATATAAAAGACAGTTTTTTTGGTAATTATTGCTATTTGATATTGGCACACTGAAAATTAAGTCCCGATTACACGATGCGTTTAAAAGTCGAGTTTTCATAAGCCTCGTTCACACTATGCGGCTACAAATAGCAACCGTAATCAGAAATTTTAAATATTATTTGCAATAAAACCCATAAGATCTCATGATTAAACACAGTATTGTTTTTTCAGTATTTATTGCTATTTGATTTTGGCACACTAAAAAATAAGCCCCGATTATTCGATGCAATAAAAATGCCGTAATTGAGGCATATTTTATTAAGCCTTATTCACACGATTTGACACTATTACACGATTCATTTAAAAGCAGTAGATGGGGTGATTTTTCGGACAAATTCGTATCTTTTATAGATTCTTTAGTTTATTAAAAATCTTTTTAAGGCTTAAGGATTACAAAAACTCTTAAATCTGATTTCCAGCATTTTTTATTTATTATTAAAAAAATGGAAATAACAACTCATGATATGAACAAAGTTTTTTTCTATTTATTGCTATTTGATTTTTGCACTTAAAAATAAGCCGCGATTATACGATGCAATAAAAAAGCAGTAATTGAGGCATATTTTATTAAGCCCTACTCACACGATTTGACACGATCACACGATTCATTTAAAAACAGTAGATTGGGTGATTTTCTTAACTCTTTTTCGGACAAATTCGTATGTTTCATAGATTCTTTTGGAACGAAGTTCCCTTTCGGGCATTACGACCAGTTACGACTGAGGCTAGAGGCTAGCCGGAAAAAAATCAGACCAAAATATGTCACGACACGACACGACACACGCATGTTTCTCTGTGTGTCTGTCTCTCTCTCTCTCTCTCTCTCTCTCTCATAGATAGATATATTACAATTAAAAAGACTTTAATTTAAATTAAAATAAAATGTACAGTAAAAAGAAAATACTGTAGAATAAAAAATAAGTACTTATAATAGTATTATATTTTATTTCATCCTGTTTTTATAAATTAATAAATTCATAAACATTTTAAAAATAGTTCGTAACTTGACTAGTTAGGTACTTCAAATTACCTTAACCGTCAGTTACTGTCAAATATTTTAATTTTAAAATTTTGTATTAAATTGTTAATTCCTGTTTTAAATTTAATTCAAATAAAAAGTAATTCTAGGTAGATGTATGTCATCTAAACCTCTGATATTGTATAAAGGGACACTTTTGTTAAAAGTAACGAACTGTTGAAAATATTCAGGTGATACTGGATTTACTATTTTCTATTTTGCTCTGAACAGTGTAGTGTCGCGACTTTGTTAAGTTTATACAGGTTTTTTGTAAATAATAAATAATAAAATAATAGAAAATAATAACAAAAATGTATCCTGACAGTGTTTCTGCACAAGTTCCGGATATTGCTGATAGAGTTAGGTAAGTGGAGATTTTATACAGACAATAATAAATGCTTATATATGTATAAACACTCTGTTGTTTTTACAAATTACAATTCCTTCACTAATTAATCGAAAGGAACTTCGTTCCATCCGGGTGTCCCTTGACACCTCTCCCCTTTTTTTTATTAAAAAACTCCACTCTGAAAAATAAGCCTCGATCACACGATGCGTTTAAAAATTGAGTTTTCATAGGCCTTGTTCACCCTATTAGCAACCGGAATCATTAAATCTCGTGCTTAATATTTTTTATTTATTATTTGTAATGAAACCCATGATATATACCCAGTTTATTTGGAATAAAACCCATAATAACCATGTTTTTTTCTTCAATTATTGCTATTTTATTTTACCAATTAGACGATGCGTTAAAAAGCGCAATTAAGGTGTATTTAATTAAGCCTTATTCACACGATCACACGATTTGTTTAAAAAGGTGATTTTCTTAAGCCTCTTTCATACAAATTTCTATGTTTTTTCAATTTCTTTATTATGTTTAAAATCTTTTTAATGGTAAAGTATAACAAAAATCTCGTTTCTAATATTTTTATTTCTTATTTACAATAAAATCCATAAATAAATCTCATGATATAAACACATTTTTTTTGGTAATTATTGCTATTTGATTTTAGCACACTGAAAGATAAGCCCCGATTACACGATGCGTTTTTATAAGCCTCGTTCACCCTATATAGGACGCAGCTAATTTAATAAAATTTCACTAATTAAAAATACATAATTTCTAATAGTTTTATTTACCCGATTAATATATTTATCGATAAAACTTACATAGGAATGATTTTTTTGTACGGAAAATTGATTTTCTTGTTATAATTTTACATATTTTCGTTATAAAAAAATATAATAAAACACTACATTAATTTAACTATATATTTTTAATGCAATTTTAATAGCTTACAAATACAAAAATGAGTATAACTATTTTATTGTCTATAATTAATAATTTAAAAAAATATTAATAAACTATATAGATATAAAAATTAATAAAATATGAATTAAATAACTAATATTATAAAAAAATATACAGAGTGAATTATATTTTAAAATAAGACACTTATTAATAGTTTATTTTTCCCATGTTCTATCCTAATACCTATTTTATTATTATATTTATAATTAAACATTAATTTATCCAAAAATAATTTTTATTAATATATTTAAACACTCTGTATATTTTTAATTATTGTCATATATTGCTATACATTTATTGACTATAGGATCTTTCAGTTTGCTAAAATTTATTTTAAGATAATATATTTTTTTATCAATAAAAATACCTCTATTATTATTTTTTTTTTTTTAATTAATTATGTACATTTACCATTAATCATTATCCATTTTCATTGCTTTGTCGAGATTATAATTATTATTATTCTTTTTGTTTTTTTGCTGGAAGTTCCGGTGCTTCGCGTTTGTAGAAAAGTTTGCTTTCTGGATGCCATCTTGGTACATCCCCCATTTCTTCTTTTTCAAGCTCGCTTTCTAATAACTGAAAATGAAAATAAAAAAAATTCAATATTACAAATCTATTTACTAGCTTACCTAGTGTACTTCTTACTACCTAAAACTGATGTCTTTTTCAAATATTTTGGATATCATCTGCGCCACCTTACGGTGGCGTCATAGTACTTACTTTAGTAAAAATCGCTGAATTAAATTTAGGAGATATTAACTGCACCACCTTACGATGGTGTTCTAGTACTTAATTTAATGAGAATTAGTCTTTGAATTACATAAAATATAAGTGCGCTATCTTAAGGATGCGTCGTAGTACTTCATTTAGTAAAATTTAATTGTTTAAATTTGTTTATTTTTTGTGTTGTCGTTTTCATCATAGTTTCTCAAGAGTTTTCCAATTTTTACTATTTTTTTTCGTGGTATTTTGTAATTTATCGATTAAATATGTTGAATATCATCTGCTCCACCTTACGGTGGCGCATAGTACTTACTTTAGTAAGAATTGCTGAATTAAATATATAAGATAATAACTGCGCCACCTTATGATGGTGTTCTAGTACTTAATTTAGTGAGAATTAATCTTTGAAATCCAAAAAAATATAACAGCGCCACCGTAAGGTGGCGTTGTTGTACCTCATTTAGTAAAAGTTGAAAAATAGCAGGAAAAAAAATGAAGAACTATCAAAAATTCGAAAAATGAATAAAAAAACGAAAAATATAATAAAATAAAAAAGAAACTGGAAAAAATCTCACTAAAGTAGAAAAAAGTAGGTATGTATATCTGAATTCCTAATTTCTAATGGCGATGTTATGTTAGTTCAATATCTATCAAGAAATTTAAGAATTCTTACTTTACGTATTTAACAATCTAATACCCAAACTCTTTATTCTTATTACATTCTAGTATCAGAAAAAAATAGTTCGTCAAACAATTTACATATAAATTAGATACCAAATTACAACGTCCCTGATTTATCAAAAAAATACTTTCACTTGTCAGCATTTAAAATCATTTCAAACTAAAGATGTAACCTGTTGGAACGTGATCTGATTGCAGTTTGCTACAATCTCTGCTTTATTATTAAAAACGCCGTTAAAAAAAGTAGAAGAAGTGTCAGTTTCGAGATTGAAAGATTATATCTTTAAATTACACAAGTTTAAAAATAAAATATGGAAGAATAATTGTTGCATTCCTGAGATTCCATGATGGATTCACCAATAATTAAATGAAAAAAATATACAGGGCGTCCTAATATAATGTCCGCTCAACTTAGAAAAGGAGCCCTTACTTATTATCTTGATGGGTCTAAAATAGGTATAAGGTTAAAAGGTCCTAGTGTTAGGCTCTCAATAGCCCTGGAAAACACTCTTACGATTTTTCAAGTGGAGCCTTTAGGAAGAATCAATTGAGAAAGACAAAGACAAAAAAGAAGTGCCAAAAAAAGTAATATTTTAGATTTTTTAAGTTAATAAGTACATGATTATAACCATAAAACCTATGCTGCTCTGGTTTAGTTGAACAAAACAAAGAAACAAAAGGTAATAATAGAGTTGCAAAAGATACAAAGTCTCGCTTGTTTAGAGATCACTGGCGAAATGCCATCCTGTCCTAGTGCGGCCTTGGAGGTACTTCTAGACCTTGCATTTACATGTAAAGAGGATTGTTCTAGATATTGCCTATAGTTTAACAAGGTCCAAATTTTTGAAACCCTAGATCTTACAGGACATCTTGGGATTCTAAGGGTTGGAACAACCCAATTCCAATATTAGACCCTCAATAGCCCTGAGAAACGCTCCTATAATCTTCCAAGCGGAGCTATTAGCAATAGACTTCTGTGCTCAAGAGTGCATTAAAAATTGCCTAAATTCAGCAAGAATATTTATTTCCTCCGATAGAAAAGCTGCTTTAAAGGCTCTTAAATCTACCACGTTCGAGTCCAAAACAGCCTGGAACTGCAAACTGACTCTTAAGCAAATGGCAATACATAGCAAAGTATCTTTGCTGTTAATGCAAGGGCATAACGTGATTGTCGGAAATGAGGTTGATCGCAGGAATTCTCACAGGACACTGGTTAATGAGGTACAACTTCAGGCTGAAGACAAACAAAAAGGTTAATATGACCTTCACCTTAATACTCCTAGAGCTTCAGAAAGTTGAACTCAACATAATCGCAGGAATTCTCACAAGATACTGTCCACTAAGGTACTACTCCAGGTCAAATACAAAGACAACGGTTAATATCACCTTAACTGCGGTACTCTAAATTACTCTTAGAGCTTCAGAAATCTAATCGCAGGATTTCTCACAGATCACTGTCCACTGAGATCACTATAAAATAGCCAAAGTGGACAGTGTAACTCTTAGAGCTTATAAAAAAAGTGTTGATTTATCTCTTAAAGAAAAAAATTAGAGCAGTTTGATAAGTTGCTTATTTAAAATTTTAAGAAACTGAGTTAATAGGTATAGAGACTTCTCAAATTTCCAATCAGGAAAAGGAATCAAGTTGAGTCGGTTTTAAGAAGTTGTTTCAGCAATGCTCCCTTTAATAGACCTATTATGCACCAAAAAAAGTAACTTTGCTCTGGGTATCAGGATTGCCTTAAACGAAATTGCTTATAGTCTCGCAAAAAATAAGATTGTACTCCTTTTATCAGATCTGCACCTTTCTGTGACATCTTCAAATGCAGCATCATAAATTAGGGAAAGGAACTTATTGCAACTTGTTGGAAAAACACTCCAGACAAGCAAAAAAGATACTCTAAATTACTATTAGAGCTTCAGAAAGAAGAAATTTTCCAAGGAGACTGTCCAGTGAGGTACCATCTTGGTAAAACATGTAAGTGGACAGTGGAACGCGCAGATTCTGTGACTATGAAGATAAAAGAGCTGAACATATTTTCTGTTACTGTAGAGTAATTGTTCGCCAACGACATAAATATATGGAACAGGTCTTCTTAGAGCCAGATCAGGTTACAAATGTACATCCCAAGCAGATTATAGATTTTTTTAAAAAATCTAGTTCTTATTAACGTAAAATCAATGCGACTTGGTCCACTCTGGACCACAGGTACCTCGGAGACTACAGCCATCATGAAATTCGTGTTCAGCGACCTCAAAAACACCTGAGTTATTATTATCTACTGATTTTATCAGCTCCAGTCTGGACGCCAGGTACCTTGGAGAACATATCTTCGTCTTGAAATTTGTGTTTAGCACAAAAACAACCAAGTAGAAGTTATCGACTGATTTTATATGAGAAAAATAAATTTACATACATTTAAAAACTAATATTAGCCTTCATTTTGAAGAGAAAATTAAGAAAATTCTTACTTAATTAATTAAGTGCTAAGAGAATGCCGTAAGGTGGTGCAGTTATCTTATAAATTAAGTACTATGACTCCTCCGTAAGGTGACGCGGTTAATAGCTTATATATTAAAACGAGCAATGCTTACTACGTTAAGTACTATGACGCCACCGTAAGGTGGCGCAGTTAAGAGATTATATATTTAAACGAGCAATTCTCACTAAATCAAATAGTATGCAGTTATTACTAAATTTAGTACCGTGAATCCGCCGTAAAGTGGCGCAGTTGATATCAAATATATATATAAAATGATTACATACCACGAAAAAAGTAGTAAAAATCTGGAAACTAAATATAAAATATGATGAAAACAACAAAATTGACAACAATAAAAAAACGAGAGAAAATCGTAAAAGTTGAAAAAAACAAAAAATGAGAAAAACACATGAATGTTAGGCGGTGCGAAGTCAGCTAGTTTCATATAGAAAAATAGTCTTATATACATCTAAAAGTTAATATTGGCTTCATAATTTATTGGTATGCTATTATTACCTTCCTCTTATTTTTCCCCAAAAACTGTTTTTATTTTAATTATCTATAATTATTAAGTTGTTTATTAATGTCCAGGTGAAAGTTTTTGTTGATGATTCGGGCGATGCACCAATAGGTGCAAGCATACGTCAGTAATTTATAATTAGAATGTAATAATAATATTACTGTTATGCAAAGGCCTTCCACCTGTAATTACTTGTAAGTTGCTCTTAGTGACGACCTTCAGAAGGTCACTTGTCGGGACATAAGAAGAATTTTAGAAAGTGACATAGACTATTCGACCAGCTGCCCTCACTAAACTAGTTTTATCAAAAAAATTTAAAAAAAAATAAATACATGTTATTATTGGCAATTAAAGCTTAATTTTTCAACAAGGAATATGTTAATTTTTTTGTGCAGGAACGGGCCCAGGGAATTATTTATTTTTTACTAGTTTTGTATGTGATATTTGATTTTGTGGTATTTTTTCTCTCATAATACACACTTATAACAATTTCGTATTCTTATTATTAATTTGTGATAAATAACTCTTTCTAGAAATGATTTTTTATAATTTATTTCAGTTGTTTTATTGTTTTGAAGTGATAACTTCTTATGGGAGGGTAAACTGCTTAGTAACGTAACGCGTTACGGTGCCACTATATCTAGTAGGCAGGCTACATCTCTCTCACTTTAACCCACAGCGCTAGCCGTCTTTCGGACAGACGCTTTCCCCTCTCTTTGAATTTTTGAAAATTTTCCA
Source organism: Altica lythri (assembly GCA_964028335.1). Taxonomy (NCBI): domain Eukaryota; kingdom Metazoa; phylum Arthropoda; class Insecta; order Coleoptera; family Chrysomelidae; genus Altica; species Altica lythri. Next base: position 9,601,877 of record OZ034809.1, read on the forward strand.
AATTTACAGGGGTTGGTTCCGACAAAACACTTTTTAATTTTGCTAATTGATTTTTGATTTTCTTTAAACTTTTTAGTTAAACCCTGTATATCTCGAGAACCATAAAAGGTATTGAAAAAGTGAAAAGTGTTATGGAAAATATAAAGATTTTTCTATAAATTTTTATTAAAATTGATCAAAGAGAAATATTAAAAAATTAAGGGAGAATGCAGACTATGTTCTTTTTTTTTGTTGTTGATTTTTAATTTTATTTAAACTTTTTAGTTTAACCCTATATACCTCGAGAACCATAAAAGGTATTGAAAAAAAGAAAACTGTTATGGAAAATATAAAGATTTTTCTATAAATTTGCGAATTTTTATTAAAATTGATCAAAGAGAAATATTAAAAAATTAAGGGAGAGACTGACTATGTTGTTTTTTGTTGTTGATTTTTGATTTTCTTTAATCTTTTTAGTTTAACCCTGTATATCTCGAGAACCATAAAAGGTATTAAAAAGTGAAAAGTGTTATGGAAAACATAAAGGTTTTTCTATAAATCTGCAAATTTTTATTAAAATTGATTAAAGAAAAATATTGAAAATTTAAGGGAGAGACTGACTATGTTCTTTTTTTTGTTGTTGATTTTTGATTTTCTTTAAACTTTTTAGTTTAACCCAGTATATCTCAAGAACCATAAAAGGTATTGAAAAAGTGAAAAGTGTTATGGAAAATATAAAGATTTTTCTATACATTTGCAAATTTTTATTAAAATTGATTAAAGACAAATATTGAAAATTTAAGGGAGACTGACTATGTTCTTTTTTTTGTTGTTGATTTTTAATTTTATTTAAACTTTTTAGTTTAACCCTGTATACCTCGAGAACCATAAAAGGTATTGAAAAAGTGAAACGTGTTATGAAAAATATAAAGATTTTTCCATAAATTTGCAAATTTTTATTAAAATTGATCAATGAGAAATATTAAAAAATTAAGGGAGAGACTGACTATGTTCTTTTTTTTTGTTGATTTACGATTTTCGTCAAACTTTTTAGTTTAACCCAAAAGGTATTAAAAAAGTGAAAAGTGTTTTGGAAAACATAAGGATTTTTCTATAAATCTGCAAATTTTTATTAAAATTGATTAAAGAGAAATATTGAAAATTTAAGGGAGAGACTGACTATATGTTCTTTTTTTGCTGTTGATTTTTGATTTTCTTTAAACTTTTTAATTTAACCCTGTATATCTCATGAACCATAAAAGGTATTGAAAAAGTGAAAAGTGTTATGGAAAATATAAAGATTTTTCTATAAATTTGCAAATTTTTATTAAAATTGATTAAAGAGAAATATTGAAAATTTAAGGGAGAGACTGAGTATGTTCTTTTTTTGCTGTTGATTTTTGATTTTCTTTAAACTTTTTAGTTTAACCCTGTATATCTCGAGAACCATAAAAGGTATTGAAAAAAAAAGTGTTATGGAAAAAATAAGCATTTTTCTATAAATTTGCAAATTTTGATAAAAATTGTTTAAAGAAAAATATTAAAAAATTAAGGGAGAGACTGACTATGTTATTTTTTTTTTGTTGATTTACGATTTTCGTCAAACTTGTCAGTTTAACCCTTTATATCTCAAGAACCATAAAAGGTATTAAAAAAGTGAAAAGTGTTATGGAAAATATAAAGATTTTTCTATAAATCTGCAAATTTTATTATTTTTTTTTGTTTAAGTTTTTAATTTTTTTCTCTCAAATTTATTTTTTATCGTATTTTTAGATGTTATCTTATTTTTTTTAGTTAGTTAGTCATATTTGTTTCGTTTTATTTTTTTAACTTTTGTGATTTATCAACTATTTTGCAACCAAGTTTTTTTCTTTTTTAATTTTTTACAATTTTTTACATTTTTAGGTTACTTTTTGAATTGCTATTTAGAGAAAATGTTATTTTTTGTAAAAAAAACTGACTGACTGACACTGAATTTCGTACCGCATAACATTCAATCATTTTTTCTTTTTTTATTCGATTCTTTCGTTTTTTCTTTTTAATTTTAACTTATTTTTTAGTTTTTTTCAAGTCTCTTACCGATTTTTTTATTTTTTTTTCGATTTTCTCAACTTTTTATTTTTTTTTTCTCTTTTTTCATGTTTTTATTCTAATATTTTTTGACAATTTAAAATACTGAGTCATAAAACGTAATTATATGTACAATATCGTGCATAATTCTCACCTTGTTCTAATAACCTTTTTTTAAATAATTCATTACAAACATTTAGTATGTAACTCGTCAAACAATTTTTAATTTAATTGCGATTACATTACACACGAAATTAAAATATATTACTCTCACTTTTTCATCATTACCAAATAGAAAAGCAGTTTGTACAATATTAATTTGTAGTTTTTATTACAAAATATCTGGCGAATCTAATTTAATCTATTCAAAAAATGTTCTTCGTGGGTAATTAGAACTATAAAAAATTAATTACTATCATTTAGTTGTATTTAATAATATTTTGTACATCGTTTATTGTTTTATATCTAAAAATACGATCTAAATGATATTGCAAATATGAATAATAAATAACAGTAATGGTCCAAATGTTTTAAAAAACTTTAGATCTTCAGAACCAATTTACATTCAACTCTTGCTTTAAGTAAGGTGAACATTGTTTGCACCATGATTTAATTAAGAATATTAATCTTGTATTTAGTAATTTTAAGCAATACAATATTTCAAATTATTGTTTACTACAAAAAGCATAAAAAAGCACAAAACACTAATTTAATAAATTTAAAATGAATTTTGAATCGATTTAAATGAATTTCTACGAATGGAATGAGAGAAAAATGATTTTATGTCACACAATATTAACACCCTATTTATTTCCAATTGGCCCTATATCAACACATATATTTACAGAAAAAATTTGGTTATTATAAAAATTATATACACAGTGTCTCAAACAATAATCACTTTTTAAAAAAATCTGGATTGGATTATTTTGAGTGGAAATAAGGATGTAAATTTTATGTGACTTACCGTATAAACCTTACTCACTTCTTTGAGTAGTTCCTTTAGTTTATCTATTCTATCTCCATTTGCTCTTGTTGGTAGATAACGAGCTTCAGCTTTTGAATCTAAAGCTATGGTTACAAAAACAAGAAATAGAGCGCTCAGAATAACAGTTTTTGAAACCATTTTAACTGTAAGAAAAAAAGTCTACAAATAACTATTTTTCTTTCTGGTAAATATCAACTTAAACTTAAAAGTGTAGTTATTTTGTACTTACATAAAATTCTATGCTTCTATCACTACAAAAAGAATTACAAGTCTTCGAGGAAACTAATTAAACTATTTTGTTAAACGGGAAAATGAAAACTAAAGCGGATATTCGGAAAAATTCCGATTTATAGTTGATGAAAATTGCGTGGGTGTCGCGCAGGATCTGTGAGTAAGTGTTTTATTTGGAAACTTCCCCTATAGTCCCTATACTGCGGTATTGATGGGAATTTTTTCGCCAGTGGTTTCTTATTTTTGATTCAGCTGTAAGAAATTTGGGTTCAAGTGCTTATATAAAAGTAATAACTCTTTCAGCATATCACAAGTCAAGGATATGAAAAAAAATTAAACGGCATCATTAAATTTTTTAATTTTTTAGCAATAAAATTTAGAAATTAGTTAAGCAAGAAGAAATTAAAAAAATATCCAACAGGACTCAAACCTGAAATCTCTATTTATAGCCAAACAAGCCTCAAATCGGTAAAGGATGATGCAAATACAAAAGTCTAACAAGGTAAAAAAGTACCTAAAGTTGTTATGAAAGCCTACGAAGAAGGTTAAAATGCTATAAAAGCTTCTGGTGACAACAAAAGAAGTCCTGAAGTTTAACAAATATTGTGGATGGAGTGAAAGAATTGAAGAAGTGTTAAAATAGCAACTGAGACCGTAAAAGAGTCTGAGAAGGTAAAAAAGTACCTAAAAATGTTATGAAAGCCTACAAAGAAGGTTAAAATGCTAAAAAAGCCTCTGGAGACAGCAAAAGAAGTCCAACAAATATTGTGGATGGTGTGAAAGAATTAAAGAAATGTTAAAACAGCACCCGATACTGTAAAAGAGTCTGAGAAGGTAAAAAAGTACCTAAAAATGTTATGAAAGCCTACTAAGAAGGTTAAAATGCAAAAAAACCCACTGGAGACAGCAAAAGCAATCCAACAAATATTGTGAATGCATTGAAAGAATTGAAGAAGTGCTAAAACAGCAACTGAGGCAGTAAAAGAGTCTGAGAATGTTAAAAAGTACCTACCTAAAGATGTTATGAAAGCCTAAAAAGAAGGTTAAAATAATAAAAAAAGCCTCTGGAGACAGCAAAAGAAGTTCAACAAATATTGTGGATTGAGTGGAAGAATTGAAGAAGCAACTGAGGCAGTAAAAGAATCTGAGAAGGTAAAAAAGAACCTAAAGATGTTATGAAAGCCTACAAAGAAAGTTAAAATGCTAAAAAAGCCTCTGGAGACAGCAAAAGAAGTCCAGAAGTTTAACAAATATTGTGGATGGAGTGAAAGAATAGAAGAATTATTAAAACAGCAACTGAGACAGTAAAAGAGTCTGAGAAGGTAAAAAAGAACCTAAAAATGTTATGAAAGCCTAAAAAGAAGGTTAAAATAATAAAAAAAGCCTCTGGAGACAGCAAAAGAAGTTCAACAAATATTGTGGATTGAGTGGAAGAATTGAAGAAGCAACTGAGGCAGTAAAAGAATCTGAGAAGGTAAAAAAGAACCTAAAGATGTTATGAAAGCCTACAAAGAAAGTTAAAATGCTAAAAAAGCCTCTGGAGACAGCAAAAGAAGTCCAGAAGTTTAACAAATATTGTGGATGGAGTAAAAGAATAGAAGAAATATTAAAACAGCAACTGAGACAGTAAAAGAGTCTGAGAAGGTAAAAAAGAACCTAAAAATGTTATGAAAGCCTACAAAGAAAGTTCAAATGCCATAAAAGCCTCTGGAGACAGCAAAAGAAGTAAATAGGTAAAATAGTATGGCGTATTATAAGAACCTACAAAGAAGCTCAACATTATACAAAATAGTCTGGAAACAGTACAAAAGTCTAATAAAAAGCACCTAGAGGACATGTTTAAAATAGTAATAAGCTTTTTGGAGACAGAGAGAAGAGGTCTAGAAGAAGGAGGAGTAGAAAACGCTTCTGGAAACAATACAAAAGTCTAATAAGGAAAAAATCATTCTGGATAAGATGTTTAAAATAGTAATACATTCTCTGAAGACAGTACAAGAGGTCCAGAAGAAGGTGAAGGAGTTAGAAAACCTTCTGGAGACATAATCAAAATCTACTATGCTATAAGTAGGTACCGTATAGATGCTATAAGAACCTATGAAGAAGGTCAAAATAGTAAAAAAAAGCATCTGGAGACAGTACCTTAATGGGATCCTTTTATAAAAATTTTGGGATATTTTTCGATAAATGTTATCAAATGTACGAGCTGCGCTTTTTGCCCAAAGACTAGACTATTGAAAAAATCTCACACCCAGCAGGATTTGAGCTATAGTCTATAGTACCTTAAACCGTTCGGCCACGGATGATCCTAGCAGTAAATTGGCGTTTTTTTATCATATCTGATCGTGTCAATCTTCTTAAGCATATAATTGACGTTAATGAGGGATATATTGAAACATCAAACTCTAAATCATTTAGAAACCAGAAAAACAATAACTCTACACTTTACAAACTCATTTCCTTTTGTATTAATTTATAATTTGAGTTAAGGGCTTTTAAAACTACTATTAAGTAAAAAGGAAAAATGGGACAAGGATGTCTCCACCTACAACAAAGAACAGTCACGGTCATAAAATAGTTTTTGGGATGAGTTTGCAACGTCTAGTCCCGGGACTCTTCCCCTCCTAATCCTGCAGGATAGCGCCATAATGTCTAGTCTAAAAGGCGACCAACTAAAGGAAATATCACTTGGTTAGAGAAACAACTATAACTAAAATGGAATTTTTTGTAAGTAAAATACAATGACAAACAACCAAGTTATTTTAGAAAATTTATGTTATCATATTTCTAGTTTTTTTAATGTAATAATAGAACACACTCATGGTCTACAGTAGACGATTTTATGTGTTTTTGCAAAATTTTACTAAAAATTATTAACATTAATCTAAATTTTACATTTATCAGTACTTCAGCATGTTGCTGACGCGAATCCATAAGCAAATTCCAATAAAAATCAACTACGCGTTTAAATAAGTTTTTTACTACAAAAAAGTTGATATTAGATAAATTTTTTTAATATTTCATTGCTAAAAAATTAAAAAAGCATTGAAATAAGAAGAAGTACATTTAAAAAAAAATATCCTTAAAGCTTAGAAAGCTTACAAAGGAAAATTATTTCAATTTTTGTTAGGCATTTTCAGTTTTGAAAAAACGACCCTCGACATATCCATCAAGATAAATAAGCAAGGGCCATTTTCCAAATATTAATTTATTATTTTGATTAATATAACTTTAATTCAAAAATAAAATGAAAGCAAGGATAGACCACTATTCCACCACCTATTAAATAAAATCTATCTTCTGATATCAAATAGAATAATCAATTTTATGAGAATTCTCTTCATTTCCTTAGAAAATGGTATCAAAGCGAACAGCTTTATCATAGATGTGTACTTGATGTATGAGTCAGATATTATGTATTGTATGTGCTATATAGTGAAAGGCAGGATGCTCATAAATGTGTCCTTGTATTTTAGTTGTGTATTAAATATCATTAAAATTTTTAACTGATAACCTAAATATTTTATGTGCTATATAGTGAAAGGCAGGATGCTCATAGATGAGTACTATAGTATGTGTCAGATGTTGACAAATTGATAGAAAACAAACACTTAGCTGTTTTTGGAGTACTAAACTGAAAGATGCAAGGAGATATAGGATTTACGTTGGCTTACTCGAAAGTAGAAGCAAAAGGATAAGAGAAGTTTCGTTATATTTTTTTGTGACGATTTTTCTGTCTTAACATCTTATCCAAAGCTAACAAGATTCGCTTTATAATGTAAAACGATAGTTGAGAATAAAATTATGAAATATAATTTAAAAACAGTTTCCATATCTTTTATTTTCTATATATATATATAAAACTCAAAGGTGACTGACTGACTGACTGATTGATTGACTGATGTAGTGATCTATCAACGCAGAGCCCATACCGCTGGACGGATGGGGCTGAAATTTGGCATGCAGGTAGATGTTATAACGTAGGCATCCGCTAAGAAAGGATTTTGATTAATTCCACCCCAAACGGAATAAAATAGGGGATGAAAGTTTGTATGATCTATCAACGCACAGCTCAAACCGTTTGACGGATGGGGCTGAATTTGGCATACAAGTAGATGTTATGACGTAGGAATCCCCTAAGAAAGGATTTTGATAAATTCCACCCCTAAGGGGATAAAATATGGGATGAAAGTTTGTATGAAACTTTGTCAATTTTAAACCGATCAGGCTGAGATTTTGCATGCATATAGCTACTATGACGTAGACATTCCCTAAAAAAGAATTTTGATTTAATCCACCCCTAAGGGGATAAAATAGGGGATAAAATTTTGTATGAAACTTTGTCAATTTTAAACCGATCGGGCTGAGATTTTGCATGAATGTAGCTACTATGACGTAGGCATCCCTTAAGAAAGGATTTTGATAAATTTCACCCATGGCCATATGGCGACAAAATAGGGGATGAAAGTTGGTATGAAACTGTGTCAGTTTTAAACCGATCGGGCTGAGATTTTGCATGCATATAGCTACTATGACTTAGGCATCCCCTAAGAAGGATTTTGATAAACTCCACACCTAAGGGATAAAATAGGGATGAAAGTTTGTATGACACTTTGTCAATTTCAAACCGATCGGGCTGAGATTTTGCATGCATATAGCATGCAAGTTTTTAAAGTTTTAAAATAATAATAGTCTAATACCACTCGCGCTTTACTGAGCAGGGTGTGTGGAGCGGTGAGACGATAGCACGCTGCTACTGACAGACATGACACTGTCGATAGACGCGTAGAGTCTTGAAAATTCGAGAATAAATTTGTTTTATTACGTAGTGGTGTACTAAGAAATTACTTTTTTAAATTCCATCCCCAAGGTATTAAAATAGGGGTTGCAAATTTGTATGAAACTCGGTGGTAAAAAACTAAAGTCCACGCGGATGAAGTCGCGGGCGGCCGCTAGTTTTTTAAATATAATTGTTAGTTGGGATCAACAGGCTAGGTGAAGTTTCGTTACTCATTTTTATGACGGTTTTTCTGTACTAAGCTTCGCTTACCAAAGTAAAACGATAGTTGAGAATAAAACACAATTTAAATACAGTTTCCATATATTTTATTTTTTAAATGCAATTGTTAGTCTAAATGTGAAAAAAACAACGATACAAAATAACATAAACGTTGAATCTGATTGATGTGTACTAAAATCAACTAAACTTTAAAATTCTTAATGATTAAATATTGTGAAAAAAGTAATAAATTTAATACAAAAAAAGTAATATTAAACATTTGAGCTGATTCTAATAAAAAATTACAAGTATTAAAATATATCTAATTTAATACAATCGTAAATACGGAGCTTAAACACAAAAATTTATTAAAGTAATTTACGGTTAAAACTATTCTGTATATCAGTTACAGATAAACAAGTGGTTATGGTAAGTTTACACACTTGGCAAGTTCCTGCAAGCATCAACAAGCCTTCAAAAACACTTGAATGCTATTTACACTGGCCTCGATCGGCAACAAGCTCTTCCCATCATAAGATAGATGTTTGTGGAAGCTTGCCGAGACTTGCCAAAGCATGTAAACCTACCATTAGATTAAACGTTTGTGTTTTTTTTCTGATATTACAAGAAAATTCTAGATTAAAAATAAATATTTTAAATCAAACTTTTATTAATATACACTTTCGAATAACTTACTTATTAGTTAAATATCTTACTAAAAGAAGCAAATATAAATACGAACCTAAACAACATTTATTTTAGTTTAATATTTTACCAATATTTAGAATCTCATTTTAAAACTAAAGTAAATCTTAAATCGAATAGTTTTCCAATTGTGTTTCTATTTCCAAAAATTTATTTAAAGGAAAGAAACAAAAACTTAGTATTTTGTATCAATACAAAAGTGGATCTTACAGTAATATCTGAGACAATAAAAACAGACGAAGTAGAGTTCATTTTCAATTAAAAGTATGTGTTAGGCCGAGCACACACGTAGCGATTTGCCTCCTTAAGCGGCGAACAGGATTTAAAAGTCATATTTTCTACCACAATGGTTAAGCAGATCGCAACTTGTGAGTGATACGAGAAGAAGCTTTAGATTATTTTTTAATTTGCTTATTTTTAAATGTCATTAAAGAAACAAAACCAAGTAGTTAAGTTAGTCTGCTTCTTCTTCTATCAAATTACGTAATAAGTACTTAACGATGTTATGAAAGCCTACAAAGAAGGTTAAAATGCTAAAAAAGTCTCTGGAGACAGAAAAAAAGTCCAGAAGTTTAACAAGTATTGTGGATGGAGTGAAAAAATTGAAGAAGTGTTAAAACAGCAACTGAGGCAGTAAAAGAGTCTGAGAAGGTAAAAAAGTACCTAAAAATGTTATAAAAGCCTACAAAGAAAGTTCAAATGCCAAACAAGCCTCTGGAGACAGCAAAATAAGAAGTCCAACAAATATTGTGGACGGAGTGAAAGAATTGAAGAAGTATTAAAACAGCAACTGAGACAGTAAAAGAGTCTGAGAAGGTAAAAAAGTACCTAAAAATGTTATAAAAGCCTACAAAAGTTAAAATATTAAAAAGGCCTCTGGAGACAACAAAAGAAGTCCAGACGTTTAACAAATATTGTGGATGGAGTGAAAGAATTGAAGAAGTTTTAAAACAGTAACTGAGACAGTAAAAGAGTAGTACCGATTTGCCTCCTTAAGCAGCGAACAGAATTTAGAAGTCATATTTTCTACCACAATGGATAAGCATATCGCAACTTGTGAGTGATAGAAGATTATTTTTTAATTTGCTTCTTTTTGAATGTCATTAATAAAACAAAACCAAGTAGTTAAGATAGTCTGCTTCCTTTTCTATCAACTTACGTAATAAGTTAATGCTTTGTTATAAGTAACCACTTTTTATTCCATATTTTCGACACTTTTTTAAATTTGCCAAACCATAAACTGTTATCGTGTCGTCTTCCCCTGTGAAGTCGTTTCGACAAACCGCTGGGTGAGTTTGCTCCTTTACATTTGCGAATTGTCTTTGGGTGTATCATACACGTGTATGACCGACCTTAAGGTACTATTCTACTATCAATTTTTTAAAAACTCGTTTTTTACGTTTTTTGAATCTTTATACTGTTAAAACCTCGTAAAAATTTATAGAGAAATTTGAAATAAAAAACGTTACCTCTATAAATGTATAAGTATGTAATGGAGGGGGTTATCCCCATGCGCAGTTACCCAGTGCGCTTCAGCAGCTAAACTCTTTAGAATTATGCTATCTTTTCAATATATTATATACATATAGTTGATTCAAATAGAAGTGTCATCAAGTGGGCTGGGTACGTGTGAGATCATCTTTAACTTTATTACTAGATTCAATGGAAACACAACTTTAGTTAGGGAATTATATGTCATCGCGATGTGTCAAAATGTTTATAGTTATATTGAGCATATTGTACATATATTGTAGCTATGGAGGGTAGAGGTAAGGAGAACGATCTTAAATGGGAAATGATTAAAAATGTGTCCACTTTTTAGAGGAACATAACACTTCTCAAACTTGCCACTACAATGGCGCTAAAGTAGATGTAGGGTACAGAATGAATGTAGCAGTTTTTGACAAATTGATTGAAATGTCGTATGATTTCGTAATATAAGTCACAAATTATATAAGTGCTATAAAAAAACGTGGTCAGCGAATTCAGTTTAGTGTATTTTAAATTCGTTTTATACTTTATGATTATCTTATGTATCTTATGATTATTTTAAAAATGGTGTCATAATAAAGCGGAAATGTGTCTTTCCTTGTTTATTTATCTATCCTACTCTAAGAAATTATGGCGCTTTTTTTAAAATTTACCCTACTACGATCGTAGCGCCACCCTTATTTACCACATTTTGACGGACACATTCAATACACGGAGACAGTTCTCCTTACCTCTACCCTCCATAATTGTAGCAATCTGATCACAAGCTGGCTAATATTGCGATTCAAATTTCACTAAACGTGGGTGCTGCCACTACAAATTTGAATTTTCCAGAGACTACTTGATGACACTTCTATTTGAATCAACTATATATATTTTTGAGCTCCTTATATACGTTAATAACAAAATAACCAATAATAAATAAAATTCTTAAACGACCCGAACCTTAAAACGAGTTTTTCCTTAAAATCATATTTTTTTAAGTTGGCCGTAAGATTACCTCCGGATCTACTTGACCGAGTTAAATAAACCTTGTTGCGTTTTCGTTAAGGTGTACTGTCTGACAATTCACCACATTTTACTATAAAGAGACTAAACGAAAAAATCTGACAATAAAAACTACATTTTAAATATTTTTTTTAACATTCTCCTTTTTTCTTTTGATTTTTTAACTAAAAGTGGTAAATTGTCACGTAAAACACCTTGCTTTTTAAAACTCTGTTGGAATTTATTATTTTAGACACGAAGTACAGATACTTCGTGATTTTAGACTTGCCAAATTTGCAGTCAGATCGTTAGATCGTTTTGCACTTTTTGAACCTATTGGAAACTCAAGAGCAAAGGTTCCTCCGATTCTGCTTTTTACAAGTTTTATGTTTTGTTCTAATTTCAGTGTGGTGTAAATGTGCACCACTGGTAAATTTTCTTGCACCGATTCCTAAAGGTAGTGCCGTTAATGTAAGGGCAATTTTGTTACATTTATTACGAAATGTTCCACTGAGTGCACTCCAAGAAATTTGTTCCTGCTTCGAAAACTAACGCACAAATTGATTCGAGCAAACTGCGTTCCGTTTTGGTGCCGAAAAATGTTCTTTGAAAATTTTCTGACGCTCTAAAGTAGAATAGTACCTTCTTTGGGGAATACATTAGACAATACCTTGAAAAATGGTTAATAAACTGAAGTTTATACCTAAATCTAAAGCAACTAAACCAAGGAACCATTCTGCTTTTTTTAATTTTTAGGTGTTAAGAGTTAATTCGTAGCGTTTTACAAGAGATGGCGCAGTATTTCATTGGTATCCAAAGTAATGTAAATAGAAACAGTTTATACTTTATTGACTGTCAAAATGTGTGTGCCAAATAAAATGTTTTTTTCTACAAGCATGCGTAACACAACACTTTCCCGCACGCATTTCAATTCAGAAAATATCTCTTTCCCGCACGGAGTGCGGGAAATACTTTTTCCCGCACGCATTTTTTTTTATTAATTAGAGATGTTTGCCGATAACCTTTTTGACAAATTATTGTATTATTATCTTTATCTTGTTGGACTACATACAAATAGTAAAAAAAATTTAGATTTTACATGAAAATAGGGGTTTTTAAAATGTTTGTTTTTAAAATTTTTTTAAAAAATCATAATTTATTAAATCACCCCTGTTAACCTTACTCAAAGCAACAACAAACTCACCTGTTTAAGTAGGGTTGCTATAGCTACATTCGTGTATTTATTGACACTATGAAAGATTTAATTGTCACAATCGCATCTTTTCAAATATCTAAATAATTTTCGAGGTGATTTTGCTTGTAGAAAAAATATTGATCCTAACTCTTGCGGAAATTAACTTTCCCGCACTTAACTGCTTGCCCGAACTCCGCTTCGCGTCGTTCGGGCATCGGCAGTTCGCGTGCGGGAAAGTATAACTTTCCGCACTTGTTAGGATAATAACTATTTCATCACTTTAATATGAACAAAAGTGCTGCTGAAACTCATCGTAATTTAGTGGAAGTGTCTGGTGAACATGCTATAGCTGAGCAAACATGTCAGTGTTGCTAAGTTGACAAAAAGCAACCTGGCCAGCTGAAGATAAGGATATTAAGGCTTCTTCAATAAAGTCGCAAGTCAAACACTTCAAAAATTGTGTTAAAAGTTTGGACATGACCTAGAAGGAAGGACATTGGGGCCCAAGGGGCATTGAGAGACGTTTTGACATGTGAACTACAGTTTCAATGGGAGAAGCTTATCGTAATTTGGTGAAAGTGTATGGTGAACATGCTATAGCTGAGCAAACATGTCAGTGTTACTGAGTTGACAAAAAACCACCTGGCCAGAGGCCAGATGAAAAACATTGAAGATAAAGATTTTAAGGCATTCTTCAATAAAAACTCAAGTCAAACACTTCAAGAATTGTCTTCACTATTGGGAGTTAACTTATCAACGGTAAGAAAAGATCTTAAAAGTTTGGACATGACCTAGAAGAAAGTACATGTGAACTACTGTTTCAATTGGAGAAAAGAACAGTTGTTACTGGTGATGAAAAATAGATCCATTATGGCAATCTGAAGCTCATAAAGTCATAGATTAACCCTGGCCAACCAACAACATCAGTGACAAAGCCAAATATTCATGAGTCTAAGCTTCTGCTCTGTATTTGGTGGAACCAGAAGGATGTGTATGAATTTTGAACTTCTGAAACTGAATAAAACCATAACCGGGAATCACAAACTACAATTATTAATGAGCTGGATCTGTGCATTTAAAGAAAAACGGCTGGAATACTCTAAAAGACACGACAAAGTCATTTTGGAAACCCCTAAATTAGAAATTCTACCCCATCCGCCGTATTCTTCAGATGTTGCACCGTCTGATTACTATTTGCTTCGATGGCTCATATCCTGTCTGAGCAGTTCGTCAAAAATGAGTCGATTTGTGGATTGCATCTAAAGACAAAGAGTTCTTTCGACACATTATTCGTTCTCTCTCCAAAAGATGGTCAAAAGTAGAAAAAAGCGATGTTCAACGCTACGAATTAATTCCACTCTCTAATTTCATTAATTTCATATAAAAGTTTCTCAATATTTACTAGATTATCCTAAATTTGCTAGATGACAAAAAAGAAGTGATGTTATATTTGAAAAAAAAAACATTAAATACAATATTCTACCAAATCAAAAAAAAAATGTTAGTCAAAAACGTACTTGGAGCTTATATTTTAATATAACTACAAACACACAACACACAAGCAGAAATCTATACAAAAGCTTATGGGTATGTAAAGAAAAAGTTGAAATATAACCGAATTTAAATGATTAAAGAAATTTATTATATTATTATTATCCATTAAAGTTTAATTAATAATTCGTACCCCCGAAAAAATATTGTTACAACCCTAAAAATGCTTAATTTTGGAATGATCTCGTTAGATCTAAAAATTGCAATAGAAATATATTTATATAAAATTTTCACTGTAATTTTGATATCTGCAACAATTTGACAAGTGTTATGAAATCAAACTGGGGACACAAATAAACAATAAAGAACAACAATGTTTTAGGAAAGGAAGATCGGCAAAGTAAAGTAAAGTAAACAGACTCTATTTTCATCATGAAACAAATTCAGGAAAAGTCATTAGAATATAAGAAACCTTGCATGTTTTGTGGAAGGCATTCTGCAAAGTTCAGCTACCTGATATTACCAACAAAAACTATTCCAATCTACATCACAAAAATTATCCACAGCCTTAACACACAAAACTCGATTAAAATCAAAGTTTCAGTGCAAACCACGATATACAATTCCTCCTTAATAGGGTATCAGATAGAGAGGAATAGAATCCCTACTATATAAGGTATCAGATTCAGTATCTTCAACTTAATATTGAATCAAATAATACGAAAAGTGATTGGAATTCAAAATGGGTAACAAAAGAATTACTATGGTTTGATACGCCTTTGACCTTTCCCTTTGAAGTGTGCACGGGACCTTGGTGAAAGAACTAAAGGCCAAATGCGCCAGGAATGGCTTTGAATTTAGGGTTAAAACTGTAGACACAAGATTAATACCCTCATAAAACATCAAAGAGTCTTAAACTCTTTCTATTGAGAATAACACCCTTTAAACACAAAGAGCAAAAGGTCATGTACGAAAAATGAAGTAAAAAAGATTAACAAGAATAGTGCTACTAGTAGTAAAACCAGCAGTAAAGAAGCTTCAAGAAAAACCATCCAAAAATGAAAGAGCAGATAAGGAGACAGCAGTAAAAAAGCTTCAAGAAAGACCATCAAAAAATGAAGGAGCAGATAAGAAGACAGATTCAGTATCTTTAACTTAATAATGGGCAAAATAATAGAGGAAGTGATTGAGATTCAAATTGGGTAACAAAAGAACTACTATAGTTTGTTACCCCGATGCACCGCTTTAACTTTAATTTTGAGGAAGGACGTTAAAAGCCTTTGCCCTTTGAAATGTGTGAGAAAGCTTGGTGGAAGAACTGAAGGTTAAATGTGTCAGGAATGGCTTTCAATGTACACACAAGATTAAAACCCTCAAAAAAGTTCAAATGCTCTCAAACTCCTTCCATTAAGAATAACACACTTTAAACACAAAGAGCAAAAGGTCAGGTACGGAAAATGCGAGTAAAAAAATTAAGAAAAATAGTGCTTATAAGAAAATCAGCATTAAAGTAGCTTCCAGAAAGTCTATCAAGAAGATTTAGGCGCAGATAAAGAGACAAACTCAGTATCTTCAATTTAATAATAGACCAAATAATAGAGGAAGTGGTTTGAATTCAGAATGGCTAATAAAAGAATTCCATCAAGATTACCACACTTCAAGCACAAAGACCTAACCGTCATGTACGAAAAATGAAGTAAAAGAATTTAAAAAAGTAGTGCTAATAGTAGGAAAACCAGCAGTAAAGTAATTCAAGGGAGGCTACCTAAAAGATGAAGATAAAAGATGCTGCAAAGGCACGAAAATAATAAAAAGAAAAAGATACCTATTTGAGGAACGTTTTTCATCTAAAAATAATTATCACAATTTCAGCTCACATAGAATTAGATTTTCTTTTATGCCTTTGTATAGAATATCTACTGGTAGATATGGACCATTTTAATGAATGAAATTCTATTTATTCTTATAATAAAAATAGTCGATAACATAGACAATACATTACGTATCAAAACTATAGATAAAATTCTATAAGATACACGTTGTTTAAATTTAATTGTAACAAATTAAGATTTTATAATAAAAATAATAACAAAACAATTAAAATGGTCCAAATTTTATAAATAAACTAATTGAATACGAATTACTGTAAACTTTCTAAATCTAAAAGATTAGGATCGATATATTCTGGAATATCCAGAATGTCATCTGTATTTTGAGTAGTACTATTATCGTTTAACAATTGAGAATCAGAACTAAGGATATCAGATAAATCTGTACTGGTAAGATTGTTTAATATATCCTGAAGCATTTCTATTTCCTCTTGCGTTTCATTTAGATAACTACCTAAATTTTCTTTAGGATTTTCTAATATATTAAAAGATTTTTGTCTTTGTATTTTTTTAGTAGAAGCTTCAGATACAACAGGATCAGAACTCAATTGGTTGGAATCAGAATTTAATAAAAAGTTATCAAATGATTTATCTATAGATGGAACTTGCATATTTGGTATGTTTTTAACAGAACTATCTTCTGTCGGTTTTAAAATTTCTGTTGGAGCACCTTTTGGATTTAATAAATTAGATGATTCTGGTTCCTGAGCTGTAGGAACAGTTTGTTGTATATTTTTAACAATTTTCCCTGAATCTTTTGGTTCTACATTAACAACAGGAACCAATATATTAGCATTTTTAAGATTTTTAACAGGTATTTTAATAAATTTCGGTTTAACCTTTGCTTTACTTGCAGGATTTTGAACTGGTACAGAATCAGGAATTTTAATAAACTTTTTAAATTCTTCAGGATACGTAACTGTATATTCAGTCGGTGTTTTTGGATTACTGCCTCTATCAGGACTCTTAATACTATTTTCTGTGTAGCTATTTTGATTTTGTGTTGTATCTGAAGATTCTTCATTATTACTATTTTGAATAAACTCAGCAGGATAACTAATTGTATAAGAGCCATCTTCTGTATTAACAACAATATCATTTGTAGTTGCTTCCTCTTCCTCCTCTACTTCTTCATCAGTATCTTTTACATCTCGTAATGATTCAACTTCATCATTTAATTCTGTAACCATATCTTCTGAATCTTCTTCACACAATCTCTCATTTTCTCTTAAAATCTCGAGAAGAGATTTTTGAATTTCAGTCTGACTTAATTTCGGTGTATGCTTCTGTGGTAAATGAATAGAATATGTTAAACCTTGTGGGTTTTTAGGTCTTTTTATACCAGAGTATGTCTGATCCTCCATTCCAAGCATTTCTTCTAATGTATGTACATTCTTTTTTAATCTTTTAGGTTCAGTTGTGTTTTTAGGAAAATTTACTGAATAAGTAACTGAACTTGTACCAGGTTCTAATGCTGAATATGTAGTACTTGTACTTTTATTCAAGTTCTTTTTATTATTTTTATAACCTATTTCTAAAAGTTGTGGACCTACTTTAATATTATTTTTACCGCTATTATTTGCTGAAACTTGTATGTTTGATTTTGAAAATGAAGTTTGATGAGAATGAATGTAGGTTATTAAAAAGTGTACAAGCATATTAATAATTGTAGATTGTTTTGTATATTTCATCCTGAGAGAGTTTATTTCATTCCACAACGTTACATTTTCTTCTTTTAACATCGCCAACTCTTTATCTACCAAAGTGTGTTTCCCTTTTAAATTCTTAATATCAACAAGAAGATCTTGAACTTCTTGTTGATTTTCTAAAGATTTTTGTTTTACCACTGGGTTCTTTCTTCTAATAAATGGCAGTATTTCTGGTACATCTTTCAAAAAACAAGGATGTGCAAATTGAACTTCATTCTGAACATTAGGCACTTTATGAAAATTATAAAAATTTAATTGTCTTACAAAACTGGCCATGTTATTGTGTTTGAAATAGTGCGGTAACAAATTTTTAATAAATTCGATTTGATCGTGTATCACAAAACTATCACCTGTATCATTCCAGCTAATTATATTTTCAGCATCTTTATCGTTCACTATTTTCCACAGTTTTTTAATAAATAAAGGTATATTATTGGTTGCAATTTGTTCTTGTTCGTCGGCTTTTACATTATCTTCCATTTTCAAAGTAATATAACTACAACACAAGATTAACTCAGTTGATATTATATATTCTATAATATAACTTACCATAAAAAAAGAATAATAAAAATGATAAGAATATTAGTTATGATTTAATTATTGACGAATGGAATAATTAGTATAATTGTTTTAAATGATAAACATCCTTCTTCTTCTTCTTCTCTGTTTGAGGCCTCAGCTACCTAGGCTATTCGGCCATAAACATCCTTCTATCGTTTGTCAATAATAATAAATGTCAGTGACATTTTATCTACTGATATTATTTTTTATCCTTTTACTATATGAGTTATACGTCATTTATAAAATCTATAATATATATGTTTTATTAAGTTCTAAATTTAAATACGGTTCATTTTTTCTTAGATTTGATATTTTATCTTGTTAAATAATAATATAAAACGTTCCTAACCAAATTTGGTTTTAAAAGAAAATGTAATAAAAATGAAGAAGAAATTAAAAATATTCATATTCACATTCACATTCACAACTAACTTCATTGTAGTGAAGACAATATGAGAGAAATGATATTTTACAAAAAATTCAATGGCTAATACATTTTTTAACTTCGATACATCTATAATTGTAAGTTTTTTTAATCATTATTAAAATAAAATCAATATGTGTACAAAAAATTGTATTTCATTATCATTTTGTTACCAAAAAAAATATCCATTTTATTGCGTCAAAACACATCTATTTAGATTGTTTTTATTATTTTTTTTTATCATTAATATACGTGGTTTTCATGCTTTTATTACAGAAATTGTGTGTGTTAATTATAGAATCTAAAAAATACTGTATACAGACATCCGTTAAATTAGGTTAATTTTTTATCCTGACAACTTTCTTTGATTTGCGCAATAATTTTCTCTTTTAATAACGTTTTGTTTAGTTTAGAGCTTCTATTATTAACCAGATCATATTTATTTATTAACTTTAAGAAAAGCAAAAGTATTTGTTGAGTGTAGTTTAAAAAAAAATCAACTATGTTTGTTGACCATCTGTTAAAGAATGGGGATAATTTACTTCCGCCGGATGAAGATGAATGCCTAGAAAACGAGGAAGAGTACGATGCCCTCAACGATGAAACTTTTGGGGCTCTGGAGGATACTGCTAGTCTTGATGATTGGGAACAACAACATGAACAGTTCGCAGAGTTTGCAGAAATCTCAAAGCATTCGGATCAGCTAGGTAAGCTATAAATCTATATTTCTATTTCATTAGTAAAAGGACGAGAGTAATATTTGAAATGATAGCTTTATTAACTTCCTTTATGTTATTTATTGAATGATTAAAATTGTTATTTCATAGCTATGTTATTACTTGTTACTTTATATATAACTTCAAGCGTATGCTAAATAATGCAGACTTTGATTTAAATACATGTAAGTTTATATGAATACAGATAATTGTTATCAATCGGAATAATAGTTGATAAGGAGTATAATAATGCATTCAACACTCAGTAAATGCAATTTTATATATTTTTATCTATATTATAAGCATAATATGATCTTTACATAAAAATATTCTATAGGCAGGGACTTTCGAATATTGTCAATGTTTACTAGTTTATAAGTTTAATATTAATTAAATTGGTTCCATACAGAGAACTCCATTAGTCATTTAGTCCTAAATGATAAGGAACCTGAAACTCAACTATCATCTTTATCCAACTCTGTTTGGTCATATACTCCAACAACCAGAAATGGAGACATTCTTAATAATTCAATACTTTCCTCGCTGCATAAAGCATCCAAAGCATTCGTAAGTTTAAGTAAAAAATATATGATACTTTTAATTATTAAAATACACAAATATTATAGATTGAATCCCATAATGATTCACGATCTGAACCAACAGCACCGTTAGCGCCGCTATTACCTGCTCAACCTAAGAAAATTTGCACAGTAGAGGAATTGGAGAAGAGCCTTATTAATTCAAGTAAAAATGTGACGACAAGTAATACATCTTTACCACCTCCGCCGTCATTACCGCCTCAGCAACAGCTGCCTAGACCGTTACTACCTCTAACTGGTCATTCAGGTCATGGATTTCATCCGCTGTTACAGGTTTATTATTATAATTTTACTCGTAACTGATTTTATATCGTTAATATATTTTTACAGCAACCTATCCCCAATACTAGACTTCCACCACCAGGTCTACCACCGATTGGTATGCCTCCACCGGGTATACGACCACCTTTAAATGTACATCCGAGTTTATTACCACCAGGAATGTTAAGAATGATACCACCTCATCCACAGTTTATGCAAAATGGACCGCATAGACCACCTGGATTTTTATATCCACCTGGATCCAACCACAATCAATTTCCTGTAAGTATATTACGGTTTCGAGTTGAAATTTCTGGATTTGTAGAGGAACACAAAAAAGGTAAAATAACTAGGATTAATCAAAAATGAGCTACATATTGTACTTTGTTTAATCCTGAATTATGAAAATTTACAAAATAAGGCAAATTGACGATGAGGTCTTAAATTGTAATGTATACCGAGTATTGCCTTCCTGGGGTTCTTAAGAGGGCTTTTATGTTATTTCCCATATTCTGTATGAGGTTATTAATCACTTCTTGAGGCAAATTGTTTCACTAACCCCAGTATTAGCTCTTTGACATTCCTGTGAGTTGTATTTTTCTGCCCGAACTCTTTTTCTCATAATATCTAGACATTTTTCTATAGAGCTCACCTCACATCTGGTGATCGCGCTGGCCATTTCAATTGAGTGATACCAACCTCATGGAGGTAACTCATGATACCCGCAGTGTGTGAACGAGCGTTATCGTACATAAAAAGAAAATTTTGGCATTTAATTGAGGCAAAAGGCATGACATGTAACTCTAGGATCTCCGTTACGTGCATATGTGCAGAATTGAGGCAAAAGGCATGACGTGGCTCTAGGATCTCCGTTACGTGCATATGTGCAGTGGTAGGCCCATTTCAATAAACACTAATGCTCTACGAGCTTCCAAAATATGCCACTTCATACTAGCCCTAATCCTCCACCATATGACACATTTTCCGCGAAGTTTGTCTGATCGTATCGACACCTCCTCATCCGTTCCCTTTTATCCACAAAATTTACGCAAAAACGGTGAATAATACACGACTACATTCACCTATCCAATCTCGAGTGGTCACTGCCAAACGCTAATCTTGCCATACGATTAGCTGCCTCGAGTTTAGGTGCTTGTGTTGACACGTAAGATCTTAATCCAACTTCATTTAGTCCTTTCCTAACATTAACGTTACGGATCTCAGCCAGTTGATTTCGGGTCTTAACAGTAGTTTATCGACGATTGCTCAATGTTTACAAGATGATAAAACGGTCACCAGTTGCAGTTGTTGCCCGATTTCTGCTTTGACCTCGTTTCCGCAGGTAAGATCCCTTCTTCCTGTAGCGTTGAACAAAGCGATGGATTACCAAAGTTCGACTTAGTATGCCTCTTCGATCATGGTTACAGCCCTAATCACTGAGGTTTCAGTGAAATCGATCAAAGCGTAGCACACAGAGAGGAATGAACCACAATCACTACGTACAGGATCCAATAAAGAACGTTTAGAAGCAGATTGTTAAAGAGCTCTAAAATCTGTTAACAGACTTGAAGAAGTAAAGTTTGCACTTCGTTAACTTCTAGA
The DNA here is from genome assembly GCA_964028335.1 of Altica lythri. Classification (NCBI taxonomy): domain Eukaryota; kingdom Metazoa; phylum Arthropoda; class Insecta; order Coleoptera; family Chrysomelidae; genus Altica; species Altica lythri. Next base: position 9,623,771 of record OZ034809.1, read on the forward strand.
GGAGATGATTACACAATAATAATAATAATAATGTGTTTTTCTAATTTTATCAGTGTGCATATATTTGGTTGATATATATTATAATTTTTTAGATGGGACACCCTTTTAGCTTTCCCCCACCTCCTCCTAGAAATATTCCTATGAACTCACAGCAACAAAGACAACACCCTAACAATATGAACCAACCGCACCATTTAAATCAGCAACAACAAAGGGAAAGAACACGACATGACAGTGGAAATTATAGGTTTGTTTTAATATTTTATGATTTTATGTATTATCTTTAATTTAATTTATCCTTACATTTAGACATCAGCAAAAAGATCAAGAATTGAGGGATGAATATGCTGGTTTGATGACAATGAGAGAAAAGCAATGGTTACTGAATATTCAGATGTTACAACTGAATACTGGAACACCATATTTTGATGATTATTATTATACAGTAAGATTTAATAAACTTTTATTTATAATAGTATGTCCTGTATCGCAGTCATCTGGTCAAATTGGATACCTAGGATATTTATTAAAAACCGGCATCCAATGGGATGCCTAGGCAGGTACTTTTTCTTAAACATTGCACTCAATGTCTTTGCTAATTCTTCAGCCATTTGATCGAATGCCTGCATTTAGTGAACGGCCCAATTTAACCAGTTAACAATGACATATATATTTTGGTTTACAGATTTTTAAAGAGAGAAAAGCAAAAAGTAATAAAGAGAATATCGTCAACGAAAGGAATGCACATCAGAACAAACGTCAACATAGAAACAGTGATCGACAAGAAAACCAAAATACTTTAACACCAAGAGTTTACACACCTTTACAATTCGAGAATTCTTTAGGAAAACTTCAGGTATAAAAATTTAAAACAGTTAAATTAAGATTGTTTTGATAATATTAATAATAATTTCAGTGTGGTTCAGTAACAGCTCCGAGAAAAATTATTGATATGGATATCGTTACACCTGATAAAGAAGGTGATAATCCTCAAGTTTCTAGAGATACCAGAAAAACCAAACAACTGCTATTAGAATTAGAGGCACTTTATGCTTTACTTCTTAAAGCTGAGGATATTAATAATCCTTTGTATATTAGCAATATGGATAAGCTTAGGGAAATGAAACAGAAGCAAAGGTATATTTGAAATATTTATTTAGAGGTAACATGTTTCACCTAGTTAGTCCCAATATTCTTTTCTTCACTCATTTTCTTTAGTTTAATTTGAGCGGCCCACGTTGGGCGCCAATATGGTTATGGTATTCTCCTCCTTTGCTTGATTTCCTTTTGGTCTGTGTTTTGCTTTGGTTGTCTTATATTGTTTAGGATTCTGGTCTGAATTCTGTTTTGACGTGAAACGTCTTTAAAATCGCGCTGAAACATACGAGTATCAGGTTCAAAAAGTGGACCGTAACGAAAAGGTCCATATTATCATCGTACCTTAATAATCACAAAACTATTAGTCCTAGAAACAAAAATGTGGTGTGAATATTTCACTTATATAGTCAGCTCGCTGTTATAACCTTGAGTCTGGGTCGAGCGGGGCGGCGGGGGAGGTTACTGCGGTAACTATGCGAAATCGGCGCTCACGCTCGTTTCTATTCAGTGCAACTCGTGACTCCGACTTGATAGCGCGGTGATTCTTACGTGTGTTTATCAAGATTATTGAAACCGATTGATTCATACAAAAATAAGTGCAATTTGGACAGTATTTATATTAAAAATAACCAGAAAGTGATAAAAAAATATATAAACATTTGCTATGTCGGCCTCAGCTCGTGCAAGACCCAGCCAGAAATATAAATCACGGCTATCGATGGAAAGAGGGGGCTGCCGACGAAAACGCCGACGCCGCGAGGAACTTTTCTGCTGCCGCCAACCTCGCGAGCACCTCTACCACTGGAATACCTGTATTTATGGACGTAACAAATGAACAGACAATCGATATCGCTAACATAGACGTTTCACGTGAAAACCAACGGCTGTGTGCCCTAGCACAGTCCCACACGATTTTTTTGTGCTTTTTTAGACTTTAAATCTCTTATAACTCGAAATTGGTTTTGTAGATTAAGAGAATTGGAATTAGCACCAACACCAGAACAAAAACGAGAAGTGTTACGACTCTTTAAACTTGAAAGTGAATTAGTAATAGAGCATCAATATGATTACATTGTTAAAATAATCCAAGGATTTTTACAAGACGATAAAGTCTGTAATTTTTTGAATATCAGAAAGGGAAAGGTAAAAAACTGTTTAAATATTGTTAAACTATGTCTATACCAATTTTTTTTATATATTTTAGATGTTGTTGTTGAGATTATTGCCTCATTTAACATTAGACATGTTTCCTTCGCAACTGGCAGAATTGTGGAGTAAAGTTTTACTCAGTTTACCAATAACTGGTAGAAGAGATACTGCTGGTGATAATATTTTTCCTAAATTATATCCATTTTTGAAGAGGTAGTCTATAGTAAGAAAATTGTGTAATTAGTTTTATTTTAATGTTATTTTATTGCAGATATGTACAGTCTAGTAATATGTTGGACGTTTTAGAAATAGTTACTGGTTTAGTAGAAGTAGTAAGACAGGAAAATAGTAGGAGTACACCATTGAGTCATGTGGGAAAAACTCCTTTGTATTTTGTGTTATTGAATAAGGTAATTTTTTCAAAATATGTCCCACTTTTGCATACGTCAAACCAATTAGTAAAACAGTTATTCTAATCTTCAGTTCAAGCATCAAAATCTTCTAAGGTTTAGATTAGATGTTTATTGGGTTGGCTGTTAGCCTGTGTCACTGCGACCTTTGCAGATCTATTGTGACCACCCATTATCTCAAGAATAGGATTAGAGTACCTTGTCCAGCCCTGCCCTCTTAATGATACTTAATAGCCTTGACATTGGCCATCCCGCATAACTTGGAGCAGCCGGTTTCTCCTCTCCCAGTACTAGATACCGCGTCCTTGCAAGGCCTTCGCATTGGCATAGGACATGAAATCTGGTTTCCTCCTCCTCATGGCAGTATCGTCAGACAGATGTCTTCATCTGCTAAGCTCAACTGACTCATGTGTTTCTTGAGCCTACAATGTCCTGTCAAGAGACTGACAATCATACTGACTTCGTTTTGCCTTTGTGATAGCCGTTCTACAATAAACTTCGCCGAGTGGCTTTTCGCTTGCCCGGTGATTTTTCCCACCACTCCTGGACCTTCTCTAGCCTCCATTTCACAATGGCTGCCTTTCTGAATGGTTAACATTGGTCTAATGACTTGTGTAAATGTGTATACAACCAACCATAGGTTCATTTTGGGGTTCAAGCCCCAGTTCTTGCCACACAATTGTCTACACCTATCAAGGGCTATTGTAGCTTTGTGTGTGACCTTATGAATGTGTTGCTTCCATGATAGCCTCTGGTGAAACACCACACCCAGATATTTGGCTTCTGTGGCCATTGGAACCAGCACGTTATTGGTTTTAAGCCTTGCAACGCTCTTTTTGTGGATTGACTGTTAGGCCTTCATCCTTGCACCACTTGTACACCTATTCATTGCGCACTGCATCCGCTCTGAGACTGTGCCCAGAAACTTTCCCTGAATGATTATGGCCATATCATCTCCGAAACCTAGGCAGTGAAGGCCTTCATGTTTCTTAAGGAGCTCATCTTCTAAGGTTCTAAGCGGTTATATGCAAAACTAAAAATCCTCCATCGTACAGAAGATTCTATTTTCTATAAAATAGGAAAAAGTTGTAAGAATAATAAAAATTTAAATTAGGAAAAGGAAATAGTTTGAGATAATGAAGATAAAAGAGGGTAAAGTTGTCAAAACGGGTAAATAACTTGAAACAAAAGAGAAAATAATAAGTCCCCTTTTCCGACTTTCTTGGTTTAACTATTGTCGTATAGGATATAGGATGTTTAATAATTTCTAATAAATAATTTTATTTTCAGTTTGGCGTATCAGCTTTGGTAGTGCTACTAATCCGTGCTGAATGTCTTTTATCATCAGATTCAGTAACAGAAAAACAACAAAATACATGGTCCAATTTTCTGGTTAGTTGGGCTCAACAAGTAGAAACGGTTAGTAAAATTCCACCACCAATAGATACTATACCAGCGCCTATTTTTAATAAGCACTTTAATCGTTTTACAAATTTAAAACCGGAGAAAAGGTCTTTGTTGGAAAAGTACTTTGTTAATTGTAATTCTAATGTTTAAAAAAGAAGAAATGTATAAAAAGTGATGATCATTTTAACAGATACACTCTTGGTAAAAAAAATCCGAACACTTGCATTTTGGTATGTTTGTCATTCAATGCAGCTGAGTAAACGAAATTTCCTGGTGAAAGTTTATGTCCTCCTTTTTGGATTTTTCTAGTGGCTACATTCTTTGGAAATTTTATAACTAACCATGAAAAAGTGTAAGATTAATTATTACGAAAGGGTACATCTGCGGAGAATTCTTTGTTTATCTAATCAGGTGTTTGAGTCAAAAATATAGTGAAAGGGTACCAAAACGACATTTGTAGAAGGTTCATTGTTTATCTAATAAGCGTTTGAGTCAAATATGTGATGAAAGGGTTCCACAAAGATATCTGTGGTGACTTCTATGTTTATTTAATAAGCATTTGGGTCAAAAATTTGGAGAAAGGGTATCAAAAAGACATCTGCGGAGCATTCTTTATCTAATGAGACGTTTGGTCAAAAATTTGGTGAAAGGGTACCAAAAAGACATCTCCGCAGAATTCTTTGTTTATCTAATGAGGCGTTTGATTTTAAAAAATTGTGAAATGGTACCAAAAAGATATCTGCGGAACATTCGTTTGTCTAATGTGGCTTTTGAGTCAAAAATTTGGTGAAAGGCTACCAAAACGACATCTGCGGAGCATTCTTTATCTAATGAGGCGTTTGGTCAAAAATTTGGTGGCAAGGGTACCAAAAACACATCTGCGGAGAATTCTTTGTTTATCTAATGAGGCGTTTGTATTTAAAAAATTGTGAAATGGTACCAAAAAGACATCTGCGGAACATTCGTTTGTCTAATGTTGCTTTTGAGTAAAAAATTTGGGGAAAGGGTACCAAAACGACATCTGCGAAGAATTCTTTATTTATTTAATAAGGCTTTTGAGTCAAAAAGTTGGTGGAGTTTAGATTTTGAAAATTTGTTGTTTATTTCTATCTCTATCTTTACCTGCTGCGAACTGGAACTCCAGCATAGAAAACCAGAACCGCATTTATTGTTGTGAATATATTTTTTTATTAATATTTACTTTCTTCCCATTTAAGCCACTAAACACCGACAAAATTAAAAAATTATACAAAATGGAAGTGTTCGGATTGTTTTGTCCGTGAGTGTAGATATGGTATGAGTTTTTAATTTTTTTATGCTTATTTTCGTAATGTTTGATTTTTTCTTTCATCTAACTATAAATATTGTGTAAATTTGCGTAATAGTATTTTAAACATGTTCTTTTGTAAGGTAAACGTATTGTGTTCGTATTTAATAGAAAATAACTTTATTTATAGATAATAATTATGGTGCTGTTATTTATTATTTTATATTTTTTTAAACAAATAAATCTTGTTGCACAACATCATATCATTATATTTATAAATAATAAATAAGATAAAAACAATATGAACACATTACGTACCAATATTGTTTGTTATTGTTTACAGATTTTAGTGTAAAGATGGCTTCATTTTTATGGATTTAGAAAGCCTTTTTCTCTTAAAATTCTTAACAAAAGAAATGGAATTTTCTTAATTTTTTTTAAAACTTGAATCAGGTTTTGTTATATTTGTTTTTACAACCTGAAAGACCCAAAAGAATTTATAAGAAAAATGGGTGGTTTTAATTTAGTGAAATTATTTCGATTTTAGAATTACATTTGTTACAGCAATAGAGAGAAGAATCCTATGATTATTTGTTAGAAAATTGTTTAAGGTATTATAGTAGAACCTCGATTATCCGTGCAGGGTCAGGGCCAGGATGTGAGGCATATTAAAAAAAGACAGAAAATAGAAGAAAAAAATGTTTAACATTGTTTTTTTTTTTTTTTGAAAAAGAATGATATCTTAGCTTTATCTATTTGCAGGATTAGTTATGTTTGACATTTGCCAGTTTTGACATTAATCGACATTTGACGTTTTTGACAATTTTAATGTTTGATATTACAGTTACAATACAAAAAATTATATTTTGAAAAATAGATTATACAATAATAATAACAAACTGAATAAGAAATAAACAAAACTAATACCATTAAATTTAAATCGTTAGAAAAATCAATCATCAATGGTTTTATAAGTAACAACAGTTTTTATTTTATGAATATCCAGTAGAAAAATGTCTCATTTTAACACATTGTGCATCTTTAATGTTTATACGTTCACAAGTGGTCCAACCATTTGGCATTTCCAAATCGGGTTTCGTATGAATTACTATATCAAAAGTACAATCACAATCCAATAACGGTAAATAGGAAATAGACGGTGCTAATTATCTGAAAACACTTTGAATTTCATTTTTTATTTGTTTGAGCGGTTTTTCCGATACTTTTTGCTCGTTTGTTGCCGCATCGCTTTCGTATTCAATTTTGAAATCCCAAAATTCCATTACTTCTAATGTATCACTATTTGTTATTACTAAACATACTTTTGTAACGTCTTGGTCCGTAGACTGAATCAAGGATGTCGTTTTTTGAAAAAGTGTGATTTTTTTGCTTTATCTATTTGCAGCATTGTTCATTTTTGCCAGTTTTGACATGATGTTTTTGGCATTTACCATTTGCCTTTTAAAATTTGACGTTTTTAAAATTCTAAATTTTGGACATTTGACAAGCATAGCTTCTCCAGGAAGATTATGTTCATGTCTTGTTCCGTAGACTGAATCAAGGATGTCGTTTTTAGGATTGGACATTTTTTACATTTGACAGTTTTGATGTTTGGCATTTATGACATATGACGTTTTTAAGATTTGCCATTTGACAAGTTATTTTTCATCTTCAGCCTTTAACTTTTTGACATTTGTCGTATTCGCCAGTTTTAACATATGACGTTTTTGGCATTTAACATTTGTCATGTTCTACATTTGCCTTTTAAAATTTGAAGTTTTTGACACTTTTGAAATTCCAAATTTTGGACATTTGACAAGCATAGCCTCTCCGGGAAGATTATGTTCACGTCTTGCTCCGTAGACTGAATCAAGGATGTTGGTTTTAGGATTGGACATTTTTTACATTGACAGTTTTGATGTTTGACATATTTGACAGTTTGCTTTTGGCATTTATGACATATGACGTTTTTAAGATTTGCCATTTGACAAGATATTTTTGATCTTCAGACTTTAACTCTACAATATGATGAGTTGGTGCATTATCCATTAAAAGCATAGCTTCTTCGAGAAGATTATTTTCATGTAAATATTTTTTATCTTCAATGAGAAAACATTCTAAATCAATCAATAAATAACTCTTAATTAATCCATCTATTTTATTTGGCACTTAATTTTTTACCTTCAATAGAAAACTGCCTTTGTTTCGTGACGAATTTTAAATTTGAAAGCACAAGGTCAAATGTCAATCTTGTCACTTTTCACACTAAAATGTTAAACTCTATCTGTCAATATAAAGTCAAATGTCAAACTCTAACTGTCAATCTAACGTCAAATTTCAATCTTTTTACTTTTTACACTCAAATATCAAACTTTATCTGTTAATATAACGTCAAATATCAATCTTGTCACTTTTCACACTAAAATGTTAAACTCCTAACTGTCAATATAAAGTCAAATGTCAATCGTGTTACTTTTCACAGTAAAATGTCAAACTCTTAACTGTCAAATGTCAATCTTGTCAATTTTCACACTAAAATGTCAAACTCTAATTGTCAATATAACGACAAATGTCAATCTTGTCCTTTTTTACATTCAAATGTCAAGGATAGGATAATCGAGGTTCTACTTTGGAAAATTTGATTATGTTGATGTTAATAATAATCGACAATTTGATTTTTTATAAATCATTAAAATTTATTACTATTAGATGTAGTTTGGTGCCATACAAAATAAAATATCACCAAAACTTAAATGAAATTTATGACTGAAACTTTATAGTTTCTGATGAGATCAATATACTATTCAAATTTTCCATTTATACATTTTATTTTGCCTGATATTAATTATGTGAAAGATTTTTTTGTAATTTTACTACTTTAGTAAAATATCGCATGTCATCATTAAAATTTCTTTTCTTATCGTTTTTTGTTGTGGACAAATTGTTTTGTAGATAAAACAAAAATTATATTTTTTAATAATTCAAATTATGTATTGGTATTTTTATATTTGTTTTGTGATTTTGTTAGTACTATTCCTTATTGCTCGCTTTTTTTTTAAATAATTTAGTTGTGTTTAATATGAATGCAGATATTTTTCAATGTAAGGTATTTGTTTATTAATTGCATTGGGAAATTATGGCAACACACTTTAGTTTTTAATCAAAGATATCACAAATATGTTTGGAAGATATCGTTTATGTTATTAATATGAAGCTTCTTTCAATTAGATAGAATTTGTCGAACATAATATAATAAATACATTGTTTGGCTCTTTTATACTGAATTTTATTTCCATCCTTTGGGTGTGCCTGTGTCCTGTGTGCGTAAACGTCCATCAACAGTAATTAAAGACGTTCTCAGCGCGTTACAAATCCTTCTTCTATCGGTGTTGCAGATGCAAAGTCACTAGAGGAAGACGAGATTCCAAAAAGACTTGCTGGATGAATTTCCATCTTCAACTGCAATGCTGTGCCTTATAATTCATCCTGTTAGTGGTGGTGAAGACGTACAATTCACCCTGCTTACGGTTGTGAAGATGTTAAGAGGAAGACGAGATTCCAATAGACTTGCTGGATGAAATAAACATAAACCAGTTGAACCTAAAAAAGGATAACTGTGCCGAAAAAACTGGCAAAACAAGCACAAACTATATTGCAATGTTGGAACTTATTTGTCTGAGATGATATACAACACACCAATCAAGGGACTACTTTTTATGGCTGGTGTAAAGAGAGAGCAACATTTGAACACCGAAGTCTAAAGATCTGATGGCATGGCATCTGATTTCTTTGTAGCTTCGATGTCAAAAAAAGATTCAATCAATTGGTACAAGCTATAAGATTGGATAATAAAAGAACTCTGCAATTGATAACCTCGCACCATTTCGAAAAATATTTGATTAGTTTGTAGAAAATTGCATAAAATCTACACTCCGGGGTTTTATGGAACAAGTGATAAAATTTTAGAAGTGTTTTGAGTCAAATACCGATTTAGGCAGTATATTTCTATCAAACTAGCAAAATATGAAATTTATGTCGTATTCCATTCGGTGTAACTAATGGAGTAGCTGGTTTTCAGAGAGTTATAGATTTCTGCAGAAAATTTAAAAGATACCTACGCATATTTGGACGACGTTACTATTTGTGGGAAATCTCAAGCTGAGCATGACAACAACTTAAAAAAAGATTTTAGAAATTACACAAAAAAATATAATTTAACACTTAATGAAAGTAAATCTAAATTTTCTGTTTACTCCATAAAAAAACTTGGTTATCTTATTCAGAATAATACTATTAAGCCAGATCCAGACAGATTTAAACCTATTTTGGAATTGCCTGCTCCAAATATACTGATGCTCTACGTAGGATAGTGGGTATGTTTGCATATTATTCAAAATGGATTCAAAACTTTTCTGACAAAATTCTGGTGAATCAGTTGAAACATGGTTATCTGTACCAGGTTCTGTATTACTAAAAAAAGTAAATAGGAAAAGCAAGTTTGATCCTTTAGTAGAAGAAGTGGAACTATTACATAGTAACCCTTACTATGCTTATATCAGACATTCCAATGGCAGGGAAGACACGGTTTCAGTAAGGCATCTAGCACCATATGGTTCGATGGATGTTCAGAGTGAAGAGCGAGCAGAAGATACTAATCAAGAAACACGATTCTAATCAAACGATGCAACCTTTACCAGCCTTTGATGAAAATGAAAGACAAGATATACCACAACAAAATTTAGATGATAGACTTAAAAACTCATGTTAGAAATCACACTGACCAGATCCCTTTTAAATGTAAAATTTGTTCGAAATGTTTCAAACATTCTAGTACCTTAAAAACTCATATTAGAACTCACACTAACAAAAAACCTTTTAAATGTAAAATGTGTTCGAAATGTTTCAATCGTTCTAGTTTCTTAAAAATTCATGTTAGAACTCACACTGACGAGAAACCTTTTAAATGTAAAATTCGTTCGAAATGTTTTAAACGTTCCAGTCATTTAAAAACTCATATTAAAACTCACACTGACGAAAAGCTTTCTAATTAAAAAATTAGATGACCAAAACCTTGAGATACAGACTAAACCACAAAGAGAAAGAAAAGAACCAAGATATTTGTCAGATTTTATTAGGCATTAATGTGTGGGGTGAATGTTATTTATTTATTATGTTATATTATTTGCATTCCTTTATCATGTACGTATTATATTGTTACCAGTCAGTTGTTTCATTATATGTCAAATTTTTGTCATTAATGTATGCCAAGTTTTTTGCTAATTAAAGCCTTATTTCTTGTTGAAGGTCTCTATATTACACTTACTTTCATACTCCTCTTTTTCTCACCACTTTATCTTCCTTTCACTCCTTCTCCTTTTCTGGATTATTTCCCTCAGTACTAACTGCGTTGTTTATTAAAAAAATAATAAGCTTTATTTTTAAATATTTTTATTTAATACTGTTTCAACATATACAGTGCACAAGTTTTAAAACTGTATAAAACTAAAGCTTTATGTAAATACAAAAGGCATATAATATAATTGATATACAGGGTAATTCACCCATAGTGGTCTATTTTTGTATTTAAATACAAATATAATACAATTCTATTTAAATACAAAATAGTTTAGGACATATTTTTAATAAATAATAATAATTACAAATTGGGTAATATTGCAGCAACTTATTGGGTGATAAATAAAATGATGTAGATTTTTTTAGCAACTAATATTAATATGTAAATACAAAAATATGAGATCCTACTGAAAAAAAAAATAAAAAATAATAAACAAAAGGATTTTATAATGATTTATTACTACTTGACAAACTGTAGGTAGTTTAAATAAAACTATATTGCCCTAAAATATTACTTATCAGTTTATTAGAGAACTCTCTCAACATTGGTGTTATAACTTGTCAAACTTGTTTATTTATTTAATATTTCATAAAAAATTATACATCCTTCCTGTTTTAATCCAATTAACAAATTTATAAAAGTGTTAAATAGACATAAAAGTTCTAAAAATATACTCAATGACATTAGAAGTGTTACACCCAGAAGGAATAATTTCTTAAACTTAATTTTTTGACAATAGAATGACTATATTTAAAGAATGCTATGATAACAATATCAATGTTTTATCTTTAATAGTTTTTGTAAAAATAAAATTTTATCTTAAATTAAAAAAAACGATTTATGAAGACCGGTTGGTAAAGAAATATTTAATTATTGTTCTTCAGTTTAATTGTAGTCAGTGTAACCAAATGCCTCGAGTTCGAGGACATCAAAATTACCACAATGTTAGCGATTTTGACAAGGGTAGAATTGTTGCCTATAAAGATATGGGTTTGTCGTATCGCCAAATTGCCCTTCGTGTTAATTGTACGGCAATGACGGTAATGCGTGTGTGTCGTGTGTGGACAAACGAAGGTAGACGAACACGAAGAAGACCAACCAAGGCGTACCACAGAGCGTCAAGATAGGCGCTTCAGATTACTTGCTCTGCGAGATCGTTTTGCTACTACGCTTCAAATCGGTGATCAATGGTTTGGAGTGGAAGGTAGACCTGTTACTATGCGTACACTATACCTTCGCATTCGAGCCTTTGGACTGTTTTCATACCGCCCACGACTAGTGCTACCTTTGACCCAGGACCATTGCCATGAACGTTTGAATTGGTGCAGAGAACGAGAGCAATGGGCGGAAGAATGGAATAATGTAGCATTCAGCGATGAATCGCGATTTTGTTTAGGCATGCACAAAGGCCGTAGAAGGGTAAGACGCCGGCGTGGAGAGCGACGAGATACCGAGTTTGTTCTTGAAAGACATGTACACAGGACAGTTGGAGTAATGGTTTGGGGGTAGCAGATCACCAGTTGTCCAATTTACACCATCCTCCAGAAACTCTGACACAGTTAATCCATAAAGTTCAAGTTGCATGGAACGAGATACCACAAGCAGACATTGATCATCTCATTTTGTCAATGCCTAGACGTGTATTCAGTTACGGGGTCGCCTAACACATTATTATTATTTTTCTTGTTATAAGTTATTAAAAATTCTTGAAAATGTAATCGTTTTATTCTCGATGTAAATCTACCATGTTGTCAAAAAATTAAGATTAAAAAATTATTCCTTCTGGGTGTAACACTTCTAATGTCACCGAGTATATGTCCGATAGCTCATTCAATTCGGAATGACGTCTAGAATAATGTTTTTTAAGGATTAATAAACAATGAAAACTCTTTTGAGGAAGATAGTAACCTAATAGAAAATGAAAATTATGTTGAGATCAATGTTGAAGTATTACGTATAGCTTGAATTCTTTGATTTATCGCAAGAGAAGGGACAAAATGGCAGTAAAAAGCAAAAAATAATTATTTCTTAACAAAAATTGGAAGCTACTAGGCATCTGATTTAGATTTACTTGAAGTCGGCTCCAACGGTTTATATCTTTGTTAAAAACTTGAGTTACTAACAGCTAAGATTAAAATAGTAAGTAATTTTCCACTATTTTTATTGGAAATTTCCTCCTCTTTCAGGATCTTTTTTCAAAGACATCATTCCTAATCGATTAAGCTATCACACATATTTTTAAGAGCTTTATCTCTATTTAAGACGATTTTGAAATTGTTGATTAGACTATTTTAGAAATATTAAATAATCAAAATCCTACTACAACTTGTTAAAAACAACTACAAAAACACCCTAAAGCCGTTTCAAACCATTTACAAAATACTTATTATTTAAACACTAAGCTATCACAAAAGTCAAACTTATCAATTAATACAAAAAAAAAAAATATTACACAATCTCGATTTTTTAACTTAGGCCGAAAAAATATGTATATATAAATACAAATACATATATATATATAAAAAAATATACAAACGCGGGAATAGGTCATGTAAATCGAATATAAGTCTTGACAAAAAAAAGCTATTGTATAAATTAAAACTCTATTTAAAAAGTATTTTCTTTGATATATTTAAGACTAGGTGAGTGTTGTTATAAATTAGCATTGTTCATTTTTATATCGAGTTTTTAACCTGAAATAGAAAAAAATGTAAATATCAACATAGACCAGCGTCCAGGTGTTTGAAAGTCGTAAAAAAATGAAGAGAGCTGAATTTTATGATATATTACAAGGAAGTGCCTTCGGACGTAATCGATTTAAACTTTGTTTTTGATAAAATGACCAATTTTCAAGGAGCGTAACCCAGAATCTATCCTGGCTACTTTTCCACTCCATTCCAAGGGTTCTGTGTCCATCTCCATCCACTTCTGCAGCTCTTAATAGGTCCGATGGAAGTATTGAACAGTGGGTTGGGAGCAGAGGAGCCAGTTGTACGTTGTCACTGGTAGCAGAACTTACGAAGGTTAGACAAAAAGTCTTTTTCGCCACCTCCATCAGGCTTCAGGCTACTTCTTCCTTAGTGGTGTCGCTTAGGAGGAATGTGTCAGAACCGGTGAAGGCATAGAGGAACAGTTTTGGCCCTAGAAAGAATGACCAGTTCTCCTCTATCAAAAGACTTTGGGTTGGAGGCAGACAAGCCAGTGACTGCAGACTTTACGAACCAGTTCTCTTCTATCAAAAGACTTTGATGAGTAAACTTGCTTACATCAAAGGAGAGGAACGCTCTCAAAAGGCCAAAGATTGAAATAACTCATTAGTCACAAACTTGGGATTTACACAACTCAAGCATGCCCTAACAACATTTATCAAAAAAGCTTCTTCTCTTCAATTTTTTGCGACCTAAAGATCTTTTTTTGGTACCAGGCCGTTTGACCTAATTGTAATCTACAGATTAGTGAATACATAATTTTTACTTACCGTTATATTGACTAGCTGGCTGTGATTAAATCATTTTTCCTTTTACAAAGGTGTTTCCTTTCGCCAATGGAAACTATTCGTTTTCGAAGCCGGATTCGCTCCTGAAGTAGACTTCCGAAGATTAGCGGCTGCTGTATCTAGACCGTTTTTAACATTGGCAACAAGACGCAACGCAGGGTTTGTTACTATACCATTCCTTTTCGGTTTGTGATTACTACAAAAAATATTTTCAATATTTTAACATTTTATAACTATATAACTTCGTCCTTAAATTTAATCTATAGGTATATACAAAAAACCATGAATTTATAATATAGGGACCCACACCTGAAACTGCCTGAACCGAAAGATTTATTACCACGTGTCGATTGCGAAAACACTATAAAATAAAAAATAATAATTTACCTAGATTTAGAATTAGGAGTGTCTTGCACAGGTTCGCTTTTTTTGTCTTTGGTGAAAGGAGAACCACTTGTATTACCCAAAATAATTCTCATATGCGTATCACGAGCAAAATGTGTATCTGGAGCTTTAGCGAAATTATTGTGCCTAAGTACTGGTTGGTAAATATTCATAGCGCCTAAGAAGGAATCTATAAAAGTATAAATTTAATTATAAAAGATTCGTTGAATAAATTATAATCTTACCAAAGACATTAGGTGTATCGTTTACTGGACTTAAAGGAGGTGAAGCGTAAATTGGACTTTGTGGCTCACTTTGTAACGGTGATAATAATTTACTTAAAGGCCTTGTTTTAGCACCACGAGTACATTGTTGAAGTTGTTGCGTAAACGACATAGGCTGAACATTTTGTACAGTTTCTCGTTGCCTATCTCCATGTCGACTAGATTGGCTAGATCCGGTTAAATTCGAACTAGATTTCGAATTAGAACTATGATTTCCTAATGATACCATTGATCTTCTTTGTTGGTCCGACCAATCACCAGCACTACCTGATGGGTACAGTATAGCACATGAAGGTTTAGTTTCAGCTGTAGAAGCTAAAAAAAAAAAGATTAAATCAATTATTACAATGTAAAATTTTATAGATATCAAAGAATATTATTATTCTAACGCTTTACAAGTTTTTGAAAAACATTTTCAAAGAAATTGACCGTTAAACCAAGAAGGAACAACTACTTCCCGGGCTATATGCCCCGACGGATGTTGAATTACACTTCAAAGTCAAACGGGGTTGGCATATCTTTTATCAAGAATTGAGAAAATATAAAAAAAAACCGTTAAAATTTACCTGAAGTAATAGAATTGGCACTACTGCTAGTATGTGCTACTTTATGTGATCTTGAACTATATTCTTCCAATAATCTTACTACTCCTCTATGTCCAGATTTAGCTGCTACTCTTAGTGCATTCCTTCCACATGCATCTGAATGACCAGGATCAGCTCCATGTTCCAATAAAGCAACTACACACAATTCATGACCTTCCTGTGCTGCTATACCTACACAAAAATAAACATAATCCCATAAACAATTTGAGGATCTCGCGAAATTGAATCCGGAAAGCTGCGAAATCAATTCGCTCGAAAGATCTAAACACGTGGATCGAAGAGGAGCGCGTTCATTGGTCCCATACCGTTCTTAAGTTTTCGGACGATCCCGGATCCGATTCCTGACGTTTGGAATCATTATCACCATAGAGTTCGGACGAATACTAAGGTAATAGACGATCGGCATTCGTACGATTTCTTTATAATGTCCGAATTCGAATCTCCGTACTTTGCAGCTTTCCGGATCCAGTGGACGGGAGACCTAAGTTGAAGAAAATTTACCTAAAGCAGTGGCACCCTGGTTACACGTATGATCAGGCAACGCTCCATGTTCTAACAACATTTTAACAATATCACTGTGTCCTTGCCAGCTAGCAGAATGCAAGGCGGTTCTATTTTCTAAATCACAGGCATCTACTTGTGCTTTGCCATAAGTTAACAAAAGAGACACCATCTCCGTATGTCCTTGCCATGCAGACACATGCAGAGGTGTTCGACCCTAAAAAAATATTTTGTGTCATTAAATAAATAATCATCTAAATGTATACTATATATATTCACCTCTAAATCTCTGGTCTCTACATCTGCTCCTTGTTGTAGAAAATATTTCGACATAGCCAATCTATTATCCAAGGCTAAGACATAGAGTGTACTTCTACCATCAGCATCTTTGGAATCTAAATCAGCTCCATTTGATGATAATATTTGCACAATATCGTAATGACCTTCTAATGCTGCTAGTCGTAAAGCAGTTTTACCATCATGTGGTCGTTGATCTACAGGTGCGTTATATTTATCAATAAATAAGTTTACTAAAGTTGTATGACCCCCTTGGGAGGCTAAAGCCAAGGGTGCCTTTCCTTCATTATCAGTCTCATCAATTCTCGCTCCTGCCTCTAATAACGCTTCGCAAACATCGAGATGACCCTCGAATGCTGCATAATGAAGCGGTGTCCATCCAGAATTATCACGGTGTTGTTCATCTAAACCTCTATCCAGAAGTTGTCGAACTACTTCAACACAACCTATAATAAAAAATTATAAATTAATACCTATTTAAACGCACTTAAAATATAATTACCTTGCGCCGCTGCAACTGATAACACAGTTCGACCCTCTGAATCCATAGAATCTATGCAACAACCCCAAAATAATAAAAGAGCTACTACAGGAGCATGTCCCATACTAGCAGCAGCCCAAAGAGGACTTCTTCCACCATGATCACAATGATCAACATCTGCTTCATTTTCTAAAAGAAGCTCACAAACATCTCTATGACCTTCAAAAGAAGCAACCAATAACGGTGTCATTCCCTCTTTATCCTTATGATCAACCGTAGCACCTCTTTCAAGTAACGTAGCTACAACATTAGCACCAGGTGTCCGAGGAGCACATAATGCAGCCACACTTAACGCTGTCCTTCCATCAGCATCAGCATGATTTATATCAGCGCCATAATTTAATAAATGTTCCACAATTTCGGAATGACCCATATAAGCAGCTGCTATTAGAGCGGTACGACCTTCATGATCTGTCAAATTCACACTAGCTCCATTCTTTAGTAAAATTTTTACGATTTCTTCGTGACCAGACCATGCTGCTGCTCGTAATGCAGTTCGGTTTTCAGCATCAACACTATCTAATGTGCATCCATGTTTCACCAAAAGTTCCACCACCTTAAAAATATAATAATAATTGATTTTGTCTTTAGAGACCAGACCCAAAGAAGGTAAGAGTAATTAAAAGTTGGTGTCAATTTTGGATATATAATTTATCCTCCAGAAGTTGCATTGGATGGAAAGTTAGGTTATGAGCCGGGAAATTAAAGTGTGGAAGAACCAGAAAAGGGCATGCTTTATAAAGAAAATTAGGTTATCCTTTTAGTTATCTATTCCTTTGTTGTGGAAGATATTCTTCTAATAACAAACCAGGATACCAAAGAAGTTATGAAATAGCAATTGGTACCAATGCTGGACATGAAATTTATCTTCCAGAAGGTGCTTTAGGTGAAAAATTAGGTTATGATCCTTGAAATCAAAGTGTAGAACACCCAGAAAAAGGACATGCTTTATAAGGAAAATTAGGATATCCTTTTAGTTGTCTATTCTTTTAATAACAAACTAGGATACGAAAGAAGATATGAAATAAAAATTGCTACCAATGTTGGACATGAAATTTATCTTCCAGAAGGTGCTTTAGGTAAAAAATTAGATTATGATCCTTGAAATCAAAGTGTAGAACAACTATAAAAAGGACATGCTTTATAAGGAAAATTAGGTTATCCTTTTAGTTGTCTATTCTTCTATTGTGGAGGATATTCTTCTAATAACAAACCAGGATACCAAAGAAGATATGAAATAAAAATTGGTACCAATGTTGGACATTAAATTTATCTTCCAGAAGGTGCTTTAGGTGAAAAATTAGATTATGATCCTTGAAATCAAAGTGTAGAAATAGGACATGCTTGATAAGGAAAATTCGGTTATCCTTTTAGTTGTCTATTGTTCTATTGTGAATGATATTCTTTTAATAACAAACTAGGACATCAAAGAGGATAAGAAATAAAAATTGGTACCAATTTTGGACATGAAATGTATCCTCCAGAAGGTGCATTGGATGGAAATTTATTTATGTCTTACAAATTGGATTTTTTTCCTAAAAGCTTTTGGATCTATACCAAGTATCGGCTAAATCAATTCAACAAACTAAAAATTAAATTATATTTATATATAAAGAATATTTTACCTCTGTATGCCCACCCCATGCAGCAGCTCTTAAAGGAGTCCAACCATCGACATCTGCTTGATCAGCATTGGCGCCAGCTTCTAGAATAACCTAAAAATATATTTTTAAAATTTATATTAACAAAAATAATAATAATAAACATACCTTTACAACTGGTGCTTGTCCAAGTCTTGCAGAAACATGTAAGGCCGCTTGTCCATGCATATCGTGAATATCAAATAATGGCTCTGGACTTTGTTCACTGGAAGTACTTGCTAATGATATCTAAAATATATTTATATTTACATGCCAATATTATCTTTATAGTTAAAATAAATCTTAAAATAGAATAGTTTCAGTACATAAACGAATTTTTCCATACCATTAAACAGTTCAAAAAATTTCACCTGCATGATACTAAAAACATTGCAAGACTGGACATATGAGACATTACAAAAAAATTTCGCAAACTGTTAATAACATAATAAAATGACACATAAATTCTTAAAAAAAGATTATTCAAAGCTACTGTGTATATACAATGATGTGTAAACAGGACTTTAGTTCCACGAATGTATAGTGCAAGGTGTGTGTTTGTATCATTTAACTTTTAAATTTATTTCAATCAATTAACAGATGCTAAAAATATATAAAAAGTATAAATCTTTTGATAATGTGTAACGTATTTATATTGCTGGTTTTTAAGTGGTAACAGTATTTTAAGGTAATAAAAGTTACAAAGATGTGTATAATATTAATTTCCCATGTTATGAAATGTTGTGTATTAAATCTAATCGCTCGTATGGAAGATACTAAAATAAATTTTCTTTGGAAAATCAAGACTTAACAAATTAGTCCTTTAGGATGTACTAATTCAGAAAAAAAAGTATAATGGTGTCGTGGGACACCAGGTAGGAACGAAATTCCTTCGGCTAATGTAGAATCGACACTACTCGCTTGTGTATACGACTGTAGCGCCTGCGCACGTCTCATTTAACGGTTTTATTCCACGGACTTTTTCTTACGGTTTTACTATTACATTTTTTTCAGTTCGGTCGCGCAGCAAAATCCCTATCTCCTCCAAGCCTGCCGTAAGGAACTTCGTTCCAATAAAAAAATACAAGAAGTAGAAGATGGTACCAATCCCAAGCATCAAAATTTTCCTCCAGGTGAAAGTTATAACCCTGTAAAATGTAGATTTAATCAAGATTACATTCCAGAAGATGCTTGAGAAGGTGAAATTGAAGGAATACAAGAAGTTGATAATAATAACAAATTTATCCTCTGAAAGATCTGGATATTATTCTAATATGAAACCAGTATACTAAAAAAGATAATTTCCATCAGAAAATCAAAGATTACCAAATATAGCACGTACTAGCTGATTGCGATTTTCCAGCCAATCACACTAAATTTTATTTCGAATATCTTTTTTTCTATACAGCTTAAACAAAAATGCTTCTGGTAACTTGTAAACGATACAATGACCTCTCATCAGAATACGTTTGACTTACCTATCATCAGAACAAGTTTGACGTATCTGTCATCAAAACAAGTTTGACGTACCTGTCATCAGAACAAATTTGACGTACCTGTCGTCAGAACAAGTTTGACGTACCTGTCATCAGAACAAGTTTAATGTACTTTTCATTAGAACAAGTTTAACCTACTTTTCATTAGAACAAGTTCAATTGCCTAACTCTGCAATAAGCAAAAATAGCTGGTTATGATTTTCCAGCCAATCACACTAATACGTATAAATTCCATTTCGAATAACTTTTGTTCTATATATCTTAGACGAAAATACATATTTGGTAACTTGTAAACGATACAATGACCTGTCATCAGAATACGTTTGACGTAGCTGTCATCAGAACGAGTTTGACGCATCTGTCATCATAACGAGTTTGACGTATCTGTCTTCAGATCAAGTTTGACATATCTGTCAATAACGATTTGTCATTTCCCATGTTATGAAATGTTGTGTATTAAACGCGTTTAAAATATAACCTCTCTAAAATAAATTTCCTTTGGAAAATCCAAACTTAACAAATTCGTCCTTTAGGATTTACTAATCCACAAAATAAAAAAAAATACAAGAACTAGAAGATGGTATCAATTCTAAGCATCAAAATTTTGCTTAAGGTGAAAGTTATAATACTGGAAAGTGTAGATCTTTAGAAAGACATCAAGATTACATCACAGAAGGTAAAATAGAAGGAGTACAAGAAGTTGGTAATAATAACAAAATTATCCTCTGAAAGATCTGGATATTATTCTAATATCAAACCAGTATTAACTTTTTTTCTATACACATCTTCAGGTAACTTGTAAACGATACAAGTTTAACGTACTTTTCATTAGAACAAGTTTGACATACCTGTCATCAGAACAATTTTGACATACCTGTCATCAGAACAAGTTTGACGTACATGTCATTATCGGTTTATCAGATATACCTAAGTGAAGTTCGTAACAGTTCAATTACCTAACTTTACAATAAACAAAATTAGCAAAAATAACTGGTTATGATTTTCCAGCCAATCACACTAATACGTATAAATTCCAATTCGAATAACTTTTGTTCAATACATTTTAGACAAAAATGGTAACTTGTAAACGATAGAATGACCTCTCATCAGAATACGTTTGACGTACCTGTCATCAAAACAAGTTTGACGTATCTGTCATCAAAATAAGTTTGACTTATCTGTCATTAAAACAAGTTTGACGTATCTGTCATCAGAAAAAGTATGACGTACCTGCCATTATTGGTTTGCTAGATAAATGAAGTTGCAACAGTTTAATTGCCTAACTGTTTAATAAAAAAAGTAGTAAATATATAATTAATAAGTAAGTAATTTCATGTAGCCAAGATTATTTTGTGCGAATAAACGAACATCTAATTACAAAGAAATATGCATTATAATTCGGTTTAATTTACATAAACGCTTCAGGGGATAATTTATCAATTGCATAATTATGAATAATCATTTAATTGACTAAAGCAGATGATATTACACATGTAGAAATGGGTAGAAAGCTGTTTTATTTGCATAGTCTGAGAACAAAATTCTAATTACTACGCTGTGTATAAATTTAAAATAATATTCGTATATAATATATATTTTTTTATTTTTTTAAACGACCATTTTATATCAAACTAAATAAAAAATGTCATGAGAGATATCTCAAATAATTAAATTAGTAAAAATCTATGATTTCGCACCCCTAACTGAATAAAAACATATAAAGGCAAAAAAAGAGTTTGATGTCTTAATTTTTGATTTGAAAAATAATCGCAAGACACCCGTGGCCGAATGGTTTAAAGCGCAATTCTGTCGGATGTGACATTTTTTTCAACTCCTTTTTAATCCCATTTCTTGTTGATTTCACTTCTAAATTAAAAAAAAAAATGATTATAATAACGATTTTCTAGATTTTATTTGTTATTTTTAAGTGAATCGTTGATTCTGCAATTATTATCTTACTTAGTTAATTCAATTGATATCGAATATGTATTTATTAATACTTACAAAAAGGCTTTTCTTGGTAAAATCAGTATACAAATATTCATTTAAGTGCCAACATTCCTAATATTATATTCATTCCGATAACTATATAATTTTTTTAAAATTTTATTGGCATCCATTTCATAGACTATATATTATTCTTTAACTATCGTTACACCTATTTAAAAAAAAGCACTTCTGTAGCCGATTAGATAAGGATTTATTGCCGTAATAAGAACTCTATGAAAATAAAAATTAGACAATATCTATAAATAATTATAAATTTATAATAAAATAATTAAAATACATCATTTATATACAAGGTGTTTCAAATTAAGGAGACAAAAATCGGTAAATAAATTTTGTAATACCCCCGTATATTGAAAACTATAAAAGATACGAAAAAACTAATTAGAATTTTGGATTGGATTATTTGATAGGTTATAACTTTTTGTACGTTGCCTACTAGACATAGTTGCACTGTAACGCGTTACGTTACAAAGCATTTTACCCTCCCATAAGAAGTTATCACTTATCACTTCAAAAAATGGAAATCTTTTGCAAAATTCAGAATCACAAACGCAAAAAAACTAAAATGTTGACTAGATAATTTAATGGTTTCTTGCCGGTTTTTAGTGAAGTATAACTTCAAAAATGTTCATATTTTTAGCTGGCTATTTTGATCATAGGAAACTGTTTTCTTTTTTTTTACACCAAAATTTCAATTTGATCACCCTGTATATTTTTCTTATTGCAAATATTTTAACTGTCATTAATTTATGAATATAAAACATAGCAATAAATTCAAATATGATATATTTCTAAATAGATATATTTCACTGTAACTGTTAGATATTTTCAAAGTAAAATAAATTAAAATTGTTTGATTAAACTTAGTAAAACTAGGGCAAGTCATATCGCATAATTTTAGGTCAAAGGTTTTATTTCTGCAATTCATTTTAATAGCTTAAAGCTGGTGTGTTTTAGCAAACAGAATGCTGTTAAATGATTTTTTAAAATGTTTTAAACACAATATTTATAAGCAGAAACGATAGGTTGTAGAAAATATATTTTAACATATTTATGAGGTTTGTAGAAGAAAAAGTCAAGGATCTAATAAATAGATATAAGCTACTCAACCTACTTCCTTTCTATTCGATTTTTACACTAATAATCTATCGTAGAGATGGATGTACTCTTTTATTATATTGATCTATGAAAAAATTAATGATTTTCTGTAAACTATAGAAGATTTCATGATTTGTGTGTTGATTATTGTCACAAAAAGAACAAGCATGATTCAGATCGCGGTATGGCACAAACGACCATTTGTTAGAATACAGTAGAATACAATAAATCTTTAGCATTGATATTTATAGATTACGAAAAGGCATTTCATACTATAAACCAGCAAAACATTGACTAAATGTCAAATAGACTATATCGCTATACCAACATAGTCAAACATATCTACCAAAAGACCACAGCTGGCGTAAGACTATCCGAATAAGAAACAAGTAAATTCAGTCGAAGGGATGGATGAGAAACAACTGATGGAAAGAGCTAACGATGCAATAGAGCAGACTGCGCAATGGATGGATGACCATAAATTAGAAATAGCGGCCGAAAAGACAAGCGATAATTCTGAAAGGGCCACGAAACTGAAGGAACATCCAATTCAGGGTGAGAGGAAAGGACATAGAGCATCAGAGAGAGATGAGATACCTCGTGATAGTAATCGACGACAAACTAAGGTTTTGGTAGACACGTCGAATCCTGCGCAAAGAAGGCGGTGGAAAGGATGTCCACCCTGGAGAGATTAATGCCAAATATAAGAAGAGGATGGTGCTATATGGAGTAGTTCAGTCTATTCTACTATATGTAGCTCCGATATGGCATACAGCCACCTCGGTAACGAAGTATAAGCATAGGCTGAACAAGGCACAAAGGCAAGCGCTACTAAGGGTAAGTGGATACAGAACGGTAAGTACCGAAGCAGTTCAAGTGATAGCGGGGATCCCGTCAGCAGACGCGCTGGCGATAGAAAGGGCGAGACTATTTGCCCGGGAAGATGGCAACACGCCACGAGCTAGAACAGAATGGAGGCAACCACTGCCAGGAGGGAAAAGTAGGTGGAGCAAGCATCTGATTGGGAACTTTGGGGAATGGGTCGAATGTAAACACCGCACCGCGGATTACTACTTGACCCAGTTCCTGTCAGGTCGGAGCACACAGTCCCGGAATGTAGCTACTTCGATGAAATAAGGCGAAGAACGGAGGAAACCCTCGAGGAAAAGCTCACGTCGGGCAACATTATAAGAATAATGACGAAAAATAAAGAAAAATGGAGTATAATACATGATATGATTAGGAAAATTATGACAAGAAAAGAAGAAATAGAAAGACAACAGCAGACAGAAGAAAGAGGGCAGTGAAAGAGAAAGGAAAGTGAAAACCTGAGGAGAACGGTGCGCGAAAACATGCCGGTGAAGAAACTTCCGAAAGGAAAGTTGCCACGGCATGGGGGGTCGGAAAGAGGAAGGTTTTAGTTGGTAGGGGCCTAACAGCCGAGCCCTACACTACCACAGGAGCACGAGCCCCCGTGGGTGTGCAAAACAAGCATTTTCCCCTCTTAAAAAAGGAGGGGATACCATCTCTCCAAAACTATTCCCGAAACTTCTGGAATATACTTGCAAGAGGGTGGATTTAAATGAAATCAACCAAATTGTGCGTTCAGAACGTCGAATAAGCATCCGGATAATGCTGTAAATGCCGATAAGGAAACGGTTAGAAAAATTTTACATGATGAATTACACCTGAGAAAAGTATGTGCAAAGTTGGTGCCAAAAAACTTCACTCCTGACCAAAAGCAAGGGCGTCAACAGGTCTGCTCAGATTTTCTTCAAAGGTTAAAAGAAGATCCCGGACTGATAAATGAGTAACCGACCTTCCTCTGGGCATCACCAAGTGCAACTTTGACAACTTGGAATACGTGGTTGATCTTACGTATACCTCTAGAAAACACCTGAGTCAGCTGATATTAGTAAATGAAGACATCTGTCGATACTGCCAAAAGGAGGAGAAAATCGCATTCCATGTCCTAAGCCAATGTGAACTTTAAAATTGGGAGAGGAGAAACTGGATGCCACTGACAAGGCTATTAAGTCTCATTATGAGGGCGAGGATAGACAAGGTGCTTTAATCCTATCTAAGAGATGATGGGTGTTCACAATAGATCTGTAAAGGTCGTAGTGATACAAGCCAACATCCAACCCAATGAATATCCATCTATCTACGTATACCTCTTTAAAAAACACTTTTTTATTGTCTGTAATTTTCTTTTATTTAGTTATATTCAAGTGGCAAATGTTAAACAAAATTATTTAAAACGTATTTGTTTTTCCAGTACACCCTTCTGCCTCAAAGTTATCATTAAAACCTTCGCTTCCATCGGAATTCACTAATTTTCATACGTCAAATAGTAATTTGATTGATAGACTTCATAATCTTCCTGATATTTCTGTTAATTTTCAGACACTTGACTTATTCAAGATTTTAAAAGAGGGGTCAATGTTTTCAATAAAAGTAAAAGTATTCATAATATCAATAGTTTCTTGACTCAAGAGAATTAACATTTTGTTGTTGATTATATATCCACCTAAAAATATTTAAGTTGGACTTTGCATACTTTCTTTTTTGAATAATAAAACTATTGTTAAGATTTATGTGGATATGAATTTAAATTTTATTATCTTATTTTGTCTCGAAGACGTTTATGTGAAAGAAATAAAAAAATAATATTTTCTCTATATTCTAGCCTTGTTAGACAATCATAATTTTAAAACGATATTTTTAGATTCCAGTTTAAAAAAATGGCCCTTGGTAAGCCAGGCGCATCAGTAGATTTATATTAATTGAATATATGAAAAGTATACGTTTTAGAAAAAAATGGTTTTGATAAAAGTTGTAGGTCTCTTTAAGACAAACAAAAAAGTCTTCTAACATTTTTTTGTACAGGGTGTAGTAAAAAAGTTACGAATTTTTTTCCATTTTGATTTAATGTCACGCCCAAACGGCCTTACCGATTTGGCCCATTAACGAACTCGACCGAGATTTTTGGACGATTGATTTTTGTACCAAATTTCATTTCGATCCGTTAAGAAATGCGACCGCTATCGTGTCCACAGATTTCGTTATATCGGAACTATACATATATATATACATATATATATATATATATATATATAAACTTTTGAACGGAAGGTGTTTTTGAAGTCAGGGGGGCCCAAAACGAAAAACTGTAGTGAAATTTTCCCGAAGTCGTGACTTGCGAACCAGCTGAATAGTAGATATAAATCTACTAAAAAAGTCTCTAAAAAGACATTGACCTATTAGCAAAATTATAACGACGAACATCTGTTGACGGACCCGAACCGACAAATTGGTCTGTCACTTTACAATAGAACTAACGATTACGAAAATGACTATTTCAATTTAGTTTAATAACTATATTGATAAGTAAAATTACATTTAGATAAAATCTAATGTTGGTGTAGAATTTAATTTCGTTTTACCCACGATTTTTACTTTTTAATTTCATAAAATGCATAGATAAAACTGTTAAAACTTTATATATAGTTCCGAATTGACAAAAGTTTGAGTACTTGTACAATTATGAATGTTAGAGGGCGCTTTAATCACATTTGTTCCACTTTCAGTACAGGTTTGAACTCCCTCAAGTCTTTTGGTTGACCGTAGCAACTGTTTTTTCCATTGTATTCTAAGAGTAACATCAAGGGTGTCCTATCAGGTTTTGCTTCAGACTAGGACTGAGTTGCTAAATTTCAGTAGGCTTTCGACTACTATGTTTTGTCAAGAGCCCAGATTTTTTAGTAATTTATAGCATTTTTAGAAGGAATAGAGTAGATTTAAGTTGAATCACGACGCGGAAGGCCTGCATCTTTAAAAACCGACGAAAAAGATCCAGGATCTTGTGCGTTCAGATCGTCGGTTGATAGTCAGAATGATCAAGGAAGATTCACAACACCTTTCATCAGATTTTCACCCATGAATTGCGGGTGAGGAAAATCTGCACAAAAATGGTTCCACGAAAGACCAAGAGAACATGAGGAGGAGGACCTAGAAAATGGTTCCTACTTTTTGGAACGTGTCTTTACTGGTGATGAGTCTTGAATGTTGAAATAAGGCATTTTCAAAAGGAAGTGGATCATGAAACCGAAGGCGTTGATCCTCAAAAACCGATGAAAATGTCGACAGAATCCGAGATCTTCTACGTTCAGAACTTCAGTTGATAGGCAGAACCATCGAGGAAGAGTTAAATTTGACTGACACCACCTTGCATCAGATTGTGATCAATGATTTAGGGATGAGAAAAATCAGCACAATAATCGTTCTCAAAAACTTTCCGCAAGAGCAAAAGAACATGAGGAAAGAAAGGTGCCTTGATTTTTTAAATTAAATTGAAAATTACGACTATTTTCTGGAACGTGTCATTACTAGTATAGTTTAACTAGACCTACTTGGATAGGCGTGGTCAACGCGCTGTTACAATTTCCACGGGTGGTGTTTAAAACAATACAGGTGTGAGTCGGGAAGTTAAATGCAAAATTAAATAGAAATTTTACTAGGTTCTTTCATATAATGACGTTCTTTTGAGTTTCCCCTGGTAAAATCGTAAAAATAATTCCTATCCAAGTAGGTCTACTTAAACTATAATGAGACTTGGATGTTAGAGTAAGAAGAGAGTGGATTGAAGTTGAATCACAAAACGGAAGGCCTTCATCTTCAAGAACCGGTGAAAATGTCGACAGAATCCGGGATCTTGTGCGTTCAGATTGTCGGTTAACAGTCAGATTCATCGAGGACGACTCACCAACCCTTCATCAGATTTTGAACAATGAATTGCGAGTAAGAAAAATTAGCGCAAAATTGGTTCCAAAAAAACTTTTTTCAATACTAAAAGAACATTAGGAGGAAAGGTGTCCTGACGATTTTGAACAATCAATTGCAAGTGAGAAAAATCAGCGCACAGTTTTTGGAAGACCAAAAGAACATTAGAAGGAAAGGTGTCCTGACGTTTTGTATTCGATTGAAAATGGTTCCTATTTTCTGGAACGTGTCATTACTGATGATGATTCTTGGATTTTGTCAACATTTTCAGAAGGAAGAGAGTGTATTGAAGTTAAATCACGAAACGAAGACCTTTATCTTCAAGAACCGGTGAAAATATCATCGAGGAAGACTCACACCACCCTTCATCAGATTTTGACCACTGAATTGAGGGTGAGAAAACTTTTCGCAAGGCCAAAAGAACATTAAGGATTCGATTGAAAATTTTCTAGAACCAGTCATTATTGGTGACAAGTCTTGAGTGTTAAGAGTACGACTCAGAAACCAAGCGCCCAAAAAAAGCAAGAATAGCGAAGTCGAAGATCCAATGGATGCTGATTTGTTTTTCCACTTCTACGGAATCGTCCACAAAGAATTACTATCTCCATGCCAAGCGGTCATCAACACGTTAACCTGAGGTTCTTGAAAAATTTGGAAAAAAGGCCATGATTGTAAAACTAACATCAAGAAAAAGCAGGTAATACATTCTTTCAATACAATTTCCATAAACGAGTTCCTGGCTAGTAAAAACATTCCTGTGGCTCCTCTTTTGTCTGACTTTTTTCTCTTCCCAAAGTTAAAAAATCATCTAACGGGAACGGTCAAACGGCTCTAACCGACCAGCTAAAGGAAATTAAGTATCAAAGTAAACGAAGTGGAAGAACCGTCTCGTGTAGCTCAAGAAGGAAGTTCTTTTGAGGGTGGCAATATAGAATTGTAATTGAATTTGAATATATTTTTTTAAATCAATCCTATTACTTAATTAACAGACCTTGTATCTATGAAATTTATTAAACTTAAGTATCTTTCCTTGTATAAACAATAATCTCTAAGAAAAAAACGTATTACACCGTTTTCAGTCACTATTATCCTTTGCTTATTCTTTTTAGATGCAAATGAATTACATTTTTATAACAACAATATCTTTCTTTAGATGGAGATAACTATTTATATTATGTCCTTGTAATAACAATACATTAAAAAAATTCCTTATCAATATGCATATGCAGTGATCGAATATTGTTATCATATAATAGAGAGGGGAAAAAGAAGTCATCGCTACTTGGTACAGGAAATTAAGTTTCTACGACCAGCTGAAATTCTGATAAGAATTAAAATTGATAAATAGGTTCAAAGGAATTATTCGTATCAGTTTATTGTATATTATTCTTTGAAGTAAAACAATAGCAACCTTCATACATTTTTTGGTACAGTAAAAATACAAAAGAAGGATAATTTTAATAACAAGTGTATAATTTATTAATTTAGCGAAAAATGTAATAGGAATCGGTTAAAACGGTCTTATTTTTTCTGTACAAAAGTTAGAAGATAGAAGAAACCCATCAAAAAAAAGAAGTAGAAACAAATTATTGATAGGAATGAGACCATATGGCTCGTACTGTCAAAAACTTATGAGATCTTATCTAGAGCCAACCTTCTAACTTTACGAGGGTCTGTCGAATTATCAAATCGCGGAGAGGATAGGGATTCCCCGCGCTTCAGTTATCCGGATAGTACCTTAGTACCAGGAAATTAACAGCGTTGATTGGAGAGTTAGAACTGGGTAATAAATGCAAGAGAAGATCGGTATCTACGTCGAAATCGAAACCATAATAGTCTAGGCTGTCCGAACTCATTTAAGAACAAAGTATGGTCGATGAATTTCCAGTACCACAATCTGGAGGAAACTTCATAGAAAGAACTTGCGATCCAGGAGACCAAGAACAGTAGCCAGGTAAATTGTCTAAACTTCTACAAGAAACCCATCACAAAAATATTACCAGACTATTGATAGGGATGAGACCATATGACTCGTACTGTCAAAAACTTATGAGATCTTATCTATAGCCAACCTTCTAACTTTACGAGGGTCTGTCGAATTATCAAATCGCGGAGAGGATAGGGATTCCCCGCGCTTCAGTTATCCGAATAGTACCTTAGTACCAGGAAATTAACAGCGTTGATTGGAGAGTTAGAACTGGGTAATAAATGCAAGAGAAGATCGGTATCTACGTCGAAATCAAAACATAATAGTCTAGGCTGCCCGAACTCATTTAAGAACAAAATATGGTCGATGAATTTCCAGTACCACAATCTGGAGGAAACTTCATAGAAAGAACTTGCGATCCAGGAGACCAAGAAGAGTAGCCAGGTGAATTGTCTACAACTACTACAAGAAACCCATCACAAAAATATAACCAGACTATTGATAGGGATGAGACCATATGACTCGTACTGTCAAAAACTTATGAGATCTTATCTAGAGCCAACCTTCTAACTTTACGAGGGTCTCTCCAATTATCAAATCGCGGAGAGGATAGGGATTCCCCGCGCTTCAGTTATCCGAATAGTACCTTAGTACCAGGAAATTAACAGCGTTGATTGGAGAGTTAGAACTGGGTAATAAATGCAAGAGAAGATCGGTATCTACGTCGAAATCGAAACCATAATAGTCTAGGCTGCCCGAACTCATTTAAGAACAAAGTATGGTCGATGAATTTCCAGTACCACAATCTGGAGGAAACTTCATAGAAAGAACTTGCGATCCAGGAGACCAAGAAGAGTAGCCAGGTAAATTATCTACAACTTCTACAAGAAACTCATCACAAAAATATTACCAGACTATTGATAGGGATGAGACCATATGACTCGTACTGTCAGAAACTTATGAGATCTTATCTATAGCCAACCTTCTAACTTTACGAGGGTCTGTCGAATTATCAAATCGCGGATAGGATAGGGATTCCCCGCGCTTCAGTTATCCGAATAGTACCTTTGTACCAGGAAATTAACAGCGTTGACTGGAGAGTTAGAACTGGCTAATAAATGCAAGAGAAGATCGGTATCTACATCGAAATCGAAACATAATAGTCTAGGCTGTCCGAACTCATATAAGAAAAAAGTATGGTCGATAAATTTCCAGTACCACAATCTAGAGGAGACTTCATAGAAAGAACTTGCGATCCAGGAGACCATAAACAGTAGCTAGGTAAATTGTCCACAGCTTCTACCAGCGCCTGTTTCAATGAATTCAGAGTATGGTGACGTTTTGTAGTCGAGTGGATTATGACGTAGGCTGGTTGAAGGCCATTACATTATTCACTACTAATAAATTCGGATATATAATTTTCAACCCCACGGTCAAGTAGTTTTGGCCTTATGTCATGTTGGAATATCCATGGTTTCTTTTGGAACATAGTGTGTTTTAGTAGTTCCACTAAATTTTTAAAAATGTTTTGCTGATAGTTTCTCGCCGCTCTTTTAACGCCTTTTTCACAAAAAAGTAAAGAAGTGACGCAGTCCGTAGATGACCGTGCATAAACTCTATAGTTTTGCTTATTTAAAGTTTCCTTAACAAAATTTTTTATCTGTAAAGAGGATTCGTTTGTAACGCTCTTTACTTTACAACAATAAACAATAACAGGTAAGGTGTTGTCCTGTTTGTTGTTTGAAATCAAATTCCCAAGTCTTGTTTAATAATGCGATCTGTGGTTCTCAGCGCAATATTCATTTTACGAGCCTTGATTTTTTGTTTTCGGACAGAATTTCGGTTAATTCTTGACCTAACAGCGTTAATAAACTGTGACGGACGAGCCACGCGAGGCCGGTCGTATTTCTTACGGTCATTTACTCCTCCCGTATCCATAAACAACTTAATAATACGACATACAGAAACACGCGTAATATTTAACGGTTTAAGTAATTCAAAAATACGCGCTCTTTCTATTCCGCACAGGTCTGTGTAAGGAGTGTTGGGGAGCACTGCGATCCTATTTTTGGTTAAGTAAGAGGTGTTGTGTGCGCTGGTGCGTTGTCATGGTGAAGCGTCCACTTGCCAAAAAGCATAAAGTACTTGTGTAAAATGTGAATTCATGCTCTGGGTAAAACTTCATCTCCATAAGCTTGCTTAAGAAGTTCCTGAGCCTCAGAGAAAGTCTTGTCAAATTTAACGCAGAATTTGATTGTATATCGCTGTTCTAATGATCGTAACCTTTTCGCAACTCAGGAAACCTAACCAAGAACGCGAAAAACGATAATAACTCAACAGCTATTGCCAGCATACTGCGGAGTTTCGTATTTGAAAGAGCAAGCTCCAACGCGCATTTTCCATCAACACCTGATTTTTTTGGACACCTTTAAATTGCTGTACGAAGACTCCGAAAAAAAAGGCTCGAAATGTGGAAAGAGAACTGCTGGATCCTACATCAAGGCAACGCACTGTCTGCCAAGGACTATTTGGCCAAAAACCAGGTCACAGTTTTGAAACATGCCCCCTATTCGCCAGAATTAGCACCCTGCGACGTCTGCCGACTTAAATGGGCAGGTAGGAAAGTTAAACCATAAACAATCCCAAGATCCCTATCAACCTAAAAAAGAGAGTTTTCAACGGAAGCATTCTTTCAGTTATGACTTATGATATGGAAACCATGACTCTCACCGTTAATAGTACCAACAAATAAAAAATAACTCAAAGAGCATTTGAGAGACGTATGCTGGGAGTAAGCAAAAGAGAACATACTAAAATAAGGATATCAGAAAGAAGACAAAGGTGGATGATGTCATAGAATATATTGCTCGTCAGAAATGGGACATGTGACAAGACAAAGAAACGAAAGATGGACAAAATAAATTGTGCAATGAAGACCTAGGGTAACCAAAAGAAGTGTAGGACATGGAGAAAGTGGATTCAAATAACACAGAACCTATGTCCAAGAGTGGATGCAAAAAGGTTGTTGAAGAGAGACTTCTACATGTTTCCAAAAATCATTCTACTTGAAGAGAACCAAAAATCAGCACGGCTATTAAACAGCCTCTCAGAAGCTGACCTGTAGCACTGCTTCGCACAGTGAAAAGTTCGCATGGAGAGGTGTCGGGATTCAGGTGGAGAGTATATTGACAGGGAAAAGTGAAAATTTGTAAAAAAAAACTGCGAAATAAAGATGTTATTGCAATAGTTTCGGAACTTAATTGCCACATCTCGTACTAACCGAATAACACTACAAAAATAGTTAAAAAACATAAATATCAGCATAACACACGTTTTATTGCACACATATGTCCGGCATATGGTGACACATTCTGAGGGCAAACTTAACAAACTCGCCTTAATCTGTAGTATAAACTTAATATGAATCATTTATGCATAATAAAATTTAAAATAAGTAATCAATATCGCTCAACTCAATTTAAATAGAGTACAATAAACTAGTAGGTGTGTTATTTAAAATTTAAATTTGAAAATAAATAAGTTACCTGACTCTCGTAGTCACACCCATCAGTATCGTTCTGCTCCACTGCTCCCGCTTCCAAAAGAAGTTTTAAAACTTTTTGATCAGTGGGTAAAAAAGCCCCAAAATTCACTCCAGCCATCTCGTTACCCTCCAAAAGACAATCCTCGATATTACAACCACTATTTATCAACCAAAGTACTGTTAAAGTATGTACATCCAAGATATTTTTATTTCCATCCACATTTACATCGTTTTGATGTTTTTGAAGTGAATTATTACTTTCTAATTCAGTTTTAACATTCTTCGATTTCTTATTTTTGTTAATTTCAGCATAAATAGGATTCTTATCGGACATTGGACTTTTTATATTTATATTCTCATATTTCTGTTCAAGTTTACTTAAACTTAATTGACATTCATCTAAATTATTTTGACTAGTTTCAGTTTCAACAAAACTAGTTTCTAAATTATCAATATCCAATTCTTTTTCATAATCTTTTGCTAATTCCTGTAATGCCTTTAAATCCGAATAAATTTCGGTTGAAGTTTTTTCTAAACTATTATCGCTCTGTACTGTTGTATTATTTTTCTCTTGCGATAATTTACACATAAGTGTCGGACATTTTTGATTCGGTTTTTCTGATAAATATTGCTCCATCCTAGTTAAATGAAATGTATAATCGTATATTTCTTGATTATTTAATACTTTAGCGTGTAAAGTATAATACATTGCTAATAGACAGTGTCCGTGGAATATATTGCATAAGTACTTTTGAGTACAGTGTTTAATATCTAATAACCATTCAGCAAAAGAGTGATGAAATAATCTGATTGTACCACATTTAGATATTATTATTACCCTCCTTAATAAATGGTACCTCTTTTTAAAATCTTCTGGAGTTATTTTAGGATTGTATACTTTAATAATATCAAATAACAATCCATCATTTAAAGCACATTTCGCTGCTAAAATTACATTCAACAATGGTTGAACTTTAGCAAATTGTCTTCTATTAAACAACCTTTGACATAACCATAAATATAAACCATTTAAAGTACCAGGTATTTCCCTAACTTCCCTTAGAACAATAAAATTATCAGATACTCCATCTAAAACTTTTTCTAAATACAAAAAACATCCATTGCTTTTTATATGTAGTTGATTCAACATTTCTGCTGTATCTCTACTAATATGCTGCCTTAAACTATTCTCCTGATCTAATCGAGCCAGGATATATTGCTGAACATCACGCACTACTTGAGATTTTCTTAAATCATCTAAACTTAGTTTTCTAAAACCGGTAAACATTTTCGCGATACTTTTAGATTGTTTTCTTGCCGTACACACTAATAGTAACCATTGCGGGAATAGATGATGATGATTTGCTAATAACTCAGCGATAGTTTTACTTTGTGAAGTCCGTTCGCGTGGTTTACACCTTGTTAGAGTCGAATTTGAGTACACAAACGAATGTTCATCGATAGAATCGATAAGTATAAATAGGGATGTTTTAGGTGGGTCAATTTCAAGTAAAGGAAATAATAGAGCACGTTTAAGGCAGTCATCAGGGTTTAGTTCTATATTTTTAGCACGAAGTGCTATTTGTATTTCGGGATCCGATTTTAATTTCTCCAAATACGCATCTGCTATAACAGTACGTGGATTTATCGGTAAACTTGGTATAGGTGGTGTTTCATGTGATGTAATAGATTTTTTAGATTCCAGTGATGATGGTGATAATAAATTATCCGATGAATATATATTGCTATATAAATTTTCTTGTTGAGGTATATTACAATTATCAGATAAATTTTGTTCGTACGATATATTTTTAACTAAAGATTTCCCAGTTTCATCAACTTTTTGTGCTTCCTGAGCAATTCTACGTCTTATACTACGTTCCCTGTGACTCTCAGTGGAATGATTTAATATTTGTGTTACTAATGATCTAACAAATTCACTTAATGATAAACTTTTTTCATTATGACCTTGTAGAAAGTGATAACACAACAAGCGTCGATTTAAAGCCCTTTGCTGTCTACTAGCTGGTCCTTGTGATGGCCAACATAATTCTGAACAAAATGTAGTTTTACCACATCCTGGCCCTCCTAATAACAAAGCACCACATGTTTTAGAAACTGGTCTTTGATCCAAACAATGAGCCAATTTTTGAAAAGCCCACTCTCTACAATAAAATTTCTTTCTATCTTCATGTGTAGCCATTATTAATTTTATTTTCCAATAAAAATATATTCACTTAAGTAATTACTTGTCTCTATATTAGGACGTTGGAATTCAATCTTTTTCTTTTTTTATACAGTCTTAAAGTTTCTGTTACGTATCTCATGAAAACTAACAGATAATAATTATTATTTTCAGGCTTAAAAAACTACATTTTTTCAGAGAATTATTTCACCTACTACCACACGATTTGTAGAGTTTTGTAATTTGACATCTGTAGATTTGGAATTTTGCCATATTATGTAGGGTGAATTAATTAATCTGAAAATAAAAATAAGTACCAATAATTTATAAAATGTTTTGATAACATGCAAAAAAGATTTAATCAGCACTTACAAATCTCACATTTCTGAGGTAATGAAATTAAAATCAGTTGGCACAACTTTTAGGTTTAAAGTATTTGAAAAACAATCACAAACACCAAATGGTTTACGTTTAACGTTATTATGAAATTAAAAAATCTCTAAAATGGGTTTATTTTTATAAATTTAAAATAATTATAAATAAAATTACAGTCTTTAGAAGTTTTACAAATCTTAAACTATTCTAAACTATATATAAAAATGTCAAAAAACGAAATATTGGTATGAGAGTAATATAATTTGTTTTATCTTTAAAAAGATAATCTGGTCAGAGTAAACTAAAATTATTTTTTATATTTATTCAGATTTTGTGAGGCATTTTCAAATTTACAAGACCCTTGACGAGTTTGACATATCCATCAAGATAAATAAAATAAACAAGGGTCATCATTAAATATATTGATTTACTTTAGTGGCAAAAAGTTCCCCAAATAATAGAAGATAATATAAATTAGATGCCACAAATAACATATAGAGAATATTTAAATACTATTTCAAAACAAAAAGTAACCATTCTACAGTAACTTTATCCAGAAGATAATGTTATAAAAACATAAAATGTATAAAAATCATTCTAGTATTTTATATATTTTAATATTAAGAAAATCAGATTTGCTGCCAATAAAAGGAAATTTTCCTTGAACAATAATTTATCGAACACATTAAACACATGCAAACGAGATTTAATTTGCAATAAATTTTGAATAAACCCTCCTACACTTACATTTACACAAATGTGTTACATTTTTTTAGGTCAATATGAGTCATCAGTTTGCAAAAAGAAAATTATCACGAAAACTATATTATTATCTTAAAAATTTCATAATATCACTACAAAACTTACATATTTTAATTAAAAACAAATAGACATCATGTTTTGTACATTTAGGAATAGAAATATTGATAACAACACTATTATATCAACATATAAGAAAAACAAACTGAATTTGACTTTTTTGGAGAACTTTAGTAACGCAAATTAATTCAACTACTGTGTGTTTTGTTAATGTCACAATGAGTAAATAAATTTTGATCATTTACCATAAATACAATCTATAAATAACTCTTGTCTTGTATTGCAGTTGTAGGTGAGAACTGGGAATATACAACACCCACACCACTATCTTTTCGCAAAATAAATGAATGACTTTTTATGAAAACTGACCTAATTAACATTTACGTAGTTTAATTCAACACAAAAAACACTAAAAAATCACAGTATTTTTAGGAAAACTAGTACTTTTGCTTTAGATTGTTGTATTATTTCATGGTTATGACAAAATTTCACTGTCAATGTAGTTCCACCAAGTTCACCGCAAGATGTCACTTTATATAATTGTATTTGTTGACATTAGTCGCGGGCTGTTCAAATAGCTGCATTCAAAATTTTGTCTAAATTTCAAGTTATTATTATTTAATTTCGGCAAAATTTTATGTAATGTTTAATATATTTGAATAATTATGACTTGTGCACGATGCGGATGTGGCGTATTCAAAGCTGAAGATCAAATTATTATGAATAAAGTTTGGCATAAATGCTGCTTCCGATGTAGTAAGTCCCATACCTTTGTTTGTTAATTTTTATTAATTAAGTGAAAGTAACTTTTATTAATAGGCTAATTAAACAATGCGCGATGGGAACTTTTAATATAATCAATAACTTTCACTATTCAAATTTAAATGTTAAATATTTTATGGATTGAAAATGGAGACCAATTCAAAAATGATATCTATCAAAGTGTGCAAGTCGTTGGTATTGTTACGTGCAGATGGCAGCACTAGAATTTTATTATATAGAGTAGAATAAGAACAGGTGTGGATTTAGGAGTAGACTAACACAGAGACGGCTCTTAGCTTAATCGAATAAAAAAATTAAGAGTAGGTTAAATTGTGTTGTTTTATTTTAGCTAAATGTATTAAAATTCTCGATAAATTTTCAGTCAAATTATTTTAATATTTTGTGATTGTGATTATAATTGAAAAGATTTTGTAAAAGATTTTGAAGCAATTATATCAAAACATTGCCGAGTTTTTTCATTATATTATTTTATTATATATCGTTAAATAAGAACAGATGTGGACTTAGGGATAGACTAACACAAATTAATTGATTATAAAAAATTATAAAATAGGTGTAATAGTGTAGTTTCCCCAATTTAACTTGGATAAGCGTCGACTGGAGGCACTTATAACTACAAAGAATATCTCTCAATGAGCATGCGAAAAAATCACTCAGATATCTATAATAAAATTTGTCTATACATTAAATGAACTAAATGAACACACCACTGTTAAATTAACGTTTTTGCGATTGCTGTATAACTAGTTCTCTCCCGCGCAAGCTTTTTTTCATAACAAAACATATGTGCAAACAAATAGTGATCGAATACAGGTCTCATGAATTAATATTAACTAGCTGGTCAACTAGTGTGTGCGCTGACTGGTGTAGAGAAACTTGCGAGTGTTGTTTGGCTAAACTTTAATAATTTTATTTTAGCTAGATGTAATAAGATTCTCGATAAATGTTCCGCCAAGTTATTTCAAGGGGAAATATTTTGTGATTGTTGTCATACCATTGCTGTAGAAGATTTTGAAGCAATTACATCAAAACCTTGTCGAGTTGTATCATCACCAAGTTGCATTTGTATCAAACGAGAAAGTCAGAGTAATTGTAAAACTAATCCAGTGTACGATTATAAAAAATACATTTGCTTTCCACCGGAATTTAATAATAAATCGACAAGAAATATACAATCGTGTAGTTGTATACCTGATACAGGTAATAAATCGTTTTGTTTTGCTTTTCCTATACCTAGAGAAGTTGCAAATTATTATAATAGATCAAGTATGAGGAAAAAACAACGAAATTCGTAAGTATGACGTCAATGTAGAATCTTTTTCTTTCTCTTAACCTCATCCCAAGACTATTTGGGTCGGCGTGAGCTTTCCACCTATGATTTAATGCATTATCTTTTCCACTAACACATTTTTCCTCCACTCATTCGGTATTTTCTCTTGATTTGTTCTTTATCTCATCAGGTGCAAAATAATATCTACTCCATCCTCAACAAGCACCTCTGCTGGTATTCCATCCGCTACCACCGCCTTTTCATTCTTCATCTTCTTCAATGCACTCTTTACTTCCTTCCTAGACACGTCTCTCACCAGTCCAAAATTTGTAATACCATCTTCAAATGTATCTCTCTCATTTTCCTCGTTTAGCAGATACTCGTAATATTCCTTTTGTCTTTCTTTTAAAGTCTCATACGTTTGTAAAACTCTACCATCTTTTTTGTTCTTAATTTGTTGGATGG
Source organism: Altica lythri (assembly GCA_964028335.1). Classification (NCBI taxonomy): domain Eukaryota; kingdom Metazoa; phylum Arthropoda; class Insecta; order Coleoptera; family Chrysomelidae; genus Altica; species Altica lythri. Next base: position 9,662,960 of record OZ034809.1, read on the forward strand.
CACTTATGTCTTTCAATGTACAACATTAACTATAAATTTATAGCTCCAAAAAACCTCATTCAAGCAACGATAGAGACATTTGCAGTCATAAATATTCAGATCAATGTTTATTTCCAAAAGCTCGAAATTTATCACCAACAAAAAAACGAGATGAAAGAAGAAGTCTAAGGGACGAAAGTCCTACAAGATGTGTATGTTGTCCAAAATGCAACTATCGGTCATATAGAAAATCTCGTCCATACTGCAGTCCTTGTAGAGATTGTTGTGGACGTGCATGTTGTGATGTAAGAAATAGAAGTAAATCATCGAGGAGAAGGTATATTTAGCATTTGGTGATTAATACAACACTATATTTTTATATTAATTATCAAAATACTTTAAGGAACCATTCCCCTTCCCAAAAATCTCCTTGTCGATGTTGTCGTTGCCCTCCGACAGATTATTCTCCACGCTCAGACAGTCCAGAACGTCCAGAATCACCAGATTCTTCACCATATTCTCCAAAACCTCATCAAACCCGACAAAATCATCGATCTCGAGAATATCCTCATAATCGAAACCATTTAGAAAGCCCACAAAAAGATTGCCAATGCTATAAATGTAAAGATTGTTACTGTAAAGAACGATCTTGTCCTCGTGATAAATATTTTTGTTGTCAATGTTTCCCCGAGAAAGAATGTTGTTATGATAGATGTAGTAGAAATTGTCGTTGTGAAAAACTTGAAAAGTATTGTATTTGTGGTAAAATGAATCCTTGTAATTGTAAATTAAATGAAGTCAGAACAGAATGCACTTCTATTTGTAATAGATGTGGATTTAAGGTAAGTTTTTTGGGATATTATGACAAATAACTATAGAAAATCGTCAAATAATACTTACATAAGAAAATTCTGCAGAATTCCAATTGCTCACATAGAAAATTGCTCATGTTGCTGTTTAGTATATAGAAATCCGGTTGATTTTTTTGCTTTCATCTCGTTTTAACCTGAATAGTCTGAAAACGAAACTATGTAGGCTCTACCAGACTTAAATGGGTTTAATTAGATGAGGAGTTGCATAGAAACTAATCACTGTTTCACATACGTTGTTTTTCCCCAACATCAAATAGTGAAAATGTAGAGATCGTTGTCTGTCTGTCTGTCTGTCCGCCTGTTAGTCTGACTGTAATTACAATAGCTAAAGACACAAATGTGTCCTATCAGGTTTTGTTTCAGTCTTGGACATAGTTTGTGTTTTGTCAAAAGAGACAGAGAGACACAAAGACAGAAAGACAGAGAGATAGAGGGACAGAGCGAACGTATGTAGGCTCTACCAGACTTTTTAAAGTTTAAATAGATGAGGAAACTATTCCCTGTTTCACATACCCAACATCCAATAGTGAAAACGTAGAGATCGTTGTCTGTCTGTCTGTCCGTCTGTCCGCCCGTTCGTCTGTCTGTAATTACAAGAGCTAAAGACACAAATGAGATGTCAAATTAAAGCTCTTTGTCTGAAGTAGTCATTAAAGGTGTGAATTTTTCCAATTTAAAAGTTATTAGCAGAAGAAGTGGAGTAAAGTTGTTTGGAGAGAAAGCAGTAAAGTCTTTTGACTTTTTCCAGAGCGATATTGTATTCAATTTTGAGCAATGGTGTCCTATCAGGTTTTTCAGACCTGCACAGAGTTTGGAAACTTCTAAACTTCAGTTTTGTCAAGAGAGGCAGAGAGACAGAGAGACAGAAAGACAAAGAGAGAGACAGTGAGACAAAGAGACACAGAGACAAAGAGACAAAGAGACAAAGAGACAAAGAGACAAAGAGACAAAGAGACAAAGAGACAAAGAGACAAAGAGGCAAAGAGGCAAAGAGACAAAGAGACAAAGAGGCAAAGAGACAAAGAGACAGAGAGACAGAGAGACAGAAAGACAGAGAGACAGAGAATCAGAGAGATAGAAAGACAGGAAAACAGAGAGTCACAAAGACAGAGAACGAGGCAGTATTTGGTAGATTTTGAGCATCCCAGATTCATCTCCAAATTTCTACACTCGTTATCCCACGTTTGCCTTTTGGCTTAAAATACAAGCTCTTTATTTCTCTTCTTTTCTTTATATAGATTAACTAGGTGCAAAAAGGGTTTAAGCAAAGGAATGTACTAAACCAGAACAGCAAAGAGAGATAGCATTTAGTCTTATGATATCTATCTGTTGATAATCGAGTCATGTTCAGAGTATTAAAAGCTGCCTCTAGTTAGTATAAGTTTACTAAGACATTTAGTTTTTAGGTATATGCAGCTGAAAAGATTTGTGTTTCAAGTGGATCTTACCATACAAGTTGTTTTTCTTGTAAATGTTGCCACAAGTATTTGGATGTTAAAAATGTTTATGAAAACGAAGGAGAAATTTATTGCAAACGTATGTTTTTATTTTATTAAAAATTGTTTTATATTCCTAATATTCTGTTTTGTAGATTGTTATAATAATCTAATGGGTAACACATATTATGGATACGCTTAAAGTGTTATTTTGTTAATGTTTTTTTATTGAAAATATAACTTGAAAAGTCCGTTTGTTGAAGTATTTTATTCTATAGAGAAAAGTTTCTTTCACATAAGATATTTGTATCTAAAATCTAATATATGTTTCTGATTAATTAAAATTATTAATAAAAATCGAAATCGATTTCAAACTCGAAACAGTAGAAATAAATACCCCGTAGGAAACAATTTAATCAGCAGAAAATACGGAATAGAAATCGTTGAACGGATCATTTATCCTTGATATGTTATTCGCTTTATTCAGTGGCGACACAAGAATAATATGAATTTAATATTAATATTAAATATCATTCGCAAACTGATAAATTATGAGTTAATTGGAATGCTGTTTACCAATCGTTTAATTCTACAATTTCAGCATATACTAACTAGACTCAGACACCAGTGCTCTGAATGAGAGACGAGTAACGACAAAAAACTATCTCTCTCCACCTCGTTATTTGTTATTTTCATGATTTTTTGACCTCTTATAGTTACAAAATTTAGGAACCTCCCACCCTACCAAAGAATGTCACACTTCGTTGACCTCCTCTTTAACGAGTGATATAGTTTATGGATGATCCTACTTGATCCCTATTTCTATCTCCCGTGAAAGAGCGAGAGAGCGAGAAAGAGAGACCCTTTAAATGTGAAAGATGTTTTGCGACAGAAAAATCGAGTAACGGAACTTGCTTTGACCAGTTGCTTTCTGTTCCCACTTTCAAGTACACAAGATATGCTTTATGCACCCGAAATCATTAAAAGCTTCGTTTTCATCATGTATCTAGTGTGACGTCCAATATTTTGCATTTTTACACCTAATAATAATTTACTTTAGAAGAGTGGAAAGTTGGGTTTGCTCTTTGAGCTCAAATTTTACACCCCGACTGCTACTTGGTTGGCTAAATCATCGAAACCCCTGAAGATAAAGCCTTAATCTTCAAACACAATCTTCAACAAGTCTACTCCCCCTCAAACCCACATTTTGACCACCAATTCTATCTGGAAGCAGATCATATTACCCCATGCTTTTTTACATTGAAACCCCCACATCCGGAAAATATCCAATTTCTAACTCCTTTTACTGATAAAGACATCCTCATAGCATGTCAAAATTCTCCCTTCGAATATCCTCTCTCTTACTCTTCTTTTCACCTCTTGTCTTAACAAAGCATACTTTACCACCATCATGAAAACCGCAAACACCATCCTAATCCCCAAACCTGGAAAAAATCTCACTAACACCCAAAACTACAGACCTATCTCGCTGCTAAACGTGATTGACAAACTTTTTAAACTCTTGTTCCTAGATAGAATCAGGGAGTTTCTAGACACCAACTCTATAATTCCTCTTTTCCAACATGAATTCAGACCAAATCACTCTACCCAAAACCCGATCCTAGAACTTCAAACTTTTATCGCCTCTGCTCTTATTCAGAGAAAAGTCGTTTCTGCCATACTTATAGGTTTGGCACTCTGACATTATCAGAAAGTTAAATGACATCAAATTACCCATTTCCGCCATAAAATTAATACACTCATACCCCTCTCAGTAGTTCTACAAGGGTCAATTTTAGCCCCTATTCTTTATACTATGTACGCAAGCGATATTCCTTAGCTGCAGAATATCCAACAATATCCCACGACACGACTGTATACACCTCCGTAACGTCGAATGAAACTCGTAACCGAAAAACTCAAAGGCTGCTGGACCAGTTCTCCAACTAATGCAGCAGATGGAGAGTAGCCTTCAACCCCACCAAAACCAAAACCATCATTATCATACATCCGAACCTAAGCCGACGAGAAAAGCTCTCTTTCGACCATATCAGCCTCTCACTATGGGGGGAACAGCTAGCTCCTCAAGGTCAGGTGACCTACTTGGGCTTGCGATTCACTCGTTCGCTCAGGTGAGACACCGCTTTTGAACTTACCATCAATAAAATGAGAAGACGAGCGTCTCTCCTAGGTACACTGTAGTGGAGTCGGAAGATGCCACTCCAAAACTCTTCTTTAGACCTACAAAACTTTTATTCGAACTCGTGTCGATTATAAGGCCGTGCCATACTCTGTTCTTTTTCGCTTCTTGCTACAGAAAAAGTCATTATCCGTAAAGCCAAAAACCTACACCAGGTTTATCCAAACCCAGTCTACTAATAGATGTCAAAGATAATAATAGTATACCTAATACTATTATGACGTTTTACAGAGTCTTTGAAAATCAAAGAACATATAGACCGTTTACTAAGAACCAACAACTACTTCCCTGGCTATATGCCACGACGGACATTGAATTACAGTTCAAAGTTAAACGGGGTTAGTATATCTGCAAGATAGAACTAACCATTTTAGTTTGCAATTCGATAGGATATCACTTGTAGACCGGTTTCGACGTTTTTTGCGTCTCATCAGTACAAGGCAGATATCCATCCAGAAGCTCTAAGAGCAACTAGATTGGAGATATGTCTGAAATCACACAAATACATTATCTTTAGTAAAGAAAATGTTAAAAGTGCGATAATAGCGACATCTCCATAACTAATTGCAAATAGAATTTCAGTTTGCAATTAGTTATGGAGCATAACTAATTGCAAACTGAAATTCTATTTGACAAAAAACCTCTCGGCTACAAAGCCGAGAGGTTTTTTGTCAAATAGAATTTCAGTTTGCAATTAGTTATGGAGATGTCGCTATTATCGCACTTTTAACATTTTCTTTACTAAAGATAATGTATTTGTGTGATTTCAGACATATCTCCAATCTAGTTGCTCTTAGAGCTTCTGGATGGATATCTGCCTTGTACTGATGAGACGCAAAAAACGTCGAAACCGGTCTACAAGTGATATCCTATCGAATTGCAAACTAAAATGGTTAGTTCTATCTTGCAGATATACTAACCCCGTTTAACTTTGAACTGTAATTCAATGTCCGTCGTGGCATATAGCCAGGGAAGTAGTTGTTGGTTCTTAGTAAACGGTCTATATGTTCTTTGATTTTCAAAGACTCTGTAAAACGTCATAATAGTATTAGGTATACTATTATTATCTTTGACATCTATTTGATAAACGTTTTACTGAAATGACAATTGATTAGCAGGAAACTGCAATCAAGTAGTTAACCAGTCTACTAAAATACAAAAATAATTTCTCTTTCTTCTCGATTTCAGACGTTACAACAACGATACATCCTTAATCCCAACATTCACATCCCATCAACACCACACTCCTGCGAACCAATTATTCCTTGTGTATTATATCATTGTATCTTACTTGGTGCATAAGTATCTCTTGAGAGAAAGAGAGAGAGTGATACAACCTCCACACCGTCGCCGAGGTTTGGAAGATGTCTTGCGACAGAAAAATCGTCACAGAAATGAGTAACAGAACTTCTTTTGACCAGTTCCCACTTTAGAGTAAACCTTCTGTTTCTCCTGTTCTCTTTTATTCGCTGTTACCACTTTCAAGTACACAACATATGCTTTATGCACCCGAAATCGTGCAAAGTTTCGTTTTTATTAAAGTTCAGCGAGTTCCACTCATTTGGACGCAAAAAAATGTTCACGAAGCTTTCCACTGTTGAATTCAAATTAAATATTTTGAAGAAGCAGAAGAATCTTAACAGATTATCAAATTATCTCTTTCTCTCTACAAGTTAAGGACATATGTTTAAATCTTATACAACATTCAAGTATCCAGTCTAAAGAAAATAGAGATAATTTAAAGAATTCAAGAAATGTCTGAATCTGTTACTTTGGAATTTAAGTAAGGAAACATTTTATTACAGAATCCAGAACTGTTTTTAATATCTATTTTCATAAACTGTTTTCGATATTTCTCTAACAGTATATTCTTTAGAAATCAAGACAATAATCATTAAACCTTTCACAAGAGCATCCCAGATACTCATCCTAAAATACTCTTCTATAGAAACCACAAAATGGTCTTCAAAGTATCTATTCCAGAGTCAAAGAGTACATTCACTTGCAAAAGTCATGTAGCGACAGAACAACGTCTCGCCTCGCCTCGCCTCGTGCTTCCTTTCTCTGGAGCCTAAAAAACAGACAAATGTGGACAATGCCGAGACGAGACGAGCTCACATAAAAACTCTCGCTCTCGCAGGGTCTCGCAGAATCTCGCTGAGAGTATGGAGATGGCATAAGAGACATAGTCCATTTCATCGTTATTGGCCGAATTGATATTAGAAACCACTGAAATAAGAGTAAACTGTCATCCAAGTTACCAATGGCGGAGAGTTTTTTTTTCTAAATTAGGTCGTAAGTTTCTAAAACTATCAGTGTGGTTTGACATCTACAAAAATATGACATTAATAATGATTAAATTCAACCCTTCAACAACGAGCCGTACATGACGGTTACTAGGAATGTGAATTAAGTCAAGACTTCCGTATTGAATACTTTTTATCTACCGGTGAAACAAGATGCAGTTACGTAAGTGTTGTATTAAAAAACAAACGTGCTCATTTAAATTTCTAACTTGCCTGTATCTGAGAGAGATGTAACTCTTAATTTACTTCGAGTATGATTTCTGTCATCGGCCAAAATCGGTGAAATGGACTATAGCATATACTTTATTACATCTTTCTGTTGCTACTTATTTTTTTGATCAGAGTAATGAAACCTACCTCTAGATTGTATAAGCTTAAAGATTCCACCAGTTTACACGTATATCGATTAATTGAGGTTATAAAGGAAATATATTGTTCTTATATACTAACTGAATGTTACTGTATAAACAAATAGTGGTTGTATTTTACTTACCAATAAATAGGTTTAAGTTTAAGTTCTATTGGAGTTCGAAACTTTATACATCGTAGTTGAGGTCTAGAAACTTTGAAAAGCGTTTATAGTATAGCAATAAATTATATTTCTACTCTAATTGAAACATACATTTCATAAAAACATGTGTTTAACATTTAATTAAAAAAAAATACCAACAAATCTCTCTCGGCACTAAAGTATAAATTTAAAATGAGCTAATCCTACACATTACCCACCAAATGGAGAAAGACCAGACGTCATCGACATTGCCATAGCAGTGGAGATGAATCAGCAAATGGAGGTCTACAGCCTAGACGATTTAAATGGAGCTCACAACCCCATAATCTTAACCATAGGAGAAGGTGAAGAAATAGAAGAAAGATATATAGAAAGAACAAACTGGATTTCATTTAGGAGGGGAATTGGAGCAGCAATAGGTCCAATACCTAGGCTAAATAGTAAAGAAGTGGTGGACAACGCATTGGAGCACCTGGAGCGAGCAATAAGAGAAACAATGGAGCAGACAACAAGAAGAATAAGAATAGAGAAAAGAAATTCATTTAATAACATTAGCATAGATTTAAAACTTTTAATTTCAGATAAAAACAGAGCTAGGAACAGAGCAAATAGGACAGGAAGAGCAGATGATAAAAGAGAAGCCAACAGACTGCAGGAACTGGTTTAAACGGAGCTGCAGGAACATAGAAACCAAAGATGGGATGAATACCTGGACACATTGGATCTACAACAACCAGGAATATGGAATCTTCAGAAGATCCTTAGAGAAGACCGAAAACCGCTTCCAACTCTACATGGAGAAAGAGGATTAGTAAGCACACCAGAAGAAAAAGCAGAAGCATTTGCTAGAAGTCTAGAAAATCAATTCAGACTAAACACACATCCAGAAGAGGATATAGACTTCGATGAAGAAGTAGAAGAAGCAGCAGAGGAGATTAAAAATGCTGATGAAGACGAAATACTTGTACATGCAAGCCCCGAAGAAATAAGAGACATAATAAAGAATATAAAATTAAGAAAAGCACCAGGATGTGACAAAATAAGTAACAGGACGTTAAAGAATCTGCCTCCAAAGGTAGTGGTTTACATCACTACACTCATAAATGGAATATTGAGATTTAGGCACTTTCCAACAAGATGGAAAAGAGCAGATGTAATAATGATAAGAAAGCCTGGAAAGGATCCAACTTTTCCTCAAAACTATCGTCCAATCAGCCTTCTACCAGCACTTAGCAAGGTTACAGAAAGGGCGATACTCAGAAGATTATGGGAACAAGTAAATCAATTAAATATATTGCCAGAAGAGCAATTTGGATTCAGAAGAGAACATTCAACAGAACTACAAGTTCTAAGACTGGTAGAATATATCAGTGAAGGATTTAATAGAAAACAATCCACTGGAGCAGTGTTTCTAGATGTCAGCAAAGCATTCGATAGAGTGTGGCACGAAGGATTAATATACAAAATGACGGATATGGGGATTTCAAGAGCAACGACGAAGCTGGTAGCGTCATTCTTGGAAAACAGAGAATTCAGGATAAAGATGGGCCCAATAACATCTAGATATGCAAGAATAGAAGCAGGAGTTCCACAAGGAGCCGTGCTGTCCCCACTGCTGTATACAATATATACAGCAGACGTGCCTAAGACACCAAACACCATGTTGTCTTTATATGCTGATGACACTGCATTAGCAGCAAGAAGTACTCAACCAAGGTTGATCACCAGATATTTGCAAAGAGCAATGAATGAAATGGAAGAATGGTGCATACGATGGAAAATAGCGATAAATCAGGAAAAGACGAAAGCTATCCTGTTTAAAAAGAGACGCCACCACCCATATGAAAACATCACGATGGGAGAAGAAGATATAAACTGGAACAGATCAGTAAAGTACCTTGGAGTCAACCTGGACCAAGGACTATGCTTCAAAGACCACGTAGACAGCGTAGTAAAGAAATCAAAATACGCAAGAAGCAAATTAGCAAGACTGATCGATCCAGACAATAATTATGCCCATCCTAACGTATGCATCGGTGGCATGGGGCCATACTTGCAAAACTACGATAGATAAAGTACAAAAACAACAAAATAGAAGTCTAAGGGAAGCGGTAAACGCACCATGGTACATAAGGAATAACACCTTATATCACGACTTAGAAATTAGAAAAATAACAGATACCATGAAAGAAAGAGCTAGGACGATCTTTGAAGGCACGAGGAACCATGTAAACCGTGACCTAAGAGAATTGACAGAATACGATCCAGATAATGGTCCATGGACACACAAGAGGCCAAAGATGCAGCTCCGGCAGCAGTAGAAAATAGATGATAACATAGCGGCATTTGTGACGAAAAGAGTCACCGTGAAAGTAACGTTAACTGAGACCGCAAAAATACAACGGAAAGCACATAAAATAGAAAAGCACGCATAACAATAGCCAGACACCAGGAATATAGTGCACTGAGCACTGTCTTGGCAGAAGCAGATGAGGACCGCAGTTTCTCCCCAAGGCCAAAAAAGGGTCCGAAATTGCTGAGGCCCCCCTCGGAGGTGAGGGGGGAGGTGGAAGAGGAGGCGAGAATGCCATTCATGCAACTAAATCGTTGTATTGAATGGCATTCTCATCATCTCGGGGCTCAAAGCGTGCGTGCGTGAAGTTTTTTAAATACTTTTAAATAAACAAACCAACTATAAATTCACTCTCAAAAGTCATGTAGCGACAGAACGACCTCTCGCCTCGCCTCGTGTTTCCTTTCACTCGCGCCTGAAAAACGGACAATTGTCAACAATGCCGAGACGAGGCGAGCTTACATTTCAACTCTCGCTCTCGCAGAATCTCGCATCAGAGATAGCATATACTTTATTACATCTCTCTGTCGTTATTTTGTTTTTTTGATCAGAGTAATGAAACCTGCCTCTAGTTAGTATAAGCTCAAAGATTCCACCAGTTTATACGAGTTCTATTGGAGTTTCGAAACTTTATACATCGTAGTTGAGGTCTAGAAACTTTGAAAAGCGTTTATAGCAATAAATTGTATTTCTACTTTAACTGAAACATACATTTCATAAAAACATGTGTTTAACATTTAATTAAAAAAAAAAAAAATAAAAACAAATCTATGTTCATTTATGATTCCACATTTTCGTTAAATACTTTCTGCTTATATGTCGATACCAAAATAGGTAATGTCTATTAGGTTTTACAATTAGATCACTAACACCTAAAATAAAAATCATATATTAGATCTATATAGAAAAATAGTCAATGTAAGAAGTAAGCAAGTACCATCGAGTTTCGAAAAAACCGTTAGAATTTTACTGTTAAGGTTAATCGATCTGGACCAACATCAATAGGGCTCTTCTTCATGACATTGGGATTCTATATACCAAATTTCATGATCCTATAATCTTCCATTCAAGAGTTATAGGTAGTACCCACAAACAAACAAATAAAAAAAAGAGTGTGCGTGTAACCTTTACGCGCGATTGAAGTAAAACTTATTTGACGTACCTACGTATCGCAAAATAAATAATAGTTTTGTGATAACTAAAATGTGAAACATAGATTTTACTCTCTAAATACCTTTAATGTATTTGAAACCAAAGGAAGATTATAATACAACACCATTTTTACTCGAACAGAATAGTATCTAATAGTTAAAGAATACATAATTAATTACAAGATTACCATAATAAAATTTATAAACTTCTAAACAAAACATAACCTCAATTCCACTAAAATGTCAATGCAAATTTGTTTTGTTTGAAAAGGTTTTTAAGCCCCTCTCATAGCTGACGTCACACCATTACTTCCGTCAGAATTACTTCGTTCCTTCAGAATGACTTCCGTCAGAAAAAAAATCTGAGTTACCCCTAGTCGCGCGTAAAGAAGTTTTACTTTAAAAATGCATATTTCTGTGTAAGATTTGGATTTTACGTGAAAAAATAAACAGCTTTTGTTCGAAAAAATAGAAACTTACCCACTAGAGCTAAATCATTAACATCTGGTGGAACACGTAAATCCGGCTCATAATCAAGTTCATATAACCACCAATATAAACCTTTATATTTATCCTGGCGTTTTCCAGCCAATTCATATATGTAATAACCCCAATCGAACGACATAGCTGAATATCTGTATGTTACATCTATTATAGAAGCTGTTTCCATTACATCATAGAAAGTAGAATTAGCATTGGCGTATATATTTATTGTTTTTGTAAATGTAACTGGATTGTGGATCCAAATTGTATATGGAACTTTAACAACCCTAAGATCATAATATCCTCCTAAAAAGACAGTAAAATCGGTATTACATCTAAAATTTTATTACGAATAAGTTTGGTCAACAAATTCATTAATTTATTCAAGATCTTCTTCACGACAGCATTAGACTTGTACCAAAGGGTTCCTTAGCCAAATGGCAAAAAACGATTGGTCATGTCTGTCTGTGTGTCTTTCTCTCTGTCTTTATGTCTCTCTGCTTCTCTGTCTCTCTGTCTCTTTGCCTCTCTGTCTCTCTGCCTGCCTGTCTGTCTGTCTGTCTGTCTGTCTGTCTGTCTGTCTGTCACAGCCACGTTTTTCTAAACTTTAAGGATGATACTGTTGAAACTTGGTATTTTGTGAACCGCTTTAAGATTTTAAACCAAAATATATAAAAAAAATTCTACTGACCGTTATTCAAATCAACACGTTTAGCTATTGTAGCCACTATTAAGCAAAATAAAATTTTATTAACCAACATTTTTTTAAATTTATTAAATTGTTATAAACAGTTCACTTAATTCTGAATGAAACATTATGTTTAAATCGTACTTATTTATTTATTATTGTTACTCATTGCATTAAATTGTATCCATATTATCATTGTTGTCTTATTTATTGAAAACAAAAAACTCTATCGGTTATCTTATTTTTTTTATAAATTATTATATTAATTATTTAGATAGTTTTTTATGAAAATTTACCTTTATACTAATTTAATAAACATTACATTAATAATCACAAAGTCATGTAGATTTTTTTAAATAAATATTTTGATAAACTTAACTACATTAATAAATTCTACTAGTTCAAAGAAGCAATACGAGGATTATCTTTTTAGTTTTACATATAGAAACTTAGATGGCGCCACCAATAGAGTCTTTAGACACAAATCTAACCTCAATCTTTTGTTGACATAAATCCAGAGTTTCATTGTAATACAACAAGTACAATGAATTTTTGAAAAATGGATAATATTTCCAATCATATATATTGATATAGACCTTCCTGCATGAACACCGCAACCCAGAAGACCCTCCATAACCACTGGAATGGAGGACTCCAAAGAAGACCAGAGTCCCGAAAAACAAGATCCCCCTTTCCAACCTAAGACTCCTCCAAACTGTAGACAGGGACCCTTCTGAAGACCTAGAAGCCCTCCTTAACGAATTCCCACTCTTGGTAGATGTTGGATGGTGGCAACATGATGGAGTACTGGGTCACACTTCCTCACACATACCTACAATGACAAAAAAAAAGGATTGACGGTTTAGGCACACAGAAGAAATCACAGGAGCTACAGAAAAAACAACATCAACTACAAATGGGGGAGTTTGTGAGTGCGGTGCCGGCGACCGATGCTAACACTCCCACCAACACCACACTCCTCCTCTATATCTATTCTATTCTTCTTCTTCGTCCTGTGAGAACACCCTCCAATCAATACAATTACTGGGTTGTGGATTCCGGCACTTCCAAATTGATGGTCCTAACAGAAAAAATATAAATATAAAAAAATCTTTTCATACACTTCCTCTTACTTCACTTATTTCCAACTCCTTCTTTTTGCTGCATATCTTTCCATCTATTGCCATTCTGCTCAACCCCTTTTCAGTTTTTCTATACCTGTAAACTTCTTCTTTTTGCTGCTCTATTCGCTCTCTGCATTCCTCTGTTGTCTGTGTTCTGAATGAATGAATGAGAATAGAATTTGGAGGATAAATATGGGAATTTTTAAGGAGTTTGGAATGTAAGAGGACCCTGTTGTAGGACTTATGTCCTTTTCAGGGAATGGATGGGAAGTTTGAAAGGAGTTAGTATCTGTCAGGAGTTAGTATCTGTCTGTCGTCGGCCCTGCTCCTACAAAGTTTTTCCATTTGTAATTCCTGTGGAGTTGGGTCTTCTAGTTTTTCTTCATCTATCCATGTTTCTTGAACGTGCCTAAAAGGAGATTTTCTTTTTGGTGTCAGTGTAGGTGTGTGTAGATGTGTAACCCACGTGGTGCAATGTGAGGTTGGGAGATTGACGCTGTGGCGTGTCTCCTCCGTCGTGGAGCCCTTTCATTTGGCAAGGACGAAGGGACCCACAGAAACCTTCGCCAAGGGCCCATTTCTTTTATTTTCCATTTTATTTTTGTATTTTTGTGTTTTTTGTATTTTTTTGTATTTTTTTCTATTTTTTCCAATAATCGTGTCCAAAGTGGGGTAGGAGGCACCATCTATCTGTAGGAAAGGGGGCTTTCATCCAGTAGATTTTGCAGGTCTTCAGGGTGGTCCATGTCTACAGCAGATTGGAGGAGTCTTAGATTGGGGAGGGGAATCTTCTTTTTTGGAACTCTGGATCTTTCTAGGAGTCCTCCATTCCAGTGTGTATGGAGGGTCCTCTGTGTTCTTTTAATGTTTTTCTTTTATAATTAAATCTTCTATAGCCTATATCCTTAAGATAGTCTTCCAGTGGCTGCTTTTTGTCTCCAATTTATTCTTTCTTGCTTTCTGATATATCCTCCATAAGCCCCCATTTTCTCCTGGGCCGTCCTCTTTTTCGTTTTCCTTCTGGTACCCTCCATGCTATCGTTTTAAATGCTCGTGTGTCTTCCAACCGCTCTAAATGCCCCAACCATTGTAGTATTTTTGTTTTATCTTCCTCACTAATTTTGGGTTCATTAAAAAGCTCTTCTGTACTTCCTTATTCTACTACCACGCCTCTTTATTTTCTGTTATATCTTTTCCTAATGATTTTCGAAAAACTTCTTCTGTTATCTTTCTACCAACTTCTTCCTCCCTAGACATATCTCTTTCCATTGCTCCCATCTTCCTTTTATCCTCTATTACGTTTGAAAAACTCTACCTTTTTTATTTTTAGTTATGTCTTCCGAACCTTTATCTTGTTTTTTAGCTATCCTTAATAATCCCCTTTCTTCTTTAGTACTCTCAAAGTTTTTAAAGGTCTTTTCCTTTGCCTCTGATTTTACTTTTGCTACTGCTCTTTTTTTATTCTTCTTGTTACCTAATATTATTCATTATGACTTGCACTCCCTGATGGATCTCATTTTTTCTTCACAGCCTTTTTTGCTTTCACCACTTTCTGTATTTCCTCTTCCACCACCACACCTCTTTATTTTATGGTCACTTTTCCCTGATGATTTTCAAATCACCTTGTCTTCTATCTTCCCACCAACTTCTTTCTCCCTAGACACGTCTCTTTCCATTCTCGTAACATTGCTCCCATCTTCTTTTATCCTATCTTACGTTTGTAAAACTCCACTTTTTTGTTTTTAGTTATGACTACCACACCTTTATATTCTTTTATAATTCCCTTTGTTCTTTATTACTCTCAAAGTTTTCAAAGGTCTTTTCTCTTTCCTCTGATTTTACTTTTGCTACTGCTCTTTTTTATTTTTATTGTTACCTTATATTCTTTATTATCACTTGCACTCTCTGATGGATCCCACTTTTTCTTCACAACCTTTTTTGCTTTCACCACTTTCTGTATTTCCTCTTCCACCACCACGCCTCTTTATTTTGTGGTGCACCTTTCCTTGATTTTCCTAACACTTCTGCTATCTTCCTAACAACATTACTATTGCTAATCGACCATTCTTTTACATCATCTCTCTTAACACTCTTTCCTTTAACTTACTCCTCTTTTCTCAACATCCACCACTTTACTTTCCTGTTGTTCCTTCTCGTTTTCTTTGGTTTCTATATGTCTATGTCACAGTCAACAACAAAAAGTCTATGCTTTTATACTCTCTCCTTACAATTTTATCTTTCCTTCTAGTGTCTTCTTCTACACATTGTATAGTCGATCTGAATCTTATGTCCTCCACTCTTATACATAATGAGCAACTCAGGTTGTTTCTTAAAACATGTGTTCATTATTCTTAAGTTAAAAGCTCTAGCATACTGCACTATCATTTCTCCTTCAGGGTGTCTCTCTCTCTATACCTATATTCCTCGTACCTCCTCTTCATCAGACTTTCTCTTTAAGTTCCTACCTACATTTGATGTTATGATAGATTCTTTGGTGATTAAAAGAAATAATTTTTAAAGAGCTTAAGAGCTACCACTGTCTTTTCTGCTCCAAAACACATCTCTGATATTTGAGTGAATCGTACTGAGAAAAACTAAAACATATATTCGAATCGTTTCAATTTCTGTTTCTGGCATATTTGAACGTTAACTCTCTATATAATATGAATGCTTTAACTTTAGCAGGGCTTTTCCAGTTGTTCAGCTCATTCTTTCTCTCGTCGACCGAGTCTCGCGCAAATCAAGTGCTCTGGACCGCATTATAATGCATATATAATGTTATATTGCAAAAAAGTTCGAGGCTGTGTTCCAACTCCATCAAGAACGTTTAATAGAGTTGAGCAGCGCATTAGGAACAACCCGGAAGACCAACAATTTTGTCGTTTTATGTTCTTACTATTCAACCAACATTATTAGATATTCCATAAAACTTTTGAATTTCAGTGTAGATGATTTTGACAGTTGACAGGTTAATTTTTATATGTTTTTACTGCCATTTGAAAGTTTGAGCAATTTTTGATGACATGGTGTTTATTGGTATTATAATTTGACAGTTGACAGGCTCTTTTATGGCCTACTTTAAATTTTGTTGACAGTTAACTGTGTTAGAGTTTAGAATCCTGAGAATGAATTTTGTTTCAGATTGACAGTTGACAAATTGACTCGCTCTTAATATACCTATGTGACAATTGACAGTACAACTGTCATTTTCAAGTTAGTTGAACTTACAGATTTGATTGTTGACAGGCACTTTCTTGCCTTATTTTGACAACTATTAAAACTCTCAGAGTTTAGAGTCCTAAGTATGAATTGTTGTTTCATTTTGGATAATGTGACAGTTGACAAATTCATTCGCTCTAAATTTATCTATATGACAACTGACAGTGAAAATCATTATTTTCATGAGGGTTGGACGTAGTGACGTAATTGTGATTGGTTTAAGTTTAAGGTTTCATTCTAGGGATTTGACAGTTGACAGGCTCTATCTTGACTTACTCTGGTTGTTTCTGACATATAGCTATTAAAACTCTCATAGTTTAGAGTCCTATGAATGAACCGTTGTTTCATTTTAGAGAATGTGACAGTTGACAAATTAACTCGCTTTAAATATAATAGTTGACAGTACCTAAAATTTATAATTTACATGAGTTAGACTTTAATACTTAAGTGTTGATTGATTTTAAGTTTTATTTGTAAGGATTTGACAGTTGACAGGCTCTTTCTTGACCTACTCTAATTTTTTTGACAGTTCTCTATTAAAACCATCATTTTTATTCCTGAGTTTGAACTATTGTATCATTTTAGATAATGTGACAGTTGACAAATTGACTTGCTCTAAATATACCTTTATGACAATTGACAGTTAAATTTATCATTTTGATGAGGGTTGGACGTAACGACGTAATTGTGATTGGTTTAAGTTTCATTCTAGGGATTTGACAGGCTCTATCTTGACTTATTCTAGTTGTTTTTGACAGATAGCTATTAAAACTCTTAGAGTTTAGAGTCCTGTGATTAATTTGTTGCTTCATTTTAGATAATATGATATTTGACAAATTGACTCGCTCTAAATATATAGGTAATCTATATGACAATTGTCAGTAAAATTCATCATTTTTATGAGGATTGGACCCAACGACGGAATTGTTGACTATTTTTAAGTTTCTTTATACGGATTTGACAGCTGAGAGGCTCTTTTTTGACTTGCTCTAAATTTTTTTGACAGTTCTCTATTAAAACTATTATTTTAAATCACAAATATGAACTGTTGTTTCATTTTAGACAATGTGACAGTTGACAAATTGACTCGCTCTTAATATACCTATGTGACAATTGACAGTACAACTGTCATTTTCAAGTTGGTTGAACTTACAGATTTGATTGTTGACAGGCACTTTCTTGCCTTATTTTGACAACTATTAAAACTCTCAGAGTTTAGAGTCCTAAGTATGAATTGTTGTTTCATTTTGGATAATGTGACAGTTGACAAATTCATTCGCTCTAAATTTATCTATATGACAACTGACAGTGAAAATCAGCACTTTCATGAGGGTTGGACGTAGTGACGTAATTGTGATTGGTTTAAGGTTTCATTCTAGGGATTTGACAGTTGACAGGCTCTATCTTGACTTACTCTGGTTGTTTCTGACATATAGCTATTAAAACTCTCATAGTTTAGAGTCCTATGAATGAACCGTTGTTTCATTTTAGACAATGTGACAGTTGACAAATTAACTCGCTTTAAATATAACAGTTGACAGTACCTAAAATTTATAATTTACATGAGTTAGACTTTAATACTTAAGTGTTGATTGATTTTAAGTTTTATTTGTAAGGATTTGACAGTTGACAGGCTCTTTCTTGACCTACTCTAATTTTTTTGACAGTTCTCTATTAAAACCATCATTTTTATTCCTGAGTTTGAACTATTGTATCATTTTAGATAATGTGACAGTTGACAAATTGACTTGCTCTAAATATACCTTTATGACAATTGACAGTCAAATTTATCATTTTGATGAGGGTTGGACGTAACGACGTAATTGTGATTGGTTTAAGTTTCATTCTAGGGATTTGAGAGGCTCTATCTTGACTTATTCTAGTTGTTTTTGACAGATAGCTATTAAAACTCTTAGAGTTTAGAGTCCTGTGAATAATTTGTTGCTTCATTTTAGATAATATGATATTTGACAAATTTACTCGCTCTGAATATATAATCTATATGACAATTGTCAGTAAAATTCATCATTTTTATGAGGATTGGACCCAACGACCAAATTGTTGACTGCTTTTAAATTTCTTTATACAAATTTGACAGCCGACAGGCTCTTTTTTGACTTACTCTTAATTCTTTGACAGTTCTCTATTAAAGCTGTCATTTTTAATCCCAAATATTTACTGTTGTTTCATTTTAGACAATGTGACAGTTGACAAATTGACTCGCTCTAAATATACCTATATGACAATTGACAGTAAAACTCATTTTTTATAAGAGTTAGACGTAACGAAGTAATTGTGATTGGTTTAAAGTTGTCTTATAGGGATGTGACAGTTGACACGCTTTTTCTTGATTCACTCTAATTCTTCTCTCAGAGTTTAGAGTCCTGTGAATGAACTGTTGTTTCATTTTAGAGCATATGACAGTTGACAACTTAACTCGCTTTAAATATGACAATTGAGTTAGACTTGTTGCTTCATTTTAGATAATGTGACATGTGACTAATTGACTCGCTCTAAATATGACTTATAAGACAATTCACAGCAAAATACATCATTTTCATAAGAAATCCTCCTGCAAATGACTAATTGTTTTATTTTAAATAATTTGACAGTTACTTTCTTGACTCGCAAGAGAGTTGGACGTAATTGTGATTGGTTTGAAGTTTCATTATAAGGATATGGCAGTTGACAGGCTCTTTCCTGATTTACTCTAAATGTTTTGACAGATAGCTATTAAAACTCGCTCTAAATATGAGTTATATGACAATTGACAGAAAAATACCCCAATTTCATAAGAGTTAGACTTAACTTGACGTTTTTTTAATGACTTTAAGCCATGATACTTACAGTTTAATATCTTATGTTAACTAATTTGGTATAAGATAACTAATAGAGTCAAAAATTTAATAAATATTATAATTTTTATATCTTGTAATATAAGCATCAAACATTGTTGGATTTGGATAAAGAAAACTATTCTATTTTCCATAAAACTTCCGGAGTTTTTCCTGCAGCTTATTAACTCCCAGCCATACCGCGTCCGCCTTACTACGAGTATGATATTAATCTTCAAGCTTCTGCGGTTGATGTATATTATATTGGATATTATAACCGACGAAAAACCAAAGCTAAAGCTATAGGTACTCTCTCTCTCTACCGACAAGCTTTCGTTGCTTTCTACTTCCTTTCTGCATATACTCCAACGATTACACACATAACATTTCTAAACGTACGAACAGACAAAAGCTCACTTAGTTTTATTGTGTCTATATTAATTAACAGCTTTGTAATTAAACAAACTCTTGTGAGTTGCAAAGTGAAAATTATATTCCTGCTGTCTAGGTAACGTTTCGGGAAAATTAGATTTTTGTTGTATAGGTACACGGCAATAAGAAAAAGAAAAAGGCGTGTGGAACCTGGGAAATTTCAAAGGAATTAATTTGAAATAAAACTAGTAGTTTTCCACCCAGTAACAATTAAGAAGGATGAGCATCGTAAGTACGTCCATACACCAATGATCTATAATATATGAATGAGGACACTGATCTTTTATCTTTATAACATATTCTGACATTTGAAAATCTTCAACATCCTGTTTATCGTCTTCATCAAATGCATTATCATTAGTGCTTTCGGCAATATCCTCGAGCTTTACAAACTCGGGTATTTTCGATTCATCTGTTTGTTTTAGTTGTTCCCCTTTCGGTTTTGAGGGTTCCTCTTCTTTTTGCATCAGAGGCTGGTGAGAGATTAATAGAAACGCATTGTTATACTTCAGTCTGCTAGTAGTTTTCTACCTAGTAACAATTAAGAAGTATAAGCAACGTAAATAGGATTATAAACCAATGATCCATAATATATGAATAAGGATACTGATCTCTTACCTTTATAACATATTCTGAAATATAAAAATCTTCAACATCCTGTTTGTCGTCTTCATCTTTTTGTTTTAGTTGTTCCCCTTTCGGTCCATTATCCAATGGTCTATAATATATGAATGAGGATACTGATCTTTTACCTTTATAACATATTCTGAAATATGAAAATCTTCAACATCTTATTTGTCGTCTTCATCAAATACATCATCATTATCATTAGTGCTTTCGACAATATCTTTGAGTTTTACAAACTCGGGTATTTTCAATTCATCGTTTTGTTTTAGTTGTTCCCGTTTCGGTCCATAAACCAATGGTCTATAATATATTGCCACGTACTTTCAGTGAAATAAAAGAATAAAAAAAAAAAATTTGAAAAATTATTCTAGTTCTTTAAATAGAAGTTCAACTCGACATGAGATCGGTAAGTGGTTTCTCTACTACTCGCAAATTAGTGCCCAGCTCAGCCGTAGAGGGTAAGTGCAAAAAAAAGAGTGAGTCGCGCCACCGATTTAAACCTGTTAAAATCGGAAACCCTTGTTGGTCCAGGCACTGACTTATCTCACTGGAGATAATTTAATATCTTAGAAACTTAATCAAGATTAATTGAGTTGCAAGTAGGATAACGTTAAAGTGAGCTAAATAAAACGAAAAATATCAAAACTAGACCCTCCTTTAATAATTACAAAAAATAATAATAATGGTATGGGTTTACACTTCTGCTAACACTAGCGCCTTAACAATGGTTATCTAGTGAAATAGTACCCCTTATTGTGTGATCACACGCTCTACTTAAACTAATAGTTTACAAATGATTAATACCGCAAATAAATATACAATATTACAATCAGAGAAATAAAAAAATTAAGTATTGATATTTAAGGCCTATAGCTTATCTGATCGTTTCCGAAGTTAATCTCCTCCAGTCCTTGGCTTCAGGTGTTCCACAACAACTAGGCCTGAACCCAAAATAATCTAGGCCGCTTACAGAAATCAGCCAATACCATATAATCAGGCCTGAATCGACAATTAGGCCCCTACCAAAGTTTAGGAAAATTAAGCCCGTACCAAGAACCCTACTAATAGGGTATTTCCTTTATGATTGACACAGATTGCAACTCTCCAGACTGATAAGAGAGAGTATAATAACGTATTCGTTGCTAACTGTACTGATGCGATCTACCACCGCCACACTAGGGCTGGAATTCGACGGTCTTGTATGGTAGTTAATTACTGAACACCTCGTTGACTGTACCGTAATCTAATCGACAGAAGATCTCACAAAATCCCTCACACGAGGATCCTTCGAACCACTCCAAAAATATCAACAGAATCTAATTCCAACAACGATTCGAATGGATAATAAGGTTTAGTCGTTTAGTTTCAAAAATCCAAAAACAATTGATACAGATGCACTGTAATTTAAAACTTAACCCGAAAATCTTCTGGTAACTCTCTAAAAATTGCTTCAGTCGACGATCAAATTGCAAATGGAAGAACGTGTCGATTCTTATGAACAGAATGTCACTTAACGGAAAAAGGACTCTGACTTTACTTCCCTCAAACTTAAGCTAACCGACCGGGTCGCTGGCTAGCGGCCTTCGCCAAGTCGGATGCGCATGTAATGAATTACCTGACTGCAGACAACAACATTTTACAAACAGAAGAAGCAACTGTCAATCAGCTGTTTACAATTTAAGTGATAATATTTATTTATTTATTTATTTATTGTCAAGTATCTACAGCAAAGCCAATTACAGATACTAACTTAAATTAAAATGTAAATAAAGATTAAAAAGTTAACATAAATAAACTTAACCAAATCTAATTAAAACTTAGTCACTACTTAATATTAAACTAATAGTTTCTTTAAACTGGCTTAGGCTTATATATAAGGTCAATATCAATATCTGATGCATATAAGTTAAACAGATTACACAAGCTATAGAGGGGAGAATTTTTAAACAGATTAGTCCTCGGACAAGCAAGGTAAAATACATTTTTATTTCTGGAGTTAAGTCGGTTGACCGCAAAGGGCAGTTGAGCAAGTATATCTGGACAGTCAATGTTCCCTTTAAGAATTTTAAACATTGTACAAAGAAATATTTTTATCCTTCGTTTATCCAAAGACATCCTGTCAAAAACTCCCAACAGATAGGAATTATCACAGCCACGTTGAGGGTACACATTAAATTTTCGAAAATACAAACATTTTAAAAATTTTCTCTGCACTCCTTCGATAATATTTTTCCAGAATACATACTGTGGAGACCAAATGATACTGCCATATTCAAGGATTGGCAATACAAGACTGTCAAATAAGTAAAGAGCAATGTCAACACCAAAACCTCTGGAATTTCTCATAATAAAGCCCGCTATTTTAACACGCTTTTATTAACTTCACCTGTATGTATGTATATATGTATGTATGTATGTATGTTTGTTTGTTTGTAACTCTCCACTCCGTTATATAATTATATCTCGAAAAGTTATCGTTTTTTTAAAAAAACACACGAATACTTTTTTGTTTAGAATTAAATTTTACATCAACTGTCAAAATATGACAGCTGTCATATTGACAGTTTTCGAAATAAACACTATTTTGTGAATATCTCGAAAAGTTATCGTTTTTTTGAAAAAACACAAGAATACTTTTTCGTTTGGAATTAAATTTTACATCAACTGTCAAATTATGACAGCTGTCATATTGACAGTTTTTAAAATAAACACTATTTTGTGAATATCTCGAAAAGTTATCGTTTTTTTTGAAAAAACACAGGAATACTTTTTCGTTTGGAATTAAATTTTACATCAACTGTTAAATTATGAGAGCTGTCATATTGACAGTTTTCGAAATAAACCCTATTTTGTGAATATCTTGAAAAGTTATCGTTTTTTTGAAAAAACATAAGAATACTTTTTCGTTTGGAATTAAATTTTACATCAACTGTCAAATTATGACAGCTGTCACATTGACAGTTTTCGAAATAAACATTATTTTGTGAATATCTCGAAAAGTTATCGTTTTTAACACGCTTTTTATTATTATTATTAATTAACTTCACCTGTATGTATGTATGTATGTATGTTTGTTTGTTTGTTTGTTTGTAACTCTCCACTCCGCGGCTGCTGCCTCGGATGAGTCCCATATCGTTATTTTTAGTCACTACCTCCCCGTGCCGGGAGTGGGTAATAAACAATACGTTTAATTATAAACGATATGAATGAAATTGTCTTAGAATTAATCTAACAATTCTTTAGATTTCACAATAGTAATTTTTTTTCCAAGTTCTAAAAACAATACGTTTAATTATAAACAATATGAATGAAATTGTCTTAGAATTAATCTAACATTTTTTTAGATTTCACAATAATAATTTTTTTTCCAAGTGATTGAAACAATATGTTTAATCATCAACAATATGAATACAATAAATATAATTTGAGAAATCAAAAACCACGCTTTCGAAGCATTTCCAACTAAATAAACGAATAATGATTGAGTGAGGGTCTTGTAATCGTCACAGCAAATTAACGAATCTATTGAAATAAAATAAATTGGACTAAAAAGTAAAAAATAAATATAGTTTAAAAAAACTAAAAAACACGCTTTTATAAAGCATGTTTCTGAAAAACATCGAACTAAAAAGTTAAAAATAATTTTCAAAATAAAATTAAAACAAAAATAAATGAAAAATACTAGTATTATTGTGAAAAAAGCGTGGGCGCTTGACATTCGAAAAATATGGTATGCAGCGCCCACGCTTTTTTCACAATAATACTAGTATTTTTCATTTATTTTTGTTTTAATTTTATTTTGAAAATTATTTTTAACTTTTTAGTTCGATGTTTTTCAGAAACATGCTTTATAAAAGCGTGTTTTTTAGTTTTTTTAAACTATATTTATTTGAGCATTCATGACTTTTGAGATTATATGGTCAGAGAAAGATAAAGCAGAGTCGAAAATTACACCTAAATCTTTTTGCTCCTTAACACGTTCCAATTTATTATCCTCCAGGGTATAGTCATAGAGAAAAGGTTTTTGATTGCGTGTGAAAGACATACACGAGCATTTGCTCACATTTATTTTAAAACTGTTGTCCCCACATAAGTTAGAAAAATTGATGAGTTCATTTTGGAGTTGAATACAATCATCAACCGAAGATATTTCAAAAAATAATTTAAAATCATCTGCAAAAGCCAAGGACTTAACATTTTTTACTTTATTTAAAATTTTGTTGAACGCTATTAAGAACAATAATGGTCCCAGATTTGAACCTTGAGGGACACCTGACGTACTAGAATAGACAATTGATTTACAACCCTTAATCTCAACATATTGTCGTCTTTTATAAGAGTCACCCCCCAAATATGATTGAATAAGTTGAATTAAAAAAGTAGGAACTTCCATTTCTGTCATTCCTTCTAAAATGACACAGTGGCGGACTTTGTCGAACGCTTTTTGCAAGTCGGTGTAAATTACATTGACTTGTGATTTTCGATTTAACGCATCATGAATATACTGTGTAAAAATAGTTAAATTGTTAAAGGTGGACTTTTTGGGCAAAAAACCATGCTGGT
The DNA here is from genome assembly GCA_964028335.1 of Altica lythri. Lineage (NCBI taxonomy): Eukaryota > Metazoa > Arthropoda > Insecta > Coleoptera > Chrysomelidae > Altica > Altica lythri. Next base: position 9,687,738 of record OZ034809.1, read on the forward strand.
TAATTGATATTTTGCCAAAAACTTTTTGAAATATTAAATCAAAAAGTATGACCTCAAAAATTTTTGAAGCGGCGCAGACAATACTAATTGGGCGGTAGTTTTTTATTTCTTGTCTTGTTCCGGTTTTATATATTGGTATTACCTTACTTATTTTCCAGGCCCTGGGAAAAACTGCTGTTTTTAACATTAAATTAAAAAGAATTTGCAAGGGATATAACAAAAAATCACAACAACCTTTCAATATGTATGCCGGAATGCCATCTGGACCGATAGATTTGTTGCCCTTAATTTTCCTGACAGCTTTTTTAATATCTGTAGTTGTTATAACTATATTACAAAAATAAGATTTAGGTTCCACTGCGCCACAAATGACATCATCACTGTCTATGAAAACAGACTTAAAAAATTTGGCAAAGCCATTTGCAACATCCTGCGTACCAGTATAGGTTACATTTTCAAATGACATTTCATTCATCACTTCAGGGCTGTCTTTAAGGCTATTCACATAGGACCAAAATAATTTAGGGTTTGATTTGAGACCAAGTTCAATATCATTTAAGTACTTTAAATGAGCCTCTTTAATCTTAGATTTAGCAAGCATTCTAAGGTTTTTAAATTTGAGTTTCCAAAACTGAGAACCAGCGTTTCTGATTTTTAATAAGCACTTGTGTTTTTGCTTTAAGATGTTAATGATTTCTCGGTTAAACCAAACTGGGTATTTTTTACTTTTTTGAGTGGATTTCGGGACAGAATTTTCAAAAATATTGTACACGATGTTATTAAAACTTTCTAAGGCCAAATTGACATCGGTAAAACTATTTAAAATTTCCCATTTTTGTGTTTTAAAAAGTTGATATAACAGAGGATAGTTCGCCTTTTTGAAATTAAATTTAGTTGTAGGGATTAATTTACACTTCTTAAATGTGTTCTTGGTGGATAAATTTATATACAAACAGGGATGGTTATTGTCAACTTTGAGTAATGTATCATCAGTGCGAGTCACAAAAATATTATCGAAAGATGCAATTACAAGATCCAACAAGACATTATTAACATTTCTAACGTGATTGAATTGTTTTAAGTTATTAAATGAAAGAAATGCTTTTAAGTTGTTAGCTATGATGATCAGTTGAGTAGTTTTCGCGTGAAAGCGTAACAAACAAACTTACATTCACATTTATAATATTATAGGGAAGGGATACTGAAATTTGAAAATTTTCAACATCCTGTTTATCGTCTTTATCAAATACATTATCATTATCATTAGTGCTTTCGGCAATTTCCTCGAGTTTTACAAACTTGGGTATTTTTGATTCATCTTTTTGTATTAGTTGTTCCCCTTTCGGTTTTGAGGATTCTTCTTCTTGTTGCATCAGAGGCTGGTGAGAGATCACTGTCTTAACCCTTAAATTACCCTAGGCTAGCTCCTGAGGGTCGTGGCTTCCTTCTGAGTATTCACCAACCCTTCCCAAACATTTATTTAGGGCTCCAAGTACAGACAAACAAATAAAAAACGGTAAAATTAGTTGATTTATTTAATCATTCAAAAGTTAAGTGAACATTTTTTAAAAAAATAATTAATTAATTTAATTTCTTATCTTTGGTTTATAAGGATTCTTCCTGTTAGAGCTTGATTTATTGTGGAACGGATCTGCTCTAAACCCAAACGTGGATGGAAGTGATTTTTCTTTCAAGGAAACTTCTGTTGTGTCCAAACCGGGGAATGTTTTCACCTTGTGTCTACTTTAAATGAACAAAATGGCTGTCGGTAGTCAGCGAATCTTTTCTGTTTTACGGTAATCCTTAATAGGGCCCCTTCTTTGATTTGGCAATAACCCTAATAATAAAATTAAAACTCCAACCTTTAAGTAATTTACTATCAAATACATTCGCTATGTGATTCTCCAAATTTCGAAAAAAAAAAAAATTAATTACATTTAAAATTTAAATAATTTTCTAACGAAGTAACAAACTTTCTCCTACCAAATCAATGCGAACAAACATTCCGCACCGGCGCGATAAAATTGAAATAAATAAAAATATAGTCAGGAGGAAATGCTCAAAAACGAACGTTACAATGTTTCGTGCAACTCTTGTGTAGAGGTTCCATCAAAGGTTTAAAAAATTTATTTTAACTCTACCCAATTGTAATGCTTTTTATTTTTTCCAAATCGATCGAGCAAGTTTGGAAAATTTTCTCTTACGAATGGCTACGTAAATTGGAGTGCTCGACAAGCTATTGAATAATCAACGCAACGTCAGTGATTTAATTTTATTTAAATAATAACATACTGGTAGACTTCAGTCTGCTGCGTATGCATTCAGAACTAAAAAGGAGGTAGGTAACAAAATCATCTCCCGTACACAGACTCTTTTTTTTTCGATTTAGTCCTGTCTCCAAAGCTAACATAAAAAGCTTTTGATTTAATAAAAAAAAGGTAACTTACAACAAGTAAATGTTACATCTGGGAATCAATAAAACTTGTTTTTATACATTTTGTATTATTCTGATATGTAGGCGTTTACGAAAATGATAAATTATTGCAATAACGTTCTAAAAACCCCTGTTAATCGGAAAAAAAATTACAAAAGGTCACAATTATGTACATATTTTAGCACCGTTTATTGAAAAGTTACCAAAATTGTGATTTTTTTTATATGGAAAATAGGGCTATTGTGTGTAGTATTAGGGTGAGGTTATATAAGGGGTGTACGTTGCTCTAATGAAATCAAACTAATCCAATTTATTTTTCTCAAAATAAGTTTTTAGTAAGTAGGTCGACATTATTAAATAATTTAATATTTTCACTAAGAATACAAATTTTTATAAAAATGAATTCAATTTGAACATCTTCAACAAGTCTAAAGTCTTCTTCCCTCCCCAAAATTTCGATCATTAGTTTTATTTGCAAACAGAACACATTAACATCAACCAATGCATTTTACATCGACAAATCCGCCTTTGAAAACATCCAATTTATAATCCCGTTTACTGATGAAGACATCCTCATAGCATGTCAAAAGGGCAAAAATTCAGCCCTTGGCCCCGACTCTATCTCCAGACGAATATTCAGAATATTAAAACAACTATCCTCCTCTCTTAATATTCTCTTCAACTCTTGTCTCAGCAAAGCCAAGCATACTTTCCCACTATCATGAAAACCTCAAACACCATCCCAATCCCCAAACCTGGAAAAAATACCACAGACACACAGACTGATCTCTCTGCTAAACGTCATTGGCAAACTTTTTGAATATCTGCTTCTAGACAGAATCAGGGACTTTCTAGTCACCAACTCTCAAATCCCTCCTTTCCGACATGAATTCAGACCAAACCACTCTACCCAAAACCTGATTTTAGAATTTCAAACTTTTACAGCCTCTGTCCTAAATCAGAGCAAAATCGTATCTGCCATACTAATGGATATATATTCAAAGGACTTTCGACAAGGTTTCAGACAGTTGGATAACAGCCAATTACCAATTCTAGCCATAAAATTAATTCACTCTCTAACAGAATAATCTGTATCAAAGTTGGAAATGCAATTTCAGAATTCTTTACCCCCTTTTCAGGAGTTTCACAAGGGTCAATCTATTCTTTACATTATCTACGCCAGCGATAGTCTTCATCACCAAAATATTCAACTATACGAGCCTATACATCTTCGCAACGTCGCCTGAAATTTTTAACCGAAAAAATTAAAGACTGCTGGACCTAGTGCAACAGATGTAGCTCTCAATCCTACTAAAACCCAAACCATCATTTTCAGACATCCAAACCTCAGCCGAAAATTTCACTTTCGACTTGCCCTTTCCATAAGACCAGTTTACCTATTTGGGCGTGCGATTCACTCGAACACTCAGGTGGGATACCGATGACGAATTTACCATCAATAAAACGAGAAGCTTCTCTCCTAGGTAGTAGACTCGGAAGAGGCCACTCCAAAACCCTACTTCATACCTACAAATCTTTTATCCGGCCTCTTGTCGATTATACGGCCGTGTCCTACTCTGCTCTTCCTCAGAGACTCCTCCAATCGCTTCTTGCCACAGAGAGAGTCAAAAACCTACAGCACCTTAACACAACCGGCCTATATAAAAATACTGGTGCAACAGATGTAGCTCTCAATGCCACTAAAACCCTAACCATCATCTTCAGACATCCAAACCTCAGCCGAATATTTCACTTTCGACAATATCAGACTTTCACTATGGAGCGAACAGCTCTTTTCTCAAGATCAGTTTACCTAGTTGGGCGTGCGATTCACTCGAACACTCAGCTGAAATACCGATGTCGAAATTACCATCAATAAAACGAGAAGCGTCTCTCCTAGGTAGTAGACTCGAAAAAGACCACTCCAAAACCCTACTTCATGCCTACAAATCTTTTATTCGGCCTCTTGTCGATTATACGGATGTGTCCTACTCTGCTCTTCCTCAGAGACTCCTCCAATCGCTTCTTGCCACAGAGAGAGTCAAAAACCTACAGCACCTTAACACAACCGGCCTATATAAAAATACTGGTGCAACAGATGTAGCTCTCAATCCCAGTAAAACCCTAACCATCATCTTCAGACATCCAAACCTCAGCCGAATATTTCACTTTCGACAATATCAGACTTTCACTATGGAGCGAACAGCTCTTTTCTCAAGATCAGTTTACCTAGTTGGGCGTGCGATTCACTCGAACACTCAGCTGAAATACCGATGTCGAAATTACCATCAATAAAACGAGAAGCGTCTCTCCTAGGTAGTAGACTCGAAAAAGACCACTCCAAAACCCTACTTCATGCCTACAAATCTTTTATTCGGCCTCTTGTCGATTATACGGATGTGTCCTACTCTGCTCTTCCTCAGAGACTCCTCCAATCGCTTCTTGCCACAGAGAGAGTCAAAAACCTACAGCACCTTAACACAACCGGCCTATATAAAAATACTGGTGCAACAGATGTAGCTCTCAATCCCAGTAAAACCCTAACCATCATCTTCAGACATCCAAACCTCAGCCGAATATTTCACTTTCGACAATATCAGACTTTCACTATGGAGCGAACAGCTCTTTTCTCAAGATCAGTTTACCTAGTTGGGCGTGCGATTCACTCGAACACTCAGCTGAAATACCGATGTCGAAATTACCATCAATAAAACGAGAAGCGTCTCTCCTAGGTAGTAGACTCGAAAAAGACCACTCCAAAACCCTACTTCATGCCTACAAATCTTTTATTCGGCCTCTTGTCGATTATACGGCCGTGTCCTACTCTGCTCTTCCTCAGAGACTCCTCCAATCGCTTCTTGCCACAGAGAGAGTCAAAAACCTACAGCACCTTAACACAACCGGCCTATATAAAAATACTGGTGCAACAGATGTAGCTCTCAATCCCAGTAAAACCCTAACCATCATCTTCAGACATCCAAACCTCAGCCGAATATTTCACTTTCGACAATATCAGACTTTCACTATGGAGCGAACAGCTCTTTTCTCAAGATCAGTTTACCTAGTTGGGCGTGCGATTCACTCGAACACTCAGCTGAAATACCGATGTCGAAATTACCATCAATAAAACGAGAAGCGTCTCTCCTAGGTAGTAGACTCGAAAAAGACCACTCCAAAACCCTACTTCATGCCTACAAATCTTTTATCCGGCCTCTTGTCGATTATACGGCCGTGTCCTACTCTGCTCTTCCTCAGAGACTCCTCCAATCGCTTCTTGCCACAGAGAGAGTCAAAAACCTACAGCACCTTAACACAACCGGCCTATATAAAAATACTGGTGCAACAGATGTAGCTCTCAATGCCACTAAAACCCTAACCATCATCTTCAGACATCCAAACCTCAGCCGAATATTTCACTTTCGACAATATCAGACTTTCACTATGGAGCGAACAGCTCTTTTCTCAAGATCAGTTTACCTAGTTGGGCGTGCGATTCACTCGAACACTCAGCTGAAATACCGATGTCGAAATTACCATCAATAAAACGAGAAGCGTCTCTCCTAGGTAGTAGACTCGGAAGAGGCCACTCCAAAACCCTACTTCATACCTACAAATCTTTTATCCGGCCTCTTGTCGATTATACGGCCGTGTCCTACTCTGCTCTTCCTCAGAGACTCCTCCAATCGCTTCTTGCCACAGAGAGAGTCAAAAACCTACAGCACCTTAACACAACCGGCCTATATAAAAATACTGGTGCAACAGATGTAGCTCTCAATCCCACTAAAACCGTAACCATCATCTTCAGACATCCAAACCTCAGCCGAATATTTCACTTTAGACAATATCAGACTTTCACTATGGAGCGAACAGCTCTTTTCTCAAGATCAGTTTACCTAGTTGGGCGTGCGATTCACTCGAACACTCAGCTGAAATACCGATGTCGAAATTACCATCAATAAAACGAGAAGCGTCTCTCCTAGGTAGTAGACTCGAAAAAGACCACTCCAAAAGCCTACTTCATGCCTACAAATCTTTTATTCGGCCTCTTGTCGATTATACGGCCGTGTCCTACTCTGCTCTTCCTCAGAGACTCCTCCAATCGCTTCTTGCCACAGAGAGAGTCAAAAACCTACAGCACCTTAACACAACCGGCCTATATAAAAATACTGGTGCAACAGATGTAGCTCTCAATCCCAGTAAAACCCTAACCATCATCTTCAGACATCCAAACCTCAGCCGAATATTCCACTTTCGACAATATCAGCCTTTAACTATGGAGAGAACAGCTCTTTTCTTAAGACTAGCTTACCTACTTGGGCATGCGAATCACTCGATACCGATGTCGAACTTACCATCAATAAAACGAAAAGCGTCTCTCCTAGTAGACTCGAAAGGGGCCACTCCAAAACCCTACTTCATAGATACAAAACTTTTATTCGGCCTCTTGTCGATTATATGGCCGTGCCATACTATGCTCTTCCTCAGAGACTCCTCCAATCATTTTTGGCCACAGAGAGAGTCAAAAACCTACAGCACCTTAACATAAGTTGCCTTGTCAACCAAAATACAAAAATACTTTCTCTTCCTTCTTGATTTCAGATGCTACAAAAATGATACGTCGCTTATACTCTATATGGAATCAACAATATCGCCCAGAGGACGCTCCATTCCCACTGGAATGGAGGACTATAAAGAACCTCAAGGAATCGGAAGATCAAGATCCCCCTTCACACCTTAAGACTTTTCCAAACCTTCCTGCAATACTTTATGACCTTCTTGACGAAACACCCTCTCTCTTACAGATATAGAGAAGACGACAACAGAATAGAAAAAAAACTGAGCCCTTGAAGAAGGTTTCTGTGGTTCCCTTCGTCCTTGCCAAATGGGATTACACACACTTACACCAAAAAGATATTTTCTTGACAGTTTAGGCACGTTCCAGAAACCAAGAAATACCGGAACACCAAAGACTTGTCCAAACCGTAGACAAAGACATTAAAGTCCTATAAACCCATCATCACACTCCTGTAACTCAATTATTCCTTGTCTTACCGTGGACAGATCTTTTTCTTAGTGTAAAAAAATTATTCTTAGTGTAAAAAAGAAAAATCTAAACTCAGAAATACAATCACCTCTTTTCCCCTTAAATTTTCTTTTCCTTCCGTTTTTAATTTAATATTTTTCCGCAAATTTAACTGAGAGGAAGACATCTTAACGTAGCCGTTGCATTTGACAAGTCAAAAATTATATCGGGGTGTATTTAATTATTCTTTATTAAATAAATTAATCCTCTTTCTTTCCCCTTGTCGGATTAAAAATACCGGACTTTTCCTGAGAATCGATGATGTTATTGAATTTAATTATTTTTTTAATCACTCAGAATTGAAGTAATAATGAAATTTTCAGCTATTTCGTACTCTTACGCAAATAAAAATCTGTTACAATAAATTCATTCTACCACATATCGTATCCCCTTCGATTTTTCACGTTCGAACTATTATATTCACTTTAATTGATATACTTTTAACAAGCGTATCATTATGACTATTATTCTTTCGGATGATGGATCGATTGAAGTGCGCACCTTTTAGATCGATCCTACTGATTATTGTCGATTTCCATTGTCAAATGCAACAGCAACAAAGAACTGATGACAAATCAGTTCCCATTCACGTGATTGATGATCGGAAATCGCAAAAATATATCCTTCAATAACACAAACGATATTCGGTTGGTATTAGTTAAAAGTAGGTACCGAAATGATTGTAGATATACTTTTTATCAGACGTTCAACAAGACAGAAAATACTTAATATGATGACAGATTATAAAAAAGTGGTATCCAATAATCACAGATTTAATTTATTATCATTTTTTGAAGTTGTACCAACTTTTTCTCGACTCTCTAAGGGGTTAATAAAAGTGATAAAGAAATGGGCTAGATCTAGATTAATTTATCTAATGATAAATACAAAGGAAAAGAAACGGAGAGTCAGACAGGCACCAATTCCGGATGGCACTCAGGTGGAAGGAGGAGAGCGAGTCGTGGATTCAAGATGTAATAGTGGTCAGTAAAGGGTGGTTAAACTAAATTAAGCCAACTGTTAAAACAATACTTAGATGAATGGTATATATGGCACTACTTTGTTTTAATAAAAACAAGGGATGTTAAAATATACATATGAAGAAAATATTATTTTGTTAAAAGTTCTCTAAGATTTATAATGACACACTTACCGTTTATTTGTAAGGCTCAAAATTCTCATTTGCCACGTACTTTAGATGTAATAAAGAATTAAAATAAAAGAATAAATTTTGAAAAATTATCAATTACTTCAAATAGAAGTACAACTCCAGTTGAGATCGGTAATTGGTTTCTCTACTGTCAAATTAGTGCCCAGCTCATCCGTAGAGGGTAAGTACACAAATAATACTGAGTCGCGCCACCGATTTTGAACGGTTGAAATCGGAAACCCCTGTTGTTCCAGGCACTGACCTTTCTCACTGGAGATAATTAAATAAATTAAGAATATTAATCAATATTAATTGAATTGCACAATAAGAACGATAAAGTGAGCTAAATAAAACGAAAATATCAAACTAGACCCTTCTTTAATATAAATAAAGTATAGAGTTTACACTACTGTCAAACCTAGCGCCTGACAATGATATTAACATGAAAGTAAAAAGTAAAACAAAATAAAATTATCCGAAAAGTGTGATCACACGCAAGACTTAAAATTAAGATCTAAAGTCACGACTTAAATCTAAGTTACAATGCTTATAGCTTATCTGGTAATCCAGTTATCAATTTCTTCCAGTCCTTGGCTCCAATTAACTGAGCCTGTACCAAAATTTAGGCCTGTACCAAAAATCAAGCCTGCTCCAAAAACAAATAAGGCTTGCTCCAAACAAATAGGCCCGTATCAAGAACTTAAGCCCGTACCAAGAACTTAAACCTGTTCCAAGGACTTAAACCTGTACCAAGGACTTAAACCTGTACCAAGGACCCTAATGTATTAGGGTTTTTCCTTTAAAATCGTGACACACCTGGCTGGTAAAAGGGTGAAATAATGTACTCGTTGCTAACTGTACTATTAGGGGATTCTGTTACTCTAACCGCAATTCGTTGCCTGAATGGTATTGAATTAACCAAATAATTCACTGACTGTTCCGTGATCTATCACAGAAGATTTCACAAAAATCCGCCACGCGGCTTTTCCAAAGAATCTGTCCAAAAATAACAACAGAAACTAACTCCAACAACGATTCAAATGGAAAATAAGGTTTAGTTTCAAAAATCCAAAATTAATTGCCTTTCTTTTCCACGAAAAATGACACAACCCGAAGATGGCCTCTACCCGTTCTATCCTTACGCTTAACTACTGTACGACCAGTAAAAGTAGGATTGTCAGCCAACGATTTACAAACGACAACGGTAACAATTTTATAACAACAAATCCTATTGCTTGTCATAGTAACACCAAAAATCTCAATAGGTACTCCATTTCTCGTTCGTGTCCAAACTTTTATATAGTAGATGCCAATATAACGAAACACCTGACTGTAGACAACAATATGACGAGTTATACGAACAGAAGGAGAAGTGACAATCACCTGTTTACAAGTGACAGCGATGATAAATTAACGTAAACAATCCAAATAATTTGTGACCTGAATATAATAAATAGACGGTAATTCAAAGTAGTTTTAGTAACAATTGTGGCCAGAATATAATAAATAGAAGGGGTTTACCTACAAACAACCGAGATTCGGCTTGTTCTTAACATTAAATGACTCTGTTTTACCCTTAATTATGGTGGAATTTGTGAGGTGAGTACTCAATTTATTACTGATTAAGATAACTATCGCTAACGAGAAATTAGCCCGTGACACATTATTTATGTTCTCGTTTAGGAGCGTGTCTGGTCTATACTTCTACGCGCCAAAAAGAAACTAAAAAGAAGATTTAGCATGGCAGCAGGTGTAACCACGTGACCAATGGTCGTAATGTGCTAATCAGAAATCTATTTTCGTAGTTGCAACGGTTTTTTGCTGGATTCTACGTTAAGAAACAAGGGTATTTTCTCCGAAATGAAAGTTGAGGGTTTGCTGACATATGTCAAAATATTCTTTATAAGAAATAATCAGAAACTGCTTATAGGAAACTTTTAATTTTGGCAGTCAACAATTAAAATAGTCAAATACTATGTTATATTTCATTTAAACAACTTAAACAACAATATTTTAGCATTTGTTAACAAAAACAAAATTGACTTTAATTAAAAATAACAAAATGTCAATCTTGTCAAACTTACGAAATAAAAAAGTGGCCTTTTACTATCTAGGCATGAGATAGTAGAAGAAGTATAAATTGTAGTTTTATACAGTCAAAAGCTACTTTTATTATTAACTCCAGTAATTTTATTGTCAATAATTCAATTTATAAAAGATGTAATAAAATCTAAGTTAAACTAAGTGCATAAAAGCCGTGAGAATAGCCATTCTAGAAATGAATCAATGATAGAATAGCAAATATTTGCCAACATATGTTTCGCGAAATCCTTGAAAGTATCTGCAAATATTTGTAGCACGCTTTTAAAGGTATAATATTACAAATGGATCACTAAATAATAGACTCATCAATCTCGAAGAAATAATAATATAAATACGTTATTTTTTCTATTGTATTTTAACTTATAAACAAATAGGAAAACAAAAATCTCAAGTAAAATAGAAAAAAAGTCGAAAAGAAAACATTAAAAAGTACTTGCTATGACGCAACCGTAAGGTGGCGCAGTTGATATTTATTTAAATGAGCAATTCTTACTAATTAAGTACTTTGTCGCTACCGTAAGGTGGTGCAGTTAATATCTCGTATGTGTAAATGAGCAATTCCTACTTAATTAGGTACTATGACGCCACCGTAAGATGGCGCAATTAATATCTCAAATATTTAAACAAGAGATTGGCTCGACTAATGCTAATTTTTATTTTGAACTAGCTGTACACGGCGCGCGTTGCTACGCCAGCAACTAAAATAAATTTAAGAAAAATAAAAGAGAAGAAGAGATAGATAAGGAAAGAAAGTTTATAGTTTTGTTTTACTTATCGCACTAAAAATATATTTTTCGAACTTATATTTATACGAATTCGTGTAGATATCTATTAATCAGTATTGGATTTGATACATAGAAGCGCCATCTGGTGGCGAGTGGCATCAATAACCATATCATACAAACCTTCTCCGTGGAAAAATACATATACATACCAATTTTCATGACAATCGGTTGAACGGGACAGAAGTTGCTAGTCTGCAGCGCCACCTGGTGGCAAGTAGCATCAGTGAGCATATCATACAAACCTTTTCCGTGAAAAAATACACATACATACCAATTTTCATGACAATCGGTTGAACGGGACAGTAGTTGCTAGTCTGCAGCGCCACCTGGTGGCGAGTGGCATCAGTGAGCATATCATACAAACCTTTTTCGTGGAAAAATACATATACATACCAATTTTCATGACAATCGGTTGAACGGGACAGAAGTTGCTAGTCTGCAGCGCCACCTGGTGGCAAGTGGCATCAGTGAGCATATCATACAAACCTTTTCCGTGGAAAAATACATATACATACCAATTTTCATGACAATCGGTTGAACAGGACAGAAGTTGTTAGTCTGCAGCGCCACCTGGTGGCGAGTGGCATCAATAAGCATATCATACAAACCTTCTCCGTGGAAAAATACATATACATACCAATTTTCATGACAATCGGTTGAACGGGACAGAAGTTGCTAGTCTGCAGTGCCACCTGGTGGCGAGTGGCATCAATAAGCATATCATACAAACCTTCTCCGTGGAAAAATACATATACATACCAATTTTCATGACAATCGGTTGAACGGGACAGAAGTTGCTAGTCTGCAGTGCCACCTGGTGGCGAGTGGCATCAATGAGCATATCATACAAACCTTCTCCGTGGAAAAATACATATACATACCAATTTTCATGACAATCGGTTGAACGGGACAGAAGTTGCTAGTCTGCAGTGCCACCTGGTGGCGAGTGGCATCAATAAGCATATCATACAAACCTTCTCCGTGGAAAAATACATATACATACCAATTTTCATGACAATCGGTTGAACGGGACAGAAGTTGCTAGTCTGCAGTGCCACCTGGTGGCGAGTGGCATCAATGAGCATATCATACAAACCTTCTCCGTGGAAAAATATATATACATACCAATTTTCATGACAATCGGTTGAACGGGACAGAAGTTGCTAGTCTGCAGTGCCACCTGGTGGCGAGTGGCATCAATGAGCATATCATACAAACCTTCTCCGTGGAAAAATACATATACATACCAATTTTCATAATAATCGGTCCAGTAGTTTTTGCGTTCATTGAGTACATACAGACATACAGACATACAGACAAACATTCATTTTTATATATATATATATAGATTATTATTATAATAGTTTAGAAAAGTTTTCTTAATAAGTAGAAAAACAAGAAACACAAGTATAATGAAAAAGTAGTCAAAAAAACGAGAACAAATTGAGGAAAAAAATTTACATAACGCCACCGCAAGGTGGTGTAGTTAATATCTCACATATTTAAACAAGGATTCTTACTTTGATATCTTATATATTTAAAAAATAATTCTAACTTAATTAAGTACTATGATGCCACCGTGAGGAGGCACAGTTGATATATTTAAACAAAAAAATCTTACTTAATTAAGTACTATGACGCCACCGTAAGGTGGCGCAGTTAATATCTCATATACTTAAACGAGCAATTAATACTGAATGTCATAGTTGAGATCTCATACATTTAAACGAGAAAATCTAATTTGAGTAAGTACTATGACGCCACCGTAAGGTGGCGCAGTTGGTATCTCATATAGCTGTACAAAGTTTTCCGCGTCAGCTATTTCGCTATATTAAAAAAAAAGTTCATCTCGTTATTTAAGTCGTCGTATTTTTAAGTTAATTGGTTCTGAAAAGAGTTTTCCACTCACCGATTTTTCCTTACAGTTTATAGCGAGATAATTAAATTTTTAAACTGTTTTTCACCCAGAGCCAAGACCCTGTCATTTTCTTTTCATTCTTTTCATTATTTCAATCCTTAATTCCACCCCACGTCTTGTGCCTACAATCTTGAATCGGTCTTTATTCTTTATTTTTTTACACTGTGATTAAGTGCAGAGAAAAATTAAATGTTGACGAATGTTCTTGTAATAGTTGATTGCATTTGGAATAGACGAATAATGGTTTATAATGTAGTTTTATATTACACTGACAAAAGTAATTTTTATTATTTAAAAAAATAATTATTAAATTCAGTGCTATGACGCCACCGTAAGGTGTCGTAGTTGATATCTCATCTATACTTATAATAAATCTGTAGAGGGGTCAATTCTGTACATGAAATATATTTCCAAAATAACTATTAGGGGGTGATTAGGGATCGATACTGATGCCAAAAATGAAATCAGTAACATTTTTGTCTGTCTGTCTGTCTGTCCGTCTGTCTGTCTGTCTGTCTGTATAACCGTTATAGAAACAAAAACTACTCGACGGATTTTAACGAAACTTGGTACAATTATTTTCCATACTCCTGAGCAGGTTATAGGATACTTTACATCACGCTACAATCAATAGGAGCAGAGCAGAGCAGTGAAGGAAAATGTTGGAAAAACCACTTTTACGGCGTGGGGGAGAAATTTTATACAACAATCGAACGACGTCGCGGGTACATCGATATAGAACCCAAAAATGTGGTTAGATTTTTTGTTGTATGTCTGTCTGTCTATCTTTATGTTTGTGCGCGCATAACATGAAAACTATTGATCCGATTTGAATGCGGTTTTCACATATATATTTGTCTTCTTTTAACTTAACATCTGGTGTATAAAAATTTCTTCCCCAACTCTTTTACGGTGTGGGAGGAAGAAATTTTAATACAACAATCTATACATCACGCGAACGACGTCACGGTTAGATCTATTTAGAACCCAAAAATGTGGTTAGATTTTTTTGTACGTCTGTCTGGCTATCTATTTGTTTGTGCGCGTATCACATGAAAACTACTGATCCGATTCGAATGCGGTTTTCACAGACGTATTTGTCTTCTTTCAACATAACATTTTAACGGGGTGAGTGAGAAATTTCTTAAACAACAATCAACACGCCACGCGAACGACGTCGCAGGTACACCTAGTAAATTTTAAATACCGCCAAAAATAACAAAACAGTGTAAAACATCATAAAAAAACAAAATCTTGAAAAAAGAAGAAGAAGAAGATAGTAAACACCGATAAAAAACTAGAAACAAACACAAAAACAAGAAAAAGGAAGAAAAGAAAACTCAAAAAATATCTTCTAAATTAAGATCTATGACACTACCGTAAGTTAGCGTAGTTAATATCTCATATACTTAAACAAAAATTCTAAATTAAGTACTACGACGCCACCGTAAGGTGGCGCAGTTGATTTCGCATAAATTCAAAATTATTAACGGTTTTAAATCATATTTACATTGTAAAATTTGAAGTAGAATATTTATTTTGGTATACGAACTTATCTGTCTATATTTTTATCGAAAAAACGTATTTTTTCGTGTGGACAAAGAAAACGAATTGATACAAAAGATTGGCAATATACATTTTAAATCTGTTCTAAGAAGGGACCGGAATCTAAACACAAATAAAACATCAGCTATAATAATAGAAAAACGAAGCAATATAATAGAAAACCGACAGAAAAATATAAACTTCCCCTGGCTTATATATAGAGAAAGTGTTTTTCAGATTACATTTTTGTCGGGCGAATGTCCGAACGCAAGTGCATTTGACGGTGTTATTTTTCACTTTGATATTTTGACAGGGGTGTAAAAGTGACCAAAGGAAATATTCCCTTTTATATATCGTTTTTCGCGTTTTAGGACGTGTTCGGTACAAACGCCGTTTTCAAACAAATAATAAACAATCATAAATTCATGTTGCCATTGACAATTTATACAGGGATATTCTATGAATGTAAATCAGTTCAATTTAATAAAGCCAAAACCCAACTACAAATATTTACATTTTTTTACTTTTAACTTTTTAACTTTCTCTTCAACAGGCACATCCAAGTTGCCGTAGATGGACATTATCCAACCTCTACAAGATCAACGCTGGAGGACCACAAGGATCGGCTCTAGCTCCTACTCTATTTCTTTTACACATTAATGATCTACTTTCTGTGGTTCCAAACGCACATTGCACCACGTGGGATTACACACTCACAACAAAAAGTTTTTTTTGACGTTTGAAGAAGCTGATCTTTGAAACCAACACCCAAAAGTCGCCAATCTAACTTTATCATTGCTCCGAAAGTTAAAAATATCATCTCAAACTCTCAACACGTTTTATTGCCAGACGCTCAACTACAACTTATCCCATGTGTTTTATACAATCTGTTAGTGGTGCCTCAGATAACGGCCTTCAATTAAACACAGTATTTACCGACTTCTCAAAGGCTTTTGATAAACTAAATCATCATCTCTTTATCCAGAAACTTGAAGCCTTGGGACTGGATAGTCAATTGCTGATGCTTATATGTTAAATTTCGTGGATTTCAATCTTTCAACTTTAGAGCATCAAGTGGCGCACCAAAGGAAAGTATTCTTGATGGAACCTTTTCCTCGCAAGTTTGCGACAACCGTTTACTTCTTGGCAGATTTCAGTTCCTATCTGATACTCAAATCAATGTACTGTTTAATAGGTATATATTATATACTAACAGCCCGCCCCGGCTTTGCACGGGGATTAAAGGATAATAACAAAAGCCATTAAATTTATTGGGTCAACGCTTCCCTGTAAACAATATTACATGTTGTTTTATTTTCTGGCAGCAAAAATAAATTGATTTTCAGGTGCTCCAACCCGCCTTAGGCGGTTGGCCATGAAGAAAACCGATCCCTACTAATTGGAAGGTTTGACCTTGAGACTTATTATTAGTAAAAACGAAAGATGTTTTGATAGGAAATTGAAGCGGTTTAAATGGATTTGGTAGATCAGTTGGGATCATCGGTATCCTCAGTGTATTTTTTTTTATGGTCAAGCACAAGCACTGCAGGAAAAATCCTTTAAGGCGCTCTGGGAGCGGTGCGTGTGCGAAGAAAGCGATTCACGTTGGTCTTGAATCGTTGGAGGTTATATTCGGTGGGAAATACGGCCTCAGAAAGGCCGTTCCACAGAGAGGATGTCCTCCAGAAGAAAGAGTTCTTAAACAATGATGATCGAGGAGTATTAAGTTGAACCACATAGGGATGGGCGGAAGTGGTTCGTCGTGTATTTCTGCTATGAATTGCTCTAGGTGGAATCAAGCGGGCAATGTCAGTAGAACACTTGCCATGGAAATATTTGTAAAAGAGGGTCAAATCACCAACCTGTCTTCGATGTTTTAAGCTGTCGAGGTTCTTGGTTAGCTCGTGGTCACCGATCAGACGAATGGCTCTCCTTTGGATGGAATCCAACAACCGAAGGGTATGCTTCGGTGCAGAACTCCAGACATGAGAGCAGTATTCCAGTGATGGTCGAATCTGGGCTTTGTAGAGTGTCAAAAGTTGTTGTGGTGTATACAGCTTTTTGGTACTGAAAAGTACACCGAGTTTCTGAGAAGCTGTCTTGGCTATTGATACAACGTGATTATGCCAAGACATATTTCCTCCCAGATTGGCACCCAGTAAGTTAATAGACGAAGCCAGTGGAATTGCATGTCCTGCCATGACTATATCTGGTTCTGCAATGTTAACCTTCTTAGAGAAAACTGCTGCCTGGGTTTTTTTAGCGTTAAATTCGACTTGGTTACTGTCACCCCAAGACAAAATTTCTTCCAGGTCTTTATTGAGTCGAGATACTTCATGCTGTCTGCGAAGATGTGCGTCAGCAGCCGATGTTCGAGAGTTCAAAGTAAACGATGAGATAAGTGTGCTGTCGTCAGCAAAGCTATAAATTGGATTTTCTGTCTTCGCTAGAAGGTCGTTAATGTATAGTAAGAAGAGGGTTGGGGATAATATGGACCCTTGAGGAACACCAGCATTGATGGTAAAGGTGTCCGAGAGAAACCCGTCAATCGCCACTTGCAGAGAACGGTCCTGAAGAAAGCTAGAAAGCCATGAACAGAATCGACCAAGCATACCGTAGGATCGCAGTTTACTTAGGAGCCCCTCGTGCCAGACACGATCAAAGGCTTTAGAAATGTCTAGTGCAATAGCCCGGGACTCCCCATGATGTTCGACTGCGTTGCTCCAAAGATGGGTGACATATGCTAGGAGGTCTCCTGTTGATCTGGACTTACGACAGCCGTACTGATGGTCGCTGATAATATTATGGCCCTCTAGGTATTTTAGAAGTTGTTGGTTAATAGCTTCCTCCATCACTTTTGATATAACTGAAAGCAATGCGACAGGTCGATAGTTGTTTGGCATGGTTTTCTTGCCTTCTTCCAGCAGGATGGAAATATTCCTTTTTTGTAGGATAGGTTAAAAAGTCTACAAAATATTGGTGTTAGCTCATCAGCGCACTCCTTGAGCACTATAATAGGAATTTCATCTGGACCAGAAGCCTTCCTGACATCGAGCCCTTTAAGAAATCGTTTGACAGGACGCTGAGGGAATACGCCGATATCAGTCATTTCCGATTGAACTGCTGGAATGTTTGGTGGTGTTTTTCCCTGAAAGTCTACGTTGGAATGAGAAGAAAATAGTTTTGCCAGTAAGTTCGCTTTATCTCCGGCTGTGGTTGCTATTGTGTCGTCAGAACGTGTTAGAGGTGGAATATTTGATTTGGTAAAATTTTGACTGACGGCCTTAGCTGGTGGTTCAGTTATATTGGTTGCTACAACTTAATTGTCCTTTAATTCCTTTATAAGTAGCCTCGTTCCATTGCACATGCTAAATTTGTGATATCTGTCGTGATTATGATATAAGTTATTATAAACACGCGATGTAAGGATTTTAAGGTCATTTTTGATTACATTAATGGAATTTTAGTAAGGATCCCTATTTTTTTTCAAATGAAACATAGCTTATGTCACTCGCGAATAGTGTAGCTTGCCAACGGTGAAAGAATTTTTGAAATCGGTCCAGTAGTTTCGGAGCCTATTCATTTCAAACAAACAAACAAACAAACAAACAAAAAATCAAACCTTTCCTCTTTATAATGTTAGTATAGATATAGATATATCACTGCTGTTTTCTATATTGTTTCTTGTAATTGGGAATTTATAATAAATGCATTTTTTTTATAAAGAAGTATCGAAAAGTCACTTGTCACATATATCATATATGCTTATGTGAATGGTTCAGTAGACTAGCTAGACTGCGCCATTCTTATGCACTATTTGAATTTATAATAAAAGGCCAAATAACATTAGCATATAATACAAGAACAACTACATCCATTCCAACCAATTTACTTTTCTAATAAATACATTCACACCCTTTTTTAGAGTTAATATTTAGCAACATTTTCAAAACCATAAATAACTTTAGACGGTATGCTAATGGACTAGAAAAGTGTGACGTCAGATATGGGAGGAGCTTAAAAATGTTTCCAAACAAAACAAATTTGCATTGAAAAAGCCATAAGAGATTTTTCTATTACTTGTAGTGGTTCCTAATCAAAAATCTTAGCATTTTCCGGACACTTTTCATACGACTTAGTGTATCCAATTTATGATAGTGAATAAACATTGAAAGTTAGTGTAAGTGTTTATATTTTATATGCATTTTAGTGGAATTGAGGTTATGTTTTGTTCAGAAGTTAATAAATTTTATTATGGTAATCTTGTGATTAATTATGTATTTTTTAACTATTACATATTATTCTGTTTGAGTAAAAATGGTGATGTGTTTTGTACCCAATTGCAAGCATTATAGCGAGCAGAAAAACTGCAATGATGTGGAAAGGAAGAAGTGGATTTCTTATCAAGTATATACGTATTTCGGTATTATAAATATAATAACAAATATTTGAAGATGTTATAAACAAGCAGGACAATTTATTACTGTATGTTATGGCTTTTTTGTTTGTGAGTTTCCTAAGTAGGTATGTTTGTTATTTTTTTAATTTTTATTTTAGAATTACTCTTAGGTAATAGATTATATAGGCTCTTGCCCTCTTGGTCACATAGAAAATAAAAACGAATATATTAAAATAGTATTTTTATTTACAAAAAATTTACCTTAATTTGGGAAAATAATGGTTTATATAAAAATCCTCTAAATACGTTAAATTCACTTCCCAATATAGATCTTTTTGAATTTCAACAATTATTATCTCTTTTAAGGTCCATATATACCTACAAAAAACATTTTTCTCTTTTTAAAATATATAGATTTTCCTGAACGTGATGGTAATAATTATGATTCTGATTCATTACCAGTTCATTTTTTTCGTTGTAGTAACAAATGAACTTATTATTTTTGAATTTTTCTGAAAGCAAATCATTGCGAAATGCGTAGGGACATTTTACTTCCACAATAGCATTGTCACTTACTAATCCATCTGGACTTGCCCCTAATATACCAGAATTCTATAACCAAATTCCTGTTGGCATTACATCAATTCCTAGGGATGATTTTAATGCATCCAGACCATCTTTTTCGTGAGTTTTCCCCCACTGGATTGCTCTAGATTTCTTTATTGTTATCTACAATCATTAGAATATTTAATAATTATGCTAATAAACTTTAATTAAATGTTTTAAAAGAACTAAATAGACCAAAGTAACACCTCAAAATAAAGGGTGTACAAGCGGAACTTAAATAAAGAATTTAAGACAATAATTATAAGCTAGTTATCCTTACCTCCCAAATATAAGTTTCGTCTTTCATACTAGCATGTACAACCCCTTAAAGAGTCATAAAATTAGTATAGAAATGCATACTTTTAATATGGCCCTAATCCACTGCATTTTACCTCTTACTACCATTTTTTTATTATTATCAAAGAAATGCATAATAGCAGACAGCTTAATAACATGATTCGATGTCATTTTTACTGAAAAAAGGAATTAAAAACTTATTTTTCACTCAAAACTTAAAACAATACAAATAAAAACATAACCTCAAAATAATTCTAAGGCATGTCTAGAAAAAGTCGAGCTCTCTTACCTTAAAATTTATGGTTTATATAAATATTAAACACCCAAAGAACCGATTTCTACAATTAATATATCTTATTTGATACAGGAAATATTAAAACTATTGATGTAAAAAAACCTTAATGGCAATTTACATACATTAAAAGTTTGTTTGGAAACATAAAATGACAGATCCCGCCCTCTGACGTCACAGCTTTTTTAGTCCATTAAATGGTTCTCTCGAATTTCCATAAGGCAGCAATTAACCGATTGTTAACTTTTATCTAAAGTTAATAAACCGTACAGTGCCTAGTTTAGCCCTGCATATTAAACAGTTATTTTTAATTGTCTGATTTCTAATTCTGATTCAATTTCAACTAGAATAGATCTATTAGATTATGCGACATTTGCGCACCTCTGGCAATATGTTTCCAAGTGAGCAATGCCAGTCTGTGTAACAGAGACGGATCCTAATTTTCGCCCTCAATTACTTTTATAATTCTACGGTTCTTTTCGTATTATCAAATTATAAAGTACGAAGTATGTCAACTTGAAGTTTGTCAACTTTAGTAGGAAGATTGTCTACTTCAGTAAAAAGTTTGTCAACTATATTAGGAAGATTATCTTCTTTAGTAGGAAGTTTGTCTACTTAAGTAAAAAGTTTGTCTACTTTAGTAGGAAGTTTGTTGAGTTTAATAGAACTATAGTAAAAGAGTTTGGTTTACTTTAGTACGAACTATGTCAACTTGAAGTTTGTCAACTTTAGTAGGAAGATTGTCTACTTCAGTAAAAAGTTTGTCAACTATATTAAAAAGATCATCTTCTTTAGTAGGAAGTTTATCTACTTTAGTAAAAAGTGTGTCAACTTTAGTAGGAAGTTTGTTAAGTTTAATGGAACTTTAGTAGAAGAGTTTAGTTTACTCTAGTACGAACTACGTCAACTTGAAGTTTGTCAACTTTAGTAGGAAGATTGTCTACTTCAGTAAAAAGTTTGTCAACTATATTAAAAAGATCATCTTCTTTAGTAGGAAGTTTATCTACTTTAGTAAAAAGTAAGTCAACTTTAGTAGGAAGTTTGTTAAGTTTAATGGAACTTTAGTAGAAGAGTTTAGTTTACTCTAGTACGAACTACGTCAACTTGAAGTTTGTCAACTTTAGTAGGAAGATTGTCTACTTCAGTAAAAAGTTTGTTAACTATATTAAAAAGATCATCTTCTTTAGTAGGAAGTTTATCTACTTTAGTAAAAAGTGTGTCAACTTTAGTGGAAAGTTTGTTGAGTTTAATAGAACTTTAGTAGAAGAGTTTAGTTTACTCTAGTACGAACTACGTCAACTTGAAGTTTGTCAACTTTAGTAGGAAGATTGTCTACTTCAGTAAAAAGTTTGTCAACTATATTAAAAAGATCATCTTCTTTAGTAGGAAGTTTATCTACTTTAGTAAAAAGTGTGTCAACTTAAGTAGAAAGTTTGTTGAGTTTAATAGAACTTTAGTAAAAGAGTTTAGTTTACTTTAGTACGAACTACGTCAACTTGAAGTTTGTCAACTTTAGTAGGAAGATTGTCTACTTCAGTAAAAAGTTTGTCAACTATATTAAAAAGATCATCTTCTTTAGTAGGAAGTTTATCTACTTTAGTAAAAAGTGTGTCAACTTTAGTGGGAAGTTTGTTGAGTTTAATAGAACTTTAGTAGAAGAGTTTAGTTTACTTTAGTACAAACTATGTCAACTTGAAGTTTGTCAACTTTAGTAGGAAGATTGTCTACTTCAGTAAAAAGTTTGTCAACTATATTAAAAAGATCATCTTCTTTAGTAGGAAGTTTATCTACTTTAGTAAAAAGTGAGTCAACTTTAGTAGGAAGTTTGTTGAGTTTAATAGAACTTTAGTAGAAGACTTTAGTTTACTTTAGTACGAACTATGTCAACTTGAAGTTTGTCAACTTTAGTAGGAAGATTGTCTACCTTAGTAAAAAGTTTGTCAACTATATTAAAAAGATCATCTTCTTTAGTAGGAAGTTTATCTACTTTAGTAAAAAGTGTGTCAACTTAAGTAGGAAGTTTGTTGAGTTTAATAGAACTTTAGTAAAAGAGTTTAGTTTACTTTAGTACGAACTATGTCAACTTGAGGTTTGTCAACTTTAGTAGAAAGATTGTCTACTTCAGTAAAAGTTTGTCAACTATATTAAAAAGATCATCTTCTTTAGTAGGAAGTTTATCTACTTTAGTAAAAAGTGTGTCAACTTTAGTAGGAAGTTTGTTAAGTTTAATGGAACTTTAGTAGAAGAGTTTAGTTTACTCTAGTACGAACTATGTCAACTTGAAGTTTGTCAACTTTAGTAGGAAGATTGTCTACTTCAGTAAAAAGTTTGTCAACAATATTAAAAAGATGATCTTCTTTAGTAGGAAGTTTATCTAATTTAGTAAAAAGTGTAGGTACTTAGATTTTAATGTTTAAGGCATCTGTGGCTAAATGGTTAAAAGCGCTACAGGCTATAGTTAGACATTTTAAGTTTGAGTCCTCCTGTGATATTTTTTAGATTTCTCAATAATTTCATATTTTAATGTTTAAGGCAACTGTGGCTAAATGGGTAAAAGCGCTACAGGCTATAGTTAGAGATTTTAAGTTTGAGTCCTCCTACGATATTTTTTTGATTTCTCCCTAATGTCATATTTTGTTTAGTTGGTTTTTAATATATTTTAAACGAGCAATTCTTACTTAGTTAAATACTATGACGCCACCGCAAGGTGTCGCAGTTATATCTTCGGCATTTATGAGAAAAATACAGCAATTTTAAGTGGTACAAAGTTCAGCGGGTGAGCTAGTCTATTTTATAAATTATAAAATCAAATTATATAGCCTCATTTTTTTATTTTATTATAATATTATATTTTTATTTTCAGACAAAAATTTATAAGGGTAAGTTCGTTCCTGTATTCCTCTTTGACTAAATTCATAGGCATGCATGATTTACATATAAAGATCCGTCAATTTATCATCAATTAGAGCCCTCGAACCCATTCATCTTTTGTTGTTTTCTCTTCAATTTTCAAGTCGAATGCTTACGAAGAATAAACACTACTGATATATATGTTTCACAAATATATAAAGGGTTCTTTGTGTTATAAAATAGGCTAATACTGGTTTTGTAGTATGGTTTAAAAACACTAAAATACAACTGGGATTAAAAAAAAGGATAATTTAAAAGGGATCTTTAGAGGAATTTGAAACAAAATATGTCTATCGAGAAATTTTTTTATGAAACGCGATTTATAAAAGAAAGTAATTGATTTGTAATATTGCTAAAGAAACATGGTCTGTTGTAAATGAATTAAGGGGCCGGGCACAATTCCTACTTCACAAGAGAATTTAAACAACTTCTTTGTTAATGTAGCGAAAAACTTAGTGAGTTCCATAACTCCTTCCCACGATCCTCTTTCTTATCTCACAAATGGAAATTTACACAGTTTCTTCATTTCACCTGTATCATTGGTCGAGCTTCGCAATACAATTAATGACATCAAAAATAAATCATCAGCTGGAACGGATGGGCTTACTCTGAAAATGTTTTCATATCTACCGGTAAAGACCCTAAGCCATCTGAGCAACTTGATTAACAAGATTGTTTCAAATCTGCCTTAAGACGGCGATAATTATTCTCTTGCGCAAAGGAGGTGATAAAGATCAAGCTTCGAACTATCGCCCAATAGCACTCCTCCCCACGTTGTCGAAGATTATTGAAAGATTGGTAAAAAACGACTGCTATCTTTTCTTTGCAAATATAAAATACTAATTCCTCAACAGTTTGATTTCTTGAGCACCAATGATGCTATGTTCTCACTCTTTGACAATGTATACTCCATACTCCAGTCTTAACAATCAGTATTCTACAGTAACAATCTTCTGCGACTTCTCTAAGGCCTTCGATTGTGTAAGCCACATCTTAATTAATAAATTGCAAGACTATGGAATTAGAGGAATACCACTAGTGGTTTAAATCTTATCTTACCTACAGAAGTCGGCTGGTAACGGCTGATATGAGAACATCGTCCTGTAAGCCAATTGACTGTGGGGTACCTCAAGGTTCAGTTCTAGGTCCTATTTTATTTCTGCTCTTTATTAATGATATTGCTTATCTTTTTTTACCTGGAGCAACCCGGATAGTACATCAGTACATAGTACCGGATGTTGTGACTTCGTCTAAGTCTAAATGCACATTAATTTACTACTTTAAGGAACTTTTTCTTCTTCTTTCTTTTTTTTATGACTCTCAATTTCTTTAATTGTATTTTGTTTATGTTTAATGTTATATATTAGATAGATAGATAGATATTTTTTGGGTTGGCTGTTAGCCTATATCACTGCGACCTTTGCAGATCTATTGTGAACACCCATTATCTGTGGAATAGGATTAGAGCACCTTGTCCAGCTCTGCCCTCTTAATGAGACTTAATAGCCTTGACAGTGGCCACTCCGCATAACTTGGAGCAGCCGGTTTCTCCTCTCCCAGTAATAGATACCGCGTCCTTGCAAGGCCTTTACATTGGCATAGGACATGAAATGCGGTTTCCTCTTCCTCTTGGCAGTATCGACAAATGTCTTCATCTGCTATGTTTAGCTGACTCATGTGTTTTCTGAGCCTACAATGTCCTGTCAAGACACTGACAATCATTCTGACATCATTTCGCCTTTGTGATAGCAGCTCTGCAGTAAACTTCGCCGAATATCCCTTTATGAAGAGTTTGGCTTGTCGCTTGCCCGGTGATTTTTCCCACCACTCCTGGGCCTTTTCTAGCCTCCATTTCTCAATGGCTGCCTTTCTGAATGTATTAGCAACTCCGCCGAATGGTTCCGGGCCAATCATTGGAGTGTTAGCTCCAGCACGGGCCAATTCATCAGCCTTCTCATTGCCCCGAAACCCTAAGTGCCCTGGTATCCATGCCAGTGTCAGAGAATTTTGACTAGCGGCATGTGTCAGGGCCCCAACGCAGTCCCACACCAGCTGTGAGCTTATTTGTGCTAAGACTATCGCCTTTAGAGCTGCTTGGCTGTCCGAGTATATGACTACGGTTTTACCCGTTATACCCTGACTTACGATCTCCGTTGCACAGTGTTGTATGGCCATTACTTCAGCCTGAAACACTGTGGCATACGCACCTAGACTTAGTTGGACTTCTGTCCTGTGTCCTCTACTATATATACCTGACCCTGTGCCCTTCTGAGTCTTTGAGCCTTTCCAGTATTTCTACTCGAAAGTTTCTCGCAAAGTTATACCTGGGGACTATCCTGTCCTGAGGCATGCTCATTATTTGATCCGCCTTAACCCTATCATATAACTCTGCTTGCTTTTTTCCTTTTAATGAGGTAATGGGAGCCTGGCCTTGTAGCAGCCTGTGAGCAGTTGCCATAGCCTCGCCCTGTATGTAGATGTGCAATGGTGGTAGGTTATATATTAAGGCTTTTGTATGTTTTTTAGCTTTGTCGACAAATTGTATAATTTCTGACAATAAAGCATTTATTATTATTATTATTATTATTATTACGATTTAAATATTTTAATAAATTTAAGGATTTGAAAACAGACATATGTTTATTGTATCCCAAAAGAAAATACAATTTATATTTAATTAAATTTATATTGAATTGCATTTCAGGTGAAATAAACTCAGTGCTCTTAACAGGAAAACACCGCGGGGTATATTTCCGGTTTCTCGCCCCTTGTTTAACGTGCGCCTATGACCTCGGCAGGAATCCGACACCCTTATAAAAGCTGTCATTTGCAGGAAAACGTTCAGCGAGGGCCGATATCCCTTCTGGGCCCTTTTCGCAAGGGGCTCCGTCACCGCTGGACTATTAGTAATGCGATTAACGC
Organism: Altica lythri; assembly: GCA_964028335.1. Taxonomy (NCBI): domain Eukaryota; kingdom Metazoa; phylum Arthropoda; class Insecta; order Coleoptera; family Chrysomelidae; genus Altica; species Altica lythri. Next base: position 9,714,182 of record OZ034809.1, read on the forward strand.
CGTTTTTGCAAATACACACTGTGTACACTGATTGATTTTTACCGCATCCGCACAATGGCTATTGTTTTTGACTTGTTTCAATTAATAATGCCCTTAGTGGGATGAACAATGAAGAGAGACTTTCAAAGATATCTAAATGTATACAGTTTTTTATAATCGTTTTGAATTACCTTAATGATAAATATCGTCTACATTAAACTGTTTTAGATTATCTCAACTTTTTTTCTTATACGAGGGAAGGAACTATCTGAACAAGAGATACACTCACACAAAATCAGTCCAAAGGTGGTCTAAATGAACTATGCCAAAAGAACACTATCACCTTTCTATAGGTTCCAGAACAGACATTCGTGTCTGGTGAATTCGAGAGCCATTGTGTGGACGTTATCAAGTTCGGAACGTTTTTTTTTAGCCATTCTTGGTTCACTCGAGCTTTGTGAGACGGTGCCGAGTCCTGTTGAAACGTCCATGCCCTGCCACCGAAATGTTCGACTGTTCACGGCTTCAAAGCAACCTCCAGAATACTTCCTCGATAATATTCTGCATTTATCTTGACGCCAGGCTCGATGAAAACGATTGGAGAGCGCCTATCTGCGGTTACAGCGGTCCAAACCATTATCTCTGGCGGGTGCTGCCTCCTAGTGGCCAGTCGATGACTCAAATTCTTGTATAAACGATGGGTCAAGTAAACCCTATCGTTTTGAGGGTTTACGAATTGCTCAATTGGAAAAAATTTCTCGCCAGAAAACACAATGTTCGGAAATTGACCGCTTTCGGCCAAGCGAAGCAACTCCTTCGCTCTCTGAAGTCTTAACTTGTTGCTGCTCCGGTGTGAGATCATGGATCTTGTAAGGCTTAACCCGGAGATCATTTTTCAGTATGCGGCGGATGCTGCGGTCGGATATTTTTAGTTCTTTTGCCATTTTATTGGCACTTTGTCAGGGATTTCGCTAAAGTCGCTTCTTGACTTTTTGAACCATCTCACGTGAAGTTGCAATCTTTTGATGACCACCTTCATGACGTTTTGCGATGCTGCCAGAGTTATTGTAACAAGTTATGGTGCGATAAACGAAAACTTTATTCACTTCAAGGTGTTTGAGCTCACGAACAATCGCTGGTTGTGATTTTCCAGCTAAATATAAAGCAATTACACTACTACCTTTGAAATCCATCACTGATTTCTTTTTTTCGCGTTCACTTTTGGCAAAATGATCTTGTGCGCTTGTAAACAATACTCCGAACTGTCATTTAGCAACTTTGTCGCACAGCTGAGGCCCGTGCATCAGCTGCGCGAGCGGTCTGAAGTTGGTTACACTTCGAGTTCCGGACCCGGAAGTAAGGAGGGCTTATGAAGAAACTAGGATTGGTAGATAAAGAAAAATGCAAATTCTGTGAGAAAGAGAACGATACCTCAATACACATACAGTTAGACAACGGTGTTCCATCTGGGTGTACCAGTGAATTTCACTCCCAAGTAGGTCACCTGCATAGTCTCGAGGAAAGAGCTGTTTCCTCCATAGTGAGAGGCTGATATGGTCGAAAGTGAGATTTTCTCGTCGGTTGAGGCGTGGATGTCTAATGATGATAGGTTGGGTTTTGGTGGGGTCGAGGAATACTCTCCAGTTAGAGAACTGGTCCAGCAGCTTCAAGAAAATACATTGAAGCATTACTTAGATATTTTTGAAGAAACTGATTACGATTTTGATGTTCAAATTGACCTCCCGAATTCGTGGAGCCCATGAACGTCGACGAAGACCATCTCCGGGGGACTATTCCGAACTTTATGCGAGGAAGGACAGAAACTCGACACCTGGGGGTCTTTGGGTCGCTGAATTTAAATAAAGCACCGGCGAACACCCCACGGATACCTGGTGCACCTTAACCTGGACGCGGACTACATCTTCGAGAATTTACCTAGAAATAGCGACAAAAACGAAACGAAAATCCGAATTTCATGTCGAAAATACCCCCTGAACACCTGGTGCGCCCTAACCTGGCTCTAGACGTCATTCCCGAGGGTTTTCCAGAAACAATTGAAAAAGACGTACTGTAGATAAATCATGTTGGTACAGCTGAATATTACAAAAATTGACACAAGCCTTTGGCATATGTGACAAGTGACATTTAGATCTATATTGATATTAAACATTATCGTAGATGTCGTTAAAGTTTGTGACCTTAAAAAGGAAACTGGTAATTCTTAATTAAAAAAATGGTGAAATGTTATTTTAATCCGTCTTATCCGTCGAGCGTCAAAATTGTAATAAAAGCCGAATAAAACCGGAAATGAAGTTACAATAGCCCAGCTTCGATTTTAATAATTCCTATTATCTGCCGACGGCACCGTCAAGTGTTACCGCACGAACGGATACGATCCTTTACGAAGACCTACGAGGCGATAAGGGGGTTGATATTAAATCTCCGACATCTGGTCGCATCGAGCTTCTTTATGACATATTACTTTATTACTATAATAGAGGGAACATTGAATTATTAATATAAGATTATAAAAGCACATGGCGCTTGCACAAAAACACCCGAGACTGCTGCTTTGATCACTCTCTCGCTTACTCTCATTTTATTCTCTCTCTAGTCATCGCTTCTCTTATTATTTCCATTATGATTCCATTTTGGCCGACGAATAATTTTGCCGTGGAAAATCGCTTTACGAGACGTGTCGAATGCTTGGTCATTTTCAGAGAATTTATTACAAATTTAGAGGTAACCAGGACAAAGATTAGCAATCTCTCAATATTAACAGATTTAATTTACATTTATATTGTTATTTCAATATTTGATAATGGTTTGATAAATGTAAATTTTTGTCGTAGAAACTCCACTTTAAGTGTCAACTGTCAATGTTAAACTTTCTGTCATATGTCAATATTGGTTGTCACTTGTCATTTTTCATCAGTTTTTTTAATAACAACAGCGTATACAATCCGAAAATTTTATGAACAAACTTTACCAATTGTATCAATGGTTTTTGTCTTGCTGACTTGACGTTTCGCCAACACGAGCGGTTGGCATCTTCAGAAGTTGCTTCCAGGTTGACAGTCTGCGAACTAGTAAGCTCTGCGTGATCGCAGCCCGTATTTATACGTCAGGAAGGAAGTGGGCGGGGCCTCAGTTGCTTTCGATTCCAATCGGTTCTGGTCGGTGTTGTTCGTTAAGGGTAGAGTTTTCGCATTCTTTAGTATCGGGATCCATGTTTTGTTAATCTTGACTGCTTCCTCTTTTTTATTAAAGTTGTTCGGGTGCTTCTCTATCTCTATGGCTTCTCTATAGAGTCTGGAATGGTATGCTGATGTAGTAGCGAGGACTTGGGTCTCCTCAAACTTAATCCGATGGTCCATAGTGAGGGTATGTTCCGCTACGGCGGATTTGTCTGTCTGCCCCAGACGACAATTGGCCTTGTGCTCTTTAATCCTGGTGTTGATCGAGCGTTTAGTGGTTACATTCCACATGTGCACGGAATGCGGTAAATTACCGAAGCCGACAGTGGATCTCTTCTGTCTTTTGCCGATCGAAGACATTCTTTGATTTTTCTCGTTGGTTTGAAAATAGTCTTCACATTTTTCTTTCTTAGCAATCGACCAATCCTGTCTGTCACTCCCGGAATAAAAGGCAGAAGTGCTTTTGCCACTGGTTGGATTTGCTCATTTTCCTTGGGTCTACGATTTGTTGGTCCAATCGATCTTTTGATTTCCCATTCTGAATAACCATTGGCCCTTAAAGCATCATGAATATGAGTTAGCTCTGCGTTTAGTGCCTCGGGTTCGCAAATCCTTCTTGCCTTTTCTGCTAAGGTTTTGATGACTCCACATTTCTGACATGGGTGGTGGTTGAAATCCCTATGTAAATACCGATCCGTATGTGTAGGTTTTCTGTACACTGTGTGGCTCAATGATCTTCCTTTTCGTGATAATAACACATCAAGGAACGCCAGCTTGTTGTTGTCTTCGATTTCCATCGTAAACTGTATCTTTTCATGGATGCTGTTAATGTGTGTCAGAAATTCTTGCAATTTATCCTGCCCATGGCTCCATATTACAAATGTGTCATCTACATATCTATACCAAACTTTTGGCTTGTATGGGGCACTGTCCAACGCCAGTTGTTCGAACGTTTCCATAAAGAAATTTGCTATTACCGGGCTGAGAGGGCTTCCCATTGCTACTCCTTCGATCTGTTCGTAAATCTTATTGTCCCATGAAAAATAAGTGGTGGTGAGGCAATGTTTAAACAAATTGGAGATGTCCTCTGGGAATTTATCATCTATATGTTCCATTGCATTGCTTAGGGGCACTTTTGTGAAGAGAGATACTACATCAAAACTTACTAATATATCATTCTCTTCAAGAACTAAGTCTTTAATTTTTGAAATAAAATGGGTGGAATCTTTGACATACGAATCAGTAAGTCCGATGTATGGTTGCAGGAGTGATGACAGGTGCTTAGCCAAATCATATGTCGGTGAACCAATGGTGCTTACAATGGGACGCAGCGGAATGTTGGCTTTGTGTATCTTTGGCAAACCATAGAGTCTTGGTATAGCAGGTTCACTTTTACAAATGAATTTCTTTGTCTGTTCTTCTAGACTTGACTTCTTCACTATGGTCTTTGTTGCTCTTATTACGCGTTGTAATGGATCATCGCGTAACTCCTTGTAACTGCTAGGATCTAGTAAATCATTTATCTTTTCCTTATAATCTGCGGTATTTATTACGACAGTGGCATTTCCCTTGTCCGCTGTTAACACCAGTATACTCTCATCCTTGTTTAGATCTTGAATTGCTCTTAACTCCCTAGGCTTTCGGTTACTTTTGGGTGGTTTGGCCTTTTGTAAACTTTACCAAAGGATACATTAAAGCATCAATTAAAGATTTTGAATTTTTTTTTCGTTTCTTCAATAGGAGAAAGTGTTTGTTTTCTACCTTTACTTATTAAAGAAGCTTTTATATTTAAATCAGTGTCATTGTCAATATTAAACTTCCTGTCATATGTCAACATTGATTGTCAACGTACACATTGCGAAAATTATATGGACAAACTTTCCTAGCTTCAAGAGGACACATTGAAGCATCATTTTAATGTTTTTAAATTTTCTTTCACTTCTTCAATTGAAGAAAGTTTTCTTGCTTTGCTTATTAAAAAAGTGTTTACCTATAATTAAGTCAGTGTCACCTGTCAATGTTAAACTTCCTCTCATTTGTCAACAGTAATTGTCACTTGTCACTTTTCATAAGTTTTTATTAATATAAACAACAACGTATACAATCCGAAAATTTTATGAACCAGAGGATACATTGAAGCATCATTTAAAGATTTTGAAATTTTCTTTCGTTTCTTCAATAGGAAGAAGTGTTTATAATTAAGACAGTGTCAGCTGTCAAAGTTAAACTTTCTATCATATGTCAATATTGATTGTCACTTATCACTTTTAACAGGTTTTATTAATAAATACAACAACGTATACCTACAATTCAAAAATTGCATAAATAGTAAAAAATTTCTCCACATATTGGTTCGAAACGATAATAAATAACAGTTCCTAAACAATATTTTAAACTGATTTCTATTTCACATAAGGCACATAAGGCTATAATTCATCGAATTCGTAAGCAACTACACTTGCGAACGCCAATATATCATTTAGTTATGACTTTTTGTTTAGCCGTAAATTGTAAAATCCCTTTCGCCAAGTCACCCCTTTCTTATCGAATCAATTCCGTATCAATAAATATTGATTTACGAACTAATCGCTGTGAAAAAAGTATTTTATTTAGCTATAATGTGTGTCGTAAATTAAATGTTACAATAAAATACTGGTATATACGGGTGAATACCAATAGATGTATAACTATTAGTGATTTTTGATGGGAATATATGTCGATATTGGAAACCAGAAAGTTGCCTTTACTTTCTTTTATCTATTTGACTTATAGTTTAGTTTATAGTTACAATTTTTTCTAGAACAAATATAAAATATTCATTTTTTCCATTTAATTAGGATTTCCTGATTCATCCAATTATGTCTCGTACTGAAATGTGACAATTCGCACTCGAAACGAAGTCGTACGAAGTGCTTCTCTACACTCTCGTACTCGGTCAACTTCGTAAGTGGGCGCTATAATCGCTCGATGACTAAAATAGCCAGAGGCGAAACGAAGTCGTACGAAGTTCCTATCTACACTCTCGAGTTAGGTCAACTCATATCAACTTCACAAGTGAACACCACAGGATGCCTAGGGAGTAAAAAACCGTCACAAAATAGAAGTTCCTCTTTACACTCTCGTACTCGGTCAACTTCGTAAGTAGGAACGATGAGATTACCACTCGCCCGATGACTAAAAGAATAATGCCAGCGTAGAGAACAGACCTCGTATTCTTCGGCTATTATGTTCGAACTTCGAGCCCTTTGATTCGGGCGCAAAAAACCGACACAAAACAGAAGTAGGTCTAAGTAAAACGAAGTTGTACGAAGTGTCTCTCTACACTCTCGTGCTTGGTCAATTTTGATCAACTTCGCAAGTGGACGCTGTAAGGATACCATTTGACCGACACCTCCTTCGTATTCTTCGGCTAGAATCCTATCATACTCGAAATTCGGGCTCATTAACTAGGGCGCAAAATGGAAGTAGGCCAAGGCGAAACGAAGTCGAACGTAGTGCCTCTTTACACTCTCGTACTCTGTCAACTACGTAAATAGGCGCTAAAAGGTTGCCACTCGTCCGATGACTAAAAAAATAATGCTAGCGTACAGAACAGACCTCATATTCTTCGACTATTATGCTATACCGGCACAAAATGGAAATAGACCGAGGCAAAACGAAATTGTACAAAGTGCTTCTTTACTCGGTCAAATTCGTTCATCTTCGTAAGTAGGAACTATAAGGTTACCACTCGCCCGATGACTAAAAGACTAATGCTAGCGTAGAGAACAGACCTCGTATTCTTCAGCTGTTATGCTATCATACTCGAACTTTGGACTCTTTGACTAGAGCGCAAAATATCCGACACAAAATGGAAATAGACCGAGGCGAAACGAAGTCGTACGAAAAGCCTCTTTAAACTCTCGTACTCGGTCAACTTCGTAAGTAGGCGCTATAAGGTTGTCACTCGTCCGATGACTAAAAAAATTATGCTAGCCTGTGAACAGACCTCGTATTCTTCGGTTATTATTCTCTAACTTCGAGCTCTTTGACTCGGGCGCAAAAAACCGACACAAAACAGAAGTAGGCCGAAGTAAAACGAAGTTGTACGAAGTGTCTCTCTACACTCTCGTGCTTCGTCAATTTTGATCAACTTCGCAAGTGAACGCTGTAGTGTAAGGATACCATTTGTCCGATACCTCCTTCGTATTCTTCGGCTAGAATCCTATTATACTCGAAATTCGGGCTCATTAACTAGGGTGCAAAATGAAAGTAGGACAAGGCGAAACGAACTCGACCGAAGGGCTTCTTTACACTCTCGTACTCTGTCAACTACGTAAATAGGCGCTAAAAGGTTGCCACTCGTCCGATGACTAAAAAAATAATGCTAGCGTAGAGAACAGACCTCGTATTCTTCGACTATTATGCTATACCGGCACAAAATGGAAATAGACCGAGGCAAAACGAAATTGTACGAAGTGCCTCTTTACTCGGTCAACTTCGTTCATCTTCGTAAGTAGGAACTATAAGGTTACTACTCGCCCGATGACTAAAAGACTAATGCTAGCGTAGAGAACAGACCTCGTATTCTTCAGCTGTTATGCTATCATACTCGAACTTCGGACTCTTTGACTAGAGCGTGAAAAAACGACACAAAATGGAAATAGACCGAGGCGAAACGAAGTCGTACGAAAAGCCTCTTTAAACTCTCGTACTCGGTCAACTTCGTGAGTAGGCGCTATAAGGTTGTGACTCGTCCGATGACTAAAAAAATTATGCTAGCCTGTGAACGGACCTCGTATTCTTCGATTATTATTCTCTAACTTCAAGCTCTTTGACTCGGGCACAAAAAACCGACACAAAACAAAAGTAGGCCGAAGTAAAACGAAGTTGTACGAAGTGTCTCTCTACACTCTCGTGCTTGGTCAATTTTGATCAACTTCGCAAGTGGACGCTGTAAGGATACCATTTGTCCGATACCTCCTTCGTATTCTTCGGCTAGAATCCTATCATACTCTAAATTCGCGCTCATTAACTAGGGTGCAAAATGAAAGTAGGACAAGGCGAAACGAACTCGACCGAAGGGCTTCTTTACACTCTCGTACTCTGTCAACTACGTAAATAGGCGCTAAAAGGTTGCCACTCGTCCGATGACTAAAAAAATAATGCTAGCGTAGAGAACAGACCTCGTATTCTTCGACTATTATGCTATACCGGCACAAAATGGAAATAGACCGAGGCAAAACGAAATTGTACAAAGTGCTTTTTTACTCGGTCAACTTCGTTCATCTTCGTAAGTAGGAACTATAAGGTTACCACTCGCCCGATGACTAAAAGACTAATGCTAGCGTAGAGAACAGACCTCGTATTCTTCAGCTGTTATGCTATCATACTCGAACTTTGGACTCTTTGACTAGAGCGCAAAATATCCGACACAAAATGGAAATAGACCGAGGCGAAACGAAGTCGTACGAAAAGCCTCTTTAAACTCTCGTACTCGGTCAACTTCGTAAGTAGGCGCTATAAGGTTGTCACTCGTCCGATGACTAAAAAAATTATGCTAGCCTGTGAACAGACCTCGTATTCTTCGGTTATTATTCTCTAACTTCGAGCTCTTTGACTCGGGCGCAAAAAACCGACACAAAACAGAAGTAGGCCGAAGTAAAACGAAGTTGTACGAAGTGTCTCTCTACACTCTCGTGCTTCGTCAATTTTGATCAACTTCGCAAGTAAACGCTGTAGTGTAAGGATACCATTTGTCCGATACCTCCTTCGTATTCTTCGGCTAGAATCCTATCATACTCGAAATTCGGGCTCATTAACTAGGGTGCAAAATGAAAGTAGGACAAGGCGAAACGAACTCGACCGAAGGGCTTCTTTACACTCTCGTACTCTGTCAACTACGTAAATAGGCGCTAAAAGGTTGCCACTCGTCCGATGACTAAAAAAATAATGCTAGCGTAGAGAACAGACCTCGTATTCTTCGACTATTATGCTATACCGGCACAAAATGGAAATAGACCGAGGCAAAACGAAATTGTACAAAGTGCTTCTTTACTCGGTCAACTTCGTTCATCTTCGTAAGTAGGAACTATAAGGTTACCACTCGCCCGATGACTAAAAGACTAATGCTAGCGTAGAGAACAGACCTCGTATTCTTCAGCTGTTATGCTATCATACTCGAACTTTGGACTCTTTGACTAGAGCGCAAAATATCCGACACAAAATGGAAATAGACCGAGGCGAAACGAAGTCGTACGAAAAGCCTCTTTAAACTCTCGTACTCGGTCAACTTCGTAAGTAGGCGCTATAAGGTTGTCACTCGTCCGATGACTAAAAAAATTATGCTAGCCTGTGAACAGACCTCGTATTCTTCGGTTATTATTCTCTAACTTCGAGCTCTTTGACTCAGGCGCAAAAAACCGACACAAAACAGAAGTAGACCGAAGCAAAACGAAGTTGTACGAAGTGTCTCTCTACACTCTCGTGCTTCGTCGATTTTGATCAACTTCGCAAGTGAACGCTGTAGTGTAAGGATACCATTTGTCCGATACCTCCTTCGTATTCTTCGGCTAGAATCCTATCATACTCGAAATTCGGGCTCATTAACTAGGGTGCAAAATGAAAGTAGGACAAGGCGAAACGAACTCGACCGAAGGGCTTCTTTACACTCTCGTACTCTGTCAACTACGTAAATAGGCCGCTAAAAGGTTGCCACTCGTCCGATGACTAAAAAAATAATGCTAGCGTAGAGAACAGACCTCGTATTCTTCGACTATTATGCTATACCGGCACAAAATGGAAATAGACCGAGGCAAAACGAAATTGTACGAAGTGCCTCTTTACTCGGTCAACTTCGTTCATCTTCGTAAGTAGGAACTATAAGGTTACTACTCGCCCGATGACTAAAAGACTAATGCTAGCGTAGAGAACAGACCTCGTATTCTTCAGCTGTTATGCTATCATACTCGAACTTCGGACTCTTTGACTAGAGCGTGAAAAAACGACACAAAATGGAAATAGACCGAGGCGAAACGAAGTCGTACGAAAAGCCTCTTTAAACTCACGTACTCGGTCAACTTCGTAACTAGGCGCTATAAGATTACCACTCGCCCGATGACTAAAAGAATAATGCCAGCGTAGAGAACAGACCTCGTATTCTTCGGCTATTATGTTCGAACTTCGAGCCCTTTGATTCGGGCGCAAAAAACCGACACAAAACAGAAGTAGGCTGAAGCAAAACGAAGTTGCACGAAGTGTCCCTCTACACTCTCGTGCTTGGTCAATTTTGATCAACTTCGCAAGTGGACGCTGTAAGGATACCATTTGTCCGATATCTCCTTCGTATTCATCGGCTAGAATCCTATCATACTCTAAATTCGGGCTCATTAACTAGGGCGCAAAATGGAAGTAGGCCAAGGCGAAACGAAGTCGAACGAAGTGCTTCTTTACACTCTCGTACTCTGTCAACTACGTAAATAGGCGCTAAAAAAATAATGCTAACGTAGAGAACAGACCTCGTATTCTTCGACTATTATGCTATACCGGCACAAAATGGAAATAGACCGAGGCAAAACGAAATCGTACGAAGTGCCTCTTTACTCGGTCAACTTCGTTTATCTTCGTAAGTAGGAACTATAAGGTTACCACTCGCCCGATGACTAAAAGAATAATGCTAGCGTAGAGAACAGACCTCGTATTCTTCAGCTGTTATGCTATCATACTCGAACTTCGGACTCTTTGACTATGGCGCAAAAAAACCGACACAAACTGGAAATAGACCGAGGCGAAACGAAGTCGTACGAAAAGCCTCTTTAAACTCTCGTACTCGGTCAACTTCGTAAGTAGGCGCTATAAGGTTGTCACTCGTCCGATGACTAAAAAAATTATGCTAGCCTGTGAACAGACCTCGTATTCTTCGGTTATTATTCTCTAACTTCGAGCTCTTTGACTCAGGCGCAAAAAACCGACACAAAACAGAAGTAGACCGAAGCAAAACGAAGTTGCACGAAGTGTCTCTCTACACTCTCGTGCTTGGTCAATTTTGATCAACTTCGCAAGTGGACGCTGTAAGGATACCATTTGTCCGATACCTCCTTCGTATTCTTCGGCTAGAATCCTATCATACTCGAAATTCGGGCTCTTTAACTAGGGCGCAAAATGGAAGTAGGCCAAGGCAAAACGAAGTCGAACGAAGTGCCTTGTTACACTCTCGTAATCTGTCAACTACGTAAATAGGCGCTAAAAGGTTGCCACTCGTCCGATGACTAAAAAAATAATGCTAGCGTAGAGAACAGATCTCGTATTCTTCGACTGTTATGCTATACCGGCACAAAATGGAAATAGACTGAGGCAAAACGAAATCGTACGAAGTGCCTCTTTACTCGGTCAACTTCGTTCATCTTCGTAAGTAGGAACTATAAGGTTACCACTCGCCCGATGACTAAAAGACTAATGCTAGCGTAGAGAACAGACCTCGTATTCTTTAGCTGTTATGCTATCATACTCGAACTTCGGACTCTTTGACTAGGGCCCAAAAAAACCGACACAAACTGGAAATAGACTGAGGCGAAACGAAGTCGTACAAAAAGCCTCTTTAAACTCTCGTACTCCGTCAACTTCGTAAGTAGGCGCTATAAGGTTGTCACTCGTCCGATGACTAAAAAATATATGCTAGCCTGTGAACAGACCTCGTATTTTTCGGTTATTATTCTCTAACTTCGAGCTCTTTGACTCGGGCGCAAAAAACCGACACAAAACAGAAGTAGGCCGAAGTAAAACGAAGTTGTACGAAGTGTCTCTCTACACTCTCGTGCTTGGTCAATTTTGATCAACTTCGCAAGTGGACGCTGTAGTGTAAGGATACCATTTGTCCGATACCTCCTTCGTATTCTTCGGCTAGAATCCTATCATACTCGAAATTCGGGCTCATTAACTAGGGCGCAAAATGGAAGTAGGCCAAGGCGAAACGATGTCGAACGAAGTGCCTCTTAACACTCTCGTACTCTGTCAACTACGTAAATAGGCGCTAAAAGGTTGCCACTCGTCCGATGACTAAAAAAATAATGCTAGCGTAGAGAACACACCTCGTATTCTTCGACTATTATGCTATACCGGCACAAAATGGAAATAGACCGAGGCAAAACGAAATTGTACAAAGTGCTTCTTTACTCGGTCAACTTCGTTCATCTTCGTAAGTAGGAACTATAAGGTTACCACTCGCCCGATGACTAAAAGACTAATGCTAGCGTAGAGAACAGACCTCGTATTCTTCAGCTGTTATGCTATCATACTCGAACTTTGGACTCTTTGACTAGAGCGCAAAATATCCGACACAAAATGGAAATAGACCGAGGCGAAACGAAGTCGTACGAAAAGCCTCTTTAAACTCTCGTACTCGGTCAACTTCGTAAGTAGGCGCTATAAGGTTGTCACTCGTCCGATGACTAAAAAAATTATGCTAGCCTGTGAACAGACCTCGTATTCTTCGGTTATTATTCTCTAACTTCGAGCTCTTTGACTCGGGCGCAAAACACCGACACAAAACAGAAGTAGGCCGAAGTAAAACGAAGTTGTACGAAGTGTCTCTCTACACTCTCGTGCTTCGTCAATTTTGATCAACTTCGCAAGTGAACGCTGTAGTGTAAGGATACCATTTGTCCGATACCTCCTTCGTATTCTTCGGCTAGAATCCTATCATACTCGAAATTCGGGCTCATTAACTAGGGTGCAAAATGAAAGTAGGACAAGGCGAAACGAACTCGACCGAAGGGCTTCTTTACACTCTCGTACTCTGTCAACTACGTAAATAGGCGCTAAAAGGTTGCCACTCGTCCGATGACTAAAAAAATAATGCTAGCGTAGAGAACAGACCTCGTATTCTTCGACTATTATGCTATACCGGCACAAAATGGAAATAGACCGAGGCAAAACGAAATTGTACGAAGTGCCTCTTTACTCGGTCAACTTCGTTCATCTTCGTAAGTAGGAACTATAAGGTTACTACTCGCCCGATGACTAAAAGACTAATGCTAGCGTAGAGAACAGACCTCGTATTCTTCAGCTGTTATGCTATCATACTCGAACTTCGGACTCTTTGACTAGAGCGTGAAAAAACGACACAAAATGGAAATAGACCGAGGCGAAACGAAGTCGTACGAAAAGCCTCTTTAAACTCTCGTACTCGGTCAACTTCGTAACTAGGCGCTATAAGATTACCACTCGCCCGATGACTAAAAGAATAATGCCAGCGTAGAGAACAGACCTCGTATTCTTCGGCTATTATGTTCGAACTTCGAGCCCTTTGATTCGGGCGCAAAAAACCGACACAAAACAGAAGTAGGCTGAAGTAAAACGAAGTTGCACGAAGTGTCCCTCTACACTCTCGTGCTTGGTCAATTTTGATCAACTTCGCAAGTGGACGCTGTAAGGATACCATTTGTCCGATATCTCCTTCGTATTCATCGGCTAGAATCCTATCATACTCTAAATTCGGGCTCATTAACTAGGGCGCAAAATGGAAGTAGGCCAAGGCGAAACGAAGTCGAACGAAGTGCTTCTTTACACTCTCGTACTCTGTCAACTACGTAAATAGGCGCTAAAAAAATAATGCTAACGTAGAGAACAGACCTCGTATTCTTCGACTATTATGCTATACCGGCACAAAATGGAAATAGACTGAGGCAAAACGAAATCGTACGAAGTGCCTCTTTACTCGGTCAACTTCGTTCATCTTCGTAAGTAGGAACTATAAGGTTAACACTCGCCCGATGACTAAAAGACTAATGCTAGCGTAGAGAACAGACCTCGTATTCTTCAGCTGTTATGCTATCATACTCGAACTTCGGACTCTTTGACTAGGGCCCAAAAAAACCGACACAAACTGGAAATAGACCGAGGCGAAACGAAGTCGTACGAAAAGCCTCTTTAAACTCTCGTACTCGGTCAACTTCGTAAGTAGGCGCTATAAGGTTGTCACTCGTCCGATGACTAAAAAAATTATGCTAGCCTGTGAACAGACCTCGTATTCTTCGGTTATGATTCTCCAACTTCGAGCTCTTTGACTCGGGCGCAAAAAAACGACACAAAACAGAAGTAAATCAAAGTGAAGCAAAGTTGTACGAAGTGTCTCTCTTACATTCTGGTGCTCCGTCAACTTTGTAAGTAGGCGCTTAAGGATACCACTCGTCCTAAAACAAAAAAATAATTCTATCGTAGAGAACAGACCGCATATTCTTCGGCCATTATGCTATTTTTGGATTCTTTGATTGGGTCGCAAAAAACCGACACAAAACGAATGTAGGTCGAGGCGAAGCGAAAACGTACGAAGTGCCTCTCTTGGTCAACTTCCATCACATTCGTAAGTGGTATTGTCATTCTTCGGCGAGTGGTATCGCCATTCTTCGGCTGTTATGCTAAGATTTTATACTTTATAAAGTTTGAAAATCTTAATAAGTCACATATTTTTGAATACCTACGTCTTTATCATCTTTTGAATTGAATACAACAAAAACTGCCACTGTTTCTCTGAATTATTATCAATAGAAGATAAAATTTGTTCCATTTGGGTTATTTTATTCATTCTAATTGAAATTTGATGAGATTTTATTAATAACAGCTAACTAATAACCACCCTATGAACCCTAATTTTGGTCCAAAACGAATAATATTTATCGTATTATGATCTGGGGCAAATACCGAAACCGAAAATAATTTTTGGACTGTATCGAATGGCTTTTTCAATTCATTAAAATCGTATCGAACAGAAGGGGTGTCAATGAAGGGATGCAACCGTAGAAAATGAATAAAAAAGCAACAAACAAAAGACCAGAAAGACATATGCGTTTTAAAGCGTGTGTGTATGTGTGTGTGCCCCTTTTTTCAAACTGACAATATATAAATGTTTTATATTTATTAATTTAAACTTATTTGATATGGATGGATCTGTATTGTGAGTTAAATATTGTTGGGTATCATTCATTAATAGTTCGGAATTATACGGTAACATGATAAGTGGACTAGAACTAATTTTCTGAATATAAACACTAAGTTTACTCGTAGTTTTATCTAGTTTTTTTGGGTAAAATTTACCTTAGAGGACTAGAAAGTTAAACGACGGAATATGTTGGAACAGTTATCTGCCAAATCTAAGATCCGAAACACGAAAGCTCTTCAATAGAGCCAAGCGTAACGGAGATTGGTAGAGCTACAAGATCCTCACAACCTGAAATAAAGAGACAAGAAAAGCTAAGAAAAATAGCTTAGGAAATTCAGCGAAGAAATAGACTCTACACCTTCTGTAGTCATCCTCCTGTTAGAAACTCACTTTCCTGGAGGATGAATGAATCCAGAAATACGAGTTCTTAAACTAAAAGACCAACCAGAGAAGACCCGTGAATGGCACAACATATATGCAGTGACGAACGGATGAGATGGGCCATGAACACCTTTCAGCCATTCAAAACCTCTGGAACTGACGGAATATTTTCTGCCTTACTACAACAACGGCAGGAGGCAATTATACCTCACTTGTTCCGAATCAGTCGGAGCAGTTTTGAACTGGGATATATACCAGAAGTGTGGAAGAGGCCAAAATCACCTTCATCCCAAAGGTAGGGAAACGGGACACCACACACCCCAAATCCCTTGGACCAATCGCCTTACATCGTTTGTCCAAGCGGCCAAAATCCTCGGAGACCGCTTTGATCCAATACGCTCTAAACAAAAAAGAAACTGTGGTATGTGCCTTTCTTTACATAATAGGGGCATTTGACAATACTCCACATGAGGATGTCAGAAGAGCCCTTAATGATAGGGGAGTAGATAGAATGACTTTCACCTGGTTGTCGCAATTGCTGTCTACAAGAATTGCAGAAATGAAGATAGGCCAAGACACTATCTCCATCAATACGACCAGAGAATGCCCGCAAGTTTGTTGCATGCCCACTCCTGTGGAGTCTTACATTGGACAGCTTACTCTGGCGATTGACCGAACTAGACCTTGCCAAGGGTATTCTGAGGTCGTCGTTATCCTCGCAAGAGGGAAATATGAAAATGTCCTCTGTTATCGTCCTATATCTACCTGTAAAAGAGTGTGGTTTCGTCAAAGAGGTCGTCAAGTTCAGCAGAAGATTTGGAGAAGTCTTAGGGAGAAAAGGAGGATCTTGATCTTTAGAATTTTTAAGGTTCTTTGGAGTTCTTCATTCCAGTTAATATAGACGGTCCTATGGGCGATGATGTTGATACTCTAAGGAGAGGGAGAGCGTCTGAAACCAAGAAGGAAAAGAAAGTATTTTTGTATTTTGGTAGAGGGCTTGAGTAAAGGAACTGTAGGATTTTTGCTTTGCGGATAGAGAAGCACAACAAAATAAAGCAGAAAATTAAAGAAGACATTTTGGATATACAATCAGACCATATGGTTACCAAAAACAATCAAAACAAGCTAAAAGGTTACACCTAGTCTAAAACTGTTGACTGAAGCAGGAATTTATAGCAGTGATAAAGAAAATGCTGTCCTTCTAGGACAAGCAAAAGTATGTGCAATTTTGCAATGCACAAGGCAAAATAATCTAAGTAAATCAACATATACACAGATAGTTAAGCTATTGGGACTTTAAAGACCCTTGAAAGTCTCCAGACTTGTACACAAATATCGAGTAGAACTCGACATCCTAGAAGAATAAGGCAATGAACCGGCTGATGAATTTGCCTGAAACGGGTCAGTCACAATATTCTCCAAGAGTCCAAGAGCTAGCTCTAGGTGTACCAAAAAGTACGATCCGGATCTGAATGTAAGCCTAGATTTGTAGACAACACAATCAACACATGGAACACTTGGCCAACCTCAAAGCAGAATGTGTAGTGAACATACGTGTACAAGAAAAACTGAAACACTGCGTAAAACCAACAAGATTCTTTACGAGCCATGCACTGATCAAGGATAGCTGCAATCTATGAGACCCAAGCTGCAGATTATGCGAATGGGAACCTATAACTGTTAACTACGAGGCACTAGAACGTAGTGGATAGTCAATTTTTGGAGACCTCAGACTGCCTCTACAAACATATAACACCAATCCTTTAGACATGTACAAACTAGTGGAGGGTACCAAGATCTTCAAGTGGATGACATAAACCAATGCAAGAAGTACAGTAAGCTCAGTTAAACTGTAGTACAATCGATGACTATATGTCAGACATCTTTAAAGTCGATTCCGGAAATTACAAATCTGCAAATAAAGATGTACACATCCACACTCAACAAAATATTTCAGGAATGACAATCAGTGACAGTTTCTAGATTCTAAAATGGGTAATCGTAATACTCATCTTCGTGTCAAGAATAAAAAGAGATGTTTTGACAGTTAGGTAGTGACAGTGGATACAGCATGGAGGAATATATTCAATTCCTTTCTGTCAAGAATCTTCGTGATTCTATCGGATAAAAAAGAGTATCAAAATTCTAAGATGATGCTTATATTAAATCTGGTTATATTAAAAATCAATATAAAAGAAATTATTTAAAGAGATCCGAAACTAATTCTTTTATGGATGAACAGAGGTTGCTTTATTAAGTATGTTGAAAATAAATAAGGGTGCTACGGCTCATTTGAATGATTAAATTTGAATAATTTACACGGTCAACCCTGCCGCAGCTTTTCTAAACATACCACGCAGTCTGCTCCAGATAAATTTGTGTCAGTTTCATCTTGTCTTTTACAGAATATTTATAAACACATTCATTTATGTGAGCTATAATTTATCAACCCAAAAAAGAGACTTTTGAAAACCAAAGAAAACGTCTTCAACGTGTAGGAGATTACAAGCTTCATAATATAGGAAATGTAACCTCATTTAGTACAGTAAGATAATCTACGTTTTCTATTAACAACGAAAGGAAACTTCTTTATCAAACAGGAAGTTTATAAGTAAACCTCATTTAGTGCAGTAAACAACCAAAGAAAACTTCGTTGACGAATAGGAAATTAAAAGCTTCAAAAAATTGGAAACTTAACCTCATTTAGTATGAGAAACTAAATTTTCCATTACCAACCAAAGGAAACTTTGTTAACGGATAAGAAACTGGAATATTAAGGTAAGAGGATCTAAATTTTCAATAGAGAGCCAAAGGAAACTTCATTAACGAATAGGAAGTTAGAAGCTTTATAAATTTGGAAGCTTAATCTCATCTAGTACCTACACTAAGAGGATCTAAATTTTTGATAAACAAACAAATAAAACTTCGTTAACGAATGAAAAGTTAGAAGCTTTATACTTAACTTCATGGAGTATAGTAAAAGAATCTAAACTTTAGATAAACAATCAAATGAAACCTCGTTAACGAATGGAAACTTAAAAGCTTTACAACGTGGGAAACTTAACCTTATCTAGCACAGTTAGAGGATCTACAGTTTTGATAAATAATCAAAGAAAACTTCGTTAACGAATATGAAGTTAGAAGCTTCCTAAAATTGATAATTTAACTTCATTTATATCAGTAAGAGGATCTACACAAAAATACTGCCTCTTCCTTCTCGTTTTCAGACGCTTCAACATCGCTATGTCGTCCGGACTCTGCAGGGTACTAACACCGTAGCCCAGAGGACCCTCCATACACACTGGAATGGAAGACTCCAAAGAAGATCCAGAGTTCCGAAAAAGAAGATCCCCCTCCCTAACCTTAGACTCCTCCAATCCGCTGAAGATCTGGAAACCCTGCTGGATAAAACCCCCTTTCCTACCGATAGATGGTGCCCCCAACCCCACATTGGACACGAAAATAAAAAAAAGAAAAAAAAATTGGCCCTTGGCGAAGGTTTCTGTGGTTCTCTTCGTCCTTGCCAAATGAAAGGGCTCCACGACGGAGGAGACACGCCACATGGTCAATCTTCCAACCCCACATTGCATCACGTGAGTTACACTTCCACATACACCTACACTTACACCAAAAGAAAAGGACTTTTTAGGCACGTTCAAACACCATGGAAGGAGGAAGCGTGAAGCTAGAAGACCAACTCTACAGGAAAACACATGGGAAGATTTGTGAGAGCGGAGCCGACGACAGACAGATACTAACTCCTTCCCAACATTTCATCCATCCCTTGAAAAGGACGTAAGTCCTACAACAAGGTCCTTTTACGTACCAAACTCCTAAAAAATTTCCATTTTTATCTCCCAAACTACTCACTCTTGACTTGACTTGACTTACATTGTCCATTAACAACCAAAGAAAATGAATTAGAAGTTGGAAGCTTCATAAGGATGGAAACTAACAATAAGAGGATCAAAATGTTTTGATATACAATCAAAGAAAACTTCGTTAACTATTAGGCAGTTGAAAGCTTCATAAAACTGACAACATAACCTTATTTAGTAAAGAAAGAGGACCTACATTTTCGATTTATAACAGTTAGAGGATCTAAATTTCCAAAGAACCAAAAGAAACTTCGTTTAGCAATAGGAAATTAGAAGCTTTATAAGATTGGTAACTTAATCTCATCTAGTAACAGGATCTAAATTGTTTATAAACAATCAAACAAAATTGACGAATACAAGAGGAAGATTTGTGGGAGCGGAGCTGACGACAGACAGATGCTAACTCCTTCCCAACATTCCATCCATCCCCTGAAAAGGACGTAAGTCCTACAACAGGGTCCCCTTACCTACCAAACTCCCAAACTACTCATTTTTGAACTTGAACTTGAACGAATAAAAAGTTAAAAGCTTCATTAGGTGAGCAACCTCATTGAGTACAGTAAGAGGAGCTTTAGATAAATAATCAAATGTAACTTCGTTAGCGAATAGAAAGTTAGAAGCTTCACCAGGTGGGAAACTTAAACTCAGTAAGAGGATCTAAATGTTTGATAAACAACCAAATAAAAAGTTAGAAGCTTTATAAAATAAAAGCTTCATAAGCTTGGGAACTTAATTGTATCTAGTACAGTAAGAGGATGTCTTCCAAAATCAGTTGTGCCAGAAAACATTAATGATGTGCAAAACCTCATAATACAAGATCGTCATGTTACTTATCGTAAGATATCCTTGGACAGTAGGATGACGAGTATCAAAAATATATTGCATGAGCATTCAGTAAAAAGGCAGATTTTTACGCTAATTTCCAGACTAGCAATGTCATTGATGAATAACAGAAATAGAATGGGTCCTAAAACAGAGCCCTGAGGCACCCCACAATCTATTTGATAATTTCGTTAAGATTTTTGATATCCTATACGCTACTATACAGATCTTCGATGTTATAAATGGTAATAATACTTAAAAAGTTTTGAGTATCGAAATTTGTGTACTGTGTTGATTTTCAATAAGTTTTCATGAATGATAAGCATGTTTGTAATTCTATTAGAGATAATCGGCTAAATAAATTTGAATCCCAAATATGAGCTACAAGCGGCGATGCGTAGATTAAAAGCCATCAGTCCCATAAGGAGCCATCAAAAGCACCATTCAGCCTGGAGAGAGAGACCATTATCCTCAGAACAGATCTCTGCAACTTTTATTCTAACGTAAATGCCACGTGTCATTGGTATTGCGGTAGTTGTACATATTATACATAAATGTCACTTACATGTCTTGGCGAGAGGGTCGCCGGAGCCCAGTCATAGGGTATTTAAATGCCGCCTTGGGGTAATTGCTATTAATAGTGTGTGCGTTGGACAGGCTGGCTGCCTTTGCATGTTATGGACACGATAATGAGGCACAAGAAGCGGAGACCGTTTATATGCATCGTCGATTTCACAAGGCCCCTCAATATTCGAGGCCCTTTTCTTCCAGTTCCTTCTACGCTTACCCGATCGGCTTCTACACCGAATGGAATTTGATTTGATTTTCGGCCTATCTCAGATTATCGTTCAAGAACAAGTTGATTGTTAAAGTTTTGATATAACTTTAACCCAATTCTGGATATTTATTGATTAAATAAACGAAAGGTTTATAGAAAAAAATATGTTAAAAAATTGTTGGGGAACTGATAATCAAAATGAATCCGACGAATAAGTTTTTTTTATTGTAATAATATTGTCAGTTTTTTGAGCATAAGTACTCATTTTTTTTATGCTTTTTACAATCTTTCATGTTATTCCCAATTTTCAAAGATTTTTTCGAGACATACTTCTTTTGGTGGGTTAAAAAAATGGTAATGACGAATTTTAGTATGTTCCATAAACGTCAACAATAAATACAAAACATAATTTAAAAAAAAAGACATTAAACTATCAATCTCTTAACTATCAATGTCTTAACTGTCAATGTCTATGTTTGAACTGACAATGTCTATGTTTGAACTGTCAATGTCTGTCTGAACTGTCAATGTCTGTCTGAACTGTCAATGTCTGAACTGCCAATGTCTGAACTTTTTTTTAGGCCGTTTGTTACACCTACCCGGAACCGTCGTTGGTTACCATTCATCAGGTAGGTGTCAGCTGGAGTGGAAATGTTTTATACACACCCTAATCGGGTAGTGTGGGACTCCCAGACCCCCTACGAGTCTGTATACCCACTAAAACCACTCGCCTTGTTTTTTATTTATCGTTTCTTTAGGAGTTTCCTACTTATGTGTCTTCGCCTCTTTCCTGATTCCGTCTCACATCCTGCTTTTTTGATTGTCATAATTTTCTGTGCCAGTTTGCTGACTGTGTTCCATACAGCTTTTGAGTTTACCATCCTGCCTATTAGCTCTTCTTTTTCCATTATACTATACACTATACACTATACTTATATTTGCTTGGGCTTCTGCTCTGTAACTAAACCATCTCTGGCATTCAAAGAAAGTATGTTCCACCGTGTCTATTTGGTTGCAGTATATGCAGTAGGTATCTCTTGCTTTGCCAATTTTATAAGTATAATATTTGAAGGCTCCGTGGCCGCTGAGTATCTGTGTTAGAAAGTAGTTCGTCCCCCTGTGCTTGCATTCAACCCAAGTTGTGACATCTCTGATAAGCGCCCTTGTCCATTCGCCTTTCGAGCCACTACTCCACCTTCTCTGCCAGGAAACAAGAGTTCTTCTCCTGGCTTCCTTTCGATTAGGCGGAGTCGCTCCTACTTCGAAGTGGAATCTCCTCTCCTCCACTATAAGGTCAATCGGTGGGATGCCCGCGATGACCTGCGCTGCGTCAGCCGATATGGTTCGATAGCCGGCTATGACTGTTAAGAGGAGTTTCCTCTGGAATCTCTCTGTTAGGGACTTGTATTTTTGGATGGACATTGCAAGATGCCACACTGGGGCTCCGTATAGAAGCTTCGACTCCACAACTCTATATAGGATCTCTCTTCTGTTATTAGAGGGGCCTCCTATATGCGGAACAAGACGTTGAAGTCTTCCTGCTGCCACGTTGGCTTTTCTAACTGCTTCAGTTACATGGGGGCCGAAGCTACGTCTGTGTAGTGTTACTCCCAGGTATTTCAGGGTTTTGTTTGAAGATAGTTCAACGTCTCCTATCCTGAAGTTTACTCCGCTAATGTCGCGTTTTCCGCTTAGAATTACTATTTGTGTCTTCTCTGGTGCCAGATCTATGGAGTTTTCCTTCATCCACCTGTTTGCCATCGCCATAGCTTTGTTTGTCCTAAGCTCTACTACCGTCCGGTAGGGAGCCATCACAACTATTGCCAGGTCGTCGGCGAATCCTATTGTTCTAACTCCAGCCCCGTAGTCCAAGTTTAGGATCTTGTCATAAAATATATTCCATAGCAAGAGTCCTATTACTGAGCACTGTGGTATTCCCGCGTTCATTGGAAAGTCTCCATTCATTTTGTTTTTTAGTCTGATCGACCTATCAGTAAAGTAGTCTATCAGGATGTTAATTAGGTATTGGGAGATTCCCAATTTTGCTATGGAATCTATGATTTTGTCCCACGGTGCCGAGTTAAAAGCGTTCCTTACATCCATTGATGCAACAGCGCACCATTTCTCCTACTGACCTGTACAACGTTGTCTATTCACTATCTTAAGCACCTCCTTTATTGCATGAATTGTGCTTCGTCCTTTTCTGAACCAATATTGGTTGTCCGATAGACCTTCTAGCTCTTCGATCTCTTTCTCCAGCCTGCCTCTAACTAGATGTTCATACACCTTTCGGGTGGTGTTTATTAGGCATAGAGGCCTGTAAGATCGATTGTCGTTGATCGGTTTTTCCGGCTTATGTATGAGAACTAGGCATCCGATGGCATTTTTTGAGTTTTTAGTGCATGGTTGAAAAGTCCAAGCAACAATTCAGGGTCGCAGTTATAAAACTCATTGATGGCTTCCGGAGGTATGGAGTCAGGGCAGGGGGATTTCCCAATCTTTATTTTTAAAATTACCTCGCTCAGTTCTTCGGCAGTGAAGGGTGTAGGCGTTATTTCCCTAGATCTCGGAAGGGTTACTGTTCTTCTTGGGAACACAGTCTTTGCCACGTCCATTTCTCTGGTTTCCGACATTTCAAACGGGAGACCTTGCGAATTTGTCATTTTCATGACTATTCTGTACCTATCCTTGCTCCCATAGGTCGTCTTCAAGGTCCAGGCGTAATTTTTCCCAATGACTTTTCTTTAATTTCTCTATGGTTTTTCTTTTTTTCTTCTCTTTATAGACAGTTTTAAGCGACTCTGTATCATCGGCTTGCCTTAGTCTTGACCTTAAGTACTCCCTCCTTGCTCTGTTGCACGCTGCCCTTTTTTTCCGCTATTTCTGTACTACACCAATATGGCATCGTGCTTTGGGCTGCTGGTCCTGTTATTTTGGACTTGTCGTAGCATCTCTTGATTAGTTTCGTGAAAGTACGGGGGTCATGTCTGGCTTCGTTGCTTGTGAGTCCTTCATATGTTCTCTTAAATCTTAAAGGGTCAAGTAGTGTCTTACCTTTTATCTCCGGTGTGTTGGGAGTGTTTATATTCACAATTTCATAGGTGATATGAAGGTGAGGCGACATAGATTCCTCGTCCTGTACTTTCCAATTTTTAATGTTTGGACCAAGGTCGTTTGTACTTAGAGTTAGGTCGATATGGGATCTCGTGGGGCCTCTTATGAATGTGGGATCTCCGTTGTTCATAACTATAAGATCTAAAGACGCTATGACCTCAGTGAGGATCTGACCTCTAGTATCCTCTTGGGGAGATCCCCATTCGTGAGCCAATGTCTGAACTGTCAATGTTTCAACCTTCATTGTCTGAATCTTCAATGTCTGAACTTTTAATGTCTGAACTGTTAATGTCTGAACTGTTAATGTGTGAACTGTCAATATCTGAACTATCAATGACTGGACTGCTAAAGTCTGAACTGTCAATGTCTGAATTGTGAATGTCTGAACTTTCAATATCTGAACTAAACTGTCAATGTCTGACCCACCCTATAATAGAGTCAAGAATAGTAGGATCACTCTCGCTAAAACTCAATGTCTGAACAGTCAATGTCTGAACTGCCTATGTCTGAGCTGTCAATGTCTGAACTATCAATGACTAAACTGCTAATGTCTGAACTGTGTTTATTTAAATTAAGATACAAAATAATTATGAAAAAAAATATAACGGTATATCGGTAGATTACTTAAACTGAAAATTTCTACCAATTTCCATCTAACTTAACAGTAGAATTGAGTTATTCTATTTTAACAATTTCTACCATAAAATCCATCTCTTGTTCCCAAGTTTAAAATCACTTTTCGCAAACCATTATATCATCACAAAGAAATGTACCAAACAAACTATTTATCAAATAAAAAAAAAAATTAATCGCTCTTAACAAGCCCCTATAAAGCCTTTTGAGGATTTTAACCCTCTAGGGGTTGATTACAGACCACCCTAGACGAAAGTGTACTGTAAAAAATTGGAGCATTTTAAATGGGTTTCTTTTAAAAATGACAAATCGTTTTCTTTATATATTTCAATAGAGGTGTAAAAAGAATTGATGTGAAAAATTTGATAATCGTACCTAGTATGATAAAATCGATTAAGTTGAGAAGTTAAAAATAATGTTATAGCGCTAATTGAACATCGATGGTAAATGTAACGGTTCTGAATATAAAAAAAAAACAAATTCTAACATTTCCCGATTTAATGAAACGTTTTTCAGTTTTTTCGCAATGACCTGCTCTTGACGGGCTGCCATTCACTATGATGCCAGGCCACGGATTCCTCTACGTATTTAATATTTGCAAAATCATCAAATTTTTGTTGTATTTCATACAGGGATGTTCACAGAGAACTGAAGAACAACTCATGGCCTTTTTACCTTTTACAAAAATAATTCAGAATCAAGAAGAATTAGATTATAAATATATACACAGACTGCCGACAAGCACTACTGACATTAAATAGACCACGTTTCACTTCAAGTTTAGTACTAGAATGTCACCAATCTCTAACTGAGGCCAGCCAGAATAACGTGGTCACTCTCAGCTGGATCAAAGGATATGGGAACTCTAAAGGCAACCTCATTGCGAACAATTTAGCAAGGAGGGCTGCGGGCTACAAATATGTTAGCCCTCGCCCATCTACCAAGCTAACATTGTCCGCAGTCGTGGACCTTATCAAACAGCACTCTCACCAAAAATTTATACAGTGCTGGGATGAAACTACAAACTGTAGACTGGCCAGAGAGTTGTTACCTCATCCTGGCGAAGAAACAGCAAAAAAATTTAAGGCATTGACAAGACAAAATCTCCGAACAGCTGTGGGAATCTTGACAGGTCACTGCCAATTGCGACAACATCTCTTTAGGATGAAATTAACAGAATCGCCGCTATGCAGAGGCTGCGAACAAGAAGAGGAAACAGTAGAACACATTATGTATGACTGCTCTGCTTTTTCTGAAATCAGAAGATCCGTGTTGGGCGAGTATTGGCTTACACCAGCCGATGTCAGGGAAATCCCCCTCGGGAGCCTCATCACCTATTTTAAATCACTAGGCCTGGTGACAGCCTGAGGTGACCATATCCCTACAAAACGGTAGGATGCACAATGGGTCATATGTGGCCTTAGTGCTGGCTAAGCACTAGCTCGCCCCTCCCCAAATTTCCAGATCCAGATCCAGATAGATTATAATTTGAAGAATTTTGTTAAGGAATTTATAATCTTGCTTCTTCTTCTATAAGCTAAACTGACCTGGAACTGTTACGAAGAACTTAACTTTTGCAAATTCCCTTTTATCGATACCGTTGCTTCGTAATACTAAGTTGGACCAACCCTAAGAGCATTTTTACCAAACGCAAATCGGTCTGAAATTGATCTCTACCGAGAACTGGATTGGATCCTACAGAACTCCTCATAAAAATTGAGTCACTTTTTTAAACTTCAGTTTACAGAACTTCGGGTAGGAGTTTGGGTCTTTTATTAAAGTATTTTGTCCAAGAGCTATCGAGTCGCAGTTTCTTGCTTTGAATGCTAGAATACAACTTTTTGTAGAAGATCTTTGTCTATCATTATACAGATCTCCAAGCATATAACTAAAGAGCTCCTGCTTCATAAACTTCTTTCTTCAAACGACATTGTCAGAACTTTAGACTAGACTTTCTTCAAACGACATTCTGAGAATTTTAGACTTGACTTTGATATTTTTGTTCCTGAAGAGATTTATCCACAGACTTCTAAGTCCTCTGGCTTTGAAGAACAATGTAGTCTCTTTTTTTTTAAACTTTAGTTTACAGAACTTTGGGTAGGAGTTTGGGTTTTTTTATAAAGCATTTTGTCCAAGAGCTATCGAGTCGCAGCTTCTTGGTTTGAATGCTAGAATACAACTTTTTGTAGAAAATCTTTGTCTATCATTATACAGATCTCCAAGCACATAACTAAAGAGCTCCTGCTTCATAAACTTCTTTCTTCAAACGACATTGTCAGAATTTTAGGCTTGACATTGATATTTTTGTTCCTGAAGAGATTTATCTACGAACAGTGTACAGAACTGCAAGCTGTTTGTTAAAGATAACAATACCTAATAGTTACTGAGTCTCAAACTTCTTTATTTAAACGATAATGTACAGAACTCTGACTATTACTTCGAATATTTTTGTCCAAAATGATCCACCAATTTCAGTTGTTCATTAAAGAATTTTGCCCAAGTGCTACAGAGTCGCAAACTTCTTGCTTTGAACACCAGTATACATTTTTCATTGAGTCCTTTGTCCACAAATTATAAAAAAACTCCGAGCACTTGATTAAAGAAAGGTGTCCAAGAGCTCCTCTGTGACAAACTTCTTTCTTTAAACAACATTGTTCAGAAATCTGCTTCAAATACTTTAGGCCATAATCATACAATAGTTTAAGATTCTTTATTGAAGAGATTTGTCCAAACACTCAATCTTCTTGTTTTGAACACCAATGTACAGAACTGTGAGCTTTTTGTTAAAAAGTCATACACAATCTAAAACTCTTGATTGAAAGTACTGTTAAGTGGCAAACTTCTTGCTATAATACCAGTCCACCCAACTCTAGGTTCTATGTTGAAGTTCTTTGTCTATGATCATACAGAACTAACCGAAGAGCTACCAAATTTATTTGTACAAACAAAAGTTTTTAGAACTCTGGGAAAATTTTGTCCAACGACTACTAAGTCTCAAATTTATCTCCACCACTCTAGTATATAGAACCTTGAGCTTCTGTTTGAAGATTTTTGTTAATGAGCTTGTACAATGCCTAATGAGCCTCACACGTCTCTTTCCGAGCTCTAATTTATACAACTCTGGGCTAATAATTGAACATTTTTGTCCATAATTATACAGTACTTTGGGTTCTGAATTAGAGAGTTTGGTTCTAGAGTTAATGAGCCTCAACTTCTGTGTTCTCTTAACAGAAATCTAAGCTCTTCATTGAAGAATTTCTACTAAAAGCTACTGAGTCCACTGATGCTATCGATTTACAGGAGTTTAATAAATCTAAGCTCTTCATTGAAGAATTTCTACTAAAAGCTACTGAGTCTACTGATGCTATCGATTTACAGGAGTTTAATGTTAGAGGACTTGGTGTACTTTTATAGGGTTGGATGGTGGAGTTTGGGATGGAGTAAGAATCAGTCTCTCGGTGCCATTTGGTACTCGCTTCCTAGTTTTCCTGTTTTCTAGATCCTGGAACGTGCCTAAAGTGTGGATGGTTATGTAATCTCACGCTCTGCAATGTGGGTTTGGTAGATTGACACTGTGGCGTGTCTTCTCCTTGGCAAGGACGAAGAGAATCACAGAAACCTTCGTCAAGGGTTTAGTTTTTTTTTTTTTGTATAACCTTTCGTCCTGTATCTACCCGTAGAAGAAGGGGTCTCATCAAGATGGTCATCGAGTTTTGTAGGAAGGTCCCTGTCTACGGTTCGAAGGAGTGTTAAGGAGGGAAGGAGAATCTTATTCTTCGGAATTCTTAAAGTTTTCTGGAGGCTTCCATTTCAGTGCGTATGGAGGGTCTTCTGGGCTGTGATGTTGGTTCCGAGTGACGTATCGTTATTGTAGCATCTGATATCGAGAAGGAAGGGAAAGTATTTTTGTATTTTGGTAGAGAAGGCGGATTGAGTAAGGGTGGTATAGGTAACTCACAATTGTGTCTCAAAAAGAAATTTAATAAATTCCCTTTATACAGCTGTACTGGATCATTTAGAACTCTATTTTGATATAAATTTTATTCATACCACCTTGTATGTGGTGTTTCAAACCGATTGTAATTTACTGTTCGATTATTGGAAAATTAATGAACTGTTTTAATGTTGATTTTATCGTATTGTTTCGTCAAATATCACAGCCTGTTGTGTAATTATTTAGATGTAATTTGCTATTTTTAAATCGAACCAGTATATAATTCTAATAATAACTAGATCGATTAGAAATCCCTTATATAGATTTACCTTCTAACTGAATTTATGTTATGTGTTCTAATATTTAAATATTAAAAAAGAATGATTTCTATACAAGTCAAATTCGAATCGGTATTGTGTACAGTGGCTCTGATTTTATGCAAACATACCTAATGTAAATGTTTATTTTAAAGACCTCAATAGTGTTGTCTTTTGTTATATCGATATGTATATGCAAATATGTTAATCAAATCAGTGGAAATGGAACATCGAAACGCATCACTCGGTTTGCGATGTTCCCTTCGTTTAGTTCTTGTCACAATATTTACCCTTTGGACGCAAATACATCACAGTGGCTTCACTCAATGATTTTTATATACAATTTAAATTTAAAAACATGTATTATTGGTTAACTAGTTTAATATGTCACTATTGGATAAAGTAGACTATTTTATGAAGGTCCTTATCTAAAGTACAATATTGCTTTTCAAAATATGTCTCACCAAGATCAATACATTCAATAACCAATAGGTAAAACAGTTATTCCAGTCTGCCCACGCATTGAATTCTTGATCTTTGGTAACGTGAAGAAGTCTTTGAGACTTAGGTCAGGACTATACAATAGATGGTCTAACAATTCGATGTTCTGAAGCACCAAAAACTTGATTGTATTTTGGGCAGTGTGAGTCCTAATATAGGATGATTCCCCTTTGTGTGTTTCGTGAGCTTTGCTCCTGGGAGAGTTTAAAGGATGCCATCTAAATAGTTTGGGAGATTGATGCTGTGGTGTGTCTCCTCCTTTGCAAGGACGAACAGAATCAAAGAAACCTTCGTCAAGGGCTTAGCTTTTTTTGTATATCCTTTCGTTCTGTATCTACCTGTAGAAAAGGGTGTCTCATCAAGAAGGTCATCGAGTTCTGTAGGAAGGTCCCTGTCTACGGTTTGAAGAAGTGTTAAGGAGTGAAAGGGGATCTTATTCTTCGGAATTCTTGAGGATCTCTGGAGTCTTCCATTCCAGTGGGTATTAAGAATCTTCTAGACTGTGATGTTGGTTCTGCGAGTGATGTATGGTATTGTAGTATAAGAAATCGAGAAGGAAGGGGAAGTATTTTTGTACTTTAGTAGGCAAGGAGGAATGGGTAAGGGTGGTGTAGGTAACTCGCAATTGTGTCTCAAAAAGAAATTTGATAAAATTCCCTTTATACAGCTTTATATAACTGTACTGGATCATTTAGAACTTCTTTAAGTGTGAGCCCTTGCATTATCCTAATGCCTAATATAGGATGATTCCCCTTTGTGCGTTTCGTGAGCTTTGCTCCTGGGAGAGTTTAAAGGATGCCATCTAAATATTTTCTCCTACATATGTAAATTTTATATATGACCAATGGTCGATTACAAAGTTGACCCCTTCTGTACATTTACAGACAAAGAAACTGCTAAATTATAACAACATAAAAACCTTGCCTCTTCATCAGTTACAAGATATACAACGAAGGTATACCACCAGAACCTTGTAGAGGCCAGGAGACCCTTGGAACTTTTAGAGAGAGCATCAAAGAAATCTCCTATTTCTTCAGTTACTCCTAGAAGTAAGACAACATCTTCCAGAAGAGCTCCATTTGTAAAAAATTGTACAGGAAGAAAAAAATAAAAGTTTGTTACTGTGTTATAAGTAGTATCTATAAGATACCCGTTGACCCGTTTGGTCTTTTATTCTACCCGTAACGGGACCACAAAACATATTTTTGTATAGAGGAAAACGTAGTAAAGGGCGAGATTGACGATTTGGGAGTGTGCTTTTCATGCACTCTGAAGTCCAACGCGCCTTCGATAAGATAAGGAAACGAGCTTTGCTCCTGGAGTAGTTCAAAAGCTGCCGTCTAAATATTCAAGTCGAAGTTACAAAGTTACCCTTCTGTGCACCAACGTCTCAACAGTAAAAGAAAGTGCCAATACCTCGACTACTACAAAGATACAATATATACAACAGAGGCATGATACCAGAATCCTGCAGAGCCTAAGGAACTCTTGGAACATTTGAAGAAAGCCTCGAAAGAATCACCCACTTCTTCAGTTGTGGTTACTCCAAGCAGCATCTTCCAGAAGAGCTCCATTTGAAGGAGCCCCATTTAGCTTACAATAATTAACACATACAAAAAATCTTATACTTAGGTTAGTTATGATTACAAATAGGTAAAACTTTGTACAAGAAGAGATAAATAAAAGTACGTCACTGTGTTGTAAATAGCATATATAGCATACCGTGTTGACCCGTTTGGTCTTTTATTCTACCCGTAACGGGACCGCAAAACATATTTTTGTTTAGAGGCAAATTTTGTGTCAATACTGATTTGCATTAATGTGGAATTTAAAAGGGTTATTAAATATCGTTTCGTATCGTATTGGCACGATATGTGCCTATATTTTTTTATAATAATGTTCATGAATTGAATTGTATTCATTAATTCTATACACTCACATATGTGTACGTATATCTAATCACAATAAAATCGTATTATTGGTCAAACAATCGTTTGTGGAAACACTCGGTAGATGGCGTTGTATTGCGATGTCTAGGTAATACAGTTAGGTAAATGGATTATTTGCATTTGTCTTCGTTTGAATTAGAATAATAAGTATTAAAATATGATATATCGACAAAATGTAACGTTCGTTGTGGGCCTAGCTCCTCGACTATTTAATTTTAAAAATATCAATGTTATTTGCGTCGACTCGATTACTTTATCTGATTTGGGTAGGAGAAATTTGGTTTCTCCGTGAGATTCGATGCTAAATTCTTTCATTTTCATATAGTAATTTGTTAATTATAAGTTGTTTATCTTAACTCTCTGCACCCTTCGTTTTTGGGCTTTTGCCATCTTGAGAAGGGCCCTAAAGAGGACGTGATTCTCGACATAGCTTTTCTTTCGAAAACACCTATAACACCAGTTCAGGGTCCTTCGAACCAACTTTTCCAGTGGTCTCTGTTTATTATAAGAAAACATCAGTACTGCAGTCCTGAAGTCATCAAAATTTGTTCTACAGATTGTACACTCGCTTCCGCAAGCTCCGACAGAAGACTTCACTTAATTCAAAGATAAGAAAATAATTAATTACTTAATTTTTTTTAATCAACTTCCTATTAGAATTTTTATCATTGAATAAATATTTTAAAACTGATTTCACACTTTTATTTGTCTGTCTGTACTTGGCGCCCATTAATAATTGTTGGGAGGGAATTGATAAGAAACTCAGAAGGAATCCACGATCCTAAAAGCTAGCTAAGGGTAATTAAAGGGCTACAAAAAACAGGACAAAAAGGCATGGAAAACAATTGAAAAACGAAAAAAAAAGAAGAAAAAATTGGCGAAAAACTCGGTTGCGGAAAAACCCGCTAGGTGGAGTTGTATTGCGATATCTAGGTAATACTGTTAAATCGATTATTTGCATTTTTCTTCGTCTGAAATAGAATAATAAGTATTAAAATATGATATATGTACAAAAACAGGACAAAAAGGCATGGAAAATGGAAAAGCGGAAAATGAGAAAAAAAAATTAAAAAATATATATAAATCTGTTTCTATTTTCAGAAAAATGTAATTTTGGTTGTCAACTTGAAAATAATTAATTTTTCTTTTTCTAAATACTTAACAATTTCTAAATAAACGGAAATCCACAACACAATGAGTAAATAAATTTGAAAAAACTTCAAAAACACAAAATCATGTTCCAAGTAAATGCGCGACTGGTTCTGTCCGTTTATTCTTTTAAAAAACAATTTTCCATTAATAATTTAAGTGCAGTTAGTTAAAGTGTTGATTAAAAATTAAATTTTCCCAGGAAAAACCTCTTTTTTCACGATTATAAATTAAATCAAGCCCAGACCGGCGTGTTTAGCCATTATAACGGGTGACTAATTTTCAATTTGCTTACATAGATTGGATAAAAAAGATCAAAATAACCAAAGTAAAAAAATATTATCAAAGTTTCTACTAATTCCACTTAGGAATCGAATTTTTAACAATAAAAACAAATCCACCAAAGATAAACCCCATTTTTCAAAGAGTACAAAATAGTTTATGTTGATTAAGAAAATTGGAAATCTACAAGAAACAGAAAAAACTGTTCAACTCGAAGAATTCAAATGTAAACTGAGCTTTAAAAGTCATATAGTCTTCTTTAAAAGTCTACATACGAGGGTTCTGGATCTGGAAATTTGGAAGGGGCGAGCTAGTGCTCAGCCAGCACTGAGGCCACATATGACCCATTGTGCATCCTCCCGTATGTAGGGATATCCTCACCTCAGGATGTCACCAGGCCTATTGATTTAAAATAGGTGATGAGGCTCCCTGACATCGGCTGGTGTAAGCCAATACTCGCCCAACACGGATCTTCTGATTTCAGAAAAAGCAGAGCAGTCATACATAATGTGTTCTACTGTTTCCTCTTCTTGTTCGCAGCCTCTGCATAGTGGCGATTCTGTTAGTTTCATCCTAAAGAGATGTTTTCGCAATTGGCAGTGACCTGTCAGGATCCCCACAGCTGTTCGGAGATTTTGTCTGGTCAATGCCTTAAATTTTTTTGCTGTTTCCTCGCCAGAATGAGGTAATAACTCTCTGGCCAGTCTACAGTTCGTAGTTTCATCCCAGCACTGTATAAATTTTTGGTGAGAGTGCTGTTTAATAAAGGTCCACGACTGCGGACAATGTTAGCTTGGTAGATGGGCGAGGGCTAACATATTTGTAGCTATTGAATATTCTTAGTCGTTACTTGATGAAAATCCATATTTTAATATTCTTTATATTTGTAGCTCGCAGCCCTCCTTGCTAAATTGTTCGCAATGCGGTTGCCTTTAGAGTTCCCATGTCCTTTGATCCAGCTGAGAGTGACCACGTGATTCTGGCTGGCCTCAGTTAGAGATTGGTGACATTCTAGTACTAAACTTGAAGTGAAACGTGGTCTATTCAAGGTCAGTAGTGCTTGTCGGCAGTCTGTATATATATTTATATTCCTGCCTGTGATGTTCCTATTGATTAATTCTTTTGCAGCTATGGTTATGCCTGTAAGTTCTGACTGAACCACACTTGACAAGCCATCCATAGCCCATTTTATTTTTAGGCTTAAGGATCTAGAGTAAATTCCACATCCCACACCTTGCTTTGTTTTTAATCCATCCGTATATACGCTCAGAGCGTTCACTACGTTGGGGTCTGCTGTCTTGTTTGTTAATATTTTGTAGGGTTTGTCAAAGACAAATCTTGGTGCGACGGCATCTGTGACTGCCTGTAAGAGTGGTATCACTTTTATCGATTCCCTCCACAGACTATCCCTATAGGTGCCAGTCCCTACAGTGGGTTCGATACCAACCGTGCGAAAGCGTACCATGGTCATCAATGCGACCTCCTTAACAAATATATCAAGGGGGTGAGACCGAGTATGACTTCCATTGCGCTGGTCGGTGTGCTTCGCATGGCTCCTGTTACGAGAAGGCATGCTGATCTTTGAATTTAGTTTAATTTTTTGATTGCTGTCGTTTGTTTCACTTTAGGCCACCACACGATAGCACCATATGTTAGCATAGGTCTTATGATTGCCGTGTAGATACACATGGTGACCTTGGGGGATAATCCCCAGGTCTGTCCTATGGTTCGGCGGCATTGCTCATAAGATATAAATGCTTTTTTAACTCTGCTTTCTATGTGTGAGTTCCACGTCAGCTTGCTGTCAAGGATAACACCTAAGTATTTCACTTCTGTAGCAAAGCTTAATTTAACATTGAAAAGACTGGGTGCGTTTATACCCCTGGGTTTCTTTCTCTTCGTGAAGAGAACCATTTCTGTCTTTTTGGGGTTAATAGACAACGATTGCTCTTTACACCATGTCTCTAAAGTTCTGGAAGCCACTTGTATTCTGTCGCAAAGGGTGCTTTCAAACTTTCCTTTTGGCAGAATTACAATGTCGTCTGCGTAGGCTACTGTATAGATTTTGTCATGTTCATTGAGGCGGTGAATTAGGCTGTCCAGAACAATGTTTCACAGAAGGGGTGATAAAACCCCTCCCTGTAGAGAGCCCCTCGTAACCTTGCCTCGTATCTTGACATCATTTACAGTTATTTCTATTGCACGCATAGAGAGCATGCTGAGAATCCATCCGCTTACTGTTTTAGGTACATTTCGATCAGTAAGCGAGTGCATTATTTTAGGGAACATGGTTTTATCGAAAGCTCCCTCGATATCTATGAATACGCCTAGGGTGGACTCTTTCTTGTCCAATGATCGCTCGATCTGACCAACCACATGATGTAGGGCCGTATCGGTGGATTTCCCTGTTGTGTATGCATGTTGGTTGGGATGCAGTGGTTTGGTTGTCCTTTTAGTTTTGGATTTAGCCATAAAGACACAAAATATACCTATAAGTACTTAGACTTAAAGTACTTTATTGATTTTCAAAATATGTTCCACCAAGATCTATACACTTTTGCATACATTCAAACCAATTGGTTAAACAGTTATTCCAATCTTCAGTTGAGACCTGTAAAATCGGTGTTTTAAAGACATCGATGGCCTCTTGTGGCGACTAGAATCGCTGCCCACGCATTGAATTCTTGATCTTTGGGAACGTGAAGAAATCATTGGAACTAAGGTCAGTAGATGGCCTAACACTCGAACGTCTTCATAACACCCAGTTCTTCATGTAGGGTCTTTAGGATGGAGGTCTTTGAAACGTCTTGGTGGGGTACTTCATTCCCAAAAACAAAAACCATTTCACCATGTACCTACACGACTTGTTATATCACAATAAAACTCTGGATTGGTTCAACAAAAGATTGAGGTTAGGTCTGAAGGTTTTATTGTCTTCTAGGTGGACTATATGTAAAACTAAAAAGACAACTCTCGTATACTGGTCCAATCAACCCCACATAATCTTCAATCAACAATGACAATGAATAGGTAAAAAGAAATCAAATAACCAAAAAAATTTTCCATATCCAAAGGATTTTTGAACCTTAACGACTCTTTTAATTAGGAAAACTTATGAATTAGAAGGAATACATAAATTATTACTCCAAGAAATTTGATTATATACAGATAACATCTTCAAGAGTTCTTCAGGAGCTTCTGAAACATCAACCAAAAAAAATCTTCGAGATACAAAGGATTCTGATACCTTAAGGTCTATGTTAGTTGAGGAACACTTATGAATTAGAGAAATTGATACTTTAACAACATCTGGAAGTTCTTTAACAATTCTTCTTGGACTTTTTGAAAATCATTTAAACAAATCAAATTTCTTAAGGACTCTTTTTGTTTAGAAACACTGCTCTCCGTCTTCCCTATACTTCACAGAAGCCATTACCCCTCAGAACATAATATATGGTTTTAGATGTACACTGTTACCGATAGGCCTCTTGAAGAAGACAATAATACCAACCAACACACTTATAATCCCCCAGAAGAACCAAATGGAACTCATGGTCCATCAAAAAGTTACTCTACTCGCTGTAAAGCTGTAAAGAAGAGAGTCATGGGGAAAGCTCCAGCTAAAAACAAATGTCCGAAGAAATGAAAACGTAGTTAACATAGTGAATCCTCAACAACTGAAGAATAAGACACACAAGGGATTCTGATGTCTTGAATACTCTTTTAACACCTGTAATTTAAAAGATTAAAATAATTAAGAATGGTTCTTCTGGAGCTTCCTCAAAATCAACCAAAGCAATCTTCCAGATTCCAAGGATTCCGATTCCTCAATGACCTTTCTAGGTAGTTGAGGAAACAAATACAAAAAGTGTTATCTGGAACCTATAGGTATTAAAGAAAATAAAAAATCTTACAAATTAAACATCTTTAACAGTCTTATGGGGCTTCTTGAAAATCAAGCAAAAAAATCTTCCAGATACAAGAGATTCTGACACCTTAGATAGATAAATAGAAGACTTTGACTTGTCGTTTGCCCAGTGATTTTTCCCACTACTACTGGACCTTCTCTGGCTTCCATTTTCCAATGGCAATCTTTCTGAAGGTATCAGCAACCTTAAGAACCCTTCGTGTTGATGGACACTTATGATTTAAAGGAAGACATCTGGAACTTATATAGACATTTAAGATAAAAAAAGATGTATAACATCTTAAAGAGTTTGCTTAAAGTTTTTAAAAATGCACCAAAGAAGTCTTCAGGATGCAAAGGAGACAAAGGATACAAATTAAAGAAGAGAAGTCAACAGGAAATCAAGGAAATGAAAGAAAATTTTTAAAAAAATATCAGTAAAAATGTATAAACAGTAACTGTGATATGTTGGAATGAGTGGAATAAGCGAGTTTCCCTCTCTAAATTGTGAGTAAAAATAAAATTCATTTCCCGGGATTATAAAAAATCATTGATTTACTGCAAGTCTTTACAGTTGAAAAAGGTGGGGATAGATTCAGAACCAATCAAAATAGATTATATTTGGTCGGCACGCCTTTTATAAATGTGCTTGCTCTCTTATGTTTTTATTTCTTTTTTATGAGAGTTTTATAGTCCCTACTACCGCAACAAAAGCTCTCTTGTTTTTATTTTGATGTATTCTACGGGCCGCGAAGAGTGCATTTTACATTACAACATCGATTGTGTTTTCTAGTTTGCATCTGCACTCACTGACTACTGCAAATTCATGCCACCAATTCATGACATGTGTTTTACATTCTGCTTTCGAATTTTTAATTTATGCTTCCATCACACTTGCACTCACTTAATTTTTCACATGTCAAGAATTTATTCACTTTTTTATGAGTATCTAAGTTATAAGCAAATTATGAAAGTACTCCACAGGACAGAGAAATGGTCTATGGTCTAGAAACATGAAAACTAAAAGCAGACACAATAGCAAAACTCCAACCTTTTATAGCTGTACAGAAAGATACCTGGATGCCCCATTATATGCCATAATGAGAAACATACGAGCTACTCTAATGTATCTTACAAAGACAGATCAAAAGAAAACGAACTCCAAGTCGAAGAAGATTGTTCTGATTTGCCATCCTAAGAACTAAGACCTCAACAAAGCAATTTTGGAATGCAACCAATAAAATCATCATACAATGATCGTCAAGGTCCGGAATGGACTGGCAACCTAAGAAGAAGATCCATTATATGCCATAATGAGAAACATACGAGCTACTTCAATGTATCTTACCAAGACAGATCAAAAGAAAACGAACTCCAAGACGAAGAAGATTCTCCTGATTTGCCATCCTAAGAGCTTGGTTTGGAAGACCTCAACAAAGCAATTTTGGAATGCAACCAATAAACTTGTCCTAGAATGATCGCCAAGGTCCGGAATGGACTGGCACCCTAAGAAGAAGATCCATTTTTGAAATAACTTTAACTGCAGATCTAATTAATTAAACTAGGATTCAATGTGCTCTTCAATTTGATCTCGTTTGTTCTCGTTTTGATCTTGTTTACATGTCAATTTATCCAATTTTGATGAGTAAGTCACAAGCAAATTATGAAAGTACTCCAAAGAACAGAGATTAATGGAAAGAACTAAAAAATATATGAGGCTTCTGAAATGCTACGTATTTTCTGTACTTCTGTATGGTCTAGAAACATGGAAACTAAAAGTAGACACAATAGCAAAATTCCAAGCTTTTATAGCTGTACAGAAGGATACCTGGATGCCCCATTATATGCCATAATGAGAAACATACGAGCTACTCCAATGTATCTTACAAAGACAGATAAAAAAAAACGAACTCCAAGACGAATAAGATTGTCCTGATTTGCCATCCTAGGAGCTTGGTTTGGAAGACCTCAACAAAGCAATTTTGGAATTCAACCAACAAAATTATCATAGAATGATCGCTAAGGTGCGAAATGGACAGGCACCCTAAGAAGAAGAAGAAGAAGAAGGTTTTGATATGCTCTCGATTTGATCTTGTTTTGTTCTCACTTCGATCTCGTTTTAATCTCGTTTTGCTACCACTTGTTTAAGTCTGCTCTCGTTTCCTCTATTTTACCTGTTGTTTCTATCTCTTTCTGAAGGCTTGCAAAACTTAATAAAACAAGTAGAACATATGGACTTGACATATACACCAACAAAACGAATCTAATAATACCTAATCAGCAAGAAATATATCACAGGATTTGAGGTCGGATTAAAAAGAATAAAAAGTGCATTCCTAACTATTAGCATTTTATTCAAGTCACGATCTGTTTCAAAAACCAAATTGAGGCTTCTGAAATAAAATGTTCTTTCTGTACTTCTGTATGGTGTAGAAACATGGACTCTGATAGCAGATACAATAGTAAAACTACAATACAAGTTTTTGAATACAGAAGAATTTTGAAGATACCCTGGACGAAAAGGGTCACAAATAAAGAATTTCTGTGGAATATGAACACAACCACAGTTTTATTCAAATAGTTTCAGTATATGAGGTATATAATGAGAAATCAAAAAGAGAGAAGCTACTCCAATGTATCTAACAAGAAAAGATCGAAGGAAAACGAACCACAGGACGAAGAAGAATGTCCTAGTTGCCTAACATAAGGGCTTGGGATGGTAAAACCTCAACAAAGCAATTTTGGAATCCAACCAACAAAATCATCATACAATGATCACCAAGGTCTGAAATGGTCTAATTAATTAAACTAGGATTCGATGTACCTACTCTCGATTTGATCTCGTTTTGTTCTCGTTTCGATCTTGATTTAATTTCGTTTTGCTACCGCTTGTTTAAGTCTGCTCTTGTTCCAATATCGTTTTGTTCTGTTTTACCATTTATTTTTATCTCTCTTTGAATTTTCTTGATGAAAGTACCCGAAAGAACAGGGATTGATGAAAAGGACCTAAACATAACCTTTCCGACATAAATGTTAAAAAGATGACATAATCTTATCACCACCATGATAACTTTTGGTTCTTAGCAAAATGTTATCTTTCAGACCCATCCTAGTTTCTTTATGTGTCCTCTTAATCGGCAGTGCTCGATTAATATTCCGGTTTTAGTGAGGTTTAGACAGCTGAT
Organism: Altica lythri; assembly: GCA_964028335.1. Lineage (NCBI taxonomy): Eukaryota > Metazoa > Arthropoda > Insecta > Coleoptera > Chrysomelidae > Altica > Altica lythri. The sequence goes on from OZ034809.1 coordinate 9,754,102, forward strand.
ACATCTTTTCTAGTTATAGTTTCCAAGAAGCGGCTTCATTTGCCTTAGTCCTTCTAGATCGATTCACTAGTTGGATTTTTCTCTATCCCCTTCTTTTCTTAGTTTTTCTAAGACTGTACCACTGCTGATTTCACAATATGATTCTGGTACCAAATCAGTTCCTTTTTGGATAGCTTATTTTCTGTCTCGTTTCCTTCTATTTCTATGTGTTCTGGAATTCATAAAAAGGTAACACTGTTATTTAGTCCTAGTTCATTTAGTTTGCCCAGACATTCCTAGACCATCTCAAAGCTTTGATGGCTGCTTTACTATCTGACTTGATTACAATCTTTGTCTATGATAATTCATTTCGATATTAAATTCTGCACTTCTTTCAATTTCCACTTGAAAAATGCTTGAGTATGGGCTTTCTGAGTATATGGCTCTAAGTCCCAAAACCCCTGCTCCTGTTGCTTCATTTGTCCGTATACCATTTTATGGCATTTTGGTTTAGCTCCAATATGGTGTCTTTGTCCCATTCAGATTTACTACATAGTTATGTGGTGAATTTTCTCACAAAGTTAAATTTCTTTGACACTTGGGGCATTTTTCTCGAGGTTTTTCCTTCATTCTTACTTCTTTGGCCATTCTATATATTGTTTTCTTCCTTACACTTTCTACTTGAATGTATAGTGGCGTGAGATTTAGGATTACTTCTATTTCTAGCCGTAGGGTATGTTCCCATTGCTCTAGTGATACATGCACAGGTTAGTCTTTGAATTTTTAAGAGGTTTGTCCTCGTAGTAGTCAGATTAGCTCTTGTAAAGGCTACTAAAGTGGTCTCGATGGAGTTGATATTATGTCCCACCGAATTACACCATTACTTTGCTTTTTTCAATCCTCTTTGAAGAATTTGCAACTCCCTCTGTGATGTATTGATGTAGATAGTGTCTTGGTCTATCTTCATTTCTGCGATTCTTGTAGAAAGCAATTACGATATTTGAAAAACGAGTTTTTTTTAATAACTCTGTATTTATTCATCAATACCTATTTTCTCCCCTTCACAGTAATCCCCTCAGATATATCTAACACACTTGTGCCAGCGCTTCTTCCAATCTTTGAAGCACTTCTGGAACTCGATTTTGGATATGACCATCAGCTCTTTCTTCGACGTGGCCTTTATCTCAAGTGTTGTAAAACGTTGTCCTTTCATCGGTCTCTTCAGTTTTGGGAATCCATGATTGGTTTTCCCGCAAATCCTTGCGCTTAAGTCATATTGCTTCGAGTAAACGTCTTATGCATAACACTCGGGAAGTATTTCTCGTTGACCCTGTGGCAAGAATTCATGATGCACTACGCCATTGTAATCGAAGAAAACAGTGAGCAAAACCTTTACATTCGACCGAACTTGACACACTTTTTCCAATCTTGGCTCCTCTGGCTTCCATTGGGATGATTAGGCTTCGGTGTCGATGTCATAGCCATATACCCATGTTTCGTCACTAGTTATGATCCTTTTGAGGAAATTTGGATGTTCGTTGGCGGTATTAAACAGCTCTCTAGCGATATTTATGCTACTTTGTTTTTGGTCAAAATTGAGCAATTTTGGAACACACTTCGCAGCCGCACGTTTCTTTCCCAAAACATCCAATACATGACATAATCCAGTTGATTAACTTATAGTAATTCTACGATTTTCTAAAAACATTTTCTTGACTGATTCGACGTTTTCATCAGTTGTTGACGTGCTCGGGCGTCCAGAGCGGTCATCAATGTCTTCTGGGCCTTCTTTGAAGCGAAGTATGTTAATAAATGAAATAAATTCAATATAAATAAAATTTAATTCTGATCTATATAGATATTTTATAAGAGGATATAAAATAAAAATCTCATTATTTCCAAAAGGCCACAAACCTAATAAAATCCGAAAACTACCAATAAAACGTCAGCAAACTATAAATTAAACACTCAAAAACAACTCGTCAATTATTACATTTTCAATATATTTAACCGAGAAGAACGGAATAGCCGCTATAAAAGTGCAACTTAAGGGTGCTACACATCGAATCAAAATATAAAGAAAACTCCACCCCTCGAAATAGCACAAGTCCAACCCCCTTTGCCAGTCTAAGGGTGGCTTTCACTACAAATATATCAGTTCTGAGTTAAATTTTCAGCACTGCGCACTGTTCTGTATTCATCATTCCCACGTGCTTTTCCAACAATGACGATTTAAACTTTATACAAGTAGTGAAAAACTCGAAAATTATGTATCAAAGTACGTTACAATTCTTAAACAGTCATCGCGAGAAAATGTTGAAAAGCATTAACAATCCGAACTCGTTCTCGATGGAAAATCTACTTTCCAACGGGAAAATTTCACCGGAAAACTTAGACGGTAGCAAAGATTTAGAGGAATATAAAGCGTCTCCGCAAGCGAAAATTGAAGATGATGATGATAGACTTTCTCCAATGTCTTCAAGTAGTTTACAAACAGAGAAAAATGATGTTTTTTTGAGGTTTAATAGTTGTTTAAGAAGTAGGATATGTTCGAATTGCGGAAGACTGGATTGTAATTTTTTACATTGTAGACTTAGTGAAGGTGTTAAAGATACGAAACCTGTACTCAAGTTTAGTGTAAGTGCGATTTTAGGAGATGAAAAACTTCAACAAAGAAATTGTAATAATAACAATAATAATAACGGTAAGTAATCATTATTTAATTAAAGTTTAATTTATTGTTTTTTTTAGGAAAGATTTTTTTAGATTTTCATAATTTTTTAATTTAAATAAAATTGTTTTGCCATTTTGCTTTACATGCAGATTTGAGTTTTTTTGTACAAATTTTATAAATTCGTGAAAAATCCTAAATCTCGTATATACTCTATAGTCTGGCCGTCGAAAAGATGGAATGATCACGAGACAAATGTACTCCTTATTTCAGCCCACAGTTTATATCATCTTTGGTATGAGTACAGTCTAAACTGTCCTTCGTTTACTGCAGTTTAGAAGGCGTTACATCGTAAGATTAAGCCGTTCAGATGCCCGTATTCACTGATCAAGGATCCTTGAATTCCATCTTTTCAGCGGCCGGGGTATAGTCAACATCTTCAAAAACGTGAAAAATTAAAATAAAGGTCCTAAAAATATGAGCGATAGCTCATTGGATTCGGAATCACCTGTAGAAAAATGTTTTTGAAGGAAAAGTGTGCAGGCAAAAAATTGCAATTGTTATTAACAAAATAAGATGAAAAAAAAAAACAGATGTTTATTTTTTTGTTAATAACTCGAAAAATATTAATATTTAAGCAATTTTGAAAAATGCTCGTTAAAGAGGAGGAAATTTCCGAAAAAAAAGTCCGTCCTCCCGGAACTCTATCTCCATTATTTATAACTTTAATTTGACGTTGAAAATGGGGCTTTGAGCGGCTTTTACGGCACACGCGCGCTACATTCTGTACATGATATATATTTCTGTACATGATATATATTTCCAAAATAACTATAAGGGGGTGATTGGAGATCAATACTGATTCTAAAAATGCAATCAGTAAAATTTTTGTCTGTCTGTCTGTATGTCTGTCTGTCTGTATAACCGCTATAGAAACAAAAACTACTCGACGGATTTTAACGAAATTTGGTACAATTATTTTTCATACTCCTGTGCTGGTTATAGTATACTTTTCATCACGCTACAATCAATAGGAGCAGAGCAGTGGAAAGAAATGTTGGGAAAACGGGGGAAGTTACTCCATTTTTTAAGCTTCCGTCGCGTGTGCAACCTTAATTGTTAAAGCTATACAGAAATCATCTTATTTTTATAATTTGGAGGTCAACTGTGAACGGATCCAACAGGGTGGGTTGCGGGGGCGTGAAAAAAAAATTAAAATCTATATGTCCTACAGGTTTGAAACTTTGCAAAATAGTTAATTTTATAATTTTGAGGTCAATTGTGAATGAATTTTACGAAATTCCACTCACAAGGGAGGATGCAAGGGCGTGAAAAAATTAAAATAAAATTTAAAATCTATAAGTCCTACAGGTTTGATACTTTGCAAAATAGTTATTTTTATAATTTTGAGGTCAATTGTGAACGGATTTTACGAAATTCCACGCACATGGGGGTTGCGGGGGCGTGAAAAAAAATTAAAATCTATAAGTCCTACAGGTTTAAAACTTTGCAACAGAGTTATTTTTATAAGTTTGAGATCAATTGTGAACTGATTTTAGAAAATTCCACCCACAAGGGGCCATGCGAGGGCGTGAAAAATTATCTATACTTATATTAAATCTGTAGAAATGAAAATTCTGTACATTAAAGATATTTAAAAAATAATTAGCGGGGGTGTTACTACATCGATATAGAACCCAAAAATGTGGTTAGATTTTTTTGTCTGTCTGTCTGTATGTTTGTGCGCGCATCACATTAAAACTACTGATCCGATTCGAATGCGGTTTTCACAGATGTATTTGTCTTATTTCAACTTAACATCTGGTATATAAAAATGTCTCCCCCCACCCCTTTAACGAATTCGGGGAAGAAATTTTTATATAAAAATCAACACGCCACGCGAACTACGTCGCGGGTACAGCTAGTCGTAAATATTTTTAAATTAAAAAAAATCGTGAAAATTGTATAATTTCGTAAATAATCGTAAAAAAATTGTAAACAGTCTCAAAAAATCGAGGAAAGTCTTAAAAAAACTGGTGTGGCAGTCAGTGGGACTGCGGGCAGAAGTGTACGCGCATAGATTCATAAATTTGTATGCGAATGATTTAGCAAACTCATTATATTATGATATTCGTGGTAAGCGACCCCAAAAACCTTCTAGTACCGTGTGCATTTGTGCACACACTTTTTGTATCGAATTTGCGTAAAATTCCTGGAGACGAGGTCCGTCTTAAGCACCAGGTGTTTCGAACACCATCGCCATTATTATAATCGTATTTAGCGACTCAAAAAACCACCGTGTAGCAAGTGTGTACTGATACCACAGGAGAAGAGGTAAATACCCTAGACACCAAGTGCCGCGGAGACTATCGGAATCGTGATATTCGTGTTCAGCGAGTCCAAAAGGCCCAAATATATAAATTGAACCCATTTTCAGCAATACTTACCGAGTTGTAAGTTTTCTCTCTATTGCCTGTTCGGAATGTACTTTTTGAATGCAGAAATGCATTTTCCATTATTACATTATAAAATATACAATTTCCTGATACTTTGACTAATCCAATGCAAAAATAACGCATTCCGATCCATCTTACGTTACAAAATGGTTTTGGTGCTTTATTTCCTCGACTATTCGTAAAAACTCTGTTTACGTAGCCAACAACCTCAAAAGCATAGTGCAGGATATACTGCAACCATGTGACGGTATTTTAGACTACAATACAATACTCATTACTGAATATTATTATTAATATTATTAATATAAAAAAACTAAACTTAATATGTTAACTTACGTGACAGAATTATAAAATAATCTGTCAAATAATCATGTGGTCCGTCACTATGATATTCATATATTAGTTCAGACTGTTTTTTGTATACCTATCCCTTTTCAATGTACTGAATGTTGAAACGGTATTCAAAGGACTTATAGTTATGACTAATAACATGTAGTAAATATTTCATCTTAGTTTTTACCGACCATTATACCTTATATGTGCTTCTGCCTCTCTCTTACTCACACCATTACATATGTAATGATTTTTCCCATTTAACTGTACACAAATCTTTTCCACCGAGTGCATGAATAGAAGTATAACTTCAAAAACTATAGAAATTGTAACAGTTTGAAAAAAAAACCTAGAAATCGTTAAATTCGTAAAAATAGAAAAAATTCGTAAGAAATCGTAACAATCGTAAAATATTGTAAAATCGTTGAAAATCGTAATAGTAGTTTACGTAACAAGTCCCGAGAGTGGTCTTTTACTGGACGAGTGGGCAAATTGCAGGGCGAGCCGCAGGCGAGTCCTGCAAGCCTGCGAGTCCAGTAAAAGCGCTTTTGGGACGTATTACGTACAATATTTTTTTTGAAACGGGCATTGGTGTACCATAATCTTCATATTATTCAGTTTACATTTTTATAACAAGAACTCTTTAACATTTTTTTAACAAACTTTGCTTGGGTGGCCGCCTTAACAATTTCATCTGGTATAATTTCATCTTCCATTAATTCACAATCAAATGCATCATTTTGAATATCCATTTTATAATAAACTTCACGTTTTCAACTAAACGTCAAAATATGTCAAGTTATTTTATAGTTTTAAATAGATACAAAGCTCGGTTACCATAGAAACCAATTGACCGCTATCTTAGACTAACTATTTTATTATATTTTTTATTAAAGATAGGCGGAAAAGTAAATAAAAATGAGTCCGATAAAAGCTTTTACCAGACTCATTTTTATTTTCTGGCCTTGTCCGACAAAATGAGATTTTCTGACCTAAAAATAAACCGGAAATTACTAATTTCTGGCCGGTTTAAAAAAAAAGTAAAACAATATGGGTGTGTATTATTTGGACCATAACTATTATAATTTCACTTCATAATAAGATATATGACAAATAAAACGCTTATGTCAAAAATGACGTATAAAACAAAGACAGATGTCAAACCCTAGGATTTTTATGTAAATATTGAGTGAAAGAAGAAGTGACAGCTTTGTGATAAAAGAAGAATAAAAATGACAACTGTAGCCTTCCCCGACTACTCTATCTTATTTTTAGAAATGTAAAACATCCCAAAAAAATGAAGAGATGTATTAACGTACCACAAAAAAGAACCTTGCTAAATTTCTAATAAAATTTCAAGAAAGGCAATTAAAAAACAATAGCATTACTAAATAGAGATTTAGAGTTTTGTTGACAGTGTGGCTGTGGAGCCGCCGGGAAAGTGTCAAGCGAAGCCGTCGTCGGCACCGGAGGAGTAAATGACGTCACACACTTCAACACCTTTATCAAGTGTGCGCGCCCTCTCGAAATTTCCCGTTGTCACGGTAACGGTGAGATGCCTCAAGTAGCAATAAGTGTGTCAGAAATTCTAAGATTTTACCGTAAATTTCAATTTATCAGATTTGGATTTCGATAAGTAAATCTTAAGATTTACTTATCGTACTGGAATAATTTGTTGGATCTCGTTTCATGTTAAACCTTAACTTGTTATACACAAAGATATTCGAAAAAATGTTTTTTTTTTTATCTTATAAAGGATTATCTGATCTTGAACAAGTTTCTTCCCCATAAAAAGAGTATTCTATATACCAAATTTTAAGATCCCTATAACTCACCGATTTCTACATTTAATGTACTGACAGATGTCAAAATAAGCTTGCTGATAGGGTTATCTACTTGATTTACAGTTTCCTGCTAATCAATTGTCATTTAAGTAAAGCGTTTATCAAATAGATGTCAAAGGTAATAATAGTTTAATACTATTATAACGCTTTACAGAGTCTTTGAAAATCAAAGAACATATACCGTTTACTAAGAACCAACAACTACTTCCCTGGTTATATGCCCCGACGGATATTGAATTACAGTTCAAAGTTAAACGGGGTTAGTATATCTGCAAGATAGAACTAACTATTTTAGTTTGCAATTCGAAAGGATATCACTTGTAGACCAGTTTCGGCGTATTGCGCCTCATCAGTACAAGAAAGATATCCGTCCAGATTTAATACTATTATAACGCTTTACAGAGTCTTTGAAAATCAAAGAACATAGACCGTTTACTAAGAACCAACAATTACTTCCCTGGCTATATGCCCCGACGGACATTGAATTACAGTTCAAAGTTAAACGGGGTTAAACCATTTTAGTTTGCAATTCGAAACCAGTCTATAAGTGATATCATTTTGAATTGCAAACTAAAATGGTTAGTTCTATTTTGCAGATATACTAACCCCGTTTAACTTTGAAATGTAATACAATGTCCGTCGGGGCATATAGCCAGGGAAGTAATTGTTGGTTCTTAGTAAACGGTCTATGTTCTTTGATTTTCAAAGACTCTGTAAAGCGTTATAATAGTATTAAATCTGGACGGATATCTTTCTTGTACTGATGAGGCGCAATACGCCAGGGAAGTAGTTGTTGGTTCTTAGTAAACGGTCTATGTTCTTTGATTTTCAAAGACTCTGTAAAGCGTTAATAATAGTATTAAGCTTGCTGATGTTTATTTATATACGAAGCAGGACTTTTGGGCTCCGCTGTTTGGGCGCCGCCGTTTGGGCGACGCCGTATGACCGCCGGGACTTTTGGGCTCCCGCCGATTGGGCGCTGGACGTTTGGGCACCCTAATTAGAAAAGACTTAAAATAGGCAACGATTCTTGTGTTGTTTATTGTAAATATGACTTTTTTGCAAGAAATTATAACAATTTTTTTTAAAAAATGGTCAAATTATTTTTTTTCTTATAATCTTAATGTAATTAGAACGAAACTAACTTTGATTTGTAGTATTTTTCTGAATCACCCTGTTTAATTGAAATTATTTTGAAAACATGATACCTAACATTACCCACACTTTTGAAAAAAAGTTTTTTGTTATCTTTTACAATAGTGGATATACTCGTAACTAACTTTACCCCTCTATTGGGACATAATATGCGTTTATTTAGTTTCATTTACAAAGGTAAAAATGGAGCTTCTCCTTTTAAATTCTTGAAACAATGCAGAACAATAAAACAAAAAACCTCGTGATAGAAAATATTTATTAATTAAAGCCCCCTAATTGCTAACAAGTAAAATCAATTTACAGTTACTTACGTAGTATACATCTATACAGATTATTTTACTTTACTCTTAATTCATTCCAAAGTTGTGAGAAATTCCTCTTAAATATTCTATAATTGTTCTGTTTTCAAATTCTACAACAATACTTCGGATTCTTTCATCAGCCGCTTGGTATTTTCTCCTTTTATGGGGGGGAGCTTCACCACGTAAGAATTTTTCATAAAGTGCATCTCGTCCTTTCTGAATTGTCCGTAAACCATCTATAAATTTCCATATAGAGGGATGATCCACGTCTAATTGGGACTGTAAGCTACGATGTGCAGCCTCTGCAAAGTTATTTGTACGATCTTGGTTGTTTAGTATCCTTTCGTACATGTTCCAAATATTAGATGGAAAAAGCGCTCTTCGTCGTGTACCGTTTCTGTTTCGCCTGCCAACGTAATTATCTTCAAACCAATTTAAAATTGGTTGCAGTTCATTTGGAAGATGTCTGGATAATTGTTCAATTGCATCATCCAGCTGCTCAACAGGAACGAAAGCTAAGGCAGTTATTTCACGTGCGCTTAACGCAAATTCAGGGCTGGTGTTATATTGTTCCATCAATCCATTTTCACACAGTTGTTTTTTAAAATTTTTTACAAGGTGAAACAGACAACCATGTAAGTGGGCTGTTGGAAAAGCCTCAGTAGCTGATCCGATTACAGCCATTTCGAAATCTAGTGAAATTGTTTCAGGTTGAAACTGTGGCCACATTTCTTTAATAAGTAAAAATAGTCTATCATAGGTTTGCCGTGTTTTATTTGGTAAGAGAGCATACAAAACTGGAAAAACGAACCCATTCCTACTGGCCAGTATCACGTAAATTTGATAAAATAGTGGAGGTGCTTGTCGAAATGTTCCATCCATGAAAATCTGCTTCATATGTTCACTCCACCGTGTATTATCTTCTCTTGAAAATATTAGGATTCTCTGTGGATCGGGATGTTCTGATCCAGTATCCTTCATGAGGAATAATTCAGTTTGTCCAGGAACAAAATTGTAAATTTTATAGGATTCTGGAATAATTAAGGTTTCCAAATGTAATGGAGTAGGGGGCGCACCAGCAATAAAATTTCGCGTTCGCTGACACATTTTCCTAATAGCATCTTTTTTGGGCATTTTCCCTTGAACAGCTGCTCCGGTATTTTCTAACACTCGGTTTAGTATCTGACCTGGAGTATCCATCGTGTCCTCGGCTCTTTTTTTTATTAAAACTTTTATTTTAGCAACACATACCCCTGCAGCGTCACTATCATGGTTGTGGTTTCTAACAACAAATAAATATTCATCGTTTACAGTTGTATGTAGACGGCCGGGACATTTATCAGCTTTCCTCTCACATCTCCAAAACTTCTTCGTTCCATCTTTGCTGGTTTTATCGAAAACATACATGTAACCGTTAAAGCAGACCTTCTTTCGGTTACGGCTGGTTTTTGTCACTTCCATAACTTTTACACCACCAACAAGCAACTAACACAACTATTCGCAAATAGCAACTGGAAACAACTGAAGAAATATTGTAAAATTATTATAGTGAAATGTATTATGGGGATGGGTTTTTTCCAGAATACTTATACAAATTTATCAAGAAATAAAGGCCCTAAACAAACAATGCAATTGATAGTTTATTTACAATACCTTTAAAATAATCTTCTTAATGATTATAAAATATTTTGAAATAAAATTTTAATCCGGTTTCGAAAAAGATTTAATTGTGAATTCCTTAAAAATTATTTTTATTTTCTTCAGCCCAAATAAGTTTTTAATATTACAAATTGATATTGTAAAATTATTATAGTGAAATGTATTATGGGGAAGGGTTTTCCCCCAGAATACTTATACAAATTTATTAAGGAATAAAGGCCCTAAACGACCAATGCAATTAACAGTTTATTTACAATACCTTTAAAATAATCTTCTTAAGGATTATAAAATATTTTGAAATAAAATTTTTATCCAGTTCCGAAAAAGATTTAATTGTGAATTCCTTAAAAAATATTTTTATTTCCTTCAGCCCAAATAAATATTTGATATTACAAATAATGCTTATTTATGGTTTTTACTTTCCCTCAACATTTTGTTAGATATGTAATATAAGTATTGTGAGACTAAAAAAATTTGATTGAATTTCACGACTAGTTCAGCATTCTTTTATTGTTCAGTTTGTATATTTTTTAAAATCTAGATAAAATAAATGTATATTTTCAATAAAGGAATATGCATAATAAGTGAATATTATGATTATTATTACAAAAAAACATAATCTGGCATTCTGAAAAATAATTAAACAATAGTTTAGTTTTCATAATATATATTTACTACTAGCGCCCAAACGGTCGGCGGTCAAAAATCCGGAGCCCAAACGGCGGCGGACAAACGGCAGCGGACAAACGGCGGGGCCCAAACGGCGGCGCCCAAATGTCGCGTACCGATTTATATATGTGAGTAGAAGAATACAATTTTTAAACGATTTATTTCAAATGAATGACAAGTGATTGGCGATTGACAATCATTGTCAGTGGATTCAATATGGCGTGTCTTAGTAAAATTTAATCTTAAAAAATATAGGTCTATTTTAACAGTTGATTAAATCGATTTTAAGATCCTTTTTGTAGAGTGAGATTTATTATTTTAATAGATTAAAAACCAAAACGAATAAAAACCGCCCTTATAAACGTTTCACAATTTTATAACGCCTTATGAAAACATCCCATTATGTAACTATCTATTAACAATGTTCAACAAACCATTGTATTGCGAGTTTACAATGGATTTTTTGGCGTTAATCCCCCTGTATATTTACAGTAAGGATTTAAGAAACCCATCGACAAAGGGGCACTTTTATTAGTTCCATTGGTTACATTGTGTTTTTGTAAGACCTTTTGCGACTGCTCTTTTCAAAGCAATAAATTCGAGCATATTATTCAATAATACAGAACATGATCGTCAGTTGTTTTTTTAAGGTCTTTTGGCGATTTTTTATCCCCTTCCAATGAAAAAAAAGGAAAAATAGGCGTGCATATTAAAAAAGTCTTTTTTGGGATTTAGAATGAATTACTTTATGGGTGTGTGAATTCGTATTGTGTTTGGTTGAGTTAAATTTTATTTGCTGCGTAATGTTGTTGGATTAATGGGATATTATGTGATTGTTATTCGATATATCAAACTACTGTTTTAAAAATTTAATTGCTTATGAAAGTTGCTAATATTTTCTCTGCAATTTGTTAGAATTTGACATCTGTCTATTTTATATGTCAATTTTGACATCAACGTTTTATCTGTCACACTGTTACATATGTCATTTTTGACATCGTGTCATTGTTTTGATAGTATGTTTTATATATCAGTATTGACATAAAAATACCAGGATTTGACATATGTCATTGTTTTATAAGTGATTTCTTTACATCTGTCATTGTTTTATGCCAATTTTAACATAACAATGCTAATTTTGTCATCTGGTTTTGTTTATACGTTTATTTTGACATATGCCATCGTTTTATACGTCAATTTTGACATAACAATGCTTTATATGTCATTTTTGACCGAGCTTTAACAATTCTTCAAAATATTTTAGTTAGTGGTGTCATTGTTTTAAATTTTACTTTTGACACCTGTCATTATTTCATACGTCAATTTTGACATAACAGTTTTATATGTCATACATGTCATTTTTGTCATTTTTGACATGTTATGCCGCTTTTCCTACATCCGTCAGTGTTTTATTGCAATTAAAGTCAAGAATCCAACCTTCCAAGACTTAAAATACACTCAATATAAGAAATGGATATTTTTTTGCTTATATCTGGATAACTACACAAAACAGTGTTCAACTAATGGTGGATTTGGATCCTTAAAAAAATCATTTTTCCATATTTAAATCTTGTAATATTTCTGCATGAGAATTTTTCATGACAAACTTATCTAAACTGATAAATTTTCTTGTCTAATAAAAGTCGCATTTAGTATCGGAAAATTAAGATGGTGGCGGCGGCAATAAGTACCTTCTCCAAAGCTTTTCACCATCAATAAACAACTTCATGTTGTCCGCTCGACAAAAATCTCGAAACAACTTACAGGATCGGCACCAACAAATAAATTATTTTATTCTGATTAGTTTTCCTTACAAACAAACGTATATGTGCGTTATTTTGTCTATCCGTTTTTTTGCGTTATTTATTTTAGGTTTCTGTTGATATCTTGTAATATTTTACTCATAAACTTAAAAATACAAGACAAGAGAGAAAAAAGATCGAAGCAGTGTTTCTTTCTTTTTTTAATAGACAAAACATCTGACATACAATATATACTTGTAAATTTTGTTAATCGGCTAATTTTTTCAACAATTTGTCAGGAATTGATATCTGATTCTATTTTATATGTCATTTTTAAAATCGTGTCATTGGTTTGTATATGATTTTTTACATCTGCCATTGTTTTATATGTCAATATTGACATACAAATTGTGACGGGCTAATTTCTCGTTAGCGATAGCTATCTTAATCGGTAATAAATTGAGTACTCACCTCACAAATTCCACCATAATTAAGGGTAAAACAGAGTCATTTAATGTTAAGAACAAGTCGAATCTCGGTTGTTTATAGGTAAACACCTTCTATTTATTATATTCTGGCCACAATCGTTGCTAATACTACCTTGAATATTCGTGTATTTATTATATTTAGATTTATTTATTTTTGAATCAATGTCTCTGTCAATCGTAAACAGGTGATTGTCATTTCTTCTTCTCAGGTGTTTCGTTAATGTCATCTAACATATTAAGCTTGGACAAAAACGAGAAATTGAGTACCTATTGAGAATTTTGGTGTTACTATGATAAGTAATAAGATTTGTTGTTATTAGACGATTACCGTTGTCGTTTGTAAATTTTTGGCTGACAATTCTTCCGTTATTGGCCTTACAGTAGTAGAGGCCATCTTCGAGTGTGTCATATTTCGTCGAAAGGAAACGAATTTTCTTTCTTTTTGCTATCTGATTTGGACCGAGAAGGTTGTTCGAGAGCAAGTCAGAAGATTTTCGGTTAAAGTTTTAATCACGGACCATCCGTAACAATTAATTTTGGATTTTTGTAACTAAACCATTTTGTCCATTTGAATCGTTGTTGGAATTAGTTTCTTTTGTTATTTTTGGATTCATTGGACAAGCCGCGAGTCGGATTTTTATGAAATCTTCTGTGGTAAGAACACGGTATAGCCAGCGAGTTGTTTGGTTAATTCAATACCATTCAGGCCAGCAAATTGCAGTTTAAATCATCTATCAGTACAGTTAGCAGCGTTCACACCTTCGTACATTCATATCAGTGAGAGTACCACGACTCTAGAGAAAATTAAACCCTATTACAATAGGGTCCCTGGTACAGGTTTAAGTTCTTGGTACGGGCTTATTTGTTTGGAGTAAGCCTAATTTGTTTTGGGAGCAGGCTTAATTTTGGTGCAGTCCTAATTCTTGGTTCGGGCCTAAATTTTGGAACAGGCTCAGTTAATTGGACCAAGGACTGGAAGAAATTGATAACTGGATTACCAGATAAGATATAAGCCATTGTAACTTAGATTAAGTCGTAACTTTAATTTTAATTTTAAGTCTTTCGTGTGATCACACTTTTCAGATAATTTTTATATTTTTTTTACTCTATACTTTCACGTTAATATCATTGTAAGGCGCTAGGGTTGACAGTAGTGTAAACTCTATACTTTTTTTTTTATTAAAAGAGGGTCTAGTTTGATATTCTCGTTTTATTTAGCTCACTTTATCGTTCTTATTGTATAATTCAATTAATCTAGATTAATATTCTTAACTTATTTAATTATCTCCAGTGAGAAAGGTCAGTGCCTGGAACAACAGGGGTTTCCGATTTTAACCGTTCAAAATCGGTGGCGCAACTCACTATTATTTGTTTACTTACCCTCTACGGCTGAGCTGGGCACTAATTTGCCAGTAGAGAAACCACTTACCGATCTCAACTGGAGTTGAACTTATATTTGAAGTAATTGATCATTTTTCTACATTTTTTTTTATTACACTAAAAGTACGTGGCAAAATGCTAGAATTTGACATCTGTTTTTGTTTATAACGGCAATTTTAACATCAGTGTTTAATATGTCATATATGTTATTTTTGACATTGAGTCATTGTTTTGTATGTCATTTTTGACATATGCCATCGTTTTATACATCAATTGTGACATAACAATGTTTTATATGTCATTTTTGACAGAGTTTTATCTTATCACTTCATCACTTTTATCCGACGTAAAACTCATACTTGAAAGTGTCGTTCGGTTAGTTTTTCCTCAAATGTGTTAGGCTTTGACATCTGTCATTGTTTTATATGTTAATTTTAACATCAGCGATTTATATGTCATATATGACATTTTTGACATGGTTTTATATGTGATTTTTGCATCTCTTATAGTTGTGTATGTCACTCTTGACATAACAATTCTAATATTTGACACTGTTTTTCTTTTATATTAATTTGACATCATTTTATGCGTCATACAAGCCGTTTTTGACATAATGGCATTGTTTTAAATGTTATTTTTTTACATCTGTCATTTTTTTGTTTGTCAATCTTGACAGCGTTGTTTTATATGTCATTTATGTCATTTTTGACATTATGTCATTGTTTTATAAGTCATTTTTGACATAGCCATCAATTTATACGTCAATTTTGACATAACAGTGTTTTGTATGCTATTTTTGGCATACAATTAACAATGTTTTAACATTCAGTCTTCAAAAAATATTATACATTTAATATTTGTGAAATTCTTCTTTTTTGGGATAATATTATTTGGTTTATTTATAGATGTTAAATTGAGATAATGATGAGATCTAACTTTTGTTAACATAAGTTTTTCATATTTTAAAAACGGCCCTGTTACAAGGGGTTGATTTTCCGACTTGCGTCAGCTGTGTCGGCACTTAGCTTTGGCTTACACTGTAACCGACTCTAAATCCGGAAGCCCTAAGGGCCGGATTCCCTACACTCCAAAACTAAATCTTTTCCTCCTTCGGCCTCGGCCTCGGCCTGTCGAAAAAACCTGCCGTCGCATTTCGCACGTATTAATTCAAAACGCGCCATTCCGAATGCTAAATTCTCGAATAAATTGACTTGCATCCGTACGGATTTTATTTTATTCCATTCAGATGCCGCCACCGTAGAGTGAGGTATCATATAAATCAGAGAATGTGTTAGGGAAATTTTCTCCTTCTCTGCGGGATTGTTTTTAAAAAGGTTCTGCAGATGGCTCGATTATAATAGAAGTATTATTGAACTTAGGAAAACCTTTTAAACCAACCAATATTTTCAATTTATGTGATTCCAATAAGATTATATCCTTGTCCAACCTAAACTCTTAGGTCGACCAGGTTAAGACACGTTCTTTATCTGCAAAAAAATTGGTATTAAATCATTTTGTGTTTCGGGAACGGTCCAATAAGTTGGTTTTTAGCCCACAAAAGAGTTCTTAATATTTCTTTTAGCTCGAATATTGACATTTGACCAACGCCCTCAAAAATCCGTTTTCTTGAGGACTGCAAATTAGGCTCCGTGGCGATGATAACTTAAGTTTCTACCCGAAGAATGACTCTTTCCAGTTTGGAAACAAAAAAGGCACATGGAACCAAATCTGAAGAATATACTACATAAAGCAGAAGCCCAATTCGACCAATTTGGTCGTTACGACGGTGTAGGAAGCAGCCAGTACATTTTTCTAGTAAAAGAGCACTAAATGGAACAAGTTTCTTTGTAATCAAGCATTGAATGGTCTCAAAAATTCAGCATAGTAGAGCCCTGTGGTTGTTTAGACTTTCTCCAGACAGTTCGATCGATGGGAGAATCTTTGCCTTCTTCAAACCACGTTTTTCGTGTTTTGACTGTGTGTACCAGTACCAGTGGATCCATCTATCGTCGACAGTCACGAAACAACATAGAAACCCCTTCAGATTGCTTTTAAACAGTGTCAAACACTAGTTTAAAGTGGTCTCATGGTTACACTGGTTACATCCATCTCGCCAATAGCTTTTTCATGCCCAAAATTTCCTTGCAGTTTTTGATATGCTTACCTACTGTCTCAGATATCCAGCATATCTTTAATCGGTGGTTTAAAAATACAAATTTCTAGATTTTTTTACTTTATCCTACGTGGTAGCCGTATTCTGGTCATCTGGGGTGGTAGCTCATCAAAAACAGACGTTGAAAATCGTTATCACCAATTTATGATAGTTTCAATCAAAGTAGCAGATTTTCGTCTGGTTAATTGCATATATAACTGCAGAGGCCAAAAAAAATAAAAAGAAGAAGAAAAAGAAGATCTTCGTATACTGCATCCAAATGCTTTATGATTTCACTGCTTGATTTCCCTTCAAAAAAGAAGAGTGGCGCCATCAGCTGATAAGGATTAGTCGGTATCGGTACGACCTTGTACAAGATTTGCTCGTAGACAACCTAAGCATCATTGGTAACACATCTCTAATCAAGCAATAGCAGAATCTTCAAAACAAGCACTGGTTTACTCGAAAGTGGAAGTAGGTACCTTACTATCTTTGTCTTATTAACACACAATAGAAAGAGATACTTTTAAGAACAATGTCAACACTGGAGAACATTATTAAGTGCGCTAGTGCCGCTTGACATTTTTCTTTAAACTATCTTTTTCTATTACGCGTTAATAAGACAAAGATAGTAAGTCTTTCTTAGTTAAATATGGCAACTGACATTCATTAGAACCTCGCGTTGGTTCCACTTGCATACACATCACAATGACGTCACTGACAGATAATTAGGCCTCGAGGTATAGCTTTTCAATAAGTTGTGACAGTTGACATTTGACAACTGAAAAATAGCATTTGACAGCTGACATAAGACAGAAGGATGAACTGCTAAATGTGCGTTTTTTTATTTCAGATAACATAGTGCATGTAAATACAAGTGGAGCGACAGGGGCGCCGAGTTTATTGGGCCTCTCAACGTACCTCAACAATCATTCACCATCGTCGATAGCCAAACCTGTTGCCAGTAGACCGCCGCCACATTTTAACCCTCATCTTCTATTAGCAGCACATTGTAGGCCGCAACCCTATTTGACAAGTAAGTTTATAATTTCCTTTAAAATTATATTATACTAAAATTAAATTTAATTCCATTTTCTAATTTATAAAATTTTATCGTTAGATATATTCTGAAACCACAAACCTTCATTAAAGTCAATCCTCAGATATAAAGTCCTTCTAGGAATCAAATTTATTAACTTTTATTATTTTCCTGAAAAATTTTGTTACAAATCATAAAATCTTCGCTCTATTAAAGTTTATTGAATCACAGACGCGTCTTCTTCTTTTTCTTTGACTTATTATATGAACAATCACATCTTTTGACTTGTTTTAATCAAGAGCTTTCAGCATTACCTGTCTACCAATTTGATTTGTGGTCTTTGAATAACTGTTTCTATGGTTTTAAACGTTACCTCCTAAAAAAGTACAAAAATCAAGGAAGCGTCTTCTTCTTTTTCTTAAACTTATTAAATCTAACTACCTAATTTGTGGTCTCACCATTCTTCTTCTTTTTTGTTGTTTTTAAACTTTCTAAGAATAAATCGAAAGCAACAATATCGATTCTTAGTTGTTTTAACTTCTTCCCTATTTTTTTATTTTATTAAGCAAGTTTGACTTCTTTTCTATCTTCTTCTATTTTTTATTGGCCTTGAACATAACTTGTACAAAATGTAACAAGAATTTTAGAATCTACTTCTTCTTTCTCTTATTATTATTTCCTGTTTCTATGTTTTCAATATTATATGATTCTTTAATTCTTGGTCTGTTCATACTTCTTCTATTTCTTATCGGTCTTAAAGTCTTATTCCTTTTAAAATGATTGAGTTCTTTCCCAACTTCTTCTTTTTTTTCTTGGCCTTAATCATAATTTTCTAAAAATGTAGCATAAACCACAGAATCTTCTTCTTTTTTCTCTTATAATCTATTTTTATTTTTAAATGGCCTTGAACGTAACTTTCTAAAAAATTACAGAAATCATCAAAGCATCTTCTTCTTCTTCTTAAACTCATTAAATCCACCGCTTTGAACTAAACTCTTTAACAAAATGTACCGTGACTCACAGAATGTTCTTCTTTTTTGTTTTAAACTTGTTATGTCAACTGTCAGATCTGTTAACTTGTTTCAATAGGTCATAAATCAAGCTTCTTCTTTTTCTTGTCAGTTTCAGTTCTTTTAATTTGATTTCTTATCTTTCTATTTCGTCTTCTTCTTTTTCTTAAATTTAATATATCGACTGTTGGATCGTTTTCGATATCTAATTAACTAACCTTTCTATATCAGCTAATTTATTGTTTATCTTTGTTATATTTTTTATTGGTCTCTATTATTGTATTCTAGTATCATTTTTGTATAACTAAAATCTTCTATTTCTCTAGTTTGATGCTCATTACTCCCTAGTTTATCTAAAAGAAATTTATCAATCACGATTCTGACTCAACATCAATTAAGACAAATTGATGTAAGTATACAATTTCCAGTGTCGACTCCAGTTTCAGGAACACAATCAGCAGTTTTTCCCTTACCTGGTTCGTTTCCATGGGCGCACAGTGGCCGAGGGAAACCCCGCAGAGGAATGATGAGGCGTGCTGTATTCAGCGATTTACAACGAAAAGGACTGGAAAGGCGGTTTCAAATTCAAAAATATATCTCGAAACCAGACAGGAAGAAACTTGCTGAAAAGTTGGGACTGAAAGATAGCCAGGTAATTATATATTTTATATGTTTTTAGAAGATATGAAATTTATAGGCACTTCACAGTTTAATAGAAGTGAGTATTGGTATACGTATAAGTATAATGAAGCGTATCGTAACGTGATGAATGTGAGGATTTTTAACCCTTGTAAAACATATACAGTCATACTACAAATAATAGTTGCCTTTAAAGGTGTTCTTGTTTAAATTACGTACCGAGGTAGAAACTATTTCATTATATATCCTTATAAGGACAAGGACAAGAAAAAAGAGGTTGATGGGTAAAGGAAATAAAGTTTATAGGAGTGTTGGATTTGAGGACTCTGTTGTAGGACTTATGTTCTTTTCAGGGAGTGGATAGGAGTGTTTTGATGGTGTTAGTTTTGGTCGTGGGCCCCGCTTTCACAAAATTCTCCACTTGCAGCAGGTTGAAAAGCTTCTCTGTTGTTCTTGCATCTTCTTGCCATCCATGGTGCTTCACAGTCTTTTCCCTTTGGTGTGTGTGTGAGTGATGTGTGGAGGTGTAACCCACGTGGTGCAATGTGGGGTTGGGAGATTGACGCTGTGGCGTGTCTCCTCCATCGTGGAGCCCTTCCATTTGGCAAGGGGGGATTTATCCAGGAGGTTATATATCCATATAAAAAGCAATTTACTATAAATTTAAGGAGTAGAAAAGTATCTCCTTTTAACAACTAGGTGTAAATAGACTTAGAGCATCATAAAATGTTTGAAAATAAGGAAGTATATCAAAAAAGTTTAAAAAATGAGTATAATCATGCAGACTGTTTGGTTTGGTCTGTGTTTGTTTCTTTCTGAAACATTCTCGCTTCTGCAAAAGCTCCTCGAAAGCTTGCTGGCATACTGTCACTTTAAAATGTTTGATGTGATCTTTAGGTTACTTTTTAACTAATCACTTCTTAATTTTTATACTAACAAATACCAATTTCTTCATCTCTTATCCTTATTAGTCTTTTAGACGAAGTTCTAGTATCATTTCGTATCTCCAGAGGACCTCCAGTTTGAACCTACATTTTTTTTTATTCTTACTGCAGAGTGTCACACTGGAGCTCTTAAGAAAAAAATGAACTCCATAACTTTATATAGAAGAATTCTTTTACTACTGTATGGCCTACCAATCTTGGGTAGAATTCCTTGGTTGCCTTGTAAGCTTTTTTACCGCCTCTCGTAGGTATATGTGAGCTATTTAGTCAGACCTTTATATATTTTAGGGGAAATTTCAACATTTTTCAGGTGGAATTCGAGATTCCTGAAGACTATGATTCTTGGCTATCTCTATCCTCCATACAATTTCTGGCCATTCTCATCGCTTTATTCAATTTGTTTCACTAGCAAGGTCATCAATAAATCCGCTTACTTCAATTCCCATTCCGTGGTTCAGATTTAGAATTTCATCATAGGAGACATTCCAGAGTAGAAACGGAATGCCAGGATGTGTTGTCATGGTGGTAGAAGCATTTCTGTGGGTTTCCAATAAAGTATCTAATTTATCGTTACATAAAAAAATATATTGTGAAACTCCATCTTTACCATAATTCTATCCCATGCGGAGAAGTTGAAAACGTTATTTAATATTCTAGAGACTGTTTCTTTCTTCTCCACACAGACAGTTTAGTTTTTGTATTCCACCATCTGCTTAATCGCAAGAATCGTACTGCAACCCTTTCTTTATTCGAGATTGTCTATCTGATAGTCTCCTTAGCTCTTCACCCCTTGTGTAGTCAGTCTTTGACTAGGTTATGCTACTTTCTACATTTCTTGGGTACCCATTACCTTATACGTGCTAAGTAGGAAGTTAAGATATTATTTAAAGGCTACTTTTAAGACCTTTTATGCTAAAAGAAGTTGGAGTTGCCATTCTTTGTAGGAAGAGCCACCCATTTCCTCGGGAGGAGGGTTCTATCTATTTTATGCTCTTTCTCATTATTCATAGTAAAGAAGAGTCCTTTTGGTTTTTACAAGGACATATGAATATCCTATCAAGGGGGGTTTGGCAGCGAGGGATTGTCCAGGTTAGTTGAGGAATATTATAGCGGACTATCTGTCAGAAAGAAAGATCTGAATCGAGAAAGGAGTGATAGTGGACGTTACATCCGGGGTACCACAGAAGCCTATACTGGGTCCTACGCTATGGAACCAGGATTATGACGAGGTCATGCGGTTGGAGTGTGGAGAAGAGGTAACCCTGATGGCCTTTTCCGAAGACCTTGCGGTAGTAGTGGAGGAATATTACGGTCTCATGTATCGGGCCTGTAATAAATGCGGTCTCATTGAAGCCTGAATGAGTCAGAACAGTCTGACTCTGATAGCAAATCATACCGAGCAGTGGTTCTCAGAGGCCCTAGAAACACAGAAGAAGTGGTTTTCAACGTAGATGGGGTGCAGATCACCCCTAAACGATGCATAAAGTATCTGAGGGTGACTTTACCTGAAAATAGCAGATAAGGGAAGCACCTGAAAAGTGTAACCTCGAAAGCCTGCGAACGATTAAAGGGCCTCGAGAGCATCATGCCAGAGATTAGTGGGCCCATGCCCCAAAGGAGGAGGACAGTCGACATAGCAAGATGCTCATCGGAGAAAATCGGAGGCGTGAACAGAAGGCTATATCAATTGAGATGTGGCAAGCGAAATGGAATGAGATGGAAGATTTGGCTCAGTGGACAAAGTCACTTATACATAGATAAGAACCTGGTTGGAGTGTAATCGCTGTTTTACGGATTACGCTTTGACCCACGTATTGGCTGGGCATGAGCGTTGCTGGTCGTTAAACAGGGCAGAAAGGCCTGCGTGTCCGTACTGTGGGGCTTTGGACACTTTCCAACATATGATGCTGGAGTATGTTAGATGCACTGAGGAAAAAGAGAGGTTGAGTGAATGCGGGTGGAAGACCAACTCTAAGCAAGAGTTGGTTTCCCGTATGATTAAAAACTAGAATGTTTGGATGGGTATGTAAGAGTAATAAAACGAAGGAGGAGGAGAAGAGATGGTAGCCTGACAAAAAAAGTTTTTAAGGGTGGTGAGTACTCCTTACCATCCCAAGAGGATGTACTCACCAGTTAGTCAAACGGCGCGAGATAGATGGCATATCCTAATAGTCTTCTTTCTCTCTTTTATGCACCTTTATTTAACTCGACTTCTTAGGTATGTAAGGAATACTGCAAACCATTTTTCACCCACTTCCTCATATTCGATTGAGTTAAAATTTTGCATAAGGACTTTAAACACAATTGTTATCTTGGTCCAGTGGCGCAATCGGTTAAAACGTTGCGATTTAAAATAGGATTGATTTTGATTATAGGTTCTGTATCTTCGAATTAATTCGATTTCTTGGAAAAAAATCTTGTTTTTTAATTTCTGTAACTTTGTTTATATTTTGATTTATACATCAAAGAATTCTTAATTAAGTCTTAACTAATGGAGTCCTTTTTGATATGTGTTAGAGAAAAATTGATCAATAAAGCCGAATAAATCTTATTTTTGTTCCTCTGAAACGAAATAATAAGTTATTGTACGAAGTAACCGATGTTTGTGATCGATGGCACATCAACAGAGAACCGACTCGTAATAGATTCCTTCCCCTCAGTCAAAAGTCTCCGGCTATTATATTATCCACTGCGTTAGATCTGTAACATATGTTTTTGATGGCGCCCTTAACAAGAGGGTAGTTCTATCTCCATTTAAAAACACGACATTTACGGATGCGAATATTTACTCGAGTCACCGACGCCCTTTAAACCGCTTAAGATGAAATGTTTACTTATATTTCGATTTAGTATGTAGATCTACTTGTAGAAGTTTATTGGATTTTAAGCTACCAGTAGGTATCATAAAATAACCTTACAGGAGTCAATGTAAACAAAAACTGGATTGTTCCAACTTAATCCAATTATTCTTAATAGTTTCTTCAAGGTCATCAAATCTTTTACTGTATTCTTCTATCTTTAACGATTACACATATCAAGTAGATAGCGTTGCATTTAGATTTTTAAGTAATAGAAAAACAAGAAACTAAAGTAAAATAGAAAATAGTCAAAATAAAAAGAGAAAATACTTATAAAATTAAACACTAGTTAGTAGATCAGTATTTGGTGTACCATTTTCTGGATAAATACCATCTAATTTAAAACTTAAAAACTTCAAAAAACGTCTTTGAACAGCCTCGATTTTGTCAATATGTGCCCGGTAGTAAGGATTCCAGACAACAGATCCATATTCCAGCTTTGATCTAACAAACGCATAGTACAAAGTCTTAAGCGTAGATACCCTGACGAATTCTCTTCCAACCCGAACCACAAAGCCATACATTCTAAATGCACTTGCGACAATAGATTCGATATGGGGAATAAACGTAAGTTGTGGATCAAAAGTCACTCCAAGATCAACAACGATACTAGGACGATGAAGAGTCGTACCTTGTATAGCATAGTCAAAGTGTATTATATCGGATTTGGTAGTAAACGACATAACTTGGCACTTGGCAATATTCAAAGAAAGATTATTTAGTCTACACCAGTTTTCAATACCAGATAAGCTTAGACAAAGACGCCTACAGTCAGTCGGGTCGCAAATTTGACAGAAGATTTTTAGGTCATCAGCATATAAGAGACAATCGCATTCAAAGACAGCCAGAATATCGTTTATAAAAATATTAAACAGCAACGGTCCAAGAATAGACCCCTGTGGAACCCCCGACGTAGCAAGGTACTCGACAGACTTAAAACCCTTAAGGAATACATATTGTTTTCTATCCGATAAATAAGATTGAAATAACTGTAAAAGAGAGTAGGAAATACCATACTTACAAAGTTTTCTCAGTAAGATTCCATGGTTTGACCTTGAGACTTATTATTAGTAAAAGCGAAAGATGTTTTGATAGGAAATTAAAGCGGTTTAAATGGATTTGGTAGGTCTGTTGGGATCATCGGTATCCTCAGTGTATGAGCTAGTTGATCAGCTGGTGGTTCAGTTATATTGGTTGCTACAACTTAATTGTCCTTTATAAGTAGCCTCGTCCCATTGCACATGCTAAATTTGTGATATCTGTCGTGATTATGAAATAAGTTATTTAGATAAGGATTAATACCAAGATAAAAACTTTAAAAAAATTAAAAATTAGTTATTGTGACGTAACTATAACAGTTAGACATATGCTGTCGGGGCATTTTTTGTAGATATTTATATATTCTTCAAAATCGTAGTACATTATTTTATTCTATAATCAATAGTATTCTCAGCGCACTCGATGTAAATAAATAAATAAATAAAAATAAATTTATTGATGCATGTACATTATATAGGTACATCCGAGTACAAAAATAAAAATTAATCATATTTTTAATACGTTAAGGATGAGTACTTTCAACTAGAACATGCATTTCAAAAGGACATCATTGACTCCTGAAAATGAGGAATCAATCTTCCCGATGCCCCACAGAATTACTAAATTTAGTAGCAGCTGTAACCCAGTACAACAGGTTTCTACTCTCCTCAATACGTGAACTTCCAGCGACATCCAGACAGCACTAAGTAATAAATACAGATCAATGGATACTTAATAATGTAACATTTTAATATCACAGAGAGACGTGAAAGGGCCCACCCACTAGAAAAGAATCATGTTTTTTTAAAAACCCATAAAGGATGAGAGGTATTGTTTATATTTTAATTTAAAACTTGGGATAGATAACCTTTTAAAATCATTGGGTATAGCATTATACACAGCAGCAACGTTATATGTAAAACTTCGTCTGAAAATTGTCTTAAAATACCTTGTGACTGTCAAGAGACCACGATGTCTTAAGTTCAAATGATGAACATCTGTTCGATAGCAGAGTCTTCTTGCCAGGTACGGAGGAGTTCTGAGTATGGAGATCTTCTGAAAGAACAAGGAAAGGTGGAGGAGGCGTCTATTTAACATATTTAACCATCTAATTGAAATCAGATATGCAGATATGCGGTGGCGTCTTCTTAAACCATATACAAAACGAACGCATGAGTTTTGTACTTTCTGTATCCTACGAGTCGTCACGGCATCTAAACAAGGACCATAGACCACGTCACAAAAATTAAACCTGCTCAATACCAAAGCGTCACATAAGGTTTTACGCGCTGGGACCGACATCAAGTATCTAAATGGATAAATGACCCTGAGCGCTCCATAAGCTTTACCCACCTGACCAGCAACATGTTCTCTAAATCTTAATTTAGTATCTAACTGAAGGCCCAAGTTTCTCGATACACTCGAAAACCTTAACACATCACGATCTAAAGCTATAACCAGTTACTGTTCAAGAAAGAGACGATGATATTTAGAACAAAATAATAATATAGAAGATTTAGTTGCGTTCAGTAGAAGTGAGTGATTTTTAGCTGTGGATGATAAAGCAGATAGATCATTATTAATATTAGCCTGAGCTGTAATAACATCTTTATTAGAAAAAGAATATAATAACTGTGTATCGTCAGCATATAAATAATATTTGCAGAATTTTAAACAAGAAAACAGTTTACTGGTATATATGGTAAATAACAGTGGCCCCAGTATTGAGCCCTGTGGAACTCCAGATCTCACAGGTAGAGGATTAGATAAAGCATCATTTAACTTTATCATCTGTGAACGATTATAGAGGTAATTTTTAAAGAAAAGTAATGACCTATCACAGAACCCGTAATATTTCAAGATGGCTACAAGCAATCCATGATCGATGGTGTCGAACGCTTTTGAGAAATCGAGTAAGATTAAAGCAGTATTAATATTAACATCCAGTGATCTTACGACATCATCAACCACGGCGGATAAAACTGTAGCACATCCATGGCCTTGCCTAAACCCGGACTGCACATCAGGCAAAATATTATTAGAATTTAAAAAAAAAGTGAGATGTGTCAAGGGACACCCGGATGGAACGAAGTTCCTTTCGATTTATTAGTGAAGGAATTGTAATTTGTAAACACAACAGAGAGTTTGTACATACATAAGCATTTATCATCGTCTGTATAAAATCTCTACTTACCTAACTCTATCAGCAATATCCGGAACTTGTGCAGAAACACTGTCAGGATACATTATTGTTTTTATTTTCTATTATTTTAATATTTATTATCTACAAAAAACCTGTATAAACTTAACAAAGTCGCGACACTACTCCACTGTTCAAAGCAAAATAGAAAAAAAAAAGTAAATCCATTATTTTCAACAGTTCGTTTCTTTTAACAAAAGTGTCCGTTTATACAATACCAGAGGTATTGTATATTCTACCTAGAATTACTTTTTATTTCAATTTAATTTAAAACAGGAATTAACAATTTAATACAAAATTTTAAAATTAAAATATTTGACAGTCCTCTCTGAGTCATCTCTGAGTCATCTATGAGTCATCTATGAGTCATCTATGAGTCATCTATGAGTCATCTATGAGTCATCTATGAGTCATCTATGAGTCATCTATTAGTCATCTATGAGTCATCTATGAGTCATCTATGAGTCATCTATGAGTCATCTATGAGTCATCTATGAGTCATCTATGAGTCATCTATGAGTCATCTATGAGTCATCTATGAGTCATCTGAGTCATCTATGAGTCATCTATTAGTCATCTGAGTCATCTATGAGTCATGTTATCTATGAGTAATCTATGAGTCATCTATGAGTCACCTATGAGTCATCTATGAGTCATCTATGAGTCATCTATGAGTCATCTATGAGTCATCTATGAGTCATCTATGAGTCATCTATGAGTCATCTATGAGTCATCTATGAGTCATCTATGAGTCATCTATGAGTCATCTATGAGTCATCTATGAGCCATCTATGAGTCATCTATGAGTCATCTATGAGTCATCTATGAGTCATCTATGAGTCATCTATGAGTCATGTCATCTATGAGTCATCTATGAGTCATGTCATCTATGAGTCATCTATGAGTCATGTATAAGTCATCTATAAGTCATCTATGAGTCATCTATGAGTCATCTATGAGTCATCTATGAGTCATCTATGAGTCATCTATGAGTCATCTATGAGTCATCTATGAGTCATCTATGAGGGTGTGAGAGAGAGAGAGAGAGAGAGAAAGAGAGAGACCGCTGGACGGTGACTTGAAACACTCTTTAATATTGATAATTTAGATATAATCCACAATTATCTCAATTTTATAATTTTTATATTTATACGTAAATCGCTCCAAAAACTTGTTGCCCAGTCATTAGAGTAAATTACAACTTCAAAAAAGATTTTATAATTCTCTCGTATATTAAAAACTATAAAAGATATAAAAAAAGTGAGAGGTGTCAAAGGACACCCGGATGGAACGAAGTTCCTTTCGATTAATTAGTGAAGGAATTGTAATTTGTAAACACAACAGAGAGTTTGTATATACATAAGCATTTATTATAGTCTGTATAAAATCTCTACTTACCTAACTCTATCAACAATATCCGGAACTTGTGCAGAAACATTGTCAGGATACATTATTGTTTTTATTTTCTATTATTTTAACATTTATTATCTACAAAAAACCTGTATTAACAAAGTCGCGACACTACTACACTGTTCAAAGCAAAATAGAAAAAAAAAGTAAAAAAAAAAGTGTGAGGTGTCAAGGGACACCCGGATGGAACGAAGTTCCTTTCGATTAATTAGTGAAGGAATTAGTAATTTGTAAACATAACAGAGTGTTTATACATACATAAGCATTTATTATTGTCTGTATAAAATCTCTACTTACCTAACAGTTCGTTTCTTTTAACAAAAGCGTCCATTTATACAATACCAGAGCTTTAAATAACACATCTTTTTAAAATTACTTTTTATAATTTAAAACAGGAATTAACAATTCAATACAAAAAATTTAAAATTAAAATATTTGACAGTGACTGACAGTTAAGGTAATTTGACGTAGTCAAGTTACGAACTATTTTTAAAATGTTTATGAATTTATTAATTTATAAAAACATGATGAAATAAAATATAATACTATTATAGGTAATTATATATTATTTCTACAGTATTTTCTTTTTAATGTACATTTTCTTTTAATTTAAAATAGTGTCTTTTTAATTGTAATATATATCTATCTATGAGAGAGAGGGAGAGAGAGTTATTTATTTTTTGGTCTGTGAGAGAGAGAAACATGCGTCTGTCGGTGCATTGTGTCGGTGCATAGTGTCGTGACAACTTTTGGTATGAATTTTTTTGGGCTAGCTCCTAGCGTCAGCCGTAACTGTTCGTAACGCGCGAAAGGGAACTTCGTTCCAAAAATTGCAGTTTTTCTGCTGGCTATAATGTTTGCAATTGGGGACGAAACACATCACCATTTTTACTGCAACAGAATACTATTTAATAGTTAAAGAATACATAATTAATTAAGAGATTACCATAATAAAATTTATAAACTTTGAAACAAAACATAACCTCAATTCCACTAAAATGCATATAAAATTTAAACACTTACACTAACTTTCAATGTTTATTCACTATCACAAATTGGATACAATAGGTCGTATGAAAAGTGTCCGGAAAACGTTAAGATTTTTGATTAGAAACCACTACAAGTAATAGAAAAATCTTTTTTCTCCAACCATCAAAAAATGTTGACATTTTTGTACTATTTTCAGGTTCAAAAGCCATCAATTCCCTTACCGTACAAAAGTTTGCTCGTTGCTTAGCAACACTTTTAATCCTAGGATTAAAAACGCTACTTTTAATCCTAGGACTAAAAGTAATTGCATTTGAGCTCTCTAATTGAAATTTGAAGAAAAAAACATTTTCTCTTACAAACTTAGTGAAACAAACTAATTGGGCAACTATATTACACCATAAGAACACTCTCCGCATAGTTTTGCACATTTTTTTCTTTACACCAATCCATGAATCGCTGATATGCAAGTTCATAAAGTTGGCGAGATTTGGGTGGCAAAAGATTTAGATATACTGCTTCGGCACTTTCCAATATATCCGCAGGTATATTTTCATTGTGTTCGGGATTCATTTTAAAAGCAGCGTAAAAACTACTACAAAAATTATATGATTAGTACGTCTACTGACGTCTACTTGACAATCAATATTTACCAACAATACCAGATATCCATGACTACCGACTTGCTATCGCTGTTATAATTAATAGGTGTTCAAATTTATTACCAAATTATTAACGATTTTTGAATAAAACTAAATTTATTTTAATTTTGACTTGGTTGGAGAAAAAATAGTATATATCATACGGACTAAAAGTGCCTATTTTTACTCGCAATTTTGCATTCGCTCGGCTGCGCTGCGCTCCGCCTTGCAACTGCAAATATTGCTCGTAAAAAAAATATGCACTTTTAATCCTTATAATATAATATACTATTATGGCATTTTCAATGCAAATATGTTTTGTAGTTTTGTGTTTTGTTTAGAAAGATTTGTAAGCTCCTCCCATAGCTGACGTCACACTTTTCTATGCATTGTAATATATCTATCTATGAGAGAGAGGAAGAGAGAGTTATTTATTTTTTGGTCTGTGAGAGAGAGAAACATGCGTTGTCGGTGCATTGTGTCGGTGCATAGTGTCGTGACAAATTTTGGTATGAATTTTTTTAGGCTAGCTCCTAGCGTCAGCGTAACTGTTCGTAACGCGCGAAAGGGAACTTCGTTCCAATAATGTCGAACTTGTTGGTTAACGATCTTCTCTAATACCTTGGAGATAGCACACAGAATACTTATTGGGCGAATATCACTCATTGTATTACAATTATTGCTTTTGGGAATGGGCAATACATAAGAGGTTTTCCACTGAGCAGGAAATTGCCCCTCAAGCAAACAAAAATTGATTAAATGGGTAACTACTGGTATAATTTCGGGGCAACATATCTGCAACATTTGTATTGAAATCTCATCGAGACCCAATGACTTGGATGATATGCTAAATATTGCGTCGTTAACATCCTCAACAGAGGCAGTAGTGAGCGCAAATGGTTCAGTAAATCCATCAAATGTGTTATTTAAATAGTAATGCAAGGTCGTATCAGGAACAGGGATCAAGTTATTTGCAATTAAAACAAAATGATTATTTAATAAATTAATATCTTGCAAATGAGAAGGTATTTTAGGCTTTCTACTATAGATACCCAGTTTTTTAATGTCTTTCCAGATTAAATTAGTATTACCAATGTTAGAAGAGAGAGCATTGAAGTAGGCACGCTTTTCCTTCGAAGCGACCTAGATACAAGATTACGCAACGATTTATAATATTCGAAGGTGGATAGTTTACGATTATTTTTATATCTTACATAGGCCCTGTCCCTTAATCTCTGCATGAACTGTATATTAGGGGTGATCCATGGCGTATAGTTTGGACGATGATTATATGTTTTCAGAGGAGCATGAAAATTATATAGTTCGATAATAGAGAGGTTAAAAAATGCTAATTTATCTTCGATATTGTCCATTCTATACATAAGATGCCACGGTATAGACAAAACATCTTGTTTGATTTTATCATTATCAATGCCTGATAGATTACGATAGTGACTACAATGGTTAGCCGGCCGGTTTGGAAAAATATCTAAAATAACATAGACTAAGCAATGATCACTTAATTCATGAAAATCAGTTACACCATAGTCGATGAGCAATGATTCCTCCGAGCATAAGATGTGATCAATCAGCGAAGACGATGTTGCAGTAACACGAGTAGGTCTATCTATGATCTGCTTCAAGCTCAACCCCTTCAAAATTGATAAATATTGGTCAACAACAGAGACAATACAGTTCATCATGTTCCAATAATAAATCAGGTAAATTCTCATCTATAAAATCCAAAAATTCCAGAACACTGGACCCGCATGGACGATAGACAACTCCTACTGCCATCCTCCTACCCTCAACAATAATAGATATCCATAACTGCGCTATAAAGGCGTTTACTATGTATGTATGTAAGGATTTTAAGGTCATTTTTGGTTACATTAATGGCATTTTAGTAACGATCCCTATTTTTTTTTAAATGAAACATAGCCCATGTCACTCGGGAATAGTGTAGCTTGCCAACGGTGAAAGAATTTTTGAAATCGGTCCAGTAGTTTCGGAGCCTATTCATTTCAATCAAACAAACAAACAAACAAAAAATCAAACCTTTCCTCTTTATAATATTTGTATAGATGAATGATATTAAATCCACCCTTAGCTTACCATAATCACAATTTTTACATTGCCCTTTACAACCACTTCTAAGCTTTCTTGTATTAAACTTTGAAGCTTTCTACAGCTTTATTTGATTGTTCTTAAGAGCTTCTTCTTGATTTGAAACGTTTTTTTAAGTTATATAGTTTGGTCATCATTCTTTTACTATTCTCTTCTATTTTAAGATACCAGTATCATCAAATAACCTTAGAGGAATCCATGTAGATAAAAACTGGCTGTTTTTAATTTTATGCAGCTGCAATTGATTTATGCTGTACAAAAGGACCAAAAAAAAGAATCGAAAAAACAATTACTATTCAAGTGTAAACAGAAAATTGGATGTATGTTCCTCCACACACGCGGCATGTGCCTAATTATTTACAGATGAATGATATTAAATTGAATTTCCAGTTAAAAAAAGTCACTTTTCATTTGAAAATATAATACAGCTTTTCTAATATCTGTATCCGAGTCGGTAAGGGTGGAAATCTTTTGATATAATTGAACAACAAAATTGGTATTAAAATGCCTAATTGATAATTTGTTTAATAAGTACAGGAATCCACCCTTAACTTACCATAATCACAATTTTTACATTGCCCTTTACCACTACTTCTGAGCTTTCTTCTATTAAACTTTGAAGTTTTCTACAGCTTTTTCTTATCATTGTAACCGTTTTTACAGTTTGGTCATCATTCTCTAACTTCTCTCGTCTATCTTTAAACATTTTTAACTTTTTATTAATCTCCAACTTCTCAATTGTCTTTATAAATCTTTCAGCTTCAAAATAAACCTTTCACATCTAATTTTTTTTAAACTAACATATTCTTCTTACTGAGAATTATTATGATTTAATACAATTCCTAACAGTGAATCTTTCAATCTTCAAACCATCCAGCTTCGTTCTTTTAAGCACTTTAAAGTTTCGAATTTTAAAAGTTTTCAGATTCGCTTGTTTAGGAAAGTTTTAAAATGCTTTTATATATACTTTTTTGAAGTCTCTGTAAAGCTTTTAGCTTCAATTTAAACCTGTTAGCTTCAATTTAAATCTTTGAAATCTAAATTTTCTTAAATTAACACATCCTTTTCGTTTCAATGATTTAATACAGTTCATACTGGTGGATCAATCAATCAATCATTAAACAATCCAGCTTAGCTGTTTTAAGCATTTTAAAGCTTCGATTTTTTAAAGCTTTCCGTTTCTCTTCTTTAAAAAAGCTTCAAAATGCTTTAAAATATAATTTTTTTTTAATCTATGAAGCTTTTACATTTTGGTTTAAGATTATTCCTTTTTTACTTCTAGAACTCCTCAAATGTCACTGTTTTTAGCTTCAATTTGAACTTTTTAGCTTCAATTTAAACCTATGAAATCTATATTTTTTAATAAGCACCGTTTTTAACTTTGTATACTTTTATACAATTCATGATAGGGGGATCTTTTAATCTTTAAACCATCCAGCTTCGTTGTTTAAAGCACTTTAAAGTCTCTGTAAAGCTTTTAGCTTCAATTTAAACCCGTTAGCTTCAATTTAAATCTTTGAAATTTAAGGAATTAACACACCCTTTTCGTTTCAATGATTTAATACAGTTCATACTGGTGGATCAATCAATCATTAAACAATCCAGCTTCGCTGTTTTAAGCATTTTAAAGCTTCGATTTTTTAAACCTTTCAGTTTCTCTTCGTTAAAAAAGCTTCAAAATGCTTTAAAATAGAATTTCTTTTTTAATCTATGAAGCTTTTACGTTTTGGCTTTAACTTCTTCCTTTTTTACTTCTAGAACGTCACTGTAAAGTTTTTAGCTTCAATATGAACTTTTTAGCTTCAATTTATACCTTTGAAATCTATATTTTTTAATTAGCATTGTTTTTAACTTTGTACACTTTTATACAACTCTTGATAGAGGATCTTTTAATCTTTAAACCATCCAGCTTCGTCGTTTTAAGCACTTTAAAGCTTCAACTTTGTAACCATTTCAGTTTCTTTTGTTTAGGAAAGCTTCAAAACGCTTTCAAAAATGTTCTATTATCTTAATATGAATTCTTTACAAATAGCTTCTGGTTAATCCTCACATATTTTAGCTTCGCGTTGCTTAAATTTCATTCTTGTAAACTCTCCAATTAGCTTCAAGTTTTTAGCTATCACTTTCTAATTTTGCTTCTGATTTTGAAAATTACAGATTGTTATAGATCTCTGTCAACATTTGTCATCTAGGTTGGGTAGATGATATCTAGATTTTTTACATACCTAATTAAGTACTATGACGCCTCCGTAAGGTGGCGCAGTAGATTTCCCAATCAAGAAAATTTTGAAGCTGAAGATTTTTTTATTACATTAAATAAATAATATTCTTTTTTTTTTCTATGCATATATTGTTGTTTAATCCTTTTATATTCTGATTATTATGTCTGAATTGTATAATCTGGATCCTGGAAAAGTTTGTAAACCTTTTCATAAAAGAAGGGACAAGCGAGAACAGTTTTCCCATTAAACAATCAAGGTTTATCGCAATCATAATTAAACTGCATTAAATTAGATTTAATCGTAAAGGAACTGATTTAAACGAGCATTTAAGAGCCCTGTTTTAGGGGTAGAAAATGCGCCCCGATATATCGCACAAGCAGGCGGACCGTCGACGAAGATTATGTAAGAAAATAAACCAATAGAAATCGTTGAATCCCCACTCTTTCAAGAACAAATACCCGTTCCAGCTTCTCTCCAGGAATGAATTGGCCATCCCTTGTGTGAGAGAGAAAAATAAATCCGGTATAAACTCAGTGTGCAATGAAATTTGTAATACCTCTTTTCCGGATAGAATATCTCTCCCTCGGAACAATTTTTTGGTTTGCTTTTATTGCAATTGATTTAGCCTTTTGTGTAGGTCCTTCAAGTTTTATCCCTTTTTCAATTGCCTTTACTTCTTTTTTAACTCGGATGCTGAGATTATATTGTTAAATAGTGACCAATAGAAAAAAATTGCAAAGGATCATTTCTTCCTATATTAAATTGAATTATTGATTCATTTTTATATATCAGTATTCCTACTTCATGAAATTCGGGAGTTTTTGCTGGTTCAGGACTTCCATTAGCTTATCTTCAGCTTACATTACCTTATCTTCAATAACTCACCTTCGCTTTACATTACCCTACCTTCCTCTTCACCTTACATTATCTTACCGTTACCTTACGTTACCTCAATTTTACATCATCTTAGCGTACTTTACATTAACTTCACCTTAGATTACCTGATCTTTATTTAACTTTAGTGGATGGCATTACCTCACCTTCACAGTACATTACCTCACCTTCAGCTTACATTAGTTTATTTTTCATCTTATATTACCTCAAGTTCAGCTTGCATTTACTCACCTTCACTTTACGTTAGGTACCCTACCTTCCTCTTCACCTTACATTATCTTACCTTCACCTTACGTTACCTCAATTTCACCTCACCTTAGCGTGCTTTACATTAACTTCACCTTACATTACCTGATCTTTACTTAACGTTAGTGAAGTGGATGGCATTACCTCACCTTCAGCTTACATTAGTTTATGTTCAGCTTACATTCATTACCTTATCTTCATCTTACATTATCTCACCTTCAGCTTGCATTAACCCACCTTCGCTTTACAGTACACTACCTTCCTTTTCACCTTACATTATCTTACCTTCACTTTACGTTACCTCAATTTCATCTCACCTTAGCTTACACTACATTAACTTCACCTTACATTACCTGATCTTTACTTATTGTTAGTGAAATGGATATCATTACCTCACCTTCACATTACATTACCTCACCTTCAGCTTACATTAGCTTATCTTTAGCTTACATTACCTTATCTTCATCTTGCATTAACTCAACTTCATTTTACATTACCCTACCTTCCTCTTCACCTTACACTATCTTTACCTTCAACTTTACGTTACCTCAATTTCACCTCACTTTAGCGTACTTTACATTAGCTTCACCTTACATTACCTGATCTTTACTTAATGTTAGTGAAGTGGATGGTATTACCTCACCTTCACATTACATTACCTTACCTTCAGCTTACATTAGCTTATCTTCAGCTTACATTACCTTATCTTCATCTTACATTACCTCACCTTCAGCTTGCATTAACTCATCTTCGCTTTACATAACCCTACCTTCCTCTTCACCCATTATCTTACCTTCGCCTTACATTACCTCAATTTCACCTCATCTTAGCCTACTTTACATTAACTTTACCTTACATTACCTGATCTTTATTTAATTTTAGTAAAGTGGATGGTATTACCTCACCTTCACATTACATTACCTCACCTTCAGCTTACATTAGCTTATCTTCAGCTTACATTACCTCATCTTAATCTTACATTACCTCACCTTGAGATTGCATTAACTCACCTCCGCTTTACATTACCCTACCTTCCTCTTCACCTTACATTTTTCTTGCCTTCACCTTACGTTACCTCAATTTCGCCTCACCTTAGCATACACTACATTTACTTCTTACTTCACCCTACATTACCTGATCTTTACTTAATGTTAGTGAAGTGGATGGTATTACCTCACCTTCACATTACATTATCTTACATTAACTGACCTTACCTTACATTATCTCAACTTCACTATACATTAGGTACTGTACATTGCATTACATTATTTACCTTCGCCCTACATTGGCAGCTTTTCACATAATGTGAGAGAGGTGAATTGCATTACTTCACAATCATCTTACATTACCTTATGTTTACCTTACATTAACTAACCTTCACCTTACATTTCCTCAACTTCACTTGACTTTGCCATACATTACTTTATATTATCTTCACCTTACATTACCTGCTCTTCACATATTGTGAGTGAAGTCGATGGCATTACCTCGACCTTACATTACCACAACTTCACAAGATCTTACCGGATATTACTTTACATTACCTTCACTTTACATTAGCTGCTCTTCACATAGTAGGAGTGAAGTGGATGGCATTACCCTTACCTTTCCCTTACATTAACTGCTCTATAAATTTGTCCTAGAGGCCCTCAAACTATACTACTAAACTTGATTTCACTCATTCACCTTCACCTTACCGCAACTTAACCTAAGGTAAGTGAAGTGGATGGTATGTCTCAGTGTTTTTATAAACTGAATCCATTTAGATTATATTTCTCTTAATTTTTTATAAAAATAATTAATCTGTTTCCTAAAGAAAATTGATAATCCCACCCTTTCGATGTATTTTCAGTGCCATTACCTCTCTAAATAGATTAGAAAATAGATAATATTCCCCAAGTTCCCGCAATATGGATTCACATCTCAATAAAACAATATCAGGAAATATGGCAAGATCATTTGCCAGAAGGGTCTGTGTTTGTACGATAATTCGTTTAGCGTAAAGGGGGGAAAGCGCGAAATCGATCTCAAGTTTCCAGAATTCAAACACAGGATTGGAATTAGATTTAACTAAAAATTTCCTGCTTACTAAATGTTCTTAACTTAATTATTCAGAAAACTAAATTAATTAGGAATTTGCCAATAGATTCTCTAATTAGATTCATTTTATTGGTTCATGCAATCAATTCTGAAGAAAATAGAAATCAGAGAAAAAGAGAGATTAAAACGTTAACTTTTACCATAAACCGTATGGCAGGATACTAACAAATCATCAAGTAGTTCTGTCTGAGGGTAAAGATATTAAAAGTGATAGTAGAAAGAAGATTACTCAAAAATAAACCAAGAAAATACAAGGAAAAACCGCGGAGAAGATGACAGGAGCCAAAGAAAAAGGTCAATTGAATAAATGTATGGAAATTGAGGAATGTCAATCCAAATTTGATGATTGACAAACGACAAGTGATATATATCACAATTTTGACATATGCCACTGAGCGTTTTGTAATTATATTCGATTAAATTCAGTGCTTTATTTATCATTTCTTAAAGCGATTGACAAATGACAAGTGATTGATATTACAGCCTTGACAGATGTCACTTGCCGTTTGTCATCCTCATCCGAGTAAAGGCCTTTATAAATTTGGTAGTTTATTAAATTAAAAGAAAAAGAAAGTAAAAATCCGGTTCTGTGTCGTTTAAGTACCTATAGCAAATCGGCGTTTAGCGAGTCGAATATTAGATAAAGATCGATTGAGTTCAGAGCTGGATTAAATTGTGAGCTGAAAACAACCGCAAGGCATATTTGAAATGATGATGAGATCGGATTTTATTGCTCTCCCTCACACACAAATACTTATACAGATTCCATAAAATAGTCGGATTATTTGGATTTACCCCAGAAAATATGTTAATAGATATTTTGCAGGTATTTAATCATAATTTGATGAATAATTTCTTAATGATCAACTTCATTTTATTCGCCACTTTTTAATTACGTATACAACAAACTTCGTATGTGCTCACAGTGACGTCATTTTCTCATAAATTTATGAGATATCAGCTGCGCCACCTTACGGTGGCGTCGTAGTACTGAATTAAGAAGGAATTGCTTGTGTAAATATATAAGAAATCAACTGCGACACCTTATGGTGGCGTTATACAACTTTATTAAGTTAGAATTGTTCGTATATAGATATGAGATATCATTTAAACTTTCACAAATGTTTCAAGATCAAAATTCTCGAATTTTAGCGATAAATAATCTAAAAATTAAAGCCAAGCGCCATCTACCGAGTGTTTACTCAACCTAGATGTCAAACGTTTGTAGAGAGTTATATCAATTAACTTACACCGCTGTCTATTAGGAATTCGTAGAACTAAACAACTGCCTTTGTCTCATAAAGATATAAGATATCAATTGCGCCACCTTACGGTGGACTCCTGGTACTTTATTAAGTTAGAATTGCTTGTTTACATATATGGGATATTATCTAAAATATTTCAAGACCAAATTTAGCCAAATCGGTCCAGCCATTCCCGATTTTTAGCGATGAATAAACTAAAAATCAAAACACAGCGCTATCTACCGGTTGTCTACCCAACCTCGATGTCAAACGTTGATAGAGAGTAATCTCATTCAACTTACACCGACGTTTAATAGGAATTTATAGAACGAAACAACGGGCTAACACTGATGTCTTTTTCTCATAAATATATGAGATATCAACTGCGCCCCTTACGGTGGCGTTCTGGTACCTTATTAACCTAGAATTGCTCGTTAACATATATGAGATTTCATCTAAACTTTCACAAATATTTTAAGATCAAAATTAGCCAAATCGGTCCAGCGATTCTGGCATCTACTGGGTGTTTACCCAACCTAGATGTCAAACGTTGATAGATAGCTATATCAATTAACTTACCCTGCCACCTATAAGAAATTCTTAGAACTAAACAATAAATACACAAATAAGTGAAAATAAAATTTAAAATAATGGACCATAGCGCCATCTACCGGGACTCTATCCAACCTAGATGTCAAATGTTGATAGAGTTATATTAATAAGTGAAAAATTAATTAAAAAAACAAAGGTGACAGTAATTTTGATTTTTGCTGACTGTTGCTATAAGACATAAAGTTGTTGATACTTATCAAGGTTTCACGATTCTGGCATCTACTGAGTGACTATCCAACCTAGATGTCAAACGTTGATAGAGAGCTATATCAATTAACTTAACCTATAAGAAATTCTTAGAACTAAACAATAAATACACAAATAAGTGAAAGTAAAATTTAAAATAATGGACCATAGCGCCATCTACCGGGACTCTATCCAACCTAGATGTCAAATGTTGATAGAGTTATATTAATAAGTGAAAAATTAATTAAAAAAACAAAGGTGACAGTAACTTTGATTTTTGCTGACTGTTGCTATAAGACATAAAGTTGTTGATACTTATCAAGGTTTCACGATTCTGGCATCTACCGAGTGACTATCCAACCTAGATGTCAAACGTTGATAGAGAGCTATATCAATTAACTTACCCTGCCACCTATAAGAAATTCTTAGAACTAAACAATAAATACACAAATATGTGAAAATAAAATTTAAAATAACGGACCATAGCGCCATCTACCGGGACTCTATCCAACCTAGATGTCAAATGTTGATAGAGAGTTATATTAATAAGTAAAAAATTAATTAAAAAAACAAAGGTGACAGTAACTTTGATTTTTGCTGACTGTTGCTATAAGACATAAAGTTGTTGATACTTATCAAGGTTTCACGATTCTGGCATCTACTGAGTGACTATCCAACCTAGATGTCAAACGTTGATAGAGAGCTATATCAATTAACTTAACCTATAAGAAATTCTTAGAACTAAACAATAAATACACAAATAAGTGAAAGTAAAATTTAAAATAATGGACCATAGCGCCATCTACCGGGACTCTATCCAACCTAGATGTCAAATGTTGATAGAGTTATATTAATAAGTGAAAAATTAATTAAAAAAACAAAGGTGACAGTAACTTTGATTTTTGCTGACTGTTGCTATAAGACATAAAGTTGTTGATACTTATCAAGGTTTCACGATTCTGGCATCTACCGAGTGACTATCCAACCTAGATGTCAAACGTTGATAGAGAGCTATATCAATTAACTTACCCTGCCACCTATAAGAAATTCTTAGAACTAAACAATAAATACACAAATATGTGAAAATAAAATTTAAAATAACGGACCATAGCGCCATCTACCGGGACTCTATCCAACCTAGATGTCAAATGTTGATAGAGAGTTATATTAATAAGTAAAAAATTAATTAAAAAAACAAAGGTGACAGTAACTTTGATTTTTGCTGACTGTTGCTATAAGACATAAAGTTGTTGATACTTATCAAGGTTTCACGATTCTGGCATCTACTGAGTGACTATCCAACCTAGATGTCAAACGTTGATAGAGAGCTATATCAATTAACTTAACCTATAAGAAATTCTTAGAACTAAACAATAAATACACAAATAAGTGAAAGTAAAATTTAAAATAATGGACCATAGCGCCATCTACCGGGACTCTATCCAACCTAGATGTCAAATGTTGATAGAGTTATATTAATAAGTGAAAAATTAATTAAAAAAACAAAGGTGACAGTAACTTTGATTTTTGCTGACTGTTGCTATAAGACATAAAGTTGTTGATACTTATCAAGGTTTCACGATTCTGGCATCTACCGAGTGACTATCCAACCTAGATGTCAAACGTTGATAGAGAGCTATATCAATTAACTTACCCTGCCACCTATAAGAAATTCTTAGAACTAAACAATAAATACACAAATATGTGAAAATAAAATTTAAAATAACGGACCATAGCGCCATCTACCGGGACTCTATCCAACCTAGATGTCAAATGTTGATAGAGAGTTATATTAATAAGTAAAAAATTAATTAAAAAAACAAAGGTGACAGTAACTTTGATTTTTGCTGACTGTTGCTATAAGACATAAAGTTGTTGATACTTATCAAGGTTTCACGATTCTGGCATCTACTGAGTGACTATCCAACCTAGATGTCAAACGTTGATAGAGAGCTATATCAATTAACTTAACCTATAAGAAATTCTTAGAACTAAACAATAAATACACAAATAAGTGAAAGTAAAATTTAAAATAATGGACCATAGCGCCATCTACCGGGACTCTATCCAACCTAGATGTCAAATGTTGATAGAGTTATATTAATAAGTGAAAAATTAATTAAAAAAACAAAGGTGACAGTAACTTTGATTTTTGCTGACTGTTGCTATAAGACATAAAGTTGTTGATACTTATCAAGGTTTCACGATTCTGGCATCTACCGAGTGACTATCCAACCTAGATGTCAAACGTTGATAGAGAGCTATATCAATTAACTTAACCTATAAGAAATTCTTAGAACTAAACAATAAATACACAAATAAGTGAAAGTAAAATTTAAAATAATGGACCATAGCGCCATCTACCGGGACTCTATCCAACCTAGATGTCAAATGTTGATAGAGTTATATTAATAAGTGAAAAATTAATTAAAAAAACAAAGGTGACAGTAACTTTGATTTTTGCTGACTGTTGCTATAAGACATAAAGTTGTTGATACTTATCAAGGTTTCACGATTCTGGCATCTACCGAGTGACTATCCAACCTAGATGTCAAACGTTGATAGAGAGCTATATCAATTAACTTACCCTGCCACCTATAAGAAATTCTTAGAACTAAACAATAAATACACAAATATGTGAAAATAAAATTTAAAATAACGGACCATAGCGCCATCTACCGGGACTCTATCCAACCTAGATGTCAAATGTTGATAGAGAGTTATATTAATAAGTAAAAAATTAATTAAAAAAACAAAGGTGACAGTAACTTTGATTTTTGCTGACTGTTGCTATAAGACATAAAGTTGTTGATACTTATCAAGGTTTCACGATTCTGGCATCTACTGAGTGACTATCCAACCTAGATGTCAAACGTTGATAGAGAGCTATATCAATTAACTTAACCTATAAGAAATTCTTAGAACTAAACAATAAATACACAAATAAGTGAAAGTAAAATTTAAAATAATGGACCATAGCGCCATCTACCGGGACTCTATCCAACCTAGATGTCAAATGTTGATAGAGAGTTATATTAATAGGTGAAAAATTAATTAAAAAAACAAAGGTGACAGTAACTTTGATTTTTGCTGACTGTTGCTATAAGACATAAAGTTGTTGATACTTATCAAGGTTTCACGATTCTGGCATCTACCGAGTGACTATCCAACCTAGATGTCAAACGTTGATAGAGAGCTATATCAATTAACTTACTCTGCCACCTATAAGAAACTCTTAGAACTAAACAATAAATACACAAATAAATGAAAATATAATTTAAAACAACATTTTATAATGGACCACAGCGCCATCTACCGGGTCTCTATCCAACCTAGATGTCAAATGTTGATAGAGAGTTATATTAATAAGTGAAAAATTAATTAAAAAACCAAAGGTGACAGTAACAGTAACTTTGATTTTTGCTGACTGTTGCCGTAAGACATAAAGTTGTTGATACTTATCAAGGTTTTACGTACCGTACATAAATTTAATTATTATATTGGTTTTAGGTAAAAATATGGTTCCAAAATCGCCGCATGAAATGGCGCAACTCCAAAGAACGTGAACTGTTAGCAGCCGGTGGTTCCCGCGAACAAACGCTTCCAAATAAAAATAATCCTCATCCCGATCTAAGCGATGCTGACGGTGATAAACCGAAGTTAGATCTTGGTGATATTCAAGATATTTCTCCTGTTGGTTCACCTGGAGACCACCAACGAGATTCTACTAGTCACACAGGCCATTCTTTACCTGTCAATTATCAAATGTACGAAGGTGTGGAATATGACAGTTCAAATGACAGCGATGAAGAGATAAACGTCACTTGATTTGTTATCAGGAAGAAAATCGAGTAAACTGTTTTATTAATTTTATATTTTACGAGTTTATTATGTG
This sequence comes from Altica lythri, assembly GCA_964028335.1. NCBI lineage: Eukaryota > Metazoa > Arthropoda > Insecta > Coleoptera > Chrysomelidae > Altica > Altica lythri. The sequence continues at coordinate 9,797,224 of OZ034809.1, forward strand.
ATACTTTCAGAATGGAGGTGATTTTTCGAAAAATTAATTATTAATTATTCCATTATACTCTTTTCGCGTGCCAAAGAGACAAAATGAAACTAGGTATATGCTATTTCTCTTACACCTATCTTCTGATTGGTCGAAACTTAGATTTCAGTGACAGCTATGTCAAAACTTCTGTCAAATGACGTCACACTAAACTTCTCTGTTATGTTATTAAAATTTCTGTTGCATCTATCTCCTAATTGGTCAAAAGTTAGTTTAAACGCCAGCTTCTTATAGATAATGTACTTCTTTTGCAACTATCTTCTGATTGGTCGAAGGTTAGCTGTCAGTGACAGCTCTGTCAAAGTTCCTGTTAAATGTCACATTTAACCTCCTTATTATTTTATTAAAATTTCTCTTGCATCTATCTTCTGATTGGTTCAAAGTTAGCTCAAGCGCATCTTTTTTTTTATTCTTAGAAGAGAGAAAAAGAGAAAGGGAGAGAAAGAGAAAGACAGAGAGAAAGGAGAGAGAGAGTATGTAGTTTTATATTTTTTATATTGTTATACTCGATTCGCGTACCAAAGAGACAAAATAAAACTAGAAATATCCAATTTCTTTTGCACCTATCTTCTGATTGTTCGATATTTAGCTGTCAGTGACAGCTATGTCATAACGTCTGTCAAATGACGTCACACCAAACCTCCCTATTGTATTATTAAAATACGAATTATTATTAAAACAATTTTTAAAAAATGATACCAAGAACTAAAAGACCAAAAAAATGAGAATATGTATAGAAAAATTTTTGTTGTAAATAATAAGTATCTTGTAAAAAAAATGTGAATATTAATGTATGATATTTTTGTGTGATATTTGACACCAAATTTACCATTTTTCAGCACAATCACTTGTATTATTTTTTGTAAATATACCATCGGTGTTAAAAAAAAAAGTGAGATGTGTCAAGGGACACCCGGATGGAACGAAGTTCCTTTCGATTAATTAGTGAAGGAATTGTAATTTGTAAACACAACAGAGAGTTTGTACATACATAAGCATTTATCATCGTCTGTATAAAATCTCTACTTACCTAACTCTATCAGCAATATCCGGAACTTGTGCAGAAACACTGTCAGGATACATTATTGTTTTTATTTTCTATTATTTTAATATTTATTACCTACAAAAAACCTGTATAAACTTAACAAAGTCGCGACACTACTCCACTGTTCAAAGCAAAATAGAAAAAAAAAGTAAATCCATTATTTTCAACAGTTCGTTTCTTTTAACAAAAGTGTCCATTTATACAATACCAGAGGTATTGTATATTCTACCTAGAATTACTTTTTATTTCAATTTAATTTAAAACAGGAATTAACAATTTAATACAAAATTAAAATATTTGACAGTCATCTCTGAGTCATCTATGAGTCATCTATGAGTCATCTATGAGTCATCTATGAGTCATCTATGAGTCATCTCTGAGTCATCTATGAGTCATCTATGAGTCATCTATGAGTCATCTATGAGTCATCTATGAGTCATGTCATCTATGAGTCATGTCATCTATGAGTCATCAATGAGTCATCTATGAGTCATCTATGAGTCATCTATGAGTCATCTATGAGTATGAGTCATCTATGAGTCATCTATGAGTCATCTATGAGTCATCTATGAGTCATCTATGAGTCATCTATGAGTCATGTCATCTATGAGTCATCTATGAGTCATTTATGAGTCATCTATGAGTCATCTATGAGTCATCCATGAGTCATCTGAGTCATCTATGAGTCATCTATGAGTCATCTATGAGTCATCTATGAGTCATCTATGAGTCATGTCATCTATGAGTCATGTCATCTATGAGTCATCTATGAGTCATCTATGAGTCATCTATAAGTCATGTCATCTATGAGTAATGTCATCTATGAGTCATGTCATCTATGAGTCATCTATGAGTCTTCTATGAGTCATCTATGAGTCATCTATGAGTCATCTATAAGTCATCTATGAGTCATCTATGAGTCATCTATGAGTCATCTATGAGTCATCTATGAGTCATCTATGAGTGAGAGAGAGAGAGAAAGAGACCGCTGGACGGTGACTTGAAACACTCTTTAATATTGATAATTTAGATATAATCCACAATTATCTCAATTTTATAATTTTTATATTTATACGTAAATCGCTCCAAAAACTTGTTGCCCAGTCATTAGAGTAAATTACAACTTCAAAAAAGATTTTATATTTCCCTCGTATATTAAAAACTATAAAAGATATAAAAAAAGTGAGAGGTGTCAAAGGACACCCGGATGGAACGAAGTTCCTTTCGATTAATTAGTGAAGGAATTGTAATTTGTAAACACAACAGAAAGTTTGTATATACATAAGCATTTATTATCGTCTGTATAAAATCTCTATTTACCTAACTCTATCAACAATATCCGGAACTTGTGCAGAAACATTGTCAGGATACATTATTGTTTTTATTTTCTATTATTTTAACATTTATTATCTACAAAAAACCTGTATTAACAAAGTCGCGACACTACTACACTGTTCAAAGCAAAATAGAAAAAAAAAGTAAAAAAATTGCAGTTTTTCTGATCGCTATAATGTTTGCAATTGGGGACGAAACACATCACCATTTTTACTGCAACAGAATACTATTTAATAGTTAAAGAATACATAATTAATTACGAGATTACCATAATAAAATTTATAAACTTTGAAACAAAACATAACCTCAATTCCACTAAAATGCATATAAAATTTAAACAGTTACACTAACTTTCAATGTTTATTCACTATCACAAATTGGATACAATAGGTCGTATGAAAAGTGTCCGGAAAACGTTAAGATTTTTGATTAGAAACCACTACAAGTAATAGAAAAATCTTTTATGGCATTTTTAATTTTCAATGCAAATATGTTTTGTAGTTTTGTGTTTTGTTTAGAAAGATTTGTAAGCTCCTCCCATAGCTGACGTCACACTTTTCTATCCATTGTAATATATCTATCTATGAGAGAGAGGGAGAGAGAGTTATTTATTTTTTGGTCTGTGAGAGAGAGAAACATGCGTGTGTCGTGTCATAGTGTCGTGACAACTTTTGGTATGAATTTTTTTTGGCTAGCTCCTAGCGTCAGTCGTAACTGTTCGTAACGCGCGAAAGGGAACTTCGTTCCAATACTTAACTAGCTATTATGTATTGTAATTAAATTATGTAAATATTTACTTTATCTTACAATTTCAAAATTATCTATAAATGTATAATAAAAATCAATAGAAGAAGATTTTTTTGATTTTTGTCCTATTAAAATAATCCTATAGTCCAGGAAAAAAGTTTAGGTAGATATTACGATTACCAAGTCAGAAATTGATAATATATAGAAATTTCCTGGACTATTAAAAATTCTTAGTTTTTTGATATACTAAAAAATAAAAAATTCACTCACTTGATTTTGTGAGTGTGAGTAAGTAATGTAATATGTTTAAAATAATTTTTTCAAAATGCTTTTTTTCCTATTAAAATAATTTTATATCCCAGGAAAACCATTCAGATACGATGTTTGGTGTCAGAAATTGATTTTGTCAAGAAACTTCCTGGACTAATATAAGATCTTAGTTTTTGATATACTAAAAAATAAAGATACTTTTGGGACAAACCTCATATATTATAGATCAAAATGCAGTAATGCTGGAATATACTACTAAATAAAATATTAAATTAAATTACAAAATATAAATTTATTATTACTCTGATAATAGGATTTGTTAGAATAATTGTTTTAAATACCGAATAAAATATCCAAATTAATTTAAAAAAAAATAATCTACAGTAGAAAGCAACAAAAATCACAGATAACAATAATTATATCATTTCTAAGATGAAATAAGTTGAGAGTAACAATAATAATAATAAGAAATTGAGCAAATCAAGCAGATAATGTCAAAAAATTGTTTATTTAGCGAAAAAACAGGAAAATATTTTTTGTATCACCCTGTTTGTTTGCTAAATACTAAATACGCAGGATTTTTAGCTGTCTGTATAATTGTTTTGTAAATTTTTTAAATTAAAAATAATTTCATAATTTGAATAATTGGTATAACCCCTGTAGTTACATTTTTTTTTCTAAATATATATATTTTTTAATAGTTCTTAACTTGTTTAGGCTTTCAGAAAGTAATAACGGTATTTTCTTTCATTTTCATATTTTTGTTTTTTAATTATAGAAATAATATTAAAAATATATTAAAAAATGATTTTTTTTTTCAAAAATAATTAAAAATATTTCTATCAAGATAATTTTTTTACAAAAATTAAAGCAAATAAAAACAGTTATCTTCTTTCTTTTACGCACTTAGTTTTTAAAAATTTCATATTTTTTTATAAGATATACGAGGTGCGCTTTTTGCTGAATTTCAAAAAATTGAAAAACCGTTCCTTTAAGAAAAATTGTTTAAAATATTTTTAATCATAGGAATTTGTTATAAAAATTAAGGCATATAAAAAAAATTATCTAATTTTTTCTGCTGCCATGAGTTTAACGATAACTGTTATAGTTTATCAAATATACGAGGTGCGCTTTTTGCTGAATTTTAAAAACTATAAAGAACAGCTTCTTAAAAAAATAATTTAAAATATTTTTAATAATAGGAATTTGTTATAAAAATTAATGTATATAAACAAAGTTATCTAATTTTTTCTGCTGCCCTCACTTTAACGATAACTGTTATAGTTTATAAAATATACGAGGTGCGCTTTTTGCTCATTTCAAAAACTATAAAAAACCGTTTCTTAAAAAAATTGGTTTAAAATATTTTTAATAATAGGAATTTGTTATAAAAATTATGGCGTATAAACAAAGTTATCTTATTTTTTCTGCCGTCCTGACTGGTATAGTTTCCAAAATATACGAGGTGCGCTTTTTGTTGATTTTTAAAAACTATAAAATAGTTTCTTAAAAAAATAGTTTAAAATATTTTGAATAATAGGAATTTGTTATAAAAATTAAGGCGTATAAACAAAGGTATCTAATTTTTTTTGTTGCCCTCAGTTTAACGATAACTGTTATAGTTTATTAAATATACGAGGTGCGCTTTTTGTTGAATTTAAAAACTATAAAAAACCGTTTCTTAAAAAAATTGATTTAAAATACTTTTAAGAATAGGAATTCGTTATAAAAATTAAAGTATATAAACAAAATTATCTAATTTTTTCTGCTGCCCTCAGTTTAACGATAACAGTTATAGTTTATAAAATATACGAGGTGCGCTTTTTAGTGAATATTAAAAACTATAAAAAACCGTTTCTTAAAAAAATTGTATAAAATATTTTAAATAATAGAAATTTGTTATAAAAATTAGTGGATATAAACAAAGGTATCTAATTTTCTTTGCTGCCCTCAGTTTAACGATAACTGTTATAGTTTATAAAATATACGAGGTGCGCTTTTTGCTGAATTTTAAAAACTGTAAAAAACCGTCTCTTAAAAAAATAGTTTCAAATATTTTTAATAATAGGAATTTGTTATAAAAATTAAGGCATATAAACAAAGGTATCTAATTTTTTCTGCTGCCCTCAGTTTAACGATAACTGTTATAGTTTATAAAATATACGAGGTGCGCTTTTTGCTAATTTCAAAAACTATAAAAACCGTTTCTTAAAAAAAATTGGTTTAAAATATTTTTAATAATAGGAATTTGTTACAAAAATTAAGGCATATAAACAAAGTTATATAATTTTTTCTGCTGCCCTCAGTTTAACGATAACTGTTATAGTTTATAAATTATACGAGGTGCGCTTTTTGCTGAATTTTAAAAACTATAAATAAACGTTTCTTAAAAAAAATTATTTAAAATATTTTTAAGAATAGGAATTTATTATAAAAATTAGGGTATATAAACAAAGTTATCTAATTTTTTCTACTGCCCTCAGTTTATCGATAACCGTTATAGTTTATTAAATATACGAGGTGCGCTTTTTAGTGAATTATAAAAACTATAAAAACAGTTTCTTAAAAAAAATAATTTAAAATATTTTTAAGAATAGGAATTTGTTATAAAAATTAAGGTATATAAACAGGGTTATCTAATTTTTTCTACAGCCCCTAGTTTTACGATAACTGATATAGTTTATAAAATATACGAGGTGCGCTTTTTGCTGAATTTTAAAAACTATAAAAAACCGTTTCTTAAAAAAATTATTTAAAATATTTTTAAGAATAGGAATTTGTTATAAAAATTAAGGTACATAAACAAAGTTATCTAATTTTTTCTGCGGCCCTCAGTTTAACGATAAGTGTTATAGTTTATAAAATATACGAGGTGCGCTTTTTGTTGAATTTTAAAAACCATAAAAAACTGTTTCTTATAAAAAATTGTTTAAAATATTTTAAATAATAGAAATTTGTTATAAAAATTAAGGTATATAAACAAAGTTATCTTTTTTTTTCTGCTGTCCTCAGTTTAACGATAACAGTTATAGTTTATAAAATATACGAGGTGCGCTTTTTGTTGAATTTTAAAAACTATAAAAAACCGTTTCTTAAAAAAAATAGTTTAAAATATTTTTAATAATAGGAATTTGTTATAAAAATTAAGGTATATAAACAAAGTTATCTAATTTTTTTTGCTGCCCTCAGTTTAACGATAACTGTTATAGTTTATAAAATATACGAGGTGCGCTTTTTGCTAATTTCAAAAACTATAAAAACCGTTTCTTACAAAAAAATTGGTTTAAAATATTTTTAATAATAGGAATTTGTTACAAAAATTAAGGCATATAAACAAAGTTATATTATTTGTTCTGATGCCCTCAGTTTAACGATAACTATTATAGTTTATAAAATATACGAGGTGCGCTTTTTGCAGAATTTTAAAAACTATAAAAACCGTTTCTTAAAAAATATAATTTAAAATGTTTTTAATAATAGGAATTTGTTCTAAAAATTAAGGCAGATAAACAAAGTTATCTATTTTTTTCTGCTGCCCTCAGTTTAACGATAACTGTTATAGTTTATAAAATATACGGGGTGCGCTTTTTGCTGAATTTTAAAAACTATAAAAAACTGTTTCTTATAAAAAATTGTTTAAAATATTTTAAATGATAGAAATTTGTTATAAAAATTAAGGTATATAAACAAAGTTATCTATTTTTTTCTGCTGCCCTCAGTTTAACGATAACTGTTATAGTTTATAAAATATACGAGGTGCGCTTTTTGTTGAATTTAAAAAACTATAAAAAACAGTTTTTTAAAAAAATTGTATAAAATATTTTGAATAATAGAAATTTGTTATAAAAATTAGTGGATATAAACAAAGGTATCTAATTTTTTTTGCTCCCTCAGTTTAACGATAACTGTTATAGTTTCTAAAATATACGAGGTGTGCTCTTTGTTAAATTTCAAAAACTATAAATAACCGTTTTTTTAAAAAATTGTTTTAAAATATTTTTAATAATAGGAATTTGTTATAAAAATTAAGGCATATAAACAAAGGTATCTATTTTTTTCTGCTGCTCTCAGTTTAACAATAACAGTTATAGTTTATAAAATATACGAGGTGCGCTTTTTAGTGAATTTTAAAAACTATAAAAAACCGTTTTTTAAAAAAAATTATTTAAAATATTTTTAATAATAGGAATTTGTTATAAAAATTAAGGTATATAAACAAAGATATCTAATTTTTTCTGCTGCCTTCAGTTTAACGGTAACAGTTATAGTTTATAAAATATACGAGGTGCGCTTTTTAGTGAATTTTAAAAACTATAAAAAACCGTTTTTAAAAAAAAATTATTTAAAATATTTTTAAGAATAGAAATTTGTTATAAAAATTAAGGTATATAAACAAAGTTATCTATTTTTTTTTGCTGTCCTCAGTTTAACGATAACAGTTATAGTTTATAAAATATACGAGGTGCGCTTTTTGTTGAATTTTAAAAACTATAAAAAACCGTTTCTTAAAAAAAATAGTTTAAAATATTTTTAATAATAGGAATTTGTTATAAAAATTAAGGTATATAAACAAAGTTATCTAATTTTTTTTGCTGCCCTCAGTTTAACGATAACTGTTATAGTTTATAAAATATACGAGGTGCGCTTTTTGTTGAATTTTAAAAACCATAAAAAACTGTTTCTTATAAAAAATTGTTTAAAATATTTTAAATAATAGAAATTTGTTATAAAAATTAAGGTATATAAACAAAGTTATCTATTTTTTTTTGCTGTCCTCAGTTTAACGATAACAGTTATAGTTTATAAAATATACGAGGTGCGCTTTTTGCAGAATTTTAAAAACTATAAAAAACCGTTTCTTAAAAAAAATAGTTTAAAATATTTTTAATAATAGGAATTTGTTATAAAAATTAAGGTATATAAACAAAGTTATCTAATTTTTTTTGCTGCCCTCAGTTTAACGATAACTGTTATAGTTTATAAAATATACGAGGTGCGCTTTTTGCTAATTTCAAAAACTATAAAAACCGTTTCTTACAAAAAAATTGGTTTAAAATATTTTTAATAATAGGAATTTGTTACAAAAATTAAGGCATATAAACAAAGTTATATTATTTGTTCTGATGCCCTCAGTTAAAACGATAACTATTATAGTTTATAAAATATATGAGGCGCGCTTTTTGCAGAATTTTAAAAACTATAAAAACCGTTTCTTAAAAAATATAATTTAAAATGTTTTTAATAGTAGGAATATGTTCTAAAAATTAAGGCAGATAAACAAAGTTATCTATTTTTTTCTGCTGCCCTCAGTTTAACGATAACTGTTATAGTTTATAAAATATACGGGGTGCGCTTTTTGCTGAATCTTAAAAACTATAAAAAACCGTTTCTTAAAAAAAGAGTTGAATAGTATATTCTGTAACAAGGTTAGAATGAAAATTCGACATGAGTGGAGAATTCCGAACGCGAGCGTAGCGAGAGGAACCACGAGTTTTCTCCACGACCATGTAATAATTCTGTTTATTTAAATTGAAATTTGTAGCAAAACAATTAGAACGTAGCACTGACAAACTGAGTGACAGTTTTGAAATTCGCAGGGCAATCTATGTTTTTTGTTGAGCAATTACAGAATGTTATTCCGTCACTAGTTATAGAATGGAAATACATGCAAAACACATAAGAAGCAAGTGTTTCAGAATGAATATTCTATCTCAAGAGTGAGAATGAACACTTTCTATTATTAAAAATGAAGTCGGAATTATTATACATTCATTAATGGTCGTGGTCGTGGAGAAAATATTTTTAATAATAGGAATAGAAGTCTTTGAAGTCTTACCTGGGAATCCGAACTTTATTATATATAAAAAAAATATTTAATGACATCACAAAAATCCTGCGTATTTCTAACCTGAGTTTTCTATTACAAAAATTAGGAACCATATAAGAAAAACAAACACGCTGCAAAAATATTTTCTTACTTTAACAAAATCCAAATAATAAATAAATAAAGCAATACAATTAAAAATGCTACCTAAACAAATCTTTATATTTCATAAAAATATTTTGTAACAATTCAATTGGCCCTAAAATGCTACCTTTAGTACCTAAACACATATTTTTTTGTTCATTATCTAAATTATTGTCACATTTTACTGAATGGAAGATATGTATTAATCCAGGATCTATACAACGTACGATTTTTAAGTTCGATTTTATAACTTTATCATAAAAAGTCACATCTTCGTTTCCCCAACCTGATATTTCCAAATTGAATCCTCCTAGATTTATGTAATCACTTTTATATAAACTGACGATACCAAATCCAAATTGCCTCCAGAATCCATTTACTTGATCAATGGGTTCTTAAACAAAAAAAAAATAATAATACAAAAAAGCAAGACCTGCGTCTAAAACAGAAAAGAAAGGAAGAACGAGAGTCTGATGAACAACGCAGGAAGGAAGAACGTGATACCGAAGAACAGCGCAAAAAGGAAGAACGAGAGGCTGAAGAACAGAGTAGAAAGAAAGAACAAGAGGCTGAAAAACAGCGCCGACAAGAAGATCGAGAAATTTTCATGATATTTCTTGATCTGATAAACAGGAATTCCAAGAACGAATCGAAGCAACAGAAGAAAAATTTTAAGAGCACGTTAAGGAAAGCAACGAGAGTTTTCGAAAATTCTAAGAACTGGTGTTTGCCTGGCGCTACTTCCTGGGCGACAGGTCCGGACCGGCTCGTAACAGTATCATTATAATCTTATAAAAAGTATTTTATATATAAAAAAAGAATACTTACTATGTTTCAAACGTATCCACGATTCATAAGTATAAGAACTGTTGACAAATTTTGGATTATATAAACTGTAGACAATAGGAAAATAAATTTTCTTATTCTGGACGGTATTTTTTCGAATTCGTTCCAAACTGTCACCATCAAAAACCATATCAATATCAACAAAGAACATTAAACTATCTTCTTGTAATTCATTAACACCATTCTGCAAAGCTCTTGCTCGACTAAACGCGCCATCTGGTGTTAATACTTTAATTATATGATAAGGATAATTATCTGCTAATTGGTTAATACGAGCTAATGTTTTGTCAAAATCCTCAGGAGATTCTTGATCTTTATAAAGAATTATATACAAATTGGTAGATTGTGATCGCTTTAAACAAATCTCTTCATATACTTTGATAAATCTTTCAAATACTGAGTATCTACCACTTAATGGAACAATGAAATTAATATATACTTCTTCGCTATTGTAATAATTTAGTAAAGGTTGTAGTTTTTCGTTGAGTTTCGAAAATATTTGAACTAGCTTCTTCGGAACTGGTAACGAATCTGAGCTGACTAGATTTTGGTTTCGATGAGGATAATAGTCTTCTATTTCTCTTACAAAGATTCCTAAAAGATATCAATTTTTTAATTTAACCCTAACCAGAATTTTTTCACAAAAATAAAGCAAATCAGATTCAGCAATGATAAAGAAAGAAGTTTTGCGTTTATGGGACGTTTTGGCAAACGCAGTGAACATAGTAAGAACGACAGTAAAAAAGCGTTATTTCTTCAGCTGTTCCAGAAGATTTTTTAACATCTTAACCTGCTTTTAATGGTCTATCAATTCGATAGATATGTTCTGCATGAATCTAGAGAACAATACAAGAATCTATAAAATTAGGTAGTAGACGAGGCTACTTGTTGTACTTCTTCAGCTGTTCCAGAAGATTTTTAACATCTCTTTTTAGTTTGGACTATCTATGTTCAAAATCGACCAATACGTAAAATTTTAAATGGATCTAGGGCAAAATACAAGAATTTAGAGTATAAGAACAAACTAGAAAAATTAGTAGAATACGAGTGGAACTTTTTGTACTTCTTCAGCTGTTCCAGAAGATTTTTTAACATCTGAACCTGCTTTTAATGGTCTATCAATTCGATAGATATGTTCTGCATGAATCTAGGGAACAATACAAGAATCTAAAAAAATAGGTAGTTGACGAGGCTACTTTTTGCACTTCTTCAGCTGTTCCAGAAGATTTTTGACATCTCTTTCTAGTTTGGACTATCTATGTTCAAAATCGACCAATACGTAAAACTTTAAATGAATCTAGGGCAAAATACAAGAATTCGGAGTGTAACAACAAACTAGAAAAATTAGTAGAATACGAGTGGAACTTTTTGTACTTCTTCAGCTGTTCCAGAAGATTTTTTAACATCTGAACCTGCTTTTAATAGTCTATTAATTCGATAGATATGTTCTGCATGAATCTAGGGAACAATACAAGAATCTAAAAAAATAGGTAGTAGACGAGGCTACTTTTTGCACTTCTTCAGCTGTTCCAGAAGATTTTTGACATCTCTTTCTAGTTTGGACTATCTATGTTCAAAATCGACCAATACGTAAAATTTTAAATGAATCTAAGGCACAATCCAAGAATTCACAGTGTAACAACAAACTAGAAAAATTAGTAGAATATGAGTGGAACTTTTTGTACTTCTTCAGCTGTTCCAGAAGATTTTTTAACATCTCTTTCTAGTTTGGACTATCTATGTTCAAAATCGACCAATACGTAAAATTTTAAATGAATCTAGGGCACAATACAAGAATTCAGAGTGTAACAACAAACTAGAAAAATTAGTAGAATATGAGTGGAACTTTTTGTACTTCTTCAGCTGTTCCAGAAGATTTTTTAACATCTGAACCTGCTTTTAATCGTCTATCAATTCGATAGATATGTTCTGCATGAATCTAGGGAAAAATACAAGAATCTAAAAAATTAGGTAGTAGACGAGGCTACTTTTTGTACTTCTTCAGCTGTTCCAGAAGATTTTTGACATCTCTTTCTAGTTTGGACTATCTATGTTCAAAATCGACCAATACGTAAAATTTTAAATGAATCTAGGGCACAATCCAAGAATTCACAGTGTAACAACAAACTAGAAAAATTAGTAGAATATGAGTGGAACTTTTTGTACTTCTTCAGCTGTTCCAGAAGATTTTTTAACATCTCTTTCTAGTTTGGACTATCTATGTTCAAAATCGACCAATACGTAAAATTTTAAATAAATCTAGGGCAAAATACAAGAATTCAGAGTGTAACAACAAACTAGAAAAATTAGTAGAATACGAGTGGAACTTTTTGTACTTCTTCAGCTGTTCCAGAAGATTTTTTAACATCTGAACCTGCTTTTAATGGTCTATCAATTCGATAGATATGTTCTGCATGAATCTAGGGAACAATACAAGAATCTAAAAAATTAGGTAGTTGACGAGGCTACTTTTTGCACTTCTTCAGCTGTTTCAGAAGATTTTTGACATCTCTTTCTAGTTTGGACTATCTATGTTCAAAATCGACCAATACGTAAAATTTTAAATGAATCTAGGGCAAAATACAAGAATTCAGAGTGTAACAACAAACTAGAAAAATTAGTAAAATACGAGTGGAACTTTTTGTACTTCTTCAGCTGTTCCAGAAAATTTTAACATCTCTATCTAGTTTGGACTATCTATGTTAAGGACCAGCCAATACTTAAAATTTTAAACGAATCTAGGGGAAAATACACGAATCCAGAGTGTAAAATAATATAAAAAAGTAGCATACGACGGGAACTTTTTGTACTTCTTCAACTGTCCCAGAAGATTTTTTAACACCTATATCTAAGTTGGACTATCTTCTTCTTAAAAATCGACCAATACGTAAACTTTTAAAGGAATCTAGGGGAAAATACAAGAATCCAGAGTGTGACATTAAATTAAAAATAAGTAGGATACGAGGATAACTTTTTGTGCTTCTTCAGCTGTCCCAGAAGATTTTTTAACATCTTTATCTAGGTTGGACTATCCTCTTCTTAAAAATCGACCAATACGTAAACTTTTCTAGGAATCTAGAGTGTGACATTAAACTAAAAGATAAGTAGGATACGAGGATAATTTTTTGTGCTTCTTCAGCTGTCCCAGAAGATTTTTTAACATCTCTATCTAGTTTGAACTATCTACTTCATAAAAATCGCCCAATGCGTAAAATTTTAAACGAATCTAGAGCAAAATACAAGAATCCAGAGTGTAACTTTATACTTAAAAGTTAATAGTATACGAGGGGAACTTTTTGTACTTCTTCCACTGTCCCAGAAGATTTTTTAACATACTATCTAGTCTGGACTATCCTCTTCTTAAAAATCGACCAATACGTAAAATTTTAAACGAATCTAGAGCAAAATACAAGTATCTAGAGTGTAGCATTAAACTAAAAAAATAAGTAGGATACGTGGGGAACTTTTTGTACTTCTTCAGCTGTTCCAGAAGAATTTTAACATCTCTATCTAGTTTGGACTATCCTCTTCTTAAAAATCGACCAATATGTAAAATTTTAAACAAATCTAGGAGAAAATACAAGAATTTAGAGTGTAGCATTAAACTAAAAAAATAAGTAGGATACGAGGGAAACCTTTTGTACTTCTTTAACTGTCCCAGAAGATTTTTTAAGATCTCTTTCTAGTTTGGACTATCTATGTTCAAAATCGACCAATACGTAAAATTCTAGGGAACAATACAAGAATCTAAAAAAATAGGTAGTTGACGAGGCCACTTTTTGCACTTCTTCAGCTGTTCCAGAAGATTTTTGACATCTCTTTCTAGTTTGGACTATCTATGTTCAAAATCGACCAATACGTAAAATTTTAAATGAATCTAGGGCAAAATATAAGAATTCGGAGTGTAACAAAAAACTAGAAAAATTAGTAGAATACGAGTGAAACTTTTTGTACTTCTTCAGCTGTTCCAGAAAATTTTAACATCTCTATCTAGTTTGGACTATCTATGTTAAGGACCAGCCAATACTTAAAATTTTAAACGAATCTAGGGGAAAATACACGAATCCAGAGTGTAAAATAATATAAAAAAGTAGCATACGACGGGAACTTTTTGTACTTCTTCAACTGTCCCAGAAGATTTTTTAACACCTATATCTAAGTTGGACTATCTTCTTCTTAAAAATCGACCAATACGTAAACTTTTAAAGGAATCTAGGGGAAAATACAAGAATCCAGAGTGTGACATTAAATTAAAAATAAGTAGGATACGAGGATAACTTTTTGTGCTTCTTCAGCTGTCCCAGAAGATTTTTTAACATCTCTATCTAGTTTGAACTATCTACTTCATAAAAATCGCCCAATGCGTAAAATTTTAAACGAATCTAGAGCAAAATACAAGAATCCAGAGTGTAACTTTATACTTAAAAGTTAATAGTATACGAGGGGAACTTTTTGTACTTCTTCCACTGTCCCAGAAGATTTTTTAACATACTATCTAGTCTGGACTATCCTCTTCTTAAAAATCGACCAATACGTAAAATTTTAAACGAATCTAGAGCAAAATACAAGTATCCAGAGTGTAGCATTAAACTAAAAAAATAAGTAGGATACGTGGGGAACTTTTTGTACTTCTTCAGCTGTTCCAGAAGAATTTTAACATCTCTATCTAGTTTGGACTATCCTCTTCTTAAAAATCGACCAATATGTAAAATTTTAAACAAATCTAGGAGAAAATACAAGAATTTAGAGTGTAGCATTAAACTAAAAAAATAAGTAGGATACGAGGGAAACCTTTTGTACTTCTTTAACTGTCCCAGAAGATTTTTTAAGATCTCTTTCTAGTTTGGACTATCTATGTTCAAAATCGACCAATACGTAAAATTCTAGGGAACAATACAAGAATCTAAAAAAATAGGTAGTTGACGAGGCCACTTTTTGCACTTCTTCAGCTGTTCCAGAAGATTTTTGACATCTCTTTCTAGTTTGGACTATCTATGTTCAAAATCGACCAATACGTAAAATTTTAAATGAATCTAGGGCAAAATATAAGAATTCGGAGTGTAACAAAAAACTAGAAAAATTAGTAGAATACGAGTGAAACTTTTTGTACTTCTTCAGCTGTTCCAGAAAATTTTAACATCTCTATCTAGTTTGGACTATCTATGTTAAGGACCAGCCAATACTTAAAATTTTAAACGAATCTAGGGGAAAATACACGAATCCAGAGTGTAAAATAATATAAAAAAGTAGCATACGACGGGAACTTTTTGTACTTCTTCAACTGTCCCAGAAGATTTTTTAACACCTATATCTAAGTTGGACTATCTTCTTCTTAAAAATCGACCAATACGTAAACTTTTAAAGGAATCTAGGGGAAAATACAAGAATCCAGAGTGTGACATTAAATTAAAAATAAGTAGGATACGAGGATAACTTTTTGTGCTTCTTCAGCTGTCCCAGAAGATTTTTTAACATCTCTATCTAGTTTGAACTATCTACTTCATAAAAATCGCCCAATGCGTAAAATTTTAAACGAATCTAGAGCAAAATACAAGAATCCAGAGTGTAACTTTATACTTAAAAGTTAATAGTATACGAGGGGAACTTTTTGTACTTCTTCCACTGTCCCAGAAGATTTTTTAACATACTATCTAGTCTGGACTATCCTCTTCTTAAAAATCGACCAATACGTAAAATTTTAAACGAATCTAGAGCAAAATACAAGTATCCAGAGTGTAACATTAAAATAAAAAAAATTGTAGGATACGAGGGGAACTTTTTGTACTTCTTCAACTGTCCCAGAAGATTTTTTAACATCTCTATCTAGTTTGTACTATATACTTCTTAAAAATCGACCAATACGTAAAATTTTAAACGAATCTATGGAAAAATACACGAATCCAGAGTGTAACATTAAACTAAAAAAATAAGTAGGATACGTGGGGAACTTTTTGTACTTCTTTAGCTTTTCCAGAAAAATTTTAACATCTCTATCTATAGTTTGGACTATCCTGTTCTTAAAAATCGACCAATACGTAAAATTTTAAATGAATCTTGGGGTAAATACAAGAATCCCGAGTATAACATTAAATTAAAAAAATAAGTATGATACGAGGGGAACTTTTTGTACTTCTTCAACTGTCCCAGAAGATTTTTTAACATCTATTTCTAGTTTGGACTATCCTCTTCTTAAAAATCGACCAATATGTAAAATTTTAAACAAATCTAGGAGAAAATACAAGAATTTAGAGTGTAGCATTAAACTAAAAAAATAAGTAGGATACGAGGGGAACTTTTTGTACTTCTTCAACTGTCCCAGAAGATTTTTTAAGATCTCTTTCTAGTTTGGACTATCTACTTCTTAAAAATCGACCAATACGTAACTTTTTAAACGAATCTAGGGGAAAACACACGAATCCAGAGTGTAATATTAAACTAAAAATATAAGTAGTATATGAGGGGAACTTTTTGTACTTCTCCAACTGTACCAGAAGATTTTTTAACATCACAAAAATTGGGAGAAACTAGTAAAATCTAATATAAAAAATTGAATCAAAAAACAGAGACTATCCGAGTACTTCTTCAGCTGTTCCAGAAGATTTTTTACCATCTTTACCTAAATTTGATGGTCTAGCATACGAGGGTTATATCTTGTACTTCTTCAATTTTTACCAGAACGTCTTCTAACATCTCTATCTAGATTTGAATCATTATAAGTGTGTAAAAATTTACCTGAATCTTGGGAAAATTGCTAAAATCTGGTGTGAAAAATTGGGAGTAGTATTGTTTCAATTTTTTTTTTAAATTTGGGCGTATCAAAACTTGTGAAAAAATTGAACCAAAAAACAGATACTATTCGAGGGTTACTTTTTAGTACTTCTTCAGCTGTTCCAAAAGATTTTTTACCATCTATATCTAAATTTGATGGTCTACTTCTTATAATTTGATAGTTATATTAAAATTTACATAAATCTAAGAGAAATTACCAGAATCTAGATTAAATAATAAAAAATTACCTGAAAATGTTTGTTGTACATACGCATGGCGTCGTACCTGTACAGTCATTTTATGTCCTCTGTATTTTCTATAAACTAATAATAAGTCTAATATCAAATCTACTCCATAAACAGGATCTAACCTCCAATAACCATATAAAATTTCTTTAAATTCTATCACTCTTCCTCTCTGTTTTGAGTATGAATTTATCAGTTCCATAATCTGTGAATAAAAACAAAATAAACCTCAAAAAAAAATATTAATATTATATATGTTTACCTCTCTAACTACATCACTTAGACCTTCTTTTATAGACGATCCAATTCTTTTTCTAGGATTTGAATCTCTATGAGTATACAACGTTTTTGAAATCAGTTCCCATTCTAAAACCTCTTCTAAAGATTGAGGAATGTATCTATTTAAACCAGCTGGTACTCCTGTATTTATAAAATATTTTCTATAAAAACATTATACTTTTAAATGAAGATAAATGATTACCTAATATGCTTGGGTCACCGAGATAACCGTCTGTACCTCTTTGACTAGGAAAAAGTGGCATATTTGGCGCAAGTTCAGAGTATTGCACTTTACTGACACGATATCCTAGTTCTTGCATTGCAGCAGCGATATCGCGGTGAATTAGTATGCTTTGTTGTTGATTCTTTTGAATTTTTAACCCCTGGAAATTAAATTAGATATAGCTGCATTAATTTTTCTTAATAATTATTATACACTTTAGTATTGTTGCTAAAAAATCGTTTTTCTCAAACAAAGAGTGCAGCCGAATAAGAGGTCGAAAGTACCTCGGCCTCTTTTATAATTTGGATGCAGGCATTCAAAAGTACGTATTTGAAAGGTTCCTTAGATAAATTTTTAGATCCAAAACTCAAAGTTTTGTTTAACACAAAACACGTTTAAAACTTTCTACTTCTACTGCTCTTTATCTTCAAAGTATTTACAGGTATGCAGTAGTTGAAAGTAACAAAAATTGATCTCAAAAACTTCTGAACATATACTTTAATTATACCAGTCATTAAACCAAAAAAGATGTTTTGGAACAAGCAACTAGTGTTATCTTTTCCGGCTTCGTATGGTCGGAAAAATCTCGGAAAATGCGACGATGGAGCTTCTGATTTCAGAAAAAACAGAGCAATCCTACAGTATTTGCTCTACTGTTTCCTCTTCAACATCATGGCACCTCTTCCTTTATTACCAAAAAGCTAATCATCAGATACCCCTCAAAAAAACATGTTCTAGACCACTTTAACCTCGTCAAAAGCTAATCATGTCCTAGAACACCTTAGCCCCCATGCTAATCATGTTCTAGACCACCTGAAAAGTGGTCTGAAACATGATTAGCTACTACTGCTACTCTACTTCTTCTCACCTGTCGGCTACCCTCACCACATTATTAAAAAATAGAAATCGCAACTTTTGGAACGATTTTTCCGTTATATGAAAAACGAAGATAGACAAGTAAAAGATTGAAAGCTTACATTTCAAGAGCAATCCTACAGCATCTGCTCTTCTGTTTCCTCTTCAACATCACGACGCAATTTTTTTTTGTCATCTTACGAATACCTCTTCCTTTTATACCCAAAAGCTTATCATCAGATACCCCTCAAAAAACCATGTTCTAGACCACTTTAACCTCGTCAAAAGCTAATCATGTTCTAGACCACCTTAGCCCCAATGCTAATCATGTTCTAGACCACCTGAAAAGTGGTCTGAAACATGATTAGCTACTACTGATACTCTACTTCTTCTCACCAGCCGGCTACCCTCACCACATTATTAATGATAGAAATCGGAAACTTTGGAACAATTTTTCCGTTATATGAAAAACGAAGATAGACAAGTAAAAGATTGAAAGCTTACATTTCAAGAGCAATCCTACAGCATCTGCTCTTCTGTTTCCTCTTCAACATCACGACGCAATTTTTTTTTGTCATCTTACGAACACCTCTTCCTTTTATACCCAAAAGCTTCTCATCAGATACCCCTCAAAAAACCATGTTCTAGACCACTTTAACGTCGTCAAAAACTAATCATGTTCTAGACCACCTTACCCCCCATGCTAATCATGTTCTGGACCACCTGAAAAGTGGTCTGAAACATGATTAGCTATTACTGCTACTCTACTTCTTCTCACCAGCCGGCTACCCTCACCACATTATTAAAAAAATAGAAATCGCAACTTTTGGAACGATTTTTCCGTTATATGAAAAACGAAGATAGACAAGTAAAAGATTGAAAGCATACATTCCAAATGCCATGAAGAAAATTATTGTTCGATGATCTAGTTTAATAAGTTGAGCCGACAAAAAAAATTCAAACGACGATTTCGTAAGATGTAAATATGGGACAAAAGTAATCTTTAACGTATTTTAAAGAGAACATTATAAACTATTATTTTCTAGAAGATTAATTTTCCAACTAGAATAATAACGAAGTTATGGTATTTGATATATGATAACGATTGTAACCTCGCCAGACAATATGAGATTCTTGCACCAGACTACCACAAAATGCGGCCCTTTAGGGCCGCTTTATATTTTCTAACTAGAATAAGAACAAGTAAAATTTTAGTGGGTTTTCCCAATCTTTTCAACGGAAAATCAAGCTAAAAAGTTTTACAAATAATCATTTTCTAGGTTTTTTGAGTAAAAGTTCTTTTGACATTTGAGAGCAGATCAACACTTTTCTTTCTAAAATAAAAAAGTTGTATTTTCCGAGGCTTTTCCGAATCTACGATTTCGAAAAAGCTAACTTTTCGATAAATTTTTGGCTTATATTTGTTATAACTCCCATTGACAGAATTTTACTTTTGTTTATTTTTGAAAGCAGTATATTTCAAGGTCAGCTATTTAACTTTCGCCCCTACAATATCCCTCAGCTATTTTTAAAAAAAAGTAAAATTTTAGTGGGTTTTCCCAATTTTTTCAACGGAAAATCAAGCTAAATCGTCATTTTCTAGTTTTTTTTTTTTCGAGCAAAAGTTCTTTTGACATCATTGAGATCAGATCAACACTTTTCTCTCTAAAATAATAAAGTTGCATTTTCCGAGACTTTTCCGACCCTATCAATCCGAAAAAGCTAACTTTTCGATAAATTTTGGGGTATAAGTTCATTCCCTAGACTTACAAGGTTTTCGGATTAACAAAATTATGCACATTAGTCATTGACAACCAGTTCCAATAAGCCTCTATCTAAGAAATTAGGCAAAATTGCACTGATGGTCAGATTTTAAATCAAAATAACATTGGGGTAGGTATAAATGTGTTACAAGACAGAGGAGTTTTTAATTAATTAATGTTCTAAGATTATAATTTTAATTAAGTAATAATAATTAAAAGAATTGTTTTTTTATATAAAAATATTATTTTTTCAACTAAATAATAAAATATGATTATTCTTAGGTTTATAATAGCCACATAAGACTCCATTAATGAAGAAGTTTAATTCTGCTTAATATACTTTTAATTAGACAAAAGATTCTCTATTATTATTTAATTAAAAAGTTGTGCATTATTTTTTATTTTATTTAACCAGTTGATATTTCCCCAAAGAACAGGTCAAACTTTACAGTACTTACCTGGAAATACCTATAAAATTTTTAATCCGAAACCCTTGTAAGTATAGCGAACGAACTATAAATATTTGTTATAATACCCACTGACAGAAAGCAGTATATTTATTTCAAGTTCCGCAAATTAACTTTCGCCCACCTCTACAATATCCCTCAGCGCCAACTCTATCGTAAGCAGGGTTGATTTATTTAAATTTGTTAGAGGTGGCGAATAACGCTAAGACCGTTACTCGTATTTTAAAGAATTAAAAAAAAAACAATATTTTTATTAAATTTTGCTTATTCTTTATATTTTATTTAAATAAAAATAAAAAAATAATTAAATGAATAAATAAAATTTTTTGGATAGTAAGCATACCTAATCCAAACTTTAATTTAAATTTAATGTTATTACTATTACAAAGCAAATATCACTTACTTTTACGACAGCAAATCTCAAAGCTCAAGGCAATTTAAAATTAATGCATTTTTTTAAACAATAAATCTTCTACGTAATATTTTTTTTATTTATTAAAAAAATAAAATATAAGGATAATAAAACCATAACAAAATAATGTTTTTTACAGAAAATTAATTTTGTTTAAAAATAATTCCAATAAAAGCAGGTATTCTGTAGAATTTAAAATCTTTCTTTTATTGAATTAAATAATAAAATATTAACAAACATTTTTTAGGGCTCAAAATACATTGAGAAAGGGAGTTGTTAGTCCGAACATAGTTTGACATAAAAAGGAACAATCTGGAAACACTTTTATGGTAGTTACTAAAAACGGCGGCCCTTTAGGGTCGCTCTATAATAAAATCGCCAGAGACTACTATGTTTAGTGTGATTGTGTACAGTTAATAATATAAATTCCAGACAAAATAGGGTGGGATCTTTGTCCCAGACCTTCCGAAAAAGCGTAATTTTAGCGCCCTTTTTTGGGTGGTGATAAACCAACTGATTTTTTGTACATATCTTACATTTGTGCAGAATAAACAATTTTAACCACGCCATAAAATATGCTGTGGCCATCCTTGTACCAGACCATACCTATAGGGCCGCTTTATGACGAAATCACCAGAATTGTCTATGCACAAAGATAATAGGAAGCTAAACAAATCTTGTTTATTTTGATTTTTACAGTTAAGACCTTTATCCCTTCAGGTCTACCGAAAAAGCGTAATTTTTGTGTTAACTTTTGAGTTTTGATAAACAAATAACTTGTTCCCGTTAATAACAATCTATGTTAGAAGTAAGAACTGGTTTCTTTCTTTACGTATTTTCAAGCCTATTTTAGCTGACACTCTAGTTTTAATGTTTTTGTGAAACTGTGCAACATTTTTTATTATAAAATAGAAAACGTTCTCTGTAGACTAAAGATACGTTTAAAATTTTTATTTTTATACTAACCTTAACGTATTTATGAAGTCTCTTCATATATTGTGGTTGTTTTACTGGGTGTAGAGTTATCGCTCGATGTACTTCTTTTTGTTTTAAATCTCCACTAAAAGCTGCTTCACCACTTTGATTGTGATATAGAATTACTTGCATCTATAAAAAATTAAAAAATTAGAAAACAATTATCGTATACAAAAGATTGTAATCATGTCAGATAGTCTGCACACAATCAGTTCAAAGATAGTCTTGGAAATAACTAGGACAAAATAACACCTTCTTATGGGTTCCAGGACACAAAAGAATAGAAGGAAATGAAACAGCAGGTAAGCTGGCAAAAGAAGAAGCTGAAACCCCATATTTGGAACCAGAATCATCTTGTGGAATCAGCAGTAGTACAATCTTGGAAAAACTAAGGAAAAAACTGGATAGCGAAAAATCCAAATATTGGAAGGGTCTAGAAGGACCAAGACAATATGAAACTATAACCAGAAGAGGTATTTCAGCTATCTTAACCTTAGTAGCAAGAACCTCCATATTATAACAGGAATATTAACCGGGTAATGCCGATTAAGAGAACTCATGAAGAAACTAGGATTGCTAGATGAAGCAAAGTGCAGATTCTGTGAGGTAGAGTAAGAAACTTCAAAACACATACTCTCAGAATGCATTGGATTACGTAATTCTAAGGTCAGATATCTAGGAACACACAAAACAGAAGAGAAAAACCAACCTAACTTGAAGCCCAAAGATATCTCAAACTTTCTAAGAAAGATAGAACTAGAAGATTCGAAGCAAATGTCAGAATTATAGCAAGAAAAGGGGGATACAATAAATCTTATAGGTCATAATTTTACTCATACATACATACATACGTACCATCGGCGTGCCACAATGAACGGACAGTCTTTTTGATACATAAATTTCGTTGAATATAAAGTGTTTTAGTTAGTTATTTGTTCATTTAATGTTCTATAAATACATCTAACCCCAGTTTTTAGTATTTTATTACAGTACAGAATAAATCTAAATAAATATCTAATAAATATCTATTTGATATTAGATTAAATGTGGGAACGAACCTGACCAGAGTAATGTTTTATTGGTTTCATTCATCAAATGACTGTTTAAATTCATCCGGAGACAAATATTAGTTAATTTGATTAGTGGATTCGGTTTATGAATCTAAATGTGCTTTAATAATTTATAAAGTAGTATTTGATAAGATAATAGGAGCGAAATAAAATTTCCTTCTAAATTTATATCTAATATCAGTTTTTGGTAATAAATTTTTGTTTATAATAATTTCATAACATAATTAAATTTATCAAGTTAATTTGCATAATTGTAACACTTTGAATTGTATATAATTCAAGTAAAATTAATTAAAATCACGCATTTTTAACACTGTAAATACTTTTTATTTATATTAGTCCGGTTAATGAGGTTAATTGGCTCCTAATTCCGTTCTAATGCATAAATTTACTTGAAATAAGTATTTAGAGTAGGTAGAGAAAAGATCAAGAAAAATAGTCTAGCCTATGCCAAAATATGCTTTTATCTTGGGGGTGGTTCCCACCCCTTTTCGAGGGTAGAAATTTTTTTGGTCAACATAATTCCGTTAGAGGCCCTAATACTAAAGAAAAAATGACACCTTTTCGGACGGTTTTTTGCGAATAACATAATTGCATCTTATGAAAAAACAAAGGGATTCCGCTGGCAAGGTTATGGCATTAGCATTTTGGGATGCGCATAATATAATAGTCATCTACCATCTTGAAAAAAACAAAACTATCAACAGCGACTATTACATAGCGTTATTGGAGGGTTTAAAGGACGAAAACTGCCCCATCTGAAGATAAAGGAAGTGCTTTATCATCAAGACCAAAGCACCCTGTTACAAATCAATAAAAACGATGGCTAATAGGCTTTAAATTGCTTTCGCATCCATCGTATACTTCACCTTTGATCCCTAGCTTATCAGACCTCAAGAAAATGCTGGAAAGAAGAGATTTAAAGGACGAAATCGCAAAAAACTGCCCTATCTGAAGATAAAGATAGTGCTGTATCATCAAGACCACCGCACCCTGTCACAAATCAATAAAAACGATGGCTAATAGGCTTTAAATTGCTTTTTCATCCATCGTATTCTTTACGTTTGATTCCTAGCTTATCAGATCTCAAGATAATACTGGAAAGAAGAGATTTAAAGGACGAAATCGCAAAAAACTGTCCCATCTAAAGATAAGGAAAGTGGTTTATCATCAAGACCAAAGCACACTGTCACAAATCAATAAAAACGATGGCTAATGGGATTTAAATTGATTTCGCATCGATCGTATTCTTCACCTTTGATTCCTAGCTTATCAGACCTCAAGATAATACTGAAAAGAAGGGATTTAAAGGACGAAATCACAAAAAACTGCCCCATCTCAAGATTAAGAAAGTGCTTTTTCATTAAGACCAAAGCACCCTGTCACAAATCAATAAAAACGATGGCTAATAGGCTTTAAATTGCTTTTTCATCCATCGTATTCTTCACCTTTGATTCCTAGCTTATCAGACCTCAAGAGAATGCTGGAAAGAAGAGATTGAAAGGACGAAATCGCAAAAAACTGTCTCATCTGAAGATAAAGATAGCGCTGTATCATCAAGACCACCGCACCCTGTCACAAATTAATAAAAACGATGGCTAATAGGCTTTAAATTGCTTTTGCATCCATCGTATTCTTTACCTTTGATCCCTAGCTTATCAGACCTCAAGAGAATACTGGAAAGAAGAGATTTAAAGGACGAAATCGCAAAAAAACTGCCCCATCTGGAGATAAAAAAAGTGCTGTATCATCAAGACCAATAATGCACCCTGTAACAAATCAATAAAAACAATGGCTAATAGGCAATTGCTTTCGCATTCATCGTATTCTTCACCTTTGATCCGTAGCTTATCAGACCTCAAGATAATACTGGTAAGAAGAGATTTAAAGGACGAAATCGCAAAAAACTGCCCCATCTGAAGATAAAGAAAGTGCTGTATCATCAAGACCAAAGCACCCTGTCACAAATCAATAAAAACGATGGCTAATAGACTTTAAATTGCTTTCGCATCCATCGTATTCTTCACCTTTGATTCCTAGCTTATCAGACCTTAAGGTAATACTGAAAAGAAGAGATTTAAAGGACGAAATCGCAAAAAACTGCCCCATCTGAAGATAAAGAAAGTGCTTTATCATCAAGACCAAAAAACCCTATCGCAAGTCAATAAAAACGATGGCTAATAGGCTTTAAATTGCTTTCGAATCCAACGTATTCTTCACCTTTGATTCCCAGCTTATCAGACCTCAAGATAATACTGGAAAGAAGAGATTTAAAGGACGAAATCGCAAAAAACTGCCCCATCTGAAGATGAAGATAGTGCTGTACCATCAAGACCAATGCACCCTGTCACAAATCAATAAAAACGATGGCTAATAGGCTTTAAACTGCTTTCGCATCCATCGTATTCTTCATCTTGATTCCTTGCTTATTAGACCTCAATATAATACTGGTAAGAAGAGATTTAAAGGACGAAATCGCAAAAAACTGCCCCATCTGAAGATAAAGAAAGTGCTGTATCATCAAGACCAAAGCACCCTGTCACAAATCAATAAAAATGATGGCTAATAGGCTTTAAATTGCTTTCGCATCCATCGTATTCTTCACCTTTGATTCGTAGCTTATCAGACCTTAAGATAATACTGGATTTGAAGGACGAAATCGCAAAAAACTGCCCCATTTGAAGATAAAGAAAGTGCTGTATCATCAAGACCAATGCACACTGTCACAAATCAATAAAAACTATGGCTAATAGCCTCTATCGTATTCTTAACCTTTGATCCCAAGCTTATCGGACCTCAAGAGAATGCTGGAAAGAAGAGATAATCGCCCAAACTGAGGGCAATTATGAGACGAAACACAAATCGCAGACATAAAAACGGTATCGAAAAATCGTATAACCGCTATAATCGTTTTATCGTCCTCAAAGGCAACTAAAACTGCTGGTATAGACGTACATTATTTTTAATTTTATTATACGACAAAATAATTATTCCACCGTATAATTAATGATAGTTATCGTAAAATAAATGCTAATAATACTACAAGAAACGAATTTTTTTTAGAAAATTATTCTATTCAAGGTAATCTTCTATTATACAATTTGGGTAACCCAACATTATCAAACACTTCGACAACACATATATCATTATAACCTGTAATTAAATGTTTATATACGAGGTTTGTTCAATTGAAACCCATTTTTGACCAAATTAGCCTTAGGAACGATTGTAATCACTCAAGTAAACGTCAAACTGATCGATTTTAAGTATTTTGACTTAAAAATAACTTTTATTAAGTACACTCGAGGAACATAAGATCGTCTTGTGTCTCTGCAGCTTTGTGCGCTATAACTCTTAAGCGGAAGGTCGTAGGGTCATGAAATTTGGTATACAGAATCCTCATGACATAAAGATGAACCTTATTGATTTTGGTTCATATGGGATAACCCTAATGGTAAAAATCTAACGGTTTTCCGAAACTCGTGTATATAATTCCTAATGTCGATTGAAGACTGGAATAACTTCGTATTTAGGTATATCTACTCAACAAAAAAATTTAAAATATTTATATTTTAAGTTCTATCCCAATAATATTGAATGGAAATCAACAAGTAGAAGGAGTAAACGGCTATGAGAAAAAACCGAATGTGTTTACATATAAAAGTTTAATTTAGTAACAGATTTGTTTATTCGTCTATCGTTGATGATGATGAAAAGATTTTTTTTTTCCAAATATCCTTCATCATGTGAAATTGTGTATGTGTGTATCAAATAGTAATAACTGATATTTAACCTACTTTTTTTGTTTACATTACAGTGTAGAACTGCGAAAAAACTTGATAAAACAGATACATCTATTATTGTAAAGTATCTGCAATCTAGATAGTGGGTAATAAAAAATTGCTATTACACATCAGAGAACTTATTATCCACAAAATAAATTAACACAACACAGGCGTACAAATAAAAGATTTTTTTTTAATAACACTATTTAATATACAGATGGCAGCATCTACAATTAAAATATTCACTTGGAGTAGGTAATAGAACACACCAGTAACGTCAGATTTAGACTGTTGTCAAATGTGTAAACTGCCTAATATGACAGTTGACATTTGACAATTGAAAAATATCATGTGATACAAGAAATTTGACATTTGACACATGACAGATGACATAAGACAGACAGACGATTTTCAGATTAGAACAGGATTTTAGTTTCACGAACTAGTAAATGAAGACATCTATAACTTTATTCAAAATTATACGTAAACAAAATAAAAATGTGAGGTTGGCATTTATCTTACTTTAGTATCAAACTTTTAAGAAAATGATTATTGGTGATTTGACTAAATTATCATTAAGTTGTGACAGTTGAGATACTTTTAAGGAAAATGTCAACGTTGGAGAACGCTAGTGCCGCTTTACATTTTACTTAAAAGTATCTCTTTCTATTGCGTGTTAATAAGACAAAGATAGTACGTCTTTCTAAGTTAAACATGGCAACTAGCATTCATTCGAACCTCGCATTGGTTTCACTTGCATTTACGTCACAATGACGTCACTGTCAGGTAATTGGGCATCAAAGTATAGCTTATCAATAAGTTATGACAGTTGACAATTGACAACTGAAAAATGGCAGTTGAAATTTGACACATGACAACTGACATAAGAAAGAACATTATCAGATTAATTCAGGATTTTAGTTTTAACATACATAAAGAAGCAATAGTTTTTATTTAAAACTAGCTGTAACCGGCGCGCGATGCTACGCCAAAATCTAAAATAAATTTAAGAAAAATAAAAGATAAGAAGAAATAGAGAAGGAAAGAAAGTTTATAGTTTTGTTTTACTTATCGCACCATTTATATTTATACAAATTCGTATAGATATCTATTAATCAGTATTGAATTTGATACATGGAAGCGCCATCTGATGGTAACTTCAATTAATACAAATATCATATTCATCTTACTCATTAAAAATACATCATCATACTGATTTTCATGACAATCGGTTAAACGGGGCAGAAGTTGCTACTCTGCATCGCCACCTGGTGGCTAGTGGCATCAATGAGCATATTATATAAACTTTCTCCGTGGAAAAATACATATACATACCAATTTTCATGACAATCGGTTGAACGGGACAGAAGTTGCTACCCTGCAGCGCCACCTAGTGGCGAGTGGCATTAATGAGCATATCATACAAATCTTCTCCGTGGTAAAATACATATACATACCAATTTTTATGACAATCGGTTGAACGGGACAGAAGTTGCTACTCTGCAGCGCCACCTGGTGGCGAGTGGCATCAATGAGGATATCATACAAACTTTCTCCGTGGAAAAATACATGTACATACCAATTTTCATGACAATCGGTTGAACGGGACAGAAGTTGCTACTCTGCAGCGCCACCTGGTGGCGAGTGGCATCAATGAGAATATCATACAAACCTTCTCCGTGGAAAAATACATGTACATACCAATTTTCATAATAATCGGTCCAGTAGTTTTTGAGTTCATTGAGTACATACAGACAAACATTCATTTTTATATATATCCGCTGGGTGCGAAGGATAGGGTGGGAGAACCACGAATCGACCGCAGCGCTCACCGTGGCTAAAAAAGGAACTTACGGCGGACGATTAATCACTTTTTACTAAGGATTTTACATGGATTTCACTTATCCATGCGTCGATTTAAAAAGTAAATAAACCTTTGTCACGAAACCTGCTGTACAGTCAACTGCAACAACAATGGCAAAAATAGTGATCAGAAATTCTATAAATTTCCACAAAAAGTTTGAAACGAGAACAACGTGTGAAGTAGTGGATAATCGCTATCAAGAGGAAAAGGCTAATAAGCTAACTTAAAAAGCAACATTTTAAATATTTGCTATATTTACTAGATACCTATGTTGTAGGAAGCATCACGTTTTATTTTTACGTCTTGCACATGTTAAGCCAAAACTAATTCTTTACCTTTGTTGGTTGTTTGAGGTTGGAAAGTTATGTCGTGAGTGATTGCTTGAAAAACAGTTTTAATTATTAATTTGGCCATGTTTAACTGAAAATACACAAAACGTCTGCTTTATTAACGGCATTATAATCATATTATTATCATCTATAACGCGATAATCGATTACATTTATTTATTTTTTTAATTACTTCACGTGAAGTCCGCCGTGATAAAGCCCATCTATACTACCTAAAATTTAATGATTTTGACATTTTAGACGGAAAATAAAAAAGATAAATATTATTATCGACGCTATAGATTTATATGATCAATACATTTGGGTAGAAAACTAATAAATTACGATGTTTCATTGGAAATAATTATTTGTTTACTTACTTTTCGTAATGACAGTTAGCCATTTGATATTTCAAAGTCCGCCGTAATTGTAAACGCAAGGTGCCGCTGTCATCGCGCACTAGATTACTCCTAAACGAAATAAAAAGTTGAGGTTGTCATTTATTTAATTTATGATACGTTTAGCAATAAACTTTAGTGATAAGAATTCGTATTAAAAAATATATATTTTTAACAGAATTGATGATTTAATAATACAAATAAAATTCCCCAAATCTCCGTTACTGTTTTCAGTTAAAATGAACTGTATTACAAAGTAAGATGTTTATAGAAGGTTAAAAAAATAATCATAGACTCGTTTATATAGTAGACTCATGTCAAGTTTCCAAATTACCACTTTTTGTATATTTACATGGACTTTTGTTAAACAGGTTCAATGATTTAGAAAGAAAAATTATTTAATGTTTCAAGGATTTCCGCAAAATTTATTAACCGTCGATTAGATTCTATTTTATGAATAGATTTTAAATAATTGGTTACAGCAAGATTCTGTATTGTATAAATCGGTATACCTACGTAATTATTAGTTGAAGAATAGTAACTAAAAATAGATGAAAAAAAAATAGATTAATAGCAGGTGATAAACAACAAAACAAATCAATAATTATGTAATAAAAAAGCATGGATTTTTGAAGTAAAACTTCTTTAGGCGCGACTAGGGGTAACTCAGATTTTTTTTTCTGACGGAAGTAACGGTGTTACGTCAGTTATGGAAGGAGCTTAATAACCTTTCCAAACAAAACAAATTTGCATTGACATTTTAGTGGATTTGAGGTTATGTTTTGTTTAGAAGTTTACAAATTGTATTATGGTAATCTTGTAATTAATTATGTATCCTTTAACTATTAGATACTATTCTGTTCGAGTAAAAATGGTGTTGTATTATAATCTTCTTTCGGTTTCAAATACATTTAAGGTATTTAGAGAGTAAAATCTATGTTTTACATTTTAGCTATCATAAACTTATTATTTCATATATAAAAAATAATGATAACTTTCAAATTCCTATTTCTAATGAATAATATAAATATAACATTATACCATTTTTTGTAAAGTATATAAACAATAAGTATAATTAAATTGTAATTTAATATTTATTGAAGTTATACTTCTATTCATGTACTCGATTTGTAATGGTGTGAGTAAGAGAGAGACAGAAACACATATGAGGTATATTGGTCGGTAAAAACAGAGATGAAATATTTACCACGTGTTTAGTCATAACTCATAAGTCCTTTGAATACCGTTTAAACTTTCAGTACATTGAAAAGAGATAAATATACAAAAAACAGTCTGATCTAATGTTTTGAATATCATAGTAACGTATCATATTGTGTTTGACAGATTATTTTATAGTTCTGTCATGTAAGTATATATATAAAGTTTAGTATTTTATATTAATGATATTAATAATAATATTCATTAATGAGTATTGTATTGTAGTCCATAGTACCGTCACCGTCACATGGTTGCATTATATCCTGCACTATGCTTTTGAGGTTGTTGGCTACATAAACAGAGTTTTTAAGAATAGCTAGTCGAAAAGTGCATTCCGAACAAACAATAGATAGAAAAATTACAACTCGGTAAGTATTCCATATCGGTTCAATTTATTTATTTGGGATTTTTGGGGTCGCTGAACACGAATATCATGATGTCGAAAGTCTCCGCGACACTTGGTGCCTAGGGTATTTACCTCTTCTCCTGGGGTTTTATGTAAATTCTGTACAAAATCAGTGCACACTTGAAACTCGGCGGTTTTTTGGGTCCCTGAATACGAATATCATACTGGCGATGGTGTCCGAAACGGACCTCGTCTCCAGGAATTTTATGCAAATTCGATACAAAATGAGTGTGCACTCGGTACTAGGAGGTTTTTGAGGTCGCTGAACACGAATATCATATAATAAGTTTGCTAAATCATTCGCATACAAATTTATGAATCCGGGAGCGTGCATAGAAGTATAACTTCTGCCGGCAGTCCCACTGACTGCCACACCCGTTTTTTCATTGAGTTATGACAGTTGACATTTGACAACTAATAATTAGCTTCTGACAAACGAAATATGACAGATGACAGCAGACATATCAGACAAAACGATTTTCAGATTAGATCAGGATTATGATTTTTAAACTGATACTTAAAGAAAACAAGATTAATTTAAATCAAACCTAATCAAACAGTTGAGTTGAAAAAAGGGATTTGTATTTTTAAAAATCAAGTTTTCACAGAATTGATGATTTGACTAATTTATCAATGGGTTATGACAGTTGGCATTTGACAACTGAGAAATAGCATTTGACATTTGACACATGACAGCTGACATACGACAGACGATTCAGGATTTTAATTTTAAAACTTTACACCTAAAGAAAATTGTTGAGGTTGTCATGATTTATTACCCGTCGATTAGATTCTATTTTATGAATAGATTTTAAATAATTGGTTACATCAAGATTCTGTATTATATAAACGTAATTATTGGTTAAAGAATAGTAACTAAAAATAGATGAAAAAAAATAGATTAATAGTAGATGATAAACAACAAAACAGATCAATAATTATTATTTAATAAAAAAGCATGGAGGAAACAATTATAAATTAATTTCGCTATATCGTATAAATTATCATTATGAAGGTTAACGAACTGGTTTACTGAGAACCAATATAATTGATCTGATTCTATTCTTATATGGATTCAATTCAATACCTCCTACAAACATTATCTGGGGACTCTTTTATTTACTTTAGATAGACATTTACAATACACAAACTAGTTTTAAAAAAGTAGATAGTTAATGTAACTAAATATTTCGATGTATGTTTGTAAAACCTATCTTGAATGTGTCACAGGATATCTCTTGGAAATTTAACATAAATGACCCAAACTTGCTTTTAGACCATTTTTAAAAACCAACATAATGATAAGCTAAAAGGCACCAAAGAACATCTTTGAACTTTCAAATAGTCTAAAGATCTTTAAACATAAAATAATTTGTTATAAGTATTTCTAAACAGAAATAAGCCTTTGTTTCAGTAAACTAATCTAATAACTCGCTCATTTTTTTTTATAAGGCAGATATAAAACTAAAAGGAGAATTATCAAAAAACCATTGAAATTGCTAGAAAACGACTTTGCAATTAATAAGTCTTACAGAGTGTTATATAACCTTTTTACGACTATTTAAGAATAAAAAGATATTTTTTATGGACATTTTCAAACAGTAGCTAGTTCTCATTTAACTAGAAAAAAGTCAATTCGACTTTACAGAAAATAAATATTAAAACAACTATAAAACTCTTATAAAACAGAGTAAAAATAAAATGATATTTAATATTGTCAAACTTTAACTAGTATTTACTTGACAAAAGAAAAGTCATTACAACTTAATTTAACACTTAAAACCCATTAACCCATTTATCTTGCAATTTTTTTTATAAATTCAGTATAAAACTAAAAACACTTAAAAGAAATGTTATGGAAAACACCCACAAAATTGAAGTATAAATCAAGTTTAACTGCTATTATATAAAGCACTTATAGAAGCACCTCAGGAAACAAATTTGCTTTTCAAACTGACTTTACAATAAATAAATGTGCAGATAACTATAAAACCCTTTTAAAACAGTATGGAGATAAAGTTATATTTAGCACTCTTAAACGGTAACTAGTATTTAGTTGACTAAATAAAAAATTTGTCATTTAAAACTTAGTAACACATTTATCGTACAATTTTTTTGTATAAAACTAAATACACTCAAAAGAGAAGTTCTAAAAAACTACAATATAAATCATGTAGATTATTACTATTTAAAGCACTAAAATGGGCAACAGTTTTGGTTTTCAAATGGACATTACAATTATTAAATCTGAAGATAATTATAAAACCATTTTAATACTTTGTAATTCTAAAACTATTCAGTATTCTGAAACAAGTATTTAGTTGACTTAAAAAAGTTATTACAATACAAATGATACATAAAACCAACTAACAGGACTATCTTGCAATTTTTTTGTATAAATTCGGTATAAAACTAAAAACACTTAAGAAAAGATTTTCTCAAAAAAACTAAAATATAAATTAAGTAAAATGGCTGTTATGTAAAGCACTTATAAACGCAACTTATAAAACAATGTTGGTCTTAGAGCCGAGTTCACACTTAATAAATCTGCAGATAACTATAAAACTCTTACAAAACTATTTAAGAAAAAAATGATATTTAATATTCTAAAATAGCAGCAAGTTTAATAAAAGAAAAACTTGACACTCAATCCTAGAAACACATTTATCTTGCAATTTTCTTATAAATCACTTATACAAGCAATTTAGGAAAAAATTTTGGTCCTCAAGCCGATTTAGTAATTGTGCAAACTGCCTAAATATAAAAAATATAATATTCTCCAACCAGTAAATAATTGACTAAAGATGTCATTCCAACACAATTTGACACGCAATTTTCTTGTATAAATTCGTTAAAACTAAAAATACTTAAAAGAAATCTGTAAAGTCAAGTAGAAAAGATGTTATGTAAAGTACTTATAGAAGCGACTCAGGAAAAAAAATGTTTTTAAATCTACTTTACTATTAATAAACCTGTAAGTAAGTATAAAATCTTTATAAAACTGGGTAAGAATAAATTGATATCTATTTTACTAAAGTAAATTTGATACTAGAAACCTAGTAACACATTTATTTTGTAATTTTCTTGTAAAAACTCTTTATAAAACTAAAAGCACTTAAAAGAAAAGTTACGAAAGACTCTCAAAAACTAAAATATATATTAAGCACTTATAAAGCACTTATAGAAGCTAAAGAAGAAATCGAAGAAAATCTCACTTCCGGCAAGAATCGAAACTATAGTCGGTAGCGCCTTTAACCATTTCAGCTACAAATTTTTTATCTAATTTCTAAATTTACTTTCAAACTTTTAACACACTAAACTGGTCGTATTAAATCGTTAACTCTACTTTATTCATACATAAAATCCTCCTTCAAGAAATGCCACTCAAGTAACCAAATTATTAAATCACGGTTTTGAAATTTTTCTCACACAAGAACCTCATTATAAACAAAATCCATTAAGAAGAGTTAAACCCTCTTGAAGTGTTGAGATGTACCATTTGTTTTTTTTTAGACTAGGAGCTGCATGCATACATACTTTTAAAGTGTTTGTCATCATTAAGAAGCAATTAAGGCTATGGTTGAAATCGTAAACTGAACTTTGTTTATATTATCTACAGATTCTACAGCTTCTTGTGCTTTCGATATTTTTTTATCTACAAGATGTGTGGTATCAAGGAAAACTAATAGAAGATAAAAGATTTAGCTGTAACTAATCAAAATATATTAAAATAACAGTAGTTAGGTGTTTTTTGGATGTTAAAATAAATGTAAAAGTAATTAACTACTTGATTTACAGTTTCCTGCTAATCAATTGTCATTTCAGTAAAACGTTTATTAAATAGATGTCAATGATAATAATACTATTATGACGTTTTACAGAGTCTTTGAAAATCAAAGAACATATAGACCGTTTACTAAGAACCAACAACTACTTTCCTGGCTATATGCCACGACGGACATTAAATTACATTTCAAAGTTAAACTGGGTTAGTATATCTGCAAGATAGAACTAACCATTTTAGTTTGTAATTTGTGATTTCAGACATATCTCCAGTCTAGATACTCTTAGAGCTTCTGGACGGATATCTTCCTTGTACTGATGAGGCGCAATACGCCGAAACCGGTCTAAAAGTGATATCCTTTCGAATTGCATAGGTACTAAAATGGTTAGTTCTATCTTAAAGATATACTAACCCCGTTTAACTTTGAACTGTAATTCAATGTCCGTCGTGGCATATAACCAGGGAAGTAGTTGTTGGTTCTTAGTAAACGGTCTATATGTTCTTTGATTTTCAAAGACTCTGTAAAACGTCATAATAGTATTATACTATTATTATCTTTGACATCTAAGTGTAAAAGTTGTTTTAGAACAGTTAAACAGTAACAATCTCAATCCCTCTGAATTACCAATTACAAAAATTATAAACATTTTTCTATAATGAAACTCGAATTTTTTATAAGTTACAGATACTTTTTATTTCATCTAAAATAGTTTTGTGTATAATAAAACATTTTTATATCGTTTACTAATCAATTATCGCCCACCTCTATAAATTACCCCAGTTCAATTCCTACTCATCAGAAGGTACAACTATTTTAGTTTGTTAGAGATGGCAAATAACGTTAAGATCGTTACTTTATAACTAAAAATATATAAAAATATTTAATTAAAGAGAGCTGCATTCAAGTTTGCAACCGAACACGGATGATAAAACTTTTGATGGCCGAGAAACCTCGAAATTTATATAGTGTTTTCAGTTTTTGGCCTATATATTCTAATCGGTGCGTTTTTAGATAAAATCATACAAAACCATTTTTAAAGAAGATTAAATTTGCTACAATTTGAACATAATCGCAGCACTACACATCCAATAGATTCTGAGTTAAGCTGCTTTAAAAATTGGTCATTATTTCCAACATGTACAAATTTTTAGTATTGGTTGACTTTCGTGAGAAACACCGACCGAAGGAGTGATCTTATGATGAAAGTCATACAAAAACAATTTTAGGAAAGATTAAATTTGCTACAATTTAAACCCAAACGCAACTATGTTGATCTAAAAGGTTCTGAGTTAAGCTGTTTAAAAATTGGTAATTTTTTTCAAAATGTTTGGTTAACTTCCGTATGAAATACTGGCTGAAGTAGTGATCCTATGATGAAAGTCATAAAAATCGTTTTTAAGAAAGACTAAATTTCCTACAATTTGAGTCTAAATGCAGGTTTGTAGATCAAATAGATTCTGAGTTACGCTCCTTTAAAAATTGGCCATTTTTTCAAAAAAGTTCAAATTTTTATTTTTGGTTGACTTTCGTAACAAACACTGACCAAAGAAGTGTTTCTATGATGATAAAAACCATTTTTAAGGAAGATAAAATTTGTTACAGTTTGGGCCCAATCGCACTTCTTTAAATCTAATAGATTCAGAATACCGCTCCTTTAAAATAGGTCATTTTTTTATAAAGTCCAAATTTTAAGTTTTGGCCAATTTTCGTGGAATTTGCTACAATTTGAGCCCAATCTCAGCTTTGCAGATCTAATAGATTCTGAGTTGCGCTTCTTTGAAAATTGATCGTTTTCCAAAAAGTCCAAATTTTAAGTTTTGCCTATTTTCGTAAAAACTGAGGTTTGCAGATGTTATACGTCTCTTGTTAATTAAAAAAGAAAGGAGAATCGGAGAATGTGAGTAAGCTTGTATGCCAAGAATTGATAAATCAAGAATCGATACATCACATATAAATTACCTATACAAAGAATAATAGACGAATCTACAATATCACAGTACTTTCTCTGTGCAGGAATGGAGAGCCAGAGAATCTTCACCATGCAATCTCCAGACGATGCTAACAGCATCATCTTCATGTCTGCTCTGGAAAAATACCACAGCTTTGATAATGACCTAATAGCAGATGAGGATGTTGATATGTTGGTCCTCCTTAAAAAATTGTGGTCAACGTACTCCTCAAAAAAAGTGGCTGAGAAGCTGATGATGAACAAATAAACTCATCCATCACTCATCCTAGGCTAGAACTTTTCCTCCATGCCTTTACCCGTTGTGACACCACCTCTTTCTTTTTCTGGTAAGGTAAGATAAAATAGACTCTGTCAAGGTAAATTCCTACCTGATTGATGTGGCAGTTACATTCCTACGAAGAAACGCCTCTAAAGAAGCCTTTTCTGGCACTATATAGGAGTGGTGAAGAGAATTCTTTGCCCAATCTTAGTATTGTCTGATGCCAGTGTCAAGGAAAGCTGGCTCGTCTGTCACCTACGAGTTGTAGAAGTAGTTGGGGGTGAACACAAAGCCCCTTGAATGGGGGTGGAAAAACAACTAGCAAAGGATGGTATTAATACCCACCACGCCGGAGACAGGACCGTAGGCTTTGTTGACACTAATTTCCTGTGGATGTAAGAGGGGTGGTGGGAGTGTTGTTCTAGCCATAGAACAGGATTGAAATGCTTTGTACTATACAAGTTTTGCCTAGGTAAAATTACCTTGAAAACTCCCCAACACCTACAAAAAGGATGACACTCCATTTGAACCAGTGGAGGTTTTTCGGCCATCAAAAGTTTTCCCATCTGTTTTTACCAGGATTTACACTATTCAGACGTGCCTTTACAACATACAAAAAATATAGATCTCATCAATTTTGTGCAACCTTCAAACACCTGGCCGCTAGCCTTACACAATATGTTTTATTAATAATAAAACAAACAAAAGGTAAAACCATATCATCGAAGAAAACTGATAAAAAGATAAAAAGTATTCGTTTAACCAAACAAAATATTCTAATCAAATAAATTGATTATTACCTAATAGTTATCTAAAAGAAGTTCGATAATTTAAATATATTAGATATTTAAATGTAAAAATTGATAAATTTATTGATAACATATAATTATTTGTTTATAAATGCAACTTGATATCTGCTTATCAAAAACTAAAATATAATTCAATACGTAACAGGTAAAATTTAGAAATTAAAGAAGGAGAAATTAAAAAAATGTTGCATCCAGCAGAACTCGAATCTACAACCTTAAACTATAGTCGGTAATGTCCCCTAACCACTTCAGAAATTAAAAAAAAATGTCGCATCCAGCAGGACTCGTACCTGCAACCTTAAACTATAGTCGGTAATGCCTTTAAACACTTCAGAAATTAAAAAAAAATGTCGCATACAGCAGGATTCCAACCTACAACCTTAAACTATAGTCGGTAATGCTTCTAAACACTTCAGAAATTAAAAAAATGTCGCATTCAGCAGAACTTGTACCTGCAACCTTAAACTATAGTCGGTAATGCCTCTAAGCACTTCAGAAATTAAAAAAAATGTCGCATCCAGCAGGATTCCAACCTACAACCTTAAACTATAGTCGGTAATGCTAAACACTTCAGAAATTAAAAAAATGTCGCAACCAGCAGGACTCGAACCTTATACTATAGTCGGTAATGCTAAACACTTCAGAAATTAAAAAAAAAATTGCATCCAGCAGAACTTGAACCTGCAACCTTAAACTATAGTCGGTAATACCTCTAAACACTTCCGAAATTAAAAAAAATGTCGCATCCAGCAGGATTCCAACCTACAACCTTAAACTATATTCGGTAATGCTTCTAAACACTTCAGAAATTAAAAAAATGTCGCAACCAGCAGGACTCGAACCTTATACTATAGTCGGTAATGCTAAACACTTCAGAAATTAAAAAAAGTCCCATCCAGCAGAACTCGAACCTGCAACCTTAAATTATAGTCGATAATGCCCTAACCAATTAAGAAATGAAAAAATATGTAGTATCCAACAGGACTTGAACCTACAACCTTAAACTATAGTCGGTAATGCTTCTAATCACTTCAGAATTTAAAACAAAGTTGCATCCAGCAGGACTCGAACCTACAACCTTAAATTATAGTTGGAAATGCCTCTAAAGACTTCAGAAATTAAAAAAAAATGTATCCAGAAGAACTCGAATCTACAACCTTAAACTATAGTCGGTAATGCTTCTATTCACTTCAGAAATTAAAAAAAAAATGTAGCATCCAGTAGAACTCGAACCTGCAACCTTAAACAATAGTCGGTAAGACCTCTAAACACCTCAGATACAGATACGACTTTTTTTCAATTTCTTCTAAATCCAATGAAAAATATCTCTAGTTTACAAGGTAACAGTTACTTTACTATAAAATAATGCTAAATTTAACTATATATACGCATGACTCATTTTTAGTATCCATCAATGACCAGACGTTGAATTGTATAGAAAATGCTATTTTTACAATAAGAGAAACTTCACATCAATTGTTACCTATTTGAAATTTCTATTTTTGAATTCAATACAAAACGGAACTTAATACAAACGTTTCACTAAATGTTTACTAGTTTAAAGTAAATATAAACCTAAGTAAATAAACAGTCATAAACTCTTTTGTCACACTTTAAATCGGTTATAACTTGAAAAGTTTAAATCTTTGTCTTCGAATCCCCAAAAAGTATTTTGGATGTAGATTGTTTTAAATAATTGCTTCTGCATTGCTAATAAAGTCTTGCTTACGAGAGGTTCTGTGTTCTGTATTGATAAGGTGCGCGCAAGACCGACAAGGAGTTGTTACGACAAAAAAATCGTGACAAAAATGACTAACGGAATTTCTGTCTTTCTTTGTTCCTACTTTTGAGCCGTTTTCAGTTCGCCCTTCTACACCATAGATTCCATCGGAATTCTTTACCGATTTCCACACATTTTTTTAATAAAGTGAAGCCCTGTGCAGTAATTTAAT
This sequence comes from Altica lythri, assembly GCA_964028335.1. NCBI lineage: Eukaryota > Metazoa > Arthropoda > Insecta > Coleoptera > Chrysomelidae > Altica > Altica lythri. The sequence goes on from OZ034809.1 coordinate 9,837,304, forward strand.
GACCGATTCCATTAAGCAATACAATACGTAGAGACACGCAAAAAAACAGAATCGAATTCAATTTGACGTCATTTATTCACCGTTGTTACATATGAGATGTAATTATTTATGTAGATATACGTATGTATAACCTTCCTATCAAATAGTAAATAAAATAAGTAAGAGTGTGTTTGGATGTAATTTGCATTAAAAAAAACTGGTTTCGACTAATTATTTAATGTAAGGACAAGCATCTTGAAATAAAATAACAGTAATAAAAAGTATATAACACAATGGGTGAGAAATTATAAACAAGTAATGATTTGGTATCTAAAAATATTGAAAGACAATACTCCGATGGAAGAGAAGCTTTTGATGATATTTTAGGCGCAAAACTGAAAAAAAAATCTCGGATTTAGTATATGCTTGGTGTACTCAAAAGTGGAGTAGCAAATGAGAGACTAAGAGGCCACGGCCGAAAAAGAGTTGACTTAGCGCGGTCGTACACCAACGAAACATCAAACACGCAACATGCAACATGTGACATGAGGTAAATACCGCGCATAGACTGGTGCCGCATTAAGAAAATATAAGCACACAGATATCGAAAGTGGGAACAACGAGATAAGGGAAGTTTCATTACTCATTTTTGTGATGATTTTTTTGTCGCAACTTCTTTTGCGAATTTAATCATAAAAGCTCAGCTTTCAAAGTTAATTGGTCTAATATCTCATTTCTCAAGTATTTTTTTCTCGCTGATCACGAGTCCGAGGTTAGATTTGCTCCTCCACACTTCAGTCTTCAAAAAAACAATGAAGATTTCAGAAATGTGAAAACTTGGTACTCTTTGACGTACCTACTTTATGATCCGACATAATATGGTATTCGAATTATTTTTTCATGCTGATCGTGAATCTGGAGTTAGATTCGATTCATTACCCTTCAGTTTTCAGAAAACTACTGAAAAATCTTCAGAAATTTGAAGTCTTGGTCCTTCATATCTGTACTTTATGTCCAACATACGGTATCTGCAGGATTTTTCTTGCTTATCACGAATCTGGTGACGAAATTACTTCATCACACTTTAGTCTTCAGAAAAACACTAAAGATTCTTCAAAAATATAAAGATTTAATCAATCCTGATCACGAATCTGGTGTAAGATTTGTTCATTATCCTTCGGTCTTCAGAAAAACACTAAGGATTCTTCAGAGTATAAAGGCTAGGCCGTCCATGTTATACTCTATGTGCGACATATGGTATCTGAAGAATTTTTTCTCGGTGATCGCAGATCACGAGTCAGCTTTGCTCTACCACCCTTTAGTCTTCAGAAAAAAACTGAAGATTCTTCAAAAATAAGAAGACTGCGTTCTCTCTGCCATACTTTATGGGATCCGAAGTATTTTTTATCGCTAATTACTTATCCGGTATCAGATTTGCTTAATTACACTTCTTTCTATGGAAACACGCTAAAGACTCTTCAAACACATAGAAACTTAGCCGTTCTTTCCGTACTTTATGTGCAAAAAGCATTGAAGACTCTTCAAATATATGAAAAATTTTTAAAAATATAAAGTCTTGGCCTTCCCTGCTTACTTTATATGTAACGTATGATATCCAAATTACTTTTTCTTGCTGATCACGAATCCGGTGTAAGATTTGCTCCCTAGCCCTTTAGTCTTTAGAAAGACACTCAAAACCCTTTACAAAGTATTTTTTCTCGCCGATCACGAATCTGTAGTCAGATTTGCTCCATCATCCTTTAGTCTTTAGAAAACGCTAAAAACTCTTTAGAAACATGAAGGTTTGGCTTTCCTTGCTGTACTTTATGTGAGACATATGTTATCCGAAGTACTTTTTCTTGCTGATCACGAATCCTGTGTCAGATTTGCTCCATAATCCTTTAGTTTTTGAAAACACACTGAAAACCCTTTACGAATATAAAGACTTGGCCTTCTTCCGTACTTTATGTACAGAAAAACACTAAAGACTCTTCAGAAACATAAAACTCTTGACCATCCCTGTCGTACTTTATGAGCGACAGATTTGTTTCATCAACCTTTAGTCTTTAGAAAACGCTAAAAACATGAAGATTGTACTTTAAGTGAGACATATGTTATCCGAAGTACTTTTTCTTGCTGATCATGAATCCAGTGCACTTTATATGCAGAAAAATACTAAAGACTCTTCAGAAACATGAAAAATCTTTAGAAATATGAAGACTTGGCTTTTCCTGCCATCCTATATGTGCGATATATGATATCCGATGTTTTTGATCTTGATAATCACGAACCGGTGTGAGATTTGCTCTATCACCCGTTAGTCTTTAGAAACACACTGAAAACCCTTTACAAATATAAAGATTTGGCTCTTCTGCCGTACTTTAGGTGCAGAAAAACACTAAAGACTCTTTAGAAACATAAAACTCTATAAAAATATGAGGACTTGACCATCCCTGCCGTACTTTATGTGCGACATATGGGATTTGAAGTATTTTTTCGCTGATCACGAATCCGTAATCAGATTTGCTTCATCATCCTTTAGTGTTTAGAAAATGCTAAAAACTCTTCAGAAACATGAAGACTTGGCCTTCTGCCCTACTTTATGTAAAGAAAAACTTTAAAGACTCTTCGGAAACGTGAACACTCTTACTCTTTAGAACTATGAGTACCTTGCCTTCCCTGGTATTTTATGTGCGACATAGGAGATATGAAATATTTTTTCTCTCCGATCACGAATCCCTAGTCAGATTTGCTGCATCTTCCTTTAATCGTTAGGAAATGTTGAAGATTCTTCAGAAACATGAAGACTTGACCTTTCCTGCTGTACTTTATGTGAGACATATGTTATCCGAAGTACTTTTTCTTGCTGATCACGAATTCAGTGCACTTTATATGCAGAAAAATACTAAAGACTCTTCGGAAACATGAAAAATCTTTAGAAATATGAGGACTTGGCTTTTCCTGCCATCCTATATGTGCGATATATGATATCCGATGTTTTTGATCTTGATAATCACGAACCGGTGTGAGATTTGCTCTATCACTCGTTAGTCTTTAGAAACACACTGAAAACCCTTTACAAATATAAAGATTTGGCTCTTCTGCCGTACTTTAGGTGCAGAAAAACACTAAAGACTCTTTAGAAACATAAAACTCTATAAAAATATGAGGACTTGACCATCCCTGCCGTACTTTATGCGCGACATATGGGATTTGAAGTATTTTTTCGCTGATCACGAATCCGTAATCAGATTTGCTCCATCATCCTTTAGTGTTTAGAAAATGCTAAAAACTCTTCAGAAACATGAAGACTTGGCCTTCTGCCCTACTTTATGTACAGAAAAACTTTAAAGACTCTTCGGAAACGTGAACACTCTTACTCTTTAGAACTATGAGTACCTTGCCTTCCCTGGTATTTTATGTGCGACATAGGAGATATGAAATGTTTTTTCTCTCCGATCACGAATCCCTAGTCAGATTTGCTGCATCTTCCTTTAATCTTTAGGAAATGTTGAAGACTCTTCAGAAACATGAAGACTTGACCTTTCCTGCTGTACTTTATGTGAGACATAATATGTTATCCGAAGTACTTTTTCTTGTTGATCACGAATCCAGTGCACTTTATATGCAGAAAAATACTAAAGACTCTTCGGAAACATGAAAAATCTTTAGAAATATGAGGACTTGGCTTTTCCTGCCATCCTATATGTGCGATATATGATATCCGATGTTTTTGATCTTGATAATCACGAACCGGTGTGAGATTTGCTCTATCACTCGTTAGTCTTTAGAAACACACTGAAAACCCTTTACAAATATAAAGATTTGGCTCTTCTGCCGTACTTTAGGTGCAGAAAAACACTAAAGACTCTTTAGAAACATAAAACTCTATAAAAATATGAGGACTTGACCATCCCTGCCGTACTTTATGCGCGACATATGGGATTTGAAGTATTTTTTCGCTGATCACGAATCCGTAATCAGATTTGCTCCATCATCCTTTAGTGTTTAGAAAATGCTAAAAACTCTTCAGAAACATGAAGACTTGGCCTTTTGCCCTACTTTATGTAAAGAAAAACTTTAAAGACTCTTCGGAAACGTGAACACTCTTACTCTTTAGAACTATGAGTACCTTGCCTTCCCTGGTATTTTATGTGCGACATAGGAGATATGAAATATTTTTTCTCTCCGATCACGAATCCCTAGTCAGATTTGCTGCATCTTCCTTTAATCGTTAGGAAATGTTGAAGATTCTTCAGAAACATGAAGACTTGACCTTTCCTGCTGTACTTTATGTGAGACATATGTTATCCGAAGTACTTTTTCTTGTTGATCACGAATCCAGTGCACTTTATATGCAGAAAAATACTAAAGACTCTTCGAAAACATGAAAAATCTTTAGAAATATGAGGACTTGGCTTTTCCTGCCATCCTATATGTGTGATATATGATATCCGAAGTTTTTGATCTTGGTAATCACGAATCCGGTGTGAGATTTGCTCTATCACCCTTTAGTCTTTAGAGACACACTGAAAACCCTTTACAAATATAAAGACTTGGTCCTTCTGCCGTACTTTAGGTGCAGGAAACACTAAAGACTCTTTAGAAACATAAAACTCTATAAAAATATGAGGACTTGACCATCCCTACCGTACTTTATGTGCGACATATGGGATTTGAAGTATTTTTTCGCTGATCACGAATCCGTAATCAGATTTGCTCCATCATCCTTTAGTGTTTAGAAAATGCTAAAAACTCTTCAGAAACATGAAGACTTGGCCTTCTGCCCTACTTTATGTAAAGAAAAACTTTAAAGACTCTTCGGAAACGTGAACACTCTTACTCTTTAGAACTATGAGTACCTTGCCTTCCCTGGTATTTTATGTGCGACATAGGAGATATGAAATGTTTTTTCTCTCCGATCACGAGTCCCTAGTCAGATTTGCTGCATCTTCCTTTAATCTTTAGGAAATGTTGAAGATTCTTCAGAAACATGAAGACTTGACCTTTCCTGCTGTACTTTATGTGAGACATATGTTATCCGAAGTACTTTTTCTTGCTGATCACGAATCCGGTGTCAGATTTGCTCCATAACCCTTTAGTCTTTAGAAACACACTGAAAACCCTTTACAAATATAAAGACTTGGCCATTCTGCCTTACTTTATGTGCAGAAAAACACTAAAGAATCTTCAGAAACATAAAACTCTTTAGAAATATGAAAACTTGGTTTTCACTGTCGCACTTTATGTGCGACATATGGGATATGAAGTGTTTTTTCTAGCGGATAACAAATCCGGAGTCAGATTTGCTGCATCGATCTTTAGTCTTTAGAAAAAGTTGAAGAATCTTCAGAAATGTGAAGACTCTTCAGAAATGTGAAGACTTGGACTTCCCTGCTGTATTTTATGTGAGACTTATACGAAGTACTTTTTCTTGCTGATCATGAATCTGTTGTTATTGTTATTACGTTTTTCTTTGTTAACATATTTGTTCTTTCTTTCCTGATGTTTATCTCATCTTTCCTGACATCAGCAAGATACCTACCAGGTAGGTAGATAACCACGACCTGGGGAGGAAGTGGCTCTAGTGGCTCTACTGGCTCTGATCTTCTTTAAGATAAAATGAATACTAGATGGATAAAGTAGAAGGAAGGAACAAACCGTCATATCAGTCTTCAGCGTTTTTCTTAAGACTGATGAAAGATGAAGCAAAAATGTTTCGAATATGTTGCATGTTTCTTTCACAATTTTTTTTTTGTGTGGACGTGTAATTTTTTAATGATAACTCCATTATTTTATTAAATAAAGGAAATGCTAAATATTTTTGCTTAGCACGTGCGAAATATAATAATAATAATGATTTTTATATATAAATTCAATGATAAGTAATGCATACCGTATGTTACGTAGTTTATCTAAATCCCAATACTAATATACCTCTACGTAACATATTAAAATCCTACTATCCTACTAATATTATATAGGCGAAAGTTTGTTTGGATGGATGTATGGATGGATGTTTGTTCCTCTTTCACGCAAAAACTACTAAACGGATTTTAATGAAACTTTACAGTAATGTAGCTTATAGATCAGAATAACATATAGGCTATAATTTATAAAGATATTGTGTGAATTGTCCAAAATATAACGATAAATGTCATTTAAGTCTGAAAAAATTCTGTAATCTGCGAGCTACTCAGGCGTGTGCTTACATAAAGACCTTGATTTTATTCGAATTACACGCAGACGACGTCGCGGGCAACAGCTAGTACTTTATACATGACACACTATCATACTATTATTATTAGTAAAATAAATTTTTGTACAACTGTCATTAAAAGTGACACTTTTAATGATAGCAAACAATGTTAAAAACGATTGTTTACATAGCAGCGTGTTAAAAATACTTTTAACACGTTGCCATGTAAACAAGTTTACTTTTAACACGGTTTAGTTTACTTTTAACACGGTTTGGTTCATTGTCATTGAAAATTCGCTCGTTTCATTATCAAAATAGGGAAGTTGTACAAAAAACATTGTATGGTATTTGTGTTAAAAGTGATTTTATTTTGTTCGTGAAATTGTTCAATTCGCTCCGCTCATTTCACAAACGTTTTCATTCACAAAATAAAACCTCACTTTTAACACTCATATCATAAATAACTATTATTTTACTACTATTCATTCAGAACTTGTTACGATTGTATTATTAATTTATATAATTACTATAATTATCAATTGACTGATTTTTGTATATTTTCATTCATGAGTTTTACATTTTACTAGCAAACCCAGCGAACTTCGTTTCACCTAATGATTAATGTTTTCTATTCCGTATTTTTCTAATTTTTACGATTCTTTCTAGTTTTTTCGATTGATTTCCATGATTTTATTACATTTTTGTCAATCTTATTGTTACGAACCGGTCCGGACCAGTCGCCCAGGAAGTAGTAGAATAGAATAGAATAGAAATATGCTTTATTGTCACTGAAAATAATACAATTTTATGGACAAAGCTAAATATAAATATAACAAAATATAAAAAATAAGTAATATATACCAAAAAACAAATACAAACAAACAATTTATATCAACTTTCATACGTCGTCGCCTCGTCGCAAACCTAATAATGAAAATTAGTAAAAAAAAAACAATATAATGACTACAAAATTTGAATGAATTTAAAAATCAGCAGGTTATAATAATATGCAGATAATAATTAAAAATATAAAAAAGATGAAGTTACTGAGAGTGATACCCAACTGAAAATAATACTATTTTATCCCCTGTTATTGATTTTAATCGTTTAATTCATTGAAAAACTCATCAACTGAATAATACGGTCTTGTAGAGAGGTATGCTTTTGTCATATTACGAAATCTGATAAAAGATGTTGCAGATTTAATGTGTATCGGAAGATGATTATATAATCTTTTTGCGGAATATAGTATAGATTTTTTTGCCAATTCCGTAGACGGGATCGGTAAATAAACATCATGATCCGATTTTCTTGTGGAGTAGCCATGGTTAGGTCTTGTCGGTAAAACATGTAGGTGTTTGCGAATTAAACAAACAGATTCTAAAATAAATAAAGAGGGAAGCGTCAGAATTCTATGATTTTTAAAATAGCTCTCGCAATGCGCTGTTTGGTCAAGACCAAATATATATCGAATTGCTCTTTTCTGTAATCTGAAAATAGCATTGAATTGGGCAGCTGTACCAGAACCCCAGAAAGGAAGACCATATCGAAGATGAGACTCGAACAAAGAGAAATATGCTATTTTGGCAGATGATAAATTGATTTCTTTCGACACAGATCTTATTGCAAAGCAAGCTGAGGCCAGCTTCTTATTCAAGGAATCAGTATGACGGGACCATTTAAGATTGCTGTCAATAAAAATACCTAAAAATTTTACGGACTCAACTATATTGATTTGGCTGTTATTTAGAAGCAGTGGTTGAAAGGCTCCCTTATAAGATAAAGCTACTGTCTTATCTACGTTAAAGCAAAGTAAGTTAGAATCAGACCAGGCCTTTATTTTAAGTAAATCGGCGGTAATAATTGCATAAAGAGTTGAAATATCCGAATTGCTCCAGGTAATACTAGTGTCATCAGCAAAGAGAGAAATTTTTCCATTAATGTTTAAGCAAGTGATGTCATTAATGAAGAGCAGAAAAAGAATAGGACCTAATACAGAACCTTGAGGTACTCCACAAGTAGTCGTTTTACAACTAGAATCAGCACCATTTGCTCTAACCAATTGTTTCCTATTCCCCAAATATGACTTGAACCAGCTTAAAGAAATTCCCCGAATCCCATAGAAATTTAGTTTTTTTAATAAAATATCGTGATTCACACAATCAAAAGCTTTAGCATAGTCACAGAAAACAGTGGCTGTAAAGAGATTTCTGTTTAGTGCTAGATATACCTCATGTAATACAGAAAACATGGCATCAGAAGTACAATTATTAGACAAAAAACCGAACTGATTTTGTGATAAAATGTTGTGTTTAAGGAGAAAGGGAATAAGTCGGATTTTTACAAGCCTTTCAATAATTTTGGATAGTACCGGAAGTAAGGCAATAGGTCTATAGTTGCAGGTGTTAGATTTTTCGCCACCTTTATGAAGAGGTATTATAATGGCTGTCTTTAGGCACTCTGGAAATGTACCTTTTTCCAAGGAATCGTTAATTAGGGAGACTAAGCTTACTAACACATTATCCGGAAGGTTTAAGAAAATTTTTGCTGATAGTCCATCGGTACTACAGGACGATTTGCTTTTAATACTTTTGATTGTTTGCATTAGTTCAGATTTATCAACCGGTCTTATAAAGAATGTATCAACGATATTTTTTGAGTTGGGGAGGTAGGAAATAGGATCGTTTTGTGGCAAAATAGTTGACGTTAAATTTTTACTAACATTAATAAAGTAATCATTTAAATTCTCAGGGTTCGGAAAGGAAAAAGTATGATCCGTCGTATTACTTTTATTTCGAAGGTCGTTTATTATAGACCAAGTTTCTTTTGAAGCATTTTTGGAGTTAATTAGACGATTTTGATAGTATGTTTTTTTTGCTATTTTAATTAATTTTAGGTAAGTTGCTCTGTATTTGTTAATATATTCGATCACTGAGACGCTGTCAGTAAATTTTTTAATATTTAGTAATGCACGCATATTTTTGGCTGAGATGCGGATACCTTTAGTAGTCCAAGGTTTGTGATGTTTTGGCCTAATGGTTATTAAAGGAAATGCCTTATTAAAGTTAGCTACTAATTTAATCAAAAATTTACTGAAGTTACTGTCAATGTCGCTAGAAGAAAAATTCCAGTCAGAAGTCGAACATAAATTTTGAAATTTACGGAAATTTTGAGCGGAAAAAATCCTACCTAAACGTCGAGGTGCGAGACAGACGCCAGTTCTAAGAATCTTCGAATATTCTAGTGGCTTTTCGAACGTTCGGAAGATTCGAGAGTGTTCTGGATGTAATTGTGGAGATGCTTCTAGAAGGAATTGATTTGATATGTAAGGAACCGTTTTGGACGGAGAATAATAATTGTAATTGTAATAGTTGGCGATAGACAGTGATTGAATTATATAATTACTATAATTATCAATTGACTGATTTTCGTATATTTTCATTCATAATTTTTACATTTTACTAGCAAACCCGGTGAACTTCGTCTTAACCAACGAATTCATTTTCCGTGTTTTTTTAATTTTTTACGATCATTTCTAGTTTTTTCGATTGATTTCCATGATTTTATTACTGTTTTAGTTAATTTTATTGTTACGAGCCGGTCCGGACCTGTCGCCCAGGAAGTAGTGCGAGACAGATGCCAGTTCTAAGAATCTTTCGAATATTCTAGTGGCTTTTCGAACGTTCGGAAGATTCGAGAGTGTTCTGGATGTAATTGTGGAGATGCTTCTAGAAGGAATTGATTTCATATATAAGGAACCGTTTTGGACGGAGAATAATAATTGTAATTGTAATAGTTGGCGGTAGACAGTGATTGAATTATATAATTACCAGAATTATCAATAGACTGATGTTTGTATATTTTCATTCATGATTTTTACATTTTACTAGCAAACCCGGGGAACTTCGTCTTAACCAACGATTTCATTTTCCGTTTTTTTTTTTAATTTTTACGATTTGTTCTAGTTTTTTCGATTGATTTCCATGATTTTATTACTGTTTATGTCAATTTTATTGTTACGAGACTGTCCGGACCTGTCGCCCAAGAAGTAGTGCGAGACAGACGCCAATTCTAAGAATCTTCGAATATTCTAGTGGCTTTTCGAACGTTCGGAAGATTCGAGAGTCTTCTGGATGTAATTGTGGAGATGCTTCTAGAAGGAATTGATTTTATATATAAGGGACCGCGTTGGACGGAGAATAATAATTGTAATTTTAATAGTTGGCGATAGACAGTGATTGAATTATATAATTACCAGAATTATCAATAGACTAATTTTTGTATATTTTTATTCATGATTTTTACATTTTACTAGCAAACCCGGCGAACTTCGTCTTACCCAACGATTTCATTTTCCGTGTTTTTTTCATTTTTACGATTTTTTATAGTTTTTTCGATTGATTTTCATGATTTTATAACTATTTTTGTCAATTTTTTGTTACGAGCCGGTCCGGACCTGTCACCCAGGAAGTGGTGCAAGACAGACGCCAGTTCTAAGAATCTTCAAATATTCTAGTGGCTTTTTGAATGTTCGGAAGATTCGAGAGTGTTCTGGATGTAATTATGGAGATGCTTCTAGAAGGAATTGATTTCATATATAAGGAACCGCTTTGGAAGGAGAATAATAATTGTAATTGTAATAGTTGGCGATAGAAAGTGACTAAAGTGCGAATTGTTGTACGAGGTATTTTAAAGACGTTATTGAGTAATTGTTTTTCTTTTTGTCCATCATGGAACTAGGTTGTCCCCTGTTCGAAAACTTTTTCTTTTATATAAAAAAAAATCGTTTTTCACTCATCTTAAAGGGTCTGGAAAACGGATTTTCAAGTGCCCGACTTCAAGATGAATGGAGATGCTTCTAGAAGAAATTGATTTCATATATTTATAAGGGAGCGCTTTGGACGGAGAATAATAATTGTAATTGTAATAGTTGGCGATACACAGTGATTGAAGTGCGAATTGTTGTACGAGGTATTTTAAAGACGTTATTGAGTAATTGTTTTTCTCTTTGTCTATCATGGAACTAGGTTGTCCCCTGTTCGAAAACTTTTTCTTTTACACAAAAAATCGTTTTTCACCCATCTTAAAGGGTCTGAAAAATGGATTTTCAATTGCCCGACTATAAGATGAATGAAAGGAAATTGATTTTCCAAAAGAGGCAACCATTAAAACCACCCTTATTTGCTTTAACTAACTTACCTTTTTGAGACCTCAAATTGCCAGATATGTATGAATGTCGCTAAATGTGCGCTGGCTCAGGGTCCAAAAATGAAGTATTTGTAGATATTTCCTTAATACAACACTGATTAATTTTAATTTTGTTTACCGTTGGATATTTGTTTTGTGATTGTCGTATACCTAATAAGTAGTACAGTTTTATTTAATGAATTTCATTCTTAATGAACCAATCTTAATTAATTACTTGGAATATTTCGTATTGGGTATTATGTCAGGTGTGAAGGTCGAAAATTTAAAATCGAAGGAAATATTATTTGCTGATTATTTATGCATTTATTTTCAAGGATCATTTTACCACATCTTTATACTGTATTTAGTATCAAACCACTAAATTGAAATATGTATATGAAACCAAGACGTAGTACCATTTTTTGCAACATTTTAGTAAAATTATAATAAAATTAAATAAACCAGAACCCAAAAGCAAACACCAAAATGATGAATATTGAAGCAAAATAGAAAAAAGTAATTTATTTTATTGGTTTTTACTTTTTTCTATTTATTTTGTTATTATGAGCTAGAATCTGTATTAGGTGAGGTATTTTAAGTGCAAATTAATCGAAAGAAACTACCACCAAATACAAATCTAATTTCAGCTCATTTTGGCTTACACTATAGTAATCACTCGCCTCATAGGACCACGTACAGGAAATCCCAGCGAATTTTCTAACACATCTACCAAGTTCCACATCTTCATGCGCTGTATATAAATTTTCTAAACACTCGTCTAAAGATGGCGCTATTCGTTTTAAAGTTTCTCGGGATAGAATAACACCTGGACCTCCCATACAGAAATTTTCATCATCATCTAAAGAAAGAAGACCAATTTCATCGTTGTTACCTCTTCCTGTTTGTCCTAAAACAAAATATGAGTTCTGAAAATAATGCCTACCTCTACACTCTCAGCGAGAGTCTACGAGACTAAGCGAGACTTTGGTATATGCGAGATAAAGCGAGAGTGTGTTGTGTGTGCTCACCAAGAAGTCGCTGTACGATTTCTGTTAACTCGCCTCACAAGATATACCACCGAAACACTCATTGAGCGTTTTGGCGAGAGTGTGGAGGTAGCATCACTGTATTAATACTGTTTTATCATTCTAGTAAAAAATTATGTGGAACATAAACAAGGCTAGCATTACCCATTTTAATCGGCCTTTTCATCAGATTGTGATGTTCCTTAAAAGTGGTCTGAATGGAGTCTAGACTTGTTTTTTACCTGCTTGAGGTCAAGAAGAATAGAATTGGAATATTTTATTTTAAACGAACCTCAGCAGGTTTAAGTGGTAAAATATTTTTTTCCAGGTAAATTTTGTTAAAGTCCAAGTACAGTCCGACAAGTATCTCGTGACAAGGCGGAGCTTCCAGTACGCAGAGAGAGAAAGTACCAGGCTACTATGGAAGTTACCTAAACATTAACGCTTGAGGCATTCACAAATGCCTCAACAATCCCAGCGACTATCTGCGAGACAAAGCGAGAGTGTGGTATGTGCGCTCACCTTGTCTCGGTCTTCCTCGCGTCTCGTCGTCTCAGCATGTATCGATTGTTATTAAACAATTGGCAGGGCGAAGCGAGACGAAAGGTGAAGAATCGCGATTATCACATTTACACTCTCGTTTTTATCTTTTGACGTCGTTCTTTCACTTTACGACTTTCCGCTACTTTGTCTCAAAGTATATCTCTCCAAAACACTCGGTGAGAGTGTCTGCGAGACTAAGCGAGTGTGGTATATGAGCTTGCCTTTCTCGCGACGTGTCGTCTCGACATGTATCGACTCTTTTAGGAGAAATAACGGAGCGAGACAAAAGAGAGGTCAAGAAGCGTGAGTATATACGCTCTCGTTTCTATCATCCACCATCGTCGTTCTGTTACCTCGCCTAGCAAAATATCTCTCCGAAATACTCCCCGAGTGGCGAGTGGGTGAAGGTAGCATAATTGTAATAATACAGTCTTGATCGTCTCGGTATTTTTCGTGTCGTGTCGTTTCGGCATGGCGAGGCGAGACGAGAGTTCGAGAGGTGCGAGTATCGAGTTCACATTCTTGTTTCTATCATCTAACGTCGTTCTGTTACTTTATGATTTTTAGCTACCTTGCCTCGCAAAATATCTCTCCGAAACACTCGCTGATCGTTCTCGACGTTACTATGGAAGTTGCATACTGTAATAATACAGTTTTTATCACACATCTATCATTTTACTTAAAAATTCTAGTGACCAAAATGATGTAAGACATAAATCCCAACAAAGCTAACATTAGTCATTTTAATCGGCCTTTTCATCAAATTGTGATGTGCCTTAAAAGCGGTCTGAATGGAGTCTAGACTCGTTTTTTACCTGCTTAAACTCAAGAAGAATAGAATTTGAATATTTTATTTTATTTTATTTTAAACGAACCTCAGAAGGTTTAAAGGGTAAAGTTTCTTGTCCTGGAAGATTTTGTTAACGTCCAAGTAATAAATTGTTTAACAATCCATTTTAATGAAGAATTTTTTTATGCAGATAATAGAGATCAGAATTTCAATAGATACTTGATGATCTATAGAAATATTGATATTAATCAATCAAGTTAATTATCTAGAAAAAAACTAGGAACGTGTACACAAAAAATGATACTATGTTAACATATGTTAAGGTACTTATAAACATTTTAATAACTAGTAAGATAAGATCTTCATCTTTTGTTACGTAACGCTTTTTTTGCATTTGAGTAACATTTTTTCATTGTTACACAAGTTATGAAATACACTTTAATGAACTAAACAATAATTGAAATTATTTTTGTAATAATTTGATTTTTTTAAATATTTAATGCTACTTCTACATTCTCGGCGAGTATCTGCGAGACCAAGCGAGAGCGAAGAGCGGTCTTTCTCGCGCAGTCTCGGCTTTTCAGGTGCGAGTCAAAGGAAACACGAGACAGGGCGAGAGTTGGGAAGGTGGAGGCATAGCATAAACACTTTCATTTCTATCTCGGTCTTTCTCGCGTCGTCTTGGTTTTTCAGGCGCGAGTCAAAGGAAACACGAGACAAGGCGGGAGTTAGGAAGGCGTGAGCATAGCATAGACACTCTCATTTCTATCATCTGCCATCTTATTTGACGTAATTCTGTCACTGTATGATTTTTGCAAGCTAATATACTGTGTTCATAGTTGTTATGTTTATTTGGAAGAGGATATTTAAAAAAAATGGCAGATTAGAATAATCAACTCACACCACGATTCTACATCGTCCATCTCAGCTAGAGTGTGGTATGTGTACTAGCCTTGTCTCGGTCTTTCTCGCGCTGTCTTAGTTTTTCAGGCGCGAGTCAAAAGAAACACGTGACAATGCGAGAGTTAGGAAGACGTGGTATGTGTACTCGCCTCGCCTCTTTCTCGGTCTTTCTCGCTTCGTCTCGTCATATTTTTACTTTTTGTTGGGAGGCGCGAGCATACACACTCTTGTTCTGTCACTTTTGACAACTTTTGCGAGTGTAGGTATTTACTGTGTTTACAGCTGTTTTGTGTATTTGGAACTACATATTTTGAAAGAAATGTCGGAATAAGGAATAAGGACTAATTAATCTACACTTCGTTCATCTTGAATTCGTACTAAAGTGTCGGGAGTGTTTCTGCTACCTCACCTCTCAAAATGTCTCGCCGATACCCTCTCTGAGAGGTCTCGAAGAGGGTGTGCAGGTAGCATTAGGTAAATTTCACCTATACGTTGTTGGTTAAGTTGTGAGTTGTTAAGCTATCATTTTTGAACAGAAATTTAAATAAATAAGTATTTTTGTTAATAGAAGACTTACCGATAAACCAAGGTTTTCTACTATCCACAGACTTAAGTAATTCCTCTAAACGATCAGTTCTAATATACACATCATCATCAGCTCTAAGAAACCACTCATATTGATCAATAAAGTGATCATGCATATACTTTAACATACGAAACGATTTTTTTTGCGGTGGGTAACTATCATCCACTCCCGGTAATGCAACTAACGGTACATGTTCACTGTACGAATATTCCGAACTGAAAAACATCACTTT
This sequence comes from Altica lythri, assembly GCA_964028335.1. Taxonomy (NCBI): domain Eukaryota; kingdom Metazoa; phylum Arthropoda; class Insecta; order Coleoptera; family Chrysomelidae; genus Altica; species Altica lythri. The sequence continues at coordinate 9,852,748 of OZ034809.1, forward strand.
TCCCGGTACTTCCCGTCCCCAAGTAGTATAAACAGCTTTCGCACGTGTATCTAAATATTTCGCAGCCGTCATTATACCCACAAACAACAAACTTTTATTTAAAGATCTTTTATTTTCTTCGTTGATAAGTTCATGAGGTGTTATCCGTTTCTTTTGTGATAACAGACACTCGTCGGTGATGATTTGAGATATGAACCAGCCTATGATAACACCCAGTATAACCTTCAGGAGGCGCCTCTTCCGTGCCATTCTCATAAGGTTCTGGACCGAAGTACATTTTTGTTTGTCAAGTTTCGCACATTGTTCATCAATTGTTTTCGTTGTGAGACATTTGGTGATTTGATGCGGTTATCTTCGGTCTCAGGTCAAGAGTGTGACTCTAAAATGCGTTTTTAGATAAAAATTAGTACAGGGACATACGTGTGATAAGATTGATTTTATATAAAAAAATATATTTATAATAATGGAATTAGATTATATATTATGTAATCTTTATACACATATAAAACTTAATATAGGTGTATAAAAGTTTGTTCGCGAAGAGAATCCTACATAAGGTCACAGTTTGAGTTGTTTTTTGCTTATTTGGCTTATAGACCGATTCATTTCTAGCAATTTGAGGTCGGAAAAAGGTAAATTAGTTGATAAAAATAAGGGTGGTTTTAATGGCAACCCCTTGTTCGAACACTAGGAAAATACCAGTCGAAAGAAGAGTAGTTCATAAGTGTGAACATGCAAGCAAAAAAAAATTATCGTTCATTTATTGGGTGCCAAACGAAACGATGAACACTTTTGTTGTGAAAATAATAGAAAAAAGTTTTCCAGTGTTTTCCTTTTTGTATATTAAGATTGGGAGAAGAAATTATTATGTACGATACAGGGAGGCATCAAGGAAGGTGAAAGGCGGCGAAGAAAAATAAATAATCAATTAATGAATATATTAAATAGTCCCTCAATAATTGAGCAAATTAAGACCTAAGAATCAGATGGTTGCTGCACCTAACGAGAATGCAGTAAACGAGAGTACTGAGGATTTTATTACGAACAGGTATACAAGAGAAGAAGAAGAACACCATAAGAACAATTGTTGCCAGCAATGGAGGAAGAAAACTTGAGATAAGAAATTATTACGTAGGATACAGGGAGGCATCAAGGAAGGTGAAAGGTGGCGAAGAAAAATAAATAATCAATTAATGAATAAGTCCTTCAATAATTGAGCAAATTAAGACCCAAAGAATCAGATGGCTGGTGCACCTAACGAGAATGCAGTAAACTGAGTACTGAGGATCTTATTACGAACAGGTATAGAAGAGAAGAAGAAGTCCAAAAGAACAATTGTTCCTAGCAATAGAGGAAGAAAACTTGAGAGAAGAAATTATTATGAAGAATACATGGAGGCATCAAGAAAGGTGAAAGATGGCGAAAAAAAAAACAAATAATCATTTAATGGAATTAAAAAGTCCCTCAATAACTGAGCAAATTAAGACCAAAGAATCAGATGGTTGGTGCAACTAACGAGAAGGCAGTAAACTAAGTACTGATGATCTTATTACGAACAGGTAGGTATAGAAGAGAAGAAGAAGAAGACCAAAAGAACAATTGTTGCCAGCAATGGAGGAAGAAAACTTGAGAGAAAAAATTATTATGTAGGATACAGGGAGGCATCAAGGAAGGTGAAAGGTGGCGAAGAAAAACAAATAATCAATTAATGGATATATTAAAAAGTCCCTCAATAATTGAGTAAATTAAGACCCAAAGAATCAGATGGCTGGTGCACCTAACGAGAATGCAGTAAACGAGAGTACTGAGGATCTTATTACGAAAAGGTATAGAAGAGAAGAAGAAGACCAAAAGAACAATTGTTGCCAGCATTGGAGGAAAAAAAGTGGAAGCACAGAAGAAGAAAAAAAATGAAGGAGAGAAAACAAAAGCGGTGGTTTAATAAAAAACGGCCAGAAGAAGTTCTGTTACTTACTTTTGTGACGATTTTTCTTTCGTAACTCCCAACTTTCCCAACCATTAATAAAACCTAGGGGTTAACACGATCTTTCAATTCTTCTTAATACAAAAATATGTTGAATTCTGTAATCTAATGAAAGAGATCAAATCTGGTGTACTCAAAAGTGGTAGTAGCGATTAAGAGAGGCAACCAGAAACAGAAGTGCATTGGTTTAATCAAAAATGGAAATATTGGGCCTTGGGAAGTTCTGTTACTTATTTTCGTAACTTTTGTAATCAAAAACGAAACCTGAGGGTTAACATAATTTGTTACTCTTTTCAATAAAAAAAATGTGGAACTATGATATCTGGTGTATTGAAAGGTGGAGCAGCGAATGAGAGAAAGCCACAAGAGGCAATAAGAGAGTTGGTTGAATAAAGAAAAAAAAAAGAATTGGTCCTAGGGAAGTTCTGTTACTCATTTTTGTGACGATTTTTCTTTCGTAACTCCCAACTTTCCCAACCATTAATAAAACCTAGTGGTTAACACGATGTTTCAATTCTTCTTAATACAAAAATATGTTGAATTCTGTAATCTAATGAAAGAGATCAAATCTGGTGTACTCAAAAGTGGTAGTAGCGAATAAGAGAGGCAACCAGAAACAGAAGAGCATTGGTTTAATCAAAAATGGAAATATTGGGCCTTGGGAAGTTCTGTTACTCATTTTCGTAACTTTTGTAATCAAAAACGAACCCTGAGGGTTAACATAATTTGTTATTTTTTTCAATAAAAAAAGCGTGGAACTCTGTAGTTAAATGGGAGCTGTGATAGCTGTTGTACTGAAAGGTGGGAGCAGCGAATGAGAGAAAACCACGAGAGGCAATAATAGAGTTGGTTGAATAAAGAAAAAAAAAAAAAAATTGGTCCTAGGGAAGTTTTGTTACTCATTTTTGTTATGATTTTTCTATCGTAACACCAAACAATCAAAGTTTAAGTATAATTTAACAGAAAATGGTATCTGGTGTATTCCAAAGTTGGAGAAACAAAGAAGAGAAGCAAGAAGACACAGCAAAAGTATTGGTTTAATAAAAAAATGAATCTTTGAGACTGGGGAAGTTCTGTTACTAATTTTTGTGACAATTTTTCTGTCGTAACACCAAACAAAAGTTTTGCTTAAAACATTAACTTAAATTTTCTAATAATTGATTAGGTCTAGATTTACTATTTGAACTCTAATTTTTGTATTATCTAGTAGTATACTATTTAATCAGTTTTTGAAGAGATAACTTCTTATGGGAGGGTAAACTACTTTGTAACGTAACGCGTTACGGTGCCACTATTTCTCTCACGCATATTTTTGAAATTTTACAAATTTTCAAAATTTCGTCATTTTTCGATATCAATTCGACAATTTTTGATGGCAATTCGTCATTTTTTAATAGCAATTCGTCATTTTTTTTATGATAATTCTTTCAATTTTCAATAATACTTCGTCAATTTTCAATGACAATTCGTCATTTTTTATGACAATTCGTCAATTTTTGTTGTAATTCGTCATTTTTTATGACAATTTGACATTTTTTGATGACAATTCGTCAATTCTTGTTGTAATTCGTTAATTTTTTGTTGTAATTCATTATTTTTTATGACAATCTGTCATTTTTTGATGGCAACTCATCAATTTTCGATGGTAATTCGTCATTTTTTGATGACAAATCGTCAATTTTTGTTGTAATTCATTATTTTTTATGCCAATTTGTAAAATTTTGATGAGAATTCGTCATTTTTTGATAGCAACTCGTCAATTTTTGATCAAATTCGTCAATTTTCGATGGTAATTCATCAATTTTCAATGACAATTCGACAATTTTTGATGACAATTCGTCATTTTGCGATGACAATTCATTTTTCAGTTACAATTCGCCATTTTTTGATCGTAATTCGTCAATTTTTAATGACAATTCGTCAATTTTTAATGGCAATTTGTCAATTTTCGATGGTAATTCGTCATTTTTTTATGGTAATTCGCCAATTTTTGCTGACAATTCGTCATTTTTTATGGTAATTCGATGGTAATCGTCATTTGTTGATGACAATTCGCCATTTTTTGAAGGGAAAATGTCAATTTTCGATGACAATTCGTCATTTTTTTATGACAATTCGTCAATTCGTCATTTTTTATGACAATTTGACATTTTTTGATGACAATTGGTCAATTCTTGTTGTAATTCGTTAATTTTTGTTGTAATTCATTATTTTTTATGATAATCCGTCATTTTTTGATGGCAACTCATCAATTTTCGATGGTAATTCGTCATTTTTTGATGACAAATCGTCAATTTTTGTTGTAATTCATTATTTTTTATGCCAATTTGTAAAATTTTGATGACAATTCGTAAATTTTTGATACAATTCGTCAATTTTCGATGGTAATTCATCAATTTTCAATGACAATTCGACAATTTTTGATGACAATTCGTCATTTTGCGATGACAATTCATTTTTCGGTGACAATTCGCCATTTTTTGATTCGTCAATTTTTAATGACAATTCGTCAATTTTCAATGGCAATTTTTCAATTTTCGATGCTAATTCGTCATTTTTGATGACAATTCGTTACTTTTTGATGGCAATTCGTTAATTTTCTATGACAATTCGTCAATTTTCGATGGTAATTCGTCATTTTTTTTATGGTAATTCGCCAATTTTTGCTGACAATTCGTCATTTTTTATGGTAATTCGATGGTAATCGTCATTTGTTGATGACAATTCGTCATTTTTTGAAGGGAAAATGTCAATTTTCGATGACAATTCGTCATTTTTTTATGACAATTCGTCAATTCGTCATTTTTTATGACAATTTGACATTTTTTGATGACAATTGGTCAATTCTTGTTGTAATTCGTTAATTTTTGTTGTAATTCATTATTTTTTATGATAATCCGTCATTTTTTGATGGCAACTCATCAATTTTCGATGGTAATTCGTCATTTTTTGATGACAAATCGTCAATTTTTGTTGTAATTCATTATTTTTTATGCCAATTTGTAAAATTTTGATGACAATTCGTAAATTTTTGATACAATTCGTCAATTTTCGATGGTAATTCATCAATTTTCAATGACAATTCGACAATTTTTGATGACAATTCGTCATTTTGCGATGACAATTCATTTTTCGGTGACAATTCGCCATTTTTTGATTCGTCAATTTTTAATGACAATTCGTCAATTTTCAATGGCAATTTTTCAATTTTCGATGCTAATTCGTCATTTTTGATGACAATTCGTTACTTTTTGATGGCAATTCGTTAATTTTCTATGACAATTCGTCAATTTTCGATGGTAATTCGTCATTTTTTTTATGGTAATTCGCCAATTTTTGCTGACAATTCGTCATTTTTTATGGTAATTCGATGGTAATCGTCATTTGTTGATGACAATTCGTCATTTTTCGATGACAATTCGCCATGTTTTGAAGGGAAAATGTTCAAAATTTCCAACTCCTGTCGCGCGTTCCAAAACGCACTTTTTATTTAATATTGATAATAATCAAACAGGTGCTTAATAAAAATTGACAATCATGCACAAGTAGCACAAAAATGAAATATTGTATAATATTAAGTACTTGAAATAATATAATTCAATAAATTCGTCATTTTTTTATGATAATTCTTTCAATTTTCAATAATACTTCGTCAATTTTCGATGACAATTCGTCATTTTTTTATGACAATTCGTCAATTCGTCATTTTTTATGACAATTTGACATTTTTTGAAGACAATTGGTCAATTCTTGTTGTAATTCGTTAATTTTTGTTGTAATTCATTATTTTTTATGATAATCCGTCATTTTTTGATGGCAACTCATCAATTTTCGATGGTAATTCGTCATTTTTTGATGACAAATCGTCAATTTTTGTTGTAATTCATTATTTTTTATGCCAATTTGTAAAATTTTGATGACAATTCGTCATTTTTTGATGGCAACTCGTAAATTTTTGATACAATTCGTCAATTTTCGATGGTAATTCATCAATTTTCAATGACAATTCGACAATTTTTGATGACAATTCATCATTTTGCGATGACAATTCATTTTTCAGTGACAATTCGCCATTTTTTGATCGTAATTCGTCAATTTTTAATGACAATTCGTCAATTTTCAATGGCAATTTATCAATTTTCGATGGTAATTCGTCATTTTTGATGACAATTCGTTACTTTTTGATGGCAATTCGTTAATTTTCTATGACAATTCGTCAATTTTCGATGGTAATTCGTCATTTTTTTATGGTAATTCGATGGTAATCGTCATTTATTGATGACAATTCGTCATTTTTTTATAACAATTCGTCATTTTTCGATGACAATTCGCCATTTTTTGAAGGGAAAATGTTCAAAGTTTCCAAAATTTCCAACTTTGATTAGTTGAAGTTATCACTTCTGTCGCGCGTTCCAAAACGCACACTTTTTATTTAATATTGATAATAATCAAACAGGTGCTTAATAAAAATTGACAATCATGCACAAGTAGCACAAAAATGAAATATTGTATAATATTAAGTACTTGAAATAATATAATTCAATAAATTCGTCATTTTTTTATGATAATTCTTTCAATTTTCAATAATACTTCGTCAATTTTCGATGACAATTCGTCATTTTTTTATGACAATTCGTCAATTCGTCATCTTTTATGACAATTTGACATTTTTTGATGACAATTCGTCAATTCTTGTTGTAATTCGTTAATTTTTTGTTGTAATTCATTATTTTTTATGACAATCTGTCATTTTTTGATGGCAACTCATCAATTTTCAAAGGTAATTGGTCATTTTTTGATGACAAATCGTCAATTTTTATTGTAATTCATTATTTTTTATGCCAATTTGTAAAATTTTGATGACAATTCGTCATTTTTTGATAGCAACTCGTCAATTTTTGATCAAATTCGTCAATTTTCGATGGTAATTCATCAATTTTCAATGACAATTGGACAATTTTTGATGACAATTCGTCATTTTGCGATGACAATTCATTTTTCAGTGACAATTCGCCATTTTTTGATCGTAATTCGTCAATTTTTAATGACAATTCGTCAATTTTCAATGGCAATTTATCAATTTTCGATGGTAATTCGTCATTTTTGATGACAATTCGTTACTTTTTGATGGCAATTCGTTAATTTTCTATGACAATTCGTCAATTTTCGATGGTAATTCGTCATTTTTTTATGGTAATTCGATGGTAATCGTCATTTATTGATGACAATTCGTCATTTTTTTATAACAATTCGTCATTTTTCGATGACAATTCGCCATTGTTTGAAGGGAAAATGTTCAAAGTTTCCAAAATTTCCAACTTTGATTAGTTGAAGTTATCACTTCTGTCGCGCGTACCAAAACGCACACTTTTTATTTAATATTGATAATAATCAAACAGGTGCTTAATAAAAATTGACAATCATGCACAAGTAGCACAAAAATGAAATATTGTATAATATTAAGTACTTGAAATAATATAATTCAATAAATTCGTCATTTTCTTATGATAATTCTTTCAATTTTCAATAATACTTCGTCAATTTTCGATGACAATTCGTCATTTTTTTATGACAATTCGTCAATTCGTCATCATTTATGACAATTTGACATTTTTTTATGACAATTCGTCAATTCTTGTTGTAATTCGTTAATTTATGTTGTAATTCATTATTTTTTATGATAATCCGTCATTTTTTGATGGCAACTCATCAATTTTCGATGGTAATTCGTCATTTTTTGATGACAAATCGTCAATTTTTGTTGTAATTCATTATTTTTTATGCCAATTTGTAAAATTTTGATGGCAATTCGTCATTTTTTGATGGCAACTCGTAAATTTTTGATACAATTCGTCAATTTTCGATGGTAATTCATCAATTTTCAATGACAATTCGACAATTTTTGATGACAATTCGTCATTTTGCGATGACAATTCATTTTTCAGTGACAATTCGCCATTTTTTGATCGTAATTCGTCAATTTTTAATGATAATTCGTCAATTTTCAATGGCAATTTATCAATTTTCGATGGTAATTCGTCATTTTTGATGACAATTCGTTACTTTTTGATGGCAATTCGTTAAGTTTCTATGACAATTCGTCAATTTTCGACGGTAATTCGTCATTTTTTTATGGTAATTCGATGGTAATCGTCATTTATTGATGACAATTCGTCATTTTTTTATAACAATTCGTCATTTTTCGATGACAATTCGCCATTGTTTGAAGGGAAAATGTTCAAAGTTTCCAAAATTTCCAACTTTGATTAGTTGAAGTTATCACTTCTGTCGCGCGTTCCAAAACGCACACTTTTTATTTAATATTGATAATAATCAAACAGGTGCTTAATAAAAATTGACAATCATGCACAAGTAGCACAAAAATGAAATATTGTATAATATTAAGTACTTGAAATAATATAATTCAATAAATTCGTCATTTTCTTATGATAATTCTTTCAATTTTCAATAATACTTCGTCAATTTTCGATGACAATTCGTCATTTTTTTATGACAATTCGTCAATTCGTCATCATTTATGACAATTTGACATTTTTTTATGACAATTCGTCAATTCTTGTTGTAATTCGTTAATTTATGTTGTAATTCATTATTTTTTATGATAATCCGTCATTTTTTGATGGCAACTCATCAATTTTCGATGGTAATTCGTCATTTTTTGATGACAAATCGTCAATTTTTGTTGTAATTCATTATTTTTTATGCCAATTTGTAAAATTTTGATGACAATTCTTCATTTTTTGATGGCAACTCGTCAATTTTTGATCAAATTCGTCAACTTTCGATGGTAATTCATCAATTTTCAATGACAATTCGACAATTTTTGATGACAATTCGTCATTTTGCGATGACAATTCATTTTTCGGTGACAATTCGCCATTTTTTGATCGTAATTCGTCAATTTTTAATGACAATTCGTCAATTTTTAATGGCAATTTGTCAATTTTCGATGGTAATTCATCATTTTTGATGACAATTCGTTACTTTTTGATGGCAATTCGTTAATTTTCTATGACAGTTCGTCAATTTTCGATGGTAATACGTCATTTTTTTATGGTAATTCGCCAATTTTTGCTGACAATTCGTCATTTTTTATGGTAATTCGATGGTAATCGTCATTTGTTGATGACAATTCACCATTTTTTGAAGGGAAAATGTTCAAAATTTCCAACTTTGATTAGTTGAAGTTATCACTTCTGTCGCGCGTTCCAAAACGCACACTTTTTATTTAATATTGATAATAATCAAACGGGTGCTTAATAAAAATTGACAATCATGCACAAGTAGCACAAAAATGAAATATTGTATAATATTAAGTACTTGAAATAATATAATTCAATAAATTCGTCATTTTTTTATGATAATTCTTTCAATTTTCAATAATACTTCGTCAATTTTCGATGACAATTCGTCATTTTTTTATGACAATTCGTCATTTTTTTATGACAATTCGTCAATTCGTCATTTTTTATGACAATTTGACATTTTTTGATGACAATTTGTCAATTCTTGTTGTAATTCGTTAATTTTTGTTGTAATTCATTATTTTTTATGACAATCCGTCATTTTTTGATGGCAACTCATCAATTTTCGATGGTAATTCGTCATTTTTTGATGACAAATCGTCAATTTTTGTTGTGATTCATTATTTTTTATGCCAATTTGTAAAATTTTGATGACAATTCGTCATTTTTTGATGGCAACTCGTCAATTTTTGATCAAATTCGTCAACTTTCGATGGTAATTCATCAATTTTCAATGACAATTCGACAATTTTTGATGACAGTTCGTCATTTTGCGATGACAATTTATTTTTTGATGACAATTCGCCATTTTTTTATCGTAATTCGACAATTTTGAATGACAATTCGTCAATTTTCAATGGCAATTTGTCAATTTTCGATGGTAATTCGTCATTTTTTATGACAATTCGTTACTTTTTGATGGCAATTCGTTAATTTTCTATGACAATTCGTCAATTTTCGATGGTAATTCGTCATTTTTTTATGGTAATTCGCCAATTTTTGCTGAAAATTCGTCATTTTTTTTTATGGCAATTCGATGGTAATCGTCATTTATTGATGACAATTCGTCATTTTTCGATGACAATTCGCCATTTTTTGAAGGGAAAATGTTCAAAATTTCCAACTTTGATTAGTTATCACTTCTGTCGCGCGTTCCGAGACGCACACTTTTTATTTAATATTGATACCTAATAATCAAACAGGTGCTTAATAAAAATTGACAATCATGCACAAGTAGCACAAAAATGAAATATTGTATAATATTAAGTACTTGAAATAATATAATTCAATAAATTATGATAAGACATATCTAGTAATACTTAAATCAATAAAAAATGATATTACCTACTTCAAAAAAAGGGGGAGCCCAGCCCTAATTACACTGAATGAAATATAGATACAAAAAAAATAAGACTTAAACCACATGTAGAAATTAAATATTGTAAAATTTGCTATTAACTATTGATATTTAATAGTTTTAATGATATTTATCGGCTAGTATATAATTGCAATTATCAGATATTAGATAAAAAATATAAAAGTGGCCTTGATTCAAAAAATTATTGTTTATATATGTTTTAGATATTAACTAAGATATATATCTATCAAATTGTTTAACTAAGTAGCTTGTTTTAACTTCACAAAAAATGCCTCAATGATCACATGTGGATTTTACCCATTTACTTTATAAAGAACATTTTTTCGGTAAACTACAACAAAAATTTTACACAAAAATCAAGGTGAATAGTTAACTAGTATTACTTTTACAGTTTTGAGCACAAGATCCTAAATTCTTAAACGATTTTTACAATAAATTAGATTTTAATAGATAATAATAATATATCTTACTTTTTTTTAATAAACAATTTGAAAACAAAACACTTTCCGAGATAAAATTGTTTAAAAGATGCGTCAATGATCACATGTGGATTTTACCCATTGTATTTCCAATAATTTACTTTATTTGGAACATTTTTTCGGTAAATTACAATAAAAATTTTACACAAAAATCAAGATGAATATGTAGTTAACAGTTTTCAACTCAAGATCCTAAATTCTTAAACAATTTTTTAAATAAATTAGATTTTAATAGATAATAATAATATATCTTACTTTTTTTTAATAAACAATTTGAAAACAACACACTTTTCGAGATAAAATTGTTTAAATTTACTTGGATATATTAACTAGAATTTTTATGACTTTCTTGACCTTATATCTCTTTTTTTTGTTGGTTTTTAGCACAACCACAATTATTGCGATGTATTTACACGGGTACCGCTTTGCCGGTCAGAGTACTACATCAACAAACTAACCAAACGACGGTCTACGCACAAATGCCGGTTCTAACTCTTAACTTTTATTTATCGCACCGCACCGCAACGAGGCACCAAACCAAACAGCAATACTTAAGCTGGTGTTGCCCATGCCTATGGAACCGATGTCGATGCTGTAATTTCTTATGCAAAATTGTTTCGTTGTCCATACACTACTCCGTTCCGTTACTTTCTCAATTATACCAATATGAGCTTTACACAGAGATAATATATAATAAATGCTTAAAACTTATTTTTCACTGTAGTAGTCGAGGCAATGAAGCACTAAAAAGGCCAAAGATAGGAAATCTTTTAGGATAGAACGGATCGGAATGCGGTTTTTTGCATTTGTTTTAAAAAATTATTTATACCATTCCTACCTACTTTTCACCTATTACATTACATTATTATTGCATTGCTGCAGCCAAAAATGCATTCAAACAATGCATTTTTTGAGAGACCTTTTGGCAAATTCAATAACTTTGTAAATAAGAGTCAGAATTGGCCCAAATTGGGTACCCATGAGTTTTTGAGGTCGCTGATCACGATTATGATGTTTAAATTGACCCCCCAACACCTGGAACTCAAGAACGTCATCTCTAGGGAACGAACCTCATGCGAGGAAAGAGAGAAACTCGACAGTTCTTTTTTTTGGATCGCCGAATTTAAATATGGCACAGGAGCACACCCCACGGACACCTGGTGCACCCTAACATGGACAAAAACGAACAGAAAATAATTATGGGGGCATTTTGTGTCCGCTGAATCCGAATTTCATGTGGAAAACGACACCCCGAACACCTGGTGCGCCCTAACCTGGCTCTGAACATCATCCCCGAGGTTTTCCTAGTCACAATTGAAAAAGACGAACCGAAAATTGTTAAGGGGTGTTTTTTGGGTCGCTGAATTTAAATATGGCACCGGCGAACACCCCACGGACACCTGGTGCGCCCTAACATGGCTCTGAACGTCATCCCCGAGGTTTTCCCAGACACAATCGAAAAAGACAAACCTACAATCGTTACGGAGATAACGTTTGTCGACGTTCCTGAGCTCCAGGTGTTCGGGGAGTCAATTTAAACATCATAATCGTGATCAGTGACCTCAAAATCCCCTGGGTACCCAATTTGGGAAAACTCTTATTTATTTTGAATGCATTTTTGGCTGCAGCAATGCAACTTTCAATTTGTACTAGGTAGAAAGTAGTTAGGAATGGTATAAATAATTTTTGAAAGCAAATGCAAAAAAACGCATTCCAATCTGTCCTATCCTAAAAGATTTTCTAACATAATGCTTCATTGCCTCGACTAGTAGGTAGACCCCAGAAAAACCGAATATGACAACAATTAGAAATGAGAGGGTGTATGCTACGATTGCGCCTCTCTACATCTCACTCGCGCCTGAAAAACCAACAAAAATGGAGATATACCAAGATGACAAAGAAGATCAAGACGATGCGAGCGCATTTATCACACTCTCGCAGACACTCGCCAAGAGAACAGGGGTAACATTAGATCAAGTTTCTTTCCAAACATTCATTGGTGTCTTAACAGGTCTTAATATGCGAATTTAATTATGCCTTAATAAAGCTAGAATTGCACCAATTCTTATACTTAAGACTTAATTTCTTAGTAGACCCCAGAAAAACCGAGTATGATCACGCTCCTTCATCTCTTACCTCACATCGTGCTTTTTCTGACTCGCACCTAAAAACTGACAAAAAATGGAGACATGCAGAGCCGACGAAAGAAAGATCGAGATGATGCGAGCGCACTAACCACAATCTCGCTTGATCTCGCAGAGACTCGCTGAGAGTGTAGGAAGAACATTAGATCAAGTTTCATTTCCAAGCTTTCGTGCTTGGTGCCTTAAAACAGGTCTTAATATGTGGATTAAATTATGCCTTATTAAAGTTTATTTTTTGTTTTAATATTAAACAATTATTAAATTGATGAATAAAACCTAGAATTGCACCAATACTGCTTATAATTCAGTTCTATATGTTATACTAGGATATAAACTTATTTGAGTGTATGATAGGCTATACAAAACTTTAGTATCCTTTTTAGTACAACGCGGAGGAGACTAACCTGTCGGGTAGGATTTTTCGATTTCTGTTTTTTAACTAGATGAGAATGAGAAGGAGAAACAGAGAGAGCCAAGTTATTGTCATAGGTTACTTATTATTGAGTTTGGCATCTGAAGTCGCTGTCTCTCAGTTGTAATTTCGCTGAATAGAAAAGGCGGATGACCGACACAGAGATTCCAACAGTCAGATATGTTTTTGCCTTCTATCCCAAGTTTTAAAGTGCCCACCCATATCAGACAGTAAAATTATTCCTAGAACTACTCATCAACCATGACAGAAGGTCGTAAAATTTCATTAAAATTGCAAGGGCAAATTTATTGACTCATAACGAACTGTATATCTGCTTTTGTATAATAGTTTCGTGATCTAGATTATTTCTTAACCCATTAATATTTATACACTATACACGGAGAGGTACTTAAACTATTTATAAAATTATTTTAAGTGACGCCTGTGGTAAATAACATAAATACTTTTAAAGGTCTAAAGCAGCAGTTTTTTAATTTCCGAATGGGAAGTTAGCACAAATGGACATTTTCCGTTTTACTATCCACCCACAACACACCAATGATATTGGAAAATTATAAATTATATGTACAAAAGTTTAATCGTTGTATAATGCCATTTACTTTCTCTTCTAATAAGTTATATTATCTAATTTGCATCAATCTTGGACTGATTTAAAATGCCACGTGTTTTGGACTAAATAAAATACAATCTATTTAATCTTAAATAATGTCCGAGCACTTTAATAACCAAAAATAATACCTACCTACATTATTATGAAAAAATAAGATGCTTTAACTTTATGAAACTAATTCCACTTATTACCATTATAAAGATGTTGTCACTGTTAATTCTTACTCCCTATTAATTTAATATTTGTAAATTTATATTATTAACATTACTTTAACAACAATAAACAATAAAAAGATTAACAAACAACAGTTTAAAAATTATAATTCGAATAAATTGTTGTGACAGCAATCAACAACTGTCACATGTAATACAGGTTACCATAGCAACAACTCAAAGTTATATTACTAAATATAGGCAACTTATATTACATAAATTGTAATTAAAAATATTTTAATTTTAAATTAATAAAAATAAGATTAAACAAAAACACATTCATAATAAACTAACGATAAATTAAAAACTAGTAAAAACAATACTGATTTAAAAAAATATACAAATTACCAAGAACACGATACACGATACGAAAAAGGCCAATATTTATCTGTCAAAAGACTCAAAAGTGCCAAGTCGGGTGTATGGTTTTTAGGTTAATAAGCTGCAACAAAAATATTTAATTTAAAAATGAATATACTATCTTTTCGTAAGTAGGTATAATTGAACTTTTACTAATTGTACTGATACACAATTTTTTAGGTATAATTAAACAGAGTAACATACTCCAGTCTTTTCAAAATAATCTAATTAGGTCTACATTTGAGGGTACAAATTTGATACAAACACGAGGATATGCTGCTCGTAAAGGTACTAGGGAGAAAAAGAAAAAAGCTAAAGTTAAGGTTGAAATTAAAAAAGTTGGATTTATTCCCCACAATCAACGTGATAGGGAAAAGTAAGTGTTTTTTTAACCTATTAAATACATTTTATAAGACCAGTTGATACAGCTAAACTGAATCAAACAATCATAGTATCGAAAGTAAATCCTCCTGTAGTACTGATGGACTATCCATAATTATGACTACTTCACCAGAAATTCAAATTATGATGTTTATTTACCAACACCATCAAATGAGTTAGTAAAGATTTTTCCATACATGCGTTCAAACCCTATTTCACCCCTTAAGTGTTTCAAAATCCTTTCTTTTAGGTTTTTAGCTGAGCGTCCTAAACTAAAATTTGATGACTCTTTAATGAGAGATCCTATAGATGATGTATTTGTTTGTAAATATTATAAATGGATTGTATATCCGTTTCAAGAAGCAGTTAAGTGTCATAGAGAAACACATCATCCAGATATGTACAATAAACCCAATGAAAAACTTCATGTATCAATAGAGTTGAATATGATAGGCGAAAAAAAGGTAGTATTAAATGGGCTATCTATTCGGTAAATACAACTACGCGAAACTTCGAAGCTTGTGCGAATTTTGGATAATTACAGTTAGTACCTATACTTAGGCTTCGAGGTTTTGCGTACGCTATATCTGCCGAATAGACAGTTAATAACGATTACAAACTCTTTATTTTAGACCCGATTGGTAGATAATTTTACAAAAATAGCTGCAATCCCTCATAAATTCGACCACGGTGAAGAACGGTCTGTTATAGCTTTCAGTAAAAATCCAGAATATCAAAAAGCAGCTCAAGAAGCAGGAGCACAATTAGTTGGCGGTCCTGAATTAATAAAACAAATACAAAATGGTCAAGTTTCGTTGACAGATTTTAAATATGTTGTAGCACATCCAGAAATCTTACCAGATTTAGTTGTTCTACGAGGTTTGTTAAAAAAGAAATTTCCAAATCCAAAATTAGGAAATCTAGATATAGATTTAGGTGCTGCTGTGCATAAATTTTTACACGGAATTTCCTATAGTGCTGTTAAGGATGAGTATGAGAAGGATTTTGGATTGGTACAGACCACTATTGGTAGTGTAAGCATCAGAATTATTTTTTATAAGTAAAAGATAACAATTTTAATAGTTTTTAGAGGTAGAGATGGTTTTTCGTATCTCTTTCTTTGTCTCAGGCGAATCTGTTGTTCAAAGTACATCCACCTGCATTAGTGTTCACATTAATGCTTTTCGATAATTCTGACTATTCCTCTTTCTCCCGTTCTACCAGTATGTTTTCATTTTATTCCTTGTTTATTACCCATCAATTCATTTATATCTACCCAACATTTACTTCTTATGTTTTACTTGTTTTTCTGTTAAGAAGAACGGAGTTGAAACAGTGACTTGGGTGCTGACCATCTTCAATGCTCTCTTGGCCCTCACTAAAGCGCTTGTACCACTCAAAAACAAGCGTACGAGATAGAGAATTGTCGCCATAGCCGCTTGCAACAATTTTTATCACTCAGTCGGCGTTTTTATCAATTTAACGAGAAATTTGTGATTGATACGTGGGTCATCTGCGTAATATAAGATCTCATTTTCACCATCTTTTTAGATACTCTCATTTTGCGCACTTTCTTTATTACTTAGTCTAAGATAATGTTGAAAGCAAGGGGCTTAGTGAGTCTGCCTGGCGTATGCCTTTCCCAACTGATATTGAAATAGCTCTATTTTCTCTGTTTTAATTAGATTGTGCTGGATTTGTTTATCATAAAGGAGATGTATGAGTTCCAACTTGTCCTTTCTTCTTCTCGTTTTTCTTTTATACTTAGATTAATTAGCAAAATTATATAAATAATTAATTTATTTACAGTTGGATATGGAGCTTAATCATTTAGAAGAAAATTTTGCTGCTTTAGTTAGAGATGTTTATACAATGAAACCGAAAAGAGCTGGAGATTTTATTTCTAGGTGAATAAACCTGTTATTATTTTTATAAAAGGTGTATCAATAGACAGTGATAGAACTTTTGATAAAGATTACTAACTTGTCACTAACAATCAGCGATTATCTTGTTTAGTTGCATCAAAGAAAGACTAACGCCACAAATTATTAAAATATTTTACCAAAATCAAGAATCTATTTGCTTTACGTTCAATATTTAGTAGACATGATCGTTCAAGTCAATTAATGATCAAAAATCAAGAAAAGTTACACTCGATATTCCCAAAGGGTACCGATTGGTAGAAGAACTTTTGCAGAAAATATCGCACCAGCAAGAGCTAGTGTGAATGTTGCTTCTTCGACATCAGTTAGACGACAAGCATAGCAATAGGGCCTATCTGCAATGTCAACTTGGCGTATTTGGGGAAGGGTTTAAGAAGATATCCTTACAAACTGCTAATGAAGTAAGAATTAAAGCCTGTCGACTGTCGTGGGTTTGCTGATTACATTCTGGAGCAGATCGAAGCCCACAAAGATTTCTGGCGCAATGGATACGTCAACAAACAAAATATGCGCTATTGGCAAGTAAACAACGTTCAAAAAGTGCTGGAAAACACTTGTGCGGTTTGTGGACTGGTTGCATTATCAGGTCGTGCTTTTGTCAGAACGACAACGACGAACGTGTTACCATTAACGGGGAACCTTACGAATCCCTACTAATGGATTTTCTTTGGCCCCAACTGAATGATTTAGACGTAGCTGCCTTGTAGTTCTAGCAAGTTGGTGTCACTTGCCATACAGCAGCGGAAACAATCGTGAGTTTGCTGATAGGGCTCTGGAGCCTATCGAAGCCGACGAATATCATTCAATGAAAAACATCTTCAGTGACAAAGTCCATTTCTAGCTCAATGGATACATCAACAAACAAAATATGCGCCATTGGGAAGTAAAAAATTCTCAAAAATTGCTGGAGAAACAATTATATCCTGAAAAAGTTACTGTTCTGTGCGGGGAACGTCACCGATTCATTATACGGATTTTTTTGAGACCCGTTGTATGATTTGGACGTGGCCATCTTGTAGTTCCAGATAGATGGTTCCACTTGCCATACAGCTGTTGGAACAATCGTTTTATTGAGAAAGAGAATTGATCATCGCATTATCTCTCGCCATAATCGGTGTCACTTGATGGACTTGTTTCTTTGGGGCTACTTAAAGTCGCTCAAGTTTGCTAATAATTCTACTACAATCAAGCAAATGATGGTAAACATTACCTGTGAAATTTATTCCATAATTCGTATAAGTTCTATCACTGCTATTGGTAAACTCTTTACATACCAATTATTTGCATGTAATAATTCTTTTAGATGTATATTATGGAGTCCACCTTCCCCGGAAAAGTTGAAAGTTGATCATTTGAGATATTTAGATCTTGATGAATCAAACCAGACTAAAAGTAAACAAGAAGAAGAAATAATAGAAGAAGAAGCGAAAGTAGATGAAAGAATAATATTATAATTATTCTAAATATATAGTTTTATATTGTTATATTTAGTATTTATTGATTTCCTTCTACATTTTTCATAGAATGCTTTCGTTATACAACATCTCTTGTGACGTTGACTGCCAGCTTTATCTCTATCTTCTTGCTGGTCTTCCTGGGAGATGCTTTCCTGCTGGTTTTCCTACTAGCACTATATTCGGTTATGTTTTCTTTCGTTCTTCGTACATTTTTCCCGTCTCACTACATCTTCTAGCTGCTTTCTATGTCATGTTCTTGACTCGATCTTATCTTATTTTGCCTATTATGGTTCTGATGACGTTTTGGTCTTCATTATTTCCTCTCAAGCTTCTATTCTGTAGACCATGATTGGCCTGATGCTTACTAATTGTCATACATTTCGTTTTTTCCATTAGGATTAGCATATTAAGGGTCCTACTTATTTCGTAAAATCTGTGTATCTGTTTTTGTGGATTGTCATTGGTTTCATCAGCACAGCACATACTAATTCTCTTGTTACCCAATCTAACATCAACTTTCTCTATTATTTATTCCAATATTGAGTTTAACTGAGACTTAGTCCTTGTCGGATACCTTCTGAAGTGAGTATTTTGTATTGAAGTTGTGGATAACTATCGTGATTTAAACAGGTATGTTTCTGTTTGTAATATCTCGATAATATCAACTAACCGAACCTTATCAAATGCCTTCGCTAGGTCTATAAAATACATGTTATTATTATATTATTCCAATGCCTTCTCCTTAATAATGAAAATAGCTTCTGTTGCCTATTTTTTTCCTAAAAGTTGTTCTTCTTTGTTGGTAATTTGTGTCCCTAATATGTCTTTGTTTGTGACGTTTAGTTTATCCGTAAAGCTCAAAAGCCGTCTCCATCGTAGCCTGTTCCAAGCATGGATATAAGGACATCTATGGTTGCTGGAGAAGACCCAGGAGTGGAGGGAATAATCACCTGGCAAGCGACAAGCCAAAGTCTTCATAAAAAGACACTCGGCGAAATTTACTGCAGAGCTGTTATCAGAAAGGCGAAACAATGTCAGTCTCTTGGCAGGATATTCTTGGCTCAGAAAACACCTGAGTCAGCTGAACTTAGCAGATGAAGACATCTCTCGGCACTGCCAAGAGGAAGAGGAAACCGCATTTTATTTTTTCTTATGCCAATGAGAAGGCCAATGGGACTGCTGAGCAAGAAAATACACGAAAATAAGTTGACATTGTTTGGTCATGTGGACAGGAGGGATGAGAATTACGTGAGTAAAATAGTTGACGAATGTGAGACTGGGATTAATAAAAAGAGAGGACGACCGAACTTGAGGTGGATGGATAAAACAAATTAGGACCTAGAAGAGAAAAACTGGAAGAAGAGGATGTAATATATAAAGACGTGTAGAAAAGAATGATATGAAAGGCTAATGTTGACCCCAACTAAGCTTGTGATAAGGTTAACAGAAAGAAGATCGTTAGGACAAAAAAATAAAACTAAAATTTATAATATAAAGTTTTATTGTATTATAGTATTTATTTATTTCCTTATACATTTTTCATACAATGCTTTCGAAAATGTTAATATACAATTTTCAAAATGTCTATTACCGAATGTTTTAATGAATATATATGAACTACAATTCGAAGATAATCACGAAAATGTTGAGAGAGAGAGAAAAAAAAACTGATATTTGTTCGAATATGCATCGTTGATATGATATGATATGATTCTTTCATAAAAAACAGAATTTAATATTGCTATTTTAATTAGAATAATTTTATATTCAATTTAAATAAAGAAGAATATCATTCTAATTATAAAAATGATTTATAAATACTAGAATTATTGAAGAAGTATATCACAGGGTGGTTCTGACACAAATTAAACTATTTTATCATAGAATCTGACGATATGTAATTTTAAATGTGGCTTTGCAGCAAGCTGAATATCTTCATTTCTTTGTTGGTCTTTCTTGGGGACACTTTTGTTTCTAGCAACATGATCGATATTCTGTTTTTTTCCATTCTTCGTACATTTCCTTCATCTCACTACATCTTTGTAATCTACATTGCTCTCTTTGACCACATCTTACCTATTATAGTTCTCCTCACATTCAAGTCTACAACTCTTAACATGCTTTTGATCTTCATTATTTTCTCTTGAGTTCCTATTCCTTAGGCCATGATATATTTTTAATTTTGCTGACTCTTGGTGGATCATGGCTCTATTCTGAAGAATTTGAATTGTAAGATTTGCAATATGTTTTGTATTCCAATATGATCCTTACTAATTGTCATACATTTCGCTTTATTCCCATTGAGATTGAACATATTTACCGTTCAATTTATTTGGTAGGATCTGTGTCAATGTTTCTATAGATCGTTCTTGGTTATTTATTCTTGGGTCTCTAGGATGGTGAGAAACTATATAAAAAGCGAACAAATCTAGAAATTCTCGAAGACGACATGCAAAGAGTAAAAAAGAAGGAATTATAAAGACAGTCCCAAGTTTATGTAGTGAATGATACTGCCCTTTTTTATCGACTAAAGAAATTGGGATACAATGATGGACAATCAGAGAATATTGAAACAATATGATCGATATTCTGTTTTTTCCATTCTTCGTACATTTCCTTCATCTCACTACATCTTTTTAATCTACATTGCTTTCTTTGACCACATCTTATCTATTATAGTTCTCTTCACATTCAAGTCTACAACTCTTAGCATGCTTTTGGTCTTCATTATTTCCTCTTGAGCTCCTATTTCTTAGGCCATGATATATTTTTAATTTTGCTGACTTTTGGTGGATCATGGCTCTATTCTGAAGAATTTGAATTGTAAGATTTGCAATATGTTTTGTATTCCAATATGATCTTTACTAATTGTCATACATTTCGCTTTATTCCCATTGAGATTCAACATGTTTACCGTTCAAATTATTTGGTAGGATCTGTGTCAATGTTTTTGTAGATCGTTCTTGGTTATTTATTCTTGGGTCTCTAGGATGGTGAGAAACTATATAAAAAGCGAACAAATCCAGAAATTCTCGAAGACGACATGCAAAGAGTAAAAAAGAAGGAATTATAAAGAAGGTCCCAAAGTTTATGTAGTCACTGATACTGCCCTTTTTTATCGACTAAAGAAAGTGGGATACAATGCTGGACAATCAGAATATTGAAACAATATGATCGATATTCTGTTTTTTCCATTCTTCGTACAATCATATCTACATCTTTTTAATCTAAATTGCTCTCTTTGACCACATCTTACCTATTATAGTTCTCTTCACATTCAAGTCTATAACTCTTAGCATGCTTTTGGTCTTTATTATTTCTTCTTGAGCTTCTATTCCTTAGGCCATGATTAGCCTCGCACACTTTTTATATATTTTTAATTTTACCGACCGTTTGGTGGATCATGGCTCTATTCTGATGAGGAATTTGAATTGTAGGATTTGTTATATTTTTTTTTCACAATAGGATCTTTACTCATTGTCGTACATTTCGCTTTTTTCCCATTGAGATTCAAATGTTTACCGTTCAATTTATTTGGTAGAATTTGTTTTCGTACATCGCTCTTGGTTATTTATTCTTGGGTCTCTAGGATGGTGAGAAACTGTATAAAAAGCGAAAAAATCCAGAAATTCTCAAAGACGACATGCAAATAGTAAAAAAGAAAGTCCCAAGTTTATGTAGTGACTGATACTGCCCTTTTTATCTACTGAAGAAATTGGGATACAATGCTAGACAATCAGAAAATATTGAAACATTTTTGTTTAGCTTTTAACAAATATTTAGTAATGAACAGGAAGATTTCCTAATTCCTAATTTGTGGATTGAAAATAGGGAGCAGATCTTGATTGGTTTTAAGGCATTATAAAGGGCCACCCAAAGCTTTCTATGCGAAAGTAGGAAAATATAAGTCTCTCAAGAGCTACCAGTTTTCTGATTTTTGATTTTCACTTATTTTACAATACCGTTAACTCAAACATCTGGGGAACATCCATGAACTTGATTTGGTTTCACTTGAAATCCTGAATCTTCTTTAAGTTTTTTATGCAGACTCAAAGTCTGAACTTCTCATCTGCGTCGACAACTTCCAATCAGGTTTCTGTTTTGTTTTGTCAGTTATTTTACAACACCGTTACCTTAAACATCTGAAGAACATCAATCAACTTGATTTGGTTTTACTGAAAACCTTCAATCTTCTTTAAGTTATTAATGCGGTTTTGGAATGTGATCTCAAATGAACTTTCTCATCTGCGTCGACAACTTTCAATCAGGTTTCTGTTTTTTTCTTATCAGTTATTTTACAAGACCGTTTCCTCAAACATATGATTTGGTTTCAATTGAAATCCTGAATCTTCTTTAAGTTTTTCATGCCGACTCAAAGTCTTACCTCAAATGAACTTCTCATCTGCACCGACAACTTCTAATTCTGATTTTCCGTCAGTTGTTTTACAAGACCATTATCTCAAACATCAGAAGAACATTAATCAACTTGATTTGGTTTTACTGAAAACCTTGAATTTTCTTTAAATGCGGATTTCGAATATGATCTCAAATGAACTTCTCATCTGTGTCGACGACTTCTAATCAGGTTTCTGATTTTCCGTCAGTTGTTTTACATCTGAAGAACATCGATCAACTTGATTTGGTTTTACTGCAAACCTTGCATCTTCTTTAAGTTATTAATGCGGATTTGGAATCTGATCTCAAATGAACATCTCATCTGCGTCGACAATTTCTAATCAGGTTTTTGATTTTCCACCAGGTATTTTACCAGACGCTGCTGTACGCCCTTTTAAGGCACCACCTAGAAGTAAGAACCCCTTGTAAAAGGAAAAGGGGTCGTTTCAAAATGCTGAATAAAACGCTGGAGAAAAAGAAAAGTTTACAAAAAAATTGCGCACAGTTGACTCTAAAGAAAGTGTCACATCACCTAAACAAAAATGAAAAAAATGCAGAAGTTTTAGGTACAGTCGAAACACCTATGGGAGTGAAACATTCTCTATTCTCATGGTTCTTTGTCAGAAGAAGAGTTAGACAGTCAATTAGATGATAATTATAAAGTTGAATGTAAAAATTTACCAGTAATTGATTGTATCCTGATAAGTTTTTGAACAAAGAAAAAGATATATGTTGAAAGTGCAGGTTTTAACGAACAAGGGGCTAAAATTTCATTTTCCTCTTTTCCAAGACGTTGGCAAAGGTGTAGCAAAGTATCCTCTTCTCCCTTACAAATAATAACAAAATCGTAAAGTCAGATAATGACATTTTTAATTTAAATGATGTTTTTGTGTATTTAAAATGAAATATAAGCAAATAGCAAAAAAAATACCTTCGTAAGAAATTATTTCAGTTGAACCTCCCGCCCCATAAAACATGCCTGCCGAGTTTTACACGTTTTTTATAAAGCCCCGACTACACGCTCCGTCTTGCTGTGCACTTCAATATTGTGCAGATATAACTGCAGGAAAAGACGGAAAATCGTGCAATGGTAACGGTTAAGTACGTGTAAACTGTACCTAATAGTGACGATGTTGCCAACAGAACAGTTTTTTTATGATTCTACGAATAATTTATTCAAAACAAACTTAGTTTACATAGTTCAAGTTTCACCATATCAACGATTGCATATCCGAGCTTGCACGAGCGACCGTCTTGTCGTTCACACGCACGCTGGGAAAACGCAGCGTGTAGTCTGGGCATAAGAAGTAAAATTTTTAAATAGAACAATTTAATGGTGGTATTTATGATTCTATGATAATTTTTTTTACTGCAAGAACTAGTATTATTGATTAGTAGAAATATATTACATACTTAATCTAATTTTTAATATAAAAATTAGTTAAAAAGTTTAATAAATTCTTCTTTATTTAAATTAATAATGATACAATTATAAGTTAACATTTTTTTTATAAATAATATTGTACAACATATACAAATTGTATAACCAGTTAAATGACTAGCATGGTTTCACTGCGTAAAAATGTAAAAAATAAATAACAAACTTATTACTAACGAATATTTATCGTCGCCAAGCATTTATAAATATACAAGATAATATATTTATTAAATAATTTATATTATCCTGTATTTTCAAACAAAAAAATATCAAAAATAATCATAATTCTTTTAATATATTTATATATATAATAATTTTACATTCACTATTTTATCTTTTCTAAATTCGAAGACAATGACAACAAAAAACACAATGCAGGAAGATATGTTTCGTATTTTTGGATACAATCACAAATTCACCTTAAATCATCATTTATTTTAAATTTTTAACAAATATATTATTTTCTGAAATGGCTAAAGAGTCTTTGAAGTCACCCCTTACCAGGAAAGAGAGAGCCGTCCATAAATCCGAGCCTTTTCTCGACCCTCACAGCACCAAAATATTCCACATTACACTAAGAAAAGAACAACACTCAATATAACATAAAATACCTCAAAATTTTTTAATCAGAGAAAATACAATTCCATAGATTGTAAAATCATGAGTACATATCACCACGTGCTGTGAGGGTCGAGAAAAGGTTCGGTTTATGGACGGCCCGCTGTTCTCAGGTAAGAGGGGTGATTTTTTCACCATTGAAATTTAAAAATTAAAAAATGACATTAATGAAAAATTGTTACATCTGACAGGAACGTTTTTTGACAGTCTTATACATAGAGTAATGAAAAAAAAATGATACAAACGTATCTCGTGCCATGCTGTCAGTGTATTCCAGATAAATTACCTAGATTTGTGCCTGGTTAGAATTCTATGTATAAGACTGTCTACCTTGCCTAAGGTTCTATTTGATATGCAAAGTGACCACAAGAGAGCCATTTTTGGAGTGGAGATGGCGCTACTTGCGACTGTGTTATACTTTCGCAAACTTTTACATCAAATATTGACCGGGGATGTCTCTTTATTAGTGACTGAAGAGACAAACCTGTACTGTACTGATGAGCTCTAACTAGAGCGAAACACGGTGTCTAAAGTTTGGTTTTGCCCTTGTATAGACTGATTAATATTTATATCTACGTCGCAGCATCCGGTGTCCTAGAGTTAGGAATTCTAACCAGGCACAAATCCAATTAATTTATCTGGAATAAACTGACAGCATGGCACTAGATACGTTTGTATCATTTCTTTCATCATTCTATGTATAAGACTGTCAAAAAACGCTCCGTTTATTTATTTACCTTGCCTTAGGTTCTATATGATATGCAAATCGACCACAAGAGAGCCATTGTTGGAGATGGCGCTACTTGCAACTGTGTTATACTTTCGCAAACTTTTACATCAAATATTGACCAGTCTATACCGAGGATGTCTCTTTATTAGTGTTTGAAGAGACAAACCTGTACTGTACTGATGAGCTCTAACTAGAGCGAAACATTGTGTCTACAGTTTGGTTTTGCCCTTGTATAAACTGATCATTAATTATATCTACATCTTGTGTCCTAGAGTTAGAAATTCTAACCAAGCACAAATCCAAGTAATATATCTGGAATAAACAGACAGCATGGCACGAGATACGTTTGTATCATTTTTTTTTATCATTCTATGTATAAGACTGTTAAAAAACGCTCCGTTATCATCTGAATCTAAAATTTAGTATATGGGAGTTTTGTAGGGTGATAGATTTTTAAAAATCATTGTTTTATCCGGGTTTGGAGGCAATGAAAAACTGCTACAATAAACCAAATTGCTTGTTTAAATATATATTTATATATTTATAGTTATATTTTTATAGTTAGTTTTGTGATTGTTTCCAAGATCACCGACATTTTAAATTATGTGCACTTTATTAAAAATATATGTACTTATATACAAAAATTACTGGCCAAAAACCAGTAGAACACGTTCATCATAGCACCATCACAACCCTACTACTCGTATTTTCTACCACAGTTTCCGCTTTGCTATTATCTCCATTCCATTTACACATCGCTTGATTACTGATATCCGCTAAGCTCTTTAGGGTTTCACATCCTTCGGAAGTGGGTACTGAAGATATGGAGTAATCTGTGTTATCACCTGGAGATCGATGGTTGGAGAGGGGTGAGTTTTGTATATGATTCGAGCCCCACATTAGTACTGTTTGTCTAGGAATCTCTGTTGGAGAGAAGTGTTGAGGAGTGACAGGATTTTGAGTCATGTGGTGATTAGGGCTTTCAGCTTGGTGACAGATAATTGAATCTGATTTAATATCTTCCATTTTCGGGGTTATTAAACCGGTATTTACAGGGGAGGAAGAATGATTTGTAATTCCTTCTAATGAGGCATGTTTAATTTTTGCACATTCTTTATGACTAATATCTAATTGTGTGCTCATTACTTGGATGGGTTGGATAATACCCGAAGATGGACTTACTGAATAGGGCCATGATACGTCTAATTTAGTGGAGTTTGGTACTACGTAACCTCTGGTACTATCTACATAAGTGGGTTGACCAACTTGTTGACAAGAATAGATTTTTTCATCTACAGGCATCACTGTGGTTCTGTAAGAGGTGTGATGATTAGGAGCAGTAGTGGAGGGATCATAGGTTCTTGAAGACATTTCAAGGAATCCATTCCCTACATAAGGACTAGTAGAAGGTGAGTGGTGGTAATCAGGATAATACGATGTAAGTGGTCGGTATTGGTGGAATAAATTATCTGTTGTAGTGAGGTAGCGGTTGTCTAGAGCAGCAGGTGCTGGATATAAACTATGTTGAAAGTTTGAATGACTCATATAAGATAGACTATGTTCCGCTGTTGCTGATGGGTACGGACTTGTATACATATTATACGCTGCTGTACAACCGTCAGATGTTATATAATCGACAGTGGGCATTGGACTAACTACTGAAGCGGTAACTGTAGAATTGGCAGGTGGTGTTACTTGTCCGCTCGAACTATGAGAAAGTTTACGTTTCGTTCTGCATGTTGATAGGAAGTCACGGAGTTGAGTTTTGTACCTTCTGTTTACCCTGGACGGAGTTGTCGCAATCGGATGTTGTGTTACGTTTGGAGTTGTGGAAAGAAGTTGATCTGTTTCAGAAAAGTAGTTGTTTGGAAGACCGGCGTCTAGGTAGCTTACTTTGAAGTCCATTGTACGTTTGCCCAAAAGATCACGACCTTCTTCTTCCCTATAAACATCACCAAATTAAATTTTATTTAATATATAAAGTTTAAATAGGTATAGGGAGATTTATATCAATTAAAAAACGAGTGGAAATCGGTGTATTCTCGTGAAAACACACCTTTTTTTCGTGTATTCAACATTGGAAGCAACAAGAAAGAGACAGACTGTTACTCAACACGTCTTTTAAACCTTCTATTAACAACTTCTTGTATTCTTCAGTACCAAAAAATAGAAATCTTCTTCTTTACGTGCATCTACTCAAATGCGAATCTATCCTTTATGTAGTGATAATCCTTAGACCGTATTAAACTTATTTGTCCTTACTTTATCTTAGGTTCTGCTGAAGAGGCTATATCTTGTTGCTTCTTGGTGTATTTTATCAAAGTTTTGTAACAAAAAGATATTAAGCCTAGAGGATGATCTGCTGGTACTTAAACTTTTCCACCTTTTATATATTGGTGCCATTAAGGCTTAAAGGACCTTCTTCTGGTACAACTTTAGACTTTAGAGGGTTTATGTTAAGCCCTGTAGTCAAGGTTCATTCCGTGACCATATTCATTGCATTCTATCTCTTCTTGTAGTATGTCTTGAGCTAGAATGACCAGGTCATCCGCATAACCTTCCACATGGTGTCTTTTATTGTTAAGTGTCACTATCAGCTCGTCCATGACCAGATTTAACAGAAGGGGTGTTAAAACTTCCCCTAAGGAAGACAACGTGTCTTCTAGCCATGTTTATTGTCGTGGGACTGCAGTGTATCCACTTGCAGCTTGTTTTGTTTATGGCTTAAAGAAGAATTGTGATTGCTTCAAAAGAAGTGTTGACGAAAGCTTTCTCTATGTCTAAAAAGCACCCAATATCACTTCTTTGTTTTATAGAACGTATTATACTCTTTCTATAAGGTGATGTAGAGGTGATATATTCTATCTCTTGTGGTTGTACCAAATTTCCCGTGAGCTAGGATGACCAGGTCATCCACATAACCCACCACAAGGTGTCTTTCATTCTTAAGTCATCCTAGGAGCTCCTAGTCCATGACTAGATTCCACAGAAGGGGTGATAAAACTCCCCCTAAGACGGACAATTTAGCTTCTAATCATGTTGATTGTATTTTAAGCTTGCAGTATATCCTCCTGCAGCTTGTTTTGTCTATGGTTTATAGACAAATTTTGATTGCTCCAATAGAAGTGTTTTCAAAAGCTTGCTCTATGTTTAAAATGGCGCCAACATCACTTCTTTTCCAGAACGTACTCTATACTTTGTACAAGGTAGTGTAGAGCTGGTTCTATAGGCAAACTGGTCTAGATGAATCGGATTTTCAACCAATATACCATCTTGAATGTGCCTATCAAGCAGTTTTTCTAAAGTCTTTAGTACAAACCACACCAGACTTGTTGCTCTTTTTTTTTCTGGTAAAGATTTTGCCATCAACACTTAACTACGTCTGGAACTTAGGGAAGCAAAAAATAAAATTGAAAAAGTACATTTTTGGGTTGGTGTATGCTTGTGGTACTCGAAAGTTGGAGCAGCGAATGAGGGAGGCAAGAGGAGCGTTGGAAAACTCGATATTCAGAGCAACAAAAGATCGAGAGAGGAGGAAGTTCTGTTTCTCATTTTGTGATGATTTTTCGGTCGCAACAACACTTCTAAGTCTCTTATTTTCATTAAAAAAAGAATTTTTATCTTGTTCTAGGAAAAGTGAATATTATTGAATTTTGGAAACTTACATTAAAGGTCTATGTGTGCTTATAACAAAATCAGGTTTTGAATTCTTGTACACTAATCTAGAACTGGTCTGCAACCATTGCCATTTGTTATCCTTATTCTGGAATCTGTAGGCTATCATACCCGAGGCTCCGGTTTTTATTACTGGAATTAAAAAAATAATAAGTTGGTTTAATATAGTAAACAATATAATAAATTAATTTACATTCTTGGTGAGCACTAGCAACGTATGCCAAATCATCGTAATGAACCAAATCGTATCCTCCCATATTAGCCAATTCGGAATCTGAATATCCTAATAACATTTTCCCTCTCTGATCCATTGAAACTAGGGCTAAATCCAGTTTGTGCTTGCTTTTAAACATAACTTCTTTTTGAGGAATTTCTAATAATGATGGAGGGCCAAATGGAGTACAAATAGCAAAAAGGCCTAGAGGAGGTTCTTCAGATTTTCTATTTTGACCATGTAGTACTTTTACCCTGCCTCGGATGTCCAAACGCTATAAAAATTATAAATAAATACATAGAAATTTAATTATTATTTATAATATACCAAAAAACCGGAAGTATTGTCTAAAAGACATCGGAAGCGCACAGTAAAACTTCGTTCTAAGAAATGACAATTTTCTGGCATAAGAACATCTTGAAGAACCATATTGGCTGACTCTGGTGGAAGAAACGAATTCCACATCAGCTGCCTTTGTAGCTCTTCTCTATCCTCTGAGTGGACCAATTCGTATACAGATTGGTGAACTATATCCGACTAAAAAGGTACATATTTTATTAAAAATACTCACATTTTAAATATAAGAATTGTTTACATACCTGATGGAATCCTAAATAACCTTCTATACTATGTGTCGCAAAAAAAACTTCCCCATCACAAGTTAAAATAATAAGGAATCCGTTTAATGCCTAAAATAAGTCTATTATTAATACCAATATAATTATGATGTTAAGTAGTTCTAAGGGAAGGCTGTCCAACCGTTAATGGAAAATTTTGCATCTACGACTTTGCACCAGTGTCTTTATTGTCATCTTGGTAAAAAAATTAAAAAAACTTTATTTATAAGCTTTAATCACACACATCTCGGATTATGACAATATAATGAGACTTCTGTAGAGAGTTCGAACGTAAAATTAAATTGGCCAAAGATACAACAAAAAAAACACCATACACAAGCCATGCAAGGTCCAAAGACTTGCTTGCTTTGGCATAAATGGTGCTCTAAGAGGCATTCCAACAGCAGCAATAGAAGTCCTGTTAGACCTTCCTCCTCTTCACATAATCCTAAAGGGGAAGGCAAGAATGGGCTACTATAGACTGCAAGAAACTCTGAGTAACAGTTTTGTTAGATCAGAATACAATATAAAGCAGGAAATTTGCATAGTTCCCAAATACCTGTCTAAGAAAACATTGCAAGTAAAAATCTCAAGAAAGGCAAAATGCGAGCACTCAAGCCAAACTTTAGTAATATACCTGGTACACAGACGGTTCAGAAGTAGGAATTTAGAGAAGTTACCAAATGTACCAATTTCTGGTCCTCAGTGAACATCTGTATGTCAAGAAGATCTTGCCATGCGCACAAGAAAATAATTTGAAGGATCAACAAATACACAGATAGTCAGGAGGATTTTCAGGCTTAAAAGACCATTAAAGTGTTCTTAAAATGAAAGTGGAACTCGATATCTCGCCGGAACATAACAGTCTGAAACTAGTTTGGGTGCCAAGACATAGATGAATACAATGCAACAAAAAAGCAGATAAACTTGCAAGAAAATGGTCCTCTACTACATTCTACGGTTATTAGAGACAACTAGGGGTACCAAAAAATATGATCTTGTGTCAAATGAAAGCCTGGTTTAAAGTCATCCCTAGGGGTACCAAAAGTAAGATATGGAGCTAAATGAAATCATGATTAAAGCCAGCTCTAGGGTTACCAAAATGTACAATCTGGAGCCGAATAAAAGCATGGTTTAGAGTCAGCTCTAGGGGTACTAAAATGTACGATCTGGAAACGAGTAACACATCTCTGTACCAGAAGAGCTGAAACACAGTGGAAAACCAGCAGGAATCACTTGCCAAGCGTAAAAGACAGTTAGAGGACAGAAGACAGTCAATTTTTTGAGGCTTTAAAGTACCTCGAAAAACATACCTTAGAATTGTATAAACTAGTAGAGGGTACCAAGATTCTCTAATGGTTGACATGAAACAAATAAATAAGTACAATAAGCCTTCCATCCATAGATGAAATGTGGAAAAAAATTTTAGATATATGCTGAGCCAAATATACTTAAAAACTGCAATGCAATGACAGATATCGTAGAAAAGTCTTTTATTGGAATCAGTTTCCAGAACTTCCCAAAATCATTTCTATTCTATTGTGAAAAGACTGTCTAAGAAAATAACTGTTTTATCAAAGAAATCTGAGGGTAGCTCTGTTTCAACATCTTGAAATCTGTAATTTGGATTTGCGTTTAATACTTGTTTAAGTCAAGAGATTCTCTTTGTAGTTCCTTTTTCGTACAATGTAGCATAAAAAAAATGATCAATATTGTTTTTGGCCAAATTTGGCCAAAAAACCCTTAGCTTCGGTTTGCATCCATTGACCCAAATCCTTTCCCTGCAACTTTAGGTTAAGGACGTTAAGGTACTTTTTAAGCTCGACTTAAAATGCAATGACAATGACAAATCCACTGGTCAGTTTTTGTTCCGTGGTCAACCAATTGCAAAGTTGCTGGAGTCAACCACTGACGCAATTGTTAACCAGTGGGTTACTCTTAGCGAGTATTAGTGAGACAAATTGTGTCCTGTGGGCCTAGAGTTGGACAGCTTTGTTCTAAAGTCTATTTGTTCTCTGTTTGAATTGATTTTAGAACTTACCTGAAGAAACATTTCTCCATCTAAAGGAGTGTGATCGAAGGCTGTGAGATCTCGAGGTCGATGAAGACCATCGTCTTTATCTTTGTGCATGGCCACTGAAACAATAAAAATGCTGTTAAATTTTCTATAGGTGACAGAAAAAAGCGTTATATGGTATATATCTCATACTGGTAAGAGAAGAACTCGTAGCTAACCATACGGAAGACAAGAACTCGTACGAAAGTTCATAGTAAAGTCCACTTATTATTACATACATATGCGTAGGTATACCTACATATAGTTATATAGAATTACAGTAATTGTATTTTTGAAGCTATGGTTTTTACAGAACTTTCTGACTATTGTTGCTAAATGTTAAAATAAAGACACCAAAAACCGTTACACTACCTATTTAATTTTCTGACCTAAATTATAACACTATCAATATTTATTAATAAGCAGGTAATTGAGCATCAATATAAATAAAATTAAAATCGTAAATATGAAACAGTTAATGAGGAATTTAACGCAATCGTAAAATGGTTCATTAAATCATAAGACGAGTAATTAATTTTTTATTTTATGATATTGCTTACATTCTAAGTTAATGTTCGATTAGGTTTAATTGACGTTTAACACTTAATATTATAGTGGATATTTATTTGATGTTTATCGATAGAA
The DNA here is from genome assembly GCA_964028335.1 of Altica lythri. Classification (NCBI taxonomy): domain Eukaryota; kingdom Metazoa; phylum Arthropoda; class Insecta; order Coleoptera; family Chrysomelidae; genus Altica; species Altica lythri. Next base: position 9,885,563 of record OZ034809.1, read on the forward strand.
GAAGTTGATGGTTATCACTTTATAGTATAAAAATTTTCTGTGCATGTGTGGATGAACATATTTTAATGAAATTTTTTAGATTCACTATTTGGTACACTATAAAATGTTTTTTTTCTACAACCGTGCGTAAAGTATTATCTTTACGCACGGTTTAAGGTTCGTAAAGTTTAACTTTTTTTCACTAGTGAAAAAAAAAGTTTTTTTTTAACTAGTAAAAAAAAGTAAAATAAGCACCGTCTTTTATAAGATTATGCAAAGATTTTTAAGTGTGTTATTGGCCGAGAACGTAAGGTGTCTGGCTTCTACCCAGCTGACTCGGGTTCAATTCCGGGTAAGGAAACTTTTTTTTATTATTTAATTGTGTAAATTTGTGTAAATATATTTAATTGTTAAATTATTGCAGTTTAATACATACTAGATATTATATTCAGTAATTTTTAATTTGATTTTTAATATGACAGAAATATCAGTTCATGAATAAGGGTACCTAAGTATTTTTATTTAAATATACGTAGGGTCTGACTGATTGACATTTCAATTAATTTATAATTCAAGCATTTCGCGTTTCTATGTACCGGTATTATAGGTAAGATTAATTTAGAAAATAAATATTTTGTTATCTAAAATATGTTTTAAATATAATATTTTTTTTGCAGTAGTGCGTAAAAAATAAATCAGTCCTATTATACTTGTATTTCTTGTAAAGAAATTCGGTTGTAGAAAAAATATTGTATGCAACTCGTGCGTAAATGTTCCTTTTTTGACTCATGTGATTGTCGCATTCGCCTGCGGCTCATGCGACAACATTCACATTCGTCAAAAAAGGTCACTTTACGCACTAGTTGCATAAATAACTATTTCATCACTCCGTGCGGAAAGCACTGCTTTCGACCATGCAGGACCGTGCGGAAAGCAATGCTTCCTTCAACGTTACGAAATATAAAACTTTTCATTACTCCGTGCGGAAAGCACTGCTTTCGACCATGCAGGACCGTGCGGAAAGCAATGAATGACCGAAACAGAGTTGATAAGTGTTTCCCAATCAAAAATAGATGCGATAGAAAGTGAATTAAGAGAAATTGAGGATGAATTTTCTAATATTTTTGCATCTGATAACGCGGTAGTAAATGCACCACGATATAATCAATCAAACGTTTCATTACTAAATAAAGATTTTGTTGATTCTCAATTACCTATTATCTAATATACTTAAGTTGAAAAAAAATGTCTATAGAATTAAGCAACTGTTCAAATATTACATTTAACGTATTTACCAAAGATTCATAACTATACAAAACTTTGTAATAAAAAAATGTTTTTTTTTAATAAAAATGTTATAATTTCTTAACTTAAATTTTTTTATTTAATGAGGGAGATCCGCCTCCCCCAACCCTCCTGCAGCGCCTTCGCGGTGAAGGCGGATCAGACCTAATACTACTTTTATTATCTTTCTTTTCTTTTATTTGAGACAAACTCAAAAGCTTTCCTTACGGAGTGATGAAAAATAGAATACGCAACTCGTGCGGTGCGCGGGTAATCTCATCACACGCGCTCGTGATGGAATCACCTGCTTTCCGCACTCGTTACGTAATGTACTATTATTCATTTATTATATAGTTGCTTTAATTCCTAGTAGATGGCGGTGTAAGTCAATTCATCGATACAATTCTAAACATCTTTTGTCATCTAGGTTCCATAAATACCTGGTAGAAAGCGCTGAGTTTTAAAAGTGAGACAAAAAATAAAAAAATAGCAGAAAACAAGAAAAAATTCTAACGAACATGAAAAATGTAACAAATTAAATAAATAGCTAAGAAATTGTACAATAAAAAAAAAAATGCGAATAAAATTGCGCAAAAATAGAAAAAAAAATAACAAAAATAAGTAAACTAGACAAAACGAGAAAATTTAAAATACAGAAAAAAATTAGAAAGAAAAACCTAGAAGAAACCAGCAAATAATAATCAAAAAAAAAATAAAAATAATGAAAATAAGCCAAAAATGAAAATTTGGACAAAAAAATAGGAATTAATCAAAAAATGAAAATATCGCATTAATCAAAAAGAAAAATAGAAAATTAAACAAAAAAGATAAAAAAAAAGAAAACAAATAATAAAATAGGATAAAACCGTAAAAAAAATAAAAAACCAGAAAATAAACCTAAGAAAAATCACACAAATTGAAAAATAAAAAATTGGCAAAATTCAAACGCAGAAAAAAAGGGGTTAAATTAAAAATAAAGAAAAATTGCAAAAATTGAAAAAAAAATCTGAGAAATATCAAAGAAAAAAAAAGTAAAAAAATGTATAAAAAATAAATGAAAAAAAGACAAAATCAAGAGAAAAAAAAAGAACAAATAAATAGAAAATATTGGGAAAATAGTGAAAAAATGGAAAAAATAGAAAAATAGTTAAAAAAAGCAAAAAAAAAACAAACAAAACTAACAAAAGAAACAATCACAAAAATTTTGAAATGAATAAACAAAAAAGTTATAATGGTGTCGTGGGACACCAGGTAGAAACTAAGTTCCTTCGGCTAATATAGAATCGACACTACTCGCTTGTGAATACGACTATAGCGCCTGCGCACGTCTCATTTAACGGTTTTATTCCATATACTTTTTGTTACGGTTTTACTATTAATTTTTTTTTCAGTTCGGTCGCGCAGAAAAATCCCTATCTCCTCCAAGCCTTGGATTATACTACGTTATGGATTAATAATTACATTTCTTTTGGTTGTACATATTTTCATAATTTGTACTTTTCGTCTGGACAGCTTATATATCAATAAATTCTTTAAAGATATATTTTTTATAATAATAATGATCGGAATAAGATAATTGAATTAATTTTATTTAAAGTTAAAATAATATTTATAGTTTTTTATTTAACACTGGAAAAAAACTAAAAAAAAAAATTACCATCCCGCGTATTCGATCCTCCAACGATATCCAATCGTGAAGAGTTATCATATGCTAGTCAAATTATTTTTATGTAGGTACCTATTTACTGCATAAATTTTGATCATATTATTAATAATAATTTATTATAAATTTTGAGATTAACATTAGTAACAGGTGTAGATAATCCAATTAAATAAAATATTACAACATAATTTACACATTTTACATTTAAAAACCAATGATTTTCATTAATTTATAGGACATCACAAAAGTTGACATCGTTGGATATTTCTATATTGTTTACAATGTTTTTATTATATTATTAAACTTACCTTTCGTTAGGAGATTCTGTAATGAGAAGATCATCTTTTGCTTGATTCATTATCTATACCTATTATATTTTTTGTAGACACTTTCAAAAAAGTTTCGGTTAAAAATTATATCATAACTGTCAACATTATGTCTATCGTATACTGAACACTGAGTAGAGGCTAGCGTTGTGTGGAGGCTAGCGGTAACCTGCCTACTAGATATAGTGGCACTATTACAAGCGTTACGGTTTTATTGTTACGGTTTTTTACTATTACATTTTTTTCAGTTCGGTAACGCAGCAAAATCCCTACCTTATCCAAGCCTGCCGTAAGGAACTTAGTTCCAATAAAAAACAGAAAATAAACCTACAAAGAAAAATCACACCAATTGAAAAAAATATCGATAACTCGAAAAATAAAATATTGGCAAAATTCAAAGGCAGAAAAAAAGGGTTAAATTAAAAATAAAAAAAAATTGCAAAAATTGAAAAAAAAAATAATCTGAGAAATGTCAAAGATATTAAAAAAAGTAAAAAATGTATAAAAAATAAATGAAAAAAAGACAAAATCAAGAAAAAAAAAGAACAAATAAAATAGAAAATTAAGAAAATATTGGGAAAATGGTGAAAAAATGGAAAAAAATAGTTAAAAAAAGCAAAAAAAAAACAAATAAAACTAACAAAAGAAAAAATCGCAAAAATTTTGAAATAAATAAACAAAAAATTGAAAAAAAAACACAAAACAATTTAAATAATTTCATATTTAATGGAAAAAAGTAAAAAAAGGGTGTGGCAGTCAGTGGGACTGCCGGCAGAAGTTATACTTCTATGCACGCGCCCGGATTCATAAATTTTTATGCGAATGATTTAGCAAAATCATCTTATGATATCCGTGTTCAGCGACCTCAAAAACTTCCTAGTACCGAGTACACACTTATTTTGTATCAAATTTGCATAACAGTTCCTGGAGACGAGGTTCGTCTTAAGTACCAGGTATTTCGTCCTTCAACTGATAAGTTTTCGATCATTTTTAAAGGATTTACCTCCATACCATGTTTTGCCAAAATCATAGCTCCACCACGTTTATTCTGTACACGACAAAAATAAGAGCTCCGGTCATAACCAAAGACACTTAGATGCTGAACCTCTTCTGTTAAAAGAAAGTGCTCGACCAGACAAATAGCACTGTATTTTATATTATGATCAAGGAAAAAGGCCTTCAGAACGCCTATCTTGTTTCTAATTGAGCAGATATTGACATAAAATATGCTAAATATGTTCGTATTATGATTAATAATTTCAGGTTGGCTATTATCAACAAGTAGTAAATCAGGTATGTAGCCTTTTATAAAAAATTACCGGCAGTTTGCAAAAATTCTCTGTGTTTCGTAAAATCAAATCTCTTAATGCCAACCATCCGAGGCCAGAAATCTGGATCGTATAGCTCATCCTTGCGCTTTAACGGTGCTGTTACAACAAAGCATTTGAGTTTGTTTGGATCAGTGGCTATCTCCCTTACGCAAATATTCTCAGTTTCAAAACCCACCTTTTTCTTTATGTAATCTGTTATCATAGCCTCAGTTGCTTGTCTTTTAACACGATTTAAATATATCCAAGCTCTTCTTTCTCCACCCGAGAAGCCATTTATTTCATTTTCCTGGGATACTTCCGCATTTCCCAGACGTTTTTTGTATTGTTGGCGTTTTTTTTTTTGATGAAGTTGAATCTGAAATATCCCATCTTGGTTATTGGCCAGGTCTTCTTCTTTTCTGTTGGGATTATCAAAATTTTCTGTTGCTGCTGTTGCTACAGGACGACTGGCCACTTGACCATATGTTTTGCGGGCACGATCACAACTTCAGCTCGGTTTGGTGTGACGTACCCTCAACCTGCGTAGTCGTAGAGCGAGTCCTACGTGCGCTCGATTTGTTCGTGCGCGCCTCCGATGGCAATGACAAAGCAATGGCGTGAGGAACAGGAGGTAGAGGGTTGTTATCTTGTTTATATTTTCGTCACGTACTGATTTCAATGCTATGGAGAGTTTTTCTACCAGGTCTTCCGTATCGTTCAGTCTACCATGTATTTAGTCGTGATTTTCCATCATCTGGATGAGCAATTGGTTCATTAAACTGTTCTCTCTTCTTAGAGCATCGACATTGTTCCACTCATGGTCGCCATCATTTTCAGTTTCAGCACATGATGGACAGATGATTAAATTTTGACCAACCACTTTTGCGCCTCTTAGACGAACTAAGCAAGCAGGATGATACTGTTTTTCACATTTGGTACATTTTAATTCGCCTTTTAGAGATCGTTTACAACTCGCGCAAGTAATTTTCACATTTATATCATCATCACTCGGCGCCATCAAATATACATCAATGGCATCAGTGTTAACTAAAAAACTTAATAACTACAAACACAGGCAAGTCGAAATAATTTTTTTAAAAAATTAACTGTATTCAATGAAATAAATACTTAGAAAAATAAGACCAGTTGATGTGTGTCCTTACTTCAAACACGAAAACTAAACAGTAAAACGATCAATGTACAAAAAAAGTGTTTACAAAACACCATACTGCAAAATATAATGCAACCATGTGACGGTAGTATGGACTACAATACAATACTCATTACTGAATATTATGATTAATATTATTAATATAAAATACTAAACTTTATATGTTTACTTACGTGACAGAATTATAAAATAATCTGTCAAACACAATGTAATACGTCACTATGATATTCCAAAACATTAGCTCAGACTGTTTTTTGTATATCTATCTCTTTTCAATGTACTGATTCCTTAAATGTGTTTCTGTCTCTCTCTTACTCACACCATTACATATGTAATGATTTTTGCCATTTAACCCCACACAAATCCAGTGCATGAATAGAAGTATAACTTCAAAAAATTCCAGTTTACGATAAAATAAAACGCAAAAATGCGTGACGGTATCTGCTCTAATTTCTAATTTTTATTAGAGAAAAAAAAGCAGCAGGTAATGAAAATATTTCTTTTATGAGTTTTATTACATGGACGTTACATATGAAAATTGCTGCTAATCCTAATTAAAAATTAATTATTAATTAAAATATCCATTTGGAAAACATGTATGTTGATCGTTTATTATACTAGTTAGCGGAAAAGAATTGCACTATTTATTGTCTCAGGTCAGTTGGGTAAGTTGTTATAAACAAACAATTATTAATTTTAGAAAAAGTGCAATGACTTATATACAGGGTGTCCAGAAACTTAATGCCAAAAATTCGGGAGCAAATAGAAGAGGTCAAAATAATGTTAGAAGTTCAAATAAATTTTTGTCATACGAGCCTTCGTATCCGAGTTATAGACCATTGTGAAGTATTAAAATTTATAGGCAACTACAATGGCCTAACATGTACGTACCTAATTGTTTTGTTTTACTGCGTTTAAATACTATCTTAAGGAATTTTTAATTATAAGCTGTGACAATTATTGATAGTTCTCTTCAGAATGTCTGTCTCTACAAAATATGGCGATCAGATCTAAAAGTTCAAATTTCTCCTAAACCCTTAATTTTATCGAGTTCAAACAAGAGTACATTTTCATTAGTAAATGGATTGGAAAATTTATTTTTGAAATTTAAATATTATTCAGATGGTCCCTATTAAAATTACGGATTATTAACCAATGGGCACAAGCCGTCTCTGCTTATCTGTACGTAATGTAGATTCATTTATACCGTCAAACACAGGACATGGATGTATGCAATCCGTCACTGGAACTTTATAGTATTCCAATGTATAGTTTAGAAATTATGACAAAACAAAGGTTTTTATTTCGAAACTTTAGAGGTCTATAACTTGGATACAAAGGCTCGTATGACAAAACTTTATTTGAACTTCTAACATTATTTTGACCTCTTCTATTTGCTCCCGAATTTTTGGCTTTAAGTTCCTGGACACCCTGTATACAGGGGAGTAGTTATTCAATGTTTGTACGAGCCAATTACGTTGCATAACCATCCAGGAGGTATTTTTTTCTGTCCAAATTAAAGATAAAAAACTAGCAAAGTCATTCCTATCTAGAGGTAAATGGACAAATCATTGAAACTCCCGAAGATACAATCTTCAAAAACCACCTTCAAGACGTCCACTTCCCTCACCAAAATCCAAACTTTAATCATCAGTTCTATCTGGAAACAGAACACATCACCGGATGCCTTTTATATAAGACATACAAACCCCTGGAGAATATCCCATTTCTAGTCCCGTATACTCATAAAGACATTTTTATAGCATGTCAAAAGGGCAAAAACTCAACCCCTGAGAAAGACTTTATCTTCAGAACAACATTAAAATAAATCCCCCCTTCTATGATCCCCTCTCTAACTACTCTCTTCAACTCTTATCTCAGCAAAGCATACTTTCCCAAGTTTATAAAAACACATGAATTTAGATCAAAGCACTTTACCCAAAACCCGATTCTAGAACTTCAAAATTTTACTGTCTCTGCCATGCAAAAAGCTTTCGACAAGGCTGGCCTTATCAGAAAGTTAAATAACATCCAATTACCTATTCCAGCAAAAAAAAACACTCCTACCTCTCTAACAGAAAAACCTACCCTTTCAGGAGTACCACAATGGTCTATATAGCCCCTATTCTCTACACCATCTACGCTAGGGATATTCCTTATCTTCAAATTATCCAACTATACGCCGACGACACGGCACTATTTATACACCTCCACAACGTCGACTGAAATTCTTAAACAAAAAACTCAAGACTTCTGGTCCAGTTCTCCATCTGGTGCACCACTCCACTAAAACCCAAGCCATCATCTTCAGACATCCAAACCTCAGCCATCGATAAAATCTCTCTTTTGACAATATCAGCCTTTCCCTATGGGAGAAACAGCTCTTTCCTCAAGACCTGGTGACACCAATGTTGAACTTACTATCAATAAAATGAGAAGGCGATCGTTCCTTCTAGGTGCTCTGGGTAGTAGATTTGGAAAATGCCACTCTAAGACCCTCCTTCATACTTACAATACTTTTATTCGACCTCTTGTCGATTATAAGGTCGTGCCATACTCTCCTCCATTCGTTTGTTGCTACATACAGTGCCATTAATCACAAAGCAAACACCTATACTACCTTTACCCAAAATACAAAAATCTTCCCCTTTTTTCTTGATTTCAGACGCTACAACAAGGCTACGTCAATCGGACTCTATAGAGAATCAACATCACAGCCCAGAGGATTCTCCATACCCACTGGAATGAAGAACGTCCAGAATTCCGAGGAATAAGATACTTCTTCACTCCTTAAGACTCTTTCGACCCGTAGACAGGAACCTTTCTACTGCCTTTTGGACGAAGCCCCCTCTCCTACAGGTAGAAAAAGGAGGACAGGATTATACAAAAAAAACTGAGCCCTAGACGAAGGTTTCTGTGGTTCCCTTCGTCCTTGCCATAGCGTCAATCTCACGTTGCACAACGGTTGATTTTTATGTAGCTATAAAAATACCTATAACTATTAAGAAGAAAACAACTATAAACAGACATTCATCATCATCATCATCACTATCACTGCCGTTCAATCCTACTGGATTATGACAATCCCGAGGCATATCGTAATCCGATTTTCCAGGTGGATTATTCCTGTTTAGGCCATTTCTTTATAGGTCTGCATGTGTTTTTGCGGTATTGATTATCTTTTTCCATTTTTTTCTGTTTCTGCATTTCATCGTCCAGTCTTTTATTTTCATTACTTTTACGTCTTCCTCTATCTGGTTCAGCCATATTAACCGGGGTCTTCCTCTTCTTCTTAGTCCTAGTGGTGTCCAGTTCATGATTCTTTTTATCATTTTTATAGGTGTTCTTCTCATTATGTGGCCTGCCCATTCTAGTCGCCTTGCTTTTATGTATGTTCTCTCCTCCCATTTCTTGTTTAACTTCTTTGTTAGTCTTTATTCTTATTTCCCCATCACTTGCTATTTTTGGCCTCAATATTGATCTCATTATTTTTCTTTCCACTATTCTAAGATCTTCTTCATCTTTTTTTGTTAGCGTCTTGGTTTCCATTACTATCAATAAAATAAGAAGGCGAGCGTTCCTTCCCCTGACAAGGATACGTTACTCGGACTCTAAATGAAACCAATATCACAGCCCAGAGGACCCAGAGAACCCCTAGAATTCCGAAGAATAAGATACCACTTCACTCCTTAAGACTCTTTCGATCCGTAGACAGGGACCTTTCTACTGCCTTTTGGACGAAGCCTCCTCTCCTACAGGTAGAAAAAGGAGGACAGGATTATACAAAAAAAACTGAGCCCTAGACGAAGGTTTCTGTGGTTCCCTTCGTCCTTGCCAAATGGGAGCCTCACGCCGGAGGAGACACGACTATACCAAAAAATTCATATTAGGTCTGTTCTAACAAACTAAAAAACCGTTCTAGAACCGTTACGAAACAACTCAGTACAACAAAGGTATCGAGATTTCGTCTACTGCGCAGTTCCAGGACGGTTCTAAAATGGTTCTTTGGTCTCTTGGAACCACAGATTAATAATCTTTAGTTGGAACACACCTATTTAAAGATCTATAAAGATACTTTAAACACAAATATAAGTCAAATTACTTACATATTTAATATTCTACATGTGTAAGCTTTCATATTAATAAAAACCTGGAAGATAATGAAACAATTTACTAAAATTGAACATCCATTTTTAATAAATTATTAAAAAAAAAGATATCGAGATTTCGTCTACTGCGCAGTTCCAGGACAGTTCTAGAATGGTTCTTTGGTCTGTTGGAACCACAGATTAATAATCTTCGGTTGGAACAAACAACTCAGTACATCAAAGGTATCGGGATTTCGTCTTCTGCGCAGTTCCAGGACGTTTCTAGAATGGTTTTTTGGTCTGTTGGAACTACAGATTAATAATCTTTGGTTGGAACAAACCTATTTAAAGATCTATAAAGATACTTTAAACACAAATATAAGTCAAATAGCTTACATATTTAATATTCTACATGTGTAAAGTTTCATGTTAATAAAAACCTGGAAGGTAATGAAACAATTTACTAAAATTGAACATCCATTTTTAATAAATTATTAAAATAAAAGATATCGAGATTTCGTCTACTGCGCAGTTTTGGGACAGTTCTAGAATGGTTCTTTGGTCTGTTGGAACCACAGATTAATAATCTTTGGTTGGAACAAACAACTCAGTACATCAAAGGTATCGAGATTTCGTCTACTGCGCAGTTCCAGGACAGTTCTAGAATGGTTGTTTGGTCTGTTCGAACCACAGATCAATAATCTTCAGTTGAAACAAACAACTCCGTACATCAAAGGTATCGAGATTTCGTCTACTGCGCAGTTTCAGGAGGGTTCTAGAATGGTTCTTTGGTCTGTTGGAACCACAGATTAATAATCTTTAGTTGTTACAAACCTATTTAAAGATCTATAAAGATACTTTAAACACAAATATAAGTCAAATAACTTACATATTTAATATTCTACATGTGTAAGCTTTCATGTTAATAAAAATCTGGAAGGTAATGAAACAATTTACTAAAATTGAACATCCATTTTTAATAAATTATTAAAATAAAAGATATCGAGATTTCGTCTACTGCGCAGTTTTGGGACAGTTCTAGAATGGTTCTTTGGTCTGTTGGAACCACAGATTAATAATCTTTGGTTGGAACAAACCTATTTAAAGATCTATAAAGATACTTTAAACACAAATATAAGTCAAATAACTTACATATTTAATATTCTACATGTGTAAGCTTTCATGTTAATAAAAATCTGGAAGGTAATGAAACAATTTACTAAAATTGAACATCCATTTTTAATAAATTATTAAAAAAAAAGATATCGAGATTTCGTTTACTGTGCAGTTCCGGGACAGTTTTAGAATGGTTCTTTGGTCTGTTGGAACCACAGATTAATAATCTTCGGTTGGAACAAACAACTCAGTACATCAAAGGTATCGGGATTGCGTCTACTGCGCAGTTCCAGGACGGTTCTAGAATGGTTCTTTGGTCTGTTGGAACTATAGAGTAATAATCTTTGGTTGGACCAAACCTATTTAAAGATCTATAAAGATACTTTTAACACAAATATAAGTCAAATAACTTACATATTTAATATTCTACATGTGTAAGCTTTCATGTTACAAAGAACCTGGAAGGTAATGAAACAATTTACTAAAATTGAACATCCGTTTTAAATAAATTATTAAAAAAAACCTGAATGATATGTACCTAATACGAAACCATTAATTTTCGATCAGATGATATCAGAAAAAAAATTGACATATCAGGTGCAGGAAAAATATCGGCAGAGACACTTTGGCTTCGTTTTGAATAAATTATTAGCAATTATACGAACCTTGCGGTATATTATTACTTCAAAAATGCATCTGTCAAAAAAAATATTACGCGGTGAATTAATAAGCTTTTGGTAATTATTTAATATATCATCGTGGAGCCGTTTAATTGGGCATTTTAATTTATATATTTTCGCCATAGTTTTATTTAAATTTTTTATATTTATGCAGTATTTAATGCCAGCAACTGCAACTATTGATCAGATGCTACATTTAATTGGTTTATAACATTTTTTATAGCTTTTATAGTCATCAATAAATTCTTAATTGTTGCCTGTTTTTTTAAACATTTCTTAGCGTATTCAATATCTGTTTCTTTTTTTTTTCTGAAGTAATAGAAGTTATCTTCAATACAAAGAGTGTTAATAGATATATTAATATAAAGGATGATGTTTATGAATGATGGACTAGCAATAGTAATGTTGTTAGAAAGATAGCAGAAGAAGGAAAATAATCGGGAAAAGGTACACCAAAAAATAAGGTGGCATGGTGGTGGAATAAGAAGTACAGAAAATAGTTAAAGCAAAAAAGCTGGAGAAGAAGAAGTAATATTTGTTAGGGAGTGCAAGTTATAAGAAAAAATATATAAGGTAGCCAAGAAGATTGCAATTGCAAAGAGAGCAGTGGCAAAAGCGAAATCAGAGGCAATGGAAAAGGTCTTTAAGAACTTTGAGAGTAATATGAAGGAGCAAGAGAGTTATTAAGGACGGCTAAAAAGAAAGATAAAGCTTCGGAAGTGCCCAGATAAGAAGTGTGGAGAATGGAGATGTATGAAAGTGAAAAGTGTGCCAGAAAAGTATGTCTGATTAGTGAAAAAGATATATGAGGAAAAAAAATGGTAATAAAAAGCAGTCTTAACAAAGAGATTTGTGGGGCTCCACTAGAGTTCGGTGTCCAGCCTCTACCTGCTTAGTAAGGTCATCGATTTTATGCCTGAAAGAATAAGAGGTAACGCCCCATGCGGATGACATTGTGATTGTAGATCTTGTGAAAGAGAGACTGAAAGGAAACTTGAGAAATAGAGAAAAGCGCTTGAAAGTGAGTAGGAAGAAGACTGAATACATGACAACAGACGAATGGACATAAAATCTCCAGATAAAGATAAAGCTTCGGAAGCAAGTGACAAGATAAGAAGTGTGGAGATGTATGGAAGTGAAAAGAGTGCCAGAAAAGTATGTCCGATTAGTAAAAGAGATATATGAGGAAACAAAAATGGAAATAAAAAGCAGTCTTAACTAAGAAAATTGTGATGCATCTGTGGCTCCACTAGAGTTTGGTATCGAGCCTCTATATGCTTAATAAGGTGATCGATTTTATGCCTGAAAGAATAAGAGGTAACGCCCCATGCGGATGACTTTGTGATAGTAGATCTTATGAAAGAGAGACTGGAAGGAAAACTTGAGGAATGGAGAAAAGCGCTTGATAGTGAGTAGAATGAAGACTGAAAACATGACAACAGACGAATGGACATAAAATCTCCAGATAAAGATAAAGCTTCGGAAGCAAGTGACAAGATAAGAAGTATGGAGATGTATGAAAATTGTTCCAGAAAAGTATGTCCGATTAGTGAAAGAGAGATATAAGGAAACAAAAACGGTAATAAAAAGCAGTCTTAACAAGGAGATTTATGGTGGATCTGGGGCTCTACTAGAGTTTGGTGTCCAGCCTCTATATGCTTAGTAAGGTAATCGATTTTATGCCTAAAAGAATAAGAGGTAACTCCCCATGTGGATGACATTGTGATTGTAGATCTTATGAAAGAGAGACTGGAAGGAAACTTGAGAAATAGAGAAAAGCGCTTGAAAGTGAGTAGGAAGAAGACTGAATACATGACAACAGACGAATGGACATAAAATCTCCAGATAAAGATCAAGCTTCGGAAGCAAGTGACAAGATAAGAAGTATGGAGATGTATGGAAGTGAAAATTGTTCCAGAAAAGTATGTCCGATTAGTGAAAGAGAGATATAAGGAAACAAAAACGGTAATAAAAAGCAGTCTTAACAATGAGATTTATGGTGGATCTAGGGCTCTACTAGAGTTTGGTGTCCAGCCTCTATATGCTTAGTACGGTGATCGATTTTATGCCTAAAAGAATAAGAGGTAACGCCCCATGCGATAGCAGATCTTATGAAAGAGAGACTGGAAGGAAAACTTGAGAAATGGAGAAAAACGCTTGATAGTGAGTAGGAATAAGACTGAATACATGACAACAGACGAATGGACATAAAATCTCCAGATAAAGATAAAGCGTCGGAAGCAAGTGACAAGATAAGAAGTATGGAGATGTATGGAAGTGAAAAGAGTGCCAGAAAAGTATGTCCGATTAGTGAAAGAGATATATGAGGAAACAAAAATGGTAATAAAAAGGTCTTAACTAAGAGATTTGTGGTGCATCTGGGGCTCCACTAGAGTTCGGTATCGAGCCTCTATCTGCTTAGTAAGGTCATCGATTTTATGCCTGAAAGAATAAGAGGTAACGCCCCATGCGGATGACATTGTGATTGTAGATCTTGTGAAAGAGAGACTGAAAGGAAACTTGAGAAATAGAGAAAAGCGCTTGAAAGTGAGTAGGAAGAAGACTGAATACATGACAACAGACGAATGGACATAAAGTCTCTAGATAAAGATAAAGCTTCAGAAGCAAGTGACAAGATAAGAAGTATGGAGATGTATGGAAGTGAAAATTGTTCCAGAAAAGTATGTCCGATTAGTGAAAGAGAGATATAAGGAAACAAAAACGGTAATAAAAAGCAGTCTTAACAAGGAGATTTATGGTGGATCTGGGGCTCTACTAGAGTTTGGTGTCCAGCCTCTATATGCTTAGTAAGGTGATTGATTTTATGCCTGAAAGGATAAGAGGTAACGCCCCATGCGGATGACATTGTGATAGTAGATCTTATAAAAGAGAGACTGGAAGGAAAACTTGAAAAATGGAGAAAAGCGTTTGATAGTGAGTAGGAAGAAGACTGAATACATGACAACGGACAAATGGACATAAAATCTCCAGATAAAGATAAAGCTTCGGAAGCAAGTGACAAGATAAGAAGTATGGAGATGTATGGAAGTGAAAATTGTTCCAGAAAAGTATGTCCGATTAGTGAAAGAGAGATATAAGGAAACAAAAACGGTAATAAAAAGCAGTCTTAACAATGAGATTTATGGTGGATCTAGGGCTCTACTAGAGTTTGGTGTCCAGCCTCTATATGCTTAGTAAGGTGATCGATTTTATGCCTAAAAGAATAAGAGGTAACGCCCCATGCGATAGCAGATCTTATGAAAGAGAGACTGGAAGGAAAACTTGAGAAATGGAGAAAAACGCTTGATAGTGAGTAGGAATAAGACTGAATACATGACAACAGACGAATGGACATAAAATCTCCAGATAAAGATAAAGCGTCGGAAGCAAGTGACAAGATAAGAAGTATGGAGATGTATGGAAGTGAAAAGAGTGCCAGAAAAGTATGTCCGATTAGTGAAAGAGATATATGAGGAAACAAAAATGGTAATAAAAAGGTCTTAACTAAGAGATTTGTGGTGCATCTGGGGCTCCACTAGAGTTCGGTATCGAGCCTCTATCTGCTTAGTAAGGTCATCGATTTTATGCCTGAAAGAATAAGAGGTAACGCCCCATGCGGATGACATTGTGATTGTAGATCTTGTGAAAGAGAGACTGAAAGGAAACTTGAGAAATAGAGAAAAGCGCTTGAAAGTGAGTAGGAAGAAGACTGAATACATGACAACAGACGAATGGACATAAAGTCTCTAGATAAAGATAAAGCTTCAGAAGCAAGTGACAAGATAAGAAGTATGGAGATGTATGGAAGTGAAAATTGTTCCAGAAAAGTATGTCCGATTAGTGAAAGAGAGATATAAGGAAACAAAAACGGTAATAAAAAGCAGTCTTAACAAGGAGATTTATGGTGGATCTGGGGCTCTACTAGAGTTTGGTGTCCAGCCTCTATATGCTTAGTAAGGTGATTGATTTTATGCCTGAAAGGATAAGAGGTAACGCCCCATGCGGATGACATTGTGATAGTAGATCTTATAAAAGAGAGACTGGAAGGAAAACTTGAAAAATGGAGAAAAGCGTTTGATAGTGAGTAGGAAGAAGACTGAATACATGACAACGGACAAATGGACATAAAATCTCCAGATAAAGATAAAGCTTCGGAAGCAAGTGACAAGATAAGAAGTGTGGAGATGTATGGAAGTGAAAAGAGTGCCAGAAAAGTATGTCCGATTACTGAAAGAGATATATGAGGAAAGAAAAATGGTAATAAAAAGCAGTCTTAACTAAGAGATTTGTGATGCATCTGGGGCTCCACTAGATTTCGGTGTCCAGCCTTTATCTGCTTAGTAAGGTGATCGATTTTATGCCTGAAAGGATAAGAGGTAACGCCCCATGCGGATGACATTGTGATAGTAGATCTTATAAAAGAGAGACTGGAAGGAAAACTTGAGAAATGGAGAAAAACGCACGATAGTGAGTAGGAAGAAGACTAAATACATGACAACAGACGAATGGACATAAAATCTCCAGATAAAGATAAAGCTTCCGAAGCAAGTGACAAGATAAGAAGTGTGGAGATGTATGGAAGTGAAGAGTGCCAGAAAAGTATATCCGATTAGTGAAAGAGATATATAAGGAAACAAAAATGGAAATAAAAAGCAGTCTTAACTAAGAGATTTGTGATGCATCTGGGGCTCCACTAGATTTCGGTGTCCAGTCTCTATCTGCTTAGTAAGGTCATCGATTTTATGCCTGAAAGAATAAGAGGATGACATTGTGATTTTTTTTTATTAAGGATGTCCTCGTAGGTATAGACCCAAATACAAATGTACCGGGACCATCTATTGGGGCAGAAGAGACAATTTATCAATTCGGGATCCAAAGGCCTGCAAGTTAGGACGAGTGGGGAAGACGTGGGAAGGTAAGGATTTCCACAATCTGGGTACCCCGGGGATGAAGGAACGATCGAATCGATTCGTTCTCGATGTCGGGCATTGAACAGCATAAGGATGCATGGAGCTGGCACGTCGCGCCGCTCTAGCTGGTCCGGCAAGTGGAGGCAAGAAAGGCAGAATGAAAATTATTTAAGTAAAAGAAAGTATGAATGTGAGAATGAGGGTAAGAGAAAAAGAGGAAGAATAAAGTTGAGGTGGATGTATAAAAAAAATGAGAAACTCAAACAAAATCACCGGGAAATCAACTTCAAACACGCAGTTCTTCATGCAGGATATTTTGGATCGAGGTCTTAGAAATCCCCAAAGATGAAACTCTGGATTTATGTCAACAAAAGATTGGGATTAGATTTGTGTCTGAAAGTTCTATTAGTGGCGCCTTCTAAGCGATAAAAAAACTAAAAGGACAACCCTTGTAGTTGACTTAATTGATAATTTTTTAGTATATCTAAAAATCATGTTTAAAAAGAACCAGAAGGTTTGTTAAAAACTTGTTCTTAAATATTAATCAGTGATAAAACAACAAGTTTGAATCAACTAAATAGATCACTATTCCCACAATTTACAACGTACTCAGTGGGACATTCTGTATAGCTGTCAGATAAACTCCCCACGAATCCTGCCTCTATGTACTTTATATATTAAATTATTAATACAAATTATTTGTTTTATTTCTACCACTAATAAATATGTCTAAAATATAAATACCAGTTCTAATAAATATTTCATAATTGTGATCGTAAACTAACACGTCAAATGTAGAAATTTATTTACTCTACAGACTATTCGATGTTTCAACACCGTTTTTTATGCTCTACCTCTGCCTCTTCATTCGGCTCCTTTTGATTTATTTTTTATTAGTTACTATGTTAAGTTAGCACAGGCTAAGTGGGTACCTACCTCTTTACTCTTGTTAAAGTTTTGTTCTTTCAGGCCTATTTTATAGGATGAATAAAACAGGATTTAAAAAAGCTTACTTCTAAAACAAAACAGAAAGGCAAGATACAGAGGAAAGATTAGTATGAGGGAGGAATATTGAGTAGTAAATTCACATTTTAGTACCCTTTCTATTGGACTTTATGTCTTCGTCAAAAATGAGATTGCCGGATATGAATTTGTATTAGTTAATGTTCGGCTCATGGATCAAGCACGCGACCGATAAATACTTGTTAAAAAATTTAAAAAAAATGCTTCAAAAAACTTTTAGCCCAAAATACTCTTAAAGGTTTTAAAGAGAAAAGTTTAAACTTTAATTATATCATGTATCAATATTGAATCAAATTATTTTTAACCTTGTTTTTGAGCATTAAATAGACACACCTCTTTGTTGTGGTTTTTCAGACTTATCGCTTATAACTGAAAACAGCATTTTAGAGAGAAGTTAATAGGGACTTTAATGACCAAAAGTAAAGTAAAAATCTTGCTTTTCACATAACCGAAGAGTATTATGAGCTAAGATTACTTTAAATCAATGTTTTTTAATTGTTTATGTTTATTGTAGTCCGCGCTTTCGGCTCTCTTGTACACAGGATAAGGTTTTGTTAAAAATTAAAAACAATGCTTCAAAATATTTTGAGCCCAAAATGCTCTTAGGGGATTCAAAGATAAAAGTTTAGACTTTAATTATATCATGCTAGAACATCGAATTTAATTATTCTTAATCTTGTTTTTAACATTAAAAATACACACAACTTTTTTGTGGTTTTTCTGACTTTGAGTCAGACTTTATAACTCAAAAACACAGCATTTTATAGAATAGTTACTAACTTCTTTTTTGGCTAGAATTAAAGTATAAATCTTCTTCTTCAAAATACCGAAGAGTATTTTGAACTCAGATTATTTTAAATTATTGTTTTTTAATTGTTAGTAACGTCGTGTAGGTTGTGCGCGCGTGGTTCTATTGTTCTCTTGTACGCGCGTAGACAAGGTTTTGTTAAATATTAAAAACAATGCTTCAAAATAATTTTAGTCCAAAATACTCTAGGAGCTTTTAAAGATAAAAGTTTAAACTATAGTTATATCATGTAGCAATATCGAATTTAATTATTTTTAACCTAGTTTTTAAACATTAAAAATGCTGTTTTTTGTGTTTTCTCAGATTTTGAATCGCTTATAACTCAAAAACAGCGCATTTTAGAGCAAGTTACTAAGTTTTTTTTTTGCCAGAATTTTAGTATAAATCTTCCTCTTCACAAACCAGCAGAGTATTTTAAGCTCAGAATATCTTAAATCATTGGTTTTTTATTGTAAAAAACGCCTTATATGCCGCGCGCAGAACCCTCTTGTTTCCGCACGAGTCCGACAAGGCGTTGTTAACAATACAAAAAACAATGCTTTAAAATAATCTGAGCTCATAATAGTCTTCAAGGTTTTAAAGAGAAAGATTAGAACCTTAATTTCGTTATACAGCAACCTCGAAAATAATTATTTTTAACCTAGTTTTTAACCATTGAAAAAATGTCAGTTTTTGTATTTTTGCAGATATTAAATCATTTATAACTCAGAACACAGCATTTTAGAAAAAAGTTAGTAAGGTTCTTTTTGGTCAAAATTAAAGAATAAATCTTTCTCTTCACAATTCTGAAGAGTATTTAAAGCGCAGATTATTTTAAACCATAGATTTTTCATTGTTACTAACGCCTTGTAGGCCCTCTTGTTCACAAGTTGCGCGCGCGTCGTCAAGGTTTCGTTAAAAATTAAAAACAATGCTTAAAAATAATTTAAGCTCAAAATCTTCTGCGGAAATATAAAGAGAAGAGTTCAAACTTTAATTATATCTTATATCATATATGAACTTCGAAAATAAATATATTAAACCAAATTTTTAACTCGAAAACATAGCATTTTAGAGAAAAGTTACTCAGATTCTTCATAAACCTGAAGATTATTTTAAGCCCAGATTATTTTAAAGCATAGTTTTTTAGTTGTTAACAACGCCTTACCGAATCTGCGCGCGTCCACTAAAGGATGGTTTACAGTTAAAAAAGAATGCTTGAAAATAATCTGTACCCAAAATAGTCTTTAATGTTTGAAGAGGAAGGTTAAAACTTTAATTTGGTCATTTGGTGACATCAACGAATTTATTTTAAACCGAGTTTTTGAGCATTACCTAAATATGGCCATTTTTATGTTTCTTTAGACTCTTAGGTATAAATTGAAAACGGTGCATTTTAGAGAGAAGTTACTAGGGATCTCTTTCGGTCATGAAACCAAAGAGAGTTGGAAAAAATTTTTTGCGATTTGCTTTCGCGTGGAAGACATCTTGTTATAGGTTCTAAGGCATCTAAGTAACGACCTCGACATTCCTGTCTGGTCTTTAGATTGTCACATACGATAATAGGGTAGTTTAATTGTTTGATATTTTATTGTATTATTTTGTATTATTTTTAATTGTAATTATCCAGGCCAAAGTCAGTACGTTAGATTTCAAGGCGACCTTATATAGTTTAATTCTTATTCTCACGTAGCGTAAGAATTGGCTATAAAAGAACGTCGTTGAGGTCGTACTCGAGGAGTTCGGAGTCTGAGGTTGTCTGTAAGGGTCACCCTTTGGGGTGTCCCTAAAACAGACCCTTGGGTCTGGGCCGTTGTGACTCTTGACGTATTTTCTTGAGTAAGTGTGACATGCCACCATGTAGTTATTTGGTAAGATTAGTATAGATTATTGTATTTAGTTATTCGTTAATCATTGTTTGTTTCTTGTTAATATATTTGTTGTTTGTTTCCTGTTGTTTATCTAACCTTTCCCTTGGTTAGTTTTCTGCCTTCAGCAGGATACCTAGCCAGGGGTTAGATAACCACGACCTGGGTGGGAAGTGCCTCTAATAGGTATAGTACCCCTTATTACAAAACACCATGGCACATTCCCCAATCCCCCCAGGCGTGACAAGATGTAAATAAAAATTACAAAAAATAAACTTGAATTTTTGACGTATCGATAAGGTATCCTTGGTTTACATAAATAATGACAAATAATTTTTGAAACAAAGTCAAAATTTTTAGTAACTCATCACTCCATCAAAAACTCTCGAAAACTAACACATTAAAAAAATCGTTAAAAACTAACCAGTATACAAAATGGACGATCCAACATTTTTCTGTCGCCCCTGCGACTGTATTGAGTATGAAGACCCTTTTGATTTTTGTACAATGGATTTTCATGCATTTCCTCTAACACATCCAGTACCTCCACCAGCAAATTATGGAATCCCAGCAAAACTGCTTGCATTAATGGCCAAGTATAAGTGTAGTTGGAGAATAACGGAATTAGCAAAACCATGGAAGAGAAGAATGATGAAAAAATTTGAAGCACCTAAAGTGGAACCAAGTGGTCCAGTTGAAAAGAAAAAAGTTAAAATGGATGAAGAAATAGTATTCTACTCAGAACATTTAGCCAAACCCAGATTACGTACCTTATACTGCAATAAGAAACTTTGGTTAAAAACCTTGGATCCAAAACATCGAAAAAAACTAAGAAAAACAATAAAATTAGCCTGGTTATCCATATATACTTTCTATAAAATGAGAGAACGGAATAGAAGACTAAGACAACAAAGATTATTGCTAGCACAGAGACCTAAAAAGGTTGAATATGAATTTGTAAGAACAGAAACCTTAGCTTTGCCTAAAAAACTATACAAACCAAAAACAAAACCAAAGAAAAAGAAGAAAACTTTTAAAGAATGCCCACAATGTCAAATACATGTAAACGTCTTAGCCAGTCCAAAAGTACGCCCGGATCCACCGTTTAATAAAATACCTTTCGTAAAAAGAAAAGCTTTAACTTATAAAATAACCAAACGGACAATGGCATTAACAAAACCATTTCCTAGATTTAAAGAAATTTTACCACCACTAAAATTAGGTAAAGTTAATCGAGGAGCTTTGTTATTTGTTATAACACCACGTTTAGAAGAATTGGCCGTCGCTCGAAAACGTGGAGAAGGAGGAAAAGATGATGACGATTGGAATCCATTTGCTATATCGAAAAATGCTTTAAAATACAGAGCATCGAAAAGAATTCAAGAATTAGCACAACCAAGAAAACGAGATTAAAGAAATTCAATTAGAATGGAATCGGAAATCTGGGGAACCCCTTGAAGTACAAAACTAAAGCCACGGCCACACTTAAAACTAGCGCTGAAGATAGCGAAGAGTGATAACACTTGTAACTGAAGGCCAAAAAGATTTATTTTAATTCTGTTCTCCGCCTTAAGCCTAATTTACACTTAAGTAGGTATTCCGACTCTTTGGCCAGACACCCCTAGAAAGCTAGCACCGCACGTAATCCAACTGGTTTTGAAAACAGGTTTACTGTTTTTTAAACAGCTTTTAAATAGCTTTTAAACAGCTTTAAATAGCTTTTAAACAGCTTAACAGCTTCCACCAGATACGTCTGGCAAATTCTGTTTTAAAAAGCTGTTTCAGCAGTTTAAAAGCTCTTTAAAGCTGTTTAAAAGCTGTTTAAACCCTCTTTAAAACCTGTTTAAAGCTGTTCAAAAGCTGTTTTAAGCTGTCTAAAAAACAGTTCAACTTGTTTTCAAAACCAATTGATGATGTAATGTGCTAGCTGTCTGGGGGTGTCTGGCCAAAGTGTTCTCCGCCTTAAGCCTAGTTTACACTCAAGTAGGTATTCCGACACTTTGGCCAGACACCCCTAGAAAGCTAGCGCCTCACGTAATCCAACTGGTTTTGAAAACAGGTTTACTGTTTTTTTTAACAGCTTTTAACAGCTTTTAACAGCTTTTAAATAGCTTTTAAACAGCTTTAAATAGCTTTTAAACAGCTTAACAGCTTCCACCAGATACTTCAGGCAAATTCCGTTTTAATTAAGCTGTTTCAGCAGTTTAAAAGATCTTTAAAGCTGTTTAAACCCTGTTTAAAACTTGTTTAAAGCTGTTCAAAAGCTGTTTAAAGCTGTCTAAAATACAGTTCAACTTGTTTTCAAAACCAATTGATGATGTGATGTGCTAGCTGTCTGGGGGTGTCTGGCCAAAGTGTTCTCCGCCTTAAGCCTAGTTTACACTTAAGTAGGTATTCCGACACTTTGGCCAGACACCCCTAGCGCCTCAATTAATCCAACTAGTATCGAAAACAAGTTTAACTGTTTTTTAAACAGCTTTTAACAGCTTTTAAATAGCTTTAAACAGCTTTTAAAGAGCTTTACACAGCTTTTAAACAGCTTAATAGCGTTTAAACCGCTTTTAAAAAAGTGTTCCACCAGTTGGGTTACGTGAGGAAAATTGTGTTTTTAAAAGATGTTTCAGCAGTTTAAAAGCTCTTTAAAGTTGTTTAAAAGCTCTTTAAAGCTGTTTGAGATCTGTTTAAAATTGTTTAAAAGTTGTTTAAAGCTTTTTAAAACAGGTCAACTTGTTTTCAAAACCAATTATTGGATTATGTAAGGTGCTAGCTGTCTGACCAAAGTGTCGAAATACCTACTCACTTAGACTCATTGTTACGAATCATTGTTGCAGAGTTGCACACGTTCGAACATTGTATCACTTAGACCCGCATTACACTTCAGCTACAATGATACATGTTGCGGGGTTAAATCGTAACAGTCGTGATTTAATTAGTGCAAGTGTGGACTAGGCTTTATGTGTTGGCGCGCTCTTATGGCTAAATCGTAACACTCGTGATTAATTTTAGTGCAAGTGTGGACTAGGCTTTATGTGTTGGCGCGCTCTTATAGCCGATAGGTGGCGCAGATTTTCGATTTTAGTCTACGTATTGTATTCGATATGTCGTTTTGTATCAGAGTTAATTACCATTTTATTTTCATTACATTTTATGCTTTGATCTAAAACTAAACCAAATATGAAAGTTTCTGAATATATAATTTAAGATTAACTAAACACAGTAACGTATTTGTTTTATTATTGAAAATGTAATTGAAGTGGAACTAGTTTTTTGTAAGAAGCAACGTACGAGTTTAATTTTTTGAAACCAATAAAGTTTACTAATCGATGTATGGATTTTCATTACCAAAACTGTGCTTATTATGCGATTTTTTAATGAATGGAGTTAACCCAGAACGAGAAACAGTAAAAAAGCGTTACTTGAGATATACCTTAGGCGCACGCATACGACAATTCATCGCATGGTTAATTTATTATTAAACTAGAATTGGAAATTTGGGAAACTGATTGCCGGTAACCCAAATACGGCAATCGGTACCCCAAATAGCCAATTCTAGTCTACATAATAGTGTAGGAAAGCCAGTACCAGCTTAAATTTTTAACACAACCTCATTTTTATGAAGGGTCCCTTCACTTTGACAGCTGTCAACAGTATACTAACTTCATACTGTTGCTAATTCTTTGGGTTGCCTTTTACGTTAGGGATCAGCAGCGAATTCTTCTTTTTTGAACGGATTACGATGTGTGACATAGCGTTCTAACCGAATGTATCTCGTAAACGACTGAAAGGATTTTGGCGTGTGAAATATCGACGAAGTACTTTGTGGACATTATCATTCTAAAGAAAATGTAGTACAGAACTTTGACAGCTGTTAGCATTTTTGCCAACTTCATACTGTTGCCAATTCCTTGGGTTACCTTTGACGTTAGGCCCCAGTAGCCATTACCAGATTTTGATGTGTAACGTAGCGTTCTAAACGAAATTAGCCCTAGGGTGATATGGTAAAAGGACTGTAGTCTCAAAAAGGCACTAGGATTGTATCTCGTAAACGATCTAACTTCATACCGTTGCCAGCTCTTTGGGGGTCCTTTAATGTTAAGCACCAGCAGCTATTCTTCTTTTTAGAAACGGTTTTCGATATGTGACCTAGCATTGTAAAAACGAATGCAGTGTAAAAGAAGATGTTAAAAGGACTGTAGTGTCAAAAGGGTTTTACGGTTGTATTCATGTTGTATTATTTATAAAAAAATGTGTCGCACTTTGACAGCTGTCAGCAGTTTTGCCAACTTTATACTGTTGCCAATTTTTTAGGTTGCCTTTGATGTTAAGGACCAGCAGCCATTCTTCTTTTTAGAAACGGATTTCGGTGTGTGACCTAGCATTGTGAAAAGAAATGCAGTGTAGAGGGAGATGTTCAAAGGATTGTAGTGTCAAAAGGGCATTATGGTTGTATTTCGTAATAGACCGAATTGATTTTGGCGTCTGAAGTATCATTGTAAAGAAAATGTAGTGTAGCATTTTAACAGCTGTCATCAGATTTGCCAACTTCATACTGTAGCTAATTATTTGGTAACCTTTGACATTAAGAACCAGTAGCCATTCTTCTTTTTACAAACGGATTTTGTTGAGTGACCTAGTTTTGTAACAAAGGAAGTTTCTAATTTGACGTTTTTTGATTTAGAAATGTCAAAATTTAAATCAGAAATGTTAAAAATGGAAAAATATTCTTTTCTATTTAAACCGAATCGATTATACCAATCAAAAGATCATCAAAGTAAGCATTGGGTTAGGGGTTTATTTTGTAGATCCCCTACATGTAAAAGTCATGACCTGGTGTTTTCTAAGTATACAGAGTGAGTCAATTAATTAGGGCACTATTTCTATTATATATCAACCTTATAATAGATTTCTATCATCATATAAGTTAGGGTTAGGCACGTAACTTTCAATAATAACACCTGCCACGTTCCAATCACGAGCCCATTAGCCGTTTTATTCAATAGAATCAGCAGACGAGTTAAATATGACAAGTTGCAGCATCATCGTGACTTGCGCTTTTTTCTTCCATTAATATATTTATCGTTTATTATCGGTTTACTCGTTATTGCGATCTCCGATCATGTACTTAACAACTCAATGTTAAACTAACTTTAATTTCTACATCATGAGTTATACTTATTGAAAACATAAAAGAAACAAACTTATTACAACTGGTAACCGTTACTTTTTTTTATATTGGAATCACTGTTTTTAATATCGGAAATGTCAAAAGATCAAGTTAGAAACGTTGAAAATGGAAAAACTATGTTACAAACCGATAAATGTCAAACGATGTTAGAGAATTCTATCAATAAATTAAGTTACACGAATATTCTTGAACACCCACAAAACAATTCATCAAAATCGGTCCAGTGGTTTAGTAGGAGTTTAGTCAGATGCATACGCACTGAAGATTTTTATATATAGATATATAAAAAAAGGATTCTTCTTCGATTATTGAAAGTTAGCTTTTCCATATCCAAATTCCTACTAGAAAGTTGTTGTTTGCCACTATCTGTCACTTTCCGCTCTAGAACAGAAAAATGAGTATCTAAATCCCTACTAGAAAGTTGTTGTTTGCCACCATCTGTTACTTTCCGCTCTAGAATAGAAAGTGGTTAATTTTCAGATTTCTAATCCATTCTTCTAGAAATAAAAACACAACGCCATCTACTGGATGTCTACGCAACCTATATTTTACAATTACTATATAACGTCTTTTAAATATCTTATACAACAGTAGCACTTTATCACCATCTATTACAACTACAATTAATTATTTCTCCGTCCAGAGCGGTCCTTATATACCAGATTAAGTCTTCTAGAACGTCGCTAACGTTACATTTCTAAAATCAGACAAAATAGAACATTCCGAAGCTATTCGAATTATCTGGATCTTTCGCAGTGTACTCGAGTCTTCGGAGCTTCTAAGAATTCAAACAACACCTCACCCCATCGTCTGGGCGACAGGTCCGGATTGACTCGTAACACATTTAACCCTAAATGCGATATTTTTCACATTGTGGGGAGCCAGTGTAACGATTGTATCGTTAGTTTTCGAACAATCCTCCCGGACTATAAATATTTTTAAATTATCTATTGTTTCCGCCTTAAGACGAGTGGGGACTGCTATTTGAAAGGAGAGTTATGGTTTCGTAGTTAGTTTTTGATTTTATTTCGTTCATTTTATCGTTGAATTTTAAGTAATTCAGAGTTTCCGACCATCTTTGCCCTTCTGTCTCTGGTAAGTTCCTTATTGCCTTGGTTTTAAGTTTAATAGTTAAATTAATCCAAAATGCGGTGAATATAATATTTTATCTATTTTACTAACATTTTAAATTTTCGAATACAATTGCTAATTCAATATAAGGTCAGTTTTTGTGGTATTTTATTATTTATACATGAAAGATAATTAATTTTTTCTCGAAATTTGGAGAGACTTATAGCGATTGTGTTCGAAAAATAGTATTTGAAAATTTGGAGTTTTGATTCCAATTTTATTAACAGGGTTATTGCCAACTAGAAGAAGGGCCCTATTAAGGTCTACAAATTGCTATATAAAATCTTCCGGTGAGGCCGACGCCATTTTGCTGTACCTTTCCTCTTTGTTAGAAGATTTCGATAAGAGGTTTCTATAGAGATATTCCGTTGCAGTTCCGATCACTTTGTTAGAAAAGCCGAAAATAAATTTCAACAGAGAATTCCATTTCCGTTGCTGTTCCGAGTCCACTGCGTAGGAGCGTGGAAAATTCATTCAAGAAGTCCCTCGAAAGGAACCCATCCTTCTTACAGCACGCTCTTTAGGATCAAACTCCGTCAAAACCACCGTTCCAAAACCAAGTTAAGAGATTTATTTAATTTTCATAAAATTTCATACATTACTAACTAATTTTTAAAGTAATAAACCATTTTAAACTGACCTATAGAATTTTATTTGTGTGTCTGTACTTGGCGCCCTTTAAAACTTGTTTGAGGGGAAATTAAGCAAAAACACAGAAGGAAAGCCACGACCCTCAGGAGCTAGCCTGGGGTACTTTTATGGTTACCTATTAAGGTCTACAAGTGCTATATAAAACTACAAGTTTTTGACATCTTCCGGTGAGGCCGACGCCATTTTGCTGTGCCTTTCCTCTTGTTAGAAGATTCCGACAAGAGGTTTCTTCAGAGATATTCCTTTGCAGTTCCGATTCCTCGGTTAGAAAAGCCGAAAAGAAATTTCTACAGTGAAATTCCATTTCCGTTGCTGTTCCAAGTCCACTGCGTAGAAGCGTGGAAAATTCAGTCTAGAAGTCCCTCGAAAGGAAACCATTCTTCTTACAGCACGCTCTTTAGGATCAAACTCCGTCAAAACCACCGTTCCAAAACCAAGTTAAGAGATTTATTTAATTTTCATAAAATTTCATACATTACTAACTAATTTTTAAAGTAATAAACCATTTTAAACTGACCTATAGAATTTTATTTGTGTGTCTGTACTTGGCGCCCTTTAAAACTTGTTTGAGGGGAAATTAAGCAAAAACACAGAAGGAAAGCCACGACCCTCAGGAGCTAGCCTGGGGTACTTTTATGGTTACCTATTAAGGTCTACAAGTGCTATATAAAACTACAAGTTTTTGACATCTTCCGGTGAGGCCGACGCCATTTTGCTGTGCCTTTCCTCTTGTTAGAAGATTCCGACAAGAGGTTTCTTCAGAGATATTCCTTTGCAGTTCCGATTCCTCGGTTAGAAAAGCCGAAAAGAAATTTCTGCAGTGAAATTCTATTTCCGTTGCTGTTCCAAGTCCACTGCGTAGAAGCGTGGAAAATTCAGTCTAGAAGTCCCTCGAAAGGAAACCATCCTTCTAGAGCACGTGCTTTAGGATCAAACTCCGTCCAAAACGACAGATAAAAACCAAGTTAAGAAAATTAATTAATTTTCATATTTGCCAAACCTTACTAATCCAATTTTTAAAGTAATAAACCATTTTAAACTGATCTAAAGTATTTTATTTGTGTGTCTGTACTTGGCGCCCTTTAAAAACTTGTTTGGGGAGAAATTAAGCAAAAAACATAGAAGGAAAGCCACGACCCTCTGCAGCTAGCCTGAGGTACTTTTATGGTTACAAATATAAGGTATATTGTATGTAATTTGAAAGCTCTTTTTAATATTTTTTTTACATCAATTGGCAAAGTAGCACTTTTCCTCTTATGCACAACTAGCTATTATCAGAATTTGTTGAATAATTCACCTGGTGTTCACTAGAATAGTAACAAATTACAGTTTATATTATATAGGCTAGAAAAAATTCCTCAACTTCATAGTTTTCACTAATTATCTCGATAATAAGCAATTAGTAAACTCAATTAGCAGTTTTACAGATACATACATCCTATGCACATCAAATGTTCTCATAAAATGAATTAAAATTCGAATTGAAGCTAAAATTAAAAAAAAAACTGATTTGAATCGCTACACAGATACCAACGTAAATAAAATTACAATAATACATGCGCTGATTTGCAGAATAATAATTTGACATACAACATTGTAATTATTGTTAATTGAAAGTGTATCTTTCTTCATTGTGCTCATGACGCTGTGAAAAACTGTTATTTTCCAATTAAAATAAAATTTTATCGGGAAACAGACATGTTAATGAATATTTTTTTCATTTTGAATATACTTTAAGACAATATTACCCGCAGGGGTTATCTAGATATTTATCTTATATCCTTCGATAATATGAAGAATAAAATTAAATAGATGTTTCACTAGCAAAGCTCGTATTTCTTTTTAATTTTGTATTAAATATAATATAGTTAATGGTTCACTAAAACATATCTAACCTAGATGTCAAACGTTGATAGAGAGTTATATCAATAAACTTACCCTGCCATCTATCAGGAATAAATCTTTCTTAATAGATAGATGTCAAAGATAATAATAGTATAATACTATTATGATGTTTTACAGAGTCTTTGAAAAGCAAAGAACATATAGACCGTTTACTAAGAATCAACAACTCCTTCCCTGGCTATATGCCACGACGGACATTGAATTACAGTTCAAAGTTAAACGGGGTTAGTATATCTGCAAGATAGAACTAACCATTTTAGTTTGCAATTCGAAAGGATATCACTTGTAGACCGGTTTCGACGTATTGTGTCTCATCAGTACAAGGAAGATATCCGTCCAGAAGCTCTAGACTGGAGATATGTCTGAAATCACACAAATACATTATCTTTAGTAAAGAAAATGTTAAAAGTGCGATAATAGCGACATCTCCATAACCAATTGCAAACTATATGTTGTTTGATTGATATATTAGATATATACACTTTAGATATGGATGGATTTTGTGATGAAAACTTTAATTTTGGATTAAAAGATGGTAGTTTAACTATCAGATGATTAATTTTTATAAAAATTGTCACTTGTGTGCTTATTATTATCTTCTCTAGACGATGAAAATCATTCAGGTATAGAGTAACAAAATTTGTAAGATCGCGTGACCCAACCAAATATCCCTTTCGCGGGCTTGGCACGCGATGGTGCGCTTCCTCTCTTTCCCCGAATTTCGTTCCAATTCTGATTGTGTCCCCGCTCGTCCCCCAACCAACCAACGGCCACGTGCCAATCTTCCTGCTTTAGCCAGTTTACTTCTGTCTCTCCCAAGTAATCACAGATTGTTCCTTTTACCATATTTCTCAGGGTTACGCCAAATTGAAACTTTCATCACTTTTACACTATTTTATTTGCAAACCCAAAGAGCACTTGTAAAGATGTGTAAAATAATAAGTCTTTGAATGAAGAACTTTGCTAGCTAGTATGATATACGATGCCTTTTAAGAAATATCCAATACTAGTGGCGCCATCTCGTCAAAATTTGATGACAATCGAATCACTTCACACCGAGGTGTCGCATTCAAAATGACAGTACCTTTTTAACATCTGTCGAACAAAGAACCAATGTTCTGTTTTAAACTTGGTAAAGATTGTTGAAACAAGTTCATAATGATGATTTTTTATCTCGTAGCCAAGTTCACGAATGGTTTATACAGTCCAAAGAGGGTCGTGAGTCACTGGAAGACCACCAACATGTTGGCCAGACAAAATTTGTGATTACACCAGAAACTGTCGAATAAGTGCGTCTGTTTATTAAATATGAGCCAAAATCTTCATGCAAATGGAAAAAAATATCTCTAAAGATTCGATCTATCGCATTTTGATTGGGAGTCTAGAAGTGTTCACGTTTTGTTCCACACAAGCTCACGGATAACCAAAAAATGCTTCGAACTCGAGAGACATCATTAAAGAGGCCAAGAAAGATATCAAACTCTAACATATGATGCATGACAACTGACAATTGACATAGGACAACTGACAATTGACAACTGACAATTGACAACTGACAATTGACAACTGACAATTGACAACTGACAATTGACAACTGACAATTGACAACTGACAATTGACAACTGACAATTGACAACTGACAATTGACAACTGACAATTGACAACTGACAATTGACAACTGACAATTGACAACTGACAATTGACAACTGACAATTGACAACTGACAATTGACAACTGACAATTGACAACTGACAATTGACAACTGACAATTGACAACTGACAATTGACAACTGACAATTGACAACTGACAATTGACAACTGACAATTGACAACTGACAATTGACAATTGACAACTGACAATTGACAACTGACAATTGACAATTGACAACTGACAATTGACAACTGACAACTGACAATTGACAATTGAGAACTGACAATTGACAACTGACAATTGACAACTGACAATTGACAACTGACAATTGGCAACTGACAATTGACAACTGACAATTGACAACTGACAATTGACAACTGACAATTGACAACTGACAACTGACAATTGACAATTGAGAACTGACAATTGACAACTGACAATTGACAACTGACAATTGACAACTGACAATTGACAACTGACAATTGACAACTGACAATTGACAACTGACAACTGACAACTGACAACTGACAATTGACAACTGACAATTGACAACTGACAATTGACAACTGACAATTGATAACTGACAATTGACATATGACAATTCACAATTGACACATGATAACTTACCTGACAACTGACATATGACTAATGACCAATAAGAATTTACAGTACAACAAAATAATTATAAACATATTTGAACTTAGGTATATCGTTACCCATTGCAGTAAAATTTTCCTAATTTAGAAACCTTGTTGGTAGATCCTTTTCTTCACTAATTTTCCTTGGATTTTCCTGAGTATTAATCCGAATGAATACCGTTTAGACTTAGGGAATTAATTCCTAAGGGATTTTTTGGGGTATATAATTGTTAACAATAGAATTGGAAGTATTATTCAATAAGATTATAAGTGTGTAGCAACGTTAGATTTATGAACGAAAAACTAAATGTATTTCTTTGGTAGGTACCTATATAAAATTACTGGTTAGTAAAATTGAATATTGCAGGATAATAATTAATATTCGCTTAAAATTTAATTTTAACTTTAAATTGCTAATATTGCAGGAAATTATGATGTGTTTAATAATAGATTTTCTTATAATTTATAGCTAAAGAAAATAAT
This sequence comes from Altica lythri, assembly GCA_964028335.1. Classification (NCBI taxonomy): domain Eukaryota; kingdom Metazoa; phylum Arthropoda; class Insecta; order Coleoptera; family Chrysomelidae; genus Altica; species Altica lythri. The sequence goes on from OZ034809.1 coordinate 9,917,412, forward strand.
AAAAAAAACGAACTGAGAAGTCTGTCGCAAAGGAAACAAGAGAAACAAAAAAATGGAAAATTAGTGAAGAAAAGGATCCAACAACAAGGTTTCTAAATTAGGCAAGTTTTACTGCAATGGTTAACGATATAATTTCAAATATGTATATAATTATTTTGTTGTACTTTAAATTCTTATTGGTCATTTGTCATATGTCAGTTGTCAAGTCAGTTGTCATGTGTCAATTGTGAATGGTCATATCTCAATTGTCAGTGGTCAATTGTCAATTGTCAGTTGTCAGTTGTCAGTTGTCAGTTGTCAGTTGTCAATTGTCAATTGTCAGTTGTCAATTGTCAATTGTCAATTGTCAATTGTCAGTTGTCAATTGTCAGTTGTCAATTGCCAGTTGTCATGTATCATATGTTAGAATTTGATATCTTTCTTGGCCTCTTTAATGATGTCTCTCGAGTTCAAAGCATTTTTTGGTCATCCGTGAGCTTGTGGGGAACAAAATGTGAACATTTCTAGACTCCCAATCAAAATGCGATAGATCAAATCTTAAGAGATTTTTTTTTCATTGGCATGAAGATTTTGGCTCATATTTAATAAACATACGCTCTTTTTCGACAGTTTCTAGTGTAATCACAAATTTCGTCTGCCAACATGTTGGTCGTCTTCCAGTGACTCACGACCCTCTTTGAACTGTGTAAACCATTCGTGAATTTGGCTACGAGATAAAAAATCATCATTATGAACTTGTTTCAACAATCTTTACAAAGTTTAAAACAGAACTTAATATTGGTTCTTTGTTCGACAGATGTTAAAGAGGTACTGTCACTTTGAATGCGATAACTCGTTGTGAAGTAGGTCGATTGTCATCAAAATTTGACAGAACATCAATGAAAGATGTACATATCGAACGCTTGCACCAATAACAGATGGCGCCACTAGTATTGGATATTTCTTAAAAGTCCTGTTTACTACTTTTAGACAAACCTCGTATAATAAGTCAACTCGAATATTTCCAAGTTTATATTTTTTTTTTATTTTTTATGATAATGATTTATTTCCTGTAGTTGTTTTTGACAAAAATTTGTTTCTACTCACTTTCCTATTCCCTTATTACTTTTTAAAATTACATCAAAAGCAATTCTGTTGGAAATTACACTTTATATGGCTTAATAACGAACTATATAGCCAGCAATTATCTATAAAAACAGTATAAAAACAATAACGACCTCAAGTTCTGTTTTTCTGGCATATTTTATAGCTATTTTATTGCAGAATTTACTAGATATACACTTCTGTTTTATATTTCTACTGAATATTATAACTACGAATTGTACATATACCTACCGTTATAGGTACAGGATATACGAAGGTTGTTTTTTTATTTTTATATATAACCATAAAGACAAATGATATATAGACTTAAAGTACTTTATTACTTTTCAAAATATGTCCCACCAAAATCGATACACTTTTGCATACGTTCAAATCATTTGGTAGAACAGTCATTCTAGTCTTCAGTTCAGAGCAAAAATCGCTGTTTAAAAGACTTCGATGGCTTCTTCTGGCAACTCACTCAACTCCTGATCTTTGGAAACGTGAAAAAGTTATTGGGAATTAGACTATACGGTGGATAGTCTAACAATTCGATGTTTTGAAGCTCCAAAAACTCGAGAGAATCTAATGGTAGGTTTACATGCTGGACAAGTCTCAGCAAGCATCCACAAGCCTTCACAAACGCTTTAATGCCATTTACCGTGGGTTTATACAGCGATAAAAATAAAATAAGGAATAAGATAAGAAAATAGAACATACGTAATTCAATGGGAGCGTTTATACATGTACTGAATAAAAATAAGAAATAAGGAATTAAATAAGAATGGACTTATTTTTCATTCTTATCTTATTTTAGTTCGGAAATTGAAGTACGCATGTGCAGAAATGACAGAATTGTTTCATTCCTAACCTTCAATATTTTTTCGCGAAGAATGAAAAATTTTAATTTACTAAACAAATATAAAAGAGTTCCCGGTGAAATGTGAAACGACCATACATGAAAATTGAAAATTAGGTTAAAAGTTTTGGCACAGAAAATACAAAAAACATGAAATTCTCAATTGACATGAACGTCATTGTCATAAAAAGCCGTGATTTCATTGGTTGATTCTTATTTCTTAATTGACTGTATAAACGGATCAATTTTTGTCTTATTCCTTATGCTATTTCTTATTTTATCTTATTTGCTGTATAAACCCAGGGTTACACGCTTGCGAGTGGGCCAAACTCACACTAATTATGCTTGTGTTTGAGGAAGATTGTCGAGACTTGCCAAGCATGTAAACCTACCATAAGAATCTGCGACGAAATGCCCCCACCATTGAATTAAACGTATTGCCAACTGCTAAAAAGTAAATGTTGGAATATTTATGCCACGTTTACATTAATTCGCAAAGTAGTATATCCTAGCATACTTTTTTTGATGAAGTTCTTTACTTTTGTTATGGAAATTAATATGTGGTTCAGCTAAAAAGAACTAAAAGGCGTTCAAAACAAACAGAGTGCATGTAGAAGTCCATTAAAAACGTAAATAATGCTGCAATAATTTCTTTTATTTATTTAGGTATTTAAAAATCGATATAAAAGCTGTATTTTCAGGACTTAAAAATAAATCTATAAATGTTTACAACCAACAATAAACGTTATTTCAAGGTTTTAATTAAAGTAGAAAGGGTATAAGTACAATAAAACTAAAAGTACAATAATATCAATCTAAACCCGAAAAGTTGTAAAGTAGAACAATAGAGAAAGAGAGTGACATCACATTTGTCATGTATATAAAAATATCTTATGCATTTTAATAATGGAATATAGTTTTTACTTCATCATCATTATCGTTTTCATCATCATTATCGTCGTCATCATCATCATCTTCATCATCGTCAGCTTCATCGTCGTTACCTTCATCATCATCATCATCATCGTCATTGTCGTCATCATCATCATCTTCATCATCGTCAGCTTCATCATCGTCATCTTCATCATCGTCATCATCATAATTATCAACTCTTTTTAACTCCACTTTATGACGTAGGTGTCCTCTGTTTACACGGTCTTGTGCAGTAAGGAACCAAATTTTCATCATCTTTTGCATATCATATAGAATATAGATCATCTTCCTTTGCTTCATTTATCAGCTCTCTGCTTCAATTTGATTAATTTGCGAGTCAACCTTCCATCCATCTGTCTCGTCCAGCTCTACTTTAATCAGTAACCTTTCTTCACAAAATCTTTAACGCTCATTCTGTTTTGTAGTATTTCGTCTATGATCTTGTTTTTTTATTATGAAACCTACCGGACCGAGTCATGGCCGGTGAGAGAAATCTTATCGGCGTGCAGTTTAGGTTAGTGTGCGACAGATAAAGTATTATTATCATCGGCTTTGTGTCGTTCTGGGAGCTGTACTCCTATCATTGCACTCTTCATTCTTCTTATCAGCTATTTGATTAATTTGCGAGTCAACCTTCCATCCATCTGTCTCACCCAGCTCCACTTTAATTAGTTACCTTTCTTCAGAAAATCTTTAATTCTCATTCTGTTTCGTAGTACTTCGTCTATGATCTTGTTTTTTTATTATCAAACCTACCGGACCGAGTCATGGCCGGTGGGAGAAATCTTATCGGCGTTTAGTTTAGGTTGGTGTGCGACAGATAAAGTATTATTATCATCGGCTTTGTGTCGTTCTGGGAGCTGTACTCCTATCATTGCACTCTTCATTCTTTTTATCAGCTATTTGATTAATTTGCGAGTCAACCTTCCATCCATCTGTCTCGCCCAGCTCCACTTTAATCAGTAACCTTTCTTCACAAAATCTTTAACTCTCATTCTGTTTTGTAGTATTTCGTCTATGATCTTGTTTTTTTATTATGAAACCTACCGGACCGAGTCATGGCCGGTGAGAGAAATCTTATCGGCGTGCAGTTTAGTTTAGTGTGCGACAGATAAAGTATTATTATCATCGGCTTTGTGTCGTTCTGGAAGCTGTACTCCTATCATTGCACTCTTCATTCTTCTTATCAGCTATTTGATTAATTTGCGAGTCAACCTTCCATCCATCTGTCTCGCCCAGCTCCACTTTAATCAGTAACCTTTCTTCACAAAATCTTTAATTCTCATTATGTTTCGTAGTACTTCGTCTATGATCTTGTTTTTTTATTATGAAACCTACCGGACCGAGTCATGGCCGGTGAGAGAAATCTTATCGGCGTGCAGTTTAGGTTAGTGTGCGACAGATAAAGTATTATTATCATCGGCTTTGTGTCGTTCTGGAAGCTGTACTCCTATCATTGCACTCTTCATTCTTCTTATCAGCTATTTGATTAATTTGCGAGTCAACCTTCCATCCATCTGTCTCGTCCAGCTCCACTTTAATCAGTAACTTTTCTTCACAAAATCTTTAACTCTCATTCTGTTTCGTAGTACTTCGTCTATGATCTTGTTTTTTTATTATGAAACCTACCGGACCGAGTCATGGCAGTTTAGGTTAGTGTGCGACAGATAAAATATTATTATAAGTATATGATTGTTATCATCGGCTTTGTGTCGTTCTGGGATCTGTACTCCTATCATTGAACTCTTCATTCTTCTTTGTTTTAATAGTTTTATTGATAGCAACAAAAGATAGCTAACATAAAGCTACATCATTTTGAGTACCATAAACTACGAAGATAGTTCTTCAATTTGTGAATCGTTTTTTAATTATAACCCAAATAACATATTTTTTGTGCAAATATAAGTAGAAAGTATGAGGTTTTAAAAACAGTGATTAAGATATACAAACTTAGAATGGATATGTTAGAACTATTGTAGAAGTCGTTTTTATAATTTTCTTAATATTTTAACATGTGTTCTTAGTAAATCGATTATACCGATAAAAGTAATTCAGTTGCTTTCCTGCAAATTTAATTTATAATAACGAAAATCGGGATATGTACATCAGATAACACGCAAACGTTGCTTGTCTGTACATTTTGTTCGTTCATTGGACTTAGTAATTAACTTTTGCCGAGTATACATTTTCCCTAATCATAGCCACTACACGACGTTTCGAGAAGGCGTTGTTATCTTCTTCCATCGCCGTTTTGGCGCACATTTCCAATATTAGGTCCATAAATTTCAGTTAGCTATACCGCATTGGAGTTTAACAAAATAACTGCAATAACTACTTTTAAATTATTCAAGTAAGTTTTAGAATGGAGAATGTCTTTTATGCAAAAGACACACCAATAATAATAGAAAGTTTTGTTTTGTTGGATGAATGGTTTTCAAAACAAAAATGAAAGAATATATATTTTTTTGATGAAATTGGACTTTTTATTCAATATAATTGACCACCCGAATCCAATGATCCTTCAGTTCTTTTATACCATCTCTGTAATGATGTTCTGGAAGTTCTGCAAAATAAAGCCTTCCACGAAGGATTTGTTTCTGAAGGAGGGAGCCAAATCTGGTAAATTCGGTGGGTGTTTAAGCAATTCTTACTTTAGTTCATTTAATTTAGCCATCGTCAAAAAATGAAAAATGATTTTGGATTCCAAAAAATTGAGGACAAACTCTCAACTGAGTTTAATTAACGACCCTCAGCTAAAATTGGCAATATTGTTTTTGACTAATATATGATTTGGAGACGTTTTAACGTTATAATATACTGTACTAAAAAATCCTTGTTTAATGGTTAATAATTGTTTTAAAGTTATATCCGAAAAATTTAAATCGATTAAAGAGAAAAAGTAAAAGGCGCTACATCAATTATTCTGATACAGTAGCGAGGTGTTAAAAGCGTGGGATGTCCTCGAAAGGAACTCGAAATTATGTTTGTTCTTACTGCTAATGTATCTCTGTGCGAAAATCTTACATTTAATGAACCGAACGGAATTTATTGGGAGCTGACCTGATATCGACCAAAGAGCTTTTTTTTCTTCTTCTTTATTCATCTTTCGTATTGTTTGTCTTTGTCACTATTAGCACAGCAACTCGTATAGTCGAATTCCTGAAAAAGTTTTGTATTTCGATACGAGCATCGTGTTCTTTTCTTTCATTTCTATTTAATACGTTTAAATTGGTACTTACTGTGGAAAATATACAAGGAGCGCCTTAATTCGATAATATGTGAAAAAACGTTCATTTTCAAAAATTAATAAAAATCTTTTTAATTGTGCAATACTTTTGTAAAAATTATGGTATATAAACAAAGTTATCTTCTATTTTTTGCTGGCTTTAGTTTTGCCATAACTTAAATATTTAAAAAAATATACGAGGAGCGCCTTTCGCTGAATTGGAATCTACATATGTAAAAAAAAGTTCACGGTCAAAAATCAATAAAAATCTTTTCAGTTGTGCAATACTTTTGTAAAAATTAAGGTATATTAACAAAGTTATATTCTATTTTTTGCTGGCTTTAGTTTTGCCATAACTTAAATATTTTAGAAAATATACGAGGAGCGCCTTTTGCTGAATTGGAAAGTATGTAAAAAAAGGTTTACGGTCAATAATCAATAAAAATCTTTTTAGTTGTGCAATATTTTTGTAAAAATAAAGATATATAAACAAACTTATCTTCTATTTTTAACTGGCTTTAGTTTTGCCATAACTTAAATATTTTAGAAAATATACGAGAAGCGCCTTTTGCTGAATTGGAAAGTATGTAAAAAAAAGGTTTACGGTCAAAAATCAATAAAAATCTTTTTAGTTGTGAAATACTTTTGTAAAAATTACGGTAGATAAACAAAGTTATCTTCTATTTTCTACTGGCTTTAGTTTTGCCATAACTTAAATATTTTAGAAAATATACGAGGAGCGCCTTTTGCTGAATTGGAATGTATGTAAAAAATATGGTTTACGGTCAAAAATCAATAAAAATCTTTTTAGTTGTGCAATACTTCTGTAAAAATTAAGGTATATAAACAAAGTTATCTTCTATTTTTGCTTGCTTTAGTTTTGCCATAACTTAAATATTTAAAAAAATATACGAGGGGCGCCTTTCGCTGGATTGGAAAGTATGTAAAAAAAACGGTTTACGGTCAAAAATCAATGAAAATCTTTTTAGTTGTGCAATACTTTTGTTAAAATTAAGGCATATAAAGAAAGTTATCTTTTATTTTTTGCAGTCCTTAGTTTTGCCATAACTTAAATATTTTAGAAAATATACTAGGAGCACCTTTTGCTGAATTGGAAAGTATGTAAAAAAGGGTTTACGGTCAAAAATTAATAAAAATCTTTTTAGTTGTGCAATACTTTTGTAAAAATTAAGGCATATAAACAAAGTTATCTTCTATTTTTTGGTGGCTTTAGTTTTGCCATAAATTAAATATTTAAAACAATATACGAGGTGCGCCACTTGCTGAATTGGAAAGTATTGTAACGGGATAACCGTAAAGGAAGGGACATTAATTTGAAAGATTGTTATTGACAGTTGATTTTTAGAAGTTTCTAAAAATCAACTGACCATTTTAAATAATGTTTCTAGAAAATTCTAGAAACTTCTAAAGACACTGACTAGATTAAATAAAGTTGTATATAAGAGGATGCATGGGCAGTTAACGTCAGTTCAAGTCAAGTGTTCACAAGAGTTCATTGTATTGTCAAGTAGTTAGACGTTATCCAGCAGAGTTCAGTGTATCTTAACAATTTTGTAAATAAATTGTGTAAAAAGCCCCCATACGTGTTTGTTTCAAATTGGTGTCAGGTGTGGGGTGAAGATACAAGAATGCCTGGAAAAAAGATAAATGAACTATGGGTGGCTGAGTTTAGAAAAGAGCTTGAAGAATTAGAATTGGAAACTACTGGGAGCAAATCCGTATTGTTGAGAAGGCTCCGTGAATACTACCTAAATAATAATTTGGACTCTGACGCTGTAGAGTTCGAAGACCCAGTTCAAAAAGCAAATTCTGAACTAACTCAACAACTTTCCCGGCTGCAAGAGGAGCTATCAAGGCGAATGACGAGCCAACAAGAAGAACAAACTCAACAACTTTCCCGGCTGCAAGAGGAGCTATCAGGACGAATGACGAACCAACAAGAGGAGCTATCCAGTCAGATAAGAAGCCAGCGCGAAGAGGTGTCCCAGCTATCACAGCGAATGACGAACCAACAAGAGGAGCTATCCAGTCAGATAAGAAGCCAGCGCGAAGAGGTGTCCCAGCTATCACAACGGATGTCTACCAGAAGAGTTATCCAGTTCCTTCTCCCAGCAAATATCACATCTTCGTGACGAGCAAAATCAGCAAGTTGCCAACTTGAATCAGCAAGTGGACAACTTGAATCAGCAAGTGGACAACATGAATCAGCAAGTGACCAACATGCAAGACGAGCAAAACCAGATCAACCAGCAAATGCAGTCCGAAATAAGAAAGCTTCAACAAGAACAGGAAGCTTGTCGTCGAAACCAGCCCATCCACCACGGCGACGGAGAAACAGAAAAATGGAGAAACTATCCAGGAATTTGAGGCGGATGTAGCAAGAATGGTACGACTTGCGTATTCAAATGCAGCGGAGGATTTCCTGGAGTGCCTAGCAGTCCAAACCTTCACCGATGGTCTTCGAGACGTCGAGTTGCAGCGCGCTGTACGGTCGGCGCGGCCGAAGACTCTTGTGGACGCCTTGACCATTGCCCTGGAGTTTGAGGCGGCGACGGAGGCCTCACGTGGAGTTGCTCGACTAAGGGAAGTCACCGGTAACTATGACCATGCCGTTCATTCCGTTAGCGACGTCGAAGCGGTAGTAGAGAGGTTAATGAAGTTATCTCCAAAAAGAAGGCGCCCAGTGAGATGCTGGAACTGCGGAGAACTAGGCCATATAAGAAATACTTGCCCCCAAAAAGAAAAATCTTCTGCTGAATTACCCCAGCAGCAGGAAAACTAGAACGGGTCGACTCCTGGAGGGCGAAATCGACCCCAAACATTCCCGAAGCCACTCACACCATTAAATTGGCAACTCTGCGACATCACGTGGACAGCTTATATGTAGATGGCCTCATTGATGGGAAGAGCTTTAGCATGCTGGTAGACACTGGAGCTACGAAAACTATCGTTCGACCATCCATCATTATGCGAAAGAAGATGTGGCCTACCAGTTGGAGACTGCGTACCGCTACCGGAGATTCTGCTAGAGTCTACGGTGAGATACAGGTGACGCTACAGTTTGGTTCAACCTCTCTTGTTCACTCAGTGCTGGTGGCTGACGTTGATGAAGATGTTGTTCTGGGCATGGATGTTATGCTCCACTGTGGTTTTCATTTGGATCTTCGCCAACGTATCCTTCGTACTGGTAATGAAGAAATATTCCTGCACCGAAAACAAGTTGACAATGCCTCGATCAAGCTAATCGATGATATCGAACTTCCGGCGAGCTGCGAATGTGTCGTCACAGCGCGGTTGAATGGACCGGAGCCAGATGGTGCCCCAGCCATGATAGAGCCGAAGAACCATGACCATGAATTAGGAAAAGGACTCCTTGTGGGTAAGACTCTTGTTAGATCCGCCAAAGAGGTACCCATCCGAGTTATCAACTTGAACGATCATCCAGTTTTTCTCCGAAAGGACACGGAAATGGGAAGTTTAGAACCAGTAACGGCCATAATTCACAAGGTAAACGTTACGGAAACGATGAGACCAACGAAATTGAACAATTAATGACAAAATTAGATCCCTCTTTGTCAAAATTAGAAAAGAAACAGGTAAGAGATCTACTTTATCGTTATAAACCTGTATTTGGTTCTAAAAGTAAACTGGGAAGAACTGATGTTGTACAACATAGAATTGACACTGGTGATGCACGTCCGATTCGACAGGTACCCCGAAGGATGCCTCAAGTTAAGAAGGAAGAAGCAGACAGAGCCCTTAAAGAAATGATCCAAAATGGCATAGTCGAACCATCCAGTAGTCCGTGGGCTTCTCCTGTGGTATTAGTGAGAAAGAAAGACGGATCAATGCGGTTTTGTGTCGACTATCGAAAGCTAAATGATGTCACTAAGAAGGACAGTTATCCTCTGCCAAGGATTGATGATGCCCTCGACGCTTTGGCGGGTTCTACTTTGTTTTCTACCTTGGACCTTAAAAGCGGATACTGGCAAGTTAAAATGAATCCTGCAGACAAAGAAAAGACTGCCTTTACCAGTGGATCAGGGTTGTGGCAATTTACGGTCCTTCCGTTTGGCCTCTGTAATGCTCCTGCGACGTTTGAACGGCTAATGGAGAACATCCTGCGGGGTTTGTCATGGGAAACTTGTCTAGTTTATCTAGACGACATCATCATAATGGGCAAGACCTTTAAGGAACATTTATCTAACCTGGAAGAAGTCTTTAAAAGATTACGGAACGCTAATCTAACATTGAATGTTAAGAAATGCCACTTGTTCCAGAGACAGGTCAACTATTTAGGACATAACGTAAGCAAGGATGGCGTTGCTGTTGACCCTGCTAAGATACAAGCCGTTCAGGAATGGCCAATCCCTATCGACAAACATCAGCTCCGGAGTTTCTTGGGTCTTTGTTCCTATTACCGACGATATGTCAAGAATTTTGGAGACATCGCCAAACCTTTGACACGTTTGACAGAACAAGATAAGTGCTTCTGTTGGGATCAGGAATGTCAAGAGGCGTTTGAAATATTGAAGAAACAGCTTACGTCAGCACCTGTTCTTGCTTATCCACTTCCTGATGGTAAGCTTATTCTGGACACCGACGCCAGCAATGTGGGAATTGGAGCCGTCTTGTCACAGCTACAAGATGGTAAGGAAAGAGTGGTTGGTTACTTCAGCAAAACTTTATCGAAAGCTGAAAAGAACTACTGTGTAACTCGGAGGGAGCTGTTAGCAGTTGTAAAATCCGTCGAGCACTTTTATAAATATCTGTATGGCAGAAAATTCCTGATCAGAACAGACCATGCTAGTTTAAAGTGGTTACTTAGCTTTAAGAACCCAGAAGCACAGATAGCAAGATGGCTCGAAAAACTGCAGGAATATGATGTTGAAATCGAGCACAGACCTGGAACAAGACATCGTAGTGCTGATGCACTTTCCAGAAGACCATGTCGACCTGATTGCCCCCATTGTACCCGTATGGAGCAGAACGAGGAAAAACTTGCCTTAGTTAAGGTTGTGCCAGAAGACGAGAGCTCTATGCTGGAGGAGCAACAAGAAAACGATCCCGTTCTGAGAAAGATTCGGGAGTGGAAGAGAATGGACCGTCGTCCGTTGTGGAGAGAGATATCCTCATCCTCTCCTGCTTTAAAAGCATACTGGTCCCAATGGAACTCTTTAGTTTTGGACGGTGGGCTCGTTAAAAGACTTGTAGAAAATTCCGAGGGCAAAGAAACAAGGAAACAAATAGTGGTCCCAAGAAATGCTGTACCGGAAATTTTAAAACAGATGCATAATGATAGTTCTGGAGGACATCTGGGTATCACGAAAACGCTGCAAAAGATCCGAGATAGATTTTACTGGGTAAATTGCACTAATGATGTTAAAGATTTGTGTCGTAAATGCACTACATGTGCTGCCAGTAACGGTCTGCACCGAAAACCGAAAGCGGAAATGCAGCAATACCTGGTTGGAAGTCCTTTTGAAAGAATCGCAGTAGATGTATTGGGGCCACTTCCACAGACCGATGTAGGAAACAAGTACATCTTTGTTGTAATGGACTACTTCACTAAATGGGTTGAAGCATATGCAGTTCCCAATCAGGAAGCCACCACTTTAGCAGATATATTGGTTGAAGAATTCGTAAGCCGATTTGGGGTACCACTAGAATTACATTCAGACCAAGGAAGAAATTTTGAGAGCAAGCTGTTTCAAGAAGTTTGCCAAAGATTAGGCATCCACAAAACGAGAACCACAGCGATGCACCCTCAGTCTGATGGAATGGTGGAACGAATGAACCGGACTATAACCAACTATCTGTCAAAAGTGGTGTCAGATTGTCAGAGGGATTGGGATCGACATATTCCACTATTTCTAATGGCAATTCGATCGGCCATCAACGAATCAACGGGCCAAACGCCTGCGAAGGTCCTGTTCGGTAGAGAAATGAGGCTACCATGTGACTTGGTGTTTGGTTGTAAACCTGGGGAAGAAATGGCACGTGAACAATATGTCGCCGACCTTCAGAATCGAATGGAGAATATACACAACCTGGTGCGTGGAAAACTACAATTATCTAGTGATCGGATGAAGAGGTACTATGACACACGGACAATGGAAAAGAGTTACCAAGTTGGAGATTTAGTCTGGCTCTATAACCCCCGACGGCGTCGAGGTATTTGTCCCAAATTACAAAAGAACTGGGAAGGTCCGTACACTATCAAGAAGAAGATTAACGATGTCATTTATCAGATCGTGAAAATTCCCAGAGGGAAACCCGTCGTGGTCCATCATGATCGTTTGGCGCCTTACCAGCCCAAGTAACATTTTAAAGATCAAATAGTCTTGAAAAAGTTTTAATACTGTTTTAAAAAGGTTGCAATATATGTTTCACTCTTAAGGCGGCTTATAATTTGGCCATTAACTCTTAAAGAGCTAGTAGCATTATAATCGCGTTTTAATGGATCTGTTAAAACCTCGAAATAAAACCTTTTCTACTTCAAATGATTTTGATCTTAATATTGTTTTAATACAGTAATTACTGTGACAATATTAAAACCGTTTGGCTTTAAAATACTCCTACAGCTAAACAGTTTTAAAGAAGTAGAATAATATGCCTATGTTTTAAACTGGTATTACAAACTGGTTATATAATTTACTATAAAACCAATTTTTAAAACTCCTTACTCCTGCAACTACATACATATTAAAAAACCACATTAAAACGACGTTCCTAAGCGGGCATTAAAAAATGCTTTTTAAAATATCTCTTAAATCCAAAGAGTTTTATCCCAACATAGTTTTAAACCTATAATAGCAGTTTTACACATTCACGTTTATGCTTAAAGTTTATGTGAAAGCATAGTGCCAAAATGAACACATTTTTAGAAAAATGGATGCATGTCAAAAAAAGCGGACGTTTCCACAGAGAGTGGAAAAAAACTGTCAACTAAAGAAACAGTTTTTGAAAATACAAAATACAGTTGTTGCAGAATGTTTTACTGAATGTACATCTAATTCATCAATAATTCTACTCCGAATATTAATGATGATATTGGGCATGGGCAAGTGGATACAATGTGAAACAAAACACAGTAAAGGCATGATTAAAAGTCATAAATACAAGGTTCCCAAATATATTATCAACAGATCCCCGTACACTTCTAAGAACACCAACCAAAATCATTGAGTGTTATAATATTTGTGCAGGAGAATATTGGCACCAAGGACTTCAAAAATGTTTGCATATGGTTTCCTCCATAGACAATTATCTATCTCTGGTTTCCTCTTATGTAAATAATATTCCTGATGTAATCACTAAAAATTGTGAGGTTAAATTTCCAAACCTATGCGCGAAATGTAAATTACATTTAATACAACCAAGATAAAACCAGCTTAAAACCATATCTTATTAATAGCCGTATAAAGGTTTTATGATTAACTTTATTTCTACCTTCTGGTTACAATCAAAAGTGTTACTGGAGTCCATTTTATTAAAAAATGACTACTAAACCGAAAGGATGGCAACAATTATTTTTTGAGATTCTATTCATATTTTAATGCCTATTTATCAATTTTTTTATAATCTGACCATTCTCTTAAATAGCTGAATACATATATATTAATTTTATTTTGTATATAGTCACTTTAGATCTTTTCCGTCTGTAGATAAATAGTGTGGTTATGGAGCATTAATTACTCCGAAACCATGACAAAAAATGTATTGGTTTTTCTCATTTTATACCGCTAAAATATGTTAAATTAGCAATAATTGACATTAATTATCATTCTCTTTATTAGTACCTGTATTATATTATACTAATTCGGGCAAAAACACAAATTACTAAAATTACAAACATTTTATAATTTATAAAATTGGGACATTTTAAAAGGCGCGTAAATTTTAAGAAAGTATCAGGTCCACTTTTAACAGTACTCTGCAGTTTGTTTATGATTTTAATCAAAATGTGATGATATTATCGGTAATAGAATAATATAATAATATATATCTAATAAAATATCTTAAGTATGGAAAGCAACATCACTTTAAAACCAAATTAGTTTTAAAGTTATCTTTTTATGATATATTAGTAAAATTTTATGCAATTTTAAAACTTAAACGACTTAAATTTGGTTTTATCCAGGTTTTATAAAAAGTTTTATTACAGTTTTAAAACTGCTTTTTATACAACCTCATTTAAGTTTTATAGCTGCTTAATTTATAACTATTATAAGCCAGGTTTTAAGAAAGATTTAAAAATTAGGCCTAGCAACCTTCATAAAGTTCTCCATTTTAGACTTAAGATAGTTTTATTGCAGTTGTAAGGAGAATATAAGGATTAAAAGGTTTTATGTTTGGTTCATAGAAAAGGTTTTTTAGATACCCTGAGAACTACAATAAAACCAAAAATGTTACTTGGGAGGGAAACCACAGTGGAGATGCGCAGCAACTCCAAGAAGATGGTTTGGCTTACTCAGGGAGTGTGCGGGATTCCGATGTAGGAAATAACATTCCAGGAGGAATGAATCTAAGGAGGGGGCAGTGTAACGGGATAACCGTAAAGGAAGGGACATTAATTTGAAAGATTGTTATTGACAGTTGAATTTTAGAAGTTTCTAAAAATCAACTGACCATTTTAAATAATGTTTCTAGAAAATTCTAGAAACTTCTAAAGACACTGACTAGATTAAATAAAGTTGTATATAAGGGGATGCATGGGCAGTTAACGTCAGTTCAAGTCAAGTGTTCACAAGAGTTCATTGTATTGTCAAGTAGTTAGACGTTATCCAGCAGAGTTCAGTGTATCTTAACAATTTTGTAAATAAATTGTGTAAAAAGCCCCCATACGTGTTTGTTTCAAATTGGTGTCAGGTGTGGGGTGAAGATACAAGAATGCCTGGAAAAAAGATAAATGAACTATGGGTGGCTGAGTTTACGTGTTTCAGTATGTAAAAAAAGGTTTACGGTCAAAAATCAATAAAAATCTTCTTAATTGTGCAATACTTTTGTAAAAATTAAGGTATATAAAAAAAGTTATCTTCTACTACTCTTGTTTTTCAATAATTTACATATTTTACAATATATACGAGGTGCGCCTATGGGCGAATTCGAAAGTATGTAAAAAAACGTTTATGTTCAAATATTAATAAACAAATTTTTAATCGTGCAATACTCTTGCAAAAATTAAGGTATGTAAGCCCAGGTATCTTCTTTTTTTGCCGACTTTAGTTATGCAATAACTTAAACATTTCAGAAAATATACGATGAGCGCTTTTTGCTAAATTTAAAAATGTGTAAACGTCTAAATTTTTTTTCCATATAATGTTGGCTTAATTGGACACTCTGTATATAAACATTATATACTCTATTATATAAAATCAGAGTCCATATCCACCATTACAATTGAAATTCCCCTCAATCATCCCTCTTGCATCAACTCAATGGTATTTGTTAGCCCTGATTTTTATCAAAGAACGTTACATAAATGGGGCGGAGTCTGACAGTTGCAATATCGTTCTAGCAGCCAACGATTTTGATAAAGATAAAAATTAAAAGCATATTTACATAACTTATATGAACGTAAAGTATTACCTTTTAATTGCACCTTGTGACAACTTTTCTGCACCAATTTCTGTATACTCCAATATTGCTCTAAATTTACAAAACAACATACAGTATTTTGAATTGATTTTCTAAAACAATTAGGTTATTGCAAAAATAAAACCAGCAAAAAGAAGAAGATAAAATTGTTTAAATAGCTTAATTTGTACAAAAATATTGTACAATTAACAAGATTTTTATTGATTTTTGAACATAAACATTTTTTTACATATTTTAAAATTCAAAAAAAGGCGCTCCTCGTATATTTTCTAAACAATTTAAGTTATTGAAAAACCAATGCCTGCCAACAAAAGAAGATAATTTTGTTTATATACCTTAATTTTTACAAAAGTACCTAATGCTCAATTAAAAAGATTTTTATTGATTTTTGAACGTAGACGTTCTTTTTACATATTTTCGATTTCAGCAAAAGGCGCACCTCGTATATTTTCTAAAATATCAAAGTTATTAAAAAACTAAAGTTTGCAAATAATAAAAGATAAATTTGTTTATATACCTTAATTTTTACAAAAGTATTGCACAATTAAAAAGATTTTTATTGATTTTTAAACATAAAAGTTTTTTTTCCATATTTTCTAATTCAGCATAATCCGCACCTCGTATATTTTTTAAAATATGTAAGTTATTAAAAAACAAAAAATAGTAAATAATAAAAAATAACTTTGTTTATATACCTTCATTTTAACAAAAGTATTGCACAATTAAAAAGTTTTTGATTGATTTTTAAAATAAAAGATCTTTTTTCCATATTTTCGAATTCAGCAAAAGACGCACCTCGTATATTTTTTAAAATATAAAAGTTATTAAAAAACTAAAGGTTGTAAATAATAAAAGATAAATTTGTTTATATACCTTAATTTTTACAAAAGTTTTGCACAATTAATAAGATTTTTATTGGTTTTTAAACATAAAAGATTTTTTTCCATATTTTCGAATCCAGCAAAAGGCGCACCTCGTATATTTTCTAAAATATCAAAGGTATTAAAAAACTAAAGTTTGCAAATAATAAAAGATAAATTTGTTTATATACCTTAGTTTTTACCAAAGTATTGCACATTTAAAAAGATTTTTATTGATTTTTGAACATAAACGTTTTTTTTTACATAGTTTCGATTTCAGCAAAAGGCGCACCTTGTATATTTTCTAAAATATTAAAGTTATTAAAAAACTAAAGTTTGCAAATAATAAAAGATAAATTTGTTTATATACATTAATTTTTACAAAAGTATTGCACAATTATAAAGATTTTTATTGATTTTTAAACATAAAAGGTTTTTTTCCATATTTTCTAATTCAGCATAATGCGCAACTCGTATATTTTCGAAAATATCAAACTTATTAAAAAACTAAAGTTTGCAAATTATAAAAGATAAATTTGTTTATATACCTTAATTTTTACAAAAGTATTGCACAGTTAAAAAGATTTTTATTGATTTTTAAACATCAAAGATTTTTTTTTCCATATTTTCGATTTTAGCAAAAGGCGCACCTCGTATATTTTTTAAAATATCAAAGTTATTAAAAAACTAAAGTTTGCAAATAATAAAAGATAGATTTGTTTATATACCTTAATTTTTACAAAAGTATTGCACAATTAAAAAGATTTTTATTGATTTTTAAACATAAAAGATTTTTTTTTCCATATTTTCGAATTCAGCAGAAGGCGCACCTCGTATATTTTCAATAATATCAAAGTTATTAAAAAACTAAAGTTTGCAAATAATAAAAGATGGATTGGTTTACATACTTTAATTTTTATAAAAGTATTGTTTAATTAACAAGATTTTTATTGATTTTTAAACATAAAAGGTTTTTTTCCATATTTTCTAATTCAGCATAAAGCGCACCTCGTATATTTTCAATAATATTTAAGTTATTAAAAAACTAAAGTTTGCAAATAATAAAAGATAGATTTGTTTATATACTTTAATTTTTACAAAAGTATTGCACAATTAAAAAGATTTTTATTGATTTTTAAACATAAAAGATCTTTTTTCCATATTTTCGAATTCAGCAAAAAGCGCACCTTGTATATTTTCTAAAATATCAAAGTTATTAAAAAACTAAAGCTTGCAAATAATAAAAGATAAATTTGTTTATATACTTTAATTTTTACAAAAGTATTGCATAATTAGAAAGATTTTATTTGATTTTTAAACATAAAAGGTTTTTTTTCATATTTTCTAATTCAGTATAATCCGCACCTCGTATATTTTTTAAAATATGTAAGTTATTAAAAAACGAAAAATAGCAAATAATAAAAAATAACTTTGTTTATATACCTTAATTTTTACAAAAGTATTGCACAATTAAAAAGATTTTTATTGATTTTTAAACATAAAAGATTTTTTTTCCATATTTTCGAATTCAGCAGAAGGCGCACCTCGTATATTTTCAATAATATCAAAGTTATTAAAAAACTAAAGTTTGCAAATAATAAAAGATGGATTGGTTTACATACTTTAATTTTTATAAAAGTATTGTTTAATTAACAAGATTTTTATTGATTTTTAAACATAAAAGGTTTTTTTCCATATTTTCTAATTCAGCATAAAGCGCACCTCGTATATTTTCAATAATATTTAAGTTATTAAAAAACTAAAGTTTGCAAATAATAAAAGATAGATTTGTTTATATACTTTAATTTTTACAAAAGTATTGCACAATTAAAAAGATTTTTATTGATTTTTAAACATAAAAGATCTTTTTTCCATATTTTCGAATTCAGCAAAAAGCGCACCTCGTATATTTTCTAAAATATCAAAGTTATTAAAAAACTAAAGCTTGCAAATAATAAAAGATAAATTTGTTTATATACTTTAATTTTTACAAAAGTATTGCATAATTAGAAAGATTTTATTTGATTTTTAAACATAAAAGGTTTTTTTCCATATTTTCTAATTCAGTATAATCCGCACCTCGTATATTTTTTAAAATATGTAAGTTATTAAAAAACGAAAAATAGTAAATAATAAAAAATAACTTTGTTTATATACCTTAATTTTTACAAAAGTATTGCACAATTAAAAAGATTTTTATTGATTTTTAAACATAAAAGATTTTTTTTCCATATTTTCGAATGCAGCAAAAGGCGCACCTCGTATATTTTCTAAAGTATCAAAGTTATTAAAAAACTAAAGGTTGCAAATAATAAAAGATAAATTTGTTTGTATACCTTAATTTTTACAAAAGTATTGCACAATTAAAAAGATTTTTATTAGTTTTCAAACATAAAAGTTTTTTTTTCATATTTCCATATTTCCTAATTCAGGATAAGGTGCAATAAAGAGTACACTTCTTAAGAAAACTAATCATTAACAAAATAGAAAAACATTTTATTTCTGATATACTTACTTAAATTGTCTTTTACGTTGTTTTTCACGATAATGTATGCGTGTTTGGTGTGGTAGTTTTAAGGTCAATGATGAATAACAAAAATTAAATATGACAAATCGAGGGTTTGTCATAAAACACCAGTTAAGTCTTAAAACAGTGATTTAATATTGCAGACAAGTTGTCCATGAAATAATAACAATTTTATTACTTGATTTATGTTTTTGGTTGTTTTAGTTTTAATATGAATAATTATACAGATTTATATATACATTTCTTTTACGATATCGCAATTTGAAATCTATAGATATCGTTCAATTTATAGCAGGGATGTCTCTTCATTAGTGACTGAAGAGACATAGCCTATACTACACTGACGAGCTCAAATGAGAGCGAAACACGTGTCTGTAGTTTGGTTTTGAATTGAATGATATTTATATCTATTTATATCGCAGCATCCAGGTGTCTTTTAAAGTGTTAGAAATTCTAACCGACACTATTCCAGTTCGAAACTGGAATTATTATTTTTGACAGTATGGCACTAGATACGTTATGTATCATCTTTGACATTTTGTTATATATATATATATATATATATATATATATATATATATATATATATAAATATATACTTAATAAAAAATTGCCTTGAGCATTATATCTGACCTCATTAACGATCGATTAAGTATAGAGGGGGCATATATTGTTGGTAGAAACTAAAAGCCTAATGGTCTTTTGTTATCAGAAAAATGCTAATTTTTATCAATAATTCCCGAAACTCTGGACGTTTAGCATAATCTTCAAATAATGAAGTAGCGATTATGAATGAGCTGTCATATTCAGCATGAACGGCCTACAACGTAACATTTGATATCAGCGACCCTTATCTTATCCTGGTCACGAATATAGCAAGATGCTTAAAGAGAAATTAATTGCTCATTCATTTATAATCATTCAACTAATGTTCTAATTTTAAACGTGGTTATTATACAATTTTATATTAACTTAAAGTAAATAGTGAAAATTGTAAAAATATTTAACCTAATTTTCAAGCTATTAGATGCATGGACTTATGCGGGTCCCGATTCAAGCTCGTTCTTGATCAAATTCAACAACTTCTGATGGTTTTAGTTAGTAGGAGGTGGTATAATCAAAAAAATTTATTCGCCAAGGTTACCTTTCTACGACCTAAAAGATCTTTTTTGGATACCATACATCTAATTATGAGTCCATAAGGTTTAGGGTTTGAAAAAGTCTATTATCCGCTTAGGATGTTGTTTGTTACCTAGTCAGGTTATAAGAAGACCTCTCTCAGATATTTATGTCATTGGCAAACGTATACTCTGCAGACTCAAGTTTCTGAAAGTTCAAAAGTAATATAGAATTGCTAAAAAAGGCGTATTCCTCACCGTGACTCAATTTTTCAGATTAAAACAACTTTTTAAGCTGTATCAACTGTTAAGGTCCAGAGTAAGGATTTCCATTACCATTTTTCTCTCGTCCTCTTTCAAGAACTTTTGATGGAAGATATGAGCAAGAGCTTTTCAACTGTTGGTTCAACTTTTCACTTTCTTTAATTTTACGTATATCAATTTGTTGTTTTTCTTGTTCAAATTTAATAACCACTCATTAATTTTCAGGTTTACCTAGACCAATTTCTTCACCTTCGTAACCGGTGAGGAGATCAACTTTCTAAGTATGATTCCATCTGAGTTTTTAGACCAGTTTTCCACCTACTGGAACACTGATTAGATAAATTTCTTTAGTTTTATTAACTCTAAAGATGCAGTGTAGGTCCTTCCATTATCTTTCTTTAGCAGTTTTGTTTAAAGCTCTTTGGATGTCTTTTGTAAGAAGCAGGTATGAGCCAAAGCGTCTTCACATGTTATAAGATCAACGTTTCACATTCTTTAACAAGAATTTTATCAATTTACCGAAGTTAATCTACAGTTACCATCCAGTCTATTGTCTTTTAGTAACTCAGTTAGTAGAAGAAGACCTAAGAAAGATATTTATTGACCGTTTTAGACCGGAAGTTATTTTTTTATTGTACTCAATTTTAGAAGTGTTCTAACTGATATTTAGATCAAATTTTTAGGTTTTCACCAATTTCTTCACCTTCTAAACCTGTGAGTAGATCAACTTTCTAAGTGTGGTTGAATCTGAGTTTTCAGATCAATTTTCCACGTACTTTATCACCGATTGGATAAATTTCTTTAGTTTTATTACCTCTAAAGATGCAGTGTAGGTGCTTCCATTATCTTTCTTTAGCAGTTTTGTTAAAAGCTCTTTGGATACTTTTTGTAAGAAGGCAGTGTGAGCAAAAGCTTCTTCACCTGTTATTAGATTAACTTTCCACATTCCTCAACATCAATTATTAAGCGTTATGACTCGGAAGTAAATTTTTTTAATGCGCTCAATTTTTGAAGTGTTCTAAGTCATATTTTAACCAAGTTTAGACCAGTTTTTTAACCTTTATTTAGCAGTGTTTAGAACCTTTTTTTGGATTGGTTAATATGCTTCATATAAAAAACATGCATCTTTTGCGGTTTAAACTAGATCTTAACCAAATGAAGTAGATAAAAAGTACCTGCATATTTTGGCGCCTGCCTGTATAATTTTCCAGTGGGACACCCCGAAGGTAAAGATTGGGCCGGTGTAGAACACTAAATTATATAGTGTTTTTGTATATTGATTAGACGAGGGTAGACCGCTAGTCTGGCGCAGCTCGACGGGAGGCCCTAAGTATTGATCAAATAAATGTGCTCTAACAGGGGCTTACTCTAACATTTTTTCTTCAGGTATTCTTAACCAAAAGAACCGAAAGAATTTTAATTAGTACAATAAAGATCGTTATCTGAAAGAGTTTAATCAATAACAAGTTTAATATCGTTACTTGGTAAAGTATTTAATATTTGATGTATATTTAATTAATTAATTAATTAATTAAGTAATGATTAATTTTGTTTTTATTGTTGGTTGCAAGATTAAAGTTTACATTAAAATTATTTACAACCAATATAACATTCTTTAATTACGTTATACATCCTATATATTGATATGAATTTTCCTCGGGGGCTGACTCTCATGGTGACTTTTCGGAAGTGTAAATAGTACTAAGGGAAACAGAAAGAAGGAGCTAGCAAGTAGAGGAGCAGAAAGAACGAGGTAGCAAATATAGAAACACAAAGAAGGAGTTAGCAAAGTCAGAAAGAAAGAGATATCAAGTAGAGGAGCAGAAAGAAAGAGTTAGCAAATATAGAAACAGAAAGAAGGAGCTAGCAAGTCAGAAAGTAAGAGATAGCAAATAGAGGAGTAAAAAGTAGATAGCAAGTAACTTAAATTAACTAACTCAAGTAGAGAAGCTGAACGAAAGAGATAGCAAGTAGAGGAGCAGAAAGAAAGAGATGCAAGTAGAGAAGTCAGCTAGTACTATGGTTGTCTTTTTAGTTTTGCCGCTTAAAAGACGCCACCAATAGAACCTTTAGACTAAAATCTAACCTTAATCTTTTGTTGACATAAATCCTAAGTTTCATTGCTATACAAGAAGTCATGTAGGTATAATGAATTTTTAAACAATAACTTTTTACAATTTTTGGAGAGGTTTATCCCCCAACAGGAATGTCTCGCTGTAATGTTTTGCTGATCATTATTAAGCTAGCTCAGCCACAAATTCGTGACGTGCTGATTATGATTCAGCAAGCTCAGCCAGCTCCACCGGCTATCAATAAAAAAATATGATTCTAGACATTTGGTAGAGTCACCTGCTAATCGTTTAGCTCAGCCACAAACTCATGGCTGTGTTAATTATGACTTAATTTTGCCCAGCCACAAAATTTGTGGCTGTACTAATCATTATTAAGCTAGCTAAGCCACAAATTCGTGACTCTGCTGATTATGATTTAGCTAGCTCAGCCAAGATCTTATCTCCACAGGCTATCAATAAAAAAAATATGATTCTAGACATTTGGCAGAATCACCTGCTATTTGTTTAGCTCAGCCACAAACTCATGGCTGTGTTAATTATGACTAAATTAGCTCAGCCAAAAAATTTGTGGCTGTGCTAATCATTAATAAGCTAGCTCAGCGACAAATTCGTGACTGTGCTGATTATGGTTCAGCTAGCTCAGCCAAGATCTTATCTCCACAGGCTATCAGTAAAAAAATATGATTCCAGACATTTGACAGAGTCACCTGCTACTCGTTTAGTTCAGCCATAAACTCATGGCTGTGATAATTATGACTAAAATAGCTCAGCCACAAATTCGTGACTGTGCTGATTATGATTCAGCTAGCTCAGCCAAGATCTTATCTCCACAGGCTATCAATTAAAAAAATGGCAAAGTCACCTGCTACTCGTTTAGCTCAGCCACAAACTCATGGCTGTGTTAATTATGACTAAATTAGCTTAGCCACAAAATTTGTGGTTGTGCTAATCAATATTAAGCTAGCTCAGCCACAAATTCGTGACTCTGCTGATTATGATTCAGCTAGCTCAGCCAAGATCTTATTTTCACAGGCTATCAATAAAAAAAATATGATTCTATAAATTTGGCAGAGTCACCTGCTACTTGTTTAGCTCAGCCACAAACTCATAGCTGTGCTAATTCTGACTAAAATAGCTCAGCCACAAATTCGTGGCTGTTCTAATCATTATTAAGCTAGCTCAGCCACAAATTCGTGACTCTGCTGATTATGATTCAGCTAGCTCAGCCAAGATCTTATCTCCACAGGCTATCAATAAAAACATATGATTCTAGACATTTAGCAAAGGCACCTGCTACTCGTTCAGCTCAGCCACAAACTCATGGCTGTGTAAATTAAAACTAAATTAGCTCAGCCACAAAATTTGTGTCTGTTCTAATCATTATTAAGCTAGCTCAGCCACAAATTCGTGACTCTGCTGATTATGATTTAGCTAGCTCAGCCAAGATCTTATCTCCACAGGCTATTAATAAAAAAATATGATTCTAGACATTTGGCAGAATCACCTGCTACTCGTTTAGCTCAGCCACAAACTCATGGCTGTGCTAATTATGACTAAATTAGCTCAGCCACAAAATTTGTGGCTGTACTAATCATTATTAAACTAGCTCAGCCACAAATCTCTATGCTCAAAATTTTTTTTTTATAAATCTTCCCGTACATCAACGCTGGTCCTTTCCATAGCCTCTAATCCTTCTGTCCATTTCGTACAGCATTCATACCCTTTTTTACTATGGCTGTGCCAGGTAATATATAGCTTGTTTTATTGAAAAAAAAGCAATAATTTTTTAATTGCGAGGAATAATTAGCAACAAATTATAACTATATTTTCCATATTTTCTTAGTTGATTGTGCCATCATGGCTGTGCTAGCTCTAGAGAACTCATCAATGCTGCTTTGTATTCGTTTGCCTCCCTTTCTATATTTTCTACTGTTTTTGCTCTCCTTTCAAGTTGATTATCTTTTAACATTTTTTTCGATCATATAACTATTTTTCTCTCTTCCAATTTTATTCCATCAAACTTTTTTAGTGATTTTTAGTTATTTCCTCCTTTTAATTTTTTTTATTAAGGTTTTTGCTGATATTCCTGTGATTACTTTTACGAAGTCATACTTATTAGTAAATTTTCTGATTAATAAAATAATAAAAATTGGATCTATTTTTAACTACGTTGTTTTTCAAAACCAGATGTGTTTTTATTAAACAAATTTAACTGTTAAAAAACCATTTGTCATTATATAAACATCAATAACTTTTTTTATATCGCGTGCATATATCCAACTTATTTATTGGATAGGTATATACATTGTTCTATTAAAAGTTAAAGTAATAACAATTTTCTATAAATATTTTTACGATTATCTTTATTATTTTCAATTTAGATAATAGATAAATTATACTGTTTAAATCAAAATAAATTGAATATAAAAAATAGCATTTTTTTCCGATTCAATCCAATTTAATACAGATTTAATTTAATAATAAATTTAAAAAATTGATATTCTATTCCAATTGGCTCTTGCGAGAAGGAGGAGAAACAGACATCCGTTCCCTTTATCAATTTAAATGCGGGCATCAAGTTTTGCAGTTTCTATGGTAACGACGCCGGCGCCTACCGCCTCCCATCGGCGTCGCGACGTCTGTAATGGCGCCGCTACTGTCGACCCATCACAACGTGTACCCAATGATGATAATTGATTAACGTGTATTATCTTGTTTGTCTTTCTAAGTACGTTGTATTGTTAAGATTAATAGATTTTATATACAAACTTCATTATCTTTTAATTTTATTGTTATATGAGATAATATTGAAGCAATTAGATAATAAGAAAAAAATGTGTAGTGACGTTTGGGCATGTTACGATGGTTGTTGTTTTAGTCTTGCATATAGCCATAAAGACAAAAGTATAAAGTATAAAGTATTATTACAGAAAACTGTAACATTGTCGTATTTAATAAAGCGTGTTATCAATAGATATCAAAGAAAGAATAATATTATTCTAACGCTTTACAAGCTTTGAAAAACATTTTTAAAGACAATGACCGTTCAACTAAGAAGAAACAACTACTTACGGGGCTATATGCCCCGACGGATATTGGATTACACTTCAAAGTCAAACGGGGTTGGCATACCTAATAGATAATTTAAACCAACCATTCTGGTTTGCAGTTAGAAGGAACAACATGACTTGTAGACGGGTTTCGGCCTATTGGGCCTCGTCAGTACAAGGTATGTTATCCGTCAGCGAGCTTAAAGCATAATCGCTGACTGAAGATCCAACTAAAATCACGCTCCATATATGTCTACACAGTAACGAAAGTGTAATCGATGTGATAGTAGCGACATCTTCACCTCTAACTGCAAACCAAAATTCGGATTTTGACAACAAGACGCTGGTCTCGAAACTATAAAGTATTATTACAGAAAACTGTAACATTGTTGTATTTAATAAAGCGTGTTACCAATAGATATCAAAGAATCAAAGAATATTATTATTCTAACGCTTTACAAGCTTTGAAAAACATTTTCAAAGACAATGACCGTTCAACTAAGAAGAAACAACTACTTACGGGGCTATATGCCCCGACGGATATTGGATTACACTTCAAAGTCAAACGGGGTTGGTATATCTAATAGATAATTTAAACTAAAAATTCTGGTGATTTTAGTTGGATCTTCAGTCAGCGATTATGCTTTAAGCTCGCTGACGGATAACATATACCTTGTACTGACGAGGCCCAATAGGCCGAAACCGGTCTATAAGTTATGTTGTCCCTTCTAAAACATTTATTCCAGTTTTCAGTTAAAACCTGCAAGATCGCTACTTCTTCTTCTGGCGACTGGAATCGTTGACCACGCATTGAATTCTTGATCTTTGTGGACATGAAGAAGTCGTTGGGACTAAGGTCGGTACTATAGTTACAAAAAGCATCGAAAAGAGTGTCATAATCCATAGGAGGTTATAGAAAGAATGGAATTTATACGAAGTCATTAAACTCAGAACAATTTCTTAATTTTCGGTAGATATTGAAACTCTTTACTGATTGTGGTCTAGTTTGACATTCTACTTAAAAACTAAGTTAAACTGACACATTAAAACTTGACAATTGACATTAATGTTGTGACATATCCCATATCCTCACCAAAGGTGCTGATAATAGTATTTAACGTCATTTTATTATGAATTCAACTAGTAGTTTAAAAAATTATCTAAAAGAATGGCATCATCCCATTGGGGTTTGGCATACATTCGCTCACGAAGAGTATCGTGTCGGAGGCGGCTGCGAGTATAGAACAGAACATAACCAACACAACAACAACAAACAAAACGGTAGTAGACCGACCGATGACGTAGGTGTTAACAACACGAACCAAATCTGAGAATCAGCTGATGATCGCAAGCAAGTAAGCAGCTCACAAGAGTGACGAATATGCGAAGAACTCATAAATATCCAAAGTCCACGCAATAGCGTGAGCTGTAAGCTGACTAAACTGAAAATAGTCAAGCATCACGGTTGCATTTAAACACGCAACACTGACACATTGTCCAATGTGATGATCATCAGGTGAGAAGAAATTTTAATAAAACTGAATTCTTAGATATGAAACAACGAAGTTTATATTGAGACTTAATAAATGAGAAGCTTAAACATAACCGTTTCTTGGACTGGAATGATCATAGCGACTGTCTTTAAGGATTCGCAAGGAATAATCATCATCGATGATCTGGAAAAGGGTAAAACTATTACAGATGCGGATTATTTCTTATTACTAGACCCTTAAAAACCAAGCTGCAGGAAAAACGCCCACAAAAAAGTCCTTTTCCATCACGACAACGCACCAGCTCACACCTGAGCAGTTATGGTCGTAAAATTAAAGGAAATAGAGTTCTAACTTGTTTCCTATCTCCGTATTTTTCAGAGTAAGCTTCCTGAGACAACTATTTGTTTCCCAAATGACTAGCAGGAACAAGATTTTATTCAAACGA
Organism: Altica lythri; assembly: GCA_964028335.1. NCBI lineage: Eukaryota > Metazoa > Arthropoda > Insecta > Coleoptera > Chrysomelidae > Altica > Altica lythri. The sequence goes on from OZ034809.1 coordinate 9,944,963, forward strand.
AGAAATAAATGTGTGTTTTTCAATCTTGGACAAATCCTATCATTCGGAAGGGATCAACAAACTAGAGCAGCGCAGGACAAACTCTATAAACCTAAAAAAGTTGACCCCAAATAATTGAGTAGATTTATTTTTGGACGAACTTTTACAACTATCCTCGTAATACTAATTGAAATGATATAAAATCAATAAAAAAATGTATACAACATTGTAAACTATTTATAATTAAATTATTATATAAATGTCTTAATAGTTAAACTGTTTATTAGTCGAGTTAATCGTTAAAGTTAATAGTTGGCTATTTGGATTCACTTGGAAACTGAACGAGGCTAAATGAGTCAAAGATTAGTAATTCAACATGAAAAAATTATTGTAATCGAAAAGAAAACGAAGGTAAAAACATTTTAGATAGATAATTTACTTCAATCTCTTATTATAACTGTAGATGTAATTTAATTTCTTATACTGACAATTTGATTCATAAATCACAACTTTACCAGTTATGAAGAGGCTATCAGGAAACTGGTGATGTGAGGAAAAACTACAAATGCCCAGAACAGGGTTATTATTCTTCACGCTACAGACAAAAATTGTTTAACTGCTTCTGAAATTTCTTTAAAGTGACTGACCAAACTTTCCGAAATCGTCTGCATGAAGTTGATCTTCATTCCCACAGTACCACCACTTTGTTATGAAAATCGCACACAGCGTCTTCCATAGGCAGAAGATTAAGAATTTGAATTGGAATAAAGCAGCACAGGCCAATGTCCTGTTTACCAAAGAATTATAGGAAACTAAAAGTGTGGCGTAAAAGTGCTGCATAAAAAGAATAAGAAATCGTCTGCATGAAGTTGTTCTTCATTCTCAAAGTAACATCACTTCGTTATTAAAATCACACAGAACGTCTTCTATGGACCGAAGATTATTTGAATGCGCCGGTGTCCTGTTCACTGAAGAATCATTGTTTAGATTTTATCCTGATTCTAGGAAAGTAAAAGTGTGGCGTAGAAGTGGTGCCTTAGAAATAATAAGAAATCGTCTGCATGAAGTTGGTCTTCATTCTCAAAGTAACACCACTTCGGTATAAAAATCAAACAGATCGTCTTCCATGGGCAGAAGATTATTCAAGTGTGCTAGTGTCCTGTTCACTAAAGAATGACTGTTCAAATTTATCCTGAGAGTAGAAGTGTGACAGTAGAATTTTAGAGTAGAAGTGGTGCCTTAGAAAGAATAGGAAATCGTCTGCATGAAGTTGGTCTTAATTCTAACAGTACCACTTTAAAAATCGCACAGAGCATCTTCCATAGGCAGAAGACTATTTGAATTTGGTTGAAACAGAATGGACCAATGTCCTGTTCACCCAAGAATCACGGTTAAGGTTTCATCCAGACTGGAAAATCGCTGTTTTAAAGACATCGAGGGCTTCTTCTAGCAACTGGAATCGCTACCCACGCATTGAATTTTTGATTTTTGAGAACATGAAGAAGTCGTTGGGGCTAGTGTCTTGATTGTCAGTGTGAGCACTTGCACTGTTCTGATGTGTGGCATAGAAATTTCGCTTTAGAAGGTCTATAAACATCAAGGTGGTTTTATCATTATATGGCCTGGAATCATAAACCAAAAAGTTTATTTACAACAAGTTCTTTAACCAAGAGTTCAACATGTACTTACGCTACTGGCCTAAAACAAGACAAGGCTCGTCTAAATGTTCCTCAACAGATCCAAGAAAGGTTCCAGGACAAAAACCTCGCTATTTTACTATGGCCTGCTCAGTCGCCCAACCTTGACCCTATTGAGCATGTTTATGATATAATTCCTTTCTTTGCAAATACCAGGAGGGTGACCTAAAAAGTTTTCCGGACTCAACTTGAAGATGGCAACACTCGTAATTAAGTTGTGAACAGAGATTTTCCTTGTAACGGGATAACCGAATAAGAAAAGGACCTATAGGTCCTTAAAAGACTGTTTTTAGGTTATTCTAGAGATCTCTAGTGTATCATTACTCGATTAGATCATGTTTTAGGTAATTTACCCAGTAAAATCTATCTTGTCCTTTTGCAGCGTTTTCGTGATACCCAGATGTCCTCCAGAACTACCATTAATATGTTTTAAAATTTCAGGTACAGCATTTCTTGGGACCACTAGTTGTTTCCCTGTTTCTGCTACCTCGGAATTTTCTACAAGTCTTTTAACGAGCAAACCATCCAAAACTAAAGAGTTCCATTGGACCCAATGTGATTTTAAAGCAGGAGAGGATGAGGATATCTATCTCCACAACGGACGACCGTCAATTCTTTTCCATTCCCGAATCTTTTTTAAAACGGGATCGTTTTCTTGTTGCTCCTCCAGCATAGAGTTCTCGTCTTCTCGCACAACCTTAACTAAGGCAAGTTTTTCTTCGTTCTGCTCCACGCGGGTACAATGGGGGCCTTCTGAAAAGAGCATCAGCATTACGATGTCTTGTTCCAGGTCTGTGCTCGTTCTTCAGCCAAGAGTTCAACATGTACTTACGCTACTGGCCTAAAACAAGATAAGGCTCATCTAAATGTTCCTCAACAGATCCAAAAATGGTTCCAGGACAAAAATCTCGCTATTTTACTATGGCCTGCTCAGTCGCCCAACCTTGACCCTATTGAGCATGTTTATGATATAATTCCTTTCTTTGTAAATACCAGGAGGGTGACCTAAAAAGTTTTCCGGACTCAACGTGAAGATGGCAACACTCGTAATTAAGTTGTGAACAGAGATTTTCATTAAATGAAGAGCAATCATCAATGTGAACAATTATTTTGGACAACAAACACGGAGTATTATTTGGACAGGTTACAAAGATAGGAGCATCGCTGGGAGAAGTGTGTGTACAAGAAGACTATGTTAAAAAATTAAGAAAATGTATTTTTGCAGGTTCGCAAAGTTTTCAAACCACCCTCGTTTACCAATATTAGTAATTTTATGGTGTTTTATTTTGCATTTATATTTTAAAAAGTAATATTAATAGATTTAACCTTCTGAGCAAACCTTTTTATCAACTTGTCAGTTACCAAGGTGTAACTGCTTATTTTTGTCTAGAAAAAGGAAATTGCAACCCTCTGTTAAAGAGTTTAACCTTCAGATTCGGACGATAGCTTCTTTCGTTCAATGGTAATTATTTATCCAGTAGAGTAGAATAGGGCGAATGAATATAAGCGCAGAAACCGAATCGGTAGACGGGTTGAAAAGTAATGGAGGTGGGGGTTTGGAGGGTGACTCAACCTGGCATCCGGTCGGGCGCCGTGATAAAATGAGCGATGTCGATGCCGAAGTTTCCGCTATTACCTGCAGCGACTATCCCACCCTTAACCACGCTATTTACCCAGTATACAGAACTAAGCATTTCCGCAAATGTTTGCTGATGACCTTTTAAGGACTATTTTTAAAACAAATTCCAGTCATATATCCAAATACATAATCAAAGTAAATCGTGGGATGGCAGTCAAATTTTTTTAGACTCTTTAACTTTATTGTCAAGCTTTCTTAAAACTAGTTCTTAAAATTATACATTGCAGGGGATACAATTTTATAACTGGTTGCCAGTTAGTCCCAGTGTTCCCCATACAACTGGTTTTTGAATACAAAACTTTACCTTATATGATTATGTGATCTACTTTTGATTGATTGTTTGTATAGAAAAAGTAAGCTAATAAACCAAATACTACAAATTTAATTATTTGTTAAAATATCTCCTGAACATCAGCAATTTCTGCAAACTTATCAGAATTAGTAGAGAAGTTATAATTTTGTTAAGTCACGTGAGTTAATTGTCCAACAATGAGATTGCATGTATATAAATGAATTTGAATGAGTGCAACTCTGTGTTTACAACGACTACGGTCTTTATGAGTTAATTTGAATAATTTCCATCGAACAAATGTATCTCTATTTCAGTGATATATTCTATCAATAAAATTAAGTTTACTTTTGATTGAAAATTTAACCAACAAAACAAAAAATCTTATGGATAGTGAACGTTATATGTATAATAATTTTGTAGCATTTTAAATTATCCCCAATATCTTCATCCCAATAATATATTTTTTTTATTTAAAAATGTCCTTGTAGCTATAGACCTAAATACAATTGTACTAAGAATATCTATTGGGACAGAAAAAGCAATTTATCAATTCGGGATTTAAAAAACAAGTGGGGAAGACGTGGGAAGGTAAGGAGTACCACAATCTGAAGACCCTGGGGGTGAAGGAACGATCGCATCAATCCGTTCTCGATGTCTGGTACTGAACAGTATAAGGGTGCATGAAGTTGGCAAGTCTCGTTGCTCTAGCTAGTCTGGCAAGTGGAGGCACTATAGAGCGGAGTTCTTGTGAGCAAAATCCGTTCAAGTATCGGTAAAACAGAGAAAGATCAGATACTGTTCTTCGGTGGGACAATAAGGCTAGGTTTTTGGTGATATTGGTGTCGTTTATTAGTCGAACTGCTCTTCTCTGAATTGCATAAAGAACTCTGAACATTGACGGAGCCACCGATCCCTATACATGCGAGCAGTATTCAAGATTAGGTCTTATTTGCGCTTTGTAAAGAGTAGCTAAGTTGGATGGAGAGAAATATTTCCGTGCTCTAAAAAGAAAGCCTAACTTCTTTCCTACTGCAGTTGCTATGGATGCCATATGTTCGATCCAGAGTAAGTCCTGGAAAATCGTTATACCAACCAGCGTAATGGAGTAGCTTGCTGCTAGTGTCTGATAGTTTATTGTGATGGATGAGTTGTAATTTTGTGTTGGAAGCTTTGAAATTAACAAAATTATTCCTTCCTCAGTGATCTACAATTCTCAAATCTTGATTAAGTGAAGCCTTTGTTGATCTTCTGTCCTCTTCCAGAATATCTATGGAGTTAGGAAAGTTGGGTGGCTTCTAGTAAATCATTAATGTATAAGTGGAATAGGGTAGGAGCTAGAGCCGATCCTTGGGGTACTCCCACGTTGATCTTGTAGAGGTTGGAGGAATGTCCATCTACGACAACTTGGATGTGCCATTTGGAGAGAAAGTTATGTATCCATCTGCAAAGGTTTGGTGAGAGTTCGTGTGAAGGAAGTTTGCTCAAGTGAGCTGCATGCCATACTTGATCAAATGCTTTTGAGACACTATTTGAGTATTCTTTTTTGCTACTACGTTTCCTATAACGAATTTCTTGTCGACTAGCTCTATTTTAACCCAATCAGAATCTAGATTGATTAAAGCGCACTCTGTCATAGATATAGGTACTAAAGGTCATTTTGTCATTATATGAATTTGCAGTGTTAACAACATTTTACGCTACAACCCGGTAACGTTGGTGATTTGATAATCTTGATTTGACTCATGTCTCATTTGACATAAAACTGTCAATAATCCGACTAACTACTAATGCATCAGTCTTTAGCAGCCCCTTCTAGTCCACTCCTGGACATAGGTCTCCCCTTGTCTTTTCCAACATCGTTTGTCTTGAGCTAACTGGTGCCAGTTTCTCCCTGCATGTTCCTTGATGTCATCGGCCCATCTTTTTTGTGGTCTTTCTGCACCTCGTTTATGTTCTCTTGGCCTGCATTTTATTATTCGCTTTGTCCACTTTTTTTCGTTCTCTAGTGCCACGTGTCCTGCCCATCTCCAATGATTTCAACAACATCGGCTACTTTGGTTTTTCTTTATAAATCCTCATTTCTCACATGGTCTCTTAAGTTAACATTTGTCATAATTTTCTCTATAGCTCTTTGAGTTGTTCTAAGTCTATTGAGAGAATTGTTAGTAAGTATCATGGTTTCCATTCCATAGGTCATGACAGGAAGGATACATGTATCAAAAACCCTTCTTTTTAAATCAATTGGGATTTTTGGATTTTTTATAATAAAACTTAATTTGCCTGCTGCTACCCAGATCATTCGTATGAGCCTTGTAATTTCCGACGTTTGATTTTGTTTGCCTTGTTTTACTTCATGCCCCAGGTATACATATTCTTTGACATTTTCAATCTTCTTGTCGTCCAGAATGATATCCAATTCTTCTGTTGTCATTACCTTAGTTTTTTCGATATTCATTGTTCAATGCATCAGTAACTGAAGCAATTAGAGGCATTACCGGCATTAGGTAAATTTCTAAATTTTAAAAATCCTTAATATCTCAATAATTTTCTTATTGCTAAGTATTTTGAAGACTTACTATCTTGATGTCTTGTTCGTTTTATATAGTTAATTGTTTACCATGTGGTGGTCAAATCGCTAATAACAGACAGTAGTAAGTTAACTTCAACGAATTTCAAGTCTTACGTATACGTCCCTCAGGGCTCCGGCCACTCCAGCAAATAGTAATTAGCTAATTACATGTATATCATTGACGTGCAAGGCTCCACTGACACGGTGCAGTGGTTTCACAGACCAAAGGGGGCACAGAGGGGTGCTTGATGCGAAGATAGGCCAACTGACGTCGAGGCCACCAGCTGTCCGTCACTAAAAAAACCCTTAGATTCGGCCCCATGTCATTTATCTCAAGACCGACGACAGGAATACTCGTTAATTATTTTTTTTTGACATTTTTCTGTAAATATATAGTTTACAGTTAATATTGCATCTTATTTCAGAATGTTAATAATTAATATTCTGCGATAATATGCGAAATAAGAATGGAAAGTCTGTTATTGGATTGGATGTTAAAGCACACATAATATATACCAACCAGGTAGTATATGCAGCAATTTATAATTAGAGGTATTATATCCTTTATATATATATATATATATATAACGAACAGAGCGTTTTGTCTAAGAATGTCTAAGAATGTCCAAAGATGATACATAAAGTATCTAGTGCCTTACTGTCAAAAGTAATAATTTCAGTTTTGAACTGAAATGGTGTCGGTTAGAAATTTCTAACACTTTAAAAGACACATTGGATGCTGCGATATAAATAGATATAAATAAATAGGTTGAATGATATTTATATCTATTTATATCGCAGCATCCAATGTGTCTTTTAAAGTGTTAGAAATTTCTAACCGACACCATTTCAGTTCAAAACTGAAATTATTACTTTTGACAGTAAGGCACTAGATACTTTATGTATCATCTTTGGACATTCTTAGACTGTCACAAAACACTCTGTTCGTTTTATCATTTTACCTTGCCTAAGGTTATATACAAGATGCAAAGCTACCACTGAAATACCATTTTTGGAGTGAAGATGGAACCACTTGCGACTGTTTATCAGTTTTGCAATTTGACATCTACAGATATCGTTCAATTTATAGCAGGGATGTCTCTTGATTAGTGACTTGAGAGACATAGCCTGTACTACACTGACGAGCTCAAACTAAGAGCGAAACACGTGTCTGTAGTTTGGTTTTGCCCTGATATAGGTTGAATGATATTTATATCTATTTATATCGCAGCATCCAATGTGTCTTTTAAAGTGTTAGAAATTTCTAACCGACACCATTTCAGTTCAAAACTGAAATTATTACTTTTGACAGTAAGGCACTAGATACTTTATGTATCATCTTTGGATATATATATATATATATATATATATATATATATATATATATATATATAACAAACAAAACATAACTTCAATTCCACTAAAATGTCAATGCAAATTTGTTTTGTTTGGAAAGGTTTTTAAGCTCCTCCCATAGCTGACGTCACACCGTTACTTCCGTCAGAAAAAAATCTGAGTTACCCTCTAGTCGCGCCTAAAGAAGCTTTACTTCAAAAAACTTGCTAGTTCTAGAGCCATCTCGAGTTTCTTCAGCTTTGATTTTTAAGTTAAGTATTAACATTTATTCTAATTCATGTTTTTAAAAATAGTTTAGCAACATCTTGTTGATCTCTATATTGGTAAATAAGAACATTAATTATTCAATTCCTTCAAAAATTACTATTAAAAAAGTAATGATAAGGATTATCCAGTATATAAAATATTGTATGTTGAACGCCGGTACAGAAGTAATGGACATAAAGCTATCGATACAAAAGATTTATCGTTGAAATTGAGACAAACGAACGATTTATCGTCGCCAGACAAATTTTAAAGCTTATAAAATATTCATGAGAACCGTCGTAATAAAGAAAAGTGTTAACACAAGATATTTAATGGCTAAATTATGTACATTAATTTGATTACATAGAGAAAAAGATATCTAAATACTGTGAAGGATGTAATTAATAGTTAAGAAAAGAAGATTATTAAATGAAAACAGAAAAAGAGTAGCTATCTACTATTGGAATTTCGATATCTACTCGTAAATAGAAATATCGCGTTTTAACTTTCCTAAAAACTTAAATAACTTTATCATATATTTCAAAAATCCTAATATTATCGTCAATTAGTTGAGACAAGTAAAATATGAACTGCATTTTCCAGAATATGAAATCCATTACTTACAAAAGTTGGTATCACGATCAGGATGTTACGAAGTTAATAACTAAAGTCTAAGGGAATATGAAATTCAATATGAAAAGTTTTATAACAAAAAATAGATACCCTATACTAAAGTTTTATGTATACAAACTTTGTAAAAGAACTTTTAAATATCATAAGACAGAAAATCTGTCAATTTTAATTAAAATTTGTTGGCCAATTACCCATTCCAGCTATAAAATTAATAAAATTAATTCACTTATACTTCTTCAACAGAATAATCCGAATCAAAGTTGGAAATGCAATTTCAGAGTCATTTACCCTCCTTTCAGGAGTTCCACAAGGATTCATCTTAGCCCCAATTCTTTACACTATCTACGCTAGCGAAATTCCTCAGCTGTAAAATATCCAATTATACGCCAACGACAGATCCTCCGCAGCGTCGACTAAAACTCTTAATCGAAAAACTTTTGGACCAGTTCTCCAACCGGTACAGCAGATGGAGATTAGCCCTCAACTTCAACAAAAGCCAAACCATTATCTTCAGACATCTAAACCTTAATCGACGAGAAAATCTCACTTTCGACTATATCAACCTCTCACTATGGGGAGAACAGCTCGTTTCTTAAGATCAGGTGACCTGTGACCTACTTGGGCGTGCGATTCACTCGAACGCTCAGGTGGAACGCCTATGTAGAACACACCATCAACAAAATGAGAAGAAGAACGTCCCTCCTAGGTCCCCTGGGTGATAGACTCGGAAGATGTCACACCAAAACCCTACTTCATACTTCTCTGGTCGATTATATGGCCGGGCTATACTCTGCTCTTTCTCCAGAGACTCCTCCATTCTCTTCTTGTTAGAGAAAGGAAGAGCAATCATACGCAAAGCCAAAAACCTACACCACCTTTATCCGATCCGCCTTGTCTACCAAAATACAAATATACTTTCTCTTCCTTCTTGATTTCAGACGCAACAACAACGATGAGTCACTTGAACTCTACAGGGAACTAACATCACAGCCCAGAGGACCCTCCATACCCACTGGAATGGATGAATCCAAAGAAGACTCCTTCAAACGGTAGACAGGAATCTTCACGGAGAACTAGAAGACCTCATAGACGAAACTTCCCTCTTCTATAGGTAGATAGTAGATGTTGGACATGATGGACACCACCACTTGATACAAAGACAAAAATAAAGAAAAAAATCTGGTGTGGGCACCACACGACCTTCCGAACACTAACAAGTAGTGGTAGTTTTTGATAAAAGTGTCAATATCTCGAAAAGTAATGAAAATATCAAAAAAATGTATTCTTTCAAAAATGACTGAAATTACATGTTCTTTCCACAAAGTATAAATATTTTGCCAATAACGATATAAAAACCCAATATTTTCAAAAAATTCCATTTTTTGATAAGAGTAAACGTCCACTTCCGGTCGGCCGATTTTACTCAAATTCTATCAGATTCCTCCGATGGTGATTATAAGTAAGGTTTTATAGTTTCATTCCGATCCGATTAGCCGTTTAGCCGCAAATGTGTTCACAGACACACAGACAGACACACAGACAGACAGACAGACAGACATTTTTTATTTTTGGGTTTTTTAGGCTCAGGGAACCCTAAAACGCGTATTTCCGCTAAAAACCCGAGATCGAAATTTTTCGCGATCACAATACCTTCCTATAACAGCGTTGCTGTTCGGAAGGTAAAAATGAACCCTCGACAAAGGTTTTTGTGGTTCTTGTTCCAAATGGGAGGCCTCATGACGGAGAAGACACGCCACAGCGCCAAACTCACATTGCACCACGTGGGACACACTCCACACCTCAAGTAGACTGACACCATGGAAAAATTTTTTTTTTAGCAGTGTAGGTACGTTTAGCTTTGGATCAAGAAAACACCAGAACAACAGAGGAACCAAACACCAAACTGCTATTGGGAGAAGAAGATTGTGAAAGCGGCGCCGGCGACTGATGCCAACTCCATCCAAATCTTTTTATCCACTTTTACAAAGAGGGTCCTTACATGTAACACTCTTACCAACACAACGTTCCTGTTAACTTCTTCTTCTTCTGTTCTGTTCTGTTCCTAAATCATCTATATACATTCTGACGTATTTATATGTGTCACCAACGCTGATTTATTGGAAAATATCATAGTAACACAGTTTAATGTCATATGACAACTGTCGCTGTCAATGTCAAGCTCTTGTTAACCAATGATGTATCTTTTTTGCTTTGACACAAAACGATCTTTAAATCGTTACAATGTAAAGTTTGCAGGTTCGTGTCCTGCTAGATGTGACTTTTTTTTCGATTTCTCTTAGATAATTTTTAAAACAGTTTAATTTAGAACTAGAAAAATATGTTATTAACATAGTTTTACTATAATTTAATCTGTAAGCTAAATTTTCTAGCTAAATTTAACTGAACAATAATTTTAGTTGAAACTGTACTTGAAAATATCTAACATATGTTTAAGTTTTCATACATAGCATAACAATGTGTGGCGGTATGGAAGGTAGGAAGCACAAAACTTAAGGTAACGTGTAATTTTCTTTGAATTGCACTCTGTGTAATGATAGTATTATTATTAAATTTTTTTAAAGTCTCAGAGACCGCAAAATTGTAGGGGTTAAAGGCAGTTGATGTATTATGTAAACCGTTTTGATTTTAAATACTTTAAAATATAAGAGTGTTGATATACAACTTGATGGTGTTTTAAAAATGTTTTTTTTCTCGGTCGAGGAATTGATTTTCACATTACGGTAACCGTAGCAGTGCTATTCAAAATTTCCCAAACTCTGTGTTTTGTTCTTATCTGGTATCCCTGTGTCTTTTTATTGATAAATTTTCCCCTAAGACTTCTTTTTCCAAGGATATTGGTCTTTCTTGTTTTATGGTTTGTAGATTTCCATCACCATTTCTGGCGTGGTCACCACATTTGGTCCACCACTGTCTTGACAGCTCTTTCACTCATTTCATCCATAGCAATGTGGGTCTTTTTCTATATAGTTGTCTTGGTGGTCTTCTTCTTCGAGGGTTAGTTTGTCATGAATCTACTTCTTGCTGGATGTATCCTGCTCATCTTAATCTCTGTTCTTTTACCTTCTTTACAATGTCAAAGTGTTTGTACAACTATTTAAGTTCTGTGTTTTGTTCTTATCCGGTATCTCTGTGTATCTTTATCGGTAAATTTTTCCTTAAGACTTCTTGTTCCAAGGACCTTAGTCTTTCTTGTTCTGTGGTTTTTAGATTTCCATCAACATTTCTGGCGTGGTTACCACATTTGGTCCACCACTGTCTTGACAGCTCTTACTCACTCATTTACTCTATAGCTTTGTGTGTCTTTTTCTATATTGTCGCTACATATAGTTGTCCTGGTGGTCTTCTTCTTCGAGGGTAAGTTTGGCATGCATCTACTTGTTGTTGGATGTGTCCTGCTCATCTTAATCTCTGTTCTTTTAACTTTTTTACAATGTCAAGGTGGTTGTACAACTCTTTAAGTTCTGTGTTTATTTGTTCTTATCCGGTATCTCTGTGTATCTTTATCGGTAAATTTTCCCTTAAGACTTCTTGTTCCAAGGACATTGGTCTTTCTTGTTTTATGGTTTTTAGATTTTCATCACCATTTCTGGCGTTGTCACCACATTTGGTCCACCACTGTCTTGACAGCTCTTACTCACTCATTTACTCCATAGCTTTGTGGGTCTTTTTCTATATTGTCGCTACATATAGTTGTCCTGGTGGTCTTCTTCTTCGAGGGTAAGTTTGTCATGCATCTACTTCTTGTTGGATGTGTCCTGCTTATCTTAATCTCTGTTCTTTTAACTTTTTTACAATGTCAAGGTGGTTGTACAACTCTTTAAGTTCTGTGTTTATTTGTTCTTATCCGGTATCTCTGTGTATCTTTATTGGTAAATTTTCCCTTAAGACTTCTTGTTCCAAGGACCTTAGTCTTTCTTGTTCTGTGGTTTTTAGATTTCCATCAACATTTCTGGCGTGGTTACCACATTTGGTCCACCACTGTCTTGACAGCTCTTACTCACTCATTTACTCCATAGCTTTGTGTGTCTTTTTCTATATTGTCGCTACATATAGTTGTCCTGGTGGTCTTCTTTTTCGAGGGTAAGTTTGGCATGCATCTACTTGTTGTTGGATGTGTCCTGCTCATCTTAATCTCTGTTCTTTTAACTTTTTTACAATGTCAAGGTGGTTGTACAACTCTTTAAGTTCTGTGTTTATTTGTTCTTATCCGGTATCTCTGTGTATCTTTATCGGTAAATTTTCCCTTAAGACTTCTTGTTCCAAGGACATTGGTCTTTCTTGTTTTATGGTTTTTAGATTTTCATCACCATTTCTGGCGTTGTCACCACATTTGGTCCACCACTGTCTTGACAGCTCTTACTCACTCATTTACTCCATAGCTTTGTGGGTCTTTTTCTATATTGTCGCTACATATAGTTGTCCTGGTGGTCTTCTTCTTCGAGGGTAAGTTTGTCATGCATCTACTTCTTGTTGGATGTGTCCTGCTTATCTTAATCTCTGTTCTTTTAACTTTTTTACAATGTCAAGGTGGTTGTACAACTCTTTAAGTTCTGTGTTTATTTGTTCTTATCCGGTATCTCTGTGTATCTTTATTGGTAAATTTTCCCTTAAGACTTCTTGTTCCAAGGACCTTAGTCTTTCTTGTTCTGTGGTTTTTAGATTTCCATCAACATTTCTGGCGTGGTTACCACATTTGGTCCACCACTGTCTTGACAGCTCTTACTCACTCATTTACTCCATAGCTTTGTGTGTCTTTTTCTATATTGTCGCTACATATAGTTGTCCTGGTGGTCTTCTTCTTCGAGGGTAAGTTTGGCATGCATCTACTTGTTGTTGGATGTGTCCTGCTCATCTTAATCTCTGTTCTTTTAACTTTTTTACAATGTCAAGGTGGTTGTACAACTCTTTAAGTTCTGTGTTTATTTGTTCTTATCCGGTATCTCTGTGTATCTTTATCGGTAAATTTTCCCTTAAGACTTCTTGTTCCAAGGACATTGGTCTTTCTTGTTTTATGGTTTTTAGATTTTCATCACCATTTCTGGCGTTGTCACCACATTTGGTCCACCACTGTCTTGACAGCTCTTACTCACTCATTTACTTCATAGCTTTGTGGGTCTTTTTCTATATTGTCGCTACATATAGTTGTCCTGGTGGTCTTCTTCTTCGAGGGTAAGTTTGTCATGCATCTACTTCTTGTTGGATGTGTCCTGCTTATCTTAATCTCTGTTCTTTTAACTTTTTTACAATGTCAAGGTGGTTGTACAACTCTTTAAGTTCTGTGTTTATTTGTTCTTATCCGGTATCTCTGTGTATCTTTATCGGTAAATTTTCCCTTAAGACTTCTTGTTCCAAGGACATTGGTCTTTCTTGTTTTATGGTTTTTAGATTTTCATCACCATTTCTGGCGTTGTCACCACATTTGGTCCACCACTGTCTTGACAGCTCTTACTCACTCATTTACTCCATAGCTTTGTGGGTCTTTTTCTATATTGTCGCTACATATAGTTGTCCTGGTGGTCTTCTTCTTCGAGGGTAAGTTTGGCATGCATCTACTTGTTGTTGGATGTGTCCTGCTCATCTTAATCTCTGTTCTTTTAACTTTTTTACAATGTCAAGGTGGTTGTACAACTCTTTAAGTTCTGTGTTTATTTGTTCTTATCCGGTATCTCTGTGTATCTTTATCGGTAAATTTTCCCTTAAGACTTCTTGTTCCAAGGACATTGGTCTTTTTTGTTTTATGGTTTTTAGATTTTCATCACCATTTCTGGCGTTGTCACCACATTTGGTCCACCACTGTCTTGACAGCTCTTACTCACTCATTTACTCCATAGCTTTGTGTGTCTTTTTCTATATTGTCGCTACATATAGTTGTCCTGGTGGTCTTCTTCTTCGAGGGTAAGTTTGTCATGCATCTACTTCTTGTTGGATGTGTCCTGCTTATCTTAATCTCTGTTCTTTTAACTTTTTTACAATGTCAAGGTGGTTGTACAACTCTTTAAGTTCTGTGTTTATTTGTTCTTATCCGGTATCTCTGTGTATCTTTATTGGTAAATTTTCCCTTAAGACTTCTTGTTCCAAGGACCTTAGTCTTTCTTGTTCTGTGGTTTTTAGATTTCCATCAACATTTCTGGCGTGGTTACCACATTTGGTCCACCACTGTCTTGACAGCTCTTAGTCACTCATTTAGTCCATAGCTTCGTGGGTCTTTTTCTATATTGTCGCTACATATAGTTGTCCTGGTGGTCTTCTTCTTCGAGGGTTAGTTTGTCATGCATCTACTTCTTGTTGGATGTGTCCTGCTTATCTTAATCTCTGTTCTTTTAACTTTTTTACAATGTCAAGGTGGTTGTACAACTCTTTAAGTTCTGTGTTTATTTGTTCTTATCCGGTATCTCTGTGTATCTTTATTGGTAAATTTTCCCTTAAGACTTCTTGTTCCAAGGACCTTAGTCTTTCTTGTTCTGTGGTTTTTAGATTTCCATCAACATTTCTGGCGTGGTTACCACATTTGGTCCACCACTGTCTTGACAGCTCTTACTCACTCATTTACTCCATAGCTTTGTGGGTCTTTTTCTATATTGTCGCTACATATAGTTGTCCTGGTGGTCTTCTTCTTCGAGGGTAAGTTTGTCATGCATCTACTTCTTGTTGGATGTGTCCTGCTTATCTTAATCTCTGTTCTTTTAACTTTTTTACAATGTCAAGGTGGTTGTACAACTCTTTAAGTTCTGTGTTTATTTGTTCTTATCCGGTATCTCTGTGTATCTTTATTGGTAAATTTTCCCTTAAGACTTCTTGTTCCAAGGACCTTAGTCTTTCTTGTTCTGTGGTTTTTAGATTTCCATCAACATTTCTGGCGTGGTTACCACATTTGGTCCACCACTGTCTTGACAGCTCTTAGTCACTCATTTAGTCCATAGCTTCGTGGGTCTTTTTCTATATTGTCGCTACATATAGTTGTCCTGGTGGTCTTCTTCTTCGAGGGTTAGTTTGTCATGCATCTACTTCTTGTTGGATGTGTCTTGCTCATCTTAATCTCTGTTCTTTTAACTTTTTTACAATGTCAAGGTGTTTTCACAACTCTTTAAGTTTTGTGTTTTGTTCTTAACCGGTATCTCTGTGTATCTTTATCGGTAAATTTTTCCTTAAGACTTTTTGTTCCAAGGACCTTAGTCTTTCTCTTTTTTTGTGGTTTTTATCAGCATTCAGTTTCTGAACAATACCATCTGGTTTTCTTTATTTGTATCTTCTTTTTCCAGAAAGGTCTGTCCATTTGAGAATGTTAGTCATTTATTGTCTGTGATGATTCTAGCTTTAACTTCTTGCATGCCGTTATCATCTGTTATTATTGCTAGATATTTAAAGCTTCTGATTCGTTCAAAGTTAAAGTCTTCCATGCATATACTTTGTCCTATTCTGCTTCGTTCACTGTGAAGTTGCCTATTTTGTTTTGTGTTCGTTAATTTTCAATCCCATTTTATTGGTCTGTTGTTCTAAATTAACAAATAGTTTCTTTACTGCTATTGTGGTCTAAGCGACTATATTTTTGTCATCTGCAAAGCCAATCAATCGAGAATTTTTGCATTTTGCTCTTCACTTTCTTCACTACTATGTTCAGTAGCAGCACCGACATCGTGTCTCATTTTTTTAGCTCCTAAATTGAAACACTTTTGATGTTGATGAACCTATTCAAACACGACTTTTAGTATTTTCCAAGCAGATCTTTGTCAGTTTTTGTGGTATGTATTAATATTTGAGCCTTTGCTCTTAAGAATTCAATTAAGATCATAAAATCATATGATTGCTTAAATTATACAAATGTATCTTTGTCATCTGCAAAGCATATCAATCGAGAATTTCTGCATTTTGCTTTTCGCTTTCTTCATAATGTTCAGCAGCAGCAGCAGCGACATCGCCTTTCCTTTTTTTAGCCCCTAAATTCGAACACTTTTGATATTGATGAACCTATTTGAACGCGAATTTGGTATTTTCCAAGCAGATCTTTGTCAGTTGTTGAGCCTTGCCTCTCAAGAATTAAATTAAGATAATACAATCATATGATTGACTGAATTCTACAAATGGATTATGTATCTTTTGAATGCATTTCCATGTCTGTATGGTAACCATTTTCTGGTCCCAAGTTCAGGATGAGAAAGAAGAAGGGCTGAGAAGAAGACAATCTTCTCTTGTAAAAATAACATTGATATGAAAACTGGACTCAAAACAAGATTCATTCACAGAACGAGTCTCTTCTAAATTAGAATCTAGCTTAGTTTTGCTATTTGTTGGGCTAAGACCTTACAAATAAAACTATCACATAACGATGACCAATGTTTACTAAGATCGTTTATTTATACTAAACAACGTAGAATCTTAAAACTTGCAACTAATACAGTTTTGTTGCAAGATTCATTTTTTTAATTCACCCTTTCATTCCAAAGATATTATTGGACTTGGCACATGCAGTAGATCTTAAATCCTATTGTACATCAATAAAGTCATGGTGTAGGTGATACCACACGTGATATATAGAATAAATTTCACCGTAGAAAGGGTTTATTTTGGTATTAAAAGATTTGTGCTTACCGTCTAAATTAACTTCAGATATCTGACATATTTAACCCTCAGTTTTGTTTCGACCGATTAACCAAATAGATCAAGTGGTGTAACATTAATGGTATCTCAAATCCAAAATAAACCTTATTGAGGTTCACCGAGACGAGAAGACCATTCGAATTGATACAAAAGCAGAAATTGCATTATAATAGAACCCTGTGGTGATGACCTGACGCGTGGCTTTTGTATGTGCATATGCTGGGGCCGACTCGTGTTTACATTTATTTTATATCGTATCAGTACATTAGATGTTCGTTAATGCGTATCGAAAACTACCCTATCGGTTTGTCTAATGTCATATTAATACGGATGTTATTAACAAGCATATTCATATAGAACGATTTGTAAATATTGTACAGTCAGACTTGTATTGGGGTTGCTTGCCTGATTTGTTAAGTGTAAATTTAAACCTTTTGTAGATATTTAAATACTTATCCTTTCACTTAATAATGTTTTTTCTTAGTCTTACTAGATGACTGTGAGAACGTAATTTTTTGTTAACGATTACCTCCGGGCACGTAGATTTAATTAACACTAGCCTTAGTTTTGACCATTAAATGTTTCTAATGTTTTTAAGCAAAGAACTGACAGTTGACCGATATACCTATTTCAAAACTATTAAAACAGTAAATCTACTATTGACTAATATCTACCTAGGTTGAAGAGTAATAATTATATCTGTTTGTAAGTTAATTTTACCATGAAAACACAAATATAAAATGAGTATTAAGAAGATTAGAAACACGCCTACACTTGACTGTTATACAGTAAATTTCTTTAATAACAAGAAGTAACAAAATCAACTAAAACAGTCTAAAAGATAAATTATTAACAACTTAGATCAAAGTCTACAAGAAAACCTGAGCAACTTTTTTATTAGATTAGGACATAATAAAATGAAGCAGGAAATTGGAGAAGACATCAGGGAGATTGGTTCTTAAATACCTGCCAAAATCAAAGTCTACAAGAAAACCTAAGCAACATTTTTATTAGATTAGGACATAATAAAATAAAGCAGGAAATTGGAGAAGACATCTGAGAGATGGGTTCTCAAATACCTGCCAAAATCATATTCAAGAAAGAAGTTACCAAATACCTGCCAAAAAACACATTCAAGATAGAAATACATCAAATACAAGAAAAGCAGAATGCGAGAAGAAAAGACAAGCTTTAGGAATATACCTGGTACACCGATTAGTCTAAGAATGAAAAGGATTTAGAAGCAGGAATGTACAGAAGTGATGTTAATGAAAAAATTTTGTCCCTCTGGGAACATATCCATATGCAATCTTGCTATATAGAAAAGAAAAGAATCTGAGGCCTCAAAAGATTAAGCAAGTCAACACAGAGGCGGCTATTGGAGCTTTAAAGACCTCAACAGTGGTCTCCAGACTAATACACAAATGCCAAGTATCCTGGCAAAACATAACAGTGTCAAATTAGTTTGGGTGTCTTAGAGAAATACAAGACAACAAAGAAGCTGATAAACTTGCTAGAAAAGGATCAGCTACAAAATTTTATGGTACAGAACCAGCTCTAGGATCTTCAACACTGGAAACCCATCTCTGGCAAAGCACACAGTGAAATGTGTAGTACAAAAGCGTACAAGAAGAGCTAAAACAAGAAATAACAATCAGTCAAGAGTCATTTCAGGATTGCACGTTGTGCATCTGGAAAGAGACACCAGCAAACCATGGGACTGTTAAATGGACAATCAACCTGCAGATTATGTGGCAGGAAACCTGAAACTATTATAAACATACTGTACCATTGCGAGATACTACTTAGCAGGAGACAGTCAAGTTTAAGAGATGCCTTTAAAAACATATATGGCATCTTTTCTGTAGACCTTTAGTTAAATCAATAAAATAACATAGATCAAAGTCTACAAGAAAACCTTGGATTAGGACACAATAAAATGAAGCAGGAAATTGAAGAAGACATCTGGTTTGCTAAATAACTGCCTAAGAACACATTCCACGTAAAAATGAAGAGGGTTCAGGAGCAGAACCCTTTGGGAGTATAAGCATCTGTATTTCAAGTATAAGTATATGCAATTTTTATATACAAAAAAAGTAATTTGATGCCTCAAAAATCTAAGCAAATCAATACATGTACAGTCGACTGTTGGGGCTTTAAAGATCCTTAAAGTGATCTCCAGACTAGTGCACAGAGTAGAACTCGATAACCTGGCAGCACATCACAGTGTCAAAAATCTAAGCAAATCAACACATGTACAGTCGACTGTTGGGGCTTTAAAGACCCTCAAAGTGATCTCCAGACTGGTGCACAGAGTAGAACTCGATAACCTGGCAGAACATAACAGTGTCATACTAGTTTGGTTGCCATAGAGAAACCTAAGACAACAAATAAGTAATAAACTTGCAAGAAAAGGATTAGCACAATATTTTACGGTCCAGAGCCAGTTTTAGGGTATCAAAGAGTGTGATCCGGAGACCAATGAAAGCCTTGATCCGTTGACAACACAGCTAATACTGAAAAGGCATCGATGGCCAAGCACACAGCAGAATGTGTATTAAACAAATTGTACCAGAAGAGCTGAAACCAGCAGGAATCAGCAGAGTTATTACAGGAAACCTTAAGGGCGATGCACCGGTTAGGAGATACCTGCAAACCATGAAGAACCAACCTGCAGATTATGTACCAGGAAACCTCTGAAACAGTTAGAGATTTTAAAATGCCTCCACCCATTTCTTACACCTCTTCCAATAGAGACTTTAAAGTGCATCCACAAACATACTGCACCCATCTCTTAGACCTCTTCAATTCTTAACTTAAGTGTTAACTTTAGTAATATAAGCTGAAGTTTCTTTCCGAAAGGAGCCTACCTACCTCTGCCATATGCGTAAGAGAAGGGGAATCCCAAAAGACTGGCGCCGCAACGCGTTATGTTACGTTACGAAGCATTTAAAAAACAATAATGTTATAAAGGTAATTTTCTGAAAAACAAGAAGAAATAAAATAACCTAAACCATTCTATCTATGAACCAAAAGTTAAATCAATAAAATAATTTAGATTAAATTTCCACAATATCTCGATATAAATGTATATAAATTGTTCAAAGGGCATAATTACCTACAGAAAACCGGAAGTTGAATCGTAGGGGCTCCGAATCAGGGTTTTAGAGCGGCGTCGTTGATTACTCCGGGGGTTGCCTTATAATTTATTATATAGCACGGGGTCAGACAGATTATTTATATTGTCGTAACTTTTTTATTGAAACTTTTATGACGTATTTCGTTGATTAATGGTAAAGTGGGAGTAGACTTAGTCATAAAATTTTGTACCTTAATGTTGGTTTATGATAGAAATGTTGCAAAAATTGACCAATTTTTATCTAGAGGTAATTTTAGCGGAATCATTTATATAACCTATCGTTTGAAAGGGTTTATAAGGAATAAAGTCGTTAAAAACAATTTTATAATTTATTATAGTCATTCGGTATTTAAGTATGAAAAAATCACAAAGTGCCATTAAATATAATATTGCAAATGAGTTCATTTGTACATACTTCAAAAAAGAAATCGGGATTATCAGATCTATGCATTTTTAGCCAAAGTAGGTATGGAAAGACCTTCTTTCCTATCGAAATGGTAACGTTTGAAGGTAAGAAATGCAAAAAACGAAGAAATGTTTTCGTTCAAAACGTTTTAAATTTTACCCGCATGCCTTAAAGTCGGAGAAGGTTACCTTGTTCATTTTAAAAATCAAGCGTTTCTTTTATAAGCTGGTTGTTGTCAAATAAACACATAATGAGTTATATGAAATACTGCCCCGTTGCAAAGACTATTCTAGATGTCTCGAGAAGATCCAAATTTCATCTTTCAATGCAGATCCAAAATTGACCTTTACAAATAGATTTCCAAAGCTCACCTTTACATACAAAGTTCATCCCTACAACTAAAATTGTAAAGGTCATCTTAAATTTTAAAGTTTCCTTTTATAACCATCAATCAAAAGTTCACCAGTTATAGAAAATTTAAGGTTCATCTTTGAAATTGGGTATTGAAATTTCAGCATTAATTGAACGAAAATCTGCGGTACCTCTAGCTATTAGACACCTTAACAGGACTGAAAGCTCTTTCTGAGTCAAAGAAAGAGTCAAACTTAAGAGCTAGAGGAGGTCATTTTTTTATCTGTAGCTATTGTAGGACCTACTGTTCTTTTCAGTGTAGTGCTTTAATGTTTTCCTGCTTCAATATTTCTCCACACAAAAAAATTTGACCAAACAACACAGTGATAAAATTTGTAAATACTTTAAGCCAATTACGGTCCTGTAATGAAGTTTCAGAAGCTGCAAAATCTTTCACGGGCCGTTAAACGCCTGCTATTACAATCCAAGGAGTACCTCTAGTTATTAGACCTCTTAACAGGACTGTTAGCTCTTTCTGAGTCAAAGAAAGAGTGAAACTTAAGATCTAGAGGAGGTAAATTTTTTATCTGTAGCTAGTGTAGAACCTACTGTTCTTTTTAGGGTAGTGCTTTAATGTTTTTCTGCTTCAATATTTCTCCACACAAAAAAATTTGACCAAACAACACAGTGACAAAATTTGTAAATACTTTAAGCCAATTACGGTCCTGTAATGAAGTTTCAGAAGCTGCAAAATCTTTCACGGCTCGTTAAACGCCTGCTATTACAATCTTCGATTAAAATCTGACAAGATTTTGTATTATATTTCATTAAAAAAAAAAGAAACAAACCAAACCAAAATGTCACTTTTATCTGTACCTGTTTGATATTGGGTTTCGTAAAAAAAGAAAAAATGAAATGAAGAGAAAATATTTTTTTAAGTAGGTCGAATTTCTGTTCAACAAAATAAAATATTTTTTTATTCATAAACTAGCTGAACTTCATATCGCCAAACATTCATGATTTTTGAAGTTATACTTCTATTCGGACACTCTGTGGAATGAATTAGTGTGAAGCTAAATGGGAAAAATCATTACATATGTAATGGTGTGAGTAAGAAAGAGACAGAATCACATATAAGGTATATTGTTCGGTAAAAACAAAGATGAAATATTTACTACATGTTATTAATCATCACTATAAGTCCTTTGAATACCGTTTAAACATTCATTGCATTGAAAAGAGATAGATATACAACAAACAGTCTGAGCTATTGTTATTGTATTACATTGACGTATCGCATTATGTTTGACATATTATTTTATAATTCTGTCCAGTAAGTATACATATTTATTAAGTTTAGTATTTTATATTAATAATAATATTCAATAATGAGTATTGTATTGTAGTCTAAAATACTGTCACATGGTTGCATTATATCCATCACTATGCTTTTGAGTCGAAGACATGCGTGTGAGTTAAAACCTGTTCCTGCAAAGTTACTGAAAAGTGCAGTTCAAAGTGCGTTAAAATTTTGTAAAAGTGTGTACCTATATGTTGTTAGAAAATGTTTTGCATTGTTTTCTAGTGTTTTAAAATCTGTAATAGCCCACGGTAAGCAAATCGGGTTTTGTAAACACTTTTTTTGTACATTGATCGTTTTACTGTTTGGTTTTCGTGTTTGAAGTAAGGACACACATCAACTGTTCTTATTTTTCTAAGTATTTATTTAATTGAATACAGTTAATTTAAAAAAATATATATTTCTACTTGCCTGTGTTTGTAGTTATTAAGTTTTATTAGTTAACAGTGCATAGAAGTATAACTTCTGCCGGCAGTCCCACTGACTGCCACAACCTTATTTTTCTTATTTTTTGTTTTTTTAAATTTTGCCACTTCTTTTTTGTTTTGTCATATTTGCTCGTTAGTTTCCAGGTTTTTAATATTTTTTTGTTGTATTTTTTAATTTTTCAATTGTATACATTAGATATGAACTGCGCCACCTTACGGTGGCGTCACAGTACTAAATTTAATAACAATTGCTTGTTTGAATATATAAGATATAGTAAAGGTCATTTCCTTATAGTGTAACGGGATAACCGAATAAGGAAAGGACCTTTACTTTATCAACTGCACCACCTATAAAAAAAGTTTCAACAAAATCCATCCAATAGTACCTATTTGTGTTAAAGCTGGACAACAAATAGACTTCCTGCGGTTGTATTATATGTATAGATAAAGCTTTTTTGCAGTTAATTAACTAATGATATCATGCAGTTTTATTTAGCGTATGAATCGGTAAAAACTTCGCTTCAAACATTTTATTCAAATCTATTTAATTACCAAACTGTCGTCATCGTAAATTACAATTTAATCTCAATAGAAATCAAATTATGGTAATGAATGTGTCACGGTGGCGCAGATTTCGAGCTAGAGAGTATGACATTCGAATAAATATGTAATAGAAGTAAATGTGCATGAAGTTTAGGGGTTTAAAAAAGAACAAGGGAGTTATAGTGGCTAGTGGTAGTAAGTATTGTTTCGGCTCGTTGATTTCATTATTTTCACCTGGAATGAGCGCCGGCTAGCAAAAGCAAACGCGGACAAGACCAGCTGGTTTATCTCTCATCACGCCCCGTTTCCTCAGGCAGTTCTTTTTCACATAGGCGTCCGATATCATATTTACTTACATCTAGATCTATAATCTAGACTTCTATTAGGTATCGTCATTTACTAAGTACTTAAGTCAATATTGTCATTGTGTGACTTTAGCACCCCCTTTAAACCAGAGGTTTCCATTTTTTCTCGTAAACCATTTTTAAAATGTTACTTATTTCGGTGAACCCCCTTTTTGTTACATTTCTAACACAACTTGTATGATACATTTTGGTGGATTTTCACTTACATCTTGTGCACCCTCTTTTTTGAGGCCAAAGTAAACCCACGTCGAGTCTTCCATGGAGGTCCACCTGAACTACTTTGGGAAACACTGCTTTAACTGATGAGTCGATAATATAGATGGTGTACTTATATCATCTATTATTTAAATGACAGCTGTCAAAGACATTAAGGAGCTAAGTTTTTACAGCGTCTATACCTGGTTTCGTAGTTCGTTGGCAGTGTATAAGTAATGGGAATAAAGCTTAGTTGCCAGATTTAACTTAGAAAGACTTACTATCTTTGTCTTATTAACGCGCAATAGAAAGAGATATGTTTAAGTTAAATGGCAAATCAACCGGTGACTAAAAACACGCCACTGAACGATCACTGGATGACAGAACGAACTACGCTGGCACCGGTTGCCATTTAACTTAAACATATCTCTTTCTATTGCGCGTTAATAAGACAAAGATAGTAAGTCTTTCTAAGTTAAATCTGGCAACTAAGCTTTATTCCCATTGCTTATACCACGAAGTATAGATACCAGGAGTTTAAACGTAATGTTAAAAAAATGGTCTCAATTTAGGGGACAGAACTATTGCCGGTAGAGTGCGCTCGTGTTCCTAAGCTACTGGTTTAAATCCTTACGCGGGAAGTTTTGTTACTATTGACAGCTTTTATGACAACTAATTTTAATTAAATAAATTAATATTATTTATTGAATTTAATTTCGCGAAATTTAAATGTCATAAACATCGGTTCTTATAAGGCTCTATAAGTTCTTATGGTTCCTAGCGCCGCCAGTGGCAAAAATAGAACTATGATCTGGCCCGATTATTGAGACCAGAAATATTATGAAAAAGCCTATACCGTGTAGACTCCTGGTATCTAGTCTTCGTAGCTTATACACTGCCAACGAACTACGAAACCAGGTATAGGCCAGTGTTGGAAATACAGATTCTGTATTTACTACCGACTCGATTCTTTGATCAAATAAAGGATTCTTTGCAGAAATCTAGTTTCTTTTCTTGTATTTGTAAACTCTTTTAAAATTAGTTTTGTTCTTTATTTTTTGTACGCCAATGCGTTTGAACTAGGAATGGTTTATCTGTTCTCGATTTCAGTGGCCATATATCTCGAGTGAAATAGTTGGGGCAGTTTATTAGTCAGCGAACCCCTCACCTCAACAACAGACACTACTAATTTAACAAAATATGCTTTTGCTATAATAAATAAAATACGTCATATTTGTACACAACTGTCTGCGATACCCACCAGATAAGAGACAACAGATAATTCTGAAAAAAGGGTAGAAAAAGGGTTCGTTTTAACTAAAAACTGTCGTTTTTAATTGTTGTATTTTTATCGGATTCTGTTATGGTATGGTATTTCTGCTTTTAGAACCAAATTAAACAAACCAACAATGAATTTATAAGTAAATATGTTGTATAGGCGAACAATACATACGAGGGTCGTTTGAAAGGTACGTGTAAAAATAAAAACTATTATTTAGGGTAAACCTTTGTTATTGTTCAACAAAGACTGTTAAGCTTCTAATTTTTTGATCTCGAATAAAAGGATTTGTCCAAGTCTGAAAAATATCATTCTTTTCTGCAATCACCTCCTAGATTGATTAAAATCAATTTCCCGTTAGTCATTTCTTCAATTTGAGAAACAAATAGTAGTCCGGGGGAACCAAGTCCGAAGAGTACTGGACTATGTAATGAATTGAAAGCTTATTTCTATTAATTTTGCGATCAAAACTGATCAGGAGTGAACTGGTGCGTTGTCGTTATAAATCGTGGGCCAATCGTGAACGTTTTGACAGCTCGGTTATCAAACTATCTAATAATGATGAATAATATGCAGTTTTCCTCTTTTTTAGAAGATTAATTCATATGGATTGTAAAAGACAGTTGCCATAGTCTTGGAATAGTCTTCGCCCTTTTTGGCTCAGATTTATCCTTGGTAGCTCTTTGTTTATAGATTGTTATTTGGTCTTAGAAGTATAGTAACGTATCCACGTTTCATCCTTAGTAATGAAACGACGCTTAAAGTCCTTCAGATTCTTCTGTAACAGTTGCAAACCGACCTTGCAACACTGCACAAGATTTCGTTTTTGGTCCAGCAGGACCAATCAGGATAATTTTGTCATGACGCTTAAAGTCCTTCAGATTCTTCTGTAACAGCTGCAAACCGTCCTTGCACCACTACAGATGATTTCGTTTTTGGTCCAGCGGGACCAATAAGGATAGTTTTGTGATGTTTAAATATTGATGCAAAATATTATGAACCCTTTCATTTGATAATCCCACACCGCTAGCAATATCATAGATAAACCTGTGATGATTTCTGGAAAAGAAACTTCAACAGAGTGTCTAAAACATTTAGCATCACTTGAACCATCATAACTTTGGTTTAAGTTATACTAGATATAGTCTCAATAGTAGACTTAGAGATATAGTCTCAATAGTAAACTTATTAAATCTATAAAGTTTTAATTGCACAGCTTTTATACTGTAGGCTTAATTCCTAACTAAATAACTCTGCTTTCGTCATTGGCTCACTGTTGATAGATACTTTCTGAAGTGTTAGAACTCTGAAGTTTGGTATGTTTAAGAGATATATTTTGACTAAGGTGTAGAAATTGTGAAGTTAGTGCTTATAGAGTTGGAGTGTTAGAGTTGTAAGCTTGGCTTTACAGTAGATCTAAGAACTTTTTGATTTTGAGAGCCATCTGGTCTTGCCTTAGTAAAATTTAACATTTGATGGAAATTGAATATTTTTTTTATATGTAGAACAGTGAAGAATGTATTTTCTATTAATAATTATAGATATTTGTCTTTATCAACTACACCTGAACTATAATAACATTATTAAGGCCTTTTTTACCATAAATTCTATAGCATGACATAGGAACAAAGTTTTTGCTGTTTTTAATGCAATATACACCAACTGACCTAGAATTCTATTCGTTTCTATAATTAATATATCTTGTTATCTTGGTATTAATCCAGAGTTTTTTACTCAGTATCATATATTCTGGATATAGTGCCCTTGTGAATAAATTACCACGCCTTCTCTAATTAAAGTAATGGTAAAACTGGCCAACAAAAACGAAAGAGTATCATGTTTTATTATATCATAGACGTCATATTTGTCTGTTTTAACAAACAATGATATACAGCTTTTCTACTACATTCAAATTACAAAAAAATCTCATAAATTACATATAATACGTAAGGGCAAATCAATTTACAATATCATGGTTGTAGAAAAGGAATATTATTCTTTTAAACAGTTCTGATCTAAACTCGATGGCATCAAATGAAGAAGTACTGTTAATTCCAAGAAGTACATAAACAGTTTTGAAAAAGAATTACTGTACTAAGGGGCACAAAACTGTACCAAATGGCCCAAAGCTCTACTGAAGGGTCCGAAGCTTTACTGAAAGGTCCGAAGCTTTACTGAAGATCCCGAAGTTATACTGATGGACTCGAAGGGATCGAAGCTGTACTAAAGAGCCAAAAGCTGTTATGAATGACCAGAAGCTGTACTGAAGGACCCGAAGCTATACTAAAGAGTCCAAACTGTAGTAAAGAGACCGAAGCTGTTAATTCTAAGAAGTACATAAACAGTTTTAAAGAAGAATTACTGTACTAAAGGGCACCACACTGTACCAAATGGCCCAAAGCTGTACTGACCCTTCAGTACAGCTTTGGGTCCGAAGCTTTACTGAAGGATCCGAAGCTTTACTGAAGATCCCGAAGTTATACTGATGGACTCGAAGTGGTACTGAAGGGATCGAAGCTGTACTAAAGAGCCAAAAGCAGTTAAGAATGACCAGAAACTGTACTAAAGGACCCGAAGCTGTACTAAAGAGTCCAAAGCTGTAGTAAAGAGACCAAAGCTATACTGAAGGGCCCTAACTTGTACTAAAGGTACCAAAGCTGTACTAAAGGACCTGGTAGAGTCCTTTATATAAGAAATTAATTTGAAATGTATTTCCATGACGCAACAAAATAATAGTGTCTCCATCCCAAGCATTTTTATAATACCTACCACATTAACATTTAATAAGAGTGAAGGGGTCCCAAAAATGGCCTAGTCCCACATGTCTCCAGGCTCCAGTTAAAAAAAAATGTTACTACTTCTGCATATTTTTTTAACAGTAAAGTAAAATTTTAAACACTAATTTTATTACGCCATTTGGTACTAATTGTTTTACTTTAAGAAACTAATTCCTTTGGGAAGATATATTTTCCTAAGATAAAAACAGAGAATTAAGTTAAATGCGAAGAAAGTAAAGATCATTTGTGAAATATCTAGGGAATGCAGTAGTCGACGAGAAATAAGTAGATGCTCTTCTAAATACAAGCAAAGTATATGGTTCTGTTGCGTGTCAACCCTCCATATTCACAACAAGGTATAGAATACAAAAGAACTGACTGATATTATTACATTTAAGAGTAGTATTCTGGGGTCAGAATTACACAACGTAAACTGCACTACTTAAAAATTGTAACAAGATTAAAAAAACTTTACTACAAGAGGTAAAGGAAAATTTATTATTTTTAAGATCCTAGATTCGGTAGGAAAACGTTTTACTTACTATTAATTACCATGATTAGATAATTTTAAGAGGTATCGATACAAATTCATTTATCAGAGGAAGATGATGTCCCACTAGGCCAATTTTATAAAAAAAAGAAGGAAAAAAAAATTAACTTGTAAAGCTTTTGACTTTAAACAGATTTTTTTTCTAGTGAACCTGAGAATTGCGTTAATAAACACCTGAAGAAGCCTTTGATTTAAGTTTGCTTTTCCATATATACCAAAAGAGACACCTTAGGCACCATACAACAGGCCTCAAACACAACAAAAGGATCTTAACAGATCGCAAGAGGAACTTTGAGCACCACAGATTCAAAGGTCTCCCAGGTGGCGCAACATCAAGAAACTTGTGACAGACTTCAAGCATCCCAAGAGGTGTCTCAAGAAACTCATTCATCAGACGAAGATGTTTATTTTAGAAAACAGAAGATAAAAAACCAACTTGTAAATATTTCATTCTTGAACATTATGAAGACACCAGTTAAAGTTTCGTCTAACGCCATCTTTAGGAACAAGTGGTAAATAGCTTAGCTTTGGAGCCAAAAGTAAGTTAAAAGAAAAGTTCTGCTTCAAAAAAAAACCTCGAATTTTTGTATATTATGATCCTAACAAATCACATGAAAAGGCGTTTGCTTTAAGCTAGCAGTTCCATCTAGTTGCACCCCAAGAAGAAACTCATGCACCCAAAGAGATACCAGAAGACAGATTTCGAAAACTCCAAGAGGATCTAAATATATCGCAAGAGGAACTTCGAGCATCCCCAACGGAGCCTCTGATATCCCAAAGGTGCCCCAGGTGTCGTAACATCAACAATCCTATAATGTGTCTCACGAAACTTTTTCATCAAATAAGGATAATGTTCCACTAGGCTAGACAGCCGTTCCATCTAGTTGCACCCCAATATGAAACTCATGCACCCAAAGAGACACCAGAAGACAGACTTCGAACACTCCAAGAGGATCTAAATATATCGCAAGGGTAACTTGGAGCATCCCCATCGGAACCTCTGATGTCCCAAAGGTGCCCCAGGTGTCGCAACATCAAGAATCCTATGATGTGTCTCACGAAACTTTTTCATCAGATGAAGATGATGTTCCACTAGGCTAGCTAGCCGTTCCATATAGTTGCACCCCAACATGAAACTTATGCACCCAAAGAGATACTAGAAGACAGACTTGGAACACTCCAAGAGGATCTAAATATATCGCAAGGGTAACTTCGAGCATCCCCATCGGAACCTCTGATATCCCAAAGGTCCCCAAGGTGTCGCAACATCAAGAATCCTATGATATGTCTCAAGAAACTCATTCATCAGTCGAAAATGTTTATTTTAGAAAAATCTCATGCACTCTAAGAGACTCCACAGACACCAGAAGACAGACTTCGAACACTCCAAGAGGATCTACATATATCACAAGAGAAGCTTCGAGCATCCCCAACGGAACCTCTGATATCTCAAAGGTGCCCCAGGTGTCGCAACATCAAGAATCCTATGATGTGTCTCACGAAACTTTTTCATCAGATGAAGATGATGTTCCACTAGGCTAGCTAGCCGTTCCATCTAGTTGCACCCCAACATGAAACTTATGCACCCAAAGAGATACTAGAAGACAGACTTCGAACACTCCAAGAGGATCTAAATATATCGCAAGGGTAACTTCGAGCATCCCCATCGGAATCTCTGATATCCCAAAGGTCCCCAAGGTGTCGTAATATCAAGTATCCTATGATATGTCTCAAGAAACTCATTCATCAGTCGAAGATGTTTATTTTAGAAAAATCTCATGCACCCTAAGAGACTCCACAGACACCAGAAGACAGACTTCAAACACTCCAAGCGGATCTAAATACATTGCAAGAGGAACTTCGAGCATCCCCAACGGAACTTGTGATATCCCAAAGGTCCCCCAGGTGTCGCAATATCAAGAACCCTATGATGTGTTTCACGAAACTTATTCATGATGAAGATGATGTCCCACTAGGCTTATTTTAGAAAAAAGAAGATATTTAATTCTCCTACATTATTATTTAAATATTCTTATATTCTTATAGAAGATTATGTAAAATTATTGAGTGCAATTTTACTTTATACTAACCATATAGGCAGTGCGAGTTGTTATCCTTTAGATCTAGACTCTTCACACTGATTCTTTCGATTAGTTTAATTGTTCTGAGAATAAAAACAATTAATTGTATTTTGCGACTTTTAACACACTCTCATTTATAACTGTAGATTGATCTACTTTTTATCCATAGTTAGGAATATAAATTGCACTCTTCGTAAACACCAAAAATATAATCATAAAAAATAAAAGTAGCTGCAAGCTTTGAGGAAAATGAATAAATGGGAAAAGGAAGTATACTTCGATGTATTGAAAAATAATAAGAATCGTAAAAAAGAAGAAGGCTTTTCGAAATAATAACGGAAAACATCGATTTTAAGGCTAGCGAATCCCTCTTTCATCCCTAAGACTTGTTCGAATCGTAGACAGAAACCTTCCTACAGAATTTGACAACTTTCTTGACAAGACCACGAGTAGATAGGTACAGAACGACGACAGGATTATGCAAAAACAAAACTGAGCCCTTAACGAAGGTTTCTGTGGTTCCCTACGTTCAAATGGATGGTCTCACACAAGAGGAGGCAGGACACACGTCAATCTTTCAAACCCACATTGCACAACGTGGGATTAAACACCTACACACACTCACACAACACCAAAGACTTTTTGTAACAGTTTCAGCACGTTCCAGGATCCAGGAAACAACACCAAGAAAACCAGGAAACAACACCGGGCGACTGATACTGAGTTCATCCCAAACTTCACCATCCATCTCTGAAAAGGACACCAAGTCCTACAACAGGGTCCTTAAACCTAACACACAAAACTCACCAACATCACATTTCTGTAGACTATGTTTATCCTGGGCACCAGGTAGTAACATTCGTATTCAGTGAGCCCAGAAACTTTTGAGTAACAAAATTGTTTCAAATTTTCATAAAACTGAAGTGGACGAGGTTTATCTTGGGCGCTAGGTGCTTCAGTGGCCGAAAACCTCCAAATAACAAGATTTTGTATCGAATTTCTATACATCCAGAGAATACGATGTCAATTCTAGTCACCAGGTGCCACGATGACCATCGCAATAGTAATATTCTGGTTCAGAGACACAGAAAACTCCCGAGTAGCGAGTTTGGACTAAATTGTTTCAAATTTTCATAAAACACCAGTGGACGAGGTTCGTCTTAGGCTGTAAACGGATTAATCCTTGGATGCATCCTTGTACTATTTTTAAGATCTAATTAATAGTGTTTAACGATGAAAAATTAAGTATAGTTTTCTACCAGAATCCGACTAAATTTTAATAAAAAAAAAGAAACATTGAAATTTAAGTTGGAAACTAATTTAACAATTCCATTGTGATTGAGACGTGGATCTATATACGCCCATGATGGTGCAGATGAATTATTAGTATCTGAATCCATAAATAACAATTAGTTTGTTGTATACTAAATTGGAATACGATCCTGTTCTCAGCATCTCGAAGATCTCTTCATTAAACTAGCTCTTAATTTATTGTTTACTCTTCGGTCGTCATTTTGATTCATTTAAAAATATTTCTTCTTGTTCGTCTTTATCTTGTTTATGACGCTATGTTTGGCGCCTTGTTTTTTAATTATTTTTTTTTCTTATTAACTGATTTAATATTAAAAAGCTAAGTAGAACTTTATTATCTATTCACTCAAGCATGCTGCTTAAAATCATTTTTGGAAAATCTTGTAAATCATTGTAGGGGCAAAAATAATCGAAATCGAGGGTATAATGGTAATTAACAGCTGGCTATAAAGCTATAAATAAGTTTTCATGTATATCTGATGACCACGTGCAGGCTTCCTATTAAAATCAACCCTGAAAACAGTTCACGGATTTTTTATGCACTAAACCACCTGCTTTTTCGGAACTGAACTCAAATGAACGCGAACACCTTCTAAAACTCGATTTATTGATCGCACATCTAGCGGATTTTTTCTTTTACTTCATTTTAGTCAGATGTTTATTATACTATCCAAAGGTAGTTAAAAAAATTAATTTTATAGTATAGGAAAAATATTGTATACAACTAAAAGTATAAAAGACATTCATGGTACAACTTTTTTCTTGTTTAACTGTTAAAAAATGCATTTGAAGGCTATGAAAAGGCTGTTGAATTGGCTCAAGTGGGAGCTAATATCCCAAAGATTGACCCAGAACCGTTCGGAAGGGTTACTGACACCTTTAGAAAGGCAGCCATTGAGAAATAGAGGCTAGAGAAAGCCCAGAAAAATTACCAAGTAAGCAACAAGTTAGTCTTTACAAAATTACTGCAGAGCTGTTATGACAAAGAGGAAAAGATGTCAGAATGATTGTAAGTTTCTTGGCAAGCATTGTTGGCTCAGAGAACACATGAGGAAGACATCTGTTGATACTGCCAAGATGAAGAGGAAACCGCATTTCATGTCCTATGCGAATGTAAAGGAATGGGAAGAGGAGAAACTGGCTGCTCCAAGTTACTTGAAGAGTCCACTGGCTATTAAGTCTCATTAAGAGGACAAAAGATGTAAGAATGATTGTAAGTCTCTTGGCAGGCATTGTGGGCTCAGAAAACACATGATGAAGACATCTGTTGATACTGCCAAGATGAAGAGGAAACCGCATTTGATGTCCTATGCGAATGTGAAGGCATGAGGAGAGAAGAAACTGGCTGCTCCAAGTTACTTGAAAAGTCCACTGGCTATTAAGTCTCATTAAGAGGACAACGCTCTAATCCTATAACCTAATATCCCAAAGATTGGCCAGGAACCATTCAGCAGGGTTGCTGACACGTTCAGAAAAGCAGCCCATAAGAAATAGAGGCTAGAGAAGGTCCAGGAGTAGAGCGAAAAATAACCAAGCAAGAAACAAGCCAAAGTCTTTATAAAATTTACTGCAGAGCTGTTACAACAAAGGCGAGAAGATGTCAGAATGATTGTAAGTCTCTTCGCAGGGCATTCTCGACTCAGAACACACGTAAGGAAGACATCTGTTAATACTGCCAAGATGAGGAAGAAACCGCATTTTCTGTACTATGCCAATGTGAAGGCCTTAGAAGAGAAGAAACTGGCTGCTTCAAGTTACTTGAAGACTCCACTGTCAAGGCTATTAAGACTCATTAAGAGGACAGGCCTAGACAAGGTGCTCTAATCCTATTCTAGAAAAATGGGTGCTCACAATAGATCTTCAAAGATCGCAATGATACAGTCTAATAGCCAACCCAATGAATATCTTTTTATCAAACACCCTCAGATAGGGCGTAGTTTGACTAAAAAATAGCTTTGCAATCTACTATCGGAAGTTGAAACGTAATATTGCAATAATGCTTTGGATCACAGCCAGTTATTACAATTATCACCAAAAGATAATTTTACTTTACCAGCTAATTGTTAAGAAAATTACTTTAAAAAGAAAATTGTCCTAATAAATCATAATTTTTGAGTTATACTTGATGCGGATATCAATTTTAGATCGATGGTGACCAAAGAAGCAAAATAAGTACACAAAAATCAGCGATCCATCATTAGACCAAAACACAATAACTTATGCAATGCGTTTGAAATACTTCTGAACGATATTAATGATTGGGTTGCGTGTTATAGGGTACCTTATACCTTATACTTACTAAACTTATTCCCTTCGCCCTTCGCGCTCATCGGTTTTATATCAGAGCCATGCCCCCGTTGTGAATTTTATCCCATGACGGCCGCGTAAAACCATTTAACACTTTTTTACCAGAAAATAGTTTGAGAGACGAAATTAATATTTTCGATAAACGGGACTGTTTATCTGATAATTTTTTTGGTTAGAATCACGCGAGGTTTTATATTGTTTAGTATATTTTAATAATAAATATATAAAAACCAAAATATGGCTTATGGTTTTGATTATTTTGCAGACATACTTCAGCTACCTGTCAGTTGTAAGTTTTTTGTAGTTGCTCATTGACACCTACCAGACGTACAATCTATGCAAAAGTCTGTAGTTGCTTTAAAATTACCGTAAGATGAGACCAATTAAACTTCATACAACTAGTTGGGAAACTATTCTAATGATGCAAAAGATTTTTAGGATAAAAGTATGGTCTTAAAAGTGACCAAAACAATTGTTATCCTTGTTCTACAACAACAAATCCTGATTTTCTATCAAGGATTTTCATGGTTGAAATTCTGAAACGCTAGCGAATTTGAAAGAAAAACAATATTTTATTGCTTCTCCAATCTTCGTACAGTCCTGCTATAGTTTCCTCTGACTTTCTTTATTCCTGAATTTGAAAAAATGGTGCAAGGAAGACTGTTTTGATGACAAAAACACGTTTAAAAACAATGCGATGGGGAAACTTGAAGCTATTCCAACAACTAACTTTCATTTAATGTGGAATTTCATGGGTACTCCAACACATCTCTTTGAGTTCTTATAGCATTTGTATTTTAAAGTAGATTCTTCAGGATATTTGAGGATAATAAAATTAAACTTACCTTGAAAATAACTTTTGGTGCGTAAATAACTGACAGATAATCGAAGAATTGATAATCTGTCTAACTTGGAAAGAATATTTTGTTCGAAAGGAAGTAAACTTGCTAATGTATCCAACTCGGCATTTAACCGTTCCCGATGTCTCTTCGATGGGTTACTTTTTGTTACTCCATCTTTCGGTGTAGGTTTCAAACTAAAACAAAACAAATTGTTAATGAAGATGGAAAAAAGCAACTATTTATTGATTTAATTGATTTTTATGTCACGAAAAACGATATACCTAAAAAGATTTTTTGAGCGGAGATACTGATTGGACTGTTGAGAAAAAAAATCTTTATTTTTAGAAATTTATTCTTTCATTCATCGCATGCGTATAGGTTACTTCTTCGGGAATTTTCGAGTTTAACTTTTTATGATTTGGCATGAATACCTTGTCCAAGGTCTCAACAAATACGCTACCTGCGTGACTTCTTCTTAAAGTTTTGCAATTTGAGGCTTCTTCGATCTTTCCCCATTATAGAGGCTCCCTCACCTTGTTGCCAACTTATACGCTAATCAAAATATTTGATACTGCAAACGTTAGCGTCACTTATTAACCTTATACTTTATACAGTTTTTAGATGATATTGTGTACCTATAGTATAGTAGGTGCATGCTTCAAGCATATTATGATTTTACTAAATCATTCCCATTCAAATTTCTAAGCCCGGTCGCGTGCATAAAACTTTTTTTTTAAATACCTTACAATGCTTTTAATGGCTTAAAAACAATATAATAGTCTGTCATATTTCTATGTCAAATATACCGGAATGAAGTTAATAACAATTCTTTAGTTAATCCAGTATGTTCTAGACAATTCGTCAATTTTTGATGACAATTCGTGAACATTGCTATTTTTGTGTCAATTCGTCAATTTTCGATGACAATTCGTCAATATTTTATGACAATTCAACAATATTTGATGACAATTCGTTCATTTTTAATGACAACTTGTTAATTTTCTTTGACAATTCGTCGATTTTTAATGAGAATTCGTCGATTTTTAATGACAATTCGTCAATTTTCGATGACAATTTCTTAATTTTTGATGACAATTCGTCAATTTTCGATGACAATTTGCCAATTTTCGATGACAATTCGTTAATTTTCGATGATAATTCGTCAATTTTCGATGACAAATCGTCAATTTTTGATCACAATTTGTCATTTTTAGTACAATTCGTCAATTTGCGATGACAATTCGTAAATTTTCGATGACAATTCGTCAATTTTCGATAACAAATCGTAAATTTTCGATGACAATTTGTCATTTTGGGTACAATTCGTCGATTTTTGATGAGAATTCGACGATTTTTGATGACAATTCGTCAATTTTTGATGACAATGTCTCAATTTTTGATGACAATTCGTCAATTTTTGATGACAATTCGCCAATTTTCGATGACAATTGGTCAATTTTTGATGACAAATCGTCAATTTTTGATCACAATTTGTCATTTTTAGTACAATTCGTCAATTTTCGATAACAATTTGTCATTTTGAGTACAATTCGTCAATTTTTAATGACAATTTAACGTTTTTTATTGACAATTCGTCAATTTTTAATGTCAATTTTGAGTATAATTTGTTAATTTCTGATTACAATTCGTAATATGTCAATGACAATTCGTCAATTTTCGGATGAAATTCGTCAACTTGAATGAAAATTCGTCAACTTTGGGCACAAATTTGTTAATATGGCAATTCATCAATTTTTGTTACATCTCGTTAATTTTTCGATGTCCATTCGTCGGTTTTTTGATGTCAATTCGTCAATTCTCAATGACAATTAGTCAATTTTCAATGACAATTCGTTAATTTTTGATGACAATTCGTCCATTTTTGATGACAAATCGTTAATTTTTTTGAGGACAATTTGTCAATTTTTGATGACAATTCGTGAACATTGCTATTTTTGTGTCAATTTTTTTATGACAATTCGTCAATATTTGATGACAATTCGTCCATTTTTGATAAACAATTCGTTCATTTTTAATGACAAATGGTCAATTTTCTTTGACAATTCGTCGATATTTAATGACAGTTCGTCAATTCAATTGTTAATGCTAATTCGCCAATTTTTGAGTACAATTCGTCAATTTTAGACGACAATTTGTCAATTTTCGATAACAAATCGTCAATTTTTGATCACAATTTGTCATTTTTAGTACAATTCGTCAATTTGCGATGACAATTCGTCATTTTTCGATGACAGTTCGTCAATTTTCGATGACAATTTGTCATTTTTAGTACAATTCGTCAATTTTTAATGACAACTTGTCGATTTTTGATGGCAATTCGTCAATTTTTGAGATCAATTCGTCAATTTTCAGTATAATTTGTTAATTTCTGATTTTAATTCGTAATATGTCAATGACAATTCGTCAATTTTCGGTTGAAATTTGTCAACTTGAATGACAATTTGTCAATTGTTGATGACAATTCGTCAACTTGGGCACAAATTTGTTAATATGGCAATTCGTCAATTTTTGTTACATCTCGTTAATTTTTCGATGTCAATTCGTCAGTTTTTTTATTTTAATTCGTCAATTCTTAATAACAATTAGTCAATTTTCAATGACAATTCGTTAATTTTTGATGACAATTCGTCCATTTTTGATGACAATTCGTGAACGTTGCTATTTTTGTGTCAATTCGTCAATTTTCGATGACAATTCGTCAATATTTGATGACAATTCGTCAATAGTTGATGACAATTCGTCGATTATTGATGACAATTCGTCAATTTTCGATGACAATGTCTCAATTTTTGATGACAGTTCGTCAATTTTCGATGACAATTCGTCAATTTTCTTTGACAATTCGTCGATTTTTGAAGAGAATTCGTCGATTTTTGATGACAATTCGTCAATTTTCGATGACAATTTCTTAATTTTTGATGACAGTTCGTCAATTTTCGATGACAGATCGTCAATTTTCGATGACAATTCGCCAATTTTCGATGACAATTCGTCAATTTTCAATGACAATTCGCCAATTTTCGATGACAATTCGTCAATTATCGATGACAAATCGTCAATTTTTGATAACAATTTGTAATTTTTAGTACAATTCGTCAATTTGCGATGACAACTCATTAATTTTCGAGGACAATTTGTCATTTTGAGTACAATTCGTCAATTTTTAATGACAATTTGTCCATTTTTGATGACAATTCGTCAATTTTCGGTTGAAATTCGTCAACTTGAATGAAAATTCGTCAACTTTGGGCACAAATTTGTTAATATGGCAATTCGCCAATTTTTGTTACATCTCGTTAATTTTTCGATGTCCATTCGTCAGTTTTTTTGATGTCAATTCGTGAACTCAATGACAATTAGTCAATTTTCAATGACAATTCGTCCATTTTTGATGACTAATCGTTAATTTTTTGAGGACGATTCGTCAATTTTTGATGACAATTCGTGGACATTACTATTTTTGTGTCAATTCGTCAATTTTCGATGACAATTCGTCAATAGTTGATGACAATTCGTCAATTTTTGATGACGATTCGTTCATTTTTAATGACAACTTGTCAATTTTCTTTGACAATTCGTCGATTTTTGATGACAATTCGTCAATTGTTAATGCTAATTCACCAATTTTTGAGTACAATTCGTCAATTTTTGATGACAATTCGTCCATTTCTAAAGTAGTCTTTTCAGTTCTACATCTATCATTAATTGCATTTTAAAATATTTAAACCCATTTACAGCGACATCTATTTAAAACTAGTAATAATAGCGAAACATAGGAACTAAAATTTATTAACTGACAAATTTTATACACGTATAAATTATCATAATGTTAATGTTTTGTGTATTAAATTATGTTAATAATAAACTAATTTTAATAACTAATTAATAAGATTTTGTCGTCGCTAACCTTCTCAATATAATTATTGTAAAGTTACTTATTGAGACAGAATTTATTGACTTTTTTTGATTTATAGTGTCATTAAATGCTACAAATGGACCAATTGCTTTTAATAGAACTGGTTTGTTGATACAAGCCGGGCTACAATAAACCAATAAAATCCATCATTAATGATGTAAGTAAATTAATGAAGCTGTATTTTATATAAAATTATATACAATTGGATATATAATCTGTTTAATTGTTGTATCTTTGTAACTCTTTAAATTGATTTTCTTTTACTTTTTTCATAATTCCTGTTTTCGATGTCTTTCATTGTGGTTATTGATCTTAATTGAGTATTTCATTGAATTCTTATTTTCTTTAAAAATAGAAAGGACCTCTCGAGTAATATTTTCATTAAACCATTTCTCATTTTTCGTGTGTCGACATTTAGAGTAACCACGTTTAAGTACACAACACGAAAACACGAAATGAGAAATTCGAATTTCACACTTCGTGATTTCTGAGATTTCGTGGCCCAATTGTTTAACCCTAAATTTATTAATGAAGTTGTATATATTTGTGAATATTAATCGTGCAATTAGGAATTTGCGTGTACAACTACCTTGTTTAGAAGAAAAAAAGGTTTTTGGTGTTCATTTTCTATACGATATGACAGAATGTAGGTACGTGCATGTCTTGAAAACAGAAATTAGTGTTTAGGTATATGAGTTATTAAATTTTTTATTTAATATTATTACAGGTTATATGGTTTTTAACTTTTAGTGGCTTGAAAACAATGTGTGTCATCTAAAAAAATTAAACGTATCTGTCATTATCGACGTGTCAGAGTAAACTTGATAGGAGTTTAATTATGTTGCAGCCAATAAAAAGTAATTATTATTTGTCATCTGATGCATTTTGATTGGTTGAATAACATTTACAGCACATTCTATTTAAAACTAATCCAATGTAACCAATACGAATTGAAGGCTTGAAAACAATGTAATGTTTTGTCTTAATCGGCGTGTCAGATGTACCGAAGTAAAGTTAGTAGCAGATAAATTTCCTAATTCTGTATTAAATCAAAGTAGGTATTTGTCATTTGATGCAATTTGATTGGTTGAAAGACATTCACAGCGCCATCTATTCAGAACAACTAAAGGCTTGTAAACAATGTAATTTTTTGTCATCAGAAACAGTTTGACGTATCTGTTATTATCGGCGTGTCAGGTATACCGAAGTGAAGTTAGCAACAGTTCAATTTTCCTATTCTGTATGCTTCAGCCAAACATATTTGTCATTTCATATATTTTGATTGGTTGATAGACATTTACACTGGACTAATACAACAAATACGAACTGTAATGTAATGTTTTGTCATCAGAAAAAGCTTGACGTATCTGTCATTCTCGGCGTGTCAGATATACCGGAGTGAAGTTAACAACAGTTCAATTTCCTAATTCTGTATACTTTAGCCAAATAACAGTACCTAGATATTTGTCGTTTCATACAATTTAATTGATTGAGAGACATTTTCACAGCAATAATACAGAAATACGAACCGATGACTTGAAAACAATGTAATGTTTTGTCATCAGAAAAAGTTTGACGTATCTGTCATTCTCGGCGTGTCAGATATACCGAAGTGAAGTTAACAACAGTTCAATTTCCTAATTCTGTATACTTTAGCCAAATAACAGTAGATATTTTTCGTTTCATACAATTTAATTGATTGAGAGACATTTTCACAGCAATAATACAGAAATACGAACCGATGACTTGAAAACAATGTAATGTTTTGTCATCAGAAAAAGTTTGACGTATCTGTCATTCTCGGCGTGTCAGATATACCGAAGTGAAGTTAACAACAGTTCAATTTCCTAATTCTGTATACTTTAGCCAAATAACAGTAGATATTTTTCGTTTCATACAATTTAATTGATTGAGAGACATTTTCACAGCACTAATACAGAAATACGAACTGAAGACTTGAAAACAATGTAATGTTTTGTCATCAGAAAAAGTTTGACGTATCTGTCATTGTCGGCGTGTCAGATATACCGGAGTGAAGTTAACAACAGTTCAATTTCTTAATTCTGTATACTTTAGCCAAATAACAGTAGATATTTGTCGTTTCATACAATTTAATTGATTGAGAGACATTTTCACAGCACTAATACAACAAATACGAACTGAAGACTTGAAAACAATGTAATGTTTTGTCATCAGAAAAAGTTTGACGTATCTGTCATTGTCGGCGTGTCAGATATACCGGAGTGAAGTTAACAACAGTTCAATTTCCCAATTCTGTATGCTTCAGCCAAAGATATTTGTCATTTTATACAATTTGATTGGTTGAGACTGTTGAGAGACATTTACATTGGGCTAATACAACAAATACAAACTGAAGACTTAAAACCAATGTAATGTTTTGTCATCAGAAAAAGTTTGACGTATCTGTCATTGTCGGCGTGTCAGATATACCGAAGTGAAGTTAACGACAGTTCAATTTCCCAATTCTGTATGCTTCAGCCAAACAACAGTGGATATTTGTCGTTTCATACAATTTGATTGATTGAAAGACATTTTTACTGGACTAATACAACAAGTACGAACTGAAGGCTTGAAACCAATATAATTTTTTGTCATCAGAACAAGTTTGACGTATCTGTCATTGTCGGTGTGTCAGATATACCAGAGTGAAGTTAACAACAGTTCAACTTCCCAATTCTGTATGCTTCAGCCAAACAACAGTAGATATTTGTCATTTCATACATTTTTATTGGTTGATAGACATTTAAACTGGACTAATACAACAAATACGAACTAAAGGCTTGAAACCAATGTAATGTTTTGTCATAAGAAAAAGTTTGACGTATCTGTCATTGTCGGCATGTCAGATATACCGAAGTGAAGTTAACAACAGTTCAATTTGCCAATTCTGCATGCGTCAGCCAAACAAAAGTAGATATTTGTCGTTTCATACATTTTGATTGGTTGAGAGAACTTTGCACTGGACTAATACAATAAATACGAACTGAAGGCTTGAAACCAATGTAAAGTTTTGTCATCAGAACAAGTTTGACGTATTTGTCATTCTCGGCGTCTTGATATACCAGAGTGAAGTTAACAACAGTTCAATTTTCCAATTCTCTATGCTCCAGCCAAACAAAAGGAGATATTTGTCGTTTCATACATTTTGTTTGGTTGAGAGACATTTAGGTACACTGGACTAATATAACAAATACGAACTGAAGGCTTGAAACCAATGTAATGTTTTGTCATCAGAAAAAATTTGACGTATCTGTCATTGTCGGCGTGTCAGATATACCGGAGTAAAGTTAACAACAGTTCAATTTTCCAATTCTCTATGATTCAGCCAAACAAAAGTGAATATTTGTTGTTTCATACATTTTGATTGGTTGAGAGACATTTACACTGGACTAATTTAACAAATACGAACTGGGGGCTTTAAACCAATGTAATGTTTTGTCATCAGAAAAAGTTTGACGTATCTGTCATTGTCGGCGTGTCAGATATACCGAAGTGAAGTTAACAACAGTTCAATTACCCATTTTTGTATGCTTCAGCCAAACAAAAGTAGATATTTGTCGTTTCATACAATTTGATTCATTGAAAGACATTTACACTGGACTAATTCAACAAATACGAACTGAAGGCTTGAAACCAATTTAATGTTTTGTCATCAGAAAAAGTTTGACGTATCTGTCATTGTCAGCGTGTCAGATATACCAGAGTGAAGTTAACAACAGTTGAATTTCCTAATTCTGTATACTTTATCCAAATAACAGTAGATATTTGTCGTTTCATACAATTTGATTGATTGAAAGACATTTACAGTGGACTAATTCAACAAATACGAACTGAAGGCTTGAAACCAATGTAATGTTTTGTCATCAGAAACAGTTTGACGTATCTGTCATTGTCGGCCTGTCAGATATACCGAAGTGAAGTTAACAACAGTTCAAATTCTTAATTCTGTATATTTCAGCCAAAGATATTTGCCATTTTATTCATTTTGATTGGTTGAGACACATTTACATTGGGCTAATACAAAAAATACAAACTCAAGGCTTGAAACCAATGTAATGTTTTGTCATCAGATAAGGTTTGACGTAGGTATCTGTCATTCTCGGCGTGTTAGATATACCAGAGTGAAGTTAACAACAGTTCAATTTCCCAATTCTGTATGCTCCAGCCAAACAAAAGGAGATATTTGTCGTTTCATACATTTTGTTTGGTCGAGAGACATTCACACTGTACTAATACAACAAATACGAACTAAAGGCTTGAAACCAATGTAATGTTTTGTCATAAGAACAAGTTTGACGTATTTGTCATTCTCGGCGTGTTAGATATACCGAAGTGAAGTTAACAACAGTTCAATTTCCCAATTCTGTATGCTTCAGCCAAACAAATGTAGATACTTATTTGTCGTGTCATACATTTTGATTAGTTGAGAGACATTTACACTGGACTAATACAACAAATACGCACTAAAGGCTTAAAACCAATGTTATGTTTTGTCTCAGATAAAGTTATTGTTATTGTCAGCGTGTCAGATATACCGGAGTGAAGTTAACAACAGTTCAGTTTCCCAATTCTGTATGCTTCAGCCAAAGATATTTATCATTTTATACATTTTGATTGGTTGAGGGACATTTATATTAGGCTAATACAACAAATACAAACTGAAGCCTTAAAACCAATGTAATGTTTTGTCATCAGAAAAAGTTTGACGTATCTGTCATTGTCGGCGTGTCAGATATACTGAAGTGAAGTTAACAACAGTTCAATTACCCATTTTTGTATGCTTCAGCCAAACAAAAGTAGATATTTGTCGTTTCATACAATTTGATTGATTGAAAGACATTTACAGTGGACTAATTCAACAAATACGAACTGAAGGCTTGAAACCAATTTAATGTTTTGTCATCAGAAAAAGTTTGACGTAGGTATCTTTCATTGTCAGCGTGTCAGATATACCGGAGTGAAGTTAACAACAGTTGAATTTCCTAATTCTGTATACTTTATCCAAATAACAGTAGATATTTGTCGTTTCATACAATTTGATTGATTGAAAGACATTTACAGTGGACAGTGGACTAATTCAACAAATACGAATTGAAGGCTTGAAACCAATATAATGTTTTGTTATCAGAAACAGTTTGACATATCGGCGTGTCAGATATACTGAAGTGAAGTTAACAACAGTTCAATTTCCCAATTTTGTATGCTTCAGCCAAACAACAGTGGGTTACTCGCTTGACCTCCTATTGGTATCTTTTCAGTAAAAAATTAATTTATGTAAAACTGATCATGTAAAATCGCTGTTTTTTGTGGAAATAGATAATTTATATCAATTTGCATATTATATAAAAATAATTGTAT
The DNA here is from genome assembly GCA_964028335.1 of Altica lythri. Lineage (NCBI taxonomy): Eukaryota > Metazoa > Arthropoda > Insecta > Coleoptera > Chrysomelidae > Altica > Altica lythri. The sequence goes on from OZ034809.1 coordinate 9,989,240, forward strand.
ATATTTCCATTATATTTCAATAAAAAAATATTAAAATAGATATAGTTAAATATTAACATTGATACAGCATCAGATTTGAAACCCTATTTGTGGTACGAACGTTTGTAAAATATTAATATTAAATTTTAAATAGAGATTTTTACTTTGATTTTAATATTTTACTTCTGATCGCACCCTCTCGTGGTGAATTGTGGAACCTTTCTCATGGTACCTTTTATAATAATATTTTTTTCTTAACTTTCTATGTACAGTACTTTCTGAGATATAGCCGCTAATCAGCCATGTATAAGTACCTATATTTTAATTTTATTACAGTTACCATACTTAGATAGGTACAACCTTTTGTAGGCAGTTCTTTGTCACCTCAACAAGTAGAGAGAATTAATACAAAAAGCAATAAATAGTAATTCTCATGCGACCATTCATCAGACAGAAAGTACCAGATACGCTACCGTTCACTAGTACCTACCGGTACTCTCTCACTTAAGATACGGCCACTGATAAAGTGACAGATTAAAATTCCCGATTTAACTTAAAAAGCCATTACCGGTGAACGGACCGGACGTTTTTATTTTTTGGAAAAAGTTATTATCAAGCGCGGTACGCTCTGGGATCGTAAATCGTACCCACGACTGCAACGATGTTTGATTAGGAGATGTGTGGATGTTCTGGTAGTGGTACTACCCGATCGCCGGCCCACTCTGATCCAACTGACGTTTAGAGAACCATCAGTAGCGACTCCTCAACAATTCTTCTCAAGAAAATTTTTATCAAACTACAGAATTTATTAAGCTACTTTATGAATGCCTGTTGTCATATTTAAACTTTGAAGATTTAGATAAAAACTGAATTATAAAGTATAATTACAGCAAACTGTAATATTGTCGTATTTAATAAAGCTAATTACCAATAGATATCAAAGAATATTATTATTCAAGACATATATCGATCGTGGTTTTAGCTTATTCTTCAGTCAGCAATTATGCTTTAAGCTCGCTGACGGATAACATATACCTTGTACTGACGAGGCCCAATAGGCCGAAACCGGTCTACAAGTTATGTTGTCCCTTCTAACTGCAAACCAGAATGGTTGGTTTAAATTATCTATTAGATATGCCAACCCCAATTGACTTTGAAGTGTAATTCAATATCCGTCGGGGCATATAGCCCGGGAAGTAGTTGTTTTTTCTTGGTGAACGGTCAATTTTTTTGAAAATGTTTTTCAAAAACTTGTAAAGCGTTTTTTTTTTATGGTCAAGCACAATCACTGCAGGAAAAATCCTTTAAGGCGCTCTGAGAGCGGTGCGTGTGCGAAGAAAGCGATTCACGTTGTTCTTGAATCGTTGAAGGTTATATTCGGTGGGAAATACGGCCTCAGAAAGGCCGTTCCACAAAGAGGATGTCCTCCAGAAGAAAGAGTTCTTAAACAATGATGTTCGAGGAGTATTAAGTTGAACCACATAGGGATGGGCGGAAGTGGTTTGTCGTTTATTTCTGCTATGAATTGCTCTAGGTGGAATCAAGCGGGCAATGTCAGTAGAACACTTGCCATGGAAATATTTGTAAAAGAGGGTCAAATCACCAACCTGTCTTCGATGTTCTAAGCTGTCGAGGTTCTTGGTTAGCTCGTGGTCACCGATCAGGCGAATGGCTCTCCTTTGGATGGAATCCAGCAACCGAAGGGTATGCTTCGGTGCAGAACTCCAGACATGAGAGCAGTATTCCAGTGATGGTCGAATCTGGGCTTTGTAGAGTGTCAAAAGTTGTTGTGGTGTATACAGCTTTTTGGTACGGAAAAGTACACCGAGTTTCTGAGAAGCTGTCCTGGCGATTGTTACCACGTGATTATGCCAAGACATATCTCCTCCCAGATTGACACCCAGTAAGTTAATAGACGAAGCCAGTGGAATTGCGTATCCTGCCATGACTATATCTGGTTCTGCAATGTTAACCTTCTTAGAGAAAACTGCTGCCTGGGTTTTTTTAGCGTTAAATTCGACTTGGTTACTGTCACCCCAAGACAAAATTTCTTCCATTTCTTTATTGAGTCGTGATACTTCATGCTGTCTGCGAAGATGTGCGTCAGCAGCCGATGTTCGAGAATTCAAAGTAAACGATGAGATAAGTGTGCTGTCGTCAGCAAAGCTATAAATTGGATTTTCTGTCTTCGCTAGAAGGTCGTTAATGTATAGTAAGAAGAGGGTTGGGGATAATATGGACCCCTGAGGAACACCAGCATTGATGGTAAAGGTGTCCGAGAGAAACCCGTCAATCGCCACTTGCAGAGAACGGTCCTGAAGAAAGCTAGAAAGCCATGAACAGAATCGACCGGGCATACCGTAGGGTCGCAGTTTACTTAGGAGCCCCTCGTGCCAGACACGATCAAATGCTTTAGAAATGTCTAGTGCAATAGCCCGGGACTCCCCATGATGTTCGACTGCGTTGCTCCAAAGATGGGTGACATATGCTAGGAGGTCTCCTGTTGATCTGGACTTACGAAAGCCGTACTGATGGTCGCTGATAATATTAAGGCCCTCTAGGTACTTTAGAAGTTGTTGGTTAATAGCTTTCTCCATCACTTTTGATATATCTGAAAGCAATGCGACAGGTCGATAGTTGTTTGGCATGGTTTTCTTGCCTTTCTTGGGTATAGGCTGAACTCTTGCCTTCTTCCAGCAAGATGGAAATATTCCTTTTTTGTAGGATAGGTTAAAAAGTCTACAAAATATTGGTGTTAGCTCATCAGCGCATTCCTTGAGCACTATAATAGGAATTTCTTTGATATCTAAAAATTGAAACAATCACAATTTAATAATTATTATTTGATTCATAAGAAGATAAATCCAAATAATCTGTCTAAAAATTTTAATTTAAAAACAAAATATATAAAACATTTTAAATCAGGTTTTTATTTAAAAATAATTTGAATATATTTTCTCCGCTACTGACTGATTGGTAAGTACCCAAGTGAGTACCTATAGTCTCAGGCGTTAACGAGACGAGATGTACCTATCACCACCGACGCGTTTTCTTTCTTCAGGTACCACTACAGCTAATTGCTTGTAAAACTCGAGTACCAGTACCAAGTACTGCCATTCCGTCCAACTAGATAACTGTTTGTTTGCTCCGATGTCTGCCTCATTTAAATTTAAATTATTTGCTATACAAATGGCGACAAGTGTCAAAGTGTGTACTACTGTATATATATAAAACACTTTTGCTTCTTGGGACAGTAGATACCATGAAATTTATTAAAAATAAAGTGCAGATATAAATATAAAATCAAATATTATAAAATATTAAAAACAATTAACGTAAAAACATCACAGCAACTTTAGATTAAAGCTTTTAAATGTAAAAAACATGAGCTTAAGACTAAGCTTAATGAATTTATGTAGGAGCGAAGCTTTTAATGTAATGTACTGTTCTTAAAAGTAAAATTAGTGAATAAGAAAAATAAGAGGAAGCAGGAAGCGTGTAACGATCTATCGGATCGTTTTAGTATTAGAATCCACCAGGCTATATTCAGTGAGATTTATTTTAATGTTGGCGCCGTAATTATAACTTGTTCCGATACTGGTTTTCACTGATAACCGAAATTTCTTGTTTGCTACAAAAGATTCTCCAATTCATTTTTTTCCTATTCGATCTCTTCGTGTTAACTAACTCCTCTTCAATACAAGGTTATTCAATATTTCTGAGGAGAGCCACGTAGAAGCTTATTTTTTTTTTATCGAAACGTTCGCCATTTTGATAAAGGAAAGCCAAATTTCGATTTAGATCTATGATCACAAAAAAATAGTGTTTGCGATAGCGATTGTACTTGAAATTAAGTGTTAGGTAGTAATATTTTACAACAAAAAAAATTCACCACAAAAATAAAATTAATAACTAAAACTATAAGTCTATTTGAAAATGAATGATAGCAACAATTTTATTGCATTGGATCGTTTTAGTATTAGAATCCACCAGGCTATATTCAGTGAGATTTATTTTAATGTTAGCGCCGTAATTATAACTTGTTCCGATACTGGTTTTGACTGATAACCGAAATTTCTTGTTTGCTACAAAAGATTCCCCAATTCATTTTTTTCCTATCCGACCTCTTCGTGTTAATTAACTCCTCTTCAATACAAGGTTATTCAACATTTCTGAGAAGAGCCACGTAGAAGCTTATTTTTTTTATCGAAACATTCGCCATTTTGATAAATGAATGTCAAATTTCGATTTAGATCTATGATCACAAAAAAATAGTGTTTGCGATAGCGATTGTACTTGAAATTAAGTGTTAGTAATATTTTACAACAAACAAAATTCACCCCAATTTGGACAATTTAATACAAATAAAATTAATAACTAAAACTATAGAATGACTTACCGTTATTGGGAAGCTCTTTTCAGGAATACGAAAGAAGTTGAAATGAACGCGAAATTACAATCGTCGCTCAAGGAAACGTCGGATATCAGAGAGTCTCGTTTCCCACTTAATAAACGTCGCACAAAACAATAAAATAAATATCTACCAATAGTGAGGTGGATTTTGGAACTAAAACGATCACTGATCGTTACACGTTACTCATTTTTGTAGCGATTTATATGTCGCAATCGCAAACCCTTTCTGAACATTAAAAGAACTATAAAAGCCTTAGAAAATCTGTTGATATAATAATATACGGAGCTTTTTATTAACAATCCATGTGGGTGTTAATAAATTTTTTATACAGCTAATTATATTTTTTTTTTATTAAAGTATCAACTACTTACATCTATTTTAGTGAATTAACATGTTTCATTCGAGTTAAATTCTTTGTTTACACACCTTTTACATGTAAAGGTAAATCATAAGCAACAGCAACACGCCGACAACCGAAATTTCTTGTTTGCTACAAAAGATTCTCCAATTCATTTTTTTCCTATCCGATCTCCTCGTGTTAACTAACTCCTCTTCAATACAAGGTTATTCAATATTTCTGAGGAGAGCCACGTAGAAGCTTATTTTTTTTTTGATCGAAACGTTCGCCATTTTGATAAAGGAAAGCCAAATTTCGATTTAGATCTATGATCACAAAAAAATAGTGTTTGCGATAGCGATTGTACTTGAAATTAAGTGTTAGGTAGTAATATTTTACAACAAACAAAATTCACCACAAAAATAAAATTAATAACTAAAACTCTAAGTCTATTTGAAAATGAATGATAGCAACAATTTTATTGCATTGGATCGTTTTAGTATTAGAATCCACCAGGCTATATTCAGTGAGATTTATTTTAATGTTAGCGCCGTAATTATAACTTGTTCCGATACTGGTTTTCACTGATAACCGAAATTTCTTGTTTGCTACAAAAGATTCTCCAATTCATTTTTTTCCTATCCGATCTCTTCGTGTTAATTAACTCCTCTTCAATACAAGGTTATTCAACATTTCTGAGAAGAGCCACGTAAAAGCTTATTTTTTTTTATCGAAACATTCGCCATTTTGATAAATAAATGTCAAATTTCGATTTAGATCTATGATCACAAACAAATAGTGTTTGCGATAGCGATTGTACTTGAAATTAAGTGTTAGGTAGTAATATTTTACAACAAACAAAATTCACCACAAAAATAAAATTAATAACTGAAACTATAAGTCTATTTGAAAATGAATGATAGCAACAATTTTATTGCATTGGATCGTTTTAGTATTAGAATCCACCAGGCTATATTCGGTGAGATTTATTTTAATGTTAGCGCTGTAATTATAACTTGTTACGATACTGGTTTTGACAGATAACCGAAATTTTTTGTTTGCTACAAAAGATTCTCCAATTCATTTTTTTCTTATCCGATCTCTTCGTGTTAATTAACTCCTCTTCAATACAAGGTTATTCAACATTTCTGAGAAGAGCCACGTAGAAGCTTATTTTTTTTATCGAAACATTCGCCATTTTGATAAATGAATGTCAAATTTCGATTTAGATCTATGATCACAAAAAAATAGTGTTTGCGATAGCGATTATACTTGAAATTAAGTGTTAATTAAGTAATATTTTACAAAAAACAAAATTCACCACGATTTGGACTATTTAATACAAATAAAATTAATAACTAAAACTATAGAATGACTTACCGTTATTGGAGAGCACTTTTCAGGAATACGAAAGAAGTTGAAATGAACGCGAAATTACTATCGTCGCGCAAGGAAACGTCGGATATCAGAGAGTCTCGTTTCCCACTTAATAATCGTGGCACAAAACAATAAAATAAATATCTACCAATAGTGAGGTGGATTTCGGAACTAAAACGATCACTGATCGTTACACGTTACTCATTTTTGTAGCGATTTATATGTCGCAATCGCAAACCCTTTCTGAACATTAAAAGAACTATAAAAGCCTTAGAAAATCTGTTGATATAATAATATAGGGAGCTTTTTATTAACAATTCATGTGGGTGTTATTAAATTTTTATACATCTAATTATATTTTTTTAATTAAAGTATCAACTACTTACATCTATTTTAGTGAATTAACAAGTTTCATTCGAGTTAAATTCTTTGTTTACACACCTTTTACATGTAAAGGTAAATCATAAGCAACAGCAACACGCCGGCATCGGTTGGGTCGGGTCTCGGTTTCATTCATAAAATTTATTTTCATGACTGGCAACTATTTTCTAATCATGAAGTACTTCGCACGAGATAGGAAATGATTCAAATCACGATACGTATCCTGATTTGGTGGAATGTGTTTTGCGATACACTAAATACGACAAAAACAAAGTTTGGTTAGTTTCACGACAAATTTGATGACCCGATTCAACTGATTCCTGATAAGCAATTAATTTCCTGCAAAATCTTATCACTCGAAAAATTAATTTTTAAGGTCTGGAAAAAATTCAAACAGTTATGAAATTTAAAATGAGTATATTATTTCTTTGCTTAAAAATGGGATTCTTTCTTTATTTATCGATTCTTTTCCCTTTTTTCTTCCTTTTTTTTGGTTTCATTTATCTGTTTTACGCAATCAAACTTTACTACATCTATTTAAAAACAGATTCGTTTTCGAGCATACCATCCTGACTATATATTTTTATTCTGTTAAATTTTTATCGCGCCGGTGCGAAAGGTGGATTGCCGACTTGGTAGGAGAAATAATGTTTCTTCGACAGAATAATTTTTCAATTCTTTTATTTCATCTGCGATTCATAAAAAATTCAGAATTAGTTTCTGACTACCTTCGCCCTTCATTCTGGTGAGTACCTTTTTGCTTTTGTTTTAATTTTATTTGTTAGAAATAATCCAAAATGCGGTGGATATATTATTTTAAGTATTTTACTAACATTTAATTTTCGAATACAATTGCTATTGTAAAAAGGTCAGTTTTTTGTGGTGTTAAAATATATAAACATGGAATGTAATTTAGTTTGTCTCGAAATTTGGAGAACTAGATAGCGATTGTATTCGATAGCAATTACTTAAAGGTCGGAATTTTGATTTCAATTTTATTATTAGGCTTATTGCCAAATCTGAGAAGGGCCCTATTAAGGAACGAGCTAAATTAATCAGAAAAATTTCGCTGTCTGCCGACAGCCATTTTGAAGCCGATACCAGGTGTAACCATTCCCGGAATTGGTCCCAAAGAAGTTCCTTTGACGGAAAGATCACTTCCATCCACATTTGTAGTTCCGATCCACCTCTAAACGAACTCCGACAGGAAGACTTCGAACAACAAAGATAAGAGATTAAATTAATTAATTAGATTCAATGTTTACTAAATTCTTTATTAAGTACTAAATCAACTTAAAACTAATTTTTCGTTTTTTATTTGTTTGTCTGTACTTGGCGCCCTATAATTAATGTTTGGAAGGGATTAAATAAAACTCAGGAGAAAGCCACGAACCCAGGAGCTAGCCTAGGGTAATTAAGGGTTACAAATTGGCGCCCAACGCCAATTTAATTTTTTTAAAGGCTAATTAAGCTACAAGATAAATAATGCATTGTCATCGAGTTCTTAGTGACTCTGAAAGTTTTAGATTTGTACTTAGTCGGGAAAGAGACAAAGAGGAATAATCGAAGAATATAATAAAGTAGTAAAAAAAAAATTATAGTTGACCAAATATTGAATCTAAACCATTCTTGAATCCACTTAAACAAATATTTTACAAAAATATGATACAAAATCGATCCAGCTGTTTTGAAGGAATTCACTCACATATACAAGCATAATAGTAGTTTACGTAACAAGTCACGAAAGTGGTCTTTTACTGGACGAGTGGGCAATTGCAGGGCGAGCCGCAGGCGAGGCCTGCAAGCCTGCGAGTCCAGTAAAAGCAGTTTTACCGGACTTATTTTTATTTTCTGGCATAAAAATAAGCCGGAAAGTACTAAAAAGGTTTTTATACATCGAAAACAATAAATAACACATTTTTCTGTATAAAACCAGTAACTTTAATGATAAAACTTTAACTTAGCATAAATTTATCTTATATGAAAGTGAACATTATGATTACATAAGATGGTTGATGTGCAAAGATTTATTATTATAGAGCAACATTCTCAAAAACAACTACCCAACGGTAAAATTGAAATTAAATCAAGAATGGTAACTGAAAATATAATCATCTCAAAATTATAGTGAGCATAGCAACGAATATGAGAAGTTATGAATATCATTATTCTAAATTAGTGATCTCGGTGCGATTTAGCTTCAATATGGCATAAGTAATGTGTAGTCTTTGATGCAAATTCTAGGTGTAAAATCACCGCAAGATCAGAGAAATCGTGACAGTTCTTAACTTATTATTTATAATAAATAAGCAATTATATTTTTCCATAATATTGTAAATTTAAACGTCTAGATCTTGATAAACGATAAGATATTTATAACGTAGTCAGTTTGGTCCTCCAAGAGATATTTTTGCATAATATTTACTACCATAGGCTACTGCTAGTCAACATGCATCCACATCATTTTGTTTTTATTTTTTTTTTACTACTACATTCCTTAACATGAATCCTTAATATAAAAACAATTTGTGCCTATTTGCACAATTTCGTCAATCTTTGATTAACTCTTGTAACGTTCGTTTTCGAGCATTCCATCCGGTCTATATATTTTTATTCTGTTTAATTTTTATCGCGCCGATGCGAAGGTCGATTTCCAATTTGGTAGGAGGAAATAATGTTTCGTCGACGAAATGATTTTTCAATTCGTTCATTTCGTCTGCGATTCTTTGAAAATTCAGATTTAGTTTCTGACTACCTTCGCCCTTCTTTCTGGATTAAATGCCAAATCTAAAAAGGGCCCTATTGAGGATCCAGATAATTTTTACTGAAAATATCGCTGTTTGCCGACGGCCATTTTGAAGCCGACTTTCCATTCCCGGGATTATTTTTAAGGAAGTTCTCTTGAAGGAAGACCACTTCCACCCGTTTGGGCAGTGCTGATGCACCACTATCGAAACTCCGACAGGAAGACATCGAATTAAAGATAAGAGATTAAATTAATTAATTGATTAAAATTTTTACTAATTCTTAATTGAGAAATAAATTAACTTAAAACTGATTTTTCGAATTTTATTTGTGTGTCTGTACTTGGCGCCCTTTAATTATTGTTTGGAGGGGATTAAATAAAACTCAGAAGGAAAACACGACCCTCAGGAGCTAGCCTAGGGTAATTTAAGGGTTAAAAAGTTGACGCCCAACGCCAATTTTATTTTTAAGGGTTAATTAAGCTACACTCTTAGCTCTTCTGTGTTTCCCATGTAACTTGCATTCTTTGATATTTAATTTCACAATAACTATCCTAAATATCTTTCTCTGTTATTTAAATAACTTTTTTAATCATTCTGAACCTTTCTATTACAAGATTTTTGATTCTATTAAACATTTTTAAGATTACAATTGATATAATATCATTCTGAACCTTTCTATTTAAGGATTTTTGATTCTATTAAACATTTTTAAGATTCCAGTTGATTTAAAAATAGTTATTTAGTCACTTAATTTGGTAGAAATATCTGAAAGTCAAGAGAGAGTAACGGGGCTGTTTTTATCAGCGGCCTCAAACGTTTTTACAAAATTTATGGACCTTTAAAAAATGTCCGAAAAACAATTAGACGTGTCGGTGGAGTTGTATCAGTGTGAGACGATTAGCATACCGAATACTTAAGGTTTAAAAACATGGTGGCCCAATTTAGTATGTATACCTCGAATTTATTGAAAGTAATTTGGATTTATGAAGTGTTTATGAGCAGCTCTTTACCTGCATGTCACGGCTAGATTTTCCACTAGATTTTCCACATAGACATTCGTCCTTAGATATAAATTTTCCATCTCTGCTTCTTTGATATATCTTCAACTGTTGGATATATCCCCTAATTTTATTCATATCCGGCTCGAAGGACCAAAAATTGTTACGATAACTCTTATTAAATTAAATTAGTGGACTGTATTCAAAAACGTTTTATATTGACATTACATTTTAGCATCAAAATCTAGAAAATTTTTAATTATAAAAAAATTGCCGATAGAAGTGATTTTATCCTTAAAATTTTTGTTATCATTATCATCATTAATTTCATTAAAACGAAGACTCCTTATATTTTCTATTATTTCATTGTATTCTTATACGCAGGTGGGTGACGCCACTCATTGGATTTCACCCATCCAATAAGTCTAACTCGTTCAGTACACGGTTGGGTATATACCATATTTATTTATAACTGTTCTACCTACCTAAAAGTGCTCAAAAATGGATTTATAAATATGTGGAAATGTCAAAATTGTCATATTTGCAATATCAAATGTCAAAGTGACATAAATAAGTGACTTGTAAGTATGTCAAAGGTCAAAAAGTGACATATATGTAAGTCAGGTGTCAAATTGTGACATATAAGTTTGTCAAATGTCAGAATTATCATATTTGTATTGTCAAATATCAAAATTGTAATGTCAAATGTTATAAATTGATGTATAAATATGTGAAAATGTCAAAATTAACATGTTTGCAATGTCAAATGTTTAAAAGTGACATATAAGTATGTCAAATGTAAAAAGTACCTCAAGTTTTCAACTCAAAAAAAATAAAATTTGATTACAAAAGTTTGTTTACTATTTAAGACTAACACACATTTGACATCTGACGCTAAAAATGTCTTGTAAAAAATGGTATTGTCATAACTGTCAAACCAAACACAAGATTCTTCAATAATAGATCAGAGAAACGACACTGTATTTGAAAATGCAAATGTCTAAAATTTCAATTTGACATTTGATGTCTGACATTAAACATCTCGTTGAGAACAATACCTGTCAAACCAAATAGAAGATCCTCAGTAATGGATTAAAGAAACAATGTTATATCTGAAAACGTAAATGTTAAAAATTTTGACATTTCATATCTGGCATTTAAAATCTCATAGAGAACAATTGTCACAATAACGGTCAAAACAAGCAGAAGATCCTCAATAATAGATACTGTCAAATGTCAAAAATTTTGGTTTGACATCTGACATTTAATATCTGATGGGAAAAAATTGTCGCAATAACTGTCAAGCCAAAGAAAAGATCCTCAGTAATAGATTTGTGACACGATGTGAAAATGCAAATGTCAAAAATTTTGATTTGACATTTGATATCTGACATTTAACATATCGTGGAGAAAAATTGTCGCAATAACTGTCAAACTTAAAAGGCAATCCTTAGTAACAGATTCGAGAAACGACCAGATCAAAACCAACTAAAAATCCTATATAACTTTGTGCATATATTTATTCAGTTATATAAATGAGATCTACCCTGTATATTTTGCATCGAGTCGTAATATGTCTCTTAATGGACTAGGTGACGTCTTCATCAGCTTCTTGACGGCTACTGGACCGGTAGCCGTCCACAAGTAGAGCCTTGTATCTCTCAAAACATCTAACCTTCTCTCGAATAAAAAAAAGTATCAGTTTGTCTCTGTTGTGTAGTGTAGGACGAGTACGAGTACTCGCTTTGCATATCTCGTCTCTTGTATCGTAATCACTCAATGGAGGATTTATTGCGCGACAACAAGAAAGGGTTATGAGAATTTATTGGCTCGTTATCGGCTCTGCAAGCTTTTTCAATTTAATATGTATTTGCTTTAGTTGATGATGGAACTAGGTTCGGTTTTATTCATGGTAGCATTCACACAATGATAAATATAAGAAAACAGGGAGAAACAGACATTTAAAAAAATATGAAAGTGTATAGTTGATTCAAATAGAAGTGTCATCAAGTAGTCTCTGGAAAATTCAAATTTGTAGTGGCAGCACCCGCGTTTAGTGAAATTTGAATCGCAATATTAGCCAGCCTGTGATCAGATCGCGATCTGTCTATTTGGCTGTCACGTCTAAATATTTCGCTTGGTGTTTTGGTCTTGTGTTATAATTATTACAATTTTGCTTTGTTTCATTTATTGTTCTTGTTCATATATCAAAAAAGTTCTTTTCAGAGCTAACTTATACAAGCATTTGCCGTTTTTACGTAAGTATAAATAATTAATCGTTTAATCATACATGTTTTCATAAATACGTTGTTTTAAGGTTATTTATATCTTTAAATAATGAATCCGCAAAGCAATCTAACAGAGAGGGAATCTGAAGCAATCTGTCGATGTTATAATGAATTTTTTAAAGATTCTCAGGATGTTAATGCTAGTTTAGCAAGAGTAGCATTAGTTTTCCAAGTAAGTTTTTTTTCTAATGTCATTAATGTTATTACTTTATTAAAAATATTTCAGGTTTCTACTCGCACAGTGCAACGTATTTTGAACCGAAAACGCTTAGGAAAACCATTGCAACTTAAAAAATATAAGCAAACTGTTGCCGATGTTGGATATGGTTTTAAGGAACTGTTAAATAGTTTAATTTTTTCAAAAATAAAGAAAAACGAACATTTTACGATTCAAACTATATTTGAACATGTAAAAGAAAATTTGGATTTCCCTTATTCTAAAACCACTTTATTTAATGTAATTAAATCTATTGGATACAGATTCAAAAAAGTTGATAGAAGAAAAGTTCTGATAGAAAGGCCTCAAATTATTACTGCTAGAATTAAGTTTTGCTGGGAATATTTGCATTATTTAAAGGAATATGAAAAGGGAAATTTAATGTTCGTTTATTTGGATGAAACTTGGGTGTATCAAAATGGAAATCAAATCCGTCAATGGTGTTTAGAGTCTACATCAAAAGGGTTACCCTCTGTTTTTAAAAATGAAGGAAAACGATATACTATAGTAAATGCTGGGTGTCAACGCGGGTTTCTGATTGGTTGTGATTTAATTTTAGACAGTAAAATAAATGATAGAGATTATCACAAAACTATGAATGGAGATATTTTTAAAAAATGGGTAACTCAACAACTTATTCCTGCATTGCATTCTTTAAATAGTAAATGCGTTGTGGTAATGGATAATGCTCCGTATCATTCAATGAAGGTTCAAAAACCACCAAGTTTATCTAGCAAAAAGGAAGAGTTAATTCGTTGGATGACTTGTCACAATTTACCTTTTGATAGCAATAGTACCAAATTGCAACTCTGGGAAAGTATAAAACCTCGATTGGAACAGATCAATATAAAATATGAAATAGACGAGATACTCAAAGCAGAGGGCCACGAAGTATTAAGATTACCACCATATAATTGTCAATACAATCCAATCGAATTAGCATGGGCAGATTGTAAAACTTTTTATAACAAACACATTTCTGCTCAGTTATCATCAAAAGATAGAGTGATGTCCATATGGAAAGCAGCAATTTACCAGTGCTCAGAAGATAAGTGGAAAAACTTCATAAGCCATGCCGAAGAAGAAATTAAAATCGATTGGCAGAAATTCATGGGTGTAAAAAGTGTGGACGATGTGCCACCTTTTATTATAAATTTGAATTCTGATTCATCTGAGTCAGAATCCGAAAATGAAGATATTTGTGAAAGTGACTACGAGACAGACTCAACTAGTGAAGAAATTATTTTGATGGTTGATTAAAAAATATTTTCGGATATTTTTTTAACAAAATAAGTCATAACATGCTGGTTCAATATACTCTTCTAAAGGGAATTTGTAAAAATACAAAGTTTTCAGCTGCATTTATAATGAAATGTTTTAATAAAGAATTATTTATAATATTTTGCTTGATTTAAATATTTGCCAAGTATTCCTTTTGTTCAAAGAGGTTTCAAGATATTTTTCAAAATTTTCAAAAAATCCTATGAGAGAAATCTTGAATAATCGTTTACTAAGGTTTCAAGATAAACACAATAATAGTAGATTTTAATTTCATGATTCTTTAATTAGTACAGATATAAAAGATTCCTTGGTTGTTTACACATGGATAAATACATTGTTAGAGTGTTTTAGATCACCAAAATTTAAATTATAAGTACTCGTATAAGATTACGGGTTAGATTGATTTATAAAACTGATTAAGTATTAATATGCACAGTTTAAAGGGATCGTAGATATTACTTTCAAGCGTAATATTTACTTTTTTTCGATCACATCAGAAATAACCTCAATATAACTTAAAACTTTTGACACATGGCAATGACATATAATTCCCTAACTAAAGTTCTGTTTCCATTGAATCTAGTAATAAAGTTAAAGATGATCTCACACGTACCCAGCCCACTTGATGACACTTCTATTTGAATCAACTATAGTTACCGTTTACTTTTTTCAATCTATTGGCATAAATGACAACTGACAGTATTGACAATCAGTAACAGTGGATTCTAAATGACAAGAATGACAAGTGGTCGACGATTGACAATAATAAGAAGCGATAAACGATTGCTAAGGAAGACAATATATACATCATTAAGAAGAATTGCAAGAGATGGACGATTAACAAGAATTATAAGACATTCCTGTTGACAAGAATGTCAAATAATGAATGGTTAACAAGAATGACAAGTGATGAATAATTGACAAGACTGACAAAAGATGGTCAATTGACAATTGGTGACAGTAATGTTTTCAGTTCTTTAATTTAGTGTCAGGAATTGACAAGTATGTCAAGAGATGGACTATTGACAAAAATTAGAAGAGATAGACAATTGACAACTGACAATCACATTAATGACAAACGGTTGACGTTTGGAAAGAATAAGAAGCGGTAGATCTTTCATCAGAAAGACAAGATATAAAGCATTAAAAACAATTACAAAAAATGGACGATTAATAGTGACAGTGGATTCTAAATGAATGATACAATGTTTTTAGTTCTTTAATGTAGTGACAAAAATTGACAAGAATGACAAGAGATATACGATTGACAAGAATAATAAGAGATAGACAAGTGACAAAAATGACAAAAGATAGACGATTGACAAGAATCAAAAGAGATGATCGAAGGACAATCAATGACAGTGGATTTAAAAAGGCTAATACAATGTTTTAGTGTCTTTAATTTAGTGAAGGAATGACAAGAAATAAACGATCGACCAGTATGACAACAAATGGGCGATTGTCAAGAGATTGACAATTGACAAAACTGACAAGAGGTGGTTGATTGACAATTATAGTGACAGTGGATTCTAATTGACTGATACAATGTTTTCAGGTCTTTAATTTAGTCACAGAAATTGACAAGAATGCCAAGAGATGAACTATTAACAAGATTGACAAGAGATTGACGAATGACAAGATTGGAAAGAAATAGACAATTGACAAGGCTGACAAGAGATGGTCGATTGACAATCAGTGACAATGGATTCTAAATGACTGATACAATGTTTTCAGATCTTTAATTTAGTCACAGGAATTGACAAAAATGCCATGAGATGAACGATTAACAAAACTAACAAGTGATTGACAAATGACAAGAATGGAAAGAAATAGACGATTGACAAGAATGACAATAAATAGACAATTGACAAGAATACAAGAGATTCCCGATGGACAACAAAAAAACAGTGACAGGAATTACAAGAAAGACAAGAGGTAGAAGATCGACAAGAATAAAATGAAATAAACAATTGACAAGAGAAATAACTTTTGATTTCACATTTGACATCTGACTTTTAACATTGTAACGTTCGTTTTCGAGCATACCATCCTGACTATATATTTTTATTCTGTTCAATTTTTATCGTGCCGGTGCGAAAGGTGGATTGCCAACTTGGTAGGAGAAATAATGTTTCTTCGACAGAATAATTTTTCAATTCTTTCATTTCATCTGGGATTCTTAAAAAATTCAGAATTAGTTTCTGACTACCTTCGCCCTTCATTCTGGTGAGTACCTTTTTGCTTTTGTTTTAATTTTATTTGTTAGAAATAATCCAAAATGCGGTGAACATATTATTTTAAGTATTTTACTAACACTTAATTTTCGAATACAATTGCTATTGTAAAAAGGTCAGTTTTTTGTGGTGTTAAAATGTATAAACATGGAATGTTATTAATTTTTTCTCGAAATTTGGAGAACTAGATAGCGATTGTATTCGATAGCAATTACTTAAAGTTCGGAGTTTTGATTTCAATTTTATTAATAGGGTTATTGCCAAATCTGAGAAGGGCCCTATTAAGGAACCAGCCAAATTAATCAGGAAAATTTCGCTGTCTGCCGACAGCCATTTTGAAGCCGACACTATTCCCGGGATTGGTCCCAAGGAAGTTCCTTTGAAGGAAAGATCACTTCCATCCACATTTCAGTTCCAATCTACCTCTAAACGAACTCCGACAGGAAGACTTCGAATAATAAAGATAAGAGATTAAATTAATTAATTAGATTCAATATTTACTAAATTCTTTATTGAGAATAAATCAACTTAAAACTGATTTTTCGTTTTTTATTTGTTTGTCTGTACTTGGCGCCCTATAATTAATGTTTGGAAGGGATTAAATAAAACTCAGGAGGAAGCTACGAACCCAGGAGCTACCCTAGGGTAATTAAGGGTTACAAATTGGCGCCCAACGCCAATTTAACTTCTAAAGGTTTAATTAAGCTACAATATATCGTGTAGCCCAACTATCCAGCTTATTCAACTTAACTGTTTCATGCTATATTAAGTGTACAATATTATATCTTCGATAAAATATTAATAATATATAATATTAAATTATTAATAATACTGCATCTGTAAATAATTGTTATAATAAATCACAACATTAAACTATGTAATACCGAATGAAAACATAACCATTATTAGGTAATTTTACTATTTTTACTTCATATTCAAACAATTTATCAAACCAAACCGTAAGCCATGTAATTAAATATATCTTTAAATGAACTATACGGCAAATGGTAGGTATATCTTGACAGGTACAGATTTGCATGACTAATAATAATTTATAAATAATTGAAATGAACCCCGCAATTATGGCGCTTAATAAATATTCATAAATCTTATATATACAGTTTACTCAGATTAGTTGCTAACTAAAAACATCCATCAAATACGATATTAGAACCGCAGAGTTGGATTATAAACTAAATTCATATACATACCTAAGTATTTAGAATATAATCTATGTTAATGATCATATCTGTTACTTTATTTGTCAATGTTAAAATGATGGAATTGAAATGAACAAGCAACGCATTTGTAATATATCAATTGGTTGATGTCATTTGTCAATTTTGTATGTAATATGTCAATTTTGTTGGACAAATGTTAATTTTGTATGACATATGTCATATGTCACTTTTGTGTGTCAACTGACAAAAATATTGATTATGTTTATGTGTATACAATTGTATGTAGTTAAAAAAAAACTTAATTTTAATGACAAAAGTTTACTTACTATTAGAGACTAATGCAACGAGATCATTTGATCTGCAATAACTGTCAAACCTAACAGAAGATATTCAATAATAGATCAGAGAAACAATATATATGCAAAATTTCAAATGTCAAAAATTTTGATTTGACATTTGATACCTGACGTTTGACATATCATGGAGAACAATTTTTTCAATAACTGAGGCCGTGGATTCTGAGTAGACCCGTGACGTCGTAAATAGTTGCGCACAACTGAATGGCAGCGGTGCATTAGATAAACACAAATTTGTGTACTGCGCCGGTTGACGTCACAGGTCTACTCAGAATCCACGGCCAACAATTTTTCTCCAAGATATGTTAAAATGTCAAATGTCAAGTTAGTTGTTGACATTTACATTTTTAAATATAATGTGTGCTATTACTGTATTTCTTCTATTTGTTTTGACAGTTAATTGTGACACAATTTTTCTTCACGAATTGTCAAATTAAGATGTTCGACATTTGCATTTTGGTATATAATGTATAACATGTTATTTGGTAGAATTTTAATTTGACATTTGATGCCTGACGTTTGATATATCGTGGAGAACAGTTGTTGCAATGGCAAACTGTCAAACTAAATGAAAGATATTATTTTTTAAAATTCAAATGTCAAACATCTAAATTTGACATTTCGTGAAGTAAAATAGCCGTTAAATTAAACACAAAATCCTCAGTAACAGCACACTTTAACTATATATTTAAAAATTGAAATGTCAAATATTTTGATTTTGCATTTGACATCTGACGTATAACAGAGTAAAATTACATTGCAATAACTGTCAAATCAAACAGAAGACCCTCAGTGACGTAACCGAGAAATAATACAGTATTTAAAAATGGATATGTCAAAATTTGACGTTTAACGTATTGTGAAAGAAAATTGCCGCAATATCTGTCAAACCAAACAAAAGATCTTTAATAGCTATACAAAGAAACGACATTTTATGTTTAAATGTCAAACATATTGATTTGATGATTTCATGAAGAAAAAGTGTATCGGAAATAACTGTCAAATTAAATAGAAGATTTTCAGTGGCAGCAAACTTAAACTTGACAATTCAAATGTCATAATGTTGATTTACATTTGACATTTGACGTTTAACAAATCTTAAATAAAAAATGTATCGCAGAGATTCTCAAACCAAACAGAAGATCATCAGTAATAGCACTAAAATATATATTTTATCACTTAAATGCTAGAAATGTTAATTTTACATTTGACATTTGACGTTTATAAACGTGTCAACTGTTTGGTTCGGATGTCAATTTCTATGTCAACTGTCAGTTATTTACATTTATTTACTATACATATCTCTTTCTCTAGATCTAACTATTAATTTTACTTAATCAGTTATTGTAGATATTTAATCATTAAGAAACAGCAAAATTAGCGTATGAGTCAAGTTATATCACGATAATAAATAATGTGTCAATTATTGAATGTCATATGTCAAGTTTGTTTGACAACTGACAATATTTTTTAAGATGTTCTTATTTTTGACAAAGACATATGTCAACTCTTATATGTCAACCTTTTGTTGTCATATTTTTGACGTTAGACAATAAGATACGTCATTTGATCCAACTCTGTATTTTTGACATTTGACGTTTAATACATCTTAAATAAAAAATATATCACAACGATTCTCAAACCAAACAGAGATCCTCAGCAACAGCACTAAATTATATATTTTATCTTTTAAATGCCAGAAATATTAATTTTAAATTTGACATCTGACGTTTATAAACTTGTCAACTGTTTGGTTCGAATGTCAATTTTTATGTCAACTGTCAGTTATTTACTTTTATTTACTAAACACATCTTTTTCTCTAGATCTAACTGTTGATTTTACTCAATTAGTTATTGTGTGTCAATTATTGGAAGTCATATGTCAAGTTTGTTTGACAACTGACAATATTATTTTTGACAAAGACATATGTCAACTCTTATATGTCAACCTTTTGTTGTCATATTTGTGACATTAGACAATAAAATACGTCATTAAATCCACCTCTGTATTTTTATACGTACACTCTGTTTACAAGTTGAACTCATGAGTAAAAACAACGGCAACTAACGTTATTTTTGTTTAGGTATACTTTTTTTTATGTTTCGGCTTGTTAAAAGGCGTAGAGTAACAGTTGAAGGTTGATGGGTTATATTTGTTGGGTGGTCAAAAGGAATGAAGGTGTCTAGTTTGAGAAAGGATCATTTAAAAATCATTATGAAACTTCCTACAGATGTTGAAATATCAGAAGCCAGTTCTTTTACCTTTTAAAATAAATAACGTTATATAAAACTCATCGTTTTTAAGTTATAAAGAAATACAAAATAAAAAAATTATGATAATTTACAATTTTAGTCAAGATTTTATTAGTTTCTTATCAATTCTTTATCAAAATCCCTTCTTAGTGGGTACTCACATTATAAAAATAAACATCTTTTCAAATTTCACGTTTCTACCATCAGCGGTTACGGCTGTGCGTGCGTCTATACTTCAGTCAGTGGGAAGATCTCGTTTTATGTATATAAATTGGATTAATTAATTTTAGTTTTTTGCATACATTTCAATTTATTATTGTTTTATGAAATATTTGTTCATTGACCTCTTTTTCACTTTTGAACCATTTTATAAATAAAGTTTTTAAATATCCCCACATTTTGTGCATCTACTGTAACGTTTGTAACGTTCGTTTTCGTGTATACCATCCGGACTATAAACATTTTTATTTTATCTATTGTTATCGCGCCGATACGAGAGGGGATTGCTAGTTGGGAAGGAGAGAATATGTCTCTTCGAGAGTTTTTGATTTTTATCGGTGAATCTGATTAAATTCAGAGTTATATCTGACTACCTTCGCCCTTCTGTCTGGGTTATTGCCAACTTTAAGAAGGGCCCTATTAAGGACCAGCTAAAAACATATCAGAAATTCCGCAGTCAGTCGACAATCAGTTGAAGCCGACGCCAGTTTGCAGTTCCGTTCCACCATTAACGAAAATTCGACAAGAAGTCCCTTGAAGGGAAAGTATAATCCACTTGCAGATTCATTCCACACCAAAAGAAAATCTGACAGGAAATTCCCTGGAAGGAACTCCATCCATCTTTCAGTTCCGTTCCACAAGTTATCAAAACTCAGTCAGAAGCCATCGAAAATCCCCAAAGATAAGAGAATTAATTAATTCATTCTATTAATTTTTTTACTAATCATAATTAAAATAATAAACCATTTTAAAACTGATTTTTCGAATTTTATTTGTGTGTCTGTACTTTGCGCCCTTTAATTAATTTTTGGAGGAAATTAAATAAAACTCAGAGGCAAGCCACGACCCTCAGGAGCTAGCCTAGGGTAATTTTAATGTTACACTACTTTAAGTCAAAATGATGAATTTAAAACAGAAATTTATATGAAAATTCTCACCTTGACATTAAGATACTGTATCCTTTAACAGGGTATAATCGAGGGTTGTTCTTAAGTAGAATTTAATAACAGACTTACCATTCTTTAGGGTTGCGTATGGTGGATCATTAAATTCGAATTTACCTTTCAACTAAACTAAAGTTTTAACATTTTTTTATCGTTACAAGACATAAGATAAGATCTTACAAAAAGTTAATTAATATTTATAAACTATTTCAAATATTCTTAGTCTTTAAGAAAATAAATTCACTAATTTTGTAAATTCTTGTCTGCGAGACTATAAAGCAATCGATCCTCAAGATTTAATAATAACATACGTGTATAAAGCGAGCATAATGTTCGGTAGAGTAATATCTAATATTTACGTAAAGCCAGCTTATTATTAACAGAGCGATCTAAAATTACAAGATCAAATTATAAATGAATTTGGAGGTTATTTTCAAAATGTTAAAAGATCTTCTAAGTCTTTTGTAATGACAGGTTATTAGGCCGGTTGGCCAGTCGGGTATAGGCTTGATTGTAGTTTGTGTAAGGCCGAATCGTCTTAACATTTATCCGTATTCGACTTTTGCAAGGAATCTGAATATGTATCAAAAACCTGGTTTTAACTAATTCTAAGATGCTAAAAATATACACCATTGGCGTTGCAATATAATAAAGTAATTTCAAATATTATTGCTTAATTGTAAGTTGGGACGAAAGTTACGTTTTTAGTTTTCCATACAGCCATAAGGACATAATAAATCTTTCCACACGTTCAAACCAATTGGTAAAACAGTTATTCCAATCTTCAGTTGGCACCTGCAAAATCGATGTTTTAAAGGCATCGATTGCTTTTCTGGCGACTGGAATCGCTTCCCACGCATTGTATTTTTGATGTTTGGGAATGTGAAGAAGTCGTTGGGACTTAGGTCAGGACTATACGGTGGATGGTCTAACAATTCGATGTTTTGAAGTTCCAAAAACTGGATTGTGTTTCGGGCAGTGTGAGCACTTACATATTCCTGATGTACAAACGTTTCTATACCAATCGAAAGTAAGCGTTCTTTGATCTTCTAAAGCAATTATTGCCACATGATCAGATTCCAGTCTTCTATTGATATTTGCACCAATTGACGCGAAATGTTTTTTCCTCTTCTGTGAGCAAATGAGGGATGTAAATGGAAACCAACTTCATAACACCCAGTTCTTCATGTAGGACCTTTTCATGACCGTGTGACCTTCAGTTCAAGAGATATAGCGCATAGTCCCATAGTTTAGCAACTGATTCAGAACCCAATTGAATGACTTCTACTTTAGTCAACATCTTCAAAAACGTGAAAAATTAAAATAAAGGTCCTAAAAATATGAGCGATAGCTCATTGTATTCGGAATCACCTGTAGAAAAATGTTTTTGAAGGAAAAGTGTGCAGGCAAAAAATTGCAATTGTTATTAACAAAATAAGATGAAAAAAAACAGATGTTTATGTTTTTGTTAATAACTCGAAAAATATTAATATTTTAGCAATTTTGAAAAAAGCTCGTTAAAGAGGAGGAAATTTCCGAAAAAAAAGTCCGTCCTCCCGGAACTCTATCTCCATTATTTATAATTTTAATTTGACGTTGAAAATGGGGCTTTGAGCGGCTTTTACGGCATGCGCGCGCTACCGCTAAACGGTGTTTATCAGATAAAATATTTTTTTTATGACATAAAATGTTATTTTAAAAATTTGAAAAAATTCCAGTATTTTCCTAATACTTCAAAGAATCTAATTCAGTTGGAAAAAACATTTTATGACTGCTTTTCAAAAAGTTATTCAATTGTTAACTAACAAATTTTTTCCTAATCTCTGTTGACATAAACAATGGGATAAAAGGTATAAATAATTAGCCTAAAAATTTGAAACCTCGTGGAGCTCTTTTCATATGTATACTTTACAAGATGCTGCGATAAATCTTTATAAAAGTTTATTAATTTGTTAATAATACTTTCTAATATCATACGTCACGTAACTGTAGCGCCAAATAACTTGCCAATTAAAAAAATTATATATCTTTTAAACTATTGGAGATATGATAAAGGATATTCAGGAGTTTTTTATAGAAAATAAGTTTCTCTTTCAAATAATTCTAAGACCAAATTCGTATTTATTGTTTATTAGATTCTACATGCATTTATTTGGAAAAACTCTATATTTTTCTTTACTTTTTCGCAATATTTTGCAATAGTTATGAAAAATCATAATTAACAAATTAATAAACTTTTATAAACATTCATCACAGAATCTTGTAAAGTATACATATGAAAAGGGCTCCACAAAGTTTCAAATTTTTAGGCCAATTATGTATACCTTTTATCCCATTGTTTATGTCAACAGATATTAGGAAAAAATTTGTTAGTTAACAATTGAATAACTTTTTGAAAAACAGTGATAAAATGTTTTTTCCAACTGATTTAGATTCTTTCAAGTGTTAGGAAAATACTGGAATTTTTTCAAATTTTTAAAATAACATTTTATGTCATAAAAAAAATATTTTATCTGATAAACACCGTTTAGCGGTAGCGCGCGTATACCGTAAAAGCCGCTCAAAGCCCCATTTTCAACGTCAAATCAAAGTTATAAATAATGGAGATAGAGTTCCGGGAGACGGACTTTTTTTTCGGAAATTTCCTCCTCTTTAACGAGCTTTTTCCAAAATTGCTTAAATATTAATATTTTTCGAGTTATTAACAGAAACATAAACATCTGTTTTTTTTCATCTTATTTTGTTAATAACAATTGCAATTTTTTGCCTGCACACTTTTCCTTCAAAAACATTTTTCTAGAGGTGATTCCGAATCCAATGAGCTATCGCTCATATTTTTAGGACCTTTATTTTAATTTTTCACGTTTTTGAAGATGTTGACTAGAGTATTCTCCTGGTTTAAATCCGCTTAAAAAGTTGGATCACTAAAAATTGCCAAACTAGCCTAATTAGCATTAAAATTTATGAATTACAGGTTTAGACCCATGTACAGAGTTTAGTCACATAGTTCAGCAACTGATTCAGAACCCAATTTAATGATTTTTTGGTTGATTTAAATAGTTAAGTTACTATGATTTGTCATTTTTAGATTATTTGCCAAATCAATACTTAAATTGATCCATTACATTGATTTAGAACCATTTAAGGGGTTCAGTCACATAGCAATTGATTCAGAACCCGATTGAATGAGATACCATGTTTCAGATCCATTTGAAGAGTTGACTTACTTTAAATTGTCAAATTTAGTTTCGCAATCGAATCAGTACAGCAAAATTGATAAATACGATTGGTTCAGATCGATTTAAGAAGTTCAGTCACATAGTTTAGCAACTGATTCAAAACCCAATTAAATGACTTTCAGTGGCTTAGATCCATTTTAAAAGTCATTTTTCGTTTATTAGCCGAATCAAAACTTATATTGATTGATTTAAAATAATTTAAGAGATTCAGTCATACAGTTTAGCAACTGATTTAGAACCCAATTAAATGAGTTTCTGTGATTCAGATCCATTTAAAGAGTTTACTTACTTTAAATGTTCAAACTTAGTTTTAGAACCAAAATTGATTATTAATATTGGTTTAGAACCCTTTAAGGAGTTCAGCAAATGATTCACAACGCAATGACATCAGTTCAGTGGTTTAGATCCACTAAAAGCGTTGAACCAAATTATCCATTTTAGTTACTCAGGTGATTCAGAACCCAAAATGATGAGTTTGTTTGATTAAAGAGTTTTGCACCTGCCTTAATAACACGATATTTAGTGGGTTCAAAGGACCAAAGAATCATTTGAAAACAACGTCAATGTGAGATGTAATAAAGTACCACATATGTAATAAAACATGTTTTGGAAAACCGTTTAAATTATACCGTTAAGGTTATTCGATCTAGACCAAAATCGATAGAGTTTGTCACCATAGCATAAGAATTCTATATACCAAATTGTATCATTCTGTAACCTTTCGTTCAAGAGTTATAGCGCACACGAACGGAATCACATATGCATTGTATACACGAGTTAAAATTTTAATGTTATTGTTATCCGATCAGGACCAAAATCAATATCGTTATCCTTCATGACAGGACGATTCTATATACGAAATTTCATGACCCTGTGACCTTCAGTTCAAGAGATATAGCGCACACGGAAGGAGGGAAATGTGCACAAGTTAAAATTTTACCGTTAGTGTTAACCGATCTGAACCAAAATTAAAAAAGATGTCTCCATGACATGAGGATGTTATATACCAACTTTTATGAGCCTCTGACCTTTTGTTTAAGAGCTATAGCGTACAAGGACGAAGGGAGAAATGTATGATATACACGAGTAAAAATTTTAACGTTAGGATTATCCAATCTGGACCAAAATCAATATGGCTCTTCTCCATGACATGAAGATTCTGTATATCAAATTTCATGATCTTCCGTTTAAGATTTATAGTACACACAGAAGGATGGCTCTATTCCGATGGAAATTTTTTATTCAACGCCACTGTTTTTATAATATTCGAAAATTAAAAGCACCAATTTCTTAAATATACCCAGTTGGTATTCATCTATATAATTTTGATGAACATATCCACTCTAACATTTAACCTGTTTTAATTTTCCTATGTGTGTGTGTGTGCCACAACAACAAAAAAAAATTCCTAATTCTGGTACCTACCGAATTGCAAATATCTATAATTTCGTACTAGTAAAGGTACTGACTGGGCGCAGTTTAATCCAGAAATTATGCTAAATGCCTGTTTAAACCTGAGTGAACCGATAATTTGGCAAAAGTAGCAATGTCTGGTAATAATACGGTGGTTGGGTTCAGATCGAGACGAATTTTTGTCTACCACTCATGTTTTGGGTAGGAATAATGATTAGTATGGAAAATATTGGCGTGAGAATATAAGTTTTTTGTGTGTATATCTTTGGTAAGCTTCTGTTTAAATAAAAAAATTACCTTCCTCTTCTTATTACAAAAATTGCTTATCATATAAGGTTGATGTGAAACCTTTGGCACCAATGGTTTGAATTAGTATACCAAAAGTGTGAATTTTTTGTATTAAATAGTCCATTTATTAAGGAAGGCTATAGGCTACATAACATTAAGTGGAACAGTAATGAAAAATGTTGCAAAAACAAGAAAAATATTTCTTTTTAGAAATTTTCTTGCATCTGATATGTAAATGTTGAAAGTTATGGACAAATGATAAACAAAGAGAGAAAAACCGATCCTCATTTGTTGTGTCTAAAGTGGTTAGAGGCGTTACTGTCTATAGCTAAAGATTGTAGGTTCGAGTCCTGCTGAAACTGACATTATTTCGATTTTTCTTTAATGTTTGCATAATTTAAAAAGAAGAACATTCATAAACAATCCTGGATATCTAACGATGGAGTGACAAAGAACCAAATTGACCATGTCTTAATTAATGCAAGATACAGCAGTAATATAATCGACGTAAGAAGCCTCAGGGGTGTGGATTCAGATAGCGACCATTTTCTGGTTAGAGCTAAAGTACGAGCAAGAATATCTAGCCAAAAGTATAACAACACAGGCCAGCCCCCTACATGGAATACTGAAGCATTCAAAGAGGACAGCAAGAAACAAGAATATCAGAGGAGTCTAACAGCGTACCTTAAGTCAACATCCAGACAGGAGGATGTAGAGACAACATGGGAGAACATTAAGAGGGCATTAATGGCAAGTACGCAAACGACAGTGGGAAAGAAAAAGACTGGAAGGAGGAACTCTTGGTTCGACATGGAGTGTGAAGAGAAGATAAAGGCAAGAAACAAGGACCGACTGGAGATGCTGCAAAACCCAAACGAACACAATAGGGAGAAATACAGACAAACAAGGAAAACAGCACGGACAACATTTATAGCAAAGAAAAGAAAACACGAACAAAAAATGCTAGAGGACCTGGAAGCAAGTAGAACACGTAAGCAAACGAGGAAATTGTTTCAAGAAGTGAGAAGCATTAAAGGAGGTTTCAGACCGAGAACTGACATGTTTCTTAAAACAGATAACGGAAGATTAGTGACAGATAATAGCGAGGTGATGGAGGTGTGGAGAAGTTATTTCGACCAATTACTAAACGCACAGCATGACCAAGAGAGAGATATGGTCACCTACTATACCGCAGATCCACTGGTCGAAGAGCCCACTATTAAGGAGGTAACGAAGGCGATCAGCAGGTTGAAAAATAACAAAGCTCCGGGTAACGACACAATATGAGCAGAGTATCTCAAATATGGAGGAGAAACTTTTCTCAAACACTTCCACACCCTCATACTCCAGATTTGGAAAAATGACAAAATACCAAGTAGTTGGAAAGAGAGTGTCATCGTGCCCATACACAAAAAGGGCGACAAACTACAGTGCTCCAACTATCAGGGAATATCATTGATAAATACTGGATATAAGGTCTGGTCACTATTACTACTGGAAAGATTAACTCCCTATGTAGAACATCTGCTAGGTGACTACCAATGTGGGTTCAGAAGAAGCCGATCGACCGTTGATCAGATCTTTACAATCCGTCAGTTGATGGAGAAGAGCTGGGAATACGATAAAGCCCTACATCAACTTTTTATCGACTTTAAACAAGCGTATGACAACGTCATGAGAGTGGAGTTGTGGAATGCTATGATAGAACTAGGAATTCCGAATAAACTTCTCAGTTTGACAAAGATCAGCATGGAAGGCTCCGCAAGTGCAGTACGGATCGGAGGGAAGCTTTCAACCTTTTCCACTATAAATAATGGCTTAAAACAGGGAGACGCCATCTCCCCACTCCTTTTTAATATAGTTTTAGAGAAGGTGGTGAGGAAGGCAAAAATGGAGACTCTTCTTTTTATAAAATCGGGGCCCACGTCTCATATTGGCCTATGCAGATGACATAGACATCATTGGAAACACAACTGTGAACGTCAAAGAAGAATTTCTAAAAATAGAATCTGCAGCGAAAATTGTAGGCCTAAAAATAAATGAGAGTAAAACCAAGTACATGACCACATCAAGAACGGAGCGTAGGAATCGAATAGGACAAAACGTGACGATGGACCAATATAACTTCGAAAGAGTCCATGAATTTAAATATCTAGGTGCCACTATCACGTCAGACAATAACATGACCAAGGAAATTAACATCAGAATACAAAGTGTCAATCGCTGCTGTTTTGCATTACAGAAAATAATAAAATCCAAAAATGTATCTCGGACGACTAAAATAAGAATATACCACTCCATTGTAAGACCGATTATGACGTACGCTTGTGAGACCTGGACCATGACAAAACAGAACGAAAACAGATTGAGGATTGCAGAGAGGAAAATCCTACGGAGTATATACAGACCTACACGGGATGAAACTACGCAACAGTATCGTAGTAGAAAAAACAGGGAAATAGAAGAACTATATGACCAACCGGACATTGTAAAAATAATTAAAGCGGAAAGACTGAGATGGGCCGGCCATGTCAAAAGACAGGAAGATGGAAGAGCTGTCAAATTAGTATGGGAGCAGGCCCCGACCGATAGAAGACCATTAGGAAGACCACGGCTACGGTGGAGAGACAACATAGCATCAGATCTTAGAGCTCTGAATATCACGGAAGCAGAAGAGCTAATGATGGACAGAGTCTTATGGAGGGGAATTATTGAGTCAGCCAAGACCCATCCTGGGTTGTAAGGGCTACAGAGAGAGAGAGAGAGAGATAATTTAAAAATGGTTACAAATTAGTTTTATTAAAAGTATGGATCATAAAGCTTTGAATAAATGTTTTTATAAGTATTTATAATATAAAAAGCAACGTTATCACTAAAATCATTTAGTTGATTTTGCCTTATTAGTATTCCCAGTAATATTGCCCATAATATGCAAATGGTAATTTTTTTCACAAGTCTCATGAATAGGCAGTCATGAAATGCGACGTCTGGCTGATAAAATATTTAATTGTATATGAATTCGTTGTACGATTTTCTCGTTGGTTTTATAGGTACTTATGAATAATTTATACGTATATTATAACCGAACGCTACATTGAAATTTATTATATATCGGTATATAACATTTTACAATAATTTTTTGGTGCATTAAGGTCAAATAATCAATCTGCGATTCTTTGTATAGTATGGATCTTGGCATCTAAAAGATTGCAATGTTTGGCAAAATCTTAAAGAACATAAACAAGTTTGCGTGTATAGAGTGAAGTAGTAGCTAACATTATTAACACAAATTCGTGCGAATTGTCAAAATGGTTAAATGCATGATTCTGAAGACTACTTAAACATTCGAATACACGAGACTCTTCGTGCTGTTCAACAGCTGAACTAAACAGAATAGAATGAACTACGTTAAATAAAAAAACAACTTGTATACTATGGATAATACTCTGTTGCAAAGGAGACAGGGTTTGTAGGCAAATTACAAACAAGATTACTAAATAATCACAATTTATAAAAATAACTTTATAGTAGAAAGTTTTTTTACTGATTTATAGGTCATATAACTATTAAAAAAAATAAAAAAACTTCTATCTACCGTGATCGATCCCATTACAATAACCCAACAGAACTGTCACAATTAGACGCTTATCCAATTCAGCTACTATCAGCTTATATGAAAACTTTCAAAATGATAATATCTATATACAACTGAAATCATAAACGATATAAAAGTGTTAACCGATATTAGAAAGTAGGAAAAATATGTTATTAACGTGCATAAAGTTTCGCAGTTTACATTGTAAAAAAAATGAATACAAAAAAATCTCCGGGTAGAATAGAATAGCTTTCTTAACTCTCAAACGTATCATTTCACAACAATTTTTCCAATCCCCTCAATTGAAATTATTTTATATAACTTGTGATCACTTGCAATCTTTTGCAATCACAGGAGATGACTTTAAATCAGTTGGTAACACTTGCACCACGCTATGCCTATCAAAAATTCATCTAAAGTTATCAAAAGGCAAAAGAAAAAAAAGAAAGAAGTCATAAAAAGCACTAAATAATAAATAATAAATATGTGGCAACATATAATAAAAGATATTCTCTCTGAATCTGGAAATTTGGAGAGGGGCGAGCTAGTGCTTAGCCAGCACTGAGGCCACATATGACCCATTGTGCATCCTTCCGTTTTGTAGGGATATCCTCACCTCAGGCTGTCACCAGGCCTAGTGATTTAAAATAGGTGATGAGGCTCCCGAGGGGATCTCCCTGACATCGGCTGGTGTAAGCCAATACTCGCCCAACACGGATCTTCTGATTTCAGAAAAAGCAGAGCAGTCATACATAATGTGTTCTACTGTTTCCTCTTCTTGTTCGCAGCCTCTGCATGGCGGCGATTCTGTTAATTTCATCCTAAAGAGATGTTGTCGCAATTGGCAGTGACCTGTCAAGATTCCCACAGCTGTTCGGAGATTTTGTCTGGTCAATGCCTTAAATTTTTTTGCTGTTTCCTCGCCAGGATGAGGTAATAACTCTCTGGCCAGTCTACAGTTCGTAGTTTCATCCCAGCACTGTAAAAGTTTTTGGTGAGAGTGCTGTTTGATAAGGTCCACGACTGCAGACAATGTTAGCTTGGTAGATGGGCGAGGGCTAACATATTTGTAGCCCGCAGCCCTCCTTGCTAAATTGTTCGCAATGTGGTTGCCTTTAGAGTTCCCATGTCCTTTGATCCAGCTTAGAGTGACCACGTTATTCTGGCTGGCCTCAGTTAGAGATTGGTGACATTCCAGTACTAAACTTGAAGTGGAACGTGGTCTATTCAAGGTCAGTAGTGCTTGTCGGATCTGAATCTGGAAATTTGGGGAGGGGCGAGCTAGTGCTTAGCCAGCACTGAGGCCACATATGACCCATTGTGCATCCTTCCGTTTTGTAGGGATATCCTCACCTCAGGCTGTCACCAGGCCTAGTGATTTAAAATAGGTGATGAGGCTCCCGAGGGGGATCTCCCTGACATCGGCTGGTGTAAGCCAATACTCGCCCAACACGGATCTTCTGATTTCAGAAAAAGCAGAGCAGTCATACATAATGTGTTCTACTGTTTCCTCTTCTTGCCCGCAGCCTCTGCATGGCGGCGATTCTGTTAATTTCATCCTAAAGAGATGTTGTCGCAATTGGCAGTGACCTGTCAAGATTCCCACAGCTGTTCGGAGATTTTGTCTGGTCAATGCCTTAAATTTTTTTGCTGTTTCCTCGCCAGGATGAGGTAATAACTCTCTGGCCAGTCTACAGTTCGTAGTTTCATCCCAGCACTGTATAATTTTTTGGTGAGAGTGCTGTTTGATAAAGTCCACGACTGCGGACAATGTTAGCTTGGTAGATGGGCGAGGGCTAACATATTTGTAGCCCGCAGCCCTCCTTGCTAAATTGTTCGCAATGTGGTTGCCTTTAGAGTTCCCATGTCCTTTGATCCAGCTAAGAGTGACCACGTTATTCTGGCTGGTCTCAGTTAGAGATTGGTGACATTCCAGTACTAAACTTGAAGTGAAACGTGGTCTATTCAAGGTCAGTAGTGCTTGTCGGCAGTCTGTGTATATATTTATATTCCTGCCTGTGATGTTCCTATTGATTAATAAAAGATATTGTCATGTATAGGAAAGGGCAAAAGCAAATATTGAAAATGGTATAGTACTTAATTTAGACAGAATTGTTTTCGTAAATATATAAAAACTAAACTACGCCACCTTACGGTGGCGTCATGGTAGTTATTTAAGTAAGATTTGCTCGGATAAATATATAAGATATCAAGAGCGCTACCTTGCGGTAATTATTTTTAATTTTATTTTAGTTCCTCATTTTGTACCTATTTTTGTAACCAATTGTAACCATTTATTTTTTATTGTTTTTAATTCTTCCTGTCTTTACTGTTTCTATTATTTTTTTCATTTTTTGCTAGTATTTCATGCTCTTACAATTTAGTGCCATTTTCATATCAATTGCGCCACCGTTAAGAATAGGGTTCGTCTTGATGACATAAGGATTCTAAATACCCAATTTCATGACCCTGTGACCGTCCGTTCAAAAGTTATAGCTTACACAAACGAAGGGACTCCCAAGCCGATGGTACTTAATAATCGTAAAACAATAACGATAAAAAAGTCAATAAACACCGTAAAGAAATAGTATTTCCTTGATACCTGAATTCTCAAGTTTTTTCAACAAAAGTTTGCGATTGACTATGTCGAAAGCCTTGGTGAAGTCTGTGTAGATTACATGCACCTCTTCACCTCCTTTCAAGACTTCCCAGTAAAGTTTCAATAAAAGTTACTAAATTAATGTTCTTCTATTATCTTTAAACTGAATTTAGATCTTAAGTAATCGGCAACTATCGTTTCTAATAACTTGGGAATGGAACTAAGATTGTAAAGGGCCTTATAGTTGAATATATCTATTTTGTTATTGGTTTAAGATAGCTCACGTTCCAAAAATCTGGAAATATACCTGAAGCAAGAGACTTATTAAACTTGTAATCAGTTACAATCAGTTGCGCTTACTTGTAATCATTTTCTATCACTTGTAATCACTTAAAATCAGTTGTCATGAGTTATGCTAACTTGTACTACACCATATGCAAACAATGCTTCTAAAAAAGGCAATTAATGATATCAAGAGGCATTACAAAGAGAATAATTTCAAGAAAGAAATGATAAAAGATATGACTGGGAATTTTAAGATAAAATGATTAAATAATAAAGATAAACAAAAGCAATATAAAAAGTTTTAAAAACTTGGGATAGATTTATGAAACAAAAAATATAAATGTAAACGTATCAATTTAACTGAATGCCCTGTAATTAATTTCCTCTTATTTATAATTATTCATTCTAACTACCGCATATATTCATTAATAATTACAGTCCCCTAAAACTCCATATAAGCAACGCTATGTTATCTGATAAGGCACCACTCCTAAAAAAAAGAGAATATTATAGTCGCAGTGAGGGTGACTTGATATATAACAGCTATTCTACCAACAAAAATATTTTTATGACACCAGCTTATGGAAATTCTGGAGTAACATGCGAAATTTCGAAGGGACATTTTGATTGGCTGCCAGTTTAATAGTTTTTTGTTTTTTGGAGAAAGTATTCATGATTATATCGTTAATAGAATAATATTGAAATTGAAATTCCTGAAGTTTTATAAAGAAAAGTTTCATTTGGTTAATAATTTATTAGGTAATACCAAAGAAAAACACAAAGTTGGTATTACCATACGACTACATTTGAGAAATGGATGATCTCCTCTTACTTAATTTATTAGGTATTAAAATGTTGTTTGGTATATAATTGTACAACTTAAAGTTCTTTTACCTAAAAACAACAAAAAAAAATTAAAAATCTAAAAACAAACGAGAAAGTGTGGCGAAAATGGATAATGGAAAAATCGCCTTCAAAGGCCATTATATTGGATAATGAAGTACAATTTTACCAAAAAAAAAGAGTTTTACTATGCTCACCTGCAAATCTATATATATAAAAATGAATGTTTGTCTGTATGTCTGTATGTCTGTATGTACTCAATGAACTCAAAAACTACTGGACCGATTATTATGATAATTGGTGTGTATATGTATTTTTCCACGGAGATGGTTTGTATGATATGCTCATTGATGCCACTCGCCACCAGGTGGCGCTGCAGACTAGCAACTTCTGTCCCGTTCAACCGATTGTCATGAAAATTGGTATGTATATGTATTTTTCCACGGAAAAGGTTTGTATGATATGCTCACTGATGCCACTCGCCACCAGGTGGCGCTGCAGACTAGCAACTTCTGTCCCGTTCAACCGATTGTCATGAAAATTGGTATGTATATGTATTTTTCCACAAAGAAGGTTTGTGTGATATGCTCATTGATGCCACTTGCCACCAGGTGGCGCTGCAGAGTAGCAGCTTCTGTCCCGTTCAACCGATTGTCATGAAACTTGGTATGTATATGTATTTTTCAACGGAGAAGGTTTGTATGATATGTTCATTGATGCCACTTGCCACCAGGTGGCGCTGCAGAGTAGCAACTTCTGTCATGTTCAACCGATTGTCATGAAAATTGGTATGTATATGTATTTTTCCACGGAAAAATTTTGTATGATATGCTTATTGATGCCACTTGCCACCAGGTGGCGCTGCAGAGTAGCAACTTTTGCCCCGTTCAACCGATTGTCATAAAAATCAGTATGATGATGTATTTTTAATGGGTAAGATGAATATGATATTCGTATTACCTAATGGAAGTTACCACCAGATGATGCTTCCATGTATCAAATTCAATATTGATTAATAGATATCTATACGAGTTCGTATAAATATAAGTTCGAAAAATATATTTTTGGTGCGATAAGTAAAACAAAACTATAAACTTTCTTTCCTTCTCTATATCTTCTTATCTTTGATTTTTCTTAAATTTTTTTTATTTGTTGGCGTAGCAACGCGCGCCTGGTACAGCTAGTCTATATATATATAAAAATGAATGTTTGTCTGTATGTCTGTATGTACTCAATGAACTCAAAAACTACTGGACCGATTATTATGATAATTGGTATGTATATGTATTTTTCCACGGAGATGATTTGTATGATATGCTCATTGATGCCACTCGCCACCAGGTGGCGCTGCAGACTAGCAACTTTTGTCCCGTTCAACCGATTGTCATGAAAATTGGTATGTATATGTATTTTTCCACGGAAAAGGTTTGTATGATATGCTCACTGATGCCACTCGCCACCAGGTGGCGCTGCAGACTAGCAACTTCTGTCCCGTTCAACCGATTGTCATGAAAATTGGTATGTATATGTATTTTTCCACAAAGAAGGTTTGTGTGATATGCTCATTGATGCCACTCGCCACCAGGTGGCGCTGCAGAGTAGCAGCTTCTGTCCCGTTCAACCGATTGTCATGAAACTTGGTATGTATATGTATTTTTCCACGGAGATGGTTTGTCTGATATGCTCATTGATGCCACTCGCCACCAGGTGGCGCTGCAGACTAGCAACTTCTGTCCCGTTCAACCGATTGTCATGAAAATTGGTATGTATATGTATTTTTCCACAGAAAAGGTTTGTATGATATGCTTATTGATGCCACTCGCCACCAGGTGGCGCTGCAGAGTAGCAGCTTCTGTCCCGTTCAACCGATTGTCATGAAACTTGGTATGTATATGTATTTTTCAACGGAGAAGGTTTGTATG
Organism: Altica lythri; assembly: GCA_964028335.1. Lineage (NCBI taxonomy): Eukaryota > Metazoa > Arthropoda > Insecta > Coleoptera > Chrysomelidae > Altica > Altica lythri. Next base: position 10,024,630 of record OZ034809.1, read on the forward strand.
ATATGTTCATTGATGCCACTTGCCACCAGGTGGCGCTGCAGAGTAGCAACTTTTGCCCCGTTCAACCGATTGTCATAAAAATCAGTATGATGATGTATTTTTAATGGGTAAGATGAATATGATATTCGTATTACCCAATGGAAGTTACCACCAGATGATGCTTCCATGTATCAAATTCAATATTGATTAATAGATATCTATACGAGTTCGTATAAATATAAGTTCGAAAAATATATTTTTGGTGCGATAAGTAAAACAAAACTATAAACTTTCTTTCCTTCTCTATATCTTCTTATCTTTGATTTTTCTTAAATTTTTTTTATTTGTTGGCGTAGCAACGCGCGCCTGGTACAGCTAGTCTATATATATAAAAATGAATGTTTGTCTGTATGTCTGTATGTACTCAATGAACTCAAAAACTACTGGACCGATTATTATGATAATTGGTATGTATATGTATTTTTCCACGGAGATGGTTTGTATGATATGCTCATTGATGCCACTCGCCACCAGGTGGCGCTGCAGACTAGCAACTTCTGCCCCGTTAAACCGATTGTCATGAAAATTGGTATGTATATGTATTTTTCCACGGAAAAGGTTTGTACGATATGCTCACTGATGCCACTCGCCACCAGGTGGCGCTGCAGACTAGCAACTTCTGTCCCGTTCAACCGATTGTCATGAAAATTGGTATGTATATGTATTTTTCCACAAAGAAGGTTTGTGTGATATGCTCATTGATGCCACTCGCCACCAGGTGGCGCTGCAGAGTAGCAGCTTCTGTCCCGTTCAACCGATTGTCATGAAACTTGGTATGTATATGTATTTTTCAACGGAGAAGGTTTGTATGATATGTTCATTGATGCCACTTGCCACCAGGTGGCGCTGCAGAGTAGCAACTTCTGTCATGTTCAACCGATTGTCATGAAAATTGGTATGTATATGTATTTTTCCACGGAAAAATTTTGTATGATATGCTTATTGATGCCACTCGCCACCAGGTGGCGCTGCAGAGTAGCAACTTTTGCCCCGTTCAACCGATTGTCATAAAAATCAGTATGATGATGTATTTTTAATGGGTAAGATGAATATGATATTCGTATTACCTAATAGAAGTTACCACCAGATGATGCTTCCATGTATCAAATTCAATATTGATTAATAGATATCTATACGAGTTCGTATAAATATAAGTTCGAAAAATATATTTTTGGTGCGATAAGTAAAACAAAACTATAAACTTTCTTTCCTTCTCTATATCTTCTTATCTTTGATTTTTCTTAAATTTTTTTTATTTGTTGGCGTAGCAACGCGCGCCTGGTACAGCTAGTCTATATATATAAAAATGAATGTTTGTCTGTATGTCTGTATGTCTGTATGTCTGTATGTACTCAATGAACTCAAAAACTACTGGACCGATTATTATGATAATTGGTATGTATATGTATTTTTCCACGGAGATGGTTTGTATGATATGCTCATTGATGCCACTCGCCACCAGGTGGCGCTGCAGACTAGCAACTTCTGCCCCGTTCAACCGATTGTCATGAAAATTGGTATGTATATGTATTTTTCCACGGAAAAGGTTTGTATGATATGCTCACTGATGCCACTCGCCACCAGGTGGCGCTGCAGACTAGCAACTTCTGTCCCGTTCAACCGATTGTCATGAAAATTGGTATGTATATGTATTTTTCCACAAAGAAGGTTTGTGTGATATGCTCATTGATGCCACTCGCCACCAGGTGGCGCTGCAGAGTAGCAGCTTCTGTCCCGTTCAACCGATTGTCATGAAACTTGGTATGTATATGTATTTTTCCACGAAGATGGTTTGTATGATATGCTCATTGATGCCACTCGCCACCAGGTGGCGCTGCAGACTAGCAACTTCTGTCCCGTTCAACCGATTGTCATGAAAATTGGTATGTATATGTATTTTTCCACAGAAAAGGTTTGTATGATATGCTTATTGATGCCACTCGCCACCAGGTGGCGCTGCAGAGTAGCAACTTCTGTCATGTTCAACCGATTGTCATGAAAATTGGTATGTATATGTATTTTTCCACGGAGAAGGTTTGTATGATATTCTCATTGATGCCACTCGCCACTAGGTGGCGCTGCAGGGTAGCAACTTCTGTCATGTTCAACCGATTGTCATGAAAATTGGTATGTATATGTATTTTTCCACGGAGAAGGTTTGTATGATATTCTCATTGATGCCACTCGCCACTAGGTGGCGCTGCAGGGTAGCAACTTCTGTCCCGTGCAACCGATTGTCATGAAAATTAGTATATATATATGTATTTTTCCACGGAGAAGGCTTGCATGATATGCTCATTGATGCCACTCGCCACCAGGTGGCGCTGCAGACTAGCAACTTCTGTCCCGTTCAACCTATTGTCAGGAAAATCAGTATGATGATGTATTTTTAACGAGTAAGATGAATATGATATTCGTATTAATGGAAGTTACCACCATATGGCGCTTCCATGTATCAAATTCAATACTGATTAATAGATATCTATACGAATTCGTATAAATATAAGTTCGAAAAATATATTTTTGGTGCGATAAGTAAAACAAAACTATAAACTTTCTTTCCTTCTCTATCTCTTCTTCTCTTTTATTTTTCTTAAATTTATTTTATTTGTTGGCGTAGCAACGCGCGCCTGGTACAGCTAGTCTATATATATAAAAATGAATGTTTGTCTGTATGTCTGTATGTCTGTATGTCTGTATGTACTCAATGAACTCAAAAACTACTGGACCGATTATTATGATAATTGGTATGTATATGTATTTTTCCACGGAGATGGTTTGTATGATATGCTCATTGATGCCACTCGCCACCAGGTGGCGCTGCAGACTAGCAACTTCTGCCCCGTTCAACCGATTGTCATGAAAATTGGTATGTATATGTATTTTTCCACGGAAAAGGTTTGTATGATATGCTCACTGATGCCACTCGCCACCAGGTGGCGCTGCAGACTAGCAACTTCTGTCCCGTTCAACCGATTGTCATGAAAATTGGTATGTATATGTATTTTTCCACAAAGAAGGTTTGTGTGATATGCTCATTGATGCCACTCGCCACCAGGTGGCGCTGCAGAGTAGCAGCTTCTGTCCCGTTCAACCGATTGTCATGAAACTTGGTATGTATATGTATTTTTCCACGAAGATGGTTTGTATGATATGCTCATTGATGCCACTCGCCACCAGGTGGCGCTGCAGACTAGCAACTTCTGTCCCGTTCAACCGATTGTCATGAAAATTGGTATGTATATGTATTTTTCCACAGAAAAGGTTTGTATGATATGCTTATTGATGCCACTCGCCACCAGGTGGCGCTGCAGAGTAGCAACTTCTGTCATGTTCAACCGATTGTCATGAAAATTGGTATGTATATGTATTTTTCCACGGAGAAGGTTTGTATGATATTCTCATTGATGCCACTCGCCACTAGGTGGCGCTGCAGGGTAGCAACTTCTGTCATGTTCAACCGATTGTCATGAAAATTGGTATGTATATGTATTTTTCCACGGAGAAGGTTTGTATGATATTCTCATTGATGCCACTCGCCACTAGGTGGCGCTGCAGGGTAGCAACTTCTGTCCCGTGCAACCGATTGTCATGAAAATTAGTATATATATATGTATTTTTCCACGGAGAAGGCTTGCATGATATGCTCATTGATGCCACTCGCCACCAGGTGGCGCTGCAGACTAGCAACTTCTGTCCCGTTCAACCTATTGTCAGGAAAATCAGTATGATGATGTATTTTTAACGAGTAAGATGAATATGATATTCGTATTAATGGAAGTTACCACCATATGGCGCTTCCATGTATCAAATTCAATACTGATTAATAGATATCTATACGAATTCGTATAAATATAAGTTCGAAAAATATATTTTTGGTGCGATAAGTAAAACAAAACTATAAACTTTCTTTCCTTCTCTATCTCTTCTTCTCTTTTATTTTTCTTAAATTTATTTTAGTTGCTGGCGTAGCAACGCGCGCCGGGTACAGCTAGTTTACTATAAAAACAGAAAAAAACAACTAGAAAACATTAATAAAATGAAAACTAACGAAGCTTTGGACATAAAATGCAATTACAACAACTCTTATTACATTTTCTAATTACTGATTTACTTATTCTCACTTTTGCTTTATTTTTGGAGGTGTGGCAAAACCAAATAGATATCCAAGAAACACTGTTGAGTTCTGTTTCAAAAAAAAAAAACATTTTGAGATGTAACAAAAAAACAATCTAATCATAGTTATTAAAATCGAATAAAAACTCGATTTGGTATTAAAGTCAAGAAAACAGACTCGAAACGTGTAATTAAAGTCAGAAAGAATCTCAAATCCAACGTTACTCATATGCGTATCAGAAATTTTATTAACGTTAATTATTTCTATAATATAATATATACCTATTGGTATGCTTGAAATTTAGAAATAGGGCATTAACGAGAAATTTAAAAGGCACTATTGGCAATAGATAGACATCGCAGGTTCGAATCCTTCCGGATGTGACATCACAATTTTTCCTTAACCTTATTTCTTGTTTATCTACTTTTTAAAATCCCATGAGAGCTTAGAGCCTATACTTCAAGAGGGAAGCGTGCTATGTACGTAAATCGTGACATATTCTAGAAAAAGAGAACTATAAAAAGAGCAACTGTCATCTTTAAGTTACCTCTAGAATTATATGCTCTTAGCATGAGAGATGTCTAAAGTAATAAAATTACTAAAAATCTAGTTTATTTTATAGTTCATTTTCTAGTTCTCAAAGATAACTGACTGAGTCGCTCCTAAAAACTTGTCTTAGCTTAGTAATATCCAAGTACTGTCTTCACTTTCCTCTTTATTTTTGGCTCAGTATGCTTTTTCATTCTCTGAGAGATTTTAAAAGTCGCGAGTCTTCGGGAAATGGTCCAATCGGTTTGTAGAGTTCGCTGGCTGTTACTGTCATGAATTTCCATGGCGTAGCTCTGGTGATGGTTAAGATTAATGATGTCAGAAGTCTTCGTAGGAGGTTTGGTGTAAGTATACACTTAGCAGGCTTTCGTGGAAGTGGTCGTGCTGGAGGAAGTCTTTTTGAAGAACTGGCTAAATATTGTGCTCTTTGCTGTTCGTGTCATGAAAGGTTGTGATCAAGAGACTGTCTTATAATACCCTGCGCATATAAGCGCCATAGATGGATCGCTCAAATATCTTACGAAGATAAGAAGACTACTGGTTTTAACTGCCGTCGACAGATCAGTCAGAAAGTTTATGCCTAGCCTAGGATTGATGATGTCAGAAGTCTTCGTATGTCTAGTGTAACAGACACTATACACTAAGCAGTGTGAAAGTGGTGTCATGGGTCTCGGTGGAGGGTTTTTTTGACGAATTAACTGAAGAATGTGCTCTTCTTTGACATTCTTATCATGAGAGTTTGGGATTAAATACTTTCTTGTAATACCCTGGGCATATAAGCGCCATAGATGGATCACTCAAATATCTTTCGAAGATAAGAAGACTACTAGTTTTAACTGTCGTCAACGGATCAGTGAGAAAGTTTATATCTAGCTCTGGTAATGGTTGGGATTAATGATATCAGAAGTCTTTGTAGGCCTAATGTAACAGACAGTATACACTAAGCAGTGTGAAAGTGGTGTCACGGGTCTCGGTGGAGGATTTTTTTTTTGAAGAATCTACTGAAGAACAAGCTCTTCTTTGACATTCTTGTCATGAGAATTTTGGATTAAAGACTTTCTTGTAATACCCTGGACATATAAGCGCCATAGATGGATCACTCAAATATCTTTCGAAGATAAGAAGAATACTAGGTTTAACTGCCGTCGACGGATCAGTCAGAAAGTTTATGCCTAGTTCTGGTGATGTTAGGACTGATGATGTCAGAAGTCTTCGTTAGAGGTCTGATGTTAGTTTAACAGACACTATACAGTTAGCAGGTGTTCTGAGTGTCTGTGGAAGTGGTGTATCGATTATCAGTGGGAAATTTCTTCTAAAGAATTAAATAAAGATTGTGATTTTTAATTATCGTGCCATGGGAGCTTTTGATAAGAGACTGTCTTGTAATACCCTGGGCATATAAGCGCCATGGATGGATCCTTTAATATCTCCGAGGATAAGAAGAGTACTAGTTTCAACTGACTTAGATGCAGATGGATTAGTAAGAACCTTCATGCTTTGTGTGTCCTACATGAGCTTGTACGGTAAGCGGTGCTCTCTAGTGCGTTAATTTGAAACCACGCTAGCGATACCTTGAGGTTGTGTTTTTTATTCTCTGGGAGATTTTAAACATCGCGAATCTTCGAAACATGGTAGAATAGGGTTTCACAGCTTTGTAGAGTTCGCTGGCTGTTACTGGTATGAGCTTCCAGTACGCAGCTCTGGTTATGGTTAAAATTGATGTTGTCAGAAGTCTTCGTATGTCTAGTGTAACTGACATTATATACTGAGCAGTGTGGAAGTGGTGTCATGGGTCTCGGTGAAGGAATTTTTTTGAAGAATTGACTGAAGAATGTGTTCTTGTTTGACGTTCTTGTCATGAGAGTTTGGAATTAGAGACTGCATTGTAATACCCCGGCCTTATGAGCGCTGTAGATTCTTGAGGATAAGAAGACTGCTAGTTTAAACTGCCGTCAACGGGTCAGTAAGAACGCTCTGATGATGATGTCAGAAGTCTTCGTAACAGATACTATACTTCGTAGTTTAACAGATGCTATATAACACTTAGCAGGTTTTCTGGGTGTATGTCGACTTTAAATAAGCGATTAATTGAACTGCAATTTCTGGCCTTATATTAGCATCAAAGGTTGTCGTTTTTACCTTGGTCAAACTTAGCATCAAAAAAAATTTCATATTTGAATTGAATAATTGAAAAAAAATCTACTCTGCATAGGAATAACTAGATTAAAAAAAATTAATTTTTCAGGAAAGCGATTAGATCGAACCAGTTACTTTTAGGAAGAAATACAAACAAATTCGAATATCTGTATTTCATTTCAAATTGTAATTAACTTTAATTAATTTCACAATATCTAGTTTCCATCTGTAATGACTGAAATTCTACATAGAAATATTGTTTGCATTGCATATTAATATGTTCTACAGACAACTATGTTGTCATTCAATATTCTTAAATTACACTAACATTTTTATTTCTATTAATTTTTATTTCTGCGCGAGCAAACATGTCGACACTCAAGATACAAATAATTACAGTTTAGAAACTTAAGTTGACTTCCACATGCAAGGTTTAGGTACTTACAAAATATTGTATAACATGTATATACCTAACTACTAACTGGTATAGGTATGAGCTTTATCAAAGAACTCAACAATATTAAGAATGTAATCGTATCTATGCACGAATGTTTAAAAAAATAATAATCATTAAGAATTAAGTGAGTGAAATATTAAAGGATTATATAGGTTTTTCACGCCTTAAATACTATTTGGTTGAAAAAAAAATAGGTGAGGACAGGTAAGAATTAAGACAAAACATAATACAAGAATCGTTTAAATAATTAACACAGTTTATTAGTAAATGATTCTTTGTGATATCTCTCTTGGGATTTATCACTTTTTTGAAATTTTAGAAAGTATACAAACAAGAATATCTCTAATAATAGTTTATCCATGGTTACGGTCTCTTCTTCTTCTTCGAGTGCAACTTCTTTTATGAGTATGTCGTATGAGTTTCTGTCTTGTTGGTATCAAAGTTTGTTAGTCCATACCAGTCCACTCGCATATTTTCCTCATCCATGGTATCTGTCCTATATCTGGTCCACGCTTTTCCTCAATTTTGCCTTTAATAATGAGCTTTGACTCTATCGAAGGCTTTTTCATAGTCAATGAAACCAATGAACACATCCTTTTGCTGGTCTCTACATTTCTGCAACAACACTATGAGTGAGAACAGTGCCTCTCTCGTCCCAAACAAACTCAAATAATAGTTTATCCATGGTTACGGTCTCTTCTTCTTCTTCTAGTGCAACTTCTTTTATGAGTATTTCGTATGAGTTTCTGTCTTCAGCTGTTGGTATCAAAGTTTGTTAGTCAAAACTTGTCCATTCCCATATTTTCCTCATCCAAGGTATCTGTCCTATGCCTGGTCCACGCTTTCCCTGAATTTTGCCTTTAATAATGAGCTTTGACTCTATCGAAGGCTTTTTCATAGTCAATGAAAGCAATGAACACATCCTCTTGCTGGTCTCTACATTTCTGCAACAACACTATAAGTGAGAACAGTGCCTCTCTCGTCCCAAACCCACTCAAATAATAGTTTATCCATGGTTACGGTCTCTTCTTCTTCTTCGAGTGCAACTTCTTTTATGAATATGAGTTTCTGTCTTCAGCTGTTGGTATCAAAGTTTGTTAGTCCATACCCGTCCATTCCCATATTTTCCTTATTCATGGTATCTGTCCTATGCCTGGTCCACGTTTTCCCTCAATTTTGCCTTTAAAAATAAGCTTTGACTCTATCGAAGGCTTTTTCATAGTCAATGAAACCAATGAACACATCCTTTTGCTGGTCTCCACATTTCTGCAACAACACTATGAGTTAGAACAGTGCCTCTCTTGTCCCAAACCCACTCAAATAATAGTTTATCTATGGTTACGGTCTCTTCTTCTAGTGCAACTTCTTTTATGAGTATGTCGTATGAGTTTCTGTCTTCAGCTGTTGGTATCAAAGTTTGTTAGTCCAAACCCGTTCATTCCCATATTTTCCTCATCCATGGTATCTGTCCTATGCCTGGTCCACGTTTTCCCTCAATTTTGTTTTTAATAATAAGCTTTGACTCTATCGAAGGCAACACATCCTTTTGCTGTTCTCTACATTTCTGCAACAACACTATGAGTGAGAACAGTGCCTCTCTCTTCCCAAACCCACTGCAAAATCCAAATTGTACTGTTATATATCCTTGCATGGATAATCTTAAGGAAACCTTTCGGTCTTCTAACAGAATAAAAATAAAAGAGAGGGCACAAAAAAGTCACTTTATCATGTTTTATAGGAATATCACGCTAAGAAACACATTGCTATCACGTCTCACCTAATTTTCGTGAGTATTCCATTAGTTGTCAGTGGTGTTTCTATTTCGATGGAGAATGAATAATTTGATAGCTCAATTAGTTCTTCGGAATGAGAAGAAGAAGTGGAAAGTGTAGGTGGTTACTTAGTTTTGGAAGAATGTTGTAGAAACCTACTATCATGTCACGTGAGCTCATATGCCGTCATATTATAATGTTTTATGGGAATATCACGCTTAGAAACACACTGCTATCACGTATCACGGAATTTTCATGAGTATTGCATCGGTTTTCAGTGGTGTTTGTATTTCGATGGAGAATGAATAATTTGATAGCTCAATTAGTTCTTCAGAATGAGAAGAAAAAGTGGAAAGTGTAGGTGGTTACTTAGTTTTGGAAGAATGTTGTAGAAACTTACTATCACGTCACGTGAGCTCATATGCCGTCATATTATCATGTTTTATGGGAATATCACGCTTAAAAACACACTGCTATCATGTCTCACGGAAATTTCATGAGTATTGCATTTTTTGACTTTTTTGAAATCTTATAAGTATAACAACAATAATATATATAAACGACAAGGCACAAGAAAGTGACTTAGAGTTGGATGTTTCAATTGTCGATTTGACAAAATCTCTCTCATTAAATTCATGCTATATGTGCTTAAGGAGAAAGTAAGTAAAGGTGGAAACAGACTACTATCAGGTCACGTCAGCTCATATGCTTTCACATTATTATGTTTTGTGGGAATATCACGCTTAGAAACCCACTGCTATCACGTCTCACGGAATTTTCGTGAGTATTGCATTTTTTGACCTTTTTGAAATCTTAGAAAGTATACAAACAAGAATATATATAAAAGACAAGGCACAAAAAAAGTGACTTATAGTTGGATGTTTCGATTGTCGATTTGACAATATCTCTCTCTCATTAAAATCATGCAATATGTGCCTAAGGAGAAAGTGAATAAAGGTGGAAACGGACTCTTATCATGTCACGTGAGCTTATATGACGTCACATTATCATGTTCTTATGGGAATATCACGCTTAGAAACACACTGCTATCACGTCTAACGGAAGTTTCCTGAGTCTTGCATTGGTTTTCAGTGGTGTTAGTTTTTGGATGGCAAATGAGATTGATAGCTCAATAAGTTTTTCGGAATGAGAAGAAGAAGTGGAAAGTATAGATGGTTACATAGTATTGGAAGAATGTTGTAGAAACCTAAACAGAGTATGGATACACGATGTTTTAAACAAATCGGTGCAATCAATTTTGCCCATCAGGATTTTGTGAAGAAAGATCATATCTGAGTTTATTCTCCTTTGTTGTAATGTTTGAAGAATCAAATTAACTTTGTAATTGTAGCAAATTGGTGTGTAAATTCTACAAAAGGTTATTATAAAGCATTTATCTATGTTTAACTTCATTTTGTTAACAGAACACCAATTGTATATGTTGTTTAATTCGTTTTGGAGTAGTGTAACATCTTGTAAGGAATAAATGCACTTTTAAATTTTTAAATCGTCTGCAAATTTTAAATCATGACAGTTGGTAATGCAGTCGAACCAATCATTAATAAAAAAGTTAAAGAGAAGTGGGCCTAAGTGCGATCCTTGAGGAACTCCCGATAGAATATAGAATAGAATAGATTTTTTTTTTTTTAAAGAGGGCCAGGCTTAGAGGTAGTCCATGGGATTGCATCGCAGCTAGTACAGCTTATTGTGCACCCTCATTCACAGGTCCTCATTCTTCGTCAAATCCCAGGTTCTTAATGAACCAAGAGATTCTTTTGACTATGGTTGCCCGTTCTTCCCTTTGATCTCCAGTCGGTAAGCCAAGGGATCTCACACGCAGACCTTGCAGGGCTGAGCACATGAATATCACGTGGAAGGCTGTTTCCTCCTCCTCACCGCATTTTCTACATAGGAGGTTTTCAACTTGAATTCCCATCTTATGTAGGTGTCCGCGAAATACCCAGTGGCCGCTGATGAAGCCAACCACTTTCCGCAGGGTCTTCCTCCTCAGCCCAAGGGCATCTGCCGCTATAGCACCAGTAGGTGTCTGCAGCATTCTCTTTGACTGTATTTTACCTTCTGTTCTTTCCCAGCTCTTTCGATGTTCTATGCCCATCCACTGGCGAAGAGCTCTTCGTGCTGTGTTGTAAGCAATACCACACGTCGGCTCTGGGCCAATGAGCGGGCTTTCAGCTCCTTTGTTTGCCCACTTGTCTGCTCCCTCATTGCCAGCGATACCTTTGTGCCCCGGAACCCAGCTAAGGATAACCTTGTTGTACTCTCCCAGGGTTTTCATGGCCTGATGACAGTCCCATACTGCTTTAGAGGTAAAGTCAAAACTGTCAAGTGCCATTAGCGCTGCTCTACTATCCGAGTTTATGTATATGGTGTGGTCTGTCATACCACGCTCCAAACACACTCTTGCACACTCTGATAGGGCAACAACTTCAGCCTGGAAAACAATAGCCAGCTTACCCAGGCTTACGCAAAACTGCGCCTTGGGTCTGACTCCATATATTCCCGCCCCAGTGCCTGTTGGCTTCTTCGAGCCATCCGTATACCAAGTGATCCCCCTTTTCATATATTCAGGTTCACCTTTCTCCCAGGCAGCCCTGTCAATAATATTGACATTGTATGGCTTTTCTAGATCTGTGATCTTCACCATCCTGTCTGGTAGCATTTCCAAGGTGTCCATCTGTACAGTGTCCACAATCCTTGTATGCCCACTGGCGGCGTTATACTTCCAGTTGCCACTGCAACCCATTCTGTAGGCTGCCATCCTTGCCTCCCCTTTCACAATAATGTCGAGAGGTGGGAGGTTTAGAACTACTTCCGGAGTTGCAGTTGGAGTACCTCTCATGGCTCCTGTGATGCCAAGACACGCTACTCGCTGGATCTATTGTAGTCTCTTTACAGCGGTAGTTTGCATCACCTTGGTCCACCAGACTATCGAGCCATACACCATCATCGGTCTTGCAACCCTAGTGTATAGCCAGTTAGTCATTTGTGGGCTCAGACCCCATGTCTTCCCAACGGCCCGTCTCATCATCATAAGTGTGGTCTGAGAGCGTTGCGTTATATGTGCCAAATGGCTGTTCCAGGTGAGCTTATCGTCTAGTCTTATTCCTAGGTACTTGAACTCTCTCTTAACCTGGATCTGGTTACCGAAGAGAGTTGGTACCCTAGCGATATCAACATTTCTCTTCCTTGTAAATGGTACCATTACAGTCTTCATTGGATTGACCCTCAGACCCTCCTGGTTACACCACCTTTCCACTATGAACAATGCCCTCTGCATGAGTTCTAGGCATGTGTTCATAAATTTTCCTCTTATTAGGACAACAATGTCGTCAGCATATCCTTGAGCGTACCTACATTCCCTGTGCATTGAGCTCAGAAAGGAGGTCATCAACCACTAGATTCCACAGATTCGGTGACAGGACGCCACCTTGTGGACACCCTCTTTGTGCCTTGACCTCCTTTACCTTTAGAATAGATTGATACGACTATTTGTTTTTATACGTGAATGTTACGTGTTTTGTTTAATTGACAATTATTTTCATTAATATGAGTTGTATTTTATGCTACAATAAAAAAACTTTAAAAATTTTTGTTGTTTACATGTTTCTAGAAAGTAAAATAATTGGTTTATTTTATAATAATTTAATTAATAGATATATTAAATGGAACTAATTACTTATATAAGTATATTAGATAAATAATGTAATTTTTCGATCAATTCCTAGGTCTCCTTTTTTAAAAAATACAGATACCTACAATTAACACTAGTTGGTACTTAAATATTAATCAAAATAATTCAGCAAATGATATACCTATTACGTTTAAATTAATCATATAGTTAATATTCCACAATTTATTATAATGAAGTCAGAAAAAAAAAACAATTATTAGTAAGAAAAATAAATATATAATTATTGTTAAGTTTGATGTTTGTTGACAGTGAATAAATAAAATAAGTAATTAAAAAAACTTGAGTTTCACTTTTAGAATTTGTATCCATTGACACATACAAGACTATGGCCTTTTACCTTATATAACATACGATAATTAGTTCGTATCTATTATTGTATAACATAAACAGTAACTAGATGACCGAGCTTTCCTCGTGAAACATCTAAATCTAGCCTAACACACATCGGAAAGAAAAGACAAAAAATATCCTCAATTGTAAACAATAGATATTCCCAACTACGTTTTGTAATGTAACGTTCGTTTTCGAGCATTCCATCCGGACTATATATTTTTATATTATCTATTGTTATCGCGCCGATACGAGAGGGGATTGCCAGTTTGGTAGGAGAAAATATGTCTCTTCGATAGTTTATAAGTTAAATTCGTTCATTTTATCTGCGAATCTTATTAAATTCAGATTTATTTCTTAATATCTTCGCCCTTAATTCTGGTGAGTACCTTATTGCTTTTGTTTTAATTTTATGTTAGAAATAATCCAAAATGCGGTGAATATAATCTATATATATATATATATATATATATATATATATATATATATATAAAGAACACACATAGCACTGAAAAGTGTTTCAGACGTAATTGATAAATTCTAAGTAAATATAAGGCTTTATTGTTTTTATACATTTGTTTTTTTAAAAAATAAATTATTAATTTCTGCGTATAATACTGATGTGATTGTTAAGTGAAAGTAGTCAACACTTCTAGACAAAATCAATGATTAAATTTACTGCTATTACTTAAAATAATTACTCACATTTTATGTATAAAGCCAGGTAACGCATAATAACAAATTATAAACTGTAAAGACAAGTTAATTAATATAGTAACCACACAATGAATCTTAAAATTGTTTAGTAATTTCGTTGTTTTTAACGTGTTACCCGTAAAGGTAAAGGCCACTGTCAACATCGATGAAAGTCTGACATAACCTCAAATTTTATGTCTAACAACGTGTCAATATGATGATCGTTTTTCTAAAAATCAATTAATATGTTATAATGTGCAATCATGTAAAAATTTTTATTAAGTTTTAACTTCTATAACTAGTTTTAATGTGTTTTTTACCAGCTTTAATATCAAGCTGTTGTTATTGTCTCATTTAAGTTTTCCATGCTGAAAGATGTTTGTCATAATATCATAAGGTTCAACCTCAACAAGTGATGTAAGTTTCTATAATTTTTAAGCTTTTACTATAATACATCTGATATCCACCCTACTTTTGTAGTTTCCCTGATGATGGAAATAAGTAATAAATTTCCGAAAGCTTGGAACATCATTTAAAGAGTTTTCTTTATACCTTTGCTGCGATCCCCAATACGTTAAAGTTTTGCCTTAACTAGTCAGCAATAGACTACCCGTTTTATATATATATATATATATATATATATATATATATATAAATGAATGTTTGTCTGTATGTCTGTATGTACTCAATGAACTCAAAAACTACCAGAACGATTCTTATGAAAATTGGTATGTATATGTATTTTTCCAAGGAGAAGGTTTGTATGATATGCTCATTGATGTCACTCGCCACCAGGTGGCGCTGCAGAGTATCAACTTCTGCCCCGTTCAACCGATTGTCTTAAAAATTGGTATGTATATGTACTTTTCCACGAAGAAGGTTTGTATGATATGCTCATTGATGCCACTCGAAACCAGGTGGCGCTGCAGAGTAGCAACTTCTGTCCCGTTCAACCGATTGTCATGAAAATTGGTATGTATATGTATATTTCCACGGAGAAGATTTGTATGATATGCTAATTGATGCCAATCGCCACCAGGTGGTGCTGCAGAGTAGCAAATTCTGTCCCCTTCAACCGATTGTCATGAAAATTGGTATGCATATGTATTTTTCCATGGAGAAGATCTGTATGATATGCTTATTGATGCCATTCGCCACCAGTTGGCGCTGCAGAGTAGCAACTTCTGCCCTGTTCAACAAATTATTACGAAAATCAGTATGATGATGTATTTTTAATGAATAAGATGAATATAATATTCGTATTAATGGAAGTTACCACCAGATGGCACTTTCATGTATCAAGTTCAATACTGTTTTTAATAGATATCTATACGAATTCGTATAAATAAAAGTTCGAAAAACATATTTTTGGTGCGATAAGTAAAACAAAACTATAAACATTTTTTCCTTCTCTATCTCTTCTTCTCTTTTATTTAATTGTTGGCGTAGCAACGCGCGCCGGGTACAGCTAGTATTTTATGTATTTTACTAATATTTAAATTTTCGAATACAATTGCTATTGTTAAAGGTCAGTTTTTTTGTGGTATTAAAATATATAAACATGGAAGGTAATTAATTTTTTCTTGAAATTTGGAGAGACTATATAGCGATTGTGTTCGATATTAATTATTTAAAGGTCAGAGTTTTGATTTCAATTTTATTAATAGGGATATTGCCATCTATAAGAAGGGCCCTATTAAGGACCAGTTAATTCATACAGGAAATTACGCTGTCTGCCGACAGCCATTTTGAAGCCGACACCAATTGCAGTTCCGTTCCACATCTATACGAAAATCCGACAGGAAGTTCCTTGAAAGGAAATTCAATCCACCTTGCAGTTCCGTTCCACATCTAAACGAAAATCCGACAGGAAGTTCCTTTAAAGGAAATTCTATCCACATTTGTAGTTCCGTTCCACAACTAATTGAAACCCAAAGATAAGAGAAATAATTAATTTATTTAATTAATTTTTACTAAACCATAATTAAAGTAATAAACCAACTTAAAACTGATTTTTCGAATTTTATTTGTGTGTCTGTACTTGGCGCCCTATAATAAGTGTTTGGAGGG
Organism: Altica lythri; assembly: GCA_964028335.1. Lineage (NCBI taxonomy): Eukaryota > Metazoa > Arthropoda > Insecta > Coleoptera > Chrysomelidae > Altica > Altica lythri. The sequence continues at coordinate 10,040,508 of OZ034809.1, forward strand.
AATTAAATAAAACTCAGAAGGAAGCCACGACCCTCAGGAGCTAGCCTAGGGTAATTTAAGGGTTACAAGTTTGGCGCCCAACGCCAATTTAACTCTTAAAGAGTTAATTAAGCTACAGTAACGATTACAGATTCCGGAATAATAACAACAACGAATTGCATTGTAGAAGAAACGATTGTGTAGACATTATACATTTTCATTAATTCCAGTGGAATTTATTATTAAGAGAAACGTAACAATAACAACAACAGAGCGAACAATAGGTTGGTACCAGGTAGGTAAATATTATAATAGTTAACATATAACTAAACACTATTTGAAGCGTTAGAATTAGTATATAAGGAAAAATTTATCGTAGAATTGTGATTAATTAATTGTTATTCCCTCTTTAAGGTTTTCATTTTTGTGGTTGACGGACCAGGAATAGGTTCTTTTTGATCATGGGTTAACATGCCCGCAATTTTTGGGAAAGGTTACTTGTTGTTAATGAAAAAAGCTCTCGACTGATGCGTTTTTGTGTCAGGAATAGCTCTCGACTGATGCGTTTTTGTGTCAGGACTAACAATGACACATTTTTCTTTTTGTAGATCCACATGATCTATTTTCATTTTGAATAATTCATCAATATATCACTCGTGGTAAATTTGGTACGTTTTCTCATACCTTTTTTTACTTTTGTCAAGTAAGAAATTTAACTTCACCGCTTGTGCAGCCTCATGTATTTCTGGGGGTGTATAATCTTCTTCATTTTTGGACATATTGCAATACTCTCAATTACAAAAGGATAAACCACGAATTATTATAGAAATAACTGTCAAATTCATAGATTACTAGACAGGAATTAATCATAATCATAATTAATTACTTTATTTATTAATTTCATCATATTATATATGTAATATAGGTACTCCTTGTCTTTCTGGCTATACGTAAAACTAAAAACACTACCTTCATATTAATTATCTATTTGTCAGCATGAACACACATTATTAAAATCTCATTAAAATGATTTTTTGTAATACTCTCATATTACTTGTCTGAGTAAATTGAAAATTTTGCATCATTACATTCAATTAATGTCATAACTACAACTAATTAATAGTTGCGAAAAGTTTTAAGGAATATTTTTTTTTATTTCTGCAGGTGTTTTTGACAGACAAAACTCGATTCTCTTCGGCACTGAACACACTCAGTCTTCTGCTAAAATAATGAGCGAGCAGCTGATACCTAAACTTCGAAATTTGTAATTATACAAATCTATACTTGGTTTATCAGTGAAAATAATCCAGTAATTTTCGTGCTTGTTCAGACAAACATAAGATATCTTCAATTTCAGAGATGTCAAGTGGCACTAGCGCACTTAATAATGTTCTCCAGTGTTGACATTTTTCTTAAAAGTATCACTTTCTATTGCGTGTTAAATGGCAACTAGCATTTGTTGGTTCCACTTGCATTTACGTCACAATGACGTCACTGACAGACAATTGGGCGTCGTGGTATATAAATATTTCTATTAAAATACACTCAAAGCAAAATCTTCTTATTAATATATTTATAAGATATATAAAGATTGGTTTGTATTGAAGTCAATCACTAAAACAAAAACGTGTAAATATGGCCAATTAAATATATTTCTTTAATTGCAAGGATATAATAACAGCAATTATGTAAAAACCAATAGAAAGCAATTTTTCACGCCTATTAACGGGAAAAAATTGAATACATTTATTGCTGCACTTTTATTCCGTTTCAACCATAAAAAACTAAATATAGTAAACAATGTGATGTAGGACGATACAGTTAAGTTTCCGGAACCATTTGATGAGTATCAAATAGAGGATTTATATAAATATATTGTTTGTTATTATACTAAAGCTATTTACATAAAAATAAAATTTATTAAACTGTAAAAAAGGTACTTAATATAATGTTTTCTATATACTTAGTATACTATTTTAAATTTATTTTTATTATACCAACATAAGAAAATTAAGAAATTAAGAAAAATGTCACACCTGGCAGGACTCAAAGTCATCTTTACTTATATCCGGTAACGCCTCTAACAACTTTATCTACAGATGCATTAGTACTTAGTTGGTTTTATGATCTTATTTTAACATTCCATTTTTCTATTTCATTTTTTGACGTTTTATCAATTTTAATATCTGTCATTGTTTAATATGTCAATTTTGTCATATTTTATTGTTATACACGTCAATTTTGACAAATCATCGTTTAACATGTAATTTTTTATAGCTAGCATTATTTCTTACGTTAATTTTTCAACGTTTTATATGTCAATTTTGACATGTGTTATGGTTCTTCATACATCAATTTTAAGAAATCAAAGTTTTATATAACCTTTTTAACATATCTTATTTTTGACATATGTCATCGTTTTATCAATTTTAACACCTGTTTTTATTATTTTTTAAAGTTGTCAATGTTTTTTACATCTGCCATTGTTTCGTACGTCAATTTTTCAATATTTTATATGTCAATTTTGACATGTGTTATGGTTCTTTATACGTCAATTTTAACAAATCAACGTTTTATATGTCCTTTTTGTCATTGTCAATGTTTTTATCAATTGTAACACCTGTTATTGATCAATATGTCAATTTTGTCGTGTTTTATCGTTCTTTAGGTCAATTTTCATACATCACCGTTTAATACATCTGTCATTGTGTCGTTCGTCAATTTTTCTACGTTTTGGATGTCAATTTTGACAGGAGCTATCTACTGTGTTATATATACGTTAATTTTGACAAATCACTGTTTTATACGTCTATCATTGTATTTACGTCTATTTTTTGACGTTTTATATGTCAATTTTAACAATTTTGTTATTGTTCTTCAAATGTACATCTGTCCTTGTCCAATACGTCAATTTTGTCATGTCATTATTGTTTTATAAGTCAATTTTGATATAGCAACTTGTACATCTGTCATTGTGTCGTATGTCGTTTTGACAGGTGTTATTGTTTTATATTTACGTCAATTTTGCTAAATTAAAGTTTTATACGTTATTTTTAAAAGTTGTCAATGTTTTATATGTCCTTTTTGACATTTGTCATTTTTAACATATGTCATCAATTTTTATCAATTTCATTGTTGAGTATGTCAATTTTGTCATGTATTATTGTTGTCTAAATCAATTTTGATATATCAACATTTAATACGTGAACTTTTACATCTGTCATTGTCTGGCACGTCAATTTTTTTACGTTCTGTATGTCATTTTTGACAGTTGTTATGGTTTTATGCATTAATTTTGCAAAATCAACTTTTGTTTTTATCAATTTTTACATCTGTTAATTTTGTCAGTTCGATATCTGTCATTGTGTCGTACGTATATTTTTTACGTTTTGTATGTCAATTTTGGCAGGTTTTATGGTTCTATGTCCACGTTAATTTTGCTAAATCCACGTTTTATATGTTATTTGTACAAGCTTTCAATGTTTTACAAGTGAATTTTAGAGATCTATCTTTGTTTTATAAGTTACCCTGCTCGAGACGTAGGCGAGTTATTATTTTAAATTCAGGAAATGATAACGAAATTAACCAATCAACCTTTTATATGTCATTTTTGACATATGTCATCGTATTTATCAATTTGAACACCTGTTATTTTTCAATATGTCAATTTTGTAATACGTCTCTGCCTTAAATTTTTTGTACTTTTTGCGTTCGTATGTTCATTGTAAGCTATACCGAGCCCAAAACAAAAATTATATTTATAAAATTATAAAAGATAACAAAATTATAGTGTTTACTGCCTGAGAGAATCATATATAATAAATTATCTTCGTATATTATAAACATAATGTTTTAATGTAAGTATTTAAATACTACTAATCAAACTATCTCAAATATTTCAACTATTACTTCGTATAAACAGAATTTCTCAGGCATATTCACTAGACCATTAACAACTGAAACTGAAAGATAATATATAAGAATATAAATCAAAAAGCTTTTAAAATTTTGGTAAAACACAAGCTACTGGAACCGATACAAAAAGCCTAATTTGTTCGATGATTTATTATAATTTATTTTGTATTAAATAACATCTCGGTTCATGAATAAAAGAGTAATATAATGTATTTTTAGATATGTATTTCCAACTGTTATTTTTTATTCACTAATAACGTTGTCGTTCACCTCTAATAGATCTTTAATCAAGCACCACTTATGGTTAGAGTTACGGAACAAGGGTTTGTTAGAGGTGGAGGAAAATAAAATAGTTAAAAATAGATACTGAAATAACAGTAAAATAATAAATGTTTTTATGAAATACTTTTACTTCGTACAAACTAAAAGTTGAGAAAAAAGAAGCAGAATTAAGAATTATTAAGATTATTCATAAAGAAAATGTCCAGGATTTAAGTAAAATTAAAAATTTACAAATTTTTAAAGACAAAACAGATATAATGAGAGTGAAGTCCAGAGTGGTCAATGGAAAAGATAATGTTAATTGTTAGACTCTTTTTACTTCTTTATCCCTTGGAAGTAGAAGAAGAAGAAAAAGACTAAAGAATATTGTCAAAAAAAGTGTTAGGTACTAAAAATAAAGAAAACGAAGTAAAACAGAGGAGAGGGTCAGAGAGAAAAAATCTGACTAAAGAAGAAGATAAGGAGGAAGTAGAAATAAAGAAGAGACAAACAAGTAACGAAAATTTAAAAATTTTTACGAGGCCAGGAAGACTAGAAATTTAGTCTTTGTTTAATTTATATTTTATTAATTTAATTTTTCTTTTAAGAGGAAAGAACATCGCAAAAACAGCCGGTTTCTGTCGATATTTCGCATTTTTTGCCGATATTTCTAATTTTAGTCATTTTCAGTTCAAGGTGCAAAAAACACCGCAAAAATAGCCGGTTTCTATCGATATTTCACATTTTTAGTCGATATTTCTCATTTTTAGTTGATATTTTACGTTTTTAATCGATATTTCCATTTTTGGTCGATATTTCGCATTTTCACTCATTTTCAGTTCAAAAAGAAAAGAAAAACACCGCAAAAAAAGCCGGTTCCTGCCGATATTTTGCAGTTTCAGTCGATATTTCGCATTGTTAGTCGATATTTTGCATTTTTAGTCGATATTTCGCATTGTTAGTCGATATTTCGCATTTTTAGTCGATATTTCCATTTTAGTCATTTTTAGTTCAAAATGCAAAAAACACTGCTAAAATAGCCGGTTTCTGTCGATATTTGGCATTTTTAGTCGATATTTTCATTTTTAAGCATTTTCAGTTTAAAATGCAACAAAACCGCAAACACAACCGGTTTCAGTCGATATTTCGCATTTTTAGTCGATATTTTGCTTATTAGTCGATATTTACATTTTTAGTTCAAAATGCAAAAAAACAGCGCAAAACAGCAGGTTTCTGTCGATATTTCGCAGTTTCAGTCGATATTTCGCATTGTTAGTCGATATTTTGCATTTTTAGTCGATATTTCGCATTGTTAGTCGATATTTCGCATTTTTAGTCGATATTTCCATTTTAGTCATTTTTAGTTCAAAATGCAAAGAACACCGCTAAAATAGCCGGTTTCTGTCGATATTTGGCATTTTTAGTCGATATTTTCATTTTTAAGCATTTTCAGTTTAAAATGCAACAAAACCGCAAACACAACCGGTTTCAGTCGATATTTCGCATTTTTAGTCGATATTTTGCTTATTAGTCGATATTTACATTTTTAGTTCAAAATGCAAAAAAACAGCGCAAAACAGCAGGTTTCTGTCGATATTTCGCAGTTTTAGTCGATATTTCGCATTGTTAGTCGATATTTTGCATTTTTAGTCGATATTTCGCATTGTTAGTCGATATTTCGCATTTTTAGTCGATATTTCCATTTTAGTCATTTTTAGTTCAAAATGCAAAAAACACTGCTAAAATAGCCGGTTTCTGTCGATATTTGGCATTTTTAGTCGATATTTTCATTTTTAAGCATTTTCAGTTTAAAATGCAACAAAACCGCAAACACAACCGGTTTCAGTCGATATTTTGCATTTTTAGTCGATATTTTGCTTATTAGTCGATATTTAGGTACATCTTTAGTTCAAAATGCAAAAAAACAGCGCAAAACAGCAGGTTTCTGTCGATATTTCGCAGTTTCAGTCGATATTTCGCATTGTTAGTCGATATTTTGCATTTTTAGTCGATATTTCGCATTGTTAGTGGATATTTCGCATTTTTAGTCGAAATTTCCATTTTAGTCATATTTAGTTCAAAATGCAAAGAACACCGCTAAAATAGCCGGTTTCTGTCGATATTTGGCATTTTTAGTCGATATTTTCATTTTTAAGCATTTTCAGTTTAAAATGCAACAAAACCGCAAACACAACTGGTATTCAGTCGATATTTCGCATTTTTAGTCGATATTTTGCTTATTAGTCGATATTTACATTTTAAGTTCAAAATGCAAAAAAACAGCGCAAAAGAGCAGGTTTCTGTCGATATTTTGCAGTTTCAGTCGATATTTCGCATTGTTAATCGATATTTTGCATTTTTAGTCGATATTTCGCATTGTTAGTCGATATTTCGCATTTTTAGTCGATATTTCCATTTTAGTCATTTTTAGTTCAAAATGCAAAAAACACTGCTAAAATAGCCGGTTTCTGTCGATATTTGGCATTTTTAGTCGATATTTTCATTTTTAAGCATTTTCAGTTTAAAATGCAACAAAACCGCAAACACAACCGGTTTCAGTCGATATTTCGCATTTTTAGTCGATATTTTGCTTATTAGTCGATATTTACATTTTTAGTTCAAAATGCAAAAAAACAGCGCAAAACAGCAGGTTTCTGTCGATATTTCGCAGTTTCAGTCGATATTTCGCATTGTTAGTCGATATTTTGCATTTTTAGTCGATATTTCGCATTGTTAGTCGATATTTCGCATTTTTAGTCGATATTTCCATTTTAGTCATTTTTAGTTCAAAATGCAAAAAACACTGCTAAAATAGCCGGTTTCTGTGGATATTTGGCATTTTTAGTCGATATTTTCATTTTTAAGCATTTTCAGTTTAAAATGCAACAAAACCGCAAACACAACCGGTTTCAGTCGATATTTCGCATTTTCAGTCTATATTTTGCTTATTGGTCGATATTTACATTTTAAGTTCAAAATGCAAAAAACAGCGCAAAAACAGCAGGTTTCTGTCGATATTTCGCAGTTACAGTCGATATTTCGCATTGTTAGTCGATATTTTGCATTTTTAGTCGATACTTCGCATTGTTAGTCGATATTTCGCATTTTTAGTCAATATTTCCATTTTAGTCATTTTTAGTTCCAATGCAAAGAACACCGCTAAAATAGCCGGTTTCTGTCGATATTTGGCATTTGTAGTCGATATTTTCATTTTTAAGAATTTTCAGTTTAAAATGCAACAAAACCGCAAACACAACCGGTTTCAGTTGATATTTCGCATTTTTAGTCGATATTTTGCTTATTAGTCGATATTTACGTTTTTAGTTCAAAATGCAAAAAAACAGCGCAAAACAGCAGGTTTCTGTCGATATTTCGCAGTTTCAGTCGATATTTCGCATTGTTAGTCGATATTTTGCATTTTTAGTCGATATTTCGCATTGTTAGTCGATATTTCGCATTTTTAGTCGATATTTCCATTTTAGTCATTTTTAGTTCAAAATGCAAAAAACACCGCAAAAACAGCCGGTTCCTGCCGATATTTCGCAGTTTCAGTCGATATTTCGCATTGTTAGTCGATATTTTGCATTTTTAGTCAATATTTCGCATTGTTAGTCGTATTTTGCATTTTTAGTCGATACTTCGCATTGTTAGTCGATATTTCGCATTTTTAGTCGATATTTCCATTTTAGTCATTTTTAGTTTTCAGTTTAAAATGCAACAAAACCGCAAACAACCGATTTCAGTCGATATTTCGCATTTTCAGTCTATATTTTGCTTATTAGTCGATATTTACATTTTAAGTTCAAAATGCAAAAAACAGCGCAAAAACAGCAGGTTTCTGTCGATATTTCGCATTTTTAGTCGATATTTTGTATTTTTAGTAAACACAATACAAAAAAAAATAAAGAAAATGCTGCATGTAGATAGAAGTATTAAGTATGTATGTATGTATGTATGTATGTAGGGTTTATAGGACTTAAAAGAAATTTTCTATATTTTATACTTGTTCATGGTATTTGATTTTCTATAAAGAACAATAATTTAAAGTTTAAAGACCTTTTCGTTTAAGACAGTTACTTTGATTCCCATATTAATGAACATACACTCATCATAAATTCAAACACAACAAAACTTGCATATGCATACATTTCATTATAATATACTTACAACATTGTATCTTATATCAATTATAATACATACTCGAAGATGGAAGAGTAAATTGAATAATAAATCTCGAATAAAATAATTGAATATTATACTAACAGCCATTTTTTTGTATATGTGCATAGTGGGAGTTTCGTCAATTGATTTTCTCACATGTTTGGCTGCTTTGTCGGTACAAAATAGGCCAATAGGTTCCTTAATGAACATAAATGTACCCGTAGCTTATTAAATATTTCATTTGTTAGAGTTCTTGGAAGTAGTTAGCGCCTACTGTTAGGCAATTTATAACGTCAAAAGGCCTGACGCCATACACACACACACTCACATACTAATGGTCCAAAAGATCACCGAGTTTATTACTATAAATTGATCGTTTTACGAATGAAAACAGTGCGTATTTCAATTTGTTTTCTACATATTACAAAAATACAATAAACGAATCAACAGAATTTCGATTTTCTACATTTTAAGTAACAATTACTGCTTGTTTAAATATAATAGATATAGATAACAACTGCACCACCTTACCACCGTACACATAAGACTAGTAGGTTCACTCTCAAGTTTTTCCTTTGATCTATCGCTCGCTGCACAATTTACGAGGGATAGTTCGCTTGCTAGGTTGCTGAAACGAGGCTGGAAAGATAGACGGGGTGAAGAGAATGAACGTGTCGGCATCTGAATGAGTGACCCTACTAGTCTTATCTTATGTGTACGGTGACCTTACGGTGGCGTCACAGTACTTACTTAGTAAGGATTGCTCTTTTAAATATATAACATGTTAATTGTACCACATAACGGTGGCGTCATAGTCCTTTTATTTGCTAGTTTTTCTATACATAGGTATATACCTTTTTCAGTGGCTATTTATAATTATAAACTTCCAGAAAAAAATAATGAAAACAATGACATATCTAACAACAGCAATTGGCTAATAATTACTAATAATTATTTTGGAAAGAGAATATCTATGGATAGTAGTTAAATAATGTTTTTATGCTTATTATTGCAAAATGCCTGTGGAAAGATAATATAAATGACAATCTCTGTATTGTTTTGTTTTACCAATTGTATGTAATATACACGGTTATTACATAGTTCCGATTCCCATAAAATTGTCTTCTTTCGAATTAGAAAAAATGAGAGTTGATAATTGGTAGTGTTTTACAAGGAAACAATTTAAGTTATATTTAAACTGAAATTAATCTTATTTCTAAGTTGGAATTTTTAATAAATCTAGATCGGGAAATAGTTTATTCATTAAATTAAGTGTGTTGAGACAAATATTTATTTTGTGTTCTAATCGGATAGAAATTTTAACCAAAATTTGCTGCCGCCTAAGCAATCACTCTATTTTTTATCAAAATGCCAACAATGCAAGTTCAAATCTATGAGTGTATGGCCTTTTACTATATAGCACATAAAATACATCGTGCGTATTTATTACCACTGTGGGTCTGTATAAAAGGAAGTTTTAAAAAAAAAATTAACAAAGAAACCAAAAATCTGATCTTATAATCCAGTCAACAGCCATTTTCCCGAGGAATTTTAAAAATCAAGGTCGATTTCCTAGAAATTTTGGATTTAGGTATTGTTTTAAACTTATCCTACGCCGAAGTGGGCTTTGATCTAGGAATGAAAACAACCCCATCTAGTTGGATGAACATTTTTTAATCAAAATAGGATATTGGCCAATTCTAAGTAACTTTTATTCTTTAGCCGGCTCGCACACCGGAGCAATATGCAATAAGCAATATTATCGCCAATGTGTTTTTCCATTACATTTTTGTTGATCTCGCACACCGACGCAATACGATATCGCTATCGCCTAGTTTTTAGAGCAACATATGTTGCTAGCAACACGACGTGCCGGTTAAAAAGCAACTATATCGCCCATAATTTGCCAATATTTCGTTCATCAAGCAGTGTTAGATCATTAAGGGTTTTAATTTTTTACCTAACATGTCAGTTGATGGCAATAGGAATTCGTCTCTAACAGAACAATAATATAAATTTTTTATATTTTTTAGTTTTTTCAATAAAATACTTTTTTATGTATCTATGTTTTATTTAATTTATCTTACCTTAATGTGATGAAAAGTTTTTTCTTTGGGCTGATCGCATATCTGTAATTGGTGTCTTGTTTAGTAATATCAGCTGAACTAACGTTTCAAAAGTACTCGAACTCATTCGGTAACAGTTTTGAAACTGTTTGGGATGCGTCTTTAAATCTTGAGCACATATACTGGCTCCATGTTTACTCAACGCTTCAAATGCTGAATGAATCCAATATCGTCTCCTTTTTCTTTTCTTTCTCCTTAAAATTTGTCACAACATTATCACTTCCTCTTTATTAGACGACATTTTCAACAAGTGATTTTTTATTGCTTTGGTATGCGAAGTACAACAAAATATGTTGCCTGTTGCTTATTGCATGTTGCTATAGTCGCTAGTTGCATATTGCTCCGGTGTGCGACCCACCTTATAGTTTGTTTTGGAAAAAAGATTCTTTTATTGGCGATTAAAATTGGCCGTCAAATTGTCTGAAATTTTGGGCATGAAGCACAAAAATTCTTGATTTTTTATATATAGAAGTTTGAAGTTGGACCAAAATAGTGATTCATTGAACAAGGCAACATTTGATACACCTATTGAGTATTTCTAGATCCCACTGTTAAATTTTTCCCAAAAACCCTAGGATAGCCTGGGTTTTGGGGTCGGTGATTTCTAATCCCAGGTCGGTTCACCTTGCCAGAAAAGGCCAATGCCGGATTCGGAGGCTATTCTAGGGTTTTTGGGAACAATCCAAGAGTGAGATCTAGAAATACTCAGTAAGTATATCAATTTTTGTTTATTAAAGGATGACCTCGTAGGTATAGACCTAAATACAAATATCCCTACCGAAAACATCTAATGGAGCAGAAGAGACAATTTATTAGTTTGGGATTTAAAGGACTGCAAGTTAGGACGAGTGGGGAAGACTTGGGAAGGTAAGGAGTTCCACAATCTGGAGACCCTGTGGATGAAGGAACGATCAAATCGATCTGTTGATGTTGATCTGTCCAGTAAATCACTATTTTGGTCCAACTTCAAACCTCAATATCTCAAAAATTACCCATTTTTCAGCTTAGTGCCCCACTAAGGCTTTAATCTTAAGTATGCCAGATACTTAAATCTTGTGATTCACAAGAATTGGTCCCAGTGTAGAAAGGGTTGCATTAAAAACATGTGTAACATACTTTGTACTGCAAGATACGTAAAACTAGCAATATTCAAGAATTCGACCAGAGGTAAAGTGTTATCTATATTGTTACGAGTCCGGACCTGGTGCCCAGATCGAGGTGTGAGGAATTATTGAAATTCTATTCTAGTCTAGTTTGTTTTTGAACGAAATCGAAAATTCTGTAGGCTGTAGAGATGGTTCGAGAGTTTTCTGTTCGAGATGTAACTGCATGAATGTTTCTGCAAGGATCTAATTCTATATAAAAAGGGGCGGCTTCGGACGGGGGAATTAATTGTATTTGTAATAGCTGGCGATAAAGTGCGTTATTTATAAATTGTGACAGTATTAAAGTTGTGTAAATTAGTTTAAGAAATTGTTATTCAGGTGTGTTTACCAATAAATTGTTAAGTTTGTCTGCTGTTATCACCCATCCCGAATCCGCGAAGAAAAATTATAACAATTGGTGTCAAAAGTGGGATAAGTGAAAAAAGACGTTAAAGTTGATGGTAAACACGAGAACTTCTAGTTACGGAAATGGAGGAAATTGGGAAATTGGAACTGCGTCTAGAACAGCGCAGAAAGGAAGAACGTGAGGTAGAAGAATAGCGCAGAAAGAAAGAACTTGAAGCTATGGAACTGCGTCTAGAACAGCGTAGTAAGGCAGAAGAACAGCGCAGAAAGGAAGAACGTGAGGCAGAAGAAAAGCGAAGGAAGGACGAACAAGAAATGCTCATGAAGATATTTCTTGATCTGAAAGAAAATAAAGTGAGTAAACAGGAATTCCTCACACCTCGATCTGGGCGACAGGTTCGGTCTCGTAACAATATATAGAAAACATTCAAAATACGTGGAATTAGGAATTCTTCCGGTTTGGCCCAGAGGTAAAGAGTTTTATATTAAAATCATGTGCAAGATATTTGGAACTAGAAAAAGACCAAGACAAAGTCGTCAGAATCACACTTGAACAACAGGACCGCTTTGTATTCCAATCTAGAGCTGCAATAACAACTCCTGGAAGCTACTGATATGAAATCATAAGAAAAACCTTCAAGCCCGAACATTGTGCAATATATAGACAAAATAAAATTGTTTGGCTTAATTCATGCCTTCCACAGCAACAATTCGCCATTTTTGAGCTTGGTACCAATTGAGGCTCACCTAGAACTATCTATTCACAAAATGTGAGACAATTTGAAAGGAAGTACTCTCCGTCACAGGCAGGAATATAAATATATATACATATACAGACTGCCGACAAGCACTACTGACCTTGAATAGACCACGTTTCACTTCAAGTTTAGTACTAGAATGTCACCAATCTCTAACTGAGGCCAGCCAGAATAACGTGGTCACTCTCAGCTGGATCAAAGGACATGGGAACTCTTAAGGCAACCGCATTGCGAACAATTTAGCAAGGAAGGCTGTGGGCTACAAATATGTTAGCCCTCACCCATCTACCAAGCTATCATTGTCCGCAGTCGTGGACCTTATTAAACAGCACTCTCACCAAAAATTTATACAGTGCTGGGATGAAACTACGAACTGTAGACTGGCCAGAGAGTTATTACCTCATCCTGGCGAGGAAACAGCAAAAAAATTTAAGGCATTGACCAGACAAAATCTCCGAACAGCTGTGGGAATCCTGACAGGTCACTGCCAATTGCGACAACATCTCTTTAGGATGAAACTAACAGAATCGCCGCTATGCAGAGGCTGCGAACAAGAAGAGGAAACAGTAGAACACATTATGTATGACTGCTCTGCTTTTTCTGAAATCAGAAGATCCGTGTTGGGCGAGTATTGGCTTACACCAGCCGATGTCAGGGATATCCCCCTCGGGAGCCTCATCACCTATTTTAAATCAATAGGCCTGGTGACATCCTAAGGTGAGGATATCCCTACATACGGGAGGATGCACAATGGGTCATATGTGGCCTCAGTACTGGCTGAGCACTAGCTCACCCCTCCCAACTTTCCAGATCCAGGAAGTATATATATATTCGTATAAAAATAGTAGTACAATATATGTTATTAACAATAATATAGTCATTAAATTTGAAGAATTTGTTCTATAGAGAAAACACTCTTCTAAATATTGTATCTGCGGAAAGTTTTTAAAGGGTGTCACTTCTCACATTCGTGTTGGAGATTAAGGGAAAAACCGCAGAAAAAAAACCTTAATCAGAACTACTTGCTGCATATTCAAAGACTCTTGATTTGTGTGAGCCATTCAATGGCATTTTGTGTCAATTCATGTAATTCTTGAAAACCGCCAGCAAATCTGGTAAGATGACATTCATTGACTAAATGTTCAATAGTTTCTTCGGCTATATTGCACGAGCATAATGGGCTTTCTACAACACCCCATTTAAAGAGAGTGGAATTACAGCGTCCATGACCAGTGCGTAGACGGTTCAATTTACACCAGATATTTCTATTAATTTTGAAAGTGGTCCCAATTTAAATCTGTGTTGACTATCAAAATTCCACGGTTTTATAGATTTTTACAGCTGATGACTGGACTATTTTAACTTACTAGCTATTAATTTTAGTGAATTGAACTTTGTTTACTATAAATTTAAATTTAAAGCAAATTAATAAATTAATTCTTAAGCTAAATATGAATAATTCAAATAGTATGTACCTATAAATGTTTGTTAGTTTTATTAAACAACTTTAAAGAAACAACGATCATTAATAACACAGAGAGCGGCTATTACTGAGTAATTAATTAAAAATTGACACCGGTAGCTGTGTATACCTATCAGATATAGGTAGGTATATATAGTTATCCTGGCGTAGAAAATTGATGAGCTTGGTAATGTTTCGGCATTGTTGTTCAATTTCGGGGGCTTCTTCGCAAACATCATTTGTCATTTTTCGACCAACGAAGGTTGGTTAGATTATAACATAATCAAGCCCTCACACGGACGAACTGACAACCGAGACCAAATATATAAAATAATTTTAGGAACGCTAAAAAACTACATTAACTTTTTTCATTCAATACCTCCGTCTTAGTTCGTTACTGATTTAATGGATGATGGCGTCTAGGAGTTAATGAATGTTTTTTTATACTACATTAAGGTATATTATATAAGGTTTATTTTATAATCGATACCTTCATTTATTCCAGAAGGTATGTCCCAAAGAGACGTAGCAGACGTAGAGAGGTACGGAAACGTATGCAAAAAACTTGGAATTAGGTGCTTTCAAGAATTGGCCCAAAAAGTATGTAAGATACATGAAACTAGGGACCCCTAAGCAACTCTAAAGTTAAAAACTCTTACATAGAAATTAATGATCTACAAAACACTAGGAACTAGGAGCTTTCAAGAGTTGGCCCAGAGGTAGAGACTGTAACATCGAAAACATATGCAATATAATTGCACATCGGAGCTCTCAAAAATTCTCCTAGAGGTAAAGTTACATCGAAAATATTTGGAACTAGAAACTCTCACGATTTGGTTTAGAATTAGAAAGTGCTAAATAAATGAAGATACTTGCAACTGGAACTCCTAAAAGTTGGCCTATAGAGAGAGGGTGTTACACAAAAAAATATGTGCAAGATACTGACAACTAGAAACTTTAATGGATTGGCTTAGATAAGGGTGGAGAGGGGTGCATCAAAAACGTTGGCAAGATACGTGTAACTAGGAACTCTAAAGAATTGGTCTAAAATTAAAAAGTCTTACATTAAAATTATATACTTCCAACTATGAGCTCTAAAGAATGGGCCCAGAGGTCTAGGATAGTCCATCGAAAACATCAATAGTTAAAATTTAGAGCTCCCAAGAATTTGCCAAGAGGTAAAAAGTGTTAAATCGGAAACATTTAAAGATATTTGATATTTTTACCAGAAGCAATGATAAAAAGCGGGTTTAAAGAATTTAAGAGTATTCCTCAACGTCAATAAGTGTTATATTCTGGGGAACTGCAGAAGACACACTGCTTTCACCAAATGTTTTATATCATTCTAAGAATATTTATGAGAATTGGACTAAAGGAATGCTAACTATAAGTGAGTATTGTAACAGGCTAGTTTGACATGACGTAACTTTTCACAATATAGCTTCCTGACGTTGAAAGCAACCTCAAAGGAGTTTGTAGTTGAAGAAAATTTACCGTCGCACTTTTCACCAACAGTAATCACAGCTGCTGCTAAAAAGCCACCTCTTTTACTACATTTCCTGCTAATTCCTCCACTTGACATTGAATTATTTTGGTTCTGTTAAAAAAAATTGGTGAAAAAATGTGAACAAGTGCGAAAAAAGGAAAGCAGACGCAAACGATATACTTCCAAAAAAACAGTTTCCAATACCCTTGATGAAGCTCTTAGATGCAATTATTTCAAGGATTAAGTGTACCTAATCTTAAAACGTTTACCTTTACCCTTTGAACCGCGAGCTATTCTTTCTTCCGATTAACGTTTCTCTTGTTTAAAATCTTTCTACAATCATGTTCGTTCTCCAATTTTGGGCCATGAAGAAAGGAATTGAATTCTGAGACACTTAGAGCTGAAGCAAACTGAAGTTTTCTACTCAGAGTAGTTCTTTATAAAAAAAATTCTGATCCTAATAATTATGTTCGAATATCACACCCTGAGGAATTGATTTACAGAAGACTTCCAAAACTATGAGTTCTATGGTAATTGCGGATTTTGTTACATACAAAAAGTATTTGTTCTTAGAGATTATACCCCAAAAGCATATACAGAAAGGAAGATTTATAAAAAGCATTTAAAGTGAATAGATTTTTTTAATGATTTACTCTGTACTATTGTATATTTTTATTATTTCTGTATATAAATTGGTGAAAAAGTGGAAAAGCAGTACCGAAACGAATGAAGTATATATTCGATTGGATAGTCCGGAAGTGTTCGCTGTCCACTGCAGATAAACGGCCTTGTTCCGGTAGCCGAGCTTTTACTATTACTACCACACATTACATTACATTCAGGCAAAATACAAGAAAGAAGAACTTTAATGCAGACTTCGAACCAGAACGCAGTGCATACCATATTACAATCAATGTTCGGAAACAACGGTTTCCTGTCGGTAAAATCGCATTCTCACTGCAACTTTAAATCGTATATAATCTGCCACTGCTCAATCCAGAGGCGTCACTATGCATATTATAAACTGTTTTTATATAAAAAAATCTACAAATTAAACGATTGTGAAGAATGAAGAATGTTTGTAGAAAAACAAAAAATTGCCACCAGTCTCTCCCTTAATTTTTCGATACATTCCTTGACACAGTTTTATTAAAAGTAAGTTCATTTATATAAAAAAGTATATCCTTTTTAATAGTCAACACAGTTACCCTCCTTTGGGTTCCAGGACACGTAGGAATGGAAGGAAATGAAACAGCAGACAAGCTGGCAAAAAAAGGAGCTGAAACCCCATACCTGGGACCAGAACCATCCTGTGGGATCAGCAGTAGTACAATTTTAGAAAAACTAAAGAAAAAAATGGATAGCGAAAATTCCAAGTACTGGAATGATCTAGAAGGACTAAGACAATCGAAGACGCTCCTGGGAAACTATAACCAGAAGAGATCTCACAGCTGTCTTAACCTGAGTAAGAAAAACCTCCGAATTATAACCGGAATACTAACCGGTCACTGTCGATTAAGAGGACACATGAAGAAACTAGGATTAGTAGATAAAGCAAACTGCAGATTCTGTGAGGTAGAGGATGAGACCTCAATACACATACTTTCAGAATGCATGGCATTAAGTAATTCTAGGGTCAAATACCTAGGGTCATACGAAATAGAAAGGGAAGAACTACCTAATTTAAAACCCAATGATATCCTAAACTTTCTAAGGAAGATAGGACTATATAGAAGAGGTGCTATAAGCCTGAGGAATCATCAGAAATATAGCAAGAAAAGGGGGACACAAAAGATCTTATAGGTCGCAGGTGTATCTGTCACCCCTAACACCATACATACATACATACAATAGTCAACTTAGTTTTTTACTATAGGTAACGATTTTCAAGATATACAAGGGATTTTCAGAAAGTTCGATAAAGTCGCTTGCTGTATAAAATCGCATTCTCGATGCAACTTTAAATCGTATAATCTGCCACTGCTTAATCCAGAGGCGTCAAAGATGTGAAAATTCTTAACTGAAAAACTTAAAGACGGCTAGACCAGTTCTCCACCTGGTGCAGCAGATGCAGAGTAAACAGAACCATCACCCCAGACATCTAAAGCTCAGCCGACGCAAAAATCTCATTTTCGATATCAGACTCTATCTATGGGGAATAGCTCGTTCCCTAAGATTAGGTCTCCTACTTGGAGATACGATTTACTCGAATGCTCAGGGGGAACATCGACGTCGAGCTCGCCATGAATAAAATGAAAGAGCGAGGTGCTCAGGGTGGTAGACACTACATACAAAAGTTTTATTCGACGTCTTGTCGGTAATAAGGTTGTGCCATACTCTGCTCTTCCTCATAGAAAGAGTCATTATCCGCAAAGCAAAAGACCTAGGCACACCACATTTAGCCAAGCCAACTTGTCTACCAAAATACAGAAGTATTTCCTCTTCCTTCTCGATTTCAGACGCTACAACAACGATATGTCGTCTTAACTCTACAGGGAATCCACATCACCGCCCAGAGGACTCTCATACTCACTGGAATGCGTCCAAAGAACCTCAAGAATTCGGAAGAACAAGGACCCTCTCTCCTCATTAAGGCTCCTTCGAACCGTACATAGGGACTTACCTATAGAACTAGACGACCTACTTGACAAGACCCCCCTCTACTACAGAACGGTGACAGAACTATACAAAGTGCCCTTAACGAAGGTTTCTGTGATTTCCTTTCAAATAGAAGACCTCAAGCCACAGGAAAACACCAGGAAAACCATCAAGAAGCAAGCACCGAATGGCACCCAGCGACTGATACTCTACCATCCATCCCTGAAAAGGACAACAAGTCCTATAACAGGACCTAACACCCAATTCCCACCAACATTAGACTCCTGTCAACCGATTAGTCCTTCTATCCTTTTATTGATTTAATTTAATGCTCATCAGTGTTTTTATAAGAAAAAACTATAAACATGTTGATGGTAAACTTGTTTTTTATATCTACTATACAGTTTAATAGTTATACGAGGTGTTATCATAAAGTCTATAAAAAATATGCGTTTTATAAATACTAGGTACAACTAAGTATATTATTAATCTATCACTCTTAGTTTTCAACTTATTATCATTTATTTGTCTTCAATCTACTTGTTTATAATTCTCACTTTGATTATTTAATTACATACATAAAAAACTATTAAAATATAGTTGAAAAGTAGGACGATGTTACAGGAATTCTATACAAGAAAGGACAAAAAGTGAGAAGTCCGTCACCATAATTACAAGTATGTATCCTTAACCAGTTTTTACATCAAACTCAAGGTGGTAATCATTTCATCTTTTTTAAAAAAATATATATACACACATATCATCGCTTTTGTATACCGTTATAAATACAGGTCATATAAAACGCATTAGATTTGAATTTCTTTTGACTGTAATAATGATTACCAACTTGATAAATCAAAATAACAAAAAAACAAACTTTTATATGATTCTGGTGCAAAAATTATGTACAAAAACGGAAATAGATGAGTTTTTTATAAATTATTATTGCAAGAGTGGTAGTACGTACCTACTAGTTTTGTTCCTGGATTTACCGCTAAGAGTGCATATTTTTAACATAATTTCACCAACATAAAAGTACTGAAAAATTGTTAGTATTTCAAATTTGGTGTTGGCAACAGTAGATAACTGTCACTTGTCAGAACTATTTTCTTCTCATTCCAACGTAGACTTTCAGGGAAAAACACCACCGAACATTCCAGCAGTTCAATCGGAAATGACTGATATCGTATTCCGTCAGCGTCCTGTCAAACGAATTCTTAAAGGGCTCGATGTCAGGAAGGCTTCTGGTCCAGATGAAATTCCTATTATAGTGCTCAAGGAATGCGCTGATGAGCTAACACCAATATTTTGTAGACTTTTTAACCTATCCTACAAAAAAGGAAAATTTCCATCTTGCTGGAAGAAGGCAGGAGTTCAGCCTATACCAAAGAAAGGCAAGAAAACCATGCCAAACAACTATCGACCTGTCGCATTGCTTTCAGTTATATCAAAAGTGATGGAGAAAGCTATTAACCAACAACTTCTAAAGTACCTAGAGGGCCTTAATATTATCAGCGACCATCAGTACGGCTTTCGTAAGTCCAGATCAACAGGAGACCTCCTAGCATATGTCACCCATCTTTGGAGCAACGCAGTCGAACATCATGGGGAGTCCCGGGCTATTGCACTGGACATTTCTAAAGCATTTGATCGTGTCTGGCACGAGGGGCTCCTAAGTAAACTGCGATCCTACGGTATGCCCGGTCGATTCTGTTCATGGCTTTCTAGCTTTCTTCAGGACCGTTCTCTGCAAGTGGCGATTGACGGGTTTCTCTCGGACACCTTTACCATCAATGCTGGTGTTCCTCAGGGGTCCATATTATCCCCAACCCTCTTCTTACTATACATTAACGACCTTCTAGCGAAGACAGAAAATCCAATTTATAGCTTTGCTGACGACAGCACACTTATCTCATCGTTTACTTTGAATTCTCGAACATCGGCTGCTGACGCACATCTTCGCAGACAGCATGAAGTATCACGACTCAATAAAGACCTGGAAGAAATTTTGGGGTGACAGTAACCAAGTCGAATTTAACGCTAAAAAAACCCAGGCAGCAGTTTTCTCTAAGAAGGTTAACATTGCAGAACCAGATATAGTCATGGCAGGACACGCAATTTCACTGGCTTCGTCTATTAACTTACTGGGTGTCAATCTGGGAGGAGATATGTCTTGGCATAATCACGTGGTAACAATCGCCAGGACAGCTTCTCAGAAACTCGGAGTACTTTTCCGTACCAAAAAGCTGTATACACCACAACAACTTTTGACACTCTACAAAGCCCAGATTCGACCATCACTGGAATACTGCTCTCATGTCTGCAGTTCTGCACCGAAGCATACCCTTCGGTTGTTGGATTCCATCCAAAGGATAGCCATTCGCCTGATCGGTGACCACGAGCTAACCAAGAACCTCGACAGCTTAGAACATCGAAGACAGGTTGGTGATTTGACCCTCTTTTACAAATATTTCCATGGCAAGTGTTCTACTGACATTGCCCGCTTGATTCCACCTAGAGCAATTCATAGCAGAAATACACGACAAACCACTTCCGCCCATCCCTATGTGGTTCAACTTAATACTCCTCGAACATCATTGTTTAAAAACTCTTTCTTCTGGAGGACATCCTCTTTGTGGAACGGCCTTTCTGAGGCCGTATTTCCCACCGAATATAACCTTCAACGATTCAAGAACAACGTGAATCGCTTTCTTCGCACACGCACCGCTCTCAGAGCGCCTTAAAGGAATTTTCCTGCAGTGCTTGTGCTTAACCATAAAAAAAAAATAGTGACGTATCATATTATGTTTGACAGATTCTTTTATAATTCTGTCACGTAAGTATAGGTACATACAAAGTTTAGTATTTTATATTAATTATATATTAATAATAATATTCAGTAATGGGTATTGTATTGTAGTCTATAGTACCGTCACATGGTTGCATTATATCCTGCACTATGCTTTTGAGGTTGTTGGCTACATAAACAGAGTTTTTAAGAATAGTCAAAAAGTGCATTCCGAACAGACAATAGATAGAAAAATTACAACTCGGTAAGTATTCCAAATGGTTTCAATTTATGTACTCGGGGTTTTTGGGGTCGCTGAACGCCAATATCATGATGTTGAAAGTCTCTGCGTCACTTGGTGTCTAGGGTATTTACCTCTTCTCCTGGAGATTTATGTAAATTCTGTACAAAATCAGTGCACACTTGGAACTCGGCAGTTTTTTGTGTCGCTGATTATGAATATGATAACGGCGATGGTGTCCGAAACACCTGGTGCTTAAGACGGACCTCGTCTCCAGGAATTTTATGCAAATTCGATATAAAATGAGTGTGCACTCGGTACTAGGAGGTTTTTGAGGTCGCTGAACACGAATATAATATAATGATTTTACTAAATCATACGCATACAAATTTATGAATCCGGGCGCGTGCATAGAAGTATAACTTCCGCCGGTAGTCCCACTGACTGCCACACTCGTTTTTATATTTCAAAAACACACCGTATACACCCGCTAGATGGCGGTGTGTCTTAATTTCTTATTTATTCAACGCTGAAGCTCAAGAATGGCTAAACCGATTTCGCTTATTTGTGAAAGTTCAGGGAAGGTTTAAATAGTGAGAACAATAAATAATAAGTAACAGCAAAATGAAAATGAGAAATAAGAACTGTTAGAAATGTCAATAGTTAAAGATGTCAAATGTCAAAAATTTTAAATATCAGAAATGTCAACTGTCAGAAATGACTACTAACTAAAAAAACGATATTGTTAAAAAACTGAAAAATAAAATATTAACTGTCAACTACCAAATAACAAAATAGTCACATGTCAAATGTTAGAAATGATAACAAAAGTAATAAACGACAAACTGTCTAATGTCAATCCCCAAATGTCAAAAAATTTCACAAGTCAAATGTCAGAAGAGTCAAATGTCTAAAGTGTTAAATGATAATTGTCAACTGTCAATTGTCAATTTTTACATCTGAACTACCAAAATGTAGGAAATATCAAATATCTTTTGTTATCAGTCAAAAAACAACTGTAAATTGACTAATAAAGCAATGTTTACTTAATAAAGTACTATTCATATCTCATACATTTAAACGAGAAATTCTTATTTAATTGCTTAATTAAGTACTATGACACCACCGTAAGGTGGCGCAGTTGATGTCTAATATAGTGTTAAGTTCACCGGGTCAGTTAGTATGTATGTATAAAAGTTAATTTTGTGCATATCTGCGATATAGATTTTCAGTACATGGGTTTGTATTTTGATTTTTAAGTAAATAGAAAAAGGAGAAACTGAAGTAAAATTGCATGAAACAGTAGATATAAATTACGCAGTTAACATCTCGTATATTTAAACGACCAATTCTTACACAATTAAGTACTATGGCGCCAATTTTTACCTATTTACTTAATTAAGTACCACAACGCCACCGTAAGGTGGCGCAGTTGATATTTAATATAGCGTTAGGCCTACTGTGTCTTGTTAATTTTTTGTAAATGTGCAACATCTTGGAACTGTGGAGAACACAACTTCGATATCCGATCAAAACACAAAAGTTTTGAAGTAGCAAAAAAAAAGAGTCATAAAGGTATAAGTTGATTAAAAAAACAAGAGTTTAAACGTTATTAATTAAAAATGAGGGCCTAAATTCGACTGCGCCACCTTCTATCATCTTCTGATCAAGAATTATAGCGCACACAAACAAAGGGAATATAAATTATAAACACGAGTTTCGGAAAACCATTAAAATTTTACCGTCGGGTTATCCGATCTAGACCAAAATTAATACAAGTACCTGGATGACCGAGCTTTGCTCGTGTAATGTCAGTCAAATTTTGCAAGCATCTTACTTAAGCAGCACATGTGGGACGAGCAGAAACCTGATTATTTTCATAACGGTATCCTTGAAATGAGTCTTCACTGTGAGAAATTTGAGAATCCTGATCAGTTTTATGACGCTGCTCTCCTAGGTGTTCTTGAGACGAGTTGCGGCTTCGTGAAGTTAGATTGTTTATAAGCGTTTTTTTCCAAGATGGTTTAGGCATTTTTAAGTGAACACGTGCATTAAGAAGACACAAATAATATAAATAAACAATTGAGTTTCTTAGTCTAACCTCAAAGCAAACACTCATTGACTTCGTGTTACTTAACAACGCCATCTGTTGGAATAGCTTTAGCTGTTGTTGTGTCGTTGAAGCAATTAGTTGCTTACAATTTAAAAAAATAGTATTATTATTTGCCAATAGATGTGAGGAAGAGTCATATTTTTCAGTTTAAGTTGATTATCGATAAAACACGAATAAAATGACATTTTCTAAAAATGATTCCTAGCTAGATCGATTTATCGCCCCCGAAACCCCCTATATAATAAATTTCATGAAAATCGTTGGAGCCGATTCCGAGATTCCAAATATATTGATATGGATTTTTCTTCAATGGTGCACGTTCTTTCAATGAAGTGTTGGAACGTGGTCATGATTTTTAAATCGGTTGTCTAGATTAAGTATTTTTTTATATTGTATTTGTTTTTGTTTAGTTTAGAGATTGATTGATGAATGGGGATGATTATTATTATGATGATAGATTGTCAAGAGTTGTAATTTTGAAAAGTCATTTAATAAAAAATTTAATAGAAAGAAATTTTATTTAAAAGGTGAATAAAAAAAGTATAAGAATAATTAGAAAGATAAAAATAAAGTAGGAGCAAACAGTAATACAAACCAGAACTTGAAAGATACAGAAAAGCAGAGAGTTGGAAAATTGTAGGAAGAGGAAGGTATACAGTAAGAGCTGAGCAGCAGAAAGGTGATAAATAGATAGAAGGGCAGCAGCAAGAAGGAGTTTGAAAGTAGTAGGAAGAGGAAGGTATAGAGAAAGAGTGGAACAACGGAAGAAGAAAGATTTAGACAGAAGCGAAAGAATTTTTTTTTATATTTATAATTTTTGTAATTTATTTTTAGGACAATTAATTTAAAAATTTTGGAATCCACGACCGAGAATTTTATTGAAAGTGGGTGATCCGGAAGGAGGATCCATTTCAATATATATACGAGAATAGCTCATTTAAATATATTAGATTTATTTTTATGATACGAGGATTCTATATACGAAATCTCATGACCCTATGACCCTCCATTTAAGAGTTATAGAGCGCAAAAACGGAAGAAAATTGCATTATCCACACGAGTTTCAGAAAATTGTTAAAATTTTATCGCTTATATTACATGATCTGGAATAAAATCAATAGGTTTCTTCTTCATGTAATAAAATTCTTTGAGCATCCATTCAAAATTCATAGTGCACAAATGAATATGAATTATACACACTAATTTCGGAATCTGCTAAGTTTATTTGATCTAGATCAAAATCAATAGATTTTTTTTATGATATAACGATTCTATATACCAAATTTCATTATCCTGTGGTGTTCCATTCAAGAGTTAAAGCGCATACAATCGAAGGAATATGTACACTACTTTCGGAAATACATTAAAATTTTACAGTTAGGATTATTCGATTTGGACCTAAGTAGATGAGCTATACGGACACGGCACCACTACTTCCAAATTTCGCCGCTAGATGGCGCCACAGGTGGCGGCGCTGTAATCTGCTGTTTATTCGAGTGGCCTTTGACATTTGGCACAAACAGCCAATTCTTCTTTTTTCAAATGGCCTTTGACATTTAGCGCAAGCAGCCAACTCTTCTTTTTCGAATGCCAAAAGGGCATTAATGTTGTATCTCGTAAACGGCCCAACGGATTTCAACGTGTGACGTATCATTGTAAAGGAGATGCTGTATAGGGTAAGATGAAGCGTCAAAAAGACCTTATTGATGAGGCCAAAAGGGCATTATAGCTATATCTCGTAAACGGCCGAACGGATTTCAACGTGTGACGTATTATTGTAAAGGGGATGCTGTATAGGGTAAGATTAAGCGTCAAAAAGACCGTATTTATGCTGCCAAAAAGGCATTATAGCTATATCTCGTAAACGGCCGAACGGATTTCGGCGTGTGACGTATCATTGTAAAGGGGTTGATGTATAGGGTAAGATGAAGCGTTCAAATCTTCTAAAATATTAAAAGCGCGTGACCTTGGTGCATTAGCAGGTTCGCGATGTGTGACGTAATCGACTGATGTGTTAGAGTGATAACAGACTTATTAATAATAAAACATATCATTGTAAATATTTAGTTTTAGAATGGATTCGAGAGAATACAGTCAAAAACTTGAAGAGTTTTGTGAAAATATAAGAAAATTAAATAAACAAATTTGTATGTACGAAGACCAAAAAGAAGTATTAAAAAAGATTGAAAATTTAAGTTTGTGGGACAAAGTTTTTGAAAAATATTTACCAACATCATCAACGCCCACAAGACGAATAAAACCATGGCCTTGCTAAAAGCAAATTTTGTTCTTTTAACAGCAATATTAAATAACATGCTTTATGTTAACGTTCCACAAAACGTTGCACATATTGGTGTGTGTTTAGATATAAACGGAACAAAACAAGAGTGCAATACATGGAAAATGATGAGTCTGTCAACAGTCAATGATGGAAAATTGCCGGTGTTTGCATTGAATTTAACGGAATCGCCTCTTAACTACAAGCTAAAATTAATCTTTAAAGATAACTCAGAAGGAGTGGGGGAATGGCGATCTAACCAACAAAGTCCAATACAGGAATTATATTTAGACCTAGAAGACCCAGTAGGAGCAAAAATGTGCCAAATCGTACAAATAGAATGGGCAACGTTAGTAGGAGTTTACTTATTAATTCTCAAAATTATATATATGGTTCGTTCTCAGGACATCAGAATTCTATATACCAAATTTCATAACGCTGTTAGATTCCTTTCAAAAGTTATAAAGCACACGGACGGAGGGACACAAAAGCCGATCTTATGAAGATTTTAGTTGTAACTTATAGTCTCTTAAAAGAATTAAAAATACACAATAAACCTCTCGAACAAACTATACCTACTTCTTATTCAATAGAAAAAAAAGGGTGTGGCAGTCAGTGGGACTGCCGGCAGAAGTTATACTTTATGCACTGTTAACTAATAAAACTTAATAACTACAAACACAGGCAAGTAGAAATATATTTTTTTTTATTTAACTGTATTCAATTAAATAAATACTTAGAAAAATAAGACCAGTTGATGTGTGTCCTTACTTCAAACACAAAAACCAAACAGTAAAACGATCAATGTACAAAAAAAGTGTTTACGAAACCCGATTTGCTTACCGTGGGCTATTAAAGATTTTAAAACACTAGAAAACAATGCAAAACATTTTCTAACAACATATAGGTAGACACTTTTACAAAATTTTAACGCACTTTGAACTGCACTTTTCAGTAACTTTGCAGGAACAGGTTTTAACTCACACGCATGTCTTCGACTCAAAAGCATAGTGAAGAATATAATGCAACCATGTGACGGTATTTTAGACTACAATACAATACTCATTACTGAATATTATTATTAATATAAAATACTAAACTTAATATGTATACTTACTGGACAGAATTATAAAATAATATGTCAAACGTCAATGTAATACAATAACAACAGCTCAGACTGTTTGTTGTATATCTATCTCTTTTCAATGCAATGAATGTTTAAACGGTATTCAAAGGACTTATAGTGATGACTAATAACATGTAGTAAATATTTCATCTTTGTTTTTACCGAACAATATACCTTATATGTGATTCTGTCTCTCTCTTACTCACACCATTACATATGTAATGATTTTTCCCATTTAGCTACACACTAATTCATTCCACAGAGTGTTCGAATAGAAGTATAACTTCAAAAAGATATTGTGTAACGTTTACAACGTTATTTGTGAGCCTAGCTCCTCGACTATTAAACTTTAAAAATATCTTTTGTGAACCGCACTGGCGCGAGGGTTATCAGATTTTGGTAGGAAATTTACCTACCTTTTGGGTTGCGATTCAGAATTGTTTGATTTCCTTTTGATAGTTCAATAAGCTTAAGTTGAATCTTCACTTTCTGCTTCCCTCGTTTCGGGCTGATGCCACTTTGAAGAGGGTCCTAGAGAGGAGTTGAATGCACGACCCATCCATTTCTTTTTGAATGCATCTTTACCAATTCAGGGTAATCGAGAAACTATTCCTGAAGTCACCGCTGATTAGAAAACATCTAATACTGTTTGTCCTGTGGTCATCAATATTTGAAATCAAGTTTCTACTCTCGCTACCAAAGGCTCCGACAGAAGACAGCATTAAAAAACCAAAGATAAGAAATAAATTAATCACTAAACTTTTGATTAACATCTAATCATTTTTTTAATTTGAATAAACAATTTTAAAACTGATTTATTCTTTTTAATTTGAAAGTCTGTACTTGGCGCCCATTATTAATTGTTGGGGGGAAATTGATAAAAAATTCAGAAGGAATCCACGAATCCTGAAAGCTAGCTTAGGGTAATTTAAGGGCTACAAACTGGCGCCCAACGTCAATTTTATTTTTAAGGGTAATTATGTTACAATTGATATAGAGAAAGTAGTAAAATTTAACAGTTTAAAATGTTAAATATGTACCAAACATATCGTGCAATGATAACTCGCTTTGGCTGAGTAATTCCACTAAAGAAACTCAACCAATCTAAGTGCTAATAGGTATATGATTTCAAGCAAACACAGCTCGCATGTCAGTATCATATCTACATGTATAATAACCGGGATAACTAATCATAGAAACACCTTGATCGCACAATTTACACCCATCAAACTAAAAAACAATGCACTAGTTATTGTAAAATGAGCGCATTGTTGTCTAATTGGTTGGTAATTGGCGCGAACATCAATTCGGAAGCATGGCTTGAATATACATATATCGTAATAGTAAATTTGAATTTGCGTGCAACTAGATGCAATTTGAATGCGTGTCTATGCATTGTAACCACACACACACACTCACACACAACCTGTAGGCTGTTTTCTGTTCTGTACCAAATGCGTTTTTATGTAGACAAACTGTGACGTCAGATATTTTGGATAAACACGAAAGGTCATACTTACTATTAACACGAATGCTTTATAAAAGACGTTATAGATTGTAACGGATTTTAAGTCATAAATCATTTCTAATATACAGAATTATAAGAAACTAAGACGTTCAAGGGTTTTTTGCTTTGTTAATTTTTTGATATTTCCCGAGTTCCAAATTAAAAATAGTATATTACGCTACAAGGGACGAAAGTTGAATTTTCGGCCCTGCGCGTCATGATGCCCGAGGCGAAAAGCCGAGGGCAACATGACGCGCAGGACCGAGATTTTAACCTTTGGCCCGTGTAGTGTATACTATTTTTCTTCATACCTCGGTCGAAAGTACTTGCGGAACGAGCGAAGCGAGTGCAGCTGGTCGTGGGACAGGCATCAAATACATTCGAAGAGTCAAGATTTGTCATTGATGATTATTTTTAAGGTTATAGATAGAAATAGAAATGACACGAGAATAAACAGTCCCTAGTTACAAGTGTAACTACGCATGAGAAATTTTTCCTCCCGCCGTAAACAGGGAGTAAATGTTAAAGACGACAAAACATCATGACGCGCAGGGCCGAAAATTCAACTTTCGTCCCGCCGTAAACAGGGAGTAAATGTTAAACTTTCTTCCCTGCAATTAGGGACGAAAGAACGTACTTACGACCGAGGTATGAAGAAAATGCATTTTCCTTATGTAAAAAATGCAATTTTCTCCTGTCGGAGTTAACAAACTTTTCTGGCGCTCTATCGAATCAAATCCAAAAAGTTTCGTCTAGCTCCGCCAAATTGGTAAGTGTAGAGCTTTTTAGAGCTTTATTACGTCGCATAGAGGCAACAGCAAGGTATGATATCTTAAGAAAGACACAGAGGTCGAGTACAGAGACGCTTAGGTATTGTAGAACAAACTAGAGGGAAACAGTGAAGGAATTAAAAGCCTTTAATATCGGAGTGATTCAAAGGTCTTTCTATTTTGCTCTCACTGCAACATGCCCTTTCTCTATGTTGTCCTATAAGAGAAAGAGTGAATGTGAATCCAAAAAAAGCATCAGTTGACCCATTCACAAATAAAAGGGCGTTGCAAGACTTAAAACCGACAACGCTGAATAAGCCAAATACCTAGGTGTGGTGTTTTACAAGAGGCTATTATGGAATCAGAACACCCAAAAGGTCATACGCAAAACTACAATCGTTATTGGTAGGCGTAGACAAATGTGTGGCAAGAACTAGGGGGTGAACCCCAAAATGAACCTCTGGTTGTACCTACACAGATCATTAGGTCAATGTTAACCTATAGTTCGATGGTGTGGTGGAGTAGAACACAACAGTCTGGGGCGATCAGGCAACTGGGAAGCATTCAAAGCAGGGGTCATGGGGACCTCTCCAACGGATGCATTACAGGTTCTGAACAACTTACCACCATTGCATATCTATGGCTAGTCCAAGCTCCCATAACCTTATTGATGGGAAAAGAGCAAGCAGAGCTATATGATAGAATTAAGTTGTATCAAATAATGAGTGTGCGTCAGGATAGGATACTCCCAATGTATAACTTTGCGAAAAACTTTCGATAAGAATAACTGGTAAAGGATTTATGAAAGAATGGAGAGTTAATCTAATATACCGATGACTCAAAGTCTGCATGAGAGAGGTACAGTGTCGGGTATATATAGTAGGGAACACAGGATACAAGTCCAATTAAGTCTAGGTGCGTATGCTACAGAGTTTCAAGCTAAAGTAATGACCCTACAACATTGTGCCTGAAAACGAACGTATTTAGGTTCTACTAGGGTCAAATGAGTTAGACTAGATGGGAAATGGCATTAAAACTAATCCCTATTTCACCCTGGTATAGAGCCTACATATGTGCGTTTTTAGACTAATCAGGTTGAAATAGGGTTTGAGTAAAAAAATTTTGACTTGAGTCGTATAAAGTTAATACTTTTCCTGAATGGAATTTTTGCTTAAAAAAGGGCTAAAAACGAACCTATGTAGGCTCTACGAGGGTGAAATGAGTTAAACTAGATGGAGAAAAGAATTAAATTTAATCAATGTTTCTGGTAGATAGGTATGTTATTTTTTCGATTAATAGATAAGGTTGAAATGGGGTTTAAGAAAAAAAATTTCGACTCAAGTCGTTTGGGGGTTTTCTCGAGTCGATATTGTTGTGCATAAAGTCTGAAAACGAACGTAAAAGGCTAAAAAAAGGTTTAAACAGATGGAAAATCAATAAAATAATGCCTGTTTCACCCTAGTAGAGCCTACATACGTTCGTTTTCAAAAGAATTAGCTTAAAACAAGGTTTTTATGGCATGGATTTTCAATCAACCACAACCCAAAGCTTTCTATTAGATGTTAAAGAAAGAGTTTCTATGGGAGAAAATTACTATTTTAATCGTTTTCAAGACTTTCTATTTTATAATTATCGTATATAGGTTTTATAAGCGCTTAGAGATTATTTCAATGTATAAATTCATACAATTTTTATAAATATCGAATTTTTATAAACAAGGAAACTTTTATAAACAATGCCTTTAGATATTTACATAGAAGAAATATAATATGAACCAGTATTTAGTAAATCGCACTGTTAGAACTTATTCTACATATACCTATTCAAATTACCAACATTAAGGTAAGAAAATAATGGATATATGGATGATGCATAAAATACAGTAAAAGTAGGAGGAAAAGTTACAATAAGACGGAGAATAAGCAAGAGTGAAAAGTTGCGATAAAACAATTTAAAAAATAGTTCGAATAAAGGTTGAATGAATGAAAGAAAGATTCGACTCGATTACATTTTAGTCAAGCACAACCCACACCTTTCTACAAATGTTAAAAAAAGAGTTTATAAGAGAGGAAATTACTATTTTAATAGTTTTCAAAACGTTGCTATTTTAAAATTATCGTATAAAGGTTTTATAAAAGCTTATAGCTTATTTCAATGTATAAATTCATAAAATTTTAATTCGTATCGCATTTTTATAAAGATAGAAATTTTATAAAACATCTCATTAGATATTTATATACAAGAAATATGATATAAACCAGTATTCAGTAGACTGCAATGTTATAACTTATTTCTAATCAAATTATTAACATTAAGGTAAGAATATAATGGATATATGTAGGCATAAAGTTGATATGGGAGGAAATTACTATTTTAATCGTTTTTAAGACTTTACTATTTTATAATTATCGTATAAAGGTTTTGTTAACGCTTATAAATCATTGCAATATATAAATTCATATATTTCTATAAATATCGCTTTTTTATAAACATAGAAACTTTTATAAAGAATCCCAATAGATATTTACATACAAGAAATATAATTTAGAATTTTAGTAATGAAGAAAGAAACGTAAGAAGAATTAAAAAGTATGGTAAAAAAGTGCAAATTTGTAGAAAACTGTGGAGAAGAAATACCGGGAAAAACTTTAAATAAGTTCAAAGGACCAGAACAACTCCAGGAAGAGGTCTTCCTAAAATTTTCAAAGTAAAGTGGCTTATAAAATAAATAATTTTCGTTGAAGGAAAAATATTCAACTTTCTTTTAAATGTTAAAGAAAGAGTTTATATGAAAGGAAATTACTATTTTAATCGTTTTCAAGACTTTTTTATTTTATAAGTATCTTATAAAGGTTTTATAAACGCTTATAGATCATTGCAATATATAGATATAAATAGATAGATACATACAAGAAAGAAAGGTAAGAACAATTAAAAAGTGTGCTGAAAAAAGTACAAATTTGTAGAAAACTGTGAAGAAGGAACAGCGAGGAAAACTTTGAATAAGTTCGAAGAACCAGAAGAACTCCAGGAAGATGTCTTATATGAAAGAAAATTACTAATTTAATCGTTTTCAAGACTTTTTTATTTTATAATTATCTTATAAAGGTTTTATAAACGCTTATAGATCATTGCAATATATAGATATAAATAGATAGATACATACAAGAAAGAAAGGTAAGAAGAATTAAAAAGTGTGCTGAAAAAAGTACAAATTTGTAGAAAACTGTGGAGAAGGAACAGCGAGGAAAACTTTGAATAAGTTCGAAGAACCAGAAGAACTCCAGGAAGATGTCTTATATGAGAGGAAATTACTAATTTAATCGTTTTCAAGACTTTTTTATTTTATAATTATCATATAAAGGTTTTATAAACGCTTATAGATCATTGCAATATATAGATATAAATAGATAGATACATACAAGAAAGGAAGGTAAGAAGAATTAAAAAGTGTGCTGAAAAAAGTACAAATTTGTAGAAAACTGTGGAGAAGGAACAGCGAGGAAAACTTTGAATAAGTTCTAAGAACCAGAAGAACTCCAGGAAGATGTCTTATATGAGAGGAAATTACTAATTTAATCGTTTTCAAGACTTTTTTATTTTATAAGTATCTTATAAAGGTTTTATAAACGCTTATAGATCATTGCAATATATAGATATAAATAGATAGATACATACAAGAAAGAAAGGTAAGAAGAATTAAAAAGGATGCTAAAAAAAGTGCAAATTTGTAGAAAACTGTGAAGAAGGAACAGCGAGGAAAACTTTGAATAAGTTCGAAGAACCAGAAGAACTCCAGGAAGATGTCTTATATGAGAGGAAATTACTAATTTAATCGTTTTCAAGACTTTTTTATTTTATAATTATCTTATAAAGGTTTTATAAACGCTTATAGATCATTGCAATATATAGATATAAATAGATAGATACATACAAGAAAGGAAGGTAAGAAGAATTAAAAAGGATGCTAAAAAAAGTGCAAATTTGTAGAAAACTGTGGAGAAGGAACAGCGAGGAAAACTTTGAATAAGTTCGAAGAACCAGAAGAACTCCAGGAAGATGTCTTATATGGGAGGAAATTACTAATTTAATCGTTTTCAAGACTTTTTTATTTTATAATTATCTTATAAAGGTTTTATAAACGCTTATAGATCATTGCAATATATAGATATAAATAGATAGAAACATACAAGAAAGAAAGGTAAGAAGAATTAAAAAGTGTGCTGAAAAAAGTACAAATTTGTAGAAAACTGTGAAGAAGGAACAGCGAGGAAAACTTTGAATAAGTTCGAAGAACCAGAAGAACTCCAGGAAGATTTCTTATATGAGAGGAAATTACTAATTTAATCGTTTTCAAGACTTTTTTATTTTATAATTATCTTATAAAGGTTTTATAAACGCTTATAGATCATTGCAATATATAGATATAAATAGATAGATACATACAAGAAAGAAAGGTAAGAAGAATTAAAAAGTGTGCTGAAAAAAGTACAAATTTGTAGAAAACTGTGGAGAAGGAACAGCGAGGAAAACTTTGAATAAGTTCGAAGAACCAGAAGAACTCCAGGAAGATGTCTTATATGAGAGGAAATTACTAATTTAATCGTTTTCAAGACTTTTTTATTTTATAATTATCTTATAAAGGTTTTATAAACGCTTATAGATCATTGCAATATATAGATATAAATAGATAATAATAATAATAATAATAATAATATGTTTATTTGTCAAAATACAATAATTACAAATATAGTTGAAGAATACAAATAAACTGTAGAAAAACCACGAAGTAAACAAGTTACTTGTGTGTGGCGAAAATATTTTAATTAAATTAAGTTACAAAAAAATTAATTAATATATTAAATGATTATACACTACACCTACATAACATACATTACATTCATACACTCTTTTTTTATAATCTATATGAGTTTCTCATTCTTCAATTTTCGATGAATTCGTGCATAAGACTACGTGGCATGTTCGAAATAAAACATTTAATTGCATTCCTGTACCGGGACAGTTTGGCTTCTTGATTAATATCTTTTGGGAGTAAATTAAGTATTTTAGGTCCCAGGAATAAATAGCTTTTTTGTCCTATGGTTTTATGCATGAATTGAGGAATAAACTGTTCTCGATTACGTGTTGGGTAATTATGGGATTTAGTCAGTTTTGGCTTGTTTTTAAATATATCAATGGCTACATTTAAGAAGAAAAGCTGTCTAGGATCAAATACACCACTCTCGATATATAAATTGTCACTTGGACAGTCGTAGCCCTTCTGAAGTATTAATCTTAAAAATCTCTTTTGAAGTACTTCGAGTTTAACTAGGTAGGTTTTGGATACACTACCCCATGCAACTATTCCGTAATTAAGGTGGGATTCAACTAAACTTTGGTATACCATGATTTTTTGTTTAAAATTAAGGATGTTGCAGATTTGTCTAAATTTATATAATATACAGCGTAATTTTTTTAATAAGTAATTTATATGTTGGTCCCATCTCAGATTATGGTCTAGTATGATGCCTAGGTATTTTGTTTTATTGACAGGTAATATAGTGCATTGTTCATCAACAAGAAGATTGTAGGTTGGAAGAGCATTACTATAAGAGCTGAAGGGTATATATACTGTTTTATCGAAGTTAATAGATAATAATCTATGATCAAACCAGGTCTTTACTTTTTTGAGATCTAATTGAAGTTTTAATTTTAGGTCATACCAGTTACTACTCTCACAGAAAAGTACAGTGTCATCTGCAAAGCTTATAATTTTGCAGCTTGTGTCCAATAGAAATAGATTATTTAAATATATGTTGAATAGTATAGGCCCTAATACTGTTCCCTGAGGAACACCACATGTTATAGTTTCTTCCTTACTTGTTATGTCGTATATTTTAACTTTTTGTTTCCTACCCGTTAAATAACTCTTAAACAATTTATGTGCAACGCCTCTTATGCCCATATCATTTAGTGTATCCAGAAGGATAGCATGGTCCACAGTGTCAAAGGCTTTTGACAAATCAATGAATACACCAATTGAGGGCCTAGCTTTGTCGAGGCTATTATATATTTCTTTGGTAAGTAAGTTGATAGCATCTTGTGTGGACATTCCATGTCTAAATCCAAATTGTGATGTAGATAATAATTTGTGTTTATCCAAAAACGAATTTAATCTTTTTTGGATAACTTTCTCAAATATTTTGGATAGGGCGCTTAATATTGAAATTGGTCTGTAATTAGATTTTTCGCTTTTTTCCCCTTGTTTAAAAATTGGGGTTACCGTGGAAAGTTTAAAAGCAGATGGAAAATAGCCCTTCTCTAGCGATTTATTAATTAAATAAGAAATAGGTTGTGAGATGTAATTCTTAATTGTTTTCAAACTTTCTGCTTTTAAACCGTCCCAGCCTGGAGATTTTTTATTTTTTAGGGTCATTATAATTTCTTTAATTTCGTTGTCATTGACTGGATACATGAATATCGAATCATTACTAGATATTTTTTTTTCTTTATAGTTTTGATTTTTGTTTATTTTATTTGCAAGATTTTTACCCACAGATATGAAGTACTTGTTGAATGTTTCTGCTATTTCGAGAGGGTTGTAGATAGGGTTGTCATTGTCATTTATTAATTGTATTGGTTTATTATCCTGTTTCGTCAGGTATTCATTAATAGTTTTCCATAGATTTTTTGAACTGTTATTCTGTTGAATATGACGTTGATAATATTCTATTTTGGTGGTTTTAATCAGTTTATTTAAAGTGTTTTTATATTTCGAATAACTTTCTTTTAGATTTAAGTCTACAGGATTATTTTTAAGTTGATGGAACATTTTATTTTTTTTATTAATTGATCGAATGAGGCCTCGTGTTACCCAGGGCTTTCTAAGTCTGTTTTTATTATCTACTTTTTTGTAAACTGTGCATGAGTCAATGGTTTTTTTTAATATATGGATAAACATATTTGTTTCATGTTCTAAATCGTCATTGTAAGACTCAAGGTTCCAATCAATTGACTTTATTTTTTGTTTTAATTTTTTTTCATTTATATATTTTACTGTGTTATAGGATTTTGTGTTTTTTTTCTGCGCATTGTTGGGTAGTATAATTTGTGCCAATATTATATAATGATCGGTGATGTCTGTTTCTAAGACTAAGGGTAGAATTGAGTCAAAAATTTCTGTTTTAGACTTAATAAAAATGTGGTCAAGACAAGTTTTTGAATCGTTCTTAACTCTAGTTGGCGAGTTAATAATAGAGCAATATCCGTATTCATATAATATATCTTGGTATATTTGCGATTCCATTGTAGGTGATAGAATATCTATATTTATGTCTCCAATAAATATACTAAAATCATCTTTATTTAGTTGTTGGCTTAGTAGGAAGGTATTTAGGTCTTTCAGAAATATATTTACGTCACTGGCTGGTGATCGATAAAAAGCATTCACTGTAATAGCATTTTTTTCAAGTTTAATTTTTAGTTGGAGAAGATAACTGCCATTGAAACTTATAGTATTCTGGCTTTCGTAGATGTTTGACTTTATAAATACGACAACTCCATCGTTTTGGTTAAAATTGCCTTGATTGTATAGAGTAGTATATCCCGGAATATTAAAAAGAGTGATATCATCAATACGCCATGTCTCGGTAAAGACAATGCAATCAAAATCTATGCTGATGTTTTTTAAGAGAAGCTCAAATTCATCAAAATTGTGATATAAACTACGGATGTTGTAGTGAATTATTTTAAAATTTACATTCATAACATTCACTTCTATAATATCTTTAATACAGTTTTCATTTTCTAGATGAAAGTTATCAATTTTGTTGACTGAGAAATCACGAATATATGGATCCATATATATTTATTACAATAAGTAGAAAATTAATTAATTAATCTTTGTTCATTTAGAAGAATAAGGTACTATAATATAGAATTAAAGGTTACAAAAGCGACTTAAAATAATACAGATATAACTTATTTGTATTAATGAAGTTTTAAAATTTTCTTAAATATCTTTAATTATACCGTATTTTAAAAGAGTATATTAAAATAATAAAGAAACGATAATTAATATGATATACATATGTATGTACATACAATAATCTTAAAGGTTATTTAAAGGAGAATTAAAAACGAAATAAAGATAAAATAACAATAAGAACAATTAATTGTAGTTGCGTTTAAAAACAGTTTTTATAGGATAGACACAAAGACAAGGAATTTGAAAGATACAGGGCGCACACAATAATTATTTTAAAGATCCAGAAATAGAAATAGATCTAGTAGACGGTCTTTCACTATTTTGTTTGTGTAAGTCTTTCTTCTTATCTATTCTTGGATTGAGTTTTTTTGTTCCTAACCGTTGTTGATTAAATTTCGATCCTATGTCAATGTTTTTAGTTTGTTTACCGGGGGTGAATTCTTTTGAGGGAGAAACTTTAGATTTTACTTCTTCTTTAATTTCTTCCTCGCTATCACTATCGAAAACTGTTGGCAATGGTGTCGATGGATCACTGACAGTTTTTCTTACTGGCGGTGGAGAAAACTCCTGATCGCTTACTTCTAAATGTTTTTTGTCCAATATGTCTTTTACAGAGTAGTAAATACTTTCTATAATAATCCCGTTACCTTTAATAACAGCTTTTTTGTTACAATTTTTTTCTTGTTTCAAAGTATCAACCAATAATTTTCTCTCTTTTCTATCGTCTTCTATAAGATCTTCACTTACTGCTACATTCGATCCTTTTAACTTCCTAGCATTCCGAAGTACTTCTGTTTTCTTTAAATTAGTTATAAAAGATAAAAGAATTGGTCGCCTAGTTGTATTTTTCCCTATTCTGTAAATATTATTAATTTCTTGTGGTGTGAGCCTAACTTCAAGTGAATGATTAATTAGATGTAGAACCTCTTGTAACAATGTATCTTGTTTTTCGTCAGTCAGTTCCTCTAATCCATAGATAATTATGTTATTTTGTTTTATTTTTCTTCCAATAGTTTTCAAGTTCCCTTTAAGTAATATATTTTCTTGTTCTAAAGTCTTAATTTTGTCTTTTAAAAGTTGTATATCACCGCTTACTACCTGTTTTAGAGACTTAACTTCGCTCTGAATCTCTTGGATTTGTTTCTCTAGTTTACTATCCAAATTTATTATTAAATCATAAATATCTTGGTTGGTTGTAGCTTTTTGTGGATCCGTTTTACTCATTCTAATTATTGTGCTGTCCTCGTATATTTACTATAGAAACTAGTTTTTGTGCAAACTGATAGCTTGGTATTTTTAAAAGAAATTGAAATATTATTACTCACAATTGCAAAATCACAGATTTTTCTTGTTATTTTCCTTCACCACCATATTTCAATAGAACCATTTGAAAGGTACTTTTTTAAGATGCACGCACATATAAAATTCAATAAAGTAACTTGTTTATTTACCACTAAATTTGTTATTTTATACGGACACACACAACATACAACCTTACTTCACAACGTTTCGTTCATGTACATACATGTAGATACATACAAGAAAGAAAGGTAAGAAGAATTAAAAAGTGTGCTGAAAAAACTACAAATTTGTAGAAAACTGTGGAGAAGGAACAGCGAGGAAAACTTTGAATAAGTTCGAAGAACCAAAAGAACTCCAGGAAGATGTCTTATATGAGAGGAAATTACTAATTTAATCGTTTTCAAGACTTTTTTATTTTATAAGTATCTTATAAAGGTTTTATAAACGCTTATAGATCATTGCAATATATAGATATAAATAGATAGATACATACAAGAAAGAAAGGTAAGAAGAATTAAAAAGGATGCTAAAAAAAGTGCAAATTTGTAGAAAACTGTGAAGAAGGAACAGCGAGGAAAACTTTGAATAAGTTCGAAGAACCAGAAGAACTCCAGGAAGATGTCTTATATGAGAGGAAATTACTAATTTAATCGTTTTCAAGACTTTTTTATTTTATAATTATCTTATAAAGGTTTTATAAACGCTTATAGATCATTGCAATATATAGATATAAATAGATAGATACATACAAGAAAGGAAGGTAAGAAGAATTAAAAAGGATGCTAAAAAAAGTGCAAATTTGTAGAAAACTGTGAAGAAGGAACAGCGAGGAAAACTTTGAATAAGTTCGAAGAACCAGAAGAACTCCAGGAATATGTCTTATATGAGAGGAAATTACTAATTTAATCGTTTTCAAGACTTTTTTATTTTATAATTATCTTATAAAGGTTTTATAAACGCTTATAGATCATTGCAATATATAGATATAAATAGATAGAAACATACAAGAAAGAAAGGTAAGAAGAATTAAAAAGTGTGCTGAAAAAAGTACAAATTTGTAGAAAACTGTGAAGAAGGAACAGCGAGGAAAACTTTGAATAAGTTCGAAGAACCAGAAGAACTCCAGGAAGATGTCTTATATGAGAGGAAATTACTAATTTAATCGTTTTCAAGACTTTTTTATTTTATAATTATCATATAAAGGTTTCATTAACGCTTATAGATCATTGCAATAAATAAATATAAATAGATAGATACATACAAGAAAGAAAAGTAAGAAGAATTAAAAAGTGTGCTACAAAAAGTACAAATTTGTAGAAAACTGTGGAGAAGGAACAGCGAGGAAAACTTTGAATAAGTTCGAAGAACCAGAAGAACTCCAGGAAGATGTCTTATATGAGAGGAAATTACTAATTTAATCGTTTTCAAGACTTTTTTATTTTATAATTATCTTATAAAGGTTTTATAAACGCTTATAGATCATTGCAATATATAGATATAAATAGATAGATACATACAAGAAAGGAAGGTAAGAAGAATTAAAAAGGATGCTAAAAAAAGTGCAAATTTGTAGAAAACTGTGAAGAAGGAACAGCGAGGAAAACTTTGAATAAGTTCGAAGAACCAGAAGAACTCCAGGAAGATGTCTTATATGAGAGGAAATTACTAATTTAATCGTTTTCAAGACTTTTTTATTTTATAATTATCTTATAAAGGTTTTATAAACGCTTATAGATCATTGCAATATATAGATATAAATAGATAGCAACATACAAGAAAGAAGGGTAAGAAGAATTAAAAAGTGTGCTGAAAAAAGTACAAATTTGTAGAAAACTGTGGAGAAGGAACAGCGAGGAAAACTTTGAATAAGTTCGAAGAACCAAAAGAACTCCAGGAAGATGTCTTATATGAGTGGAAATTACTAATTTAATCGTTTTCAAGACTTTTTTATTTTATAATTATCGTATAAAGGTTTCATTAACGCTTATAGATCATTGCAATATATAAATATAAATAGATAGATACATACAAGAAAGAAAGGTAAGAAGAATTAAAAAGTATGCAAAAAAAGTAAAAAATTTGTAGAAAACTGTGTTGAAGGAACAGCGAGGAAAACTTTAAATAAGTTCGAAGAACCAGAAGAACTCCAGGAAGAGGTCTTATGTGAGAGGAAATTACTAATTTAATCGTTTTCAAGACTTTTTTATTTTACAATTATTTTATAAAGGTTTTATAAACGCTTATAGGTTATTGCATGTTTAAATTTACACAATTTTTATAAATATTGCATTTTTATAAACAAAGAAACTTTTAAAAACAATCCCATTAGAAAAATCCATAACCGAGAGGACTCTATCCATTTAATGGGATCTTTTTTTGATATGTACTTATACTGTAAAACTGTTATCGTCAGGGATATAAAAAATGATGATTTTAGGCATTTGAAACATAAAAAAAGTTCTTTTTGGACTAACCTTTTGCCATTTCGTCGTCGTCTTTTGGTGGCATAAACGGTGCCAAGTTGATTCATGGCGACGGCAGGCGTCGTAACAACCACGGGGGCGGGCGCCAACACTCCCGTGGTTTCACCTCCAAAAGTTACTATAGCGCCCTGTGTCAACGTAACACCCGGTGCACATTGGCCCTGCACTGTCCCACTTAAGAATTCCGTTTTGACCGGTGAAAAAAATCACGTTCGTTTTACACTCGGGGGCACACTGCCACACAACAACACTATAATCTCAATTCCACTAACGCCAATCCTGTCGAAAGAACACTGAGAGCAGAACAGTACTCAACAGCACTGCGCGCCCCCACTTGGAAGAGGTGCGCAATTCCCACCAACTTCAAAGAAACGCCCCGCCGACGAATGAGATATAGTGACGTCACAACATGGCCTCACTGGGCTAAAAGTGGGGATGGTTTAGGGTAATCCATATAAGCTCATGGGCGCCGAAAGAGTTACTCTACCGTACTGGATCCGAGTTGTATTTATTGACTAAGCTGTCAATATTGGATTGATATTTATGAGGGAAACTGTCGTGCTTGGTGCTTTCAACTTATAGGCTTGATTTTTCTTTCTGGATTTTAACTATTTGTTGGCAATTTCAGAAATTTATGAGAAATACAAATACAGTGCACTACAGTTTGTTGGTGGATCAAGAATGTCATGATGAGTTTTAGTGACAAGTAATTGACATTTGACAAATAAACGATTAGTTAATTAGGCATCTGTCAAGCGTCTGTTTATGTCATAATTGACAGTTGACATTTGACAAATGAAGTATGATTGATTCATAAACCATTATTTTGTCAAAATCTGTCAGTGTTCTACCTTATTATAGCGTGTTATTTAATGAACATTCAATTTTAATATTTTTATCAAGAATGTCATGATGAGTTTCAGTGACAAGTAATTGACATTTGACAAATAAACGTTTAGTTGATTAGGCATCTGTCAAGCGTCTGCTTATGTCATAATTGACAGTTGACATTTGACAAATGAAGGATAATTGATCCATAACCCATTATTTTGTTAAAATCTGTCAGTGTTCTACCTTATTATAGAGTGTTATTTGATGAAAATCCAATTTTAATATTTTTATCAAGAATGTCATGATGAGTTTTAGTGACAAGTAATTGACATTTGACAAATTAACGATTATTTGATTAGGCATCTGTCAAGCGTCTGTTTATGTCATAATTGACAGTTGACATTTGACAAATGAAGGATGATTGATTCATAACCCATTATTTTGTAAAAATCTGTCAGTATTCTACCTTATTATAGAGTGTTAGTAAATGAAAATCCAATTTTAATATTTTTATTAAGAATGGCATGATGAGCTTTAGTGACAGGTAATTGACATTTGACAGTTGACATTTTATAAGTTTTAGTTACAGAAAAACAATTAGTTATAATTGGCATCATATAGACATCTGTCAACAGTTTGTTGATGTCACGTATATGTCATAATTGACAGTTGACATTTGACAAATGAAGGATAATTGATCCATAACCCATTATTTTGTTAAAATCTGTCAGTGTTCTACCTTATTATAGAGTGTTATTTGATGAAAATCCAATTTTAATATTTTTATCAAGAATGTCATGATGAGTTTTAGTGACAAGTAATTGACATTTGACAAATAAACGATTAGTTGATTAGGCATCTGTCAAGCGTCTGTTTATGTCATAATTGACAGTTGACATTTGACAAATTAAGGATGATTGATTCATAACCCATTATTTTGTTAAAATCTGTCAGTGTTCTACCTTATTATAGAGTGTTATTTGATGAAAATTCATTTTTAATATTTTTATTAAGAATGGCATAATGAGCTTTAGTGACAGGTAATTGACATTTGACAGTTGACATTTTATAAGTTTTAGTTACAGAAAAACAATTAGTTATAATTGGCATCATATAGACATCTGTCAACAGTTTGTTGATGTCACGTATATGTCATAATTGACAGTTGACATTTGACAAATGAAGGATGATTGATTTATAATCCATTATTTTGTTAAAATCTGTCAGTCTTCTATCTTATTATCGGGTGTTATGTGATGAAAATTCAATTTTAATATTTTTATCAAGAATGTCATGATGAGTTTTAGTGACAAGTAATTGACATTTGACAAATAAACGATTAGTTGATTAGGCATCTGTCAAGCGTCTGTTTATGTCATAATTGACAGTTGACATTTGACAAATTAAGGATGATTGATTCATAATCCATTATTTTGTTAAAATCTGTCAGTGTTCTACCTTATTATAGAGTGTTATTTGATGAAAATCCAATTTTAATATTTTTATTAAGAATGGCATGATGAGCTTTAGTGACAGGTAATTGACATTTGACAGTTGACATTTTATAAGTTTTAGTTACAGAAAAACAATTAGTTATAATTGGCATCATATAGACATCTGTCAACAGTTTGTTGATGTCACGTATATGTCATAATTGACAGTTGACATTTGACAAATGAAGGATAATTGATCCATAACCCATTATTTTGTTAAAATCTGTCAGTGTTCTACCTTATTATAGAGTGTTATTTGATGAAAATCCAATTTTAATATTTTTATCAAGAATGTCATGATGAGTTTTAGTGACAAGTAATTGACATTTGACAAATAAACGATTAGTTGATTAGGCATCTGTCAAGCGTCTGTTTATGTCATAATTGACAGTTGACATTTGACAAATTAAGGATGATTGATTCATAACCCATTATTTTGTTAAAATCTGTCAGTGTTCTACCTTATTATAGAGTGTTATTTGATGAAAATTCATTTTTAATATTTTTATTAAGAATGGCATAATGAGCTTTAGTGACAGGTAATTGACATTTGACAGTTGACATTTTATAAGTTTTAGTTACAGAAAAACAATTAGTTATAATTGGCATCATATAGACATCTGTCAACAGTTTGTTGATGTCACGTATATGTCATAATTGACAGTTGACATTTGACAAATGAAGGATGATTGATTTATAATCCATTATTTTGTTAAAATCTGTCAGTCTTCTATCT
This sequence comes from Altica lythri, assembly GCA_964028335.1. NCBI lineage: Eukaryota > Metazoa > Arthropoda > Insecta > Coleoptera > Chrysomelidae > Altica > Altica lythri. Next base: position 10,084,420 of record OZ034809.1, read on the forward strand.
TATTATCGGGTGTTATGTGATGAAAATTCAATTTTAATATTTTTATCAAGAATGTCATGATGAGTTTTAGTGACAAGAATTGACATTTGACAAATAAACGATTAGTTGATTAGGCATCTGTCACGCGTTTGTGTATGTCATAATTGACAGTTGACATTTGACAAATGAAGGATGATTGACTCATAACCCATTATTTAATAAAAATCTGTCAGTGTTCTACCTTATTATCGAGTGTTATTTGATGGAAATTCAATTTTAATATTTTTATCAAGAATGTCATGACAAGTTTTAGTGACAAGTAATTGACATTTGACAAATAAACAATTAGTTGATTAGGCATCTGTCAAGCGTCTGTTTATGTCATAATTGACAGTTGACATTTGACAAATGAAGGATGATTGATTCATAACCCATTATTTTGTAAAAATCTGTCAGTATTCTACCTTATTATAGAGTGTTAGTAAATGAAAATCCAATTTTAATATTTTTATTAAGAATGGCATGATGAGCTTTAGTGACAGGTAATTGACATTTGACAGTTGACATTTTATAAGTTTTAGTTACAGAAAAACAATTAGTTATAATTGGCATCATATAGACATCTGTCAACAGTTTGTTGATGTCACGTATATGTCATAATTGACAGTTGACATTTGACAAATGAAGGATAATTGATCCATAACCCATTATTTTGTTAAAATCTGTCAGTGTTCTACCTTATTATAGAGTGTTATTTGATGAAAATCCAATTTTAATATTTTTATCAAGAATGTCATGATGAGTTTTAGTGACAAGTAATTGACATTTGACAAATAAACGATTAGTTGATTAGGCATCTGTCAAGCGTCTGTTTATGTCATAATTGACAGTTGACATTTGACAAATTAAGGATGATTGATTCATAACCCATTATTTTGTTAAAATCTGTCAGTGTTCTACCTTATTATAGAGTGTTATTTGATGAAAATTCATTTTTAATATTTTTATTAAGAATGGCATAATGAGCTTTAGTGACAGGTAATTGACATTTGACAGTTGACATTTTATAAGTTTTAGTTACAGAAAAACAATTAGTTATAATTGGCATCATATAGACATCTGTCAACAGTTTGTTGATGTCACGTATATGTCATAATTGACAGTTGACATTTGACAAATGAAGGATGATTGATTTATAATCCATTATTTTGTTAAAATCTGTCAGTCTTCTATCTTATTATCGGGTGTTATGTGATGAAAATTCAATTTTAATATTTTTATCAAGAATGTCATGATGAGTTTTAGTGACAAGAATTGACATTTGACAAATAAACGATTAGTTGATTAGGCATCTGTCACGCGTTTGTGTATGTCATAATTGACAGTTGACATTTGACAAATGAAGGATGATTGACTCATAACCCATTATTTAATAAAAATCTGTCAGTGTTCTACCTTATTATCGAGTGTTATTTGATGGAAATTCAATTTTAATATTTTTATCAAGAATGTCATGACAAGTTTTAGTGACAAGTAATTGACATTTGACAAATAAACAATTAGTTGATTAGGCATCTGTCAAGCGTCTGTTTATGTCATAATTGACAGTTGACATTTGACAAATAAAGGATGATTGATTCATAACCCATTATTTTGTTACAATCTGTCAGTGTTCTACCTTATTATAGAATGTTATTTGATGAAAATTCAATTTTAATATGTTTATCAAGAATGTCATGACGAGTTTTAGTGACAAGTAATTGACATTTGACAAATAAACGATTAGTTGATTAGGCATCTGTCAAGCGTCTGTTTATGTCATAATTGACAGTTGACATTTGACAAATGAAGGATGATTGATTTATAACCCATTATTTTGTAAAAATCTGTCAGTGTTCTACCTTATTATAGAGTGTTAGTTAATGAAAATTCAATTTGAATATTTTTATCAAGAATGTCATGATGAGTTTTAGTGACAAGTAATTGACATTTGACAAATAAACGATTAGTTGATTAGGCATCTGTCACGCGTTTGTTTATGTCATAATTGACAGTTGACATTTGACAAATAAAGGATGATTGATTCATAACCCATTATTTTGTTACAATCTGTCAGTGTTCTACCTTATTATAGAATGTTATTTGATGAAAATTCAATTTTAATATGTTTATCAAGAATGTCATGACGAGTTTTAGTGACAAGTAATTGACGTTTGACAAATAAACGATTAGTTAATTAGGCATCTGTCAAGCGTCTGTTTATGTCATAATTGACAGTTGACATTTGACAAATGAAGGATGATTGATTCATAACCCATTATTTTGTTACAATCTGTCAGTGTTCTACCTTATTATAGAATGTTATTTGATGAAAATTCAATTTTAATATGTTTATCAAGAATGTCATGACGAGTTTTAGTGACAAGTAATTGACATTTGACAAATAAACGATTAGTTAATTAGGCATCTGTCAAGCGTCTGTTTATGTCATAATTGACAGTTGACATTTGACAAATGAAGGATGATTGATTCATAACCCATTATTTTGTAAAAATCTGTCAGTGTTCTACCTTATTATAGCGTGTTATTTAATGAACATTCAATTTTAATATTTTTATCAAGAATGTCATGATGAGTTTTAGTGACAAGTAATTGACATTTGACAAATAAACGATTAGTTGATTAGGCATCTGTCACGCGTTTGTTTATGTCATAATTGACAGTTGACATTTGACAAATGAAGGATGATTGATTCATAACCCATTATTTTGTTAAAATCTGTCAGTGTTCTACCTTATTATAGAGTGTTAGTAAATGAAAATTCAATTTTAATATTTTTATCAAGAATGTCATGATGAGTTTTAGTGACAAGTAATTGACATTTGACAAATAAACGATTAGTTAATTAGGCATCTGTCAAGCGTCTGTTTATGTCATAATTGACAGTTGACATTTGACAAATGAAGGATGATTGATTCATAACCCATTATTTTGTTACAATCTGTCAGTGTTCTACCTTATTATAGAATGTTATTTGATGAAAATTCAATTTTAATATGTTTATCAAGAATGTCATGACGAGTTTTAGTGACAAGTAATTGACATTTGACAAATAAACGATTAGTTAATTAGGCATCTGTCAAGCGTCTGTTTATGTCATAATTGACAGTTGACATTTGACAAATGAAGGATGATTGATTCATAACCCATTATTTTGTAAAAATCTGTCAGTGTTCTACCTTATTATAGAGTGTTAGTAAATGAAAATCCAATTTTAATATTTTTATTAAGAATGGCATGATGAGCTTTAGTGACAGGTAATTGACATTTGACAGTTGACATTTTATAAGTTTTAGTTACAGAAAAACAATTAGTTATAATTGGCATCATATAGACATCTGTCAACAGTTTGTTGATGTCACGTATATGTCATAATTGACAGTTGACATTTGACAAATGAAGGATGATTGATTTATAATCCATTATTTTGTTAAAATCTGTCAGTCTTCTATCTTATTATCGGGTGTTATGTGATGAAAATTCAATTTTAATATTTTTATCAAGAATGTCATGATGAGTTTTAGTGACAAGTAATTGACATTTGACTAATAAACGATTAGTTGATTAGACATCTGTCAAGCGTCTGTTTATGTCATAATTGACAGTTGACATTTGACAAATGAAGGATGATTGATTCATAACCCATTATTTTGTAACAAGCTGTCAGTGTTCTACCTTATTATCGAGTGTTATTTGATGAAAATTCAATTTTAATATTTTTATCAAGAATGTCATGATGAGTTTTAGTGACAAGTAATTGACATTTGACTAATAAACGATTAGTTGATTAGACATCTGTCAAGCGTCTGTTTATGTCATAATTGACAGTTGACATTTGACAAATGAAGGATGATTGATTCATAACCCATTATTTTGTAACAAGCTGTCAGTGTTCTACCTTATTATCGAGTGTTATTTGATGAAAATTCAATTTTAATATTTTTATCAAGAATGTCATGATGAGTTTTAGTGACAAGTAATTGACATTTGACTAATAAACGATTAGTTGATTAGACATCTGTCAAGCGTCTGTTTATGTCATAATTGACAGTTGACATTTGACAAATGAAGGATGATTGATTCATAACCCATTATTTTGTAACAAGCTGTCAGTGTTCTACCTTATTATCGAGTGTTATTTGATGAAAATTCAATTTTAATATTTTTATCAAGACTGTCATGATGAGTTTTAGTGACAAGTAATTGACATTTGACAAATAAACGATTAGTTGATTAGGCATCTGTCAAGCGTCTGTTTATGTCATAATTGACAGTTGACATTTGACAAATGAAGTATGATTGATTCATAAACCATTATTTTGTCAAAATCTGTCAGTGTTCTACCTTATTATAGCGTGTTATTTAATGAACATTCAATTTTAATATTTTTATCAAGAATGTCATGATGAGTTTCAGTGACAAGTAATTGACATTTGACAAATAAACGTTTAGTTGATTAGGCATCTGTCAAGCGTCTGCTTATGTCATAATTGACAGTTGACATTTGACAAATGAAGGATAATTGATCCATAACCCATTATTTTGTTAAAATCTGTCAGTGTTCTACCTTATTATAGAGTGTTATTTGATGAAAATCCAATTTTAATATTTTTATCAAGAATGTCATGATGAGTTTTAGTGACAAGTAATTGACATTTGACAAATAAACGATTAGTTGATTAGGCATCTGTCAAGCGTCTGTTTATGTCATAATTGACAGTTGACATTTGACAAATTAAGGATGATTAATTCATAACCCATTATTTTGTTAAAATCTGTCAGTGTTCTACCTTATTATAGAGTGTTATTTGATGAAAATTCATTTTTAATATTTTTATTAAGAATGGCATAATGAGCTTTAGTGACAGGTAATTGACATTTGACAGTTGACATTTTATAAGTTTTAGTTACAGAAAAACAATTAGTTATAATTGGCATCATATAGACATCTGTCAACAGTTTGTTGATGTCACGTATATGTCATAATTGACAGTTGACATTTGACAAATGAAGGATGATTGATTTATAATCCATTATTTTGTTAAAATCTGTCAGTCTTCTATCTTATTATCGGGTGTTATGTGATGAAAATTCAATTTTAATATTTTTATCAAGAATGTCATGATGAGTTTTAGTGACAAGTAATTGACATTTGACTAATAAACGATTAGTTGATTAGACATCTGTCAAGCGTCTGTTTATGTCATAATTGACAGTTGACATTTGACAAATGAAGGATGATTGATTCATAACCCATTATTTTGTAACAAGCTGTCAGTGTTCTACCTTATTATCGAGTGTTATTTGATGAAAATTCAATTTTAATATTTTTATCAAGAATGTCATGATGAGTTTTAGTGACAAGTAATTGACATTTGACAAATAAACGATTAGTTGATTAGGCATCTGTCACGCGTTTGTTTATGTCATAATTGACAGTTGACATTTGACAAATGAAGGATGATTGACTCATAACCCATTATTTAATAAAAATCTGTCAGTGTTCTACCTTATTATCGAGTGTTATTTGATGGAAATTCAATTTTAATATTTTTATCAAGAATGTCATGACAAGTTTTAGTGACAAGTAATTGACATTTGACAAATAAACAATTAGTTGATTAGGCATCTGTCAAGCGTCTGTTTATGTCATAATTGACAGTTGACATTTGACAAATAAAGGATGATTGATTCATAACCCATTATTTTGTTACAATCTGTCAGTGTTCTACCTTATTATAGAATGTTATTTGATGAAAATTCAATTTTAATATGTTTATCAAGAATGTCATGACGAGTTTTAGTGACAAGTAATTGACATTTGACAAATAAACGATTAGTTGATTAGGCATCTGTCAAGCCTCTGTTTATGTCATAATTGACAGTTGACATTTGACAAATTAAGGATGATTGATTCATAATCCATTATTTTGTTAAAATCTGTCAGTGTTCTACCTTATTATAGAGTGTTATTTGATGAAAATTCGTTTTTAATATTTTTATTAAGAATGGCATAATGAGCTTTAGTGACAGGTAATTGACATTTGACAGTTGACATTTTATAAGTTTTAGTTACAGAAAACCAATTAGTTATAATTGGCATCATATAGACATCTGTCAACAGTTTGTTGATGTCACGTATATGTCATAATTGACAGTTGACATTTGACAAATGAAGGATAATTGATCCATAACCCATTATTTTGTTAAAATCTGTCAGTGTTCTACCTTATTATAGAGTGTTATTTGATGAAAATCCAATTTTAATATTTTTATCAAGAATGTCATGATGAGTTTTAGTGACAAGTAATTGACATTTGACAAATAAACGATTAGTTGATTAGGCATCTGTCAAGCGTCTGTTTATGTCATAATTGACAGTTGACATTTGACAAATTAAGGATGATTGATTCATAATCCATTATTTTGTTAAAATCTGTCAGTGTTCTACCTTATTATAGAGTGTTATTTGATGAAAATCCAATTTTAATATTTTTATTAAGAATGGCATGATGAGCTTTAGTGACAGGTAATTGACATTTGACAGTTGACATTTTATAAGTTTTAGTTACAGAAAAACAATTAGTTATAATTGGCATCATATAGACATCTGTCAACAGTTTGTTGATGTCACGTATATGTCATAATTGACAGTTGACATTTGACAAATGAAGGATAATTGATCCATAACCCATTATTTTGTTAAAATCTGTCAGTGTTCTACCTTATTATAGAGTGTTATTTGATGAAAATCCAATTTTAATATTTTTATCAAGAATGTCATGATGAGTTTTAGTGACAAGTAATTGACATTTGACAAATAAACGATTAGTTGATTAGGCATCTGTCACGCGTTTGTTTATGTCATAATTGACAGTTGACATTTGACAAATGAAGGATGATTGACTCATAACCCATTATTTAATAAAAATCTGTCAGTGTTCTACCTTATTATCGAGTGTTATTTGATGGAAATTCAATTTTAATATTTTTATCAAGAATGTCATGACAAGTTTTAGTGACAAGTAATTGACATTTGACAAATAAACGATTAGTTAATTAGGCACCTGTCAAGCGTCTGTTTATGTCATAATTGACAGTTGACATTTGACAAATGAAGGATGATTGATTCATAACCCATTATTTTGTTACAATCTGTCAGTGTTCTACCTTATTATAGAATGTTATTTGATGAAAATTCAATTTTAATATGTTTATCAAGAATGTCATGACGAGTTTTAGTGACAAGTAATTGACATTTGACAAATAAACGATTAGTTGATTAGGCATCTGTCAAGCGTCTGTTTATGTCATAATTGACAGTTGACATTTGACAAATGAAGGATGATTGATTCATAACCCATTATTTTGTTAAAATCTGTCAGTGTTCTACCTTATTATAGAGTGTTAGTAAATGAAAATTCAATTTTAATATTTTTATCAAGAATGTCATGATGAGTTTTAGTGACAAGTAATTGACATTTGACAAATAAACGATTAGTTAATTAGGCATCTGTCAAGCGTCTGTTTATGTCATAATTGACAGTTGACATTTGACAAATGAAGGATAATTGATTCATAACCCATTATTTTGTTAAAATCTGTCAGTGTTCTACCTTATTATAGAATGTTATTTGATGAAAATTCAATTTTAATATGTTTATCAAGAATGTCATGACGAGTTTTAGTGACAAGTAATTGACATTTGACAAATAAACGATTAGTTAATTAGGCATCTGTCAAGCGTCTGTTTATGTCATAATTGACAGTTGACATTTGACAAATGAAGTATGATTGATTCATAAACCATTATTTTGTCAAAATCTGTCAGTGTTCTACCTTATTATAGCGTGTTATTTAATGAACATTCAATTTTAATATTTTTATCAAGAATGTCATGATGAGTTTCAGTGACAAGTAATTGACATTTGACAAATAAACGTTTAGTTGATTAGGCATCTGTCAAGCGTCTGCTTATATCATAATTGACAGTTGACATTTGACAAATGAAGGATAATTGATCCATAACCCATTATTTTGTTAAAATCTGTCAGTGTTCTACCTTATTATAGAGTGTTATTTGATGAAAATCCAATTTTAATATTTTTATCAAGAATGTCATGATGAGTTTTAGTGACAAGTAATTGACATTTGACAAATAAACGATTAGTTGATTAGGCATCTGTCAAGCGTCTGTTTATGTCATAATTGACAGTTGACATTTGACAAATTAAGGATGATTGATTCATAATCCATTATTTTGTTAAAATCTGTCAGTGTTCTACCTTATTATAGAGTGTTATTTGATGAAAATTCATTTTTAATATTTTTATTAAGAATGGCATAATGAGCTTTAGTGACAGGTAATTGACATTTGACAGTTGACATTTTATAAGTTTTAGTTACAGAAAAACAATTAGTTATAATTGGCATCATATAGACATCTGTCAACAGTTTGTTGATGTCATGTATATGTCATAATTGACAGTTGACATTTGACAAATGAATGATAGTTGTTTACACATTCTGTAAAATCCGATACTCGATATTGACCTAATTGGAAATAATAAAAATTTCGGAGCCAATGTTTAGATAACCAAATTTCGACATTTCTTTGATAGGTAGGTACAATCTGCCCAATTTCACTTTAGCTCTGACGTTGAGATGCGCACTGGTTTATAATGAACCAAGGTGGGGAGACGCTCAGATCGTCGGTCTCGAGACAATGTCTTCTGGCTTTGTTGCGATCCTCTCTCTTCTTCATTTGCGCATATCGCAGCGAAAGTGAAATTGGGCAGATTGTACCTACTTTTAGACCCAAAGACAACTAAAATATGTACCCTAACTAAACTGACAATTATTTTAATTATATTTTGAGTGAATTTTAATCATCATATCAAATTATTAATAATATAAAAGGTAATCAAGTAAGTAATTAGCAGTGTAGAGTGTAGATATATAGGTATATATACCCTAAAAACGTCAAAATTAAAGAATTACTATTTCTAATTGAAATTGATATCTCTCGATTAAATAAAACAATTAAGTAAATTTTTATAATCACCAGTTCATTACTATAATTATGAATTTGTATAAAAGTAGATAATATATGGCATTCTTTAGGGAATAATCATCTAAATGAATTATAGTTATGTTTTATTTTCATTAAAGTGTGTAACTGACATATTATGAATACCAACAAAGTTAATTTAGAAAAAAAATGTTGTTTTACTGAATAATTAAGAAGTAAAAGTCATGCGCCATATTGTGTCCACTGTCAATTAGTCACTTGTCATTCTTGACAGTAAATTTAGAGTAGTACAGTCCGACAAGTATCTCGTGAAATAAGGTGAAGTTGCGCCGTAACAAATTTGAAAGTGGGGATATGGTGGGCGTACATCAAAAATCATTTGTGTGATAGTCTTTATGCTGTGAGCATCTCTTTACATCTACACTGTTGCCTTGTTCATACTTAAAAATATATTACTGTAATCATCAACAAATTGACAACATTGTAAAAAATTTAAAATCTGGTGAAATCTTATCAAGCGTTAATGTTCAGGTATATTCCATACTAGTCAGGCCGAATACTTTCTCTCTCTGCGCACTGGAAGCTCCGCCTTGTCACGAGATACTTGTCAGACTGTACCAACATTGTTATAATGATCGTTTCTAAACTTAGAAATGTACGTGTATAATGATAAATACCTGAAAGAAAGAGCAATAAAAAGAGTAACAAAGTTCATTTACAAGAATTTTTTTTGTTTTACTGAAGAATTAGGAAGTAAAAGATATGCGCCATATGGTGTCTACTGTCTATCTGTCAGTTGTCATGCTTGACAGTAAATTTAGAGCAATACCAACATTATAACCATCGTTTCTAATCCTACAGAGCATACACTAGGGCATACACATACCTACACAAAGAAATAAATGATACCAATTCAGACCAAATCCAACAATTTTGTTAGAAAACAGGATTCTAAGTGTGTAACTTTTATATTACGGACACCAATAAATCAACCCCTTCAAAACCCAAAATCCTCAGAACTCCAACCCTCAGCCTACAAGAAAATCTTACTTTCGACCATATTAACCCCTAACTATGAATAGCACTTGTGCGTGCTATTCACTCGAACGTTCAGGTGGAACACCGATCTAGAACTTACCATCAATAACATGAGCAGACGAGCGTCCTTCCTAGGTGTCCTGGGTGATAGACTCGGAAGTTTCCACTACAAAACTCTGCTCCATACCTACAAAACATTTACTCGACCTCTTGTCGATTATAAGGCTCTCTCTCAGAGACTCCTCCATTTGCTTCTTGCCACAGAGAGAGCCATTACCCGTAAAGCTAAAAACCTACACCACCTTTATCTAAGCTGTGTTCTCTACCAAAATACCAAAAAATACTTCCTCTTCCTTCTCAATTTCAGACGCTACATCAACGATACTTCCCTTGGACTCTATAGGGTACCAACATTCAAGAACACTCCATACCCACTGGAATGAAGGACTCCAAAGGACCTCAAGAATTCCGAAGATCAAAATCTCCCTTTCCTTCCTAAGACTTCTCCAAACCATAGAAAGAGAACCTTCTGTAGAACTTGACGACCTTCTTGACAAAACTTCTACAGGTACACACTGGACACAGGATACAAAAAAAAATCGTCCTAGGCGAAGGTTTCTGTGGTTTTCTTCGTCCTTGCCAAATAAGAGGCCCCACGCCGGAAAAGACACTCCACAGTGTCAATCTACCAAACTCACATTGCTCCACGTGGTCTACACTCCTACACACACTCATTTTTACACTAAAAAAAGTTTTGTTTAGGCATGTTTCGAAAACACCATGAACCTGGAAACACCGGAACAACCAAAAATCAGGAATCGTACTAACTCCATCCAAACCCTACCATACACTCCCTGAAAAGGACACTAAGTGCTATAGCAAGGTACTTAAACCCAACACTCAAAACCCACCAACATCACACTTCTGTAAAGCAATTATTCCTTGATCCTTGATCATAACAAAAATCTACTGTCAATATTCACTTATTATTCTTGACAGTAAATTTAAAGCACTACCAACATCACGAAGTATGTATCTATACTTCGTGACCAACCCTATCATTATAATCGTTTTTAATCTTATACGTCTAGAGAAGTGCGTATTTAATGACATACCAATAAGAGAGAGCAATAAACAGAGAATCTGGCATATCGGTAATTGGCTGCTGCTTCCTTTAAACCAATTATGTAGATGTTCGAGTAAGATTATAGTTGGTCTCTTTATTGCTATCTCTACTTACCACTATTAACACACATCACACGCTGCCTTTATATCTCCAAAAGCACAGCGTAAGGCTATACCAGTACACACACTAGAAAATTTAGAATTTTTGAATAAGAACAACACACACCGCATGTTATCTCTAGAAGTATATGCTCTAAGTTTCTAATATGAATTTAAAGGCACATAAGCTGTTTAGAATTAGATACTTTAACGAAAGTTTTTGTGGTTTCCTTAGATCTCACCAAATGGGTATCCTTACGCTAAAGGAAACACGACCCAATCCCAAATAGCACAACGTGGGGCGACACTAGGGCTCAAACATATACAACACTAAAAGAACAACCACAAAGAAAACAACATTTGATACTAATTTCCACCATATCTTAATCATCTTATTACTATACAGGACTAAGGCACAGGACTTAAGTCCTTTAACTCCGTGTAGTACCAGTGCAACTCTGAGTTACCCCTACTCCTACAATAATAATATTCGCATAGTTTTTACTGCTCTAGTATTATCTATTGATTTTGCTTTTATTGACTGTCAACCTATGGTCATATACCTACGACCATACACACTAACAACAGACTGATAAATATGGTACATTGACAGTAGAGTCCCCAAATGACTTTTCTACACTGATGGACAGTGTTCTGTAAGAATTCCTGCGATTCTCGGTGTAACTCAGAGTTACTCCTACTGTAAAACAAAACGACGGGTTCAGTGTGAGCAAATTTTTTACTACTCTGGTATTATCTACTGATGTTGCTCTTAGTGACTATCAACTCACGGGCATATACAAATAGTAGTCCATTCTCTGAACGCTTACTAAGTAAAACCTGAGCTATAAAGATGGTAGATTGTAGATTGTAGAATGTAAGTTGGGTTGATTAGCTCAGATGACTTTTCTACACTGATGGCTTCTTAGTGGACAGTGTTCTGTAAGAATTCCTGCAATTATTATGAGTTCAGGTTTCTAAGGCTTTAATTTGGAGTAGCGCATTAAAGACTGCTTGTCTTTAGTCTGAAGTGTTTTTCAAGTAGGCTTCCCTTCCTCAAATTCGAATTCCATCCATGATACGGCATTTCGAGATGATACAGAAATGTTCAGGTCCGATAAAGGGAGTAGTAGCTTCTTCTTTTGTGGAACTATCAGCAATCTCATTTTCAACAATCCCTGGTACCTATAGTAAAGTTACTTTGTATAGGTTGCTTAAGAGTCTCTTTGCAGTTCTAGGCTCTAGATTTTGGGCTCGAACTTGGTGGATTTTAAAGTCTTTAACAGCTTTGCTATCTTAAGTACAAAAATATATTCCCAGAATTGTCGAGAGCCTTACAATGGGACCTGTAACCTCTATACCTACTCCTTATCTTCGAAATCCCATTCTGAAGACATAGAGTTTGCAGGAATCTTTATAGATTGGGTTGCTCTGACCCTTAGAAGCCTAATAATTTGTCCTTGTAAGATCACCGAGTTTTAGAGACCTAGTCATTGTTAACCTTTAAGCACTTTCCAAAGCAATCCTCCCTAAATGTTAAAGCAAATAAGAAATGTTCAAGGTTCCACTAGAACACGATCTTATTGCCCTAGTGATCGTGATCCTTATACAATCTCTTATATTAAGTAAAGATAGTGGAAATGCGTGTACAGAAAGAGTGAGGTGCAAAAGATCATATATGTAGTTTAATTTTATTTCTCTGTTGTTACTACAGTTCGCGTTCAGAGTATTAAAGCCTGCCTCTAGTTCGTATATAAATACAGTGGAGGATGCATATATGCACAAATATTCTCCAAATAGAGTAAAGTGCAAGAGAGACACAGTATATTAAAGGTTGCCTCTAGTTAGTATCTTTTTTAAGTTGTCTGATATAAATTAATACAGTGGAGGAAGCTCATACACAAAGCTTCCTCCAAACAGAATGAGAGGCAAGAGAGCCAGAATATAGTTTCATTATTTTTCTGTATTTTCTTCAGCTGGCGTTCAGAGTATTAAAAGCTGCCTCTATTCGAAGAGTTGTAGTTCAAAAATATGCCGTAAGCGGTGTTTCATTTTATTTCTCTGGTTGTTATACTTCAACTCGTGTTCCAGAGCATTGAGAACTACCTCTAGTAAGTATACACCTATACTCAAAGTTATCAACTGTTATTTTATGTAAAACAAAAATAGAAAAGTCTTAAACCACGACCTAGTGAGCTAGCTAGGGAAATAACGCTTTTTAGAACGTTCTAACGTTACGAGAGGGAGACAGCATATAGTTTCATTTTACTTCTCTGGTTGTTACTTTAACTCGTGTTCCAGAGCATTGAGAACTACCTCTAGTTAGTATACACCTATACTCAAAGTTATCAAGTGTTATTTTATGTAAAACAAAAATAGAAAAGTCTTAAACCACGACTTAGTGAGCTAGCTACAGAAATAATGCTCTTTTAAATGGAAGATGCTGTTGGGCCCACCCGGCATCGCCCGGTGAGATACCATTGCATCGATTTAGGCGGCGTGAAGTTGCTCTTTGGGTTAACGTTTCGTCGCCGTGTCGATGTTTCCGGTTTCCAGGGTGGGACCGAAAGAAAAAAAAGCATGATGGAAGCTCCAAGACTAAAATACTCCGGAGGTAAACTCGCCCCCCAATCGGATCTCCGGGTGGGGGCTAGTCCTGTGGCCTCATCAAGCGATATTAATCGAACTTCCACTATCTCCTACAATACACTGGGTTCCCCTAACAACACTCAACGGAGAAATAGTGTGGCACCTGCAGTTGCTAACAGACCCAAAAACAGCAACTTCAAAATTGATTTCTGCAACATCAGAGGGCTTAACACCAACATAAATTCAGTCCACCAGCACTTACAATCTTCCAAGCCTCATGTGCTCGCACTGACCGAGACAAAGGTCAGATCGTCAACAAACACCGTCAGCTATTTATACCCTGGATACGATTTTCATTGCCGATTTAGACGCAACTTTGGGGTATGTCTCTTTATCCGAGATGATCTTTGCTGCCAACGAGAGGAAACACTTGAACCGACAGGGTTTGATGTAATGTGGTTTAAAATATCTACGCAGAAAATCACCAAGTTTATCTGCTGCCTTTACCGTCCTCCAAGCGACACCCAATACAGAGCCCTTTTCTCATCACTAGCCAACACAATCGACTTCTTGCAAACCAACCATCCAAATGCCGAAGTCGCTATCTTTGGAGACTTTAACGTCCATAATGTCAACTGGTTTAAATACTCAAATACCAACGATGAACAAGGCCGTGAGGCAGAATCATTCGCGATCAGTTCTGGCTTAACTCAACTCGTAGAAGAACCAACGCGGATACCAGACCGAGATGGTGATTTTGCTAGTCTGTTGGATCTTTTTTTGACATCAAACCCAGACCTATACACTATCTCCGTTCAGTCTCCGCTAGGATCTTCCGATCACAAACTTATTTCAACACTAAGCGAGCTACCAATTTGTTCTGAGCAGCCTCCTAAACCTCGCAAGATTTGGCATTACAGATCAGCCAGGTGGAAAGACCTGAAGGACCATTTTCACACTTTTCCTTGGCTGAACGTGTGCTTTTCTTCTGATGATCCATCCGTTTGTGCTCAAGAGGTCTCCGATGTCATTCTAACTGGCATGGAAGCCTTTATTCCTTATTCCAATAAGCGCCCTTCTAACGGCAAGCCCTGGTTTAGCAAAAACTGCGAGCGCGCAGTCAGTCTAAAAATCTAGCTTACCGACAGTGGCGTAAAAATCCAACGGCTGAGAATCGCACCACCCTTGTTACCGCTCGAAACCAGTGTAAGCAAACGATAGATCAAAGCAAAGAGACGCATAACACGAGGATCAAAAACAAACTTCTTGCCAGTCCTAACGGATCTAGGTCTTTTTGGTCAGTCGCTAAGGCCGTCAGTCAAAATTTTACCAAATCAAATATTCCACCTCTAACACGTTCCGACGGCACAATAGCAACCACAGCCGGAGATAAAGCGAACTTACTGGCAGAACTATTTTCTTCTCATTCCAACGTAGACTTTCAGGGAAAAACTCCACCGAACATTCCAGCAGTTCAATCGGAAATGACTGATATCGTATTCCGTCAGCGTTCTGTCAAACGAATTCTTAAAGGGCTCGATGTCAGGAAGGCTTCTGGTCCAGATGAAATTCCTATTATAGTGCTCAAGGAATGCGCTGATGAGCTAACACCAATATTTTGTAGACTTTTTAACCTATCCTACAAAAAAGGAATATTTCCATCTTGCTGGAAGAAGGCAAGAGTTCAGCCTATACCAAAGAAAGGCAAGAAAACCATGCCAAACAACTATCGACCTGTCGCATTGCTTTCAGTTATATCAAAAGTGATGGAGAAAGCTATTAACCAACAACTTCTAAAGTACCTAGAGGGCCTTAATATTATCAGCGACCATCAGTACGGCTTTCGTAAGTCCAGATCAACAGGAGACCTCCTAGCATATGTCACCCATCTTTGGAGCAACGCAGTCAAACATCATGGGGAGTCCCGGGCTATTGCACTGGACATTTCTAAAGCATTTGATCGTGTCTGGCACGAGGGGCTCCTAAGTAAACTGCGATCCTACGGTATGCCCGGTCGATTCTGTTCATGGCTTTCTAGCTTTCTTCAGGACCGTTCTCTGCAAGTGGCGATTGACGGGTTTCTCTCGGACACCTTTACCATCAATGCTGGTGTTCCTCAGGGGTCCATATTATCCCCAACCCTCTTCTTACTATACATTAACGACCTTCTAGCGAAGACAGAAAATCCAATTTATAGCTTTGCTGACGACAGCACACTTATCTAATCGTTTACTTTGAATTCTCGAACATCGGCTGCTGACGCACATCTTCGCAGACAGCATGAAGTATCACGACTCAATAAAGACCTGGAAGAAATTTTGTCTTGGGGTGACAGTAACCAAGTCGAATTTAACGCTAAAAAAACCCAGGCAGCAGTTTTCTCTAAGAAGGTTAACATTGCAGAACCAGATATAGTCATGGCAGGACACGCAATTCCACTGGCTTCGTCTATTAACTTACTGGGTGTCAATCTGGGAGGAGATATGTCTTGGCATAATCACGTGGTAACAATCGCCAGGACAGCTTCTCAGAAACTCGGTGTACTTTTCCGTACCAAAAAGCTGTATACACCACAACAACTTTTGACACTCTACAAAGCCCAGATTCGACCATCACTGGAATACTGCTCTCATGTCTGTAGTTCTGCACCGAAGCATACCCTTTGGTTGTTGGATTCCATCCAAAGGAGAGCCATTCGCCTGATCGGTGACCACGAGCTAACCAAGAACCTCGACAGCTTAGAACATCGAAGACAGGTTGGTGATTTGACCCTCTTTTACAAATATTTCCATGGCAAGTGTTCTACTGACATTGCCCGCTTGATTCCACCTAGAGCAATTCATAGCAGAAATACACGACAAACCACTTCCGCCCATCCCTATGTGGTTCAACTTAATACTCCTCGAACATTATTGTTTAAGAACTCTTTCTTCTGGAGGACATTCTCTTTGTGGAACGGCCTTTCTGAGGCAGTATTTCTCACCGAATATAACCTTCAACGATTCAAGAACAACGTGAATCGCTTTCTTCGCACACGCACCGCTCTCAGAGCGCCTTAAAGGAATTTTCCTGCAGTGCTTGTGCTTGACCATAAAAAAAAATGCTCTTTAGAACGTTCTAACGTTACAAGAGGGAGACAGCATACATAGTTTCATTTTGGTTGTTACCTCAACTCTTGTTTCAGAGCATTGAGAACTACCTCTAGTTAGTATACACGTATACTCAAAGTTATCAACTGTTATTTTATGTAAAACAAAAATAGAAAAGTCTTAACGAACAATACATTTTAAGTTCGTGGAAAAAAAAGACAAGAAGACACTTAACGTTATTTTTTTAAATTAAAACACATCACCTGCTCATTTATCGATACAAATTCTCATGTCCTTATTGCTTTAATTTCCTATATCCTTGGCAATTAATATCGGACTTTCATAAAAGGCTACAAAATATTAACAAGACACGCTGCGGTGACATTAAGTTAGTTGGTGTCCAATGAATTCGAATCATTTACATATAACTCATAAAAATTTAATATCTCTTTAACACGACAGCCGAATCGAAATTTTTTAATCGCGGAAAGTTATTAAGTTATTATTATTCAACAACAGTATCAGGTATGTATTGTTTTTAATACAAACATTCAGTTTTATATCTTCCTTGACTCAGTAGATTTTGTGTTTTGTTGACCTCTTTATTAGTTCCCGAGTCAAAATCCTAATCCCCGTTTCCACTTGATTAGTATGGAAACGAACGTGTGTAGACTTTGTAGCCCTTAAATTACCCTTAGCTAGCTTTCAGGATCGTGGATTCCTTCTGAGTTTTTTCCATCAATCTTCCCCCAACAATTATTATTGGGCGCCAAGTACAGACAGTCAAATAAAAGAGATAAATCAGTTTTAAATTGTTTATTTCAAGAAATAAATCTGTTTAGATGTTAATTTAAAAAATTAAGTAATTAATTATTTTCTTATCTTTGATTTCTATGAAGTCTTCTGTCGGAGCTTGGGGAAGCGAGTGTACTATCTGGAATACAATTTTGAAGACCACAGAACTGTAGTAACTGATGTTTTCTTAAATTAGCGGAGACCTGATTTACCCCTGAATTGATATTAAAGGTGTTTTCGAAAAAATTGATGAGTCGAGAATCGCGACCTCTCTAGGGCCCTTCTTCAAAGTGGCAATAGCCCAAAACGAAGGGTGCAGAAAGTGAAGAGACAACTTAAGCTTTACGAATTACAAAATGAAATGCCAGAATTCCGAATCGAATCTCAAAAGGTAGCAAAATTTTCTACCGAAATCAGATAACTGCTCGCGTCGACGCGATTAACAATAGATATTTTTAAAGTTAAATAGTCGAGGAGCTAGGCTCACAACGAACGTTACAACTTTATTAAGGTGAAATAAGACTTAGTTTCAATGCCATTCTATTTGTTTAAATTCATCTTAGAGCCTACATATCTACTGATGCAGTTTTTCAGAAGCTTTCCGGGAATGTGAGTTGCCTTTAAGAAAATCAGTTGCTAGTTTTAATTTTGAGTTTTTGTTGCTCTTGTTGGAGCTTTGGGTCAAAATTTCAGTAAATATCCTTCCCACATAATGTTTATAAGACCTACCATCGATTACTGTTTCCTTAACTTTACGTCAATGTCTAACTGCCTCCTATATTGGAAGACAAATTGATATCTTCATTTTTGACGTAATTTGTTTACACTAATCTAAAAATAAAACTCTATATTCCAAATATATCACAAGGACCTTTTCAGAAAACAACATCCACCTTCACCAAACATGGACCAACGTCACCAACGATCAACCCAGAAGAACACCCTCTATGCCACTCTCTAAGACTTTTCTTCTGTTTAGTTTGTCAAAGGCCTGTTTAAAATCAATAAACAACAACTGTAGGTTTATGTCATCTTTATACAACTTTTTCATGACTTGTCTTAGTATCTGGATAGCGTCTGTTGCGGATCTTTCTTTTTCTAAAATCACCCTCCCAGCTTGAGATATCTTTTATTGTCATTTCCACCAGTCTTATAAAATTGTCGCCTATTTTGATCCTTTTTAGGTATTCTAAGAGTTTTTCTGTTTTTCTGTTAGGTCATCTTCATAAAACTTTTCACCACCCTCTAATCTTGGGACTCCTTCATTGGAATTAATAAACATTAAAAGTAGCTTTGTACTCTTCATACAACTTTTCTATGTGTTGTCTTAGTTTTTGGATAGCATCTATTGTGGATCATTTTTTTCTACAACCACCATATAAGCTTGGGAGTCCTTTATTGTCAAGGGCCTGTTTAAAATCAGTAAACAACAAATGTATCTTTATTTTATCTTCATACAACTTTTCTGTGACTTGTCTTGGTATCTGGATAGCGTCTGTTGTGGATCTTTCTTTTCTAAAACCACCCTCTAAGCTTGGGAGTCCTTCATTATCAAAGGCCTGTTTGAAATCAATAAACAACAAATATAGGTTTATCTCATCTTCCTACAATTTTTCCATGACTTGTCTTAGTATGTCGATAGCGTCCGTTGTGGATCTTCCTTTTCTAAATCCACCCTCTAATCTTCGGAGTACTTCATTATCAAAGGCCTGTTTGGAATTGATAAACAGCAAATTTGGGTTAATGTCGTATTCATACAACTTTTCCCTGAATTGCCTTATCTGGATAGCGTCTGTTGTGGATCTTTCTTTTCTAAAACCACCCTTCAAGCTTGGGAGTCTTCGTTATCAAAGGCCTGTTTGGAATCAATAAACAACAACTTTGGGTTAATGTCGTCTTCATACAACTTTTCCATGACTTGTCTTAGTATCTGGATAGCCTCTATTGTTGATCTTTATTTTCTAAAACCACCTTTTAAGTTTAGGAGTTGTTCATTATCAACGGCCTGTTTGGAATCAATAAACAACAAATTTGGGTTAATGTCGTCTTCATACAACTTTTTCATGACTTGTCTCAGTATCTGGAAAGCATCTATTGTGGATCTCTCTTTTCTAAAACCACCCTCTAATCTTGGGAGTCCTTATTCATTTTCAAAGTCTTTTTTGGAATCAATAAACAACAAATTTGGGTTAATGTCGTCTTAATACAACTTTTCTATGACTTGTCTCAGTATCTGGAAAGCATCTATTGTGGATCTCTCTTTTCTAAAACCACCCTCTAATCTTGGGAGTCCTTCATTTTCAAAGGCCTGTTTGGAATCAATAAACAACAAATTTGGGTTAATGTCGTCTTCATACAACTTTTCTATGATTTGTCTCAGTATCTGGAAAGCGTCTATTGTGGATCTGTTTTTCTAAAACCACCCTCTAAGTTTGGGAGTCTTTCATTATCAAAGGCCTGTTTGGAATCAATAAATAACAAATTTGGGTTAGTGTCGTCTTCATACAACTTTTCTATGACTTGTCTCAGTATCTGGAAAGCGTCTATTGTCGATCTCCCTTGTCTAAAACCACCCTCTAAGCTTGGGAGTCCTTCATTATCAAAGGCCTTTTTGGAAACAATAAACAAAAAATGTAGGTTTATGTTATCTTCATACAACTTTTTTATTACTTGTCTTAGTATATGGAAAGCGATTGTTATAGATCTCAAAGCGTATTGACAATTTTCTTTATTTTTTTCTTTGAAGATTGTTTCCTGTCTTTTAATATACCGTGACATTCAGTAGATTTATTTTCTCGATAATTTTTACACAATTTATGGTCTCTTGCCTTTAGAATTGCCACTATTGTCTTCGAGGATACGAGGTTGACTAAATAATTATAGTTACACCACTGTTTATCCCTTAAATTGACCTTACCATATTCATATGAGAAATTGAGGACAATTTTAAATATAATTTGATCGTATATCGCTAGTATTTTATCTTAACGAGACGCAATGAAATTGCAAATTATTTTACATATACAGGAAATGCATGCTGCGGTCGCAGTTTTTTTAATCAGGAAAATTGTGTCAGTAATTTTTCATTGAAGACTAGTTAAATGAATCGTTTCATATTTGTATTGATGTTCGTTTACACTTTCTTTTCCTTTTCTTGTAGTTTGATATCTATTCTAGTGAAACTCCTCTTCTCGAATTGGTCATCTTCCCTGCATCCTTACAATTCATTTTTACAATCTTACAAAACCACAACTCCTCATCGTAGCAACCGATTTCCTTGAGGGCGGCTTACACTCCATGAAATACAAGAATGAATGAAGAACGAGTCTATAATAGTTAAGCACAGAGGACAAGATGGTATAAGTATGAGCAAATAAACTAAACGTATAAGAAATGGAATGGAATCCACCTGAAAACAGAGCTAGAAGCAGATCGAAGATACAGTGGAAGTAGCAGAAGAAGAACTTATAAAGATGGAACTTTAAAACACAAACAAAGTTGAAAACACAAAATGGTACCAGCAATTGTAGAAGCAATAAAGGAATGGGCTGATTCCTCACCTAAAAAAGATTTTTAAGTGAGGTGTCAGTGTCAGTTTATTGATCATGGAGTCTTTTTTATCTCTGGTATAGAGTCTACTCTCTTCAAGATGTGCTTGTGGTACCTATTGTCGTTGGGCTTCTGGGAACTGCTGGAGTCTGTGTCCCTAGAGGAAACTTTATCCATTTACCTTAGACTTAGAAAACCCCATAAAACCTGAGTCAGAACTTTGTTAACTCTCTGTGTTGGGGTATGAAGTCTTCTTCTCCAGGTGGAGGCGTCAAGAGGGATCTCGTTGAAGTGGTGGTTTCTGGATGTTGTTGTAATCAGTGGTGATGACAGCTTATAGACCTTTGGCAGCTTCTAGAAGTTCTTGTATCTATTCACCTTAGCCTCAGGAAACCCCGGAAAACTTTAGTCAAAACTTTGTTAACAGTCTGGGTTTTGGTGTAGGTATATATAGTCTTCTCCTAAAGATGGAGGCGTGAGAAGGGACAAAAATTTTCAGAAAATCCAATGAAAGATATCTCAAATAATGGTTTACTCGATCTTAAATGTTATTTTCTGGGTATTCTGGATCAAAAATCTGAGCCAGAGCTTTGTTATAGATCTGGATGTAGTGCCTTGTCTTTTCTTCCAAATGAAGTCTTAACAAGAGACCTCGCTGAAGTGGTGA
The DNA here is from genome assembly GCA_964028335.1 of Altica lythri. Classification (NCBI taxonomy): domain Eukaryota; kingdom Metazoa; phylum Arthropoda; class Insecta; order Coleoptera; family Chrysomelidae; genus Altica; species Altica lythri. The sequence continues at coordinate 10,106,441 of OZ034809.1, forward strand.
TTTTTTGGATTTTTTCGTAGTTCGTTGTGATATTATCTAATGGACATTGGACAGCTTTTGGAAGATCTTTTACGTTGGCCGGTATCTGGTGTTTAAAGTGTCCTAAATGTTGTTATACTGATTTTTTCTGGGTTATCTGGAACAAAAGTTGCTTGGAAAACCTGAACCAGAGCTAGTTATTGGTCTGGGTTGTGTGTCTAGTCTTCTCCTCTAGGTAGAGACTTAACAAGGGACCTCGCTGAAGTAATGGTTTCTGGATGTTATTGTAGTCAGTTGTGATATCATCTAATGGACATTGGGCAGCTTCTAGAAGTTTTTGTACGTTGGACGGTGTCTGGTGTTTGAAGGATCTTTAATGTTATGCTGGCAAGTTTTTTCTGAAAATTCTGGATCAAAATTACCTCAGAAAACCTGAGCCAGAACTTTGTTATTAGTCTGGTATGTGGTATCTGATCTTCTCCTCCAGAAGGAGGTGTAATGAGGGACCTCGCTGAAATTTTGGTTTCTTGATATTGTTGTCATCAGTTGTATAGTCATTCAATGGACAATAACCAGTGTATAACGAGTTTTTTCTGGGTATTCTGGATGAGAAAATCTGACCCATAGCTTTGATGTCGTTTTGGGTTGCGGTGTCTAGTCTTCTTCTCTAGATGGAGGCTTAACAAGAGAACTCACTGAATTGGTGGTATTTGGATGTTTTTATATAATTGTATGGACAGTGAGCAGCTTCTAAAAGCTCTTGTACGTTGGTCGGAGTCTGGTGTTTGAAGGACCTTAAATGTTATGATTTTCTGGGTATTCTTTTTTTTTGCCTTTCTATATGTGTATGTCCCTGCCTGGAACCGTCTCATCAACCTTCTTCGGGCAGGGAAGGCTGGAGGGGAAAAATACTTTACGTACGCCTGGCCGTTGGTTGGTCAGGCCAGGTAGTGTGGGGCTTCCGGGGAGCTATCCCCCGGGTACCCACTAAAAAACCCTCCTCTTAGCTGGCTATTTTAACCATAAGCAGCTCTATCTGCTTCTTCTTTTGATTTGATAATTTTTTTTATTATTGCGGCACCCTTTTTCCAGCTTTTGGGTGTGCCTAGCATCCAGTCCAGTAACTCAGCAAAGGACCGGATACCAGAGCACAGCCCACGCCTTTCCTCGCTCCATTTACCGCAGTGGAGCACCGTGTGTTCCGGTCCATCGGGGTCTGCTTCGCAGTCAGTGCAGACCGCTTCCTCCCTTTTGCCTATACGGTGAAGATATTCCCCAAAGCACCCGTGTCCACTAAGCCACTGGGTGACGTGGTAGTCTGTCACCCTATGTGGACAGCCCAACCATTTTCTTAGATCACCTATGATACTTCTGGTCCATCCAGCTGCTTCCATGCTTCTATACCGTGCCACCCATTTGTCCACAGTTAATTCCTTTTCCCTTTTTTTGTCTGCTGCGGTTGGCTTTCTTTCGAGTCGGTGTAGCCTTCCTCTTTCCTCTATCATCAGGTCAATAGGGGGCGTCCCGCTGAGTACACAGGCACCCTCCGCAGACACCGTCTTATAGGCACAAATGACTCTTAGTAATATCCTCCTCTGAGCACTCCGCAACATATTCCTGTACTTTTTGTATCTTAAGACGCCGCCACACACCGGTGCTGCGTACAGGATGGTAGAATGCACCACCCCGGACAACAGCCTCCTTTTGAGGCAGCTAGGCCCACCTATATTCGGCATCAGTCGTTGTAACGCTGCCGTATGCTTACTAGCTTTAACTGTTGCTTGCCTTACATGCTCAGTGAAGGACTGTCTTTGATCCAGCCAGATACCTAGGTATTTGACATGTGTCTTTGGCTGGATCTCGGTGTCCGCCCATTTAAACAGAAGTGCCTGATAGTAAAGGGTCCGAGAGCAAGAGGTGGGCTTCTGTTCTGGGTATTCTGGAGCCAAATTTACTCAGAAAACCTAAGCCAGAGTTTTTTCATCGGTCTGGGTAGTGTCTAGTCTTCTCCTCCAGGTGGAGCAGTAACAATGAACCTCACTGAAGTGGTGGTTTATTGATATTGTCGAGTAGTCAGTTGTGATATCATCTAATGGACATCGGGCAGCTTCTAAAAGTTCAAGTATTTTCCTCCAGGTGGAGGCGTAAAAGGGACCTCGCTGGAGTGGTGGTTTCTGATGTTGTTGTAGTCAGTTGTAATATCAAATAAAGGACATTGAGCAGTTTCTAAAAGTTCTTGTACGTTATCGGCTGATGTCTGGTGTTAGAAGGATTTTAAATGTTATATCAAATTTTTTCTGGGTATTCTGGATCAAAATACCTAAGAAAACCTGAACCAGAGCTTAATTTTTCATTCTGGGTTGTAGTGTCTAGTTTTCTCCTCTAGGTGTAGTCGTAACGAAGGACCTCGCTGAAGTGGTGGTTTCTGGAAATTGTTGTACAGTTGTGATATCATCTAATGGATATTGGGCAGTTTCTAGAAGTTCTTATACGTTGGTTGGTGTTTCGTGTTTGAAGGATTTTAAATGTTGTAATAGTGACTTTTTTTCTGGGTATTCTGAAACAAAGTTATCTATTTAGCTTAGCTTCAGAAAACCTCAGAGAATCTAAGCCATAGTTTTGTTGTCGGTTTGTTATATGGTGTCTAATCTTCTCCTCCAGGTGGAGGCGAAACGATAGAACTCGCTAATAGATAGTGGGGCTGTTTCTGGAAGTTCTTGGAGGTTTGCTAGATATGTGGTGAGTGATATTTTGAGGTTGTTAAATGTTGGTATATTCTTGGAAGTGGTGGCATTGCTCATGGATTGATGTTTGCAATATTTGTTATTAGACAGTTTACTTTATGTATATAGTTGTAATTTTAAGAAAATCGAAATGTTAAATATTTTTAAAATTATATCAAACCTCACCAAAGCATACAATTTTATAATTAAATTTTTTTAAATATTTTTAAACTCATTAAACTTGTTTAAAAACAATTAGGAATGATTATATGTTGCATAAAACTATAGAAAAACTAGCTTCCATTTACTAAAGAACCTTTATAAGTAAGTATTTACAAACAATTACAATATTTATTTAAAAATGTTTGCATTTGGAGTAAGTAATTTTGTTGTAATTTAAATTATAGATATGAAATTGACTTATTACAATAATGAGTTATGTAGAAATATATAGTAATTACAGTTAAAAAAATTTCAGGTCAACGGAAATGATGGTTTTTAATTAGATATTTATTTTTTTAATAAAGTAAACACGTCTAAAGGCGCTTTAGAAGATATTGAGTAGAGAAAAATCTTATGTTAACTCCAAACTATCGGTGAGTAAATGCGAGACCAAGCGAGAGTGTTTATCTCGACTCGCGTCGTCTCGGTATGTGTTCATTTTTGTGGTGACGTGATGTAGCGAAATAAAGTCGACAAGCGCGAGAATAGCGTACCTACACATTCTCTTTTTTATCGTTATCGAGTATGCAACATCCAGAATCGATTTTTTTTTGCTTATAACCCCATGTAGACCTGATTAGTCTAAAAACGAACGTATGTAGGCTTTAAACCCATTTGAGCCTAGTAGAGCCTACATACGTTAGTTTTTAGCTAATTAGGTTGAAACGGAGTTGAAGCAAAAAAAATCGTCGTAGACATATCCTACATCTACTTTTTCTTTTTGTACCGTGCAAGTAGCTGCACATTATCTGTAATTTTCAAACCATGTGTAAAGTGCAGTGTTCGTTGCATCAGTTCCTAATATTTCTCTGTCAGGAACACTGCGTTCTGCCTTTATAATCTTCCATCTTCCCTTTAAAACTCAGTTTAGGAATGTGATATTTGCTTCCTCTAAGAATATGGCCAAGATAGGAAATGTTTCTTTCTTTTACGATGTTAAATAGTTCTTGTTCCTCAACTGCAGTTCATAGAACTTCTCTATTTGTGGTATGTCTGGTCCACTGCACGTATAGAAGTTTTTATTTATTTATTTAAGGATGTCCTCGTAGGTATAGAGCCAAATACAAATGTACGGAGATGATCTATTGGAGCAGAAGAGGCAATTTAGGTATTAATTTGGGATTTAAAGGACTGCAAGTTACGACGAGTGGGGAAGACTTGGAAAGGTAAAGAGTTTCACAATCTGGAGATCCTGGGGATGAAGGAACGATAGAATCGATCCGTTTTCTATGTCTGGCACTGAACAGTATAAGGGTGCATGGAGTTGACATGTCAGGTTGCTCTGGATGGTCTGGCAAGAGGAGGCACTATAAAGCCGAGTTCTTCTGAGCAAAATCCGTTTAAGTAAAACCGGGAAAGATCAGACAATGCTCTTCGGTGGGACAATGTTGTTAAGTTTTTGGTGATACTGGTGTCGTTAATTAGTCGAACTGCTCTTCTCTGTATTGCATCAAGAACTTTGAGCCTTGACGGATCCGCCGATTCCCATACATGCGAGCAGTATTCAAGATTAGGTCTTATCTGTGGTTTGTAAAGAGTAGCTAAGTTGGATGGAGAGAAATATTGTCGTGCTTTAAAAAGAAAGCCTAACTTCTTTCCTGCTGCAGTTGCTATGGATGCAATATGTTCGTTCCAGAGTACCTAAGTCCTTGGAAATCGTTATACTAACCAGCGTAATAAAGTCGCTTGCTACTAGTGTCTGATCGTTTATTATGATGGATGAGTCGTAGGTTTGCTTCTTGTCTATGTCTTGGAAGCGTTAAACAAGATTCTTTCTTCCCCACTCGTCTACAATTCTCAAATCTTGATTGAGAGAAGCCGTTGTGGATCTTCTGTCCTCTTCCAGAATATCTAGGGATATGGGACAATTATGCGTTTTGCTACAGTGTAGATTGCTATCATCTTCAAAACCTTGTATCGGGTTAGTAGTGGCTTCTAGTAGATCATTACTGTGTAAAAGCAATAGAGTAGGAGCTAGAGTCGATCCTTGGGAAACTCCGGCGTTGATCTTGTACAGGTTGGAGGAATGTGCATCTACAGCAACTTGCATGTGCCTCTTCGAGAGAAAGTTCTTTCAAATGCTTTGATACGTTTCATCCGTATTCTAACCTTGAGACACCACGGAAAATGGGCCATATGAACACTTGACGACACGTTTTCTAAGTGCAAGTGGGAGATTAATAGCTAATAGGAAATTTAAGTTTGAAAACTGTTGTTTTTGCATAGTTGACTCTAAGTTTAGCTTCTTCATCGCAGTCTATGGCCATGATAGGAAACTTTCTGGCTTTCACGATCTTAAGTAGTTTTCCTCCGCCACCTGCAGTTCGTAGAACTTCTTCATTTATGGTATGTCCTGTCCACGGTACGTGAGGAAGTCTTCATTGAGTCCACATTTCAAATGCTTCGATGCGGTTCATTAGGTTTCTAATCTTGAGATACTACGTAAAATGGGTCATACAAGCACTTGATGATACTTTTTCTATGTGCAAGTGGGAGATGGATAGATAATAGGAAATTTGGATTTGAAAAATGTTGTTGTTGCATAGTTGACCTAAGTTTAACTTCCTCATCGCAGTCTATGGCCAAGATAGAAAATATTTATTTCTTTCTTAAATAGTTTTCCATCGCCACCTTGCACTTTCTGGAACTTCATCGTTTGTGGTGAGTGGACACTTGCATAAGTCTTTTTTTAACAGAGGGCCAGGCTTAGGGGTCGACCATGAGATTGCATCGCAGCCAGTACAGCTTATTGTGCATCCTCATTCACAGGTCCTCATTCTCCGTCAAATCCCAGGTTCTTAATGAACCATGAGATCCTTTTGACTATGGTTACCCGTTCTTCCCTTTATTCTCCGGTCGGTAGGCCAAGGGATCTCACACGCAGACCTTGCAGGGCTGGGCACATGAATATCACGTGGATGGCTTTCTTTTCCTTCTCACCGCATTTTCTACATAAGAGGTTTTCAACATAAATTCCTATTTTGAAAAACAAAACACGATCAACTTTTTTAAGAATTAAGATAGCGAGTCACTGTTTGTTTTGTATGATAGATAATTTTATCTAGATCGGAATTTCTTTTAAATTTATCAAGTATCTCAAAAAACAACCGAGTAACAGCGATTTTTCTTGAAAAACAAAACACGATCAACTTTTTTAAAAATTAAGATAGCAAGTCACTGTTTAGTTTATATGATAGATAATTTTATATAGATCAGAATTTCTCTTAAATTTTTCAAGTATCTCAAAAAACAACCGAGTAACAGCGATTTTTCTTAAAAAACAAAACACGATCAACTTTTTTAAAAATTAAGATAGCGAGTCACTGTTTGTTTTGTATGATAGATAATTTTATCTAGATCGGAATTTCTTTTAAATTTATCAAGTATCTCAAAAAACAACCGAGTAACAGCGATTTTTCTTAAAAAACAAAACACGATCAACTTTTTTAAAAATTAAAATAGCGAGTCACTGTTTGTTTTGTATGATAGATAATTTTATCTAGATCGGAATTTTTTTTAAATTTATCAAGTATCTCAAAAAACAACCGAGTAACAGCGATTTTTCTTAAAAAACAAAACACGATCAACTTTTTTAAAAATTAAAATAGCGAGTCACTGTTTGTTTTGTATGATAGATAATTTTATCTAGATCGAATTTCTTTTAAATTTATCAAGTATCTCAAAAAACAACCGAGTAACAGCGATTTTTCTTGAAAAACAAAACACGATCAACTTTTTTAAAAATTAAGATAGCGAGTCACTGTTTGTTTTGTATGATAGATAATTTTATCTAGATCGGAATTTTTTTTAAATTAATCAAGTATCTCAAAAAACAACCGAGTAACAGCGATTTTTCTTGAAAAACAAAACACGATCAACTTTTTTAAAAATTAAGATAGCGAGTCACTGTTTGTTTTGTATGTAGAGAATTTTATATAGATCAGAATTTCTTTTAAATTTTTCAAGTATCTCAAAAAACAACCGAGTAACAGCGATTTTTCTTGAAAAACAAAACACGATCAACTTTTTTAAGAATTAAGATAGCGAGTCACTGTTTGTTTTGTATGATAGATAATTTTATCTAGATCGAATTTCTTTTAAATTTATCAAGTATCTCAAAAAACAACCGAGTAACAGCGATTTTTCTTGAAAAACAAAACACGATCAACTTTTTTAAAAATTAAGATAGCGAGTCACTGTTTGTTTTGTATGATAGATAATTTTATCTAGATCGGAATTTTTTTTAAATTTATCAAGTATCTCAAAAAACAACCGAGTAACAGCGATTTTTCTTGAAAAACAAAACACGATCAACTTTTTTAAAAATTAAGATAGCGAGTCACTGTTTGTTTTGTATGATAGATAATTTTATCTAGATCGGAATTTTTTTTAAATTAATCAAGTATCTCAAAAAACAACCGAGTAACAGCGATTTTTCTTGAAAAACAAAACACGATCAACTTTTTTAAAAATTAAGATAGCGAGTCACTGTTTGTTTTGTATGTAGAGAATTTTATATAGATCAGAATTTCTTTTAAATTTTTCAAGTATCTCAAAAAACAACCGAGTAACAGCGATTTTTCTTGAAAAACAAAACACGATCAACTTTTTTAAGAATTAAGATAGCGAGTCACTGTTTGTTTTGTATGATAGATAATTTTATCTAGATCGAATTTCTTTTAAATTTATCAAGTATCTCAAAAAACAACCGAGTAACAGCGATTTTTCTTGAAAAACAAAACACGATCAACTTTTTTAAAAATTAAGATAGCGAGTCACTGTTTGTTTTGTATGATAGATAATTTTATCTAGATCGGAATTTTTTTTAAATTTATCAAGTATCTCAAAAAACAACCGAGTAACAGCGATTTTTCTTGAAAAACAAAACACGATCAACTTTTTTAAAAATTAAGATAGCGAGTCACTGTTTGTTTTGTATGATAGATAATTTTATCTAGATCGGAATTTCTTTTAAATTTATCAAGTATCTCAAAAAACAACCGAGTAACAGCGATTTTTCTTAAAAAACAAAACACGATCAACTTTTTTAAAAATTAAAATAGCGAGTCACTGTTTGTTTTGTATGATAGATAATTTTATCTAGATCGAATTTCTTTTAAATTTATCAAGTATCTCAAAAAACAACCGAGTAACAGCGATTTTTCTTGAAAAACAAAACACGATCAACTTTTTTAAAAATTAAGATAGCGAGTCACTGTTTGTTTTGTATGATAGATAATTTTATCTAGATCGGAATTTTTTTTAAATTTATCAAGTATCTCAAAAAACAACCGAGTAACAGCGATTTTTCTTGAAAAACAAAACACGATCAACTTTTTTAAAAATTAAGATAGCGAGTCACTGTTTGTTTTGTATGTAGAGAATTTTATATAGATCAGAATTTCTTTTAAATTTTTCAAGTATCTCAAAAAACAACCGAGTAACAGCGATTTTTCTTAAAAAACAAAACACGATCAACTTTTTTAAAAATTAAGATAGCGAGTCACTGTTTGTTTTGTATAATAGATATTGTTATCTAGATCACAATTTCTTTTAAATTTTTTTAATATCTTAGAAAGAACCGAGTAACAGCTATTTTTCTTAAAAAACAAAACACGATCAACTTTTTTAAAAATTAAGATAGCGAGTCACTGTTTGTTTTGTATGATAGATAATGTTATCTAGATCAGAATTTCTTTTAAATTTTTCAAATACCTCAAAAAACAACCGAGTAACAGCGATTTTTCTTGAAAAACAAAACACGATCAACTTTTTTAAAAATTAAGATAGCAAGTCACTGTTTAGTTTATATGATAGATAATTTTATATAGATCAGAATTTCTCTTAAATTTTTCAAGTATCTCAAAAAACAACCGAGTAACAGCGATTTTTCTTAAAAAACAAAACACGATCAACTTTTTTAAAAATTAAGATAGCGAGTCACTGTTTATTTTGTATGATAGATAATGTTATCTAGATCAGAATTTCTTTTAAATTTTGCAAATATCTCAAAAAACAACCGAGTTACAGCGATTTTTCTTGAAAAACAAAACACGATCAACTTTTTTAAAAATCAAGATAGCGAGTCACTGTTTATTTTATATGATAGATAATGTTATCTAGATCGGAATTTCTTTTAAATTTTTTAAATATCTCAAAAAACAACCGAGTAACAGCGATTTTTCTTAAAAAACAAAACACGATCAACTTTTTTAAAAATTAAGATAGCGAGTCACTGTTTGTTTTGTATGATAGATATTGTTATCTAGATCACAATTTCTTTTAAATTTTTTTAATATCTTAGAAAGAACCGAGTAACAGCTATTTTTCTTAAAAAACAAAACACGATCAACTTTTTTAAAAATTAAGATAGCGAGTCACTGTTTGTTTTGTATGATAGATAATTTTATCTAGATCACAATTTCTTTTAAATTTTTCAAATATCTCAAAAAACAACCGAGTAACAGCGAATTTTCTTGAAAAACAAAACACGATCAACTTTTTTAAAAATTAAGATAGCGAGCCACTGTTTGTTTTTTATGATAGATAATGTTATCTAGATCACAATTTCTTTTAAATTTTGCAAATATCTTAAAAAACAACCGAGTAACAGCGATTTTTCTTGAAAAACAAAACACGATCAACTTTTTTAAAAATTAAGATAGCGAGTCACTGTTTGTTTTGTATGATAGATAATTTTATCTAGATCGGAATTTCTTTTAAATTTATCAAGTATCTCAAAAAACAACCGAGTAACAGCGAATTTTCTTGAAAAACAAAACACGATCAACTTTTTTAAAAATTAAGATAGCGAGCCACTGTTTGTTTTTTATGATAGATAATGTTATCTAGATCACAATTTCTTTTAAATTTTGCAAATATCTTAAAAAACAACCGAGTAACAGCGATTTTTCTTGAAAAACAAAACACGATCAACTTTTTTAAAAATCAAGATAGCGAGTCACTGTTTGTTTTGTATGATAGATAATTTTATCTAGATCACAATTTCTTTTAAATTTTTCAAATACCTCAAAACAACACCGAGTAACAGCGATAAACTTTTTTAAAAATTTAGATAGCGAGTTGTAGCTTGTTTTATACAATAGATAATCTTAGATAGAAGTTAAACTTAGAGTCAATTATTAAAATATTCCTATTAGCTCTCAATCCCTTACTTGCAGGTGTCATCAAGTGCTCGTACGTATAGCGCAGATTGCGGAACGCATTTAGTGGTGGTTTTCGCGCCACTTCTATTCTAGGAAAAGCTAACTACGCAGTACTACCAACTTAGAAATAAACCGTTATTTAAAATTTATCGATAAAAACCGTTTAAATACTTAAATTATGTTTATTATATATAAAAATAGACCTTATTAAAGTTATTTATCTATTTGTTTGTCTATAGGATACAAAAAATAGTTATAATGATATAAATATGTTGGTTTTATGTACACACAAAGTTCAATTTTTCATCAATTCTAATCTGAACTATCAAAAAAATATCGGTATCTACTGTTTCTGTATAATGTAAATATTCATTGACAGTGTAGAAAGAAGGCGTTTACGTTATAGCACGATAGCCAATAAAGTATAAAGGCGTGTTTGAGGGTCACAGCAAACCCACCTTTTATACAAGTTAGACTGCAATTAAGTTAAATAACTCATGATATAAACCAATCCCATTCTATATAAAAATAATAATAAACAAATTCAGTTTACTAAACCAACTATGATAGGTATGCCCATAAGTAGAATAATTCATGTTATTCAGGACACTTTTATCGGTAATACATCACAATGAAAGATCCTGCTATAAGATATAAATACTTATTATTATATACGAAATTGGTAAAACAAAATTTTCTGAAAAATATTTTTTTGTAAGTTAATATTTAATGTGTAAACGTAATTAATATAGAATGACCACTAATTATGTTTTTACAATCTTATTGACACAGTTTTTTGGATATAAAAAATATTCGTAAAAAGTCAATAAACAACATTCATAAAAGCGAAATTTCGTGTAAAAGTAAGTGAAGCGCGAATGTGGAGTTGAAAATATTCGCATTTATAGTTTTTTAATTAAAAAATATTCATAGAAAACCAATAAGCGTGCCACGTATTTTAATGAAAGTAAAACTAAATCAAATTTTAAAAAACTAATAAAAAGGTTAACTAAATTTACCCAATTGAAATTCAACTCCAGCTGAGTTCGGTAGGTAGTGGTTTCTCTACTGGCAAATTAGTGCCCAGCTCATCCGTAGAGGGTAAGTACCAAAATAAAGTGAGTGCGCCACCGATTTGTACGGTTAAAATCGGAAACCCCTGATGTTCCAGGCACTACTTCACCCACTGGAGATAATTAAATAAATTCAAAATATTAAACAGTACTAATTGAATTGCACAGTAAAAAAAAATAACGATAAAGTGAGCTAAATAAAACAAAATATCAACTAGACCCTTCTTTAATAGAAATATTAAGAATTACAAAACTGTCAAGCCTCGTGCTTGACAACGCTATTGATATTTATATAAAAAAAAGAATATATTGTTACGTTCTAGGGGTTCAAAATAAAAAATCACTGCTGAACGAAAATGTCTAATTTATTTACACACTACTAACTAACCGAATTATAACTAAATAACTAAACTAACTATAACACTACACACTAATTTATGTACAACAATTAACTCCGATTTATATTCACTTATTTATTTTCACTTCGTAGATCGCTTAACTATTTAGCCTGTCGCTATAAACTTTAAACTTCCTTGTTGTCCGCCGCATCTCAGCTTATATAGCTGTTCACCGCTTCCAGAACATCGTTCGGTAACACTTTCTCGAAGGTCTTGTCAGCGCGCGTATGATCAGGAATTATCTCGATTATTCCGTTTCGAGAATCAGTTGTTTACCCGCAGCGCTATCAAAGCGACAGGGGCGTACTAAGGGAAGTCTCGCTCGTTACACTGCCCCCTCCTTAAGACGTTCGGTCCCCGAACACCTTGGTTGGTATGTCTGAACCTACAGGTATCTCCCCTTCTGCAGCTCCCTTGCTTTTCGAAATAGCAATCCACAGTCTTCTCCTTCATTGTGTTTCCGCTCGGGTTGAAAATGCACACGAGTATCTCTATTCCTGTCTTATGGAAAAGCACCTCGAGCATGTTCCGGACGACTCTCCAGTTGAGTTGATCTTGACCACAACCCAACTTAGGCACAGCCAGCTTCTTCACTTCCAACCTGGTGAGTTCGTTTCTTAGGTTTAGCAGGGTATTCCACATACTCCTATAGCTGGACTTGTGGTCGGAAAACCTCTTAGTCACCATCTAGAAGAGGTGACGATGACCGTCAGTGAGACTTAGAATTTTTCCGGGATAAGGCTGTTGTCTGGAGAGCTCAGATACACGGCCAAACTTCTTCCTGAAGACTAATGCTTTTCCCCTGGACATACGCAGATCTTCGGCGACACAATGGGCTAGGGAATAATCTCCAGGCACAGAGAAGAGGTCCTGCTGCTGCTCGGTGGTAACTCCGAATCGTGCCTTCCCAGTTCCACCATAGTTCTCCATGAACTGGTCGAAACTCATCTCAACATGCTCTGGGCTGGTCGTCCTTCTCAGATGGGTCCCGTCTTGTTCGTCGTAGTCCGCCTCGTATTTCGCCAACCGATTTACATGGACCACGCGCCTCTTGCCCCTTGGTAGTTTTTGTATACGGTACACTACATCATTGATCCTTTTTACCACTCTGTATGGACCCTCCCAACTCCTCTGTAGCTTAGGTGATAATCCTCTCTTCTTCTGGGGGTTGTACAGCCAGACCAAATCTCCAGCGTTGAAACCACCTTCTGTAGCTTTGCTGTCATAGCGGGTCTTCATTCGGTCACTAGCTACTTGTATGTTTTGTCGGACCTTCTCATGAATGTAGTGTAGCCTGCCCCTCAATGTGCTCACGTAGTCCTCACCAGCTATCTCTGTTCCGGGCTTACATCCAAACTCTAGGTCACAGGGTAATCTTATTTCCCGGCCGAACATGACACAAGCTGGTGTCTCTCTAGTAGACTCTTGCACGGCTGATCTGTAGGCCATGGTGAACAGATGAAGGTACCGGTCCCAGTCTCTTTGATGGTCAGAGACCACTTTAGCCAAATATTTTCCCACAGTTTTATTCATTCTTTCGACTAGGCCATCTGACTGTGGGTGAAGAGGCGTTGTCCTGGTCTTCTTGACTCCGAGTATTTCACAAATGCTCTGGAATAGGCCAGACTCGAAATTTCGTCCCTGATCAGAATGTAGCTCCAGTGGCACTCCAAACCGACTAAACATCTCTTTTATCAGCACGTCTGCCACTGTCGAGGCCTCTTGGTTTGGGATGGCATGTGCTTCAACCCATTTGGTAAAGTAATCCGACGCCACCAATATGTACTTGTTCCCATCGTCGGTCTCTGGGAATGGGCCTGCGATGTCTATAGCAACTCTTTCCATAGGACTGCCTACGTTATACTGATTCATTGGCGCTCGTCGTTTTCCTCTTGGGCCATTCGTTGAAGCACAAAGTCTACATTTTCGGCACCAGTCCTTGACGTCTTCTTTGCAGTTGACCCAGTAAAAACGTTCTCTGATCTTTTCCAACGTTTTCTTGATGCCGAAGTGTCCACCGGAGGTTCCATTATGAAGTTTCTCCAATACTTCTGTCGTCCGACTCCGGGGAATTATCAGCTGAGTCCTAGCTGCAGTACCCTCGTCATTCTCGACGGACCTCTTCAACAATCCATCCTCTAAAATGATGGAGTCCCACTGCGCCCAGTAGGACTTGACCCTAGGACTCAGGTGACTCACTTCTTCCCATCTTGGTCTCTGTCCTTTTGCTTTCCAGTCAAGCAACATCTTTAGTTCGGTGTCACCTTCTTGGTCTCGCTTCAGGGATTCTGGTAGCCAATCTAGATCCACGACGGTTGTTCTTAAACAGAATTCCTTCTCTTCTGCTTTGCTGCAGTGTTTGCAGTCGGAAGGACAAGGTCTTCTAGATAATGCGTCAGCGTTGCCATGTGACTTCCGGGCCCGGCGTTCCACAGAAAAATGATATTCCTGTTCTTTGCGTTGTGGTTTAACCGGCTTCTTGCAGTTACGCTGAATGTGTCGTCTTTCGCCGCAGTTCCAGCATCTTGGTCCGCCATTACGTTTCTCCTGGAGAACTCGGCGAATTACTTCCTTAATTCTATCGTCGCAGACTGGCGAATCATCAAGCTGTCTCACTTTGCTCTGTCCTCTGTGAGAAGCTTGTTTAGCAGCTTCAAATTCTAGGGCATGGGCCAGAGCGTCATCTAGGGTTTTGGGTCGGGCCAACCTCAACGTCTGCTGAGTCTCCGTGTCTCTCAACCCATCGACGAAGGTCTGGACAGCAAGTTGTTCTAGGAAGCTGTCCGGTGCTGAAGGATAGGCCAGCCTTACCAACCTTGCTATGTCTGCTTCGAATTCCTGCAAGGTTTCTGCACTCTTCTGATGGCGACTCTTGATTTGTGCGTGATACACTTGTTGGAGATGTGCATCACCATATCTCATTTGCAGTCTACTTGTCAGAGTCTTATAATCACCTTGTTGACTTACAGGAATGGTCTGAAGGATATTCAGTGCGTCTCCTCTTAATGCAACAATTAAGGCAGTTGCTTTCTCTTCATCGTCCCAGCAGTTGGCGTTGGCTGCTGCTTCAAATTGTTTCTGGTATGTGCTCCAGGGTGTTTTGCCATCAAAAGTTGGAGGTTTGATCTTTGTTCGGCCTGGCTCACCCCGTTCTCCCAGCTTAACCGAACAATATTTGCTGAAGTTCTTACTCAATCGCTCTTCCATGGTTTTCACCTGTTCTTCCAATTTTACTTGCATTTCTTCTTCCATATTAACCAATCTGCCTTCAATGTTTCCAACCCTGTCTTCAAATTTTCCAACCCTGTCTTCAAATTTTCCAATTTTATCGCTCACGTTCCCCATCTCGTCTTTTACGTTTCCCATTTCGTCTTTTACGCTTCCAATTTCGTCTTTTACGCTTCCAATCTCATTTTCCAGTTTGGAGTAATTATTCTTCAACTCATTTTCAATAAATGTCAATTTATCTCCCAAATTATCTTCCATTTTCTTAGTGTTTTCTTCCATTTTCTTAGTGTTTTCTTCCATTTTCTTAGTGTTTTCTTCCATTTTATTCTCCATTTTCTGGGTGTTTTCTTCCATTTTATTCTCCATTTTCTGGGTGTTTTCATCCATTATCTTTCTAGTATTTTCTTCTATTTTATTTGTGTTTTCCTCCATTTTCAAGCTCATTTTTTCAAGGGCTTGCTGGAAAAATTCCATTGTCGCCTGATCCATTTTCTTCGTCTGTGATCTCGTAACTGGCATACAAAATATTCACTAATGAAGTCCACAATTTAAATTAACACAGCAGTTCAATTTACCCCACACCTGACACCAATTGTTACGTTCTAGGGGTTCAAAATAAAAAATCACTGCTGAACGAAAATGTCTAATTTATTTACACACTACTAACTAACCGAATTATAACTAAATAACTAAACTAACTATAACACTACACACTAATTTATGTACAACAATTAACTCCGATTTATATTCACTTATTTATTTTCACTTCGTAGATCGCTTAACTATTTAGCCTGTCGCTATAAACTTTAAACTTCCTTGTTGTCCGCCGCATCTCAGCTTATATAGCTGTTCACCGCTTCCAGAACATCGTTCGGTAACACTTTCTCGAAGGTCTTGTCAGCGCGCGTATGATCAGGAATTATCTCGATTATTCCGTTTCGAGAATCAGTTGTTTACCCGCAGCGCTATCAAAGCGACAGGGGCGTACTAAGGGAAGTCTCGCTCGTTACACTATGAATAATATTAAAAGATAAATTTACCAATATGTGTGATCACACTCAATACAATAAAAAATAGATTTTTTTCTTAACTACTATAGTTGCGACTTAAATCTAATTAGGCTTATCTGTTAATCCTCGGCGTCTCTAATACTTAGGTCGGTTCCAAAAACCAAGCCTGTTCCAAAACCAATAGGCTTGCACCAACCACAATAACTTAAGCTCGAACTAAATATCAGGTCTGCACCCAAAATTAAAGCCTGTATCTAGCGCTGTATCTAGGTTTTCAGCCTATAACTAGGACTTAAACCCGTAACTAGGATTTATACCTGTATCTAGGACCCTATTAAGATAGGGTTGTTTTATTTCTTAAAACTCGTGACACCCCTGGCTGGTAAACGGGTGGAACAATATTCTCGTTGCTAATTGCACCAATCGGGAATTCTACCACAGTTCACCGTCTAAACGGTTTTAAATCACCAAATCTACCTACTGTCTGCTCTATGGGCTACCTACACTCATAGGGAACGAAAGAACCATAAGAATCGAACAACCACATGAATAAATAACGTGTACTCACCACAGAAGATTTCCTAAAATCCGCTAAAGCGATTTTCCTTACGAATCCAACAAAACTACTGAAAATCTCACTCCAATACTCATGGGCGTAGCCAGCCATGGGCTCAGGGTGGGGCAACAGTCTAAAATAATATGTAACTTGCAAACTATACCCGCGGTATTACCCCGATTAATTTTTTTATACAAAATAGTTATACCCACAACCTACAGCACCCTTTTCGGCCGTATAATTCAAATTATCCAAAACATTTTCTTATTGCTGACCTACCTACACCACGAAATCTCCCATCTAAAAATGTGTCTCTAACTTCAGCCGTTTAGGCTCTCTGTGTTGCCAATTTTTTAAACAGTTAATTTAGAGGTTTATATCTATATCTATAGGTACAGTAAGTAAACAATTACACATAGGTATTATTAGGTTGTTTATTTATTTAGGTTTGTTAGTTAATATTACTTTAATATTCATAATATTACTTTAAGAAAAACTGACAGAACCTCCTTAGCACATCCAATTTATTTTTCGTATTGGTGATTCTCATCCTGTGAACACTCAGCATACAGAGACGATTTTCACTCATAGTAGAGTGAAGCCACGTCTTGACATGCCGTCAATACTCGTACACGAATGGGGCAGTAAAATAGCAAGCGTATTTTATTATGCTCGAATAAAATATTTCTGAATCCTTTATTAGTTCTACTACTTCCATGTCTTTCAGAACATTCAATGCTATATTTTTTCTACCAACAAGTAGTACCACAGTTCAGCCTTGCCGTGGAAACTAAAAACTCGCAAAAGGCCTCTGTTTTTTTTTTAATTCTTCGATTGTCATTTGCAACATGTTACAATGGTGCAATGATATCAAAAAATTTGCCGCGAAACGCTCTTACAATGACATAATTAGCGAGTCTATGTAGGGAATAATCAACGATCGTTTCCAAAACTGCCTGAGTATTTGCACACTGGAGCATGTCAATGCTTTTTGACTGTAACACATTTACAATAGGTTGAAGCAATGCGGAATATTTTGCAATAAGGCAAACAGAGACAATAAATTCTGAATTTATAGCAGCGCAGTATAGCTGAAAAGCCGATTTGCTTGTAGCGTTGTTGCTTTCTTTCCAAAATGTCAAAAGGGCCGTGGCCATTTGGATGTAATTTTCTTTGAAAATCGCAATGCACTTCTATTTTTGCGACCAGCGCGTTTCGCACAGCATCGGTATGTTAGGCGCGTGAGGTGATTCTCGAAAGAATTTTATGATTTTCTTTATTGAGCCAAGTGTATTACGTATAGCGGAGATTTGGTTTGAATCATGAACGACCAAATTTAAATCGTAGCTAGCGCAGTGGAAAAAGAGTATTTTTTTTATTTTTGTCTTAGTATCTTTTGAACGCCACAATCTTTCCTCGACATTGTGGAGTAACCGTCATAGCCTTGCCCCACATACTTTTCTGGATCCAGGCCCAAGTTCATTATGAAGTTATCTATAGCAGAGGCAATAGATGTCGCGTCCATGGCAATTAGTTCGATGAAGCCTAAAAGTTCTTCACGAATCAACATCTTTTTTTCGTCAAAAAATTTGACAGTTGTCCTTGCCTGCGATTTCGCCACTCTGGTCTGCCAAAATACTATATGCATGCGCTTTTTTTTACACCGTCTATGATATCATGCCTGATAACATCTCCAGAAATATTTAATATTTCATTTTAAATCTGAGGCACCGTATATGTCGCATTCTTTGCACATGATTCTGAGTGCTCCTTTAATGTTTTATCGCCAGTCTCATTCTTAAGTTTGATAAGGTCTTTAAACAGATCTTCTTGAAGGTGTTTACTTCTTAATGGCATTCGTGGGTATCACAAAAAAAAAACTGTATCTATTACAGATGCAACAATATTTTAATTATCTTGTATGATTTTTTATGCACATTCACATGCATATTCTGTAAAATTTTTTTGCGGGCGTGTTTGAGATCTTGTGACCCTAAAACATTGCAAAGCTTCGCCTCAAATCAACCAAACTCTTACGTACACAAACGAAAAACAAAAGGAAAGCGTTTGTGTATGCATGAACGCCCGCTGCGTGCGTGCGCATTTTTCTTATCGAATTTTTTTGTGTGTACCTATTAAGTATTGTAGTTAGTACCCAGGTAATTAAGTGTTTTATGTCATTAGGTACCTTACAGGTCAGCACCAGGGTGGGGCAAGTGCCCCACCCTGCCCCACCGTGGCTACGCCTATGCCAATACTTGTTCGTTAGGAAAACTGAGGTTTAATTTCGTAAATCCAAAATGAATTGTCTCCGATGAATAGAGATTACAACTTAAACTCCGAAAATCTTCTCAATGCCACGTTCTTACGATAAGGGCTGGTAAAAGAAAGACCTGGTTCTTTCATATCACATGCACGAAATTTTGACACACGTCGAAATAAGAGGTGACCTCTACTACTTAGGGACAATAACCGTAGGATCTCCAGCTACCAATTTACGAACAAACAGTAGTCGTTAGATACGACTAATCTTATTATTTATCAAGATATCGATAAAAATCTCAACATTATCTAATCCCTCATTCATTTTCGATTTTATTAGGCAAGATAGAAATATAACTGAACACTGACTGTAGAACACTAAACGTCAAATTATCGACAAAAGAAGAGAAATAGTAGGTATCTCAAGGATTCATAAACGTAAATTTTAATAAATATACTTCTAAAAATAATTCCAGCGATATCAGGGATAATTTATGGCTAGAATAATAAATAATAGCTGGCGATTATCTATGCCGAACCAGATCAACCGGTTCCCGACCCAAATAAATCTTTAATAATGGGAAATTTCAAGGTAGGAAGACGCTTATGTTTACAATTAAATATTTATAACTTGCGAAAATTTAACCCGTGACAAGCGATAATAATAGAAGTGAGCATATCGCGAATGTAAAGATGAAAAAAGACGCGAAAATATTCGCTTTTCGCGCTGAATGTTTGGATTTATTAAAAAATATTCAAGGAAAACCAATAAACGATATAAAAAAAAGCGAATTTTCATAAAAAACAGTAAAAGTGAGCGAAGCGCGAATGTGATTTTCGCATTTGTGGTTGCTCTATTTCGCGCTGCGTATTTGAAATGCACCAATTTTATTGATATAGTTTTTTCTGTAAAAATATTCCTAGAAAATCAATTACCGATATAAAAAAAATCATATGAAAAACCCAATAACAGTTAGCAAAGCGCGAATGTGAAGTTAAAAAGATTTGTAGTTGTTCTATTTCGCGCTGCGTATTTGGAATACGAAAATCTGATTGATACAGTTTTCTTTGTAAAAACATTCATAGAAAACCAATTAACAATATTAAATGAATCAAATTTTTATATGAAAAACACAATAAAAGTTAGCGAAGCGCGAATGTGAAGTTGAAAAGATATTCATGATTGGTCTATTTCGCGCTGCATATTTGGAATGCAACAATCTTATGAATACAGTTTTTTGTAAAAGTATTTATGGAAACCAAATTAACGATATTAAAAACAGCAAATTTTTATATGAAGAACATAATAAAAGTTATCTTGATAAGTAATAAGATTAGTTGTGTCAGACGACCACCGTTTGTTCGTAAACTGGTAGCTGTCGACCTTCGGTTATTGTCCTTACAGTAGTAGAGGCCATTTTTGTAGTGTGTCAAATTTCATGAGAGGAAACACGTTGTGAGCTCTTTCCATTATTAACACTTGACTTGAAAACTTGTCGTTAGAAGATTTTTTGGTTTAAGTTTTTAATCTCGGTGCATCGGGGTCAATTAATTTTGGATTTTTGAAACTAAACCTCATTTTTCCATTTTGAATCGTGTGGAGTGGTTCCTGTCGATTTTTGGGACGGATTCTTTGGAAAAAACCGCATAGTCGGATTTTAGTAAAATCTTCGTTGGTGAGTAGCACGTTTCTTTATTCATGTGGTTGTTCAATCCTTATGGTTTTTCTCTTTCCTTTTGTTTCCTACGAAGTGTAGATAGCCCACAGAACAGACAAGCAAATTTTCATATGGAAAACACAATAAAAGTTAGCGAAGCGCGAATGTGAAGTTAAAAAGATATTTGCATTTGTAGTTGCTCTATTTCGCGCTGCGTTTCTGAAAGGCAACACGTTTAATGATACAAGCTTTTTTAAAACAATATTTATAAAAGACCAATTAACAATTCTGAAAGAAGCAAATTTTCACATGAAAATCACAATAAAAGTTAGCGAAGCGCGAATGTGAGATTGAAAAGATATTCGCATTTGTAGTTGCTCTATTTCGCGCTTCGTATTTGGAATACGAAAATCTGATTGATACAGTTTTCTTTGTAAAAACATTCATAGAAAACCAATTAACGATATTAAAAGAATCAAATTTTCATATGAAAAACACAATAAAAGTTAGCGAAGCGCTAATGTGAAGCTGAAAAGATATTTATGATTGGTCTATTTCGCGCTGCGTATTTGGAATGCAACAATCTTATTAATACAGTTTTTTGTAAATGTATTTATGGAAACCAAATTAACGATATTAAAAACAGCAAATTTTTATATGAAGAACATAATAAAAGTTAGCGAAGCGCAAATGTGAAGTTAAAAAGAAATTCACATTTGTAGTTGTTCTATTTCGCGCTGCGTATTTGAAATGCAACAATCTGATTGATGCAGTTTTCTTTGCAATAACTTTCATAGAAAACAAATTAATGATATTAAAAGAATCAAATTTTCATATGAAGAGCGCAATAAAAGTGTCACGGGTTAAAATTCGTTCTAGATATAACTAATTTCTTACCTTATAAATTCTTCATTACTAAGGGTTAAATCGTGTCAGGTACAAGTTGATTTTGGTTCGACAATAGATAATCACCAACTATTGTTTATTATTCTGGCTATAAATCATTCCTAATATTGCTAATATTGTTTTGAAAGGATATTTATTAAATTCAGATTATGAATTCTTGTAGTTATGTTTATTTTTGTGAAATTTTTGTCACTTTCGTTTTCACCTGACCGAGGTACCCTTTCTTTCTTTTGTCGATAACTCGACGTATTGTGGTCTACAGCCAGTTGTTCCGTTATATTGCTATCTAGCATATTAAGATTGAATATGACCGAGAAATTGAGTAATGCTGAGATTTTTGTTGTTATCTTGATAAGTAATAAGATTAGTTGTGTCAGACGACCACCGTTTGTTCGTAAACTGGTAGCTGTCGACCTTCGGTTATTGTCCTTACAGTAGTAGAGGCCATTTTTGCAGTGTGTCAAATTTCATGAGAGGAAACACGTTGTGAGCACTTTCCATTATTAACCCTTGACTTGCAAACTTGTCGTTAGAAGATTTTTTGGTTTAAGTTTTTAATCTCGGTGCATCCGGGTCAATTAATTTGGGATTTTTGAAACTAAACCTCATTTTTCCATTTTGAATCGTGTGGAGTGGTTCCTGTCGATTTTTGGGACGGATTCTTTGGAAAAAAACACATAGTCGGATTTTAGTAAAATCTTCGTTGGTGAGTAGCACGTTTCTTTATTGATATGGTTGTTCAATCCTTATGGTTTTTCTCTTTCCTTTTGTTTCCTACGAAGTGTAGATAGCCCACAGAACAGACAAGCAAATTTTCATATGGAAAACACAATAAAAGTTAGCGAAGCGCGAATGTGAAGTTAAAAAGATATTTGCATTTGTAGTTGCTCTATTTCGCGCTGCGTTTCTGAAAGGCAACACGTTTAATGATACAAGCTTTTTTGAAACAATATTTATAGAAGACCAATTAACAATTCTAAAAGAAGCAAATTTTCACATGAAAATCACAATAAAAGTTAGCGAAGCGCGAATGTGAGATTGAAAAGATATTCGCATTTGTAGTTGCTCTATTTCGCGCTTCGTATTTGGAATACGAAAATCTGATTGATACAGTTTTCTTTGTAAAAACATTCATAGAAAACCAATTAACGATATTAAAAGAATCAAATTTTTATATGAAAAACACAATAAAAGTTAGCGAAGCGCGAATGTGAAGTTAAAAAAAAATTCACATTTGTAGTTGTTCTATTTCGCGCTGCGTATTTGAAATGCAACAATCTGATTGATACAGTTTTCTTTGCAATAACTTTCATAGAAAACAAATTAATGATATTAAAAGAATCAAATTTTCATATGAAAAGCGCAATAAAAGTGTCACGGGTTAAAATTCGTTCTAGATATAACTAATTTCTTACCTTATAAATTCTTTATTACTAAGGGTTAAATCGTGTCAGGTACAAGTTGATTTTGGTTCGACAATAGATAATCACCAACTATTGTTTATTATTCTGGCCATTAATCATTCCTAATATTGTTTTGAAAGGATATTTATTAAATTCAGATTATGAATTCTTGTGGTTATGTTTATTTTTGTGAAATTACTGTCACTTTCGTTTTCACCTGACCGAGGTACCCTTTCTTTCTTTTGTCGATAACTCGACGTATTGTGGTCTACAGCCAGTTGTTCCGTTATATTGCTATCTAGCATATTAAGATTGAGTATGAACGAGAAATTGAGTAATGCTGAGATTTTTGTTGTTATCTTGATAAGTAATAAGATTAGTTGTGTCAGACGACCACCGTTTGTTCGTAAACTGGTAGCTGTCGACCTTCGGTTATTGTCCTTACAGTAGTAGAGGCCATTTTTGCAGTGTGTCAAATTTCATGAGAGGAAACACGTTGTGAGCTCTTTCCATTATTAACCCTTGACTTGAAAACTTGTCGTTAGAAGATTTTTTGGTTTAAGTTTTTAATCTCGGTGCATCCGGGTCAATTAATTTTGGATTTTTGAAACTAAATCTCATTTTTCCATTTTGAATCGTGTGGAGTGGTTCCTGTCGATTTTTGGGACGGATTCTTTGGAAAAAACCGCTTAGTCGGATTTTAGTAAAATCTTCGTTGGTGAGTAGCACGTTTCTTTCTTTATGTGGTTGTTCAATTCTTATGGTTTTTCTCTTTCCTTTTGTTTCCTACGAAGTGTAGATAGCCCACAGAACAGACAAGCAAATTTTTATATGGAAAACACAATAAAAGTTAGCGAAGCGCGAATGTGAAGTTAAAAAGATATTTGCATTTGTAGTTGCTCTATTTCGCGCTGCGTTTCTAAAAGGCAACACGTTTAATGATACAAGCTTTTTTGAAACAATATTTATAGAAGACCAATTAACAATTCTAAAAGAAGCAAATTTTCACATGAAAATCACAATAAAAGTTAGCGAAGCGCGAATGTGAGATTGAAAAGATATTCGCATTTGTAGTTGCTCTATTTCGCGCTTCGTATTTGGAATACGAAAATCTGATTGATACAGTTTTCTTTGTAAAAACATTCATAGAAAACCAATTAACGATATTAAATGAATCAAATTTTCATATGAAAAACACAATAAAAGTTAGCGAAGCGCGAATGTGAAGTTGAAAAGATATTCATGATTGGACTATTTCGCGCTGCGTATTTGGAATGCAACAATCTTATTAATACAGTTTTTTGTAAATGTATTTATGGAAACCAAATTAACGATATTAAAAACAGCAAATTTTTATATGAAGAACAAAATAAAAGTTAGCGAAGCGCGAATGTGAAGTTAAAAAGAAATTCACATTTGTAGTTGTTCTATTTCGCGCTGCGTATTTGAAATGCAACAATCTGATTGATACAGTTTTCTTTGCAATAACTTTCATAGAAAACAAATTAATGATATTAAAAGAATCAAATTTTCATATGAAAAGCGCAATAAAAGTGTCACGGGTTAAAATTCGTTCTAGATATAACTAATTTCTTACCTTATAAATTCTTCATTACTAAGGGTTAAATCGTGTCAGGTACAAGTTGATTTTGGTTCGACAATAGATAATCACCAACTATTGTTTATTATTCTGGCCATAAATCATTCCTAATATTGCTAATATTGTTTTGAAAGGATATTTATTAAATTCAGATTATGAATTCTTGTGGTTATGTTTATTTTTGTGAAATTACTGTCACTTTCGTTTTTACCTGACCGAGGTACCCTTTCTTTCTTTTGTCGATAACTCGACGTATTGTGGTCTACAGCCAGTTGTTCCGTTATATTGCTATCTAGCATATTAAGATTGAATATGAACGAGAAATTGAGTAATGCTAAGATTTTTGTTGTTATCTTGATCAGTAATAAGATTAGTTGTGTCAGACGAGCACCGTTTGTTCGTAAACTGGTAGCTGTCGACCTTCGGTTATTGTCCTTACAGTAGTAGAGGCCATTTTTGTAGTGTGTCAAATTTCATGAGAGGAAACACGTTGTGAGCTCTTTCCCTTGAGTTGAAAACTTGTCGTTAGAAGATTTTTTGGTTTAAGTTTTTAATCTCGGTGCATCCGGGTCAATTAATTTTGGATTTTTGAAACTAAACCTCATTTTTCCATTTTGAATCGTGTGGCGTGGTTCCTGTCGATTTTTGGGACGGATTCTTTGGAAAAAACCACATAGTCGGATTTTAGTAAAATCTTCGTTGGTGAGTAGCACGTTTCTTTATTGATATGGTTGTTCAATCCTTATGGTTTTTCTCTTTCCTTTTGTTTGTAGATAGCCCACAGAACAGACAAGCAAATTTTCATATGGAAAACACAATCAAAGTTAGCGAAGCGCGAATGTGAAGTTAAAAAGATATCTGCATTTGTAGTTGCTCTATTTCGCGCTGCGTTTCTGGAAGGCAACACGTTTAATGATACAAGCTTTTTTGAAACAATATTTATAGAAGACCAATTAACAATTCTAAAAGAAGAAAATTTTCACATGAAAATCACAATAAAAGTTAGCGAAGCGCGAATGTGAAGTTGAAAAGATATTCGCATTTGTAGCATCTCCATTTCGCGCATCGTATTTGGAATACAACAATCTGATTAATACAGTTTTCTTTGTAAAAATATTTATAGAAAACCAGTTCATAATATTAAAAGAATCAAATTTTCAAATGATAGACACAATAAAAATTAGCCGAGCACGAATGTGAAGTTAAAAAGATATTCGCGTTTGTAGTTGTTCTATTTCGCGCTGCGTATTTGGAATGCGAAAAACTGATTGATACAGTTTTCTTTGAAAAAACATTCATAGAAAACCAATTGACGATATTAAAAAAGCAAATTTTCATATGAAGAACACAATAAAAGTTAGCGAAGTGCGAATGTGAGGTTGAAAAGATATTCATATTTGTAGTTGGTCTATTTCGCGCTGCGTATTTGGAATGCAACAATCAATTAACCAATTAACGATATTAAAAGAACCAAATTTCCATATGAAAAAGCGTGAATGTGAAGTTGAGAAGATATTCACATTTGTAGTTGCTCCATTTCGCGCTGCGTATTTGGAATGCGACAATCTTAATGATACTGTTTTGTGTCTTAAAAATATTTATAAAAAAATAATTAACAATATTAAAAGAATCAAATTTTCACATGGAAAACACAATAAAAGTTAGCGAATCGCGAATGTGAAGTTGAAAAGATATTCGCATTTGTTTGTTCTATTTCGCGCTTCGTATTTGGAATGCGAAAATCTGATTGATACAGTTTTCTTTGTAAAAACATTCATAAAAAACCAATTAACGATATTAAAAGAAGCAAATTTTTTTTATGGAAACACAATAAAAGTGAGCGAAGCGCGAATGTGAAGTTGAAAAGACGTTCGCATTTGTAGTTGTTCCATTTCGCGTTGCGTATTTGGAGGGCAACAATCTGATTAATACAGTTTTCTTTATAAAAATATTCATAGAAAAGCAGTTACCAATATTAAAAGAATCAAATTTTCATATGAAAAACACAATAAAAGTTAACGAAGCGCGAATGTGAAGTTGAAAAAATATTCCTATTTGTAGTTGCTTTGTTTCGCGCTGTGTATTTGAAATGCAACAATCTTATTGATACAATTTTCTTTGTAAAAATATTCATAGAAAACCAGTTAGCAATATTTTTATATGGAAAACACAATAAAAGTTAGCGAAGCGCGAATGTGAAGTTGATAAATTTTCCATTTCGCGCATCGTAAGTAATTGGAATGCAACAATCTGATTGATACAGTTTTCTTTGTAAAAATAATCATAGAAAACCAGTTAACGATATTAAAAGAAGCAAATTTTCACATGAAAAACACAATAAAAGTTAGCGAAGCGCGAATGTAAGGTTTAAAACATATTCGCAATTGTAGTTGCTCTATTCGGGTTTGGTAAACGGAATGCACAAATCTGATTGATATAGTTTGCTTATTAAAAACATTCATAGAAGACCAATTAACAATATCAAAAGAAGCAAATTTTCATATGGAAAACACAATAAAAATCAACGATGCGCGAATGTGAGGTTGAAAACGTATTCGCATTTGTAGTTGCTCCATTTTGCGCTTTGTATTTGAAATACGAAAAACTTATTGGTAGGGTTTTCTTTGTAAAAACATTCATAGAAAACCAATTAACAATATTAAAAAAATTAAATTTTCATATAAAAAACACAATAAAAGTTAGCGAAGCGCGAATGTGAAGTTGAAAGTTATTCGCAGTTGTGGTTGTTCTATTTCGCGCTGTGTATTTGGAATGCAACAATTTTATTGATACAGTTTTCTTTGTAAAAAGATTCATAGAAAACCAATTAACGATATTAAAAGAAGCAAATTTTCACATGGAAAACACAATAAAAGTTAGCGAAGCGCGAATGTGAAATTGAAAAGATATTCACATTTGTAGTTGTTCTATTTCGCGCTGCGTATTTGGAATGCAACAATCTTATTGATACAGTTTTCTTTATAAAAATATTCAAAGAAAACCAGTTAGCAATATTAAAAGAAACAAATTTTCATATGAAAAACACAATAAAAGTTAACGAAGCGCGAATGTGAAGTTAAAAAGATATTCACATTTGTAGTTGTTCTATTTCGCGCTGCGTATTCGGAATGCGAGAATCTGATTGATAGAGTTTTCTTTGTCAAAAAATTCATAGAAAACCAGTTAACAATATTAAAAGAATCAAATTTTCGAAGTTGAAATGTATTCGCATCTGCAGTTGCTCTATTTCGCGCTGCGTATTTGGAATATAACAATATTATTGATACAGTTTTTTGTGTAAAAATATTTATAGAAAACCAATAAACGATATTAAAAGCAACAAATTTTCATATGAAAAACAGAATAAAAGTTAACGAAGCGCGAATGTGAAGTTGAAAAGATATTCGCATTTGTAGTTGCTCCATTTCGCGCTTCGTATTTGAAATGCAACAATCTTATTGATACAGTTTTCTTTGTAAAAACATTCATAGAAAACCAGTTAACAATATAAAAAGAATCAAATTTTTATATGGAAAACACAATAAAAGTTAGCGAAGCGCGAATGTGAGGTTGAAAAGATATTCGCATTTGTAGTTGCTCCATTACGCGCTGCGTATTTGAAATGAGAAAATCTGATTGATACAGTTTTCTTTGAAAAAACATTTATAGAAAACCAATTAACGATATTAAAAGAAGCAAATTTTCATATGAAGAACACAATAAAAGTTAGCGAAGCGCGAATGTGAAGTTGAAAAGATATTCGCAATTGTAGTTGCTCCATTTCGCGCTGCGTACTTGAAATGCAACAATCTTATTGATACAGTTTTCTTTATAAAAATATTCATAGAAAACCAATTAACAATATTAAAAGAAGCAAATTTTCATATGGAAAACCAATAAAAGTTAGCGAAGCGCGAATGTGAAGTTAAGAAGATATATCTTAGACAATGTGATTTCGACATTTGTTAACAATAAGAAAAATCGCTTTAATTAATTATTAGCTACAAACTGTCAATCTTGTCAAATTCACGAAATAAAAGAAGCGGCCTTTTACTATCTAAGCACATAAATGGTATTTTGAGGCCAAAGAAGTATAACTGCTTATGTCACACACATTTTTTTAACAAAATTATAATAACCGTTTCTCTAAGATTCTTGTCGTATATTTAAAAATTTGTTGAATTTGCAAACACACTAACTAAACAAAATACTAATTAGGCTTGTCAAAAATACGAAAATATTTCAAAAGAAAAAACCTGCAGGTGCATTAACTAACTATACAATGTCATTACACCAGTTTCTTTTATATATTTTTTCGTATAATCCAATGTCCGAATGTCTTCATTACTTTACACCAACAACCGTATGAAATGTTATCTTACAGAATATCTATATAAGTATATAACTAATTAATATGAAATTGTTGCAGAATCGCATATAAAAATTTTAATTGGATCGCTTATTATACGCAGAAAAAATATATATAAGCTTGTAAACAGACCATTATTAATTTTTTTACTGTCTGCTACTGAAATAGATTTTTTTTCCAATTTGATGAACAGGTATAAAATGAATATTTAAATGTATATCAATCAACAAAATGTCAATTTTTTATTTATGAATCAATTACCATACAAAAAAAATTAAAGTAACTTCAGTCCTATAATTTGTTATTTTAACAAGTAAACTGAATTGCTAATTTGTGGTTACAGCTGGATGTAATCTTCCATAAAGTGGGAATTTTTATATAAGTATTCATATTTTAACAAAAGTAAAAAAATCTAGGTCTGAAAAGTGAATTTTTTACCTTGATGATGTCTTAAGCCAAAAGCGCGCTTACCAAAGTCAATTTCCAATAGTATCGATGACTTAGGTCAAAATTTCAATTTTCTACAATTAAGCTAATGATCAATTAGGTGTTCTTAAATCTAGATTCCTGCATTGATGATAAAAGTACATTTTTGGTCTTTTTTTTACAGAGGGCCAGGCTTAGGTGTAGTCCATGGGATTGCATCGCAGCTAGTACAGCTTATTGTGCACCCTCATTCACAGGTCCTCATTCTCCGTCAAATCCCAGGTTCTTAATGAACCAAGAGATCCTTTTGACTATGGTTGCCCGTTCTTGCCTTTGATCTCCATTCGGTAGGCCAAGGGATCTCACACGCAGACCTTGCAGGGCTGGGCACATGAATATCACGTGGAAGGCTGTTTCCTCCTCCTCACCGCATTTTCTACATAGGAGGTTTTCAACTTGAATTCCCAACTTATGTAGATGTGCGCGGAATACCCAGTGGCCGCTGATGAAACCAACCACTTTCCGCAGGGTCTTCCTCCTCAGCCCAAGGGCATCTGCCGCTATAAGCAATACCACACGTCGGCTCTGGGCCAATGAGCGGGCTTTCAGCTCATTTGTTTGCCCACTTGTCTGCTCCCTCATTGCCAGCGATATATTTGTGCCCCGGAACCCAACTAAGGATAACCTTGTTGTACTCTCCCAGGGTTTTCATGGCCTGATGACAGTCCCATACTGCTTTAGAGGTAAAGTCAAAACTGTCAAGTGCCATTAGCACTGCTCTACTATCCGAGTTTATGTATATGGTGTGGCCTGTCATACCACGCTCCAAACACATTCTTGCACACTCTGATAGGGCAACAACTTCAGCCTGGAAAACAGTAGCCAGTTTACCCAGGCTTACGCAAAACTGCGCCTTGGGTCTGACTCCATATATTCCCGCCCCAGTGCCTGTTTGCTTTTTCGAGCCATCCGTATACCAAGTGATCCCTCTTTTCATATATTCAGGTTCACCTTTCTCCCAGACAGCCCTGTCAATAATATTGACATTGTATGGCTTTTCTAGATCTGTGATCTTCACCATCCTGTCTGGTAGCATTTCCAAGGTGTCCATCTGAACAGTGTCCACAATCCTTATATGCCCACTGGAGGCATTGTACTTCCAGTTGCCACTGCAACCCATTCTGTAAGCTGCCATCCTTGCCTTCCCTTTCACAATGATGTCGAGAGGTGGGAGGTTTAGCACTACTTCCAGGGTTGCAGTTGGAGTACCTCTCATGGCTCCTGTGATGCCAAGACACGCTACTCGCTGGATCTTTTCTAATCTCTTTACAGCGGTAGTTTGCATCACCTTGCGCTTACCAAAGTCAATTTTTAATAGTATCGATGACTTAGGTCAAAATTTCAATTTTCTACACTTAAGCTAATGATCAATTAGGTGTTCTTAAATTTAGATTCCTGTATTGATGATGAAAGTAAATTTTTGGCCTTGATGATGTCTTAAGCCAAAAATGTGCTTACCAAAGTCAATTTTCAATAGTATCGATGACTTAGGTCAAAATTTCAATTTTCTACACTTAAGCTAATGATTAATTAGGTGTTCTTAAATGTAGATTCCTGCATTGGTGATGAAAGTAAATTTTTGGCCTTGATGATGTCTTAAGCCAAAAGTGTGCTTACCAAAGTCAATTTTCAATAGTATCGATGATTTAGGTCAAAATTTCAATTTTTTACATTTAAGTTAAAAATCTGTTACACTCTACGTTTTGTTTTGCACTTAGGCTAAAAAGAGTGCTATGTTGGTAATAATGATCAATCAAGTGTTCTATAATGAAGTTTCCTTCATTGATGATGTCTTAAGCCAAAAGTGCGCTTACCAATGTCAATTTTTTAAGGTGATGATGACTTAGGTCAAAAGTTTTTCTAATAATATCAATTTTCTACAGTTATGCTATGTTATTGATGATCCCTTAGGTCAAAAGTGAGATTTTCAATATTGATGTTTTGCACTTAGGATACAAGACTCCTTAATTATAAAAATTTTCTCTATTAATCCTCTTTTAGGTCAAAAATATGTTTTGAAATGTAGTTTTCAGTAATTCTGATGTCTTAAGCCAAAAGTGCGCTTTCCAATGTCAATTTTTTAAGGCAAAATGACTTAGGTCAAACGTCTTTCAAATAATATCAATTTTTTACAGTTATGCTATGTTATTGATGATCTCTTAGGTCAAAAGTGAGATTTCCAATATTGATGTTTTGCACTTAGGATACAAGAGTCCTTAATTATGCAAATTTTCTCTATTAATCCTCTTTTAGGTCAAAAATATGTTTTGAAATGTAGTTTTCTGTAATTCTGATGTCTTAAGCCAAAAGTGCGCTTACCAATGTCAATTTTTTAAGGCAAAGATGACTTAGGTCAAAAGTCTTTCAAATAATGTCAATTTTCTAGAGTTATGCTATCTTATTGATGATCTCTTAGGTCAAAAGTGAGATTTCCAATATTGATGTTTTGCACTTAGGATACAAGACTCCTTAATTATAAAAATTTTCTCTATTAATCCTCTTTTAGGTCAAAAATATGTTTTGAAATGTAGTTTTCTGTAATTCTGATGTCTTAAGCCAAAAGTGCGCTTACCAATGTCAATTTTTTAAGGCAAAGATGACTTAGGTCAAACGTCTTTCAAATAATATCAATTTTTTACAGTTATGCTATGTTATTGATGATCTCTTAGGTCAAAAGTGAGATTTCCAATACTGATGTTTTGCACTTAGGATACAAGAGTCCTTAATTATGCAAATTTTCTCTATTAATCCTCTTTTAGGTCAAAAATATGTTTTAAAATGTAGTTTTCTGTAATTCTGATGTCTTAAGCCAAAAGTGCGCTTACCAATGTCAATTTTTTAAGGCAAAGATGACTTAGGTCAAAAGTCTTTCAAATAATGTCAATTTTCTAGAGTTATGCTATGTTATTGATGATCTCTTAGGTCAAAAGTGAGATTTCCAATATTGATGTTTTGCACTTAGGATACAAGACTCCTTAATTATAAAAATTTTCTCTATTAATCCTCTTTTAGGTCAAAAATATGTTTTGAAATGTAGTTTTCTGTAATTCTGATGTCTTAAGCCAAAAGTGCGCTTACCAATGTCAATTTTTTAAGACGAAGATGACTTAGGTCATAAGTGTTTCTAATGATATCCATTTTCTACAGTTATGCTATGTTATTGATGATGTCCTAAGTCAAAAGTGTGATCACTAATCACCAAAAGGTAATTTTCCAGAGTGACGATGACTTTTATATCATTCAAGTTAACATCTATAAATGTACGGCCTTTTACTATGTAGCACATAAGATACTTAGTTTGTATTTTTTATCCTACTTATAAAATAAACATTTGGATGGATTAACTTTAAAAATAAGGTAGAAAACCTGAAAATTAACTTTGTATAACTTTACAATGATAAAAAATCAAATCTCTCTCATCATTTAAAATTAATTTTATAACAGATTTGACTGAAGCAAAAACGAAGCAATAAATTTACAATGCGGGTATAAATTTGATTAATTGTGACAAATTGATAGAGGTACGATTAAATTGAAACAGATTGCTCTTGTAATTAAACTTGTTTATACTTAATAAATATTAAATGGTATAAAAAGATTCTTATAGAATTTGCTTGAGGGAATAGAAATTGTCATTTTTTTCCTTCAAAGATAAGTGATAAAACAAATTTCTTGACAATATAATAATTTTATTTGGTATGGTCTTCTTCTTACCCGACATCGTATAAGCAACGAAACGAAACACCGGTAATATCTTAATAATAACATACGAAGTTGATTCGTTAATTTATTATAATGCGTAAGTGCCTCAATAACTCTTGGACGATTCTCCGTATTGTGCTTGATGCCGAGTATATTAATTAAATCTTGAATTTACACACACAGAAAAATTATTTACAACAATATTTTATCTAAATTCGTAGTGCGAAAGATTCGCGTCAATTCCTCGACTTCACGTTGATTTTTCATTGAGAAAGAATTCTCATCACGCAAACACGAACTCTACTAAAAATATTGTAAACATTGATACACAAATGATATCTGTAGAGTTTAGAAGAGAATTCTAGCTGGTTTCTAATGCTTCTGTAATTGATACTCTGGTTGGTGACCATGAGAGCTCTAGATGTTCTATCCCACTATCATGAAAACATTAAACACCATCCTAATCCAAAACCTGGAAAAGATTCTCCAAACACAGGCACAGGACACTACAGGGTACCAATATTACCGCCCATAGGACCCTCCATACCCACTGGAATGAAGCACCCAAAAGAATCTCATAAATTCTGAAGATCAAGATACCACCCATAGGACCCTCCATACCCACTGGAATGAAGCACCCAAAAGAATCTCATAAATTCTGAAGATCAAGATACCACTTCCCTCCTTAAGACTTTTCCAAACCGTAGAGAGACCTTCCTGCAGATCTTGACGACCTCTTTGACGAAACCCTCCTATTCTACAGGTAGATACAGACGAGAATAGGATACAAAAAAAAACTGAGCCCTATCAAGGATACTCTATTTAAATGCTAAAGTAGCTCTAGTTTGTTGCTAGAGTTATTCTATTTGGTTGCTAACGATACTCTAGTTGCTCTCCTAGATGGTTACCAGAAGTTAGTTCCTAAGAATATACTATTTGATTGCTAAGATTGCCAGGGATATTCGATTTGGTTGCTACAGATACTCTACTTGCCTACCAATATGGTTACAAAAGGTTAATTATCAAGGATACTCTATTTAAATACTAAAGTAGCTCTAGTTTGTTACTAGAGTTATTCTATTTGGTTGCTAATGATACTCTAGTTGCTTTCCTAGATGGTTACCAGAAGTTAGTTTTTAAGAATATAGGTACTATTCGATTGCTAAGATTGCCAGGGATATTCGATTTAGTTGCTAAAGATACTCTACTTGCATACCAAGATGGTTACGAAAGGTTAATTATCAAGGATACTCTATTTAAATGCTAAAGTAGCTCTAGTTGGTTGCTAGAGTTATTCTATTTAGTTGCTAACGATACTCTAGTTGCTTTCCAAGATGGTTAGCAGAACTTCGTTCCTAAGAATATACTATTTGATTGCTAAGATCGCTAGGGATATTCGATTTAGTTGCTAAAGATACTCTACTTGCATACCAAGATGGTTACGAAAAGTTAATTATCAAGGATACTTTATTTAAACGCTAAAGTAGCTCTAGTTCGTTGCTAGAATTATTCTATTTGGTTGCTAACGATACTCTAGTTGCTTTCCAAGATGGTTAGCAGAACTTCGTTCCTAAGAATATACTATTTGATTGCTAAGATCGCTAGGGATATTCGATTTAGTTGCTAAAGATACTCTACTTGTCTACCAAGATGGTTACGAAAAGTTCATTATCAAGGATACTCTATTTAAATGCTAAAGTAGCTCTAGTTTGTTGCTAAAGTTATTCTATTTGGTTGCTAACGATACTGTAGTTGCTTTCCTAGATGGTTTCCAGAAGTTAGTTCCTAATAATATACTATTTGATTGCTAAGATTGCCAGGGATATTCGATTTGGTTGCTACAGATACTCTACTTGCCTACCAATATGGTTACGAAAGGTTAATTATCAAGGATACTCTATTTAAATACTAAAGTAGCTCTAGTTTGTTACTAGAGTTATTCTATTTGGTTGCTAACGATACTCTAGTTGCTTTCTAGATGGTTTCCAGAAGTTAGTTCCCAAGAATATACTATTTGATTGCTAAGATTGTTAGAATTATTTAATTTAATTGCTAAAGATACTTTAGTTGTCTACCAAGAAGGTTACGAAAGGTTCATTATCAAGGATACTCTATTTAAATGCTAAAGTAGCTCTAGTTTGTTGCTAGAGTTACTCTATTTGGTTGTTTACGATACTCTAGTTGCTTTCCTAGATGGTTTCCAGAAGTTAGTTCCTAAGAATATACTATTTTATTGCTAAGATTGCCAGGGGTATTTGATTTAATTGCTAAAGATACTTTAGTTGTCTACCAAGATGGTTACGAAAAGTTTATTATCAAGGATACTCTATTTAAATGCTAAAGTAGCTCTAGTTCGTTGCTAGAGATATTCTATTTGGTTGCGAACGATACTCTAATTGCTTTCCAAGATGGTTAACAGAAGTTAGTTTCTAAGAATATACTATTTGATTGCTAAGATTGCCAGGAATATTCGATTTGGTTGCTAAAGATACTCTAGTTGTCTACCAAGATGGTTACAAAAGTTTAATTATCAAGGATACTCTAAGTAACTTTAGTTCGTTGCTAGAGATATTCTATTTAATTGCTAACGATACTCTGGTTCCTTTCCAAGATGATTACCAGGAGTTAGTTTCTAATTGGTTGCTAAAGATATACTCTAATTACCTACCAACATGGTTAACAAGCTAATTATCAAGGATACTCTATTTGTATGCTAAAGTAACTCTAGTTCGTTGTTAAAGATATTTTATTTGGTCTCTTACGATACTTTAGCTGCTTACCAAGAGAATTTAAAATGGTTATTAAAAGGATTCTAGCTGTCAAGATTATTTTAGATAGGAAGCTATTATAAATTTATACCCAAAAGAACTTTAGATGGTTACCAGTTACTCTTGTAACTCTATTTGGTTGCTTATGATACTCTAGTTGATTACTAAGAAAATTTATCATGGTTACCAGAAAAACTTAAGTTAGCTTCTTCAGTCCTGTTGGTTGCAAAGATTTTTTAAGATCGCTACCAAGAAGATTTTTGTTACTTACTAAGGATACTCTGTTTTAAATGCTAAAGATTCTCTAGTTATTTACCAAGAGATTGCAAGATTTCTGACAGGAAGATTCTAGTTAGGTCCAAAGTATCCTCTATTTTATTGCTAAGTATATTCTAGTTTGTCATCAAGATGGTTACCAAAAAGACTCTCTAATTAGTTCCTGAAGTTACTCTATTTAGTTACCAAGGGAATTCTAGTTGGTTGCTAAGAATCTGGTTGCTATCAGTAGGTGAAGAAGTTTTGATGTGTACGACTAAAGATTTTTTCTTGGTGTACCGACCGGAAAGTGGTAGAGACCTCCTGTAGATGGATAAGGGACCAAAGGGGGTCAGCAACAGTCTCTCGCACACCTCTTATGGCTCCCAACTTCTCCGTTATATAGACTAATAAACAATTGACTGAAAACCCATAAATATCATAATAAATTTCATGTGAAATTCATTTCAATTGAAGTCTTCGCGGCTTTTTTGCTAAATATGATGAGAACCCGGCTCATCGCAAAAGATTAATGGGAATTTTTGCAAATTAACATTAAAAATTGATACCAAACATTTATCTAATCTATAGCCATCTGACAGTACATTTATATGTCAGTTGTCACTAAGAAACCCATCACGTAATAAGGCAAGTGACATTTGACATATGTCACTTAGGGCTTATTGTGACAGTTAATGTAAATGTCAGTTGTCATGAGAAGATATTAATATAATAAGACAAGTGACATTTCACATGTCACTTAGTTATTATTGTGATAGTAAATGAACATGTCAGTTGTCATTTAAATGATATGAGGAACAGATGTTAATAACAATGAAACTAATTAAGTATATAGAAATATTAATGGAATTTTTTTGTTAAAACACACAAAATGTCGAGGTAAAATAACGAGCGATGTATAGACAGATAATATTTAACAACAAAATTATCATTTGACATTATACGAAACTAGATGCATGTGAATATATATTTTTCTTTTTTTACAATTTTACCGCAATGGTTTCATTGGTTGTTGATGTTATATCTTTGTGGTAAATCTTTTGATTAAAAATATAAAAAGTTAGTTCCTTTGTTAAACTGCTGCATATAAAAGAGAAATTACCTATATATATTTTTATCTCTGTGTTGTTAAATATATGAATTAGTTTTATATTACAATTTTATTGACTTTTAACATGCATAGATATATAAAGAATCTTTGATATGAATATGCTAAAAAGGAATGAGTTTTTAACTTAATAAAAACAAGCTCTTCTCGCCTAGGTAAGAAAATCTCATTTTGTCGGACAAGGCCAGAAAATAAAAATGAGTCCGGTAAAAGCTTTTATCGAACTATCACAATAATTTTCTAGCCCGGTCCGACAAAATAAGATTTTTTTGACCCAAAAATAAAAATGAGTCTGGTAAAAGCTTTTACCGGACTATCACAATAATTTTCAGGCCCGGTCCGACAAAATGAGATTTTTTGACCCAAAAATAAACTAGAAATTCTGGCCGGTTTAAAAAAAAATATTGTACGTAATACGTCCCAAAAGTGCTTTTACTGGACTCGCAGGCTTGCAGGACTCGCCTGCGGCTCGCCCTGCAATTGCCCACTCGTCCAGTAAAAGACCACTTTCGGGTCTTGTTACGTGCCACGTATTTTTAATGAAAATAAAACAAAATCAAATTTTGAAAAATGTATAAAAAGGTTAATCAATTTATTCCAATCTAAATCCAACTCCAGCTGAGATCGGTAGTGGTTTCTCTACTGGCAAATTGTGCCCAGCTCAGCCGTAGAGGGTAAGTACCACCGATTTGTACGGTTAAAATCGGAAACCCCTGATGTCCCAGGCACTACTTCACCCACTGGAGATAATTAAATAAATTTAGAATATTAAACAGTACTAATTGAATTACACAAAAAAAAATAAAAGATAATAACGATAAAGTGAACTAAATAAAACAAAATCTCAACTAGACCCTTCTTTAATAAATATATTATTAAGAATTACAAAACTGTCAAGCCTCGTGCTTGACAACGCTATTGATATTTATATAAAAAAAGAATATATGAATAATATTAAAAGAGAATTTTATCCCAAAATGTGTGATCACACGCAATATATATATATAGAAAAAAAAATAAACTAGAAAAAAATAGATTTTTAACTAAAACTATAGTTGACTTAAATCTAATTAGCTTATCTGATAACTAGATACAATTCCTCGTCGTCCTAGACTTCTCCAATACTTAGGCCGGTACCAAATTCAAGCCTGTTCCCAGAACCAATAGGCTTGCACCAATCACAACTAACTTAAGCTCGACTAAGTATCAGGTCAGCAATCAAATTTCAACCAATAACTAGGACTTAAACCCTTAACTAGGATTTACACCTGTATCTAAGTTTTCAGCCTATAACTAGGATTTCAGCCTATAACTAGGATTTCAGCCTATAACTAGGACTTCAGCCTATAACTAGGATTTCAGCCTATAACTAGGACCCTAAAATCGTAATTTGGAATTAATAATAGCTCAAACAAATTTAAATGACTCGAATTAATTGACTTTACTGACTTTAATACAATTTGAACACATTAGCTTATATTTGCACAACAATGAAAGAATAAAAATGAATTTAAATGGATAATACAATATTTAGAAGCTGACTTCTCTGAATTTACAATTAATGATCAAAACTAATGATTTAAATGTGCTTAACAAACTTAAATTTGACTTGCTAGTCACGACAAAATTATAACAATAAATTAAATCAAGATTTAACATAAAATTAATTTATAATAGTAAAAAAACTAAAAGGAGTCTAGTTTCACATAAATAAACCTACATACAAGACACAAAGAAATACACATGTAACATCAAGATATTAAAACTAAGATTGCGACTATATGGCGTTATTAATCTATTAAAAATTAAAATATCGTAACTCACCTATTAAGATAGGGTTTCTTTCGTTAAACTCGTGACACCCTAGCTGGTAGACGGGTAAAACAATTTCCTCGCTGCTAACTGCAATAATGGGGAATTCTGACCACGATTTGCTGTCTGAACGGTTTTAAATTACCAATTTTCCCTACTGTCTGCTCTATGGGCTACCTACACTTCATTGGGAACGAAAGAGCCATAAGAATCGAACCACCACATGAATAAATAAACGTGTTACTCACCACAGAAGATTTCCTAAATTCCGCTAAAGCGATTTTCCTACGAATCCAACAAAACCACTGGAAATCTCACTCCAATACTACTCGATAGGAAAACAGGGCTTAATTTTGTAAATCCAAGATTAATTGACTCCGATGAACAGAGATTACAACTTAAACCCATAAAATCTTCTCATTACCACGTTTT
Source organism: Altica lythri (assembly GCA_964028335.1). Classification (NCBI taxonomy): domain Eukaryota; kingdom Metazoa; phylum Arthropoda; class Insecta; order Coleoptera; family Chrysomelidae; genus Altica; species Altica lythri. The sequence goes on from OZ034809.1 coordinate 10,145,578, forward strand.
CAAGACAAAGGCTGGTAATAGAAAGAACGGATTTCCACATATCAACGTTCACGAAATTTGACACACGTCGAAATAAGAGGTGGCCTCTACTACTATAGGGACAATAACCGTAGGATCTTCAGCTACCAATTTACGAACAAACCGTGGTCGTTTGATACGACTGATCTTATTATTTATATAGATAACTACAAAAATCTCAACCTTACTTAATTTACTCGTTTATTTTAAATCTTATTACGCAAATAACAATTCCACGGAACAGCTGGCTGTAGAACCGCAATATCAATAGTTATCGACAAAAAGGTAGAGATAGTACTTCAGTCAGATGAAAGTGAAAGATGACAGTTATTTCAAAAAAACAATAACAGCTACATGAAATTTACTTCCAAAACAATATTAGCAACATTAGGAATAATATATGGCCAGAATATATTTATAAGTTGACGATTATCTATTACCGAACCAGATCAACCGGTTCCCGACCCAAGTAAACCTTAATTAATGGGAAATTTCAAGGTAGGAAGACACTTATGTTTACAAATTAAAATTATTTATCACTTACGAGAATTTAGCCCGTGACATACGTAAACTACTATTTTAGTAATTTAACTTGGATTTTGTATTTCATGTTGTATTGGACTTTTGACTCTTGGTTTTTTAGATTTGTTTGGCATTTTATTATTGTTTTTGAACGTTTTTTTGACCGTTATAGAAATAGATCCTTTCAGATTGTTATTATTTTTTATCTTCCTCTTATTTTATCTGAAAAAAAAACTCAAAGATGATTAAATGGAAAGCGCCACCATGTAGAAATTCCTGGCACCACACACAACGTGTTACAACAAGGCAATAATTTGTCCTTTTGATCAGAGTTATAGCCAACATTAGTACAAAATATTATGGATATCTTATTGCATACTTTTGGCTTGTAGCGTATACTAAAACACATTTCAGAAGTGTCTGTTTTACGTACCTTAATAGCTTGTTCTTTGAAACTTTACAATATCTACATTTCCAATTTTAGAATGATTTAAAATTCGACGTGATTCTATATTTCTCTTTTATAAAACAGAAATTTATATATGTATGATACTAACTAAAACAAGATATGGGTAATGGAAACAAAAATAATAATAAATAACAAACTCTTTTTAAACAAAGCTTAAGAAATGCAAAAAAGTAAATACTGTTCGTTTAATGTGAATGTGAATACAGGTGTTAAATTCAGACAATTTCTTGTAGACGATCAAAATAGAATAAACAATATAATAAACATTGTTTTAATATGAAATAAGTCCTCCCTTCGCTTTAATAACGTCTTAAAGACGTTTTGGCATCGATTTACTCGTGGTTCCTCTCGCTCGCTACGCTCGCGTTCGGAATTTTCCACTCGTATCGAATTTTCATTCTAATCTTGTTACAGAATCCATTGTGCATGCGCAGTCTAGTTTTTAATTTGGACTGAGATCTGTTGAGTTTCCTGACCATTCAAATTTTCTTTGAAATATCATCTTGGAGACGTGCAAAGAGCCGAATCTTCTTGAAAAATTTATTAATCATTGAAATCAGCTCTACTTCTACTCTACTTTTCAACAACTCTATGCATTTTAAAAATTCATCATGTCTTCGATTGGTAAGAGGCCTCAACACATCTTCTTCATACATAGGATGTTTAACTTGTTGATCAATATGAGCAGACAGGTTCTTCATTGGTACTGTTTCAGACGAAACGATATCGTTGTCTTTGTACCAGAAAGTAACAACAACACTTGTCTTCAATCTTCAGCAGTACAGCTCTTATATTTTTTCTCTCAATCCTACCAATCTTCATCAATATATGTTTCTGAGGTTTTGCTCCTTTTCTTTCACCTTTCAAAAGTCATCTTCGCAACGTAGAGTCATGAATAATAACTTTAGCGCGTTCTGAAGATCCTAATTTGTTTTTCTATAGTTTAATTTACTCTCTCACTAAAAATGATTTATTCTTTGCTGTTGTCTTTCTTTTTTTCCACATTTTCTTTTTCTGTTCACCACAATGGTTTTGCGTAAGCCTGGGTAAGCTGGCTACTGTTTTCCAGGCTGAAGTTGTTGCCCTATCAGAGTGTGCAAGAGTGTGTTTGGAGCGTGGTATGACAGACCACACCATATACATAAACTCGGATAGTAGAGCAGCGCTAATGGCACTTGACAGTTTTGACTTTACCTCTAAAGCAGTATGGGACTGTCATCAGGCCATGAAAACCCTGGGAGAGTACAACAAGGTTATCCTTAGTTGGGTTCCGGGGCACAAAGGTATCGCTGGCAATGAGGGAGCAGACAAGTGGGCAAACAAAGGAGCTGAAAGCCCGCTCATTGGCCCAGAGCCGACGTGTGGTATTGCTTACAACACAGCACGAAGAGCTGTTCGCCAGTGGATGGGCATAGAACATCGAAAGAGCTGGGAAAGAACAGAAGGTAAAATACAGTCAAAGAGAATGCTGCAGACACCTACTGGTGCTATAGCGGCAGATGCCCTTGGGCTGAGGAGGAAGACCCTGCGGTAAGTGGTTGGCTTCATCATCGGCCACTGGGTATGTCGCGGACACCTACATAAGATGGGAATTCAAGTTGAAAACCTCCTATGTAGAAAATGCGGTGAGGAGGAGGAAACAGCCTTCCACGTGATATTCATGTGCCCAGCCCTGCAAGGTCTGCGTGTGAGATCCCTTGGCCTACCGACTGGAGATCAAAGGGAAGAACGGGCAACCATAGTCAAAAGAATCTCTTGGTTCATTAAGAACCTGGGATTTGACGAAGAATGAGGACCTGTGAATGAGGGTGCACAATAAGCTGTACTAGCTGCGATGCAGTCCCATGGACTACCTCTTTAAAAAATGGTTCCAGTTTTTCTTTTCTGCTTTAAAATCTTGTTAACAACTACCAAGTTCACATTATATTCCTTTCCAATAACTCTTTCTTAAGTAAATGAACACAAAATGCTCATTCTGTTTAATCAACTTTCATATATTCGTTTCCTTTTTTATTCTTAGCTTTGATACTCTATCTTAAGTGGTTTCTCCTAGTTGCTGAAATATAGCTCACTCAATTTTTACTACAGAATCAGAGCAAAGATATACAACAAACAACAATCTAAAGAAAAAGTAGAAAATCATACTAATTCTCTTTGAATAGCATTATCATATTCCTAGTTCTTGCTATTTTTTCTAAACTTTTTCTTTAAAATTAGATCGAGGATATAAAACAATCCAAACCAAACGGACGAAAAGAAATCATCAACTCTCGTTGTCAAAATCTTTTGAATTTTGGTTTGTAGTTGGAGGTGAAGATGTCGCTACTATCACATCGTTTACACTTTTGTTACTGAAAAGACATATATCGATCGTGGTTTTAGCTTATTCTTCAGTCAGCGATTATGCTTTAAGCTCGCTGACGAGGCCCAATAGGCCGAAACCGGTCTACAAGTTATGTTGTCCCTTCTAACTGCAAACCAGAATGGTTGGTTTAAATTATCTATTAGATATGCCAATCCCGTTTGACTTTGAAGTGTAATCCAATATCCGTTGGGCATATAGCCCAGGAAGTAGTTGTTTTTTCTGAGTTGAATGGTCATTGTCTTTGAAAATGGTTTTCAAAACTTGTAAAGCATTAGAATAATTTTATTATTTCTTTGATATCTATTTCCCATATTCTTTTTTTTTCTTATTCTGATCTTTGCTACTTTTTTTACCTATGTTTTGATGATATAAATTTGATATTAACAATAGAGCCGTTTAAGGTTTATTTGCCACTGGAAAAACCGCAAAAACCAACCAATAACAATCATATAAACCCTTAATAAAAACCAACCTTTTGTTTGAAAACCTATAATTGAGTTTCTGAATGCCGTTTGCAATTCTTCAATCGTACATAAAAAAGGCAGTGTAACCAAATGCAAGAACTGTTAATAAAATAAAATACGGCAAGGGTAAGATAATCGGTTCTTTCGATCAGAATTTTAAATGAACCATTTTATATGTGATTAAAGTTTAAAGTTGAGCTTAATAAGCGGCTGAAACTTCTAATCAGACTGGTATTAAGTTGGATTTGTGACAAAATGATTAAGATCTACAATATTGCGGTAGGTATAGGCAGACATGAAGCTTTTAATGGTTATAAATATTTTATATACTTAATTTATTCAGAAATTGATATAATTTGGATTAATTATTATTGTTATAAAAAGCTTTATACTTAAGTAAATATTAAACAATAAGCGTGAGAGAAAAAAAATCCTAAGCAGATACTGTAAAGTGTAAAGGATCAAATATTCGAGAACAGTTGATTAGATGGGTCAAGAGATGATAAGGCGGCAGCCGAAAAAAATGAAAGGGAACATCCACTTAACATGTCACTCTCAGTTGGTTTTGTTTAGTCCGACTGACGTCACCTATTATACAAATTTACTACAATTATTTCATAGAATTTGTTGTGCTATGACGCCAGTTGAAATTGCTACTTATGCATTAGATTTTACCAAAATATAGGTACACACAAATATTAGGTAACCAAATAAATTCCTGCAGTTTTTGGTCGAAAAATATAGTTTTTTATTGAGAAACACAAAGAGACTCTTAATTATCATAAAACTCAATGACCTTCTGCCAACGTGGAACTAATTTTTCTTCATACCTCGGTCGAAAGTACGTTCTTTCGTCCCTAATTGCAGGGAAGAAAGTTTAACATTTACTATTTACTCCCTGTTTACGGCGGGACGAAAGTTGAATGTTCGGCCCTGCGCGTCATGATGTTTTGTCGTCTTTAACATTTACTCCCTGTTTACGGCGGGAGGAAAAATTTCTCATGCGTAGTTACACTTGTAACTAGGGACTATTTATTCTCGTGTCATTTCTATTTCTATCTATAACCTTAAAAATAATCATCAATTACAAAACTTGACTCTTCGAATGTATTTGATGCCTGCCCCACGACCAGCTGCACTCGCTTCGCTCGTTCCGCAAGTACTTTCGACCGAGGTATAAAGAAAAATAGTATACACTACACGGGCCAAAAGTTAAAATCTCGGTCCTGCGCGTCATGTTGCCCTCGGCTTTTCGCTTCGGGCATCATGACGCGCAGGGCCGAAAATTCAACTTTCGTCCCTTGTAGCGTAATATACTATTTTCACCATGTCGAGTTGCGAACTTTCTGTGCCTCATACAGCTGTCAAAAGACCAAAAAAAGTGATAATCACTTGGCGAAATGTTGGTTAACGTTTCTCAGCCAAGTTCAAAAATATTTTTTTGGGTAACTTTTGCAATGGAAAGAAAAATAATGAGATCAATAACAAGTGATGGAGTAATAAGAATGAAGACTAACAAAGAAGTTGAACAAGAAATGGAAGGAGAAAACATAGCAAAATTCAAAAAAGCAATAGGCATACATAATGGGAAGAACACCTGCAGATGTGATCAAAAGAATAACGAACTGGACAACGCTAGGACCAAGAAGAATAGGAAGACCCAGGTTAAGATGGCTGAACCAGATAGACGAAGACGTAAAAGTAATGAAAATAAAAGACTAGCAGACTAAATGCAGAAACAGAAAAGATTGGAAAAAGATAATCTACGCCGCAATACACATGCAGACCTATAAAGAAATAGAGTAGATTATGCCTAGGGATTACCATAATCCACTAGGATCGATCGGCAGTGATGATGATGATAAACTTTTGCAATATGAGGCCTTTCGTTATCCTGCAAGAATATTACTTTCTTCTGATTAATCAAAGAAGTCTATGTGGTACTTTGTATGCGTTAAAAATGCTTACAGAACAAGTTAGCAATGATGGTTTCCAAATACTTATAATACAGAATTTCACTTGCTGTCCACCAAACAGATCACACCAAAACCTTGTTTTGACAAAGAAGCCTTGGAGTGCGTGGAACCAAACCATTAGGCGACAACCTTAGAATTTGAATACGAGATCCATTTTTCGTCGCAGGTTAATAACCGATAAAGAAATGGTTCATTATCGTTGGTGTTAAATGTTTGCTGAATAATTGATGAAACGAATAAATTTGTTATCCCATTTGGGGTCCATTTCTACATGTTTCCTAGCAAACGGAAAGTTTTAGAACTCACACTGAACATTTCTGCAAGTTCTTGGAACGTTGTCCTGAAATTTGCATCAAAAACCTGTCAAAGATCCTCGTTGTAGATGACTTTTAGGTCTCCCAGATCGCGATTCATCTCCCGAAGAAACCACTTCTGACTAACGATATTATCTCCGAATGTGGTTTGCTAAACTGCATTTTTAAGCTAAGCAAATTTAAAAACTTGCTTGTCTTGCACAATTATAGCTCTGAGAAGCACTTCAGTAGCAGCAATGGAAGTTCTCCTGATGGAGGAGGCAAAGATGGATCTCTACAGGTCGCAAAAAAATCTGAGCAACATTTTTGTTAGATGAGAACAGAAGAAAATAAAGCAGGAAATTGGAGAAGACATTTGGGCGATGAAATCAGACCACATAGTTCCTCTAAAAAAAGATTCAAGGTAAAAATACGGTTTCAGAGTTACAGCTGGTTCACAGACTGTATATGCAATCTTGCAATACGCTAGAGAAAATTTGATGGATCAACATATGCATAGACAATCAGCCGACAATAGAGGCATTAAACACTTCCAAAGTGGTCTTCATATTGGTATATGGATACTGAGTAGAACTCAAAATCTTGGAGGATCAAAACAATACCAAACAAGTATGGAAGCTATCAGGACATCGAGGAATACAAGGTAAGAAGCAGGCTGATAAACTTATAATAAAAGGATTAGTCACAATATTCCACTGTACAAAATCAGCTCTAGGGGTACTAAAAAGTACGGCCCGGATCCGAATGAGAGCCTCAATTCATAGCTAAAACAAACACTCCAAATATATCTCTGACTTAGCACACACCAGAAATGAGGGCTAGAAGCGCTCAAACAGTAGCAATTAATGACGAGTAATTACAGGATTCTTTATACCAGTCAAGGGACACCTGCAAACCTTAAGACAGTTTAACGGAGGCCCAAATCTGCATATTATGTAGTAGGGAACCTAGAACAACCAAACATATACTAAACCATTGCTAGGCACTAGATCGCAGAGTAGAGTCAATTTTTAGAGTACCTCCATAAACATATAACCCTAGTAGAAAGTACCAAGATCCTGGATTGGATGAAAATGAAAGAACTATAAACCTATCTAAACTTCAGTGTTCGGGCTTATGGCAGATTATGCTGCAAAGAACCTAAAACAGTTAATTACATACTAAACCATTACTTTTTAAAGACTCTAGAGTACCTCCAAAAACATATGACGCTAGTAAAAGGTACCAAGATCCTAGGTTAAAGGAAAACGGAAGAAGTGTAAGCCTAACTAAGGTGCTATGTTCCAACGTATGGTAGATTATGCGGCAAAAACACCTAGAACAGCCAAACATATACTAAACCATTGCTAGGCACTAGATCGCAGAGTAGAGTCAATTTTTACAGTACCTCCATAAACATATAACCCTAGTAGAAGGTACCAAGATCATGGATTGGATGAAAATGAAAGAACTATAAGCCTATCTAAGCTTCAGTGTTCGGGCTTATGGCAGATTATGCTGCAAAGAACCTAAAACAGTTAATTACATACTAAACCATTACTTTTTAAAGACTCTAGAGTATCTCCAAACACATATGACACTAGTAAAAGGTACCAAGATCCTAGGTTAAAGGAAAACTGAAGAAGTGTAAGCCTAACTAAGATGCTATGTTCCAACTTATGGTAGATTATGCAGCAAAAACACCTAGAACAGCCAAACATATACTAAACCATTGCTAGGCACTAGATCGCAGAGTACCAAGAGTCAATTTTTAGAGTACCTCCATAAACATATAACCCTAGTAGAAGGTACCAAGATCATGGATTGGATGAAAATGAAAGAACTATAAGCCTATCTAAGCTTCAGTGTTCGGGCTTATGGCAGATTATGCTGCAAAGAACCTAAAACAGTTAATTACATACTAAACCATTACTTTTTAAAGACTCTAGAGTACCTCCAAAATATATGACGCTGCTAGAAGGTACCAAGATCCTAGGTTAAAGGAAAGCGGAAGAACTGTAAGCCTAACTAATGTGCTATGTTCCAACTTATTGTAGATTATGCAGCAAAAACACCTAGAACAGCCAAACAGATACTAAACCATTGCTAGGCACTAGATCGCAGAGTAGAGTCAATTTTTAGAGTACCTCCATAAACATATAACCCTAGTAGAAGGTACCAAGATCATGGATTGGATGAAAATGAAAGAACTATAAGCCTATCTAAGCTTCAGTGTACGGGCTTATGGCAGATTATGATGCAAAGAACCTAAAACAGTTAATTACATATACTAAACCATTACTTTTTAAAGACTCTAGAGTATCTCCAAAAACATATGATGCTAGTAGAAGGTACCAAGATCCTAGGTTTAAGGAAAACGGAAGAAGTGTAAGCCTAACTAAGGTGCTATGTTTCAACTTATTGTAGATTATGCAGCAAAAACACCTAGAACAGCCAAACATATACTAAACCATTGCTAGGCACTAGATCGTGGCGTAGAGTCAATTTTTAGAGTACCTCCATAAACATATAACCCTAGTAGAAGGTACCAAGATCATGGATTGGATGAAAATGAAAGAACTATAAGCCTATCTAAGCTTCAGTGTTCGGGCTTATGGCAGATTATGCTGCAAAGAACCTAAAACAGTTAATTACATACTAAACCATTACTTTTTAAAGACTCTAGAGTATCTCCAAAAACATATGACACTAGTAAAAGGTACCAAGATCCTAGGTTAAAGGAAAACTGAAGAAGTGTAAGCATAACTAAGATGCTATGTTCCAACTTATGGTAGATTATGCAGCAAAAACACCTAGAACAGCCAAACATATACTAAACCATTGCTAGGCACTAGATCGCAGAGTAGAGTCAATTTTTAGAGTACCTCCATAAACATATAACCCTAGTAGAAGGTACCAAGATCATGGATTGGATGAAAATGAAAGAACTATAAGCCTATCTAAGCTTCAGTGTTCGGACTTATGGCAGATTATGCTGCAAAGAACCTAAAACAGTTAATTACATACTAAACCATTACTTTTTAAAGACTCTAGAGTACCTCCAAAATATATGACGCTGCTAGAAGGTACCAAGATCCTAGGTTAAAGGAAAGCGGAAGAACTGTAAGCCTAACTAATGTGCTATGTTCCAACTTATTGTAGATTATGCAGCAAAAACACCTAGAACAGCCAAACAGATACTAAACCATTGCTAGGCACTAGATCGCAGAGTAGAGTCAATTTTTAGAGTACCTCCATAAACATGTAACCCTAGTAGAAGGTACCAAGATCATGGATTGGATGAAAATGAAAGAACTATAAGCCTATCTAAGCTTCAGTGTACGGGCTTATGGCAGATTATGATGCAAAGAACCTAAAACAGTTAATTACATATACTAAACCATTACTTTTTAAAGACTCTAGAGTATCTCCAAAAACATATGATGCTAGTAGAAGGTACCAAGATCCTAGGTTTAAGGAAAACGGAAGAAGTGTAAGCCTAACTAAGGTGCTATGTTTCAACTTATTGTAGATTATGCAGCAAAAACACCTAGAACAGCCAAACATATACTAAACCATTGCTAGGCACTAGATCGTGGAGTAGAGTCAATTTTTAGAGTACCTCCATAAACATATAACCCTAGTAGAAGGTACCAAGATCATGGATTGGATGAAAATGAAAGAACTATAAGCCTATCAAGCTTCAGTGTTCGGGCTTACGGCAGATTATGCTGCAGAGAACCTAAAACAGTTAATTACATACTAAACCATTACTTTTTAAAGACTCTAGAGTACCTCCAAAAACATATGACGCTAGTAGAAGGTACCAAGATCCTAGGTTAAAGGAAAACCGAAGAAGTGTAAGCCTAACTAAGGCGCTATGTTCCAACGTATGGTAGATTATGCGGCAAAAACACCTAGAACAGCCAAACATATACTAAACCATTGCTAGGCACTAGATCACAGAGTAGAGTCAATTTTTAGAGTACCTCCATAAACATATAACCCTAGTAGAAGGTACCAAGATCATGGATTGGATGAAAATGAAAGAACTATAAGCCTATCTAAGCTTCAGTGTTCGGGCTTATGGCAGATTATGCTGCAAAGAACCTAAAACAGTTAATTACATACTAAACCATTACTTTTTAAAGACTCTAGAGTATCTCCAAAAACATATGATGCTAGTAGAAGGTACCAAGATCCTAAGTTTAAGGAAAACGGAAGAAGTGTAAGCCTAACTAAGGTGCTATGTTCCAACTTATGGTAGATTATGCAGCAAAAACACCTAGAACAACCAAACATATACTAAACTATTTCCATGCTGAAGATGCTAGAAGACAGCCAATTTTTAGAGACTCTAGAGAAACTCCACACAAATGATCCTAGTAGAAGGTACCAAAATCATGAATTGGATGAAAATGGAAGAAAACTTAACCTAATTATGCTGCAGTGTTCCAACTTATGGCAGATTATGGAGAAGATAACATAGAATTAAATACCAAACCATGTCTAAGCACTAGATCGCAGAAGACATTCAATTTTTATCGACTCTAGAGGACCTTATGACCCTATTAGAAGGTACCAATATTCTGGATTGGCTGAAAATGGAAGCAGTATAAGCCTAACTAAGCTTAAAAAAACTGCATGTTTAACAACAAATTTCTTCTATATTCCATTTCCTTATATACAATTTGTGATAAAGAGATGCTTAGTTTAATATGTGAGAAATGTATTCAGCGGCTTTAGTTGAACTCAACATTCTGATCGGGCGTTTGAAAGCCATTCATCTTAACGATGTTTAATGTAAATCAAGACAATGGGGGGTCCCTCTATGATCTTCGTTGAATCTCTTCTACCTCAATAATTTGTACCCGCACTCATAAACCAAACTGCTTGTTCGAAAATCGGCGTCCAGTAGTGCGAATTATTTTACTCGTGTTTTTATGTTAAGTAGCTCTGTTTTTTTAGCAGAATGAAATAATAAACTACACGCAGATCAATATTTACTTAAATTATTCTTGAATTTAAATTAGAAATGTTAATTTTACACTGAAAAAAATTATTTATGTGAAATAGATAATTCTGTGTATCGTTATCAAAAATTGTTCGTCGGTTTTTATAAATTTATGATGAAACAATAGTATTATACGTTACAAGGTCGGTAGGTGACTTATTAGAGTACGAGTTAGTTTACAGACGAGGCGACGTAGGAGCCAAGTTCGAAAATAAAAACGAGTACTGTAATAACACCTAACGACCATGTATCGTATTTTATTTTATTTCATCCTGTTTTTATCTATACTAATATTATAAAGAGGAAAGGTTTGATTGTTTGTTTGTTTGTTTATTTGTTTGTTTGTTTGAAATGAATAGGCTCCAAAACTACTGGACCGATTTCAAAAATTCTTTCACCGTTGGCAAGCTACACTATTCCCGAGTGACATAGGCAATGTTTCATTTAAAATAAATGGCCCTTTTGGTAAGCCAGGCGCATCAGTAGATTTATATTAATTGAATATATTAAAAGTATACGTTTCAGAAAAAAATGTTTTAGATAAAAGTTGTAGGTCTGTTTAAGACAAACAAAAAAGTCCCCTAACATTTTTTTGTACAGGGTGAAGTAAAAAAGTTACGAATTTTTTTCCATTTTGATTTGATGTCACGCCCAAACGGCCGTACCGATTTGGCCCATTAACGAACTCAACCGAGATTTTGGGACGATTGATTTTTGTACCAAATTTTATTTCGATCTGTTAAGAAATGCGACCGCTATCGTGTCCACAGATTTCGTTATATCGGATCTATACATACATACATACATACATACATACATACATACATACATATATATATATATATATACATAATATTATAAAGAGGAAAGGTTTGATTTTTTGTTTGTTTGTTTGTTTGTTTGTTTGTTTGTTTGAAATGAATAGGCTCCGAAACTACTGGACCGATTTCAAAAAGTCTTTCACCGTTGGCAAGCTACACTATTCCCGAGTGACATAGGCTATGTTTCATTAAAAAAAAAATAGGGATCCTTACTAAAATGCCATTAATGTAACCAAAAATGACCTTAAAATCCTTACATCGCGTGCGCTGAGAATACTATTGATTATAGAATAAAATAATGTACTACGATTTTGAAGAATATATAAATATCTACAAAAAATGCCGCGACAGCATATGTCTAACTGTTATAGTTACGTCACAATAAATATTTTTTAATTTTTTAAAAGTTTTTATCTTGGTATTAATCCTTATCAAAATAACTTATTTCATAATCACGACATATATCACAAATTTAGCATGTGCAATGGGACGAGGCTACTTATAAAGGAATTAAAGGACAATTAAGTTGTAGCAACCATTATAACTGAACCACCAGCTGTTCAACTAGCTCATAAACTGAGGATACCGATGATCCCAACTGATCTACCAAATCCATTTAAACCGCTTCAATTTCCTATCAAAACATCTTTCGCTTTTACTAATAATAAGTCTCAAGGTCAAACCTTCCAATTAATAGGGATCGGTTTTCCTCATGGCCAACCGCCTAAGGCGGGTCGGAGCACCTGAAAATCAATTTATTTTGCTGCCAGAAAATAAAACAACATGTAATATTGTTTACAGGGAAGCGTTGACCCAATAAATTTAATGGCTTTTGTTATTTTTCTTTAATCCCCGTGCAAAGCCGGGGCGGGCTGCTAGTTATATTATATTTTAAACTATCCTAACGTAACAATTAAAGAAAAAAGTTAATAATAGCAAAATAACACATAATTATAATAACTATTCAATAATCATCATGGTTTTATACTTCACAAAATTGTGTTGACCTCAATTTATATATTTACTGATTGCTTGAAGCGTCTGAAAATTCTAACTTGAGAGTCGAATCAAGAATTTAACAGAAAACATTAAAATTATACGAAATTATCCATCGATACCTGTAAAACTAGATCGAGTTTTGTACTTAATTATTGGTTACGTCTGTATGTAAACTGGTAATGGTACATATGTTTGTTAAAATAAAGATAAAAGTTAATGTATAGTTTGAGTAAACAAAAATATCAAAGTTTAAACTAATTAGAGAAAATATTGGTAATAAAGAAGTCCAATTTTAATTGGTGATTTGGTGCTATTTAGTTTCGTTCATTTTTTTTTTATTGAGGATTTCCTCGCAGGTATAGACCTAAATACAAATGTATTGGGACAGAAGAGACAATTTATTAATTTGGGATTTAAAGCCCTGCAAGTTAGGACGAGTGGGGAAGACGTGGCAAGGAGTTCCTTCCACAATCTGGAGACCCTGGGGATGAAGGAACGATCGAATCGATCCGTTCTCGATGTCGGGCATTGAACAGTATAAGGGTGCATGGAGTTGGCACGTCGCGGTGTTCTGGCGGGTCTGGCAAGTGGAGGCATTATAGAGCGGAGTTCTTCTGAGCAAAATTTGTTTATGTATCGGTAAAACAAGGAAAGATCAGCCACTGCTCTTCGGTGGGATAATGGGGCTAGGTTTTTGGTGATACTAGTTTAGTTTATTAGTCGAACTGCTCTTCTCTGTATTGCATCAAGAACTCCGAGCATTGACGGAGCCGCCGAACCCCATATATGCGAGCAGTATTCAAGATTAGGCTGTATTTGGGCTTTGTAAAAAGTAGCTAAGTTGGATGGAGAAAAATATTTCCGTGCTCTAAACAGGAAGCCTAATTTATTTTCTGCTGCAGTTGCTATGGATGCAATATGTTCGTTCCATAGTAAGTCCTGGGAGATCGTTATACCAACCAGCGTAATCGAGTCGCCCGCTACCAGTGTCTGATCGTTGATTGTAATAGATGAGTCGCATGTTTGCCTTTTGTTGGACAGGCAACATGTCTTTGTCTTGGAAACGTTGAAATTAACAAGATTCTTTCTTCCCCACTTGTCTACAATTCTCAAATCTTGATTAAGAGAAGCCGTTGTGGATCTTCTGTCCTCTTTCAGAATATCTAGAGGTATGGGACGGTTGTGAGCTTTGCTATAGTGTAGGTTGCTATCATCTGCAAAACCATGTATCGGGTTATTAGTGGCTTCTATTAGATCATTAATGTGTAATAAGAATAGAGTAGGAGCTAGAGCCGATCCTTGGGGAACTCCAGCGTTGATCTTGTAGAGGTTGGAAGAATGTCCATCTACAGCAACTTGGATGCGCCTGTTGGAGAGAAAGTTGGATATCCATGTGCAAAGATTTTGCGAGAGTCCGTATGAAGGCAGTTTCTTCAAAAAAGCTGCATGCCACACTTGATCAAATGCTCTTGAGATGTCTAGTGATACTATTTGAGTCTCCGCATAGAGGTAGATGGCATCACTCCAGACATGAGTTACATATGCTAGTAGATCGGCTGTTGACCATTGTTGGCGAAAACCGTATTGCCTGTCACTTAAAAGGTTGAGTGTCTCAAGGTAGCTCAGGATCTCGTGATTGACGTATTTCTCCATAGGTTTGTTAATAACAGATAGAAGAACTATGGGTCTGTAGTTAGAAAGCTGGGTTTTACAGCCTTTCTTGGGGACTGGTTGTACTCGAACAGTTTTCCAGGATTCTGGAAAAATACCAGTATTATATGATAGTTGAAATAGCTTTGTGAAAACTGGCGATAGTTCAGGTGCACAACATTTTAAGAGTAAAGCAGGTGTTTCATCAAGGCCGCTTGCTTTGTTGGTATTTAGAGTAGCAAGGACTCCCTGCACACACTTAACCCTAAATACCTATGATATTTTTCATTGTGTGGGGAGGCCGTGGAATAGAAGGTAGTTCCATGTTTTCCGGTGGGTTTAGTGTCGAGTTCGAATAGAATATTTTGGCAAAGAGTTCTGCCTTTTCTGTGAAGGACGTAATTATTAAGCAGTCATCTGATGTCAGTGGAGGGAACGAACTATTTGTAAAATTGTTGTTGATATGCTTGGCGAGAGTCCAAAAGGACCGGCTTTCATTAGGGTTTGACATTACTTTCTCTCCCATTCGAGCGTCACAGAGACTTTTGGAATTGGAAATAGTGGTTTTGTATCTGTTTCTAGCGTTTATATCATCTTGTTTTGTTTCTTCTGATGAATTTTGAAGAAATAATTTGTGGGACTTGATCTTAGCTTCCAGAGCTATATCGCAATTTTTATTAAACCATGGCTTCTGCTTGGCTTTTAAGCTTTTGGTAGAGTGAGGAATGTAAGCTTCCATGGCACACTAAATGATTTCAGTTATACTGTTACAAACTGCCGATAGATCTTCGTTGATAAAGCAGACTGGGTTCCAGGGAAAGACAGACACTAATTAAACGATGTAGAGATATCAATTGTGACGTATTAGTGTGTCTAGTTGATTTCGAAAAAGCTTTCGGTAAAGTACAACACGGCTTCTATTAGATCATTAATGTGTAATAAGAATAGAGTAGGAGCTAGAGCCGATCCTTGGGGAACTCCAGCGTTGATCTTGTAGAGGTTGGAAGAATGTCCATCTACAGCAACTTGGATGTGCCTGTTGGCAGCTTTTTTGTTTTTTTATGTTTTCTAAGGTATTTTTTGCAAAATATGAAAAATATGTAGTATTCTAGGCTGATGGTAAATGTAAATATCGTTATGTTATCAGAAATACATTTTAGTTTTCGCTAATATTACTAATTTCATATTTCATGTCAGTGAACAGAAACAGAGCTCGTAGGTATATATAAATTTGAAAAAAAAAGACTATAATAGAAGCTTAAGAATACCATTACTGTGACATTTCCTACTAGAAATAACAGCGTGAAGAAAGAATTTTAATTAAGTACTATGACGCCACCGTAAGGTGGCGCAGTTGATATCTCATATATATTAACAACCAATTTTTACTCAATCAACTATTACCCAACTAACAATTTTATATTTTATAAAAACTGTAAGAACGTTTACCGAACATGTTTTATAAAACATCTTTTATTGTAAGAACATTGTAAAAACGTTTATACAACCCTTATAAAGCCCAAAAAGGAGCAGGTTTATAAAATATTTCTGCTGCTTAACAAGTTTTATAATGTTTTTGGGTAGCTGCAATACAATATTTATATAAACGTTTATACAGCTTTTAAAAAAATCCAATAAAATCACTATAAAACCGTTTTATATATGCTTCATAATGCTTTCATGCTTTTATTTTATAAAACAAGTTTAGTGATACAGAAATGTCCAGACGAACCAAAATATTTTTTAACTGTTTCGAAAAGAACTATTTTATTCTGAAAACAGAAAACTTGGACGAGGCCATAATTAATTGTATTCACCTACATTTCAAAACACTAAACAGTTTAAACTTTGAAGTATTATTTAGTGGACACTTGGTATCAATTTTTGATACGCAGAGAACTTTACTGTAAAATTATTTATTAAAACTATCTTATCCCACAGCGACTTTATAAAAGATTTATAAACGATATGTTTAAAGCTTTTATAAAATAGTTTTTTTAAAGTTTTTGTAAAAACAATTTGATTTTATTAAAGATGTATTTTCTATAAAACTGAAATTAAACTGTTCTATTAATATTTTAAAAAACGTCTATAAAACTGCTTTATAATTGTCTCTAAAGAAATAAATATGTTTCAAAAGTTTAACACATACAACCGTTATAAATCAATTTAGTTGTATAGGATATAATGTTTTGAAGAATTGTTTTATAAATGTTTATAAAACAATTTTATTGCGATGTTGTAAGATATTTTATAATTTTGTTTTTAGAACGTTCTTACTGTTAAATTATAAAACTAAATAGTCCCGACGACCAAATAGTTGTTAAGACGGCATTTAAAAAAAAATTTTGAATTTCTACAGCACCTAAAAAACTATAATAAAACAGAATCGCTGTATTGACTAAAGGTTACAAAATCAAATTGTTAGTTGGGTATAATACCACCGTAAGGTGGCGTAGTTGATATCTCATATATTTAAAGAAGCAATTCTTAGTTAAGTAGGTACTATAACGCCACCATAAGATGGCGCAGTTTATATCTCATATATATATTTAAACAAGCAATTAATACTTATAGTTTCGTTCAAAGTAAATTTTTGCTTATTTTCCAACATCAATTGTTTATACATATTTCGAAAAATCATTTGAGCAAAGGGTGGCATCCACATACCATATTTATTGGTAATAATTTCCTCGTTCTCTAATTCACTCTCTGATGAAATTTCTTTTCTTACAGGATCTATATCAAAATAATTATTTAAAAACTAAATTAAATGGGTTCTAGAATATTTTCAAAAGGTCCCAAATAAATAGCATAAAATAGTTGTCAAATTGACATATCTCGCAAAAATTGACCAAAGAACTGTCAATCGTATCAATGGTTTTTGGGCTATTAGGCCGGCGTCGATTGTCTTGCTGACTTGACGCTTCGCCAACACGAGCGGTTGGCATCTTCAGAAGTTGCTTCCTGGGTGAAAGTCTGTGAACTACTAAGCTCTGCGTGATCGCAGCCCGTATTTATACGTCGGGAAGGAAGTGGGCGGGGCCTCAGTTGCTTTCGATTCCAATCGGTTCTGGTCGGTGTTGTTCGTTAAGGGTAGAGTTTTCGCACTCTTTATTATCGGGACCCATGTTTTGTTAATCTTGACTGCTTTCTCTTTTTTATTAAAGTTGTTCGGGTGCTTCTCTATCTCTATGGCTTCTCTATAGAGTCTGGAATGGTATGCTGATGTAGTAGCGAGGACTTGGGTCTCCTCAAACTTAATCCGATGGTCCATAGTGAGGGTATGTTCCGCTACGGCGGATTTGTCTGTCTGCCCCAGACGACAATTGGCCTTGTGCTCTTTAATCCTAGTGTTGATCGAGCGTTTGGTGGTTCCTATGTACACGCTTCCACATTTGCACGGAATGCGGTAAATTCCCGAAGCCGACAGTGGATCTCTTCTGTCTTTTGCCGATCGAAGACATTCTTTGATGTTTCTTGTTGGTTTGAAAATAGTCTTTACATTTTTCTTTCTTAGCAATCGACCAATTCTGTCTGTCACTCCCGGAACAAAAGGCAGAAATGCTTTTGCCATTGGTTGGATTTGCTCGTTTTCCTTAGGTCTACGATTTGTTGGTCCAATCGATCTTTTGATTTCTGCGTTCTGAATAACCATTGGCCCTTAAAGCATCATGAATATGAGTTAGCTCTGCGTTTAGTGCCTCGGGTTCGCAAATCCTTCTTGCCCTTTCTGCTAAGGTTCTGATGACTCCATATTTCTGACATGGGTGGTGGTTGGAATCCCTATGTAAATACCGATCCGTATGTGTAGGTTTTCTGTACACTGTGTGGCTCAATGATCTTCCTTTTCGTGATAATAACACATCAAGGAACGCCAGCTTGTTGTTGTCTTCGATTTCCATCGTAAACTTTGTATCTTTTCATGGATGCTGTTAATGTGTGTCAGAAATTCTTGCAATTTATCCTGCCCATGGCTCCATATTACAAATGTGTCATCCATATATGTAATACTTATATTACATATATGGTGTCATCTACATAATTATCTATACCAACTGTCAATCATTAATATTTTGATATTCTGTAAAGTCGAGTTATCATTGGTCAAGAAAAAAGTTAAAAAAGCTTAAAATAGTTGTCAAATTGACATATCTCACAAAATTTGACTAAGAAACTAAAGTTTTGTCATCTATCACTTTGACTCAGTTGCCACCGACTGTCAATCGATAAAATTTTGACAGTCTATAAAGTAAATTTGTTATTTTGAAGAGAACATTTAGTTAGTGCTATAGACAGTTGTCAAAATGACATATTCTACAAAATTTGGCTAAAAACTGCTGTATTGTCATCTGTCACTTTCACTCAGTTGCCACCAACTGTCAACCATCAATATTTTAACATTCTGTAAAGTCAAGTTATCATTTGAAATAACTCGCAAATTTTTTTTAAAGAACTAAAGTATTGTTAGCTGTCACTTTTAATCAGTTATCATTAACTGTCAATCATTATAGTATTTTGCTGGAAGGAAGCGGCAGCCAGTTTTAGATATACTGTTAACTTAAGTAAATTTCAATTAGAATTTTTTTTTATTAAACAAGATGATTAATTTGTAGTTTGTTAAAAAAGTTGATCTGATCAATTAGTCGCGTCCAGTCAAAATGATTAGCTGATAATTTATGAGGTAGCTATCTGATAATATACGATATTAGACAGTACATGTTGTGCAAAAATAACAAATTATACACATCAGGCGCAATAACTTGAAAATGATAGGCCATGTGTTTGCGTTGATCTTTATCTTATAGCACTCATTATATTAATTAGATTGAAAGCATGCGATTATCGGTTGCAGCCGCATTTACCTATCCACGAAAAGATAGAACTAACTTGGGAAAGTTACATGAAGAAGGTGTGGCCTAGAAAAAAATTTTCTCGAAAAAATGTAACGTTAAACTTTCATTTTCAAGAATATCCGGTAGAAATGTAATCGAATAAATCGATAAAAAGTTGGTGATAGAATGAATTTAAAGTATATCTCATCAATTTTATGATAAAGAAAAGCTCATATCTTATCTGTTACTGATTGACAACTGACAGTTGACATTGGAGGTTATAATTCTAATTTCAACACGATTATCCATAAAACTGAATAAGATAACGTTAGAATTTTAAGTCGAATTTGTATTTTTGACGTTGACAGTTATTTGTCAGAAAGTCTAATTTTAAACAGCACAAAATACCTACTTTCTTGATTTTGTTATTTAAATCAGGTTTAGCAGTTTATCTCATAAATATTCTATTAAAGACAAACGCACTTACAGTCTGACAAGTATCTCGTGACAAGGCGGAGCTTCCGGTGCGCAGAGAGAGAAAGTATTCGGCCAGACTAGGATGGAATATACCTGAACTTAAGGCTTGATAAGATTTTACCAGATTTTAAATTTTTTACAATGTTGTCAATATGTTGATGATTACAGTAATATTGGCTATTTGTAAGTATGAATAAGGCAACAGTGTAGATGTAAAGAGATGCTCATAGCATAAAGACTGCCACACAAATGGTTTTTGGTGTATGCCCACCATATCCCAACTTTCAAATTTGTTACGGCATATCTTCACCTTATTTCACGAGATACTTGTCGGACTGTACTGTTTATCAATGACAAGACATTGACAATTGACAACTATGACATTGGATCCAATATGGCGGATGGCTATTGGAGGTAATAATTCTAATTTCAAAACGATTATCCATAAAACTGAATAAGATAACGTTAGAATTTTAAGTTGACTATTTTAATACAAAGGTTTGACGTTGACAGTTATTTTTCAGAAAGTCTAATTTTAAACAGCACAAAATAACTACTTTCTTGATTTTGTTACTTAAATTAGGTTTAGCAGTTTATCTCATAAATATTCTATTAAAGACAAACGCACTTACAGTCTGACAAGTATCTCGTGACAAGGCGGAGCTTCCAGTGCGCAGAGAGAGAAAGTATTCGGCCAGACTAGGATGGAATATACCTGAACATTAACGCTTGATAAGATTTTACCAGATTTTAAATTTTTTACAATGTTGTCAATATGTTGATGATTATTGGCTATTTGTAAGTATGAATAAGGCAACAGTGTAGATGTAAAGATATGCTCACAGCACACAGCATAAAGACTGCCACACAAATGGTTTTTGGTGTATGCCCACCATATCCCCACTTTCAAATTTGTTACGGCTTATGTCCACCTTATTTCACGAGATACTTGTCGGACTGTAGTGTTTATCAGTGACAAGACATTGACAATTGACAACTATGACATTGGATCCAATATGGCGGATGACAATATATCTACACTTTGACAATTTCATTATTTGACAACTTTATTCGTTGGTTTTATAAAATTAAAACTAGAAATGTCAAATATTAAGTGTAAAGTTTATATAAAGAGAAATTTCACTTAACTCTACATTTTTCTTTAATAAATTAATATAAACAATTAACAATAAATATCAAATAATAAATGATCTAACATTAATTAACACCTCAAGACTTCTAATCAGATTCTGTAACATTAACGCGATATTTAATCATTTTATTAAACGAGTTGAGTACCAAGTTCGTGTTTCTTAGTTTGAACCCGAAACAGTTGTCGAGTAACAGTTTTAATAACCTTATCACAACTACCATAAATTTTTCTTTCACATTCAACTCTTGACAGTTTAGATGAAATTTCCAAAATAGGATTTTTATTTTTAGTGCAAGTCGATAGCTGGTATTTAATATGCATAGAAATGGTTTAATATGCATAGATAAGCGTAGGTATACCACGCAGAACAGTATCTGAAAAATTTTGAAGGGAATGTATATTAAAAATAGTTGTTATAATGACATAACTCCTAAAATTTGACTTAAAAGTTTTGTCATCTGTCACTTTTAGGTACTCAGTTGTCATCGACTGTCAATCAATATAATTTTCACATTTTGTAAAGTAAAGTTGTCATTTTTGAAGGGACAGTTGTAAAAATAATATATTTAGCAGAATATGGCTACTGTCTTCTATCACTTTAACTTTGTTGTCACCAACTGTCAATCAATAATATTTTGACATTCTATGAAGTGAAGTTATTATTTTTAAAAGAGAACTGTTAGTGAGTGGTAAAATAGTTGTAAGAATGATATATTTTGCAAAATTTCACTAAATGACTGTCAATCAATTAATATTTTGACATTCTGTGAAGTGAAGCTGACATTTTTAAAGAGAACAGTTAGTTTGTGCCAAAAATAGTTGTCCAAATGACATATCTTGCAAAACTTTAAGAACCAACTGTCAATCATGAATAGGTACCTTGACATTCTGTAAAGTCTAGTTATCATATGCGAAGAAAAAAGTTAGTAAATCATAAAATAGTTGTCAAATTGACATATCTCGCAAAAATTGACTAAAGAACTGTCAATCATTAATATTTTGATCTTCTGTAAAGTCAAGTTATCATTGATAAAGAAAAAAGTTAATAACGCTTAAAACAGTTGTCAAATTGACATATCTCCCAAAATTTGACTAAAAAACTAAAGTATTGTCATCTATCACTTTGACTCAGTTGACAACGACTGTCAATCAATAATATTTTGACAGTCTATAAAGTAAATTTGTCATTTTGAAGAGAAAACTCAGTTAGTGCTAAAAACAGTTGTCAAAATGTCATATCCTGCAAAACTGTGCGAAAAAACTAAAGTATTGTCATCTCTCACTTTTACTCAGTTGCCACCAACTGTCAATCAATAATATTTTGACAGTCTATAAAGTAAATTTGTCATTTTGAAGAGAAGAGAGAACACTTAGTTAGTGCTAAAAATAGTTGTCAAAATGTCATATCCTGCAAAACTTTGCGAAAAAACTAAAGTATTGTCATCTCTCACTTTTACTCAGTTGCCACCAACTGTCAATCAATAATATTTTGACAGTCTATAAAGTAAATTTGTCATTTTGAAGAGAACATTTAGTTGGTGCTAAGAATAGTTGTCAAAATGACATATCTTGCAAAACTGTGCGAAAAAACTAAAGTATTATCATTTCTCACTTTTAATCAGTTGCACCAACTGTCAATCAATAATATTTTGACAGTCTATAAAGTAAATTTGTCATTTTGAAGAGAACACTTAGTTAGTGCTAAGAATATTTGTCAAAATGACATATCTTGCAAAACTGTGCGAAAAAACCAAAGTATTGTCATCTCTCACTTTAACTCACTTGCCACCATCTGTCAATCAATAATATTTTGACAGTCTATAAAGTAAATTTGTCATTTTGAAGAGAACACTTAGTTGGTGCTAAGAATAGTTGTCAAAATGACATATCTTGCAAAACTGTGCGAAAAAACTAAAGTATTGTCATCTCTCACTTTTACTCAGTTGCCACTAACTGTCAATCAATATTATTTTGACAGTCTATAGAGTTAATTTGTCATTTCGAAGAGAACACTTAGTTAGTGCTAAAGACAGTTGTCAAAATAACATATCCTGCAAAATTTGGCTAAAAACTAATGTAGTGTCATCTGTCATTTTCACTTAGTAGCCACCGACTGTCAATCAATAATATTTTGACAGTCTATAAAGTAAGTTTGTCATTTTGAAGAGAACACTTAGTTGGTGCTAAAGACAGTTGTCAAAATGACATATCCTAAAAATTTGGCTAAAAACTAATGTAGTGTTATCTGTCATTTTCACTCAGTTGCCACCGACTGTCAATCAATAATATTTTGACAGTATATAGAGTAAATTTGTCATTTTGAATAGTACACTTAGTTAGTGCTAAAGACAGTTGTCAAAATGACATATCCTAAAAATTTGGCTAAAAACTAATGTAGTGTTATCTGTCATTTTCACTCAGTTGCCACCGACTGTCAATCAATAATATTTTGACAGTATATAGAGTAAATTTGTCATTTTGAATAGTACACTTAGTTAGTGCTAAAGACAGTTGTCAAAATGACATATCCTGAAAATTTGGCTAAAAACTAATGTAGTGTCATCTGTCATTTTTACTCAGTTGCCACCGACTGTCAATCAATAATATTTTGACAGTATATGGAGTAAATTTTTCATTTTGAATAGTACACTTAGTTAGTGCTAAAGACAGTTATCAAAATGACATATCCTGCAAAATTTGGCTAAAAACTAATGTAGTGTCATCTGTCAATTTCACTCAGTTGCCACCGACTGTCAATCAATAATATTTTGACAGTCTATAAAGTAAATTTGTCATTTTGAAGAGAACACTTAGTTAGTGCTAAAAGTAGTTGTCAAAATGACATATCCTGCAAAATTTGACTAAAATTTAATGTAGTGTCATCTGTCATTTTTACTCAGTTGCCACCAACTGTCAACCATCAATATTTTGACAAGATATAACGTTAACACTTTAATACTGAAGCCAAACTAGAAAACGATATTTGACAGTTATAGTAAATAGCAATGTTGGTAATACTGAATTAAAGACTTTACACTATGAGCAACTACAAGTTTGAAGAAAAACATTTAGACTGAATTAATGATTTTACAAAAGCCGTTCCTGTTGTTGAGAAAAATTGGCAAACGATAAGAGGCAATGTCATGTGCCAGTTTCACACAAAGAAGGGCGATGATTTTTTATGGTTGTAGAGAAATATGCATATTGTGTGAATATTTGACCTGTAATCAGTAGGTAATCAATTTTTACACGTGTAAATACTACACGAAATTCTTGTGTTGTCACATTCATCGATTTATCAGTTTTTGTTGACAATTATTTTTTATTTAAATATAGAAATTTAAATATTACATATTTTCAAACATAACACAAAATTTGGAGTCAGTGTAAACAAAATCAACTTATAATCTTGGTAACATTTTTTGCCGGACCTACTTTTATATCTTCGCTGCAGTGTTTAAACGACCTCTGTGAGACATAAACGTCACAACTTATTAGTTGCTCGCCGACACCTACGGGACGTATATCTTAATAGTTTGCGAACTTCAGGACACTCCCAACATGACTTTTGATTGATCCCAAATTTGAACAAAGTTCCCAAAGAACCACGGTTCGATAACAAAAAGATCACACAGATGTTGATGATTGATTTCTTCTTCAGGATAACGCACCAGCACAAATATAAAATCTTCTTCGACAATATCTTAATAGCTCGCGAACTTCCGGTCAATCCCAATATGACTTTTGGTTGCTCCTAAATTTGAAAAAATCGCCCAAAGACCCACCGTTCTATAACAAAAAGATCGTACAGATGTTCATGATTGATTTCATCATCATGATAACGCACCAGCACAAATATCGAATCCTCTTCATCAGTTTTTAGAGAAATGCATTTTAATAGTGTAGCGTTTTTAATTTCTCTTTAACAATTTCTTTTTTAAGTATAAGCCAGCCCTGGCGTTCAAAAGTTCCATCCCGTTCGAGAATTGTTCCGTAAAGGGTTAGGTGAAATTGACTTACCTGATGAAAACTTGTATAGAGAGAAATATCGATTAGTCCTCTAACCAATTATATCTGTATTTTTATTCACGTGCTGCGTAAAAGTCTATTTAAAGGACACATCCTATGCAATTGGCTGTACTCGGGGCGAGTTTCTTGCCCAGGTCAAACAGTTTCAGTTTCCCCTTTTTTTTTCTTTTCTTTAACTTACGAAGTAATTAAGTGTTTTCAGTGCCCAGTTTCGTTTGTTCCGATTGAAAGTTATATTTAATTTCTCTTTAACAATTTCTTTTTTAAGTATAAGCCAGCCCTGTCGTTCAAAAGTTCCATCCCGTTCGAGAATCGCTCCGTAAAGGGTTAGGTGAAACTGACTTACCTGATGAAAACTTGTATAGAGAGAATGTTCTAGAAAATATCGATTAGTCCTCTAACCAATTATCTCTTTTTAATCACGTGCTGCGTAAAAGTCTATTTAAAGGACACACCCTATGCAATTGGCGGTACTCGGAGCGAGGTTCTTGCCCAGGTCAAACAGTTTCAGTTTCCCCTTTTTTTTCCTTTCTTAAACTTACGAAGTAATTAAGTGTTTCTAGTGCCTAGTTTCGTTTGTTCCGATTGAAGGTTATATTTAATTTCTCTTTAACAATTTCTTTTTTAAGTATAAACCAGCCCTGTCGTTCAAAAGTTCCATCCCGTTCGAGAATCGCTCCGTAAAGGGTTAGGTGAAATTGACTTACCTGATGAAAACTTGTATAGAGAGAATGTTCTAGAAAATATCGATTAGTCCTCTAACCAATTATATCCGTATTTTTATTCACGTGATGCGTAAAAGTCTATTTAAAGGACACATCTTATGCAATTGGCTGTACTCGGGGCGAGTTTCTTGCCCAGGTCAAACATTTTCAGTTTCCCCTTTTTTTTTCTTTTCTTAAACTTACGAAGTAATTAAGTGTTTCTAGTGCCTAGTTTCGTTTTTATCTGAAGATTTCCAGACAGTGTTATCTTTAAGAATTCCTTCAAATATCTTGTAATTATGATTGCAGATTAGTCACATTACTGTATTTCGTTACCATATACCTATGAAGATTAAGTTGATGGTTTATCCTCAAGCTACCTGTTAATCAAGACCAGAGAATAGATTTAACATTTATTATCGTACCGTACCAATTACCGAGAGAATGAAGGATATCCGTTGGTGGAAAAATCGCCGCAGCGGGGAGATATAAAATTTAGTCGGATATTTATCGAAAAGACCTTGTACGTTCTTCTCTTTCAATGCAGCATAATTTCCTACTTCCAATTTTTTTTCTTCTTTACCAATCTTATTTTTTGTGACTTTTTGCGCTCTTTTGTATCTAGATTCTCTTCTTTTTTCATTTTTCTTATGTCTACCTACTTATTTGTTAGTAAAAATCGAAGGTAGATATCCTGAAACACGTATCTAATATTTTTTTTAGATTTTACTTCGTAGGAATGAATGAGGGAGCGTTTTGTAGATATTCAACAAGATCTAATAAATACAATAAAGTATTATGAATTGAAATAAGGTATAAAGCCATTATAGAATTATCTTGAAACGTAATTCATGTAAATGAGGTGTTCGATAGTTGCGTGTTTTCTTGTTTCAACTTACCCAATACTTAACCAGGCACTTCATAAACTATCACTTTTATTTTATAAAATTATTTTATTTTTACGTTTATCAGTTCGTAAACCAATCGAGATATCAGTTATAGCTTAAGAAATGTTTATGTGGATAATTGAAATTTGTTACTTAAGAAATTTGTAAAATTAGGATAATAAATAATTGAAATAACTTAACGATTACTAATTTATTAAATTTTAATAATTTGAATAACTTAAAACTTTTGAGGGATTGTGAAGGGAAAAGCTTTATTAAGAAGTGAAATACGAAGAGGTTTTTGTGGAAATATGAAGATTGTTTTTTAGTTTTGCATGTAGCCATAAAGATAAAGAATGTATAGACTTAAAGTTCTTTATTGCTTTTCAAAATATGTCCCACCAAGATCGATTCACTCTTTTATATGTTCAAATCAATTGGTATAACAGTTATTCCAGTCTTTAGTTGACACCTGCAAAATCACTGTTTTAAAGGCATCGATGGCTTCTTCTGGTGACTGGAATCGCGCCCAAGCAATGAATTCTTGACCTTGAGAAACGTGAAGAAGTTTTTGGTGCTTTAAAACATAGAACATCCACCGTATACTCCCATAGGCTTCTTCACGTTCCCAAAGATCAAAAATTGAATGCGTGGGTAGCGATTCCAGTCGCACGAGGAAGCCTATAAAACAGCAATTTTGCAGGTGTCAACTGAAGACTGTTTTACCAATCGGTTTGAACGTATGCAAAAGTGTATCGACAGGATTTTATGAAAAGTAACTAAGCATAAAAAAGGAGGAAGAAAGACGCAGAAATTTTTTGGATGAGTCTAAGGTGTCGTTTTAAAAAGAAAACTGAAGGAAACTGTAAAGATTTTCTAAAAGGAGAAACAATATAAACATTTATTTGTGTGAACACAAAAATTAAATAAGAAAAAGAGAAGTAGACAGATCCAAGATCCAAGAGTTTTCTGGATCCAATAATGATCTGAATGACACTGAAACTTTACATAACAAACAAAATAAAATAAAACAACCAACAACAAACAGCAACAAATTATCTAACTAAGAGGAAATAGAAAACAACATAATCCAAGAATTTTCTGATAGTTTTCATCCTCATATCTCCAATCTCACATTCATCTAATCTTTTACTCACATAAATCTCATCCCTCCTCTCTACATGACCAAACCATCTCAACCTGTTTTCTTGCTAAGCTGTCCCTCTTTCACTTTACCTCTTACTCTCTCTTTTTCTTACAATAACTCTCCTCGTTAATCCACACATCTAACGAAACATATTCATTTCCGCCACTTCTAACTTTCTCTCTTGCTCTTTTCTTATTGTACAGGGTTCTGAGTTATGCATCAACGCTGGTATTACAACTTTCTTGTATAGTTTACCTTTCATTTCTGCACTGACATTCTTCTCCAGTTTCTCCATCCACACTTAATTCTATGATTCATCTCACGTTTTTACTCTTTATTCTTTTCTAGCACAGCTGGTTTTGAACAACTGGTAACACTGAGTCCTGCAAATTGATTTTAAGTCTATTCATCTGATCTGTTGTCATATACTCAGTCTTCGTCTTAGTCAATCTCAGTCCTCAAGTCTTAGGCGATTTTCTCCATTTCTCAAGTTTTTCTTGTGGTCTCTCTTTCACAGTCTTAATATAATCCGCTTCACCTCTTTTTCCTTCAATCATAACATCCATCACCACAGATAGGGGGTCAGCACCGATCCTAGTAGAGCAACACATACACCACAACACTACTGTTAGTTTCTGTTTTTGTTCCCTCATGCATCTTTTGCACTAATCTGACATACTTTTCCAATACACCTTTCACACATATAGGTCTCCTCACTTCTTGTCTCAGTACTGGATCATACGCTTTCTCTAAGTCTAAGTGATTGGATATCACGCTGCATTTTACGACATCTATTCATAATTCCTTTTATAGCCAAAACAGCATCAGACTTTCCTCTCAGGGCATAACTCCAATTTGATCTTCTCACATACTTCTTTCTTCTCTCAGCTTCTTCTCAATTATTTTTTCCTAAATTTTGATCGGTTCAATCTTCTATACCTACTACATTCTTGCACATCCCTGTTTACTGTATAGATTGGCACAAACATGCTTTTCCATGACTCACTCGGTATTTTCTCTTAAATCATCACTTTTTCCATCTTATTTAGCAGAATATCTACTCTATCCTCACTAAGCACCTTCTATACTTCTCCCACCTTCTTTCCATTCTTCATCTTGTTTAATGCACTGTTCACATCCTCCCTGGACACGTCTCTCATCATTCTAAAACTCTTCAAATTTGTCTCCCCTCATTTTCCTCGTCACTCACTCGGTATTTTCTCTTGAATCATCACTTTTTCCATGAGATTCAGCAGAATATCTACTCTATCCCCACTAAGAACCTTCCATACTTCTGCTGGTATCCCATCTTCTCCCATCTCCTTTCGATTCTTTATCTTCTTTAATGCACTCTTCACTTCCTCCACGGACACGTCTCTCACCATTCTAAAATTCTTCAAATTTATCTCTCTCATTTTCCTCGTCACTCACAGGGTGTTTTCTCTCTATTTTCCCATCAAGTCCAGCAGAATATCTACTCTATCCTCAGTAAGCACCTTCCATACTTCTGCTGGTATCCGATCTTCTCCTACCTCCTTTCCATTCTTTATCTTCTTCAATGCACTGTTTACTTTCTCTCTGGACACGTCTCTAACTATTCTAAAACTCTTCAAATTTATCTCTGTCATTTTCCTCGTCACTCACTGGGTAATTTCTCTAGAATCATCACTTTTCCCATAAGATTCAGCAGAAAATCTACTCTATCCTCACTAAGCACCTTTCATACTTCTGCTGGTATCCCATCTTCTCCCACCTGCTTTCCATTCTTTATCTTCTTCAATGCACTATTCACTTTCTCCCTGAACACGTCTCTTACCATTCTAAAATTCTTCAAATTTATCTCTCTCATTTTCCTCGTCACTCACTGGGTATTTTCTCTTTATTTTCCCATCAAGTCCAGCAGAATATCTACTCTATCCTTAATAAGCACCCTACATACTTCTGCTGGTATCCTATCTTCTCCCACCTCCTTTCCATTCTTTATCTTCTTCAATGCACTCTTTACTTTCTCCCTGGACAACTCTCTCACCATTCTAAAATTCTTCAAATTTATCTCTCTCATTTTCCTCGTCAGTCATTCGGTATTTTCTCTCTATTTTCCCATCAAGTCCAGCAGAATATCTACTCTATCCTCAGTAAGCACCCTCCATACTTCTGCTGGTATCCCATCTTCTCCCACCTCCTTTCCATTCTTTATCTTCTTCAATGCACTCTTTACTTTCCCCTGGACAACTCTCTCACCATTCTAAAATTCTTTAAATTTATCTCTCTCATTTTCCTCGTCACTTACTTAGTATTTTCTCTCTATTTTCCTATCAAGTCCAGCAGAATATCTACTCTATCCTCAGTAAGCACCCTCCATACTTCTGCTGGTATCCCATCTTCTCCCACCTCCTTTCCATTCTTTATCTTCTTCAATGCACTCTTCACTTCCTCCGTGGACACGAATCTTAGGTACCATTCTTAAATTTGCAACACCACCTTCAAATTTATCTCTCTCATTTTCCTTCTCACTCACTGGGTATTTTCTTGAATTATCACTTTTACTATCGGGCCCAGTAGAATATCTACCATATTCTCATTAAGCACCTTCCATATCTGCTGGTATCCTATCTTCTCCTACCTCATTTCCATTCTTTATCTTCTTCATTGCACTGTTCATTTCCTCCCTGGACACGTCTCTCACCATTCTAAAATTGGCAGCAGTTCAAATATATCTCTCTCATGTTCCTTGTTTGTTTTGATTTCAAAAGTGATTTTTCATGTTTTTTTGAATCTTTTAATATCTACTACAAATAAATCGAAGATTAGGTAATACCTACAAGATCTTCCTAGATTAAAAAATTTGTATAAACTTGATTTAGAGGTAGGTGACTCCTAAATAGTGAAACTTTGATGATAAACTTTAGGTAGGTACATAAAATTTGTATAATCTTATTAAAAATTAGTAGCTAGTCAATAATTTTTAATTTGTTAGTAAAGTTTCTTTTCTAATTGACTGGTCTAATATTTACAATATCCCTTATATAAAGCGCACCCTCATAGTCTGGGGTGCCAAACATCATTATGTGGGAGGTGCTTCGAGCTTTGTAATAAAAGCTACCAATCAAAAGACCGTGAGACCCTAATAATACCTCTACCATATTTGAAAATTATTCTTATTATACTGAAAATTATACCGTCAGCCATATTGAGGTAGCTGGAATCTGGCTAATTTCAGGCCAATTAAATATATTAAAAAAAGTGCTGCGGTTCTAACATCCTGTAAGCAGTTAAAAACAGTCAATTTTTTTTTTTTAGTTTTAATTTCATATACAACATGTTTTGCCTCTATTGACTATATAGTAGATTGGTTCTTAGAATTCATTACATTACTTAGTGAAATAAGTTGGTTGAGATAGAAAGAAAGAAAGCGGCAAACTGGTAATTTGAGGCCAGATCTATTATAATAATACCAAGTGATACAACCTTGCGCTTATTCTTTACTTGACCTGTATTATTATTTTTTTAACTATTTTCTGTAAATACTTTCAAACAACTAGAGATTCTCACATATTTTTTTTAACTACACCATTTCCCCACATACCTATTTCTTTCTAACAAGACCCAAAGTATACATATAAAGTCTCTAGAGTTTAGAGTTTCTTTGTCTTCTTCTAGTGTTCGAATCGGAATGGGACAAAGACACCCTATCGAGGTTAAACCAAAATAAAAAGATCACAAGGGTTGAAATGACAAGATGACAAATGACAAGATGACAAATGACAAGATGACAAATGACAAGATGACAAATGACAAGATGACAAATGACAAGATGACAAATGACAAGATGACAAATGACAAGATGACAAATGACAAGATGACAAATGACAAGATGACAAATGACAAGATGACAAATGACAAGATGACAAATGACAAGATGACAAATGACAAGATGACAAATGACAAGATGACAAATGACAAGATGACAAATGACAAGATGACAAATGACAAGATGACAAATGACAAGATGACAAATGACAAGATGACAAATGACAAGATGACAAATGACAAGATGACAAATGACAAGATGACAAATGACAAGATGACAAATGACAAGATGACAAATGACAAGATGACAAATGACAAGATGACAAATGACAAGATGACAAATGACAAGATGACAAATGACAAGATGACAAATGACAAGATGACAAATGACAAGATGACAAATGACAAGATGACAAATGACAAGATGACAAATGACAAGATGACAAATGACAAGATGACAAATGACAAGATGACAAATGACAAGATGACAAATGACAAGATGACAAATGACAAGATGACAAATGACAAGATGACAAATGACAAGATGACAAATGACAAGATGACAAATGACAAGATGACAAATGACAAGATGACAAATGACAAGATGACAAATGACAAGATGACAAATGACAAGATGACAAATGACAAGATGACAAATGACAAGATGACAAATGACAAGATGACAAATGACAAGATGACAAATGACAAGATGACAAATGACAAGATGACAAATGACAAGATGACAAATGACAAGATGACAAATGACAAGATGACAAATGACAAGATGACAAATGACAAGATGACAAATGACAAGATGACAAATGACAAGATGACAAATGACAAGATGACAAATGACAAGATGACAAATGACAAGATGACAAATGACAAGATGACAAATGACAAGATGACAAATGACAAGATGACAAATGACAAGATGACAAATGACAAGATGACAAATGACAAGATGACAAATGACAAGATGACAAATGACAAGATGACAAATGACAAAATGACAAGATGACAAGATGACAAATGACAAGATGACAAATGACAAGGTCACAAATGACAAAATGACAAGATGACAAGATGACAAATGACAAGATGACAAATGACAAGATGACAAATGACAAATGACAAATGACAAATGACAAGATGACAAGATGACAAGATGACAAGATGACAAATGACAAATAACAAGTGATAACATGACAAGTGACAAGATGACAATTGCAAAGACGAAAAAATGACAACTAACCAGATGACAAGTGACAAAATGACAAGTGACAAGATGAGTTTTTCTTCTGTTTGGACTTTTTGCACCATACACCTTCCCATGTATTATCTTTTGTAGCAGTAAGTAAGTCTTCATTACGCATGATGAGTCTAAGTTATTGGAGCATCCCCACTTTTAATATGTAAAGTACCTCTTTATTCTTGTGCATCCTTCGAAGAATTTCTAAGTTGTTGACGATTTCTTTTCATTACACACGTAAGATTCTTCTGTATAGCCACATTTCAAAAGCTTTGAACTTCCTGAACTGAGTGTCCAACATTGCACTAAACGTTCTTTGGGATCGAGTGTAGAGTACAATACGCCTTTTTCTATACGTATATCAATTTGCTTCAAATGGTCCCAATCAACATTTACATTGCTACTCTTTAAATATCTTCATTTTTACTTCTAGTAATCCACCTTCAAGATCCTCTTCAGTACCTTTGCTCATTTTTTTTTACTGCCTTTAACAATTCAAAGGGTACTAAGTTGTCTTCAACAGAAACCAGTAGATATTGTCACATACGATAATAGAGTTGTTTAATTGTTTTAGATTTCATTGTATTATTTTGTATTGTAATTATCCAGGCCAAAGTCAGTACGTTAGATTTCAAGGCGACCTTATATAGTTTAATTCTTATTCTCACGTAGCGTAAGAATTGGATATAAAAGAGCGTCGTTGAGGTCGTACTCGAGGAGTTCGGAGTCTAAGATT
Organism: Altica lythri; assembly: GCA_964028335.1. Classification (NCBI taxonomy): domain Eukaryota; kingdom Metazoa; phylum Arthropoda; class Insecta; order Coleoptera; family Chrysomelidae; genus Altica; species Altica lythri. The sequence continues at coordinate 10,179,199 of OZ034809.1, forward strand.
GTCTGTAAGGGTCACCCTTTGGGGTGTCCCTAAAACAGACCCTTAGGTCTGGCCGTTGTGACTCTTGACTTATTTTCGTGAGTAAGTGTGACATGCCACCATGTAGTTTATTTGGTAAGATTAGTCAAAATTATTGTATTTAGTTATTCCTTATTCATATTGTTAACTTTTGAAAATCGCGGACTGAGTGCACAATCGAGGCCATAGTCAAAAGAACGAAAATAGAAAAAGAAGACGAAGAGTTGACAGAGTTGATACAACGGGACGCCGAAAAGTTTTCTGTTTTTAAGTTTTGATATTTTGTAATGTTTTTTCACTTTTTAATATACTGTTTTAAAAGTTAATCAGTGAAATTGTTATTGGCCTGCCTAATTGGAGATAACATAATAATCAGAAGTGGGATACCAGATATATAAATTATCGAAAAGTACAGTTGAATTGTTGTATCAACAGGCACGTGGAAAAACGGTGTTGCGGTAGATTCAGGAGTGGTGTTATAGCTAAGAATCAGGGCCGAACGACCATAAAATGGATAAGGAACAGGGACAAGAAGAAACGACCCAGACAAATGCATTGTTATTACAACAAATGCAATTGTTTACAGATTTTATGAAGTTGATGACTGAAAGAACTCAAAGCAATATTGAAATGGATCGGTTTCACATAATGCCAGATTTGAGTAAAAGTATAGAAACATTTAATGGAGAAATCGAGAAAGACTGTAGTAAAGCTGAAACTTGGCTAAATAAAGTAAAAAGTACGGCAAGCTTACATAGTTGGCCAAGTGAATTCACATTGGAAACCGCAAAAACACATTTAATAGGTGCTGCTAAAAGTTGGTTTGATGCTAATTTACAAGAGATAACGTCATGGGACATTTTCGAACAAAAATTTCGGAAAACTTTCTGTTTAGGAGCTACACTTACAGAGAAATGGTCTAAAATGACAAAACGAACTCAAAGAAATGGTGAGTCTCTTTCTTCTTATTTTCATGATAAATATGCATTATGTAAGAAATTAAATTTATGTATAACAGAGATTAAAGAGCAGATTTTGACAGGGTTATCCAATAAACACATTGTTCAAGCACTTTTAGCTAAGAATCATTATGATCCAGATGATTTATTACATGATATAATCGAATTCAGCAGAGTCAATGAAAATCTCGTTAGGCCTAGAACTTTCCCAGGTAGTGAGGAAAAGAAAGCAAACATAAAGAAGGAGAAAATTTGTTATAAATGTGGTGAAAAGGGACACTATAAAGTTGAATGTAAAAATAATGATGTAAAAATGTGTTATATTTGCCAAGATAAATCCCATTTTGCCAAAAATTGTCCGAATAGACAAAGTTCCAGATTCACACCTATAGTAAAAACTGAAGCAAGAAATGATGTGATGTGCACAATGAATGAACCAAATAAACCAGAGTTAAATAATGATGAAGAAAATTTAAGTGAACAATCAGATGGGCAAAATTTTTATCGAAAAGTACGTATTAATGGTGTTGAACTTTTAGGTTTAATTGATCATGGTAGTTCGATGTGTATCTTAAAAGAAGCAGTAGTAAGAGCACAAAAATGGCCAATTAACCTGGAAGATATTAAGCTATATGGTTATGGATGCAAAGAGGAACCGGTAAGATGTATAGGGGTCCTAAAAGCTAAGGTAAGCGTAGATCTAGTACACGTTGATAACATTCAAGTGGCTGTGGTACCAGACCACATACAGTCGGTTGATATAATTATTGGTCGGTCATTTACCGAAAATTCAAAAATTGCTTATTATCGGGTGGACAATAATTTGACATTTGTTTATCGCGATGATTTTCCTTTTAAAGATATGGAAGTAAATTCAGATAAAACAAAGAACTTAATTATAGCAAAAGGGGACAATTTAATTAAACCAAATACCGTTATGTTAATAAATTCAAATATAAACGATATAGAACTACAAGTGCTGGTAAGTAGTGTTGTGGGAACGGACGTTTTAATAAAAGATGGAGATATCTTGGGTCGCGTAAATAACATTAACTGTATCGAAAAATCGGTAGTGTCTACTGAGCCGATTAGACTGGATCAAATAAACGTTGATGACACAGTTTCGGAAGATATTAAAATAACTTTAGTCGATTCCGCGAGTGCTTTGCTTTTGATCTGAGAGAACTCGGATGTACGGATTTAATCACTATGGACATTCGCGATAATAATGTGCCAGTGATCGGGAAACCTTATAAAACGAGTTTAACAGATCGGGAAACAATTTCAAAAATTGTTAAAGAATGGAAACAGGTCGGTATTGTATCGGAAACGACAAGTTCTTATGCAAGCCCAGTACTTCTAGTAAAGAAAAAATCAGGTGAACCGCGATTGGTGGTTGATTATCGTAAACTAAATAGACAAACCGAAAAGGTACCGTATCCTATACCGACTATTGAAGAACAGTTTGAAAGAATGAGTGGATGTGAAATATTCACTACGTTAGACTTAGCTCACGGATATTTGCAGATACCATTAAGCGAGGAAGCTAAAATAAAAAGTGCTTTCATTACGCCGGATGAAACGGGACAGTTTGAACGAATGATGTTCGGGTTGACAAATGCGCCGTACGAATTTTGTAGACTAATGAATTTGGTTCTCGGTCCGTTGAAGAACAAAGTTTGTATGTTCTACATAGACGATTTATTGATCGGTGCGCGAAATTGGGATGAAATGCTTCTAAAAATTGAAACTGTGTTACAAGCATTTCAACGTGCGAAATTAACTTTAAAATTAAGAAAGTGTATGTTCGGATTAAGAAAAGTGAATTACGTTGGGTTTACTATATCAGCAGAAGGTATTACGCCGGGATATGATAAAACCCTCGCGATAAAGAACTATCCTAAACCTAAAGACATACATGACATACGTCGTTTTCTGGGACTGACAGCTTACTTTCGACGGTTTGTTCAGAATTATGCTGTACGCGCGCGACCGTTAAGTGATTTAACGCGCAAAAACCGAAAATTTGAATGGACGGACAGTCAGGAAAAATCTTTTAATGATTTAAAGGATACTTTGTGTAAAGAACCAATACTAAAAATGTATAATCCAAGTAGTAAACATACGGAATTACATACTGATGCAAGTGCTGATGGATTGGCAGGTATGTTAATGCAAGGTGATGATCAGGAACACCTACATCCTGTTCATTATGTATCGAAGAAAACAACGGATGTTGAGGCAAAATACCACTCAACCAGATTAGAGTTAATGGCAGTAGTATGGTTTATACAACGATTACATAATTTCTTAATTGGGCTTAAATTTACAGTGTACACAGATTGCCAAGCTATTGTATTTTTAAATGCAATAAGAACTGAAAATGCACAAATATCAAGATGGTTTAATCTATTGCAAGAATACGATTTGGAGATCAAACATAGAAAGGGAGATAAAATGAAGCACGTTGATGCATTGTCAAGAGCTCCAGTTACAGAACCGTCAGATATATTGGATGAGATTCATGATAGAATTGAAGTACTCCACACCATGGATGAACATGACTATATACTGATGATACAATACAGTGACAATAACCTGAAAGAAATTATTGAAATATTGAAGAAACAAGAAGAAGAAAGATCCATTGAAGAGAAAAACAAATCGAATGAATATGTTTTGGATAGTGGACGATTACTGAAGAAAACGATAGTAAATAAGAAGGATGCATATTTATATGTCATACCAAAAACAATGAGGAAAAGCATTGTTGTTAAGCATCACGATTTACTGGGACACCAAAGCGTGGATAGAACAATGGCAAAAATAAAGGAAAAATATTGGTTTCCCAGAATGAAACGGTATATTCGAAGACATATTTCAGCTTGTCTAGAATGTTTGATTACAAAAATACCGGGTGGAAAGAAGCCAGGTGAATTACATGTGAGCAAACCACCAAGAAGACCCTTTTACAAAATACACATGGATCATGTGGGACCGTTTGTTAGAAGTCGTCAGGGAAATGCACATATCTTGGTTGTAATTGATTCGTTGACTAAATTTGTTAAATTATATCCAGTGGCATCAACCAAGACCACTGAAAACTTGAAAAGACTACAAGAATTTATTGATACTTTCGGAGTACCGCAACAACTAATAACAGACAGAGGAACTTGTTATACAGCTGAAGAATGGAAAAGATTTTGTGATAGCATAGGTATAAATCACATTCTTATTTCGACGAAATGGCCACAGGCAAATGGGCAGGTGGAAAGAGTTATGAGAACACTTGTACCAATGATAATAACAACCATGAAAAATGAAGAAGAATGGGATGAAAACCTACAAAAAGTAGAAAGAAATTTAAATGTAGCAGTTAATAAAACAACGAATAAAAGTCCATTTGAAGCGTTGTTCGGATACCTACCAAAATTTGAAGATGGAAAATTACAACAAGCAATAGGAGATGATGATGAATGGAGACCACCACAAGAAATTCAAAATGAAATAAGACAACAAATAGAGCAGCAACAATTAAAATACAAAAATCGGTATGATAAAAGTAGATACCAAGCGCTTAAATATAATGTAGGAGATATTGTGGTAATGAGATATCATCCTACAAGTGACGGACAACCCACAAAGACAAAACCAAAATATAAAGGACCATTAATAATAACCGAAGTTCTATTGGGAGATACTTACAGAGTATCCAGCTTAGAACAAACTGAGGGAAGATTTTATACGACAACAGTAAACGTGTCTCATTTGAAATTATATAAAAACTGTGAAGAAACAGAGAGCGAGACTGATTCCAATGACGAAAATGATGATGAAAAAGTGGATGTAACTACAACCCAATTAGAAGTAGAACCTGTGTTAATGGAACAGAATGAGGTAGACCAGACCCTTCGTTCTCGACCAAGCAGAAGTAAAAAGCAACCTAAATACCTCGAAGATTTCGAAATTGAAAAATAAGAGGAGGGGTTCAAGAAATTAACTGTTTATTTTTATTATTGTTTATATAGAAGTTTGTTTGTTTCTGTTTTTGATTTTAGTTCATTTGACCGAAGTCGAGGACGACTAACCAGTCAGGATGGACGAGTGTTAACTTTTGAAAATCGCGGACTGAGTGCACAATCGAGGCCATAGTCAAAAGAACGAAAATAGAAAAAGAAGACGAAGAGTTGACAGAGTTGATACAACGGGACGCCGAAAAGTTTTCTGTTTTTAAGTTTTGATATTTTGTAATGTTTTTTCACTTTTTAATATACTGTTTTAAAAGTTAATCAGTGAAATTGTTATTGGCCTGCCTAATTGGAGATAACAATATTGTTTATTACTCGTTATTATTGTTTATTTATTCGTTAATATATTTGTTGTTTGTTTCCTGTTGTTTATCTCATCTTCCCCGTGGTTAGTTTTCTGCCTTCAGCAGGATACCTAGCCAGGGGTTAGATAACCACGACCTGGGTGGGAAGTGCCTTTAGTAAGCTACCCCTCATCCTATAACACTATGGCACATTCTCCTAATCCCCCCAGGCGTGACAATATTCTGTAATGGTTTTGCATACAATTTGCTTTTAGACATTCTATTAACATAGTCTTTCGTTTTTTGGAGTATCTTTATCGAATTTGAACATCTATCTCCAAAGACATCTTTAGCATCTCTTTCCAGTGATTCTGCTTCTTCTGACATTCATTTCTTGTGGTAAATATATCATATAAGATCTTCTTTTTGACATCTTTTAATCCATCTTTAAAAACTTCATTAACATCTTTGCCCACTATCAAAGGGTACTAAGTGTCTACAACACAATACAGCAGATATTATTTTATGTTTTTTTATAAAACATGCTTCCAAAGATTAGATTAACATCAAGAATTCCTTGTTTCATTCTTTGTGCTAACATTACCTATCGTATTTAAATATATTTTTTAAGCAACTCTTTTACCCACCTCCAAAAACTTATTTATCATCTCTCTCCAGTGATTCTACTTCTTCTGACTTTCTAAAGAGTACTCAGTGGTCTATTTTATACCATAACAGTATCAAGCAGATATTCTTCAATGTTCTTTTGCACAATTTGCTGGTTTATCTCTTGTGGTGAACAAATCTTATTTGAACTTCTTGCAAGGTCATCTTATAATCCATCCCTAAAAACTTGTTCAGCATCTTTGATCAATTTTTCTACATTTTAATGGGTACCTACTAAGTTGTCTACAATAGTCTTCAGCAGATTGTCTTCAATGTTTTTATATAAAACTTGATTCCAAAAATTCTATTACCATGGCAAATTTATATTTTTATACCTTGTGGTAACATTATCGTATTTGAACATCTTCTAACATCTTTTTTATCCACCTCCAAAGACTTCTTCGGCATACCTTCCCATTGATTCTAGTCCTTCTGACGTTCCAGTGGGTACTCAGTTGTATTTGAACTTCCTATAATCCGCCTCCAAAAGTCCTTTAACATTTTTGCCCAGTTATTCCACTTCTTAATTTGCTTCTAGAGATTCCATTCACATTTTGATTTACTTCTCTCATTCGTTGTGGTAACTTAAATTTGAAGTTCTCATAATATCTTCTTTTAAATTCTGTCTAATCCACCTCCAAAGACAGCTGCAGTATCTCCACCCAGTATTTCTTCTTCTTAAAATTGCAGATGGTAGGTACTCAGTCGTTTATTCTACAACAGTATTAAGCAGATATTCTACAATGATTTTCTTTACAATTTGCTTCCAGCAGCTAGATTTACTGCTGAGGTAGGTTAATCGAATCTCCTTTTAAATTTCTTATTGTTTACCTGCAAAATCTTCTTCCGTATCATCGCCCAGATTTTCCACTCACAGGAATATTCAATATACCTACCATCTACTTCTTGTAGTAATAATGTCTTTAAGTATTTAGGTACGTACGACTATAATGGCAACTGGATGGATTTTTATCACCACTTCTGGAAACGGTTACCAAATCATTAAAAAGACTGGGTAGTTCCATTTTGTTGGGAAATTGTTTTAAAAAGTAACCATCCAGATAGTTCCTCAAGAAAGTGTATAATATCAAGAACCACAGGTTCTTCTAGTTTTTGTTCTTATAACTTCTTCATCAGAGATACTTTTCTGGAATCGCAACTTTTTTATACTTACCTACGTTCTGTAACATTTATTGGTCTTCCTTTACATTTCCCTCCATTAATTTCTTCATAAAAAAGTTTACTTTTATTGGGATTAAACAATGAAAACATCATATTTTTATCTATTGGTTTCTTTTTACAATGTGACATCTGTCAAAAGAACTATTTTGATAGATGACAGTCGAAACAAGACAGTTGACACATTCACCTGTCAAATACAGTTTTGGTATAGGTCAGTCGAATATTTTGTCAGTATTATTTAAAGAATTATTGTCACGCTTGGGGGGATTGAAGAATGTGCCATAGTATTTTGGGATGAGGGGTAGCTTTACTAGAGGCACTTCCCACCCAGGTCGTGGTTATCTACCCCCTGGTTAGGTATCCTGCTGAAGGCAGAAAACTAACCAGGAGGAAGATGAGATAAACAACAGGAAACAAACAACAAATATATTAACCAATAAATAAGCAATAACAATAAATGATAAAAATGTGAATAACGAATAACTAAATACAAATCTTAACTAATCTTACCAAATAAAACTATATGGTGGCATGTCACACTTACTCACGCAAATAAGTCAAGAGTCACAACGGCCCAGACCCAAGGGTCTGTTTTAGGGACACCCCAGAGGGTGACCCTTACAGACAACCTCAGACTCCGAACTCCTCGAGTACGACCTCAACGACGCTCTTTTATATCCAATTCTTACGCTACGTGAGAATAAGAATTAAACTATATAAGGTCGCCTTGAAATCTAACGTACTGACTTTGGCCTGGATAATTACAATACAAAATAATACAATGAAATCTAAAACAATTAAACAACTCTATTATCGTATGTGACACTATTTTGATAGTTGACAGTCGAAACGTCACACTTCACATCTGTCAAAGATTGTAATAAAATAGTTTGATATTTGACAGTCAAATAGATTTAAACAAGTAGATTCATAAAAAAGTTCACTTTCATTGTGATTAAACAATGAAAACATGTTTTTATTTACTCGTTCTTTGTTACAATGTGACATATGACAAAAGAACTATTTTGATAGAAGACAGTCGAAACATCACAGTTCACACATTCACCTGTCAAATACTGTTATTACAAGTTTTGGTATTAGACAGTCGATGATATAGAAAAATACATGAAATTATCATAAAAACCACTTCTATTGAAACACTACCTAAACGATTTAAAACGTTATCAGGTTCTTATTTATTAGTTTATTTTACAATCTGACATCTGACATCTGTCAATGTTTTTTAAAGAACTATTTTTATAGTTGACAGTTGAAACGTCACACTTCACATCTGTCAGACTGTAATAAAATAGTTTGATATTTGACACTCGTTAAAACTATCATCAATTGTTAATGAAAGAATCTCAGATACAAGAGCTTTCTGCAATCACTATTACATAGGGCAATCGTTTTTATACCAAAATTTTAAGCGTTTTTCAGTAGATAAACACATTTATATATAGAAATATCTATTAATTTTTACTATCAACAAATACTTACCTACATTCTCAACTGAGTATCGATATACCACAAACTCATTTACACAAAAAGTTAGAATACTCAAATTACTACCAAAAAGCACTGAACATAGTTCATAAAATAAAGATTAACCCATATGTAAACGAAACGAAACTTACAATGACTTCCTAACAGTAACAGAAAACAAGATTGTCTATATAGAGGGCCCCCGAATGTTCCGTGATGGACCCAGAACTTCCTGCACGCCCTGTTGCGTGCTGCACGGAGGAATCTGCAAACTGTTGCATCCTCCACTTATAATCTAACCTCGATATATAAAACGACCTACGAAATTTGTGATTTATTCCTGTCAAGGCTGCTCAAGTTCAAGAAAAAATTACTGTTACATATTTTTCTACCAATATTCACCATATGGATCATTGGTTATAAAATACAGAACATCACAGAAGATCTATCTATAAAAAGTTACGTAGATGATCTTATATATGTTAATTTATCTTCCTGAAATGTCAAAAAAGTTGCTAAACTGCAATTAGCGCTTCTAAGCTGATCCCAGGATAAAGAGGATTCCTTTTTTGAATAAAAGAGATCAAGTTATGAAATGTGTTTGTGTTAATACCCATCTGACATATAGTCAGCGGATCCACTGTAACCTAGTTGGGTTTCTTTCATTGGCTTATGTTACCCATTCCAGGATCTTGGTAACCTCTACTATTTAGTGGGTCCAGATCTAAAGATGGTTACCATACCTATATTTGTGGAGGCACTTTAAAGTCTGTAAAAATTTCGTACTCCCTGCTGCAAAATCTGCATTTTAGGTCTTCATTTGACAGTCCCATGGTTTGTTGGTGTGTCTTGACCACTGCATGACCTGTAAGGAATCCTGTAATGATTTGTAACTAATTCCGGCTAGTTTTGCGCCTTATTTCAGCGCTTCTGCCACAGACCTGTTCAATACACTTTTGTGTCCAAGGACACATCCTTGGCCACAAAAATGTTCCCAGGCTTTCAGCCTGCACCGTACCATACTTTTTGGTACCCCTGATGGTGCTGGCTCTGAACCGTCGCTGATCCTTTTCTTCCAATATGTCCTGGCACCCAATCTAGTTTGAAACTGTTATATTCCGCTAGGATATCGAGTTCTAATGGACATTTGAGCACTATGTTGAAGACCAGTTTAAGGGTCTTTAAAACCACAATAGCTGTATGTCTATTTGTGCAATGTTGAGCCGCTTAGATATAAGCCTTCAATAACTTATTTTCTCGAAAAACGAAATCAGGAACCTTAAATTCCACTTGGAAAATATCGAATTTTTTTGCTAAATAAATAGTTATAGATAGCTATAGCCCAAGTATATCAGAGGTGGTGAGAAAAGCCAACAAGGCAGCCGGTAATATCTAAGGTATCCTACACACCACTAGAGGGCCTTCCAGTAGTAAATAAATCACTTCAAACAGATGTGCGGTAATCTGCAGCCAATACCTATATAAAACATAGGTAGGTACAAACTGGAGGTCCTTCAAAAAAAAATGTTGTCGAGGGTTATTTTCAGTTATTGAACTATTTCAGCAGCAGTAGCTCAGGTTATTACAAATATAACACCAATTGATATTTCTGTCAAGGAAAAAACAGCTACTCCATGGTACCAAAAGGAAGTTAGGAGAAGAACTCTTGCTTTCTGGCTGCAAAGGTGGAAAAATTGAACAAAATCCAAGTAGATCCAATTCGTTTTGATACTATTTGCATCGTATAGGAAAAGCCAGAAACAAGCTATGTATTAATGGGTGATAGCTTAGACTCAAAAATACATAAACATAGGAATTTACTCAACATTCTTCGACGAAAAATGTTGCTGATGGTTATATCCAATTAATGGACTATTTTAGCAGCAGATTTTCTGGTTATATAAGGTATAACACCAATCGATCTTTCTGGCAGCAAAGGTATAAAAATGGAACAAAATGCTTAATTTCTAAGTTGGTTTCGAAACTATACGCACCGTAAAGGAAAAGCCAGAAACTTTATTGTGGACAGCTGGACACGGTGGAGACTCCTTCTTCGTATGCCAGAAATGGCACAGAAAAAGGTCGGAAGCGGAAGTCAAAACTGATGTTACGGATACAGAAAGGGTCATTGAGAAGATGACAGCTACTAGAATAGTATGGGAAGCAGTCATGACCTTTGTGAAAACAGTCATGTCTGCGAAAGAACGAGAAGAAACCAAAAGTTAATAGTTTAAAAAGGGATAATTGAGAATATTTTGGAATACAGTCACTAAAACATAACCTGAAAACAGTCTTTTAAGTAAAGGTAAGTATCTCTCTATTCTATATCTTTCTATTGTCCATTCATTCGAACCTAGCATTGGTTCCACTTGCATTTACGTCACAATGACGTCACTGCCAGATAATTGGACGTCGAGGTATAAGTGAAATGTTTTCTTAGACATATAGGTATTTGGAAACGATCTTCAGATATCTTTTCCAATTCAGTTTTGTGCTAAACTACTAGAAATATTGCTCAGACTTTTTTGCACCATGTATACCTCTGTAACAGTATACAACAATGATACAGAACCCAATTATCAACGTCTATAAAAGCTCTTGTCCCTAAGGCTGACTCATAAAAAATGAAGGCAACCCCTTGGTGTTAGGGGCGCCTAAGGAAGATGGCTGGAAGGACTGTTAACAAGGTACTTCTCGATCATTGGACCTTATACTAGTTCCACCTTAAGGAATACAAGAAAGTCGTTAGAGAAAAACAGAGAACGTTATGGAGAACTTATTGTTAGCGAATCGAGGATTTTCCATAGGCAGCGAGACTCCAAAGAGCGTTAACAAAGGATTCATATCGAGGAATTGGTATATTTAAGAAACAGGATGGTAACCAAAGCACCAACCTGGAAGAAAGTCTTCATCTCTTGCGAGAAACACACTTCCCTGATTCCGTTGCCACGGTAGAGGCAAAGTGGGACGAAGAACACCACATACCTTCGCCAGAGAATTGGCACATTGTCAGACTCATGGTTACCGAGGATAAAGTTAAATGGTCAATATCTACCTTCTTCCCCTTCAATCCAACAGGACTGAACGGAGTTTATCCAGCCCTCCTGCAGTGGGGTCTGGAGGAACTCCTTCCTCACCTAGTGCAAACAATAATATAAAAAAAAACACGTTTGTTGAATGGTAAATATTTATTGTGATTCAGTTTTTCAATAAGTACCTATTTGTTGTTATAGCGTCAACTCTTTGGATACAGAATTAGACTATCTGGTATTTGAACAAATTAAAATGCAATATAGACAGCACTAAATACATCATCAAATCAAATTATTTAAATTATAACAAATTATAAATTATAGCCTACAAAACAGACTTTCTACAGTTTTATTAATTTATAGATAATCTGAAGTACTGATACGTTCATTAGCTATATATAAGCTGATAAATAATTGCAATTAATGTTTTTACGCCCTCAGATTTCAAAATTTTTTTACTCAATCTCTTACGTGATAAATTTATTAATTTGCTACAAATAAAAATATTGTTGCCGGTCCTGTAAGCGATGTAATTATTCGTGGAGTAATTCGTAGGGGATTTTTTTTTTGTTAAAATGTTAGAAAAAAAAGTCGGTCTGGTATTGAGCGGATCGGTGTGTATGTTCCGTTCTTTGTGTTTGTAATCTGTTTGGGTAAATTGTCCCGAGTTGTTTGGAGTGAAATTATAGGGCTGTTTGATGCGCCTTGACAGCTAAATGAGTCCGATGCGATCGCACCATGGCACTGCTCTGTGCCCTCATACAGGGTCAAATCCACAATTTCAAACAAAATCAACTCGGGAATCGTTTTATTGTTAATGATAGAAACTGTCAAGTTTACATTTACATATGGAGGGACCTCTACCCTCCATACATTTACACCAAAGATAATCAACTGTAGGTACCTATTGTTCTTTTCCCATTGATTATGTAATGCTAAAGACTGATGAGAGAGTTGTTGATGAAGATCTTAATCATTGGATGATTGGATGATAAGGATGATTTGATATTTTTATTGGTTCTCAAAGTAAGCTTGTACACGAAGTCAGAAATTGCTGGTCATTCTCTAAAGAGACGACTTGGGTCTTGAGCCAAGGTAGGTAATCATTGACATCTTTGTGGTGTTGATATACGAAGTAGTTTACTTGGTGTACTTAACTTGTTGTTGTTTGTTGTCCGTTTCCTATTACTTTACTCATTTTCTCCTTCCTTAGGTTGCTACCTTGGAATCTGTAAAGTTTATTTCTACGTTGACAATAATTCACTATATTTTTCACAGTAGAACCTAGCGTGTACATTCTGTAAGGCTTTTTTCACTCCCAGGTGTCCCTCAGATGTTCAATCGTAAATATAGCATTTTTTAACAACCCACTTCAGTAAATCATCGTCAAATTCCAACGAACTTTACTGCGACCAATACGACTGTAAGTTGTGGGAAGACAACAAAATCTTTTACCAATTTGAACGACGATTCATCAACTTCCACTCCCAGATTTGTTTTAAGTCGGAATCGCTTTCTTGACGTTTTTCTGCCTCCTGTTCTTTAGCTTGGATTGGTAGACTTGCTCTATGTGGACGTAACCATACCGCGTTTTTAAACGCTTCAACAATTGATCGAAGGCTTCTGATTCCTTAGCAAGAAAAGAATGCAAGAATTCTCCACGTAGGCTGAGGTGAATAGAACCTAGCGTGTACCTACATTCTTTAATGTATTTTTCACACTCAGGTTTCCCTCAGGTGTTCAATCGTAAATATAGCTTCCAATAGCATTCTTTAACAACCCCCTTCAGTAAATCATCTTTAATTTCCAAGAAAATTTACTGCGACCAATACGACTATAAGTTCTGGGAAGACAACAAAATCTTTTTACGAATTTGAACAAAAATTCATCAGCTTCCACTCCTAGATTTGTTTTAAGTCGGAATCACTTTCTTGACGTTATTAAATTCTATCTGCCTCCTGTTCTTTGGCTTGGATTGGTAGACTTGCTCTAGGTGGACGTAACTATACCGTGTTTTTAATCGTTTCAATAATTGATCGAAGTCTTCGGATTCTTCAGCAAGAAAAGGTTGCAAGGATTCTCCACGTACGGCTCAGGTGAGTGTAATTTGTCCAGGATGTGTTGCCATCGAAGGTGGGTGGCTTCAGTCTTACTTTAACCTCTTCTGGAACCATAGACATCTTTGAAGACTTGACGGGAAAACCGTTCTTCAATCGTCTGCAGCCTTATTAGTTTTGAGATTCAATTTCAACTATTTTTCTCAAGGGTAAATCCAGATATGTCGACGAGGTTGTAGGAAGATTCCAATAGAGAATTAAACTTTGTAGTTTCTTTCCGGAAAAGTTCGTGCTACTTAAGTTAAGAAAATTAAGGATCTTTCTCAAAACCAAATCTTGCTGGGAGCATTTTTGTAATGATATGATGACTGATTCAATTTTATTTCTAAGGGGTACATCCAGATATTTCGAAGAAGCCGTAAAAAGATTCCTATAGGGGATTGAAATTTGTATTTTTTTCCTGGAAAAGAGAGTTCGTACTACTTAAGTTAAAAAAATTATGGACTTTCGCAAGAAACCATTGAACCATGGAACCATTTTTGCAATAAGATCATGACTGATTTGATTGTTTCTCTCAGGAGTAGGTACATCCAGATATTTCAAGGAGGGCGTTGGAAGATCTACATAGACGATTGAAATTTGTGCTTTTTTTTCGGGGAAGAGAGTTCGTACTACTTCAGTTAAGAAAATTAAGGAATAAGAAGAATTCAAACTCAATTTGTATAGTTTGTACTTGACCACCTTTAATTCTGGTTTTTGGGAGGGACGACTCTCGAACAAACAAAAAATCCACAACTATTGACGTTAAAATATATATTTTTTGTAATTAATTATCGTAACCTGAGTTATCACCCTGTATATATATTTAATATACGTATAATATTATAAATTTGATAATATTTTTCTGACCCAAGTAGATCCAATATAATAAATAATAATAGCTCTCTATAAAAAAAAAGTTTTGTATAAAATTCACCTGTCAATCAATACCCTAAAATAATTTCCGCTTGGTTCTATGTGTTTTCAAAATCCGAAACTTTGTATTCCAACATGTCGATATAAGGCCTATTATAATCATTATGTGGTATGGATATAAATGTTAGCAAATTACTCTCTAAAAATATTTAATTTGATAATAGTGATGTAATTATACCTTGAAACAGATCCGGTTTTAAATATATTATAATGTTTCCAATTTTATAGAACTCTGCTTGAAAACGTCTAAACCGTTTTATGTCAATGAATTTTTAAACAACTTCCCTAGGCCTGATCTAACCTAATTGCTACATACTAGAAGAACCTAGAATATTCTGGAATAAAACATAACCATAATCAGTCGTTTAACTAAAGGTCCTTTCCTTATACGGATATCCGGTTACAGAGCCCCTTTCTTAGATTCATTCCTTCCAGAATGTTATTTGTTAAATCGGGATCCCGCACACACGCTGAGCCAGCCAAACCATCTTCTTGGAGCTGCTGCATATCCCCACTGTGGTTTCCCTGGTAAGGATCCAATCGATCATGATGGACCACGATGAGTTTCCTTCTGGGAATTTTCACGATCCGATAAATGATATCGTTAATCTTTTTCTTGATGGTGTATGGACCTTTCCAGTTCTTCTATAATTTGGGACAAATGCCTCGACGCCGTCGTGGGTTATAGAACCAAACTAAATCTCCAACTTGGTAACTCTTTTTCATTGTCCACGTGTCATAGTACCTCTTCGTTTGATCACTAGATAATTGAAGTTTCCCACGCACCAGTTTGTGTATATTCTCCATTCGATTCTGAAGATGAGCGACATATTCTTCATGGGCCCCTTCTTCACCAGGGTTACAACCAAACACCAAGTCACAGGACAGTCTCATTTCTCTGCCGAACAGGATCTTCGATGAAGTTTGGCCTGGAATATGTCGATCACAATCCCTATGACTCTGACACCACTTTTAACAGATAGTTGTTTATAGTTCGATTCATTCGTTCCACCATTCCATCAGACTGATGGTGCATTGCTTTGGTTCTAGTTTTGTGGATCAGCCTCATATTGACAAGGACTCATCCAACAGTTGGCTCACCAGAGACGAGCTCTTTATTGAAACAGAAGGGTATGTGATAGCAATCCTAGACCCAGTGAACAATACTAACATGTTTAATGATAACGTATTTGACAGACACCACTTTTTTAATTTGATTTTGTAGCTTTTCGCAATCATACCG
Source organism: Altica lythri (assembly GCA_964028335.1). NCBI lineage: Eukaryota > Metazoa > Arthropoda > Insecta > Coleoptera > Chrysomelidae > Altica > Altica lythri. The sequence continues at coordinate 10,195,128 of OZ034809.1, forward strand.
AGAAGTAATTAAATTGTATATCTTTTCGTCTGCAATCATAAGAAGAGAGCACTGGAGTAGTTCACCACAAACCATTAACGTATATTTAAAACAGAAACAGTCCCAAATTGGAACCTTGCGGAATTCCACTTGTTGCCATGTATGCCATGTTGCCATACACACAACATTGAAATAAACAAACTGCTTACGTTTGCTTAAACATGAAGCTATAGTATAGTAGCCTAACATACTTATAACTGAAACCGAGATATGTCAGTTTACTAATAAGTTGTGTATGACAGATTTTATCGAAAGCTTTCGAGAAATCAGTATATACTACATCTACCTGTCCTCTATTGTCTAGTTTCTTACATAATAATTGGGAAATTACTGCTAAAATTGTTATAGTAGATCGGAAACGAATAAAGGCATGCTGATGAGCAAAAATTAAATGCTAAAAATCATTTTTTTAAACGAAATCGTTGAGACTCAACCCGCTAAATAATTTTTAACTATTATAATACATACCTACACCATAGCAATATTGATTATTTGGCTTATGTTTAGAATTATCCGAATATTACTGTAACAAAATTCATCTGACAACAATGCAATTTAAGTTTCTTCTTAGGAATATCAACCTTTTTTGTGTTCAAGATTATCGCCGTCAAACCCGGACATTACTGCAAAATTTCCTAAATCTTTATGTTAAACCTTAATTTTAAAACTATTCAAGTTTACTATAATATTTATATTAATCAAATAATAATATAATTAAATACGAATTAAGTGGCTGATGTGTTGTATAGTAAAAGATTCTATCATATTCATAGGTGTCAGTTGTCAGGTTCCTCATTTAGGTTATATTGAAAACATTAAAAATATGTTAAAACAATTTTTTATAAAATCTGTAATTCAAACATGTGATATATCAAAAACTAATATAATAGTTAAACGTTTTGCCGGACATTCAAAATGGGCAAATATTCGTCATATAAAAGGAGCAAAAGATGCCCAAAGGATGCTTTTATTTGCAAAACTTTCAAGGCAAATTAAGGTAGCAATTCAAGGTAATAATCAATAAAATTACTTTTGATAATATATAAATTTAAATTTTCTAGAGGGTGGTTCATTAGATCCAACGAAAAATATGCAATTAGCACAAGTAATTGAACAAACACGAAGAGCTAATATGCCAGTAGCTACGTTACAAAGTGTTCTAAAAAGTTGTGAAAATGATAAATCGAAAAGTAAAAAGTATATTTTAGAAATAAAGTAAGTATGTAAAAAGATTTTTACTACAAAAAAATTAAATTTGTAAGTTTTTAGAGGTCCTGGTAGCTGTTTTATTTTATGTGAAATATTTACACCTAATTTACATCTTACCAAACAAACTATTGCTACAATATTAAAAAAAAATCAGTAAGTATTGAACTTGAATTTTGTTAAATTTAATTTCAGTCGTCTATTATTAAAGGTGACATTTTCCATGAGGTAAAAATTACCACTTACTGTTATTAAAAATTTCTTGACAAGTCATATTTGGTTTAACGATTTTAGTTAGTTGTAACATGTTTTACTTAAAATTAAATAATAAAAACGGTGAAAATAAAATGGAGATTTCGGAGTTTGAAAGTGAAATTTGGAGTTTTCTGGTTATGAAACCAAACTGCTGTTTTTGATACCAAGTAATATCTAAATCTAATCATGGAAACTCACTCATGTACTGAATAGCCTCTGGGTATCGATGACTCTTCAACATTTTATCTTCTACTTCTGACAGTTAATTGTTGTTTTTGTTCTTTACTTCTTCCAAAATTTCTTGGTCAAAAAGTTCTTCATATAGTGCCACTTCTTCGTCTAAATAAATATGCTCTTTAAAGCTAAAGGGCATCGTGGATTCCCAACAGGTGTAGAAGGAACGTCTTCTTCTAAAAGTTCACTAGGATTATGGTCAAATTTCTTAATGAATCCGACTTTTCTAAAACAATTGGCTATAGTTTTGTTATAAAACTTGATCCCATGTTTTGTGACATATTCTTGCTGCTTCAATTCGTATTTTCTTTACATAATTCGTACAAAACATCTAGTCTCTTGGGATACGAATTATCGAGAGTAGACTTCCCACTCAAATGCAATTTTATATCATAAAAATACCTTTTATTTTAGATCTAAATTCAGTGATGGTGGTGGTTTACATTTGTTTGAAGAAAAAGGACAAGTAGAAGCAGAAAATTCTAATTTCATTGAAAAAAAAGAAAACGAAATATTAGAATTAGCCACAGATGCTGCTATTGAATGTGGTGCTGAAGATGTAAAAATAATTGATAATAATTTAGTTCGATTCAGTTGTGGTAAAACAAATTTGAATCAAGTTGTTGGAGAATTAGAGAAAAATGGTTATAAAGTAACCAGTGCCGAAGTGGAATATGTTCCTTTCCAATTAGTGAATTTACAGGACACAGATTTGGATACTTGTAAAAAATTGTATGAGAAATTAGAAACTTTACCTGAGGTTGTTAACCTTGTAGATAATGTTGCTTAATATATTTATTTTTAAATATTAAATATATTTTGTTATTTATATATTTTATTAGTGTTAAAACTTTTTCTAGTGCCTGTCCTTTTCCAAAATCCTTCCTTTCTCCATTGATATATTTACCATCGCTCTAGCTTGTTTAGTTCGGCTGCTGTGTCGTATTGAGTAGAGGTTTGTTGGTTGTGCTCTTAACGAAAATGGGAGTAGAGGTGTGTTGGTCGTGCTCGTCAGGAAAATGGAGGTGCAGACTGACTCGAATGCGCCATCATTCGTGAAGATTGGCGTTTAATAGTCTAAATGTTGGCCACGGAATAGGGTATGAGTCGAGAAAGTCAGGCAAATTTTAACCGATGATTTTGGATGAAACGAAGCACGAAGATGGTTCCAAAGAACGTTTATGAAAAGCTAAATCAGCATCTAATGATCGTAACAGAAGACTGTTTGAACCAGTGGAAAACTTCCCCACGCTGCTTGATCAAGTTACTACAGGCAATAAGAGCAGGTTTTTCCGATATGATTCGGAAAACAAATACCAAAGCTAATAATACACCTCCCATCTGAAAAAAGCTTGCATAAACAAGTGGAAGATGAAATCGATGATTATTACTTTTTTGGTAGACGTGGAATCGTCCACCGTTCTATCGGAACAAATTGTAAATCAAATCTGCTATCGCAGAGTACTCGAAAGATTCTGAAAACGAATCAACAGGGGAGACAGCGATCGTAACTGTATCGTTCGTCACGACAACATGCCGTGCCACACCACTCTCATTGTTTTCCAGTATTTGGCATCTAAAGGCATTACCGTGTTGCAACAGTCGCCCTATTCGCCCGATACGTCACCCTGTGACTTTTTCTCTTCCCTAGAAAAATTGATGGCCAAAGGAACTCATTTTGAGTCGATTACGGAAAACCAAGCGGTCGTGACGAGGACTCGCGAATATCCCAGTGGAAGCTTTCCAGAAATGTTATAAAGCGTGGAAAACGCGCTGGAATCGTTGTATAGCTGCCCAATGGGACTACTTTGAAGGAGATGGTAGATTTGTAGAATAATTTTTAACTATACGGCTTTTATGGAATCAGCATTGATTGTCACACCTCGTATTATAGATTTGCTAGGCTGATGGGCAAATTGTTCCTCATGAAGTGGTATCTTTGATAGATGTTCAGTTGTTGTGTGTATGTACAGTATTTTTTCCATACTTTTTAGTAGAAAGAACATATAGGTCTATACGACTTTGATTCTTAAGAAGGACGTTTGCCACCCTTACGAATAAAGCAGACCTTAACCTTTCTCAATACTTTTGGAATATATCCCAAGATGAAACTCATCTGGAATATTTTTGTTAGGTGAGGGATTAGGATACCAATCTCTATTGTAAAAGGGCTGGAACTATTCCATCCTCTTCAGGGGATTGCAAGGCCTAATTTAATTTAACTAATCTTATACATAATTGACTTTAAACTACCACATCAAAAAATGACTTTTCCCCAGTGTAATAATTAGTTTTATTTATCATTTAAAAAAAATTATAATATACAATTACAGCCTGTTCATATTATATTATTTATAAAGCAAATGTTAGTGGAGAAATATATTTTAAAGCTAAATTCATATAACTATCATTATCATCTAATTCAGCAACCAATTGGTTTATTTTTTTAACAATATCAGACTTCGTTGTATCTTTTCTTTCTACTACTTTTTTTAAAACCAATCGTAATTGGTAAGCTGATGTGTTGCTTGAAGTTTTAACCAATTCTTTTAGAATTTGTTCAGTATATCCCTGAAATTTAATGTTTTATTTATCAAAAAATAAAAAGTGTTATATATAATTACATTATATTTACTCAATCCTAATCGTTTAGATTCCTTGTTGAACATATCGTATAATGATAAAAGAGTAACATAGGCTCTAGTTGGTGGTACTTGTTTTTGTCTTAATAATTCTGATCTGAAGATTAAAACCACATTAATTTATTTATAAAAAGTGTATGTTCTTATGTACGCAAGCAAGAAGTTATACTTCTTTGACCTAAAAATATCTATCATAAAGTTTAATCTCATGCCTACATAGTTAAAGGTCAAAGAGTACAATCCTCAGCCAATTCTTCAGAAGGAGTCCTCCGCAGAGACCAGTAAAATCACTTCCAGGGACACCCAAGAAGTTTGCTTAGTGTACAGTATCCACCAGATCTCCTACGAAGACTTTTGGCAATATCAATCCTGACCGTAATCAGAGCTACACCCTGGAACCTCATACCAGCGACTCTACAAATTCATCAACCAATTCTTCCACGAGACCTGTGACACCACTTTCACGGACACCAGGACACCTTGTATAGTGTCTGTTACCATAATACCAGACTTCGTACAAAGACTTCTGACATGATCAATCCTGTCCATCACCAGAGCTACGCCCTGGAAGTTCATACCAGTATTAACAACTAGCGGTTTTACAAATCTTTCAATCAACTCTTCAGAAGGACTCGTCCTCCGGGATTTCTGACACTTCTTTCACGGACACCAGGACACTAGGTGTATAGTGTCTGGTACACTAACACACCAGACCTCCTACGAAGATTTCTCACATCATCAATCCTATCCATCACCAGAGCTAAACTCTGGAAGCTCATACCAGTAATAACCAGCACTTTACAAATTCCTCGACCAACTCTTCAGAAGGACTCTTCCACCGGGACCCTTGACACCTCTTCCACGACACCCAGGAAGCTTGCTAAGTATATAGTGTCTGTTACACTAACACCAGACCTCCTACGAAGACTTTTAACATCATCAATTCTGTCCATCACCACAGCCAGCGACGTTAACCATGGATTTTCGTCAAGTAAAGGCCTCCTTAATTGAACATTATTAATTTTTCAGTATTCTTAAATTTTGATCAATTGGTAATTATCTAACCATAGCACACTTAAATTTGTTAACTCTGGGTGTTTGGTTTTCTATGTGATTTAGTATATAAAACAAAGCAAATATGGATAATAGATGTACAAACCTAAAATTTGAGTCATCGTATTTTTTGAGAAACTCCTGTGATTGTTCGTCGATATCATTTATCACAACATTTTTTTCAATATCTTTAACAAGTTTTAAAGTATCGATGAAATTTTTTCCGAAATAATTTGCCACACCTTCGAGTATATCTTCATTTCCACGTTGATTATCTTTATTACTTCTAACTACAGCTTGTTGATATCTGTCGAAATAATTTGCACCACTTGGACGTTTTAGACTCTCTACATATTTCCTGTATGAATAACCTAAAAATTAGCAAACAAATATTTATCTGCACAGAAGTAGCGGTTGTTGTTAAGTGTTTACCTGTTTCAACAGACGCGAAGTAAGCAGAAGGTCCAGGAGGCCTAAGAGGTTGATAAATTGCAGGACGATGATACGGAGTAGGTCGAATTGTTGAAGGTGTTGTTGGACCATAAGCTGGAGTTGTTTGAGGTCTTAGATCATATTTCAATGATTCTGTTAAATATGCTAAAATTTGCATAGAGGCAGGAATATACGATGCTAGATATAGAGGATGTTCTTCGACTTTTGGAGGAGTTCCGATTTCTGAAACACAAACCTAAAACACAAAACGAGTTCTTTTACTAAATTATAAAAATAAATGTTAAAGAAAAATAAAGTATTTAAAATTAATTTAGAAATTAGACATTAAGGAATAAATTACGCAGAAATTGAAAAAAAATGTCACATCCAGCAACAACAGTTTGATCCAGGATGGTTCTCTCAGTTAGTCGGCGTATTTGATCAAATCTTAAGTTAATTTATCTCGTTTAGGAGACTTAATAAATTCTTCCTTACGTTAAGTGGTGTTAAAATCAGGTTTGGAAAGTGGGATGTAGTTGCCCATGTCGACGTGAATGACGCCTTCAACACTGTTTAGTAAAACCACACTGTCAAGACTCTGGAAGAAACGTCGTACCTTAAAGACTATTTTAAAGATAGGTCCATCACCCTACAAAAACAAGTTGCCAGTCTACCAATGAGTTCTTCTATTCTTGGTCCAGGGGCAGCTCCTCTGGAACGTACTCTACAACGAGGTGCTGGAGATGGACCTAGGAAAGAATTGTAATCAAGTAGGATATGCAGACGACTTGAATGAGTTGATGTATCTGGCCGGTATGGCTCTGTAAAGGATTAAAACTTGGATGGAAATTGAGACTTCGGAGAAAACGGAAACCCTCATATTCACGGGGCCAAGAAAAAGATATGCTTTTACCTTCTGCTTAGCAGAAGTCAGGATAAGTCCAAAGTGACCGGTGAAAATACCTGGGGGCTCACTTGGATGATGAACTGATCTTTGGAGAACTGTTCGAGCTACTATATCAGAAAGACGCAATATGGAGTAGTCGTGTCGGTCTCCTTTGTGCAGCACCAGCATGGGGAAGGGCGATAGAGGTCAGAAAATACAAGAGCATGGTGGTAGCAATCCAGAGAAGGATGCTACTGAGAGTAACAAGCGCCTCCGAACCATCTCTGTTAAAGCAGTGGTGGTAATAACAGGGATCCCACTAGTTTATCTGACGGTAGAGGAAAAAATGACCGAATCCGACAAGAAAAAGAACCCTTACGATCAAAAGATGGCAGGACCGATGGAACAGTTTGACTACGGAAGCGCACTGATCTAAGGTGTTAATACCAGACATAAGTTCTTGGTTATGTTGCAAACATCGCGGAACAGAGTACCTACCATTCGACGTAGGTACTCTCAGAGTAAGGCATCTGTATATAAGAACTATTTCTACATGTTTAAGAAGGCTAATAAGAGAGAGAATTGAATATAATGTGGTCAGAGGGGCGACCCGTACCACACAATCTCTATATGGCACACAATAAAGACTCTGGAGATCACAATAGGAGAGGCACTTTCCACAAGAAGCCTACTGAAATGAATGTTGACTAGTAGTGCAAACTAGGACGTAGAAATAAAGTACATAAAGGAGATAATGGGTAAGAAGACAGAAGAAGAACGTATGATTTAAGTAACTTATGGACTGATGCAATGTTGCGAAGACGGTTTAGCGGGGTGGTTCGGGTATGTATAAAGAGTACTAGTACTATACTACCAGAAGAAGGGAGAAATTAGTACAGAAGTTGTTATCTTCAATAAATATATATCCGAGCAATTCTGACTTAATTACTGAGACACCACCGTAAGGTGGCGCAGTTGTTATCTCATATATTTTACCGAGAAATTCTTACTTAATTAAGTACTATGATGCCACCGTAAGGTGGCGCAGTTATCATCTTATATAATTAAACTAGCAATTTTTACTTAAATACTGTACATGAAAAATGTTAAAACTCGAATAAATGATAAAAATCGTAAAAACAGAAAGAAATCGTTTAAAAAAATGCAGAAGAGAGTGGATAAACATGAGGATGCATTAAAAAATGGGAACAAATCGAAAACAATTGAAATAAAAGAAGAACAGAATCCAAATCTATCGAAAAGTAAAAAAACAAACAATAGAATTGGATAACAAAAAAAGAAAGAAACAAAAAATAATAAAATCGCAAAAATTAGAAAAAAATTAAAATGTAAAAAATGAAAAAATGAGACTGATAAAAAAAGAAAAAAAAAAGAGAAACTAACACAAAAATTAAAACTAAACAAAAAGTATGGAAAATCGGAAAAAAAACAACTGAAAAAATCGACAAAACCGGAAAAATGACAAAATACAACGAAAAAAAAAAAGCAAAAAAACCTGCAAACAAACGAGAAATTTTAATAAAAACAAAAAAAATAAACTAACAAAATGAAAAATAAGAAAAAAAAATAGTTAAATGTATATTTCAAATATAGATAAATATGTTTTTAGGTCATTATAGACATTACTTACCTGTAAAGAACCAAACAACACCAAAACAATTTTTATATTCAACTGACACATTTTGAAAAATCTTTTTTTAACCGGTACAACTTCAAACAGACCTCAAGCAACACTTGAAACGTGAAAAGTAATAATAAGAAAAAGATGCGACTAATTCTGTTGGCTTTGAAAAGCAAACCAGACAGAAAACCAGTCTTTACCACGATATAAAAATAAACGTTAACGTAGTTCAAAGTGGATAACTGTAATTCTTCGGATATTGCGCGACATACAGGCCTATATAACCTTCTTCAAATAGTGATATTGGCACTATTAATTTCACTTTTTCTTTTAACTACGGAAAGATTTTTTATAGATATAGGTTCGGAAAATTACAAGAGGAAACATTTTATCAATCTCCATGCACAAACAAAGAAATTTAGGCAGTATATTTATTTGGCGATATTAAAAAAAATGGAATACCGAAGGTATTCAGAGTCCAGCAAATTTATTAAAATTATTCATCTAATGGGGTTTCAATCGAAAATAACATATTTTAATTAAAAAAAGCTCATAAATCGGTTGTGACTATTATCGAGAAAATTATTAAGTTTACAACCGGATGACAAGGATTTAAAAAATCTTTTAAAATCGCCCTAACCCTTGCGTAGAAAAATTTAAATAAGAAATTATATCAACAATTATAACACAAATATATCACAGTTTTAACCGAGAAATTCTGAATTATGACGCCACCGTAAGGTGGCGTTGATGTTATCTCATATATTAAACCGAGCAATTCTTATCTAAGTACCATAACGCCACCTTAAGGTGGCGCAATTGTTGACCCATATATTTAACCGAGATTCTTACCTAATTAAGTACTATGACACCACCGTAAGGTGGTGCAGTTGTTCTCTCATATATTTAACCGAGAAACGTCTTTATTAACAATACTTTTGATTAATTTAAAAGAATGACAAATTTGTAATATCAAATGTCAAAATCGTTGTGTCAAATGTCAAAAATTGAAATATACCTACTTAAGCAAAAATGTCAAAATGTTTGCAATGTCAAAAATTTACATATATGCATATAAAAATGTAAAAATTGTTATGTTTGTAGTGTCAAATGTCAAAAATGTGTCGTCAAATGACAAAAAGTGGCATATAAGTATGTCAACTACAGATTTGTAGCATGGAATATCGAAATTGTAGTTTCAAATGTAAGAATATATTATTTAAGTATGTAAAAAGGTCTAAATTGTCATATATGCAGCTTGAAATATCAAAATTGTCATATTTGTAGTGTCAAATGCCAAAAAATTAAAACGTCAAGTATCAAAAAATTTCATTAAATATGTCAAACGCAAAAATTGTCAAATGTCAAATGACATGATTATCAAAATTGTTCTATTAAAATTTCAATGTAAAATGTCAAAAATGGATAAATTTCAATATAATCACAATTGTTTTCTCGAATGTCAAAATTTGAACTTTAAATGTCAAACTTGTTAAAATTGTAATGTCAAATCTCAAAGGTGTAACGTCAAATGTCAAAATTGTCACTTTTATAGTATCAAATGTCAATATCACAATTTTTGTAAATAGAAAGTCTAAAAACGTGTTATCTCAAATATATAATCGAAAAATTCTTACTTAATTAAGTACTATGACGCCACGGTAAGATGGCGCAGTTGTCATCTCATAGGATTAAACAAGCAATACTTATTTAAATACTATGACGCCACCGTAAGGTGGCGCAGTTGCCATCTAATATATTTAAACGAGGAATCTTAATTAAAGTTCTATGACGCCATCGCAAGGTGGCGCAGTTGTTATTTCATATATGTAAACGAGAAATTCTTACTAAATTGAGTACTCAAGTAGGTACGTTTGAAAAAGCTGTTTGGAATCAGTTTTTTAGGATGCAAAAGGGGTTTTGTGTTCACTCAAGTTTGTTGACGATTGCCACCATATCCAACAGATTTGGCTCCCTCCGACTAATACCTCTTGAGAAACTTGAAAACAATTCTTCTGTGGAAAGCGCTCCCTTTTCTTTAGATACGTTATTTTTTTACATAAACAATTTTCAAGTGTTATTAGTTATTAATTTTCAGATATCTTTATACTTTTTGCAACAATTTTTAAGTGGGTTTATTGTTTTAAAAATAAAGAAATTAGAAGAAACTGTAAAAATTATAAAATTAAAATTCGCAATATCTAACTTGAAGAAACCAGAATAAAATTATGGTTGATGAATAAATTCAACGATAAAATATTAAACAGAATAACCTTGATCGTGGTTAGTGTTAATAACCTCAAAATCCGATCTTGTTTAACAAACAAATATAAAAAGTAACTCAATTTAAGAAAAAAAAGTAACGCGTAGGTTTTAGTTAATTAATCAATTTATTTTTATACCACATTTTTTATAAAATCAATAAAGTAATATAATTTAGATAGTATTGTTAAATATCCTTTACCATTGTGTTATTAACTTGAGAAATAAGAGAATGCTTCTGTGCACCGCGTTCCATCAGTCTTTTATAATTTCTAAAAAAAGTGTGTTTACCCATTTTTCTCACCAGGTTTCCCTAGCTGCTCGTGGGACTTACATGGATCCAACAGTAAAAGGAAAAACAGAAGCCGAATGACAGGTGGCAAAAGGAAAACGCATTGGAGCACAAGCAGGGAAGGCCAGTTTTAAGGTCAATTCGGAGGAAGATACTGCCCTAGTGTCGAACGAGGAAATCATCCAAGCCCGACTATCAGGTACCTCAAAAAACAAGGTACGGAAACTCCTGAAGGAAGGTACAACAAGGGCGAGAAGAATGAGAAACCAAAGCTTACAGCATAGGTAACTCCGAAGCAGAGAAGCCAACAGCCCAGTACTCCCAAGAAAAGACCTCTGAGGTAAACCTAAAACAAAAAGGTATATCGAGAGAAGGATTTTTAAGGAGACCTTAAGAATGGCAGTGGTGGAAACTGGAAGCCCAGAAAGAAAGCTACAAAGTTGTAGAATCAGTGATACAAAATGCACTGCAGGAAATTCCTGAAGATGGCCCCCAAGTAAGGCTATACCAATGCAAAATACACGTGTACAGACGATACAATGACTAAAAGGATGTAGTTCCAAGTCTGAAACTTGGGAAGGCGCAAATAGAAGACATAGAAATAGCTCTAGTGGCGTTCATTGATATAGAAGTTTAGAAGCAGTCTTAATATTCTAACAGGTTTATGCCAACCTGGGAAGAGACTGTCCAATTGGAGGAGTACTGTCGTCGCTGTTCTGGTGAGCACTTTTGGATGACCTTCTTAACAGACTCCTCAGAAGACGGCTTTCACTGTCTAGGTTTTGGAGATGATCTGACTGTAGTCGTTCAGGGTTCAGGGGAGGTTTCTGGGCATAGTCTCAGATCGGAATGAATATGGTTTTTGGTTTATACCAACCTAACACATAGGATGGTAGTGTCCAAGATAGGTGAGGCTTTCATTGGAGCAAGAGTGAGAAGAGGCTGTCCAAAGGAAGGAGTACTGTCGTCCTTGTTGTGGTGAGATCTTTCGGATGACCTTCTTAAGAAACTCCTCGATGAAGGCTTTCACTGTCTAGGTTATGGAGATGATCTGGTCGTAGTCGTTCAGGGGAGATTTCTGGGCATAGTCTCAGGTCGGAATGAATATGGTGTAGAGTTTATGCACTTTATGCCAACCTAACAGATAGGATGGTAGTGTCCAGGTTAGGTGAGGCTTCCATTGGAGCAATAGTGGGAAGAGGCTGTCAAAAGGGACGAGTACTGTCATCTTTGTTGTGGTGAGCACTTTTGGATGACTTTCTTAAGAAACTCCTCAGCAGAAGGCTTTCACTGTCTAGGTTTTGCAGATGATCTGGCAGTAGTCGTTCAGGGGAGGTTTCTAGGCATAGTCTCAGATCGGAATGAATATGGTGTATGGTTGATACCACCTAACACGTAGGATGGTAGTGTCCAAGTTAGGTGAGTCTTCCACTGAAGCTAGAGTGGAAGAGGCTTTACTGTCATCCCTGTTGTGGTAAGCACTTTTAGATGACCCTCTTAAGAAACTCCTCAGTGAAGGCTTTCACTGTCTAGGTTTTGGAGATGATCTGGCCTTAGTCGTTCAGGGGAGGTTTCTGGGCATAATTCTAACTAATACCAATACTTCTTTACTTTTGTACGTGATTTTATTGAATTATACATTATATACATTTAATATTTACTTTGCTATAGTGTCAAACATAAAAAATACCCTTAGACATAAAAGAATGTGTCTGTGCACCGCGTGCCGTAAGTAAACAGTTGTTTTAATAAATTAATTCCAATAAAGGGTGCATATTTTTATTTTTATTTTTTTTTTTTGTTACATTTTTGTGTGTATTAATTATTTTTAAATAGCAGTTTCTGGTGATTGTGATCCTTGTATTGTATTAGTAATATGAGCCATTGCTCCATAAAGCAATCCAATTAAACTTCCAAATAATTCAGTAAAATAAATACCAATTTGTCCAATACGACCATTCATATCACTACTATTAAAATTTGTAATATTTTCTGTATCCAGATTGATTCTTAAAGGAAATTCACCAAAATCTATTTTTACATCACTTTTTGGATAGTTAGTGGTGGTTATTTCTGTGTCTGTATTATTATTGTTTTCTGTAGAAGAATTTTCGGTAAATGTTGTGAGTAATTTAATCTTTGCTACAATTGTATTAATTTTTTTCTGTAGTAAATTCGGTGTTGCTTCATTTCGTTCCTTTTCGTTAGGATCATCGTTAACATCTTCTATTAGCTGTTTTTCATTTTCTAGTTGTTTAATTTTTTCGGATCTTCGGGTGTAATCAACGATATTTGTTAATCTTTCTGGAACTCCACTAGAGGCTGATGCAATTGAAGATGAAGAAGAAGCTGAAGCTGATGAAGCCAAACTTATTAGAGCATTGTGAAGGAATGCTTTACTTTGAACTGTTTTTAATACCTAAAAATAAAAACAGAATTTATACAAACAAAAAATAACATTGAAAAAAAATCGAAAAAGTCATATATGGCAGGATTAGAATCTGCTTTCTTTACCTATAGCAGGTTACGCTTTTTCAGCTACAGATGACACATATGACGAATATGACATATGACACATATCACACATGACATATATAAAACATATGACGCATATGACACAAATCACACATGAGATATATGACATATATGACACTAACTCTTTTCCTTAATGTCATTTTCTTCTTTGTATAATTTATAAATTTCAAAAGCGTCATGAGAGATATCTCAAAATATTTAGTTTATTAAGAATTCTAATTAAAAACTTTTTTTATAGATTTATTGATTAAATGATATAGTTATTATTTCTTAGTAAATAGTGGTAAACAAAATTTTAATAAAAATTAGATCCTGTTACGAGAGATTTCATTATTTGTATAAATTATTTTTTAAATAAAAAATATATTTTTAATATACTACACAAGTAACTTCTACATATATAAAATGTTGGCAGTTTTCCTTAAATTACAGTTTTCCTAAATTATCACTTAATTTGACAACAAAATGAAAATCAGGAGGACTATTTTTATTAATTTTTTATAAAGATGATTTTAATTGTAATCATTAACCGCTCCTCGTATATCTTGCAAAATAAAACAGATACTGCAAAAGTAACTTCAATATATAAATCTAGACAGTTTTCTTTATTTTATTACTTAATTTGATAACAGTATTAAAATCAGAACTATTTGTACGGATTCTTTAAAAAGAGGACAGTTCGTTCATCTATTTCAATGGTAATCATTTACCGCACCTCGTATATCTTGTGAAATAAGACAGTTACCTTAAAAGTAACGTCAATATAATCATTTAGACAGTTTTCTTTATTTTCTTACTTAATTTGATGAGAGTATCAAAATTAAAACAATTTTTACTGATTTTTTAAAAAGATTATTGTTTTTCGTTCATCTATTTTAATTGTAATCATTAACCGCTCCTTGTATATCTTAAAAAACAAAACAGATACCGCAAAAGTAATTTCAATATAAAAATGTAGATAGTTTTCTTTATTGTATCACTAAATTTAATGACAGTATCAAGATCAGAACTATTTTTACTGATTTTTTAAAAAGACGATTGTTTTTCGTTCATTTATTTTAATTGTAATCATTAACCTCTCCTCGTATATCTTGAAAAATAAAAGCGATACCGCAAAAGTAACTTAAAAATAAAAGTGTAGACAGTTTTCTTTATTTTATTACTTTTGATAACAGTATTAAAATAAATCAGAACTATTTGTACGAATTCTTTAAAAAGAGGATAGTTCGTTTATCTCTTTTAATGGTAATCATTAACCGCACCTCGTATATCTTGTGAATTAAGACAATTACCTCAAAAGTAACGTCAATATAATAATGTAAACAGTTTTCTTTATTTTATCACTTAATTTGTATGTGAGTATTAAAATCAGAACTATTTTTACTGATTCTTTAAAAAGAAGATAGTTCTTTGTTTATCTATTTTAATGGTAATCATTAACCGCACCTCGTATATCTTGTGAAATAAGACAGTTATCTCAAAAGTAAAGTCAATATAATAATGAAGACAATTTTCTTTATTTTATCTCTTAATTTGATAACAGAATTAAAATCAGGACTAGTTTTACTGATTTTTTAAAAATATGATTGTTTTTCGTTCATCTATTTTAATCATTTTATCGCTCCTCGTATATCTTAAAAAATAAAACAGATTCCGCAAAAGTAACTTCAACATAAAAATCTAAACAGTTTTCTGTATTTTATGACTTAATTTGGTAACAGTATTAAAATTAGAACTATTTGGACGGATCCTTTAAAAAGAGGATAAATTGTTCATTATTTTAATGGTAGTCCTTAACCGCACCTCGTATATCTTGTATAATAAGACAGTTACCTCCAAAGTATCGTCAATATAATAATTTAGACAGTTTTCTTTATTTTCTCACTTAATTTAATGACAGTATTAAATTCAGAACTATTTTTACTGATTTTTTAAAAAGTGGATAGTTTTTAATAGTAATCAAAAACCGCTCCTCGTATATCTTGTGTAATAAGGCAGATACCAAAAAATTAACTTTATAGAAAACTGCAGACAGTTTCCTTTATTTTATTACTTAATTCCATAACAGTATCAAAATCAGAACCATTTTTATAGATTTTTTAAAACGAGGATAGTTTTTCGTTCATCTATTTTAATCATTTTACCGCTCCTCGTATATCTTAAAAAATAAAACCGATTCCGCAATATTAACTTCAATATAAAAATCTAGACAGTTTTCTTTATTTTATTACTTAATTCCATAACAGTATCAAAATCAGAACCATTTTTATAGATTTTTTACAACGAGGATAGTTTTTCGTTCATCTATTTTAATCATTTTACCGCTCCTCGTATATCTTGAAAAATAAAACCGATTCCGCAAAAGTAACTTCAATATAAAAATCTAGACAGTTTTCTTTATTTTATAACTTAATTTGATAACAGTATTAAAATTAGAACTATTTGGACGGATCCTTTAAAAAGAGGATAGTTTGTTCATTATTTTATTGGTAGTCATTAACCGCACCTCGTATAGCTTCTAAAATAAGACAGCCACCACAAAAGTATCGTCAATATAATAGTTTAGACAGTTTTCTTTATTTTCTTACTTAATTTGATGAGAGTATCAAAATCAAAACTATTTTTACTGATTTTTTAAAAAGTGGATAGTTTTTAATAGTAATCATTAACCGCTCCTCGTACATCTTGTGTAATGAGGCAGATACCACAAAATTAACTTTTATAGAAAACTGCAGACAGTTTCCTTTATTTTATTACTTAATTACATAACAGTATCAAAATCAGAACCATTTTTATAGTTTTTTTAAAACGAGGATAGTTTTTCGTTCATCTATTTTAATCATTTTACTGCTCTTCGTATATCTTGAAAAATAAAACAGATTTCGCAAAAATAACTTTAATATAAAAATCTAGACAGTTTTCTTTATTTTATGACTTAATTTGGTAACAGTATTAAAATCAGAACTATTTGGACGGATCCTTTAAAAAGAGGATACTTTGTACCATTATTTTAATGGTAGTCATTAACCGCACCTCGTATATCTTGTATAATAAGACAGTTACCTCAAAAGTATCGTCAATATAATAATTTAGACAGTTTTTTTTATTTTCTCACTTAATTTAATAACAGTATTAAAATCAGAACTATTTTTACTGATTTTTTAAAAAGTGGATAGTTTTTAATAGTAATCATTAACCGCTCCTCGTATATCTTGTGTAATAAGGCAGATACCACAAAATTAACTTTTATAGAAAACTGCAGACAGTTTCCTTTATTTTATTACTTAATTCCATAACAGTATCAAAATCAGAACCATTTTTATAGATTTTTTAAAACGAGGATAGTTTTTCGTTCATATATTTTAATCATTTTACCGCTCCTCGTATATCTTGAAAAATAAAACCGATTCCGCAAAAGTAACTTCAGTATAAAAATCTAGACAGTTCTCTTTATTTTATTACTTAATTTGAGAACAGTATTAAAATTAGAACTATTTGGACGGATCCTTTAAAAAGAGGATAGTTTGTACCATTATTTTAATGGTAGTCATTAACCGCACCTCGTATATCTTGTATAATAAGACAGTTACCTCAAAAGTATCGTCAATATAATAATTTAGACAGTTTTTTTTATTTTCTCACTTAATTTAATAACAGTATTAAAATCAGAACTATTTTTACTGATTTTTTAAAAAGTGGATAGTTTTTAATAGTAATCATTAACCGCTCCTCGTATATCTTGTGTAATAAGGCACATACCACAAAATTAACTTTTATAGAAAACTGCAGACAGTTTCCTTTATTTTATTACTTAATTCCATAACAGTATCAAAATCAGAACCATTTTTATAGATTTTTTAAAACGAGGATAGTTTTTCGTTCATATATTTTAATCATTTTACCGCTCCTCGTATATCTTGAAAAATAAAACCGATTCCGCAAAAGTAACTTCAGTATAAAAATCTAGACAGTTCTCTTTATTTTATTACTTAATTTGAGAACAGTATTAAAATTAGAACTATTTGGACGGATCCTTTAAAAAGAGGATAGTTTGTTCATTATTTTATTGGTAGTCATTAACCGCACCCCGTATATCTTGTATAATAAGACAGTTACCTCAAAAGTATCGTCAATATAATAATTTAGACAGTTTTTATTATTTTCTCACTTAATTTGATGACAGTATTAAAATCAGAACTATTTTTACTGATTTTTTAAAAAGTGGATAGTTTTTAATAGTAATCATTAACCGCTCCTCGTATATCTTGTGTAATAAGGCAGATACCACAAAATTAACTTTTACAGAAAACTGCAGACAGTTTCCTTTATTTTATGACTTAATTCCATAACAGTATCAAAATCAGAACCATTTTTATAGATTTTTTAAAACGAGGATAGTTTTTCGTTCATCTCTTTTAATCATTTTACCGCTCCTCGTATATCTTGAAAAATAAAACAGATTCCGCAAAAGTAACTTCAATATAAAAATCTAGATGGTTTTTTTTATTTTATGACTTAATTTGGTAACAGTATTAAAATTAGAACTATTTGGACGGATCCTTTAAAAAGACGATAGTTTGTACCATTATTTTAATGGTAGTCATTAACCGCACCTCGTATATCTTGTATAATAAGACAGTTACCTCAAAAGTATCGTCAATATAATAATTTAGACAGTTTTCTTTATTTTCTCACTTAATTTGATGACAGTATTAAAATCAGAACTATTTTTACTGATTTTTTAAAAAGTGGATAGTTTTTAATAGTAATCATTAACCGCTCCTCGTATAACTTCCAAAATATTACGGAAACAAAAAAATTAATTGTAATACAAAATAGTATATACTTTTATTTACGTTATCAAGAAATTTTGTAACCATTACAAAATAAGAACTATTTTTTTTAATTTTTCTTTTTTGTACTTTGTACAGTTTTGTATTTTATTTTATTTATAATCCTCTCCTCGTATTTAAAAAAATAATGCCACTACAAAACGTTAATAATAAATAAGATTTTTTACTATATTAGAAATTTTCATTATTTAAATTGGTTAAAAATATATTTATAAAAATATTACTTACACAAAACAATAAAAAAGTTCCAACAATAAAAGTGCGTAACAACATTTCAACTTTCAACGCAACTAACAAGAACGACAAAATAGTATTAAAAAAATCATAATAATAATAAAGAGAGTATGATATACATAAATAGTTGGGACAATCCCTCTTTAGACATTACCAATGGATGTTGCAATAAAAAAATCGGCCTTTATTGAAGATATCATTGAAGGTATACACGCGACTTTGGCCCAAATCGAAATCGGCATACAAAGAAATGTAAATTTGTAATCTATGCTACCAGCATATTAATATGAATGGTTCTTGGTATCATATATAAGTCTACAATAAATTTTATCGTTAGTTTAGGAGTGTTTTTTACTATAGTATAACACAAATACGACCAATTTTTCATCATAAAATGCTTTTTTTGTTCAATAGATAATATTTTTCTGATTACAATATATTAAAAAAAAATTAGGAGTAGGGGGAAAGACTATAGAGGAAAAAGATGGTTAAAACTGCCTCAGTATCGATCATCCTGCGACAAGTATATAATAACATGCATTCATACAATTTTTTAACCTATACTACACTGATGAGCTCAAATGAGAGCGAAACACAGTGTCTGTAGTTTGGTTTTTTGCCCTGATATGAGCTGATTAATATATAAAGTTTTAGAAATTCTAATCGACACCATTCTAGTTCAAAACTGAAATTAATTTTGACAGTATGGCACTATATACATAGCTGTACATGCCTGAGAGGCCCATGGCTTTAATTGTCATTTCTTCTTATTTTGGCACATGCGTTTCCAGTTTTGCACACCTAAGGTTCTCAAATCTACTTCTATACTTCTCTCTTCCACCGTTCCTTTGGTCTCCCTCTTCTCTTTTTTCCTCCTATGTCTCTGCAAATGATCCTTTTTGGGATCCTACTTTCTGCCATCCTTTCTGCCATAAAATCCCTTGAATTAGGATAATATTTTATTCGACATATTGTTTTGGCCGCATTTTTAAAATAAAAAATTTAAAAAAAAATCAGGAAGATGCGTCTTTTAAATACAAAACAGCCTGATTTTTTTAGCTTTTTGTATTGAAAATTGGGACCAGGAAAAATCATTTAAATTTTCATTAAATTTTTAGGTTGTTTGATAACTTTTGATTAACTTTTAAGTACCTAGTCATTTTTAATGTTTTTTTTACATTTTTTAAAAAAGCAAAAGTAGATGTTTTGATTTCAAATTGGTGTCAGGTGTGGGGTGAAGATACAAGAATGCCTAAAAAAAATATAAATGAACTATTGGTGGCTGAGCTCAAAGGAGAGCTCGAAGAATTAGACTTGGAAACTACTGGGAGCAAATCCGTATTGTTGAGAAGGCTCCGTGAATACTACCTAAATAATAATCTGGACCCTAACGCTGCGAAGTTTGAAGACCCAGTTCAAAAAGCAAATGACAAGCCAACAAGAGGATTTATATATTCAGATAAGCAGCCAGCGTGAAGATATGTCCCAGCTGTCGCAACGAATGACGAGCCAATAAGAGGAACAGACGCAACAACTTTCCCAACTATCACAATGGATGTCCACCCTATCAGAAGAGTTATCCAGTTCGTTCTCGCAGCAAATATAGCACCTACGCTCCGAAATGTGCACTCTTCGTGACGAGCAAAATCAGCTAGTAGCCAACTTCCGAGACGAGCAAAACCAGCAAGTGGTTAACTTGAATCAGCAAGTGGACAACATGAACCAGCCAGTGGCCAACATGCGAGACCAGCAGAATCAGCAAGTGGCAAACTTGCGGGACGAGATCAACCAGCAAAGATAAGGTCCTTTCCTGTAACATTAACATCAGACCTCTTATGAATACTTCTGAGATCATACCAATAACAGCTAGCTACTCTACAAATTTTTCAAATAATTCTTTAGAAAGACTTGTCCACCAGGACCTGTGACACCACTTTAACGGAAGTGTATAGGATCTGTTACACTAACATTAGATCTTCTACGAAGACTCTAAGGTCCTTAATCCTGAAAATCACCAAAACTGCGACCTGGAAGCTTATGCCAGTAACAACCAGCGATTCTATAAATTTTTCAACCAATTCTTTAGAAGAACTCGTCCATCCGGACCTGTGATATCACATCCTAGGAAACCTGCTAACTGTATAGTATCTGACACTAACATCATTACGAAGACTTTGGACATCATTAATCCTGATTATCACCAGAGCTACGCCGTGGAGGCTCATATCATTTACAGCCAACGAACTCGTCAACTCGTCCTCATCGCGAATCAACGCAACCTTACTGAAAAATGGGAAGAGATGTTAAAGTTTATTGGAAAAATTATTTGTTCTTTTTATTTAAAAACTCTAGGTATATGAATACCTAGTCTTGTGCAAAAAGGGAGAAAACTAAAAAAATTGTTAAAAAATGGTAAAAATTTTTAAAAATTTGTAAAAATAGTTTTTGTTACAAATAGTTAAATATTAGCAAAAAACCGTTAAAAATTGTTAACAAACGGAAACAAAACATTAGAAACAATTAAAATTCAATTTCGTTAAATTTTATTAGAAATTCATAAAAATTAGATAAAGTTTTAAAAATAGTAGAAAAATGTTAAAAATAGGAAAAAAAAATATTAAATTGGTTAAAAACATTATAAAAAGGGAAAATATCATTAAAAATTAGCAAAAATCATTCTGATAAAAAACAGAAAAACTCATAAAAAATAATAAATCAATAGAAACTGATAAACCTTCTTAAAATTTGGTACAAAATGTTTTGAAAAAATGAGTATAAAAATACAATAAAGTAGATATTAGAAATGTTGGTTGCCTAAGTATAAGTAAAAGTATTATTTTTCTGAATATTTTTATTTTAATAAGAATTTCACACTTACTAATATTATAATACAAATATTTAAGATAATAATTGTTGCTAATTTTTTTTACATATTATCCAAATTCTTACATAGCCATAAATAGTCAAATTATATTGACTTTTTAACATGATTTATTCTGTGAAAAATTTCCAGTAAAAACATTTATTGACCCTCCCCTCTTTTTTTAAGGATTTTTAAGTTTCAAATTTTAACTAAAATTGTTTTTTCGTATTGATACTACTGGATTTTTATCAAAATATATAAAAAATTGATAACTAGAAATAAAAATGCGCAATGCATTGGAAAAACCTAAAAAAATAGTAGAAAATAACAAAAATTAAAAAAATAAACAGAAAAATAAAAAATAACGAAAATACAGAAAAACGAATAAAAAAAACAGAAAAATGGTAACCAACAGAAAAAAACTGAAAAAATGAAAAAAAAAAATCGAAAAAGCAGGAATGATTGTAAAATGGAAAAAAATTGGTAAAAACTCAATAATTAAGAAATAATCGTTTGGAAAAATTGAGAAAAATACAAAAATCTCAAAAAGAAAGAAAGAAAACAAAAATAAATTAAATAAAAAATGGTAAAAAATCTTGAAACAAAAAAAAATAAATAAATAAAAAGGGAAAAAACGAAATAAAATCGAAAAATTAAGAAAAAATAAGAAAAATTGTAAAAAAATGAGAAAAATTAGGAAAAAAAAAAGAAAAAATGAAAATACACCATAACCATCATAATAAACCGGAAAAATTTCTCGGAACAAAGGAGAAAAAAAGTGAAAATAAAAGAAAAAATTACGAAACAGAAATAACTAAAAAATAAAAAAGAAGGTAGGGGGAAAGTGGGTAGTAAATTGTCAAAAAAATAAAATCACGATAATATTAAAAGAAAAAAATAAGAAACACAAAACAAAACGCATTAAAATTGAAGAAGCAAAAAAGATCGCAAAAATTGTAGAAAAATGTAAAAAACTAAAATAAAAATTAAAAAAACACAAAAAAGAGTAAAAATTAAAAAAAAAACAAAAAAACATAAGAGAAAAAAAAATATCACATTTTATGAAGGCTAAAAAATCCACTTATGACAAACTTTTTTTTTATTTCTGGCAAAAAGTATGCAAATTATGCAAACGCAAATACTTTTTTTTTATATAATGAGCTCTATAAAAAGAGCCTTTATGTGTACAATACTGTTGCTACAAATTTTCTCCTTCCTTTACATTCCTAAATAATTTTTCGCGATAGAATATTTTGTCGTCCGTCAGTAAACAAGTTAAGAAGGAGATGTGATTATTGTGCAATAAATATAAGGAAGGTACTTTATTCGCGCCTAGAATTAGAACTGTTAGAACCAATAGTACAAGTGTAGCGCGAAAAATAGTTTATAGTTTAAGTTTATTTTTTAAAAAATATTGTGTAGTGACTAAAAATGATAATTTTACCGAGAATTCCTAGTGTTTATGTACCTGCAGGAGCTGGTAGGATTTTTTTTATATAATTTAATGTAAAAAATAAAAATAAAAAATAAAAATAACCACTGAAATTAATAACATTATTTTTAAAGTAATTTTGAAATGGTATACTTATCGTATACTTATTTTAATAATAGAAATATAAAAAGAGCCCCTTATAATATTTATCTATTTTCTATTTTTTTGGGTATTATTATTTATATTTTTAAAACAAGTTATATTTTTTTATTAATCTTACAGTTATTAAAAAAAATTTCAAAATAACATTGTTATTAAAAAAAAGTTTCACTATCAAAAAATAGAAATCGACAAAGATTAAAAAAATTAAAAAAATTAGATTGCAAAAATACAGAAAATTAAAAAAAAAATGATAAAACAGAAAAACAAAAAATAAAGAGGAAAAACCAAACGGAACAAATCTCAAAAATTAAAAAAAAGGAATCAAAAATAATTAAAAAAAAATGAAGAAATATAAAATAAAGGATAAAATATAAAAAAAATGGAAAAATTGAGAAACTACAACTAAAAAATGGTTAAAAAAACTTGTAACAAACGAAAAAATAAGAAAAAATAACAAAATAACTTAAAAAAGATAAAAAATACAAAATAAAATCGAAAATTTAAGAAAAATCACAAAAATTATAAAAATGCAAAGAATGAGAAAAAAAGGAAAAGTAAAAGTACAACAAAACTTGAAACATACGAAAAAATGAGAGAAAAAAACAAAATAAATAAAAAAAGATACAAAATACGAAATAAAATCGAAAATTTAAAAAAAATTACAAAAATTATAAAAAATGCAAAGAATGAGAAAAAAAGGAAAACTAAAAGTACACCAAAACCTCAAACAAACGATAAAATAAGAGAAAAGAACAAAATAACTAAAAAAAAATACAAAATAAAATCGAAAATTTAAGAAAAATTACAAAAATGCAAAGAATGTGAAAAAAAAAACAAAATTCAAAGTACACCAAAACCTGAATAATTAATCGGAAACAACAAACGAGCAAATAAATGGAAATAAAAGAAAAAATTAAGACACAAAAAATTGGGTAAAATATACCTTTTTAAATTTCAAAAATACCATAAGATATTATCTTGACAAATAATCGTTTACAAAGTTTATATAATATAACAATTATAAATAAATCTTTCATAAGATATTTTCATAATTTTGTTCAATTTGTCAATAAATTTATGTTTTTTCCCAATTGTTTAATGGAGCAAAGTATACAATGTTTTTTAATATAAATATTGAAATATAACAATTAGGTACATATTAGAAATTTGATTTATAAATCATTACGTGTGAAATATTTGATTTTTTTATTATTATATATGTCATTACATTACCTTTTATAATTTAATTGTAAAATTAATCATTTGTTAATGACGTCAAATAATTACTACTGTAAAATTAATTAATTAATATTCTTTTCACATATTTTTAGTCGTTCTTTGAAAAATGATACGTTTTATTCATTAAATAAATTTATTGGGAATTTAGATATTAATCAACGCTCCTCGTATATTTTTTAAAATAAAGTAAAGTAAAGAGTATTAAAATTAGAAATTACTTTTTTTGTGTCAAAAGCCTTTTACAGATCTCTTACGATATAATGCAAGTTAGTTTAACTTATCTACAGGTTGGTTGAAATGTTTTGAAAGCAAAAATAATAGAATGGATAAAAGAATCGCAGTCTATAGCATTACCATTACAATAACTATTATTCTATCTCCGTCCAAAGCGGTCTCTTATATATGAAATCAATTCCTTCTAGAAGTATCTCCACAATTACATCTACAACACTCTCGAATCTTCGAACGTTCGAAAAGCCACTAGAATATTCGAAGATTCTAAGAACGGCGTGTCGCGACTCACTCACCTTGTGGACGACAGGTCCGGACCGACTCGTAACAATACCAAATGGCTTGTAAACAAAGAATAAAATGACAAATCAAAGTAAAATTTTTTGTGTGTTCGAATGGAAGATGAAATATTAAAATAGCGTTTAAATTTTAATTCCTCTACTGGTTAATAGGTGTCGCTTTCACAACTTTTCAACCAACTTTTATAAATTATATAAACCACGTGAATACAAACAAGTTTAATTCTTATGATAAAATATATTTTTTTGTTGTTTGATATAAACATTTATACAGTTTTTATTTATACGTTATAATAATTAACTATTAATAAATTTAAAGTAAATTATTACCTTATTTACTTGTCACGAACTTTTATATCCTGTTTCTTTAAATAGTAACTTTTGTATTTTTTAATTATGGCTTATTGTCTAATATTGTGAGTTATTACATTTTTTTGTTCATTCAGACATTTTTAGATATTTTTTTCAATTATTATTTCATTCTTTTTTTAATATGGAACCCGTCTAAAAATAGTTTTCGGTCGTACTGCTGCCTAGTTAGGCTTATTGTACTTCTTCCATTGGTTCATGTCACCCATTTCAGGATCTTGGTACCCTCTGCTAGTTTGTACAGGATAAAGGGAAAGGTGCTATATGTTTGTGAAGCACTTTAAACTCTCTAGTTAGGCTTATTGTACTTCTTCCATTGATTCATGTCACCCATTCCAGGATCTTGGTACTCTCTAGTTAGGCTTATTGTAGTTCTTCCATTGGTTCATGTCACCCATTCCAGGGTCTTGGTACTCTCTGCTAGTTTGTACAGGATAAAGGGGATTGGTGCCATATGTTTGTGAAGCATTTTAAACTCTCTAGTTAGGCTTATTGTACTTCTTCCATTGGTTCATGTCACCCATTCCAAGGTCTTGGTACTCTCTAGTTGGGCTTATTGTACTTCTTCCATTGGTTTATGTCACCCATTCCAGGGTCTTGGTACTCTCTAATTAGGCTTATTCTACTTCTTCCATTTGTTCATGTCACCCATTCCAGAATCTTGGTACCCTCTGCTAGTTTGTACAGGATAAAGTGGAATAGTGCCATATGTTTGTGAAGCATTTTAAACTCTCTAGTTAGGCTTATTGATGTGAAACATCTATAGCCGCACGTGAATTAGATTTCTCGCGTGGCGACGGTGACGTATGATTCGTATGAAGTAAAAAACCTAACGCATCGATAATATATAATAAAGAGATGTACTGATACCTTATATGAAATTGGTCTTATGTTCTGAGCGACGCCGACGGTGGCGCGCCAACAATAGGGGGAAGAAGCTCATCGATTCAAAAATTTGGCGGGACCGGGTATGAATTGTTTCATAAAAACCTAACTCGATTCCGCCTACTATCTATTCTATATATATAAAAATGTTTGTTTGTATAGGCAACATAATATACCTACATATTTTGCTGACCTGTAAAATTGACAGCTTGTTAATCAAAATAGATTGTTGGTGAATAGTCCCTGTAAAATTTGTGTATAAAGTGTTTGTTTTAAATATGAATAAACAAAGTGTTAATAAAGAAAGTGATGAAAAAATATTGAATAAAAATGAGTGAGTACCTACCTACTCTATATACATTAGGGTGTCCGTTATTTCCCAAATTTGGTTTTGTTCTCCAAACACCCATCAAATTTTTAGATTATGACCTAACAAAAATTATCAGACCCAAACCAGCCCTTAATATTCACATTAACCCGTGCCTAAATCATAATACATTTCCCATTTAAATACCGTTTAAAAGTTATTCAACGATAAAGTTGTATTCATAGTTAAATTCATCATTTTCCTATTTTTTATTTACTATCGCTTTTTGTTTGTACTAAAATTATGAAGTAACTACAATTATATTAATATAGTAACGTACTTCTATATAAATTTGTGTTTTAATAATTTCCTTTTTTAAGATTATTGAATTTAAGGCAATTAAATAAAAAGCTAAACGAAATCACGTTTTAAATTTATTTTCGTTCTGTAATCTAACGACATCTGTGAGCAATCTGAGAAAACGTACAATAAATATTGTGATACCATTGTGATACTATTATTTATAAGCGATAATATACTTTATTTTGTATCCAAATTTTGTATTTGTTAATTTTATTACCTATATATATATATATATATATATATATATATATATATATATATATATATATATATATTGTTATGGTATTCAATAGTTGGTCTTTATATGTAATATAAGTGTAATTAAGACTAACTAGATATTAGAATTGAATAATCAATTTATGCAAATTATCAAGGAATCATAAATAAAAAAAAATTTGGGTTGCGAGGTTTCTAGGGGGATAAAAAAAAAAAAAAAAAATTATTGAGAGAATGTCATAGAATTTTGGAGAGGAAAGTCAGAGAAAAAGTTTAGGGAATTATATAGAATTTAAAAATTTAAAAAACCATTATAAAGTAAATATAATAATAATAGAAATTGAAAATGAAGATAAATACTGAATGTTAATGAATATAAATATAAAAATTATAAAAGAAGATTAATGTATGAATAGAATGTTATAATAACTATATGGTAGAGTTAAATATGGAATAAAATGGATATATATAGAGAAGATTAATTGGATATTTGCATAGATTGGATTTTCAAAATAAAATAAGCATAGTTTATAAAGATAAGTATTTCTGGTATAATTTGTTATCAGCTGGTAATAGAGGTATATTAGAAATAGTTAGTCGGGGATTTTAGGAAAAGAGGGCAAAATTTCATTTAAAATTAATTAGTATTAAGTTTATGACAGGATAAATGATGAATGTTATATTGTTTTTTAAAGTGTTGTAAAGAATTAATATATTTATATATTAAATGATGTTAAAATTGAGATGGACTTTTTAGTTTAATATTATCGAAGAACCCAACCTTGAAGAGTCACAAGAATACAATTATATGAGTATAGAGATCATAACAATTATGGCGAGCCAACGTGTGGCGTGAATAAAACAAGAATCCAGTTTAAAATAGAACAGTATATTGAAATTGAGAGGGTGATATAGACAATTGAAGTGATTAGAAAATTAGAACAGTGAAGAATTGAAATAAAACATAAATACATTATAATAGAAATAAGAGGATTAGGTGAGAGTTTTAAGTATATTTATATTTATATATAAAGACCATAAAATTTTGAAAATTTTAAAACTAAATACAAATCGAATAAATATAATAAAGTAATATAATAAGTTAACATTATAAATTAAATAAATATATAAAATAATTAAAAGATTTGAATAAAATGAATACAAGACAAAATAGAAGAAATAGAAGGAGAGAAGATGGAATACAGGAATCTAATGAAAATATGCATGAAACAGAAAGTAATGATGGATCGTCGGAAGGAGAAGAAAAAACAATGTTTCAAGTGGTACAAGCTGATGTGATAGGAGATGCGACTAGTTCAAAACCACATCAAGAAACAGAGATGGAGAAAATGTTTAAATTTTTGGAAAATAAATTTGATGAAAATAATAGAAAAATGGATTCTATGAAAAAAGAAATAAGAGAAGATATAAAAAAAGAAATAAAAGATATGAACAAGAATATGGAAACATTTAAAGATGAAATGAAAAATATTATTAAAGAAGAAAATATCAAAATACAAAAAGAAGTCGATCAATTGAAAGATGGAATTAAGGCGATGGAGGAAATGGGTAATATACACCAGGAGAAGATTAATAATATAGAAAAAAATGTGAAGGAGCAGAAAAATGAAAATAAGAAAGAAAATGAAAGAATACTACAAACTATGGAAAGGAATGTAATGGAAGTAGCAAAGAAATTTGAAGATGAAACAAAAAAATTACAAGAAATGCAAAATGAAAGAACTGAGGATGGTTCCTATATGATAATACATGGAGGAGAAGGAGCAGTAAAATTTACAGGGAATATCAGTATATTACATCCATGCACGTATATGAATATGATTAAAACTAAGACTAGGAACAAAAGAGATTGGAAAGAAATTATAAGAAGTTCTTTGAAAGATAATGCTGCATTATGGTATGCAACACAGGAAAATGAAATATTAACCTTTAATGATTTTGAAAGGGAATTTCTTAAATATTTCTGGGGTGAATCAAAACAAGGGGTGAGTAGGGAAAAATTATATTTCGGAAAATTCAATTATAGATTAGGGAATAATTTAACTAATTATGCGTTACAATTATATAATGTTGCACAATATTTGGAACCTCCTATGAGAGAAGAGGAAATAATTTTATATATTTCTAGACATTATGATATAACAGTTTCTGAAACAATAGTTATACAAAATATTAAAAAAAAAGAACAATTGATTGAGTATTTAAATCGAGTTGAAAGAAATTTAAAGATTAATGAAAATAGATCACAAAATTATGAAAATGATAGATTTAGAAATTATCAAAACAGAAATGGATATAATAGAGTAAGAGAAGAAATGCGTAATAGAAACAATGGAAATTATAATTATGGATATAATGGGAGAGAAAATGGAAATAGTATAAACGGAAATACATATAGAAATGGAAATAATATGGATAATAATAATAATATAAGAAATGGAAATAACAGAAATGAAAATGGTTTTCAAAATGTAAATAATGGAAGATATGAAAGATCAAGATATAGAAATATAAATGAAATTCATAATAATAATAATAATAATCGAGAAGATAGAAATGGAAACAATAATGTACCTAGAAGAATAAATCAAATTAATATGCAAAGTAGAGAAATAGAAGAAAATGTAGAAAATGTTAGGGTAGAACCAGAACAAGAAAATTTTTAAATAAGCACCTACAAAATTTTAATGTTAAATGTTGTTATATACATCCTAGTGAATTTATAAAATTAGAAGAAAATAATAATAAATTAGAAGATAAAATTGGATTAGTAGTTGTTGAAGGAAATTTAGAAAATAAGAAAATTAGAATTTTAATAGATACCGGATCAGAAGCAACATTGATAAATGAAAAAATTATTGAGGATAATAAATTAGAAGAAATGATTAAAATTCCAAGAATTAAGTTAATAGGTGCTAATGGAAAAAAATTAGGGGAAATTAATAAGACTATAAATATTAGTATTAAAATTGGAAATAGTATATATAAAATACAAGGTTTGATTATAGGAAATATGGAGTATGATATAATATTAGGTACTGATGAATTAGAAAGAATGAATGTTATTATTAATTATGAAGAAGGTTGGATAAAATTGAAAGAAGAACAAATCAAATTAAATAAAATAAACAATAATGAGGAGATAATACATATAAATGAACTAAGAATTAATGGGGAAATGATGAAAGAAGAAGAAGAAAGAAAAAAATATGATGAAATTATAGAAAAAGTAAGAAAAAGGTTAATGGATGCGTGGGAAAAATATTATAAAAAAATTAAGAAAAAAGTGAAATATCCTGTAAGGTTTAAGAAAGGAGATTTGGTAATAATAAAAGCATATATAAGTGGAAATTTAAAGAAAAATGAATCAGGGAAATTAAAAGCTATATTTGAAGGACCATATAGAATAGTAAATGAGGAAGGTATTAATAGTTATATTGTTGAAGATCCGATAACAAGAAATGTTAGAGGAGTATTTAATATTGAAAGCCTATATAGGTATTTTGAAGAAACTTAGAGTATTCAGAATTTGTGTTAATATGTTAATTGTTATATACTTTAAATTTTAAATTATTAAAATTTTTTTTTCTAAAATTTATAAAATTTTAAATTTGGGAAATTGTTATGGTATTCAATAGTTGGTCTTTATATGTAATATAAGTGTAATTAAGACTAACTAGATATTAGAATTGAATAATCAATTTATGCAAATTATCAAGGAATCATAAATAAAAAAAAATTTGGGTTGCGAGGTTTCTAGGGGGATAAAAAAAAAAAAAAAAAATTATTGAGAGAATGTCATAGAATTTTGGAGAGGAAAGTCAGAGAAAAAGTTTAGGGAATTATATAGAATTTAAAAATTTAAAAAACCATTATAAAGTAAATATAATAATAATAGAAATTGAAAATGAAGATAAATACTGAATGTTAATGAATATAAATATAAAAATTATAAAAGAAGATTAATGTATGAATAGAATGTTATAATAACTATATGGTAGAGTTAAATATGGAATAAAATGGATATATATAGAGAAGATTAATTGGATATTTGCATAGATTGGATTTTCAAAATAAAATAAGCATAGTTTATAAAGATAAGTATTTCTGGTATAATTTGTTATCAGCTGGTAATAGAGGTATATTAGAAATAGTTAGTCGGGGATTTTAGGAAAAGAGGGCAAAATTTCATTTAAAATTAATTAGTATTAAGTTTATGACAGGATAAATGATGAATGTTATATTGTTTTTTAAAGTGTTGTAAAGAATTAATATATTTATATATTAAATGATGTTAAAATTGAGATGGACTTTTTAGTTTAATATTATCGAAGAACCCAACCTTGAAGAGTCACAAGAATACAATTATATGAGTATAGAGATCATAACAATATATATATATATATATGTATTTAGTTTGATAAATATAAAAATTATGGTGAAAATTACAAAAAAAAATCGTGAATTTAACTCTGATGACAAATTTATTGCAAATTTCCTACAAGAAATAGATATTTAATTATTTTTAGCTACATTTGTTTCAGTAAAAAAAATTAACGACAAAAAGTGCAAAAATGCCATGTTATTTAAATTGGAAATGTCTTATGATTTAGGCACGGGTTAATGTCGATGTTTCACATCTGCCAGGCGTCCCGTGACGGCTCACATTTTTTTTGTACTTCTTCCATTGGATCATGTCACCCATTCCAAGATCTTGGTACTCTCTAGTTAGGCTTATTGTTCTCCTTCCATTGGTTTATGTCACCTATTCCAGGATCTTGGTACTCTCTAATTAGGCTTATTGTACTTCTTCCATTGGTTTATGTCACCCATTCCAGGATCTTGGTTTTTTCTAGTTAGGCTTATTGTACTTCTTTCATTGGTTCATGTCACCCATTCCAGGATCTTGGTACCATCTGCTAGTTTGTACAGGATAAAGGAAAAAGTGTCATAGGTTTGTGAATCACTTTAAACTCTCTAAAACTTGACTGCCTCCTGCAATCCAGTGCCTCGCAATGATGGTTGTTTCAGATTCCTGCATGATTTGCAGTTTGGATCTCCATTAAACATTACCATGGTTTACAGGTATCCTGTAATGACTCGAAGGTGATTCTTGCTGGTTTTGCACTTTTCTGTCACACGTCTGTTCAATAGACACTTTAAAGTCTCCAAAACTTGACTGTCTCCTACAATCCTTGCCTAGGCAAATTAAACGAACTAAAACAGAATAACACTGTCACCCTCCTATGGGTTCCAGGACACACATGAATAGAAACAGCAGACAAGTTGGCAAAAGAAGAAACCAGAACCGTTCTGTGGAATCAGCAGTAGTCCAATCTTAGAGAAACTAAGGAAAAAAAATGGATAGCAAAAAATCCGAGTAGTGGAATGATCTAAGACAATCTAAGACGCTCCTGGGAAACTATAACCAGAAGAGATCTCACAGCTCTCTTAACCTTAGTAAGAAGAACCTCCGAATTATAACAGGAATACTAACCGGACACTGCCGATTAATAGGACACATGAAGAAACATACATACATACATACATCCAATCCAGTGCCTCGCAATGGTAACTGTTTTAAATTCTTTGATCTACGGATTTAGGCTTTTATTAGCCCCTGGGCCATACTTCTTGGTACCTCTAGAACTAGATCGTAAAATATTGTGGCTAATTCTTGCAAGTTCATTTCTTTGGCTAGTATTCCGCTTTCTTCGCACCCACATTAGTTGGATGCTGTTATGTTTTGCCAGGATATTAAGTTCTACTTGCATTAGTGCACTAGTTTGGTGACTACTTTGAGGGTGTTTAAAGCCTCAATGGCTGCATCTTAAATTATTTTCTCTTGCGCATTGCAGGACAACATATTCTTTTGCTATTTAGGTCTGCTTTCATCTCCCTAATGCCTTCTACAATTTTCTTTTTCATTTTGTTGTGTCTTGATCTAAACAAATGTTGCTCATATTTTCTTGCAGCCGGTAGAAGTCCATGTTTTCCTTCCTCTACAAAATTATGTGAATAAAAGGAAGGTCTAACAGAACATCCATTGCTGCTATTGTAATGCCACTCAGAGCTTCATTTATGCCATTGCAAGCAAGTCTTTAAAAATTTTTGTTGTTTTTTGACCACCATACCACATTCTTGCAGCCGGTAGAAGTCCATGTTTTCCTACCCCTTCAAAATTATGTGAATAAAAAGAAGGTCTAACAGAACTTTCATTGCTGCTATTGCAATGCCACTCAGAGCTTACTTTATGCCAAGGCAAGTAAGTCTTTGGACCTTGCCTAGCTTGATGATGGCAATTTTTTGTTGTTTTCTTAACCACCATATCACATTCTTGCAGCCGATAGAAGTCCATGCTTTCTTACCCCTTCAAAATTATGTGAATAAAAGGAAAGTCTAAAAGAACTTCCATTGCTGCAATTGTAATGCCACTCAGAGCTTCATTTACACCAGTAATAGTTATCGCTTTCTTGGTTATGTTTTTAAGATGGTGGTTCCAGGTAAGTTTTAAGTCTAATACTCAATGTAGTTAATTTTTTTCACCACTTATACATTTGTACCATTAGGGCATAGATGATCTTTTCTTCCTTCTCCTGGTAAATGTTACAACCTTAGACTTTAGATGTCTTGTCCTCTGTACAAACTGATATAGAGATGTTTCTGTCGATTTTTCTGCTCTATAGGTAAACTGGTCTTGGTAAATTGGATTTTTAGCCAATATATGCATTTTTCTGTGGTACAAATGATATCAGATTTGCCCTTACTAACATATCAAGTTTTTGTGCATGAGTTCGGTGCCCTGCTGCAAAAGTATAGGATAAATCCTGGTAATTTAAACGACTCGAACGAGTCAAATTTTTCTAATCTACCACCACTTTTTTCCAATTACCAGTTAACCCCAGTGCCATATTTTATGGTGTTAAACTACCACCATTTTTTCCAACTGCCATTCAACTCTAGTGACATAACTAATGGTGTTTCTAGTCCATTATTCTCCTGTGTGGCTAGTGTAGTCTCTTACTTTTTTGTTAAAAAACATTTTTATTCGTGATAAATTATAGAGAATTGTCCAACTAGAATGCCAAGGTTAATATTTCAAAAGCTTTGTTATAATTGATAATAAGGCAACTACCTAACTGTAATTTACATTTTAAGTTAATAAAATTGTTTATATACACACTTACTTGGAACGGAAGTACGTGAATAATTATTGTTTAACAAATAATGTCATCCAAATAATTTAAACATCAAAAATCAAGGTTTTTATTATCAATATTTTTCTCTTAAAGAATGATCTAGATTAGAAATAACAATAGTACCTAAGTAAATTTCGCAAGCAATTTTTCTATTAATCCATTTATATATCTACACGCAAAAACTTCCAAAAATAGAACCTCTTGGGCTAAATTTAAAAATCTTTATTAAAATCAATTTGCTTAATAGGATAGTTACCCACATCTTTTATAACGTAGATAAAAGGCAGTTTATAAAGTTATTTTTATTTAATTTGTGATATCGCAAACAGTTTAAATAGGAAGATAATATTTGAAAATAAGATTTCTGTTATAATAACTTTCATGGTTACTATGGTAACGGTCTCACGATTATTTTTTTTCTTTTTTCTTACTGTAGCAACTGATATTTATTATTATATAAGTTGCCATAGTGTAGCTAATGATAAAATTACTATCCATAGCAACAGTTACCATGGCAACTGTATATGATTTTTAATATAGCTATGGAAATCGTTATTTTTTTAATGACGAAATTATTTTCCATAGCAACAGTTACCATAGCAACTGTATATAGCTATTATGGCTATTATTAACGTTGCCATGGTAACTAGCTCAAAATCGTGATGTAGCTAATAATAAAATTATTATATATAGCAACAGTTACCATAGCAACTGTATATGGTTTTTAATATTGTATAAGTTGCCATGTAAACTAACTTAATATCGTGATGTATCTAATGATAAAATTACTATCCATAGCAAAAATTACCATGGCAACTGATGTATATGAGTTTTAATATAGCCATGGAAATCGTCATTTTTTTAATGAAGATATTATTTTCCATAGCAACAGCTACCATAGCAACTGTATATGATTCTTAATATTATAAACGTTGCCATGGAAACTAACTCAAAATCGTGATGTAGCTAATAATAAAATTACTATCCATAGCAACAATTACCGTAGCAACTGTATATGATTTTTAATATTATAAAAATTGCCATGGAAGCTAACTCAAAATCGTAATGTAACTAATGATAAAATTACTATCCATAACAACTGTGTATGATTTTTAATATAGCCATGGAAATCGTTATGTTTTTAATGATGAAATTATTTTCCATAGCAACAGTTACCATAGCAACTGTATATGATTCTTAATATTATAAACGTTGCCTTGGAAACTAACTCAAAATCGTGATGTAGCTAATGATAAAATTATTATCTATAGCAACAGTTACCATAGCAACTGTATATGGTTTTTAATATTATATAAGTTGCCATGGAAACTAACTTAATATTGTGATGTAGCTAATGATAAAATTACTATCCATAGCAAAAATTACCATGGCAACTGTATATGATTTTTAATATAGCCATGGAAATCGTTATTTTTTTAATGAAAAAATTATTTTCCATAGCAACAGCTACCATAGCAACTGTATAGGATTCTTAATATTATAAAAATTGCCATGGAAACTAACTTAAAATCGTGATGTAGCTAATG
Organism: Altica lythri; assembly: GCA_964028335.1. Taxonomy (NCBI): domain Eukaryota; kingdom Metazoa; phylum Arthropoda; class Insecta; order Coleoptera; family Chrysomelidae; genus Altica; species Altica lythri. Next base: position 10,230,826 of record OZ034809.1, read on the forward strand.
ATAAAATTATTATCTATAGCAACAGTTACCATCGCAACTGTATATAGTTTTTAATATTATAAAAGTTGCCATGAAAACTACCCTAAAATCGTGATAGGTATAGCTACTGATGAAATTATTATCCAGAGCAACTGTATATGATTTTTAATATTATAAAAATTGCCATGGAAACTAACTCAAAATAAAATCCATAGCAACAGTTACCATAGCAACTGTATTATGATTTTTGATTGGTTATAGTGTTGAAAAGAACAAATGTAAACAGTTTTTTATTTTTTTTGCAGCTAGTATACTGTTCTTTGTAGTTGGTACAGTTAGTTCATGGTCTTCACCAGCTATTCCTCGACTTCTTAATGCAACAGAAAATCCATTTGGTAGAGCAGCAACTCCAGAGGAAATATCATGGATTACTTCTTTAATAACTATCGGTGCAATGATTGGACCGTTTTTCTTTGGTTTTCTAGCTGATAGAATTGGTAGAAAAAGTGCCATGTTAGCAACAGGAGTGCCATTTTTAATTTCTTACGTTCTAATGGCAGTTGGAAAAGTTGTAGAATTGTTTTATTTTGCGAGGTTAGTATTTTTATTTTAACTGTAACATATATTCCGATTTTTCTCGTTTCTAATGTGTTAACAAGGCTGAGGAAGTGCTTATAACAATGTCAATGTCAATACGAATAATAATTACCTTGCCCATTAGATTTTATTACAACTGTATGCAAGTACATGCGGAAATTATGGCAGGTTGACTGAAAAATTTCCGAGTAATTGTCCTTTACCTGGAGAAGAATATTGAATAGTTCTTTTTAATGATAAGAATTAATAAATAATCACAATTTATAAAAGAACTTTTTATAGTAGAAAGTTTTTTTTGGTGATTTATAAGTCATATTACTATTATTAAATTATTACTCCCTTGGCAAATAGCGCCTTACAAGATAGATTACGGCATAGTCCACAGTATAGTCTAAAATTTTTAAAATTGTTCTAAATTAGTTATTTTATTAACAGTTAAAATAATAATTACTGTTGTCACATGTAAAACAAAAAAAAAAAAAAAATTCTCTCTCGCGTAGTCCATCCCATTATGACAACATAATAGAACTGTCACCTTGATTCATATCCGACGCTTAATCAACTAGGCTACGAACGACATATTTAAAAACTTTCAAAATGATAACATGTATACACAATTTATATCATATTTCATATCAATTCAGTATAAATTTCGAAATTAATGTATATGCCTAAACACACTTGAAACATGCATTGTCATCCAGATCTTAGCTATCCTGAAAATATCAGAGCTCTAGGTAGTCGGGAAATAGGTTTAAATTCGATTACAAAATTCCGCGGAATGACAGAGAGACAAAGAACACGGTGAAAATATAAAAAACTTTCTAAAATATTGATTCATGTACGAAAATATATTCGTAAAAAAAATAGAAGAAAAATATTTTTTTGATTAATTTTATTATTATTCATAAATCACAAATTAATTTGACAAATAGCGTTTCTGGGGAGATGAACGGATATTCATTCCAGAGCCTAAATCTATAATTTAAAAATTTATATTTTTTATGTGAGTTTTAATATTAATCATAAACCGCTCCTCGTATAAATTGCAAGATTTTACAGATATTAGGAAACTATAGTTACTACTAAATAGTATATACATTTTTTTATTTTTTCACTTAATTTTGTAAAAATTACATAATTGGATAGTATTGTCAACTATTTTTAAAAAAATACTTTTTTTTGTCAATTTTATTGTCATTGTTAAACTGCTCCTCGTATAACTTTTAAAATCATCCAGGTGTTGGAAAATTGACATCATCTTTAAAAAGTAAATACTTTTATTTACTTTTATACCTAATTTTATAAAATTACAAAACCTTAATCTATTTTTAATTGTTTTTTATAAATATATATACTTTTATGTGAATTTTAATGTTATTCATACACTGCTTTTATTGTAACCTTCAAAATATTACAGATATTAAAAAATATGATTACTGCTTAATAATAGGTACTTTGTTTTATTTTCTACCTAATTTTGTTAAAATAACATTATTAGATATAATATAACTATTTTTAAAACTATACATAGTTTGTTTTTGCAAATTTTAATTTAATTCATACACCGCTCCTCGTATAACTTTTAAACCGATCCACGTATTGGAAATTTGACTTTAACTCTAAAAAATAGATACTTTTATTTACTTTTATATTTAATTTTATCAAAATACACAGACTAAATCTATTTTTAATTATTTTTTGAAAATTTATGTTTTTTATGCGAAATTTAATGTTAATCACAAATCGCTCCTCGTATAACTTCTAAAATATTACAGATATTAAAAAACTATTAATACTAATAAATGGTATAACATTTCTTTACTATTTCTCTTAATTTTGTTAAAATACATGATTGAATGATACTTTAAACTATTTTTTTTATTATTGGATAGTTTCTTTTTGTAAATTTTAATGTTATTCATTAACCGCCCCTCGTATAACTATTAACATAATGCAGTTATTAAAAAATTGACATCACCTCTAAAAAGCTTATACTTTTATTTACTTTTGTATAAAATTTTATAAAAATACAGATTCTAAATCTATTTTTCATGACTTTTTTAAAATTTATGTCTTTTATGTAAATTTTTGTTAATCATAAATCGCTCCTCGTATGAATTTCAAAATATTACAGATATTAAGAAACTATAATTACTAATAAATAGTAGATACATTTATTAATTTTTTGACTTAGATTTGTTAAAATTACATTGTTATATACTGTTTTAAATTATTATTTAAAAAATAAATATTTTTTTTTGCAAACGTTAATGCCATTTATTAACCGCTCCTCGTATAACTATTAAAATAATGCAGTTATTGAAAAATTGACATCACCTCTCAATTGCAAATACTTTTATTAACTTGTGTATAAAATTTTATAAAAATACAGAAACTGAATCTATTTTTAATTATTTTTTGAAAATTTATGTCTTTTATGTTAATTTTTGTTAATCATGAATCGCTCCTCGTATAACTTTCAAAATATTGTAACGGGATAACCGTAAAGGAAGGGGACCTTAATTTGAAAGATTGTTGTTGACAGTTGATTTTTAGTTGTTTGTAAAAAAATCAACTGACCATTTTAAATAATGTTTCTAGACAATTCTAGAAACTTCTAAACACACTGACTAGATTAAATAATGTTGTATATAAGGGGATGCATGGGCAGTTTAAGTCAGTTCAAGTCAAGTGTTCACAAGAGTTCATTGTATTGTCAAGTAGTTAGACGTTATCCAGCAGAGTTCAGTGTATCTTAACAATTTTGTAAATAAATTGTGCAAAAAGCCCCCATACGTGTTTCAAATTGGTGTCAGGTGTGGGGTGAAGATACAAGAATGCCTGGAAAAAAGATAAATGAACTATTGGTGGCTGAGCTCAGAAGAGAGCTTGAAGAATTGGAGTTGGAAACTACTGGAAGCAAATCCGTATTGTTGAGAAGGCTCCGTGAGTACTACGTAAATAATAATTTGGACCCTGACGCTGTGGAGTTCGAAGACCCAGTTCAAAAAGCAAATTCTGAACTAACTCAACAACTTTCCCGGCTGCAAGAGGAGCTATCCAGTCAGATTAAAAGCCAGCGCGAAGACATGTCCCAGCTGTCCCAACGAATGACGAGCCAACAAGAAGAACAAACTCAACAACTTTCCCGGCAGCAAGAGGAGCTATCACAGCGAATGACGAACCAACAAGAGGAGCTATCCAGTCAGATAAGAAACCAGCGCAAAGAGGTGTCCCAGCTATCACAACGGATGTCTACCCTACCAGAAGAGTTATCCAGTTCCTTCTCCCAGCAAATATCATATCTTCGTGACGAGCAAAATCAGCAAGTTGCCAACTTGAATCAGCAAGTAGACAACTTGAATCAGCAAGTGGACAACATGAATCAGCAAGTGACCAACATGCAAGACGAGCAAAACCAGATCAACCAGCAAATGCAGTCCGAGATAAGGAAGCTTCAACAAGAACAGGAAGCTAGCCGCCGAAACCAAACCATCCACCACGGCGACGGAGATGCAAGAAGGATGGAAACCTGCTACGCAGACGTCGAACGACAAAGAAGCGAGGAGACGACCCATGTACGAACGACGATGAAACCCCCGACCTTCGACGGGAAGACTTCCTGGCCAAATTACCTGAAACAATTCGACGCAGCGGCCAGAGCTAATGGATGGTCATCCCAGGAGAAAGCATTGTCCCTAACCGTAGCTCTGCGAGGCGAAGCTTTAGACGTCTTGCAATCATTGACGCCGGATGAAGCTGACAACTTCGAGTTATTGGTGAATCGTCTAGAGATGCGTTATGGTCAAACTCATCTACAACCGGTGTACCGAATGCAGTTAAAGAGCCGAAAACAGAAAAATGGAGAAACTATCCAGGAATTTGAAGCGGATGTAGCAAGAATGGTACGACTTGCGTATTCAAATGCAGCGGAGGATTTCCTGGAGTGCCTAGCAGTCCAAACCTTCACCGATGGTCTTCGAGACGTCGAGTTGCAGCGCGCTGTACGGTTGGCGCGGCCGAAGACTCTTGTGGACGCCTTGACCATTGCCCTGGAGTTTGAGGCGGCGACGGAGGCCTCACGTGGAGTTGCTCGACTAAGGGAAATCACCGGTAACTACGACCATGCCGTTCATTCCGTTAGCGACGTTGTAACGTTTACAACGTTATTTTTTGGCCTGGCCTATATACTATTTAATTTCTATAATATCTCGGCTATTTTGCAACGTTATTTTTTGGCCTGGCCTACGTACTATTTAATTTTTACAATTCCTCGTCTATGGAGTCGCCGCAGACTTGGTTTCAGTGATGAGAGGGGAATTTTTAGTTCGATCGTGAAAAGTGTCGCTATTTTTATTCTTTACATTTTGTGCTTCAAAAGTAATCAGTTCTTTCAATACCTTCTCCCTTCGGTGGCCGATTGCCAAATTTTGAAGGGTCCTAAGGAAGGACTGGAAGCCAGGAAACAATTTTTTGACTAAGAAGCTTTGGCCTAGCCGAAATTATTTTTTTTTGCCGTATCCAGCCTGACCGCATTGAAGATTAGTTATTGAAAACATCTTGCCATCGGCATCAGTATCCAGAACCGAATTCTCCGTCGTCCTCACCCTGTTTCGAGGAAGATTCCAATAAAAAAGATAAGAAAACAAGTTATTCACTATTTAATCTACTAATATCTTGAAAATTTTCAATTCAATAATTCTTGAATAAACAATTTTAAAACTGATTTATTCTCTTTTATTTGTATGTCTGTATTTTGGCGCCCTTTTTATTTGTTTGGGGGAAGTTAAAAGAAAAGCCAGAAGGAAGCCACGAACCCTGGAGCTAGCAAGGGTATTTTCACGTTAAAAACTGGCGCCCAACGTGGTTGAACAATTTCTTTGAGATTTATCTTTACCTTTATCTTTATCTTTTTCTCAAAGAGATTGTTTTGGCCACTTGGGTTACAAATTGGTGTTACAAACTGGCGCCCAACTAAAGTATTCTGGTTTTTTTTTGAAGCTTTTCCTAGCATTCACATTAAATTAAAGTAATTTTAAATTTTTTCCATCAATTTAAATACAGACATTCAAATATTTTATAAATATTTTACTAACATCTAATACTTTTTATCTTTACTTTATTTTTAGTCCAGGGTAATAAGCAAAAACAAAGCCTGTTCGTGACTTCGAATAATCCAGGTAACTGACATTTTTTTTTGTTATTATAGACCTATAGGAAGAAAACCTACTGGTTTCCTGCACAGATTTCGGAGCGGTATTTTAATTATTAACAATTTAGTGCAAAAAACGCGATTTTTTTGATTTTTGCATTCCTAGTAAAAAGCTAAATAGTTGACATATAATTACAAAATGTTATCTTTTAGAACATTGAAAAAGCTTCAAAATGGTGTTTTTTAAAAATTAAAAAATCAATTTGTTGCTCCGCAAACTACAAAATAAAGCAAAACCGTTATTTGTTAATAACTATTATTAAAATTAATCTGGACCTTTAATATTTCACGCTAGGTTGGGCATTGGGTTACTTAATAAACCCTTAAAATTTCAGACCGATCCATTAATCAGTTTAAAAGTTATTCTATTTGTTTATCCCAGAGACCATTTTTTTGCAATAACATTAGACAGAAAATAATAAAAATAGGGCAATTCTGCGAATGCCAAATGAAAGTAAAAGACTTATAATATTAACATATATTAAAAAAAAATAAAAAAAATTATTAATTATAGTCCAAAATTATAATGCAAAATTATTAACATTTTTAGTTTATAAACATTTACAATAACTTTAAAAATATTATCCGTAGAAAAAATCTTTTTACATATTCAAAAAGCTGGCATTTTTTCACGAATTTTCAAAAAAAAAAATTGGTCTAGGTAATTTTGGGCCAAAGTTAGCCATTTTTTTTTTAATTCACAACTAATTTGTTTATAATAATTAAGGAACGCAATTGGTGCTATTTTAATGAATGGGGTTAGTATTTTTTATGGAAAAATTTGCACAAACAATGCACCTTTACAGGACTCTCTACGAATTTAAAAAAATGTTGTATAAATTGTGACTAGTCGTGGTAAGTGGAAAGAGAATCGACAGATCCACGATTCCAAAAACTGAAAAAGCAACGTTAAACTACTACTTACAATTTTCTATATCTCCGGATCTACTTAATGGATTTTGATCTTTCTTTTTTTAATTTGTATCTACTTTTTTCGTACATTACAAATATGCAATTTGTTTATAAATTTATTAATTAATAAACAGTCTAATTTGTTTAAACAATTTTTGAAAAAACAATTTTCTCCTAAAAATCTATTTTTTTAATCATATTATCATTAATAATCATATAAAAACTTAAAGTACACTTTAATAAATACATTATCTTTAATAAATAATCAATTATTATTAAATTTTACCTAAAAAATAGGCTATATTGTATGTTTTATATAAATATATAAAGATTTAAATGTATATACAAATAAATGCTGTTCCTAAAATAATAATATTTGCAATATTCAACTCAATTATGTTTATTTAAAAATGTTTTCAATTGCGTTGGTGGGGATATTCATTTTCATACACAGTTAAAATATTTAAATACCTACCGATGAAATGTAAAAGAGAAATATACAGGGGCCACATTGTGTTTGAATATTTCTATTTGTTACACGCTTTTTTTTCGTTTCTACAAGACATTATTTGTTGTGTTTGTAAAATATTATTTTTACATATTAAAAAGGTAAGTTATGATACCATTATTTATAAATATTTAGTTAATTATTTGTGATTTTTTTTTCTATAATATTTCAATTCAATAATAGAGTAGTAATAATTATTAACCTTATTAGAAAATAATACATCTTTCTTTTTCCTTTGATTTTATTTTATTAATATTCTATTATTCATATATTCTATTTATTTAAAAATTACATTTAATTATACATGTATTTAATAATCACTATGAATGAACTCAATAGATTAGTCAATATATTTTAACTATTTTTATAACATCAAAGATTAATACTTAAAAAATATTTGATTATAAAGATTAAAATTATAAGCTTTAATCTTTAATTTTATAAAAAGTTATTGTTAAAATATATTGATTAATCTATTGACGTCATTTATAGTGATTATTTACTAAACATTTAATCAAATGCAATATAAATTAAATCGAATATATGAATAATAGAATATTAATAAAATAAAATCAAAGGAAAAAGAAAGATGTATCATTTTCTATTAAGGTTAATAATTATTACTACTCTATTATTGAATTGAAATATTATAGAAAAAAAAATCACAAATAATTAACTAAATATTTATAAATAATGGTATCATAACTTACCTTTTTAATATGTAAAAATAATATTTTACAAACACAACAAATAATGTCTTGTAAAAACGAAAAAAAGCGTGTAACAAATAGAAATATTCAAACACAATGTGGCCCCTGTATACTTCTCTTTTACATTTCATCGATAGGTATTTAAATATTTTAACTGTGTATGAAAATGAATATCCCCACCAACGCAATTGAAAACATTTTTAAATAAACATAATTGAGTTGAATATTGCAAATATTATTATTTTAGGAACAGCATTTATTTGTATATACATTTAAATCTTTATATATTTATATAAAACATACAATATAGCCCATTTTTTAGGTAAAATTTAATAATAATTAATTATTTATTAAAGATAATGTATTTATTAAAGTGTACTTTAAGTTTTTATATGATTATTAATGATAATATGATTAAAAAAATAGATTTTTAGGAGAAAATTGTTTTTTCAAAAATTGTTTAAACAAATTAGACTGTTTATTAATTAATAAATTTATAAACAAATTGCATATTTGTAATGTACGAAAAAAGTAGATACAAATTAAAAAAAGAAAGATCAAAATCCATTGAGTAGATCCGGAGATATAGAAAATTGTAGTAGTTTAACGTTGCTTTTTCAGTTTTTGGAATCGTGGATCTGTCGATTCTCTTTCCACTTACCACGACTAGTCACAATTTATACATTTTTTTAAATTCGTAGAGAGTCCTGTAAAGGTGCATTGTTTGTGCAAATTTTTCCATAAAAAATACTATTCCCATTCATTAAAATGGCACCAATTGCGTTCCTTAATTATTATAAACAAATTAGTTGTGAATTAAAAAAAAAAATGGCTAACTTTGGCCCAAAATTACCTAGACCAATTTTTTTTTTTTGAAAATTCGTGAAAAATGCCAGCTTTTTGAATATGTAAAAAGATTTTTTCTACGGATAATATTTTTAAAGTTATTGTAAATGTTTATAAACTAAAAATGTTAAAAATTTTGCATTATAATTTTGGACTATAATTAATAATTTTTTTCATTTTTTTTTAATATATGTTAATATTATAAGTCTTTTACTTTCATTTGGCATTCGCAGAATTGCCCTATCTTTATTATTTTCTGTCTAATGTTATTGCAAAAAAATTGTCTCTGGGATAAACAAATAGAATAACTTTTAAACTGATTAATGGATCGGTCTGAAATTTTAAGGGTTTATTAAGTACCCCAATGCCCAACCTAGCGTGAAATATTAAAGGTCCAGATTAATTTTAATAATAGTTATTAACAAATAACGGTTTTGCTTTATTTTGCAGTTTGCGGAGCAACAAATTGATTTTTTAATTTTTAAAAAACACCATTTTGAAGCTTTTTCAATGTTCTAAAAGATAACATTTTGTAATTATATGTCAACTATTTAGCTTTTTACTAGGGATGCAAAAATCGAAAAAATCGTGTTTTTTGCACTAAATTGTTAATAATTAAAATACCGCTCCGAAATCTGTGCAGGAAACCAGTAGGTTTTCTTCCTATAGGTCTATAATAACAAAAAAACTTGTCAGTTACCTGGATTATTCGAAAAAACTAACTTCCCTGGACTATTTGTTGGAGCTTAGTATCTATAGATTCAAGGTAAACCACTATGGAATTGGCATATTTCAGTTTAACTTAAGATTATTATTATCTTTACTAAATTGTTTTACCTTACAATTATGTTGCATTCCCATTTAATAATTTTTCTATACAGAATGTCTCTTGGGATATTTTCTCAACATTTAAGATTATTATTTCTAATTATTGAATTTAGTGTTAGAGAGTTTCTTTCTTATCTTATGGCGGTATTTCTTAGCTGATGTCGGCTTCTTGGCAGATTTTAATGTGTTTGTACCGTTTTATCAATATGTCCTTTTTTCGTTGCTATTTAAGCTTTTGTCTGTTTTTAATATGACTTCATTTTGTGGTTGTGATAGTTACAGTCAAATTGTTTCGTGTATTCCTTCAATTTCTGTATTCTGGTTTTTCTTTTTTCTCTCTTCGTATTTCACTACTTTTGGTTAAGAATTTGGAAGATGGTTAATAGGAATTTTGTTATATCTTGAGTGTGGGTACCTTTAGTTGTTTGCCGTGGGCATTTTGGATGTGGTCTGGTTGACCACATTATTACCGTGTAAGGTCTGTGGGACCTTAGTATTTTGTAGGGGTCTGTGAGACCTCTTTATCGTGTAGCAGTTAGGTTTAACTGCTCTGTTTAGCTCTATTGGTGTTCCGTATGGTTGGAACACAATAGGAGTTTATTTTGGGGATTTTGTTCTATTTGGTTTCTTTCTTTAACCGTTAGGGTTTACCTTTGTGAAACAAATAGATTTTCCTTATGTTTTTGTACCTACTCGGGGTTTTTGTTTTCCACATACCATTTTTTCATTTTTTTTTCTGTATTGATTTGTGATACACCAAATACAGAAATACTTTTTAATATCTAGGACTGTATCCTTCACATACCTGGGACATTTTGATAAAATTTGTGACTTTTTTCTTATGTTTCGTTGTTTGTAATTTTTTGTAGTTACTTGTTTGTGAAAAATATTAAGATATCGTACTGGAGTCACTTCACTGAAGGCATTAGTTTTATTAACTTTCAATTTCTATTTCTTAGATTTTTTTTAAATTCTTAAACTTTGTCAAAATTAATTTTCAACCTTTTTAAGTAAATTCGATTGTTATTTAATTTTTTTTTTCGAGTTTATAATTTTTATAAGAGTTGGTGAGTTCAGGTCAGTACTATACCTTAGTGATAGCATTTATTTGCGAGTACAGGCTGTCGCTGTTCCTCTGTGCCGCACCATCAAATTAGTATAAGCTTGTACTTTTGAATATTTAGTTTGTCTAGTTCCTTGTTCTAAATTTTCTCTTTTTCTTGTTTGATATTGCCTTCAGTATTTTTAACGTTTTGTAGTGTACTTACCTGTTCCTTACTGATTTTGTCGCTTTTCTTTTATTAACTGTCCTATTTTTATTGTTCACATTATTACCGTTATTTGTTGTCATTTTTAATGAAAACTATTTCCTTTTTTTCTTTTACATTGTCTCCAGTTTGCACAGCGTGTGCGATAAGACTTGTCAAGTTATTTTTGATTCGGATATTAATTGATTTTTCTTTTGAGTGTTAGTCACATTTTTGTTCAATCGATATTTGGTTTCAATTTTTTCTTTTTGTTCATTGAATAAGTGTTTAGCTTTTAGCTTATTTTGTTCTCATTTGTTGAGTATTTTTTATTCAATGATTCTTGACTTCAGTCTTATCTTTGTCTTCGTTGTTTTGGAAAGTTAATTTACTTAGGGAGACAGTTTTTGCCTTGACCTTTTTTCAATTTTCGTTTTTTCTATATTCGCTTTGTGAACAATATTTCTCTTGTTTCTTTTTGACATCTCGTTTTTTGTTTTCTTTGACGACATTTGATTAGGACAGTTAATGAATTTTTTTTACCGATTATGGCAGTGCGACTAAAAAATTTTTTTTTCGAGAATGTTTTTTTTTATTATTTAAGAATTACACAAATCCTTGTGGTTACCTTTAATTATTAAATGTTGTATATTTTTTTTTACCTATTCACCAGTTTTTTGATTATTTACTTTTTTAATTGTTTTTGGATTTTAATAGTTTAACTTTAAAAAAAAAAAAAAGAATTTGCAATTCTTTTTTTTTTCGTCAGGTTACCGTGGTGTAACGTTTACAACGTTATTTTTTGGCCTGGCCTATATACTATTTAATTTCTATAATATCTCGGCTATTTTGCAACGTTATTTTTTGGCCTGGCCTACGTACTATTTAATTTTTACAATTCCTCGTCTATGGAGTCGCCGCCGACTTGGTTTCAGTGATGAGAGGGGAATTTTTAGTTCGATCGTGAAAAGTGTCGCTCAGGGTGGACCACCTTATTTTTTCACCCTGCTGTCTGCCGATAAAAAGTTATTTTGATTTTGAATTAAATTCAGCTTTTCATTCAACTGTTTTATTATGAAATTTTTATGTTTAATTATTAATCGCAGATAAGCGATCTCTTTACCTTTTGGGTCACAATCACTGAAATCAAAATCTTCAAATATATCGTCACTTATTGAATTGGTTCGATTTTGGTCTGTTTGTTCCGCACTTTCGCAACAAATCATTCCACCTTTACAAAATGTTACATTTTTTAGTCTTTTTGCACAACCCGGATGTGCTATTCGAGCACAAATCAGGCACTTTACCCCTTTTACTACTTTGGATTTACAGTAACGACAGGACGCACCGAATACGTCTTCCTCACTTGTCGCAATTTTTATGACTTTATAACTTTCAAAATATTATAGATATTAAGAACCTATAATTACTACTAAATAGTAGATACATTTATTTATTTTTTGACTTAGTTTTGTTAAAATTACATTGTTATATACTGTTTTAAATTATTTTTTAAAAAATAAATATTTTTTGCTATCGTTGATGCTATTCATTCACCGCTCCTCGAATAACTTTCAAAGTAATGCAGGTATTGAAAAATTGACATCACCTCTAAAGAGCACATACTTTTATTTAATTTTGTATAAAATTTTATACAAATACAGAAACTGAATCTATTTTTAATTATTTTTTTAAAATTTATGTCTTTTATGTAAATTTTTGTTAATCATAAATCGCTCCTCGTATAACTTTCAAAATATTATAGATATTAAGAAACTATAATGACTACTAAATAGAAGATACATTTATTTATTTCTTGACTTAGTTTTGTTAAAATTACATTGTTGTATACTATTTTAAATAATTTTTTAAAAAATAAATATTTTTTTTGCAAACGTTAATGTCATTTATTAACCGTTCCTCGTATAACTTTCAAAGTACTGTAGATATTGCAAAATTGACATCACCTCTAAAAAGCAGATACTTTTATTTACTTTTGTATAAAATTTTATAAAAATACAGAAACTGCATCTATTTTTAATTATTTCTTAAAAATATTTTATGTAAATTTTTGTTAATCATAAATCGCTCCTCGTATAACTTTCAAAATATTATAGATATTAAGAAACTATAATCACTACTAAATAGTAGATACATTTATTTATTTTTTTATTTAGTTTTGTTAAAATTACATTGTTGTAAACTGTTTTAATTTATTTTTTAAAAAATAATATTTTTTTGCAAACGTTACTGCCATTCATTAACCGCTCCTCGTATAACTTTCAAAGTACTGCAGATATTGAGAAATTGACATCATCTCTAAAAAGCACATAATTTTATTTGCATTTGTATAAAATTTTATAAAAATACAGAAACTGAATCTATTTTTAATTATTTTTTTAAAATTTATGTCTTTTATGTAAATTTTTGTTAATCATAATTCGCTCCTCGTATAACTTTCAAAATATTATAGATATTAAGAAACGATAATTACTACTAAATAGTAGATACAGTTATAAATTTTTTGACTTAGTTTGGTTAAAATTACATTGTTGTATATTGTTTTAAATTATTTTTTAAAAAATAAATATTTTTTGCAAACGTTGATACTATTCATTCACCGCTCCTCGTATAACTTTCAAAGTACTGCAGATATTGAGAAATTGACATCACCTCTAAAAAGCACATACTTTTATTAGCATTTGTATAAAATTTTTTAAAAATGCAGAAACTGAATCTATTTTTAATTATTTTTTAAAAATATACGTCTTTTATGTAAATTTTTGTTAATCATAAATCGCTCCTTGTATAACTGTCAAAATATTATAGATATTAAGAAACTATTATTATTACTAAATAGTGGATACATTTATTAATTTTTAGACTTAGTTTTGTTAAAATTACATTGTTGTATACTGTTTAAAATTATTTTTTTTAAAATAAAATATTTTTTTGCAAACGTTAATGTCATTCATTAACCGCACCTCGTATAACTTTCAAAGTAATGCAGATATTGAAAAATTGGCATCAACTTTAAAAAGCAGATACTTTTATTAACTTTTACACTTAATTTTATTGATATACAAAAATTTAATCTATTTTTAATTATTTTTTAATACTTTTATGATTTTTTATATGAATTTTGATGTTAATCATAAACCGCTCCTCGTATATTTTCCAAAATTATAGAGATATCAAGAAACTATGATCTTTATCAGAAACTAGATGCTTTTCTTTATTTTTGCACAAAATTTTCTAAAAATTCCATAATTGGATACAGTTTTAAAATTATTTTGAAAGAAAAGTAGCTTTCTTTTTCTAATTTTAATGTTATTAAAAACCGCTCCACGTATAACTTCCAAAATATTACAGATATAGTTAAATTAAGTTTATTACTAAATAGTAAACAGTTTTTTTTTATTTTTATTTAATTTTTTATAATTTTTAATTTATAATTACTTCGAGTTTTAGGATTAGGATTACTTATAAACGGCTCCTCGTATAACAGATTTTACGCAATTTAAAAAAATTAAAAAATCTTATTTTTTATTAAATTTAAAAAAAACATTTGGTTTAACCAAAAATTGAATTATCAATTTTTTTTTTCAGGTTTTTGGCAGGTATTGGTATAGGTGGTGCTTTTATAATTTTACCAATGTATCTTGGGGAAATATCAGAAAGTAAAAATCGAGGATTAATAAATTGTTTAGCAGGATGCGTTTGTTGTGTTGGACTTTTATTTTCTGTTTGTATTGGACCTTTTAAACCTTTAGGATTTTTTAATACAGGTATTTTTATTTTTTTTTATATCAAATTTATAGTATTTTCCTTATACCCAAAGAGAACTTGGATTTGGTTTTTCGGGGAGGGAAGTGAAAGCTTTCTCTCCAGGAATTTCAACGATTTGATCGAAAACTGTTCGAACTACCCTCGTAAATAAACCATAACAAAATTATACAATTTTTATTTAGTCTTATATTTACTTTTTTAAATTTTAGTATTGGCAATACCACCAGTATTGTTTCTTATTTTATTTGCAATATTGGGTGTGGAAAGTCCCGTATATTTAATAAAAAATAAACAACAAGATTTGGCTGAATTGGCATTAAAAGATTTGGGAAGAAATAGTGATGCAATAAAAAAAGATATTTTGGAAATGCTGGCGGAATATGAAACCAAAACTGAACCGTTGAACGTTTTGGATATTTTTCGGTAATTTATTTTTTTATTTTATTTAAAGAATTGTTAATAGTTTTAGATATTTTTTTAGGGATAAAGTTTTACGAATAGGATTTATTTCTGCTCTTGGTTTGTTAATTTTTCAACAACTATCAGGAATAAATGCAATTATTTTTTATAGTGCACAAATATTTAAAGAAGCTGGAAGTAAATTGGAACCACATATTTGTACAATAATTTTGGTTTTTGTACAATTTGCCAGTAGTTTTATTACACCTCTAATGGTTGATAGGTAAGATTTTTTTACGATTTTTAGCAATTTGTCCGATTTTTCACTGATTTTTAACAGTTTTTAGCAATTTTAAAGGACTATTAACGAATTTTAATTGTTTTTAATGATTTTTACAATTTTTAAAGACTTTTTCGATTTTTACCCATTTTTCACGATTTTTGCCAATTCTTTTTGATTTTTAGCAATATTCAATTATTCTTAGCTGTTTATACCCTTTTTAAGGACTATTATAATTTTTGCCAATTTTTAACAATTTTACCAATTTTTAACGATATTTAACTGTTTTTTAAGGATCTTTACCATTTTTTAAGGACTTTTACGTTTTTTCCAATTCCAATGGTTTTTTACCGATTTTTTAACAATTCTGGACTGTTTTTTTAAGGACTTTTGCCATTTTTTAAGGACTTTACGTTTTTTTCAATCCTCAATGATTTTACCGATTTCTTAACGATTCTGAACTGTTTTTTAAAGACTTTTACTTTTTTTTAAGGACTTTTACGTTTTTTCCAATCCTCAATGATTTTACCGATTTCTTAACGATTCTAAATTGTTTTTCAAGGACTTTTACTAATTTTTAAGGACTATTAAGTTTTTTCCAATCCTCAATGATTTTAACTATTTTGAACGATTCTGAACTGTTTTTTAAGGACTTTTACCATTTTTTAAGAACTTTTACGTTTTTTCCAATCCTCAATGATTTTTAACTGATTTTTTAACGATTCTGTACTGTTTTTTAAGGACTTTTACCATTTTTTAAGGACTTTACGTTTTTTTCAATCCTCAATGATTTTTTACCGATTTTTTAACGATTCTGAACTGTTTTTTAAGGACTTTTACCATTTTTTAAGGACTTTACGTTTTTTTCAATCCTCAATGATTTTACCGATTTTTTAACGATTCTGAACTGTTTTTTAAGGATTTTTACCATTTTTCAAGGACTTTTACGTTTTTTCCAATCCTCAATGATTTTACCGATTTTTTAACGATTCTGAACTGTTTTTTAAGGACTTTTACCATTTTTTAGGGACTTTACGTTTTTTTTAATCCTCAATGATTTTTTACCGATTTTTTAACGATTCTGAACTGTTTTTTAAGTACTTTTACCATTTTTTACGGATTTTTACGTTTTTTTCAATCCTCAATGATTTTACCGTTTTTTC